>OZ034821.1:10837750-20075250 GCA_964030455.1 Linum trigynum | reverse complement strand
AATGATGAGGTGGAAAATAAAAAATTAATTTTGTATTATATTTTAATGGACACGTCTCTCATTTAACGATTCAATTATTGGAGTTGACTGCCACATAAGAAAAACTTAACGAAGATTAACGAAGTGTGACCAAACGTGAAATGGTTAACCACTTCCAGTGACCACGAATGAAATAATATACTTTTAGTGAACAAACACAATTTTTTATTACTTCTAGTGACCAAACTTGCAATTTACCCCTTTATTATCTATGCCTTGTTAATTAGTAGATTAGGAAGCTAAGTACTTTTATTATCCAAGTCTTATTTGGAAGTAGGATTAGTTATATATAATGTGTGATTATAAGATGATTATTGGTTGAGAGTATCAAGTCATAAAAATAGGTTACTTAGCGTCTTAGCGAGAAGGAAAATAGCGAAAGATTCTATTAGAATTTGAGTATGAGCATCACCTCATGTAATCATATTCGAAACAAACCCGTAAAAATGCTATATATATATATATATATATTTTCTAAGTCACACAAGACGGAATTTATTATTCATAATCCAATAGATAACATATCAAGCTTCAATCTAGTATACCTAATCATAATCAATATCTTAGTTGTTTTCTCAATTCCCGCCACGGCTAACTGTCCCTTTGAACACATAAATAACCTCACCATTCTGAACACCATGCCACCTCAAGCTGCAATTCTCCCTCATTATCCTCTGCCTATGTATGAAAATGTAGTCATCCCTAGGAAGCCCGCTCTTACTCCTCAACAGAAGCTCCCTCAGATCACTCACAGTCCTCGAATCCTCCAGCTCCACCGGAATCGAAGCACCGTTCAGCAAACACGACGCCGTCTGCACTACCAACCTCAAAGCCCTATCCCCAGGCCCACCACTAGCCTCCCGACCCACTCCTCCACCTCCTCCCTTGGGCCGGCCCATGGGCTTCACAAACACGACGATCTCCGCAAACTCATGGACCCCGTACTCGCTCAGGTTCCGGAAATCGTCCTCCAGCTCCACCCCTGAGTAGAAGAGCGACATCCGAGTAGCACCACCACTAGGGGCCGCGACCACGTGGATCTTCTCCTTGAGGCTTTTGACGGTGTCCGACGTGTCGACCTCGACAGTGGTGACGTGGCGGGACGGGAGCTTGACGGTGATAGGGATCTTCTTGCTGGCGGCGAGAGGATGATGATGACAAGGCAGCATTGGTTTGACGGTGAGGTCGATTCTGGTGCCGTTGGTGACGATTGGGTAGTCTTCCATGTCGAGCCCGTCGATTAGCTCCCAGCCGAAGATGGACAGCGTCTGTGCCGGAGCCGGGACGCCGAGGAGCTGCTCCATCTTGCGCTTGATCTCGAGGACGGGCTCTCGATCGCTGATTTCGATGGGGAATTCGTGGGAGCAGGCGACGATTGTGACCTTCTTCATTATTGGTTAGTTGCTTGCTTCTGTTTTCGGCTATGAGGAGATGAAGGAGGGAGAAGGTTAGAGATTAATTATGCTGTGTGTTGGTACATTTGTTTGAAGTCTATAGGAAAGGGAAGGTAAGGAGGAGTTCATAACATTGTGATTGTGACTTCCACAATTTACATGCAGAATATGCTTGGGATGGGGAACATTCATGTTTTACGTTCCACAATGTGTCAGAAAAAGCAGTTCAAACTGATGTAATGATCAGTTATGTTACATCCAGTTAGTTACTTTTGGGTATGATTTGAACGGTTTTTTCAGTTAGCTGCCAGCAAAGGGGAGAAAAATGGCTGTCCAGAGAATAGGGTTGTGCCTCTTTTCTTGCTTGCTCGAACCTGGACCAGACCAGTGGAACCGGTTTGTAAATCGGTTACTAGTAGGAGAGCTGTCCTCTCCTATAATGCAGAGATCATAGCTTATCAGATGGTTCACAAGGGTCGTCTCTGAGGATCGATGATATCAAAACTGAGATTGAGAATGCAGGAAGGATAATCACACAATTCCCTCTTAGACTAATATATTTACAGAAGGAAACTAATTAATAGTTAATCCCGGACTGACTTGACTTACCTTTGAATTATTAAACGAAGAAAAAAAAAAAAAAAGCGATCCCTTTCTCTCAACTTTCCCCTCTCTGCGAGTGGGTCGAAGTTTACGCCATCGTGCGTCCTCGCCGATAACGGCCTCCGCCATCGTGTGGCGCCGGAGAAGGGGACCTCGCCATGGAGGTTATAAAAGGACCTCCATGGTTACTCTCCAAGTATCCTCCTTCACCCTCTCCAAATATCGAAACTCAATTTACTGAAATTGTGCTACGAGCGAAACCTAATTCCTGCTCAAAAATGGCGCTTGTCCGATTCTCAGATGCCGATGTGGCGGCAGGAGCGCAGCGAGGCGAACTGACACTGGTGGGGCGTATCTGCGGGGCTCCGCCGGCGCTGCATTCACTGAAGGCGACGATGGGCAGATTGTGGAACTGCGTTGGGGAATTCTCGATGGTGCCGCTGGGTTGGGGACTGATACAGATCGTGTTCTCATCTTTGGCAGATGCGAAGCGGACCGTGAAGGAGGCACCATGGATCCTTCCGAAATTCCTCCTACACTTGACAAAGTGGGCTTCTCCTTCACAGGAGTTGGCGGACTCCCTTACCTGTGTCCCTCTCATGCTTCAACTGTGGGGCATTCCTTTTGAGTGCCTGACTGAGAGACTGGGCTCGCTGCTGGGCGCATCCCTAGGACCAGCAGACCCAGCCACGATTCACCAATCGGAGTCATCAGGAGGGCTATTCATCCAAGTCCGAGTCACGCTAGACTTGACCAAGCCTCTGCCCGATGAGATTCCGGCGGAACACGAAGACGGCGGGAAAGGGGTTTTCAAGGTGATGGTTAAGTATACGAAACTCCCCCAATTTTGCTATTTATGTGGTATCATTGGGCACATAGGGCAAAGCTGCCCACAGAAGGCAGAATTGGAGGGCAAACCTCCCAGATATGGACGTCACACTGTGAGTCAAGAGAAGGGGCCTCGAGTGAGTGAACTGGCCCTAACCCGGCGCAAGAAGAGATTCTCCTGGGCTCGTCAGATGATCACCGCTGATCCGGGGACTGGATTGTGGGGAGTTTCGTCTCCCAAATCTGGTGCTCTGGTTGTCAACTCGCGGATGAAAGCACTTTCCATTGAAAGGAGGCCAGATGCTGAACCACGTTTCATCCCAAAGTCAATGGCGCAATTCCAACAGATAGGGGAAGATAGCCGTGAAGAAGGTGAAATCATGATCTCGGAGGAGCCAGCCCCAAAGAGAGTCTGTACAGGGAAAGCTCTGGTTGTTACTATGGCGACATCAACTACAAGGGTGGAGGAAACCAGCCCCGACTGGTCCCAGCTGGATAAATGAGCTTCCTGGCTTGGAACTGTCGGGGATTAGGTTCTCTCCTGACGGTTCCATCTCTTCGTGAAGTCATTCGACGCTTTCTACCATTCCTCTTGTTTCTGAGTGAGACGAAAAAAGCGGATGACTTTGTTGAGAATCAAGTTCGTAGCTTAGGATTTGCTGAATTGAAAATGTTTAATAGCTTTAGTGGAGGCAGCGGATTAGCTGTTGCTTGGTCGGAGTCAGTTGCCTGTACAGTTTTAGATGCTACACCGTCTTATTTAGTTGTTGAGTGTCAGCATCCTCCTTTAGGGAAGTTTGCAGTAATCTTTGTTCATCTCAGCTGCGATGTAGGTGCTCGTCAGGTTCAACTTAATGAAATTATCATGTTTGTTTTGTCGTGTCCATTACCATTGTTTGTGGCAGGAGATTTCAATTGCCTCTTGTCCATGGCAGACAAGGTGGGGGGTCGTCCTCTAGCACCCGCTGCCTTGGATCAATTGGGCGACTTTCTCCACGCAACTAACCTCACAAACTTGGGCTGTATCGGGTCCCCTTATACGTGGTCTAATAGGCAATCAGGTTCGAAACAGATCCTGGAAAGACTTGACCGATGCCTAGCTAACAATCTGGTTTTGTGTTCCTGGCCTGATGTGCAGGTACATCACTTGACAGACCTAGGATCCGATCACCGTATGTTGCTGATCCGCTTTACTAAGACTCCGGAGTCTCGGCCACGACGGTTTCAGTTTGACAAGAGGTGGACGACAAACCCTGAAGTACCAGGAATTTTTGAAACTGCGTGGGCTAAGAGAGTTCAAGGAACGACTCAATTTCGAGTACAGACACAGCTAAAGCACCTGCGCCATGATTTAGTGGGATGGGCTAGCAAAGGGACCTCCAACTCGGCAAGACAAATACGTACACTTCGGCAGACTATTGAAGAAGCGAGAGAGAGCCCTGTAGTAGACTTGGACCACATAAAGGCACTTGAAAATCAGCTGGGAGGTGCATACAAACAGGAAGAAGCATTTTGGAAACAAAAATCCAGAGTGGGAAGGCTTCGAAAAGGTGATGCCAACACAGGATTCTTCCACCTCACAACGATGCAACGACGCCGGAGGAATGCCATTCTGACTTTATGTGACGATGAAGGAGTCGTACATACTCAGGAAGATGCAAAAGCAAATGTGGCCATTACGTTTTATCAACGGCTGTTCACGTCCAACGGCTCTGACCCAAGAGACTTTGTGAGACAATTAGGGCTGCCAAGAGTGGTGGATGATTGAATGAAGCACTTACAGCACCGGTCACACATGAGGAGATACGGCGGGCTGTATTCAGCATTGGGAAAACCCAAGCTCCAGGATCAGATGGGTTCACGGCAGCCTTCTTCCAACACTTTTGGGTGAATATAGAAGCTGATGTGTGTGCTGCAGTTCTGTCTTTCTTCAGTTCCGGCCGATTACTCCACAGCATCAACCATACTTGGCTTGCATTAATTCCAAAAGTTCCAAATGCAGACACTATGCGCCAGATGAGACCCATCAGCTTGTGCCAGGTTTTGTACAAGATTATAGCAAAAATTCTTGCTAGCCGATTGAGTAACCTGTTGCCGGATATTGTTAGTCCTTTCCAGAATGGATTCATTAAAGGTAGAGCTATTACTGACAACATTTTAATTGCCCAAGAGATTATGCAGTTCTTGAAGACTAAGGTGCAGGGTAAAGAAAAGTGGATGGCACTAAAGCTGGACATGGAGAAAGCATACGACCGGGTGGAATGGAGCTTTTTGTTTGCAGTTTTGGAGGAAATGGGGTTCGCTCAGGGCTGGCTACGATGGATCAGATCCTGCGTTACCACTGTCAACTTTTCAGTGCTCATGAACGGGGTGGAGTTTGGATACTTTCGTCCGCAGCGAGGTATACGACAAGGTGATCCTTTATCCCCTCTGTTGTTTGCCTTGTACTCGGAAGCTTTCTCTTCGAAAATTATTTCTGAACTTGCCTCGTCCTCCCTGCATGGGTTACGAATTCACAAGCTAGCTCCGGTAACTTCCCACCTCTTTTTTGCCGATGATACCTATTTATTCATACGTGCCTCCATTCCCGAATGTGCTAACCTTCTTAATATGCTTTCTGAATACGAAACCATGAGTGGGCAGCGTGTGAATTTGCATAAGTCTGCTGTCTGTGTGAGCAATAATGTTTCAGATATGGAGCTTGATGCCATCACATCCTTCTTGGGGGTTAAAAAGATGAGCATGGCTGACAAGTACCTTGGCTTACCATCCCAAATCCACCGTTCAAAACAAATGACCTTTCATTTTGTTGAGGAAGCCTTGGCGAACCGGATTAGGAGCTGGAAATCAAAGAAATTGTCACTAGCCGGTAAGGAGGTTGTTATTAAGGCGGTGGGTTCAGCAGGACCAATCTACGCGATGTCATCATTTCGCCTTCCTTCCTCGACCTGTCGTCGATGTAACAGCCTGCTCTCGAGATTTTGGTGGGCTGGGCAAGACAAAGAGAACGGAATCAGATGGATTTCGTGGACAGCAGCATGCCAGAGTAAGTTTGACGGCGGATTGGGATTTCGCGATTTTGATCGATTTAATGTTGCTCTGCTTGCGAAACAGGCTTGGAGGATTCTTAAACAGCCGGGAAGTGGTCTTGGGAAATTGTATAAGGCAAGGTATCATCCTCATCACCATTTCCTAGATGCTAAAGCTGGCGCAAGGCCGTCATGGGCTTGGCAAGGGATCCTAGAAGGCCGTGACCTACTTAAACGCGAGCTCAGATGGCAGGTTGGCTCTGGCGATTCTATTCGAGTCTTAGAGGACTGCTGGTTACCGACAACTCCCCCGTCAAGACCTGCCCTCCTGCCCCACATCACAGAGGTTCCACGGTACGTGAATGAATTAATTTGCAGTGAAACTAGAACTTGGAAAAGAGAGGCAGTATCAACCTCCATTACTTCTAGTCTTTTAGATAACATTTGACATTCAAAGCGCAGGGTTATCATCTTTATCAACCCCATGTTTCACTCATTGCCTTTTCAGTTTGGGGTCAATGCAACCATGCTTTCCATCTCCATTGCATTTTGAAATGGGTCAACTCGCAGACTTCTCAAGCTCACTGCCCTATGTGCCGTGCAGAATGGCGGTTCAAAGACTGAAAACACCCATCCAACCGCTGCTGTTAGCTTTCTTCCTCTCTAACTGGTGTCTGTGCTCTTTTGTTGTTGTGGTAAAAACAACTGGGGTATATGTCATCTATAAGATATCAGGTCTTTCAGAGAGTTAGCTCTGAGCCACAACTGATATTCTTTAATGGAGAGGTACCTAATTAGATATGCTGTTAAACAACTTACGATGTCAAAACTTCACATTCTTGTGCCAGATCAACTCTAACATCTATCTAGTCTTTAACCAAAACACATATAAACTCATTGAACCATGCATGGACGTGTGAAAATCAAAAGTGACATCCTTTGCTCACTAATCAGTTCTGTTCGAGCTATCCGTGTTTTGGCAGCAGGCAGATAGGACTGAGGTCCCAGGGGTATGAATTTGAGAAGGGTAAGCTGGAGGTAGGGATGGCAACAAAACCCGAACTCACTGGTACCCACCCGACCCAACCCGATCAACGCGGGTAAAATCCGTGTTGACAGGTTTTGGGCCGGGTTTGGGTTTAAACATGTTCACTATTCATTGGGTTGGGTTGGGTTTGGGTTTAGGTAAACCCGACCCATGGGTACCCGTCCTCACCCATATAATTAATTTTTCGGTATATTTAATATTCTAAACAACTAATCTTATTTATGTTTGTGGAGAAATGTCTAATTTTTTCTTTCTAATTGTGTAGAATGAAGTTGATGTTATCGAGTGGAGAGTGAAGAAACTTAATTGAAAGGAAGAACCTTTCAATTAATCATGTTAGTTATGGATAATTTGTGATTTGGTTCAATTTTCTTGAGTTTTCTAGATTGGTGTTGAACAATTTGTATAGTTAATTTGTGATTTGCTTGAATATTTTAGAATGGTGTTTTATATATGGATAATTTGTATTGAGAGATTGATATTTGACTTTAATTTTGATAGGAACTTGTTATTATAAATTTTTACGACAAAAACCCGTGGGTACCCCTGAACCCGTGGATACCCAGCGGGTTGGGTTGGGTTTGAGTTTTTCAAACCCAATGGGTTTTACCTCGGGTTTTTTTTCACGGATAAATGGGTTTGGGTTTGGAAAAACCCGACCCATTGCCATCCCTAGCTGGAGGCAAGATCAAGTGATTATGGGTGGTGAAAACTTTAGTGTTTAAGAGTGCATGACTATGGGTGGTGAAAACTTTAGTGTTTAAGAGTGCATGACTGTCAATTTGGTTTGGTTTTGTTCACCAAACCATTAAGTATGAAAAACCAAAAACCAAATCAGCAAAAACCAAAACCAAAACCATTAAGGCCTTTATTGGTTTCGGTATGCGGTATGCCTATGGTGACATGCATATCACCATAACTTGTACTTTTATGTCGACTTTATATAGGATTAGGTCGACCTATTATGCCGTTTTAGTTTTGTGAGGTTCAATGACGCGGTTGACCTTTTATAGCAAATGGTCGACCTCTTGGGAAGCGCATGGATGACATGTACGACTACATGGGCCAGATTTCCACCCAAATGACTGACATGTACGACTACATGGTGCAAATAATCACCCAGATGAGCACATTGTAGGTGACCGTGAATGAGATGCGAGATGAGTTTCGATCTTTCAGTGGAAGATACATGCATGTACCGTTACTTCCGACTACCATATTGCTAACAATACCAATGAAGAAAATGTGGATGAGGGAGAGAGGGGACAGGAGTAGGAACTCGACGATTTTAGATTGTATGTTTTTATTGTTAAGTGTTAAAAACGATTGTGGATTGATATTATGTGGTTTTAGATTTTAGTTATGTGTGAACAATTATGATTTGTGTTTTATTGTATTTCTAGTTAGTTTGTTTAGTTATTATGTTATGAAGTTATTAATCCTTGTTATCATTATTTATGACTGGTTCTGTTGGTTTGAAACGTAATTTGTACGAGCAAAAGAACTACCAACATCGCTCCCAAAGAGGTCGACCATTGGTTATAAAAACGATTGTGGATTGATATTATGTGGTTTTAGATTTTAGTTATGTGTGAACAATTATGATTTGTGTTTTATTGTATTTCTAGTTAGTTTGTTTAGTTATTATGTTATGAAGTTATTAATCCTTGTTATCATTATTTATGACTGGTTCTGTTGGTTTGAAACGTAATTTGTACGAGCAAAAGAACTACCAACATCGCTCCCAAAGAGGTCGACCATTGGTTATAAAAGGTCAACCGCATTGTTGAACCTCATAAAACCGAAACAGCCTATTAGGTTGGCCTAATCCTATATAAGGTTGACCTAAAAGTGCATATTAGGTAGACCTAATCCTATAAAAAGCCGACCTTAAAGTGCAAGTTACGGTGACAAAGTCCTAATGGGTTTTGGTTTTGGTTTGGATAACCAAAAAACCAAATGTACTCATACACTCATATTTATTTATATTTCCCTCCTTTTTATTCAATAAATGTCATAATAATGGTAAATGATAAAATGACCATTATAAATTATTGATTGGCATGCGTATATAAAGAAACAAAAAAACTTGTTTATAAATAATAATAATATTATTATTTGTACATTCTTATAAAAAAGTTATACTTACCAACATTAGGCGATAGAATAGAATTAGTCTAAATATTGTATTTTACTAATTTTGAGTCTAAAATGTACCTTTACTTTATACTAGAAATGGTATTACCAACATTATATCCTTCCAGTAGTACTAATACGTTTAAGACTAATAACATACAATGTCAACTATAGATAACAATATTGATGAACATATAGAAGCAAATAATTGTATTTGTCTAAAATAAATTAGAAATCAACATCACTACCATCATCACTCCACCTCACCTCATCAAACTCTACATCCACACAAGTCTCATAATTCCCATCAGAATCCTCATCAATATAATCTTCTTCAACTTGTGACCCAGTAGGGCTCGAGATCAGAACATGGGCAGAATGTGAGCTTCCACTAGGTTCTGCAGGTGCACTTGCACTTCGAGTTTGAAAAGCTGCAAATACTAGATAACATAAACAATAAATTTTTAGAATATGATTTGATTACGATAACAAATATAAAAATAAACATAAGTTCTTACCATTCTGAAATACAACTTCATCACCCTCATCTTCTCCATCAACCACCAACTTAGAGTCACAAGATCTTATCCAATCTTCACAGCAAATCAAAGCCTCCGCAACTTCAGGGAATAAGGAGGTCCTAAATGAATCTAAAACTCGACCTCCTGTACTGAATGCCGACTCATAAGCAATAGTGGAAATAGGAACAACGAGAATATCCCTAGCCATCTCAGAAATAATAGGATATTTCATCCTACTTCGCGACCACCATCCCAAGATGTCAAACTTGTACTCATCATCTTCAGAACTCACCTTTGCTCGTGTAACCTCCTCCTCCTCCTCCTCCTCCTCCTCAAGGTACCTATCAAACTCAGATTTGGAACTTTTTCTAGTTCCTTTCCGAATGACCTCTCTTTTCTTTTTCCTGAAATCATCCCAAAACTTTCCTTTCTTCTTCCCATCCCCACTTCCACTAGGTTCTTGCTTACCTTCTTGAATCACAATGGGAGAACTACCATGAAGTTCGAGCCTATGCTTGTAATGGTCAAACAGAGCACGCATTTCATCTTTCACCTCTTCGGCCAATGCTTTCCCCCTGCTTTAACCATATACCTTCTTCAAAGCTTCTTCAAGATATTCCATTTTGTGCCTTGGATCTAATATGTTTGCCATATAGCACAGATTGATCTTGGAATTCTCCAACTCTTCTTCAAACCAATACTTGGCAAGTTTGGACTTGATTCTCTCAGCCATGCAACCCATCTCAAAATCTATACTATCAACCCACTCAGAAATCGTAGTATACATTTCACATATCTTTAAGACCATCTTTCGCAGCTAAATTAATAATTTTAGCCACACACCTCATCTGCAGATACTTTCCATCCACAATATCCGATCCCCACTCTTTCAACTGTTGCCTCATATGGATAACAACCACATCGTTAACACTAGCATTATCCATTGTGATACAAAACACCTTACTAATGCCCCAATCCACCAAACAGTTAGCCAACTGTTTTCCAATTTCATTTCCAGAATTTTTTGTTATCTGAACAAAGTTGATAATTTTCTTATACAACTTCCAATCCCTACCGATGAAATGTGCAGTAACACACATGTAGTTGAGATTGGACAAAAAGTCCTACAATCAGTTGTGAGAGATACCATCCCCAAACATTTAGCTTTGAAATAATCCTTTAACACATGTCTGTTTTCAAAAAACACCTTGATGCAATCTTCTCTAACAGTTTGTTGGCTAGGCAGCACAAACATAGAACAAACACGGGACATAAAGAGTTTGAATCGTTCATGTTCAACGTATCTAAATGGCAATTCATCTAGAATTATCATCTCCACTAAAGCTCTCCTAGCATCAGTCTGATTAAATTGCCAAGAACCAAGAGTGTGTACCTGGCCTTCAAAAGATGACGGAAGCTCGACTACAAGCTCGCCCCTTGCTATCTTTGCCAAACAATTATCCTTGTGGATCCATAGAGTAGATGTCCCGTTAGCTACAAGAGCACTATTGCAGTAATTTCATCGAGCTTTTTTCACTACATCCATCTCCAAGTGTGTGAAATGTCTCCAAACATAAGATTTGTCTTTCCTTTTTTTCAATGTTGTCCCCCCACCTTCTGTTAGAGCATGGGGTACTGTGGTGGTACCGGAAGATGGTGCAAAAGTGGAGGAAGACGTTGCAGGAGATCTAGGCAGAATACTGGTGCTTTTGGAGTGCCCACTTCTAGGACGAGCACCACTAGGTGAAACATTTTGTGATAATGGTATCTCACTGTCCCTGCCAATATCAAAAGTGAATTTAGTATCACAATCAACAATTAATACATCACACTCACAAAAAAGATAACATATCACTACCCATTCTTAACACATTTAAACTAAAAGAAAGCGAAGAAATTGAGAATAGTTAACAAGTATGAGTTTTGTCCTCCTTTAGAAAACCACATGAAATGGTCCAGTCAACCATTACAGTAGGAAGTACCAACACAAACTTATTATAAGTCAAGAATCCAAGTGATACTTAAGTCATGCTTTCTATGCTAGTTAAAAAGGAAAATAATAGTTATTATACTGTAATAGGACCAGAAACAATCCGAGCAACTTATTATATACTATAAATCCACAACTTAAGAAGAGTTGCAACTGAAAATCTGCTGCATCATAAACTTGCAGCAAACAGACAAATTAAGATAAATTGCAGCATAAATTTTCGCTAAGAAAATATGTAGCAAACAATTCATAAAAGAAATAAAAGGCTAACAAACTGAACAAATGGATTTAGATTAAGGTCATCTCAAAGCAAACAACCATAATAGTGTTAAACAAGGAGAAGACAAAGAATAACTATAAATATCCATTACTCTACAAGCAATCAATTTTCCTTTCTAGTAATACCCAAGAGTAACTGAACAGAAAGTCGGAAAGACTAGTAGCAAGCAGAGAACCCAAAGAACGTTTCCCTGTCTGCTTCTGAAACATAACAACTTTAGGGCAAGAAACGACTTCTCGGTGACCCATAAAGCAAAACAACAGCCAAATGGAAATGGCTCTTGTCGTACCACCCAGAAAAAGTCAGGGAGAGGAAGAGAGCTTGAATGAAAGCCACAAACAGAATCACAAGAAAATATGACAGAAATCTTATAGGAACACATAAACCATGCTTTAGCCAACAACCAAGCCCTAGAAACGAAACACAAATCCAAAAATCAACAAATCGAATAAGGGAAGACAGATGCAAGCAAGCTATGTAAGGGACTCACTTAGATTCCATTGAACAAAGGCGGCAAGTTTAGAACAGAATATGGAGTAGGAGAAGGCGAGGAGTTATTCGCCGACGACCCAGTTCTCTCCAATTGACACCGAATCAATGCTCAAGTTGGACAATGCCCACCCATGGAGTTATTCACCGACCCAGTTCCTCGAGCTAAGAATCAGCGGCCACGGAGCAGCAACTCAGGCTTTCGCCTTTGCCAAAGATAGTCGGCTTCAGAGCAACGAGAAGAAGAGAGGTGCCTCGTGCGCAAGCTAGAGCATTTCGTTCGAAAGGGGTTTCGGGATTTCAAAAGGGTTCTAGGGATTCAGAGCAAGGAAAGGAAGAGAGGTGCGCGAGCGTTTTGTTGAAAGGGGTCTAAAGCGTTTCGTGCAGTATTGGTTTCTTATTGGTTTTTATTGGTTTTCTGGTTTTAACGGAACAAAAACCATTAAGTTTCTAAATGGTTTAAAACCAAAAAACCGAAACCATCAGCTTTTCAATTGGTTTGGTTTCAGTTAAAATCGAAAAACCAAAAGCAAATGGACAGCCCTAAGTGCATCTAGTTTAATGGCATGGTTAACATAAAGGTAGTCTAGTGAAAAAAAAAAATCTACCCCATCTTGCTCTGCCACTTGTCCCTGATTGGTCTACACAACCGTTTCTCCATTTATTTCACCAAGTCTAATATTATGGGTTTTGGCTTTTATAGAATAAAAAAATGTTAAAGTGAAAATGTTCATGATATTTTGAACATTTGTGTTGCCCAATCTATGGTCCGATCGTGATCGATCATTTTTTGTTGCAAATTTATTAGATGAGCATGTTTGATAAAAATTTTAAAGTACAAAGGTATGTTTGATGTAAAAAATAGTATAGACTATAGAGACATGTTTGATATAAATGTATAATAGAGGAACATATCATACCTATAACCAATGTAGTCAAAGTTTAGCTTCTAGGTAGAAGTGAAATGATGGATGAAAGTGGATAAACAAAAACGAATCATGTAAATTTGATTGAAACCTTCTAAATATAACTTGTATTCAGCTAAATATAAATATAACTTGTATTCAGATAAATATAAAAATAATTGAACTAGATAATATTAAAAAGACTACATAAAACGATACACTAAATCAATAAGCTCTTATTCAACAAAGATTCCCTACCTTCCTGTTGCTTTAGGGGGAAAAGAAGAAGAAACTAGCGACAAATGATGAATCTAGAAGGGTTATGGACAAGCTTCTCTAACCTGTGAAAACATTAGCAAGTGGGAGGATGAAGGAGAAGGATATTGAAAAGTATCACAATCACAAGGGTGAGTTGGCAATTGCAGGGATGATGCAGTTTGTCACGTCGAGTGACGACTTTAAAGTTGCAACAAGGCAACTAGTAAAGAGGAGGTTGGATGCAACATTGCGAGGAGCTATTAGAACGGATGCTAATGGATGGACCGTAGATGCGACATGTGCTTGTGTTGGAGGCAAAGAGAAGAGGAGAATGAAGGAAAAGTCGCAATGAATTATGAATGAGAGATTCATAAATGGAAAGACTAAAATGATTACCCAACTTAAATAACAGGCAAAAATTGCTCCATTTTTTGTTCCAGCAAGACATACCTATTCTCGACCCAATATGGTCCTAAAATTGGGATTTAAAAATCGTAAAAAAGGGTAAAAACTAGCTTCTAAGGTTCTTATTGCGTGTGAGTGCTTTTACTTGGGTTTTAACTGATTTTTTATATCCCAAAGGCTTTTGATACAAAATCTACAACATTCGGGGGTCCACGGTATATTGGTTTAGGCTTTTAAACTTTATAGTTAGTCTTTGACTGCCTTATCTTTGAATGAATTTGTTTATTTTCTAATAGGTGATCAGTTCAATTGCTCTCTCCTGACCGACAAACCTTATGTTGTTGCGTTAGAGAGCCTTCTTAGCATAACAGAGGGTATTCGAAGTTATAACGAAACTAGCTTATTACCCGACCCTTGGCCGGACGTACTCACGGAAATTGACTCTTAGATTCTAACTGATATTACCCGTTAACATGTATGCGACGATGGCCGAAGGTAGGTCAACAACACCATGTATAATAATATGATGGAAAGTCATTATCCCATTGCATTACAAAATAAAACAGCAAAACATAAACACTATAATGGACAATCCAAACCAAGTCATTAGCCTTAAATATAGCCACTGTTGCCATGCAACATGATGCCCCTAGAGTGAAAATGAAAAAATAAAAGGAATGCTTACCTGCCTCTAATTATCGATGCTAAAAATGAAAGCCACCAAGAGATTTCATAAGAAAAACCCAATCTGGATTGCCCTTAGACCAAAAACCACAGTGACACCGAAGCTGATGAATCCCTGGCTGAGAATACAAAAATCAGCAATGTCCAAATCAAGTCGATGGAATGCGTCGACCATTTTTTTTGTATATATTTTTGTTATTTAAAATGACAAAAAAAGAAGAAATACAAAGCATGCAATATGCTGTAGAAATATCATATACAAACAAAAGAAACAGGCAAGCAATATATACGTGGAAGCACCAACACATAATAACCTTTGTGAATATCCCTATCACTGTGAAATCCTACCAAATCACTCCTAACCACTCTGCTACACTAAACACACAAATGACTTACAGCTCTGTACTTTCTATCACTTCAATCTGTATATGTCAATCATCATGCACCATCCACATTATCACGATTCTTATCCTTCTTCTTGGCAGCTCCATGGCATTTTGCATCAATGCACATTAATCCAAACGACCATTCCTTGCTACAATTTATGGCTTGGGGTAATATCACTTCAGTCATAATACATATTTACATGAAATGAAAGGAATGATCATTATGGTAGCCTTGTAAAATTTAGAGCACCAATGGCGATTTCTCTCTTCTCCTCGGTGGTTTCATCAATAAAATGAGATTGATGACTATCTCTACCAACTCATTCGATATGATCATAGTATGGACTTTGTATAAACCATTTCTTCCCTACCCAATTTCGCATTGCAACTCCAAAAGCTAGCTTGTTGGAGCTCTCCTCTAGGTAAACAAATTGTATCAACATCGGGCATGAAAACAAAAATTGCTTTGGTTGAGATACTATCAGGATCTTGTGATATTCTAAATAAGGCTAAACTGTTTATCAAGCATTGTCAACCCCCAATCAATTTGGCGTGGGTCATTGCTCTCTTACCATCTAAATTAAAGAGGAAGCTCAGGTTAGCCTCTTTTATAGCTTAACTTGACAATTTCTTAGAGGAGATACAATCACGATTCACAATTCTAGAAGAACCACCTAAGATAATACAATATTATGGAAACAACACTAATGAAGCACCTAAATTACAATTCTGTACATGTTTCCTATGATGGTGTGCATGTGCAGATTAAGCAAAATATAAGGATTAAGGAGGGAGCTTACTTGGCACGCAGTTTTGATGAGCAAAAATCCCGTCAATAAATTTCAGGTGGATATGTCCAATCGATCGGGTCTGGACATGTGTATATATTAATGTGCTATACTACAAACACAAAGATTTCGGTTTGTCCTTCCCATGACAGCATATGCTCACCATGCATTTATTCCTTGCAGAGAGAAGGATATCAAACCATCTTGTATCTGCTCCAATTATCGCTATCACACGTGTTTTTATATTGTAGCAATTAGAATCCCACTTTTAAACCTGGAAGCAAGTGACCACTATCACGAAACATCATATTGTAAAAACTTATATGCAATCATGATGCTATTTCACTCAAAAGAAACCATTTTTTATATGTTGAAGATCATCATTATAGCTTGAACAGTCAATTCGTCAATGATCTCAGCTCTTACATATAAATTTTGTGTAAAAAAGGTATGATTGAAGCTATTCCCTATGTTAACACTAATTAGAATAGTCTTTCTTTACTGGAAACTTACCACAAAAACATTTCAAATTAGAAAAATGATGATACTAAAAATGAGTATCATAACAAAAGCAACAAAATGTATAGCTATTTATCTTTAGTCAACTCAAAAGTCAACCTAGAATATCAACCAAACGAACTGATGTTAAGAGATCACACACATTACTGTTAAAGAAACTAAATAACCCATCAGTAAGCTCTCCAAGCAAGAACAATCAACTTTTTCATATTTACCCCTCTGAAAATTGATTTGCGTAACAATATAGGTGGAGGAGGTTAGACGGTTCTCGAGTCCGATGGGAAGGTTTGGAGAGACGGCGATGGTTGAGCATTTAGTAGGTCGGGATCCCGGGACACTGTTTATCTTTAATAAACTCAAAAGTCAACCTAGAAGATCAACCAAATGAATTCATGTTAAGAAATCACACATTACTGTCAAAGAAACTATATAGTCCATCAGTAAGCTCTCCAAGCAAGAACATTCAACCTTTCCATCTTTGCCCCTTTGAAAATTGCTTTGCATAACAATATAGGTGAAGGACGTTAGGCGGTTGTCGAGTCCGGTGGGAAGGTTTAGAAAGACGACGATGGTTGAGAGTTTAGTAGGTCGGGACGCCATTTAAACCTGTTTACATTAGTTGCACCTTTTCAATCCACACTCGACAAACCAACATCACTCAACCTTTTCATATTTACCTGTCTTAAAGACACATGTGCCCCATATTCCCTCAAAACTTCTATGTTCAAAAATATTGTTGCTTTATGGTAGATTAGTAGTTATATGATCTATGTCAAGAATTATGCATCACTTCTACACATTCAATACTCCAATTCGATGTGCATTATTTACACCAATGACATTAGGCTTGCGATTTTAAAATTATTATGCTTTTATAAGAAAAATAGAAATATAATTAATTATTCAACTCGAATTAAAATAATCAAAGTATGATACTAGAAGTATCAAATGCCAAAAAAATATTTAGGTGGAGAGTTAGTGGCTTAGCTAACTGTGATGGAAAATTCCTATGATTTTTTAGATTTAAACTTCCTGTATATTTTTAATTTAAAAAGTTTAAACAATTTGTTTAGTGTAATCCGTTAGGTTTCTTGTATTTTTCACAAAGAGATCACAATACAAATCCCAATACTTATGTATTTTTCCGGTAAATAAGAAAATAATAAATGACTATGAAGACGAATCTACCCTTTCTACTTTTGCGATTTTTTAATGAGGGAAATATCTTTCCCATTTCACTATTATATTAGATGTAGCGAAAGCAATCCGTGTGGTTGAGCGTTTAGTGGGTCGGACATTATCTGGCTCGTTTACATTAGTAGCACATTTTCTATTCGCATTGGATAAACCAACAACACTCAATATTTCCATATTTAATCCTCCAAAAATTGCTCTGGCATAACAATAGATTTAGAGCAAGTTAGTCGGTTGTTGAGTCCGATGGGAAGTTTGGAGAGACGATGATGGTTGAGCATTTATTGGGTCGGGACACTATTTGGGTCTGTTTACATTAGTAGTGTCTTTTCCATCCGCGTTCGCAAACTAACATCACTCAACCTTTCCATATTTACCCCTCTCCTAAAGACACATGTGCTCATATTCACTTAAAAGTTCTATGTTTAAAAATGGTTAAATTGCAAGTTTGGTCACTGTAATTACTATAACATTTCATGTTTGCCACTAAAATTAGTTTATTCCATTCATGGTCATTAACATTAGTTCGACAGTTCAAGTTTGGTCACTTTCCGTTAGTCTCCGTTAAGTTATCTTATGTGACAGTCAACTCTAATAGTTGACCATTAAATGAGTGACGTGAAAATTAAAAAATAGTCTTTTACAATTTCCACCTCACTATAAAAATTAATTAAAATAAATAAAACAGAAAAAGTAATTATAATTTCAAAATTACAAACAAATCCTTCACGGCGCTTTTATCCGGGGACTCTCATATCTGCATAGGAAAAGAAAGACATGCGGCGCCCAAGCGTTGCCGACGGCGACTAGACTAGAGGTCTGACTATGGAGAGGGTTCATGGATTTTGGCAAAAGGCGAAGATTTAGAGTCCGCCACTGAATCTTCTTTAATTTTGAAGATGGTGAAGTAGCAGGCATCTCTCTGTGCTCCGAAAGAGGGTCGCATCTCTCCTTTAATTTTGACAAACGCAAGCTCCGCTGGCTTGACGAGCCTCGATTCTGCGCTGGAGTCGATTTGTGTAGGTTTGTTCTACTCCAACCCTTTCTCTTTCTCCCTTCCACTTTTCACCCACATCCAAAAGTCTTTCAATGGCGAATTGTTGCCCTGGGACTTAATCGGAATCTGGGCCAGAGCTTAAGCGTAGAGGGATTTAGTTCGAAAAATGCACAACAAATTGATTCTCCTCTCTTTCTTTCTGTCGAATAAAACAAAGGCGAAAGAAAGTAATTTCTTTGATCCGCCTCTTCCCTCTCCATTTTCCTCTCATTTCCTCCTTCCTTTCAACTTCTTTTATGTTTTTTAATCGAAAAAATCACACAAATGTGTTTATTGTAACTGGTTATATTTCTTATTTTTGTTTGAAAAGGCCACGGTTCAAATCTTATTACTGACTGTGAAGACGAATCTAACCTCCTACTTTCACTCTGGATGCAAGAAATTGAGCTTCAAGTTTTCTCATTTGGCTTTTATTTATTGTGTAGAGTTGACCATTTTCAATTAAACGAGGATTGTAGCTCAAATATTTTCAATTTATGCGCATATATTTTAAAAAATCTACACCAATTCATTAAACCTGCTTTCATTCTCAATTTTGTTTCAGATTTTACCTTTTGCAATTCAATCTTTTTTCTTTTACAAAAGATAATCATATATTGATAAGAAAATAGATAGTTACATCCTGGAAGTTAACCAGGCTATAAAATCAAAGAAGCGACTCGCATTCGGATACAAATGAAGGGCCTTTTTAGCCACCAAATGGGCTACGCTATTACTACGCCGACCTACAAACCGCACTGAGAACCCACTATGGTTGGATAAACAAATCAGAACTTCTTCAAGGAGAGCTCCAGCCCGACTATCCCTCGTATCCGCTTGGTTGATTTTATCAATAATCGTCTTCGCGTCCCCTTCAAACCGCATCTTGTCAAACCCAGTCCCGCTATACCAAAGAAGCGCTTCTAGGAGCGAGAGGATCTCAGCAAGCAAAGGGTCATCAATCCCAGCAAACTGGACCCCTTTAGCCATCAAAACCATCCCCGACTGGTCCATAACAACCATTCCTCCGGCCAAGTGGGACGCAAGCTTAACCGCCCCATCCCATCGGCACACAAACGGACAAGGGGGAGCAGTATCCCGTGCAGGTTGATTAACCGTGGGAGGGACCCGCTCCACCCTACTGGTAGGTAAACTTATCCATTCATTGTACTGCTAATGATACTGCCTCATAAGACTAACTCCAACCCAAAAGGCTATATTTAGCCTCCCAAGCTCTCAAATGTGCATTTTTGCCTCCCCAAAACACTTTTTTGCTCCAACCCTATAGGCTTCCAAATTTAGCTTCCCACATCTTTTTTTGATTTAATTTCCAAATCCATACTTATTTACAATATCATTCTTGTAATTCACTTTAATTTTTTTTATAGTTTGTTATTACTTGTGAAAACAAAATTTTCGATGTAATTTTTTTTAATTCAGAGATAATCTTTTTTTGCAAAATTAGTCATTTTTTGTAGCCATTTTTTTGGACCAATCCAAATATGACAGTTTTTTTAGCCGTTACTTTATGACCGTTTTTTTGTTGTTTTGTGCATCATATGTGTTTATAAATTACAATTCTTCATTTTTCATCAACTCACTGAAACTTCTTCCCATTTCTAAAACAAACACATTCATCATGAGTATGTCAGATAGCTCATCGTCGGGAGGAGAAGAAGAAATCGAAGAGTACGAGAGGTTTCACCACCTACGGTTGAGTTTAATCGGCCGGAGGCTGGCTGAAGGTTCATCAAGTCGACGTCAAACTACAAGTCGACGTCACATTGATCGTGAAAGGGTCGAATGTAATCGCCGTCTTATGAGGGATTACTTTGATCCAAATCCAGTATACAATGCTCGCATATTTAGAAGGCGCTATCGGATGCAACCAAGATTATTCCATCGCATTATGGGCGACATTGTGAGGTTTGACCCTTCATTTTCTCTAAGGCGTGATAGCTTGGGTCAATTATCATTATCTCCAGAGCAGAAGCTTACTGGTGCGATGCGCATGCTAGCATATGGTTCTCCAGCTGATCAACTTGACGAGTATGTTCGTATGGGTGAGAGCACTTTGATGGAGGTCTTCAGAAAGTTCTGCAACAACATTATCAACATGTATGGGGCCACATATCTTCGCGCTAAGGATCATACTCAGTAAAGCCTCAAGACGTGGCTTTCCTGGAATGATTGGATCAATTGACTGTATGCATTGGGAATGGAGGAATTGTCCAAGTGGCTAGGCAGGACAATACATTGGCCACATGCATAGGCCAACAATCATTCTAGAGGCGGTGGCCTCTTACAACACATGGATATGGCATGCTTTCTTTGGGTCTCCTGGATTGAACAACGATATAAATGTTCTGGGGATGTCGCCAGTGTTTGATCGTATTGTCAATGCAAACGCTCCACATGTACGATTTGAGGTAAATGGCCATGCTTATGATCAATGCTATTATTTGGCCGACGGTATTTATCCCTCATGATCGACTTTAGTGAAGACCTTCAGCAATCCAAGTTCAAACAAAGAGGCTTTGTTTGCTCAACGTCAAGAAGCACACCGCAAAGACGTAGAGCGGGCATTTGGAATCCTCCAAGCAAGATGGGCAATTGTTCGTGTGTGATTGTATTTCATGCTTCAATAAAGTGTGTTTTGTGTGTGTGATTGTATTTCATGTTTCAAGTTTCAGTGTGTGATTGTATATCATGTTTCAATAAAGTGTGTTTTGTAGTTAGTCAAAAGATTCAATAGCGACTAGTTTTTTTATTACACATGAAAATGCTCAAAGTTCAAAGAGTACACATAGCACATGAAAACAACAAAGTTCAAATACAACACACAACACATCACATAAAGCAATAAAAGCCTCAATTAGTACACATAGGACTTTCTTCTAATCATAATCCATAAAAGGAAAGTAATCACCTCTACTTTCATCTCCATCTCCTCCACCACTTGCATCTCCATCTCCGCCATCTCCTGGATTAGAGTTGGGATCATCTTGATCGTACCCATAGATGTCATTTTGTTTACTCCTCCAAAATTTCTTCTTTCTTGGTGTCATCTTTGACAAATCCTTCTCCAGAATATTCATATTTTGTTGAAGTATTGCGGCCTCCCTCTCTTTCTTCTCAAGAGCCCATTGTTCCGCTTCCTGCTCCCTCACTTGCCTCTTGTATGCCCATTCCTCGGCTTCCCTCTCTATTCTCCTCTCTTGAAGATTAATTTTTCTATTTTCGTACTCCATCCTCGACTTTTGCCTCTCTCTCATATCATTACCAAACTCTAGCAATTGAGTAGTGTACATGTCTGACGATTCCGTAACTACCTTACCTTTCTTTTTTGCTGCCTTTTGTTTCTCGCGTCCTTCAGGGCGAGACAACACGAAAGGCGTAGCTCCCTCTTCTGGTATGTCGTCGAGGCCTTCCACAGGGGAGGATTGAGAACCACTCCCTATGGGAGAACTTTGAGAACCTTGACTCATAGGTGGAATTGGACAGACAACCAATTGAGGGTCACAATACCACTTTGGGCAATTTCGAAGGATGACCCAACAATGCTCATGTTCAAAGGCTTTGTCCCTATTCACTTCCTTATATATCGATCTTGCTACAAATTCCTATCAAAATTATTAATACACAAGTTAGATAAGTAAATATACATAAAAATAAGAAATAAAAAAGTTAAAGTTTCCAATACAATACCACATCAACTTGGTTGGTACCGCTCGTTTGACTCCTCTCCGCCCTCTGCAAAGCTCCCTTCCAAACTTTACACTTGTTACTGATAAGTCTCAGTCGGGATTCCATTGAATCCGTAGTACGAATTGTTGTAGGATCGCTTCTTCGAAATTCCCTCTCCACCCTTTCCCATAATCTCGTGCTCTTTTGATTAATGCCAACCGCTCCATCTTCAGATATTGATATCCAAGATTTGCACAAGTTTACATCTTCATGAGCAGAAAAACCATGAGAAGTTACTCATTATATAGAAAAAAAAATATGATCGTTTTATGGCCGTTAAAACGTGTCCGTTGCAATGTGACCGTTTTATTGTCACTATATTACTTCTTTCAAACTAAAACGCAAACACACCCACACAAATAACCACTAAAAAAATTGAAAAAAAAAGACAGCAGCAGATTAGTGGGGACCCCGCGTGCGGCCCAGGCGCGCCTCCGCGGGTGGCCTTCGCCTGCACGCGGTGTCCCCCCTTCCAGCTGCTATTTTTGCCATTTTCTCCATCTGAGCTGCTACCTATCCACCCCAACACTCACTTCTCCAAATTTGCAAGCTACATTATTGGTGGGTTGGAGATAAAAAAAAAAAGGCAAAAAGTTCACTTTCTCCAAATCTGCAAGCAAGGGTTGGAGACAGTCTAAGGGCTGGGATCCCAAATTGCTTGCCTTCATAGACAGATTCTCCAAAGGACAGCAACAACAGCCATTACCAACTGAGGTTGGTGAATAAGCGATAACAACTTTTTAGGGAATAGGGGGAAAGTATGTCGAAGCAGCCCCTGGCCAAGATGCTCCAACCCCGCATAATCCCACAAAGCCCTAGCAACTGGGCAATCAAGGAACACATGCTCCATCGTTTCAGACTCCGACCAACAAACCAGACATCGAGGATGAACCTGGATGTCCCTCTTCCTAAGTGCTTCAGTGGTAGGCAGGATCCGGTTAAAGATTTGCCACAGGAATACTTTCAGCTTAGGGGGGATCGGATCCTCCCACAGTCGAATCCAACTGGGTTTATCCATCCAACTCCCAAGCGAACGCCACCTCCCACTTGTTTTATCCAGCAAAACTGCCAAATGGTAGGCAGACTTCACCGAGAAAACCCCTTCAGACGTGTCATGCCAAACCAGACTATCTTCCACCTCATGACGCGGGAAAGGAATCTCTTTGATAGCACGACAAGTAGGCGGATCAAACCACTGGCTAAGCCTATGGCCACATCATTCCCCAGCCGCAGAGCGTATAACAACTGCAACCACCAGCTTTCCATCATCCAGCAAAATCCGAGCGCTAAAAGTAGGGGCGTCAGGATGCAACCGGGGCACCCAACTAGTATGAAGTAGCGGGGCATGGAGTAGTTTTCTCATTCATCTGGGTATGAAGAACCCTAGATTTGTATGTTAGGTCTGATTGTATGAACCCAAGTACAGATTTTATGATTTAATTATATTCAATTGAGGTTTGAATGATTGAATGGCATGAATCCTGATCAAATTCCTGTTGTTTCTGCTTTAACCTAGAAAGAGAATATCTGCCTAGGTTAATACAGCACCCTTAATTGAAGGTAGTGAATTGGCGACTTTAGTCGAGGAGCCAATTCACTATTATGTACCGAATTTACTTCGGTAGTGGAGGTTTTGTTAGTTAGGGCCTCAATCTGTTTACTCCGGTGGAGGTTAGTCGCCCGCTGGAGACTCAGATTGAGAGGGTCTGGAGACCTTTAGTCGAGACTTCAGACTGTTTAAGAACCTCCCGCAGTATCACTATCATAGAAACTGAACTTGGTAAATTGCAATCCGGCTTAACTGCAGTCTAGGGGGAACCATATCCGGGTGACCTCTCTCGACTTGAAACAACCGTTTAATTGCTTGCTTTGCTTGTTTGAACCTACACTAAAGTTTCACCGCTAGATAATAAGAATTCACTGAGTAGTCATCACATCTAGGACCCGGGTTGACATTAAAACCCAAACCCACTATACTACGCTTTAGGAGTGAGTCAAGTTTTTGGCACCGTTGCTGGGGATGAATGAGAAAACTACTCCATGGAGAAAGAAGCAAAAGCAGAGTCAGATGCGGAAACCATACTGTGAAGGATGGGTTTCTGCTCCTGGTCGTCAATCAGCACTTCTCCAAGCTCAAGCCGGGCTCCAATGATGATGCAGATCAAGCTAGGGCACTTGGGAACTCTAATTCGTCACTCTCTCTCTCTCTCTCTCTCTCTCTAGGAATTGCTTTGTCTCTCTAAAACTCGGAACCCCTTCTCCTTTGGCTCAAATCTGCCTAAAAAGCAGACCCTGGGCAAAATACTGTCGAGGGCACGACCGTGCTTTGGTTTTGCCCGCCCGTGTTTTGCCCCGTGTTAAAAACACCCCGCGTCGGCCAAAACACGGTCGTGGCTAAATATGGACACAGCCGTGTTTTGTTTTAGGCGCGCCCGTGCTTTGGTTTTCCATTAGTTCGGCTCTCGGCAATAAAAACACTAGCGTGCCTGTTTGTGTACACGGCCGTGCTTTGATTTAGGCGAGCCCGTGCTTTGGATCCAGCTCGATCAAATGACTTCCAAATGCCCCGAAACTCGTGCTTAGCCTTTCTTTCGACGTCTGGGACCTGAAATATGACAAAGTAGCACAACCCGGCGTAAAATAGGCCAAAAATACACGACTACGCCCCACAAACGGATAAGAACTAGGGGTGCAAACATGTGCAATTACATCGTTATCATCCCCGTCCTCAGTTACCCAATCCCCATGTTCATTTCTTAGACCAACCATGTAATTATGCTTACGCCCAGCCCTAGTGACCGTGTGAAAATACGAGAACATCTGATCCCCCCCTTTTTTAACCATCGGACCCTTGATTTCTGTTGCCAGTATATTTCTTCTGCATCCCACTGTCTGGTCAATTCCGTTTCCAAGGTCTTAACTGTGTCCCAATCTATTGGAGATTGTAGTTTAACCCGGTCAATCTCTGCCTGGAGGGCTTTTATATTTTGGAGGGAATTGGTAGTACACGCCCTGCTCCAGTCGTAGAGCAAATGACAGAGTTCTTAAGTTTCTCCCAGAGTTGATACATAGGAGTACCAGAGATCTCCTCTTGCCAAACATACGCGACCATGGGCCGAACTTCAGGATTCTTAGCCCAGCGGGCATCGAAACGGAATACGGGCCGACTGTTATGAACGTAAGGCTTATTAGATAGGAGCAAAGCGCGGTGTTCAGACCCTTGGTCCGTGAATGCTGGACGAGGGTATCAGGGAATTTTTCAACCCAACTTTGAGAGCAAAGGGCCCTGTCAAGGCCTTCACGGATACTGGCGGACCCCATACGTTTGTTGGTCCAAGTAAACGGATCTCCTTGGTATCCTGGGTCATGGAGACCCAGATCAGTCACGAAATTTCGGAGAAGTACAGCTTGGGTGGCACTCCAAGGCTTGCCACCATCTTTTTCACTCTCATTCACAGTTACGTTAAAATTGCCTATTACCACAAAAGGTAGGACGAAATCCTCACAGATATCAAGCAACCGAGCTAGTTGATCAACTCTTATTGCTTCAATGCAACTAATATAGACGAAAACCACAATATAAGAAAAATCCACTTCATTAATTTGAACACAAATACAAAAATTGGAATGAAAAAATACCGAAGCTGGAACTTTGGGGGCCCAAGCTAAAACAATACCACTAGCGGTGTCAACGACATCAACAAAAAAACAATGAGAATTATCAAAACCTAAGCCCCGCAAACGGCGGGAAAGGACTCTACGGCGCGATCTTGCTTCTGATTTATTGGAATGAATCAAACCAATAGCTGTCTGAAATGTGAGGGATGACCCAATTCCTCTCACATTCCATGCGAGAAGCTTCATTTATCTGATTGGAACCATTTCAGGCCAGTGTCCTCCGCCTTACCAGTTTCTTCGTCCACGAATAATTTTTTGGGATTTGCATTATCCCCCACTTCTCCCTCCACATAAGTTATCGGGCGCTTACGCCCCCAATATATGGATCGAGCAAGTTCGTTCCATATTCATTGAACTGGGGAGGCTCCCCTGCCTCCTCCTCCTCCCACTCGCGCATCTGAGCCACATCCTCAGGAGCTAATTGCTTCTCCAGCCGGCCACCGATGACCCCATAATTGATAGCGAGTCCCAACTCAAAAGGCGCAACTACCTTGCCCACTCGGCCTTTGAGAGAACGAAGAGGTTTCACACAGGGTGGTTTTGGTGAACGACACTTAAGCTCAAAGAAAGCCGCATCCTCCTCAGACGAGGAATTCGCCGAGTCCTCTAGATTCTCAACACCAGAGGAAGGAAGTTTAGCTTCAGCACGCATGGGAGGAGAAGGAACTAGAATATCCTGGTTCTCCCCATCGTGTATCACCAGTTTGTTTCCTTGGTGCAACGATGAACTAGATGGGGGATGGGGCTGCTCCAGGCCCAGATTACCTTTGGTCGACATTTTCACAAGACGCTGCCCTCCATTTCTTTCCTTCACTTGGTCCCGATGCAGGGTTCTCACCACTGCAGGCATCGGGTTCCCTTCCTCCTCTGAATTATCAAGGATCAACCGCCTCCGATACCCCTCAAGAGCCGACCCCTTCTTAGGCCCCGTCGGACCCACAACTCCATCATCATTTTTGGACGTGACAAGCCTAGATGGCCGGCCTCTTCCCTCATTACCAGAAGACGCATCCATGTTATTGCGGCCCCTAGCAGTTACATCCCACCCTTGACTATGTTCATGATACCGCATCCTTCGCTCAATCTTCAACCTTGGAGATTTCGTGATTGGGAACCACTTCAGACTTCGGCGGTTCTTTTTAAAAATCGCATTCCTCCGAAAAACAGGCCCAGGACTTCCGATCCTCTTACTCTCTCGTAGCTTCCCTCGAATCTCCTCCTCCAGCTCCATAGGACGAGACCGATTGCCAAGCTTCTCCTCCCGGAGTTCGCCCACTTCTGTATTCAGCCACACAGATTTCGAATTACCCCTGTACTGTTAGGGTTCATCTGCAACATCATAGACTCGTATACCCACCTTCTTAGTGGACATATGCGGTCCAAACCTCTCCTTGCCAGTCGGAGGCTCAAAGACACACTCATTGAGAAAATGCCCCACCCAACCACAACGAAAGCAGAACGAGGGTAAATACTCATATTTCAGGGCAACCCAGAAGAACCTTGGATCATCATTGGCCACCATAATTTGTCAACGTAATGGCTTGGTGAGATCCAGCACCGTTCTCACTTTTACAAAACGTTCCCCAATCTCATGACTTGCAAATACACCAACCTCCAGGAAATGGCCAAGCTTATTGGATGCCATCTTTCGTTCGAATTGCTGGGTACAACACTCCTCTTTAACATTCCACATTTGGATACGTAAAGGGACCATGGCAAGATCATCAAATTTTTTGAGAGATGATTGGGGCCCATGGTCTAAGGTGCAAGATCAAATCCTTGACTACCCATAGCGTTATCTTGAGAACCCAGCTCTTAGCTTCCTCAGATGGCATAATAAATACGAACAACCCATATTTTGACATCACCACTTTTAATCGTCCTTTCACTTGCCATGGCGCGATAACTGCTTCCCTGACTTCCATGACCGTAACCCGACTCTCCGTAAAGAGACATTCCAAAAGCGAATGAGTGGTCCTATATTTGGTTGACTGAACCTCCTCCATGGAGAATTGGACCACCTGGTGTGAAGAGACATGCGCGCCATTTTAGCACTCTGAAGGGAACAAGCAAAATCAGGTTTGTTAGTTGGCCGGCTGACCTTAATCGGCAGCGGACTACCCTTCTCTAGCCACCTGCTGCCTCCACATTAGTGAAAGGCAGGACTAGATTAAATAAAGAGGGGCTGGCGAGAATGTGGGCTTACCTGAACACGGAGGCAAGCTGGGAACAACACCCTCAACACTGTGCTTGGAATCTGACTTCACTGTTCGGCAACAAAAAACTAGAGAAGCAGAGCAGTGGAGCAAGGCATTAAATAGCCTAGAAGACGCGTCCCCGGATTTGCATCGTCCGAGTTGGTTGCGGTGAATTTGAGTTTTAAAGGGGAAATGACTCTGCTTGAACGGCGAATTGCGCAAAATCAAATTAGGGGAAATTTCCCAAATCTCGGGGCGAGATTCTCAGGAGATTGAGTTGATCACAACCACTTCCTCACCCAACCACCGGTTCTGGGTTTGGTCGCCGATATTATTTCGTCCAGAGACTCTATCTCCAACGGTAGACTTCCGACAAACCTCAGCTCCATCGGGCCCTTTGTTGGCCATCAATGGGCGCTTAGTGATATCCTCAGCAGTAATTACAGACGCCACCGGTAACTCCCGAGTCTCCTCCTCAAGCTTCATAGACGATGGGAGTTTGAGACTCCAAACAGAATGTTTGCACGGGCGATGGCACTTAGCAGGGATCCAGGCGGCATCACCCCTGATTGGTCCCTCAAATTTCCTTTTTCCAATCCTTATTCTGGATTGGTATTTGGTTTTGGCATGAAATCCAATCCTTAATCTAGATTGGTATTTGGTATTGGCGTGAAAGCGTACCGAGAAGCGAGGCTCTGGCGGTCAGTCAGATACGGGGAAGAACCATCCGTCTTCCTGATCCGCACCACCACCTCGGGACGACAAGGAGAACTGAAAGAGGCACTCCAATCAGCCTCTCGTCTTTGATTACGAACGCAAACTGCAAGAATCGATAAGATCACAGCAAACACCCACTCGCCGATCTGACTCCTGTGGCGGCGGAGAGAGGTGAGATTTCCCCACGTCTTCAATTTTTTTTAATGAAATGTTACCTCTTTCGCTTAATGAATATTTTTTTTCCTTTTGCAGTTCAATCTCTACCCATTAATTAATTGCAGTTCAATCTCTACCCATTAATTATTGGAAAATCCTTGTGTCCAACCCCGTTGGAGCTACAAACTTCAACCTGCCATTTGGCAGCATATTAGTGGTTACTTAATCTTCCCTTTTCTCTTATTTTTAATGTCCTTATTATTGCTTTAAAATTAACCATATTAGGAATTAAAAAAATGAAAAGAAAAAACAACTTGGACGGAAACAGAAGAAGACGGATGGAAAGGCTGCAACTTCATAGAAGACGGATATGACCTAATTACATTAACAAATATGACCTAATTAGATTAATAACCTAGAAGTTGCATCCTTTCCATCCGTCTTCTTCCGTTTCCGTCCAAGTTGTTTTTTCTTTTCATTTTTTAATTCCTAATATGGTTAATTTTAAAGCAATAATAAGGACATTAAAAATAAGAGAAAACGGAAGATTAAGTAACCACTAATATGCTGCCAAATGGCAGGTTGAAGCTTGTAGCTCTAACGGAGTTGGACGCAAGAATTTTCCTTAATTATTGTATTTCATTCCAAATGAGAAAGGGCAACATAAATATGCAATGCACATAGTATCTTTTAATCATTCAAAAAAATGTATTTTGCCATTTAAAAATCAATAAATCAATAAACTATATGGTACTAAAATGTGTTTGTTAAATACCGAGTACAAGGTGAAATGACAAGAAATAATGTTAATCTAGCTAAACGGCCAAAAAAAAAAAAAAAAGACCAAGCAAACAACCATACATGTGACACGAACATAAAATTTTACTGGTGTCCAGAAGCAAAAATATGGTATCTACCATTCTACCCTACATTACATGTATAAGATCTTGTTGAAGATTTGGCATTGCTTTTAACCAACTACATTCTATAGTTACGCACTAAATGTTCATCAATAGTTTGAAGTTTCACCCTTACTTTTACTTTTGTTAAAAAATGCGAATTAAAAAGACAAGACCACCCAGCTCAAGTCGATGTCGAAGTATGAATTTATGGTGGCAAACTTCCATTTGATAGCTAGGGTCTAATTGATCATTTGGAAGTTAAAATCAATCGTCATTCTTTGATGGGGATACAGAAGAAGAAAAAGAAGAATTATTCATAGTCGCCTCATGACGTACTATTTTCACTAACCTTTTGTTTTGTCGATCAAATCAGGCGCCTTAAAGGTAAAGCCTCCTAATTTAGATCACCAAAAAAGGCCACAAAGTGTGTTGCATACGATCATTTAAGTTTGAACAAGTTTTTGATGAATGAAGTTTGAACATTGCTGCCTTCGTCCACGAGATAAAAAACAACGTATGTATATATGGTTCGGACTTATAATTCCAAGTTCAAGCTCGGCTTGTTTACAAAGATAGAAGTTTAAGTTTGACTCGAGCTCAACTTGTCAAATGAGGTTAACGAGGAAAAATTGTAATCAACTAGTAAAATGTACGACCATCTATCATAAGATCATCCATTAGTTACGCTATTAGTGACAAATATCGGAAAAATATATAAGTCATTGTTGTGTTTGAGTTAAACATGTAAGTCTAAGAGAATTTGGCTATGGTGCTAACTTTGTTAGCACCACACTAACAATAGCTCGAGCTAATCAGAACATTTAGTTTAGATTACATTTCTTGTTTTAAGTGTTGATCATAATTAATTATAATTTTTCATAAAAGGACACGATTGTCATTTAAAAAAATTGAAAATCCTCGTCATCACGGGAGGAAGTCTTGGGCAACCTATCGAGTGACCACGACGGAGGCTGCCACGGAGGTTCCCGCCGACAAGCTTGATTTGTGGGATGATGAAAAGGAGGAGGAAGCCTATTTATTAACAAAAGCAAAGCTAATTATAAACGGACAAACGTTTGGGGCTTTGGATTGCTTCCTCTTTTGTTCCATAGGAAGCCGACCGTCCCAGTGACTATGATGGCGACTTAGATGGACAAGATGCTTACCGCGGCCTTGGCAGGGATGGGAATCGCTTGTTTGTGTTGCCGGCGATCGGGTATATATAGTATTGTGTGGCGAGCCCGACTAGCACAAAGTCCTCTAATGCATTCCACAAGTCCGACAAAGTATACAAGAAACCTCATAAAACATACCATAAGGCAGACCACAAGTCCTACAAAGTAGATCACAAATCTCATAAAGTATATCAAAATCTTATCTAAGCTTACCACAAGTTTATTAAAGTATACCACAAGTGGGAAGAGGGACGGAAAGGGAAGGATAAGCATTCCATAAGTTTATCAAAACATATCACAAGTTCATTAAAACATGTCACAAGTTTATCAAAGCCTACCACAAGTTTCTTAAAGCATACCATACCATTGGACCTATTTGTAAATTTTAAAAAGTTTAGGTATCAAAATGTAAGAGAAAAAATTTATAGGTACTAAAATGTAAATTTTCAACAATATTTTTAGGACTTCTACGTAAAATAAATTAATTTTAGACACTAATTATAAATATCCATTAAGTTCAGGGACCAAAACTATAATTTTGTATGTGGAAGCCAATGAAAAAGCCGACCTAGTTATTCTGCTAACTTGAAGATTCGTTAGTATATACTAACTGATATCCAAAATGTATGAACTAATATTCAAGTCTGCTAAGTATCTAGATAGCACAGACTAGTATTTAAAACATCACAAACTAGTATCCAGATAGCAGATACCAACCAATATGGATACTCTTATGGGTTATCTGAATACTCTTATGTGTTATCTGGATACTAATTATGTGCTGTTTGGATACTATTCTGTGTTGTCTAGATATTAGTTTGTGAATTTGGGATAATAGTGATTCATGATGGATATCAGTTAGCAAACTTTGAATACTAGTCTGTGCTCTCTAGATACTTTAGTACTTGGATATTAGTTCATGTATTTTGGATATCAGTTAGTATCTGCTAACGAATCTTCAAGTTAGCAGATTAACTTTCCCCAATTGACGTTTTGTTTTTGTTTTTGTGCAAGTCTAATGGAAAGATAACCGAGTTTTAACAAAATCATCATCTGATCCAACCTGCCGACTACAAAAGCGGATACAACGAAAATTTGCTCTCGAACCTAAATGAGACAACACCAGATTCAACCCGCTTTAACCAGGTCGATTGTTTGATTTTTAGTTGCTAGCCATATTGAAAGAGACCTAGCAAGTAACAAAATCTACACCCGGCTCAATCCATCAACTACAAAAAGTAGGTAAAACTTGCTCCGACCCAAAACTTGTCAGAATCAGGTTCAACTCGCTCAATACAAAAGTGGGTAAAACTTGCTCCCGAATCAAAACTCGTCACACCGAATTCACATGCTTTGATTAGGCTGATTGTTTTGTTTTTTAGGTGCGGGTCGAATGGAAAGCGGACTGAGTTTTTGCAAAATCCACACGCCACGCAACCCACCAATTACATAAGTAGGTAAAACACGCTCCTACCCAAAACTCGTGAAATTAGGTTGAATATCCATGGATTTTGGTTCAATTGTCATAAAAGCAAATACAATGAAAGTTTAGATGACACTTAAATTTTGATTAAGCATTTGACCGTGTCGATTATTTTGTTTTTCAGGTGCGGGTCACATGGAAGGTGGATCTAATTTTTAACAAATCCACACCTACCAAGGGATTTTTCCAAAAGTAGTGTTGTTTTAAAAAAAATTCCAAAAATAGCACCCAACTCCAAAAAATTACAAAAATAGCACCCTTTCTGCAAAACCGCCACCCGTACCAGCGGTTTAGGCAAAAACCACCACCCGGGGATGCGTTTTTCGATGAAAACCAGACTGGTAGGGGGCGGTTTTGCAGATCGCACCCCCACCATGCGGTTTGGTTGCAGACCACACCCGCACCACGCGGTCTGCTTTTATTTTTTTATTTTTTTATTTTTTTTGAAAAATCCTAATCTAGGTGGAAACTTCAAACAAACGTATCTTTGTGTTCGGTTATCCGATCGTCGCGATTTTTTTTATTCCGCATAACCTTTTGAGATCTTGCAAGCCAAAGACTGCCGAAGGTGGTTTGGTCCCGCCTTCGTCCTAAAAAATGTCGTTTGCTACCCCGAACGAGCTTTTTTCCGATTTCGTCAAACTTTGGACAACCATAACTTTGAGCTTCAAAATCCAAACAACATGAAAAAAAAATTTATTTCGCATAAATTTTTAAGGAATAAAACTTTTATCATACACATAATTTCAAAATGTACGTGGATTGCTGAGAAGGGGAGGTAAGCTATTCCCAAAATCCTGTATATCCAAAAATATTTTGAAAATTCATTCCCAGTAAAAATTGTAGTCCTTAAAAAGTTATGCGAAATAAAAAAAAAAATTCTTGTCGTTTGGATTTTGGAGCACAAAGTTATGGTTGTCCAAAGTTTGACGAAATCGGAAAAAGCTCATTCGGGGTAGCAAAGGACATTTTTTGGGAAGAAGGCGGGACCAAACCACCTTCGACAGTCTTCGGCTTGCAAGATCTCAAAAGGTTATGCGGAATAAAAAAAAATTCGCGACGATGGGATACCCGAACACAAAGATACGTTCGTTTGAAGTTTCCACCTAGGTTAGGATTAAAAAAAAAAACAGACCGCATGGTGGGGATGCGGTCTGCAACCAAACCGCATGGTGCGGGTGCGGTCTGCAAAACCGCCCTCTACCAGTGCGGTTTTCATCAAAAAACGCGCTCCCGGGTGGCGGTTTTCGCCTAAACCGCTAGTACGGGTGGCAGTTTTGCAGAAAGGGTGTTATTTTTGGAATTTTTCGGAGTTGGGTGCTATTCTTTGAATTTTTTTTTAAACAGTGCTACTTTTGGAAAAATCTACCCAACCTGTCAATTACAAAATATGGTAAAACTCGCTTCCGATCCAAAACTCGTCAACACCGCGATTAAGCAGGCCAAGTTTTAAACAAAACTCACACCCTAACCAAACCATAATTACAAAAAATGGGTTTGTTTTGTTTTTTAGGTGCGGTTTGGATCGAAAATGGTCTGAGTTTTTAACAAAATACACACCCAACCCAACCCATAAATTACAAAAGCGGGTAAAACTCGCTCCCGACCCAAACTCATGAACAAAGGGTTCAACTCAATTTGACCGGTCAAATTAGTTGAATGCCTATGAATTTTATTTAAGCACTTGACCGAGTTGATTATTTGTTTTTTAGCTGTAGGTTGGATGGAAAGCAGAGCGAGTTTTAAAAAAAATGCACACCTAATACAAAAGCGGGTAAATCTTTCTCTGAATCAAAACTCGTCAACACCAATAAAATTTTGATTAACGGGGCCATACTTTTAACAAACACCATATCTAGAGCTTGTTTGCTTCATGGATTTGGATTCATGATGGACTTTGTCCAAAATCTATTGTTCGCTTCAAGTATTTAGAGGTAACAAATCTGTCGGACCCATGGACTTTGAGGATCCAAATCTGTGGGGCCTACGAATTTGAAAATCCCACCAGTTAAGGTGGGAATTGATCATGTACTTCAAAGTCCATAATATTCTACCAAACCTACCTCTCATATTTTCTTTCTCTTCATATATCATTGAGGGCAATAAAAGTAAGTTACACTTCATACATACAAATTTAATTAATAAAATCCATCATGAAATCCATTAAACAAACAATGGTGTTTATCAAATCCATAATGCACCCAAAACCCTCATGTATCCATGGTTTTTCAAACCAAATATATTCGTACTGTTTTATAACAAAAGCTGGTATATGTTTTGTTTTTAAAATGCGAGTATGACAGAATTCAGTTCGAGATTTAATAAAATCCACATCCAACCAACCCGACAATTACAAAAATGGCTTTCTTAGATGAGGGTCGGATGGAAAGCAGTACGAATGTTTAATAAAATCTACAAGACCCAATCTGTCAATTACGAAGCTGGTAAATCCCGCTCCCAACCCAAAACTCGCCAACACCATGAAATTTATGATGAAGCGGTTCGAGTTTTTTTTTAAGGGTGATATAATAATATTATTAATGATCAAAATAAAAAAAACAAACAACGGAAAGTGGATCAACATAGAAAGAAAATGCATAAACATGACAGGTCTTAACAAAAGAGGCTGCACCTCGATCACATCCACAAAATCATAAAGAAAAAAAGAAGAATCTCCAGAAAAAGGTGCGGCGAGTTTTAACAATTCAAACATGATCCCACCCGTTAAGTACAAAAGTAGGGTTTTTTTTTTAGATGCATGTCGCGGGCCGAGTTTTTAATAAAATCCACATCTGACCCAACCATTCATTTACAAAAGCAGGTGAAATTCACTCTTGACTAAAAATCATAAACACCGAGTTCAACTCGCTTTCACTACATCAGTTGGGTTTGAGTTTAATTGAAATACTATGAAAGTCTAAATGTTACTAAATTTTTTATCAATTTAATAAAAAATTTATTGATTTGACAATAATAAATAGTGTCCCTCACAAGTCACAACCCTCTTATATAATGTTTATGTATAATGTAGAATAATATAATTGAAAAAGGAAAACCAGCGCATCTCACTTTACACAATAAGATATATGCTTACAATATCCTAGATTCCTAACCATCATCTTAACTAATCCACCGACACTTGGTCTATGATTTCCACTATAATAATCATATGTCCAAGGAGGAAAAAGAACATAAAGAACCAAACAAATTTGCTGAAGGAAGTGATCAGCAAATACATATGAAAAGTATACATATGCCATTGTCTCATTTCGTTCAGAGTCTCTAAAACAAAAGGATTAGCTAGAAATGTGGAAAGAAACTGATTAACGGTACAAAGGTAGGCTACGTTTTTTTTTTTTTTTTTGGGTGAAAGGCATGCTAATTGCTACGTTGACTTTAATTTTATTTCATGTTTCAGAACTCAAACTTACGGCACATTCACAATGAAATTTTGAGATGATTGGGGATCTGAATGATGAGAATTTTGAGATTGTTAGGTCTGCAAGGGTATCTGTTATTCTAGACAGTGTAGGGATAGAATCGCTTGGGCTGCTGCTGTGCAAGGAACGTTTGGAGCTTATGCAGGCTCCCCAAGGAGATCTTGAGGATGAGGCAGAACCTGCCCCTGAGGACTTCGATCCTATGTCCTCGGACTCCGGATCTGATGATGACATTTCTGATTACGATTCACCTCCTAATTATCCCTTCTAGGTTCTTATAGGAAGTGTTTAGTTCAGGGGGAGTTGTCCTGATTGGTTAAAAGTGTCGTGTTAGGGTGTTGTTCTTGGTTCTTTCTTTATCAGTTGTTATCAGTGGTCAACGTTGTGACATGCGTTCTAGATGAAATAAAATAAGCATTTTTCTTTTCAAAGTTTTAAGAATTCGTATGAGAACAGACTGCCCCAAGTGTTTATTGAGTGTGTGCAGGAAGGCTATTCACAGCGACAGGAGCCATTGACTAGCTTAGGGGGAGTATATTGTGGGAAGCTCGTCAATGCTCTGAACCGCCAGCTGAGAATAATATCTCTCAAGAAGGAAAGTCTTCAAGCCACGATTTGATTCATTTAGAGAAGGAAAGTATATAGTGAAACAAGAAAGGAAGATCGCACAAATCAAGAGGAAATCATTGAGCAACGGTCAACAGAGTTAGAGTATTTATACAATTGTAATCTCATGAGCAGAGGACACTTTTCGCATACTCTGTCTGTGCAATCACGAAAGTAGGAATCAGTATTGTGAGATAGGGAAAAAAGAGAAGTCAGTAGCAGTTGGGGAAATTGATGGTAGAATAGCGGGTATTCTTGATTAGGTTTGCGGGGAGTGAACCATATTCTGAGTCTGATCGGTGACGGGGAGTTGCCAGGAGATTGAGTGTAATCGGGATAAGTTTACAATCACATAGTGGAACGTCGAAGGGCTCGATTGAGAACCTTCGACCGTGGATTAGTCGGTACTAAATCAAATAGTACCGGATACCACGTAAAAACGGGGTTTTTGTTCCGTCTTTTAAATTCTGCTCCTGTTCGCAGCTGTGTAGTTGGAATTTCTGTTTTTGTAGGTCTCCTTGACGAACAGGAAGCCGAAAAGAGGACGAAGTGAACATGAGCTCTCACGTTGAAGAAACAAAGAGTAAACCCGGATCAACATAGCGGGCCTGGCGAGATAACCAAGCCCATCATTTTGAACGTTTTAATTTGGGCCCATTAATCTGTCAATTTTATTTCCATTTTGCTGCTATACTGTGATCGACTTCATCAAGCACTTCACATTCTCAATTTGTGTTTCAGTGATCAAATTAGGGTTTGCAGCATAAAAGAGGAGAGAGTCTCGCGCTCGATCACCCAACAAGTGGTATCAGAGCCCGGTCGCCGGCGATTAAGGTTTAACAACCTCCGACGAGAATGAGTTCGAGCGTAGGAAATGGGAATGGTGGTTACATGGCGGATGGATTCTCACAGACGCGTCCTCCTAGGTTCGAGGGAGTCAACTATGGATATTGGCGGAACCAGATGGAGCTGTTCATCGGCTCAACCGATCCAGATTTTTGGAATATCGAACTTGACGGACCGTTGGAAGTCAAGGAGGCTAGGGGAAAGTGGTCTGAACAGGACAAGAAGAACTTCCAGCTTAATACCAAAGCGACCAATCTGATGTATTGTGCGTTGGGCCCAGAAGAGTATCATCGAGTGACTGGGTGCAAGTCGGCTAAGGAGATCTGGGATAAAATCCAGATCGCACATGAAGGTACCTCTCATGTGAAGATTTTCAGAATAAATAGTCCGAAGCAAGAGTTCGAGTCGTTCGTTATGAACCCGGATGAAACTATCAAGGAAATGAACGATAGGTTCATGAACATTGTCAACAGCCTCAGAAATCTGGAGGTTGACTAACCCAATAGTGATTTTGTGAGGAAAATTCTTTGGGCATTGCCTAAAAAATGGACACCAAAGGTTACTGCCACTGAGGAATCGAAGGATTTGACCAAGTTGAGTTTCGATGAGTTGATGGGATCTCTGGTGACTCACGAGGAGAAGCTCAGAAGAGAGGAAGGAGAAGACCCACGAAGAGAAAAGAAAGGAATTGCCTTCAAGGCAATTTCACACGGAGATGAACTGGATACGTTTGAGGAACTGGAAGATGAAGAGCTAGCACTGCTTAGTAAACATGTGGCTAAGCTTCTCAGACTCGGAAAGGAAAGAAGAAGAGGTGCACTGGTCAACAAATCCAAGGAAGGAGATGGTGAGAAGGAGCAACTCAAATATTCCAAAACAAGTGGAAGGAATAACACTACCGACAGGACACTCAATCAGGGAGGGTGTTTCAAATGTGGACGAACTGGTCACATTAAGGCATAATGTCCTCAACTGAAAAAGGAACGAGCTTATGCAGCTACCTGGAGCTGCAGTGAGGAAGAAGAAGAGGAATCAGATACATGGTGTAAGCAAGAGGCGTACATGGCAATTGACAACAGTGAGGATGAAAGCGACGCTCCTAAGGTAACATCATCTAACTATTACTCTGATTACTACAGTGAAAATGATAAGCTGATAGAAACGATTAGGGAAATTCAGCTTGAGTTTGGAAACGTCAGGAATAGATACAAGAAAACTACCAAAAACTGTTAGATGAAAAGTTAATTACAGATTTGAGGTTAGAAGAAAGTAAGAAGTTTTGTGAAGCCTTAGAAAATAAAATAACTGAAACTGAAGAAAGAATCCAGTGTCAACATAATGCTAAATCGTGTCAGAATGAAAGACAAAGCAAGTCAGAGTCAGTCGAGTGCTTCTACTGTCATAAAAGGGGTCATTATATAGCAAATTGCAAAAGAAGAATTGCCAAGGAAGAAAGAGTAGAACTCAGATGTGTTTTCTGTGTCACAAACAAGGTCACCTAAAAAGAAATTGTCCTAAACTAGAGGTAAAACTAGGATTATCCAAACTTGTTTGGATAGCAAAACTAAAGTAACTGCTCCTGTAACCAGGTCTGTCTTCAAGTGGGCATGGGAGACAGTGAATGGATCCTGGATAGCGGTTGTTCATATCATATGACTGGAAATGAGAACCTCTTCACAAACCTCCATAAGTTTAAAAAGGGTAAAGTTTATTTTGGTGACAATTACAGTACTGATATTCTAGGTAGATGTCAAGTAGGGTCAAATCCGTCCATAAAAATGTTATGCTGGTTAAAGGGCTAAAACACAATCTGTTTTCTATAAGTCAGATGTGTGGAGAATCCAATAGAGTTGTGTTTGAACCTGATAGTTGCTATGTTGAAAACATCTTGAACAATCAGATTCTTTTCACTGGTAAAAGAAAAGGAAAAGTGTTTTGCATATATTTGAATGATAAAAGCATGTTTAACGAAACTTGTCTGATGTCTATGGATAAAAATGACCAAATGGATTGGCATAGGAGGCTAGGTCATGTGGGGGTTGGAACCCTCTCGAAATTAGTAAGCCTGGATTTGGTGACAGGAATTCCTCAAATACAGTATAAGAAAGAATTTTTTGTGAAGCATGTACTAAAGGAAAACAAGTCAGGAGTACTTTCAAAAGTAAACAAGTTATCTCAACCTCTAGAGTTTTAGAACTTCTTCACTTAGATTTGTTTGGACCTAGCAATGTTAAAAGTCTTGGTGGGAAGTTTTATGCGTTTGTAATTGTGGATGATTACTCAACATTTACCTGGGTAATGTTTCTAACAAACAAAAGTGATGCTTTCCATAATTTTAAAACTCTAACCAAGCGACTGGAAAATGAAAAATAGTCGAAAGTAGCCAGTATAAGGAGTGATCACGAGGGGGGGGGGGGGGAATTTGTGTCTGATGAGTTTGAAACCTTCTGTAATGACTCGGTTATTTCTCACAATTTCTCTGCTCCTAGGACTCCTCAGCAGAATGGAGTTGTGGAGAGAAAGAATAGGACCCTAATAGATATTGCTAGAACTATGCTTAATGACTATGGTATATCTAAACAGTTCTGGGCAGAGGCCATCAATACAGCATGTTATGTAGTAAATAGGGCCTTAATTAGATCTAAACTAAACAAAACCCCCTATGAACTCTGGAAAGGAAGAAAACCTAATCTGGGGTATTTTCATCCATTCGGATGCAAATGTTTTGTCTTGAACACTAAAGATAATCTAGGAAAGTTTGATTCTAAATCGGATGAAGCAATCTTTCTAGGATATTCAACTCAGAGTAGGGCATATAGGATATTTAATCGTTGGACCCTCAAAGTTGAGGAGTCCATTAATGTGGTGTTTGATGAATTTGTGAGTATGAGTACAGTTACATCTGTTGAGGATGAAGATGATCTGGGACTAAGCAGTTCAACTGCTGTGGGTCATGACAAGCAAGACTTGGATCGTGTTGAGAGTAGTGAGACAACATCTGATGCAGGAGACAAGTCCAAAGAAGTGCAAGCTCCTCCTCACATACAAAAGCGACACCCAATTTCTCAAGTAATTGGAAACATGAACCAAGGTATGACCACTAGATCACAAGCTGCTTCGGTTCATACTGCCTTTGTGTCTTTAGTAGTTCCTAAAAACATCGAGGAAGCTTTGATGGATTAATTTTGGAATGCGTCTATGCAAGATGAATTAGGCCAGTTTGAAAGAATCAAAGTTTGGGACTTGGTCCCTAAGCCTGTGGATAGAACCCCCCTAGGCACTAAATGGATTTACAAGAATAAGTCAGATGAGATTGGTAATGTAACTCGAAATAAATCCAGGTTAGTAGTTCAAGGTTATTATCAGGAAGAAGGTTTGGATTTCGACGAAACCTTTGCACCAGTAGCTAGGTTAGAAGCTGTAAGACTGCTATGTGCATATGCAGGTTCTAAAGGGTTCAAACTCTACCAAATGGATGTGAAAAGCGCATTCTTGAATGGGGATTTAAAGGAAGAAGTTTATGTCACTCAGCCACCTGGTTTTGAAAATCACCAGTACCCTGATCATGTGTATAAACTTAACAAAGCACTTTATGGTCTTAAACAGGCGCCTAGAGCTTGGTATGACAAGCTAAGTTCATTTTTAATTAATGATGGGTTTCACAGAGGGTCTGTGGACAAAACATTGTTTATTAAAACAAAAGGAAATCATACCATTCTGGTACAAGTCTATGTAGATGATATCATCTTTGGATCATCTAGTATTGACCTGTGTAAAGCCTTTGAAAACTCAATGAAAAACACCTTTGAAATGAGCATGATGGGGGAACTTAGTTACTTTCTAGGATTGCAAGTAAAACAAACTCCAAAAGGGATCTTTGTCAGTCAAACCAAGTACTTGATTAATATGCTTAAGAGGTTTGATCTGGGTAATATTAAAACTGCAGTCACTTCGATGGGGTCAACTGTTAAACTATCCAAAGATGAGTCTGGGGTTAAAATAAACGATCGAATGTTTCGTGGCATGATAGGTTCCTTGTTGTACTTAACTGCTAGTCGCCTGGACATTCTGTATAGTGTGTGTGTGTGCCAGGTTTCAAAGTTCTCCCAAAGTTAGTCATTTATCGGCTGTAAAGAGAATCTTTAGGTACTTGGCAGGAACTGAGTCCTTGGGTCTGTGGTATTCCAGAGACTCTAGTCTGGAGTTAATAGGTTATAGTGATGCTGATTTTGCTGGATGCATAGTTGATAGAAAAATCACGTCCAGAACGTGTCATTTTCTAGGAACTTCCTTGGTTTCTTGGTCTAGCAAGAAACAAAATTATGTGGCTCTTTCGACTGCTGAAGCAGAGTATGTGGCAGCAGGACTGTACTGTTCACAAGCTTTGTGGCTCAAATCTCAGTTGTCAGACTATGGTCTTCATCTTAAAACCCTTCTTGTTTTGTGCGACAACACAAGTGCCATAAATATGTCAAAGAATCCCATCCAGCATTCTCGCACCAAACATATCGAGATTAGGTATCATTTCATTAGGGATTTGGTTCAGGAAGGGAAGGTCCAACTTGAGTTTATTGGGATTGATATGCAGTGGGCTGATATTTTTACCAAGCCACTTAATGGTGAAAATTTTCTTGAAATTCGAAGAGAATTAGGACTTGTCAGACTTGATGAGATCTCCATTTCCTAAAATCACAACCAGTCCCTTATACCTTCCTTTTAGTTAATCCTAATTCCACCCAATCAGGGATTTGTTCGAATTCCTTCCCTGTTAGTCTGTAGGTACAATCTTAAAAAGGCTGGCTGGTTTGCTCTTTTCTTCCACAAGTCTCTCGCTTTCTCTTATAGACTTCCTACTCCTCTTAATTCCATCACCATGGTGATTACCAATCCTCAAGTGCAGGATGCAGTTGAATTCAACAATCAAGGTTTTCGGACCAGTCGGGAATATGCTAGGTACCTACGTAGCTTTCGCGATCGTTCCATTCAACCTTCCTTCACCATTCAACCCTCTGCTTTCAACAAGTATGGGATGGATCTCCCTTCCATGCTTGCCGGCCTCGGCTGGAGCTCGTTGGTTGAAGACCAACGTTTCAGCTTCTATCCTGAAGCAGTCAGGATGTTCTATGTGAGCATCAAAAGGGGGCCTGGTCCTGAACCTTCGTTCTTCACCATTGTGGTTTATAACCACAAGATCAAGGTGTCACCTGACTTGCTTGCCTCAGTTCTATCGTTGCCTCACTCTGGTCTCCAGGCTGGGTTTGATGGGGAGTTCCACGATCTGGGGTTCGATTTCATGACCTCATTGTCTCTATTCACTGAAGATACAAGGAGGTTCTTCTCTCATCACCTTGATGTCGGTCGGCTTCCAGATGACCTGAAGGTGTTCCACTGGTTCATCACTCGGTGTTGGCTGCCTCGTGACCTGCGGAGCTCGGCTGTGTTGCACCCTACTGATCTCTGGATCATGACTCATGCTCGAGCTTGTCAGCCCATTAGCTTTGCCTCCTTAGTTTTTCGTCACATGCTCCGCTTTGGAGATGGTAACTACAGTGGGAACTTGCCCTTTAGACCGCTTATCACGCGACTGCTGTACAGGCTCCAGTTTGATTTGCGCGACAAAGTCACCATCTGCAATATTCATGAGGACTTGCGCCCGAACCACATTCTCAATCGCCTGGACCCTGACGTAGGCCGCCGTAAGCTTGTAACTTGCTCAGGGGGAGGAGCTGGTGGATTCCTTCCTGCTGGGCCTGACGCATCTCTTGAACTGGTTCCGGCATTACTTAAGGCTGCTATTTCAGCCATCGATGGTGAAGTTTTGAAAACCAAAGTTGCTGAGCCAAGTCAGGACGGTCTAACCAGAGCATCGCTTGGGCTGCTGCTATGCAAGGAACGTTTGGAGCTTATGCAGGCTCCCCAAGGAGATCTGGAGGATGAGGCAGAACCTGCCCCTGAGGACTTCGATCCTATGTCCTCGGACTCCGGATCTGATGATGACATTTCTGATTACGATTCACCTCCTAATTATCCCTTCTAGGTTCTTATAGGAAGTGTTTAGTTCAGGGGGAGCTGTCCTCATTGGTTAAAAGTGTCGTGTTAGGGTGTTGTTCTTGGTTCTTTCTTTATCAGTTGTTATCAGTGGTCAACGTTGTGACATGCGTTCTAGATGAAATAAAATAAGCATTTTTCCTTTCAAAGTTTTAAGAATTCGTATGAGAACAGACTGCACCAAGTGTTTGTTGAGTGTGTGCAGGAAGGCTATTCACAGCGACAGGAGCCATTGACTAGCTTAGGGGGAGTATATTGTGGGAAGATCATCAATGCTCTGAACCGCCAGCTGAGAATAATATCTCTCAAGAAGGAAAGTCTTCAAGTAACGATTTGATTCATTTAGAGATGGAAAGTATATGGTGAAACAAGAAAGGAAGATCGCACAAATCAAGAGGAAATCATTGAGCAACGGTCAACAGAGTTAGAGTATTTATACAATTGTAATCTCATGAGCAGAGGACACTTTTCGCATACTCTGTCTGTGCAATCACGAAAGTAGGAATCAGTATTGTGAGATAGGGAAAAAAGAGAAGTCAGTAGCAGTTGGGGAAATTGCTGGTAGAATAGCGGGTATTCTTGATTAGGTTTGCGGGGAGTGAACCATATTCTGAGTCTGATCGCTGACGGGGAGTTGCCAGGAGATTGAGTGTAATCGGGATAAGTTTACAATCACATAGTGGAACGTCGAAGGGCTCGATTGAGAACCTTCGACCGTGGATTAGTCGGTACTAAATCAAATAGTATCGGATACCACGTAAAAACGGGGTTTTTGTTCCGTCTTTTAAATTCTGCTCCTGTTCGCAGCTGTGTAGTTGGAATTTCTGTTTTTGTAGGTCTCCTTGACGAACAGGAAGCCGAAAAGAGGACGAAATGAACATGAGCTCTCACGTTGAAGAAACAAGGAGTAAACCCGGATCAACATAGCGGGCCTGGCGAGATAATCAAGCCCATCATTTTGAACGTTTTAATTTGGGCCCATTAATCTGTCAATTTTATTTCCATTTTGCGGCTATACTGTGATTGACTTCATCAAGCACTTCACATTCTCAATTTGTGTTTCAGAGATCAAATTAGGTTTGCAGCATAAAAGAGGAGAGAGTCTCGCGCTCGATCACCCAACATAGAGTCTTTTCACAACTAGATAAAAGAAATGGAGCTTGATTTTCAAATTACACAGTGATGTTGTTAATGTCTGTTTTGACAGATTACTGTGGCATGTTGATTCACAGTGACTGAAAGCTAGCCATCCTCCCTAACCCTTTTAAATAATTCAGTTGTTGGGAGTCCCACCCTCTGTATAAGCAGCTAATGAAGGAGGCATGGAGGTCAACTTTTGTGGGAACTTCTATGTACATTCTTTGTCAAAAGATAAAGGAGATAAAGAAGAGGCTGAAAAATAGGAAGTCATAAGATACCTAAGAGAGTTGAGAAAGGAAAATGAAAACTTGAACAAGCACAGATGGAAGCTCTACTACACCCTACTCCCCATAATTTTTAAGATGTGCACACCAGTCAACTACTCCTCCTCTCTTTACTTAAAGATGAAGAGTCTTTCTACAGACAATAATCAAGAATGCTATGGATTCCAAATGGTGATCTAAACACCAGTTTCTTTCACAAAACTGTCAAAATTAGGCAAGTTCGTTCAACAATAAGAAGATTGTCAATGGTGAAGGAGAGACTCTCATGGATATTGATGTTATGATCAAGGAAGAAGTTTCTTTCTAAGAAAACTTGTTGAGGACTGTGAACTCAGAAGTGAAGAAAGTGGATGCAAGTATGGTCTCTCGACTCCTATATAACGAATTGTCCCCTGAACATTCTGAATCTATGTGTGGGAAACCCGACCACGGGTTAGAGTGGGAGGGCCGAACTCGGCCAAGAAGGGAGGGAAGAATGGCAAACTTGTAATTTATGTTATTTTCGGTTTACTACTTAAGGCTACAGCTCATTACTTTAGGACACTAAGCAATATTAATCAGGAATTCCAAAATCCCTAATCTCTCTTTTCTCTCTTGTTCTTCCCCAAATTCTCCAAATCCCTAAATTCTTCTCTTCTCAATCCCTAAACTCCCAATTGGGATTTCTTGTGTCTTACATCTAGTATCAGAGCCTGCGATCGTCGATGAGTTCCTCCCAACTCTCGGACCTATCATGGGCAGAACTGCGGGATAGAGCCCGCCGCATCGGCCGTCGTTGGCTGCCTGCTGAGCCGGAGCCTGCGCTCCCCGAAGCGGCGCCCCTCGTCGTTTTTCCCACGGTGGCCCTCGCCGCCCCCGCCACGGCGGTCCTCGCCACCGCCCCCGCGCGTATTCTGCCGCCGGACACGGCCGCGCCGCGCGCCTCTCCCGCGCCGCCTGCGCATCGCCCCGCGGCAGCCGCCGCGATCGGCCCAAGCGCGCCCCGCGCGACCGACCCCTGCCTCTCGCTGCACTCGGTGGCGGGATGGGCCTCCCCGGGGACTCTTCGTTTCCGAGCTCGAGTCGAGGATCGCGTGGCCATCACCTTAGTCGACAGTGGCGCGTCCTTGCACTTTGTGGGAGAGGAATTCGCCAAGCACCTGCAGCAGCAGGAGCCCGTGGCCACCGATCCCATGGTGGTGAAGGTGGCGAATGGTGCTCCCTTGAGCTGTGTAGGGGTTCTTTGAGGTATCTCTTTGGAAATTCAAGGTCTGCCTATATCCACTGATCTGTATGTACTGCCAATCAGAGGATTCGACATCATTTTGGGGGTTCCGTGGCTGCAGAGTCTGGGTCACGTGACTAGTGATTGGCAGCGGTTGACCATGCGTTTCAAATGGAGGGATAAGGAGTGGAATGTGCAGGGCCTCACCACTGTTGTAGGACCCATCTCGTTCGAGGAATGCAGTCCGGGAGGCGAGGCCGAGTTGGCCATTCTGTGTTGGCCGATCGAGAAGGGGGCGCCGCCGGTGCTCCATCCGGAGCTTCAGGAGTTGCTCGGACACTACTCGGATTTGTTCAAAACTCCCACCGCCTTGCCTCCTCACCGACTGGTTGATCACCAAATTCAGCTAAAGGATGGAGTGGAGGCGGTGAATGTGAGATCGTACAGATATGGGCATTCGCAGAAGGAGGAAATTGAGAGACAGGTCTCGGAGATGCTGACCACGGGCTTGATCACACCGAGCACCAGCCCGTTCTCGTCACCTGTTTTGCTGGTGAGGAAGAAGGATGGGACCTGGAGCTTCTACACTAATTATCGGGCTCTGAATGAGGCCACAGTGAAGGATCACTTTCCTATTCCGATAGTGGACGATATGCTCGATGAGCTTCAAGGGTCCCGCTATATTTCTAAGCTGGATTTGCGGGCGGGGTATCACCAAATCCGGAGGCAGGAAGAGGACGTCCATAAGACAGCATTTCGCACTCAAACGGACACTATGAGTACCTGGTGATGCCATTTGGATTGTGTAATGCTCCCTCCACTTTCCAGGCGGCCATGAACGAGATCTTTCGGCCTCTCCTACGTCGGTACGTTCTGGTTTTCTTCGATGATATCCTGATTTACAGCCCTTCATGGGAAGATCACTTGGCGCACTTGCAGGCGGTGTTCGAGGTACTGAGGACGAATCAGTACTATATTAAGGCATCCAAGTGTGAGTTCGGGGTGCAGGAAGTGGAATATTTGGGTCATATGGTGACTCCACAGGGGGTGAAGGTGAACCAGTCCAAGATTCAGGCGATGGTGGACTGGCCGGTTCCCGCAACAGTGACTGAGTTGCGGGGTTTTCTGGGTCTGACAGGTTATTATCGGAAGTTTGGGCAGAGGTAAAGCATGATCGCCCGTCCATTGACTGATCTACTGAGGAAAGGGGGGTTTGCCTGGTCACCAGCGGCGGAGGCTGCATTTCGGCAGCTCAAACAGGCGATGACGACCACTCCTACTCTCGCAATGCCGGACTTTTCCAAGCCATTTGTTATTGAGGCAGATGCATCGAGTCGGGGGATCGGGGCGGTGTTATCTCAGGACCGCCACCCCATTGCCTTTATGAGTAAGACGCTGGCACCCTCCAAAGAGGCTTGGTCAACGTACAAGAAGGAAATGCAGGCGATCATTACTGCAGTCCAGACATGGCGACCGTACCTCTTGGGTCAAAAATTTCACATCTACACCAACCACTAGAGTTTGAAGCACCTCCTTGAGCAGCGGGTGTCCACACTGGATCAGCATAAGTGGGTGTCGAAGCTGCTAGGCTACGATTATGAGATCCATTATCGCCATGGACCCACTAATGTGGTGGCGGATGGGTTATCAAGGAGACCGGGCAGCGAGGTTCTACCTGTAGTGTCAGGGCCAGTTCCGCAGTTTTGGGATGAGGTACGCGCGTCCATGGAGACCAGCCAGTATTTACAGGATTCCCGGGAAATCGCAGTGAGCGACAACCCGGGGCATTATCTGTTTCGACAGGGATTGGTGACTTTCAAGGGTCGAGTGGTTCTTCCTCCCGGCTCGAACCTGGTCACCTCAGTACTGCAGGAGTTCCATGACTCTCCATTGGAAGGTCATTCAGGCGCCGAGAGGACACTTCGCCGGATTAGAGGCCATTTTTACTGGCCCCGGGTGGCACAAGCTGTGAAATCCATTGTAGAGTCATGTGATACGTGTTAGAGAGTGAAGTTGTCTCACCTGCGACCCGCCGGGCTTCTTCAGCAGATGCCGGTGCCGGAACGGTATGGGAGGACATTAGCATAGATTTCATCGTGGGATTACCTCCTTCTGGTGGGAAGATGGTGTTGTTCGTGGTGGTGGATCGGCTCACTAAGTATGCTCATTTTATGCCGTTGGTGCATCCGTACACTGCGGAGTCTATGGCCGAGCAGTTTGTATTGGGATGGTGAGACATCATGGATTTCCCAGGTCTATTGTCAGTGACCGCGACCCGGTTTTCTTGAGCAGGTTTTGGCAGGAGGTCTTTGCGATGGCACAGACGGTTTTACGCATGAGCTTGGCCTACCATCCTTAGACCGATGGACAGACGGAGATCGTTAACAAGCACCTAGAGCAGTATCTGAGGTGCTTTGGCCATCAGCAGCCGAAGCAGTGGCTGGCCATGCTTCCTTGGGCGGAATTGTAGTATAACACCATGTTTCATCGGTCCATCAAAATGACCCCGTTCGAGGCTTTATATGGGAGACCTCCCCCAGCATTGGTGCAGTACAGAGGCAGTTCGAGTTCAGTTGACGCGGTGGAGAGGTGGTTGGGCGCGCGAGACGAGGCGTTGGAGCATTTAAGAACCAATTTGGCTGCAACGACCAATCGGATGAAGCAGGCCGAGGATGCAAGGCGGCGGGATGAGGAGTTTGAGGTGGGTGACTGGGTACTGTTGAGGCTGCATCCCTACCGGTAGTCCTCGGTTTTCCAGCGGGAATACCAGAAGCTCGCGGCTAGGTTCTTTTGCCCGTACGAGATCGTCCACAAGGTCAATTCGGTTGCTTATCGGCTGCAGCTGTCTGTGGGTTCGCGCATACACCCGGTGTTCCAAATTTCCTTGCTGAAAAGGTACCTGGGCATGGCGGACAGGGTGACTTCGACGGTTCCTCCAGTGATAGCAGATGGCGACTTGGAGTTGGTTCCTCTCAAGGTGTTGGAGACCCGGTGGACCAAGAAGGGCGGACAGTTGGTGGAAGAGAGTTTGGTGCAGTGGAAGCATGTGGAACTGGAAGATGCCACCTGGGAAGAGTCAGCGATGCTTTGTCAGAGATTCCCGGACTTCGACCTCGAGGCCGATGTCGATTCTGAAGGAGGAGGGGATGTGGGAAACCCGACCACGGGTTAGAGTGGGAGGGCCGAACTCGGCCAAGAAGGGAGGGAAGAATGGCAAACTTGTAATTTATGTTATTTTCGGTTTACTACTTAAGGCTACAGCTCATTAGTTTAGGACATTAAGCAATAATAATCAGAAATTCCCAAATCCCTAATCTCTCTTTTCTCTCTTGTTCTTCCCCAAATTCTCCAAATCCCTAAATTCTTCTCTTCTCAATCCCTAAACTCCCAATTGGGATTTCTTGTATCTTACACTATGTGTCTTCCAGTTTCTTGTGAAGAAGTAAAGGCTGCAATGTTCTCAATGAAACGTGAAAAATCACTAGGTCCAGATGGCTTAAGAGCTGATTTTTTTCCACCACAATTGGGATCTTGTTGGTTGTGATGTAGTGCAAGCTGTATGGGATTTCTTTATATCTGAGCACCTATTGACAGATGCAAACTCCACCTATCTAGATGTCATCCCTAAGGTTCTTAACCCTAAAAACATGAGGCAATACAGACCAATTTCCTGTTGCAACATACTTTATAAGTGTGTTGCAAAGGTTATAGCAAATCGACTAAAAGAGGTTCTACCACATATCGTCAGTCTTAACCATTCTGCATTCATAAAATGACGATTGGTTAGTGATAATTTCCTATTGGCATATGAAATGGTGAAGATTTACAATAAGAAGAATAGTTCCCCGAGGTGTCATCTTAAGGTGGATGTGATGAAAGCCTTTGATAGTGTTGATTGGTAATTTCTAGAAACGGTCTTCGCTACTATAGGGTTTCCCTCACAGTTCATAATCTGGATAAGGTTTTATTTGAGGATTACAAGGTTGAGTGCTTGTTTAAATGGTGGAATTTGTGGCTATTTCCCATCAAAGAAGGGTTTGAGGAAAGGGGATCCTCTCTCCCCTCACCTTTTTACTATTGTTATGAAAATCTTGTCCTACATATTAAACAAAGCAGTAACTAGGAAAACTCTCCCTCCTCATCCCCAAACACTTAAAATTGGTATGTCCCATCTTTGTTTCAAAGACGACTTACTGATTTTTACTAAGGGAAATCCTGATGCAGTGGCGAGTGGCCACTACAAAATAGATCTTCGATACCTTCTATGAAGTCTAAGGTCTAAAGTGTAATCCTGCAAAATTTGAAATTCTCTGTGCTGGGATGGACTCTCTAACTCAAGATTTGATTACTTCTACTATTGGTTTCCAGATTGGCTAGCTCCCAGTAGGATATCTGGGTATCTCACTAAATTCTAATAGTTGGAAAGCTAAATGCTTTACACTATAAAGAATTGGTGGATCAGGGGATGGATGATAAATACACTCTCTTATGCTGGAAAATTACAACTCATCACTGTTGTAATCTCTAGTATCACTCAGTACTGAATGAGCATAATTGAGCTCCCTGTCAAAGTGATCAAGGCTATTGAAAAAGCCTGTTATGACCTCACCTGGAATTTTGAGGAAGAGGGGAAAAGGCCAAAGATTCAGTGGGAGCATGTTGTTTATCCAAAAGTAGAGGGAGGCTTTGGATTCAAAGACTTAAGAAGTTGGAACACAACATATCTTATACGACACTTGTGGGCAATAGCCTCCAATTCTTCATCACTTTGCGCTAACTGGGTCATAAGTTATCAGCTGCAGTACACTTCTCTTTGGGATATCCCTGATTCTTTTCCTTTTTCATGGGCTTGGAGGAAAGTACTTAAAACCACAAGATTGATTGAAGATCATTTCCAGGTTAGAGCCTCTGGGGTACTCTAGAATGGTGTGCTATGGAGAGGTTTTTAGTAACAAAATTTGGGAGACTATAAGGAAAAAAAGCCCAAGTTTGATTAGTATGCACTGGTTTGGAAGTATCATAGCACATCTAGAGATAGGATGATTGTCTGGTTGATCATTCATAAAAGGATCTCTATATTGGACAAGATTCACAGTTGGAACCCATATGTGACAAATTTGTGTCCTTTGTGCACTACTTATACCGAGTCCAGGGACCAACTGTTTCTAAATGACCATATTCAATAGGTATCTTGCAAGATGTGTTCAAGTCAGTGACTCTTAAAGGAATCAACTAGTATGCATCTTTAGGTTTGGTTATTGAATATACAAGTCCGGCAATGCAAATGCTGAACATGGGAGATTGTTGTGCATGGTGATAGTTAGCAAAATTTAGAGAGAAAAATTTTATGTAATTGCAGCTGTTGAAGAAAATTCAGAACCTTCTGTTGTTGCTCAGAAATGGTTTCCCCTCTGTAACTTCTATGGTTTCTGAAATGATGTACTTAGCCTTATTTCTTAGCTTTTAACATTGGGTTTTGCTTATTTAGATAGCATGTAATCAGTTGACTATGTATGCTTGTAATCAGTTGACTATATATTGATAAATAAAAGAAACCTATTCTTCAATAAAATTATTATTAAACAAATGGAAAATCGAGCATAGTGAGAAGGTCTCAAATGATAGTGTCATAAATATCCCGAAGAAGCTACTTTTTTTAAATAAATGGCCTCAACCTGGCACCATTATTTGGTTTGCTAAAGAAGAGCATAAACCACCATTATGAACCGATGCATGCCACTAAGAATTAAAAAAATAGCCCATCATTGTGGGTATCCATCCAAATCCAAATCGACTTGGTTGGAGAAAATCTAATCGATTTGTTTTAACTAAATTTCACTGAATTCAATAAAGAGAGTAATGAGTTTGGTGCGATTTTGGTATGTTACGTACCCTCACCAAACCCGCTCTCCAACACGTTTGTCATCAACATTCTTCAAGTACTATATTGTCTCTTAGGTAAAAAAAAATTCTCATTTTCCTTCACTTTTATAAACAATGTCTTATCAAAACTCAATGTAGCATGACATTCTAAGTATAACAAACTTAATATATGATTGTCTGAAGACAGTAAAGTTGGGTTTGCTTCGAACCGCATACATAGTATGTCATTTACATTCCCGCCTACTTTTGATTATGGAGATGGTTATAATTTTAAAATCGCGGTTCATAAATGCTATATAGGAAAATTGGCCCCATCAGAAGCAGTTGTTCTCCCTATATACTGACACTTATATTCCTTAAGCGCAAGTATTCGTCTTTGCTTATGTCCATGTCCGGTCACCATCGTCGTTAATGTGTTATGCACAACGCACCGAGTATAATAAATGGGGCTACTTTCCACTAATCAAATTAGCAATTATTGGCTAATCACTAACTCAAAGATACATACCGGTGACCAGACTGATAAACTATATTGAATTATTGTTATCAACAATTAACTTATTGACTTACCATCTACCAAAATTATTCTACCAGTAATTAAATCAACAAGCATTTATCGATTTTCGGTTTAACGGATAGCTATTGTTATCGATTCGGTTAACAATTAAACTCAAACTTAAGCCACTAAATCTCTTGTCCCGCTATCTAATATTTTATTGTGCATTTACAATATGGGTGGAAATTGGTATAGTATCGGTACCCCAATACCAAATACCAAATTATACCCTAAAATCAATCCCAATCCATAAATAAATTTGGTATGCCAATCCCTAAATATTTCAGTATCTCAATCGGTATTATCGAATACGAAATTAAATACATTTGTAACTGATAACACCTGAATTGGTGTTATTTACCCTTCATATTATGGTCTGTTTCATGCCAATTCATGTGCACAATTGTTTGAACAATGTCAATTGTATCTCTATTTTGTTTCTATTTGATTTTGATGTGATTTAGGGTGCTTTAGACGATACATGTGAATTGCGTACGAAAAAGGACACAAGTGTAGCTAAATAAGAAGACCGAAGATCACGGACTGGAGATGTAGATCAAGGCCAAGATCATGGCATGCGAACGCAAGGTAAAGATCGCGGCGCAAATTGGAAGGTTTAGGGCGGGAACATCGTTAAGAAGCAGTTGAGGAGAAACAGAGAGTTTCCGCAGTCAGAACATGGCCATAGTACAAACTGAATGCGAGGAAGTTTGCGGCCGCGACTCGTGGATTGTGACCCCGTAGTCAGCCCGCGAACTCCTCTTCCCCGAAGGCAAAAACGGCTGCATCGCAAGATCGCAACCTCCATGAAAAAGATCGTGCTCGCGATCTCTGCCCTTCCTGCCCGCGAACTTGTCCGTCCTCTTATGCCTATAAATAGAAGACCTCTTTCCCCCATTCAAGTGAGCTGATTTTGAGATAGAATTTCTGGTTTTAGAGAGAGGGAACCTAAAGGAAGGAGAAGATGAGAAGAAGGAGAAGGACCTAGAAGAGAGGAGCCCATCTTCTTCAACATCAGGTCTTCCTCCACCTCTTCTATGTATCTTCTTTCCTCCTTTATATGAAGTAGTCCTCTAAGGTACTAGGGGTTCTAAACCCCAAATCCTAGTTTTAGGGTTCTATGTATGTAATATTTTAGGATTTTAATGAATGAATGTGTTTATCTTGTTGATTTGAATGCTATTCTATCTTTGATTGTGTTTGGGTAAGTCTCCCTAATCTTCTCTACTAGCCTACTTGAGATTCTACGCTAGGTATGGAGTTTTAAGGTTATACGGGTATGCGCCATCAAGCAAATTGAGGTTAGATGTATAAATAGTATCCTATGGTGGACGAGGCGACCGAACCCCTGCCATAGGAATACCTTCTTAGATAGAACTCGGGATGAAACCTTGGTGTGGACAATGGGTAGTACCTATTGAAAGAAGTTATGTTCTTAATGCCCCAAATACGATAGCCTAGATCGAGGTGACTTGCATGGGTTTAGGGGAGGTATACTCGGAGGCGTGTGGATAACCACGAAAGGCCACAGAAAAGAGCTCACTCACCACATTGACAAACCCTAAGTATCTAGACATAGCATAGTAGTCCTAGGCTAGGGTGATGGATAGTTTCCCGAAGTACCTGCTTTTATCTTTATTTGATCTCTAGACTAGTTAGTTCGCTCATATCCTCTACACAAACCCTTAAACCGATCGGCTAGATAACAACAACGTGAGAAGTAGACCAGGGTACCGGGACCTGAGTGAATACGACATTTTAGCCTTTATTTTGGTTTGTGATTTTGTTTGTGTTGTGTGTTAGTTTCGTAGTTTGTTTCATGTTTTGTGTTTTGTTATCCAACTTTGTGCGTCACGGGTTGTTGAATTTGTGTATTGTAGCACCTTTGTATGCGAAGAAGGAATTCTTTGGAGATATTTCCTCTTGACACAGAAATCGAAAGAACCCTTCAGAATCTAAGAAGAGTTGCAAGACATCAATCTCCACCAATGGCGGATCAACAGCAACAACCTCAAAAAGTTATGCGAAATAAAATAAAATCGCTACGATCGGATCCCCAGCGCAAAGTTAGGTTCGTTTGAACTTTCAGTCTAGGTTAGTTGTTGTTCGAAAATAAAAAATTATAAGCAAACTGCCAGGGAGTGGGGGCGGCGGAGGTTTGCTATTTAACCACGGCTACTAGCTGCGATCAATACACAAAATAAAACCCCGGGGGGGAGGGGGGAATGAAAACTGCGGCTACCCCTGCGATGCTTTTGTAAACCACTTTAGAGGGACGCGATTTTTGAAAAAGGGTGTTATTTCTGATATATATATATATATATATATATATATATATATATATTTTTGTAAATGAGTGGTATTTGTGGTGGTGGTGGTGGTGGGGGGAATTGAAGTATTTCTTGAAAATTTCCTAATTTACACTACACAACATTAAAGAAAGTAACAAACCAACTGAATTGCTCAACAGTTAACAATCCATCCTAGACCTAGGGATCCGTAAACTTGCTTGGTGTCAAGGGATTCAAAGAAAAGGAAGCCCTCATCTCTATCCAACCTATACTTTACTTTGTTCAGGAAATGTTGAACACAAATAAAAAGAAAATGAAGTACGTAAATCGAGTTGGTGGATGGTGTTGGCCGGCCAGGCAGCAGATTATATCCACTGCCCTTTTTATTTCTTTAGAAGAGGGCATAACAAGGCAGGTTAGCCACCAGATCTCCAAACTTAATTAATCCCAAATATAATACTCACAAAATACATACAAATGTGGAGAGGTCAATGATACCCTGAATTCGGTGAATTTGGGATATCACATACCCTTTATGAAAAGATATTATACAAATTTTGAATTAATTGGATTTTGGATACCATATTTTAAACCCTTTTGAGAAAAAACTTGAGTTCTTAATCTCTAAATATACCCTAAAATCAATTTAGTTAGAAGTATGATTGAAATTCTAATTCGATGAAATACTTTTAACATACCGAATGCAATGTATTTCGAGTAGGAAACCAGATCGGGTTTTACTTATTAAGGTTTAAAGCATATTAATATAACCCAAAATTCATTTAATTTAATGTATGAATACAATTTTCTTATCGAAGGTGTATAGTATCCCAAACTTATCGGCTAAGATAGAAGTTACATGCATGTACATTTCAATAATACATTGGTCCCCATAATTCCAGTTCTTGGAATAGGTTCAATTATGGATTTTATACAATTTACTTAAAAATGAAAGCAACCATATATGAGGTTGAAATTTTCATATGTCCAAATATCATGTGCTTAACATAATAGGGTCATAGGATTTGAACAAAATACTTCTCGGTCACATAATATTTTGATATCATGTCATGAACCTGTTTGTCCCATAATTCAAAATTTTGAAAGAAATTTAGTTATAGATTATTGAACAACGGCACAAACTCTGTATCTTCCTTTCCTCAGCTTTTTTTATTGCTTTCTCTAATTTACTTCTTCCTTCAAACATGAGTTGTAGTGAAAGAAATTCATCAGAAGAGGAGGGAGCAGGTGAAGGCAAGATGGTGACATTCTCACTGAACAATCAACACTAAAATACAACTGCATGCGACGCCTCAACCTACTTCTCATGTGGAGGAAGCTGCGACCTCTCCTTCCTTTCCGCCTCATCTTTTTCCTTTTGTTATTTTTGGCTTCTCCTAACTAACCGCTGGATTAGCAAACCTAACAGTCTTATTATCAACCAAATCCCACACTCCCATAAAACAAATCCCAATTCATAACTGACCAAATATATATAAACAACAGTTATGATAATATTATTAATAACACTGCTAATACGCGATGAGATACGAGGATCGGGTCCCTCATCGTAGTCCACTCTTGTCGTTTCACATTTGCTAATAATATATTAATTAGTTGACCTCCCAGCTGTTTCTCCTTTGTGTTTGTTTGCTCAATGTTTATTTTTATAAGAGGCAGCTCATGTTCAACCCAATGCTAAAAGGATGGGATTGAAATTGAATTTGATTAAATAAAGGTGATTGGGTGAAAAGGTAGGATCTGATGTAACTAAATTCCACTAGTGAGAGAAATTATTCTTCTGATGATCGATTCACCCGCAGCCGCAACCTACTTTGATTCAAAAAGGCGAAGGCTTTGACACATGAGAAAGGTTAAAGAATAAACTCAACCAGACTAAAGAAATGAGATCAGAGAGGTTGTTCTTCTTGAACCCGTTCAAATCAATCCACTATCAAATGGAAAATACGACCCATATTCATAAATCTGGCGAACACCTCATTGAGCATAGTTAGGTGATTAAACACCCTTTAGATACCAGGGAACATGAGCCAAAATAACATTATGATAAGGTCAGTTGCGGGAAGTGAGAACAGTATGAGAATAGGCTTAGACATGACGTTCAAATACTTTGAATCGTGTTAGTCTTGTACGAGGGGCTGTATTGTCTTACCAATTGTTTTATTTTCCAAAAAACAAAACTAAGTTTTACAAGTATTTTTAACTCTAGTTTGTAAGTCCGACATAAGCTCCACTGGAAATTCTTAATATTTTTATAATTTTTGGCAAAAGAAAAATTGAAAATGGCAAAAAGAAAAAAAAAACATTGCTGCCCATAAGTATCAGAATTATTGCCGGTTGGAGAAAATATGCCAAGCAAACCAGTACTATCTGTTATTCACCATTTTTTTCCTTGTACATTAGCTTGGGTTGGGTCGGTGGCTCTGAAATTTGACCCTGTTTTATAAACAAAATGTAGTTCAAAAATTTTCTAAAAATTACCAAATATTATTAAAAATTTATTGATAAATAAAAATTTATAAAAAGTAGTTAAAATAGTATCTAATTTATATTATTTTCGATAAAAATTGATAATAATTTCAACAGATGGAATAAAAAACCGCTACTTGAGAGATTGCATCAAACAAAACTTGAACAAAAGAATTTAAATAGTAACTAACCAATTAGTCAATTAACTGGCTTCACCTGAATATATGATGAGAACTTAATTGAGTAAGATGAGACTAGTTATAGAAGAATCAAAGACTATAAACAAATAATAGAGAAAAATAATATATAAGAGAAGCTCATAAGTTTTGAGTCTAAAGTTAAATTGATTTACTATTTTCCTTTTTACACTTATTGGCTTGTGCCTTCTTGTGTTAGCGTTAATAACAAACAAATGATGATTATTTAATTACTTTAGCATTGTTACCTTGTTGGCGTACATGCATATTAATTAACATAATTGAATTTTTTTCCTTTTTTTTACCAATAGATTTTTTTGGGTGAAAAACGGGTGCCTAACACCCAAGGCTTCTATTCAACAATCGAACGGATGGTAAAACCACCCACAGAGTCAAAAAGGGCCCAACGGCAAACATCCGAATCTGAAACATCAATCATATGGGTACCAGGTGACATTGAGTGTCCCCTATGAGCTAGACAATCGGCCAGAAAAAATGCCTCTCTATAGATGTGAGTGAGCCGAACAAACCATTCTCTGCACATCATTTCCTGGAAGAGGGTGGTAAGGTTGGCGTGCTGATGGGTGTGCCGACCACTGTCAAGAAGTAGAGCAATTGTCGTCTTGGAGTCCAGTTGCAACTCCACTTGGCGATGCTCAGCCTCCCATGCTAGCTCAAGACCCTTCAGTGTCCCCCAAATCTCGGCTCGAGTAATGGAACATCTTCCCAGGTTCATCGTATAGGCCCCCAACAAGCGACCCTGCCAGTCTCTAAGCGCTCCTCCTGCCGCGGTAGACCCAGACGGTCGCAGGAGCGAAACGTCTGAGTTCACTGTGATCCACCCCGTCGGCGCCGGTCTCCACCCCACGACCATGTCTCGACGCGACCCCGACCTCCCGAGTGATAAGTTGTGTTCCGCAGTGCTACTCTGTTGAGCGACCATCTCCCAGGCTATGATCCTTTGCGATAACTTGTTGGGGGCTTCTACGATGTCTGAAAAGGTAAAACCATTCCGAGCACGCCAAAGAAACCAACAGGTAAAGCCAAATCGAACCTAGTTCTGGGGGGACTTAACTGACTCTGTAAACCACTCCTGGAAGCTGCGGGTGTCGTCGGTAGAGATTGCGGAGGGCAGGGTCTCCCGCCATACTTCCCGCGCAAAATTGCACTTGCGAAGAACATGATCCAGAGACTCCTCCTCGGCTCGGCAACGCGGGCAGGTTGCTTGGGCGGCGATGTGTCGGCGTGAGCGCTCTGCGTTGGTTAATAGGCCATGTGCTGCAAGCCATAGGAAATTACAGATGCGATTAAGCCCTAACCATTTCCACAGCTTCCTCCACGTGGGAGTCGCTTCGCTCCCTTCGATTTCCGCCACCATCTGGTATGCAGACTTGAGGGAGAACTGACCGCTCGGCTCCAGCCCTCATACCAGCTCATCCTCGTCGAGCTCTTCCCTGAGAATGGGCATTCCCACCACCTGTAAAGCCAACTCACGAGGTAAGTATTTCTCGATAGTATCCATGCACCACTCACCCTCACTTGTCAGCAATTCCGCCACACCAGCATCGTTGGCGAGTTGGTCATCGGCGTTGACTATGTTGTCCACTAGAGTCACGCCACTATCGAGCCAGATATCCTCCCAAAAGGACGTTCTCCTGCCATCCCTGATGCTACAATGAACTCCACCATCCATGAGCCGCCACACCCGCCGAATCCCTCTCCACAGCACTGAGTGTCCAGTTTTCCTGCGAGCACTAAAAACACCATTAGGCCCCTCCTTTAAGTACTTCTCCGTAAGGATCCATACCCAAAGTTCATCGGGGCGTTTGACAATAGTCCAAGCAAGCTTAACCAGGTACGCAGTATTCAAGTCATGAGCACTCCTCAACCCCAGAGGCCCAGACCACCCTCATCCTTCGGGCGACAAATCGCCCCAGTCAATCAGGTGAATCCGTCGACGTCCCTGCTGTGAGCCCCAAATGAAACTCCAAATACGCTTGTCAATGTAGTCAAAAATGGCAGCGGGCAGGACTGACGTTTGCATCGCAAACGACGGGATCGTATTAAGCACCGACAAGGGCAAAGTAGCGCGCCCAGCGAGTGATAGCTTATCTGCTTTCCAACCTGCGAGCTTCTGGTTCACCCAGTCAATGAGATATTGGTAGGTCTGCCTCGTAACTCTCCCATGCAAGACTGGGGCTCCCAAGTACCTGCCAAGGTCCTGCGCCATTGGAATGCTGAGGCTGTTGCTGATTTGCCTACACTGATCCCGCTTGCCTAACTAGCTCACACGATGCATTGCAGAAATGATCCAGGCAATCCATGATCACCTTTACCTGTTCCTGCGAGGCCTCAGCAAAAATAACTAGATCGTCAGCAAAAAAACTGTGAGTGAGTTTAGCACCTCCGCGGACAAGCTGGATTGGCTTCCACCTCCCACAAGCTGCCGCCTCCTCAATGAGGTGGCTTAGCCACTCAATACAGAGGGTGAATAAGTACGGAAAGAGGGGGCATCCTTGTCGAATACCTCTTGTCGGCCGAAACCTCTCCGAGGCCGACCCCTCCCACAAGATTTCCATAGACGAGATAGTTATACAGCCCATAATAGCCCGAGAGAAGGCCGACGGCAGCCCCACCCTCTTCGGAGTATCCTCAACAAAACCCCACCGTATACGATCGTAAGCCTTGGCTAGGTCGATCTTGAGCACCATCAGACCCTTGCCACTTCTCCTCAAGTGCATCGAATGGACAACTTCCTGTAGAATAATGATGTTGTCCTGTATGTATCTCCCGGGAACAAAGCTTGTCTGATTTGGGGCTATCAACTGCGGCATCAGAGGTTTCAATCGGTTCGCCAGACATTTGGAAAATGTCTTGTAAGTGACGTTGCAAAGGCTAATGGGCATGAAATCAGCAACCCTCTCCGGGTGGGAGGTCTTCGGAATGAGCACCAACAAGGTTTCATTGACCGCCCCCACAAGCTCCGGATCTTTAAAACAATCTCCCAAGTAGCAGACTAGCTTTTGGCCCACCGTCGTCCAACAGCTCTGAAAGAAAAGAGGCTGGTACCCATCATTGCCTGGTGCCTTGAGTGCTCCCATGGACTTGAGAGCACCTAGGATCTCATCCGCCTTGAGGTAGCCCGCGAGCCACTCAACCGACTCTTCAAATAAGGGGAAAAAGTCAAGCAGGGCTGGAGCCTCCCCTGCCACCTCCTGATACAACTCGATGTAGAAATCACGGACCATGACCTAGAGCTGACTGGGATCATCCACCTAATCATTTGACACAGACTTCAATCTTCTTATGCAGTTTCGGCATCGTCGCTTTAGGGTAGACAGGTGGAAGAACCTAGTATTACTATCACCGTGCACAAACCACTTCTCCCTGGATTTCTGGTACCATAGGATCTCCTCGTGCTTAAGTACCTCCATCAGCTCGTTCCGGATACACTCCTCCTGGTGGAGACTGGTCGGGGAGGGCGACTGCTCATTCAGCTCCTCCAACCTACAAAGACGGTTTGCCAGCTTCCTCTTTTTCTCAAGGACATTGCCAAATACTTCTTTGTTCCACCTGCAAAGTGCCGAGGTAAGCCCTATCACTGCCTCCTTGTACTCCAGCCCTGCTAACCAGCCTTCTTGTAGGATGTGAGGGAAATCATAATGGAGTAGCCAGGGAGCTAAGAATCGGAAAGGCTTGCGAGACGGATCCTGCAGTAGCATGTCGTTCGAACATGTAAGGATAGGTCGATGATCTGACTTGAGCTTAGGAAGGTGGAGAGTATTCATCTCCGGGAAGCTCTGCCGCCAATCTGAATTACACAAAGCACAGTCTAGTATTTGTCGTAGGGATCCCTGCTGCCAAGTGAAGCATTGTCCAGAGAACTCGACATCAATGAGCCCGCACTCATCAACACAATCCTTGAACTCTCTGCTTGGGGCCAAATTGAAAGGCGCTCCACCTTGCTTCTCATATGGCCCCAGGAGGGCGTTGATATCCCCGGTCAGAAGCCAAGGACCCTCAACGTCTACTGCCAGATCCCTAATAGTGTCCCACAAGGCACGCCTTGAGCTTTGGACGGAGCTCCCATACACGGCTGTAAGATAACCCGTCTGCCCGTTATGGAGGTTGACACGCATATGCAAGGACTGGGCCGCTCGGGTAACCTCCTCCATCTTGACCTCTCCCTCCTGCCACATGACCCAGATACCTCCTGCGAACCCGTTAGCCTCTACACACACTTGCTTGTCGAACCCCATTCTTCCTCGGATCTCCCCCGCCGACACACCACTGATCTTAGGCTCAGTAATGATGGTGATGTTCCGCTGATGACGCCTACAAAAATCTTTAAAGGTAGTGAGAAAATCGGGGTCAGCAGCTCCCCGACAATTCCAAGCAAAAATTCTAGACATAAGAAAACAGAAAAGAAACAGCCCAAAAGCGCGAAATCCTAACGGACAAGGAATACAAAACTCTCATCATTCGTCAAGCTCGCGGGTTACCAATAGATAACTTGTATTACCAAGACCAAAAGATAGCACTGTTTACAACCCAAGAAAAAATCAACGTTCAAAGTCAAAACTCTCTACACTCGCAAGCAACAAGGAAAGGGTCTTCCTGACCACATCATGAGCCATCTGATTGTTACTTCTGCCAACAAAAGAAATGCCAAAACCTTGGTACTGACGTTGCAGATTCTCGAGCTCCACGAGAATCCGACCGCCCTTCACATCCCGAGCATCCCTCCTTTGAATCTTCTCAATGACAACCTTCGCTTCTCCGTAGAACATCACTTCAGTAAGGCCCTTCAAAGAGCACCACCGAATCGCATCCCGAAATGCCATCAGCTCGAAGATAAAGGAATCCAAAAGACCTGCATAATAAAATCCATGAACATAACACACAATTCCCATCGCATCCCGAATTACCAAACCACCCGCACCATGAGAGCAAGGCGCCACCGCACCATCGACGTAGCAGGAGAAAGGCATGGTGTGCTGGGAAGATGTATGATACATCTATTTAGTATGCCATGTATGATACATGTGATTGATGTCATTTAGAAAAAAAAAATAATAGTCACATGTTCAACCGTTAACTACTTTCATGTGATACTCTATTGGTATCATATTATTTAGTTAATAAATTTTAACTAGACTATATCTTGTTATTTCATATATAGAATGGAAGCAATCTATGGTACATGAATTCTTTTTTAAAATTAAAAATAAGACATATTTACTCATATTATTTGACTCTCTAGTCACAATGTTGAGACATCTCATGGGCTCTAAACGAGCTAGCTAGTGGCGTAGCCAGAAATTTATCTGAGGTAGGTCAAACGTGAAAAAAATATATAACCTTAAGTTTCAGGTAGGGTTGGCAACGGGGCGGATCGGGGACGGATTCATACCATCCGTTCCCCGTCCGTGAACAGTGTCGGGTTTCCCCGACCCCGTCCCCGGCCATTCAACGGGGCCAAATTTGATACCGTCACCGTGAAGCGACGGATTCGGGGAATCCACGGGTCCCCGTTACCCGCTACAAACCCTAAATAATTGACATATTGAAACAATAAAATAACTGGAAAAACATAATTCAGTTCAAATTCAAAGTTGAGCAGTGCTCAAAAGCAGCTTAACATAAAGCCTATAAGGCTGCAACCCACCCACCACCCAGAACTCTGAATTTTCAAGAGTTCCTCAATTGTTCATGAGTTCATCAACTGTCTAATAGTCATAAGTAGCAAAAAAAAACAAGTAAAGCACTCTCAAACTCAAACTCTCAAAGGCAGTAAGCCAAACTCTCAAAGGCACCAGCAAGGCAGCAACCAGATTTAAAGAACATAAGCAGTCAAGCAGCACATGACAAATTGACATTCATTCCCTGCAAGAAAACAAAAATATGAAGGAACAGATACAAGCTTACAATAAAGGAGAAAAGTCAGTTTGAATGTATTATATTATATACCTTCTCTTCTGAGGTTCCAATAATCAGTCATCAAAGGAGAATGGTGAATCCAGATTCAGAAGTTCCTGGACTGCAATCAATATAAAAAAAAACTTTGTTCACTTATGCAGTTCATAAATCATAACTTACCAACTAAAAACTAAAAACCAACTAACTTACCCCATTTTCCTGATCTTCTACACTTGAATCGTGAACTGACAGCCCAGTAAACAGTCCATCCATTGCCTCCACAGCAGCAGCAGCCTCTGATTCTACATAAATAGAACAAACTCACTCAGTCACTTGTTTAAATGAACCAAAAGCTACTACTAAGACTAAACTCGAAGGTATTGCAGGTTACCTCTTAGCCAGGCTTCCCTAACCCAGCTACGACTGTACAACATAGCCTCCACAGTAGAATAGTCGAGCCTGCTCCTGTGGGGGTCTAACAACCTCCCACCAGAGCTGAAAGCACTCTCGGAAGCAACTGATGTTATTGGTATAGCCAAAAAGTCCCTTGCAATTGCTTGCAAAGTAGGATACTTAAGGCCATTCAACTTCCACCACATCAAGAGATCAAATTCAGCAGATGGATCACGAGGAATAAGTTCCTCAGCAAGATAATGGTCCAACTCAGTAGTAATCAGAGTTGTTTTGCTCTTTTTCCTCTGACTAACAAACAACTCGAAATCAAGATCAGTTGCTGAAACAGAGGCATTTGCATTTCCAATCGGTTCATTGGCAGAAGAACCAGATTTCTTTTCAGCCTTGGTTTGATAATCATTAATCAAATCACAAATCAGCTATTTTAGATCCTTAGCCACCAAGTAAGTATCAGAGCTGCCAAACTTAGCAGCATAATACTCAATGACATTCATTTTGTACCTAGGATCCAGAACCACTGAAACTGCCAGAACAAGATGTATATCATTCCAATACTTTGTGAATTTCAATCACATATTTCCAGCCATGGCAGAAATAACAGGATTAAGATAAGCACACCAGTCACTCAATTTCAATCGCAGATCACAGACCTTAGAGAAAAATAGATTGGCAGTGGGGTACTTGGTGCCAGAAAATAATGCAGTCATCTCACTGAAAATGAGCAGTTTATCAATCACAATAGCAGCAAAATCCCAGTGCTCATTAGTAGGAGCTGATGTGTATTGACTATCCATCTGTCTTAAACGAAAAAAGACATCTCTGTACAGAAGAGCAATAGAGAGCATATCATAGGTAGAATTCCACCTTGTTGGACAATCAAGCACAAGTTTTTTCCCAACAGCCAACTTAAGCTGTTTAACAGCTTCATTGAAAGTCTGGACCCTCTTAGGTGTGGATGTCCAATACACCACACTCTCCCTAATCAAATGGATTCCATCCTTTATCACATCCAAACCATCTTTCACAATAAGGTTCAGTATATGAGCAGAACACCTCATATGAAGCAGTCTACCATCCATCAACACGTTATTCAAAACAAGTTTATTCTTAAGGTGAGCAATCATGGAATCATTAGTGGAGCAGTTGTCCAAGGTGATTGCAGACAACTTTCCATCAATGTTCCAATTCAGAAGACATTGAAACAGTTTTCTTGCAAGCCTCTCACTCGTATGAGGGGTAGGGACATACAAAAACTTTAGCATGGAGTTTCTTAGCTTCCAAGTATTATCAATAAAGTGAGCTGTGACTACCATATAACCCCTCTTCTGGTTTGGGGCAGTCCATAAATCAGTGGTCACAGCAATTCTACCCAAATTACCATCAATAACCTTTTGGTAGTTACTCCTTTCAACCCCATACAAAGACAATATATCTTTCTTCACAGTATTTCTACAAGGCACAGTAAACTGTGGTTGCAAAGAACAACAGAAACGCTTGAAACCCAAGTGTTCAACAATGCTAAGAGGGTACTCATGGACCAAAATCATTGAGCTCAGCTCCTTCCTAGACACATCAGAGTTGAACTGTGTAGCAGATAACTGGGGTTTTCCAGTTGCTTTGTATTAGGGCAAAGAATTTTTTGAGCACCATCATGTATCCTTTTTTGGATACAGGTTTTCACATGAGTCCTAAGGTGCGAGGTTCCATTACGAGTATCACCACCAAGGTTTTTTCGACAGTACTTGCACTTAGCTTTAATAACCCCATTAACCTTAACCCTAATGTAATGAGGCCATACATCAGAAGTCAATTTGCATTCTTCAACAAGCACTTCAGAATTTTCATTAGCCAAGTTACCGTTACCATTACCAACTTGTTCAGGTTGGTTGTTTTGATCAACAGGGGCAGGTTGTGGAGGAACAGGAGCATTGACAACATTTTCAGGTGCACCTTCCATCTGACATTGAGATAAACGAGTATAAACATCAAAGGATTGCTTGGTTACTTTTTAGGTTTTAGCTATAAGATTTCTAGGTTCAAATTTATAGTCTTTTAGATTCAATTGTAACATGCAGATGAGACACATATACTAAACAAGACATGATTCATGAGCGGACCCAACACCCAAGCAATCAACAGAAACTCGAGTCCCTAATTCCTAATACATGCAAACCAAATTAAGTTAAATGTCCTTAATTCTTTAACTAACCTCGAATCTGGACAGAGGGGGTCTATTGTCCAGAGTTGTGGATGGTGAACTGATGCCTGATACAAAACTGCAAAAACTCAAACAAAAGTACAAACATTACAATCCAATGAGTCAAAGTCAATACAACAAACTACTAATTACTAAACACTAACTGAGTAACTGACTAAGGAAATTTGATTAGGGATTACCTCGAGTATCAGAGCATGCATGCAGTCCCAGGTGCAGATGAAGATGAAACAGAAGAGCCCTAGAAAGAACTAATCGACTCGAGTTAATTTAAACGAACCTAAAACTAAAGCAAGAAACTGAAACAAGAAAGAAGAATTGAATTGGAAGGTACTTATCTCGAGTTCTGGATTATCGGAACAATAATCGATGACAAATCCTCCCAATAACCTCGAATCGGTGATTGGAACAGTCATCTTCTGATTCTTCTCCTTTTGCATGTTGTGTTCTTTGCCTAAATCGATGAGGATATTAGGCTTTGATTGGTGGATAATGAATGATTGACAGCCTGGGTGGAGAGAATTTCGCGGGGGGAATCGAATCGATGGATTTGAGCGGCGATTGAGAGCAGAGAACTGAGAGGAGAAGAGAGAGTGAGAGACTGAGAGAGCGGCGCTTTTCCAATTTGGGATTAGGGTTTCTCTGCTCGACTGATGGATATATATATGCTCATAATACGACGTCGTTTTTATGGCTCGGGGCGGGCTCGGGGCGGATAGCCTGGACTCCGTCACTGCCCGATGTCCGTTATCCACGGATAACGGGTTTCCCCGAATCCGTTAAATCACCGTCAACTCCGGGTAAAAATTGGTCCGCCTAGCCGGTTTTCGGGCGGGTACCCGCCCGCGCGGTCTGATATGCCATCCCTAGTTTCAGGATGTGTTTATGTTCTGAAACATTTTAACATACATTCATCATGCAAATTATGAACGATGTTATGATACCACAACGAAAAATCTTTCATGATTCCACAACTCATCTTATTCTGAAGTGTTTCTTCACTATGCTCATTGCAATAAGTACTCTTTTAACACTTGCATTGACAGCGTATAGCAACAATCACTTCTAAGTTTCAATTTTTTGTTTATATTAAACTCACTTACAAAATATATGAATTAAAAATTAAATGTAGATCACAAAATATTATTTTTTTCCTAAAAATATCTACAAAAATATAAAGGTTTTGTATTCAATCCACAATTACATAAAGAAATTTATTCTACATCTTTTGGGCCAAGATGGTGCAAATGACCTACCCTGACCTTAAGCGGCTCTGCCACTGGAGCTAGCTCACGAACTGAGCTCAACAAGGTAATGAGCCAAGCTAGCTCGCGAGTTTTGTGAGCTGAACAAGGCTTAACTCAAACTTGACTCATTAGTAAACTAATCGAGTTTCAAACAAGTGTTTACCGAACTGAACGTTGAGCCGCTTACCAGCCGCTTGGCTCATTTGCAGTCTAGTAGTGAGACTTTTTTTCTTATTATAATTCAAGTAACAAAAATTAATTGAAGGGAAGAAATGAAGAGTCTTCAATAATTTTCTTATTACTTTAAAATTTCAATGTCGTAGATAGTGTTAGACAAGCTATTTTACCCAACAATCTTCCAATGAGGTGACAAGAGCTTGTGGATAATTACTTTTTGCTCCAAAATTTATAAGTTTCTTTCATCCATGCGTACTATAATTGGACACAGAGAATGTTGCACAAAATCTATCCAATCATGTTACGAAGGATGTTACTTGGATCAAATCTAATTGCCTTATATGTCACAGTTTTAGGGTCCTAAAATCGGTAGTCATGTAGCTAGCCTTCCATATTTTCTCGAAGAATTCGCAATTGATGAAGTTGTTAGAAGTATGGGGAGTTAATTGTAATTATCCAAATATCCATATTCCATATTTATGTAGGATTATGTGAGATAGGGTTTAGAGGGTTCGACTAGTATATATAGTTGAGGCCAACCATTCTTGTAACCTAAGGATTCTCGGTGAAATACAATTGACTCTGAGAGATTGCTCCTCTTTGTGAATTATTCTCAATGATACTCGTTTATAATATCACGTAATCTTAGTGTTTGCGTTTGATTATCCTTCTTTTGATATTGTGTTTGACATGATATAAGAGCATAGTCTCGGATTTTGGGCTTTGTTTTGTTGAGCGTTGTTCTGTTTATGGTGTCCGTCGTACGAAGTTTTGCGGGAAATCTTGGAGATTTGTGCAAAGATCCGTGTTCTAGTTTTTGTGGCCGTCCTTGGTGCTTGAGATAGCACTTGGTTTCTCTGGTGATTTTGGTTTATTGGTTCGTGTCCAGCCTTCCTCTCTTGCGGCTTCGGTGTTTTGTGGGTTGCTTTTGTGTGTCGATTTCTCCTGAATTTCTTTCCTTCTCGTTTTCGTGTGATCTTTCCATCATGAATGTGTTGAAGCTTGATACAGTGGATATTCGGTTTAAAGGTAATAACTTTGCCTTGTGGAAATTGCAATTCCGTATATTTGTTCAAGGGCATCGCTTAGTGGGTATTCTTGATGGGTCTATGGTGGCGCCTGCGGACACTGCTGCGGCCAAGGAGAAAGGACTGGGCAGTGCATAGTGCTCAGGTCATGGTCTGGCTTCTTTCATCTGTCGAGCCTCAGATAGCCCTTAGTCGTCTTCGGGGTTTCTCGACTGCCGTGAGATGTGGCAACAACTCTCAGCTGTTCATTTGCAATCAAGTCTGTCGCGGAAGTTTAAAATTGAGTTCAATTTGGCCAATTTACATCATGGCGACCTTATTGTTCACTCCTATTATCAGACGGCGGTGAGTTTGTGGACTGAACAGGATCTTCTAGCCTCGTCCTTGGTCTCTCTGGTGCTTCAGCTGAGGTTCTGCAGGAACAGACCAGTTCCCGGGTGATGCACGTTCTTATGAAATTACGAGGTGAGTTTGAAGGTATATGTTCTTCCTTATTGCATCGTAATGTTACCAAAATGGAGGATATCTTAGGCGAACTTGTCCGAGAGGAGACGAGGTTGAGGAGTCAAGCAAAGCTAGATGTTCACCAGGCCGACTCGACTTCAATTTGAAGGAGGGTGTTAGAAGTATGTGGAGTCAATTGTAATTAGCCAAATATCCATATTCCATATTTGTGTAGGATTACGTGAGATAGGGTTTGGGGGGTTCGGCTATTATATATAGTTGAGGCCAACCATTCTTGTAACCTAAGGATTCTCGGTGAAATACAATTGACTCTAAGAGATTGTTCCTCTCTGTGGATTAGTGTCAACGATACTCGTTGAGGATACCACGTAAATCTTGGTGTGTTCGTTTGATTATCCTTCTTTTGACATTGTGTTTGACAGAAGTAGTACAGTGATGGCAATGAGGGGGGAAGAGGGGTACCGCAATACACATATATGTCCCCACTCTTACTTGTTATATGAAAAAAATACACTCAAAATTTTAATTTTTACGATAAATCAAATAGAAAACACTTTATGAATGAAAAATAGTTACAATAGAATGAGTAATTGAGTTAATTAGTTGAAAGATCAAGTCCAACTAGTTAAACAAAAATCAAAATAGAAAAAATATGAATAGATATTGTAAGAAATTGACATAGAATGGGCCAAGAAAGAGGTGGTGCAGGACAGGACGTGTTCGAAGTAGATACTCATACTCCGCCCCCACACAACTTATCACGGGCAAACCAGATAATACCCGATGGGACGAGTTCCAATTGTCAACCCTAATGTAGTCCATGGATTCTTCCTATTTGTAGCATAAAGAGCATTTACTAGGGACCATCCACATTCTTCACGTTTTCATGCCTAAGAATGTTTTATGCGGTGGATATAGACCACGATAAATTTTGGTAAAAAAAACTAAAGTGTGCTAAATGGATTGAAATTGGATTTCAACATCTCCTATGTACTGCTTGTCAATAAGACAAATGTATTTAGTCCTTGGTGGTAACACAATGTGAAGATAGAGAGCGAGAAATTGGTATAACGGCATTAGTAACAACTCACAAGACATCAATGAAAAGAGACTGCATTAGGAACCCGATCGATAATATTGATATCTAGGATTTGAAGAGCAAAACATAATAAGGATGGATTTATTAAAAGGAAGAATGAAGATATCTTAGAATATAATTAGGTGTTTAGGACATGAAGAGCAAATCATAATAGAGAAAAGCAGAACAAGAAACAAGAGATAATTTAATATTGAAAAAAATTATGAGGACAATAATGTCATTTCACTGTGGTAATCTGTAATTTAACCATAATTCATGGACTTTCAATGAAGAATATAATAGAAGAAAATATTTGAACACGTAATTATAACATAGTGGACGAGTTTGAAATGAAAAATAGTATAATTACAAGTTTGAGAAAATGAATTTTTTTGCTATTCGACAATAGAGGTAAAATGTAATATTACAGGAACAATTAAAGATAGTAACCTAAAAAATATTGAGATAAGTTTGTTTTTATGACACTGACATTAGCTTTCTTTAATTTCATTAAAAAAAATAATTATCAGGGTTTCTTAATAATATTTTAGGGAAATAGCTCCATAGCCCTCTTTGAATTTTTCTAGCTTCTGTCATCTTTGAACTCTTAATTTTATTTACACTGGACGGCGGTAGCCAGTAAGGTGAATTTACGCGCACAAACTATTAAGTCAAACATTACCATTTTTTTTTGTTAGAATTAATATTATCCCCATTTTAGCAAATTATCAAAGAATTTTATTCATGTTTTTTTTTTGTGAGAAAATTGTATTTATGAAAAAGATTACTACACATTTTGTAAAAAAAGAGATCTCGAAAATAATTTTGTAACATGAGTACATTACAAAGATTACTACACATTTCACAATAGCGGAAATAAAAATGAAAAACCTAATTAGTTATAAGCCTTTGATTTCTGTGAGTTATTACTGTCATTAGGGTTGTTAAGAGAATATATGGAGGACAAATCCGTTAGAATTCATAAATGTAGCATATATTTATAATTTTGTCGTTCTATTGTGGATTTTAAGTTCATATATATTTGAAATATTTAAAATTTAGAGATATCAATTCTCTTTTATATTTTTGTATTATAATTTTTCATTATATGTCAACAATCACATTTACCAAATATAAACTTTTTTGAAATCTTTTTCTAACCATTCGAAAATTTAGAATCTTTGAATTGTCAGCACTCAGCCGTCAAACATACTTCACTTATCAAACCCCCTCTTGTCATCGGGAAAGACAATCCATACACATCCATTCTACGTCCAAGGTCGGCGATGAACCTTCGAATTTTTCAATGAAAGAGCCAAACAAAAACATATGGAAGACAAGGAGAAAGAAGATGAAGACATCGACTATGCAAATTCATAGGAGGTAATCCAGCTTCTCGGGGAAGAAGAAACGAGATCTCCAGTGCTCACAACGTCGTTTCCGCCATTGGTGGAGTCCAACCGAGGCCAATAATCACAATCATAGAAGAAACTAGGTCTGGTGCAGAGAAACTGATGAAGCAGGATGCAGATTTAAATTTTTTTTTTTTTTGTTGTTTTTTATCATTTCCTCTAAACAAACAAGAATATTAGGATACAATATGTAGCATGTTAGCATCGTATACTCCGACGGCTTAGGATTAGGTCGGTAATTATTGGTTACTAACCTATAAATAACTAAATCTGAACCTTTGAATCGAAGTGGGTTCAGAAAATTCAGATCTAAGGATTGTCAATTAAAGACATTTTATTTTCCCTAGTTTTCTAAATCAGCTCTTATCTTCTTCGTTCTAACTCAGATTTCAAATTTTTTTTTTTTTTGCACAGATGGAACGAGTTCGTTGTGCTCTACAAAATTAGATCAATTTTCAATATATTTCGAGAAACTCTTTTTTACCAACTACATATCATATGGTTTTTAAGTCATTTTTGAAAACGTTTGCGCAGAAGGAACGAGTTCATCATGATCTATTGGATCTATAAATTTCTGGGTGAAAAAAATACTGGACGAAAAATTACCATGCTTTACCACTATGGTATGTGGGCGGTAACTTGTAGTAAACAATGATGAAAGTCGTAAATGACAGTTAGTATACTCCTACTATTATGTATTCAACCTTCTTATCATATTGGTATGTTCATACCATCATGGTACGCTTTCTTACCATATAGTATTAAATAGGAGTATACCATATAGTAATGACTGGTAAAAAATTATTCAATTTTTTTTATTCTAAAAATATATCAAAGTGGATATCGTTTTAAAGAGCACGTTTAATATGATTTATCTGTGTAAAAAAAATTGACTTAAAACGAGAGAAAAATCGTCTGTTAAAGATTAAAGGAAAAAAAAGATAAAAAGACTTAACAAGAGAGAGGGATACTAATGTAATGCTGATATGGACGGGAAACTCATGGTTATTGACTATAGGGTTACTAACCTGATTCGTTCCCTATCTGACCATTTGAGATGTCAGAACAAATGTGTGTACATGTATATATGTGCTTTTTACCTGAAAAAAAATAATTGTACGAATAAACTTGGGCTCTAAGCAAAGCTGGAATGTGACTACTACACCCATTCAAATAGCTGTACGTTACCAAAGCCCAAATCAAACGCGGAATCCGAATTACGTACTTCACCACTTTCTTTGATTTTTTCCTTGTACGTTCAATAGTGGAAAACTTAACTAGCCAGGAAGGAGGAAGGGGTTGTTTGGATGAATCAATTGTAAAACGAAACAATTTGATCAATTATTTTATTTTACAAAACGAGTCATTTAAAACGAGTCAATTCAGATTACCTGTTCCCACCCCAGACAATTGTAATTGGCTCAAAATGAGTTAATTCGGAATTCCCCAACCCAAATTGCTTCATCCAAATTTTCTGCTGCCAAACGAATCAATTTAGCACAATTGACTCAAAACGAGACAATTGTATCAGATTGATTCATTAAAACCCTTAATCTCACCACCCAGGGGACAGTTAGCAACTAATTATTTATTTACTCCTTAATTAATCAAATTCAATTCAAATGGCCCAATCAAATGTTGGCACTGGTCACTGATGTTGACCCTTAGGGAGCAGTAGGAGAGGCGTGCCACATTTTGAATCTCACCTTTATCTCGCAACATTAAACAACATGAACCAACGAACCCATGATTAGATTCTTTTTTTTTTCTTCCAAGGAACCATGATTAGTTGAAATGAAGTAATATCTTTTATTAAATATACTTACAGGAAGAGAAGAATGCAATACTACCTCCTTCAACTTAGAGGTGACCGAGCCTGCTTTGCTAAAATTCACTCAAGTACATAAGCATAGGAATAACCACTAGTGGATATATAATTTGATCCAATTGTCATTACTCATATATATTGATTCTGTATATGTAGGATTCAAATAGGTTTGCCTAAAAATAAAAGTACCCAAACATATATAACTTGGTCCATAATCAATTGGATTTGGGAATTGGGCAAAACCAAAGTTTGAGTCTTTTTGGTCATACTTAGACAATTATATTGGATAGGAGAAACTCGCAAAGTTAAAATATTTTTATGCAAAAATAATTTCTGAGTTTTTGTTCTCACAATCCTTATTTACTCCCCCTTGTCATAAATAAAAGTAATAATACTAATAACCAACCGTAATACCTAGGAAGTTTTGTTACAAACCTTACTACTCAAGGCATCCTCAATGAGCCGTACGCATCTAGTTTCCATCGATGACTTGACCCTAAAAATATACAAACAGGCAGCTAGGCATATAATTCATTCATTGCCAAATATCTTACAACCCCAGATTTCTCCACTTGAAAGCAAGACCTTAAACCTACTTCAAAAAAAAAAAAAAAAAGGCCACACTACATACATGACAACATGTTCAGTAAGCATACTCCCCCTCCCTCCCTTGCCCCACAATTTCCCTGTAATCAATACTTTAATACATATCCTTCTTGTCTAGCAAGTTCAACTTTCTTTTTCCTCTATTGTGTCAACTTCCAGGCTCTATATAAAGCCATTAATCAATCTCCCCCTAAAGCATCCCTCACAATCTGCAGGCTCATATCTTTCTTCTCCGATAGTGAAAGAAGACAATCAATCTGCTTCCCAACCCAGAAGCATAACCTCAAAGATGGGGAGACCACAACTCCTTGTTACATTTCTAGCCCTTTTGGCACTTTTTGCCGCTTCATCAACCCAGGCCCAGCTCCAGATGAACTTCTACTCCAAGTCCTGCCCCAAAGCAGAACAGATCGTGCTCGATTACGTCACGAAACACATCTCCAACGCCCCTTCCTTGGCCGCTCCTCTCCTCAGGATGCACTTCCACGACTGCTTCGTCAGGGTATACAACATTTTATTCCACCCTACATATGTTCATTTACTAGAGTGCTGAAAATCTTATCAAGTGTGTTCGACTGTTCGTTTTTTTTTTTCCCCCAGGGGTGCGATGCTTCTGTGATGATAAACTCCACGGCCAACAACACGGCGGAGAAAGCCGCTGCTCCCAACCTGACGCTCCGTGGGTTCAACTTCATCGACGGCCTCAAGACCCTCCTCGAGAAGGCGTGTCCCGGAGTCGTCTCCTGCGCCGATATCCTCGCTCTCGCCGCCAGAGACTCCGTCGTCCACATTGTAATATTCTTTCGCATTTTATTATTTGATATTATTAACGAACTCGCGCGATTTATTAATGAAAATGCGCGCTAACTAACTAAGTATAATATATACGCCTCTCTCTCTCTCTCGTTCCTTGATGAACACAGGGCGGTCCAAACTGGCAAGTACCCACGGGAAGAAGAGACGGCAGAATCTCCAACTCCACGGAGGCACTCAACGCCATCCCTCCGCCGACCAGCAACATCACCACGCTCCAGACCCTCTTCGGCAATGTCGGCCTCGACTCCAAGGACCTCGTCCTCCTCTCCGGTACGTGTACATACGTAATATTTCAATTTATTTAAGGAAAAATTCGAGTTCTTTTGCTGCTGCTGACTTCTTTTGTCGTCGTGGCAGCGGCGCACACGATCGGGATATCGCACTGCAACTCGTTCTCGGCCCGGCTGTACAACTTCACGGGTCGGGGCAACGGGCAGGACCCGGCTTTGGACAGCGAGTACGCGACGAAGCTGAAGATGAAGTGCGTGAACACCACCGACAACGTGACGATCGTGGAGATGGACCCGGGCAGCTTCCGGACGTTCGACCTCAGCTACTTCCAGCTGCTGCAGAAGAGGCGGGGGCTGTTCCAATCCGACGCCGCTTTGAGGACCAGCTCCGCCACACAGTCCTTCATCAACCAGTTCGGGTCGGGTTCGGTGCAGAGCTTCTTCTCCGAGTTCGCCAAGTCCATGGAGAAGATGGGCCGGATCAACGTCAAGACCGGGTCCGCTGGCGAGATCCGGAAGACCTGTGCGGTCATTAATTAATTAAAAATAAATTAATGGAAGATCGAAAAGTGTCTTTTTCTTGCTTGGATTCGTTTGTTGCGAACAGCGAGCAAATTTTTTTTTTTTTTTCTCCGGTTGATTGATGTGTTGTGTCTTGTCTGGGTGCTGTGTACTTCTGAATAATTGATCTCTTTTGTTTTCTTTTTTGTTTTTTTTTTTAATGTTTTGCATGTGTAATTGTTGAGGGGGAATCTTTGAAATAAGACCAATTATTTGACGGCTTTTATGTGAAGCGTTTTGTGTTTTTGCTGCTTTGCTGTCAATTGAAGCAACCACTCCTATGTGCAAAATCTTCCCTTCTTTCCACGTTTGATGCTTTCTTATGTTAAAACTACCAAACACATCGCTAAAATATAAAGGGTTTGGTAATTCACATGGAGTTTTCAGAACTACTACTATGTAGGAAGATGACTTAAGGGGAGTTGGTTTGGATTCCTGATTTTAGGAATAGAATAGATGTATCGTCTAACATGTTTAGATCACATAAAACTATATGTAATTTAACATATTCGTGTCACCCAATTCAGTTTATATGTACTTATCTAACCTAACAAAATTTGATTATTGGGCAAGCGTGGTAAAATGTAGAATCGTGGTTATTGTGATTGATTGTGGATGTTCATAATTACTTGTTCTCAATAACTCGAATTTCTGAGTGAAAGTTAACATGAATTATATATCATATTTTACACGTTCTTGCTAATAGAAGCCAAACTCACCTATTGAAAGTTTGGACAAGTCCATCATACCTTGTATTAAAGATTTGTGAAACTTAAACCAACTGAAATTGACCAAATAGTTCATTATTCATCCACCATCAACACTAAAAGTTAACCAATCTATCTCTCTACTCAAACTAATAGATAATCGACCGACCCCCATTCTCTTCCCTTCTAGTTTAATATCTCTATTTTTTCAATTAGTTTTAAATATTTAACATCCACCCTAAGAAAGGTTAGTTGAATTTTCAAAATTAGCTTAATCAAGATGAAGATGATGTTAGGTTACTTGGCTACTTCTTAACATTTTAATTATTCAATTACTTAACCCAACTTTATAACTTAACCTAACGAAACACCAATAAAATCGATATGATTACATATTCTATGGGCGAATTTGAGTTACTTTAATGTGGTATATGAATGGGTTATAGGTATAATATGCCCATCTACTATTACGTTTTATCAAACATGCCCATCTACTATTTTTTACATCAAACATGCCCCTGTAATTTGGAAAAATTATCAAACATGCCCTTCAGTTGAATTTTCCATTGAAAAAATCGTCAATCATGGTTGAACCGAGATTTAGACGACCTGACATCGGTAAATGGGAGGAGAAATGTCAGTTTTGACCCTTGTTTTATTTCTCTAGGTCTCGTCAAAGTGAATTTATTAGAATTATTTGGCTATACAAAAGAACAAAAAAAAAACTCCAAAGTGAAACTATTAGAAATATTTTAGATATTTGGGTCGCCCAAATCAAAGTTCGGTCTTGGTTAACGGTTTTTGGATGAAAATTTTAACAAAAGGGCATGTTTGATAAGTTTTCCAAAGTACAGGGGCATGTTTGATGTAAAAAATAGTAGATGGGCATATTTGATAAAACGTCATAGTAGAGGAGCATATTATACCTATAACCTTATATGAATCAATAGTCATGGGTCGGATGCTTAAAAGGGATCCAATCTTACCCAAGCAACTAAGTATACCCTTCCTAATTCCTAACATGGATGTATATGTTCCAAAAGTCTCCTATGGAATGGGATAACAGATTGTTTATTATTATGAGTAATAATTACCAACATTAATTGGAGAAATAGTGCAGAGTTGTAATATTTGTTATAAGAAAGAAGAAGATTATCTTCCTATCCGGTGAAAGATTGTGATTCTCAACCCTTGATCCAAAGTACACATGCAAATCAAGCTTAATTACTAATCATTATTCACCACTCTTCACGTTCAAATTTTTTTTATGTCAAGGGTCCAACGTACAAAGTGACCCTGCGGTGGAACCAAATTAAAGGGGTCGTTTGGAAGTTACGATTGTTTTGTTAAGATTGTCATTATGCATGTATTGTTTACAATGCATCGTTTTTTTTATTTTTTTAGTAGAAACAATACATGGATTGTTTCTATGATGTGACAGAAACTATCACTCATTTTGAGTGATGGTTATATCTCAACTTTTAGTTGTGATTGTTGAGATAGTTGAGTTGAGATTGTTTTGTCTCAACTTTTAGCTGATGCGACATACACAATCACACATACCAAACGTTATATTCTACAATGCATCAAATTCGACAATACATATATAATATTATACATGCATTCTCAACAATACATCTATTTAACAAGCAACTTCCAAACCACCCAAAATGTCTCGTGGCATGAAAATATCTAGGATTTTCGGATAAGGTTTCTGAGCCCAGTATAGGAAGAAAAGGAGCGCCACAAGTCAACAACTAACATATACAGTATGGCGGTTGTGTCCCTTGATTGTGGTGTCTCTAATACTCATTGTGTTGCGGAGTTTTTTGCGGTTAGAGATGTCTTTTGTGTCATTGTTTTTTGAAAATTATAAGATGATCATCGAGGGACGAGGGTGACTCTAATTAAATTGGTCGTCCATCAACATAATTAGAGTGTATGTGGTGGCATATTCGTTACATTGTTCCATTCGTCTGGACTCTGGAGGTGGAGTGTTGTGTTTTAGTCTCCTCTCTTTCTGATTGCATAGATCTTATAGTGGTTCCACGAGCCACAAATTAGACTGCTTATACAGTGGTGTGTAATGTTACGTTGCTGTCTCCTTTACAATTAGCTTTCTTTGATTTTTTTAAGAACCAGTAGCTCCGTTGGTGAGTTGTTTTGGAGGATTCCCGAATTAAGCGTGTCTCATTTTGTTGTTGTTGATGTGACTTGAATAACATTATCAGGTTACGGTTAGATGTCAGGAGGGTTGTTGTTCTTGACCTCTTTCCTTTATAAGATTGGATTAGGGTTAGAACACATAGAGAACTAGTCTAAATACTTTTCATACTCATCTATAATATATATCTTCTCGAAGTATAGTGAAACTGGCTCTCTCCTGCCCGTGGACTAGCTATCACACATTGTGTCGTGTTGGTTCTTTATTTTTCGTTTTCTTACTTTGTCGAATCATCCTCCAATTCTCCGATTCCTAGAGAAACAGTCGGGACAGTTGTAACTTGTAACTAACTATTCTCTCTTGCTATATTTTTGAGGGAAATGACAGACCAACCCATAAATTGATGCTATGAAGAGGGGAGATGATATTCAACGGCTTTCCTACTTTTAGGTGTTGAAAAAAATTGAAACACATTTGCATATGATGTCTATGATCCAGTCTGTAAGTACTAGAAGGTTACTCTCGTGTTACGTTTCGCCCTTGCATGTGCGGGCATGGCCCCATCAGCAGCTAGCTTGAGGGACAATATTTCTTCCCACAATTATTACTATCCGTCTTTAATTTGATGTGAGACTCTTTGGTCGATTTTAATCAGCTTACTCCCCTCATTCGGTCCAAATCACACATCTACACATTTACGCCTCCTCTTAGGAAAACTTAAGCCAATTTTTAGCGTTTGTATCATACCAAATATAGTAAAGAGAAGCCCAAATTTAGGTGCAGAGGAAGTCGATCGAGATGAAATCATCTCAAATGTGCATTGTAAACCCTACATTGGGTTAAGTCAATCAAGCTAGTTCATCTCGATTTAACATCATATATTAATCTAAATATAAAAGGGGATAGTGATTATATTCATAGATTAGGCTAAGAGAGTTTGTAATTTACATTGGATGCCTAGGTAAAGCTCAATTGAACAGTTTTGAGGATCCTGTTGGCTTGAGTTTTGCTTATATGAGAGCATACTCTCTTTTCGAGAATGTGAGGTATGGTATCAACTAGCTCACCCACTTTTTTTTACAATAAAATCAGTCTTTATTCCATCATCAAAAGAGACAAAACAAGGAGTACAGTTTTTAGAGTAGATGGAAAATTAGATTTAGCTAGAATATTGTTTCATTTACTTGGGAGAGAAGATCTCGTCAGAAAACGAGTAACCTAATCAACTACAATATTAAACGTTCTAGACACACTCTTGACCTTAATTTGAGGGTTTGTTGTAAGGATTGAGGCCGTTGATCATATTCAGGCAGCACACCTCCAAGGCCAGCTCGATGAGTCGAGATAAAGATTGAACGAATACTTGACATTATGATTGGATCATACATTTGAAATCATATTTATGTGCTAATCGGGATAGAACAAAAGAGAATGTCGGTCGTTCCATCACATACTTATCCATGATGATTGATGACCATATCACCATAGAATATCGATTGCGAGTCACTTAAGAATGAAACATCGTAGTGAATTGCCACTAGGTGATTGTTTTGGTGGTGCATTAGTAAGAGACTAGAGGGAGGGTTGGGAGGGGGCTCCTCTGGCATATGACATCCAGTTTCTATACTTGTTTCTCTGTTCGGACTGATTTATTGTAATTTCAACCCATCTTTCTTTATTTATAATTATTAAAATAAGTTCGCCCTTATAAAAAAATGAATCTCTATAGGTTTGTAAGCAAATATTCATGGGGCAAGGAGCCCTGTTTTGTAATACACATTTATTCTTCTTCTTTCAGATATTCCAACAGATGAATACAACATGAATGGAACTTCTAGGGTGGATAGCTTTTTTTTTATAGTGGTGATAGTCTTTTATTAATTTAAACAAAGGAAAAATACAACCGAACAAAGTACACGCACAGCAGGCGGAGGTAGAGAGCCAAACAATCGACCTGCATACTGAAACAAAAACGAAACATTACGGAAACATTACAGGAAAGGAGCTGAAATCCAGGCCCTGTATACAAAGTAACGAAGAAGCCGAAGTGGGATAAGACCGAATCTAGTGCTGCTGATTCTCGTCGAGGGTGGATAGCTTTCTTTAGCGGTGACATGCTATGCATGCCAATTTTGTGAAGGGGAAATGTTGTTCTAGGAACTAACCACATGGGTGCATGCAAAGAAGCGGTGGAAGAGAGATTCATTTGAATAGTGACATGTTAGGCATGTTAATTTTGGGGAGCACTTACGATAGAGGAGTCTCACCTTAAATTTCATACCATTCCTAGAGCATCTCGAAATGAAGAATTTTAAGCTGTAGGGGGATGCAAGCCTCAAACTATCTCCACTTATCCGTGTTCCTGATTGTTTGGGATTTGTTTTTGTCATATTGACAGCATGGTAAGTATATTTGACTGCAATCTCCACTTATTCATGAGTTTCCACACCCAGAAGTCCTTTTAGTCCTCTTCTCCAATCAAAATCCTCAGGATAACTTCTAAGTTAGAGTCAGAAACATGAATGAGGTAAGTGTTTCGTCTCCTATCCCCAAGTTCAATACATTCTTTAACTCTCAAGTGGTCTTGAAGATGAACATTAGCACTCAAGAAGATGAAGGATTTATTGATGTTGACTTCATATGTCCAGTGATAGCTCCATAATCCTCAATGAGATCCACATTCTCCCTGTCTCGTGTTGGTTGGCTTTCCCAAATATAACCATATCATCTGCGATAAGGCAGTTAGTGAGAACGAGGCATCTAAAGTCGAGTTTAATAACTTTTATACTCAACAACCGCCTTCTCAATAAGAAATATTATCGCATTAGACATCAAGATGAAAATGGAAGGGGATAGAGCCGTAGAGGATCTCCCTGGCGAATTCATCACTATGGTTAAAAGGACTCAATGGCTCCTCATTGAATATAATAGAGAACTTAACTAAGCATATACATGATCTGACCTACTTGCACCATCATTCATTGAACCTATAATTGCTCATAAGTGTGTCCAAGCATTTCCCGTTAACCATGCCACACGCCTTTCTCATATCCAACTTTAGCATCATATCTCGTCTCCTATCCAGTTTTTGGGTTTTGAAATGGTGAAGGGCTTCGTGGAAGATGATTATGTTATCTTGGATAAAACAACCCCTAGTGAAGCTCCTAGGCTAGTGTTGGGTTCCACTTCTTTAGTCGAATAACCTTAATGTTCGAAATAATTTTCAATCTAAATTTTCAGTACCTAATTGGAAAACATTGGTTGATGAGCTCTGGATGCTCAAACATGGGACCATATCAATGTTATTCACCACTCATCCAGCAGCGTAAACCCACACTTTGCCACTCAATTTCTCTTCACATTGGGGGTGTTCATTAGTTTTAGGGGGTAACAGTCACAGATGCCAAGAAGTGGAGACCACCATAATCTAACAGTTGACGAGGGTTTATATACTTTTTCGTAGCCAACAAGTCAACAATGAACGATTTCCTCAACGAGATTTTCGTAGCCAATGGAGGAAGAAGGTAGTAGGACAGAGTGAAGAAGAGAGGAAAGATTACTGTGAAGACTGAAGAGGTAGAGAGCGGGGATGAGGGTATATAAGTTTATTCTTATTAAATTAAATTAAATATCTAGAACTATATAATTAATAAAAATTTGATTTATTATTTAGTTTAAATTTTTTTATCAATTTCATCTTTTATTGATTTCTATTAATGTTAACTTTATAATAATACTTTGAGTGCTACTATACTATCTTTTTCCCTTCTTTACATAGAGAAACATTGTAATCTAGAAAAAGTTTCTACTATTACACTGTTTATATTAGGCAGTTATGACAGGTGGAATGTCAGCTATCTAGTTAGTAGTTTCAGTTAAAGGGTCAATATTGATAGTTATTAGTTAATACTTAAGTAAGTTTTACTCTCTGTAATAAACACAATTGCAATTTCCCTCTCCTCACGTTTAATATTAAACCATCCAAACAAGACCTCTACAGCAAACATATATTACAAGTACTCAATTAGCAATCCACTATAAAGGTGATTGACAATACTGCCTTCATCATAAACACAAACAATTTTATTTTTTTCAGAGATATTCCGAAATTGAATAATAAGATATGAAAATACACAAAATCTTTGCTGGTAAATTACAAAATTGGTCATTAAAATTACTAAAAATGTTTACGTTTGGTCACTGAAAATATTAATTTTGGTCGTGATCACTTAAATTAGTTAAACATTTCTACTTTGGTCACTCTCCGTCCAATTCCGTTAACTTCTGCTTACGTGACAGTCAAGTCTTATAGTTGACCGTTAAATTGGTGACATGTCAATTAAAAAATAATAAAATAAATAAATTTTAGACTTTAAAGTTTCCACCTCAATTCTAACTATTGAAAAGATAAAAATAAATATTATGTCGTCTCTCCATCACTAGCCTCACCACTAGTGGCAGACTCAGCATTGTCGGAGAGGTGTGTCGCCGATAAAATAAGATAATAATAATAAAAAATAGAAATTACGAGAAATTAATTCATAAATTTCACGATGTCATGTTTACAAATTACAACAAACCACGATGACTTTTCATATCCTGAAATGTCTGTAAAATACATTCATCGCTTTATGTTGTGAAGCAATCCTTTTTTATATACATAACTAAACAATCATTCATAAATTGGTCACTTAATAGGGCAAAAGCATATAGCTTCAATTCCTATCTTGTAGTAAAACCGGAAAGTCCGGGTATCGTCTCTCAGGGACTGGTACAACCTTAATTTCTATCAATTCTATGGAGCAAACTATAAGTGAAAATGGTTTGGTTGATGAGATTATTAACTAATAGCAAAATAACTAAACTAATTAAGCAAATTAAAATGTCGGGTTTAATTCAATGGGAGAAAGCTCTGGGAGAAACACCGGGATTCACTACCTATCCTATCCAGATTAATTCACATATTCTAATCAGTTTAATCCAACTCTCTACAGCCAGGATATCACTACTGTGCTAGCTATCCCTGTCGGGAATTACTACGTACTAGATAATCAATTCAAATCCTACTGTCGTAGCTCAATGAATTAACTATATAGTCTGAAGATCGATATCCTATTTAAGACCGCATAGCACCTTATTTGATCCACTATCGCTTCGATAAGTTACTATGTCACATGAAATAGGTTCAGTTATTAGGGTTTCACTGTCGCTAATCACCTAATTAACAACTAATCAATGTATTGGTGGCCAGTCAACACAAAGCATTAAGTAATTTCATGCAATAGAGATTGGAAGAAAAGAATCATAAATCAATCCATCAAATCAAGAAATAGCTACATCCTATGGTGTTTCCCCCAGAAATTGGGGTTTAGTTCATGATGAAATTAAGATAAATCGATAGGGTTTTGTTCATCATGTTCTAAATCAACAAAACACAACTAGTTCGGTTAAGAAAATCCAACCAATTAATCGCTCTCGTTGAACTCAGCTCAAACCTTAAAAAACTCGATCGAAATTCTCAATCACTCTGCTGTTCGCTGCTGCTTTTTGCCTGCGCCCTTTTGCCTTCTCACAAAGAGTTCCGCCCGCGTCCCAGAAAATATTTCACTCCTGGCCGCCTTTGCTTTTTCTTCCTCTCTCCCAAGAGATTCCGTTCCCAAAACCCAGCCGCTCCTCCAATCCCTTCCGCCAAGCTTCTCCCAAATATTAAGTTTCCCCCCCCCCCCCCTTTTGGTCCAAGTCCCACCTCTCAATAGAGGCTCGGCCCACACAAAAATATTCCTCCCTAGCCCATGTTATTAATCACCATCTAGCTGGGTTTAAAGCCCAGCTTTCGAGAAATGTTTGTCGGTGCAACGTCTTTTTCGTGTTTTCTTCACCTGTAATACATCAAACTCATAGCACTTGGCAGTAATGGTTTTTCAACCATTCTCGGGTTAAGAAGCCTTAAAATAGCACCAATTGGCTAGAACATACCACGGATAATCACATAAAGTCCAAGAATCCGATATATTAAAGCCGAATATCACAACCCCACACTCAATTGTTGCTTGTCCCTAAGCAACGACTCAAATGACACAAACACATAACCAACCATAACAATGACACACCACAGACTCACTAATCAAACACTCAAACAAGACAAAACAAAATTTTCCTTGTACTCTTGTTGTAATCAGTATTTTCTTTCTCAACGGACAAGTTGTGCTCTAATGGTCATACCTTTCACCCCACACTCAAGTTCTTTGCAACCATTACCATTGACTGACTCAAATCCACCAAAAACTCACATAGCAGCACTCAATTTCGATCGTCGGTAGTGGGTGATTAACAACTTATGGTGTAGTAATTATTAGGAGAATCTAACCACATCAGTGAGGTGCACATCTCGTGAGGACAATCTGGCTTACTCACACCAATCATAAGCAATTAATTAAGCATGAGTCTCAAAAACTAATGGGGGAAGCCTTTCGCAAACATGATTTTACTTTAAGCACATCACTACCTTTTATGACAAGGAGAGGCTTTCTCTCTTTCTGATTTTGCTTGCCGAGTGATCGTATTTAGTACAAGTGGGATTTGTTTCTTACTACCGGTGACCGAGCAAGAGCAATTTCTGCTTCTTAGCACTCGCATAAAGGCTTCTTTTAACTCCTTATCCTCGGTCCGTGTGGAGGGTCATTGCTCCTCAAATGGCACTTCACTCAACTGGGGATCGTACTTGATAAGCAACATCGTACGGTCGCGAACCGATTCTCAATTGAATCTTTCCGCATCCCCATGTGCAATGAGTGATTGCCTCACACGATTTTGGCATTTTTACCCACACTTTAATTGTTATGGCAACTTTCTTATATTTTTCTTGTCAGGTAGTGTTTTCTCATTTATAAAGATACAGTTCACCCCATCATAAAACCATCAAAAGAGAGAGACCCATTGCCAAATCAAAAGCTCACAATTGATGTAAGTAAGCACGATATCCAAACATATCGAATGGTCAATGTTCTCCACCTAACTACTTCACCAAAAGTCATTACACTATCCTCACTAAAGAGAATGTTGGTAAAAGAGTTTGCTCATTCAAAGCATATCAAGTCAGTCAAAACATTCAAGCTCATTGTGAAGAACCATGCAATTCAACACTAGTGGGGTGATTTTGATGATTTCATTCGAGCACAAACTCATTTTACACGCATCACAGTCATTTACATCATGTTACCACAAGAGTACAAGGTTTTGTTTTTCATTTTTCTGATTTTTAGGTGTTTTTAAGCCATTAGCTTTGCACAGGCAGACTGCTTTTTACACAGGCAAACTGCATGTAGTTTGGCTGTGCTCAACCTAATGGCAATTTTTTTTGTTTTTTGTTTTTTTTTTTGGATTTTTTGTTTTTTTGTTTTTTTTACCGACCACATGAAAAAAGGAACAAACAATTTTTTTTTTTTGGATTTTTTTTTTACTGACCACATGACAAAAGGAACAAACAAACACTAAGACTCGCCACCCCACACTCAGGATGGAACATTGTCCCTAATGTTCAACTCCTAATCTAAACATGCACGGGTTTGACACAACTAAAAATAAAAATAAAGAAAAGAAAACTTACCTTGGGTTGCCTCCCAAGAAGCGCTTGTTTAACGTCCTCAGCCTGACGTTTATGGAGCTTTCAACCAATGGGTATGGAAAGGTATCCAGCATACCCTCCCGAGCAATGATAGAACGCATAACCTCCATCCAGCATATGAGTCACCTCTGCAGGGCCAGGTGTGCGACAATTGGGTATGACCTTCTTAGCTGGCATGTTAGACCCTTTAGTGAGGCGTAGGTGGTACTGCAGTGCCTCAAGCAAGTACTCTTCCTGTTTCAATGTTAGTGAAGAAGGAATAATGACAGGAAGATTGAAATCCTTACCCAAATATCTATACTTGAGGTGATCTGGCAAGGATTTCTGCCCTTGCTTTGATTTCAGACTTTGAGTTGCTAGGGCATGTGATACTTCAGCTGATCCACTATCACAGGAAGAGGAATTTTTCCTTTCTCGAGCTCCACTTTCAAGGTCATCAATTGCATCGTGATTATGATCAACTTGAAAGACATTAAAAATTTCCTCCTCCTTACCTACTCGGAATGTCAACTTGCCTCTCTCAACATCGATGAGTGCATCACCAGTTGCTAGAAAAGGTCTGCCGAGAATTAGAGGCACTCCCTGATCTTCTTCCATCTCTAGAATCACAAAATCTGTAGGAGAATAAACTTCCCCACCTTCACCAATACATTCTCCATCACTCCCTTTGGGATTTTTACTGATTGATCAGCCAATTGGAGTGTGATCCGAGTAGGTTTAAGAACATCTCCCAATCCCAATTTCTTGTAGACTGAGTATGGCATCAAATTAATTCCTGCTCCAAGATCACAAAGTGATTTATCGAACTCTCTACCTCCAATGACACATGGAATGGTGAAGCTGCCTGGATCATCCCTCTTTTCTGGTAATTTATTCTGAATCACGGCACTACATTCAGAAGTAAGGGTTACCTTCTCCAGATCAGCCCATTTGCGCTTCTTAGTCAGCAACTCCTTTAAAAATTTAGCATATGTAGGCATCTGTTCAAGTGCCTCCGCCAACGGTATGTTAATCTGAAGTTGCTTGAAGATATTCACTAATTTCTTGAAGTTTGGGTCTTCCATGGGCTTCATTAACCTTTGAGGGAATGGTGCAGGAGGTTCATAAGGCTTTACCTCTTCGTTCTTCAATTTTTCCACTTTTTGAGGTACACGGGCAGCATGCTTTTGCACAGGCAAACTGCTTTCATTTTGCCTGTGCAAGGCTGATTCTTCATTTTCTGCACAAGATCTTTCTCCCGGTGCTTCCTCTTCCGCCTCTGGTGCCTTTTTCGAGCTGCTAGGGTCTTCCAAGGCCTTTCCACTCGTCAATGTCACTGCTACAACCATGGCATCCTTCAGATTCCTCTCAGTATTTGCTGGTAATGTCCCAGGAATCCTGCCTTGCATATCTGCCAAAGTTTGAGCCATCTGTCCCATCTGCCTCTCCATAGCTAGCATAGAAGATTGTAAATTATTGTTGATGGCTAGCTGTTGAGTGACAAATTGATCTATGCCCTTGAAATTATTGTCTGTTTTCTGCATATGAGCCAAAATCAACTCCTCCAGCTGGGGCTTCTTCTCTGCTTGAGGCTGCTGCTGTTGAAAACCAGGAGGTGGGATGTTTCGAACACCAATTGGGTTGTTGTTCGCCCAGGAAAAGTTAGGATGCTTTCTCCATTGAGGGTTGTAGGTATTTGAATACATACCACCCTGGCCTTGATTTCGCTGATTGTTGATATAGTGCACATCTTCCAACTGATCAGCCACCAGTGGACATAGATCCCTATGATGAACACCTTCACATAATTCACAAAAAGCAACCTCCTCCTGTCTACCAAGAGCCATCTTAGCCAGCCTTCGTTCGAGTGCATCGAACTTGGAATCCAGCTTAGCATCAATCTTTGCTTCTAAGCTTGCCACTCTGTCTATCTCATGCAAGCCTCCTCTCCTTCGAGTGCCGGTCTCACTACCCCATTCAGTATCTTCAGAGCATTTCTTCTCCACCAGTTCATATGCTTCTGGTGCTTCCATTCTTGTGAAACCATTTCGGGAAGCATTATTCAGAGCATCCCGAAACTCCCTTCTGATTCCATTGAAGAAAATAATGATCACGTTCCAATCTTCAAGACCATGGCTTGGGCATCTCATCAACATCCCCTTGTAGCGCTCCCATGCCTCAGTCAGACTCTCATCATCAGCCTGCTTAAAAGTAACAATCTCTTCTTGCCTCTTCATTGCCAAGGCAGGTGGGAAGTATTTATCCAGAAAGACCTTCTCAAGCTGAGCCCATGTCGTGATGGAATGTGGTGTTAAGTTCTGAAACCAGTGTGATGCATTCCCTATCAGAGAGAATGAGAACATCCGAAGATGGATTGCATCATCAGACACAGTCGGGCTCTTCATCGTATCACAAATGCTCGCGAACCGGCGGAGATGCTCGTGAGGATCCTCATTGCTAGCCCCAGAGAAAGTATACCCATTGGTAATCATGTTGATAAATGCTGGGGTAATCTCCATGGTTGCATCCCCAGCCGGAATGAAAACACATGAAGCCCGGGCTCCAGTCCTCCGATTCAGACGAGCCCTGATGGATCGATCATGTTCTGCCATGATGACAGGCTCGATAATGCGAGGTGGTGGTGTCGGTGGTGTAGGGATGACAGGTGATGAAGCCTGTCCTCTCTGTCGACGACTATGGGTTAGGGAAGGCCTAGGAGTTGTGGTTGGCTGCTTCCCTAACTTGACCTGCTTCCTGTTCTGTCGGCAGGTCTTCTCGATCTCCGGATCTAGTGGCAGTAAATTGCCGGTCGTCCTCCTAGGCATGCACGAGGAGGATAAACCTGAAAATTCTTCTGCACACTAACACCCAGATCAAAATAGTTCACTCACAAAAATCAATAAAAATAAGATATGGCAGTCCCCGGCAACGGCGCCAAAAACTTGATAGGGCAAAAGCATATAGCTTCAATTCCTATCTTGTAGTAAAACCGGAAAGTCCGGGTATCGTCTCTCAGGGACTGGTACAACCTTAATTTCTATCAATTCTATGGAGCAAACTATAAGTGAAAATGGTTTGGTTGATGAGATTATTAACTAATAGCAAAATAACTAAACTAATTAAGCAAATTAAAATGTCGGGTTTAATTCAATGGGAGAAAGCTCTGGGAGAAACACCGGGATTCACTACCTATCCTATCCAGATTAATTCACATATTCTAATCAGTTTAATCCAACTCTCTACAGCCAGGATATCACTACTGTGCTAGCTATCCCTGTCGGGAATTACTACGTACTAGATAATCAATTCAAATCCTACTGTCGTAGCTCAATGAATTAACTATATAGTCTGAAGATCGATATCCTATTTAAGACCGCATAGCACCTTATTTGATCCACTATCGCTTCGATAAGTTACTATGTCACATGAAATAGGTTCAGTTATTAGGGTTTCACTGTCGCTAATCACCTAATTAACAACTAATCAATATATTGGTGGCCAGTCAACACAAAGCATTAAGTAATTTCATGCAATAGAGATTGGAAGAAAAGAATCATAAATCAATCCATCAAATCAAGAAATAGCTACATCCTATGGTGTTTCCCCCAGAAATTGGGGTTTAGTTCATGATGAAATTAAGATAAATCGATAGGGTTTTGTTCATCATGTTCTAAATCAACAAAACACAACTAGTTCGGTTAAGAAAATCCAACCAACTAATCGCTCTCGTTGAACTCAGCTCAAACCTTGAAAAACTCGATCGAAATTCTCAATCACTCTGCTGTTCGCTGCTGCTTTTTGCCTGCGCCCTTTTGCCTTCTCACAAAGAGTTCCGCCCGCGTCCCAGAAAATATTTCACTCCTGGCCGCCTTTGCTTTTTCTTCCTCTCCCCCAAGAGATTCCGTTCCCAAAACCCAGCCGCTCCTCCAATCCCTTCCGCCAAGCTTCTCCCAAATATTAAGTTTCCCCCCCTTTTGGTCCAAGTCCCACCTCTCAATAGAGGCTCGACCCACACAAAAATATTCCTCCCTAGCCCATGTTATTAATCACCATCTAGCTAGGTTTAAAGCCCAGCTTTCGAGAAATGTTTGTCGGTGCAACGTCTTTTTCGTGTTTTCTTCACCTGTAATACATCAAACTCATAGCACTTGGCAGTAATGGTTTTTCAACCATTCTCGGGTTAAGAAGCCCTAAAATAGCACCAATTGGCTAGAACATACCACGGATAATCACATAAAGTCCAAGAATCCGATATATTAAAGCCGAATATCATCACTCAACAGATTTCGAAGTTCCTTCTTGATTATCTTCATAAATCATAGATGAATATGATCTTTCGCAGTTTGCAGTTGCAACAGGTAAAGTCAACACTAACTACAAAAGCAAGTAAACTAAAGGTTAAAAGAACATGGGATGTGGTAGTGGGTCTCGGTAGTTATAAACTAAAAAGGGGTAAAGGTGAGTTTTTATTTGATTTTTCAAAGGATTGGGTTATTTTTATTATTTTCATTATTGGGTTGTGGTGTGGGTTACTTTAAAATTAGCGTACTTATTTGATTTTACTTATTATAGGTGTGTCGCTCACACGTATTTGAGGAGTGTCGGAAGTACCAAATTAAAAAAAAATTGTACAAAAAATATATAGGTCCTTCACAAAATTTCCAAACGAGAATGTGTCGGACGACACACCCTGCCCTTTACTAGTTCCGCCCCTGCTCACCACCACCTTCTTCCCCCCGCAACAACCTCCAATCCAAACTCCTAACATTCGCCGACGCAAAGCCTCGCCACCATCTACACAGTAATCGAAAAATTAAGTCCACAATAACCTCGGACCCACTCAACATCAAAGCCTCATGGCCTCATGGGTCAACCCCGAAGTCTGAACCTACAACAACGTCTTCTGCGACAGCCCGCCTGACAATGCCTCGGCCACCACCGTCGCATCAATCAACTTCACTGGCTTCGACCTCTCCGCCCCTTCCCTAGGTGGATTCCTAGACCGGCTCGCCGACATCCCTTCCTCCTCTTCTTCTGATTTCCTTTCCTCCTTCTGCTATCGCAAGCTTGTCGGCACAATATTCTTGTACGTAGGATACGAGGCCACCAGCGGGAAGATGAATCAGACTTCTGATTTCTGCTCCCCTCGTGATTGCGAAAGTAACGACACACATATGGCCTCGAGTATCGTCGGCCATTACGTTTACCCTGATCTTCCAGGCGAAGTAGTGAGCAGCGATGTCTAGGAATTTGAAAGAGTTGGTGGTGATCTCGGCAAAGAAGGAGTGAGCGCGGCGGGGTGATATCGTGGGCAAAGGAGTGAGCGGCGACTGAGATTTCATGGGTGAATGAGTGAGTGGCGACGGCTAGAGATTTGGAAGAGTCGGCGGCGATCTTGCCGGAGAAAGAGTGAACAACGACTTCGAGCAGAGAAGAGAGAGAGAGGAGAATCGGAGGGAGCTCGTTCAGCCTTCACCGGCTAGGGAACGCGGCGACGAGAAGTGAGATCGAGAGGCGGCAGTGGCGAGATGCAGGGTCGATTGACTAGGATTTGTGAGATTGTAAATAAATTAAATTTTATTTGTCTTTTCAATAATTGGAAATTATGTGGAAAAATTAAAAACTATGTGGAAAATATGAAAATTATTTATTTTATTATTTTTTAATTATCATATCACACATTTAACGGTCAACTATAAGAGTTGATTGCCACGTAAGGAAAAGTTAATAGAATTGGATGGAGAGTGACCAAACTTGTAATGTTTAACTAATTTTAGTGACCACAAATGGAATTAAACATTTTTTGTGACTAAACGTGAACGTTTTTAGTAATCTTAGTGACCAAATTTGTAATTTACCCAGATCGCACAGTAAGAAAAAAGTAAAACACGATGATCAACAAGTTTCTGAACAAAAATGAGAAAGCATGTTTTGCCATGATATGGACAACCCCTTTCTTTTCTTAGTGGTTATTATTATTTATCTTTTTATTTTCTTAATTAATTATTTATTAGTAGTGGCTCAGTGTTATGAATAATTATATCCAAAAATGACCGTTATGTTATTCCTCATATGAATGCAATTAATTTTGTAGTTACTCCGGATTATTTTTCTCGTAGTTTATCAATCATCATACATAATAGAATAGTTAATATCTAACCACGCAATAGACGAATCATTAATAATTTAATATCTTTTGATGCTTTTTTTTTTTTTTTTTGTAACTTTTGATGCTTTTTAATTATAGGGTCACATAGTTCTATCTTTAGTTCATAATAGTGCTTTGGCATCCACACAGACCACAGTCATAACATTTCACCTTTAGTAGCTCAATTATTCGCGTTCATAGAGTTGCTGTAGACTGCCACGGAAACCCAGATGCTCTCTCCAACAAATTACTGATATTATATTCCAATCAGCTTGTCCGGTCCGGCCATAAAGGCTGAAGCTAAAACAGTAAAACCTAAAAAGAAAAGGTAACCACTATACCGAGATTTTTCCAGAAATAGCCATGTTTAAAAAAAAAATTCAAAAATAGCATCCAACCCCGAAAAAATAAAAAAATAGCACCCTTTCCCAAAAATTGTCATCTAAACCAGCGGTTTTCGATGAAAACTGCACGGGTAGGGGGCGGTTTTGCTGACCGCATGGGGTCGGGGCGGTTTGGTTGCAAACCGCAACCCCACCCGACAGTTATGATATATATTTTTTTTTCCGAATAAATGTCATAATTGGTGGGTAAAATACCTCGGGTGCCATTTAAGTTTGAGAATTGGGGTAGACATACCACTTAACTTTGAATACGGCGTCGGGTACCACTGAAATCTATCATATGTGCATTCCGTACCACTTAAGTTTACTGTTAAGTGCATTCCTTTAAAGTTAACAAAATATTCTTGGAATATTTCATTTTCTAAATTTCATAATTGTCCTTCTACTTTTCTTATTGTAAAAAAATTCATTTGGACTTATGAAAAATATCATTTTTATTGTTTAGTTAGAATCATTTTTTGAATACTTGATACCAAACCAATGTTATGTGTTGTACATATTTTTATAACATGAGTATTAATCTTGTGATTACTTGCATCAAAGAGATTTTATTATATTTGTTAACAATTCAAATTATTACAGTTTGATCTCTTAGGTTGCATGATTAAATATTAATTCTAGTTAGAGGTGGCAAATGGATTTGTGGATTGTGATTGATGGATCCATTGATCAAGTAGATTGGACCAAAATGTAAATTTTAAAAGGTTTAGGTACTAAAATGTCATAATTAGAAAAATTCAGATACCAAAACTTAATTTTCCAATGACATTTTTCGTATAAAAATAAATTTAGGTACCAAAATGTAAAGTATAAAAAGATTAGGTACTAAAACGTAATTTATCATTTGGATCAAATGGATTGGATTTAAATGGATTGGATTAGTTGGATATTTAAGTGGATGGATGGATTGAGAATTGACACCTCTAATTCTGGTGATTCATATACATGTTTTGTTATAATTAATAGCATCAAATATACATTATCCTATTGGTTGAACACTTGAAATGATAATAGCTTGAACTCATAGGTCATAGGTTTAAATCTAGGTCATGATGATTGGTATACATGTTTATTTAGTTTTATTTTAATGTAATTAATAACTTAAAATGTTAAAATCATAAATGACATGGAAAATGTGGAGCTTTCTTTGTCCTATGTGGCAAAAAATTTCTCCACAACGACCATAATATAAGTAAAATAAACAAGGTTTCATACAATGGCCGCACTTTAATCTAGAAGTGGCCATATCGGGTGGACGGATGGGGAAGGCGGGCTTAGGCTTTATATAATTACTCAATGAGCTTGAACCGGTTAACAAGGAAAAGAGGAAGGGAGACCGGAGTGGGCCTCCACCTAGAGTAGAAAGAAAGATGGAGTAATAAAGGAGATCGAGATGCTCGATGTTCTCTCCTAGGGATGATGGATGCCATTACTGTGGAACTTTTGGCGGTCCGGTATGCTTTGTTACTCCTTTGCCGTTGGGGATGACATGATCGTCCAGTTTTTGTTGCCGACGATGCTCAAGTAATGTTGGATAGGTTGAGGTCCCACAATCCTCATGATGCTCGTTGTGGCGCCATTTACCGTGAAGTGCTTGATCTCATTAGCCATCTTCCCTTAGTTCATTTTGCTTATACACCTCGAGAAGTGAATCAGGCTGCCCATTGTGTGGTGCGCAATGCCCTATGTTATCCGGTATTAGTAATCTCTTTTATGATTATTCGTACATGGTCTATCTTTGAGTCCGTGTAGGGCCGTAATTGTTGTGGTTCCACACGCTATTCTGGTTAATCCGCAAGGATTTCTATGACAAAAAAAAAAAGAGATCGAGATGGGTTTATTTTATTCCTTGGGTCGGACTGCTAGCCCTCTCTACCGTGGCCCACGATGGGCTTAAAAGGAATAAGAGGAAGTCGGGCCATTGATATAGCATGGTCCATGAAACCGTACCATACCGGCGGTTTAACCACGAAATACAAATATTGGAGGCTAAATTGGTAGGTGGTATTTAACGGTAAGAACGGTTGAATTACGGCTAAATCACGGTTTTACCATAAAATACCCTACCGCTGACTTTCCGGTGCGGTATCCGGCATGGTTTCATGGACCATGTGATATAGCCCAGATGAAAAGAGAGCTTGCACGTTGTTTCGTACCTACTTTGTGTTAGAAAGTAGTTAGATATCAAATAGGGTTATAGGTATAATATGCCTCTCTACTATGTCGTTTTATCAAACATGTCCCTCTACTATTTTTTACATCAAACATGCTCCTCTACTATTTTTTTACATCAAACATGCCCCTATACTTTAGAAAAATGATCAAACATACCATTTTGTTAATATTTTCATCCAAAAACAGTCAACCACGGTCGTACCTTGGTTTGGGCGACACAAATGTCTAAAATATCCCTGGTAATTTCACTTTAGAATTTTTTGGATTCTTTTGTAGAGCCAATTACCTCTAATAATTTCATTTTAACGAGACCTAGAAAAATAAAATAGGGTACAAAACTGGTAATTTCACTTTAACGAGCCAATTACCTCAAATCCCAATACTTGTCTATTTTCTATACAAAATAACATGCTTAAGTTAAGGGTAGACAAATCTCAGAAGCTGGGCTGATTGCTTTTGAACTTCTCGATAGCCGTAAGAGAAGTAGAAAGGCGGGTCTTATGTTTAAACTTGACATCGAGAAGGCATTTGACAACGTGAGCTAGGGCTGCCTATTTAAGGCCTTGTATGTGTTGGGTTTTCCTTAGAAATAGCATTCGTGGCTTCGCGGGGTCATGTGCTCCCCAGTTATCTCGATTTTAATCAATGATGAAGCGAAAGGGTTCTTCAATTCGCAGAAGGGGCTCCGGCAAGGCGATCCGCTTTCTCCTTGTCTTTTTACCCTCATCATGGATGTGCTCTCTTTCATGTTGGAGAAGATGTGCATGGCTGGTAACATCTCTGGTTTCTGTATGGATGAGACTAACATGGTGGGAGAAGTGACTCACCTTCTTTTTGCTGACGACACGTTAATTTTTTGTGAAGCCTCTTATGATCAGGTCTTGAACATTCTTGCTGCCCTTGTATGTTTTCAAGCTGTTACAGGTCTTAAGATCAACATCGAGAAATCAGTGATGATCACTATCGGTGATGTACCAAACCCTGAATTTTTCGCCGCTGTATTTGGTTGTAAGTGGAGCAAAGAGCCGTCAAATTATCTCGGGTTCCCTCTTGGTGCTAAAGTGAATGCAATATCGACTTGGGACCCGGTTATTAGCAAATTTCAGAAGCGGCTCGAGGGGTGGAGAGGTCGCTACTTATCTCTTGGAGGGAGGCTGGTTCTTAATAAGGCTATTTTGTCTGGGCAGCCAGTTTACTCGTTCTCCCTTCTACGTGCTCCTGCAGCTGTGGTTAATAGGACAGAGTATACAGAGAAGGTTTGTGTGGAGTGGTACAGGAGACAAGGCTAAAAGTCCCCTGGTTAATTGGGATTTGTGTAAAGCATCGAAGTTCAATGGAGGTATGTGGATTAGAGACATCAGTTGTTTCAACAGGGCCCTGCTTTCGAAATGGTTGTGGAAATTCTCCGTTGAAAGAGGAAGTTGGTGGAGCGAATTGATTGCAGTGAAATATCCGTCTGGAGTTTCGGGTTGGCAAAGCCAGCGCTGTCGGGGTGGGTTTGGTGGATCAGTTTGGCGAATATTACGAAAGGGTATAATAGCTTTCATTCCGAGCAAGATCTGTGCTTTCTTGTGGTTAGTAGCTCACAAGAGAGTGTTGACGCTGGACAATCTGCAAAAAAGAGGTTTGGTGCTGGCCAACAGGTGTGTTCTTTGCGGCAGACAAGAGGAATCGGTTGACCATCTGTTCATTCATTGCGCGTTCACTATAAGTGTTTGGAAGGAGGTTGCTATGGCTTGCCGAGGTATTAGTCTTCCGAGCGGTGATGTTGCGGGTACTATCAACAGGTGGAACATGGCTTGTCTGAGCAACATCAACGAGTGGATTGTTGCCTGTATCTTTCATGGTGTTTGCTGGCAAGTATGGCTCGAGTGGAACCAGCGTACCTTCAACGACATCATTCATAGTACCAGCTATGTGTTCCAGAGAGCAATCAGGTCGGCGGTCGAGTGGATTGTCGCTCATGGGAAAGTCAGCAAAGCGCAGGGAGTTGAATGGCTCTCTGAGCATCTAGGGCGTCGGACTAATTAGTAGGACGAGTTATTTCTTTTGTTTGGGCGTATGTTTTGCGTTGAGTTGGATGTTTCTGTTTCTTGATTTGTCGGGTTTTCTGGGCAGGCAGTGGTGGGTTCCCCTGCCTTGCGAAGAAAGCTACAAGCCTCGCCCCGAGAGTGTGGTGGATCCGCTCTCGGAGGCATCCCGACCCAAGTCGTGATCAATCCCCAACCGTCAAGCTAATAACGATAAATTAACGCTTGTTGGGAGGCAACCCATCGAAAGTTTGTTTTCTTTTCCTTATTTTTTCGTTTTAAGTGTCTTGTGAAGAGTTCAAGTGGTCAAGTTGTGTCCCCGTTCGAAGTTTGTGGTTTTGCGATTTATGTTTGTGTTGTGATCAATAAGGAGGCATGGAGGAATAGGTTGAGTCAAAATTTTATCAGAAGTGCCCTGTTTTCACTAATGTTCATGGGTGGATTGCTGAGTTCACGGTCTTACAAGACCGTGAACATGCAAACGCGTCCGTGAACTGGCCATTTGTGCATGATCACCACCTGTCGACCACTCCGTGTTCACGGACGCATTTGAGAGTTCACGACCGCTAAATCCGTGAACTGCGCAACGCGTCCGTGAACTCCGAGTCATGCCTATAAAAGGGGCGTGAACGGCGACCCTTCACTTCATGACCAATTCTCGCGGAAAATTCCAAATCTTCACGGGAAAACCACGAAACTCCGTTGGTTTTTCGATTTTTCCCCATTTTCGGCGAGCAAAACCCAAAACAAACGGCAAACCTAGCCTCCCCTCCTCAAAACGGCCTGTGCTGAAATTTTGGGGAGATTTGGAGCACATTTTTCTGGCCAAGTCACTGGCGGCGAGTCTCCAACGAGCTTCCGACGAAGCTCCGGCGACCCCTCTGCGGTAAGTTTTTTTGTCGTTTTTCGCCCTCCTCGCCCGCACCTCACTTCCTCCTACGTCCTACTTGCGTCTCCAAATTTGTTTTTTCGACTTTACCTTAGTGATTTGTGGAGAATCAAATTAGGTAGTGAAGTAAGGTTGAATTTTTGTGCTTTGCATGATTGAATCTAGATTTAGGGCGAGGAATTAGGTGAATTAGGTCGATTGAATGATGGATTGACTTTTGCTTGAGCTTAATGAGCCTTGGTGGGCGTGTTTGAACCGAATTGTGTTTATTTTTAGAATTTGCCCACCAAGTGCTATGTTATGAATTCAAGTGGAGTTTATTCTTGTTTGGTGGATGGTAGCCACCATGGTTTGGGTTGTGGTTCAACTTTTTGTGTGCTTGAACTGTGAACTACCCACAACCATGCCACAGGGAGCTTGAGCTTAAATGTTTTTATCCATAGTGGAAAGATAAGTGTGGGGGAATTTCTTTTCCTCCCAATGAGCATTATTTGATGACTGTTACCACGTATGGTGTATGTCTCTTAGTTTGTTTAGGATGGTTAACATGGACCACCCATACCTTGTGGCGCTAAAGAGAAGCCCTGAAATGGAAAGAGAGGCGTGTTTTTGGGCATCTTCAAGATTCGGTAACCACTAAAAACTCAACTTTGCCCAGTTCGACAAGCTTCTTTGCGATGATGTTATGAGGGAGGTAGTGGTGCACCCATACTGGCGCCAAGCCCTTGATCTTAAAGATGACACTTATGGGGAACTATGCGTCGAGTTTTTCAACACCTTCACCATACGCAAGAGCATATGCCTACTCGATCGTCCAGTACGCCGGGTCGAGTTCCGATTGGGAGGGGAACTTCGCAATTTGAGCTACGACGATTTAACTAGAGCCCTCGGACTGGAAGCCAAACATGATGACGATTGGGAGGAAGGCGCCATCCAAAGTTTTGACGTCAGTGCCGCATTTATGAAGTGTTGCCTCCCGAGTACTGAAGGACAATGTTTAAATCGGCCCTCACAAAGACATCCACACTCAAACCCCAGTGGCGTGTCATCGTAGCCCTCCTGGATCTTTCCCTCTACCCGGCTTACCACAACCCGAACTAGAAAACCGAGAGAATCTTATTGCCATGTTCTTACAAGGTGTACCCGTCTAGCACTCAACACCTGGGTTCAGTCATATCCACTTCTTTTTCCAGGTCCAAAGGGGGAAACCGTCATTATGTCACTTCAATGGGTCCCTACATCACCCGCCTAGCTCGACACTTCAATGTCAGCCTTGCAGGGTATTCGAAGTAAGGGCGCAACCAGAGATTTAACGAGGGTACTCTGAACGCCATGCACTTATTGCGCACCTTTGGCCCAATGCGTTTGACACGCTAAAAAACAACACCAAACTACGACCAAGTGTAATCGCAGTCCGGGAATGCAGTAAAGTGGCAAGTTCTATTATAAACTCGGGGTCTAGATCTACTGCCTACTCCGTGATTATCTATTATCTAGCCAACTAAGTCGATTGATTGTTGTTTTAACTAAAAGCAGAAATCAGGAATTGGTACGGTTTTCTCAAGCAAAGAAGAGTCACTCGTGAATGAGTCCCCCTAGCTCCTTAGTTAGGTCTCAATTGTAATTACCCTAGGTTGATTTACTGTTGATTAGACTGTGGAAGATCCGACAGTAGCTTGGAATCTCTTAAGCTGACCAAACCCTCTCAGAAATCAAGAAAAGCTAATCAGACTTCAATCAATTCAATAAAACATGCATCATTCGATTAAAACCAAATAGTATAATTATCCCAAGTCATTACAATCAAATCCCTAACACATGGAACTAGGGTTCTTCATACCCAAGTGAGAGAAGGGTTCTACTCCATAGAGAGAGAGGAAAACAGAAATCAGAGTAGTCATACTCATAAAGATGAGGAAAATCTGCTCTGGGATGTCAATCTTCACTTCTGGAGACGCAATCTGGGCTTCAATGGTGAGAAATCCACTCCAAATAGCTCCTAGGGTTTGTTCTTCGTCCTTTCTCTCTCTCTAAAAGTCTGTTTTTACTCTGAAAAATCGATTCTCTCACTTGTGGCCCAAAATTGGGTAAAAACCAGAATTCCCGACTCACACGGGCAGGCCACACGGCCGTGTGGCATACCCAGATGCCCGTGTGAAGTCAAAACGCGGCGTTTCAAATAATTGCACTTCAGGCTACCTACACGGCCAGGGACACACGGCCGTGTGGCTCACCCAGTCTGCCCGTGTGAAGCCTCGCATAATCCCACACGGCCACATCGCTCCTTCACACGGCCGTGTGGGTTTTATTCCTGCCCGTGTGGCTTCCTCAGCGACCCGCCGCACGTCTGATCTTCGTGCAATCGACTCCGAACTCGCTCCCAAACCTTCATTCACGTACTAGGACCTGAAATATCACAAACAAGAACAACCTAGCGTGAAATTGGCCTAAAACACGAGAATCAACACCTCAAACGGCTCCAGAATAGGGGCAAAAACATGTGCAATTAACGGTTTATCAAACTCCCCCACACTTAACCGATTGCTTGTCCCCAAGCAAACCAAGTCTGACACAAGGTAAGCTCACATATTTCAATCATACCAACATTGGGGACAAATCATATAGGCACAGAACACGTGAATCATACTGGCTTTCAAACATCAGCACATAAACAACTTTAATAGCAACCTGGACAACCACCACAGAAGACATTCGAGTGCAGCAAAATCGAATAAAGGAGGAGTCTCCCTTCTGTTCATCAACCAACATAGACTTGACTCAACCACTTACTCAAGACAGTCAACTCATGCATAAAACTCAAGACATCAGAATCAAGACCGAGCCATCTAGGTCCTCACCGGGGTAAAGAGTGTAAAGAACAAGGAAATGAATCACTCACTCTCGACCAGTGGGGTCAGGACAATTTGATGCGAAAAATGCGCATACTTATTCTCTCAATTCCTAACATCTCTTCACCATGACGGCAACCTCTAAATGTTAGAGTTCACAAAAATGGGTGTCATCACTAACCAATCCGGAGGTCTTAGACACAGGTTCAAATGACTGGCTAGGATCTTGGACATGGGGAAAAGGCCTTTTAAGTGGTGGAAGTATTCATAGCACAAGGTTCCACATTTTCAAACCCAACAAACTCGCAATCAATCAAACCAGTAACTTTCTTTCTTTCTGCTATTCTGCATTACTCAAATTCTCTAGAGCACAAGAGCGAAGGAGGTCACATAAATGCTTAGTATTTCCAAGCCAGACTGCTAAGAAACACTACTTAAAGGGCACTATTTAGATTTTTTATGGTGGCTCTCTTTTGCTTTCATTTTTTTTCTTTGTTTTTCTTTCATTTTTTTCATTTCTTAAGAGAACCACCACCTCTGCACATTTTTCAAACACCTGCCCAACTTTTTAAGAACTACCTCCAACTCTCACATGATGTTTAACAGAAGCAGCAGAGAACATGCAAAAACCACTATGTGGAACCTTCTAAAAGATGCAAAAGGGTGATTTTTCATTAAGACCGAAAGAAAGGATAACACACGGCTCAAAGGGGCTGACTAGGGGGTATGACACACCAGGACAGTCAATTTGGTCGTGGGCTAATCCTATGCCTCCATCATCTTAGCTAATGACAACGTGAATGCTACACATCATGGAAGAGGGAACTATCGCACAAGAAAGAAACGAGCAGGCTCAAATCTCACATGGATACCTATATGCTCTATCTCTCATTATGATTCCCTGAACTAGATGCATAACCGACTGTCAAGAACAAGTGATCAATCCAAGTCACAGTTGGTAAGCAAACAGTTGAAAAACCAAACCCCTATACAATTCTACTGCACGTCTCAGTCATCATTATTGGTTGTCCTAGTCACACCTCAGCTGTCATGCATTAAGTCGAAAGCCATTCAATTCACCAATCAAAACACAATGCCAATATGATCAAACAGTCGTACTTGGAGCCCTCAAATCTCGAGATTTGGACAGTGGACTAGGCTCCAAGCACACGTATATAGATTCCAACCAATACAAAGCACCCCCCCCCCCACACACTTAAGCACGACATTGCCCTCAATGGAGCATAGAGAGAGATAAGGGGAACGATGTTACCGGATTGAAAAAAATGCGGGAGACTGGTAGTGGACCAGTCGGCGGGGAACATATGGAACGAACGGGCAGTTCTGCATGAAGGGAATAACAAGAACACACTAGCACACTGTGCGTTAGGGATCAAAGTTGGCCCACTTGGCCACAAAATAAATAATCCACAAAAGAAAACCAAAAGGACAAAAACAAACGACAGACTCAGTTCACGCTCCTCAAACACATGGAGCAAACATAAAAAGTCTAAAAAAAACACACACTGAGGGGCGACAAGTATAGCCTACTTGTTGCCAAGGTTGTCGAAGTCTATGTCGTCCATGAAAGCATCATCATCATCAGCTGGTGGAGGTGGAAGTGGAGAGTCCTCCCAGGGAGTCCTCCAGACTGGTTGCTCGCCCGGTAGTAGCTGGAGCAGGTGCTGCTGAACCTCCTGCATACGCCGAGATCGGGCCTGCTCCCTCTCGATGCGAGCTAGGGTCACTCCCTGTTGGGTCTCCATCCGATCGAGACGCTCATCATACGCAGCCATCCGAGTCTGGTACTCGGCATGGTGAGCCGAATACTGCTGGTGGAACTGGAGCTGATGGTCGTAGAGCTGCTGATTCTGGAGACGCAGCTGCTCGAACTGCTGAGTGAAGTAGTCCTGGCCGGGGAAAGTGGAACTGCCACCTCCGTACTCGAAGGTGGTGGGGCGGGCGGCAGCAGTGTCATCCACATCCTCGGGATGGACCTCCTCATCAGCCGCATCCTCAGGAACCTCCGGCTGGTCCTCCGCTGGGATCGGAGGTTGAGGAAACCCCTCGATCCACTTAACCCCTCGCTCTTCTCAAAGCAGGTGCATGCAACTTATCGTAAATGCGCCAAAGACACTGGTGTCCCCCTGCTCTGTGCACCCCTGCAGTGATATCTGGAAGTGGGCGGCCAGGCGGGTGATGAGGGGAGTGCAGTGGAGTTTCTTAAGCTCTGAAGCACTCTTGTCGAAGGTCCTAGACACCACAGAACCCAAGTGGAGAATATGATCCTCCTGGCGCATGGACTGGATGAAGTACATGGCTCTCCGGGTGATGGCACTGGCATTGTCCGAGGCCGGGGTGTATGACTTTGTCAGCAAGTGGTGGAGAATGCGGTTGTCGAGCTGCAAGGTGCTGGCCTTCGTCCTGAAGTCCACCCCCTCTGGCTCGGTGAGTTCGGTGATGTAATCCTCATCATTGGCCAGACCGAGGCCGAGGGCGATCGCCAGCTCGTGGTAGCTCATGGATCGGGGTTCACCGACGAGCCTGAACTGGACGGCTTCTCCGTCCTTCCAATCCTCCATGTCTGCATGCTTGAATGTCGTGTAGAACTCAAGCACGAGCTCGTGGTAGACCTTCTCGCAAATGCAAAGTAGACGGCGCCAGCGGCGGTTGGTGACAATAGCGGAGAAGTTCTCGTAGCAGTTCAGCGTCTCAAACTCCTGCTTGGACCAGCAATGATGCTGCCCAAACTTGCAGGCCAGGATGCTCTTACAACGATCCTGGTGGGGGCCCCTCCTCAAATCTCGAATAAACGGGTGCTTGAGGTCGGGCTTCGTCATGGTCCTGCAAAAGAACAACCCAAAGTGGAACCAAAAGAGCCAAGGAAATGGTTAATCACACCCCCACACTTAAGAACAGAAAACAGCCGAACCATGGTTTCATCCATAGTTCGGGGGTCAAAAACTCGATCAATCAAGCATAATCGGGGTGGGGTGCACATCTGTGAAAAAGTAGGCAACTCAAGGTTCACATCCATAGCAAACACACCCTCAAAGCACAACATTAAGGGCCCCAACCGGTGCTCACAACATGGCATGAAAAACAGGCATTTCATCGAACACCTTGTGTGCACTATTAAGGTAAACATGGAATTGACAAAATTCTTGCACACAAGGGCTCAAACAAGCAAGGGGTACATTGCCCAACACAATTCATACATAATCCAAGCATTCCCCTCAATCAATTGCACACAATTCACATGATTCAAAGTGGTTCTCTAAACATGCACCCTAACACCCAATTCTCCATAAATAATATAGTTAAGGTCAAAATCAAACCTAGAGACTCAAGTAGATGTGTAGGGGATGATGAGGGGAAAGCAATGGAAGCGACGAAAATGCCAAAATCTGCCCGGAAGTGCTCGTCGGAGCCTCACCGAAGTCTCGCCGTAAATCGCCTCCGGCGACTCAAAATCAATCCAAATCACCTCAAAATCGAGGGATAGGCCGATAATGGGGAGGAAAGGGTGGGTGTGGTGTTGGATTTGTGAAAAACCGACCAAAAATGGCCGAAAATCGACAAAGAGGGCGAAAAGTCGCGGTTTTCCGGCGAGGGGGAGAGGATTCCGACGAGTGAAGTTTGAATTTCTGACCACTCGGCAGTGTAGAAATTGTCGAGAACTCACACGGCCGTGTCACTGTCAGGACTGGCCGTGTGGGCTGCCAGAACTCCGAATTTGACCTGTTTTCACTCAAAAATGACATACGACTCGAGAACAACACCTCAAGACTCAAAAACACAAAAAAGGAAAAGGAAAAGGGTAAGAAAATGCTAACCTAGGTGGGGTTGCCACCCTATAAGCGCTTCTTTACCGTCTTTTAGCTGGACGCCAGTAGAGGAACTAAGGGTCCTCGAGCTTGATCAGCAGCTCTGCGCGCTCGATAGCACCTCCCAAGTACAACTTTAGGAGGTGGCCATTCACCTTGAATGGCTCAGTTTGAGCATTTCTGATCTCCACCGCACCGTGCGGGAAAACTTGGGTGACCGTGAAGGGTCCCGACCACCTCGAACGTAGCTTGCCCGGGAAGAGTTTCAGGCGTGCATTGAAGAGCAGAACATGATCACCTACCTGAAACTCCTTCGGGCCGCTTAACCGAGCATCGTGGAGACGTTTGGTTCGCTCTTTGTAGAGCAGGGTGTTCTCGTAGGCGTGGTAACGCCATTCCTCCAACTCCAGCAGCTGCAACTTACGTTCAGTACCTTGTGCTCTAGCTCTACTGGCAGATGACACGCCTTCCCATAGACAAGCCTATAGAGAGAGGTGCCAATCGGTTTTTTATAGGCCGTCCTATATGACCAAAGAGCATCATGAGCTTGGTGGACCAATCCTTGCGGGACTAATCCACCGTCTTTTCAATTATCCGTTTAAGCTCCCGGTTCGTCAGCTCGGCTTGCCCATTTGACTGGGGGTGGTAAGCCACCGATACCTGATGCTTAACACCATAGCGAGAGAGGAGTTTAGTGAATTGCCCTTGAAAATGGGTTCCTCTATCACTAATGATGGCGCGGGGTGTCTCGAACCGGGAGAACAACTACTTCAGAAATGAGCATACCCGTCTTGCATCATTGGTGGGCATGGCTTGAGCTTCTGCCCACCTTGAGACGTAGTCCACTGCAACCAATATGTACAGATTGCCAAAAGATTGAGGGAATGGGCCCATGAAATCGATACCCCAAACATCAAAAATTTCACAAATGACAGAAATATATTGGGGGATCTCATCCCGGGCAGAAATGTTACCTGACCTTTGGCAGCAGTAGCACTATCGCGCGAAGGTGTCTGCATCCTTGAAGAGCGAGGGCTAATAGAAGCCCGACTGTAGCACCTTCCGCGCCGTGCGGTTTCCTCCATGGTGACCTCCAGTATGTCCCTCGTGGCATTGAGACAGAATGAGTCCCATCTCGTGCTCCATGACACAGTGCCGGATCACGCCATCTGCTCCGATCCTGAAGAGGTAAGGATCCTCCCAGAAGTAGTGCTTCAGGTCGGAGAAGAACTTGCGCTTTGCATGAGTGGCCATCCCCTTAGCTAGCTGCTTGCCCACCAGATAATTGGCAAAGTCAGAATACCAAGGGACCACGCTTTCCACCAGTGTCATCGCCAGCAATCTCTCATCTGGGAAGGAGTAATTGATCTCTTCCACGAAGTTGTCCACCGGAGGGGCTTCCAACCGTGAAAGATTATCTGCAGCAACATTCTCGGCTCCCTTCTTGTCCCGGATTTCGATATCAAATTCCTGTAGGAGCAGGATCCAGCGGATGAGCCTAGGCTTTGCATCAGCCTTGCTCATCAAGTAACGAATCACCGAGTGTTCAGTGTAGACCACCACATGGGAGAGCACCATATAGGGTCGGAACTTATCAAACGCATACACCACGGCGAGGAGCTCCTTCTCAGTGGTGGTGTAGTTCTCCTGTGCATCATTCAAGGTCTTGGACGCGTAGTAGATGGGCTGGAAGTGCTTCCCGCGTCTCTGACCCAGAACTGCTCTAACTGCATAATCACTCGCATTGCACATCAGCTCAAAAGGAAGAGACCAGTCAGGAGTCACCATGATAGGTGCATGGGTAAGCTTCTCCTTTAGAGTCTCGAATGCAGCTGTGCACTCAGGAGTGAACTGGAATGGTGCATCCTTCTCCAGCAGCTTGGTCAGAGGCAGGGAAATCTTCAAGAAATCTTTAATGAAGTGTCGGTAGAAGCCTGCATGACCCAGAAAGCTGCGAATCCCCTTCACGGAAACGGGAGGAGGTAGCTTACTGATCGTCTCAATCTTCGCGCGATCCACCTCAATCCCCTGCTTGGAGATCTTGTGCCCGAACACAATCCCCTCACGGACCATAAAATGGCACTTCTCCCAGCTGAGTGCCAGATTAGTCTCCTCGCACCTCTTCAGAACGAGTTCCAAGTTATGGAGACAATGAGTAAAGGAGTCTCCATAAACCGAGAAGTCATCCATGAAGACTTCCACGATCTCCCCGACCAGTCGGTCGAAGATCGCCATCATGCATCTCTGGAAGGTCGTCGGTGCATTACACAGCCGAATGGAATCCTCCGGTAAGCAAAAGTACCGAAGGGGCAAGTGAATGTGGTCTTCGCCTGATCCTCTGGTGCAATATGAATCCAGAAATAACCAGACATGCCATCCAGGAAGCAATAAAACTCATGGCCAGCCAACCTCTCCAGCATCTGATCAATGAAAGGTAGGGGAAAATGATCTTTCCTGGTGGCGTCGTTCAGGCACCTGTAATCGATGCAGACTCTCCAGCCGGTCACGGTCCGCATCGGGATCAACTCTTTCTTCTCATTCGGGACCACAGTCATCCCGCCTTTCTTCGGGACCACCTGAGTGGGGCTAACCCACTTGCTATCAGATATAGCAAAGATGATCCCTGCATCCATGAGCTTCACAATCTCTGCTCGGACCACTGCCTCCAAGTTAGGAGACAATCTCCTCTGCGTCTGCCTGACTTGCTTAACCTCATCCTCCATCAGAATTCTGGGGGAGCAGAAGGATGGGCTAATGCCTCTGATGTCTGTGATCTTCCATGCCATGGCCCGGGCATACTTCTGCAGCAGAGCCACCAGCCTGCTCTTCTGCTCGGGTGTCAGATCCGAGCTAATAATGACCGGGAGCTTATTCCCCTCCCGGAGAAATGCGTACTCCAGGTGAGAGGGGAGGGGCTTAAGCTCCAGCTCTGGTGGCTCCTCCAATGATGTAGTGATCCGGGGTGAGATAGGGATCGGCTTGAATGGTATCTCTTGCCCCTCGATCGCGGCCTCGTCTAGCTCCGCGAGCTGCTCCTCCAGCTGCACGTTCTGTGATGCCTGTTCCCCTAGCAAAAGACAATGCTCAAGGAAATCATCAATACCCGCACTCGTGATGGCGAGTGCGGTCTCAAAATCAGCAACAACATCACAGTAATCTAGATCATCATGGAGCTGGGGGTGTTTCATATTATCATAAACAAAGAAGATGATTTGTTCACCCCCAGCTCGCAAAATCAGTTTTCCATCATTCACATCAATGAGCGCCTTCACGGTGGCGAGAAAAGGTCTACCTAATATCAATGGCACATCCACATCCTCATTTATCTCCAAAATCACAAAATCAACAGGATAAGAGAATGGCCCTACTGCGACTATCAAGTCCTCTACAATGCCCCTAGGATGCACAATGGATCTATCAGCAAGTTGAATGCTCATCCTAGTATCACTGGGTTCACCTAGGCCTAGATTTTTAAACAGTTTATATGGCATGACATTTATGCTAGCGCCTAAATCCGCCAAGGACTTCCCTATATGCAAACTACCAATCATGCAGGGGATAGTGAAACTCCCTGGGTCTTTTCGCTTTTCTGGTAGTTTGTTCTGCAGGATGGCAGAACACTCCTCGTTGAGCATCACCGTTGACAGCTCCCTAAGCTTCCTCTTGTTGGTGAGGAGATCTTTCATGAACTTGGCATACTTGGGCATCTTCCATAATGCCTCCACGAAGGGCATGCTTATATTCACCTGCTTCAGCATGGCCATGAACTTGGAAAACTCAGTCTCCAGTCGGTCCTTGTGCAAACGAGTAGGAAATGGGAGCTGGGGTACATACTCCTTCACCACTGGTTGCGGTTTAGGAGCAGGCACCTCAACCTCCTTCTCCATTTCCTCTTCATTAGCTGGAAGTGCTGAAGCAGGGGTCTCTCTCTCTTCTGCCCGGACAGGTGGATCAGCAGTCACCTTGCCACTCCTGGTTGTGATGGCATTGCAGTTGGCATTCGGGTCCTGCGGGTGAGGGATGGTCTGACCGGGTAGAGTACCCGGAGTCCTCTGAGCTACAGCCTGGGCAACACTCCCAAGCTGGGTCTGGATATCTCGAAGCACAGCCTGCGTGTTTCTCTGACCAGCTTCTAGCTCCAAGAATTTGCCTGAAGCTTTCTCCATGAACTGCTCGATGTTATTGAACTTGTTTGCACTGGAGTTGGTCAGAGAACCAACCAGATCTCGCAGTTCCGCCATCGGGTCACTCTGTGCTGGGGCTGCAGGTGCTGCCCCTATTTGCTAAAATGGCCGCACCTGTGACTGAGGTGGAACTGGCCCTTGTCTGGGAGGGTAGAGTGGCTGATGTGGCTGCTGAAATTGCCCTTGTCTGGGCTGGTAAGGAGGCCTCTGGAAGCCAGGTGGTCCCTGGGGGACTGGTGGTCTGGAATTTGCCCCACCCCAGGAGAAGTTGGGATGCTGGCGCCACCCCTTGTTCTAGGTGTTGCTGTAGGGGTCGAAGCGCCTGGCATTGCCGATGAAGTCCAGCTGCTCCTGGGGAGTAGAAGACTCCCTCATCGCCTGGCAATCCTCCACGGTGTGATGAGAACTCTCACACCACTGGGAGAGCATCGCCTGCTGCTGTCATGTACCTGCAATCATCCTGGAATGATCGATAGCTGAAACCAGCTTCGATACCACCTGCACCAGATCAGATGACTGGGTGGATACAGCATGCACACCCCGTCCTGGTGCTCGTCTCGATCTCCTTGCAGTTCCCCAGTCAAAGCCCTGCTCTGCCATCTCCTCAAAAAGTTGATTCACCTGGGGCGGTGTTTTGGTGAGCATATTCCCGCCACAAACCGAATCAATCAGCTGCTTGTCCTCCGGGAAGAGGGCATGGTAGAAGGATCCCACCTTGAAGAAATCAGTAAAACCATGGTTGGGACACTTGAGAAAGAGACTGGTGTATCTCTCCCAAGCATTCCTGATGGTCTCATCCTCATCCTGAGCAAAATGGGCAATTGGCTTCTGCAAGTCCGCTGTCTTAGATGGAGGATGGTAGCGGGTGAGGAACTTGTCCACCAGGTTGGCGAACGTGGTGATAGAGCCTGGAGGTCGAGTGTCTAGCCACTCCTTGGCCTGCCCCTCCAGGGTGAATGGAAAGTACCTCAGCTGGATGGCATCTGCTGGGACCCCATTGATCTTGATTCCATCGATGAGCTCGTGGAATCGCCTCAGATGTGATCGGGGGAACTCCCCCTCTTTGCCACGGAACACTACCGAACCGCGCAGCATGGTGATGACGGAGGTGCTCACCTCAAAATTGTTGGCTGGGACATGAGGGTGTTGAATGGGTGACCTCATGTCCGCAGCCCTAGCGGTCCAGTAGTATCCCATGGTCTGCTCCTCAGGAAGGACCACATCATGGTCCTGTGGATCCCCCATCTCTTCTTCTTCAGCGATCTGCATCTGTGCTAGCTCCTCCTCCGTAGCCAGTCGCGACTTTAGAGCCCGCTTGAAGTTCCCGCAGGTTCGTTCAAGCTCCTGGTCTACTGGTAGTAGATCTCCCGACTGGCTACGGGTCATGCACTACCTGCACACAATCAGCAGAAACAACCCGTGAAGGCACACAGGTGGAAGAGATAAAATGCAATAAAGAAAAAGCTAGAGTAACAAATTTTCACGTTTCCCCAATAACCTAGAGTTACCCCGGCAACGGTGCCAAAAACTTGATATGCTAAAACACAACACCAAACTACGACCAAGTGTAATCGCAGTCCGGGAATGCAGTAAATTGGCAAGTTCTATTATCAACTCGGGGTCTAGATCTACTGCCTACTCCGTGATTATCTACTATCTAGCCAACTAAGTCGATTGATTGTTGTTTTAACTAAAAGCAAAAAGAAAGCAGGAATTGGTACGGTTTTCTCAAGCAAAGAAGAGTCACTCGGAAATGAGTCCCCCTAGATCCTTAGGTAGGTCTCAATTGTAATTACCCTGGGTTGATTTACTGTTGATTAGACTGCAGAAGATCCGACAGTAGCTTGGAATCTCTTAAGCTGACCAAGCCCTCTCAGTCTAACTACCCGGCAGACGACTAGTCTTCACCGGGATAGAAAGCTGAAGCAATAAGCACATAACTCCACTACCGGAATTGGATTCCAGTACAAAGCAGTAAACTGGCTAACTCTCGTATAGCCAATCTCCTACTAACGAATGATGAAGCTCTAACAACCTAATCAGATTCTATCTATCTCCGGTTGCAGCAGAAATCAAGAAAAGCTGATCAGACTTCAATCAATTCAATAAAACATGCATCATTCAATTAAAACCAAATAGTATAATCATCCCAAGTCATTACAATCAAATCCCTAACACATGGAACTAGGGTTCTTCATACCCAAGTGAGAGAAGGGTTCTACTCCATAGAGAGAGAGAGGAACAGAGAAATCAGAGTAGTCATACTCATAAAGATGAGGAAAATCTGCTTTGGGATGTCAATCTTCACTTCTGGAGACGCAATCTGGGCTTCAATGGTGAGAAATCCACTCCAAATAGCTCCTAGTGTTTGTTCTTCGTCCTTTCTCTCTCTAAAACTCTGTTTTTGCTCTGAAAAATCGATTCTCTAACTTGTGGCCCGAAATTGGGTAAAAACCAGAATTCCCGACTCACACGGGCAGGCCACACGGCCGTGTGGCATAACCAGATGCCCGTGTGAAGTCAAAACGCGGAGTTTCAAATAATTGCACTTCAGGCTACCTACACGGCCAGGGACACACGACCGTGTGGCTCACCCAGTCTGCCCGTGTGAAGCCTCGCATAATCCCACACGGCCACATCGCTCCTTCACACGGCCGTGTGGGTTTTATTCCTGCCCGTGTGGCTTCCTCATCGACTCGCCGCACGTTTGATCTTCGTCCAATCGACCCCGAACTCGCTCCCAAACCTTCATTCACGTACTAGGACCTAAAATATCACAAACAAGCACAACCTAGCGTGAAATCGGCCTAAAACACGAGAATCAACACTCAAACGGCTCCAGAATAGAGGCAAAAACATGTGCAATTAACGGTTTATCAGTGGTCCAGCGCTCCAGTGCCCTACACAGCAGCCACCACCACCAGCAGCAGGCTATCCCCTCGTCCAGAAGGTGGATTGCCTAGGACGAACTTCATAGGATTTCATCCCGTCTCGACCGGCAGACCTACATCCTTGAGCTTATGGCTCGACGTCAGGGTATCCTTTGAGATGCTAGAGAGGGTCCTTCCACCGGAGAGAGGTAGCCGACGAGTGAGACATGTGGGAGAACGGAGTCCTTTCGCCCCACTTCTCCACTTGTAACCCTAACCTTGTTTTTTTTGGTTATTTTTCTTCATTTTGTGTGTGTGTGTGACATAAACTACTACTATTGTATTGTGTTTGTAATAACCTCGCCTCGAGCGAGTCGTATTGTGTTTGTGTGTGTGTGTGTGTTTTTGTCTCTCCTTGAAGCTCAAATTATCCTACCCTGGTTCGATTCCAACTTTCACTCACCAAGCCCAAGTGGTAACATCATTCTACCCCTTTCTTATGCCATTGAGGGCAATGTCGAGTTTAAGTGTGAGGCGGTAGTTTACTAGTATGCTTGTGTGAGTGTGATTGATGCTTGGAGCCTTTTGTATGCCCAAATTTCAAAATTTTGAGGGCTCCAGGCAATGTTTGCATGATCAAAGTGGCCGGATGGTGGGAAATTCTCGTGTTTATGGGCATTGATCTTGAATTGTTGCATGTGATCGACTATATCCTATGATGATGACTGAGAAGTTCATTAGGATAGGGCAAAATTTTAGTTCTCATGTGTGCATAAATGAATGGATTTCTTGACTTGATCACTTGTTGCTTACAATTGCCATGCATCGTGTTTGTGAATTGGAATAGATGATTGGGTAACTAGGTAGCCTGCGAGTTTTGAGCCGATCGTTTTCTTCTGGTGTGATAGTTCCCTCTTACCACAGTGTGTAGCATCACAGTTTTCACTAGTAAGTATGATGGAGGCATATGATCAGTCCACGCCCAAATGTTGATTGTCCCAAAATGTGTCATCCTTTAGTCAACCCCTTTGAGCCTTGTGACTTCGAGGGTCGTTCTCAATTTAGGAGCTTCGTGCTTGTGAGCTTAATGGTGTTGACAGAACGACCCCAATCCTTTCTTCGTGTCTAAACATGTGCCGTCCTTGTGTCCTGTAGCTCACGTTTTTTTAGTTCCATTGAGGTTCTGCATAAGAGGATTGTGTGCGGTTCTTGCTAGGAGTGAAAAATGAAGTGTAGTGTTGGAGTGAGTTCTTCAAAAAGAGAGCATTGGTCGTCAAATGTATAGGTGGCAAGGGTTTACTCTCTAGTACCCCCCTCAAAAAAAACAAAAGAGAAACGAAAAGAGTTAATAAAATGGGGTCAATAAAATCAAAAGTGCCACGAAACACTAAAGTGTACGCTCTAGGAGGGGTTTCTTGGCACCCAAGCCATTGAAACCAAATTGTTTTAGAACTCCTTCACTACAAAATCGAACGATGATAGCAAGAGTAGACCGAGGAATAGAGCTTCAATGTAGTTCATGATAGGTGATACTTTGGAAGGGAGAGATAAGGTTTCGACCGAGGCTAGTGGCCTTTGGTTGCAGAGAAGGGTTTTACTTTGGAAGGGAGGGGTTTCTTGGCACCCAAGCCATTGAAACCACATTGTTTTAGAACTCCTTCACTACAAAATCGAACGATGATAGCAAGAGTATACCTAGGAATAGAGCTTCAATGTAGTTCATGATAGGTGATACTTTGGAAGGGAGAGATAAGGTTTCGACCATATCAGATGACTGGGTGGATACAGCATGCACACGACGTCCTGGTGCTCGTCTCGATCTCCTTGCAATTCCTCAGTCATAGCCTTACTCTGCCATCTCCTCAAAAAGTTGACTCAGTTGGGGCGGTGTTTTGGTGAGCATATTCCCGCCACAAACCGAATCAATCAGCTGCTTGTCCTCCGGGAAGAGGGCATGGTAGAAGGTTCCCACCTTGAAGGCATCAGTAAAACCATGGTTGGGACACTTGAGAAAGAGGCTGGTGTAACTCTCCCAAGCATTCCTGATGGTCTCATCCTCATCCTGAGCAAAATGGGTAATTTGCTTCTGCAGGTCCGCCGTCTTGGATGGAGGATGGTAGCGGGTGAGGAACTTGTCCGCCAGGTTGGCGAACGTGGTGATAGAGCCTGGAGGTCGAGTGTCTAGCCACTCCTTGGCCTGCCCCTCCAGGGTGAATGGAAAGTACCTCAGCTGGATGGCATCTGCTAGGACCCCATTAATCTTGATTCCATCGATGAGCTCGTGGAATCGCCTCAGATGTGATCGGGGGCACTCCCCCTCTTTGCCACGAAACACTACCGAACCGCGCAGCATGGTGATGACGGAGGTGCTCACCTCAAAATTGTTGGCTGGGACATGAGGGTGTTGAATGGGTGACCTCATGTCCGCAGCCCTGGCGGTCCAGTAGTATCCCATGGTCTTCTCCTCAAGAAGGACCACATCATGGTCCTGTGGATCCCCCATCTCTTCTTCTTCAGCGATCTGCAGCTGTGCTAGCTCCTCCTCCGCAGCCAGTCGCGCCTTTAGAGCCCGCTTGAAGTTCCCGCAGGTTCGTTCAAGCTCCTGGTCTAATGGTAGTAGATCTCCCGACTAGCTACGGGTCATGCACTACCTGCACACAATCAGCAGAAACAACCCGTGAAGGCACACAGGTGGAAGAGATAAAATGCAATAAAGAAAAAGGTAGAGTAAAAAAATTTCACGTTTCCCCAATAACCTAGAGTTTCCCGGCAACGGCGCCAAAAACTTGACATGCTAAAACACAACACCAAACCACGACCAAGTGTAATCGCAGTCCGGGAATGCAGTAAAGTGGCAAGTTCTATTATCAACCCGGGGTCTAGATCTACTGCATACTCCGTGATTATCTATTATCTAGCCAGCTAAGTCTATTGATGTTGTTTTAACTAAAAGCAGAAAGAAAGCAGGAATTGGTATGGTTTTCTCAAGCAAAGAAGAGTCACTCGGGAATGAGTCCCCCTAGCTCCTTAGTTAGGTCTCAATTGTAATTACCCTGGGTTGATTTACTGTTGATTAGACTGCGGAAGATCCGACAGTAGCTTGTAATCTCTTATGCTGACCAAGCCCTCTCAGTCTAACTACCCGGCAGACGACTAGTCTTCACCGTGATAGAAAGCTGAAGCAATAAGCACAGAACTCCACTACCGGAATTGGATTCCAGTACAAAGCAGTAAACTGGCTAACTCTCGTATAGCCAATCTCCTACTAACGAATGATGAAGCTCTAACAACCTAATCAGATTCTATCTATCTCATGTTGCAGTAGAAATCAAGAAAAGCTTATCAGACTTCAATCAATTCAATAAAACATGCATCATTCGATTAAAACCAAATAGTATAATCATCCCAAGTCATTACAATCAAATCCCTAACACATGGAACTAGGGTTCTTCATACCCAAGTGAGAGAAGGGTTCTACTCCATAGAGAGAGAGAGAGAGAGAGAGAGAGGAAAACAGAAATCAGAGTAGTCATACTCATAAAGATGAGGAAAATCTGCTCTGGGATGTCAATTTTCACTTCTGGAGAGGCAATATGGGCTTCAATGGTGAGAAATCCACTCCAAATAGCTCCTAGGGTTTGTTCTTCGTCCTTTCTCTCTCTAAAACTCTGCTTTTGCTCTGAAAAATCGATTCTCTCACTTGTGGTTCAATGTAGTTCATGATAGGTGATACTTTGGAAGGGAGAGATAAGGTTTCGACCGAGGCTAGTTGCCTTTGGTTGAAGAGAAGGGTTTTAGTCGAAATAATAGAACCTTCGGGTTTAGGTTGAAGATGTAGAACTTCACGTCATGATTGCCACCACCCAAAAAGCCTTTTCCCTATGTCCAAGACAATCGTCAGTCATCTGAACCAATGTCTAAGACCTCCGAACAAGCTAGTGATGACAACCATTCTGTTAACTCTGGCATTTAGAGGTTGTCGTCGTGGTATTGAGATGATAGGGCCGAGAGTTTATGATTGTGCACATAATTTGCACCTAAAAGGTCCCGACCCCACTGGTCTTGAGAGTGAGTGATTCATTTTTGCTTTTCATGTCATATCATACCCCGGGAAGGATCTTTGTTGCCCTTCCATTTGTTCCTCGGACTTGAATTCCATGCTTGGTTGGTTGTGGTTGATAAGTGGTCTTGTTGAGACTTGCATTGATCCATCAACAAGGTGAGAAATTTTCGTTTGCCCGTTTTAGGTGCTTCGAATGTCGTTTGTGGTGGATGTCGGTATTGCTTGCAACGGTCCATGTGTTGATTGCCAATAACCATTGAGAATACCCGCTTTGTGCCCTTTGATTTGTCCCTAAAGTATTTTTGTGAAATGGTTTGCTTGGGGACAAGCAAATGTCTAAGTGTGGGGGAGTGATTCGGGCCTAATTGTACATATTTTACCCCCGTTTAACTTAGGTGTTTGTGGCAAATTCGCTCTTAAAAGGTCGGTTTTACGCTAGTTTTCTCATGTTTTAGCATGTTTCAGGATTCAACAGGTGAAACCAATCTCAGAGTCGAAAGTTGGACGAAAATGATCGAAAATCGGGAGAAGAGGTGAAAAATGGCCAGTTCACTACTTTCCCAGGAAGTTCACGGTCATACAAGACCGAGAAAAAGAGCCATTGACCGTGAAACTCAAGGCGTCCAGAGCATTTCCAGAGGTTACTGACGCAAGGGTAGTTCACGGTCACTAAGACCTCGAACGGAGGCTGTTGAACGTGAACATAAGTCAATGAAGCGGTGCGTTTTCGTGCACGCCTGCAGTTCACGGATGCGTTTCATGGTTCTCGGCGGTGAACTCAGGTCGTGAACTAAGCTCGTCTCTGGTTTAAAAGATGAGCTGAAAGAAGTGGAGAGGGAGAGCCCATTTGTGTGAAAAGCCTTCTTTAGATTTATAGAGAGAGAAACATGAACCAAAGGAGAAGAAGGCTAGGGTTTTGCTTCAAGGTGGATTTGAGGAAGATTTCCTCTAAGGAAAGTTCAACACAAGGGCCAAGAAGATTGGGAGTATCCTCCAAGATGGTTTCTACCTCTTCTCGTTGTGTTTTTTCCCATTTCTAACATGGAGTAGATTTCCTTTCACTTGGGTGTTGTGAAACACTAACTCTACCATGTAGTTTTCTTTTATGTGAATTGAATGATTGTCATTGGGTATTGTTTAATTCAATGATTGAGGTATTATTCATCTTGATTGTGCATGTCTATGCTTAGCAATCTAACTATCCACTTAACCTAGACTAGAGAGGGAAACCCCCCTTCCAAGGGAGTCTCAATTGAGTTGGTATCCCTAGGACTTTTTTAAGTCTTCTAACTAGGTTAATTTAGGGCAAACCTTAATATTGGATTAAGAAATTTGGTTAAGCGCAATTAAGCCGTCCAACCCTTGGTTTGAGATAGGGAGTAAGTCAACCATTGATTGCCTAGACCGATAGGGCCTAGTGACTTCCTATAATGCATGCCTCGGTTTAGCAATTTTGAGCGTGGTCTACGACCATACTTGCGTCCCTTAGCGGTTAGCGATTGCCTCGCCCATAGTGATCTTCCCACAAAGAGTTTTCAAAACCAATTACCTTTGCCTTATTTCATTTTAATTAGAAAACTTTTAAACCAAAACTTTGTTGCTAAATAATGATTCAAATGTCTTAAGTAGGGGTAGACGGACCGACCCGAGTTGATATTTAATCATACTTATCCTATCCTGCACCCGACTAAGGTTTATACTTGGGCCTTAGGCAGAAATTTTTTGTGGTATTCGGGACGAGTCATTCAGCTATATATATATTTGTAGATTTAGCAACAATTCAACTTATTGGAATCAATTGGTTTTTTTAGTTCAAACACAAGAGTTTTTCTCATCAGAAAATATACATCATATTACAGTTGATCTCATGGTTTGTCATTAAGATCATGTGTTCAAATCCTCACAATCCCCAACATTAATCGTTGTGTTAAGTACATGATATGTCGGGTCGGTACAAACTTCAAGCCATAATTTGACTTATGTTTGAGACGGCGTGTAAGGACACTACAAAAAAAGATAGGCAGAAGTGACGAAATCCTTCTGACGACACTGTTTTATGGTTGGAAATAACCCTTTTTGTAACAAAAGTTTGTCGTCCTCGTTAAAACATAAAATATTTGTGACGAACACCAAAAGTCGTCATAAATGTCCAAAACATTCCTCACTAAAAGTCAATTTCGCAAATACGAGGAACGCCAACTCACTTTTACTGAGGACGTTTCAACTTTTGTCACAAATACAAATTAATTATGACCAAATTGAAATAGGCGTCAGAAATAATATGTTTTTCTGACGCCGAAAAGGAGGGAAAATCATGAATTTTATTTTTGAGGACACTTATTTTTCCTCAGAAAATATTGTTGAAAATAGTATTATTTGTTCGGAATTTTCCTATCTCTCAGAAAAAGAACCTTTTTGTGAGGGAACGTACTTGGTAGTCGATAAAAGTTTGTTAGAAAAGTCGCTGCACAAATGGCCATCACAAATGATTATTTCTTTGAAAAAACTTCATGAGGAAAATACTTTTGTGAAGAATTTATTTGTCGTCAATAATATGCACACAATGTCGTCACATATAGAACATTATTGACAAATTTCGCTTGTCAGAAAAATTTCGTTACATATGAACAAATTCATAATATGCACACAATGTCGTCACTTATAGAACATTATTGACAAATTTTGCTTGTCAGAAAAATTTCGTTACAAAGTCCAGACCAGTTAAATTGATTACGTTTTATGTTAACTTAATATTTCGTTGAGTATTTATTTCTAACAAAAATATATAAGCAATAGAGAACTCTATGGCTTCTCTGCCAATTTATTCCCTTTCTTTCTCTGCAATAAAAGAAGGAAGTCGAGTAGATTCATTTCTTTTCTTCCTCTGCAATAAATGAAGGAAGTCCAGCAGATTCATTCCCTTTCTTCCTCTACAATAAACGAAGAAAGTACAAAGAAATTGATACAGGGAAACAGAGAAAGGGGGAAGAATCGAAAAAGTCCTTGTTCACAAACCAAAGTCCAAAGACGATCGCTTTGTCCTATAACTTGAGGTGCCGCAACCGTCCCTCGAGATCGAGGGACCCGCCGTGTTATGATTGAAGTCATCATCGACCTTACTTGTGGTAGATCGAACACCCTTTGGCCCGATCTCGGCCTTAGGGTCGAAACCGAGATGTGGTATGCAAAATTTTAGAGATTTGGTTCGGGATTACGGTTACGTGTGGGAAAGTGTATTCACACCCCACAACGCCCAAAAGATTGGTACTACTTTAAATCAACAAGTTTTTAAGGGTTAGGTGTATTATAATTTGCGCTTGATTTATGTATTTAATTATAATCAACTTTGGTCCGTAGTTTCAGAAATTAACATCCTGTCCTCAACTATGCAGCATATAGTCTCAATTGGCCGGACACATGGTTTGATCGTCAATTTGGATGGTCAACACCATTGACCGTTAGTCAACACGCCATGTCAGCCTAAAAATTAAAAAGTTCAAATTCAAATTATTTTTCTAATTTTAATTATTTAGCATTTTAAAATTAACCAAAAAATAAAATTTAAAATAATTTGATAATTTTTGGTTAATTTATAAAATTTATCATTTTCAAATTAACAAAAAAATAAAATCTTAAAATTTTTTTATTTTAATAATTTTATTTGTTGGTTAATTTGATAATGATAAATAATAAAACTAGGAATATAATTTGAATTTGAATTTTTTAATGATTTTTAGGCTGACGAGGCAATGACATGACGTGTTGACCATCCAAATTGACGGTCAAACCATGTGTCGGGCCAATTAAGTCTATATGTTGCTTAATTGAGGACAGAATGTTAATTTCTGAAATTACGGACCAAAGTTGATTATATGGTCATAGTTTAGGCCAAAATAAGGTATTAACCTTTAATTATATGATTCGATTAATTATGTGTTTATTATTAAGATTCGATCATACGTCTATTGACGTGAATCTCGAAGGTACATAAAGAGTTTTTGGATTAGTTAGACTCAAACCTATTGGTTGCCTATTACTCGAGTAGTCAGAATCAAAAGTAGTTCGATCATTTTGAGTGATATTGAAAGAAGAAACCTAACACGTATTATTGCTTCATGATTTTCAGATTGAGAAAATAATTCTGATATGTGGATTTGTTAATCAAGCTATTAATAATTGTGAATACGCTTCGTCACAATATTACGATCTATTGATCATAATTCCGTATTAAGGAACATTTAGGAAGTAAACTAAAATGAAGTTGTCAAATTAGCAAGTATTAATCGAGTTGCCCAATTGGCTAAGCGTGTAATCTGGGATGTGTTTGAATTTAGCTTACCGATGCGTGGAGCGAGAGTGGGAGTGAGAGTTGGAGCGAGAGCGTGAAAGCGTTTATTATTCAAGAGTTAGATATTAATAGTGTCAAAAAAGCGTTAATATTATTATTATTATTAAAATATTATCAAATATACCAAAATAGAAGATATAATACTAACACAACTCATAGAAAATGTTTTGAAAGGAAAGTTATACGGTATTAATTACTAATCAAGACAAAATTAAAATAGCAAAATTGGGACAATAAAAAGTTGTTTCGTAATCATAACTGCTCTATATTGTTTATTTCAATTAATATTTTTGGGGAAAAATACTAGAAAGTTATCGCCACTCCCAACAAACTTTTAACCAAATGAAAACCCTAATCTCACATACCTAAGCTAGCGGCCGCCTCTCCTCCTCTCTTCTTCCCTTCTATCTCGTCTCTACTCTTCTCTCTGGAAACCAACGAAACAGAGAAAGAAAAATCATACCATCCTTTTAATCTCATCCCTTTTTGTCTTCCTCCACGATCTCTCACTCAATCTACCGTATTCCTCTCTCTTTTCTTTTGGAAATCGATGAGAAGGAACAAAATGGAAGGCAGTGGTGTCGAGGATGACGACGATGATCGACACCGACAGAGGTGACCATGACGGCGCCGAAGGTTGAAGGTCAGTTTTGTCTCCAATTGCATGTTGATTTTAGGGTATTTCCTACGATTTTTGGTTCCATTTAGGGATTCTGATCTACTGACTCACTCTTACTGTCACTCTAGAAAATGGCCAAGTGAAACCACTTCCTAAAGCGTAGTATAGCTGGTTTGGGTTTTAATGTCAACCCGGGTCCTAGATGTGATGACTACTCGGTGAATTCTTATTATCTAGCAGTAAAACTTAAGTGCAGGTTCAAACAAACAAAAACACAAAGCAAGTTAAACGGTTGTTTCAAGTCGAGAAAGGTCACCCAGATATGGTTCCCCCTAGACTGCAGTTAAGCCGGATTGCAATTACCAAGTTCAGTTTCTAAGATAGTTATACTGCGGAAGGTTCTTAAACAGTCTGAAGTCTCGACTAAAGGTCTCCAGACCCTCTCAATCTGAGTCTCTAGCGGGCGACTAACCTCCACCGGAGTAAACAGATTGAGGCCCTAATGAACAAAACCTCCTCTACCGAAGTAACTTCTGTACAGAATAGTGAATTGGCCCCTCGACTAAAGTCGCCAATTCACTACCTTCAATTAAGGGTGCTCTATCAACCTAGGCAGATATTCTCTTTCTAGTTTAAAGCAGAAACAACAGGAATTTGATCAGGATTTATGTCATTCAATCATTTAAACCTCAGTTGAATATAAACAAATCATAAAATCTGTACTTGGGTTCATACAATCAGAACTAACATACAAATCTAGGGTTTCCCATACCCAGATGAATGGGAGAACTACTCCATGGAGAAAGAAGCAAAAGCAGATTCAGATGCGGAAACCATACTGTGAAGGATGGATTTCTGCTCCTGGGCGTCGATCGGCACTTCTCCAAGCTCAAGCCAGGCTCCAATGGTGATGAAGATCAAGTTAGGGCACTTGGGAACTCTTGTTCGTCTCTTTCTCTCTCTAGGAATAGCTCTGTCTCTCTAAAACTCGAATCCCCCTCACTTGTGGCAGGAAATTGGCTTAAAACCAGAAAATCCCGACTCACACGGCCGTGTGACTCCCCCAGCTGCCCGTGTGGCTTTGCAAAACGCGGTGTTTCGTTAAGTGACTTCAGGCATCCCACGCGGCCACGACTCACACGGCCGTGTGAGTGTCCAGGCTGCCCGTGTGGCTTTTGCGGAGCCTTCACACGGCCACAGTGGGTCTCCCACACGGCCGTGTGGCTTTTGGGCATGCCCGTGTGGCTTCTCAGCTTCTCGCCAAGCGTCCAAACTTCGTCCAATCGACCCCGAACTCGTTCCTAAACATTCATTCATGTAATAGGACCTGAAATATCACAAACAAGAACAACCTAGCGTGAAATCGGCCTACAACACGGGAATCGACATCTCAAACGGCTCAAGAGTAGGGGTAAAAACATGTGTACTCAATGATCTATCATCTACTTCTTGTTTTCTGTTTATGGTTTGAGAGGGGGGAGAAAGGGAGCCATCGCCGGCAACCTCAGATTCCGTCGAAGGCGCCGACAAAGCAGAAGGGGGTTAGAAACTCTTTTGGTAAGATCTATAGGGTTTTATTTGAAATTCTGTTTGAGACTCTAACTTCGATTTTTCCTTGTTTGGTGTAGGTTATTCAGATTCGAAGAAACGCAATGGATTTTTTTGTTGCTTTCAATTTCCCTTCCTTCTCTGCCGCCATAGATCCATCTTGCCGCCATAGATCCATCTCTTCCCGATTAATTGTCGGCGCTTCAAGTTCCCACGCAATCGATTTGGTAACGTTCTTCCGCCATTGTTTGCTTACTCGCTTCTCCTATTGATTCTGACTTATTGTTTCTTTTGTCCTCTGAAACAGGTGCCACAAGATGCATCTCGATGATGACGACGATTTGACCGAGGAGAGGGTCGTGGTTGGCCATTGAAGAAGAGGATGAAATCGCAAAGGGCAGCAGCAGTGGTAGGGAGGAAGCGACAGAGATTTGTTCTTTTATTTTTTAATTAATAATTTTAATTAATAATGTATTCTGGTTTTTTTTAATAAATGTATATAGTAAGTTGTGAACAATAATTGTCATTGAATAATATTTTTTTGATGTTTTTAATATATGATCATTTATTTTTTTGTTGGAAAATGCATAGACAATAATTATGTTTTCAGATATTAAATGTATTTACCTATAATAGATAAATTATTAAATTAATTTATCGTCATTTTCTTCGTCATGAATGTTTTCATTTCTGATGTCGTTCTCTAGTGATCTAACGAAACCATTGCGTCGGTAATAATTTCATTTTTGAGGAGTTTCCCATTCATGAGGACTTTTACTCGCCATAAATAATGAAAGGGTATTTTGGGAACAAAAAATTTTGCCTAATTATACAACCTTTTCTGACAATAAACAAGTTGTCACAAAAACAAATAAGGGTATTTTAATGATGGAAATTCCAAAGTGTTATTAACAAAAAAAAATATTTTTGCTTACAAAAATATATTCTCAAAAATACTTAAACTAACAGAATAATTTCCTTAAAAATAGTTTTTCCTCTCTCACAAAAACTTTTCGTCAAGTTTTTTTCCTCATGGGTATTTCTTTTCTGACAACGATAAATTGGGTTTTGAGGATAATTACCCTCACAAAATATGTTAAGTAACACTACAAATATAATATTAACTTATAATGTATTTTATTATTTTATTATTGTTGACTTATATAAATGTAATAACTAAACTGTAAGAAAAAATTTGGTGAAATAAAATTGGAATCGTTTTCTCTTTCCACAACCTCTCCCAACCATCTGCAATTTGGAGACTGCAAGAAAAGACGATGGAGGTAAGCCAATCCTTGATTCTTATTTCAAGTAGGGGTGGATCACAGTCGGTTTCGATCTAACCGAAAATCAAAACCTCGATTATCAGTTAGCCGAAACATGTTGTCACGACTGTTTTCTGCGGATTAGGAAATAAGAGGATTCGACAATGCAAGAAACGAAATTGAAAACACACACACGACACATGAGTTACGTGGTTCACTACCACAATATGTGTGTTAGCTAATCCACGGGAGAGCCAGTTTCACTACACTTGAAGAAGATACGAATTATAGAGGAGATACTGATTCAAGTCACATCAACACATGCCAATTTCCCATTGATAGCCGACCAAAGGAGATTTTAGGTTAACTGGTCAACCGACCAAGCGATTTTTTGTTTTTTGTTCCGGTTAGCCACGAAACCGAAAGACAATGGTGTTGTCAGTTTAACCTGGGTAACCGGGTACTAAACACAATAAATGGTATGCACAAAATGCATTTTTCCAGCCATAATCAACTCCGATTGTGGGATTTGGAAAGTAATTAATTAAAAATCAATTAGTTATGAAGTCTCTAAGGATTATTCCGAGTAGTTATGATTTACGAAAATAAAAAAGGAGAAAATCTCGGATTCCGATATGACGAGAGACATGAATTGAGACCGGGAAGGAAAAAATCTCATATCCTGGATCCCCTTTGCTCTTTTTCATCTTTCCCTAATCATTTCCCCTTCTCTCTCTCTTCCCCCAATCAATTTCCCTTTTTCTCTCTCTCTCTCTCTCAAACTTAATTCCCCTCCTCTCTCTCGTTGATCTCTCTCTAAAATCAACGACCAAATACCAAAAAATCTTCTCACTTTTCTTCTTCCCCTCCTACTCTCACTTGATCTGCCTCTATCCTTCTCTAAGTGATCGATGAGAGGAAGAAAGGGAAACGATCGTCGACGGTGGCCGCGACTCACCAGCAGAGACAACGACGATGGATGCCAGGGAAGAGGAAGGACGGAGGGGTCAGGCGGCGACGCGACGCGAGAGGATGGTGAGGTCGTGAAGGTGAGGGTAAGGGTCTGAAGGAGAGGGCGAATCTAAGAGTTGGTCAGTTTGGGTCGGTTTTCCGGGTAAGCGTGGTTAATTATCGTCGGTTACACGGTTACCTGGAGCCTCTCCTTTTACTCAGAGCACTGACCACTTTGGCGTCGATTTTTGGTTAGCCGAAAACCGGTTAGTTTTGGTTATAATCGACTTTTACCCGCTAACCGAATGGTCAACCCTAATTTCAAGTTTGTGAAGGTTAATTACATGTTTTTAGAATTTGATCAATAGTAGAGGGTATATTGGTCTTTTTGGTTGTTTAAGTCCAATTTGGTACTTATGAAGATAAACCAAGGAGCAGGGATGGCAATATATCGGGTTTTGCCAAACTTAAATCCAAAATCATGGTTTTATCCGTAAAAAAAAATTGGGGTAAACCCCACTAGATTTGGAAAACTCAAACTCAATCCCACCCGCTGGGTATCTGCGGGTTCATGGGTACCCATGGGTTTTTGTGGTAAAAAATTTAGGCAAAATAGATCTGTATAGCCATAACTATCAATATTTTGAGAATAATAGCCAATTTTCCATAAATACGCAAAATGTCCAATTTCGTCCAAAACTTTAACGGAGTCATTTTACATGCTGACTGGACTAACATTTTTGCTAACTTGGCAACACTTAATAAAAAATGTTGTCAGGTGCAATTAACTAAATTCACTTGCATAGCCATAACTATCGATTTTATGACAATAATAGTCAATCTTTAAAAGAAAAACAGATTTTGAAATTGGTTTGATAAATTTTGGCCACTTATGTTAAAAAAAATTAACGTCACTAGAGATTTTGTCAGTTAAAATAACAAGACACTAACAAAGATGTCACCTTGACGCGCACGTCAGCGACAACTCGACATGACATGCCACATGCCACGTTGATGCGAATTAGAGGTGGATAACCCTTTCGTTTGATTTTATGTATCTTTTATTTTTTTATAGTTAGTAATATGCAAGTGAATTTAGTTAGTTCCACCTGGAATATCTTTTAATAAGTGTCTCCAAGTGAACAAAACGTTAGTTCAATAAGCATATAAAATTACTACATTAAAGTTTTGGGCGAAATTATATATTTTTGTGTATTACTGAGAAATTGGCTATTATTGTCACAAAGTCAATAGTTATGACTATACATGTGTATTATGCTATTAAAATATGATGTGACATCCACTTGGCTACAAGGTGGCATCCTCGTCAACGTCTTGTTAATGTAACTGACGAAATCTTTAACGGCGTTAAAATTTTTAACGAAAGTGGCTAAATTTGTCAAACATATTTCTAAAATCTGGACATTTAGTTTATTTCTCATAAATTGGCTATTATTGTCACAAACCCAATAGTTATGAGTATGCTAGTGAATTATGTAAAAAAATTACAATAACAAGTTGCTATCAAAATACAAGTCAAACATCTATCTCTCCATATAGATAATTCATACATAAAACACCATTCTAGAAAATTGAAGCAAATCACAAATTATCCATACAAATTGTTCAATACCAATATAAAAAAATTAAGGAAATTAAAGTAAACTACAAATTATCTATAAACAACATGATTAATTAAAATCAAATTATATGGATAATTTGTGAAAGTGGCAGCGGCAAACTCCTCTCCGTCGCCCGCTGGTTCTAGTTGGCAGAGGAAAGCCAGAGAGATAGAGAAGATCGAGGGAGGCGGCGGGCGATAGGAAGACGAAGGGTTTCTCAGTCTCTCTGTTTGTTTCTTTTCTTTAGTTACAATTAATGTGTGCATATGGAAAATTGGGAGGGTAATGGGCAGGCCAGAGGTAGGGCTGAAAATTTGTCTGTCCCGTCTCTGTCCCTGTCTGACCCGTCCCTGAAGGGTCAAGATGTATAACCGTCCCGTTTTGTTCCTGTCTCCTTCTTGACACTGTCTGACCCTCAAGGGTTGGGACGGGACGGGCCGGGTCAGTGGGTCGACCCTAATCAACACACTACTTTTTTACAAATTAAGTTTTGGTACCCAAAATTATTTTTTCTTACAATTTAGTATCTAAATTTTATTTTATTTTACAAATAAGTCCATAAATTTTGATGGTAAAATTACGTTTGGGTACCCTAATTTTTTTATTTTTTCAAATTAGTACCTAAACTTTTAAAACTTTACAAAAAGGTCCAATGAAGTATGAGATATTTGTTGTTGCTAAGGGTCACAGGATCAAAACGTGACCCGTCCCTAAGTTGTCCCGACCCTTACAGGGTCAACAAATGACCCGTCCCTAATCTGTCCCTGTAGACAAACTGACCCGTCCCGACCCTTAGGGATGGGACGGGTCGGGGACGAGTCAGTGGGTCTTCCGGGACAAGCTTTCACCCCTAGCCAGGGGAAGTGGGGAACGGTCGAATGGGAGGGGGAAAATGGGTCGGGCCGAATGGAAACATGGTAGAGTTAGTTGGAGTTGGGTAAGGATACGGGTTCGGGTTCGGGTTGGAATGGATTAGATATGCTAAACTCAAACCCAATCCAACTCGCAAAATAGTAGAACAGGTGTAGACCCGAACCCGGTCCGTAATCCGTCAAAACGGGTTTTATCAGCTTTGACCGAATTGGGTTGGATCGGATATCCATGAATAGGGTTATTTTGTCATCCCTAACAAGGAGGTACAATCGATTTCATTATTTTCTCGGGTGATGGATTGATCTCCTTTGATTTTGGTAAAATTTTATGATGACATTCCAGGTACCTATATTATTGAACTTCTTGCACTTTGTAACAATATCAATATGAAAGTGGTATACAATGTATAATAATTAGTCATCCAACATGCTACTTTCAAGAAAGCTTCTCGATCGTGGGCAGGAGACATCTTGGAGGAAGTTCACTCTTTCTTCTCATCTTTTCTATCAGTGTCAAATATTCAAATATTTTTACTCCTCGAAGTTTTAACATAATAGCCCATGTGTAGTCACAAAGCTGGCTCTTTCATTGGTAATACGGTTACTTACGCGCTTCTGCGTGTGGCTAGTACCAATCTTATAATCCTCTGAGGTTCAAAATCATTTCTCCTAATGACAAGTATTCCTACAAAGAAACATGATAATCCAAGTCGTACAGACAGATAAACTTCTGATTAGCCTTTATTCTCTTTGTTTGGGCTACACGACTCCAACAACCCCCTCTTTCAAGAGGGCACAAAACAAGTTATATTTTGCATAAAAATTCACAAACAAACCAAACTGAAATAGTAAACTCTTAACAACGTACGTACGCGTATTGCCTATACATACAATCAAGATAATGTAAATAAGGCCTCAGGTCGCAATTAAGTTTAGGAAGTCAACGTTTTCCAAACACGTATGTGTAATGTAAGCATTTCAATTTCCAAATGGGAAGAAATTGAAAACCAAGTGTTATATATAGTTCATTATAATCCCAAATGACATCGTAATGGCCATCAAATAATTGCCACAGTACAGCAAAATGAAAAGAGAAACAAAAAGGGTAGAAATTGTAAAGAAGCCGCCTCAGGGAGAGCAGGTACAACAAAACGTCATATTCAATTGGCATCTCTCTACTTGTATGTATCCTCTATGCACCGAAAGTCAGCCATCCGCCGTTCCACAAAAAGATAAAACATGGAGAGTCAGCCATATTATATATCCTGAATTTTACCCACCTCATGGAAGTTGTTTCTAATCGTTGAACTAGAGCGTGGTCACAGACACAGTACGTACCAGTATAATATTGGGATGTATATACGACTAGTGAGAAAATAAAAGGGATTGCTAAATGACGTCCTTAAAATTACTTTTTAACGTCCTAAATTATATTAATTTACCTATTTGTCCAATTATCAATTTCAAATTATGTACTAGAGTCCAAACATATCTCTCGTCCATCTCACTGCACTCTCCAAGAGACCAAGTCACAAGTCCAACTTCCTCTCTCCTACATCACCCCTGTCCCCTGCATATTGACTTGTCCTACATTGCCCCTGCATATCGACAAACTGCCCAAGCTGACAAACTGCCCTTCACTCTTCTCTCTCACCTGCTCCCCAAGCTCCAACCTCGTCGACCTCTGCCTCACTGTCACTGGTGGGTTTGCATTGTTGGAGAAGACGGAGATCCGGAGAAGGTGCATTCCCGTTCGCCGCACCGCACTTGTTGCCGGAGAAGAAGCTCGACGTCGACGCCACTCCTGCACTCATTCTTCCTCCCGTCGTAGTCGTCCCAGCTCGCTGGCCATCGTCGACCTCTGTCTCTCCTTGCCGGTCTCTGTTTCTCCCCTTGCACAGGCCTTCTGTTTCTCACCGCCGACCTCTGTCTCTGTTCCTCCCGCCATAGCCTTCCCGGCCAGCTGCCATCACCTCTGCCCCTGCGTTGTCGGAGAAGACGGAGATCCGGAGAAGGCCCATTCCCGTTCGCCTCACCGCACTTGTTGCCGGAGAAGCAGCTCGACGACGGCGCCTTCTTCCTCCCGCCCTAGACGTCCCAGATCGCCGGCCATTGGTAAGACATAGCCATTTTTTTCGTTTGTTCTATGGTCCAACGTCGGTCAAACTTCTTTTTCCCTCCGTGGCCGAACGAAACTTTGTCTGCGTTTAACTACCATATGCACTCTTTTTTTGCCTGCGTTTGAGCCCATATAACCAGTGGATGGGCTGAGCCCATACATCCATTAATAATGAATTTATAATTTCAGAATTTGAATTCATTTTCTTACCTGCGTTTGAGCCCATAGGATTTTGTTTAATTATGATTATGTGCACATTATACATTATTATTGAAAAAATATTTAATGTAATAAAACATTTATAAATTTAAAATAGTTATGAAGAAACATGTAACAATACGTATTAGACTTAAGTAGTTAAATGTTACAAGTTTAAATGATTAATTTATTTTAAGTGTGACAATTTAAATTGATTATTTATTATTAATTTAATTTCAGGATATTCGTTGATCCAGTTCCGCTCTGCCGTCCTATACTTGCCATGAATAGTGATAGCGACTCGGATGAGGTATTTATGTTATGAACTAACTTATTTCAGTACGAATTTTAGTTATGAAATGAACTTGATTTGTTGCAATCTATTTAAGCAATTTAATTGAACATAGAGTAGTTTCTAGTATGAATGTTACTGTTACATGTTAAGGTGAATGGACTTTATTTGTTACAATTATTTACTAATCTTTTATGTTAATATAAATTGCATAGGGATTTTTAGGTTGAATAAATGTTATGTTAGGTTGAATGAATCTTATGTTTTATACATATTTTAGGAAATTGATAGAAGTTCCCATTCGGGTCCTTTTGATTATACACCGACATTCGTTAAAGGGGTGAAATACGATTCAGAGATAGAAGCCTATAAAGCAGCATGTGAAATAGCCAAGGGTTTAGGGTTCTATTTAGTGCGGACGTCGAACAAAAAAAATCCAAACGAAAATAGTCGGCGATTTTATTTGACTTGCACTCATGGTAAGAAGAGAAAGTCCAACCCTTCTGATCCGACAGTTAAAAAGCGAGAATTTACTTCTTCAAATAAGACCGGATGTCAGTTCCAGATCAAGATTGAGCGGCCAAAAAATGAAGTAAGTTGGTTGATTATGGGAGTGACCAACATGAACAATCCGAGTCAATATAGTGGTTTTCACAATCATCCGTTGGAGCTTTTTCGAGAGGGGGCACGGAAAGGGAATGTTCTCACCCCGGAAGATAAGGAATTAATTCGAGAGCTTAAGTCATCTCGTGTACCAGCAAGAAATATTGTAGAGACAGTGAACGAGAGAAAAGGAGAAGAAGGTCACCACACCAAAAAGCAAATTTACAATGCTTTGGCAAAGATAAGGAAAGATGGTCTTGGTGAGATGACAGCCTTGCAGTTCACCTTTCACGATGCTCGAAAGAAGAACTATTATGTACATTATATGGAGGAAGGTAACTTGCTTACCCATTTGTTTCTAGCGCATCCTGTTTCGATTGAAATGTTACGAGCTTGGCACCATGTCATTGTGATAGATGCAACATACAAGACCAATAAGTATGAGTATCCGTGGGTTGAGATTGTTGGCATGACACCGGTGGGCCTGAACTTCGTCATTGCATCTGCTTTAGTATACAATGAGACAAAGGAGTCCTACGAGTGGATTTTGAGGCACTTGCAATTCATTCTTGGATCTATCACTCCACATGCGATAGTCAGTGACAAGGCAGGAGGATTGGTCGAGACTGTTAGTGTCATGTTTCCATCATCTAGGCATTTACTATGTCTTTGGCACATAGACAAGAATATTTGGGCTAGATGTTTGGTTGAAGTGCGGAAGAAGAAAGGTCTTGAGATACCCGGAGCCCAACTAATTGTGGAGCAGGTCATGCATTCTTGGAAACCTGTGGTACAATCACGCACAGAAGAAGCAATGAATATAGCCTTAGACAACTTCAGACGTTCTTGGGGTCGTGAATATGGAAGACTTTGGGGTTATATCAAAGCTGAGTGGTTACCAAATGCACAAATGTGGGCTAAATGTTATACCAACCAAGTGGCACATTTAGGCAATACAAGCTCTAACAGGGTTGAATCTGCTCACTCATCCTTCAAAAAGTGGCTTCAATCATCTACTGGGGCAATAGACACGGTTAGTTATCTAATGTTCTCATTGTTGGTCTTTGTTGATGGTTCTCTAACGTTCTTGTTCTTTTTATCTCCATTTTTCTTACAGGTGTATAAGACTAACCACAGGCATATTGAAGCTCAACATGGTGAAATCAGAAAGCTTCTAGAGGACTCTCGACAAAAAGAGATGATACGAGCTCAAGGAATTCCTTTTAGGGAGTTAACAAAAACCATAAGTCTATTTGCACTGAGGTTTATGCTTAGGGAAATAGCAAAGGAAGGAAAACCTTGTCCATGTACGTCTCAAACAACTCATGGTCTCCCATGTAGATGTATGATGTTGAGAGCACGTCAAGAAGATGATGGCATCGATGAACCTCCCAACCGTGCAGCTTGGGAAGACCACAACCGTTATAATCGCGAGACTTTCCAGAGGATGGCAGAGGAGGTTCTCCGTAGAGATGATGCAACAATTCTAGGAGCCACTAGCTTGGTACGAAGTCACCTTTATCCCGAGGATGATGGCATCGATGAACCTCATGGTACACATCCCAAGCCCGGTCGTCCGAGGAAGACATCTACCACAAGAAACCATTCTTACTTCGAGCATGTGACCAAGGAACGCAAGTCAAGAAAACCCACCCAAACTCGGAAGAGAAAGTCTACTAACGAAGAAAATACAGGTTCCCATTAACTTAGCATTGTTTAGATGGATGCCTAGGTTGCCTGAATTTAGTATGTTTAGATGGCTGGTTAGGTTGCCTGAATTTAGCACGCTTAGATGGATAGTTAGGTTGCCTTAATTTATCTGTTTTTTAATTCAATTGGATAGGTGATGCACCGACTGGGTCACAGAGGCAAGATACAGGTCCAAACTCACAACCCACCCAGGGTGTTGGGTCTCAGAGACAAGATGAGGGGGAAGTTAATACAGGTCCAAACCTCAATTGATTTAGCATTTTTTAGATGGATGGTTAGGTTACTTGAATTTATATGTTTTTCTCATACATTTGGATAGGTGACGCACCCACTAGGTCACAAAGGCAAGATACAGGTCCAAACTCAAAGTCTACCCAAGGCGTTGGGTCCCATAGGCAAGATGATGAGGAAGTTAATACCGGTCTGAACCTCAACTCATTTAGTGCCTTTATGTTATTAATTGTTACCTACCTTGCAATTTGCTCATTTTTTCTCAATATATTTGTATAGATGGCGCGCCATTTAGGATTGCCAATCAGAAAAGAAAGTGGGAGGATTACCCATATGGTTGGAACTTTGAAAGCGTAGTCAAACCCCTTCTTCGTGGTTGGTTCAATCCTCTTGGAGATGGGCATTGTGGGTATCGTGCTATATCACATGCTGTCACTGGTTCTCAAAATAATTGGGGGCAGATGAGACGTGATCTCTTAGCGGAACTAGAAATTCGCCCAGAGCTTTACAAACCGTTCTATGAAGAAGTTGGAAATTATGGAGTACAAGAAGCAATTCGGCGAGCGACTTGGAAACACGAAACTGGTTGTGAGCGACCCAACTGGATGGATAGTTTGGATCTGTGGGTCTTTGCCACGTTACATTCATGGGTCATTGCTGTCTTCTCTCAGGGAAGTCGGTACACCATTTTGCCTTTGACGGCCCCATCGGGGGTAAGAAGACCTCGTGGAATTCTTACATTACATTTCACCGGCGATCATTGGGTGCGAGTTGACTTCGGTGACGGTAGATTGCCATTGCCTCCATTTGTCCGTCTTTGGAATTTCTATCATGATGTGTCCGTGCATGGATGGGATCAATTATTCTTGGAGGAGAGAGGATATTATGATAGTTTGAACCCAAAAGGTTAATTAGTAGAAGTAATGAGCATGTAACTTTCAACATTCGTCAATGATGATTTGATGCTCTTTGGTTATGAAATATCACGAGAATGGTTCCATGTTCTCATAAAAACATATTTCAATGTTCTCACAGATAGTTCAATAAACACAAGGTCAAATAAATAAAAGCACAATTCCATGTTCTCGCACATGATACAATACGCACAAGGATAGATCTATGTTCTCACAAGGATAGGTCAAATAAGCTAAATCACATGCACTCCTAATGGTCTCCCGTAGGAGGTGCTCCTCCATCGTACTGATCAATCAACTCGTCACATGAACTACGTAAATCCCACCACTCGTTCATGCGCTCAATGAAACGACCATGATCCCTCTCACGAAGAAAGGGTGAAAGCCTTTGCATAATTTGCCTCGGAATCTATCCACAATAATAAACAAATGTTAGAATGATTTAATCGTGAATTTATGCCTAATAAAGTTTCATAATGTAAAACAACTTACCAATTCACGAGGAATCTGTCTAGTAACACTGGGGCTGGTGATCAATGGGTGGGAGTGAGCTCGGTACCAGTCCATGAAGCCCTCGTCGACATCAGATGGACGTTCGCACAGTGTAAAGAAAGCATCAAATGCCCACCTATTGCTCTCCCACATGGTCCAAAACTGATCATAACCAGGAAACCATGTCACATTGTAGTCCTTGGCAGATGCTGGACGAAAGTAATCGTCAGGTATCATCATTGGTCGTGGGATCGCCTGTCGGTATCCGTATTGTCGAAGGCACCGTGAAGGATCATAACCCTCAGCCACATCAGCAAATCGGATGACACCATTGTACAAAGAACGCATAACCTCTACACCAGCATGTCCTCCGTATGGAGTCCAAGTCACATCATCCGCAGACATGCCATCCAATATGCTACGGTAGCGTACTAAACGTTCTTTTGCATCATCTCTACCCTTCAAACGACTACACACCCACAATGAAGCACGAGGGTCCTCTGGAGACTGTTGTTGCACCCTATTAGGACGAAAGTCGGGGAAGTACTCATATATCCAAGCCTGCAAAAGTGTCAAATATCCACACACTCCCTGACAGCCAGCTCGTGAAGCAACGCCAAGCTGTCTATAAAGATAGGCAAGTGTACCAACACCCCAAGCGTACCCATCCACATCATGGTACTTCTTCAGATATAAGTTGACTGCAGGACGAATGCGATCTCGACTCTTGTCCACAAACAATGTGGACCCTAGCAGCAGAAACAAGTAACACTGCACCTCAACCTCCTTAATCTGAAGCTCACCAGCACGAAACAAAGCACCCTCTCCATGCATGCCACCATTCATATACCAAATAGTACTCCACTTACCACCAACAGCCCCTTCCAAGTCGCCAACTCGAATAAGACCACACATTTCGGCCTTTAAAGCCTCCGGCTGCGGCGAGTCATATCTCAACAATGCTCCATCCACTGGAAGACGAAGAATGTAGTGAACATCGTGGATAAGTATCGACATCTCCCCAAATGGCATGTGGAAGGTGTTAGTGTCTGGCTGCCACCTCTCCACAAAGGCCGTCAAAAGGGCAGAATCCAAATGAGGCATCGTGCACTCGAGCAAGTGAGACAACCCCGTGGCCTGAACCATCGCCTGAGAACCTTTTACACTCCACTTGTATTTCTTCAACATGTCCAATGTTGCACTCCGATTGTAGCACTCAAGCACCCCACGATCCTGCTCAGGTGAAGTCCACAACACATGGGCCACGTGACCAGCAAAACTAGGGATCACGTCGGGAATCATCGGTCCGCCCGTACACATCACTACTGATTCTCTCGTAAGAAGCCAAGACTTGTCTTTGTTGGCTCTCTTCTTCCTCTTCTTAGAGTTACCACACTGCTGAGAACTAGATGCTGCCCGAAAGCGTCCATCAGGACCCCGACATGTCGTCGAGGAAGTAGAAGTCATCGGAGCTCCTAAGTACCTCTGAACCTGAGTCTGAGCGAGCTTCTCTACCTCATCATGATCATCATCATCATCGTCATCATCATCATCATCATCATCAATCGGTATACCATCATCCGAAATAGAGTCCTCCCAACTCGGCTCCCAAGTATCGACACGATCAGATGTAGGTGTGGGACTTTTCCGACTAAGCGACAACTGCCCTTGAGTAGGATGACCGTCAGGACGCTCTACTTGTAGCTTCTTCTGCCTTGCTCGATTCTTACGAGGATTTTTGTCTTCATTTTCTTTTCGCCCAGTTGCCGTAGGTCTACAAGTTCGGTTTTTCATTCGATCCTTAATGGTTCCAGATTTTTCAATTCTCGACATCTTCAAAAACATACAATGCTACTATTAGAAATTTAGAATATGATTTAACTATATATATATATATATTGAAAATAATTTAACTATATATATTAAACTACTCTAAATACAACAAGTAAAATTTCTACCAATTTTTATAACGGTGTATAACGTTTAATCGACATAATTTCTACCAATTTCTACCAAGTTTAATTAAATTAATTGAAATACTAAAATTTAACAAGATCTATTCAACTAATCTTCAAAATAAGTACGTATCCAACTTCAAAATGACATATGGGCCATTTTGAGCCCAAACTCCCTCGGTTCTCCGAACCACCCTTGGGCCATCTATGGGAGCAGTTAATTAGCGTTGAACTCACACGTGTACAAAGACAAGCTTCATGAACTCGGGAAAATATCAGAGCAAAAAAAAAATCAAATATAAAATTAATTGATAAAAGGGGACGGTGGGCTAGGTGGGATTGACAGGGCTGCTCGCTTGTCAAAATTTAGGTAACCAGTTCGTGGAGCGGGAGCGAGAGCGAGAGCTGGAGCGAGAGCGTAAGAGCGTCTATTTTATAAGAATTCATTATTGAGAGCGTGATGAAAGCGTCATGATATATTATTTTTATATATTTAATATATTTTTTATAAAATTTCTAAAATATTATTAATACCAAAATAGCACATAACAAATTGATTACATTTATATAAAAAATTACAATGCAAATAAGATGATTTTTTTAGTTTTAATTTCACTATTATATCAATAAATAGATAAAGTTATTTTTTGTAAATATTAATTATTTTAGGTTTTTCATTAACTTTTTGGTTTTCATTTAATCTTTCGGCCATTCACCCGTGACCAACTTTTCCCTCTCTCTCTCTCTCTCCTGGCGCTTCACTGCTCTGTTCTTCTCCTTCAATTTTCTGGAGATCAGTTTATGCAACAAGCGAATGAATCATTTTCAATCTCGCAGATCAACTTATAATGGAAAACGAAAACGTCGACAACAGTAGTTCGTAGCCGGAAGGAGAATGGTCTGCGTTGACAACTTCGGATTCGACCCGAAGAAGAAGAAAGGATTCCGTCGACGACCAACGATTAGGCACCGGAAGGCAGTAGAATGGCTAGTTGGCCAGGACTGAAGTGTTTGCCGGAGGAAAAGAAAGGATTGCACTAACGATTGTCATTCGGCGGCGGAAGGCAATTGAACGGCCAGCAGTCGATTGACCATCGGTCAAACGATGTATAAATGATGATCCACCGGTCGCTGAAACAAGCAAAAATGGTCGGTTGGAAGGATGGTACACGAGGAATACTTCTCGTGTGACCGACGGGGAAACATGTATAAATGGCCGGTTGGAAGGACGGATAACGACGAAAAATTCCTGGTATGTCGGACGGTGAACAAGGCCAAATCGCCGGTTGGAAGGATGGGTAAAATAGTACAAATGCTCGATTGAATGGAAGGTCAAACGAGAAGAGCAATTTGGTTGACCGACAGTCAAAATAGGGGTTGGGAGGATGTACCTCTGCTTCCGATGATCTCTTCTCCGACGGAAAGGAAGCAACTGCTTATTCGCCGGTCGGACAATCTACTTTGCCTAGAACGTATCTTGCCTGAAAGAGCCCACACAAAGCAGAGCAAGTAAGAGATCTATGACACACCACCATTCCATCCCTCTCTCTCTCTCTCTCTCTCCTTACCTCGTTTCTTCCTCCCCTGAAATTCTTAAATCGACGAGAAGGCAGAGCTACCAGCAACACTTCCATCCCATAGGAGACGAAATCTGACAAAAGACAAGGACTTCGCCTTCCATAACCTTATTCATCTCATGTGGGCTATTGGGCTAAGAAGAGACGGCGGGAATCAGGGACGGTTGCGGAGCGGCGGTCAGGGTCGAATCAGATCGATGGTGGGGCGCGATGGCCGGCGGCGGCACATGGATGAGGGTTGCGGAGCGGCGAGGAGATTTAGGGAGGAACTAGATCGATGGTGGGACGGTCGGCGGCGGCTGGGATAAAAAGAGTTCCAGAGGGTTGGGTTGGGGCTTCAGAGAGAGAACGTGAAAGTTTGAGAGAGGAGAGAGGATCGGCTCTTTGTCAGGGAGGAGAGATAAGGGGTTGTTTGTTATTGCTTTAATTTGAAAATTGAATTTGGACTAATTGGTAAATTGCATATTAAAGTTAGGACGTCAAGTAGTAAACTTAGGACGACATTTAGCATTTCAGAATAAAAGGTGTCTAAGGATGTAAAATTGAGTTATTGAAATTGGTCGGCTTTAGTATGATACAATACAAAACGTGGTTTCATCATGAGGTCTGAAACTTCAAGCTTGTGAATTGATATTCTTGAATCGCGTGTGTAAGGGAGTGGAATAAAATCGATACGTGAACCCCTTCTATCTATCGAAACTAATTGGTTCATGATGAGTGCCATCTCCACTATAATTACGGTACCATATACAAAATACACATTCACGTATTTATATTTATAAATGACTTTGATCTTTTTATAGGTGATGATCACATGATTCAAACTTACTATGATGACCTAAAATTAATGGTAAACATCGTACAAACTCGTTCACAACATTATAGTCTTTGTGATTAATTTGTTGGACTCACCTAAAGCGATGTTTTATGTTCGAATCTACGCGTTTCTTCAAATACTTTCATGACGATACTCGTTATAAGTTTCACCCGACTAATAAACCCATTTGTACAAACTTGAAATCTCTGATACACACTACCCAATTTCAAGTCAATCATGGATGCTATATGTATATATGCTAGTTTGATACCGATGGCGTCCCAGAATTACCGCTGAGCTAACTAGGTGATGGAGTTGGTAAAAAGTGTCATGGCCATGCATGGCGGCCGGCAAATTATTACGTGCATGGGGCCGGGAAAAAGGTTGCTGTAGCAAGAGAGGACTTACTGACATCCACATATAGATATATGCCGCGACAAGATCATCAAGTGAACAATAAGAAGGATTAGATTTACAGGTAAAAACGATTAAACAACAGATTAGGGCAAATTCTGTGATGCATTGATCCCCAACTAATCTTTGTCGTTTTGATGAAGTACCGAACAGAACGTGTTCGTTGGTTGTGTTTTGATGAATGGTGAGGACGTGTTGATTTAGCTATAGCTAGGTTGTAATTTCGGTTCCTCCAGGCATACAAATTCCCCTCACAAGTTGACTAAAAAGATTCTTTGACTTCAAGGGAAAAGAGAACATTGTGTTCCTGATCATCATCAACAAGTGTATATTATCCTTCCAATTGATTTTTCAAAGTCAAAAGACATAATGTAGCAGAAGAATTAGGAATGGTGTTGGTGAGGGAGGATGGGGCGGTTCGATCTTATACCCCCCACTATTCCTCCAATACCAAGGAATTATTCATTTTGCTATGTATTCTGAAATAACTTATTGGGTTTTTGGGATGAGGGTTTTGTAAAATGTAATACAATATATAGGTTAAATTACTTGTATTATATAGAACAAGACAATTTAAATTGTTATGTTTTCTCGTAGTAATTTAAATTACAACAAAATGAAGCCATTCATATTGTTAATTACATGTAGAAGTGATTTTTTTTACAATCAAACTAGTCATTTCAATCCAAATGCTTGCATTATGGGATAATTAGACCAAATTATCTCACCTAAATGTCTCATCCAAACCACTCGTGTCTAACAATCCCATTATTGTGCTAGGAGACATGGAAAATCACTTTCAAGTAAATAAATAGAAAGCAAAGAATGGGTTGGTTAATGAAATTTAATTTCATGAGAGTTGGAGGCTCTTGTATTTAGGGGTATCTACTTTGCAATGAAATATGAGTTAAGTGAAGCATAAATATTAGAGAGCCGTTCAAATATGATGAATTGGAAATGGGATGGTAGAAGGCTGTTTTATGCGTTGTTTGGAAGTTAATCGGATAATACTCGTGTTAAATGGCTCGTATGATAGATTGGAACAAACAAGATGGATTCAAATGAAAATTATTTTTTGGTTGGGAATAATAAATTGGACTGGGTAAATCTCGTTAACATGATAGTTTCACTACTAATTACCATCCCTCCATGAGGCAAAAAAAAATTAAAGTACATCCCCTACTTGAAACTTTATGATCTAATGAAGTTACTAAACCATAGAGAGACCCACTTAGGGGTGCAATCCAATTATGCACTTATCTCATCCTTTTCCACAAAAACAAAACACAATAAAAGAAAATTATGCATGTTGTTGCTTCTTGTTCCAGCAAACTCTAAGCTACCCAGCCCTATATAAAGCCAACCCATTGTCCTCTTTTGCCAATTGCACCCATCCTACTTACTCCCCTTCTCTTCTAGCCATAACTAGCAAATCCTAGAGCGAACCAAGTTCCCATCTTTAAAAAAAAAAAAAAAAAAAAAGTTTGAAAACGATGGGAAGGTTTGGCTTCTGTGGAGCATTACTTGTCATTCTTGGCCTGGTTTTAGCCAGCAGCATTGGCTCTGCCCAGGCCCAATTGACGATGGGTTTCTACTCCAAGAGCTGCCCGAAAGCAGAGAAGATAGTTCAGGACTACGTCAATCAACACATCCCCAATGCTCCTTCTCTGGCTGCTACTTTCATCAGGATGCATTTCCATGATTGCTTCGTCAGGGTGGGTTTTCATTTTTATTTTGTTCTTAATGTTTCTCCTCATTTTCGAGACCACCCTCAAGTAATGGAGCTTAACTGAACTCCTTTGGCAAAAAACAGGGCTGTGATGCATCGATCCTTCTGAACACGACTTCAGGGGAGCAAACTGAGAGACAGTCCCCGCCCAATCTTTCGCTCCGAGGGTTCGACTTCATCGACAGGGTGAAGAGCCTCGTGGAAGCTGCGTGCCCTGGAGTTGTGTCATGTGCTGATGTCCTCACTCTCATCACCAGGGACTCCATTGTTGCCACTGTAAGCTTAAGCCACAAAACAAAACAACAAAAACAAAAACTTGTCCTGAAATGGAAGCATATAAATAATCCAGGGACCTGATTCCAGTTTTCAAAATTTTGTTCTGTTTAACAGGGAGGTCCTTCTTGGAAAGTACCCACTGGTAGAAGAGACGGCTTGATCTCCCGATCATCGGAGGCTCTGAACAACATTCCCCCTCCGTTCGGTAACATTACCACTCTCAGAACTATGTTCGCCAACCAAGGACTCGATTTGACAGACCTTGTACTGCTTTCAGGTAATGCTACGTACGACTATATCTGTATACATTGTGAACTTTATTTTCACATTTTCTTTCGTTTGATTAATCAAGTGTTAACGGCGTCCTTACTAGGTTACATATACTTGAAATTGCACGACTATAAGATGCGATCAACTAATACAAATGACTGAGATTACATAAGACATTCTTTTCTTTACTAAACCAAGCATATCATCATGTCAGACAACAATAACAACCAAATTGCGTAACTATAACTCAAACTGTTTGTTCGCGCGATATATACTCTCAGGTGCACACACCATCGGCGTGGCTCACTGCTCCTCCTTCACCAACCGTCTCTACAACTTCACCGGCAGGGGAGACGAGGACCCAGCTCTGGACAGCAACTACGCCGCCAATCTGAAGGCGAGGAAGTGCAGAAGCATCGGCGACACCACGACGAAAGTGGAGATGGACCCCGGAAGCAGGAACACGTTCGATCTCAGCTACTACAGCCTCCTGCTGAAGAGGAGAGGGCTGTTCGAGTCCGATGCTGCCCTGACTTCCGACTCTGCTTCGCTGCGAGAGGTTAACAAGATCGTGAAGGGCTCTGTTCAGGATTTCTTCACTAGGTTTGCCGAGTCCATGGAGAAGATGGGTAGCATCGGTGTCAAGACTGGATCCGTTGGTGAAATCAGGAAGCAATGTGGTCTTGTCAATGGCTAATTAAGAGGCTGCTGCGTTTGCATTCTGGTTTTGAAGATTGTTATTAATTGTATTTTTGTTGTTGCTGTTGTTGGGTTGTTAATATTTATGATGGTTTGAAGAGAGGGGATCTTGAGGAGGCTATATGTATACTGGATGTGCTGAGGAGTGGTGGGTGTTTGGTGAGTTTTTATTCAATTAGTGATGTAATAATAATGGTTGGTTCCTTTGGTATGGCAGGAATAATAAAAACTTTTGTTATCATTTTGACTTGCTTATCATTCACATTAATTATGGTATCATATCACTTCCTGTTTACCCTACTACTACCTTATCCTTCATATATGGAAATCCCGGGACAAGCTAAGGTGCTAATCTTATAGAGGGTTAACACCGTACTAACTAATATTTAAGTGGTTTAATTTTATTTTTTATTAAATGGCTATAATTAAAGAAAGGGTATAATAGGAAATAAGAAGAAAATTAAAAAATATGAAATTAATATCATTTACGGAAAGTTACTTCTGTTTTTAAATCAAATCTGTTTGTTTTAGTGGGGCTGATTTGTAGGGATTGGGACGGTTAGGAGTTTTGATTTTTTGAAAACGGGTCTGTAGTAGTTTGATGTGAACATATGGTAGTGTTTATGTTCATGATTGAACTGGGACTATGTAGTTTCGTCAATATTGAGGTGCAATATTTTGGTAGTAGTGGTTTTTACGAATGCGTGTGTAGCGTTTTGTGATTGACGTGCTAATGCTTGTGTAGGGTTTATTATTGATGGCATGGAAGTGACTGTAGTGTGATGTGTACCTATGGTAGTGTTTATGCTGAAGTTTGAACTGGGACTATGTAGTGTTGTGAGTCAATATTGAGTTAATACGGGGACCGGTTATTGTAACAACACCCATTGTGTTGTTATTGTAACAACACTAGTCCCCAACCAATAGAAAGCTAGGATTGTGATGACTTTTTATTAGATGAGTTGACCTAGTGTAAAATCAAAGCAGGGGTATAATTGTCATTATGAAAAATCTATTTAAATAATAAATTAAAAAAATAAAAAATTTAAAAAATATTTTTTTTATTTTCTGCCCAAAAATTTGGTCGTCGGAATTCTGCCACCGGTCACCGGAATATGCTTTTTGTCGCCGGAATATGCTTACCGGCGTCTGAATCTAGTCACCGGGGCCGGAATATGCCTATCGGCGTCGAAATCTGCTCACTGACGGTCACCGGAGTTCGGTCAACGAACTTCGTTGAACGGTCAACGGTCAACGACCACCGGATGTTATGGTTAGCATTGTGAGATTTATGGTTTGGTTTCTCATATTTTTTATGCCTTTTATGGTTTGTTTTATTGTGTTTGTGGTTTGCATTGAGAAGTTTCTGGTTTGTTTTCAAAAACTTTGTGGTTTGCATTGTGAGGTTTCCGGTTTGTTTTAATATATTTGTGGTTTGCATTATGACGTTTATGGTTTGCTTTTTGTGGTTTGATTTACTGTGTTTGTGGTTTGCATTATGAGGTTTCTGGTGTGCTTTCGCAAATGTTGTGGTTTGCATTGTGAGGTTTCTGGTTAGCATTGTGAGATTTATGGTTTGATTTCTCATTTTTTTTATGCCTTTTATGGTTTGCTTTATTGTGTTTGTGATTTGCATTGAGAAGTTTCTGGTTTGGTTTCAAAAACTTTGTGGTTTGAATTGTGAGGTTTCTGGTTGGTTTTAATATATTTGTGGTTTGCATTAGGATGTTTATGGTTTGCTTTTTGTGGTTTGATTTACTGTGTTTGTGGTTTGCATTATGAGGTTTCTGGTGTGCTTTCGCAAATGTTGTGGTTTGCATTGTGGGGTTTCTGGTTTGTTTTAGGGGATTTGTGGTCTGAATTAGAAGGTTTTTAGTTTGCATTAATAAGTTTCTGGTGTGCTTTCGAAACTTTTGTGGTTTGCTTTGTGAGGTTTGTTGTTTGTTTTATGAAATTTGTGGTATGCATTAGAAGGTTTTTGGTGTGAATCTTTGCACCGACTCATTGTAAAACTTTTCAAAACCCGCTTTAAGATATTCCATGTTGAGAAAATATAAATTGAGCATGTATGATCATCCCAAATGAAATTACAACAATTTATGCCAAATTTCCAGCTCCTCCCACTTGCATTGCCCCCACACCATCCAGCCCCTCCTCTAGGGAACATCGCCAATAATTCATTCTTACTCCTTCCTTCGCTTCCTTCGTCCTCTCCTATCGCAAAAATATTCTCCTCCCCAGACAAAGTATCATACCATATCTCCACGATTTGATTGTGATTCCACCCCATTCCCACCCACGTCTCATTTTGACCATTTCAGAGGCAAGCTTCTCCAGTTTAATGAAATTACAACAATTTATGCCAAACCGTCAAATTGAAATGGGTTAAAGATAGTGTTCTGGACAGGGTCGTCTCTGGCCACGGAGATATGAAAGCTGCCTGCTTTCTCGTTTCCATAATTACATCTGCTCCCAACCATTCCCTCCCTGTCTACTCCCTCATCGCCGCCGTCCTATCTGCTCTCCGCGAAGCAAAATTGCAGGCCACCAGAGGCTCTGTCTTCATCACCACTCACCCACCCACACAGAAGAACTCAACAACCCCCCGCCTTCAACAAATTCCCACGAAAAAATCGAAAGTCCGAAACTCAAAATCTCCGCCTCCGTCGACTCCGGTTGATTCCCCCCTTCTCTTCCCGTGTGTGCAGAGAAGAGAGAGCTGAGCTGCGGCCGGCTGTTGTGAATTGAAATTTTGAACGGAGCCGAGATTCAATTTAGGCGGTTATGGATGCGAAGGTTGCTCTCAGTATGCAGCTGCCTGGTGCTTGGACGTGGAGACTGACGAAGGCTGGAAGCGGCGGAGTGATGATGGCGGTCGAGAAGTTAGGAGTGCGACGGCGGAGATGGGCGAGGATGGCGACTCAGCAGCGAAGGCGAGTTCGAATGCTCCTTCTTATCCGTAATTATCTTTCTGTTAATTTAATATATTATTATCTAATAATTAATGGTATTTTACTCTTATACTCTTAATGAATCCTGTTGTTAGTATAACAACTCTTAAGGTGTTGTTATACTATCCGGACCCGTTAATACGGGACAAATACTAAACCAACACAAAGGAGTACTAATCACTATCAGAACATGAATCACTACCACCCTAAATTCCAACACTCAGTACTCAGTTATTGGATTCGTGTGAACTTCGTTTGTACTAATCAGAACATGAACACAAATCAACATAAAACATTACTGATCAGAACACGAATCACTACAGCATAAAATCATTGACCCACTCCGCAAATCACTACCAACAGAACACTACTAACCACATGCGAAACACTACCACCTGAATCTACTGGACTCTTCTCTCCGATCAGAAACCAAATCGGAGTTAAGATCTATAAACCTGCACGCAATCGTCCTAAAAGGCAGATCTTGATTCAAAAAATAAAAAAAATAGAGCCGGGGCGGGAAATGCAATTTCGCCAGGAAGAGAAGAAGAAAGACGATTGACAAAGTTTTACTACTGTTTGAGGCGGCGGCTGGAACGAAGCCAAGATCGGCTGAAAGTGAACCCGACGAAGGCGACTACGGATGCGACGAGGTCGGAGGAGCGAAGGAGGGGGACGAGGTGGGAGGATTGGAGGGCGGCGACAAGGCGGGATGAGCGGAAGGCGGCAACGAGGTGGGAGGAGCGGAGGGTAGTGCAGGCGAGACAGTGCCAATGAAGGCCGCTGGGGACGGAGCCTTCAACGACGGGAAGGATTGAAATCAGCGGCTCCGCTAGGAGAAGAACTCCGACTGCTATAGAAGAAAGAGGGAAGACCAAAAACTCACCCAAAAAGAATAAGCTTCTGACTGTTGGGATCCCACCACAAAACTGCATCCGTCTCTGGTTGATTTCATGGCTTGACATCAGCAAAATAATCCAATTCACTAAAATACCCCTGAGGACATAACTCCCTTCATTAGGCAAAAATACAAAACACAGCCGTACTATAGAGTTAGCAGGGTGCTAACGGAGTGGGGATTAGCAACCCATCGGATCCCGGAAATCTCAAATGAATATAGGAGTTATTCGACGACGCACATAGCCTATCAATGGCCACCAAAGGAAAAAATGATGGTTGTCAATTGTCAAGGTTTGAGTTGAACCCATGACCTCCAGAATCAAAACTTGTGCCTTTACCATCTCCACCATTGTTTGATTGAAGTGAATGCGAAAAATTATTAAGTTAAGTGAATGATGATTTTGAAATGATTTGTTGATCTGGTTAAGCTTATGTGTAACGGTTGAAGTACGTGAGTAGTGTGAAATGACAAACGATCTTACAAATATGTGTTCCCTTATAGAAGATAAATAAGCAGAATGGGAAACTATGAAACAATTCACTAAAATAGGGTCTACCGTCCTTCTTAAAATCAATTTTTAAAATGAGAAATCATCATAATTTAAGCTCATATTCTTTTATCGAAAAGTTTGTTATTTGATCAAACAGAGGCACCAACTAGTACCATGAAATCTCAATTCTAGATATCAACATCAACTTAGTTCACATCACTTAGTATGAATCAATAAGGCTCCTAGCAAGACAAAAGTGTGTTGTCAATTAAGAGGGTGATTAGGGTTTTGCTCCGAGAATTCCGGAGTTGAGAAAAAAAGGCGATTATGCACGATCTAGGGTTCGGCTTCCATGGCGGCGCACCCGTCGTCGGCTGTGCCGACGGGACATGATAAACCGACGGATACAACTAGAGGAATACTGAGACCTGCTAAGGCTTCCTCGTCTCTGGATGGAAAGAGTGCGAAGGAGTCCGTTCAGCCCAAGAAAAAGGTGTGACCTCTGAACTTTCCAGATGATGGCCGGGAAACTGACGCTAAGGTTGTGATAGAGATGGACACTGAGAAGGAGGGGCGACCAAAGTCACCGGCATGGCGTGGGAAACAAGGAAAAAGTTTCACTGATATCTTGAAACAAGACTCATGGTTTGTTGCTGACTCGGACTCGGAGGACGTAGCTGCAGTGGAGAGAGAGGAAGATGACGTGTGGGATGATGAGAATGAGGACCCAAAGTGTCCAACGATCTTACTCACTGCAGAGGAAAAAATCTGATGGCGTCGAGAGTGGAGATCGGCCCTGGTGGTGAAAGGTTTAAGGCAAAAAGTTCCATATATCCCGTTGGTGCGTCGTCTCCAATCGCTCTGGTCTAGGCATGGAAACGTGCAAATCTCCGATATGAAAAATGGGTGCTTCCTGGTTCGCTTTCGTAACCAGAAGGACTATGAATGGGCGATGATGGGCGTCCCTTGGATGCTGGGAGATACATACTTGATGGTGCATCGATGGTTCAAGGGTTTTAACCCCTGGAAAAGTAAATAAAATCAACGATGTTGTGGGCTCAACTTCCCGAACTCCCAATCGAGTTAATCAACAAGGAAGCGGCAATGAATATTGGTGGATACTTGGTGACTCGCTCAAAACTACACCGCGAATTATATCCCGACTAGAGCCCCATTTTTTAAACTCTAGTTGGGTGCAGTATAGGGCAAGTATTTAATTGTCAAACCCGGGCCGGTCCATGTACCCCTACTTCAATCACTTAATTTGTTATTTAGCAAAACAGTTTTGGGTTTAAAACTAAGAAAACTACAAACTAAACAAGCAAGGAAAGTAAATGGAGGAGAATTCTACTGGAGAGGATTTCACCCGGGTATTGCTCCCTCTAGTCTCATGCTAAGAAGTGACAAACAAAGCTCTAGTGTGAAGGACGTGTTCATACACTGCGAGGTGGGTGCAGCTAGCTAGGGACAAACTCCCTTAGTCGATCAATGAAGGAAAATCAACAAATAGAAGCTAGGAGAACTAGCTCTCTTAACCGTTAGGTTAAGGATTGTGATTCATAGCTAGGGAACCTAGCCCTCTTCACCGATCAACCAAGGAGATCCCTAACTCTCTTAGTTATCTAATTGAGATTCGTTGCAACAAGTTAGAAAACTAACTCACTTAACCTTTCGGCTAAGGGTGACAACAATAGGCTAGGATACCTAACCCTCTCGACTAGCCGACTAAGGATTGCAAACCAAACTCTCATAACTTAATCCGGTTGGCGGAGATACCAATCCCTGTGGAATCACGACCATACACGATACTTGAGATTTTGGTCTTAAATCGACCTAAAGGAGATTACCCAAGTGGCTAAGAAGTCTAGCTTCCTATTGGACCAAAAGGGGATTTCCACCCTCTAGGTTAATTTTACCCGATATTGAGTTAAAACTAGCACACTCAATCATTCATGAATAATACCTCAAATATCATATAAAACACTCAATCCACATAATAGATTCATGTTCTTACATCCTAACACATAGAGAGACTAGGATTGACAATATCCAAGTGAGTAGGTAGGCTATTCCATTGTTAGACAAGAGAAAACAACAAAAGGGGAAGAAAGAACTATGAAGTGATGCCAATATTTCCTCCTTGTTGCTTGACACACCCTTGAGATGAAGAAATATTCAATCCTCTAGTTAGGAACAAGCCCAAAACTCCTTCTTCCTCCTTTGATTTGCACTTTCTCACTGTAGAAGAAACCCTAACCTCTCACTAGAATCCTCTTTATTTTGAAAAATGAAAACCTAACCTAAAAATGAAGCTCTCTTTCTTCTTCCTTTAAGCTCTCATTAAAACCCAGATCGAGCTGAGTTCACGGCCTTCCAGTTCACAACCGTGAACACCTAAACGCGTCCGTGAACTCAGTGTCATCTCCAAATGGCACTGCTTCACTTTCCAGGGTTCACGGTTTGTGCTCATAGTTCACGGTCTTAGAGACCATGAACTCCCTTGGCGTCAGTAACCTCTCAAACCTCGCTGGACGCCTCGAGGTTCATGGTTTGTGGTTCCAGTTCACGGCCTTAGGAGACCGTGAACTCCAATGCCAGACCGTGACCTGCAGCTGATTTCTAGACGCCTGCGCTTCACTGTTAAGGGGCAATTGTCACGGTCGCTACTTTGGAATTTTCTTCAGTTTTTGCACTTCTTGACCTTCAATCGTCCCAAAACTCGTCATCGACCCTTCCACATGTGCTAGGACCTGAAATGTATCAAAACAAGCACAACCTAGTGTGAAATATATCGAGGGACGATGAAATACAAAGCCAAACGATCAAGAAATGAGGGGTAAAATGTGTACAATTGGACCCGAATCACTTAGGTAAAGCAGTTCGTGTGGATAGGGCAACGGAACTTGGGGCTCGAGGGAAATATGCTCAGGCTTCCGTTGAAGTTGACCTTACACATCCGTTGATCTCACTGTTCAGAATAAAAGGAGTGAAGTTCTTGGTTCAGTGTGAAGGCTTAGATGATCTGCGTACGGATTGCGGAACGTATGGGAAGTCAAAGGGAAGGTGCCATTGCATACCAAGGTCGATGGAGATTGAGGATAGTTTGGACGTGAGTACATATGAGAGGGATGATCCTATGGAGGGTTAGACATATGGGGAGTGGATGAAGGTGAAGCCTTGGTGACGAGGTCCGGTAAGAAAAGAGAAGAGTGGATGGAAAGCTGAAGGAGGGAAACTCACAAACAGGTTCCAAGAGCTGGCTGAGGATGTTTGGGTAACTGAGGCCGAGGAAATAAGAAGTAATGAGAAGGAGGATGTGCATGTGGAACGTAAACAGGACCATGCAACGTTGGAAAAAAAAAGTCGAATGATTTATCCCAGGATGTGGCACCCAATCTATACCCGGTGGATTCGGGTAACAAACTCCCCGTGACACCAAAGCCTTCTGATAAGGTGAGCGCGAGCTCATCAACTCAAGTGAAAGAGGTACAACAAGCAGTACATGTTCCTAGCAAAGCTTACAAGGGTTTGCAACTAAAGGGGAGTGGGAGTATGCCCTAGTGAAGGGAAGCGACGAGAAGATATTGGAACCGAAGAAAGGAGAAGGGACATAGAGTAAGTCCAAGAAGGAACCTGAAGGGGTCTAGAGTCAAACAAAAACTGATGGTGCAGGGAACCGATCCCCTTCGAGTAATAAATGAGGTTACTATGCTATAACTGTTGCAGTATGGAAAGCACCCGTGCAGTTAGATCTCTGAAGTCGTTACTATGACATGCTCCCTCCCAGGTTGTTTTCCTAATGGAGACTAAACAACTTCGGGATGAGAATGAGAAGACTAGGTTGGAAGTGGGCTTTAAAAATGGTACAAGCTGGCCTTGTGATGTATCCATGGTTGGGAGAGCGCGCGCGAGGGGGGTGGGCTATCCATGTGGTGGCTTGAAGATGTGCAGGCGACGGTGATGGCTGACTCTTTCAACTACATTTATCTTAGGGGTCGAGAAGAAGCCAAAGGAGGTTTGGCGGTTCCCAAGAGTCTACGGTTGGCCAGAGAGTCGAGATAAACACCATACTTTGCAACTGATTTGTGAATTAGCTTGAGTATGGAATGGACCATGGATTTGTGGTGGTGACCTCAACCAAATCCTGTCTGATGAAGAAAAGAAAGGAGGGAACTTAGGCAGAGTGGAGGAGATGGGGTCTTTCACGGATTGTTTGATGGAGATGGGTCTTAAGGACCTAGGTTTCCATGGTTACCCTTATACATGGGAGAATAGAAGTCGCGGTGGAATGTACATAGAGGAGAGATTGGATCGATTTCTTGTGAATGGGGCCTGGTGGGAGATGCGACCGATGGCACGTGTATTGCACTTAGATCAAATGAGGTCAGACCATCGCCCCATATCTTGTGATACTTTGGGTGATGAGGATGTTGATGTCCAGTGGGGTTGGTCCTTTCGGTTTAAACCACATTGGGCTAAGCATGATGAGTGTGTGGAGAAGGTGAAGGAAGCCTAGATTTCGAATTCGGGAGATGCTATTTCCAAAATTACAAATGTTTAGACAGTGCTGGACTCCTGGAGCCGAGCTACTTTTTCAAATTTCAAGCGGCAGAAGGACAAAATCAAGAGGGCTCTGAAGGCCCTCGAACGCAGAGATAAGACGGATTGGGTCTTGAGCAGAGACGCAAGCTCGAAAAGGAATTAGAGGAAATAGAAAGTGACGAGGAACTCTTTTGGGCTCAACGATCTCGGGCTGATTGGCTAAGGGGTAGAGACAAAAATACAAATTTCTTCCATTGCAAGGCAACATCAAGACGACGCAGGAACACAATTAGGAAAATAAAGGATGAAACGGGAGTATGGTGGGGAGGTAACGAAGAGGTGTTATAATGTTTTATGAATTACTTTGTAAAACTCTTCACTGCAGGTGATCGCCCGGAGTTGACGCCGGTCCTGGACTCGGTGGGAACTAGAGTCAGTGATGAAATGAATGAAGGGCTCCTAAAGTCGAGTACCAGAGAGGAGTTGTATGCTGCTCTGTGCCACATGGGAAAGAGGAAGGCCGTCGGTGCCGACGGCATGTCTGTTCTCTTCTTCCTCAAATATTGGCACATAGTTGGAAATGAAGTGACCGAGATGTTGTTGGGTGTTATTAAGAGTGAGACAATGCACCAAGAGTTGGACCTTACCCTTTTGGCTCTGATCCCCAAATTCAGAGATCCAACTATGGCGAAAGAATTCCGACCGATTAGCATCTATAACGTTATGTATAAGATGTTACCGAAGGCTTTGGCGAACAGACTAAAGGTCTTACTGGACATGATTATTTCCCTGGAACAGAGTGCGTTTGTACCAGGGCGTTTCATAGTGGATAATGTCATGACATCTTTTAAGTGTTTTCACACTATGAAGAAGAAGACAAAAAATAAGTAGGGATATCTAGCTTCAAAGACTGATATGGCGAAAGCTTATGACAGGGTGGAATAGTGGTTTTTGGAAGGAGTTATGCGGAGAATGGGTTTTGCAGAAGGTTGGATTCGCCTTGTCATGTTGTGTGTCCGCTCGGTGATTTATGCGGTTCTCGTCAACGGGCACAGATCTCAGACTTTCGCTCCTATCAGGGGTCTGCGACAAGGCGATCCGCTATTGCCATACCTCTTTCTATTGGTAGCGGAGGGTTTGTCGAGCTATACCTCTTTGGCGGTTAGGCAGAAGCGAATCCATGGGTTGTCAGTGGCTAGGGGAGCGTCGGTGATCTCTCATCTTTTTTTCGCCGACGACTCTATCTTTTTTGCTAGAGACACTAAAAAGAAGAGTCGGGAGTTGAGGAGGGTGCTCGCGGACTACGAGAGAGAATATTAAGCCTGAGGTGACGTCTGAGGTGACCTTTGGAGGGAATGTTAAGCCTCACCAGCTATTAATTGCTAGTTCGACTTTGGGGATGAAGGTGGTGGAGAAACATAATAAATACCTAGGTTTGGTGATAGAGGTTGACCGATCGAAAAAGGAACTGTTCACTTTCCTAAAAGATCGAATCCAAAAGAAACTGTCGGGTTGGAAGGAAAAAGCAATGTCAGAAAGCAGGGAGAGAGGTCCTGATCAAGTCAGTGGCGTAGGCTCAATTAACCTACACCATGTCTGTGTTTAAGATCCCGGAGGGGATTCTTGATGAAATACATGGTATGATAACGCGGTTCTGGTGGGGTCAATGGGGAGAGGAGAGAAGGGTCCCGTGGGTGTCAATAGAAGGTTTGATGTGTACGAAGGAGCAAGGGGTATTGGATTATGAGATCTGCGCGACTTCAATCAAACGATGCTGGCTAGAAAGATCTGGAACCTGTGGCAACGCTCGACATCCCTGGTGGCGCAGATAATGAAGGCTAAGTATTACAAACATACCTCGACACTGGATGCTCGAATTGGGCACAAGCCTAGTTATGTTTGGTTCAGTCTTATGAGCGCCTAGGAATTTCTGGTTGATGGGTTGTGTTGGAGGATTGGAAATGGTGCATCGGTCTGGATATGGGGAGATCGTTGGGTTCCATCGACTAATGGTTTCATTGTTCAGTCCCCACCGATGGGTCTACCGGTTGACGGAGTAGCCCGAGAGTTGATGAACGAAGAAGAAGCATGGGATGAGAACCTCCTAGAGAGATGTTTTTCGACGGATATGGTCCAGGCGATTCGCCAAATTCCTTTGCGCAACCCAAATGAATAAGATAAGCTTATATGGGCTGGCAGTAGGGATGTGCACTATATGGTACGAGAGGGTTATAAGATATGGCTTCAGAAGTTCTAGGAGCAACGTGAGGATAGGTGTGTGTGTGTGTGAGAGAGAGAGAGAGAGAGAGAGAGAGAGAGAGAGAGAGTCGGGCCTATGGAAGCTATTGTGGTCACTCAACGTGCCCGACGCATGCACGTTCTGTGACCAAAAGGAAACCCATGCTATTGCCTTCCACGAGTGCTCATGGGCTAGTAGGCTATGGCGTGCCTCATCGGTGGCACATTGTTCTGAGATACGTGGCATACTTAGCTACATGGACTGGGTTCAGAAGGTGGTTAAGGTGGTATCGATAAGTGATATTGAGGACTGGATCATGTTGTTGTGGTCGCTATGGAGAGAATGTAACGCCCACCTGTTTAATGGCAAGAAGATGGAGGAAGCTGACATTGTCCCACAAGCGATTACTTACCTTGAAGGATATCGGCAAAATCAGCTCAGAGAGTTTCAGCCGTAGAACACACCTAGGATTGAGACTTGGACTCGACCATTACCTGGAAGTGTGAAGGTTAACGTGGATGCAGGGCTATACAAGGATGGTGTAGGGCTGAGTGTGGTTATACGTGACCATGAAGAAAGATTTCTATTGGCTGCAGCAAAGAGAATAAAGGTTGTCAAAGATCCGACGATGGGTGAAGCGCTGGCCATTGAGTTTGGACTGCAACTGGTTCGACAACATCATTTCGAGTCGCCGATCATGGAATCTGACTGTTTGACGGTGGTGAACCGTACGAGTGGGATGGTAGAAGTGGAAACAGAAGTGGGGATTGTATACAAGAACATACATAAGCTGTTGGGGGAAATTGAAAATGGCAGGTTGCGACATGCATGCAGGAAGGCTAATGGAGCTGCACATCTCATAGCTCATACGAAGACGCGAAGGAATACAACAGAAGTTTAGTTTGATAGACCCGGCTGAACCTGTTAGATCAGCTTGTAATTGACAATGCTAGTTTTGTTTTAAGTGAATAAAAGCTGAATACAAGTTTCAATAAAAAAATCAAGAAGGCTTCTTACATTTACCGGTTGAAGAAGCAACATCAAGATTAGATTGTAACCAGTCAAATTGAACTCTCAGTTAATTATTCTCAATTTGAAGAGAATTGCTTGATAGGTGATAGAAAATAAACATGAACATTGAATTCTTTTAATTATACATACTGTGTGAGACCTATAATATCATGAGCAATTGTACATAAATTTTTACCTACATTTTGATCGAAAATGAATGGAAGAAACTAACAATATTAATAATAACCTGTTGTAATTCAAGAATATGATGACACAACCATGAAATGAAAAAAAAATATATATGGATTTATCAGTGAATCCCCTATACCTGCATGTAATTGTATTTCCTTTATCATTGTTATAAGTGATTCTTTTATGAATTAAGTGATTATATTCAACTTTATATGTCGGGCCACAAAATGAGTTATTTCTTGTTGGGCACCCATATAAAACCAACCAATGCATAGAATGATCGCCTTCCTCGTAATAGTTTAGTCTAAAAGATCCAAGAAGCTATTTGGGCTGAGGCTGACAGACTGATTCCAGGCCAATCTGCATCATATGGGCCTGAAACTCACCCCCGCAGCCCAAATCCAAGCAACTTTAAAACCCTAATCTGTAAATCTTCCCTCCCCTAGGCCGCCATACCATGACAGAACCTCCCTATAAATCCCTCTGTCAATTCAATCTCCAGCTTCATCTCGCCGTTTTCTATCTACACATCCAGCCGCTGCTCTCCTGTACTTTCCTAGATCGCGAATTCCCTCCGCACCTCTCTTGCTCATAGCTGCTGTTGTTTCTCCCTCAATTGTTTTTAGATTTCATGTGTTTTCTCCTTCTCGAAATCGATTGATGGGTTTTGAGCAAGACGAGTGCTATGATGAAGCAAATTGTTTTGTGGACTAGAGTTTCTGATTTGGGCTTCTTCTCCCAATAGTTGAAGACTAACCCTTGGCTGTCTGAGCGCTCTCGCTTCTCCCTTCCAATTTTGTTTTGATTTCTTTCTTTCCCCTGTTCTTTGCATTTTTTTCTGGGCTTATGATGATAACATACCTTTATCTTAGCGGATTTCAGTGAGATAAATTCGTTTGTCAATGATCTGATTGTTACACACACTGAGGCCTTCAAATTCAAATGCTTTTTATCCAAATCGGTTTAGTGTTTTGAAAAAGATTGATGCTTTATGCTCTGGGGGATTTGGATTGCGATGATGAGTTAAGGCACACGAGGGTGTGTTAATTGGGCAGTGGACGGGTTTCCCTTCATTGGTGGAACTCGCCGTGAGCCTTAATTTAAAACGACTTCTCCTTCCACTGAGCTTCCTTAAATCCTTATCCTGTTTTAATTCTTATCTATATTTTGATTCAGCTTTAAACCATGTTTTTTGCTCCCATTACCAATTCCGGAGGATTGTAAATATGGTTCCTCACGGTATAATGGCTAGGGTGCTAGATTTAATTATCTTGTGGCTTATCCTGATTATTGGCTGGTTTGCTGTGCTATTTAATCCTGGAAACACCACATATATTTGGTTTCCTACTTTCGTTACCTAGGCTATATAGTATTTCTTTCTCTTCGCAACTCCTATGGAGTGTTTATCAATGTAAAGACAGTTTATTGACGTTATGGCAGGCAGCAACAGCTGTTTCAGCGGAATTGTGGCACTGAGTTTTATTGCCAGTTCGTCGGGAGTGTTCTTGAACCTTGAAGAATGCGTAGCCATTTGTTTCGAAATATGGGGTACAACATTGGAGCAGCGTGGACAATAAAACCTCATGTTATAGACCAATGTTAGCTAATTTGGAAATCATCAATCTGAAACAATTTTCACATGGATGGCTAGCGTTGGGGTTCAAAGATACGCTTGGGTCAAAAATCAAAATCTTTTTAAGATGGACGAAGGATGGAAGTAAAGTATTGCAGTAATCAATTCATTTATTGGTGAAATAAGGAGGTAACTAGCCAACCCCATTCCAATCTAACCCGTGCAAAGCCAAACCGTGTATTAGAATCTAAATATTTGCATATAGAATCAAGAATCCAACTGTCAAGCTAGACCGTTGATTTGATGATATAGCTTAGTTGGACATGGCCCTCTATATTGCAGTTCATGTTGACTTGCCAACTTTTGCAGATCCGTAGGATACAAATATCAAATTCTTAGCGACAAAGTTGTTAACTATGATTTGATCCATGAAACTGTATTGGTACTGCAGATTATACTGGTAAAGTCAGCGGTACGATATTTTATGGTAAAGTGGTGGTTTAATCATATTTCAACTGTTAGTGTCGTTAAATACCATTAACCGATTTAACATTTGATACTGGTATTTCGTGGTTGAATCGCTGGTACAGTTAGGTTTCATGGACCATCGTCTGACCGCTTCAGAGGGAGAAGAAGAGAGAGAAGGATGAGGGAGAAAGACAAATTTGCGAGGAAGATTGGAATTAGGGTTTCTAAGACAGAGCTCAAAAATGGCACAATGTCAAACCGACGACTAGTGTTGCAAGATTCTCTTATCTCATATGTGAAAAAGGAGATGGGGAGTAATATAAAAGAGTCCAGATTTGGAGATCCCGAGTAAATTGCATGATGGAAGTATCTTGGAAGAATGATTATCTAAATGAATATTTGAAAATATGGAAAAGGAAGGGGATAATTCCCAAAAGCTTCTGAGAGCACAAACAATTATGAGATTGGCAGAAAGCTGGACCTATTTAACATTTTAACTACAAGTTACCTGTTCTAAAGTCAATTGCAATATCGGCAAAGTATAGCTCTGTAATATCAGCAAAGCATAGCTCTGCAGCATCATCAAATGGCAGTCAATCGGAAGTTTAACGTCGGTCTCCTAAGAATGTGTACCCTTCTCAACGTGACCATGTTGCTAATTTATAGATCTGCGCGTATAGATCGTTTGGTTTGTTGGTTGCATGGAGTTTTCCATGGATGATGCAGAATCTGCATTGGCTGGGAAGTATGGAGCCGACTCAAACCAATCAAGCTCAGGAGATGGAGATCCCATCTACTCAAACACTAGAAATGGTGGGGGTTGAGTCTCAGGAATGGGGTCCCCGAGAGACGGCTTGTCCGGTTGGGGATAAGTAGGTCTGCTATGTCTAAATCGAAAGTTGTAGACATGGGAAAGAGAACAGGGCAAAATGAGCGCCCTGTACAGGATATGTTAGGAGGAGGCAGAGGGTACGGTCGTGGTCAGGCTACTCGAGGTGGGTATGGTCAGGGGCAATGGAGTAGAAGCCGAAGCAGCGGTGGTGCTGGTCCAGTTCGGGGATGAAGCAAAGGATATGGTGGTCAGGGACCTCAAGGCCATGGAGGATGGAGAGGAAATATGCATGGAGGGCATGGGCAACAATTGAAGAAGGGATGCTCTGATCTAAGGGTGAATAACCCTCCTAAAACTGGGGTCTCATTTGGTTCCTTTGCGGGGGATCAAGGAGATGCTAGGATAGGTGAAGGCAGTAAGGAGGCTGATGCTTCTGACCCTAGATATAAACAAGTGTCTCGAATGTCAGTTGCAGAGCTGGATGAAAGTGAGGCTCGTAAGCGACCAACAACTGTGATGGAGGACCTAGTCCCGGATCCAACCTTTGCGAAGAAGGTGTGCATGGAAGAGGATTCTGCTGTTAAACAAAGTGATGAAATGGTGGGGGTAACCAACCAAAAATGGCCTGAAACCATCAAATGAAGATTTTGTCTTGGAATGTGAGAGGTATCAGACCGTCTCTCACTTTCCAATCATTGTCGGGTCTGTGTAGGTCAAATAAGACAGATTTTGTCTTTCTTTCAGTGACAAAATTGAGTAGGCGCGTAGTTACCCTTCGTTTGCACGGTTTAGGTTTGCAATATTTTTTTCTTGTGGATGTTGTTAATACTTTTGGTGGTCAGAGTAGTCAAAATCCCGATTTAAATCCTAAAATCCTACGCTTTTACGATTTTACTTACCTATTACGATCTTCATTTCACTATAAAATCTATGGACCTTAAAATCCTACACTATTCACGATTTAAATCCTTAAAATCTTGAAAATCTTACGATTCAAATCTTTGAGTCAATTTTACTTATTTTCCCCATAATTTGCAAAACTACGCCTCTTTTTCTTCTCCTCCACCAACATCATCTAGTTCTCTCACACTAACCACCATCGACTATAATAAATTCACATCAATGTATTAATCATCATTGATTCACCACCTCTTAACATTAACCTTGATAAATTGGAACCTTATCCTTGAAAATTATCATTGTAAGTGTTATGTGCTTTTATGTTATTCATGATTTTCCTTACTAATATTATCCCGTCTTCATTTTTATATGGATCTTAAAATCCTACGATTTTACGATTCTGATTTTACCCACATTTTTTATTTTACGTAAAATCCCGATTTTGACTGCTTTGTTGGTGGTTTGGCCTTCAACTTGGATACTAGTTTGAATGTAACAGGGTTATCTAGTTCGGATTTTTATGTTGCTTGTGGTGTGACTAAGGGGAACAATAGTGGTTTGGAGTATGTTGTGATTGGTGTTTACTTTTCTTCTGATATGTCTATCCATGGACATCAAACTCTTCAATTACAAATGAAATGCCAAACTATTGCTTGTCTTTTTGTGGTTGTGGGAGATATGAATTATGTTTTAGAGACTTCTGAGAAAACAGACGGATGAGATTGGGATCCAGCTAAATCTATGGCTGTGAGAGACCTGATGAATACGTGTGGGCTGCAGGACTTAGGGTTTATGGGTCCGCCTCATACATGGTCGAACCATCGTATGTGATTGGCTTGTGTTACTGAGAGATTGGATAGAGCATTAGCGTCTCTGGCTTGGGTAGAAAAGTTCCCCGAATCTTTTGTCAAACACTGTACCAACCTTGGGTCGGGCCATATAAAAGAACTTTGAGACCATTATTTCGGTTTGATTCGAGATGGGTAGAGTATGTTGAGGTTATACCTCTGGTTCAGTCCATTTGGGATCAACCTGTTGTAGGCTCTCCCATGTTTCGGCTTTGGATACGTCTAAAGCGCTTGCGACATAAGCTCTATGAGTGGAGTAGAGAGGGAACTTGTAATTCACAAAGGAGTATCTGAATACTCCAACATGAGATTGAAGCTCTTGAAGGGGAGGCGGAGATTGATTGGGTTCACGTGGGTGAATTAGAGACGAAATTAACGCGATAATAGGCAGTAGAAGAGGTTTTTAGGCGGCAGAAATCGGGGGTATATTGGCTGAAAGAAGGAGATTGTAATTCCTCTTACTTTCATAATGTGACCCGTACTCGTCGACGAAAAAATTATATTGAAAAGCTTCTTCGGGAGGATGGAACTTGGGTAGTGGAGGAAATTGAGAAAGCGGGGGAGGCTATTGACTTAATGACTTCTATGAGAAACTATTCTCAACCGAGAGTGGGGTGGGGAATTTGGTCGAACATGTCCAATTGCTCCCTATAGCCACGACGGTGTAGGAAGAGATAATGAGCAGCTCACGACCCCAGTGTTGCCGGATAAAATTCGTAGGGCAATTTTCTCAATTAGTCCTACCCAGGCTCCTGGGTCGGATGGATTTACTGGAAAATTCTACTAGACATATTGGGATATCATTGGGCCATCAGTGATTGAGGAGGTGCAATCTTTTTTCGCTTCAGGGCGTTTACTCAAAAGCTTTAATCACACATGGTTAACGTTGGTTCCTAAGGTGGACTTGGTGGAGTCTATGAAACAAAACCGACCTATCAGTTTGTGTCAGGTATTCTATAAAATAATTTCTAAAATTTTGGCAGAACGGATGACAGTTCCTTTGCCCAATATTATCTCTCCGGAACAAAATGGATTTGTCTGGGATCGTCAAATAGTCGATAATATGCTAAATGGGCACGAGATCATGCATCATCTCAGAATCAAGAGGCATGGAAAGAAGGGTAATTTATTTGGCTTTGAAGGTTGGCATGGAAAAGGCATATGATAGAGTCGAATGGCCATTCTTGTTTGCGATCTTGAAAAAACTGGTATTTGGGGAGAAATGGATCAGTTGGATGAAAGAAGTAGTGTCTTCTACTTCATTTTCAGTGTTAATGAATGGGACTCCTTCGAGATATTTTAGTTCATCTAGAGGTTCGAGACAAGGAGACCCATTGTCCCCGTTGTTATTTCTTTGTGTACAGAAGGATTCGCAGCCCTCATCAGGAAAGCGATAGTGGAAGGTCGCCTCATTGGGGTGAAAGTAAATCCAAGAAGTCCTAGTGTCTCTCATCTATTTTTTGCAGATGACTCATACCTATTTTTGAGGGGACCGAGACAAGAATGTGAGAATCTGGTTCACATTCTCTACATTTATCAAGGTTTGAGTGGACAAAAAGTGAATATGGAAAAGTCGGCGGTCCGTTTTAGTAAGAATATCCAAGCTACAGATTGTACAGAGATGGCTCAGATTTTGGGAGTGGGTGTGGTGGGAGTTCAAGATAAATACTCGAGTTTGCCCACTCTAGTTCAATGATCTAAAACAGACACTTTCCGGTATTTGGAGGAGAAACTGCTGGCTAAACTGCATGGTTGGAAACACCGTCATTTGTAGCTAAAGAAGTGTTTCAAGGTGGTGGCATTGGCATTGCCTATTCATGTTATGTCATGTTTCTTGTTGCCTCTTGCGTTGTGTCGTAAATTGGATAGAGATATGGCTCGCTTTGGTGGGGTTATTCGACATAAAAAGATAAGGCACATTGGGTGTTTTGGAAAAAGTTTTGTCGCAGTAAATTTTGAAGGAGGGTTGGGGTTCAAGAGATTTGAGGAGTTTAATCATGCTCTCCTTGCTAAAGTCGCGTGGCGAATTATGGAAGACCCAGAGTCGTTGCTAGCCCGGGTTTTGAAGGGGAAATATTTCCCTCATTCGAATATCCTACAGGCTAAGAGGGGTTCGAGACCTTCGTGGGGGGGGGGGGGGGGCAGAGTATTCTGCATGGTAGAGATTTTCAAGAGCAAGGATTGGTTTGGCAAGTAGGGTCTGGGGAAGATGTGAGAATCCGGGAAGACTCTTGGATCCCTGGGGTTCAAGCTGGGAGTGTAGCTTTGCTTCCTAATGTGCCGGTGCAAGATGGGGATAAGGTGGAATTGTTATTGGTGCCAGGGGAAGGGGTCTTGGTGTTTGGATTTTTTACGTCAATGTTTTCCGCAGGAAATTGTGCGTCATATATTGTCCATTCCGCTGGCAAGGTTAGATTTGAAGGACAGGTTGGTCTGGGAATGGGAAAGAACATGTATTTTTTTTCCAGTAAAATCGGCTTATCATCTAGCTATGCAGATTAGTCGAGGCCTGAAGCGATGGAAAGAGGAAGTCTTTTTTTTACAAGGATTTCTGGAAGAAAATGTGGGGATTTCTGATTCAGCCAAAGCTGAAGTTTTTCCTCTCACAATTGATGCTTCAGATACTGCCTACTATGGAGACGTTGAAAGAGAAAGGGTGCATGTGCCCGACAACTTGCCATGTGTGTTGGGAGTCGTTGGAGTTTATTGATCACTTATTTCTAACCTGTAGGGTGGTGGCCAGCTTGTGGGATGGTAGTGGCCTTCGAGCTGCTTGGGAGGGATTGGAAGCAATGCAGTCAAAATCTAGATTTTAAGTAAAATCGAAAACCGAGGTAGAATCGAAATCGTAGATTAAAATCGTAAAATCGTAAGATTTTGAGGTTCATATTAAAATAAATACTTAAAACACTAGATAGTAATAAAAATGCATATCTTGAATAACAATCAACCACATAAAGCATAATTACTTCCCAAGATAAGTTTGTTTGCTAAACAAACACAACTAATCCATATATTTTTCTTGTACATAATAGAAACACACAAATAAGAAACATTATAGATATCACTGTTAATTAATTGTTAAGAGTAGAAAATCACATAAGATCGTTAGGATCAACATTAACATCACTTACACATCATTGTCATCATCCTCAACCTCACCCTCACTCTCATCGTTTTTATTTGTTTAAGGACTAATATCATTACTCTTCTGATCACTTGAAGTACTTTCACCATTAACCATATTTCCTTGATTACCATCATCCGGAAAAGATAACTTATTGATTGATGCATTCCCTTCTTAATTGATAAAAGGTCGGGTTAGTGGTGCTGAAGGATTGGGAGATGAACAAAAGCTTGCAATGTAATGGAGATTTGGATTATTGTGAGGGTGGTGGGAACAAACTACAAACTAATTGGGAGGGTGGAAGATATCGTTGATGGAAGGAGTTGGGCGCCGACGTGCGAAAGAGGAAGATATGAGGAAGAGAATGAAAATAAATTGAGGGTTAACTATCAGGTTGAGGTTGTGTTGTTCATTATGTTGGATTGGGGAAAGTAAATTTGACTCGGTTCATGGGCATAACCCAACTTGACCGGCCTAATTTTGATCCAATTGATATGAACCTTGAAATCGTACAAAATCGTAGATTTTATGGATTTTAGAGTTTTAAATCAGGATTTTATAGGATTTTAAGGTTCAAAGATTTTACAGTAAAATCAGGATCGGAACCCATAGGTAAGATCGTAAAATCGTAAGATTTTAAGATTAAAATCGGGATTTTGACTACATTGATTGGAAGGGATGAATTTGACGCTGGTACTTTGGAGGATGGTGGAGCTGGATGACTCTCCGGAGCGTGTTATGCGGTTGGTTGGTTTGTTACGGAGAATACGAAAGTCAAGGAATTGGGTTGCTTTTGATCATATTCAGTATAGCTCTGTTGTGTTGTTGCGGCAATATAATATGCACGTTGCAGAGTGGCTTTCTTCTTTTGATAATGCAGCTCCCCAGCAGCATGCTTTGTAGCTGGATAGGCGGGGTAGGAATGATCTTGCTACGGTAGTAATGGAGGGGGTGTTTCACGTGCTGGGTGGATGGGGTGGTCAGGGTTGGTTCACATGCTGCAGGTGGTTTGGTGGTTATGGATGGGACGGGGAGTGTCATTTTGTGTAATCATTACGCTTACCTGGCAAATCCTTTCCTAGTTGAGTTGATGGCTTTTCGAGATGCTCTCCAGTGGTGCTCTTTGAAGGGTCTAGCTGCGGTAACGTTCTGTGGGGATGCAAAAGATGTTGTTGATAAGACCAAGGAAGGAGATATGAGAGATGTGTGTGGAGGGGTGATATTGGAAGAGATCTGATATCTTCGGCAACAATTTCAACGGTTTAAGGTGGAGTTTATTGGCAAGAAAAACAACCGAGTAACCCATTTGGTGGCTAGGAAAGCTCTTAATTTGTTTCCTGCAGATTGTGCTAGTTTTGACCTTAGACAGTGGGTTTTTTTTGGTTTGTAAAACTTTTGGTATCGGTGATTCTTGGTAATACAAGGTAGCTATTGGCAAAAAAAAAAAAAATAAAAAAATTTTGACACCATATATCTTAGTAAATAATTAAGATACAAAATTAAAGCATTCCAACTTGGAGAAATTTTACAATGTTATATAGTATTGCTACTATATGATTTTGTCTTTATGGTATAATTTAAAATTGTACATTTACGTTTTGGTACAACTTCAGATTGTACCTATACATTTTGTACAAATTCTTTTATGGTACAACTTGAACTTGTACCTTTATGTGATGGTACAACTTCAAGTTGTAAAGTTGTACCATAACATAATGGTACAAATTGCTTTATGGTACAACCTAAACTTATACATTTAACGTTATGGTACAACTTTAAGTTGTACATTAAAGCACCAATACTATATAGCATAGTAGAAGTGCTCTCCAACTTGCACCATAACATCATAAACATTTAGATAATGTCATATGGAGACACGATCGTCTCTACTCTTTGGTGAAGTGTGGTTGTGAATGAAGGAGGAGACGAGATTCTCAAATTAAATAGTGAGACTAGGTATCATTGTGGGAGTTGGGAGAGTGGTCGAGTGGGCTGCTAACACATATTGAGAAGTCGGCTGGGTTCATGGTTTGGACCAGACTAGACCAAGAGATAAAAACAACATATAATACAGACCATGGACTATACTAGACCATACTTAACGATCTACGATCCGAACCAAATTGTGCGGTCTAGTTTGGACCATGGTTTTCTAAACGGTCTAGTCTATTTTCTCAGCCCTAAGTATTCTACTCTTCCACTTCTTATTATATCAATCAATAATTCAATAAATATTCTTCCAAGAAAATTAAACGAGGGGATTATCCGACGGGGACGATTGTGGTGGCTGCTTCTCCCCCTCCTACGCCACATCACCATCCCTCTCTCTCATGGAAAACCTTTAATTTTCACTCTTTAATCTTTAACGAATGATTTCTCTCTCGTTTTAAGTCGGAATTTAAATTTTTATGCACACTTAAATGAGATTAATTGTGTTATCAAAATGATATCCACATTAATATTTTTTTTAAACAAAAAAATTGAGGGACTTTTTACGAGTCCATACCATGGTCGTATTGATTGGAATTAAAATAAGAGCATACTATATGGTATGAAAGCGTACCACAAGATACCACCCGTACCAGGATGGTACAGTGTGGTATTTTTTGGTCCTATGTTTTTTTCACCCAGAAATATTTAGATCCAAATGGATCATGATGAATTCGTTCCTTCTGTGCATATATTTTCAAAAATGACTTAAAAACGAATGAGATATCATATGGTATGGAGTTGGTCACGAGAGCTATGAATTTTTTTCTTCAAAATATATTGAAAATGGATCTCATTTTGTAGAGCACAACGAATATATTCCATCTATGCAAAAAAATAATAATAATTGAAATCCGAGTTAGAACGAAGAAGATAAGAGCCGATTAAGATAACTAGGGAAAATAAAATATCTTTAATTCTCCACCCTTAGATCTGGATTTTTGGGCCCACTTAAAAAGGAAGGTCCAGATTTAATTATGCGAAGGTGCCCTAACTTGAGCCAAGCTGGGGGATCGAGGCTGATTAGCAACGTCACTGCTGTGTTTTCGGACGAAGGTCGCGTGAGGCATGCAGGAGTGGAGAGTGCTCCTCGTCGCCCAACTACGCAATAGAGGAAGAAGATTTCAGTTGGCGGCTGTTGGGTTTCAATGAACAGATGTTGGGAGATTCAATCAACGGCCAGCGCAGTCTGGTGATGGGAATTCGATGCTCAGCAGTGGGATTTAGTGGCCAGCGACAACGCCCTTCTCCGATGAGTTGGTGAACTGGTGGTAACGGAGGTTGATTTTTTCTACCTCTTGTGTGTTTTTGTTGTTTTATGAATCATGTGGTTGAAGTGAGAGAATGAGAGAATAAGTAGTGATCAACGAAGTGATCAAGTGAAGAGTTCGACAGGCCTGCCAGTTCGGTAACACCGATGCCAAGTATGAGTCGTCCTTCTTCCTTACCCAATTTTCGGATAAACGGAACGGTAACTGTTAACCGGTAAATCGATAGGACGGTTAACCGGTCGTTACTTAGTATCAGTTGTCGACATCAACATTGAGCACCTCGGTATAACAATAACCAGTAAGTCGATAATCGATTTAACCAGTTACCAATCTATTACCAACCCTAGTCATGGAGGTTACGTAATTTTTTTTGTTATAAGGGAGAGAGGTAGAAAAAGGGAAGAAGGATGATTTTTTTTTATTTGATAACCCAGGGAACCTCAGCCCCACGTGTCGCTTGAGCGACAGCGGGGCCTACTAAACCACTGGGGGTACCTGCATACTAACCGTGGCTTTCTGCTACCAACATCGGGGAGGCTTCGCCTCCGATACCAAGGGTGCCGCCGGGAACGCTCAAGTGGCGCCACTGGGAATCGAACTCAGGACCTCTCACATCCAGAGCTCAATTGGACCAGTGGTTTCACCACTAGGCTATGTTACCTTTGGCAAAAGGGAAGAAGGATGATGGAGGGTTATGGAGTTTTTTTTTTTGTTACGAGAGATGAGTTTCTCGGTTTTGTTTGTTTGTTACAATGTAAGATACATTTTATTTAAGTCATTATATTTTTAAATTACTATCTTATATGTACATGCTTTTAGAAAATGGATAAAATAATTCAAACAAGTTGGACCCGATCAGACAATTGAACCTCAAACTAAAAACACAAGTAGCAGTACATGCATGTCTTTCTTCTTAAGAATTCAAGCTTCAACGTTCAAAATTGTGTCATTTTGTTTAGTTCAAATTTTTATTGTTATTTTATTTAGAGGGTTGCTAATTGTCGCCCTAATTTTACGATAATTTCCCTAATTTAATACATAAGATTACCTAGTAATCCTTTTTATGTTTAAGCTTGAAGCGGGAGCGACTTTCCTCCATAACTTTATGGTCAGTAACCTTGTATAACTTGTCACATTACATAAATGACAACAATAGTGCTCTTAAAAATTTTAACGGGCTATATTTTAAGTCGATTTTCTTTTTGCATGGATAAATAAGATTAATTGTGCTTTTGAAAATCATATCCAATTTGATATATTTTTAGAATAAAAAAATTGAGACATTTAGTACCAGTCTATACTATAGTGGTATTGTTTGATATTACATTTAGAAAAATTAAATATTAGGTATAGGTTATTGGGCCAAATTAAGAATTTTTTTATTAAAACAAAAGAATCAATTAGCCAATACGTATGACTAGCCCAACAAACAAATTAATTTTAAGCTCGAAAGATAATAAGTTGTGTCCATAAAAAATTTCATTATTGGGTTACGGGAAAAGGGATTCATGGCCCAAGTGATGAAGGTGTTATGTTGGGTCTTGGCTGTTTACACTGGAAAAAAAAGGGGCAGGATACTATGACTACCCCAAAAGGGGTTGGGTTTTTGACACCCCCTCCTGCAGCTATCCACGTGTCTTTCATCTTTGAGTAAGTACTAATGATTATTGCTTTATTGGGAAGTTGTCATTATTATTGCTTTATTGGGAAAATTCGCATAATAATGATGCATGGGAAAGTTCCCATAATAATGATACACAGGGAAACAACAATATTTCATCTCCCCTTCTCTTCCTTTCAAATTTCTTTCCACCAGAACCTCTCCCGGCGTCTTCTCAGTCCAACAAACCCTCCCTCTGGCGGTCCACCCTCCGTCAACCAACTTCCATCAGCGGCCCAACTTATCGTTGCTTCCCTTTCCGCCGACCCTCTCCCGTCCCTCCGTTCCCCTTGAGTCTCCTCTCCTGCGACATCGACTTCATCACTTCACACGGCCGGAAATCATCAAGATGATCTCGATGATTTCGTCTCTAACATCAAGCATATGGAAGACGGCGGCAGAGGAAACGCACCAGTGGACTGGTACGTGTACATCGACTTCATCACTTCACGCGGCCCGAAATAATTAACGTCGAGCATATGGAAGATGGTGGCGCTGCCGTGAAAGTGGAGCCAATTAGAGACGCCGAGGAACACCAAAACAATCTCAGTAAGGATCTGTATTCATGTCTCGTCGACTTCTCCTGCCCGACAATGTACAAGTGCACCGGTATTTTGTATCATTGAAGTGATACAATGCCACTGCAATGGTATTTTCCCCCCTGAAAAGGTCCAGAAGGACACCATTGGTTATTGAAGCTGCGTAAACAACCTAGTTGCTTTGTATTATGTGTTGTCAATACGGTCGTAAACTAGTATATTTGTTTGAATGAACATGTATCAGTGACATGACAAGAGTAACAGTGCTTACCCTTAATGTTGTGGTTTTATGTACCAGTTTAGTGATACATTGTTCCGGGACCAATATTGAAGTTTGTAAACTTGTTTTAAAATTGTTGAGGGACAAATTTCTAGATGAAATATCGATGTTCAAATGTTACCATTGCAACATTAGATATAATGTACTTGTACCACTGAACTGATACATGTATCACTAAACTGATACATGTATCACTAAACTGATACATGTATCACTAAACTGAGGGAATTTACTGGTATTTGTATCATTGAAGTGGTACTGCATTGTTGCTCTGTTATTGTTTATCATTGTTATGAAAATATCATTGCACTGGTATTGTTCTCACTCCAACTCGTATTTGCCACTTCTAATGTACCACTTCATTTGTATTTTGTATGGGAGAAATACACTACACGCCACTAAACTATAAGAATTGGGGGAAGGATACTACTAATGTGAAAATAGAGCACCAAATACCATTAAAGTTCCCAAAATATGCATCCATTAAATTCTCATCAATTTGATTAACCAAATGAATACAATATATTTTTCCACCTCAAGCCTCTTTAACTTTCGTTGAAACTCGACATTAAGAGTTGCTGGACCATAAGTATCTTCATTGTCATTGCTCCTTTTTGCAAGCTCCCTAATCGCTCTCGCTTGTAGTCCGGAACGTGCTCTACTCCCTGCTTCGTGCGATTTGTCTTTTCTAGCGTGCATCCGATGCCGCTCCACAACTTCTCGAGAAACTCACTGCTCTGACTGAAATCAAAGAAGGTAAAATCAAAAGTCAAACCAATAAATATAACTACTGATAGGTGAGATCAACAATAAGACTTCCACTGCAGATATATCAATCCATTGATAGCTCTATCCTAGAAATCCATTCTAAACATAACTACTATGGTAGTTGTACTTTAAACAACCATAATGATTTCGTTTGTACCACTACAGTTATAGCACTACCCACAAAAACATCACAACGAACTACACTGCAGCGATAGATCTACCACTGCAGCGATAGATCAACAAGTGCAGTGATAGATCTACCACTAAAGTGATAGACACAGTATGCCACAAAAACATTCACATGGTTAACTATATCAATGTGGTGATAGACAACAGTCAAATAAACAACACTACATTATCCAAGAATTAACTATCACTGGAGTGGTATACTTCCGTACCAGAATCAACAATTTATACCACTCCAGTGATAGACATACCAGTATACAGGTACTGATACCACAAGAAAAAATCTAGTTCTCGAAACTCAAAAACACAGATCTGGGTAATGAAAAAACCATTGCACTAGTACTAATACCACACGAAAAACCCATATATATGAGTTTGGGAGAGAGTGCTACCTCAGATTCTTTTTCGTCGTCTTTGCCGGAAAGGGGAGGAGGGCCAACGCCTGAAGGGTAGGAGGGTCGTCGTCTTCGCTGGAAAGGTGAGGAGGGTCATCGTCTTCCCTGTCGATCCCTTCGCGTCGACGATCGAAAAGATAGACCTTTGGCGTGAAGTCGGAGGATGGCCAACGAATGGGATGGACCGCCGATGGTCGTTGAGGAATCGTAATGGAGGCCGGAAGGGTGATGATTCCGATGCGGGGAGAGGTCACGTCGGGGGAGGGTTTCTATAGATAGGTTATTGAAAGGGAGATAGGAGGAGACGAGAGGGAGTGATAAAAGGGTGAGAGTTAATTAATTTTGTATTGACCTTGGGAACCCTTTTTTCCTCGATACCCGATTTCTTTCCTTTTCAATGTAGGTTATAGAGCAATAATTACGTGATTACTGCTCAATAAATAGATGTTTAATCCTAACCATTCGTTTAACACTAATAAAAATGGATGGCATCTAAGTGGGGTGTCAAAAATCAAACCCCTTATGGGGGTAGTCATGCTAACCGCTCCCGAAAAACAAGTCTCAAAAGACAGAATTAATATGAGCATAAATCACCAAAGGTAGAATTAAGTGGAGCCTAAAGGCCATCAATTAATCCCCACTTCCCATTTATTAGTTATTACTGCTTAAATTAATGTTCACGTTGAGCACACTGACGTTTTAAACTAACGATAAAAGACATTTCATTTCATGATCATATTTAAGAATAAATAGTTAGTATGATACTTCATTCGTGGCTTAAAATTTGAAATTCAAATACTCACTTCGAATCATCTAATATTCGATCTTTTCATTATTTGTTTCTACTCTTTAATTTTCTTAAAATTTTATTTTATTCAATAAATTCTTGTAATCTATTCGGATAGGTATGATAAATAGACTAATTTTTAGTTTAGTTACGGTTTTGATTCTTTTATTTGTTTCACTCTCCCGTATGTATCTTTATGTTTCAACTATCATCAATTATCATCATTCTTGGAGAACGATTCAATAATAATTGATCATCAAATGTCCACCTTCCTCCTCAAGCGTTCATCATAATTGTAAATTTTAGAATCCGGATTTTCTTATTTGCAACCAATTGATATTTTGAATTTTCTAAAGCGTGTTGATTGTAAATTATGGTGGCGATTGAGAATGATCTCTAGTAAATGTTATGATATTCTTAACAATATAATGATTTTCTTTTTAATAAAAATTTGGGCCACATCTTCTTTTTGGAATAGGGCCACCAAAATCCATGAGCTGACTATAAGCATACCACGTGGTATGGAAGTCTATCATGGTGGTATGAACATATCAGACTGTATAATGGTTGAATACATGATAGTAGGAATATACGAACTGTCATTTACAACTTTCAACTTTTGAGTATCACAAGATATCACCCCTATACCAGGGTGGTATGTGGTGGTATTTTATTTTCTTGTATTGCGGCCAATAAATTTGTAGATCCAAGTGTAACCAATGAAAAGGATTGCAGTATAGTGACGCAAGTAATAAATATCGAATCCACGAGTCTATAGAGTTACTATTACTCAGCTTCGGTTTATTATTTACCAAACCAGATTAATGATTGATTTACTAAACTACTCTACTAACTAAACTAAACTAAACTACTAATTACAGGTTGGGATTCCCCCTAGCTCCTCAATTAGGTCCTTGTAATTTTCTTTGGTCATTTTACTGCTGATTAAACTGCGAAAGATTCGATAATAGCGTAGAATCTCTTAAGCTGACTAAGCCCTCTTAGACACAATACCCGACAGGTGACTAACCTTCGCCGTATAGAATGCTAAGCAATTCACATAAATCTTCACCTCGTGGAACGAAATCCAGTACAAAGTAGTGAATTGATTGACTCTCGTACAAGCAGATTCTATCTATCATAGGTTAAACCAGAAATCAAAGGAAAGTGATTAGAATTCAATTGACTCAACAATCATGTCTCAATTGATTAAAACCATTCACTATAACATCCAAAGTTTTAAACAAGAAAGATCCTAACACATGGAACTAGGGTTACTCAAACCTAAGTGAAGGGAAGTTACTTCATAGAGAAGAGAGAGAATACAATATAACTTTCACGATCTACAATCTTCATGTCTGGGCTTGTTCCTCGAGCTTCCAAAGAGAAGAAGTCCTCCAATTACGCTACAAGATCGCCCTCTAATCACTCTCTTTTTCTAAGGTTCATCCCTTAGGTGTTTTGTGTCCAAAACCCCGCTCTCCCTCTCTCTTTCTTGCGTTCGGCTATTAACAGCCTGAGTATCGACCCCCAGCCTGATTACCCGGTTGGGTATTTTGATGACAGGCCGAGTTTCTCCCAAAATGGAGTGCAGCGGTAAGTTGCCGAGGTAGCAAAACCCGGTCTCAGGTTGGATTCCCCCAATCGGGGATTAATGGGTCCAGACCAAGGAAAATCCCTTGATGGGTTCCCCAATCTCTTATAGCATTTCCCAGGTCGAGTATTTGATGGGTGACAGGGGATTTGGTCCTCGAACTCCTCCTCTCATCCATTTGGTGCTTTTGACCCGAAACTCGCTCCCAAGTCTGCATAGCTGCTCCAAGACCTGAAATACATCATGCAAGAACAACCTAGCGTGAAATCATCTTAAAACACGTGAATGGAGTCTCAAAAAGTATAAGAATAATGGAAAAAAACATGTGCAAATACCGAGTTATCAAATTCCCCCACACTTAACTGTTTGCTAGTCCCCAAGCAAACCTGACTCAAACAAATGCAACTCTCTAGACCTTTACTGCTACACGCAACCCCTATCATCAGTATATGACTTCCTAGATCATTTAGCAGCTTACGAGGTCAACCAACACAAAAGAAACCTCCTAGCTTCTTCGACTAGAACTCTAGTCACGAATCGGGATCATGCCAAGTAGTGATCGTAGGACAAATGACTCGTGGATAAAGAGACTCTCAAAAACAAAAAAATCACGGACTCAACTTTTTAGGTGCTCTATTCTTTCTTTGAAGATGGTTGGAACCCACTTTTTTCATTTTCTTGTTTCTCTTTTTTTTCTTTCTTTTTCCATGGGTTCCAACCTATTATTTTTCATAAAACGAGGCTCCCACCTAGCAAAGGTTTTGAGGGAGCCCAGCTCTTATCGGCCATGCCGGGAGCAGCTCACCAGCCATGCCGGAAGCAGATGTCTCAAGTCTTGTGCGGGGGAAGAGGTGTAAGGGAGCTGGAGGTAGTAGGTGGAAGTTGGAAACGGATTCCCGTCTCCCCTTACACACACTTTCACCGATTTCCACGCGGGAGACATTATTTTAAAAGCACAATTTATAACACCTTTTTCAAAACATGATACATGAGTCCACGAGGGAGAGAGATTCATCGATACCACACGATTCTCCATAGTGCTACACTACCTCCTTAGGTTGCATATTACTATAAAGACTATCACTTCAAAGCATACTGAGCAGGTGATTGCAAGGAACACGTACTTGGAGCCCTTAAATTGAAGATTTGGACAATGGACTAGGCTCCAAGCATTCAAACACAACCAAACATTCACAAGCAAACATAATGGAACATCGCCCCACACTTAAGCACGACATTGTCCTCAATGGAGGAAAGATAAGGAGAGTCAATCGAAGTTACCAGATCAAGTGTGAATGATGGTGGATAGGGCAGGCGGTGCATTCCGGGTGGAGAGAGTAGTCACAACACAAACACCACAAAATCTCACAAAGGTTGAGTAATAAAATCAAAGAACAAAACCGAATCAACCCAAGAGAAATAGGGAAAGAAATGCAAACCGATTGGTTGGGTAGCCTACTTGCCTCCCAATAAGTGCTTCTTTCACGTCTGGAACCAGAAGATGGCTCCTAAGTTTCTGTTCACCCCAAAATCTCCTTGAAGTTGAGGTTCTCGTCGATAAGGTGGAGTCTCAAGTAACAAGCATGTGGTGTATCAGGTGATGTAGGCACGTGCACTTGATGCAGATGAAGTCTCCACCCTCGACACCTCTTCTTCTCTCTTCTCATGTCTCATTTCCCCAAAATATGTAGGAAAACATTGATTGACCTTCATCGGATCCACCAAGAGGGATGAATGTTGGTGTGGCCTTGGTCTGGCGAAGAGACACTACAAATGGGTCCATGCCTAACAGCTCCTAGAAGTTTGGTGGAGATGTTCATGTAACTCATGGCCGATGAAGCCTCTTCCACCTCAACTTTATCCTCCGCCTGGATGCTAATTGCATCTTCAACCCCCCTTCCTTCTTCTGAATATGGTCTCTCCCCTTGGAAAAGATCAAGAACCTCCTCATCATGGCTTTCTTCCTAATCCTCCACAACTTCTTCCCTCGTCCTTTCTCGCTCTTCTTTTTCCAGCATGGATTGGAGAGCAAGTCGCCAACAATTTCTTTGATGAGATCATCTTGCATCTCGTCGCTCGAGCCCGACATCTTAGAGCAGAAATGGGGAAAGGTGTGATATGCCATCAGAGGACATTCCTGATCATTATTATCACGTGAGCTCTCTGTGCCAACTTCTATATGCTCCTCAACATCCTCATGATTGGCTTCTTCTTCCTCATTCGCTGATTGTATGGTATAGTCAAGGTTGTCTTGAGAACACTGCGCACAAGCTTTCTCAACGAGTTCTATATGCTTCTTTATGCTCCGGAGGGTCTCCTTTGTTTCATTGGGAAAGGAGAAATCAATGTGGGGAATGGCCTGGATCTGAGGATCCATCTTGGAGCATTATTTTTTGGAGTCCCGAGCACACTGCTCCATGAAAAAATCCAATTTAATCTTCGGCTCTCCCCGTAGAGTAAAGCACGGCTCTGCAGAATGGCCCTTTAAGGCTGTCATGGCTAACTCCAACTCAGATGGCCCCTCTGGTTGTGGGAGGAATTCTTCATGATAAGGAGATTGTTCTTGATGTGCCCAAGTGTCTGGGTTTTCTACGTAGTAGTGGGTTGGTACCGATACCCGAATCCATAGCCTTCTTTTCCTCAAATGCTCGAGGAAGTCTCAGGGTAATACCACTCGGGTGGTGGTGGATACCCCCAATGGTTGGAGAAGCCATGAGAATCCATGTTTCAGATATGCACTAACAAAAACAAAACACCCAAGTGAAAATCAAGGGTGGAAAAGAAAAACGTTAAAGTAGCAAACTTCTGCATTTCCTAATAATCAAGAAAGTCCTCGGCAACGGCGCCAAAAACTTGACTCGCTAAAACACAACTCCTATCAATGGCCAAGTGTAACCAATGAAAGGGGCTGCAGTATAGTGACACAAGTAATAAATATCGAATCCACGGGTCTATAGAGTTACTATTACTCAGCTTCAGTTCATTATAAAGCAAACCAGATTAAAGATTGATTTACTAAACTTCTCTACTAACTAAACTAAACTACTAATTACAGGTTGGGAACTCATTTAGGTATGATTCCCCCTAGCTCCTCAGTTAGGTCTTGTAATTTCCTTTGGTTGTTTTACTGTTGATTAAACTGCGGAAGATCCAATAATAGCTTGGAATCTCTTAAGTTGACCAAGCCCTCTTAGACACAATACCCGACAGGTGACTAACCTTCGCCGGGATAGAATTCTAAGCAATTCACATAAATCTCCACTACGTGGAATGAATTCCAGCATAAAGCAGTGAATTGATTGACTCTCATACAATTAATTCCCTACCACCAATTGAGAAAGCTCTCTTAACCCAATCATATTCTATCTATCATAGGTTAAAGCATAAATAAAAGGAAAGTGATCAGGATTCAATTGACTCAACAATCATGCCTCAATTGATTAAAACCATTCAATATAAAATCCAAAGTTTCAACGAGAAATATCCTAACACATGGAACTAGGGTTCCTCAAAACCTAAGTGAAGGGAAGTTACTTCATAGAGAAAATAGAGAATACAGTATAACTTTCCAGATCTTCAATCTTCATGTCTAGGCTTGTTCCTTGAGTTTACAAGGCGAAGATCCTCCAATTTAGCTCCAAGATCGCCCTCTGATCACTCTCTCCTTCTAGGGTTCATCCCTTAGGTGTTTTGTGTCCAAAACACCGCTCTCCCTCTCTCTTTTACGCGTTTAGCTATTAACAGATTGAGTATCGAACCCATGACCTGATTACCCGGTCTGGTATTTTGATGACAGGCCGAGTTTCTCCCAAAATGGAGAGCAATGGTAAGTTGCCGAGCAACAAAACCTGGTCACAGGTTGGATTCCCAGATCGGGGATTAAGGGGTCTAGATCGAGGAAAATCCCTAGACAGTTCCCCGGTCGGGTATTTGGTGGCTGACCTGGGATTTTGGTCCTTAAAACTCCTCCTCTCGTCCAGTTGGTGCTTTTGACCCGAAACTCGCTCCCAAGCTTGCATAGCTGCTCCAAGACCTGAAATACATCATGCAATAAGAACCTAGCGTGAAATCGAGTTAAAGCATGAGAATCGAGTCTCAAACAGTATAAGAATAGCAGGCAAAAATATGTGCAAATATCGAGTTATAACTAATGTCTATCCCTACTAATCAACGTATTAATTTATTCAATTCCCTAATTCCCCTACATTAAGTATTTGAGTTAATTTGAGTTGATTATAAAATTGGAATCAGGTAGTTAGTTGTAAGCGTAAAAAAGACAGAAAATTTGAACTGTGTATTTTTGTTTGATAATTTTTAATTTTAATAAATTTGCGAGAAAAATTTAGGGCCACATTTTTTATTTTCGAACAGGGATTCCGAATATCATGGGCCGACCCTGTTGTCCGAGTAGAGGTTGCTCCATTGTGAAGGAAGTCAGTTGGGTGGATAGTGTCGCCGATGAATTGGGGAGAATGGTCATAGAGAACGATGGAGTAGATGGAACGATTGCAAATTGCAGGAGGACGACAACATGGATTATTTGGAGGGGAGGTGGTTTATGGTATTGGAGGATTAGAGATTATAGGAGGGTTTTTATTTTTTTACGTTTCAAAATAGGAAGATAAAAGTAAAATTAGGACAACATTTAGCCACCTAATTTATTTAACGTCAATTTTTGTTGTTGTTGTAGATTGTTAGAGCAATTGCATTTGTGCTCTTTATTACCAATTAAATTTTTTGCAATCCACTATCACTTTAATTTCATTTACCTACATCAATTCAATTAACTTGCAATTGCGTGAGCCTAAATTATTTTTTTGTAAAATAAAAGGTTTATATATTTATTATTTTATCCATAAATGAAATAATAAATCTATTATCATCGATTTAAATGAATATCATATAAAAAAACTAATTGATGAAGACATGTTGGTTTTAACAATCAACTAAAATGAATTTAATAAATCAACAAAAATACCTAAAAGCATAATTAAAAGCAACAATATATAAAAATAAATTTAAATTAATGATATTCTTTATCTCCAAAACGGTCCTAGCATTGTGGTTGGGTGCGGATTTTGATGGTTAAACCCGAGATTATCCAAACCGACCGTGCTATTACATTATAGATAGAATTTTTATATATTTGATATCTATTCCTCTATTCACAAATCCCTTACCTTAATTGTTACAAATGTAATATGTTAACATAGTAACAATTGATAAATTGTTAAGTCAACTAGTTTTTACCCGATTGGTTGGTCGGATAGTTTTGTTTTATCATTTATATCAATTAATTTATCTATATGTTTGAAATCTTTTGAATATTCTAGATCTTTTATGCACTCACTTAATAGGTGATTTGAAATATGTTTATATGAAAAGTTCTCAATACTTAACACATTCACCTATGATGGTTCGATTTTGTAATTATAAATCATACCGTGAAGGTTTATCACGTCCCATTAAGGATATAGTCTATAAAGATTTGTTAACCAAGATACTCAAATGCATAAATATTTTGGGTGCATTTAAAACGATGTATCGTTTGAACAAAATTTTTATAATTTTTTTGGTAAATACTAATTATTAGCCAAACCTTTTACAACGGTAAATGGTGATAATATTCTTTACGAAAAAGTGAATGTGTAATTCATGACTCTATCATTATTCTAGTCACCCAGTTTTGAGCGTACGTGTACCCTCATCTTTAAATGACCCAACAATACACCTTTATTTTTTTGATGGATCCAACATTACACCCATGTATAGGAAAAAGTGAAGTATATCGAAGCAGACTAAGATGGAGTTCAAACGCATGTGGAAGTTGCAGGTTGTTGGTTTGTTAAAGGTTAGTACCGATGCAGGTTCTCGAGGCTGTCAATCATACCACGAAAATCATGCATAAATGAATAACAATGCAAGATTTACATGGTTCCCCTATTTGATATGAACGAAACTACTATGTGATGAGCAAGAGAGCCCACGGTCAATAATATTATCTCTGAAAAACCATCCCTCTACACAGTCGAACCTACCATATATATGTAGCCATATACACCTTAACCCTTACTCAACTACTAAATATATATTTATATGACTTGTTTCGAATATCACAATAAAACTCCCAATTAGGGCCCAAGTATAAATCTTAATTGGCCGCAATATAGAGCAAGTATGTTTAAATATCAACCCAGCCCGGTCCATGTACCCCTACTTCGATTGTTTGAAACATTATCTAGCGATTGGTTTATTGGTGAAAAGAACGATCTATAGCTAAAACATTCGGAAAATTAAATGGATTTGACACTAATTGAGAAGACTTCACCGGGTGTTGCTCCCCTTAGCCAACAATAATGACATGTTGGATCGAATGAACACGTGTTGTAAGGAGGTTGTAAACCATAGGGAAGTGCAACAAGTGAACACACGCCACTCTCTGTCTCTCTCGGTCAATAGGTCAAGGGAATTCGATTCAAGCTACCGAAGTAGCTCTCTTGACCTAGTGACTAAGGGTTGCCCTACATTAACCAAGATAGGAGGCAAGATTTGCCTAAGAAAACCCAACTTTACCAGCCTCTTTCAAAGAAAGGGGGTTTTCTCTCTACCTACGTTAGAATGGCACAATAGATTGATAGGCAAACACACAACACAATCTTCCATTAAAATACCTCCAAATTCATATTTATACAAACCCTCACACAAATCATTCAAGTCATACAAACATTCACATAATTGTAGCTAGGAATTACAAACACCCAAGTGAAATAAGGGACTACTCCATGCTAGAAGAAGGGAAAACACAAGGGAGAAGAAGGAAAACCATCATGGAGATGCTAGCCTTGCTCCTTGTGTTGAAGAGATCCTCCTTTGGGGAGGGAATTCCCAAAACCTTGCTTGAAGATGAAACCCTAACTTCTTCTCTTCTTTGATTCGTCACTTTCTCACTCTAGAAATCTGAAGAAGAAGTTTCTCAGACTAGGTCTCTCCCCTTTCTTCCTTCAGCTCAATCCTCTTCTAGACACAGGTTGAGCTCGATTCACGGTCCGAGTTCACTACTGTGAAAATCTGACTGGGACCGGGAACTGGAGCAAAAATGCACCGCGTCATTTAAGCTCTTCACGTTCTTTGGCTTTGGTTCACGGTCTTAAGGCCGTGAACTGACTTGAGTCAAGTGAGACTGAAAATGGCTCTAGACACATAGCGCTTCACGGCTGCTGGCTTTAATTCACGGTCCTTTTGACCGTGAACTCTTTGCTTCTGCCGTGAACTGTTGCCTCCATTCTTTGACCCGATTTTGCGTATTTTCGTCCAACTTCCGACTCCTGGGTTGGTTCCACCTGTTTGATTCTGAAACACGCTAAAACAAGGCAGAACCTAGCATAAAACCAAACCTCTCGGAGTGCAAATGCCTCTAACGTCTAAGTAAAATGGGGTAAAAAGTGTACAATTAGGCCCAAATTTCAAAACTCGACGTAATCAACTGTACCCCTAATTTAAACACACTCAAAACCCATACAAACAGACTCAACATGATGGTACGGTGATAACCAATCATCCACTTGAACTCTTTACTCAATCATAAAAAGAGAAACTAAGGAAAAGAAAACAAACTTCCGTTGGGTTGCCTCCAACCAAGCTCTAGTTTAACGTCACTAGCTCGACATTACGGATCTATCATGCTTGAGAGCACGACGCCACCGAGAGTGGATCCGCCATGGTCTCGGGGTGAGGTTTGTCACCTTCCAACTTAAACTCCATAGGATGGCCCTCTTGGCCGATTACCTTCGTTGTGCCCTTATCCTTCTTGCGGATATAAGGACGACTCATCTTTCCTCTCGACGATCCTTTTTTCCGTCATTCGAGGTTGATACCCTCCTCAATTTCCTGTTTCATATCATCACAAGGAACAAGAGTAATAGTGGGATTCGCCTTGAGAGACTCGCCTCCACTTCCAATCTTACCACTCGAGTCCATTTCCTTCACATCATCCTTCTTTGCCTTAGGATCAATCGAGAGCGTGAATTGCTCCTCTCCATCTCTCAAAATCAGAGTTCCCTCATTAACATCGATTAAGGCCTTGGCGGTGGCAAGGAAGGGGCGCTCTAGTATGGGTGGCATATCCGAATCTTCATTGATATTAAGGATAACAAAATCCATCGGATAACAGAATTGGCCAACTCTCACTAGGACGTCCTCCACAATACCTCTAGGACTAATGACAGAGCAATCGACAAATGTGACACTAAGCCTAGTGGTCTTCAATTCACCCAAATGCAACTTCCTAAAAAGCTTATAACTGTAAGGCATCACATTAATGCTTGCTCCTAAATCCGCCAATGAGTTTTCTTGTAGAGAAGCCCCTTGAGGTATTTAGCATACCTTGGCATGTGCGCCATGGCTTCCAAGAACGGAATTGTGATGCGAAGCTTCTTGAGCATCTCCACGAATCCACCACATTCTGCCTCCAATCGGTCCTTGTGCATCCTTGTGGGGAAAGGAAGAGGAGGCTTGTACTCAACCCCTTTTGGTGGCGTCGGCAATGCCTTTTTAGGCTCTTCTTCATTTCCTCCCACGTCTTATTGATCATTTGCCGTTGGAAAAGTCTTCTCTTCTTCGGTCACTTCCTTAGCAACAACTTCTGGGGTCACCTTCCCACTCCTCAAAAGAATAGCATTGTAACCGCATTTGATCTTTTGGGTTGGCAATAGTTTGAGAGGGTAGGGCTCCCCTTGGATCCAGACAAGATTACCAATTTTCACCTCCAAGTTTTGAAGGCTTGCTTGATGGCTCCTCAAACCCGCCTCAACCGAAGTAAACTTTGTTGTTGTCACATCCATAAATTGCTCAATCTTTTCAAACTTTTGAGTGCTTGTGCTTACGAAGATGATCACTAGGTCTTCAAGCTTTGCAAACTTATCGGGTTGTTGTTGGAACCCTTGACCGCCTTGAGCTTGGAATGGTTGTTGGAAGTTAGAGCCTTGGAATTGTGGCCTTTGTTGAATGAAAGGAGGCCTTGGTTGAAAATTGTCCATCGGTCCTTCAAAACCGGGGGGTCTTGGGTTGGTAGGAGAGGACCAAGAGAGATTGGGATGATTTTGCCACCCCAGGTTGTAAGTGTTGCTATAGGGATTGTTTCCCCTAGCATTGGCGATGAAACTCACCTTCTCCTCGAGGGTGCTTGATTCCTTCTTCACTTGACACTCCGCAATTTCATGATTGGTAGTTTGGTACTAGAACACCAATCGCAAGACATCAACAGTTTCTTCCCTTGCTGCTTGTCTTCCAGGAGCGTATCAATTAAGCGGTCAAGCTTGGCTTCAAGTGTAGCACTCGCTCCCACACTTTGCACTCCTCTTCCGATACTCTTCTTACGACTCCTTGTTAAACCCCAATCATACCCTTTTGTTTCCATGTCCTCGAGCAACTCCGTCACTTCGGGTGGAGTCTTGTTCATCAACTTCCTTTGAATAAAGAGTCAATGAGAATCTTGTCCTCTTGGTGGAGGACACCATAGAAGGTCTCGATCCGAAATTGCTCCTAGAATCCATGGTCTGGGCATTGGAGGAAGTAATCGGAGTATCTTTCCCATGCATCCCTCAATGACTCATCCTCCTCCTATTCGAAATGATTGATCTTCTTGCACCACTCCATCATCTTGTAATGAGGACAATATAGAGTCATGAACTTGTTGAGGATATCATCCCACGAGGTGATCGAGAGGGCTGGTCTATTGTTGAGCCACCGAGATGCATTCCCCGCAAGAGAGTAGGGGAATAGTCTCAACTTCAAAGATTCCTCGGGGACCCCATTTATCTTCAAACTTCGCACAAGCTCGATGAACCTCTGGACATGCTCCCTTGGAGACTCATTGCTAAGCCCATGAAATAATGCATTGTTTTGGATAATGGTGACGAGGGCAGGCTTGATCTCGAAATTGTTGGCGGCCACGGGTGGATGTGTGATAGTAGGTTAAATATCCGCCATCCACGAAACCATGTAGTAGCTCATGGTCCTCGGTTGCTCTGCATCTCCCGGTTGAGCTTTTTGATTAGCCACCATTTCGGCTTCACTTCCTTCCTCTTCGAATTCATTTCCTTCCTCAACTACAACTTCTTCAACTTTGGGACCAACTTGTGGTTGTCCCCTCTCCTATATCCTTCTTATTGCTTCCGCTAGCTCCCTCTCCCGAGCCAATAGTCGGAGAGTGCGGGTGAGATTCTCGTCCAGTGATGCCAAAGGCGTCAGATTACTCCCGAGCCAATAGTCGGAGAGTGCGGGTGAGACCCCCTTGCACACACTCAAAAGAACCACAACTCGTTTAACACAAGCAAGATTCAAACACACAAAAGCGAAAAGTAAAAGCTAGATTAACACCAAACAATCTTTTCAAAATAATGGATCATTTGCTCCTCCAGCAACGGCGCCAAAAATTTGACTCGACCCGAATATCACAATAAAACTCCCAATTAGGACCCAAGTATAAACCTTAATTGGGTGCAATATAGGGCAAGTATGTTTAAATATCAACCCGGCCCGATCCATGTAACCCTACTTCGATTGTTTGAAACATTATCTAGCCCTAGTTTTTTGGTGTAAACAACGATCAATAGCTAAAACGTTTGGAAAAGTAAATGGATTTGACACTAATTGAGAAGGCTTCACCCGTGTGTTGCTCCCCCTAGCTAACAATGATGACTTGTTAGATCGAATGAACACGTGCGGTAAGGCGGTTGTGAACCGTACGGAAGTTCAACAAGTGAACAAACGCCACTCTCTCAGTCAATAGGTCAAGGGAATTTGATTCAAGCTACCGAAGTAGCTCTCTTGACCTATTGATTAAGGGTTTCCAAGACTTCACCCTCGAATCGGAGTTTGGACGACCAAATTACAACCAACCCTATGTGCTAATATGAACAATGAGGGTTGCCCTACATTAACATAGATAGGAAACAAGATTTGCCTAACAAAACCTAGCTTTACAAGCAACTTTCAAAGAAAGGGGGTTTTCTCTCTACCTAGGTTAGAATGACAAAATATATTGATAGGCAAACACACAACACATTCTTCCTTTAAAATGCCTTCAAATTCATATTAAAAAACCCTCACACAATTCATTAAACCCATATAAACATTTACATAATTGTAGCTAGGTTTTACAAACACCCAAGTGAAATAAGGGACTACTCCATGTTAGGAGAAGGGAAAACACAAGGGAGAAGAAGAAAAACCATAATAGAGATGCTAGTCTTACTCCTTGTGTTGAAGAGATCCTCCTTTGGGGAAGGAATTCCTAAAACCTTGCTTGAAGATGAAACCCTAACTTCTTCTCTTCTTTGGTTCGTCACTTTCTCACTCTAGAAATCTGAAGAAGAAAAAGTTTCTCACACTAGGTCTCTCCCCCTTCTTCCTTCAGCTCAAGCCTCTTTTATACCCAGGTCGAGCTCGATTCACGGTTCCAGTTCACGACCGTGAACATTTGGCGGGGACTGTGAACTGGAGCAAAAATGCACCGCGTCATTTAAGCACTTCACGGTCTCTGGGTTTGGTTCACTGTCTTAAGACCATGAACCGACTTGAGTCCAGTGAGACTGAATATGGCTCTGGACACATGGCGCTTCATGGTCGCTGGCTTCAGTTCACGGTCCTCCTAACCATGAACTCTTTGCTTCTGTCGTAAACTGCGGTTGCCTCCATCCTTTGACCCGATTTTACATATTTTCATCCAACCTCTGACTTCAGGGCTAGTTCAACCTGCTTTAGTATGAAACATGCTAAAACAAGACAAAACCTAGCTTAAAACCAAACCTCTCGGAGTGCAAATGCCTCAAACACCCAAGAAAAATGGGGTTAAAAAGTGTACAATTAGGCCCGAATCACTACAATAATATCCCACTTCCCATATATTAACAGAGGAAACTCAGGAACAAGTTTGGTAATGGTGGTGAGAGATTGGAATGACAAATTTGTGTTTGAAGCAGTAAAAAATGAGGATGTAAGCTGTTCGCCAACAATTGCACAGGGAAGAGCCACTATGTTTGCAGTGGGATGTGATACGAGCACGGGGGTGCTTATTTTGATCAAATTACGCAGCAACAATCAATCAAAGAAGAACCTTGATTGAACGAATAAAACGAACCAAAAACAGATAGTTATTGGGTGTTTGAGATAGAACAGAACCAACGTGCAATTCCACACCTGGGGAAAGGCTCGACTGGTATAATGATAGATGCCCGGCCACGATCAACGCGTTCTTGATCGATTCAAGAGCTCAACGAGTTTGGAATCCACCAAACTTAACACAAGTACGCAAACTTGCAAAAACCCAAAGGTTCAATTCAATTCTTCAAAATCTGAGTTTACAACATAAAAGAAAGCTTTAAATAAACCTAAGCTACGTCTAAAAACTAAAAAGGAAGTCTAAATAAAATCTAACTCGAAAAGGAATCAAATCTAACAATCATAGTTGAATAAGGAAAGAAAATCTTTTTTACAAAGGCAGAAATTCTGTGATTTCGTGCTAACTTTGTGCCTTTCGTTCGAAGCCTTCCAGATCTCCAATCTCACATCCAATTCCTTCCCTTGGTAGATAAACATACCTATATTTATGTTGTAATAGCTTTTGGACTTGAATCCCTTCTATGCTCCTCGCATTGAGCTCCAAAGTAGACTTCACAAAACAGTTTCCAGACTTGACCATTTTCTGGCAGTTTTCAGCTTTCCAGATAGCATCTTTACACGTCTGGAAAATAACCTTTTGGACTTCTCATTGAGCATACAAGCATACCAATGTGTAGATAAAGCTCTTATCTTCAAAACAAGCTATCATACACAAATTTTCATTGAGAAAATTGAGAGAACCGTGCCTCCAAAGTCGGCTACTTGAACACGGAAAATGACTTGGACAATTTTCTGTTTTTTTCTCGGAATTCGACTTGACCTCTTTGACGATCAATCCTGGATGGAATTTGATCGATTCCAGGATTGTATTAAATGTATGGAAGAGAGGTTTTAGCCCTTATGTGATTGAGTCGGTTAGCCAAGTAGTTATCCAAGTATTGAAGCAAAAGGAAGCAGCTTCATCTGAGTTGGAGAGCGTGTGCACGCACATCCTAGAAGCTGCTGGGGGAGGCGATTGCAGAGGGTGGCTTCATGCTGGAGGGAGGTGAATGGAGTAGCACATAGATAAGTTCACCCCCACCCAATTGGGCCAATTACTTACCCTATATGGACCGGTTAGGAGAGCCACCAAATTTTATTTCTCATATTTAGCTGAATGGTTTTAGGCCAATGATCGAGTAAAAATGTTACAGTGGATTGATCAAATTCATGGTAAGAAATTACAAGGATGTCCAACTTATGAAGATTGAAAGTAAGGATAAAACTGCAAATTACGAATTGAAGTTATAATCCCAAAATTCCAAAATTCATCAACAAATTGAATAAAGAATAATAAATTTTTTAAATTCCATAATGAACCAAATGCATTGTAAAACCTTCATTTTCCAAAAGTTTTTATTTTTTACCAAAACCCTACTTCTACAAATCTAACATGCAAACCATTTATTATGAAAAAATTTATAATTCTCAGCTAGGTAGTCGGCCGATCCGAAGAAGAATACTGGATTGAGAAATTAGAATCAAGATTTGTTGTTCGAGAACTATGTTTGTTCCAGATCGCCAATGTGCGACTATTTGGTATTCGCTCTCTTGGCGATTACGATGCTCTCTGTTTTAGTTAGGCTCTTTTCTTCTCTAATATTTTGTTTTCTAGTGATGCGTAGGCGATACAAGAGCTAGATAAAACCATCAACTTGCTCTTTTAGTTGTTGTAATCTTTGCATCTGGATCCTGCCCCTTCGGCCTGCTCTTCGATGGTGTATTTCTAATTCAGTAACTAATGTTTTAATCTTGGTGATGTGTAGGTGATCACCCACATGATTAATCGAAAATCGATGCAAGTGTTGGGTGGAAGCCTTCTCTCCGAGGTTTAGGTTCTTCGTGCTTTTATGCAGAATGCATCGTTTAACTTCGAGTCGCATAAGTGTAATAGGGTTGCCCATCTCATTCCGAAAAAAGCCCTCTCATCATTAGATCGTTGGTTGGTCAACCAATGGCTCTTCCTTACTATTTGTAATTTTGACCTGCAAAGGTCCCATTTATTTTTTTCGTATCTTGTTGTTTCCCTTTTAGAGAAATCTATGGGGAAAAAAACAGTCGCTTGGTTCTGATGGGCCTCGTTTCATCTTTGGGCCCGCCTTGTGCTAGTTTGATGAATGAGACTACTCGCATAAGTATAATAGGGCTGCCCATCTCATACCGAAAAAAGCCCTCTCATCATTGGATCGTCGGTTGGTTGACCAATGGCTCTTTATTACTTTTTATAATTTTGACATGCAAAGGTCCTATTTATTTTTTCGTATCTTGATGTTTCCCTTTCAAGAAACCTGTAAAAGAAAAAAAAAACCGTGCTTAGTTCTGAATTCTGACGGGCCTCGTTTCATCTTTGGGCCAGCCTTGTGTCAGTCTGATGAATGAGACGGCGAGTTAGCAATTGTCGGATGTTTGTGTTTGGAATCCTAACACTAATATAAAGAGGTTCTCCACGAAAACATGCTTAATTAGTTAATTGTGAATTTCCAACCTTCTGAGTAAATTTAGGAAAAATATTTTTGTCTTCTTAATTAATAAAAATTCGGACTCTATAAAAAACTCTAGATTATGTTGATTATACGATGGAAAAGAGATTCCATAGGGAATTTGTTGGAAACTAATTATTATATTAATATCATTTGTTAGGAAGATGGTTGCCTGTATAAAAAGGGAAGTCTATTATTGTTATGTCTATTTTATTTTACTTTTCCCCCTTTTTTACTTTTGCTAACGTTCTAAAAAAAATTGCTAACGTAGACAAGAAGAATATTAATATACAAACGTTTTCTCTCGTTTAGCGAGAGTCTCCTCCTTAGAAAATTAGGTTTTTCGAGGGTTTTTCTAGGGTTCCGTGGACTGTGGCCGTCTCCGTTGTTGATTCGGAAACTGTTCTCCGTTTCTGTGTTGGTGTGGTACTAGGTTATTATTGTTTTAAATAGCCGGTTGAGAGGTCCATTCCTGCCATCGGATGCTGAGTCTCTGATTTTAAGGTAGTGTTTCAGAATAGTCTGTGTGCTAGCTTTTTAAGCCCTAACGTGCCTCCTGTGAGGTAGGGTTTCGAGTGAGATTTTCCCTGAGATCATTGTTCGTAATTGAAGGGGTCTCAATTAAAGCTTTTGCAAAGAGAAGCCCTCAGCTGCCTCCTGCGCTTAGGGTGAGGGAGTGATCAAGTTTTTCGATACCTGTTTTTAATTACCTTGTTCCAGTTCTATTTCGTGCTCTACACGAAAGCTGTTTTCAATCAAATGGATTAACAAGATACTGCTAAGATTCCGCCTAAGGACTTAGCTAATGAAGGAGATGGCAGGGAGTTCCAAAAGGAGCAGCAACCTATGTCAAGTCCCCAACCGATGATGATTACTGAAGAGGCAAATCAAGAGATGGCAGTGGGGTCAAGGCATTTAATCCGGAACTTCTGGCTGCTCAGATTGAGAAGGTTTCTCTAGCAGAAGAAGATCCCTTAGTAGTGGAAGATGGTGACTTTGATTCGGTGCTGGTACGAGCTGTTGCAATGCTAGGGCTAACTAGTAGGCTGGTGGCTGCAAAAAAAACCAAATATAAAGTCTATGAAGATAGCCTTATGAAAAGCCTGGAATCTCAAACATGGTTTTCAGTTAACAGAACTAGGGGACCAACTCTATGCCTTCCAGTTCTTGGAACAGAGCGATCGTGACAAGGTTTACTTCCGGGGACCTTGGCACTTTGAAAACAACCTGCTGATCTTTAAATCAGCTGACATTTTCCACAAACCAAAAGCTGATGATTTTTACATTATGGATATATGGATTCGCATTTATCGTCTTATAGTGGCTCTGAGAACTACAGAGATGGCGCATAAGATAGGAAGCAGGTTTGGGAAACTGGTTTGGGTGGACAACATACATGATTGCATTTGGGATGACTTCCTCAGACTGCGCATTGAGAAGGATATCAGAACACCTCTAAAAACGGAATTGAAGCTAAAAATCCAAGAAGACATTGCAAAATTCGAAGTGAAGTATGAAAAACTGCCAATGTTTTGCTTCAATTGTGGCAGGGTGGGTCATCCACAAATCAATTGTGAATATCCGAAGGAGGCAGATCAGAACCTTTATGGTCCGGACCTCAGGGTGGGGCCTCTACAGAATAAACCCTTGCGAACTAGATTGGAGAAGGAGGAACATGGCGAGATATGGACTGCTCTTCGAGCTAAATTTGAGAGGGAACGAATGACAGAAGAAGCTCGGCAGACTTAAAAGAGAGCTATGGCTTATCCAATAAACCATAACAGACTAGAAGAGCTGAAAAAAGCTTAAGGATACAAGTCTTTCCAGGAAATGCAACTACAGGGACCAAAACCGAAATTCCCCTCAGTCAGGCTTATGAAAGAGCCATGGAAAGACTCGGCCGAGGAGATATGAAATCATCAGCAAGAGGTGGCTAGAGGAGAGTGGACTTTAGACAAGCTTAAGGAGAAGGTGGAACGAGAGAAGGCAAGTAAGACTGAAACTTACTATGAGAAGCACCTAAAGAATTGTGATATATATATATGGGGCAGGCTGCGAGGATAATTTGGAAACCCCTGAAACTATTCAGAAACTCAGAGAAGATGAGAGCGAGAAGCAAACTGCTCAGCCACAAAATAGTGGAGAACAGATGGAGAAGGAGATAACACAAGTTGTGGGGATCAATAGGCAAGAGGAGAAGAAACTACCCGCTAGTTATGATGGGATAGAACATCAGACAGATGTGGACATGAGTGTCAAGACTATGGATCAACAAGCCACTATGACAACACACCTGTTGCAGAACTTAGAACCCTTGGTGTTTAACATGGGATTAAGCTCACAGGTGAAAACAGAAGGAAGAAAACAAGGTACTTGGAAAAAGAATCCGAACCCAAGACAGGGATGACAGAATAGTGGCCACTTGTCCCTAACTCCTCAAAAGCGTGCTTTTAATAACTAGGAAAGCCAAGAAGGGGAAGAGGAATCGAAAAAAAAAGAAAAGGCAGTGTGCAGGTGGTTGTTACAACTGAGAGTGGGAGGAAGAAGACTGATCTGGTGCTGGAAGAAGTTAACGTGGATGGCAAATTGGCGGACTCTGCAACAGAGCAGCGCCGCCCAGCCCAATGATTTGCCTAAGCTACAATTGTCGAGGGTTGGGGAATCCCTCGGCAATTAGGAAAGTGAAGTCTCTTCTCCAGAGGCAAAACCCCCATGTGGCTTTCTTCATGAAAACTAAGAAGAAGCATCATGAATGGAGAACCTTGTTACAAAAATTGGGATGGAAGAATGGGTTTGGATTGGGTTCTGAAGGAAGATCGGGAGGTCTCATTGTCCTATGGAAAGAAGATATGAAGGTTGATATTATAAGGCTATTCAATCAATCATATTGATCTGTGCATTGAGGAGGAGGAGAGATCTTGGCTGTTAACTGGAATATATGGCTGGCCGGAGCAAAGAAACAAGCTCTGAACCTGTAAACTGCTAGAGGATCTAAGTGAGTTTACTAACTTGCCATGGTTAGTCATGGGCGATTTTAATCTTATTCAGAGTTACGAAGAGAAACATGGGAAGCACTTAGCGTGTGCAGACAAGATGGATAACTTTAATCAAGCACTGAATTACTGTGGGTTGGAGGACTTGGGTTACTATGGAAGAAGATATACATGGGACAACAACCATAAAGATGACACTTTTCTTGAGGAAAGATTGGATAGAATGGTAGCTTCTATGAGCTGGAAACAAAATTTCCCAAATGCTAGGGTGAATAATGTTAGACGCTGTGGCTCTGATCATAATCCCATAGTGCTCCACACGGAGATACAGGAAGAAGAGGAAATTAAGTGGGGGCACACTTTCAGATTTGAAGCGGTCTGGCAGCAACATCAGGATATAAAGCACGTCATCGGTCAAGGGTGGAGAAGTAAACAGAGTCGAGGTGTGTTGGATAGAATTGCTAACTGTGAAACGAAGCTCAAGCTATGGAGTCAAGAGGTGTTTGGGACGATGAAGTCCAGGAAACAAAGGTTGGAGAAAGCACTGGCCAAGCTAGAGAAATTGAACATGACTGCAGCGTTGGTTAGTCAATGTCAGGATCTTGAAACTGAGCTGAATGAGATTCTTGAGCAGGAGGAGCTACTTTGGAAACAAAGATCAAGATCAGATTGGCTAAAAGAGGGAGATAAGAATACAAAGTACTTCCATAGAAGAGCCTCGGAGAGAAGAAGGAGGAATACCATCAAAAAGCTTAAGGATTAGAATGGAGCTTGGTTTGCAGGACAAGAGAAGGTTACAGAGTGTCTTGTAAACTTCTACAAGAAACTGTTCAAAGCGAGAGAGAGGGTTTCGGGAAGTACACTCTTGGATGCGGTTCCAAGGAAGGTTACTGAGTCGATGAATGATGAATTACTTCAACCTTTCACAAGAGAAGAGATTTGGGGAGCTCTCAAACATATGGGACCACTTAAAGCCCCAGGGGCAGATGGATTACCGGCTTTGTTTTTCCAAAAGAACTGGGAAATCATTGGTGATGATGTGACTAAGGAACTCCAAGGCTTTCTAGAAGCAGGAGCTTTCCCCCAAACCCTCAACCATACCTTGTTGACTTTGATCCCTAAAAAGAGAACCTCTCAAAGCCATGTGGATTTCAGACCTATTAGACTGTGCAAGGTCCTCTACAAGATACTATCAAAAGTTTTGGCTAATAGGCTGAAAAGGATTATAGGAGATATTATAGTGGAAAATCAGAGTGCTTTTGTTCCTGGAAGATTAATTACGGATAATATTATCATTGCCTTTGAATGTTTCCATACAATGGCTCAGAAGAAACAAGGAAAGATGGGATACATGGCTTCAAAATTGGACATCATTAAAGCCTATGACAGAGTTGAGTGAGATTTTTCTTGAGGCTATCATGGTTAAGCTTGGGTTTGCAAGAAGATGGATAGACCTTATTATAACATGTATTTCTACAGTCTCTTTTTCTATATTAGTTAATGGTCATCCTTCTGAGGTGTTTACTCCCACCAGAGGACTCAGGCAGGGAGACCCCATATCTCCCTACCTGTTTCTACTGGTTGCAGAGGGTCTTTCTGGCGTTATTTCTCAGGCAGAGAGGGACAAACAAATTAGTGGGCTGAGGTTGAGGAGAGATGCACTAGTCATCTCTCATCTTTTGTTTGCTGATGACAGCATTCTTTTCACTAAGGCTTCAAAACAAGAGTGTGAGAAACTGAAGAATATTCTAAGACTCTATGAAATCGAGTCTGGTCAGCAAGTAAACCTAGTGAAATCAGAGTTGTCTTTCAGTCCAAACATTAAGTTGGAGACAAGGGAACAGTTGGCAGTCATCCTAGGAATGAAGGTGGTAGAAGTCCATGAGAAATACTTGTGTCTTCCTACAAGAGTAGAACGTGAGAAGAAAGCTGTGTTTGGCTACCTGGTTGACAAGGTACGTCAAAAGGTAAAGCATTGGAAGGGAAGTTTGATATCAGTTGGTAGAAAAGAGATTCTCATTAAGTCTGTGGCACAAGCCCAGACGACATATGCTATGTCACTCTTTCAGATACCAGTGGGTACTTTACAAGAAATTCAAAGGTTAATTGCCAACTTTTGGTGGGGACAAGAAGAAGAAGAAGGAAGAACACATTGGCTGCATTGGGAAGAGTTGTGCAAACCAAAGATGGTTGGAGGGCTAGGCTTTAAAGACCTTCAGAGCTTTAATAAAGCCCTGCTTGGAAAGCAGGTGTGGAGACTCATCTCCAAACCTAACTCTCTCGCTGCTAGAGTGTTGAAGGCCAAATATCATAAAAACAGGATGTCATGGAGGCTGAATTGGGTTACAATCCAAGTTTTATTTGGAGGGGCTTGCTATCTGCTAGAGACCTAGTGGCTAGAGGATACAGATGGAGGCTGGGGAATGGGAGCAGTATAGATATCTGGCAGGACAAATGGGTGCCAGCTGCGCAGGACTTCAAAATCAAAACACCAGTTTTCCCAATAGGAGACTACACCTCTGTGTCTGAACTGATCAATTATGAAGAGCAGTCTTGGAATTTGGGGCTACTACAAACTCACTTCCTGCAGGAAGATATGAACAACATCCTCAGAATTCCCATTCCAAGGGTGATGACGAGGGATGAGAGAGTATGGGTTATGAAAAATTAGGGAGACTATATTGTTAAGTCTACCTATAAGCTCTGGTCAAACAGGGATGAGGAGCAGAGGGGGAATTTATTCTACAGTAAACTGGGACAGACTCAGGAAGCTTCAGATACCACAAAAGGTAAAGGTTTTTGCGTGGAAATGGGATAGAAACATCCTCCCTACAGGGGCTAAAATTGTTGAACGGATTCAAGAAGGAAGCGATGGATGTCCTTTTTGCGGTCTCAAATAAACTCAAGATCACATTTTCAGGGATTGCGGCTGGGTTCGACGAGTTTGGCGACCTAGTCCACTATTATCTTTGTTCTTGAAGGGAGAGAATCTTACCTCTGAGGAGTGGCTGTGCGAGATGCAGGAGAAAGAGGGAGATGAGCAAATCAGACAACTCCTGGTGGTGCCCTGGTTCATATAGGATCAGAGAAATTGTCAATTATGGAATAAACCAAAAATGGAGGAATGGGAGATTTAGCAAGAGCATGCAGATGGCTAGATGAATACCTGGAAGCACAGAGAAAGGGAGAACCCGCTGCGGAGGAAGCAATCTCACGATGGTCCCCGTCGGCGACGACTGAGTTCACAATCAACGTCGAAGCGGCCTGTTTGACGGATCAGGGAACTGGGTTGGGGGTGATGGTGAGAGACAAGAAGGGCGCCTTCTGTCTGGCGGCGATTAAGCGAACGAGGCGATGCTGGGATCCAGAACTCGCTGAATCGATGGCGGTGGATTTCGGGATAGATTTGGCCGACCAGTATCATTTCCTCGCCAGTGAGATCCAGACAGACTGCCAAACGGTGGAAAGAATGATGAGAGGAGAAAGACAGTCGAAGTTGGAAGTAGGTCGGGTTTGTGATGAAACAAAGAAGCGGGCTTCGGAGATGGGCCGCTTTGTTTGGAAGTTTGTGGGCCGAAAATTGAATGAGCCAACACATATTGTGGCCCACTTGGACTGTGACTGGGAAGGGGAAAGAATTTGGGTAGATAGTACACCAAATTCCATTGGGCTTCTTCTTCAAAATGAAGCTAGTGTAACAGACTTTTCCCACAATTAATTAAAGACATAAGCATTTCCATAAAAAAAATTGCTAACGTGAGAGTTAATTTTTATCCCCGTCAGATTATGTTTAGGTAAATGTATTTATTAATTACTTAACTTAAATAAACCAAATATTTTTCAGTTATAATTTTGGATTTGAGATTTTTCATGAAACCGATACAAAATAATTGATAAAGGTGAAGAGGTTTATGAATATAATTATAATTGACCGTCTAATTAATTATTAGTTTATTCCTCAAATTTTCATTTAGGTATTGGTTTTTTCTTAAACCAATGAAATGTATTTCACAATCTTCATCCAGCGACTAGAGGTTCAAAATTTAAAACCAATAACTAGATAATTTTTTTTATAGAGTCTTTTTTTATTAACGAGAACAAAATTGAGAGATCATACCATCTTAGACCTGATTTTGTGATGTATAGTTTTCTTTTACCATAACGGCAAACATACAAATTCACTTTCTTTCTTCATGATTTTGTTTGGTTTTGATCAAATATTAGTGAGAAAATTATATTGGTGCGATGATAATTTTTATCAAAACTTCATTTGACACTAACATATTATTTTGTTCTGTTGTGCCCGTTTCAGTATTGTTTTGATTTTTTTAAGTTAATGCATAGGTTATTAAGTACTATATTTATGGATCCTATGCATTGAAAAAAATATTCACCTTGGAGAATCATATAATTGACAAAACAATTCTCCAGTACGGTCTTCAAACAACCAAGTAAATGGATGGAATTTGGTGCATAATCTCATTTAGTTACAGCTAACACAAATCTCAAGAGCTATAATTAGAGATTTTCAATTTCTCACAAATTCCGCGGACTATATCTCATTCGTATCAACTCCGATTTAAAAAAAAAGGTTTAAAGAATAGAAATTTGCCAAAGAAAATTTGAAGAAGACTATGATGAGTAATTTTATAAAAATTATACAACAATATCAAAAGACAATAATAGTTAGGTAATGATCTACCTCTACTCTTCTGTTATTTTTAACTTCGAGTTCATTCATTCGAGAGAAAACAAAGAACCCACTAAAACATAAATTTTTTGGCCAAATGGTTAATCTCAATTATTGTTATTTTATAGATTCGGAACTAACTGCGAGTTGTAGACAACATTGATTAATCTAACTTTATTTGTTTGTATTGCGAGGGAGCTAGATTTTGGGAATGCATATTGAGAAACTACTCCAAGATACTAATAAATGAGAGAAACTTCACCTCCTCATCGCATCCAAACAGAGAGCTTGCAGTTAAATTTTCATATCACGCTCACTATTACAACATCGCGAAGTTTTGATGATTATGAAGACGAAGACGAGCAATCTCAGACAAAATTCATGAAGTGTGCTTGGTAAATTTAAGTTCTTGAAATTGAAGTTTTATAATTCTAAAAATATTGCCATTAAATTTTTGCATTCAGTGAAATGTAGGAGAAGAAGGAAGTGATATGCTCATAGCGGAGGTAGTGAGTTCAATTATGGAGATAATGACCTTATTTAGACAAAGGAAGAGATTATTGATGGTCGATATAGAAATTTCAGAAATGGGAGGAAAGAGTGGATGATTGATAATATTTATGATTTGGATGAAGTAAAATCCTACTATCGTGAAAAGATATTTCCCATTTTCAAACATTTTACCATTGATGGGTCGTTTGCTTGAGGGTTTTGATGATAGATTTGGTGATGGAAACCCATCCATCATGGACTTGAACGGAAATCCATCGTTTACATTAAGAATTTAAGAAGATGAAATTCGTGGGGCCTATGTACTTTATGGGTCCAAATCCTTGGGTCCCATGAACTTGAAAGTTCCACATCTTGAACTGGGATTTGGCTGATGGATTTAAATGCATGATGGTAATTTACCCTTCTAGCCTTAATTATTTTTAATTACAAATTTGTCCTCTTATTTCATTATAATGGGTATGCAATTATAAACGTTTATAATGTCATATTTTATTTAATATGAGAATTTATCATTTTTTTAATATCATATTTTATTTAAATATGAATGTGTATGTGATTTGTTGGATGCAGGCTAAATTACACGTTTGATCACTCAAATAACATAAATCTTTCATGTTTGCCACCCGAATTACTTTTCTTTCGTATTCGCCACTAACTTTACGAATTGTTTCACCGTTAGTCACTAGGCGTTAGTCTCCGTCAGATTTCGTTAACTCCGTTAGTTTTTTGATGATGTGGCAAACGAAGTTGCTGACTAGACTGTTAAATTAATGACATGTCAATTTAAAAAATAATTAATTTTGGTCCACTCCGCTTCCTCTAACTCCAAGCAAGTCGGGGAACCCAACAAGCTTTGTTGTTGGCTGCTGCGATTGAGCATGTGGGGTCTTGCTATAACCATCACAACCCTCAATTAAAACAGGGGATCTTGAAAGTCTGGAGCTTCGGGGGATTCCTCCATCGCAATTACTGTATGTAATCACCTGCGTGTTCCCACCACTGATGCAGAGCACAACCGGGTCGTGCGCCCCGGTCACAATCCGACCAATCTCAATTTGGGCGACACAATGGTTAACCACAACAATTGGTTTCTTTTAGAGCAGCGAGAGAACCCGAACTACCACGCCGGACACCTGCAACGGCGCGTCCATCTGATCTAAGGGCCCTTGGTATAGCAGAGACAATCAATGTCATCGAGATTCACTTGGGCAGCGGCCTCCAAGGCGGATTGGACAAAGGGGAATCACGTGCTGGAGGTGGTGATGAGCGATTTCTCAGGAGAGAAAGCCATGCCCAAGAGGAGTGATGTAGGTTAATTAGTTTTTATTTTTTTATTTTCTAAATTGACATGTCATTAAGTTGACGGTCCAGTCAGCAGCTTTGTTTGCCACGTCATCACAAAACTGACGGAGTTAACGAAATCTGACAGAGACTAACGGCGAGTGACTAATGGTGAAATGATTTGTAAAGTTAGTGGCGAATACGAAAGAAAAGTAATTCGAGTGACAAACATGAAAAATTTATATAATTTGAGTGACCAAATGTGTAATTTAGCCGTTGGATGCAACTATAAACACCTTATACTCATTTTGTACATTATTATTTGATTGACTGTCGGATTCCAAAATCGGGTGGTTAGCAAGAATATGATGAGTTGTAGCAATAAGGCGAGCAACTGGTTGCAACTTATACATAATATTGTGTACATTATTTGATGAATTTTTAATTACTGCTAAATTGTGATACATTTCTATATTGTAGTTGAATTATTAGTCCAAGAGTAAAATTTCTTTGTAAGTATTGAATTTGTTTTTAATGAAAAAATTGGATTATAGAAATATAATTAGATAATGATAACAAGGTAATTTGTATTTCATATCCACAAATCTCATCAAACAACATCCATAATCAAATCCAACAAGCAAACAATAGACTTGCTCAAATTCATAATGCCACCAAATTCATCATATATCTATGGTTTTCCAAAACTCACGTTTTACCAAACCCTTATATTTCAAATCTATGAAGCAAACGACTCGTAAAATTTGGTTTTCAACATAATGCAGGAGAAGAAGGAATAGACTATTGATAATGAATATAAAGTTTCATTAATGAAGATCAAGTTGTGTGGAGAAGATGCTATTGATGGCGGAACAATCAAAAAGAAATTCAAAAGGAAATTTGTAGTAATTTCTAACATCGAAAAGTAAAATGAAGTGCATTTTGAATATTAAGTTTTTAAGAAATCAGTTCATTGCAGTAGTTGTGGTGTTTTCTTTTGATAATAATTATTGTCCATAAATAATCGAGATATTGTAAACCTTATATTGTATGTTGTCTTTTTTAATATTTGTAGTAATTTAATAATTAGAATTCTTTCGCGGTATCAAATAAATTATGAAGGTAATTATTATTATTATGGTGTATTTTATTCATGTAATTTATTCGGCTAACAGACGGAACTAAATCTAGTAAAGACAATTCGGTGGCGTCTTAACGGAAGGACTCTTCTGTTAGTGAAAACTAGTACGAGGGCTCGCCGCTTTGGAAAAGTACAGTAAAAGGGCTCATATGTAAACTTTCGATTTTAATAGGACAAGCCTTATTCAATTAGTCATCCTTTTGGATCTCGGACGATATTTCGATATTCAATATTTATACCCAAATTAACATCGTCTTCCGTCTTCCAACCAGGCTAGGGATTTCAGTTTCACCTCCTCAAATCCATAGCAGCTCGCCGCCGGAAAGTTCATCGCTGATCTCCAGCTCGTCGCTTGATCGATTCTCTCGATCTCGCTTCTGCCGTTCGTCTCTTAAGCTACCGAGAAATCCATAAGAGAACCGGTGGAGCCAGCCCTGAAGGTTATCGCTGTTCCTCTATTTACTTTTTAAACCCTAATCTTCATACGTACTGTACTTCTTGAGCTTTCTTCTTAGTATTTCCTCCTTGTTTGTTTACTTTGGCTTTTGAAGTCCTTCCCTTGTTAATCGCGAGGTTCTGAATCAAATAATCAGATATGCTGTGTCTTTCTTTCCTGACTGGGTTTCTTTTTTTGTTTTTCTTTTTTGGTTCTTTGTTTTGAGTTTTTTTGCAGGTTAGAGCGCCCATCATGATGAAGCCTCCATTGAATGAGATTCTACCTGCAGCGAAGTCGACAGTTTCAACCGTTTACGACCACTCCAATGATCCATGGTTCAAGGAAAGGTTCAGCGTGGTGGAGTCCGAGAAGTCGGTTGTCCTGAAAGGTAAGGTTGTGCCTCGTTATTTGCAGCGTGAAGGTTTTGTGCCCAGGAAAGTTGATGACTTCGGGGATGGGGGCGCTTTCCCTGAGATTCACATTGCTCAGTACCCTCTTGATATGGGCAGAAATAGATCTGCAAAACCCGGGTCAAAAATTCTACCAGTCACTGTCGATGCTCATGGCAATGTTGCTTATGATGCCATTGTCAGACAAGACGAGAATTCAAAGAAGATTGTTTATTCACAGCACAAGGATATCATCCCGAAGATTTTGAAGAATGTAGAGGAAGAAGATGATATGGACGAGGATGAGGAGTTGCAGAAAGAAATTGAGCAGACTACTCAAGAAACCAAAGCCGCCCTAGAAAAAATAGTGAATGTGAGGTTGAGTGCAGCACAGCCCAAGAATGTTCCCCAACACAATTCGGAGTCCAAGTACATAAAGTATAAACCGTCCCAACAATCTGCAGCTTTCAATTCGGGTGCAAATGAAAGGATTATCAGAATGGTGGAGATGCCTGTCGACCCACTCGAGCCACCAAAGTTCAAGCACAAGAGGGTCCCAAGGGCTTCTGGATCTCCACCTGTTCCAGTAATGCATTCCCCTCCTAGGCCCGTGACAGTCAAAGATCAACAGGACTGGAAAATTCCTCCTTGCATCTCGAATTGGAAGAATCCCAAGGGTTATACGATACCCCTTGACAAGCGTCTTGCTGCTGATGGGAGAGGCCTGCAGGATGTGCAGATCAACGATAATTTCGCCAAGCTATCTGAGGCACTCTATGTTGCAGAGCAGAAGGCAAGAGAAGCAGTTGCAATGAGATCGAAGGTTCAGAAAGAAATGATGATGAAAGAGAAAGAAAGGAAAGAGCAGGAACTCCGGGCTTTAGCTCAGAAGGCTAGAGCTGAGAGAACTGGCACTGTGGTAGCCCCCCCACCTTCTTCAATGGCAACCCCTATGGATGACATGGATACTAGGGGGGATTATGATACAGTGAGAGAGAGGCAAAAGGATGCACCACCTAAGGAGTCAAGAGAGGAGAGGGAAGAACGCCTGAAACGGGACAAGATCCGAGAAGAAAGGAAAAGGGAGAGAGAGAGGGAGAGAAGGCTCGAGGCCAAAGATGCTGCCATGGGGAAGAAGAGCAAGATCACGAGAGATAGGGACCGTGATATCAGTGAGAAGATTGCCCTTGGCGGGGCTAATGTCGGAAATGGAAAAGGCGGGGGAGAAGTTATGTATGATCAGAGGCTGTTCAACCAGGAGAAGGGAATGGATTCTGGGTTTGCCACGGATGATCAATACAATGTGTATGATAAAGGTTTGTTCACCGCTCAACCGACGCTCTCAACCTTGTACAAGCCGAAGAAGGATGTGGATGGTGAGATGTATGGAGGTGCAGATGAGCAGATGGATAAGATCATGAAGACAGAGAGGTTCAAACCGGACAAGGCGTTTACTGGTACATCGGAGAGGGCTGGCCCCAGAGACAGGCCGGTGGAATTTGACAGGGAAGTGGAGGAGGCTGATCCGTTTGGTCTGGATCAGTTCTTGACTGAAGTGAAGAAGGGGAAGAAAGCTATGGATAAGGTTGGTGGTGGTGGGACAATGAGAGCTAGTGGTGGGTCTTCAACCCGCGATGGTTATGATGGTGGTTCTGGTAGATCCCGCATTGGTTTCGAGAAGGGGAAGTAATGCTCTGGTGCTCTAGATATGCAGCAGCAGCTAGCTTGCTTGGTTGAACTTTTGTGGTGTACTATTTCTGTTTGTGTTAGTTTCTGGTGTTCTAGATATGCAGCAGCAGCAGCAGCAGCTAGCTTGCTTGGTTGAACTTTTGTGGTGTACTATTTCTGTTGTGTTTGTTTTTGTTTGCTTTTAGTTATTTCAATGGAATGGGAGACACTGGTTTAATGGTAAAATCTCGATGAACTCATCTGCCTTCTCCTGATTCCATGTCTATGTATTCAATAGCTTATGTTGTTTGATCTTGGTATTGTGGAATATATTTTGATGTCCAGCATGTTCTTTAGGAGAATGGATCAGAATTTGAAATTCGGTCCGTGGAGTTCGTCCGGAATATTCTGTGTTGCTGTAATTTGAGGTTTGAATTTCTCTCCACTTATATATTCTGAAATCCCCAAGTCACCTTCATTCACTATAGCGGGGAGGGCGGGAGGCCTGTACCCGCTCGCTCACCGCTGGTTTCTTTTCTGTCCAGCTGCCAAACGCTAGGGAAGAGGCTTTTTATGCCAGAAAATCAGAAAAAAGATGAACTGTTCTTCCTCTTCTTCCATCTCCCATCTCTAAGAACCATGAACCCCTAAACCGACTTGTTGGACCAAAAATACCAATTTAATTGTCCAGAATTCTTCTTAATATCCAATATTAAATAATATAGTACACATAGTAGTAGTCCAAAAATATTAGGTTTAATATACTGGCATAGCCACAACTATTCGCGTTTGGACAATAATAGCCAAATTTTGAAAAATACACAGATATAGCCATTCCGTTAAAAATGCTGACTGGACTAATATTTTTGCTGATGTGGCGACTCATCTTACTTTACCATGTTGGAAATGTTTTATTTTTATTATAATTAATTAAAAAAATAAAAAAAATAATACAGAAACTAAGAAGGAACAGAGTCACTTCTTATACTAAAAAAACAAAAAATTAATAAAACAAAGAAAGGAGATGAAAAGGCGTCTTCTTCAACTCTCTCTTTTTGTTCATCTGATCACCTACCCATCTCCTTTACGACGAATCCCTCGTTATTCCCGATTGAAGGACTCCTCCCGAGGACGATGAGCAAACCCCTCCCAATCGACGCACCCCTCCTCCGAACAACTCCTCCATCCGACCATAACTCTGCTTCCCCTATTTTATTGATATGCTTTTATGCCAAACCCACAATCAGATCCAAGAAAGAACCCAGTTTAATTTGCCCATAAAACCTAGGAAAGACGAATCTGGAATCTCATTGAACAAAGAATCAGTGTTGCATAGGGATGTTATGGAACCCACCAAGCTGTATGCAAGCAAATTGAGAATTCGTAAATGTAGAAGCTCCCTCTCTTCCAGCCACTATGTTGATCTCAAAAACCCTATGAAACCAAAAAATCCCAAATAAGGAGAGAAGGAAGAAGTAGAGAAAGAGCAGGGGGACCACGTCAAGGTAGGAATCCATCTTCTTTTAGTCTTCGTCTTGGATCGACGCTGGGTATGTAGCTACTGCGACGGAATCGGCGTAGATGGCACTTGAGCTCAAACTAGATTGCACGAATCACACCCATCTACCCTAAACATAGAATCAGCATCACAAGCAGAACGTAAACACAGCGCGGACTCCAACGCGGCGACTACGCTTCCCGGCTCGCCGCCTCCTCTATCGATGAAAGTCCCTGTCCCCTTCCCAGGAGGCCCTCCGCAGCAGTGTCGTCCTCGACGCAGTCGGCACAGCCGTGACCACCGCCGATGATGGGGGAGTTCGGCGCTGCGTGTAGTGGTGAGGGTTCGTTGCCTCCTTCATCTGCTTCTTGGATTTCCCATAGACGAAAACAATTACATATCTGGGGAGTCTTCATTAAACCCATGAAAGAGGAAAGAAAAATTAGGGGAAAAAAACAAAATTAAATGATTTTTGCAATAATAATTCACTAGGTGGCTGACGTGTCATGTAATTGGTGACTCATATTTGACTTGGAGTCCACATTTGATGACATGTATGTCCACATCAGCATAGAGTTAACAGTGTTAAAATTTGTAACGGAAATGACTATATTTGTCAAGCTAGTTTTAAAAGAGTGGCTATATCTGTGTATTTTTCAAAATTTGGCTATTATTGTCATAACGCGAATAGTTATGGCTATGAGAGTGTATTAAGCCAAAATATTGTTCAGTTTCCCGCTTTGAAAGCTAATGATCAGTTTGATGCAGTTCTTGAGTAGTATGATGAAGAACTTATTCTATGCCCAAAGGGTAAATTGCATGATTGGTCACTGAGACTATAAAAAAGTTCACAATTGGTCATTAAAAATATTTAATTTCATTCGTGGTCATTAAAATTAACTAAATAGTTCAAATTTGGTCACTCTCCATCCAACTCCGTTAACTTTTGCTTACATGACAACTCTTATGTTTGACCATTAAAAGTGTGACATGGTAATTAAAAAATAATAAATAAATAAATTCTCTATTTTCTATTTTCCATCTCATTTTTAACTAAAAAAAATTATAATCCAACAAAATCTCACAAACCCTAACGGTCCTCCCCAGAATTTCCCACCGCGCCTCTCAATCTCTCTTCTCACCGTCGCGTTAGCGAGCTCCCTCCGATTCACCTCTTTCTCTCCTCTCACCTCGCATTCGGCGTTCCCTCTTTCGCCTTCAAGATCGCTGCCAGAGAAGGTGTGGCACAGAGGGGAGTAGCAATGACGGAGTCGGTGAGAGCGGCTGAAGTGGTGACGGTGATGGAGCGGTGAGAGCGGCTGAAACGATGGCGGTGAAGGAGGCTGATCGTCGCTGGGGCTAGGCTCGTCCTCCCTCTAAGCTTGCTCTGGATTCGAAACTCCTTCATCCCCTACCGCGAATCGTGGGGCTAGGCGGACGACCTTCCTTGTAACAGCGGGTTGTATTTCCTCTCCCAATCTTCCGTCAATCGGACTAGGTAAGCTTTGACTGTGATTTCGACGAGAAAGATGATTAAATTACGAGGATGACCTTCGGCGCGGTGCATAATTTTTCGCCTCCTTGCTCGGCTGGGGAGAGACGGGGAGAAGGCGGAGATCCAGCGGTGGGGTTTCTTCTTCCTCTGTTTTGCCGAAGCTCAACCCGAGGATGTACTGCGCGTTCGTGAGGGTGCTCATCGAGGACGAGAACTCGACGTATCTTGATCTGACGAGGTAGGTGGTATAGAAAAGCTCAATGAGCTTAGGGTTTGTAGAGGAAGAAGAGAATGAAGGCGGCACAAAATGAGGGTACCCGCAAGGAGTGATTCTCCTCTGCTACTTGATATTTATACCAAAACATAAAGGTAAAGTTCAGTACAGTAAAAATGGAACCAGTCCGTTAAAACAAAAATACGAAAAGCAGTAAATAAACGTGCCACTTGTCATCGTGTGATTGGCCCTTCGTTGCTCCACCTAACGTTCACTGAGAAACCTCCACGACGTCGCTTTGGTATTCGCCTTAAACATCAGATGGAGGGGAAGGCAGAAACGTTTCTTCTTCAATCTTCAAGCTCGCGCCTTCTGCAGATGACTGTTGGAAATCAGTCGTCTTCTTCCTGGATTGATACCCCCCGCAAGCTGGCGAGTAGGCATTGAAGACTCCCAGCTTGTTCAAGAGGAATTTCAAACGATAGCGAGTCACTCCCTTGGTGAAGATGTCAGCAATTTGATCATCAGTTCTCACGTGGCTTAGTTTAATCAACCCAGACTTCAATCTCTCCCTTGTAACATGGCAATCGTTCTCGATATGCTTCGTTCTTTCGTGGAATACTGGGTTTTCTGCAATATGTAGAGCTGACTTGTTATCACAATAAAGAGGGATTGGAAGAGGAACCTGAACTCCCATTTCCAGCAACAAATTCCCGAGCCACTGAACTTCACAAACAACTTGTGCCAGAGCTCTATACTCGGCTTCAGAAGAAGAACGTGACACAGTCGTTTGTTTCTTCGTCTTCCAGGTGATAAGAGAAGTTCCCAGGAAAGTGCAATAACCAGTCAGAGATTTTCTTGAATCAGGGCAGCTGGCCCAATCTGCATCACAAAACCCTGACAATTCCAATTTCGAGTCAGTCCTGAAAATCAGACCTTGCCCGGGTGTGTGCTTCAAGTACCTGATAACCCTATGAGCAGCTTGAAGATGTTCAACAGTTGGTGTGCCTTGGAATTGAGCCAACTGCTGAACAGCATAGGTGATATCAGGCCTGGTGATAGTCAAATAGTGGAGTTTACCAATCAATCTCCTGTAAACAGTAGGATCAGGCAAAGCCTCTCCTTGTGTAGCTGTCAACTTCAAGTTACAATCAACAGGGGACAAACATCCTTTTGCTTCAATGTACCCTGCATCAGTAATTAATTCCAGACAGTATTTCTTTTGACTCAAAGAGATCCCTTTATGATCTCTCAACACTTCCAAGCCCAGAAAGTAACTCATTTGGCCAAGGTCTTTGACCTTAAATTCCTTCCCAAGAAACAGTTTCAACTGCTCAATGTCACCCAAATAACTGCCTGCAATTAAGATGTCATCAACATACACAAGGACCACAACAATTCTGCCTTGAATCCATCTCACAAACATAGAGTAGTCTGAAGATGTTTGAGAATATCCATTCTTCATTAATGCAGTGGTCAGTTTGGCAAACCACTGCCTGCTAGCCTGCTTGAGCCCATAAAGAGACTTCTTAAGTCTATAAACAAGTCCTTGACCTCTAGGAACATTAGCTCCAGGAGGTATTTCAAGATAAACCTCTTCTTCTAAGTCTCCATGCAGAAATGCATTGGAGACATCCATTTGGTGAATATGCCAGTCCTTTGAAGCTGCCACTGCCAACAAGGTTTTCACAGAATTAATCTTGGCAACAGGTGAGTATGTGTCAAGGAAGTCAATCCCATAAATCTGTGTGTATCCCTTGGCAACAACTCTGGACTTAAATCTCTCAATAGTCCCATCTGATTTTTGTTTAATCTTGAACACCCATTTAGAACCTACAGCTTTCTTACCCTCAGGTAACTTCACAACTTCCCAAGTCTGGTTCTCTTCCAATGCTGCCAACTCTTCATTACAAGCCTGGTTCCATCTGGGATCTTTGCAGGCTTCAGCATAGGAAGTAGGTTCCACTTCCATCATGACACTGAATGCAAAGGATCTCTGTGCAGGAGTAAGGTTTTCATAGGAAAAGGTTTTCCAGATGTGATGTTTGGAACATGATGCAGAAATATTTATGTCATAGTCTTTGTGCCATGCTGGGACATTTCTGGTTCTAGTGGACTTCCTGAGGATTTCAGCCTCATTGGATTCATCATCATCAGAGAAAACTTCAATCTCAACTTCCCCCCCCACCAGAATGCAAACCAGGAGACTCTGAACAGGAAGTTTGTTTAAAAGAAGAAGGAGAAGAAGGGGTTGGAGATGGAAAAGAACTGTGTGAAGGAGATGAACTGGGGGCATTCTGGGAAGTGGATGTGGTAGGTGATGAAGAGGAAGAAGGGCTATCTGAAGGTATAGGTGACAAGATAGGAAGAATAGGATCTGAAAGGAGAGTAGGGTTATTAGAAGAGGAAGAGATGTGGAAAGGTAGAATTGTCTCATAGAATGTAACATCTCTAGAGACAAAGAAACTGTGGGAATTGAGATCATAAAGTTTAAAACCTTTAATCCCAGAAGGGAAGCCAAGGAAAATGCATTGCCTTGCATGAGAATCAAATTTGGTCCTATCCCTGTGCAAGGTGGCAGCATAGCATAAACAACCAAAAACTCTTAAGCCAGAAAGGCTAGGAGGTTTGTGGTAGAGGAGCTCATAGAGGGAAGTATTGTTCAAGGCAGAGGTGGGGATTCTGTTAATGAGATACACAGCATGCAACACACAATCACTCCAGAATTGAAGGGGAACTCCAGATTGAAACCTCAATGATCTGGCAACATTCAGTATATGCTGATGTTTCCTTTCAACCCTGGCATTCTGTTCAGGGGTTTCAACACAAGAAAGTTGATGCTCAATCCCATTAGCAGCATAGAATTCTGCCATGTGGAACTCACCTCCCTGATCACTTCTAACAACTTTGACATGTTTTGAATACTGCTTAGACACCATCACACAGAATGATTCTAACAGTTTACTAGCTTCAGATTTATATTTCATCAAGTAGGTCCAGACACCTCTTGAGTAATCATCAACAATTGTTAGAAAATAGGATTAACCATCATGTGATTTAACAGCCAATGGACCCCAGATGTCCACATGAATAAGATAAAAAGCATCATGTGCACGAGAAGAACTAACAGGGAAAGGAAGCCTTTTGTGTTTGGCAAAATGACAAGTTTCACAGTGTAAACTAGAGACCCTATTACATGGAACTAATAGTTTCTCTTTCTCTCTGTGAACATGTCCAAGTCTCCAGTGCCACAGGTCAAATGTTTGAGGGGAAAAGTTGTAGATGGCTGCTGCCTGATGTTGTGTTTGAGGTGGTGAAGAAGATGGGGTAGTCTTGAAGTTTAGTTGATATAGGCCTCTAATCTGCTTTGCCAAACCAGTCCTGTTGAGGGTCATTAGGTCCTGAATTTGGCAAGAGTCAGATTCAAAGTGTAAGGATATTGGTAAGTCATTTGTAAGTTTACTCACAAACACTAGATTGAATGAGAAACTGGGCACAAGAAGGACATTATCAAGTACTAGTCCTGAAGGAAGTTTAACTCTCCCTATATGAATCACAGAAACTTTGGTTCCAGTAGGCAAGAAAACAAACTGGTTCTGAACTGGGGTGGACTCAAAGAAAAGATCTAGGCTGCAGGCTATATGGTCAGAGGCACCAGTGTCGAGTATCCATATACCAAGCAACCCATTCGATTGTTGTGGAAGATAAGAAGAGAGAATGTATTTACCAGCATGATTTGGGAAATGAGGAATGTGCTGAGCCACTGAGAAAGCATAATGATTAATAGAGGGAGAGGCTGGTGGAGATGGGCTTGGTGAAGGTGGGACTGAGTTAGGAGGAACCTCAACTTGTTCAACTCCTCAGAAGATAAGCCAAAATTACCACTGGAGGATCTAGTGTCAATGCTGAGTTTGGTTTCTGAACTAGCAGAGTCACTGTCAGTAGAGGAGTCACTTTGAGAAACAGCTGCAGCCACACTTCCTCCCGCCATTCTTGCCTTCTTACGTTTGAGACTGTAACATTCATCAATGTATGGTTTTCTTTCTTGCAGTACCTGCAGAACTTCTTTCCATAAGGAGTAATATCCATACCCTTCTGTTGATTGTTTGAATTCCCTGTGGCAGCAAGTGCTACAGTTTGAACTCCCTTAGACCCTCCAGCCTTGTCTCCTTTAATCTTCTGTTCATGCTGCAGTAAGTCGTTTACAGCACTGTCCACTGTAGGAAGTGGTTTCATCATCAGTAGCTGTGTATGCACAATCTCATATTCAGATCTTAACCCTTTCAGAAAGCGGATGAGGTACTCCACTTCCTGCTTCTGCTTAAAGGCTTCTACAGCTGCACAAGGTCGAGTGCGTTGTGCCACACAATCACATTCAACAATGGGGTTAAACTGTGAGTATTCTTCCCATAGGCCCTTGAATGCTGTGTAATACTGTGTGATATTCATGGACCCTTGCTTACAAGCAATGATCTGATCCAGAAGATTAGCCAATTTAATGGCATTTGGAAGTCCAAATCTCCTTTTCAACTCTTCCCAGAGAACCTGGGCATTCTCATGCTGCAAAACACTTCTTCTAATTTCCTTTTCAATTGAATTAAGAATCCAGCATAGAACCAAAGTATTCGAAGCATCCCATAACCCAAAAGCAGGATCGTCAACAGGTGGCATAACAATCGTACCATCTATGAATCCTATCTTGTGTTTAGTCTTCAAAGCCATACGAATTGCTCGTTGCCACATTTGGTAGTTTGAACCATCCAGATTTTCAGAAACAATCGACTGTGAGATATTTTCATTTGGGTTTATGTAAAATGGGTTACCAAACAGTAGATCTGCTCGTCCATTTTTGCCGTTGTTGTTGTTGGTGTTGTTGTTGGTTGTCCCGGTGTTGTTACTTCCTCCACTCGTCTGACCATCGAAGCTGCCAAAAGGAATTGCTCCAGCATTGAGTGGAGTGCCACCAGGAGTGTTTGGACGAGGTGTAGTCGCCATTGCAAATCACTGGAACTGTTCCAGCTCTGATACCATATAGAAAAGCTCAATGAGCTTAGGGTTTGTAGAGGAAGAAGAGAATGAAGGCGGCACAAAATGAGGGAACCCGCAAGGAGTGATTCTCCTCTGCTACTTGATATTTATACCAAAACATAAAGGTAAAGTTCAGTACAGTAAAAATGGAACCAGTCCGTTAAAACAGAAATACGAAAAGCAGTAAATAAACGTGCCACTTGTCATCATGTGATTGGCCCTTCGTTGCTCCACCTAACGTTCACTGAGAAACCTCCACGACGTCGCTTTGGTATTCGCCTTAAACATCAGATGGAGGGGAAGGCAGAAACGTTTCGTTTCTGCCTGGTTCGTTTCTTCTTCAATCTTCAAGCTCGCGCCTTCTGCAGATGACCGTTGGAAATCAGTCGTCTTCTTCCTGGATTGATAGGTGGAGAGATTGAGCGGCCGGTTCGGCCACGGTGATGTTCATCCTCTTCTGCTCGTCATCGTACTGGATCCAAACCTGCATCCGGTCGCCGGAGAGCAGGCGAAGGGTTCGGTTGACTTGAAGAGGCCCAGGTACTGGCTGACGACGGCCTGGGTGAAATCGTTGGTGGGCGAGTTGACGAAGACAATGTCGTGGCAACCCGCGTAGGCCGATTTCGGGACCATGGGGAAGAAGAAAGTGGCGGAGAAGGAGAGCGACTCGGAGGGTATGGAGGAATTGGGTCAGAATTTGAAGTGGTGGTGGTAGAAAGAGCAGGGTGTGATTGGTGAGATGGAGCAGGCTGTCGGGAAGGATTGTCGAACATCAGGCGGGCTTCCGTGAATTCATTGTAGGTGAAGCTTGGGAGGACCGCAAGTTTTTTTTATTATAAAAAATTGATTTTCTTAATAGTTTATAGTTGGAAATGATGTGGAAAGTAGTAAACATTAAATTGTATTTATTTTATTATTTTTAAATTGTCATGTCACACATTTAACTGTCAACAATAAAAGTTGACTGCCACATAAGCAAAAGTTAACGGAGTTTGACGGAGAGTGACCAAATTTGAACTATTTACCTAATTTTAGTGACCACGAATGAAATTAAATATTTTTAGTGACCAAACATGAACGTTTTTAGTAATCTCAGTGACCAACCTTGCAATTTATCCCTATGCCCAATAATCTTGAGAAGGCACATGCATATGAGTCGGTATGCCATAGAGAATGTAGGAACTTAGTGACAATTCATAGAGTTCAAGGTTGTACCACTACCGTACAATATTAACATGATTCTTTAGGCCGATGATTTTTATTTTTAAGAGACTTTGGGGTTGTTTAAATGATAGAATTTCAAGTGATTGTATTTAATCAATACATGAAATTTCAAGATTAAGTAGTTTTGTTGGTTAAATTTGAGATATAATATATGTATTACTATTTTTATGGACCCATTCTTTCCCTACGGCAAGCCGCCAGGCAAATTTGGTGGTTGCCTCCTCCCTCACAAATGTTTCTAATAATGTCACCACACTTCTCATAGCTATGCTAACGATGATCAAATCGAAAAATAGCCTTTCGTCTACCATGATTCCCGAACAAATCAATTCTCATTGGGAAATGATCCGAACCCACCATAGGTTCATTGTGGATGATAGCTTGATCAAACGCTTCTCTCCTTTCTAGCGAGCATAACCCTCGATCCAATCTTCCTAATATTCTTCTCTCTCCTTATCTCATATTTGACCACGTGAATCTTGGCCCTTTGAAATCGATATCGAGGAGGCCATTCCTGAACACAAACTCCTTGAATGGCTCTATAGCACCTCTTCTTGGAGGGTTCCCACCTTCCTTTCCAGAAACATCCAAAACCGCATTATAGTCCCCCGAAATGAGTCAAGGTCTATCATTAGAGGGTATACAATTACTAATAACCTCCCAAAATTCCCTTCTCTCACTAGGGTCATTGGGAGCATGAAGAAAAGTAAGAAAAAAACCACCCCCTAATTTAACATGGAGATGAACAAAAAATTCCGAGTGATCAATGATATTGATCACGAGGTCTTTAACCCACTAAAGAGATAAACTCCCCTACTACCTATAACATTTTGGTACCATTTGTTGTAAAACTTGGCCCTCCTCCTTTCTACTTATGTAACACTTTCTTGTTGCTTAGTTTCCATAAGAAAAGTAATACAAGACCTATAAGATAAATGCATATCCCTATGGTGCTTAACTATCGTGTCTGTACCAAGACCACGACAGTTCCAACATAATATAGTCATGGCTCCGTTGGTGGCTTTTGGAGTGCCACCTTCTCCTTTCCATTTCCATTGGGTTCAGTTTCTTTATATTGGTTATGCACTTCAGTCTCCATTTCTTGTTCATATCCCAGAGCAGATTTCTTTTTTTTTTATTTGCTTATCTTAAGTTTCTTTCTGGGCTCTTGAGGTTTAATCCCCCAAGGAGCTAAGAACTGGGCCTCCACCTGCTAGTTGTCCCAAAAAAACATAAGGGGACTGGACTTGGCCCCTCTGGAAGCTTTGTTGGGCCATTTGCAAATAATTAGGGCTAGGGAAGAAACCCTGGTGGCTCAAAGAAAGAAGGTGATTGAACGAGTGAGCCCCATACTCCTGGCCATTCCCACAACTTTTGGTCCCCCCCCCCTTCCTCAACCCTGTCCTTCATCTTTCAGCCGACAACCCTGCTCTTCCCCTTTGTGCATCTGCTCCAAATCCGGCATGAGAGGGCGAGATTTGTACGGCAAAAATTCTCTAGATTGCTTGAAAGCAGAGAAGATCTCCACCCCCTCACTAGCTCTAGGGGATTTGAATCCCGGAGGGGGATTAGATTTTAACCCTCTTTTCCTATCAAAAGATCCATTACAGGGGTCTTACCTCTGGCTCTGTGCTCCTTCTCTCTGCTTTGGGGGACCACGCCCACCGGAGAGCCTCCCATCAAAACAATACTCCGCCGATCTTCTTTCTCTGGCAAGGATGAAGTTGTCTGCCGTCTTGCTTTCAGCAGTTCCCGGTGTGCTCACCCTCTGGGTTTTGGCGAATGGGAAAGCCGATGAGTGAGGTCCCGCTCTCATCCATTCACCATACATCCCTTCAACATACTCTTCTGGGTTTTTGCAGAGGAGATGTGTGTGGCCGATTCGACCACAACAGTATCAAACATTGGATGGCAGGCGTTCAAACTTGAACTCCACCCGCAGTTCCTTCCCTTCTTGAGCTTTAATGAAGAATCTAGGCGGGAGTGGATTAGTTATGTCAATCACAACCAGCACCCTGATTAAGTTCATATAGATGCCCTCAGCTACTCCCGATTCATATCCCCTGATCAACTCTTTGAAGATCTCACATAGCGGCACAACAACAATTTATTCAGACCTCACGTCACTGGGAAAATCGTGGATTTGAACCCAGATTCTTGTCCGGTTAAAATCCAGCGCCTTGGTCCTCACCTTCCCCTGCTCCCTCCATTCTTTGAGGATGAATAGAGCATCAACAATCTTCCAGGTCCTCGACTCCCAGATCTTTTCCTTGTCTTCCTTGGAGCAGAATGTTATGGCAAAGGTATTGTGGCCTATTTCAACAACTGAAGGTTGCCTTACTTCTCTCCAGTGCCTTCCCAATATCATCTCCATCCTTCTAGCATTATACTTTTTATCAGAGATCAATCTCCCAACCAGGATTTCACTTATCTTCCTTTCAGTCGGGCCTCTTTTGGGTTTGAATATGAGGAGAGAGTCTGACACACTGAGTGGTTCAGTCTTCTTCAGCAGATCGGAGATGCTATTTCGTTCGGATTTTTTATGTAGGGATGGTAGTAGAGAACTTACTGGCTAGAAAATGGGAGTTTGACAGAGATACAGGTGCAGGTCTCTTTCTTATTTTGAAAAGTAAGGTTTTGGATTTTTTTTATAGAGGGATTGGGTACAGTCTCAGATTGAGAGTATTTAGGTAGAAGCGAGTAAATGCTTTTCCCCTTTGCATCAACTCTGCCGAGGTTCAGCTTGCCGAGCTCAGAAGTATCCTTGGGCATTATGAAGATCTGCAGAAGATGTGACCATACTATGAATAATCATCTTTCTTTCCAGCAGTAAAAGATCTTCATAAATGGTGATTGAATAAGATAGGTTTGGGTCTCTTCTCCTCTTGAATGCAGCCTAGGTTGTAGTTGTGCAATAACTCGTTTTGGGGCTCCCATCTTCGATCTGTACTGGTTGCATTGATTTGGTGAGAGGAACGCAGTGGAGAGCGTTGAAATTTGGTAGGAATAGTTGAATTTGTTTCTGGTTGCAATAAGCTCCATGGAGGATGTGTCTAGCCTCACTAGTAGGGTTGAGAGAAAAAGTTGAGAGAGGAAAGTTAGAGAGAGAATCCATTGCAACCCGACTCATATAGATACATTGGATTAAATTGGTTACTCTTTATGTAGTATTTGAGGTAGGAATTGAGAATTTTGATCTTACATATTTTAATCGACATGTTTTGGGTGGGTGATATTTTTTTTTGTAGGCCAGTGGACATGGATACTTTTCTCAACTTGACCTGCCTTGATCCGTCTTATTCTCGATCCGACTTTACCAAAATTACATGTAATAATATTCAAATTACTTAGAATTTTAATTTGATTATCTCATATTTTAACTATAATAGAGTCCTAAATAGACAAGAATCTAACTACATTTATCATGTTATAGTTTCTTTCTTGAGAATTTAATGAAAAAATTGAATATTTCTAACGTTTTACCTCTAAATCACATACCCATATGGATCGACGTGCCCCGAACCGTTCCATAATAAATCACCCGACTTGAATCTGAGCTGCCACAAAGTGGATGCGAATATCAAAATATGCTACATTGCAATTCCTAATTTAACCCTATACTTTTTTATTAAGGATAGAAGAAGGGAGGGAAAATGTGCAAATTGGAAGTGAGTCTCGCAAATAGGGAATCATAATTGTAAGATGTTGGCAATTTGTGAGTCTTGCAAATTAATGAAAATCTATATAATGATATCTAATTTCATATATACCGAATAATAGTGGAGAATGAACTTCTTGTTGTAAGATAAGTGCAATCTTCAATCTCGATTATTAGCTACGACTAATCGACAAATATAATTAGTTTAATTTTTGGTTGACACTTTTAGCTGTTTATCGGTGCGGATAACCAGCTAAGTATTCAGTTAAACCTGAACCGGATCGATTAACACCTTAATAGTAGGAAGGGGAAAACTGTTGCTCCATGACCACTTTAAAGAAAAGCAAGAATCATAACCAATCACACTAAGTACATTTGTTGTATCTTTTTAAATTCAATACATATAATAGCAGGGAGGAAAAAAACCGTTTGCCAATTACAAATTCCCTGCTCCAAGAGCGTTTGTAGGAAGGGTAGAATAGGGAGTGTCAATTTTTTTCTCTTTCCTCTGTGGAACGGGCCAACTTACCGTACACATGCGAATTTAAACGGGTCCAGGAGTGTCCATTTTTTTAAGCCCTTGTATTTCTTGGTGGTGGTAAAATATATATGAAAAGGCAAAAACAATACTCCTTTTTATTACTAAAAAGAAAAAAAATTAACAATTAATTAATGCATGGATTCTAATGGGCTAACCGCTAACCATAAAATTAAAAAGTTGAATGGGCCTGACCTACACGGGATTTGGCCATCAAGTAAAATAAATGAACATCATAGGTTATTATTTTATATACTAATTGGGTTGGTCATTCTAAAACAAGCTATCTTCTCTAGCATAATAAATATTATGTTATTATTTTATATCTTAGTGGCTAAAATATAATGTTTTAAAGTTATTCAATGGTTCAACCTCGACCAACCCAATTAGTCCAATTTTTATCATTTGAAATATATATTATGTAATTATTTGATATCCTAATGACTAAATTATAGTGTATTCTATAGGGAATTATTTGGTATTTGTTAGTGAAAAACTAATCAGAAAGATCTATTTGGTTATTTTTAACATTAAAACGATCCTAAACATTTTCAGTTTCCTTTTGAATTTCTATGGTTTTATTCCCGAATCAGTGATGTGCAAATGGCGAATTGCAGTCATCTCTTTTCTTTCACTATTTTTTATTTTCAAATAGAAAGTTTAAAAGTAAAGAATAATTTTCTAAAAAAAAGTAAAGAATAATTAGAGTTTGACATGAGTCGGTCAAACATGCTGAATTTCAAGTTTTGGCCCGTTTTGATCAAGTCTAATTTATAATCACATGGTTCCCTGATATCCGATAAAAATCTCAATCCAAACCAGTTTGGCAGGTGAGTCCGTGTTTAGCACCATTTTCTAGGGATACAGGAATGGCGGTTCCTATCCCAAATCGTGTTGTTCACTTTTGATTTTTTTAGATTTTATCATGGTCTGACAAAAACCAAAAAGCACAATGACGACAAGATGAAAGTTTTATAAAGCAAATTAATCGGCCAACGGCCGAGTAAAAGCTAGCAACGATTGTGAGATGCTCATTTCTCGAAAACCGGCGGGATAGACAATTTTTATTCAATTTTTTGGAATTCGGTTTCTATAAAACTTAGTCAGCCTCATCATATTACCAGAAACAATATTGTTTCACAAGGTAAGGTAATAGCTAACAAGTACTTGATTTTAGTAATAAGGATGATTTTTTATTAGTTGAATCATTCATGTCTCTTTCCCGCTAAAATTCACTATATTTATCACATGTTTCACAAAAAATTATATAACAATAAGCTATACATTGCATTACATCATTAAATTTCATACCTCAGGTCAGACTAGTTAATAACATAATTAAAACCCGCTCCTGATGAACTAAATGTGAAAAAAAAGGAAAAACAGGAAAATCGTAAACCTTCAGAGCTAAGATAGGCAGTCAGTACTACGACTGACTACTAGGCATCTTTTATTGGATCCGGAACTCTGCTCCTTTCGTCACTCGATCATTTCTGCAGCTCAATTACCCGATTTCCTCACCGACGAATCCACCTGCGGCTGCGCTACAGATCGGGAGCCGCCTAGCAAGGTCCTCCCTCTCTTCGCCTCTCCTCTTTCAACCCCTAGCTATTGTCTTGAATGTGATCGTTGATTTTCAGGTTTCGAAAGAAACCGTCCAAGTTTCTTCCTCTCCCCCTCTCCCGCATCGGGAAATTTCGACTTAGTCTCCCCCGCTGTTGTTAGATTTCCGGGTTTGAGGTCATTTGTGCTTTGGTAATCAATTGATTTGGTGTGTGATATATCGATTTGATCCTCGTGATTTGTGGCTCCTCCTTCATTTGATTAGCGACTGTGTAGATTTGTTGAGAGTTGAGTTAGTTGCGTAAATGGTAAAATTTTGGGAATGCGGAATGGCTCGCAACCATCTACTTGGTCCTGGATTCAATTTATTTGTCATAACGTCTTGTCCTGACTTCTTTTCCTCTAGCTGAACCCAGCTGTGGTGTTGCATTTGATGCCTTGTTTGTTAGCTTTTCTTTTTGATTGATGAATGTGTTATTGCTACCCTCCCATTGCAATCATAGCTTCCGGATCCCGGAATTTGTCTGCTTCACATTGAAGTTAAAGGTTTGTTTTTTATATATGAAATTACCAGAAAGCGAAAGTGGGATGATGGAGAAATCCTGTTCTTTGCTGGTCCACTTCGACAAAGGAACTCCAGCGATTGCAAATGAGATAAAGGAAGCTCTAGAAGGGAATGACGTTCTAGCCAAGATTGATGCCATGAAGAAGGCAGTCAGTCTTCTGTTGAATGGTGAAACCTTGCCTCAGCTTTTCATCACAATTATTAGGTATGTTTTGCCTTCTGAGGATCACACCATACAGAGGCTGTTGCTGCTCTACTTGGAAATTATTGACAAGAAAGATGCCTCGGGAAAGCTTCTACCTGAGATGATATTGATATGCCAAAACTTGAGAAACAATCTTCAACACCCAAACGAGTACATTCGTGGGGTGACTTTGAGGTTTCTTTGCCGGCTTCACGAGACAGAAATAATAGAGCCATTGATTCCTTCGGTGCTGCAAAATCTGGAGCATCGACACCCATTTATCAGGAGGAATGCCATCTTTGCAGTGATGTCAATATATAAGCTTCCCCAGGGTGACCAGCTTCTGGTTGATGCTCCTGAAATGATTGAGAAGGCCCTTTCTACTGAGCATGATCAATCAGCTAAGAGGAATGCATTTCTGATGCTCTTCACTTGTGCGCAGGAGCGAGCTATCAATTATCTTTTCAGCCATGTTGATAAGATCTCAGAATGGGGTGAGCAGCTTCAAATGGTTGTTTTGGAGTTGATTCGTAAAGTATGTCGAACAGATAAGGGAGAGAAAAAAGGGAAATACATAACAATCATCATATCTTTGTTGAATTCCCCTTCTAGTGCTGTGGTTTATGAGTGTGCAGGAACACTTGTTTCTCTGTCGTCTGCACCGACTGCTATTAAAGCTGCTGCTAACACTTATGGGCAACTTCTCCTGTCTCAGAGTGATAACAATGTCAAGCTCATTGTTCTTGATCGACTGCAGGAGCTTAAGTCTTCTCACAGGGAAATCATGGTTGATTTGGTTATGGACGTGCTAAGGGCACTCTCGAGTCCCAATCTTGATATCCGCCGGAAGACCCTTGATATTATCCTTGACCTGATCACTGCACGGAATGTGAACGAAATTGTGCAGATGTTGAAGAAGGAGGTTGTTAAGACTCAAAGTGGAGAGCTTGAGAAGAATGGTGAGTATAGACAGATGCTAATTCAAGCCATTCATTCATGTGCTATTAAGTTCCCAGAGGTGGCAAGCACCGTGGTTCACTTGTTGATGGATTTCCTTGGAGATAGCAACATTGCGTCAGCTAGTGATGTGGTCATTTTTGTTCGAGAAATAATTGAAACCAATCCAAAACTCAGAGTCTCAATAGTAACAAGGCTGTTGGATACTTTTTACCAGATCCGAGCAGCCAGGGTATGTGTGGGTGCTCTTTGGATCACTGGAGAGTACTGCCTTTCCCTCTCTGAGGTTGAGAGCGGCATAGCAACCATCAAGCAGTGTCTTGGGGAACTTCCCTTTTTCTCTGTTACAGAAGAAGGTGAAGTTACTGATACTTCCAAAAAGCCTCCACAGCAAGCAAGTTCCATCACTGTTTCGTCAAGAAGACCTGCTATCCTTTCCGATGGGACATATGCAACACAAAATGCTGCCTCTGAAACTGCCTTTTCCGCTCCTACTGTGGTTCATGGGTCATTGTCTTCTGGAAACTTGAGATCCCTTCTTCTCACAGGTGATTTTTTCCTTGCTGCAGTTTTAGCATGCACTTTAACAAAACTTGTACTGAGATTGGAAGAGGTACAGTCGTCTAAGGTGGAGGTGAACAAAGCTGTCACTCAGGCTTTGTTGGTAATGGTCTCCATGCTGCAATTGGGACAGTCTTCTGTTCTGCCTCATCCAATTGACAGTGATTCGTATGATAGGATTCTTCTGTGCATAAGATTGCTATCCAATACTGGTGATGACATCCGTAAGATATGGTTACAGTCATGCCGTCAAAGTTTTGTGAAAATGCTTTCGGAAAAGCAATTGAGAGAGACCGAGGAATTGAAGGCAAAGGCTCAAGTTTCTCACGCACAACCAGATGATCTTATTGACTTTTATCATTTGAAGAGCAGGAAGGTAAGAACCCCTTGAGCTATGTGTTGAATGAGTTTCTTTACGTGATAAACGGCTGCACCTTTTTTTTTGTGTGTGTATGTTGCAATATAGGTCTTTGTGCATGATTAGTATGATTAGGATTTCTCACCCAACCCCAATTGCTTGCAGCTATTTCCTGTGGAAGATCTTTCTAATTCATTCTTGTCAACAATCTTTGACCAATTGCACTCGACAACCTAATAGTCTGAGTGCTCTACTTTATTCTCGCCATTGGTTTTCTATTTCTCTTCTCAGGTTATGCTTGTCCTTGTATGACCTTGTTGATTAAGTTAAAGGGAAAAATTGTATGATACTTGTATCGTATTTTCAGGGTATGAGTCAGCTCGAGTTAGAGGATGAAGTTCATGATGATTTAAAACGTGCAACAGGAGAGTTTATCAATGATGGCAATGACACAAATAAGCTTAACCGAATTATTCAGCTCACTGGATTTAGTGACCCTGTGTATGCTGAAGCATATGTCACGGTTCATCACTATGATATTGTACTTGATGTCACTGTTATCAACCGGACAAAGGCAACCCTCCAAAACTTATGCCTGGAGTTGGCTACAATGGGGGATCTCAAACTTGTTGAACGTCCCCAGAATTATGCTTTGGCTCCTGAATCTAGCAAACAGATAAAGGCTAACATCAAGGTCTCCTCTACTGAGACTGGAGTTATTTTTGGTAACATCGTTTATGAGACATCCAATGTGTTTGAACGGACCGTTGTTGTCCTCAACGATATCCACATTGATATCATGGACTATATTTCTCCTGCATTTTGCTCGGATAATGCATTTAGAACCATGTGGGCAGAGTTTGAATGGGAAAATAAGGTAATCTCTAGAATCCTTCTTTCTTAGATTTCCTTTGGTAGCTTTTGGCATGCATGGCTTCTGACAAATGGCTAACTCTTCGCAGCAAAGAGTGTGCTTGGTGGGGGTTTTAAGAAGTAGAGTTGATGGATTTGTGAAACAACTTGTTGATAAAATAATTTTCGATGGATAGTAGAAATGCTTATTACAAAGGGGCGAAATTAGAAATTGAATTTATCTGTTATTTTGTTTTTGGATTTATATAATTTGTGCGGTTTGGGTAAATAAACAATTTAAAAATAGATTGCAGATGCCTTTTTGCTTTTACCTCAACTTTCTTTTTGGGTCACTTGTTTTGCTCTTTATTCTCTCACTCGTGACATTTTCTTTTATCACTCGGCTCTCTTCTGATCTCCCAATGCCAGGGCATGCTTTTTTCTAATAGTGCTCTACTCTCTGCTTCTGTCAGGTTGCTGTTAACACAACAATTCAGGACGAGAAGGAATTCCTGGACCACATTATCAAGTCAACAAACATGAAGTGCCTCACTGCACCGTATGTCCTTTTGGTCTTATGCCCTGATTCTCTGTCATGTTTTGGCATTCTACCAGAAAAATTATGTATCAAGAAGAGACTCGGTCTTTGATTAAGGTGCTTGCCTGTCTGGTTCGTTTCCCCCCTTTTCCCCCAGGTCTGTTCTGGATGGAGAGTGTGGATTCCTAGCTGCGAACTTGTATGCCAAGAGTGTGTTTGGCGAGGATGCTTTAGTAAACGTAAGTCTGGAGAAGCAGGGAGATGGGAAGCTCAGTGGGTACATCAGGATAAGGAGCAAGACCCAGGGAATTGCACTCAGCTTGGGGGATAAAATCACCCTTAAGCAGAAGGGAGGAGGAAGTTGATTCTGGAGAGATCTAGATTAGAATCACACAGGTAACCCATATTTCACCCTTTGGTCTCAAGTATGTGTCTTTACGGGTGGCTGCTTGTTTTTCTAGTTAACCGAACGAGTTGAAGAGGCATTCAGTGGTTTTCAGGTTTACCTTATTGGTTTCAGTTTTATGGTAATGGTTTTCGTTTCGACTATAAACTGGAAACATAATCGACAAACCCTAACGGTTATGAGCTTCAATTATTAACTGCTTTATAGTTCAGTGTTCAGTCAATCAGACTGAACTGGTTAACCACCTCCTATTTGTCAATAGTGAATGATCGCTTTGTATTATTGTTCCAGGTGCTCCCTGCAATTATCTGGAAGATTGCCTCTCAACAGGCAGAATTTTTGCATATCTGTATCTATCTACTACCTAGGGGACGAAGGAACTGATTGATGGCGTCTTATACAGTTGCAGAGAACTCGGGTTCAGCATCTTCCTTGCTTAAAATTTTTGCATTGGCTGAGACATTAGAATCCTCTGGTTTCGTTGAACTCCCCTTTATGATACTACTCTGTTTTGAGGTCTCACAAGCGTCATTAAATTTTAAGCTTACTGTATCTCAGTATTCAGTATACAGGCTGAGGGGAAAAGATTGGCCAAAATACACTGTAGATTTTTCACCAGACCCATCTGGACTTCAGCCCAATTGCGGGCATTGTTATCACTGGGGATTTTAGCATTAAGAATAACAATCCAGAACAAGATTGGAGCTCTGTTATTGCAAGGAAAGACCGAGTTGTTGCTGATCACTCTTGTCCTTGTTTAATGTTTGCCTTTTGAAGATTTTTCGTTTCGGTATGTAAAATGTAATTGAATAATAATGTTAAGCTGAACCCAAAATTAGGATGACAAAAATAACCGTAACCGTGGATATCCGCCCGAATCCGACCTAATCGGGTAGGATAAAATACGAACCCGAAAGACTTTTAGTAGGTATGGGTAAAACCCGAACCCGAATATTGCGGATAATGGGTGGGTATGGTTTTCTCACTATCCAACCCGAACCTGCCCGATTATACACTTGCATATGTATTTTGTATAGAAATAATCAATATTTTTCTCTAACATATTTTATATTTATCATATAAATATAATTTTCTTAGAATTATTGTCGTACTTTTCGTCTTACGTAACGTGAGAATACGTGTAAATATTAACATATTGATTGGAGTTATAAAGAAAAACTATTACCCATGGATAACCGTGGATACCCGAAACCTGAACAGGTATGGGCATGGTTTGGTTTTTCTACCTTTTTCTTATGTGGGTATGGACATGGGTAAAACCCGAACTATTTTGGGTAAGATAACAGATATACACTATCCGTCCCCGACCTGACCCATTGCCATCCCTACCCAAAACGGGTGGTTTCTGTCATTGGATTTAAAGAAAGAGGGTTTTGGTTAAAACTTGCGATTCGAAGATGTTGGGGGTGTTACTAAATCTACCGCGAATAGACTAAGTATTAAGGCACCGGCTGAAAGTGTTACCTGTGATGCCAACCAGTGAGCTTGACGCTCGCCACAAGTATATAAGGACGTTCAAGTCCTCCAAAGAAATGGACCTCTTCTTCTCTTCCCTCACTTTCCACTTTGACTCTCTCTGTATTATTCTCTCAATTTACTCGAAACGGAAACTAACTTGATCGTCGGAGCTTAATCCGGGGGCATCCCCAACCTTTTCACAGGTTCCTTCCTTCCCAACGAGATCAGACTAACGGATCGTGAGTCAACCCCGACAAACAAATCATTGTTCGAACCGGAGCTAGATGGTACAAACACAAGAAATCGGAATTATGATAGATTTGAGGAAATTTTTGTTTGGTTGTTTGATTTCATAATTGATTTGGGTGAATTAGATTGTAAATATGAAGCACAATTGCCATATTATCATATTTTAATTATTTAACTACTGTAATTTGTTTTCATATAAACTCATACTTACCACATTTTATTAACAAAGAATTGCATGGCTTCAAGTTAACCACACCATACAAATTAAAGATCCTCTTGGGTAAACATAAGTGAGCCATTGAGAAACATGGGCCCAAGGGGGTGTTTAGGCCCAAGCCCATTTGAGAGCTTGAGGAATGGGATGTAAGTCAGGAGTTAGGCCCATACAAGGAGCGGGCGCATAATGACAAAAGTAGGGCGATGACCGAGCCACCTGGTAGTGTGGTCCCGGTCAGGCGCCCGAGCATAGGAGTCCAGAAGCTGCCACGTGTAGGCGCCCGACCGTTGGGCCGTACCAAGCATTTAATGACGCGCTGACGTGGAGCTGAATTCTAGGAGCCTGGTCGGGACCTCGACGAGTATAAATAGTACTCGGTAGGTGGCATTTACGCAGGTTGGCTTCTCTCACTATTATCTCTCTGAGCACTTATCTCTCTAGAATCAACACTAACTTGAGCGTTGGAGTGCAAACGGGCATCCAGAAGCCCTTTAGGCGCTTGTTTGTGCAGGGTCCAGACCCCCCAATTGTGGTTATTAGTAGTAGATCGCAAAGAGGCGAGACCAGGGAATTCGCGGCTCAAACATATCCAATAAAATTTGTGTTCTCTGTCTGCTATTGGAGACGTATAGTATAAATTAGTTCACCACAACTACCTTATAAACAAACAGTTAATGGGTAACTAGTAACTACTACATAAAATAAACAATCTGATTCCGAGCCATAAACTTAAAACACTTTGTTTTCCATGCCTCTTACTGCCACATCAATCACCATTCATCAATTTTGTGGCAGTCTGTTGTGCAATGTATGGCCATTCAAGTTCTATCACTTTATTCCACAATGTTCATTCACTTCAAAAAAAAAAAAAAAAAAAAATCCACAATGTTCATTCGAAAGAAATAATGTAGAAGGCTAGTCTAACTTGCTAAGTCATTATGGCTCAATCAATTACTAATTAATGTCTAAGACAAGACGAGATGATGGAGTTTGCATGAAATTGAAAAATATAAAATATTTATCTATGTCTATCAAACTCGAGAGACTAGGAGTTGTATTTTTTTATTTTCCATAAAAAAATAGAGAAAATTTTCACCTCTTCTCTCCATTTTGTACAAAAGCAAACATGAAGGTATAGCTTCTCTTGGGAATTTCGTCGAACGGTTACCCTCCTCCGCCAAATCCATGTATCCGCGGCCACCGTCGACGGCGAATTCCTCCTCCTCCAACACGACGCAGAAATCGGCCGGGCTGATGCGGTACGGCTCCGCCCCGGGCTCGTTCATCAACAAGGCGGTCGACTCGGTCATCGGCGCCGATGAGACCGTCGGTTCTTCGCCGCCAACAACATAGGCAACCACAACAACAACAATAGCAAGTACTTCTCCGGCGGGAGCCACAGAGCATTTCTACTATGCTATATAGTATTGGTGCTTTAATGTACAACTTAAAGTTGTACCATAACATGAAATGTATAAGTTTAGATTGTACCATAAAAGAATTTGTACCATTATGTTATGGTACAACTTTACAACTTGAAGTTGTACCATCACATAAAGGTACAAGTTTAAGTTGTACCATAAAAGAATTTGTACAAACAGTATAGGTACAATCTGAAATTGTACCATAACATAAATGTACAATTTTAAGTTGTACCATAAAGGCAAAAACCTATAGCACCAATACTATATAGCATTGTAAAATTCCTCGGGAGCCACAATGGTGAGGCGATTTGCAGTTTCCGGCTGGAAGAACGGCCCGACCTCCCGGCTTGGCCTACGGCCTTCTGGTTTGGCGCGATTTCAGAGAATAGATTGAGGGTAAGAAGAACTCGGGTAAGTTGGAGGCCTATAGAGTACAGAAGGCCTCAGAGGGATGAGATGTGGCGGGTGAATCTACTGGTTACGGCGGCAACCTTCATAAGCACCACCGGTTACTATTTGGGGCAGTGGCGGTTACTTTGGATTTTGATCATGCATGAGAGGGAAAGGAAGCAGCGGAAAGCGACCTGATCTGGCTACCCTCTGGATCTGTTTCTCCCTCTTTCTGCCGTCGTGCGATCCAGCAGATTCCTGCGCCACGCCATCGTGCGTCAATCCTGGATTTGACTCTATCCTTGAAATCCTTCCCGTGGATCTTATCTTTTGTAGGATTTTTAAACGAGTGGCGGTCCGGGCTCCTACGGCGACTCCCACCGGTGGACGGCGAGTCTTTCCGGCTTTGTTACTGCGTTGCGGTTTCTTTTTGGTGCAGTTACAACTCTTGGCAGGCACGTTTTCAATTTCCAAATCCTTTATTTCTTTATTTATTTTCTTATTTTTAATGGTCAGCAAAAATGTTATGGAACCCTTATCGTGGCTACTCTGCTGTATGTTTTCGGTGAATCCTAATTGGTCATACGATGAGCAATGGAGAATAATGTCGATCATGATCGAGGTGGAGCAATGCTTGAAGACCTCTTTTGCATTTGTTTCTTTTGTTTTTGCTCTTAGTAGTACTAACAGGGCTGCCCATCGCGTGGCACAAACGGCCCTTGCATCGGTAGCAACCCTTTTGGTTGACTACCGCTCTTTCATTTTCACTGCACTGTAATACCCTATCTATTACGATCTATCTATGACAAAAAAAAACATGAAGGTATATTGATAACATAAGAATAACATAGGGATATATGACACACTTAATATAATGAATTTATGTTCCTTTCCCAAATCTCACATCATGATGATGATTAGGTTTTTGCAAATCCTTCCAAATCTGTGGATGCCAGGAATTTGGCTTTTCAAATTTCTCTAACCAATAGTTTGATTTTCAATACCAAATCCATCACCACACTCAAACACGTAAATGGTCTGTGAGTATTTTCGTTTTGGTATGTAAGATATTGAAATCTTTTGTTATGATTTTAAGTGTTAAAAGGATATACCTGAATTTGAAACTTGGATTTTCTCCCTTTCAAAATGGGTCTAAAGGTTTCAACCATCTTGATTGCAATGATACATACAGATTATGAAGTGGTTTGGTGAATTGAAGTTTCAAAACAATTCAAGAATTTATTTCTATGAAATGTTGGAATTGAATTGGAAAAAGATTATATTTGATAATCACGATTATTATCAAATGACATACTTACTTTTAATAAATGAGTCAAACAATGGTTGTCCCAGGACTCCTTGAGAATATCTTGATACTGCGGGTGGCTTCTCTAGAACTTATAGTACTTGAATGCTTTAGGTAGGCTTTTCAACTCTTTTGCTGTGTTAACAAGTAATCCACAATGGTTAGAGACTCCTCGGGCGCTAATAGTACATGCAGAACTAAACTTGAAGACATCTAACCCATGATCATTAATTAACACTCTGTCGATACGACTGACAATAGGATTGTGTGCTTGCTTATTCCACCAAGTGTACCATGATCTTGAAACTTTGTGATCAACCAACTGCATATTCTCAATCCACCCCCGAAAATCTATCATGCTCTGAGTTTTTGCCATTGAATTAGACGCCTCATTAACTTCAGCAATCACATTAAAATCCCCAAACACTATCCAAGGGCTAGACCTTGACTTACTATAATTATCCATATGCTCCCAATCACCAAACAGACCATTTATTATAGGACCAGAGTTTTTATAGGAAACCTTGGTTTCTAATATTGCAACCAAATATACTCTATATTTATTCAGTTTACTTTATACATACCTATGCTTATCAGGGGTATTAAAACCCCTGATGTTCCTTGACAGAAGAATCATCGACGCTTACCTCGCCTCTTCCCCTTCTTGGAAGGTGCAGGGACTTTAGCAGCACCAGACATATTACCAGAATTCAGACCAGACTTCATACCAGTACTACCAACAACCTTCTCACCAAAATTCTCGATACTAGCAACCAGAATGTTAATATCCACTTCCTCTGCAGTTTTCCAAATTCGAGGACCAATAATCTCTTTAGTACCACTTGTGAAAGCCTTGGTGACAAAATGAAACCACCCCGAGAAGAAATTCCATAAGCAATAATTGCAGTGAGAGGGGAGACTGGAGTGATCACCTGAGGAGCTGGAGCATCAGTTCCACAGCCCGCCTCATTAGCCTTCTGAGTTCAAACAGAATCCCCCTCCGTTTCACATTCAACACCCTGACCTACCTCATAGCCATATACATGACATTAGAGGCATCCCGGTGGGAGACGAAGGTATTCAATAGTCAGAGAAAAAGCTTGCTCACCTTTCGGCTGAACACAGATCTCTTCCTGAAATCCACAGTCTACCCTCAGATCAACGCACATCTTAGCAATCCCAATATGAGTACCCAATTTGGTTGCCTGGTCCATCCATAGGGGAACCCCAAGAACACTTGCAATGAGACTCAATCCATCCACAAAATGGTATTCCAACAAATAGGTAACGATGAGAGATGTATCTCCAGAGGTTGAATCCACGACATCCAGCGACGCATGAATAATGGAACGATTAAAGAAGGGGCTAGTGGTGCTTTATAGAACGCAATACTTGGATATCTCTGGCCGTACTCGTGAGGAGGAGGGTCTGTTTGTGATGGCTCAGGAGAATGTCTTGGGTGATCCCAGTGCTGAAAATATTGTTCATGAGAAGGAGCTGGCACTTATCTTTTCTGAGTTGTAAGCTGCAGAAGAGTCTTTCTATAGACAGGATTCGAGGGTATCTTGGTAAATGAAGAGGATGTCAATACATGATATTTTCACAAGTTTGTTAAAGCTCGAAACAAGAAGCTCACTATTGATCAGCTCATTGATGATGCAAGGTAGAATGCCTCATATGTCAAGCGGATGGGGCAGATGGCTGTGGATTTTTATAGTAAGCTACTTGGTGAGCCTAATACTGAAGTAGCTGATTTACCAGTTGACACTTCAAAACACAACACCAATCTGCGACCAAGTGTAATCGCAGACCGGGACTGCAGTAAAGTGGTAAGTTATATTATCAACCCGGGGTCTAGATCTACTGCTTACTCAGTGATTATCTATTATCTAGTCAACTAAGACAAATGATTGTTGTTTAAAGCAAAAGCAGAAATAAAGCAGAAATTGGTACGGTTTTCTCAAGTAAAGAAGAGTCACTCGGGAATGAGTCCCCCTAGCTCCTTAGTTAGGTTTCAATTGTAATTTCCCTGGGTTGATTTACTGTTGATTAGACTGCGGAAGATCCGACAGTAGCTTGGAATCTCTTAAGCTGACCAAGCCCTCTCAGACTAACTACCCGGCAGACGACTAGTCTTCACCGGGATAGAAAGCTGAAGCAGTAAGAACAGAACTCCACTACTGGAGTTGAATTCCAGTACAAAGCAGTAAACTGGCTAACTCTCGTATAGCCAATCTCCTACTACCGAATGATGAGGCTCTAACAACCTAATCAGATTTTATCTATCTCAGGTTGCAGCAGAAATCAGGAAAAGCTGATCAGACTTCAATTGACTCAATAAACATGCATCATTCGATTAAAACCAAGCAGTAATATCATCCCAAGTCATTACAATCAAATCCATAACACATAGAACTAGGGTTCTTCATACCCAAGTGAGAGAAGGGTTCTACTCCATAGAGAGAGAGAGGGAAACACAATACAGAGTAGTCATACTCATAAAGATGAGGAAAATCTGCTCTGGATGATGATTTCCACTCCTATGACGATCTCCAAGCTTGATTTGATGAAACCCAGCTCCAAGATAGCTTCTAGGATGTGTTCTTCATACTTTCTCTCTCTAGGGCTCTGTTTTTGCTCTCAAAACTCGATTCCCCCACTTTCAGCCCAAAATTGGGTTAAAACCAGAAATTCCCGACTCACATGGGCAGGCCCACACGGCCGTGTGGCATACCCAGTTGCACGTGTGACTTCAAAACGCCGCGTATCGATTAATTGGACTTCAGTCAACCTACACGGCTAGGGTCACACGGCCGTGTGGATCACCCTGCCTGGCCGTGTGAAGCCTCGCAGAATTCCACACGGCCAAAGTGGTCTTTTGCACGGCCGTGTGGATTCTTCTTGTGCCCGTGTTAGTGCTCGCACAATCCCACACGGCCAAATTGGTCACTAGCACGGCCGTGTGGGTCTTGTGCCTGCCCGTGTGGCTTCCTTTGTGACTTGCCTCGCGCCCGATCTTCGTCCAATCGACCCCGAACTCGCTCCTAAACCTTCATTCACTTGCTAGGACCTGAAATATCACAAACAAACACAACCTAGCGTGAAATCGGCCTAAAACACGAGAATTACCATCTCAAACGGCTCCAGAATAGGGGTAAAAACATGTGCAATTAACGGCTTATCAAACTCCCCCACACTTAACCGTTTGCTTGTCCCCAAGCAAACCAAATCAGACACAAGGTAAGCTTACATAATTCAACCATACCAACATTGGGGACAAATCATATAGGCACAAACCATGTGAATCATATTAGTTTTCAAACATCAACACATGAACAACCTCAATAGCAACCTGGATAACCACCACAGAAGACATTCGGGTGCAGCAAAATCGAGTAAAGGAGGAGTCTCCCTTCTGTTCATCAACCAACATAGACTCGACTCAATCACTCACTCAAGACAGTCAACTCATGCATAAAACTCAAGACATCAGAATCAAGACCGAGCCATCTAGGTCCTCACCGGGTAAAGAGTGTAAAGAACAAGGAAATGAATCGCTCACTCTCGACTAGTGGGGTCAGGACAATTTGATGCAAAAAATGCGCATACTTATTCTCTCAATTCCTAACATCTCTTCACCATGACGGCAGCCTCTAAATGTTAGAGTTCACATAAATGGTTGTCATCACTAACTAATCAAGAGGTCTTAGACACAGGTTCAAATGACTGGCTAGGGTCTTGGACATGGGGAGAAGGCCTTTTAGGTGGTGGAAGTATTCAAAGCACAAGGTTTCACAATTCCAAACCCAACAAACTCACAGTCAATCAAACCAGTACTTTCTTTCTGCTATTCTGCATTACTCAAATTCAGAGCACAAGAGCGAAGGAGGTCACATAAATACCAGTATTTCTAAGCCAGACTGCCAAGAAACACTACTTAACGGGCACTATTCAGATTTTTGGTGGTAGCTCTCTTTTGCTTTCATTTTTTTCTTTGTTTTCTTTCATTTTTTTTCCATTTCTTAAGAGAACCACCACCTCTGCACATTTTCAAACACCTGCCCAACTTTTAAGAACTACCTCCAACTCTCACATTACATTTAGCAAAAACAGCAGAGAACATGTAAAAATCACTCTGTGGAACCTTCTAATAGATGCAAACGGGTGACTTTTCATTGAAGACCGAAAGAAAGGATAATCACACGGCTCAAAGGGGCTGACTATGGGGTATGACACACCAGGACAGTCAATTTGGTCGTGGGCTAATCCTATGCCTCCATCATCTTAGCTAATGACAACGTGAATGCTACACATCATAGAAGAGGGAACTATCGCACAAGAAAGAAACGAGCAGGCTCAAATCTCACATGGCTACCTATATGCTCTATCTCTCATTCTGATTCCCTGTACTAGATGCATAAGAGATTGTCAAGAACAAGTAATCAATCCAAGTCACAGCTGGTAAGCAAACAGTTGAAAAACTGAACCCTACACAACTCTACTGCACGTCTCAGTCATCATTATAGGTTGTCCTAATCACCATCCAGTTGTCATGCATTAATCCGAAAACCATTCAATTCACCAATCACAACACAATGCCAATATGATCAAACAGCCGTACTTGGAGCCCTCAAATCTCGAGATTTGGACAGTGGACTAGGCTCCAAGCACACGTATATACGTTCCAACCGATACAAAGCACCCCCCCCCCCACACTTAAGCACGACATTGCCCTCAATGGAGCAGAGGGATAGAGAAGGGGAACGATGTTACCGGATTGAAATGTTGCGGGGGACTGGAAGTGGACCAGTCAACGTGGGACACATGGAACGAACGGACAGTTCTGCACTAAGGGAACATCAAGAACACACTAGCAAATGTTCGTTAGGGATAAGAGTTGGCCCAGACGGCCACAAAAGAAACAATCCACAAAAGAAAAGAAAAGAAAACACACGACAAACTAAGTTCAAGCTCCTCAAACACATGGAGCAAACAGAAAAAGTCTAAAATAAAAACACACTGAGGGGCGACAAGTACAGCCTACTCGTCGCCAAAGTTGTCCAGATCGATGTCATTCATGAATGCATCATCTTCGCCAGCTGGTGGAGGTGGAAGTGGAGAGTCCTCCAGACTGGCTGCTCGCCCGGTAGCAGCTGGAGCAGATGCCCCTGGACCTCCTGCATGCGCCTAGCTCGGGCCTGCTCCCTCTCGATGCACGCCAAGGCTATCCCCTGCTGGGTCTCCATCCGGTCCAGGCGCTCATCATACGCAGCCATCCAGGTCTGGTACTCGGCATGGTGTGCCGAATACTGCTGCTGAAACTGCATCTGATAGTCATAGAGCTGCTGGTTCTGGAGACGCAGCTGCTCGAACTGCTGAGTGAAGTAGTCCCGGTCGGGGAAGCTGGAACTGCCACCCCCGTACTCGAAGGTGGTGGGGCGGGCGGCAACAGTATCGTCCACATCCTCCGGCTGGACCTCCTCATCAGCCGCACCCTCGGGAGCCTCCGGCTGGACCGCCTCCGGGATCGGAGGTTGAGGAAACCCCTCGATCCACATAACACCACGGTGTTCTCGAAGCAGGTGCATCTTCTTGATCGTAAACCGTCCAAAGACACTGGTGTCTCCCTCCTCTGTGCACCCCTGCAGGGATATCTGGAAGTAGTATGCCAGGCGGGTGATGAGGGGAGTGCAGTGAATTTTCTTCAGCTCAGAAGCACTCTTCTCGAAGGTCCTCGCCACCACCGAACCCAAGTGGAGGGGATGATCCCTCCGGCGCATCGACTGGATAAGGTACATGGCTCTCTTGGTGATGGCGCTAGCACTGTCCGAGGCGGGAGTGTAAGACTTGGCCAGCATGTGATGGAGGATGCGGTTGTCGAGCTTCAATGTGCTGGCCTTCGTCTTCCCCTCCTTGAAGGGAAGCTGACCGGGCCGAGCGAGGCTGAAGTACAGTGCCCCGAAGTCCACCCCCGCTGGCTCGGTGCTCTCGGTGATAAAGTCTCTGTTATCGACCAGGTTGAGGCCGAGAGCATTCGCCAGCTCGTGGTAGCTCATGGATCGTGGCTCACCACCGAGCCGGAACTTGACGGCTTCACCGTCCTTCCAATCCTCCGTGTCTGCGTGCTCGAAGGTGGTGTAGAACTCGAGCACGAGCTCGTGGTACACCTTCTCTCAAATGCTGAGTAGGCGGCGCCAGTAGCGGTTGGTGACAACGGGGGAGAGGTGCTCGTAGCAGTTCAGCTGCTGCAACTCTCGCTTGGACCAGCAATGATGCTGCCCAAACTTGCAGGCGAGGACGTTTTTAAACCGCTCCTGGTGGGGCCCTCTTCTCAAATCCTGAACAAACTGGTGCCGGAGGTTGGGCTTCGACATGGTCCTGCAAAATAAGAACCCAAAGTGGAACCAAAAGAGCCAAGGAAAATGTTAATCACACCCCCACACTTAAAAACAGAAAACAGCCTAATGATGGTTTCATCCATAGTTCGGGGGTCAAAAACTCGATAAATCAAGCATAATCTGAGTGGGGGTGCACATCCATGAACAAGTAGGCAACTCATGGTTCACATCCATACCAAACACACCCCCAAAGCACATCATTAAGGGTCCCAACCGACTCCCACAAAATGGTACGAAAACAGGCATTTCATCGAACACCTTGTGTGCACTATTAAGATAAAACATGGAATTGACAAAATTCTTGCACACAAGGGCTCAATCAAGCAAGGGGGACAATTCCCAACACAATTCATACATAATCCAAGCATTCCCCTCAATCAATTGCACAAAATTCTCACGATTCAAATAGGTTCTCTAAACATGCACCCTAACACCCAATTCTCCATAAAAAACATAGTTAAGGTCACAATCAAACCTGGAGACTCAAGTAGAGGTGTAGGGGATGATGAGGGGAATGCAATGGAAGCGACGAAAGGCCGAAAAAGTGCCCGGAAATGCTCGTCGGAGTCTCGCCTGCGGCGACTCAAAATCAAGCCAAATCACCTCAAACTCGAGGGATAGGCCGATTATGGGGAGGAAAGGGTGGGTGTGGTGTTGGATTTGTGAAAAACCGATCAAAAATGGCCGAAAATCGACAAGGAGGGCGAAAAGGCCCGGTTTTCAGGCGAGGGGGGGGGGGAGGTTTCCGGCGAGTGAAATTGGGTTTTCTGACCACTCGGCCGTGTCGCCGAATTTATAGGCCGTGGCTCGGCCACACGGTCTGGCTCACACGGCCGTGTGACCTGCACATTTGCCCGTGTTGGCCGACACGGGCTGGCCGAGGAATTTTCACTCGGCCGTGTCAATTGCACATTTGCCCGTGTTGGCCGACACGGGCTGGCCGAGGAGTGTCACTCGGCCGTGCCGAGTGCACATTTGGCCGTGTGACATTTTGCGAGAGCTCACACGGCCAGGGCAATTTTCCACACGGCCGTGTCTGTTGCACATTTGGCCGTGTGGAATTCTGCGTGAGCTCACACGGCCAAACCCATTTGCCACACGGCCGTGTGGATTTCAGGGCTGGCCGTGTGGGCTGCCAGAACTCCGAAACTGACCTGTTTTCACTCCAGAACGACATACAACTCATGAACAACCCCTCAAGACTTAAAAAACACAAAAATCAAAAAGAAAAAGGTAAGAAAATGCAAACCTAGGTGGGGTTGCCTCCCCACAAGCGCTTCTTTACCGTCTTTTAGCTGGACGCCAGTAGAGGAACTAAGGGTCCTCGAGTTTGATCAGCAGCTCTGCGCGCTCGACAGCACCTCCCAAGTTCAACTTTAGGAGGTGGCCATTCACCTTGAATGGCTCAGTTTGAGCATTGCTGATCTCCATCGCACCGTGCGGGAAAACTTGGGTGACCGTGAAGGGTCCCGGCCACCTCGAACGGAGCTTACCCGGGAAGAGTTTCAGGCGTGCATTGAAGAGTAGAACACGATCACCTACCTGAAACTCTTTCGGGCCCCTCAACCGAGCGTCGTGGAGACGCTTGGTGCGCTCCTTGTAGAGCAGTGTGTTCTCGTAGGCGTGGTAACGCCACTCCTCCAACTCCAGCAGCTGCAAATTACGTTCTGTACCTGCAACACTCAAATCCAGGTTTAGCAGATTAATGGCCCAGAAGGCCTTGTGCTCTAGCTCTACAGGCAAATGGCACGCCTTCCCATAGACAAGCCTATAGGGAGAAGTGCCAATCGGATTTTTATAGGCAGTCCTATACGCCCAAAGAGCATCATCGAGCTTGGTGGACCAATCCTTTCGGGACTGATCCACCGTCTTTTCAATTATTCTTTTTAGCTCTCGGTTTGTCAGCTCGGCCTGCCCATTTGACTGGGGATGGTAGGCCACCGACACCTGATGCTTAACGCCATAACGAGAGAGGAGTTTAGTGAATTGCCCCTGAAAATGGGTTCCTCTATCACTAATAATGGCGCGAGGTGTCCCGAACTGGGAGAACAGCTGCTTCGGAAATGAGCAGACCCATCTTGCATCATTGGTGGGCATGGCTTGAGCTTCTGCCCACCTCGAGACGTAGTCCACTGCAACCAATATGTACAGATTGCCAAAAGATGGAGGGAATGGGCCCATGAAATCGATACCCCAAACATCAAAAATTTCACAAATAACAGAGATATGTTGGGGCATCTCATCCCGGGAAGAAATGTTACCTGACCTTTGGCAGCGGTCGCACTGGCGTGCGAAGGAGTCTGCATCCTTGAAGAGCGAGGGCCAATAGAAGCCCGACTGTAGCACCTTCCGCCGTGCGGTTTCCTCCATGGTGACCGCCAGTAGGTCCCTCGTGGCATTGAGACAGGATGTCTCCCATCTCGTGCTCCATGACACAGCACCGGATCACGCCGTCTGCTCCGATTCTGAAGAGGTGAGGATCCTCCCAGAAGTAATGCTTCATATCGGAGAAGAACTTGCGCTTTGCATGAGTAGCCATCCCCTTGAGTAATTACTTGCCCACCAGATAATTGGCAAAGTCAGAATACCAAGGGGCCACGCTGTCCACCAGTGTCATCGCTAGCAATCGCTCACCCGGGAAGGAGTCATCGATCTCTTCCACGAAGTTGTCCACCGGAGGGGCTTCCAACCGTGAAAGATGATCTGCAGCAACATTCTCGACTCCTTTCTTGTCCCGGATTTCTATGTCGAATTCCTGCAGAAGCAGGATCCAGCGGATGAGCCGAGGCTTTGCATCACCCTTGCTCATCAAGTAGCGAATCGCCGAGTGATCTGTGTAGACCACCACATGGGAGAGCACCAGATATGGCCGGAACTTGTCAAATGCATACACCACAGCGAGGAGCTCCTTCTCAGTGGTAGTGTAGTTCTCCTGTGCATCGTTCAAGGTCTTGGACGCGTAGTAGATGGGCTGGAAGAGCTTCTCGCGTCTCTGACCCAGAACTGCTCCGACTGCATAGTCACTCGCATCGCACATCAGCTCAAAAGGGAGAGACCAGTCAGGAGTTACCATGATAGGTGCATGGGTCAGCTTCTCCTTCAGAGTCTCAAATGCAGCTGTGCACTCGGGAGTGAACTGGAATGGTGCATCCTTCTCCAGCAGCTTGGTCAAAGGCAGGGAAATCTTCGAGAAATCTTTAATGAAGCGCCGGTAGAAGCCTGCATGACCCAGAAAGCTGCGAATCCCCTTCACAGAAACGGGTGGAGGTAGCTTACTGATCGTCTCAATCTTCGCGCGATCCACCTCAATCCCCTGCTTGGAGATCTTGTGCCCGAGCATAATCCCCTCACGGACCATAAAATGGCACTTCTCCCAGCTGAGTGCCAGATTAGTCTCTTCACACCTCTTCAGAACGAGTTCCAGGTTATGGAGACAATGAGAGAAGGAGTCTCCATAAACCGAGAAGTCATCCATGAAGACTTCCATGATCTCCCCGACCAGTCGGTCGAAGATCGCCATCATGCATCTCTTGAAGGTCGCCGGTGCATTGCACAGCCCGAATGGAATCCTCCGGTAAGCAAAAGTGCCGAAGGGGCAAGTGAATGTGGTCTTCGCCTGATCCTCTGGTGCATTAGGAATCTGGAAATAACCAGACATGCCATCCAAGAAGCAATAAAACTCATGCCCAGCCAACCTCTCCAGCATCTGATCAATGAAAGGTAGGGGAAAATGATATTTCCTGGTGGCGTTGTTCAGGCGCCGGTAATCGATGCAGACTCTCCAGCCGGTCACGGTCCGCATCGGGATTAGCTCTTTCTTCTCATTCGGGACCACAGTCATCCCGCCTTTCTTCGGGACCACCTGAGTGGGGCTGACCCACTTGCTATCAGATATAGCAAAGATGATCCCTGCATCCATGAGCTTCACAATCTCTGCCCGGACCACTGCCTCCAAGTTAGGAGACAATCTCCTCTGCGGTTGCCTGACTGGCTTAACCTCATCCTCCATCAGAATCCTGTGGGAGCAGAAGGATGGGCTAATGCCTCTGATGTCTGTGATCTTCCATGCCATGGCCCGGGCATACTTCTGCAGCAAAGCCACCAGCCTGCTCTTCTGCTCGTGTGTGAGATCCGAGCTAATAATGACCGGGAGCTTATTCCCCTCCCGGAGAAATGCATACTCCAGGTGAGAGGGGAGGGGCTTAAGCTCCAGCTCTGGTGGCTCCTCCAATGATGTAGCGATCCGGGGCGAGATAGGGATCGGCTTGAATGGTATCTCTCGCCCCTCGATCATGGCCTCGTCTAGCTCCGCAAGTTGCATGTCCTGTGATGCCTGTTCCCCTAGCAAAAGACAATGCTCAAGGAAATCATCAGTACCCGCACTCGTGATGGCGAGTGCGGTCTCAAAATCAGCAACAACATCACAGTAATCTAGATCATCATGGAGCTGGGGGTGTTTCATATTATCAGAAACAGAGAAGGTGATTTGTTCACCCCCAGCTCGCAAAATCAGTTTTCCATCATTCACATCAATGAGCGCCTTGGCGGCGGCGAGAAAAGGTCTACCCAATATCAATGGCACATCCACATCCTCATTTATGTCCAAAATCACAAAATCAACAGGATAAGAGAATGGCCCTACTGGGACTATCAAGTCCTCTGCAATGCCCCTAGGATGCACAATGGATCTATCAGCAAGTTGAATGCTCATCCTAGTATTACTGGGTTCACCTAGGCCTAGCTTTTTAAACTGTTTATATGGCATGACATTAATGCTAGCGCCTAAATCCGCCAAGGACTTCCCTATATGCAAACTACCAATCATGCAAGGGATAGTGAAACTCCCTGGGTCTTTTCGCTTATCTGGTAGTTTGTTCTGCAGGATGGCAGAACACTCCTCATTGAGCATCACCGTTGACAGCTCCCCAAGCTTCCTCTTGTTGGTGAGGAGATCTTTCATGAACTTGGCATACTTGGGCATCTTCGATAATGCCTCCACAAAGGGCATGCTTATATTCACCTGCTTCAGCATTGCCATGAACTTGGCAAACTCAATCTCCAGTCGGTCCTTGTGCAACCGAGTAGGAAAGGGGAGCTGGGGTACATACTCCTTCACCACTGGTTGCGGTTTAGGAGCAGGCACCTCAACCTCCTTCTCCATTTCATCTTCATTAGCTGGAAGTGCTGAAGCAGGGGTCTCTCTCTCTTCTGCCCGACAGGTGGATCGGCAGTCACCTTGCCACTCTTGGTGGTAATGGCCCCACAGTGCTCATTCGGGTTCTGCGGATGAGGGATGGTCTGACCGGGTAGAGTACCAGGAGGCCTCTTAGCTACAGCCTGGGCAACACTCCCAAGCTGGGTCTGGATATCCCGAAGAACAGACTGCGTGTTTCTCTGACCAGCTTCTAGCTCCATGAATTTGCCTGAAGCTTTCTCCATGAACTGCTCGATGTTATTAAACTTGTTTGCACTGGAGGTGGCCAGAGAACCCACCAGATCTCGCAGTTCCGCAATCGGGTCACTCTGAGCTGGGGCTGCAGGTGCTGCCCCTGTCTGTTGAAATGGCCGCACTTGTGACTGAGGTGGAACTGGCCCCTGCCTGGGCGGGTAGAGTGGCTGCTGTGGCTGCTGAAATTGCCCCTGTTTGGGCTGGTAAGGAGGCCTCTGGAAGCCTGGTGGTACCTGGGGGACTGGTGGTCTGGAATTTGCCCCACCCCAGGAGAAGTTGGGATGCTGGCGCCACCCCTCGTTATAAGTGTTGCTGTAGGGGTCGAAGCGCCTGGCATTACTGATGAAGTCCACCTGCTCCTAGGGAGTGGATGACTCCCTCATCGCCTGACAGTCCTCCACGGTGTGATGGGAGCTCTCACACCACTGGCAGTGCATCGCCTGCGGCTGTCCTGTACCTGTAATCAATCCAGAGCGATCTATGGCTGAAACCAGCTTCGATACCACCTGCACCAAATCAGATGACTGGGTGGCGACAACATGCACACCCCGCCCTGGTGCTCTTCTCGATCTCCTGGAAGTGCCCCAATCATATCCCTGCTCTGCCATCTCTTCAAAAAGTTGATTCAGCTGTGGCGGCGTTTTGGTTAGCATATTCCCGCCATAGACCGAGTCAATCAGCTGCTTGTCCTCCGGGAAGAGAGCATGATAGAAGGTTCCCACCTTGGATGCATCAGTAAAACCATGGTTGGGGCACTTGAGGAAGAGACTGGTGTATCTCTCCCAAGCATCCCTGATGGTCTCATCCTCATCCTGAGCAAAATGGGTAATTTGCTTCTGCAGATCCTCCGTCTTGGATGGAGGATGGTAGCGGGTGAGAAACTTGTCCGCCAGGTTGGCGAACGTGGTGATGGAGCCCGGAGGTCGAGTGTCTAGCCACTCCTTGGCCTGCCCGTCCAAGGTGAATGGGAAGTACCTCAGCTGGATGGCATCTGCTGGGACCCCATTGATCTTGATTCCATCAATGAGCTCGTGGAATCGCCTGAGATGTGATCAAGGGCACTCCCCCTCTTTGCCACGGAACATCACTGAACCGCGCAGCATGGTGATTACTGAGGTGCTCACCTCAAAATTATTAGCTGGGACATGAGGGTGTTGAATGGGTGACCTCATGTCTGCAGCCCTGGCAGTCCAGTAATGTCCCATGGTATGCTCCTCGGGATTGACCACATCATGGTCCTATGGATCAGCCCTCTCCTCTTCGTCAGCGATCTGCAACTGCGCTAGCGCCTCCTCCGCAGCCAGTCGCGCCTTTAGAGCCCGCTTGAAGTTTCTGCAGGTTCGTTCAAGCTCCTGGTCTAGTGGTAGTAGATCTCCCAACTGGCTACGGGTCATGCACTACCTACACAGAATCAGCAGAGCAACCCGTGAAGGCACACAGGTGGAAAAGATAAATTGCAGTAAAGAAAAAGCTAGAGTAACAGATTTGCACGTTTCCCCAATAACCTAGAGGGGTCCCCGGCAACGGCGCAAAAACCTTGACACTCCAAAACACAACACCAATCTGCGACCAAGTGTAATCGCAGACCGGGACTGCAGTAAAGTGGCAAGTTATATTATCAACCCGGGGTCTAGATCTACTGCTTACTCAGTGATTATCTATTATCTAGTCAACTAAGACAAATGATTGTTGTTTAAAGCAAAAGCAGAAATAAAGCAGAAATTGGTACGGTTTTCTCAAGAAAAGAACAGTCACTCGGGAATGAGTCCCCCTAGCTCCTTAGTTAGGTTTCAATTGTAATTTCCCTGGGTTGATTTACTGTTGATTAGACTGCGGAAGATCCGACAGTAGCTTGGAATCTCTTAAGCTGACCAAGCCCTCTCAGACTAACTACCCGGCAGACGACTAGTCTTCACCAGGATAGAAAGCTGAAGCAGTAAGAACAGAACTCCACTACTGGAGTTGAATTCCAGTACAAAGCAGTAAACTGGCTAACTCTCGTATAGCCAATCTCCTACTACCGAATGATGAGGCTCTAACAACCTAATCAGATTCTATCTATCTCAGGTTGCAACAGAAATCAGGAAAAGCTGATCAGACTTCAATTGACTCAATAAACATGCATCATTCGATTAAAACCAAGCAGTAATATCATCCCAAGTCATTACAATCAAATCCCTAACACATAGAACTAGGGTTCTTCATACCCAAGTGAGAGAAGGGTTCTACTCCATAGAGAGAGAGAGAGGGAAACAGAATACAGAGTAGTCATACTCATAAAGATGAGGAAAATCTGCTCTGGGATGATGATTTCCACTCCTATGACGATCTCCAAGCTTGATTTGATGAAACCCAGCTCCAAGATAGCTTCTAAGATGTGTTCTTCGTACTTTCTCTCTCTAGGGCTCTGTTTTTGCTCTCAAAACTCGATTCCCCCACTTTCAGCCCGAAATTGGGTTAAAACCAAAAATTCCCGACTCATACGGGCAGGCCCACACGGCCGTGTGGCATACCCAGTTGCCCGTGTGACTTCAAAACGCCGCGTATCGATTAATTGGACTTCAGTCAACCTACACGGCCAGGGTCACACGGCCGTGTGGATCACCCTGCCTGGCCGTGTGAAGCCTCGCAGAATTCCACACGGCCAAAGTTATCTTTTGCACGGCCGTGTGGATTCTTCTTGTGCCCGTGTTAGTGCTCGCACAATCCCACACGGACAAATTGGTCACTAGCACGATCGTGTGGGTCTTGTGCCTGCCCGTGTGGCTTCCTTTGTGACTTGCCTCGCGCCCGATCTTCGTCCAATCGACCCCGAACTCGCTCCTAAACCTTCATTCACTTGCTAGGACCTGAAATATCACAAACAAACACAACCTAGCATGAAATCGACCTAAAACACGAGAATTACCATCTCAAACGGCTCCAGAATAGGGGTAAAAACATGTGCAATTAACGGCTTATCACCAGTCAGTTATTTTGAGGGTCTGCTTCGGGCCCAACTTTCACATGAAGACTTGAAGATCTTGCCTAAACCAGTCACAAGAGAGGAGGTTCGTGTTGTTTTATTCTCTATGGCCTTTGATAAAGCCCCTGGACCTGATGGTTACCCTACTGACTTTTATAAGGCTGACTGGGAGACCATTGGCTCGGATGTGACTGATGCTGTGATTTCTTTTTTTCTTACTGGCTTGCTTCCCAAGAGGTAAACTATACGATTCTAACCTTTATCCCTAAGCTTCAAAATGTAGAAAGGATGAAAGATTTTAGGCCTATATCTTGTTGTAACGTGTTATATAAGGCCATGGCTAAGCTGCTTGCAAACATAATGGCTTTAGTACTCCCTCAAATCATTAGCCCTTCAAATATGCTTTTGCGAAAGGTCGTATCATTAGTGATAATATCTTGCTAGCCTCTGAGTTAGTTAAGGATTATCATAAAGTATCCATAACCTCGCGTTGTGTAGTAAAGATTGATCTAATGAAGGAATTTGATTCAGTCGATTGGAGGTTTTTGTTCCGAGTCATGAATGCCATGGGAAACCCAGATTTCTATATTGAGCTAGTGCGTACCTGTGTTACATCACCTAATTTTAGAGTGGGCTGTTTCGTGCGGGGAAGGGATTAAGACAAGGGGATCCTCTGTCCCCTTATCTTTTTACTATCGCTATGAAAGTCTTCTCATGCTTGTTACACAAAGAAGCTATTGAGAATCAAGTGCCTTATCACCCTACGTGTAAGAAACTGGGTATTACTCATCTTTGCTTTGCATATGACTTGCTTGTCTTTTCTAATGGTTCTGTGAGGGCAGTTGCTGGAATACGCAAAGTGTTGGATGATTTTTGTAGGAGCTCGGGGCTTAAATGTAACCCAGAGAAGAGTAAGCTCTTCTGTGCAGGGATCCCTGCTGTAGAAAAGGACTTTATCTCGTCCTGTACATGGTTCCCACTTGACTCTCTTCCTGTTCGTTATCTGGGAGTCCCACTGATCTCGGGGAAGTTAGGCAGGGTTAATTGTCAGGTGTTGGTTGATCGAATTACTGCACGCATTAGAGGGTGACATGCTAAAACTCTTAGCTATGCGGGTAGAATTCAATTGATCTCTTTTGTTATCTCCAGCGCTTTGCAGTTTTGGATGAATGTGTTTACCTTACCAGCAACTATATTGGAGGATATTGAGAAGATTTGTAATAATTTCTTATGGGGTGTGGGGGGAGGGAGTGCAAGGCATAAAACGACAGCTGCCTGGTCATTTGCAGTATTAATGAAGTCTGAAGTGGGTTTGGGGATTAAGTATTTTGGTATGTGGAAAATAAAGAATGTGTTAAAAGGCACCTGTGGTCAATATTAGCAAGTAGTAATTTTATCTAGGTCGCATGGATCAAACTGTATCGCCTCAAGTCCAATACTATTTGGGAAGATTCTGCTACCTCTGTGGGATCTTGGATCTGGAAGCATATATTGAAACTGAGAACTACTGCTAGTCGATTTATCACAGGTGCAAGCGCCTCCCTCCTTTGGGATGGTAGTCCCATGTCTCGTTACTCTATAAAACGAGTGTGGTTGGGTATTAGGGGACCCTTTCTACATATTTTCTGGGCTGAGTTGGTTTGGGATAAGCCCTCCATTCCTAAGTATAGTGTTTTGACTTGGATTATTGTTCGTAACAAAATTACTGCAGCTGGCAAGCTTCTGTTGTGGGTTAAGATTACTTCTGGGTGTTGCGTTCTTTGCCTAGGGGGTGTTGAGAGCAGGTTCCATCTGTTTTGTCAGTGTTCCTTCTTTCTCGACGTAATGCAGGTTCTCTTCCCTGTTCGCATCCCTTGGTTCAGCCATTGGGATTCCCATCTTGCTTGTGCGTCAAGAATGTGGCAGGGAGGTTCACATTATGTTCGTATTGGTAGGCTCTTATGGAGGTTGGTCATTGGACATGTGTGGAAGGAACACTGCCACCGCTGGTATGGTGATGGTGGAATCTCTAATTCCAGGCAGCTGGTTACAATAATTCGATCTAAAGTTGATTGCTTAATTACAAAGAGACCGCAGGTTGCTCCGGTTTTGGATAGATTTTTCGTACAAAGTATAGTCACTTATAGATGAATCTTGAGCAATATTCTCATAGTTTGTAATAGAGTACTTTTGAGAGGACCCCTCGCATTTGGGGTGTCTTGCATTGATGATAAAAATTTTATTCTCGTAAAAAAGAAAAAATAAGCGAGTCAAACTACAAGCTAGCAAATCATCATATATATATGTGGTGGCGTTTTCGGTGCACTCACTTTTTTGGGTGCATTCAGTGCAGTCGCTTCATAGCCGTCATTTGAAACATGCGATTTATGTCAAAATGATGTCAATGATCACTTATGACGTGATGAACAATAACACACATGAATTTGCACAGAAACCATTGAAGATTTACTTTAATTTGAAGGATTTAGGGTTTAGAGATTTATGGTTAGGGTTAGGGTTTAAACTTTGGGGTTTAGAGATAGAACTCAAAATTGGAGGTCTAGGGCTTAGGGTAATCCGCTAATTAGTTGTTATGATATGTTATATCATCATATTACACTAATTCTACAAATTAAAATTTAAAATCCGACACCTTGAGAATAGTTTTTAGTTGGGTGCATTGAACGCACTCATTTTTCTGAGTGCACCGAAGTAGTCACCTTTGAATAGCGCAAGATTCTAACTCTGCATAATATCATAATACTAGCCCAACAAGATACTAAGGGAGGGGCCTTAATCAATTGATTGTTAGAGTTGTGATTGTTAGAGTTGTGTTTATTGAATACATGCATTGTGCACAATACAATGTTTGGAAGTGCCAAAGTGTAAAACAATGCATGTATTGTTTTAGGTAGGTCCCACCAACAATCACAAAAAATCATGCATTATACAATCTCAACTAAAAGTTGAGATTGTTGTGATTGTTGATTTTAGATTTGTGTCCATTTTTTCTTTCCATTTATATCCCTATTAGTTTTTGTCTTATACTAAAAATTGAGGATAAATGTGACATTTTTCCATAAAGTAACTTTATGCAAGTCAATACATAAAGTAGAATTTCAACAACCAAACAATGTATTATTGCAATGCATCCATTGTACCAATACATGTATTTATTTTGTTGTGATCCATTACAATTCAACGATTTAACATTCGCAACTTCCAAACGACCCCTAAGTAATCTATATTCCATTTCAATTGAATATAATGGTTTCAATGAATTTATTTAAGTTGCGGGTAGAATAATAGTTACAATATTATTATTTTGGTTTTTTTTTATGGTTTTTTTTACTCTCTTTAAAGATTATCTTCCCGATTTGGCACATTTTAGTTTAACAGAGAAAGAATAAATTTTATAGAGAGAAGAAGTCTAGAGAGAGAAAATTTTCATAGAGTAAAACAATATGGTTTGTAACGTAAGTCATATAGTTTGTTATGTAAGTCCTATCCATTTTTCTGTTAGTAGTTTGTAATGTAAATTAGTTTGCTTTGTAATAAAAGTCATATTCATTTGTACTGAAAATAGTCATAATTTATAATCACAAAAATTATGGTTTGTAATGTAAATCAGTTTGGCCTATAATGTAAATCTTAGGAATTTGTACTGTAAGTAGTTTGCCATGTAAATTAGTTTGGTTTGTCATAAAAAAAAGAGAAAGAATAAGTAGTTTCATAGAGAGAGCATAATAAGTTTCGTAGAGAGAGAAGCAATGTAGAGAAAGGAATATATAATTTGTGATGCAAGTATTCCAAGTTTGTCTTGTAAAGAGTGTGGTATTTTATACTGTTTGTATGGTTTGATATGATGTGAATTTGATCGGTATATTTTGAAATATTAATTTGTATAATTTTATAATATGGCGCTTATATTTTGTATCATTGGGTTGTATACTTCGTAATATGATTTGTATAGTTTATACTATTAGTTTTTATATACTCGTATGATCTGGTTTGTATACAATCACTCTGACTTGTATACTTATGATGTGGTTTGTATATCTTATAATATAAACTTTTATAATTTTATGATATAACTGGCATACTTTCACAATCTTGTTTGTATACTTAAATTATTGGTTTCACAATCTTGTTTGTATACTTAAATTATTGGTTTGTATATTTTTTTCTTATGGTTTGTATATTTTGTAAAATTAATTTTTAAAATTTTAGTATATGATTTCAAACTTTGTAGTATTGGTTTGTATAATTTTGGATATTTTTCTGATCTGGTTTATATACCTTGCAATATATGTTTGTATATCTAGTCTAGTCTAGACTACTTATAATCTACACATAATATAATACACCGAAGAAAAAAACGGGAGCCCCATTTCAAATTTCCTGCAACGAGAGTGAAAGTAGGAAGGACATTTTGGTCTTCACAATTACTTTTTTTTATTCATTAAAAAGACACATACTGAGATTCGAACCATGTCCATTTTAAAGAAAAGCAAGGAACATAACCAATCACACTAAGTACATTTGTTGTATCTTTTTAAATCAAAAACATATAATAGCAGGGAGAAAAAACCCCTTCCCCCATTTCAAATTCCCTGCTCCATGAGCGTTTGTAGGAAGGGTAGAATAGGTAGTGTTAATTTTTTTCTCTTTCCTCTGTGGAACGGGCCAACTTACCGTACACATGCGGATTTAAACGGGTTCAGGAGTGTCAATTTTTTTCATTAAGCCCTTGTATTTCTCCGTGGTGATAAAATATATATGAAAAAGCAAAAACAATACTTCTTTTTATACTAAAAATAAAAAAAATTTAACAATAAACTAATACATGGTATCTAATGGGCTAACCGCTAACCATAAAATAAAAGAGTAGAATTGGCCTGACCTACACCAGATTTGGCCATCAAGTAAAACAAATGAACATCATTGGTTTGACATTCTAAAACAAGCTATTTTCTCTAGCATAATATATATTATTATATTATTTTATATCTTAGTGGCTAAAATATAATGTAGTTTAAAGTTATCAATGGTTCAACCTCGACCAACCCAATTAGTCCAATTTTTATCATTTCAAATATATATTATATAATTATTTGATATCATAATGATAAAATTATAGTGTATTTTATAGGGAATCGCTTGGTATTTGTTAGTAAAAAACTAAACAGAAAGATCTATTTGGTTATTTTAAACATTAAAATGATCCTAAACATTTTCAGTTTCTTTTGAATTTCTATAGTTTTATTCCCGAATAAGTGATGTGCAAATGGCGAATTGCAGTCATCTATTTTCTTTCACTATTTTTTATTTTCAAATAGAAAGTTTAAAAGTAACGAATAATTAGAATTTTGCATGGTTCGGTCAAACAGGCTGAATTTTGAGTTTTGGCCTATTTTGATCAAGTCTAATTTATAATCACATGGTTCCCTGATACCCGATAAAAATCTCAATCCAAACCAGTTTGGCATGTGAGTCCGTGTTTACCACCATTCTCTAGGAATACGACAACGGCGGTTCCTATCCCAAATCGTGTTGTTCGTTCTTGATTTCCTTAGATTTTATCATGGCCTGACAAAAACCAGAAAGCACAATGACGACAAGATGAAAGTTTTATAAATCAAATTAATGGTGTTCTCTTTCTGATCTCATGTAATTATATAATGAAGTTGAAGTTTTTCGATGCTATTCAATTTCATTGGTATGTTTTTAATGGTCTAACTTCATGGTTGTACCAACTTTTCCTCCGACCAACGGGTCGGGTTACAAGCTAGTACATTTTAAAGAGTTTGATTTGCTCAATTTCAAATTTCCTGCAACGAGTGTGAAAGTAGGAAGGGTATTTTTGTCTACACATTCAAATTTTATTTCATATAAAAAGATATCAATGCTAGGATTTGAACCATTGTCTCTTCCACCAAAGACAAGAATTGTAACCAATTAGACTAGACATAGTTGTTGTACTTTATTAATACAAAAATTACTTGCTTTCTCTTAGAGAGTTTAATGTAGCACTCTCATGCCTAGCTATGCTCTAAGCATTTGTTTTCTTTTTCACAATATCATTTGCAGTTATTTATTAAATCAACTTTGTTTCTAACTTTCAATTCCTAATTATTCACTTCTTACCAACTTATGGGAATGCTAAATATATTTTTCATGTCTAATCTATTAAACATAAATGTTGCTTATCACTTAAGTTCAATGGTATCCATGTTAGGTTTGATGTCACCAACATATTCTCTCAATTTCTCCAAAAAGCATAATATCTTGCGATTGATATCATAGTTTCGTTAGGTAAAGATCAACAAACTCAATCAATATTCAAACTCTTCGAAATAGCTATCTACATGCGAATATGAAGTACTGAGCAGCTAAAACTCTACTTGAGTTAGTACAATCTTTTGCGCTATCGATTCAAAATTCAATACATGATTATCTTATTATAATTTAGTCATACTAATTGTGCAGTAGGGGACATCTTATCAAAATCTTAAAGAAAGACTCTTTGATTGATCGCTTTCATGATGTAATCAATTATAGCAAAATAGAAGTGATCAAATTTATAAGATGCACACAAAGTTTTCTTTAATTATTGAAGTTCAGCAGCACGTTAGGAGTACGACGGTCATTGGGCATTTCTCTATCTCCTAGCTCGCCTAGACATGCTTAGACATTATAATAAAAATAGCAATTTTAATAATAATGAATAAAATAACGATTCTAAAACATTTTCATACTACGAAATAACTCTCAAGTTTATAGATTGTTTTCTTTTACCAAATGATATAATTAATTAATTCATGAGCTGAAATAGCTAATTATAAACATTTCAAATTTAAGTTAAAAACTCTATATGATGCAATTGCTTGACGAAATGGCTTTTATAATAGAGTGGTTCTATCGAGAGAGGTCTCTAAGAAACATGGCTTACTTTATTATTCCTTAGGTGGATATAATATCTATCTTCATCGTTACTTTTACATTGGATTCAATTTAGTATACTTTTTCATTTAGATAGATTTTTTTATGATGTTCTAGGATATAATATATCATTATATATGATGGTGTAGGATATTAAATCCTCTCATTTTAGGTTCAAATTGATGCATTTTCCCATTTTCCATTCCCTTTTATTGGTTAATAATTTTTATGATATTTTTCACTTTAAAATATCGTGAGCGGAATCATTACACAACAATTTGTGTTTTTTCGCTTTCTCTTCTCTTGGTTAGATATTGTGTCCATATTGATTCCTATATTGATTATCGAATTACTACTTTTATGTTCTTTTTTCTGATGCAAGATATGATTTTATGTTTGATAATATATATTTATTTTTCAAGCATGTGGATGCTTGAGACTTTTCATTTGCCTCATAACTTACATTTGACAATGGCTCCAAACTTGGATGGGTTTCTATTCAGCACATAAATTTTTAATGATGTAAAATTTATGAAACTAAGATGCATATTAATAAACAATGTAAGGTCTCATCTTCCCTCTTAAGCACTACATATCATTGTTTACTTGCCATTAAATCAAAGTCTTTCTAACTTGAGTAAGAGCTACAATGACTTTTATAGTTGTGGATTTCCCCCCAAATGTTAGGTATGTTGATTTTAGTTTTTGCCTTCTTTTCATTTTGATTTAGCTTTTTATGTGTTGCTCTATTAGTTGAACTTGCCAGCGGGAGATCTACATGCTTTGTTTCATTATATCATTGAATACACTAAAGTCAATGGAACCATGATTATGTTAGTTAGTTTGTCTCTTTTTAAGGACACTCTAAACATATACTTTGTTTCATTATATCATTGAATACACGAAAGTCAATGGAAAAGGAAAAAAAATTATTGTATACTGAAGATTGATTATGTATGTGTGATGTAAAACAACTCTTATCATTGTTCTTCTTTGACATTTTTATATGGATATGACATTGTTTGAAAATATGTATTTATTTTAGTGTAGGTGGAAATTGTTTGTCATTTTTTAAACTTCATTAGTCAAATACATTAAATACTTTACTATATAATTCATGGAGAACTTACCAAATTAAATAGTTACTTCAATCCCCAACAACAAGAACCATAAAAAAAATATACCCTAATGTTTACTATACATACACATGAAAATCAAACTCTCCCGGCCAAGAGGCCGGGCCCTAATCTAGTATATGATATGATAGGTACACTTTCATTTTATGATTTTTATCATGATTAAAAAAAGCGTGCTTAAACTTACACTTGGTTCAACACCAAAATGTCTCGCCTAGGGGTTTCGCATCGTGTTAGAAATGTCGAACCGGTTGCAAAGTACGACGACAATTAATTGTCTTCTAGGTATAATTAGGAGAAGCTAAGCGATCAATATTAAAAGGAAAAAATAAATAGCATCCACACATACATTCCTTTCTCCGTTCTTTTCAATAACTCAAGAATTTTACGAGCTATTGAGCTCTAATTCTATTAACTTCTAATTTTTTTTTAATTGTAAAGAGTTAAATAGGTTATTGATCATTATAACTAAAGTACAAGTTAATGTAAAACAAATTTGTCATTATCATTTAAGGGTTAAAGACACATTTGGTCACTGAGATTACTAAATCGGGACATGTTTAGTCACTGTAAAAAGTTAATATCAAATTTGGTCACTACAATTACTAAAATTGGACACATTTAGTCACTCGCCGTTAGTTGCCGCCCAACTCCGTTAAAAGAGTCCGTTATGTGCTGACGTGGCTAACGTGAGCGCCTAGTCAGCGATGTTTTGGGCCGGAAATGGTCAAACCCGACCTGCCACGTCACTAAACCAGCCACGTATTAAACCCAACCCGACCCAGAACCAAAGCCGATCCAGTTAACAAAACAAAATTGGAAAATCATTCGGGTTAGTGACATTTTCAGACCCGGAACCCTTCTCCTTCCTCCCGAAGCTCTGCTCATTCAATTTCATCTACCATTTTCGATAGAACACATCAGAGAGCAGAGAGAGATGGAGCCAGCGACTCTACCCCTTGACCCCCTTGTCCCAGATCCTTCGTCGAAGTCGACTTCTTCTTCGTCGCGCGCCGGCTTCAGTTCCCCCATCGCAGCAGACAAAGAAACCCTAAGATCCAGCTGCGAATCCGCTCTGTACTTCTTCTTCTTCTTCGCGCTTCCCCCATCACAGCAGTGGACGAAACCTCTAAATCGATTCCCCCATCGCGCTGACGTCAGTTTCCCGTCTCCTGTAATTGTCCTGGTAGAGGCACTGACCGGAGTGGCAGGATGAGACGTCGAGGGTGGCACACTCCGGTGAGCTGCAGAAGAGCAGGGAGTAGGAGGAGGAAGGCCGGTTGAAGATCAGGTCTGTTTGCTTAGCCAGGCCCGGGAGAAGTACTCCCCGCTGCCCTGGTTTGCCCGGATGTGACGGAAGTCGATAAATCGGACTGAGAAAGGAAATGGGGGGAGTCAGAATCGAGTAGAGGGGTGAGGTCGGAGTAAGAGAGGAGGAGCTTGGCGGAGATCGACGGGGCAGAGTCGCGGCGGAGCCTAGCAGAGGTGAGAGGTTTGTAGTCCGGGTGGTTGGATCTGACGACCGATCATCTTGAGAGGACGTCGAGGGATGATGGGGGGAGACGTTGAGCTTGATGGGGGAAGAAGAAGCTTGTTCTTCGGGTTCTTGTTCGGTGAAGGTAGTGGATTGATGGTCGAAGGAGAGGATGTGGTGAGCTCGGTGGAGTGAAACGGAAGGGGCGGATTTGCCGGCGATGTGAAATGGAATGGGGAGAAGTGGAGAGACGTGGTAGAGATGGAGAATAGGGTCGGGTTTGGTTATGGGTCCGGTTGGGTTAGTGGATTGGGTTGGAACAATGACGTGGCGGGTTTAGTGATGTGGCTGGTCGGGTTTGAATATATTTGGTCCAAAACAATGCTGACTAGGCGATTCTGTTAGCCATGTTAGCACATAACGGACTCTTTTAATGGAGTTGGACGGCAACGAACGGCGAGTGACTAAATGTGTCCTGTTTTAGTAATTATAGTGACAAAATTTGATATTAACTTTTTTTAGTGACTAAACATGTCCCGATTTAGTAATGTTAGTGACCAAATGTGTCTTTAACCCTATCATTTAATACTAACTACTATTTTTGTTTCCAACACTTACGCGACACCTAAGTGCACTAGGCGTTAGGCAAGACCCCAATGCCGACCTTACGACTAGAGCTTTCTTGAACCTTAGTTTCTATACTATCTACTATTAATTTCTTGTCCGCTAGAAACCTCTGGCATTATATTCCTTAGAATACTACTTTGTATACTTAGTCAAGAACCAGTTTATCTAAATAACACGAGTTGTTGGGAGAGTTTCAATAATGGATCTTATATCATTCACTAACACACTCCCTCAAACGAAAGTCATTCAACTCATAAGGGAAGTCGTTTGCACAAGTCCGAATACACGATACCATGTGCTTCACAAACGGGGGTCACCGACATTCGAACACAAGACCTTTCTGTCACACAAGACTCTAATACCATGTCAAGAGCCAGTTGATCCCAATAACTCGAGTTGTTGGGAGAGGTTCAATAATGAATCTAATACCATTCACTAACACACCCCTCAACGAAAGTCATGCAACTCATAAGGGTTGTTGTTTGCACGAATCTGAATACACGATACCATGTGCTTCACAAACGATACCATGTGCTTCACAAACAGGGTAACCGAGATTGTAACAGTGAGTTGCATAGCACACCTGAGTTACTTGCTGCCTGTCTCCCAGCTTATGTCTCGTTTGCAGGCTCGTCAAAAAGCCGTGTCCAGAATCCTTGTCTCACGGATTTTAATAACATCACAAGCTCTCTTTTGTGAACATCATGTAAACATACCCCTTTATGGTTAAGTTATATAAGAGCTAGTATACAAGAAATCAGCTATTATGAATGGAACGCTCTCGAGCAAGATTCATGTATCACGGATGACTACAATAAACTAATCCTCAAGACCTCAACAGCTAGAATGGTAAATAGGATAATGTTATTTGAGCAAAGGAAGAAACAAAAAAGGGGGGAAAAACAGGTACAGAAGGGTCAAGACGACTGGTTCGCCGTTCTGTATTCTTTGTATAGATCAACAACAAACTCCTGGCCTGGTGCTATTTCTTGCGGGCAAGGTAAATGCCCGATATGATAGCCGCGCCAACACCTAGGGAGGTAATAACCTTCAATGCTGAAACTTTTGGTTTAGGGGTAGGAATTTCCAGAAGATCTTCCATCTGCAACCAGAGTGAAAGCAATATTCGTCTATCAGGTACACTGCTTTTACAAATCAATGTCGATGATTGAGCCAACTTTATCGACAAGCTACAATGGCTGTTAGAACTTAGAGAACGATGTGATGTGTGACAGTCTGGCAGATGCTTTTTGTTTTGATTTGATCCTAATAGTGAAGGCACTTCAGCTGACATCCGAGTAAGAAAGATGAACAGCTCACTCACCGATACGGGTTGCTGCCAATTCTTCTTAATTCCTTGAAGATGTCCTCTTCCCACCACGGCAACCACAGATGAGTGCTCACAGGCGTATCTATGTAACATGGATGCCATGTACCTATAGGCGAATTGAAAAGGATAAGAATCCATATAAAGCAGAAACCATCTAGCAAACCCAAGCAAATGAGCAGAGGATGGGGCAATGATCCAAGACTCATAATAATGGATGTCGAAGCTGAGAGTCAGCGAAATAAAGGAAAAGAAAGCAGTAATCAGCTTGTAAGTAATAGCTGGACGCTAGTGCATCACAATCAAGAAACTGATCCAGAAATGATGGCAAAACAGGTTCTTAGGGAGATCATTAAGACTTTCTCTTTTGGAATTTAAAGAGGAAACAAGAGGAAGAACAAACAAAATACTAACTGATCTCGCTCATGCACTAGGGTTTCCATAAGAGTGGGAAACTGCTTGCTCATTTCTTGAATCACAAGAGTCAACATGTCAACATCATCCATCTCCTTGAGCTGGAAAATCAACAAACAAATTCTCAAGCTTGAATCGACTTACTTCAAGCTAATATAACAGCCAAATTCAGGGTAGATGAGAGAGAAAACATACCATTTTCTTAAGGTCCTGTGGACTTGCTAAGAAGACAGCTTGAAAGAGTAATGAGTACACCAGTTTTGCCTTATGCCAAAGTGGCATTTTTAACCATGTTCTTCGCAATGTTACCTGTTCAAGTTGGCAGGTCAGATTGACAATGTTCAAGAAAACGGACTATACAGAAATCACAAGGACTCTGCTATCCAAAACAAAAGAAAAAAAATCACAAAAGGGACACACCCACAATGAGAATTTGAAAAGAAAACTCGTCACAATAGCCAGAACTAGGACACTTATTTCAAAAGGCAAGCAACTTGGATAAAAGCATCTTCTCCATGAGGTTCGTTACCGACATATCAAAGGAACCTCACCTGTACAGGACGATCGCCAAGTATCACAATAGCACCATACTTTTTGGCTTCTTCAAATGCCACACGGAACTCAGAGCCGGGAAATACCTCAAGCTGACTAGCGACCTGAGGATGTATCAATAATAAATTGATGAAACTGACTGCTTAGAAATACATCTTGAATTCACAGGATGTCGTGTAGAAACTATAAGTAGCATGAGTATCTTGCCTTGGCAAGGAACCAGCTATATAGTATCCCAAACAAGTTTTGTTTCTTTTTCCACATCTCTATCATTTCTCCTGTAGTTGGCACCTGTTAAAACTTTAAGCATATAAGCAAATGGCGAGTAATAACACTAAAAATATATATATATATTGAGAGTCAAGAAGATAGAATAACAAAATGCAGTCAGGAACTAGCCACATCTAAAGTTACAGATACAGCAAACAAGACATGATTCAACATGCGCAAGAGGCTCAACAAAAGTTAATCTGGGGCCAGGAAGCATAAGCAACTCCTCGGCCGCATAAAATACACTCAAACACGGGAAAGAGTTTCAATCAAGAACGGACGACATATAACGAAAAGAAGAAAGGGAAAGAAGATAAGCATATCAAAGGTTTAGTTGCAGCACCTTTAAATTCTGAGGTGCAAGCACACTCACACGACTAGAGCACAATTCCAGAAAGACTACCTGTAGAAAACACATGCCAACTCAATAGTATAATCTTCAGTTATGAATAGATGGAAGAAAACGGCCAACCAGCCACCCAATAATAAATCACGAGGTCGTCTCTAGAGGGAACCACCTCTGGTTTCAAGTAACGGATTACAGCTTCGACTTCTCTGCACGATTCCTGCAATGATAGAGTACATCATACATGTCAATGTCCACTGTTTGTACAAGAAACATCAAAAGAGCAGTAAAACTGGCCCCTTCACTCCAACGCTTATCATGTTGAATTCAACAAAAACATTGACCTCAGCCTTCGCTTTATGCACATTCCAGTCACCATTCCAGTTTGGTAATGGAGAAAATGAGACTATATTCCTTAAAATCCATAAGAGGTATAGATAAAGATCAAGCCACAATCTCTCAATTCACGAAATTTATCCAAGAAATGATCCTTCTGTCGGCTACTAAATGCATTCCAATCTTACCATGAATGACAAGTTTCATACTCAAAATTGTAAACAGTTATTCAAGTCAAACATGATCTCCCGCTAATCTAGTTTTTCATGCTCAACCAAACAGAATTCCGAAATTCAAGAAAGCAATCACCTCTGAAACATGGGCGGTGCCGACCAAGTAGACATCGCAGGACCCAGTTTCAGCCTTGGACTCACAAGTCAGCACCACAGCTCTCGAGAGCTCCTCGGGGGCTTCCATCCTCTCATCAGGCTCAGCCTCACCGGCGGCAGTCCCCGCCGAGGCCACCACCGATTCTCCCTCGTCCCTCAGCTCATCAGCAACATTAACGATGCTGTCGCTCAGTGCCCCGCCGCTAGGATCGGGGTTATCGACGTGGACAAAGTCCTCCCCGGCACGTTGCGGCGCCTCCGATGATTCCGGCGGGGTCGGGTCCATCGCTGCCGAAGGGTTCGGGGAATTGGCGGGTCGGGTGGCGAAGAACGCCAAGGCGGAGGCCTGAGGGAGAATTCGGCGCGGAAATCGCGCGGCGGGATGGGGAGTGAGTGAATTGTGGGCGCGGCGGGAGCTTAATTTACAAGTGACCACCGTGGCGGTGGCGGTGGCGGTGGTGGCGGAGAGGCGGGATGGGTGGAGCGAGTTAAAAGGGCTAACTTGGCGAGCTAAGCGATTCATAAACGGCGCGTCGCGGTGGTCTATCCTTCCTGGCTTTTATGCGATCGACGGCCGGAAGGGAGAGAAATGGCGCATCGGAAGTGACGTGGACGTTACATCCAGAATCGAAGCTTTCCTTTGTGGGTGAGCAAAATAAGCAACTAAAAGAATAATAAATAAATAAATGTTTGGAGTAGTTGGATAGATTAATTGTCAATGTGGTATTTGTAAAGTCAAATAACTCATTTATTCGTTTGGATAGGTTAATTGTTAATGTGGTATTTGTAAAGTCAATAACTCATTTATTGTTCATATGGTATTTCCCAGTGTTATTTCAGTGGTAATTGAAATAAAGTATCTCATTTGGTTGAATCATGCAAATGTGGTATTTGACATGTGGTATTTGGTAAAAGCAGAGTGATAAAACGAGTTATTTCGAAATAACACATGGGTATAAGTTATTTCAAATAACTCGTTTTGAGTTATTTGTAAATATCTGACTATCCAAATAACTCATTTCAGTAAAACGCTGTCGAACGAGTTATTTGTGTCCAAATAACTCATTGTGAGTTATTTGAACCCAAATAACTCATACAAATACTCCATCCAAACGACCCATGTACTATGTATTGTTTTCCGGCGAGAAAGCTTGCGTTGAATTGAGATTGATTACACCTTTGACTTCTTCGGATAACGATTACTTAGATACGGCTCACGCCTCTTCAGAAAAAGTTCGAACGAGGGTGTTTGATTGATGGTTCTAGGAATGAAAATTTAAATCAAGTTACTTATACTTCTATGGAGGTTCGGTGAGAGCTCCAAACTAATAGCTACGTGTATGGCTACATGATAGAGACAAGATAAAGGATAAACTTGACATCTGTGTCAGAGTGTTGGTTTTGAGACCTCTGTCTCTGTCGAACCCTCCTCCTATTTATAGCCACGAGGAGGTAACTGTCGTAGAAAACCACTTCTTGGATAACTGCTAGAAAGAACCGCTCCCTCTTGTCCAGAATGTGGCTGACGTGTCCCTTGAACGTGGCATGAGTAATAGTTCCTCTCTCAACTGCCTAGGTACTTCTCTTGAACCCGTCGGGGTTTTTTAGTGTAGCTTGCCTCGCCTGGTCTTGCTTTGAATCTCATGCCATGCTAGTAATTTGATGAGCATGTGGTGTCTCGCAAAGGGGCCATGGTCCTCTTGCCTCATGGCCATGGACTTCTTACTCATGTCCATGGCCCTCTTTGGACTTAGTCACTAGCTATATAGTGCTGCACCACCACAACCTTCTCATCCGTGTCCATGGCCCCTCTTGTGAGGCAGCATGTCCTTCCCAGACTTGGTATATTTTGGGTCGGTCGGTCTTGATCATGGGGCGGCATGACCTCTTCATTCACGGCCATGGACTTCTCTGTCACGCATCAAGCGGCACGTCCCTCTAGATTTTAGACGGGCATGGCCCTCCTCCTTGAGGTGGCACATCCCTCTCATACTTATAATATTTATGTACACTGGAGGAGCCATGATCACTTAGCTTAAGGGGGTGGAAACTCCTCATCTCGTGTCCATGATATTTTGTTGAGAGTTGAGACCACATGTGCTTCCATATTTTAGATGGACATGGCCTTCCTCGTTGAAGTGGAATGTGCCTCTAGATTCTAGACGGACATGGCCCTTCTCATTGAAGCGCCACGTCCCTCTCCAGACTTGGCCGTGGGTTGGAATGTGCTTCCTCGATTTCTAGACGGACATGGGCCGCTTTGTGAAGCGGCACGTCCCTCTCAAGACTTAGTGGCTTGTTGAAAGAGCACGAACCTAGGTGTGCGATTTAGGGATTAGATTTATATGGGAATTAGGGATTTGGGTGAGATAGAATTGGGATTAGGGTTGAGAGGATAAGAGGTCGAGTCACCAGGGTGGTGGCCGATGGGTAGAGAGAGGAGAAAGGGGGTCGACGGATGAGAGGAGAGAGGAAGAGAGCTTAGGGAATAATTCTGGTGTTATTGCTTAACCCCTCATTCTCCTAACACATAATATATATATAATCCGACTAATTCCCTATAACTACCCAAATACTTAACCTAACTGATTTAACCCCAATAGTCCACAAAATATCCAACATAACATAAATATCCAAATAATAATAAAAACCCCAAAGAATATCTATCTAACATTCCATCCCCCTTGAAACCCACCTTGCCCTCAAGGTGGGCCTTCTATCTTCTCTTCCTTCTTTCCTTCTGCCTCGCCCGACTCCATTTCCTCGCCCTCGTCTTCCCAATTCTCGACTAACAGCATCAGGTGTCCTTTGGCGCACTGATGTCCCACTGTATACCTCTCATCGCAGTTGAAACAACGACCATCCTTGCGCTTCTGGTCCATCTCCGCCTGTGTCAACCTGACAAACCCCTTCGGTGGCAACCTTGATGGAAACCTGCCTCCTGGAGAAGCTCCTGTAGCTACCGGGCTTGCATTTCCCGGTGGCGGTGTGGTCCCTGCGGAGCCTATTCCCGCGCCTACACTTGCCTTCTGGATGCGCCCGGTCGATTTCCAACTAGCCAACTCCTCCTCCTTGCGACCTGCAATTCTAAAAGCAACTCGAAGGGAATCAGGTTCAAAGACCTTAACGGTCGTTGGCAGCTCGGGACGCAGCCCCGCCATGCACAAGCCCACTAGAGTTTCTTCTGTCATTTCCTTCCCAGCTTGAGGAACTCTGCGCGATTCTGAGCTTGGCTAGCTGCTCTAGAGCCCTCCTCCCCCCCCCCCCCCCCCGCCTTGGCAAACTAATAACTCAACTCGTCAATCTTGCCCAAGAGATGTCCTCCCCGACCGCAGCATATGCTTTCTCGGTCCACTCCCACCACTGGAGGGCATCCCCTTCCAGATAGAAGGATGCCAGATGCGCCTTCTGCTCCTCCCTGATCGGATGATTCTTGAACCACCTCTCTGCTGCATAAAGCCATAGCCCCACATCTCCCGTCCCATCGAACTTGGGAAACTCTATAACCGACGGTTTAGCTCTAAACACCAATTCATCCTCGCAATCATATAGAGGGTTACTGTACCCACACCTGCCGGTATTTGATGGAGGCTGTCGATTCATCGTGCCATTGTGGTCGTAGCTTCCCTCGATTCCCTGCTGATGAGGGTAGGGCCAGTCACCCGACATCTCCTGGTTGTCCCCGCCGTACTCTGGTTTGGTCCCTGATCCTTGCCCAACTTCTTGACAGCCTCGACCTCGCCCTCCACCTGCTCGCGGGGTACCCCATGGGGGATACCCATACTCCGGGCCTCTTTCGAAGCCCCTGCCCGGCGCACCGAGCTGTTGTCCGCCGGTTGGTGACCAACCAGTTCGGTCCGGCCCAACTTGGGGTCCGACACCCAACCCACTCTACCCCATCTGGTCCTAGATCCACCCAGCCTTCCTGGCCTGCAAAGCTCAACTCGTCCTCTTCCCCGGTCCCAATCGGCCATGGTTCATCTCCCTCGGGCCCAGGCGGCCATGGCTCACCTTCATAACCGACCATCTTTTTCTTTCCCTGGGCCTTGTCACGTTCATGGGCCGTTGGTATCGGCAGTAAGCCTGGCCCGCTGAACACCGACTCTGACGCGCTTATCGCGCCCTGGTCATCCTCCTCGATGATGCGGTCGCGCACCCCGGTGGAGCTCCCCGGCGCGCCTCCCTTCCCGGTCGAGTTCGCCGCGACCAGCCCCGCGGCGGTCGCCATCACCGCCCCTGTACCATCTTCTCCGCTCGGCGGCTTCTCCCTGGCCGCCACCAACTTCGCCGCCCCTGCTCCCTCGCCGCCGCCCGACCCTGGTCACTGTCGGGGTCGCGGTTGCCGGTTGCTCGCGGCTCCTGAGAACCTGGGTCAAAACCTCCTTTATTGTCGTTGCTAGGGCCCCGCAAATATTTTCAGCCACGCTCTTGCCCATGTCTTTGATTGATGCCTTGATCTGGTCCCCTATTTCTTCAATTGCAGCGATCGAACCCTTCGAGGCCTCAGCTGCCCTCTCAGTAGCTTCCGTCATACTCTCCAACGCCGCCGCCATCGTGTCATACTTGTTTGTCGCACATCCTAGATCGTCACAATCTCCTTGTTCTGGCACGGCGGCTGCGATTTTTCCGTAGGGTTTGACATCTTCAGGATTTCAATACTCTTCAGAAAATCGGCACACCAACCAGGCTCTGATACCACTGAAAGAGCACGGACCTAGGTGTGCGATTTAGGGATTACATTGATATGAGAATTGGGGATTTGGGTGAGATAGAATTGGGATTAGGGTTGAGGGGATGAGAGGTCGAGTCACCGGGGTGGTGGCCGACGGCTAGAGAGAGGAGAAAGGGGGTCGACAGATGAGAGGAGAGAGGAAGATAGCTTAGGGAATAATTCTGTTGTTATTGCTAACCCCTCCCTTCTCCTAACACAGAATATATATAATCCGACTAATTCCCTAAAACTACCCAGATACTAACCTAACCGATTTAACCCCAATAGTCCACAAAATATCCAACATAACATAAATATCCAGATAACAATAAAACCCCCAAAGAATATCTATCTGACACTTGTGCTCAAATCAATATCCATAAGGCCCAACTTAAATAACATTAATTGTTATAATTCATGTGGCCTTATAAACTCATTGATTATCTTGTAACTCACTAATGTGGTACAAGATAATTTTTTAGTTGTAAACATGTACTAAACTACTAATCCCTCTTTTTTGTACAAATTTATGTAATAATCCTTGCTGGCAAAAAATTGACACGTAGGAAGATCATTATTGCGATACACGTGGCAACGTAGTAAGTATGGTTGGGATATCTTCGAATGTTGTTGTTTCGTGTCCAGGTTGCATAGCCCTCCCATTGACAAATTTCCAGATCACTCTTTGTCCGTCTTACGGTTCTTTTTGGAAGGGCTAATTATCATAAATGGTCACAAAACTATTCCCTTTATATAAAACGGTCACAAACCTTTAATTTTGCATGTTTCAGTAATGTATGTTTGCACTAAAAACAAAAATATAATTTCGTCCATCTTCGTTGGGACTTCCTTAGGGACATGCTCAAGGAAGTCGGCCTCCCAAGCTCGTGGATCAACTGCATCATGTATTTCGTGGAGAAACATAACATGCATCTCTTATGGAATGGAGAGCTCCCTCCCCCGATAACCCCCACCAGAGGCGTCCGTCAGGGAGACCCTCTATCTCCTTATCTCTTCATCCTTTGCATGGAACGTTTATCTCATTGGATCAATCAGACCATTCAGGACAAAATATAGAAACCCGTCAGACTGTCTACGAATGGTCCTACTCTTTCTCACTTATCTTTTTGCCGATGATCTTGTTCTTTTTGCAGAGACAGAGAGCTCCCATATCCAAATTGTCAAACATTGCCTCGAGGAATTTTGCCAAACCTCAAGGCAGCGAGTTAATGACAACAAATCTGCCATTTTTGTCTCTGCAAACGTTGACCGGTGTAGGGCAAGATTTTTTAGCAGACGAGCCTCGATCCCTCTCACGGTGGACATCGACAGATACCTCGGAGTTAACTTCATATATGGGAGAGTCAACAAAGTAAGATACCACGAGCTCCTCATTCAAATTCAAATGAAACTCGCCCCCGGAAAGCTAAGCATCTCTCCCTTGCTGCTCGTTTGACAGTGGTGAAGTCTGTTTCTACTGCCATCCCTATCTATCCTATGCAGACATAACTTCTTCTGGTAGGGGTGTACAATGCCATTGATCGCATCAATAGAGACTTCCTCTAGGGCGACTCGGAAGATAAGAAGAAGTTACACCTTGTCTCCTGGCCCAAGCTCCTCGAGCCGAAAGAGAATGGTGGAGTCGGCATCCGCTCTACTAGACACAACAACCTGGCTATGTTTCCTAAAGGTGGATGCCACCTTGTAAACGAAAAAGATACCTTTAGGGGCAACTGATGCGGAACAAGAATGGAAGACAACAGAGTCATTTGGACATCCTCAATTCGAATCGGGGAAGTTCCTTCACCTGGTCTAGTCGTACTAAAGTTGCACCCCTTCTTAAACAGTGTAACACCCCGATATTTAGGTCTAGGTTCGACCGAATGATTAAATCGAAGATTACGTACGAAGGATTGTGACAATGGATTAGAAATAATAATAATTATTATTCAGTGTTGTCAAAGACAGACCGGACCGGTCGGTACGATCGGTAGAATCGCCACCCGACCTCAAATTCGGTCTGGCCATGCTATTTAATTAGCCTCACGATACACATGCTCAATCTTAACCTGCCAGGGTCTACTTATCCCGCAACGAATCTCTGCCACAGTCGTGTAATGTGGGTGGTTGGTCGTCGCAGTCTCTATCAGGGAAATAGCCGTGTTAGAATCTGTCTGAAGAATCACCTTCCTAGCCCCTTCTTCCCAGGAAAACTTCAACCCATGCACAATTCCAGCCAGCTCTGCTCGAGTGATTGAACCCCCGGCTAGGTTCGCTGAGAAAGCTCTGATTAAATGGCCATCGTCCCTTCTCACGATGCCTCCACAAGTGGTACTCTCAGGTGCATGTATCACCGAGCCATCTATATTGATGCACGTCCAGCCTTCAGGAGGTGGAGTCCCCCGGCTCCAAAAATATGACTTTCTTTCTCAAAAGCTTCCTGGTCCGATGCTTTAGCTGCTTTGTGTCGAACGGGATCTGTGCATAGGTTTTCAGCTCGCCCTCGAACAAGTGACTATTCCGGTTCTTCCACAGCAGCCAACACGTACCTGCAAACAAAGTAGCGTTAACCACATTACTATGTCCTGATAAATAATGCAGAGACCATCGCTTCATGTCCGGTTCGAGGAAGTTGATGCCAGGTCGCCCTCAAGGAAGGCCGACCAGACTTCTCTCGCAAAGGGACAGTCTTTGACGATATGAATGCCCATCTCGTCTTCTCCTTCACATATTTTGCAGCTGCTGTCATCATTCAGGTGGCATCGATGACGTTCAAAGTTTGTCAGCAGTCTGTCGTGGTTCATTAGCCACAAAAACGTCTGAATTCGCTGCATGGTGGGTGTCCGCCAGATCGTGTGCCAAGTAGGGTGCCTGCTGCTGCTACTCTTGCCTCCATTCTCCAGCAAGGAATACACCGAATTCAGAGTGAATTCGCCGTTCTTAGACAATCGCCAAGTCCTAACATCATCTTCCTGCTCCGCGGGCATAGGGTGAAGTACAACCTGGGAGACAATGTGGGGGTGTAAGTATGCATGTAAAAAGTCTCTATTCCACTAACCGTTTAAAAAAAACTCGGCAATGGTAGATGCAAGCACTCCTCCGGCAGGTTCGGTGCATGCTCCTTCAAGATCACTTCCTCCGCTATGCACCGGTCACTCCAAAACCTGGCAACCCTTCCACTTCTCACATTCCATCTCGCTGCCTCCTCCACATGGTGTGCGGCCCTCAACACGCCCCGCCAAAGATTGGAAAGCCTCCTCGTCGATCTTAGCATCAGCCCCTCCTCTGTGTGGCAGAAATATTTTGCTCGGATAACCTTTGCCCACAAATCGTCTGGTTTGGTGAGCAAACGCCAGACAATCTTCAGCATGTATGCTTCATTCATCCTTTTAGCGTCTCGAAGGCACAGTCCACCCTCCGCCTTAGGTCTACAGAGAATTTCCCAATCGACAAGATGGATTTTCCTTTGCTGGTCAGTACTCCCCCATACAAAGGCTCGAATCTTCTTATCGATGTACTCCCTCACACTCGCCGGGAGAAACGTCGTTTGCATAGTGTAAGCTGGAAGAGAGGAAAGCACCGATTGCGCCAGAGTGATCCTTCCTGCCAGTGACATCGTGGAAGCCTTCCATCCTGCAAGCCTCGAGTAAATATGGTCAATTAGCTTAGTATAGGTTGCTTTAGAGACCCGATCATGGATGACCGGCACACCCAAGTAACGGCCTAGATTGGCTGTCTCCGGGATCTAGAAAGCACCGCTCAGACTCTGTCTTAGAGGAGATAAGACATTGGTTGAGAAGAAGGCTCGAGACTTCGATTTGCTGATCTTCTGGCCTGAGGCTCCTCCAAATAGCTCGAAATAGCTTAAAATCACCTGCACTTGGTCCATCGTCGCATCTCCAAATAGGATAATTTCGTCTGCATAGAAAAGATGCGACAAACTCGGCCTAGAGCTTGACAGCTTGATCGGTTTCCATTGGTCGCTCGTCACAGATCCATCGATCAGGTGGCCCAACCTCTCCATACACAAAGTGAAATGGTAAGGAGACAACGGGCAACCCTGACGAAGGCCCCGCGACGGGTAGAAGGTTCAGTTAAACCTCCGTTCCACTGGATATGCATAGCCGAGGAAGTAATACACACCATAGTCAACTCCACGAACTTAGGAGGGGCGCCTGCTGCTTCTAGCATATCTCTAACAAAGTCCCATCTTATCCTCCGATCGTAAGCTTTGGCCAGGTTCAGAGAACATAGAGAGGGCTCAAGATACGGTGCATAACCCATCATTAATTAAATCTGAACTCTTAATTTAGAAAATCCAGATCTAAGGTTGGAGAATTAAATGCATTTTTATTTTTCCTTTACTTTCTTAATCGGCTCATATCTTCTTCGTTTTAACTCGGATTTCAATTTATTTTGCACAGATGGAACGAGTTCGTTGTGCTCTACAAAATGAGATCTATTTTCAATATTTTTTTAGAAAAAAATTGTGTGCCTCTCGGTACCAACTGCATACCATATGGTATCTTCTTCATTTTTAATTCGTTTTTGAAATTTTTTGCATAGAAGAAACAAGTTCATCATGATCTATTGGATCTACAAATTTCTGGGTGAACAAAATACAGAACCAAACAATACCACACAATACCACCCTGGTACGGGGTGGTATCTTGTGGTACACAATGTTAAAATTCGTAAATGACAGTTAATATACTTCTACTATAATGTATTCAACCATCCTACAATCTTGGTTTTTTCATACCACCATGATACGCTTTTAATACCATAGGTATGCTCTTATTATGTGGTCCATTATGATGTTTTGTTAGTATTATTGGCCTAAATTCTTTTCCTGTTAGCAGTTCTATTAGTAATATATGGGTTTGGGTAGTGTATGGATATTTACTTCCATAATCTAAATTTGTATGAGTTGGGTATGGATACCTATTTATTCGAGGGTGCTTTAATTACACATACCAAAATTAGACCTATATGTAGAACTACAAAAGTTTAGGTACCAAAATGTAATACACCTAAATTTTAGGTGCTAAAATGTTATGTTCCATCAACATTTTGAGGACTTATATGCCAAAAAAATAAATTTAGGTTATTTTCTAAAGATTTATTAAGTTTAGGTACCGAACTTTAATTTGCATAGTGGAGGCTTAATTCCTTTTATGGTGATGTATTTAAGATGATAATTATTTACCTTTTTTATGAAAAATGGAAACTATTTGTTTTATATGTGTAGATACCTAGCCAAACATTCCATGTATAATTGTTAAAATTTTTAGCCCTGATGAAAAAGAAAAACTATAGAGTGAAGCAAAAGGAATACAAACTAGAACTCGCTTAAAAGTTCACGCCTTCAAATTCCATAGTGGAAAATGATGACTTTCTAATAACTAAAATCATATTTATTTTTAATTAGACTCGACATTGAGCTGAAAAAGTTCGTGGTTTAATTATTAATTCTCTAGACTATTGGTGAGTCGTGTATGGACCTGTTCATACTTGTGAGTTGTGATTAGAATACATAAAAATAGTATACTAAATAGGGTTAGACGAGAAGGCAAAGAAAAAAATAAAGAAAGTGTTATGGAAGGCGAGTGAAAAATGAAATGAAGAGGATGATGAAATGTTTTGATCAATTCTTTTAGTCGACCGTCAATATAACAGTCAACCCTTTTAGATGTCACATAATTTGTTACATGTAGCTAGTAGAAGTTTGTTTAGTATCTCGTAAATGTACAAAATGAGTTTATAAGTTCGCTCTTGCAATATTTTAGAGTCGTCTCTCTTTTATCATTTATTTAATATTTCACGTTATGAGCAAATATAAAATGACCGAATCTTCTCCTACAGTTGAGTGATACAACATTTTGTATTGTATAGACTAAATTTATACTTTTATGTTATGGTGGATTGGATTCATGGATTGGTTCAAAAGAATTGGTGGATTGGATTCATGGATTCAAGTGAAATCTAAACATTGGATCAATATGTAAATTTAAAAATTGTAGGTACGAAAATCTCATAAAATTTAGATACCAAAACATAATTGTTCAATGATTTAATATTAAAATTAAATTTGGGGTATCAAAATGTAAAATGTACATTATAGTGACTAAGTTATGATTTAATTAAATTTGGGGTATTAGGTACGAAAATCTCATAAAATTTAGATACCAAACATAATTGTTAAATGATTTTACATTAAAAGTAAATTTGGGGTATCTAAATGTAAAATGTACATTGTAGTGACTAAATTGTGATTTAATTAAATTTGGAGTATTAAAATGTAAATAGTTTGGCCGAATCTTCTCCTATAATTGAGTGATACAACATCTTGCCGATTCCGCGTCTTGTCGCGGGCCATGGGCCCAAACTAAGGTGTCCATAAAAATATGATATGAACTTGAGAGACCATGAGATGTGTCAAGAACGGGTGGATCATATACTGTTTACTAATACATCCTTCAAACGAAAGCAACAATATATGGGTTTGAAGTTTGCACAAGTCCAGACACATGTGCTTAACAGAACATATGGGGTCATCGGGAATCGAAAAGAAGAACTTTCAGTCACAGAAAGCTCTAGTACTATTTTGATGGTGAAACTCGTGTGTTTAATGCGCTCTGTTATCAAGGAAACACAAAACACGAGATCAAAGAACGATCGTCAAATATCCACCGCCGGGCGTCGGCGATGTTGATTTGATCGATGCACGTTTGACTTCTAACTAAATATGAATGTTACTCGGTTCACTACCTCTCCAAACTACGTTCGAACGAGGGTGTTTGACGAATAACAAAGAACCAAACTGGAGTTCTAAATTACGTTACCTCTACTCCTATGGAGGTTCCTCTGGAGAGCTCCGCGACTATAACTACGATCTACGACCCTGTAAAGAAGATCTTTGACAGAGCAATTCTACGAAACTAGAGAGAAAAAGGTAAGTCTGCGGCAGTGCAGTTTGTGATTTCATTTTTCCGTCTTGAGCTTCTCTCTCTTTGTCATGTTTATACCCAAATCTTCTCTTCGTAGTCGCAGTAACTGTCTTCGCGTCTTTGTCCCCACGTTTTCCATTCCTCTCAACCATGTTGGTAACTTCCACTTCGTTGCGTGCCACCCACGCGCACGAAACCATTCTATAGAGACTTAGCAAAACAATGTTGAGGCAACATTATTGTTATCCACTCGGGGTTGATAATCCACTCCTTCTCCTCAAGCCAAACAATAGTCACCCTTGTTCATAAAATGACGGCGTAGCAAAACAATACCACAGGGCTGAGCTCCTAACCCTGCAACATCGATGAACTCACAATATCAATGCCACTTTTGATTTACAACATTGATCTCTACCAAACAAAGTTTAATGGCCCAACGTCGGCCATATTTCCTAAGGTGGCAAGGATTGACAGTGGTCAATGTTGTTTTAGTTAAGCAACATCGGCACCACATCTCAACTTCGCAACATTGATGGCCCCTGCTCAACGACATTGCTCCCTTCCAAAAAAATGTCGTTTCTAATGTTGCAACGTCGTTGGGCCTATTCGGCGTCGTTTTCTTCACAAAACAACGTAGTTTGAATTTGACTTGTTTTAATTGAATAAAAATGGTCAACTCTGAACTCTCGATGTTTTTTTGTGCTAAAGAACATCGTTGGACTTGGCAAGCCGTCTCTTACCACTACGATATTGTTTTTAATCAAACGATATCGCTCACCAATACCGCGACATTGCTAGGACCTCACACGATATCATTTTCAACTCCGCGATGTCGCCGAGACCGCAGTTGTGATGCGGAACTTGGTTGAATGAATCCATGACCCATGGTTCACGGCATTGTTTTCTACTAAACAATGTCGTTTCAAGTACTGCAGTTGTTGGGCTTACTCGCGGTGTCGTTTTCTTCCCCAAACAGCTCCGTTTGCTTTTTCCTTCGCGACATCCTTTTATATTAAACACTGTCATTTTCTAATCCGTGGTGTTGTTGATACCTCTCGCGATGTCATTTTCAACTAAACGACAGCGTCGTAAATAATCATTAAAAATATTAATTAATTATACTAGTCATTCTGAAAACTTGGCCATCGTGACATTGTTTTCAATTAAACACTGTCACTCTTGGTTCCGTAACCAAGACTCACCTCGTTTGCCAGTATCGTAGTGTTGTTGGGATTTCGCCGATGTCGTTTTTAGCCAAACAACATTGTTTCCCAGCATCACGTTGTCTTTGTCCTTTGAGCTTCGCGGCACTGTCTTATCTCTTAACAACATTGCTTAACTCCAAACAGTGTTGTTTCTCTCCTCCTCCGGCGAGGACTAAAACAAAAAACACCTTCTCCAACAACAATACAAGTCTTGCGGCCCATTACTTACACATTGTGAAGCGGAATAGATTCTTATCCAAGGCTCGCGACATTGTTTTTACCGAACAACATCGTATCCAGTATTGCGGTACCATCGAGCTTCTTCGCGGTGTCGATTAAACTCTCCGCAACATTACTCGGTACTAAACAATGCCGTTTCATATCATGCGACATTGAATTAAATGCCAAGAATAATTAATGTGCCACTTTATTAACCCAAAATAATTTTAAGGTGTCAACAAATACCATGTCAAGAACCAGTTGGTCCCAATAACTCGAGTTGTTAGAAAAAAAAGTTTCTTAATGAATCATATGCTATTTACTAACAATATGATATTGGGAGATAAATTCCGATAACAAACACACATGAATTATTCAATTTTTAATCCATCCAATTCATCAATTTAATCCATTGGTCACTGACACACTACGAGACAACACCAAACTACGACCAAGTATAATCGCAGCCCGGAAATGCAGAATAGTGGTTAGTTTAATTTATCAACCCGGGGTCTAGCTCTACTGCCTACTCCGTGAACTTCTACTAAGTGAGTATAGGTGAATTCAAACTAAACAGAAAGAAAGTAGTAAATTGTGTGGTTTCCTAAAGCAAGAGAAGAGTCACTCGGCAATGAGTCCCCCTAGCTCCTTAGTTAGGTACAAGTTGTAATTCCTTTAGTTAGGTACAAGTTCTAATTCTTTTAGTTGATTTACTATTGTTTAAATTGCAGAAGATCCAACAGTAGCTTGGAATCTCTTAAACTGACCAAGCCCTCTTGAACAGACTAACTGGCAGACGACTAGTCTTCACCGGGAAAGAAAGCTAAGACAATTAACACAGAATTCCAGTACAAAGCAGTGAAATGATTAACTCTCGTATAAGCAATCCACTCCTATCAATTGAAGAAGCTCTAACAATCTAATCAGATTCTATCTATCTCAGGATGCAGCAGATATCAAGAGAATTTAATCAGGATTCAATTGACTCAATAAACACACTTCAATCAATTATAATCAAACAGTATATCAATCCAAAAGTCATTACAACTCAAATCCCTAACACAAGGAACTAGGGTTCTTCATACCCATGTGAGAGAAAGGTCTACTCCATAGAGAGAGAGATGAAAACAGAAATCAAAGCAATCATACTCATAAAGATGGAAATAATATGCTCTGGGATATCAATCTTCACTCCTGAAGATGCAATCTGGGCTTCAATGGTGAGAAATCTACTCCAAAATAGCTCCTAGGGTTTGTTCTTCGCACTTTCTCTCTCTAGAACTCTGTTTTTTCTCCAAAAATTTGAACCCCTTACTTTGGCTCGAGTCTGCCTCTTTAAACCCAATTCTGGGCAAATTACGGGCAGAAATATGGTCGTAATTCTTCCCTGCCCGTATTTTGCCAAAAAACGCGCGTTTTGGTTAAGTCTCAGCGCATCCAAGGCTCCTCTCGACAGTGAAATTACGGGCTAGACACTAAGGAATACGACCGTATTTTTGGGAATACTGGCCATATTTTGTACCTAAGCCATCACCAGGCTCGACATAAAAATACCGGCAGTAATTTGTGAATTATGGCCGTAATTTGGGAAATACCGACAGTCATTTATGAATTACGGTCGTAATTTGGGGAAGGGTGCCCGTATTTCTTCCTTAGCTCCACTTTTGAGAGGCTTTTGAGTGACCAAACGACCTCTGATTGACCCGAAACTTGTGCCTATGCGTCCCTTTACTCGCTAGAACTTGAAATAATACAAAATAACACAACATAGCGTAAAATAGCTTTTAGACATCAACACATGAACAACCTCAATGGAAACCAAGTCAACCACCATAGATGACATTTTAGTGCAGCAAAATCGAGTAATTGAAGAGTCTCCCTTCTGTTCACCAACCAACATAGACTCGACTTAACCACTTATTCAAGACAATCACCTCATGCATAAAACTCAAGACATCAGAATCAAGACCGAGCAATCTAGGTCCTCACCGGGGTAAAGAATGTAAAGAATATAAGGAAATGAATCGCTCACTCTCGACCAGTGGGGTCAGGATAATTTGATGCGAAAAATGCGCATGCTTATTCTCTCAATCCTAACGTCTCTTCACCATGATGGCGGACTCTAAATGCTAGAGTTCACATATCATATGTCACAACTAACTAGTTATGAGGTCTTAGACACGGGTTCAGATGACTGGCCAGGGTCTTGGACATGGGGAACGACCTTTTAGATGGTGGAAGAATTTATAGCACAAGGTTCCACAGTTCCAAACCCAACACAACTACCTTTATTCGAACCATTTACTTTCTTTCTGCCATTCTGCATTGACCAAGTTCTTTAGAGAACAAGAGTGAAGGAGGTCACAATAATGTTAGTATTTCTAAGCCAGACTGCTAAGAAACACTACTTAATGAGCATGATTCAGATTTTTGGTAGTGGTTCTCTTTTGCTTTCATTCATTTTCTTTTCTTTTTCTTTTTTCATTTCTTGAGAGAACCACCACCTCTGCACATTTTTCAAACACATGCCCAACTCTCACATTATTTCTAGCAGAAACAATAGAGAACATGCAAAAACCACTCTATGGAACCTCTACGAGATGCAAAAGGGTGATTTTCCATTGTAGACCGAAAGAAAGGAAATTACACGACTCAAAGGGGCTAACTAGGGGGTATGACACACCAGGACAGTCAATTTGGCCGTGGGCTATTCCTATGCCTCCATCATCCTAATTAGTGACAACGTGAATGCTACACATCATGGAAGAGGGATCTATCACACAAGAAAGAAACGAGCAGGCTCAAATCTCACATGGCTACCTATATGCTCTATCTCTCATTCTGATTCGCTGAACTAGATGCATAAACGACTGTAGAAAATAAGTGATCAATCCAAGTCACAGTTGGTAAGCAAACAATTGAAAAACTGAACCCCTGCATAACTCTACCGCACGTCTCAGTCATCATTATAGGTTGTCCTAGTCACAATCAAGTTGTCATGCATCAACTTTACAACCATTCAATTCACGACATAAACCACAGTGCCAATATGATCATGTAGACTTCAGTACTTGGAGCCCTCAAATCTCGAGATTTGGACAGCGGACTAGGCTCCAAGCACAAAAACATATGTTCCAATAAATACAAAGCACCTCCCCCCACTTAAGTTCGACATTGCCCTCAAGGGAGCAGAGGGAAGGGGAACGATATTACCAGGAAATGATGATCGGCAACGGTGACTGGAAGGCAGACCAGCCAAGAGCAAGGGACTGGAAGTGACTAGTCCAAAGGGCATAGAGCTGGAGTCATCAAAACAAATTGGGTGATAGATAAAGCACAAAGGATAGAAATGAAAACGTACCGCCTTGAGCCGGACGGTGGCTTGTAAGTTTCGGTCCACCCCAGAACCTCCTTGAAGTTGAGGTTCTCGTCGATGAGGTGGAGTCTCAAGTCACGAACATGTGGTGAATCAAGTGGGGTAGGCTCGTGTACTTGAGTTAGATGAAGTCTCCGCTCTCGAGACCTCTTATTCTCTTTGTCTCTCGTCTCATTGCCCCAAAATCAGATAGGACAGCATCGATCAATCACCATCGCATCCACCAAGAGGGACCGATGTTGATGTGGCCTTGGTCTGGCAAAGAGACACTGCAAATGGGTCTTTTTCAAGCAGCTCTTCGAAGTTTGGTGGAGATATCACATATAACTCATGGCCGGTGCAAGCTTCTTCCACCTCAACTTCATCCTCAACCTGGACGCCAATTTCTTCTTCAACTTCCCTTCCTTCTTCAAAATTTGGTATCTCCCATTGAAAAAGATCAAGAACTTCCTCTTCGTTGCTTTCTTCCTCATCCTCCACAACTTCTTCCCTCACCCTTTCTCGCTCTTCTTCTTCTGACACAGATTGGAGAGCAAGTCGCCATGTAATTTCTTCAATGAGATCATCTTGCATCTCCTCGCTCGGGCCCAACATGTTAGAGCTGAAATGGGGACAGTTGTGATCTACCACTAAAAGATACACTTATCATGATTATCATGGGAGCTTTCCGTGACAACTTCTGTATGCTCCTCAACATCCTCATGATTGCCTTCTTCTTCCTCCTCCTCTACTTGTATGGCAACATAAAGGTTGTCTTAAAAAAACTGTGCACAAACTTTCTCAATGACCTCTATGTGCTTCTTTATGCTCCGAAGGGTATCCTCTGTTTCACGGGGAAAGTAGGAATTAGTTTGGGCACCATCCTGGGTATGAGGATCCAGCTTGGAGCATGATCTTTCGGTGTCCCAAGCACATTGCTCCATGAAAAGATCCAATTTACTCTTCGGCTCTGGCCGTGGAGCATAACGCGGCTCTACAGAATGGCCCGTGAGGGCCACCATGGCTAACTCCAACTCATATGGCCCCTCTGGTTGTGGGAGGAATTCTTCTTGAGAAGGAGATTGTTCTGGAGGTTCCCAAGGGTTTGGTTATTCTTCGTAGTAGGGGGGTTGGTATTGAAATCTGAATCCATAGTCTTCTCCTCCTTGATTGCTCAAGGAAATCTCGGGGTAATACCACCCGGATGGTGGTTGATAGAGAAGAAAAATGCTAAAGTAACAGACTTTCACGTTTCTCCCAATAACCTAGAATTCCCCGGCAACGGCGCCAAAAACTTGACACGCTATGACACAACACCAAACTGCGACCAAGTCTAATCGCAGCCCGGAAATGCAGAATAGTGATAAGTTTAATTTATCAACCCAGAGTTTAGATGTACTACCTACTCCGTGAACTTCTATTATCTAGCTATACTAAGTGAGTATAGGTGATTTCAAACTAAACAGAAAGAAAGCAGTAAATTGTCCAGTTTCTTGAAGCAAGAGAAGTGTCACTCGGGAATGAATCCCCCTAGCTCCTTAGTTATTTTCAAGTTGTAATTTCCTTTGGTTGATTTACTGTTGATTAAACTACGGAAGATCCGACGGTAGCTTGGAATCTCTTATGCTGACCAATCCCTCTTAGACAGACTAACCGGCAAACAACTAGTGTTCACCAGGAAAGAAAGCTAAGGCAATTAACACAGAATTCCACTACTGTAATTGAATTCCACTACAAAGCAGTGAATTGATTAACTCTCGTATAATCAATACACTCCTGTCAATTGAAGAAGCTCTAACAACCTAATCAGATTCTATCTATCTCAGGTTGCATCAGAAATCAAGAGAATTTGATCAGGATTCAATTGACTCAATAAACACACTTCAATCAATTATGGGCTAGACACAAAGGAATACGACCGTATTTTTGGGATTACTGCGGTATTTTGTACCTAAGCCATCACCAGGCTCAGCATAAAAAATAGTGGCAGTAATTTGTGAATTACGGCCTTAATTTGGGGAATACCGACAGTAATTTATGAATTACGACCGTAATTTAGGGAAGGCTGCCCGTATTTCTTCCTCAGCTCCACTTTTGAGAGGGTTTTGAGTGACCAAACGACCTCCAATTGACCAGAAACTTGCGCCTATGCGTCCCTTTACTCGCTAGAACCTGAAATATTACAAAATAACACAACCTAGCGTAAAATAGGCCAAAGAACCACAAATTCAAGCTAAAACAGTTAAGAAACAAGGGTGCAAACATGTGCAAATACGACACTATCAGTCATCTCTTTCATAGGCCGAGGGAGGGTGTATGGGCATTGTCAGGGACACGAGTAATTTTTGGGGTACAAAAAGACAACCCCACATGTCCATATCAAGTATCGAACTCATGACCTCCATGTAATATAAGAATGTTCTGCAATTACACTACAATTCATTTTTATTTATAAGACAAAATTAATTTATCATACTATAAACAAAATCCCCAATTGAAATACCTAATCAATAGATGTCACTCTCCTTAGGTCAAATCGTTTTTGCATGTTGCAGCTCCAACTGTCTGCAAGTGTAGAAAGAGCTAGTTCAACACTGAGAAAATTGTCAGATTTGGCATGGAGTCGTGTTCGAGGGAGGTACTTTGAGCTTCAACCTAACTTCTTTACTAGTTGTACATCTACAAGTGACCTTCTTTTATGAGTCGTTGGTGAGAGCAGTCGGGTCTCTTCTTTCTGTCGACCGCAGAAAATCCAGTCCATCATACCATAAAAGTATAAATTAGTTTGTACAATACAAGATGTTGTATCACTCAATTGAATGAGAAGATTCGACCATTTTATATTTGCTCATTACGTGAAATATTAAATAAATAATAAAAGAGAGACAACTCTAAAATATTGCAAGAGTGAATTTATGAACTCATTTAGTACATTTATGGGGTACGAAACAAACATCTACTAACTACATGTAACAAAATATACGATATCTACATAAGCAAGTGTCAATAAAATTGCTACGATGAAAAGGGTTGATTGTTGTATTGACGACCAACTAAAGAATTGGTCAAAACCTTTCTATCATCTACTTCCTTTTCGTTTCATTTTTCTCTCGCCTTCAATAACCCTTTCTTTATTTCTTTCTTTGCCTTCTTCGTCTAACCCTAATTAGTATATTATTTTTATGTATTCTAATCACAAGTATGAATGGGTCCATACATGACTCACCAACAGTCTAGAGAATTTCTAATTGAACCATGAACCGCTAACTTTTTCATCTCAATGTCGAGTCCAATCAAAAATAGATATACATGGTTATTACTTATTAGAAAGTCATCATTTTCTACTATGGGATTTGAAGGCTTGAAATTTTAAGTGAGTTTTAGTTTGTATTCTTTTTGCTTCTTTCTAGAGTTTTTCTTTTTCACCCAGGCTAGAATTTTCAACAATTATACATGGAATGTTTGACTAGATAGTATATACACATATCAAATAAATAGTTTCCATTTTTCTATAAAAGGTAAATAATTATCATCTTAAATACATCACCACAAAAGGAATTAAGCCTCAGCTATGTAAATTACAGTTATGTACCTAAACTTAATAGATCATTAGATTTATAACTTTCATTATTTTTTGGCATATAAGTCTTCAAAATATTGATGGAAAATTATATTTTAGTACCCAAATTTTTTGTAATTACATTTTAGTACCTAAACTTTTAAAGTTCTACGAATAGGTCTAATTTTTGTATGTGTTAAAACACCATTGAGTATATGGGTATCCATACCCAACTCATATACATTTAGATTATGAAAGTAAATATACATACCCTACCCAAATCCATCTACAAACTTCTATACCAATAAATACGTCACCCATACCTAACCAATAATCAACCGGTCTACTTGGGTTTGACCGTCATATATCTCTTCTCAGTCAATATCATATTGTAAAGTCAATATTACTAACAAAACTACTAACAAAACACCATAACGGGCCACATAATACATAGGGGGAGCGAATCCGGTCAATAACCTATGGTCAATAACTATGCATAACTCAAAAAGAATCCGCCATATCAGCGCACCTTCTCTCTCCTAAAAAGCTTTTAATCCCCCCCCCCCCTAATCTTTAACGGATGATTTCTCACTCATTTTAAGTCGAAATTTGATTTTTTTGCACAGTTAGATCATATTAATTGTGCTCTTCAAAAATGATATCCACTTTGATATATTTTGGAACAAAAAAATTGAGCCATTTTTTACTAGTCTTTACCACATGGTATTGACTGGTATTTAAATCAGAGCATATCATATGATATGAAAAGCGTACTATGGTGGTATGAACATACCAAGACTGTAGGATGGTTGAATACATGATAATAGAAGTATATTAACTGTCACTTACTACTGTCAACATTGTGTCCCACAAGATACCACCCCATACCAGGGTGGTATTGTATGGTATTGTGTGGTATTTTTTGGTCCTGAATTTTGTTCATCCAGATATTTGAAGATCCAATAGATCATGATGAACTCGTTCCTTCTGTCCAAAAATTATAAAAAAACGACTCCAAAACGAAGAAGATATCTATGCAGTTGGTAACGAGAGGCAATATATTTTTTTGTCAAAAAATATTGAAAATATATCTCATTTTGTAGAGCACAAAGAACTCGTTTCATCTGTGAAAAAAATTAAAATTGAAATCCGAGTTAAAATGAAAAAAGATATGAGTCGATTAAGAAAACAAAGGAAAATAAAACTGCATTTAATTCTCCATCCTTAAATTTGAATTTTCTGAATAAAGAGTTCATATTTAGTTACTCATAAGTGCATAACCAATGATTATGCACAGTATCTTGAGTGAGAGATCATGTGTTGCAGACATGAATACGAAGGAGCGACAATAGGCAACTAGAAAATTGATGATTACGGTGATGAACTAGATGGTGGACTACGGCGACCACACCGCGAGTGTGAAATCCTCGATGCTACGCCTTGCTTCTCTTCAATCAGAGACCTCAACCAATGATTGACCAAATGGGTGGTTGGTTAACAATTATAGAGGTATGAAGGCATTGGAATTTGGTCTCAGTCCATTGCTGATTATCTAGGGAGGATCGATTTTAATTGAATCTATGGCACTTTGCTCTTATTTAGCATATATATATATATGGGGCAAGTTCTACGGTACCCTGGGTGAAATAGCTTTAAGAGTTTTTAGTCACCAGCGTCAGTTCGTTGCCTGTTTGAGATTTTCAGATAGAGTGGTAGTTATGCTCTTGAGACTTTTAAGATGAACAACAGTTATGCTCTTGAGAATCGTGGTGAGGAGCCACTACGATAAGTTTAAGATGTTAGGGGGATGAATCGTTACGACTCCCTTAACTAAGCTTGAGTTTAAGGAAAGCCTGGATGGGCTCTCATACGTATGAGTTGGAAAACCGGAATAGCTAGTGAGGGATCCCTGAGTCTATCAAATATTTAAGTTGAGATTTGAGCTTTAAGAATGGAGAGTAACAGTAACTCCATACAACTTTAAGAGTTACGATCTTTAAGAGCTTAAGTACAAACAACTTCCACCAGTTTAAGTAAGCGTTTAAGAAAAGTTCAAAATTATTAGTAAGTTTAAAACGTAAGGGCATAGACTGGCCCCATCTCACTCACCAGGCCTTAGTAAAGGAGTGAGCGAGAACTAGCTCGATAACAGCTAGTTAGAGAGCATCGGCATCGAGAGAAAAATTCGAGGCAAGCCAGCTAGGGGAGGACGGTTCAAACATCACGGAAGATGCCTAGTCAAGGCTTTCAATAAGTGACAACATCAAATACTTTTTAGTTATGTCATTTTATGATTATGAGTGTAGACTGAAGATTTAGATTAAGATTTTAAGATTTAGATTCGCCCAAGTGTTAGGGCTTTGTTTTAAGAAATTACAATTAATCCTCAGTATTTGTTAAAGTTATTTATGAAAAGTTTCTGCTATTTTCCCAACTATTTTCAGTTATTAATGATTTCATGGTTTGTAAAGGGTATTTTGGTAAAAGTAGTACCCACCCAGGTTAGGGTGTTACAAACAGGGTTGTGCCTAGAACATCCATAATAGGAACAAAACTTATTTTTGGTTGGACAAATGGGTTTCGCAGGAACCCCTTCAAGAATTGGTGGTTACAAACATCCCCGAACAGGATATCACGGCTAAAGTAGTTGTTTACGTGGACGAGGAAGGATGATGGATAGCTAGCAAGTTCTGCTCCCTTCTCCCTCCCAAAGTGCAGCTGCAGATCACTGCTATGGTGGTAGATCCCCTAACTACAGAGGACGACACCTTATTCTGGAACTCCACATCCAACGAACGCTTCTCAGTCAAGAGCGCCTATCATATGATCAAGCACACAGCCATGGCTCCTAGATAAATGAAGTGGAAAAAGATTTGGAATCTACCCGTCTCTGAGCCCATCTAATGCTTCATGTGGTTGGTTATGTTGGGGAAAATCAGGTCTAATGCTCTCCGACATCATCGACACCTCACCGACACGGCAGTCTGCTACAGATGCCGAATCAGAGGGAGACAATTTCCCACATTTTTAGAGAATGTTCGACGACATCTTCTGGACAAGAACTATGAAACCTGAAGAACTCCATACCTTCTTCAGCTTCTCGTTGCGTCACAACATCGCCAACGATGACACCTCGACTGAGGGGTTTTCGTGGAATTCTTTTTTTGCAATTGCTCTGTGGCTGATATGGAAAAAAACGAAATGAGGGATGCTTCAATGGGGTAGCCAAGACCCTCTCCCCTCCCTCCCTTACCCAGGCGAAGCTCTAGTTTGAAGCTTGGATCTCGCCCCAACCAGTGATTGGCCCGAGCAACGCCGCTTCGCAGCGTGTTCCCTCCGAGATTAGTTGGGTTCCCCAGCCTTGTGGATGGTTTAAGCTTAATGTATATGGAGTTGCATCAGGTAACCCCGGGAAGGCTGGCGCCGGAGGTTATCTGAGAGACAGTGAAGGGCGTTGGATCCTTGGGTTCTGCTCTAGCCTGGGCGCTTGCTCTGCGGCACCAACTGAATTATGGGGACTATACCATGGACTTCAACTTGCTTGGACTCACGGCTGTCGAACTCTTTTGGTTGAATCAGACTCTCGTCTGGCTATTGATCTAGTGAACAACAGAACAGACTCTTTGCACCCCTACTCGACCCTCTTGGCAGCTATTAGGAGATTTTTTGCTCATGATTGAGTGGTGAAGATAGCGCATATATATCGCGAAGGGAATAGAGTCGCGGACTGACTCTCGAATCACAATCTTATCTATCTCTACGAAATATATGAACTATCGACACCTCCCCAAAGAGCCATCCCGGTTCTTAAGGAATGACGAAAGAGGGACTTCGTTCCCTAGGCTCAACATCCCTATTGCCCATTCTCTTAATTCCTCCCCCTCTGCCTGATTGTTTTTCTTCTTCTTTGGCCTCACGCCTCCTTTAGGGCTGTCCATTTGGTTTTGGTTTTTTGGTTTTAACCGAAACCAAACCAATTGGGAAGCTAATGGTTTCAGTTTTTTTGGTTTTAAACCAATAAGCAAACTTAATGGTTTTGGTTTGGTTAAAACCGAAAAACCAATAGAAACCAATAAGAATAAAATTATTTATCAATAATTTTTTTTTGTTTCTTTTGACATGCATGCCAACCAATAATTTGTAATGGCCATTTACCAATTATTATGACGTTAATTCAATAAAAAGGAGGGAAATGAAAATAAATATGAGTGTATGAGTACCTGTTGGTTTTTTGGTTATTCAAACCAAAACCAAAACCATTAAACCGCTTATTGGTTTTTGGCAACCGAAAACCAATAAGGGCCTTAATGGTTTTGGTTTTGGATTTTGGGATTTGGTTTTTGATTTTGCATACTTAATGGTTTGGTTAACCAAACCAAACCAAATTGACAGCCCTAGCCTCCTTTGTACGCAAAAATATAACAGATCCCAGATGAATAAAAAGTGAGTATTCGTTAATTGATGACCAAACCAAACCAAATTGACAGCCCTAGCTTCCTTTGTACGAAAATATAACAGATCCCAGATGAATAAAAAACGAGTATTCGTTAATTGATGTTAATCCAAATATAGAAAATGTTTGCATCAAAGAGCACCTCAATTTCATTAGAAACCATATTTTTCGGTTTGGGACTTGAAGAGGATTTTGGACCCAGCCCACCGTAACATTGTTTGGCAGTAAGAGCTCTGCGAATTGATGATGCTTCTTTTCCAGGCCTGTAAAGTCGTAAGGTTTCTGTGTTTGTTTTACAAGTTGGCTAAGAGGAAGAGATGGGATCGACGCCTTAGCTAAGAAGGCTGGCATCGATCTTCGCAAGATGGCGACCCAGTCCGACCTTCTCTACAACAAGGGCGACCCTCACGATCGACGTCCTCGGCATCGACTGGGCTCTCGGGGGCAAGACCTCTATTCTCGTCTACTTCACCGGCGTCATATCCGGTACACATCACCTCTCCTCTTCCTGTCTTTCTCCGTCATAGCTCGCATAACCTTATATCATTGGTTTTAATTAGTAATCAAATGGGACCATAACAACATTATCATAATTCTATAATCTCTTTGTCATTTTGATGGTCGTTTTGGTAGTTTTTGTTGTGAGATTGAGGATTAAGCTTCATTGCGAGTTCCTGTCTCCGATGGGATATGGGTCAAGGTAAGAGATTTGGATATCATCTTGTTCGCATAGTCCATGAAACCGTACCGTACCGACGGTTCAACCACGAAATACCAGTATTGGAGGCTAAATCGGTAGACGCTATTTAACGGTCTAACGGTTCAACTACGGTAAAACCACGGTTTTATCATAAAATATCATACCGTTGACTTTTCCGGTACGATACCCGGTACGGTTTCATGGACCATGCTTGTTCGTAATCCCTGTTACACTTTTGTTTTATCGGCGAAACCAAAATTCAGTTGTGGTGTCTATCAGAATCAAGGTTGTCAAACCGGTTTATGCCAGTGTGCCGGTTTAGCAAGTGGAATGGTTCGACCGGTGGCACATACCGGTTTGTGCCGCTTCATGCCGGTCAATATTACAAATAAAATTATAAATACTCATATTTAAACATGACATTTATCGTCAATACCTAAAAATTTATACTTGAATCCAACAAATAACATCAATATTTAACTTTTATACTCATAAAATAAATAATATAATAATTTTTATCAATTAAATTCACTAAAATAAGGTCATTTTACTTAGAGATTCGTATATCGATCATGCCAGTCATACCGGTGGTGTTACGCTGATTTTATGACCGGTATCGGTTGAACCAGGTACAACCGGTGGCACGTCGGCCAGCGTGACAACCATGATCAGAACCCTGTTACGGAGATCCCGGGCTCTCCTCCAGCCGCCGCCTTCCAAGTTTGCTGGATGGTTGTTCGCCTTGTTTCCGGAATTAGCTCTGAGACGTAAGGCGTCATATATGAAAATTTACATTTTAATTTAATTCCACTCCTCCTATGATTTCTCATTTATTTGTTTACGTTGAGGTAAGATATGGAATCGTTTTTCCTAATTTATTTACTCTTTCAATTATTGCTAATTCGAATTTTTTGTTGACTTTGCTAGTTACTATCCCTTTTATTTGCTTTATCATTATTGTTCAGCAATCAACGTTTCTATATTAAGTGAGTTCATTTTATTTCCCCCTTATTTGTTGTTATACAAATTTTCTATTTTGATATATCTTTGTCCATTCACTTAATACGGTGAGCTGTGAGTAATACTTTCCTAGTTTTTCAATACTAATTTATGGTTTGGAGTAGCCATTAATATCACTAATTTATTTAGTTTTGTTAGTTAAAGTAGGCTTTATTTTTCCTAATTTTGGACAATCGTTATTGATTGTGAGTGTACTTCCTTGCAAGAGTTGAATAATACCGTTGGTAGTGTATTTTCGACAAGATCGACTTTGCCTCAGGAGCAAGATTTAATCTCTTGTGATAGAGATTTCTAGCACCATAGTCGTGCATTTTTTATTGTGCATTTTTTAGGTGATCATATCGTATGAAAGAATTGAAAGAAGTGAAATAAGTCTCATCGATCTATAAGGTGATGTTCCATTTAATTCGCTTATACAAATTAATGTGAGTAATTGAGCATGCTTTGTCAAAGATTGCTAATGCCTTTTCCTTTTCTTTGTTGTGGCTTTTTTGTGACAACTTGATACTGAACACCCGGCATACTCCGTCAAAAGAAATTACACTCGTTGGCGGGACTATCTTCTTGGAGATGTTGGGTTTTTGTTTTATCCCCCCCCCCCCCACCCGTCTGTGTCATGTCTTTGCTCCTCAGAACTTCTTTAGAGCTGTCCAAGTAGTGGCTTAACAGGCTCTTTCATCAGTAGTCTGGTTGCATACGGACTGACGCGTACCGTTTATGTCGATCTTGTAATAGTGTCGAGTCTTTGTCCCATGCCCTTTGGGCTTGCCTTGGAAAAAAAATATAGAAAATGTTAGAACTGATTATTGTATGATAAATGTTTACATAGTAGTAATAGTACCTACACCTGGACTTCGCAAATAATGATTGCAACTGCTGTACAATATTTGAGAAGTGAATAAACCTGACAAACCATGATGAATATTGATAACTGTTTGTGCCAAGTAATCCCGCGCCTTAGTTGGACGATGTGCCTCCTCTTCTCCTCCCCAGCTCCGGTTGTGCGCCTTGCCCCTGCATACGATGGCGCCCAAGTTAGGACGATGGCTTTAGAGAGAGAAATAAGGTGTAGTTTCTAGAGAGAAGTTCTAACCTGAGTAAATGAGTTTCACCAACTTCACTATTTATACTCGAGGCCGGGCCGACCAATGCCCACCAAATCTGCCCCACATCATCACCTCATTAAATGCACTGTACCTCACCCCTGTCAGGCTCCTCGACACTCTGACACCCTGTCAGGGCCCTGAGGCGCCTGACCCCACACTCTGCTCCTTCCGTACACTTCTGACCATTACCTCCCTTTTGTCGCCATGCGCCCCACGTCAGCCCGGCCCCACCTCACGGGGTAAACCCTAAGACCTTCCTTGGGCTAGTCTTTCCCTTAACTGGGCCTACACTCCAGGCCCAATTCGTCCTTCTAGGCCTCAGTCCGGCCCTTTGGGCCTCTTCAGGCCCCCCAACAATTGGCCCACAGTTAGGCACCTACCATCTTGTAGGTGCCTAACTTACCCACGTGTGCCCGCAAGCGCCTCCGCCTTTCACCATGCATGATCCCTCCCGACTCTCTCCTTATGAGGCGCGAGCCTGCCAACTTTTGGAAATCTATGTTTAGGTTTAGGCGCCTCTCTCATGTCGGGCGCACACCTCCCAGCTAGCATCCTTCTACTTAACACTTTTTGCCTCTCCTTTTTTTTTCTTTTCCTTTTTTCTTTATTGCCAGCAGGCCGTTGGGATTCCGCCTTGATCGACGGGTCTGTCTCCCCCCCCCCCTAGTGTGAAGGGGAATTCAAATTTCAAAATTGGAATTCCCTTCAAACTAGGCGAAGTTTCACCTCCCCACTCTTTCTCTCTCCCTTCTGCTTGCCCCTATATATTGCCTCCGCTGCTCCTCCTCCCTATTTCCTTCACAACCACCATCTCTCTTCCTTCTGCTTGCCCGCTGATTGGCGTTATGCGCATCCATCACCCATAGCGCGCGTTGGTGTTTGCGGGGAGGGGTGAGTTGGCGTCTATCAAGAGTACGCCTGCTTCGGGCTTCGCTTCCCTATCGATCCCATTCTCAAAGGCGTGCTCCATCTGTGCCAATGTTCCCTTGGGTGCCTTCTCATGTCATCATTCTTTATACCGTCCTTTTCCGCCTCAAGTGTTGTCAACACAACATTCTTCGCTCTTTCAAACTTTTCAGACACTTTTTCGTCATGATCCGAAGCCCAAATTGCTTAAGTCTTCAAAGGCGCCCTAAGTTGGGATACAACTTCATCAGCCATTTCAAGAAAATGGGGCTCTCATGGTTTGAGTCTTTCTTCTTTGTCCGCCCGCGTGACACGCCCTTCTTTGAAAGCGGCACGGCGCCTATAACCCAGTGGGCCTTTGGTGACGAAACGGAGTCTAATAAACACCCCGTCCTCAATAAGGCCGAAGAAGACATGGCGTGGCGCCTTGCTTCGCAGCCGATTAACCTCGCAATAAGCGAAGAATATGCCCGTCACTTGGCGGAATTTTACAATGATGGTAGTTGCATGCGCTTGACTTGTTGTACACTTTACATTCGTTTGTGCGCCTTGAGCTATTTGTTGCTAACTTTGTTGGTTTGCTTGCAGGAACCGAGTTTACTTCCGTCTCTGACCTCATTAGGTCAAAGCTTCATATTTTCCCCCTGCGCCTCGCGTCCGCGCCAAGGCAACCAAGGCCAACAAAACCAAGTCCCAACCTCCCTGCAAGACGCCCTCGACTGCTGCATCCGAGCGCCCTCAGCCCTCTTACAATTTGCCCATACGCCCTGATGCTTACTCGGGTGCCTCCCATTCTTCCCGCAGCTAGGGCGCCACGTCCAAGACGCCCTCGTAGCCTTCGCAAGACAAGGCACCCGGGAAGAGGCTTGCGGAGCCGGTTCACTCCGCGGCAAAGAACGCCAAGTTAGACAATTTTGTTGCCTCAGGCATGTCGGCCAGTCTCCTCATGCCAACCATTGGGGAGCATACTGGGAAGACGCTGCCCCCTACTTCCAACCTCCTGCTCGGCCACTGGAAAAGGTCTCTGTTGGCGTTGCCATTACGGCGGCTAAAGATATGGGTGCCTCGATCCAAGTGGTGCTATCCCATGCCGCCGTTATAGAGTTTCCTGACCACCTCAACTCCAACCGGCCGCTTCGTAATATGGCCAACCTCACGGTGCAGGTAAGGCGTCCCTTCACACCTTAGTGATTGTTTCCTCGATTTTCTGAGTCTTAACTTACCCCTTATTGTGTAGTGCATTTGACAGATGATAATGTTAATCGAGTCCACTTCTCATGAATTCGACCAGATGGCCAAAGAAAGCGCCACCTCTGCCTCCACTGCTGAGCGCCTGCGTGATGACTTGGCGACAGCCCGGGAGGCGCATGAGTCTCTTTCCAGCGCCCGTGATGAAGCACAGAAAGAGGCCGAGGCCTTGGCTGCGAAGCAATCTACTGGCCTGGAGGCAAAGCAGGAGAAGATAAAGGAGGCCGTGGAGAAGACGTGCCGAGAGCGCTACGAGCTGCTACCCATGCGGAGACAGCGTAGGTCGAGCGGTGGTTACGCGAGAAGCAGGCGGAGCTGGCGGTGGAGCGTGATAGGCTCCAGGAAGAGGCAGACAACCTCTGATCCAAGGCGCGGAGGATGTCGGAAGAAAACAAGAGGTTGAAAAAGTCCAATGATCAGTACAAGAAGGACCTGAAGGCGTCGTGCGTCGAGGAGAAGCGCCTCAACCGAGATCTTGCTGAGTTCCACAAATTTGAGGTGGGAAAGAATCTCCAGGCTGACACCGTGATCGACATGGTGAAGATCTTGCAGCAAAAGTTCAGCGAGGACCAGCCCGAGGTGGAGTGGGACTCCATGGGTTTGATTATGCATATTCTCAAATTCATGGACAGTGGCCGCAAAACCGGTGACTTGGAGCCTATCATGGGCTTGGATGTTCCACCCCCAGCCGAAGATGAGGCGCTTGACGAGGAGATTGATGAGGATGGGGCGGATGATGAGGAGGTTGAAGGCGTGGAAGGTGATGAAGGCACGAATGATGAGGAAGAAGGCCATCAAGACACCGAAAGGGATGAAGAGGACCAGCAGGGTGAGGAAAGGCGCCTTGACGAGCCGCAAGGGATGCCCGAAGGCGCTGTTCAGAGAGAGGAGGAGTGATGGGGCGTCCGCTTGGCCCCCCTATCTACAAGTTTTTTTTATGAACTTCAATCCTAGTATTCTCGTGAAGTGATGATTTGCTAATATTTAAGGCGCAAAGGAGTGATGGCACGTATCATACTTGTTGTGGGCGCAAATGTTTAAGGCGCTTTAACTCGTCAACCACCCGGGCACATAGCATCCAGAGGCGCATTACGTTCACATGCTTTATGTGGGTAACGACCTCTTTTGTTATGGGCGCAAATTCTTAAGGCGCTTTACGAAGCCAATCATCAGGGCGCCTTGCCGCGAAGGGCGCTTTAAGTTCAATTACTTAGATGAAAATTGAACATTCCTAAAACCGCCCATAAGGGCGCATAGGGTAGGGCGCTTTACCATAACTGTTGACACAATCTTAAGGCACAAATGGTAGGTCGCTTTACAATAAATGTTGACACGATCTTAAGGCGCAAAAGGTAGGGTGCTTTACATTCATAATTTTACGACGCGTGGGGTGGCGCGCTTGCCAAAATGAGGGTGTCATCCTTGTGCTACTGACGTGTCACTCTGAAACTTCCCCTACTTCCTCCCGTGGTACAGCTTGAGGTTTTGGGCGTTCCACGGTCGTTTGACGGCCTTCACCCCCATGCGCTCCAGTTTGAACGTGGTCGGACCTATCATCTCCCGGACATGATATGGTCCCTTCCACTTTGGCGCGAGCTTTCCTTCACATGTCTTTGGTCGGAAGTCGCGTCGTAACACCAGGCTTCCCAGGCGTATCTGATGAGGATGCATCTTACGATTGTAGTACTTGACCAGCTGCCGTTTCATGGCCTTAAGGCGCACAGAGGCAATGTCTCTGCGCTCCTCCAGCATGTCGAGGTCATGTACGCGCTCTTCTCCATTTGTCGGCTTCTCATACCCTGCCACCCAGTACGTGGGAAAGCGCACTTCCACCGGGATGACTACCTCACTACCATAGGTCAGTGCAAACGGTGTTTCCCCCGTTGCCACCTTGTGCGTCGTTCTATGCACCCATAGTACACCTGGGAGTTCTTCGACCCATCTCCCCTTGGCATCTAGTAACCTCGTATGGAGTGCATGCAGGATGCTCTTGTTAGACGCCTCCGCCTGCCCATTGGCTTGGGGGTAAGCCACAGACGAGAAGCGCAGGACAACGCCACTTTCGTCGCAGAACTCGATGAATTGCAGGCATTCAAACTGCTTACCATGGGTAGCCACAATAGATTCAGGCAGCCCGAACCGAGTGAAGATGTTCTTGTTCGTAAACTTCCTGACCTGAGCTTGGGTGATGGCTGCTAGGGGCTCCGCCTCCACCCACTTGGAGAAGTAGTCTACCGCCACAATTAGATACTTCATCTGCCCGGGCGCCTTGGGGAAGGGCCCTAGCAAATCCATCCTCCACTGCGAGAATGGCTATGTGCCCATGTTGCCCTGCATAGGCGCTTGGGGGACATGCACATCGTGAGCATAAATCTGGCACTGGTGGCAGCTATCCACATGCTTTTTAGCATCCTTTCTGAGGGAAGGCCACTAGTAACCTTGACACAACAACACCTTCTCGAGACTCCTCGCCTCTGAGTGCATGCAACAGGAGCCTTGGTGCACCTCCGCTATCGCCCTTTCCCCCTCTACTTCCGAGAGGCATCTCAAGTAGGCCTCTGAATGCGACCTCTTGTACATCTGTCCATCTAGGATCGTGCAACGGGTAGCCTTGGGCCTCACTTGCCATGCTTGCCTTGCGTCTTCAGGGACTGTTCCATGGAGTAGATATGCTTTAATCAGGGTCATCCAGCCTCCTTCCTCGGCACCCTGTTCCTCGATCGTCCCCACCATTAACTCTTCCGAGGAGTGCTCCTACGAGACGATCACGTGCCTTTCACTTTCGAAGTCGATAGCAGTGGCCAGCTTGGATAGTGCGTCCGCGTTGTTCGTTTTTAATGACGAGAACCGGAGCGCCAGCTCGTGTATAGCGCCCATGCGAGTGATGACCACTATTCCTGCTCCGACTCGGCTGGCCGCACCATCGACGTAGACCTGCCAGCTTTCGTTCGTTCCTTCTCCCCCACTTACTACTCCTTCCGCTGAGAAATCGGCCAACACTTGTGCCTTGATCGCCGGGCGAGGCACATACTTGATGTCGTATTCACTCAGTTGCACCGCTGATAGAACAATAATTACACATGTTTTTACCCCTATTCTTAAGTCGTTTGAGATGTTGATTCTCGTGTTTTAGGCTGATTTCGCGTTAGGTTGTGCTTGTTTGTGATATTTCAGGTCCTAGTACGTGAATGAAGGTTTGGGAACGAGTTCGAGGTCGATTGGACGAAGTTTGGACGTTTGGCGAGAAGCTGAGAAGCCACACGGGCATGCCTAAAAGCCACACGGCCGTGTAGGGACCCCTTGTGGCCGTGTGGATATTCCAGGGACTCACACGGGCACCCTGGAAGTCCACACGGCCGTGTGGGTCGTGGCCGTGTAGGAAGCCTTAAGTCACTTAACGAAACGCTGTGTTTTGCAAACTCACACAGGCATCCTGGGAGAGTCACACGGCCGTGTGGCCTGGCCGTGTGAGTCAGGAATTTCTGGTTTTAAGCCAATTTCGAGCCAAAGGAGGGAGAGCTGGTTTTTGGTTCCCAAACACCCAAGGGACGAACCCTAGATCAGATTTCTGCAGTCTCTCTCTTCTCTATGGAGTAACTTCCCTTCACTTAGGTTTTGAGGAACCCTAGTTCCATGTGTTAGGATCTTTCTTGTATGAAGTTTTGGATGCTATATTGTTTGATTATAATCGATTGAGGCATGATTTATAGAGTCAATTGAAGCCTGATCATCTTCTCTTGATTTCTGCTTTAACCTATGATAGATAGAATCTGATTAGATTAAAAGAGCTTCCTTGATTGATAGTGGTGAATTGGTTGTGCGAGAGTCAATCAATTCACTGCTTTGTACGCGAATTCATTCCAGTAGTGGAGATCAGTGTGAATCGCCTTATCAGTCTATCCCAGTGAAGGCTAGTCGCCTGCCGGGTATTCTGTCTAAGAGGGCTTGGTCAGCTTAAGAGATTCCAAGCTAATTTAGGATCTTCCGCAGTTTAATCAACAGTAGATCAACCAAAAGTAATTGCAACTTGGACCTAATTGAGGAGCTAGGGGGAATCATACCTAAGTGAGTTCCCAACTTGTAATTAGTAGAGTAGTCAGTAGAGTAGTTTACAAATAAATCCTTAATCTAGTTTGCTAGATAATGAACTGAAGCTGAGTAATAGTAACTCTAGAGACCCGTGGATTCGATATTTATTACTTGTGCCACTATACTGTAGTCCCTTTCATTGGTTACACTTGGCCATTATTAGGTGTTGTGTCGTAGCGTGCCAACCGCCTACTTCACCATGCGCCCCGCCACATCCATGGACCCCAGCGTGCTCTTTAATGGCAGGTTCGTGAGCACCACCCCAGCGTGCGCCTGAAAGTATGGGCGCAACTTTTCTTCCGCGGCGACAACAGCCAAGGCTGCCTTTTCAATGGGCGCATAACGCGTCTCAGGACCTGTCATTACTTTGTTTACGTAGTACACGTGGCGCTCTTCCCCATCTGTTGTCACCCTCGAAACGAGCACCGCACTAACAGCCGTACGCGAGACTACAATGTAGAGGTATAGCACCTCGCCCGCCCATGGCGCCGTCATAACAGTGGGCGCCACCAACATGTTCTTCAATTGCTCGAATGCCTCGTCGCACTCCTCCGTCCACTTGAAGCGCGCAACCCTCTTCAGAACCCGGAAGAAGGGAGCACCTCTGTCGGCTGATCGTGGGATGAATCTCCCCAACGCCGCTAGGAGCCCGTTCAAACTTTGCACTTCCTTTGGTGCTCTTGGGGGCTCGAGGAGCCCGATTGCCTCCACTTGCTTTGGGTTGGACTCAATCCCCCTCTTTGTTATCATAAAACCCAAGAACTTGCCGGTATCAACTCCGAAAACGCATTTCAGTGGGTTGAGACGGAGAGAATGGGCACGCATGGTCTCGAAAGTTTCGCGCAAATCATTCAAGTGGTCATCTCTTCTCTTTCTCTTGACCACTAGATCATCCACATACGCCTCCATGTTCCTCCCGGTCTGCCTTTGGAACACGGTGTTTACCATATGCTGGTAGGTTGCCCCCGCATTCTTTAACCCGAACGACATAACCTTGTAATGGAAGTTGCCGAAGGGAGTCATGAACATGGTTTTCTCCCGGTCTTCCTCGCACATAAGAATTTGATGATACCCGGAAAACATGTCCAAAAAAATCAACGCCTCGTGGTTGGCGGTTGCATCCACCAGCTTATCAATGCACATCCTCCAGTGGCCCGACTCCTTGGGCACTAGCACCGCATTGGATAACCATGTCGTATACCGCGCCTCCTCCACAAATCCGACATCGAGTAACTTGCCTACCTCCTTGCGCAACGCCTCTTCTTTCTCCTCCGACAAGGGCCTCCTTTTCTGTTGCACTGGGCACACACCCTTCCCTACCGATAAGCAACGCATCGCAACTTCCGGCTTCACCCACGACATCTCCCGAGCGCTCCAAGCAAAGAGATATGCGAATTCCTTCGACAACTCGACTAATGACTCGATCGCTTCAATGCTTGTATGGGCTGAGATGCGAACGCACCGCTCGGGGCGCTCGTTATCAAAGGTAGGTGGGGGTAACACTTCGCCTTCTCTAGGCAACTCCATTCTCCGGGTGCGCTCTCTCGAGGCGCCACCACCTCTTCTTCCTGTGCCATGAAAGTTCGTTGCGCCTTATCCTCTCCTTTTCTCACGAACTCGCTCAGCATTCCCCTATCCACAAGCCCCTGGATTTCTGATTTGACCTGGTAGCAGTCGCCCGTGTGATGCCTCCTTTCATGATGGAATTCACAGTACCTATCCAATTTCCGTTTGTTCGGACGCCCTCGCATAGGGCCCGGCCAGCGGAGGTGGTATCTCTTGTCCCTTGCATACTGCAAAACATTCTTCAGGGAGTCATTGAGCTCGCTGAAGTTCGCGGCCCCCCGAGGCGCGAAGCGCTGTGGCTCGGGCCGGCGAACATTCTGAGGATAGGTCTGAGGGTCGTGAGGGACGTGCGGCATCCATCGCTTAGACCCTCATGACATTTGCATCAATCGTTCAATTTTATATTTACATTATCTAAATTAAATTTTCTCTTTGATAATGTACTATTGGGTGACGTCAATCAATATTTATAGTTATAGTGTAAAAAAATCATCATTTATAGTTAGAGCAAAAACGTTAAAATAATAAGAGTAATATAATTTATTAGTTAAAATTATTATTTTATTATCCAAATCTTTGAAATACAAAGTATTAGTCATTCGTTAGCTGCCGTTAGCAATTCTGTTAGTTTTTACCAAACAAAAAAAATCAATTTTGTTAGTAATGATGACTTGAGAACATAATATTGAGTTGAAAGAGACAGCTCATGATGAACATTCCAAACTTTTAGTATTTGGTTAAGAAAAAACATTGAAGTTAATATAATTTATTAGTCAATATATCTAAACCTTTGTAACATTAATAAATGTTTGGCTAATTTTGTATTTTAAATGGTTGGACTAATAGTTTGAAAATTTTGAAAGATTTAACTAATAAATTATATTTACTCAAATAATAATTATATTATATCGTGAGATGGTAGCAGTTTTGAAAAGAAAAGGTAGCAATGCCACTGCTAATACCATAATAGTATTGATCTCCTTAATTTACTCAACCCAAATCAGGAGGTTCAGACCCAATAGCACATTTCCTTCCCTGGTGATCCCTAAATTTTGGATCTTCTTGTTTCTTTATAGTTCAAATTTGGACCGCAAAAATGGATCTATTGGAACTTTGGATTGTCTGGATCTCTATGGTTAGTTCCAATTTTTTGGAATTTTGAAACACTATGGAAGTTGGTCTAAGTAACCAGTGGCGGATACATGCATAGTTAGGGGTGTCCCGGGACACCTCTAAAATTTGGAAACGCGATTATTCAACCTACGATAGTAGTTTGCGTATGAGAAAAAAATGTTTAAGTGGTAGTGAGACACCTTTAAAATTTGGAAAAATGATTATCCAATCTCCCGTAGTAGTTTGCGTCTTGGTACAAATAATATTTAAGCAGTAGTTTATGTGATTTAAATTTGGGACACTGCCACTATTAGTTAATATATTTTCAATTACACTACAACTCATTTGTTAGTGTGTTTTAGATCCAAATATAATAGTAAAATGTTATTCTTATCTCAAGTTATTTTCAAAACCTACCGATTAAACTCAATTATGGGATATCCTTGTCTAGTAGGATATGTCAAGAGATATTTGTTGAGCAATATAAACACCGAATGCATTTTATCATTTGACGAAACACGTCTGAACTTTTAATGAAACTTTTATTAGTTAGATATTTTCAAATTTAATAATTATTTAATTTAATTCTAAATATTTAATTTAATTTATTTTTTTATAGAGGACACCCTTACGTAGAATTCCTGGATCCGCCACAGTAAGTAACTTTGTATTGAATTAGTGCTACAGTGCTATCGGGAGGGGAATAGAGTCGCAGACTGGCTCTCGAAGCACAGTATCCCCTGAGTATGCATGAACTTGTTGATCCACCGCCGGCGTTAGCCCCATTCTTATTGATGATTGTATGAGCATTTCTTTTGAGCGTGGTGTTGCGACGCAACCCTCCTCTTCTCTGTAACCTCCCTTGTCTGTGCGGCCTTGCCTCCCTTGAATGCAAATATATATATAATTAATAATTAATTGAATAAGCAGATAAGAGATCATCGGCCGCATTTACGATTCTGCTTCGGTACAATTGGTGGGTAATAGGAAAATTTGGAAGAAGACAATCGAAAAAAGTGGATAGGGGAACCTTGCATGTTGATCCTGCTCGTCTAAATTTATCCTTAATGAGAATTTTGTAGGGTCATCTAAATTAGTCTTTCTTAATGGGAATTTTGTATTCTGATTACTGATTATGGTTTGTAGGATGGCAATTTGACCTAACATGTTTTTATCCAATTTGTTTAACTTATTTTGGGCAGGTAAAATCTGCCTCGTAGTCGGGATGTGACGGACATGGGTACTATCCTCAACTTGGCCTACTCTGACCCAGCGGCGGATCCAGAACACAGAAGTGCACTGTGCCGCATTTTATTAGAAAATTAGAATAGTAAAAAAATATAATTATAATTTTTTTACAATGTAAATTGTACACGACGGTATTTTAATTTAGCGAATGGATCAATAATGGAGTCCACATCCATACCAATAGTATACACTGTTTCAAATAAAATACTTGAGCAATCGACTAGAAATCCATCACTCATTTTGTTGCGCAAATCAATTTTCACATGTTTCGTTGTTGAAAAGGTTCTATTCGTATTAGCTGTTGAAACGAGCAGCATCAACACTAGACAAATCAATCTACTAATCAATTTGCATTGTGTTTCCATCCCTATATCCACCAGTTGCTCTAGTAAATTTTTCAAGGTAACAAACCTCATATATGTTTTAGTCTTTTACGTTTTAAACTTTTTGAATTTTTAGGTTTCATTGTTTTTTTAGACGAATAACCTTTGGGGTTAGAATTTATAAGCTAAATTTAGAGTAGTGATTTTGCATATGTTTATCTGAATTATTTTTCTAATTATACCCAATCTTATTTTAAAATAACAACGACCCGAATATCTAAAATCAAAAAATTCATAAGGCCTATATTAACTATGGATCCAGGGGAGGGCTGGGCCGGGGCCCGGGGTGGCCACCCCCTGAATCCGCCGCTGCTCTGACCCACTTCATTCTTGACCGGTTTTTTCCTAAATTACATGTAATTTTACTCAAATTACTTCAGATTTAGTTTTATTTAGCTATAATAAAGCTTTAAATAGACGAGAACATCAAATTTTTTTGAACAATTTAACAACATTTATTATGTTATAGTTTATTGATTTTTTTAATGAAAATGAATATTTCTGATGTTTCCCTTTAAACTATATATATGTATGGATCGACCTGTCATGACCCGCTCTTCATAATAAATTATCCAATATGGATCTAACTTGCCACAAAACGGATATAGATATCAAGATACCGGTCCGACCTGCCCATTGTCGTTCCTTTTGATTTGGTCGTATTATGGGAGAGAAAAAGAATGATGGATTAGCATGATCACCATTGATCCATTAGGAGTGATTCTTAAATTCAGAACTGGTCTAATTACATCAAATGCTCAACAAATAGAAACTAGGAGCCAATAAAATAGGCCAATTAGACCCAAAGTGAACTTCACATGAGAAACCTAACAAACAAAATCATGAGTCCAATTAACCGGCCAATTGATAACATTAGCACCCTCCTTAGTGAACAGTAAAAGTGATTTATATTTATATATATTAATTATTATTTTTTAATGAAAATGAATATTTCTGATGTTTCCTTTTAAACTATATACATGTATGGGTTGACCTGCCCCGACCCGCTCTTCATAATAAATTATCCAACATGGATCTGACTTGCCACAAAACGGATATAAATATCAAGATACCGGTTCGACCTGCCATTGTCGTTCCTTTTGATTTGATCGTATTATGGGAGAAAAAAAGAATGATGGATTAGCATGATCACCATTGATCCATTAGGATTTAGGAGTGATTCTTAAATTCAGAACTGAGCTAATGACATCAAATGCTCAACAAATAGAAATTAGGAGCCCAATAAATTAGGCCAATTAGACCCAAAGTAAACTTCACATGAGAAGCCTAACAAACAAAATCATGAGCCCAATTAACCGGCCCAATTGATTTAACATTAGCACCCTCCTTAGTGAACAGTAAAAGTGATTTAGATTTATATATATTAATTTGTGAATAATTTTCTTACAATCCAATACCATCAACTTTTAACTATTAAATTTATAAAACAAATAAAAAATTAACTTTTTAATTAAATTCATGACATGGCGTGCTGACTCGGTTAGGTTTAGAGATGTTTGGTTTGCTTACTTATGTTTCTAGTTTGTTTAATGAGATTTTTAGACACATGTTATCTGCCGCCAAATTTTTCACTATTTGCTGCAAACTTTTAAAATTGTATTTTTATTTAAAATTCAGCCTCACAATAAATTATGTTTAGTGTCTAACTTTATAAATAAATTTTATTTAGTATCCAAACTAAAAGAGCGTTTTTTTTAGTTTCTAAAATTATAAATGAATTATGTTTGGTGTTTAAATTTGAACATGAATTTAGTATGGTGTTTAAATTTAGAAATAAATTATCCTTGATAACTGTGATTGTTTCGTTTTGCTTATTAACTTTTTTTAATTTAGAAATAGATAAGGTTTACCATTTAAAATTAGACATAAATTATGTGTAGTGTTTAAATTTAGAAATAAATTTTGTGTAATTGACGAAGCGCAACAGGAAAGTTCAACATGAAGAATAACCAACTTGACCGATATTAACAACTACAACAACAAGAAGATGAACAAGCATTTATTCCCCTCCCAAACCCTAAACCCTTCTTTTCCTCAAACCACCAACCTTCTACCCTGATTAATCCAATCCTCTTACGATATCATCTTAGAGGCTAAATCGTTCAAACTTCCACTAACAGCAATCGTCTGTATAAGCTAGTCCCGACAAATTCCCTATTTCGAATTTTGGAGCCTCCCAAAACATTGATCAAAGCTTGGCACTATTCATGGTTTCTTCACCTAGGACTTCAAATCGAGATCCGGTTAATTTCAACGGATTTAAGACCACATATCAAAGGTTCATTGAAGATTTTGTCCATTTCCTATGTTGTTAGCTCAAGATAACGCGAGAGGACATTTTTATAATCAATAATCGCATTAATTATCGTATTTAAACAAAAATAAATTAAAAAGTATTTATAAATTAAAAAATTAATAAGAACAGGTTCATAACTCAAGATATCACGAAAATATCATTTTACAATTAATAAGCAAACTAATTACGGTAATTAAACATAATTTTTTTCAAACGTAATTTATTTCTAAATTATATAATCTAAAACCAAAATAAACTAATAATCATAATTATACATAATTTATTATAATTTAATTATTAATATAATTTATTTTTAAATTTAAATAATAAATATAATTTATTGAATAATTTAATATTATATATAATTTTTTTCTTGATTATATTATTTTTTAAGAGTGATATAGGTTTACTTTTTGTTGTTTAGGTACTACTAAAGAGATTTGAACCTGAGATTTCCAGATTTAAGGTTAGTGGTGTTACCATTAAACCAAACTCCTGTTCATTATTTCTTAATTATATCATTAATATGTAAAATAAACTAATTATAATAAGTAAATATAATTAATTTAAAATTTTAGACCCAAATATAATTTAATTACGAATTATACAATTAATTACAATAAAACGTAAATAGACCTAAAAATCACAAATAAATGATTTCGTGACGGTTTTTGGCCACAGATTGGCAATTGTCGCTAAATATGGTCGATAATAACCTGTCGGCTAACCGGGCGGCCGAGATGTAGTCGGGCCGAAATTTGTTTTCCATCTGGCCAACACGTGGTCGGACCGAATAATTTGGAGGTCGTAACCTGGTCGAGCCGTAGGATTTTCATGCCCGGGACGTGGTCAAGCCCCCATTTTCTTTCGGCCCAGCATCTTTTGCGACAGAACTTTTGGTAATGACTCACTAAATCTCGTCAGCTTAATATGAGACAGACTTTTTTAGGTATTTTGCGACGAAAGTTTAGTGACGGGTGTTTCCGTAATTGTCATGTAGCTTCTCGAGCCTCTTTTTCCCAATTACAAAAAATGGCTTCCGGAAGATGAGAGCTTCTAAACTTCCGACGTTGGTTTTTTCCAGTTTGTTGGGAGTGTAAAGGGGATGAGTTAGCTTGGTTACTAAATTTCTAGTAGCCACCTTGGCTACATCAATATCCACAATTCATTTTTATCTTTTTCCTATTTTTTTAATCTCACGATTATGATTGCTCAAGGATAATTTTGGAAACAAAAAATAAACCATACTGGATTATTCTATATATACACAACCCCTAATTCTACCCTGCTCCTTCCAACCAAACCTACGCGCCGGCAGGCGGCAGCCTCCACCCCTCCCTCCTTCCTCCCCTGCCCATCAACCCCCTCCCCCCGCCGACCCACCCCTCCCCCGCCGACCCCATCCCACCCCACCCCCTCCCCCCGCCGACCCACGTCCCTCTCTTCCTCCTCCACCACTCCCTCCTTCCTCCCCTGCCCATCACCCCCCTCCCCCCGCCGACCCACCCCTCCCCCGCCGACCCCATCCCACCCCACCCCCCTCCCCCCGCCGACCCACCCCTTCCCCGCCGACATTCAGCTATTGCCGCTTCTCCAGCTGCGCTCACCATCATCTCTGCAATTGGAAGGAGGAATTCCATTGGAATGGTATGTTTTTTTTAATGGTAGTCATTTTTTTCAGTAGTGATTTTTTTTAAATGGTAGTCATTTTTTTCGTAGTGGTAGTGTTATTGTCGTATTGGTATAGTTTTTGTCGCATTGGTATTGATTTTGTCGCATTGGTATTGATTTTGTTACATTGGTATTGATTTTGTCGCATTGGTAGTGATTAAATCTGCAATGGTATTGATGTTTTGTGAAATGGTAGTGTTTTTATTTCTTGAATGGTATTGATGTTTTGTGAAATGGTAGTGTTTTTATTTCTTGAATGGTAGTTTTCGTGTAATGGTATAAATTTATTTCTGCAATGGTAGTTTTCGTGTAATGGTATAGATTTATTTCTGCAATGGTATTGATATTTTTCAAAGTGGTAGTGTTTGTCTAATGGATTGATACTGATTTCGTTTTTTTTTTTTTTTTTTCAGAAAGATTGAGAAAAATATAGAAAGGAAATCTGGCTGGAGATTACGGAAGTGAGAGAAAGAGAGAATTTTAATTAATAGATTTTTGTAACTACCTTAAATGTAATTTATTAAAAAATTAATTAATATAATTTATTTTTCCATACCCAATTTACCCTTAGTAACCACGGTGATTACTACTTTGTAGTAATCACCGTAACCTGTCCCGAGTGTAAAGTGATGTTATGAATGTATGGTTTTACAAAAATGGATTTTGAAATTTGAAAAATAAAAAAAATAGTTGGCGGTAAATACTCATTGAATTGGCGGCAAATAGCCGTTCACGATTTTTAGTGTGTTTTATCATGTTTTTGGTGTGCTTTGTGTGAGATTTGTCGCCTGCTTTATGATATTTGTGGTATGCTTTAGTAGATTTTTTGTTTTCTTTAAGAGATTTGCGGTATGCTTCTGAATTTAATTTGTAGTATGCTTTATGTCATTTTTGTTTTGCTTTTGTCATTTTCTCTTGTTTCTAGCATGCTTTTATGATATCCGCGGTGTGTTGTCCCGCACTTTTGGTGTGATTTGATGTCTATTTTGTGATTTTTTTTTGTTTTGTTTTCTTGTATTTCTAGTGTACTTTATGAAATTTGTGATATGATTCAAGAGATTTGCGATATGTTTTATGATATTTCATATTTGTAGTCTACTTTCTTAGATTTCTAATATGTTTTATAAGATTTTTTGTTCCTCCTCCTTGTAATATGCTTTATGCCATTTTTGTTTTGCTTTTGTCATTTTCTCATGTTTCTAGCATGCTTTTATGATATTCGCGGTGTGTTGTCCCACACTTTTGGTGTGATTTGATGTCTATTTTGTGATTTTTTTTTTGTTTTGTTTTCTTGTATTTCTAGTGTACTTTATGAAATTTGTGATATGATTCAAGAGATTTGCGATATGTTTTATGATATTTCATATTTGTAGTCTACTTTCTTAGATTTCTAATATGTTTTATAAGATTTTTTGCTCATCCTCGTTGTAATAGCACCACCCCTCTGTCAGGGTTTGTTGTTGAGGAATATAAGATAAATGCATCTGCTGCGAGTTGTGTTTTTTTGCTTGAGAAGAGATAAAGTGTAACACCTTAGGCAAATCCTACATCGACAAATCACGGGAGACATCCATGGTTCATAAGTAAGAAACCGACCTTAACTGACAAGACACATTTTGGGGTGTAATGGAGGAGTTCTTGTGAGAAATCAGAAGTTAAACGTGCTCAGTGTGGAGTACAAAACGATGGGTGACCTTATGGGAAGTCACCTTGAATTGCACCCCAAGTTTAAAACCGTGAGGGTCGAGGCCCAAAGCGGACAATATCTTCGTCGGGAAAAGGTTCAGGATGTTACAAGTGGTATCAGAGCCTCTCCGCGCCCCTCTTGAACGATGGAGGGGCTAACGATCAACGAGAAAGTTGAGTCCCAAAAGGGGAAGGGGTGTATGTAACACCTTAGGCAAATCCACATCGACAAAGCACGTGAGAGATCCATGGTTCATAAGTAAGAAACCGACCTTAACTAACAAGACGCGTTTTGGTGTGTAATGGAGTAGTTCTTGTGAGAACTCCAAAGTTAAATGTGCTTAGTGTGGAGTACAACACGGATGTGTGACCTTATGAGAAGTCACCTTGAATTGTACCCCAAATCGAAAACCGTGAGAGTCGAGACCCAAAACGGACAATATTTTTGTTGGAAAAAGTTCGAGATGTTACATAAAGCTTTAAAAAAAGAGGAGAGATAAAGAACGGTTGAGAGAAACAAATATATTTTAATGATACTAGCTTAAACCCTTGCCCAAAGGACAGGTGATCTTGTTTTTGTTTTTTCATTTAGGTCATATTTTGATTTTGTGGTGTTTGAGTTTTTGATTTACCGAATGTTTAGGTCAATTTAAATTTATCTTAATATTGATTCTCATAATGATTGTTCAATTTTCATTAAACATAATATATCAAGTCAACCTAATATTATTATCATAGTTTACATACTATTTGGTATAAATGAATTTCATAAGTGTTGAGAAATTCATTTTGAAATGAAATATTTTTGTGTTTGGTATTAAAAAGAATTCATTTTCAATTCTAAATTTTGAATTCTACGGAATTGGAACTAGTTATAGAAATTCCGAGGAATTGAGATGGAATTTGCAAATGAATTCCACTAGTATTTACTAATTATAATAGAATGACATGATTATCCTCTTTTATTAATTAAATTACTTATACATATGACATACCAAACACAGAAATTTGACAATGAATTCAACACGACACATCATTTTATTTCTAAAGATTTGAATATAACGTACCAAACATAGGATTTCATTTCACAATGAATTCTACACGGTAATTCATTTTACAATGAAATGAATTCTCGATTCATTTGGTACCAAACAGTATGTTAAACTTTTATACTATATGGCCAAATCATGGTAGTTGTAAATGCATCTCGAGATAAAAAAATTTAATATAACCATTTTAATTTGATTTGTTTGACATGTTTTTGAGCGGGTAATATTTGTCTTCTAGGTGGGCAGGCCGATATGATCGTATGGATTCTTTCATCGACCTGATTTGTCTAAATTTTTAATAATTTTATAAAAATATTTAGGATACTTTTATTACATCATATTTTATAAAGTTGTACAAAACTCAACTTTTGAGTAATTTCATAGAATGTATCATGTCATAGTTTGTTTCCTGACTTATTAATGAAAAAAAAAATCAATTGTCTGAAGTTCCTGACTTATTTATGAAAAAAATCAATTGTGGTAAGTGTTTTTTATATATTACATATTCATATGTTTCGACCTGATTCGGCCACGGACAATATATATAATCTAAACCCGACCTGTCACAAAATTGATTGAGTATCAAAATACCCGTCCGACTTGCCCGTTGTCGTTTCTAAATCCACACTTAATTAAATTATACACATACTTTGCGTGTTCTAAGAAATTCTATAACATTCGTTTTCTAACACCAAATGATCCTTTGAAGACAATATTTCATCATTAATTTTTATTATTATAAGTAGAAAACTTTGAATAAAAAAGAAGTACTTTTGATAAGAAAAGCACACTAGATTGTATCATATTCCCTTACTCTTCTTTTAACTATTGCCCCTACTACTCCACCGCGCGCCATTTCAATTGCTCTGCCTATTTTTTACTATCTCTCTCCTTTGCTGTAAATGGGCTGCCATTTCAATGGCTCCGTCTATTTCTGGTAGGTGAGAGAGACATGCAGTGACGACTGAGAAGTTTTAGCAGTGAGCAGTGACAACAGAGATGCTCACGCTGATGAGGCAACGTTAAGGTTTATGCTACGTTTTGGTCGTGAATAAGAGAGGAAGAGATGGGTAATGATTACTGAAAAAGGAAGGGAGAGAGAAACATATTTGGGAAATAAAAAGTAATTAGGTGTTGATGCCGCGTCTTTTTCGGGCGGAGATATATAACGGTAAAATTAAGCATGTATTATGTAGCCCGTTATGGTGTTTTGTTAGTATTATTAGAAAAAAATTAATTTTTTGTTAACAGTTTTGTTAGTAATATTGACTTGACAATATGATATTGAGTGAGAAGAGATATTTAACGGTAAATATCTGATTTAAAAAAAATTAAAAAATTTTGACTAATAAATGATATTTACCTAAACCCAAGTAGACTAATTGATTATGGGTAGGGTACGTATGGGTGACGTATATATGAGTTTGGACGTTTGTTGATGGGTTTGGGTAGGGTATGGATATTTACTTTCATAATCTAAATGTGTATGGGTTGGGTATGGATACTCATTTATTCGAGTGCATTTTAATTACACACAAAAATTAGACCTATTTGTAGAACTTCCAAAGTTTAGATACCAAAATGTAATGCCCAAAAATTATAGTTACTAAAATGTAATGTTCCATCAATATTTTGAGGACTTATATGCCAAAATAATAAATTTAGGTTGTAAATCTAAAGATCTATCAAGTTTAGTTACCGAACTGTGATTTGCATAGTTGAGGCTTAATTCCTTTTATGACGATATATTTAAGATGATAATTATTTACTTTTTTATAGAAAACAAGAAACTATTTATTTTATATGTGTAGATACCTAGCTAAACATTCCATGTATAATAGTTGAAAATTTTAGTCAAAGAAAAACTCTAGAGAGAAGCAAAAGGAATACAAACTGGAACTCGCTTAAAATTTCACGCCTACGAATCTCATAGTGGAAAATGACGACTTTCTAATAAGTAATAACCATATATAATTATTCTTAATTGGACTCGACAGTACAATGCGCTGAAAAAGTTAGTGGTTCATGGTTCAATTATTAATTATCTAAACTGTTGGTGAGTCGTGTATGGACTTGTTCATGCTTGTGATCAGAATACATAAAAATTGTATACTAATTACGGTTACGGAAGGCGAGTGAAAAATGAAACGAAGAGGAAGTAGATGATGGAAAGGTTTTGACCAACTATTTTAGTTGGCCTTCAATACAACAGTCAACTCTTTTCACCGTAATAATTTATTGACACTTGCTTATGTAGATGCCACATATTTTGTTACATGTAGTTAGTTGAAGTTTGTTTAGTACCCCGTAAATAACTAATTGAGTTTATAAATTCGCTCTTGCTATATTTTAGAACTATCTCTCTTTTATCATTTATTTAATATTTCACGTAATGAGAAATCTCCGATAGTTGAATGATAAAACATCTTGTATGATACAAACTAAATTTATACTTTTATGTTATGGTGGATTGGATTCATGAATTGGTTCAAAAGGATTGGTGGATCCGGATTCATGGATTCAAGTGAAATCTAAACATTGTACCAATATGTAAATTTAAAAATTGTAGGTACGAAAATCTAATAAAATTTAGATACCAAAACATGTTTGTTCAATAATTTTACACTAAAATTAAATTTGGGGTATCAAAATGTAAAATGTACATTATAGTAACTAAGTTGTAATTTAATAAAATTTGAGGTATCAAAGTAGTATATTTTTAGGCAACAGTAACATTGCTTTGGCTTTATAGAATATAATTTTGTTTATGGAATTTCTGGGGTTGATTAGTAAATACCTTAGCTTCTTTTTTAAAATTATATATGAGTTGGTTAGGAATCTTATCTCTCACTTGAAAGAATATGGATTCAAGTCACAGTAATATTATATATTTGATATTTGATGTCGATGGTAAGACAACCTAGTTGGTAAAGGGTTGGGTTTCGTGTTTGGGATGTGACAAGGTCCCAGGTTCAAATCCAAGTACCGTCTTCTTGGTGTTCTCGGAAGCACTCTTGGTACAGGAGACAAAGTCTCCCCGATGACGGTAGCAAAACGTCGGGCATGTGGGTTGCTTATTAAATAAAAAAATATTATATATTTGATTATTTCAAGCATGATTACAAATACAATCTCAAAATATATTTTCTAAACATAAGAGTACAATCAGTTACATCGTGTTTGTTTACATTCTTAATGTACCATGTCTAATTGTGATATGATTTGTATAGTTTGGGATGTAGCTTATATCCAATATACTTTTAATTTCTATATATTGTGGTTTACTTTTGTATAGTTTTGATTTACTTGCAAACCTATTGAGATATGATTTGTACATTTTGCTAATATGATTTCTGTAATATGCTCTTCTAGTTAGTATATAATATACTATTGGTTTGTATATCTTGTATCGGTTTGTTTATCGGATCTACTGCTTGTGTGTTCTGTGATCAGGATATCGAAATACGATTCTTTTTTTTTTTTTATCCTCAACATATAAGAATCTTTTTGCATGCTTGTTCCCTGTCTATTCTACCCAAATTCCAAGTGACCAGCTGAAATTTGAGTTGCAGTGGACAATTGCTTATTTCAAGGGGAAGTCTCTAGCTAGTTTCTAAAACAGAAAGGCTTATGTGGTAGTGCTCTCTGTTGAGATTCATTTGGAGATAGAGGTTGTAACACTCCCACTTTTGGGTTTAGATCCGAACTTAATACGTGAATGGTTGAATTGACGATTACGTATGAAGGGTTACAGGCTTACAGCCGCGAATTAGTAGTGATAATAATAATAATATTATTATTGTATAATTATTAATTTGCAAAAAAATTTACATGTATGTATATATCAAAAGGGAGGAGGCGCTCCCCCAGCAGCAAACCCTCCCAATTTAATTGTCCCCGCCGCTCCAATTCTTTTTGTTCGCCAGCCGAGCGAGAGGAAGAAAGAAAAGAGCTAGCCGAGCGAGAGGTAGAAAGAAAAGCATCTCTTCGTGTTACTAGGTAAGGATCACGAACTCATTCGTGATTTCTAAACTCGATTCATCGATAGTCTAATACGAAGATCGTATTTTATAAGCGGTGACGTTTAAGGGTTCGATCAACGAGGAGATCAACGTTTCGGACCATCTAATCTAGTCCTAGGCATGTTCTAGAGATAAGGGAACTTGATCCCTTTGAGTTAGATCGATCGATTTGGTGATTTTTCGTGAGGGTGCAATTCTGGGTTTTTAGCAACAAACGTTACAGGATTTTAGTGACAAATTTTGGGTGGTCACTAAAGCTGCTGGGAAATTGCAGAAACTTATTTTGGATGTTTTAAATTGTTTTGAGCCTCTGTGGGTGTTTGTTCCTAGGTTTAACAATTTTATAAATTGAGGGAGGTCAAGGAGATGGCTTTAATTTAGTTTGGGGAATTTTGAAGATGTATATCTATTTTTAGAAATTGTTTGAATGTTGATTTTAATTAAACAAAAATCTTACCGAGGGGATTTTAAGGGTTTGATAATTTTACAGGGTATAGGTGCTCATGATTGACATATATGAAAATGATTATCCAAATTTTTAAGAATGTTCAAGTTAGGTAAAAAAAAATTGTCCGAGACAAGAATAATTAGGAAAAGTGGTCGGTTTTGAAGGGATTATATCTAGAAATTTTTTAAAAGGGGATTAAGGGACCTTGGAGCGAGGGCTGAAATTTGAGGAGAGGATGTTCTAGTGATTCAAAAGGGGTTTAAAATCAAGAAAAGTCGTCGAAGAAAATGATTTTTTATTAATAGGTTTCCCCAAGATAATCCGTCTAAGGAGGGGTTTCTTCCAGAAAGGAATCGAGGAGTCATCTTTTCGAGGTGAGTGTAAAGGGGGTAAAATCTCCGTCGAGGTCTTTTATTTTATGCATTTACTTATAGTAGTTTGTTAATTTTTGAGTTATGCGCGATTATGTGTGTGAGGCATCCCACCGCCTATAAGGGTGGAGGCACGCGTTGTGCTATGTATGAATGTATGGATTTGAGATGGTAATAGTTGATTAATGATAATACAACCCCCGGGCGGTTGGGTCACTACTAGACGGCAAGACGTAACGCAGTAGTAGATCGGGCATGGACTGGACAGCGAGACGTAACGCAGTGCCATTGTCGAGTTTGGGTATGCAACCGGACGACGAGACATAACGCGGTTGGCATATTATGGTAGGGACACCGGACGGAGAGACGTAACGTGGTGGTCCCTAGTGCTGGTGTCTATGGATTAAGTATATAAGGAAATTCTAAAGATAAGAGAGATCTCTTATAGACTGTTTGATAACAAAGTATAAAGGATGAAAGCAAGAACGACTTTTGTCTAAGTCAAGAACCCGAATAATGTGTTTAGTAAGGAGTTTCTTAGGGCGAAGACCTGAGGAAGTAACGACGAGATTGACCACTTCTCACTCACCAGGTGCAGAGAGGGGAAGAGGACGCATCCATCAAGAGGAGGTTACCCGAGGAGAGCAATCGCGACAAACCTGAAGATGTCAACTGGATCTGGGTAACGAGATGGGACCTCCCATTATATCTGTCTTTAGTTTCATGTTTTAATGAGTATACTGGAAAACTTAAGGATTATGTTTTATGTTTTGTTGCTCTGGATTGAGGTCGCCCAAGTGTTTAGGGCATTTTACTTGAGAATCTTAAACATTATTGTTGTTGATTTTTGGTTTTGACTTGTAAACTTGTTTTGGGTTGCTCCGGAGTAACCGGTTTGTGGTTTGAGTTATGGTTTGATTTTCAAAAAGGATCGGGTTGTTTCATTTTGGTATCAGAGTCTAGTTTTCCTCTGTTTCTTGGTCTCCAAGGAATACTGGAGTGACGATCTGGGTTTTCAAAGGTTTGCTTTAAAGGAAAAAAAGGGAACTTTCAAGAAAAATGGTTGGCCAACCGATTTGAAAAGGTTTATAGAGTCCCCAGTATACTCAAGAATGATAAGACAAATAAATGTGGTTCTAATAAGGGTACTTCTTACTTGCAGAGAAAGTAACACCAATGTTAACCACGCGGCAGCTAGGCAACCCCCGATTATGAGGCTTTCCGGAGGCGAGGAGTGGTTGATTTTGATGGGGACCACCCGAAGGATGCTAGTGAAGTAGAGAAATGGCTGGCGATGGTCTCGCGGACATTGACTAAAATGAGGGCAGATGATGAGGACATGGTGCTACTAACAGTATCCCTGCTCCAGGATTCAGCATACAATTGGTGGTGCACCCAGCCAGCTAGCCAGGAAGACCCACCAGCTATGACTTGGCTAGAGTTGGTGCGGGTGTTCCGGGATTACTATGTACAAGATGCCTATCGACTGGGCAAAAAGAGGAAATTTTTGCCGGTCAAGCAGGGATGGGGCAATGAAGGAGAGAAGGGTGTTGCAGAGTACACCTCCAGGTTCGAGAAGCTGCTGCCCTACGGGGGACCCCAGTTCCAGGATGCGGCATCTCAACGTGCCCACTATTTGGAGAGTCCGAAGCCTTCCCTTAAGAAGCAGTTGAGCATGCTGGCGTGGAACAGTCGGGAGGAGATTTATCATACGGCTCTTCGGATAGACAGGGCTGACACAGCTGCGCATGAAGAAGGGATACTACGAAAGGGAAGCAAGAGAAAGGCAAGTTGCATGCCAGAGTGGTCCGGCCAGCCCAGTCAGTACAGAAGGAGGCCGAGCAGTACCGTTAGCTTTGGGGGAACTAGGAGTCAGACCGACTCGGTCCATCCTGGTCAAACTTTCAGCAACAGAGGTCTTTGCAACCAGTGTGAGCGGGATCACTCAGGGGAGTGTAGGCAGCCCCAATGGTCTGCTATAACTGTAACGAGCCTGGGCATTTTGCCAGAGAATGTCCCTGGAGAGGCGTACAAGGGATGGCTCAGTCCGAGCATTCTATCCGGGATGGTGGAGCGAGGACTCACGTAGGACCACGATTTGACAGCCAGCCAAACCGCTCCTTCCAGAGCCAGGGAGGACGCACCGGGCGGTTCGACCGCACTGATTCGGACAGAGACCAGGGGCCTCCAGCAGGAGGGCAGCCGAGGGTATTTGCCATGCGAGGGATAGAGGGAGACCGTGGTGACGGTGGAGGGGACGAGCAAACACATTGATGTGATCATGTGAAGAAATGGGGAGACTGTGGAGAAGGAGTATTCGTTTTAAACATAGACCGCTAGTTGGTTGTTTTCTTCGAAAGACGCACTTTCAGTTTTAGTACTCGGTACCAAACCAATTAAATTAGTTCGGACCAAAATTTCGAGGTCGAAATTTTATTAAGGGGGAGGGAAATGTTATATTCTAACTTGAGAAGTTTTAGTCAAACACCAAAAGTTTAAGACCAAGTCATTATCTTTCCAATTCCAAATTTCAGGGAAAAATTTTTTATAAGGGCGGAGGAAATGTGACACTCCGACCTTTGGGTTTAGACCTTACTTTAATACGTGAACAGTTGAATTGACGGTTACGTATGAAGGGTTACAAACGCGAATTAGTATTGATAATAATAATAATATTATTATTAATTTGCAAAAAAAAAAAAAATACATGTGTATATCAAAAGGGAGGAGGCGCTCCCCCAACAGCAAACCCTCCCCAATTTATTTGTCCCTGCCGCTCCAATTCTTTTTGTTCGCCAGCCGAGCGAGAGGAAGAAAGAAAAGAGGGAGCGCGGCCCTGTTCCTGACCCCGACCCCATCCCTTCATGTTTCTAGGTAAGGATCACGAACTCATTCGTGATTTCTAAACTCGATTCATCGATAGTCTAATACAAAGCTCGTATTTTATTAGCGGTGAATTTTGAGGGTTTGATCAACGAGGTGATCAACGTCCCAGGCCATCCAATCTGGTCCTAGGCACGTTCTAGAGTTAAGAGAACTAAATCCCTTTGAGTTAGATCGATCGATTTGGTGATTTTTCGTCAGGGTGCAATTATGGGTTTTTAGCAACAGAAGTTACAGGCTTTTAGTAACAGATTTTGGGTGGCCACAAAAGCTGCTGGGAATTTTCAGAAACTTATTTTGGATACTTTAAATTGGTTTGAGTCTCTGTGGGTGTTTGTTCCTAGGTTTAATAATTTTATAAATTAAGGGAGGTCTAGGATATGAATGTAATTTAATTAAACAAAAATCTTACCGAGGGGATTTTAAGGAATTGATAATTTTACTGGGTATAGGTGCTCATGATTGACATAGAAAAATGATTATCCAAATTTTTAAGAAGGTTCAAGTCAGGTGAAAAATTCGTCCAAGACAAGAATAATTAGGAAAAGTGGTCGGTTTTGAAGGGATTATTTCTAGAAATTTTTAAAAGGGGATTAAGGACCTTTGGAGTGAGGTCCGAGGGATGAATTTTGAGGAGAGGATGTTCTAGTGATTCAAAAGGGGTTTTAATCGAGAAAAGTCGTCTAAGAAAATGAATTCTTATTAATAGGTTTTCCCAAGATAATCTGGCTAAGGAGGGGTTTCTTCGAGGAAGGAATCGAGGAGTCATCTTTTCGAGGTGAGTGTAAAGGGGGTAAAAGCTCCGTCGAGGTCTTTTAGTTTATGCATTTACTTATACTAGTTTCGTTAATTTTTTAGTTATGCGCGATTATGTGTGTGAGGCATCCCACCGCCTATAAGGGTGGAGGCACGCGTTGTGCTATGTATGAATGTATGGATTTGAGATGGTAATAGTTGATTAATGGTAAGACGAGCCCCCGGGCGGTTGGGTCACTACTGGGGAGCGAGACGTAACGCAGTAGTAGATCGGGCATGGACTGGACGACGAGACGTAACGCAATGCCATTGCCGAGTTTGGGTATGCAACCGGACGGCGAGACGTAACGGGGTTGGCATACTATGGTAGGGACACCGGACGGCGAGACTTAACACGGTGGTCCCTAGTGCTGGTGTCTATGGATTAAGAATATAAGTAAGGAAATTCTAAAGATAAGCGAGATCTCTTATAGACTATTTGATAACAAAGTATAAAAGATGAAAGCAAGAACGACTTTTGTCTATGTCAAGAACCCGAATAGTAAGGAGTTTCTTAGAGCGAAGACCTTAGGAAGTAACGACGAGACTGACCCCTTCTCACTCACCAGGTGCATAGAGGGGAAGAGGACGCATCCATCAAGAGGAGGTTACCCGAGGAGAGCAATCGCGACAAATCTGAAGATGTCAACTGGATCTGGGTAACGAGATGTGACCTCCCATTATATCTGTCTTTAGTTTCATGTTTTAATGAGTATACTGGGAAATTTAAGGATTATGTTTTATGTTTTGTTGCTCTGGATTGAGGTCGCCCAAGTGTTCAGGGCATTTTACTTGAGAATCTTAAACATTGTTGTTGTTGATTTTTGGTTTTGACTTGTAAACTTGTTTTGGATTGCTCCGGAGTAACTGGTTTGTGGTTTGAGTTATGGTTTGTTTCAAAAGGGATCGGGTCGTTTTCAGAGGTGGTCCATCAAGTTTGTCCAAGTAAAAGAAGAATTTTGAAGCTCTTGTCAAGATCAAAAGTGAGGTTGAAGTCATAGTTTGGAAGTGATGGCGTAGCTGGATCAGAATTGTTCTTTTTGTTTCTCAATATTGTAGTTGCTTCAGGGATACGGATAGCATTTAAGTTGCTTGTGGTGATAGGTAAATCAACTCATTTACCAGGGTGTGCTGCCAAAAGTACAATCCTTTTCTTGATGATATAAATATACCACAAATTCATAGACATATAATTTATGGATTAAAGATTGCACCTTTTTTATGATATCAAAATGTAATTGAGCTAACGATAAGAAATTTAAATTAAGTATTAAAATTGATTTTTCACTAAGTGTTGCGTTGTGGATGTATTTAAGTGTTAAAGAGTATATATATAGGTAGCACTCATTTTTTTGAGTGCAGTGAGTGCATTCACTTCACTCAATTTTAAAAATGGTCATAGTACATCAAAATTTGAACTCTAATTGGTAGAATTAGTGCAATACGATAATATAACATAGATTATAACTAATCAATCCATTTTCCTAATCTCTTGACCTTCAATTTTGAATCCCAACCTAAAACCCCAAATTGTAAACCTAAACCCTAACCCTAAATCCCTAAACCCTAAATCATTGAAATTAAAGTAAATCTTGAATGATTTTTGTACAAATTCATGTATTTTCTTGTCCATCATATCATACGTGACGATTACCATCGTTTTTACATGAATCATTTGCTTAGAATAATAATTATGAATGCACCCAAAAAAGTGAGTGCACCGAATACACCATATATATATATATTAAACAAAATAGCCACGGAAGAAAGAGCAGATATTATTAGCACAAGATTAAAAAAAAATGTAAAGTTGCGAGGGTCGAACCATCGTACCTGTTTAGTAATTGGAATAGCTCGACTAGTGATACATTCAGCCGGTTCATGCGAGTTTAAAAAAAAATATGTAGAAATGTGAAAAATCATCAACATCAAATGAATTTAATTATATAAACCATATTCGAAGACGTACAATTTACTTACTTACAATTCATATTTAAATAAAAAATAATCTTCCAAATAGAATAACAAATACTCATATTTAAATACGAAATTTACATTAATATCTAAACATTTAATATCAATAACATCAACATTTAGCATTTAAACTTATGTGGCATAATGAGGTTTTGTGATGGTACTATTGTCACAAATTCAGGTTTTTGTGACAAAAGTATATCACAAATGATTTTATTATAGTATTTTTTTCTCATGAAAGAATATTTTTGTGACATATTTTTGTCATGTATGATAATATTTGTGATGGTCCGAAAACTAATATGTCACACAAGTTGTTTTATTCAAATATCATCATGGACAACAATAGTGAGGATTTGAATGATTACAAATACATATTATTTGTGACAACAAAATTGTCATGTGTAAGTCTTTTAGTTACAAAAATTGTTCCCATAGAAAAGTACATCAACGACGAGATAAGTTATCACGATTACATCTGAAAATTACATTTTACAATGAATCTTAAAATAAATAAGAACCCCTATATAATAACATTCATCAATCCTGAAAAAGCCTTTGCTTGATCACCTCTTCCATCGTGTAACTGCTACTTTCATTGAGGCTTGGATTTGATTGCATCTAGCATGGCACCAAAGCAAAGAATATCATAAATAATTAGCCGATCAAAAATAATGAAAAACAAGAAAGATTAGCATCATCACTTATATTGAATCTACAAGAACAATGGTGTGTTAAGGAGTATTTGACGTCGTGAAAACAAATATATGTACCTGCCCATTGACAAAATTAAGTATAAGAAATTATTACTATATATAAATTTGAAGTAGGGTTACTGTTGCGTAAAAATTTCCTATTTTAGTCACTTTATACATTTTACATTTTGATACCTCAACTTTAATTTTATTGTAAAATCATTTCATAGAATTCCAATAATTTCTCCTGCTCTTCAAAAGCCCACAGGAACGGAGTTGATGCTCCCACGTCCATAGCATAAGTAGTTAAAGCAAGTGAATGATTTGAAATTTGAGTTATTTCAAGGAATAACACTCCGGCTTGGCTTGACTCTGCTGAAGGCGCAAAGTTCATCATTCAGTGTGTTGGGGAGATCTAATTATTTTTTGGTATCTAAATTTTATGAGATTTCCGTAACTACAATTTTAAAAGTTTACTATATATAAATTTGAAGTAGAGTTATTGTTGCGTAAAAAATTGCTACTTTAGTCACTTTATACATTTTACATTTTGATACCCCAAATTTAATTTTAATGTAAAATCATTGAACAATTATACCAAGGTATCTACATTTTACGAGAAGATTCGACTATTTTATATTTGCTCATTCCGTGAAACATTGAATAAATGATAAAAGAGAGACAACTCTAAAATATTGCAAGAGCGAATTTGTAAACTCATTTAGTACATTTACGGGGTACTAAACAAACTTCTACTAACTACATATAACAAAATATGTTATATCTACATATGCAAGTGTCAATAAATTGCTACGGTGAAAATGGTTAACTGTTGTATTAACGACCAACCAAAAGAATTGGTCAAAACATTTCCATCATTTACTTTCTCTTCGTTTCATTTTTCACTTGCCTTCCATAACCCTTTCTTTATTTCTTTCTTTGTCGTCTTCATTTAACCCTGTTTAGTATACTACTTTTTATGTATTTTAATCGCAAGTATGAACAGGTCCATACACGACTCACCAACAGTCTAGAGGACTAATAATTGAACCATGAACCACTAACTTTTTCAACTCAATGTTGAGTCCAATTAAACATCAATATATTTGGTTATTACTTATTAGAAAGTCATCATTTTCTACTATGAGATTTGAAGGCGTGAAATTTTAAGCGAGTTCCAGTTTGTATTCCTTTTGCTTCGCTCTAGAGTTTTTCTTTTTCACCCGGGCTATAATTTTCAACAATTATACATGGAATGCTTGGTTAAGTATCTACACATATCAAATAAATAGTTTCCATTTTTCTATAGAAAAGTAAATAATTATCATCTTAAATACATCACCATAAAAGGAATTAAGCCTCAACTATGCAAATTATAGTTTTGTACCAAAACTCAATAGATCTTTAGATTTATAACCTAAATTTATTTATTTGGCATATAAGTCCTCAAATATTGATGAAATATTATATTTTAGTACCTAATGTTTTGTGTATTACATTTTGGTACCTAAACTTTTGAAGCTCTACAAATAGGTCTAATTTTTGTATGTATATTTAAAACACTCTCGAATAAATGGGTATCCATACCTAACTCATACACATTTAGTTTATGGAAGTAAATATTTTTAATTATATTTTAACAGATTTCATACAAAATTAAGTATTAGAAAAAAGACAAAATCAACGGCAAATAAACCACAAGATAATTATTTTTCAATCCAACTACCTATAAGCGGAGTCGTCGGGCTGAAGTTTAGACTCCTAGCCGCAGCAAAGCACGGCAACAATTCTAGTTACTATATATAAAGCTCAATCCTCATTACTGTTCACTAAGGAAAATATTATTTTATTATGGTCATTTCACTAATTGAATTTGTTTGGGTTGATAATATGGTCATTTCACTAATTCAATTTGTTCGGGTTGATAAGCTTCTCTTTTTTCCCCTTGAATTTGATAAGTTTCTCTTATTGCTTGGGTTGATAAGCTTTTCTTATTGGATCTCACATATAATACTAATATTCAAATTCAAATGTTCAATTTAAAATTTTAAAGTAGGGTTAGGTGAAGAGAAAATTTGGAAAAGTGGCACATTTCAAAAACCAAAGAAAAAATAATGTCGTGTAACCTCCAACCCAGGAACTTTGATGCGAGTCGACCCAGTAGATGTGTGGCGCCTGCTTTCCTCACCGAATCTGGTCAACTCGCGGGTCAACACACGAGTTGTTTTGTTATGGTCATTTCACTAATTCAATTTGTTTGGGTTGATAAGTTTCTCTTTTTTCCTGTTAAATCCGATAAGTTTCTCTTATTGTTTGGGTTGATAAGCTTTTGTTATTGTGTCTCACATATAATACTAATATTAAAATTCAAATGTTAAATTTAAAATTTAAAATTTAAAATTTGAAAAGTAGGGTTAGGTGAAGAGAAAAATTGGAGAAGTGGCGCGATTCAAAAACCAAAGAGAAAAATGATGTCGTGTGACCTCCAACCCAGAAACATTGATGCGGGTCGACCCGGTGGGTGTATGGTGCCCACTTTCCTCAACGAGTCGGGTCAACTCGTGGTCAACACACAGGTTGACAATCTTGATAAAGAGACAGAGAGGCTGATAAAGAATCTATGGCTTGGAGAATATTACGAGATAAAGCAAAATGTATATGTAGTAGGGAGGAAAAGGAAACAATATTGTTATTGACTAATTGTCATATATTATCGTGAATTTATGTACAAGGCTTTGGTTCCGGTAAAAACTCTGTCTGCAAAACTCTGTCGTATCATCGTATCACGATTTGGTGATACGATTATCAACGGCGTATCATTGTAGTACCATGTCGTGAATCGTGATACGATGATACAACCCGGTTTTGTAGGGTTTTACAAGCTGAAGTTTTGTACCCTATCGGCTCTGTATCTATAGCTCTTTAATTTTATACTAATTCCCAAGGATTGAAATACCATATCGTATCGCCAGTTGAACCAGAAAACCTCTTACCGGAGGCTAAATCTGTAGACGGTATTTAGCAGTATGAAGAGGTTGAACCACCATTAAACAACAGTTTTAATATAAAATGCCCTACTGCTGACTTTTCAGTACAACCTCTAGTACGATATATTAATCCTTACGAGCTACGGGCTATTCTTTTTCCCATATGGGACTCTAGCCGCGCTACAAAGTGCGGTTGTCTTCTAGTTCCCATTCAATGAGAGATGGCACATGATTGCTACCATGCATATATCATGGATTAATATAATGAACAACAAGTTATCAGAAAAAAGGAGAGATGGAGGAAGATGATTGTGAGAGGTTCATCGTGTACGTTGCCTCTACGCTATGGAATCGCTAGCTTACCTTTTCACCTAGCCCTGTTAGTCAGAGCCACTCACACCAGAGATCGTCGCCGTATGAACCCAAAATTTCGTCGTTGGTAATGATTCTTTTCGGTCTTGCACAAACACCAGCGTCCATTAAACCGTACGGTACCGACGGTTCAACCACAAAATACCAGTATCGGAGGCTAAACCGATAGGCGGTATTTAACGGTACTAACGGTTGAACTACGGTTAAACCACAGTTTTGCCATAAAATACCCTATCGCTGACTTTTCTGGTACGGTCTCCGGTACGGTTTCATCGACCATGCTATTAAGTTTAAAATATTTTGGGTAAAGAAGTACAACACCTTCTAAATTCTAATAAGTAATAAGTAAACTTATGAATTAATTCACATATACAAGTTATTATTAAAGTAATAATTAAAGTAATTTTTAACCGTAGAAGATTTGAATTTGTATGTGGAAGGGTGGTAATTAAAGTAACTTTCTATGAATATCAAGATAAGATTTTTTTTATAGTGGCAAAAAGTGGATTTTGTTCATATAAAATGAAAGAGCATGACTTATGACTCTTAAGTATTTTATAGAGAAGGAAGCCTACATTTTTTAAAAAAATGTAACGTGTTCCTAAATTCATCAGGGAATTGTACGAGTCAAAATATTTTGTTTTTTAGAAGGTTAATGTCATTTTAATTATTAATTAAAAATTAATAAATATATTTTTTCTTATACTAAGCTTAAATGGTTAGTTTTATTAATTGCTTGTGTAATGATATTATGAATACAATAACCTAAAAGATATTTTATTTTCAAATATTTGCTCTGAAAAATAGTATAAATAATATATTAATTTTGTGGAAAGAAAAAGAAATGGCTGATATTAAACTGTTAGGAAAATGAGTATGGACTTGCTAGAACGTTAGTACTTTTTTTTTTTTTAGCTAAGACTTCCTCTAGTCAATATGAACATTTCGTTTCAATAACTTTTTCATTTAATTGAGTACAAAATTAATGAAGAGAAAGGGCAGGAAGGCAAGCTAGTCTTTAGAAAAATTGAGAAGGGGAGGAGATCAACGCATCTTGTGCATTAAATGGAAGGAGGGAGTATTGTAGTCAATCAATCAATCAACTTATACTTATAATACACCGAAGGGGAAAACAGCTTCCCTATTTCAAATTTCCTGCAACGAGAGTGAAAGTAGGAAGGACATTTTGGTCTTCACAATAACTTTTTTTTATTCATTAAAAAGACATGTACTAGGATTCGAACCATGACCATTTTATAGAAAAGCAAGGATCATAACCAATCACACTAAGTAGATTTGTTGTATCTTTCTAAATTAAAAACATATAATAGCAGAGAGGAAAAAACTCTTCCCCCATTTCAAATTCCCTGCTCCAGGAGCGTTTGTAGGAAGGGTAGAATAGGGAGTGTCAATTTTTTTCTCTTTCCTCTGTGGAGCGGGCCAACTTACCGTACACATGCGGATTTAAACGGGTCAAAGAGTGTCAATTTTTTTCTTTAATCCCTTTTATTTCTCCGTGGTGATAAATTATATATGAAAAGGCAAAAATAATACTCCTTTTATTGTTAAAAATAAAAAATTTAACAATAAACTAATGAATGGTATCTAATGGCTAACCGCTAACCATAAAATAAAAGAGTTGAATGGGTCTGACCTACACGGGATTTGGCCATCAAGTAAAACAAATGAACATAATTGGTTTGTCATTCTAAAACAAGCTATTTCAACTTATACTTATAATACACCGAAGGGGAAAACAGCTTCCCCATTTCAAATTTCCTGCAACGAGAGTGAAAGTAGGAAGGACATTTTGGTCTTCACAATAACTTTTTTTTATTCATTAAAAAGACATGTACTAGGATTCGAACCATGACCATTTTATAGAAAAGCAAGGATCATAACCAATCACACTAAGTAGATTTGTTGTATCTTTCTAAATTAAAAACATATAATAGCAGAGAGGAAAAAACTCTTCCCCCATTTCAAATTCCCTGCTCCAGGAGCGTTTGTAGGAAGGGTAGAATAGGGAGTGTCAATTTTTTTCTCTTTCCTCTATGGAGCGGGCCAACTTACCGTACACATGCGGATTTAAACGGGTCAAAGAGTGTCAATTTTTTTCTTTAATCCCTTTTATTTCTCCGTGGTGATAAATTATATATGAAAAGGCAAAAATAATACTCCTTTTATTGTTAAAAATAAAAAATTTAACAATAAACTAATGAATGGTATCTAATGGCTAACCGCTAACCATAAAATAAAAGAGTTGAATGGGTCTGACCTACACGGGATTTGGCCATCAAGTAAAACAAATGAACATAATTGGTTTGTCATTCTAAAACAAGCTATTTTCTCTGGCATAATATATATTATGCTATTATTTTATATCTTAGTGGCTAAAATATAATGTATTTTAAAGTTATTCAATGGTTCAACCTCGACCAACCCAATTAGTCCAATTTTTATCATTTCAAATATATATTATATAATTATTTGATATCATAATGATCAAATTATAGTGTATTTTATAGGGAATCGTTTGATATTTGTTAGTAAAAAACTAAACTGAAAGATCTATTTGGTTATTTTAAACATTAAAACGATCCTAAACATTTTCAGTTCCTTTTGAATTTCTATGGTTTTATTCCCGAATAAGTGATGTGCAAATGGCGAATTGCAGTCATCTCTTTTCTTTCACTATTTTTTATTTTCAAATAGAAAGTTTAAAATTAAAGAATAATTAGGATTTTTGCCCGTTTGTTTTATGCATTGCAAATTTATTAGCATGTTGATGGAAATGGCTTGGAAAAAAGACATATAAGTTGTACCTTTGCAGAAATGTCCTCAAATGTTTGAATGCTTTGCGAATCAGGTTCCATGACTTTTGTGATGGTGTATGTGCTTGACGATTTCTCGATGTTGTAACTACTTAATTTGAGAGTAAATCTTTTGATTTTCCCTATGAGTTGTGATACCAGTTCTGGTGGTTGCAGCATGTTGTCGTTGTTGGCCTGTAAAAGTTTTTCCGTCGTGATGCTAAATAACTTTCTTTCCTTTTTAACAAATTGTGTAGTAGTGCTATGAAACAGACCATCCATGAACGCTACGCTTATTATGGTCTATTCTTACTTCCGGTGGTGAGAAATTGTGAATTGAGAATCATATTCGCCTACCGCACTGTGTCTGGCTGGTGGCTGCTTACTGTGCTCTCTAGAGTTATGAAATAGACTACCCATGAACGTTTACTTAAGAGTCCATAACTTTGCGAAAAACCAAATTTAGGCAATCAAAGGTGGTGGATGTGTGATGATTTTTTATGGCTTAATTGTTTGTGAATTGGATATCTGATCTTTGTATGATTAGAGGGGATGTTTTCTTAATAGAATAATCCATTTTAATTCATGTTTATTTTTAACATGAACTTTAGTAACTCAAAACCTTCGAGACACATATCACCTATTGCATTGTATCATTTTGCCTGGGTGCTTGTTGTGTTGTCAAACTTCTTTGTTGCTGCTACATTTACACTAACAGGGGAGTTAAGAACCCATGAATGTTACCGTTTGACACAAACATGAGGACTTGCTTCTAAATTGCACTAAAGATGATTGGAGGAAACATACAGTAATCCCTTCACTCTCACTTGCTTTCTCTCCCATTCCACAAGTGGGAAACATACAGTAATCCGGCCAACGGGCCGGGTAATAAGCTAGTACTATATAATACCCTTATTAAAAGTGTTAGTAGGGTGCTAATACAAAATGGTGTTAGCGCCGCCATATCTTGTCTCGGTCATGGGGATGGGATTAGGTGCTAACCCTTATAGGGGTTAGCACCGTGATAACTAGCAAAAATCACTACGGATTATTATGAAATCAATACAACATCTAAGCTAAATCACTACTAATTCAAACTAGTAGTAGTTTTTCCCTTGGTTAGGACGGTGCTAACTATTGTACAATTAGCACCGTAGTCGTTCCCCTCGGTCATGTGATCTGTCATTTAATTATCAAATGTTAGCTTTTTCTAACATTATTTGTTACAATGTTGCCTAAAATGCATAAATAGGCAACACGATATAATATGGAATATAAATGTCGTGTATGCTCAAGCAAATGCGACATAATTCAAGTGATTATCTATTTATGTTGCATAAAATATATTTTTGAAGTAACATTTAAACAAAGTGTTGTCATTGTTAATTTTCAGCAACACCTTGAATATAGTGTTGCAAACATAGTGTTGGCAAAACTCTCTTTTCCCGTAGTGACTAAAACGACGTCCCTTTACTTAGAGGTCGTAAATCTATCATGCCCGTCATACCAGTGTTGTTCACGCCGGTCTCCTGACCGACTCCAATTTAACCAGATTCAACTAGCCAATATGCCACCGACATGACAACTATGGCCGAACAACAAATCATCCAAGCAAAAACTGAAAATAGCCCAATAGAGCATCCATTTAGCCTATGTTCCAATCGTTCACAAAATATGGTTTAATAGTAGTTCAAAAGTACACAAGCGGAGGTTAATGGTTCATCATCAAACTAACCACTAACCAAATTGGACAACAGATGGTTAAGTCATGAAAATTTGAACTTAGCTTGCATTGGCATTTGACAATCTTCTTAGTTCTTTCCCGGGCCATTACTTTTTTGCAAAAAAAATAATAATAATAATAATAATAATCTGAAATGATGACTATCCAAGCCATTTTATTATTAAATTATGTATAATATATAAATGTCCAGCTAGCTGGCTCCCAAAATGGCATGCATGCAATTAAGGTTTACACGTCCAAACTTGGAAACAAGACGCCCTCCTCCAAGCTCGTAATTATACTCTCTCGCTCTCTCACTCTCTCTGTCTCTGTCTCTGCTATGAGGCTATGACCATTTCCATTCATACAAACAAACCCAATATGACAAGGCTAGCGACTCTATTCTAGTGTATCATCATTACCACCACCTGCAAGTCTGCAATACTACACTCATAGTTTCTCGTTCCACCACGCCACAGCTACCATCTTCAAACAAACTGCATTTCCCTCTCTTCACCTTCACATCTCTCCTCCTACCAGAAGCAGAGAAACGAAAAGGAGCGAAAAACAAATCAAGTAGCCAGAGCCCAGAGAGGAAAGAAGAAGAAGAAGAGTTGCCGGCCGGCGAACAAACGGCGACGGCAGACAACAAGGAAAGTGGTATACCTGCGGCGGCGATAATACTGACCGGCCAGACAAACCCCTTTGACGACCCTTCTCGCCGACCCGTACGTTTTCTCAACCCAGGTTCACCATCTATCGATTAATTTTTTTTCTTCCCGTGAGGCTAGCTTCTTCGTCCTTATTGACATTTTAGAATCCGTTGATATGTATATACTCTTCTGAACTTGCAATGACGACATCCATCTGCAAGTTTTACAATAAGTTACGTTTTATGTCTTATGTTTAGTTTTGGGGTAATTAAGTACTTGCCCCTATACTAATTTATTTATAAGTTATATGTATATTATGTCTCTCTATTTTGAATCACATCAATCCTATGATATCCTTCCACACTCCGTCCCATAACCATCACATCCGGTTCAACCAAATTTCGTGTCATTATGATGTCATGGAAATGAGAGCTAAAAGACTTTGTTAATTAATCCTTAGTTAATTATAACTCTTCGTCGCCAGAAAATCCTCCAATTAATATATATATATATATTTCGAACACCCACTTCTAAAAATACAAGGTAATTAATTAAGAGCATCCACCAGCAGCAAAACAATGCTTTAATGGTTTCACCTGGAGAATAAGACAAATTGAATAGAAAAATACTTTTGTAGTGATAGAGGTTCTCGAAAAAATGGGGATTATTTGAAAGATGGAGAATTGGGGGACGATGAGTTAGAACTAAAGGGGTAACCAAGTCTTTTAGCGCTCATTTCCATGACACCAAAAATGATCGGAGTTTGGTTGAACCGGATTTGACGGTTCTGGGATGGAAAAACAAACAGAAGAGGGCAGGTTTGAGCTGTATTTAATAGTACAAGGGTAGGATTGATTTGATTGAAAGTAGAGGAATATGTTTGATAAAAATACAAGGATATAGCTCTTTATTTATTGCCAAGTATGTCAGCTTGTACAGTATTAGGGTAGTAAAGGGAGCTCTTTACAGTATACTTAGCTCAGCAATTTAATTAGAGTGTGCTTCTATTTTCCCCTAACTTCACGCTTTAATGAATTATTATGTGCTTAAGAGAAAATTTTCTGGCTCGCTAATTACAGGAAGCAGGTTAATTATCACGATGCAATTGTCAATGCCCTCTTCGCCACGTACTATATGGGAGTGGCACTCACGGCCCTGGGGATAATTTATGACACTTTGTAAGTAGTTAAGACTGAACTACATTGATTAAATGTGTATTGCACACTAATCAATTTTTTTTTTTTTTTACCACAGCTTACGTGCGGTTTCTTATACACATCTCGAACTTCATCAACTATAGCCTCATGCTGTGGTATGTAAATATGCACTTCAACATTAATTAATAGCTTTTTGTGACTGCCGACATTGGTCATAGATTATCAAATTTTGGTTCAGAATACTATTTCCTTACCAAAATCTTTTGGTTGCACCTTTGGTTATATTAGCCGCGTTAAGAACAAAACTCAAAATAGAAGATGATTTGGCGATCACACAATAAAAAATTTTAGACCAAGATAAGTGGACATATAAAATATGCTAAATAGTCACGGTATAGTATGTTATTGGTCACAAATACCAAAAAGCAACTATTTTATTTGCCTTTTACCAACCAATTGATAATGTCATAAAATCAAAATTTTGAAACCAATAAATTTTATCATGAATATCAGACTACAATAAATTCATAATTTTAAAGTAACCACAAATATTGGTTACGGATCCTTAAACACAACCAAAATTTATGGTAATCATGTGTTCCAAATGTGACCATTTTGGTTCCTAGAAACACAATGTAACCAATTTTTAATAGTTATTAAATGTTCAATACATAAACTATCTATTTCATTCACAAATCACAGCCAATCAATTTTAACCAAGAATTAAAATGGTCACAAATTTTTTTTTTTTTTCTAATCGATATATCATGGTAGTTAAATAACCTAAATGAACATGCGACTCTGTCTCTTTTCAAAAATCTTACCTCCTATGCCTGGGAAACCTTTCCACCTTCTTGTGCATCTTCTTGGCGGCCTTAGCAAGTACTTGTCATTGCCCTGGTAATTTCAACATTATTAGGCTAATACCATTTGGACTGAGGACTAGTCCAGACTTTAATGAACATCGAGAAAGAACCAACATGTGAAAGATGATAATATCTATCATCACATATATAAGCATGAGATATAGCGGTTGGATATTAGAACATATATTGAAGATCACGTTTTTTTCTCAAATGCAACCAGCTAAAAAAGGAATGCACCAAACCGAGACCATGTATTTGTCAAATGGTCACCTGAGAATCATTTAGAATATCAGGTAAACAACTTTATGTTAAGGATGCTTCTAACTTAAGCATTAAGCCATTAAAATCGTCTAATTTCAAAAACTAATAACCAATGGAGAAAACTGAGACCAACCTAACCAACATAATCAGATATGTTAAGGATGCGCAACCTGAGTAACCAAACACAACTTCGAAAGGGAATGGGGACAACCTGATGGAAGACACAAGTTATTCAATATGAATCTTTAGTATGGGGACAATAGGAAAATATGCAATCGATTTTTGTTATCTTATATGCAATCAACATTCAGGGAATAAACCCCCGAACAGGATATAACTACAACTATTTTTAACCGCTTTTATAGATGGAACAAGTGATCCTTACACTCTGAAGAAACATTCTCCATAGCTGTTAAATATTTCAGCTACTAATACTCTATCATTGACTAGACTCTTTCTTATTGCATCACTCCGGTATAAATAGATAGGGAAATTTTGAAGGATACAAGAGTGATGATTCACTACACAAAAAATGTCAAGTGAATAATCTGAACAAGTATGATTAAAAAATATGTACAAGTAATGTGCCTGAGAAGAAGAAGAGTATATGACAAAGCCCATACCCTTTGAGCCTTATTTCAAGAGGCTTCTTGACGAACAATCCATGAGAAGACGCTTGTTCTAGGTAGTATCCAAGTGGTGGACTAGTCACAATCATGACCAACATGTCTCCCCCCTATAACCTCTGAGCTTGTATGTGAAATTCATCCCTGCTAATCAAACAGGAGCGCTTAAGACTAGACTAGGCAAATGAATGTGAACCACACTACGGCAGACGTAAACTCACCATCATTAGCCATCCTCTGACAACGCATGGAGCTTTACAAGATATTTGAAGACCAATCTAGCTACAGTACAACTAATTTTATAAGAAAGACACATAACATGATTATTAATCCAAGACATGGACACTAGATTCTACAAATTTTCAGTTCGTCAGTTATCAAAAAACAGGCAGCCTTAGTTTTTGGCATTCCTCTACAGTAACCCAAAATTATTAGTTTATGCAGCCTACTAATTACAATTGGAACTTCATGTTATCGATTCATATGAAACCATTCTAGCTTCTCGTTAGAGAATAAGTAGCACTACCAAAGTGGAAAGGAAGCTCACATGTATAAAACATAGTTGACTCTAGTGAGAAAGCTTTTTGAAAAGCAGTCTGGTTCGACCTATCAAGCATATGGCAATACTCCTCACTTCTTCAAATTAAAAGAACAATGTTCAGCTTAAGTGCTCTACGTTTCACCTTCCAATAGCTTGCAACTGCTCCTCAAGCTAGATCATGGAGAGACTGTGTGAAAGTGATTCTTATTCAACGTATTTGACTCAACAGTGATTACGCAATCACAGTAAAGATGTACAGATTGGAAGGTAGCCATTATATATAGAGTCGCAACTTACCAGTTCCCTGCTTCCGATGGTGATATTTGCAAGAAAAATGAATTTTACAACTCTAGATCCTCATATAGTACAACAAAGGTTTAGGGACTATTAGAACTTATCATTTCTATAACACATCAAACTGGAAACATATAGGATATAACCAACAGAAGCACCAAATATCCTCAGTTCATTCCTAAAGATACTGAACTATAAGAATTTAGTACCTCCTCCATTACCATCCAACTTAGGAAGAAGAGCCAACATGGGTTACGTGGCACACTTGTTCAGGGAAATCACTCTACCAGCTATAGCAGCTCTGTGTAGATAGTCAATTCACAAACAAATGTCAAATCCAAAACACCTTGACAACTACAAAGAAAGAGATCACGTTTTGTATTAACTCAGCTAGGCAACCAAACATCATCATTGCCCAATCCTAAATTGAGTAAACAGCAAGATAGAAACTGATTGGACGAGAAACAACAGGCCGTTGTGTCTCAAGCAACCATTGGCAAAGCTTACCACACCTGGATCATGGGGATGGTTGAACCGACACCTCGCTCTGTAGTTGATGATAGATCAGCTTATTAAACGCTCAAATATCTACAAATTCCACCGAAGGAATTTCAATCAGAAACAGACTCTCAACAAATCTTTTTTTTTATGGGCAATATAAAAAAAAAAATATTAGTCGTCATGCATTCCAAATCAATGAACAGCATCTGAATTTTTACCTGTCTACATCTGCAGAAATGCTGCGAAACCAGAACCAACCTTTAAACCACTACTACTATATCAACTACTACAATATTTACAAGAATACTTTTCTACGTTCAATATCAAGTACTGCATTTCCTAGCCTGGCTAGCTCAATCAATCTACAAACTGAATGAACAATTTCGCTGCTACTCTTCGTTTTTCCTACATGAGCTCTTGAGCACCTTTCACGCCATAGCAGACTGATAGCCACATTCCTAACAAGCCTCCCCACTTTTGCAGCCTGCTTGTTCCCCTTAAATTGTTGTAAAGCCCATGATAGGTAATTTTCGAATCTGGGGAAACTTGGACAGCATACTAGAATCATTTGCAAGCTTCATTTCAACACAGTTGTCGAGTAGGAGAAATGGAAGAAAATATTATCTCTGTTTTCTTGATCTGCAGAACACAGTAAACAAGTATCATAGCTAATCCTCCTCCAGGATTTGAGTTGTGTTAATGTAGTGATCCTGTTCTTAACAATAAGCCAACTGATAAAGCTATGTCTTGGTACTGAATGCTTGCACCAGATTAGTTAAAACCAGGCAACAGCCTGCCTTGAAGGCTGGAGAGTCTCCCAAACTTTTTTTAACAGAATAATTGAGCATCCTTTGGTTATCCCAGAATACCCGAGTCCCCCAGCAGTTAATGAAAGCTTCCAATTTATCCTTGTCTTTGAGAATCTGCTTCCAAACCCAGGAACAAGTGCTTCCTGCAGTTAACTCCCTGAAAGATCTCTCCTTTATTCTATAAAGATATATCCAAGCTCCGCACCAGGACCCTCCTTTAGTAAGTAGGTTCCAGATGTGGCGAGTTGTCCATGCTACATTCCATGTCCTGAGGCATTTGATCCCCAATCCCCCTTCCTTCTTAGGCACAGCCAACTGGTCCCCGATCCCCCTTCCTTCTTAGGCATTTGACTCTCAGCAAATCTTTCTAAGATATAATGAAGAAATTAGAATTCTAATTTTGAAGGAGTTTGAGCGAGCAATTTACAGATTGCATAGTCTGATGAACTGAGAGAAGTACCAAAAAGTGATGCATAAACAAGGCGTTCTGCTGAACGCTGCGATTCTTTTAGCCATCTCTCAATTTTGTTGAAGAAGATCGTTCTATCAACGAATCCCAAGTCGCTGACAACGGGAGGAAATTGAGAGCGAGAGAGCATTGGAGAGTTAGTTGGGGGCAGCGATGGTAGCCGTAGAACCACACTATAGAGGAAAGATCGGAAACTCACCAGGGCAACATTTCGCGAGCGAGCAAATTCGTCGGCAATTGCAAATTCACTCATGGCCCGAGCGAGCCTCCTCTGAAGGATGTTTGAGCGAGCCAATCCAAGGGCCTTCAATTTCCATGGAGGATGCTCCTCAGAAACAGAGTGAAAGCTCCCCAGATGGACAATTTTGATATTTTAGATCGAGTAAATGTTAGGTTAGGGTTTTGGATGGGATAAAGGAGTCAATCGGAGTATCAGACTGTGAGTTACGCTGAGATTGCAATTTACAATTAAGTACTTGGATGCTAGAACTTTTACCATTTTCTACCAAATAATTTGGTGACTTTAGATTTTTAATTTGCTTTCTTGATTCCCTTTCCTTGTCTTTTTACCGGTTGCTTTCTTGAATCCCTTTCCTTTTGTCTTTTCTTTTGACCAAACTAAAAGATTGTACTACCAGTTAATTTGGTTGTGAAATATTTTGCTTTCATTGAACGAATTGTTGTTAGGATATGTTAAATGACTAACGTTTGGTAACCAATTTTGTTTGGTTAAATCACAATTGGTTACAGAAAGCTAACTTTTGTTGTAGTGATAGTTTCACAATTTAGTTTTGTCATTTGCCTAAGCTGTCTAGTAACTCGCTTCCCCTTAAATGGCAGGTACTGTACGCCAATCATCTTCCTCGACAATTACAACCTGCTCGCGCTTTCCTGCCTCGAAGTTTTGGGAGAGAGTTTGTTCGCGGTCGTAGCAATCTGCTACCTGGGATCGCGCAAGAAGAAGCTCTTGGTCGCAAGCCTTTACTCCGCGGCCATCGTGTTCGTGACGACGGTTGTGACGGTGGCCTGCTTCCTCCTCGAGGAGATCCACGTTCGTGGGAAGTTGGTCAGCACCATCATGACGTGCTTTTCTTTCATCACAGTACTGGCCACTGGGGGTGGTGTACGATCTGGTATGTTAATCTACAACTTCCTTAACTTCATACACGCACATAAATTTCCTTCCAAAAAAGAATACACAGCACATAAATTGGCAAAATGATAAGGAAGACAGAATAGTGGGATAAGGGTGCAAACAGTTCATTTCCTCTACTCCAGAACCAGAACCAGAAGACAAGTACGGGTAGGCCACGTGCACCTCTTAAAAACAAGGTTGTAAATGGGTCTGCTTAGTCATCCTAACTCACGAACCAGACTCTCACCAGTACAATAACAACCAGATGTTATGCAAATGGGTATATTTTAATTTAAGTAAGTGGTTGTATGATGTTAAGGTGGCCTAATTCTAGTAGACACCACAATTAGTTTAACATATTAGTGATACTTAACCCCAAGCATAAAAATGTGTGTGTTGGAAACATTAGGTAGGAGAGGGTGTGACAACTGAACTGATTTGGGCATATTACTTACTCGAGTGATCTTTTTGTATTATACAACATGTGTGTATCGAAAATGTGATCCTTGGCCAGAAAGTGGTTTTCAAGAAAGACACAGCTGCTGAGCTCTCGGTTTTCTCCTCGGTGTTGGGTGCGTCCGGAAGCCTGAATCTGTGCCTTTATGGCGTTCTGTTCCACAACAAGATTATCGCGGTGAGCAATGTGTAACATGTTGATTGTGTTTCAATTCATGAAAGTTATGATAACTGATTAATTTGATGGTATGCAGATCCATTACGCGGTAGCTTTCGTTGGGCGCGTCACCATTTTGGTGGTAATAGGAGCTCTGTACTTGTCCCACCACCGTAGATACAGAGTGGGATTCAGTACCATCCTCTTGGTACTGAGATCAACGTACTGGGAATATGTGCGCTCCAAGATCCCACGAGGTAATTAAAATGACAGTAACTTCCCAATTCTTTGATTATCTTAAATTTTTGTTTTTTTTTTATAATCATTATCTTTGTTCCGACTAGCTTTCGTCGCACGCCTGGCACTGCCGGCCCCACCGAGGCCCGACGTCGAGAGCTCCGGCCGAGTGGAGGTGGAGCTGGGAACCGCACCGACGCCTGAGCCTGACATCAATGAGGCGCCAGTCACGATGGAAAGTTTGGGTCGGGAGATGGCCAACTTGAGGGAGCTTGAGGGAGGAGGTAGCCAGGATCAGGGATCTCGTTTCCATCCCCGGTACGGAGCTACCATCGACCTCCGCGCCTCGTCCACGCCCCCGCCCTCGCCTTACGACCGTGTCGGAGATTGAAGAAGTGCCCGAGTGACTCTTCCTTCCAGATGGGGACTTGTAGCTGAATGGTGATTGATTGGGAAACATGGAGAAAAGACTTGGTTTGTAGGGAACTCTGGTAATTGAAGATTGCCCTTAGGCTAGGCAAAGCTTTCAACTTGGATTCTGGAGCTAGTTGCCTGCCTGTACTTTTGTTTGATGTGGGGTTCCTGAAGTGAACATGGTTGAAACATGCCCTGTACTCCTCCTGCATTAACATGTTGTTGGTCATTTCCAGATTGATTGTCTAGTGTAGTGCGTGGCTTCTGCTTCCGATTCATTGCTTCCATACAACTTCAAATAGGGGTCAGTTGTTTTATTGGGAAGGCACTCGATTTGCAGTTGTTGATCTAGCCGTGTAGCTAGGCAGCGTGCTGAACAAGTAAGCCCCGGCCTTATTTATGTATCTAGTAGAATCCAGCCGGGGTTTGCTTTTAGGCATGATAGTAAGGATCTTGCCTGCAAAACAAGTAAACACACAAAAGGCAACATCCCACATATTTCCCTTTTCCGAACAGGCCTTGGCTGTGGCGATCCACGCTTCCGAAAATAGGTTACTTGCAACCAAGGCAAGCTCACTTTTACTTCCCACACTGGCTGCTACCCTGTCACAACCATAAACTCTTCTAACCAAGTCATATACATCTCTGATCCTGCGCTGTCAACATGCTCCTGTACTCAACCCAGTAAAGGCTTTGGCCTCGACTGGGACATCCCTTTCTTTTTCCCATGACGATACTGTCTCACCCTATTGGATTGCTCCACTGACTCGTCACCTATCTTCACTGCCACTGCCTACTATGGTGGCAGTGGCAATGGCAGCAGCCGCAGCAACAGCAACATGGTGCCTCAGCGTGATAGATATCAAATCCGTGTCTTGCAGGTGCTTGGTGGATCTTTTCAACCTTTTCATTTTAGCAGTTTGCAGAGTGGAGAAACCAGGGAGAGATGGAAACCTCTCACGTTTCCACCATGAATAACACACTGGCAAAAGTGGGAAATACTTGCTGTATTGTTGTCCTATCACTTGGATTGTTCAAAATTTTCATATAAACTAAAGACTTCAGACCAGGCAGACTGGAATTGGAATTGGGAGATGTACAGCGCACTATAGTTTTGGGCGTGTTTCATTCTAATCCTAGCTTTATGGAGATTTCAATTAACTAGCTTAAAGCTCTTTTCCCGATATGGAATCAAATATATATCGGAACGCACTTCCCAAGCAACAGTATGAACCAAATTTAAGACAACCACAGATATATAATAAAAATAAAACAAGTCGCTTCTGTTCCTCCTGGAAAACCCTACAAATGTTCTGTCGTTGCTTAGCACCTTGCTTTTAGGAAACTATCCTCGTCGACGTAAAAGACTTCATACAAAACTAAAACAGTCGACCAGCAAACAAAAGGGCTATACAAAAAAAAAAAAAAAAAAAAAACTGATATGCCATCAAACAGCGTCCGAGGATTGAAGTGCCGTCGACACGAATCCAAAAAGCAATATGCAGCAGCAGGGGCAGCAACAGGGCCATCAAACTATGTCCACCTCCGCCATCTCGTCATCCCCATTCACGCTCTCATCATTACCCTTGTACTGCAAGTGAGAGCAACCAGATTTTGATTGAGATATCCAGTGTCATGTTCAAGACAGCCGTGGAGATGAATTAAAGTGCAACATGCCATGGACGATTACATTACCTGAGAATAATGATTTTTGGAGATTGAAGGAAGCAGGGGAGGCAAGAAGGAGAACCTCCTTCTGGGTTCATCGGAGGAGCTTCCATTATTGAAACCTGCTGCAGAAACATTTTCAACCACCTCTACTTTCTCCTCACCTTCAATGTCTACCGTCTCATCAAATGCATGAGCAGCAATGCTGGTGGATGGTATCAAAGCCATGGAACCAGATGGTCCCTTTTGCTACAATTCAGAAGTTGGTTTGACAAAATTAATAAAAGGAAACAGAAAGCACCCAAGAATTACTAAAGGGAAAGGGACAAACAGACCTTATCGGAAGGTGGTGTGCTGAAAGAAGCACCTTTACCTCCTCTTTGCTTCCCCTTACTTCCCTGCTGTCCACGACCATCATTCCCACTGAGCACCAATTCAGTGTCCTTGTTGACAGTCGACCGAACTGGTACATTTGGAAGGTAATCCATTTTAAAAGTCTCAACATGATGTGCTCCGCCGCTGGCTGGGTTGCCTAACAAACAGAAGAAAGCTAATTGAAATTTGGCAAATTATATTTTTTTTCACTACAGAGTGTGTGTGCATGCTCAAGACTCCACAAGTTTATGTTGGTCCTCAATTGACTTTCAAATTCCAAAATCCATTTTTTTTCAGTTCCCAAAATAATTTTGGCAATTTTCTTAGAATGTCGGCTGGTTGCTCAAGCACATCACATATGTAACTAACTGAGATAAGAAAATGTCAACGGCATATCAATGAAAAACCAAATCCACAAGCGAATCTAACTGTAGGATGAGGTTTCCAGTGCTGCAGTGGATATTTCAAACCCACCAAAAAGCAAGGCAACAATAGGTAACAAGCATCAATTCATGAACCAGAAAGTTCCCTGAAAAGCACAAAAAATCATCCGTGGATTAGATTATTACCTTGGAATAGTTCTTCAACGACATCCCTTTTATCGGACAAACTTTTCTTGCTGACAGAAGAAAAATTCTGGACCTCATTCCTCCTGGTGGTCCCATGATTAGTATTGTTTTCACCATCACTGACAATATTGATGCTCGAGTCCTCTTCATTGCCGTCCATTACAGAAAGACTAGACCCAAGCTGATTTCCCAACTTCTGCAGTCGGCCTTGTGACCTATGAGTAGTTCCATGAATAGGTTGTGTTATGGAAGAAGCTTTTATTGCGAGAGTTATGGAAGAAGCTATGGTAACATAAAATGAAAAAAAGAAGCACACTGCAATTTAAGGAACTACCTTTTGAGTTCGTCTTGATCCCGGACATAACGTTTTTGTGCTCTAATAAACTTCTTTATTTTCGAAGTAATCCTGGAAGTTAGGAAGGAAGCACATCATAAGCAAAAACCACCAGAATCATTAAACTGAAACTGTGAAGCATTATGTTACTTTATTCAACAATCACCTTTTACATTCTTCTTTCTCTCTAGAAAGCTGAGACTCAAGCTCCTCAATTCTAGAATTAAGACTATCTGCTTCCTCAACTTTCTCCTCCACTAAGATCTTGGGATGACAGAAAGAACAATTAAGGTGTCAACAACAGAAACAGAGATTACTAATGGCAAATAGAACAAACGCAAAGAAAATAGATTGAAGAATTGTGAGAAAGACGAAACGAGTACAAGGTCATTTTTAAGATTGACCACATCAAACATGCCAAAATCCACTGGCAAGGACTATGAATTGCAAAAGAAATGAGTGCCTCATAACATCAGCTGATAGTGAAGATCAAGCATGTAGATTTGGTATAACCCTTCATTTTGTCAACATCTCCCCAATCCAGTAGTCAATCCATGAGACCCAACATCCAAACAACAAAATCTCCAAATCGATCACCAAACCTTTATGTTTCAAATCTAAGGATTAGACAGAATCCTTCATGTCTCAAATCCAACATCCAAATGCCCCATAAAAGGAATAGGAACTGAATGTAAGAGAAGAGAAAAAGAGGCATTGTACTTACCCTCAACTGAGATCTGTCGCGATCAAGTATGTCAATATCTGCCTGCACTTCCTTGAACTGTGTTTTACCAAACAAAACCGTCTCAAACCAAGGGAATGATGCTTGCAGACACTGACAAAATAAGACACAAAATACAAGCTGTTCCGAACCTGCTTTTCAAGAGCTAGTCTGGAATCAGATGCACTTTTTTGCTTTCTTAACTGATCTTCCATACCATCTGAGACTTTCATGTCACTCTGGACATCAAACAGATTCTTTCTCCTTCGCTTCCTGTCACTGGATGGAAAAAAGATTTGATGCTTGAAGACAACCATAGTCATTGAGTAGCAAGTAGACATATATATACCAAATCATGATGACAAGGCAAACTCAGCTTCGATGTACAAAATAAAAAGCAGCGTATGCAATTGTATGTAAAGAAGTTTTGGTGGTCAATTTGAAATCATGTCCCTTATCATTGCATGTACTTTTTGGGAGAGTGCTGATAGAGTGATGCAAGGAAAACCAGTTGCAAAGGGCACTTCAGGTCTTCAATATATCCCAAATTTGAAAGGGTACCAATTATGGAGCTTGATCTATGAAAATGAAATGATTGTTGCTGTCTCAAAGCTATCATTAGAATTATTGGAGTTGGTGATAGTAGTTAGAAGGATTTGCATTTCGCATATGAAGCAGGAAAATACATGGCTGATGATGGTGCAATGAATGAGTTAAATGAAGAGCAGAAGAACAAAGCAAAGGCCCCTGTACTGATCCAGCAAGTAAGGGAATGGTTTGTTTTCACAGTGCTGGGGACTGCGACAACAAGGAATAAATGAGCTTGTGGATGTATTACAAGAGTAGTGTCATGAAACATCAAAGAAGGCTATAAATGCTTCAATAGGATCCCTCAAGCATAACCGTTTTAGAGTTCCCAGTGCAGAGTAGTGGCAGAGCATGCAACTGCGACAAAGCATGCCCTGGTCACAGCTACGTAATCGTGACAGATGCAACTTACGTAACCTAACACAATAGAACTTTACATTCCCATGCATAACAAACATTAGTACATTATGAATTGTAAAGCTACAGCTCAATTGTTTACCCGTTTCTCTCAGGTGATCTTGAAGTGCTAGACCCTGCAACCGAAAAAGAGAATTAAATATAAATAAAATTTTATTTTAAAAGCAAGTAGCAGAATGAAAACCCCCAAATTTTACCCAACCTGAGGTGGAGATGATAGGATAAGATGGAAACAACCCAGCATATTGTAGAATGTCGATGTTGTAGAATGAATGAATCAATTAAGCTTGGGTTGAAAACTGTAAGCAACAGTGTGAACTCTCACCGGGAAATTTTCGGCGGCCTCTGGAATCTCCATCCGGAGAATACTTTCTCTCTGGAGAAAGCCTCTTGCCAAGCTTATCCCTAAGGTCACCTCCTCTATTGTTCCTTCTATCTGCGGCTGGACAGAATGATAATTACAATTAAGCATAGTGGTCATTTTCTGCAGTCTTTCAGTTAAAGCAAGAGATCACAATTTTTTATTTTATCTCAAGTAATCACAATGATTATGAGGTAAGCTTACCATCATATGGAACAAATATTAGTAACATAACAATGAACATAAATACTGCCTGCGGTGATTCCAAGGGTTTATAGAAAGAACTCCACTAATAAGGAATAGTAATAGAATTGGCCACATAAAAATGTGGGAATGAGAGAATTCTTCAATTGTTGAAGTAGAACTTGGATAAGTACTTATACACTGCGTCTTCAGAGCAATAAGAGGTATAGTAGTCAATTTATCGGCATCCTGCAGCTCCCTCAAGAAATGTTAATTATTCAAAATTGATCTCACGTGACAAAGATTTGCATCTTCGAGAAAGAGTTCGATGATTAAAGAGACCGCTTTGAGATATCATATTAGAAGAGCACATAATGGGTATCTCCACCATCCCACAGGCCACTGAAAGTTTTGGAAATGAAGTTTGAGATTGTCCTGTACCAGTTGTCTCATACGTATCATCAGAGATGCATTTCAACAACTCCAGTTCTGATCCATTTTTGAAGCATATATGATACTGTTGATGCAGGAAGATATATTATGATAGTGTATAGAAATATGATCATGATATCCCTATCACGACATCTTAAGCATACAGCAGCAGCAATTCTGGTGGGAAGAAAGTCTGGTCAAGGATGTTACTCCCCATCTGAAACCCCAACATGTGGCCCTAATCCAGTAACTATCTCGGGAAGGTAATATGATGGCTGAGAATCCTGAGAATCCAGTTAATACACGCTCCATGCTGCTTGTGTATCTTGACTCTCCCACTCATTGCCAAATCAACTTGTAGAAAACATTCACCTCTCACAAACAGCTAAGAACGAAACCCATCAAGGAAGAACTTCAGCAAATTGGCATGATAAGAATATTCGTAAGTGGAAGCCACAAACCCAAGAACCAAATGAACCCCAAAGGCGTAGCTAAGTAATCAACCAGCAGCAAGGGTCATTCAATGTCATCATCGTGCAGGTCGCATCATGTAATTATAGCACAGATAAACCATAATTCCAGCATTCGTGACTGATGAAAACACCTTCATCGTGCACACAGCACGAAAGAACAAACAAACAAACAAACAAACGAAGAGAAAACGAAAGGGAAAGGGAAAATAAGTCCAGATAGAGATGACCGAGGTATAATAGCTGAGGCAATAGCTGCCCGGGGGTATAAGTTTGGAACACTGAAACGAAATCGAGGGCCAATTACCGTTGAAAGAGCCTCCGATGTGCCGGAGCTCAGCGCTCCCATGAGCAAATGAACAGTTCTGGCGGTGACAGTGACCTCTCTGATACAGTATGCATAACTTCGTCTTGAAGAGCTTCCTTTCCACCATTTTTGTTTGCTCGATAAATATGGAACAACCCGAGTAATCTCAGCAAAAGCTATTACAATGCGAGGAGAAGTAACGCCGAGTACAACCGTTCACTTTTGCGGTGATAGCAGAAACATGCCGCCAACGGGATACCGAAAGCGCGTCGCCAATGAGCTAATGACCGGGGAGAGTGCGGTGAGAGGCCGAGCAGAATTTTATCGCTTCCACGAAGAACCCTAAAGACTGCCAAAGAGAGTGAACGGCAATTGGGACGGCTATGCAACCTGGGCCGGTGACGACAGCGTTTGATATGAATTGTGGCAACCTGGGTTTCGAGTGAATCGAGGTTTCAGAGTGAATGGATTTTGTTTTTTAGTGAATTAAGCGGTCGTTTAAATTAAGGGCTAATACCACTACAACACCCGAACTATTCCAAAAATGCCACTTGTGTCATATTGTTTTCAATATTCCATCTGTGTCCTGAACTATGATTCTGTTATCGTTGACTTTTGTGGACCGTTAAATTTTAACGGAATGACAGATCAACGCTGATGTGTAAGTGGACGTTGCTCTTTCTAATTGTGACGTGGCTCTTTATTTATTTCTTATTTTAAAAAACTAAAATGAAATCAGAAGGTAAATTTTGTGTGGCCATTTCACCAACCACATTTACCTTATTTACTATCAAAGAGAGAGAATTGAGCGAAGGAGAGGAAGAACCCTAAACAGTCTCCCGACGAAGAAGACTATCGGCGCTGGTGATTCTCCTCTACTCGAGCATGGGGCCTTCGATTCGGCGCTGGTGAAGGCCTTCAGCAACACGAGAAGCGGGGAAGACGGAAAGAGGGTGATCGATTCCTCGAGGGGAGGCGATTTCTTCAGCCTCCTCTGTCCGACGAAGATCGAGCCACGACCACCATCGCCGATTCTTTCTTCTCGACATCTCCTGGAACATTCACAGCCTTCAAATCGTCCACCATTGAAGGATTCGAGCAGCCATTTGAAGAAGAAGGCGCGTATTTGAGGGATTTGTGTTTCCCCCAAATTTTCTAGGGTTTCTCTTTGATGCTTTGTGGTCTCTTTTCTGGAGTGTTGGAAGTATTTGAAGGGTGACTGGGTGGTTGGGAAGCAAAGAAGGTGCCAGAAATAGTACAAAGGAGTAAATGGCGTAGCTGCTTCGCTGGTGTTAAAGCTCGAGATTCTCTGGGAAAAGGTTGAAAAGCAGGGACCACGAGGACAATGTCAAGACTCATTTACCCTTTTGGCAACTTCAGTAACAGGTATGATATGGGTGAAATTAGTACGTATTGGTCATTTACGTTGGTGGTTGAGAAGTCGTTGTCTTGGTTCGGATTATTCAATTGAGATGGGAATCAGTTTTGTGGTTTTCCAGAAGCAAAGTAGTCGAGTCAAATGCTTTGTGGAATGCTTTACGGAATAGAATATTAGGGGTGGTTATAGTATGCTTAATGTCTGAATTCGATGAATTTAGGCTATTGTTAAATGGGGATTGTTTGGTTTTGCAGGATGTCGACATTGGTGGAGTTGATTGTCCATCATGGTGGGAAAATGGAATATTCTGATGATGGTATTCACTACATAAATGGCAAGTCAGAGGCTGTTGACATGGACATAGATTATGTCTCGTTCTTCCAACTCCAACAAATTGTAACAGTCCACTTCGATTATGCAAGGGTTGAGAGGCTGTGGTACATGGCACCCTCCGACACTTTGGATAATGGTCTAGTTGAAATACGGTTTGATAGTGAGGTGATGGATGGCTTGCTCCCAGCCATAGAAGATGGAAAAATTATGATATTCATGGAAGCAATAGAAACTCAAATCGGGGACAATGAAGAACTTGGAGAAGAGTTATCTGATGATGGTGATTCGGAGGATGGGGATAACTCACAAAACCGAGACATTATCCATCTCATGGATGATGATATCCGTACTTCTGATGATGAGTTCATTGATGCAATGGAGGAGCAAGGAGTCAGACCACGACGAGTTCGTACTCGTGTTGATCAAACTGGGGAGGAGGTAGAGCAAGAGTCATTGTTTGTTGATGGTGACCCACCTGTGGATGAAGGCAGAGTTAATAGTGAGACCATTGGTGCGGATGAGGTTGATAACGAGGACTTGAGGGACAGGGTTGTGGAAGATTCAGCCTACCGGGGTTCAATTGAGTCACGCCACGTGAGGGGGAACATTGATGACGAAGACAAAGGTAGCCCTCTAGAAAACGGACCTCGATATGACCCTATGTGTGACCATTCAACCCTTAAGTTGGCTGTGGGCATGACATTTGACAACCCCGAGCAGTTCAAGGAGGCCGTTGAAAACCATTGCATTGCCATTGGAGCTTATATGAGATGGACTAGGAGTGACAAGCAAAAGAAGCTTGCTCAATGCCGTAACAACTGCGGGTGGTACGTTTATGGAAGCTGGCATGGACGTTCTTGCTTTATGACCAAGAATGTTGGAAAGGATCACACATGTCCTAGGTCTGTAAGAATGAAGGTTGCAAATGCTGTTTGGGCTGCTAAAAAGTATCTCGATAGATTCAGAAGGGAGCCAAATTGGAAGGTCAAGAACATGATGGTTGAAATAAGGCAAGCACACAACGTTCAGATATCCATGAGGCAATGCTATAGGGATCGGATTTATGCGAAGAGGATGTTATGTGAATAATCAGAATGCATTTCGTGTCAATTCTATTTGATGTTTATGTTTTTGTCTGTGATAAATAGCTCTAATATGAGAACTTCATACACGAATGTGCAGGCTAACCAAGGGATTGGAGTTCTGCACACTGATTTGGGTAATACCTATGTTATCCTCAATGGTCCCAATGGACATGGCAGAACGCTAAGAAGTGGAAGGATCCTTCAGAATGCAGCTCCTACTGAGATAGATCAAGGTGGATCTCAACCACCTGCCACGCAACCTTCACAACCTCGGTAGTAGTTTAGATAGCAGTAGAATGTGTTTTTGTATAGTAGCCTACCTCTAGCATATCTGTGGTATTCGTTTTAATATGTGACATTGAAGTTGGATCAACCTTTTGTATGGTAGGTTACCTGTAGATCCATGGAAATTGTGTATATTTCCTAAACATTGGATCGACATTTTAGGTACCTTAAGGGATGACATTTCAGGTACCTTGGTAATGATATGTTTATGTGAATGTAAAAGCAGCTGTTTTGTGAATTGATGTTGCCTGCATTTTGGTTACATAATTATTACACACAAACTGGTATAGCCACTAGATTCAGGTTAAAATACAAAGAAAGATCCCATTAGATAAGTAACATATTCAAGGTTCGCACAACTGCTTACAACAAGAACAGATTAGAACATGCTGGAGGAATTCAAACCTACAATAACTATCCCTATAACTAAGGCTGCTAAAACGACCAAAACACACAACAGACGAGTATTGGCCAACCTTAAATCCCCAATAAACCTAGCATTCTCTTCTCTAATGCTAGCTAAATCACCATACAACAATTTTAAGGCCTTCTTTCTTTGCACTGCTTTTTCTTCGGCAACCCTTAAACTCTCTTTTAAGCTTTCAGTCTGAAAGTCTATCAAACCAAGGTTCGACCTGATATGTTCATTCCCTTCAACAACCCCATTGGAGCAAGCACCTTCACTGTCTTCGTTCAGAGTATCAGCCCAAATGAACAAACGACAACTTTCTTCCTCATCCTGCCATGTAGAAATCAACCCATGGTGAGATCATTGCCCATCTCAATAACAATTAAATAACAAACCACTACTTCATTTACCTGCCAATGAGGGCAACAATAGAACTGCCTCCCCGGATTCAGTTCTATTTGAGAAACATACAGAAAAGCTGGTATATTATGCCGGCATTTAACTGTACGCGAGTTTGATGAATTCGACTCAGAAATGCTTTGCGACCCTCTTCTGGACATTTTTGAATTACTGCCACGAAAACAGGACACTAAATCCCCAATTGAAAGAAACCCTAAATTACCAAAATCAACTATTAATGTACCAAATAGATGGTAAGGCTCTTTTCTGGCGGATTGACATTGCAATTTGGGTCTTCACAGTCGAATCTCCTCGCCCCAACACAAATACCAACCGCAGCTCCTCGTGGCTCGTCACCGCCACTACCCCGACACCCACTCCGCGCCGACGCAACGCAAGCCCCGCCCTCGCTACTTCTCCATATGCGCCTGCCCAAACACAACAGCCTGTCCTCGTCGTCATCTTCTTCGAAAGCCACACTCGAGCAAACCAAGTTTGGCACTTTGGCTGGGTAGAGGAGAAGAAAGGGTGGAAAGATAAGAAATTAGGTCGATGGGAAGTAGTAAATATAGGATGGGTAAAAACTTTAATTTCCATTTGTAAAAAAAAAAAAATTCCCATTTGACGTGGCATCAACGTGTCCACCACGGGTAAGACTCGTGGCAGCAATACGACGTCGTTTGAAAAGCCGTCTGGTCAATCGTTAATACTTAACAGTCAACAGAACCGACAGAACACAAATGGCACAAAGTATCATAGTTCAGGACACAGATGGAATATTGAAAACAATAGGACACAAGTGGCATTTTTGGAATAGTTCGGGTGTTGTAGTGGTATTAGCCCTTAAATTAAAACCTTTACTTTCGGAAATGGTGGGTTATAAGTAGGGCGGCAAATAAGCCAAGCCGAGTTTTTGCTTATTTTGAGCTCGGATCGTTTATAAATTTTTTAGCTCGAGCTCGGCTCGAACTTGAATTTCGATCATCTAGTTCGAGCTCGAGCCCGACTTTATTAAAAATAATCCAGCTCGACCTCAGCTCGATAGAGCTCGTTAAATGCTTATTAACACAACTTGTCAAACTTAGTACAAGCTCGGCTCAAGATAAGCTCGATTTGAAACCATTCTTGCTGAAAAATGTGTATAAATAAGAACATTAGAAATTAAAAATGATAAAAAGAACACTAGAAACTAAAAATAACATCTAACTTCCATACACATCCTTATTAACAAGATAATTTTCATGTTCAGAAGAGTAATTAATCCTTCCACAAGCTTTAAATAAGCCAGCGAGTTAAGCTAGCTCACGAGCTTATCAAACTTGGATCGTTTACTAACGAGCCGGCTCGCGAGCCGGCTTGTTAAACAACGAGTTGAGTGTCGAACGAGTTTTTTCTGATTCGAACGCCGAGTCGCGAGCCGGCTTGTTAAACAACGAGTCGAGTGTCGAACGAGTTTTTTCTGATTCGAACGCCGAGTTGCTCGCGAGCGGCTTGGCTCATTTGCAGGCCTAGTTATTAGTTATAACCAAGGATTGAAATACCTGATTCAAGCTTGTACCAAAAAAGTCAGCAATATGGTATTTTATACTAAAATCGTAGTTTAACCATGGTTCAACCGATTCATACTGCTAAATACAGCCTACCGGTTTAGACTCTGGTAGGAGATTTTTCTAGTTGAACCACCGTTACGGTATGGTATTTCAATCCTTGGTTATAACTTATAACTTTATAAGAATGTGTGTAAGATTTAAGATTATGTGTTTTATTAAAAATGTGTGGGTTTTAAGAAAATTTTGTTTGGAAAAAAATAGAAAAGTGCATGGATTATACATGAAACGAACTATAGATACTAAATTTCACAAAAAAGGTGGAAGAATGGGAAGTGGTTGGGAGAGCCCTAAATCACTCGAACGGAGTTAAATACTATCAAACAAAGGAAATGGTCGAGGAAGAGAGGCAGGTTGGAAGCCATACCTAGACAAAGCCGCCGCCGAATTGGTTCAAGATCAATGTTGATGCAGCGATTTTCGAAGGGAGCGGAAGCGGCTTTGGAGTGGTAGCTAGGGATGCTGTTGGGCATTTCCTGGAGGCTGCAGTTCAGAGGGAGCGAGTTCAATGGCCGCCGGAGATTGCCGAGCTGAGAGCAATGCTTTTTGGGGCTGGAACTGGTAGAGAGAAATGGAATGATGCTGGCGATTGTAGAATCGGATTGTCAGATGGCTGTTCTCAAAATGACAGGGGCGGAGACGACTAGGATGGAGGCGCGTGGTGGTGACCGAGCTGAAGGACAAAGCAGAAGTAGTTGGGCCAGTGAAGTTGGATTTTGCAAAAAGGGAGTGTAAGAGGGCTGCTCACACTCTAGCCCACATAAAATGTAACTGAGACTCTCAAGAGGAATGGGTTGGCAGGCCACCTGTTTTCCTCCTTTGTGATTTAGACCATGATGCTATAAACACTTAATAAAATATTCAGATATTAGTATAAAAAATATACATCATCTTCTATGTATTATGAATACATCATGCATTCTCTATATATGCATTATGTGAATAAAACAAGTAAAAAAAAGATTGTATGCTAAGTAGGGGCGGAGCTCGGATTTCAAGGTCGGGGGGGGGGGGGGCGATATTAAAAAATAAAAATTAATGTATAAAAATAATTATTTGAAAAGCACACGACGTTCTTTGAGATCTACAAAATCACTCAATATATCATATAATCTGAAATTCTTAGCTATCATTCGTTCAATGAAAATAACTAAGCTGTCAGCAAGAAAATCATCATTCATTTTGTTTCGCAGTCTATTCTTCACTATCTTCATAGCTGAAAATGCATGTTCACCTGTAGCAGTGGAAACTGGAAGAGTCAATAATAGACGAATCAGTCTATCAATAAGGCTGTATTCCTTTCCCAACCTTGTACTTGCTAACTCCTTACATAGATCAGCAATAGATGATAGCTTCTCCAAATAAGGATAATTAGGAATATTAACCTGAAACATCTTCAACTGGAACTTCAATGTATCAATGTCATCATCTGAAAAATCAAGAGGATAATACTCTCTTGCAAGCTTGCAAATAGCATCAATGTCAAAGGTTTTAAATCCATCTCTAGGATTCAAACTTGAGCTAAGCTTCAACAACTCAACCACTCTATCATTGAATCTTGACCCCAATTCTGTCATCTGAACATCAATAGCAGCATCGAATACAACTCTATCATTGAATCTTGACCCCAATTCTGTCATCTGAACATCAATAGCAGCATTGAATACATCATAATGATAATGATGTTCATTTGTAACATCTCTCTTTCGAATAGATCGACCTCTGAAAAATGGAGCACTAAGATCAGGAACCTCAATATCATATTGCTTGCAAAACCCTACGACTTTTGCTAGCAAAGAATCCCACTCTTTATCCCTGAATTCATTCAAGAGCTTTTTTGTAGACTCCACCAGTATCATTGCATTGAAAATGTCTTGGGACTTCCGTTTCAAAGCTTGAGAAAGCATATCAGTGGTGCTCAGTATTTCCTTCATAAAAAACAAAATAAAGATGAAATCGAACGACTTCATTCTTTCCAAAGCACTAGTAGCATCCCACTTAGCATTGGAGCTACATCCATCGTTTGTTATGTTCTCCAAAACTTTACAAGTTGAACCATACAACTTGATAAGATTAGATATAGATCTTAGATGTGAACTCCAACGAGTACACAAGGTCATTGTAAAGTACTAACCTGATTAGCTCCTTTTCCTGTTTCAATTTCACCCGCCGCTAGCTGAATTGCAATCTTGGCTGCTTCTGCAACTTCTAATTGGTCTTTACGCTTACAAGAACCAGTAACTGCAGTTATAATAAATGATAAGTTCCTGAAAAACTCATGTACCCAATATACTTCCTTAGCAGCTGCAACCAATGATAACTGGAGGCGATGAGCCATACAGTGTACATAATAGGCCTGAGGGGAGTCCTTCAAAAATAAAGCATGCAGTCCATTCCACTCACCACGCATGTTACTAGCACCATCATATCCTTGTCCACGAAGATTTTGAATTGGGAACTTATAGAATGAAAGAATCGAGCGAATTGCAGAATACAATGTCTTCGATGTTGTATTTTCCACATGAACAATATAAAAAAAGCGCTCTTGTATCAACCCATTGGCATCAACAAAATGAAGAACAATAGCCATTTGTTCATGACTGCTTTCATCACTTGCCTCATCCACAATGATAGAATATTTATAATTTCCAACTTCTTCAAAGATGTGATTTCGTACCTTCTTAGCCAAAACATGCAAACTTTGCTTCTGGATCTCATGAGATGTGTACTTCGCATAAGGTGGAGCTTTATCTAGGGGCGGGATTCGGTCGGTAAACAAGTTACCGTTTACCGAATTTACCGGTTTCGGTATACCGAAGTTGGCCAAACCGGTTACCGATACCGGTTTGTAGCCGGTTTACCGATTACCGAATTACCGGTAAACGGTTACAAACCGGTATTACCGAAATACCGTGAGAAGCAATTTCGGGCGGTTTTTCGGTCGGTATACCGAATATTTACCGAACCGAATTTCTGAAGTGGGGTGATGTTGTAATATTTTGAGTTTGTTCATCATTTTTGTAATTAATAATTTATTATTAACTCTTATTTACAATATTTTTGAGGCCTATACTTACATTCATGTATGTAATATTTTATATTTTTAGGGGTAAAGCAACAAAACGCAGCGTAGCACTAGGGAGTAGGGAGGGGGGATTCGGTATCGGTAATACCGATTTACCATCGGTATTTACCGATACCGTATCCGGTAAACCGACTCCCCCAACTTCCCGCTCGGCTGCCGATACCGCCGGTAAATAGTTTACCGTTTACCGCCAGTTACCGGTTCGGTAAAACGGTAAACCGTTTACCGGATTACCGTTTACCACCCCTAGCTTTATCCAATGCCACACGACCTATTTCTTCATTGTGATCAGCTAGAAGTTGAAGAAACTCAATAAAGTTGCCACGATTACTTGACTCTTCAGTCTCATCGTGACCTCTAAAAGCGACTCCTTGCAGTGCCAACAAACGAGCAATAATTATTGAAGCTTTCACACGGGTTATATTCTTCTGCACTTCTTCAGATGTTTGTCTCTCCATTGCTTTGTCGATGTGGCCAGATTGTTGTAGCAAAGCAGCACCCTTTTTCACGACATATTATGATGAGAATTCGGGCCATCCCCAATATGCTTACGAAAAGAACAAGCCAGTCCACCAACCTTTTTCCAATTTCGAAAACCTCCATGTGTAAATGCATCCCAACCAGATTTAGTATTTGGCTTTTCAGCAAAGAGATAGCAATGAAGACAATAAGCAGCATCCTTTGTTTCTGAATATTCAATCCAATGAAATTGATCATACCATGAAGGCTGGAAGCTGCGAAAATGATCAGCATACTGAGTTTGAGGAAAATTAGGAAGTCGAACTCGGTTAGGACCGCTTGTCAAATATGCCCGCCTTATCTCATCATGTTTGTCATGTGGATATGTCCAAATTGGCTTGCGTAAACCAGGATCACGTTCAACTATAGAGAAAGATGGATTGGTAACTGTTGAAGTGGGAGGAGAATCCTGAGTACCACTTGATGGATGTGAAATTTCTTCTTCCTCTTTGTCTTCTTCTCTCTCTAAAGGATCAATAGCTTGTACCGACACCTTTCGAAAGAATGAATCCATTGTTTTTTGTTTTTTCTTCATATTCACTAAAAGAAAAATATGAACGCACATAAGAAAACTAATTATAGTATAATAAAATATTTTTGCTATAGCAAATAAACTTTTCGATTGATATCATACTATCAGTGTCACCATTAGCATTGTGATTAAAAGAAGAAATTTTGACGTGGGAATTATTCCCCCTTTGACTAATAATTATCTATCTCAAAACATCACCAAGTCCCAAAAGAAGACAAATTCCGTCATTCTTTTCCTTCATTTTCAATGGTTTGTGCGTGTAAAACAAACTAGCAAGGGAAGGGATAAAATCATGGAAAGGTAGAAAGCCTAGGTTTTTGTGTAGGAAAGTTGGAACATAATGCAAAAAGGTAGCATAAAAAAGCACTCACCTGTTACTGGCCGATCGAAAACATATATGCTAGAATGAAAATTGAAAATCAAGCAGTAGGGCAGTAGAGGGCTGGCGGCAATAGCAGTAGGGAGTAGAGGGCTAGCGGCAACAGTTGTTCTCTGGGAAATTGGGATTAGCTAGGCTTTAGGGTTTCACTTTTTGATTTTTTTTGCTATTAAAAGCAATGGGAGTTCCGAGAATTGTAAGGACTGACAGGAATTATTAAAAAATATAAGTGGGATCGGGAATCATAATAGAGTAGGAATTATTAAAAAATAAAAGTGGGATCGGAAATCATAATAGACTCTAAAAATATAAGCCATTCAGTGTATGTGTGGTTCGAACCCTATAATTTTTGCATGCCACCTAAATATATTTGTTATAATGTTGTATGCGGCCTAATTTTAGTATTTCGATAAAAGTCCTAGGGGCTCCTAGTCCTACTCCAAAATTCTGGGGGGCCGGGGCTCCCGAAGGACGCTGTAGCTCCGCCCCTGATGCTAAGTAATACATGTATACTCGGACTACAATTTTTTAGATTCAGAGGTTCCAAACAAGCCTAAATGCTTCAATCAATTAAGTTATAGACTAACAAGGCCAAATGGGCCATAGGTTTCAAACGGGTTAGGATTTTGGGTGAATTCGGGAGGGGTGATTGGATTGATGTAGATTCAAATTGGGTAATTTGATTATATGTCAATCAAGTTTTTTAGTTAACCACTATGAGCTAATCGAGTTATAGGTTTACTTGGCCTGTTAAACTTCATATGAGTTAATATGTTAGATGCCAATTGCGCTACGGGTAATTGAAGTGCAGCCTAATTAAGTTAGGAGTGAAACAAAAAAATATAAAAAGGATGATTGGTACGTGACAACTATGTTTTGAACTCATCGAATAACAAGATAAGTTGTCAATTTACATTTTGTCAACTAGGACTATACATGGGATTGTTGACTTAGGTGGATTCAAATTGGTTAGATGGTATTAGGGGTGAACAAACACACTCGTAAACTGACCCACCTGTCCTACCTGACTCAACCTACACGTATTTATCGGTGAAACGAAGATTTTGAGTTGGGTGAGGGTTTTCTTTTGTACAACCCACCTCTATTGGGTTGGGTTTAGATTTTGGATTACACAACCCGTAGAACCCGACCCAACCCGTGTTCCAACTATTGATAGGAGTTCGTATCCAAAAATATTTATGTCATATATAGTCATACTTATGAAAAAATTAATAGATTTCGCCACGTTTTTCTCTTACGGTCTCCATAATCTAATGCATTCTTCGGTTTAAAGTTTAGACATAAATTTAATATAGCTATGATTCACGTTATCCATTTTCTTGTGTACAATTTTAATACAATAACATATTATGGGTGCATTCGTTCATAACCTTTTTAGCCTATTTTAACAAATATCGTGAAAAAAACTAGACATATGTTAAAGTAAATCACATTTTATTAAAATTGAAACAACATTTGTGAAATTTGATACCTTTATCCTCGGTTTATTCATTTGAAATTTAATTAGTTATAAAATATTTTTATGGTGTAGAATAATTACATATTTTGTATTGGGTTGGGTTTTTACTTAAAAATATCGCCAAGCCGACCCACCCCAATTAGAAACAAACCGTAGTGAATGGGTTTGGGTTTAATATTTCACAAACCGTAGTGAATGGGTCGAGTGATCAAAATGACTAAACCCGAACCACCTGACCCATTAGATGGTATAATCGATCTAGTTTACACAAACACGTTCTTTAGACTTGTACTTTTTTTTTTATGGATTTAGACTTGTACTTCTTATCTACCGCTAACCACTAAAAAACCGACCTAAGCATAAAGAGACTAACTAGTTGAACTGATATAGTCCTCTAGAACGAATCACAGTGAACAATCCTCTTGAGATGAAGATTGTTGAGCGTGTGCTAACCATCTCGTATTGTGATCCAAGTCTCTTCCTTTTTGTTGGTATACCACTTGGTTGGATTGACTAATTTATAATTTATAAATTAGGTAAATATTTAGTTAAACAAGGAATCATAGTTTACAATAAATAAATTAAACGAAAAAAGGGAAATATGAATAATCATAGTTATACATGTTGGGATTTTGAATGGGGTGAACATAAATAAAAGGGGAAAGAGTCTAAAGAGAAACTCGTGAAGTATCATATTGGTAAGATGTGGGAATGCGTGTGATTCGAATCTAATTGTACATGTTTTGTCCCCGTTTTCCTTAGGCGTGTGTGGCATTTTCTCTCCTAAAAGGGTGGTTTTACGCTAGGTCTCTCATGTTTTAGCGTGTTTCAAGATTAACAGGTGAAACTAGCTTCGGTGTTGAAAGTTGGACGAAAAGGAGCAAAAACCGGGAGAAGAGGTGAAAAACGGCGGGTTCACGGTCTTGTATGACCGTGAAGAAGAGTCGTTGCCCGTGAACTTTGAGGCATCCAGGGCCAAAACTCAAGTTGCTGACGCTATTTGAGTTCACGATCACTAAGACCGTGAACAGGAGTTGTGGACCCTGAACACGTGCAAGTTAATCGGTGCGTTTTGGTACCAGTCTGGAGTTCACGGACGCGTTTCAGGTTCACGGCCGTGAATTGAACTCGTTTCCTGTTTAAAAGATGAGCTGAAAGGAAGAGAGAGGGGAGAGCCCACTTGAGTGAGAAAGCCTTCTTCAGATTTTAGAGAGAGAAAGACAAACCAAAGGAGAAGGAGGCTAGGGTTTTGCTCCAAGAGTGGATTTGGGAAGATTCTCCCTAAGAGAAGTTCAGCACAAGTGCCAAGAGATTAGAAGCCTCTTCATGATGGTTTCTACCTCTTCCCCTTGTGTTTCTCCCATTTCTAGCATGGAGTAGATTTCTTTTTCACTTGGGTGTTGTGAAACCCTAACTAGCTACCATGTAGTTTTCTTATGTGAATTGAAACGACCCGATCCTTTTTGAAAACCAAACCATAACTCAAACCACAAACCGGTTACTCCGGAGCAACTCAAAACAGGTTTACAAATCAAAACCAAAAATGAACAACAGCAATGTTTATTCTCAAGTGAAATGCCCTAAACATTTGGGCGACCTCAATCCAGAGCAACAAAACATAAAACACAATCCTTGAGTTCCCCATTATACTCATTAAGACATGAAACTAAAGACATATATAATGGGAGGTCCCATCTCGTTACCCAGATCTAGTTGACAACTTCAGGTTTGTCGCGGCTGTTCTCCTCGGGTAACCTCCTCTTGATGGATGTGTCCTCTTCCCCTCTCTGCACCTGGTGAGTGAGAAGGGGTCATTCTCGTCGTTACTTTCTAAGGTCTTCGCCCTAAGAAACTCCTTACTAAACACGTTATTAGGGTTCTTGACTTAGACAAAAGCCGTTCTCGCTTTCATCCCTTCTACTTTGTTATCAAATAATCTATTAGAGATCTCTACTCCTATCTTATCCTTAGAATTTCCTTACTTATATTCTTAATCCAGAGACACCAACAAAAGGGACCACCGCATTACGTCTCGCCGTCCGGTGTCCCTACCCTAGTATGCCAACCGCGTTACGTCTCGTCGTCCGGTTGCATACCCAAACTCGGCAATGGCACTGCGTTACGTCTCGTCGTCCAATCCATGCCCGTCAACTACTGCGTTACGTCTCACGGTCCAGTAGTGACCCAACCGCCCGGGGGTTCCTCTTACCATTAATCAACTATTACAATCATACATCCATACATTCATACATAGCACAACGCGTGCCTCCACCCTTACAGGCGGTTGGGTGCCTCACACACATAAACTAAAATACCTACGACAAAGATTTTTACCCCCTTTACACTCACCTCAAAAAGATGACTCCTCGATTCCTTCTTCGATGAAAGCCCTCTTTAGTCGGATTATCTTGGGGAAACCTATTAATAAGAATCCATTTTCTTAGACGAACTTTCTTGATTTAAAACCCCTTTTGAATCACTAGAACATCATCTTCTCAAACTCCAGTCCCCGAGTCTCATTCCAAAGGTCCCTTAACTCCCATTAAAAAGTTTCTAGAATTAATCCCTTCAAAACCGACCATTTTTCTTAATTATTTTTATCTTGGAAGAATTTTTCACCTAACTAGAACCTTCTTAAAATTTTGGATAATAATTTTACCATATCAATAATGAGCGCCTATATTCTGGAAAATTATCAAACCTTTAAAAACCCCTTGGAAAGATTTTTATTTAATTAAAACGAATATTCAAATAATTTCTAAAAATAGAAATACATCTTTAAAATCCCCATATTATATTATATCTATCTAATAGACCTCCCTCAATTTATAAAATTATTAAATCCAGGAAAAAACACCCACAGAGCCTCGAAACAATTAAAACATCCAAAAATACGTTTGTGGAAATTCCCAGCAGCTTTAGTGACTACCCAAAATCTGTCACTAAAAGCCTGTAATGCCTATTGCTAAAAATCTAAAATTTTACCCTCACGAAAAATCCCCAAATCAATCGACCTAACTCACGAAAAATCGCCTCTCACTAAAAGCCTGTAACGCCTGCTGCTGCGCCTCTTCACTTGCTTCGGGAAACAAGGATTTGGCGGCTAGATTTATTGCTGCTGCTGTGACATATAAATGGGCGGGGGCTTTATATTTAGTGGAGGCTTGTCCCCTAGGTCCGCCCCACTTTGCTGTTTATTTTTTATTATATATATATAATAATAGTTATTATTATTATTATTATTCTTAATTCGCGGTTGTAACTCTTAGTACGTAACCGTTAAACTAAACGCTCATTAAATATGGTAGAACCCAAATCTTAAATACTGGGGGTGTTACATTTCCTTCACCCTTAAAAAAATTTCATCCCTGAAATTTGGAATTGGAAAGATAATTACTTGGTCTTAAACTTTTGGTGTTTGACTAAAACTTCTCAAGCTAGGATATACACATTTCCCTCCCCCTTAATAAAATTTTAACCTCGAAATTTTTGGTCCGAACTAATTTAATAGGTTTGGTACCGACTGCTAAAACTGAAAGTGTGTCTTTCAAAGAAAATAACCAACTAGTGGTCTTTGCTTAAAGAAAATACTCCTTCTCCATAGTCTCACCATTTCTTATCATGATCACATCAATGTGCTTGCTGGTCCTCTCCATCGTCACCAATATCTCCCTCTATCCCTCGCATGGCAAAAACCCTCGGTTGTCCTCCTGCTGGAGGCCTTTGATCCTTGTCCCGATCGGTGTGGTCGAAGCGCCCAGTGCGTCCTTCCTGGCTCTGGAAAGAGCGGTTTGGCTGGCCGCCAAACCGTGGTCTTGCGTGAGTTCTCGCTCCATCACCCCGGACAGACTGCTCGGACCGAACCATCCCTTGTCTGCCTCTCCAGAGGCATTCTCTAGCAAAATGCCCAGGCTCGTTAAAGTTATAGCAGACCCTGGGGGGCTGCCTACACTCCCTTGAGTGATCCCGCCCACACTGGTTGCAGAGACCTCTATTGCTGAAAGTTTGACCAGGCCGAACCGAGCCGGTCTGACTTTGAGTACCCCCAAAGCTAACGGTACCACTCGGCCTCCTTCTGTACTGACTGGGCTGGCCAGACCACTCTGGCATGCTACTTGACTTTCTCTTGCTTCCCTCTCGCTGTATCCCTTCTTCATGCACAGCTGTTTCAGCCCTCTCTATCCGAAGAGCCGCCTGATAAATCTCTTCCTGACTGTTCCACGCCAGCATGCTCAACTGCTTCTTAAGGGCAGGCTTCAAACTCTCCAAATAGTGGGCACGTTAAGATAACGCATCCTGGAACTGAGCACTTAGGCAGCACCCCAGGGTCTGCTACAACTGTAACGAGCCTGAGCATTTCGCTAGAGAATGCCCCTGGAGAGGCGGACAAGGGATGGCTTGGTCAGAGCAGTCTGTTCGGGGTGGTGGAGCGAGGACTCACGCAGGACCACGGTTTGGCGGCCAGCCAAACTGCTGTTTCCAGAGCCAGGGAGGACGCACTGGGCGCTTCGACCGCACCGATCGGGACAGAGACCAGGGGCCTCCAGTAGGAGGACAGCCGAGGGTTTTTGCCATGCGAGGGATATAGGGAGATCGTGGTGACGATGGAGGGGACTAGCAAGCACATTGATGTGATCATGAGAAGAAATGGGGAGACTGTGGAGAAGGAGTATTTGCTTTAAGCATAGACCACTAGTTGGTTGTTTTCTTTGAAAGACGCACTTTCAGTTTTAGTACTCGGTACCAAACCTATTAAACTAGTTCAGACCAAAATTTCGAGGTCGAAATTTTATTAAGGGGGAGGGAAATGTTATATCCTAGCTTGAGAAGTTTTAGTCAAACACCACAAGTTTAAGACCAAGTAATTATCTTTCCAATTCCAAATTTCGGGGACGAAATTTTTGTAAGGGTGGAGGAAATGTAACACTCCAGTATTTTAGATTTGGGTTCGACCATATTTAATGAGCGGTTAGTTTAACGGTTACATACTAAGAGTTACAACCGCGGATTAAGAATAATAATAATAACTATATTATTATAATATTAAAAAAATATAGTGGGGCGGCGAAGAGGCCGACCTCCACTTTAACTAATCATATAAAAAACCCTTTCCCCATCAAAATCCCCCAGCAGAAAAAATAAAACCCCCGGCCCTCTCTGTGGCTTTTCCCCAGAATTTAACCCCGCCCCATCTTTTTTGTTTATTCCCCACCGCCGCAAACCCTCCCTTCCCTGGTAATTCCAAGCGGCCGTCGATCCCTACACCGATCCTGATCTCATCGCTTTCGTGTTTCTAAGTAGGGATCACGAAACCCTTCACGATTTCTAAACTCGATTCATCGATAGTCTAATCCGAAGCTCGTATTTTATTAGCGGTGACGTTTGAGGGTTCGATCAACGAGGAGATCAACGTACCGGGTCATCCAACGTGACTCTTGGCGAGGAGTGTTTGGCTTACCTCCTCAATGGCTTGCCCAAAAAGCGGTCCGACCCAGGAAGCTTTACTATCCCTCTTGATATTGGTAGCCATCATATAGACAATGCCTTGGTGGACCTAGGAGCTAGTTTTAATGTGATGCCCTACAAGCTTTTCAAAAAGTTAGAAGTAGGTGAACTTAAGACCACTAAGCTTAGCATCACCTTAGCCGACCGTTCGGTCATTAGCTCGAGAGGTATTGTGGAGGACATGTTGGTGCAAGTGGGCAAGTTTTTCTATCCGACTGATTTCGTGATCCTCGACATAAGTGAGGACTCGGATATGCCACTCATTTTTGGCCGTCCCTTCCTCGCCACCTCCAAGCATTGATATACGTTAATGAGAGGACCTTAATTTTGAGGGATGGTAAGGAGAGAATCAAGCTTGAAATTGACCCTGAGGTTGGGAGTGAGGAAGTGAAGGAGTTGGTTTCAAATGATGTGAATGTGAGTGGAGAAGAGCCTCTAAAGGCAAACCCCACTATTACTTGTGTTGCGTTTGGTGATGTTGAGCAGGAAGTCAAGAAGGGTTCTATTGCCAAGGTGATGAGGATGAATGCTTGGAGGCAAATGATTAAGGAAGCTTTGGCCCGAAAGAGGGAGAAGGCCAAAGCGAAGTTGGCTAACCAAGAGGGCCAACTCATGGAGCTTAAGATGGGAGGCTACAAGCCTCACCCCAAGAGTGTGGTGGATCCACTCTCTGTGGCATCAGAATCCAAGTTGTGATCGATCCCCAACCGTAAAGTTAATGACGATAAATTAGCGCTTGTTGGTAGGCAACCCAACCACGGTTTGTTTTCTTTTCTTTATTTTCATTTTAGTGTCTTTTGAAGAGTTCGAGTGGTCAAGTGGTGTCAGCGTGCCAAGTTTTGTGGTTTTGCGATTTAAGGTTGTGTTGTGATCGATTAGAAGGCAAGGTGGAATGGGTTGAGTCAAATTTTTCTCAGAAGTGCCCTATTTTCTCTGATGTTCACGGACGGATTGATGTGTTCACGGTCTTATAAGACCGTGAACAGGCAAACACGTCCGTGAACTGGGCGCTTCTGCTTGTTCACTACCTGTCGACCAACCAAAGTTCACGGACGCATTTGAGTGTTCACGGACGCTAAGACCGTGAACAAGGAAACGCGTCCGTGAACTCCTAGTCGTGCCTATAAAAGGGGCGTGAGCGGCGACTCTTCACTTCACGACCAAATCTCGCCGGAAAATTCAAAATCTCACCGGAAAAATGCAAAATTCCGTCAGGTTTTCATTTTTTCTCCCATTTCCGGCAAGCAAAACCCAAAACAAACTTCATACCCATTCTCCCCTCATCAAAAGCATGTGATGAAATTTTTGGGAGATTTGGGGGAAGTTTTTTCCGATCAAAGTCGCCGGCGATGAGTCTCCGACAGAGCTTCCTACGAAGCTCCGGAGACCCCACTCCGGTCTGTTTTTTCGGCCATTTTTCGTCTTCTTCGCCCACACCTCACTTCCTCCTACGTCTCACTTGCGTCTCCAGGTTCGTTTTTCGGCTCTACCTTATTAAATTGTGGAGAATCGGATTAGGTAGTGAAGTGAGGATGATTTTTGTGCTTTGCATGATTGAACCTAGATTTAGGGCGAGGAATTAGGTGAATTAGGTAGATTGAATAGTGGAATGATTTTGCATGAGCTTAGTTCAGCCGGTGACTTCTGTCTCTCTGTCGTAGTTCGGTAATCTCCTGATCGATAAGAATTTCCTGACCCGTGCTTGAATTTGTGTATTTCTTGCGTGTTGTCTGCTATAGTCTGGAGACTCTGTTCTTCTTCATACTCTGCTTCAGCTTGCTGCTTGGAGTTGGAATTTGTGTATTTCTTTGCCAAGTGGAATCATTAATTTTTGTAACAAATTTTGATTATGTCAAATAAAAAATTTGAATCTGGTTACTTTTCAAACAATGATTGATAAGTTATTCCTACTTGTAATCATTTTCTGAACGTATTTATTTATTATTATTTAAATAAATTTTATTTAAATAAATTTATGGAGAAAAAGTTTTAGAGCCACTTTTTTATTTTCGAGCATGACCTCCGAATATAACTGGATTCCTATTTAACGCCCTAATTTTTTAAAAATTTCTCCCTAAATTAACCAAACAGACTATATTATCCCCAATTCTTAAACGGTCGCCCCCAACCCATCGCTCTAATCTCTAAATTGCTCTGCTCGTCGCCGACGAAAGGAAAGTCCGAGACATAAAATTCACTGGCGGCTGACGAATCTCGGGCGGCTGCTCTACGGAAACCTTCGTCGGGTTGTCGTTCTTCCTGCCTAACCCGAACAATTATTGCAAATTGACCAGGCGGGGTGTTCCCTCTTCCTCCTCATTGTTGCTCGATTGATGGGGGCCTTCGTCAAAGTGTAGGTTAGAGGAAGCTATCGCCAATCTCATCTTCCTCTATGAGACCAACTTCTCATGAAGCTCCAACGTCTCCAAGTAGTTCACCGTTCCCATCTTCCGCCCACAGCTCACTGCAACATTTCATCGAGCAATGACAGGACAAGTTTCTTCTCCGGGAGCGGGAATCGAAATTGTGGCAAACTAATAACAAATCAGAAAGTTCTACTGATTTTTCATATTCCCGGAATCGGCAGTATCGACAGGGCGGACCGAGCAGAGGAGCAGCCGCCACAAGGATTTTCAGACAAACGGCGGCGACTGACGAGGACTTTCAGGATAAACAGCGGCGATAGGTGAGCACTTGTTCGCCGGCGATGCGGATCCTAGGGCGAAGGCTGACGTTTAGGGCGAGTTCTCTGTTTTTGGGAATTGCTTTTTTTTTTTGGAAATTTGGTTTAGAGATTGAGAATATTTTAGGGGTAAAAATGTCAATTTATTTAAGTTAGGGAAATAAATCTAGGAAATACTAAGCACAATGCATATAGTAGCATACTATAGAATCTTAAGCATCGATAATAAAGAAGCATTCATACTAGATAAACAACAATGATTATCTCATAGGCATTGAAACATAGGCATCCATGCATAGATAATGAGCATCGAAATTCATATAGATAAACACAACCATGATATGGAATCATAACATTCATTCACATAAAGATAAACGAGTTCACTTCTTCATACAATCAATTTCGAACTAGCTACATAGAAGAGTAGGGTACCTCCATCGATGATGACTACATCTTCTAAGCTGCAGACTCTCCTATGAAAGCTAAGCTCTTACTCAAGTAGAGTACAAAGGTTTTGTGTGTTTGTGGAGTCTTATTAAACTAATGAGCAATACCCTCTATTTATGGGGAAAGAGCCATGCTAAAAGTATTCTAAGCTGACTGAGAAAGGGTCTCCTACTCCTTGTGGGCTAAGTAAAATTCTTGCACAATGCTAGGGTTTAGTGACAGTAGGGCGGTGGTTTCGACCGTCGCTCTTTTTCTTTGTGGTTGGGATCCTTGAACCTTGGACGACTCTCCCTTTCAGTTTGGACACTTCTTGACCAAGCCTTCTCCAGTGGTGGTTGGACTCGATGCTGGGCTGCCCCATGTTTCTTCATGAGCTTGGGATGATTCTTCTTCCTATGAGCTTTCTTGAGATTATTAAGGAACTTCTAGTTGACTTCTCCGTCATTGAACCTCATCTTTCTAAAAAAAAGCTCCATATTCTTCTCTTTATAGCTCCATTGGTCCTCCAGAGTTATCCAATGCTTGACCCAATCTTCCTTATGTTGTTTTGTACCTTCAAAATCAACAAAAACATATAGAGAAGGAATCACAGAGTACAATAACATAACCTAGGTCTATTTAAATCTCATTGATCAAATAATTATGATTTAGATAGGAAATACTATTGAAATGGCTAAAGATTCATTTAAAGAAGGGGCAAATGTATCAACAATGGCAGTGACAAACACTATAAATAAAGTGTCATCAGAAATACCCCCACCTTGAATTTTGCTTGTCCCCAAACAAACATTATTCATAACCATACAACTCAATGAATTCTAAGAACCATGACTCAACTCTGGTCTTAGGTAGTGGCACATAAGTTACTTAGAAGGTCAACAATAGAAAGAACATTATACCACATAATCCAAGCATCAACTACTAATGATGCATAAGAATCTCAAAACGAGAGGTCGAAGCTTTTAAAAAATTATTAAGCTTTGATTGCTTTCTATCATCAACTTCACATTTCTCTAAAGCACTTTGTCTATTCAAACTTAAACTCTTCATATGGTTTTTGAAATTTTCTCTCTTGCAAACGGCTCCTTTTTTCTGATTCTTCTCGTGGTGAGAGCTCTTATTAAACTTTACCCTTGTATTGTCAATCATAAAAACTCATACCACATCATATCACTATCATATCAACATCATATCATTGTGATATCATACACTATCAGTGGTAATATCGTGATATGATAGTGGTATGATGACCTGAAAATTTTTAACTCAAAAAAAATATCAAAATGGATATTGTAACGTGCCGAACCTTTTCCAAGCAAGATATTGTCTGATTTGGCCCTCGACACTCACGGTTTTTGACTTGGGGTGAAATTCAAGGTGACTTTCCATTGGGTCACTCATCCTTGTTGTACCACACTGAGCACGTTTAACTTCAGAGTTCTCTCAAGAACTCTTCCATTTCACCTCAAAATGCGTCTTGTCAGTTAAGGTCGGTTTCTTACTTATGAACCATGAATCTCTCTCCTACTTTGTCGATGTGGGGTTTGCCTAAGGTGTTACAAATATCATATTGCAGAGCATAAAAAAATCTGATTTTTGTGCAAATTTTCTGAAATCTGATGTAAAATGAATGCATTATGCCCAGTTAAATTTTCGTTGGAGATTTGAAATAAACTTTGATAGCCACCTAGAAATTTGCGGCAATCTAAGAAAAGAGAAGAGAATAGGGATCACATAGTAGACATTGCACCTAGCCGCACATAAACATGGTTAACCTTATTTTCCACCATGACATACCCCTCCGCAATAATGGCCATAAGATCTACAACCCCTATTGCCCCACATTACACCAATACTATCTCTCCCTCCTCCATATTTCATGAAAATTTAAAATAATATGATGCTAAAACTCTTAAACTTCACCTTTCCAATTCGATCAATACATATATGCAACCTTTTATCTCTAATTTCCACAAGAATGTAAAATTGTGTTATCTTTCTCATTTTATTTTATTTTATTCATTTATGATATATATAATATAAGTTCGACGTGTTAACTTTAAAATTGCACGTGACTTCAATTCAATTACATTAGTTTTAACTTGAATTTGGTTGGAATTTACGAGTATTGTCCACGAGTATCAAAACCAGGAGAACAATACAAACATTACAAACTAAGAGAACAAAACATACAAACCGATTTACAAACAATACAAAACATACGAACTACACAAACAATACAAACTAGACCGACAAACAATACAAACCATACAAAATGAAAAAAAAAACCGGGTTGACTTTGGAGACTTCATCCCTTTATAGAGGGTTTCGTCCCAAAGTCAACCTAGTTTGTTTTTTGACATACAAACATTACAAATATGATGGGGGAAAATGACAAACTAGACTGGTAAACCATACAAAATGGAAAAACACCTGGGTTGACTTTGGACGCTTCATCTCTATATAGAAGAGTTTCATCCAAAAGTCAATCAAGTTGTTTTTCCGACATAAAAAACATTACAAACATGGTGGTTAATAATAACAAAGTTTACAAACATTACAAAAGTAACCGAAAAACATTACAAAATAACAAAGCTTACAAACATTACAAAAGAAGTACAAAGCATACTAAACGTACAAAATAGTCATAAACATTACAAATATAATAGACAAAAATGTCAAACAATACAAACCGAGTTGTCTGTAAACATTACAAATCAGACTTACAAATATTACAAAATAGAACGACAAACATTGCAAAACTACCACTGTCGTCGGAAAACTCTCGTCGCGGTCCGAAATTCTCGCCGGCGCTGGGAAATCTCTCACAAAATAGAACGAAAAACATTACAAAACTACCACTGTCATCGGAAAAATCTCATCGTGGTCCGAAATTCTTGCCGGTGCCGGAAAATCTCTCTCTATCTATGCGCGAAAGTGGGGAATTTGGCCAGAAAAATGAATGGGAATGGAATCGTGGGGGAAATTTTGCCGGTAAAAGCGCCAGCGGAAAGCAAAAACGTTTGCCGGGAACGGAATCGAGCCAGAAATTTCACCGCAGGCGAAAGGTACGTGGACGGGATGCAGTTTATTTATTTATTTCATTATTAAAAATTAAAAAATAATCTTGTAATTACTATCTTGTCCTTGATTAAATTTAATTAATTATAACCATTAGATTTTAAAATGTTTGAAGGGCTGACATCTACTTAGACAAATTGACTAAGATACCCCTCTTCCTCACCTGATCTTAGGCCGAAAACTTCCGCCAATTGGCGCTTCGTTGCCATCCAAATAGAAGAGCTTTGTCGCACTCTCCTTATCTCATTGTGTGGGGAGAAGATAGTATAACAACACCCTATCTATTGTCACAGTAACAACACGATTCATTAAGGGCAAAACTGGAAATTTACAATAAAAATGATAAAAAAAAATTACGCGTTTCCTCCTCCGCTCTGTTCTCCATCGTTGCCGTTCTCCTCCGTTGCATATGAGATCCCGAAACAGTTTATGAACCTCGACCGGATCGACCCGGATGGTCGACAACTTTCCAGCTGCCGCACTTGATTCTGCCCCCGTGACCGAACGAACTGGCTCGCCGTCTCGCCCGTCTTTGAGCTGTACACCACATAACAATCGTCGACGACAAAGTATACACAAACGGCGTCTGACACGAGTTCGGGTGAACGGGCCGGGTGTTGAAGGCGTAGCCACTATAATCGGCTTTCTTGTGTCAGTTGACGAAGGTGCGGACGGGTATCTCCATCTCGCGAGGGGAGACGGTGCCCCTGACGTTCTAGACAGCGTAGCCCCACGAGACAGAGACCGTCGAGTGCCGTTTGTGGTCGTAGCAGATGGACTGCTGCATGAGCGCCGGTGGGTCGAGGGTCATCGGGAGCGTGAGGCGCCTGAGGGACTGGAGGCGGCTGGCTTTTGGGAAGATCGAGTTGGTTCCATACTTAAATACCAAAGACGTCAACTTTGTCAGCTTCAACCACTCTTCTCCTCTGCCTGAGATTTCGAGCTTCGAATCTTCACAATACTCAAATGTAAATTGCTCTAAGTTTATCAGTTCTGGAAGATTAGAGACCGAGACTGAGGTGCTTAGCTCCTTCAAATTTTTCGGAAGTTCCATTGCATTTTCTTCCTTCACTTTAATTGCTCTGAGGATCTTTAGAGATGGCAAGGTCACTATGTCGAAGAGAACTTGGGACAAGTTCTCGCCCTTGCACGAGCTGATATTTAGCTCCCGAAGCCCCTGAAGGATTCCAATGCTACCCCCACTATCTTCCTGATTCTGCAATTCTCAAGATTCAAAACCTTTATGTTCCTCAAATTGCCAAGGTCCAGGTCTTGAGTGGGTTCTCTCAATGCATAAAAGTGCAAACCACAATTATTCTAAAATAAACTACTAACCTCACAAAACAAATCACAAATCTTCTTAATGCACACCAGAGACCTTCAAATGTAGACAATAAATACGACAAAACAAACCACAAAAAACATACAAGAAACCTCCCAATGCATGCCACAAGTCTCCTAAAACAAACCAAAAATCTCACAAAGCAAACCACAAATATTTTGAAAAGTACACCAGAAACCCCCTAATGCAAACCACAAACACGGTAAAGCAAACCAAAAACGTCTTAATGCAGACCACAAATATATTAAAACAAACCAGAAATCTCGCAAAGCAAACTACAAAAGTTTCGAAAGCACACCAGAAACTTCTTAATGCAAACCAGAAACATCCTAATGCATACCACAAGTCTCATAAAACAAACCACAAACCTCACAAAGCAAACCACAACATTTGCGAAAGAACACTAGAAACCTCCTAATGCAAACCAAAACCACAATATATCAAACCACAAAAAAGCAAACCATAAACGTCCTAATGCAGACCACAAATATACTAAAACAAACCAGAAACCTCACAATGCAAACCACAGAGTTTTTGAAAGCAAAGCAGAAACTTCTCAATGCAAACCAGAAACACGATAAAGCAAACCACAAAAGGCATAAAAAATATGAGAAACCAAACCATAAATCTCACAATGCTAACCATAACATTAAGTGATCGTTGACCGTTGACCGAACTCCGATGACCGTCAGTGACCGGATTCCGGCGCCGATAGGCATATTCCGGCCTCGATGACTAGATTCCGACGCTGGTAAGCATATTCCGACCATGGTGAGCATATTCCGACGCCGGTAAGCATATTCCAGCGAAAAATAGCATATTCCGGTGACCGATGGCAGAATTCCGGCGACCAAAATTTTGGGCATAAAATAAAAAAATATTTATTTGTTTATTATTATTTAAACATATTTTTTTTATGTTTTATTTAAACATATTTTTCAAAATGACAATTATACCCTATTTTGATTTTACACTAGGTCAACTAAGCTAATAAAAATTCATCACAATCCTAGTTTCCTATTGGTTGGAGACTAGTGTTGTTACAATAACAACAAATATGATGTTGTCACCATATCCGCTCCCCTGTGTACCCGGCTAGCCAACACCATTCCGAAAAATTAGGCTCTCATTGTTTATTGCAAACTACAGTCGGCCCTTCTCAATGTCAACTATGAAATTAAAGAACTATATATTCCAAACCATGCATCTGCAGGCCGTAATATTTATAATCTGTTTTGGTTGATCATTTTGTCTAATAAATACATCACCACCATTGATCCCCAATCAACAACTTCTTCACCCATCCCTCCAAAGTCCAAACTCTCTGCAACTCTGTTTCTCGTCACCCAAGCTCCCTCAACCCCCAACAAAATAATGGAGACAGCACAAAGTTCAAACTCTCCGAATTCATCACCATCATCGTCCGTCTCCTCCGTTGCCCTGATCGTAGGCGCAACAGGGATGGTAGGACTGAGCCTGGCAGAAGCACTGAACAACCCGTCAACTGCCGGCGGGCCATGGAAAGTCTACGGCGTGGCTCGCCGTCCATTACCCACCTGGTTCCCGCCTTCCCTCCTCCACAAGTTCATCACTCTCGACGCCCTGAATCGAGATGAAACGGCCGAGAAACTCTCCCCTGTTGCCCACGAAGTCACCCACGTCTTCTGGGTAGCGTTCCAGCTCCGTGAAATCGAAGAGGTCAACATCTCCCTCAACTCCACCATGCTCTCCAATGTCGTCGCCGCACTCATCTCCGCTGGGGCGAATTCCCAGCTCAGCCATGTCTCCTTGCAAACAGGTAACATGGTAGATAGCAATTCTGAAACAGGGCTGTATGTATAGTATGGTACGAAATGTTGGACGCCGAGGTTGACAAATTATGACACAAAATTGGGTTTGACTTTTGGTTAATTAGGGACGAAACAGTATATGGGTCCGATCTACGACCCCGAGCACGGGTCGCGGCTGGTGATGCACGAACCGCCTTTTCAAGAAGGGATGCCCAGGCTGCCGTATCCCAATTTCTACTACGCGCTGGAAGATCTCTTGGCGAGCGATTTGCCAGCGGGAGTTACTTACTCTGTGCATCGGTCGTCGATTATCATGGGCGCCACGCCTAGAAGCATCCAAAATGGGCTGCTGACGCTTGCGGTCTACGCCACCATTTGCCGCTACAAAGGGCTCCCCTTCAGGTAATTAAAGTGGCTGCGATCCGAAAATCTGAGCCAGAGCCGAAACAGAGTGTTTCAGAAACAGAGTCTTGTTTCCGATTACATAAAGGATTGAGAGGAAACGTCTTTAATTTGTTCAGGTACCCAGGGAATAAGTACACATGGGAACATTTTTGTGACATGTCTGATTCAAGGTTGCTAGCAGAGCAGCAGATATGGGCAGGGACGACCGAGGGAGCCAAGAACCAGGCGTTCAACTGCTCGAATGGAGACTTCTTCACGGGGAAGGGGCTGTGGAAGGTATTGTGCGAGCTGTTCGATGTGGATTTCGTGGATTTGGATGATGCGGAGAAGTTTGATGCGATGGAGATGATGTCCGGGATGGGAGATGTGTGGGATGAGATTGTGGAGAAGCAGGGGCTGTACAAGACCAAGTTGGAGGAAGTGAATTGCTTCCATGCGATGACGGTGGTGACCAATTTCAAGTTCCAGCATGTTTGTAGCATGAACAAGAGCCGTGAGTTTGGATTTGTGGGCTTTTATGATACGTTCAAGAGCGTTCGTTATTGGGTTGGGAAGATGAGGGAGATGAAGATCATACCTTGATCGAGGCTACATGGCAGCGGCATGCTCTGTTTCTTTTAAATTTGCTCTCCTCTTTTGTGTTTATGATTCTTGTGTTCGTGTGATATGTGATCAGCGCTTTGATTCAGCAGGAATCGAAGAGAGCTCTCTTTGTTAGTATTTAGGGTCATTAACATACAAGATCTTAATTGTTTGGAATGCACCTTTATTGGGAGTCAATTCTTATTTAATGTGAAATTTGAACACAAATACTATGTTTGGTTGGAAAATAAATTCTAATAATTGGAGTGTGTTATTTTTCAAATGTTAAAAGGAGGGTTATTGTTTGTAAAATATCATGGTGTTGTGTTTTTATCCTCACTAGAAGTTTTTGTTCGTTTGCACTTCGCGGCGAGTGATGTATTACACTCTAAATGTGTTATATGAAAAAACTAGCTCATTGCCCGACCCGTGGCCGGACTTAGTCTCGGAAATTGACTCTTTGATTGTAATTGATATTACTCGTTAACATGTATGCGGGGATGGCCGAAGGTAGGTCAACAATACCACAATAATATGATGGAAAGTCATTAGCCCATTGCATTAGAAAAGAAACAGTAAAACATAAACACTATAATGGACAATCCAAACCAAGCCATTAGCCTTAAATATAGCCACTATTGTCATGCACCATGATGCTCCTAGAGTGAACATGAAAAAACCAAAGGAATGCTTACCTGATTCAAATTATCGATGGTAAAAATTGAAGTCACCAAGAGATTTCATAAGAAAAATCCAATCTAGATTGTCCTTACACCAAAAACCACAGTGATACAAAAGGCGATGAATTTCTGGTTGAGAAAACAAAAACCAGCAATGTCCAAATCAAATAGATGGAATGCATCGGCCAGTTTTTTCTGATAAATAGTTTTGTTAATTAAAATGACAGAAAAGAAAGAAATACAAAGCATGCCATTTGCTTTAGAAATCTCATATACAAACAAAAGAAACAGGCAAGCAATATATGTTTGGAAGCACCAACAGATAATAACTTCTCTCAATATACCTACCACCGTGAAATCCTACCAAATCACTCCTAATCACTCTGCTACACACTAAACATACAAATGACTTACAGCTCTGTATTTTCTATCTCTTCAATATGTATAAGTCAATCGTCATGAACTCTCCCCATTATTACGATTCTTATCCTTCTCGACAGCAAACACACTGATTGGTCCACTCTTACTCCTTTTTCGTGGAAGCTAAATGACATTTTGCATCATTACACATTAATTCAAACAACCATTCCTTGCTGCAATTTATGTTTTGGGGTAATATCACTTCACTCGTAATACAAATTTACATGAAATGAAAGAAATGATCATTATAATAGCCTTGTAAAATTTAGATTACCAATGGCGATTCCTCTCTTCTCCCCGGTGGTTTCGTCAATAAAATAAGATTGATGACTATCTTTACCAACGTATTTTATATGATCATTTTATGACCTTTTGTATAAACCATTTCCGCCTTACCCATTTTCGCATCACAACTGCAAGAGCTAACTTGTTGGGGTTCTCTTCTAGGTAAACAACTTGTATCAACATCATGCATGAAAACAAAAATTGGTTTGGTTGAGATACTATCAGGATCTTGTGATGCTCTGAAGAAGGCCAAACCGTTTCCCAAGCATTGTCAACCCCAATCAATTTGATGTGGGTCATTGCTCTCTTACCATCTAAAATAAAGAGGAAGCTCAGGTTGGCCTCTTTTATAGCTTCACTTGACAATTTCTTAAAGGATATAAAATCACCATTCACAATTCTAGAACAACCACCTCTAGTAATACAATCTTATGGAAACAATACTAATGAAGCACCCAAATTACAATTTCGTACATGTTTCCTATGAGGGTGTGCATATGCAAATTAAGAAAAGTATAATGATTAAGGAGAGAGCTTACTTGGCACCCGGCTTTGATGAGCAAAAATCCCGTCAATAAATTCCAGGTGGAGATGTCCAATCGATCGGGTCTAGACATGCGCATATATCAACATGCTATACTACAAACACAAAGAGTTCGGTTTGTCCTTCCCATGACAACATATTCTCACCATGTATTTATTCCTTGCACAGAGAAGGATATCAAACCATCTTGTATCTACTCCAATTATGGCTATCACTCGTATTTTTTATATTGTAGTAATTAGAACCCCACTTTTAAATCTGGAAGCAAGTGACAACTGTCACAAAACATCATATTGTAAAAACTTATCTGCAATCATGAGGTTATTTCACTCAAAAGAAACCATGTTTTATATGTTGAAGATCAACATTATAACTTGAATAGTTTAATTCGGAAATGATCTTAGCTATACATATAAATTTTGTGTAAAAGTTGTATGATTGAAGCTATTCCATATGTTAACACTAATCAGGATAGTCTTTGTTTACTGAAAACTAACCACAAAACATTTCAAACCAGAAAATGATGATACTGAACAGAAGTATCATAACAAAAGCAACAAAAAGTATAGCTATTTATCTTTAATCATCTTAAAAGTCAACCTAGAAGATCAACCAAATGAACTGATGTTAAGAGATCACACATTACTCTCAAAGAAACTAAATAACCCATCAGTCAGCTCTCCAAGCAAGAACACTCAACCTTTCGATATTTACCCCTTCGAAAATTGCTTTGCGTAACAGTATAGGTGGATGAGGTTAGGCGGTTGTCGAGTCCGATGGGAAGGTTTGGAGAAGCGACAATGGTTGAGCGTTTAGTAGCCCGGGAGCCCGGGACACTGTTTATCTTTAATCAACTCAAAAGTCAACCTAGAAGATCAACCAAATGAAATGATGTTAAGAGATCACACATTATTGTCAAAGAAGCTAAACAATCCACCACTCAGCTCTCCAATAACACTCAAACTTTCCATATTTACCCCTCCAAAAATTGCTTTGCGTAACAATATAGGTTGAGGAGGTTAGGCGGTTATCGAGTCCGCTGGGATGGTTTGAAGAGACGACGATGGTTGAGATTTTAGTAGGTCGGGACACCATTTAGACCCGTTTACATTAGTTGCGCCTTTTCAATCGCATTTGACAAACCAACATCACCCAACCTTACCATATTTACCCCTCTTTTAAAGACACATGTGCCCCATATTCAATCAAAACTTTTATGCTCAAAATATATTGTTGCTTTATGGTAGTTATATTATTTAAGTCTATGTCAAGATTTCTGCATCGCTTCTACACATTCAATACTGCAATTCGATGTGCAATATTTGCACCAATAACATTAGGCTTGCGATTTTAAAATTATTCTCCTTTTATAAGATAAATAGATATAAAATTAATTATTAAATTTGAATTAAAATAATCAAAGTATGAAAATAGAAGTATCAAATACCAAAAATATATTTAGGGGAGAGTTATTTCTTAGCTAACTGTGATGAAAAATTCCTATGATTTTTCAGATTTAAACTTCCTGTATGTTTTTTATTTAAAAAGTTTAAACAAATTTGTTTAGTGTAACTGATTATGTTTCTTGTCTTTTCTCCAAAAGATCACAATTCAAATCTCATCACCAATATATTTTTCCTGTAAATAAGAAAATAATAAATGACCGTGAAGACGAATCTACCCTTCCTAATTTTGCTATGGATGAAAGGATTTTCTAATGGGGGGAACACATATCTCATTTCACTATTATATTAGGTTTAGCGAAAGTAACCCGGGTGGTTGAGCTTTTAGTGGGTCGGATACTATTTGGGTCTGTTTACATTAGTAGCGTCTTTTCCATCAGCGTTGGGAAAACCAACAACACTCAATCTTTCCATATTTACCCATCCAAATTGCTCTAGCGTAACAATAGAGGCATAGGAGGTTAGCCGGTTGTTGAGTCTGATGGAAAGTTTGGAGAGACGACGATGGTTGAGCGTTTAGTGGGCCGGGGCACTATTTGAGCCCGTTTACATTAGTAATGTCTTTTCCATCCACGTTCGGCAAACAAACATCACTTAACCTTTCCATATTTACCCCTCTCTTAAAAACACATGTGCCCCATATTCACTCAAAAGTTCTGTGTTTAAAAATATTGTTACTTTATGGTAGTTATAACATATAAGTTTATGTTAAGAATTCTATATTGCTTCTACACATTCAAGAGTGCAATTCGGTTTGCAATATTTGAATCAATGACATTTCGGTTGCTAACCATCGTGGAAAAGTCCTATGATTTTTTAAATTTAAGCTTCTTTTATTTTTTTAATTGGAAAAGGTATCACAAATGTGTTTATTGTAACTGGTTATATTTCTTATCTTTGTTCGAAAAGACCACGGTTCAAATCTCATTACTGATGTATTTTTTCTGTAAATAAGAAGTTAATAATAACTATGAAGACGAATCTACCCTTCCTACTTTTACTCTGGATGTAGGAAATTTTAAATGGGGCTTCAAGTTTTTTCATTTGACTTTTATTTATTGTGTAGATTAGTAAAATGTAACTCATAAAACATAAATCCAAAAACAACACCAAAAGCAAAAAGATCTAGTGGGAGGCGTCCATAACAATTTGCACTTGTTGGCAAATGAGGTTATGGAATAGAAGATGATGATTTACATATTTGGAGCTCGACAACAATTAATTAGAGAATTTATGAAGTTAGTACGTTTGAAATGGGGGAAACAAAGAAACAACTTATTATGTGAATGTTTCCTTCTGCCCAAGAAACAAAAAGACAAACTCGGGATTTACCATGTACTCTCAACCAAATTCCAAAAGAGAAAAGAAATAGAATACAAAAAAGTCAATGAAGGAAAATAAAAATAAATGAATGTACGTATCATTTGGTTTCATTGATTTGGAAGCCATTGTCGTCCTCTTCAATGGGGAATGATAATTTTCTTTGCTGTCTTCTTACTCGAATTCGGGCGAATAGATGTACAAGGAGGCAAAACCAAATGCTAACAAATAAAGTCTCGATTGAGAGAGGTATGTAAGGAGGTAAAACCAAATGTGAATAAAGTAATCAATTTCATAAATAAAAAAAGGGTAAATTGCAAGTTTGGTCACTGGGTTTACTAAAAAGTGTCATGTTTAGTCACTAGAAATATTTAATAATATTGGTCACTTGAATTAGTCAAACAGTCCATGTTTGGCCACTCTCCGTTAGTCTCCGTCCAACTCCGTTAACTGAATCTGTTATGTGCTGATGTGGCAAACGGAATAGCCTAATCAACAATTTTTTGCCCTAAAAATGTGAAAGCCGACCCTCCATATCAGAAAAACTCACCGCATCAATTTCTCTAACCCAACCCTAAACTCGACCCTTCCCAACCCCTGACCCTCCCCTCCCCACCCCACCTTCTCCCCCAACAGCAACCAACAGGCCATTTTTCCAGTGAACTCTTCATCCTTCTCTCCTTCCTTTCACTCTTTTGCTCCCTCCCGGCGAACTTTGCGAGAATCGTCAGAGTCAACTACGACCGCATCTCAAACGACCTGCTACCCATCGCCAAAGTGCACGAGCTCCTCAAATCCCAAGGAATCACCTGGGTCAAGATACAAAATCATCTCCGACGTCCTCATCGCCCTCTCTGGTTCCCTAATCATCGTCACTGTCGCTCTCCCCAACTAGATTAGATTCTCCAAAAACCTCCCACTATGATTAACCTAATACCCTGGTCGATTCTCGGCCGCTGCAACGGCAACACTTATGGATATCATCTGCAATTTTGCCTATATCGATGATGTGAAATATGGGTTTTAAGGGTCTTCTAGGTTCTTTGAATGAAATTGTGGTGAAACCCAAATGAGGCTCTCTACTTCTCCCACACTATAGGAATCAATTTTTTTTTATCTTCAAAAGAACATCCTCGTTTCAACGCTCCTTTTTCCCATTCAATTTTATATAGGAATCAAAACTTCATTGAATCAGAGAATGGAGGGACGGATCGGAAAAGAAATAGAAAGAGGCGGAGGAGAAGTAAGAAGAAGATAAAGATAAGAGAATGAGATATTAATAGTAGCGGGCGAGATAGAGGGAGAGGGTACAAGAAGAGTGACGTTGGGATGGGCTCGGCGAGTGCCGCAAATGATTAGGTCATGTCTCACGAAGAATATATTGGTGCAGGGCCGGCGAAATGGTGGGTGAGAGGAAACTTTCGATCGACTCCTGACTCCTCCCTCATTGCATTTTCTCCAATTGAATCCAAATTTGGATTCCGTTCAGCTCTTCAACGAGCCTCTTGTTTCGATGGTGTCTGGAATCTCTCGGCAGCCTCTTCAACGGTGGAAATGAATAACGATGGAGGAAGGCGGAGATAAAAAAGGCTGAGGTGGAAACTGTAGGGATAGAAATCGGGTCACGGGTCGGGAAAAGTCAAGTTGGGGAAACTGATGTGGCGAGTTTTGCTGACGTGGTGGGTCGGATTTCAAATTTTTAGGGCAAAAAATTGCTGATTAGGTCACTCTGTTTGCCACATCAGCTCATAACGGATTTAGTTAACAAAATTGGACGGAGACTAACGGAGAGTGACGAAACGTGGACTGTTTGACTAATTCAAGTGACCAACATTGGAATTAAATATATCCAGTGAATAAACATGACACTTTTTAGTAAACTCAATGAACGAACTTGCAATTTACCTAAAAAAAAGAGGAGTATTAAAATCCCCACTCTGCACGAAAAAAACATCAGCTGCAAAAAAAAAAAAGGCTCCACTAAAATAAGAGGGGGAGATGTTTATACTTTTCTTCTTATTCTGCATTTTCTTCCTTTTTTTTAACACTATGAGGAGAGAAAGGAGGGATGATTGGCTAGCCAACAAAATGCTTATCTCTAGGAGTGCAAACGAGTCGAGTTAAAATTTTCCTTAACTTGAGCTCGACTCATTTATAAATTTTCCAGCTCGAGCTCGGCTCAAACTCAAATTTTTATAATCCGGCTCGAGCTCGACACGATTAAAAATTATTCCAGCTCGAGCTCGACTCGGTAGAGCTCTGTAAATGCTCATTAGCACAACTTGTCTAGCTGAGTACAAGCTCAGCTCAAGATAAGCTCGATTTGAAATAATTCTTGCTTAAAAATGTGTACACATAAGAATTTAAATGATAAAAAGAACACTAGAAACTATAAGTAACAACTAACTTCCGTACATATCCGTATTAACAAGGTAATGTTCATGTTCAGAAGAGTAATTAATCATTCCATAGGCTCTAAACAAGGCAGCTCGCGAGCTTAGCTCAACAAGCCACCAAGTCAAGCTAGCTCACGAGCTTATCAAGCTGAGCATGGTCTAGCTCAAGCATGGCTCGCTTCCTAACGAGTTGACTTACGAACCGGCATGTTAAATAACGAACCGAGTGTCGAACGAGTTTTTCCCAATTCGAACGTCGAGTTACTCGCGAGCTGCTCATTTTCAGTCCTGTTATCTCATATACTCTCTTCTTCTCTTTTTTTTTCCTACCACAACAACATTGAGATAATTTCGTGGGCTCACCCTGATGGGTTAATTACAAGAGAATCGTTTAATAATAATATAATAAAAGCAGTTTTTATATAAGAATTTTATCGGGTAAATTGCAAGTTTGGTCACTAGAATTTCTATAAAACTTCACAATTTCCATTGAGATTAATTTATTCCATTCGTAGTCATTTAAATTAGTTTAACAGTCCAAGTTTGGTCACTGGCTGTTAGTCTCTGTTAGTTTTAGCTTATGTGACAGTCAACTCTCATAGTTGACCGTTAAATATGTGACGTGACAAATAAAAAAAAAATATATTTTATTTTCCACCTCATTACACTTATTTAAAAATAAAAATATTATTCTCTTAATTTCCTTTCATTATGAGGAAGTGGGGAACGTGATCTCCTCTGTCAAGGAAGGCCCCCACGTTGGTTGGCATGAATATTCTTTCATCGCCGCTTTGTAGTCGCTATTATTTTACAGATCTGCCGGACTTAGCTCCCTCTTCCCCTCAATCTCCTGCTCCTGTTGGCTGATGACGATCGCTAACTAGGGGTGTCAATTCGGGTCGGGTTCGGTTAACCAAACCGAAACCCGAAAAAGCTCGACAACCTGAAATCGAAAATTCACTAAAACCGAACCCAAACCCCATAAGTACTTGTGGGTTCCAGTTACCCGAAACCCGAAAATTTCTTATCGGGTTCGGTTAAAGCAAAACCGAAACCCTAAAACCCGAACGCCTTAAAATACAGATTGAGAAATTCATTGGAGGTTTTTAACCGGAACCCGAACAACCGATAAGCAAAACCGAATCCGAAACCAAAAACCCGAAACCCGAAACGAACCCGAACCCGAAAAACCGAAAATGTATATAATCGGATCAGTTTCGGGTAAACCCGAAAAACCGAACTCGAATGGACACCCCTATCGCCAACCACTCAATCGCTGGGAACGGCGACGACCTGCTTCATAAAAAATGGCCAGGAAAGATTTGGACACATATAACAAAGTAGAGCTCCTCGATAGCTCTAGAATTTGGGGATTGTTCGATTAACTTTGGACCCCCAACCTCTTCTTGTTTCTCCCCATCTTCTCGAACCACAATGATTTTTGCCCCTGCCTCCTCCACATTATTTGCTAGACGATACACAATTGATACCCATGGCTTGCATTTAGATCTCTCATGAATGAATGGGTTAGGTAGAGGAGCTATTTGAAACCGAAAGAGGTTGATAAAGAATGGAATTGTTAGGGATTTTTAACTTGTAGCGGTACTAGAAAGGATTTTCAACGGAATTTGGAAAGGCATGTGAGTTTTCTCGCCCCCAGAACCAGAGGAAGAACAACTCATGGAATGAATCGAAGGAGAACTGGGTATTGGGAGGCAGAGGGAGAAAGCTCGGGATCGTTTCACGAAGTTATTGTTAAGAACAGAACAACAACATGAACGAGGTTACCGAATTTGGAGCTGAGTCGCGGACTAGGTTGCTCTCTTTAAGACGTTCGCGGCACTGCCCTCGATGCGCACGACAGACTATCAACCGGTCGTCTCCAGGATAAAACAACTCCTCTTTGTACTCGCGGTTTTGTGCGAAATCCAGAGCTCTCTGAACACTCTCTCTATTGTGTTTATGCTCGTTGTGATGTGTTTAGAGGGGCTGGGGAGGCGGCTATTTATAAGAGCCGAACCCCTAGGAATATATCCTCTTGCTTGGGGAATAAGTCGGATTAATTAAGGAAGATAATTACTTCCTTAATTAAAACCGTCGGTTAAGATAAATCCTGCGGAATAACCGATTAATAATTAATTTTTAGATAATTAATTTCGTTCGAAATTTCTCCAAAAAATATATATAGTCTCAAGTGAACCAACCAACCAACCAACCAACAGACCGGTCGGACGGACGGCGCTCGCGTGTGTGTGGTGTTCCGTTAGGTCCTCCCTCTCCCACAAAAGTGGGTCACCCCAAGGGGCATGCCCTTAGGAGAGAGGCTCCTATCTTTATACACATTTCACCAAGTAAAACTAACAATGTGGTAGTTTTTCCACTTGAGACTCTATAGCTTTCAAAGCTATTCATACATTTCCAACAGTTCTGAGCGAGTCGGAACAGAAGATTCGAATTCTTTGTCGTCGTTTGCATCGGTGGCAGAGAGGGTTCGGCACGAGAATCGAAATGACGAGAGAAGTGAGAGATGGAGACAAGAGAGTTCTGGGTTTTCCATACAGGTTTGCATCATAAGGCGGATTCTTGTGTTCGGGAGGCGGATGAGGATTTCTAAGAGGATCTTCGTCATCTCGCACGGCGGAGCTGCTCCTCCGTTTCCTTCTATCGTGAACCTTGGTCGTCACCATAGCAGCTGTGATAAGTAGGAGAAGAGGCGGTTGCCGCCAACGTGGCGGCCTTTCTTTACAGAGGAGAGCGACCAGAAAAGGTCATTCCTCACTTCCTCATAATGAAAGGAAAGTAAAAGAATAATATTTTTTATTTTTTAATAATTGTAATGATGTGGAAATTATAAAAAATAATATTTTATATTATTTGTAACTGCCACGTCACTTATTTAATAGTCAACTACGAGAGTTGACCGCCACATCAGCAAAAGTTAACAGAGACTAACGATTAGTGACCAAACTTGAACTATTAAACTAATTTAACTGACTATAGATGGAATAAACTAATCGTAGTGGCAAACGTAAACTTTCATAGTAATTCTAGTTACCAAACTTGCAATTTACCCGCATTTTATCTTTCCTATTTTTATATAAACTAAAAAATATCATCTCTTTTTTCCTAATTTTGCGTAAGTCTTTCTCCCTTCGTATCTCCCCGAATTAATCTCCTCCTTTTTTGTGTTCGTCGTTGTCTGTTCTTCCATGAATTATAGTGAGTCTAGCATGCTATTATTCTTATATACTTTCTAAACTGTTAGTTGGTGACCTGTCTGGTTAATAACTTAATTCATTGTTAACATATTCACGCCTCCTTTGTTGTCAACATCACCGAAGAAGTTTTTGGAGAATACATCAACCTCAAGTCTATATTTTCACAAGGGTGGAAAAGAAAAGAGTTTATTTTTATATCTTTGATAAGAGAATAGTAAATAAGTGTTTATCAAATTTGGAGTGAGATTATCATAACCACAATAATACACTTTCTAACTCTATCAAAACTTCATATTTGATAAAATAACATATGTTAGATGTTTGTGGTATTGTGAAACATGGTACTTGTCCTTAAATGCCACATTTACGTAATAAGCATTTCAAACTACCACAGCTGAAAACCCAAATGAGTTAGGAAGGCTTAGGTCTTCGTCATCTTGTGTACTTGAGCCAACTTGGCAGTTGGGAGCAAGGCTAGTTTATAGGCTAATCCTAATTTATTTTTATTTTTTACAAGAAGGGGCATATATTGCTTCATTACCCATGGAAGAGGAACACAAAAGAAGAGGGAAAATGAAGGTTGTAGAACAATGGGCTGAATTACAATAATGAAAGGAGATTGAAGCTCATCAAAATTAAGGCCAAAATAATAAAGCCCACACAAACCGTACTGCTTTTTAAGGGAAATCTCAGCTTTTATTAATTAGTAGATGAAGAACCTATAGAAACATCCTTCCTCAAACAAGAGATTAAAAATACTAGAGGCTTATCTACCCAAAATTCATCTTCTTCCCAGCCACATTCTATATGGGTCATACTATGAGCTGGCTCGTTAAACTGACGACCCACAAAATACCAAGAAACTTGTCCCAGGGTCGAACCCTGTCCTCCTCTTTGTAACCCAGCTCCAACTTTGTCCTCCTCTCTCCACTTAATATCTTCTCCACCACTTGGCACTCCGTCTGAAACACACAAGGGAGGAAATGGAAGTGATCTGCTAGCTCCACCCCATATCCCACTGCCAAGGCCTCCGCAATATCTAATTGCCACTGCCGACGAGTTCTTTTGACTATGGCCAAGCAGAATCAACCTTCTCCATCTCTGATAACCACCCCGAAGCCAGTCCCGCGGCCCGTCAACCATGTCGCGTCACGTTGATGGTGTATACAACGCTCTAAGATGTTGTCCACCCCTTCTTGTCTTCTCTCTAGGTATGTTCCTTCTTTAATTGAGCATACAAGTATTCTTCAATCCATCGATCCGCTCTACCCATTATCTCTCATTCCTCCAATTTGTGTTTGTTCCAAAGCTTACAATTTCTCTAATCCCAGATGAACCAGAGCGAGACCAAGAAGCGTCCGATTTGCTCATCGCTCTCCTCTTCCTGCAATTCACAGATCCATTCATCCGAGGTAAGGTTCTCCCCCTTAGTGAACATGTGGTTGATAGGGCTCGATCTCAAAACTCTCTTTACCCACCCACAGTCCCTAAAAATGTATTCTTGAGTTTCCGTGAGATCACAAAACGGACAACTCTTGTTTCCTTTCTGCCTACATTCCAGAATTCGTGCCCCCGTCGGCAAAATATTTTGAATCCATTTCCAGGTGAAGAGCTTCACTTTGTTGGGAATATTAAGCTTCCAGATCCTGTTTCAGTCCAATGGAGAATAAAATTCTCTCCAATCCTCTGCCTCTCTATTCATCATCAACAATCCATAGGCCGATTTAACTATGTACTCCCCTGTTTTCTCCATAATCAAATCTCTCTCATCTCTAATCGGGTTCCTGTGCAAAGGGATCTTGAGTATATTGACCCGGTCTTCTGGTAGGAAATATGCTTGCAAGACATCCACTCTCCACGAACAAACCTCATAGTCAGTTACTTCTGCCACAGAGATAGTTTCCCCTATGATGGTTACGGGTGTTTTTGGCTTAAAACCCTCAGCCTCTGGAATCCACGTGTCCAACCAAATGTGAACACTGCATCCATCCCCCACTTTCCACCGCCTCCCTTTTTCACTAGTTTCTTCGCTGACAATAATCCTCGCCAGATGAAGCTCGGGTTGTAGCCAATATCAGCCTCAATACTTCCTTGTTGGGGTAGTACTTAGCCTTCAGGATTCTGGCTGCTAGGGATTGTGGTATAGTAATCAGCCACCATAATTGCACAAACCCTACTGTTAAATTTGAATCATCACTCACAAAGACCAGCCGCCGCCTTCTACCATCTCCACCGTCAGCCAGTCATCGCCAAAATAGCCAGAAGATTACCAAACACCACCGAGGAGAAGATTCACAGAGTCAAGCCTGCAAAATCCATAGCACATTACATGCAAAGACAACACGAGAGATAAATCCCAGGAATGACCAATAAATATTATAGTTGTTTGGCTTATCTTAATGGTAAGATTATGATATGACAGTAATAAGATCACAGCAAATACATAATTTTGAATGATCAAATTTTTTCACAAAACATAATAGAATGAATATTATTATGTAGATAATAATTAATGAGTTCTTTCTATATAATTTTTTAATTTAAGTTATAATAAATGGAATATGTCATTATACCACTGTAATATCATGATGATATGAAAGTGATAATACTACCATCAACAAGAGTTTTAAAGTGCAAATTTTTGTTTTACTTAAAACATACAAAAATGGATATATCATTGTGTATATCATAATTAATGTGTTCCTTTTATGAAAATATTTTTCAATTCCGAACCCAAACCAACAAGAATATTGGATTAAGAAAAATGAGGTTAGAAAGCATATTATTTGACTGATAAAAAATCTTTGCTCTCTCCTTTGAATTCCGTGTTAGTAAAAAATGCATAAATTACCAATCTATCCGTCCTTGTCTTTTAGGGGTCGTTTGCTTGTTGGATTTTAGAATGAATGTTTTAAAATTTTAAAACCTTACAATTTGTGATGGATTTGTTGCATTACGGATTTGAAAGAGTCCATCATTTGTGTTGATGATTTTTTTTCATGGATTTTAGCATTTTGTACCAAGGGCCCCACATATTTGTCTTCCATCAACCAAATTCCAAACAAAAGGTGGGATTTATAAATTGGTGGGGTCCACGGATTTGGATCTAAAAATTGTCCATCATGCTTGGGATTTGGGTGACAAATCCATCACCAAATCCAACAATGAGTTTTGGGTCATTAGATGACATTTTGATAAACGATTCCATATTTGAGTCTTGTAGGATTTTATAGAATAACAAATGTTTGTAATATCATACTGTAGCAGTGGTCCAACCTAGCGAAGTCTAAATTGATAAGCCATTTTTAACAGTATAAAGTGGTTAAACAACGATTTTAACATAAATTTTAATATCACTGAATTTTCCAATATAATGTCTAGTAAGGTTTTACAATCTTATTAGTAAAAATAGGAAAAATACACCTTCATAGCCATAACTTTCGCGTTTGTAACAATAATAGCCACTTTTGAAAAAATACCAGATATAACCACTTTCATCTAATACTTCAACGGTGTCATCTAACAGGTTGACTGGACTAACAGCAACGGTTGACATGACATATATTATTCGAAAATAAAGCCAGGTGGAAAATCATAAAATTTTTATCCTTTAATTTTAATTGAATTAAATAACAATTATAAAATATGAAACAATGATCTTAGTCCGCCTGTTCACCTTCCCATCTTTCGACATCGCCACCACATCATGTTATTTCTTTCTCTCTAACAACCCTCAAAAAGACTCCTTTCTTCTTCCCAATTCCCATACCCTATGTTCTTAAAGGAAGGAAAGAGAGGGGAGGGGAGAGAAGGAAGGATAGTGAGATTTTTAAGAAGTTTTCCTCCGTTCCCAAAACTAGCAACAATGAGCAGGGAAAGAAATAGGAGAGAACATCTCTTGTTCAACCCGATCCTCCGAATTGGAAAGAAAACTTCCTTCTCCTACTGGCTACCGCTCTCTTTCTTTCTTTTTCCCCTTATCACGTTTGTCATTTCTCTTTATTTGTTTAATGATAATAAATAAATATAAGTAAGTGAGTTCATTTTATTTGTTTATACTAAAATTAGTTATTTTCTCTTTCCTTAAATTAAAGGTTTTAGTAATTATCACTAACGGAAGTCGTGAGTGATCAAACGTGATTAGGAACATAATTAGGAACAAATGATTAGGAACATAATTAGGAACAAATAATTATGATTAGTAGTTGTAGCCAAAGATAATCGTGGAAGGTCTTACTTGATAAGTGAAAACCAAATTTTGGTCGAATATTAAGTTTGTTAATGGTTCATAATCACAAAACCCGTTCCATCTGTGTCGAATTTTTTGAAATCAAAGTTAGGACGAAAAAGATACAAGTCGAGGTAATCCAATTTTTATGAGAAAATTTTAAATCGAATTAAAATGAACGAGATTTTAAATCGATAAATTTTTTTAATAGTAAACCAAATTAGCAAGAAAGAACAAATTTAATTCACTATTCATAAATAATGAAAACAATATCAACATATAATGAAATTATTTTAATATTATATACCCAATAAAATAACATATCCAAAATTATCCATCACAATTCCCGGTACACATTTTCCTTCCCACTTTCTAACATGAAACACCATTTTCCTTTCAATTTTCTTAACCTCCAAATTATCCCTCCCCTCCTAATTCCCTTTCTCTCCCCTCCATTTTCCTCCTTTCCTTCGAGAACATTGTGATAACGACGACAACCCTCAAACAAAACTCTATCTTCTCCTCTCATCACAATCATCTTTTTTCTCTCTTAAAAAATGCACAGATCTGGAGAATCGTTGTCTTCTCTCTCGGCCCCGTCGGCTGAGTTGCGACTAGGGCCCTGCTTTCTGACGTGCGCGTGGAAAGGTGCTATGAGGAGATGAAATCAAAGGTTTGGATGTATAATTCGGGGTTGGAGGCTCTGGGGAAGGGCGTTCTTGATCTCCTTCCTCAAGATGGAGATGCTTCGACGACGACAACGGCGGGTTGATCCCCCGTAACTAACACAGGAAAAATAGGCAAGGGTACCTATCGTTCTAAGGTAGTATAGCAGGAAGCAAGGTCGTATCCACAGAGACTTCGTGTACTAGTACTCAGCTTTTACCTATTACCTAGTCAATCAGTTTTAGTTGATTTTCGTTTGGAAATAAAAACACACGTAATAATAAAAACACAATAAAGTAGTTTTCAAAGTAAAATCAATTGGAAAAGGCGTTGTCCCGGAAGTGAATCCCCATAATATGCATTTTACAGACAAGTTGAATTTAACATAGACGAGTGTTAATATCTTAGACCGTGAAAATTCCCAATTTAGTGTTAATCCGTTCGCACATGTATTAACGCCCTTTCGACTTAAGAATCAAGTGAAACCGTGGCTTACAAAAATCTTAAACCAAAGCAATAACAAGATTTATGAATTTTCGTATTAGGGTTTTAAGCTAATCCAGAGGAACTACGTGACCCCATCGCCGGTGGCTCCGATCAATTCCTTCTTTTCACGAGGGATCTAACATGCAAAATTACCTCGCAGTCTCATTTACATGTATCAGACAAAATATACAATAGACGCGTACTATTGATACTTGCACATGATAAGTCGAGAAAAGATCGTAAGAACGAGAACAACACGTCTATATCAAAGATACCACTCAATCAATGTAAAACATATTAGGGTTACAACTAGAAGATTAGCCGGACATGATGAGATTTAGAAAGATGAAGGTTGAGAACATTACCATGATGATGACGACGACGAAGACGGAGGGGTTGAGAATAGGGTATGTATATTGAGTTAATAGATTACACCTAGCAAACTTCAGACGGGGGAATAATCGTTGGGCGAAGTCGGTGGAAACCGACCAATCTACCACCACAAATGATTATCAAAACCCCACAGAATAGAGGCTCTCTTCGGTAATTTCTATAACGCAATATATCACGGTATTCCCAAATACGAACACAAACATAAGAACCACGATGGATGAAATACGAGATATGATTAACGAAATAAAAAGATGTAACAAGAGTTTGGAATGAAAATGGACAGAGTTTCGGCTAACATCAAATACAAGAAAGGGAGAACAAAATATAGAAGTAGTATCTATAGTGTGTGTGTCTCCCTCCTCTATTTATAGTATGAACTTGGCATCATTGTTGATTTGTTTATTTAAGCAACTTGTTTCAGCTACTTGCTTAGACAGCTGCTAGCTTTCATTCATGGACGAGGCAATTATCAGCTACTTGCTTGAGCTGCTTGTCCATTTAATTCTTTAGCTTGCTTTCATTAAATTGACCTGGTAGCTTGCTCCCACTTAACGTGATTTGCACCAGCTACAAGCTTCAGCTACTAGCTTCTCTATGATCGAGCGATGAAGGCAAGGGAGGAGGAGCTGCTTGCTTAGGACGTCGATTGCAGTTGCTTGCTTCCCGAATAATGGACTTGCTTGCTCGTACGTATGGACCAGCCTGCTTCATAAGTAATTGACCAGCTAGCTTCTATTATTGGGACCAGCTTGCTTCTTCATTTGACGTCAGCTATCCTCCAGCTGCTTGCTTCTTTATTTGGACCGGACCAGCTTGCTTCTTTGTTTGGACCGTTCAGCTACTAGAATCCCAAAATGAACCAGCTTTTCCTAATGTTTAGCAGTAGGCAGTTTGACTCTGCAGTTTGCGGTTCTCTTTCCGTGATTTATCACCATAATACACGATGGGTCTTGTATATTGATAACAAAAGGGGACTGCCGGAGTGGTACGACTCTTTGCCCTCGCCTGGGACGTCGCGGGCTCGAGTTCCACCGACGCCAGATTTCGAACCCTAACCATCTTTTTGTTGAATTGACTCATTATTCCGTTCTTATTGGATAGAATACCCTGAAACATGACTCAAACACAAAACCAAGCATAAAATCGGGAAATCGAATGAACTTGGTACAATTTATGTTATTTTAGGATGTAAAAGTGTAGGCGAATATATGTATAATTTAGGTGTTATCAAATTCCCCCACACTTAATCCTTTGCCTGTCCTTAAGCAAAGCACCAAAAATGTAGTTCAATCAAAACCAATTTCACAAGAACTCTAACCGTGAGTTGGGAAAAGGTGAATTTCATATGATTGCTAAAGATGGTGCAATAGGTAGCGAGTTATGGATGCGTTCAACCACCACAAACAACATTCGATCGTAATACTCCTGTGACATTGCAACTCTGACTCAGAGTTATAAGAACATTCTTCTATCTTTATTAGTCATTCGACACAATCAATTTTTTAAGCATAAGGTTCACAAAACATAGCATGAGAGATCGAGCCAATAGATCTTACTTGGGCTTTTAGAACTTGGAAAGTCTCTCTCACTCGACCAGTGGGGTCAGGGTAAATGCATGTAGCATGTATTTATCACTCTTTCCCTACCATCTCTCTGCCATGAGCTTATTGTTCGAGTCTCCAAAGTTGTGTCACCACTGACTTGTCAGGTAGGTCTTTGATCAGGTGTAAAATGGGGTTAGGGGTATGGACATGTGGAAGTACTTTTGATTTGGTAGTAAGTTCAAGGTTCCAAAATTTCTTTTTTTTTTTTCCCGAAAACCATGACTTTTCTGCTTATCTTTGTAAGATGAAAATATAGACAAGGGAGAAGATTTTGAGGATTACTAGGAGTTTAAAAAGTAGCCAATGTGGCTTTTGAAGAATGACTCCTATTTATCATAATTGCATGAAAGAAGGTGGCCAACTAATCACTTTTTTTTTCTTTGTTAATTTTTTTTTCGAGTGGCCAACAATTCCATTTTTGAAAAATGCACTTACAAAAATCGTTTCTCCCTATCTCAACTTTTGTATTTAATAAATGAAGCAGAAAGTCATTCGTTTAAACCATTCACACGGAACCTTGAAAAAGGGTTCAAAATGAATTGAGGCTTGAAGAACAGGGATTGGTTTAAAACAGGTTGTCACCGAACAAAAAGGCTCGTCTCAACGGGGTTTGACTAAGGGATATGATGTTCAGGGTAGTCATTTTGGTTTTAGGGGTAGAACCTATTGCCTCCGTCATCCTTGTCAGTGGTGTCACGACTCAAACATGTATAAATCAAGCATATGGGGAAACGCAGAGAGAGGGATCTAACACAAAAGAAAGAAACGATCATGCTCAAGTCTTACGTGGTTTACTATATGCTCCGTTTCCCATGCTATGTTTCCCAAACATTATGCAACAACAATCAAAGATGATAAATTTCTTTTTCAAGATTTCAGATAGTTCTTTCTATCAAAGAATGAGTAGCACGAGAAACATTTGTTTTAATCCATCGGTCATCATTATAGGTTGTCATGCATCCAAATCGCACTATTCTTGTACCAATTTTAGACAAAGATGTTACTCAAAACAAAACACTCTTTTTAGTATTTATTTGAATTTTTTTAATTTTATGATTTTTCAAACTTTTTTTTTATGGATGATGAGATTATTGAAAACAATCACAGTGATTCTTTGTAAAAACACATGAAAACGAATGAATATACCGCCCCACACTTGAATTGGACATTGTCCTCAATGGATGAAAATATAGGGAGTAAGGATTCGAATTGTTACCATTTTCCTTGTGATGGGATATAGTGGCATGATGTTCGGTGATTGTGGTTTCACTTGGCGAGTTCTTTGGTCGATGTTTCATGACAGTTTTTATTCTTGAAATTGAAAAACTCAAAGAAATATAAAATAAAAGAAAGGGAAGGAAAATGCAAACCGACATTGGGTTGCCTCCCAATAGCGCTTCTTTAACGTCGTATTAGCTGGACTGTAGTGTACTTCGTCAAGGTTTTTGAAGATGAAGTGCCTCGGCATTGGGGTCGAAATTGACACCGAGGTATGGTTTCAGACGATGAACGTTGACTTTGAAAGTTCCCCTCTCGGGATGCGAAATTTCAGCAACGCCGTAAGGAAATACTTGTGTGATCACATAAGGACCGGTCCATCTGGACTTGAGCTTCCCAGGAAACAAAGGAAGACGAGAGTTGTATAGCAAGACTTGATCTCCAACGTGGAAGTTTTTGTCTTTCTTTATCTTGGAATCGTGGAGTCGTTTCGTTCGTTCCTTGTATAACTTGGCGTGTTCATAGGCTTGTAGGCGCATTTCGTCAAGCTCATTGATTTGGGCCTGACGATGGTCCTTGGTAGCATCTCCGTCGAGGTTGAGGTATTTGAGCGCCCAGTAAGCTTTGTGTTCCAACTCGACGGGGAGGTGACAGGCTTTGCCATACACCAACCGACATAGTGAGGTGCCGATTGGTGTTTTGTATGCCGTACGGTAAGCCCATAGTGCAGTGTCGAGCTTTGTTGCCCAGTCCTTTCTTGATTGACTGACTGTTTTCTCCAATATCCTTTTGAGCTCACGGTTGGTGACCTCCACCTGACCACTAGTTTGAGGATGGTATGCGGTGGAGACCCGGTGAGTTACACAAAATCGTTGGAGAACTTTGTCGAATTGACCTTGGAAATGGGTTCATTGATCGCTGATGATTGCTCGTGGTGATCCAAACCTGGAAAATAGTTTCTGCAATAACTTTCCAACACTTCGAGAGTCATTAGTTGGCAAGTCTTGTGCCTCGGCCCACTTGGATACATAATCCACTGCCACGAGTATGTATTTGTTCCCGAATGAGGTTGGGAAAGGTCCTATGAAGTCAATTCCCCAAATATCAAATATTTCACAAACAATGGACATTGTTTGTGGCATTTCATCACGTTGGGAAATATTACCTGACCGTTGACACGCATCACAGGTGCGTACATATGCAATAAAATCTTTGAAGATTGTTGGCCAATAAAATCCACATTCCAATACCTTTCGCGCTGTGCGGTTGGCTCCGTGGTGTCCTCCGGTCGGACCTTGGTGGCAATGAGAAATTATGCTCCATGCTTCGGGTTGCGGGACGCATCGGCGGATGATACAATCTGCACTGACTTTAAACATATATGGCTCTTCCCAAAAATAAAATTTAAGGTAAAAAAAGAATTTCTTCTTTTGTTGGTACGAGAGCCCAGTTGGCAGAGTCTTTCCCACCAAGTAATTGGCAAAATCCACATATCACGGGGTGTCAAGTTCAACTCTTCCTACTGTGTAGAGTCCTTCATCCGGAAATGTTTCATTGATTTCATCCGAAACATCATCTTTTGGATTTTCCAGTCGGGAAAGGTGATCTGCTGCCAAATTTTCTGCGCCTTTTTATTTCTAATTTCGATGTCGAATTCTTGGAGTAGAAAAATCCATTGAATCAGACGAGTTTTAACGTTTGTCTTGTTCATTAAATACTTCAAAGCAGAGTGATCAGTAAAAACAACGCATCGTGATAAAACTAGGTATGATCAGAACTTATCAAATGCAAACACCACAGCTAGTAATTCCTTTTCAGTTGTTGTGTAATTTTCTTGAGCATCATTTAAGGTTTTACTTGCATAGGAAATTGGTTTGAAATGTTTGTCATACCTTTGGCCGAGGACAGCTCCTACGGTGTAGTCAGATGCATCACACATGAGTTCGAACGGGAGGCTCCAGTTGGGACCCACCATAATCGGGGCGTGGGTCAGTTTGTGCTTTAGTTCCGCAAATGCGTCGTTGCATTCCGCCGTAAAGTCAAATGGAGCATCCTTCTCGAGAAGCTTTGTCAATGGTCGAGCAATTTTGGAGAAGTCTTTGATGAAGCGTCGATAGAAGCCGACATGCACAAGAAAACTCCTTATTGCTTTCACATTGACTGGTAGTGGAAGGTTGGAGATGACGTCAATTTTTGCTCGATCAACCTCGATGCCTTGTGATGAAATTTTGTGTCCAAGGACAATGCCCTCGGTCACCATAAAGTGGCATTTCTCCCAATTGAGAGCGAGATTCGTCTCTTCGCATCGGATTAGAACTTTTTCGAGGTTGTGGAGGCATTTGTCGAAGGAATCTCCGAATACTGAGAAGTCATTCATGAAGACTTCCATGATATCTCCCACCAACTCGTCAAATATGGCAATCATACACCGTTGAAAGGTTGCTGGTGCATTGCACAATCCGAAAGGAATGCGCCGATAAGCAAAAGTGCCGTACGGACAAGTGAATGTGGTTTTCTCTTGATCTTCTGTTGAGATGGGAATCTGAAAGTAGCCAGACATCCCATCGAGGAAGCAATAGTAATTGTGGTCGGCCAATCGCTCGAACATTTGATCAATGAATGGGAGTGGGAAGTGATCTTTTCTGGTGGCATCATTCAGGCGACGATAGTCGATGCACACTCTCCAACCGGTGACTGTTCTGGTGGGGATGAGCTCATTCTTTTCATTAGTGATGACGGTCATCCCGCCTTTTTTCAAGACTACCTAGACAGGGCTCACCCATGAACTGTCGGAGATGGGGTAAATTACTCCAGCATCGAGTAACTTGATCACCTCAGCTTTCACTACTTCCTTCATGTTCGGATTGAGTCGACGTTGGGATTGGACCACCGGCTTATAGTCATCCTCCATCAGAATTTTGTGCGTGCAAAATGAGGGATTGAATCCTCGAATGTCGGAGATCTTCCAAGCCAAGGCTCGTTCATGAATTTTCAATAGTTTGATCAATCTCCCCTTCTGCTCCTCAGTTAGGTCCGCGTTGATGATGACGGGGAGCTTGGACTTCTCTTGAAGGAAAGCATACTCGAGGTGGTTTGGTAATTGCTTCAGTTCGAGAGTTGGTGGTTCTTCGATGGAGGACTTGATTTTCTCCGATTTAGGGAGTTCTACCACCTTCTCCTCCTGCTCCAATTCTTTGGATTCCTCCAATAGTGCAGCTTGCTCAATTTGTTGGACAGATCCCGTTGTTTCCTGTCCTTGAGTAAGGCAAACCTGTAAAGCATCTGAATGAAGAATCTCATAAACAAAGTTAGCAGTCTCAGCATCAATTATATCCGAACAAAAATTGGCATCATCATTTTCACGACCATATTTCATGCTTTCTGGATTTTGAATGTCATTTGTTCTTCCCCCACTCTCAAAATCAATTTTCCATCATTCACATCAATTAGAGCCTTTGCAGTTGCAAGAAACGGTCTACCAAGAATTAATGACACATCGACATCCTCATCAATATCTAGGATCACAAAATCGACTGGGAATATGAATGAGCCAATTTTAACAATAAAATCTTCTATTATTCCCCTAGGATGCACTATGGAACGATCAGCCAACTGGATACTCATTCGTGTAGGATTAGGTTCACCTAGCCCTAAACGTTTAAACATTTTATATGGCATAACATTTATACTTGCTCCAAGGTCAGCTAAAGATTTATCAATATAGACAGAACCAATTAAGCAAGGTATAGTAAAACTCACTGGGTCTTTTCGTTTCTCCGGAAGCTTGTTTTGGAGGATGGCCGAACATTCCTCATTCAGCACCACTATTGACAGATCCTCCAATTTCCGCTTGTTGGTGAGGATTTATTTCAGGAAGCGAGCATACTTTGCATTTGAAACATGGCCTCCACAAATGGGATGTTAACATGGATTTGCTTCAGGAGGTCCAGGAATTTGCCGAAGTGTGCGTCAAGGTGATCCTTGTGGATTCGTGATGGGAATGAAATTTTTGGCTTGTATTCTGGCACCAAGAGCTTTTGGGGCTGAGTGGTGTCCGCATCTTTTTCTGGATTTGTATCTTTGTCGGTTTGAGGGGATTTGCTCGGTTGCAACTTTTTGCCGCTCCGGAGTGAGATGGCCTTCAAATGTTGCTTCTGCTACAGATTGATTTCGGTGTCGCTTAGCAGGCTGCCTTGATTTCTCTCAGAAAGTAGCTTGGCTATTTTCCCAACTTGTGTTTCCAAATTATGCACAGAAGCTTGAAGATGTCGTTGGCCCGCTTCAAGGTTTTGGAATCGATCCTCGGAGACGGAAATGTATTTGTCCAAAGCTTGGAATTTGGAGTCAGAGGTGGAGATGAACTTGCCAATCATATCTTCGAGACTAGATTTCTTTTCTTGTGTTGGCAGTTGTTGATGGTGCTGATTGGAATTGCTTGATGATGCTTGATTAAATCCGCGTGGAGCTTGTTGATTCCCTTGGTTGGATCAAGATAAGTTTAGATGGTTTCGCCATCCTGGATTGTATGTGCTGCTATATGGATTTCCGCTCCTTTGAGGATTGTTGATATAATCAACATACTTGGTGGTAGATGTTGAGGAGATAAACTTGCACTCGGTAGTGTTGTGGTCACCAGCACACCATTCGCACTTGAACACCTTGCCGGATACAGTGAGCTGGTCGAACTTTTTGTTGAGGTTTTCAACTTGTGCGGCCAAGGCTGTAACTGGGTCAACTTGGTGTAGTTCGGCACTTCTGGTTGGCGGTGGTCTGCACTTGTTTCGGGGGGAATACCATTCATAGCTGTTCATTGCCATGTCTTCGATTAGCTGCTCTACTTGGGGAGGTATTTTATTGTTGATGGTGCCACCCCCTGCTGCATCAATTGATTGTTTCGTCTCTGGATTTTGCCTATTGTAGAAAGTTTGTATTTGCAGCCAATGGGGAATGCCGTGATGAGGGCATCTCCTGAGGGTGTTCTTGAATCTCTCCCAAGTTTCGTAGAGAGTTTCAGAGTCTTCTTGGTGGTAGGCGACGATGTCGTTCCTCAGCTTCACCGTCTTGCTTGGTGGGAAATATTTGGCTATGAATTTTTCAGCCAACCCGTCCCACGTTGTGATGGAATTCCGTGGTTGACCGTCAAGCCACTCCCGTGCTCTGTTGTCAAGAGAGAACGGGAATAGTCGAAGGCGAATAGCATTGACGGATGCACCATTGATTTTGATGGTGTCACAGAGCTCCATAAATTTCTTGATATGAGTGTGGGATCTTCGTCGGGCATCCCATTGAATTGCACCCGATTTTGGATCATTTGTAGCATCCCAGTTTTGATTTCGAAGTTGTTGGCTTCGATATTGGGCCTTCGGATGCTTGAGTGAGTTCCGTCCAAGGTAGGACGGGCATAATTAGACATTGTCCGATTGTTCACTTCGGCATGTTCTTCCGCCATTTTGTGTGGCTGCACTTGTTGCTCTCTCCTTCGTTGACGAAGAGTTCTCTCGATCTCGGGATCAAGGTCGACTAGTCCACGTGGGTGGTTTTGGGTCATGCACTATTTCAAGCACAAAAACAAGAACAAGCCGTGAAAGCAACAAGTGTGATATAACAAGTAACAAGAAAAATAAAGCGACTAAATTAATAGTTCAAAGCTTTTTCTAATAACTTAGTCCCCGGCAACGGCGCCAAAAACTTGATCGCCCGTAACTAACACAGGAAAAATAGGCAAGGGTACCTATCGTTCTAAGGTAGTATAGCAGGAAGCAAGGTCGTATCCACAGAGACTTCGTGTACTAGTACTCAGCTTTTACCTATTACCTAGTCAATCGTTTTTAGTTGATTTTCGTTTGGAAATAAAAACACACGCAATAATAAAAATACAATAAAGTAGTTTTCAAAGTAAAATCAATTGGAGAAGGCGTTGTCCCGGAAGTGAATCCCCCTAATATGCATTTTACAGACAAGTTGAATTTAACATAGACGAGTGTTAATATCTTAGACTGTGAAAATTCCCAATTTAGTGTTAACCCGTTCGCACATGTATTAACGTCCTTTCGACTTAAGAATCAAGTGAAACCGTGGCTTACAAAAATCTTAAACCAAAGCAATAACAAGATTTATGAATTTTCGTATTAGGTTTTTAAGCTAATCCAGAGGAACTACGTGACCCCATCGCCAGTGGCTCCGATCAATTCCTTCTTTTCACGAGGGATCTAACATGCAAAATTACCTCGCAGTCTCATTTACATGTATCAGACAAAATATACAATAGACGCGTACTATTGATACTTGCACATGATAAGTCGAGAAAAGATCGTAAGAACGAGAACAACACGTCTATATCAAAGATACCACTCAATCAATGTAAAACATATTAGGGTTACAACTAGAAGATTAGCCGGACATGATGAGATTTAGAAAGATGAAGATTGAGAATATTACCATGATGATGACGACGACGAAGACGGAGGGGTTGAGAATAGGGTATGTATATTGAGTTAATAGATTACACCTAGCAAACTTCCGACGGGGGAATAATCGTTGGGCGAAGACGGTGGAAATCGACCAATCTACCACCACAAATGATTATCAAAACCCCACAGAATAGAGGCTCACTTCGGTAATCTCAATAACGCAACATACCACGGTATTCCCAAATACGATGTAACACCTCGGTATTTTAGAGTTTGATCGGTTGGATTGACGGTTACGTACTAAGAGTTATAATCGCGGATTAAGAATAATAATATAATAATAATAAAACGTTATTATTATAACTTTAATTATAAAAAAAAATAAAAAAATATACAAGAGGCCGCGGGAGCGGCCCTGCCCACTCCCCAGCAAACCTATTAATCACCCAACATCTAAATCCCCCCTCCCCTCAATTTATCCCGCCGCCATCCCCTTCCCAACACCTCCGTCATCCCGCGGCGATAAGAAGAAAAGAAAGGGAGCGCCAGCTCCCCATCCCGACCCCAATTCCGATTCCGATCCCAATCCCAATCCGAATCCCATCCCTTTCGTGTTTCTAGGTAAGGATCACGAACCCCTTCCCGATTTCTAAACTCGATTTATCGATAGTCTAATCTGAAGCTCGTATTTTATTAGCGGTGACGTTTGAGGGTTCAATCAACGAGGAGATCAACGTCCCAGGTCATCCAACCTAGGCCTAGGCACGTTCTAGAGGTAAGGGAACTTGATCCCTTTTAGTTAGATCGATCGATTTGGTGATTTTTTATGAGGATGCAATTCTGGGTTTTTAGCAACAGGCGTTACAGGCTTTTGGTGACAGATTTTGATTGGTCACTAAAGCTGCTGGGAATTTCCAGAAACGTATTTTTGGATGGTTTTAATTATTTTGAGATTCTGTGGGTGTTTGTTACTGAGTGTAATAATTTTTTAAAAATGAAGGAGGTCTAGGAGATGGCTTTAATTTAATTTGGTGATTTTTGAAGATGTATTTCTATTTTTAGAAATAGTTTGAATATTTTTTAATTAAATAAAAATCTTTCCGATGGGTTTTTAAGAGTTTGATAATTTTCTAGGGTATAGGCGCTCATGATTGACATGGTAAAATTATTGTCCAAAATTATAAGAAGGTTCAAGTTAGGTGAAAAATTCGTCCAAGATAAAAATAATTAAGAAAAATGGCCGTTTTTGAATGGATTAATTCAAGAAAATTTTAATGTGGTTAAAGGACCTTTGGAATGAGGTTCAAGGGCTGGAGTTTGAGGAGAGGATGTTCTAGTTAGGGGTGATAATCGGTCTTCGGTTTTTCGGTTAACCCGTCAACCGAACCGAAACCGTCGGTTTGATGGCCAACCGAAAACCGAGAATGGGTTGCGGTTTGCGGTTGCGGTTGCCTGTTTCCGGCTTGGTTCAGAGTGTAGCGGTTAGCGGTTAAAAAACGCAACCGAACAGACTAACCGCCAAAACCGACCCAATCAGTCAATTCAGTGTCGTTTCTCTTTGGGCGACCTCTTCTCTTCTCGGCCACCCAGTGCTCCGCCTCCCCTGACCTAATTCTAAATCCCAAATCGAAGACGAAGGAGGCGAGGCGATATCAGAAAGAATCTCAGCCGCCGCTCCTCCGCCTCCCCATTTCTGAACAGCTGAACCCTAGCCTCGCCGTCAAGCTCGTCGCAGCGCCATCCTCCCGCTCCCGGCCTTCTTCGCGTCGCCATCCTCCCGCTGACCAACGCTGCTCCGCCTTCTTCCCCCATCTAATCCGGCGGCGGTGGAGATGAGAGTGGAGAAAAGGGGCTTTGCCAGCAGGACAATCAAATCCTCTCCGGCGTCGAGATCAATTAGCCGAGCACCATGCATGTCCTCCGCCGATGGACCCTACTGAAGTTGTCGCCTCTGCCGATAAGAAAGCGATGATGTCAAGATCCAGCCACTTTTGGTTTCGCTCCAAGGCAAAGGAGAGAAGGTAGACAAGAGAAGATAGATGGAAGGATTCAGAGCAGAGGAAGAAGTCGACGGGAATTGATGATTTTCTTGGAATTTTGGTGAGGGTAGAGGGTGGCAGAGAGAGCTTGCGATAGAAATGGAGAGGTTAGAGAGAGGGGTTTTCTTTTGGAGAGAGGATAGGGTAACAGAGAATGAGATGGGGAGAAGGATCGAGAATGCTAGAGGGTTGGAATTAATGTTTTATATTTTTTTGGAATTTTTATTTTTCTTTTCAATTAATTTTTGGTTGATAGTTAACCGACAAACCGAACCGACACCGACGGTTAGCGGTTTCGGCTAACCGATTGGGCAATCGGTTGCGGTTGCGGTTGGCTGTTTTAACCTCTAATAGGTGTCGGCTAACCGACCCGTCGGTTCGGTTTAACCGCAACCGAACCGATTATCACCCCTAGTTCTAGTGATTCAAAAGGGGTTTTAAATCAAGAAAGGTCGTCTAAGAAAATGGATTCTTATTAATAGGTTTCCCCAAGATAATCCGGCTAAGGAGGGGTTTCTTCGAGGAAAGAGTTGAGGAGTCATCTTTTCGAGGTGAGTGTAAAGGGGGTAAAATCTCTGTCGTAGGTCTTTTAGTTTATGCTTTTCGTTCAAGTTATTTTTTAGTTAATTTTCTAGTATGCGCGATATGTGTGTGAGGCATCCCACCGCCTATAAGGGTGGTGGAACGCGTTGTGCTATGTATGAATGTATGTATGTTTGATGGTATGAGGAACCCCCGGGCGGTTGGGCCACTACAGGACACAGTAGATGGTCAGATCACTGCTGGACGGCGAGACGTAACGCAACAGTTGATCGAGTATGTTGGGGTCACTACTGGACGACGAGATGTAACGCAGTAGTTGACGGGTATGGACTGGACGGCGAGACGTAACACAATGCCATTGCCGAGTTTGGGTATGCAACCGGATGACGAGACGTAACGCGGTTGGCATACTAGAGTAGGGACACCGGACAGCGAGACGTAACGCAGTGGTCTCTTGTGTTGGTGTTTTTGGATTAAGAATATAAGTAAGGGAATTCTAAAGATAAGATAGGAGTAGAGATCTCTTATAGACTGTTTAATAGTGAAGTTTAAAGGATGAAAGTGAGAACGACTTTCGTCTAAGGAAGGCATTCCCCTAATAATGTGTTTAGGAAGGAGTTTGCCTAGAGCAAAGACCTTAGGAGGTAATGACGAGACTGACCCCTTCTCACTCAACAGGTCGAGGAAGGGTTAGCAGAGGCAGACTACAAGAAGGGGCAAGGCGATGTGAGCAGCTGCACCAGCATTGATGAGAAGTCAAGGAACTCGTGAAGAGTCAGAGCTAGAATAGTTTAATTTCTTTGTTACATGGTTAGGAGTGTAAACTGGAGATTCTGAGTTCTTTCATTTTAACTATTGGGATTGTCATTTGCCCAAGTGTACAGTCTTTTTGTTTGAAATTCTTAAACATTGTCAGTTTATTGATTTTAAAAAATTGTTTGGGTTGCACCGGAGTAACCAGTTTGTGGTTTGAGTTGTATTTTGGTTTTGAAAAGAGGCGGGACGTGTCATTTCTTAAAAACCCATCGGAAAGATTTTTATTTAATTAAAACAAATATTAGAACAATTTCTAAAAATAGAAATACATCTTCAAAAATCACCGACTTAAATTAAAGCCATCTCCTAGACCTCCCTCAATTTATAAAATTATTAAACTCAGTAACAAACACCCACAGAAGCTCGAAACAATTAAAACCATCCAAAAATACGTTTCTCGAAATTCCCAGTAGCTTTAGTGACCAATCAAAATTTGTCACTAAAAGGCTGTAACGCCTTTTGCTAAAAACCCAGAATTGCATCCTCATAAAAAATCACCAAATCGATCGATCTAACTCAAAGGGATCAAGTTCCCTTACCTCTAGAACGTGCCTAGGCCTAGGTTGGATGACTTGGGACGTTGATCTCCTCGTTGATCGAACCCTCAAACGTCACCGCTAATAAAATACGAGCTTCGGATTAGACTATCGATAAATCGAGTTTAGAAATCGGAAAGGGGTTCGTGATCCTTACCTAGAAACACGAAAGGGATGGGATTCAAATTGGGATCGGGATCGGAATTGGGGTCGGGATGGGGAGCTGGCGCTCCCTTTCTTTTCTTCTTCTCGCCGCGGGACGACGGAGGTGTTGGGAAGGGGATGGCGGCGGGATAAATTGAAGGGGGGGGGGGGATTTAGATGCTGGGTGATTAATAGGTTTGCTGGGGAGTGGGCAGGGCCGCTCCCGCGGCCTCTTGTATATTTTTATTTTTATAATTAATGTTATAATAATAATATTATAATAATAATTATTATATTATTATTTTTAATCCGCGATTGTAACTCTTAGTACGTAACCGTCAATCCAACCGATCACGTATTAAAATCGAACCTAACTCTAAAATACTGGGGGTGTTACATTTCCCCCACCCTTATAAAAATTTCGTCCCCGAAATTTGATCGGAACTCATCCTTCTATCAACACCCTTCTTATACTTCCTTCCCTTGATCATCTATTCTTACTATAACAACTTCGATGGTACCTTTTGCTCAAATAAGTCTCCTTAGCTTGCAGCACTCGTGTAACCATAAGTATCTCACTGCCCTTCTTACTCCCCAGCTTGATCCAAACATGGTGAAACAAAATGCCAATTCGGCTTTTCATGTTGATCCAATTCTCCTGGTAGTTGATGTTCAACCTAAATCCAAAATCGAGACATCACATACGAACACAAACATAAGAACAACGATGGATGAAATACGAGATATGATTAACGAAATAAAAAGAAGTAACAAGAGTTTGGAATGAAAATGGACAGAGTTTCGGCTAACTTCAAATACAAGAAAGGGAGAACAAAATATAGAAGTAGTGTCTATAGTGTGTGTGTGTGTCTCCCTCCTCTATTTATAGTATGAACTTGGCATCATTGTTGATTTGTTTATTTCAACAACTTGTTTCAGCTACTTGCTTAGACAGCTGCTAGCTTTCATTCAAGGACGAGGCAATTATCAGCTACTTGCTTGAGCTCTTTGTCCATTTAATTCTCCAGCTTGCTTCCATTAAATTGACCTGGTAGCTTGCTCCCACTTAACGTGATTTGCACGAGCTACAGGCTTCAGCTACTAGCTTCTCTATGATCGAGCGATGAAGGCAAGGGAGGAGGAGCTGCTTCCTTAGGACGTCGATGCAGTTGCTTGCTTCCCGAATAATGGATCTGCTTGCTCCTAAGTATGGACCAGCCTGCTTCCCAAGTAATTGACCAGCTAGCTTCTATTATTGGGACCAGCTTGCTTCTTCATTTGACGTCAAGCCATCCTCCAGCTGCTTGCTTCTTTATTTTGACCGGACCAGCTTGCTTCTTTGTTTGGACCGGCAGCTTTTCCTTATGTTTAGCAGTAGGTAGTTTGACTCTGCAGTTTGCGGTTCTCTTTCCGTGATTCATCACCATAATACACGATAGGTCTCGTATATTGATAACAAAAGGGGACGCGGCTGGAGTGGTACGGCTCTTTGCCCTCGCCTGGGACGTCGCGGGATCGAGTTCCAGCGACGCCAGATTTTGAACCCTAACCATCTTTTTGTTGAATTGACTCATTATTCCGTTCTTATTGGATAAAATACCCTGAAACATGACTCAAACAAAAAACCAAGCATAAAATCGGGAAATCGAATGAACTTGGTACAATTTATGTTATTTTAGGATGTAAAAGTGTAGGCGAATATATGTATAATTTAGTTGTTATCACGGGTCGCGTCTCTGCATTAACTTCTGCCGACGAGTTCATGCCGCCTGTTTCCAGTGGTCGCTGTCGGGTACCACCTCTACCAACACCCTCCTATTGTCGTCAACAATCAGCATCACCCTCTCTCATGCCTGAATTCGAGAATCTAGTGATTTTGGAAGCGAAATTGAAGAACTAGGGATCTTGAATTTGGGGGGTTTTCCAAATCCGAATCTCGGGTACAATTGCTTATGCACCAGGAGCAAGCTTATGCTCCTACCCGACCTTGACATAATCCATTAGAAATAAATAAGCTCGTCGCACTCCTTCGCCTGAGCGAGCGCCGAGTTCAGCACTTCGTCGTAGATTCTTGGCAGCTTTTTGGCCAGATATTGCTTTGCAACTCAACGAATCTTAGTTGCAAAAGTGGAGAAACCCCACCAGCCTCTAAATCTCCTCTGAAACTCCACCACCAACAGCAGAAGTCGGCCAATGTGCTGAGGTTACGGATTGAATTAGGGATGTAGGAGATTGCTGATGGAATTTGGGATCTTCTTTTTGTTTTAAGCATTGGAGAGTTTGTGAGGAAGACAGATTTGGTTTTATTTTAATTTTGTTTAAAAATTTATTTTAAATAAAAATGAATTTGCATCCACCTATTATTGAAAGCTGAGTTGTCGATGACGCATTCGGTGAGTTGGCAGTCTAGTAAGCGTATCGTTAAAATAACTCACGGTGTTACTGACGATGTTAAAGTTTCAACGAAAATGACTATATTTGTAATGAAACTTTCCGAATTCTAGTTATAAGTGGTATTTCTCCAAAATAGGCTATTATTGTCACAAGGCAAAAGTTTTAACTATACAAGTGTATTTTTTCGAATAATAATAATAATAATTACTTCTCCAATTGTTACAAACATGTACACAAATTTCAAACTTAACTACTCACGCAGTCACGATGTCAGCCAACATATTATTATTATAAAATTTAGCACAATTTGTTAGCAACTAGATAGCTACAACCAAACCATAATTTAACATTTTAATGATCAAACTTCAAAGACTCTTACTACTGCCACATAAACCACCACAAATCAAATGATACTTTCTCGTCCAATTCATATCTGCCTTGTTTTTTGTGTTCGTCTTTTCGTTCTTTCATGACTTCTAATGAGTCTGACATGCTATTATTCTTATTCCTTTCTAAATTGTTAGTTAGCAACTCGTCTGGTTAATAACTTTAGCTTCGTTTAGTTTTGGTGATTGTTTGGTTGGTATAATTACAATGCATTCTTTTTTTGAATTTTCTGCACAAACAATACATGTATTGTTTGCTTGATGTGATGGAAACTATTACTCAAAATGAGTGATAGTAATATCTCTAGTAAAACTTGAGATTGTTGAAATAGTTTTAAGAAGATTGTTGGGTTCCTTTTTGTTCCAATTATACCCCTAGTTATATCTCTATGTTCTAATAAAAGTAATGGCAAAAGTGAACTTTCACACAAAAAGTAAAATAACTTGTTGATTACTAAAGGCAAAATACACTTGTATAGCCAAAACTTTGACAGTTTTGCCAAATATAGCCATTTTTTACGAAATACCAAAAATAGCAATTTTCGTCCAGTTCTTTGACAGCGTGACTTACCGTGCTGACTGGATTAACGGATAATCCGATGTGGCGATTTTCGTCCGGTAAGTATTTTCCACGTGGCTTTTGAATTTTTTTTTTGAAAAGGGTAGGTCGAACATATCAGAATCCCCCTCTCTTCCTTTTCATTTTTCCTTTCTTCTACACTCGACAATTCTCTTCCCCTTCGAACCCTACTCATCTGACGAAGACTACGAAAAACGTTTCCTTCTCCAGAACGGCGGCGGTGTTCGCCGACGACGAGCGTCCTTTTTTTGATCGATCCCGCAATGACTAACAAAACCCCTTTCCTCATGCCAGATATTCCTCCCACCCACTCATCCCACACCCCAAACTTCCTCCTCCGAGTTGGCGGCGATGCATCCAGCTGGTTAATAAAGAGTCGGCGAGCACATTCCGGCGACGCGATTGACTTCTGGTGAGCTCAAATCGACCATCCAGAACAAAAGAATCCCAAGTTGACATTGACAGAAAAACCCTAATCATCAGGAAGCTTAGGGGAATCTCGGGCGGTTGATTTTCTGGGCTTCTTCCTTTCATTCGACCGGTGAGTAAATCTCTGGTTGTCGATTTTCCTCTTTTCTCTTGTTGCAAATGTTCGATTGTGGGTGCAGTGTTGTAAAGTTGTGTTGGTTCCTTTATTTTATAGATCGTAGCGGGCCATAAAGGCAGGAAAACGACACAACAAAGGCATAGCGGGACCACTGGTTGTCTTCTCTCTCGAGTTTGCCCTTGAAATCGAAGGTAAGCAGCTCAACATTCTGGGTACAATCGTCATTAGTTTGGAAAACCCTAGGATAGAATAATGTTTATTAGGTGGTTCCGCCTTTGTTGTTTAGTGATTTAAACACTAATTAAACTAGGTTAGTGATTCAATTGTGATTAGAGAATTAATTAATTATGGGGTTTACTTACCAAAGTGTTGGTGTGCCTTGTACATATGGTGAGTTCATGGGAAGAGCATGATCCAAATCACTAAGCCAATTCGGGTGACTACTTTTCAGCAAATGAAGGTGAAGCTGCCCATTCTGTAGCTCGACAAATTCACTATGTGTATTTCTCGGATGATGCGGACACATCCGATGATGAATACCATGAAGCAAGGAACAACCTTCGAGCCTACAGTGAGATGAGAAAAAAGAAGGTGAAGACAAGGGCTGATGGTAATGGGAAGGAGGTGGAACAGTTGGATGAGTTTGACGAGGTGGATGCTGAAGAGGGGGTATCAGAAGAGGAGGTAGAAGAAGAAGGAGGTTTAGATAATGACAATGTAAACAATAAAGATGAAGCTTCTCAAACTCAGCACGCACCTCCAACTGAGCAAGCACGTATGGAGACATCAAACCATTCGAGCTATAGACTGTCTGAGGAGTCTGACCATGTGCGAGGAAACTTATCCGACGAGGCTAGTGTTGATATATTAGACACCACACCACACTACGATCCTGGGTGTGACCACAAGAAGTTCCAGTTCGTCGCTCGTATGAAGTTCGAGGATCCTGATCAATTTAAGAGTGTTGTAGTGATGCATTCCGTAGCAGCTGGGGCATATTTGAGGTGGGTTAGGGTTAACCCTTCGAGGTTAGAAGTAAAGTGTAAGGACAAGAATTGCAAATGGCGAGTTTATGCAAGCTGGTTTAGGAAGAAGCAATCTTTCATGGTCACAAAGGTGGGGCTGCCACACTCATGTTCGAGGCAGCTCAGGGTTAATCAAGTGACTGCCAAGTGGATTGCCAAAGACATGCTTGAAAGGTTCAAAAACAATCTTGAATGTGCACCAGATCAGATCATGGCCGAGGTGAAGTTGAAGCATAACATTGATGTGAAGAGAAGGAGCTGTTACAGGGCTAAGGTGGCAGCCATTAAACTTCTGAGTGGATCGTTGAAGGATGAGTACAAGAAGGTACGGTCATATTTGGGTGAGATGAAGAAACGAGATCGGGATGGGAGGTTTGTTCTAGAAGTTGACCCACATCCTACACAAGAAAAGGTCTTCTTCCAGAGAATGTTTATCGGGTTCTCCAACATACGAGATGGTTTTTTCTTAGCCTCTTGCCCAATGTTCGGACTAGACGGCTGTTTCTTGAAGGGTGAGGTGAAGGGTATGCTACTTACAGCGGTTGGGAAGGATGGCAATAACCAGATGTACCCAATCGCCTAGGCAGTAGTAGAGGGAGAGAACACCAACTCATGGAGGTGGTTCGTTACCATTTTTTCCCAGGAATTAGGACAAACAGATGGAAGGGGTTGGACAGTTATCTCAGACCAACAAAAAGTTGGTTTTGTTAACTAGTTGCTGCTGTTTTCTTATCTTAGGACTAACAGACGGAAGTGTGTGTTATTTTTCCTGTTTCCTATTATGTTTGATATTTTTGCTAACTTTTAACCATTTATTTTTGCAGGGTTTAGTTGATGCTATAGATGAGTTGTAGCCAGAAGCTGAGCACCGAAAGTGTGCACACCACGTTTATGCAAATTGGAAAGCAAAGAACAAAACAGATCAGGTTCGTAAGCTCTTCTGGAAATCTATTTATGCTTGTAACGAAGGGGATCGGAAGAAAGCAACAAATGAAATGGAGGCAATAGAAGGTACTGATCTTGGTTCTACTCCTTTCAAAGATTTCATGGATGATGAACCTAGAACATTCTGTCGATCTTTCATGTCGACTGTATCTAAGTGTGATTCCGTTGAAAGCAATATCTGTGAGACTTGGAACGGAACAATTGTGAAGTTTAGGGGAATGAGGATAATTGACATGCTAGAGGGGATTAGGTTGCACATGATGGATCAGTTCGTGATTAAGCAAACTATGTTGATGGATACCCCTGGTCTGTTATGCCCTACAATTAGGAAGAGGGTAGAGAAGGAGAAGGAATGGTCTCGACTGTGTATTGCTAGGCAGACCTTGGATGCCAAGTGTGAGGTCAAAATGGGTGATTCGGGTTACATTGTCGAACTGAATGACAAGAGTTGTACCTGTGGATATTAGAAGTTGAGCGGCGTGCCTTGCTGCTATGCGGTCTCATCAATATCCCACTTGAGATTAGAGGTGGATGATTATGTTCATCCATGTTACCATGCTCACCATGTCGTTGAAGGCTACAAGGTCGACATCCTTTGCTTAGATGGCAAGCAAGCTTGGCCAGAAGGGATGAGACTTCCAGTACACCCACCCAAGCAGAGGGCCATGTCGGGCAGGCCAAAGAAGAACCAGAGAAAGATTGCTCACGAGTTAGAAACTCGACCACAAAGGAATGGAGTTGGAGAAGAGGTAACTAGAAGCGGCACTGTAATGCATTGTTCGAAGTGCGGTGGTGAGGGGCATAATGCTAGGGGATGCAAGGCTTCCGCTGCTGACTGCAGGTTATTACAATTGTCCATTATCCCATTTTATTGGCTTTTGGTAATCGTATACTAACATGGAAACTCTGGTTTTCCTTGTAGGCCTATACTAGAGCAGCTCGAAACACAACTCCAGTAGCTACAAGGAGGCCTACTGCTACTGCAACAGCTGGAATCAATAATAGAGCCCCTACTGTAGATGGTGGGAACACCTCTCTTGATCCTGCTATAAGGAAGAAGAGAGTCGGCCATTGTTTGAAGTGTGCTAGTGTCACACATAACGCGAGAACTTGCCCTCTCAACCAAGGTGTCGGAGTACAAGTAAGTATAATATGATTTTGATGACTCAGAATAAGTGTGAACGTGTAGGATGTTAATTGAACAAATCTAAAATGCAATAACTTGTCCATTGTAAATGTGTAGGACATTAGATTGAATGTTGGTGACCGAAGGACGACTGAAAGAGAGATGCGAGTTGCAACAACTGGGGTGGGAGTCTACGTAAATGAGGCTACTGGGAATACTTATGTGAGGGTAAGTATTAGCATGAATGATACTTCCTGTTAGCATGAATGATTGACTTTATTTTGCTGGATTCTTAATGTTTGGTTCATTATGGTAGCTTGCCGGAGGACGAGGGCATCCTGTTGGTGGTACTCATCCCACTGAGGTAGAAATGCAAGGAAGCCAGACCCCTACAACGCAACCTTAGACTGCCAAAGTCACCATGGGTCACATCTTTTTTGTATATGTCGGTTGTAATGGCCTTCGTGGAGGATTTTTTTGGGTATCTGACTCGTGTAATCGGCCGGCATTGGAGCATTATGTTAGGACACGGATGTTAGGGTTTAGAGACTTATGTAATTCAGGTAAAAGGATGTTAGCTGATGGATGTTATGCAATATGTAATTCAGGTGAACTTATGTTATCTATTGGATGTAAAGACTTGTGCAATTCAGGTGAAATGTATGATCTAGCACATTATGCTTATTATGGTGTGGAAAATAAGGTCATTTGCATAGTAACAAACTGAAACAACCCAGGACTTTTGCGTACTAACAGACTGTAAACATTAGAATTTAGGTCTCTTGCTTAACCATTGACATACAAACTGCAAACATAGTGCGAGAAAACAACAACTCAAACATGAAAGATCACCTACTAAACATACTAATACATTCCCCAACGGTTCATTAACATGACCAAAAGTAACAAAGCATTCAATAGAACAACAACAACGAACATTTGTCGAATTACAATAACATCTTGGTTAACCCTCCTCAACTCTTCCTCTATAATTTTTCTCTCCTTCCTCCTCTTTGCCTTAGCCTCAGCCAACCGTAAACTCTTTTAAGCCTCAATATTTCTCTCCTTACATCCACTTCATCCACCGCCCCTTCCATCCACAAAGAATTTGCAATTTTTACTTGGATCCTGAAGCAACAACTTCTATAGTCACCAATCTCATAATGTACGAATTACAAATGGGCTAGCAAACTCTAGTTTACCTTCCAATGTGGACAGTCGTAGAACATTCTGCCTGACTTCCTACTTCTGTTAGTCACACAAGGCGCATTGTGGTAGCAAGAGACTTCCCCAAGGCTATTTTGAGTATTTTCGCTTCTCGAAGAGAAAGCACCTCTTTGAGACATGATGAATCTTCTTTAAGGCTTGAATGAGGAAAAAGGAGAGCCAGTTACGATGGATGCGGGGGACGGCGAGGAGCAGCGACTACGGTGGAAGTGCGGAACATCGAAGGTGGGTGTGGCACGGAACGGCGGAGTCGGGGAAGGCGCGAAACAGCGGAGGCGAAGGATGTTTAGGAAGGAAGGAGGAGGCTGAAATGGGTTCGTCGACGGTTGCGGCGGGCATATTCTCCACCGTTTGATATATGAAATTAAATCATGACCTTTGTTTGTAACCGCTAATTAACCATGAGTGGTTGGACCAAATAATTTTGATTGTTCTTTTTAACCTGAGTTTTCTTTATATATTTTTTAAAAAAGTTGGATTATGATATTATCACAGGGGTGCTATATCCGACTATCCACTCAATTTGTCACCGCCGTTGATTAATCACCATCGACTGAATTCATCTCTTCGCCGGAAATCGAGAGATGTTTGAATCTCGTTCCCACCATCATTCTCCTCGTCTCCCTCTAGTTTCTTCTTAGCGTGATGGCGGGAGCGACTACGATAATTGTGGTTGATGGCTGGCCGGTGGCAATAGGGTGGTGGTGGTGGACTAGAGATGACCTAGCGGCGATAACAAGACCGAGGATGGTGGTGACTTGGACCGACTAGCGGTTCGAGATCTTGGTGCTGATGGTCGATGACAACGACGACGACGGTGATGGATTGGTGGTGCAACTCGCCGGAGGTGTTCGCTTCGAAGGAACAGAACTCAGGCTACCTATTTGCCTTTTGTATAGGAGTGGAGTTTCGGTTGTTGGTTAAACCGATAACCGGCTTGTTATCCACTAACCGGTAACCAATCTAACCAAAATTCGGTCGGTTATCGGAGGCTGGACGAGATGATTTTGGTCCTGGAGGAGGTGCGGTTAATTAATAACCGAGATAACCGAAGCCTATTTCGGTCGATTGTCGGTTGGGGGGCCGGCCTTTCGGTTAATCGATAATCGACCGTTCGGTTGCCGGTTATAACCGAAATAATCAAAAATCCACCCTTACTTTTGTACATTTATGTTTCTGTTTAATTAATTTATTAGTTAAATCACCTACCCAATAATCAGTTAATCACGAACCGAACCGTCATGTTTAACTGCCATAACAAGGTGACAACACCATAGAATTGCCGAAGAAAAGAGTTAGAGTTGTATTACTTTAATAAGAGATTGATAAATAGGTATTTATAGGGATGGCAAAAAGATTCGCAATCGTGGATATCCGTCAGAATCCGACCTCATTGGGTAGGGTAAAACCAAACCCGAAGCATTTTTAGTGTGTACGGGTAAAACCGGAACCCGAATATTGCGAGTAACCGGTGGGAATGGTTTTCTCACTATCCAACCTGAACTCGTCCGATTATACACGAGCATCTATACTTTGTCAAGAAATGATCATTATGTTTCTCAACATATTTTATATTTTGCATACATATAATATTTTCATGAAATTGTGTTGTTTGAAATTAATTTTATTCATTCTAGTGAATTATTGTAGTACTTTTTCACTTATGTAACATTAGCATACAAGTGAATATGGGATTGGTTTTGAATTTTTACCTTATTCTTACGTGGTGATGAGTATTGGTAAAACTTGAATTATTTTAGCTGGGGTAAGTGGGTAACGAATATGCATTATCCGTCCTCGACCCGATCTGTTGTCATCCCTAACTATTTAACCAATTTGAAGTGAAAATATCACAATCACAATATCACACTTTATAATTCTATCCAAATATCAAATGTAATAAAAGTATCATATGTTAAATGTTGCGGTATCGTGAAACATGATAATTGCACACAAAGACCATATTTAAATAATGTGCATTCCAAACTACTGAAAGCCCAAATGAGTTAGAAAGGCCTAGGTGTTTGTCATCTTGTCTACTTGAGCCAACTTGGGGCAAGGCTAGCGCATAGGCTACTCCATGTCTCCATCTTTTTTTACAGGAAGTACCATATATTAAAAGTTGGCTTAATTCACCTGTATCGCCATAATTTTTATGATTTTGACAAATAAAACCACTTTTTGAAAAATACACAGATATAGCCAAATCCGTCCAATTGTTTGACGGTTCACTTAACCCGCTGACTGTAATAACGACAACGGTTGACGTGGTGTGTTTTATTTTGTGTCCTTGCAAAGTGAAAAACATCCAGATTTTTTTAATTAGTGAATAAATTATGACTACAAAGGAGACGACGAACCGGCCGACGGGAGATCCCACTTGGTGCACTTGAGTTGTCGGAGCTCTGGTAGTGAAAGAAGTGGGTTGAGGGTGGGGAGATAACAAGGGAGATAAGATAGGTGATGGGGATGGACGATATTTAGGAGGATGAGGAGGGATTTGACGGAGCAGACGGCGGAACTGATCATCGCTGGAAGAGGGAGGGAGGTTGGCAGTGGTTATTGGGGGGATTGGGTTATGGATTCATTTTCATTTTTTATTTTAATTCAAAAGTTTTCTTTTATTTTAATAAAAAAGTGATGTGGCAGCCATGTGGCATGACCTAGTATGTTGTAGCGGATGTGGAAGATGAGGTGGCATCCATATCATCATCGTGTTAACCGTGTTAAAGTTTTTAACGAAAATGGCTAATTTTGTCAAACGAGTTTCTACAAAGTAGCTACAACTGTGTATTTTTCAAAAAATGACTATTATTGTTAAAAGCGCAAAAATTTGGCTCTGCAAATGAATTAAGGCTAAAAAGTTCTGAGTACACACATACCCATGGAAAGGCAACACAAAAAATATAGGGAAAATTAGGGTTAATTGCACCATTGGTCACTGAGATTACAAAAAACGTTCAAGTTTGGTCACTCGAAATATTTAAATCCATTGGTGGTAACTCATTTTACAAAAACCGTTCACTTATGCTCACTCTCTGTTAGATGCCATCCAATGCCGTTAACAGCGTCCGTTAAGTGATGACGTGGCCGACAGATTCGCATAATCAACACTTTTTACCCGAAAATTAACAGACCCGACCCACCACATTATGGAGACCCTCCATGTCATCTAAATCTACCCAACCCTCTAACCAAACCAAACCAGACCTGACCCGACCCACCAACCCATCTATCTTATTTATGTGGCTTTCTGGCCACAAGAATCCTTTCATCTTCCTAAAACCTTCACATCTCACTCTATTTTCTTCTCATTCCCTTCTCCTCTGCTAATGGCGGCACCTTTCAGTCATTGTGGATTGGCATCAGATCTCAAGACGAGCTGGACAAAGGTGAATCCAGGGAGGAGGTTCTACAGGTGCAGCAAGTATGGGGTAAGATTTCTCTGAATTTTCTACTTTGATTTGTAGACCATTCGACCATCCCTCTCCTTCATCCTTCTCTGTTTTATTTGCTTGGATATGTAAGCAAATGGGGCATGTAATTTCTTCAGATGGCATGATCCAGCACTTGATGAACATATGAAGTTTGTGGTGCTGAACTTTCATCGTCGGATTTGGGAACTAGAGAAGAGGCAAAATGAGAAGAGGAAATGCTTTCCGCCAACATCTTTCATTTCATGATTCACATGAACTGCAAATGTGAACTCTCCACTAGAAGCACCTGTTTGGTAAAAAAAAAACAGCAATTGAAAGGAGTTAATTTCAAAGGAAATGAGCAGTTATGGAGCAGGAGGTAAGTAGGTGGTCATGTCCCACCAACTTCAATTAAAAGACAAAAAAGGTCAAACCCTAAGGCTGCATTTTCGTCATTCCCACAGAACCCTGCATTTTTCTATTTAAATACTATCCAAAGTGTTGTCCTCATCTCTAGTAAATGCCAACTGTGGAAAAGGACAACCCAGACCAGCCATCTACCATAAAGACAAGAGTGAAAACGACGAGAAACTTATAATATTTAGGTTGAGTTTCATTTGGAGCCCGCACATGCCCCACCATGGTTCCTTCGATGAAACGGTGACCTGGAAAAGCAACAAAAACCTGCAATTTAGTATAAAAGAAAGCTAAAAGAGAACCCCCCCAAAAGCCATAACACCCACTCGATACTTTCGTCTGCCCCCTATTCTTTTCTCCTTTTTCATTCTTTCCAAACAAGGCTCAAATAAACAAAAGGCAGAAACTTGCCTTTAGGGTTTCGTTGTTGGAGAGAAGAGGAGAATCGAAGCTTTGATTTAAGGTTTTGTTGTCTGCTAAAAGAGGGGGAAGTCTGGCGTAAGCGATAAAGAAGAAAATGGGAAGCGGGTTTGAACTAGGTATTGAGAAAGGAGTCAACCATAGTGCGTGATGGACTCCATTCCTCCTTCGTCGCCGGTGAATTCGCGAATAGAGATGGAGAGGAAGAAAACGGGAAGGAGGGAGGTGGTGCAGTATGGAGAAGAGGAAGATATTGATTTGCTTTCGATTTAGGTATTTAATCAAGGTGGGTAGATTTATTGGTCGGGTCGGTCTGGTTTAGTTAGCGGGTCTGGTTTGGTTAGAGGGGTGGGTAGGTTTAGATGACATGGCAGGTCTCCATAACGTGGCGGGTCAGGTCTGTTTATTTTTGGGTTAAAAAGTGCTGATAAGGCGAATCCTCCAGCCACTTCACACTTAGCGGACACCGTTAACGGCGTTCGACGGCAGCGAACGCAGAGTAACCATAAGTGAACGGTTTTTGTAAAGTGAGGTACCACCAATGGATTTTAATATTTCGAGTGACCAAACTTGAACGTTTTTTGTAATCTCAGTGACCAACAATGCAATTAAACTGGAAAAATTAAGGAACAATGGACTGAAAACAACTACAATAATGAAAAGGATATATGAAACCGAGAAAAATTAAGCCCAAAAAAATAGAAGCCCACACAAACCCTACTCTCAAATGTGAACCATCACCAACCGAGTCCGACACCTCTTTTTATCCCTAGAAATGAGCCTACAATTCCAAAAGCCATGGTACATTACCTGCAAAGACAAGATGAGAGTCAAGAAGGGAAGGCCCGCTGACTCGTAAAGATAAAAAGCGCAACAACGTCTTTGTCAGATATGATAATAGTATGACAATGTTTTTTGCTATACTATAGGTCCCGTGAGGATTACAGAGGAGCGCCGCGTGGGTGTGAGTTAATGATTGAGTTCAATTCATTTATTACAGGTGCTGCTCTTATCGATCTTCCCTTGTCGGGTTCTTTATTCACCTGGAGTAGTCAGAGAGATAATCCATGCTTGTCAAGAATTGATAGATGTCTGATTTGTAATCAGTTTGATGCTAAGTTTGTGAACTGCAGGCTGGTTGCTTTAGAGAGAATTGAATCTGATCACAATCCGATTCAGTTAATCTGGGACGAGGAGGAGAGAATTCATCGACCGTGGAAATTCGAGAATATGTGGCTAGAAGTGGATTCTTTCTATGATAAGATGGAGACTTGGTGGAGTGAACAACCGAGGGGAATGGGTGATCTTTTCCTTTTCGGGAGAAAGCTTGGTCTGATTAAAGAACTTATTAAGAGCTGGAACAAAGAGGAATTTGGAAGGGTCGAGATAAAAATCACTGAGATTCTGGAAAGTATTGGGTGGATTGACAGATTGGAAGAAGAGAATGGCATTATGGAAGCTGATAGAGTTATACATGATAATCTGAAATATGAGCTAGAGAGACTCTTATGGGTGGAAGAAGTTTCATGGAGGCAAAAATCAAGGGAAATATGGCTGAGGAAGGGTGATAGTAACACCAGTTACTTTCATAAGGTTGCAAATCACATCATAAGTAGGAACTGGGTCAGTAGTATAAAGATCAATGGGATAATTGTGGAAGGAAAAGAGGAATTGAAGAAGGCTTTTGTTGAGCACTTTGTCAATGCTTACAAAGAAACACGACCCAACCATCTTTTCCTGGTCAGCAATGAACGCTTGATTTTCACTGATGTGGAAAAGGCTTGTTTGGAGAGACCTTTCTCTGAGTCCGAGATTTGGAAGGCTGTGAAGCACTGCAAAGATGACAAAGCCCCGGGTCCCGATGGTTTCTCCATGGCTTTCTACAAAAAGTGTTGGAATGTGATTAAAGAGGACTTGTTCAAGGCTTTCGAAGACTTCTATGAGAATGGGAAGTTACCAAAATGTATTGCACACTCATTTATTTGCCTCATTCCAAAGAGGGACACAGTTGAGGAGATCCGTGACTTCCGGCCGATTAGTCTTCTAGGAAGCTTTAGCAAATTGATCTCCAAGGTGATTATGGATAGAATCAGACCATTTGTGAGAAGAATTGTGTCTGGAAATCAGTTTGCGGGGGTTCAAAGGCGCCAGATTCATGAAGCTACGCTAATTGCAAATGAATTAGTCGATAGCAAGCGAAAAAGTGGGAAACCAGGTTTGATTTTTAAACTTGACATTGAGAAGGCCTTCGATAACGTTAACTGGAACTGTCTTTTCAATATCTTACAGAACTATGGTTTTCATTTGAGGATGCAAAAGTGGATCAAAAGTTTGGTTACCTCTCCTAGCATGTCCGTGTTGGTCAATGGGGAATCTGCAGGGTTCTTCATCATTGGGAAAGGGCTTCGGCAAGGTGATCCGACATCCCCATTTTTATTTACTCTTGTGATGGATATTCTGTCCACTATGCTGGATACCTTGAAAGATGCAGGACTTTTATCGGGATTTAAGATGGATGAAGCAGGGTTGAGAGGTGAGGTGACACACCTTCTTTATGTCGATGATACCATCATTTTCTGCGAAGCCAGTGAAGAACAAGTGCTTAATTTGTTGGGAACACTTGTGTGCTTTCAGTCTGTGACAGGGCTGAAAATCAATGTTGATAAATGTTAGATGTTTCCAGTTTGAAACGTTGAGCAGCCTGGCTATTTTGCGAACCTCTTCGGATACGGGTGGAGCTACCTTCCAACGATTTATTTGGGAATTCCATTGGGTGCTAGCCCCAATTCAGTGGTTGTTTGGGAACCTATCATTGTCAGACTGCAATCACGAGTGGATGGGTGGAGAGGGGGCTTCCTTTCGCTGGGGGGCAAAATTACCCTGGCTCATAGTACCCTCTCTAGTCAACCAATCTTTATGTGTTCTGTTATGAAGGCGCCAAGGTCTGTGGTTCAGAGAATGGAACAATGTCAAAGGGATTTCATATGGTCCGAAGTTGGTGAGAATAAGAAATTTCATCTTGTGAGATGGGAGAAGTGTAAACTAACAAGAGAGGATGGTGGTCTCGGTATTATTGATATCCGGAGCATGAATTCTGCCTTACTACTCAAATGGATGTGGAAGTATGTGACGGAGTCGGATGCTTGGTGGCGGCAACTTATCAATCTCAAGTTCCCTAACCAAGGGAGTCTTTGGAGGGCTGGAGAGGGTGGAATTCATATGGGATGCTCACTGTGGAAAAATATCATGAAGGAGGAGCATTTGTTTTGGAATCATGCTTATATTAATGCGGGGGGCGGTGCTTGGGTCTCATTCTGGAATGACTTTTGGCTGCCCAGTGTGAGACTTAAAGATGTCTATCCTAGAGTTGCAGCTGCTTCTTCTGCACTTGATGCGTGGGTATCCGAGTCATTATCCTTTTCAAATGAGAGAATGAATTGAGACATTCCTTTAAGGTTTTCGCTAAGATTGGGAGATGAGAGTGAGAGAATTCAATTGATGCAGTTTCTTTTTTCTATTCCTACTGGTTTTATTTCTACAGGACCTTGTAAGGTGATTTGGCAGCCTGCTCCTTCCTCATCTTTTACGGTGAAATTGACCTACAAGTGCATCATTTCCTCGAAGTTTATGGGCGAGGCGGAATTTCCGCATAAGGTGGTGTGGATTCAACAAGTTCCATCCAAAATTACTTTCTTCCTTTGGATCGTGATGCATCGACGGATTCTCACTAAGGAAAATCTTAAGAAAAGAGGTGGGAATATGGCTAGTAGATGTGCTTTATGCGAGAAGGCAGAAGAGAGTGTGGACAATCTTTTTTGCATATGTGAGTTCAGCTGCAGCATTTGGCGTCTCTTGCAAGTTCTCACCGAGGCAATGGGGCTGCACTCAATTGAGATTGATGCTGTGATCAAGGGTTGGCCGTGCGGTGCTCATGCAACTTGGAAACAGTGGTTCCGAAATCGTCTTTTTCATGTGTTCACATGGGAAGTTTGGAAGGAAAGAAATGTAAGAATGTTTCAAGACGAAGATTGGCGGGTTGTTCTACACAAGATTGGTCGGACACTTCTGAACTGGAGTTCGGCTCATGGACATATCAGAAAGCAAAATGGATTGTTGTGGCTGGAGTTGCTCCATGTTTATTGCCCTTTAAGCTGTTCTGAGCAGTAGTTGGGTTTGGCTGCATTCTCGGTGTTTAGGGTGGTTCTGTTTGCTGTTATGTCTCCGTTTTGCAGCTTTATTTTGCTTTGCCTGTTTCGTTTTTAGCCACTCCTTTCCTTCCATTTCTGGATCATGCCTTGCGATCCTGGGTTGTGGTTGGGATTCTCTGTGCTTTGTTTTCCCCCTTTCTTTTAGTTAATAAATGTTCACCCTTATAAAAATAGATCATAATATGACAAAAATAATATTACAATAAATATGTGTTTTTGAAATGATCATTTTTCTTTTGCTCAAAACATAATAAAATGAACTATTGGAAAAAAAACATAATAAAATGAACACCAATATATAGAAAATAATTAATGAGTTCTTTCCATATAATGTTTTTTAACTCAAGTTACAACAAATGAGAAATGTCATAATAACGTTGTGATATTTGATGATATTAAAGAGATAATATTACAACTAACACGTGTTTTAAAAAGCGAATTTCTATTTTGCTCAAAGAATAGAAAATGGATATCATTATGTATATCATCCCTATCATAATTAATGTGTCTTTTCTGTGCAATTTTTTCATTCCGAGTTCAAACCAAGGATATATGACCCCTATTAATAAAAAAAATGAGAGATTAAAAAAAGTAACATTTGACCTGTTAGTAAAAAAAAGTGGGTAAATTGCCAGTATGTCCCTCATTGTATCTTAATGAATTTTAAGTCATTAGATGACATTCCGATAAACGATTCCAGATTTGAGTGTTGTAGGATTTCGTAGAATAACTCATGTTTGTAAAAATGTACTGTACCGACGGTCAAGCCAAGAAAACCTCATACCTGAATCTAAATAGATAGGCAATTTTTAATCTACACTACTTATAATACATTTTAAAGAGTTTGATTTGCTCCATTTCAAATTTCGTGCAACGAGAGTGAAATAATCTACACTACTTATAATACATTTTAAAGAGTTTGATTTGCTCCATTTCAAATTTCCTGCAACGAGAGTGAAAGTAGGAAGGATATTTTCGTCTACATAATCAATTTATTATTTCATATAAAAAGATATCAATGCTAGGATTTGAACCATGGTCTCGTCCATCAAAGACAAGAATTGTAACCAATTAGACTAGATACATTTGTTGTACTTTATTAATACAAAACATAGAGGAAGTTAAAATTATGAAAAACAAAGTACTTTTCTATCACGGTTAGTTAGCCCGCTAAGTCTACTGCAAGTATTATGTGGTGTTTGATACTTCTATTTTCATATTTTAATAATTAATTTAGAATTTTTCTAACTTATAAATGAAGGATAATCTTAAAATCTCAACACAAATATCATTGGTTTGAATATTGCGCATTGAATTGAAGTGTTCAATGAAGTGTTCAATGACGACATAAGAACACTGGTACCATACATTTCTAGAAATATAAACATGACAAACACCAATACCAATTATCTCGACAGTCTATGCTAAAATTCGAAATTGTTTAATCATTCAATTTGAATGATAGTTTAGTCAAATCAAACAAATAATTGACGATTGTGTATGAACAAAAATAAAAACATATTATTGTCTTATGAAAAATGTATTTATTTTAAAAATCTAAAAAAACAATCAAAACATCCATACGACCCCTTATTTCAATAATGTACTTAATGAAATAATTTTTATCAGCATGATGCAATGTTCAAGCTAAGGTCCAAGTATTAATCACCAGTATAGTATTCATCATAGTTAACTATTTCAATATCCACAACTAACTATTAATGGTTACTTGCTTTCTCTTAGAGAGTTTAATGTAGCACTCTCATGCCTAGCTATGCTCTAAGCATTTGTTTTCTTTTTCACAATATCATTTGTAGTTATTTATTAAATCAACTTTGTTTCTAGCTTTCAATTCCTAATTATTCACTTCTTCATACCAACTTATGGGAATGCTAAATATATTTTTCATGTCTAATCTATTAAACATAAATGTTGCTTATCACCTAAATTCAATGCTATCCATGTTAGGTTTGAAATCACCAACATATTCTCCCAATTTCTCCAAAAAGCATAATATCTTGCGATTGATATCATAGTTTCATTAGGTAAAGTTCAACAAACTCAATCAATATTCGAACTCTTCGAAATAGCTATCTACATGCGAATATGAAGTACTGAGTAGCTAAAACTCTACTTGAGTTAGTACAATCTTTTGCGCTATCGATTCCAAATTCAACACATGATTATCTTATTACAATTTAGTCATACTAATTGTGCAGTAAGGGACATCTTATCAAAATCTTAAAGAAAGACTCCTTGATTGATCGCTTTCATGATGTAATCAATTATACCAAAATAGAAGTGATCAAATTTATAAGATGCACTCAAAGTTTGCTATAATTATTGAGGTTCAGCAGCACGTTAGGCGTACGGCTTTCATTGGGCATTTGTCTATCTTCTAGCTCGCGTAGACATGCTTATACATTATAAAAAAATAGCAATTTTAATAATAATGAATAAAATAAGGGTTCTAAAGCACTTTCATACTTTAGTTCAAATGATTTACCAACAAACGTAATAAATCTCAAGTTTATAAATTATTATCTTTTACCAAATGATATAATTAATTCATTCGTGAGCTGAAATAGCTAATTATAAGCACTTCAAATTTAAGTTAAAACTCTATATGATGCAATTGTTTGACGAAATGGGTTCTATAATAGAGTGGTTCTATCGAGAGAGGTCTCTAAGAAATATGGCTTACTTTATTATTCCTTAGGTAGATATAATATCTATCTTCATCGTTACTTTTACATTAGATTCAATTTAGTATACTTTTTCATTTAGATAGATTTTTTGATGATGTTCTGGGATGTAATATATCATTATATATGATGGTGTAGGATATTAATTCCTCTCATTTTAGGTTCAAATTGATGGATTTCCCCCTTTACCATTCTCTTTTATTGGTTAATAATTTTTATGATATTTTTCACTTTGAAATATCGTGAGCGGAATCTATACACAACAATTTGTGTTTTTCCGTTTCCTCTTCTCTTGATTAGATATTGTGTCCATATTGATTCCTATATTGATTATCGAATTACTACTTTTTTGTTCTTTTTTCTTATGCAAGATATGATTTTATGTGTGATCATATAGATTTATTTTTCAAGGATGTGGATGCTTGAGACTTTCATTTGCTTCGTAACATACATTTTACAATGGCTCCAAACTCGGATGGGTTTCTATTCAACACATAAATTTTTAATGATGTAAAATTTATGAAACTAAGATACATATTAATAAACAATGTAAGGTCTCATCTTCCCTCTTAAGCACTACATATCATTGTTCACTTACCATTAAATCAAAGTCTTTCTAACTTGAGTAAGAGCTACAATTAGTTTTTTCCTCTTATGAAATATGTATTTATTTTAACAATCTCACAAAAACAATCAAGACTTCCATACGACCCCTTATTTCAATAATGTAATTAATGAAATAATTTTTATCAGCATGATGCAATGTTCAAGCTAAGTTCCAAGTATTAATCACCAGTATATAGTATTCATCATAGTTCACTATTTTAACATCCACAACTAACTATTACTGTTACTTGCTTTCTCTTTGAGGGTTTAATGTAGCACTCTCATGCCTAGCTATGCTCTAAACATTTTTTTTACACATTATCATTTGCAGTTATTTATTAAATCAACTTTGTTTTCTTTTAGGGGCTCGAGTAGGCAAAGAGAAGAGTCCAATTGACCCAGAGATGCTCGATGAATCTGTCCAAGGGTCGAGAAGTGTTGACGATTCAAGTTGGGGTATCTCAGGCAAAATCCACGGTCTGGAGGATGAAATCCACTACCGTGGAAATGGAGTTGGAATCGTGGATCTTTTCTAGGTGAAATCCACGGTCTAAATGATCAAATCCACGATCGTGGATTCTAAACCTCAGGACATGGATTTTGACCTACCGTTGTGGGTTGTTTTGTTTCTCTTGTGGATTAATCAACTTTTGGTCCAAGACTCGGGTTTCTTTGTCTTTTGGCCTATATAAGGGGCTTAACTAAGTCTTTTAGAGGGTAATCAACAATTTTATTCAGAAATACAAACCCTAGAATTGGTTGTTCAAACACCAACTTCTCTTCTTCTTCTTCTTCTTCTTCTTTCTTGACCGTGGAATCAATTCAGCAAGAAGAACCTGACGTTTTCTGCTAGCTCATCACCCGAGCCGAATAGTCCTCCATATACCTGGCCCTCTTCCCGACTCGTGGATTTGGAGATTGTTATCTGTTTTGTGATTGTTGTGATACTAATCGATCTTTGCTGCATTTCTGATTGTTTAAGTCTATGAGTTAGAGCCTCGGCTTATATCAGGTGGTATCAGAGCTTTGGTTCAACACAATGACACATATCCTCCTTTCTTGTGCGAGAATCATACGAATCAGGTCTTGTGTTCTTAACCGCTACCAAGAGAGGTTAATTTTTCATTTCTTGTGTTCAATTTTGTTCTTGATTGTAACGTGCATATGGAAAAAGCCGTTCATATAAATTAAAAAAAAATGGAAGTCAAAAGAAAATGTGAAAACTAGGTCAGATCACCTAAACATTCATTTCGTGTGTTGTTCTTGATTGGTTTTCGATTGTGCTAATTGAGGTGTAGCACAGGCCTCTCCCCCACAGGCGATACGACCGGATCCAATCAACTTGAGGGGCGGGTTGGGGCCAACGACAAGCAGCGAGTTGATTGACGGAGTAAAGATGTAGTAGTGTTTTCTTGTTAGAGATTGTGCAATAGGTGTGAGTATTAGTAAAGGATAATCAGTAGTGTTTGCTTCTGTGAGTTTCTTGTTAGTAGTGTTTTTTCTATCTAGTAGTAGCGATTGAGTAGTAATGATGTGAGTAATCTTTAGATGTAACGTGTTTGAGTTATTGTTCATATTAGTATTGATTATGTATTATGTATTTTCCAGTAGTGATTAATAGTGATATTCATTTGTAAGTATTGATTTATGTTTTGATCTGTATTCATACTGTTAATGTAAAATTTCTAAATCGGTACGGAAAACAATTAAACCACTACAAGAAAATATTTACTACTATGACCCACAAAACAACTACTAATTTAACTAGTAGTATTTTATACGTTGAAAATTTTAGTAAAAAAAGTAAAATATTTTAAAACTTAATTAATTTAATAAATTAAAATTTTCAAAATACCTAATATGTCTCTGGTTAGTCCCCACCGTTAGATACAATGAATGGTGATTAGAGTAGTTAGCATGATGCTAACCCCTATAGAGTTAGCACTCTAACTCTTCCCTATTTAGTTCCTATACATATTTTGTCATATCTTTTTGTATAATACCTAATCTTTTTCCAATCATAACTTAATCCCCAATTTTGGCATTCTCTACATTTGTATTTTGTTTCTTCTCGGACTTCAAGCCAACTCCAAATCCCCCTTTCACATTTTGTCTTCGTCTTGGTCGGTGAACCTTCTCCTCCCCCTTGACGATCATCAAATCTATCCCTAGTCGTCTCATACCGTCGATCACTGGAATTTTACACATCCTATCCCTCTCATCGGATAATTTCCAGCTCATCTCTCCGTCACTGCCACCACATTACTCTCGACTATCTCCGTCGGGAAGTTCTCCCTCTACAGAAACTCAAGGTACGGCCCCGTCTCCTTCCCCTATGCCCCCTTCGTGCCCGAGAGAAAGTCAATTCAGTTACATGAGGCGATCCCACAGTCTGATTCCATCTAGAACCCTAAATATAGTTTAATCAAAATTGGACATCTGGATCTCTAGGAATAGTTCAATCAAAATTGGAATAAATCCCCCAATCCGATGATGGACAAATAACAGAGGGGAGAGGAGCATCGTGAACCGAAGAAACAAATTATCTCCCCACAATAAGTGTGCCCGCTGCGGTAGAAGTGTAGATGTTGTTTTGGATCGGAGATGAGAATTCCTGGCGATTTCCTGATCCTCCGCCGCCTTCCAATCTTTTATATATATGGATGACGACGACGATGTATCAAACATCAGCTTCGGTTTTATTTACTCAATTATACAATGCAAGATGATTATTCATTTGTGGGGGGATTGTAGTGTACATATAATTATTTATGGGGTGTAATTTGTAATTGTCATTATTAATAAAAAAATTAGTTAATTATAAATAATAACAGAGTAGCCCACTTAGTGACTAGGAAAATCCTTTCTTTGTCTTCGAGTACGTGTCGCTTGTATGATTTTCGTACCTGGGTTGGGTCCAAGATGTAGTCCGTGATCTTTTCTTCAATCAATATGATTATCTCTTGTAAAGAAAAAATTATAAATAATAATAGTAATTAGATTCGATCAATGGTGGAACAGCATGGAACGTGTCATGCGTCTGGAGCATACGAGTCATATATATATAAAACGCTATCCAGATCTTGAATTTTTTTTTCCGGTAAGCTAGTAACTTTTATTTAAAGCTCTCTTGATCAAAATAGATCAAGCGTCCGAAAAAACAAGACAAAACAGAGTATGTCTACCTAAAAGCCACAAACCAGCTTCTCACAACAGCAACCTAAAAGAACTAATATGCAGGTCACTACAGAATGCTCTATCACCCATAGCTACAAGCAGAATCTCTTCTCGTAATTGGCCAAAAAGCGCCTGCCAATCAAGGCAAGGGCCCCCAAAAAATCTGCCACAACGCTCCGTCCAGATTAAGTACATGACCCAGCACCAAACAGCACTTGCAACTCGCCCTTTAGCTCCACCAGATCGCGCCAGTGAACTTGCTGCCCGAAGCCTGTTTTCCCAGGCACATGCCCAAGGATGTGCTAAGTCGCAGGAGACAGCAGAAAACAAATTGCGAGTATACGAACAGCGGCAGAAAAGGTGTTCCCGAGTTTCATCTTCTGTATTGCATAGCACACACTTTGCATCTACAATCTTCACCCACGTCTACAGCTTAGACTTGGTTGTAATCCTATTAAGGATAATTAACCAAACAACAATTGTATGTCGAGGGATGACATAGCGCCCCCCAGACAAGCTGCCACCAAGATACAGTTGCGTGATAAGTTCGAATTGACTCCCAGACTCTGCCTAAAGAAAACCTCTGCATAGCCTTCCCTTCCCATGTCACCACCCCATTCTGATCAACATCAAGTCTATATCTGAACCAGCTACGTTGCTTTAACATTTGACGCCATATCCAAGAACCAGAAGCTGTTGCAGGGATAGACCAGAGATGCCTTCCTTTGAGTCTGAAGTGAAGAATCCAAGCAACCCAAAAACTTCCTCCTCGCATAAAGAGCATCCAAAAAAGACGAGCCATACAGGCCACATTCCAAGTATAAAGGTCTCGAAGACCCAACCCTCCTTCTCACTTTGGTGTCGCCACAACTTCCCAGATCACTTTAGCTCTACCAGTTTTATCACCATGCCATAGGAAGTCAGAGCAAAGCTTATGAATTCTATCCAACACATTCTTTGGTAACAACAGAATAGACATCCAATACTGCATGATAGAATAGATTACCAAGTAGATAAGCTGCAAACGACCCGCATAAGAAAGTCTGTTAGCACGCCAGGAACGTAATCTGCTAGTAATCTTATCCACCAGTAAATCACATTCTCTACTAGTTAAGCTCCCAGCAAAGAGAGGTAGTCCCAAATAACGAACCGGGAGGGTACCTTCCTTAAATTCAGTGACTGATTTTTCGGAGATGATACTATACTCTAACCCTTAATGATCAAAGTCTAGGTCTTAATTCTATAAATCTTATACTCCAAGATCAATTTAATTAGAAACAATAATCGACGGTTATGATTCGTCCAAATATAGGCAAAAAAATGAATGCACCATCTTAGGGTTTATATTTTATGATTTAAATAATTAGGACCTAGGGCTCGCTCATTAAGGGTTAGGGTATAGTATCATGCCCAAAAATCCTGCTAATTCGAGGTCTAGATAGTGTTTTCATGGTCAAGGTATGCCTTACCCTGGATTTCATCCGGGGTACCGTAGAAGGCACTATATATATTTGGTAATGCCTGGTATACTCTAGCAGTATACCATACTCCATGCGATATTTCCGTTAGATCTCCTTTTTTGAACTCCGACCAATTTCAACGGTCAATTAGTATTTTCTATTAAATTGAATTTCGGGTTCGAGTTTTGAGAATGAGGTCTGGGGATATATATATATGTGGTTATGATTTCAGTGCACTCATTTTTTGGTGCATTCAATACACTCGACTCATAATCGTTATTATGAGCAGGCGATTAATGTGAAAACAATTTCAATCGCCACTTGTGATATGAAACACATGACTTGTATAAAAATCATCCAAAATTTACTTTAATTTAAATGATTTAGGGTTTAGGGATTAAGGGTTAGGGTTTCGGTTTACAATTTGGAGTTTAGAAAATATTATATTCTTTTTAAAAAATGACTAAATAGTAATGGTCGTACCAAAAGTTCACAGAAAATAAGATAGTCTAATTGGTGTGAAATCAAGTTTGTAAATTTAAGGTGGCTAGTTTGATCTACTGTGATGTTGGTCCGATTATAATAACATTAGAAAATATGATATTCTTTTTAAACAATTACTAAATAGTAATGGTCATACCAAAAGTTCACAGAAAATAACATAGTCTAATTGGTGTGAAATCAAGTTTGTAAATTTAAGGTGGCTAGTTCGATCCACTGTGATGTGCAACATGTGTGTACTCATCTTTGTAAATCATGGTTAGTGGTTCAATCCTCCAAAAATTCAAGATTTGTTTGGTACATAATACATTATTTCCAACCAAATTATATTTTTCGTCAGAAAATGTCACCTCTAACTAAAACATTGGTACTCTTAATATGTTATTTTTTTATGACCAATAGCTTGGTCATAAAAACATATATTTGATAAATTATCAGCCACAAATGTATATTTCTCGTCAAAAATATTGTGGTAATTATAACTATTCCGCTGATGCATTGCAACGTAAATGTATTATGACCAACATTTTTCGACGACCAATAATTGATGGTCGAAAAATGTATAGTTTTTCTGATGGAGCAAGCTATCCCTCACAAATAGTATCATTTCTGACGAGACATTTGTGACAAATAGAGACGGTTCGTCAATAAAACTCAGTTATGCTAACCCCCTTTTTGGGAGCGTCGAAAAAAGCATATATTACTGAAGTCGTTTTACACCTTGTCAGTAATATTAATTATTTACGAGGACATAACAGGTTTAGTAACAAATAGTGACCCACAATTCCTCAAATTTGCCTAAATTATTATTTTCGACGAGTTTTATAGTTATTTCCGACGCTGACATTTCTTTGTCATAAGTAATAAAGAAATTTCCAACAAAATGTCCATGTCGTTAGAAATGATGCTTATTTATGACGAAAAAATAGTATTGTCGGACCAACATCACAGTGGATCGAACTAGCCACATTAAATTTACAAACTTGATTTCCCACGAATTAGACTATCTTATTTTCTGTAAAATTTTGGTACGATCATTACTATTTAGTAATTTTTTAAAAAGAATATCATATTTTCTAATGTTATTATAACTGGACCGGCATGTTCGGTCGGCTAAACTGAACCGTCTATTTTTGCACTTTTTTCATTTTATTCTTCTCATTAAAAACAAAATTTTCTCTCTTACCAAGAATTGAACCTATGTCCTCCTAATGAAAGACATCATACTTAACCAATTAGGATACACTTATTTTTTGTTAAAAATTAATCAAAGTCCATATTTAATTAGATTAGCCAGAGTTTAATGAATTACTCACACTATTTTATCTTTGAAAAGGAAAAGAATCCTTAAATTAGCTTAATTAACCCTTTGGTTCCTGATTAAATTATTATTAATATAAATACATTTAATCAATCAAGCGCCAAAAGAAATTCATTCACAATGCGCTCTATAACCAAAAATATAGTCACCACTTTTTAACTTAATCAAGTACGAATTTCTTAACTTCATTGATCCATAACTCTATTGACTCACAACCCAAATCAAGTACAACTTGTACTAGATAGTATAGGGCACTACTATTTGTATATGTACAAGTTCAATTTGACCATAAAAGTATAAGTAAAAGTTCTGTTTAATGGGCTCATACATTTCAATTTAGTGATTGAATGTTAGACTATCTTTGAAAGAATTCCATCAAGAACAAATATCATGGTCTATTGACCAAGATTTCTTGTTAAGGGGAATTTCTAAGTAAACAAATATATGTATGAAACATAAAAGCCCAAATGAGGGTATTAATCAAGGTTGTTAATATTTTGGAAAATTTAGAAGTAACCGTAACTTGGTCAAAACAAAAAGCCTTAACACTGTTAGTCGAGATGAATTTTACGTATTAAGCTTAGTCAAAATAAAAGTAAACGAAATAATAAAAAGGCAAAGAAAACTTGTAGTCTAAGTTGTCGGGTGTCCTTATTGTGTGTTTGAAGTGACCCCAAGGTATTTGGTTCGTGCCTAGAAGAAGACTGCTATTTTTGTTTTTTGTTTTGCAAGGATTGATGGCGACGGGTAAGTTCTCAAAAAATGGAAGGCCATTTTAGTCATTTTCGAAGGAGAGGGTATATAAGCATCTCTTAGAGACCAAAACAGAAGCAAACCCTAGCCTCCTCTAAACCACAATCCTAAACGGCCGCCTCTCACTCTCCCTCTCGTTCTCTATGCTCGAAAGATCAACATAAATCAAAATCTCGCTACCCTCTCTAATCCTCACCAGTCTCCTCTAAACCGTAACCCTAAACGGTGCCTACCCTCCCTATTCACCACCTCTCACTCTCGTTCTCTCTGCTTGGAATATCAACAGAAATCAAATTCTCGCTACCCTCTCTAATCCTCAACTCTACGCTTTCTAATCCTCACTCTCCGGATCTAGCTTTGCTTTTTCTCACGTCGGCAATGATTGCTATAGAGGTAAGGTTAATCCATGTATTTTTTGTTCGATACTCGTTTAGGGGATGTTTTAGGGTTCTAACCCATTTGTTTTGCGTTCTGGGTTTTTTGTGGAGGTTTCAGACGAGGAGAGGAAAGCTGGAAAAGGAAACTCTCCAGCGTGGTCGTTTCCCCTTACATTTCCGAAAAAGGTTTTTTTTCCCTCAAATTGATGTCGCCGCCCGCCTTTGTCCCTTCCCGATCCGTAACTGAGGATCTCCGATACTTTTTTATTTCGATTTCTGACGCCTTCCTCATCCTTCTTTCATATCTATTTTAGCTAAGAAAGGGTGGAGAACTTGGCCTCGATGATGGCGAGGTTTGAGATCTAAATCCTCGACGACAACGGTTGGGAGGCCAATATAGTCGTCCAATTAGTTTTTCTGTCATTATACGGATTGATCTAGGGTTTGGATCTATTCCATGTGGGTTTTGTTTGTTGATTTTGCTTTCTGATCAGTTTTGAAGAGGAAACAGAGGAGGGCAGCCGCCACTGCCCTCGATGATCGCGAGTCAAAACAAGGGATTCGACAGTGACGGTGACGTAGGCGAAAGCAGTAGTAGCAGCCTAGGTGTAGCTTTGTTAGGGTTTGGTATAGTTGGGCTTTTCAAGAGTTGGGTTGGGCTTTGTTAGTGTTTATTTGTTATGAGTACAGTTATATCAATAATGTATTAAAATCTTATATAATAAAATTTATTATTAATACCATACCGAAATGAATAATTAATGTTATTGTCAACAAATTTTTTATGACCTACGTTCCACATCGTCGAAAAGGACCAAGGGGTATTTTTGGTAATGAAATTTATCCCCATTTTAACGAAGATTTTTTATGCCACACTGTCGTAGAAAAAAATAAAAAGGGTATTTTGGGAAGATAAATTCCTTATTCTTAACGAAATGAGTTCCATCATAAATAATTTTATTACCGAGGAATTGCTTTTGCCGATGTCACACCCTTGTAAGAAATTATCAAAGGGTATTTTCGAAATTTAAATTTTGATTCCAATTGCACATTTTTTTCTACGATGAACTGTCGTAAAAAAAAGTAAAAGGTATTTCGGGAAGAAATTATTTATTTATGACGACATTTCTTAGTAAATATAAAAATAATTCTGCCTCACAAATAAACTTCGTCAGATTTCAGTGTCAAGTATAAGTTCTTTCTAACAATGATACTTTGGTTAGCGACGAACAAATATTCGTCACAAACAATTTTTTTATGACGCCCTAACGAATTTCAACTTTTTGAGATGGGACTTTTTCCCATGACGACCAACGGCTATATTTCATCATAACTAGTCAATTCCAACGAAAAAAGGTCTTTTCCAACGCCAAACGTTTGGTCATAACTGACTGTCTTTTTTGTAGTGTTTGGTCTAGCAAAGAGACATTGCAAATGGATCCTTGCTAAGTAGTTCCTCGAAGTTTGTGGAGATATCACATGTAACTCATGGCCGTCTGGCAAAGAGACATTGCAAATTTGATAAAATGTAGTTAAGTTATTGGAGTTTTCACTTATTTGCAACTTTATTATACCTAAAATATTATGTGATAAGAGGAAAATCCTAAGTAATTTGACTAAGATTACATGTAATTTAGGCAAGAATGGATCGAGAATGGGGCAGGTCAGGTTGATGAATGGTACCCATTCCCGCCCGGCCCGCCTACGGGGCGGGTCAGACCTGACTCAAAACAGGTCAGGTAAATCGGGTCAGGTCGAAATTGCCATCCCTAGTCGAGAAGAATGGTGATTGGGGCCAGGAGAAGGAGGCCTTGCTAGGGGATAATAAACAACGCCAGAAAAAGGGATGAGAGCTGAGGGATTGAACGTAAAGGGGGAACTAGACAATTACTAATATATTAATTAACTAGCGTGGGCCCCGACCATTTGGCCGGAGGAAGGTGAGGTATGAAATTTGATAATGTAATGGGGTGTATAGTTTATTGTTGTATAGTTTTTATTTTGAACACGTGATAAAAATAGTGAATTTTAGTAGGAAAGAGACATGAATGATGCAACGAATCAAAAATCAGCCTTATGAACCAAAATCAAGTATATGTTACCGTGTGAAACAATATTGTTTCTGGTAATATGATGAGGTGGAGTAAGTTTTATAGAAACCAAATTCTAGAAAATGGAATAAAAAATAGCCTATCCCGCCGGTTTTCGGGAAATGAGCATCTCACAATCGTTGCTAGCTTTTACTCGGCCCGTTGGCCGATTAATTAGCTTTATAAAACTTTCATCTTATCATCGTTGTGTTTTCTGGTATTTTGTCAAGCCATGATAAAATCTAAAGAAATCAAGAATGAACAAGACGATTTGGGATAGGAACCACTATTCCTGTATCCCTAGAAAATAGTGGTAAACACAGACTCACCTACCAAACTGGTTTGGATTGAGATTTTTATCGAGTATCAGGGAACCATGTGATTATAAATTAGAATTGATCAAAACGGGGCCAAAATTTGAAATTCAGCATGTTTGACCGGCCCATGCCAAACTCTAATTATTCTTTACTTTTAAACTTTCTATTTTAAAATAAAAAATAATGAAAGAAAAGAGATTACTTCAATTCTCCATTTGCACATCACTGATTCGAGAATAAAACTATAGAATTTCGAAAGGAAACTGAAAATGTTTAGGATCGTTTTAATGTTAAAAATAACCAAATAGATCTTTCTGTTTAGTTTCTTACTAACAAATAACAAACGATTCCATATAATATACACTATAATTTAATCATTATGATATCAAATAATTACATAATATATATTTTAAATAATAAAAATTGGACTAATTTGGTTGGTCGAGGTTGAACCATTGAATAACTTTAAAATATATTATATTTTAGCCACTAAGATATAAAATAATAGCATAATATATATTATGTTAGAGAAAATAGATTGTTTTAGAATGGCAAATCCATGATGTTAATTTGTTTTACTTGATGGGCAAATCCTGTGTAGGTCAGACCCATTCAACTCTTTTATTTTATGATTAGCGGTTAGCCCATTAGAATTCATGCATTTGTTTATTGTTAAATTTTTTCTTTTTAGCAATAAAAAGGAGTATTGTTTTTGCCTTTTCATATTTATTTTACCACCACGGAGAAATAAAAGGACTTAAAGAAAAAAATTGACACACCTGAACCCGTTTAAATTCGCATGTGTACGGTAAGTTGGCCCGTTCAATAGAGGAAAAAGAAAAAAAATTGACACTCCCTATTCTACCCTTCCTACAAACGCTCATGGAGTAGGGAATTTGAAATGGGGGAAGGGTTTTATCCTCTCTGCGATTATATATTTTTAATTTAAAAAGATACAACAAATGTACTTAGTGTGATTGGTTATGATCTTTGCTTTGCTTTTTTTTAAAGTGGTCATGGTTCGAATCCTAGTAAGTATCTTTTTAATGAAAAAAAGTAATCGTGAAGACCAAAATGTCCTTCCTACTTTCACTCTGGATGTAGGAAATTTGAAATGGGGCTTCAAGTTTTTCTCATTTGGCTTTTATTTATTGTGTAGATATACATAAACCTAAATCTACATTAATATTCATTACCTAATTTTATTTTGTTGGGCTTGAGCCCTTAAGCCCATCGGCTCCTGCCATGATTAGTACATTTTAACTTATTTGTCTACCCCAATTTGAATCTATTTCCGCAATTTACAATTTACATATATTATTTGGTTGGACCAATAACATCAATAGCAACACCAATCCATGAAGTTCACTCTTCTATAGGGTTGGCAAGCCTGACCGACCCATCGAGTATCCACCCGAAACCCGCCCAAATTTTGACCTAAAAAACCGTCGGTTGTGGGCTTTTGGCGGATTCGGGTTTACCCGAAACCCGCGAGTTGTGGGCGATGGGTGGCGACGGTTTAAGTGGTATCCGCCCCGTCCCCGCCCCGTATCATAAAACGATGTCGTTTTAGACATCGTATATGAACCAAACAGAGCAGACTGCCAACCCTAATCTTCATTTTCCACTCTCCCTCCCTGATAGGGCAAAAGCGTATTGCTTCAATTCTGATCTCGTAGTAAAACCGGAAAATCCGGGTATCGTCACTCAGGGACTGGTACAACCTTATGATTTATCAATTCTGTGGAGCAAACTATAGGTGAAATGGTTTGGTTGCTGAAATTAGTATCTAATAGCAAAATATTTAAACAAAACAAGCAAATTAAAGTTGTCGGGTTGAAATCAATGGAAGAAAGCTCTGGGAGAAACATCGGGATCACTACCTATCATATCCACATTAATTCACATATTCCAATCAATTTAATCCATATCTCTACAGCCAGGATATCACTACTGTGCTAGCTATCCCTGTCGGGAATTACTACGTACTAAAAAATTAAATCAAATCCTACTGTCGTAGCTCAATGAATTAATTGTTAAGCCTAAAGACCGATATCCCAATCAAGACCGCATATCACCTTATTTAATCCACTGTCGCTTCGATAAGTTGCTATGTCACATGAAATAGATTCAGTTAATAGGGTTTTACTGTCGCTAATAACCTAATTAACTACGTTAATAGGGTTCCACTATCGCTTCGATAAGTTTCTATGTCACATGAAATAGATTCAGTTAATAGGGTTTCACTGTCGCTAATAACCTAATAGGGTTTCATTGTATTGGTGGCTAGTCAACACAAAGCATTAAGCAATTTCATGCAATAGAGATTGAAAGAAAAGAAATATGAATCAATACATCAAGTATAGAAATAGCTACATCCTATGGTGTTCCCCCCAAAATTGGGGTTTAGTTCATGACGAAAACGAAACACACAATCATAATCATCATCGAATTAATTGAAGCTAAAGAAAAAATACTGAAATTATCGGACGTAATCCCGGCTTTAATCTTTGTGGCTCGAATCGCCACTCTGCTTGCTCCGCGCGAAAGCTCTGCTGCAATTCTGCTCGCGAGTCCGCCTCCGTGCAATGGCGGAGGGAAGGCTTGAGCACTGTGGTCCCAGGACCCCACTTGGTAAGAAAAGGAGAGGAAAATTGGTAAGAAAATGGCTATCAAAATGAGATTTTAAGGTCAAGGACCCCTTTGTTAGATAACAAAAAATGGTTTAGGACCCAACTGTAGGTTTATTGCAGAGCTTTGCACATTAAACAAAGTTATTACAAAGGTTTAGGACCCCAATCTATCGAAAATCTGGCTATGCCACTGTCTCCTTGTCTGCTGCTTGCTCTCCCACTGCCAATTAATTCCCTCCTACACAAGCTGCTGTCCATCTCCAATTATTTGGCCCAGAGATCCTCCCCACAAAAGGACAAAAGACTTGGGCCATTTTAAACCAAGAATTGCCCCCTGTCAAATTCACTTCCGGCCAAAAAATCCCTTCTCAAATTCCGCCTTTCCTCTTCAGATATGGACAACCAACTTGGTCCAAAAAATTCAACAATAATCTTGCCCCATCCAGCCGTCCACCTTCTCAATTTCGTTTTCCAATTAGCAAGCATAAAGGCTTGGCCCGCCCTAGTTCCGCTAGTGCTCCTGCATTCCTTGTACTTTAATTTGGTCCAGCGGCCCAATTGTTCTTCCATTGATGATTCAAGCCTAAACATGTTCATGAGTGTTTGCTTGTGCTAAAGCAATCTGCTCGTGCTGTTCTGAAACTCATCAAAAACTCTAACACATGATGTTATTGGCTGTTCAATCATTCGATAATTAATTGGCCTTAAAACAAGCATTATATGTGTCAAACATATCATGAAATAATCACATTAAGAACACAAAATCAATATGTTTTCAAAAATTATCACAACTGTATATGGGCGCTGGGCCGTGCTTGGGCCGGCACGGCACGCGCACGCTTCGGGCTCATTTATTTCGTGTCGTGCTTGGCACGACCCGTCAGTTTTTGTGTCGTGCCATGCAAGCCCATTTGTTAACTTTGCTAGGCCCGGCCCAGGCCCGGGCACGGTTCGAATCGTACCTTGCCTATTCGTGCTTGTGTCATGCTCGTATTCGTGTTTAATGAAACAGACGAAAACAAAAGAGATAATGAAAAATAAGGTGAAAATAGGACGGAGGAAGATAGTATTAACCGATAATGTTTGAGAAAAGTAACAAATAGGGGGGGGGGGGAAGAAAACTGGAAGTATAGCGAGTGTGATTTGACTTTGTTTAATTCTTTGTCCATTTTTACTTATGTTAGTAATTACATATATATCTTTTGGACATTTCTAACAACAACAAATAATTTTTTTCTCCTTATGTTTTGTAATATTTGAACCTATAATTCTTTTTATATTTATTTTCTATAAAATAAATATTATTTTTGTGCCATGTCCGTTCTTATACTCAAGAAAGTCTCGAAAATATTAGGCCCAACACGGCCCACTTATATACCGTGCTCGTGCCCGTGCCCATGAAGTTTAGGCCCGGCACGGCCCATAAATTATTTGTACTCGTGCCGGGCTGGCCCATTTATTTCGTGCCCATGCTCGTGTCGTGTTCTAACCGTGTCGTGTCGTGCTAGCCCGTGGGCGGCACGGCCCGGTGCCCACGTACAATCACAACCCCACACTCAATACTTGCTGTCCCTAAGCAACGACTAAGACAAGAGAACGATAATTGGAGAAAACACAACACAAACCAGGGAGGCACAACCTAGCTCAAAACACAAGACCCACGACACAAAACATAACATCAATACCAGAAATTTATCCTTGTACTCTTGTGGTAATCAATAGTTTCTTTCTCAATTGAGGAGTTGTGCTTTAATGATCATACCATTCACCCCACACTCAAGCTCTTTGCAACCATTTACCATTGACTGGCTGAAATCCATAAAAAAACTCAATTAGCAACACTCACTTCAGATCGTCGGTAGTGGGTGATTAACAACTTATGGTGCAGCAATTATTAGGAGAATCTAATCACGTCAGTGAGGTGCATATCTTGTGAGGACAATCTGGCTTACTCACATCAACCATAAGCAATCAACTTAGCATAAGAGTCTAAAGAACAAATGGGGGAAGCTTTTCGCAAACTTGATTTTAACTTTAAGCACATCACTACCTTTTCTGACAAGGAGAATCTTTCTCTCTTTCTGATTTTGCTTGCCGAGTGGTCGTATTTAGTACAAGTGGGATTTGTTTCTTACTATCGGTGACCGAGCAAGAGCAATTTTTGCTTCTTAAAACTCGCATAAGGGCTTCTTTCAACTCCTCTTCCTTGGTCCGTGTGGAGGGTCACTGCGCATCCTCAAACGACACTTCACTCAACGGAGGATCGTACTTGATAAGCAACATCGTACGGTCGCGAACCGATGCTCAGTTGAACCTTTCCTAATCCCCTTGTGCAATGAGTGATTGCCTCACACGATCTAGGCATTTTACCCACACTTTAATTGTTATGGCAACTTTCTTATATTTTACTTGTCAGGTAGGATTTTTTTTCTTTTATAAGAATACATTTCACCCCATCATAAAACCTTTTAAAACAGAGAGACTCAATGCAAAGTCAAAAGCTCACAACAGATGCAAGTAAGCACGGTATCCAAACATGTCGAATGATCAATGTTCTCCACCTAACTACTTCACCATAAGGCATTACACTATCCTCCCAAAAGAGAATGTTACTAAAAGAGTTTTCTAATTCAAAGCATCTCAAGTCAGTCAAAACAACAAGCATCACAACTTTGCAATTCGACACTAGTGGGGGTGACTTTGATGATTTCATTCAAGCAAAAACTCATTTCACACGCATCAAGGTCATTTACATCATGTTACCACAAGAGTACAAGGTTTTGTTTTTAATTTTTCTGATTTTTAGGTGTTTTTAGCCATTAGGTTAGCACAGGCAGACTGCACTAGCACAGTTAGACTGCATGCAGTTTGGCTGTGCATAGCCAAATGACAGCTTTTTTTATAGTTTTTTTTACCACATGCAACAGGGACAAACAACACTAAGACTCACCACCCCATACTCAGGATGGAACATTGTCCCTAATGTTTAACTCCTAATCTAAACATGCACGGGTTTGACACAGCAAAAAAGAAAAAATAAAGAAAAGAAAACTCACCTTGGGTTGCCTCCCAAGAAGCGCTTGTTTAACGTCCTCAGCCTGACGTTCATGGAGCTTTCAACCAATGGGTATGGAAAGGTATCCAAAATACCCTCCCGAGCAATCCTAGAACTCATAAGCTCCATCCAACATACGAGTCACCTCTGCAGGGCCAGGTGTGCGAAAATTGGGTATGACCTTTTTAGCTTGCATGTTGGACCCTTTAGTGAGGCGTAGGTGGTACTGCAGCGCCTTGACCAAGTACTCTTCCTGTTTCAATGTCAGTGAAAAAGGAACAATAACAAGAAGATTTAAATCCTTACCCAAATATCTATACTTGAGGTGACCTGGCAAGGATTTCTGCCCTTGCTTTGATTTCAGACTTTGATTAGCTAGGACATGTGATAGTTCTTTGGGTGGTTCACTATCACAGGAGGAGGAATTTTTCCTTTCTTGAGCTCCACTTTCAAAGTCATCAAATTCATCGTGATTATGGTCAACTTGAAAGACATTAAAAATTTACTCCTCCTTACCTACTCGGAATGTCAACTTGCCTCTCCCGACATCGATGAGTGCATCGCCAGTGACTAGAAAAGGTCTACCAAGAATGAGAGGCACTCCCCGATCTTCTTCCATCTCCAGAATCACAAAACATGTTGGGAGAATAAATTTTCCCACCTTCACCAATACGTTCTCCACCACTCCCTTTGGAATTTTCACTGATTGATCGGCCAATTAGAGAGTGATCCGAGTAGGCTTAAGAACATCTCCTAATCCCAATTTCTTGTAGACTGAGTATGGCATCAAATTAATTCCTGCTCCAAGATCACAAAGTGATTTATCAAACTCTGTACCTCCAATGACACATGGAATGGTGAAACTACCTGGATAATCCCTCTTTTCTGGTAATTTATTCTGAATCACAGCACTACATTCAGAAGTAAGGGTTACCTTCTCTAGATCAACCCATTTGCACTTCTTTGTCAGCAACTCCCTTAAGAATTTAGCATATGTAGGCATCTGTTCAAGTGCCTCCGCCAACGTCATGTTGATGTGAAGTTGCTTGAAGATATTCGCAAATTCTTGAAGTTTGGGTCTTCTATGGGCTTCATTAACCTTTGAGGGAATGGTGCAGGAAGTTCATAAGGCTTTACCTCTTCATTCTTGATTTTTTTCACCTTTGGAGTTGCACAGGCAGAATGCTCATGCACAGGCAGATTGCATGCAGTTTGCCTGTGCAAGTCATATTTTTCAGCTTTTGCACTTTCTTCCTCTGCAGCTTCTTTGCCCTCCTTTTCTACTGGATTTTTCTTGCTCTTTGGATCCTCCAACTCCTTCCCACTCCTCAATGTAACTGCTACAACCATGGCATCCTTTGGATTTCTCTCAGTATTTGCAGGTAAAGTCCCAGGAATCCTACCTTGAATATCTGCCAAAGTTTGAGCCATCTGGCCTATTTGCCTCTCCATAGCTAGCATAGATGATTGCATATTATTGTTTATAACTAGATGTTGAGTGACGAATTGATAAAGACCCTTGAAATTATTGTATGTTTTTTTGCATATGAGCCAAAATCAACTCTTCCGGCTGGGGCTTCTTCTCTGGTTGAGGTTGCTGTTGTTGAAACCTAGGAGGTGGGATGTTTCGAAAACCAGGTGGATTATTGTTTGACCATGACATATTGGGGTGATGTCTCCATTGAGGGTTGTATGTATTTGAATACATACCACCCTGGCCTTGACTTCGCGGATTATTGATATATTGGATATCTTCCAACTAAGCAGCTCCTAGTTGACACATATCCCTATGATGAGGACCCTCGCAAAGTTCAGATGAAGCAACCTCCTCTTGTCTACCCAGAGCAATCTTGGCCAGCCTTCGTTTGAGTGCATCGAACTTAGAATCCAACTTGGCATCTATCTTGGCTTCTAGACTCGCAACTTTGTCTATCTCATGCAAGCCTCCTATTCTTCGAATACTGGTGTCACTACCCCATTTAGTGGCTTCTGAACAGATCTTCTCTACCAGATCATATGTTGTTGGTGCCTCCATGCTTGTGAAACCATTTCGAGAAGCATTATTCAGGGCATCCCGGAACTTCCTTCTGATTCCATTGAAGAAAATAATGATCACATTCCAATCTTCAAGACCATGGTTTGGGCATCTCATCAATAGCCCCTTATAGCGCTCCCATGTCTCAGCCAGACTCTCATCATCAGCCTGCTTAAAAGTAACAATTTCCTCTTGCCTCTTCATTGCAAAGGCAGGTGGGAAGTACTTATCCAGAAAGACCTTCTCAAACTGAGCCCATATCGTGATGGATCGCGGTGTTGTTTTCTGGAATCAGTGTGATGCATTCCCTAATAGAGAGAATGATAACATCCGTAGGTGGATTGCATCATCAGACACATTTGGGCTCTTCATTGTATCACATATACTAGCGAACCGGCGGAGATGCTCGTAAGGATCCTCATTGCTAGCCCCGGAGAATGTATACCCATTGGTGATCAAGTTGATAAATGTTGGGGTAATCTCCATGGTTGCATCCCAAGCCGGAATGAACACACATGAAGCTCGGGCTCCAGTTCTTCGATTCAAACGAGCCCTGATCGAACGATCCTCGTCTGCCATGATGACAGGCTCAATGTCACGAGGTGGTGGTGGTGGTGTAGGGACGACAGGTGATGAAGCCTGCCCTCTCTGTTGATCATTAAGGGTTAAGGAACGCCTAGGAGTTGTGGTGGGCTACTTCCCTAACTTGACCTGCTTCCTGTTCTGTCGGCAGGTCTTCTCGATCTCTGGATCTGGTGGCAGTAAATTGCAGTCGTCCTCCAAGGCATGCACGAGGAGGATAAACCTGAAAATTCTTCTGCACACTAACACCCAGATAAAAATAGTTCACTCACAAAAATCAACAAAAATAAGGTATGGCAGTCCCCGGCAACGGCGCCAAAAACTTGATAGGGCAAAAGTGTATTGCTTCAATTCCTATCTCGTAGTAAAACCGGAAAGTCCGGGTATCATCTTTCAGGGACTGGTACAACCTTATGATTTATCAATTCTGTGGAGCAAACTATAGATGAAAATGGTTAGGTTGCTGAAATTATTATCTAACAACAAAATAATTAAACAAAACAAGCAAATTAAAGTTGTCGGGTTGAAATTAATGGGAGAAAGCTCTAGGAGAAACACCGGGATTCACTACCTATCATATCCAAATTAATTCACATATTCCAATAAGTTTAATCCATATCTCTACAGCCAGGATATCACTACTATGCTAGCTATCCCTGTCGGGAATTACTACGTACTAAACAATTAAATCAAATCCTATTGTCGTAGCTCAATGAATTAATTGTTCAGCCTGAAGACCGATATCCCAATCAAGACCGCATAGCACCTTATTTAATCCACTGTCGCTTCGATTAGTTGCTATGTCACATGAAATAGATTCAGTTAATAGGGTTTCACTGTCGCTAATAACCTAATTAACTACGAATCATTGTATTGGTGGCCAGTCAACACAAAACATTAAGCAATTTCATGCAATAGAGATTGGAAGAAAAGAAATATGAATCAATCCATCAAGTATAGAAATAGCTACATCCTATAGTGTCTCCCCAAAAATTGAGGCTTAGTTCATGACGAAAACGAAACACACAATCATAATCATCATCGTATTAATTGAAGCTAAAGAAAAAATACTGAAATTATCGGACGTAATCCCGAATTTAATATTTGTTGCTCCAATCACCACTCTACTTGCTCCGCGCGAAAGCTCTACTTCAATATGATCGCGAGTCCGACTACGTGTCCGCTGCTTGCTCTCCCCGCTGCCAATTAATTCCCTCCTACACAAGTTGCTGTCCATCTCCAAATATTTGGCCCAGAGATCCTCCCACAAAAGGACAAGAGACTTGGGCCATTTTAATCCAAGAATTGTCCCCCTGTCAAATTCACTTCGGGCCAAAAAATCCCTTCTCAAATTCCGCCTTTCCTCTTCAGATATGGACAACCAACTTGGTCCAAAAAATTCAACAATAATCTTGCCCCATCCAGCCCTCCACCTTCTCAATTTCGTTTTCCAATTAGCAAGCATAAAGGCCCGGCCCGGTTCTGCTAGTGCTCCTGCATTCCTTGTACTTTCATTTGGGCCAGCGGCCCAATTGTTCTTCCACCGGTGATTCGAGCTAAACATGTTCATGATTGTTTTCTTGTGCTAAAGTAATCTGCTCGTGACGTTCTGAAACTCATCAAAAACTCTAACACATGATGGTATTGGCTTTTTAACCATTTCATAATCAATTGGCCTTAAAACAAGAATTATATGTCTCAAACATATCATGAAATAACCACATTAAGAACACAAAATCAATATGTTTCGACAATTATCACTCACCAACGACTGCTCCCATTCCTCTCCTCTTCCTCTTCGAGAACCTCCCGAAACTCTAGCTACCTTCTCTCCATCGAATCTCCCAAACATCTAATCCGCTCAAAAATCTCGTTGTTCCCCACGATTTCCTCCCAATCCAGGTTGTTTATACAATTATGATTGCCTGTAGGCAATCATTATCTCTCAATTTGGCCAATTGGATGCTAGTTTTGCCGGCGATTTCGTCGGGAAACAGCATGCAGAACCCTAAATTGCCCGCTGCAATCTTCGATTTGAAGCTATTGGGGGAAATCTGCCTGATATCTCACATCGAGCGAGAAGTTCTTTCTCCCTTTTCCTTTCGTATTCTGTTGCACTATCTTGCCTCCTTCCTTCTTCTCGTATATATAGTAACTCCTCGATTAATTTCAGGTCACAGGTCAGCCTAACTTCTTCCTTAAACCCATTACCTGCACTCTGCTCAGAGCATAGTGGAGGTAAGCAAAAACTTATACCTTCATTTGTCCAGATTCATAAGCTATGTCTTTATCAATCGATGCATGCTAATTTTAATTTTTTTGTTTTGGCTTTGTTTGGGAGTTCGTCAAGTTCGCATTAGGCATCAGCTCAGTGCTCACCATCTGTAGTCTGGTGAACAGAGTCTCCCTCTCTAGATTACAGGTTAGGCATAACCTTACTCCAATTCAACTCTCGATTATAATTTGTATTGTGTGTTGTGTGATTTGTCTGGGTAGTTATGATTGATTGATTGCATGCAATTATTTTATTGTTTATGTAGATGGATGTTGCTACTGAAAATTGTGCTTTGAATGCGAATGATCCTATTGTGCCTTCTAATCAAAACGGTACTGGTAATGGCAATGGCAATGGCAATGCTACTGCTACTGCTAATGGTTCTGGGAATGATGCGTTGAATAATGGAAATGAAAATGTTGAAATAATTGTGGATGAAGATCGTAAATTGACTTCTGATGTCTGGCCACATTTTGTGAGGGTGAAGTTTAATGGGGAGATTAAAGCCAAGTGTAAATACTGTTGAAAACGTTTAGGTGGTGATACTAGTAATGGAACCTCCCACCTGAGGAACCATTACAAAACTTGCACCCAAAGAAAGATACATGATGGTAGGCAGAGAGTTCTTGGTCCTGATTATAAACCAACTGGAAAACCCCTCCTATCTGCCACTCAATTCAATTCTGATGTGTCTAGGAAGGAATTGTGCTCTATGATTATGGTGCATGAGTATCCCCTGAACATTGTTGAACACTTGGGGTTTAAACATTTATGTTGTTCTTTGCAACCCCAGTTCACTGTCCCTTGTAGAAATACAGTGAAGAGGGAAATATTTGCTTTATATGGGGCTGAAATGGAAAAGCTTCAGAAGGTTTTAGATGGTAATATTGGTAGAGTTGCAGTCACAACTGATATTTGGACTGCAACTAACCAAAAGATGGGGTATATGGCAGTTACTAGGCATTTTATTGACAATTCTTGGAAACTTAAAAACATGATGTTGAGCTTTGTCTATGTCTCTGCCCCTCATACTAGTTAGAGGTTGGGAGATAGCTTGTTCAAGTATTTGCTTGGTTGTAATCTTGATAGGAAGTTGTCCTCGATTACCTTGGATAACTGTACCACCAATGATGCCATGATTACTCAAATGAAAACTAAACTTGCTATGGATGATCTATTGTTGGATGGTGTGTTGGTTCAAATGAGATATTCTACTCATGTTTTGAATCTTATTGTGAAAGATGGGTTGGAAGTCATCAAGGATGGCATTGAATTGGTTAGAGATATTGTTGTGTACTGGAAGTCCACTCCTAAGAGGGTACAAACCTTCTTTGAAACTGCTAAGAAGCTTAAAGTGCCTTGTGAGAAGCAACTTGTGCTTGATTGTCCAACGAGGTGGAATTCCACCTATGATATGCTATCTACTGCCATTGTGTATAGAGATGTTTTCCCTCGTTTGAGGCAGTGGGATAGTCAATACACCACTTTCCCTACTAGTATGCACTGGGATTTTGCTGCTATGGTCATTGATAAGTTGTAAATTTTCAGTGAGATTACAAAGCTATTTTCTGGCAGCAAGTATCCCACTGCTAATTTGTTTTTCCCCAAGGTTTGTGATCTGAGACTGAAATTGTTGGAATGGTGTGCTGATCCCAATTTTCTTATCTCGGCTATATGGCTGAGAGTATGTGGGATAAATTTTCTAAGTATTGGGATGATATACACTTGGTTCTCGGTGTGTCAGTGGTTCTTGATCCTAGATACAAGTTGCATGTGATTGATTATTATGCTGCTAAGTTTGGCAGTACTAATACTAACTTGGTGGCTGATAAGATTAAGCAATGTATTTTTGGTTTGGTGCTTGATTACTAAACCAAGTCGGAGGGGGAAAAAAAGCAAAGCAACTCTGGTCCATACTGAACTGGATCACTATCTTCTTGAGGAACTGATTCCTAAAAGATCTCCTGACTTTGATATATTGATGTAGTGGAAACTGAATGGCCTTAAGTAGCCCACTTTGCAAGAAATTGCAAGGGATTTCTTGGTCATACCAATTACATCAGTGGCTTCTGAATATGCTTTTAGCTCTGGTGGGAGGTTAATAGACCCTCATCGGAGTATATTTCACTATGATACAATAGAGGCAATGATGTGTACCAGGAGTTGGATTATGGAGGAAATGCAACAAGGTAATCTGCAGCAACTCCCATATTAGTTTTCTAATGTTAATTGGATGGAATGTTAATTGTGTTTTTCATTGTTTTCTTCAATCTGCAGAATCATCGAGGCTGTTGTAGAGGCAATGGAAGGGGTTTTATCAACTCTAGCAATTGCATATTCCAGTACTGAAGATCAAGACGAAGGTGGTAAGATAGTTGGTTCTCAAATTGGCTTCTATGTAATTAGTTCAATTTAGATTGGTACTTAGTTTGATAGTTTCAATCTCTAACTGTATTCTTTAATTCTTGCAGTTCAAGGGGGACTTGTGATGAAGAAGCATCTAATCTCACAAGACGATTTATTTGTTGAAAGGTTCAACTGTTCAAGGTATTGAGGCAGACTTGAGGCTTTTTTACTTGTTCAATTTAAAATGAGTTTCACTTCTCTAACTGTGTTTGCTACTCTGTTTCTTGCAGTGATTTCTTTTCAAGGATGAATGTTGTTGTTGAGTTGGTTTCCAGCATAGTGTTGCTTGATTTTGGAAGAATAGATCAAAGGAACTCGTGTGCTAGTAGTATAGGTTTTAGTTCGATTTATGGATGATATTATTGGGGCTGTCTGCCTTTGTTTTTGTATCTCTTCCTTTTGAACATGAACACTAGTGTAGTGAAGAATATGTTATCATGGGTTTTGGGTGGTGGGTTTTTGGTTTTTGGTTGCAGCAGCTTGTTTGGTTGCTCAACCTATCACTTTTGTTTCATTGTTTGAACAATGAAGATCTGGGTGTTGGGTGGTGGGAGGGTTACAGCCCCAGATCTTCCTTTTGTGTTTTGAATTTATGTGCCTTGAACATTAAGGTACTTTGCAGTTTGAATTTCAGGGATTTTAGGTTAGTTTTTTCCTTGTCTTTTGTTTTTTCTCAGGATCCGTGGTGATTCGTGGTTTACCCGAATCCGTCTGGGACGGTGACGGAAACCAAACGCCCCCCGTTAAAGGTACGGGGACGGGGAAATCCGATGGCCTTCACGGATGGGTAACGAGAACTAACTACCCGTCCCCGATCCGCCCCATTGCCAACCCTACACTCCTACAACAGGATTCTCCCTAGAGAAGCAAGTCACTCAAATGCTGAGATTTATTATCCTTAACTACCCATATTAAATGTTGAGATTTAATTGTCCTTAACTATCCGCTATTAAGAAGCTCTTTATGAAGTTAATATATATAAAGCGAAACCCAAATTACTGTTCACTAACACTGGGAGACACAAATGAAAATCAGTTGGTTCTATTTTATTCGGGCCAATTATTATCGTTAATACTCTGGGTTGAAGAAAAACACACAAAAAAAACAAAGTAAAATAGGTAAGAATGTGTGGTACTATCATGGTTGTTAAATCGATTTATATACTTGCACGGGTTTAGCAGTGGTATGGTTCGACTGGTGGTACAATCAATGTGTATCGATATATGTCGGTTTAATAAAATATATAAAAATATGAAAACTATTAACATCAAATGCATTTAAGCATATATTTTAAGACAATTTACTTACAATATATATTTATATTAAATAAAATACAATATTCCAAACAAAACAACAAAAACTCATATTTAAATACAACATTTAACTTCAAAATACAAACTCTTATACTTGAAATCAACAAATAATAATAATATTTAAAATTTAAATTAATGAAATAAATCAAAAATTATTTTGCATTTCATAAATTCTCTAAAACGACATCATTTTGTTTATAATCCAAAAAATCTATCATGTCGGTCATACCAATAATATTCACACCAATTTTATGACCGACACCGATTGAACCAAGTTCAACCTACCAGTATTCCATCGGCATGACAACATGGATACTATTAAGCAAAGAATCAACAAAGGGAAAATTTTAGTTAGTTATTATTTTTATTTCAGAGATTGATTTTGTAAAGGAATTTATTAGTTATTTCACTACTTTTTGTTAACGGGCAGTTTAGGTTTTTATTATTAAACAGGCACGCGGTAATGGGCGTTCTCTTTATTAGTAGCTTTATTGAACGGGTTAGTATTGTGCTAATATTATAATGTTTTATTGAGATCAGATATGAGCAACCATGGTGGTAATTTTTCTCTCGGTCAGCGAGAGTTGCGGAGCGGCAATACCTAGGGTTTTCTAGGTTTTCCGAGGTGAGCTTTGAGGATTGATTTCCAACTGCGTAAAGGTTTTCTGTTTCCAATCGGAAATGAGTTCTGGTGGAGGAGTTTGAATACAATTGCGGTGCTGATTACAACTATAAAAAGTTGATCTGGTGGATTGTATTGGAGACCAACTTTCAAAGACTGCGAGTACTAAACCCTAAGTTTCTCTGCTCTTAGTGCTCTGGTAACCCTCTGGCTTGCTACTTGTGATCCAATCAAAGGATGGAGGTCAAGGAACCTGATGGTTTGGAGAAAGAGGGATCCAACATGGAACCCATAGAACTACGAAGCACAGCTGAGAGTCTGGAACGGGATCTTGATAAAATCACCCTGGAGGATGAAGAGGATATGCCTCTGGATGTTGAAGATGGTTATGTGGATCTTGTCAGGATGGAAGCAGTAAGACAACTGGGCTTGATTGGCCGATTGCTTTCTGATAAGCAACCCAACATCAAGTCAATGAAAATAGCATTGATGAAGGCTTGGAATCTGAAAAAAGGTTTTCAGATCACTGACCTGGGCGATATGCTATTCGCCTTCCAGTTCTTGGTCCTTGATGACAGAAACAAAGTCTGCTTCGGGGGTCCTTGGCATTATGAAAACAATGTTATGGTCTTTATGTCAAGTTTGCTCATAAAGAAACCTACTCCTGAGGCACTACACATGATTGACATTTGGATCCAGATCAAAGAGTTCCCAGCGGAACTACGAACTCAAACGATGGCGGAAAAGATAGCAAATCGATTCGGATCCCAAGTTTGGTTCGATGGCAGCTCAGGAACTATGTGGGATACATACATGCGAATGCGAGTAAGCCTATCCATCAATAACCCTCTGAAGAAAAAAATAAAACTGAATATTGGAGGAAGATTGATGGATTACCTGGTGAAGTATGAGAAGCTACCGATGTTCTGCTACTCCTGTGGGCGCATTGGACATCCAAAGCTGCGATGCCCTAGGCCATCTGGTCTGGTGCCTGATCCGTTTGGTTCTGACCTAAGAACCAGCCCCCCTGGACCTCGAAATTGGTCATCTCATTTCACAAAGAAGGAGGATGCTGAGCTGTGGGCATACCTGCGTAAAAAATTTGATATGGAGAGTGTTAGCTCTAATTCCTGTGGTGACAGAGCACCTTCTGAAGAACTAGCTGAACCTGATCCGATCAAAAGCATACAAGAGAAGGTAATTGTGAAAGAAACAGCTACTCAAAGGATTCAGGTGGACACAAGCGAAGGGGGATTGGGGAAACACCAAGACTCCCCTGCAGAGAAGGCTACTGGAGAGGTTTTACAGGAATCCTCACAAAGAACAGAGCACATGCAGACTTCCAAGGAAGCTGGTATGCAGCCCCAGACTCAAAGAAAAGGGGAAGAGACCACTACACCCTATTTGGGTAAGATGGCGAGTGGAGGAGCTCTGCACCAATTTGTCATGGGGACAAATAATACGTGGCCAAGCAGAAAGAATACTGGCAGAGTGGGGAAAAGACAAGAGCAAACTTTTCCAAGACACAAATCTAAGATTCAAGTCACACCTCAAAAGAGGATAGAAGAAGATTGTACAGAGGCTGAACGCAGAGAGAGGGAGATCCAAAACCAGAACAAGAAAGCCAGAGTACTGAACTTTGAAGAGGGGGAGACCCTGATTCCTTCTGAACAAAAAATGATTAAGGATGGCGAAGAGGCGGACCGTGTCAAGGAACAGGGCCTCCCAGCTCAATGAGTATTATAAGTTACAACTGTCGTGGGCTGGGGAAAATCACGACAGTTGTTAGAGTAGCTGAACTACTCATAGAACAAGACCCCAACATAGTGTTTCTCATGGAAACAAAGAAGAAAGAGTATGAATGGGAAGAGACAATTAAGAAATTAGGATGGTCTAAAGGCAGAGGAGTGGGATCCAGAAATAGAGCAGGGGGCTCATAATGATGCGGAAGGATGAGATGAAAGTAGATGTTAAATCTACTACACAGAACTACATCGATGTAGTGATCACTGAGGGCTCAGAAGATAATAAGTGGAGGCTGACGGGGATATATTGTTGGCCAGAACAAGAAAATAAACCCAAAACTTGGGAAATGATAAGAAGACTACATGGTCAGTGCAATCTGCCATGGGTATGTGTGGGGACTTTAACCAGGTCCTAAGCTATGATGAGAAGAATGGAAGAAACCCTCCTGACATCCAAAATATGGAGGAATTCCAAACTACTCTAGATGAATGTCATTTGGAAGATCTGGGGTACTATGGAAGTATGTTCACGTGGGATAATGGAAAGATAGATGAAGACTTTCTAGAGCAAAGATTAGACAGAGCTGTGGCCAATATGGAATGGAAGACTGTGTTCCCAGAAGCACGAGTCATTCACTTGGATCGATGGACTTCAGATCATATTCCCATTAAAATAGAACTTAATCTACAAGAGGAACAGATCAAATGGGAATGGCACTTCAAATTCGAGGCCTATTGGCAGAAGCATGAAGAGTGTGGTTCTGTAATTGAAGCTGAATGGAGGAAGAATCCAGACCTACCTCTGTAGGAAAGAATAAAGAATTGTGAGAAAGCATTGCTTGAGTGGGGAAGGAGAACTTTTGGCAGTCTAAAAGTAAGGAAGAAGAGAATTGAACGAGCATTGTCCTAGTTATCAAAAGCAAAAAAGAACAAGGCAGTCCTGTTACAACGACGGGCCTTAGAAAGGGAACTAAATGAGGTATTGTACTTGGAGGAAATCAGGTGGAAACAGAGATCTAGGTCAGACTGGCTGAAGGAAGGGGATAAAAACACAGGTTTCTTCCTTCGCAAGGCTTCTAACAGAAGGAGAAGAAACACCATCAAGGAATTGCAGGGAGAGAATGGAATGATGTTTAGGGGACAGGAGGAAGTGATGGCATGCTTTACCGAACATCTAATAAAGCTTTATACAGCCGAGAGCACACCTAGAATCAATGAGGTCCTGGAGTTGTGGAACCAAAGGTTACACCTCGAATGAATCAGGAGCTTTTGAGGCCCTTCTCAAGAGAGGAAATCTATGAAGCCTTATCTAAAATGGCACCAACCAAAGCACCTGGCTCGGATGGAATGCCAGCCCTGTTTTTCAAAAAACACTGGGCCACTGTTGGGGACACAGTTTGTTTGGAACTCCAAAGAATCCTCCCAACTGGGGAGGTTCCCCCTAATCTGAATTACACTCTACTAGCAATGATCCCGAAGACAAAGAAACCAGTTTCTCCAAAAGAATTTCGACCTATTGCACTTTGCAAAGTTCTTTACAAGATATTATCTAAGGTCATTGCAAATCGACTAAAGATAATCCTGGATGAGGTCATCACAGACACTCAAAGTGCTTTTGTCCTGGGAAGGAACATCACAGACAATATCATGATTGGATTTTAATGTTTTCATGCTATGAAAAACAGGAAGCAAGGGAAGAAGGGATTTGTTGCAGCTAAGTTGGACATAGCTAAAGCCTATGATCGCGTGGAATGGAACTTCCTAGAGGGAATCATGCTCATATTGGGATTTCATGTTGATGGGGTAAAACTGATAATGAACTGTGTCACTAGTGTTAGCTATGCAGCTTTGATCAATGGCCATCAAACACAGACTTTCAAACCGACCAGGGGATTAAGGCAGGGGGACCCTATATCCCCCTACCACTTCCTTCTATGTGCGGAAGGGCTATCAGCTTTGACTAGGAAAGTTGTGGAAGATGGGAAAATTCGAGGCATCAAGGTGAGCAGTAATGGGCCGATGATCACTCACCTATTCTTTGCTGATGACAGCATCTTCTTTTTTGAAAATAAGAAGGAGCAAGGGGAAGCCCTCAGAGAATTACTCAGAACCTATGAACTAGCTTCGGGTCAGCAGGTCAGCTTAGCAAGATCCGAGCTTTCTTTTAGTACAAATGTGCTGGAAAGGGATAGAGTGGAATTGGGTGGAGTTCTTGGTATGAGAAGGGTTATGTATCATGACAAGTATCTTGGACTTCCTACAGTTATAGGACGAGCCAAAAAAGCTGTTTTTGCACAGCTTATTGATTGAGTAAGAGACAAGATAAAAATGTGGAAAGGGAAACTACTCTCAATGGCAGCAAAGAAAGTGCTCATCAAAGCTGTGGCACAGGCTTAGACCCTTTATGCCATGTCTGTGTTCTAGATTCCCCAAGGAGTGATTCAAGAGATTCAAAAAATGATTGCCAGCTTCTGGTGGGGCAGAAAAAGAGAAGAAAGAAGGATCCATTGGATGAGTTGGGAAAAGTTATGTCGACCCAAATATGATGGAGGGATGGGATTTGGAGACCTACATGGGTTCAACATTGCACTATTGGGCAGGTAGCTTTGGAACTTGATAAAGAAACTTGATTCCCTAGTGGCAAAAGTCCTAAAAGCACGTTACTACCCTAGTGAGAGATGGTAAATGGAGAGAATCCAAGTTATATCTGGAGGAGCCTCATGCAGGCTCAATCCCTAGTGAGAGATGGTACAAGATGGAGAGTGGGAAATGGAGAGAACATTTGCATCTGATATAGGAGGGAATCCAAGTTATATCTGGAGGAGCCTCATGGAGGCTCAATCCCTAGTGAGAGATGGTACAAGATGGAGAGTGGGAAATGGAGAGAACATTCGCATCTGGTGGGATCGTTGGATTCCAGAAGCAAAAAATTTCAAGATCCAGTCTCAAGCTACAGGGTTAGGTATCATTGAGAAGGTTTCAAGTCTGATTGATTGGGGAACTTGTTCATGGAAAAGCAACTTACTGCAATCCTATTTCCAACCAAGTGACAAGGCCCGAATTGAACAGATTCCAATCCCTTCTCAACCGAGACCTGATGTTCTGATTTGGGGAAGAGACAAGACTGGCAAATACTCAGTCAGGTCAGGGTATAAGGAATGGCGCAGGAAATTAGCCTCCAACCAAATTGAAAACTATGTCCCTATAGATTGGAAGAGAATTTGGATGTTGGAACTGCCACCTAAAGTTCGAATATTTGTATGGAGATGGGGTAGCAACATTCTACCAACAGGGGTAAACCTGAGTCGGAGAATCAAGGATGCTAATGATGAATGTCCATTTTGTGGACTGTTGGAAACCCAAGAACACATCACCAGGGAATGTGACTGGGCAGGAAGGGTGTGGAGACCTAGTGAAGTAGCAAATCTCTTCAAAATGGGTGAAGGAAAGAACTGTGAAACGTGGTTGTGTGATCAAATTGAGAGTGGCAGCACAGAAGAACTACTACAGGTACTAATGACACTCTAGTTCCTATGGAAGGAGCGAAACAACCATCTATTCAATAATCCTAAGCTAGAGGAGTGGGAAATCGTGCGCAAAGCTCTGAATTACCTGGAAGAGTATAAAGCCCAGCAAAGCTAGGGAGGCTCAGGCATTCCGCCATCACGCCCACAAGCTCGATCCAAATGGGAACCCCCTCCTAATGGTCTCTTAAAACTCAACACAAATGCAGCGATCCTGGGAGAAGAGGGAACGGGTTATGGAATGATATTAAGAGACAGCTATGGAAACTTTCTGATGGGAGCAACTTACCGAACGAGAAGGCGATGGCCGATCGAGATGGCGGAAGCCCAGGCGATGCTGTGGGGCTTGAAATTGACCCGAGCGCACTACTCCCAGCCTCTGCTCTTGGAATCAGATTGCCAGTCATTGATTCAGAAACTCAATCGAAGGGAGGCAACGGAGATGGAGGTGGGGATGATCTGCGACGAGATTCGAGAATTTGCGACTGGAGGTGGGAATGTTGAATGGAGATTTTGGAAACGAGAAGGAAATGCATGTGCCCCCGAAATGACTCGACTGAAGTGTAGGGTAGATGAGACAGAGATATGGTTTTCCAGGCCACCTGTCATTTTAGTCCCTTTAATTTTGCAAGAAAGCAATGTAGTCCCTGAACTTTGATTTTTTAGGAATACAGATGAATTTGTCAAAAAAAAAATATTATAATGTTTTAGCGCGTTATCAAGTAGCTTATTCTACAACTATAGATACGTGCCAATATTTGTTAATTTCACCAGTATCATCATGACTCTTACGGTGGAACACTTCATTAGATTCCCTCCATGACTAGTAAGTTGCTCAGTTCAAATGTGCCATTTTTGTCAAAAGAGATAGTTCTATATGAAGATTGTGAGAAAAGAAACAGAGTTTAAGATAGAAAAATAAATAGTGTTAGATCATATCTATATTTAAGTGGTCAATAATTTCTTTTAATGGAAAGAAGCTCTAACAATAGACATTTTTTACACTATAATGAATTAGTCAAATATTTACGATGATTATGATAGGCAAAAAAAGTGGGATAAGAGGTCATTATGACTGCCAAAGGTGATTATAAGTAGCATAAATAACTCTTCATTACCAACACACAGTAATTTCCCTCGTAAGAGACTTGGGATATAGTAAAGTGAAATTAAACAAGAAGAAAAAGAGAGAGATTGATTGTCAATTATTTGACATGGCCTTCAATATTAAAGTATTCTCTGTTTGGATTTTGATTGCCACCATCATCGTGATGACTGATCATTCTAATGCTATTAGAGAAGTTCCAACTGAAAATTCATTAGCAGGTGTCGAAGTTGAATCCGTGGAGCTTGATGATAATAAGCTCATCAGGTTCTGTTGTGAGAATGATATGTTATGTTGTAAGTCATCTTCTTCATTTTCCACTAAGGCTGTTCAACATGGAAAATGGAAGAATGTGTTGTCGGCCTATGTCGTAAGAAGGCAACATGATGGTGCGGTTGCTAGCGTGCAACAAATCCAACCGACGGAGAATAAGTGATTTGATTAAATCTAGACATTTTAAGTCAAAAGAAAATGTAGTAATAGTCAATGTCACATTCTGGTAATAATATTATTGATGCTTCTTGTCTGGCAGGATGCTAGGAATACTTAGTGCTATATCTATTTTATGAATTTGAATCTCTTGTTACTTTGTACTTCCCTTTCCACCTTTTCTTGTGATTCTAAATTGGATTTGTAGTTGTGGTACATGTGTTCTATATGTGTTACCGGAAAAACACATATGCACTATATTGATACAGATAAGCAAAAATGCATTTACTTCTTTACAGATACGACTTTGCTATATAGCCCAACTCATGTCGGGTGCTGAGCTGAAGAGCCAAAATCTGGCTCTCACCATCCTCCACTCATTGGGGCTAAAGAGCCAAAGAGCTCAATCTTGGGAGGAGGAGTGCTCAGTCTACTGTCTAGCATGGATACAGACAAAAAATGCTAGACTGGGTGACCCCACTCAGAGTTGTTCCAACAGACGCGCAGGAGGAGAAGGAAGGAGCCACACGCGTGGTCAAGCCGCTTCCCGTGCCAACAACTTCTGTACACGCGCCATCCGCGCGATCCTCGCTCAAATAGGACCGTTGCAAATTAAAAATAAAACAAACTTCACTTTCAGCCCCCAATTTTTCCCAACGACTATTTCACCCTCCAACAACTCTTTTTTTCAAATTTTTCCATAAATACAACACATTTCAACACTAAGAAGTAAGAACCTCACAACTTCCAAATTTGTCTCTACTTCTCATCACACAACTTTTTTTTTCATATTCTTCACATTGCCTAGAAACTTCTCTTCTTCCCAAAATCTTGATCATGGCTCAACATCGCCCTCCGAATCGGAAAGAGACCAAAGATATTAATCTATGCAATGCTTGGGTTTGATATTACATATCGAACTGCAATATCGAACTGCAATATCGAATGTGTAGAAGCGATGTTGAACTCCTACATTAATATTAGTTTATAGAACTACTATGAGGCAATCATATTTATATTTTTCTGCAAACTATATGAGGACGAGTTCTTTGAACGTTTTTAACTCGGTTAACCGTTAAGTTTTAAACACCTTCCTAATCTGAATGCATGATGGATCCAACAATCATTAGAACATGCTGAGTTTAATAGATTGGTTTATTTGATCTTTTTATGTATTAAAATGAATTTGTAGAGCAAGGACATGTCTACATATACACTCTACACAAATATATACTATTGGCATGATAAAATTATCATCTCGTTTCAAATTTCCTACAACGAGAGTAAAAGTATGAATGATATTTTTGTCTTCACCATTATTTATCTTTATTTTGTATATAAAATAGACAAGTATTGGAATTTGAACTAATGTATCTTCAAACACAAACAAAAGTTATAACCATGATTTTCAATTCGAGTATGACTCTGTCGGTCGAACCAATTCTATCTAAACCTGAGTAACTCAGAGGGTTCCGAAGGCCTAATTGGTTGTCTACTTAGGCTGGGTCAAAGTAGAGTTTGTCTATCTTAGTGGGAAATCCAACCGATTTAACCAACTGATTCGAGCACCAACCACTTCAAAATGATGTTGTTTTCAACAATTCATATACGTAGCTACACTGTCATATCATCCTTTTACTTATCACAGAACCCTACAACATGAAACATCACAGAACATGTTCGACTATCCCATCGTCTCTTCTTCTTACTTTAGATTTGAGAGCCTACAATACACGACCCAAACATCTCAAAATCTATCATAATCCCGCAATAGCAAATTTCATTTTTTTCCAGCTGTACAGTCATAGAGCCAGTCGACCTCATCTCATACAAATACGAAGCAAAAATTATTAATAAACATGCATTTGAGTTGAAGCTTTAGGCGACTAACAAAGGCGAAATTCCTTATTTTAGTTATTATTTAATACTAATTAAGTATTCCTATATATCTTATAAGGTTTGATTGCATGATTGGTCACTGAGAGTACAAAAACTGTTCAAGTTTGGTCAATCAAAATATCTAAATCCTCCAGAGGAGCCGCCTGTAGTGAGAATCCTCCTGTCCGGTCCACATACTACCCCACCACCTAATAGATCTTGAAAATTAACTTTATCAATCTAAACCGGAGAAAAAATAATTAACACTAATGGGTTCTTTATTTGGTTTACCTGGCCGACAACTCTATCAGTGACGACGCGGGTGCCACCGACATCAGTGGTCGTGACGGAAACCCCGCCTTCTCTGACGAAGTCGGTGACTTGGTTGCGGTGGACGGTTACAACTCCGTAGTTGACTGCCACGACGAATTCCATGATGGCAGCAGGCCTGCCTCCGAGGCTCTGCCTAGCTCCAAGCGCTTGGAGGTGTCCAGATTCCTCGATTATGGCCATGGACGATAAATCGATGCTCACGATTATGACCATGGTGAGTGGCTTTGGTTCGTGGTCGGGTATTGGTATGGTAGATTACAAGAAATTAGGGTTTATTATTTATTTTAGGAAAAATACACTTTCATAGTCATAATTATTCACGTTGTGACAAATATATCCAAATTTTGAAAAAAACACTAATATAGCCATTCCGTCCAAAACTTTAACGGGAATCTCACAACTGCTGACTGGACTAACAGATATTTGCAATGTGGCCTAGATTCATCTATGTGATAGTACAGGTGGAAAGAGTTTCTAATTTATTTACTTAAAAAAAGGTTAAAAAACCAACTTTACCAATTCCTTCACCCTATTGACCATTTCGATCGAATTTTAACCTTTCTCTTCTCTCCTTCTTCGACTCTCCAATCAATCAGAAGCATCCTCACCATTCATCGATTATCTCCCTTCCTCTACTTTGGATTTCACAAATCTGAAATCCCAAACCAGAATATGGTATGGATGAACAGATGTGAAGAAAATCTAAAAGGAAAAGGGATGAGATTGCCTACCAACCCTACATAGTCGCCTTCTTCTTCTTCCCGATTTGTCGAAATCGTCGTCGTTGCATTCCTAATTAAGTCGTGGAACTCCAGTCAAATGCTCACCTTGATGGCAGCAACGACAACCACTCGTCCTCTTTCACAATTGTTATGCCCACTCCAAAGCAACTGGGTAGAAGTCCTTCCTCGCGTTCCTCCACCAACCATGGTACAACACATTTTTGAAGATATGACGTTGTCGATTCATCCTCCCTGCCATTGGCGGAGTCAGACGAAGAAGCCCCCACCACTGCAGTCGTTGCTGAAGAAGCCAAAATAGAGGAATCCCCAGTTCATCCACACATATCGAGGAATATAGACTCTTCGCGGCAAGCCGTCAAGGAACATAGTGTGTCCTCCTCCCCCTTCGTAAGTGCTCTGTCTCTTACCACTGCAGTTTCTCTCCTAATCTCGCAATCTTTTCTCGATTTGGTCATAATTCAGATAATTTTACACAGCCGGAGCTCTACAATCCATGGGATAAACGCCATTGATGTTCACTCCAAGGTCGGCCTCGCTTCCCAATACCCAACCATGGCAACTGGAGAAGAGAGCGACAAAGGGAATTTTTAATTTAATTTTGTAGAACGATGGCAACAATCGACGACTGAGGAATATGGATTTGGGTTTACGGCGGCGATACCGATTCTAGGTTTAGGGTATGGGTTTGATTTGGCCAATTAGTTTATCGACTGAGGATGGGTTCGCTAGTGAGAAACGAACTAGATTTCGTCAAATCAAGAAGAAGAAGAAGAAGAAGAAGAAGAAGAGGAAGAAGGGAGGTGATTTGCAGGATTTTTGTGGTCTCAATTGTGGATAAGAGAAGGGCACCGATTGGATTTCAGATCCAAGAAGAAGATGGCGGTGGTAATTAGCGAGGAGTAATTACAGGGGAATTAGTTAATTATATATTAAAATTTTTTAAATAGTTGGTGGAATCCAAGTCAGCTGTGATGTGGGCAAACCGAGTCTAATTGGCGATGACATGTCATCCAGGTGGAAGCAACGTCACTTGGCAATGAAGGTGTTCGTGATGACATTAACGGTAGTAACGGAAATTACTATACTTGACAAAAAAATTTACAAAATTTTAATTTTGGCTGTACGAGTGTATTTTGTAAAATTTGGCTATATTTGTCACAAAGCGAATAGTTATGGCTATAAAGTGTATTTTGCCTTTATTTTAAATAAAAGTGACAATGAGGTAGAAATGAGGTGGCAATTTTAAAAAAATTAATTTTATTAACTTTAAATTGCCCCGTCACACATTTAACGGTCAACTTTTAGAGTTGACCGCCACGTAAGCAAAAGTTAACGGAGTTGGACGGAGAGTGACGAAACGTGAACAGCTTCAGTAAAGTGAAGTACCACCAATGGATTTAAATATTTCGAGTGACCAAACTTGAACGGTTCTTGTAATCTCAGTGACCAACCATGCAATTAACCCTATCTTATAAATAGAGGATAACTTTAAAATCGCGCCCCAAATATCATCGGTTCGAATATTCCATATCAAATTGCAGTGTTGAATATGTAAAAGTGATGTATAATTCTTAAATTAGTATTAATTTTTAGACCTACTATCACACAATCGTATTCATATCTTTGTGTAAACTTTATGGGACTTGTTATTTGACCATTTTAGTTCGGCTAACCGTCAAATTTTAAACATTTTCCTATTCTGACATGATTGGATCCAACAATCATTAGTAGTTTAATAAGTTGGTTCATTTCACCTTTTTCAATGTGCTAATGAATTTGTAGGGAAAAGACATGTTTTTAGGTACACTACACAATATATAATACTAAAATGAGAAAATTATTGTCTCATTTCAAATTTCCTACAACGAAAACGAAAGCAGTAAAATGAAACAAGTTATAGCCAAATCATAGACCAAATTCATTGGTCTGATATTACATATCGAATTGCAATATCGAATGTATAGAAGCGATGTTGAACTCCTAGATTAGTATTAGTTTATAGAACTACTATGAGGCAATCATATTTATATCTTTCTGCAAACTATATGGGGACGGGTTCTTTGAACGTTTTTAGCTCGGTTAACCGTTAAGTTTTAAACATCTTCCTAATCTGACAACATGATGGATCCAACAATTATTAGAAGAGGTTGAGTTTAATAGATTGGTTTATTTCATCTTTTTATGTATTAAATGAATTTGTAGAGCAAGGACATGTCTACATATACACTCTACACAATATATACTATTGGCACGATAAAATTATCGTCTCATTTCAAATTTCCTACAACGAGAGCAAAAGTATGAATGACATTTTTGTATTCGCCATTATGTATCTTTATTTTGTATAGAAAATTGACAAGTATTGGGATTTGAACTAATGTATCTTCCAACACAGACAAAAGTCATAACCATGATTTTCAATTCGAGTATGACTCTGTTGGTCGAATCAATTTTATCTAAACCTGAGCATCTCAGCGGTTGCCGAAGGCCCAGTTGGTTGTCTTCTTAGGCTGGGTCAAAGTCGAGTTTGTCTATCTTAGTCGAAAATCCAACCGATTTAAACAATTGATTCGAGCACCAGCCACTTCAAAATGATGTTGTTTTCAACAATTCGTATATGTAGCCACACTGTCATATCATCCTTTTACTTAACACAGAACCCTACAACATGAAACATCACAGACCATGTTTGACTATCCCATTGTCTCTTCTTCTTACTTTAGATTTGAGAGCCTACAATACACGACCCAACCATCTCAAAATCTATCCTAATCCCGCAATAGCAAATTTCATTTTTCTCCAGTTGTACAGTCATAGAGTTAGTCAACCTCATCTCATACAAATACGAAGCAAAAATTATTAAGAAACATGTATTTGAGTTGAAACTTTAGGTGACTAACAAAGGCGAAACTCCTTATTTTAGTTATTATTTAATACTAAATTAAATTCCTATATATCTTATAAATAGAGGATAAATTTATAAAATCGCAGCCTAAATATCATTGGTTCAAATATTCCATATCAAATTGCATTGTTGAATATGTAAAAGTGATGTATAATTCTTAAATTAGTGTTAATTTTTAGACCTACTATTACACAATCGTATTCATATCTTTGTGTAAACTATATGGGACTGGTTATTTGAACATATTAGTTCAGCTAACCGTCAAATTTTAAACCTTTTCCTATTCTGACATGATTGGATCCAACAATCATTAGGAGTTTAATAAGTTGGTTCATTTCACCATTTTTCAATGTGCTAATGAATTTGTAGGGAAAATACATGTCTTTATATACACTCTACACAATATATAATACTAAAAGGAGAAAAATTGTATCATTTTAAATTTTCTACAACGAAAACGAAAGTAGATATTATATTTTTGCTTCATAATTATTTTACAAAAACTACAAACTTCCGAAATCCAGAAATTGTTGCTCAAACTAAAAATTAGAGCATCGAAAATCAATGTTCGCAAATTTTATTTCATATATCACTTATTTGAGAGGTTTTTCTCTCTATAAACAAAGTAAAATGAAACAAGTTATAGCCAAATCAACAGCTTTGGCTCGAAGACAATGACCTGCTTCTTCGTGGGAGAAAGAAATACATGCAGTACCGTCAGAGATCTGGAGAGCAAAGACGAAAAGGATACACTACGAGTTCGTGAATGAGTACTGTGAAATAGATCATCAAATCACGGGCATGGTGCTGAATAAAATGATAGAGGTTAGTTAGATAGCTGATGATATAGAATTTGCCAATTTGGGACATCTACAGGAGATCTCCAGAGTCAGCTTAGGAAATAAAGAATCAAAGGGGAAGAAAAAGATATAGACTCTTTTATTAACAACTAATTTAGTGCATGTGGGTGGATAAACGATGCATTCATTTCTCTTTTCTTTTTTTAAAAAATTAAACAAAATAGCATCGTAAAATTTTTTTTGGGTTTCTATTCACCTTTTGAAGTTTGTTCTTTTTTTGGTCTAATTAGATTATTTAAAGCTATTATTCTACTAAAATGATTTTTTCCACTGCATTGATGTAATATTTTGACCAAAACATGTTAGTAAGTTAAATGATATATTAATTAAAACAATATAATATTCACGCTCTTTCGGGGCACTCAAATTATAATTCTTGAAAAGTATACGCTCTTATGCTCCCATTCTAGCTCCCGCTCCGCGAATTGGTAAGGTTAATCTGTCAAGTCAATTATGTTAACAAAGAGACAACTGGAAGAACTCGCCTTCCATCACATATTGTCTTCCCTCGCAAACACCCCCATGCTCAATTTCCAATTGGTCGTTACTCATTAAGAGGTCGTTTGCTTTATGGATTTGGATGTTGGATTTGGTTCTTAAATACAACACATGAAGGATTTGTCCAAAAGCCATTATTTGTTGAGCCAAAAAGGAGGGTACCAAATCCAACCTATTTACTTGGGATTTGAAAAAGGGAACAAATCCTTCATGAAAAATGACTTATATATCCCTTTATAATTTATTTATTCCAACTTTACCTGTCATTAGTTATTCTTTGCACTACTACAATTGCCTCTTATAGCTACAAACTTAGCCATGAAAAGTAATATTGTAGCTAATAACATGCTAATTACTACATAATCTATGCCATAAGCTAATAACATGCTAATGACTACATAATTTATTCCTCATGGCTATTTGTGAAGGTCTTTGTCACATTTATTTTGCCATAAGCGTATGATTATTTTGATTCAAATTTTGATTTGGATGGCGATTAATACCCTTTAGCTACAAACTACATTTGTTGTTTAAAATAGTAATTCTAACAAACAAATTTTAGCCAAGAATTGTAAGATTACAACCATATATTGTGATTATCTACACATTTTAATATCTTGTGGCTAGTAATTCTACGAGCTTTCTATAAAATGTCAATATAAAAGGTTAATTTGACCACAAGAATAAAATTAGAAACACAAGTAAAGTTATATAAATCTAACATGAAGAAGGCTAGTAAGGTAATATACATCTTAAAGATATAAATCCATAACTAATAAATCCATGATCAAATCAACTAAGCAAACAATGGACTCTATCAAATCCGTAATGCAACAAATCCCTAACAAATCCTTGGGTTTTAAAATTAGAAAACCTTCATTTTCAAATTCAGTGCGACCTTCATCGCGTAACGAATACATGCTTTTGGAGTGCATTTTAGGAGCTCGAAGGAGGATAGCAGAAAATAGCAGATAGAGAAACAAATGTAGATAGTCTGGTCGAGGAAGAATATTATTCATATGTAGATGAGATTTTATATAATTTATAAATATATGAAAAATATAATAATTTTTCATATATCCGGGCAAAAGCGGACTAAAACAATTAGACCATTAACCCTCAACCCACTTAATCGACTAGGCCAACGGGCTAAACTAGGTTGACAACCTTTGATACTTGAAATCCATCCAAAATTTTATGATTGAGTCAAATCGTTCAATAATTGTGAACTTTTCAGAGAGTGGTTGAAATTCAAAAGATGGTCTTCAAGGTTCTTTTGTAACGGACAAGTTTTTGCGTTTAATTATTGTTAGGTCGAAGGAAGAGAAAGCGGAACAGATAATTATGTTAATATTATAAATATAATTATAAATTAACCAATATTAATGATAAAGTCAACTCATTCACCAAGTGCCGAGTAAAATCTAGTAAATATATATATTAAAAAAAATTACCTGCGCTAACACAAATCGGCAGAGAGGCCTCTGCTCACCCCCTCTTTTTTCTCTTCTCCCCTTCCCAAAATCATTCATTGATTAATTCCTTTCCCCAAATTCTCACACTCCCAAAGAAACCAATGTCTAGCCAACGTTACTTTTCAACTCTTCATAAACCATAATCAATTCTTCATAAATCATAATAAACGTCTAACGTCTTTAATCAATCCTTCCCCCTTATATACTCGGCCAATTTTTAGGTGAAGCAAAGCACCCCCCTCTTTTTCATTCAGCCGACGAAATAATCCCCTCCTTGCTGAAGCAGCAGAAGAAATCAATCCAGCAATCCCTTATTATGACTTCCGACTGATTTGGTGGATTGTGGTTCCGACTGATAAGTTATTCCTATTGTAATCATTTTCTGAACGTATTTATTTATTATTTAAATAAATTTTATTTATAATAAATTTATGGAGAAAAAATTTTAGAGCCACATTTTTATTTTCGAGCATGGCCTCCGAATATAACTGGATTCCTATTTAACTCCCTAACTGTTTTAAAATTTCGCCCTAAATTAACCAAACAGACTATATTATCCCCAATTCTTAAACGGTCGCCCCCAACCCATCGCCTTAATCCCTAAATTGCTCTGCTCATCGCCGACGGAAGGAAAGTCCGAGACATAAAATTCACTGGCGCCTGACGAATCTCGCGCGGCTGTTCTACGGAAACCTTCGTCGGCGTGTTGTCGTTCTTCCTGCCCAACCCGAACAATTATTGCAAATTGACCAGGCGGGCTGTTCCCTCTTCCTCCTCATTGTTGCTCGATTGATGGGGGCCTTCGTCAAAGTGTAGGTTAGAGGAAGCTGTCGCCAATCTCATCTTCCTCTCTAAGACCAACTTCTCATGAAGCTCCAAAGTCTCCAAGTAGTTCACCGTTCCCATCTTCGGCCCACAACTCACTACGGCATTTCATCAAGCAATGACGGGACAAGTTTCTTCTCCGGGAGCGGGAATCGAAATTGTGGCAAACTAATAAAAAATCAGAAAGTTTGACTGATTTTTCATATTTCCGGAATCGGCAACATCGACAGGGCGGACCGAGCAGAGGAGCAGCTGCCACGAGGATTTCCAGGCAAACGGCGGCGACTGACGAGGACTTTCAGGATAAACAGCGGTGACATGTGAGCACTTGTTCGCCGGCGATGCGGATCCTAGGGAGAAGGCTGACGTTTAGGGCGAGTTCTCTCATTTTGGGAATTGCTCTTTTTTTTTTTTTTTGAAATTTGGTTTAGAGATTAAGAATATTTTAGGGGTAAAAATGTCAACTTATTTAAGTTACGACAATAAATTTAAAAACTTAGGGCGTTAATTAGTACCTCTCGAATATAATGGGTCGGCCCTGAATATACTAATAGGCCCCCTCAAACTGGGGCGTGGATGTCTACGACTCCTAGTTTGGAAACCAATGCTTCAAACGTAACATGCGGCACAACCTTGGTGATAACATCCATTGTCCGGCTTATTGAAGAAAATGAAGCAGCTTGGTAACACATGCAAGTATCTATTCGCGAGCATCATGAAAATATCTTTCTATATGTTTAGTGCGCTCATCATCAAAGATTTGGTTGTCAACTATCCATTTTGCAAGCTTATAACATGCATGTTCGGCTAAGAATATATAAGTATATGACTATAGATGATCCCAAAGACTTGTTCAAACTAGAGCTTGGTTAATTAATTAGATTTAGCAGTTCATGAAGACATATTTACAAGTTAGAACTAAGAATAATTAACAACCTAAGAGGGGAAGGATCGATTTCGCCTTTAGCCAACATAATCGATAATGACTTGGATGAGATTAAATGATAGATCAAATAGGTCTTCTATATAAAGGAATGGAGATTGTACAATTCAATAAGCAACCTAGAAACAATTCAAGAATAAGGAAGTTATGATAGCACATGATTAATTGTGGGCTTCTATGAACCATAATCGATGGTGTATAGCATTGATGATCTAGCAATCAAGCATTGATACTACTCGAGGTACAAATGGTTGATCTTTCCCACTATACTCGTGTAGCATCAATGAGGTATGACTAGAGAGTAATTTCTTATCAATCTAGGAAATACTAAGCACAATGCATATAGTAGCATACTATAGAATCTTAAGCATCGATAATAAAGAAGCATTCATACTAGATAAACAACAATGATCATCATATAGTCATTGAAACATAGGCATCCATGCATAGATAATGAGTATCGAAATTCATACAGATAAACACAAGCATGATATGAAATCATAACATTCATTACCATAAAGATAAACGAGTTCACTTCTTCATACAATCAATTTAGAACTAGCTACATAGAAGAGGAGGGTACCTCCATCGATGATGACTACATCTTCTAAGCTGCAGACTCTCCTATGAAAGCTAAGCTCTTACTCGAGTAGAGTACAATGGTTTTGTGTGTTTGTGGAGTCTTATTAAACTAATGAGCAATAGCCTCTATTTATGGGGAAAGAACCATGCTAAAAGTATTCTAAGCTGAGTGAGAAAGGGTCCTACTCCTTGTGGGCTAAGTAAAATTCTTGCACAAGGTTAGGGTTTAGTGACAGTAGGGCAGTGGTTTCGACCGTCGCTCTTTTTCTTTGTGGTTGGGATCCTTGAACCTTGGACGATCCTCCCTTTAAGTTTGGACACTTCTTGACCAAGCCTTCTCCAGTGGTGGTTGGACTCGATGCTGGGCTGCCCCAAGTTTCTTCATGAGCTTGGGATGATTCTTCTTCCTATGAGCTTTTCTTGAGATTATTAAGGAACTTCTAGTTGACTTCTCCGTCATTGAACCTCATCTTTCTAAAAAAAAAACTCCATATTCTTCTCTTTATAGCTCCATTGGTCCTCCAGAGTTATCCAATGCTTGACCCAATCTTCCTTATGTTGTTTTGTACCTTCAAAATCAACAAAAACATATAGAGAAGGAATCAAAGAATACAATAACATAACCCAGGTCTATTCAAATAATTATGATTTAGATAGGAAATACTATTGAAATGACTAAAGATTCCTTTATAGAAGGGGAAAATGTATCAACAATGGCAGTGACAAACACTATAAATAAAGTGTCATCAGATATACCCCCACCTTGATTTTTTCTTGTCCCCCAAACAAACATTATTCATAACCATACAACTCAATGAATTGTAACGTGCCGAAGCTTTTCCCGAGCAAGATATTGTCTGCTTTGGCCCTCGACACTCACTGTTTTTGACTTGGGGTGAGATTCAAGGTGACTTCCCATTATATCACTCATCCTTGTTGTACCACACTGAGCACGTTTAACTTCAGAGTTCTCACAAGAACTCTTCCATTTCACCTCAAAACGCGTCTTGTCAGTTAATGTCGGTTTCTTACTTATAAACCATGAATCTCTCTCCTACTTTGTCGATGTGGAGTTTGCCTAAGGTATTACAAATATCATTTTGTAGAGCATGAAAAAATCTGATTTTTGTGCAAATTTTCTGAAATCTTATGTAAAATGAATGCATTATGCCCCGTTAAATTTTCGTTGGAGATTTGAAAAAAGCTTTAATAGCCACCTGAAAATTTGCGGCAATCTAAGAATAGAGAAGAGAATAGGGATCACATAGTAGACATTGCACCTAGCCGCACATAAACATGCATGGTTAACCTTATTTTCCACCAACACATACCCCTCCGCAATAATGGCCATCAGATCTACAGCCCCTATTGCCCCACATTATACCAATACTATCTCCCCTCCTCCATATTTCATGAAAATTTAAAATAATATGATGCTAAAACTCTTAAACTTCACCTTTCCAATTCGATCAATACATAGATGCAACCTTTTATCTATAATTTCCCTAAGAATGTAAAATTGTGTTATCTTTCTCATTTTATTTTATTTGATTCATTTATGATATATAATATAAGTTCGACGTGTTAACTTTAAAATTGCACGTGACTTCAATTCAATTACATTAGTTTTAACTTGAATTTGGTTGGAATTTACGAGTATTGTCCACGAGTATCAAAACCAGGACATGGATGAGGATAAGAAAACTTCGAGTCCGGATCTCATGACTAAGGGGGTGCTTAGTCACTTGACTAAGCCCCTCCCATCCTTTAGATCTGGACACACCAATCTGACGGTTAAAAAGTGGGAAAGACTTTTTAATTAATGACAGGGGTAGTTTGGGTATTATGAAAAATTACAAAGTATACAAACCGGACTTACAAACAATACAAACATACAAACATTACAAACTATGAGAACAAAACATAAGCAGATTTACAAACAATACAAAACATACGAACTATACAAACAATACAAACTAGACCGACAAACAATACAAACCATACAAAATGAAAAAAAACCGGGTTGACTTTGGAGACTTCATCCCTATATAGAGGGTTTCGTCCCAAAGTTAAACTAGTTTGTTTTTTGACATACAAACATTACAAATATGGTGGGGGAAAATGTCAAACTAGACCGACAAACCATACAAAATGGAAAAACACCCGAGTTGACTTTGGAGGCTTCATCTCTATATAGAAGAGTTTCATCCAAAAGTCAATCAAGTTGTTTTTTCGACATAAAAAACATTACAAACATGGATGACAAAAATGACAAACATGGTGGTTAATAATAACAAAGTTAACAAACATTACAAAAGTAACCGAAAAACATTACAAAATAACAAAGCTTACAAACATTACAAAAGACACAGACAAATAGTACAAAGCATACTAACCGTACAAAATAGTCATAAACATTACAAATATAATAGACAAAAATGCCAAACAATACAAACCGAGTTGTCTGTAAACATTACAAATCAGACTTACAAATATTACAAAATAGAACGACAAACATTGCAAAACTACCACTATCGTCGGAAAAATCTCGTCGCGGTCCAAAATTCTCACCGGCGCCACAAAATCTCTATCTCTCTCTCTCTCTCTCTCTCTTTGCGCGCGAAAGTGTGGAAGTTGGCCAAAAAAATGCTTGGGAATGGAATCGTGGGGGGAAATTTTGACGGTAAAAGCGCCGGCGGAAAGCAAAAGCGTTTGACGGGAACAGAATCGAGCCGGAAATTTCCCCGCAAGCAAAAGGTACGTGTACGGGATGCAGTTTATTTATTTATTTTATTCTTGAAAATTAAAAAATAATTTTGTAATTACTATCTTGTCCTTGATTAAATTTAATTAATTATAACCATTAGATTTTAAAATGTTTGAAGGACTGACATCGACTTAGGCAAATTAACTAAGAGACTCCTCTTGGTCACCTTATCTTAGGCCGAAAACTTCCGCCAATTGACGCCTCGTTGCTATCCAAATAAAAGAGCTTTGTCACACTCTCGTTATCTCATTGTGTGGACCCGGCTAGCCAACATCATTCCGAAAAATTAGGCTCTCATTGTTTATTCCAAACTACAATCGGTCCTTCTCAATCTCAACTATGAAATTAAAGAACCATATATTCCAAACCATGCATCTGCAGGCCGTAATATTTATAATCTGTTTTGGTTGATCCTTTTGTCTAATAAATACATCACCACCATTGATCCCCAATCAACAACTTCTTCACCCATCCCTCCAAAGTCCAAACTCTCTGCAACTCTGTTTCTCGTCACCCAAGCTCCCTCACCCCCAACAAAATAATGGAGACAGCACAAAGTTCAAACTCTCCGAATTCATCACCATCATCGTCCGCCTCCTCCGTTGCCCTGATCGTAGGCGCAACAGGGATGGTAGGACTGAGCCTGGCAGAAGCACTGAACAACCCGTCAACTGCCGGCGCGCCATGGAAAGTCTACGGCGTGGCTCGCCGTCCATTACCCACCTGGTTCCCGCCTTCCCTCCTCCACAAGTTCATCACTCTCGATGCCCTGAATCGAGATGAAACGATCGAAAAACTCTCCCCTGTTGCCCACGAAGTCACCCACGTCTTCTGGGTAGCGTTCCAGCTCCGTGAAATCGAAGAGGTCAACATCTCCCTCAACTCCACCATGCTCTCCAATGTCGTCGCCGCCCTCAGCTCCGCTGGGGCGAATTCCCGGCTAAGGCATGTGACTTTGCAAACAGGTAACATGGTAGATAGCAATTCTGAAACAGGGCTTTATATATAGTATGGTAGGAAATGTTGGACACCGAGGTACACAAATTATGACACAAAATTGCGTTTGACTTTTGGTTAATTAGGGACGAAACAGTATATGGGTCCGATCTACGACCCAGAGCACGGGTCGCGGCTGGTTATGCACGAACCGCCTTTTCAAGAAGGGATGCCCAGGTTGCCGTATCCCAATTTCTACTACGCACTGGAAGATCTCTTGGCGAGCGATTTGCCGGTGGGAGTTACTTACTCTGTGCATCGGTCGTCGATTATCATGGGCGCCACGCCTAGAAGCATCCACAATGGGCTGCTGACGCTGGCGGTTTACGCCACCATTTGCCGCTACAAAGGGCTCCCCTTCAGGTAATTAAAGTGGCTGCAATCAAAAAATCTGAGCCAGAGTCAAAACAGAGTGTTTCAGAAACAGAGTCTCGTTTCCGATTTTCACATGAAGGGTTGAGAAGAAACGTCTTTAATTTATTCAGGTACCCAGGGAATAAGTACACATGGGAACATTTTTGTGACATGTCTGATTCAAGGTTGCTAGCAGAGCAGCAGATATGGGCAGGGACGACGGAGGGAGCCAAGAACCAGGCGTTCAACTGCTCGAATGGAGACTTCTTCACGTGGAAGGGGCTGTGGAAGGTATTGTGCGAGCTGTTCGATGTGGATTTCGTGGATTTGGATGATTCGGAGAAGTTTGATGCGATGGAGATGATGTCCGGGATGGGAGATGTGTGGGATGAGATCGTGGACAAGCAGGGGCTGTACAAGACCAAGTTGGAGGAAGTGAATTGCTTCGATGCGATGACGGTGGTGACCAATTTCAAGTTCCAGCATGTTTGTAGCATGAACAAGAGCCGTGAGTTTGGGTTTGTGAGCTTTTATGATACGTTTAAGAGCGTTCGTTATTGGGTTGGGAAGATGAGGGAGATGAAGATCATACCTTGATCGAGGCTACATGGCAGCGGCATGCTCTGTTTCAATTAAACTTGCTCTCCTCTTTTGTATTTATGATTCTTGTGTTCGTGTGATATGTGGGATCAGCGCTTTGATTCAGCATGAATCGAAGAGAGCCCTATTTGTTAGTATTTGGGGTCATTAACATACAAGATCTTAATTGTTTGGAATGCACCTTTATTGGGAGTCAATTCTTATGTAATGTGGAATTTGAAAACAAATACTATGTTTGGTTGGAAAATAAATTCTAATAATTGGAGTGTGTTATTTTTCAAATGTTAAAAGGAGGGTTATTGTTTGTAAAATATCATGGTGTTGTGTCTTTTATCCTCACTAGAAGTTTTTGTGCGTTTGCACTTCGCGACGAGTGATGTATTACACTCTAAATGTGTTATATGAAAAAATTAGTAAAATGTAACTCATAAAACATAAATAAAAAACAACAACAAAAGCAAAAAGATCTAGTGGGAGGCCTCCATAAGAATTTGCACTTGTTGGCAAATGAGGTTATGGAATAGAAGATGATGATTTACATATTTGGAACTCGACAACTATTAATAAGAGAATTTATGAAGTTTGTACGTTTGAAATGGGGAAAACAAAGAAATAACTTATTATGTGAATGTTTCTTTCTGCCCAATAAACAAAAAGACAAACTCGGGATTTACCATGTACTCACAACCAAATTCCAAAAGAGAAAATAAATAGAATATAAAAAAGCCAGTGAAGGAAGATAAAAATAAATGAATGAACGATAGCATTTGGTTTCATTGATTTGGAAGCCATTGTCGTCATCTTCAATGGGGGAATGATAATTTTCTTTGTTGTCTTCTTACTCGAATTCGGGCGAATAGATGTACAAGGAGGCAAAACCAAATGGTAATAATAAGGCCCCAATATGCACCCAAAAAACATGAGCTGCACAAAAAAAAGGCTCCACTAAAATAAGAGGGGAGATGTTGTTTACACTTTTCTTCTTATTCTGCATTTTCTTTCCTTTTTAACACTATGAAGAGAGAACAGAGGGATGATTAGCTGGGCAACAAAAATGCTTATCTCTAGGGTTGCAAACGAGCCGAGTCCAATCAAATTTTTTCTTAATTTGAGCTCGACTCGTTTATAATTTTTCCAGCTCTAGCTCGACTCAAACTCGAATTTTGATAATCCAGCTCGAGCTCGAGCTCGACAGGATTAAAAATATTCCAGCTCGAGCTCGACTCGGTAGAGCTTTGTAAATGCTCCTTAAGACAACTTGTCAAGTTGAGTACAAGCTCAGCTCAAGATATGCTCGATTGGAAATAATTCTTGCTTAAATGTGTACACATAAGAATTTAAATGATAAAAATAACTCTAGAAACTATAAATAACAACTAACTTCCGTATACATCCGTATTAACAAGATAATGTTCATGTTCAGAAGAGTAATTAATCATTCCATAGGCTCTAAACAAGCCAGCTCGCGAGCTTAGCTCAACAAGCCACCAAGTCAAGCTGGCTTACGAGCTTATCAAGGTGAGCATTGTCTAGCTCAAGCTTGGCTCGCTTACTAACAAGTTGACTTGCGAACCAGCTTGTTAAATAACGAACCGAGGGTCGAACGTGGTTTTCCCCGATTCGAACGTCGAGTTGCTCGCGAGCGGCTCATTTTCAACCCTGTTATCCCATATCCTCTCTACTTCTCTTTTTTTTTTCCTACCACAACAACATTGAGATAATTTCGGAGATTTTTCCAGAAATAGCACCTTTAAAAAAATTACAAAAATAACACCCATTCCGTAGAAATTACAAAAATAGCACATTTTTTTTAAATACCGCACCCCCTGGTGCGTTTTGCATGTAAACCGCACCCCCTGGTGGGTTTTGTATTTAAACCGCACCCCCAAGGTGCAGTTTAGCTTTCTGGGCCAAAACCGCATCTTGGCCATGCGGCTTGCGATCTGACCTAACCAAACTGCGTGGCCCAGATGCGGTTGATAGACCATTGATTACACATGTTTTTACCCCTATCCTTGAGCTGTTTGAAATGTCGATTCTAGCGTTTTAGGCCGATTTCACGCTAGGTTGTTCTTGTTTGTGATATTTCAGGTCCTAGTACGTGAATGAAGGTTTAGGAACGAGTTCGGGGTCGATTGGACGAAGTTTGGACGTTTGGCGAGAAGCTGAGAAGCCACACGGGCATGCCTAAAAGCCACACGGCCGTGTAGGGGACCCCTGATGGTCGCGTGGAAATTCCAGGGAACTCACACGGGCACCCTGGGAAGCCACACGGCCGTGTGGGTCGTGGCCATGTAGGAAGCCTGAAGCCACTTATCAAAAAGCTGCGGTTTGCACAACTCACACGGGCAGCTGGGGATGTCACACGGCCGTGTGAGTCGGGATTTTCTGGTTTTAAGCCAATTTTCAGCAGAGGAGAAGGGAGTTTCGAGTTTTAGAGAAAGAAAGTGATTCATAGAGAGAGAGAGAACGACGAACCAGAGTTCCCAAGTGCCCTACCTTGATCTTCATCACCATTGGAGCTCGGCTTACACTTGGAGAAGTACCGATTGGCGACCAGGAGCAGATTCTCATCCTTCACAGCATGATTTCTGCATCTGAACCTACTTTTGCTTCTCTCTCCATGGAGTAGTTTTCCCATTCATTTGGGTATGGAGAACCCTAGATTTGTGTGTTAGGACTGATTGTATGAACCCAAGTACAGATTCTATGATCTGATTATATTCAATTGAGGCTTGAATGATTGAATGACTTGAATCCTGATCAAATTTCTGTTATTTCTGCTTTAGCCTAGAAAGAGAATATCTGCCGAGGTTGATAGAGCACCCTTAATTGAAGGTAGTGAATTGTCGACTTTAGTCGAGGAGCCAATTCACTATTCTGTACCGAATTTACTTCGGTAGTGGAGGTTTGGTTCGTTAGGGCCTCAATTTGTTTACTCCGGTGGAGGTTAGTCGCCCGCTAGGGACTCAGATCGAGAGGGTCTGGAGACCTTTAGTCAAGACTTCAGACTGTTTAAGAACCTCCCGCAGTATAACTATCATTAAAACTGAACTTGGTAAATTGCAATCCGCCTTGACTGCAGTCTAGGGGGAACCATATCCGGGTGACCTCTCTCGACTTGAAACAACCGTTTAATTGCTTTGCTTGTTTTGCTTGTTTGAACCTGCACTATCGTTTCACTGCTAGATAATAGGAATTCACTGAGTAGCCATCACATCTAGGACCCGGGTTGACAATAAAACCCAAACACGCTATACTACGCTCTAGGAAGTAGTTACACTTTGGGGATGCGGTCTAGTCCTGACCTAGCAAAACTGCACTTTGGGGATGCGGTTTTGCTTCTCCTAAACAAACCGCACCCTCAAAGTGCGGTTTTGGCAACACAAACCGCACCCCCCACCCCATGTGGTTTGTGTGTCAATTATTTTCCGACACCAGACATGCAGCCATGCATATTATGTTGAATTGTGATTATTTTCCCTTTTCAATTTTCTATTGTAGCTCCCTATTTCTCTAGTGTTTTTGCGGTTAACGTTAACTTGTAAGTTTATTTTGTATTACTTTTTATTTTGAATTGTGATTTTATGATATTAGTTGAACTACTGTATTTTTGCAAATGGCATTCCAAAAATTCACGCTTGGATTACGGTGGAATGGTTACACGGAAGAGAGCGGAAAGGGGGTCACCTACGTCGGTGGCAATGTTCAGAAAATAAAGGTCGCTACCAGACCGATGCTTGAAGACCTCTATCAAATGTGTACTAACGTTGCTTGCATGGATGGCACGAGAAGGTGGGTCGTTGTGGCACGAGGAATATCTCATAACCACTCAGGATGAGGTAGATGTCATGCTCGAAATTAATAACGAGATACATACATATTCAAACATTTGAAATTTATAAAATTCATTTAAGTACACATAAACACAAATTGTATTGGTTGTTTGGTAAGTAATTTAATCGTATTGGTTGTTTCAAATAATTTAATCGAATACAATGCAACACTCGTTAGACTCTTAGAAGAGGTATACATCTTCTTAGAAACGTAGCCTTTTTGACAGAAAAATGGGGGATTCGAGGATCTCTTAATACCCGATTTTCCCAGGAAATGGGAGGATCATGATAATCGCTTAAAACCCAATTTCCTTAGACGTGCATCTCTTTATAAAGAGTGGAAGTAAGTGGCACTATGTATTCTATTAAATTATTGAAAACAACTAATACGATTAAATTATTTCAAATTTATTTTATATTCCACTAAGTACATTAGCAAAATAAAAGAAGGATAAATGATGACGAATTGTATGTACCGGGTGATCGTTCCAAACATCCCTTGAACGATGGTTGGGTTGGTCGTACAAGTCGGTTGGATCAATAGGCCCTTGATCCAAATAGTACCGTTGGTTGTATATATTCACGTCGTCCCCAACCTACGAGAGAATAACAACAAGGTTAGTACATAGATTAATTATAAAGCTTATAACAAAAACTAACCAAAATAATGAGTACGTACCGGTTGAAATTCATCATAATAAACTCCCTCTCCTTGGAACCACTCATCCATTTTTTCGCGAAAGTCGGACAAAAATTTGGCATGTTTTTAGGGAAAAACCAAAGAAATGTTTTCTGATGGCAGATCGGACTTAGCCGCAACCAACAGACCACTATTTCCTAGGCTTTAGGGAGGGGAGGGGTTAGAGAGATAATTCTAGAGAGAGAGTGAAGAATGGTTGTGGTGTGAAGAAATGAGAGGGGGGAGGGGGTATTTATACCCTTCAGAACGCACCCTCCAAGGGCGGTCTGGTAATTTAGCCCAGCCAGAAACCGCGCCCTCCCGATGCGGTCTGCATTGATCGTGGCGCTGACCGCACCTGCCAGTTGTGGTCTTCGATCCGTGGCAAGGATCGCTGAGGTGGCAAGCGGTCCACCGCTGGATCGCTGCCTTATCCTGCGGTCTCCAAGCCCGCTCCCGAGGAAACACAGAACGCACATTCCTGGTGCGGTTTCCAGTCTGACGTGGCGCAAAACGCACCTCCAAGGTGCGGTTAGATAAAGATGGTGCTATTTTTTGTAAATTTTGTAGGCTGGATGCTATTTTTGTAATTTTTTTAATAAATGCTATTATTGGAAAAATCCCATAATTTCGTGGGCTCACCCTAATGGATTAATTACAAAAGAATCGTTTAATAATAATAACATTAAAGCTGTTTTTTATATAAAAATTTTATCCTTCCTATTTTTATATAAACTCAAAAATATCATCTATTTTTTTCCTAATTTTGCGAAAGTCTTTCTCCCCTCGTATCTCGCCGAATTAATCTCCTCCTTTTTGTGTTCGTCGTTGTCTGTTCTTCCATGAATTATAGTGAGTCTAACATGCTATGATTCTTATATACTTTCTAAACTGTTAGTTGGTGACCTGTCTGGTTAATAACTTCATTCATTGTCAACATCTTCACGCCTCTTTTATTGTCCATATCACCGAAGACGACTTTGGAGAATACATCAACCTCAAGTCTATATTTTCACAAGGGTGGAAAAGAAAAGAGTTTATTTTTATTTCTTTGATAAGAGAATAGTAAATGAGTATTTAAGAAATTTGGACTGAGATTATCATAACCACAATATCACACTTTCTAACTCTATCGAAATTTCAAATTTGATAAAATAACATATGTTAGATGTTTGTGGCTTGTGCATGTCCTTAAATACCACATTTACGTAATAAGCATTTCAAACTACCACAACTGAAAGCCCAAATAAGTTAGGAAGGCTTAGGTCTTCGTCATCTTGTGTACTTGAGCCAACTTGACACTTGGGAGCAAGGCTAGTATATAGGCTACTCCTAATTTATTTTTATTTTTACAAGAAGGGGCATATATTGCTTCATTACCCATGGAAGAGGAACACAAAAGAAGAGGGGAAAATGAAGGTTGTAGAACAATGGGCCGAACTACGATAATGAAAGGAGATTTGAAGCTCATCAAAATTAAGCCCAAAATAATAAAGCCCACACAAACCCTACTGCTTTTTAAGGGAAATCTCTTCTTTTATTAATTAGTAGGTGAGGAACCTACAGAAACATCATTCCTCAAACAAGAGATTAAATATACTGGAGGCCTATCTACCCAAACTCCATCTTCTTCCTAGCCACATTCTATATGGGTCATACTATGAGCTGGCTCGTTGAACTGACGGCCACAAAAGACCAAGAAACTTGTCCCCAGGGTCGAACTCTGTTCTTCTCTCTGTAACTCAGCTCCAACTCTATCCTCCTCTCTCTACTTAATATCTTTCCACCACCTGGCACTCCATCTGAAACTCACTAGGGAGGAAATGGAATTGATCTGCTAGCTCCACCCCATATGCCACTGCCAAGGCCTCTGCAATATCTGATTGCCACTGCCAACGAGTTCTTTTGACTATGGCCAAGCAGAATCAACCTGCTCCATCTCTAATAACCACCCCGAAGCCAGTCCTGCGGCCCGTCAACCATGTCGCGTCGACGTTGATGGTGTATACAACGCTCTGAGATGTTGTCCACCCCTTCTTGTCTTCTCTTTAGGTATGTTCCTTCTTCAATTGAGCATACAGGTATTCTTCAATCCATCGATCCGCTCTACCCATTATCTCTCATTCCTCCAATTTGTGTTTGTTCCAAAGCTGACAATTTCTCTAATCCCAGATGAACCAGAGCGAGACCAAGAAGCGTCTGATTTGCTCATTGCTCTCCTCTTCTTGCAATTCACAGATCCATTCATCCGAGGTAAGGTTCTCTCCCTTAGTGAACATGTGGTTGATAGGGCCCGATCTCCAAACTCTCCTTACCCATCCACAGTCCCTAAAAATGTGTTCTTGAGTTTTCTTAAGATCACAAAACGGACAGCCCTCGCTTCCCTTCTGCGTACGTTCCAGAATTCGTGCTCCCGTACGCAAAATATTTTGAATCCATCTTCAGGTGAAGAGCTTCACTTTGTAGGGAATATTGAGCTTCCAGATCCTGTTTCAGTCAACCGGAGAATAAAATTCTCTCCAATCCTCTGCCTCTCTATTCATCCACAATCTATAGGCCGATTTAACTGTGTACTCTCCTGTTTTCTCCATACTCCACTCTCTCTCATATCTCATAGAATTCTTATGAAAAGGGATCTTGAGTATATTGACCCGGTCTTCTGGTAGGAAATATGCTTGCAAGAAATCCATTCTCCACGAAAAAACCTCATAGTCAATTAGTTCTGTCACAGAGGTTGTTTCCCCTATGATGGTTACAGGTGGTTTTCGCTTAAAACCCTCAGCCTTTGGAATCCACTTGTCCAACCAAATGTGAACACTACATCCATCCCCCACTTTCCACCGCCTCCCTTTTTCACTAGTTCCTTCGCTGACAATAATCCTCACCAGATGAAACTCGGGTTATAGCCAATATCAGCCTCCAATACTTCACTATTGGGGTAGTACTTAGCCTTCAGGATTATGGCTGCTAGGGATCGTGGTCTAGTAATCAGCCTCCATAATTGCACAAATCCTACTGTTAAATGTGAACCATCACTCATAAAGACCAGCCGCCGCCTTCTACCATCTCCACTGTCATCCTGTCATCTCCAAAATAGCCAGAAGATGACCAAACACCTCCGAGGAGAAGATTCACAGAGTGAAGCCTCCAAAATTCATAGCACATTACGTGCAAAGACAACACGAGAGATAAAGCCTAGGACCGACCAGTAAATATTATAGTTGTTTGTCTTATCATAATGGTAAGATTATGATATGACAGTGATAAGATCACAACAAATACATATTTTTGAAGGATCAATTTTTTTCACAAAACATAACAAAATGAATAATATTATGTAGATAATAATTAATTATTTCTTTCTATATAATTTTTTAATTTAAGTTATAATGAATGAAATATGTCATTATACCAGTGTAATATCATGATGATATGAAAGTGATAATACTACAACCAACAAGAGTTTTAAAGTGCAAATTTTTGTTTTGCTTGAAACATACAAAAATGGATATCATTGTGTATATCATAATTAATGTGTTCTTTTTATGCAATTTTTTTCAATTCTGAATCCAAACGAACAAGAATATTGGATTAAGAAAAATGAGATTAGAAAGCATATTATTCGACTAATCACAAATCTTTGCTCTCTCCTTTGAATTCCACGTTAGTAAAATAATGCATAAATTACCATTCTATCCCTCTTTGTCTCTTAGGAGTCGTTTGCTTGTTAGATTTTAGAATGAAGTTTTTTAACTTTTAAAACCTTAAAATTTGAGATGGATTTGTTGCATTACGGATTTGAAAGAGTCCATCGTTTGTGTTGATGATTTTTTTATCATGGATTTTAGAGTTTTGTACCAAGGTCCCCACATATTTGCCTTCCATCAACAAAATCCCAAAAAAAGGTGGGATTTATAAATTCGTGTGGTCCACGGATTTGGATATAAAAACTGTCCAAATCTGTAAGCCGCGTGGATTTGGACACCAATTTTTTTATACAACGTAACAAACAATGAAATTGGCTAAATCCTTCATGCTTGGGATTAGGGTGGCAAATCCATCACCCAAATCCAACAATTAGTTTTGGGTCATTAGATGACATTTTGATAAACGATTCCATATTTGAGTCTTGTAGGATTTTGTAGAATAACAAATATTTGTAATATCTTACTGTAGTTGTTGTATCGATAAGCGATTTTCAATTGTATAAAGTGATTAAACAACGATTTCAACATAAATTATAATATCACTTAATTTTCCAATATAATGTCTAGTAAGGTTTTACAATCTTATTAGTAAAACCCGTGGGTGGGCATATTATTCAAACTCAGAATTCAAAGGAGACAATAATTACTTATCAACCATAAAAATTAGGGAAAATACACTTTCATTGCCATAACTTTTGCGTTTGTAATAATAATAACAACTTTTGAAAAAGTACCAGATATAGCCACTTCCGTCTAATACTTTAATGGTGTCATCTAACAGGTTGACTGGACTAACTGCACGGTTGACGTGGCATATTTTATTAAAAAATAATGTCAAGTGAAAAATCATTAAAGTCTTATCCTTTAATTTAAATTAAATTAAATAACAATTATAAAATATGATACAATGATCTTTGTCCGCCTGTTCACCTTCCCATCTTTCGACATCGTCGCCGCATCATGTTCTTTCCTTCTCTCTGACAACCCTAAAAAAGACTCATTTCTTCTTCTCATACCCTATGTTCTTAAAGGAAGGAAAGAGGAGGGGGGAGAAGGAAGGAAAGTGAGATTTTCTTTTTTTAGTAGAAAGGAAAGTGAGATTTTCAAGAATGTTTCCTCTATTCCCGAAGCTAGCAACAATGAGCAGGGATAGAAAATAGGAGAAAACATCTCATGTTCAACTCCACCCTCCGAATTGGAAGGAAAACTTCTTTCTCCCAGCGCTCTCTTTCTTTCTTTCTTTTCCCTTTCCCCGTTTGTCATTTCTCTTTCCTTGTTTAATGATAATAAATAAATATTAGTAAGTTGTTTATAATAAAATTAATTCCTTTCTCTTTCTTTAAATTAAATTAAAGGTTTTCATAATTATCACTAACGGAAGCCGTAAGTGATCAACGTTGTTTATTTTTTTATTTAAAAATTGATGTTTATAGTTAAACATAATTAGGAACAGATAATTACAAATAGTAGTTATAGGAAAAGATAATCTTTTTTTTACAAGATAATCATATATTGATTCAACAAGGGAAGATAGTTACACCCTGGAATGCAGCTAGGCCTGAAAATTAAAAGAGTGACACGTAGACGGGTACAAAGTAAGGGCCTTTCTAGCCACCGTATGGGCTACCCTATTGCTATCCCGACCTACAAATCGTAAACTAAACCCCGAGTGAGTCTCAAAACACTACACAATTTCTTCCAGAATAACCTCAATCCTACTATCTCTGGTATCCGCATGATTGATCTTGTCGATGATGACCTTGGCGTCGCCTTCAAATGTTACATCCTGGAAGCCATAGTTTACACACCAGAATAGAGCTTCCCGGAGGGCAAGTGATTCCACCACCAGAGGATCATCAATAGATTGAAACTGAATCCCCTGAGCTAGTAGGATTTCCCTATTAGGGCCAAGAAGAACCATCCCACCCGCCGAGTGAGACCTAGCACTCGTAGCCCCATCCCACATACAAACAATCGAAGGAGCCTCAGCCAGCCCTGTTGGATTGAAAATAGGAGTCAGACTTAGAGGGGCACAATCGACGGGCACACGCTCTCATTCCTGACATTGCTGGTGATATTGGCGCATCAAGGCAGGGAATCCAAATTGCTTGCCTTCAAAGACAACCCAATTTCGGGACTTCCAAATTCGCCGAAGTACTACCACCACCGAGAGGACAACAGAGGGCTGATGAATTATGGTGAACAGCCTCTTGAGGAAGAGAGGAAATGTTTGTCGGGGCAACCTTTGTCCAAGATGTTCCAACCCCGAGTAGTCCCACAGAGCCTGTGCCACTGGACAGTCAAGAAACAAATGTTCCATAGTTTTCAATTCCCCCCAACATACCGGGCAACGAGGGAGAACAGAGACTCGTTTATCAATAAGGGCTTTTGTAGTAGGGAGGATACGATGAAAAATCTGCCAGACAAACACCTTCAACTTAGTAGGTATATTGGCCTCCCAGAGCCGAATCCAACTGGCTCTATCCATCCAGCTAGCCATAGACCTCCAGCAACCATTCCTTTTATCCAGATCGACAGCTAAATGGTAGGCCGACTTAACAGTGAACACTCCATCGGTCGTGCCATGCCAAATAAGTCTATCCTCCACATTATTCCTCAGAAGAGGAATAGTTTTGATTCTACGGCTGGTAGGAGGATCAAAACATTGTCTCGCTTTGGTCTCACACCAACCTCCCCCATTCTGATCGATAACCTCCACAACCAGCGGATCACCACCCACAGGAAGCACCTGGGGGTTAAACACCGGAAGGTCAGGATTCAGTCGAGGAATCCAGTTGGAAAAAAGCAGAGATGTCGTCTGTCTGTTACCAATTTTCCATCAAATGCCCTTTTCTAGCAACTGCCTCCCATACAGAACACTTTGCCACCCCCAGGAAGGACGCGAACGTGCTTTGGCCTGGAGAAAGGTCCCATTCGGGGAATATTTACCTTTATATACTTGAGCCAGAAGGGATTGGGGCTCATTGAGGATTCGCCATCCAATTTTAGCCAGCAAAGCCTGATTAAAATGTTCGAAATGACGGAAACCCATACCCCCATCATGCTTACTTCTGCACATATTATGCTAGGAAATCTAGCGGACTTGTGACTGATCAATAGTCACACCCCACCAAAATCGAACTACGTGCTTATCCAGCAGCCTACAAAGGGACAACGGCATCTTGAAGCAAGACATTACATGCAGCGGCAATGCTAAAGCAATGGATTTAATCAATGTTTCCTTAGCCGCCCAAGATAATGTATGTTGCTTCCACCCATGTAATTTCTCAAGCAATTTCTCCTCAAGATAGCGAAAGGTAGCCATTTTCAAATGGGCAATCAGAGTCGGCAGTACCATGTATTTATCATGGACCCCCACTGCTCCCACTCCCAGTATCGCAGCCAGAAACTCCTGGTCTTCTCGAGCTACATTTTTACTAAAACAAACAGCCGACTTCGCGAAATTCACATGTTGTCCACTCAACTCCTCATATTTGTCTAATACGTCAATCAGATTCTCACATTCCTGGAGATTTCCTCGCATGAATAAATAAGAATCATCCGCAAAGAACAAATGAGAAGTACGAGGAGCGCGGGGAGCTACTTTTACACCTTCCAGTCTCCCGTCCGTTATTGTCTTGCGAAGAATAGCAGTGAAGCCTTCCGTACAGAGCACAAACAGAAGAGGCGAAAGAGGGTCACCTTGTCGGAGTCCTCGGGAAGGCGAGAAATACCCCGAGGGGGTGCCATTCATGAGAACTGAGAATGAGGTTGATTGGAGGCATTCATGTATCCATCCTCGCCATACGGAGTTAAAGCCCATTTTTTCCAAAACCGCTAGCAGAAAAGGCCATTCGACTCTATCATAGGCCTTCTCCATGTCAACCTTTAGAGCCATGTACCCTTTCTTACCACGTGTTTTGATCTTCAAATAGTGCATCAACTCGTGACCCACAAGAATATTTTCGATAATTTGCCTCTCTCGAATGAAGGCATTCTGTCCTTCCGAAATAATTCCCGGTAAGATCTCAGCCAGCCTAGCAGCCATGATTTTAGTAATAATTTTGTAAATAAATTGGCACAAGCTGATTGGCCGCAGTTGCCTCATAGTCTCAACATTATCCACTTAGGGTAAGCCAGGTATGATTGAAATATCGAAGCACCCTACTAGTTGCAAAAATGAGCAGACAGCTTCAATCACCGAATCCCCAACAATATCCCAAAAGGCTTTGAAGAATTTCCCCGTGAAACCATCGGAGCCAGGAGCCTGCTTGGAACACATGGAGAAAACCGTCTTTCTGATATCCTGAGGCAGAACCTCTGTCGTCAGCATATCATTCATCTCCTGGGTTACTAACTCGCTACGACACAACACCTAACAATGGCCAAGTGTAACCAATGAAAGGGACTGCAGTATAGTGGCACAAGTAATAAATATCGAATCCACGGGTCTCTAGAGTTACTATTACTCAGCTTCAGTTCATTATCTAGCAAACTAGATTAAGGATTGATTTACTAAACTACTCTACTAAGTACTCTACTAATTACAAGTTGGGAACTCACTTAGGTATGATTCCCCCTAGCTCCTCAATTAGGTCCAAGTTGCAATTACCTTTGGTTGATCTACTGTTGATTAAACTGTGGAAGATCCCAAATTAGCTTGGAATCTCTTAAGCTGACCAAGCCCTCTTAGACAGAATACCCGGCAGGCGACTAGCCTTCACCAGGATAGACTGCTAAGGCGATTCACACATATCTCCACTACTGGAATGAATTCCAATACAAAGCAGTGAATTGATTGACTCTCGCACAACCAATTCACCACTATCAATCAAGGAAGCTCTCTTAACCTAATCAGATTCTATCTATCATAGGTTAAAGCAGAAATCAAGAGAAGATGATCAGGCTTCAATTGACTCTATAGATCATGCCACAATCGATTATAATCAAACAATATAGCATCCAAAACTTCATACAAGGAAGATCCTAACACATGGAACTAGAGTTCCTCAAAACCTAAGTGAAGGGCAGTTACTCCATAGAGAAGAGAGGGACTGCAGAAATCTGATCTAGATCTTCAATCTCCATCTCCAATCTTGATTCCCGAGCTCCAATGATGAAGAAATCCTCCAAAATAGCTCCAAGAATGTTCCCAAGTCGCTCTTTCTCTCTCTCTAGGGTTCGTCCCTTGGGTGTTTGGGAACCAAAACCCAGCTCCCCCTTTCCTTTGGCTCGAATCTGCCTCAAAACCCGATTTTGGGCGAAATACGGGCAGAAATACGGTCGTAATTCTTCCATGCACGTATTTTTCTCAAAACACGCGTTTTGGTTAAGTTTCAGCCATCCAAAGCTCCTCTCGGCATTGAAAATACGGGCATGGGAGCGGAAAATACGATCGTAATTCTCCTGCACGTACTTCTTCCTCCGCTCCTGTTTAATGCTTCGTTTCTCCCTCGTTCGGACTCCGAATCAGTCGCCGTTTGATTCCAGACACTCGTAGTCTTGTCCTCTACCTTTTCATGACAAGATTCCATGATTATTTGTCCAAAATATGAGGTAGAAGTCCATTCTTCTCCAGGTCATGCTCGTGTTTCTTCTCCCGAATTGCCAAGTGATCTCCGATTGACTTGAAACTTGCGCCTATGCTTCAATTTACATGATAGGACCTGAAATGTGACAATGGAACACAACCTAGAATAAAATAGTCCAAGAAAGCAAAAACTCAAGCCAAAATGATCAAGAAACGAGGGTGCAAACATGTGCGAATATGACGTTATCAAATTCCCCCACACTTAACCGTTTGCTTGTCCCCAAGAAAACCAAGTTAGATACAAGGTAAGCTCAAAACATTTTAACCATGAAACCCTTGGGGACATATCATATAGGCACGAAACACGGGAATCATACTGTCTTTTACACATCAACACATGAACAACTTCAATAACAACCTGGACGACCACCACAGAGGACATTCGAGTGCAGCAAAATCGGGTAAAGAAAGAGTCTGCCTTCTGTTCACTAACCAACATAGATTTGACTCAACCACTTATTCAAGACAGTCAGCTCATGCATAAAACTCAAGACATCAGAATCAAGACCGAGCCATCTAGGTCCTCACCGGGGTAAAGAGTATAGATAATATGAGAAAATGAATCGCTCACTCTCGACTAGTGGGGTCAAGACAATTTTTTTTATGCAAGATGTGCATACTCATCATACTCTCAATCCCTAACGTCTCTTCACCATGAAGGCAGCCTCTAAATGCTAGAGTTCACATATGGGGTGTCACCACTAACTAATCCGGAGGTCTTAGACACAGGTTCAGATGACTGGCTAGGGTCTTGGACATGGGGAAAGGCCTTTTAGGTGGTGGAAGTATTCATAGCACAAGGTTCCACAGTTCCAAACCCAACACAATCACAACCAATCAATCCAGTACTTCCTTTCTGCCATTCTGCATTACTCAAATTCTCTAGAGCACAAGAGCGAAGGAGGTCATATAAATGTTAGCATTTCCAAGCCAGACTGCTAAGAAACACTACTTAATGGACACTATTCAGGTTTTTGGTAGTGGCTCTCTTTTGCTTTTTTTTTTCTCTCATTTTTTTTCATTTCTTAAGAGAACCACCACCTCTGCACATTTTTCAAACGCATGCCCAATTTTTAAGCACTACCTCCAACCCTCACATTATATTTAGCGACAACAGCAGAGAACATGTAAAAACCACTCTGTGGAACCTTCTAAGAGATGCAAAAGGGTGATTTTCCATTGTAGATCGAAAGAAAGGATAACACACGGCTCAAAAGGGCTGACTAAGGGGTATGACACATCAGGTTAGTCAATTTGGTCGTGGGCCAATCCTATGCCTCCATCATCTTAGCTAATGACAACGTGAATGCTACACATCATGGAAGAGGGATCTATCGCACAAGAAAGAAACGAGCAGGCTCAAATCTCACATGGCTACCTATATGCTCTATCTCTCATTCTGATTCCCTGAACTAGATGCATAAAAGACTGTCAAGAAAAAGTGATCCATCCAAGTCGCAGTTGGTAAGCAAACAGTTGAAAAAATGAACCCCTACACAATTCTACTGCACGTCTCAGTCATCATAATAGGTTGTCCTAGTCACAATCCAGTTGTCATGCATTCATTCAAAAGCCATTCGATTCACCAATTAAACTCACAATGCCAATACGATCAAGCAAACAATAGTACTTGGACCCCTCAAATCTCAAGATTTGGACAGTGGACTAGGCTCCAAGCACACACATACAGCCAAACATTCACACACATACATAATCGAACACCCCCCCCCCCACACTTAAGCACGACATTGTCCTCAATGGAGGAAAGATAAGGAGGGTAAAACGAAGTTACCAGATCAAGGGTGAATGATGGTGGACGGGGCAGGCGGTGCATTCTAGGAGGAGAGAGTAGTCGGAACACAAACAACACACAAAATCTCAAAAAGGTTGAGTTATTAACTCTAACATCAAAGAACAAAACTGACTCAACTGAGGAGAGATATGGAAAGAAATGCGAACCGACTAGTTGGGTTGCCTCCTAACAAGCGCTTCTTTCACGTCGTGAGCCGGAAGGTAGCTCCTAAGTTTCGGTCCATGCTAGAACCTCTTTGAAGTTGAGGTTCTCATCTATGAGGTGGAGTCTCAAGTTACGAGCAGGTGGTGTGGCAGGTGATGAAGGCTCGTGCACTTGATGCAACTGAAGTCTCCACCCTCGAGATCTCTTCCTCGTTTCTTCTCTTGTCTCATTGCCCCAAAGCAAATATAAACGTATCGACTGACCACCATCACGTCCAGCAAGAGGGACTGATGTCGATGTGGCCTTGGTCTGGCAAAGTTGCATTGCGAATGGGTCCTTGCTAAGCAGTTCCTTTAAGTTTGGTGGAGATATCACATGTAAATCATGGTCGGTGCAAGCCTCTTCCACCTCAACTTCATCCTCAGCCTGGACACCACTTGCTTCTTCAACCCCCCTGCCTTCATCAGAATATGGCATCTCCCCTTGGAAAAGATCAATAACTTCCTCTTCTTTACTTTCTTCCTCATTCTCCACAACTTCTTCCCTCACCCTTTCTCGCTCTTCTTCTTCTATCACAGATTGGAGACCAAGTCGCCATGTAATTTCTTCAATGAGATCATCTTGCGTCTCATCGCTCGGGCCCAGCATATCAGAGCGGAAATGGGGACAATTGTAATCTATCACTAGAGGATACACTTGATCATGATTATCATGGGAGCTTTCCGTGACAACTTCTATATGCTCCTCAACATCTTCATGATTGCCTTCTTCCTCCTCCTCCTCTACTTGTATGGCAGCATAAAGGTTGTCTTAAGAAAACTGTGCACAAGCTTTCTCAATGACCTCTATGTGCTTCTTTATGCTCCGAAGGGTATCCTCTATTTCACGGGGAAAGGAGAAGTCAGTTTGGGCCATGGCCTGGATATGAGGATCCATCTCGGGAAAGGATCTGTTAGGTACTCGAGCAATGTGCTCCACGAGAAGCCTCAAGTGATAGTTTGGATCTGGCTGTGGAGTGTAGCATAGCTCTGCCGGATGGCCCGTGAGGGCTGTGGCTAAATCAAGATCTGATGGCCCTTCTAGTTGTGGGAGGAATTATTCTGGATAAGTAGGTTGTTCTTGATATGCCCATGGGTCTGATTTTTCTCCGTAGTAAGAGGGTTGGTACTGGGACCCGAATCCATAGTCCTCTCCTCCTTGATTGCTCCAGGAAGTCTCGGGGTAATACCACTCGGATGGTGGTGGATACCCCCACTGGTTAGAGAAGCCATTAGGATCCATGATTCAGATCTGCACCAACAAAAACAAAAACACCCAAGTGAAAAGCAAGGGTGGAAAAAAACGCTGAAGTAACAAACTTTTGCCTTTCCTAATAATCTAGAAAGTCCCCGGCAACGGCGCCAAAAACTTGACTCTCTACGACACAACGCCTAACAATGGCCAAGTGTAACCAATGAAAGGGACTGCAGTATAGTGGCACAAGTAATAAATATCGAATCCACGGGTCTCTAGAGTTACTATTACTCAGCTTTAGTTCATTATCTAAGCAACTAAATTAAGGATTGATTTACTAAACTACTCTACTAAGTACTCTGCTAATTACAAGTTGGGAACTCACTTAGGTATGATTCCCCCTAGCTCCTCAATTAGGTCCAAGTTGCAATTACCTTTGGTTGATCTACTGTTGATTAAACTGTGGAAGATCCTAAATTAGCTTGGAATCTCTTAAACTGACCAAGCCCTCTTAGACAGAATACCCGGCAGGCGACTAGCCTTCACCGGGATAGAGTGCTAAGGTGATTCAGACAGATCTCCACTACTGGAATGAATTCCAGTACAAAGCAGTGAATTGATTGACTCTCGCACAACCAGTTCACCACTATCAATCAAGTAGCTCTCTTAACCTAATCAAATTCTATCTATCATAGGTTAAAGCAGAAATCAAGAGAAGATGATCAGGCTTCAATTGACTCTATAAATCATGCCCCAATCGATTATAATCAAACAATATAGCATCCAAAACTTCATACAAGAAAGATCCTAACACATGGAACTAGAGTTCCTCAAAACCTAAGTGAGGGGAAGTTACTCCATAGAGAAGAGAGAGACTGCAGAAATCTGATCTAGATCTTCAATCTCCATCTCCAAGCTTGATTCCCGAGCTCCAATGGTGAAGAAATCCTACAAAATAGGTCCAAGAATGTTCCCAAGTCGCTCTCTCTCTCTAGGGTTTGTCCCTTGGGTGTTTGGGAACCAAAACCCAGCTCCCCCTTTCCTTTGGCTCGAATCTGCCTCAAAAACCCGATTCTGGGCGAAATACGGGCAGAAATACGGTCGTAATTCTTCCATGCCCGTATTTTCCCCAAAACAGGCATTTTGGTTAAGTTTCAGCGCATCCAAAGCTCTTCTCGGAAGTGAAAATACGGGCATGGGAGGGGAAATACGGTCGTAATTCTCCTGCCCGTATTTCTTCCTCCGCTCCTGTTTAATGCTTCGTTTCTCCCTCGTTCGGACTCCGAATCAGTCGCCGTTTGATCCCAGACGCTTGTAGTCTCGTCCTCTATCTTTTCATGACAAGATTACATGATTATTTGTCCAAAATATGAGGTAGAAGTCCATTCTTTCTCAGGTTATGCTCGTGTTTCTTCTACCGAATTGCCAAATGATCTCCGATTGACTTGAAACTTGCGCCTATGCTTCAATTTACATGATAGGACCTGAAATGTGACAAAGGAACACAACCTAGCATAAAATAGTCCAAGAAATCAAAAACTCAAGGCAAAATGATCAAGAAACGAGGGTGCAAAAATGTGCAAATATGACGTTATAAGTTACGCTGTGAGCGATAGGAAGGCTCGTGTGATACCTCGACTTTGATTTAGGGTCCAACAACAAGTACTGAATGAGATAGACCATAAATTGAATTGGGATTTCGTTCCATCACCTGAGCGAAGGAATTAAAAAGGAGAAGTAGCCACGCCAAGCTACTCGATGCTAATGAGCTTGGCGAGAATACCTTTTACGATTGTGCCCATAGTTTAATTTGTCAAGTTAAACCATAATGAAACACCCTAACCCGGCCGAGCACTACTTTTACTAAAATTCCCTTGATAAATAAATACTCAAACCTTAAATTGCAGCGGGAAAAATTTTCACAAATAAAATACTGAAAACACACACTTGTAGCTCAGAGCAAAGCCCTAACACGTGGGCAAATTCAACTCAAACTTTAAATCTCAAACTGATCTCTAGTCTATACTCATAATCATAAATGTAAATAACTAATAATCTCTAATGTTGTTGCTAATGAAACCTTGACTAAGCATCCTTTGTGACGCTTATACTGCCCTCCTCTAGCTGGCTGCCCTCGAACTTTTCCTCTTGAACTCACTGCTCTCTAACTGCTCCTCTAGCTAGCTGCTAGTGAACTGGTTCTCGCTCATTCCCTTACTAAGGCCTGGTGAGTGAGTTGGGGTCAGTCTATGCCCTTCGTTTTAAACTTTCTAATAATTTTTCACTTCTTCTGAAACACTTAAACTCAAACTGAGGGAAGTTGTTTGTACTTCCATTCTTAAAAATCTTAACTCTTAAAACTGTATGGGAGTAACTGTTACTCTCCATTCTTAAAGCTTAAATCTCAACTTAAATACTTGACTGACACTGGGATCCCTCACTAGCTAGTCCGGTTGTCAACTCATACGTATGAGAAGCCATCCATGCTTTCCTTAAACTTAAACTTAGTTAGGGAAGTTGTAACTTCTGCTCATCTTAAAAGTCTCAAGAGCATAATTGCTGCTCTATCTCAAAATGTCTCAAAAGGCAACGGACTGGCGCTAGTGACTAAAAACACTTAAAACGACTTCACCTTCTTGAAGGTGAGTTACTTCTTAAAAAGAACTTGTTTCTTAAACTTTAACAATAACTCAACCATAACGCTTTAAGGTAAATAGCACAAAGTCACCTCAAATAGCACAAAATCACCTCAATCTTAGCTCAAGCAAAGCACAAATAATCAATCATAAACATAACCAAGCAACGGTAACCAATTCACTAAAATACTTAAAAACATAATACTTAAAATAATACGTAAGGCGTAGAATTTACCCCCTTTACACTCACCTGTTAGTCAACTGATTGGCCTGAGTTACACATCATTTCCTCCTCGTGTGTGGAGTGTCATCTACACCACTTTTGATAACTCTGGGCTATCTCCCAGCTCCAAAATAATTAATCATTTCCCATGAAATTCCACTACGCCTTCATTTGATAAACCTGTACAAATTAGTTGGGTTGTGTTCTTGACCCAACTCCCTGCTCCACCAACCAATTTTGCCATGTCATAGCCATAAAGGGTTGCAACAGACCTCAAAACCACCATTGAAGTTGTGGCTCTATCTACTTTTGCCGATCGGGACGCGTGTACACCCGACAATGAGACCCTGGCCAAAATTGCATCGAAGAGATTGCCTGATCACAACAAGGCCTCCACCTTGAACCGCTTCCCACGACATCCATATCTCAACCAGTGCCCGCAACAGATCGCTCCTTGCTTTTGGTGCGATAGGAAAGGAGTCCTCCATAAATAAATTGCCATGTTCCCCCAAACTATTTGAGTGCTCCAGAAAAACTCTAATTCCTTGGGTACACGCATGGAAAAGAATTGTGTGATGGAAGTTTGGGGAAGAAGCGGTGGAAAGAAAGGAATCTAATAGCTTTCCTGCAACCCCATTTTTGTCCTCTTCCTCTCTCCATGTCCTTGCTGTAGCGGCTGTATTTTGTGAAGGGATTTGGGAAGAAGCACTTTTGGAGCGGTAGTTGTGCGAGGCAAAAGAAAATAACTAGGGTTATGGTGGGGAGGTGTTCCGTCTCCTTTCCGCTCTCACTAGCCGAATTAGCTTGGGGTCTTTTTTTATACGAATACTAATACTAATAATAAGAATGATAGTAATAATAGTTATTATTATTATTATTCCTAATCCCTGGTTGCAACTCTTCGTACATACTCATTAAACCAACCGTTCACATATTATGGTCGAACCGAAACCCAAAGGTCGGGGTGTTACATTTCCTCCACCCTTATAAAAATTTCGTCCCCGAAATTTGTTCGGAACTCATCTCTCCTTTAACACCGACCTTGTACCCCCTTGCCCTAAAAATTATTTTCAATACATCTGCTTCCATGGTGCTCCTTGCGCACTTCACATAATGAAACTGCTCCTCTTATATCTCTTCTCAACCATAACAAGTACTCTCTCTTAGCTTGCAGCACTTGTGTAACTTGAGTGACTCACTGCCCTTTTAATTCTAAGCAACTTGGCCCGGTCGCATGCTAAACAAAATTTCGATTCGATATGATTCATGGTCCAACTCATTAAGTAGTTGGTTGTTTAATCTAGATCCAAATTGAGGTATCACATTTCCTCCCCACTTACGAAAATTTCGCCCTCGAAATTTGTTCTTTGTGACGACCTCAAGTCTCACTTGTGATAATATATTTGCAAGGAATTGTACCTCCTTAACGTGTGCGACACTGAGCTATACATCCTTCCCTTCGATATGATGTGATTTTTGAAGACTGGTAGTTCAACCATTTCTCGTAGACAACTTGCCTAGCTAGCTATTAGCTCGATACAACTATGAAATTCTCCACTCATATGCGGCTTCGATGTTGTGGTCCTTTACTCAAAACATCTTGTGATCACCGCGTTTTCTCAAGATCCCCCCCTTACAATTTCTTAAGCAACATCGTCTAACAATTCACCAGTATCTTGACCTATACTGTTCTCCTTTTCACGATTGTTGATGCACACCTTTGAAATCCATGACGTAAACGTTCATGGTGAGTGTTCGACTTGCTCGGCAATGTCCTGTTGTCTAATGCCTCTTACCCCCTTCACATTGGTCATTTACTTCGAACGTGTTTAGGGCATCCGCTATCTCCATCATTTGGTACATAAGAAGGTAATACCACTTCGAACCCCAAGATTACTTATGTCAGCGTGATCTCCTTTTTGTTCGATCACAAAACTCTTTTAATGTAACCTGTTTGTGGTTGACCACATCGGTCACCTCTGTCCTTGTATCTCCTAACTTATATCTCTTACTTTCTTCCTTGATACTTCATCTTATCCTTTGATCATAAACTGAAAGGTCATCTCCTCGTTACTTCTTTCTTAACACCGAGACCTCGTACTACCGCTTTTACTCTCTGTATGCATCAGAGGCATCCATTGCATCGCACCCCTAACTTGCATTCAAATTAATGCTTCTTTCAAGAATCCTGACATCCTCCTTGGCATGGTTGTTCACCACTGGCCGCCTAACTAAATACTCACTTATTTTCGCATGAATTTGCAATTCTCGTACTATCTATTCTGCTACTCTTAGACCCTAGCTGAAATTCCTCGTACGGTTTCCCCGACCAAGAAATTTCCTCCCAAGAGATTTCCACCTTTCACCAGGATAGGCGACCTTGGTTTCACTTTGGGGTATTCCAGCAGGTTCCCTTAACTCATATCCCAACTACTTCTTCATGCGTGACCCTTCTTCTTGAGGTTCCTTGCTAGATCTAGTTATCCCTTGTTCTCGATGTAGTCCCGTAGGTTCCTATATCCTCTTCTCACTTAAGTACTTTGGCCTATAAGGTTTTTCCCTTCGACTATTCTTGACGATCAAGATTCCACCTTAAAATTGGCCAAAATTTCTTGATGGACTTCCTATGGATCACTTGTTCTTCATTGGTAGTCAACCTATAGCTTCCTGGTAGTCTTTTGTATTCCTGCTTCGACATTTCCTAACTATTTTCCTCCGCGCACACTCCTTGAACTCGAGTCACTTACACATATTCCCACTCCTTTATCAAGAACTTCCATGCACTTCCTTGACTTCATACACTCTACGACATCTCTAATGCCACTTTACATTTATGGGCTTATGGCTTCCCAAAGTCCAGTACTACTTCTAGATTGCTTTCCAATCATTAAGCTATTTTAACTATAAATTCGCACAAAGAAACTTGCAATTCCCACCTGAGACTTGACCCATTGACTTCTTGAAATCTCTTCAAACTTCCTCTAGCCTTCTTGCTCTTTCCTGGTATTGTACGCAACTTTTCTTTATCACCACCGTTGGGAAATCCTCCTCGAATTCTCTAAAATTTATTAAAGCTTCCAATGAACGTTGTACTTTCTTGTCTATACCCGGTTGATTGAATGATTTACTCCTACAGCTGGTTCCGAGACTCCTGCTCTTGGCCCTCTAGTTCCCATTTTAGACTTTCCCAATGGATTCCTTGAAATTCCATGATTTTCTGATTCTCCTTGATCATGGTAATTTGCAAGGTCTCTCAACCCCTTCTCATACCTTGTCCTCTAGCTTGCACTTGACAGGTGTATAGCATGTCTGATCTAACCTCAACCTCTACATCATTTATCTCGTTGCTTGTCTTGTTCCTTTTAAAGGCTTGCTATCAGCCTAACTCCCCAGGGTCATGTACCCTCTTCTCTAGTGAGGTAGTTTGTCTATAAGGGTTCCTTTATCGTTATATGTAGATGACCATGCCTCCCCTCCTCCTTAATCTATTGACTTCTTGACGTCCTTTCAGACCCCCTCTAACCTACTTACTTCCTCATTTACTTCATTTACACTACCCTAGCTTCTCTTGAAGTATAAGCTTTTCACTGCTCCTTATCACTATGTTGTAATAGCGTTGACCACTAAAACTAGTTGAGGGACTTCTCGTGGTACCTCTTTGTTTCTTGGCTCGTTGCTTCCTCGCCACTGCTTGGGGTCAAGGATCCTGAAATCCTCCCATCATTAGAGCTACTGACATCTACTGACTGTAGCTCTTTCTTCGGAGATTCATAGTTCTCCTATTTGTTTGCTTTTGCTTATTAGATCCTCTCCTTGCTACCTAGTAGTAGAATCCTCGTACTACTCCTTCAACTCCTTCAAAATCCTAGAAGTATTCCCTTACGGCTGAAACCCTTATGTTAGAACTTTAGTTATTACCTTGATACGATTAGAGTAGACTGGAGATTCTATAGACTCTTAAAAGAAGACACTTGACTCATTTTCCTTTCCTTTAAAACAAAACCTTTAAAAACTAAGACCAAAATTTCAGTATTCCTTGGAAACCAAGGAACATAGGAAGACGGGCTCTAATACCAAAATGAAACACCCTAACCCGGCCGGGTACTACTTTTACTAAAACGCCCTTGATAAATAAATACTCAAACCTTAAATTGCAGCGGGAAAAATTTTAATAAATAAAAATACTGAAAAACACACACTTGTAGCTCAGAGCAAAGCCCTAACACGTGGGCAAATTCAACTCAAACTTTAAATCTCAAACTGATCTCCAGTCTATACTCATAATCATAAATGTAAATAACTAATAATCTCTAATGTTGTTGCTACTGAAACCTTGACTAAGCATCCTCTGTGACGCTTATACTGCCCTCCTCTAGCTGGCTGCCCTCGAACTTTTCTTCTCGAACTCGCTGCTCTCTAACTGCTCCTCTAGCTAGTTGCTACTGAACTGGTTCTCGCTCATTCCCTTACTAAGGCCTGGTGAGTGAGTTGGGGTCAGTCTACGCCCTTACGTTTTAAACTTTCTAATAATTTTTCACTTCTTCTCAAACACTTAAACTCAAACTGAGGGAAGTTGTTTAAACTTAAAAATCTTAACTCTTAAAACTGTATGGGAGTAACTGTTACTCTCCATTTAAAGCATAAATCTCAACTTAAATACTTGACTGACACTGGGATCCCTCACTAGCTAGTCTGGTTGGCAACTCATACGTATGAGAAGCCATCCAACCCTTCCTTAAACTTAAACTTAGTTAGGGAAGTCGTAAAGATTCATCCCCCTAACATCTTACACTTATCGTGGTGGTTCTTCACCACAATTCTCAAGAGCATAACTGCTGCTCATCTTAAAAGTCTCAAGAGCATAACAGCTGCTCTATCTCAAAATATCTCAAAAGGCAACAGACTGGCGCTAGTGACTAAAAATACCTAAAACGACTTCACCTTCTTGAAGGTGAGTTACTTCTTAAAAAGAACTTGTTTCATAAACTTTAACAATAACTCAACCATAACGCTTTAAGGTAAATAGCACAAAATCACCTCAATCATAGCTCAAGCAAAGCACAAATAATCAATAATAAACATAACCAAGCAACGGTAACCAATTCGCTAAAATACTTAAAAACATAATACTTAAAAGAATACGTAAGGCGTAGAATTTACTCCCTTTACACTCACCTGTTAGTCAACTGATTGGCCTAAGTTACATATCATTTCCTCCTCGTGTGTGGAGTGTCATCTTCACCACTTTTGATAACTCTGGGCTATCTCCCAGCTCCAAAATAATTAACCATTCCCCATGAAATTCCACTACGCCTTCATTTGATAAACCTGTACAAATTAGTTGGGTTGTGTTCTTGACCCAACTCCCTGCTCCACCAACCAATTTCGCCATGTCATAGCCATAAAGGGTTGCAACAGACCCCAAAACCACCATTGAAGTCGTTGCTCTGTCTACTTTTGCCGATCGGGACGCGTGTACACCCAACAATGAGACCCTGGCCAAAATTGCATCGAAGAGATTGCCTGCTCACAACAAGGCCTCCACCTTGAAGCGCTTCCCACGACATCCATATCCTCAACCAGTGCCCGCAACAGACCGCTCCCTGCTTTTGGTGAGATAGGAAAGGAGTCCTCCATCAATAAATTGCCACGTTCCCCCAAACTATTTGAATGCTCCAGAGAAACTCTAATTCCTTGGGTACACGCATGGAAATGAATTGTGTGATGGAAGTTTGGGGAAGAAGCGGTGGAAAGAAAGGAATCTAATAGCTTTCCTGCAACCCCATTTTTGTCCTCTTTCTCTCTCCATGTCCTTGTTGTAGCGGCTGTATTTTGTGAAGGGATTTGGGAAGAAGCACTTTTGGAGCGGTAGTTGGGCGAGGCAAAAGAAAATAACTAGGGTTATGGTGGGGAGGTTTTCCGTCTCCTTTCCCCTCTCATTAGCCGAATTAGCTTGGGGTCTTTTTTTTATACGAATACTAATACTAATAATAATAATGATAGTAATAATAGTTATTATTATTATTATTATTATTATTATTATTATTATTATTATTACTAATCCCCGGTTTCAACTCTTCGTACATACTCGTTAAACCACCGTTCACGTATTATGGTCGAACTGAAACCCAAAGGTCGGGGTGTTACACTCGGAAAGGCCGGACCGCGTGGGACTTGAGGCTTGCGTCGGGCAGTTCTGTCTGAATTTCACCATGGGGTTATTATTGGATCGGACATGATAATCATTGCCATTGGGCTCTATTGGGCCAATCCTAGGACCGGAAGGAAGGAGCGAATAGGAAGAAAAGGAAGTGTTCCCAATCGAGTGACCGACCAGAAACAGAGTAGCAAAGCGGCGCCTAGATTAAGAGGGGAATTTTTCGGGAATTCGGATGCTAGTCCCAGTTCATAACTGAAAGGAGTTATTTGGGGTTTTGAATTGGATTAATTGTTAAGGTTTGATGGGGGTCCTTCGCTTTAGGTCTTTTCCGTTACAAGTGGATGCAACCGAGAAACAAAAGGAAGGGAAGTGGTTGCCTGCCCCCATACTTTCCTCCACAAGACACTTTCCGCCGTGGCACCCCTCACGTCCACCAATGACCGTGCGAGAGAAGCTGAACCACGGAGGGCGACCGATGAATTTATAGTGGGCGACGATTTGGAGAATTACGGAGGACCGGTGCATAGCTGATGTAGCTGTCGCCGCAAGCAAAAGAGAAAGAGAGGAACCCACAAATTGATTGTGCATATGGATGGGATTGAAGGTGTGGGGGGAGCTTATATATCTAATCAAATTGGTATAAAGGTAAGACGTGGCTTCTATCTCTCTAATTGTGGATGATCATTGTCAAAATGTTCGTTTGGCATGTAGTGATTCACCCATACATGAATTCACGTGGGTAAGATTCACAATGAAGGGAAGAACGAATTGGAAGGCAATGATAGATTATTGTAAGGTGATTCTGCACTTCTATAATCGAGTGAACTGAACGTGTCTATTCATAGGGAAAAGGTGAAAGCATAAGAAGGAAATCGAGGTTTCAGAGTGCACAAGGTTTACGATGACGATGCCTGGCGTTGCAAGAGCAGTTGGTTACGAAAATCGATATTGATTCAAGTAAATCCACTTGAACTAGAGGTGAGTGTTCAAGGGGGTAAATTCTACGCATTACGTATTTTTCAAGTATTTGCTTTACGTGTTAGAAGTTGTTTTATGTGAAATTGTGTACTTATTATGTTTATGGGTGATGATGTGTGTTCTTTTGATTCATAGTTTGAAGGATATGTTTATGATCTTTAAGTACTTAATTAAAGCTTTTACGTTTCTTTTGACGATTAAGTTAAAGTGTAAGAGTAAGAGAAAGTCATAAGTAAGAATAAGTTAACCTCGCTTAGCTAGCCACTATCTAGACAGATCGCCTACCGGACAGTGATAAGTTCCACGGTAGGTGATCATTACCGGATGGTGATACATTTCGTGGTAGTTGGTCAGGCCTGGAGCTGGACGGTGATGAGTTTTGCGGTCTCCATTGCCTAGGTTTAGGTGTGCTACCGGATGGTGATACGTTCCGCGGTAGTCACGCCGTAGTTTGACACCGGATGGTGATTCGTTCCGCGGTGGTCAAACCCATTTGAGGGGCACCCCATTGTGAGGGTAGTCATGTTTAAGAAGTAAGAAAGTAAGTAAAGCTAGTAGTGGCGCCAGCTAAGTCAAGGTAGGGTCCCCCAATAAGATAAAGGGTGAGATAACACAGTTTTAAGAGTTAAAGTCGGAAGTACAAACAACCTCCATAAGTTTAAGTCAATGTTTTAAGCAAAGTGCTCAAGTATTAAAAGTAACAAACGTAAGGGCGTAGACTGACCCCAACTCACTCACCAGTTTATAGAGGAAGAGGAGGAGCAGTTAGAGAGTAGTGGTTCGAGGGGAGCTAGCTCGAGGAGGATGGTACGAGCATCACGGAGGATGTCTAGTCAAGGTTATCATTCAGCAGCAGCGTTTAAGATTAATTAGTTAATATACTTTATGATTATGAGTATAGATTGGAGATCATATTGAGATTTTAATGATTGAGTTAATTTGCCCACGTGTTAGGGTGTTGTTTTGAATTATAAAAATGTAATTTCAGTATTTTGTTTACAAAAAAATTTCCCACTATAATTTAAGGTTCAAGTATTTTTTTTTCAAGGGCATTTTAGTAAAAGTAGTATCCGACCGGGTTAGGGTGTTACATTTTGGTATCAGAGCTTGCACTCCTCTGTTTCTTGTTCTCCAAGGAATACTGGAGTGACGATCTGAGTTTTCAAGGTTTTTTTATTTTTAAAGTAAAGGAAAAAGGTGTGTCAGGTTTAAGGTTTGGTCAAACAAGTCAGGGTTCTTTTGAGGATTTTTAGAATCTCCAGTTTATACTCAAATCATGATTAGGAAAATAACTCTAGGAGACAGTACGAGGTTTTGACACGTCTCGGAAAGGAGAAACAACATATCCTAGAGTGATCGTTTATTGAAAACCCCTTCAGGAGTGAGAACATGAGGGGCAAGGCAGCTCATATCTTACGGGGATGCGAGCTGATCAGAATAAGGTTCAGGAAGGAGCCAAGTATTTAGTACGTCGATAGGTTGTAGGCAATGAGTTGCTTTAAATGACGACCATCATATAGAGGAAAGGATGCAAGGAAGGTCCGTTGAGTTCGCGAGGATCGAACGTAGGGATGCAACCCAATGAGTAGTGGAAAGTTAGATTTTAAGCAATGTTAAGAGCACATAAGCAAGCAAATGAGGAATGGCAAGGAGCTACTGAACTATCTTCGGGTACCAAAGCAAGAAACAAACATCGATAAAGGGATTGTGAAAGTAAATGAAACATATATCCCTGTAGTAGAAGTATTACCTCAGGAGAAACATTAGGATATCATGGTGAACAAATTTCGAGGTCGAAATTTTTCTTAATGGGGTAGGAAATGTGATACCTCGACTTTGATTTAAGGTTCAACAACAAGTACTGAATGAGATAGACCAATAAATTGAATCGGGATTTCGTTCTATCACCTGAGCGAAGGAATTAAAGAGGAGAAGTAGCCACGCCAAGCTACTCGATGCTAATGAGCTTGGCGAGAATACCTTTTAAGATCATGAGGAAATATAAGAGTGAGCTAATATATGCGGGACAATCAACAAACATCATCAAAGTTCATATAGCCAGAATAAATTCTTGAGACAAGAGAGAACAAGAATGAGGAAATGAGTCTGAGCAAATTTCAGGGACGAAATTTTTATAAGGGTGGAGGAAATGTTACACCCTGCTCTTTCCAAAAGTCAAAATGACTATTGTGCCCATGGTTTAATTTGTCAAGTTCCACCGTAATGTTGTTGAGGATTAAAAATGTGAACTCTCAGTTCAAACGACATCAAGTTCCGTTATAAAATGTGAAAGTTACGGACGTCAATTAAGTTTTGTATCAAAATCCAACTCGGAAAGGCCGGACCGCGTGGGCCTTGAGGCTTGGGCCGAGCAGTTCTGTCTGAATTTCACCATGGGGTTATTATTAGGTCGGACATGATAATCTTTGCCATTGGGCTCCATTGGGCCAATCTTGGGACCGGAAGGAAGGAGCGAAGAGGAAGAAAAGGAAGTGTTCCCAATAGAGTGACCGACCGGAAACAGAGTAGCAAAGCGGCGCCCAGATTAAGAGGGTAATTTGCCGGGAAGTCGGATGCTAGTCCCAGTTCATAACCAAAATGAGTTATCTGGGGTTTTGAATTGGATTAATTGTTAAGGTTTGATGGGGGTCCTTTGCTTTAGTTCTTTTCCTTTACAAGTGGATGCAACCCAGAAACAAAAGGAAGGGAAGTGGTTGCCTGCCCCCATTCTTTCCTCCACAAGACACTTTCCGCCGTGGCACCCCTCACGTCCACCAATGACCGTGCGAGAGAAGTCGACCCACGGAGGGAGACCGATGAATTTATAGTGGGCGACGATTTGGGGAATTACGGAGGACCGGTGCATAGCTGATGTAGCTGCCGCCGCAAGCAAAAGAGCAATAGAGGAACCCACAAATTGATTGTGTATATGGATGGGATTGAAGGTGTTGGGGGAGCTTATATCTCTAATCCAATTGGTATAAAGGTAAGACGTGGCTTCTATCTATCTAATTGTGGATGATCATCGTCATAATGTTCGTTTGGCATGTAGTGATTCACCCATACATGAATTCACGTGGGTAAGATTCACAATGAAGGGAAGAACGAATTGGAAAGCAATGATAGATTATTGTAAGGCGATTCTGCACTTCTATAATCGAGTGAACTGAACGTGTCTATTTATAGGGCAAAGGTTAAAGCATAAGAAGGAAATCGAGGTTTCAGAGTGCACAAGGTTCACGATGACGATGCCTGGCGTTGCAAGAGCAGTTGGTTACGAAAATCGATATTGATTCAACTCAATCCACTTGAACTAGAAGTGAGTGTTAAAGGGGGTAAATTCTACGCCTTACGTATTTTTCAAGTATTTGCTTTACGTGTTAGAAGTTGTTTTATGTGAAATTGTGTGCTTATTATGTTTATGGGTGATGATGTGTGTTCTTTTGATTCATAGTTTGAAGGATATGTTTATGATCTTTGAGTACTTAATTAAATCTTTTACGTTTCTTTTGACGATTAAGTTAAAGTGTAAGAGGAAGAGAAAATCATAAGTAAGAATAAGTTAACCTCGCTTAGCTAGCCACTATCTAGACAGATCCCCTACCGGACAGTGATAAGTTCCGCGGTAGTTGATCACTACCAGATGGTGATATGTTCTGCGGTAGTTGGTCAGGTGTGGAACCGGACGGTAATGAGTTCTGCGGTCTCCATTGCCTAGGTTTAGGTGTGCTACCAGATGGTGATACGTTCCGCGGTAGTCACGCCGTAGTTTGACACCGGATGGTGATTCGTTCCACGGTGGTCAAACCCATTTGAGGGGCACCCCATTGTGAGGGTAGTCATGTTTAAGAAGTAAGAATGTAAATAAAGCTAGTAGTGGCGCCAGCTAAGTTGAGGTAGGGGCCCCCAATAAGATAAAGGATGAGATAACACAGTTTTAAGAGTTAAAGTTTAAAGGCGGAAGTACAAACAACCTCCATAAGTTTAAGTCAATGTTTTAAGCAAAGTGCTGAAGTATTAAAAGTAACAAACGTAAGGGCGTAGACTGACCCCAACTCACTCACCAGTTTATAGAGGAAGAAGAGGAGAAGTTAGAGAGCAGCGGTTCGAGGGGAGCTAGTTGGAGGAGGATGGTACGATCATCACGAAGGATGTCTAGTCAAGGTAATCTTTCAGCAGCAGCGTTTAAGATTAATTAGTTAATATACTTTATGATTATGAGTATAGACTGGAGATCATATTGAGATTTTACGGTTTGAGTTAATTCGCCCACGTGTGAGGGTGTTGTTTTGAATTATAAAAAAACAATTTCAGTATTTTGTTTATGAAAAATTTTCCACTATAATTTAAGGTTCGAGTATTTTTTTTTCAAGGGCATTTAAGTAAAAGTAGTACCCGATTGGGTTAGGGTGTTAGAGCTCGCCACTCGCTCAAACATATTCATTACTTGGTTTTCCGAAGTGAAGAGATGCTGATAGAAGTGACTGGCAATGTCCGCCTTCCCCTTCTCTTCAGTAACCCAGTCACCCTCATCATTACGCAGACCGACAACGTAGTTTTTTCCGCCGAGTTCTGGTGACTATATGGAAATACGAGTTATTCTTATCAACATTTTTGAGCCAATGAACATGATACTTTTGCTGCCAGTACAACTTCTCCGCCTCCCATTGGCGGTTAAGTTCCATTTCTAGGACTCTCACTTCCTCCCAATTTATAGGGTGGCGAGATTTGAGATGTTCAATTTCTGCTTGGAGGGTTTTGATATTACGAAGCGAGTTGGTAGTGTCAGCCCTACTCCAATCATAGAGGAGGTGCCTCAAATTCTTAACCTTCTCCCAGAGCTGGTACATCGGGGTCCCTGAAATTGACTCCTGCCAAAAATACCTGACCATTGCCCTAACTTCAGGGTTATTAGCCCATCGAGGATCGAACCTGAATAATGGGAGACTATTTCGAGCATAGGGCATGTCCGCGAGGATCAGCACCCTATGACCCGAACCGAGGTCTGTACAATCTTTTACAAGAGTATCAGGGAAGCAATCCACACATAAGCTTGTTCGTCCATGTGAAAGTATCACCATGGTAGCCAGGGTCATGGAGTCCAAGATCATTGATAAAATCACGGAGGCTAATCGACTGTGCAATATTCCAAGAACTACCTCCATATTTTTCATGTTCATGCAGGGTGGTATTGAAGTCACCAATAACCACAAAGAGGATATGGATAGTATCACAGACCTCACGAAGATGAGCGAACTGCATGGCTCTTAGAGGGATTACAACTAATGTAAACACAAAAAACAACGTAGGAAAATTCAATTTCATTAATTTAGACGCCAATACAAAAATCAGAATGAAAAAACACCGAAGCGTCAACTTCGGGTGACAAAGCAACAACCAGACCACCAGATGCATCAATAGAATCCACAAAAAATGTGTGAGACGACTCAAACCCTAAGCCCCGCATATGGCGGGAAACTTATCTCCGGCGAGCTCTTGTTTCTGAAAAGAAGACAAGGTCCGGTTTATTCGAATGCACTAAACCCATAGCAGTTTGAAATGTGAGGGATGGTCCAATTCCTCTCACATTCTAGGCTGGAAGCCTCATTTATCCCGCTGGGACCAATTTAGGCTAGTTTCCTCCACCGTAGCAGAACCATCTTTTTCCTCCACAAATTATTTCTTTGGTGTAGAGGGTTCGCATGCGTCCCCCTCCACCTCATGGAATTGCTGTTTTATTTCTCCACTTTGCAAGGCATCATAATCGGAGCCATATTCATTCAGCTCTCCAAGATCCCCAGTCAGTTTGGAGGATTATTCCGCCATGAGCCCGCAAACAACCGTGCTAGGCACTGCATTCTGCGGAGGGGAGGGTTGGATGTTTTTAAAACTCATCCCAGCCTCGAATGCACACACCACTTGCTGCACATGGCCATTGTTAGACCGTTCGGCAGCCGACCTTCTACTTTTTATCTCGAAAAATGCATATCATCCTCTGGACTAGTCTCAGTAGACTCAGTCAGCGGAACTCCACCTGGTAGCGGATTGAGGAAAGCTCTCACTGGGGAAGGAGCAACATCCGTCACTTCCCCCACTAGAACATCCACCCAAGCCCCAATATCCTCCATCAGAGCAGTGGAAGCCTTCCGGGCAGCACCCATCATGTTGTTCTTCTTAAGCTTTCCCTTCCTTTTTTAGTTGAGGCCTCCTCGCGCGGAAGTTGGTGAGTTTTTGCTTTCGAGAGGCGCCTTGGAGCCGTCTGAATTGGTTGTCCGCCCTCCGTACTAGAAGCACAGGGTGCATTCATCCCCCGACCCATTTCCACTTGTTTTCCCGCCACTGGGTGTCCCACCCCACTGAATGAGACAAACAACGGCATCATCTAATCTTTCGATTCTTCCTCCAGCAGCAGCCGCCTCCTTCGAGAAACAGAAGGATGATGGCATGCTTCCTATTCGCGACCAAGGGTGGTCTCTGCGTGGGAGGGTTTTCAGGTCCACTCCACCGAGCATTCCCTTTACCCTTGATTGTCCACTGTATCGCCTCGCCCCGCCTTTGTAGACATCTTCATCGACTTGCGAGCTTCTTTTGGGTCAAATGAAGCACGAATTGACCCGAGTTTCTCCTGACCCTTAGCTCGACGTTGCATGCTCGGACCCGATTTTCACCTTGTTAAGGTCTGGTTCTCTCTCGACATAGGAGCAGAATCAACCTGCTCACCCGCTATTGGACCATGGGACTATCCATGGTGGCCCGAGCCGTCACCTACAACGTCAGCCCTCCTTATTTCTCTCTCTCTCTCTCTCTCTCTTCGAGTCAGCTTGGGATGGTTACAAGGGCCTTGAATATTGTTGTCGACTCACACGGTTTTTGGCATCCCATGGAAAGGAATGGTGATATCATCCGCATCATAGACCCTTGTTCACAGCTTCTTGGTCATCATATGCGGACCAAATCGTTCCTTGCGAGTTGGGGGGGGGGGGGGGTCAAAAGAATATTCTCGTAGAAAATGTCCCACCCATCCGCAATGGAAACAAAAGTTTGGGAGATGCTCATATTTCAACCGCACCCAAAAAACATCTTGTTTCCTCACTAGCAGCCATCAATTGTGATCGCAGGGGTCGGGAGAAATCAATCATGGCTTTCACCTTGATGAAATATTTCCCTGTGTCCTGGCAAGAATAAACACCTGCCTCGATGACTTGGCTGATGGTGGGACCCGCAACCTTCATGCCAAATTTTTCCGTGCAGCAGTCATCATTCACATCCCATAGTTGCACTCGGAAGGGGGCCATCGCTAGCTCCTCATACGTCTATCTTGTGACGGACGGCGTCCATATCCTTAGATGGATGATTTTATCATTCACCACCCAGGGAGTTCTTTTCAAAACCCAATTTTTGGATTCTTCATTGGGGAGGATGTAACACCCCGAATTTTGGGTTCTTGTTCGACCGTGATACCTGAACGGTTGGGTTAACGGTTACGTACGAAGGGCCGCAACCGTGGAAAAAACATTATTATTATTAACCGTTTCCTTTGCAGATTGGATTAGGTTTAGACCCACATGGAGAAGTACTATAAATACTTCTCATACTCCTCTGTAATCTGTAATCTCCTCGATATAGTGAAATTGGCTCTCTCTCGCCCGTGGACGTAGCTAACACACATCGTGTTAGTGAACCACGTAAATCGTGTGTCGTGTTTTCGATTCTCGCTTTCGTATTCTTGCTTTGTCGATTCCTGCGATTTCCCGATCCGTAGCAACGCGTTTATAACAATTATTATTATAAAAAAAAAAGAAAGGGAAAAGAGAATAAAAATCCCTAAGCAGCTACCATTCCCGTAACCCCAATAATTAACCCACCCGTTACCTCTCTCTCAACCTCAAGCGTCTCTCTCTCCCTCTCCTTAATAACACTACAAACCTACAGAGACCAAGACCCAAACAATCACCCCATCTCTTCTCTCTCGGATTCTCTCCACCTGCCGAGGGAGATTGCTACCCCTTCAGGAAGTGCACCGACTGTGTCCTTTACCCGGAGCGAGAAGGGAATACAAAAAGGATTGTTGGGACAGGACGCTAGTGATGAAGGCACCCCAATTCGCAAACGAAAATCAGGCATCACCTAGGTAAGCGGTCCCAACTTCTAAATGATTCTATTGCGGTGATGGTGATTTGATTATGGTTCACCTATTACTTAAGTTAGCGGAGGTGTTGTGTTGACGCCTACAAGACGATGGTTCACCAAAACACATGTTGGCGGGGAGGAATTTCACTTTTTGAGAGGTTAACATGGATGTTTTTGCAAAGGGACGATCAGATTTGGTTGAACAAGGTAAACCGCTTACCTTTTTGTTCTCCCGTAAGAGCATGGTGGCGATTATGATTCTTTGTAGTTGTCTGAGCTGCGTAGTAGGGAAATGGAATAAGGGATACCCTAGGAGTTTGGTTTGGAAGGTGGGAATTGCTGGGATAATTTTTCAATGCTTGAGATGTAGTGCCACATTGGTTGGTTGCTAAATTATACAATTGGCTATTGGTTAGCAAGTACACTAAGTCATACTTGGTGGTAATCCCACTTAACTTTTGGGAATCACAGGGAGGGATAAAGCTAGTGCGGATGATTTAAGCAAGGAGAGACGAACCTACGGATTCGGTTCTGGTCAGCCGTTAGTTTAAGTCAGGCGGCTTGAATGTTAAGGTGAGTGTAAAGGGGTAAATTCTAATCGTTACATATTCTTGTAAGTATTACGATTTTAAGTATTTTGGCGATGTGGTTACCGTTGCTTGTGAATGCTTCTGGCTGTTTATATGTATTTTGTTTGTGCTATGACTTGAAGTGAATGTGTATTATTTACCTTAAAGCTTTATGTTTTGGTTAATTATTAGAGTTTAAGAACCAAGTTCCTTTTAAGAAAGTACTTCACCTTCAAGATGGTGAAATGGTTTTAAGTGTTTTTAGTCACTAGCGCCAGTCCGTTGTCATTTGAGATTTTCAGATAGAGCAGCAGTTATGCTCTTGAGATCTTTGAGACAGAGAAGCAGTTATGCTCTTGAGATATTTTAAGATGAGCAGCAGTTATGCTCTTGAGAATCGTGGAAGAAGAGCCTTCCACGATAAGTTTAAGTTTAAGGAAAGCCTGCATGGGCTCTCATACGTATGAGTTGGCGAACGGACTAGCTAGTGAGGGATCCCCGTGTCAGTCAAGAATTTAAGTTGAGATTTGAGCTTTAAGAATACAGTTTTAAGAGTTAAGATTTTTAATAGTGGAAGTACAAAACAACTTCTGCTGAGTTAAGTAAAGTGATCAAGTATTAATAAGATGTTAAACGTAAGGGCGTAGACTGACCTCATCTCACTCACCAGTTTAAAGAGCTAGAGGAGGAGCTAGAGGAGAAGTTAGTGAGCAGCGAGTTCGAGGGCATCCAGCTAGAGGAGGGCAGTATAAGCGTCACGGAGGATGCTTAGTCAAGGTTTTCAGTAGCAACAACGTTAGAGATTATTAGTTATTTACATTTATGATTATGAGTATAGACTGGAGATCATTTTGAGATTTTAAGTATTGGGTTTTGCCTATGTGTTAGGGCGTTGTTTTGAACTACAAGTGTGTGTTTTTAGTATTTTATTTATGAAAATTTTTCCTGCTACAATTTAAGATTTTAGTATTTTATTTATCAATGGCATTTTAGTAAAAGTAGCACCCGGCCGGGTTAGGGTGTTTCAGAGGACGAACTCAAATAAGCAATGTTTGGCTTGGAGCACTTTGATCCTCCCCTTGCATTGCCATGGAGAGTTCACCGACTCTTTTAACTCAGCAGTTGTGATGTGAGCCATAGCGAAGACGCGACCAAGCAGCGTATGAGAGTTACGAACTTTGACTGATTGGACTTCATCAAGGGAAAATTGCACCACTTGATCCTCACTCACGTGCGAAGACATAGTGTCCTGCAAAGAGAAGGTGGGAGCAACTTCCATAAGCATAGATATCCGTGGCCTTTGCTCTAAACCCAGCGGGTCGCATGGGTTAGGGTTATAGTTTTTATGCTTCTGGGTCGCTATAGCAGAGAAGAAAACATCCGCAGTGGGAGGGGAAATATCTAGGAGAGGGGAAATACCTGAGTTTGGAAGATGTCCAGCGATGCTCGCACTGCTCTCTGTAATCTTACTCCGCTCGCTATACGTCAAGGGTATAGAGACGAGACGGGCAGTGGTGAATACACATCAAGTTTTTTATTGCACCGACGGATATTACGGGGAGATTTCCCCCCAGTCCAAGCCGTAAAATCCGGCGCCCGAATCCCCAAAAAATCCAAAATACTGATGCTCCACCGTGTATGGTCTCGCCGATCACTGATGCTCCACCGTGATTGTTCCCACCGGTCAGGGACGACACAATAACCCTGTCGGCTGTAATGATGGGAACCCAGAGCCAACGAGATCGACACCCATCCTGACGTTGGCCTAGGGTTTTGGATTTTTCCCTTGCTCCCACGTAGGAGTGGCAATCCGTCGAAAAAGGTGGGTGTCGTAATAGAAGCCTCCTTGAGAGGAGCAAATTCATGACGACACGGTGGGATATGGTCGCTAACCATAAACTCCAGCTCGTCCAACGAAGGGAGCTTAAATCGCCACCCTTTATTGAGAAAAACACATCGACTTTTCTTAGTTAAGGAGTAGTTTATATCACACTCCACCACATTATTCACAAACTTTCGTTTTGTCCCCCTACGCAGGGGTCGGAGCTCTTCCCGTCAAACAGAATACCAAAAACCAATCCCAGGTTTGGATCGACTGGGAGAAGAGGAGGGGATCCTTTTTGATCCTTTGACGAACAATCTGCACTCCACCCCTGTTGACATGGGGAGAGGGATCCATGTCCACGTCTCTTTGGAACTTGATTACGCAGACTAGCATCGAGAATCTCCTTCACCGCCATGAGAAGAAGACGGCCGAGCAGACGGCAGTAGCAGAGGAGAGAGGCGAGAGCGTCTCTCCACTTTTTTTTTTTTTTTTGGAGAGCGATGTTTGTTTGTTAATAGGGGGAAGTGTAGGCAAAGATAATCACGAAAGGTCTTACTTGATAACAAAAAACCCAATTTTGGCCAAAAATTAAGTTTTTTAATGCTTCATAATCACAAAACTATTCCATCTGTGTCAAATTTTTTGAAATCAAAGTTAGAACGAAAAAGATACAAGTCGAGGTAATCCAATTTTTATGAGAAAATTTTAAATCGAATTAAAATGAACGAGATTATAAATTGATACATTGTGTTAATAGTAAACCAAATTAGCAAGAAAGAACAAATTTAATTCACTATTCATAACCAATAAAAATAATATCAACATATAATCAAATAAATTTACAACTATATACCCAATAAAATAATATATTCATCACAATTCTCGTAAAAATTTTCCTTCCAACTCTCTTCCATGAAACATCATTTTTCTTCCAATTTCTTTAACCTCCAAATTGTCCTTCCCCTCCCCTCCATTTTCCCCCTTCCTTCAGGAACATAGTGTAACGACGACAACCCTCAAACAAAACTCTCTCTTCTCCTCTCATCTCAATCATCTTTTTTCTCTCTTAAAAAATGCACAGATCTGGAGAATCGTTGTCTTCACTCTCGGCCCCGTCGGCTACGTCCCGGCAAGGGCCCTGCTTCCCGACGCGCCCGTGGATAGGTGCTATGAGGAGATGAACTCCTTGGTTTGTATGTATAATTCGGGGTTGGAGGCTCTGGGGAAGAGCGTTCTCGATCTCCCTCTTCAAGATGGAGATGCTTCGAGGACGACGACAGCGGCGGGTAGCGTCTCTGCAACAACTCCTGCCGCCGAGCTCATGCCGCCCTTTTCCAGTGGTCACCGTCGGGTAACGCTACCAAATCCCTCCTATTGCCGTCAACTATCAGCATCACCCTCCCTTAGGCCTGAACGAGAATCTAGTGATTTTGTAAGTGAAATTGAAGAACTAAGGTTCTTGAATTTTGGGGGGGGGGGGGGGGGTTGGTTTTCAAATCTAAATCTCGGGTACAATTGCTTATGGACCAGGAGCAAGCTTATGCTCCTACCCGACCTTGACATAATCCATTAGGAATAAATAAGCTCGTCGCACTCCTTCGCCTGAGCGAGCCCCAAGTTCAGCACTTCGTCGTAAATTCTTAGCCGCTTTCGGCTAGTTATTGCTTTGAAACTGAACGAATATGAGTTGGAAAAGGGGAGAAACCCCACCAGCCACTAAATCTCCTCTGGAACTCCACTACCACCAGCAAAAGTCGGCCAATGTGCTGGGGTTACAGATTGAATTAGGGATGTACAAGATTGCTGATGGAATTGAGGATCTTCTTTTTGTTTTACACAGTGGAGAGTTTGTGAGGAAAACATGTTTTATTATTATTATTTTTTTATTTATTTTAAATAAAAATGAATTTGCATCCACCTATTATTGAAGGCTGAGTTGTCGATGACGTGTCAATGAGTTGGCAGCCTAGTAAGCAAACTGTTAAAATAACTCATGGTGTTACTGACGGTGTTAAAGTTTGTAACGGAAATGACTATATTTGTCATGAAACTTTCAAAATTCTGTTTATAAGTGATATTTCTTCAAAATTAGCTATTATTGTCACAAACGCGAAAGTTTTGATTATATAAGTATATTTTGCCTAAAAATAATAATAATAATTACTTCTCCAATTGTTACAAACGTGTACACAAATTTCAAACTTAACTACTCACGCAGTCACGATGTCAGCCAACATATTATTATTATAAAATTTAGCACAATTTATTAGCATCTAGATAGCTACAACCAAATCATAAATTTCTACCAAAAAAAATCATGATTTAACATTTTAATGATCAAACTTCAATAACTCTTTCTACTGCCACATAAACCACCACAAATCAAATGATACTTTCTCGTCCAATTCATCTCTGCCTTGTTTTCCGTGTTCGTCGTTGTCATTCTTTCATGACTTCTAAAGAGTCTAACATGCTATTATTCTTATTCCTTTCTTAATTGTTAGTTAGCAACTCGTCCTGGTTAATAACTTTAGTCATAGTTAACGTCTTCATCCACTCCTTTGTCGTCTACATCATCGAAGAAGTCTCTAGAAGACACATCCACCTCTAATCGGCTAAATTACACGATTGATCACTCAAATTATACAAATCTTTCATATTTGCCACTTGAAGTACTTTTCTTTCTTATTCGCCACTGACTTTACGAATTATTTCACCGTTAGCACCGACCGTTAGTCTCCGTTTGATTCCGTTAATTCCGTCAACTTTTTGATGATGTGGCAAACGGAATTGTTGACTGGACCGTTAACTTAATACCAAGTCAATTTAAAAAATTAAAAAACAATAATAACCTTCCCTTCGTCTTCTTTCCTTCTCTCTCCTTGCCCCTCGGTCGCTACTTCTCATTGTCACTCTCCATCTGCTCTCGCCCGACGCTGCCGCCGTCCATAAGAAGAAAACAGCAAATTCTCATTCGATTAATCTCTGGCGGCTGAGCATAAAGCCAACGAGCTGATGCGAAATTACCTCGGCCCCGTATGAAAATTACAAGCAGGGGATGGATGGAGGGAAGTCAATGCAAAATACAAAGACTAAATGACGATTGACGACTAGTCGCCGTTAGGAAAAATGAACCAAGACTAGCTTTTCACACTGACATATCCCCCTCAACTACTCAACACATTAATTCAAAGCAGAGTTCCTTTCATCAATCTTTCTTCAAAAAATGGATTTCACGCTACTGCTCGGCTTCTCCTCCTTTATCCCAATCATCATCGCCTCTGTTTTCGGGGACGAAACTATTGACTACTTCACGGTTTGCTCGCAGCCTTTCGATTGTGGGAACAAAACCAACCTTTCGTATCCTTTCTAGGCAACTAATCAGCGACGCTGCCGCCGTACATAAGAAGAAAACCGCAAATTCTCGTCCGATTAATCTCCAACGGCAGGAGAGAGCAGATGGAGAGAGATTGACAAGTAGCGGCGGAGGGGTTAGGAAAGAGAAGGGAAGAAGAGGAAGGGGAGATTATTATAATCTTTTAACTTTTATTTTTTTTTTTAAATTGACATGCCATTAAGTTAACTGTACAGTCAGCAATTCGGTTTGCCACATCATTAAAAAGTTAGTGGCAAGCGTGAAAGATTTGTATAATTTAAGTGACCAATCGTGTAATTTAGCCACCTCTAATCTATAATTTTAGAAGATTAGAAAAGAATAGAGGGGGATTCCTGTGTTGTCGGGCCTGCATCGGTGCCCGCATATTCTCCACCGTTTGATATATGAAATTAAATCAGGACCATTGTTTGTAACTGCCGATTAACCATGATTGGTTGGACCAAATATTTTCGGTTGGTCCTTTTTAACCTTATTTTTCTTTATAAATTTTTATAGAAAGCTGGATTGTGATATTATCACAGGGGTGCTGTATCCGGCTATCCGTGCAGTTTGTCACCGCCGTTGATTAATCACCATCGACTGAATTCATCTATTCGCCGGAAATTGAGAGATGTTTGAATCTTGTTCCCATCATCATTCTCCTCGTCTCCCTCGAGTTTCTTCTTAGCGTGATGGCGGGAGAGACTACGATAATGGTGGTTGATGGCTGGCCGGCGGCAATATAGTGATGGTGGTAATGGACTAGAGATGACTTAGCGGCGATAACAAGACTGATGACGGTGGTGACTTGGACTGACAAGTGGTTTGAGATCTTGGTGATGATGGTCGAAGACAACGCCGATGACGGTGATGGATTGGTGGTGCAACTCGCCGGAGGTGTTTGCTTTCGAAGGAACGGAACTCAGGCTACCTATTCTTTGCCTTTTGTACATTTATGTTTCTGTTTAATTAATTTATTAGTTAAATCACATACCCAATAATCAGTTAATCACGAACTGAATCGTCATGTTTAACCGGCCATAACAAGGTGACGACACCATAGAATTGCCAAAGAAGAGGGTTAGAGTTTTATTACTTTAATAAGAGATTAATAAATAGGTATTTACAGGGATGACAAAAAGATCGGCAACCGTGGATATCTGTCGGAATCCGACCTAATCGGGTAGGGTACAATCTAACTCGAAGGATTTTTAGTGGGTGCGGATAAAACTAGAACCCAGATATTGCGGGTAACCGGTGGGATTGGTTTTCTCACAATCAAACCCGAACTCGTCCGATTATATACGAGGATCTATATTTTGTCAAGAAATGATCACTATGTTTCTCCCATATTTTATATTTAGCATACATATAATATTTTCATGAAATTGTGTTGTTTGAAATTAATTTTGTTCATTCTAATGAATTATTGCCATACTTTTCCACTTATGTAACGTGAGCATACATGTGAATGTGAGCTTGGTTTTGAATTTTTACCTGATTCTTACATGGAGTATGAGTAAAACTCGAACTACTTTAGGTGGGGTAACGAATATGCATTATCCGTCCCCAACCCACAATCACAATATCACACTTTCTAATTCTATCAAAATATCAAATGTAATAAAAGTATCATATGTTAAATGTTGCGGTATTGTGAAACATGGTAATTGCACACAAATACCATATTTACATAATGTGCATTCCAAACTACTGAAAGCCCAAATGAGTTAGGAAGGCCTAGGTGTTTGTCGTCTTGTCTACTTGAGCCAACTTCGGGCAAGGCTAGCGCATAGGCTACTCCATCCTTTTTTTTTTTACAGGAAGTAGCATATATTAAAAAGTTGGTTTAATTCACCTACATCGTCATAACTTTCACGATTTTAACAAATATAATCACTTTTTGAAAAATACACAGATATAGCCAAATCCGTCCAACTCTTTGACGGTTCACTTAACCCACTAATTGTACTAACGATAACGCTTGATGTGGCGTGTTTTATTTTGATTCCTTGCAACGTGAAAAACATCCACATTTTTCTAATTAATGAATAAATGAAGATGATGAACGAGACGACAAACCGACCGACAAGAGATCCCACTTGGTGCACTTGAGTTGTCGGAGCTCTGGTAGTGAAAGACGTGGGTGGAGGTTGGGGAGAGAACAAGGGAGATAAGATAGGTGATGGGGATGGACGATATTAGGAAGAGGATGAGGAGGGATTTGACGGAGCAGATGGCGGAAATGATCATCGCAAGAAGAGGGATGGAGTTTCAGTGGCGGAGACATGATGCGAAACTAACCCTGTCCTCTTTTTATAATTTAAACATATAAATATTTAATTAATAATTATTTAACAAATATAATTAAAATTTATTATACCCAAATGATTCTTTCATAGACAAAAAAATAATTGACTAATACAATCATTGTTTACATAAACAACAATGACGTGATTTCATATTGTGAAAGAAAAGCAAATATATTTCTTTTAAGTAATAGTTTTTTAATATATCCCTCTAAACAATCATTAGGAAACGGCACACCAATTCAACTTCAAAACTTATTCTTAGTATAACTCAAAGCATCAAGTGCTCTTTCTACACTTGTCGTTGCAATTGATAGAATAAAAACTAGTAAAATTGCCATTGTCATTGGGTAAAAATTGAATATGCATAAGGACAAAAGAGATTCGATTAGGTCTTTATTTCAATTAGAATTTTGTTTATAGTTTAACAAATTAATTTATATCTATTTATAAACAAGTAAAGAGACGTGGTGTAGTGATAAAGTACTATTTTACCACTTATAGAGGTTAATGTAATAAACTGTGGTGTAGTGACAAAATACTCTCGTATCGTTTATAGATGGTATGAATTATAGATCTTATGTTATATCCTCATATGTATAGGGGTTTTTTTTCTTCCAAAATTTGCTCCTGTCTCGTGACAATGTCGGGAGGGCTGGCTCCACCTATGGGGAGGTTGGCAGTAGTTGTTGGGGGATTGGGTTATGGATTCATTTCCATTTTTTATTTGAATTCAAAACTTTTCTTTTATTTTTGTTAAAAAGTGATGTGGCTGCCATGTGACGTGATATAGTTTTCTTTTATTTCTTGTACACACTTTTTTTACTACAACTGTGTATTTTTCAAAAAAATACTATTATTGTCAAAAGCGCGAAAGTTTGGCTAAGCAAATGAATTAAGGCTAAAAATTTCTGAGCATACACATACTCATGGAAAGGCAACACAAAAAAGATAGGAAAAATTAAGGAATAATGGACTGAAAACAACTGCAATAAGAAAAGGATATCAGCCGAGCAAAATTAGCCCAAAATATTAAAAGCCCACACAAACCCTACTCTCAAATGTGAACCATCACCCAGAGTCCAACACCTCTTTTTATCCCCAGAAATGAGCCTCCAACTCCAAAAGATATGGCACATTACCTGCAAAGACAACACGAGAGTCAAGAAAGGAAGGCTTGCTGACTCGTAAAAATCAAAAGAGCAACAGGTTTGTCAGATATGATAGTAGTATGATAATGTTGTTTGCTATACTATAGGGTAAAGATCGTAATATGACAAAAAAATATGATAATAAATATGTGTTTTTGAAATGATCATTTTTCTTTTGCTCAAAACATAATAAAATGAACTATTGAAAAAAAAAAACGTAATAAAATGAACACCATTATATAGAAAATAATAAATGAGTTCTTTACCTATAATTTTTTTTAACTCAAGTTATAGTAAATGAGAAATGTCATAAGTTTTAAAAAGAAAATTTCTGTTTTGCTTAAAACATAGTAAATGGATATCATTATGTATATCATAATTAATATGTCTTTTCCGTGCAATTTTTTCATTCCGAGGTCAAACCAAGGATATATGAACCCCATTAATAAAAAATGAGAGGTTGAAAAATGTAACATTTGAATGGTCAAAAGTCTTTGCTCTCTCCCCTAAATTCCATGTTACTTATTACTATAAAAAAAAAGTGTGTAAATTACCGGGATGTCCCTCATTGTATCTTAATGAATTTTAAGTCATTACATGATATTTTGATAATGATTCCAGGTTTGAGTGTTGTAGGGTTTTGTAGAATAACTCATGTTTGTAAAACTGTACTGTACCGACGGTCAAGTCAAGAAAACCTCCTACCTGAATCTAAATCGGTAGACAATTTTAAATAGTATGAAACCGTTAAACTATGATTTGACATAAAATACTCTATTGTTAAATTTTTCAATATAATGTCCAGTAAAATTTTATAATTCTCCTCCCTTTGGTCAGCAAAGCATATTATTCAAACTCGGAATTCAAAGGAGCCAATAATTACCTCTTTAATTGTCATAAACGTCTACACAAATTTCAAACTTAACTACTCACGCAGTCACGATGTTAGTCAACATATTATTATTATAAAATACTAGCTTATAACCCGGCCCTTTGGCCGGAATGCTCATATTTCATTATTTGTATTTTTATGTTACTTTTAAGTCTATTAACCCATTTAATTTTAGTGATAATTATTCGATCGAGATGATACATAAAGAAATAATATATAGGTCGAACATTCGGAGAAATATCATAATCATTTAAGAATATAAAATATAAAAATGTATCATTGAGCCCATTTTCATAATGCTAATTAAGTCCCTGTTAAAATGCTATTGGTTAGTTTTCTTTGACAATCAAGAAATATAAAGTATAAAAGATCACTGGAATTCTCACACAACCCATAGATAATTTGAAACTAAATCTTAAACCTCACAATCCTATATAAAGGGTTCAATGCTCTCCTTTTAGAAACAATACGTCACTAATCAAAAAGAAATAGAGAGTTGTTGATTCAAGTCATCTATATACTAAAACCTCAGCTAAGAGGGGACCATCACAACTTGAGAGCAAACGAAAAAATCAGGGTTATCTCCAATATACGAATAGACTCGATCAAAGTAATAAGGCGCAAAATTAGCACTCCTTATCTATTAGTTCCAGTAGGTTGAATAAAGAATTCAAACAATCAATCAATGATTCCTCGTTTTAAGATAGAAATAGGTTATGACAGTTGCAAAAACCATAAACCTAAAGATCCAATAGCCACCACTCTCCGTTGTACAACCAAATTTCTATCTCAAGAGGCATATATTCAACCAAAAATTCAATTTCTAATCTTTCTTCTACAACTTCAGTTATTGAGTGAACTCCATTCTATTCGCCATGAATTGATATCGGAGTTGAAATCTTCTACTCGCCCAGCTTAAAATCCCCAACAATAAAACCGTAGTGCCAAGAGATACCTGAAGATTGATTTTCAATAACGGTCTTGTACTGGGAAGTGAAAGGCGCAAACTATTGCACGATGGATGAAATTTCGGAGGAAGTTAGAAAGAGAAAAGAACAAAGATAAAAAAAACACAAAATTTAAATTTAAATTGAAAAATGCGAGGATACAACAGTAGTTACATAATTAGTTTCTTCCATGTTGGCCAATTACCCATTTACCTTTAGCAAAAATTAAGGAGAGAGCGGGAATTTAAAATTGAGAAAATTACATGAAACTCTACTATGAAAATAGAAGTATCAAGCTCGATAAAAATACATACGGTAGACTTAGTGAGCTTGCTAATTATGATGAAAAGTCATCTGGTTTTAGAGATTAACTTTGTCTATTTTTTGTATAGAAAAGGATGCAATAAATTTGTTTAGTGTAACTGGTTGTGCTTGTTATCATTGTTTGAAGAGACCCGGGTTCAAATCTTGATATTGCTATTTTTATATGAAATAAATAATAAATGTGTAAAGACAAAAATGACCTTCCTACTTTCACTCTCGTTGCAGGAAATTTGAAATGGAGAAAAGTACACAAAATTCTACCGTATATTAATGGAGGATTGGCGCAACCCTTTCTTTGAAGGAGAAGGAACCAATTCCATCACCACTATTCTCTAATATTAAGTAATCAGATCCACTGTAAATGATATTTTTATACATATTCATGATATTTTTATGGGTTAATACCACTACAACACCCGAACTATGACAAAAATGACACTTGTATCATATTCTTCCAATATTCTATTTGTGTCCTATTGTATGATATTTTTGTGTCATTTGTATCCTGACGATTTCGTTGACCGTTAGAGACAACGGTTGATCAGACGGAAGTCAAATTGTTATTGACTTTTGCTGATGTGGTAAAAATGAGGCGGCCACATAGATGACACGTCATTGACACATCATATTTTAAATCAAAATTAATTAATATTTATAAAAAAAATCCCAAAATCGATTTCGGAACGTCGTCGCTCCTCTTCTCCTCCGACGGAGCTGCTTCATCTTCTTCTTCCTCCGAACCAGCTCCATCTTCTTCTTCCTCTAAGCAAGCTCCATTTTTCGTGCCTCTCCCATCATCCCGACCTGCGCTTCTCTAGCCCTTATCGCGCCGCCATTGCTTGCAAAACCCATATAACCTCTCACTATTCGCCTCTCTATCTGTCAAACTTTTTCTCAACCCTAAAACCATCGATTCGACGAGCTCACCCTCTTCAATGGCGACGAACACTGGAGAATAAATTAGCCCCAATAACTTCCTCTCGGTTCCCTCATGATGATTTGCTCCTGCCCCATCTATCTATTTCTGGCTCGATTCTCAGCATAACAAACCGCAAGTCAGCAACCTGTGCTTTCTGGTTTCATCGACGGGCAGGGAAGAGCATTTTTCTCGTCCCCCAGGGCACCGCCCCACCTGCATCATATCCAACGGTGGCCACGCCGCCGCCTACAACTTAACCCCTAAATTGAAACCAAATCGAAACCAGAGTTAACCCCTAAATTGAAAAGAAATCGAAAGGAGGAACAAGAAATTGTGGCCCGGTGAATCCTTCTCTGGCGCTTCTTCCATCCCCCGCTCGATGGAAGATTGTAGGGAGTCAATTTTAGCCGAGGAATAATGACGGCCTCTCCCACTGAATCTGCCAGGGAACAATTGATCGGAGAAGGAGATGAAAAAATGAAGCAATTTTTCTTTTTTATAATTTTCTATATTTTTAAAATAAAAAAAATTGAAAATTCCATGTCAGATGTCATGTCGATGCTGACTGGATTTTCAGTTAAAACTAACAGTCAACACTAACAGAATTATAGTTCAGGACACAAATGGAATATTGGTAAGAACAGGATACAAGTAGCAGTTTTGTCATAGTTCGGGTGTTGTAGTGGTATTAGCCCTATTTTTATTGTGAACTTATATATGTATCTTTCAAAGTTACATGGTTGTTGATTGTGGATGATTCTTAATGAACTTTCCATCAAAACTTGGATATTGCACGGTTGGTCAAAGTATTTGCTAATTTGATACATGAAATTGGTTAGACACATTTAACTAATTGTGATATCATGTAAACATGGTGGTGACTATATTGTTCTTAATTGTCACATGAGTTCATACAAATGAACGTAAAGGATTTCAGTACATGTGACAACTGGATAGTTCAATGAGATATAGTTCAACGTATAAATATAAGTGGGAGAGCTAGGTGAAATTTGAGTTCGTTTAATTTTTTGGCGAGAGTTAGTATTGACAAATTATTCTTTGTACCAACATCTCATATAGTCATTTAATGAAGCTCTTTGAAGGTGTGAACAACCAGATTTTTTGATAAGTTGCCGGCAAATGCAACTCGAGTTCAACTTTGGAGCGATTCACCAATTTCGATTGCAATATTTGCATCTCCGTTCTATATAGAATTCATCGCAATCTCAAGTGCTCACGACGCTACTCCGACCTGAATTCTTACCTGCCAACTTCAATAGCTCCAGTGGTTAATGTGATTAAAGCTTTGCAGTAACTTAGAAAACAAAGTTGTCTATAATTGCACTCACTGAACCATTAATCTTTTTTTTAACACTTCAGTTTGGGGAAAATACCAAGTTTGATCACTGGGTTTATTAAAACATGTCATGTTTAGACACTGGAAAATTAATATCAATAATGGTCAATAAATTTAGTAAAACATGTCATGTTTGGTCACTCTCCGTTAGTTTCCATCCAACTTCGTTAATAAAGTCCGTTAAGTCATGACATGGCAACAGAATCGTCTAATCAGTAGAATTTACCCAAAAATTTCTATAAACAGCTCGCCACATCATCACAACCCGCCATGTCATTAAAACCCTAACTCAACCCATTTCCTAAACCGATAACCCATGGCGGAACACTCGTCCGACACTAACCTCAAATTCACCATCGTCGTCGCACATCTCTTCCCTATCCTCTGATACTGCGTCCCTCTACTCACAATCATCTCCCGTCATCAACACCTCTGACCAGAATCGCCGCCACCAATACAATGGCCAAGTTATCGCTCGCTCCCTCTGCTCTCACGGAACTCCTCTTCCTCCGACCTCGAAACCCAACTCTCCCACCTCACCTCCCACCCGGCTGCCGGCATTTGCATCATCTTGGCCCTTCCCTGCCTCTCTCATCATTCTCTCTTTCCCATTTTTCTAACCCAGAAAACCAAAAACCCCAAATCCATCCATATCGTCCATCAAATCCACCTGGTGTACTTGAACTCTAACTCTATATCTATCTATTTCCTTTTCACCACCCAAATCACAAATCCACTCCCCAATGCAGAAAATCATCACCATCTTTTCATTTTTCCATATCGGAAAACCTTCACGGCATCCCAAAAGAAGCAGAGAGACGAGGAGACCAGGAAATGATAGCCATGAGGAAGAGAAGTATATCTCAAATCTCCGCATCCCTTGCCGTCGTAGAGTAGCGAAAGAAAAAGACATCAAATCAGCTGGATCTTCAAAGCTCTAGCAAAATCTATTATCATCAAAATTTTGCCCACAAAAATACAGATGGCCCAACGTAAGATAATCCCCAACCCTAGTCGCATTACCACCTTGAGTGTATAGTCTTCGTCATCGAGAAACATCGGGAAAGAACAATAACCTCAATAATCAACACCTGCATGTTAGATCAGCATTTGCCAAACTGACTGAGACAATAGATGCACCCACAAACACGGCAACAAATCCACCCACGAGGCAAAGATCAAGAGAATTATTGTTGCTTAATGAATCAAACCATGAAAGAAAGAGAAACAATCCCATCTCAGTGGACATGCCCCACCAGCAGATCCTTGACCACCGCTCGGGAAAAGAACTGAAGAGGAAGCGACATGCAGAACAGTCGCGAACAAGGCTTTTTCGTCTTCAAGAAACCACGTTGGGTCCGAACCGAAACATGAGCGGTTGCAACATCTCCGGATCTCACGAAGACATTGTGAGAAACAAAGATGTAGGCTGGATGAATGGAAAGATGAAGAACAACTAGAGTCATAAGACAACAACTCCTTTGACACCAAGACAAAAGGGTCTCCAGATATGGAATCAGAATATAGAGTGGAGAAAATCATCTCGAAAAGAGAGATTTGAGGAGAAACCCACAGAGGGATTAGCAAGAGCAATAGCAGTAGAAAAAAAAAACCAAGCAAGATTCGAAAATTGGATAGAAGGTAGAAAAATGGTTGTCGTCAGTCACCACAAGGTGAACCGACGGTCCCCCTCAATGGCCAACGAAGGTGGAGGGAAAAGAGAAGTTAGAGCATTTCAAAAGTAGAGAGAGGCTCTTAATAACGGAAATCTTAAGTGGATCTTGTTCAATAAATATGGTTAGACATAATATTATTGGTTATTTGTCCACTATCATCTCAAATATGCATAATAAACTTATACTAGAGCTATGAATGCAACTGTTAAAAAACAATTATACAACAATGATTTGTACTCATTTCTTCAAATAAAGAGCTAAATTCATTTTACTCATTCACATTGAAAATGTAACAAATTAAAAAGGGGTATATTGCAAGATTGGTCACTGAGATTACTAAAAACGTTCACAATTGGTCACTAAAAATATTTAATTTCATTCGTGCTCACTAAAATTAGTTAAATGTTTTAAGTTTGGTCACTCTCCGTCCATTTCTGTTAACTTTTGCTTACGTGGCAGTCAACTCTCATAGTCTACCGTTAAATGTGAGACGTGGCAATAAAAAAATAATTTAAAAAATAAAATAAATTCATCAAAAATTTCACCTCATTTATAAAAATACATTAAAATGAATAAAAATTACCAAAATTAAAATTAACCCTTCTCACAAAAAAAAAGGAAATCTGTTATAAAATAGCAAGGAAGAGCAATAGACACAAGAGTAAGAGTAGAGACACAAGAAGAGTGGGGGAATAGAGCTTTCTTATTCATGTATTTCTTAGTACAAAAAGATCTTCTATTTATAGGCACACATCACATAACACCTACATTCTTACAATCAATATACATTAATGTGAGAATAAATGTGGAATTTGAATGGGTTGAGTGGTTACATGTACCCAATAGTGCATCTGATATAGTGGTCATCCATTTTTTTATTTACATTATACTACCCCTTGGATGACCATTAGCATGAAAATGCCTCGTTAAAACCTTACTAGGAAAACTCTGTGGGAAAAAATCCTAGTGAAAGAAAAAGAGTGCATAATCATCATAATACGCTATCTGAATCTGCCTCGTTAAAAACCTTACAAGGAAAACCTAGTGGAAAAAACCATGGTTAAGGAAAAAAGAGTGCAGTGTGTACATGCTCCCCCTCATGACAACATCAAAGTATAGTGTTGTGAACAAATCTTTCAAATATTGTCATGGTAAGCTTTTTAGTGAACAAATCCTCTAGATTGTCACTTTATGCATGATCCATTAGGACCATTTTCTTCATACATGATCTTCAGGATCATTTTCCATGAAGATAATCCACAACCACAAGTTATTTAGACGTGTTGAATCACAAATCTTAACCAAACAATTCATAACAAGTCTCATGAATTGTTGATCATTGTGCATGATCGGATGATGTTGCTATTGTGATTTCTTTGTAATCTCCATGAGATACTTGTACGACCATAAGTAAACAAATTACTCATCTATGATCCTCATCGTTACCAATAGGTAATAAAGTATAACTCAATGAAGTATAGCAATATACATTTTCGCTCTAACGACATTGGATTACGGTACTTCAAGACCTAATAATTCACTTCTATCTCAAGGCCTAAATTGATCTTTGTTCACTTCTAGTGACCTTATGGTCATTAGGCTCTTGAACATATGAAATTTTTTCCATACAAAATTGTTCTTTCACCTTTCCGACATTGTCGTACTGATCCATAAAAGGATCTTCTTACGTCCTTCATGTTCAATTTCTTTCTCTAAGCAATCCATGTTGTATGAAACTCTTCTGGAGTTCAATTTTCTTTCTTTAAGCAAACCATGCTTTATGAAGCTCTTCTGGAGTTCATATCAACTAAAAGATATGAGATCATTATAAAATAATTTCTTGACTCTTTTCTTCCAAATAACTATAATACGTACTATGGATTGGTTCATTTGATCGATATATGTTCTCGAGGATGTAACATGTTTGCTTCCGGCAAACTAATTCTTCAGGGAGTTTCGTATAAATATCATTATCAAGGGATCCATACAAATAGGCTATCACAATATCTACCTAATGCAAAATTTCATACTTTTAACTGTCAAACTATTTAAATTGCACAACATAGTTGCATCCACCACAAGAGAGTATGTCTCTTCATAATTGATGTCAGGTTTATATGAGAAACCTCTCACGAGAAATTGTGTTATATCTCTCACAATTTTTATACGCGTTTGCACAAACCCATTTGTATCCCGTTAGTTTTACATCTTTAGGTGTAAGGACTTCTGGTACAAAAGTTATACCAAATATCCTAATGCTTTCTTTTATATTGGCCAATATATATTCCTTTGTATGCATCAATAGACTTTTACTTTTGATCCTCTTTGTATCTATCATGTTCAGCGTTGTAGCATAGTCAAAACCCTTGTCGACAATAAATACACTTCGGTTCCAACCTTTTTCATACAAGTCAATTAATTGAGATCTCTTCATTTTAAAACTTTCAGGTACCTACTGTTCTTCTGGAGCTATGATCTCAATATATGACTTGACTCTTCTAGAGCTATTTTATCCTCGAGTTGACCATCTTAATTTATAGCTCTTTTCTTTCTCCAGGATTTTTATCCTTGGAACTGATTGGTCTACCACGCTTTATGCGCTCGTTTAGACTCATTAAATTGTCCAATATGGACATCATTTTGTCTTGGAGCATTCACAATTGGGCATGTGACATAATCTCTCTTCTTAGTGAGTAAAAGGTGTTTGGCAATCAATACTTTTTTTCCATCCGTGAATCACCATCTGAACTTCGGGTTCATGGTTCTTTGTTTGAGGATCAAAATGAGATAATGATGATTTCAACTCACATCTATGCCCAACTGTTTACTTTTCTCCCCCTTTATGTTCGAAAATTAATTCAACAAAAATGTTGATATTAGCAAAAAGAGTCATGAACAAATCTCTCATTGCAATGGACACCATGTCCAACATAAGTTCTCATGGAACTCATAACTTGTTGTGTTGGAGCAATTGGGATGTATTCTGCACACCCAAAATTTCTAGCATTTGAAATGTTTGGTACCTAACCAAAATCATTTGTATGAAAAGGGGGGAACTTATGATAACTTGTTGGCTTCATGCGAATTAATGATATCATATGCTAACTAGCATGCCTCGACAAGATATCGATAGGCTTAGCTTGCTCTCATAAGAGAATTTATGTTTGATTGGATAATCATCAAAATATATCCATCATTCGACAACGAATCTCACAAACATCAGGTTGCGGTTAGATAACATACATATATGACGATATAGTTTATGCATCAATCAAAATCATAAAATTCATATATGATTTGCATGGTGAGTGTATTTTTCTGCATACACTTTTATAAATCTCAACATATTCAATTATTTTCACAAGCGAGTATATTCTCCTCGAGAGCATGTATCACATAATCAATCCTTTGATTGATGAATTCTCTAAACTCTCACTTAATTTCCATATGATATCTCAATCATTTTTTCCGCATTTGTATCCGGGATGGTATAACCGAACATGCCAAAACAAAAAGTTATCCGATCTTGTAAACTTGTAGTTTACACTTTCATATGTACTAATATACATGTAGTACAAATTTCTCCAGTTAATTATATGTTCTCTTAGAACACAAAGCTGATGCAATATCAATTATGATATTCAAAATAGTCACACTATTTTATCTGATTCGGTGAACCATTGTGAGCACATATCCATAGTGATTAGAATACTCACACTATTTTATCACCAATATATTGTTTAGTTACTTCAAGTAACAAAACACAATCTCTTCTAGAGCTTTTTCTTACTTTCATACTATATGATATATAATACCAGTATTGACTTTCGTGAACATTCATTCTATATGAAAGCAGACATAATAATAATAATAACATATATGTGTTTCATAACACATTCTGACATATGAAGGTTATGGTATATGATCATGACTTTTGCTACATGAATTGTTGTGTCATCCTCATTTATGATCATTTTATCTTTCACTTACGGTGAAAATATACATTTGATGATTGTCGTTATTCAAACAACAAATTATATTTATATAATGGTGTGTCTCATTGCATTCACTTTTAAGAATGGTTTATTTGATTCGCTTCTGGGAATGAAACAACACGCTTTGGATCAAATTATATAATATTTCTCATCACAAGTCTAATACACTTTACACCTTTAACAAACAAGAAATTAACTTACACTTTATAAAACCTCTACGATAATATTGCTACTACATGAGCACATATAGATTTTCATTTTTCTTCCAATGACTCTTGGACCAATAAAACTTATTTTCATACATAGGGTAAAAGACCAATAATTTTTTTCCCCCACCACAATGGTAACTCATATTCTGACATTTTTGTTACTCGATTCACTTCTTGCATTTTTACACTTTTCTTCATTTTTCCACTTCGGGAGAAAATGAGATTTTTAGACTTTCATTTCTCTATATGTCCAATGTAGCAATCGATAAGTCAACCCATAATAATTTTGCTACTACAGGAGCAATTTTTATTTTTTGATAATGTCGAAGCACAAACTCTATGTTATGATATCAACATATATAAAATAAGTTCATAAAATAATATGAACAAAATAGCACAATCAAATAATTTCTCAAAGACAATGAGATAGATAAACATACTAACAAGAAACGGCATAAAAATTTGCATATCTTGATCGTGTTGTGATCTTACTCAAGTATATTTGATTATGTAGAGAGACAATGACGAACCATGACTTTGGTAGAGTTTAGTGCTGATAACGTAATATAAAATAGCAAGGAAGAGCAATAAACACAAAATTAAGAGTGGAGGAATAGAGCTTTCTTATTCATGTATTTCTTAATACAAGAAGATCTTCTATTTATAGGCACACATCAAATAACCCCTACATTCTTACAATCAATATACGTTAATGTGAGAATAAATGTGGAATTTGAATAGGTTGAGTGGTTACATGTAACACCCAATAGTGCATCTAATGTAGTGGTCTTCCATATTAATATTTACATAATAAAATCCACCCTTCCATCAGTGCGGCCCTTCCACACCAATCATCAACGCACATGTATGTTTAATCCGTTACTAATATCCCCTTCGTCCAGCCGCCACCAGAATTGTACCCAACAAGGACTCTCCCCATCGATGGAAGAAGGAAGTTGTTTGATTGACGTTTCTCCGCGCCTGTTGTTATGTATCACCGGCGATAAGAAGGAAGCCACTTGGCCAAAGTGGGATTCGCCGAGGAGGAGAAGATTGGCACGATTACAGCAAGAATCGCGGGTGTGGACGGCGATAAAATCGACGATTGGATTTTTTTATACAATACTTACGGGACAAGAGCCCGTAGAGAGATCTCGCTGGGAGTTTATAAAAAATGTCGACGATGTTAAACCCTAAGTCCACAATACGAAGCACTTCCGCCGAAAATTACCTTCGGCTACTCCGGCATTGCAGATAATAGACGACGGGATCGAAACTCTTAACTTGTTATCCTCCATGCTCAGCTGCATAAGCGACGAGCAGTTGGCAATCGCTAACGGAAGAGTGTCATTTAATCGATTTGAGTCCATTCACTAAAACTCGCTAGCTCCTCTCCGGGGAAGTCATTAAACGACAGATTCACCAATTCTCGTTCGAAATCGACTGAAAAGTTGGACGGAATCTCCCCGAAGAATGTGATGGTCTCGCCAGTCTCTGGTTCCTTCCCTCAACCGGCTCCCAACGGCGGCGGGGTGCTTCCAATGGTGGCGAGGATTAAAAAATTATTTTTAAATTTTTAATTATTTAATGGTTGTAACAATTAGGTAGAAATTTGAAAATATTAAATTTACTTTTTATTAATTTTTAAATTGCCACGTCACTTATTTAATGGTCAATTATGAGAGTTGACTACCATGTAAGCAAAAGTTAACGGACATGGACGGAGAGTGACCAAACTTGATACATTTAACTAATTTTAGTAACCATGAGTGGAATTAAATATTTTTAGTGACCAAACGTGAACGTTTTTAGTGATGTCAGTGACCACTCTTGCAATGTACCCAAATTAAAAAATATATGTCAATGTTCAGCTATTCTCTTGTGTTACTATGATGAAATAAAAGGTAAAAGGAGAAATTGTGGCGGTGGAAATATGATATGGAAATTTAGTTAAATGATTTTGTTTTCATTATCAAGTCACCTATTTAACGGTCAAACATAACCGTTAACTACCACCTATGACGATTTTAATGGAATTGGATGACTAGTGACCAACGATAAAGTAAGAGGCTAAAATCAGTGACCAATAAGAAAAGCAACATTTTCAATTGACAAAGTGACCAAACTTACCATTCACCCATTTGTTTAATACAATTCACTCCAAATTCCAATTATTCGTGAACATTTACACAAGTTTCAAAGCTAACTATGTTGGCCACATGGTTTGTCACCATTTAATATTCAAAGGCTACTCTAGTGGAACCCAGAATACCGATTATGGCAGTTAGACCACCAAATAATCTACTAATAGTTTCTCATTAGGTGTTTTGTATCTAGTGGACAACAAACAGTGCCTCAGATCCTTGCAGTTTAAATAAATCCCAATCGGGCAATCATAGATTAGAGCACTTAGCTAGCTCTGCTAACCAAAACCTTCCTTTTCATTGATGGAGAAGGAACCATCTTCATCATCATCACCGGCCGTTGCCCTCATCGTGGGTGCAACGGGGATGGTTGGGCTGAGCCTTGCGGAAGCTCTGAACAACCCATCAACACCAGGCAGCCCCTGGAAAGTCTACGGGGTGGCTCGTCGTCCATTGCCAAACTGGTTCCCAGCTTCACTCCTCCACAGCTTCATCTCAGCAGACGCCTTGGATCGTCAGGACACGTTACTGAAGCTCTCACCGATAGCTCATGAAGTCACCCATGTGTTCTGGGTTGCGTTACAGATCCACGAAAGCGAGGAGGTGAACGTCTCTGTGAACTCCTCCATGCTGTCGAACGTTATCGACGCAATCAAATCTTCAGGGGAAAGGTGTAGCCTCAAGCACTTTACCTTACAAACAGGTAAGGACTGTGTTGACCGATTTTTTGAAGCAAATTGTTCTGTATTTTGACACTTGAATTTCTCCATCATCTAGGGACGAAACACTACATGGGTCCGGTCTATGACCCTGTACATGGATCCAAGATTGTGATGCACGAGGCGCCGTTTGAGGAGTGTATGCCAAGGTTGCCATACCCCAACTTCTACTACGCCCAGGAAGATGTCTTGGCGTCAGCGTTGCCGCCAGAGGTTACATATTCAGTGCACCGCTCGTCCATCATAGCGGGTGCAACGCCGAGAAGCCTCTTCAACACGATGGTCTCCCTGGGGGTTTACGCCACGATTTGCCGGTACAGAGGGTTACCGTTCAGGTACCCGGGGAGCAGGTACACGTGGGAACACTTCTGCGATATGTCTGATTCCAGGCTGTTGGCAGAGCAGCAGATTTGGGCAGCAACCACGGAGAGTGCCAAGAATCAAGCATTTAACTGCACCAACGGCGATTTCTTCACGTGGAAGAAGTTCTGGAAGGCCTTCTGTCAAGTGTTTGATGTGGAGTTCGACGAGGAGGAAGAATGTGGGTTCGATGTTGTTGGGATGATGGCGGGGATGGAACATGTGTGGGACGAGATTGTTGAGAAACATGGGTTGGTCAGGACGAAGATGGCAGACATCACTTGCTTTGATGCAGTGACAGTAGTCACCAACTTCAAGTTCCAGCATGTTTGTAGCATGAACAAGAGCCGTAAGTTCGGGTTTCTGGGTTACTGCAACACGCTAGAGAGCATTCCTTACTGGGTTGGGAGGATGAGGGAGATGAAGATCATACCTTGATGACGATGAACAGATATCCTCCACGTTGGTTTCGCCTGCTTTTGTTACCTGTTTCTGTCTTCCTATAAAAAGCTTCGATGAAAATATATGGAAACTATTTCCTTATGTATCCTCCTGCTATTGCTACTTCTTTCTGTTGCATAATAAAGCTCTGATGAAAATGCATATTGAAACAATCTCACTGAACCATCGACAGACTCAGGTAATGTAAACACACAACCTTAAACACAGCAAGACCCACAGCCACTAGACAACATCCGAAACTTTCATGAACAATTTCATATCCTTGCATGTGGTTACAGTCACAGAGACACAACAGGTTTAACAAATGTGAAAATTTTCCAACTAATGGAAGTTCAGATCTTGCCCGACACTAACCCACAAACATCAAACTCGTACAAGCTTCAACCCAGTACAATGGAGCAATACATAAGCAACCTTTACTATTTTTTTTCTTCTTTACTTCGATCACAAAAAATCTGAACGCAAATGTGCCTAAATATTGCACCAATTGATGCATCATACTAATCCGAAGAACTGTTCCAGTGATGAAGAGCTGAAGACATTTCCAGGTGATCGTTCAAGCTTTGTTGGAGAGACATGGAGTTGATACTTGATAAACCTCTGCAAATCAGAGGTGGAAAAAAGGAACACAGATTGTGAGCAATAGAAAACATGCTTAGTCAGGATTGACAATCAAATTCCTCGGTCCAAATATGAAAGTGGGAGTTGCAGGAGATTTACAGCTAATTGGGTAACAATTTCAGCACTGCTGTCAATATGCCAGTCTGGTTCTAGTTGGCGAACAAAAGATGTGCGTCCAGTTTCTGTGCTGCAAAAGAGAACCTGCGAGAGGGATGGTGAACAATTTAATAGAATGAAGATTGAGCAGAACTAAAGCAAAATGGATGAACAGGAACAGCGAACCAATCCTAATTGAAGCCTTATAATGTAGCACTGCTTATGGTTTACTATGACTAAATCAACTGCTTGGCTTACTCATAAACAAGCTCAAGCTTGGAACACCCTCAAACACAGCAGTACAATAAGGCAACAGGTTAAATAACTAAGAGATGCTACAACATAGCAGCAAGGTAGGACAAAAGGGCTTTCCTTTGTCAAACCAAATGACATTAGTGCTACTTACTGCTAGCAATTCACCTAAAGCTATCTATGGGTTGTAACTTTCAACCATCAATGGTTGCCAGAGCTGGTCACTGATACCTCAAAAGCCAGTGGATTCCAATTGCATTAATTAGCTATGAGTTAGGGCAGCCAACAGGAGTCAGTTAAACACCAGTTCATGACTTTTTCTAGGGCAAACTTGGAAGACTTATGGAATACTCATTCGTTTGCAATTGTAGGAGACTCTGGGTAATTTGCTATGAGTTAGGGCAGCCAACAGGAGTCAGTTAAACACCAGTTCATGACTTTTTCTAGGGCAGCCAATAGTGTTTATTTAATGCTTTCCCAAACTTTCTTAGGCAGGAGTTACGAAAGTGATTCGAGTAAAAATTATATGGACAGGTAAAGTCATATAAAGATCCTTCAATGAGAATACATATATTTCCTGTCAATTAAAAAGCTATTAATTACCTTGTCTTTGACCAAACCCCCAGAGGTGAAAACTCCCGCATTCTCTAAAGCAGCAAGTACTTTTTGCTGTAGCCAAAAAGAGAACAAGGGAAATTATTCTCGAATAGGGCCAAAAACGTAGGAGGTAAAGTAGAAAACCAAAATATAATCAACTAGCTGTATAGGGATCAGCAAGTAGTAACTCATATAATGTCCCACACGGCATTTTCACAAGAAGGAATAGACAAAATAATGACACAAGCCACGCAAGTAACAAAATGTTCAGCATTGGAATTTGAACATACTTCACTTTCATCATCAAGAACTCTTTCCATGAGATAAAGATCACAAAACTTGGGGATCTCCAACAAAACTTCTAGAGCAGAGGATCTGACTGTTGCTTGTTTCTGTTTATAAGAAAATTGACAAAGTTAGTACTTTGAGCCACTACTATGTGACAAAATAGAAGTAGAAACTATACATAAGTAAGGATCTGACTACCTGGAGCTCTTCCGGTGTATTTTCTTCAAGGATTACTCCAAGCAAACGACAAGTGACCTACAAAGGAGGACAATGAAGCATTATATCTTTAGGGCATGACATTCTTGATTAAACAATAAGTTAATTATAAGGCTGATAAACAACAGCCTTAACAATTCAGCAACCAGCAGAACTTAATGCTAAAGACCTCTGAAAGTCTAAGGAAGATCGCCCAAGTTAATATATATTGGACCTCGTCGAGCAAAGTTCACCACAATATCGAGTGATGTTAACAGGGAAAAGAAACAGCTAACTCTCCTACTTCCCAAAGGAAAAGAAAAGGGGAAAATGTGCAATACTCCACTCTGCACTCCAACAGGCAATGAGTTATCCAGCTTCAACTTAAATAATGTCAGGATGATTACCTTTCGGCCTTCACTCAACTTTTGCCTCACTACTTGCCCCAAAGTTGGCTGAAATAAAGGAAAGAACAATAAGAGCATATGAGGTTCACCAAAATATTTTTTTTTTTAAACAAAAAAGCTAAAGCTGTCAGACTAAAAGAATATTGTGCTCACTTTTACAGGATGGAAGAACTCATCAACAACATTCTGGGCTCTCAAATCCTCTGAAGACGAACCAGCTCCAGAAGGCATTGATGCTACATTTGATTGTGTCCCCGCAGAAGAAGTGCTAGTTGTAGGAGTATGTCTTTTTGGTTGCCTTCTCTGGGGCACACTAGGGGACCTCAACAATCTCCAAGTGAAAGCCACTGCAAGAGCAAGGCCTGCTATGGCCCCAACAGACCGAGCATCCTGATGATAAATGGAACATGGTGAGCAGTGACCATAGGTTCTCCTTTCATCCCTGAATATGAACTAGTTCTCACCGACAAATCAGGAAAATTTCAGACAAAATTTAAAAAAATCGAATGAATTGGGTGACCAACTATCATAACGAAACCTTATTTGGGAAAGCTAATTGTTTTGAGTCGGTTCTAGTTGGCACAGATCTGCTGTAACCCTACTTGTAAAGCATGTTTGCAGCTCCATGAATCGAGATTTGTACCCAGAACTGTTATCTTATTTGAGGAACGTAGTTCCACACAAACTAAGACATGATTCCAACAAACAAGTTCATCAATGGATTATTAATACTGCTGAAGTAAGCTTGGCCAGCCAACAGAAAACTGGCTCTAACAGGAGGAACAGATTTCCAAAATCACAACTTTCACGAGCTTGAATAGGAATCAATCGCAAAAATCCCCACTTGATTCTGTGACGCATCACGGATTACTTCCGTGCATTTCAGTCGTCAACAACCAAAACCATAAGGGACCCAAATGATTAATTAAGAAAAATGGAACCACGCAGGAGGCCACCATCCAGTGAAGAGGGAGTGTATCGAATCAGCGGAAGCACAAGCCCTCTCATAAATCAGCAGAAAGATCAATGAATTCCCTAACCCAGGAAAGGAGTAAACGATAAGAGAGCAAGGGAATCGGCAAGAACCAGATTGTGGAGTGAGATCGGGATGAAATTCGACATCTTAACGCTCAAATAAGCTCCAAACCGCTTGATCAGCTGCAAGAGCTCTTCCTTGGATGACTCAGCCATCTCCAAGCTTAAAAATTTGTTCCTTCAATCCCTCTCTCCCCCTAAAAAATCTCTGTTCGCCAGCACCCAGCCAATAGTCAGCACTCCGCCTTTTCGCTAGAGCCAAAAAGAGTGATCAAAATCCTCCCTGCTCCGCCGCTTCGTCAGAGAGATTAGGTTCTCCGGTCTTCCGCCATTGATTTATGCAGTATCGAGAGACGGAAAGAGAAGGATGGGGCAAAGAAGCCTCCTGTTTCGCGTCAACAATCGGTTGGGAAAGAGGAAGAGAGATAAATTGATGCGTTTTTCCTTTACTATTTGTTTTGTAATTTATTTTTATTTATCCAGTTAGTTAGAGGTGACCGAACCTAACTCGTGAAAATGACGATGGATTAGTGAAAAGCATCTTATAATCAATGACCGGATCATTATTGTATATTGGGTTAATACCCTCGTTTGGCACGAAGTATAGCGTTAGTGACATTTCTGGCCCAAGTTTTCAAATTATCGGACGAATTTGGCCTGTGGGACGGGTTGACTGTCAGATTTGACGGTCAACAATGTTCTCCGTTGCTTACTCAGCATTGGACTCTGACGTGGCTTCTCCACGTCATTTATTTTTATTTCCCCTTTTATATCCATTTCTAATTCAGTAAGTTAAAAAAAACAAAACAAAACAAAACTAAAGGGAAAGGTGGAGACCACACACTACCCATCTCTTTCCATTCTCCCTTCTTCCCCCGATACCCCACCCCCTCGTATCCCCTTCTCCGCCGCCGCCAATCCGACCCAAATCTTCTCCTTCTTCTTCGTCTCCTTCCCTCTCAAATCTTCTTCTTCTTCGTCTCCTTCCTCCTTCGTCTCCTTCCCTCTCCAATCTTCTTCCTCTTCGTCGCCAACCCATCGAGAGGAAGCAAGCACAATGTCATCTGCTAAAAGGAGGGGAGGGGGAAGTTCAGCCGGTTCGAGTTCTACAACCACACCCATCGAGAGGTGCAAGCACAATGTTCCATGTATTGTGCAGATGTCTAGAACAGAGGACAATCCGGGGAGAATGTTCTATTCCTGTCCGTATTGGCAGGTATGTTTTCCGATGTCTCAGTTTTTCCCAAAATGGTATTCTTCTTTAAATTTAATCAAGTTCCTTAATGTAGGATGCTAAGGAAGGTTGTCGTCATTTTAAGTGGTGTGATCGGAGAACATCAGCAAATTCAAGTGTGCTTGAATCTTTTATGGAGGAGAATGCTCTGTTGAAATCGAGAATCTGTGAGATGGAAGCTGAGATTGTCACTTTAACTCAAGGAATTGAATGTCGTATTAGTGATGTTGAAGAGAAGGTTGAGAAGAGGAAGGAAAAAAAGTTTGATATGGCCGAAGAGTTTGAAAAATTTGCTGCTACAAGTGCTCGAAGCTGTCTTGAATTGGAGAATTTGGGGCATACTGTTTGTAAACTTCAGAGTAGGGTGAATCATTGTTATATCGGTATTGGTTTGCTGTGTGTTTTATACTCTGTTAGTTGGCTCCTACGTGGGTAAAACGTGTGTACTGCAGTAGTTGTCGAGTTAGATTCAAGTTGAGCAAGTTTGATGGCAGTAGTTGTCGTGTTAGCTTGTAATGTATTGAAAGTAAACTTTTTTAGATTGTAATGCATTGAAGTTAAAGTTTGTTTGCTTGTAATCCATTGAAGCTGTAGTTCGTTTGCCTGTAGATTCCATAACCTGAAAAGAGCATAAACCATGTCCATACGCGAGTCTAGACATTCCCTAACACATGCCTATTACATGTTCAAAATACAAAAGAAGGGAGATGTCATTTTCTTGGTTCATCATATCCACCGTTGCTTGTTTACTGTGTCTTGGGTTGAGTCGATGGAGGTTGAGTACTGTTCATGGGCGGATGATCTGGTTCATCCGGTCCCCTCCTACCTCCTTGTTGTGGATCTCTAGTACTCATCTGCAATATCAGGCAACAATTAGCATTATCTTCACCTAAGAAGGCAATCTTCAGGCCACATCGAGTTTTAAAAAAGAGATGCTAACCCGAGAATACATGTTTCCAGAAGTGGGATCAATGTAAACACCGATTCCTTGTGCAGCCCTCCGCACTTCCCGTTCCATTTGTTGCCTGCTACAAGTACCCATGCTTTCAATCTGTAACATAAAAATGAAGACATAATAAGTTGCATGCTCAAGATTGCAGTTTACAAAGACCATGCTCAAACCTTACTTGAACTCCAACCCTCAACGGACAAGTTCTCGAGTTGTGATTAGCTGCCCCACATCTCGAACAATGAGGCCTTCTTCTTCCTGGCTGCTGAAAGATAATCGATTTTAGATATAAGTATTCAATTAACATATAAAATATTGAGAAGGATAGTGGCAATTGACTTAACCCTTGTATATTTGTATTTGGTCTGTTTGCTTAAATTTGATCTAGTTTTAAGTCCATCATTTTTTCAGTCATTTTAAAATTTATTATAATTCTTAGTCTCTCGTTGGATTTGAAAGTTGAAGATTTTGATTAAAATGAAGATTTTTAAAAATCAAGGATTTATGATTGGTTTGGTTCTTTAGAAATTTCAATAGTTTGTTGTTGGGTTAATTGCAAGGTTGGTCACTGAAATTACTAAAAACGTTCATGTTTAGCGATGGTAATTTTGCCCATACCCATGGGTTTTTTACTATCCAACCCAATTGGGTTGTGTATGAAATCCAAATAGATGGATATGGCTAGAATTTGATGGGTTTGTACCCATACCCATTTATTTGAGTTGGGTTGGGTTTATAACAAATGGATTTGGGTTTGTACCCATGCCCAAATGCAAATTACAGTTTGGTACCTAAACTTAATAGATATGCATATTTAGTACCTGAAATTAATTTTTTTACATATAATTCCACAAAATATCGATGAAAAATTACGTTTTGGTACCTAAATTTTTTTGGTCTTACATTTTGGTACCTAAACTTTTCAAGTTTTACAAATAGGTCCAATTTTTTGCATGTGTAGTTAAAACACCCTCAAGTAAATGGATATCAATATCCAACCCATACCCATTTAGATTATGGAAACAATATCCATGCCCATACCCAACCTATCTACAAACCCCCAAACTCATACACACTTCACCCATACCAACCCATTATGAATGGGTTTACTTGGATTTGGGTATAATTACCCATGGGTGGGTAATTGCTATCCCTATTCATGTTTAGTCATCAAAAATATTTAATTTCATTCGTGGTCAATTAAATTAGTAAAACATTTCAAGTTCGGTCACACTTCGTCCAACTCCGTTAACTTTGACTGATGTGGCAGTCAACTCTCAAAGTTGGCCATTTAATGTGTGACGTAGCAGTTAAAAAATAATAAAAAATTAAAAGTTTATATTTTAAATATTCCACCTAATTATTATCATCACTAAAAAAATAAAAATAAAAACCTAATTCTTATAATACCTCCGCCGAACCCGCTTTCTCCTCCCGACTCCACTCGCTGCCATCACGGCTAAAAGTCCGACATCAGCGTCGTCTTGTACAGCCTAAGAATTTTCGAGCAAACAGGGGTCACCTCGGCCGATGACAAGCTCTTGGCCACAATAGTCATAGGAGTAATGAAGACGGTTGATATACCCAATGTAAAAATATTTTTACAGCACCAGCTCACCATATGCTCAAATAGTGCATTACTGCACCTGGCCCGACAATCGTGCTTACGACTCTCTCCGGTGAAGTGTTGGGTTAGGCCCGTCCAGCTCCAATTAGTACCCAATTGTGCCATGGCCCGCCAACACTAAATCATACAGTGCCTCGCAATTGCCCCAAGATTAGGGTTCCTCCCTCCGAGCCCGGCATCCGTTATCGTTCACCTCTCGTCCGGTGCCCGGGCCCGTTATCGTTCCCAGACCCCGACACCCGGGCCCACCATTGCCCCGGCTCTCGGCGACGAGTCTTCACCTCTCGTCCGGTTCCCGGCACACGGGCCCGATATCGTTCCCGGACCCGGCTCCCGGCACCGGGGCCAACCATTGCCCAGGCTCCCGGCGGCGGACCTTCACCTCTCGTCCGGTGCCCGGGCTCGTTATCGTTCCCGGACCCTGGCTCCCGGCACCCGGGCCCACCATTGCCCCGGCTCCCAGCGATGAGCCTTCAGCTCTCGTCCATTCCCGGCGTCCGGGCCCGTTATCGTTCCAGAACCCCGTCTCCCGGCACCCGGGCCTACCATTGCCCCGGCTCCCGGCGACGGGCCTTCAACTCTCGTCCGGTTCCCAGCGCCCGGGCCCATTATCGTTCCCGGACCTCGGCTCCCGGCACCCAGGCCCACCATTGCCCGGGTTCCCGGCGACGAGCCTTCACATCTCGTCCGGTTCCCAGCGCTCGGGCCCGTTATCGTTACCAGGCCCCGGCTCCCGGGTCCACCATTGCCCCGGCTTCCGGCGCCGGGCCTTCGCCTCTCGTTCGGTGCTCGGAGCCCGCGCCCGATACTTATTCCGAGCTCCACCCTCCTCCTGGTGCCCGGGCGTGCTGTCGCCCCTTGCTCCCAGTACCCGGATCCGCATCTATTCTCCCCACTTGTATCCATTGCATGTGTATTACCTACACATGTGTCATGCCCTCTACTCAATTAGTTTGCATGTGACATAAGTGTTCCCCTTACGCAGAAACATGGCTGACATGTGTACAACCACGTGGCGGGAGCAGATGGGCCTAGACGACACATGTCTAGTGACGTGTCTTTCCGGTGCCGACACCTGTCCTCCCGTTGTCCTCCTGGTAGTTACTATATAACTAGCCCATTCTCTCCAGTAAAAGGTAAGGCAGGAGACCGGGGGAAGTACCTGGAGACCGCCCACTGCAATCAGTGACTTTCACCCCCCGAGCTCACCTCCTACAAACACTTTGTAAACTACTCAATCCACCACACTAGGGATTAACTTGAGCGTCTGAGGTTGCCCCCGCAGAGATCGGCTGACGGGATCTTTTTTGCAGGAAGCGATCAGAGGCAACGTCGAGAAAGAAGGTTAATGTAAAGGGGCACTTCAAATCGCTTCGGGGCCCAAGATCGAGGAAGTCGACATTGGTTACAACCTCGGCATCAACAATTGGCGCCCACCGTGGGGCCCCGAAGTAAACATATTGAAGAATACCTGATATCAACTTTCTGTTCGTGATGGAGTTCGAAAGCTCCCGCCCAGCGGGGGAAAGTCGAGACAAAGAAACGTATGTCCAACCTACTGTTGAGGAACTCCAAACTCAAATCGAGCAACTCAAGGAACATATTAAGACGCCGACCTCGGCTCCTCCTCCCAATGACGTGCACAGTAGTTCAAGTCAACAACAAGAAACCCCTGGAGGGTCCGCCCAGCCAAACGGGACGTCGGCTCCGCCTCCTCCCTCGCGACCCGACCTCTCCTATTTGGAGGCTCATCTCACGCCAGGCTTCCTCGGTGATCCTGGTCACGGAAGCCCCCTCGCCCAAAGTATTATTGAGCAGCCTAATCCTGCCAATTTTCAAATGCCGCACTACCTGCCAGAATATTACGGGACTTCCGACCCGGAGGATCACCTTAGTGCATTTCATATTCTGATGCCCTTCGTGGGGGCATCTGACGCTACTATGTGCAAGCTCTTTCCTGCCACCTTACCGGGGGGTACCATTTCAATGGTACACACAACTTCGCAATGGGTTAATCCACAACTTCGAATAATTTGCCACCCTCTTCCGTGCTAAGTTCTTCGCTCAGAAAAGGCCTAATGTGGATGTCTCTCACCTCATGAACACCAAGCAAAGGGAATATGAGACTCTCAAAGAGTACTACGCCCGGTTCAGCACGATTGTTGTCGGGGTAACCACTCTCTCCATAGAAAATGCCACACATGCCCTCATATTTGGGACCAATAACGCCCTCCTCCGAGCTTCGCTTATAAAGCGACGCCCTCGTAACATGATGGATCTCCAGGAACGAGTTTCTAAGTATATCTCCCTTGACGAGACCCTGCAGGAGGCGGCCCCCCATAGGAGAGGTCACTCGCCTCCCCCTAAGAGGAAGCGCGATTCCTCACCTCCAAGAAGAGCAGATTCACCGCGAGCTCGCGAGCGCCCACGTGGTCGTTTGCCGTCGCCCTCAGATAAGGGAGGTCATCGAGATGCCCGTCGGGAAGAAGTTGAACCCAAAGCAGAACATCCTTTCACTCCCCTCATGGAACCACGTAAAACTATTTTGCAAATCATCCAAGAGAAGAAAATCCTGATTGTGTGGCCAGCTCCAATGACCAAGGAACCACGAAAAGAGAAGAACAAGTATTGTGATTTCCACCGAGGTTATGGTCACGATACAAAGCGTTGTTGGACTCTAAAGAATTCCATAGAAGATCTTGTTCAAGAAGGACATCTCAAGAAATACGTTGAAGGCTCAACAGAATGCTCCCGAGAGCTCCCGCTCACCGATCGAGGAAAAACTCTTCAGAGCACCGTTGTTCGTGGGGTCGTCGAGGTCATCCATGGGGGAGCCAGCCTCAGGGGTATGCAAGCTAAATCTCCCACGAACGCCCAGGACATGGTGGGCTCCACCTAAGCAACAGCAGCCACTCCTCCAATCTCATTTTACTCCCATGATTTAGAAGGAGTTGCGCACCCACACGATGACCCATTGGTAATAAAGGCAATAATAGCCGATTACGAGGTCAAGAGAATCTTGGTGGATGGGGGAAGCTCGGCGGACCTACTCTTCTACCCTGCCTACTTATCCTTGGGATACCGCCCTGAACAGTGTCGGCCGGTAGAGATCTGCTTTACGGGGTTCTCCGGATCCCAGGTGCCCATGATCGGGACCCTACCACTTCGTGTCCAGATTGGGAGTGGTGAACATATCGCTGAAACCATCGTCAACTTTCATTAAGTTGATTGTCCTTCGGCGTACAATTGTATCCTCGGTCGACCTTTCTCCATCAACTTCGGGCTATCCCCTCAACTTTCCATCTCCGTCTTAAATTCCCCACTAAGGCCAGTGTTGGGTGTGTGCAAGGGGACCAAGCTCTAGCACGACAATGTTGCGTTCTGTCCTAGGAGAAAAAGGCGATTGTCGCGATCGACGCCCGAGAGGAAGTTGCCCGCCCAGTTCCTGTTGATGACGACGAGGAGTTCCCACTCGTTGATGAGCACACAGTTCGCATATCGACCGCCTGGCCGCGAGAGTCACTCCAGTCCCTCCTCACGTTACTCCGGGAATTTGGGGAACTATTCGCCTGGGGTCCCGAAGATATGCCTGGGGTCCACCCTCGAGCGGCCGAGCACACACTCGGAATAGCCCCTGGCAGTCGCCCCGTCCAACAAAAGCGGCGAAACTTTGCATGGGAAAGACACTAGGCGGTGGCCGAAGAAGTCACCAAACTCCTTAAAGCTCGGTTTATCAGGGAAGTCTTGTACCCGACGTGGCTGGCCAACGTCGTTATGGTAAAAAAGTCAAATGGTCAATGGCGCATGTGTGTGGATTTCACGACCTAAACAAGGCATGCCCTAAGGATCCATATCCTCTCCCAAAATTGATCAGCTCGTGGATGCCACCTCCGGACACCAGTTCCTCACCTTTCTCGACATGTTCTCCGAGTACCACCAGATTTCGATGAAGAAAGAGGACCAAGAAAAGACAGCTTTCATGACACCTGTTGGAAACTACTGTTATGAAGTTATGCCCTTCGGCCTAGAAAATGCCAATGCCACGTATCAGCGCATGGTGGATCGGATTTTTGGCCGCCAACTGGGAAGGAATGTAGAAGCATATGTCGATGACATCCTGATAAAGAGCATCGGAGTGGGTGCCCACCTCGAAGATTTGAGGGAAACACTCAACACTATGCGCTTGTATGACCTCCACCTCAATCCAAATAAGTGTGTTTTTGGTGCAACTGCTGGCAAGTTCCTTGGCTTTATGCTCACCCAAAGAGGGATCGAAGCCAACCCTCGCCAGATTGATGCAATCCTTCAAATGCTTCCTCCCACCAAAGGTCGAGAGGTGCAAGTACTTGCTGGGCGGATCGCAGCCCTCAATCGCTTTATAGCCAGGGCCGGTGATAGATGTGCTCCGTTCTTTTCTACGCTTAAAGGTGCTTGTAAGACCTTTGAGTGGACCCACGAGTGTAAGAGGGCGTTCGAGGAGCTCAAAAACTACCTTGTAAACCCACCAATACTCTCCTCCCCCGAGAATAATGAGGTCCTTTACTTGTACATCGTTGTGTCTCCCAAGGCCGTGAGCACGGTGTTAGTGCGAAAGGATTCCACCGGGACCGAGCTTCCAGTATATTACACCAGCAAAACTCTCCTTGATGCTGAAACTCGATATACTCCCGTGGAACAAGCAGCATTGGCCGTAGTTGTTGCCTCCCGAAAATTGCGCCCTTACTTCCAAACTCACCCCATCTGCGTCCTAACGCACCTACCCCTTCGACGCCTTCTACAGAAAATGGATGTTGTCGGGCGCATGATCAACTGGGCCATTGAGTTGAGTGAGTTTGACATCACCTTCGTACCCCGAACGGCCATCAAGTCACAGGTGTTTGCCGACTTCATAGCGGAGGGCATTCGTGGTCAACCTCCGCCAACGACGGAGACTTGGGGGATGTTCCTTGATGGTGCCTCTAACAAATCCGGGGCAGGCGGCGAGGTTCTTCTAATAAGCCCCCTCGGTGTCGCTCATGAGTTAGCTGTGAGATTCACATCGCCAAAAACCAACAATACCGCGAAATATGAAGCTTTACTAGCGGGATTCTCCATGGCACAAGAACTGGGGGCACAACGTCTCGTCGTTCACTCAGACTCCGCACTCGTGGTCAATCAGGTGGATGAGGCTTTTGAAACGCGGGAGCCGACACTCATGGCTTATGCCAATGCCGTGCGGGCGGCCTTGGCCAACTTTATCGATGCTCGCGCCATCCACATTCCACGAGAAGAAAACCTTCATGCGGATGCCCTTTCCAAACTGGCAACTGCGCGAGATTTTTTGGAGGAGAGACATGTTATTGTTGAACGACGGCCCGCCTTGCTATGCTCTCAGAAAACCACTTTGCCACTCCCCCGAGACTGGCGCACGCCAATGATTGAATACCTCCAACATGGCATCCTTCCGGCCGACCATAAAGAAGCAGTTCGCCTGAAGCGTCGGGCGCCTTTATACATTATGATCGACGGCGCTCTGTATCGGAAGAGTTTCGCAGGCTCGTATCCCCGGTGTCTTAGTGTGCGCGAGGCCCACTTTGTTCTCCGGGAAGTTCACCAGGGGACATGCTCCATGCATGCAGGCCCGCGTAGTCTAGAAAAGACTCTCCTCCGTCAAGGATATTACTAGCCAACAATTCGGCGGGATGCCCGAGAGTATGTTAAGCTATGCACCAAGTGCCAAATAGCCGCCCGAGTACCCCGTGCGCCCACGGCACCAATGCATGGAACCTTAGTCCTTGGCCTTTCGCTCAGTGGGGAATGGATTTCATCGGTCCTTTTCCCGAGGCACCCGGGAGGAAAAAGTATTTGATAGTCGCTATCGACTATTTCACCAAATGGATAGAGGCCGATGCTCTAACTGGCATGACCACCCAATAGGTTGTGAAGTTCCTACGGACCCACATCATTTGTCGGTTCAGCCTTCCTCACACCATTGTGCTGGATCAAGGAACACAATTCTAGAGTTAGGACCTCCAGACGTACAGTGCCCAGTATGGCATTCTCCTTCGATATGCATATGTCTCCTTCCCTCAGGCTAACGGTCAGGCGGAGTCCGCAAAAATAATATCTTGTGGGGACTAAAAACCCTTCTAGACGACGCCAAAGGGAAATGGGTGGAAGAACTTCCTCATGTCCTGTGGGCTCACCGAACCACCTACAAGACTGCCATGGGAGATACACCTTACGCGCTCACTTATGGAACCGATGCAGTGTTACCCATCGAAATGGAACTGTCGTCATATCGGGTTGAAGCCTTCCGCCCAGAAGCCAACAATGAGGAGCTCACCCACAACCTCGAACTTGTTGAAGAACGTCGAGAAGATGCTCGGCTACGCCTGGTTGCCAGCCAAGAAAGGGTTGCTCGATACTACAACTCTAAGGTTAGAGAGCGATCTCCAGGTTGGGGATTGGATGCTTCAACGAAATTTCCGCCCCGAAGACGGTCTGGGAAAGTTCACACCCAAGTGGGAAGGCCCATATAGGGTAAGAGAAGTTGTCGGTCCCAACACGGTGAAGCTAGAAGATGCCAACGGTGAAGACATGTCTAAAACCTGGAACGCCATGCACCTACGTAGGTATTTCACACCCACGTAATAAAAGCGCTCGCGCTTAGCAAAGTTTATAATAATAAAAGTGCATGGTTCGTGATTACATCGAAAATTCCAAATTGATACGAAAAGCAACAAAGTACGCATGAAACAACAACTAAAGCAAACAAAGGAAGCCGACTACCACGACTCAAGCACCCGTCGGAAAGTCGGGGCCCAAGGCGGAGCTCGGACCGGCGGCGTGACTAAAACCAGGTGGTGTTCCCGAGTAAAGAGGGATCTCGGGCATATGGAGGCCGGACATATAGTTCCTAATGAAATTCTCCAAGTTATCAACCGCAGCATCATCCATTATGCCCAAGGAAATTTGGGATTCTTCAGTATGGTCGTCCTCCCCTCCAACATACTCGGGGGCATCAACAACATATCCAACCTCTCTCTCCGCTTCCACCTCTACAGCCACTCGCTCAACCATTCTCCTTTTGAAATCTGCCTCGCTAAGAGGGGCCCCGGGGTGCATCTCATTGACTATGTCCCGGGAGAAACAGTACAGTCAGGAAAACGCCTTCTTCATAGTTCTCCAAGTCTTATCCCTTTTTATCCTAAGCCTCTTTGAAATCCCACGCTCCTTCCGAAGTGCCTCTCTCTCCTGGGTCGGCATTGCCTTCTCCTCTCTTGCCCGTTTCTTCTCCAGCTCCACCCTTTTGAATTCGCGCTCTGCCCGGGCGCTCTCCTGCTCGGCTCGAGCGCTCTCCTGCTCCGCACGGGCACTCTCCTGCTCCGCCCACTGGGACTCTCGCTCTGCCCTCTCCCTCTCTATAATCAGCTCCTCTTGGGTACGACTCTCAGCAGCTCGGGCCTCCTCCAACTTCTCCATCGCCCTCTAAAATCGCCTCTCTAGTTGACGGATTCATGCCGCCCGACTTTCAGACCGCTCTCGCTCCTCGGCCAATCGCTTCTCTGTTTCAGCTACTGCACGAGAGGCCTCGCCGGTTTTCTTTGCCGCCGATCTCATCAGAACATGGGAAGACACCGAATCCTTCACCACCTACAAATAAACGAAGATTTGGTACCGTCCACCTAGTACGATTTAAAAGTTACTTAAGAATTTTTTACCTGGTAGAAAGACTCGGTCATCTCCTGAGTGTCGTTATGATCAATGTCGAGGGCGTCCAAAAGGCGTTGTGCTCTAGAACCCCCGATGGGGGCCGACATTGCCGACACCGAGCTAGAGGCTCTCGCCTTACTCGAAGTCGGGTTGTTGGGGGTCACGCTCACAGGAGTTGGAGATGTCCACCCGGTCGTACCTGAAGCAACTCTCCAAGATCCACCACTTGCTTGGGAGCCCGAGCTCCTGGATAACCTTTGAGTGACACTCACCCCGGCGCAACCTCCAGAGCCCGCGGAGAATCGAGAAGGACTTGATGAGTCAATGATGATCCTCCTCCTGTGGACCCCTTAACCTTGATAGATATCCAGTCCTTCGGAATCCTGAGATGTGAGCTCGCGAATCTCCACTCCTCGTGATCGAGATGCGTGTTGACCTATCCCTGGAGCTGCATCATCTTGAACGGATTCCATGCCGCGAAGCAACCACTCAACATCCATGGTACCTGAAAAGAAAATAGCTTAGGCAAAACCTATTATGCAAGAAGTACTACAACCCTCCTACCCTCTGGATAAGCTTGAATTATCAGCAACCTAATTTGTTCCTTGGTACGCAGTTCGGTCGGAGGCCCATTTAAAAACCGACCGAAATCTATAGGAACGTTGGATGCCTTAAGAAGCTTACTCGGATGCTCAAGCCCACTTTCATCCGGAAAAGGATCGCCACCTACCGTGAGTCCCCCTGGCAGGGGGGAGAAGAAGAAAAACTTATCATACCAGCTCTTTTGTTTTATCTTCATCACAGACCCAAAAGGGGAACACCGATCGGATTTGGGCCCATAGAAGCGACGCTCCAAACCCCAAGAGGTACTACCCGAGAAAACATGACAAATTGTGAAAGACGCATATAATAGATCTTTGGTAGGGTTCATACCCTTCTCCTTGCAGCGAGAAATAAACGCTGCGAACGCCCAGAATGTGGGTGCCACCGAACTAGTGGCCAGGCCAGAATCTATCATCACCTTGCCTAGCCACTTGGGCAAGGGGGCATGATACCCGTAGGAGAGGGACTCATAGAAAATGCAATGCCACCCGGACCCACAAGAGTTAATGCTGGCATCATGGCCGGGGAGAGCATACTCCCACTGATCTGGCATACCATACAAGGCCAGAATATCCTGTAGCTCCACCATCCTCTTTGTTAAGTCCTCAGTCCGCCCAGCCTCCCGATACAAGTCTCCCGCCACATCATCCTCCGAGAAAGTCTCGAACAAGGAGCGCACACGGTTTCTCGCCCTAGCTCCCACTCTGACAGGCTCGGTCGACCAAGGTATCCATCCATCACGGTGCAGAAGTAAACCACCCTCCTTCAAACGCAGGGACGACTTGTATCGGGATCGCCATCTCCCCCCTCGAAGTAACCTCATCCTCCTCCGACGGGACAACTCCTCCTCTTGAGGAATCCCGACTCGACATCACCCGCCGATATGCCATAACTGAGACGGAGAAGAAACAAAAAGAAGGGGAAAAAAACTAAGTACTCCTACCCCCACATGCAAGCATACAACATAGCGCTGGGGGGAGGGGGGAAATGTCATACTTGACGCGATCAAGTCTCCAACAGCTTCTGAGCTAACCCTCGCCTTGCCACCGCCCGCTAACTAACAAGTTCTCTCTCAATGAAAGGGAGCACTTGGGAGAAGAATGAAGAAGAAAGGAAGATGCTATTTATAAGAGGATAAAGAGGAAGAAAGCATGGAAGAGAACACTTTCTCTTCTAAAAAGTCCAAGGTTTGTGCATTTTCCAAACAGTCTTTGACCAAAATTCAAGAAAAATGCACAGTCTTCTATTATGCTTATGGGAATCAAGAATAATGAATGCCAAAGTCATAAGGAGGGAAAATTCTCTCCCCAAATCCAAGACTTGTGCACTTCCCAAACAATCTTCACCAACATTCAACAAATAAAAAATATATAAAAGATATATAGTCTTCTAATAAACTCCCAAGATTAAATTTGGGAATTAATCACGGGGCAGACCATGCTTGCCCCCGAGAATCTTCAGATTCTCGCCGGCAAGGGGGGCAATTGATATACCTAATGTAAAAATATTTTTACAGCACCAGCTCACCATCTGCTCAAATAGTGCATTATTGCACCTAGGCCGACAATCGTGCTCAACCCACGACTCTCTCCGGTGAAGTGTTGGGTCAGGCCCGTCCAGCTCCAATTAGTACCCAATTGTGCCATGGCCGCCAACACTAAATCATACAGTGCCTCGCGATTGCCCTAAGATTAGGGTTCCTCCCTCCGAGCCCGGCATCCGGGCCCACCATTTCCCCGGCTCCCGGAGACGGGCCTTCACCTCTCGTCTGGTTTCCGACGCCTGGGCCCGTTATCGTTCCCGAAGCCCGGCTTCCGGCACCCGGGCCCACCATTGCCCCGGCTCCCGGCGATGAGCCTTCACCTCTCGTCCGGTTCTCGGCGCCCGGGCCCGTTATCGTTCCCGGACCCTGGCTCCCGACACCCGGGCCCACCATTGCCCGGGCTCCCGGTGACGAGCCTTCACCTCTCGTCCGGTGCTCGGCGCCCGCGCCCGATACTGATTCCGAGCTCCGCCCGCCTCCTGGCGCTCGGGCCCACTGTCACCCACTCCTCCCGGCGCCCGGGCTCGCTGTCGCCCCCTGCTCCCAATACCCGAATCCGCATCTATTCTCCTCACCTGTATCCATTGCATGTGTATTACCTGCACATGTGTCATGTCCTCTACTCAATTAGTTTGCATGTGGCATAAGTGTTCCCCTTAGGCAGAAACATGGTTGACATGTGTACAACCACGTGGCGGGAGCAGATGGGCCTAGACGACACATGTCCGGTGACGTGTCTTCCCGGCGCCGACACCTGTCCTCCCGGCGCCGACACCTGTCCTCCCGTTGCCCCCTTGTAGTTAGTATATAACTATCCCATTCTCTCCAGTAAAAGGTAAGGCAGGAGACCTGGGGAAGTACCTGGAGAGCGCCCACTGCAATCAGTGATTCTCACCCCCCGAGCTCACCTCCTACAAACACTTTGTAAACTACTCAATGCCCCACACTAGGGACTAACTTGAGCGTCGGAGGGTGCCCCGCCGATATCGGCCGGCGGGCTCTTTTTTGCAGGAAGCAATCGGAGGCAACGTCACGAAAGATGGTTACCGTAAAGGGGCACTTCAAATCGCTTTGGGGCCCAAGATCGAGGAAGTCGACATCGGTTACAACCTCGGCATCAACAACGGTTTTCACCATAGGTCGGACGACGACCCCTACTTCTGACGAGCTACGCCGGGGTGTTCGTCTCGTTGCTCACACTTGTAGCCAGCCTCATAGTCATCAATCGAGATCCGATCCAGAAGGTCCAATGGGCGGTCAATCTGTCAGTCTCTATGGTGCTCTCAGGAGTGGCGTTCTTCTCAATTGGGATCGACCAGGTTATCCGCCGGCAAGAGCGCTTCCCCCTCCGATACGTATCTTTCCTCATTACAACATAGAATGCCAGGGGGGAAACGAGAAGGTGAAATCTTTTCCTTCTAACCATCAATCAATCCCAAACCCATTTGATTCACAAGGTCCCGTAACTAACCAATATTATCTGTTAGAAAGGATTGCAACCAAAAGAAACGAATAAGATACCTAGGGTTCGGTTTGTAGGTTCAAGGAAGAAACTGGGCAAGAAAGATTACTCTGTCGCTTTCTTTCTCTCTTCACGTTGCAGAAAAGGAACGAGGAGAGGGCGCCCAGTTGAAGGGTTGGGTACGGATAGTTTTATTGATTCCGTTCAAGTGCCTCTGTCCTTCTCGTTTCTCAACCGGCGACAAATGGCTTAGGTGACGACAAATCTTCGTTTCCTTCCCGTGTCCTCAAGTCGGCAAGTCTACCATGGTGCGAGGCGGCCTTGCATCACCAGCCATCGAGGAGATTCCGACATGACTAAGGTTGAAACGTTGATGTCGGACCTTCAGCCGTGATGGCGGCTAGTGGAGTCTAGGAGGAGAAAGCGGGTTCGGCGGAGGTAGTAGAAGAATTAGGTTTCTATTTTTATTTTTTTAGTAATAATAATAATAATTAGGTGGAATATATAAAATGTAAAATTTTTATTTTTATTATTTTTTAACTGTGACGTCACATATTTAACGGTCAACTTTGAGGGTTGACTGCCACATCAGCCAAAGTTAACGGAGTTGGACGGAGAGTGACCGAACTTGAAATGTTTTACTAATTTTAGTGATCACGAATGGAATTAAATATTTTTAGTTACTAAACATGAACGTTTTTAATAATCTCAGTGAGCAATCTTGCAATTAATCCATTTGTTGTTTGTTGTAAGATTTGTTTATGGATTTTAGGTTATGAATTTATCACTTTAAAGGATAATTTACCTTACCACCCTTACTTCATTTGTTTTATATTTGGTGGCAAGACAACTTGGATCGTTTCATGTACTAAAAAGTAAAAACTAGTGTGTAGTTCAAAATTAATTTGTTTATGGATTTTAGGTTATGAATTTATCACTTTAAAGGATAATTTACCTTACCACCCTTACTTCATTTGTTTTATATTTGGTGGCAAGACAACTTGGATCGTTTCATGTACTAAAAAGTAAAAACTAGTGTGTAGTTCAAAATTAATTTGCTCATATACAATCTAAAGTCAATTTATGGCGTAAAACCCTTTTAGCAATCAACGGCTATCACATAATGGAACGTTACAATTTCAAAGACCATAATTATAAAAAGGAATCAACATAGACACAATGTTTTAAAATCACCTCAAACCTTCCAGAGAAAGGAAATAAACCAACACTCCTTTCACCCGTACATAATCAACATAACTAGCTTCAACAACAAGATTAGAGTTAAAATAAATAATTGTTAAATGAACAATAAGATAATTGTTCATCAAAGATTTGATCCCCTATCCAAATTTCAAGAAGAATCCAAACCTGTGAACCCTACCAATTAAGCATCCATCAAGCAAAACAAGAAAGACCTTAGGGGTTGTTTGGATTAGACAATTAGAAAATGAGGCAATTGGTGGCATTGATCCATTTGAGAAATGTCTCATTTTACAGTTGGGGAATTTTGTCCAAATACACCCGTTTGGATCAGCCTTTGTTGATGAGGCAATTGGTTTTTTGTCATTTTGTGAATAATGTAAACTACCAAAATGTCCCTACTAGTTAATATTTTTTTATTTTAACTCTCCATTCACAACACAACTCTCTTTTCCTCAACTTTCTCCTCTGCGAGAATACAGAAAATTGCACACCTCCCTTCAAACTCTCCCCCTTTACATCCATACCCCCACCTGGACTGTATAATCTGATCTCAAGCTTCTAACATTTGTGTGTGAACTTGCAGTCTATCAATAAGAAAATGTGAGTATAATATTATTGCAAATACCATAAAAGAGACACAAAGGTTATAGAAATAAATTATAGCTGCGTACAGATCATTACATTCATGGTTTCCCCTAATAATTACAACAAGATAAGAGCATGATAAAACATCCATGCTTTCCACTGTTAACCAACACCACCTGCAATTTACTACTGTTAAGATCATTACATTCACCATCTTAAACTTACCAACTGTCTAGCAGTTACAGTAGGTACTTACATCCGATTGAAATAGAGTACATTGAAGTGTTCATCATAGGAACCTTACAAAAACTAGCCTGATGAAGCTAATTATAGAACTTCACAAAATAACAGGTTGTCCTACATTTGCAAAGACTGTCATTGAAGTGTTTATAATGACAGATAGACAAAAGGCCTCTTTGCAAATTAGACAACTACCTAACTACTGCCAACATAATAGGCTAACTATACAACTACATAGACACTATAAACCATGCACTCATTCATCTTTGAGGAGATTAAGAACAAGTGTTAGCCTGTCTTCTACCTTCTCCAGCTCATAGAAACACTTCAAGTCACCTGTATTGTTGGAAAACTTCCTCACAGCAATTATCATCTGAGCTCTAGTGAGTCCATCCATTTTTTCCAAGTTTGTCAACAATTCCTTACGCATGATGTTGTAGTCTTCACTTTCCCCCAAAGCCCTTGCAATGGTGTCCACAGATTCTTTAATGAGGGGTCTAAGTCCTCCAAATTCAGTGCACACTTCACCAATGCGCTCTTCAGCATCTCCTTTCTTGTTCTTGTTCTTCTTCTTCTTCTTCTTCTGATGAGAAGGACTCGGTTCAGAATTTGTTGTAGGCCGCTTCTTGTTCACGCGAGCTTCCACACCATCATTGATTATATTCAACATTGTTTCATCCACAACATTGGTGTTCATTTGGTCGAGAGGGTAAGGTGGGCTGTCATCTTCATCGGAGCTGTCATCTTCTAATTCTGAAATGTTCGGATCATTACCCGAGAATCCAGCATCACCAGTTGCACGTCCTTTCCCGAATACAGATCCCAGTTCAAAGAACTGTGGGAGTGGGGCCCGTTTATAAGATTTACAATCAGCATGTGACTGCATTGAGAACAAGTAAAAAATCTCACTATTAATACAAGCTACTCAAGTACCATAAACCAGCACTCACGCAACCTATTTAATTGCCTCATCCAACATATTTAATTGACTGTCAGCCTATTTAAAAGCCCCATCCAATCATCAATAAGTGAAGGCAGATATAGGTAAGGAACTAGTACCTTTAGAAAGTTGTCCCAAACATTTTCAGGTGCATCTAGGTAGGCGTACTCCTCGTTCCATCCGAAACCACTCAGTTGCCGCATCATCACAGTTGAATGATACCAGTGCTTCAGCTTCTTCACCCTCGTCTTAATAGTCCCCTTTGCCTTTAAACCGCATCCGGGTACCAGCTTTTCCATCATCCTCTCGATCTCCTTAAACACACCATTCTTGCACTGCCCATCCTCAATCTGGCCCTTCTCCGTCAGCTCTAGAAGGCATTTAAGGAATGGTCCATCGTGTTTGGAATCCCAAAAGGTGTAAGCCCTAGGCACAGCATTGGCATCTTTCCTTCTCCTCGGTGCCATGCCTACAATAATGACATCAACTTAATAATAATGGACCATTATAGATTAAAAATATAAAAGAAAAAAGTAATCCACAGAGACATTAATAGGGACCAGAAGCAGTTAAAGGAACCGAAAGCAATTAAAGGGACAATAAGCAATTAACTGGACTGGAAGCAAGTAAAGGGACAAGATTCATAATCCCAACGCATTTTCATAATCCCAAAAAATACGCTCAATGACATTCCTAGCAGAAGAATGCTTCATATTGTAGTATTCTTCGGCCGTTTCTGGTCGATTGGCACCCCATTCTTTTAGATGATACCGCTGGCCACGATAGGGGGTTAAAAATCCTGGGCTGTTTGCCTACCCAGCATCACATAGATAATAACAACCTTCAATACATGAACAATTTTAATTGTTATTGGGTTGTTTCATTTATGACTTGCAATTTAGTATCTAATTGTTAAACTTAACCAAAAATTACCTTCAGCCACAGTTAGACCATTTTCCCTAGTAAGGGCATCACGCAAAACTCTTCCATCATGGGCAGACCCCTCCCATCCAGATAAACAATAGATAAATTCCAAATTGGGTGTGCAAACACCCAACACGTTAATGGAAAGATCACCCTTCCTATCTCGGTACCTAGTTCGATCCTCTTTCAGTGGTCGGACATCAATATGAGTTCCATCTAGAGCTCCAAGACATTTCTAACAAAACATTCAAACAGAATGTTCATCGGTTGATTGATAAAAACAAAACAAAAGTAGCAATGCATTGGAGAAATAATTATAAGGTTCACCTTGAAATGTTTCCACCTACTATTGGTACAAGTGTCGGGAATGGGAAGCGGCTTCTTCATCAATAAGTTGTTGAGCCTAATAACAGCCCGCAATACGCGGTGAATTGTTCGTGATATCGTCTCTCCCGAACGACGTAAATTCAGTCTTAAGGTTCTATTTTTCTCGTTCTGTGAAATAGTACGAAGAAATATGTAGACCATCTCGTCTATATCCACATTCCTAGTTCTTTTCAACCCACCTTCACTAACAAGAAGTTCACAAAACTTTCTGAATAAAGTTCGATTCATCCTTACTTGGTCGAAAGTATCAATGTCAGTCATTCTAGTTGAATTCCTAAGGTGTCTTTGTCTATCATAGTGCCTCTGCATGTAGGTGTCGATTGGTTGCCTACTAAGTCTTCGATTCATGTAATGTTCTTGTACAAGCTTAGCTAGTTCGATACCTAAACTAACATAAATCATGAGAAGGTTGGAGAACGACCCAATTGCTGCAACCACCTGGCGTCTACGAGCTGGAGCTAAACTTGATAGTCGAGGCATCCTTTATAAAATAGTTAAAATGCATTATTAGTTGGACGAGAACCGGCAAAATCTAGAAACCCATGTCCATGTCGATTACAGATGCAAAAAGAAGGATACATTTTTGTTGAGCATGTACTTTTAATTTCAAAACGATCATTAGCAATAAATCAAGAAGTATAATTTGCTTTAATTTGCTTTCAAGAAAGTGACACATATGCAAAACACTAGGGAAGGAGACAGTTCTGTAACAATTGCTTTTTTATGATCATTAAATAATTTAATTGTCAAGGATTAGAACACACAAAGATTAGTTTAACAAAAGGAACAAGCCATTATTAGGTAAATGGCGGAAAACACTAATCAAAAGGTAAGACACAGCAGCAAAGGAAACAAAACAGCAATATGGGTATCCTCATGGTTAGACGAAGGAAATATCAATTGCTTTTATGATGAACTCAATAGATAAACTCACTTGGGGTTGTACTCACGGTGCAACATAAAGGAAAAAAAGTGCAGATTCATCATTTGAAACTTGAGAAGAAAGAGAGAAGAAAGAGAGAAGAAGAAAATATACGCCCCTGGCCTTCCCTAAATCCCCAGGTACACAAACACAAAGCGTTGAAACTTGAAAGTACTTTCGTCATCAATTAATTAGGGTTACGAGGGGGATTTTTGGATTTCAACAAGTATATATTTAAGAAGGGTCAAACAGAATCAAGGTACCTGGCTCAATCTTTGAAGATGAAAATCTGGCTCCTCGTCCTTCAAACAATCTAGATGCCGCTGGAAGATCACTGATGTGTATGCTTCAGTCGCTTGCTCTTCTCTTTTTGGAAAGCAACAAGACACGATGGAGATGTAAAATGACAGCTAAGAAAGAGAGTCCAGTAGGTGAAGAATCAACCAAGTGTAGTTTCGGGTTTATAATAAAAAGGCAGGGACAACTTTGGAAAGAAAAAAGTATAAAATGGGTCAATCTTAAATTTCTCCTCCCCCACCAGGTAATTGCAAATGCCTCGTAACGCGTCAAAGAGATTGGCCCAGACCCAATTACTTCATTCTCCTTTTGGTATGCCAAACGGGTCAATTAGACCCAATTGACTCAATATGAGACAATTGGGTACAATTGATCCATCACAATGTTTAATCCAAACGACCCCTTAAATTTATGTACAAATCCATGATAGTTGGAATTCGGACATTTAGTCATTTACATTGTCAGATACTCAAAATAGTGACACAATGATTGTCACGTGAAGTAGGTAAGAACATTTATGAATGATGTTAAGATGAAAATAACCAAATTACTGAACATTGATACACTAATCCCTTCAAAAGTTGGTTCAATATTTTTGTAGGGTGATATCCTCTCTTGTGTTTAACCATTAAAATTACCGTTTGTACAAAGTCGTACAGGTTGATCATATCATCTCTTGTACTAAATCATTGTTCAAATTGGGAGTTGTTATAAGGATTCGAAATCATAATCTTTTGGTCAAAAACTCTAATATCATGTTAACGAACAAATCATTTGGCACAATCAAGTTGTTGTAAAAGCGTTTGTTAAGTTTTATCTCTTCCACGGCTAGACCAAATCTGGCAAAAAAAAAAAAATTGGTTCAATGTTGACACACAATGGAGTATGAACCGCTTGGACTAAATTTTGCATTAACGAAACTGATACAACTAGTTTTAATCGCAAGAGGACTTGGGTTTGTTTAAAGCAGGATACACGGGTAGTAAACATGAATTATCAGTTATCACTGTTGGGGGTTAAAGGGATTTCGTGCGATGATGTGCAGCAGGACTGCCAGTAGCTGGTTTCTGGGTCGATAAGGAAGCCAATTTCCCGTCTTCTTGTTCTTCTTCTTCTTCTTCTTCTTCTTCTTCCACAAGAGAAACTTCAGTAGTAGTATTAGTAGTGCTCGTAGAGCCACCAGCATGGCCATCATCCACCATAACCACTGGCTTCTCAATCCTCAGAACGCTGCCGTTCACCAGCATCTCCTGTTCCAGGTGGGCACAGTAGCTCTCGAACACGCGACAAGTGACAGTAACGCCGTAGTCCAGGAGGATCAACAGCTCCATTTCCAGCTTGTTCAGTTCTGCGTTGCTCACTCCCCCAACTTTGGCGTAGAATGCATTGCTCTGGTGCCTTCAGTCACATCACCACCACAACAATTAATAATTTCAGTTTAACGAGACTTACAGAAACCAAATTGAGGCACAAAACTAACAAATTCCCTTTGATTTCGTCGAGGTCAGGTCGTCCGAACCACGATTCAACCACGATTGACGATTTCTTTTTTTTTATCACACAAACATAAACCCATTTGCAGAAGCCTAAGAGCAGAGAAAGCAGCTAGGGAGAAGAGACAGAGAACTCACACATCATCGAGCATCTTGGAAGCAACCAAGATGCTGGTGACGAGCAATCGATGGACATTGAGGGAGACCAAGAGAGAATCAGGGTACTTATGAATCAGCCGATCGATGTAAACATAACCCACCACGAAGCACGAAGGGCTGCAATCGGTGTACTTGAACAGCCTCTCCAGGTACTTCAATATGCTTATATTGGGCGCTCTGACGCCATGAAACGCATTCAAGCTCTTCCCACCATCAGCACCTGCCAGCAGCCGGTCGTTTCTGGCCACGAGCTTCTCCAGTACATGGGCAAGGATGGTTAGCACCCTCGGCGTGGCTTGCTCCGATTGGCTCGGCTCCGGCTGCCGCGGGCTGCTGGTTGGTATGAGCTCTCCGGTGGCGAACATTCATGCCAACATTGCCTGGGGGAAAAAAGGAATGATCTTTTTTTGGTTTTGGGGGTTGGATTTGTTAAGGAAGTGGTGGCTGCTGAGGCAACTTTGAATGGAAGGCTGTTGTCATGTGTTTGTGTTATCTGGATGGTGTGGGGTTGGTGTAATGGGTTGCTGACACGTGGAAGATGCTGATCTCTGTCCCTGGATTATTCCTTTTTGACAAGTCAGTGCAATTGGGAAGTGGATGGGAACATGAAAGGTAGGGCTAAAAATGACCCTCTCATCTCATCATAATCTGTATCCACTCTCGACTCAATCTTGGTCTGTGTGGAATGAATGAACAAGGCACGTCAAAGAAGTTGCCTAGACAGCATTTAAAGAAGGCCCGAGGATCCCAAAATGGGATTTCCCCAAAAAAATTTTCAAAATACAGAAGGTTATGTTTCCTGCATTGCGCACCCCAGATGTGAGACTCTGTCATGTGTTCCCGCCCAGTGGTCAATGTTCATTGTGATGCACCCAAATCGCTGAGCTAGATAACGGTCCAACCTTTGATTTCTTGCAAAACCAGTAATCCACGTGCATTGTTTTCGCATCCAGCGATGAAAAATTCATAGTGTTTGTCTAAAGCAATCAGTGAGCAAATCGCTTGTGTCTGAAGCAATCTGCTCCAAATACGTATAATTTGAGAAATTCTTATAAAATTATTATATTTTGAGCATCTATTATAGCAATGTATGTATTTTAGGAAAATAATTATCCAAAATGTGATAGTTAGGTGAGTCTAGCCATCTAGGGTGCGCATTGTGTAACTCACCTGAAATGAAACCGATTCAGTATAAATTGGATATGATACCGTTTACATAATTCTCATTTTTCACTTAGTTCAACTTTTTCTTTGTAAAAAAATGACATGAGCATCACAGAGAAAAGAACATTAAAAGTTGTATTAATTGGAGTTTGATTTCATCTAAAAAGTCTATCAATTCCCAATTGAATAGGATCAACGATATACATTGTTAATTATATCGTACCCACCATCGTGAGTATCCAACCCAATTAACAAGGAAATCTCTACATTTATAGGGTAAGGGTGGGCATGGGTGTAAGTATTACCCACAAAGGAAATGGTGGAGGTGAGTCGGAATGTGTTAATTAGGTGCCCATGTCCCATCCTTATATCCATAATTGTCTCGCATATAATTCTTATATTACTTTCACTCAGTTACGTGTCATCTTATCATTCTCTTCCCCATTTTTCACTAAAATTTAAAACTATTATAACTCTAACTCTCTAAGCACCTTCATTTCACTCTTCAAATTCCACTAATACATATATATGCCACCTTTTAACCCTAATTTACCCTATGATTTTAATTTTTATTATGTTTCTCATATGATACCAATTTGTTAGAAGTATTTATCTAATTATGTACCGTCTCTAAGTTCATTAGCCAAATCTAAATTGCTAATAAGGCCGAACAAATTATTATATGCAGGTCAATGGCGTATATCATAGACATAGAGATCAAAGTATCAACTAACAAGAAGTGAAATGTAATTGACTACTGCAGCAAAAGTAAAGCAATAAACATGACTTGCTGTTAATCCTTGGTTGACTAACCAACATAATAAAACGGTGTTGGGGATGACATGCCAACAACATTTCAATGTGCATGTGATACTCATGATTAAGTAGTATATTTGGAACAAAAATTAATCATCTTCAATTTATAAACTTTGCGGAGTGGAGTTTGTAACTTGTCCTCTAAAGTTTTGTTTATCGTCGAACCAATTGGTTGGGATAATCACAACATCATTTTGAATTTTTCGACCATAACCTAATTTCGACATTAAGATAATGGAGGGAATTAAAAGATAGACCTATTATGCATAATTGTTGATGTGGTACTCTCCGTGAAAGAGCTTCCACTATTAGATGAATAAGATAGGTAGTTATCATAATTTGTGTTCACCAGTCACTTGCAGACGCCAGATCGGTAAATGTCAACGTAGGTGACATTCCAATCGAAGAAGTGGTCGGGAAACTAGGCAGTGACGATAGCAAGAAAGGACAAGACGGCTAGGAGGAGAAAGTTGGAGGATAGAGATCTAGTTGATTCTCGTGCCATTTTCGCTCGAGGAGGGATTCAACCAATGAAAGGGAATCCACATGCCCCCTGCAGCTCTTAATTTCCACAATTGGCATATTGGGTGTAAAATTTCGACGAAGAGGCTCACCCCATTAACGGGTTCTTAAGCTGCAATAAAACCTAGCAACTTCAAAATCTTCAACGGTTTTTATCCTAGTTCTCTTCGACGACTGTCGGTGGTGATTTAATTGCAAAATGAGTCATCATATATCTCATCATTTACCTCCAATCTTCCAGTCGCTTCACGGTTATCTCCGTCAAAGAGGAGGGACCCTTTGCTTTTCAAGAGAGAGTTTCGAAGTGTCACTTCTCACTAGAGCTTCAACTCCTTCGCCAGCTTTTGATTTTCTGCACATAAGTCTCAAATCTTGGAAGTTTTTTTCATGGAAAATATAGAAATGTCTTCCAAGAGGAGGGAGAGATATAGAGAGAACAATGGACAGCACCAATTTCATTGTATATATGAAGATGAAGTCAATCATCAGTGGGCATCGATACCAAGACTTTCAGATTATAACCTGTAGACTGATCCCTTATGCATTCCATGCGCGACTTAAAAAAGGTTTTGGAGTCATTATGGCAACACTTTTTTCGTAGAAGTTACGGCAACACTTTGATTAGTTGGTAGTTTATCTCTTTCTAAATTTGTTTTTCAGTTCTGTTGTAGGTTAGTCACTAGATAATGTGCAGAATGGATAAATTAAATTGTGCTTAGATTGTAAATTATTATTCATTTGATAAATTAAATGCCCTCATTTGTCAACTAAACTCGACATGAGGTCCATATGCCACAACTTATCTAGCTAGCTCCACCAAGAGAAATATTCTAGCTGCTCATTTTCATCCCATATTATTCCTGGGGATTTTTTTTTGTTTTGAAGATTGATTCAAATTGCTAAGTTTAATTTGTGCCATTCAAAAACTAAATATGAGTGTGGCAGCCATTTCCTCTTGCATAGATCTGGCATCAGTCGCCGATTTAGATGAAAAAAAAAGGTTCTGGCTCCAATGAAGATTCTGCCACATATGAATATCCCAACAGAGAAGGAATGATTTGAGATGGTAGAAAATGATGAAATTAGACTTTCGTCGCGGTTAGTTGTTGCTTAGTATTTTTTTTTTAAGATGATGTTCATTAATACGACTGGGCTAAGCCCACAAAGGAGTAGTACAAGCGAAACAAAAAACCTAAGGATTGAAAGAAACTCAACACAAACCAGGCCCACAGAAAAACTCGAAAACCCAGTAGGGCCCAGGCCCATGGCCAAAACAAAGGATGAGCCCCCAAACCCTAGCTGTCAGTGCCCTCTCTGTCAACCTCCACCGCCGCGGCCGAGGACCCCCACCGCATCCGACGCAACATCGACCCACCAAAGAGCACATCGTGAGCTGCGCACGAGGCCAGGACCTCACCCAACCCAGAAGAGGAGAGGAGGAGGAAACACCTCCGGCGAACTCATCTCGGGTCGATCACTACCTTTAACCCACCGCCACGCCAAGAGAAACAGAACAACCGGACGGTCGGCGGAAGAGACCGAGAGTTAGAATACAACTGTCCTCAAGCTCTCCCAACCGGATCCACGCTAAGGCCTGTATCTCCGACTCACCAAGATCTGCAAGGCAAAGACAAGGAGGTAGACCAAAGGAGGAGGGAGGAGAAGACAAGTCGGGTCTGCGTCAGATCTGACCTCATCGCAACAAGAACTGGGCAAACATCTTCATATCTGAAAACCAAATCGAAGGACAAAAAAACAACCCAGAAAAGGGGCAAGAACAGAACCCACACAGAGGTGAAAAGATGACAAAAAAAAGGCTGGAAAATAGAGCATGAGCTGTAGGGGAAGAACACCGAAAGCAAGAAAAGAGTAAGGGAAAGCGAGATGGAAAGTCAGAGGGGTGGAGGGTTGTCGCGGTCGTCAGAGGAGCGCTGGCAGCAGCCCCCATGGAAGCCTGGACAAACTTGTTAGAGAGAAGGGAGAGAATTTGAAAAACAAGAGAGAGAATGATATTTCGGATTTTAGGAGGTTGTAAGTGTTAAATTTAGTTGTTGCTTAGTTGATATGAAAGGGCTCGTTTGCTTGTTAGATTTGAAAATGAAGGTTTTGAACTTTGAAAATCTTTAGATTTATGATGAATTTATTGAATTTTGTATTTGAAAGATAACATTGTTGTTTAGTTAATTTTTTGTATCATGGATTTATTTGATTTGGTGTTTGGGTCTCAAAATTTTCTATAACCAAATACCAAATGAAATATGGTATTTGCAAATCTGTGGGGTCCATAGATTTGGAGCTGGAAAAGTGTCCAAATTTGTGGCCCCAAGAATTTGCATACCTTAACAAACAATGGCTTTGCCCAAAAACATAATGGCTGTTATTTGGAGACCAAATCCAACATTCAAATTCCATTAGCAAAACACCGGGCAGTTTACCAAAAAAAACTAATAAATATAATAAAATAAGTAAATCACTCCTCTTTTCCTTTTTTTAGAGCATTTTCCTTCTTTCTCTCAACAATTTTGCCGAAGGATCAATGGCCATTGCTATTCGTCGCCCTAAAATTCCTTATTCATCACCCTAATTAAATTAAATTTACTTTAATGACCTTAGTTCATTTATTTGTTGGGATGTGCGGTCTCGAGGAGACTTGTTGGCTAGTGGTGGACCCAGGAAATTTATGTAGGGGTATACCTTCGAACATTTTTTATAATTACCCTTTCAAAAATTAAATTAAAAAAATAGTACAAGTTACACAAAAGTCAACGATGGGTTATCATAGTTTGGAAAAAAATTGTAAAATTAAATACACTCACTGTCTATAATGCTTAATAAATCTCCTTCGATATATCCTATTAGACAATTATTCATGAACTGATAGTCTATTCGATTCCGAGACTTGTTCTTGATCTAACCCTAAGTTAGATAAGATCTCTCAATACCGGTAAAATCAATACAACTTTGAGGAGCAAATTGACCCACATATATGATAGATTCAATTTGTCTCAACTATCAACTAAGCTAATTCATCATTTTTTCTCAATCCACAAAATAACTAATCATTCTTAACACAATGATAAAAATTCTCAATATCCTGTAGAAGAAAACAATAAAAAGGTGACCAAACTCTTTAGGATAAAATCATGCTAGCGGTGAGGATAATGGGTAGTTCATAGGTTTAATTTTACGCTTTGAGAAATTTGGATATAAGAGCTACACATTTATAGTTACATTTATGACAAAGTTACAACATAAATAAAGTTTAATCAAATAGAAAAAACGTTCACTAATAACTACTATGCTATAAATTTGAATCACATATATTTCAATTAAATCTATTAAATTTTTTCTAAACTCAAACTGCTATCAGGGTTCATTATTTTTTCTCCCAAAGTTTAGGGGTGTCCCTAGCTTCCACCTGGATCTGCGGTTCGCCCCTACTGTTGGCCGGAGGAGACTCTCCGTTGCTGCTTCTCATTTCACCGTTGCTGGTGAAAAGGAATAGGAGTTCATTGTCGTTGTTCCCATGAGCTAGTGATGGCAATTTCAACCTGCCCCGCGGGTATTACCCGACTTGACCCGCGATGGGGCAGGTATTACCCGACCCGCAGTAGCGTGGGGGCGGGGCATGGCTTGACTGTTAATTTGGACGGTCAACATCGTTGACCGTTAGTCAACACGCCAGGTCATTGCCTCGTCAGCCCAAAAATTATTAAAAAATTCAAATTCAAAATAATTTTCTAATTTCTATTATTTAATATTTTTCAAATTAACCAAAAAATAAAATTTAAAATAATTTTATAATTTTTGGTTAATTGGTAAAATTTATCATTTTCAAATTATCCAAAAAATAAAATATTAAATTTATTTTATATTTTTATAATTTTATTTTTTTGGGTAATTTGATAATGATAAATAATATGAATTAGGAAAATAATTTGAATTTGAATATTTTTAATGATTTTTATGCTGAAGAGGCAATGACAAGGCGTGTTGACTAACGGTCAACGGTTTTGACCGTCTGAATTGACAGTCAAACCATGTGTCGGGCCAATTGAGTCAATATGTTGTATAGTTGAGGCCAAGATGTTAATTTCTGAAACCACGTACCAAAATTGATTATATGGTCATAGTTCAGGCCAAAATAAGGTATTAACCAGTGTTGTTAAAACAGAGCCGAGCCGGCCGGTCGGACCGATAAAACTGTCACCCGACAGTCAGTCCGGTCTGGAACACTTTAAAAGCCGCAACGGTCAGAAAGAGCGGTTGGTTAGCGGTCCGAATGGTTAACCGCTCGAACCATTTGAACCGACCAGCCGGTTCAAATCTGATCCCAACACAACCACCTCTCGCTACTGCGTTCTTAATGAAAAGAAGAAGAAATTTTTCCCAAAATCGGAGAACCAAAAATCCCAGGTAGACCAGTCTGTGCACTTGTTGGTCATTTGCTTTGATCCTCGATTCGGTTGATCTGCTTTATCTTCAGAGAACAGGGAAGGATCTTCTCGTTGCATAATCATCATCGTCGTCCGCTACCCTGCTTCGTTATCACCACCTCCTGTCGTCGGCGATCCCAGATCTCTCCACAACCAGCAATAGTCGATCGAAGAGAGAGAGATGTGGCGCCCCGCCACTGTCACCGCCTTCATCGCCAATTGCTGCGACTCCCCAGATCGGGAACTCCATTTGTCAAACCAATTCCAGGCATGAATAATGGAGAGAGAGAGAGAGAGCCACAAGAGGAAGTGGACCACTAAGGTAGGACTTAGTGGGTGGGGATGGAGTGTAGGCTTTAGGGTTTATACTTGGTGGATATATAAAATATAATTATATCTAATATAAAATTACAAACTGGTATATGTAAATATTACTTTAGTCATTAAATTATTAAATTACTATCTTACATGTCTTCTATTTATAATATTATTATTTATAACGTACCGGTTTTCTAACGGCCCACTACCGGTTAGACCACTAAAGTGCAAGCCATTCACATTACCGGGTCTTACTCAGGTTTAGTTCTGACAACATTGGTATTAACCAAGGTTGTCAAACCGGTTTATGCCAGTGTGTCGGTTTAGCAAGTGGAATGGTTCAACCGGTGGTACATACCGGTTTGTGCCGGTTCATGCCGATTAATATTATAAATAATTTATAAATTCTCATATTTAAACACAACATTTAACGTCAATACCTAAATATTTGTACTTGAATCCAACAAATAACATCAACATTTAACTTTTTAACATAAAATAAATAATAAATTACTTTTTATCAATTAAATTCACTAAGATAAGATCATTTTATTTGAAGATTCGTATAACGATCATGCCAGTCATACCGGTGGTGTCATACCGGTTTTATGACCGGTACAGGTTAAACCAGGTTGAACCAGTGGCACACCGGCCGGCATGACAACCATGGTATTAACCCTTGTTCTTTCTCCATTGCACTGATACAACTACCATTGCACTTGTATACTGAACTCATATTAATTACGTTCTTTTTTTGGAACTACTATTGCACCGATACATCTATCATTGCACATGTACACTAATACCATTGCACTGATACAACTACCAGTGCACTGAAAAAGAAAAGTAATTAATATGTGTTTTTAATTCATGCAAATTATTAAATGCAACACAAATTAATTACTTTAAAAACCTATAATTAATAGGGGTGTCCTTTTTCCAACTAGGTATGCTCTCTTGAACATTTTATTTAAGATTGTAATTAAGATACTTAGTTTATGAATACATTGATATCATCAAGAGATTATAAAAACTTTTTAAGGTAGTTAAAAATATTAAAAAGAAACTTTTTTTTCAAGTAATATCAAAATACAATAGTTAAACCTCTACCCAAAATCCCAAAAAGACAGTTAGTGGAGCCATCCTACAAAATCGAAGGATGCTATCTTTACAGGGGACAGCAGCAGGGCTTGTCTTGCCACTCTATGGACAGCCCAGTTGACAGTCCCCGGGACCGAACTAAAGAGAATACAAGAAGAACATGATCTCAACAACTGAAAACAATCACGAAGTAAGGGCCCTCCCACCGATTTTTCACAGCATCTACCATCAAGTTGCCGGATAACCACTTCTGAATCACCTTCGATGATGGCTTGGGGAATACTGCGAGAAAGCACCAAAGAGATGGCATCCCTAGCGGCCAGCAGCTCTGCAAGATAAGGATTCGAAATCCCTGGATGGTGGAATCCCAAGGCCAAAAAGACTTGCACATCCGAACCTCGAACGACGAGGCCTGACGAGCTACCCTGGTCACGAACAGCGGCATCGAAGTTTATTCGCTTGCCCGTCTCTTGGAAAATATTTGAATGTACCAATGTAAATATTTGAGTGGAGTTGAATCAAACTCTAAATTTCCGAGAATATTCACCTAATAACTCGTGTGATATTCCGGGACGGTAGGGGTAGGCAAACGATTTGGTAAACCCAAACCGAACCGAGACGAAACCGAATTAATGCTATTTGGTTGGGAATTCGGAAGGAAAATATAGATAGTTCAAAATCAGGGTTCTTTCAACCGAACCGAATTTTCGAATTTCCGACCGAAAAACCGAAATACTATAATTACAAGCTCTAAATGGTGGATTTTTATGTTTGTAGTTGTTTTTAGACTTAAATATTTGAAATGTTTTATGATTTATGTGTTGAAAAGTTTGATTTTATCATTGATGATGCATATAATTGCATATTTATTGTTTATATTAGGTGAAAAATAATTTAAAAGTGAGAAAATACAAGTAGCTTCACAAAATCGGTTTTATGTGAAAAATCGAACCGAACCGAATTATAATTCGGTTTAAACCAAACGAACTGAATTTAATTCGGTTTGAGATTTGGGAGAATTCGGAGACCCGGTATTCATAATTTTGGTTTGGTCGGAACCAAACCAACCAAATGCCCACCCCGACGGGACGGTATAGATGGTCTTGGTACTAGACAGAAAGAGGAGACCGCCCGGCGTCTCTGTTCCTTTGGGTTGTCAATGATACAGAAGATTAAATCAAGGCCTACAAATTTTCAAGGCCACCTTTTCACTTGAACAGAAACTTCAGTATTGCTTGTATCAATAACATCAGTAAACTTGTATATATCTACTATTCTCTTTCGAGTTTCGAGTGCAACATCCTATCCCTTCTATTAACATCAAAACTGAAGCAGTAAGAGAATACAGGTATTGAAACTGCCGCCAAAAAGGGTAAATGGAGGATCATCATGTTCAACAGAGCTCAGACGACTGTGTGTATCTATACGTTGTGATCACTAGAAGCAAGCAGTTTTAACTTCTCTTCCTCTGCTGACATCTCGCTCATTGAGATCTGAGTGGTTGACTTGGAATTCATCTTGTTCCATTCATTCTCAACCCGGAAAAACACCCACTGGAAACGCCTGAAGATCTCCAAGGCAGCTATCGCAAAAACAGTCAGGTAGTTGTGCCGTAGATGAGCTGAGAGCTTGTACGTCCATGTGCACCGCAGAATCAAATTGCTCCCAATGACCCAAAAGTAAACCTGCAACAGATAGCTTGCAAGTTACCTATGACAACTAGGAACAACCAGTCCAAGAACTCATATCATCAGCTTGGAAATCAAAATTTCCTTTGCCCTTCTTTCTAGTATTTACTTCTATTTGTTAATGGCACTTAATCCATATCTGTGGGGAAATTAACGAGTAGTCAAGTTTGTGCAAAGATATTAAGATCAATATCACAGAGTTATCTTGATCTCAGAACTAATCCGGATGAAGAACCTATGCAAAATTAATTTGGGCATTTGACTGCATGAACTTACCCATTTCCTTCCATGCAATATGTATGACCAGATACTCGGCCTGTTGAATTTGAAAATCCGAGTGAAGCCACTGATACAAGAAAAAAAGGATTAACCAAAAGGTCCAAGTGGAGAATCTTGTTTATAAATGTCAAATTAGGAATATCAAGTACAAAAAATCAAGTCAATGCATCAAATTATTGACAAATTGTAAATTTTGGGAAACTAAATTGGAAGCATCCACCGTACCTTAAGTCCCAATCTCGGGTGACATCCCAATAGAAGGAATATAACGAGTTCAACACACTTGAAAGAAGCCACAGAGGACGATAGAAGTTTGTCCACCTCTCAGGGAAGACATGATACTTTAGTGCTGATAGGAAAATGACTGGAACTGCAGTTGAATACTTCAAGGCTGAAAGGACAAGGAAATGAAGTTAGTATAGTGTCAGCGAAACCAACCATAACAAAGATATCTTGCCACCAAATTTGCAAAAGTCCTTAGAAAAGGAGGGGGATATAGAAAAAATAGGGTAATGTATCAAGAAGAGAGAGGGGGGCTAGTACAAAAACTAGTACCATTAAAAAGAGATGTTCTTTCCCTCGTATCCTTATATTGTCGAAGACACTGGAATAGCCGAAACAGATAAGGTAGAACAAGAACCAAAGGGATTGCAACAGAGTGGCTACCACAAATAGAGTCTGCTTCAAACCATGCAATGGTTGCAACCTGTAAAAATTCAATCAAATTAATAGCAACAGCAGAAAAATGTTCCTCATAAAAACACACACCATAATGAAAATTCCTCAAATCATTAATCCAGGGGTGGATGTTAATGGCTTGAGCTACACGTTCACAGTTCGACGAGTACTTGCACCTCAGTTCAAAACAACTTAATTCTCCCTTTTACATAAAGATATAAAGCTTAGTCAAGTGGGTTGCTTTATTACTAGTAAAGCATAAGGGTTACAAGCCAGCCAAAAAATAACACCATCTGAATACGAACCTGTTGGTGAACCATTCGACAAACTGAACGCTCCAGATCAGAAAAGACCTGCAAAGGAACAATGTGCAGCTAAATGTCAAAAGCCCCCTTTTCCCCCATATAATTGACATCAGAAGAATACAGAAATCATGAAGACAATTTTTCCAACATACACAAAATTACAGGTCACCCAACATTATTTATTTAATATTCAAGTCTATTAACCAAGGTTCAAACTAATTAGCATACGGATCATAATATCTAGGATATAATATATACCTTGGACATTGAGGTTAAGATATCAGCCAAGAAGAAGTCAGCAAATGTAATTGCCTGCAACAGAAAAATAAAACCATAAAGCATGACTATCATTACTATAAACTCTTCACATTACAGCCAGGAAAGAGATTAACAGTTTCCAAAAAAAGTGTCGGGCCTGGCTCCTCTTAGAAAACAAAGTAAAAATAAGGTCTACAGGTGTTCCACCAGATGGATATGCAAAGGACATTCAGCACCAGGGGGAGATCTTCAGACAATTATAGGATACAACTATGAAATGCTATACAGCGATACAGCACCAGAGTAAATGGCTACTTGCCTGTAGAGGGAAAACTATCCGCCAAAGGGTCCTCAACAAGAAGTAGCGCGACGACAAGTAGAATATATCGAAGGGGAATATCAAAAGCATTGCAACAGCACAATAGAGTAGAACCTGTAGTAGAGGTAGGAGTAAATTAGTATTCTTAGAGAGGTAACAAGTGTTTATTTTTTTCTTTTCTGAAGTCATGCCACATGCAAACTAATTAGAGAGAAAATAGCAAGCTACATTGTGGATGTTCAGGTAGCATGTCAAACCGTTTGGTCAAAGTTCATCACTTATGTATGCTTTATGCAGTTATTTAAAGTGAATGCTCTCACCACTTCCAAGTTTCTGACAGTTCTAATTACTGTTATAGCTCATGGTATTAATGTTACCATATTAGACCATGAAACAATCATGGCAAATAAAATCCTATATTAGTCTCATAACCATGTACGTCTTACTGATAAAGGCCAAAAGGTCACTTTATTCAAGTGTAGATGATATATACACATCCATCAGCCACATTTACAGATACACAAACAACTTACACGTGCTTATCCACCCACCCACCTATAATAATTCATTCCAAATCGAGTCGACCTTAAGAGTCGAGGTACCAACCATCACCTTGGTAATTCTTTAAGAAAATTCAATGGTTTCTGCATTCCTAGAAAACTGAGCATCAGGTATATCCTTAATCTAAGCAACTTCACAATCAGAAGAAGCCACAGGCCAGTATGTTGTAGAAGTTCATGACTTCAATCAATGCAACTAGAGTCAACAACATAGAGACAAACCAGCTAAACCTAAACATCATTGATAAATAATTAAAAGGAGCTTCTATTACACTGGTTGTGATGCTGCCAAAGACACTTCGCCATGGGAATAGAGATACAGATAGGCTGTCATGCTACTTGGGACAACTATTGTCATCCACATGGCAACCTGCACTTATAAAAAGATCTGGGGTTAAGAGGGGAAGGAAGATTCACTACTAAGTTACAAGAACGTAAAGAGGATAGCAAAAGTCCAGTGTAATATAAGATCTATATAGATATGAGTAACTTAATAAAACCGAACCTTCCATATTTCTCTGTGATTGAGATGGTTTTGGTCAAGATCAAAAATCTTAGCATAACTAACAGTTGACTGGGAGAAGACCCACAAATTAGATCCCCAAAGCCAAACTGCGAATGTCTGCAATAACAAGGATAGATTAAAGACCAAGTAGAAAAAGGAAAAGGGATCGCAAGTAAACACCAGATACAAAAGTCCCTTACCACAAGAAGAAGAGGATTGTAATACAAGAAAACCTCATAGAGAAAAAGGTCCCTCAAATTTGCACTCATTCTCATAACAGAACTCCATCCAATCTGCAAAACATTCATCATCTGATTATTACGCAAGAACCAGCACCAAATTAAGGAGAGCTTTGTATGCTCCTGATGATTCAGTCTAATAAAAAAGAATGCAGTATGCTTATCAACTCACCTTACAACAAAAGAAACCCCATAGAAAGAACAAAAGCACCTGTCAAATAAACACATATATGATTATCAAGATTTTTAGAAAGAAGCTTAACCCCAATAATATGGCAGATTGAATGAGTTTTTCACTTTTTTGTAAGGAAAAAAACTAAAGAGTTCAATCTGTACTTAACAATCACAAATGATGTATGAGATCCCACACCAGCTCACATGATTTAGGTCAAATTTATGCAAGATAAGAAGGCCTTAGATAAAAATGTCCAATCTAAGTCCTTCAACACTAGAAGGTCAACTAAGTAGGAAGATTTCCAATGGAAGGTCTAACAATCACAGAGTTCACCGGCATCCATTTCTAATTAACCATTATACTAAACCAGGAATCAGTGCCGAGAAAATAAGTGAAGAAGAGGAACCGAAGAACACCTTGAATCTCCACAACAGTATTGGAGATGGCATTATGGCAGCTGCGGCACTCAGTGACATTGGGAGAATTTTTAAGTTATCGGCCTCTATTGAATGCGAGAACCCTTCTTCTGCACCATTTCCTTGCTCCCCGCCTAGCAAACATGACCAAAAACCATCAACCCAACGAAGAACATAACGAAGAAACAAAACACTACTCCATGCTAACAATCAAGAGCAACCCATTACAACCAACATCCCAAAACCATAAACGCCAGGAAGAATAGGAATTAAAAGAAAAAAGGGGAATAGAAATTAAACTTCTGTTAGCTACCAAGATCAAAGACAACAGGTCGGCTACCAGACTTCCTCAAATGCGGACTATTGCCAGGCGGTACCACTTGACCTCCGAACATCAGATGCAAGCAAAGCAATCAAATCCCCACTTCGCCTATCACCATTGAAAATCATCTCGCGGTTCTCAAAACGAGTGTGGAAAAATGGCGAGAGATCCAAAACTAAACAAAAAGAAACGTTACAGAGAAATGTGAGATCAGAGGGAGACTTACAGAAGAAACTATGAAGTGGGTAATCGCTGGGATTGCGCAGATTCCGAGTGTTGCTGACGATAGAGGGGTTGGCTTTAGATCTCACCCACTGGGGAATGGGATGGATCGTTTTCCTCTAATTTGGGACGGGTTCTTGCTTGGTTCGGACTCGGAGGGGGTAATTTTGCAAATTTGTCGACAACTGATTTGCAAAATATGAAACGGCGGAAGATGGGAGCGTTTCATACATTGTTTCGCTCTCGCTAACGTTAACGTAACGTTCTGCGGGGGGGAAACGTGAAAAAGGAACGACGGGTGCGTGGGCCGTGGAGTGGACCTACCTACTGTCAATGCATTTGTATTTCCGGTTATAAAATTTCCACTAGCTTTTATTTCACCCATTGGGTTGGTCCGAATGTCCGATAGATTTACCTATTTGTCATCATTTCATGATAATCAATTCATTTATATTTTCAAATAATTTGAGACATTCTTAATAATTTATTAAAAAGTCGAAAGTACTCTTTGTATTTTTTATAATTGTGACAATAATAATAATAATAAGTTCATATGTATTTTTTGATCGAATTATCCTAAGTTACTATTGTCTATAATATGTTTCATCTTATCTTATATTATTTTGGCAAAATACACTCGGATAGCCATAACTATCGACTTTGTGACAATAATAGCCACTTTTTTGAAAAATACACTAAAATAGCCACAATTATAAAACTTATATCATAAATTTAGCCATTTCCGTCAAATATTTTAACGGCGTCAATAGCTCCGTCACTTAAGTGGAGATTAGGTTGATGTGGCTGCCACAAGGACAACACATCATGTCCACCTAGATCACCCATGCCACGTGGACACAACATAAGTGTAGTCATCATATAATTAATAAATTCAAATGGAAATAGAAAACAAAAAGGAAAAGGAAAAACTCTGGGTTAATTGCAAAGATGGTCACTGTGTTTACTAAAATCGTTCATGTTTGGTCACTGCAAATATTTAATTCCATTCATGGTCATTAAGATTAGTTCAATAGTTCAAGTTTGGTCACTCTCCGTTAGTCTCCGTTAGTTTTTACTGATATGGCAGTCAACTATTATAGTTGACCGTTAAATGAGTGACATGGCCAATGAAAAAATAAAAAAATTTAAATATTTACAATTTCCACCTCATTTTACAACTATTGAAAAATAAAAATAAAACTTACCTCCCCCTACTTCACCACCGTCACCTTCATCCCTCACCGTTAGAATTGGCAGAGCTTCTCTGGCGAACTCCCTCTCCTGATCAAACAGAGACTCCAGCTTCCCTCTCCTGTCCACCTTCGGTTTCGACTGCACCGGAGCCGCCGGCGGGGCAACTTTCCGGCGAAGAGGACTCCGAGGCAGGTGCAGGATTCGTGGAGTCGGCGGTGGTTGTGCGTATTTCCACTTCGACCTTCTAGTCGTCAACATGGTTGTCGTCGAAGGTCTCTCCATTCTTTTCAGCTCAAACTTAAAAACAGAGTCTCTGGAGGAGAGAAGAAGAGCAGTGAAGAACAGAGCACATGTGGGGATAAGAAGAACAAGTAGCGGGTATCTAATTTCTTTATGGGTTTGAAATCAGAGAGAAATGTGAAGGAAGAATTGGGAATAAGGACAAAGGAAGGAAGGAAGAAGGGGAAATTTTTTTTGCAGAGAGTTTGTTGGGTACAGAACAGAGAGTTGTTGTTGTAGCTGGTGGAGCGAGGACTGAATCAGTGACAGTCAAAAATAAAAAATTTGTTTTTCTCCTTTCCTTTTTTGTTTGAAAGGGAAGTGAGACTGTGCGTCAGAGGAGGTACCCACTTCACTTTCCCCTCTCTGATTCGAAAAAATTCACAAGGGGAAATGGGCTTAGGTGAAAACAAAACATCCAAGCGTAGAAGTTCATCCTTCCCAGCAAGGAGCCGGCGAGGAGTATGACGGTGATCGCAGCGAACGCGAACTGGTAGAAGACGTAGTTCGCCATGGACACCCATCCGATTTTGGACTGGCGGAGGAGGTAGGTTTCGGTGGCGGAGAAGGCCGGGTTGGCGACCAGGTGAGGGTTCTTCCTCAGGGTACCAAAGGCCATGTGATGAGCCCACAGGACCCAGCAGAGAAGCACGGCGGCGAAAGCGTAGAGGGCCATGAAGGCAGAGTTGACCAATGCCGGGATGGTGATGACTCGGAGGTAAATTTTATTTTTATTTTTATTTTTTAATAGTTATAAAATGAGGTGGAAATTGTAAATATTTAAATTTTTTATTTTTTATTGGCCACGTCACTCATTTAACGGTCAACTATAATAGTTGACTGCCACATCATCAAAAACTAACGGAGACTAACGGAGAGTGACCAAACTTGAACTATTGAACTAATCTTAGTGACCATGAATGGAATTAAATATTTGCAGTGACCAAACATAAACGGTTTTAGTAAACCTAGTGACCATCCTTGCAATTAACCCGAATAACTCTCGTTCTCTTCCCTTCCCATTTCCTTCCTCCACCCTCTCTCTCTCATAAGTCATATCTCTACAACAACCTCTGCCGCCTGCATCAGAAATCGCAAAAGGATTGTTCCCTTCTCAGCTTTGGTGCAATTTTCTTCCCTTTTTTGTCTCTCTACAAATACTCTACATCCTTAGATCTACGAAGTTTTCCCGGCCATTCTGCAGATCCATAGGAGTATGAGCCCCAGTAAGTGACGAAAACTGAAGGCTGAAGACGAGCAACTCTGGTCTAATGGGGAGAGCAGAGAGTCGGAGGTAAAAACGGCGTGCGGCGAGATGAGAGTTGGGTCAGGCGCTTGGATGGCTTGGAGTGGATGCCCCGACCTGTAGAACATGGGCAAGGTCGGTGCTACGGGGAAGCACTCTGCGGCAGTGGAGACTTGCTCTGAGCACCGTCGAGCCATTGCGGGGCCGCCGGGATGGTCTCACCTACACCATCCTCACCGCCATCGATTCCTTCGGGATGAACGAAATGTCCACCTTCAATGGCGGTTCCCAAAACTAATCGCCGAGAGCTCTGAGGGGTTCGTCCCATCCCCACCAGCGCAGTTGGTCTTTCCAAATCCCCCTCTGCCATTATTTGCGAGGAACTGGAGCGGCGGGGTGAGGGTTTTTCTCCAGCTCTACACGAGTCGGTGCGGTACTCTGCCTCGCCACCTGCGAATTGGTCGGGCTTCTGGTCGGCGACGAAGCATATGGATGCGACTTGAGGATTGGAAGCGGAGAGAAGAAGAAGTGCAACTCTGTAAGGGGAAGAAGTCTATGGATGCGGCTGGAGGATTGGATGCGGAGAGAAGAAGAAGTGGAAGGGAAGAAGTCTATAGGGCGGAGATCTGGTTTCTCGTGTTAATTGAGGGTGGAATCAATTGAAACAAAACCCTAAATTGGATCTTCTTCAAGGAACAACAGAACTGAAGTGGGGAGGTGGAGAACTTCGAGGAATCGTATAAAGAGGAAGAGGAAGAAGTATGAGCCGCCTCCGCTCCACCGTCGCCGACGAAGATCACCTTAATGGTGTGTGCCGGAGAGCCGGAGGGAAACAGGTGCTGGTTGTCGGCAGAGAGAAAATTTAGGAGGAAGAGGAAGGTGAAAAGTTGACTCTCTTTCCTTTTTATTTTCTGTATTTTTCTTTTAATTAATAAATTAATTTAAAACAAATTCCACCTTGGCATTGCCACTTAGACAAGACCCTGTCACGTTACAAGTTACCGTTTGTCCGGTCAGCAATTACGACAGAACCGTTAAGTTTATAGACGGAATGCTATATTTGTGTATTTTTCAAAAAATGGCTATTATTGTCACAAGGTGTAAAGTTATGGCTATACAAGTGTATTTTGCCTATTATTTTATCTTATATTATTTTTTTACTATATATTATGGTTGTTCAAAAACAACTTTTTTCCACATAAGTATTTGGAGAATACACAAATGGCTAAGGTGGACAATTTTTTTGCAAACAAAAAAGTTAGTTAATGATCTATTTATGGTGTTATCGCTCTCTTCTTTTAAATATTTTATTTATTTTCTTCAATAATTCATTTTTGTTTTGTTTTTGTATTATATCTATGTTTGTAGCAATAGACTAATGTTTGTAGAGTGATACATCATACATATTGTATTTTTTTAAATCAAAATACCTTATTAAACTTTATCAAGTTAATTTTCTACACATTTTTACTAAACTTAATAATAAGTTACATTTTATTGAAAACTTTAAACAAACACATAAATAAATAAATAATAATATAATTTTATCGATTAAACAAATACGATGACGGAAAGATAGAAAACAATTGTTAGACAATCGACTTTCAAAAGTGAACTATATTATTTTATATTTTGCTATTAAACACTCTCTTATATCTTATGTATATATCTATAAAATAAAATAAGTATTATATAACAAAAAGGTCTGAATAGAAATTTTACGATGTACAAGTATTATATGACATGTGTGAATGTTAGAGAAATCTTTGTTGACGATTATATTTTCATCATCCACTGACCTAGCATTGATCAAAGTGTCAAAAACAAATATATTTTAGTTTGTAATAGTAAGCAATATGTATTTAGATCGAGTTATTGTAGCCACAAAATTTTATTTTCATATTCCACTGAACGAGGTGAGTTCAAAGGTCTTAATTATTAATTAGGGTATAAAGTAAACTCTTTATAGATGCTTAGATATTAATAATAGATTTGTCTACAATATATCTAATAATTCATATGTATGTGAAATGTCACAATGTTTGTATGAGTTTCAAAATTTTAATAAAAAATAAAATTTTCAAAAACAATAATTTACTTGTTCAAACAATACGATGTTTTTAATGCATATAAATCTATGTGCATTGTAGACATGCTTTATTAATTATTAATATAACCAATGAAAATTTTTGTTCTAGAATTGACACCAAAAATAAGAAATTGTTTGCTAATGCTCATTAAAAAAGTTTGAAAGTTATACACTAAATGACCATGTTAAGAAGAAAACCGTTGATAGTGTGTGAGAGTGTCTTGGTTTGAGATTCTAAGCCAACATAATAACATATAGACAACAACCATGGGTTGAGTGTTAATCCAAACTTCAAAAATTACCAATTGATATGTAAATAAAATTTAATAGCTAAACCTTTCAAAAAATTTAAATTATTAGCCAAACCTTTCAAAAATACAAAAGATTAACCAAATATTTTGTATCACCTCAAAATATTAACCATTTGTCTGTTATCGTTAATAAATTTGTAAATATTTTATTAATTAAAATACTAAATTGGAATATAGACCATCACGCGTCTCTTCCAACTCATCATCATGTTGTTGAGTCAACATTACTAACTAAAATGCTAACGGGGAGTTAATGTTGTCAAAATTTGTCTATCAAGAGACACAAATTTAGTATCTTCTCTTCAGACAAATTTTGACATAAGATCGTTAGCCGAGACTTCATGAAAATGAGGCAAGATTATATAAGTTGATTATCGAAGCGGTACGGTGTGTGTCCAGTTTCACTTGGGATAAACAAAATTTATCAAGTATATTTATCTAATAATCTGAACTCTTGATAATTGGTTGAGAGTTTTGTCGTAACTCGAGAATCATGAATTGTTATATGTTTTATAAGATAATAATAAATCTGAGCAGTTTAGTTGACAAATCTTTGTATACTATTTTAAAAGGGACGTGATGAACCTTGACAATATGATTTACGATTTGAGAATTGAAGCATCATAGATGATCGTGTTAAGTTGAGAATTTTTAATATAGACGTATAACGAAGTGAGAGCATAAAAAATAGAATATTAAAAAAAATTTAAACATATAGATAAATTAATTGATATAAATGATAAAATAAATATTTTCGGCCAATGTGCCGGGTAAAAACTAGTATTAGAAGAATTTGTACTATTGATTGCTAGCTAGCATAAATTGCATATAAGGATATCTTCATACCGGTACTATTAACTTTGTTCTCTATTAAATCCAAACGGAACTAAAACAATTGTGCATTAAAATAGTAATTATAAACTTTAAGGTGTTAGCCTATTGCTAATATGAAAGCATTAAATTCATCTTTTGAGTTCAAAATTTATGATAAAAAATCATCTAAAGCGATAGTTAAGCGCACATAAATTATTAAATACTAATTCATTAGTAACTAATATGTATTAAAATAATTGGGATTGTTAAGAGTTGATATTAACATATGATGAAAGTTTATAATGCTATTATAATTAGGGGTGTTCAAATGGTTACCATGGTTATAACCAAACCAAATAAGGCTAAATTTCATTAACCATTGAATACAATATCATAACCAAACCGTCCAAACTAATACAACAACCAAATTAACCAAACTAAAGTTTAATCGGTTTGGTTAATTGATTATCATTGACGATGAAAATTTTCCGGTTAATGAAACAATTCACAATTTATATAATGAATAAAACATAACAATCAACACGTAGTTATAGTTGACCCTTAACAAAAATACATGCAACTAAGACAATTATCTTACTATTAGTATAGAAGTATTCACCTAACAAAAATTTATGACAATGGTATGTGTTAATGAATTGTTGTGTTTGTGTAAATTGACTTAGTCTCTTAGCAATTATCATAAGCTGGAAATGACATTCCTTTCAAGTTTTCATCCATCATAATGTATGAAATTTATCTAAATTAGGCGTCCATATGTTGTGGTCTACGTTTTACATATACAAATATACACTATATGAGCAATATTGAGCTTTATATTTTATGAGTCTAAAAGGGATGAACGTTAACTCTTGAGTGGTTATGCAAAGTATTAAGTATGTGTATATAATATATGTTAGATATATGACTAATTACTTAACTGGTTAATTTGGTTTGATTGGTTAGGAGTGTGAAACCAAACCAAACCAAACCACCTAAACCAAACAAACTAAAAACTTTAACCAAACCAAGCCAATTATCAAAATTAACCAAACCAAATTATCCAAATAGTACCGGTTAAAACCGTTATCATGGTAACGAAACCGTTTGAACACCCCTAATTATAATTGCCAAATCTCTAATCTTCTAAACATATTGTAGAATTTTGATTAAATAAAGCACTTCATGACTCAAATATACAGTCATTATGTGAAAATTGAATTTTCTCAAAAACTTTCATGATTTCAGGATAAAGAAAATCTTTGAATATAAATATATAGAGATTTAAATAATAGTGTTGCATTTGGTATATAAATCCAACACCTTTGGGGTTTGTTTAACTCTCACATTTGGAGATCATGAAAATGTATACTAAATGTATGGATCAACGGGTAAAATTGTGCCAAATTTATTGACACAATGAATTTGAAAAAGAAAAGGAGAGTTGTTAATTGAATTACTTTTTTTTTTTTTTTGAAAATGGGGTGCTAAAAGTGCACCCCTGCCTAGCACTAGATTAAGCGAGATTGGGCAATGCCCATAGTATCATACAGAATCCAGTATCTCAAACCCAAATACAAAGAGTTGAGCTCATGAAAACCAAAACTACAAGAATGAGCCTTATTAGCGAGGAAGTCCGCCGCTTTATTCCTTTCCCTATAAGAGTTAATTGAATTACTTACGATCCAAAGAGATGCTAAATATGATTGCATTAAAGTTGAACTTCCCCACTATTAAAAATGAAACTTTCCCCAAATTTCATGGTTATACAAATTTGAATAAATAAATATGCTAATACAAACTTGTTGGGTAAGCATAAGTAAACCATTGAGAGATATGGGCCCATGGGGGCTGTCTAGGCCCAAGCCCACTTGAGAGCTGGAGGAATGGGGATGTAAGTTAGGAGTTAGGCCCATACAAGGGGGAGCGGGCGCATAACGACAAAAGTAGGGCGGGGACCATGCATCTTGGGGACCAGGAGCCTGAGGGCATGCCACCTGGTAGTGTGGTCCCGGTCAGGCGCCTAGGCATAGGAGTCCAGAAGCTGCCACGTGTAGGCGCCCGACCGTTGGGCCGTACCAAGCATTTAATGACGCGCTGACGTGGAGCTGAATCCTAGGAGCTTGGTCGGGACCTCGACGAGTATAAATAGTACTCGGTAGGTAGCATTTACGCAGGTTGGCTTCTCTCACTAAAGCCTTGCTTAACACTTATCTCTCTAGAATCGCCCCTGACTTGAGCGTTGGAGTGCTAACGGGCACCCAAAGGCCCTTTAGGCGCTTGTCTGTGCAGGGTTCAGGCGCCCCAACTGTGTTTACTAATCGCAGATTATGGAGAGACGAGACCGAGGGTTCGTGGCACAAACAATTGACGCGCCAGGAAGGGGGCGCACGAATCGGGTAAGCGCATGGAGAACGTGAACGAAGGAAATGAAGGGGTGGATAATTCAAGATCGGAGAACTTGAATCACGAGGAGGGCGAGCGTCAGCTGAGTCAGGAGTTGAGCATGGATGTGGAAGGAGAAGGCAGCCATGGGCTCCCGTTGGCGGAAGAAGGGGAATCCTTGACAAAGAGGGAGTTGTTCCGAATCCTTGCTGATCAAGATCGGGCCATAGCGGCGCTTAGAAGGGAGTTGGAAGGGGAACGAAGCGAAGACATGATGATGTATAGCCCGGGAGTGAGAGAGCGAGAAAGGGAAGGGGAGGACTCGGAGTCCATGCAGTACGGACCACCGCATCACACTGAGCAGGGCCCCGACATGCCTGGGCGCCCGTGTGCCTGGAGGCTGCTCGCCGAGCACACGCAGATGGGTCCTGATGACGCTTGGGCGCCTAGGAGAATCGCAAGACGCTTTGGCGTCAGACAGCCCCTGGCGTGAAGTATCCTGATGGAGCCGGCGGGAACGACGATCCCCTCGTTACCTAGTTATGATGGGGTGGCCGACCCAGAAGATCATTTGAACAACTACTTCACGAAGATGCAACTGTACAACAGCTCGGATGCTATGTTGTGTAAGATGTTTCCGTCCACATTTGCGGGCGTGGTCTTGGACTGGTACCATCAAATCGAGGAAGGGTGCATCGAGTGTTTTGAGCAATTTTCGGAGCTGTTCTTGTCCAAGTTTGTGAGTCGGAAACGTCGAACGTTGACTATAGGCGCCCTATTCAAGGTGAAGCAGAGGAAAGGCGAGGCGCTCAGGGAGTTTTACGACCGGTGGATCTCAGTAGCCATGGCAGTTAAAGACGTCCAACCAGCGGTGTTGGGAGTTTGCCTAGATGCATGCATTTCAAGTGAGGAGTTGTGCCGAGTCCTTTCTAAGCGAGATGTGGTATCCACTGAAGACCTAGATCGGAGAGTGCAGAAGGTGATCATGCTGGAGGAAACGTTGGTTGCACGAAGGGTTGAAAAGAGGCGCCTGAGGGGTGAAAAAGAGGATGTAAGGCAGGCGCCCAAACCCATGACGGGAAATTTTGGTCCACAAAGGAGGCTTGAGGCGCCACGCCCATTGCCAAGGGTTGCTGCGAATTTTACGGAGTACAATGATACGCTCAAATATGTCTTGCAATATGTGAAGGAAAGGGGCTATCATATACGTTGGTTGGGGCATATGCGTGGCCAACCTAACGGGAAGAATCTTGACCGATACTGTGACTTCCATCGGGACAAGGGTCACTACACGGCCGATTGCTACCAACTCAAAGCTGAACTTCAAGCTTTAGCCGATAAGGGAATGCTCAATGACTTTGTGAGGAGAGTGGAAGAAAGGACCCATCGAACTTACGTGACGGGGCTGGCGCCTGAGGCACCAATGGTCCAAAAGGCGCCCGAAGCGCCGAAGACTCAGCAGGAGCCGGTGATACCTCCACCCCCTTTTGAAGTGGACCAAGAAGGAGAACCTAGACGCGTGAGGCCCACAGTCGAGTCCATAACCGGCACCCTCGACTTGAGAGAGAAGTTGGAGAGAACTAGGCGCCTGAGGTCTGCATCGTTGGATGCAAGGGCAGCGGTACACATCCACTTCAATCAAGAGCCGAATGAAGCATGCCAGGTCCCTTCGGAAGAGGCGTTGGAGATACAAGGGGTGATAGAAGGATGCAAGGTGAAAAGAATGTTGGTGGACACCGGAAGTTCAATGGATGTCCTGTTCAAAAGCACGTTTGAGAGCATGCAACTAGCGCCTGAGTTGGTGCGCCCCTCAAGCTCGGTGTTGATTGGGTTCTCAGGGGCGCCCGCCCAAGTCATCGGGCTCGTGCGCCTGCCCATGACCCTCGGGGATGAAGCGCATTGCGTAACGCATGCGGTAGAATTTGGGATCGTGGACTGCCCATCACCATACAACGTGATACTTGGTCGACCACTCTTAGCATAATTCAATGGAGTGGCTTCCACTTGTCACCAAACGCTGAAATTTGTAGCGCCACAGGGCATAGGCGTATCATGGGGAAGGAATGTTCCACGGTATGCACGAGAGGAGGACCCAAGATGTCGCGTCCGCAAGCATAGAGTAAACACAATCGACATTCGCCCCGAGGAGGCGCCTCGAGCAGAGTCTGTGGACGATTAGTTTGTGGTGACATTAGATGAAGGGCGCCCGGAGAGACAAGTGCGCATATCCGCGCAAGCCCCTGAAGTAATGAAGGCACCTTTGATCGAATTACTGAGGGAGTTTGGGGAGCTGTTTGCGTGGAGCGCCCAAGACATGCCTGGGGTGTCTCCTGAGGTGGCAGCGCATAAGCTCTCCGTGGAGGAAGGCAAAAGGCCAGTCCAAGAAAAACGCCGAAATTTGTCCGAAGAAAAAGAGGAGGCGCTTCGCCGAGAAGTCGACAAATTACTTGAGGCAGGATTCGTGGAAGAAGCAAGATACATCACGTGACTTTCAAACTTGGTGTTTGTCCCAAAGCCGTCGGGAGACTGGAGGATGTGTGTGGACTTCACCAACCTCAACCGGGCGTGTCCCACAGATGCATACCCCATGCCACACATCGATTTGCTTGAGGACGCAACAGCCTACCATGAGGCGCTTAGTTTCCTTGACATGTTCTCAGGCTACCATCATATCCCTATGGTGGAGGAGGACAGGGCAAAGACAGCCTTCATGACACCCTTTGGTAACTTCTGCTATAGAGTGATGGCGTTTGGGTTAAATAACGCAGGGGCCACGTACCAGCGCATGGTAAACCAGGTTTTCCGCAAGCAACTAGGAAGAAATGTGGAAGCATATGTGGACGACTTGATCGTTAAGAGCAGGAGGCGCCAAGACCACATCAAGGACTTACGAGAAAATTTCGAGACGATGCGGCACTTCAGGTTAAGGCTTAACCCTAAGAAGTGTGTATTCTTGGCCGAGGCAGGGAAATTCTTGGAGTTCATGATAATGAAGCAGGGAATTGAAGCAAACCCCAAGCAAGTCGAGGCGATTATGAGCTTGGGGCCCCCTCGGAAACCGAACGAGGTACAAGGGTTGACAGGAAGATTGGCGGCGCTTGGGCGCTTCTCATATCCAATGACTCGTTGACAAGCGAAGAAAGACCAGTATATTATGTCAGCCGCACCATGGTGGGTCATGAGACACGGTACGCGCCAATAGAAACGGGGGCGTTGGCATTGGTGATGGCAGCAAACAAACTCCGACCCTATTTTCAGGCCCATAGTGTTGTGGTGCTCACAAATCTTCCCCCCAAGACGGTCCTGGGGTCTATGGACGTGTCTGGGCGCCTGGTGAAATGGCATGTGCAGCTCAGTGAATTCGACATAAGCTATGCACCCCGTCCCGCTATCAAGGCTCAGGTGTTGGCGGATTTCATGGCTGAAGGTGTAGTGGATGAGGGAACCAGAGTCGAGGAATGTTGGAAAGTGCATGTCGACGGAGCGGCAAGCCGGTGTAGTCCTTATCAGTCCACTGGGCGCCCTTCACGAAGTGGCGTTACGCTTCGCGACCCTTAAAATAAACAACGCCGCAGAATATGAAGCCGTCCTAGCAGGGCTCCACATTGCAAGAGAGTTAGGCGCCCAGAAAGTGAACGTCAAAACCGATTCGGCATTGGTGGTTAATCAGCTGAATGAGGTTTATGAAGTGAAGGTGGAAACGCTAGGAGCTTATGTGCATGCCGTCCGCAAGAAGTGCGTCTAGTTTCGTGTGGTAACATTCACACATGTTCCAAGGGAGGAGAATGTTCATGCAGATGCCTTGTCCAAGTTAGCAACGGCTTTGGATTTTGAGGAAAATCGAACTGTGATTGTAACGAAAGAGGCACCACATGAGGAGATGGTAATGGCATCCCTCGAGCCGGGGGAAAGAGAAGGGTGGATGGCTCCAATCTAGCTCTTCCTCACCCAAGGAGTAGTACCGGAGGACCCAAAAGAAGCGTGGCGCTTGCGGCAGAAGGCAGCCCGTTGTGCAATAGTCGATGGAGTGTTGTACAAAAAGTCACATTCAGGCGCCTATCTGAGATGCCTTATTGACGCCGAAGGATTAGAAGCAATCAAGGAGGTGCATCAAGGGACTTGTGGCATGCACGTGGTTGCCCGGAGCCTTGAGAAGATTCTTCTCCGGCAAGGATATTATTGGCCAACAATACGGACGGACACCGGGAAACATGTGGCGGCATGACACCAATGCCAGATTCACGCCAATGACATACACATCCCGGCGGCACCCATGCAAGGAAACGTAGGCGCCTGGCCTTTCGCCTAGTGGGGCATGGCCCTCTTGGGTCCCTTTCCCAAGGAGCCTGGACAGTTCAAGTACTTGATTGTGGCGGTGGTTTATTTCACCAAGTTGATAGAGGCAGAGCCATTGGCGTCAATCAGCGAGTCACATGTGCGGAAGTTCACAAGGAAAAACATCTTTGCAAGGTTCGGACTCCCGGAATCCATCATCACCTACCATGGTAAGCAGTTCGATTGCAAAAAATTCATCGAGTTTTGTGATGAGAATGGGGTGATCTTGAGATTCTCTTCCGTAGCCTACCCACAAGCCAATGGGCAAGCTGAGGTAGCCAACAAAAGTATATTGCATGGGTTGCACACTAAGCTGGTGGCAGCCAAGGGCAAGTGGGTGGAGGAGCTACCAAGCGTCTTGTGGGCGCATAGAACCACATTCAAGGTAGCTACGGGCAAAACACCATTCGCTTTGACGTATGGGAGTGAAGCTGTTTTGCCTGTGGAGATGCGAGCCCCGACCTTCAGGATGACCCGCCGAGATGAATCAATGGATGCCCAAGAGCGGATTGATGAGTTAGATCTATTGGATGAGCGCCGAGAGATAGCCGCTCTACGGTTGGCAGCAATGAAGAGTCAGGTAGCGAGGTATTACAACAAAAAGATGCGTGCACACAACCTTGCTGTGGGCAACCTTGTGTTAAAGCGAGATTTCCGCACCAAGGCCGCAGAAGGAAAGTTGGCACCAAAATGGAAAGGACCATATCACATTCAGGAAGTCGTTGGCCCAAATACGTTCAAACTAGAGCACCTGTCGGGCAAGAAAGTGAAGAGGACATGGAACGCCCAAAATTTGCGACGATATGAAGTAAGGGAAGCAGGTAGGTCAGATTGAGGTGGGGAGGTCGAAACTGGTACCTCGTTAGGCGCAGAGGAACAGGCGCTCGCTCGTGAGTAGAAGCAAATGGCAAGTTATTTCCGGGGAGGGCTTATTTTGGTTAGTAGGTTTTTGTTGAGTTTTCAAAAGCGCCCTTCTGCGCCGTAGGGTCAAAGCACCCTTTATGCACCCGTAATTTTGTAAAGTGACCCACTTGCGCCCGCTCCATGTAAGATTAATTATTATCTACGAAATTTGGTATTTGAGGAAGTGAGAACCGAGCGCCCATCCATTGCGCCCAGTATAGTGCCCACACCTTTGCCCCCTTGCAATTGATGAACACCACAGGCAAGAGAGCCGCCTAACATGGAGTCACATACCTAGGGGCACCTCCCCCCCTTACGCCTAACAAGGCGCCTTGAAAGGTGTCTAGCCAAGCAAAGGAAGGAAAATAACAAAAATGCCTTAGTCAAAACATAGGACACGGGGAATTGTTTATCATGTGCCTCAATGACATAAGGTAAGGAATGATTCATAAGCTAGCAGAAAATATTCATCAGACACCTCAATAATACATAGTCCAAGAGTATAGCAAAGCAAGGGAAACTTATTTGGCGCCTAAAACCACTAAATTGTACAAAGACCACAGACAAGACGAAATTATTAAAATATACATTTCTTGGGCATTACTCCGCTGCTTCACTCTCGGAGTCGGAAGAAGAGCCTTCATCGCCCTCACCATCATTCCCTTCATCACCAGCAGGCGCCTCGTCTATCACAGGGCGCCCACTCTCCATGTAGGAAATAACGAACCCCACCATGGACTGAATGTCCCAATCAATGTCGGGATGATCGGAGGCAAGCTTCTTTTGGCCGCGGCGCGTAGTGCTTCGCGTTCCATTTTTCCTTTTTTTGCCACCACCGTTATCCAAAAAGATAATAGAACAAAGTGAAAATGATCAGGCGTTTGCTGGCATATAAACAAAGATGTTAATGCAAACGAAAACATAAGGCAAAATACTCACGGCCAACGGCTCGTCATCTTCGGGCAAATCTGACCCCGCTAGCAGATCCACCACGGGCGCCTGAGCTTCTACAGGCTCTGAGACATGTGGAGCATCCCATTTTTCTAATAGATCGTCGAAAGGCTCCAGCGCCGAGGGACTTTGAACCTTGTTCGGCTGAATCGTCCTCGAGGATTTTGCCTTCCGGCTTGGGCGCCCCTGACCCTTGCTAGTCACGGGGGCGGGCGCCTCAGTTTCTTCAGGAGCAATATTGGCCTTCTTGGAGCTTACACCCTTTGATGAAGTGGGTTTGCCCACCCCACCAGCTTTCTTGCCACTCTTCTTCGAAGTAGGCGCCTGCTTGGCCACCATCCCAAGCTTCGCGAATTGCGATTTCATGAGGGAGCTGATGGAGGTGAAATTTGCGCCTGCACAAGCACATGTAAACAAAGCATCTCAGCAAAAATATAGAAGGAAACTCACAATAGGCACAACTACATTTTAATAAGGAGCCCACCATCACGATAGTAATCGTGCAAGACAGGCGCCCTGGCAGCTGTGGAACGCAGGTTAACTGGATACAAGGAAATAAGCCGGGCGCCTTCAATTTCCTCGGCGGTTGACAGGGTCACATCAACCTTGAACACCTCATGGTCGCCCATCACCCAACCTCTCGTGAACGAGGCGCCACTCTCGTAAAAAGAGTCCTTATGTGCCTTAACGAAGAAAAAAATCCTAAACCACTCCCTCCCTAACTTGGGACACTCTATTAGAAAGTGACCGGGAAGACCTAGGCGCCTCTACAGTGATAGGCAGTTGTCGGTATAGACCATGTTGAAAAAGTAGTGGAAAAGGTTGAATGTAGGCTCCATGTTATGCTGGCGACACTTCAGTTTAAAAAGAATATGGATAAGAAAAACGGAGGGTGACAGGCGCCCAATCGAGCACTGGTAAGTGGTTAATATGCCTTCGAGGATGGAGTCCAGGGGAAATCGGAGTCCAAAGCGAAAGTACTCCCGGTAAAGGTCAAGCCACCGGTGTCCGACCACTCCAACTCTGGCTATGCTAGGGGCAGGCGCAAAGGACCAGGATCGCGGAAGTTGTAGTGACACGGCCAGATTTTCTAACTCGAGCGCCTTCAGAGTCGAAATTTTCCGTGACCTTGCTTTAATATGAGACATATGACACGTCTTAGCAGGGGCCTGCCCCGATGGCCATGTGTCCACCCATCTCCGCAGTTTGATGGATTCACCCTCCCGGACGCCTAAGTCGGATGATAGCGGGGACATCGTCAATTCGGACGAGTGCCGGGATCCAGGCGCGGCGCCTATAAGGGTCGATACAAATGGGGATAATCAATGCTAAGCCCTTGAAAACAATTGGCGCCTATTGCAAAAAAAAAAAAAAACTTACTCGGCTTAGGCTTCAAGGATGCCGCAGCGTCGGTCGTCGCGCCTGAGGAGGTTGTTTGAGGGATGGTGGGCGCCGCAGCCTTATCTGTTGTCTCGTCTGCATAAGCAATATGGGAACTATCCGGCGTCGTGGTCGAAGGCGCCTGATTCTTGGCGCGGGGGGTCCACGCGCCCTTCTCGCGAAGGGGGTCGGGTGGGAAATGACCCTCCAATTCCAAGAGGACATCAGGCTCCGAAGTCTTTTCCTTCCGCGGTTCGGCGGAGAGGGCGCCTGAGCCGGATTTGCGGGACATTTTCGACGATTGGAAGGAGGGTAGGCGCACAGAAGGCTCGAGGTAGAGAGAGAAAGATAGAGAGAAGGAGTTCGTGAAAATGAAGAAGGGGGGCGGTGGACCGAATTATTTATATGAGGAGGAGCCCAACGGGCAAATACGGGGATGCGCGCCCAACCCTCAGATCCAATCCTCACCGTTCGTTTGAAATTTGAATTTCAAATTTCGAAAATAATTCGAAATTATAAATTCAAATTTTAAGACGCATGAAGAGGGGGGTCATATAGGGGTGGGCGCCCGGGGCCCCATAAAGGAAAGGAATCGAAGGCGCCTGGAGTGGGGCAAGGCGTTGGGTTAGGCGCCTCCTTAGAACAAACGCGGTGATTCAGGCTCATGATAGGCAGAATAACGGCCACGAAAGCAATCATCCTTAAAATTTTACGGGGGTAGGCGTTCAACGCTAGTTATGGATCATGGCAGGCGCAGGGGGACAAGAGCATGGGGTGGCTCATGGCATGACGAGGGGTGGAGAGTGGTCGTTTAGAAAGCAACCAAGTGAGCGCCTAGAAGATGCCAGAGCTTTGGGGATGGTTAGGCGCCCATCGAGCAATTGAGGGACTACAAGCAGGGTGGCAGTAGTTTAATCGCCCATGTACAGTTGAGGCAAACAGATAGAGACCTACATCGAAAAGACCGCCCAGTATTACATATAGTTAGGCACTCATCACAAACCATGAGCGCCTAACTGGGAGACAATTGTTGGGTAAGCATAAGTAAACCATTGAGAGATATGGGCCCATAGGGGCTGTCTAGGCCCAAGCCCACTTGAGAGCTGGAGGAATGGGGATGTAAGTCAGGAGTTAGGCCCATACAAGGGGGAGCAGGCGCATAACGACAAAAGTAGGGCGGAGACCATGCATCTTGGCGACCAGGAGCCTGAGGGCATGCCACCTGGTAGTGTGGTCCCGCTCAGGCGCCTAGGCATAGGAGTCCAGAAGCTGCCACGTGTAGGCGCCCGACCGTTGGGCCGTACCGAGCATTTAATGACGCGCTGACGTAGAGCTGAATCCTAGGAGCTTGGTCGGGACCTCGACGAGTATAAATAGTACTCGAGGTAGCATTTACGCAGGTTGACTCCTCTCACTAAAGTCTTGCTAGCACTTATCTCTCTATAATCGGCCCTGACTTGAGCGTTGGAGTGCTAACGGGCACCCAAAGGCCCTTTAGGCGCTTGTCTGTGCAGGGTTCAGGCGCCCCAACTGTGTTTACTAATCGCAGATTGTGGAGAGGCGTGACCGAGGGTTCGTGGCACAAACAAAACTCAATAAATGCATTCAATACTTAATTGTGACAGCCTACATTCGACGCCACGTAATGAAAATCTTGATTTGTTTGTTATATCTACTCTTACTTTGTTCCACAAATTTTTTTAAATTATAGAAGACCATAATCAACTCATTTTTTTTAGAAATTTTCAACCATAAACATACGAAACAAAAACTCTTAAGCAACACACAAGTGATTGAGTGATTTCTATAGAATCATGCCCATAACCATATAGCCTAGTCTTCTGTATTGGGCTAACTATGATGTAACTCGAGTTTCTGAGACTCGTAGTATTGTATTGAATAAACAATAGAATGTCATTGAAATTGCTTGTTTTCACAAAAGAGGACCTCAAAAATTGGTCTATAGTGATGCATGTAGATCTCAAACTCTTAACTATATAAATAATTATGGAAATCCGAACCCATCCTGTTAGGTATTATCAGGCCTGATCCGAACCCGTCCTGCTAGGACGGGTAATACCTGACCACAATTGCCATTGGACAACATAGTTGATTGAGTCATCATGACTCATGTTCTAGGTATTTTGTTTAGCTTTATGAATGATGTTAAAAATTTGTATATAGTAGTTGTGGCATTGTTGGATGAGGTTGTGTTTAACAGTTTACGACAAGAGTTTGGTAGGGGTGTATATAGGTCGGGTGGGTCGATTTTGGACCACTTTAGCCACCGACTCATACATCACGATTTGCATAACCTGAAATCCATACCCACCCAATAAAATCAAAACCCAACATCATCGGGTCGGGTCGGTTTACTATTAGTTACCAATTCTTATCTATAAATTATTTTGTGTGAAATAATTCTACTCATTGCTTTTTCATGACTAGTTTATTTGGAATTGAGGATTTCCATTTTCTCATGTAGTTTATTAAAATTGGCATAACCGACATGAATACTAGTTGTACCACGGTTGGACCATTCCACTTGTGAAATCGGCGCCCCAGCATAAACCGGTTTGACAACCTTGGGTGAGAGTGAAAGTCTTGTAATTTTTTAGAATCTGGGTAGTAGTATTAGATAGGATGAATGTAAAATATTGTGTATACTACTGTATCTAACCCTACAAATCAAATAAGTGGCTTTCTCTAATCACAAAGATCTTCTCCAATAATCAAATAATAAATTTTGAGTTTAAGTGGTGTATTATTATATTATAACTTATAAATTAATTAGGTTAGATAACTTTGTGAGAATACAAGGATTATCATACAATCTTTATTTCATAACACAAAATTTGGCATGCAATGATATGTAATTTGAATGAACATAGTGCGTTAAATGAGGTAGTTAAGTACAAATACACGAGATATTCATAGGATCGGATAAGTTTAACCAATGCATCGAGACTGGAAACTTACGAATGCAGCTTCACTTGGCAAGAAAAGCGTAGCATGGTTGTCTTTAAAGTCTAGATTCAATGAATTATAATCCCATAAATTAATGATTAAAAATTAAAAATAAATCAAGATTTTGAATTTAAAACTAATAACGAGAAATTTGTGTTCTTGTGGTCTAACAGGTTTCAATTCTATTTAATCAATTTTCAGAAACTATAAAAGTAGCGGATGATGGTGAATTAGTTAAAAAAAAAGGGTACTTATTAAAGGAAAATTCATATATCCCTCTATTCTTACTTTGAAAATTCTAATATGGCTATGATCTTACAAGGTATGATGTAGATACATGTTTGCGTCATTCAATCACGCCCTCACACAATTTACAGCTCTTGAATGTAAATGTGACAATATGCTTTAAAATTATCATCATATATATCAAATGATTTTGAATCACAAATCTTATAAGCCAACTACATAAACACAACATTTTTGTAAATGCTTTAACCAAATATGTCAACTATCTTGTTACTTTGACAAGGATAAAGTTTTAAGACGAAAATTATCTCTAAAACTGAAGGAGAAATTTCAGAAAAGAAAAAGGCAAAGCTAGTACACTATTAGAATATTCATTGAAAAAAACAAAAAAAGAGTATCCCACTAAAAAATCATACGGAGCCCTACGTGCCCACATTGGGTGCTTTGTCTTTATCTTCTCTTTTATTTACCCTTTTTAATGACATTCCTTTCCTATGAATTCTCCGATGAACATGCATAACCATGACTCATAGCCACATCACATGAAGAATCAGTGTCTTGAAACTGTGAAAAGTACTTCTAAAAAACAAATAAAAATAAACTTTGAAACCCTCTCTCCGGCCATCCCGCAATATGGCAAAAACTCACGCTATTATTTCGGGGGGGAAACAAACAAAATAACCCTTTTCTTTTTTCCTCTTCTTCTTATTCTTCTTCCACTTCTCTCAAATCAAATGCCTCCTCGATCGACTGATTAATTCATTCTCTGATTATGATCAGTCACTCCCAACTCCACATGAAAAAAAAACACACACAGAGCTCCGATCCTCTTACATCATGGATTCAACTGTTAATGTTGTTTAATTTTGTTTGAAATCATCGTAGATAGAAAAAAAAAAAAAGGCATTTGGTTCAAGGAGTACTCTTTCGATCAGAGTGTCCTGTCCATTCAATTCATGGATCCTTTAGGCATTCTCTGCAATGGTTGATCCCAGCTTAATAAAGTGCGCAGTTTGACGTTCATTTCTTCATTGGTAATTTCCCTTTCTATTTCCCTTGAATATATAAGAATGGATGTCATCGAATTGGTGAGTTGAACATTCGGTGTTTGTGTTTTATCATGATTTTCTTTCCATGAATTGTTGTTGGTGGAAGAAAGCTTTTTTCAAGGAGTGGGTTCTCTTTGCAGGTTTGACAAGAAGTACTGGATTTAATAAAAAGCCGGAATATTCTCACCTTGTTAGAGTTTTTTTTGTTTTTATCAATTTTATGTTAGAAGGAAATAAGTAGAAAAAAAGATATGGCAATGGAGCCTTTATGCGACTGTTGTAGCACGGAGAAGGCAGTGGTTTATTGCAAATCAGATATAGCTAGACTATGCTTGAAGTGTGATGGGTACGTGCATTCAGCCAACTTACTATCCCGTAGGCACCAACGATCCCTTCTCTGCGATAAGTGCAATTCAGAAGCTGCAACAATTCGGTGTTTGGATGAGAACCTTTCAGTGTGCCAAGGTTGTGAATGGAGTAATGCTAATAATAATAATGGATGCTCAACTTCAGGACATAGGCTACAACCATTAAATTACTACACAGGTTGCCCTACTTTGTCAGAGTTTTTCGGAATATTGACTTCACTTCTCGAGGTTCCTTCTTTGGCCGATGGATTTGATCCTGGATTGAAACAACCTCCTCCACCATTACCATTGTCTCTTGTTAACTTGCAAGCCAATGAGATTTCAGGGAGTGGTAGTACTTTTGACCAAAGGTCCAACGATGGTGGTTTCAAGCAATTGGATCCTTGTTCCAAATTTGAACCTTTGGTGGGGGTTCATCCACCACCTTTTGCTCCACCTAATACGAGTTACATTCAGTACTACAGAGATCAATCGACTTTCCTACCAGAAGAATCAAACGTACTAAAGGTAAAATAGCTTACTGTGTCTTATAAATTTCAGCTAGTGGTGTGCATGATGACCAAGAATGAAGACCATAGTTAAATTGAAAGTACGTTTTGTTTGATTAAATTTTTAATTTTGGTCCTCTAGACTTTTCTTATTTTTTTAAGAAGAAAAAGTAAGGAATGAAAAATCAGATTAAACTATATTCAATTAGTTCATATTTTCAATTCAAATCTTGATTCGGTCTAGGTTAAGTATATTTATCATGTTATTCTCTTTTTTTTTTCTTCAAAACATATAATGTGGAGCAGGGTTGTTCAAATCTTAAAGATCTTGGATTGCATGATGGTGAAGATCTCTGTGATGGCTTAAATATGGATGATGTTCAATTGAATTTTGAACATGCTGATGATTTATTTGGATGTCTACAAAGTAATGCGAGAAGCACATTTGAAGATTTGGGGAAAGATTGCAAGACAATTGAGAGGAACTTGTCTTTCACAGAATCGAATGGTCCAATCGAGAATTTTATAGAGGTTAGTTTGCCTTGTGGGCTCCCTCTATGTTCACAATTCAATTGATTATATGAATCTAGCTAATACCCTAGCGTTATTTTAAGGCAACATCATCGAGACAACAACAAGAATGTACTGCAATATTTCAGGTGAATCATGTTGCCGCTGGATCGAGTAATCTTGTGCCAGCTATAAGTGGTGGTAGCAATTGCTTTTACATGACCCCAAATTGTAACAACAGAAATATCAACCTAGGGTTCCCTAATGCCACTGGCCAAGTTCATTCGAGCATCTCTCTCTCTTTGTCCAACATTAGTGGTGAAAGTAGTGTTGCTGATCACCAAGATTGTGGCTTGTCACCCACATTTTTTAGTGTCGAATCTCCATGGGACTCCACCTTGGAACCTAGCGGCCCACATGCTAGGGTCCAAGCCAAGTTGAGGTACAATGAAAAGAAGAAGACACGAAGGTATAATATTTATTTATAACTCTATGTTGGTATGCATCTTTCATTTCCAACAATCATCTTCTTCTTACTCATGTTTAACCTTTTGCAGGATGCTATAATTTGTTATCGCATCAGTTTTAGTAGGATATGTTGACCCCTTTCATATACCCCCAAAAATTTAAGTATGATCTGTGTTTTTTGCCCGAACTTCTGGTGTCCCTCTGAAGCCTATTATTCAAATTTTCCATTGTTTTTGCAAATTGGTGTAGGCTCATGGTGTTTTCAGTTGGATCTGGAAAAAAAAATTATACAAAATCCTCGTGATGGTCTATCCTAAATCTGCTTGCCTTTCAATATTTCAAATGCACGTAATGATTTGTGTAGTGTGTTTGTAGGTTTGGGAAGCAAATAAGATACGCATCTCGCAAAGCGAGGGCTGATACAAGAAAAAGAGTGAAAGGAAGATTTGTCAAAGCTGGTGAATCATACGATTATGACCCTAATACTCCAACAAGCGACTTCTGAAATGAAGCTACCAACCATCTTTTGGTTTTATTTGTCAATGATGGCATCTTATTAAGTCATGGAAACTGGCTTTTGCAAGTTGCGGTGCGTATGATTTGATTATTATTAAAAGCTAACTAGTTTTCTTGATTGTTTGGTCATAAGATCGTGGATAAAAACATAGGTTCGACAACTTACTTTCCTTTTTGAGAATTTATCAGCTTGCCTACACTTATTTTTTGCATTCAGTAATTGACTTTTGTCACCGCTTTTTTCCCTGGGACATGTTTTGGGTGTCTTATGTTGTTTTATGATTGTGTTTCTATTTTCTTGTTTTTATTCTACAGATTGTACCTCCACATTTTTTATTGATGTCTTATCATAATTATCGAGTTTACGATCCTTAATAATAGTGAAAACGTTTCTCCGCATAATGTTTAGTATTTTTAAGTAACTCTTGCATATGGAATTGCAGGTCAGAAAATCAGTCTCTTCCACGTTTTGAAGAGTGGATAAGGTGTTATTTGGTTAACTCCAAACCATTGTTGTTAACAGGTTATGTCCCTCTAGATCACTTTGGAAACCTACACACATGTTTCTTTTTGTACCATTTTTTTCTTACTTTTCAAACTTTTTGCTTCATTCATCTTTGCTTTTATCATACAACAGAGTTCTCAACAGTGTCGTCGGCTGGCTCTCTTAGATGTCGACATGCATGACAAGTGAAAGCGAATTACATCTGCAGCAGAACACCTGAGATATCATATATAATAATATTCTTGCTTTAGCCAATGACTCATTCCTTTCTCTTCTCGTACGTAGAAGGCTCATGGAAGTTCAATAAACACGCACATAAGTCATACACTATGAAAGATAATTTTATGCCTTCAAGATCCACATGACCTTCAATTTTTTGCGATATGACATTCTTTTTCATGCAATGAACAGTTTGCTCTAAAAAATATGACATTTTTTTCATGCAATGAACAGTTTGCGCTCAATTTTTTATGCAACAAAATAATGAAAGTTGCATTATATATAATAAACATTTTGTGTAAGTAGTTATAATAGATTAAATTAATTATTTGAAAGTTTAATAGTAATTTATATTCCTGTACTAGTGAATATTAACAAAGACACCCCATTATTATCAAAACGTACTAAAGTACCATTCCATACAAAAAATTATTAATTATGTTAAATGAGTATAAAAATTACCAATTTGGCACTAATTTATTAAATATTTTTATATCAGAAATAAAAATAACTCAAAGTAGTAAAAAACAAAGTTTTTAATTAAAAACGGATAATAGCATTTTCTGCTCCTGTACTATTGCGAATTAACAAACGTTCCCATGTACTATTTTTCCGCACAAACATATTCTAATATTCCAACGTAACAGAAATACCCTTCCATTAGAAATTTTGTTTTCTCACGGTTAAATAGGGTCAGAAATTATCCAACTACCCCTGATTAATAACAAAATGCCATCTACTTTTGAACTAGTTACAGTCGAATTAAGAAAAGAAAAAAAAAAAGCAATCCCGTAAGCTACAGTCGTAATCCGTTCACCTTCTCCCTTCTACCAAGAGTGACCAGTCGATTGTCATCGATCCCGACCACCCTCGTCCGGCGTCCACCAACTCGGTCGACGTCGCATTGGTGCAGGGGTAGTCGGCCGAAGCTGCCTTGCTGTAGGGATCCTCGTCCAGCACGACCGCGATCGTGGGAGACTGAAATTCCTTCGACGAGCAAAAGCAGAGGAAATTCACACTTATCCTATTTGCCTCTTAGGTAAGGCTCCAATCAAAATTAATCATAACTAAAGAACCCAAAACCCTAAATTGACTACTACTTCTCTGATTCATGCTAACAAGCCCAATCTCGTGTTGTGCCCTCCTCATGTGGTGGAGAAGCAGCCAACAAGGTTGGCGATGGTAATTGAGAAAAGGAAAAAAAACAATAATGGTAAGATGCAGGTGACAAATGCAGTTGGATGGTGCATATCCCCAACCATTCCAATTGAATATGTCCCCTCCATTTTCTCCTATAAAAGGGACGCCTAGTTCCCTTCTGAAACCATTCCATTTTTCCATCTTCATCATTCTTCTTTGCTAGCTCTCGGTTCTATTTCTTTCTTGTGATTTCGGTTGTGAAACGTTTTCACAATCACGGGTAGATAGGAGATTTCCTTGTGAGTGAAATAGTTAGGTTGTTTGGGAAACACCGTGTGTTCTATTTCTTGTATCGAGAAAATCTCTGTAACCTACCATTGTTATAGTAAAGAAGTACTCTGGAGCTGCTGTTCCCGTGGACTGGCCCAAAATCAGGGTATACCACGTAAGTCCTCGGTGTTATTTATTATTATCTATGCTTGTTGTTATTTTGAGAATAGTCGTAGTATATTGCATTATTAAATTACCGAGGTAAATTTATCTAAGTAAGTTGGTTACCGTAATTCTGGAGGCTCTACCACCAGGTCCAACTTACCTGTGAACTTTTTACAAGCGTGTGATTTCTTATTGCAATATATTTACCCGATATTCTCACCTGTTGCGCCCAACAAGTGGTATCAGAGCCACGTCCAATGGAGGCAAAAACAAGCAAGATAATAAGTCTGAATGGCTCAAACTATCACATATGGAGAAACAAGATGAAGGATCTCCTACTTGTGACGGAGTTGCATTTGCCGGTGTTTAGCCCAACTAAACCTGATGGCAACAACAAATTATTTTATCTGACCAAGTTGGTCCAGATGAAATACAAGGAAGGCAAATCCTTGGCGGATCACTTGAACGAAATTCAAGGAATCATGGATCAGTTGTCCGATATGGGCATAAAGATGGAAGATGAGGTGGTCGCTCTCCTCATTCTGGCTTCCCTTCCAGAATCTTGGGAGACACTAAAAATTTCACTTACCAACTCTGCGAAAGATGGAGTTATCAACATGGAGATCGTCAAAAGTGGGGTTCTGAATGAAGAGATGCGGAAAAGATCACAAGGTGCATCCTCATCATCTTCCCAGTCAGACCTTTTGGCGGTGGATTCCAGAAGCAGAGGAAGAAGTGAAGCGAGAGTCTCGAAGCAAAGAGGCAAGAGTCGAGGGAAGTCCAACAAGTTTGCCAATATCAATTGTCATCACTGCAAGGAAAAGGGCCACATCAGAAGATTTTGCCCAAAGTTCAGAAACGAGAGAAGGAAGGGCAAACAAGATGAGAATAGTGATGATGATGGTGCAAACTCTATTGATGAGTTCAATATTGTCTACGAGGAAGATGTTGTCAACCTAACAACCCAGGAGACAAGCTGGGTGGTTGATAGTGGGGCTACCATCCACGTGACGTCCAAGAGAGAATTTTTCTCATCTTACACATCAGGTAACTTCGGTGTGGTAAGAATGGGAAATGGTAATCTTTCCAAAGTTATCGGAAAAGGAGAAGTCTACTTGGAGACGATGAATGATACGAAGCTACCGCTGAAGAATGTCAGGCATGTTCCAGAAATGCGCCTGAATCTCATCTCTGTAGACAAGTTGGATGAGGAAGGTTACTGCAACACCTTCCACAATGGGCAGTGGAAACTCACCAAAGGCTCCTTGGTGTTGGCCAAGGGCAAGAAGCTGTCAAAGCTGTATGTGACGGAAGCCAAGATCTCCCCAGAGATTGTCAACTTAGCGGAGAATGGTGACACAATTGAATTGTGGCACAAACGGCTTGGTCACATGAGTTAGAAGTCCATGGCAAATTTGGCCCAGAAGAAAGTCATAGTTGGGTTGGATCATGTTCATTTAAAGAAGTGTGTTGATTGCCTTGCGGGAAAGCAAAACTGAGTTGATTTCAAAAGTTACATCCCTTCAAGAGTGAAGAACGTGTTGGATCTAGTTCACTCAGATCTCTGTGAACCCGATGTCAATGTCCAATCACTTGGAGGTGTCAGATATTTCGTGACATTCATTGATGACCATTCACGGAATACTTGGGTGTATACCTTGAAGAGCAAGGATCAGGCCCTAGACGTTTTCAAGCAATTCCTAACCCTGGTGGAGAGGGAGACTGGCAAGAAGCTGAAGTGCATCCGGACTGACAATGGTGGAGAGTACAGAGGTCCGTTTGCTACCTTCTGTAAGGAACATGGAATTCGGAAGCAATTCACACCACCAAAGACCCCGCAATTGAATGGGCTAGCTGAGAGGATGAATAGGACCCTGCTAGAGAGATTCAGGTGCTTGTTATCACACTCGAAGCTACCACAATCTTTCTGGGGGGGAGGCACTGCTTGCATCAGTTTTTGTGTGGAACAGGTCACCCAGTGTGCCACTGAAGTATGACGCCCCAGAGAAGGTGTGGACAGGAAAAGAAGTTTCCTACAAACATTTGCGGGTGTTTGGTTGCAAGGCCTTTGTCCATATTCCAAAGGATGAAAGGTCAAAGTTGGATTCAAAGACGCGACCGTGCGTATTCATTGGCTATGGTCAAAATGAGTTTGGCTATAGATTCTTTGATCCCATCCAGAAGAAGCTTATCAGAAGCCGTGATGTTGTGTTCATCGAGAATGAGACCATCGAAGATGTTGTTGCTAGGAAAGAAGTTCCTAGTACTGATGCTAGCCAGCCAAACCTTGAGCTAGTGCCTCCAACACCAGTGCCTACAGAAGTTGGAGAAGAAGTACAACATGATCATCCTGAGATAGTTGAACCAGATGCCCATGTGGAGGTTCAACCAGAAGATGCTGATGACGATGGTCAACCACCAGCCATAGAAGGTTCTCCTGTTCGAACAACAAGATCTGGTAGAAGTTCACGACCGTCTACCAGATATCTCGAGACTGAATACGTCTCACTTACTGACGGCGGAGAACCAGAGAGCTTCATAGAAGCTATGAATGACGAACACAAGCAGAAGTGGACAGAAGCTATGAAAGACGAGATGGATTCCTTGTATGAGAACAACACATTTGAGCTGGTAAAGTTGCCAAAAGGCAAGAGAGCTTTGAAGAACAAGTGGATGTTCAAGATCAAGCATGATGAACACAACCGTCAGCCATGCTTCAAAGCCAGACTAGTCGTGAAAGGCTTCAGTCAAAGGAAAGGCATTGACTTTGACGATATATTTTCACCTGTGGTGAAAATGACATCCATTCGTACTGTGCTGGGACTAGCAGCAAGTCTTAACCTGGAGGTTGAAAAAATGGATGTGAAAACTGCCTTTCTTCATGGTGATTTGCAGGAAGAGATTTACATGGAGCAACCATAAGGCTTCAAGAAGAAGAACAAGGAGGTAGGGATGGCAAATTACCCACCCATGGGTAATTATACCCAAAGCCAAGTAGACCCATTGATAATGGGTTGGGTATGGGTGAAGTGCATATGGATTTGGGGGTTTATAGATGGGTTTGGGTAAGGTATGAATATTGCTTCCATAATCTAAATGGGTATGGGTTGGATATGAATATCCATTTACTTGAGGGTGTTTTAACTACACATGCAAAAATTGGACCTATTTGTAAAACTTGAAAGGTTTAGGTACCAAAATGTAAGACCAAAAAAATTTAGGTACCAAAACGTAATTTTCCATTGATATTTTGAGGACTTATGTGCAAAAAAATTAATTTTAGGTACTAAATATGCATACCTATTAAGTTTGGGTATCAAACTGTAATTTGTATTTGGGCATGGGTACAAACCCAAATCCATTTGATATAAACCCAACTCAACCCAAAGTAAATGGGTATGGGTACAAACCCATCAAACTCTACCCCATATCCATCTATTTGGATTTCATACTCAACCCAATTGAGTTGGATAGTAAGAAACCCATGGGTATGGGCAAAGTTATCATCCCTACAAGGAGGGCTATGTGTGCAGGCTCAGAAAGAGCTTGTATGGCTTAAAGCAGGCACCAAGGCAGTGGTACAAGAAGTTTGAGTCTGTTATGGGGGAGCAAGGCTACAAGAAGACTACTTCAGACCACTGCGTGTTCGTGAAGAAATTTCCAGATGGAGATTTCATCATACTTTTGCTCTATGTGGATGATATGCTGACAGGAGATGTTGATTCGAGGAGGTCCACTTCTGGGTACCTGATAACCTTATTAGGGGGAGCAATATCGTGGCAGTCAAGGCTACAAGAATGTGTAGCTCTTTCCACTACAGAAGCTGAGTATATAGCAGTAACGGAAGCGTGCAAGGAGATGTTATGGAGGAAGAAGTTCTTGAATGAACTTGGGTTCCAACAGGAACGACCACAGTTGTTCTGTGACAGTCAGAGTGCTATTCAACTAGCGAAGAATGCTTCATTTCATGCCCGATCAAAACATGTCGATGTTCGATACCATTGAATCCGGGATGTGCTTGAAATGAGGCGGTTACAACTAGAGAAGATCCATACTAATGAAAATGGATATGACATGTGTACCAAGACTCTTCCAAGAGAAAAGTTTAAGTTCTGTCGATCAGCTGCAGGGATGACGAAGTCGCACATGTAGTAGGGCGGGGAAGAATTGTTGTGCGCTCCTCATGTGGTGGAGAAGCAGCCAACAAGATTGGCGATGGTAATTGAGAAAAAGAAAAAAAAAATCAATAATGGTAAGATGCAGGTGGCAAATGCAGTTGGATGGTGCATATCCCCAACCATTCCAATTGAATATGTCCCCTCCATTTTCTCCTATAAAAGGGACGCCTAGTTCCCTTCTAAAACCATTCCATTTTTCCATCTTCATCATTCTTCTTTGCTAGCTCTCGGTTCTATTTCTTTCTTGTGGTTTCGGTTGTGAAACGTTTTCACAATCATGGGTAGATAGGAGATTTCCTTGTGAGTGTAATAGTGAGGTTGTTTGGGAAACACCGTGTGTTCTATTTCTTGTATCGAGAAAATCTCTGTAACCTACCATTGTTATAGTAAAGAAGTACTCCAGAGCTGTTGTTCCCGTGGACTGGCCCAAAATCAGGGTATAACACGTAAATCCTCGGTGTTATTTATTATTATCTATGCTTGTTGTTATTTTGAGAATAGTCGTAGTATATTGCATTATTAAATTACCGAGGTAAATTGATCTAAGTAAGTTGGTTACCGTAATTCTCGAGGCTCTGCCACCAGGTCCATCTTACCTGTGAACTTTTTACAAGCGTGTGATTTCTTAGTGCAATATATTTGCCTGATATTCTCACCCATTGCGCCCAACATCTCGTTGATTCAAATCAATCAGAACAAAACTAAAATTATGGTTCCATAAATTTTTAAAATAGATATAGAGGGCATGTTTGTGCAATAAAATAGTACATGGGCATGTTTGTTAATTCGCAATAGTACATGCCTACAGGGGCCGAAAATCTTATTTTCCCATTAAAAAACTAAATTAATTAAATTTCTCATGGGTTTTATTTTTACGTAAACAATACGATTTGTTACACTTTGACAATATAATGATATTTAAAAAGAAATAGTAAAGTGATAGTTTTCAATTTATAATAATACATGGATATAAAATGATATTAACTCTTATTTAAAAATAAATTTTTTCAAATTATCAATTTATTTAATTAAATATAAATATTAAATGTGTTATATATATAGTGATTATATGTGTTTAGTATGGAAACTATGAAATGGAAGAAATCCGATATTAAATAAATATTTAACGAAATATTTATCACCATCCTATAAATATGTATATTTGCTAGCTCAATTTAGTTTAAAGCAAACTGAGATTTTTCAAAGTTTTCTGTTTTGAAGTTTGTGATAATTTTGAACACTTTTCAATATGATCCATTACTGGAGAATCAAAGCATATTCTCATTTGCAATGTGAAAATTCTAAAAAAAATTCTTCAATGAGTTGCTCCATATTTGCAACCTTTCTCTATAGAAATATAAACTTTTAAAGAGTTATTCGGTAGCTGAAATGGCAAATTATGGTGCCATGTATGTTCCATACGATCGACATTATTATAAATTAGCTTCGTGCCAGTTCGTTGACCATGCGGCCTCATTTTATCATCTTATTAATTAATATTTATTATACTTGAATTATATTTTTAAATGAATTATTCGATTGTTATTAGTATTAAAAAAATATTTATGTAATTTTCGTGTAATCTTAATTTGGGTTTATATGCATCAAAACAAATTGGGTTTAGCCGTTTAGGAGACCTTGACATACTATAAACTAATTATATATTTCATAAATAAAACTAATTATATATAACAAATTCAATATTTAATCACTTATTTTGAGTCAATAATCTAAGCAATACATATTTCTAAATTAAGAAATTCAATTGATGGTTATTGGTAGGTGGCATGTTTATTGTTGATGGGTCTCGCTGTTGGCGTTAGAGTTTATATGCAAATTGTTGATGTGACTTGAATCAGACTATCAGCCACGGTGCATGGGCTCGATGTTATTTGGGTTCGGGTTCTGAGCCTGGTCTGTAATCGTTTCCTTTGCCAGATTAGATTAGGTTTAGACCCACATGGAGAAGTACTATAAATACTTTTCATACTCCTCTGTAATCTGTAATCTCCTCGATATAGTGAAGCTGGCTCTCTCTCGCCCGTGGACGTAGCTAACACACATCATGTTAGTGAACCACGTAAATCGTGTGTCTGTGTTTTTCGATTCTCGCTTTCGTATTCTTGCTTTATCGATTCCGGTGATTTCCCGATCCGTAGCAGCGCGTTTATAACACACATCATGTTAGTGAACCACGTAAATCGTGTGTCTGTGTTTTTCGATTCTCGCTTTCATATTCTTGCTTTATCGATTCCGGTGATTTCCCGATCCGTAGCAGCGCGTTTATAACAAGTGGTATCAGAGCCGCGGCTGGAAATCAGGTTAGGGTTTTTCGATTCAGAAGAATGACGTCGGTAAACATGAAGATCGAAAAGTTCACGGGGAAGAACAGTTTTGCTATATGGCAGATCAAGATGCAGGCTTTATTAAAACAGCAAGGGCTGTGGGGGCCGCTGTCTACAAAACAGAAGAAGGCAGTGGTCGATGACTATGAGTGGAATACCTTGGAGGAGAAGGGCCACTCGACCATCATGCTATCGTTTTCTGATGATGTCATCATTGAAGTCGCTGCTGAGAAGTCTGTCGCGGGCTTGTGGTTGAAACTAGAGAGTCTGTACATGACTAAGTCTCTAACCAACAAGCTGCATCTCAAGCAACGGTTGTTCAGCTTGAGGATGCAAGAAGGTACGCCTTTGAGGGAACATCTCGAACAGCTTAACTCTATTTTGCTGGATCTGCGTAATATAGATGCTCAAGTTGATGACGAGGATGCTGCCCTAATCCTGCTGGTTTCTTTGCCGAGTTCATATGAGAATTTCGTTGATTCTTTTATTGCCAGAAAAGAAAGCGTGTCGTTAGAGGATGTCAGGTCTGCTCTTCATACGAGAGAGATCAGACATAAGGTGTCCGGATCTGGTACAGGTGGTGAGGCATCAGGTTTGGCTGTTACAGGTGGAAAGGGAAAGAAGAAATCTGGTAAAGGGAATTCTAACAAGAATTCCAAGGGTCCCGGTCCACAGCCAAGTGATGCTTGTCACAATTGTAAGGAAGTGGGGCATTGGAAGTACAACTGTCCCAGGAGAAGAGGGCAACGGTCTCGCCTTGGCTGTAGATGAGAAGGCACATCGTGGGGATGTATGGTTTCTGGATACTGCAGCCTCATACCATATGTCTCCGAACAGGGATTGCTTCACAACCTACGAGCAGATAGATGGTGGTAACGTGGTCATGGCAAATGGAGTTGTCTGCAATGTTGTTGGAATCGGGTCCATAAAGGTTCGGGCACATGATGGTTTGTTCTGTACTTTGAATGATGTCAGGCATGTTCCACGAATGACAAAGAACCTGATCTCCTTGAGTCTACTCGACAGCAAGGGTTTCAGTTTCAAAGGAAAAGGTGGAGTTGTGTATGTCTGCAAAGGTTCAAGGAAGGTGCTAAAGGGCGTGAAGCGTGGGACCTTGTATGCATTACAAGGGTCTGTGTTGTCTGGTTCTGCTGCAGTTGCATCGTCTCAGGTTCATCATGAAGATATGACCACTCTCTGGCACATGAGAATGAGGCATATGAGTGAACGAGGAATGCAAGTTCTGTCGAAGAGGGATCTTCTTTGCGGGCACAAGATGCAGAATTTGGAATTCTGCGAGCATTGTGTGTTTGGGAAGCTACATCGCAGCAAGTTTCTCAAGAAGGGTATCCACCGGACGAAGGGGATACTGGATTACCTCCACTCCGACTGCTGGGGTCCTTCACGAGTTGAATCCATTGGAGGCAGCAGGTATTTTCTGTCTATTATTGATGATTATTCGAGATTTACTTGGATTTTCATGATGAAGCAGAAAAGTGAGGCATTCACGAAGTTCAAGTAGTGGAAGACATTGGTGGAGAATCAAACCGGTAAGAAGATCAAGAAGCTGCGAACGGACAATGGTCTGGAGTTCTGTAATTCTGAGTTCAACGAATTCTGCAAGGATGAAGGGATTGCCCGTCATCGGACCGTGAGAGATACACCCTAGCAGAATGGCATTGCAGAAAGGATGAACCAGACATTGTTGGAGAGAGCACGGTGCATGCTCTCTAATGCTGGACTAGAGAGAAGATTTTGGGCAGAAGTAGTGAACATGGCGTGCTTCCTGATCAACCGTGGACCTCACACAGGTATCGAGTTGAAGACTCCTTATGAGGTATGGTATGGTAAGCCTGCTGATTACTCTTCACTGAAAGTTTTTGGGTGTCCTGTTTATTATAATGTGGATGAGGGTAAACTGAACCCAAGGGCAAAGAAGGGTGTATTTGTGGGTTACGGAGATGGAGTTAAGGGACTTCGAGTCTGGTCACCTTCTGAGCATCGAGTTATACTCAGTAGAAATGTGATATTTGATGAGAAGTCTATGTTTAACCCCATGTTGAAGGTTACTGTTGTTGAAGGTAGCAGGAATGTTGATAAGCAGGTGGAGCTTCAAACTCTCAATGAGAGTGAATTTGAGCACCAAGGTGGAGATGATCAACATGAGCATGTTTCTACAGAGTCAGAAACTTCACAGTCCAGTGCAGGAGCTCAACAGTCTATAGATTCCGGTAGACCGAAAAGAGTGACTGCAGGGGTACCTCCACAGAGGTATGGCTTCGAGGACATGGTGGCGTATTCATTTCAGGTTGCTGAAGAAGTGGATGCTGGTGAGCCAGTGGCTTGCCGCAATGGGAGATGTGATGGAATCCCATGACAGGAATCAGAAACTTCACAGTCCAGTGTAGGAGCTCAATAGTCTATAGCTTCCGGTAGACCGAAGAGAGCGACTGCAGGGGTACCTCCACAGAGGTATGGCTTCGAGGACATGGTGGCATATTCATTTCAGGTTGCTGAAGAAGTGGATACAGGTGAGCCACAATCCTATAGAGAAGTCGTTTCGGGTGGCGAAGCTAATTAGTGGCTTGCCGCAATGGGAGATGAGATGGAATCCCATGACAAGAATCAGACTTGGGAGCTAGTTAAACGACCACAGGGAAGGAATATTGTTACAAACAAGTGGATCTACAAGAAGAATGAAGGAATCACTTCTAACGAGGGCATGAAATTTAAAGCTCGGGTGGTTGCACGAGACTTCTCGCAGAGGGAAGGAGTTGACTACAATGAGATTTTCTTACCAGTGGTCAGACATACTTCGATAAGAGTGCTACTAGCAATAGTGGCACATTATGACTTGGAGCTCGAGCAGCTAGACGTGAAGACAGCTTTCCTACATGGAGAGTTGGAGGAAGAAATTTACATGACTCAGCCAGAAGGATTCGAGGTTCCGGGAAAAGAAGACTATGTTTGTAAGCTGAAGAAGTCCTTGTATGGACTTAAGCAGTCTCCGAGGCAGCGGTACAAGAGATTTGACAGTTACATGCTTGAGCTAGGCAACAACAGAAGTCCATATGATTATTGTGTGTATCACAACAAGGTGGATGATGGTTCGATGATCTATCTTGTTCTGTATGTGGATGATATGCTCATAGGTGCGAGGTCGAAGTCTGATATCCAGAAGTTAAAGGGGCTTCTCATTGCTGAGTTTGAGATGAAGGATTTGGGAGCTGCTCAGAAGATCTTGGGTATGGAGATTTACAGGGACAGGTCGAAGAAGAAGCTTTTCTTGTCATAGAAGAGCTACATCCAGAAGATATTGTCGAGGTTTGGCATGTCTTCAGCAAAGCCCTTAAATACTCCTAGTGCTTCAAATGTTCATCTATCCCCAGCTTATGCACCGCAGTCAGAGGCTGAGATGGAGTACATGTCGAGAGTCCCATATGCTAGTGCAGTAGGTAGCTTGATGTACGCTATGATATGCACTAGACCTGATCTTGCACATGCTGTTAGTGTTGTCAGCAACTTTATGATACAACCTGGGAAGGAGCATTGGCAGGCTGTGAAGAGGATCTTCTGGTACCTTAAGGGTACACCTGATGGGGGGATTAGCTTCGGAAGTGATACAGAGTGCTTGGTGTCTGGGTATTCTGACTCGGACTATGCTGGAGATGTTGACACGAGGAGATCGATGACCGGTTATGAATTCACTCTTGGGAGTTCTGTAGTGAGCTGGAAGGCAACTTTGCAGTCGGCGGTGACATTGTCTACTACTAAGGCAGAGTATATGGCATTGACAGAAGCTGTTAAGGAAGGAATATGGTTAAATGGACTGGTTGGTGATCTGGGTCTACATCATGATCAGGCAGTGGTGTATTGCGACAGTTTGAGTGCAATATGCTTGGCCAAGGATCAAGTCCACCATGAGAGAACTAAGCACATCGACATGAGGTATCATTTCTTGAGGACAGAGAAGAGGATTAAGGTGAAGAAGGTTGGCACCGCGGATAATCCTGCTGATATATTCACGAAGCCAGTTCCACATGGCAAGTTCCAACACTGTTTGGACTTGATGAATGTCTTGAGTGGGTAACTCCGCCCTACGGGGCATTGATGGCGGGAGAGAGAGAGAGAGAGAGAGAGAGAGAGAGAGAGAGAGAGAAGGAGCAGAGTACATCAGAGATTTAAGAGGAAGAGGATTCAAGTCAAGGTGGAGATTTGTTGATGTGACTTGAATCGGACTATCAGCCGCTACGACTGGTAGTCGGGGGTCTCTCTGTTGGCGTTAAAGTTTATATGCAAATTGTTGATGTGACTTGAATCGGACTATCAGCCGCGGTGTATGGGCTCAATGTTATTTGGGTTCGGGTTCTGGGCCTGGTCTGTAACCGTTTCCTTTGCCAGATTGGATTAGGTTTAGACCCACATGGAGAAGTACTATAAATACTTCTCATACTCCTCTGTAATTTGTAATCTCCTCGATATAGTGAAACTGGCTCTCTCTCGCCCGTGGACGTAGCTAACACACATCGTGTTAGTGAACCACATAAATCATGTGTCTGTGTTTTTCGATTCTCGCTTTCGTATTCTTGTTTTATCGATTCCGACGATTTTCCGATCCGTAGCAGCGCATTTATAACATTTATCATGGGCTTATCATGTAAAATTTAGGAAAACAACACCTAATATATCCACTCTTGATATTTCAATTATATAACATTGACTTATATCCTTGGTAGACCCATGTGCCTCAACACCTAATATATCCACTCTTGATAATATATACATTGTACAGTAACCTATGATGCTTGAATATAATTTCTTAACAAAGATGTTTGATCACCAGATAAAATTATTTGTTATTTGAAAGTCAAGACACTTGACACATGATTGAGAATTATCACTTTGACAAAGGCGTTAAACCCTAACATATACCGTGTGCCCATTTTGAAAATTTATAGTGTATATTTTCAAGTAAAATCGTATTTTGTTATTAATAATTGATAGAGAACTACAACACATTCACAATAATTCTAAAGTGTAACGGCAATTGAATGATAAATTCGTAATTCAAACAAATCATAAATTTTCATCCACCTATTACTAATATATCACTATTAAATTAGATTAACTTTAAATTAATTAGTACTGCGACTTCATTTAGATGGTTAATTTATAATTTTTAATATAAAGAGAAATTAATGATCGCTCGAATTAAACATCCATTTTGTCGTTCGTTGGTAAACCATCCAGCCAAGTGTTTTGATTTGGGTGATTCTCCTCTACAATAGTGTGCCTGCAAAGTATAAGGCCCAAACAATTTTACCATCATTAGAGGCCGAAAGCCCAAAGACGAACGATTCAAGATCCATCCTAGCCTCTTAACCCAATAACCATTTTGTTTTCGCGGCGGACAGTTGGAAGAGACGCACGCATCAGTCTCTTCTTCCCGACTCCGGAGCCCATTTTCCCCCGACCACGTCCACTGCCGCCGGCGAGTGTCCCGTTCCGACTCCCAGAAGAATGCCCCCGATCAGAAACTTCACTCTTACACCTTCCCGCCTGAAAGACCTCCTCCTCCTCTTCTCCCTCCTCGCCGTAGTCTACCTCACCTTCCGCAACCCTCTGCCGCGAGCTCCGCCGTCAGATCGTGCCGATCTCACTACGTCTTCCGCCCCCACCACTCGCAGCCACATCCTCTTCTCCATAGCCTCATCCTACGGCGCCTTCCTCCGCCGGAAACCTTACATCAACCTCTGGTACGAGCCCAACGCCACCCGTGCTTTCGCCTTTCTGGACGCCGTCCCAGCCGATCTCCCCTCCGATCTCCCCTCCGATCTCCCTCCGGTGATAATCTCCGAGGACACATCTCGATTCCCTTACACCTTCAAAGGCGGGCTGCGATCTGCAATCAGAGTTGCGCGGGTTGTGAAGGAAGCCGTGGAGCTCAATCAAACCGGCGTGCGGTGGTTCGTCTTCGGCGACGACGATACGGTTTTCTTCGTCGATAATTTGATTAAGACGCTGTCGAAGTACGATCACACGCGGTGGTTCTACATAGGGAGCAATTCCGAGAGCTACGAGCAGAACGTGAAGCATTCATTCGATATGGGCTTCGGCGGTGGCGGTTTTGCAATCAGTTCCCCTTTGGCTGGGGTTTTGGCTAGGGTTTTGGACTCTTGCTTGGTGCGTTACTCCCATTTGTACGGCAGCGATGCCAGGATCTTCTCTTGCTTGGCCGAGTTGGGTGTTGGGCTGACTCACGAGCCTGGCTTCCACCAGGTGAATCTCAAGCTTCAAAGTCTTCCCATCAATTTTTCAATTCGAAATGTATCAGGACATTGAGAATGCAACTCTTGGCTGGGGAAGAATAATGAGTTTTAGCCAATATCCATCATCATGGAAGAAAGTTTATTTATTTAGTTCTATGGTGTCAGGTTGATTTGCGTGGGAGTTTATTCGGTTTGCTTTCAGCTCATCCATTGTCGCCATTGATATCTCTTCATCATCTGGAAGCTTCAACCCCTGTTTTTCCCACCATGAACCAAACTCAGGCTATGGAACATCTTTTCCAGGCTGTGCATACTGACCCAACTAGGATCCTGCAGCAAGTAGTTTGTTATGACCACACAAACTCCTTCACTGTTTCAATAGCGTGGGGCTATTCGATTCAGGTGTTTGAAGGGAATGAGCGTCTTCCTGATCTCCTCGCGCTGCAGCAGACCTTTTCGCCGTGGAGAAGACATCGAAACCCACTTGCTGGCTATTACATGTTCACCATGAGACCCTATCCTAAAGATCCATGCAAAAGGCCTGCTGTCTTCTTTATGAAAAATGTTAAGTCTGGTGAAGACGGGATTTGGAGCAGTTACACTAGGCACAATGTTGAGGATTGCCCTAGGGCTTCTAGAGCCATAAATAATCTCGAGTACATCAAGGTATCATCGGATAGATTGACGCTTGATTCTGAACAGGTATAAGGATGAGTTGATGTGGTATTCTTTTGACCGTCAACTTAAAATTTGGTTTCAGCTGTGCTGACTGCTTCTTTACCTGCAGATTTGGGCTCCACGTCGGCAGTGTTGTGATGCTTCTTCCTCATCTGAGAAATCCATGGTTATTAGAATCAGACAGTGCGGAAATAATGAACTGATTGCCATGCATCTCTAGTGATTGTGGAATATGTATACATGTTTATAGTGAAAGTAGTTTGGAGCTTGAATCAGTAGCAGTCCAATGTTAAATCGTTGGTAATTATTCTTCGCTTATAAGCTCTGTGTCATTTGATAATTATGTGACAGCTTCATTTAATTAATGTCATTCTCTTATCTTCTTTCAGGAAATAGAAAACTGCAAGAATTCTGTTGCTCGGTTCGACCCGACTGCTGAGGAATTTGAGGATTGGCCTTGATGCGTCAAAACAGACTTCTACCGAATCTGTGCGGACTAGTTTACTTGGGTCAAGCTCTGAAGTAGAGACCCCCCTAAACTTGCTTCGATGTGAATAGCTTGCTTCAAGGGAATCTGTTTTATGATCTGGGTTTGTAGATAGAGATCGAAAGGAATGCCACATCATATCGACCAACTCCAAGCTGGAAAGATGGTACGAACAACTCACCTGTGGTATTCTTCTACTCAGCTCTGTCTTTCAGTTATGTATTGTTGTGACAGCAGCATACAGTGTGTTCTGAATCTCTCTCTCTCTGTTGACTTGTAAGAAATGATAGATTATTAGATACGAACATTGTGTTCTCATGTAGGTTTTGATTTCTGGAGTAAGTGCTGTTTCTGTTTCCAGATTCTTCGAAGTCAAAGGAGTTTTCACATCCAGAGAGCTGAATCCTTAAAAGGTTAGGAAAGTGGAAGGTGTTGTTCTCTTTGTAAGGAATAGTAGATCACTTGTCTTTAAAAGGGATCGGGATCCTTAACTTCGCTTTCAATATCCGTAACCAAATTCTATGAATCGAAGCTATACTATACCCCTCCTTTTTTTTTTTTTGGGAGTTTGGGCTGCTGACAGATGGTTCTCATTTTTTAGTATTGCGAGGAGTAAACATGCAGTAACTACTAACTAGTTTGACTCAAACCAGGCTGATGAACCCCTTTGCTTTGGATCTGTTCAAAAGAAAAAAATTCTTAACATGTTTCAATTGAACTGCAAAGCAAGTTGCACATGTTCATACGATGCATCTGTTCTTTATTGAGTTGTACGCTGCAGAACTTGTGCAACTTTTTGTTAAGTCAATCAACCATTGGTTTGATGTGATGATTCCAATCTCATCACAGTTGAAAGGAACAAACAAGGTGAAAGCCCCTTTTCACCTTCAATTACGGCTTCGTCGGAACTCAGAAGTTGCACAAAAAAGAAGGCCTGCAGTTTGGTTATCCTGTTGAAGAAATGGTAACATGAACCATCCTGGTGACTTTACTGGGTTTCTTTTTCCCCTTCATATGCCGTCCCTAATAATAGTGTGTATGTGTAGGGAACAAGTTTTTGGCAGTTTAATTCATTGAAAGAAACCATGTTTTCTTGGACTAGAGATTGCTGAAAATTTGATTGAGAGATTGTTGAAAATTTGATCAACCCATTCACCTTAATAATTCCCACATGAATCCAAAACCAACTGCAAGGGGGTTGCTTTGATTGTAAAAGCAGCAGAGTTCGCTTCCTCTTTAGATTGGGATGAAACAGTTGACTTTTCCTCCCTTTTGTAAGGCCTAACTCCACCTATTTCCTTAAATGCTTAGAAAAGATGCCAACTCGCTTCTTTTTCCACCTTCAGTTGCGCCTGTGATATATGAGCCTGATTGAACCTATAAATCCAAAATCAAAATCAAATTCAAAGTCAAAACCTTCACTCCTGACAGAGACTGCAGAGAACTTCCACAGTTGGAAAGAATGCAGCTTCTTCATTCAACTTCTAAACCAAACTCTTCTTCTACTCGTTTCATCAGGTTCATCATCTTCTCATCATCCATCCTCACCCTTTACCTTCTGGTCTTGCTCTTCCTCGTCGCTTCATCCAAGCTCACGAGCGTAACTTCCTGGGAAAGTTCAGCTTCACAGCACTCACCGACGACTCTCGAGCACATTGTGTTCGGGATTGCTTCCAACAAGAAATCATGGCAGAAGCGGAAGGAGTACGTCAAGCTCTGGTGGAAGCAGCCACACCAGCAGCAGCAGATGGGGATGAGGGGCTGCGTGTTCCTCGAGGCGCCACCTGATGACTTCAATGTCACCTCTGGCAATGACAACTCCACACTCCCTCCAATCTGCATCTCTCAGGACACCTCCAGGTTTCGTTACACCTTCAAAAACGGTCTGAGGTCGGCGATTCGGGTGGCGCGTGTGGTTTCCGAGACGGTGGCGCTGAATCATTCTGACGTCAGGTGGTTTGTGTTTGGTGACGACGACACTGTTTTCTTCCCGGAGAACTTGGCGAAGACATTATCGAAGTACGATCACGGGCTTTGGTACTATATAGGGTCGAACTCGGAGATCTACGAGCAGAATAGGTTGTTTGGGTTTGACATGGCCTATGGTGGAGCAGGATTTGCTATTAGCTATCCGCTGGCTAAAGTTCTTGCCAAGGTTTTTGATTCTTGTATCGAAAGGTACCCTCATCTTTATGGAAGTGATTCCAGGATCTCTTCTTGCTTGGCCGAGCTTGGAGTGACGTTAACTCGAGAGCCCGGTTTCCATCAGGTATGTATGGCTTGGCAAGCATATTTTGGTGATATATAATATCACCACCCTGGTATCTTAATAGAGGCCGGTTTCCATACTGACGATTTGCTTCTTTTCCAGCTGGATTTCCATGGCAATATGTTCGGTATACTGACATCACATCCAACGACACCATTGGTATCCCTCCATCACATGGATCACATCGACGCGATCTTCCCTAACATGACAACCCAGGATTCTGTAAATCATTTACTAGAGGCAGCAAAGATCGATTCCCAGAGGGTTCTGCAGAAGACCGTGTGCTATGATCGCTGGTTCTCGTGGACCATTTCCATTTCATGGGGCTACGCAGTCGAGGTCTACGGCAATCACATGCTTCTCCCGGACGTACTTCCCGTTCAAACCACTTTCAGGCAATGGAGCAAAGGTGACGTTCTAGCTGCAACTTACGTTTTCAACACCAGACGGCCTCACCCGGATCCATGCAGAAGAGCCACAGTTTTCTTTCTTGATCGTGCTTCTTCGGAGGGGAGTGATAATCAACAGTTGGTGACCAGTCATTACAAGAAGATGTTTGTAAATTGCTCGCAAGATATGGGTTCACCTAGAAGGCTTGAAGAGATTAAGGTGGTCTCGCATAAGCTTGACCTCAGCGACAAACAGGTATGGTAGATGCTGCTGATTGATTATTTCTTTGACCTATTAAGATTATTGATCGCTGATTTTATTCGATTTGATTCAGCTGCGGGCTCCAAGGCGCCAATGCTGTGAAGTTTTGCCTTCTTCTGGGAACAAAGTGATGGAGATTGCGATTAGGGAATGTGAAGAAGATGAACTGATTCACATGAAATAGGTAAACTTGTCTTGCTGCGAGACATATATACTTGGTTGCCATTGCAAGATTCATATGGTTGAATGGAGCTTGAGAGATGAAAATCCAGACAAGGGTTGGGGATCTTGTAGCTGTTTTGCAGAGGCAGTGGAAATGAATGCCCCAACTTTTTTGGAGTAAATCAAGAGGGAATACAGAGGCTTATTTGACTTTTTCTTTGTGGAAAAGAATCCACTTTTGATTGTTGTGCGAGCAAATAGAGATTAAAGATAATTTTTTTTAAGAATAATGAAGAAGAAACCATAGGAAAATGTACTCTTATACGGACACAGAATATGGATGATAAATTTTCATCCAATGAGTAGTCAACAAAGCAACAAACTTTCTTGCCATGTGTTTCTGGTATTTCTCCCTGGTCTGCAAAGATTTGAGTCTTTTGGTTGATTTGATTTTCGATTTAGCTGGCTGTGGACAGGGGTGTCCAACGGTCCGCACCTGAGCAGACCAATTTTGAATCGGATCGAATGTGAAATTAAGAAGAGGTTGAACTGGTTAGTTCAATCCCAACGATTTTACTTGTTGAGATGGAACTCAATCAAGACTGGAAAATATTGCAGAAATATCTCCGTTTGGTTTGGATTGGTTTCTGCTCTGGTTTAATCCAATTCGGCCCCGATCCAAAACACTAAAACCTAGAATGGGTAAAAGATTTTGGTTTTGAAAGGAAAAAAAAAAGAGGCGAGTAACAATTGGTTTGATGAAGACCGATGGGAACAACAATTTTCCGTTTCTTTTCTGCATTAAGCAATGTGAACGACTACATCATATGAAGATATTTCTGCTCGTTGGCACGTTTCTTGGGAAAAATCTTCCTTTTGCAACCGTGTTAAATGGTTAGGAAGGTTAATTTATTGTCCCACTTGTGGCTGATCTCATCTCATCTCTGCTTCAGAAAATGAAGTCCATGATATCTTTCATATTTCTATCTCTGCTGCTGCTTCATTTCGACAACCCCATTAGAGCCCAAATTCCCTATGTGATCTGTGTCACAAATGGAAACTACACTTCAGGAATTTCCTTTCAGCAGAATCTGAAGCAGACACTGATGTCACTTGCTGCTAATGCGTCCCTCACAGGTTACTACACTATGCACTCAAGAAAAGGAACAGCTGCTTGTCTATGAGTACATTTCCATTGGGAACTTGGACCAACTACTATCTGGTATTAATTATGTCTTTTCAGGAACGTGTCTTCTCCTTCTTTTTGGGTGGAAAATCCAATTAACAGACTAAGTAAAATGTGCAAAATCTTTTCATGAAGCAGCTGAAAGTCCATACCGACTTGGAAACAAGGTACAGAATCAATGTTGGAATTGCTCGAGGAATGCTTTACCTGCACAAAGATTCGCGTCTTAAGATTGTTCATCGTGATTTCAAAGGAGCGAACATTCTGTTGGATGAGTCTATGAACCCTAAAATTGCAGATTTTGGGACTGCAAGACTCTTTTCAGCAACTCAGACTCACATCAGCACATAAAAGGTTGCGGGCACTTGGTAAAGAAACAAAAATGCTTTCTAGTCACTGAGTCAACATATTTAAAACTCAGTCTCATCCTTTTCTTTTGTTAATGATTAAAGCGGGTAAATGTCCCCAGAGTATGTCAAGAATGGTCAGTTCTCTACTGTATCTAATGTCTATAGCTTTGGAAGTCTGGTCTTGGAGATCATTTCTGGTGAAAGAATCACTACTGCTCGCAACTACTCTAATCTTTAGAGCGATGTACGTATTAATGTGACTATCTTTCCATTTTTTCTACGTGAGTTTTATACTTGCATTGATTTTAATGAATTCCGAGGCATGGTAACATTGGTTAGATGGGAAAGCCTTGAACTTGCTGGATCGAACCTTGGTCCGCATGTATCTAAAACATGAAGTTCTGAAGTGCATCCACATCGGTTGTTATGTGTCCAGAAATCTGCTTCCAAGAGGCCTGAAATGTCATCCATTATTCGGATGCTTAGCAGCAAAACATCCAACTTTTCATCGCCACCAAAGCCAGCATTTTACATAAGCAATCGAGATAGTAGGTCTGGTTCAGTAGTGGAAGAACCTATAACCTCTCAATCAGATCAAAGCGATAAACAATCTGACAATAACTGAAACATATGCCCGGTTATGAAGTTACCTTGACTATTTTTTTCAGTTTGTTTATTATTTGTGCATTCATCATCATGCCAAACTGAAGAGCCACAGGGTGAAACTTAATGACTGTCTAGCGTATGGACTCTAACATGCTGCAAGCCTGTCAATTTGTCTTCTTGTATACACCCTTCTTTACTTTATGTAATTAGTTTCAATTCCATCTTTGTAACTTAAGAAATCGATCAATTTGTCCTCTCTTTCTTTGTTCCTTTTATCATTGGCCGGCAAGCATCACATTGATCTCATCTTGTCTTTTATCCTCCTTTGGTGTGTTTACTTCTAACTAATACAGTTTCTGGCATTCATCAAACGATATATAAAAAAACATTAGTACAAGTTTTTTGCATCAGCAGGCGGTTGGCGGGCCTGCAGATTGCACCTTTACTTCGGAGTTTTGTGTTTGGACCTAAATGAGCACTTTAGGAAACTATAACAAGAAAACCATAATAGAATTGCGGATAGTCATAAGCAATGTTAGAGGCTGTTGACCAATCTAACTATGCATCTGCTGGTCTTCCTCCTCTTACTTTCATGGGTTCATCATTTTTCCCAACATGTCCAAGCTGTTTACTTCACTTGTCAGAATGACAGGAACTACACTTCTGGAAGTCCATATTAGCTGAACCTGAACCTGACCTTCAATTCCTAGGCTTCTAATGCCCCTGTTGATGACTACTCCACTGCTTCCATTGGCTAGGGCCAAGATAAAGTCTACGGTCTCATACAGTGTACCGGTTATACTCCCAGGAATGCCTGCCAAGCTTGTGCAACAAACATGGCCACTCAGATCACCCAACTGTGCCCTAACCAGAAGCAAGGCTCTATATACAATAAGAAGTGTACATTGCAGTACTCCGACATGAGTTTTTTCTCAGATCTGGATAGCACCCCACGTTTCATCATATGGAACAATGTGAATGCACCCAATCCCGTTCTTCTCAGGACCAACTTGGAAGCTTTGCTCAAGTCACTGTGGCCTCGTGCTGCAGAGAGTCTTTCCATGATAGCTTCTGGGAATTCTGGATATACCAAAATTCAAAATATCTATGCTCTGATGCAATGCTCTAAAGGCATTTCAGAAAGTGATTGCTTGACTGAATGTTTCCATGAAGTGTTTGCTTTTTCTGGACAAAGAAGAAGGTGGGCTTCTTTTTGCTCCGAGTTGTAATCTGCGGTATGATACTTATCTATTCTATTCAGTTTTGCCACCTTTTCAACCTGGATTAGCTCAACCTCCAGCTCTCTCATTGCTTGAAGAAGAAAACCAGTCAACAAGTCATGGTTGGTAAAAAAAAAAAATGTGTTGTATATATAACTTTTCTTCACTGGTTTAACTAATGAAGGAGGATGATTAAAATGCCGTTTATGTTGATATATTGATGTTGCAGTGAAATCCTCTAAGATCATTGTTATACTAGTGATGGCTGCAGCTCTTGCTTTGATGGTTATGTCTGCTTGCTATAGTTTCTTGCTTTGGAAGAATCGCAGAAGGAAAGGAGGTGCGAACTTAAACTCTTTACCATAGAGATATAGGTCATTGAATATGCGTTTTAATGTCTTCTTTAACAGTTGGGGATAACAACAGAAGTTTGGGGTCACTTTTGACTGAATTCGATAAACTCAGAGAAGCAACGAACAACTTTGCAGATGAAAACAAGCTTGGACAAGGTGGATTTGGTCTAGTTTATAAGGTATCCAGCACTTCAGGGGGAAAAAGTCTTGTGAATATGTCTGGATTATTCTCAGCAGGTTGTTTATACAATATCTGAAACAAGAACCTGGCAGGGGAAAATGGTGGATGGGCTGGAGATAGCTGTGAAAAGGTTATCAACTAGTTCCAAGCAAGGTCTAGAAGAGCTCCAAACAGAAGTAATGTTGGTTGCTAAACTGCTGCATCAGAATCTGGTGAAGCTGTTGGGATTCTGCATAGATGAAGATGAGAAGCTGCTTGTCTATGAGTACCTTCCTAATGGGAGCCTGGACAAATTTCTGTTTGGTACTTCCTTTCTGTTTTACTTGACATTCATGGCATGATCTAATAACAATAGACAAAGTGGTGGTTGTAGTTGTAGTCTTTTCATCAAATCATTAATCATGGATTGATGCAGATCAGAATAGAAGACTGAAACTTAATTGGGCAATGAGGTACAATATCATTATTGGGATTGCTAGAGGACTTCTATACTTGCATGAAGAGTGCCCACTAAAGATCATTCACCGGGATATGAAAGCCAGCAACATTTTATTAGACGAGTCCATGACGCCTAAGATTTCTGATTTCGGGCTGGCAAGACTTTTCCCTGGAACTCAAAATCATTGCATTACAACTAGGATCGTTGGGACATAGTAAGAACTTGAACCTCCTCCAACTTCTTCTTCTAGCATGACTGGTTTTAGACAACAATTAACATACTAGTAGTATTTTGTCTTCTGGGTGATGGATGAAAGTGGCTACATGGCACCTGAGTATGCAGTAAGAGGGCGATACTCGGCTAAATCGGATGTCTATAGCTTTGGAATTCTGGTACTGGAGATCATAACAGGCATGAAAAACTCCAGGAATCTTCAAAGTTATGTAAGTAATAATGTAGGCTAAATAGGCCTCTCATTGACATTTTTTGTTTCTTCTTTATGGCAATTGGATCATTGACCTTGATATTTGAACTTCTTTGGAAGGCATGGAAGCATTGGATCAATGGAATAGCTTTGAAGATAGTGGACTCAACCTTGGGCGAAGAATTTGAAAAAGACGAGGTTCTGAAGTGCATCAACATTGGACTGTTGTGTGTTCAAGAAGCTGCTGAGAAGAGACCAACTATTTCTGATGTCATATTGAAGCTTGGAAGCTACACTAAGCTTGGTGGAACTCCTTTACTAACTGGGTTTTCAATCACTCGGCACATAGCTTCTCCAAATTTGGTGAAGGAAGATTCTTATACCACGACAGTATCTATCCAAGAAAACACAGATCAACCCTTTAGTACCCTTTGAATGGGAAGATGATGAAACCCAATTTACAGGTTATATCATAATTATCATTAATAGAATTTATTAGAATATTATTAGGTTTTTAAGCAGAAATCAGTAAAAGAATTATCTTCCCAAACTCTAAGTTCTCCCTATCTTCTAATTTCTCTTCTTCCCTAGTCCAAGGCTTCGGTCGATTCTTTATTCTGTTCTTCCTCTCCTAATTCCAATCTCAATCCCTAATTCTGTTCTTTAATCCCTAAATCCCAATTCCACCATTCGATCGATACAACCCTAAACCAGGTTCTATCTGAAGAACACTAACTGGATTAACATAGCAAAGCTAAATTATCTCCAGAATTAATTTGTACCATTTACTGGTTGTACAAAGCATAGATTCTTGTTAAATGGGGAAGATTAAAGAACCGTATTATGATTAGTCCATGGATCTGGTGTACCTTATGCTTCCGCTTTTTGTTTCACATCTGTCTCAAAGTTCACTTTCTATGATCACATAGCTCATGAGTCATACCCAAATAATCACTTGACCAATGGGAGCAGAAGTCAGTTGAAGATGCTTAAGAGTTCCATGCACTGAAATTGAGGTGGTTTGAAGATTCTTTATGACCTACCAAGGTTGATTATTTCTCATTGCTTTCATACAGGCCTGCATGACATTGACCTTATTATGTTTGTCTTTCCATGAAATTTGCTCGTCTTATTCAAAACTGAAGAATCTTGCCACCAATGTGTTTCTGTTGCTTACCTTAATAATATTCGCATAAGAGCAGGTTCCTGATAGGTGGTCCTTGGCTTTTATGCTGGCCTGCACATCAAATACGTAAAGAAACCAGAGTCTGATAAAGACAGGTGGTCATTCTCTCTTCTTCTTTGACCAAAAGGAAACTGATTTGAGTTGGAAAACAACATATTTGTTAAATGTATCCCTTATATCTTGTTCTGCAGAGACTGACTAATGATTCATTTGCTTCGAAGACCCCTCGGATAGAGTTGGTGAATATTATGAGGAAGCTATATGAATCATATTTTCTTGCCGCTCACTTGTTCTTGAGCGTTTCATGTCTTCTTCATGTTACGAGAGCAAAACATTTCAGCTGCGAACTCAACATGAACTACACTTCAGGTAGCCCTTACAACCGAAATCTCAACCTCACCCTCGCTTCATTAGCTGCGAACGCCTCTCGAACTGGCTACTTCACAGCCACCACAGGCCATAGTCCAGACATTGTTTATGGGCTCGTACAGTGCAGAGGTTATACCTCTGCAGAAGCATGCCAATATTGTGCAGAGGCATTAGCTGCTGAAATCACACAGAGGTGTCCTCACCAGAAGGAAGCTTCCATATTGAATGGGGACTGCACATTGCAGTATGCTGATTGGGAATTCTTCACGTTTGCTGATATTGTCCCCAGAGTGGGTTTAATTGGCGATGAGAATGCAGCGGACCCAGTTGCACTCAGTAATCAAGTGGGGGAATTGTTTAAGAATCTTTCATCAACTGCTGCTGTTGATCCTTCAAGGCTGGCTTTTGGCAGTGATAGATATGGAGACTCCCAGTACGTACATGGTATGGTTCAGTGTACAGTTGACTTGTCTGGAACCGATTGCTACAACTGTCTGCAAGCTATGATTAACAATATTCCGAGGTTTATGGCTAACCGAACAGGTGGGAGGATATTTGCTTTGAGTTGCAATATCCGGTTTGAAAGATATTCCTTCTTTCAGTCGCTACTACCACCAGCTGCTGCCTCTTCTGCACCTCCATGGCTGCAAACGAACCCTACATCTAGTGGAAGCAATTCCTCCAAGGATTATGGTAAAATCCTCTTGCTTCTTCTTGACAGAATATGATGATTGGAGGTCGATTGCTAGAAGTTTTTTCTTTGTCATGTTTTGTTATGCAGGCAAGAAAGTGAAGACCATTGTTACTTTGGTGGTTATACCTGTACTAGCTTCTGTGGTAGTGATAGTAGTTGTTTGCGCTACTGTTTATTACTTCTTTCGAGTCCGGGCTTCGAGCAGAAATCTCGGTAACTTTTCAACCTGTCGCATACCAGAGATTTACCAATATCAGTTATTTTTATCCTCGTATTGAAATTATTCATACAGATGGTTCTGCAACAGTTGGTGATGAAAGAGCTGCATCACTTTTGGTTAGCCTCAACGTGCTGACAGCAGCAACAATGGAATTTTCTTCATCAAACAAACTAGGAGAAGGCGGTTTTGGACCCGTTTACAAGGTACCTTCTATCCAGTATAACATTGGATCCTCGGAGGTATTTACCAGGATACTCCTGGTTCTCATTTATGTTCACTCATACCGCCAGGGGAAGTTGCTTGATGGACAAGAAATCGCTGTCAAAAGGCTGTCAACAAGCTCTAGGCAAGGCCTGGAAGAGATTAAAACAGAATTAATGTTGGTGGCAAAACTTCTGCACATGAACCTTGTAAGGTTGTTAGGATTCTACTTAGAAGAAGAAGAGAAGATGCTAGTGTATGAGTACATACCTAATGGCAGCCTTGACAAGATTTTATATGGTATTCTCATATCATTTGGTGTTTTTTTTCCTCACCAGCTCACTAGCTTCCTGTTGGGATAGAACTGAGTGTTGGGTTTTTGTTTTCTTGACAAGTTAGATCCCAATAGAAGATTTGACCTGGACTGGGGAACAAGGTACAGAATCATAATCGGGATTGCTCGAGGACTGCTGTACTTGCATGAAGATTCACAGCTCAGGATCATCCACCTAGATTTAAAAGCCAGCAACATCCTATTAGATGAGTCCATGAACCCTAAGATTTCGGATTTCGGGTTGGCCAGGATTTTCCTAGGAAGTGAAACTAAAGGCAATACAGATCGGATTTCGGGAACTTCGTAAGTCATGTTACAAATAGAACCATAAATTTGGCGCCTGTGGTTCTTTTTTATTTATTTTTCCCCCTCTATGGAAGGCTTGAACATAAAACACTAAATCTGTTGTTCATGGTTTGAAGTGGCTACATGGCTCCTGAGTATGCTAGAAATGGTTGCTTTTCAGAGAAGTCTGATGTCTACAGCTTTGGTATTCTGCTACTGGAGATTGTAACAGGCAGAAGGAATGTCAGGAATCGGAACTCTGTCAACCTTCAAAGTCATGTATGCATCTCACAAGACTATTTCGTATTTTGTAGTTGGTTTATGACATTTTCAGTCCTTATATTATGTTTTTTTAACAAACTGGTCATTGTTTTATGCTGTTTACTCGTTTCTGATCGCTTCAGTGTGTATTTTTTTCTCCAAATCCATTACTAGTAAAGTCGATCCATGCTTAGTAAACAGTGTGCAGGTTGCTGAAAACTCATGTGCCATCACTGCCATGTATAGTTGTATACTGAAAATCTGTATTTGCTCCTCAATCCAACTTAGTTATGCCCAAATGGTGAATGCAGACATTAGTGATGTGGTCAGTGACCATGGATCAACCTCACTTGTTAAAGATTTTGGTTGAATTTTTTAAGATGGGACTATTAATGGACAAGCGACATAGTACAGTGACGTGTTTTGATTAAACGAAATGTAACCCTTTTGTAGTAACAAGTCACGAAAGTCTGGTTTTTCAAGTTTGGTTCAGTTGTGAACACAGGTATGGGATCACTGGAACAATGGGATGGCTCTACAGTTGAGGGATCCGGCGATGGGGAATCGATGGGCAAACACCGAGGTCTTGAAGTGCATCCACATAGGTCTTCTGTGCGTTCAGGAATCTGCTGCTGACAGACCAACAATGTTGGAAGTCATCATGATGCTCAGCAGCCATACTGTGACCTATCCAACGCCTTTGCAGCCGGCATTCTTCATCAATAGAGGAAGCTTTGAAGCAGATAATGATGATGGAGATAAATGTACTGCTGGTGCTGAACTTGTCAACTCCAAATCAGAGTCATTGCAGCTGTCCATAAATGATGTCTCCATCACAGATTTACATCCTCGTTGAGAAGTTTTTTTTTGTTTCTTTTGAGTTTCTGATCATGTTAAATTGTTCATCTTTTTGAATGATCATCAGTCATCACATAACTTTTGTTGTCTGAGTTACCAGTGGAGCTTTGTACACAGAACTGGCTGATGGTTGTTTTTATTTTAGTTTTTTGCCATAGCCTTTTGGAATCTCTCCATAGTTTCTGACTTTGCTTGAGCAACACGCAATTTACCGAACACATTAGATTATCAGGAAAATGGGAAACTTCATTAGGTGCATGTACTGTGGGGCAAAGAGAAAAGAACCAGTCAATCCAGTAATAAACTAGCATCTCTGACATAGACGCGGTCCGATCATCAAAATGAGAAATTCATGCATCAAATTGACTTTCTTGCTTTAACTAATCCATTGCAATACATTAAAGTTTCAATTTTTGAAGGGTTGTTCTATCCGTCTTTAGATTAGTTGTATTACTTTATCTGATGCTGATGTTAGCTTAAACGAGTGGAGATTCTTCAGACAATAAAAACAAGGTCATACGATTACCAAACCACATTAACAAATAAGTCTGCATTCTGTAACCCTCCATTTGACAACTTCCTAAGAGCCAACTTGAACACTTCCAAGCTGACCACCAGCCAAATGTCACCTTCTTCCCAACCTTAAACAATATAAATCCATTATCAACCCACAAATCTCCAAAAACCCATCTCTCAATTTCAGTTCCAAAGACCAAAAGTTCTCTCCTCTTTCCCCCACAACAAAACCATGTCACTCCCTTTCCTAACACTCATTCTCCTTCTGCAATCCACAATCATAATCACATCAGCAGCAGCCAAACCACTGATGCATATCTGTTCACAAACCCCAAACGCCACCTTCACCCGAAACAGCACCTACGAGAGAAACCTGAGGCAGCTAATGGGACAGCTCTATTACCAAACACCTCCTACAGGTTTCACAAATGCAACAATCACAGGACAGCAACAATCATCCCCCGACCAGACAACTTACGGGTTAGCGAACTGCAGAGGCGATTCGACACCATCACACTGCCAAGCCTGCATAGTCGAAGCAATCACCACGGTCCACAAGACATGTCCTTATAGCAAAGAAGCAATCATATGGCTAGACAACTGCTACCTCAAGTACTCGAGCGTCAGGTTTTTCGGCAGAGTTGACGTGAGGAACAAGTTTCACATGGTGAACGTTAAGAATGCTAGTGGGGATATTGCTCCAGGGTTTGATGGGATTAGGCAGCGTTTGATGGTGAATCTGGCTGGGGAAGCGGCAGGGGATCCTGCCCGGTTTTACGCTGCTGGACAGGTCGAGATTCCCGGTTCGGTCAGGATTTATGGGTTGGTTCAGTGTGGCAGGGATCTTTCTGGGAGGGATTGCAGGAGGTGTGCTGATGGGTTGGTTGGAGAGCTTCCGAGGTTTAGTGATGGGAAAGTTGGTGGGAGAGTTGTAAGTGGGAGTTGCAGTGTTAGATTTGAGACTTACCCTTTCTTCAGAGCCTGATGATCAAATTGATATAGCCTTTGGAATGATTGTATGATGTTGAAAAGAAAAGGCACGGACTTCGATTGGAATAGTTTTGAAAGACTGCAGAATAGGGAATCATTCATTTGGCCTTATGTTGCTTGTTCAATGAATTATTTTTTAAATTTTATTATAATCAAGTTGGGACCCTTGATTCTTTTTTCTTTTTATAGAATTTTTCTGGTTAATTATATTAAACTTATCTTTTGTGTTGATACTTTATAACTACTAGCTTGGTGCTCAAGCCATTGTGGCGTGGGCAAGTTATAATTTTGTTAGTTTGGTATACTATCTTATTAAGTAGTTGGTGTGTGAACGATTAATGTAATAATTTAATTATTGTAGCGTTATGAACTAGATAAGTAATATCAAAACAATCAATTTTACTAGACTGCACTCAAAGTGATATGTAGAATGCATATTGAGCTTTTCGTTTACGAATATAATTATTAATTACATATTTATCATAAGATATCCAAGTAATGAAGGAAGTACATAAAAATTGTGTTATTTTGTTTCTAGTATTCAGAATATAATGGGAGCAGATTATGTGTATAATCTTGATTTGCATTATAGTACATAACACTGTTTTCATAAGCAAAAAGAAATTATACTGAAACGGTAGTCGGTTTAATTAAGAGATGTACATAAGTTCCAAATAGAAGATGATACACAAAGTGACTATACGTTATCCAAAGAGGACGGTTGCATACAGACTATCGTTCTTTGTTATTATCAGTTTTATAATGGTGTTGTGCGACAATGCCAAAAAAGACAGATGTCATCATCATTAAATGCGGCTTGAGTTCAAGTCCTAAAGCCTCATTTCTTAAGGAGAATCTTAAAGCCTTCCTATTGGCTGATAGTGGATTAGGTAGTTAATGGGGTTAGTAGTTAATAGGTAGTTAAGGGTAAATGGGGTTATGCAAATATAATTAATTAATGATTCTCTTTCTCTCTCCTCACATGATTTTCTCCATAACCCTCTCTCTACATTATAATTAAAAAGAAATATGAAATTAATTTTATTTGATATTATTTAATATTTAATAAAATCCCAATTTAATAATTTTCATTTTCTAAAATTGAAATTTGAAATTTAAAATATATGCCTCTCTCACAACTTGGCAACTTCCGATTAGTGTTAACATTTTGTAATGAAATTATCAATATTTATAAATTGAAACATCATTAGGGCTTTTCGTTGCATGGGTTTAGGATTTTTCGTTATTAGGTATTCGTTTGTGTTATTATTAATGTTGTTCGACATATTTTTAATAATTTTATATGACATTATTAACTTTTTACGTTATGTTTTGTTAGTAACATTAGCAAAAGTGAAATTGTGTTTTCAATTTGTTGGTACTTGAAGTTTAGTTATCATTACATCGTATTATCAATTTGGTTCGCAATTATTTATAATCATTTGAAGTGCTATTATCAATGTTTTTTTCCAAGCACAATACAGCCATTAGCAAAAATTTATTTCATTTGTAACATTGCTTACATTTAGTGATTTGAAATATTAATATTTTTTCGTTTATGTTTGTAACTTTGTCAAATGTCATTATTAAGAAGCATACTTGTTAGGTATTCGTTTGTTTATGACATTAGCAAAAGTGAGTTTACGTTTAGTGATATAACTATGGTTATTAATCTTTCAGTCTAAGTTAGTAACGTAGTTGGTGTCATTATTAATAGGTGTGTATAAGCATTATCAATGTTTGAAAAAATAAGATATTAATAATATCTAGTAAGGTACTTAACAATGATTAGTTGCTATCATTATCAAAGATTTTGGATGCATTATCATTAAACACATGTTACTTATTAATGCGTTTTTAGTGCTATTTGATATTAAACATTGTATCTGAATATTATTAATATTTTTTATAACAAAATCTATTTCCTTATTAGTGGCTTGATCATTCGTTATTAATGGTTTTTAATATCTTTATTAAAAGCTTGATGTCATTTATAATGTTGAAGTCGGACATTTTTACATTGATGTTTTGTGTTTATTTTCAACAAAATACTTTAAGTTATCAATGATTTATTGTATTGTTATTAAAAGTTGGTGTTGAGGCGTGAATGTTGGTTTGCTTGAGCTAATATTTTTCTTGACAATGTTTGTTTGACTGAATCACACAGGTGTACTATGTCACAAGTACCCAAGATGTTGAAAATAAGTATTGTGTTTAGAAATCATTGGAAGAGGCCATGACTAGATAGTTATAAACATGATGTGAAAATGTGAATCATTAGTACTAAAGATGTTGTAAATCAATGATATTGTTATTCAACTGTTAATGACCATGTTACATAACTTTAATGATTCATTCATAGGCGTTTATGACGAAACTATAAAACAGTAACAATTGAAAATTGTTAATAATTTAATTGTAAGACATTGATAAGTATATTGAAGTCGTTAATAATGATGAAGTATAATAATAATGATTCATTTCATAAATACTGATAATGTCATTGCAAAATGTTAATACTGCATTGCAAGTTGTCACTAAGTGAGAGAGAGCACATATTTTTATTTTTAAATTTTCATTTTAAAGAATAAAAAATATTAAGTTCGAATTTATTAAATATTAAATAATAATATTTAATTAAATTAATTTCGAATTTCCTTTTAATAGTATTGGAGAGAGAGGGTTATGGAGAAGATCAAGGGGGAGAGAAAAAGAGAATCATTAATGAGTAATATTAATTATATTTTCATATCTTATTTATTCCAACTAACTATTAACTACTAACCCTCATTAACTACCTAATCTAGTATCAGCCAATAAAAATGATTTAAGAACCTCCTTAAACAATGAGCCGTAACTCCTCCTTTAAAAGAATAAATTTACATTTTTAATAATTTTCAGCAACCTTGTCAACCCATAATATTACACCTTTACAAAAAGATTAACTTATTTCCATGACTTATTAACATTTTTATATTATGTTATAAATACGTTATCAACCAAATTGAAAAGAGAACTCTAGTACCTATCAACAATATCAACCCATATTACTACACCTTAGTAACCGACCACGCGACTATTATTAATTATATAATGAGATTTCTTCTTTTTCAACCTAAATAATATAACGTTAATAATGATTAGTAACAAATTATTAACATTTGTTGGGCAGTTATTAACATTGTGACCTAACGTTATTAATGTCTATGATGTGTATAATGAACACTATACAATCATTATTATTAGCCTTCCATACAAAGTATCATTATGATATACACAAATATTATTAAGAACTTGTTAATAATAATGGCTAACTTACTTAAAAATAATGATAACTAACTTACAACCACAATATACGCTTAATAATGAAAGAGTGTTGTATAGGCTTAGGGTTTTGCATTATTGTTTATGTTTATATTATATTGGTCAGTTCGTTTAATGGATGCTTAGGGGGTTTTATAAACGTTTTTCCCGCCTGTATTAACATTTCAATGCTACATTATTAATCAGTCTGTGCTCGATATTAGCATTTTTTGCAGTTATCAACGTTCGATGTCCATTAGTAATAATTTAGAAATGGTGCCATCGTCATTTTTTCCATTATTAATAATTTTCGTCGCCATTGTCTACGTTTACGTATCCATAATTAATCAATCTTTTGGTCGTAGGGAAACACTCGTTATCAACGTTTCTGTCTCCCTTAGTAATAATTTCATCGCCATTGTCAACATTTCTTATCTCATTTTTCCACTATTAAGCAATTTGTGGTCGTTGTCAACGTTTCAATTTCTTTACACTGTTTCATTTTGGTATAATAACAATTAATAATTTTCGTCGCCATCATTAGTAATCAACAGTGGTCCATTATTAATAATTTTGGTCGCCATTTTCAATCTTACGAGACGGCGGAAATGGAGGTGAGACAGCAGCGAGTATTCAGACGACGAAAACGGAGGCGAGACAACGGCGATTGTCCTGACAACGGCGAGTGTCGAAGCGGTTTTAGGGTTGGGAGGAGGACATGGGCTCGAAAATAAATCTCCACCCGCGTTTATTTGATTTTCGGCAGTTTCCGATTAGTAATTATTAATAATTATTTTGTACTCTATTCTCGTCTTACCCTTGCACGTTTCTGTTTGGTAGTTGGACAATGATTACTAATGACTCTCTCTCCTTCTCTATTGGTTGAAAAGGGTTAAGATCTTCCTTAAAAAAGAGGCCTTAAGGACCTGATCTAACCCGAGCTGCTGACATCAATTGCATCGCTGGCTCATTCATCACACAGCCTTAATGTGATTCAACATAATCATTCATTAATTAATCCCCATCCTTCACGTGAACAAAGAGAAGCCAATTCATTGACCTGCTTGCTAGAGTTTTCCCAACACCAAGCTCTGTGAAATCAAAGGATGGGGCTTTAAAGACTTTTGAATCGAAAGAACAAAGATGAAAAGATACTGAAAATTTTACCAAGGATTTGGAATGAAGTACGTCATTCTGCAGAATCAATATGCTTTTAACAAGAAAGAGAAGAAGATGATGAAGAACATAAAAAAAGACTCTAGAACCCTCATAATACTTGGTTACCCAGATATCGATCACTATAACCCACCCGGCTATCCAGATCTTAAACACTATAACCCAATATATTGTAGGAAACTAGACAAACCCAACACTCTTAGATTACCCAACCATTGCTCCTGTAATCTACAGAGTAAACAAGCAAACCTAGACCCATCAACAACCCAAAAGAATGCCTTTTTTCCGTTGTCGAACTGTCAAGTGTTGATGGCGGAACGGATGCTCTATAAATAGCCTCCAGATCAACGTGACCGTTGAGAAGGTGTATTAGCTTGATGAACGTTGCCTTGTTGAGAAGCTCGCAATTAAGAATTGAAATTTTAGAGGAAGGTGCGCTGCAGCTTTACTTTTCTTTCTTTGCTTTTGGTGTTTTGCTTTTGGAACTGGAAAGATAGCAGCATCAAGGAGAAGGACGACATAATGACATAGCTAGAAGATTGTAGACTCCTGGCATACTTGGGATGAAGTTTACTGAAGTGGGCTGGTTGGTATGGGCTGAAGTTAGCTGAAGTGGGCTGGATGGGCTTGTGGCCCTGTTAAGTTAGTCAACAATTTTCCCTTCGTTCAAGCCATGGTGAGCTAACCTGAAAAGGAACAACAAACAGCAACACAAAGGGCATCCACTAGCTACAAAACAGAGACTAGTTTTCACAACCAAAATACATTCACAACAATATTATAATTGCAACAACACATTGATAATAGAAAGGAGGCTCCCCCTGGGAACATGCAGACAACAAAGTCTTTGCAAAAATACATAGATAACAGAAGGTAGGTTCCCCTATGAAGAATATCTATGGATCAGTAGTTGCAAAAGGAAGTTCAGGATAACCAACACATAGCATATTGATGAACTATTTACCCAAGCCAAAGAAGTTAAAAAGTCCATTTAAGTTTATTTAAGTAGTCACCATGAGTCAAAACCCTTCAAACTTCAAAAGTACTCAAAGAGTTCACATTACAGGATCCTAAGCTTACATGAATCGAGCCCCCCTGAATCTATTACTCTCTCCCCCTTGATTTTTGTCGAAAGAAGGCAAGCAATGCTTATATTTAGGAAAATTCAGCAACTGAGAAGGTAAAAATAAATGATCAAGAGATAATAGAGTTAGAAACCAAACCTTCTAGAAAGCTTTGCCGAAACACTGTGCTGAATGATAAGCGTATCTTATTCATGAAGACTTCTAATTGTTTATCTTACCATTACGATCTTAGAGGAGATTAGGGGTAAAAATAGCATGTTTTAACAATTATGGCCATGAAAACATCAAGAATTACCAAGAGTGTAAAATTGTTTGAAAAATATAATCTCGCCGTTATCAGTTTAACCAGTTTTATATTAGATGGATACATCCAAAGTTAAAGATCCATACACATAGTTCTACTTCCTTAGCTTTTGATAGTTTTGATAGTAGTAAAACAGCAACTGCTCTAGTAAGTAGCAGACCATCTTTTGATGAGAATTGTAATACCCAACCCTATACGTTTTACCTAATCATATTGTTCATACAATTGTAGCGGAATTAATCTCAGGTGTTACATTAATTATCAAAATTTACCCAAATAAAATATCGACATGAATTACTGGCGTACATTTTTGCACCTTATCCTGCAAAATAATTCATCACAAAAACATATACTCACAACCATATGCATTGGCTTTTCTTAGCCATAGTCACACTTTTCATACTCCACAACTGCATACCCTACTTATACATACCATAATCGTCACAACTTACACAGTTACACAACATATACACATATCATCAACTTTCCACACCTGTGGATATCTCACACTACCTCAGAAGCTAGTATGCACATGAAAAACGTTCTCAAAACATTTTTACAAAAAGGTGTGGATCACTAGACAAAATCCCGAGTAGTAGTCCAAGCACAGAATAGTTGAAGACCATTCCTCATTTTGCCTTCAACTCTTGCTCAGCTCCCACCTATTCACCTATCTACTGCTGCTGATGATGTGGCATAAGCAGAGAAAAAGGATAAAGAGGGTCAGCTCATAGCTGAGTGAGATAATCCTTGCATCGTGAGTTCATAACAAAGCATACCCCTACCACACATCTAGCAAATAAGCCAAAGCACTAGGATCAGACCTCAGCCATCGTCATATCCTAATAGGCAAAAGACTCAACCACCTTGACTTATGCATATGCATCTTATCATGTTTTAATCATAGGCGCCTGACTACTCCCATGCTATTTACTCTCCCGGGAACACGGACCAAACATCTCGTGGATGTGGTCATATCGGACCCAGCACTGTCGGTGTAGTCATATCGGACTTGACACCACTCTGGATGTGGTCATATCTCATGATGAATCAACGGTCAACACCACATCAGGGGTGTGACATAACATATCATAACGGAGTAATAGCATGGGGAGCCCTAATTACTATGTAATTGACCATGAGACCAAAGTACTCTTACTTGGTATCCTTATCCATGATCCATATCTCATCTTGCGTAATCATAATTCGCTACTTGCACATGTACTTGACCTGGCCACAATTGACTCAACATAGGTAAATCAGGAGTCGTATAATTGCACTTCCTCGGAATAAACCCTCGTGCAAGTCATCCTCCTTAAATGTCATAATATCACCAGGGAATATATACTTTCCCACATGTGCATCCAAATACGACAATAATATCACAAGAGGATTGATTACCTCGCTGCAGGAAGCTCGTATATGAAATTTGGGCTCAATCCGGCTTCCGGATACTCCGAAACCCTAATTTGGCTTATTAGAAATTCAATAAATTCATGAATCAAAAACTCGTTTTAAAGCTCTAAATCGATAAACTACGACGTAAGGATGGATTAGGCATTACTTACGGAATTTTTGGATCACTAGGGCTCAAGAATTGAGCTGTGAAATTTTTCCCTTGCGTTGCTTCCTGAACTCTGGTCGCTCTGCTTCTCTCGGTCCGTGAATAGCAAAAGAAAGAACAAAATCAATTGGATGGGAAAGAATGGTCGGGACGGGGAATTATATATGGCCCCTGATCGCTTCTTTTATTATATATATATATGGTGACTTCTACGGTGCCCAGGACAAAAGCCGGGTACGGGTACCTTGGCCGATCTTAACCGTTCGTTTTCAATCTCCACGGCTCACGTTTGTTAAACCTAACTGCGCCACTAAATAACTAAACAAATTACAAAAAGCCTCCTCCGCGTTAAGTTTGTTTTCATCCTAGTCCAACTAACTGCCCCGATTAAATTAAATGGATTAAGACCCAAACCCAATTGGGTAGACCCACTGCCGCCCAAACCAATTTCCAGTCTCCCTAACCAATTACACGATCCCTCTCTCATCTTGGAGGGACGCCCCTTCACAGTTCCAAGAGAAGCTCCCCATCCACATTCGACGTAGATTGAATTTCCCAAAAAAATTTTGTCTTGTTTGTTCTTCGCCATTGTATTTCCCCTCGCCTATCTCTTTCTAACACGATTACGGCGACCATGTCTATTATTGTGTTCATCGAACTTTTCATTTGCAAAAGAACCCTTGAAAGAGGTTTGCTAACCCTAGGGTTCATGTCCCTAGTTCTTTGTCATCTTGTCTTAGCGTTATTGTGATTTTCTCGAGCCTTATATCTCTCGGTGAATTTAGATTTCCTGATATGTAGTGTTCGTCTCGCACAGAGGATTGAGGAAGAAGATGAAGAACACATAATTTGATTCGAATCGGATGGAGAGGTCTCCTTAGTTTGTGTTTATGTATTAACGGTGCGTTTAGGACTAATTCTAGTTGGACTGGGTCTGATCATTGATTTTTGCAGGCTTTTAAATAACATTCAAACGTGGGCTTGTACATGACCCATGCAATATTCAAAAGTGGGCCTAGAACGTGCGAGCCCATTAGTTTTCTCCTGCGGTATCAGCGCCAACCCTAGTTTAACTAGCTTTAGTTACCCTAGTTTAACCTATACGAGTTAACATCATCATTACTACATATCTTCCCAAATCTTCTAACTCTTGACATTCCAGACTCAACCGTCTCCATCACACGTCTACACACTCAACCCCCACGATCACTTTTTCTTACACCTACAATCTCTCTTTCCTCCATCTTCACCTTCCCTTGTTCCTTCTTCCTCTGACTCCATGGCAAACAAAGGCAAATCGTTTGCGGATATGGGCATACTAACTCTATCAAACGACGACTGCCGATCCACCCCAAGTCTCGCGGACTATCGTTCATTCACGAGCAAGACATCTATTGTGGCCAAGTACGAGTTCATCCACCTGTCCCCTTTCCCTCAAGAAGTGAAGCAGTTAATTAAAAATCTTGGCTGGGAAAAGTTCTTTGATCTCCGGAGTCGAGGAAGCACCAGTTACTGCCCGCATGTGGTGAGGAAGTTCTACCACAATTTAGAGCTGTCTGGTCCCTCCGATTCTCATCTCGTGTCGGTCTTCCTGGGTTATAGAGCCTGCTTCCAGCCTCATCAGTTTGCTGAGATCCTCGATCTCCCCGCCGCAGGACACCACATTGATAGCAGAAGCGATCTTCGGCTGTACGATTTTGAGTTCGAAGTTGAACTGGCGAGACTGACGAATGGGGGCATCCAGGCTTCTTTCCTCCCAGATCCTCTTCGATTCCTCCATTGGATGATCGTCAACTGCTTCATGCCAAGGTACAGTGGTCATTCGATAATTCGTAAACTTGACCTGTTTATCCTTGTGCAAGCTCAAAGAGGTATTCCTCTTAACCTCGCATCTCTCATGTGCGTGAACATGGTTGAGGCTGCTCCTAGAGGGGAAAACTGGTACACTGCCTTTCCATATGCCACCTTCTTGACCACCTTTCTTGGAAGGGTTGGGATGGATATGGGGGTTTATGCTAGGGAGGACCATTCCGCCTATTTGCCAGTCTACCATATCGTCGAAGTGACCAATACTTTTTATGACCTTCGGCATACGGAGCATGAAGAGACCCCTGAGGCATCCTCAAGCAAACGTCCTCGGCTTACATGATAGTCGATTGATGCAGGGCGGGGTGGAGCAGTGCAGGGCGGGGTGGAGCAGTGAAGGGGCCAGCATTGGATGTGTTTTGTTAAGAAGTTTACTGTAAGGCTTCGTTGTTTTTTTTTTCCAGTCTTTTTCTCTAGCACTCAAAAATGTCAGGTACTGAGGGGAGCCAGTACATCATCTGACTAGGAAAGTCTCCCATTTTTTTAATTATCCAGACAAATATTTTTCTATGCATGCAGTATTTTGTGAATTTGCCATGGCTAATTTCCCTAAGACAGGTGACGAGATGCAGTAATGGTCATCCCTAAGCAAGGAGGTGCAATTGCATCCTACACTTGCTATGATGTGAGAAGCTATTGCAAGGGTGCAAATTTGGTTGCAATTGAAATTGGCCCACGAGTGGGGACTATTGATGAAATTGCAATGTTTTCTCAAAATTATAGAAGTGGAAATAGGGACTACCTATGAAATTGCAAATGAATTTCATTGGGGGAGATTTTAATCCGCTTTTGTTCTAAGCAGTTCCAATTAGGTTGATTATAATGATTTTTTATCTATGGTGATTTTTTCCCCCTTTTTCATCAAGACTCATGCTTCTTTTACCCCCTGTGGATCTATCATGCTTCGTTTATAGTAAAATATCCTTTTAATTATACACAATAAAGAATCCATTAATTATGTGCCTTTTTATTGTATTTATTACTACAATGAATTCTCTGACTAAAAGGGGAGTGAAAACATCGTTGGTGGAAATTCAAGGAATGGAATGATAAGGGCTGTGCATAAATTCAATTTCTGTAAATAATTAATTTTATTATTATTAGTTAGTAACGTCATAAGTTTTAGTTAGTGGGTTAGTGGCTCCTACTTTGTAGCTTCAATCTGTTCAAGAGTTGGTACTTAAGCCACTCTCCTCATCAATGTAAATCACTACTTTCAATCCTTTACATGGAAGCCTTTCCATATCCTAGGAACATTAAATTAATTACATAAGAATTTTCTATCTGCCTTGTACTGGGTTTGGTCATTATTTATACTGATTGGGAGCCAATCAGTTTTACCTTTTGGGTTACCTATACATGAATGCAAATTTAATTATACGATTGGGAGCCAATCAGTTTAACTATACATGATCCCAATTAAACCTCTCTACAAGATACAATGGCTTGAAGCCTTGAACAGAAGCAACCTCACTCACAAGTTGGAAGCTGGAATTTTGGTGAAGTCCCTTTGCCATTTCCACGAAAAAACAAACCAAACCAAACCAAATATAGAAAGCATTCACAATACCAAAAACCAAATATAGCAAGCATTCACAATACCAAAAACCAAATATACAAAGCATTCAGCAAACCAAAAACCAAACCAAAAACCAAATATTAAAACCATTCACCAAACCAAACCAAAAACCAAATATAAAAAGCATTCACCAAACCAAAAACCAAATATAAAAACCAAAAATAATAAGCATTCACCGAACCAAATAAAAAATGGTTGTCCATCATCCTGAGAAAAAAAAAAACATAACTGTTGTCCATCATCTTGAAAACTAAAACGCAAAATCAGGTTGTTCTTGGGCTCGTTGACTGGGTTTCCTTGTGCTCTTCTCTTTCCTTTTTCCTCTTTTCATGGGTTTTCTTGTACTCTTCCACTGCAGCTTCAACTTGAGGTGCAACTCTTCTTGCTTCCGTGAGCACCATATGCCTTATGTAGTTCATGGGCTCTCGAACAAGGTACAAAGCGATCTGCATCCTCCTCACTTGAGTGCATGGCTATCAACATCAACAAACATGGTGCTTACCGCATGATTCAAAAATAACAATCAATTGTGGTTTTCTAATATGCGAATTAGAATTGTCTTTACCCAAATATAAGAGGAGTCCCAGCTTGCGCCAAACATCCACATGCATACCCAGACTCCACTGTCAGACCTACATAAAATAAAAGCATTGCGTAATAAGAACCAAGTTGATAAGTCGTCGTTTAATATCACAAAAAAATGGGCATACTTACCGATTAAGTTGTTCTTGATCCTTTGAAGGAGTTGGGTACGCAAACTCCGCAATCCTTGGTGGCGACAATCCTTGTTCACGATAGAGAATCTTCCACAAGGCTTGCATAAATCTCATCTGTACAAATTAAGAAACGTTTGTACTTAGAAAGAGTTATTTACATTTTTTTGCGTTATAACGGCACACTGGCACAAATTTACCATTGTTTGAACAGATTGTAGTCGAAAGGAATTGCGGTCTTCATTTGGTTGTGGATCCAAGATATGGACTTCTTCCTTGTCCAACTTAATGACAGCCAAGTACCAATGGGCATTATCTCTCATCGGAACACACACCTACATATGCGGAAATTGTCAACACGTATTAAAAAAATAAACTGCAAACCATGTAATACTTATTAAGACGAACAGTTTACCTTGTTCACCATATTGGTTCGACTAAGGAATTTTGATTCGTATAGGTCTAATGCCCTCTTGGGTGTTATTCCACATGAAATCACTAGTTCCTGCCCATGTGGTAGTTGCACAATTGAAATTTTGTCAACACAATATGATTCACGTTAAAAACACATGTGTTGTAATTTTTTTGGTGAGAGGAAATTGTCATTAAGTATAATCGGACCACAACCTGTAGTCCAACAGGAAGATAGCACACTCCTTTTCCGTCCTTGGAATTTGTCCACAACTCTTCTAGAGTCAAGGTGTCTGGCATGGATAAGGTTTTTCAAGTCACATAAGCAGTTGAACCCTTTGCAATGGAGTGTAGTTGTAATCACTACAATTATATGGGAATACCATGCCGTCATATGATTTTTGTACTGAAAGAAGAGAGCATACTGGAACTTCCTGAAGGCCTAGTACGTCGAAGATGGTCAAAGAAGCCGAAGACACTAGAGAGCTTGGAGGAAGCAGGCATAATAGATGAATCTCAACTTTTCGCATTAAGGTTTGCCATGACTATCACTTTTAATTTTTTTTTTATATTGGTTCGAAGCTAGGTGAACATTAATTTTACTCACTTTGTATAAAATATTGTGTCAATCAGGTATGGTAGTATTCAACAACACAGCTTACAACTAATGTTAAAAGGGGCAAAATCTAGTGATTTCTTCAAGATTGCTCGTGAGGGAATTCAGTCATTATGTGAAAAGTTGGACATGGTGGACACTGGCAACGTGGACATACCCGGCATTAATAGACCGAAGGCGAATGAAATTTTGTTGGATCCATTACAGGTCAAAGCTAAAGGTTCGGGGGCTAAAAAATCTAAAAGGAAGAAAGGAGAACCACGACAGTGTAGCAATTGCGGTGAATGGCGCCACTATAGGACCCGATGCCCACATCCTGTTGGCTATGTGAAGCCAACCTCAAACGGTGATGCCCCGAATGATGGTGTTTCGGAAGAAGGTGGCGGTGGCGATGACACCGATGTTGTTCCTCCCACCACTCAAGATCAGTCGGAAACAGTACCGAGGAGAAGGCAAAAGCATTGCAGTAAGTGCGGTTCTACCAATCATAATGCAAGAACGTGTACTGGGTCTGGGCCATCCGATGATGAAAATGACGATGATGAAAATGACAATGACGACGATTACGAGCAACCTAGGGTAAGAATAAGATATAATTGTTCGTGTCTACACAATGCAGTTGCATCCAATATTTTTGTACGTCTAAAATCGTCGTTATCGATTTTGCAGAAGAGGCCTGTTACAAGAAGTAGCAACCTAAGGATTGTTGAAAACTTGGAGTGAAGATGGACGTCCTTATCCTATTCGGATTAGGACTAATGGACTATGTGAAGACTGCCAGTATCAGCTTGAAGCGGCGTCGTTTGAATTATAAGAAGACTGTTGCCGTCTGCGGTGTCGTTTTAATTGTGTGTAGTTTTATTTATGTGTCATTGTGTCTCTTTGGTTTATCAGAAGACTACTGCCTTCTACGGTGTCGTTTTATTTAGTTCGGATGGATTTGATTGAATTTGATATGGATGTTGCTCCCTAAATAAATCATGTACAACATTTCAGTTAAATTATTTTTCTCACTCGTTTTTTTTATTGAATTATTAAATCGGATTTTTTACTTGTTTATAAAGTTACTTAATTTTGGCTACTAAAATTATGAAATGTAATTTGGGCGTGAAATGACAAGAGCATGCGCCGACAGAGGACTTATGAAAATGGAGGCAGTAATCAAGAAATAAACTACAGTATTTTTATTGAGTGAAAGATCCCTCATCGATATATTATTAAGATCTCAAACACTGAAAGTACAAATCTTGAAAAACAAAAAGCTGTACTTTCCCTCCTCCCACTTTTATACTATACATATGGCAACTTTCCCCTCTTGTAAATATTTTCGGAGCATGATCAACAAGTACGCGTCAATGTAGCCCAGAAAAACCATCATATGACGTAGGGTTCCATAACATCTATTATGGAATCGTAACAACATATGATGATTCTTCCGGCTATATTCAGACGGCGACTTATTGTCATTGCTCCCCTCCCTGCCTCTAACAAAGACCCTGCATGGAGAGCAAAGGAGAAACAATACAACGAAGGATTTAGTTTAACAGTCATGATCTAACAATGACATAATGAAAGGAACTGAGATCTAAAATAATAAGCAGTCTCATCATTACCACTGCAGCCGATAATAAAGCATGGAAGAGGCGGATGGGGTTGATTTTCGGGGTTGAGAAGATGGGAGAAAGGGGTCTTTTCAGGGATTGAGTGAAGGAACGAACAACAGCAGGAGATGAGTGCCTCTCGGGTTTCGGAGCATGGTCTCTCCCTCTCTGATTAAAGAATTTATAAATGAGCTCATAAATTTACTTTGCCTTTCCAGCCCTTCCCATTTACTGAAAATCACACTCCCTACCGCTACCTCGGCCTTGGTAACGTCAGCACTGGTTAGGGGCAAATGCGACTTTCCAAAAACGGCGATATCTGATTGGGTGACACGCCGCGGTTAGGATTGAAGCTCTTTCACCATCGGATTAAAGGAAAAGTTTAGGAATTGACGGCGGGAGATGGGGATGTGCTTTTAGACTGGCTTTGTAGATTAACCAACTTTTTCGTTTACCAAAATTAATCTACTGATTTGGTACATGTAATTGTAACCCTAAACCCTAAACCCTGAACCCTGGACCCTGAACCCTAAACCCGAACCAATCAATACCATATACTCTACAACAATAACACCTTATAGGCTTATACCCGAACCAATCCATCCCATTGCTTATTTGTAGATTAACCAACTTTTTCGTTTACCAACATTACTCTATTGATCTGGTTTATGTTATTCTAACTTGAATCATAACCCTAAACCCTAAACCAAACCCTAAACCCTAAACCAAACCCTAATACACGAACCAATCAATACCATATACTCTACAACAATACCAACACCTTATAGGCTTATACCCTAACCAATCAATACCATATATACTCTAAACCATCAACACCTTGCTTATTTAGACCATCTCCAATGGTGCAATTCTTGAGAATTGCAACCTGATGTGGCAAGGGAGTGAAAGTGGGATGGTGAGTTGCATTGATGTGGGATCAATTACAAAAGTTGCAAATTTGCATATGATGAATGTTTTCTCATGCAGTTGCAAATTTTCATGCAGCACACACATATATACAATTCCAATCATAATACTTTACATAATTCGAATAACACAACAACAAAAAACAACTTGAGAGAAAACTCAAATTAATATAACACACTCACCAATTAATATTGAATTGCATTGAAAATTAAGTAGGACCCACGGTCACAATTGATGTATAGTTAAAGTTGCTGAAGTGGCAATTGGGACCATATATTTGCTCGGTGTTGGAAACTTGAACTCAAACTGGAAGTCCTCCTATGCCGAGTCGTTTGGTATATAAGAAGACTGTTGGCTCTTGCGGTGTCGTTTAATTTATGTACTCATTAATGGTCAGTTGAAGGCAATTTTTAAGCACTCTAGTTTTTATTATTCAATTATTATATCGTATTTTTTGCACTAGTTTTGAGCACTCATTAAATGGGTAGAGCATGTGGCGACAGAGGAGCAGAGTTCGAAATCCGGCAAAAAATCCGGTTGGCCCAATCGTAAAGACTTCTAAAAATCGAGTCTGTAGTCAACAAATAAAGTACAGTATTTTTATTGGGAGTGTAGGATCCCCTGCAGATTTAGAAGATCTCAAACGCTAATAGTACAAAGTACAATATTTTTATTGGGAGTGTAGGATCCCCTGCAGATTTAGAAGATCTCAAACGCTAATAGTACAAAGTACAGTATTTTTATTGGGAGTGGAGGATCCCTAGTAGATTTAGAAGATCTCAAACACTTTTGGAAGCCGCCATGGAAGCGAAGAGAGAAGCAGAAGAAAAAATAACAAAACAGTATACAAATATAAACAAATGTTACATATAGTCCAACAAAAACAAAAAGCTGTACTTTCCCTCCCTATTTTATCCTATTATACATATGGAAACTTTCCCATCTTGTATACATTTTGGGAGCATGATCAACAAGTACGCGTCAATGTCGCCCAAAAGAATCACCACATGAAGTAGGGTTCCACAACACCTATTATGGAATCGTAACAACATGTGATGATTCTTTCGGCGATATTCAGACGGCGACTTATTGTCATTGCTCCCCTCCCTGCCTCTAACAAAGACCCTGCATGGAGAGAAAAGGAGAAACAATACAACGAAGGATTTAGTTTAATAGTCATGATCTAACAATGACATAATGAAAGGAAATGAGATCTAAAATAATACGCAGTCTCATCATTACCACTGCACCCAAAAATAAAGCATGGGATAGGAGGACGAAGAGGCGGATGGGGTTGATTTTCGGAGCATGATCAACAAGTACGCGTCAATATCGCACAAAAGAACCACCACATGAAGTAGGGTTCCACAACACCTATTATGGAATCGTAACAACATGTGATGATTCTTTCGGCGATATTCAGACGGCGACTTATTGTCATTGCTCCCCTCCCTGCCTCTAACAAAGACCCTGCATGGAGAGAAAAGGAGAAACAATACAACGAAGGATTTAGTTGTACCACTGCACCCGAACATAAAGCATGGGATAGGAGGACGAAGAGGCGGATTGGGTTGATTTTCGGAGTTTCATATTGAGAAGATGGAAGAAAGGGTTCTTTTCAGGGATTGAGAGGAGGAGGAACGAACAGCAGCAGGAGATGAGTGCCACTCGGGTTTCGGAGCACGGTCTCTCCTTCACTCATTAACGAATTTAAAGATTGACTCGTAGTTACTTTTACTTTCCCTCCCTTCACATTTACTGAAAATTACACTCCCTACCACTGCCTCGGCCTTGGTAACGCCAGCATTGGTTATGGGCAAAAGTGACTTTCCGAATTCGGCAATATCTGATTGGGTGACACGCACGCGACAAGGATCGAAGGTATTTCACCATCGGATTAAGGGAAAAGTTTAGGAATTGACGGTGGGAAATGGGGATGTGCTTTTATAAATAGTCTGAATTTGTAGATTAACCAACTTTTTCGTTTACCAACATTACTCTATTGATCTGGTTTATGTTATTCTAGCTTGAATCATAACCCTAAACCCTAAACCCTAAACCCTAATACACGAACCAATCAATACCATATACTCTACAACAATAACAACACCTTATAGGCTTATACCGTAACCAATCAATAACATATATACTTTAAACCATCAACACCTTGCTCCTCCCTTATACCATAACCTTCAAGACCTTATACTGTATACCAACAACACCTTCTTCTATCTCCATCCCCAACTTTCAATGTATAATAAGTGTTTCCTTTGAAATATAAAATGGAACCCACTTTGGCAATTGCTAGCATAATTTAGGGATGTAGATGAATAGAAATTGATAAGTGATGAATTGCTAAAATTGATGATGTGGCGGTAGGGACCTCGTTTAGAAATTGTTGTTCAATTTTAGGGATGAAGATGATCAATACACTAACCCAATACCATATACTCTAAACCATCAACACCTTATACAATATCGTATTTTAGGGATGGAGATGATCAATACACTAACCCAATACCATGTACTCTAAACCATCAACACCTTATACAATATCTATACCTATACGCTGATAAATTAAAATTATAACTTGCTTTTCAAAACATAAATTAAAAATTGATACTCACTAAGTATCGAACCACAAACCTCTACTTTATTGACTAAGCAAATAACAGACAATTAACCAATTAAGCTACATCACATTGATGACCATTTTGCATAATTTCGCTTTCTTATTAAGTGAAGGGTTAAAATGAACGATAAATATATCACAGGGGATTGTTTAATGAACCAGCGGGGACTGAGAGAGTGGAAAAGGGGTAATTATTCTACCAAAAAAGAAAAGAAAAGGGGGAATTAATGAAGAGTTAAATTGGACGGATTGTCTTTACCACGCCACTACAAAATCATTCGGAGCAAAAACACGCAGGTTCAAATCAAACAATAAATGATCGCATTTATAAGCAGATATACAGAATTATGTCTAAGTACTGATAAATGTGTCACGCTACAATTATTATGTCTACGTTTTTTTAGTAATAAGGCATGATCAGCATTTATAAGCAGATATAAAGAAAATATAAAATCGAGAAAAAATAAGACAACACCTACCCTCACCCTTTAACCAATCGATACCAAATGCTCTAAACCATCAACACCTTATAACCTACCCATATACCATATACTCTATACCATCAACAACCTAATACCCTAAGCAGTCAATAACCATTTCCTTTAACATCAACATCTTATACAACAATCGTATACCTATACGCTGATAAAATTTTACATTTTGAAAATACTTGCCCAACTAAAGTACATAGGTACTTCAAAAGTGAAATTCTAACTTTCGTTTCAAAACATAAATTAAAAAAATATCCTCACTCAGTATCCAACCACAAGCCTCTAATTAGTCTACAAGAGGTTTGTTATGTACGAGTGCATTGCATAAAGAGGGGAAATCGGTGAGAGAGTGGAATGGGATCTCAATTAATGAAGAGTTAAATTGGGCGGATTGTAGTTTACCTCGTACCGCTAAATGTGTAAAGAGACACGCTAGCATTTACCAAATCCCAAAAAATATGGAACACACAATTATGTTTAAATTGCGTGAACTCAATGAATGATCAGGATTTTAGAAGCAGAAGCAGATGAAAATAAGTAAAACAAAGAATCGCCACTGAGATAGACAATTATCAAAGGCCCAACCTAATGACAATCCGGAACTCAGTATCTATTATCAACAAACTAGGTGTCATGGGTCCATGTACAAGCCCACGTTTGAATGTTATTTAAAAGCCTGCAAAAATCAATGATCAGACCCAGTCCAACTAGAATTAGTCCTAAACGCACCGTTAATACATAAACACAAATTAAGGAGACCTCTCCATCTGATTCGAATCAAATTAGGTATTCTTCATCTCCTTCCTCAATCCTCTGGGCGAGACGAACACTGCATATCAGGAAACCTTAATTTCACCGAGTGATAGAAGTTTCGAGAAAATGACAATAACGCTAAGACAAGATGACAAAGCACTAGCGACATGAACCCTAGGGTTAGCAAACCTCTTTCAAGGGTTCTTTTGCAAATGAAAAGTTTGATGAACACAATAATAGACATGGTCGCCGTAATCGTGTTAGAAAGAGATAGGCGAGTAAATTCCGCACGGAAATAAAATGGCGATGAACAAAACGTCGATTTGTGGATAAAAGGATTTGGGGTTCAAAACGATGATTATGTGAGGATTTCATATTGGATGGGGATCTTCTCTTCGAATGTGGATACATAGATTTGGCGTATGAAACATGATGATGTTGGGGATTTGAGATTGGATAGGGAGCTAAATCGAATGTGGATCAAATAATAAAAGGATTTGGGTTTCGAAACGATGATTTTGTTGGAGATTTCAGATTTGATAGGCAGCTTATGATCGAACTTCGAATTAGAGGGGACCCTCCAAGGCGAATGAGGGATCGTAGAAGGGAGACTGGAAATTGGTTAGGACGGCGGGTCGTATCCATAGGGTTTAACCTCTTAATCGACATCATTAAACCGGGTACAGTTAGGTTGAAGTCCAATTAATAAAGCATAAACGCTTCGTGATGCTTTTGGTAATTTTCCTTGCCCCCGGTTACCCGTACCCCAGATTTTGCCCTGGGCACCGTAGAACTGCCCATATATATATATATAATACATATACTTATCCGATCGATTGATAATCCGATTTTTGTCGAAATACTATCAAAATGCTCGATTGTAAATCGCGAACTTTCTAGCGATCGAAATATGGGTTTTGCCGGAATGGGATGTTACAATTCTCCCCGAAATCTATCCTTGAGTTGTACTCTAAGTCCGCTTACTTACTCTTAACATGGTCTATCATAGATAAACCATTACCTAACTCTTAGGTTAGGAGATATGAATTACATAACTAAACACATAACACCTCAAGTTCCCAATATAAGGTTTCAAAAACCTATATAAGGTTTCAAAACCTATATCGGGTTATCACAACAAAAGCATATCAACAAGTTTAAAACATAACTTACTAAGCAAGATTGTTAACCTGTAAAGTAGTTTGCTACTAACTCAGGGTACTTCTCTCGCATACTTGCTTCAGTCTCCCAGGTAGCACTCTCACTTTCTTGATTTCTCCACACCACTTTCAACATTGGAATTTCTTTTCCTACGAAGAGTTTTAACCCGATGGTCAACAATCTGCACTGGGACTTCTTCAAATGTTAAATTTGTACCCAACTCGATCTCTTCTGGTTGTATAACATGGGAAGGATCCACTTTGTACCTCTTCAGCATACTAACATGAAATACATTGTGGATTTGAGATAGTTCTGAAGGCAATGCCAATTTATAAGCCACTGGTCCAATCTTCTCTGTGATTTCATATGGTCCAATATATCAAGGTGCAAGCTTTCCTTTCTTACCAAATCTCATTACGCCTTTCCAGGGTGACACTTTGAGAAATACTTTCTCACCCACTTCAAAATTAACTTCACGCATATTCGTGTCAACATAAAATTTCTGTCGATCTTGAGCCACCCTCAAACGCTCCCTGATTTCCTTGACCTTGTCAACTATGATCTGAACTATCTCTGGCCCTGAGATTTGCCTTGCTCCTTCTACATCCCAACATAATGGTGTCCTGCATTTCCGCCCATAAAGTGTTTCATATGGTGGAACACCCAAGCTACTATGGTACGGGTTGTTGTAATCAAACTCAATGAGGGGCAAATGGTCAATCCATGACTCCTCCCATTGCATTACACATGATCGAAGTAACTCCTCCAAGGTAAGGATGGTTCGTTCACTCTGTCTGTAATATTCCACCCTCACGAATGGCTTAATACGTAAATCATGTAGGTTACAATTCAAATATTGATCGCATTTTCCCATTAGTCCCTAGGGTTAGTGAGAATGGTGGGAAAACATGTAGAGCACCTATTAATTTAGCAAAATAATTTACAACATCTCAAACCCATCTCAAATAGCCAAAGCCGCCCACTCCTGGCAGTTGAGCAAAGGAACCGAACACCACTAGTAAGCATTGGAGTAGGAGATGTGGTCTTTCCTCTTTAAATGGGAAGTTTCTTTTCCCATACAGAAGCAGTAGGGAACACGTGGGTGGTGGGTTTCCTTAGACCTTAGAAAATAAATGGGATGAGGATGATTAATGCTTCCTGAAGAGGCCAGGAGATAGAGACCACCCCACTACTTCCTTTCTCTGGAGATTAGGGAGGGTAAGAGAGTTAAAGTCCTCCCCTCACTTCACACCACCATCAACAAGCCCTCCTCACCATTATCACTACCATTTCTTTTTGAGAGAGTGCATGCAACTAGGGGACAGGTTCTAGAGTGGGAAATTGTGATTATATCAGGTATGTGTAACTATTCCCTTGGGAGGAGGTGATGGATTGAGGGATAGGTATGAAGATGAAACTTTTGTTTGTGCCGTGAGACATAGGGATTTTTGCTGTAAAAAGGGATTAAAATTTTTTCTCATTGTCAACTCATACTGTCCAATAGCTTGCATGAAGATTCATAAATTTATAGATTTTTACCTCACAAAATCATGCATGGGTGATGGTAGTACGGGTTCATGTGAATGCTGGGTTCTGGTAATTTAACACATGGAAGTTAGTTTAGAGCTCCATGCATGTATTGGGAGATGGGGTTAATTATTAATTGTGGTGAATTTAATATTAAATTGCTTGTGTGGATGGTAGGGTAAAAGAGAAGGGCGATGGTACTGGGGAAAAGGGATCTAATTGCATCTAAGGTACTTCCTTTTATGATAGTTTGAGTAAGAAATAGGAATTATTAATTATTAAGATTATCTACATCAGTGGGTTATGTAATATTGGGTTGCTTGAAAATGGTGGGTGATAGGTAGGATTATTAGAAACATAAACGCAGGGGAAATTAAAATGAGTGGTCAATTGGGAGGGCCAACTGGTGTGTATGTTATGTTGCTAGATAATTAATTGTTCGAATATTAAAAAAGTTTATATGATTTATTAAAGGAAAGGAGCCTGTCATCGAATCATCATGGCAAAAGGGTGTAGCAGAGTAATCGAGTTGTGAGTAATTCTTAACCTAATATATATTTTAGTATGGGCATGGTATTCGGGTCATGAAGCTGCCCGGATACGTGGACTTGTGATAGATTGATAAATGAGCTATGAATGAGTAAAAGCTTATATGATGAGAATTGATAACGTGGATGTGTATGAGTTTGCTATTTTCAACGTGCATTGATGAATGAGCTATGTAAAGAATGTATTGATGTGCAATTGAGATGATTGTGTGTAGCATCAATGAGTATATGATATGATATGTGTGCCTACGGGCTTATGACGAGATGCTCTACATGAGTATGTTCTAACCCATGAACTATGTGATCACCTAATAAAAACATAATGGCGCCTTGTTATGCACTCATGAAAAGAAAAAGAAAAGAAAAGAGTTATACGAGAACTCCCTATAAGGAGTATCGCCAGGCATGGCTACAAGTTCACGAGATAAGGCACTTCGTTCCCACGAGTTTACGATTTCATGAGATATGGCACTTTGTGCCCACGAGTTTATGAGATATGGCACTTTGTGCCTACGAGATCACGAGTTTACGAGTTCACGAGATCCCGGGGAGTGCATAACTTGGCATTAAAAGTAAAATGTACATAATCTAGCTAACTATGCTTGTGTTTGAGCTTTGGTACAAGGATTTGCTGTGATGTGGCTAAGTGATGTTCCTACGGTGTGTTTAACAGATTGTTCATGAGAAGTAAAATGTACATAACTTGGCATTACTGGGATGTGTTCATGCAATGATTTATCATGAGATTGTGTAGTTGTTACATGCCTCCATATGTTCCTGATTATATGGTGATACCAAAATGATGTGTTAGTAAATGTTTTTACCTGGAATAGGGTTTGATATGAGTAACTAAAGGGTAAGTGTGTATGATACGAGAATCGCTTAAATTGGTTAATGAACTTTGCACACATAGTTGGGTAAAGTACCATTTAAGCTACTAGATTCTTTAAGTGAACTTAAGCCCTTGGTGTACCTGCTCACCGTGCGCAACTGGAGTATATATTGGGTTATTGATTACTCATTGAGTGGCGTCTCACCCCCGCCAATATTTTTCCATTTCAGAGCCAAAGCAACAACAGAAGCCTCGGTCGAACCAGTGAAGTCAGCCGGATGGCTAAAAGGTGTGCGGCGGAACTGAACTCTCCACATGTTTTCACTTTTGAAGTCGAACTAAATGTTTTAACGCTTTTAAGTTTGTGTACCCACTGAATGTTAAACTACTATGTTGGGTTTGTACTTTGTTTTAAACTCTAACTTTGCATCGTTCGGTGTTATGCTTTTGGATGCTTTTGGAAAACTAGCTTGAATTTCCTGAGCAAGTGATGTAACCCGTATGCTAGTGTTATGTCCAAGTCTTAATGTGAAGTTAAAACCTAAGGTTTAATGAGTATATAATGTGATGATGGTTCCAATAGTACGAGAAGAAGTAGTAGGATGTTACAAGAAGTAGTAGGGTGTTACAATTTGTAGTATTAGAGCTGGGATATGATCCCACTGGATTAAAGTGATTTTAATGAAGTTTTGAATGGTTTTATAATGGATTTTAAGTTGAAAGTGTATTTAAGAAATTGTTTCTGATTTTGCTCTCCTTGTCATTTTCATGTGGAGTTCAGTCAAGGAGGAAGAGAGCGTTCCCCGCCACCTCAAGTAGCAGGTCCAAATCAGCCTCTTCCCGAAAATCAAGCTGAGCCTCAGGCTAATAACCTACCTCAGGTAGTTCCCTATAAAAGGGATTATACTGAGGTGTGGGAGATGGGTGTTGAGGCCTTTACGGGTTCTATAGATCCCAAAGTGGCTGTAGATTGGCTGAAAAAGACCGAGCGCATTCTCAATCAAATTGGGTGCCCTGATGATGTCAAGTTTGATTATGCTGTAGCCCTCCTCGAAAAAGATGCATATGATTGGTGGTTAACCGTACCCGGGGTTGTGGATAACACCGTTCAACTCACGTGGAACGATTTTCTCCGATTGTTCAAGGAGCGATATGTGCCAATCGTCTACCAATTCACTTCTGGGCAAATTGGATTTGGGGGCGAGACGGGATGGTGCGAGTATCGTGGTTGGGAGATCGTTTGGTGCTGTTTCAATTTCCTAATGCTGAAGTCTGTCGATGGGTCTTTGAAGGAGGTCTGTGGCATCATCGCGAAAATATGGTCCTGCTTAGGAAATGGGAACCAGGTATCCAACCTCTAGCCATCAATAATTCTGCTGTCCCAGTCTGGGTTCGTTTGTCAAATTTGCCATCTGAGTTAACATCTAAGGAGGGATTAGGGCGTTTGGCTAGCTCTTTGGGGCGGCCTCTCTGTATGGACTATCCTACTAAGCAGGGGACTAAGTATGGTGTTGCTAAGGTGTGTGTTGAGATCACTACAAAGACTAATATGATCAACAAACTGAGCATCACCCCTGAGGGGCGCCCTGAGATGTTGGTGGATGTGGAGTTTTGTCATGTGCCGCGGAAGTGTGAGAAGTGTGGTGTATTTGGGCATGAGTGTGAGAATTTGGGAGGAAAGGTAAAACGTGTATGGGTGGTGAAACAGCCGAAAGTGCAGGATGTGATATCAATGGGCTCGAAGGGAAAGGAAAAAGTGGAAGAGGTGATTGAAGTTCGGGCTGAATCTAGTATACAGGACCTGGTTGTTGCGGAGTCTGTGATAGAGGAGCCTGCAGTGGTAGTGGATGAAGGGTGCAGCTCTGATCCAGTGCCTGGGGATGATGGGTTTAAGGTAGTTACAGGGAGGAAGCACAGATTTAGAGCCCCTGATCCGACATCTATTGCAAAGAGTCCGTGGAATTTTTCCTCTAGTCAGAAGAAGGTACAGTTGGATGATAATGCTTTCCCCTCATTGAGCAAGCCAGTTTGGAGAATGAGTGTTGAGCCACCGCAGCCTGCTAAAGGTAGAGGGCGAGGCAAGAAGAAGAAATGAAGATTTTCAGCTGGAATATCAGGGGCTTGAATCCTCCTGAGAAGCACTCTGCAGTGCTTAAGAAGATAAGTATACTCAAACTTGATATTATAGCAATTATAGAGACTAGAGTAAAGATAGAGAGTAGTCTGGATATAGTAAGTAGAAGTTTTGGTCATCTTAAACATATGAATAACTACCCCAAGTCTCCCAATGGTAGAATCTGGTTATTTTGGAAAGATGGAATTTCTGTTTCTAAGTTGGAGGATGGTCTGCACTTTATGAAAGTTCTTGTTGGAGGAGCAGAACAATTTATTCTGATGATTGTGTACAGCCCAAACAAAGAGGCCGATAGAGTGGTTTTATATAGAGAGCTGCTGGCACAGAATGAACATTTGGTCCCTATGGTAATCTTGGGTGATTTTAATGCTGTAAAAGATCCTGTTGAGACCTCGAACCTAGTGTCCTTGAATACTAGTATGGGGGATTTTCAGAATTGGATTGAGGGGATGAGATTAGAGGACCATAAGGTAGCAGCAGGCAGCAAGTTCACATGGTGGAATAAACAGAAAGAGAACCCAATAGCCAAGCGTCTTGATAGAGTTTTGGTGAATGAAGTATGGTTGAGTAGATTCCCAACTAGTGTAGCCCAAACTACCCCCCCCCCCCCTGGGAGTCTCGGACCACTGTGGAATTTTACTTACCACAACTCCCCAGATTGGAAGCTTTCCAAAACCATTTAAGTATTTCAAATTTTGGGCGAGTCATCCTAATTATATGAAGTTGGTGAGTGATGCTTGGAAGGTGGAAGTGGAGGGTAGGCCTTACTATGTGTTCTATGGGAAACTAAGGAATGTTAAGAAGACTCTGAGGCAGCTCAATAGAGAGGTTTATTCAGACATTTTTGTGCAGGCAAGAGAAATTGAAGGGAAGTTGGAAAAGGTGCAGGCAGAGTTATTACAGAATCCTACTGAGTTGCTTGTTGAAGAGGAGAGGGATTTGGAAAAGCATTGCCTTGAGCTCAAGAGGGCAGAAGAAAGTTTTTATAGGCAGAAAGCTAGAATTCAGAGTGTGCAGGAGGGTGATCTCAATACAGCTTATTTCCACAAAACTGTGAAGGTGCAAAATCATAGGCAGCAGATATCAAGGATTTTAGATGAGCAGGGAAAGGAAGTTACAGATATCAAAGGTATAGGGGAAGTGGCAGTGAAGTTCTATACTGAGCTAATTGGAACAGTTAACCCGGATGTGCAGTTGCAGCCTACAAGTTTCTATGATCATTTGCAGTTGAGGTGCCTTGCTCCAGAAGTGGCTGATACAATGATTATCCCTGTGTCAAGAAAAGAGATAAGGGATGTTTTTTTCAATTTGGGGAGAAACAAAGCCCCTGGCCCAGATGGTTTTCCTTCTGAGTTCTTCAGGCTCCACTGGGATTTAGTTGGCACTCTTGTGGAGGATGTTGCTCTTCAATTCTTCAGCTCAGGGATTATGCCTCGGGCAGTTAATTATACACTCTTCACTCTGGTGGCCAAAGTCACTAATGCAAAGAAAATGAAGGACTTTCGTCCAATCTCCTGCTGCAATACCTTATATAAAGGAATCTCCAAGGTGTTAGCTAACAGGTTAGCTGCTGTTCTCCCTTTGCTTATCTCTCCTTCAAAATCTGCTTTTGTTAAAGGGCGTTCTATTAGTGATAATATACTACTAGCAGCAGAATTAGTCAAAGATTACCATAGGAAGAATGTTACTCCTCCATGTGCGATCAATATTGACATCATGAAGGCTTTTGACTCGGTTAACTGGATGTTTCTTTTCTCTGTGCTTGAAGCTATGGGTTTACCTGTTCAGTTCATTGTTTGGTTATGAGCTTGTATTCAGAATCCCAGAATAAGTGTTAGTCTGAATGGGGGGATATGTGGTTCTTTTGATATGGCAAAGGGTTTAAGACAAGGGGATCCATTGTCCCCTTACTTATTCACAGTAGCTATGGAGGTTTTAGATGCATTATTGAAGAGAGCAGCAGTGCAGAATCAGATACCCTATCACCCTAGATGTAAGCCACTGGCTATTACACATCTGTGTTTTGCAGAAGACCTACTTGTTTTTACAAATGGATCGATCAGGGGGGTTGCTGGTGTCTGTCGAGTATTGGATGCTTTTTACTCTGTGTCTGGCTTGAAATGTAACCCTGATAAATGCTAGTTGTTTTGTGGGGGTATTCCAGAAGAGGAAAAGCAAAGAATATCTACATACTCAAAGTTTCCAAATAGTCTCTTACCAGTTCGATATCTTGGGGTGCCATTGATTACTGGGAAGCTTACAAAGGCTGAGTGCAGGGTGTTGATTGATAAGATTACAGGGAAAATAAATAGATGGAGAGCAAAATTTCTTAGTTTTGCAGGAAGGTTGCAGTTGATTACTTCGGTGCTTACAAGTGTTCTGCAATTCTGGATGGGGATCTTTTTGTTGCCAAAGTATGTGATAAAAGAAGTAGAGTCTATGTGTAGCAGGTTCCTATGGGATATTAATGATACTTCGCTGAGAAAGAGAGCAGTAGTTCCCTGGCAATCCATTGCTAGGCCAAAAAAGGAAGGGGGTTTGGGTATAAAGAACTTCTCAGTTTGGAACAAAGCCTGTGTCAGTAAGCATCTTTGGGCGATTCTGGCAGCAGAGGGCTCTCTATGGGTTGCCTGGGTTACACGCTATAGGGTGAAGCAGGCATCTGTATGGGATCTGAAAGACACAGCAGCAGGGACCTGGGTCTGGAAGCGTTTACTCAAATGTAGGGATGTGGTAAGGCCATTCATTTCTGTGGTTGGCTCTGAATTGCAGTGGGGTGGACTGGCTATGCATTCTTACTCTGTTTCGAGGGTGTGGGAGTCGTTGAGGCAGAAGGAAGCTGAGGTAGATGGTTTAAGGTTGTTTGGGATAAACATATCATCCCTAGGCATGGATTTATTTTATGGTTGGTGATTAATGATAGACTGAAGCTACAGAATAAGCTGATTGCGAGGGGTAAGCCGCTTTCTGGGCATTTTCTGTTATGTCCTGGAGGAATGGAAAATCGTGATCACTTGTTCATGGACTGTTCTTATTATCAGTTTCTGAGTTGCAAAGTTTTGAAAGAGGATTCACCTCCTGTGTTTGGAAGCTGGAATGCTGTGTTGGAGTGGTGTGTCACGAAGTGGGCGAGTGATTCTCCGGTTCATTCTTTGAATAGAATGAGCTGGAGTGTTCTTATCAGCCTTGTTTGGCGGGAGAGATGTGCGAGGTTATATGGCTCTATTGCGGCAAGGAGTCCTTCTCAGCTGCTGGTTGATGCAAGGAGAATTCTTTGGAGTCGTTGTCTGTTGAACCAATGCTTAGTTGATTGTTTTGAAGCGAGGGGACTTGGGGTAGAAAGTTAGCAAGTTAGGCTTGTTTTCGTTTTGTTGAGTATCTCTGTGAGGTTATGATGTACAGGATTGAAAGTTTTTTGAGGGCTCCATAGCACTTTGCTATTGGTGTCGGTTCTTAATGCGATTTGATTTAACCATAAAAAAAGGAGCATGTCGGAGAATCATCAAGGCAAAAGGGTGTAGCAGAGTAATCGAGTTGTGAGTAATTCTTAACCTAATATATATTTTAGTATGGGCATGGTATTCGGGTCATGAAGCGGCCCGGATACGTGGACTTGTGATAGATAGATAAATGAGCTATGAATGAGTAAAAGCTTATATGATGAGAATTGATAACGTGGATGTGTATGAGTTTGCTATTTTCAACGTGCATTGATGAATGAGCTATGTGAAGAATGTATTGATGTGCAATTGAGATGATTGTGTATAGCATCAATGAGTATATGATATGATATGTGTGCCTACGGGATTATTACGAGATGCTTTACATGAGTATTGTCTAACCCATGAACTATGTGATCACCTAATAAAAACAAAATGGCGCCTTGTTAAGCACTTATGAAAAGAAAAAGAGAAGAAAAGTGTTATACGAGAACTCCCTATAAGGAGAATAGCCAGGCATGGCTACGAGTTCACGGGATATGGCACTTCGTGCCCATGAGTTTACAAGTTCATGAGATATGGCACTTTGTGCCCACGAGTTTATGAGATTTGGCATTTTGTGCTTACGAGATCACGAGTTTACGAGTTCACGAGATCCCGGGGAGTGCATAACTTGGCATTAAAAGTAAAATGTACATAATCTAGCTAACTATGCTTGTGTTTGAGCTTTGGTACAAGGATTTGCTGTGATGTGGCTAAGTGATGTTCCTACGGTGTGTTTAACAGATTGTTCATGAGATTGGCGTATTCATGTGAAGGCTTTACTGGGATGTGTTCATGCAATGATTTATCATGAGATTGTGTAGTTGTTACATGCCTCCATATGTTGTTGATTACATGGTGATACCAAAATGATGTGTTAGTAAATGTTTTTACCTGGAATAGGGTTTGATATGAGTAACTCAAGGGTAAGTGTGTATGATACGAGAATCGCTTAAATTGGTTAATGAACCTTGCACACATAGTTGGGTAAAGTACCATTTAAGCTACTAGATTCTTTAAGTGAACTTAAGCCCTTGGTGTACCTGATCACCGTGCGCAACTGGAGTATATATTGGGTTATTGATTACTCATTGAGTGGCGTCTCACCCCCGCCAATATTTTTCCATTTCAGAGCCAAAGCAACAACAGAAGCCTCGGTCGAACCAGTGAAGTCAGCCGGATGGCTGAAAGGTGTGCGGCGGAACTGAACACTCCACATGTTTTCACTTTTGAAGTCGAACTAAATGTTTTAATGCTTTTAAGTTTGTGTACCCACTTAATATTAAACTAATATGTTGGGTTTGTACTTTGTTTTAAACTCAAACTTTGCATCGTTCGGTGTTATGCTTTTGGATGCTTTGGGAAAACTAGCTTGAATTTCCTGAGCAAGTGAGGTAACCCGTATGCTAGTGTTATGTCCAAGTCTTAATGTGAAGTTAAAACCTAAGGTTTAATGAGTATATAATGTGATGATGGTTCCAATAGTACGAGAAGAAGTAGTAGGGTGTTGCACTGTCCATTAGTTTGAGGATGATAAGCTGATGTAAAATGCAATTTAGTTCCCAAAGCATCATGTAAACTTTGCCAAAACCGAGATGTGAAGCTTGGGTCTCAATCAGAGATAATAGAAATTGGCACACCATGCAATCTGACGATCTCCTTAATATATAGTTGAGACAAAGTCTCCAGTGATGGTTTCCATCTAATGGGTAAAAAGTGAGCCGATTTGGTCAATCGATCCACAATAACCCATACTCCATCTTTTTACCTTGATGATGGGAGACCATATATAAAATCCATTGTGATTCTTTCCCACTTCCATTCTGAAATTGGAAGGGGTTGCAGTTTTCCCACAGGAGCTTGATGTTCTGCCTTAACTTTCTGACATACCAGACATGTGAAAACATGTTCAGCAGCTTCCTTTTTCATCCCATGCCACCAAAAATATGGTTTGATTGTGTGATACATTTTAGTTGCTCCTGGGTGCATAGCATAAGCAGAAGAATGAGCTTCATCTAGGATCTCTTTCCTCAAGTTATCAACATTAGGAACACATGCTCTTTCATTCATCTTCAACATGCCATCTACCATTTAAAATGGGCTTTCTTTTCCTTCCTCAATATCTTGAATGATTTTTGCCAACTCTGGGTCCTCCTTCTGCTTCTCACGAATTTTGTCGTGCAACAAAGGTCGAATGTTCAACCGAGCTAGTAACCCTGTTACACCATCCACTTCCAAATCAACATTCATTGCCCTCAAATCAACTAGATTCGTTATATTCTTCTTGCCTTTTCTGCTCAGAGCATCAACAACTACATTAGCTTTACCTGGATGGTAATCAATGAGAGCAACTCTATCCATCTCCTCTGGCGACTATTTAAATCCTTCTAATCCATAATATACTTCAAGCTTTTGTGATCAGTTAGGATTTTAAAAGTCTCACCATACAACTAATGTCGCCAAATCTTGAGAGCAAATACCACCGCTGCCAATTCTAATTCATGAGTGGGATAATTTACTTCATGAGGACGCAGTTGCCTAGAGGCATATGCGATAACTCTTCCATCTTGCATTAACACACAACCCAATCCTTGATACGAGGCATCACTATACACCACGAACTATCCATGGTTTGAAGGTAAAGCCAGTTCTGGTGCTGTGGTCAATTTCTTCTTCAGTTCATCAAAACTCTTTTGACATGATTCATCCCAAATATACTTGGTATTCTTCCTCAAAAGTTTAGTCAATGGTGCAGCAATTTTGGAAAATCCTTCGACAAACCACCGATAATAACCAGCCATGCCAAGAAAACTTCTCAACTCAGACACATCTTTTGGTGGAGCCCAACTCACCACTGCTTCCACCTTTTTCGGATCCACCTCGACACCTCTTCTAGAAATTACATGTCCAAGAAATATTACCTCCTTCAGCCAAAACTCACATTTTGAGAATTTTTCATATAATTGTTTCTCCCTTAGAATTTGCAACACAATTCTAAGGTGAGTTTTGTGCTCCTCCTCGCTTTTAGAATAGATGAGAATATCATCTATGAACACAATCACAAACTTATCAAGATATTCATGGAAAACTCTGTTCAGAAGAGCCATAAATACCGCTTGTGCATTAGTGAGTCCAAAAGGCATTACCTAGAACTCATAATGCCGATATCTTGTTCTAAAAGCTGTCTTTGAGGTCGCTCCATCTGCCACTTTCAGTTGATGGTATCCAGACCTCAAATCAATCTTAGAAAAGACAGATGCACCCTGAAATTGATCAAACAAATCATCTATTCTTGGAAGGGGATAACGATTCTTCACTGTCGCCTTATTCAACCTCCGGTAGTCAATGCACATTCTCATGGATCCATCTTTCTTCTTGACAAACAAAACCGGTGCACCCCAAGGTGAGATGCTAGGTCGAATAAATCCCTTGTCTAGCAATTTTTGCAATTGTTCTTTAAGCTCCTTCAGATCAATTGGTGCCATTCTATATGGTGTCATTGAAATGGTGTTGTGCCAGGTACCAATTCAATATCAAACTTACTTCCCTTTCTGGTGGAAGGCCGGGAAGTTCTTTGGGGAATACATCAGGAAACTCCCTTACCACCTCTACATCCTCAACCTTATTATCATTTACAACAGTAACTTGAGCAAGAAAGGCTTCACAATCTTCCTTCACTAATCGAAAAGCTTCCAAGGCAGAAAGAAAACCATGAGTCTCCTTTTTCTTAATGCCTCAGAATACAACAGGACCTTTATCTGGTGTGTTGAATAACACTTCTTTCTTTTGACAATCCACAACAGCTCCATGTATTGCCAGAAAGTCCATTCCAAGGATGACATCAAATTCATCAAAAGGTAGCATAATTAAATCTGCTGCTAGGAAAGCTCCTTCCACACAAATGAAGGAACTTCTAATAACTGAGTCTACCTTCAAGGTATCTCCCACATGTGTTTTGACACATAAGGTATAACCTAGCTTATCTGGAACTAAGTGTAGCATATGTGAAAATGTATATGATATGAATGAGTGTGAGGAATCAGTATCGATCAAAGCATATAATTGCTTGCCAAGAATAGTAAGCATACCAGTCACAACTTCTGGTGCCACTTCTGCCTCACCTCGAGTCATTGCATAAACCCTCGGTGCTCCCTGTGCTCTGGTACCCTACGTACCACTTCCTGATAGTTGATTCCGACCACCACCTCTACCACCCTGTGAACCACTACGACCACTCTGAAATCCACTACGGTCTCCCTGGTAACCACTGCTGGCTGGGGCTCTACTAAAGTGCACTGAAGGTTCAGACTGAGTAGGTCTTCCTCCTCCCCTATAAGGACAGTTCCTCATGATGTGACCCCGCTGGCCGCATTGAAAGCATACTCCAGAAAACCTCCAACACTCTCCAAAGTGTCTCTTCTGACAAACTTGACAAACTGGAGCCGGTGTGGCTGAGGAAACTGGTGCCTTGTATGATGTTCCTGACATAGATTGACTCGGTGTTCTCCCAAAACCGCTGGGACCTCTCTTGGATGGGTAACGAGGTCCAGAATAACTCACTCCAAACTTCCTCTTCTTCTCCTCTTCTTTGGCCTTGTGTTCCTCTCTACCCTCAACTTCATAGGCTTCATACTTAAGTGCTGCCTCCTTGATAGTGGCCATACTCTCTTCATCAACCATGTGAATCTTTTCTTTCAACCCTAGGCGTAGACCATGTAAGTATTCCATCTTCTTCTTATGCTCAGTATCCGCCAACCCATCTTCAAAGTAGAGTAGTTGAACAAACTTGATGGTGTACTCAGTAACTGTCATGTTCTCTTGCTTAAGGTTGGCGAATTCATTATTCTTTGCCCTGATAAAAGCTTCGGGAAGAAACTCTGTCTTAAAGGCCTTCAGGAACTCCTCCCAGGTGAACTGAACTCGTTCACCATTAACTCTAGAGACTGAGGACCACCAGCTCCTCGCGTACCCCTTTAGGAGAAAAACAACATATTGCACTTTTTCCTCTAGGGTTGCATAAAGATACTCAAACACATCTTCCATCTCTCTCAACCACTCTACTACAGCATCTGGGCTCACATCTCCCGTGAAGTCCCTACCACCCAAACTCTTCATCTTTGCATAATCTAATACTGGCGGTCTTGCATCAACCGCCCCCACTCCTCTTGACTGGTCAGTAGGAACATTTTCACAACTTCCGTGCGAGCTACAAGGAAATATTGGCCTAAGATTGATCCACACAAAATTCATTCTTCACCCACTCTCTCACTTGGTTAAAACAAAATTTTCCCAAAATAATTACTTGAAAACATAGAAGTTCAAAACTCAATTTTGAAAACCATGATACAGATAATTTCATCCATCATACCAATACACATAATCATGTCAAACTCAATTCCCAGTTTAAGTCATTATGGGGTACTCCCCTCCTTAGGAGTGTTTAACCTCCCATAGGGTATAGTACGCCATAACAGCAAAAAGAGGGAACCGGGCTCTGATACCAAACTGTAACACCCTACCCTATACGTTTTGCCTAATCATATTGTTCATACAATTGTAGCGGAATTAATCTCGGGTGTTACATTAATTGTCAAAATTTACCCAAATAAAATTTCGACATGAATTACTCGCATAATGGGCTAACAGTTCTTGCACCTTATCCTGCAAAATAATTCATCAAAAACATATATACTCACAACCATATGCATTGGCTTTTCTTAGCCATAGTCACACTTTTCATACTCCACAACTGCATACCCTACTTATACATACCATAATCGTCACAACTTACACAGTTACACAACATATACACATATCATCAACTTTCCACACCTGTGGGTATCTCACACTACCTCAGAAGCTAGTATGCACATGAAAAACATTCTCAAAACATTTTTAAAAAAAGGTGTGGATCACTAGCCAAAATCCCGAGTAGTAGTCCAAGCACAGAATAGTTGAAGACCATTCCTCATCTTGCCTTCAACTCTTGCTCAGCTCCCACCTATTCACCTATCTACTGCTGTTGCTGATGATGATCTGCTTACACATGGCATAAGCAGAGAAAACGGATAAAGAGGGTCATCTCATAGCTGAGTGAGATAATCCTTGCATCGTGAGTTCATAACAAAGCATACCCCTACCATACATCTAGCAAATAAGCCAAAGCACTAGGATCAGACCTCAGCCATCTTCATATCCCAATAGGCAAAAGACTCAACCACCTTGACTTATGCATATGCATCTTATCATGTTTTAATCATAGGCGCCTGGCTACTCCCATGCTATTTACTCTCCCGGGAACACGAACCAAACATCTCGTGGATGTGGTCATATCGGACCCACCACTGTCGGTGTAGTCATATCGGACTTGACACCACTCTGGATGTGGTCATATCTCATGATGAATCAACGGTCAACACCACATCAGGGGTGTGACATAACATATCATAACGGAGTAATAGCATGGGGAGCCCTAATTACTATGTAATTGACCATGAGACCAAAGTACTCTTACTTGGTATCCTTATCCATGATCCATATCTCATCTTGCTTAATCATAATTCGCTACTTGCACATGTACTTGACCTGGCCACAATTGACTCAACATAGGTAAATCAGGAGTCGTATAATTGCACTTCCTCGGGATAAACCCTCGTGCAAGTCATCCTCCTTAAACGTCATAATATCACCAGGGAATATATATTTTCCCACATATGCATCCAAATACAACAATAATGAAAAATCATACCCAATCACCTTTTTGAACCATCATAAGGCATATCAACAGTCAAGCCCACAATTTGCAACATATACGAAATCATCAACATAAACAAGGTCCATCTCGATTAGGGCAAGTCAATAATATCATACAATAGTCCATGGTTCATCATATAACACAAAAGTTCATACACCCTTAATCATGCCATTCTAGTTCACCTAGGTCAATTCTAAGCATCAATATAATTATCGTGATACGACAAACCCGGTATGCCGTGCTAATCCCTCACCAGTTCTGGTCGTTCAAACACCGGTTCTAGCCTCCCGTACTAAAACGTCAATTTCACGAACGAACCCCGAATTAAAATTCAAGACCGTCCTAATATCCCCTGCAGTATCCCCGTCAATATTAGTTCTAGGCTCCGGATCAAATTCTCGATAAAAACACATCAAACCCTGGCCGGAGCTAAATTCTGCGATTTGGACCCCGACCTAAATAATTGCCGAAATTCATGGATTAGAACAAGAGGATTGATTACCTCGCTGCAGGAAGCTCGTATATGAAATTTGGGCTCAATCTGGCTTCCGGATACTCCGAAACCCTAATTTGGCTTATCATAAATTCAATAAATTCCTGAATCAAAAACTCGTTTTAAAGCTCTAAATCGATAAACTACGACATAAGGATGGATTAGGCATTACTTTCGGGATTTTCGGATCACTAGGGCTCAAGAATTGAGCTGTGAAATTTTTCCCTCGCGTTGCTCCCTTGAACTCTGGTCGCTCTGCTTCTCTCGGTCCGTGAATAGCAAAAGAAAGAACAAAATGAATTGGATGGGAAAGAATGGTCGGGAGGGGGAATTATATATGGCCCCGACCGCCTCTTTTATTTTATTTTATATATATATATATAGTGGCGTTTTCAGTGCACTCACTTTTTTGGGTGCATTCAGTGCACTCGCTTCATAATCGTTATTTTAAACATGCGATTTATGTCAAAATGATGTCAATCATCACTTATGATTAGGGATGGCAATCAAACCCATGGCCACGGGTACCCGACCGCCCCCGACCCAGTCAACGCGGGGAATCCCCGCTTTGACCGGGTATGGGGCGGGTATGGGTAAAACCCGCAAAAAGTTTGATGGGTATGGGGCGGGTATGGTTTTAGCCTCCCCCGCCCCATACCCATACCCATACCCGCCCCACCAAGAGAATTTCTTCACATATCAAAAAATATGTGGATTAAATTGTAATCTATCAATGATGATGATGATAACTCGAGAAAATAAATAGTAGAAATGCAATTGAGTAACCACCTTAAACAAAACCTAATTCATTTCCCTCAATTCTCCTTCCACTCTTTCACTTTCCCCCTTGTCAACAAGATTATGTTAGTTAATTATTACTTAGTAAATGTATCAAGAGTTAGAGCATAATAATTTAAAAATATTATAGTCTATATTATGTATTAATGGATGTTTTAGGATCATATTCTTTGAATCGTATTTAGAAAATGACCGTGTTTTGTTGACTTCATGATATATAGGTTTATTTATGGTTATAATTAAAACTTTTCTTGTAAGTTTTAGGTATAATAATGTTGGATGTACGGGGATGGGTATTACCCATGGGTACCCGAAACCCACGGGTATGGGGATGGGTTTCCAAAACATTCCCCCGCATGGGTATGGGGCGGGTATGGGTTTGGGTGTTTGAAGATGGGGATGGGGATGGTTTAGGCAAACCCGCCCCAAACCCGCCCCATTGCCATCCCTACTTATGATGTGATGAACAATAACGCACATGAATTTGCACAAAAACCATTAAAGATTTACTTTAATTTGAAGGATTTATAGTTTAGAGATTTGGGGTTAGGGTTAGGGTTTATAATTTGGGATTTAGGGATATAACTCAAAATTGGAGGTCTATAGCTTAGGGTAATCCGCTAATTAGTTGTTATCATATGTTATATCATCATATTACACTAATTCTACAAATTAAAATTCAAAATCCGACACCTTAAGACTAGTTTTTGAATTGGGTGCATTGAACGCACTCATTTTTGTGGGTGCACCGAAGTAGTCACCATATATATATATATAATATGGTGCCTTCTACGGTACCCCGGGGGAAATCCGTTGTACCGCATACCTTGAGTATGAAAACGCTATCTAGACCTCGAATTAGGAGGATTTTTGGGCATGATACTATACCCTGTATATTATATTTATATAATATATATATATATATAATTAATACGTATACTTATCCGATTGATTAATAATCCGATTTTTGTCGAAATACTATTAAAACGCTCGATTTTAAATCGCAAACTTTCTAGCGATCTAAATATGGGTTTTGCCGGAACGGGATGTTACAAGAATCAACCATATAAACATAGTTTGACCTTTATTGGGTCACATATATTGTAGTTTCAAATACCAACTTACTGATTTTTTACATGAGCACATAAGTAAAATGAATTTCGAAACCACAAGTAAGACCAAGAACTTGATAATTTATATCAATCTGATACATTCAGTGAGTTCAAGAAAATTCCAATCATGCTGCAATATTCTGTATGCTTTTCATTGATCAGTATGATAACAAAACTGCTATTTGGTTCATGCACAATTAAGACAACAAAAGCGTACTGGAGCTGCATTTTAAGAATAAATCAGGACACAAAAGAGTGTCTACTTGTAAACAGTTGAACTTGTTGTCCTAGACACCCATAATAATCTTAATGCAACTCATGTAAAATATACAGTAGAATGTCCACTCATTGTGCATCCTTATAAAATCTATATGCAGTAGAATTTAATAATTTAATCTAACTTAGAGAAGACATGATTTCCACATCATTGAGTGAGAGCAATCGTACACAAAAAAAAAACCATGATTCAAATTGTGCTTTCACATCTACTATTTCCAGCAAAGTAATCAATATTGTGATTTGGGTACCCAATCAAGTTTGGTTACCTTTTTACTGGAATGAGAATAGTTATATGGTTTATCAAACCACTCATTTTCATGTCAAAACCTACAATTTCTGCTTATATTTCTAACTTTATGACAACAATAGCATCTCAAGTTAACATTCTTGTTGTTTAGAAAACAATGTCTACTAGTATGACCTCGTCTATTGCATTTATGGCATATGAAGTTTCGGATTTCATCACGAAGTCTAGACATATTGGCTCTATATCCATTTTCAGCTCAAGTAACAGACATTTACTTTCAGCAGCTAATAGTTTACTTCCCAGAGAAAAGTTTTCAGCTTCTAGGCAAGCTATCTGAGTTGTTAGAGCTTCCAATTCAGATGCAAGATTATCACCTTTGTCAATCTCATTTTCTTTTCTTATTTTTTCTAATTCAACAATTAGAGTTGAGTTTTTAACTATAACAGATTCAGCTTTGTCATCAGAAATAATTTTTTCTTGTTTCAGGTCCTCTAACTCTCTTTTCAGTTCAAATATCTCATCTTCAAATTCCTCTTTTAGGTTCTTAAACCTAGCACCAAATTTTAAATACAAGCTTTGAACTCTAATAAGGTCATCAATGAGTTCTAATTTCTTTACTTCAGAAAAGGCAATAACTTTCCTGCTTGCTTCAGCATTATCACGCTTATTGCGCTCCATCCTTCCCTTGTGAGTTGGGGAACAATGTTTGTTCATAATTCTAGCTCTCGTGCCTACCTTTCGTTCTATCAATAAGTCTGCTCCATTATATAAACCCTACAAACTTTCCCAAACATCTTTCGCAAATTTACAGTGAGATACACAATTATAATCTTCCATATCTAGAACACTCAATACAATATACATAGCTTTGGCATTTAACTGTAACTTTTCTTATTCTTTTCCCATATCAAGTTATCATCTTTTAATTTAAGCAACCCATTCTCAATGATAAGCCAAAGTTTAGGATCAACCGAAAGCATAAATAATTTCATTATATGCTTCCAACGAAAATACTCTTTACCAACAAACCTGGGCGGTCTGAGAAACGCCAGCTCTTTGTCGCAAAAGTAGAGAGATTGAGCATTGTCGGTTGAACCGCTTCCCATGATCGATTTCGCCGGAGATCGTTAGATCTTGTTCTACGACGATCGGCTCTGATACCAATTGTGAAATCAAAGGATGGGGCTTTTAATATGATCCTAATTCGAGAATCCATCCAAACTTGGACAAAAAATTAGAATCGTGCAACGTCGAACTCTTTTGGGGTTTTCTTCTTTCTTTAATAACACGTAAATAAAGGATAGTTGCAGAAATCGATCAAACAGATCCGAACTCGTGAGAAGTGTCAGTTGGTATATTAAACCAACCAAACAATCTCGAACCCGTGGATAAGGCCAATCGATATAGTCGATGCTCGCCACAACTAGACGCGTTCTCTAGTTGATAAGAGACCAATCAATTCTCCTGAATCCTCAAAGGAGAGATTAAGCAAAACGTTCACAAAGGAACTCGAGTAAACACTCAATGTAATTGATATCTGAAATCTTGGGTATTGGGTATAAAATTCGTAGATCTTACACCCTCTATTTATAGAGATCTCAAAATCATAAATCTAACCTAAAAGGAATTGGCAAACAAATCCCAAACTAACTAGGAAACTTAATACTAATTAAATAATAAAATAAACTCCATAAATAGCACCGCCGCTGGCGCATATGCTTCCTTCTTCTATTCCGTAGCGGATACGGGTCCTCTTCTCGTTCCTTTGAATTCCACCAACTCAGCTGACGTGTGCACCCTAAAACAGGGACCAGGATACCGTACCGGTCGGTCGGAGCGGGAAAACCGGAAACCGGACCAGGCCCTGCACAATAAGGGCTATGTACCCTTCAAAATTCTGTCGGGCGGTATTTGCAGTTGGACCGCAATGAGCCGAATTTTGGTCGGTTGTACTAGTTTCTAAAAATGTATTTGGATGATTATGAGGTTTATTATGTATTGAAATCTCGCACTTTGTTGAATGTTACCTAAGCTTATTTACTCTTTTACAGTTTCTTAGGTGGTATAATCCGGTTTTATTTCGGTATTTTCCGGTATGGTACCCTAATTTTGCTGATACGGATTTTTAACAAAAAAATAATTTTTTTTTCCAAAAACGATATTTACCGGTGGGAAACGGTTGAACCATGGTTGTACCACCTTTTACCATGTCAAAGACGATTCGAATTTGATGTCCGGTACGGTTTCATAATTCATGCCCTAAAATTAATTCATGGACATAAACATCCATGCTAACTTTGTCTTTCACGTGGATTAATCTTTTAATTGTTGGGTTTCTTAGAATTAATCCACCAACCAACTAAATTGACTACCACTAATTCGTCCATCAATTTTCATGCCATATTGATCACGCCATTTTAATTCCATGCAATGCCATAGTAGCTACGAGAATAATGTGATCCATCAAGAATACTCCTAATTGATCCTTCTATCGTTGAATTTGAATCTTCATTTTGGGACTACGAGAATTGAATATCCCTCTAGTCGATATTGCATCATTTTTTAAAGACTTTCGAATCGAAAGAACAAAGATGAAAAGATATATAAAATTTTATTACGGATTTGGAATGAAGTACGTCATTCTGCAGAATCAATATGCTTTTAACAAGAAAGAGAAGATGAAGATGAAGATGAAGATGAAGATGAAGAACATAAAAAGGACTCTAGAACCCTCACAATACTTGGTTACCCAGATATCGATCACTATAACCCACCCGACTATCCAGATCCTAATCACTGTAACCCAAGCTATTGTAGGAAACTAGAAAAACTCAACACTCTTAGATTACCCAGCCATTGCTCTTGTAATCTACAGAGTAAACAAGCAAACCTGGACTCATCAACAACCCAAAAGAATCCCTCTTTTCCATTGTCGAACCGTCAAGTGTTGATGGCGGAACGGATGCTCTATAAATAGACTCCAGAAACATGACCGTTGAGAAGGTGTATTAGCTTGATGACCGTTGCCTTGTTGAGAAGCTCACAATTAAGAATTGAAATTCGAGAGGAAGGTGCGCGGCAGCTTTACTTTTCTTTCTCTGCTTTTGGTGTTTTTCTTTTGGAACTGGAAAGACAGCAGCATCAAGGCGAAGGACGAGATAGCTAGAAGATTGTAGACTCCAGGCATACTTGGGCTGAAGTTTACTGAAGTGGGCTGGTTGGTATGGGTTGAAGTTAGCTGAAGTGGGCTGGATGGGCTTGTGGCCCGGTTAAGTCAGTCAACAAGCTCCACCAACTCATCTCAACAAGTAATCCTCCCATGCGCAAACTTATGTTGGCAGCAGAGATAATCAATATTTTATCCATCATGAATGCTCCCAATTGATTCTTATATCGATAAATTCGAATCTTCATTTTTGAACTACGAGAATTAAATATTGCGCTAGTCGATATCACATCATTCTCTCTCTCTTGAAGAAGATTCGACCTCGAATCTTTATAGAATCTTGATCCTTGATTGGAGCCACTCTTCTTGCTCTTCTAACAAAATTTTATTAATGAGTCGTATTAGTTTCCCTTTGAACCTTCCTTAGTGAACATATATCGAGTATACTCACCAATCAATAGATGTTATATCTTTGAATAGTAGCTTGATCTTACAAACGCAATTTCTTGATTAGTTGTTTAGATCAATCTACCAAAAATAAAGCGAGTCCTCCGCTCGGTAAAGAAGCATTTAATTTTATCAAACTCTCACTTTGTAGTTGCTGCACAACTCCTTATTTATGTATGTTTCACCTAATCGGTTGTGGTGAAGTCAGCAATGGATTACTCCCTGGCTTCATTCCTCCACAGAAGACTTGCGTCAATAGTGAGGAAGTGAACCATAATCTGCAGCTATTGAAGACGGTCACGAAATACACTAAATAATTTGATATATGGACAACATCGTCGTGGTAAAGGCTGTAATGCCAGAGGAATCATTACCGCAAGGAATAGAGGAGGAGCCTCTAAGTTGTATATACAACTTCCCACAAAATTCTAGAAAGCAATTGTACAGTACGAAATAACATAAAAATAGACTCAACTCATAAACATAAAAAAATAAAATATGACCAATTGTTCCATAGAATTTTTCATTTTTTTAATTTCTTCCTTAGCAGAGGCTTGGTAGCAGCAAGCAAGTTCCTTGCCTTTGGGAAAATACATTACTTTCTTTTAGTCTCTTTAGGATTAGTTCTTATATTAGGAGGCTAGTTTGGCTTTTGGGCTTGCTTCTATTGGACCCGGGGTTGGTTAAGGCATTATTGCGGGAGAAGTTGTAGAAGGTATCGCGAGACAACCCAAGGCAGAGGGGAAAATATGAGGTACTTTATTAATTAATAGGTTTTTCAAAAATGGGTGATCAAAACATCAATCACAGTGTGTATCTCGGTATTCGTTACTTTAGGTCGTCTTTCTTTTTTGCTTACTCCTCTTCCTATTTCGATTTTGCTTGTATACCAAAATAACATATGTCAAACAACTAACTCTTATCTCTTTACGGGTTTCTCAATGTTGTGTTCGGTTTAGCCATGAACACCGCTTGGTCTCATGATTGCTTAGAGAACTGGCCATCTTTTATTCTCCTTGATGTGACTCTACTTCATGTAAGTGATTTCTAAACGTATATTCCGATAATACACTATTTGATCACACCATGTGTCAAAGCTAGAAACTCATAAAAACCTTTCATCTTTAGGTTTATACTTATTGTTGGAAATTGTCTCAGCATGAGAAAGAACTTTCAATAAATTGACAATGTCGTACCATCATTCACAACTTTGTTTCCTTCTTGAACCTAGAGATTGGGTCTGCCAATCCTACTTAGATAGAGTTACCACCATGCTGATTTGTCCTAGGCCACGAGTCCATTCCCTTTGATGCTTTCATTAATCTCTAGGTGGGCCTCATTTTTGTTATCATTTGATCTAGAAAGAGCAACTTAGATAACTTCGCTAGAAATTAATCGATCAATAGTGTTATGTTTTCTTTATCTATAAGGAGATTTATCATATAACACTTCTAGCTCGTGAAATAAAAACTTTGAGGTTCTAGAACCCATTGGATTTTTCCCAGGATTTTTTTGTGTGGATATACCTGCTGGGTTGGGTTTGGATTCGGCAGAACCCGACCCAACCCGAACCATTGCCATCCCTAGCTATCATGACAGAAGAATGCAACACTCCATTTTTTTCTAATAAGATTCCTTAAGATTGTTATGGAAATTGTTCACCTATTCTATATCTTGCAACATAAGTCACATATAATATCGTGAAACTTGCAAACACATGCAATCGTCCTAGCCGACAAAATACACTTTCTCTCTTTAAGAAATCTTATTAGGCTTTAGTACCCAAGGTTATAGAATGACTTCCCCCAGAATAGAAAGAACGTATTTGTTCCGGCATATCGGTACCTCAAATCTTGGAAACCAACGAACGCCGCAAATCGGCGAGAGCTACACTTTACTTGATTTTCTATTGGAAGAATGCAGAAAATAACCAATTTTGATTTTGGTAGAGCTCCAGCAGGAAAAATCTTTTTTTTTTTCGTCATAAGTAAAACAAGAGGGGTTTGGTGCTATTTATAGATAAGAAAGGAGTGCATACGAAGAGAGGCAACTCTTCGGGTGGGTGGTTACACCCCAACTATGGTGGCGAGACAGGATGTTGGCGGCGAGCGGTTGGAATCAGGCGCCGGCGACACCTAATCTCAATAGTCATTTTTTTTTTTTTTGCAATTGTGTTGCATAGACTATCTCCTAATAAGGGTAAATAGGTAATTTTAATTAGAACGATTATCAAAACTTAGGGCGACAATTAGCAACTCTCTTATAGTAAAACTAGGCCGACGTTTAGTTGTGTCGTTTATATATGGAAACTTGCTAATCATAGGTGTATTTTCGCCTCTGGTACTTCTTTTGAGTTTTTTGCATTCTCAATGATATTGATTAACATCAAGCCGCATTGCTCGAATTACACAGAAGTAGTCATCCTCGTACAATATGATCCATATTAAAAATTTAATATCACTAGTTTGAAAGTTTGTGCTCCGCCTGGCGTCTTCAATTCCCAGGGTCGGCCCATGATATTTGGAGGCCCTGTTCGAAAATTAAAAATATGGCTCAAACAATTTTCTCCACAAATTTATTAAATAATAATAAAAAATACATTAGTCACAAAATGATTAGAATCCACTTTTTCTTACGCTTAAATCTACCTTATTCTTATTTTCTAGTTTTCAAATTTAAAAATGCTTACCAATCAAAAGTTCTCTAAAAAAACAAAATGGTTTGAAACTAAAACAGGCCCAACCAAATGAAAAAAAAATATTAGAAATTAAAATAGGCCCAACCGATTTTCAAGTGGTCATTCGGCCCAATTTTTCATGACCCCAGGCCCAGAAAAACCCTTCGGTCTCTCTTTTCCAATTTCCATTTCTTTTCATACATATATATAATTCTATGGGCTTGGCTTATGAGGCCCCAAAATTCATGAGGCCATGTGTTGTGGGTCAGACCAGCACAAGGCCTGGGCCGGACCTGTCAATTCCTATTTTTGAAAGTTTGTGCTCCGTCCGGCATCTTCAATTCCTATTTTATTAAGATATTTTTTTATACAACAAAGATACTTAAAATATCTTTATTATTGTAAATACGAAATAATACACTAAATAAAAACACACACAATACATCTTTCAATTGTGTGAATTGGTAAATGAAAAGATATAGTCTAAGATCGGTTCAAGGAAGTGTGTGTCCAACCACATATAACACTAGGTTGAAGACTCGAAGCTAGTGAGTAAAACTCCCATTAAGATACTACACTTGTTGGATATAAGCATATAAAAGTAAATTGGACTCGATGGCCTATTAGACTTTATATTCTAAAATATGAATCTATGAAAATATAAAATATTTATTTGGATAGTTGGAAAATTCATAAACATTGTCAATCAATAAGGATTCAAATATGAAAATTGATAATCAAAATACACGTGAATGAAATACGCATAACTAGCCGACCTCCAATTGAATAGTCTCTGAAAATGGAAAACGAATCACTGATATACGCATGATATGAATACGCGTGACAGGTCGGCATTTAGTTGAACCGTCGAAAAATTCATAGGAAATGTCAATTAATTAAAAAAAACAAAGAGAAAAATGGAAGAACGTAGTAACTTGTTCAGTCAATTCCGAAGCCCCTTCCATCCTTTCAATGAGAAGTGAGATTTCTCCGTTTTCTTCCTATTTGAGTTAGAACGAGAGAGAGATGATCAAGAATGTAAAACAAAATACGCAAAAAAAAATGTTGATTTCAAGACAGAATTCGATAAAAACAATAGAAAACTTGACCGTTAACTTTTTTTTTTCGAAAATGACCCTAATGTTTGGTTGAATAAAACAAAATATTATGAATAATAACTCATGTATGGAGACGAGAATCATCCAAAAGAAAAAAGAGAATTGGAAAATAATAGAGTAGAGAATTTTTTTGAAAAAAAAACTCATGAGTTAATTCTTTCTTCTTATCATGTGCATTTGCGGAGCCAGCTTGGTGAAAGACGGGACCCATCTTCGCTCACGATTAGAACACAAAACTAACAATACTTATAAGCAAATCATAATACTTGAATCCAAACACCTCATGTTCATTAGTTTTACTTGTCCACCATCATATTGTAGAATGTTTTATGTCGCACATTAACCATGTATGTAGTGTAATTAACCCTAGATTTTACATATATCTGTATATTTAATCATTTATTCTAAGTTTACGAATTCATAACATACTGTTGAATTCTCTATCCTCAAAGGAGAATCAGTCAATAAACCGTGAAAACATGTTGTGGATTATTTTAATAATTAATCAAATTTATTTTATTATTTCATATTTTATACCAACCCATCTTGAGTGAAATCCAAACTGCACAATTGACCATGTGTCCTCCATCAATAATGCCCTTGATGTTATTTACAAATTAGTACCTTTGATCTTTTATATATTAAAAAAATGGTCATTTGTATTTAGTTCCAGTCATATTGTCGGAGACTTTTCGAGGGCTCAATATAGGGTGAGTAATCTTATGGTGCTTAACATGAGTAATCAAATCTAGATTTTATTTTTAAGTGGGCTGCAGATCTAAAGATTGAGAATTAAAAGCATTTTATTTCTCCTACTTTTTTAATCGGATCATAATTTCTTCGTTCTAACTTGGATTTCATTTTTTTATTTTTTGCACAGATGGAACAAGTTTGTTGTGCTGATGTGCTCTACAAAATGAGATTCATTTTCATTATTTTTTTAGAAAAAAAAATTACATATCTTTCGTGACCAACTCCATACCTATATGATATACAAATTTCTAGGTGAACAAAATACAAGACCAAAAAATATCATACAAAACCACATTGGTACGAGGGGTGGTATCTTGTGGTACACAATGTTGAAAGTTATAAATGACGGTTAGTATACTCCTATTATAATGTATTCAACCATCCTACAATCTTGGTATGTTCATACCACCATGGTACGTTGTTCATACCATCATGGTACTCTGCCTATTATTTTAATACCAATCAATACCATCATTATAGACTGGTAAAAAATATCGCAATTTTTTTTTTGTTTAAAAATATATCAAAGTCGATATCATTTTGAAAAACACAAGTATCTGTGTAAAAAAATTAAATTTCAATTTAAAACAAAAAAAATCGTCCATTAAAAATTAAAAAGTAATATACTAAAAGCTTTTGAGGAGAGAGTGGGTGCTAATGTGACGAATTTTTATTAGATTGTGCATGATTATTGACTATAGAGTTATGCACCCCGAGACATGAAAAACCATTGAGAGTTCCAACATATTTACTACCGGGGGGACCAACAACGTTAAGGAAAAGCGAAAAGCTTCTACCTGCTCAAGCTGTGCAGGTAGCAAAATACAAGAATAGAGGAAGTAAACTCTAACTGCAATGGCCATGCAACAGTTCAATCATGCTGATAATCGAGATTACTGAGAGACTGAAATCGCTCTTCAACAATCAAATGGAGTCGAGAGAGAGAACCCACTATTACATTACAGCCTCTCTGAACTTCTGCTTCCTGAGAATGATTGATGCCTTCTGCTGCTCTCGAGCCACATAAGAATATGACAGCATAGCAACCAACCATGACGACGAGAAAGAAAAAATAACTAAAATTAAATCCCCCCAACCCCCCCGCTTCCACACAACAATATGATCTCAAGCACTCATGTCTAGTAACCATTCACCCGGTGCCTAGCCGTGGATGGTGCAGGGTAGAGTTCACTACGAGTCTCTGTCAATCGAGAAAAAAGTACCTGACTACCGTTCTTGTCGTTGTTCTGCCTGACCGGTCCTCCTCGATGTGGTGAACGCGGTGGTTCGCTGTTGTTCTTCGAGACCGAGACTGACTTGGAGAAAGCTTGTGCGAGCTCTAAAGCCGAGACCAACTTGCCATGACCGGCGCCTTCTGATGAGGTGCTGGAATTTCGTTCTTCGATCGGCTTGCGCCATGTTTCAGGTTCGGGGCGTTGCTGTTCTTTATTATTATGGTTAACAACCACCTCTTTGTTGCTGCCCTTCCACTTGTCGTTCCGCCAGCTCTTCCTTTCTTGTTCCGGCTTCTCGTTGTGGTCTGCCTTTTGATGATCCTTCCTTTCAAACTCCCTTCCTCCAGTCCTGCCCCTGTTGGTTGGAGTGCGAACCTCACTCTTCGTGGGACCCTGTCGAGCAGCAGGACCCGAGTGCTCCGACTTAACTTCAATCTTAAGAGAATTAACCCTTCATGAACGAAACCTCCAGATCATTATTATCATAATAATATATGCACAACAGCCAAGAAATAGATAGATTGATGAATAATTGGCATGTTCAAAAGTTTAATTACGTATCAAGTACCTCTTAGGTGAAGGACTGGGGTGGTCAATCTTGTTGATTTCAATGTCATCTACGCCCCTTTCCTTGAGAACCTGAAGCAGGACAATATGGAAAAAAGTGCGATAATGCTGGATTAAATGCTACCTCAATAATGATTGAAACAGTGAGAAGACGCAAACTGAATAAATAATAGTTCAAAGGCATTAAAGTAGAAGAAGCAATTCACATGCGAGTTATCAAAGTGACCACATACCAACTCACGAGGCCGAGCACCACCAAACAACGAATTCCTGGATCAAAACAAGGAAATGAAATCACATTAGAAGTTACACTGTACTAAAAGATGAGCAGTAAGCAGAAAGGAACAACACTGGTACTAGAAGCCACGTGCAAAAGAAGCCCAGGGTGTTGAGAAGCCAGAAGAACATTAAACAGGATTACAGGCAAGAAATGGGAAGCAAGATTTACTTTAGTTCTTCAAAATTGAATCAGAGTAAATCATCAGCATTTTTAAATGTCAACAGGAACATGACAAGAAGATTCAGTGACATCCTCATCATAGGCACAAAAATGAACAACCAACGATGGTGGAAAGTTTTCCACTATCCATCTTATTCTAACTGAGTCGTGGTGCTCCAAACCAACGAACACTTCTTTAGTTAGTCTAACCACAGATAGGAGACTGTTCTGTCAAATTCTGTTATATAACACCATAGTCTATTTTTATCTCCAGAAAACTAATCAATGGCTAAGCATAGATCAAATATGAATGCTCCCAGTAGAATGTATGAACCTAATTCAAAATATCCATTAAGCCAGACAATTATTCAGCCATTTTTGAGCTAGCCATCATTTTCTTAATGCAAAACAGCAAGAGCTTTCTATACGGAAGGCAAAGGAGATCAGAATGCATAGTGCAGTGCACAAAGTTTATCAGTCAACAAATAGCCCAACTACGCAGAGGAAATAAGCAGAGGATCCAGAACAGTGAAAATGGCAAGTGTAACTAAGCACAAAGAATGGTGGAAGAGAACTGCAAAAATGCATGCTCTGAACATGTATGTGTTCAAAGCAAGTTTTGGAATTCACAACAGGATTGAAATCTAGCAAACTGAATAGAAGTCAATACTATGCCAGGCCAAAGAATTTTGAGTTACAGCAAGAAGATAACTGAATCCCCTAAAATTAACTTCACAAAACTGATTGACGCTTATTGATCAAATAAAAATTATATCAATTTCCTCAAGAAGATAATTGAACCCCCTAAACTTAACTTCTCAACGATAGAGTTGGTGACAACTAAGCATTCCACGTGACAAATAGAAACCAGTCAATCAATTACTGGCACTCAGCACTGACAAATAAAAACTATCACATGTTCCTCAAAAACTATTATGAACGAAACTTTGTAGTATCGCATCCATAATTGAGCTAAACTTGGGGCAAAAGTGATACCGTTCTCTCACTGCATTCCCTTCAGATTGTTCACGAGGCTGGGAGCGGGGCTTCAAGTTCAGCTTTGGACGCTCAACTGGTTTCTCAGCTGGCCTGGTATTTGTCTTGCCACCTATTGGCCCTTGTTTTGGTGAACTTGCTTCTCCATGCAAGCCGTGAATAATTTCAGCCTGACCAGGCTGAGTAGCATGCTGGAACCCCTAATTAACCAAAATCTCGAGTTCAGAGAAATTATAGCAAGCTTCTAAAACTCAACCAAAAAAACAAAAATTAAGTCACACCTGTCTATACTCTACTTCGGAAGTTTCCAACGATGTAGACCTTTGATAAGGCTTTGGTTTAACTTGATCCGAGCTTACTGGAAGAACAGTCTGCGGCAGCTGATATCCATCTTCTCTTGGCCTAGGAGTCTGATCTCTTCCATAACTAGGATATTCCCTTCCAAACCCCCGGTTTCTATCTTCAGTAAGTAGATCATTTTCAGTTTGAATACCACGGGTAGGATCATAGGCACCCCTCCCACCCCCACCCTGTGTGATGACGTTGTCCTTAGCATAAAGCAAGTGAGGTAAGAGGTTGGTAGGGTTCTTTGACTGCCACATCCCTGAGGACACTTTGTCAATAGCACTTGCCTGAGCTAGCTTGGATATAGGACTTGTCCCCAATGGTGATGGAGCGACGTACTCACTAACTTCCTTCTTCACTCCCCATGCATTAGGGGGGTTGTTATTCACTCCTTGACCATTGTAAGCACCTGAAGCTTTGGAACTATTAACAGCCTGATCAATACCAGCAAAACCAGCCACAGACCTTAATCCAGTTCCTAGACTGGGAGACTGGATGCCTGGACTTGACAGCGGTCTATCGTGTACACTGACTGAAGAAGGGTAATCCAGCTTCACTTCCTGATGCACCACAGCAGCAGACCTCTGAATGCTTTCATCACTAATGGTTCGACGTGGAGCAGATAAACCGTCTAGTGGTTTGCGCTCATCCTCATCAAAGTTTCGGCCAATAGGTGGAGATGGGTGAGAAAGAAGTGATCCTTTCTCATCAAAGCCACGAGATGCACCTGAAGACTTGGGCCGCGGTCGGAGATCTGTCCGCATCAGATTGTTTCCCCAGTTTGCAGATGCGCTACGGTCAGAACCAGGTATCGCAACACTGCAAGAGGTCAAAAAAAAAATCAGCTCAACGAACGCTGATTATCACAAATAGAAATCCACCGGTTGGCCATAAGATCTACACTAATTTACATTAACAAAAACTAATCGGTAAGCCGATATGAGAATCACGACTCGAGCAACGAATACAGCGAAGCAATTTGTAAGGGCAAAAACTGAAACCTAATCGAAGGATAACTAAATTTCCTCCATCCGATCCACTCATCGAGCCGCCGAAGCTAATTCAGAAGAAACCTTCACAGTCCAAATATACGAGCGAAGTGGAGGCGGAGTGAGGGGGAACTTACACTCCGGGAGCAGAGGGCAAAGGAAGATCAGAAGGAATTGCGCCGCCGTGGAAGTCCTTCAAGGACATCGTCGAGCAAACCTTCTTCTTCGACATTGTTAGAGTCGTCCGGTCACCGGAATCCGCTCCGCCGCTGCCCTTAGTTCTGTCCCGCCCCTTCTTCGGTCGACACCCTCAGAATGCTTCTCTTCCTCTCCACTTCTCTTCTCTTCTCAGAACCGGAGCTTATTGCGTTGTCACTTTCATGAAAAGAAGGGAGAAACCAACGGAAGGGGAAAAGAGGGACGGGGTGATCGGGAAGATTGATTATTTTTAAACGACGGCCTGCTGTAATGAAAACCCCGAGTTGGTCCATGATACGGGCTTGGGCCCGTCGATTTAGCCCAACCTTGAATTCACTACCTTTGGCGGATACATAGGATTTACATACACTCTCTAGCCTGTTCGCATTAGTATGTTCTACTTCTAACACGATTTGGATTGTGGAACATGTTATAATCGTACTAGATTGAAATCATTGACTAAAATGGGTGTTATTACTAAAGATTGAAATGGTTGGTCCTCACTAATCAGAGTTTACACATAAATCCTCAAACATGAATGATCAAAATCTTGCAAACAACAATGCTTCATCCTCCAAGAAAATGAAGCTTAATAAACCAAACCCCGCCTTGACTCCTTACCTATTTTTTTCAATGTGTCCATATAAGCATCCGATTATTCATATCTATTATCAACATATCCAACCTAATGCCCCTCCTACCACCACTTCACTTCCATCACCACCACCAACTTCTTTGAGCCCTTACCTTAAACTTATTTCGTGAAGGCCTAAAAACCTATCCAAACTCTTCCACTACAATGAGTAAAAACTAAGCAACACATATCAATAGTGTCATGTCCGAGCTCAATATGAGGAGGGAAGAAGAAGGGGGCGATTAAGGTTGTTAAAATAACTTGTTCGATCGTGAAGCAGAGTGCAAGATTGCATAATGAAGATGTGAAGTTCAGTTCACTCTATAGAAGGAAGAAGGTTTAAGAGGATGACTCGGATGATTGGTTGAATGACGAATTCGGCTTCATTTCATCCTGATTCCTGCTGCAATCTGAGATAGATAGAATCTGATTAGGTTGCTAGAGTCTCATCATTCGGTAGTAGGAGATTGGCTATACGAGAGTTAGCCAGTTTACTACTTTGTACTGGAATCCAATTCCAGTAGTGGAGTTCTGTGCTTATTGCTTCAGCTTTCTATCCCGGTGAAGACTAGTCGTCTGCCGGATAGTTAGACTGAGAGGGCTTGGTCAGCTTAAGAGATTCCAAGCTACTGTCGGATCTTCCGCAGTTTAATCAACAGTAAATCAACCAAAAGGAATTACAACTTGGACCTAATTCTCAGGAGTGCTGTTCCACCTTCCCTTGTGGATTGGCCTCAAGTATTGCAATGGTGTATTACCAGATGGAAGGGAAAGTCTGCTTCTGTGCGTCTAAACAGGCTGTCATGGAGTGTTGTGTTGAGTTTGGTATGGAGGGAGAGGTGTTCTAGGATGTATGGACTGCAGGGTGCTTGTTCTCCAAGAAAGATAATTTTGCAGGCTAAGTGGGCAATTGAGTATCGTTGTATGCTCGATCAGAGCTTGGTAGAGTGTTTCATTGCTAGAGGCTTGGGGTAGATTTATTTGCTTTGCTGACTTGTACAGATTGTTGTTCTGAGGAGCGCCATAGTTTTTGCTATTGGTTGCCTGTTCTTAATGAAAATTTGATCTAAGTATCAAAAAAAAAAACTTGGACCTAATTGAGGAGCTAGGGGGAATCATACCTAAGTGAGTTCCCAAACTGTAATTAGTAGTTTTACTTAGTTTAGTTAGTAGAGTAGTTTAGTTAATCAATCCTTAATCTAGTTTGCTAGATAATGAACTGAAGCTGAGTAATAGTAACTCTAGAGACCCGTGGATTCGATATTTATTACTTGTGCCACTATACTGCAGTCCCTTTCATTGGTTACACTTGGCTATTGTTAGGTGTTGTGTTTTAGAGCATCAGGTCCTGCGTTGGTGCTGATACATGAGTACCTATGTCGAGCAGCCTTGGGCCGTGGTTCCGACAACCCAGGTATACACAATACCGACCTCCTCTTCTTGGTGAGCAAGCTTCAAAAGGATCAAAGGGAAACATCAGATTTGGAGGAAACATTACTGCTATAGCCCAAGCTTGTTGTGGATTTCCCAAGAATCCAAATGGCATCGACAAATGCAAGGGAATCATAGTAATCAAAGAAAGAACTCTCTCAAGTATGAACTACATAAGAAGAATCAGATCAAGAGGAAGGTACGTATCGATACCCGAGTTCAACTAAATCAAGGAAGATCAAGCAAAAGCTAAGGCAGAGTAAACCACGACCAAGGATACAACGCAAGAAGATGAATTGGTTGCTGTTTGTCCAATAGAAACCTTGGCAGTAGCTGCCAGCACCTCAGCAACATCTTCAAGAACTCCCCTAGCTTATCCAAATCGCTCCACGGGCACTCCAACACAAGACACTCACCCAACGGACATCATTGCTCACCTACAACAACAATTGGAGCTGCAAGATCATAAGTACCAGCAACAACAACACCAAATCAACACCCAACACCTATTTATTCAGAAAATGGCCGAGCACCTCAAGAAGAGTGGAATTGATTGCCTGAGCGACCTTCCACCACCTTCTACCTCATCCGCCTAGCATTTGGCGTGAGGTTTTTCATCTTTCCCTTTGATTGCTTTTTCATTTTGTGTTAGCATGTTTAGAATCTAGGTTCAGAACATTAGGGACAATGTTCCTTCCTAAGTGTGGGGTGGAGAGTCTTAGTTTAGTTTAAGAGTATGTATTGTATATAATGTTTGGTGAATGTGAGTCGTTCTCACTTTGTTTGATGTTTTGTGTCTTGAACTTGATAGGATATAATGTCGTAGCTTGAAATGATTGTGTCAATGGTTTGTGAACTTATTATGCTTCGGTGTATGAATCTTCCTTTCGGTTGTCCCGAGTTAACCTTGAAATGCATAACTTGTGTTTGCAAGTAGGATTGCATGTTTCATATGACGTACTTTCAATTAAAATTCACCCACTAGATTTGAGTTGTGCCTGAACTCAAGCGAAATTGAGTATAATTTGTATCGAGCAGGGTATGGCATCTGGTAGCCGTGAGTTTGAACCTTCAACGTCAATTTCAATTTGTGTGACGTTTTCCATCGCTTTGTGTTTCGATAATCTTGATCAAAACCACGAATGACGTGTGTTGTATGTATGCAAGCATAAACGATAGAGACAATTAGTGCAACTCGAGCCACAACTAGTCACACCGTCATTCAAGCAACAATGTTATTAGTCGAGTCTTAGGAGTAGTGTGTCTTTTATTTGAGTCTTAGGAGTCTTAGGAGTCTTAGTTGTATGTTTATTTGCTTCTCTTTCAATTATTTCTCTCTTTTGCTTAGGGACAAGCAAATGCTAAGTGTGGGGTTGTGATAAACTTCATAAACATACATGTATTTTGTGCATAAATGATTGATCTTTATGTATGTATGTATGTATGTATGTGTTTAAATTTCTCTAAATTAGTTCATATCGACCATGGAATGACATTAGTGTCACTACCAAGACATGTAGCAATTTAACATAGATTGAAGCTAAGATTGTGAACAAAACAAAGTGCAGTGGACGAATGCAGGTGCAGTGGCAAAGTGCAGACGTGCAGGGTCAAACGTCCAACAGGAGGCCAAACCGATAAAGACCCAAATCGAACCATTATGAGTTGGAATCTTCACTCAACAGTCAGCAGCCCTCACAAATCATTGGAATTGGATCAACTTTCTTGAAGTGAGCAAGTGGATTTGGTGGCTCACCAATAGATAAAAAGATGTAGAAAAATAAACGCAAGGAGAGAGACTTTAGCTGGTAGCAACCTTCTCTTGGAAATGGGATCTGCAAATGCCTTGTTTTGTGGGATAAAAATATGTAGAAAATGAACTTAAAAGGGGGCAGCAACTAGAAGGCTTGAGGGACACTTTTGGAGACAAGTTTTAGACAGAAAAATCAAATGAGAGAGCTCACTTTGGCATACTTTGGAGTTGAGCATTTTGAAGAAAGGAAGACTCTTGTAAGTTGAGGATTAACTTCAACACTTAGTACTTTCTCTAATCATTTGTTTAGGTAATTAATTATGATGTTGAACATTATCATGTTGATGTTCTTTCTTTTATATCATGATCTAATCCCCCAATTTTCGGGGGATACTTATGGATTTCATTATCTAGTCTCGATATTTAATCGCGACTTGTTTTCCTCCATTTTCTATCGTGTGAAATTGTTTACGCTTTGTGTTAATTGGCCACCTTCACAATGAATTGTAGTTTTCTAGGTTAATAACGATAGTGAAATCTAATAACCGAACATATTTCACTCGACATAATTGTCTATCAAAGCGATAGTGGATTAAATAGGGAAGTATGCAGTACGTGTTAATTCTCGATAGAGATAGCTATCAAGTTAACTAATATAAGGGATATCGATCTTATGGCTAATTAATTAATTCAGTTAACTATGCTAGTAGAAATTGTCTTAATTAGTTAGTACGTGTTAATTCTCGATAGAGATAGCTATCAAGTTAGAGGTATCCTGACTGTAGAAATATAGGTGTCAATCGGGCGGGTTCGGGCTGGGTTCAATCGGGTTCGGGTTCAAACGGGTTGCGGGTTAGTCGGGTTGCGGGTTCATCGGGTTCGGGTTCAATCGGGTTGCGGGCAAATTGGGTTGCGGGTTCAATCGGGTTGCGGGCAAATTGGGTTGCGGGTTCATCGGGTTTTGGGTCGGGCGGGTTGCGGGCGGGTTGGGTTTCGGGTTGTTCGGGCCAGCGCATCAAGTAACTTAACACATTACTCCTTACCAACTTACACATTTTATTACACTAATTTAAAATATTTTCTCAACCTTTTAACCAATTTATTTCTACCTCGTATATATATACTTTATTTTTTTGAAAAAAACTAGTCAAAATTTTAAATCATTTTGTATGACTTGCAAACTTGTTATGTAATTAATCATAATTGATAAAGTATTATAGATAATAGTAATGGTGATATCAATATTTGCAACCAAAAGACACCGTTAATTGATTATTTGATATTTTAGTATTAATTCAGTAGTAATTGAATTAAAGTATCTCGTTTAGTATAACCATGCAAATCTGGTATTTGGCGTGTGGTAATTAGCAAAAGCATAGTGATAAAAGAAGTTATTTCAAAATAACTCATTGCCCAAATAACTTCAGTAAACTGTTGCCAAACGAGTTATTTGTAAAATTGTTCGAATTATCCTAAAAATTGAACCATTAAAGATTAGCTATCAAATTTAGTAAAATTATTGTGACTTCAATCATAACTTACTCAATAGCATATATCCTATACACTTAGCCTTACCCTCAATCAACAATATTAAGTTAGTATATGTTGTTGATTGTATACCCAAAACCATCAATACATTATACACTAACCACATAACCTATACCCTAACCATATGTCCTTGAGTTGTGATTTTGCTAATATAGTTAATTTAAAAGTGAAATCCATACTTTGATTTTCAAAACATAGATAAAAAGTTATATTTGCTAATTGTTATACCCCTAACCATATATCCTATACTTTACACCACATACCTTATACCCTAACCACGTACCATAAACATAAATTAAAAAGGGATCTCCTGCCGTTAAAGACTTCAAGTGAACATATGTTAATAAAAAACTTAGAACTGTCAAAACCATCAATATCTTATACCCTAACCATATACACCCTAAACCATATGTATCTTATACCTTATACCCTAACCATATACTTTATATCCTAAACAACGAACCGTCAAAGATTACTTATCAAGTTTAGTATAAATTGTTGTAACTAATGGTTAATTCATTTATTAGCCCATAAACAATTACATACATATATACATATTAGCCTTCAAAGCATATAAGAATAATTTTAACTAGTCATGCCCTCCATATAAAAGTTAAAGATTCATATTTCAAAAGCTAAAATTATGAAAAACCAAAAATTGAAAACACCAAATTTGTTTCCTTCTTTCTTTTCACAAAAATACTAAAATTTCCCTCCTTTCTCCTTCCATACATTAGAAAAACTCAATTTTTCTTCCTCTTTCTCTTCCATAAAATTGAAAGAACCAAATTACCCTCTTTTTTCCTTCTACAAAAAGTTGAAAAGTCAAAAGTTTCCCTCCTTATTTCTCTTTCATAATCAAAAGAATTAAATTTTCCCACTTCTTTCTCTTCCCACATATCAAAACCACCAAAGTTCCCACTTGTTTCTTTTCTAAAAAAATTTCAAAGAACCAAATTTCCCTCTTCTTTCTCTTCCCAAAAACTTGAATACACCAAAATTTCCCTCTTCTTTTAAAAACATCAAATTACCAAATACATTACTTTACTTTATTTATATTTAATTGATAATTTTATTGAATAGTTAAATTAACCAAAATCTTAATTTATATATTATATTAATATTGTCATGATCTCAAGTGACCTTCATGTTTCAATTTTGGTAATTTTCTTAACATACGTAATATCAAGTGAGTTTCATATTTTTTAAATTTCTTATACGAAATGAAAAGATAATTTTACTTAAGTTTAGAATGAAAAACTAAAATTTTGAAAAACTATGTATTGTATATTTTTATAATTATTCAAGTGGATTAGATGAAATTCGGGTTGAGTCGGTCGGGTTACGGGTTAGTCGGGTTCGGGTCAATCGGGTTCGGGTTAATCGGGTTGCGGGTCAGTCGGGTTGCGGGTCAATCGGGTTCGGGTTAATCGGGTTGCAGGTTAGTCGGGTTGCGGGTCAATCGGGTTGCGGGTCGGGCGGGTTACGGGTTGTTGACTTTTAGTCAATTCGGGTTGCGGTCGGGTTGCGGGTCGGGTTGATCGGGCGGGTTAATCGGGTCGGGCTATGTTTTGACACCTATATGTAGAAATATGGATTAAATTGATTGACAAGGGTAATTAAATTTACTGTGGTAAAATAGTAAAATCTTGTGTTTTCCCCGAAACTCTCCAATATCAATTTCTCCAAAATAGTTGATTTATCAATTTACTTAATTTGTGTGTATCTTTGCAAATCATATTTTGATTACAACCTTTGCAATTCTATAGTTTCTTGAACTAAATTTGTTAATTATTGAATTTCATCAATCCCCTAGAGAACGATAATTTTACTTACACTTTACTACTTGTATGACAGTGTGCACTTGCGGTTTTGTCGCCGCCAGCTATGAATGAAGATATGTAATTAGGTTACATTTACCACTTGTTGTTATCTTATTAGTTAGTTTAATTAGTTAAACGTTGTTAGCCATTAGCACAAGTTTAACGACTTTTGTACAGACCCTCAATATATAAGCAGTTGGAAAATGAATGAAAGGCATCTTGTGAAATTCTCCAAAACCCTTTTGTCCATCATCTTCTTCTTTTCTACCTCTAACATTCAGATTTACTAGGCCAAAGTCCCTCATTTCTTCTTACCCATTCCATTCCATTACTTTCTTCTTTTTGGTTTTGATTTATTTCCTTGAAACACACTGATGGTTGAATTCGGGTTTCCTGATGGTGATTCGCCGAGCACGGAAAATGGTTTATAAGGTTCCTCAACTCAGTACGAAGTTCCATACTCAAATCCCATTTACTTATCTCAAAGCAACACCTTTTTCTTGCCAGTCATTTGGTTTAAGCTGAACGATGAGAATTACTTACTTTGGAGTGAATCTATGGAGGTAGCACTACGCACGAAGAACAAGCTTGGGTTTGTTCCGAGAATAATTGAAGTGCTGCCTTCATATCGAATATACAACAATCTCATTAACTATGTCTCAAACTCCAAGAACATACAACACTGTTTCAGTGATATAACAGTTGAAGTACTCACCATACTCAAAGGTTTGCTGCAACCAACTACCTCCTCCTCAACATATTTTGTAATAACCAAAGATTCTTCCATGATAGGTACGGGTTCCGATCTTGATTTCAATACTAAATCTTTAAATTTTAAAATTTCATGAAATTCTTTTTAAAAACTATAAAATTAAGAAAATCTACTATATAACGATTTTGTACAACTTTAATGTTCAGGCCAACTAAAACAAAATCAGGCTTTCACTACCCCGACCAACGTTACGAATAATCCTAGCCCATCCTTCTCATTCCTTTCTAATATTCCTCGTACCTTTAACAACAACACTCAAAGTCCGCCAATATCTAAACCTCCACCCTCTCCACCATTACTGATCGGTGAACACCACCATACATTACTAATAGGATCCACGCTCATGTAGTCTCTACGACAACCATCTGCCACCGAGTTGGCGACTTAATGAATTTGTATTTGCAAATCACAACCTCCATCATCACATATATCTATAAGCTTTGTTACTATACATGTATTTTATTTGTCTATTCATTGCTTGTGACCTGCCTACCCAGCTCTACCTCCCACCATCACCCATCATTTTGCCATCCACCTCCAGTGTCTTTGGTGATTAATTTCTCTTTATTTCATCTCCTAATTTGACAAATTCTTCTGAGGCTTCTCTGATTTTTTTTTGAGTTATCGTATTTTCCAATTGAGATATTGTCTCGACCTTTATGTTATGCATCACTTGTCCACAAATTTGGGGAAATGATCAACAACTTCATTTTTGGGGTTACAAAGTGTGACTGCTAGTTTTATTTGATACTTTTAGGTGCAAGTTATGTTATGTCTACCGTCTGTACTACTATTGTTTCTAAGGCAAAACAATAAAAAAAATGAAAAGTATTGCTCCTAGGAGTAGAAAGATCCAGATTGGGAGTACAAGATTGATGTTGATTGTGATGCAAAGAGGTCCGAATGCAAAATTTGCTTTAAGATGGTCTCTGGTGGCGATTGTGTCTCAAACGTCATATTTTTCGAATGATGACATTAGAAGAAGTATGGTCGGCTTTGAAAATATTTCAAGTGATCACGAGAATAATAATGATATTATGGCTCAAGCGAATTGAAAAAGATCCTATAAGTAGCAAAACATCATTTATTCGTGACAATGATATACATAATTTAATTTTATTATCTACCTGTTGACATGTTGTGATGTGATAGATATTGTAAGTATCACTTTTACGCTCTCCCTCGCTAGACTTTTTCAAAGCAAAATGAAATCTTTGTTCATAAAAGAATTTATGACTCTAGCATTACTTATTAAATGAATGAACTCTACAGATCGATCTAATTATGAATATTTTATCCAACTTAACCTAGAAATCCATTCACTTTACTCATCAATACAATTATATAATTAGTAATACTAGTTAAACTTATCCAACTTTAATCTAATCCCAACCTTATAATAACTCCATCCAATCTGATCCCTTCCATTTTTCTATCATATCTAATGATGGCAATTTGAACCCGCCCCCACGGGTATTACTCGACCTGCAATGGGGCGGGTATTCCTACCCGCAGTAGCGTGGGGCGACACATGAGTATCTACTTCAACTAGTTAGAGTCGATCTTTCAATTAGTTAGACTTAATTACACGTTCTATTATCACTATTTTCATTCATAAAGTATTTTCCCTTTCGTTTCATCGTAAAAAGTAAAATTTGTATACATTTTTTCAAATAACATGTAGTAATGGATGGATCCGCCCGCTTCGTACTTGCTTGGGTTTTACCCGCACCTACCTATAATAGTGTGGGACAAGACATGAGTGTGGAGTTACTACCCGCACCGTTTCCATCACTAATCATATCTCCATGGATTCCACATCAATTCACTCCCTCGAGAGTTATGTTTTCCTCTTATTAATCCTTTATTAATTCCCAAACCATCGGAGGAAAAAGTAAAGAGAAAAAGCTAATGGAAAAAAAGAGAATTTCGTTTGCGTCAACCGGTAATAGATCTCCATAGCCAATCAGAGAGAATCTTCACTAACTCACTCATTCCCGCTCAGTTTTTGGGGCGCGGGCAAGACTCAAGAGGGAGAGCCCAAATCCCACATAGTTGACAGTACAGGGGCAACCCGGTAATTCCAAATTCCCCTCTGGGCCATCAACATTAATTACACATTAACTAAAAACCCAGGAAATGGAAAATAATTAAATTAAAAAAAGAATAGGGACAGAAAATATAAAACCAAGGTTTTCGTTTCAGACGCGAAGAAGAGGAAGAACACATTACATAAGAAAGAGAGAGGGGTATTTAAGAAGCAACAAGAAACAAATATTGTTAACAGAAAGAAAAAAATTAAGAAGAGTTCTCTTTTTCCGCTTCTGTTATTTCAGAGTTCGTGTGTTTTGTTTTCGGCCTTCCTTCGATCTGTGTTTCAACACAAGTCTCTCTCTCTTCATCCTGCTCTCTCTCTATATTTCTTCTTCACGCACGAATTCAGATAGAGCTCGACGAGGTTTTCTCCTTCCTTTGCTTCTCCGATCTATTGTCGCGTTTCAGCTGCCCCGCCGGTGGATTCTTCCTTCCTGGTAAATTTTTCCTTCCACTGTCTCATCTTCTTCTTCTTCTTCTTGTTTATTGGAGCGGGAAACCCTAGAGCTTTCCAAGCGACTGCTGGGAGCTTGTTATTCAATTTGACGGTTTTTCTGCTGCTTCTCGTCTCTGGTTTTTTTCTCCCGCGGGCGAAAACCCTACATTGGCTTTTTGTTGTATTGAATTGTCGGCTTTGCTTGTTTGCAGATTCGCTGAGAGGAAGGAGCATTGAATTGGAGCGGTGCAAGGGGATTTTTACGGGAAAGGGGATTTTCCTATCGCAGCATGAGCATCGACAGCCCCGGCAGAGGGGAGAACTAGGGTTTGGCACTGAAATTCAGTTCCTGAGCGGGATTTCCATGGGCGATGGAGGTGTCGCATGCATGCCTTTTCAGCAGCATAACACAATCATGGAGAGATTTCCAGTTCCGGACAAAGCAGGCACGACGCATTGCGCTGTAATCAAGACTTCCACTTCTACTCCTTCTACTGCTGCTGATGATGCTGCCACTGTTACCAACAACGACAATAGCACCGGCAATGAGAATGGGGCAGCCGCGGTAGCCAGCAAGGGAACCACCACTGCTACAGCCAACGGCAACGTCATCACAACCACCACCACCACCACCATAACCACTGTCAGTAATGGCAGCGCCGGCGCCAATGGCGTCACCACCAAGCCGAAGAAGATACTGAGGAAGATAATCAAGGTTAAGAAAGTCATCAGGAAGGTACCAGCTGGCGAAAAGGGTGAATTGCGCAGGAAGAAGGAAGGATTGAGTAGCAACCCAGCTGGGACGACGAAGAACACCCAACAAGTGGATTTGAAGACTGTCAAGGAAGCTGACAGGAAGAATTCCGGGGAAGTTGATACCCAGGTTAGGAAGGACGGTGTGGCAGCAGCTGGCGGGAAGGAAGTAGAAACAAAAAGTGCGAAGGAAGCTGATAACTTTTCCGTGGCAGTCGACCACAAGGCACAGAATTGTAAAGAAGAAGTTGAAGAAGGTGAATTGGGCACTTTGAAGTGGCCACCACCCCGGGGTGAAGTTGAAAATGGAGAATTTTTCCCGCCGGAGAATACGCAGCGAAGAAGTGAGATTGAGAAGGGAGAGATCGTTGGGGAGAAATTGAGAAGAGGCGAGGTCGAGAAGGGGGAGATCGTTTTTGGGAAATGGCGCAATGGGGAATTTTCCAGAGATGAACTTGAAAAAGGAGAATTCATTCCTGACAGGTGGCATAATAAAGTAGACTACAGTTATGGCAAGTTCCGTGGCAGATATGATCCTCCTAAAGACCGCACACCACCTTCTGTCAGGTATCCAGGTGAAGATCTTTACAGAAGGAAAGATGTCGGTAGAAGCGGGACTACCCAGTATTCAAAAAGTGCTTTGAGATTGGAGGGTGCTCAAGATCGGGGTATAAGGATAAGTTCGAAGATAGTGGATGAGGAAGGCAATCATAAAAGCGCAGAACACTGTAACGGTAAGAGTCATGTTAGAGAGAACACTTCTTCTTCTAACAGACTGAAGCGGCATGTCACTGATTCTGATAGTAATGAGCGGAAACACTGTGGAGATTATGGGGATTATACGGGTTCTAAAAGCAGGAGGCTTTCTGACGATAGTCTTCGTTCTTCTCACCCTGAGCACCATTCTCGTCACTCTGTGGAGAGATATAATCGAAATCCTTTGTCAGCAAGAACTCCGTCAGGTGACAAATATTCAGCCAGGTGTCATGAACCCACTCTGTCATCCAAGGTAGTATTTGAGAGGCAGCTGGAGCGGTCCCCGCGTAATAGAAACCAACATGATCACAGAGAACGGAGTCCAGCTCGCAGATCCCCGCATGGTCGAGTTAGGTCTCTCCATGTACGTGACAGATCTCCACATGGACGTGAAAGATCTCCACTTGGTCGAGAGAAGTCCCCTTTTGTACGGGAGAGATCTCCATATGGACGTGAGAAATCCCCATACGAGAAGAACCGCCGAAACAGAACCCCAACACAGCGTTCTCCTCAAGATAGAGCTCATTACCATGAGCGCAAGGATCGAACCACAAACCGTCCAGAGCGGTCTCCACTTGACCGTGGTAAGCACAGTAACTCCAAGGAAGCTAGCCGGAAAGACGGAGCTCGTGAGAAGAGAGATTCTCAGCATGGAAACAAAGGACACGAGGATATACTCAGCCACGCGGATGCAATTGGAAGGGATTCTCAGGTGACATCCACAGAAGCTCAAGAGAGAAGCAATACATATATTCCTGATGGACTAGGTCATAAAAGTGCCAATTGTGAGACGACCTGTAAAGAAGAGAAGTCTGAGTGCCCAAAAGCTGATATCAAAGATTCTTCTCTTCTCGTTGAACCACCACTGGAAGAACTGCAGTCTATGGAGGAAGATATGGATATATGTGATACCCCACCTCATGGCCCTGTTGTAGCCGATTCATCCACTGGAAAGTGGTTCTACCTTGATTACTTTGGTATTGAACGTGGGCCTGCAAAGTTATCTGACCTTAAAGGGCTGGTGGATGATGGAGTTCTTTTCTCAGATCACTTGATCAAGCATTTGGATAGCAATAGGTGGATGACCGTTGAAAGGGCAGTTTCTCCTAAAGAATCACCCAATTCCCGGTCCATTGTGTCTGAATCGATTACCCAGCTTGTTAGTCCTCCAGAGGCACCGGGTAATCTTTTGGCAGATTCTGTGGGTATTGGACAGTCTGGTAGTCATGATGGTGAAGAAGCACCTCAAACTTTGGTAGAGACACTGGCATTCCCTGATGCCAGTGCACCTGATCTCCATATTGATAAGAGGGTGATGATGCTGCTGGAGGATGCTACCCTTGTTCCTGGCAGGGAACTTGAGGCTATAGGAGGTAAAGATATTCTCTCTTCTTTTGCGCATTTACTTTCCCATCCTTGGAACTGCCTTACTCAACTTTCTCCATAACTCTTAGTGACGGAATTCACAATTATTTTTGCCCCCCCAGAGATTTTACATACGACGTTTACGCAAGTGCAGTGGGATGGATTGTCGGAAGGTATGTTTGTGTTTGTTGACCATCTGTGCTGGAATTATCTGTCCTTGATTTGATTGATGTCCTTCATTTGTTTCAATGGATTGCTCTCTTTTCTCTTGCATGGTTCATGCTTCTTGCTTGTATGTGCAGGGTCTAGTCTGCATGAAACTTCTCATCAGGATCAACAAAGTGACGAATCATCAAAATCTTCAGATGTGAAGCTGACAGTGGCTGTTGAATTGAAATCAAGTTTTATCTCTGAGAAAGATAATGACTTTGTATCTGCAGATGACCCAGTCGGCTGGTTTTCTGGTCGATGGTCATGTAAAGGTGGGGACTGGATCAGGAATGATGAGGCTGTCGATACGTTTCCGAGAAGAAAAATGGTTCTTAATGATGGTTTTCCATTGTGCCTGATGCCAAAGTCTGACTCCGAGGACCCTAGGTGGCAGAGAAAAGATGAATTGTATTATCCTTCTCACAGCAAAAAGCTTGAACTCCCTCCCTGGGCTTTCTCCAGTCAAGACGAGAAGAATGAAACTGTTGGTGCAAACAGGTTGAATGTCACTAAACCTCCTGTAGTAAGGGGAGTGAGGGGAACTGCTTTGCCCGTGGTCAGGATTAATGCATGTGTTGTTAATGATCATGGTTCATTTGTTTCTGATCCGCGGAGCAAAGCCCGAGGAAAGGACAGATATTCTTCAAGGTCTTCCAGGACGCACTCTGCAGCTAACGACTCGAGGAGGTCAACGTCAGATACAGATTCTCAATCCAAAACTGTTAGTGAACAAGATCTTTCTACATCTTGGAAGTCGATTTGCATACCGAAAGACAAGATTTGTACGTCGGAGGATTTACAGTTGACATTGGGGGAGTGGTACTATCTTGATGGTGCTGGGCATGAGCAAGGACCATTCTCGTATTTGGAGCTGCAGTCTTTGGCTGACCAAGGTACCATACAGAAGCACAGCAGTGTGTACAGAAAGTTTGATAGGGTTTGGGTTCCAGTTAGCTCTTCTGGTGAGGCTTCTGAAGCTAGTGTTGGCATTTCGGTCCATGCTATTTCAAGATCACCGAGTGAAGCCAATCCGGGACAAAGCCAAAATGGTAGCCAGTTTCATGGCCTACATCCGCAGTTCATTGGCTATACCCGTGGGAAGCTTCATGAGCTGGTTATGAAATCATTCAAAACTCGTGAGTTTGCTGCTGCCATAAATGAGGTTTTGGATCCATGGATCAGTGCGAAGCAACCTAAGAAAGAGCCTGACAAACATATCCACTGGAAAACTGGTATGGAGTTACTTAATCAATTGACTTTCAAGTTTGGTTGTCCAATTTGTACTCTATAATCAACAGTAACAAGATCTCGTACTGAAATTAAAGGTCTTCCTCTATCAGTGGTCTCTCAGTTATACTTGCATGCTATTGTTTGTCTTTGACGAATAAGTAAACTGTGAAGCTTGTTGCTGTTCAATCCATATCCGGTTATGCTTCCCTTTTGGTTTCTTTATACTTCCCTTTATGCATGTGTCTTAATATCAAATATGCATGTTTTTCGAAAAATATTTCCTGCTAGCATACTTTCCTTGGATGTCTTGTACTTTCATGTTTTCCTTTCAGTTGGGTTGATGCTTGCCAGTTATTACGTTGAGTTAGTTAGACAGGGTCACAGGGGTGGGGAGAAGGCTGAATGGCTTCTGAAACTTGGGCAGTGAATCTTTTATTTCAAGTTGGCAGAAATTTTACTGAATGTTGAATTGCTGAAGTCTGGCCTGTGAACAATATGTGTGCTTGTAATACAGATACAGAAATGCGTGCTGGAAAAAGAGCTAGGATGCTGATAGATGAAAGTGATGAGGAATATGATGGTGGGGAAGATTTGGTGGCAATTCAAAAGGATGATGGCACTTTTGAAGAGTTATGTGGTGATGCCACTTTCCACGGGGATGCAGAAAACAATGCATCTCTTGAGAATAATATGGGAGGATGGGGATTATTGGATGGACATATTTTGGCGCGAATCTTTCACTTGCTGAGATCTGACATAAAGTCTATTGCCCTTGCTTCTTTAACTTGTAAGCATTGGAGATCTGCTGTCAGGTTCTACAAGGGCATATCAAGGCAGATTGATCTGTCATCTCTTGGTCCCATCTGCACTGACTTGGTGATCCGGAATATTGTGGTAAGTTCTGTGTTTGATCAAATTCTGATGTTCACTTGCTGTCTGTACTATTCAACTGAGTAAACAGTCTTTTCTTTTTTCAGAGTGGTTACCGAAAGGAAAAGGTTAGCTCAGTAGTGGTGGCTGGATGCACAAACATTACTTCTGGCACTCTTGATGAAGTTCTTCGTGCCTTACCTTGTGTATCTTACATTGATGTTAGAGGTTGTAGCCAACTTGTTGACTTGGGTCATCAATTTCCACATATGAAGTGGCTCAAGAGTCGAAATTCATTTGCAATTAAACATTCCGAGGAGCTACATTCCAAAGTAAAGAATCTTAAACAGATCAGTGACGAACCCTCAACATTGTATAAAAGTAGGGCCCTGGGCAGTGGTGCTGATGACTTTGGAGAACTGAAGGAGTATTTTGACAGTGTGAATAAGAGAGACTCTGCAAATCAACTGTATCGTAGTTTATATAAACGCTCAAAAGTTTTTGATGCTAGAAGATCATCTTCAATAGCATCCAGGGATGCTCGTATGAGGAGGTGGGCTGTCAAGAAATCAGAAAGTGCCTATAGAAGGATGGAGGGCTTCATTGCTTTGGGCTTGAAGGACATAATGAAGGAGAATACCTTTGATTTTTTTGTTCCCAAGGTACAAACACCATTTGGCTTTTGAGGTTCACCATCTCTCTTTTTCGTTCTGTGTACTGCTTATCATCTTTCCTCCTTTTTACTCGTTTGTTTATTTCAAAATACTAGGTTACAGAAATCAAAGCTCGCATGGATAATGGCTACTACATTGGACGTGGATTGAGGGCTGTAAAGGAGGATATTAGTCGAATGTGCAGGGATGCTATAAAGTAAGTTTCTTTAAGATGGTGATTGAATTTCTAAATCTTTGAACATACTTGACGTGCTTATTTGAAGTGCGTTGTTTCACATATTAGTTTGCAGTCTCCATCAATATTGAAGTCTATGATTATTGATTCACTTTCTGTTTGTGTATTTAAATTATGTCATCAAAACGCCTCCCTTTGTAATGTGTTGGACGCCTATGATTCTCAGCTTCTGTTCTCTACCTTTTTTTTCGAGTTTTGGAATGTGTTACTGTGACTGCCTGTATGAAGACCTTACCTTTTTTGGGTGTTTTCTTTGTATCTGATATTTGTCCGCTGCAATCAGATTCTAACTGTTACCAATCTTTTTATGTAGAGCAAAAAATCGTGGTGCTGGAAACATGAATCGTATTACAACTTTGTTTCTTCAACTTGCCTCACGTTTAGAGGATAGTTCCAAGTTCCCTTATGAAAGGGATAAGCTCATGAAATCATGGAAATATGACTTGTCTGCCGGTCTAAGCTCAGGATACAACAAACACAAGAAGAAGTTGCTCAATGAAAAGAAGTATGCCAGTAGGAGTAATGGGACTCCCTTAGCAAATGGATCTCTTGTTCATGGGGAATATGTATCCGATAGAGAAATAAAGAGACGCCTATCTAAATTGAATAGAAAATCGATGGATTCTGGAACTGAAACTTCTGATGATTTTGACAGATCATCTGGAGATGGCAGGTTTTATAGTGATGGTACTTCTTCTGATACTGAAAGTGACTTGGAGTTCCAACCAGGAGGCCGAGACGGGAGTTTAGGAGATGGATATTTCTTGGAAGAGGAGAGTTCCTATTCTGTTGTGGATGAACGTGAGTGGGGTGCTCGCATGACCAAAGCAAGTCTGGTTCCTCCTGTGACTAGGAAATACGAAGTCATAGATAGGTATGTAATCGTTGCAGATGAGGATGATGTGAAGCGGAAGATGTGTGTTTCTTTGCCAGATGACTATGTTGAGAAACTTGAAGCTCAGAAAAGTGGCACCGAGGAATTGGACATGGAGCTTCCTGAAGTTAAAGACTACAAACCTAGAAAATTGCTGGGAGATGAAGTTATCGAACAAGAAGTTTATGGAATTGATCCTTATACCCACAATCTGTTACTTGATTCTATGCCGGAGGAAATGGATTGGTCTCTACAGGAAAAACATGAGTTTATTGAAGATGTGCTCCTCCGAACTCTAAATAAGCTAGTCAGGCGCTTTACTGGTGCTGGGAACACCCCCATGATTTACCCTTTGCAGCCTGTTATAGAGGAACTTCTGAAGTCTGCAGAGGAGGACTGCAACATACGAACAATGAAGATGTGTCGGAGTATCATGAGGGCCATAGATAGTCGTCCTGATGACAAATATGTTGCTTATAGAAAGGTATGGCTTATTGTAGACTTTTTCGATACCTACTCGTGTGTCAATGACCCTTTTTTATCTCTATCTACTCGTTCATCCCCTTTGGATCATTTTCTTCTTTTTCTGCCAGGGTCTTGGTGTTGTTTGCAACAAAGGTGGTGGCTTTGGAGAAGATGATTTTGTTGTTGAGTTTTTGGGAGAGGTATTGATCAAAGTTCATTGTGACATTCAACTGTTGGAATCTTCCACCTTTCTTTTGCATGACTTATTTCTTTGAAGTATTTTGGAAAATGTCAGGGTCTGTCACGTATCTCTCACTAGGCTTCCTTTTGCAATCTTTGATTTATGATAATCTGAAAATGCTATGAACAGGTCTATCCTGCTTGGAAGTGGTTTGAAAAGCAAGATGGTATTCGTTCTTTACAGAAAGACAGTAAAGAGCCAGCTCCAGAATTTTACAATATCTATCTTGAGAGGCCGAAGGTAGTTTGTCGGAATTGCATATTTGGTATTGATGTCTCAGATGCCATTCTGATTTATTTTATTGAGCAACACTTGTTCTTTTGTTCTTTTGTAGGGTGATGCGGATGGTTATGATCTCGTGGTTGTCGATGCGATGCATAAAGCAAACTATGCTAGTCGGATATGCCATTCCTGCAGACCCAATTGTGAAGCAAAGTGAGTATATCAATGATTATTTATGTTTGCTTTTCCCTGATAGAAAGAGGAATTTGCAATGCTGTTGAGATGCCTAAGAGTTTTTTTTTATCATAGTTGTCCTCCGTTGTGTACTTCGTGCACCTATTGATTTCATGTATACTTGAATTAATGAACTATGATTCATATAGACCTTGAAAGCACCAGCATTCAAATCTACAACACCTTGGATGGTTTACACGCTACAAAATTCTGGAATCCGATATTTTTCTTGCCTATAGTAATGGTAAAAAGAGTGTTATTTGAGCCTCTTATAAGTTTTCCCTCACACTCATCATTGTTTTCACTGGGCTAGGAATGCCAGGGTTGATGTGAGATGTTGTTGGTATGTTTGTGTTCTGCTGTTGCTTACAAATGATGCAAACCAGTCAATTTTTGTTGGATGGATTTAACTGGACGCATCTCTTCACTTGTTTTCTGTTTGTTACTTTTCAGTTAATTCCACCATATCCTTATTCAACTATGTGCATTTGTCCTGGTTCTGATTGCAGGGTTACAGCAGTAGCTGGACAGTATCAAATTGGAATTTACTCTGTCCGTGAAATTCAAAATGGCGAGGAAATCACGTTTGATTACAACTCCGTGACAGAAGTGCGTGTATTATAATTTCAAACTTCCTTACTCAAGTGTGCCTATAATATATATTTTTAGACATCATAGATTCTTGTGCATTGCAGAGTAAAGAAGAGTATGAAGCATCAGTTTGTTTGTGTGGAAGCCAAGTTTGCCGAGGGAGCTACTTGAATTTGACTGGTGAAGGGGCTTTCCAGAAGGTACAAATTGTGGGGGGCATTATGGTGCTCTTTCCCTTGGTTCTTCCAAGTGTTTGGTAGCATGATTGTTTTTTTTTTAGAATTACCTCAAAGTTCTTTACCTCTCCCCTTCCCTATTTAGCTGGACTATTATTGTTTTGCAGGTGCTGAAAGAGTGGCATGGAGTACTGGATAGACATCACTTGATGCTAGAAGCTTGCGAATTGAGTTGTGTATCCGAGGAAGATTATCTCGACTTGGGGAGGGCTGGTTTAGGAAGTTGTCTGCTTGGTGGATTGCCGGACTGGGTGGTTGCATATTCAGCTCGTTTGGTGTGTCTCTTTGACTAGTTTCCAGAATATTCTTCGTTCTTTTGGTGTTTCCTGTTTCCACATTTTTCCTGATGGATTCTTTGTTTGTATGTAAAAGGTGAGATTCATAAACCTTGAAAGGACAAAGCTGCCTCAAGAAATTCTGAAGCATAACTTGGAAGAGAAAAAGAAATACTACTCCGAAATATCTCTTGATGTTGAGAGAAGTGATGCAGAGGTTCAGGTAAATTGCGTTGCGTTGAATTCATGCTTGGAAATATTAGTTACTTCAAGACCTACTCTAGTGTTTATTTGTGCTCACTTTACTTGATACTCCTCTTACTTTGACTTTATAGGCTGAAGGTGTCTACAACCAGAGGCTTCAAAACGTGGCTATCACTCTTGACAAGGTGAGAACATTGTTTTCATATGGGTGGATAATCTGTTAGGCACTTTGCAATCAACTATTAAGGCTCTGCTTAGACTAATCTCTTTTGAGATCTTTACTTGTACCCATGTTAATCTGTTACTTCCACTCATGATTTATGCTCTCGAATGCTTACACAGGTGAGGTATGTGATGAAATCTATATATGGCGACCCGAAGAAAGCTCCACCACCGCTAGAGAGGCTTCGTCCGGAAGAAATTGTTTCAGTCCTTTGGAAAGGGGAGGGATCACTAGTTGAGGAACTGCTTCAGTGCATGGCTCTTCATATGGATTCAGACAATCTAAATGATCTCAAGTCCAAGATACGTGCACATGATCCATCAGATTGTGCTGATGTACAGAAAGAACTTCAAAGATCGTTGTTATGGTGGGCATATACTAAAAATTTTCTTTAGCTTTTCTTATTAACCGCTCTCTTTTTTGGGTTCTGGTACCTGACACTATATCTGAATTTTCGTGTGAAGGTTGAGGGATGAGATCCGGAATCTTCCATGTACATATAGGTGCCGGCATGATGCTGCAGCTGACTTGATTCATGTTTATGCTTACACAAAGTGCTTTTTTAGAGTTCGGGTGAGTCCTTCTTCCAGTATTTTATCTGCAGCTGTCCTTAGTGGTTATGCAGCTTTTGGTTTCCCTAACCAAACTGGTTAGCTTTCCCTAGGTTGCATGTGGCTGGGGATTGGGGATGGTTTGTAAACTAGTATTCTTGGTTTGCTAATGATGCTCTTCTTTTGTTGTTTCAGGAATATGCCGCATTTACTTCTCCACCAGTTCACATTAGTCCACTTGACTTAGGCCCGAAGTCTGCTGATAAACTGGGTCCTGGTAACCATGAGTATCGGAAGACGTACGGAGAGAACTATTGTATAGGACAGCTGATTTTTTGGCATATACAGACAAATACAGACCCGGATACTACCCTTGCTAGAGCAACCAAGGGATGCCTGTCATTGCCTGACATAGGTTCCTTTTACGCCAAGGCTCAGAAGCCAACTCAGCAGCGTGTTTATGGCCCCAAGAACCTGAAAGTAATGCTGGAAAGAATGGTGAGTATGTTTAGCAGGACCCAGTTTGAAACTATATCATGAATCATGATATATCAAAAAGAGGTGAAGGCTCAAGGTCGATTGTGTAATCGTTTGCAATCTCTTATTTTTGCAGGAGAAGTACCCACAGAAGCCGTGGCCCAAGGATCAGATATGGTCTTTTACCAACAGCAGTCAGAGGGTCTTTGGGAGCCCGATGTTCGACTCCATCGTAAAGAACACGAATCTGGACAGGGAGATGTTGCATTGGTTGAAGCACAGACCGACGGTGTTCCAGGCAATGTGGGATAGGTGATTGCTATTAGTTGCTTCCTTAATTGAGATGCCTGGGAGAAAGAAAGCTGCACTTGGATGGGAGGATTCTGGTTAGGAAACCAACCGTTAGTGTTTTTTCTTTATGTAGTTTCCGTTTGGAATGATTTGATCAATTTTAGTTGCCAACTTACCCTTGGTAGTTTGGGGGTTTAAGTATGGTTAAGATCATTCTAGGGGGAGCACAAGTGTCCTTCCAGCAACAGCAGCTCTTGCTTTCCTCCGTCAATTATTCTGTACAGTTTCCAATTGTAAATCTCTTTAGCTTGTTTTTAGTTTTAGAAGTTTCTCTCTTAGTGGTTTGTAATTTGTAATTCATTAAATAGTCGTGGTTAGTTTATTATCAGCTAGTTTTAAGTAGAAAATAGATTGAAAGGAAAAGAAGTGGGAAAAATATTGTAGCTTTGCTTGTAATATTCTAATTTCATTAGCTAGTGTCTTGTTATCAGACTCGTCGACCAAATTGCTGACCGGAATGGGAGCAACTGATTGAACTCGACTTGTGTGTTGCTGTGTGGCGCTCGTCGATTTTGTTTCCTCTGTGGCTTCTTTGGGTGGTCTGTTCTTCATACTTTGCAGGAGGTAGCCGTTCCCGTTCAAGTTTCCTCAAATCTTCAATTTTAATTTTTCGCTGTGGACCCAACTCTGTTCTTTCTACTTGTTTTTTGAAACAGTAAATTTCCATGGTGGGTTTTACGCGGGAATCGGGATTGTATAGTCTCGATTCAGATTTATGCCTTGAGAAAAGAAATGCATGCACGGGCCTCGAAATGGAACACGATGGGAAACACAGCTGCAAATTTCTTCGTAGGAAAGCATATTTGACATTTTGGGCTTATCTTCTCCTCTTCTCTGTACTGTCCACCGACTTGCTTTTGACAAGTTGGAGTTGTGGGGGCACGAGAGGAGGAAATCACTCCAAGGGCTCGCCTTTTTATAGCCAGCCATCAGGGCCGTCCCATGATAATCCGAGACCCTGTTCGACAATTTAAAATGTGACCCCAAAACATTTTTTCATAAATTTTTAAAAAATAAAATTATTAAATAATAATAAAAATGACAACTTCAGAAAATGATTGGAAAATAGAAATTAACTTTTTCAAATTTTCGGGTTGACATAATTAGAATTAGGTGTGTACAATTCATATTTAGGCGTTGGATATTTTTGGGAAGTTGAGAATTTTCGGAAATGAGAAGAAGATTAAATAACTAACTGTTAGTTTTGATTCAACTAACAAGCCGTAGCTTAGTGGTTGCGTCTTATTTAGATTCTCCTCCTGCGCATTTGTACTTTGCGTTTTTTGTGTGTGGGAGGATAGTCTCCTCCTGCGCATTTGTAATTTGCGTTTTTGTGTGTGGACCTCGCCAGCCCAAGTGGTTCGAGTGTGGGCCTCGCCATCCCAACGGGGCCTCCAGACTAAGGGTTTATGTGGGGATTCTTGCGAGCCCAAGGTAGCATTTGAGGCCCAAATAAAATTGAGGCCCTGTGCTGTGGGTCTGACCAGCACAGGGCCGGGCCTGCCAGCCATGCCATGAGTAATGTTGTTGGATTGGATTTGGATGGAACCCACCCGGTCGTTCAACTGTTAAAAATGAGAGCTTACTTCTTCATAATCAAATGCATTGAGAATGATATGAGTTTTACTTATTTGATATACATATCACGCACGAAGTGTTTGTAAAGAGTAATGGAATGAGGATACAAAAGTTTAGCGAGAGAAAAGATACATGCAAGGAGCCCCAAGAGCATAGATGTTCGAAAGGACTCATTAACGATTAATTCACATGTGGGTATCTTAGGACGAAATGCTAATAGCGATGAATAAGATTTAAGATAACGAAGGAACAAAGAGATATTAATAAAAATGCAAGATGATTATAGTTTCATCGTCACGCATATATTTATTGACATTCTAGGAAAAAAAACATCCCCTCAAGTCTATTTGTACACCATCGATACAAAATTGAATTACTGTGATCCAAGATAACTCAAACACATCTTATATGGCTGGATGGAACATCAAAGTTCATTCGTCTAATACTGCTCTGGACTTCATGGACCCAAACCCACTAGTCCTTGCAGCCATGATTTCTGTTTCATGTTACCGGTGGATAAAACTAAAGGAAACAACAATAACCTAGAAGTTGCCTTTTTCACCCATTGATTCTTGAGATGCACAAGCACAAGGATCTGTGTTCTTCACCTCTCCTTTCCATGAGCTGGATTATGCGCTCTTTCCCCTTTTATTTGTTTAGCTGTTTCCTTCCTCTCCTCCTCCATCAAAGGAATCCCTAAAAGACAAAAGAAGCCTCGAAAGGCAGTACATACCCACACAAAAAATAATGGTAAACCAGAAGCAAAAGATGTACAGTGTGGAAAAAGAAGAAGGAGAAGAAGAAGAGCAAACTAATAAAGTTCCCCATTCCACTGCTACAACAAAAAGAGGCTTTTGCTCTCTCACTAGTCACTACTACTCTACACTGTACACACTCACCTTTCTTACTTTAGTTTGTGCTTTACTTACTATCCTAGTATATCTTCTTCTTAACCTCCCTCCTCTCCTCTCCTCTGCTTCCTCTCCTTTCTGTTTACTCTTCCCTACCCTGCCTCCCAAAAAAGTTCATTTCATGAAAAAATGGGGAAAATAGTTGGCCTTTTCATCTGCATCTTGATTGTAGCCATGGACATTGGTGCTGGAATCCTTGCCTTCCAAGCAGAAGTTTCACAGAACAAGGTACAGAAGAGACTCTGGCTTTATTAGATCTGTGTAACGTTATCATGTCAACATTACTTACATCTGAAGAAACTGGGTCTGTTATGTCTGTGTAATGTAATCATCTTATGTTTTGGTTTAGGTTAAGCACTTGAGGCTATGGATATTTGAGTGCAGAGATCCAAGCAATGGTGCATTCAAGCTAGGGCTGGCTGCAGCTGGGCTCCTTGTTCTAGCCCATGTCATTGCCAACTTGCTTAGTGGCTGCCTTTGCATATGCTCCCAAGACGAACTTCAGAGGGCTTCTCCTCACAAACAACTCTCTGTTGCTTGCTTCTTCTTCACTTGGTATATCAATACATTTGGGGTTTTAATGATTGCTTCTTTCTTTTAGTTTTTGTGAGCTGGTTCTGTAATGGGGAATTCAAATTTGCTTTTGTTCTAATAATGGCAGGATCATATTGGCAATTGGGTTGTCGATGCTGGTGATTGGGACATTGTCAAACAACAAGTCAAGAGCTTCATGTGGGTTCACACACCACCATTTCTTCTCCATTGGAGGGATCTTGTGTTTTGTTCATGGCCTCTTTTCTGTTGCTTACTACATCTCTGCCAATGCTGCTAGTGATGAAAAGTAGCTAGAGAGCCAGCCTTTGCTTGCTTGGTTTCCATCAGCTTGTTAAGCCTAAATTTGTGTTGTGTTTGTCCAACTTTCCCTTTTTTGGGTGTTAATTTATATCCTTCGTTGCTACTTCATCTTCATTTTTGCCACCGGTCTGCAACTCAAACACTCAGCAGAGCTGGTCAAAGACATACATGATACATGTAGCTGATGCCTCGCCTAAGAGAGAAACGACGAACTTCAAGAGATTTAAACTACGTAAGGCCGCAGAAATGTCTTATCAACTACTCTAGTCTCTATTATCGCTCTCGTACTGTAGCTCCACAGTTCTTTTCCGTATCTACCTACTCATCTATAACCGCATGGTTTTGATCATGGCAATATTTCCATGGTCCCATGAATTGATCTCTTCTTGTTCTTGCTCTACCACTAATGACCTTGAAACTTTCCCACAAGTGAAGGCTATCAAAAACTAAACCCAAATTTAATTCCAAGGAACACAGCAACCATATCATACTAACAACAATTGACAAAATTTTGTACTACGAATATCATTAACCAAGTTCATCCAATTCCGACAACCCATCATAATACCCATAGCATAACAAAAGAACTGCAAAAAGGAACTGCTACTCCTCAACATACTAAAACTAGACAGAATTCAACTTCCTCACAAAAGAAAACCCAAACCCCTTTACCTCCATAAACGAAAATCCATTCCCTTACATGCTTTCACCACACAAGAGAGACATTCATAAACACAAACTCTCTCATTCAGACCTGCACACATCCATCGCCCCTTTCACTTGTTCGTTAATCAACGACATCCGTTGCACAAACAGCTGCAACTCAGCCCTTTTCAGCGTTTTCCACCTCGACTCCCAATCCTTCAATATTGCCTCATCAGTCTTTCCAACCTCATTCATGAAAACCTTTCTCACTTGCTCATTAACTGTTGGCTCTTCCATGGATGCAAATAAATAAGGATACTTGTCACACAGCTTCTTCTCCTCTTCTTTTCCATCCTCGACATCTTTCTTTTCTTCAACCGTGGGAGCAACCCGTTTCGCTTCTCCATTCACCAGGCTGCTGGTGTTGCCACTGCCCCCCTTCTTCTTATGATCTCCATTCAATTCTTCATTTGAGACCCTCCTTGGCTTCTTGGCACTAGGGGCCAGGCTGCTAGTCGGTTCCTGCTTAGGCAAAGCTAGTGTAACCCCAGCACTAGTACCAATGTTGTCAACTTTGGAGCTGATCTTACTCTTGCTCTTCTTACTAGTCTTCTCACTTTTCTCACCCTCAGACCCCCAGATTTTCTTAGACAGCTCAAACGATTTCTGTTCATGAGACTTGGAGAAAACAGGGTACTCACCATCGGCCTTACTCTTTTCAGCCAAGCTCTGATACTTCTGCTTCAATCTCCTGACTTTGGTGGCGAGCGAGGTCTTGGAGACCTTGTTCTGAATCGATTTCTCGATGTAATCGAGAAAAGCAGCCATATCAGAAGAGGGATCGGAACCCCTTTCAGATTTGTACTGAATCATCCCGCTAAGGAGCGCAATCTCGTCGCTCTCGCTCCAACGCCCCTGAGTGCTGCCTTTTCTTACTTCCTCCTCCTCCTCTTCTTCTTCGTTCCCGCCACTGATGGCAGCAGATTTCTTCTTGTCGGTGGCAGCTTCGGGATCGGTTGATGCGGCGGGGGTGGGCTTCTTGATCTTTGCGGGGGTGACGGGCTTCAGCTGAAAGGCGGAAGCCGAAGGAGAAGACCGACCCGAACTGGATTCGGCCTCGGCGTCGGACTCGGTGTCGTAAGAGTCCAACGCCTTCTTCCCATGACTGGCAGCGGCAGCGGCAGCAGCAGCAGAGGACGTGTGGTTGTCATCGGTGGATTCGCTCTCCACTTCGCTCCCCTCCTCGTCTTCTTCTTCTTCCTCTGACTCCGGCGGCGGCGGTGGGTTCTCCTCTACTGGGCGCTTCTTGGCCATTATTCCGAATTGAAATTGGGAGTTGAAAGGGTTTTTTGATTTCCCTAAGGAGAGACGGGTGCGAGATGGAATTGGTAGGGTTTGGAGTGTGTATATTTATACTGTTGGAAGGAAACGGTAGAGCTTTGGCAGACTAGGAATCTAGGATTTATGGCCTCGCCCCACGAAGCCTAGAAGCTAGTGCGTTGAACCGGTTTGGACCTTGTCAAGAGATTATGATATAAACCGGATTAAAATTCGTAAGTCGATCATACTGGTCATATCGGTGGTGCTCATGTTAGCTTCATGATTGGAATTGGTTGGACCTGAAATTCGTTAGTTGATCATGTTGGTCATATCAGTGGTGCTCATGTTAGCTTCATGATTGGAATTGGTTGGACCTGGTTTAACCGACTGACATGTCACCGATATGACAATCACGAATGGATGCTCTCGATTAGGGATTGACAATTTCGACCTGATATGTTTTACATGATTTATGGTTGATACTTGTCCTGACGGGACATACATTGAGTATTCTCTTTGATCTATCTTGATATGCCACATTCTTGATCCATTTTATCTAAATTACATGTTATTTTACTTAAATTACTTAAGATTTTACTTTTATTACTTCATATTTTAGCTATAATGAAATTGTAATTATGTGAGAATCTCAATATCTCAAATAATATATCTTGGGTTTTTATTTTTTTTAATGGAAAATGAATATATTAAATATTTTTCTTTTAAATTACATACTCATAAATCATAATCTCATATAGGTCAGACCTGTCCATGACCCACACACCAATATAAAATTACTGGTGTTATAGGCTGTCATTAACTGTTTCTACGGTCTTACGGTGCAATAATCCCTACTTTCAACCCATCTATCTATATCTATCTATCTATAGATAAGGCAGCTGGGTGAAAAATAAAAAAAAAATGCTCTCAGCTGACGGACAGGCCTCTCCTCCTCCGCCGGCGATGGCTCTGGAATTGTCCGGGCGTCCCCCGGATGAATCAAAGATCAGCCTACAGGGGAATGAGGCGGCTACTCCCGCAACCGTATCACAACCTCTGAATTTCAAGGCGGTGTTGGCCGGTAACACTCAGGAAACATCAAGGAGATCAACCCAATGGACTTTCGTCGGCTCCAATGATATCGAGACAGGCACTTTCCAGGGGGTACCGGAGCTGAAGCTTTCAGCGAACCTGAAAGAAAGACTCTGTCAGCCATGGAGGAGAACTCTAATAATTCGCCTCCTTGGGCGATCGGTCAATTACAATTTTCTTTGTTCTCAACTGCGTCGGTTGTGGAGGCCGACCGGTTCCTTGGAGATAATGGACCTGAACAACGATACTTTTCTAACAACGTTTGGAAGCGATCAAGATTACTTAAGAGCTTTGACAGGAGGCCCGTGGGTAATTCTGGATCATTATCTTGTAGTTCATCAGTGGTCCCCAAATTTCCGTACATCGGACAAGCCACATCGATCAGTGGTTGCCTGGGTTCAGTTCCCTGAGCTCCCAGTCCACTATTATCACAGGGAGGTTCTTTTCGCCATAGGAAATCTCGTCGGCAGGACGGTCAAGCTCGATTACCACACCGAAAATCTGGAGAGAGGCAAGTTCGCGCGTATCGCCATCGAGCTGGACATGTCCAAACCCCTCCCGACACGAATCAGACTTGACGGCGCCTGGCAGGGTGTCCTCTACGAAAATCTACCAACCATTTGCTATGCCTGTGGCAGGATTGGGCATTTGGATGAAGGATGCCCATCACGGAATCCAATCCCTCTGAAGGCCCTCCCAATGGCGACAGATCAAGACCACAATGCTCATCCGACGGGGGAGTCGCCGGAGATTCCCTCCGGTTACGGGCCATGGATGCAGGTCGTCAGAAAGGGAAGGAAACAGATTAGGAAATTCGAATCGACCCAGGCGCAGAGTCAGGGAGCGAATAAAGGAAGAAAGCAAGAAGCTGGGCGGGATTTGGGCGCTAACAAAGGAAGGGGAGCTAGTGAATCAGCAAAGGATATTATGGAAACTAAAGGAAGGCATGAGCAGAAGCTGGGTGCTAAACAGGTGAAGCAGGGAGTCAATAAAGGGAAAAGTGTTGATGAAGGTGCTGGTGCCAACGGTAACAAGAACACGAACGGCAGTAAAGAGTGGAGGCCTGTTGGGCCAAAGGAACGGGGGGAAACATCGTCCAACAATGAGAAAGGTTTCTTTAAACCTGGCCCAACAACTAAGGCCGCTATGGATAATCAACCAGACCCAGCCTCTAAATCAACCAACGAACAACAACCTGAGTCTCTTCCTACCGTTCTGGTAACCGGCCCAAACAAGACAAAAATCCAAATTCTAGAGGTCCCTGAATTGAGCCTGCCCCAGAAAGAAAATCAGAACCCCAACACCAGCTCCTCTTCGATCCGACAACACTTCCCCAGGCAAAAGACGGAACGCTCAACGCAACACAAGGGTGTGAATCTAAGGGCCTTGAAAAAACCCCTTCAAATCCAGAGCCCCGGCAAGAAAGAGGTTCATCAGAAACAGAAACAGGGGGTCTTTCCGATATCGATTCAGGCGATAGAGGAATTCTGCACCCCATCCCACAAGAAAAGTGATAGGTTCTCGGGGCCTCTCGACATCGAGAAAGGAGATGTGGCTATGGTTGAGAGGAGCATCATGGAAACCTCCAAAGAGCAGTCCCACGCAGGGGGACAGGAGGCATCTACACATGAAGCCACCTGAGCTCTTTCCGACTCTGCTTGTTTTTTACTCTTTCAATTTCTTTTTCCATGAATTATCAAACTAACTTAAATATTTTATCTTGGAACGTCTGTGGTGCAGGAGGCAGAAAATTTCTTCGAGCTATTCGGCTGATGAGAAGCACGTATAAACCAGATTTCTTAATTGTTCTGGAACCGCAGATCAGCGGAGAAAGGGCGAACTCGATCTGCAGCAAATTGGGCTATGATGAGATTATAAGAGTTGATGCGAGTGGCAGGTCGGGAGGGATATGGTTAGCTTGGAGGTCAGATGATTTTACAGTAGTGTGGGTGGACGCCAGTAGACAACACATTTCAGTTAAGGTTTCTAAGCAAGGTCACCAAGATTGGATTCTCACCTGTGTGTATGGCAGTCCCAGTTATCAATATCAGCCTCTCTTGTGGGATCAAATCATTCGTTTTAGCAAGACTTGGAAGCTTCCATGGCTTCTAACAGGTGACTTTAATGCCTTTGGGAACCCGGATGAGAAGAAAGGAGCCTGTACTGCTAGGGACTTAAGGCGATGTAAGAAGTTTCTAGCTTGGGTGAATGAAGCCGGCCTCACGGATATGGGTTTCTCGGGCTCTCGGTACACGTGGTTCAGGGGAGCTACTGCTGAAACTCACAAGGCGAGCAGAATTGATCGATCCATGTGCAATGATCTGTGGAATTGCTCCTTCCCTAATACAGTGGTTCAACACCTCCCCAAGTTCCACTCAGATCATCTGCCGATTATGACGAGATATTCTAGTATGGGCCAGCCAAATGTTATTGCTAGACCTTTTCGTTTCGAGGCGGCTTGGTTGCTACATCCTCAATTCAGCGATTTTGTACAGTCTAGTTGGGATAAAGAGTCGACCCTTCTTGATGCCCTCAATGACTTTGCGGGCAAGGCTCAGCAGTGGAAGACCGACGTTTTTGGCTCCATTGGGCGCAAGAAGAAGAGACTTCTAGCCAGATTGCAGGGTATTACAGTTAGACTTGCAAACTCTTTTAGCCCAAGCCTAGTGAAGCTTCAGTTAAAGCTGGAAAGGGAATTGGACCTCATCATTGCTCAAGAAGAGCTCTACTGGTACCAGAGAGCAAGTGAAAAATGGGTGAAGTTTGGCGAGCAGAATACCTCTTACTTTCATCAACAGGCAACTAGACGAAGGAGGAGAAACAAAGTTTTGGCCTTGCGGAATAGTAACGGAGACTGGATAGACAGCCAAGAAGAAGTAAAGGATTTAGTGGTTCAGTTCTATGAGAGGGTCTATACGCAAGAGGACGGGACGTATGAAGACTTGATGCCCAAGGGATGCTTTCCGCGCCTGCAGCAGACAGATCTTCTTCAGTTACTCCGTCCTTTCCAAATTCAAGATTTCCACAAATCCATTTTTGAAATGAAGCCGATGTCGGCTCCTGGACCTGACGGTTTTCAGGCGATGTTTTATCAGAAATTCTGGTCCATGGTAGGGAGGAATCTCACCGAGATGGCTATTCACTTCTTCGAGACGGGGAACATTCCGGATGAGATTTTTGATTCCACAGTGGTGCTTATTCCCAAAGTGACTCATCCCGAGACTCCGGCTCAATTCAGGCCTATCAGTCTCAACAATGTCTCACTGAAAGCAATCACTAAAGCTATTGCTAACAGGCTGAAACCTTTGATGCCTAAGCTGGTTGCTCCTACTCAAAGTGGTTTTATCAAGGGTCGACAAACTAACGATAACATCCTTCTTCTACAAGAGACGCTTCACTCCTTGAGGAAGAGGAAGGGTAAAAAGGGTGGCCTTGTGATCAAAATTGACTTAGAGAAGGCGTATGACCGGCTTCACTGGAGCTTTCTGAGAGACACTCTGGGAGAAATAGGGCTGCCAAGTACGTGGATCAGCCGGATTATGACGTGTGTGGAGAAGAACCAAATGAGAATCAATTGGAACGGAGAGCTCACCTCGACTTTCAGTCCGTCTCGAGGAGTCAGACAGGGAGATCCCTTATCCCCGTTTCTTTTTGTTCTTTGTATGGAAAGACTTGCTCACCTCATTGAACAAGCAGTAGACGAGAAACGCTGGAAACCAATTTCTATTGTTAAGAATGGTCCAAAGCTTTCTCATTTATTTTTCGCTGATGACCTGATTTTGTTTGCCGAAGCTGAAGGGGGGCAGATTGACGTTATTCGCTCTTGTTTGCAGGATTTTTGCTCTAGCTCAGGACAAAGAGTCAATCTCAGCAAGTCTGCCATGTTTGTGTCACCTAATATCCACAAGGACAAAGCTCAGAGACTCAGTTTGAGGGCTGGTATCACCCTAACTGACGATCTGGGCAGATATTTGGGCTTGAAAGCTATCAATGGCAGGGTCACGAAGGGGCGGTACCAAGAGCTGATCTTGAAGATTCAGCAAAAGCTCGCGGCTTGGAAGGCAAATCATCTCTCTGTCGCAGCCCGGATCACCCTGGTGAAAGCAGTAGCCTCGTCTATGGCAATTTATCCTATGTTTACTGAGCGTCTGCCTGCGAGTGTTTGTGCTTCTCTTGACAGGTTGAATCGACAGTTCGTTTGGGGGGATGAGGAAGGAAAAACAAAGTTCCACCCTATATCTTGGGACCATATGACAAGACCGAGACAGCAAGGGGGAGCTGGGATCAGACCCACTAGACTGGCAAACCAAGCAATATTGGCTAAGGGAGCGTGGAAGTTGGTGTCGGACGATCAAGCTCTTTGGGCTCGGGTGATGCGAAGTAAATACGGGGGAACCAGACAAGGGTTGCAAATCATCAACAAAAGAAAGGGAGGCTCTTTTGCTTGGAATAGTTTTGCTCATACTATTAATTTAGTGCGCAAAGGAGCAGCCTATAATGTTAAGAATGGTAGGAAAACTAAGTTTTGGACGGATACGTGGGTTTTGCAGGTACCTTTGACGGAGGTGATCACTTCGGCTCTGCCTACTGGGTTAGAGCACAAAACGGTGGCTGACTACTGGGAGGCAAACAACGGATGGAAGGTTCAGGACTTTCAGAGCTACTTGCCTCAGGAGGTCGTCGACAAGATCCGGTCGGTCATGCTGGATCCTCTCTCCCATGAGAATGATAGGCTGTTTTGGCAGCTCACTGCCAACGGCTTGTTCAGTGCTAGCTCGGCGTACTTGGCAGGCTCTTCGGATCTTAGCAACCAACACCATATGGACTGGAAGGGAATTTGGAGACTTCATTGCCCGGAGCGGGTTAGATGGTTCGCTTGGCTTGCAACAAAAGGGAGGCTTTCAACAAATAGTGTGCGGAACTATAGACACCTGACAACTAATGAAAACTGCCCTTTGTGTTCAGATATCCCCGAGACTAACTTACACTGCTTGCGTGACTGCTCGGGAGCTAAGAAGGTTTGGGAGAAAGTGGTTCCGGCCCAAAATCACCATAGTTTCTTCTCAGCAGACCATGCCACGTGGTTCCGAACAAATCTTAAGGGTGGTGGGGACGGAAATGATAAAGAAGTTTGGCCCAGCAGATTTGCCCTGTTATGTTGGTCTATTTGGAAGTGCAGAAATGATTTTGTCTTTCAGGGAAAGAAGCTCGCACAGTCGACTTTCATCAACTATGTGACTGCCAAGGCGGAGGACTGGCTCGACACCTGGGTTAGAGCTAGCAGCAACCTGGTCTCGGGAAACAAGCCACTTCGCGAGGACAAGCTGATCGGGTGGAAGGCTCCGCCGGCTGGGTGGAGAAAGCTGAACACGGATGGAGCGTCCCAGTCTCCTTCGGGTCTGGCAACTGCTGGAGGAGCTCTCAGAGATAGTGATGGAGATTGGCTAAAAGGTTTTTGTTGCAAGATTGGGACTGGCTCGGCCATTCTAGCGGAGTTGTGGGGGATTCATCAAGGCCTGACCTTGGCTTGGGATCATGGTACCCAATTTCTTATCTTGGAAACAGATTCTAAGCTGGCTATCGAGCTCATCAAGAATCGTGACGACCCGGCACACCCTCACTCGACGATCTTGGCGGCCATTAGGCGTTTGATGTCTCAAAACTGGGTGGTCCAGTTAGTTCACACGTATAGAGAGGGGAATAGAGTCGCGGACTGGTTCTCGAAGCACAGTCTCGTCTATCCCTTCGGTACGCATGATCTAACAGACCCTCCAGGAGAATTGGATAGAATCCTGAGGGAAGACACTATTGGGGTCAGCTTTCCAAGAAGAGTGCTGCAGGAAAATGTCTAGTTGCTTCTGAGTTTCTTGGCCTTGCTCGTTCTTTCTGCTGGGTTTTCTTTTTTCGACCTTTTGTATGTATTCTGGAACTCTTTTTGGGCTGATTCTGCTGACTTGTAGCAGTCTCGGCTGGGTGGGGTGTTGCTCTGTAGCTTGAACCTTGGCTTCGGCCTCCCTTTCATTCAAAAAATCTATCTATCTATAGAAAATATTAAAGAGGTTTAGAAAAAGCTTTTCGCCACGTCAGCATTAAAATACTCCTCGGCTTTTTCGCTTCCTTCCGTTTTTTTTTCTTTTCCCTTTATATTTTTTTCTTTTCCTTTCTCCTGCGGGCTGCGGCCTGCGGTTATATTTTTTCTTTTCGTTCATAATTTTCCGGACTTTTCTCTCCTCTTTCACTTCTTTTAGTTATTTTTTACTTTAATTTATTATTTCTCAGTAATCAATTTGGGGCTTATGTTAGATGTTCTTTTGATTGTGTAATGGTCTGAGTTCCGTTAAAGAACCTCTCCTCTATAAAATTCTTCAAAACACGATCGTATCATCGTATTACGATTTGTGTGATATGATGATACGATTGGGTTTTGTAGATCGGGAGATTTGAATAGTATCCACTCCCTCCCTTATTTAATGTCTAGATATAATTATTTATAATGGGAAGAGTCTATATTATACTTTTATATTTTGAAACAGAAAATTATTTATCAAAATAAAATCAAAAATAATTTTCAAAACTAATTATTATTTAAAAGACACAGTATTTTACATTAGTCCCAATTTTATGGTGATATACATACAATAATTGAACTTAAGTGTTTTTAACAAAATTTCGTCTAAACATCAAGAATCGTTGATCCATGTCTAAAGAATATATTATAGACTTTCCTAAAAAACACTTCAGGGATTCAAATTCTCCCCTTCCTCACGCGTCCACGTCATCACATGTTTTCCCCCATTCTTTTTAACAGCACGCACAATTGAAAAAAAAAAATCTTATAACTTCCACACGAGCCTAACGCCTATTCATCCACGTCATCGTCACCCTAAGTGAATTCAGGCCTCCTTCCGTCAATTTATAATTTCCATTTTGGTGCAGACTAATAATAACCTCTCACTGCCCGTCTTCCCCAAAAATCGCTTAATAGAGATTATTTATTTATTTATTTTAATATGTTTTCTCTACAATTCCTCCGTAAATATGTTATTTTATGAACAATTGAACATCCAAATTTTTTACCATTATCCTTTTTATTCTTATTTTTGTTGAGGTTGAACTTTGTTTAAATTTTTTTAAATTGATAGTTGTCAATGATTTTTCAAATGTGCTATTTTAAAACAAACGGTTTGTTTGGTTCATCTCATCATTAATGAATAATTAATCCTGGCATGAATTTAGTATTCATAAGAAATAGACATTTCACTATACAATTTAAACATTAGATATAAAGAACTAACATTGATTCACGTATTAAGTATACGATGATAAATTTGAGTGTTTTAACCAAAAAATTTGGACATAAATTTGCATAGTGGGAATTTCGAAACCTCCATGAAGGATATAATTACGAATTAGGGAGATCAAATCATTATGAATCTATATGATAAGTAAAGGTACAATTTTTGAAATTCAATGTCACATATATGTGAGGGCAAGGGATTTACTATTTACGTAAGAGGGAGAAGACTTTTCGCAAAAGCATATTAGCAATCCTAATATTTTATAAATAATATTAGACTTTTTTCCTTCTAAAAAATGAACATGTAAAATGAATTGTAAATAATTATCGAAAAACAGTTCGTTCATTACAATCTCATTAACGTATATTGTATTGAGAGACCTCATTAATGTTCTTGAAAATGAGTTTAAAAAATAGAAATGACTTAAAAAATTTAAAACTGTTAAAGTATAGCTTTAAATTACTGAATCGATAATATAAAATGAAAAACTCACCCGGCCAACGGGCCGGGAATAATGCTAGTTCCACAATAGACAAGTTCACTGATGATCAAAAGAAGCAGAAGAAACTGAAAGCTTCAAACAAACTAGGAAAATAGACATGATACAAGAAGTGGAACAGCTGCAAACAATTAACAGACTCTGTTTTTTTTTTTTTTTTTTGAATGAAATTAACAGACTCCGCTAGTGTAAAATGACATGGTGTTAGGGTAAACGGCAATCATCCATATATCAGTCAGCAAGGCTCAAAAAATTCACATTTCTAACACTAACCTTGTGTCCAAAATTCTGATATGTTGGTTCCTAATAGATAAAATAAAAAAGATGGCATCTTTCCTTTTGGGTGAATAAACAAACAATCGAGTGTATACATGTACAAGCTTGGGACTAATCTTCATTCATCATCTGAACTAGAGGATTCATTGTTCCGCCTTTCAGCAATGGCTGGAAACAGCGGCTTGAGATGATGTTGATTCTGAGCCTGCTGCTGTTGCTGAATTCCTGAACTCGATGCTTCCCGTGTGTTTTCTTTCTTCAATGGCACTCTCGTTGCAGCTAGTTCCTTGGCTCTCGCTTCCTTCACTTCTCTGCATGCCTTGTCAAGCATCGTCAAGAAACTCGCCACAATGCTGAAAAGCCTCAACCCTTCTTCCTTCCCTGACTTGCCGTGGAAGTAATCTGCTGTGCTCTGCACCAGAGCTGATATCCTCTGCTCTTCCTCTGAAAGCCATGTGATGTCCGAGTCAGCTCGATCCATGAAGGCCACAAGTGAGGCATAAAACTCGCTCTCTTCATCGCTCTTCATATCAGACTCTACAAATGCTTTGGCCCTCGTCAATGACTGCCTGAGCTTTGACAGTGTAGACGACAGCATGTCAGCATCCAAAACCGCTGCCCTTTTCACCTCTTCGAAGTCGCTGCTTAAGCTTGAAACCACCTGGAGCCCAATGTTGCAGTAGTGTTCCTCTGCTGCCTGATTGTTGGGGTTCTTGCTGAGGTCTTCTGATGCCATGCTTGGGGAGCTTGCGTTGTTTGCCTGTGCTGCTCGGAACGCACGCACGCCTTCAGAACGGATGATTTCTTGAACGACGAAGTGTAAAAGGGTCGTCTTGCCATCTGTTCCTTTGACATCGGAGAGCTTTAGGAGAGTGTCAAGCTTGAATGCTAGTGCACCACCTCGGTAAGTGCCGTCGTTCATTCGGTTACCAGTTTTGAGAACTGCTTCCAGTAGTTTCAGGAAGAGCCTGCTGTTTCTGAGCTTGTTGCTAGCTACCTGCCATTTTTGCGCATGGAGCAAAATGTGAGTACATGCATCTCTGAACTCATCAGTGTTAAACTGAAGCGCCACTTTTTGGAGGATACAAGCAAAAATTACAAAATAAAGGGTGTCTAAGCTGTTTTCTGGTTAACCATACCAGCTCAATAATCTTTTAACTTTCCAGGCTTTCATTAGCGATTTTCATTTTCATGGTAAAAGTTGTGGTTTCGAACTTGAAACGTAAACTGTAATAATCTTTGCAGTACCAGTTTTCAATTAGCACATCCTTCACATTTTTCAGTTTAGATAACCGGTCTCTACCAGTTACCTTCTTCCACACTTAGTTCAGACCAACTATATACTACAGTGGACAAAAAGCCATTGAAATTTCAGTTAACAGAAGAACTATTTTATTCCCTCACCTCCAGAGTTGCAAAGGATTCTTTGAGAGACGTAACTTCTTCTTGAAGGGAACTCATAAATAGCAATGATTCGATTCTCTTGAAAGCAAATGGGACTTCCACCAATGCTTTGAGGAACCGTTCTGCAGGGCCCAGACGAGAAATCTCACCTTCATACAACCTCAGCTTCAATTCCTCGTCTTGTGTTGGCGCCATCTTCAGTAAAGTTTGGAGAACCTCCACTGGAAGCTCGTTAGCTGGATTCAGAACAGTTCACATACATGTAAGGGAGTGCACTCGGGCTCAGAAAGGAAGTATGCACAGTCAACATACCAACTTAAATGAGATGAACCAATAATTTTCAACAACCCTCTATGAGGATTGATGTACAAGATCACAGCAAAAACTTCTAGGGATGGAACAAACAGTAGTGAGAGAACAGAGGTACCTTCACGAAGAGCATCAAGAACTTCTTCCGTAGTAACATTTAGTGCTTTCAAAAGTATAGACAGATTCTGAGCCTTCCTAGGATCAATAATCTGAATGTACTTAACTGAATTGTCAACCAACTCTATCTTACGCTCATTGTTATTCTTATTAGCATTAAAGCCAAAAAGCGACTCTATCATCTCCTCGTCGAACCTGCAAAGGCAGAGAAGAAAAGATGTTAAGCAAAGTAAGGAAGCATGATAAAGAGAATTCTCATAAACAGAACTATAACAGTTTGAAGATCTATTATGCTTACTGGAAAGATCCACCACTAATCTCATGCCAGACCATTGAGCGAGAAGGACTGGCCATAACCTTATCCCAAAAGAAAGGTTTCAGCTTAGCCTTTTGAGCTCCATCATCAGTACTATCTGCATCACTGGAAGGACTGATATTGGGCTGCTTTGGTCCAAGCGGCGAAGGATTCAACTTAGACTTGGGCGGAGCAGGTGGAGGGCGGGGTTTTGGCAGTGGTGGAGGTCCTGGAGGAGGCGGCCGAGGTGGCAGCGGTGCACGTGCCATAGGAGGAGGTGGAGGCGCCGTAGGAGGTGGAGGTGGCGACGGAGGTGGAGGTGTCACAGGTCTTCCAGGTGGAGGTTTTAGAGGCGGAAGAAGTTCATTTACTGCATTTACTTTTGTTTCGGTTGATTTCCCCTCCATTGTTACACCCTCTTGTTTCCCCTGCTGCAGATATAGGTTGGTTGCAAGTGTTTCATTCACTGCACCATTAGACTTCGGATTCTTAGCAGTCGAGCTAGCCATACTTGCAGAAGCCAGAGATGAACCTACAAGACAAATAAAAGATGAAATTATATAGAACAATTGGTGTGTTTGTTATGGACAGAACAAAGTAACTTACAGAAAAGTTTAACACATGTTTGTCCAATAAGAATCTATTTCGAAGTTACAATAAGAGAGTCAATTTCTAAGTCCACTCAATTCTTTATCACCAAACAAACGGTCTGTCATCATCTAAGACAACCTTTCATTGGGACCCTTTTTCTCTTCCATTCTGAAAAAAATAACTTTTTTCTTAGCCAAATCAAACCACGGAAGAAAAATAGGGTAACAAGTGTACTTACTGACAGACGAACCACGCAAGTGGAGCAGAGGCCTCTCATCTCTTTCCTCTTCAATATCATTAATAATTTCAGGCCGTCTTTTCCTCAAGCAAAGAAGCCAACAACAGAATAACAATGCAACAAGCGAGAAGGTTGCTACTGCAGTTGCCACAATAGGAATAAGTTTAGAGTCCTGTGCAGAAGGTGGTCCTGAGCCATTATCTCGAGTTTCAGTAGTACTTGCAGCAGGGCTATAAGACTGAGATAATGCAGGTGGTGAAGCATTCGGCGCACTTTGGACATCAAGCTTACTAGCCAGATACCTTCTTCGAGTTGTAGTAGGAGTAGGAGACCATTCCAAAACTAGCTGAAGCCACTTGGCAAGCCAATGGGTAAAGCTGTTGCTTCCATCATCAGAGAGAAGATTTATCTTTCTCAGGCAATGTAGAAGTTCCTTCTTCAATTCTAGTGGCACAACTCTCACTGGATTAACCTGCACGTTTCTTCTTGCTGACAAATATGATTCCATTTCGCTGGGTGATTCAAGAAGACTGTAAAAGTCACAATCTTTCAATAAATCCTCGTTGTCTCCTGACTGTTCCCTGCAGCAGCGGATCCATGCGTCTTCTGCCTGTGTATATATAACAAAATTAAGCTCCTATAACCAGTCTAACTCAACTTGACAGAATTAATAAACTTCTATCTGTTTATCACATAAACAGCATTGAGATCGAATCAATTGTTGGGTTTTCTCTCCAATTTTCCACAAGAGGTACTTAGATGCTGACTTGTATAGCAGAAGATCCATCCAATGTAGCTAGCCATGGATTGTCTGAAGAAGCTAACTTTCATATGCAGAAATTCTTTCCACAACTACCCATCATACAAATAACATTCTAATTTGTTTCAACAGAACAAAAGGAATCAACACCAATTGTGGGCATCTAACATATTTTTCCATTGACTCGGTCACCAGAAGTCAACATATTAGATTTGCAAGGGGGAGGGGTTGTGAAATTCTTCCATCTAGCTTTGAACAAATATCCCATATGAAATGCAGCAATCAAGACTACGAAAGGGTTTAAGCAATCTGGGAACAAAAGAAAGAACAAAGAAATTAGGTTGAAAAGAAAGAAAGATAACCGTTTCTTCTTCATTCATCTGAGGGCTTAGTTGATTGGCCGTGGTCACACAGAAAAGCAGAATCACATAGAGCGTTATGCACCCGGCAGCTCTTCTTGAGCCCATTTCCTCTAAATTCAGAGCGCAACTCGCTTGCGACTCTTCTCATCTCATCGAACTACCGGAGCTGGAAATTTAAGGGAGGAGCTAGCTGAAGAAATCAATGAATTGAAGTGGTGCGGGAACTGGGAAGCAAGCTTCTGGTATATAGCTGGAAGAAATACAAGAGCTGAAGCAAGAAATGGGGGCCGTACGCGCAGGGCGCGGGTGAGAGACTTGGTTGCGATTGCGAAGAAGAATCAGAACGAAAGTGGTGGTGGCGGCGGCGGCCGAGGAAAATAGGGCGGAAGGAGGAGGAGGAGCTTTGCTGGAAAGTGTTTTTTTCGGCGATGCTTTGGTGGAAAGTTAAGAAAAATAATTTATTAGTGTTTTGTTAACGTGTTATTTAAAAAAAAAAAATTTGGCGACTTATTCAGAGTGGAAGATAATTGTTGATAAGTATGTAAGATAATAATTTATTGGAGATAAAAATATATATATATATATATATAATTATTTATTGGAGATGGGGTGGAATGGAAAACGAAAACGGTAAATTCCCGCTAGTTGCTTTAATTTCTCAATTTTGATATTCGTCGCTTTAAAAGTTGTATTTATCGTGCTAACTTTTTTTTTTGGAAATGGGACACTAAGGGATCGTTTGAAAGTTATGATTCTAAATGAATGATTCTCTGAATTCATGTATTCTGGAGAATCCATCGTGTTTTGTTCCAAAACTTTATTCAATACATGCATTTGAGGTGTGCCCTCAAATCTCATATCACCCACAATCACTCATTTTAAATCTCAACAAAAAGGTGAGATTCTTCCTTTGAGATTGTTGACTTTAATTTGTTTCACTTTTAGCGCATATAGTGATTTTTCTTTTCTTTAAAATTTTTGAATGGCTACAACCAAACAAAACATTCTTACAATCATCTAATTTTTACAATCTTTGTATTGACAATAGATGTATTCATCAAATACACATATTTGAAGAATCTCAACTTCCAAACGACCCCTAAAATCAGTGGCATAGCCACGATTTGATAAAGGGGGTTCCAATTTAAAAATATATCATGGCCTTTTCATAGTTTGAAAATGTTAACTATCAAAATTTTTATTTGTAATGCTTCATATGAAAGAAAATTTATTATGTTATTTATTATTAGACTTAAAATATTGAGAATTCTTTTTTATGAAAGGTAGGGAATGAGAATATTAGAATTTATTTGTGTGGGTGTTAATTTAAGTCTAATTAGTCTTTGGTAAATTTTTAATAAAAACTGTAGTTTTTATTGCAAGTTGATAAAAAGTATTAATTTTTTTTCTCTCCCAAACAACTAACTCGAGGGTGCAATTGAGTACTTATTTTTAAGGATTAAAAACGTACCGTATCGGCGGTTTCACCAAAAAAAATTTATTGGCGGAAGCAAAATTGGTAGGCGATGTTTGGCGGTATGAAACAGTTGAACCACGATTTCTGCATAAAATACCCCGCAACTGACTTTTCCGGTAAAACCTCCGATATGATTTTTCAATACTTGCTTATTTATATTCTAAATGGGTTTCATTTTCAAGTATATATATTTTTTCTTGTTGAAATGAAAAGCAAGGGGGTGCCATGGAACCCCTTCCTCTATGCTAGCTCCGCCCCTGTCTAAAATGACGTACTTGCATAGAACTTTAACATCGAGATAGGGCATTGCCCATACAATCATATGTAGTCCAAGCGCATAGTCTTGGATCTGAAAGACTAATATCATCGATCCCTAAACTTAAGGAATGCATAAGTGATATGCAACTCTGTTGCATTCCCTATAGGTGTGTTCTAATTTAACCTTTTCGTTCAAACTTTTGTGCTAGCCTTTGATACCGGTGATCATTACAACTATCGGTAGTGAGGAGGTTAAGCAGAGTAGTGGAGTCCATTTGCACAAGCACCTTTCGATGTCCTTGCCTCAAAGCAAGCTGTAACCCCTCAATCAGCCCCTTTATTTTCGATCTGTTGATGGTGCAAGAGCTGATGTTGGATGCAAAAGCACATGTGCAATGTCCCTACACATTTCAGATGACCCCTCCTGCAGATGCCATCGAGTTGGGTTGTCGTACGAAGCCATAAATTTGAATAGAGATCCATCCTTCTGGCGGCAGAGACCAACTGAGAAGGTGAGGTGTTTTCATTGGTATATGATTGTTGCTTGTCTTTGCATCCTCTTCAGCTTTAACAATGACCTTGTCCAATTATTTATTTTGTACGCCAGGATGTAGGGATTTGGCATCTTCTTTTCAAATACAACTTCATTTCCTTGCTTCCATAAGTACCATAGAGAAACACCAAACTTCAATATCATTTCTTGAATCTTTAGATTGTGTAGCATCCATTTTGCAAAAACAAACTGGAGTAAGAGCTTGGTTTGCAAGGGCATGTCAAGTTTGCAAGGGTATTAGGCACTCACTTAGGATGTGTGTTATGTGGTTTCAGGGCTGTCTTTGCAGATGACACAAGTGTCATCATGGGTTAGTTTCCGCCTTTTTCGTTCCCAGTTAGTGAATAGCCGATCATGTTTTGTCATCCAAACAAAATGCTTGATCTTGCTAGGACCAGACCATCTCCAAATCTACTTCTAGTCGCATAAATTAGTTGGAATATCATAGTTGGCCGTCTTGTCCTTCAGCCAGTCGTACGCTGATTTTAGGAGGACTTTGCTATCCTTTTCATGACCCCAAATTGTACAATCCACGTTCATATCATCATCTAGAGGGTTAGTACCTACAATGACCAAAATCATTGAGTTAGCTAGGTGAGGGGTAATCCTATTCCAGTCTCATTTACCTTTTGCAGTTGAGAGTTCGGTAACACAAGCCTTAAGGTTAATCTACTAAGATAATTTCCTCCGACAACCAAGGTTGAGTCCAGAAGTAGATGTTTCTGCCGTCTTCGATATCCCAAAGAACCTCTTCTTTCATGGCAGGCAACGCACGAAGAATTCCTTTCCAAAGTCGTGAGACCCGCCTCATCCAACTTTGGATATTTCCCCTATAACACTTTCACCCAAAGGTCAATATTTTTCAAAATATTTCAAGCAAGTTTAATCATGTAGGCGAAATTGGGTTCGTGGCCGATTGGAGTCCAAGTCAACCATGCTCCTTAGGCCTACAAACCATCTCCCAAGTTATTAGGTGAATTTCATGCTAAATCTTTTTAAATTTACAAATTGCCCGTAGTTTATTTTTACTCTTACAAAACTTATAAGAGCCCTTTTACTATGCTATAAAGTATTGGTGCTTTAATGTACAACTTGAAGTTGTACCATAACATTAAATGTATAAGTTCAACTTGAAGTTGTACCTTTATGTGATGGTACAACTTCAACTTGTAAAGTTGTACCATCACATATATGTACAAAACATGGTAGGTATAATCTAAAACTGTACCATAACATTGAATGTACAATTTCAAGTTGTACCATAAAGGTAAAAATCTATAGCACCAATGCTATATAGTATTGTAAAATTTCTCAACTTATAAACCCTAAAACAAATTGTAACAACGTAGATAATTTCCACATCAATAAAACACGAGAAATCATTATTCATAAGTAGAAAATCGATCTTAACTGACAATATGCAATTTGGGGTGAAATGTAGGAGTTGTTGTCAGAACTCTAAAATGTTCTAAGTGTGGAATAATACAAAGATGAATTATATTTAGGGAAGTCACCTTTATATGCACCAAAAAAAGAGTGAAGGCAGTGCAAAGCGGACAATATCTTGGTCAGTAAAAAGGTCGGAGCCACTCTGCATTCCACTTGGTTGATCGTGGGGCAAAACTCAATGAAGACGTTGAGTCTATGAGGGGAGAGGGTGCATATAACACCTTAGCAAATCTCATATCGACAAAGAACGAGAGCGATCCATGGTACATAAGTAAGAAACCGACCTTAACTAACATGACATGTTTTGGGGTGCATGAAGGAGTTATCGTACGAACTCTGAAGTTAAACATGTTTACTGTAGAATAGTGAAATAATGTGTGACTTATAACGAAGTCCTTAATATGCATCCCCAAAGCAAAACCCCAAACAAACAATATCTTGTTCCGGAAATGGGTTGTGATGTTACACAAATTCATTACAAACGTACACAATTACACCAAACAAAAAATGGTAGAACATAAACATTGAAAATCCATATGCACCATGATAGAGAAGAGTTCCCAAGATTTCTCTATCATGGTGAAAATGGATTCTCCACCCATCCTAATGATGGTTGGATTGAGGTTTCAACGCATCTTCACCCAATTTTCATGAATGTTTTATTTTTATTTCCAACTCTTCTCCCAAATTTATAGAAAATATAGAAATTTAAATTTAAAATATTTCATTTTTAAATATTTTACTTTTTGAAATGATGAAAGTTGATAAGTTTAAAAAGTTGATAAGTTTAGTATTGAAATATATATATATATTTTTAATGACCAAATAAACATATTTAGATTTAATATTATGAGCAAAGTGATATTTTAGAATTCAACATAGTGCATTGCGACAGTTTGAGCTGGAGACTGAGATAGGGAGTCTTACCAAGGTGATCGAGATATTCCCGGGTATTATCAAGATTGTCTCCATCTCTGGACGAAGTATGACCTGTTGACTGCTTCTCTTGTGCCTGATGTGGCTTCTGCGGTTGTTCTCGCCGAACATAGTCGCACTCAAGTTCTCCAATTTCTTGCTAAGCTTCGGTCAGAGTTTGAACCCATTTGGGCTTCATTGATTCATCAGGGTGTCACTAGCATTGATGATGTGGTTGCTGAGTTGATGCGGGAGGAGACTGGACTTAAAAGTCAATCGCAGATTGACAGTGTAGGTTCTTCTGCTAAGTCGGCCTTCGCGGATGGACGTCCCGCTATGACTTCTCGCCCGTACTTTACCAAACCGGCATCTGGGGAGGTAATCTGTCACTTTTGTCGTGAACATGGTCATATTCAGATCCACTATAAGAAGCAAAATTTTTGTAATTACTACAAGTGTACTAGACATATTGTGCTGGACTGTCCGACTTTGAGTAGACGCAATAACCTTCATCCGGCTCCTTTTGCTGGTCCGTCTTCCTCGCATGGTTCGGCCTATCCGGTTAGTGTTAGCTCCTCGGATGGCTCAACCTCTGGGGTGGGTTCTGCTCCTTCGCTGTCTCCGGATCAGATTCGACGTCTTGTCCAAGAAGCTCTGCAGGAGGCACTCTCCTATGCCTTTGCCACAATAGTTCACCCTAGTAAGTACTCTCACTGGCTCTTAGATTCTGTAGCGTTTAATCACATGCACGTGATCGACATGCGTTTACGACCATGAGTCCGGTTTGCTCCATGCATCTTGAAGTGGCTAATGGTGTGACTATTCCTCTTCATGGGTCGGGAACAATTTGCACGGGCTCGATCACTCTTCCCAACACTCTTTATGTGCCTCAACTTCGTTCGAATTTAGTCTCTGTGGGTCAATTGACTAAGGATGGCTGTAATGTCCTCTTCGATTCCACTGGTTGTGTTGTGTAAGATCGGATGACGGGGAGGGTGAGGGCGCAAAAGTAAAGCTGGTCGTACGTATGTTCTCTAGGACTTCCATGGTGTGGATAAGGCTAGGGAAGGTGTGGCTGATCGTGCATGGACCATGGAGGGAAGACTTGGGGTGACTATGGTGGCGGGTCATGGGAGTTTTGTGCTTATGATAATTTGAGGTCTTCTAAAGATAGTACTTCTATTGGGCGTTCGGCTTTTAGTTTGGATATTTTAGTTGCCAATTCTTTGTGGGATTGTGCCATAATAGATTGGGTCATTCTCGTTCGGGACGACTAAAGGCTATGTTTAGAAAGAATTTGTTGCTGGATAAATTGGATGTGTTGAAGTTGACTGGTATTTCTGATTGTGTAAGCTGCATTGAGGATAAAGCTTCTCAGATTTCCTTCTCGCCTGGCGAGATAGTGTATGATGAAACTTTTGATTTGGTTCACACTGATCTCTGGGGGGCCATCTCCCGTTCTCTCTCGCATGGGCTTTCGATATTTTGCGTTATTCATTTATCATATGACTAGATATACCTGGGTATATTTTTTGAAGCAAAAATCGGACTTGGCATTGGTTGCAGGGGAATTTATTTAGATGGTAAAGACCCAGTTTGGTAAGACGATTAAGGTTCTACGTTCTAATGAGCTTCTTTTGAACTTTAAGGAATATGTTATTCTTCCGCAACAGTCGTGTCCTGGGGTGTCAAAACAAAATTGGGTAGTCGAGCGCAAGCACAGGCACGTGTTAGAACTCACTCGTGCCATCATGTTCTACTCTGAAGTTCCGATGAAGTTTTGGGCGGAGACAGTGCACACTATAGTTTAGGGTAAATTGCAAGTTTGGTCACTTTTTTGAATTACTTAAAAAGTTCACGTTTGCCACTGAAATTAATTTATTTCATCCGTAGTTACTAAGATTAGTATAACCGTTCAAGTTTGGTCACTCTCCGTTAACTTTTTCTGATGTGGCAGCCAACTCTGATAGTTGACCGTTAAATGAGTGATGTGGCAAAAAAAAAAAAAAATCTTTTACGATTTCCATCTCAGTATAAAAATCAATTAAAATAAATAAAACACTAAAAAATTATACTTATCCTCTGTTGTCAGTTCCACATCTTCGCTTCTCTTCCTATCCAAGACATAATCTCATCTATCCGGCAGGCTATCGACTCCCCGACCTCGTTGCGACACCTCTGCTTGGGAAGCCACTCGCCGCCCTCTGTAGTTGTCCCCGCCTGATACAGCCAAATAAACTGCAATAACAAAGAGAGGACATCAAGCACAATAAATTAATATTTAATAAAAAAATAATTGCAATAACAAAGAGAAGAAAACGATGGGGGTTCAAGGCTTCAAGTTGGATAAAGATTCAACAGCTACACCAAAAAAACCCGTTAACTTTAAGCACCTCCACCAACAATAATTAGTTGAGATCAAAGACAGCAACACCAACAACAAGAAGCGGCAATTAGCTCCCAAGAGAAGTTCCAACAAAGACAGTGTTAGGGAGTACGCTTGTAGCCTGGTGTATGCATAGTGTCCTTAGTTGTCAGGTTACAAATTTTTTGAGGACTAAGTAGGTTATTCGCTTTTCCTAGGTGACTGTAAAGGGAATTGCGAACCCTATATATATTTGCAGCCATGCTGCTCGTCGATGTATGCTGCAGTGAAAAGAACAGAACCCTAATAACATAAACCAAAAGCTCCTTGTGTGAGCTCTCCGTGGAATAGTCTCGTTCATATGAACGAGGATACCACGTAAATTTTCGTGTCGTTGTTTTCGTTCTTCGAGTTTTAGCATGGTATCAGAGCTGTGATCCGATCCCTTCCGCGTTTTTGTTGTGTTTGGCGCTATGGTCTCCGACGATGAGAAGATTAAGTCGGCCGAGACGGAATCGTCGACCAAAGTTCTTTATGGGGGTGGCGGAGATGGTAGCTTTCCTCCAGCCTTTATTCTTCACAATTCTGACAACCCTAATCAACTGTTTGTGGGTGATTTACCCACGGACACCAACTACAGTGAGTGGCTTGGTGACATACAAGATTCGTTCATTGCAAAGAACAAAATAGGGTTTGTGGATGGCTCCATTCCACAACCAATGACTGGCGCGCTTCGCGAACAGTGTAAGAGATGCGACGCCATGGTTAAAGGCTGGTTAAAATCAGCCATGAGCAAGGAAATCCGAGCCAGTGTTCGGTTTGCGCGCACCACGCGTGAGATTTGGGTTGACCTTGAGGCCCGCTTCGGCCAAGGCAGCTCTGCGCGCTTGTATGAGCTGCGACGCAGCATCGCCCTCCTGCAACAAGAGAAGGCCAATATTTCCAGTTTCTACACAAAGCTTCGCGGCTTCTGGCATGAGATTCAATCCATCTCACCTACACCTGATTGTACTTGCGGTGGCTGCAACTGCGAAGTTAAATGGCAGTACCGAGCTACCAAGAACAGTGAGCAGCTGTTTGACTTTCTGATGGGACTCGACGATGCTTTTTCCACCATTAAGACCCAAATCTTAGCGATGCGGCCACACCTAGCCTCGCTGAAGCGTATCAACTAGTCAGTAATGACGAGCAACATTGAAAAATTGCGCAGTCACGTTGTCCCTCGATCGAAGCGGCTGCCTTCCATGCTCGTGATGACAGGCCAAACTCCCGCGGCGCTTCTGGTTGCTCGGGTGATCCCTCCAACAAGTCCCGCTACCTTTGTGATCATTTCGGGAAGACCGGTCATACCAAAGACCGGTGTTTTGAGCTTATTGGCTGGCCCGAACGCGGTTCTGGTAGAGTCGATAAAGGCGACAACAAGGGTAATCGTCGTAAGAGTGCTGACCGAGGGAGAGGCGCACCTCATGCTACCCAGGTTGGGGTCAGGATAGCCCCATTCCCGGCCTCAATGCTTCGCAGTTTGAGCAGCTGAAAACTCTTTTCGGCGGAGATGTGAAAGCCTCTGCGCGCTCCGCTGACACGACTCCATGTAAACTATTTTCAGTTCCCAATTCTCATGATGAATGGCTCATCGATACAGGTTGTAACGAGCATATCGTTACCCATTCCCAGCTTGTTAGTGGGTCACAGGAGGAACCTGGTTTGCAGGTGCGGGTTCCCGATGGTTCAACGGTCAGTGTTCAGCGTATTGGGTCTGTTAAGTTATCTAATGGTATGGTTTTACCTCGAGTGCTCTTGGTTCCGGAATGTAAATGCAACCTCCTCTCTGTTAGCCAGCTTACTCGGGATTTTTCTCTAGCTTTGATCTTCTTGAGCGACTTCTGTGTGATACAGGACTTACGCTCAAAGACGATTATTGGGATGGGGACACAGAGTGATGGTCTTTATTAGAAGCGTCTCTTTCATGGAGTTCGGCAGGAGATGGTGCACGCGGCTAAAGGCGTGGGATCCTCTGTGTTGTGGCACTCCCGCTTAGGACATCCATCGGTGGAGAAGCTTGACTTGTTGCATTTACTTCCTAGCATTCATAGGTCGAATAAGCTACTTTGCTCATCCTGTTTGCGAGCAAAACAGCCTCGTTTGGTTTTTCCTTCTAGTTCTATTCGCAATACTTGTCCTTTTGAGGTCATTCACATTGACATTTGGGGTGGATATCGAGTTCCGTCCTTGAGTGGTGCTCAGTATTTTCTTACTGTTGTTGACGATTTCACCCGTGGCGTATGGATTTATTTACTTAAGTTTAAATCTGAAGCAGCCAGGTACTTGAAACTGTTTGTTCGCCAAGCTTCTCGGCAGTTTGGCGCGTCTGTTCAGCTTATTCAGACCGACAATAGATCCGAGTTTCAGTCTACTGACATGCTTGATTTCTATGTGGATGAGGGCATCCGTCTACAAACTTCTTGTGTTGACACGCCTCAGCAAAATGGCGTGGTCAAACGCAAGCACAAGCATATTCTTGACACAGCTCGTGCATTGCGGTTTCAGGCAAATCTTCCCAAGAAGTTCTGGGGCGAATGTGTTCTTACCGCCTGTTATTTGATCAACCGTCTCCCTCACAGTGCTCTTGGGAACCAGACTCCCTACGAACGCTTGTTTGGTCGCCGTCACCGTTACTCTCATTTGCGATCGTTTGGTTGTCTGGCATACTCTAAGGACACTCGTTCTCATATGGATAAGTTTGGTGAACGTGGCCGTCCTTGTGTGTTTCTTGGTTATCCTGCTTCTCGAAAGGGCTATCGTGTGCTTGGGCTTTCTTCCGGACGGATTTTCACATCTCGGGATGTTGTGTTTGACGAACAGGTTTTCCCATTTCACACTTTGGCTAGTGACATTCAACCTTTTTCCTTGCCACACCCTACCGCTGCTTCACCCGCTCTCGCCAATGATGATGAGGCATCTATTGCTGCCGAGGGTCCTATTGCTGGTGACATAGAGGATTCTGTTCCTCAGTCCTCTCCTGCACCTCCTGCCCAATCGCCTAATCCCGAGTCACCTCCACCTGGGCTCGCTTCCTCGCCCACGTAGTCTACTTCTCCAGGCCCCTCTTCGCCCGTCCCGACGCCGGTACCTGCTGTTCCTCTTCGACGTGGCGATCGAGTTCGACAACCCTCTGTGCGTCTCCGAGGTTATGATACTCACTTCCCCTCTTCGCACACTACCGCTGTCCAGTATCCTCTCTCAGCTTATGTTACTTTTGAGCGTCTTTCCGCTAATCATCGTGTTTTTGTGGCAGCGATGGATGCCTCGGTTGAACCCCAGTTTTTCCGCGATGCCGTTAAGCTCGCCTGTTGGCGCGAGGCCATGCAACGTGAGATTGCTGCCTTGGAAGCAAATGGCACTTGGGATTTTGAAGAATTGCTCCCGGGAAGAAAGCAGTTGCCTGCAAATGGGTCTACAAAATCAAGTACAATCCCGATGGCAGTGTCGAACGCTACAAAGCGCGTTTAGTTTCCAAAGGTTTTACACAGGTCGAGGGCGTGAACTATCACGACACCTTTGCTCCGGTCGCCAAGTTAGTGACCGTCCGTACTGTTCTCGTTGTCGCTGCACATCGGGGGTGGCATCTCCATCAAATGGACGTCAACAACGCCTTCCTCCATGGAGATCTCCACGAGGAAGTATATATGAAGCTCCCTCCGGGATTTGCTCGACCGGGGACAATCGGGTTTGTCGCCCTCTATGGCCTCAAGCAGGCCTCTCGGAATTGGTACATGAAGTTTACTCAGGCACTCCAGGAATTCGGCTTTCACCAGTCTCAAGCTGATCACTCCCTTCTCACCTACCGTCGAGATGGTCACTTTGTCTTTGCACTTATCTATGTGGATGACATTATTCTGGGTGGTGATGATTTACCCACCATTCAGCGCGTTAAAGAGTTCTTGCATGATCGGTTTAGCATCAAGGACTTGGGCACCCTGAAGTATTTTTTGGGCATCGAGGTGGCTCGCTCTCGCAGTGGGTTAGTGCTTTCTCAGAGAAAATATGATATTGACATTTTACAGGATGCTGGGGCTCTCGCTGTTAAGCCTTCTACCTTTCCCATCGAGCAGAATCACCATCTTACTCGGATTGAAGGTCCTGCAGCTAAGGACCCGTCCGGTTTTCGTCGCCTTGTTGGTGGTTTACAGTACCTGACTGTCACCCGACCTGACATTGTCTATGCCGTTAATATCTTGAGTCAGGCCGTTCACTCCCCTCGTCAACAAAACGAAAATGCAGCTTACCACGTACTTCGGTACCTTAAGGGTGCACCCGCGCGTGGTCTCCGGTTTTCCACAACAGTATGCCTCCAGTTGACTGCTTACTGTGATGCGGACTGGGGCGGTTGTCAGCGTACCCGTCGCTCTACCACATGATATTTCATCAGCTTGGGTGGTAGCCCGATCTCTTGGCGGACGAAGAAGCAGTCAGTTGTTGCTCGGTCTTCCGCCGAGGCAGAGTATCGAGCCATGGCTAGTACTGTCATTGAGCTCGTTTGGCTCCGGTGGCTTCTTGATGAATTGGGCGTTTCCAGTTCAGCTCCGACTCCTTTACATTGCGACAACCAGGCGGCTCTTCACATTGCTGCCAATCTAGTTTTCCATGAGCGGACGAAGCACGTTGAGATGGATTGCTACTTCGTTCGAGAGCGTGTTCAATTTGGTGATATCGCTCCCCAAAAGATTTCCTCTCACGAACAGGTTGCCGACTTGTTTACAAAGGGTCTCGGTGTGGAGCCGTTTCGTTTTCTGACTTCCAAGCTTGGCCTTCATGATATTCATGCCTCCGCTTGAGGGGGCGTGTTAGGGAGTACGCTTGTAGCCTGGTGTATGCGTACTGTCCTTAGTTGTCAGGTTACAAATTGTTTGAGGACTAAGTAGGTTATTCGCTTTTCCTAGGTGACTGTAAAGGGAATTGTGAACCCTATATATATTTGCAGCCATGCTGCTCGTCGATGTATGCTGCAGTGAAAAGAAAAGAGGACGGAAGAGGAAGAAGGATTCGGATGCTAGCTCTTTGCGTTGCACAAATCATCCAGCTGACTCAGAATTGGGTCATAAAATCGATGGAGAGACAATCTTGTGGCTTCTTCAGCAATCGGAGCTGTCAATCGTGGCGGCTACCGGAATGGGGAACAGGGGAGCTGTGTTTTCGCCAGAAGCAACTGGGCGGCGGCGGATTTGGCGAACGAGAATCAGAGACCACATCCAACGCCAACCCAACAAATAGCCTTACTCTATTAATCTGGCGATAGCACAAAAACAACACAAGAACAAAACGAATCAGAACCCATTGCCGCAAATCATCAAACACCTTAGGAGCATGATGCATGAAGATCGAAAACATCAATTCAAGAAACAGAAAGGAAAATTAATGGAAGTTTCTTACCAAATTGGGTCTTTTCGCGAGCTCGTGAACGGGAAAGCTATCGGACCGGACGAGTTCAGATTGGGCGGAGGTGGTGAGGGTGAGCTGTAGGCGAGAAGTCTGCATCTACGACAGGAATTTTGATCGAAGAGGTTGAGAGGGGCTCTGTTCCTTGTGGGTACGCAAAATCTCAGCTCCCTGCAAGGCACCAACTCCCCGCCGCCACAAAACGTCCCCTGAGAAGTCACGATCACCAAAAGCTCCATTTTAGCCCGAATCCGAAGCTTTGAAAAATGTAAACCCGCGAGAGAAGGAATTGATTGATCGACGATGATAATGGATTGGAAGGTGTGGAAGACCGGGAGCGGGGGCCATGGAGTTGTAACTATCCCTGGATCAGAATGGCTCAAGCGAGATGACAAAAATAAGGATTTTTTTTTCAATTTTGCATTTTTTGATATTGTAATTATTATTTATTTTTTAATTTATTGTGATAATGAAGTGGAATTTTTTAAATAATAATTTTTATTTTTACATTTTTTTAATGGGCACGTCACTTATTTAACGGTCAACTCTCAGAGTTGACTGCCACGTCAGATAAAGTTAATGGAGACTAACGGAGAGTGACCGAACTTGAACGGTTAGGGGTGTTCAAACGGTGTGGTTACCATGGTAACCGTTTTAACCAGTACTATTTGGATAATTTGGTTTGGTTAATTTGGATAATTGGTTTGGTTTGGTTAAAGTTTTTAGCTTGTTTGGTTTAGGTGGTTTGGTTTGGTTTCAGGCACTCCTAGCCAGCCAAACCAAATTAACCAGATAAATAATTAGCTATATATCTAATATATACACATACTTAATACTTTGAATAACCACTCAAGAGTTAAACTTTCATCCTTTTAGACTCATAAAATATAAAGCTTGATATCGTTCCTATAATGTATATTTGTATATGTAGAGTGTAGACCACAACATATGAACGCCTAATTTAGATAGATCTCATACATTATGTTGGATGAAAACTTGAAAGCAAGGTCCTTTTCAGCCTATCAAAATTGCTAAAAGACTAAGTCAATTCAAACAAACACAACAATTCACTAACCCATACCATTGTGATAAATTTTTGTTAGGTGAATACTTCTATACTAACCGTACAACTATAACTATGTGTTGATTGTTATGTTTTATTCATTATATTTTTTATGAGAATGTTTTATTCATTATATAAATTGTGAATTGATAATTTAACCGAAAATTTTCTCACTCAATGATAATATGATTTTATATTGGTTAATCTGGTTAACCAATTAACCAAACCGATTAAACTTTAGTTTGATTAATTTGGTTGTTGTATTAGTTTGGACGGGTTGGTTATGATATTGTATTTCTTGGTTAATGAAATTTAGCCTTATTTGGTTTGGTAATAACCATGGTAACCATTTGAACACCCCTATGAACGGTTATACTAATCTTAGTGACTACGGATGAAATAAATTAATTTCAGTGGCAAACGTGAACTTTTTAAGCAATTCTAGTGACCAAACTTGCAATTTACCCCTATAGATTATTTGATCAATCGTTAGATTAAGCCTCTGTTGGGACAGAAATCTCCATATCAAGTTCTTTACATGAAATCTCCTAATTATTCGTCGTTCGAGTGTTTGGTTGTACCTGCTTTGTTCTTTTGCCCAAGAAAGAGCGTCATAAGTTGGCTCCCAAGGTGACACGTTGTGTATTTGGTGGTTATAATGATAAGTACAAAGGTTATTTGTGTTATGATCCAGTTGGCAGGCGTATGGGAATTGCTTGTCAAGTTAAGTGTATTGACTCGCACTGATGAGTCTATACCTACGACTCAAGGGTTGCTCGTAACTCACGAACGGGAGAACGACTTGGGCGTTGATAAACCTTTAGTTTTATTACTCGATACCCGGACTAATGCCGAACTTACATATATATAATACGTAACCCTAATAATTTCCCTACCCTAGTCGAACTCGGCATCCGCCGAGCTAACCCCAGCCCATGCAGTTACGTAAACCCAAAAACCCCCAAAGCCCATGACACCCTCCTAGCCTACCACGCCTACACGCCGGTCACCCATCATTCCACCCCTCTCGAAAATCAACCTTGTCCCCTAGGTTGACCCTCGCCATCCTCTTCCTCGAAGAGACACATAACCTTCGCCGTTCCACACTTATGGCCAATGGTGAACCGTTCATCGCAATTAAAACACAGACCTTGACCGTGACGTAGTTGCTGCTCTTCCCAGCTAAGCCATTTTCTGGGACCCGGACCCCGCGACAGCCCTGAATTTCCTCCAAGAGCCGTGTTAGCAGCTCTCGGCGGCACCCCACTGCCGTACCCTTGGCCAGCCAAGGATGGTGCTCGCCATGGCGGATAGGGATGGCAATGGGTCGGGTTGGGTCGGGTTTTGCCAAACCCAAACCCAAACCCATGGGTTTATCCGTGAAAAAAACCCGGGGTAAAACCCATTGGGTTTGAAAAACTCAAACCCAACCCAACCCGCTGGGTATCCGTGGGTTCATGGGTACCCACGGGTTTTTGTCGTAAAAAATTTACAATAACAAATTTCTATCAAAATTAAAGTCAAATATCAATCTCTCAATACAAATTATCCATATATAAAACACCATTTTAGAAAATTCAAGCAAATCACAAATTAACTATACAAATTGTTCAACACCAATCTAGAAAACTCAATAAAATTGAAGCAAATCACAAATTATCCATAAATAACATGATTAATTGAAAGCTTCTTCCTTTCAATTAAGTTTCTTCACTCTCCACTCGATGACATCAACTTCATTCTACACAATTAGAAAAAAAAAAATTAGACATGTCTCCACAAACTAAGATTAGTTGTTTTGAATATTAGATATACGAGAAAATTAACTATATGAGTGTGGGCGGGTACCCATGGGTCGGGTTTACCTAAACCCAAACCCAACCCAACCCGGTGAATAGTGAACGGGCTTAAACCCAAACCCGGCCCAAAACCCGTCAACACGGATTTTACCCGCGTTGACCGGGTTGGGTCGGGTGGGTACCCGTGGGTTTGGGTTTTGTTGACATCCCTAATGGCGGATGGTGGCGCTGCAGTTGATCGTTTTTCATACTTGCGAGGCTAATTTCATCGCGCAATGTTGTTGGAAGGAACATCCTAATTTCATAAGCAATTTCGGACTTCAATCCTCCCAAATATGTGCCCACCAGGGCTTGCTGCGTCTCCTACGCATCGATTGGCCAGTTTTTCGAACTCACGCTGGTAATCGCGCAATGTTCCTATTTGTCGGATCCGAGATAGGGCCTTGTCACAACTCTCACCTTCTGTTGGGCTGAACCTTGCCCACAACTCCTGTGCAAACAGCTCCCATGAAATCGACTCCCCGGTGTCCTTGTAAGTCCTTTTCAGCCACTGCCACCATTGGTTAGCCTCGCCCTCTAGATTAAAGGAAGCCAACGACACCCGTTGATCTGCCGACACCTCCTGAAATTCGAAATTTTTTTTGACCCTCGGAAACCAAAACCCCGGATCGTCCCCGGAGAACTTGCGAAACTCTAGGCGGGCTAGCTTCTCCAGGAAGGTACCCCGTCAACACTCCTTGATTCACCACCGTTGCCCCGTTCGCCACCGCAACTCCCGCATTCATCGCCGTTGCTTCCCTTGACAGCACTCCCGAGGCGCCGATCCGGCCCCTCCACCGTGGTCTCCTTGGTGGCGCTCTTCTCCTCCTCTCTCTCTTCCTCCCCGCTCGTCTCCAGAACCCCCTTCTCCTTCGCGCCAGAGCGCCCCATCACCTCCATTTGCTGGGCGTGCGGGACCTTCAGCTGGTCCAAGACGTCCTGCAATAGCGTCTCCACCCCCGTCATGGGCAGGGAGAGATCCACAACGGCCGCGCTGAGCTGCGCCTGCACGCCCTCCAACGCGGTACACCGCTCGCCTGCTGTACCCACCTTGGTCGAGATACTCACGCCAGGCTCTGATACCAATTTGATGGAAACGTAACCCACGTTCCAAGGGTTTGCTCGAAACTCACGAGCGAGAGAACGACATAAGTGTCGAAAGACTTTTAGGTTTGTTATTGATTGATTATTCGGACTAATGCCGTAGTTACAATATATAGGCGACTAAACCTAATACGTAACCGTAGCTAACCCGAACCCTACGCCATCCTAGCCCACTCGACAACTACTCAAACATAAAGACACCAACATAATAACCTATGTTGGTCCATGCACTAATCACTAATAGCCCACATACGTAACCCTACTAACAACTCTAACCAATGAACTAATTACGTAAACCTACTAAGCCCATATACTAATACCTATCATGGGTCGACCTCCTAACCTCCGACGTGTACCCATCATTCCTTCCCCTCGAAATCAACCTTGTCCCCAAGGTTGACAGTCGACGAATCGCGGAGGACGACGACGATAACAACCGCAGCTCTTACAATGACAGAAGTTGCGTCGCCTCTGAAACTTCCAGCTCGCAGCATAGATCCCGACCTTCATTCTCGTATGGGTTGCAGCAAGGAACATTGTGCACCTTGTTTGGAGTCCGAACATGGCAGCTTCCTTGAAATAGCTAGTTTTAGGCGGATCAAAAGCAATCCTGAAAAATCTCCACAATCACCCTCGTCCTGGTCCAAAGAAAGAGTATGCCCTCCAATTATTGGAGGATAACTTTTCCACCTTCCTTGGACGCTTCTTTCTCACAATTTCCATCCCCAACCTGCAAATTGAGCTATCGTGACTCAGTTTTGAATGGAGCCTCTTCGTGCGGCACCAAAACTTCCACGCTGCCCATAGTCGCTTCGTCTTTCACGGTTTGTACTCCAATCGTGAACGCTTCCTTGAGCTGAACGCCAACTACGAACTCCTCCTTCTCGGAGCTTCGGAATCGATAGTTGAGAGCCTCGCCGAGGTGGTGACCACCACGGTGTGCACTGTTTCCTTCCCATCGTTTCCAGATCGTTGGGTGAGAGCCTCACATTGGTGATAATCACCATTGCGCACTGTTTCCTTCCCATCGATCTTATTGACGGAGATCTCCCTCTCCTCTGCCGCCTGGGTTACATTGGCGTCGACGCAGGCCACGTTGCAGTCGCTTCGCTTCCCGTCGATGACGGTCACACACTTGATTTGGGTGGTATACTCCTCCCACACCTGTTCCTGCGAAAACTGATGGTGGGGCAAAGAATAACGACGACAAAAATTGTCATACCATTCTTTCTCCTCGAGAAAATCAAGATACTCTTGTTCTTTTATCATATCATGGATCAATTGATATGAACTTGCCATATACTGAATCCGGATGTCGCAAAAATCTGGCTCTGATACCAATTTGATGAGTCGATACCCACAACGCAAGGGTTGCTTGTAACTCACGAACGAGAGAATGTCTTTGGCGTCGATAAACCTTTAGTTTTATTATTCGATACCCAGACTAATGTCGAACTTACATATATATATGGCGAGTTCTACGGTACCCCGAGTGAAATCCGGTGTATCGCATACCTTGAGTATGAAAACGCTATCCAGGCCTTGAATTGATTGATCTTTTGTACATGATATTATACTCTAACCCTTAAATATCAAAATCTAGGTCTTAGTTCCCTAAAGCTTATACTCCAATATCAATTTAATTAGAAACAATAATCGGCGGCTATGATTCGTCCAAATATAGGCAAAAAAAAAGAATGCTCCATCTTAGGGTATATAGTTTATGATTTAGATAATTAGGACCTAGGGTTCACTCAATAAGGATTATGGTATAGTATCAAGCCCAATTTTTTTTCTATTTCGAGGTCTAGATAGTGTTTTCACACTCAAGGTATACGGTACCCTGGATTTCACCCGGGGTACCATAGAAGCCACCATATATATATATATATACATATATATATATATATATATAATACGTAACCCTAATAATTTCCCAACCCTAGTCGAACTCGCCATCCGCCGACCTAACCCTAGACCATGCAATTCCGTAAACCCAAAAACCCCCAAAGCCCATGACACCCTCCTAGCCTACCACGTCTCCCCGCCGGTCACCCATCACGCACGAAACTACACCACAAATTAATCCCGAATAGACTCCAAGTTTTTAAACTCTACCCGGGTGCAGTATTGAGCAAGTATTTAAATTGTCAACCCGTCCATGTACCCCTACTTCGATCGCTTAAGTTGTTATCTAGCAAGCAACTTTAGGGTTTAGGTTTATTAAAACTACAAACTAACCAAGCAGAGAAAGGTAAATAACGGAAAATTCTAACTAATGGAGCTTCACCCAAGAATCGCTTCCCCCTAACTAGCTACCATGATTCGTTGGATTGAAACGATTACCTTGGGCACGTGAATCGTGAACCACAGAGGAATGCCTATGTGGTCGGAGACCACAGTCTCAATTGCTAAACCGAGGTAAGGATGAAAGGCCGTGTCACTCGGCCCTCTCGGTTTAGACAATAGGTAATTGACTTACTCCCTCACTCAACTCTAAGGTCGGACGGTTTAATCACGATTAATCGACTTGCTTAACTCAATATTGAGGGTCGCCCTAACTTAACCTAGTTTAGGTGGCTTAGAAAGCGGAAGGAAACATGCACAAACCTAAGGGTGCTAAGCACAATTATGCACAACCCTTAGATTGCTAAGTACAAGCATGCACAATCACCATGAAAACACCTCTAATACTCAAATTGATGCAAACCCACACTTAATTGTTCAATCTAAACAAGTAATTACAAAGTATTAGTTAGGGATCTATAACACCCAAGAGAAAAGAGGGAGGGATTACAAATTTGAGCTCAAGATCTTCTTCTTCTTCTTGTAGGTTTGAATCTTCCACCCAAGCCTCCAATGATGCTCCAAGATCACTCTAGCACTCTCTCTCTCTCTCTCTCACTAAAAATCCCCTTTGGTGTTTAGGTTGAAACCCTAGAGAAAGAAAGTGTTTCTTCCTCACAAAACCAGTTCACGGTCGTGAACACCTAAACGCGTCCATGAACTCTGTCGTCTCCAAAACGCGCCGCTTCACTCTGCTGGGTTCACAGACAATGGCCCCAGTTCACGGTCTTAGAGACCGTGAACTCGCCTGGCATCAGTAATTTCGGATTTGGCCCTGGACGCCTTGATGTTCAAGGCCTATGCCTCCTCTTCACGGTCTTAGGAGACCGTGAACTGCCTTGTCCGCCCGTGGACTGCAGCTGTTTCCTGTGATGCCTTCACTTCGCTGTTACGAGGCAATTGCCATGGTCTCTTCGGAATTTTCTTCAGTTTTTGCACTTTTTGACCTCCAAATATCCCAAAACTCGTCCTCGACCCTTCCACACGTGCTAGGACCTGAAATGTATCAAAACAAGCACAACCTAGCGTGAAATATGTCGAGGAATGATGAAATACTAAGCTAAATGAATAAGAAATAAGGGGTAAAATGTGTACATTTGGGCCCGAATCATGTATGGAGAAGGATATGTATTATCAGGCGTCTCATGTGGAAGCTAGTTTGGCGGAACCATTGGAATTTCTCACTTCTTTGGCCACTTTGATCCCATGCCAGCGGTCATGACACCCACTATGACATTTAGTTAGTCTAGCTCTAGCTCTCAAAGTGGAGAATCATCTCCACTTCCCAATGGCACGTCGACTACATGATCCATCAACTCTAGCTCGTCTTCGCTAAGCTCCAGCGCGAACTCCAACATTTCCTCGGAAAATGATTCCGCAGGTTCAGATCCCTCTCCGTCCCCAGTACAAAAACCCCTTGCTTTGCGTAGATTGACCCGAGTCACTTTAGGGCAGCCACCTCTCCGCATGCACAAATTCGTGGGATTCTCGACTTTTCCTGTTGTTATTTTGAGTTGCTACTCCCAGGAAGCTCATGATCCCAGATGGAATGCTGACATGCATGTGGAGATGGATGCTCTTGAAGAAAACTAGACTCGGGATCTTGTTCAACGTCGCGACGATATGTTGGTCATCGACAATAGGTGGGTTTATGCCATCAAGATGTATACTGATGGTAGTGTTGAGCAGTTTAAGGCTTGTGTCGTTGCACAAGGATTCAAACAGGAGTATGGTATTGATTATGAGGAAATATTTACTCCAGTAGTGAAGATGCAAACTGTTCTATGTGTGTTTGCGGTTTCCGCAATGAAAGGATGGTCTCTTCTTCAACTTGATGTGAAGAATGCCTTTCTTCATAGTGATCTTAAAGAAACGATATATATGGAGAGACCACCAGGTTATGAGAAGGGTGATTCTCTTATGGTTTGCAGGCTGAAACGCTCTCTGTATGGTTTGAAACAGGCACCTCGAGCATGGTTCAAAAAGTTTCATGGGACAATTCTGCAGGCTGGTTTTTCTCAAAGCCAGAATGATCCATCATTGTTCACGAAGGTCACGGTTGATGGTATTGTGGTTTTATTGATATATGTAGATGATATGATCATCATGGGAAGTGATAAGGGTGGCATTAGGAGGTTACAGCAGCTCTTAGACAGGCTTTTAATTTGAAGGAGATGGGCGATGTGTCCTATTTCCTGGGACTCGAGATTCATCGCCCTTCTCAAGGTTTATATAAGTATGTTTACCGGAGCCTAGTAGGAAGTCTTATTTATTTAACTCATACTCGGCCAGACACATCTTATGTAGTTCAGGTGGTGAGTTAGTACATAGGGGTTGCTACTAATCTGCATTTAGCTGCAGTTCATATTGTGATGCCAATTTGAACCCGCTTTGCGGGTATTACCCGACCCGACCTACGATAGGGCAGGTATTACTCGACCCACAGTAGCATGGGGCGGGTCATGGGTATCTACTTCCAACTCGCGCTGTCCTGCCCCGCCTAGTTCTAGGCCCATTTTACTTCAATTTCTTACCATATTTACCATATTTTGACTTTTCTTCAACTAGTTAGATCGACCTTTCAACTAGTTACACTTAATTACTCATTCTATTATCACAATTTTTCATTCATAAATTGTTTTCCTCTTTGTTTTATTGATAAACTAAAATTTTGCGTATATGTTTTTCATATAACATATAAGAGTGGGTCGACCCGCTCCTCCCCGTACCCGCTCGGGTATTATCTCCCTCAACCCGCAATAGCATGGGTCGGGGCATGGATATTGAGGTACCCACCCTGCCTCGCCCGATTGCCATCACTAAATTCATAGACTTTTGCGGTATCTGAAGCAAACGCAGGATGTTGGCCTATTCTTCCCGACCAAAGGTGGACCTACGATTGAGGCATTTGTTGATGCAGATTATGCTGGGTGTGTAAATACTCGGTGGTCAACGTCACGATGGTGTGTTCGGGTGTGTCAATCCTTTGTATCTTGGAGGTATCGAAAGCAAGATCAGGTATCCATGTCAACCACAGAGGCAGAGTAGAGGTGGATGTCGGAGGTAAGCTCCGAGCTAGTTTGGTTACATCGATTATTAAGTGAGTTGCACGTTGATTATAAGGTCCCAATGCGCATATATATGGGGATAACACGAACGCGATACATATTGCGATCAATCTAGTTCTTCATGATAGGCCAAACAGATTGAGGTTCATGTGTATTGCATCAGACAATTGATAGTAGATGGGTTAATACAGGTTGACTATCTTTCGACTGAGGATCAGACTGCAGATCTACTGACGAAGGTTGTTGCGTCAAGTATGCATTGGTACTTATCATCCAAATTGATGTTGCATACCGCACATCAATTTGTGGAAGGGTGTTGAAGTTTATAGTCTTGAGTACAAAACTGTAATTAACCAAACTATGTTTAAGTCGGATGTAATTAGCTTAGCCGTGATGTACCCATATATATAATAACCTAGAGTTAGCCGATTGTAACCTAACGAGGCATACGATAATAGTGGATCTTTAGATAACACAGTCTCTCCCGTGGATTAGTCCCGATACTCAGGGATACCATGTTAAATCTCGATATTCTTGATTGTCGATTATAATTCCTGACAATCATTTACTTTTATTCATATACTTACTAAAGCACAATGACGTACTATTATTCATCAACATGCTTAAGATATCATTAAAGTAGACATAGTTTTCACATACTACATGTACAATTCATATACTTAATCATATAAATGCACAACTAATAATTACTATAAATTCACATAATAATCATACATTTATATACTTAATAAGTACTGATTATATGTAACTCACAATAATTCAAAATTTAGATGATTAACCGCCAACATTCTAATTATAGTCACATTTGAATCATACATTTAAATTCACATAATAATCATAATATTTTTCTCTAAACTAATGATATACAAATCATAAATTCAAATGGAAATGCCCAAACACAAATTTGCTCATAATTATAAAATCTAGACTATTTTGGTATTGTTTAGATGATTTTTTATAGAAATTTCTTTTGCTAGGTCAATGCCAAATTTGGAAGCTAACCTCTAATGACCATCTTTCACAAAATTGTTTGCATTTCTTGAGTATTACAACAATGGACCTTGGGGAATACGACTTAAGATAGTTTCATTTTCTATGTATCTTTTATATTGCTTATCAACACATCAATGATTCAAAAGACATTGTATGAGTTATTACTAGGTCTATAGTCACTCTCAATTTCTTTTACCAGTGTTTGGGGTTATGAAATAAGTGTGAAACCTTAAACACGAACTGTACTTGAATTTACATTCGGAAATACTTGTGTTTATAAGCAAAGAAAAGGAAAGCTCATCACTTTTAACTACACATGGGATTAACAGAATTGATATACCCTTCATAGATGGATTTACGACTAAAAACCCGATCCTAATCAATAGGTATGCCATTGAATTGCATTCTTGCTTCCTTAGGAGATTTGGGATTGGGAATGAAGCTATCTTTGTTGGTTCGACCAAGTCCCTTAACTAGTTCGTCCAAAAGATAATAGCTTGCAACATATCTTGACATCTAGTTGGACGATGGAGACAGAGAGTTATGTATGGTGGCAATCCCCACCAGGGTGGGTAACCTTGAACTTTAATTGTTTGTTGATTCAATTTATCAAATATGAGGCTAAAAGATGCACCATAATAGCATCTCGCCATTGCTTGTTAGGAGGATTCTTAATAAATTTTGGACAATTATGCTTATGGAGTTAGTCACTGAGATTCTTAAACTTGCTTGCCAATTGGGGACCCAATGAGTTAAATTTCTTTTCACCTCAAGTCTCATGTTGCGCTAGCTCTTTTGATAGCCAACATCAATATTTTGGGATGCACATTTTGTCGAACTCAAAATATTTATTTAGTTTGATTACAAAGTAAGATTCATTGATGGTTAGAGAAGCAACAAAGACCATTAAAAGTTAAGAATGGACATGAAAATAAGTTCTCCAGGCGAGTAGTGCTACAAATAATCGATCGACTCTAAAAACCACTTGTGCAAAACAATGAGGCATTTGAGTAAGACATAATCGTACAATTATCAATTAGTGAGGTGCAATTTACATTTCTTTAACGGATTTTCAATACCATCTTTGTCTCTAAAAATTGATAAATAGACTCTAGCAAATAATAAAAATGAAAAATTTTCCTTCTCTAACTTGGGTGAATATACAAACAAGAAAGTGTGTACATGTACAAGATTGTAGACTGAGAAAGATTTGGCATTTTGTTTTGGTATCTATCATACAAAAGCTAAGAAGAGAGGAAAAGGGAGGGCTAATCTTCATCACTTGAGTTTTCATCATCTGAACTAGAAGACTCATTATTCCGCCTTTCAGCAATGGCTGGAAACAACCGTTTATGATGATTTTGATTCTCAACCTGTTGTTGTTGTTGTTGAATTCCTGAACTTGACGCCTCACCTAAGTTATCTTTCTTGATCGACACTTTCGTTGCAGGCACTTTCTTAGCTCTCGCTTCCTTCACTTCTTTACATGCCTTGTCAAGCATTGTCAAGAAACTACGAACAATGCTAAAAAGTCGTAAGCCTTCTTCCTTACCCGACTTGCCATGGAAGTAATCTGCTGTGCTCTGTACTAGTGCTGTTATCCTCTTCTCTTCCTCTGAAAGCCAGGCAATATCTGAGTCAGCTCGATTCATGAAGCCAACGAGTGCTGCATAAAACTCGCTCTCTTCATCGCTCTTCATGTCTGACTCCACAAAAGCTTTAGCCTTCGTTAATGATTTCCTAAGTTTTACCAGTGTAGATGACAACATGTCAGCGTCCAATACGGCTGCCTTTTTCACCTCATCAAAGTCGTTGCTCAAGCTCGAAACTACTTGAAGACCAATGTTGCAGTAGTGTTCCTCTGCTGCCTTATCATTGGGGTCCTCGCTGAGGTCATCTGACATCACGCTAGAGACGCTTGCGTTTGCCTTTGCTGCTCGGACTGCTCGAATGCCTTCAGAACGAATGATTTCTAGAACAACAAAGTGTAAAAGAGTTGTCTTTCCATCTGTTCCTTTGACATCTGAGAGCTTTAGAAGAGTGTCGAGCTTGAATGCTAATGCACCACCTCGGTATGTGCCATCATTCATTCGGTTGCCAGTTTTGAGGACTGCTTCCAGTAGTTTCAAGAATAACCTGCTATTTTTGAGCTTGTTGCTAGCTACCTGCCATTTTGAATGTATAAATTTTTAATAGTGGAAAATGGAAACAAATACTAATTAAAACGATGTCTACTTGGGTTTGTGGTTAACTAGACTACGTTAGAAAATAATTGAAAGTTTATTAGTTTTTCCACAAGCTGTTTTAATGTTTCATATTAAAAAGAGAAACTATTTCATTCCCTCACCTCTAGGGTCACAAAGGCTTCTTTGAGAGTGGTAACTTCTTCCTGAAGGGAACTCATAAACACTAGGGATTCAATTCTTTTGAAAGCAAAAGGGACCTCCACCAATGCTTTGAGGAAACGTTCAGCAGGGCCTAGTTGAGCAATCTCACCCGCATATAGCCTAAGCTTTAATTCCTCATCTGCTGTTGGTGCCATCTTCAACAAAGTCTGGAGAAGCTCCACTGGAAGCTCGTTAGCTGCATTCAACAAGATTTCAAGCGTAAGGACTCGTGAATTTTAGTTCAGAAAGAAAATATTAGGAGAGAATAAAAAGTTACCTTCTCGAAGAGCATCAAGAACTTCTTCTGTAGTCACATTCAATGCTTTCAAAAGTATAGATAGATTCTGAGCCTTCCTCGGATCAATAATTTGAATGTACTGAACTGAATTGTCAACTACCTCTCTCTTACGCTCATTGTTATTCTTATTGGCATTATAGCCAAAAAGTGACTCTATCATCTCTTCGTCAAACCTGTAAAGCCAATGATAAAAGGATGTTAAAAGCAAAACAAAGATGGATGCGGAAGAATAGCTTTCATAAACAGAAACTCAAAAAGTTTAAAGATTTTTATATGCTTACTGGAAAGATCCACCACTAATCTCATGCCAAACCATGGATTGATTAGGACTGGCCATAACCTTATCCCAAAAGAAAGGTTTCAATTTAGTTTTTTGACCTCCATCATCGGTACCATTTGCATCGTTAGAGCCACTCTTATTAGGCCTCTTTGGTCCAAGAGGTGAAGGCCTTAAATTTGATTTAGGAGGAGGTGGGGGGCGGGGTTTTGGGGGTGCTGGAGGTCCTGGAGCTCCTGGGGGAGGTGGACGAGGTGGCGGTGGAGCAGGTGCCGCTGGTGGTGGGGGTGCCACTGTTCTTCCTGGTGGAGGTTTTAGAGGTGGAAGTTCATCTCCTGCAATTGCTTTTGTCTCTGATGATTGTCCCTCTAGTGTTACACCTTCTTGTTTCTCCTGTTGCATAGATAGGTTGCTTGCAAGTGTTGTGTTTACAACACCACTAGACTTTGGGTCGTTAGCACTCGAAGTAGCCATACTTGCAGAAGCTAGAGATGAACCTAGAAAATATGCAAGCTTTAACTTTCTTTTATAGAAAATGCTAATTAGTGAATTTAAAATGAATATAACAAGGTGACAAAAGACTTACTAGCAAAAGAATCACGCAAGTGGAGTAGAGGCCTCTCATCTCGCTTCTCTTCAATATAATTAATTTCAGCTTCACTATTTCTTAAGCAAATCCAACAACAAAATAATACTGCAACAATCAAGAAGGTCGCTACTGAAGTAGCTATAATAGCAACAAGTGTTTGTCTCTCAATTTCTTCCTTTGATTTCTTTTTATGTTTCTTGTGTTTTTTCTTGGAGTCTGAAACAGAGGGTGTTGATGATGACTCGAGTTCCCGACGTTGATGAAGGTTTGCTTCATAAAATAGGAGGGCCAGAGGATTGTAATGTGAAGTGGTGATAAGTGATGATTTATGTAGAGAGGGTGGGGTTGAGCCATAAGCTTGAGACCTTATAGCAATTGCAGGGCTATCCGACTGAGATGTTACAGGTGATAGAGAATTCAACGCAGTTTTGACATTACGCTTACTAGACATATATCTTCTTTGAGTACTAATAGGACATTTCAAAGCTATGCGAAAACACTCTATGAGCCATCGCGTAGAGCTGCTACCACCATCAGCAAAATCATCAGAGAGAAGATTTTTGTTTCTCACGCAATGAAGGAGTTCTCTTTTCATTTGTATGGGCATAACTCTGATGACATTGTGCATGCTTTTTCTAGCCAATGAAGATGATTCTGATTCACTGATTGATTGCACTAGATTGTACAAGTCACAATCTTTCGAAAAACCTTTATTGTCCCCTATATGTTTCTTGCCTCGGATCCATGCCTCTTCTGCCTGTATATGTATATAATACTTCATATCCTCATGAAGAAATAAGCAAATTTCACCAATATACTCATTAATTTCCCATAATTGTAAGCATTTTTGCCCCAAAATGACCCTTGCAATATCTACATATCTTTCTAATTTGTTCAACTTGACATGATGACAATGATAATTGAATAGGCCACCAAATGTCAGCATAGTATATCTAATAAGGTTTTATCTTCATTAAAAATATAGCATTCAACAAGGCTTTAGCATCAAAATCTATATATGTAACAACAAGCATTTATTGAAGCGGTAAGCAAGAGAAAGGAAAAATATACAAAGAAAAAGAAAAGAAACATTACCAGTTTTTCTTCCTTCACCTCAGGTCGATGATTTGCAGAATCAACCATGGCCACCAAAAAAAGAAGCATCACACAGACCATTATGTACCCAAGTCTTCTTAATCCCATTTCCTCTAAAGCCACAACCCCATTCACTTGCTACCCTTCTCATCTCATCGAATCTAACATATACAAGTTCTTTTAAGGAAAAGAGAGAATGCTAGAGAAGACACAAAACCCCAATGTTTTATTTTTGTCCTAAATCAGAAATGCCCACACCCGAATCCCACAACAGAAATCCCTCTCTTTCCCCCACACTAAAACTAAAGATTGATCACAATTTCAGATAACCCAAAAAGAAAAAGGACTAGCAATGTGCCTCCTTCCAAAGTTGGTGTTTTTGCTCTCATCGGCGCATTTCATCTAATTAGTTATATTCTTCCGCTGTATGATCAAAATCTTAAATACAAGCGTGAGAAAAATGTTGCTTCGTTGAACTAAGAAATCCAACCATTCGTCGCCTCTAAGAAGAATTACCCAAAAATCTTGACCCAAGATTTTCTCCAATAAAGATTTGGAGGTGATAAATGAGGATTTCTTGGGGTGGCAAGGAAAAATAGAGAGGGTTTCACAATTTTGAGAAACAACAAATGAGGTGAGAGAAAAATCAACAACAGAGCATAGAAAAGGTGAAAAGGGTGCAAGAGAGAGAAAAGGGATCAAAAGTTTCGAAAAAATCACGCGAAGGGGAACTATAACAAAAATTTTAGAGGGCTTTTCTATTAGAATTGGATTTGGTTAAGCCGCATGTTTTATAATTTTTCATAATGAACGAGAACATGAAGGGAGGGGAGGAAACCCAAGGGTTTGACTTTTGACCTTTAGATTTCTTCATTTTAATTTTTGTTACAATTGTGCAAGTACTACAATCTAGGGGTCTCTTTTAATAAATGACTTGCTTACCTTTTATAACACAAAAAGAAAAATCTATGAAAAAGGTAATATATTTGAGTGTTTATTTGACATTATTGGTTCCCCTTTCTTTCTTTTTCTTTAAAAATGTTGTTCAATACATATTCTAAATTAAGTTAAACAAATGACTAGGCTCCAATAATTACATAATAATCATGATATGCAATTGCCTCTCCTTTTCATTGATCTAAACTATATTTATTTCTTAGGTGATTATTTATCAAATATTTGAATTTTCACTCTTGAACCTCATTCAGGTACATGCTAGTATTGTGCTAATGTTATGTAAAATGAAAGTACATCCTGAAAAAAAATTGTGCACAGTAAAAGTTTCACTTTGTTGTCTTTAGGTTTTTAAATAAGTTTAACACCTAGCCTTTATGACACGCTACGACGCAACACCAAATTGCGATCAAGTAATCGTAGAATGGAAATGCAGTATAGTGGAATCAAGTAATAAATGTCAACCCAGGGCCTAGATGTACTGCCTACTTCGTGATTATCTATTATGTATCGGGACTAAGTGAATGTAGGTGAGTTTAAAGTAAAGCAGAAAGAAAGCAGTAAATTGTCCGGTTTCCTAAAGCAAGAGAAGAGTCACTCAGGAATGAGTCCCCCTAGCTCCTTAGGTAGGTCCAAGTTGTAATTTCCTTTGATTGATTTATTGTTGATTAAACTGCAGTAGATCCGACAGTAGCTTGAAATCTCTTAAGCTGACCAGACCCTCTTAGACAGACTAACCGGCAGACAACTAGTCTTCACCAGGATAGAAAGCTAAGGCAATTAGCACAGAACTCCACTACTGGAATTGGATTCCCGTACAAAGCAGTGAATCGACTAACTCTCGTGTAATCAATTCACTACTACCGGTTGAAGAAGCTATAACAACTTATTCAGATCCTATCTATCACAGGTTGAATCAGAAATCAAGAGAAGTTGATCAGCATTCAATTGACTCAATAAACACACCTCAATCGATTATAATCAAACAGTATATCAATCCAAAAGTCATTACAATCAAGATTGCTAATACATGGAACTAGGGTTCTTCATACCCAAGTGAGAGAAAGGTATACTCCATAGAGAGAGAGAGAGGAAAACAGAAATCAAAGCAGTCATACTCATAAAGATGGGAATAATCTGCTCTGGATGTCAATCTTCACTCCTGGGGATGAAATCTGGGCTTCAATGGTGAAAAATCTACTCCAAAAGAGCTCTTAGGGTTTGTGCTTCGTACTTTCTTTCTCTAGAACTCTGTTTTTGCTCCAAAAAGTCGAATCCCCTTCCTTTGGCTTGAATCTGCCCCTTTTCAACCCGATTCTGGGCGAAATACGGGTAGAAATACGGTCGTAATTTGCCCGCGATATTTTTCCCAAAACACGCGCTTCACTTACTGCTGATGTGGGGGGGGGGGGGGGGGGAATACGGTCGTACATACTAAAATACTGCCCGTAATCTCCAAATTACGACCGTATTCCCATCTGGTCTTGCCCGTATTTTTCACTTCCTCAGGCATCTTCACGGGTTTGGCTCGACATAACTTTTACGGCTAGGAGCAAGCAAAATACGATTGTAATCCTTCAGGGGACAACAGTATTTTGCACCTTGAATCGCCAAATGACCTCCAAATGACCTGAAACTTGCACCTATGCCTCCCTTTACTCGCTAGGACCTGAAATATGACAAAATAACACAACCTAGCATACAATAGGCCAAGGAACCACAAATTCGAGCTAAAAATGGTAAGGAAACGAGTGTGAAAACATGTGCAAATACGACGCTATCACTTTAACCGTGGTCTTTTTTACTATATTGGTTGACATAAGATACATTTTTTAAAGGTTTGACTCTAATTTCTAAATAAATTATACTAGAAAAGGTCACGAATATATTGTATTCTAATTTTTTTTAACAAAACGATAGCTTGTATTAAACAAGAAACAAAAGTTAGATCATACCCACCTCACTAGAGAGCCAGGCACAAAAATCAAACCCATTACAGCGATTAGGAAACAAAGAAAGGGCCTTCTTAGCCACATGGGCCACCCTATTGTTATCCCTCCTCACAAATCGGAATCGCAGATGAGCATAAACAGCAATGCACACAAGAATCTCTTCCAAGATTGCCCAACATTCGCATCAGCAACACTCCTAGCGTTAACCTTCACAATTACCACCTTAGCATCCCCTTGAAGTAGGGTAATATCTATTTTTTTATCCACACTTTTTTGGATTCTTTTTTATTAGAGAAACCTATCGAAATACTTAAAATTAGCAAAATGTTATCTTTCAGTCAGTAATTTTGTTAGTAATATTGACTTTTATTCATAAAAAATTGACTTTTTCCGGTAAGTAGGCATTCATTAAAGCTCCCTTCGACCAAATTAATGAAGGCCATCTAAAATACAAGGACAAATCGTCCACAAACAGCAAAAATAAAGTTGTCTACACTCTAAACATACTCCCTCCAAAGAGATACTGGCTGCATTTCAACCCTAAACTGGTCATTACCAAGTGAAAGCAAAAACACATCTCTCATAAGCTGGTCAAAAAGCTGCTGCCATGCATGGTCTTTTAGTCCCTTCGAAATAGCGTCTGCATCTCTCCTTCCATATGAGACTCATGTACCAGCTCCAAAGGACAGAAAAACATCTTCCCTGTGCACCTCCTCGAACTGCCATCTGACTTAATGTTAGAAGGAATCCATTCCAGTCTCTTGGGCATCTTATGTCAATCCTGTCAAACAATTCAGAAAACAGTTCTCTACTGTATTGACATTCACAAAATAAGTGACTACGAGTCTTACTCGCATTAGAACATAGGAGACAAGCATCATCACTAATTTGTCCCCATTTTTTGAGCTTATACCGAGTAGTAATTATGTTCAATATCACCAGCCACGCAACAACTCTATACCTCAGGGTTACATATTTACTCCAGAGCAGTTGCCACCAAGAGACAATTGGTCGTCTCACTCGAATGGAATTCCAAACTTGCTGCACTCTGAACTTAATCATTAGTTTCACTTCCCATAATCCTTCATTCTGAGCATTCATCGTCATCCTATATTGAAACCATCCTTGCATCCGCAATAGCTTGCGTCAAATCCATGAACCAAGTGTAGAAATAGGCAGATCCTAAAAATAGCGATCCTTTAGCCTATACTTATAAATCCATGCCACCCAAAAACTCCCTCCTCTCATCAGAAGAAGCGAAATCAGTCTTGCAAGACAAACCACGTTCCAGGAATGTAGGTCTTTAAAGCCTACACCCCCTCTTTCTTAGGCGTTGCAAGATTCTCCCACACTACCTTAGCTTTGCTAGTACCCTCACCAAACCATAAGAAATCAGAACATATTTTGTGAATCTGAGCAATAACATTCCTAGGGAGCACAAAAATTGTCATCCAATACTGTATAAGAGAGTATAAATCCAAAGACACCAGTTGGATTCTACCTACATAAGATAAAGAATTGGCTCTCCATGATCTAATCTGACTTGACATTCCTTACTAGTCAAACCCCCAACAATCAGAGGCAACCCAAGGTATCGAACTGGCAGATTCCCCTATGTAAATCCAGAAATTCTTAGAGCATTTTCTTTGTAAATCAGTGCTCTTCCTCCAAAGAAGACCTCACACTTATCAGGATTACATCACATGCCAGATTGGTAATAAAAACCATCTAGTAGCTTCTTAACCGTAAGCAGAGCTGCAGTAGACCCTTCAGTGAATATCAGCAGGTCATCCGCAAAGCATAAATGTGTCAAACCTACTGATTTACACTGTGGACGATAAGGGAGCTATTTAGTTTGAGTTGCGAGATCAAGCATGCTCGATAAAGGTTCAAGAGAAATGGTGAATAAGTAGGGAGACAAGGGGGTCTCCCTGTCTTACCCCTTTCAATGCAGGGAAAAAACCAAACAAAGAGCCATAAATTGAAATAATGAAGTACCCTGACTCTAAGAAGGCTCTAATCCATCCCATAAACTCTACTGGTAAGTTTATTAATTCCATAACACAAAAGAGATAGGACCAACTGACTGAATCAAATACTTTTTGCAAATCAATCTTTACTGCACATCTTGAAGCAACTGTTTTCTTATTGTAGTTCTGTACCATTTCTTATGGCATCAATATGTTATCTAAAATACTGCACCCTTTCACAAAAGCCGATTGATTTCTACTTATTATACTTGGTAAAAGCAGCTAAAGTATTAGCAGTAGGTACCTTGGGAGCCAAAGTCAAAGAAGCTATGTTCATTCCCTTCGGAAGTCGCTTCTCACAAAAGAATTCCAGGACACCCTTACAGATGTCCTCTCCAACAAGAAGCCAATTCTTCTGAAAAAATTCCACTGACCATCTAAATGGCCCTGGAGCTTTAGAAGTCTCCATAGAAAATAAAGCTTCTCTGATTTCCTGGTGAGTGATTGACTTACATAAATCCTGCTTGTCTCTAGTTCCTATTTCTTTAGTCACAGACTGCCTCAGGAAGGCTTTATTTGGTTGAATCTCCATATTCACTACCCCATACAAACCTTTATAGAAACTAACATCCTCCTCTACTATCTCTTCAGCTTCTGTGATTTAGTCCCAAATTCCAGTCTTAGTCTTCTTATTTGTTTCTTTGCTCTTATAATTTTAACTGACTTATGAAAGAATCATGTGTTTGAGTCTCCTAAGCTTAAGTATTGGATCCTCGACTTCTGCTTAGAGAAGCTCTCTTTCGCTAACTGCAACTGCTTATATGTCATAGTCACTTGCTTGAAATCTTTGAATGTATCTTCTGTAGGTGTATTTGGTGCATGTAACTGCGTTTCCTGCATTATTCGTTCTGCTCCTTTCACTCCACCCGAAATATCTGAAAATGCCTCCTTATGGAGTTTTTTCAACTCTTGCTTCCCAGCCTTCTTTTGATACTTCTCATATGTGATCTAACCACTTTATCCCCCAGCTGTTTTGTAATATGCCCTCATACTTTTTATGTTGCATCCACATCTCATAGAATCGAAATGACTTCGGGAAACTCTTCATAGCCACTGCCGGACAAATCAAAATTCCACAGTGATATGAAAATGACGGAGCAAGAAACTCCACAACACACAAAGGTAATTTATTGAACCAATCTTCATTCACCAGAGCTCTATCAATCTTCATCGCAATCAGATTATTCTTCTACTAATTAAACCAAGTATGAAAAGGATCTGATGCCTGGTGATCCACCAGCTCCATTTCCACTATCCATAGTAATATTGACTTGGAAGAGACACATGAAGGTCAACATTCCAAAATTTTAGTATTTTAACTAAGAAAATAGTTGCAAAATTATTAAAGATAACATAAAAATGGCTAATGTTTTAATGCATTACGAAAGATTTGGCTAATTAATAGAATTTTAATAGGTTTGATAATATAAAAGAATATGAAAAAGATTTGGATAAAAAATAGACATTACCACATGAAATATGATAGAATCCAATCCCAAGCTGATACACCAAAGCACTGCCTCCCGTGTTGCCAAAAGCTTTGTTAAATTTGGGTCATCTATCCCATCAGACAACACCCCTTTTGACATCACTACCGCACCAGAGGCATCCCTCAGCACCAGACCTCCTGCAGCATGGGACCCCGGACACACCGCTCCATCAAACAAACAGTTTAACTGATTTCCCTTGCCACCGCACCATCGCTTGAAGAACCCAGCAGGTTCACTTGCGCTCGTTGGATCCGGACACCATCAGCACTACCTTGCGACTCCCACTCCATCACCTGCGCCTGGAACTGACGACCCAAAGCACGATTCATTTACCGAACCCATTCAAACGTAGCTAGGTTCCTACTTATCCAGATTCTCCATAGCAGGCACACCACCCGGACAATTCGAGAAGGCGAACCATTCATCTCCAAGAGACACCACAAGAAAATGGCCATGTTTAGCCTAGGTAACTCCCCGATCACCTAGTCCAAGCCTACCTCCACTCACATAAACGTCGCATCGCAACATGGCGATCAAGTAATAGATGTTCTAGCGTCTCCTCTTTAGCCCAACAAACTGGACACCGCACTAAGACAAGGATCTCGCGGTCACGAAGTGCCTCCATCGTAGGAATAATCCTACTCAACACTTTCCATATGAAAAATTGCAATTTAGGTTTGATCGGGAATACCAAACTATTTTCCATAGGCCAATGTCCACAAGGTATGGTTCTGCTCTCCATCGAGACCACTGCCAATCCAACATATCTGCCAGCCAATAACCCGACTTAACCGAGTACATCCCGGAGGACTCATGCCGCCACAAAATATTATCCTCCACATGACCTCTCGGCAAGAGGATTGCCCGAATAGATCTGCACGTCTGAGCGGTGAAATTATTCTGCAGGCACTCATCACACCAAGATCCACTGTCCGGATCAACCAAGTTCGAAACCCAAGTTGAACCCAATGGAGACGCCCCTGGCAAAAGCTCCAGCATCTTCGGGTGAATCCACGAAATCCACTAGCCCGACACAATTGGGATAGACTCCCCTTTGCCAACCTACCACCTCAGCCCCGCCTTAAGGATGGAACATTCATGAAGAACACTCCTCCACCCCCACGATGGACGAGAGCCAGCACACGCAATCAACACCGAGCCATTCACAAAATATTTCCCCCGATAGATTCGCGCTACCAAGGACTCCGGGTCCATGAGAACACGTCGTGCCACCTTAGCCTACAACGCATGATTAAACAACTCAAAGCGTTGTAATCTGAGCCCTCCTTCATGCTTGCTACTACACAATTGACGCCAGGGTATCCACCTCATATTAGACCGGCCCTTCGAATAACCCCACCAAAACCGCGCCATATGTTTGTCCACCTTACGACATAATGTAACCGGAAGCTTAAAGCACACCATCACATGCACAAGTAAGGCAGTAGCCACTGATTTTAGAAGGGTCTCCTTCCCTGCCCACGATAGATGACGCAACTTCCACCCCTGCAACCTACTGAGCAAAGCCTCCTCCACGTATATGAATGTATCAGACTTGGAGCGTGCGATCAACATTGGTAGCCCCAAGTACTTATCCCGCATGCCAATAACACCCACCCCCAAACGCATGGCCATCACATTCCTGTCTGGCTAAAACAGACTGCTGACTTTTGGAGGTTCACCTTTTGACCGCTAAGTTCCTCATATTCTCGTAGGACCTCCAGGAGCGTCGAGCACTCATTTTGAGATCCATGAAGAAAAAATAAGAATCATTAGCGAAGAAAAGATGGGATACCCTCAGTGCCTCTCTTATCCCTTTGGATCTAATGGTTAAACCTCCTCTCACGGTCTTTCTGTTAGAGTTGCTTTCGGAAGTGAGCTATCTCTTTCGATAGGGTTCAAATCAAGAGAAAGTTCCCGCACTACTTTGACTCCTTGCGACTCGACTGAGGCAAGAGTGCACTCCTGGTCTAGCTTCTCTTGTTCGCCTCAACCGTCCCCTAATAGAAAAGTCTTTCTTTGGAAACTCTTAGCCGAACTCTACCTGCCCAAAGGGTTTCCTAGCTCGGCCGTTCATTAATTTATTTCTCTTTCCTTGGTTCTTCAGTGAATCTTTATTGGTCTTTTTTCTTTGCCGGTGGCCTTCGCTCCCCTCTCCTCTACCGGGGAAGGTTCTAACTCCTTTCCCTTTTGGTCTCGTGGAGAAGTGAAAATGAAAGAAAAGGAGTGGCCCCTTATGAAAAAGGAAGAACAATACCATGTGGAGAGGAGGAAGTCTCTCGCCCCACCGCCTCGCGTCGCCTCTTCTCCAAATCATCAGCTTCCTCCTTGCGTCATCCTTGTATAGCTGGATTTATCAAGACCGACCTCGGTATCACCGTAATATTGATCTAAGTGAGATTAGCCTCATTCAATCGATGACTAGACTCATTGGTCTTCAACTTAGGACCATAATGCTCCTCTCCCTTGGGTGGAGGAAATCCACGGTTCGCAGCCGTATGGCCCAACCTCCCACAAGGATAGCAGAACAATGGGAGATGCTCATACACAAGCGTCACCTAGAACTTTCCAGCCACCGGATTCAAAGCATACACCTGTGAGCGAAGAGGTTCGGTGACATTGATTCACACCCTGACTTTGATGAAGTAACCTCGCATTCCTTTAATGCCAAATAGCCCAACATCAGCCGGCTCCCTAATCTTTCCTTGCACCGTGCGTGTCCCAAAAGCCGTCGTTCGGCAATGAGAAGGAACCACCCACAGCTGCACCCAGAACGACGCAAATGTGAAGGATTCCACAACAGACCGAGAGACTGGTTCCCATGGCTGCAGCAGGAGAACACTTTCTTTCACCAGCCACGGCGTTCGCTGGAGCACCCAGTCCATAGCCTTGTCATCCTCGAACAGAAATTGCAGCAGACCTTGTTCTGCCTCCATGACCATGACCTTGCAGTTCCACATTCATTTGACAATTCGCTGGATGGTGTCGAGAATCAACAAGTTCTCCATGAATAACTTCCCCAACAGGCTGAGCTTCGCCCGTTCCATACTTTCAACAACATCCTCCAACTCGAACTCGACAACTTGATCTAGATCCATCAGATGATCAACCATTTTCATCGTTCTCCTTTTTGCCTGATACTGCCGTTGGAATACATCCAAACACCAAGCAAAAACCCAAAAGCAATAAGGTAGGGACCAAATCAACCATAATCGAAGTATAACCATCTCCATTTTTAGGTTTTCACCTTCAAGAGCATGTTCATTCCACCGTTCTGAACACTGAATTTGATTCGCACCAAGTCTGAATGATTTGTGAGACAGGTGGAAATGATTCACTGATGTTAAATACACCCACCATGGGGCTAACCTCAAGACTTTGAGTTCGACCGTCTCTCTACCAGAGCTTATCCACTGTCGATTCTGTAGAATCTCGAGATTTTATGGGATCTGGATATATCTCGAGAAATAATCATCACGACTAGATGCCGCCAATTTCCGGAAATAATTCTCGGGCGCCCAATCTAGGGTTTGACTTGGAGTGTGACTCTTTCCCCAAACCGAGACTCCTTCCTTAATCCATCACTTGTACCACTGCCATCTCGACTCCTTTCCGGCATTGTGCTGCACAAAGAACCAATCCGACCATCCCATCGGAGCCGTCCGCATCCTGGGATCTGTCATAGATAACCCAGCGAGGAGCAAAGAAACCAATCCGCCGAAAAAAACAAAGTGAGAAATTATTGTATCATATTTTACCACTATTTTACTTTTTGTTACATAAATCATTAGCAACTAATTTTTTAGCTTCAATGAGCATTTAGAAATGTTTGAATAAAATCATACATAAATTAAAGTAAAATTTAGTTACTAGCCAAATCTAAACTTTTAATTAAATTTTCATGTCACGTTGATTTCGAACAACAAAATTAAAAACAAAACAATAACCTTTTTCATATACTAAAACACCAATTTTACAACACTTTTTTTGTACTATTATAGTTTAAATAATGAACATGAGTTATACCTGTTTTCAATTTGGGTATAATTTATGTCATTGATTGAGAAATCTACTAGTACTAGAAGGTTCAACGGCTAAGTTTGTTAATTTATACATTCATCAAACAGAGAAATTGGCAGAAAAAAAATCCATTTTATCATTATATATGATAAAATGGTAAGGCTCAAGTGTGCATAATGATCAATAATGGTATAGTAGTCCTTAGCTCAATTCTTAATGGTTCTGCTAGTATGAGATATCAAAGTTGCAAAGTAATTTTGAGAGTACATAAGGATCTACAATGATATCTTGTTACTTTAATTATGAGTGACAAGATGAATGATTATGTGAATGATGAGCAATAGTTATACTGTATTAATCGGAAGACAAATTCACTATCTATTGAGTAGTCTAATACCACCAACATGTTCAACTTCTAAGTTTGTTGAGTTATACATTCATCAAAAGAGAAATTAGTTGAATAGCTCTGATTCGATAATTACATATGATAATTTAAATCATGTGGGTGAATTTTTTTCAACAAAGTTGAAAAATATTAGAAACTTACAATATTTGGCCCAAACATATAAATGCACGATAGACAAAATCAATGAAAAGTTGTGTACAACATATGATGTTGAAACACTACTAGTTAAATTATAATAACTACATCACAAGTTTAAAAATACTACTATAAACCATCAAAATCGAAACTACTACTATATTAAATAGTCGTGAGTGTATATTTTTGTAGAAGCAATTTTTTCACTTTTGAGAGAGAACAAACTATAAGAGACCAAATTAAATGGTTGTGACTGTATATATTTTAGTATTATTTTTTTCTCGTTGAATTAGTAGTAGTATTTTTTTTACGTATGAGAGAGAACGAAGATATATTTTAGAATTTAATTCATCTATTAAATTTAATTTCTCAAGCAAATATATCCCTCATTACTCCCTATCATAAAATGTATCAAAGAACAATTATAATGGTATTATCCTTATAATATTATCTAACTAGGCCCAACAACAACGATATACTACCAGACAAAGTAGATAATAATTTTTTTCATAGATAGGTGTACAGAGACATAGGTAGGTGTACAATGCAGTATACTTACAAATATGTAAAAAAAAAAATGAAATAATCAAATGCGGTGCTCGATAGCTAATCAATCCGCCGATAAAAGAGCCTTGTTAGCCACTAAATGGGCAGATCTGTCAGTATCCTAAGAAATGCAACAAAGGATACAAGCGGGTGCATAACACACGCCAAAGCCAGAGAAGCCAGAGGATAGATCATCCTTGCCGATAGAAAAAGCTAGAGCGGCCATTCCCATTGCCACGTGCATGCAAATGATGGATGGACCAGTGCCAACTTTAACTGTTGAGAAGTATAATGGATGGATGCTTGTATGGTCGAGGGAAAACTACGTGCCCCTGCAAAAACAAACAAACACACAAGCACTTGTACTGTAGGACAACTATGCTCCACCAAATGGACTCAAACAAGCCATTGAGGCTTAGTCGGATACCCCGAATCCAAAGCTAACAATGTCAAAAGAATAACAAAATTTTTAATTTTTTTATAGTAAAGTTAATGAAAAGTTTATATACACGAAAAGTTAAGAAAAGGAAAATTAAAAGAGTTCGAAACTATATTGGTGGAAATAAATAAATAATAAAACTAGGGAGGAAAGAGAGAGGCAAGCGTATTTGAAACGCGAATAGCGGTTAGAAACGCCTCTGGAGTTGTAACCACTATCTGCTCCGGAATTGTAACCGTCGGAATCAATTAGCCCCCACAATTGAAGCCTCTTAAAGTGTAACTGTCGCCCTTCGAGACTCACGCCTGTCGGAATCAAACTTCTTGAGCTCGACAGCGGTGGAGGGCCTTCCGAACGTGCACCTTCCGATCTCCTTTTCTGCTTCTGACGAACGGATTAATCTGCACCCACAACACCGACAGCACCAACAAGAAGAATCGCCCACACCACAATAAACGTCGGCACCCGATCCTCCTTTCCCATCATCCTCGTTGTTGATCGAGTTCGAGATCCTAACGGCGATTCCAATGATGTTCAGGACCAGGAGCGTTATTGCCGTCGTCATCAACCGTCTCCGTATACTCTCGCTTCCTGTACCGCGATGAATTCGGCCGTCGATTCTCCATTTGACTAGATTTAATATCTATCGCCGCAAAGCTTTTCCTTTTCGCCTATTAGCGCCTTCCGCTTCAATAAAGTAGATGATTAATTAATCTACAAGTTATTCTGAAATGTAGTTGTAGATGTCCATAATGATTTCACAACAACCATTTCCCTAACCACTACCAATCAATAAAGAGAAGACCATCCTATCTCATGCAATGATGCCTATATAAAGGCAAACCTAGAGAAGGAGAAGATACACCAAAAGAAGCAACTACCTTCCTTTCTCTGTATATGTTCTTCCTAGTATTGGGTGTGATATGTGGTTAAGAGTATGAAATAAAAGCGGAGTTAGTTCTCTTCTATTTCGTATTAATGGTGTTGCTTATTCCCACGATAGGATAATTATTCATAATACGTTATTAGCATGATTATTCTACATGCACAAGCTCCTGTCGATCTGAGCAAATTCTTGAAGAGAAACTTTTTACCATTATCACGCTTGTTTGATGTACTCGAGATCCTGTAGATTTGAGACAACTTTGGTGGTGAAAGTTTTTCACCATTATAACGATTGGTCTATATACTCGAGATCCTGTAGATCCGAGATAATTCTAAAAATAGATTTATTTATCTTTATCACGATTGCTCTACCTATTCAAGATCCTGACGATCTACAACTATACCGAAACATAATTTCCGTGGATTGAGCAGTGCTAGTCATCACAAGATTAGAAAGTATGTTATCAAATTAAGGTAATTATATTAACCGACTATTTCTTCAATAGAAATGTATAATAGTTGTATATTCCATATATATGTGTTTATGCATGATAGTAAAAGACATGCACATATATATTATTATATTTCATATGGAACTTTTCCATGAACATACATATCAACTAAAATATAAATAATGTAATTGCATTATGTGAACTGGATTTTCTTTTATATATATAGTAACTTCATTAATGGTTGCTGCTCAACGTAATTTCCATGTGACCATGAATTCATGTAATCATGCATGCTCTAGATCTAACAATAAATGTTCTGGTTGAAAATAATTGCAACTGCTATATATTTATTGTTTGAAGTTTTGATATATATATAATACTAGCTGGATACATTATAATGATTATTATATGACAGCTATACATGTCAATTATATACCATTCGTATATAATTACAGTATAAGTTTATTCAAATTTATTGATAATCGATTTTATGTTGGTATAATTGTAGATGTGTTATATTGGTAATGTTTAATTTTAGTTATACTATATAACTATTATTTACTATACTCCGGTAGTAGCAAGTAAAGGGGAGGAATTTATAGATTATCAATAAATTATAGGACTTTGCTACGGTGACATGCATGTCACGATGACATGCACTTTTCAGTCGATCTCATATAGGATTAGGTCGACCTAATCTGTTGTATCAGTGTAAAAACAGTTTCATGGTGCCTACTTTGGAGATTCATATCTTACAATTGGCTAGATGGAAATTGGAGATTAAAGGCTTGTGTTGAAGTTGAAGTGTCCCTCTACACATTAAAGTACTTGGGAGCTCAATAGAAAGTCCAGAAGACCATTTTTGAACCTGACCAAAAGGCAATGCCAAAACTGGGAAACTGCCTAAAAATGGCTAAGTCTGGCAACGTGTTTGTCAAGCCTACTTTGGAGCTCCATTTGAGAAGCATGGATACGAGTCAAGTCCAGGGGTCTCTACCACGTTAAATTCCGTATTTCATAATACAAAGGCAAGGCATTGGATGAAATATTGAATATCTTTTAGGCTTCAAACAAAAGGGTCGAAGTCTGCCAGAAAAACAGCCTTCGTAGCAACTTCGACCCTTTTGTTTGAAGCCTTACAGATATCCAATGCCTTGAATTTTTATAAAAACATACCTAATTTAACGTGGTAGAGGCTCCTGGACTCGACTCGCATTCATGCTTCTCGAATTGAGCTCCAAAATAGGCTTCACAAACATGTTTCCAGACTCAGCCATTTCCAAGCAGTTTCCCAGTTTTGGCATAGCCTTTTGATGAGGTTAAAAAATGGTCTTCTGGATTTCCTATCGAGCTCTCTTCCACTTCAATATGTAGAGGGACACTCTAGCTTCAAAACAAGTCATTAGTCTTCAATTTCCATCTAGCCAATTGTATGATATGAATATCCACAATTGGCACCATGGAATGCTTTTACACTGAAACAACAGATTAGGTCGACCTGATCCTATATGATGTCGACCGAATCCTAAATGAGGTCGACCAGATCCTATATGAGGTCGACCGAATTCTAAATGAGGTCGACCTAATCCTAATTGAGGTCGACCGGAAAGTGCAAGTAACCATGACATGCATGTCACCGTAGGCACACCCTAAATTATATGTGTTCCAGAAGAATAAATTGTTATGATAAATGACACGTGAGATACGAGTTTGGTATGATTCCATTCCCAGAAGTGAATGAGAAGAAAAACAAAGTCAAAATGTCAATTGATAAAATGGTATCTGTTACCAACTATAATAACATTCACCAGAAGTGAAACATTTATTTATTCAGTGATTGAAAATGCAAGAATGTTATCGTACCAGGAGTACGTCAAATACATGATTTGAGATCTAAGTCTCATTTTTCATACTATCATATATGGATCAAAGATTAGAAAAAATCTAGTCATGCTTACGATCCTCGCGTTTGTGTATCGAAACATAGCGTTCATGACTACGATAGTGTATCTCTAGCAAGATAAGAATTGCAATGAGAAATAAAATCATAAAGATCAAAGACACCCAAAGCAAGATCAGAGCGGAAGAGATTTCTTCAGCCATTGCTTCACCCGAACTCGATAAGATCCCTAAACCGACTTATAACGAGAAGAATTCCCAAAAGGGAAGAATAATGATGGAATTGAGAGATGATATATGAATTTTTAGGCTTGAGTCGAATGAAATAAACAGGAGGAATATTGTTTTTTTATAGCCGAAAAAGGGATAAGATAAGGATGTTGATGTGGTAGATTTCGGATAATATTGAGAAGATTTTGGTTTGAAATTTTGGAAAGAAACAAAAGAGGTAGGGTAATATGTCGGTCGACATTACCCACAAAATGCTAGAAGCATATCAAAATTATCAAGAGGCAATACTGAGATATTGCGTTATATGTTGTATCCAAAAGTTTTCTATTGGTAGGGTAATATATCGTAAACATAACCCACATAAAATGCCAGAAGCATATCTACAATATGTAGTGATATGGTTTACTAAAAGAATCTTTAGGGTTCGAAATATGGCGTCAATGGGGCTCGAACCTACAATGTTCCAGTTAAGGTCAAAGAGCCGTACCACCCTTTTGTTATCCTTATTCTTAACGTATTGCATAATACATGCTATTGTACAGAATTACTACTCGCAACTAATCCTTCTTCCTGAAGCAAAAGGTTATGAAACGAACCATAAACCTGAAGTTTGTGTTTGTTGTAAATTGATTTCTTGGCATGATCGTTTGGACCATCCTGGGTCAATTATGATGCAAAGTATGATCGAGAGTTCAAGTAAATCGTTGATGAGAATATTAGCAAAAATCCACAGTGAAGGATTTTTCTTGTGTCGCTTGTTCTTAAAGAAAGTTGGTTATGAGCAATGTAGTTAAAATCGTGTTTTAAAACTTAAAAAATTACAATTTTACGCTTCTAGATCACAAAACTTTTCTATGTAGAAACTTGCTTTTGACTAGTAATAAGTGATTAGTGTATACAATATGAATTATTGGATCAATGCACCATATGGATCATTTAGTTATTTTTATGATTTTAATGGATGCATCGTCTAAATGGTCACTCAACTTGCAACCTGAAGTTTGCAAGATTGGTTGCACAATTGATTCACTTACGGACATATATGAACAAATGTTAAATATGAAGAAAATAATTCTCGATGATTATTGGTGGGTTTAAATCTCATATTATTGGTTTCAATATCAAACGTCATGTAGCACATGCTTGTGCATAAGCATGTGAAACAACTTATTGAAGACATGCCAGTTGCATGTAGCAATATCGATTTTGCATCATGCCAAGAGGTTGTCACTACTAAACCCCTGTACAAATTGGTTTTGATTAGAAACCTTAAAATTCCCATCAAAGACTTTATGATGGATTATATGTTGTAAATTGTTGTTGTAGTTGCTGTTGGTTGAGTTGTTGTAGTTTCCCCTCTAGAGTCTAGGATAAATAATCACACAGATGAACAACAGCAATTAGGCACAATGCATGTTTCCGTTTACTAAAAATGAAGAACTCAGAACCTTTGATGGCTTAACTCTATCCTGACTTGTTTTGCAACCACCACCCAATTGAGTAATGCACATAGAAAGGATTTTCATAATCAAAATCAAACTGCTTATCCATGTAACCAGAGAACAAAAGGAAGAAGATAATAACAAACAACAGGCCCATACCTTTCCAGTTTTTCCAACATTTCTCTTTCCCTTTTCAGTTGCTTCAGAGCTTGGTGCAAGTTCTGAACACAAATGTGATTCAATGTGTCACTCTAACACTAACACTATATGTGCTTGTACATGGAAACAAAGAGAGTAGTAAATTACAGCCTGATTTGTGGATACGCAGCCTTTGCGGAGTTCATTAGATTGCTCGATGTATCGAAGAATGATATCCTCAATCCTAGCAATGTACCATCCAACACCAAAAAAGACTGTTAAAAAAAAAAGAAACAAAAAAAAAGGAGTAAATGTAGGAAGGATCCCATGGCACATAGAACATATAGCTCTGTGGCTTTCTTCACAATAGCATCCGTGCGCTTAGGGTATGTTACTTTTAAACCAAGAGATGTAGAATTTCTCTTCTTCATCGGGAAGATGGAAAACAAGAGCCAACTAGATGGAAGGAGGAAGTAGAATTGTTGCCTTTTAGGAGGGTGAGGGTACATGACAATTTGAAAGGATTCATTATAATAATGTGATCTTGATAGTTATTGCAACTTTTGACCTTTGAGTTAATTTGGAGTTAAAGCTTTTATGGCTTCAAAGAGTCAACATAACAAATGGCAGAGAGTGCAGACTGTAGAGGTTCTTCTTTTTCTTGTGTCTACTTACACCTAGATTTTTTTGAAGTTAATGAAGAACACTTGTCACTGAATAGAAAGTTGATCCATGGGAGCAACAGTACTAATGGTGATTAGGTCGTGGATTAAGAAGCTCTTTCATAGCATCAAATTCTCTTAATGAAACAAAATGTACTTGATAGTAGGTACAGCAAATTCCATATACAACACCGCAAGTATCTCAGTTTTAAAATGTCTACAATTAACGTGATTACTATATTTTGGCAGCATTGGGGATGTAGCTCAGATGGTAGAGCGCTTGCTTAGCATGCGAGAGGTACGGGGATCGATACCCCGCATCTCCCATTTTTCCGTTGCTAATTTTCTGCTGGGTTAATTGGGTAGAAGGAAACGTGTTCGACAGAATACCTCTTAGTGATTTGACTCCTTGGAATAGATTGATATCAGGTTACGTAAAGAATGGCATGTCTGCCGAAGCTTTTACGACATTTTGATTGGTTCTTCTTGTATTGAGCTATTGCTATTGAAGCAGGGGAAACAGATACATGCGCTTCTGTTACGAGAAATGGGTATGTTGTTCATAATACCGTCTTGGTCAACTCACTGATTGAATTGTATTGTTTGTAAGTGAAACTTCATAGATTATGCAATAAAGTTATTGGCCGGAGACAAATCCCATGAGCAGAGTGATGAATTTCAGGCCAAGCTATTAGAACTGCGCTGGTAGCTGAACGAAGCTAGATACAAGCCTTATACGAGTTCTGTTTTGTGCTACCAATTGTTGTACGTACGTAGTGGGGTTCAAATTGCATTGAGGGAGCTCCAGGGCAGGAAGACTTCTCTTTGTTGTGTAAGAGAGCTCTAGGAAGAGATGTGTTAGTGTATGAACTTGGGATCAGATCCGTACAATAAGATTGGCTTTCCTATTTAATGGAATCGAAAGGAAGTCAACGTTGACGATAAAGTTCTTATATTTTGTAACGCGCAATATGATATTAATGAGAATCATGAAGTTAGATCTATAGATCAGTATACTCAAATGATTAGCCAAGTTGTAACAATGCATGTGAGGCAGCTATGAACTAGCCTACAAAGCATACCCACATACGTGTATGTAATGCCACTAAAACACGTACGATGTTTTATGAAGACATGACAAATGGGGAGAGATTAAGAGATATCATGCTCGAATTGTCATAAGGGTCTTCATCAAATTATTTGCCATTGATTGTGAGGAGATGTACGCAGTCATGCTTATTTGTGGGATATGATTTTTGGCAGTGTGAGAAAGTTATATATGCATCCAGTGAATGTTATTACAGGTGCACTTATAAAGCATGCTTGATGATGATATAAATATACAACTTGATGAAGGAGTTAGTTTGCTCGAAGCAAATATGTTAATGTTCTACGAAACATTATTCAACTCAATAAATCACCTAGATCAAATCGAAAGAGAATCGACAAAATGACAGTCTCGATAAAGAAAGGAAGAATATGTCGAGAAAGATGAAGGCATTTACCTAGAATACCTTACAATGATTGTTTCATATGTTCTGACAAAAAATCATTGGTTGAAGGTTCTTCATGACATACAAATGTCTATGCATAAGAAAATAATAATCTCAAGTTGAGATGAAATACGTATGCTACATTGAAACTCTGGAAGAGTGTTCAAAGGTAGAAAGTCGTAGAGAGACATTAAATGGATTAAACTCTAGAAGAGTATTTATAAGTTATTGAATAACTTGAAAGAACTGGACTCTCCCTTGAATTTTGCATATTTGCAAAATAAATTTATGAGCATCAAGAAATATATAAAGATGTCCATATGATAAGAACGAGTAAAGTATCCATTAAACATAATGATGATTCAGATCACTATGAGAATAATGATCTATTTGATAAAGTTATCCATTATTGATATAGACTATATAAAGGCAAACCTGGAGAAGGAAAAGATACACTAAAATAAGCAACTACCTCCCTTTCTATGTATATGTTTTCCCTAGTATTCGGTGTAATATGTGGTTGAGAGTAAGAAATAAAATCGATGTTACTTCTCTTCTATTTCGTATTAATGGTGTTGCTTATTCCCACGATGGGATAATTATTCATAACACAAGTATCTATATTCTGAGGGGCTCATTATTGATGAGAAATAAATAATTTAATCAAGCATCAACGGAATGCAAGAAGTAATTTCCCCCCAAGGTTGGATCAAAAAGTTGCAAATAAAAAAAATCCGAATTAAGCTTTCACCAACATGGCTCGAATTGGAATTACATGACTCCAATTGGAGTGGTAAATTGATAATTAGAGATGGAAAATCCCCAGCTAATATATTTGGATTGTCAAACTCTTTTGTTGGGGATTTTTGCTGAGCTGGTATTTAGATTCCACTGCTTTTGCTTTGTTAGGAATTCAAGGCTCAAATGTGGTCCACTTGTTCCTCCATTTTGGTTTCTCTCTATAACTTCATTCCTAAAATTCAAAACAAAAATTCATAAGGGTGTGTTTGGATAGAATGATTTGGATTTGGTATTTGTGATTTGGATTTGGATTTCTAAATGTCAAATTATGTGTTTGGATATTAATTACATTTGGTATTTGGATTTGTGCCAAATTCATGGGGTGATTTCCAAATGCATGTCTAGTGTATTACTTGTCAACTTCAAATACATTTCAATAACATTTGAAATACCTTCTAACAAAAGATTGGACTTATTTGTAAAATATTAAAAGTTCAGGTACTATAGTGTAAGGCAAAACATATAAAGGTACCAAAATGTAATTTTACCATCAAAATTTCTGGAGCTATTGTAAAATTTTGAAAGTTCAGATTCTAAATTGTAAGGAAAAATAGTTTTGAGTACCAAACTATAATTTAGCAAAATTCGTAGTAAGTGACCAGAAAATTCAAAATTAAAATACAAAATAATGAAATTTAAAATACAAAAAAATTAAAATTGAGTATCCAAACAACGAATTTGAATTACATGCATTTCAAATGCTAGTCTTTCAAATGCGTTCATTTTAAAACATGTATTTCAAATATCATAAATTTGAAATACATCTATCCAAACGCACCCTAAATTTCTTTCCCAAATTGCCTGTTTAGCATATCATTAGCTTCAAGTGTAAAATAATCACCTGTTCTTTTCAGAATTCATATATTCCCCCCATGTTAGCAAATCATCAAACTCTTCACTATCTACATCAGCGACCTATATTAACACCAAAAAAGGGCAAACATTAGAAACAACTAAAATGAACATGTTTTTAAGATACACACTTGCACAATAAGTTTCATCAATCTTCATGTTCTTCTTCTCACTAGCCAACCCATCATATCCGAGTTTTACGTACCTCGATGCTCTTTAGGTTCTGCGACTGTTCTTCCTCCATGTTGATCATCTTTGCCTACTCTCAACAAAATTAGCAGAATCTGGAAGGGTTAAATAGTGAAACGAGAAAGAAATTAATCCATATAATAAGCCTCCCACAATGTACTTGCCTTAAGATGTTCAACATTGTGAATTGCTTTAGTGAGGAATTGCTGATGTAGTAAGGCCTCACTGGTTGAACTCACCTTATGCATTTCATAGTTGTAACACCTGAGCTTGCAAAATCACCAACCACATTCTTTTTTTCCATTAGGAAGTTACAAGATAACAAGAAGAGATGACGAAACAAAAACACTTCTGCTACTAATACTACTAACTTCATCTTGTCTTGCTTTTCCCGCTGCTGCTGGTTGAGTTGTTGTAGTTTCCCCTCCAGAGTCTAGGGTAAATAGTCACACAGATGAACAACAATAATTAGGCCCAATGCATGTTTCCATTTACTAAAAATGAAGAACTCAGAATCTTTGATGGATTACCTCGATCCTGACTTGTTTTGCAACCACCACCCAATTGAGTAATGCACATAGAAAGGATTTTCATAATCAAAATAAAACTGCTTATCCATGTAACCAGAGAGAAAAGGAAGAAGATAACAACAAACAACAGGCCCATACCTTTCCAGTTTTTCCAACATTTCTCTTTCCCTTTTCAGTTGCTTCAGAGGTTGGTGCAAGTTCTGAACACAAATGTGATTCAATGTGTCACTCTAACACTAACACTAAATGTGCTTGTTCATGGAAACAAAGAGAGTAGTAAATTACTGCCTGATTTGTGGATACACAGCCTTTGCGGAGTTCATTAGATTGCTCGATGTATTGAAGAAAGATATCCTCAATCCTAGGAATGTACCATCCAACACCAAAAAAGACCGTTACAAAAATAGAAGAAGAGTAAATGCAGGAAGGATCCCACGGCAACACAAACCTTCCATGGGTAGCAAAGCTAGTCAATTTTCCCTTGGGGGAGAACAAAATGAGACCAACATTTGTGCCACATAGAAGAGATAGCTCTGTGGCTTTCTTCACAATCGCATCTCTGCGCTTAGGGTATGTTACTTTTAAACCAAGAGATGTAGAATTGCTCTTCTTCATCGTGAAGATGGAAAACAAGAACCAACTAGATGGAAGGAGGAAGTAGAATTATTGCCTTTTAGGAGGTTGGGGGTACATGACAATTGACAAGGATTCATTATAACAATGTGATCTTGATAGTTATTGCAACTTTTGACTTTTGAGTTGATTTGGAGTTAAAGCTTTTATGGATTCAAAGAGTCAACATAACAAATGGCAGAGAGTGCAGGACTGCAGAGGTTCTTCTTTTTCTTGTGTCTTCTTACACCTAGATTTTGTTGAAGTTAATGAAGAACACTTGTCACTTACTAGAAAGTTGATCCATGGGAGCAACAATACTAATGCTGATTAGGTCATGGATTAAGAAGCTCTTTCATAGCATATAATTCTCTTAATGAAACAAAATGTGCTTGATTGTAGGTACCACAAATTCCATATACAGCACCGCAAGTATCTCAGTTTTAAAATGTCTACAATTAACGTGATTACTATATGTTGACAGTAGTGGGGATGTAGCTCAGATGGTAGAGCGCTCGCTTAGCATGCGAGAGGTACGGGGATTGATACCCCGCGTCTCCATTTTTTCCGCAATTTTCTGCTGTGGGTAATTGGGTAGAAAGAAACGTGGTCGACAGAATGCCTTTGAAGCTTTCACCTCATTTTGCTCACAATACCGTCTTGGTCAACTCACTGATTGAATTGTATTGTTTGTAAGTGAAACTTCATTGAGCAGAGTGATGAATTTCAGGCCAAGCTATTGGAACTGTGCCGGCAGCTGAACGAAGCTAGATACAAGCCTGATACGAGTTCTGTTTTTTTATACCAATTGTTGTACGTACGTAGTGGGGTTCAAATTACGTTGAGGGAGCTCCAGGGCAGGAAGACTTCTCTTTGTTGTGGAAGAGAGCTCTAGGAAGAGATGTGTTAGTGTATGAACTTGGGATCAGATCCGTACAATAAGACTTGCTTTCCTGTTTAACACCAAATAGGACTCAATTTTATATTTCATTTCTTTTTTCCTGTCTCGGTATCTGTCCCGAGTGCTCTTCAAAAACTTAGATTAGATGACTAGCTTAGCTTCATGGTTGTCATGCCGGTTTCATGACTCACACCAGTTGAACCAGGTCATGAAATCGGCATAAACATCATCGGTATAACCGGTATGATAGAATTACGAATTCTAAGTAAAATGACATTGTTTTAATAGATTTGATTAATAAAAGATATAAAAATTAAATTTTGATGTAATTTGTTGAATTCGAGTATAAATATTTAGATATTGACGTTAAATATTATATTTAAATATGAGAATATGTTATTTTATTTGGAATGCCATATTTTATTAAACTGTCATGAACCGAGACAAACAGGTTATATACTAGAATAGTAGAAATCACTACGAAGTTAGTAAGTTACACTTGGTAAAAGAAAAAAACTATGAAGTTACACATCTTCCAACTAAGTATTATTACTAAGTGTAACTTTATGTGGATCAAGTAGAAGGAAAAAAAAACAACTATGCCAATGTATTGGTGTTTGCAAAGAAGTAGAAGTTCACTTTGTACCATAAAATAAAGTACAAATAAAATAAAGTATAAGTTCACTTGTACAAATAAAATAAAGCACAAAGTCACTTTGTGCCATACGATTATTTGTATGATCAAACAAATTCAGTTTGTACGATAAGATAATTATTGTACCTTTATACTATGAGACAAATTCGGTTTGTATCGACATAAAAATACAAATTCAGTTTGTAACATAAATAAATTTATATATAGATACAACTATAACATTAAACGTACAAGTTCAATAAAAATAAATTTAAAACCAAAATTTCATATATTAACAAAGTGAATAGGCATAGAATTCAATATTACTTATTATTTATAGTTGTTTGATGGAATATTATTTCTACGTCGATGTTGTGTTAACTGTTTGAAAGAGGTGTTTTCTTTCAAGGTGACTTCCTTTGGCCCTCGATATGTATATAATATAATACCGCCATGTCCGATTCTGATCCAATCTCCGCTTTCCTCTCGGACTAGACTCTCCCCTTCTATATAATTCAGAGCAGAAGAAGATTGAGGTAGAACGATTGTCAAATTAAACCAAACAAAATCACTCTATCTCTCTCCTAACCTAAAGTCCCGATTAACTCAACCATGTCCACAACGAGGAAACTGATCACGTTGAAGAGCGGCGACGGCGAGTCGTTTGAAGTCGACGAGGCCGTGGCGATGCAGTCGCTAACGATCAAGCACATGCACATTGAAGGCCACGACGACGGCGACATCCCGCTGCCCCACGTCACGAGCAAGATCCTGGCGAAGGTGATCGACTACTGTCAGAAGGAGCTCTACTCCTCTTCTTCCACGGCCGAGGCCGATGCCGGCGGCGGCGACGAAGATGTGATCAAAGCGTGGAAGATGAGTGATTTGGCCGGAGTCGGGGAGGACACGCTGTGGGACCTACTTCTGGCGGCGAACTACTTGGAGATCGAGGGGCTGGTGGATCTAGCGTACGAGGCTGTGGAGGAGATGGTGAAGGGAAGGATCGATCCGGAGATAAGGATGGTTCTCAACCTGCGGGAGGACCATCGTTGCTGTCAGAAACCCTGGGCATGCATATGAATGGATGATCAAGATATAGGTATAGTTAGCGTATTAAGATGTATTAGGCTACGTTTATGTGTTGTATGTGTGTAGGGCCCATGCTAATTAATTAAGCCCGCACGTAAACCACATGCTGGCCCATGTTCATGCATGGTAGACGTCTCTGCTAAGTCTAACCTAGGGCATGATATAGATAAAGAGGTGAAAGTGGCCGCCGATTCTGTACAAGTTCTACGTATCATTCAACTCAGTAAAATCAGTAGCCTGAAGAGCGTTCAAAGCTCTTTCGTGGATTAGTCCTGGATTTCATCCAGGGATACCACGTAATCTCCGGTGTTTGTGTTCGTTTCCATTTCCGTATCGTTCTACATCTGCTTCTGTTAACATGGTATCAGAGCCAACCGCGACCGATTCAGAGAGGCCAACGGTGCGCCTCACATCCACGAACTATGCGTTGTGGGAGTTCCAATTTCGAGTATTCGTCGAAGGACGTGGACTGCTAGGTATACTAGATGGTACTGCTCCTCAACCTGCCGCCACTACAACTCCTCAAGAGAAGTCGACATGGATACAGAGTGACGCAAGAATCCGTCATTGGTTGCTGGGTTCAGTTGATCCCACGACATGCCTTAGTCTTAGGATGTTTCCTACCGCGAACAGGATGTGGAGACACCTCGCGGGATTATATTCCACCACAAGTGCTGCCCGACAGTTTGAAGTAGAGACCGCCCTAGCTCGTTTGACGCAAGGAGATCGGTCCATCACAGATTATTTTAACGCGGCCCAGGAACTGTGGACAGAGCAGGACATGCTGCATCTAGCGCTGAGGCCGAATTCTATGACTGATGAATTGATTGCTGAGCGCCAACAAACCAGGGTCATGCAATTTCTTATGAGATTGCGGCCAGAATTTGAGAATATTCGGGCCACTTTTCTGAACAGGGAGTTTATTAATTTTGATGGAGTTATCATTGGGCTGGTGCGTGAAGAGACACGCTTAAGGACTCAAGCGCAGTTCGATGTTCGTCCGGGAGAAGGAGAGACTTTCATCGCAGCTCCTGATCCCTCGGTAAGACAAGGTTTGGGTCAGCGTTCGCAAGTTTTTGCTGTGTCTCGTCCTCAATTTAATAGTAGGGTGCCTAATGCTATGCTTGAGTGCCATCATTGTCATGAGAAGGGTCACTTGGTTAAGCACTGTCGGAGAAGAAATTATTGTGTTTACTGTAAAAGGATGGGGCATATTATATTGGAGTGTCGGACTCGTGAACGTAATCAAGAGAGGTACACCGGGAATCCACCTCAAGCTGGAGGCTATGCTGGTTACGCTGGGAATCTACCTCAAGCTAGCGGCGGAAGAGGTCCTCAAGGACGTGCTTATAGACCTGCCAATTTTGTTGAAAGTGGAGAAACTAGTGGGGCTAATCCTGGTGTTACTGCCGCTCAAATTGAGCAATTGGTACAAGCTGTGGCAGCTCTTCAAACTTCTCTCCCCACTGCAATAGGCTCGGCATTATCAACTTTCCAAGGTAAGCATAAACCCAAACCTTGGTTGATAGATTCTGGGTGTTATAATCACATGACTAATGATGGAAACTCATTGCAAAATATTAAATCTATTAGTCATGTGGGATTAACAGTGGCCAATGGTGATAGAATGGAAGTAACAGGAATGGGTAAAGTTGATACTCCTAATATTTCCCTATCTCGGACTTTACATGTACCTGCTTTGGTTCCTAATCTAGTTTCAGTCGGACAACTTACTGAGCAAGGGTGTTCTGTTATTTTTGCTCCCACTGGTTGTATTATACAGGACTTGAAGACGGGGAGACAGATCGGAAGGGGGAGTAAGCAGGGGAGGATTTTTCACCTGGAGGAACTTCAAGACAGTTCGAGTTCGGATATTTCATCATCGAGTCAGTTGTCCAGTGATCTATGTGTGTCTAGGTTTGTCAGTAGTCCTCAATCTTTAGAAGTCTCGTCGGCTAGGAGTCCTGTTTTTTTCTAGTTTGTCTAATAAAGTGTGGAAACTTTGGCATGCCCGTCTGGGGCATCCACACTCTGGGCGTCTCACTACCATGTTTAAACAATCGCTTCTTGGAAAGAATTTTGTTGGATTTTCTGCTAAACATTCTTGTACCAGTTGTGTTGAAGCCAAGACATCTACCATTTCTTTTCCTTCTAGCACCACTGTCATAAATGAGCCATTCCACATTATTCATACTGACCTTTGGGGGCCTTCTCCCACTGTGTCTCGATTGGGTTTTCGATATTTTGCGCTGTTTATAGACCATGCTACTCGGTACACCTGGGTATATTTTCTTCGTCAAAAGTCTGAACTTCGTTCTGTAGCCATCGAATTCTTAAATATGATCCAGACTCAATTTGGTAAAACAGTCAAAATTATTCGTTCTGATCCCGGAGGAGAGTTTAGCTCAATTCCCTTGCATGATGTCTATCGTTCTCGTGGGATTCTTAGTCAAATGTCGTGTCCAGGAGTGTCTCAACAAAATGGTCTGGTAGAACGGAAAAATAGACATGTTATGGAGCTAACTCGAGCTTTGCTTCTTGCTTCTTCAGTTCCTGGTCGTTTTTGGCCTGAGGCCGTAGTCACTGCTGTGCGGTTGATCAACTATCAAATAACTCCTGTTCTTGCTCAAAAAAGTCCTTACTTTGTTCTTCATGGTCATCATCCTGATTACTCTAGGTTAAGAGTTTTCGGTTGTCTCTGTTTTGTTCTTCTACCTAAACATGAGCGTACAAAACTGACTTTCAAAACTGTTCGTTGTGTGTTTCTGGGATATAGTAGTGTTCACAAAGGATATATGTGTTATGATTCCTCTGGTCAGCGTATGAGGATAGCCGCCTCAGTAATTTTCTTTGAAAATGTTTGGTTCTATCCTTCGAAGTCAGCCTCTGATCTTGAGCTTCCTAGTGGGTCAAATTATTTACCTATGTTTGATGAAGAAGACTTTGATGATTCCTTTATATCCAATGAACCAGCAAGTACTCCTCCCTCTCCAAATCTGCTCTCTCCCGCGACCAGCACTCCAAGTACACAAGACACCTCCAGCTCAACATCAACTCCAAGCTTGTCACCTACCTCATCATTGGGTTCCAACGAATCCATGGAATTTCTCACTAATGATTCTTCGACTCCTATTCCGCAGCTTCCACGGGTCTCTGCTCGCACAAACAAAGGAGTGCCACCTCCCAGCCATCAAGACTATGTTGCTCATGGGGTAGATACCCTTATTGTGCCCACGACCTTCAAACAAGCACAAGGCAATCCAATTTGGGATCGTGCTATGCAGGAGGAGTTCGGGGCTTTGGAAGCAAACCGTACATGGACAGTGGTTGATCGACCTGATCCGTATCCTCCCACTATTGGCTGTCGATGGGTATATGCGATCAAGGTGCTTCCTGATGGCACCATTGAACGCAATAAAGCTCGTCTCGTTGCTCTTGGTTATACACAGGAACACGGAGTAGATTACAACGAGACCTTTGCTCCTGTAGCAAAGATGTCCACTGTACGTACACTGCTTGCTGTTGCTTCTCTCAACAACTGGCCTCTATATCAACTTGATGTCAAGAACGCCTTCCTCCATGGGGACTTGGAGGAAGTGATATATATGGAGCGACCTCCTGGTTATACTGTTGGACGTGAAGATCAAGTATGCCTGCTGCATCGGTCACTCTATGGTCTCAAACAGGCACCTAGTGCCTGGTTTGAGAAATTCCAGGCTACGATTGTGCAGTTGGGGTTTCACCAGAGCCTTAATGATCCGTCACTCTTTACTAAGGTAACTTCTGCTAGCATTGTTGCTCTATTGCTCTATGTGGATGACATGGTAATTACAGGATCCGATTCCCAAGGTATTTCTATGCTCAAAGATGGGTTAAAAAAGGCCTTCAGTATCAAGGATCTTGGGAATTTGTCTTATTTTCTGGGGCTAGAGGTAAGCCGCAATGATCAGGGTATTCTATTGAGTCAACGAAAATACATATCAGATTTGCTTGGTGAACATAATTTTGACAACTGCAAGCCAGTTAAAACCCCTATGGAAACTAATTTGAAGTTGCAGAAAGACTCCGGTGAACGTCTAAAGGATGGCTCTCAGTATCGTAGTATTGTCGGAAGTTTAATCTATCTATCGGCTACTCGACCTGATATTTCCTATGCTGTACAGATGGTTAGTCAGTTCATGACTGAGCCCTGTGTTGATCACCTTGCTGCAATTCACAGAATATTACGCTATCTGCAAGGTACTCAGGAAGTGGGAATTTTATTTCCCTCCACCGGCTCGCCTCGGATTACTGCATATTCTGACTCTGATTTTGCCGGCTGTATTGATACCCGGAGATCAACGTCTGGGTGGTGTGTTCAGTTTGGTAATGCTTATATTTCCTGGAGATGTAAGAAACAGGACAAGGTTTCTAAATCCTCTACTGAAGCAGAGTACCGCGCGATGTCTGAAGTTGGGTCTGAAATGGTTTGGATTCGCAGGCTACTATCCGACTTTGGAGTTAATTGTTCTGATCCTATGGCTCTGCATGTGGACAACACTAGTGCTATCCGTATAGCTGAAAATCTTGTACTACACGACCGTACGAAGCACATAGAGATCCATGTCCATTATGTTCGAGATCTCGTACGGGATGGACGTGTCAGCCTACATCATATTCAGACAGAAGAGCAAGTGGCCGATATGTTCACGAAGGCAGTCTCCACGAGCCGACACTGGTATCTTGGAAACAAATTGATGCTGCGAGATCGGCATCAATTTGGGGGAGGATGTTAGCGTATTAAGATGTATTAGGCTACGTTTATGTGTTGTGTGTGTGTAGGGCCCATGCTAATTAATTAAGCCCACACGTAAACCACATGCTAGCCCATGTTCATGCATGGTAGACGTCTCTGCTAAGTCTAACCTAGGGCATGATATAGATAAAGAGGTGAAAGTGGCCGCCGATTCTGTACAAGTTCTACGTATCATTCAACTCAGTAAAATCAGTAGACTGAAGAGCGTTCAAAGCTCTTCCGTGGATTAGTCCTGGATTTCATCCAGGGATACCACGTAATCTCCGGTGTTTGTGTTCGTTTTCATTTCCGTATCATTCTACATCTGCTTCTGTTAACAGGTATAGCCACCGGTTCTAGTTACTTATGTTTTCGCGGGAACTAGAACAGAACGGAGTATATATATATGTAGTAGAATAGCGTAGGTTGCGTAGGTTGCGTGCATGCACGTCTCTGTTTCAGTTTTTGCTTTTAATTCTTTCATACATATATGAATAATGAATTAGTGCATATATGTGGCACTTTTATGTAACATCCAATATCTCTTTGATAAAATCCAATCCCTTTTCTGCTCAATATATTATCTGTTTGAGACCTATCTGTAGAACCAAGTTACCAAATCAGAGCTGCGTCAAAAGAGGAAAGAAGACAGTCAGTGACAACACAGAATTACCAAGTCTAGTCTATGTTTGATTTCTCAGTGCAACGGTCAAAAGCTTGCCATTGGCTATATATACAGTGGTGCTCTGCATCTATGAAAGTACTTTTTATAAGGGTGGAAAAGGGCTGCTTACAATCTGGGTTAATCCTCAGAGGAATAGGGTCTGAAGGATTAACGGTGTAACGGGTCAGGGATAGGGATCCGGGCTGAAATACTTCTCTTGTACTTTCTTCGAGTCTTCGTTTGTGTCAAGCTGCTTGATAGGAAAATAATCAAATAAAAAGAGTCTCCTAGATCTCAGTGAAGTACTGAGTCTAGGACGAGGACGTACCCGTAGCTTGGGGAACCTCGTTAACTTGGCCGTGTTCTTTCTTTTCCTGCTGCACGAACTAAACTTCTCCTTCTGCTTCTGTCTCTGTTTTCTCATTTCCCCTGCTTCTGGAACTAGTCTCGTCTCAAGGTTGAAGACGAGTTCCAACTGAAGTGAGCAGGCTTAACTTATGGGCTACAGAAATAAGAAATAAGCGGGATCTTGTCTATCTAGTCAATGGGCCGCTAATCCAATTTCTGGGCCCAATCTTTTCAATCTGCTTATACCCAGAAGAAGATCAAGATTCTTCTTCACTCTGAAACATTTCCATCGTTCTCTTTTCTCTTTACCTTCGTCTCTCTGACGAACCCTAGTTCTCTTTCTCAATATTAGGATTACATTTGGTATCAGAGCAGGTCCTTGAGGAAGGTAGCTCCTGCCAAGGCAAAGATCAAATGGCCTCTTCATCTTTCGGCCAAGCCACACTAAATCATCCTCCAATTTTCACCGGTTCGAATTATACCGCGTGGAAGAAGAGGATGAAACAGTTTATGTGGGGTATTGATGAGGATTTGTGGTTAATTGTGCAGGATGGGCCAATCGATGCTAAGGTAGAGGAGCAGCATCTATGGTCTGCTGCTCAGAAGAAAAGTGCGCAGCTAAATCAACGGGCGATGCATGTGCTCCAATCAGCCATGAACCCAGATGAAGCTGACCAAGTCGAGAACTGTGAGACAGCCAGAGAAATCTGGATGGCCCTAGAAAGCACATACGAAGGTACGTCAAATATTAGAGAATCTCGTATTGATCTATTAGTTCATGAATATGAGGCATTTGGGATGTTGAATAACGAAAGCATTCATGAAATGTACTCACGATTCACCGTCCTAATTAACAAATTAAAGGGATTAGGAAGAACTTTTCAAACTAAAGATCTCAATAGGAAGATTCTTAGGTCTTTACCTAAGGAATGGTTGCCAAAGCGTACTGCAATCGAGGAAGCAAAAAATCTAGCCATCTTACCCATAAATGAGTTAATAGGGTCCTTGTTAAGTCATGAAAATGTGATTAGACAAGTTAATCAGGACGATGATAAAAGGAAGAAAAACTTAGCTTTTAAATCCAAAGTGGTAGCTCATGAATCTGACAGTGATTCAGATTCAGACTTCAACAAAGAGTTTGCTCTTGTAAGCAAACGGTTTCATCGCATGCTCAAATACAAAAATGAAAGAAGAATGAGATATGATGAATTACGTAAGCAAGGTCAGGATTACACTAATAATTATTCTCAAGCTAGGCTGCCTCATCAGCAGACCAGAAAATTTGAGACAGGTACACAGGAGAAAGATCCTCAAGCCTGTTACAAGTGTGGCAAAAATGGGCATATTCGGGCAAACTGTCCATTAACCCTGAAAGCTAAGGAAAGGGCAATGAAGGCATCATGGAGTGATTATGAGTCTGAGGGAGAAAACTCAGTAGATGAAGAAGCCTTCATGGCAAGCACAAATCAATCAAAAGACTACATTTCAGATGAAAATGATCATAAATGGTATTTAGACAGCGGGTGCTCACACCACATGTCTGCTAAGAAAGAACTATTCTCCTCTCTAACATCTAAAGATGGTGGTAAAGTTATGTTTGGTGACAATGGTTGTGGTAATATCGTGGGAATTGGTACTATAGGAGGATCCCCCTACCCTACTTTTCATGATGTGCTGCTTGTGAAAGGTCTAAAACACAATCTCTTATCAATAAGTCAACTGTGCAGTAATGGAAATCGAGTAATCTTTAAATCTGATGCCTGTTTAGTTGAAAGGATAAACGACAACAAGGTTCTGCTTGTTGGCAGTCGAGTAAACAATATGTATATCATAGACCTGCATAACCTTGAAGCCTTTCATGAAATGTGTTTTGTTGCTTCATACCAACAAGAGCTGTTGTGGCATCGCAAGATGGGACACATCAGTTTACCAAAACTTGTTAGCTTATCCAAATCAGAATGTGTCAGAGGTGTCCCTATGTTGAAACAGAAAACTGATTTCTTTTGTGAGGCATGCATTGCTGGAAAACACACTAAGAAAACTTTCAGACCCAAAACTGATATAACCTCTCATCAAATGTTTGAGTTAATTCACATGGACCTATTTGGACCATGCAATGTAACTAGTCTGGGAGGTAAAAACTATGTGTTGGTTCTGGTAGATGATTATTCACGATACACTTGGGTTTTCTTTCTTGCTCATAAGGATGAGGCAGTAAAGAAGTTCCAAGTGTTTGTCAAACAGTACCTAGGACAAATTAGGAGTATAAGGAGTGATAATGGAGGTGAGTTTGTGTCTGAGGAGTTTGAGAGTCTTTGTAATGACTCTGGGATAACTCACAGTTTTTCAGCTCCTCGCACTCCTCAGCAAAATGGAGTTGTTGAGAGGAAAAACCGCACTATTATTGAATGTGCTCGCACAATGCTTCTTGAGTACAATCTGCCAAAATCTTTCTGGGCTGAAGCTGTCAGCACAGCATGTTATATCCTAAATCGAGTGCTTGTCCGAAAAGGGCTAATGAAAACTCCCTATGAGATTTTCAAAAACAAAGCACCCAACATCAGTTATTTCCATCCCTTTGGGTGCCCCTGCTTTGTTCTTAACACTAAAGAGTACCTTGGAAAATTCGATGCTAAGTCTGATGATGCTATTTTCCTAGGATACTCCATCAAAGGACAGGCATATCGTGTGTATAATAAACGAACAAAAAGGGTGGAAGAGTCAGTTCATGTTAAATTTAATGATTCTAATGGTGGTGTTAAGGTGTCTGGACAGGATTTACTGTCATTTGATCTACTGGAATTGACAAGAGAACCATCCGATAATGAAGCTACTGTTGATGGCCCACTCAAAGAGCAGATCAATGTGCAAGCATCTGCTGATCAGAATTCTCAGGCAGAAGCGGCTGATAAGACGCAGAAAAATGACACAATAAACGAATCTCTGCCTGCAGCACCTCCCTATATTCAGAAACGCCATCCAGTGGAACAAGTGATAGGAGATGTTCATGCTGGAATCCAAACTCGAGGAAACAGATACACTCCAGGTCAGTATGCTTACATTTCTCAAGTAGAACCCAAAAACTATAGAGAAGCTCTAAAAGATGATGGTTGGTCTATTGCTATGGTTGAAGAGCTGAACCAATTTGCTTATCTGCGTGTTTGGGACTTGGTTCCTCGCCCTGAAAATACTAATGTGTTAGGAACCAAATGGGTCTTTAGAAATAAATCTAATGAAGAGGGAATTATCATTCGTAATAAGGCCAGATTAGTGGCTCAAGGTTACTTACAAGAGGAAGGTATTGACTACGATGAAACTTTTGCCCCTGTGGCGCGTCTTGAATCAATCCGATTGCTATGTGCTTTTGCCAGTTATATGAAATTTAAACTCTTTCAAATGGACGTTAAAAGTGCTTTTTTAAATGGAGTCATTCAGGAGGATGTCTATGTTGAACAACCGCCTGGTTTTACTGATCATCAGTTCCCTGATTATGTTTTTAAGCTTAATAAAGCACTATATGGGCTCAAACAGGCCCCTCGTGCCTGGTATGAACGCCTAACTTCATATCTTAAGCAAGAAAACTTCACACAGGGAGCTGTTGATAAAACTCTCTTCATTAAAAAGGTTTCAGGTGATCTCTTACTTGTTCAGATTTATGTTGACGACATTGTGTTTGGATCCACAAATGAAAAACTATGCTCAGAGTTCTGTGAGTCCATGACAAATGTGTTTGAAATGAGCATGATGGGCGAATTAAAATTCTTCTTAGGTCTACAAGTTAAGCAAACATCTAGTGGCATTTTTATCAATCAATCCAAATACATCTCTAGCATGTTAAGCAAATTCGATATGACTGCCCTCAATACCAGTCCCACGCCTATGGCAACCAATATTAAACTGGACAAGGATGAAGCTGGAACTCCAGTAGATGAAACCCTTTATCGAGGCATGATCGGCTCTCTTCTTTACTTAACTGCTAGCAGACCAGATATCCAGTATAGTGTGTGCTTATGTGCTCGTTTTCAATGTCAACCTAAAGAAAGTCATCTCACTGCTGTTAAACGCATCTTTAGATATATTAAAGGGACATCAGATGTAGGTCTTTGGTATGGTCAGCAAGAATTGTTTGATCTAATGGGTTATTGCGATTCAGATTTTGCTGGTAGCCTTACTGACCGTAGAAGTACTACTGGTAGTTGTCAGTTGGTAGGCCTTTCCCTTGTGTCTTGGTCCTGTAAGAAACAGGGTGCTGTTGCTCTGTCAACAGCGGAGGCAGAGTACATTGCAGCTGGTAGCTCGTGTACTCAGCTATTATGGCTCAAAAATCAGCTCACTGATTATGGGCATAATGTTTCTTCAGTACCTCTATTTTGTGATAACACCAGTGCCATTAGTATGGCTAAGAACCCGGTTCAACACTCTCGCACTAAACATATAGAGGTGAAATATCACTTTATTCGAGATCTTGTTCATGACAATTTGATTTCGCTGCAATACATACCCTCTGAGTTTCAAATAGCAGATCTTTTTACCAAACCTTTGGCTGCTGATCGTTTTACCTTTTTGTGTCTTGAGATCGGGTTGAGATCTTTATCATCTCTAATCGAGATGATAGGAAGGTAAGTTTTCCTCTTGGTTTCCTTTTCTTTTATTTTTTGCGTTTTTATTTTCCTTTCTTTTCTTCTTGGTTTTCTGGGTGTGTCTGGCGTAGCATTAACTGTTTATGATTCTTTCTGCAATTTCGTACTCTTTGATTTACTGCATTGAGTGTCTTTCCCTTCCTTGTTTTGTTCTCTAGTATTTAACCCGGGTCTTGACTGTTCCTATCCCTTCATCCCTCGTATCGTTGTCTTTGCCCTTCTCCTAAACATGGTGTTCGCAATCACCTACACTGGCACTCTTTTCTTCGAGCCTATCCCTGTTAACTACCATCGTCACCTTCAAAATTTTGCCTCTCGTCCTTTTCTGGCCTCATATCACATTCCCTTTCCTGAACTAGTGGAACTGGGACTTGATGTGCACAGGTTCATTCAAAACTTGGGTTGGGAGTTTCTGCTTGATCACCCTTTTTCCTCCTTGGTCTGTCCGGATTTAGTCCGCTACTTCTTCTCAAACTTTCGCTCACCCGGTCTTGCCTCTCGTTCCTTCTCTACTATTGTTTTTGGCCATCTGCTCACTCTCCCTCTCGATGATCTGTCGGATACGCTTCATATCCCTCGAGTTGGAGAAGCTCTGGCTGATGCCTCTGAGTTGGAACTGTTTGCCTTTCAATATGCTGAAGAATTTCATCAGCTCACCGGTGTGTTGCCAGCCCCCAACCATATTATGCCTGTCTCCTCTCTGCTGCCCTCTCTTCGGATGCTGCATTACTGCATCACTCGAGTCTTTGTCCCTCGTGCTGACTCCTTGAACCTTGTTCTTCCGGTCGATCTTTGGATCATATCCCATGCTGTTCATGGAGTCCCCCTAGATTATGCTCATTTAGTGTTTTGGCAGTCTTATGCGATCCAGTGATGCCTCCTTTACTGGTCCATTTGCCTTGGGTCCTCTGGTCACCTCTCTGCTCCTCGAGCTTCGTATCCACCTCTCACCATTTATCACCATCACACCCTCTCTGTTCCCACCGGCGGGTGCTGTTCTGGATGCACTGGAGATTGCAATTGAAGGGGAGGATGCTGTTGAAGGGGAGGACGTCATCTGGGTCAGCAGCAGCGGAGATAGCAGCAGCAGCGATGACTCTGGACTGGAGCCCTTTGTCGAATCCCTCCAAGCTCTGCTAGAATATGGATCTGATGCTGACGGTGACAGCGCCTAAAAGCACTTTATCAGACATCTCGCTACTCTTGTCTTTTTTTTAGTACTGTCGATCTTTGGAGCTTTTTTATTTCGGTTGGTGGTTCTGACTTTGGTTTTTGCTGGATGATTGTTTTGGATGATTGCTGGATTCTGTGTGGTTTTTGCTGGATGATTGTTTTGGATAATTGCTGGATTCTGTGTGATTGAACTTTTATGCTTAATTCTTCCTTAGTATTTCTTTCATAAGTTTGGTCGAGAGAAGGCCTCTTCATTTTGCAGGCAATTGGGAATCTCTGATTTAAGGGGAGATTGTAGAACCAAGTTACCAAATCAGAGCTGCGTCAAAAGAGGAAAGAAGACAGTCAGTGACAGCACAGAATTACCAAGTCTAGTCTATGTTTGATTTCTCAGTGCAACGGTCAAAAGCTTGCCATTGGCTATATATACAGTGGTGCTCTGCATCTATGAAAGTACTTTTTGTAAGGGTGGAAAAGGGCTGCTTACAATCTGGGTTAATCCTCAGAGGAATAGGGTCTGAAGGATTAACGGTATAACGGGTCAGGGATAGGGATCCGGGCTGAAATACTTCTCTTGTACTTTCTTCGAGTCTTCGTTTGTGTCAAGCTGCTTGATAGGAAAATAATCAAATAAAAAGAGTCTCCTAGATCTCAGTAAAGTACTGAGTCTAGGACGAGGACGTACCCGTAGCTTGGGGAACCTCGTTAACTTGGCCGTGTTCTTTCTTTTCCTGCTGCACGAACTAAACTTCTCCTTCTGCTTCTGTCTCTGTTTTCTCATTTCCCCTGCTTCTGGAACTAGTCTCGTCTCAAGGTTGAAGACGAGTTCCAACTGAAGTGAGCAGGCTTAACTTATGGGCTACAGAAATAAGAAATAAGCGGGCTCTTGTCTATCTAGTCCATGGGCCGCTAATCCAATTTCTGGGCCCAATCTTTTCAATCTGCTTATACCCAGAAGAAGATCAAGATTCTTCTTCACTCTGAAACATTTCCATCGTTCTCTTTTCTCTTTACCTTCGTCTCTCTGACGAACCCTAGTTCTCTTTCTCAATATTAGGATTACACTATCTCTGCACGTTTTTTTTGTGTGCATTATAGTGAATTCTTGAGAAGTCAATTATTTGTATAGTAAGCACGTTTAACTTTGAATATCTTATACGAATGCTTCTGAATCATCCCAAAATGTGTTTTGTCCCTTAAGATTGGATGGTTCCCTACTGAATTATGGATATATATCCTATGTTTTGTCGACATGAGATTTGCCTAAGATGTTACATACATCGTATTGGGACTCAAAGACGCGAAGAGAATATAATACCATTTGTATCATCCTAACCTTCTTTCTTACCAAGATATTGTTCGTATTGGGTCTATTCCACTCGATTTCTCTTTTAAAGTGCATCATGATGACTTCTCGAGAGGTCATCCTTCTCTACATTGCTCCACACAAGTAAGTTTAACTTCATAATTTTTATGAGAACTCTTCAATTTCACATTAAAACATATTTTGTCAGAAAATTTTGAATTGTTACGTATAAATCATGAATCTCTCACATTCGATGGCAATATTTTGTTAAATTCATCCCCTAATTTGCGCAGGCAATCGCTTGGCTTTGTGCTCCATAATTTGCCCTGGCCCGGAAACCATCTTAGCGATGAATTCAATTTGTCAACATCGTCCATAAAATATAATAACAAATAAAAAATTATGTTTAAATAATATAAAATTTAACTCATAAAATCCACAATGTCATGTTTACAACGAAATTTCATATACTGAAGATCGTTCTTGATTATCATTATATCTGAAAGGTCCTTTTGCATCAAATTGAGTTTATCAAAAGTATCAAATGAGTTAGATGGACCAAAACAAGAAATGCAGTCCAACAATTGAGTATTCATATTACCAAAATTAGACCACAATATACCGCAAATCTATTCAATTCACCCATCAATTACAATTTGACAAGTAAAATTGAAAGAAATATAAAAGAAGAAAGGGTTAATACCCTAGTTTGGCCCGAAGTTTAGCGTAAGGGACAGTTTTGGCCCCATTTTTCAAATAAGACATTTATGATCCACTTTTGAAATTATATGAGAGATTTGGCCTCAAAATTGTGTTGACTGTTAATATTGACTGTCAAACACTATTTCGTTAGTGACTTAGCAAAAAAATAGCTATGTGGCATGCCACATCATTAAATAATATTATTTTAATTTTATAATTCAAATAAAATAAAAATTAACAAAGAAATCCCTCTTACCCAAAATCCCCAAACCCCAACCAATCCCTAAATCTAAATCAACACCGCCGCCTCCTTATCATCGTCAACTACGCCTCCAAACCAAATTCTTCCTCCCTTTCTCGACCTTTGTCCCATCCTTCTCCCTTTCGGCCACCGCCTCGACATCTCTCCTCGATCGCCGCTTGGTATGCCCTCTCCGCTGGGTCTCCTCCGTGGGCGGATCCCTCTCCGGTGAAGGCCCAGAAAATCCAAAATCCAAGCCCCCGCACTCGTCGATTCCCTGCCTTTCCAAGAGAAACAAATCCCGACTCCAAGCCATGCAAAATTCATGGATTGTGGCCTACGAGAAGATGTTGAATCCTCTGGCGAAGCGAGTAACAGGGGAGCCCCTGAGACTAACTATCGCAAAGCGGATCCTGGTCGGCATTGTGATGTCGATCGCAGCGATGGTGGTGGCGACGAATGTGGAGAGGAAGAAGAGGGATTCGGCGGTGAGAATTGGGGAATTCGTTTTCCTCCAGTGCTTCGCGATCTTGATGTCGCAGTTCTTGTTAATGGAGATCACGGATGGTTTTTCTTTCTTTGCCTGTCGGCGTTGAATTATGTGAACTCAGCGCTGGTTCACAAAGCAACGGCGGGCGCCGGGTGAAAATGGGTGGAGCTGGTCGTAGGGATGGGTGTGGCCGCTGGTAGGGATTGGAAATGGGGTGGGGATTAATTGGAGCCCAATTTAATTTTCTTGCTTTTTATTTTATTGTTTTTTTAATTTTAACATAAATAAGTAATGGGTAAATGATTACCAAAAATTTTTTATGTGTAAATGATGTGGCAGCCATGTTGGTGCCACCTCAGCACCGAATGTTGAGTTACTTACGGAATAAATGTTTGACCGTCAATTTTAACGGTCAACACAAGTTTCAGGCCAAATCGGGCCAATAATTTCAAAAGTGGGTCATAAATGTCTTATTTGAAAATGAGATCAAAATTCAAAACTGTTACTTACATTAAATTTCAGGCCAAACTAGGGTATTAACCAAGAAAAAAACCCAAACTTGCAATTTTGGTCAAAATAACTCTTTTGACAGTCAAAAAGTACATTATGATATTTTGGGGCCATGAGAATTGAAATTATGCAGAGTAAACTGAAATACCTCCTTCATAGACATTTTAATTAACTCACTCATCTTTACTTTATTTAAGTGGTGAAATATGAAAACATGTAAATGTTTTATTAAACAAGACAATTAGACTCAATTACCACATTCCAAACAGACATAAAAAATAATATGCCACATACCAAAACAATACAACATTTTGATTCAAAATATCACATAATCAAGCTAGACGTCTTAGAGCTATAATAATAAAAAGCTCATTTTATTATGTGGACCATGGTCTCTGGCCTTTATTTAATAATACAATTGATGAAATTGACAACCCAAACAATAGGGCGTTTCAAATTGATCAATCATTCCAGCCTTGCCACAGTGATCGGTCCAAAACATAGAGACACAACTTTCTTCAGTAGTCTTATTAATCATGCCACCGGCATATCGGTTTCGCCATCCCAAGGGAACGCCGGCGATGGCTTCGTAGCCTCCACCAACTGCTCTTCCAGCCTCGCCTTTGGCTTCGATCGCTTCAGTGCCCCAATCTCATGCCCGTACTTGCTCACTTCCCCACAGTATTCCTAGCAATTATCAAATACCGTAATATCAGAATTACCAATAACAAAATCCCCGACATCCCGAATACCAAATAACTTCCGAATATCATCAAGAAAACGACTCGGTGTGCGAGAATTGTTCTTACCTGATCAGCATGCATTTTCCTGACGAACTTCTTGAACAAATCAAAGTTGTTAGGAATCATAAGATCATCCGTCAACCGAAGGATTGTGACACCATACATCCTCAGCTTCTTCTCTCCTTCCTTGGCCGGTCGGACGCCATTAGGCCTCGCGTTGAGAAGGATCTGATTGTAGCCATTTGCGTCGTACCTGGCCAGGGCATTCTCTCCCGCCACCTCGATCCCTTCCTTCCATCCGTCGCTCAATACCTGCGTTATTAATTGATCATATCATCATACTCAAAAAATCGATTTCTTTTGGTGACAAAAATCGGAATGGTGTGAAATGCACCATCTGAACGAGTTCCTGAGGTGCACTTTTGGCATCAGCAGACTGCTCGGAGTTCCTCATTTCCAGGCAAGTGAAGTTGAGAACCCCATAGTGCCTAGACAGCATCCTTGCGACAGGACGGTATCCATCTCGATCGGGCAAGTTGTAGTAGCCTGCTGTGAGCTCCGCGGCGTGGCTTGGATCAGTGTACCACCAGTGGATTCCTGAAACCTGCAATCAGGAACATAAAATTTTGGTGTGTGACAGATTATTAGTAATATTGGACAACTTGTATGTGATGTTACCTTAGCTGCCAATTTGACCTTGCAGCCCAGGAAGGCCTTGTTGGCTTCATCGATGATGTCGTCGCCATGGAGCAGCAACTTGGTGGAGTACCAGGTTAGGAAAAACTTGCCCTTCTCGGCGAGGTAAGTGCCGTTGTTCGATCTGAAGAAGGGTGTTTGGTCAGGTGTATTGTTGTATTCCCCTGCATCATCAGGCAATTCCCACTCAGGGTGCCCTGCTTTTGCTGCAGCAGCTTTGAAATCTGCTGCCAGGTACTTGTCATAGCACTGGACCGTATAAATTTGCAGTAAGAACATTAGTATGATTGTAGATTGTTTATGTTTAGGACATCAATGAACTGGTTGGTTTTGATTGTATGTGTCACCTGAAATTCTCCAATCCCAGGGAAAACCCATCCTTGTGTTTCAGGGTAAGAAGGGTATCTGAGCTCCCCAGCAGGACCAAGCCCAACTTCAATGTCGATTATCAGCCCCAATTCAAAGAAATCCGCCATGCTCTCCCTGAAGCTCTTCATGTAATCACCATAAATCTGCGCGCATAGTGCGAATTAACTACACACCAATCAAGTTGGACGATGAACATGACAACGATTCGCAGTAACGTGTTCTCACCTGTACAGGGGTGCGGCCAGCGAAAAGGGGCATGTGATCCACGCCAAGGGAGAGATACTCCTTGTTCCTTACACCACTCCTGTTGGTGTAGAAGATATCAGGGTTCGTCTCCCCAACTTTGAGCACCCATGGAGGAAGAGGGATGAAGACATTGTCTCCAACATTGCCACCACACTGATGAAACGACATGATGGCTTGGATTTTGAGGTCCAGCTCCTTGAGCAGCAGGAACAGCTCCCTGTAACCGCTCCAGTCGTATTGCTTGGGGCCTTTGGCTTCGATGATCCCCCACCATACATCCACCATGACCCCGTCGATCCCCGCCGCGGCCTTGAGCTCCTTCAGTTGCTTCTCCAGCTTATCCTTGTTCTCAAACACATTCTCAGCGGTAACTACTCCCAACTGATCAACCAAAAAATGTGACATTCCATCAATTTGTTAGACACAAGTGGTTAATTAAGTTTAAGTAGGAGAGTGATCATCATGGTTACTCACTGGGAGCATGACGAAAGTTGGAACATAGTGTTGAATCAGCTTGTCGTCATAAGTGGGAGCCTTGGCCTGCATTTTTTGATCCAATTTGCTTGAACAAGTTCTATTCTGGTTGTGTTGTGTTGAAAAACCACCTGCTGCTGGCCACTATTTATAGGGGGAGATCTCAAGCATGCAAAAACGCAGGCTGTTGGCTTTCTGGATCTCTACAGATGTACGATTCGCAATGAATGAAGGAGAGGTATGGTCACATCGCGTACGTGAAGGAATTAAAAACATGTGTCCTGTTGTTAGGTAATGGGTTTAAAAGATGGCCCAAATATAGGTGCTCTTCTTGTCAATTATGGGCAATTTCATAGTCTAAGATAATAAAGCTGTACTACCCTCTTCAACCGACGGTTCACAGTGGGCTCGTTGCTTTTAGATTGGGGGTTTCGCAAATCAATGTGATCATAAGGCTCGTTGGTTTGCTTCCTATATTTTTATGAGTTTTTAAATGTTTGAGAAATCCTACTGTATCGGTTGGTCATATCAGAAATATCGAATATCAAAGTTAATCGGTAGAAGATTTTGACGGTAGAAAATATTTGAACCATGGTTTTAGTACAAAATACCCTATAATTGATTATAATGATATATTTCCAGTACGGTTTCACAATTTTTGATATTTAGGCGGGGTGCAATGAAAAAAAAAACTAATTTGTCCACGAAAAAGAAATGAATTATTTGGTTCCAATGAAAATACGAAATGACGACTCCTTTCTAGTTATTGCAAATTACTAATTTTTTTCCCACAACATTTTCTTATGAATGGTTCGTTCTATTATTTCATCAAAAAGGGTTTACTCGACTAGACCTTATCTACCAATTTAAAAACAATGGAGGCAAGTAAAAAGAGCCAACCCAACTGTAAGAAACTTTCGACTTCCTCACTGCTACACAAAACCAGTAGGGGTGTGTTTGGATAGAGTGATTTGAATTTGGTATTTGTGATTTGGATTTCTAAATGTCAAATCATGTGTTTGGATATGAATTACATTTTGTATTTGGAGTGGTGCCAAATTCATAGGGTGATTTCCAAATACATATCTAGACTATTACTTGTCAATTTCAAATACACTTCAACAAGTATTTGGAGTGGTGCCAAATTCATAGGGTGATTTCCAAATACATATCTAGACTATTACTTGTCAACTTCAAATACACTTCAACAATTAGTGATTTGAAATACCTCATAACAAAAGATTGGACCAATTTGTAAAATTTTATAAGTTTAGGTACTATAGTGTGAGACAAAACATATAAAGGTACCAAAATGTAATTTTACCATCAAAATTTCTGGAACTTTTTATCAAATTTCCAAATACACATATCCAAACGCACCCTAGATCATTTTTCATTTGTCTTATTGAATCAATCACACTTGTTACTTGTCTTCCATTCTTAACTGCAAACCTTTCCCTCCACATGCTGCTGAATGCTGAAGAGAGACTGCCAGAGGATCCTCCCAGCTTTAGAATATGCAGATGATCCAAAAAATGAATCAACTGCCCCTCTGAAGTTCAGACAGTCGGACAATGGAGGGACTTCTGCTTGAAAATTTAGAAAACAAAGCCTCATAGAGTTCTTTATATTTGTTGCATTCTGAGAACCGATGATTGTGTGTTTCCACCACTGTCACAACAAACACATGTAAAAGCACCCTGATAACCTATGATAATAGTTTATCACAATTGTGACAAACCCTCTTATAATTAGACAGGTCAGGAATTGATTCCTGGGGATCACAACACCTTTTCAGAGCAGATTATACAAAGGTATCACAGTTGATTTGGGTCTGAATTGTTCCCAAACCAGCTTTACAGAGAATTTCTTCGGTGCTTTCTAATTCCAACAACAACTTCCATCTTTCACTTCAATATAACTCTACGCCTTCTCCCCGAGGTTTAGTATTTACAGCCATAGCCAAGAACCAGTTTTGCAGTTGGTTGTCCAGGGATTTGAATTATGTAGTTAATATTCCTTAATCTAGGCAAATAACAATGATAATTGCTTGGTCAGTAAGTTCCAGATGTGCCTTACAACAAAACCTAGTTCAAAGTATAAAGATCTCGAAGACCTAAACCCCCTTCTTTTTTAGGATAACATATCTTTCCCCAAGATGCCACTGCTCTCTTTTTCCCTTCAGCTCCTACACCACATAAGAATTCACTACAGAGCTTCTCAATCTCTTTGATCACCTTCTTAGGCAAGATAAAAAAAAGAGCCCCATACAGAATTGAACCAAGCTGTAAAGAACTGACATGACTAGTTGAAGTTTTCCAGCATAACTTAATAACTTTGATCCTCGGCTCTGTATTTTGCACATTATTCTATCTAGGGCTAATACCATTACAACATCCGAACTATCCGGAAAATGCCACTTGTGTTCTATTGTTTTCAATATTCCATCTGTGTCCTGAACTATTATTTTGTTAGTGTTGACCGACGTTGACCATTAGTATTTAACAGAAAATCCGGTCAGCGTTGACGTGGCATCTGACATGAAATTTTTATTATCAATTTCATTTATTTACCATTTGAAATAATTAAAATAAGGAAAACAAAATAAAAATAATGGAAAATTACAAAAATAAAACAATAACTCAAATCGACGATTCTCTTCTCCATATTGACAATTCACTGGCGACCCTATTTCTCTTCTCCAGATCTAGAGGTTGTTGCGGTGGGGGAAGAGAGATTGCTTACCCTGAGTCAGATTTCTTGTCGGCGGAGCGATCCACATTAGCGAGGCAATCCAATTCGTCTTATCGGAGCTTTCCCGACGTAGAAAACTAGAGCGGCCTTTTAATCTCCACAGTCTTTGGTTTCTGGGCGTAGAAAACCTCCTCCCTCTCCAGAATCTCACATTTACCGGAACCCTTATGCGAACTGAATTCCACGAACAGAAACGGAATCGAGAGAATAGAGACAACCTTTCACCTGTTCTTTTTCTTCCCAAATCCATTCTCACCAAACCCAAATCTTGCCCAAATTTGAAACTCAAAACAAAACCCCAAATCTCCATATCTGTCAATATCACAACCCCTTCTACCCCAGATCTAAAAAACCCCTTCCTATTTGACCTCACCAACAGATGCAGAAAGATATGGAGGAGCCGGCCAGGAAGCAAGAAGATGAGTGTGAAGCTGAGATGCAGTCACGTCCTCCTCATCCCCCGCCGCTGCTAGGGATGGCAATAAAACCCATGACCGTGGGCATCCGACCGCCCCCGACCCAGTCAACGCGGGGAATCCCCGCTTTGATCGGGTATGGGCAGGTATGGGTAAAACCCGCAAAAAGTTTGATGGGTATGGGGCGGGTATGGTTTTAGCCTCCCCCGCCCCATACCCATCCCCATACCCGCCCCACCAAGATAATTTCTTCATATATATAAAAAATATGTGCATCAAATTATAATCTATTAATGATGATGAGGATAACTTGAAAAAATAAATAGTAGATATGCAATTGAGTGACCACCTTAATCAAAATCTAATTCATTTCTCTCAATTCTCATTTTACTCTCACTTTCCCCTTGTCAACAAGATTATGTTAGTTAATTATTATTTAGTAGATGTATCAGAGTTAGAACATAATAATTTGAAAAATATTATACTCTATATTATATATTAATGGATATTTTAGGATCATAATCTTTGAACCATATTAAAAAAATGACCGTGTTTTGTTGACTTCGTGATATAATATGTTCGTTTAGAGTTATAATTAGAACTTTTCTTGTAAGTTTTAGGTATAATAATGTAGGATGTACGGGTATGGGTATTACCCATGGGTACCCGAAACCCACGGGTATGGGGATGGGTTTGCAAAACATTCCCCCGCATGGGTATGGGGCGGGTATGGGTTTGGGTATTTGAAGATGGGTATGGGAATGGTTTAAGCAAACCCGCCCCAAACCCGCCCCATTGCCATCCCTAGCCGCTGCCAATCTTTCTCAAACCGTACACGTACAGCGCATCTCTGTCAAAAAATAAAAAACAGGGTTTAAACTCAAAATTGTAAGATCTTTGATTTTCTTTCACAGTCTCAAATTTCTTAACCTAATCACTTGTCGAGAAGCTCCCATGGGTCAAATTTGTTGAGATCGACCTCGACGATGAAGGGGACAATGATGATCTGCCCGACGCATTTCTTGCAGAGGTAATAGGTGGTGATGGAGTGATGGTGATAGGGTTCCAGATTACTTGATTTGTTTTTTTAACAATTTTTGTTTTTTCATATTAGATAAAGCAAATATGAAAATAATATTAATTTATTGTTGTTAGAGAGCAATTTTATTTTATTATTAATATCCTTTTTTTTGTTGTTACTTTTAAAATAATAGTAATTTTATGTTAAAAAAATTCTTGAATTTAAAGTTTTCTCGATTTTTTATCTTCAAAATTTAATTTAATTTAAATTAAAAATGTGAGGTGTCAATGACTTGGCATTGTCACGTAAGCAAAAGTCAATGTTAAGTTGACCACCGTTTGGTCAACTGTTATCTTTAACGGTCAACGAAATGGGCATGATACAAATGACACAAAATATAATAGTTCATGACATGAATGGAATATTGGAAACAATATGACACAAGTGGCATTTTCTGGATAGTTTGGGTGTTGTAGTGGTATTAGCCTTCTATATATTAATGGTCGACAGGTTTTAACTATCTAGTTTGTAGCTAGCCCTCTTAGCCATTCTAATATTCCATTCATGAGGCAACCCTCCACAGTACACTTCACACTTTGAAGGATTTGAGACAAGACCAAATATAACCCTAAAATGTTCTAGGACTCTTTGAATGCATTGGAATCCATAATTAGTGCCATCCGAGAAACCAAAAGATCATATGCAAACATTATATGTGTTAATCCCACTCTTTTACACATTGAGTGATAAGGTAATTTGTTCTCATCTACTGCCACTCCCATTAAGAACCTAAACACTTCCATTGCCACTGCAAATAGAATGTGGGATAAGGATCCCCCTGTCGTAGTCCTTTTTGTGCAAAAAAGTACCATGCCACTTCTTTATTGAACTTCACACTAAGCTTAGGAGTAATGCATATAGTGGCTCACCCCTCGTGGCGTAATTCAAACTCATATTATATCTCTACGTGAACTATGGGTCAAGAGACGAATTAAGAGGTTCAAAAAGATCTTGGGAGCATTCAAGATGGGTGTAAAAGGCTCTACAAGAAAGGCTTACGAGTTTGTTGATGTGAAATCGATTGACAGAACATAATAATTCTCGTGGACCAAAGATAAAGGCCAGAATACAATGATACATGGATCAAATGGGATCGTTCTTGATGAATATGGAATTTCATCGAGGAAAGCCCATCACATTACTACAATTTGTGGACAAGAATCAAGAGAAGATGGACTTGGAGGAAGGAGTGAAGAATTCGACTCAAAAGGAAGGAATTCCCCCATGGTGTGATCTATAGGTGTGAAGAGAAGGTGTGCAAGGAATATAAGTGTGAAAGGAATATCAGGTGTGAACACAAGCCATGTGTGGGAGGATTTTAAGGCTAGAATTAAGGGTTGAAAAAGTCAAATTTATTTCTTTTTCTTTGTAAGACTTTGTTTACTTGTTTGTTAAGGTTTGGGTTAATACCTTATTTTGGCCCGAACTATGATCATATATAATCAACTTTGGCACGTGGTTTCTGAAATTAACATCCTGGCCTCAACTATGCAGCATATAGACTCAACTGCCCCGACACATGGTTTGACGGTCAATTTGGACGGTCAACACCATTGATCGTTAGTCAACACGCCATGTCATTGCATTGTCAGCCTAAAACTCATTAAAAAATTTAAATTCAAATTATTTTCCTAATTTATATCATTTATCATTTTCAAATTAACCAAAAAAAAATAAAATTTAAAAATATAAAATAAAATTTATATATTTTTTTATATTTGAAATTGATAAATTTTAAAATTAACCAAAAATTATCATATTATATTTTATAAATTTAAAAAATATATTATAAATTATATATTATAAATTTAAAAAATATAATATAAATTATACATTTTATTTTTTGGATAATTTTTAAAATATAAATAATTTGATAATTTTTGGTTAATTTATAAAATGTATCATTTCCAAATTACTCAAAAATTAAATTTATTTATGTTTTTATAATTTATTTTCGGTTAATTTGATAATAAATAATAAAAATTAGAAAAATAATTTGAATTTAAATTTTTTAATGATTTTTAGGATAACGAGGTAATGACATGGCATGTTGACTAACGGTCAATGGTGCTGATCATCCAAATTGACGGTCAAACTCAGTGTCAGGCTAATTGAGTCTATATGTTACATAGTTGAGGCCGGGATGTTAATTTCTGAAACCTCGGGCCAAAGTTGATTATATGGTCATAGTTCAGGCCAAAATAAGGTATTAACCCTTAAGGTTTTTGTTTTCCTTTTTCAAGTAGGATTTGTTTATCCTTAGTAGTTTTGGGAGTAAATTCGTCGCCTATATAAGGAGGCCAAACTATTGTATTTTTCATTCAAGTTTTCATCAATCAAATACAAGTGAGTTTGTGTGAGTTCAATTGTGAACGTTTTTGCTTAATTTCTCCTTTGAGGATTCGGGAGAATTGAGTGGTCTCTTATCAAATAGAGAACGCGTCTAGTTGTGGCCAACATCGACTATACCGGTTGGCCTTATCCACGGGTTCGAGATTGTTTGATTTGTTTCATATACCAATTGGCCCTTCTCACGAGTTCGGATCTGTTTGATTGATTTCCGCGACTATCTTTTATTTTCGTGTTATTTAAGAAAGAAGAAAACCACAAAAGAGTTCGACGTTGCGCAATTCTGATTTTTGGTCCAAGTTTGAGTGGATTCTTGAATTGGGATCATATCAAGTGGTATCAAGAGTCCGGTTCAAACGCAGCGTAGAAGACAAAGATTCTTGAAGTTCTTGACGGTTTCTTGAAGTAGGTTTGGTTTTCTTGAAAATTAAGAATTGACCAAATAAGACGACACCAGCCTTTGGGAATACATCACAATGCTAGAAGGAATTCACCGCGATATCAATATAAGGACGACTATGAAAAATTCAAAGATGATGATGGTTACCCACATGAAGATGAGGATGAGTTGAGGGGGATCAAAGTCAACATCTCGTCGTTCAAGGGGACAACCAACCCTAATGCCTATCTTGATTAGTAGGAGATGAAGGTCTTCTTCGAAAACTATTATTATTTGGAGTGGAAAAAGGTGCAAATCGCTTATATGTCATTCACGGGTCATGCTATGGTGTGGTGGGATCAGTTATGCAACAAGAGGAGATGGAATAGCAACGACCTATAGAGACTTGGGAAGACATGAGGGAAATCATGAGAGATCGATTTGTTCCAGACTACTATCAACGTGAGATGCATCAAGCTTTTCATTTTCTTCGACAAGGTTCTAATAGCGTGTATTATTATTTTAAGAATATGAAGCGCCTAATGGCTCGAGCTGATTTTGATGAAGATGGGGAGGAAACTATAGCTTGATTTCTCAATGGTCTTAATCTTGGAATAAGGCATGTGGTGGAGATTCAGCCTTTTATTGATTTGAATAAATTGGTACAAATGGCAATCCAAGTGGAGAGCATCAAAGAGAGGTTATACACAATGGATTGCTTCTTCAACCAATCCAAGTTTTTCAAATGCAGCAAAGGCTTCATATCCACGACATGAAGATCTCAAGCTCATCCTCAAATCAAATCCATCACCTATATCTTCAAGGGTAACGTGCAATGACAAAACTCGATCTGATTTTCGTTCTAGTGATGTTATGTGCATTTCTTATTTTTGGTCCAAGTTCGAGGTTCTCTTCGAATTAGGGTCATATCATATAGAGATCCATCTAATGAACTCATTCGGAAAACCCATAGCATCTAATAGAGTAAACAAAACCCCCCCGATCGACAGAGTCAAAGGCCTTCATCAAATCGACTTTTACAACACTACGAGGAGATATGTGTTTTCAGGTATACTTTTATATTATTTCATGAGCAAGAATTATATTTTCACCTATTACTGCATAAAGATAATTAGCATAATACATAATGGAGACCCTAAAGGCCCTGTGCGAGAGGGCATCCTTGCACACCCATAAGCCCAGTCCTGCCTCAAAATGTTTCAGGATGGTAATTATGGGGAGGGTAAAATTCTAATTTTTTTAAAAAAATTAACGAAAGATAATCATCTATATATATTAGAGAAAAGATAATTACATCATGGACTGAAGTCAGGCAAGAAAATCAAAGAAATGACTCGGAGTTGGGTACAAAGAAAGGGCCCTTCTAGCCACCATATGGGTTACCCTATTGTTACGCCGTCCTACAAATCGCACACTAAGCCCGCCGTGAGTTGCAAAACACTGCTCGACCTCTTCGAGTATGGCTCCAAATCGATTATTATGGGTATCCATCCGATTAATCTTGTCAATAATCACCATGGCATCGCCCGCAAATCTAACCACCGTAAAACCTCGGCTTAGACACCAGAGAACAGCTTCATGTAGAACAAGCAATTCAACCAACAAAGGATCGACCAACACCGGAAACTGCACTCAAGCAGCCAAGAGGATTTCCCCACTTTGATCTTGAACAACCATCCCGACGGCCGAATGAGACCCACTCTTAGTTGCCCCGTCCAACATACAGACTACCGTATTTGGGTGATCAACCTCCACAGACAGAGCCGGAAGGATAGAACCCTGCAGACTCTGGGCTGGTAACAAACTAACTCATTCCTTATATTGCTTATGGAATTGACGCATTAGAGCAGGGATGTCAAACTGTTTGCCCAATATTTTAAATTTGTTACAAATCATATATGTGATTTTACTTGCATAGCAAAGTTGATGAGGTTACTGCTCCTTGCTTCAACCTAACTGCGGCCTAACAGTAAGAGGGAATTTTTTGTAGCATTTTTTCTTCCAAAAAGCATATATAATCGGTCTTCTTTGATTAATTACGGGGTTTTATCGTTTGATTAATTGCACATGGGATGGGATGGCCCTTTAGTACTAGTACTGTTTCTTCTTATTGACCTATAGTACCTTTTTTATTCTTTTTTTTTTTTTTTTTTTGGTCAGGCTTTAGCTGGTTCTTTAGGAATTGGGAAAGATGATAATGAGGAGGAATTAGGAGGAACATCGTTTTCTTTTCTTTCCATCTAGAAATCATTTCATTTACTCAGACAACTGGACAAATTAGTAGTGGTACATGCATGATTGCTATTGATTTAGAAATTAGAAAGAAGCTAGGAAAAAAAAGGGTATTTGATCATGTTTGGTCTTAAAAATCTTTTGTGAATCAACTATAAGGATCCATTGAGTTATCATGATAGTAGATTAATAGTACTTTATCACCTCTTGCAAAGAGAGGTCAATTTTGTCCAACCTCATGGATATTTTACTATAAAATCCTATTAGGATTGGTATGAAATCCAAATATATGGTAAATGATTAGAGTTTGATGGGTATATACTCATACTCATTTATTTGGATTGAGTTGAGTTTGTACCATACTCATTTGGAAATTACAGTTTGGTACCTAAACTTAACAGATCGTTAGATTTAGTACATAAATTTAATTTCTTGCATATGAGTCCTCCAATTATTGATGAAAAATTATATTTTAGTTCCTATAATTTTATGCATTACATTTTGATACCTGAACTTTTTAAGGTTTTACACATATGTCCAATTTTTGTATGTGTAGTTAGCAACCTCAAGTAAATGGGTATCCATACCCAACTCGTGCACATTTAGAGTATGAAAGCAATATCCATATATGCTAACCAAACCCATCTACAAAACCCCAAACTCATATATACTTCACCCATCGTTACCCATAATCAATGACTTTATTTGAATTTAGGTAAAATTACTCATGATAGTGTAATTTTCATCCCTACGATGACACAGTGAGTAATCATTATGGTAGTATGATCATCTCACAATACATTATCATTTCCTATCTCTATGGCACAGTGAGTTACGATGATTGCATGGAGTAATATGGTGTTGTATGGTCATATCCCAGTAAGTTATCATCTCATACCAAGAAGGGAGAGTGAGTTATCATGGCGGTATGAGGTGGTACAATTAGAGCTGTCAAAATGTAACCCGACCCGTGTAACCCGCCCGATCAATCCGACCTTCAACCTGCTCGCAATCCGATTTGACTAAAAGTCAATGACCCATAACCCGCGCCGACCTGCAATCCAATCGACCCGCAACCTGATCGACCCGCAATCCAACTAACCCGAACTCGTAACCCGACCAACCCGCAGCCCGACTATAATAAAAGGAATTCGATGAAGATAAACCAAAAGTTGACATTTGAAATTCTAGTTCACTAAAGTCTGATCATTACATCATCAATTATTAACTTAGTATAATAATATACATCATCAACCTATTAACGCATATAATATCATCAAATATTTATTTAGATACATCATCAACCTAATAGTGCACATAACATTATAAAATATTAATTTAGCATAATAAGATAATTATAAGATTTAAAATCCAAATATCATGGTCCTGTCATAAAAAAAGACTAATAATAGTTCACAAAAGTCTGATCATAACAAGAATACATTACTCATAATCGTTCATAATGTCTCAAGACCTCAAATATCAATAAAAACATGTCCAAAAAATAAATTGGCATTCCAAATGAAGATCATAACAAGAATACATGACTCATAACACTACAGGAAAAAGGTCATTTAATCATGGGAATAGTTGGACTCGGTCGCTGGAAACGAGAGCATTTCTCACTCATGGTTTCTCTCAGATCAGCTCATACATACACATAAATTGGGTTGAGGGACAAAGCACAAAACCTGCTTAGGGCCCAAACTTGCAAAAATAAGGCAGGATAATTCATTGGTCAATTTTGTTTGAGCCAAAATGAACTTTTCGTTGGTGGGCACTTTTTTGGAGCCAGCCCAAATTTTCACACCTAAATTTTGGGTAAGTTTGTTTTTCTTTTTTTTTTTTTCTGAGCCAAAGAAATTTTAGAGCCAACCCAAATTCTCCCACCTAAATTTTGGGAAAGTTTGTTTTTTTTTTAGCCAAAGAAATATTGGAGCCAACTCATATTCTCCCAACTAAATTTTGGGAAAGTTTGTATTGCTAAAATATTCATATTATTCACGGTAATTAACCATGACTGATTATTAGTCACGGGAAGTGAAGATTAAAAATAGGTAAATTAATTCCCGTGATTGTAACTATAAAATTAATTACGGAAATTAATTGAGGAGTTTAATTAACATCATAACAAAATAAAAGCTATACAAATCTAATTGATCATATCACATGATCTAACCATGCAAAGATATAAATAAAAGCTATACACATCTAATTGATCATATAACATGATCTAACCATACAAAAGATATTGGAAGTTTTAGATTACAGGGCTTCTTATAGAAAAAAAGTTTTAGATTAAAATTCTACAAAATAATGTTGAGTAGTTTTTATCCTTCGTCCCTCGAAACAAGATTCACATTCCACCAACTACATGTTCAGCAACTTCAGCTTCATCTCTACAGAGCCTGTAATATATATACCTTGTCAAAATGGGTGGTTCATTTTGCTAGCATCCGCACAAATTGCAGATACGTAAGAAAGTTAGTGAATTCTTTGAAATTCATCAATAACATGTGTCAAATTGTTGAGCATTGCAAACGATTATTTTACCTCTTCAATAGGTGGACGAACTCAAGAGTTAGCACTTTTCTGGGTTCTTGTACAACTCCAGTCAAATACGTTGCATCTAGGAGCAGTTATACCTCTCTGAGTCAAATACAGCTCCATGTCTCGGACTCAACGGCTGACAGACAAAGATCCGAAGCAGAGAGTGGTGGCGGCCTTTTGTCGGAAGTAGAGACCAGCAAGGCGGCCGATGTTGGCAAGAAACGAGAGGAAAGGGTTAGGTTCTTCTCGTCGGAAGTAGAGACGAGCAAGGTTGTGGGTTATTGGGCGAGGCCGGGGCCAGGGGCTCGAACGGAGAGGAGTTCGCTGTCTGGAGGTGGGTTTCGCTGTTTTGGAAAAAGGGGTTGGATTTCGACGGACGGGAGCAAAGACGGGGGCTGGTTGTTAGGGTTTAGGTTAATTAAGGGTGAAGGGGGTGAGATTTTGCACTTGCGGCAGGCCAAAAATTTTTAGAACAGAAAAGGAGCGGCAAAAATTATTGGAGGCAAATGTTGGAGCCAATTCAACAAAAAGAAGTGAAAATTTTGGAGCCCTCTCAAGCCAAAGTGAATTCGAAGCAAAGTGAATTCTCCCTCCAAGAATTTTAATAAATTGTTGTTAAAGAAATTGCTAATTGCTAAATTGTTTTTATATTTAAGCGATAGATATAACCTAGAAATATTTAAGCCATAGATTTAGCAACCCAAAAATTAATTGTGGTTTAGTGTTACGGATAATAGAGCAAATACAACATATAATTGATTTGAGTTGTGTAAACTACTTAATAGCAACTTTAAAAAAAAAGTGTTGCTATCATCTAAGGCAACTTTTTCACTCAGTGTAGCAATCTGAGTGTTACGAGAGGGTTTTTTCGCAACTTCAAAAAAAAGTGTTGCTATTGTATATCTAAGGTAACTCTTTCACAAAGTGTTGCAATCTAAGTGTTGCAAGAAGGTCTTTTTCTCGTAGTGGTCAAAATCATAACTAATAAGATCAACTTTTATTATTAACATATGTTCATGAATCAAACCGGCAGGGGGTTTAGGGTATAGGTTATAGAGTCGACTTGTAGGGTATATGGTTAGAGTATAATGTATAAATGGTTTAGCCACGATTAGTCAAAATCATAACTAATAAGATCAAATTTTCTTATTAATATATATTCATGAATCAAACCATTAGGGGTTTAGGGTATAGATTATAAAGTCGACTTATAGAGTATAAGGTATTAATGGTTTAGCCATGATTAGTCAAAATCATAACTAATACGGATCAAGTTTTTTTTATTAACATATGTTCATCAATCAAACCATTAAGGGTTTAGGGTATATGATATAGAGATCGACGTATAGGGTAATGGGTTAGGGTTAAGGTATTAAACTATTAATGGTTTAGCCAAGATTAATCAAAATCATAAATAATAAGGATCAAGTTATTTATTAACACATGTTCATGAATCAAATCATTTGGGGTTCAGGGTATAGACTATTTAGAGTTTAGATTATATGTTATCGAGTAAATTTATAATTGAACTCACAACAATTTTTGTAAATTTTATAATTTATTTTAATACAAAAATCATATAAATAATTAACTAGCTAAAACAACAATTTCTCTATACATTTATATGAACAATTTCACTTGTTTTTAAAAAATTAAAAAAAAATTTTAAAACTTTTCTCTCCAAATTTTGGTTTCCCCCAATACTACTGCCCAAAAATTTGATTCCCCCCACCCGCCGAGACCCGCCAATAATTTCCCCTGTAATGTTTCCCCAAAATTTTGTTTGCCCCCACCTTAGAGTCTTTGACTTTGAGTAGTGATTTCTTTTTTTTTTTACAAGTATTGTGCTAGCTTCATATAGTTACGATTTACGACTAACTAGTAATCACTAAAAAGTAACGCGATGTTCTGGTCCGTAAAACCCGCAACCCAAACCGCCAGACCCCAACCCGATTGACCCGATGAGATAGACCCGTAACCCGATTGGCTCGCAACCCGATTGGCCCAGAACCCGATTGAACCCACAACCCGATCAACCCGAACCCGATGAACTCGCAACCCGATCGAACCGCAGTCCGACCAACCCGCAACCTGAATAAACCTAGCCCGAACCCGCCGGAACCTGCCAGATTGACACCTCTAGGTACAATGTGGTACGATTATATGACAATACATAGTCACCTTCTGTGGTCAAGACATTGTAAGTTATCATGGTGATATGGGTTAGTATGATTATGCCACAATAATTTCATGGACGGAGCTGGAGCGTGGCCGGTGGCCCCCTCGTCTAAACTATTACAAAATAACTTAGGGGTCGTTTGGATGGATCAAATTAAAAATGAGTCAATTTGATTAATTGTCTCATTTTATAAACGAGGCAATTAAAACGAGTCAATTCGAATTACCTGCCTTCATTCCAGGTAATTGAAATTGACTCAAAACGGATCAATTCAAAATACCACAGGCAGATTGATCCATCCAAATTTTTTGCTGGCAAACGAGGCAATTTGACACAATTGTCTCAAAATATAATGAATTTACACGTTGTTGCTAATAATCATCGAACCTCCGCCCTATTTAAAATTGAAACTAAATGCCATTAGACTACGGCTTTCGTTGCGTTGCATCCGCTCGTTTGGATGAGGAATTGTAATGGATCGATTTGACACGATTCATTATGTTTTGATTCTTAATCCCAAATTTTGTATGCATTACGATTTGGTACCAAAACTTTCCTTTTGGTACATCTTTTTCGTCAAAATTATTACGTCTTACACTAAGTCAAGATAAGCTTTATGTGTCAATATTTTGGTAATATGTGTTGATCGATAGATAGCATAATAAATTTTCTCAACATTTTTTACCGGCCCCCCTTCTCTAATTTCAGTCGGATGGCTAGGGACGAATTGCTTCCTCAGAGCTGGTTCGGTAGACCTGAAAAGCGTTATAGATTGGTTTAGCGGCTTTGACTCCGCCCCTCAATAATTTACATCTTTACATTCATGGTACACAGTGGCGGAGCCACTTGGAGAGGAGGGGGTGCTTTGCACCCCCCTTGGGTTTGGAGAAAAAATTTCCGAGTAGGGGTATATACAAATTTGAACCAATGACCATTCAGTTGGTGGAAAAATTTCTTATCATTTCGATCGAGTGAGTTTTGTTATGTAATGCACTTTCGTCTTTATTTATAGTAATAAATTGTTGTCTTTTGTTTAAACTCGCTCTTTTTTTTTTGTAGCTCTACAACAGAGAAATTTCTTGTCTTTTGTTTAAACAAAGTTGAAAGTGAAGAAGTACCAATTGAAGTTCACTTGTTTGTTTCACAAAATCAATTCCAAGGTACTTCTGAGTTCTAATTTGTAATATTTGATGAATGGAAGTCTTGATTTGTATGTACTGAACTTATTTGTTTGACGTTGTAACCGGTGTATGTGAAACTATTTTAATGTAATTGTGTGAATTTAGAGTATTGCGTTGTTGACTTTTTGTTTAATTTAAAGTTGACTTTTCTATTGTATAGGTGATTTTTTATGATATGATAAAGACACCCCCTTGGCCAATTTCCTAGCTCCGCCACTGATGGTACACATATATATTTGAACAGTAGCACGTTGAATAATGATGCTTCCATCAGACTATATATGTTGATGGACGATTCTTCGATTGTAGATTTTGAAGCATTTTTCATAGTACTTGTAATTTTCTTTCAAGATTCATAGAAATTTTAGAGGAGTGCAAGATTAGGGATGGCAACTTTGCCCATACCCATGGGTTTCTTACTATCCAACCCACTTGGGTTGGGTATGAAATCCAAATAGATGGATATGGGTAGAGTTTGATGGGTTTGTACCCATACCCATTTACTTTGGGTTGAGTTGGGTTTATATCAAATGGATTTGGGTTTGTACCAATGCCCAAATACAAATTACAGTTTGGTACCCAAACTTAATAGACATGCATATTTAGTACCTAAATTTAATTTTTTTTGCATATAAGTCCACAAAATATCGATGGAAAATTATGTTTTGGTACCTATATTTTTTTGGTCTTACATTTTGGTACCTAAACTTTTCAAGTTTTGCAAATAGGTCCAATTTTTGCATGTGTAGTTAAAACACCCTCAAGTAAATGGATATCCATATCCAACCCATACCCATTTAGATTATGGAAACCCCAAACCCAAACCCATCTATAAACCCCCAAATCCATATGCACTTCACCCATACCCAACCCATTATCAATGGGTCTACTTGGGTTTGGGTATAATTACCCATGGGTTGGTAATTTGCCATCTCTATGCAAGATGCATATATATTCGACCTATAGCATGTTGATGAAAGATGCTATAGACTGTAGTATGTGGTAGGGGTGGTTATTTGGTCTGCGTTTTTTGGTTTTATCCGAAACCGAATTATATAACTCGGATTGAGACCGGATAGCAAACAATCCAACCTCATCTTTGGTTTTAGATTTGAGGTAAAAAAAAAACCGTTCGAGACCGGATCGAAAACCAGATAAATCCAGGACCAACTCCTTACCCTTTCAGGCCTCACACCACTCAAATCCCCACAAAATCAATCTAAATTCAAGATCGAATTGCGACCGGACTGTATCCAATCCAATTTTTGATCCTTATATTCCTGAGACCGGATCAATTCCGCCCAATTTAACCTGACCAGACTATATAGCCATCCCTAGTATGTTGATGGAGTATATATGATTTCAAATTTTTTCACAGTTCTTGAGATTTTGTTTAAAGATTCGGAGTTATTTGAGAGAGGAGTGGGAGATGGAGAGTTTTGAGTGAGAGTAGAGAGAGCAGAGAATCAGAGATAGTCGTGTTTTTGTTTCGTTAGAGAATAGTGAGAGAGAGGTGTTGAGTGTCGAACAATGTCAAACATGGGTCATCATTTAATGGAAGGTTTTACGTTTTATGCCCCTTGGTGGCCTGGGAATGCAAATCGGACAACTAGTACTCATATGTAACAGACAGTAGTTGCTAGATAGATTATGTAGGGTTATGGATAGTCACCGGACCAAATTAGAAACTCTTTTATAGGCTGAATTACACGATTCTATCACTGAAATTACACAATTTTTTTATGTTTGTCATCTAAATTACTTTTTTTTCTTATTCGCTACTAACTTTACGAATCGTTTCACCATTACTCACCGGCCGTTAGTCTCCGTCAAATTCCGTTAAAACCGTCAGTTTTTTTAACGTGACAAACTGAACTACTGATTGAATCGTTAACTTCATGACATGTCAATTTAAAAATTAAAAATTAATTAGTACCCCATCCTCATCTTCTAGCTCTGCACATCGTGAACGACTTCAGCTGGGCTTCGTCGCTTTGACTAGTCAACGATCTACCCATCGGTTTCCGCTATGCCGCAGGGTCCTAGTCTACGAGCAATCTGTTCTAGTCAACTCCGCCGATCCGGTCTCCGTTCCCATCGTCGGTTCAATCACCGTCGATGAAACCCTGCCTATGCTTTGAGGATGAGGACCAAGAGGCGTTTGCCGCTTTGAGCTCCGTCCCAAACCCTCACTGGGCCATCCATGAGTAGAGGACCCTCGATCTGAAGCTGAAGCCGCTCACTTCCCTCCCCAAAACCGTCACCGCTGGATCTCCCGCCGCGGCTCGAAGCTCCAGCCCCAGACTTGGCGGCGAATCTGGTTCCGAAATTTTTTCTGCACAGAGACGGAGCTGCGTCAATGACACCGTTTCGCGTGCCTCGACCTCCACGAAAACCGCCTCGATGGCACCGTTTCGCAGATCCCCAACTCCTCCAACCTCAAGCTCCTCTACCTCGCAGGGAACGACTTCTCCGGCGAGATCCCTCCGTGGATCTCCTCCCTCCACCGACTCCTCCGTTTAGCTTATCGGAAAGCAACCTCGACGGTTTAATCCCTTCCGAAATTGTAAATCTGACCTTTCGAAATTGTAAATCTGACCAAGCTATTGACTCTTCGGTAACGCGCTCACCGGCCGAATTTCGGACATCTCCGGTTACATCCCCGGATTCAAAGAGTTGCATCTGTCCAACCACGAGCTGTACGGAAGAGTCCCCGATGGGTGTGCGGAGAAATTGGTCCGACGAGGCTTCTTCGGGAACGAAGGGCTATGCGGATCCAGTCCGCTGAGTTCACTCCTCGTGTGTTCATTTACATAATGGAGTTCTTATTTTTTTTGTTTTTGTTTTTGGTGAGATGGAGTTCTTAAATTTAATTATTTATATTTTATTCATTCCATGGGGAGAGAGAGGATGAGGATGGGTTCAAATAGACATGTCATTAAGTTAACGGTTCCGTCAGCAGTTCTGTTTGCTACGTCATCAAAAAACTGACGCTGTTAACGGAAGCTAACGAAGACTAACGGGTGAATCGATTCATAAAGTTAGTGGCGTGTAAGAAAGAAAAACAATTTATGTTGCAAACATGAAAATTTATGTAATTTGAGTGACCAAGTGTGTAATTTAGCCCTCTTTTATAAGAAGCTTTTAAAAGAAATCAACAATAACAAGTTGAGGCTTGGAACTTGGAAGTGACCATGCAAGAATGACATTGAAAGTAGGGATGACAATTACCCACCCATGTGTAATTTTATTTAAACCCAAGTAGACCTATTGATTATAGGTTAGGGTATGAGTTAAGTATATAATGGGTTTGGGGTTGTAGATGAGTTAGGGTAGGATTTGGATTTTGCTTTCATAATCCAAATGGGAGTGTTATTAAAGCCGCCCCGAGCCGATCGGTCGGACCGGTAAAATCGGCACCTAGACGCCAGCCCGGTTTGGCACACCCCAAAAGCCGTAGCTGTCAGAATTACCAGTTTTTGAGCGTTCAAAATGGTTAACCATTCGAGCCGCGCGAACCATCCGAGCGGTTTTTGACTTCTGGCCGTCTGAAAGTAAGAAACAAAATCGAATGAAAATTTATTGAGTTCAGATTCAATGACTCGCGTTGAGTGGGTTGATTTCTCAACCTTCTTCAACTTTACCTCCTTCCACGCTCCGATCAGAACCCCATCGACGTCTAATCTCACCTTCGTCTATCCTCCTTTCGCTTTTCTCTGGTTGTCTTCAGAGAGAAAGAAAAGAGGAAAGGTTAGCGAGTAAGAGTGAGAGAGGCAGATCGAGAGTTTGAAAGACGTAACAGATTGAGGAAGAGTGAGATGATTGTTAGGTTTTGTTTTTGTTAGTGTTTTTCGCAAGAAGAGGGGGGAAGAAATTGGAACAGAGAGAGGGGGTGGGGTGAGCCGTGAGCGTCGCTGCTCATAGAAGTGGGTTGGTGTAGGGTTTTGGAATAGAGAGAGAGGGAGGTTGATGGTGAGCGATGCTGCTAATAGAGGTGGGTGGGAGTATATGTGTTCTTTTTAGCTCCTTGGTACAACTTAACAACACATTCATCTTATTTTTTCGAAATTGGTTTGTAAAAAGATGACGATTAATAACACCATTTTTATCAATCGTTTTGATCATAATCAATTAGATTAAGTATGAGTTTATTAGAATTTTCTTGTATTTTAATTATTTATGAAACTTGTGTTGGTACAGCTTCAAAAATTCATCTAAGGAGCACTATTTACAAAAATATTATAACTAAAAATGTATGAATTAGTTTTAATACTAAAGTTTATCATCACATTTACAAATATTGACTAAAATTTAAATTTAGATTATTTAAGTCTAATTTTCTTTCAATCAGAGTATGTAACATACATTAATCACATTCCTAAAACAAAAATGTTAAATAGTCAATTCGAAAAGAATACTTCCGCTACCTTCCTTTTTTTTTTATTTTATAATCAACATGTGCCTTTCTTTTGTTCATACCTTCCTTTGATAAGAAACTTGATTGATTTCATTATATTTGGGTTGCTATTTTTATAAGATCTCCAACACGAGAAATTGGAGGGGATAAACTTCGTAACCGTTTAAGTTGCCGAAATTATTAATTTAAAAAAGTAATCGCAGTTGCCGTAATTATCAATAAAAAATATATTAATAAGATTACTCCAAATCAGTGCCGAAAGCACGGTGAACGGCAAGTATCCCAACGTAAATGGAAACTTTATTCTCCTTGTCCTTGATTCTGTAATTTATTTGATATATGTACTTCATAATTCATATTTGCACTGCAAGAAGAATTTTTTTAGCAGTTCATCTCCCAATGAAGGTTTAGTACGCTGAGTTAATCATCAGTAATAGCTTATGCATGAGTTCTTTCAAAATACTTGTATCCTCGTTAGGTATCGGATCTGTTCTTCTTTATTCTTCTACTTTGTCAAGCTCCATGAGCAGAAGAGAAGAGAAGGAAGAAGATGAAGAAGAGTCCCCTGATTGGCAACGGTCGACTGAGCAAGGAGGGAAAGCTCAAAGACAAAAAGGAAAGAGCAGTGTAATTGGAAACGACAACGTTTAGCATATATTTGTATAGATTTATTTATTCCTTTATTATTAGCTGTAGCTAGTTGTAGAGAGCCACTTGTCTTGTTTTAGTTGGACAAGGTGGTTATGTTAGTTTGTCCTGTAGCTCTGTTTTCACTGTACATATTCTGCCTCAAGGCTGCAATGGAAAGCAAGAAAGCATTCCACAAAAATTCTGCTTTGATCAATTATTCTCATGGTATCAGAGCCTCTGGCTTACCTCACCTAGGGTTTCGTGACCTCTCGAAAGCGCATCAATGGCGGCGACGCAAGACGAAGCCACTACAGACACAACTCGAGTCATCACAGGAGCACAGAATCCTGTCACTCTGCAACAACGACAAGCAGTGGATCCTTACTACATTAACCCGAATGAAAACCTGTCTCAAGGTATTATTTCCATCAAACACGACGAAACCAATTATCATGTATGGAGTAGATAAATGAGAATAGCACTTAAGACCAAGAAGAAACTTGGGTTTGTTAATGGCACATTACCTATGCCTGAACCAACAGATCCAGATTATGAAATCTGGGATCAGAGTAACACCAACGTGATGGGTTGGATTTTGAATTCATTGATTGATCCCATAGCTGAGGCTGTGATGGATAATGAGACTGCTCAGGAATTATGGAAAGATCTGCAGGAAAGATATGGACAAGCAGATTCAGTAAGATTGGCTCATGTAAAAGGGCTGATTGCATCTTGCAAACAGGAAAAGAGTACCGTGACTGAGTACTATAACAGATTGGGTGTATTCTGGACAGAATACATGTCATTCAAGTCCATTCCACCATGTGAATGTGGTGACACACCTCACACTATGAACTGTGCAACATATGCTGCAGTAAAAGAATCTCAGGAACATGATCATACCATTGACTTCATCATTGGCCTAAGCGATGCCTTTGAAATGACCAAGAATCAACTTATGATGATGGATCCAGCTCCAAGCCTCAAGGTAGCATACAAGTATGCTCTCAAACTGGAAAGGCAGATGACAAAACAACCACCCAAAGAGGGAGCAGGAGTGGATTCAGTAGCATTGGCTGCCACAAACCAAGGAAGAAATAGAGAACAAAGAACTGAGTATCCAAGAGGAGGAAGACAGAACACCTATCAAGGAAACTATCCTAACAATCAACAGAGAGGAACCAACGAAACAGGAGGAGGTGGCCAACAGAATCTGTTCTGTAACTACTGCAAAAGAACTAACCATGTCATAGCAGACTGCTGGAGACTCAAGAGAAAGAGAGGAGAGTTGGCAGGACCAAACTTTGCTGGAGCAGCCACATCAGTTGGTAATCATGATCAAGGAATCAATAGCTTCTCAGCTGCAAATGAACAGGACAACAGAAGTCAGAATACCACTACAATACAACTCACAACAGAGGATTGCAGCAGACTGATGATGCTGTTACAACAAAACACTGGAAGTCAAGCAACAAACCAACCAAACATTCAACCTCAAGCTCACTCAGTTTCAAGACACATTAATCAGATGCCAGACAATGCAGGTAAATTCATCCTATCTACCTTTACTGCCTGTCAACAGAAGGAGTTGTTGAATAGTTGGATTATTGATACTGGAGCATCTGACCACATGTGTTGTAGCCTTTCCCTTTTCACCACACACTGCCCTGTTGAAAATGTGTTTGTTACCTTACCAACCAGTGCCAAAATCAAGGTAGCACACATTGGAACAGTTAGAATCAATGATAACCTGACCCTAAACAATGTTTTACATGTTCCCAGTTTTACTTTCAACCTCATTTCTGTCAGTTCCCTAACCAAAACTCTACCTATCACCCTAAGCTTTCAATCTGACTTCTGTGTTGTTCAGGACCTTCATACACAGAAGAATATTGGTTTTGCAAAAGAGCTTAGAGGACTATATCACCTACACTCAGCCATTCACAACCCTGAACCAGCCATCAACTTAGTAGCAGCAGTGAGCAACTCTGAGAGTCAAGACATGCATTTGTGGCATGCTAGATTAGGGCATCTTTCCAATTCCAGAACCAGACTATTTCAAAAATGTAATCCAGAATTACTAGTGAATCTTGTTGATCACTGTGAGACTTGTCATTTAGCTAGACAAAAGAAATTGCCTTTCTTTTCCAGTACTCACATCAGCAAAGAACCTTTTGAACTCATACATTGTGACATCTGGGGTCCCTTAAATACTACCTCCTATGATGGTTTTTCCTACTTCTTGACCATTGTAGATGACTTCTCCAGAGCATTTTGGACTTACCTCATGAAAATTAAATCTGAGGCAAGACCACTCTTGCAACAATTCTGCACAATGGTGCATAAACAGTTTGACAAACCTGTAAAAACCATACGATCTGACCAAGGGAAGGAATTCCTCATGGCAGATTTCTTTAGAGAACACAGAATCACTCACCAAATGTCCTGTGTTGAAAGACAACAACAAAATGGAAGGGTAGATAGGAAACATCAGGACATTTTAAACATAGCAAGAGCCCTGAGATTTCAATCCAATGTTCCTTTAACCTTCTGGAGTGATTGCATACTCTATGCACTTCACATCCTCAACAGACTTCCCACACCCATTCTCAACAATAAAACCCCTTTTGAAAAACTCTATAACCAACAACCAGATTACAAACCACTTCGAGTCTTTGGCTCACTATGTTATGCTGCTACCATAGAATCAGGAAGAACTAAGTTTCAACCACGAGCTAGAAGAGGGATATTCCTTGGCATACTGCCAGGAATCAAAGGATACAAAATATATGATCTCTCAACTAAGCAAATTTTTGCTTCGAGAGATGTATCATTCCATGAATATATTTTCCCTTTTGCATCCACTATTCCACCTAACACCTCTGAAACCCCATCATCCAACACCAATCCTCCTTCTGTTCCTTCATTCTCCTCACCTCAGCCTTTTTCCCAAACCCCAGCACATGTTCATTTGCATACAGGTCATAATTCAGCTGATCACACAGCCCCTACTGATGCACAGTCACCAGGTTTCATTGACTTTGAAACCATGGATGAACACCATGCTGAGATTCATAATGAAGAGGAACCAGAAGGAGAAGGGGGGATAGACACAGCAACTCAATCACCTCAAGCACCTATTTCCTCAAGGAAACCTTCTACTCCATTGAGGAAATCAGGCAGAACAAGCAAACCACCCTTATGGCATCAAGATTATTTTGTTGGAAACTCTCAGACTAAGTATCCAATATCATCCTTCATGGATTACACTCAACTCAGTCAGGAATACAAACATTACTCTCTTGCAGTAGCTAACCTACATGATCCACAGACTTTTGATGAAGCCATGATGGAAGAATGTTGGAGAGAAGCAGTGAAGGAAGAATTGAGGGCACTGATAGCCAATCATACATGGGACATAGTAGATTGTCCAGTTGGAAAGAAACTTATTGGAAACAAGTGGATTTTTAAGACCAAGCTACTGGCAGATGGTGCAATAGAGAGGTATAAAGCAAGACTCGTGGCACAAGGATTCACTCAGATACCAGGAGTGGATTTCCTGGACACTTTCTCACCAGTAGCAAAGATCAATACCATCAAAATCCTCATGGCAGTGGCAGCTGTCAAGAATTGGCACTTGAGCCAGATGGATATCAGTAATGCTTTTCTAAACGGAGACTTAGAAGAAGAGGTCTACATGAAAATACCATTAGGAATCGAAGGAATGGAAGGGAAAGCCTGTAGGCTAAGAAAATCCCTTTATGGATTGAAGCAGGCAAGCAGGCAGTGGTATGCCAAGCTGACAGAAGCACTGGTACGTTTTGGATACACTCAATCCTATTCAGACTATTCTCTTTTCACTAAGAAGAATGAAAAAGGAATTGCAGTGATCCTAGTGTATGTAGATGACTTGATTTTCTCTGGAGATAATGAAGAACTCATTCAGGAATCCAAGGATTTTCTATCTAAGCAATTCAAAGTGAGAGATCTTGGGAAGTTAAAATACTTCCTTGGACTGGAAGTGGCTAGAAGCAGTTCTAGGATTTCAGTGACTCAAAGGAAGTACTGTCTAGACTTGCTTAAAGACACAGGGTTTCTAAATGGTAAACCGTGCAAAACTCCATCAGACATGAAGACTAGACTAACACAGTTTGATGATGAACCAGAAGTGGATCCACATCAATACAAATCACTGATTGGAAGGCTAGGCTATCTAACAACAACGAGACCAGACATATCCTTTGCTGTTCAGCAACTATGTCAGTTTCAAGCTCAGCCAAAAGCATCACATGTGAAAGCAGCACACAGAATACTGAGATACTTAAAGGGCTCCCCAGGTCAAGGACTGTTCTTTGCATCAAACACAGATTTTAGCCTAACTGGCTATTGTGATTCAGACTGGGGGGCTTTCCCTGACACAAGAAGATCAATCACAGGCTATTGCACATTCCTGGGAAACTCATTGATTATCTGGAAAGCAAAGAAGCAAGCAATAGTCTCAAAGTCCTCTTCGGAGGCAGAGTACAGATCATTGGCACAAATGTCGTGTGAAATTCAGTGGGTTACACAGGTGCTGAAGGACTTGAGAATCGACTACAATGGACCAGCAACAACATACTGTGACAACAAATCAGCAATTCACATGGCGGAAAACCCAGTGTTTCACGAAAGGACGAAACACATAGAGATCGATTGCCACATCATAAGAGAAAGAGTGAAGTCAGGATTGATCAATCTGAGATATATTTGTACTGACTGAAACTTAGCAGATGTTTTCACAAAGGGACTCAGCGCGCACCGGTTCATATGGATCATCTTCAAGCTGGGAGTATACGACATATACTCGCCAGCTTGTGGGGGGCTGTCAAGCTCCATGAGCAGAAGAGAAGAGAAGGAAGAAGATGAAGAAGAGTCCCCTGATTGGCAACGGTCGACTGAGCAAGGAGGGAAAGCTCAAAGACAAAAAGGAAAGAGCAGTGTAATTGGAAACGACAACGTTTAGCATATATTTGTATAGATTTATTTATTCCTTTATTATTAGCTGTAGCTAGTTGTAGAGAGCCACTTGTCTTGTTTTAGTTGGACAAGGTGGTTATGTTAGTTTGTCTTGTAGCTCTGTTTTCTCTATACATATTCTGCCGCAAGGCTGCAATGGAAAGCAAGAAAGCATTCCACACAAATTCTGCTTTGATCAATTATTCTCATACTTTGTATCATCTGGAATAACCATAATTTCCTTTATACTTTCTCCATTGCACTTTCAATATTTTCCAATAACAATCATAATCTTTCTCAGGTTACTCAAACCGAACAAATGTTCCGGGAGAGCGTTCTTGATCAGATTTACATCTCCAAAGCCATTGTTGAGCAAGTTTTGCAGCTAAGGGACGAGGAAACTTCTGCTCAAAAAAGCATAGAGGACAAGGTTGTCGACCCGCGGGTTGACCCACTTTGACCCTGACTCGGTGAGAAAAACGGGCCGCACGCACTCGTCGTGTCGACCGGCACAAGATATCGGGTTGGAGTTCAAATTGTGTCATTTTTTTCTTTGTTTTGCGAAATGCGCCTATTTTCCGATTTTTCTTTTCGCCTAACTCAAGCTTTGGAATCCTAAGTTGAACATTTGAATATTAATGTTATATAAGTGTGTGTGAATTTTCACTATATGTTGAATCTAAGTACGAAATGTTATTTTGGTGTAATATTATATGTTATAACTTATATGTTAAATGAGATTTGATATAACTTATCAGAATATAATGACGCTTTCCATATTTCCGGGCTAAACCGGGTTAAAACGGGTGACCCATTAACCCTTGACCCACTAGCTCAACCGGATCCGGATCAACCGGCGGGTTAACAACCTTGATAGAGGATCTTCATCTCCATAACTGGGCGTTTCATTTGATCACCAATTTCTCACCAGAATCTGTTGTATACACGCTGTCAACTCATTACGACTGTTCAATATTTCTGTATAGGATTCTTGTATTTTGGTATCTTCATCTTTTTGTTATTTGATTTCACAGCCATTCATTCAAGAGATGGATATATTGTTAATAATTTTGACCTGTTGGATAATTATAGTTCTTATTTTTTTTATTAATATTATGACTTATGATTGATTATATATTAAGCGCACATTATATATATGTGTTTTTATTTTATAATTATTAATCCAGTCCGTTACAATAACAGAATAATCAGTGATGGTAACCATAAAAGAATCATTTATGGATAATTCCAAAGAAATTTGTACCAAATTGAAGGATAATTCAAATTTTTTATTTACGGGAAAGTAAATATTCTAATCAATAAAATCATAATCTATAATATTCATATATCTAATCACTTTTCAGTTTTCTGAATTTATAACTAAAATATGTACAAATAAAACTTACAGCTACGAGTCTATTCGCAGTAAGAACAAAGCCACACTAGCTACAGGATAATTTGTGGCAAATTAATAATTGAAATTAACTATATTCTAAGCTGTATTAACTTATTACTTCGTAGCTAATGGTCAGATACAACCATATATGGCCTCTTACGAAACCAAAAATCTTCACAGTTTTGCTTCATAAACTTCATTTGTGTAGCAATAGTCTCTTATTTGGCTACAATATATTTTGTTTGCCGCTAAATGTTTTGATTATCAGCTATGCAAACAGAAAAATGTGTAGCTAACTTTTAGCTGCGCCACTTTTAGCTACGCAAGCAACAAATTAAATTTTCCGTAACTAAAATATTTAGCTTCAAAATTTCATACTCTAGCTACAATATATTTCATAGTTATATGAGAAGATTGTTGTAGTGGTTGTAATATATATAATGAAAAATAATTAATTGGTACCTGTAAATTAAATTATCGTAGGTGTCTTGTATTTATGATATTTGTATTTATTTATAAGGTACCGGTTCTCTAACGATTTTTAACGGTTCAATATCGGGACCATTAAAGTGCGAGCCGTTTATGTTATCAGGTTATGCTCCAGTTTGGTTCTGACAACATTGGCACATTGCTAAATGGGGATGGGTTGAATATGGATACCCATATGGTTGAGAGTGTTTTAACTACACATAGAAAAATTGAACCTATTTTGTAAAAATTTTAAAAATTAGGTATCAAAATGTAATTCTAAAAAATTAGCTACTAAAATGTTAATTTTATCGATATTTTGAGGACTTATATGCAAAAAAATTAATTTTAGGTACTAAATTCTAATAAGTTAACGTACCAAACTGTAATTTTCATATGGGAATGAGTAAAATCCAAATCGATGAATCAAAACACCAATGCAACTCAAATAAATGAGTATGGGTACAAACCCATCAAACTCTACCCATATACTATCTATTTGGATTTCATACCCAACCCAATTAGGTTGGATAGCAAAATACCCATAGGGTATGGACGTATGGATAAAAATGTCATCCCTAATTGAAAGTGCCACAAGGTAGGTTCTTTCATTTATGTTAAAATTTTTATTTTCAAAATAGTAAATATGAGCCATTAGAGAGTGGACCATAATTTTTGGAGGGGCATTTGTGACAAACCGACTAGAAATAAACTGGGAGCCTCACTTGGCAAACTTTGGGTTAGCTAACTAAACCCACTATAAACAACTGAATTCTAAATTTTTCCTTTAAACAATTGACAATCAAAATCATCATAAGAATAATAAATTGTGGAGTTTTGTTGGGTTTTCTCCGTTTAAAAATTTCAGCTATGAACATTTTAGTTCACAAAAAGCCTATTATTTTTATGTTTTTCTGCCTAAATGCAGAATGGGTTTATGTTCTAGCCCAGCCCAATTCTTAAAAAGCCAGGCGTTACATTAAGCATGCATTAGCCCATTTCACACTAGGCTCCAAGTATTTCCCCCTTGGCTTTATTATTTTCGCCTATATTTCTCTAATTGTTGAATAACCCGTTTAAAATTCAACCCACCAGTTACCCAAATATTTTCCCAATTTCCCTTTACTCAATCAATCAATCAATCTTCCAGTAATATCCAAAAATAAAGTTCATAGGGAGGATGACTAACTCCCTCCTGATTCCCTTTTTTATGGTTCATAATTTTGCTATTAGTACATTTGGATTTTATAATCAAAATCAATAGAATAATGATAGTGATTATAATAACAACAATGTCAGAACTCAGAGGACACTATGCTCTTTTCATTTAGTCAAATTAAAAAAATAGCCTACTTCTTAATCTAATAATGCTAGACCAAGTATACACGCAACAATATTGTACATATGTGTTGATTTTGTCGAGAAAGAAATTGTTAGTTGATACTAATTTTACTTTTGTTATTCGTATGTTAATGTGATTCCTCATTCGTGTGTAGACTACTCGGATGATTAACTATTTTATACAATATGTAAGCTCATTTTTAAAATTAATAGATGAGTTGAGTATAAGTTCAACAAAGAAATGAGAATTGTCTTTATTTGATATATTTTCAAAATTTACAAACGAAATGCTAAGTCTAATTGTCTTATATCTTTAGATTGTGTGATAGTAACTTTATGCTTTATTTATGGGTCTAGGGACAATTTTTTTATCAATTGGAGCTTAGTTTTATTCATGAAAAAGGAGTTCATTCAAAAGTAATAAACTTGATCCAATAATAAATTACAAGGTGGATGAAGCTACATATTTTTTTTTTTTGCATCAGAAGGAGGCACACGGCCAAAGAAGCAGAAAACAAAAGGGGACAGCGAAGAAGAATCAGATGGGGAGAACAGTGGTGTCGATCACGACATTCCTAGGAAAAGTGACCCCTCTTTGGTCGTCCTGTAAAATGGCAAGCAATTCTGGTGGGGGATCCTCTAGTTCGTACATACCGTAGGGATAGACGAGACTGTGCTTCGAGAGCCAGTCCGCGACTCTATTCCCTTCCCGGTATGTATGAACCAGATTCACCACCCAGTCAAGTGAAAGCTTCCTCCTGATAGCCGAGAGCAACGCTGCGTACGGGTGCAGAGGATCACTCCTGTTCTTCACAAGTTGGATGGCCATTTGCGAGTCCGATTCGATGATGAGAGTTCTATAACCAAGCTTCCATCCCAACTTCAATCCATGGTAGATAGCCCAGAGTTCAGCCCCCGTTGCCGAACAATCTCCGAGGCTTGAGACAAAACCGCCCGCCCAGGTGCCCTCAGACGAGCGAGCAACACCACCTGCTCCGGCCAGCCCTTGCGAGCCACTAGCTGCCCCATCGACATTGATCTTCGTCCACCCTGCAGGTGGGGACTTCCACCCAATATCCCTCATGGCTCGGTTCGGGGGCTGGTTCACTCTGCCGCTGATGGGAGAAGGCGCATTCCACGCCTTGTACCATAGCTCCGCTCTGATCTTGATACTTTGCATGAGCGATGGGGCCGACAACGTTTTGGAGGTGCCCTTAAAAGCTCCTTCATTTCTATTCTTCCATAAGCACCAGAGAGCAACACTAAAGAAGGCATCCCAAGGAACCCCGGTAGCAGTCATGGTCTTGCTTGTAAGGTTCTTGTGCAACCATCCCTCCCAAGGGGAGCTAAAGAATTCCTGCTGAGCATCCATGGGAACACATCTATGCCAGAGGTAAGTGCAGGCGGGCAAAGCCGAAAGATGTGATCAATGTTCTCTACTTGGTTCGCACATCTATAGCAAGAACCATCCTGGGTCATATGCCTTTGAACTCTGATATCATTTGAACACACCTTCCTGTGAGCAATCAGCCAAATGAAGCAATGTATCCGCTCAGGCACCGGGAGCTGCCAGACAGACTTCCACCACTTCTGCTGATCATCGGAGAAAATAGGCTGTAATAACTGGTAGGCACTCTTGGTGGTGAAGCGGCCGTCGGAAGTTGGACTCCAGAACAATCTATCCTCTTCTGTAGCCAAGGGGTCGACAGTGTGTGCTGTAATCTTCTGCTGGATCTCCTGTGGGAGGAGATGGCTAAACATCTCGACCTTCCAGTTCCCATCATCATCCACGAATTCCGACACCAGGAGCTGCAGGTCTTCTTCCGGGATTTGTGATGTAGCCAACTCCTGAAGGGGTACCTGCACAATCCACGGATCGGACCAAAATTTAGTCTGGTTACCTCTATGAATGTTCCACGCACATCCCCATTTTAATAAAGCAGAAGCCTTAGTAAAACTGGCCCAGGTAAAGGAACTTCCCTGACTCTGTTTGAGGATCTCAAGGTTTTGCCGGTTCCCACCATATTTTGCCCGGACAATTTGAACCCAGAGGCTATCCTTCTCCTGAATGACACGCCACCCGCCTTTGGCAAGCATGGAAAGATTAACTTCCCTCGTTGAGCGAATGCCTAGGCCTCCATTGCATTTCGGAACTAGCAGCTACTGCCATCCAACCAGGTGAATTTTCTTCTTGGCTTCAGTGTCCCCCCAGATGAAGCCTCTATTAATCCGGTCAAGAGACCTGCAAACATTCACAGGAAGCAGTTCTGTTTGCATAGGATAAATGGGGATAGAGGCAGATATAGATTTCACCACTGTAATCCGGGCCGCTAGGGAGAGGTGTCTGGCTTTCCATGGAGCGAGCTTCTTCTGAATTCTCAGCATCAGGTCCCGATACCTCGCCTTAGTCACTCGCCCGTGAATTGCCATTACCCCAAGGTAGCGCCCTAAATCCACCGTGAGCGGAATCCCAGCCCGAGAAGAGAGGCGGCAAGCTCTCCTCCGATCAATATTAGCTGAGACAAAGATAGCCGACTTGTTGTAGTTAACTCTTTGTCCCGAGCTCTGGCAAAACTCATCGAGGCATTGCTTAATGATCCTGACTTGAGAGCTATCAGCTTCTGCAAAAAGAATAAGATCGTCTGCAAAAAACAGATGAGATATAGGGGGACCTTCTTTGGACAATCTCAATGGCTTCCAAAGCCTGTCCCCTATAGCCTGTTCAATTCTACGAGACAATCTTTCCATGCATAACAAAAAAAGGTAAGGAGATAAAGGGTCTCCCTGACGAACGCCTCTGGTAGGAATGATCGGACCAGAGAGCTCTCCGTTCCATAGCAATCTCATCCTGTTGTGTTCGACACAAAACATGATGAAGCTAATCCACGAGCTAGGAAGGCCAATTTCCTTGAGAGTGTCCCGGAGGAAGTCCCATCTGAGCCGGTCATACGCCTTCTCCAAGTCAATTTTTAGCACGATCCCTCCTTTCTTGCCCTTCCTCTTTCTCAAAGTGTGAAGAACTTCCTGCAAAACAATGATGTTATCTGTGGTCTGACGGCCAGGAATGAAGCTGCTTTGTCTGGGAGACACTAGCTTCTTCATGATGGGCTTAAGTCGGTTGGTGATGACTTTGATAATGGCTTTCAGGCACACATTGTTGAGGGAGATCGGGCGCAGCTGTGAAACCATCTCCGGATGATCTACCTTGGGGATGAGAACCACTGTCGACTCCACCTCTTCCTCCGGAAGGACACCTGTAGAGAAAAAACTAAGAGCCAAGTCAATAAGCGCTTTCCCGACCACCTGCCACGATCTTTGATAGAAAATGGCTTGAAACCCGTCCGGGCTCGGGGCTTGAAAAGGCTTCATGTCTTGGATCGCCTTAAAAATATCCGCTCCTGTGAAGGGGAGGAGAAGCTGGCGGAAATCATCCTGAGACAACCTCGGGAAAGCATGTTTAGGCATGTTATCCGAGTACTCTTGATCATCCTGCAGGTATAGAAGAGCAAAAAAGTCAAAAACCATGGCCGCCAACTCCTGCGGATCAGACACCCACTCTCCGTTGTCGTTTTTCAGGCTCGCTATCCTGTTCCTCCGTCTTCGAATGATCGCTTGCTGGTGAAAATAGGCAGTGTTCCGCTCTCCAAATCGCACCCACTGCTCCCTTGACCTCTGGAACCAGATCAGTTCCCCTTGTTCAAGCACATCATCAAGCTCCTTCTCAAGCTTCGATTGGAGTTTGAAGAGCCCTGGGGAGAAGTCATTAGCAATCTTCTTTTGGATCTCATGGATTCGGCTAAGCAGTCTCCTCTTCTTTTGAAAGACATTGCCAAAAGTGGACTTGTTCCACTCAGTTAGCTTCTCGGCCATCGTCTGCAAGGCTTCCTGAATTGGAGCATGGGAGTCCCATTCCCTGTCAAAAAAAGCATCATACGAGTCATGCGATAACCAAGCCCCTTCGAAACGAAAAGGACGAGAAGTAGTATGGTGAACTCCCTGATTTCCAAACATTGTCAGAATTGGGTGATGATCCGAATGAAGTCTTGGAAGGTGGTGAACGGTAGTGTTGGGACAGAGAAGGTTCCAACTAGTGTTGCATAAGCTCCTATCAAGGCGGCTGGCTTTATACCCATTAGGCGGCTCCCCCTAGTCCAAGTGAAGCGCGGACCAGAGAACTCAATGTCAATAAGCCCCGCTTGGTCTATCCTGTCATTGAACCGTTTGCAGCGGCGGAAGATAGACGGAGAAGCAAACCCGGCTTGCTCCGACGGGCTTCGAATGGCATTGAAGTCCCCAATCAGAAGCCAAGGAAGGTCAACCTCGTCTCTGGTGCGCTGAATGGCTTCCCACAAGAAGTGTTGCAATCCCTGATTTGGGCTCGCATATACTGCCGTCAGAAGCCAGGGGGGGCCCTCGCTCCAGTGACTTTCACGGTTAAGTGTTGGAAGCAGGCTGACATCAGCTCCAACGAGAGGGCTCTAGCATCCCAGCAAATCCAGATGCCGCCTCTTCTGCCATCCGCCTCAACTCGCATAATGTTGGGAAAACCCATCCGACCACAAACTCTGTCCGCCACCTCCCCGCTGATCTGCGGTTCCAAAAGAATCAAAATGTCAGGTTTATGGTTAAACACAATGAGCTTGAGAGTCTGACGAAGGCGCTGCTACCAGCGCCTCCAACATTCCAAGAAAGAATTTTAAAATTGCTCAAAACAGCAGCAGACATTTAGATGGTAAAAGCAAAGAGAAGGGGAGGGGGAAAGAAAAGATTCCGCTGCGGGAGCCTAGGGGGCAGATTCTGGGTCGGCCGAAGCACAGGCCTCGAAAGGACTCGGCTCCTCTGCATCATTCCCAAAGGCTTCCTCGGATTAACCCAATTTCGCTGCACCCGTCCACGCAGCAATTTCTTGGAGAGTCAGAGTTGCCACTCTAGCTCTAGATTTGGTCTTCTTTTCTTTGACAGGTGTCCAGACTTGGAGAGCTTTGGCGGAGATCTTCTTCGGCGACTTGCGGGTTTTAGAGTTCTTATTTTTCTCCTCGTTTCGCTTCTTTGTCCGAGCTGCCGTCGACGGTGTCTCTGCCTTGCGGTCCGCTTCCTTTTGGTTGTCAATAGAAGGAACCGACACCACCTGGATGAGCGTGGCATTGGGGCCAGAGAACTCCTGTATTGGCGGCGGGCTTGGGGGAGCTAGGCCTTTACTGGGCAAATGCTTAGCAGGGCCTAAGCTAACTTTAGGCCCACTAAAGGTGGAAGATGAGCCCAATTCTTTGTTCCGGGAATTAACGTTCGTCGTATTAGGTCCTTGCATTGGGCCCGCAGCTGAGGAAAGAGGAATAGGCCCGAGGACCCCTTTGCCTCCAGTTGTCGCTTCCATCCCCCCTCTACTAACTTCCTCCTTCCCATTACGTTTCCCTGTCTAATGCGTTTTTCCTTTTTCTTGTGTCCCGCCCCACACCGTCTCCTCCTGTTGGTTTGGAGACTCCTTCTGCCCGTTAGAAACTTCCATATTCCTGCTCGACATCTTTCCTTTTCCAGTTTTCCCCAAATTTGGCAAGTCTCCCTGCATCGCTCCAGAGTTTCCTTTCTTAGAGGTCCGCGATCCGCGCCGTGGCCTTCTCGTAACCTGCATCCAAGGGCCAAATCCGGCCTTGTCCTCCGGCGAAGTCTCCGACCAGCCCTCCGGTACCATTGTCAATGTTCCGGTGGTGACTGCTGGCGTGTTCGCCGCCAGGGACGGACAAAACGAATTCGTATGTCCAATTTTTCCGCATTCAAAACAAACTGCAGGCAGGTTCTCATACTCTATGTATTGCCATTTCCCATCTAAGCGAACTCGCGTTACTAATGGCTTGGAAAGGTCGAGCTCCACCGCCATCCGGGCAAACTTCGCGCGCTGTTGATGTTGCGTGTGGAAGTCCAGCTTGATTGAGCGGCCAATCATATTCCCTATCATGAAGAGGATCTCTTTGTGATAAAAATGCACCGGGAAGGCCGGCAATTGTATCCACACCACCATGGATCTTGGAGTTGCATCAGAGAGTCTGAATTCGGGTGTCCACTGGAAGACAATCAAATAGTGATCGAAGATTACCCAGGGGCCCTCTGTCAGTGCTCGAAAGTAATCGGTGTCGTTGCTAAGCTTAACCAGAAAGCATTCTTGCCCAAGTGCCATAATCTCCATTGCTCCTGAAGGTCGCCAGAGGTTTTTGATCTTGTTACTGAACGTGAGAAAAGAGATATTCAGCCCCACCACTCGGACCACCAGCGTGCGCTGCCACTGACTACATAGCTTTTCTTTGAAAACGCTAGAGATCTTTAACTCCGGCTCCCCATTGTAACTCCCCATTATTAGGTCGTGCTCTCCGACCGGGGTCCAAGACACCTTACTCTGCATCTTTTCCGGGTTCGACCCTGTCACCACGTTGGCATATGACAGCGGCCTTATCGGAGTCTGTTGGAGCGGGTCCGCCTCCACCGGGGAAGGATCTACCAACATTCCCGTCGCGTTCGCTGCAGCTGCCGCGTCCGAAGAGCCAGAGACGGCGACGTTCCCAGAGGACAGTCTCCCATCACTTTCATTCGACAAAGTTTGACATGGGTCCGGCGGCCGGTCCGAGGGGTTCAGCTCGACCGTCAGCGAAGAAATCAGAGGTTCCATATTCATCTCTTCAAAGGATATTGAGATTTACAAGAACTATAGTCGAGCAAGGCTATCTCAGTTTTCTTCAGACTTCCTTGTGATTGGATGAAGCTACATATGCATACACTAGAAACAACTATTATGTGGACAATATTAAATTAGGACTCGAGGCTAGGTGTTTTGTGCAAAGGTTTAATGAATTTTAATTTAATATATATGGTTAACGATCTTCAACCGACATATTGCAATGTATATATAATAGATCTTTTGAGTTTGATTCAATGTCTGTGGTATAATCTGTTAATAATGATAGAGAAAAACGTATATGCCAAATTCCTATCTCGTAGTAAACTAGAAGTCTGGGTATCGTCTCTCAGGGACTGATACAATCTTAAATTCTATCAATTTTATGGAGCAAACTATAAGTGAAAATAGTTGAATGAGGCTAAATTCTAAAAGCAAAATAAATAAAAAAATTAATTAAATGAAAACTGTCGGGAGAAATTCAATGGAAAAAGCTCTGGGAGAAACACCGGACTCACTACCTATCATATCCGGATTAATTCACATACTCCAATAAGTTTAATCCAACTCTGTACAACCAGGTTATCACGAATGTGCTAGCTATCCTTGTCGGGAATTACTACGTACTAAACAATTAAATCAAATCCTACTGTCGTAGCTCAATGAATTAACTGTTTAGCCTGAAGACCGATACCCCAATCAAGACCGCATAGTACCTTATTTAATCCATTGTCGCTTCGATAAGTTACTATGTCACATGAAATAGGTTCAGTTATTAGGGTTTCATTGTCGCTAATAACCTAATTAACTACAAATCGTTGTATTGTTGGTCAGACAAACAAAGCATTAAGCAATTTCATGCAATAGGGATTGGAAGAAAAGAAATACGAATCAATCAATCAAGTCTAGAAATAGCTACATCTTATGGTGTTTCCTCCCAAAAATTGGGGTTTCGTTCATGATGAAATCAAAAGATATAATCATGTTCTTGTTCATCATGATACTAAGGAACGAAGAAAGAAATACTGATAGTAGTCGAAGAACACCCAGATATTCCCTTCTCTAATCCCGCTAGTGCTCTTTCGCGCTGTCCTCGTTCGCCCGCCAATCACATGCGCTGCTTCTCCCAAAAAAAGTATCGTTTGAGTCCAAAGAATTCCCCCAGCTAATTCCCAATTGCCTTCCGGTCCAAGTGTCCCTTCGTTTTCTTAATTCCTCTCCATGTTTCCAATCCTGCTCCAAATCTCCTCTTTAGAAGAAGACAAAAATGGGCCAAAGGGGAGCAGATCCGGTGAGTAACCTTATGGTGCTATAACCTCAGGTGTAATCTAATAAGTAACTATTCTGATTAATGATTCAACATATTTTAACATTACTTTTTATATTGATTATATAATGATATGGTTGATAAATAAATAAAAATCTTTGTTAAAATTCACCAACAAAAATCTATATTCAACTAATTTTGGAAAAATAAACTTAGATAATCCGGCCAATAGACCGGGTCCAAGCTAGTTTATAGGAGATGGTTTTCTATTGGCTTTTTTTAAGAGAAGATCACTAGTACTATTAAGGAGCAACAAATTATAAAAATACCACCCCAAAGCGGAGCAAAGAACATAAATAAAAACTTTCTATAGGCTTAATTAAAAGATCTTCTTCTTATATTTATTATTTTTTAACACTAAATATCAACAATGATACAATAACAGATTTGATGATTTATGGTGATTGATCGAGACAAAAAGGGAGCAATAAACAAAAACCCTAGCATGAGCTCCGCAATTCCCAGAATCCCAGCGGCGCGACTAGGACGGCGTTTTCGTTTGTTCTGAGATGGAAGCCGCCGGCGTTACACCGGATATGGCTTCCTTGGATACTCTACGACCACTGGATCCAACAGACCAAGGCTCCCCCAGGCAGCTGGCTAAAAGATCCAAGACTCACGAGGGAGAGGGCTTCGGAGGAAGCGTTGATATGATCATCGAAGACCAAACGTCCTCCAGGGCGAGGCCGGCTGATGATTCTGGGTGTGCCCTAGCAGCAGAAACTCCCCATCCACAGAAACCAACTCGACACAACCACGGGTGAATGGGCATGACTCGACGGAGACAACAAGACAAGATACTTGGACGAAGGCTACGTCGTACAAGGATAGGCTCACGGGAACACAAAGTCATATCAACGCCCTTTTCGACGATGATAACTTGGCTGAAGATTCGGATAGTGAAGGAGAAAATGAATCGGACTGTCCAAATATTAGGGTTCATAAGGCAACAAAAAGTAAGATGAGACAAGAGTGGCGATTAGCAGTTGTGGCTAGGGTTCTGGCCCCGACCTTACCTTTCTTGTTCATCCAACGACGCCTTCAGGCCATGTGGGCGAGGATAAGCTCAGTCACGGTGACAGGGATGGGTGAGGGCTACTACTGTGTGAAATTTACAAATGCTGATGATTATAATCGTGCCCTCTTTGGTGGGCCATGGCTTATTGCGTATCAATACGTACTACCAATGATGTGGAGGCGAAATGATGAACTTAGTCACATGATGGTATGGGCGCGTGATAACGATGTAATTGCACATATTTGCGCCCCTAGGGCATTCGGAAGTCATTTCGGTGAGCTGGAGCCAAAACACGGGCACACCTAAGGCATTACACGGCCGTGTTCCTATGGCCGTGCTTTTTATGCCGAGAGCTGAGCGGATTACACGGGCAGGGCCGAGACAAAGCACGGTCGTGTTCAAGCATTACACGGCCGTGTCCAACGCGAAGCACGGCCGTGTTTCTTCCCAACTGCTGGCCGTGTAATTAACCCTGGCCGAGACACGGGCGGAGTCAGGCAAAGCACGGCCGTGCCCTCGACCGTCCTTTGGCCACTGATGCGTTTAAGCAGATTTTCAGCCACAATTCAAGGGGATTCGAGTTTTAGAGAGAGAAAGTGACGAGCAAGAGTTCCCAAGTGCCCTAGATTGATCTTCAACACCATTGGAGGCTTGTTTGAGCTTGGAGAAGTGCCGATCAACGTCCAGAAGCAGGAATCCATCCTTCGCAGTATGAATTCCGCATCTGATTCTGCTTTTGCTTCTTTCTCCATGGAGTAGTTCTCCCATTCATCTGGGTATGGAGAACCCTAGATTTGTATGTTAGACTTTGATTGTATGAACCCAAGTACTGATTCTATAATTGATTATATTCGATTGAGGTTTTAATGATTGAATGACTTGAATCCTGATCAAATTCTTGTTGTTTCTGCTTTAACCTAGAATGAGAATATCTGCCTAGGTTAATAGAGTATCCTTGATTGAAGATAGGGAGTTGGTGACTTTAGTCGAGGAACCAACGCACTATTCTGTACCGGATTTACTCCGGTAGTGGAGGTTTTGTTCTTAGGGCCTCAATCTGTTTACTCCGGTGGAGGTTAGTCGCCCGCTAGAGACTCAGATTGAGAGGGTCTGAAGACCTTTAGTCGAGACTTCAGGCTGTTTGAGAACCTCCCGCAGTATAAGTATCATAGAAACTGAACTTGGTAATTACAATCTGGCTTAACTGCAGTCTAGGGGGAACCATATCCGGGTGACCTCTCTTAACCTGAATACAACCGTTTGTTTGCTTTGTTAGTTTGTTAGTTTAGACTTGCATTCCAGTTTCATTGCTAGATAACAAGAATTCACTGAGTAGTCATCAGATCTAGGACCCGGGTTGACATATAAACCTAACCTGCTATACTACGCTTTAGGAAGTGGTTTCACTTGGCCAATTCCTGGAGTGACAGTAGAGTCGAGTCAAGGTTTTGGCGCCGTTGCCGGGGACGGCTAGGTTGTTGAAGAAAAGTGATTTCTGTTAATTTAGCCTTTCTTTCTGCTTTGTTTGCTTTGTCCCACTTGTGCCTTCACGGGTTTGCTTGCTTGAGTGTGTGCAGGTAGTGCATGACCCGTAGCCAGTCGGGAGGTTTACTGCCGTTGAATCCAGAGATTGACCGCACCTGTCGCCAGCTCAGGAGACAACAGCGAGCTAGACTGGCTAGGGAAGAGCGCATAGACGGCCACGTGAGCAGTGATTCTGAGGAGGAGTACGAGATGGAGGACTACAATCAACACCAGGGGAATCCTCAGCAGGCTCCCCCGGTGAATCAGGTCTTGGGGAACAACCCCATACCCCAGGATCATGGAGTTCATCATCCACCGCAGCTGGGTCCCACCTTGGAGTACTACTACACTCCGCGGATTGCTGACATCCGCCCGGTCATCCTCTACCCGCCTATCCCAGCAAACAACTTCGAGATCAACCCATGCTGGATTCAGCTCATTACATCTTCCATCCAATTCTATGGCTTGAAGGATGAGGAGGCCAGGGTACATCTTTCCCGTTTTCTGCAGCTGACGAACGGGTTCAAGCTGAATGGTGTCCCGGATGATGCAATCCGCCTTCACCTCTTCCCCCATTCTCTGGCGGGGAATGCTAAGAGGTGGTTGGAGACCCAGCCCCCATTGTCCATCACCTCTTGGGACGATCTGGCTGACAAGTTCGTGCACAGGTACTATCCGGCATCGAAGACTACAGAGATACAGCGGGAGATCACTCACTTCCGCCAAGAGCCAGATGAGTCACTTCGTGATGCATGGGAGCGGTACATGGGATATTTCTGGCAGTGTCCCCATCATGGTTTCAGTGATGCATTCACAGTGGGGAACTTCTACAGTGCCCTCTCTCCAGACAGCCAGCGGGTGATTGAGTCTCTATGCCCAGGAGGGGATGTTCTCACTAAGACTCCACCCGAGCTGAACCAGATGATTAATACATTGGCTGCCAGAGATCATTCCTGGGGGCAGAGCAGCAGAGGCAGACATTCCAGGGACCGTGGTGTGCACGCCATGGAGACCAGATCCGGGCTCGAGCAGTAGGTAGCTGAGCTAGTGCAGACATTGAAGCAGCCCAACAGTCTTATTCCAGGCAAAGGTTTGGCTACACCTCCAGTTGCTCAGTGTCAGTGGTGTGAGAGCTCCAATCACCTAGTGGAGGACTGCCAGGCTATGAGGGAGTCTACCACACCCCAGGAGCAGTTGGCCTTCATCGCCAATGCGAGGCGCCTCGATCCATACAGTAGCACATATAATGAGGGGTGGCGCCAGCATCCCAACTTCGCCTGGAGCAGCAACACCGCTAAACCACCTGGTTTCCCAGCACCAGCAGGTGGTTTTCAGCAGTGGCAGCCCTTCCAGGCTCGCCAGGGGCTAGACCCACAGCAGCAGCCCTACCAGCATAGGCAGGGGCAGCCATTCCAGCAGCCCCAGCGCAAGTTTGCCGAGCCAGTAGCAGCTCCAGCCCCAGATGACAGGATGACGAAGCTGGAAAACATTCTAGCTTCATTCATGACGAGCACTCAGGCGACTATCACGAGGTTGGACCAGAGTGTAGCCTCACTGGAGGCAGGTCAGAGGAACCAGGGTGCCATTTTGCAGGATTTGCAGACCCAGGTGGGCATCTTGGCTCGCCAGAACACCACCAGGGCACCGGGGACTTTACCTGCCACCACTGTCCCGAATCCTCGAGATCCTCACCAGCATCAGCAGCTGGACGCCATTTTTACCAGGAGCGGTAAGACCATATCTGCTGATCCTGTGTGGGGGAGTTTGATAACGATGTAATTGCACATATTTGCGCCCCTAGTTCTTATCCGTTTGAGGGTCATAGTCGTGTGTTTTGGCCTATTTTACGCCGGGTTGTGCTATTTTGTCATGTTTCAGGTCCCAGGCGTCAAAGGGAAGGCTAACCACGAGTTTCGGGGCATTCGGAAGTCATTTCGGTGAGCTGGAGCCAAAACACGGGCACACCTAAGGCATTACACGGCCGTGTTCCTGTGGCCGTGCTTTTTATGCCGAGAGCTGAGAGGATTACACCGGCAGGGCCGAGACAAAGCACGGCCGTGTTCAAGCATTACACGGCCGTGTCCAACGCGAAGCACGGCCGTGTTTCTTCCCAACTGCTGGCCGTGTAATTAACCCTGGCCGAGACACGGGCGGAGTCAGGCAAAGCACGGCCGTGCCCTCGACCGTGCTTTGGCCACTGATGCTTTTAAGCAGATTTTCAGCCACAATTCAAGGGGATTCGAGTTTTAGAGAGAGAAAGTGACGAGCAAGAGTTCCCAAGTGCCCTAGATTGATCTTCAACACCATTGGAGGCTTGTTTGAGCTTGGAGAAGTGCCGATCAACGTCCAGAAGCAGGAATCCATCCTTCGCAGTATGAATTCCGCATCTGATTCTGCTTTTGCTTCTTTCTCCATGGAGTAGTTCTCCCATTCATCTGGGTATGGAGAACCCTAGATTTGTATGTTAGACTTTGATTGTATGAACCCAAGTACTGATTCTATGATTGATTATATTCGATTGAGGTTTTAATGATTGAATGACTTGAATCCTGATAAAATTCTTGTTGTTTCTGCTTTAACCTAGAATGAGAATATCTGCCTAGGTTAATAGAGTATCCTTGATTGAAGATAGGGAGTTGGTGACTTTAGTCGAGGAACCAACTCACTATTCTGTACCGGATTTACTCCGGTAGTGGAGGTTTTGTTCTTAGGGCCTCAATCTGTTTACTCCGGTGGAGGTTAGTCGCCCGCTAGAGACTCAGATTGAGAGGGTCTGAAGACCTTTAGTCGAGACTTCAGGCTGTTTGAGAACCTCCCGCAGTATAAGTATCATAGAAACTGAACTTGGTAATTACAATCCGGCTTAACTGCAGTCTAGGTTGAACCATATCCGGGTGACCTCTCTTAACCTGAATACAACCGTTTGTTTGCTTTGTTAGTTTGTTAGTTTATACTTGCATTCCAGTTTCATTGCTAGATAACAAGAATTCACTGAGTAGTCATCAGATCTAGGACCCGGGTTGACATATAAACCTAACCCGCTATACTACGCTTTAGGAAGTGGTTTCACTTGGCCAATTCCTGGAGTGACAGTAGAGTCGAGTCAGCGCGCCTCCCAAAGATCCCAATGGATTTTTACGACTAGGACGTTCTTAGGGATATTGGCAACTCCCTTGGGAGATACATAAAGATGGATACGGCCACAAGAGGGTACTTGCGTGGGAACTTTGCCCGTATCTGTGTGGAAGTTGATCTGGCTAAACCGCTCATCTCCAAGTATCACCTTCAACGACGGGTGCGGCGAGTTGAGTATGAAGGTTTATATAATGTTTTTTTTGAATGTGGTCAGTACAGGCATGATAAAAGCTCATGTCCTAAGCTCTCAACGATGACAGCCCCCGAGATGGATGAGAGTTTGGCTACTGCCAGTTCTTCCAAAAAACCATCGGAGAGGAGCGTCCGGAGATCTTTGAGGATTATGGTCCATGGATGTTGGCTAGCCGAAATAGAAAACGACGAAATCAAGCTAATCCGGCTCCAACTCATAGGGGATCCACGGTGGTGCAAGCAAGTAGTATGCATGCCTCGGGATCCCGGTTTGACGTCCTTGACGACCTCAACGATGAAATGCGCGAGAAGCCCAACAACTCTAAAATGGCTGAGGTAGAGACTGCGGTCGAGACTACCACGGTAGTTGGGATGCAAGTGACAAAGACCGGCGGCAGGGTCAAAATCTAAAAAGCGTACAACTGAGGGGGCTAAGAAGACGGGAGGTGTTCTAAAGCCAAGATATTTGAATAGGAAGAACGACCAAGTTGTGGGGGGTACTGGCAAGATTAAGATTGAGAAGGAAAAAACCAAGGGCGGGGTAGCGGGACTAGGTGTAGAGAAAGCTGATGGGGGAAGGAAGGGAGGAAAATCGACGGAGGGTAACCAAACAGAGGAAGGAAGGGCAAGGACGCCGAGCGATCATAACAAAAATGGCCGTACCGGACTCCCCTGTGACACCAACACATCCTCGCTTCCGGTGTCGAACATCGCACCAACCTCGTTGGGAATAGGAAAGGGAGAAGCTCGTACACTGATCTCAATTTGGAGCCTTCCAAATCAGGCGTGGTAGCAACAACCCTTCAGAGAAACAACGTGAAGATTGAGAATGCAGGAGTCATGCATGCTACGTCCGGAATGGACGTGGATGCAAGCTAGAATTTCCTCAGGGTGTTTCTTTCCCTTTACTCTTGTAAATTGAGTCTCTTTTTGGTCTTTTTCTCTTTATAGTTTTATCTATGTTAAAAAGCTTTTCTTGGAATTGCAGGGGGCAGGCGGGCAGCTGACCCCAACTTCCTAACTCACTTTCGTGAATTCAAGAGGACTCACCATCCTACCATTTTTTTTATTTCAGAACCGAAGATCAGCGGAACTGAGGCTACAACTGTTATCAAGCGGATAAGGGTTGACTCCGAAGCTAGATCGGAGGCGCGGGGGTTCGCAGGTGGTATTTGGGGGTTATGGAACTCGTCGGAAGTGACCATGGAACCAATGGAAAGAACTGAGTAGATCCTTCACTTCAGAATTAAATTCAGCGATGGCACCGAAGAGCAAGTCTCGGCGATTTATGGCAGCCTTGCTCTGGCGAATCGTAGATATCTTTGGGAGAAGCTTCGAAGTTTATCCAGTGTGACCACAGTCCCTTGGATCCTCGTGGGAGAATTCAATGCGCTTCTTGGCCCTCAAGACAAGCAGGGAGGCTACAATGCGTTCTCCAACCAAAGTCGTGACTTCAAGCAATATATGGAGGAATGTGGTCTAATAGATATCCAGTTCTCTGGACCGCGATTCACATGGGGGAGAGGATCCCTGAAGAACGACTTGACCGAGGGATCTGCAACTCTGGGTGGATGCAGAAGTTCCTCGAGACGGTGACCAGACACCTGGAATGAGTGAAATCCAATCATAGACCCATCCTAGTGGCAAATGAATCCCCCACTGGACGAGGAAGGAGTAGTCAGCCCTTTTGTTTCCTAGCTCCGTGGCTGCTACACGATGACTTCGGGGGGTCTTGCAGGAGAGTTGGGAGGCTGGGGCGAGCTTCAGAACCTCCATCCATATGCTGACCAACAATCTTAGAGCCTGGAACAAGAATGTCTTTGGTAATATTTTTACCTTCAACAAGGAGCTTCCGGCTAGCCTACGCAAGCTGGAGGAGAGGAATGAGTGGAACCCTTCTCCGCATACCATGGCCGAGGAAGAGGAAGTGCGACGAAAGCTGCAAATAGTCCTCAAGGAAGAAGAAGTGCTCTGGTTCCAGAAATCACGATCACAGTGGTTCGCCGAAGGGGACAAAAATACCTGCTTCTTCCACCTCACTACCCTCAAACGCCGGAGCAGGAATAAAATTAAGAGGCTTAAGAATCATATGGGCGAATGGATCGAAGACCCAGAAACCCTCAAGAACCTCGTTCGCGATTTCTATCGACTTGCTTTGACGGAATTGGAGAACTTTGGAAGGGTAATAATTGCTAGCTTCCCGGATAGGGGGACCTCGACCGAGCCTCTTGCTCGAGATATCATGCCAGAGGAGGTGCTTGAGGCGATCCGGAATATGGGACCGTACAAAGCGTCCGGGAAAGATGGTTTCCAACCGATCTTCTATCAGAAGTGTTGGGGCACGGTGGGAGCCGATTTTTCACGGTTTGTTGCCTCTTGTTTCAAGTGCCCGGAGATCATCAGAGGCGTGAATGAAACGCTGCTGGTGCTCATCCCCAAGTAGTAGAAGCCGACCATGGCCTCTGAATTTCGCCCGATCAGCCTTTGCAATGTGTCCTATAAGGCGCTTACCAAGGTCTTGGCGAACAGACTGAAGCCGTTGATGTCAGAGTCGGTTCACCCAACGCAGACGAGCTTTGTGCTGGGTCACCATATTCAAGATAACATTATTATTTTGCAGAATTTGTTCATTCCATGCACACAAAGATGGGGAAAGTGGCGCATATGGTCCTCAAAGTCGATCTAGCCAAAGCGTACGATCACCTAAGCTGGAAGTTCGTGGAGGAAACGCTGGTGGCCGCAAGCCTTCCGGAGACCTTTGTAAGGGCAATGATGGCGTGCATCTCAACACCTGCTTTTGAAGTTCTCTGGGAGGGAGAATGCACGGAAGTATTCACACCGACTCGTGGCCTACGACAAGGGTGCCCTCTATCTCCGTACCTCTTCACCCTATGCGTTGAATGCTTGAGTCATCTGATTCAGGAAGTAGCAACTAGTGGGAGGTGGAAGCCAATTCAACTAGTATGCGGGGGAACAAGACTTACCCATTTGTTCTTTGCAGATGACCTCATACTTTTTGATGAAGCCTCCAGTCAACAAGGGGAAGTCATCATGGATTGCCTCAACGCCTTTTGTGAAGCCTCAGGAGAGCATGTTAGCAAGGAAAAGTCGAGAATCTATTTTTCCAAGAACTTGCAGAGGAACTAGTGTAAGGCCATCGGCGAGAGTATGGGGATTCCAATCACGCAGGATCTGGGAAGGTATCTGGGAGTTCCTGTCCTCCATGGCTGGGTCACCAAACATACCTACGGGTACGTCATTGAGAGGATTGACCAACGACTTGCAGGGTGGAAAGCTGAAAATCTCTCGATCGCGGGACGAGTAACTCTAGCACAATCGGTGTTGAATGCCATACCGTCTTATGCAATGCAAACTGTAGTCCTGCCAGCTTACATCTGTGACTACATCGATCAGAAGATAAGGGTCTTCATCTGGGGCTGACAACAGGGACGGAGGCGCATCCATCTCATCGACTGGGAGACGGTATGTAAACCAAAGGACTAGGGCAGGCTAGGACTTCGTAACACACGTGACATGAACTCAGCATACTTCGTCAAACTAGTCAGGCATATGCTGAAAAATCCTGATGATTTGTTAAGAGTTGTTAAAGAAAAATATTTAAAAGACGGTCCTAACGGAATAGAACTGCGAATGCAGTCGTGCGTTTGGCGTGGCATTCCCAGGGTATGGAATGCTATGCTGGAAGGCATGAGATGGAGCGTTAGGGATGGACTTACCACATCCTTATGGTTCGACAATTGGCTGGACAGTGGAGTGCTCCTCAGGGACGTGGCGCACAATGTGGATGGCGACTTCCCTGCTGAAGCTACGGTAGCGAACATGGTGACCCCGGAGAGCACGTGGGACATGGAGACGCTGGAGAAATATCTAGCTAACGAGTTTTTGTTGCATCTTGCAGGGACGCCTCCTCCTAAAATGCACTTGGGGAAGGACACGCTGGTTTGGGGTCTCGAACCGAACCACACCTTCACTTTCAAATTCGCATACTGCTTGATGGTGGACATAGATCGCGAAGACGGCGACTCCGATGGGAAGACGATCTGGCGGTGGCCAGGGCCGAACAGAGTACGACATTTCCTTTGGATCGCCTCCTACAATTGCCTCCTCACCAACGTGGAAAGACGGCATTGGCACCTTACGGCAAGCAACAGATGCCCACGCTGCTCGAACGAAGAGGAATCTATCCACCACATCATGCGGGACTGTACTCTAGCCCGAGAGGTTTGGCGGCGTATTCTCCCAGAGGCAACCCAAACGGCAGCGTCCCACCAGCCCTTTATTGAGTGGTTTCTCTCATTCCTCAAGAACCCATCTCACCAGGTATGTTTCGGTCTCCCTTGTTGGTTCTTCTGGCGTTCGTGCAATGATCTCGTTTTCTCATCCATTGTGGAAGACCCTAATAAGTTATCGCAAAGGATCCTTGCCTGGGAGGTCATCATACAAAACAACATGGCAGCGGATCAAGTTATATCACTGTGGAGGTCAGGGTCCCGTCGAAGCGTGGCCGTTGGGTGGAGACCGGCCCCGGCAGGGTGGATCACAGTGAACTCGGATGGTTCGCTCTTGCGAACATCAGGGTCTACCGCCGCAGGAGGGATGCTTAGAGACTGGCAGGGTTGCTTATTGGGGGCTTACGCAATGAACCTGGCAAAATGTACGATCACTCGCGCGGAGCTATGGGGAGTCGTACAAGGACTGGAGATCACCTGGGCTGCAGGACATAGACGAGTGTCGATCCAAACTGACTCACATACGGTGGTGGCGTTACTGACGGACACGGGCGAGGTGAGCAGCCAGCACGCCAGACTCATTCTGGACTATCGAGCCTTGCTCGCTCGAGACTGGGAGGTTTCCATTCATCATATCTACAGGGATGCCAATTGTCTTGCTGATTGTATTGCCCACAAGGGGCATCTCTTGCCGATAGGCTCCCATGACATTTCTATTTCAGATCCGGATATTAGACATTGGGCCATGTATGATCTGGTTGGGGGCTCTTCCCCACGTTTGATTAATGATTAAGAGGTAGCGGTGCTCTGCACCCGTTTTTCACCCAAAAAAAATATAACAATAGAACATCTTCAATTAATAGCTAATTGATATAGTCATGAAATCCAGATTAAGATAGAAGGCCTATTGCGATTAAACATTTAACAATTAGAAGTCATAGCTTAAGATCATGAATCTTGATGACGTCAATTTAATCATTATGTAAAATCTTTCTTGCGAGTGTTTAGATCACTATATATGGGTACATAACAATATTAATGTGCACGTGATCTTATAAAATATTTTAAGAGTTCAATATGAGATATAAAATACTTAAAATGTATAATATTAATATAAATAACTAAATGTCTTAAAATACATGTATTAAATGCGCCAAAAAAGAACTTCACAATAGTACATAAAGAATGATTTGGATGTTATGTAAAGTTGCTAACATTGAACTAAACGTAACTCCACTATTATCAATAAACATCCATGAAAGAAAAATCATTGTTTTTGATGATTAAGACTAATTATGTCTACTTCGATGAAAACAAATTTAATGTGGTTCTTTATGTTCACTAAATAATTATATGAAAGTCTGCCACAAACGAAGTGTGATGTGATGAAATTTACACATTTACAAAATAAAGTATCAACTCATTCAATTCTTCAGAAAGGGGGTTTACTCCCGCTGCCCACTGTCAGTCGAAAATATGGAGGAAATTGTCCTCAGGAATCTTGCAAATACACCTACAGGCTCCACAGGCATATCGGTTTCACCATCCCAAGGGAATGCCTCCGACGGCTTTGTTGACTCCAACAGCTCTTCTGTCCTCAACTTCGGTTTTGACCGTACCAATCTATCAATTTCATGCCCATACTTGCTCACTTCTGGACAGTAATCCTGATGAACAAAATTAAACCTTAGCATAACAACTCTTCACAGAAGCTTCATCCAAGCGGAGGCAGCATTTCAAACTACCCATGTCCTCTTTACATAATGTAATATATAAATTTTTTCAAAAAAAAAAATGTAATATATAAGTATTAAACTAAAAATTATTTAATAAAATAATTGAAATTAATTATATCCAAATAATTCATTCATAGATTAAAAATAACCAACTATACAATCATTATTTTCATAAACAACCACGAAAGAATTTCATATCGTGAAAGAAACGCAAAAACATTCGTTGTCTACACTATTAAATAAATCTCTCTCAATGTATCTCACCAAACAAGCATGAGCAAACTGGTCGCCAAATCGACTTGGAAACCTTTTCTTAATATAACTCAAAGTTGAAATTGCTTTTTTTACATTTGTAATTGTAATTGGTAGAATCAAAATTATTAGTGGAATTGTCGCTGTCGCTAGACAAGTTCAGGGTTGTTGGGGAAAAGATTGAACAGGCGTAAGGAAAAAAGAGATCCGATTAGGTCTTTATTACAATTGGAATTTCGTTTATAGTATAATAAATTAATTTTATGTTATTTTTTAAACAAGTAATGAGTTGTGTTGTAGTAACAAAATACTCTAATACTACTTATAAGTGTTGTGTTCCATCACCAATATAAATATATATGGTCTATTTTTATTTTTCGAAAATTTACCCCCGTCCCGGGACAAGGCCCAAAAGCCCTGCCTCCGCCTGACCAATACTGTATTAGTACTTTTGGAGCATTTCAGTCTCATGAATAAGATGATGCAATCTTAAGTGTTAAATAATAGTAGCTACCTGCTCAGCATGCATTTTCCTGACGAACTTCTTGAACAGATCCAAGTTGTTGGGCCGCATCAGATCATCCGTCAGCCGAAGGATTGTGACTCCATACATCCTCAGCTTCTTCTCTCTTTCCATGGCCGGTCTCACGCCATTAGGCCTGGCATTGAGAAGGATCTGATTGTAGCCATCAGCATCGTACCTGGCCAGGGCATTCTCTCCTGCCACCTCGATCCCTTCCTTCCATCCGTCGCTCAAAACCTGACTTATTATCATTGGTGTATTCAGGAGTTGTTAAGACAAGAGCTTGATTCCATGTCTGTTGAAAAATCAGACTTGCAGTGTGACGAATTTTACTATTTTTACCATCTGAACCAGCTCCTGAGGGGCACTTTTGGCGTAAGCAGGCTGCTCGGAGTTCCTCATTTCCAGGCAAGTGAAGTTCAGAATGGCATTGTGCCTGGACAGCATCCTGGCGATGGGACGATACCCGTCTCGATCAGGCAAATTATAGTAGCCTGCTGTTAGCTCTGCGGCATGGCTTGGATGGTTGTACCACCAGTGGATTCCTGAAACCTGCAGTCACCAACATAGATTCTGGTATTACATGTTAGTTGTTAGTTGTTACACATGTTCAAGTATTCCCCTGCATCATCATGGTGTATTACCTTGGCTGCCAATTTGAGTTTACAGCCCAGGAAGGCCTTGTTAGCTTCATCAATGATGTTGTCGCCATGGAGCAGCAGCTTGGTGGAATACCAGGTCAGGAAAAACTTGCCCTTTTCAGTGATGTAAGTGCCATTGTTTGATCTGAAGAAGGCTGTTTGGTCAGGTCTACTGTTGTATTCCCCTGCATTATCAGGCAATTCCCACTCAAGATGCCCTGCTTTCGCTGCTGCCTCTTTGAAATCAGCTGCCAGGTACTTGTCATAGCACTACAGGTGAAAGAAAATTCTGGATCATTCCTCTTTCTCATCACAGCTTCAAGAAAAGAATGAACTGTTCTGTTATGTTATGTGATGCACATCAATGTTGTTATAACACCTGAAATTCTCCAATTCCAGGAAAAGCCCATCCTTGGGTTTCAGGGTAAGAAGCGTATCTGAGTTCCCCAGCAGGTCCAAGCCCAACTTCAATGTCGATTATCAACCCTGATTCAAGGAAATCCGCCATGCTTTCCCTGAAGCTCTTCATGAAATCCCCATACATCTGCATGTAGTAAAGTACCTTTTCAAATGTGGTAACATAATAATTGTGTTTTATGAAATATTTAACAAAATATAATTCATAAGGCAATTACAAAAGTAGCAAAAAAAATCACAAAGATGTCGTGGGAGAACTCCATAACAATTTGCATTCTGACCAATGAGGCTATGGATCAGAGGAGGACAATCTACACAATATTGATGAAGAAGTATTTGTCTGATTTAGAGGTTGACAACTATTAATCAGATATTTTATCGATATATTATGCTTCTATTTTAGCCCAACAAACAAATGGATAAACTTGGAATTTATTAAGGATTGTAAACTAAGATGAAAAAATAATATAATAAATCAACAAAAGCAAAGGAAAAAGATAGAAGAACCTAGTATTTAGTTTCGTTGGTTCGAAGACTACTTCCGTTCTTTTCTATTTAACATCACCTCGAGTGGGAAAGATGATTAAAAATGCAAAATCAAATACGAAAGCATGTCTCACCCGAGAGAGATAAGACATAATAAATCAACAAAAGCAAAGGTAAAAAGACGGAAGAACCTAGTATTTAGTATCGTTGGTGCCAAGGCTACTTTCGTTCTTTTCAATTTAACATCATATACGACCTCAAGCAGGAGAGATAATTAAAATGCAAAATCAAACATGAAAGCATGTCTCACCCGAGAGAGATGAGTAAGCAAACAAAATCAAATACGAACAACAAAAGCGATTTAAGAACAACAAACAAAAATATAAGAAATAGAGAGAGAAATGAAATATGGAGAACATAAGTTGAATTAAAATAAATAAATAAAAACATGTTGACATATGTCTCTTTAAGTGGTTGCCATATGTAACTTTTGAAAGATTGACCTTAATCTTTGCTAAAATTATAAAAAAAAAACTTCCTAATGAATAGAAGATGCTTAGACTAACTCCAACCCAAAAGGTTATATTTAGCCTCTCAAGCTCTTAAATGTGCATTTTTATCTTCCAAAAACACTTTTTTGCTCCAACCCTAAACCTTCTAAATTTGCCTTCCCAACTCATAACCAACCAATCAAAAATTAAGAAAGTAAAAAACAAAAAAGATGATTTAAAGTGGAGGGCCCCAGCGTGTGGGCTTGGGTTCCATGGTTGGTCCCCCCACCTTCTCCTTGCATTTTTCCATATGAGCTTCTAGCTATCCACCCGCAAGCCCACTTCTCCAAATTTGCAACCAAATAATTGGAGAGTTGGAGATGAAAAAGGCCAAAAACCTCCCTCTCTCCAAATTTGCATGCTTGGGTTGGAGACAGTCTTAACCAAGGCTTTTATATAAGAATAAGGTGTCTAAAGTCGTTAAAACCCAAAGCTGTTTATCACAGTTTTGTTAGTTTGTGGCCAAGGTCTCACCTGGACCGGAGTCCGGCCACCGAAAAGAGGCAGGTGATCCACACCGAGGGAGAGGTACTCCTTGTTTCTGGCGCCAGCCCTATTGGTGTAGAAGATATCTGAGTCTGTCTCTCCAACTTGAAGGACCCACTGAGGAAGAGAGATGAAGACATTGTCCCCAATGTTGCCACCACATTGGTGAAACGACATTATAGCTTGGATTTTCAGGTCCAATTTCTTGAGCAGCAGGAAGAGCTCCCTGTAGCCACTCCAGTCGTATTGTTTAGGCCCTCTGGCTTCAATGATCCCCCACCAGACATCCACCATCACCCCGTCGATCTCGGCCGCCTTGAGCTCCTTGAGTTGCTTCTCCAGCTTGGCCTTGTCCACAATCACATTCTCAGCTGTAACTACTCCCAGCTGACCCCCAAAAGAAAGGACAATTGTTACAGCCAAATCGTAAACGATCCAGAAAGCTAATATTTTGTAGCCGAAGAATTGGGTGCACAGAGGCTAATCAAGATTTAAGTAGTGAGCAAGTACTTACTGGGAGCATGACAAAAGTTGGAACATAATGTTGTATCAGCTTGTCATCATGAGTAGTAGCCTGCAGTGTATTCTGGTGACTGGTGAGTGAGAAAGAGCGGCAGTGATATGAATTGGGATTTAATGATTCTGGTGAGTGGGATCAAATGTTAATCTTCAAAGTTCCCCTGCTCGGCTGCTCAATGCCACTCTAAATTAATGAACTAAGTTGAACTTCCTACGGTTCGCCAAAGGGCTTCTAGTTTAGCGGTACCAACGAGATGAAGTAAACCCAAAATTCTAAGCTGGAGTTCTCATTCTTAGACCTAAAGGTGCCAACGATGACTCGTTTCATCATAACGAACTATAGACTATAGTACCAATTGATAATGAATAATGATACTCCAGCAACAGTGTTTTCCTTTCTACTCTCCATTTGGGAAATGCGACAATGAATTAGTTCTAATTAGTTACTATCCCATAAGTGCACTTGTTAAACATTACCTCTGATTGTGTGGTGGAAGTCCTGCTTGCTGCCGCGACATGATTCACTCCATCTGTTTTAGCAGCACCACTGTTTATCCCTGTCCGGAGGCGTTGGAGATTGCCCCTTGTCAGCCTCTTCTTGTTAGATCCATTTGCCATCGACTGACAGCTGCTATAAATTTGATTCCGTGGCAATGGGATACCCCATAGAACTTGCCTCTGCTGCTGCTGATTACTGCTACAATGGCTGCTCAGCATCCTGTCTTCCGGTATGGAACGAAAAAAAGAGTGGCTCTGGCTCTGTTCATACAACAGGAACAGGGGACATTGTGGACTGGAAACGTTTTGATTGGGCTGATGAAATCTGGGCTTCCTTCATGAAAGAAGTTGTGATTATGGAGGGAGTGAATTTGTCTGATGGTAAGCATGATTTGGGTTCTCTTGGTCATGAAGAGGGTGAAGAAGAGATGAGAGTGGATGGGCAAAGAAGGTACGTACTTTGTTGTCTTGTTGTGATCATAAGAAGTGGCGGGTGTTTTTCCTCGGTGGTTTTGTAAATTCTGAAAATTGCAGTTTTTGGTGTTATTGGGCTTGGACTTCTTCATATCCCCTCTTCTCCTCTGCGGACCTTCTTAAGAGGTCTGGACTATGAGCCCGTTGAGTCAAGTCCGGACTCTGGATAATTCATTGACATCCAAACTTCTAAGTCATTCACTTAGCGGTAGTTTGGAAGTTGTGATTGTTAGAGTTGTGTTTGTTGAATATATGTATTGTGCACAATACAATGTTTGGAAGTCCAAACTGTTAAACAATGCATGCATTGTGTCAAGCTTTTTCTTTTCATTTATATCCCCAGTAGTTTTTGTCTTATTCTAAAATTTGAGGGTAAATGTAACATTTCCCAATAAAAGTAACTTTATATAAATCAATGCACAAAGTAGAATCTCAACAACCAAACAATTTATATTATGGTGATTCATTACAATGCAACGATTTAACATTCATTACAATGCAAAATACACTTGTATAGCCATATAACTATAACTATCGAAAAACACAAAATAGCCCAAAAATAGGATAGTAGTCTGACAAATCTAGTCATTTCCGTTAAAAACTTTAAAAGTATTTCCCATTTTCGTTAGAAACTTTAACGGTGTTAGAAACACCGTTAGTTCTATTAGCGTTACGCTGATTAGGACGCCAAATCAGCGCACACGTCATCTCAAATCAGCTACAAGCGATGACAGTGGGCCTATTCGTCGCTACAAGCGCCTTGTTATCTACTGCGGCGGTGGGTCTCTTCGTCGCTACCCATCGATCGGCCGGCGAAATGAGGGGAAATCTGGATCCAGATCTGCTGCCTCCTTTTGGCGTTGGCGGAAGAAGAGTCATCCCCTCCATCGCACTTCTCCATCACCGCCTTTAGCGCCGGATTGAGCTGTCTTCGTCAATGTTGTTGCTGGATGAGGAGTGGTGATGATGGTAGAGCTGTCGGAATTGACCTTGGAAGAGAGAGATTCGAGCTGCTGGTGAGCTCTCTGCACTCTGCAGGCTTCTTGCCGTTGTTGGAGGAATGGAGGAGCTTGAACACCGCCTTTCCGTAAGCTAGAGATGCATCTTCGGCGGTGGAAATTAAGCGGAGGAGAGAGCTAAGACGAAGGCTAAGAGGATGAAAAGGAGAGATTGATGGGGAGATTCATAGAAGAAGGGGAAGATGGGAGATCGCGCTTTCGGGAAGAGTAGCGGCGGGGAAGGGAAGAAACAAAGGGTCTAGTCGCTTTCTGGTTTTGTTTATTTTTTTTTCTTTATAATCCATGTCGGTTGGTGGGTAAATCAATCGCCAATTCAGCTTCTTCTGTTAGTCCAGTTATATCGTCAACTGATGCCGTTAAAAAAATGAACGGAATTGGCTATTTTGTGTTTTCAGATAGTTATGACTATAATTATCATAAATATAAAAGTTATTGCTAGACAAGTGTATTTTGAAAAAAAAAAAATTATAAGTCATTAACTTATTAGATGATTAGATCAAGAAATGCATTTATCAGAAGAACGGGTTGGGTTGTATAGGATGGAAAACAATTAAGTATTAACTGTGTTTGCAATTTGATTGGATTGATTTTGTACATTGCGCTTAATATTTTCTATTTTAGCACTAACTAAAACAATTCGATAGGTTAAAACAAAATTTAGTATAGGATTTTATTATTTGTATTGATTTTTAAAAATTTCAAATATTGAATAATATAAATCTTAAAAAAAAAACTATGGGGTCGTTTGGAGGAGGATTTGGCTGTATGATTTTGCAGAAATCCTTTATTGTGTCCGATTTCGTTCAAATTTCTCGTTTGAGAAGAGCTCACTGAATGAGAAATTTTGAGAGTGTTAGATTTCTAAAGAATTTAATGACTGAATTTTGAATTATCTTACCCCTTCAGATATTTTGAAAATATGACACTAATGTGTTCATTTGTTCACAGATTATCCCCTGTTCTTTTCTTAATATTCCCTATTGATAACGATGTAATTGCACATGTTTGCGCCCCTAGTTCTTATCCGTTTGAGGGGTATAGTCGTGTGTTTTGGCCTATTTTACGCCGGGTTGTGCTATTTTGTCATATTTCAGGTCCCAGGCGTCAAAGGGAAGGCTAACCACGAGTTTCGGGGCATTCGGAGGTCATTTCGTCAAGTTGGGGCCAAAACACGGGCACACCTAAGGCATTACACGGCCGTGTTCCTGTGGCCGTGCTTTTTATGCCGAGAGCTGAGCTGATTACACGGGTAGGGCCGAGACAAAGCACGACCGTGTTCAAGCATTACACGGCCGTATCCAACGCGAAGCACAGCCGTGTTTCCTCCCAACTGCTGGCCGTGTAATTAACCTTGGCCGAGACACGGGCGGACTCAGGCAAAGCACGGCCGTGTCCTCGACCGTGCTTTGGCCACTTATGCCTTTTTAAGCAGATTTTCAGCCAAAGAGAAAGGGGATTCGAGTTTTTGAGAGATAGAACGATTCCTAGAGAGAGAAAGTGACGAACAAGAGTCTCCAAGTGCCCTAGATTGATCTTCAACACCATTGGAGGCCAGTTTGAGCTTGGAGAAGTGCCGATCAACGTCCAGGAGCAGGAATCCATCCTTCACAGTATGAATTCCGCGTCTGATTCTGCTTTTGCTTTCTTCTCCATGGAGTAGTTCTTCCATTCATCTGGGTATGGAGAACCCTAGATTTGTATGTTAGGTTTGATTGTATGAACCCAAGTAATGATTCTATGATTGATTATATTCTATTGAGGTTTTATTGATTGAATGACTTGAATCCTGATCAAATTCCTGTTGTTTCTGCTTTAACCTGGAATGAGAATATCTGACTAGGTTAATAGAGTATCCTTGATTGAAGGTAGGGAGTTGGTGACTTTAGTCGAGGAGCCAACTCACTATTCTGTACCGGATTTACTCCGGTAGTGGAGGTTTTGTTCTTAGGGCCTCAATCTGTCTACTTCGGTGGAGGTTAGTCGCCCGCTAAAGATTTAGATTGAGAGGGTCTGAAGACCTTTAGTCGAGACTTCAGGCTGTTTAAGAACCTTCCGCAGTATAACTATCATAGAAATTGAACTTGGTAATTACAATCCGGCTTAACTGCAGTCTAGGGGGAACCATATTCGGGTGACCTCTCTTAACCTGAATACAACAATTTACTTGCTTTGTTAGTTTGATAGTTTAGACTTGCATGCCAGTTTCATTGCTAGATAACAAGAATTCACTGAGTAGTCATCAGATCTAGGACCCGGGTTGATAATTAAACCCAAACCCGCTATACTACGCTTTAAGAAGTGGTTTCACTTGGCCAATTCCTGGAGTGCAGTAGAGGCGAGTCAAGTTTTTGGCGCCGTTGCCGGGGAGGGCTAGATTGTTGAAGAAAAGTGATTTCTGTTAATTTAGCTTTTCTTTTCGCATTTTTGCTTTTTCCCACTTGTGCCTTCACGGGTTTGCTTGCTTGATTGTGTGCAGGTAGTGCATGACCCGTAGCCAGTCGGGAGGTCTACTGCCGTTGAATCCAGAGATTGAACACACCTGTCGCCAACTCAGGAGGCAACAGCGAGCTAGACTGGCTACGGAAGAGCGCATAGACGGCCACGTGAGCAGTGATTCTGAAGAGGAGTACGAGATGGAAGACTACAATCAACACCAGGGGAATCCTCAGCAGGCTCCCCCGGTGAATCAGGTCCTGGGGAACAACCCCATACCCCAGGATCATGGAGTTCATCATCCACCGCAGCCGGGTCCCACCTTGGAGTACTACTACACTCCTCGCATTGCTGACATCCGCCCGGTCATCCTCTACCCGCCTATCCCAGCAAACAACTTCGAGATCAAGCCATGCTGCATTCAGCTCATTACATCTTCCATCCAGTTCCATGGCTTGAAGGATGAGGAGGCCAGGGTACATCTGTCCCGTTTTCTGCAGCTGACAAACGGGTTCAAGCTGAATGGTGTCCCGGATGATGCAATCCGCCTTCATCTCTTCCCTCATTCTCTGGCGGGGAATGCTAAGAGGTGGTTGGAGACCCAGCCCCCATTATCCATCACCTCTTGGGACGATCTGGCTGACAAATTCGTGCATAGGTACTATCCGGCATCGAAGACTACAGAGATTCAGCGGGAGATCACTCACTTCCGCCAGGAGCCAGATGAGTCACTTCGTGATGCATGGGAGCGGTACATGGGATATTTCTGGCAGTGCCCCCATCATGGCTTCAGTGATGCATTCACAGTGGGGAACTTTTATAGTGCCCTCTCTCCAGATAGCCAGAGGGTGATTGAGTCTCTATGCCCAGGAGGGGATGTTCTCACTAAGACTCCACCCGAGCAGAACCAGATGATTAATACATTGGCTGCCAGAGATCATTCCTGGGGGCAGAGCAGCAGAGGCAGACATTCCAGGGACCGTGGTGTGCACGCCATGGAGTCCAGATCCGGACTCGAGCAGCAGGTAGCTGAGCTAGTGCAGACATTGAAGCAGCCCAACAGTCTTATTCCGGGCAGAGGTATGGCTACACCTCCAGTTGCTCAGTGTCAGTGGCGTGAGAGCTCGAGCCACTTAGTAGAAGACTGCCAGGCTATGAGGGAGTCTACTACCCCCCAGGAGCAGTTGGACTTCATCGCCAATGCTCGGCGTCTCGACCCGTACAGCACCACATATAATGAGGGGTGGCGCCAGCATCCCAACTTCTCTTGGGGCAGCAACACCACTAAGCCACCTAGTTTCCCAGCACCAGCAAGTGGCTTTCAGCAGAGGCAGCCCTATCAGGCTCGACAGGGGCCAGTTCCACAGCAGCAGCCCTACCAGCCTAGGCAAGGGTAACCCTTCCAGCAGCCCCAGCGCCAGTTTGCCGAGCCAGCAGCAGCTCCAGCTCCAGATACTCAGATGACGAAGCTGGAAAATATTCTGGCTTCATTCATGACGAGCACTCAGGCGACTATCACGAGGTTGGACTAGAGTGTAGCCTCACTGGAGGCAGGTCAGAGGAACCAGGGTGCCATTCTGCAGGATCTGCAGACCCAGGTGGGCATATTGGCCCGCCAGAACACCACCAGGGCACCGGGGACTTTGCCTGCCACCACTGTCCCGAATCCTCGGGATCCTCACCATCTCCAGCAGCTTGATGCCATCGCTACCAGGAGTGGCAAGACCACATCAGCTGCTCCTGCCCAGCCCAGTCGAGATGATCCACTACCTGCTTTAACACTTCCAGCTGATACTGCGGACGTGGGGGAAGACACAACAACGCCTGCTCCCAAGCCACAGCCAGTGGTTAAGGAGCATGTACCCCAGCTTCCTTTCCCCACTCGCCTTCATAAAGACAGGCTGGAGACTGAGTTTGCCAAGTTCATGGCAATGTTGAAGCAGGTCAACATCAGCATGCCGTTCGTGGAGGCACTGTCAAAGATGCCCAAGTATGCCAAATTCATGTAGGACCTCCTCACCAACAAGAAGAAACTTGGGGATCTTTCGACAGTGATGCTGAGCGAGGAGTGTTCTGCCATCCTGCAGAACAAGCTGCCCGAGAAGCGAAAAGACCCAGGGAGTTTCACTATCCCTCTTGTTATTGGCAGCATGCATGTAGGAAAGTCCTTGGCGGACCTAGGCGCTAGCATAAATGTCATGCCTTATAATATGTTTAAGAAGCTAGGCCTAGGTGAACCTAGAACTACTAGGATGAGCATTCAGTTAGCTGATCGTTCTATCGTGCATCCTAGGGGTATCATTGAGGACTTGCTTGTTAATGTGGGTGCATTCACATATCCTGTTGACTTTGTTATTTTGGATATAAATGAGGATGTGGATGTACCTTTGATTTTAGGTAGACCGTTTCTCGCCACCGCCAAGGCGCTTATTGATGTGCATAGTGGTAAATTGATTCTGCGTGCTGGTGATGAACATGCTACTTTTTCTGTGTCTGAGAATGGGAAACACCCTCATTTGCATGATGACATAGATTACTGTGATATGCTTGCTGATTATGAGACCGCACTCGCTATCACGAGTGCGGGTACTGACGATGTTCTTGAGCGTTGTATTTTGCTAGGTGAGCAGGCATCGCAGGAGCCGCAGCTGGAGGAGCAGTTGGCCGAGTTGGAGAGTGGCCCTTTCTTGGAGGGCGACAGGCTGTTCAAACCGATCTCATCCTCCACCCGCATCGCTACCTCCTTGGAGGAACCACCAGAGCTGGAGCTTAAGCCCCTCCCTCCTCATTTGGAGTATGCATTTCTCCGGGAGGGGAATAAGCTGCCAGTCATCATTAGCTCGACCCTCACACCCGAGCAGAAGACCAGACTGGTGACCTTGCTGAAGCGATACGAGCGAGCTCTTGCATGGAAGATCACAGACATCCGGGGGATCAGCCCTTCTTTCTGCTCCCACCGGATACTGTTGGAGGATGAGATGCGGCCCGTGAGACAGCCGCAGAGGAGACTGACACCGAACCTGGAGGCTGTGGTTTGAGCAGAGATCGTGAAGCTGCTGGACGCGGGAATCATCTTCGCCATTTCTGACAGCGAGTGGGTCAGTCCCACCCAGGTGGTACCCAAAAAGGGTGGGATGACTGTGGTGCCTAACGAGAAGAATGAGCTGATTCCGATGCGCACGGTGACCGGGTACCGTGCCTGCATTGACTACCGGCGTCTCAACGACGCTACTCGGAAGGACCACTTCCCGCTACCATTCATTGATCAGACGCTGGAGAGATTGGCGGGGCACGAGTTCTACTGTTTCCTGGATGGGATGTCCGGGTACTTCCAGATCCCGATTGCACCGGAGGACCAGGCGAAGACCACCTTCACCTGCCCCTTCGGCACCTTTGCATACCGGAGGATCCCATTCGGGCTATGCAATGCCCCGGCTACTTTTCAACGATGCATGCTCGCTATCTTTGACCGTTTGGTCGGCGAGATTATGGAGGTGTTTATGGACGATTTCTCGGTTTATGGAGACTCATTCTCCCACTGTCTCCATAACCTGGAACTTGTCCTTAGAAGGTGTGAAGAAACGAACCTGGCACTGAGTTGGGAGAAGTGTCACTTCATGGTTCGAGAAGGCATAGTTCTTGGGCATAAGATCTCCAAGATGGGGATTGAGGTGGACAGAGCGAAGATCGAGACTATCAGCAAACTGCCTCCTCCTACATCTGTTAAGGGAATCCGGAGTTTTCTTGGTCATGCAGGTTTCTACAGGCGGTTCATCAAGGATTTCTCTAAGATTGCTCTGCCCCGGACGAAGCTTCTAGAGAAGGATGCCCCCTTCCAGTTCACTGATGCATGCACAGCGGATTTCATGACCTTGAAGGAGAAGCTCACCCAAGCTCCTATCATGGTTGTTCCTGACTGGTCCTTACCATTTGAGATTATGTGCGATGCCAGTGACTTTGCTGTTGGAGCTGTGTTGGGGCAGAGGCGTGATCAGCATTTCCGACCCATCTACTATGCCTCGAAGACCTTGAATGATGCCCAGGAGAACTACACCACCACGGAGAAAGAGCTGCTCGCGGTGGTGTTTGCCTTTTATAAATTTTGCCCCTATCTGGTCTTGTCCCATGTGATTGTGTATACTGATCACTCCGCGATTCGATACTTGATGAGCAAGGCTGATGCCAAGCCTAGGCTCATACTATGGATCTTACTGCTGCAGGAGTTTGATATTGAGATTCGGGACAAGAAGGGAGCAGAGAATGTTGCTGCCGATCACCTCTCCCGGTTGGACGCACCCCCTGCGGACAACCTCGAGGAGGAGATCAATGACTCCTTTCCATATGAGAGACTGATGATGATGTGCCTGGTGGAGAGTGTCACCCCCTGGTATTCTGATTTTGCAAGTTATCTTGTGGGCCAGCAGCTGCCCAAGGGGATGACAACTCACGCCAAGAGGAAGTTTTTCTCCGACCTGAAGTACTACTTCTGGGATGACCCTCATCTCTTCAGGATCGGAGCCGACGGGATCATCCGTCGATGTGTTATGGAGAGTGAGATGGGGGGCATTCTATCTCACTGTCATGAAGGACCTGCTGGCGGTCACCACGGAGGAAACCGCACGGCGAGGAAGGTGCTCCAGTCGGGCTTCTACTGGCCCACGCTCTTCAAGGACGCCGACTCCTTCGCACGCAGGTGCGACCGATGCCAGAGGTCAGGTAACATCTCTGCCCGTGATGAGATGCCCCAGAATGTGTTTATTACTTGTGAGATTTTTGATGTCTGGGGTATCGATTTGATGGGCCCCTTCCCTCCATCCTTTGGTAATACATATATCCTTGTTGCTGTTGACTACGTCTCTAGGTGGGCCAAGGTGCAAGCTTTGCCCACTAATGATGCTAGACGTGTTTGTGGTTTTTTGAAGCAGCTATTCTCCCGGTTCGGGACACCTAGAGCCATCATAAGCGACCGAAGCACCCATTTCCAGGGTCAGTTCGATAAATTGTTGTCTCGCTATGGTGTAACTCATAAGGTGTCCGTGGCCTATCATCCTCAAACCAGTGGCCAGGCCGAGCTGACGAACCGGGAGCTCAAGCGGATCTTGGAGCAGACGGTGAACCTATCCCGCAAGGATTGGTCCACCAAGCTCGATGATGCTCTGTGGGCATATCGCACTACCTACAAGACGCCCATTGGTACCTCACCGTACCGGCTTGTCTATGGAAAGGCATGCCATTTGCCCGTGGAGCTAGAGCACAAGGCCTTCTGGGCCCTTAAGCTGCTAAACTTGGATGTTAGTGTTGCAGGTGTTGAGCGAAAAATGCAGATGTTGGAGCTGGAAGAGTGGCGTTATCACGCCTATGAGAACACCAAGCTGTACAAGGAGCGCACGAAGCGCCTACACGATGCACGGTTGCGGGGTCCGAAAGAGTTCCAGGTTGGTGATCGAGTTCTCCTTTATAACTCTCGCCTGAAACTCTTTCCTGGAAAACTCCGTTCCCGGTGGTCTGGACCGTACACGGTCACGCAGGTGTTCCCGTATGGCACGATTGAGGTTGCTAACCCGCAAACTGAGCCGTTTAAAGTGAATGGCCATCGTCTCAAGCTCTACCTGGGAGAAGAGGTCGAACGTGCGGAGTTAGCAGTGGAGCTCGCGGACCCTTAGTTCCGCAATTGGCGTCCAGCTAAAAGACGGTAAAGAAGCGCTTGTGGGGAGGCAACCCCACCACGGTTTGCATTTCTACCTTGGTTATTTATTTATTTATTTCCACTTTGTCGGTTTTTGAGTCTTTGAGTCAGTTTGGAGTCAGTCTGGAAAGTTTTTCGTGCCTCGGGCGGTTCGTTTTGATGTGTGATTGGTTAAATTTTAGAGCCGGGGCACGAATGAATCATGGTGGTTTGCGATTGAAAATTGAAAAAATTGCATTTCAGGCTTGGCACTAAAAACACGGGCAGCAGGGGGTTAAAACACGGCCGTGTTTTGCCCTGTGCCCTCCCGTGTAATGCCTTTTGCTCTCGGCATAAAAAACACGGGCACTGGGCTCTGAAAACACGGCCGTGCTTTGCTGGGCTAAAACACGGGCGTGGAGCACCCGAAACACGGCCGTGTAATTGCCCGCCCGTGTTTCGGCCTTCCCCCTATAAAGCGATTTTTTGAGCCCAAAAGTCAGATCAGCCATTTTTTTCAAAACCCCCCAGCCCCCCCTCGCCGGAAAATCGCCCCTTTCACCTTCTCCCATTATTTTCCGGCCATAACTTCCTCTCCCGACCTCCAAATCACAAACCGCGAGCGCCCCCATGCTCCTGGCGTCGAGAAGCACATTCCCCAAAGCTTTGGGCTAGTTTGGCTGAGGTTGGGTCGCCGACGGTGAGTTTTCCGGCGAGTCTCTGGTGTGTTTTCCGGCGACTTTGGGTGCTTCTCTCCACTTTCTTCCTCTCTCTCGTGGTATCTTCTTGAGTCTCCAGGTGTGTTCTCCTTGTCTTTTCTTATATTTTTGGAGAATCGATACCTAGAGTTAGGTGAAGAACTTTTGATTGTGGAATGCATGGTTTGAGGAATATTTTGGGTTTGGGGGATGATTGGGCTGATTGCATGGTGAAGGGGCTGCGTGCTATGTCATTTTTCTGTGATGCCTCGATTGGTGCTATTTAGGACAGTTGTGGTATGTTTGTTTCACCGGGGGCCTAGTCCACTGTCCGAATCGCTCGATTTGAGGGTCCCCGGTGTATTTTGCTGTTTAAATCTCGTATGATGGGTGTGCTTGTTTCGTCGGGAGTCTAGTCCACTGTCCATATCTTTCGATATGAGGGCTCCCGGTGTGGGTTTGGCCTAACATTGACCCCGTTTGCTTGTGTACCCTTTGTCCTTCATTGTGTTTTGCAGGATCATGGAGGATTTTCTCGACCAGCTGAACATCATCCAGCGCCATAAGCTGCGGAACCTCCGCACCCGCAGCATCGCCGAGCACCATCACCTCGATTGGGAGGTGTTCGAGGAGCTTCATGCCAGGCCACAGATGGAGGCTGCGGTCCGCTCCCCTGCTTGGCGGCGTCTTCTCACCCTCGCCGAGCCGACCTACAAGGAGCTGGTCTTGGAGTTCTACGCCACCTTCACCCACAATCAGAAGGGGAACTCCGATCACTCTAATGCAGTCCAGTTCACACTCGGTGGGGTAAAGCACTCCCTCAGCTACTGGGAGTTCGCCAATGCACTTCGCCTCAACTCCCGGGAAGCTGGTGGGCCGCCTCTCCGCCTAGACCTCGCTGATCCCACGGACTTCGCTTCTCAGGCGTACTTTCAGACCATCTGCCTGCCTGACAGTGTGGATGAAGAGTACGTGGCCAGCCAGACGCGGGCTGCTCTTCTCCGTCCGGAGTGGCGGATCCTCAACCACCTGATGTGCACATCCTACACACCCAGCGCAGGCTCGGCCAACCGGGTCACACTCCGCACACTCTGGTTGATGCATGCGATGGGTCATTCTGAGGACACCATCCAGTTGGGCTATGTACTGGCGAGGACATTCACTAAACCAGCCATCAGCACGACTCGCGCCCTCGTTTGTGGCCCGGTGATCACCGCCCTGGCCCGCAACTACAGGGTGGCTTACACGGGGATGACTGTGGTCCGCGGGCCGTCCCCATTCAGCGAGGCTACTCTTCGCCACCAGCACTTGCTTGCTCTCCACGGGCGTCAGCGCTGGATCGAGGGCCTTCCTCAGCCACCTCCTCCTGCAGAGGGTGACCAGGCCAAGTCGAGCGCCGCTGGTGGGCGCCGAGGTCGACGTCTCGTTCCACGTCGTGCCCAGGCTCCCGCGAGCCCCTCTCCTGCTCCCCGGTCTCCTTCTCCAGGGTCCCCTCCTCTAGTGGTGGTGCCCATCTCCGACCAGTTGGCGGCGATCTCGCAGCAGAATGAGCGCCTCCTAGCCGGCCAGGAGCTCCTCCACACCCGCCTTGATCGTGAGCGGGACCGAGGGCGTCGTATCATGTCCGGGCAGCACTACATCATGTCCTACTTGGGCTTGGACCCGAGCGCGGTCCATTACCCGTTCGTGCAGTCCCCGGGGTTTGAGGATGAGTACCCTCCACCCACCGGCGATGGTGGTGATGCCTTCTAGAGCGGGTTTTGTGCTTTATCTGCTTTCCATACTGAGACTCCGTGTTTTGTGGTTTCGTTTTGTTTTGTTTTATCTCGGATTGTAGACTTGGTACTCTGACTCCTATCACCCAGTGTGTGTTTTTGTTGTCTCTAGCTTTGTGCCCCTTCTTTTGACTGGTCCGCCATCCAGTCAGCGTTCCAGACCACTGTTTCACGGTAACATCGTTCCCCTTCCCTCTGCTCCATTGAGGACATTGTCGCGTTTAAGTGTGGGGGGGTTCTTTGTATGAATTGGAACGTATATATATGTGTGCTTGGAGCCTAGTCCATTTTCCAAATCTTGAGATTTGAGGGCTCCAAGCACGGCTGTTTGCTTGATGATTGATCGTATCGGCACTGTGGATGTGATTAGTAAATTGAATGGCTTTTGACTTGATACATGGCAACTTGAGTGTGACTTAGACAACTTATTGTGATGACTGAGATGTGCAGTAGAATTGTGTAGGAGTTCAGTTTCTCAACTGTTTGCCCACCAAATGTGACTTGGTTTGATCACTTGCTTTTGACAGTCAGTTATGCATCTAGTTCAGGGAATCAGAACGAGAGATAGAGCATATAGGTAGCCATGTGAGATTTGAGCCTGCTCGTTTCTTTCTTGTGCGATAGTTTCCTCTTCCATGATGTGCAGCATTCACGTTGTCATTAGCTAAGATGATGGAGGCATAGGATTAGCCCACGACCAAATTGACTGTCCTAGTGTGTCATACCCCTAGTCAGCCCCTTTGAGCCGTGTGTTTCTCTTTCTTTCGGTCTTCAATGGAAAGTCACCCTTTTGCATCTTTTAGAAGGTTCCACAGAGTGATTTTTACATGTTCTCTGCTGTTTCTGCTAAATATAATGTGAGAGTTGGAGGTAGTGCTTAAAAGTTGGGCAAGTGTTTGAAAATTTGCAGAGGTGGTGGTTCTCTTAGGAAATGAAAAATAGTGAAAGAAAATCAAAGAAAAAAAAATGAAAGCAAAAGAGAGCCACCACCAAAAATCTGAATAATGCCCATGTAGTAGTGTTTCTTAGCAGTCTGGGTTAGAAATACTAGCATTTATGTAACCTCCTTCGCTCTTGTGCTTTGAACTTGAGTAATGCAGAATAGCAGAAAGAAATTTATTGGTTCGATTGATTGTGAATTTGTTGGGTTTGGAAATGTGGAACCTTGTGCTGTATGAATACTTCCACCACCTAAAAGGCCTTTTCACCATGTCCAAGACCCTAGCCAGTCATCTGAACCTGTGTCTAATACCTCCGGATTAGTTAGTGATGATACCCCATATGTGAACTCTAGCACTTAGAGGCTGCATTCATGGTAAAGAGATGTTAGGGATTGAGAGATTAAGCATGCGCATTTTTCGCATCATACTGTCCTGACCCCACTGGTCGAGAGTGAGCGATTCATTTTCTCTTATTCTCTATACTCTGTATCCCGGTGAGGACCTAGATTGCTCGGTCTTAATTATGATATCTTGAACTTTGTGCATGATGTGACTGTTTTGAACAAGTGGTTGGGTCAAGTCTATGTTGGTTGGTGAACAGAAGGGAGACTCTTCCTTTGCTCGATTTTACTGCATTCGAATGTCATCTGTGGTGGTTGTCTAGGTTGTCAGTGAGGTTGTCCATGTGTTAATGATCGAAAGCCAGTATGATCCACGTGTTTTGTGCCGATATGTCATGCCTTGTTGTTTTGAGCTTACCTTGTGTCTTACTTGGTTTGCTTGAGGACAAGCAAACGGTTAAGTGTGGGGGAATTTGATAACGATGTAATTGCACATGTTTGCGCCCCTAGTTCTTATCCGTTTGAGGGGTATAGTCGTGTGTTTTGGCCTATTTTACGCCGGGTTGTGCTATTTTGTCATATTTTAGGTCCCAGGCGTCAAAGGGAAGGCTAACCACGATTTTCGGGGCATTCGGAAGTCATTTCGTCAAGCTGGGGCCAAAACACGGGCACACCTAAGGCATTACACGGCCGTGTTCCTGTGGCCGTGCTTTTTATGCCGAGAGCTGAGCTGATTACACGGGCAGGGCCGAGACAAAGCACGGCCGTGTTCAAGCATTACACGACCGTATCCAACGCGAAGCACGGCCGTGTTTCCTCCCAACTGCTGGCCGTGTAATTAACCTTCGCCGAGACACGGGCGGACTCAGGAAAAGCACGGCCGTGTCCTCGACCGTGCTTTGGCCACTGATGCCTTTTTAAGCAGATTTTCAGCCAAAGAGAAAGGGGATTCGAGTTTTTGAGAGATAGAACGATTCCTAGAGAGAGAAAGTGACGAACAAGAGTCTCCAAGTGCCCTAGATTGATCTTCAACACCATTGGAGTCCAGTTTGAGCTTGGAGAAGTGACGATCAACGTCCAGGAGCAGGAATCCATCCTTCACAGTATGAATTCCGCGTCTGATTCTGCTTTTGCTTTCTTCTCCATGGAGTAGTTCTTCCATTCATCTGGGTATAGAGAACCCTAGATTTTTATGTTAGGTTTGATTGTATGAACCCAAGTAATGATTCTATGATTGATTATATTCGATTGAGGTTTTATTGATTGAATGACTTGAATCCTGATCAAATTCCTGTTGTTTCTGCTTTAACCTGGAATGAGAATATCTGACTAGGTTAATAGAGTATCCTTGATTGAAGGTAGGGAGTTGGTGACTTTAGTCGAGGAGCCAACTCACTATTCTGTACCGGATTTACTCCGGTAGTGGAGGTTTTGTTCTTAGGGCCTCAATCTGTCTACTCCGGTGGAGGTTAGTCGCCCGCTAGAGATTCAGATTGAGAGGGTCTGAAGACCTTTAGTCGAGACTTCAGGCTGTTTAAGAACCTTCCGCAGTATAACTATCATAGAAACTGAACTTGGTAATTACAATCCGGCTTAACTGCAGTCTAGGGGGAACCATATCCGGGTGACCTCTCTTAACCCGAATACAACAATTTACTTGCTTTGTTAGTTTGATAGTTTAGACTTGCATGCCAGTTTCATTGCTAGATAACAAGAATTCACTGAGTAGTCATCAGATCTAGGACCCGGGTTGATAATTAAACCCAAACCCGCTATACTACGCTTTAGGAAGTGGTTTCACTTGGCCAATTCCTGGAGTGACAGTAGAGGCGAGTTACCTATTTATCCTTGGTACATCATTCCCAATCAGCTTCTCTTTATCTTCTCGATCGACCAGAATAATCCTGACCCCAATCCATCCTAGAAAGCTTTCACCGCTTCTCCTCCAATTCCGTGAAGCTCCGTGGCTGCACGCCGTTACCGGCAACCACCATTGGATCTTCACGCAATTGCAAAGCAGCTTGTGTTGTAGAAACGCGTTGCTACGGATCGGAAAATCGCCGGAATCGACAAAGCAAGAATACGAAAGCGAGAATCGAAAACATGACACACGATTTACGTAGTTCACTAACACGATGTGTGTTAGCTAGTCCACGTGCGAGAGAAAGCCAGTTTCACTATATCATGGAGATTACAGATTATAGAGGAGATGAGAAGTATTTATACTTCTCCATGTGTGTCTAAACCTAATCCAATCTGGCAGAGGAAACGGTTACAAACCAGGCCCAGAACCCGACTATTCCAGTCGTAGCGACTGATAGTCCGACTCAAGTCACATCAACAAATCTCCACCTTGACTTGAATCCTCTTCCTCTAAAATCTCTGATCTACTCTGCTCCTTCTCTCTCTCCCGCCATCAATGCCCCGTAGGGCGGAGTCACCCACTCAAGACATTCAGCAAGTCCAAGCAGTGTTGGAACTTGCCATGTGGAACCGGCTTCGTGAACATATCAGCAGGATTAGCCACAGTGCCAACCTTCTTCAACTTAATCCTCTTCTCTGTCCTCAAGAAAGGATACCTCATGTCAATGTACTTAGTCCTCTCATGGTGGACTAGATCCTTGGCCAAGCATATTGCACTCAAACTTTCGCAATACACCAATGCCTGATCATGATGCATACCCATATCACCAACCAGTCCCTTCAACCATATTCCCTCCTTAGCAGCTTCTGTCGACGCCATATACTATGCCTGAGTAGTAGACAATGTCACCGCCGGCTGCAAAGTTGCCTTCCAACTCACTACAGAACTCCCAAGAGTGAATACATAACCGGTCATCGATCTCCTCGTGTCAACATCCCCAGCATAGTCCGAGTCAGAATACCCAGACACCAAGCACTATGTGTCACTTCCGAAGCTAATCCCCACATCAGGTGTACCCTTAAGGTACCGGAAGATCCTCTTCACAGCTTACCAATGCTCCTTCCCAGGTTGTATCATGAACTTGCTGACAACAATAACAACATGTGCAAGATCAGGTCTAGTGCATACCATAGCGTACACCAGGCTACCTACTGCACTAGCATATGGGACTCTCGACATGTACTCCTTCTCAGCCTCTGACTGCGGTGCATAAGCTGAGGATAGATGAACATTGGAAGCACTAGGAGCACTTAAGGGCTTTGCTGAAGACATGCCAAACCTCGACAGTATCTTCTGGATGTAAACCGTAGGGAAGTGCAACAAGTAGCCAAACGCCACTCTCTCGATATCTAGGTCAAGGGAATTCGATTCAAACCACCAAAGTAGCTCTCTTGACCTATTGAATAAGGGTTGCCAAGACTTCACCCTAGAATCAGAGTTCATACGGCCAAATTACAACCAAACTTAGATGCTAATACGAATAAAGAGAGTTTCCCTACATTAACCTAGATAGGAGACAAGATTTGCCTAAGAAAACCCAGATTTACAAGTCTCTTTCAAAGAAAGGGGATTTTCTCTCTACCTAGGTTAGAATGACAAATAGATTAATAGGCAAACACACAAAACAATATTTAATGAAAATACCTCCAAATTCACATTAAAACACATCCACACACAAATCATTCAATCCATAAAAATATTCACATAATTGTAGCTAGGGTTTACTAACACCCAAGTAAAATCAGGGACTACTCCAATTCACGATCGCCATGACCGTGAACTAATGGCTTCCACCGTGATCAAACAATTTAGGGGTTTTAATGGCTTGAGTTCCAAGAAACCCTTCTTGGAGCATACACTTAGAGTTTTGTGGTCACTCTCTACTTTTATTTACCCCGTTTTATTACCTCTTTTTCGTTTCTTTTCGTTTCTTTTGCTCCTTCTTTCTTTTTTCTCTTATTTTTTTTATTTCTTCGAGGGGGGTACTAAAGAGTACAACGCATGCCACTTATCCTAGACGAAAAATGCTCTCCATTAAGAACTTCCCTCCAACACTACCTTTTCATTTCTAGCAAGAACCGTGCAAAACTACCTATGTAGAAACTCAATGGAGCTAAAAAGCGAGAACTCCGAGGCACAATGATGACTCACACTTTGACACGAAGAAAGGATGGGGGTCGTTCTTTCAATCACCATTAAGCTCAACAAGCACAAAGCTCCTAACATTAGAATGACCCTCAAAGTCACACGACTCAAAGGGGTTCACTAAGGGATAAAATATTTCGGGACAATCAACTTTTGGGTGTGGACTAATCCTATGCCTCCATACTCACTAGTGACAATGGTGAATGTTACACGCCATGGCGAGAGGAATCTATCACACATGAAAAAGACGATCGACACAAATCTCAACTGGCTACCTAGCCGCCCAATCATTTATTCGAATTTACAAAAATTCAATGCATGACAGTTGACAGTTGTAATCAAGAAGTAACCAAGCCAAGACATCCATTCATTTAAGCATACATGAGAACTAAGCTTTTGCACAACCCTAATGCACTCTCAGTCATCATAATAGGATGCACTCGATTACATGCAAAAATTCAAGATCGATGCCAAATAAGCACGAGATTCACCCCCCAACAGGACATTTTGATCATGCATTGCTTGGAGCCCTCAAATTTTTCAAATTTCGGCATACATCAAGGCTCCAAGCATTCAATCACACACACAAGAATAATAATAAACTACCCCTCATACTTAAGCTCGACATTGCCCTCAATGGCGTAAAATAGGGGGTAGAGTGATGTTACCGCATGCCTTGGTGAATGAAAGTTGGAGAATTCCAGGGGTAGGATGTTTGAGCTTCAAAGGGAAAACAAAACAAAACAAAAACACATGCACATTCTTCCTCGAGGCGAGGTTATTACACACAACAAAGTTTCACATCACGATTCAAAGGAAATAATGCACAAGTTACTAGTTCACACACTAAAGAAGGAGAAAATAAAAATAAACATAGTTCAGAATTTGCAAGTGGAGAAGTGGGGCGAAAGAAATCTGCTCTGCCACATGTCTCACTCGATGGCTACCTCATCGTGGGTCCAAGATTACTCCTCGTCGTCCGAAAGGGCGTCCTGGCGTCGAGCAATCCTCTCTAGGAGGTTGGTGGATCGGTCGAGCCGAGTAGTGAATCCAACAAACTGCTCCTCGAGGCGGTCCACTCGCTCCTCGAGGTGGGGTCCGGAGGAGGAAGGTCCTACTCTGGATGATGATATTGTTATTAATGATGGTGTTGTAGTGCGTCGGCGGAGGCCTATAGCTATTGTGGGTGGCTGCTCTGGTGGAGGAACCCTCGTATTAGGATCCACTAGAGCAGGGTCCACCTATTGCCTTAGAGCGGCCGAAGTTTGGAGTCCCTCGAGAACCAGCTTCATATTGTATAGAGTCTCCACCGGGAATGGCTCTGTTCGGCCAATGATGGAGCACCTCGACACATCGTGATGATGCACCCCAGATGCATCGTGTCAACTCGATCCCACCCCTGACATCTGGCAAAGGTGGTGGCAACCACTGGTCCCATATGGAGTGGCTCGACTGGGCCGTTAAGGGTATGGAGGGCTATCATCCCTTTATTCATGATCATGTGGCCCGACATCAGGCTGGGGATGATGTACTTTGTCAGAAATGTGTGCAGGATCCTCCACGGCGTCCTTAGCTTCACTACATTGGTGTTGAAGCCCATGAAATCGTCGTTGTGGTGCTCCGGGACGCAGATGGCCTGGAAGGCAGCCTGGTAGTGGAAGTCTACTGTGGACTGTCTCTCTGTCATCGTCATGTGTGTGGGTTCGAGCCCCATGGTCTGGGCAAATTCGTTGTAAGACTGCACTCTGCTCACCCCCATCATGAACTCCACGTATGGACAACTCCGCTTACTCCTTGGAATGACGTGGGAGAAGGTGGAGTAAAACTCCACACAGAGCTCGCGGTAGATGAGCTCGTCAATTGCCAGGAGGCGGCGCCACTGAGGATGACTGAGCACCCCTGACATCGTTGCCCGACACCTGAACATGTTGAATATGTTCAGGTCCAACACCCAATGAGGCCCTGCCTAACTGTACCTCCATTGCTGGAATTTTGCACCATACTTCTCATGGTTCACTAGGTAGTGAACATACGCGTGATCCGTGTCAACCATCCTGCAAAAACGTCCAATGCCTTTGAAGGCTTTTCACAAGACCAGATTTCACAATTTAAGCTCAAGTTCACACAACGCTCATCGAGGCATGGTTCTAGGTGATTCACGGATTATCAAACCACAATATCAAACCCAAACCATGCCTTAATGGCTTCCAACCATCAATCAAAAAATCAAGGATCCACATTCATTCACATTTTTATGCGCTTTGTGGGAAATTTTCACACTTAACCACAAATTGTACCTACATCATGCGCACCAAGGCTCAATTAAGCTCATGCAATCCTTATGCAACATTCATTCAACATTAATCCACTAATCCCTCACCCTAATTTCTACATTCATTCAACAATTCATAAAATCCTCACTTCGCACCCTAATTCGATTCTCCAAAATTTGCCAATCAAAAAGTTGAAAACAAACCTGGAGACCAAGTAGGATCGAGGGGGAAGTGAGGAGAGGGTGACTGAGTTGAAAAATCCAAGAAAAACTGGCCAGAGGAGGGTCGTCGGAGCCTCGTCGGAAGCTCGTCGGAGGCTCGTCGGAAATCGCCTCACCGGAAAAAATCGGAGCCAAACCTCCCTAATATTTTGGCGAAGGTGCTCCTTAAAACGAGAAGACTGGGTTTGTGTTTGGATTTGGGTGGCCGGAAGTCACTCAAATCGACAAAAAACAGGGGAAAATTGCGGTTTTCCGGTGAAGATGAGGGGTTCACGCCCCTTTTGTAGGCAGAGCCTGCAGTTCGTGGATGGAGGGACTAGTTAACGGTTACTAAGAGCGTGAACATAATTCCCAGATCGTGAACTCGGGTAAAACGGTGAGTTTCAAAGACTGATGGACTTGCCCTCGTTCACAGTCTTCAGCCTTTAATCACGGTCGCTAAGACCGTGAACTGGAAGCAGAAACTATGAAGTGAGTAAAAATACGGCATTTCCAAAACAATTGACTCGATCTATCATGCTTGAGGTCACGAAGCCATCAAGATTGAATCCACCGTGTCTCGGGGTGAGGTTTGTCACATCCCAACTTAAGTTCCATACCGTAGCCTTCTTGGCCTGACACTTTTGCCTTACCCTTATATTTTGGTCGGGAATAAGCCCGGTTTAGCTTATCCTTCCATGCTCTCTTCTTCTTTCCTTTGGGCTTAGTACCCATCTTGGTTTCCTGCACCTCATCATAAAATGGAACACAACCACTAGAGGGGATTGCCTTGAGAGGCTCACCTCCACTTCCAATCATACCACTCGATTCCATTTCTTTGACAACTTCATTCTTAACCTTAGGATCAATTGAAAGAGTGAGTTGCTCCTCTCCATCTCTCAAAACCAGAGTTCCCTCATTAACATCGATTAAGGCCTTGGTGGCGGCAAGGAAGGGGCGTCCTAGTATGAGTGGCATATCCGCATCTTCACTGATATCAAGGATAACAAAATCCATCGAAAAAATAAATTGTCAACTCTCACTAGGACATCCTCCATAATACCCCTAGGACTAATGACAGAACGATCGACCAATGTGACACTAAGCCTAGTGGTCTTTAATTCACCCAAATGCAACTTCCTAAAAAGCTTGTAAGGCATAACATTAATGCTTGCTCCTAAGTCCGCCAAAGAGTTTTCTATATGATGATTTTCGATGCAAATAGGTATAGTAAAACTACTTGGATCTGGTTACTGTTTAGGAAACTTGTTAAGGATAAAGGTGCATCACTCCTCTCCTAAGGTGACATTGGCGAGTTCTTCATATTTTGGCTTCTTGGCGAGAAGCCCCTTGAGGTATTTGGCATACCTCGTCATGTGCACCATTGCCTCCAAGAATGGAATGGTGATGCAGAGCTTCTTGAGCATCTTCATCAATCCACCACATTCCGCCTCCAATTGGTCCTTGTGTATCCTTGTGGGGAAAGGAAGAGGAGGCTTGTACTCAGCCACTTGTCGTGGCATCAACAATGCCTTCTTAGGCTCTTCTTCCGTTTCTCCCACTTCTTCTTGATCATTGGTCGTTGGAGGAGTCTTCTCTTCTTTAGTCACTTCCTTAGAACAACCTCTGGGGTAACCTTCCCACTCCTCAAAAGAATAACATTGCGATCAACATTTTGATCTTTGGAGTTCACAATAGTTTGAGAGGTTAGGGCTCCTCTTGGTCTCTCAGTGAGGATCCCGGTGAGATTACCAATTTGCACCTCCAAGTTTTGAAGGATTGCTTGATGGCTCCTGAATCACCCCTCAACAGAAGTAAACTTTGTTGTTGCCACATCCATAAATTTCTCAAACTTCTCAAACTTTTGAGTACTCGTGCTAACGAAGGTGGTCAGAAGGTCTTCAAGTTTTGCAAACTTATCGGTTGTTGGAACCCTTGATCACCTTGAGCTTGAAATGGTTGTTGGAAGTTATAGCCTTGGAATTGCGGCCTTTGTTGAATGAAAGTAGGTCTTGGTTGATAATTTCTCATCGGTCCTTGGATATCAGGGTGTCTTGGGTTGGTAGGAGAAGACCAAGAGAAATTGGGATGATTTCGCCACACTGGGTTGTAAGTGTTGCTATAAGGGTTGTTCCCTCTAGCATTGGAGATGAAACTCACTTGTTCCTAGAGGGTGCTTGATCCATTCATCATTTGATAGTCCGAAATCTCGTGGTTGGTACTTGAACACCAATCACACGCCATTACCGGCCTCTTCTCATGCTTCTTGTCCTATAGGAGTGCATCAATCAACCGATCAATCTTAGCTTCAAGTGGGGGACTCGCTCCTACACTTTGCACTCCTCTTCCGGTGCTCCTCTTTCCACTTCTCGTTAAACCCCAATCATACCCTTTACTTGCCATGTCTTCAAGCAACTCGATCACTTGGGGTGGAGTCATGTTCATCAATTTCCATTGACATAAGGAGTCAATGAGGATCTTGTCGTCTTAGTGGAGACCGCCATAGAAGGTCTCAATCCGGAATTGCTCCTCGAATCCATGATGTTAGCATTGGAGGAAAAAGTCAGAGTACCTTTCCCAAGCATCCCTCAATGTCTAATCTTCCTTTTGCTCAAAGTGGGTGATCTTCTTGTGCCACTCCGCCGACTTTGAAGGTGGGCAATACCGAGTCATAAACTTGTTGAGCATGTCATCCCACGATGTGATCGAGAGATACGATGTATTGTTGAGCCACCGAGACGCATTCCCCGCAAGAGAGTAGGGGAATAGCCTCAACTTCAAAGCATACTCGGGAAAACCATTGATCTTCAAACTCCCCACAAGTTCGATGAACTTCTGAACATGCTCCCTTGGAGACTCATTGCTAAGCCCATGAAACATGGCATTGTTTTGGATCATGGTGACAATGGCGGGCTTGATCTCGACATTGTTGGTGGCCAAAGGCAGATGTCAAATGGCGAGTTGAATATTCGCTACCTGTGGGGCCATATAGTAGCCCATGGTCCTTGGTTGCTCCTCCGTGGCCGCTCCACCTGGAGCGGGTTGATTAGCCGCCATATCAGCTTCACTTCCTTCCTATTTGGAATCAAACCCTTCCTCAACTATAACTTCCTCTTCAAACCTCCTTCTTGCCTCCGCCAGTTCCCTCTCACGAGCCAAGAGTCGGAGAGTGCGGTTGAGATTCTCGTCTAGTGGCGTCAAAGATGTCGGATTACTCCGGGTCATACAACTCCCTGCAAACACTCAAGAAAACCACAACTCATCCAACACAACCAAAATTCACAAACACAAAAGCGAAAAGTAAAAGCTAGATTAACACCAAACAATTTTTTCACAATAATGAACCATTTGCTCCCTGGTAACGACGCCAAAAACTTGACTCGTCCCGAATATCACAATAGAACTCCCAATTAAGGCCCAAGTATAAACCTCAATTGGGTGCAATATAGGGCAAGTATGTTTAAATGACAACCCGGGCCAGTTCATGTACCCCTACTTCGATTGTTTGTAACATTATCTAGCAATTGGGTTTTTTTGGTGAAAACAACGATCTATAGCTAAAACGTTTGGTAAAGTAAATGGATTTGACACTAAATGAGAAGGCTTCACCCGGGTGTTGCTCCCCTTAGCTAGCAATTATGACTTGACGGATCGAATGAACATGTGTGGTAAGGTGGTTGTAAATTGTTGGCAAGTGCAACTAGTAGCCAAAAGCCACTCTCTCGATCTCTAGGTCAAGTGAATTCGATTCAAGCCACTAAAGTAGCTCTCTTGACCTATTGACTAAAGGTTGCCAAGTCTTCACCCTCGAATCGGAATTTGGACGTCCAAATTACAACCAACCCTAGGTGCTAATACGAACAAAGAGGGTTTCCCTACATTAACCTACATAGGAGACAAGATTTGCTTTGCCTAATAAAACCCAGCTTTACAAGCCTCTTTCAAAGAAAGGGGGTTTTCTCTCTACCTAGGTTAGAATGGCAAATAGATTGATAGGAAAACACACAACACAATCTTTCATGAAAATAACTCCAAATTCACATTAAAATATATCCACACACAGATCATTCAATCCATACAAACATTCACATAATTGTAGCTAGAGTTTGCAAACACCCAAGTGAAATAAGGGACTACTCCATGCTAGGAGAAGGGAAAACACAAGAGAGAAGAAGGAAAACCATCATGGAGAGGCTAGCCTTGCTCCTTGTGTTGAAGAGATCCTCCTTTGGGGAAAGAATTCTCAAATCCTTGCTTGAAGATGAAATCCTAGCTTCTTCTCTTCTTTTGTTCGTCACTTTCTCACTCTAGAAATATGAAAAAGAAGAAGTTTCTCACACTAGGTCTCTCCCCTTTCTCCTACAGCTCAAACCCCCTTTTATACCCAGGTCGAGCTCACATCACGGTCCCAGCTCACGGCCGTGAACTCAAGGCGTGGACAGTGATCTCAGGCCAAAGCGCGCCGCCTCAATAATCCACGTCACGGTCTGCGACTTTGGTTCATGGTCTTGCGATCGTGAACTAGCTTGAGTCCAGTGAAAGCAAAAATGTCACTAGACGCCTTGATGTTTATGGCTTGCAGCTCCTGTTCATAGTCGCCATGACCGTTAATTAATGTCTTCCACCGTGATCTGCGACTGCCTCTATCCTTTGGCCAGATTTTTCGCCTTTTCGTCCAACTTTCGACTCCAGGGTTGGTTCCACCTACTATAGACTGAAATGCACAAAATCGAGACAAAACCCAGCGTAAAATCAAACCTCCCAGAAAAAAATACTTCAAACGACTAAGGAAATCGGGGGTAAAAAGTGTACAATTGAACCCGAATCAAAGAGTCACTCTAGCTAGTGTTTTGTTGAATGCCATACCCACATGTGTCATGCAAACTACAATGCTACCTATGTCAGCTTGTTATGAAATTGATAGGAGAATTAGAGATTTTGTGGGACTCTAAGGAAAGAGGATAGTTCATTTGGTTGGTTGGGAGATGGTTTGCAAACCTAAGATTCAAGGGGGATTTAGTCATAGAAGTCTATTCTTAAAGGATGAGAGAATTACTAACATGAGAACCAATAATCACTTTAATAATGGAAGTTTATTCTTAATGCCTCTCATGAAGAGAGGAATGATGTGGAGTGTTCGTGAAGGGGAAACAATGCGCTTTTGGACCTAGCATTGGCTCAACTTTGAAACAAAACATTAAGACTACCTCTTGTTTGGCATTCATGATGATCACAGGGAATCCTCATTTGGCTCATTGGGCCACAAAGGAAAGTGAACGAAAATGGAATAGACTCAAGATCCTCCTACATGACGATATTTTGTCTTCCATTGTAGCTATGGAAGCACCTAAACTTGGTATGCGAGAGGACATAACGATATAGGGAGTGGAGAAAGATTGTAAATTCAAACTAAGTTTCGTGTGCCCACTTTCTCCCGATGTAATAGAGGAGGAGGAGGAAGATAGTATTTAGAAAGAGCTTTGAAAGTGGAAATTATCAAGCATATCGAAGCATTTCTTATTGATAATCCTTCCCGATCGTCTTATGATGAACAAGGAAAGAGTATTCGGAAATTAACTACCAATGGGAACTGCAAGCGTTGCACTAGACCTGTGAAGATAGTCGAATACATTTGCGAGACTGAAGGAGGACCGAGGGAGTGTGGAACTTCTTCAAATACAAAGTTACAAAAAAGAGTAACATAGACTTCAAAACATGGATGGTTTCCAACTTTATGAAAAAAATTGGTGTGGATATTCTTTCTGTTGGATGTTATAGGAACAGAAAAATGAGAAAGTCCTGGATGGAAAGAATTAATCGGAAATTGGAACTGTCCAAGAATCATGGCATTGTTACAAATGGTGAAACAAGCTAAGCTCAACACACAGAAAATCATTAGCCTAGGAGTGGGTGCAAGGATGAAATAGAGGTTGAAGTATGTTGGGATCCAGTGAAAAAAGGATGGATACAAGTCAAATATGATGGATTAGTTAACCCTTCTACAGGGAAGGCGATTGCAGCCTGCAGGGGATCTACTCAAAGATCACTTGAAGAGATGCAAGGGAACATTTGTTTGTAACATAGGAAAATGTTCGATTATTAGAGCTGAGAGGTGCACTGAATGCTTGAAATTAGTGTGGGAAAAAAAGGCTACAAACAGGTTGATTTTAAGCTAGATTCTTCCACAACAATAAGTATTATAAAAAACCGCGACAAAGATAACTACAAACACTATCTTGTCACTAAGAAGATTAGAATGCTTCTAAACCTTGATAGGAATTTTTTCCATTCCTAAGAAGATTAGACTGCTTCTCACTAAGCTAGATTAGAATGTTGTTTTTATGTTGTTGCTAGTAAGATTTATGGTTTCACTTTTGGCACATTAAGAACCCACACTTATATCAATGCCTTCTCTGCAATATCATGGGTATTACCACGAGTCGGTCTATAATTAATGAAAATTAGGATGTCATTATGCACAAAGCAAACACCTCTAACACAACAATTAATGTCTGTCAAATGCATTAGTCGTTATTGGCCAACATCTTAGGATGTCCGACGCTACATTAAATGCACCTACCAATCTCAAAGTGACTATAACAGTATAACTACTACTATTGTCATCATCTAATAGTAATTCTCCATATATCTTTCGGGTAAATTCCATATTTAGTCATTTAGTTTACTAAAAAGTATCAACTTTAGTCACTAATAATATTTAATTTCAATGTTAGTCACTCAAATTAGTAAAACAGCTAATGTTTGGTCACTCTTCGTTACCTTCCGTTAGTCTTCGTTAACACCGTTAGTCATTTACTGATGTGACTAACAGAAGTGTTGAATCACCTAATTTTAACCCATCACATTACCAAACCTGACCATCCACGTCATTTTTACCCATCACGTCATTTCCCAAACCCAACCGTGACTCAACCCGTAACAACCTGTCCAACTCTGACTGCTGCTTCCCCTACCGCCGCAACATTATTCAAGAATGAAGGAGAGAGAGGGGAGAGTTACGAAGCGTACTGCAGGGAGGGATGGGCTCTGGTGCATTAATCGAGCAAGAATGGAGGGGGCTCCACCTAGTCTTCCTGGTCGGATCAGAGAGGGAAGAAGCGAGAGCAGATTCGTTGCCAACATCGTGCTCCCTTCTCAAAACTAGCGACTGACTAGACCTCTCCGGCCGCCGCCGCCGCGCTTTCATCTTCCCGCAGACCTCTCTCCTCAAGTCTCCAACAAGGAGGATGATTTCTTATTCTTTGTATCCTCTTTCCCAATTTCAAAAATGATGTGCAACACCCACGAATTATCAGCCCCACCACAACCTTGGCCGACCCAAAATTCCACAATTAAAGAACACTTTGTCGGCTTGATGTCCCTGTGAATCGCCCCCTTCCTGTGGCAGTGGGAGATGGTGACGATCATTTCGTCGAAAATGGATCTGACCTCTTGCTCGGCGAATGCTGCCATTGGCACGGATTAGGGCATGGATTTCAGAGTTTTGGAAAAGTTCAATGTCCGTTTGGGAATGGAAGTCTTCCTCGTAGGTTACCCAGAGCTAACGAGGGGAGGATGCGGGTAGACGAGGCCTAAGTCTAGGTGAGGGAGATGACGCTGAGCTTAGTCCCGGAGAGAGGCGGCGGCAGGAAACCCGGATCACTACTAGACCCGAATGGCCTCTCGTCCTCCTTTGCCGAGGCTGATAGTGGTGGAATCACACCGTTCCAAATTCAGAATCCCCATTTCCTAAGAAGAAGACTCCTCGTTTGGCATTGAATCGGTCTCGAATATGGTTTCGGGGATGAATGTCCTATTCCACTTCGAGAAGAACATCTATTGGAGGAGATTATCACGATAACAGTCGTGGGTTGCTCTGGAGAGCATAGCAGAGTTGGACACCCTCATCGTCGACACCTGTTTGAGCCTAGAATGTACTATGCGGTTATGGGGCTCCAATCTGGACTCCCTTGTTTAATCTCCTCGGGAGTGGAAGAACTTGTGAGGTGGGGGGCGGCCCCCGGGATCTACGCTCCAACGCCCAAATTAGTACGATATGGGAGAGTGTATGGTATGTAGAGAGATAAAATAGAGAGAGAGACCTTAGGAGAAAGAGAAAGTGAGGAAGGGAAGAAGAGGATCCTCCAGCTTGGAGGCTTTAGCCTCCTTATATAGAGTTTGGGCCTCCTTAAGTGGGCTTGGGCCCGGGACACCTTGCGGTGGGCTTGGGCCCGTTTATAGTCGTGTAGGCATATTAATCAATATCCCAACAATTGCCCAATGGGTGCAAGTGGCTAGTGCCCAATATATTTAGTGCATAAATATATCCTAGCATGTTGCGGAAAGCGCCTAGAATAATAATAATAATAATGAACCACTTTATTTAAGATATATCTCTGTAAAATTGACTTAGCTTGAGAGAAGTTGGAGAGCGGTTAAGTATTGGCTGTTGCGTGATTATTCAATAATGTTTCCTTGTAGCTTACTGGTTGGTGCGGCTTCCAATGAAGGAAAGGTCAGCGATTCAAAGGATGGTAGAGGCAGCTCTCTTCTTTTTTGCTGAACTTGTCTCTTGTCTTCCTTTTGGCAGTCCAGATTTGGAGAGAGGAGGTGCGGGCCACTAAAGCTTGATGAATGCAGAGCTGGCCGGATGTGGAGCAGATTGGGCTTTGGATGCGTCCCGCGCCCTAACTGGCCGGTGGGAATTCAGGAAGTTAATAAATATTGGCCGCTGCGATAATGAAGCGCGAAGATGTCTTCTAGTCTGCTCGTTGTTCGCCTTGTTTCTGAGAAAGATGTCCGCGGTTCAATTCCTCTTTAGGCATTTTTATTTCTTTGTGATTAAGGGAGGCAGAGTGGGTGGATTGGAAGGCGGTCAGCCTGAGATGGGCTTGCCCGGTAGACTGGACTGAAACGGAAGGTGGGCTCATGGGAGACAGGACTAGTAGGTGGACTAACGCTATTGGATGTTAAAATATTAAATAAGAGAGCGGTCGTTATTGTAGCACCAATTGATGTTGAGCCCAATTGGTGTGCATCCTTTCCCATCCACTCTTTGATCACGGGTTCGAGTCTTGGTGGTTGTTCTTTGCTCGCCCTTTCTTCTTTTTGTGTAATTGAAGGGCCCCGATATGGGCTTTCTACTGGGAGGCGGCTCTGAAAAACGTGTCTGGCTAGCAGTTTGGATGCCGGTCGGATTGACTTGGGCGACACAAATAGACCTTGATTTGAACTTCAGGAGGTCTTCGATATTGGACGTGCCAGCAATACGACGCGGGCCGAGACTTCGCGGTCTTGATGATGTGGCGGGCCGAGCTGGATGTGAATGGGAGGTGATCAGACTAGATGATGCGGTCCTTACTAAATGCGGAGATGGGCTATGGGCGGTCTTTGCATAGAGCGTTGGTGGGCTGTCTTCGTATGGTGGATTGGTGGGCGGTCCATGCAGGTGTGATGGAAGGAGAAGCGGGCCAAAGGCAATCCCATTTGACGGGAGGCTGGACGGGCGAAAATTTGAAGACTTGAGGGCGGTATCAATATGTGGGTTGAAGTCTATGTGGGCCGGATGTTTGGGCTTTGGAGGCGGCTGTTGACTCGATATTTGCACAAGTTTTCCCTTTTGTTTCTTGATCGTTTAAGCTTGCATTATTGCTTCTTTGGCCTATTTTACGCTAGGTTGTGTTCCTTTGTCACATTTCAGGTCCTAGCACATAAAGTGAAGCGTAGGCGGAAGTTTCAAGTCAATCGGAGATCAATTGGCGACTCGGGGGAAGAAACTCGGGTATGACTTGAAGAAGAAGGGATTTCTACCCAAGTTTGTGACCATATAATCATGTAATCTTGTCATAGGAAGAAAGAGGACGAGAATACGAGCGTCTGGGATCAAACGGCACCTGATTTGGAGTCCGAACGAGGGAGAAACGAAGAATCAAAGATAGGGGAAAATTGGTTTCGGGCTTCTCTGAGAAACAGAAGGGGGCCCTATCGTGAAGCTAAAATCCCCGGTAGGGGATTTTTGGCCTTGATAGGGGATTTTCCCAAAAATCCCCTATCGTGAACCAAAAATCCCCGGTCGTGAACTAAAATCCCCGGTCGTGACCCAAAAATCCCCTATCGTGAACCAAAAAATCCCCTGTCGTGACCTAAAATACCCTACCGGGTATTTTGACCGGGGATCACGAACGGAGGCTGTAAAAAGCCTGTTTTGTGCGTTTTTGCAGAGGGAGAGCTGGGTTTTGGATCCCAAACACCCTAGGGACGAACCAAAGAGAGAGAGGGCGATTTGAGGGCATTCTTGGAGTGGAATTGGAGGATTTCTATGCCTTGGAAGCTCGAGGAACAAGCCCGGACTTGAAGACTGATCATCTGAAGATTCTTACTGCAGTCTCTCTCTTCTCTATGGAGTAACTTCCCTTCACTTAGGTTTTGAGGAACCCTAGCTATGTTTGTTTGATTGGATGATTGTATGATTACTCTGACTTGATAATCTTGAGTTCATATTCAATCTATGCATGTTTTCATGATTCAATTCTGCTTTAGTCAAGATTATTGATTCTGCTTTGATCCTATGAGAGGGAATACCTGATTAGGTCAATAGAGCACCATAGATTGATAGTAGTGGATCGATTGCTTTAGTCGAGGGTTGATTCACTGCTTTGTATCAATTGAGAACCTCTTTCGATAGAGGGAGTCTAGTTCAGAACGCCTTGATCAGTTGTTCTAGAGAAGGATACGTCCCTCTAGGCAATTGACTCAAGAGGGCCTTGTTCCTTTAGTCGAGACTCAAGGTCTAGTCAAGGTTTCTCCGCATTGTGAATGAAAGTGAAACAAGTTAGAAATCATCTATCGTTAGTCTGGCTAGTGGCTAGGGGGAATCATACCTAAGTGAGCTCCCAACCTGTAATTAGATTAACTTTAACTGTAGTTTGCTAGAGTAGTTTTAGTTCTTTCATCTTAATATGGTTTGCTAAATAATAAACTGAAGCTGAGTAATAGTAACTCTAGAGACCCATGGATTCGATATTTATCACTTGAGCCACTATACTGCAGTCCCTTCCATTGGTTACACTTGGCCATTGTTAGGTGTTGTGTCATAGCGAGTCAAGTTTTTGGCGCCGTTGCCGGGGACTTTCTAGAGTATTAGGAAAGGCAGAAGTTTGTTACTTTAGCGTTTTTCTTTTCTTTTCCACCCTTGCTTTTCACTTGGGTGTTTTTGTTTTTGTTGGTGCAGATCTGAATCATGGATCCTCATGGCTTCTCCAACAATTGGGGGTATCCACCACCACCCGAGTGGTATTACCCCGAGACTTCCTGGAGCAATCAAGGAGGAGAAGAATATGGATTCGGGTTCCAGTACCAACCCCCTTACTACGGAGAACAACCGGACCCTTGGCCTTATCAAGAACAACCTAATTACCAAGAAGAATTTTTCCCACAACCAGAGGGGCCATTGGAGCTGGAGTTACCCATGGCCGCCTTCACGGGCCATTCTGCAGAGCCATGCTACACTCCACAGCCAGATCCACACTATGAATTGAGACTTCTCATGGAGCAGTTTGCTCGAGACTGTGATAGAACATGCTCCAGGATGGATCCTTGTGTCCAGGCCTATCGTGAAACAGAGGAGATCCTCCTGAGCCTTAAGAAGAGCGTCGATGATCTTGAGAGATCTTGGGCACAACCTGATCCAGATCACCCTTCTACTACTATACTAGAAGAGGAGGAGGAAGAAGAAGGCTACAAGGACATTGTGGAGCACACTAAAGATGTCACGGAGAGCTCCCGTGATGATCATGATCAGGAATGTCCTGTCATAGGCAACCACACCTTCCCACACCCCAAACTGAGCTTTGAAGAGGCGGGCATGAGTGAGGAGATGCGAGAAGATCTCATGAAAGAAATTGCTTGGCAACTTGCTCTCCAATCCGTGCTAGAAGAAGAAGAGCAAAAAAGGGTGTAGAAAGAAGTTGTAGAGGATGACGAAAGTGAAGCTGGAGGAGTTCTTGATCATTTCCCAGGGGTGATACCACATGAAGAAGGAAGGGAGGTTGAAGAAGCAATTGGCGTCCAGGCTGAGGACGAAGTTGAGGTGGAAGAGGCTTGCACCGGCCATGAGTTACATTTGATATCTCCACCAAACTTCGAGGAACTACTTAGCAAGGACCCATTTGCAGTGTCTCTTTGCCAGACCAAGGCCACATCAACATCGGTCCCTCTTGGTGGACGCGATGGTGGTCAATCGATGCTGTCATATCTGGTTTGGGTCAATGAGACGAGAGAAGAGAAGAAGAGGTCTCGAGGGTGGAGACGTTATCTGCATCAAGTGCACAAGCTTCCATCACCTGTCATACCACATGCTCGTGACTTGAGACTCCACCTCATAGACGAGAACCTCAACTTCAAAGAGGTTTTGGGGTGGACCGAAACTTAGGAGCCATCGTCCGGCTCATGACGTGAAAGAAGCGCTTGTTGGGAGGCAACCCAACCAGTCTGTTTGCATTTCTTTCTCTTTTTCTCCTCGGTTGAGTCAGTTTTGTTATTTGATTTTAGAGTCAATAATTCAACCTTTGTGAGATTTTGTGTGGTGTTTGTGGTCTGACCATTCTCTCCTCCTGGAATACGCCGCCTGCCCCGTCCACCATCATTCACCCTGGATCTGGTAACTTCGTTCTACCCTCCTTATCTTTCCTCCATTGAGTACAATGTCGTGCTTAAGTGTGGGGGGATGTTCGATTATGTATCCGTGTGAATGTTTGACTGTTTGTGTGCTTGGAGCCTAGTCCACTGTCCAAATTTCGATTTGAGGGCTCCAAGTACATGTTCATTGCAATTGCCTGCTCAGTATGCTTTGAATTGACAGTCTTTATAGTAATATGCAATCTAGGGAGGTAGTGTAGCACTATGGAGGATGTTGATGCATTTAAGAAGTCTCATTTCTTCTTCATATTGTGTTGGTTGATTGAGTGAATTAGTGATCTTAGGACCCTTGAATTGTGTGGTGTTGTGGACTCTCTACCTGTCATGGACTCTTGTATCATGTTTTGAAATAAAAGGTGCTCGATAATGTGCTTTAAAATAACGTCTCCCGTGCGAATAGGGCGAAAGTGTGTAAGGGGAGACGGGAATTCGTTCCCAATTTCCACCTACTACCTCCAGCCCTCTTACATTCCTTTTCCCCGCACGAGGCTCGAGACATTCGCTCCCGGCATGGCCGGTAAGAGCCGGATTCCCGCAAAACCTTTGCTAGGTGGGAGCCCCGTTTTCTGAAAATCGGGTTGGAACCCTTGAAAAAGAAAGAAAAAAAAGAGAACAAAAGAAAAGGAAAAAAAAGGGGTTCCAACCATCTTCAAAAAGAAAATAAGAGCACCTTGAAAAATGTGAGTCCATGATCTTTAGTTTTTGAGAGTCTCTTTTTCCAAATTCATTTGTCCTCTGATCACTATTTGCCATGATGCCGACTCGAGACTAGCGTTCTCGCCGAAGAAGCTATGAGATGACTTGTGCGTCGGTTGACCTCGTAAGCTGCTAAATGATCTAGAAAATCCTCTATCAAGGATCGAGGGTGCATGTTGCTATAGAGGTCTGGAGAGCTGCATTGGTTTGAGTTAGGTTTGCTTGGGGACAAGCAAACGGTTAAGTGTGGGGGGATTTGATGACTCGATATTTGCACATGTTTTCCCTTTTGTTTCTTGATCGTTTAAGCTTGCATTATTGCTTCTTTGGCCTATTTTACGCTAGGTTGTGTTCCTTTGTCACATTTCAGGTCCTAGCACATAAAGTGAAGCGTAGGCGGAAGTTTCAAGTCAATCGGAGATCAATTGGCGACTCGGGGGAAGAAACTCGGGTATGACTTGAAGAAGAAGGGATTTATACCCCAGTTTGTGACCATATAATCATGTAATCTTGTCATGAGAAGAAAGAGGACGAGAATACGAGCGTCTAGGATCAAACGGCACCTGATTTGGAGTCCGAACGAGGGAGAAACGAAGAATCAAAGATAGGGGAAAATTGGTTTCGGGCTTCTCTGAGAAACAGAAGGGGGCCCTATCGTGAAGCTAAAATCCCCGGTAGGGGATTTTTGGCCTTGATAGGGGATTTTCCCAAAAATCCCCTATCGTGAACCAAAAATCCCCGTTCGTGAACTAAAATCCCCGGTCGTGACCCAAAAATCCCCTATCGTGAACCAAAATATCCCCTGTCGTGACCTAAAATACCCTACCGGGTATTTTGACCGGGGATCGCGAACGGAGGCTGTTAAAAGCCTGTTTTGTGCGTTTTTGCAGAGGGAGAGCTGGGTTTTGGATCCCAAACACCCTAGGGACGAACCAAAGAGAGAGAGGGCGATTTGAGGGCATTCTTGGAGTGGAATCGGAGGATTTCTTTGCCTTGGAAGCTCGAGGAACAAGCCCGGACTTGAAGACTGATCATCTGAAGATTCTTACTGCAGTCTCTCTCTTCTCTATGGAGTAACTTCCCTTCACTTAGGTTTTGAGGAACCCTAGCTATGTTTGTTTGATTGGATGATTGTATGATTACTCTGACTTGATAATCTTGAGTTCATATTCAATCTATGCATGTTTTCATGATTCAATTCTGCTTTAGTCAAGATTATTGATTCTGCTTTGATCCTATGAGAGGGAATACCTGATTAGGTCAATAGAGCACCATAGATTGATAGTAGTGGATCGATTGCTTTAGTCGAGGGTTGATTCACTGCTTTGTATCGATTGAGAACCTCTTTCGATAGAGGGAGTCTAGTTCAGAACGCTTTGATCAGTTGTTCTAGAGAAGGATACGTCCCTCTAGGCAATTGACTCATGAGGGCCTTGTTCCTTTAGTCGAGACTCAAGGTCTAGTCAAGGATTCTCCGCATTGTGAATGAAAGTGAAACAAGTTAGAAATCATCAATCGTTAGTCTGGCTAGTGGCTAGGGGGAATCATACCTAAGTGAGTTCCCAACCTGTAATTAGATTAACTTTAACTGTAGTTTGCTAGAGTAGTTTTAGTTCTTTCATCTTAATATGGTTTGCTAAATAATAAACTGAAGCTGAGTAATAGTAACTCTAGAGACCCGTGGATTCGATATTTATCACTTGAGCCACTATACTGCAGTCCCTTCCATTGGTTACACTTGGCCATTGTTAGGTGTTGTGTCATAGCGAGTCAGCGGCCGTGTTCAGAAAGCATCGGCTTCCAGGCGAGATTGTGACATGGGCTCGCCCAGATGAAGAAATTGCGGTCCTAATGACAGGATTGATAAGAGGTGGCAGCTTCTTATTTTTACTTTTAATGCTTGCGCAGTCTTCTCCAAGCCATTCGTTGCTTCTCCAATTTCTTCTTCTTTCAAAGTGGTTTTTCTACGAATTCGGCGGTTGGGCACTCTTTATTCTTTTTGTCTGGCAATCTAACTTCAAGTGGACGGCATTCTTCTCCGAAGGCGTTCTTCCCAGCTTCCGCTTTGCGTCTTCCATTCAGAGGCGTTTACAGTTTGGCGTCCGCGATAGTTCCATTCATCTGCCTTGATATCTGTGTTCCTCGATATCTGCACCTGCCTTTTCTGAAATGGAGGGAAAGTGTGATTGAGACATCACTGTAGCATGAGGCAGATGGAGTAGGGTGACGTGACGGCCAGCTTCTTCTTTTTCTTGTCGGAGCTCCAGCGCCGGGAATAACCCAGGCCATCAAAGTTGGTGAAAGCTTACTGGTTTTTTCTCATGAGTTGCTTGTTGCCGATGCTTTTGGGAAAAGAGCGCTCAAACTCCTTTCTTCGAGTTTCTTATCGTAGCTGGTGTAAGATCTACAAAGATGGGAACAAGCAGATAGCGGTGACCAGCGACGACGCCTGGTCGTGTGGCCGGATATGCTTTTTCTTCTTCTTGATTTTGGCCGAGACGAAGAGGAAAATCTCGTGGAGCTCACCAATTCTTTTTCCATTCACCTCTCTTTTTCTTTCCCTTCCCCAATCTGAAGTGTCGAATGATCCCCAAGAATGGATCTTCCATTATGCCCTCTTTTCTTTTGCTTTGACAGCTCTTGGCAGAGCTATGCTCGATTTCACAGTGGCTACTTTCGACGTGTCCACTGAAGACGATTCCTCCGCTCCCTCCGAAATCAAACAAAACAAGTACCAAAATCACAGCCCCACAGTGGGCGCCAATTGTTTGAGCCTGGAATGTACTAGGCGGTTATGGGGCTCCGATATGGACTCCCCCGTTCAATCTCCTCGGGAGTGGAAGAACTTGGGATCTACACTCCGACGCCCAAGTTAGTACGATATGGGAGAGTGTATGGTATGTAGAGAGATAAAGTAGAGAGAGACCTTAGGACAAAGTGGAAGGGAAGAAGAGGATCCTCCACCTTGGAGGCTTTTGCCTCCTTATATAGAGATTGGATCTCCTTAAGTGGGCTTGGGCCTGGGATGCCTTGCGATGGGCTTGGGCCCGTTTATAGTCGTGTAGGCATATTAATCCATATCCCAACAACACTGTTCGCGGCAAAATGAGGAGAATCAACTCTGATGGTGATGGTGGTGGGAGGAAGAAAGTAGAGGTGAGGATGGTGCTTAATGTTGCAACGAAAAGCATAGTGGGAGAGGCAGAGTATCAAAGGATCTGCAGGGCTAGCGACAGGGGCGTCGGGCAGTGGTAGGAGTAGGAGGTGGCGGTCTGGCTCCATCTCTCCCTCTTCGCCGATGAGTATCTAGGAAGTGAATGAAGAAGAAAGTGGGAGGAAGATGACATTTTACTATTCTAGGGATTTAATTTGAGATCTGGTTCACTTTAGGAATTGAAGTGGTTCACTTATTGGGTCGGGTTTGGTCAATGGATTGGATTGGGTTGCGCTAGGCTGGGCAAGATGACATGGCAGGTCGGGTTTTAGATTAAATTATGCTGATTAGACGATTCTATTAGCCACGTCAGCACTTAACGAATTTCATTAACGGAGTTGGATGGAAACAAAATATTTATAATGACTAAACTTGACATTTTTCAGTAACCCAGTAACCCAGTAACCAAATATGTCATTTACCCTCTTTACCATTACTACTATCTTTCAGTTCTCTCTAAGCTTTGGAGAGTGCTCCGAGTGCCAAACACCTATGTGTCCTTCTTGCATTTCTTCTTGAGAACAACCATAGGCTAATTACGGTGTAACGTAGGCATGTGACTCCAAATCTCCTGAACCTTAGACAAATCATCGGGCTCGGACCTAAAAAATTTTGGTGTGAAAACAATATGAATATATTTAGTTCCTCATGTTATCTCACAACACATGTGGAGGTGTATATAACTGAATGTTTTGAACTTACCCAAAGTTTTTTTTATGGGTAACTGACCCACAGTATTCAATTACTCATTCAATTGAATGGGACACAATATTACAATTGTTGTTGTTGATGCCAAGTTCCGAGGAGCCTATTTCAATGTGTTTGAGGTCCGATGAGCTTTGATCTCCTGGCCAACGTCTGCCACCACCAGCCTCCTAGATGGACACCTACAAAAGAGGAACCCGTCGGCGGTGGTCGGCGGGGACCTTCTCCGAAGCTCAAGTCAGTATTTGAGAGGAGAGTAACCGGGAGCGGCATATTGAGCCGGCTCTAGAGAGAAAGAAAGAGAAATTCGAGGGTTGGAAGTTGCCAATTCACTGAGAAGAAGTTCGTCTGGAATTCTCCTTTTCCAATCTCGTTCAGAGAAAGTGAGTTCTCTAGCTTTAAGATGAGTTTCTTAGGAAACATAAATAAGCGTCCTATTTATAGGTCCCTCTTGCTCCTGGCGTGGGTGGCGTGTCTTTTATTAAATAACAACACATTTACCTTCCAACCGCCCGAGTGCAATGGATGGTTGGCTCCCTCTTCTCATTTGCATGTGTCGCCAATGAGATGAATGGGGGAAGTGAGTTGGTTGTGGTAAAGATGAACCCAATGGGCTAGAAATCACCTAAATGGGAGGATGACAAAGTGCTTGAGTTCAAGTCCTTGAGCCTCATTTCTTAAGGAAAATCTTAAAGCCTTCCTATTGGCTGATAGTGGATTAGGTAGTTAATGGGGTTAGATAGTTAATAGGTAGTTAAGGGTAAATGGGGTTATGCAAATATAATTAAAATCAATATAATTAATTAATGATTCTCTTTCTCTCTCCTCCCATGATTTTCTCCATAACCCTCTCTCTACATTATAATTAAAAAGAAATATGAAATTAATTTTATTTAATATTTAATAAAATCCGAATTTAATAACTTTCTTTTTCTAAAATGGAAATTTGAAATTTAAAATATATGTCTCTCGCACATCTTGGCAACTTCCGATTAGTATTAAGTATTAACATTTTGTAATGACATTATCAATATTTATAAATTGAATAATCATTAGGGCTTTTCATTGCATGGGTTTGAGATTTTTCGTTGTTAGGTATTCGTTTGTGTTATTATTACTGTTATTCGACATGTTTTTTAATAATTTTATATGACATTATTAACTTTTTATGTTATTTTTTGTTTGTAACAATAGTAAAAGTGAAATTCTGTTTTCAATTTGTTGGTACTTGAAGTTTATTTACTATTACATCATATTATCAATTTTGTTGATGCCAAGGTAAAATAGCCGACCTCGAACGTTGTAGAGTCTGGAGAGCGTTGACCTTTTGGTTGCCGTTGAATTCCAGCTCTCGAGATGAACACCTGCAAAAAAGGACCCGCCGGTTGTGGTCGGCTGGGACCTTCTCCAAAGCTCAAATCAGTATTTGGAAATAATCGGGAGCGGCATATTGAGTCGGCTCTAGGAAGAAAGAAAAAGAAATTTCAGGGTTGGAAGTTGCCAATTCGCCGATAAGTTCTTCGGGAATTCCCCTTTTCCGATCTCGTTCAGAGAAAGTGAGTTCTCTTGATTTGAGATGGATTGCCGAGAATACAGAAATGAGTTACCTATTTATAGGCGTCTCCTTCTCTTGGCGTGAGTGGCGTGTCCTTTTATTAATAATGAATAAACAAATTTAATTGACAAATTAATTGAAGGTTTGGGAAATTGACTCGGACGTGGGTGCATGCTTGTATGCGTATCATGACTACCAGCACAAGATAATGCCCAAGCTCACATTGGTTTACACGTGTAGAAGTATGGAATTGGATGGAGTGGAATTAAAGTGTTGATTGGTGGAAATTACTTAGTTAATTATCAATTCATGCATACACGTGTAATTGGCATTGTATGTATGCATGGATGGCAAGCATGTAATGAAATTGGTGGAGATTTGGGTTAGTGAAATGGTTCATGGGTGGATAGTAAACTTATCCACGTGTAATTTGGACGTGGGAGGTTTGTTGTCAATATTTTGGGGTAAATTCTCCACCCATCAAGCAAAGCATAATCAGCTAGCTATTACGTGTTAATTGATGGCATGAGGTGGGGAAATGATAGTTTATTGTTCATGCATGGGGTAAAGAATAGGGGTGGGATTATTTGCCACCTTGCCAACTTTGTCATACGTGGATTTAGAGGAGATGATGGTTTGGTGGGGTGGAGGGGAGGATAATAGCGTAGGCTTAGCCTAGGCATGGTGAGTCATTAATTAATGGGGGAGAAAGAGTCCCTCCACGTGGAATTTTAAGTGGTAGCAACCCATCTTTCTCCATCCCTTGTCCAGGTGAAAAATGGTTAGATGAGTGGTGTTTAGTTGCTAGTGTAGGATAGGTGGGTGGTTAACTTGATAGGGGTCTATCAATTGCCCCCTACTAATAGGGTGATAAGAGATCCCTGTTAGTAACCAAACTCTATAAATAGAAAGAGTTGCTCATTTGTTCAGCTACCCATCCTTCCCTAGATTAAATAGAAACCCAGGCACCCTTTCATATTACTTACCCATCATTCTTCCAATTGTCCCCATAAGTGGAAATCCAGGCCACCACCATCATCCTTCCAATCGTCCTCATAAGATTCTATGAGCTAAGGAAGTCCAGTTTTAGGTTTCATTTCAACTGTGCATCCATCAAACCAGAAACTCCAAGCCTATTGTTCATGTAAAAGTCAATTTCACCCCACAACTCCATATTCGTCATTACTTAACCTAGGTAATACTTTCTCCCCCAATCTAAGTTAATTATTATTTTATTTTATGCATGCATGCATGATTCATTTAGGTTACTCACGTAGGTTTGCTTTTTAATATATTTTTAACACATGAATAATAAATAGTGCTATATTTTGTGGTAGGTGGATGGCGAGAGAACAACCATCAAGTTCTCGTGCGGAGTTCCCTACATCACATAGGTTACCTTATTTGTCCATATCACTGCGTATAAATCACGGCTCGGAGATGGTGCGTGGAAGAGATGAACAGCTAACCCAAAGAGAAAGATCATCAGCTTTAAATCGACGAGGCTCATCATCATTTTCCCTTCGCCCATGGCGTGGTATGTTTCCTTCCATATCCCAAGTGTGAGAGTTCACCAGGATAGGCCCGGGTGGACGTTTTAATCGGGATGCAGGTTGGGTGAATGAAACTTTGGTAGATTTTGATATGCCGCGTCACTGGGAGTATGCTATCCCAACACGATGTTCTACTCCAGGTAACCGTGGTACGGGATGGCATGCTCTATATGCAGAGTCTCTTGATTACGGGCTTTGTTTCCCCTTTCCTGCGTGGTTATGTGAGATAATGCAGAGATCCCATTTGACGGTGAGTACTATGACACCTGGTTTTTGGACGCTCGTAGCTGCTTTTCGGTTGGGTTGTCATAGAGTCGGTGTATCACCTTCACCGGAATTATTCCATGCATGTTTCTATCTTCATGAAGAGAGTACGGGATGGTGCCTTCACCATAGAAATATCGCGTTTGGTCTCGCAACTCGGTATGGTCATGCACGCCGAGGTTGGGAACGTGAGTTTTTCTACTTCCTTCCAGCTCCAGGTGAAATTTCTTATAATGGTGTGGAGGTCCCTTCCGAGTGGAGGACTATCGATTTGGGGGGATTTCAGAGAAATGAAGTGCAGAGAGAACACTTAGCCCGAGGAGAGCTAGCTTCCCAAGTGAGAAGGATATCAGAAGCGAGGCCGATTGATATTGAGACTCCAGAAGCACGGGCTGTCCTATTCCTCAGGGTCTATAATGATGGTACGTTCGCATGTTGTTTGTTCATATTCTAGTGTTACCTCATTACTTAGGTGTTATTTTTTGCAGCCTACTCGCGTGTTAGAGCATGTATGGAAATTCAGGAGAATACCTTATTTTCCATGAGGTTACCATTGCATATATCTAGCCCACAAGATGGAGTGGTGATCCGTGAAATTCCCGAGGTTCCTAGACCAACAGTGCAGGCGTCGATTGGTGGTCCAAACAAGCGAGCGCGTCTTTTGTCTCCACATCGAGACAAGAGTTCTGAGCCAACTTTTAGAAGAGATTATGAAGTCGGCAGGTCGAGTCATCCCACCCGTGAGGGTGAGCAGGACCGCCCCCAAATGGGGAGGACATTGCAAAGGTCAGAGCTTTGTCCTAGAACTGATCCCGGTACTTCGGGTGGAGGACGAATAAATGCTCCGCCAGCTTTGAATTATCGCAATTTGTGTGATATGGGAGGTCAACTTCCTTCTCTTGAAGGCGAGGCTGCTGGCCTTTGCTTTGCGAGATCGCAAAACCAGGTAATTTTAATATATTTAGATAATGTACGTTATGATGAATTAACTAACCATAGTATTTACTGCAGATGAATCAGTATGCCGCGGAGATGGAGAGGCGTGTGGCGAAAGCCAGGTCAGAGATTGGGACAGCTCAGCAAAATGCAACGCGTGCGGGGCATGATCTTCGCAGCCAGAATCGAAAGTTGGAGGAAGCCAGGGATCGTGCTGACAAGCTCCAGGCACTCCTCCAGGAGGCTCAAAGTCAGGCGACGATCAATTCAAAGAAGCTCCAAATAACAGTTGCTTCAGAAGTAGTGTTGCTGCAGGAGATGACACGGCTTAAGGAAGAGCATGCGGCCGAGAAAGAAGTTCTTATGACGGAGCACGACCATGCTCGTGCAGAGGTAGAAGAATTACGGCGTCAAGTGCAACAGGCATCGAGGGAAGCCTCAGGAGGTGCCATACTATCAGATGATCCATGTGATATACTTCCAGAGGCTGATTCAGATGAGGCACGCATACGGAGAGAGACAGATACCAGAGTCGGGGCAGTTTCTTCTGGGGAGGCGGTGATCCAACACAACACCAACGAAACCGAACCTCTTAGTGAAACACCACTGTTTGGCACGGATTCTGCGACCCAGTCCTTTCTTGCTGCCATGGATAGCCCAGTTTCGACAGAGCTAGCGATATCAGCTGAGCACGCTTGGGTAAGTATGGGTGAAATACTTGGTTCTGATCCTCATATGTGAGATAGCACGGCTTTGTACCGGTAGCATACTTTTTCCCGATATAGGTAGTATCTTGCTCCGCATATGTATTCAGGTATATCACTTATGTATATAGTAGTTTCCATAGATATGTAGTCGTGTATTTTGCCTATGTACATATAGTAGTTTGCCATAAATATGTAGTCGTGTATTTTGCGTTGTACATTTCAGCGGCTTTTAATAAAACTAGGTGGTTACGTATCACCTTTTTATTTCAAACCTTCTGTACATGTCGCAACAAACACGTGATACATATTATGGCATATACTATGTACATATTATGGCATACTCGGTACATATTATGGCGTAAAGTACCTTCGAAGGTGCATGGCATTCCATGTGCGGGGAATGTTTTGGCCATTAGCATCAGAAAGTTTGACAGTGTTGGGACCGACCACTTTGCGTACTCTGTAGGGCCCTTCCCATGGTGGATTGAACTTTCCCAAGCTTTTTTTGTGATAAAAGTTGCGACGGAGAACCCATTCACCTTCGTGTATCGGTCGCTACTTTACTTTGGTATTGTAGTAACGAGCTACTCGTTCCTTCATGGCTGTCATTCTAAGGAGAGCGTCTTCTCGACGTTCTTCGATGAGATGGAGGTCATGAATGAGCTCATGTTGATTCTCGTCGGGGTGGAATGCTTCAATTCGGTAAGAGGAAAGCTCTGTTTCCACTGGAATTACTGCATCCACGCCGAAGGTCAGGGCATAGGGCGATTCTCCTGTGGCGGTTTTATAGGTCGTGCGATGGGCCCAAAGAACATGAGAAAGTTCTTCCGCCCACTTTCCTTTTGCTTCATTCAGTCGAGTCTTTAGTCCCCAGAGGATGTTTTTATTGGCTGATTCTGCTTGTCCATTAGCTTGAGGATAGGCAATAGAGGCATAGCGAAGGAGGATGCCATATCGTGCACAGTATGCTTGAAGACTCTCACTTGTGAACCGTGTCCTTTGATCGAGGATGATGGTGTGGGGAAGACTGAAGTGACAAATGATGTTTTCCCATAAGAATTTCTCGACTTGTTGGGCCGTTAGCCCAGTGATGGCTCTAGCTTCGACCCATTTTTTAAAGTAGTCGATTGCCACAATGAGCCATTTTTTTCGTCCAGGGGCTTCAGGAAATGGTCCTAAGAAGTCCATTCCCCATTGGGCGAATGGCCATGGACTTATATTTCCTTGCATCGGCCCAGGCGGTGCATGTGGCACTTGTGCAGCAATCTGGCATTTGATACAAGATTTGACGTAGTCTCGTGTTTCTCGGCGCATAGTAGGCTAGTAGTATCCCTGCCGGAGAAGGATTTTCTCGAGACTTCGTGGGCCAGCGTGCATTCCAGATGATCCGTCGTGAGTTTCACGGATGGCTAAATTTGCTTCCCCTTCGCCAAGGCACTGGAGGTACGGGCCAACAAAGCTTTTTTTGTAGAGTACACCTTCAATGAGGAGGTAGCGAGGAGCACGCCTCCGAAGTTTCATGGCTTCTCTAGGGTCAGTGGGTAGAAGGTCATGTTGGAGATACTCCGTGAGGGGTGTGCGTCAATCTTGTGGGGTTGATGATGAGATAATAGGAGCGCACAACAAAGGAGGGCGACGCTCAACTGCCACATTTCTATCATCGGGGAAGTCTCTGGCGGTGGCAAGCTTCGAGAGAGCATCCGCATGGATATTTTCTTCTCGTGATACATGTTTTATCTCAACATGTGCAAACTTGTCTATACTAGTCCGAGGGGCGTTGACATAGGCGGTTAGTGCGGGTTCACGAGCCTCGTATGCCTCCAGAACCTGGTTGACGACAAGGGCAGAGTCTGAGTGCACCAATATTCTTTGGACTCCTAGTTCTTGCGCCATGGTCAAGCCAGCTAGGAGGGCTTCATATTCAGCAGCATTATTAGTTCTGGAAGTTGTGAAGCGGACAGCCAGCTCATGGGTAACATCCAATGGAGTGATGAGAAGAACTCCTGCTCCAGAGCCGGCTTTGCTTGAAGCTCCATCCACAAATAGCCTCCATGTTTCTGACTCGGAAGGTGTGGTAGCTCGAATTCCCTCAGCCACAAAGTCAGCAAGCATCTGTGATTTGATGGCTGTACGAGGGAGGTAAGTGATATCATACTCACTTAATTCAATGGCCCAATTGATCATTCGACCCGCTACGTCCATACGTTGGAGTAGCCTTCGAAGTGGCAATTGTGTGAAAACACAAATAGCGTGACTCTAGAAGTATGGGCATAGCTTTCTGGAGGCCACGACCACAGCTAAAGCAGCCTTTTCAACGGGCGAATACCTGGTCTCAACATCAAGTAGAGTTTCACAAGTATAATATATAGGATGTTCCGTGTTGTCAGCATCTCGGCGAAGAAGTACCGAGCTCACTGCCTTCTCGGACACGGCGAAATACATGAAAAGGGTTTCATTATTCACCGGGGAAGAAAGTATCGGAGGTGTCACTAGAAATTCTTTGAGCTTAGTAAAAGCTTTTTTGCACTCAAGTGTCCACTCAAAGTGTTTCCCAGCACCCTTCAAAGTGGCAAAGAATGGGGCACAACGATCGCCGGCATGGGAGATAAATCGATTGAGTGCGGCGATGCGACCGGTGAGAACTTGTACTTCTTTGCCTCTGGTTGGGGAGGACATTTTGAGTATGGCATCAATTTGTAATGGGTTGGCCTCGATCCCACGCCGGGTTACCATAAACCCTAAGAACTTTCCAGCAGTCGCCCCAAAAACGCACTTCTTAGGGTTGAGGCGAAGGGCATATGCACGAAGTGTGTTGAATGTTTCTCTAAGGTCTTCTAGATGCTCGTTGATACTGTTACCTTTTACCAAGATATCATCAACGTAGGCTTCCAGGTTCCGTCCAAGTTGACGTGAGAAGACACGATCAACCATTCGCTGATAGGTGGCTCCAGCATTCTTTAAGCCAAAAGGCATAACTTTGTAGCAGTAATTACCAACCAGGGTCATGAATGTCGTTCTTTCTTGATCTTCCTTCTTCATGGGAATCTGGTGATAACCAGAGAACATGTCGAGGAAAGAAAGAAAGCGGTGTCCAGAGGTAGCATCAATCAATCGGTCAATTTTGGGAAGAGGATATGGGTCTTTTGGGCATGCCTTGTTGAGGTTGGTGAAGTCTACGCACATCCTCCACTACCCATTTGCCTTTTTTACCATAACAACGTTGGCCAGCCAGGTGGGGTAGAAGACTTCTTGGATGAATCCTGCTTGAGCGAGCTTGAATACTTCTTCCGCAACAGCTTGACGTCGTTCCCATGCGAAGTTCCTTCTCTTTTGTTGTACAGGGCGACACCCTGGGAGAACCCCCAGGGCATGTTCAGCCACCCGGCGATTAAGTCCAGGCATGTCTTCGGGACCTTGGGCAAGTAGCTCCTTAAACTCCCGGACTAAGTCGAGAAGCTGAGGAAGAGCTTCTTTAGACCACGAGGTTGAGACACGGATGGTAAGGTCATCTTGAATAGCTTGTTCCTCATCAAGGTCGACAGGAATAGGGTGAGCTATCTCTTCTCGAGTGTCGACAGTAGTGACATGTCTATCGTTGAGGGAGAATGCACAACATTGCTTAGCGATTGATTGATCCCCTCGGACACAGCCTACTCCAGACGGAGTAGGGAACTTCAATTTGAGATGAAGTGTAGAAGGGACGGCGCGAGCTTTGTGTAGAAACGGTCTTCCAAGAATTCCATTGTATGCAGAGGAACAGTCAACCACGTGAAAGTTAACCAATGTCTCAGTTGTTTGGTCGCCATAGCCGATGCGTACGTGCAGAGGTAGAGTTCCAAGTACTGGGACTTGGTTTCCAGAGAAACCCAAAAGAAAGATGCTGGAAGGTTGACAACGATCCAAGCGAAGACCCAACGAGCAAAAAGCAGGGTAAAAAAGTAAGTCGGCTGAGCTCCCTCCATCAACGAGAACTCGTTTCACGATGTAATTGGCGATTGTAGCCTCAATTACCAGAGGGTCATCATGGGGATATTCGATATCCTCGAGGTCCCGAGAATCAAAAAATATGGGATCCTAATCAGAGATAGTTGAGGCGGATCCGACCAAAGCTCGGGCGTAGGACTTACGGGAGGTGGAACATTCCTGTCGTAGTCCAGTTCCTCCATGTATGACTGGGACGACACCTAACACCGGTCCATTTCCCTATGGAGTTTTTCCTTTGTCCAATGACGAAGGTTGTTGGATTGGGCCTGATGACTCGATATTTGCACATGTTTTCCCCTTTGTTTCTTGATCGTTTGAGCTTTAATTAGCGCTTCTTTGGCCTATTTTATGCTAGGTTGTGTTCCTTTGTCACATTTCAAGTCCTAGCACATAAAGTTAAGCATAGGCGCAAGTTTCAAGTCAATCAGAGATCAATTGGCGATTCGGGAGAAGAAACTCGGGCATGACCTGAAGAAGAATGGATTTCTACCTCACTTTATGGACAAAGAATCATGCAAGCTTGTCATTAAAAGAAAGAGGACGAGACTACGAGCGTCTGGGATCAAACGGCGACTGATTCAGAGTCCGGACGAGGGAGAAACGAAGCATTGAAAATAGGTGAACAGGTTCGGCAGTAAAAACACGGGCGCGCCTAAATCAAAACACGGCCGTGCCCATATTTAGGCACGACCGTGTTTTGGCCAACGCGTGCGGGCGTGTTTTTAACACGGGGCAAAACACGGGCGGTCAAAAGCAAAGCACGGCCGTGCCCTCGACCGTGTTTTGCCCAGAATCAGGTTTTTTAACGCAAATTCGAGCCAAAGGAGAAAGGGAGCTGGGTTTTGGATCCCAAACACCCAAGGGACGAACCAAAGAGAGAGAGGGCGATTTGAGGGCATTCTTGGAGTGGATTTGGAGGATTTCTTCGCCTTGGAAGCTCGAGGAACAAGCCCGGACTTGAAGACTGATCATCTGAAGATTCTTACTGCAGTCTCTCTCTTCTCTATGGAGTAACTTCCCTTCACTTAGGTTTTGAGGAACCCTAGCTATGTTTGTTTGATTGGATGATTGTATGAGTACTCTGACTGGATAATCTTGAGTTCATATTCAATCTATGCATGTTTTCATGATTCAATTCTGCTTTAGTCGAGATTATTGATTCTGCTTTGATTCTATGAGAGGGAATACCTGATTAGGTCAATAGAGCACCATAGATTGATAGTAGTGGATTGATTGCTTTAGTCGAGGGTTGATTCACTGCTTTGTATCGATTGAGAACCTCTTTCGATAGAGGGAGTCTAGTTCAGAACGCCTTGATCAGTTGTTCTAGAGAAGGATACGTCCCTCTAGGCAATTGACTCAAGAGGGCCTTGTTCCTTTAGTCGAGACACAAGGTCTACTCAAGGATTCTCCGCATTGTGAATGAAAGTGAAACAAGTTGGAAATCATCAATCGTTAGTCTGGCTAGTGGCTAGGGGGAATCATACCTAAGTGAGTTCCCAACCTGTAATTAGATTAACTTTAACTGTAGTTTGCTAGAGTAGTTTTAGTTCTTTCATCTTAATCTGGTTTGCTAAATAATAAACTGAAGTTGAGTAATAGTAACTCTAGAGACCCGTGGATTCGATATTTATCACTTGAGCCACTATACTGCAGTCCCTTCCATTGGTTACACTTGGCCTTTGTTAGGAGTTGTGTTATAGCGAGTCAAGTTTTTGGCGCCGTTGCCGGGGACTTTCTAGAGTATTAGGAAATGCAGAAGTTTGTTACTTTAGCGTTTTTCGTTTCTTTTCTTTTCCACCCTTGCTTTTCACTTGGGTGTTTTTGTTTTTGTTGGTGCAGATCTGAATCATGGATCCTCATGGCTTCTCCAATCATTGGGGGTATCCACCACCATCTGGGTGGTATTACCCCGAGACTCCGTGGAGCAATCATGGCGGAGAAGACTATGGATTCGGGTTCCAGTACCAACCCCCTTACTACGGAGAACAACCGGACCCCTGGGCATATCAAGAACAACCTCATTACCAAGAAGAATTTCTCCCACAACCAGAAGAGCCATTGGAGCTGGAGTTACCCATGGCGGCCTTCACGGGCCATTCTGCAGAGCCATGCTACACTCCACAGCCAGATCCACACTTTGATTTGAGGCTTCTCATGGAGAGATTATGCTCCAGTATGGATCATTGTGTCCAGGCCTATCGTGAAACAGAGGGGATCCTCCTGAGCCTTAAGAAGAGCGTCGATGATCTTGAGCGATCTTGGGCGCAACCTGCTCCAGATCACCATTCTGCTACCATAAGAGAAGATGAGGAGGAAGAAGAAGGCTACAAGGACATTTTGGAGCACACTGAAGTTGTCACGGAGAGCTCCCGTGATGATCATGATCAGGAGTGTCCTGTCGTAGCCGACCACACCTTCCCACACCCCAAACTGAGCTTTGAAGAGGCGGGCATGAGTGAGGAGATGCAAGAAGATCTCATGAAAGAAATTGCTTGGCAACTTGCTCTCCAATCCGTGCTAGAAGAAGAAGAGCAAGAAAGGGTGCAGAAAGAAGTTGTGGAGGATGACGAAAGTGAAGCAGGAGGAGTTCTTGATCATTTCCCAGGGGTGATACCACATGAAGAAGGAAGGGAGGTTGAAGAAGCAATTGGCGTCCAGGCTGAGGACGAAGTTGAGGTGGAAGAGGCTTGCACCGGCCATGAGTTACAGGTGATATCTCCACCAAACTTCGAGGAACTGCTTAGCAAGGACCCATTTGCAGTGTCTCTTTGCCAGACCAAGGCCACCTCGACATCGGTCCCTCTTGGTGGACGCGATGGTGGCCAATCGATGTTGTCATATCTGGTTTGGGGCAATGAGACGAGAGAAGAGAAGAAGAGGTCTCGAGGGTGGAGACTTCATCTGCATCAAGTACATGAGCCTTCATCACCTGCCACACCACATGCTCGTGACTTGAGACTCCACCTCATCGACGAGAACCTCAACTTCAAGGAGGTTCTAGCATGGACCGAAATTTAGTAGCCATCGTCCGGCTCACGACGTGAAAGAAGCGCTTGTTGGGAGGCAACTCAACCAGTCGGTTTGCATTTCTTTCTCTATTTCTCTTCGGTTGAGTCAGTTTTGTTCTTTGATTTCAGAGTCAATAATTCAACCTTTGTGAGATTTTGTGTGGTGTTTGTGTTTCGACTACTTTGTCCTCCTGGAATGCACCGCCTTCCCCGTCCACAATCATTCACCGTTGATATGGTAACTTCGTTCTACCCTCCTTATCTTTCCTCCATTGAGGACAATGTCGTGCTTAAGTGTGGGGGGATGTTCGATTATGAATGCGTGTGAATGTTTGGCTGTTTGTGTGCTTGGAGCCTAGTCCACTGTCCAAATTTCGATTTGAGGGCTCCAAGTACGTTTTCCTTGCAATTGCCTGCTCAGTATGCTTTGAATTGACAGTCTTTATAGTAATATGCAACCTAGGGAGGTAGTGTAGCACTATGGAGGATGTTGATGCATTTAAGAAGTCTCATTTCTTCTTCATATTGTGTTGGTTGATTATGTGAATTAGTGATCTTAGGACCCTTGAATTGTGTGGTGTTGTGGACTCTATGCCTGTCATGGACTCCTGTATCATGTTTTGAAATAAAAGGTGCTCGATAATGTTCTTTAAAACAACGTCTCCCGTGCGAATAGGGAGAAAGTGTGTAAGGGGAGACGGGAATTCGTTCCCAATTTTCACCTACTACCTCCAGCCCCCTTACATGTCTTTCCCCCGCACGAGGCTCGAGACACCCGCTCCTGGCATGGCCGGTAAGAGCCGGGCTCCCGCAAAACCTCTGCTAGGTGGGAGCCCCCATTTTCTGAAAAGCAGGTTGGGACCCTTGAAAAAAAAAGAAAAGGAAAAATAACAGAAAACAAGCAAAACAGAAAGAAAAGGGGTTCCAACCGTCTTCAAAAAGAAAATAAGAGCACCTTGAAAAATGTGAGTCCATGATCTTTTTTTTTAGAGTCTCTTTGTCCACGATTCATTTGTCCTCTGTTCACTATTTGCCATGATGCCGACTCGAGACTAGCGTTCTCGCCGAAGAAGCTATGAGATGACTTGTGCGTCGGTTGACCTCGTAAGCTGCTAAATGATCTAGAAAATCCTCTATCAAGGATCGAGGGTGCATGTTGCTATAGAGGTCTGGAGAGCTGCATTGGTTTGAGTTAGGTTTGCTTGGGGACAAGCAAACGGTTAAGTGTGGGGGGATTTGATGACTCGATATTTGCACATGTTTTCCCCTTTGTTTCTTGATCGTTTGAGCTTTAATTAGCGCGTCTTTGGCCTATTTTATGCTAGGTTGTGTTCCTTTGTCACATTTCAGGTCCTAGCACATAAAGTGAAGCATAGGCGCAAGTTTCAAGTCAATCAGAGATCAATTGGCGATTCGGGAGAAGAAACTCGGGCATGACCTGAAGAAGAATGGATTTCTACCTCACTTTATGGACAAAGAATCATGCAAGCTTGTCATTAAAAGAAAGAGGACGAGACTACGAGCGTCTGGGATCAAACGGCGACTGATTCGGAGTCCGGACGAGGGAGAAACGAAGCATTGAAAATAGGGGAACAGGTTCAGCAGTAAAAACACGGGCGCGCCTAAATCAAAACACGGCCGTGCCCATATTTAGGCACGACCGTGTTTTGGCCAACGCGTGCGGGCGTGTTTTTAACACGGGGCAAAACACGGGCGGTCAAAAGCAAACCACGGCCGTGCCCTCGACCGTGTTTTGCCCAGAATCAGGTTTTTTAACGCAAATTCGAGCCAAAGGAGAAAGGGAGCTGGGTTTTGGATCCCAAACACCCAAGGGACGAACCAAAGAGAGAGAGGGAGATTTGAGGGCATTCTTGGAGTGGAGTTGGAGGATTTCTTCGCCTTGGAAGCTCGAGGAACAAGTCCGGACTTGAAGACTGATCATCTGAAGATTCTTACTGCAGTCTCTCTCTTCTCTATGGAGTAACTTCCCTTCACTTAGGTTTTGAGGAACCCTAGCTATGTTTGTTTGATTGGATGATTGTATGAGTACTCTGACTGGATAATCTTGAGTTCATATTCAATCTATGCATGTTTTCATGATTCAATTCTGCTTTAGTCGAGATTATTGATTTTGCTTTGATTCTATGAGAGGGAATACCTGATTAGGTCAATAGAGCACCATAGATTGATAGTAGTGGATCGATTGCTTTAGTCGAGGGTTGATTCACTGCTTTGTATCGATTGAGAACCTCTTTCGATAGAGGGATTCTAGTTCAGAACGCCTTGATCAGTTGTTCTAGAGAAGGATACGTCCCTCTAGGCAATTGACTCAAGAGGGCCTTGTTCCTTTAGTCGAGACTCAAGGTCTACTCAAGGATTCTCCGCATTGTGAATGAAAGTGAAACAAGTTGGAAATCATCAATCGTTAGTCTGGCTAGTGGCTAGGGGGAATCATACCTAAGTGAGTTCCCAACCTGTAATTAGATTAACTTTAACTGTAGTTTGCTAGAGTAGTTTTAGTTCTTTCATCTTAATCTGGTTTGCTAAATAATAAACTGAAGTTGAGTAATAGTAACTCTAGAGACCCGTGGATTCGATATTTATCACTTGAGCCACTATACTGCAGTCCTTTCCATTGGTTACACTTGGCCTTTGTTAGGAGTTGTGTTATAGCGAGTCAGGGCCTTTGGAGCTTTGGATGAACTGCTTAAGTTGTCCATTTTGAATCAGTCCCTCGATGGATCTTCCCAACTTTTCACATTGCTCGGTGTCATGCCCGTATCCCCGATGAAAGTCACAAAATTGATTCTTTCCTTTTCTTGGTTTTATGCGGCCTCGAGGTGCCCATGTCACCGGAAGCTTTTTATCTTGAATGACCTGGAGAACAGTCCTCCGTGGATTGTTGAGTGGGGTAAAATTTTGGCCTGAATGGAATGGTCCATCCCTTCTGCGATCATCTTTTTGAGTCTTGGCCATGTTATCCAAAGTTGGGCGGGGGCGTTGTAAAGTTTCTCGGTTCGACGGAGGCGAATCCCTCCTACGCTTTGGCACCACATAGGAGGAATCTTGTAAAGCTTCTTCTAGACCGATGTATTTCATGACTCGCACTTGTAGCTCAAACATACTCCGAGGAGGTTTCTTGATGAGGGAAGCCCGGAGAAGACTGTTTGTTGTTCCTCGTGTCAGCGTGTTGACAATTACTTCAACAGAGAGGGAAGTGACGCCTATAGCCAAGGTGTTGTACCTAGCATAATAGGCTTTTAAAGCCTCACCCTCTCGTTGCTTGGTATTCATGAGTTGATTAATGCTCACTGCCTGTCGCTTTTGGGCGTAAAACTTGCACCGGAATAGTGTGGAAAATTCGGTGAAGTTGTTGATGATACCATTGTGAAGCTGAGAGTACCATTGACGAGCATCTCCTCCAAGAGTGGCGGGTAATATTTTGCACATGGTGGCATCAGAGGCACCAATAAGCGGCATCAAAATCTCAAAGGAACTGAGATGATCTTCTGGGTCGGTGGTGCCATTGTACTCCGGAAGGTTGGGTATATGGATATTTCCCGGGTATGGATCATTTAGAATGGCCAAAGCCAGGGGCCGACCGGTACTTGGTTGAGAAAATGTCCCTGCGGGAGGGAGTTCTTCGATGTTAGGAACAACTGGGAAAACATCCCGGTCTACTGCTTCAGTTGCTGCCGGTATGCCATTCCGATGGTCGTTAGAGGATCCAGGGAGTCCCATACTCCCGTAGAAAGTTGGTAGAGAGACCGGTGGTGGTTGTGGAGCCTCCGTTGCAGACCGAATCTGAGCACTAAGTCGCTCAATTTTAGCCTGCAAATCTTCAACCCTTTGGGATGGCAGAGTTTGCTCAGGGTTGGACTTGAACCTTGACCGATGTCAACTTGCAGTTGTGAATCTGTTGTATCCATCTCGACTGGTTGAATTGGCAATCTGTAGGTAGTAATCTCACCGGGCCCCACGGTGGGCGCCAATTGTTGATGCCAAGCTAAAATAGCCGACCTCGAACGTTGTAGAGTCCGGAGAGCGTTGACCTTTTGGTTGCCGTTGAATTCCAGCTCTCGAGATGAACACCTGCAAAAAAGGACCTGCCGGTTGTGGTCGGCTGGGACCTTCTCCAAAGCTCAAATAAGTATTTGGAAATAACCGGGAGGGGCATATTGAGCCGGCTCTAGGAAGAAAGAAAAAGAAATTTCAGGGTTGGAAGTTGCCAATTCGCCGAGAAGAAGTTCTTCGGAATTCCCCTTTTCCGATCTCGTTTAGAGAAAGTGAGTTCTCTCGATTTGAGATGGATTGCCGAGAATACAGAGTTGAGTTACCTATTTATAGGCGTCTCCTGCTCCTGGCGTGGGTGGTGTTTCCTTTTATTAATCATTAATAAACAAATTGAATTGACAAATTAATTGAAGGTTTGGGAAATTAACTCGGACGTGGGTGCATGCTTGTATGCGTATCATGACTACCAGCACAAGATAATGCCCAAGCTCACATTGGTTTACACGTGTAGAAGTATGGAATTGGATGGAGTGGAATTAAAGTGTTGATTGGTGGAAATTACTTAGTTAATTATCAATTCATGCATACACGTGTAATTGGCATTGTATGTATGCATGGATGGCAAGCATGTAATGAAATTGGTGGAGATTTGGGTTAGTGAAATGGTTCATGGGTGGATAGTACACTTATCCACGTGTAATTTGGACGTGGGAGGTTTGTTGTCAATATGTTGGGGTAAATTCTCCACCCATCAAGCAAAGCATAATTAGCTAGCTATTACGTGTTAATTGATGGCATGAGGTGGGGAAATGATAGGTTATTGCTCATGCATGGGGTAAAGAATAGGGGTGGGATTATTTGCCACCTTGCCAACTTTGTCATACGTGGATTTAGAGGAGATGATGGTTTGGTGGGGTGGAGGGGAGGATAATAGGGTAGGCTTAGCCTAGGCATGGTGAGTCATTAATTAATGGGGGAGAAAGAGTCCCTCCACGTGGAATTTTAAGTGGTAGCAACCCATCTTTCTCCATCCCTTGTCCAGGTTAAAATGGTTCGATGAGTGGTGATTAGTTGCTAGTGTAGGATAGGTGGGTGGTTAACTTGATAGGGGTCTATCAATTGCCCCCTACTAATAGGGTGATAAGAGATCCCTGTTAGTAACCAAACTCTATAAATAGAAAGAGTTGCTCATTTGTTCAGCTACCCATCCTTCCCTAGATTAAATAGAAACCCAGGCACCCTTTCATATTACTTACCCATCATTCTTCCAATTGTCCCCATAAGTGGAAATCCAGGCCACTACCAAATTTGGTTCGCAATGATTTATAATCATTTGAAGTGCTATATCATCAATATTTATTTCCAAGCACAATACAACCATTAGCAAAAATTTAATTCATATGTAAGATTGCTTATGCTTAGTGATTTGAATTATTTAATATTTTTTCTTTTATGTTTGTAACTTTGTCAAATGTCACTATCAAGAAGCATACTTGTTAGATATTCGTTTGTTTATGACATTATCAAAAGTTAATTTACGTTTAATGATATAAGTATGGTTGTTAATCTTTAAGTCTAAGTTAGTAAATTAGTTTGGTGTCATTATTAATAGGTGTTTATAAGCATTATCAATGTTTGAAAATAAGATATTAATAATATCTAATAAGATACTTAACAATCATTAGTTGTTATCATTATCAAAGTTTTTGGATGCATTATCCATTAAACACATGTTACTTATTAATGCGGTTTTAGTGCTATTTGACATTAAACATTGCATCTGAATATTATTAATATTTTTATATTGCAAAAATCTATTTCCTTATCAGTGACTTGATCATTCGATATTAATGGTTTTTAATATCTTTATTAAAAGTTTGATGTCATTTATAAGGTTGAAGTGGGACATTTTACATTGATGTTTTGTGTTTATTTTCAACGAAATACTTTTCGTTATCAATGATTTATTGTATTGTTATTAAAAGTTTGATATTGAGGCGTGAATGTTGGTTTACTTGAGCTAATATTTTTCTAGACAATGTTTGTTTGACTGAATCACACAGGTGCACTATGTCACAAGTACGCCAAGATGTTGAAAATTAGTATTGTGCTTTATGATCACCGACAATGATAATGTAAATCAATATTAATTGATCATAAAACGTTACTAATGTCATTAGAAATCATTGGAAGAGACCATGACTAGATAGTTATAAACATGATGTGAAAATGTGAATCATTAGTACTAAAGATGTTGTAAATCAATGATATTGTTATTAAAACTATAAATGACTATGTTACATAACTTTAATGATTCATTCATAGGCGTTGATGACAAAACTATAAAACAGTAACAATTGATCCAAAATTGTTAATAATGTAATTGTAAGGAATTGATAAGTATATTGAAGTCGTTAATAATGATGAGATATAATAATAACGATTCATTTCATAAATGTTGATAATGTCATTGCAAAATGTTAATACTGTATTGCAAGTTGCCACAAAGTGAGAGAGAATATATTTTTAATTTCAATTTTCATTTTAAAAAATAAAAAATAAAAATATTAAGTTCGAATTTATTAAATATTAAATAATAATATCTAATTAAATTAATTTCAAATTTCCTTTTAATTGTAGTGGAAAGAGAGGGTTATGGAGAAGATCAAGGGGGGAGAAAAATAGAATCATTAATGAGTAATATTAATTATATTTTCATAATATCTTATTAAGTCCAACTAACTATTAACTACTAACCCCTCATTAACTACCTAATCTAGTATCAGCCAATAAAAATGGTTTAAGAACCTTCTTAAACAATGAAGTTTAAGGACCGGATCCAACCCGATGACAAATCTATACTCTCCCTTGCTCATCTTGGCCACGTGGGAAAGAAGTAGAATTGGGTGATATGTGTTGGTTGGAGAAAGAAGAAAAGTTGAGTGATGATTGGTGGAGGAAAATTGGATCCAATTAACTAATTAATGGTGGACATATTCACCTCTCATCTCTTGCTTTTACTACGTGTTGGCAGATAGTGAGTTGATCGTTTGGTGTATATGTACCCTTAATCCACCACCTGTTTTATTTGTAAATGGTAAATAAATTGAATGACTATATAACTTTATTTACTGGAGGGAGATGAGAAATGGTGGCATTGCAACACCTGCCATTACAACCACGTGGAGGGATTATGAGAAGATATAATTGTGGAGTGGTTGGTGGGAATAATGACACCATTCAACTAGGAGAGCTCATTATTCGGGAAGAAAGAAAATTTTACTTGCCTAGCTTTTCCTCATGGTATAGTGTTAAGAGTGTTATTTTTGTACTTCAGAACATGTAGTACCTTTTTGTATTTTTCCTTTCTTTTGCCCTAGAGACTTGTGTTGCTGGGCATATAAATAGGCTAGCCTCTTGTGCGGCTGCCAAGAACATAACCTGCGGCACATATACAGCAGCAAATGAAAATAAGAGCTTGAGATTGCCTTCTCCCTGGAGTAAGGTCATCCATCCTGGATGACAAGAACCACGTAAAATCACTGTGTCGTGTGTTTACTTTGCTTCCACATTCGTTTATTTTACATGGTATCAGAGCGGGCTTCGCTCTAGGGATTTTCTTGCAGTTCTCTTGTGATGGCAAAGGACGACGAGAAGGGAGGTATGACGTCCGGTACTGCTGATGCCGGCGCAGAGGCTATCCCATTGAACTCGCCGCTGTTCCTTTATCCGTCTGAGAACCCCGCCCAATTTTTTGGGAGTGACCTGCTCATGGATTCTAATTACGGAGAGTGGGTGAATGACATGACCGAAGTTCTTATCGCTAAGAACAAGATGGCCTTTGTTGATGGAACGTTACCGAAGTCAATGGCTGGAAATAAGGAGACGACTGATGCATGGCACGTTGTGATGCCACCGTGAAGGGTTGGCTCAAGACGGCGATGACCAAGGAGGTCCGCAACAGCGTTCGCTCGGCTCTCACGGCGAGGGAAATCTGGTCCGACCTTGAGAAGAGGTTCGGCAAAGGAGCAACGCCGCGCGCATACGAGCTTCGGCGTTTGATAAATGGAACCCGGCAGGAGAAGCTCACTATTTCTGCATTCTACACGCGTCTCCGCACCTATTGGGACGAGATGCAAGCCGTTAATCCTGACCCGTATTGCAAGTGCGATGGCTGCACTTATGGAGGCTGCAAGTGTGACTTGCCGCGGCGACAACGTGAGAAGACCGAGATGGAGCACCTTTTTGAGTTCCTTATGGGACTGGATGACGTTTTCGCCGTCTTCAGAACTCAATTGCTAAGCATGAGACCTACGCCTACTCTAGCAGATGCCTACCAGGCTGTGTCCACTGAGGAACAGCAACGCAACATAACGGCTGGGCGACGTCCGGTTGTAGAGGCAACGACTTTTTTGGCAAATGGCGAGCAGGGGCGTTCTGAACGGGACACAAGAGACAAGCCTCGCTGCACCCATTGTCATAAGCTTGGCCATACGGTGGATACATGCTATAAACTTCATGGGTATCCGCCAGATCTCCCAAAATCACGACAGGGTGATCGTTCGAACAAGCCAAGGCAGCAGCGCAGTGAAGCTCAGCCGAGAGCTGCTCACGTTGAACCTGAGACGAGCTCGTTTTCAGGGCTCACGGCTGCGCAGCTTGACCAGTTGAAACAGCTCCTGGCAGACTCGGCAAAGTCATCATTGTCGAGCAATCCTGAAGCGAACATGGCTGGTAATCTTTCTGACTTATCTGAATGGCTGATTTACTCAGGGTGTAATGAGCATATCGTGCGGGATAGTAGTTGGTTAGATGAATTGGATGCTTCAACTATTCTTGCTCCTGTACGTAAACCGAATGGAGAGAGTGTTCCTGTGCGTGGTACAGGTTCAGTTCAGTTGACTGAAAGGCTTACTCTTCGTCGTGTCTTACATGTCCCTGAGTTCAAGTGTAATCTATTGTCCGTCAGCCGACTATGTAAGGATAATAACGTTGTGTTGACCTTTCTGGCTGATTTCTGCATTCTCCAGGCCTTACCCTCAATGACCGGATTGGGATTGGTGAGTGTCGGGATGGATTATACTACTTGCGTCGAGATAGAGATGCTTTGAAGCCTACGGTTCGTTCGACCACTGCAAGCGCCGTTGCTCGACGATTGGAGTCTTCAGCTCTCTGGCATGCCCGACTGGGGCACTCTTCGGCGGCCAAGTTTGATTTATTAATAAGTTTTATTAGTTGTAGAGACACGGTTCAAACAGTTCGGCATTGTTTTATTAAGATGTTTTATCACCTAGTATCGACTCAGTTTCAGAAGAAGGTACGCAAGATTCAAGCTGATAATGGGTTGGAATTTGGGACCCACTCGTTAAGATATTTCTATGAGGAGCATGGTATTGTCCTGCAGACTACTTGTACTGACGCACCGCAGCAAAATGGGGTCGTCGAACGCAAGCATCGTCATTTGCTTGACATGGCACGAGCCCTGCGGTTTCACAACGGGTTACCTGTTCGATTCTGGGGTGAGTGCGTTCTGACGGCTACCTACCTCATCAATCGACTGTCTTCTACTGTCTTAAGCAACAAGACACCCTATGAAGTCCTCCTGAATAGCACATGATAACGATGTAATTGCACGTATTTGCGCCCCTAGTTCTTATCCGTTTGAGGGGCATAGTCGTGTATTTTTGGCCTATTTTAAGCCGGGTTGTGCTATTTTGTCATATTTCAGGTCCCAGGCGTCAAAGGGAAGGCTAAGCACGAGTTTCGGGGCAATCGGAAGTCATTTCGTCGAGCTGGAGCCAAAACACGGGCACACCTAAAACAGAACACGGCCGTGTTCTGTGGCCGTGCTTTTACTGCCGAGAGCAAATTCGAGTTTGGCAAACATGAGCTGATTACACGGGCTGAAAGCACGGCCGTGTCCACCAAAGCACGACCGTGTCCTCCCGAAAGCACGGCCGTGTTTCTCCCCACACAATGGCCGTGTAATTAACCCTAGCCAAAGCACGGGCGGGCTGAGGCATTACACGGCCGTGCCCTCGACCGTGCTTTGGCCACTGATGCCCTTTTAAGCAGATTTCAGCCAAAACAGAAGGGGATTCGAGTTTTGAGAGAGATAGAGCGATTCCTAGAGAGAGAAAGTGACGAACAAGAGTCTCCAAGTGCCCTAGCATGATCTTCAACACCATTGGAGGCTAGTTTGAGCTTGGAGAAGTGCCGATCAACGTCCAGGAGCAGGAATCCATCTTTCACAGTATGAATTCCGCGTCTGATTCTGCTTTTGCTTCTTTCTCTATGGAGTAATTCTCCCATTCATCTGGGTATGGAGAACCCTAGATTTGTATGTTAGGCTTTGATTGTATGAACCCAAGTACTGATTCTATGATTTGATTATATTCGATTGAGGTTTGAATGATTGAATGACTTGAATCCTGATCAAATTCATGTTGTTTCTGCTTTAACCTAGAATGAGAATATCTGCCTAGGTTGATAGAGCATCCTTGATTGAAGGTAGGGAGTTGGTGACTTTAGTCGAGGAGCCAACTCACTATTCTGTACCGGATTTACTTCGGCAGTGGAGGTTTTGTTCATAGGGCCTCAATCTGTTTACTCCGGTGGAGGTTAGTCGCCCGCTAGAGACTCAGATTGAGAGGGTCTGAAGACCTTTAGTCGAGACTACAGGCTGTTTAAGAACCTTCCGCAGTATAACTATCATAGAAACTGAACTTGGTAATTACAATCCGGCTTAACTGCAGTCTAGGGGGAACCATATCCGGGTGACCTCTCTTAACCTGAATACAACAGCTTACTAGCTGCGTTAGTTTGTTAGTTTGTTAGTTTAGATTTGCATTAAAGTTTCATTGCTAGATAACAAGAATTCACTGAGTAGTCATCAAATCTAGGACCCGGGTTGATAATTAAACCTAAACCCGCTATACTACGCTTTAGGAAGTGGTTTCACTTGGCCAATTCCTGGAGTGACAGTAGAAGTGAGTCAAGTTTTTGGCGTCGTTGCCGGGGACGGCTAGGTTGTTGAAGAAAAGTGATTTCTGTTAATTTAGCTTTTCTTTTTGCTTTGTTTGCTCTGTCCCACTTTTGCCTTCACGGGTTTGCTTGCTTGAGTATGTGCAGGTAGTGCATGACCCGTAGCCAGTCAGGAGGTTTACTGCCGTTGAATCCAGAGATTGATCGCACCTGTCGCCAGCTCCGGAGACAACAGCGAGCTAGACTGGCTACGGAAGAGTGCATAGACGGCCACCTGAGTAGCGATTCTGAAGAAGAGTACGGGATGGCGGAGACTACAATCAGCACCAGGGGAATCCTCAGCAGGTTCCCCCGATTAATCAGGTCCTGGGGAACAACCCCATACCCCAGGATCATGGGGTTCATCATCCACCGCCGCCGGGTCCCACCTTGGAGTACTACTACACTCCACGGATTGCTGACATCCGCCCGGTCATCCTCTACCCGCCTATTCCAGCAAATAACTTCGAGATCAAGCCCTGCTGGATTCAGCTCATTACATCCTCTATCCAGTTCCATGGCTTGAAGGATGAGGAGGCCATGGTACATCTTTCCCGTTTTCTGTAGCTGACAAACGGGTTCAAGCTGAATGGTGTCCCTGATGATGCAATCCGCCTTCATCTCTTCCCCCATTCTCTGGCGGGGAATGCTAAGTGGTGGTTGGAGACCCAGCCCCCATTGTCCATCACCTCTTGGGACGATCTGGCTGACAAATTCGTGCACAGGTACTATCCGGCATCGAAGACTACAGAGATCCAGCGGGAGATCACTCACTTCCGCCAAGAGCCAGATGAGTCACTTCGTGATGCATGGGAGCGGTACATGGGATACTTCTGGTAGTGTCCCCATCATGGCTTCAGTGATGCATTCACAGTGGGGAACTTCTACAGTGCTCTCTCTCCAGACAGCCAGAGGGTGATTGAGTCTCTATGCCCAAGAGGGGATATTCTTACTAAGACTCCACCCGAGCTGAACCAGATGATCAGTACTTTGGCTGCCAGAGATCATTCTTGGGGACAGGGTAGCCGAGGCAGACAGTCCCGGGACCGTGGTGTGCACGCCATGGAGACCAGATCCGGGCTCGAGCTGCAGGTAGCTGAGCTAGTGCAGACATTGAAGCAGCCCAACAGTCTTGTTCCGAGCAGAGGTTTGGCTACACCTCCAGTAGCTCAATGTCAGTGGTGCGAGAGCTCCAATCACCTAGTGGAGGACTGCCAGGCTATGAGGGAGTCTACCACTCCCCAAGAGTAGTTGGACTTCATCGCCAATGCTCGGCGCCTCGACCCGTACAGCAACACATATAATGAGGGGTGGCACCAGCATCCCAACTTCGCCTGGAGCAGCAACACCACTAAACCACCTGGTTTCCCAGCACCAACAGGTGGCTTTCAGCAGAGGCAGCCCTTCCAGGCTCGACAGGGGCCAGCCCCACAGCAGCAGCCCTACCAGCCTAGGCAGGGGCAACCATTCCAGCAGCCCCAGCGCTAGTTTGCCGAGCCAGCAGCAGCTCCGGCCCCAGATGACCGGATGACAAAGCTGGAAAATATTCTAGCTTCATTAATGACTAGCACTCAGGCTGCTATCACGTCACTGGAGGCAGGTCAGCGGAACCAGGGTGCCATTTTGCAAGATCTGCAGACACAGGTGGGCATCTTGGCCCGCCAAAACACTACCAGGGCACCGGGGACTCTGCCTGCCACCACTATCCCGAATCATCGGGATCCTCACCAGCTCCAGCAGTTGGATGCCATTTTTACCAGGAGCGGTAAGACCATATATGTTGATCCTGTCCTGGTCAGACAGGAGGAACCACTACCTGCTTCAGCACTTCCAGCCAACGATGCAGAAGTGCGGGTGGAGAAGGAAGCCCCTGCTCCCAAGCCACAACCAGTGGTTAAGGAGCATGTACCCCAGCTTCCCTTCCCCACTCGCCTACACAAAGACAAGTTGGAGACTGAGTTTTCCAAGTTTATGGCAATGTTGAAGCAGCTCAACATCAGCATACCGTTCGTGGAGGCACTGTCGAAGATGCCCAAGTATGCCAAGTTCATGAAAGATCTCCTCACCAACAAGAAGAAACTTGGGGATCTCTCGATAGTGTTGCTGAGCGAGGAGTGTTCTGCTATCCTGCAGAACAAGCTGCCCGAAAAGCGCAAGGATCCAGGGAGTTTTACTATCCCTCTTACTATTGGCAGCATGCATGTAGGCAAGTCCTTGGCGGACCTAGGCGCTAGCATAAATGTCATGCCATATAAGTTGTATAAAAAGCTAGACCTAGGTGAACTTAGCCCTACTAGGACGAGCATTCAGCTAGCTGATCGTTCCATTGTGCATCCTAGGGGGATCATAGAGGATCTGCTGGTTAATGTAGGTGCATTCACATATCCTGTTGATTTTGTTATTCTTGATATACATGAGGATGTGGATGTGCCTTTGATTCTGGGTAGACCATTTCTTGCCACCGCCAAGGCACTTATTGATGTGCATGATGGTAAACTGATCCTGCGTGCTGGGAATAAACAGGCTACTTTTTCTGTGACTGAATTTGATCACTGTGCTATGATTGCTGTCACACCTGTGCATGCCATTTCTGATCAGGTACACGAGCCTGTCGTGTATCCTTCTGCAGCTCTTATTTTGCAGGACCCTCCTATCATTCCTTCGCCGCCACTCCATCCAGCCTCGCCTCCGAACAAAAAGATCAAGGAGGAGTGGCGGCCGAAGCAGCAGGTTGCTAAGCCTACACGAAAGAAGGGTGGAGACCACTATGAGCTGGTCCCACCTCCTGCACCACGACCACCCTGGCCGTCCGGGTACTCACTTGCGTGCATCTTGCCGGATGGTCAGGTCGAGCTGACCGATGATGGTGGTCGGATCCATCGGGTGCATGGCCACAACCTGAAGCTGTACCTCAAGAGCGACGTGGATCCGCTCTTGGAGGCACCTGTTCCTTCACTTTCCTGAGTATCCACCATGGGCGTCCAGCTAAAAGACGGTAAAGAAGCGCTTGTGGGGAGGCAACCCCACCACGGTTTGACTTTATTTCTTGTGTTTTGAGTCGGATTGTAAACCGGTTTGGTTTTGGTTTGTTTTCTTTCGTTTTGGATGATGTTTTATTGGGCTTACCATTGGACCTAACATATTGTGTTTGAGCTCTTTGGTTTCCTTTGGCTGTGCTTGTCCTGACTGGTCCTCTCTCCAGTCCGCTTCACTCCGACTGGTCTGCTTCCAGTCTCCTGCAGTCCGTGCATACCGGTAACATCGTTCCCCTTTCCCTTCCCTCTTCTCCATTGAGGGCAATGTCGATCTTAAGTGTGGGGGGATGTTTATCTTTTGACTGCATTAGATCTGTTTGTGTGCTTGGAGCCTAGCCCACTGTCCAAATTTTTAAATTTGAGGGCTCCAAGTACGTGTTCAGTGCAATTGCCTGCTCAGTATGCTTTGAATTGACAGTCTTTATAGTAATATGCAACCTAGGGAGGTAGTGTAGCACTATGGAGGATGTTGATGCATTTAAGAAGTCTCATTGCTTCTTCATATTGTGTTGGTTGATTGAGTGAATTAGTGATCTTAGGACCCTTGAATTGTGCGGTGTTGTGGATTCTCTACCTGTCATGGACTCTTGTATCATGTTTTGAAAATAACAGGTGCTCGAAAATGTGCTTTAGAATAACGTCTCCCGTGCGAATAGGGCGAAAGTGTGTAAGGGGAGACAGGAATTCGTTCCCAATTTCCACCTACTACCTCCAGCCCCCTTACATGTCTTTCCCCCGCACGAAGCTCGAGACATCCGCTCCTGGCATGGCCGGTAAGAGCGGGTTGGGACCCTTGAAAAAAAGAGAAGAAAAAAATAACAGAAAACAAGCAAAATAGAAAGAAAAGGGGTTCCAACCATCTTCAAGAAGAAAATAGAGCACCTTCAAAAATGTGAGTCCATGATCCTTTGTTTTTGAGAATCTCTTCATCCACAATTCATTTGTCCTCTGTTCACTATTTGCCATGATGCCGACTCGATACTAGTGCTCTCGCCGAAGAAGCTATGAGATGACTTGTGCGTTGGTTGACCTCGTAAGTTGCTAAATGATCTATGAAGTCCTCTACCTACGATCGGGGTTGCTTGTTGCTATAGAGGTCTGGAGAGTTGCATTGGTTTGAGTTAGGTTTGCTTGGGGACAAGCAAATGGTTAAGTGTGGGGGAATTTGATAACGATGTAATTGCACGTATTTGCGCCCCTAGTTCTTATCCGTTTGAGGGGCATAGTCGTGTATTTTTGGCCTATTTTACGCCGGGTTGTGCTATTTTGTCATATTTCAGGTCCCAGGCGTCAAAGGGAAGGCTAAGCATGAGTTTCGGGGCATTCGGAAGTCATTTCGTCGAGCTGGAGCCAAAACACGGGCACACATAAAACAGAACACGGCCGTGTTCTGTGGCCGTGCTTTTACTGCCGAGAGCAAATTCGAGTTTGGCAAACATGAGCTGATTACACGGGCTGAAAGCACGGCCGTGTCCACCAAAGCACGGCCGTGTCCTCCCGAAAGCACGGCCGTGTTTCTCCCCACACAATGGCCGTGTAATTAACCCTAGCCAAAGCACGGGCGGGCTGAGGCATTACACGGCCGTGCCCTCGACCGTGCTTTGGCCACTGATGCCCTTTTAAGCAGATTTCAGCCAAAACAGAAGGGGATTCGAGTTTTGAGAGAGATAGAGCGATTCCTAGAGAGAGAAAGTGACGAACAAGAGTCTCCAAGTGCCCTAGCGTTATCTCCAACACCATTGGAGGCCAGTTTGAGCTTGGAGAAGTGCCGATCAACGTCCAGGAGCAGGAATCCATCCTTCACAGTATGAATTCCGCGTCTGATTCTGCTTTTGCTTCTTTCTCTATGGAGTAGTTCTCCAATTCATCTGGGTATGGAGAACCCTAGATTTGTAAGTTAGGCTTTGATTGTATGAACCCAAGTACTGATTCTATGATTTGATTATATTCGATTGAGGTTTGAATGATTGAATGACTTGAATCCTGATCAAATTCCTGTTGTTTCTGCTTTAACCTAGAATGAGAATATCTGCCTAGGTTGATAGAGCATCCTTGATTGAAGGTAGGGAGTTGGTGACTTTAGTCGAGGAGCTAACTCACTATTCTGTACCGGATTTCCTTCGGTAGTGGAGGTTTTGTTCATAGGGCCTCAATCTGTTTACTCCGGTGGAGGTTAGTCGCCCGCTAGAGACTCAGATTGAGAGGGTCTGAAGACCTTTAGTCGAGACTTCAGGCTGTTTAAGAACCTTACGCAGTATAACTATCATAGAAACTGAACTTGGTAATTACAATCCGGCTTAACTGCAGTCTAGGGGGAACCATATCCGGGTGACCTTTCTTAACCTGAATACAACAGCTTACTTGCTTCGTTAGTTTGTTAGTTTGTTAGTTTAGATTTGCATTAAAGTTTCATTGCTAGATAACAAGAATTCACTGAATAGTCATCAAATCTATGACCCGGGTTGATAATTAAACCTAAACCCTCTATACTATGCTTTAGGAAGTGGTTTCACTTGGCCAATTCCTGGAGTGACAGTAGAAGTGAGTCAAGTTTTTGGCGCCGTTGCCGGGGACGGCTAGGTTGTTGAAGAAAAGTGATTTCTGTTAATTTAGCTTTTCTTTTTGCTTTGTTTGCTTTGTCCCACTTGTGCCTTCACGGGTTTGCTTGCTTGAGTGTGTGCAGGTAGTGCATGACCCGTAGCCAGTCAGGAGGTTTACTGCCGTTGAATCCAAAGATTGATCGCACCTGTCGCCAGCTCCGGAGACAACAACGAGCTAGACTGGCTACGGAAGAGCGCATAGACGGCCACCTGAGTAGCAATTCTGAAGAAGAGTACGGGATGGACGGAGACTACAATCAGCACCAGGGGAATCCTCAGCAGGTTCCCCCGGTGAATCAGGTCCTGGGGAATAACCCCATACCCCAGGATCATGGGGTTCATCATCCACCGCCGCCGGGTCCCACCTTGGAGTACTACTACACTCCAGGGATTGCTGACATCCGCCCGGTCATCCTCTACCCGCCTATTTCAGCAAATAACTTCGAGATCAAGCCCTGCTGGATTCAGCTCATTACATCCTCTATCCAGTTCCATGGCTTAAAGGATGAGGAGGCAAGGTTTATACCTCTCGCGATGTTCATTTCATCGAGGATGTATTCCCTTTTAAGGAACCTCCCCACGATGGGTCTCAGGGGCTGCCTTCTGCTGCTCCTTTTGCCGATCACGATGTAGCGGATGAGAGTCCCTCTCCGTTGGATGCGCCTGGCCACTCCTCAACGGATGAGAGCTATTTCCCTACTGAGGTGTCGCCGTCTGATGCATCTGGGAGCTCGCCTGCTCCACGTACCCCTACGTTGCATGGGGAGGATGATGTCGTGCATGGGGGCGAGCCAGGAGGTGATTCACACGTTGCCTCCCCAGTGCCTTCTCCCCGGCAGTCGGCGGAGGGACAAGCTCCCCGTGATGATCGCCCGCGACGTGGACTCCGTGAACGACGGCGTCCCGGACACCTGGACATATATGACGTCGACTTGCCAGGTCATGCTTCTCATGCTGTTACCTATCCCATTTCTCATCATTTTACTTATCATCGTTTTAGTCCTTCCCACTGTGCTTATTTGGCTGCCCTTGCCAGGATACTGGAGCCTCGTCATTGGCGTGAGGCCATCAAGCATCATCATTGGCGTGAGGCTATGGAGAAAGAGATACGAGCATTGATTGAAAATGGGACTTGGACCTTGGAAGATCTGCTTCCTGGGAAGTGGTTAATTGACTGTAAATGGGTGTTCTAAGTCAAGTACCGTCTTGATGGTTCTATCGAGCGCTTCAAGGCCCGTCTGGTGGCAAAAGGATTTACTCAACAAGAAGGGGTGGATTTCCATGACACCTTTGCTCCAGTGGCCAAGCTAGTCACAGTTCGTGTTCTGGTCATTGTTGCTGTTCAGCGTGGGTGGCATCTTCATCAGCTGGATGTTAACAACACATTTTTACACGGGGATCTCGATGAAGAGGTCTACATGAAAGTTCCTCCCGGATTTTCCCAGGATGGCGATCTTCGTGTTTGTCGTCTGCGGAAGTCCTTGTACGGGCTTCGCCAGGCTTCGCGAAACTGGTACACGAAGTTTACCCACGCACTTACTGAGCTTGGCTTCGTCATCTCTCGCGCTGACCCCTCCCTGCTCATTTATCGCACGTCACACGTGTTTGTAGCAGTGCTCATCTATGTTGATGACGTGGTCATAACCGGTACGGATGAATTTTTCATTTCTCGGGTCAAGCACTATCTTGATACTCGCTTTAGCATCAAGGACTTGGGGCCTCTCAAGTACTTCCTGGGCATTGAAGTTGCCCGGTCTGCAGAAGGTGTTGTCTTAAGTCAACGTAAGTATACTCTTGAGATCTTACATGACGTCGGGGTTGAGGGTGCTCGCCCGAGTGGGTTCCCCATGGAGCAGAACCACACTCTTACTCGTTCTCCTGATGAGGTTGTCGCTGATGCCAGCTCGTACCGTCGCCTTGTCGGCCGCCTTCTATATCTTACAGTGACACGGCCTGACATTGCCTATGCTGTTAATGTTCTAAGTCAGTTTGTGAATGCTCCTAGTCCTGATCACGTGGCTGCTGCCAACCGGGTCCTTCGCTACCTGAAGACTGCGCCGGGGCAAGGTCTGTTCTTCCCTTCGCATAGTTCCCTTGATCTAGTGGCTTATTGCGATGCAGATTGGGCTAGCTGTCAATCCACTAGGCGATCCATGACTGGTTACTTTATAACTCTTGGCGGAGCTCCTATCTCGTGGCGTGCAAAGAAGCAGAATGTGGTTGCTCGTTCTTCTGCTGAAGCGGAGTACCGAGCCATGGCTAGCATAGTGAGCGAAGTGCTTTGGTTGCGTTTTCTTCTCCGAGAACTGCAGGTCCCTCAGTCTGGTCCCACGACTCTCTTCTGTGACAACCAGGCCGCGTTGCACATTGCAGCAAATCCGGTTTTCCACGAGCGTACTAAACATGTGGAGATGGATTGCTATTTCGTGAGAGAGCGTGTCAGTTCCGGTGATATCAGTCCACAGAAGATCAGTACTCAGTCCCAACTTGCTGACATTCTCACGAAAGCACTTGGCACTGAGCAGTTTCACATCCTGCTGTCCAAGCTCGGCGTTCGAGACCTTCACGCTCCAGCTTGAGGGGGCGTGTTGAGAGTGCTATTGTTGTACTTCAGAACATGTAGTACCTTTTTGTATTTTTCCTTTCTTTTGCCCTAGAGACTTGTGTTGTTGGGCATATAAATAGGCTAGCCTCTTGTGCGGCTGCCAATAACATAACCTGCGGCACATATACAGCAGCAGACGAAAATAAGAGCTTGAGATTGCCTTCTCCGTGGAGTAAGGTCATCCATCCTGGATGACAAGAACCACGTAAAATCACTGTGTCGTGTGTTTACTTTGCTCCTGCATTCGTTTATTTTACATATAGAGATATAGAGTATGATATAAGTATGTTATTCATACGTAAAAATTTCTTGGTAAAAAGGCATGAAGTATGATGTCTGTTGAATATCGGGTTCATCAATTGCCCCCTTACCAATAAGAAAATTAAGGTTAATACCAAAGTTTTCTATTGGTAACCATATCATTAGCTAAGTGATTTAGTTTGTAACATGCAGAATTGACACAAATTCCGCGAGCAATTATTGGAAAGTCTTGTCGTCATGGTTGATGGACCTTACCATCATGTCGAGCAATCATGGAAAGTCGTGTCAATTTTGACAGGCGGGCTGCACCATTCGCAGTGGCACCATGGAGAATCGTGACAATCATAGTAGACGACCCAAACCAATCATGGCAAGCGACAATTGTCAATCGTTGTAGGCTTATGTTGTGTGTTTAGTGTTGTTCGTGTGTGAGTGATAAGGACAATAGTTTGGGTTATGAAACATTATAGGAGAATTTTGATATCAAGTATAAATGAGAGTTAGGATGGATTACCCGATAGTTTTTGAGTTTACAAAAACTTTCTCATACTTAGTTTTTCCTTGATTGGAGCATGAGAAGGGAAGAGGTTCCCCTACCAGATTGGTGATGATGATGCAAAAGTTTTCCCGTCAAGATTCGGAAGAGATGGAGGCAGAATGGTGTGGGTGAAAAAGTGGATCTTTTTTCACAATAGCAATTTGCGGGGAATTGACCCCTTCACCTCATTGACGGAGGTGAGCCTACTTAAAAAGTAGACTACATGGGCTTCTCCGCTAAAACGTAGGTTTACGAGAGTCAGACCAAAATCGGTACCCCCTCGACCTCGTTGTGAATTGCACGACATTGGGTTTCTCCACCATCTCTCCTAGCGGGTTTGACGTTGACAGTGACAATTTGTAAATTTTTTCACCGGGCTCCACATTAAGCGCTAATTGTTGATGAAACTTTTCATCGAGCCTCTCCATAGGTGCCAATTGTTGATGTCAGGGTGCCATTCCATGGGATGACTCGATGATCCTATGATTTCGCGACAAATCGATGGAGGAACTAGTGGGGTTGAGGGCCCGTAGTTTCGGAAAGATTGACACAAATCAATCTTTGTCGAGAGATCCTTGATTCTTGGAGATAGCAAATTGATTATTGTTTGGAGTTGTATCTTGACGAATACTTTCTTCGGGTTGCATATCCTGCATGCCCATCTCGTTGGGATCCTCTATTCTTGAAGATAGCAACTTGATTGGTGTTTGGAGTTGCATCTTGACGAAACTCATCTTCAGTTTGCTGATCCTACATGTCCATCTTGTTGGGATCCTCGATTCTTGGAGATATATAGCAACTTGATTGATGTTTAGAGTTGCATCTTGATGAATCCCGGCTTCGGCTTGCAGATCTTGTCTGTCCACCTCGTCTTGTTGGATTGACGGTTTTTTGGTATTAATCTCACCGAGCCCCACGGTGGGCGCCAATTGTTGATGTCAAGCTCCGAGGAGCCTACTTCAATGTGTTTGAGGTCCGGTGAGCTCTGAACTCCTGGCCAACGTCTGCCATCACCAGCCTCCGAGATGGACACCTGCAAAAGAGGAACCCGCCAGCGGTGGTTGGCGGGGACCTTCTCCGAAACTCAAGTCAGTATTTGAGAGGAGAGTAACCGGGAACGGCGTATTGAGTCGGCTCTAGAGAGAAAGAAAGAGAAATTCTAGGGTTGGAAGTTGCCAATTCGCCGAGAAGAAGTTCGTTAGGAATTCCCCTTTTCCAATCTTGTTCAGAGAAAGTGAGTTCCCTAGCTTTGAGATGAATTGCTTAGGAAACATAAATGAGCGTCCTATTTATAGGTGCCTCCTGCTCCTGGCATGGGTGGTGTGTCCTTTATTAAATAACAATACATTTTCCTTCCAACCACCCCGAGTGCAATGAATGGTTGGCTCCCTCTTCTCATTTGCATGTGTCGCCAATGAGATGAATGGGGAAGTGAGTTGGTTGTGGTAAAGATGAACCCAATAGGCTATACTCTCCCTTGCTCATCTTGGCCACGTAGGAAAGAAGTAGAGTTGGGTGATATGTGTTGGTTGGAGAAAGAAGAAAAGTTGAGTGGTGATTGGCGAAGGGAAATTGGATCCAATTAATTAATTAATGGTGGACATATTCACCTCTCATCTCTTGCTTTTACTATGTGTTGGCAGAGAGTGAGTTGGTCGTTTGGTGTATATGGGAGTTTCCAGGAGTACTACTATTTAAAAAAAGAATTCCAAAAACATCATCCAACCCAAAAAAATTCAAAAATACCTTTCTTTTTTCAAAAATCGCCACCCCACCCTCTGGTTTGCACAAAAATCGTGGGACGGGGCGTGGTTTTCTATGCAAACCGCTGGGCTAAGGGGCGGTTTGGTCCAAATTTTTTTTCTTTTTTCGATCAACTCCTAACTTCGACAGAAACTTCAAACGAACGCAACTTTGCACTCGGGTATCCGATCGTAGCGATTTTTTTTCATTTCGCATAAATTTTCTAGATCTTGCAAGCCGCAATCAGCCTTAGGCGGTTTGGTCCCGCCTTCATCTCGAAAAAAACGTCATTTGCTACCCCAAACGAGCCTTTTTTTATTTTGTCAAACTTTGGGTGGCCATAACTTTGTGCTCCAAATCCGAACGTCATGAATTTGTTTTTTATTCCACATAACTTTTCAAGATCTACAACTTTTAAGATAATCATAATTTCGAAATGTACATGAATTTGTGAAAAGTAAAGGTAAAGTTATTCCCAAGGTCCTGTATATCCACAACTAATTCCTGTTTTGAAAATTTCATCCAAGTAAAAGTTGTAGATCTTGAAAAGTTATGCGAAATGAAAAAAAATCGCTAAGATTGGATACCCGAGTGCAAAGTTACGTTCGTTTGAAGTTTCGGCAGAAGTAAGGAGTTGATCCGAAAATTTTTGTTTGGACCAAACCACTGGGTGGGGTGGCGGTTTGACCCAAAACCCAAACCCCCCCCCCCACTCAGCGGTTTTTATAACCGCCCCTTAGCCCAGAGGTTTGCATAGAAAAAAGGCCCCCGCCCAGAGTGGGGTGGCGGTTTTTGAAAAAAGTGATATTTTTGGAATTTTTTGGGGTTGGTTGGTATTTTTGGAATTTTTTTATAAATAGTGGTACTTTTAGATTTTTTCTATGTATATGTACACTTAATCCACCTCCTGTTTTATTTGTAAATGGTAAATAAATTGAATGACCATATAACTTTATTTGCTAGAGGGAGATGAGAAATGGTGGCATTGCAACACCTGCCATTACAACCACGTAGAAGGATTATGAGAAGATATAATATTTTTGTGATTGGTGGGAATAATGGCACCATTCAATTAGGAGAGCTCAATTACTTGGGAAGAGAGAAAACTTCACTTGCCTTGCTTTTCCTCATGGTATAGAGAGAATATAGAGTATGATATAAGTATGTTATTCATACGTAAAATTTTTCTGGTAAAATGGCATGAAGTATGATGTCAGTTGAATATCGGGTTTATCAGTTGCAAATCCAACATTGTGTTACAACATAACTCGTATAAACTTTAAAAAAAAGCCCCAACTTCTTAAACTTGTTTAAGGGCTAAATTACTAGTTTGGTCATCCGAATTACTTTTCTTTCACATCTGCTACTAATTTTACGAATTGTTTCATGTTAGTCACCAGCCATCAGTCTCTGCTAACTTCGTCAGTTATTTGATGACGTGCCAAACGGAATTGCTGACCGGACCATTAATTTATTGACATGTCAATTTAAAAAATTAAATAATAATAATAATAAAATGATAAAAAAGCATCCCTAATCTAATCCCAAGTCTGCGGATGACATCAGGTTAAATCTTCCAATTCACCAAGGCTTTTCCAATTCAATTCGTTACCATAGAAAGTTCAAGACTTTTCAGCTTCGTTTTAGATTTTGAGAAAATCAAAATTGAAGAGCGCCAACGAGTCTCTTTCATTGTCGTCTACTTACGGTGATGGAATTAGGCAAGAATCTTCATCGTCAGCCTCACCCCCGTCGAAACTCAAGTCCCGTAAAAGAGCACCCTCCGATGCGAAGGAAGACTGCAGCGGTGTGGTAAATCCTCGACACGGTGGTCAGGTGTCGCCGCCTTCAGATCTGGTCCATTCCCTCTCTCCTCTCTTTCTCTCACCTTGTTTCCACCTTGAGATCAGCACAGAAGGTCGCCACCTCTTCCTCTCCTCAGCCTTGCATTTCATGAATAACGAGAAATCCGTTGTTGAACATATCTGGACGAGTGATCTCGACGCTGCCGATGAAGATCTTGGCGGCGGAGGGGAAATCGATGGTGGACACGGTGATGCAATTGTTGGGATTGAAAGTCTCGACCTTAGTGCCGAAGGCGAGCTTGTGGTGCTGATGAAGGACTGGTCGCCTGCTAAATTGTGAGCAGAGACGGCAGCCTGCTGCTACAGCTGTGGAATGGGTGGCAATTGAACCGACGACGGAGATTTGATAGGCGAAAACGACTGGAACAACATCCACGTTGGGGTGTTAATGAATTATTTTTTTTTATTTTTTTAACATTTTCAAATTGACATGTCATTAATCTAAAGGTCCAGTCAGCAATTCTGTTTGCCACGTCATCAAATAATTGACGAATTTAATGGAGCCTGACGGAGATTGACGGCCGGTGACTAACGATGAAACAATTCGTAAAGTTACTGACATATATAAAAGAAAAATAATTCTGGTTACAAACGTGAAAGATTTATGTAATTTGCCTTACAGACTAGTAATTTAGCCCTTGTTTAACTTTAAGTATATATTACTTGTTTGCCACATAACCCTAATTAAATGATGATCAGACCTTGCATAGCCAGTTCTCATTTGGTTGATTTAAAATTAAATTCTGAATTCATATATTAATTAACTGGAAAAAATTAAAAGTCACGTTCAAACATCCCCTGTAGGCTTTTTAAGATTCCAGGCAGCCAATGAATTTTCTTATAATCAATTCCAGCCAATGAATTAATCAGGTCAAAGATAGTAAGACAAAATTTCGTCACGGTTTCAACTTCCCAAATTATTCAACCTCGGAAGCCCCAAATGTTCAATTCCACGGACCTAAGTGCAACTCACAAAACTTCGCGGACGAAAACTACGTAAGGCGAAAATTTGAAGGAGTGAAAGTTCTAATTTGCAACCCCAACCACAGACAGAGTGAAGAGAAAGGAAGAAACCCAATAGAGTAAGTCAGCACCAACGATCTCATTCAATCCACATCTCAATTGGCTATACAAATCTGAAATTCCAATCCAAGATATTCAATTTACCATCCAGTGAACAAGAAGAAATCGGGGGAAATGAAAAAACAATGGCGAATCAATGGATTCGATTAAGCATGCACCGGACCCGGAGCCACTAACACCGTCCCACTCGGCGGATTCAACGAAGATGGCGGCGGAGCTCCCGTGATAGCCGGAGCATTAGGCGGCGGCGGAGAAATGGGCAGCGGCTGCTGAGGCGGCGGCGGAGACGCAGTCTCCTGCACAGGCGGTGGGGGAGAGGAAGACGATTCCGAAGGAGGAAGGTTTGAGCTTGCTTCCGGCGGAGGAGGAGGAACTGGAGTTTGCAATTGGCCGGAGGGAGGAGAGAATGGCGGTGGCTGGTTGCCGGAATCAGGGGTAGGAGGGCTGGGCTGGGCAGAGATGGGACTGGAACTACTACCGGGGGATGAGGGAGTAGACGGATTGGGATTGGCGAAGACGGCGGCGGGGGCAGGGGGAGAGTAGCAGGATTCGTCTTCAGGGGAGCATTGGCGGCGGGATTGGTGGGAGGCGCCGCGGCGGAAGAGGCCGAAAGCCAGGATGAGGCCGGCGACCACCGCGACGGCGACAATGAAGATGAAGATCTTGGTAGCTTTACCCACATAGCACATCTGCGCCATCTTGTTTCTTGCGATTTTTGGGAATTCTGGCTAAAAATGGGGGGGGATCCGTTGAGAGTGTGGGGGTTGGGGAATTTAGGTACGGGAGGAGGTTTGAGGGAAGAATGTGGGTCGTTTTCGTCTGGTTTTCATGGCGGTGTCTGGGGAAAAGGAGAAGCTCGTCGAGAGGAGGGAAGTGGAGAGCTTGGGGCTTCGGTCTGGCAGTGGCTGGGCTTTGGGCTGTGAGAAGAGAAGAGAAGAGGGAGGCACGTGAAGGCCAAATTGGAGAGATTGGTGAATGAAAAGGAAGTTGACATTTGTCTCTCGTTGGATTATTTTCTTAAAGAAACATTTTTGGATTCCGATGACTTGCTGTCAGTCTTCTCCGGTATAAGAAAACCAATGTTGCCCGAACTAAACCCGAATAAGAATTGGTACACACTTCAGTGATCTAATCGGTATAACAATCTCGTTCTTCATTATCAAGTTGTGTTATCTTGTTTGGGTAACAATCTCCCAATTATTTTCTTGACATATATAATGGTATTTGGTTAAGAAAACATCTTGTGAATCAATTAGCTATGAATTTTTTTTTTCTCGTTTTTAAAGTTAATAGGTATGAGCTATGAAGTGTTCATAATGATGATCGTCTTTGTGGCTTAGAAACGCAGTAAGCTTCGACTGTTTGAATAATGCATTATTAGTCAAAATTGTAAAAGGTTATACAATAAAAATCCGTGATAACATATATTATGTAAAATTTGTGGTTTAACTCGCCTACCAATTTAATCTTTAATTTGAGATTTTTCTGATTGAAACACCATACAATACTACCTTTCAATTCTTGCTTATTAGTCTCGATTTTCATCGATGTTAAAAAGATAGCGTAATCACTCTTTTTTTCCCCCTTATTCAAGTTCCAACTATTCCTTTCCTGGTTGTAGCAGCTTTTTGCAGAGATGAACAACCCGGAACCGCATTATTATTATTATGTCTGCGTTTAGTGTAAAAGATTCGTTTGAGTTTGTCTGTACTTTGTAGTAAAGTTGAATTGTTTGCAGGAAAGCAATTGTATTATGAAGACTTAAATAGCAACTGAAATATGGGCCGTGGGATGGGCCAACGCAACGCCCACTACAGTGTACACACGTAACCCACCAGTGAAAGCAAAGGGCCAAAAAACCTTTCCCTCGCGACATGTTACAGCATGGTCAAAAATAGCCATCCGTCTACATCATTCGCTATTATTACAACGGCTCTTGGCCGCAATTGATGTATATATGTTTTCCCCCTACGTTTATAGATTGTAATACGTTACTCAAATCTCATATCAACAAAGTGTGAGAGATCGTAATTCATAAGTAAAAAATCAATTTTAATGAACAAGAAGCATTTTAGGGTGAAAATTGAAATGAAATAGTTATTATGAGAAATCTGAAATCAAACGTGCTCACTATAAAGCAATGCAACGATGGATGATATTGTTGAAAAATCACTTTGATATACACCACAAAGTAACATAAAAGTTTATAATCTATCTCAGACTAATTTATGGAAAGCATTCGGAAGCCTAAAACCAAATCATCTCAGAGTCCTCCATAGCACCCAGAGTCAACAGAATGCTAATCAATCTAGGTGTAAATAGTTTCGCAATGAAGAAAATACAACAAAGAGTTTGTACATGGTTTATAAACTAATGTGACCAAACTGATCAGCTATATTAAACAACATAGAGACTGCCATCTAAATATTGTAAGAGCACCCGTTAGGTCATGTAGTATATATTACTTCATAATGATAATACTTAAGTTGCAAACTAGCTAATACTATTATTATGATATTCACTATACAAGGATAGTTCATAAACCTAGAAGAAGTGACAATATTTCTGGCTGCATCTTACGTTACACATTGATATTGACTACATAGTTCGAATAGTTCTACAGAAACAACTTCTTTGAGAAAGACCATTTAATGAGATAGTAATGCATATACCAATTGGCAATTGTTTCAGGTATTATCCTAACGATTAACATGTGAAGATCCCACTTTATTTATAAGCACAACTACTTAGTCAACCTGTTATTTTGGCGACTATAGTCTATATATGGAATGATGACATGGAGGGGTTGAAATCTAAAGCGTTTCAATTTTTTTAAGATATCTTATGTTACTTATATATGTGTGGCGGGCACAGCCAGTCATATTTGACTCACCTAAAATTTCAAAACTTTTTTTTATCAATTCCAATATACATTGGTGTATATATAGGATTGACTACTTAGAACTAGGGATGGCAGAACGGTTTTCGATTAGCAGTTAATTAGACGGTTTTGACCGAACCGATCGATTTTCGGGCGATCGAACTGACCGGTTTTCGGCTAACCGAAAACTGTCACTAAGTGTCGGCGGTCGATCGTCGAAGGAGAGGGGGAAGAGGCTCGGCTAGCCGATTAACCGTGGTCGAAAATCAACGGTTAACCGGCTAACCAATCTCTCCCACTTTCTAAAACGACCCTGCATCCTCGCCCAAAACGACCCTGCCCAAAACGACCCCACGACCTCGCCCAAAACGACCCCGCTCCAACCCCACCCAAAACGTACCCCAGCCCCCCAAACCCTAATCCCAGATACCATTCCCCTCTCCCCACTCTCCAGCCAGGCAGCAACTCCCCATTGCACCCCTTTCTCGCGCAGCCACGGCCCACGGCCACCCTCGTCGTCGCCGCCCTTCACCAGTTCACCGACCACCCTCGCCGCCCCCTCCTCCAGCCACCCCGCCGTATCCCTCCGCCTCCAACGGTCGCGACACGCAGGCAGCCTCCAATCGCGCGACACGCTATCCCTCCAGGCCTCCACCCGTCGCGCCGCCTGCCGTCTCCTGCCGCCTTCAATCGCCGCCACGCCGCGCGAACGCCGTCTTCCTCCGCCTCCGTCCGACGGCTTCGCGAAAAGTCGCTCCTCCCTCCTTCGCCGGCGACAAGCCCTCCTGCTCGGCTGCTCCTTGAGTGCTGACTCATATTATGTAAGTTTATTAGAATTTAGAAGGAAGGAGAGAGACGGAAGGAGTGGTGGTGGACGGTTTGAATGGAAAAAGAAAGGAGAGAGAAGGATGGAGGATATAAGGAATAAGTGGTGGAAGGATTTTTGGGTTTATTGATTTATTTTTTTGGAGATTAGGGAGTGTTTTTCGGATATGCGACTAACCGAATCAAAACCAATAACCGATCGGTCAGTGGTCGGCTTACCGCAGTGTCCCTCACGGTCGGTGGTCGGCAGCGGGAGGTGGTGGCTTGGTTTAGCCGATAACCAAGAAATCGGTTTTCGGTTAAACCAAAACCGGCCGACTGACCATAACCAAAAAGACTGTTGACATTTAATTTAATGTGGGGGACCAAATATCCAGCTTTGAAGATATCAAGTACCTAACCACAGTTTTAGAGTTCTGTACCATCCGAATTTATTGGAAGTGCAGCCATTCTCGTTCCAGCATGGCAGCATGTCCGCTGCCACGTCAATCACCACGACGGAACGAAGTCTCGAACGTTGAGTAGAGTTGACGGAAGTTTTCCTCTTACTCCCCCCACCCTCTCACAGTCTGTTGTATTGCCAATTTTCCCCCAATTCTCTTACAATTTATTCTTCAATGGTTTCTTAGCTTAATTAGGGGTGGGCAACGGGAAATGGATATTTGGGTATACCCATACCCATTCCGTTTTAGGATTATGGTACTCAAATATCCATAATTTGTTTTACGGAATGGGAAATGGGATCAAGATATTCTCTAATGGGTACCCGCGGGTTACCCGTTAAACCCTTTTGAGGATTACGGGTGCCCGCACTACCCGCTCATTCATAATTGCTAATTAGATATTAATTACGCGTATTATTTCATTCTATTATTACATCACCGGGCAAAAATTGACTCCACATAACAGAATATCACCATATCAATCCCCTAATTTGATTTCAGGGTAGTTGGTCTGAGAGAGAGAGAGAGAGAGAGGGGTAATTCGAAGTGATACTCATTTTTGGGTATAGAATGCCCCAATTGCGCGGCCCTTGCGGCAGCTGCAGCTGCTTCGGATCTGATTCAACCAGCAGGGAGATTGAAATATCGAAAAAAATGCCAAAGTAACAAAAACTATCCTAATTTATGGGTAACCTGCAGGTACCCGTTAATTCGTACGAGACGGGATATGGAATGAAATTTTATCTTCAAATGAGACTGAGTATTTGTTTCATGGGACGGGTACCCAATCCCATCGCGTTGCCCACCCCTACACTTAATCCGTTGGCACTAAGATTTGAGCTTGGAAATTTCTATAAGAAACACACCATTTCCTCTCTAATTTCCTTAGTATATTTACGTAAATAACAAACTTCTAGCGAAATAAATTTTTACAAACATGTGTGACAAGAAATTTACTCTAGCTAATGGTATTTTTCTTTTGGAAGATGGGCGAATTTCGAAAAATTATTAATGCAAATTGAATAAGAAATTTCATTCACATACAAACAAATTAAACAACAACGAGCTCATAGAGTTCGATCGCGTGCACCGAAGAAAAACAGAGGATTTCAAGTTTCAACTGTTGGTACAATTGCCATTCATATTATCCAACGATCAATATCATTGAGTGTCAGTTCGCGCTAACACACAATGTTTTAAAAACCCTATCAAACTGAAGATATCGATTAACCACGGTCTAGACCAGACCAAATCGTCCCAGACCGCAAGTTAAACATGCAGACATTGGACCAAACCACATTGTATTCATGGTGTTATAGTCTGGACCAAATCGTACGATACGGTCTAAACTGCGATTTTTCATGATGTTTTGTCTAGATTCCTAGTCCTACCAAACAAGAAATGAAATGTGATTTTACGATGTGAAACAGTTGAATACCGATTTTAGTATAAAATATGTAACCACTAACTATTTTCGTATAACTTTTGCGGAATTCACAATCATTACTACACATATCATAAAGCATAGTAACTTTGACCCTTATGCTTTGGCTTTTCATCTAGGATTCCATCAAAGTGACATCTTGCTCAATGATTGGAATTTGGAAAGGAGGTAAAAGGAATGCGAAAACCAAAAGAAAGGGTAACAAACTGGGATAGATTCAACAAACACAATTAACACTATAAATCAAAGCGATCAATTTAGGGAATCAAAACGCCATCAGGTCTCAAAAGAATGCACATAAATCATCCCGCAGGGAGGAAAGAAAAGCATGAAAATCAAGCCTGCAGAAGCATTGCAATCATAGCCAGGGAGCAGAATCCGGCGGAAACCCCACCAACCCAGAACCCATTTCTGCCCGCCGACGATGTGGCAACCGGCGGAGTCAGAGCAGAGGTCCCAGTGGGGAAAGAGACCGATGCAGGGGAATATGCAGGGGAGCTTCCGAAGACCGGGATCGAAGATCCCAGAGGCGATATTTCTGGAGATTCCTCCGGCAAATCGGCGGTGGGGAACGGGAGATCAGACGGGGAGGAAGAAGCAGGGGGGAGGAGAGGGGAGTCCTCCGACGCCGGTGGAGAGGATGCAGGGGATTCCTCTGGCGTGGCGGCAGCAGGGGCAGGGGAAGTTGCGAGGACGTTAACTTGGAGCTTCATTCCTCCGCTGCAGTGTCCCGGCGTCCCGCAGATGAAGTATCTATCGCCGGAGGATGTGAGAGGGACAACGGTGGCACCGCCGGTGTAAGATTGGATCGGGGTGGTCGCCTGGCAGGAGGTGTAGTCTGTCTGTGGAACTTCCACCACGTCATGGCTTGGCGCGTACTGGAAAACTGTGAAAAAGGAAACCAGGAAAAAGAGTTTGAAAAATTTCCTCTACACAAGAATGCATTTCTCTGTTTTATTGCGAGTTTAATCCGACTCGAATCAAGTGACTTCATACGATAGAGGAAGAATTCATCGGATAGCTGTTAATCAATCATTAGCGTTGAGTTGAGAATTTGAGGTTAGGAGACTTACTTAAGTTATCTCCAACTTGGAATGTTTGAGAAGTAGCCCAAGTTTGAAGGTCAGTGGCAGCATCCCACCCACCGTTGGGACCTCCAACTGTATAACTGGCAGCCATGGATAAATTGAAAAGGACCGCCATTGCTATTGTAGCAACCAAGCTAATGGCGATGAATGTACTTCTCACACTTGCCATATTTCTACTGAACAGTGTATGATAGATGTTAGAAAGAAGGAAAACTAGAAAGTGCTATTGAACTGATTGCTTATGATGCTGGAGAATGAATGCATGGGAGTGACTTATAAAAGGGTGCTATTTGGTTGGAGTTGGTCCAACTTCGATCATTGATTTTGGTGCTTAGTGTCTCTGGTTTAGGATGTGAAGTTGGTGTGTACAGATTGGACCAGTATTGGGTTCAACCAATCACAAACTGCTGGTCATATATATGTTGAGTAGCAGCTGGGAAGTGGGTTATGTGCAGGTTTGGTTGACTTGGTAGAGCTGCTTTGGAAGTTCATGCCTTCTGAATCCTTGGTTTTTATCATTCGATCGTCTTCCTTGTTGGTCGAATAATAATGACTGAACCCAAAAAGCTGCAATAGGATGATTGGTGAGGCTATGGGATGCATGTGATGTGAAGAGAAAATCAGAATATCTATATATATATATATATATATATATATATATATATATATATATATAAAAACCGCAGTGGAAGACCAGTTCTCTGAGTGCAAAAGTGCAACTAATCCAATATCCATTCTCTCAATAATATTCATCCGAGCAACTCTGGCAAAAACTAACATTACGGCTGCTCCATTGCACATCCTGCAAAAAGCGTGGCGTGACTAGTGGGCAGTGGCTTCCCTTTTTATTTTAGTGTTGGTAGTATAGGTGTCAATCGGGCGGGTTCGGGCGGGTTCGGGCTAGGTTCAATCGGGTTCGGGTTCAAACGGGTTGCGGGTTAGTCAGGTTGTGGGTTCATCGGGTTCGGGTTCATCGGGTTCGGGTTCAAACGGGTTGTGAGTTAGTCGGGTTGCGGGTTCATCGGGTTCAGATTCAATCGGGTTGCGGGTTCATCGGGTTTTGGGTCGGGTGGGTTGCGGGCGGGTCGGGTTTCGGGTCGGGCGGGCCAGCGCATCAAGTAACTTAACTCATTACTCATTACCAACTTACACATTTTATTACACTAATTTAAAATATTTTCTCAACTTTTTAACCAATTTATTTCTACCTCGTATATATATACTTTATTTTTTGGAAAAAAACTAGTCAAAATGTTAAATCAATTTGTATGACTTGCAAACTTGTTATGTAATTAATCATAATTGGTAAAGTATTATAGCTAATAGTAATGGTGATATCAATATTTGCAACCAAAAGACACCGTTAATTGTTTATTTGATATTTTAGTATTAATTCAATAGTAATTGGATTAAAGTATCTCGTTTAGTATAACCATGAAAATATGGTATTTGGCGTGTGGTATTTGGCAAAAGCATAGTGATAAAAGGAGTTATTTCAAAATAACTCATTGCCCAAATAACTTTAGTAAACCGTTGCCAAACAAGTTATTTGTAAAATTGTTCGAATTATCCTAAAAATTGAACCATTAAAGATTAGCTATCAAATTTAGTAAAATTATTGTGACTTCAATCATAACTTACTCAATAGCATATATCCTATACACTTAGCTTTACCCTCAATCAACAATATTAAGTTAGTATATGTTGTTGATTGTATACCCTAAACCATCAATACATTATACACTAACCACATAACCTATACCCTAATCATATGTCCTTGAGTTGTGATTTTGCTAGTATAGTTAATTCAAAAGTGAAATTCATACTTTGATTTTCAAAACATAGATAAAAAGTGATATTTGCTAATTGTTATACCTAACCATATATCCTATACTTTACACCACATACCTTGTACCCTAACCACGTACCATGAACATAAATTAAAAAGGGATCTCCTGCCGTTAAAGACTTCAAATGACTTCAAGTGAACATATGTTAATAAAAAACTTAGAACCGTCAAAACCATCAATATCTTATACCCTAACCATATACACCATAAACCATATGTACCTTATACCTTATACCCTAACCATATACTTTATATCCTAAACAACGAACCGTCAAAGATTACTTATCGAGTTTAATATAAATTGTTGTAACTAATGGTTAATTTATTTATTAGCCCATAAAAAATTACATACATATATACATATTAGCCTTCAAAGCATATAAGAATAATTTTAACTAGTCATGTCCTCCATATAAAAGTTAAAGATCATATTTCAAAAGCTAAAATTATGAAAAACCAAAAAATTGAAAACACCAAATTTGTTTCCTTCTTTCTTTTCACAAAAATACTAAAATTTCCCTCCTTCTTTCTCCTTCCATATATTAGAAAACTCAATTTTCCCTCCTCTTTCTCTTCCATAAAATTGAAAGAACCAAATTACCCTCTTCTTTCCTTCTACAAAAAGTTGAAAAGTCAAAAGTTTCCCTCCTTATTTCTCTTTCATAATCAAAAGAATCAAACTTTCCCCTTTTTCTCTTCCCACATATAAAAACCACCAAAATTCCCACTTGTTTGTTTTTTAAAAAATTCAAAGAACCAAATTTCCCTCTTCTTTCTCTTCCAAAAACTTGAATACACCAAAATTTCCCTCTTCTTTTAAAAACACCAAATTACCAAATACATTACTTTACTTTATTTATATTTAATTGATAATTTTATTGAATAGTTAAATTAACCTAAATTTTAATTTATATATTATATTAATATTGTCATGATCTCAAGTGACCTTCATGTTTCAATTTTTGTAATTTTTTTAAAATACGTAATATCAAGTGAGTTTCATATTTTGAAAATTTCTTATACGAAATGAAAAAATAATTTTACATAAATTTAGAATGAAAAAATTTATTTTTAAAAACTATGTATTGTATATTTTTATAATTATTCAAGTGGATTAGATGAAATTCGGGTCAATCGGGTTCGGGTTAATCGGGTTGCGGGTCAGTCGGGTTGCGGGTCAATCGGGTTCGGGTTAATCGGGTTGCGGGTTAGCCGGGTTGCGGGTTAGTCGGGTTGCGGGTCAATCGGGTTGCGGGTCGGGCGGGTTACGGGTTGTTGACTTTTAGTCAATTCGGGTTGCGGGTCGGGTTGATCGGACGGGTTAATCGGGTCGGGCTATGTTTTGACACCTATAGTTGGTAGTGTTACGATGCTGAATCTTTGGTCTCGGCAAGATGGTGGCGTCGGCTTGTTCAATGACCAGCAGGGCCTCACACCCTTAGCTGGCGATGGCTTGCAGGAGGCACGTTGTGATTGTACATGGGCGTTGGGCCGTGCTTGGGCCGACACGGCACGGGCACGCTTCGGGCCCATTTATTTTGTGTCGTGCTTGGTACGACCCGTCAATTTTCGTGTCGTGCCATGCAAGCCCATTTGTTAATTTTGCTAGGCCCAGCCCAGGCCCGGGCACGGTTCGAATCGTGTCGTGCCTATTCGTGCTCGTGTCATGCTCGTATTCGTGTTTAATGAAAATGACGAAAACAAAAGAGAGAATGAAAAAGAAGGTGAAAATTGGACGGGGGAAGATAGTATTAACCGATAATGTTTGAGAAAAGTAACAAATAAGCGGGAAAAGAAATTGGAAGTATAGCGAGTGTGATTTTGCTTTGTTTAATTCTTTGTCCATTTTTACTTATATATCCATTGTTAGTAATTACGTATATATCTTTATGACACTTCTAACAACAAAAAATAATTATATTTCTACTTGTGTTTTGTAATATTTGAACCTATAATTCTTTTCATATTTATTTTCTATCAAATAAATATTATTTTGGTACCATGTCCGTTCTTTTACTCAATAAAGTCTCGAAAATATTAGGCCCGACACGGCCCACTTATATACTGTGCCCGTGCTCGTGCCCGTGCCCATGAAGTTTAAGCCCGGCACGGCCCATAAATTATTCGTGCTCGTGGCGGGTTGGCCCATTTATTTTGCCCGTGCTCGTGTTGTGTCGTGCTAGCCCGTGGGCGGCACGACCCGTTACCACGTACAGTTGTGATTCAAAAAAAGAGCTAGTTAGCAAAGATTAACTTAATCTCTTACTGTTTGATGTTTGATTCTGATAAGGTACATAAACGGCGGGTTCCAACAAAAGAAGTTGGCAACGATGCTGATTATGTAGGGGCGGTAACAGTACGGTCCGGATCCGACCAGACAATATGGTTTGTTGTTCAAATCGACATGTTATAACATAGATCATGCACTAAACCATATACTATATGGTTCAAATCAGACCAGACCTATATGGTACAGTCTGGTACGGTCTGGATCAAGCAGACCATGTGCAACAGAACTTCACTCTTCTCCAACCTTCCGATCCTCTTCGGTATCCACAAAATAAAGAAGTTTGGTGCCCAATATAGTAGTGAAACAAAAATTTAGTGACCTTAATTAACCTGCGAAGAAATATGCGGAGAGAAGTGTACTTTTTTTGAAACATAGAGAGTGTTTGAGCAGTCTGTTGGTTTTCGGTTGGATGAAGAACCAATATATTTTTGTTATGCTTGTACATAAATCTACAATAGGAAGATCAGATTGTTTGTTCTCCATGATCAGATTGATCAGGCTTGATTTGTTCTTCCAAATGCATAAATGGAGATTTGTGTTATTTTTATTTGGATTGGTAGGTAGTAGGTAACGGTCCACCGCGGTTAATCACGATTTACTGTGGTCCAGACCGTGTCAGGCCACGCACTAAAAGGGAAGACTACATATCAGACGAAACCATGATGTTGATCTCACGGTCCGAACCAAATCATTTGATTTGGTCTAAACCATGGTTTCCCATACGGTTTGGTCAAGATTCCCAGACTAAATGCACAATTTCATAGTTATACTAACAAGCTAAGGTATCATTCATGGATCATTCTTCTACTTCTTCTATCTCATCTGTTGTCATCCGGAGACAATAAGCATTGAAAGTAGACAGTGGATGATTAGGATTTAGGAGGGGATGGAATCACAAGCCTCAATCAATCCTTAACTAAGGCAGAGCAATGTTATGATTGTTTCTAGGTATCGAGAAATTGGAGAATCTACAAAGCAAGAAAAAAACGAAAGCAAGAAAAAAAATAAGACACACTGATTTACGTGGTTCACTAACACGATGTGTGTTAGCTAGTCTATAGATAGGAAAGAGCCAGTTTCACTATACTTGAAGGAGATACATATTACACAGGAGTATGAGAAGTATTTATAGTACTTCTCTATATGGTCTAACCTTAACTTAATCTGGTAAAGAATAAGGTTAAAAATCAGACATAGAACATGAAACCAAGTGTGTATAAGCACATACAGCGAGACCCCGTGACTTCCAGTTGTAGCTAGATAGTCCGATTTAACTCCTACCAAAAAATCAGGACCATGCGAAAAGGGCATGATTGATCCAGCAACAACATGCTTAGTGTTTCCTAATGAAAATGAATTCACATTAAATAAATTAAAAATTAATATTATTCAACCATCTTTTATATATATAAATTCCTAAACCCTAAATCCTTCAAATCAAAGTAAATCTGGAATGATTTTTTTGTAAATTCATGGGGTTTCATGTCCATCATGCCACAAGTGACAATTAACTTCATTTTCACATGAATCGCCTACTCAGAATGATGATTACGAGGCGAGTGCACTGAGTGCACCCAAAAAGTGAGTGCACTAAAGACAAAACCATATATATATAGTGGCGACTTCGGTGCACTCACTTTTTTGGGTGCATTCAGTGCACTCGTTTCATAATCGTCATTTTAAACATGCGATTTATGTCAAAATGATGTCAATCATCACTTAAGATGTGATGAACAATAACGCACATGAATTTGCACAAAAATCATTAAAGATTTACTTTAATTTGAAGGATTTAGAGTTTAGAGATTTAGGGTTAGGGTTTACAATTTGGGGTTTAGGGATAGAACTCAAAATTGAAGGTCTAAGGCTTAGGGTAATTTGCTAATTAGTTTTATTATATGTTATATTATCAAATTGCACTAATTCTACAAATTAAAATTCAAAATCCGACACCTCAATACTATGTTATATATCCTAAGGCCCGTTTAGTATTGTTGCCTGTTTTTGTTTCCTGTTGTGTTTTTAAAGATTGGAGAAATCAAGAAAAAAAAACATGTTTAGTTGGGTTTCTATTTTCTGTTGTGAATCAGAGTTGCACAACAAGGCCCAAATACGAGAAACAACAATTTATTGCTTTGGATTTGATTCTAAAGCAAAGACCTCCAAGTTGGTGGTGGTGTATTGGGTTGTGGGACAGGGTTAGTGGGAGGAGATTTGCTCGATGATAGGGTTGCCGACGCGATGGTCTTGATACAAAGTAATGATTAAATTTTTGATTGACTTTTCAAGATTGCAAGCTTAGCTCTTTGATTTGGTTGATATAGAGGATGATTGAAGCCTAAGTTTATTAGCCTGAAATCTTCCCGCAGTCTGCAAAATGTAATGTTTATACATTTCCTATTTTGTTTCTAATTGAAAGGAAAGTACATGGCCAACCAAATGAAGGATTGATGAAGATTTCAAATCAAGAAATATGAATTGATGCACGCTGTTGGAATTTTATGGTGAGTTCTAGACTAAGCTCTTCACTCTTTCTTCTGCTTATTCAAGTGTTCTCCCCACCCAGTTTGTGTGGTTGTATTAGATTTGTGGATAGATGATGTGTGAGTAATGACATTCATAATCCCATTCTGCAGCAGTTTTAATTTAACCAACTCTGTTGTTTAATTTCATTAATAATTCATTTGTTCCTCATTCTGATTTCTCAGGGGATTCTTTAGCTTATAAGATAGTTGAATTCATTAATAATGTTTGTGTTTTTCCAACACTTTGGCCATTTTCTCCGTAGTGGTCAATTGTTCTCACTACATACTCTGTGTAGGGCTCTTGGAGAGAATGTCAATTAAAACTCTTTTTTGGAACCTCTTTATTTTGTGGGATACTCAAAAGATCAGAGACGTATTTGTTCAGCCCCTCATCAATTAGTTGAATTGCAGTTCATGAAAATGAGCATACCAATCTGGATGGAATTAGTATTTTTTAAGCTCTTCGTCATTTACAAAACTATATATATGCAGAAAAGTGGAAGAGTTGAGGAGCTGCAACTACTACTGATAATTTTCAATTATTCTGCACATGACATTTTAATTTTTTGTTTGTTTTTGGTAACCTCTAGCAACATATTTTCCTATTATCAGGTATGCAAGCACTTGATTTACAATCAATCGATGTTAATGATGAGTACCAGTCATATGATGTTGTTCTTCAATAGCTATTTATAGATATCAGGTGATCTGAATAGATAGAGTTTACGGTGGGATTTGGATTGGTATTAGCATAATAAAGACCTCTCCTGTAGTAGTAGTTGCAACCGTATTGGTGGAAGGAAAGAAGAAGCAGCAGTGTAACTAATTTTGTTGCTTTGCTAGGCTGCTGAACAATCATAACTATTTTTGCTAGTAATTTTTTTTTATAGAGAACTACAATTGGATTGAACCCGTGTAAAGCTATTGCAAACTTACAAGAACATATTTTGGTGTCTAATCATTTGGAAAGTTCGATGATGTTTTAGTTTTGTGTGTTTACATTGATTAGTAGCTTATGTGACACACGTAAATTCTGAAAGAGTATCATTATGAAGAAACAAACAGTGGCAATGCCCAAGGTTACTGTGAAGGGGAAGAAAGTTCATGTGACTGCACATAAACGATTTGAAAGTTTGGGGGCTCTTGCATGGGAGTCCTTTGGTTGCGACCCACGGCTGGAGTTGTGATGGTTATGGGCATATAACATGCATATCGTTGCACACAAGCTCATTTAAAATCCACAAGTTCGAGCTACGGGCATAACGTTCTCCCTTGTGTCGAGGTACTTCAAAAATCAAGCTTCTCCAAATCTCGAATTCCCTTGATCCGCAAACACACTGAAGTTTCCTGACATGGGGTTCGGAAATTAGATCAAGAAAAGCTTTACCCTTTTAATTTGTTCTTCTTTACCAATCTAAGTATTCGAGGAAAGGAAACTAATACCCCGAATCAAGAGCAGCTGACGCCTCCAAAAAAGCATTCGTCACAAGATTATGGGAACTATCCATCTCCCGACATGTTAAGTATGATGATTTTTTATTAGAAATCATGAAAGTTGTCAACTAGAAACAGAAGCACATTGAGTTACTTGAAACTAAGACAAAAGTAGGAAAATAATGGGAGGTATGAGATTTGAGAAAGAAAATTATATGAAAATAATATTGGCAGTAAGGTTTCATGGATGATTTATGCGAAATTGAGAGAAGAAATATGTTTTGTCGAGTAAGATTTGGTCACATACTCGCATGAATAAAGTATTCCAACAACTAGGGCTGTGAAACGGTCTAGTTAAACTAGACCGGTTTGACACGGATTTCTTAGTACTAATTATTCCAAATCTACAATTAGAAATTGGATTGGATTTAATTTGATTTTAATAGTGAATGGATTAGATTGAATCTGGTTCGATTTTAACCCAAACATCGGTTGTGGTTATTGCTTCCCAATATGTTGTCGTTTGAAGGAAAATTGGATTGAAAATAAAAAAGAAAAACCTTTTCTGACCCTCACAATCCCTAATTCCCGTATTTCATCTATGTAGAAACATAAATACAAACTAAAGATGATAGGTCTTAGTTACTATTGATATGAAATGGCTAAAATAAAACAACTTTAAATTAATAGATCTATTTTAATTCATGAAAAGGGGGAACTTATAATGAGGAAAGTTTTTTTAATCATAATACCATAGGCAAATAAAAGATGGCTTGCAAATGAGGTCCAGTCTAGCTGGTGAATTGACACATTTCCTATTGTGAGGTTGTATGTTCGATTCCCAGTGACAACACTTCCCCTTCCCCCCTCTAGTAGCAACTTTTTTTAGGGCTAATACCACTGGGAAACCCGAACTATTAACTTTGTGTCATTTGTGTCCTAAAGTATTCGATATGACATTTGTGCCCTAAACTATTTTTCCGTTAGAGTTGACTAGCGTTGACCGTTAGTTTTTAACTGAAAGTCTAGTAAGCGCTGATGTGGCATCTGACGTGGAATTTCATTATTTATTTTTCATAAAAGATGAGTAAACTTACAGATATTAAAAGAAAAAAAATTTCTTGGTCTCCTCTCTCCTCACTCGACACCGCTTCTCCAACCCTTCATCGCGTCGCGCCGCCGCCGAACATCCCCTTCCCTCCGCCGAACAGCCGCCAAGCCTCTCGATATCGTCCTAATTTCCGCCATCATTACCGGGTAATGATTTTCCCCCTTCCACTTAAAATCCCTCCTCGACTCATTCAATTTCGAGCCCCCTCGAATCACTAGTTTTGATCAAAGCAATCAGACATATTCAACCCGTCATAGATCTGAGTCCAAAAATCATCACTCCCACCCATTTGTGCGCTTAGCGGATCTATCTCCGCTGCTCCTTCCCCTGAACCTTCTTGATAGTTGAGAAGATGGCGAGATAGATGTTTGGGATTTTCCGGCGGCGAGGTTCCCAGAGGGACACCAAGTCACCAACGGTTGGTGGGGCGGCGTTGAAGAGGACTCACTGGCCGATGGAATTAATTGGTTTCCTTGTAGTCAATGACAATTTCATTTGAATTGAGTTTTGGTGTCGCATCCAGGCGGCGGCAACGACTCGATGGTGGTGGTGATTTGGACTTCGGGAGAGATTCAGGATTTGGGTTTCTTCCTTTCCAGAGGAGGAGGTGGCTAGGAGGGTAGTGTGGCAGTGGATCTTGCGGTGTTCGAGACGACGAAGGATATGGGAGTGCCGGTGGATTATCGCAGTCGTCAAGATTGTGTCGCGACGAAGAGAGGGATGAGGGACAGAGCCCTCATTGTTCCGCCGGAGTAAGGATTAATCATCGTCGGTGGTCTCGTGCTTAATTGCACAAATTTTCTTCGTTAGGTCACAGATCGTCGAAATTGGGGTTTTCTGGGTTTGGAAATTTTTTGAGAGAGAAGCGAATAGTGCGAGAAGAACACAGACATTTTATTTTCTTAATTATTTTTTATTTTTGTAATTTTTCTATTTTAATTTTGATTTATTTTTAAATTAAAAATATGAGGTGTCATTGACGTGGCATCTACATGGCTGCCACGTCAACAAAAGTCAATGTTAATGTTGACTTCTGTTTGGTCAACCGTTATCTATAACGGTCAACGAAATAGTTAGGACATAAATGACACACAACTATCATACGTTGTGACACAAATGTCATATCGAATACTTTAGGGCACAAATGACACAAAGTTAATAGTTCGGGTTTCCTAGTGGTATTAGTCCTTTTTTTTATACCAAAGATACCTCGTATTATCGAGAAAAAGGAGTTACACTAGAGTCACATGGCTACACGGAGCCAAGCACAAAAATCAAACCCTATTAAACTAGGATACAATGAAAGGGCCTTTCGCGCCACCATATGGGCTGCCCTATTGCACTCACACCTAACAAATCGAAAACCACAAGACATGAAACACCAACAAAAGATTTGGAAACCCTTATCTCTGTAGACCTCCCGTATTACTTGTAGTCAACGGGTGGTAACTGCCTTAGGAACCGTTTACTTTAAAAATGTTACAAAAGAATCACTCCCCTCTTCTTCAGACGTGGCTGATGTGTTTGTAAACATGAAATGAGTGGCAGTTGCTCCCTCAATGGCCTAGTTGTCTCTCTCTTGGAGACAATGTCTTGGAATGCAGCTTTATTCCCTCTCATGTTATGCTATTTGAATGAAGGACCCGTGATTGTCTCGCTATGCGGTCGTTGTCCTCTTGCGACATAGTCACAACTATCTTACCTTGCGACCATGGGCCACTAGCTTCACGACCATGGATCTCTTCCAATGAGATATAAGATAAGTTTGTGTATTATGTAAACACATACCAAATAGTCAATATATAGTTGACAACCGCAAGGATGTGGTATATGATATCCAAAGGCCAACCCCTTGTGTATGCCTCAAGTGTGAAAGGATGTCTTCACATCCTTAATTTTTTTTTGTCAAAAGATATCATATATTAATCCAATCAAAAAGATAGTTACATCCTGGAAAGCAGCCAGGCCCTGAAATCAAACAAACGATTCACAATCGGGTACAAAGAGAGGGCTTTTCTAGCTACCGAATGAGCTACCCTATTATTCTCCCGACCTACAAACCGCACACTAAACCTCGGATGGGCATCAAAATACTGACAAATCTCATTCAGGATTGCCCCCAAGTGGCTGTCGCGCGAATCGGCTTGATTAATCTTGTCAATAATGACCTTCGCATCACCCTCGAACCGAACTTAGGACAAACCACACTCTAAACACCAAATGATAGCCTCACGAAGCACAAGCAATTCCACCACCAGCGGCTCATCAATTTGTGCAAATTGCACACCTTTAGCCCGAATGATCGTCCTTCCCGGATCACAAAAAACCATCCCACCAGCCGAGTGTGATCCCTTCCTAGTTGCCCCGTCCCACATGCAAACTAAACGAGAGTCATCCACTTGGGTCCCAGGCTGAACCACCTGGCAAGACATCCTTGGCTGCTGGTCAACCGGCAGACCCACCCATTCCTCGTATTGCTGGTGAAATTGGCGCATTAAAGTCGGAATCCCAAACTGTTTGCCTTCAAAGACAACCCAGTTTCGCGATCGCCAGACCCGCCAAAGGATGGCAACCACAGCCATAAACAGCGACGGATCCTGGACAAGGGCGAGCATCTGCTTAAGAAACAATGGAAACGTGTGCCGAGGCAAAGCCTCCCCTAAATAATCCAACCCCGAGTAGTCCCAGAGAGCCCGCGCAATCGGGCAGTAAAGAAACATGTGCTCCATAATCTCGGGACCATCCCAGCAAACCGGACACCGGGGCATCACATGAACCTTCTTTTCAATGAGCGCCTCTGTGGTTGGCAGAGCCCGATTCAAAATTTGACAGACAAAGACTTTAAGCTTGGGAGGAATCTTAGCTTCTCACAACCGTATCCAACTTTGCCTATCCATCCAACTAACCGAGGCCCGCCACCTACCCCTCCTCCTGTCTAGCTCAACTGCCAGATGATAGGCCGTCTTAACCGAGAACACCCCATCAGAAGTGTTATGCCAGATCAGTTTATCATCCACATTCAGCCTCGGAAGTGGGATAGCCTTAATGGCCCGACAGATAGAAGGGTCAAACCATTGACTAAGCTTATCCTCATCCCAACGCCCTTCCCCTTGACAAATAACCTCCGCCACCAAGGGATCCCCCCCCCCCCATCTGGCAGGATGCGGGGATTATAGCAAGGGGGATCCAGTTGAAGCCCAGAGTGTGTAAGGGAGGCCGAGAGGCCATTGCCGATCTACCATCTTAAACCTGCCTCCAAAAGCTGGCGCCCAAACAGGATACTCTGCCAACCCCAAGAAGGCCTAGACCGGGCAGTAGCAGACAGAAAATAATTCTATAATGTATGAACCTACTAATGGAAAAGGAGATGAAAGTGATGTATATTTGCATTACAGTAAAAAAAATTTAAAGTTAGTTTTTACACAACAGTTTAATCAAAAGTTATATTTTTCTTAACATGCTTTTCTCGTTAGACCACAAGCTCTTTATCATTAGACCACACAATACGACATATTTGTATAATACTATTCTATAACAGTTACTAATTGGAATATATTATAAAATAATCTCGGTTCCATCGCTTCTAAACTCAATTGCTGATTACACTCCATCAGACTCTCCATTATATCCCTCATTCTATTAATCAAAGCTTCCGTAGACATGCTGCTCTTTCCATACACTCTAGGACCTCTCTCCCGTCATATCTCACTTATCATCAAGTTTCATAGCAACCTCCCTACACAACACTTATGCAACTTAATCACTGCCTCCTGCAGACCATCTTCCCACCCTTCCTGAGGACGATACCTAATTGCTAGGGAATATTACCAGAAGCACCTCCTCCACAAAAGGACAACAAAATAAATGTGGCCCCTGGATTCCTCATGCCTCAAACATGAAGGGCATTGATTTATTATGGTTGGCTGCCATTTCTTGATCTTGTCAAACGTTGAAATCCTATCGAGGATGGCTAGCCAAGAAATCGAAGAGTTTCTTGGTATTTGTACTTGCTTCCATATTAGAGGAGCCCATTCTTTTACCCCCTGCTTAGGTCTAAATCTTTCCCACACACGTTGGATGCAATATTTAGGCATCAGACTTCCATCCCAGGTCACTCCAGCCCTTGTTTTAACCAGACATCCTTGTAGTTGACTCCTCAACTTCAACACCTTGTTCCACAGCCATGCCCCTAGAGTACAAGTCTCCCAAATACTAACATTCCTGAGCCTATATTCTGGTAAGCAGGCTATCCACGTGGTTTCTTGATCTGACAGGACATTCCAGAGATGTCTAACTAGGCATGCTGTGTTCCAGCTGTGCATATCCTTAAATCCCAGTCCTCCCTCCTTCTTTGGCAAAGCTACTTTCTTCCAAGTAACTTTGCTTTACTCTTCTCTAGTTCCCATAGGAATGCACAACATTGCTTCTCAATTTCCCTAATGACTTTTTTGGGCAACTGAAATACCATCATCAGAACTGAGGTTCCATTAGCGAGGACAGAGGTCACTAGTTGCAGTTTACCTGCATAGGATAGAGTAAGGGCTTGCCAAACTGTAGTTCTCTTCATGATCCTTTCAACTAATGCTTTGCAGTCACTAGCTTTAAGTTTGACTGCAATCAAGGGAACACCTAGATATCTGACATGGAGTTGGCCTTTCTTAAACCCTGAATGCCTTATGAGCTCAACTTTTAAATTATCCTCTACTCCCGCACAGAAGAGTTCACTTTTTCGCGGATTACACTTAAGACCGAGACCAGGTAGAATTGCTTCAATACTTCAGCAACCCCCTTGAACCCCCTCCATTGATCCCTTAGTGAAAATTAGTAGATCATCTGTAAAAACACAGATGTGACAACCCTATCCTCTGACACAGAGGATGAAATGGCAAAACCTTCATTTCAGTAGTTCGAGTTAACATACAGCTAAGAATTTCCATAGAGATAACAAACAGATATAGGGACAAGGGGTCCCCTTGTCTCAACCCTTTATGAGATGGAAAGTCCATGTTAACCCTCCATTGATACATATTTATGTATATGGAACGAAATAAATGTAAGTTTTCAGTTGTATGAAAAGCACAATCGAGTCTATTATTAATAAAGAAAGAGATAGCAAAGACACATACATATATTGGGAAAAGTACAATAGCTCAACATATATTCTTACATAAAAGAGAGAGTTCTCAACAGTTATCATTCAGTACTTACATATATGCAACAGTCATACTAACTTGTTGATAATGAATTGAAGATCATACAATAAGAATATTCGAGATGCATCGATTTGTAGTTATCGAAAAATAACTAGAGATTTTGGAGGATTCGAAGATATATAGTCAACAACACCTTAAGAAAAATCACAGTTAAGTTGCATCAATTACTTATCTCCTATAGGCTTCCTCCATCCTTTCTGTAATAGGCTTAGCTTGTACCTCAATTGATCATGAATGAAATTCAACTTATTGTAAAAAAAATTAGGCATTTAGTGTTCCAACCTTAAATTTAGCTTGTACCTCAATCGATTAACAAACAAGTGACAACAACTATCCAATCGCATCCATGGAAACTCATCCCATCTCCCATCTATATATTAAACCTGCTCATTGGCTCATTGCATTTGGGTGGGTATTACTGGAATTCAACAAAAACCCAATTCTCTACGCAACAATTTTCTCTTCCACCTCAATACAAAGATCATATACAATTAATTCTCTTACTGGTAAGATCAGAGATCAATCAATCAGAACATAAATGGCGCCGGTGAGAACGACGCCATCACCATCGGCGACGAAGAAGAAGAAGCAGAGTTGTCCCTGCAACAACAAAATCCCCCAATTTCTCAATAACGACACAGAGAAACGACATGCCGTCTAAGACCAAATTTATTTTACTATTATTTTTTTCATATGTATTTATTTTACTAACTTAATTACCTCTGAAGATGACAGTAACTGCTGCTCTTGGGCTTGGCCGCGGAATTGGATTTTCCTCTGCTATCCGACGCCGTTTTCTTCTGTAACGGCTTCGTTCCCCTATCCGCCGCGCCCTTTCTCACGATTCTCGTTGCGTCGCCGGCGAACGACACTACGGGACTCTCTTCCGATATCGCCGACAGAGCAGGCCGCCAGCTGTGCGCCGCCCACGATGAAGACGCGCTTCTCGTGATCGAAAGCTTGTTGCAGTTCCCGCCGTTTCCATCGCGATAGTAATGTTCTAATAACAGGGGAACGACGGCAGCCGAGCGCTTTTCCTCCGCCGGTGGCGGTGGCGGTGCTGCGACCGCCGTCGCCGACCGAGAGCAGCAGGACCCGAAATCGTGGAGGAGTTTCATCGAAAATTCGAAATATTTTGGGGCCTGGGGGCTGGAATTCTTATTCAGAGCGTTGCTGCTCTGAGGGATTTGTGTTAAATATTGATAAGGGGATTAATTAGGAGATGTAGAATTGCTGACTTGCTGTTTTGAAACGTAGCTGCCTACGTTTCTGATCCATGGTTGTTCAAATTAAAAAAAATGGACCCTTTATTTAAATTTAATTATTTTCATTATAAAAAAATAAAAATTTAATTATTTTCAATCCTGTATTATATTATAAACTTAAAATCCGAAAACAGTAAGTTTATTGGCAGATGTCACTGTAGGGGGAGGTTACATCTTCCTGGTAAATAATTGCAGTGACGTTACGAAAGTAATTTTCTAGATTAATAATTCGTAGATTTTCATTTGACATCAAAATCGGCGTATTTTAGAAATAAAATGAAACACCACAAATACACATTCCAAATATAAAACATAGTGCATATGGAGTATGATGAACTATATAAGTTTCTCTGTGATATGAGTAAATGTTGGATTTCAGTTACCTACCGAGTTTCTTATATATCAATTAATATGTTGTGTTGTATTATTTTAGAAAAAAATGATGTTATGAGTCATCTAGCACGAAATTTGCATGAATCCGTGGTTGGTCGGTAATATGAGAAAATTAGTTAGGAAATTGAGCTATAAATGGTGGACTCAAACCAATATATAAATATAGTTTGTCTTTATCATGATCTAGAAGATGAAGGGCATCCAACTTAACAACCAAATCAATCAGATCTTTCCACCAAAAGAACAAAATCAATCAAATTGATTTCTTCCAGCTAAACCATAATATTCATTATGTAATTTAAGTATTTGACACCTGGCTTGCTTTTTTAATTTCTTTACTTGGGGAAACTAAAAGCATAAAACCCCCAAAACTTACTAGTTGGGCTTAATAGATCAAAGTCAAAATCCATTATAACTCTCAAGCCCAATAATATGTAATTTTAGAAATAAGAGCAGTCTACTAGTCTAGTACAATCTTAAACTATATACAATGAGAGTTTAACATAGGGTAAATAACTACAGGATGCATAATCCGTACATAACTAATTTTGGGTTCTTATTTTCAAATGTGGCCAAATATAATAGGTGAGATTATAATATCTTTTAATTTCATTATTTTTATAATTGGCTTTTATCTTTTTTGCATTAACTTGGATAAGATTTTACGTTGTGATATACAAAGTTATATATATTTTCAATATATTTTGAGAGAAAATTCCGTACCATTCATATCACTTGTTATTAGGGGTGGGCATGTGGGTGGTTAATCCGCGGATTGATATCGATCCACCCGCAAATAACCCGACCCGCACGCAGTGGGTGATTGATGTGGGCGGATTGCGGATTGATAAATCTCCCACCCGCACTTATGTAGGTGGATGGTGGGTGGATTGCGGGTCACCCATATGACCCGCATCCTATTTTTACATGAAAAAATGTCGTTTCTTATAGTATCGAATATTCATATTTATAAAAAATAAGAATATTTATCATATTTTCGAACTGCACTACAGTCTGACCATATACTTCAAAAGGTGAAGAATAAATAATAGTTTTGACTACTATTATTGGTGCAATATCCATTAGATATTAGATATTGGTATGCAGATTATTGTTAATAACCATTAAATATTGGGATGCAAACTATAAATTATTAATTGTATCAAAATCACAAATTAATGATATAGTCTTACTAATTTTGCTTCGAACTTATTATAAATATTAGTCAACTTTCTTAATGGCTAGTTGAAGAATTGCTTTTGCGGGTTTACCCGCGACCTAACCGCACTCATCCGCCACCCACCCAACCCAATCCACATAAGTATGTGAGTAGATTGCGGGTCACAATTATTTCAACCCGCTAGTAAGTGGGTGGATCAATTTGAGACCAAAACCCACCCAACCCGCCCATTGCCCACCCCTACTTGTTATCACCTTCATTGTTAATTCGAATTTCAAAAAAATATTTTCGAGACGGAACGAACTCATCGTGATCTGTTGGATCTATAAATTTATGGGAAAATTTATCAGGACCAAATATACCACCATATACCATCCTGGTATAGGGTGACAACTGGTGGTAGATGGTAATGAAAAGTGGGGTCTCACCACTAGTATATTCCTAATATCATGTATATAATCATTATACACTTCCATACAACGTGGTATAATCTTATATACTACCAAGCGTTACCACATGGTACGAACTTGTAATAAATATCTGAAAAATTTTGTTCCAAAATATATCAAAGTAGATGTCATTTTAAAGAACACGATTAATATAATTTTTTTAACAAAAAACTTATATTATGACTTAAACCAAAAGAGAAATAACTCGTTAAAATTAAATGGATGAAAAGTTAGAGACATTCCATTAATATTAAGTGTAATGTTGTGCATAACAATGTTATGCACTATATCCGCTCCCTACACTCAGCCAAAATTTCATGTGTCACTTTCAGGGATAGTAAAATGTTATTCAGTTATCTGTTTTTATCGATAACCGAACTGATTATGAATGGTTAGTGGTTAACCGATAACAAATAATTTTTAGCGTTTCTATTTTGGTTATCTGTATTTTTCTTAGTGGTTAACCGATAAGAAAATTGATAACAACCTACTGGTATAACCACACAATGTGTTTAAGAGTTAGAACCCGAAAATCACCCTCTCTGACTCCCATTTGCAGTCTACATAACGAATATCACACCCTAGCTAGTAGTTTTGTTTCTTTGCTGTTTGTGAATGATGATCTTGTGGTACTTTTGTTTGATGTCCTGCTAGTTGGCTTTCGCTAAATATATCAGGACGTTATATTATTTTTATTTTTATGTAATTAAATTTGGATTTGAATTATGAATTCATTATGGATCTTGTATTGTATTGATGTTATTTCTTATTATTATTTTATGCTAACAATATAGAAGTGTAGTTATATTGTTTTGAATTATTTGTGTATTTATATGTTATCATTAAAAGGGACACAATACAAAATTTCAAAATAACAAAATAAAAATGTAACATGTATTGAGTTTTTTATTTGCTAGTGGTTGACTACCTACTTAACATCTAACCGAATCAATAACCCTTATCGTTTCAATTTTCAGTATATATTTTTTCCTTAGTGGTTAACTGAAACTGAACTAATTAGCAACCCTAATGACTTTAGCTCAGGTAATCATTCTATTTAAAAAATATGGCTTTCACTCCTTACACTTATAGAAGTTGGAAAAAAGAATCATGGGGTTTGATCGAGTGAGTTACTGTAATACACCATTCATTTCTAAGCGAGATATTATCCATTTTGAGTCTATACCCGCATAGTTTTGTTTGTGGTATGCATCATCTTGATTTTGTGAGAGGTTACCCATCTTTTCACGGGTACACACACTAAGGACGTTTCACTTTAGATTTCCTTTTTGATAAAAGGACGTTTAACTTTAGAGTTCTTATAAGAACTCATCAATTTCACCTCAAAATGCTTCTTGTCAGTTTGAGATGGATTGTTCCTTACTAACCGTGGATCACTCTCGTGTTTTTTCGATCATGATGCATCATGATGACTTCTTGAGAGGTAACCATTGCACTACTCCACATTGAGACTGTTTAACTTCATGGTTCTTACAAAAACTTATTCATTTCACATGGTTAAGATTAGATTGTTTCTTATGAATCATAGATCTCTCCCGTTCATTATCACTGTGAGATTGATCTAAATTGTTGCACTTTTTTTTGTAATGAAAAGATACATGCATTTTTTCAATGAAAAGATACACGTATTAACAGAAAAATGATGCCCCAATAGAAAAAATGAATGAGCAGAAGAGTAACGATAATTGACCGGAAGGTCAATACTCAACCCCAAAATCAAATTATGCGAGAAAAAAACCCCTGCTTTATCCTGACATTCTACATCACATTCCGAAATGTTTTCGGGTAAGATATTGTCCGCTATGGTTCTAGACCCTCACAGGTTTATCTGGGTGCATATCAAGTTGAGTTATCATAAAATCACCCATTCTTGTAATGCTCTACACTGAGCACATTTAATTTCATAGTTCTCATAAGAACTACTTCATTTCACCCCAAAATACGTCTTATCGATTAAGATAAGTTTCTTACTTATCAACCATATATCTCTCCCCATACTTTATTGATGTAGGATTCTCCTAGAAGTGTTACATGTCACATCTAGCAAAAACACTCTACCCAATCTAATGAAATTATTCTTTGTCCACATGCCAAAGACCTTCAAATCTATATCTATTTATCTATCTATCTATCTATCTATCTATCTATATCTATCTATCTATCTATCTATCTATATCTATACTAAATATTATGGCTATTCAAAAATAACTTCTTGCCACATAAGCACTTGGTGAATGCACAAGTTGCCAAGGTGGACAATTTTTTTTCAAACAAAAAACTATTTATTGATCTATTTATGAAGTTGTCTCTCTCTTCTTTTAATAGTTCTACTCATTTTTACTAAAATTAAATTAAGTTAATTTTTTAGGAAACATTTAAACAAAAAACACACACCTAAGTAATAAAAAAAATTTCGATTAAACAAACTATAAAGATGGAAACAGAGAGTGACATATATTGTATTTGTTTAACCCAAGATGATTAAATCTGATTAAGTAAATTTTTTACTCATTTTTACTAAAACTTAATAATAAGTTATATTTTTATGAAAAAAACAAGCACATACATAAATATTAATATTTTTCAATACAAAATATAAACGATTATCTAAGAGAAAATAAACGTTTGACAATCAATCGACTTTGAGAAATGAACGATATGACTATATGTTTTTTGCTATCAAACACTCACTTCTTTCTTATGTATATACCTATCAAATAAAACAAGTATAGATTATATAGCAAAATGTCTGAATATAAACTTGACAGAGCAATAATTGTTATTTTTTTAAGAACTTCTTATTCATTTCGATTAAATGAAAACATATTAATTATTAATGCAAACTTTTAATTTGTTTCTATCCCTTTCCCTATTTTGATTGTCTCTCTAGAAATAAAATCTAAAATTGAAAATAAGAAATCAAGAAAGTATGTCACCCACCATAAAAATAAACAAAGCCCTCTTATTAGTTGCTAAATTTTTTGAGATTTCTAATATTTGTATTCTCATAATTTATAGAGAATGAAATGGTAATGCATACGATTTTTTTTCTTTGTATGAGAATAGGAGGTAGAAATTACACGAGACAACGATAAGATGACAAAATTTTGAGCAGTTGTAACATATTTTTGCCTGTTGACGAAAAAAGTTAATATGATCGTTGTGAAGATGAGGTGAACCAAGCCGAGGGTTGTCGACTGCTCTCTCTTCCTCCTTGATCTGAAGCTGGCGACTGGTCTCACTTTCTCAGCGATATGTTATTGTTTGTGGTTGACTGGCCGAGTTATACTCTTTTTCCCATTCTCTTCTTAATTTCTTCCAAATTACGACTGCTGGATGGTAAATTTTCCCACTCTCGATGAGTGAATATATTTCTTCTTTGTTTTTTTACTGAGAAGGGTCGTCATATACTTTCATGTATATAAAATATAATTAGAAGGGTTAATTGGTTGGACTTAGGGCATACCTCCTTTGGTTGAATAATTGATCGTTTTTTCTTGAATGTCTATTGCAACCCGATTTCTTGAATATTGAAATGGAAAGTAGAGTTGTGATGATTGTTTATTATATTTTATGTTCACGATTGACATGCTACTACTAGCTAGCTATACAATGATGATATGGTTAGTAATTAGTAGGTAGCAAAGGGGATATAAGTAGAATGGAACATAATTGGGATTTTATAAAGGTCGCGAAGAAGAAAGAAAATGATAATGGTGGTTTCTTGGTTGTCTATTTCGATGATTTTTTAATTTCCCCATGTTTGCGGTGACATTTGTTTGTTTCATTAAGGTGAATTTTTCTGCATTGAATCCCTAACTAAAGATTGATTTTGACATGATTGTTTTCTTACAAACTACTATTTGGATTGATGCATATATTCAGTTCACAAATGAGGAATCTGAATGATAAAATGAGTTGAGTTGTATTGAAGACGGCTCCTTTCATTATTTGTCTATGTTGTTACTAGGTAATAAAACACAATTCTTTTCTGCAGGAGATATGTAGCTCTCTACAAAATATAAATTGTGTTTAATTATATGTAGTTTAATTTGCTAAAAATATTGCTTTAATAAGTTAGTGACAGCTGATAGTTTTGTTTGTGGTTGGTTTTGCTAGAACATTTCAAGGTAATTAAACAAATACGTGGAAGATTGATGGACGTGGATGCTAATGAGTTTCCTCATTATTCCAAAATTGTATGTGTAAGTGATAATGCACGATATTCATGGGATTTAGATCGGAATATTCTCTATTATTATATACCAACATATGAGAAGGGAGAGAAAATAAAAAGTTCTTCGCTTATTTTTATTATTATTAATTGAATCACATTTTCTTATTCTAACTTCTTCTTTTGTGGCCGTAAGTTTTTTAACTTCTTTATCACAATTCTGTGCTAAAGAATGAATAATCTCTTATTTTTATAATCTTAAAGGGCGAGTTTGATAAAAACAAATTCTAAATCAATAAAGAACTGTCTACAAAGAGCTCATTTAATAAAATTAAAATGTTCATAAATAAACAAAAGGTATAAAAATATGAAATAATACCTGATTAAGGTAAGTCAGATTTACAATTCCATGTATATTACCTTAGCAAACATAAATAATAATAACAATTAGAATACTATAACGAATTATAATAATAACAATTAGATTTACGCATGAGTATTAAGCATTTGTTATGCTTCCATGTGAGAATATTCATTAAATGCATTCTTGATTTACCGTTCTGGTTAATCATCTTAAAGGTTTAGGTAGAACTTTTCAATCTTAGGATTTGTTAGAAACGATTTCTTTTGGATTTCTATGTTTATTATTATAATTATTATTAGGATAATTATCAACAAGGCTAGTAGTCATTTAGTAGAATTAGGTTTATTATTAGGATTTTTCACTATTCCCTATAAATATGTACTTTGAGTTCACATTATAATAAATAAAAAAACATTAAGCGAAGTATATCTCCTAAGCTCTCTATCCTCTCAATCTCGATATCTCGTCCCTCTAAGATCTCGGCCGATTCTTGATCTTTCCTAATTCTTCTCCTAATCCCTAATTATATGTTCTTCATACCCTGAATTTCCAATTATATGTGTCCTATAATCTCTAATTTCCAAACACCCATCCTGATCCAAAAACCGCATGGAAACTTTGTTTCTATCAGGATTTTGTTAGGAAAATCTTGACATCTCTTCCCAAAGAGTGGCTACCCAAGTGTATAGGTTGTCAACCCGCGGGTTGACTCGTGAGTCGACCCATTTTGACCCTGACCCGGTGAGAAAAACGGGCCGCACACACTCGCCGGGTCGACCGCTATAAGGTACCGGGTTGAAGGTCAAATTGTGTAATTTTTTTCTTTGGTTTGCGAAATGCGCATATTTTCCGATTTTTCTTTTCGTCTAACTCAATCTTTGGAATCCTAAGTTGAATATTTGAATATTGATGTATATAAGTGTGTGTGATTTTTCACTTTATGCTAGATCTAAGTACGATATGTTATTTTGGTGTAATATTATATGTTATAACTCATATGTTAGATAAGATTTGATATAATTTATAAGGAAAAGTACAATATAATGACTCTTTTCAAATTTCCGAGCCAAACCGGACTAAAACGGTTGACCCATTAACCCATGACCCACTAGCTCGACCGGGTCCGGGTCAACCCGCGGGTTGACAACCTTGGATTGCCATAGAAGAGGCAAAAGATCTCAAGACTCTATCCGTGAATGAATTAGTTGGTTTTTTATTGAGTCATGAGTATATTATTAAACAAGTATGATAGGATAATGAAAAACGTAAGAGGGATCTGGCATTTAAATATGAGGTTTATGAAATGAACATTTTTTTTGGTAAAAATATTATCGTGAATATGATCATGACTATGAAAATGAAATTAGTAATGATTTTGATAAAAGAGTTTGCTCTCATAAGCAAAAAATCTCAACGCATGCATAGACCTGGCAATCGGATCGGGTTGAGGATCTAGGATTATGAGTTTCACAGGTCGGGTCATGTTTGATTTGGCTAATTTAAGGTCAAATATTGACCTAACCTAAAATTTTCAGGTGGAGTTTTGGATCATTTCAAGTTACAAGCGTTCTTAGAAACAAGAATAAGCATGCTTCATATTTTCTTAAACAACACAAAATTTCATATGTGTATGAGAATAGTTTGCCTAACAGTACATGTCAGCTCACATATTGTTCAAATCGTCACATGCTAATGAAAGGAAATACAAATCGCTAAATGGGTCCGCCAGCTGACCCACCCACCAATAAAATTGATGGTTAATCGGGTTCGGGTCATTAAAGTTTTGGGTTATAAAAATTTCAACACAATTTTAATTTCTCGGGCGGATTGAGTCTGATCATAATTTTCCAGGTCTATGGATGACCCACCCTCAACTTTTGAGTCCCTCTATGTCCATGCCCAACACCTTTCAAATCATAATACACTTCGCCTACCGAATGGTTCTTCCCAGTGGGAAATTCACTATGATGGATCTTTTAGATCGAAATCACAGGTGGCGGCTTATGGGGTCATCATTAAAAATCACCATGGGCAAGTTGTGGATTGTTGTGTCAGCAGCTTCTTCTGTTCTTCAACAATAGTTGCGAAAGTAATAGCTTTGTCGACTGCAGTGAGAATGGCAGCCTCTCTTCACTATCTAATTCCAATCTTCTCGAACTGTAAAGTGCTTGTTAATATTATTCAGGATCTACAAAAAGTAGATCTCTGGCAAGTAAGAGCATGAATTCAGTGGATTTGCGATATCCTCCAGGATCAACTAACAAAAGTTCATATTGTATAGCAAAGGAAGAAGCAAATGGATATCTCCCCAAGAATGGATCTAAGTGTTAAACATTATATTTTCGATATTGTCAAAAAAGGCCACAACGTGGTTGTGGCGGCAGGTAACACCAGAGAGAGATTTGGAAAATTAACGGAGAAAAAGAAAACGAAAATGGATGACTAAAAGTGAAAAGTACAGAATGAGAGGAATGTCGCAAAATGTTTATGAGTAGAAAGGATGATTACCTGGTCATACTAGAGATGTATGAAATAAAAGAAAGAGACGAAATTTTTTAAAGAGGGGGGGGGGGTAGAATTTGATGGAAAGTGAATTATTGATAGTTTATGGAGATAAAGATGGAGACATGAGAAGGAAGGAGGAGCTAGTGAGTAGCAGGGATTTGGTGGATTTTCTGAAAAGAAAATGTATGCTCATTTCAAAGACAAGAGTAGGTAAAACGAAGGGGGTTTTGAATTATGAATCGTGTTGAAAAGTCTAATGATTTGTAGTTCTTTTTTGTTTTCTTTGTGAAATGATTATAGTCCGAGGGATTAGAGACTTCTGGTAGCAGCTAGGAAAGGAAAAGTGGTTTATGATTAGTTTGATAGACATTTATATGCCCCTAAAATCGGCATTCTGACCGCCATTTCTATAAATCAGTTAAGTGAATGTTCTGATAACACTTAGAGAAGATGAAAATAGAAAAAATTGTTGTTTGATGTCGTTGATGTAAAGGAAAATATTTATAGATACAACTGAGGAACATAGACATTCATAACGTAATGATTGCTCACTGTATATTTAGTACAGATTTATACAAATTAATCTATTAATGATATGCATCTAAGGAATGTTGATACATTGTAGTTTGCCATTCTCGAGTATTTGGTGACTCTCTCTTGCTTCTGTTGCAACCTTAGTATACCATGATATATTAAAGTAAATAAATATTATGATATGTGGTAGAATTTCAGGTATCTGCACATCCTCCATAATGAACATTCTTTATTGATGCGTGATAAGCGTGAAAAAAACCAAAATTAAAATGCACACCCACCATATTAGTAAGCACTCCATACCGTATCAGAGCCACTTGATTGGTCTCTTTTCAATTAAAAAGGAATGCAACCCATGAACTTGTTTGAAAAAATCTTTTATTGAAATACCAATTTAAGAAGAAAGATAGCATCTCAACTCACTTACCCGAAAATTATTGTACCTTAGACAAACCATTTTGGAGACTTCTTCTTTACCGTCTTCTAATTTTATCCGATGTTTATTAAAACCAAAGTGATGAACAGTTTTAGCGATAGAAAACGTTTGAACCACGATTTTAGTGCAAAATATCATACCACTGAATTTTCCAGTATAAACTTTGGTATGAGTTTACAATTATTGTCTACCAATTTCTTGAAATAAAGTAAAAGAAAATGAGTTGACCCTATCTAGTATTGACAACTTTTTTTCCAGTTAATTCCTTTGAAATAAACGAAAACTGTTCAACCCAAACGAGGAGAAGAACTGAAGAGTATGCGCGTGTAACGTCTGTTTTCTACAAGGAACAAAAAAACAAGAGCAAACACGATACACAACTTCATTCAGCATCTGGCCAGCTTTGACAGACGTGAACTCTATAAGGGTCACTCAGCTCAAACAATCTTTCTTTCAGCATATGGGCAGCACCATGTAAAATCAAGCATCAAAACTCAATTTTATTGAAATGATTGTCACCATTATGCCCCCGTTCTTCCATAAGGATCTAGATAGGCTCTCTTGTTTGAGAGTATATCTTGTCATCCACCATATGCTTGAGCCTCTGATAATATGTTGAGCCCATATATATTGTCAACCTGCATCTATTGGAAAAATAGGGGTAATCAGTTAATTACTTAGCAATGAATATTATTTAATGTTTTCTTCTAAGATGGATGAATAGAAAAACTTACTGTGATACCAATAAAAATAAGTAGCATCTCGTATCTTACCCCTCTGTGCAACCACTTTCCTCAGAACACTCAAAAACCTGGCAAATGGACATGCGACTTGTCAGCGAGGGTGGATTCACTATCATTTATAAGGTGATGCCTTCAATAGTCCAAGACAAATCTTCTTGCGAGTACGTCATGCCTATGGTTGCTTTCTAACCATGTCGGCTGCTGAATTTGTCTCCTATTTGAGGAATTCGTTCATTTCTCACCCTCATATTTACCAATCTCAACCCATTAGCATTTGTAGTCAGCAAAACATATAAAACAAATACCATTTTCTATGGAACAAATTTATGTCATTCATGCTTCTTCCTGGGAAACAAACTTGTGTGCGCGTAATGAATGATGTACACAATCATTTTTAATCCACTGATTAAAGATAATCAATATCAAATTAAAGAAATATATTTTAATTTTTTTATTTCTATCCAGGTTCAATAAGATCATACTCCATAAAAGTATTTTTTTCTTTCTTCTTTGAAATGATAATCTTAATGTATGGTATCAGTAAGTTGCGTTCTCAATTTTTCCCCGCAAAACAGAAATATTATAAAAAAATGTATTAGCTAGTTGTACACATCTATATTTCCAATTGAGATATCAATTTTGTATCATAAAATATAATTTAGGTTGAATATTTTATTTTATTTTGTCAATTGTATTACATAGTTATGGTTAGGGATAAACAAAGATTTGGTCCACATTTTGCTAAATTGTAGGATCAGATTGAATATTATTTGATTCAATTTATATCTCGTGAATTATATTTTTAAGAATAATTAAATATTTTAAATATAAAAAGATATTTAATTGAGATTGAATTTAGACCAAAGGATTCAATATCAAAGGAGGTAAAAATATCCCATGTTAAATACCCCATTCTAGAAGAAAGCCATGTCTTTTCTCAGTTTTTCACTGATCACTTACTTGGCCAGCAAGTGAGACTTGTTAAGAGAAGAGTATTTAAAGATTATTCAAGTTTAGGTTATTCGTCTTCATAGGTTGATTTGTTAGCTTTGATCCATGTAAGTTAGTTGTGGTTGTATTAGAGCTAGTGTATGAGTTTGGGCAAATTAATGAGATAAGCCAAACCTTGCAATTGTTTAAAGGTGTTCCATTTGGAACCATGTATGGCCTTCTAATGGACAGTCTAAACATGTTCAAATAATGGCAAGTAGAGGAGAGCTACCTATTGATTTTGGATTACAAATGCTTCTTCAAAATGGAGAGTAATTTTTGTAATTTAAGTTTTTTGATGTCAAAAGGTGTATTTGATCTAGACTCATAACGAACAGTTAGACAAGTTCAGCAAAGGGCTAGTAGAGCAGACCTACCTCTTAATTTCGGACTACAATATTTTCCCAAATTGAAACTAAGCTCCTATAAACTAAAAAAGAAAATTATTCATTGAATAATAAATTAATACATAGATTTCTACACAAACAAACTATTGTTCGTTCTATGCCATTGTTGCCACGATAAAGGCCAAAATGAAATTGGCTTGAGTCGCAACAAAACCTAGACAACATTCCCCAACTCTCCATCTACCACTTGATTGATTGCGCCAGCAAGGGGACTAGATTTTGTATCTGACATTACCGACTTCATGTAGGTGTGATAATGGGAAGTATGAAGCTCATACCTTGAGTGTTGTTGGTGTTTATCAAAATGATGTTGGCTTAATTATCAAGATTGTGTAAGAAATTATAGAGTTGATCATCGTAGATCGAGATTTATATCTATGACAACATACACGATGCACATATTTTACGTCCCCAGAATAAGGTAGCTAAGTTTCGATTCCTTGTATTCTCTTATGAAACAAAGGGGAAAAGTACACTTAATTGGATTGAACATATTTTTAATCTTGTTTTGGTTTCTATCTCCAGATTTATGTATTTCTAGATTGGATATGGACCTGACAATGTATGCCCCTAGCACTTAGTTATTGCAGGCAGGAGTACAATCAATGGATCACATTTAGGTCCAGCCCATAAGTTCTAGAGGCCCTGTTCTAAAATAAAATATGGCTCCAAAATTTTAATTAAATTTAATAAATAAACAATTAACAGAACTATAAAAATAATATATAATGAAGAAGGATGAATTATTTGACGAATCAAACCCTAGCAGTCCATTCCATAGCCCAGCAAAATACACAAGTCCAAGACTAGTTAAAGGAATATTAGGCCCATTAATGCTTTAGTTCAATCAAAGTTATTTTTATTTCATCTATTAACACATTTGTTTTGGCCCCAAAAAGTTGAGAAGCCCATGAAAATAAAGACTATTATGGTTATAGGTTTAAACTTGAGGCCCATTTTTTCTGAGGCCCCGTGCTTTAGTTCAATCACGATAATTATATTGATGCTTAGAATTGATCTAGGTGAACTAGAATGGCATGATTAGGGGTGTATGAACTTTTGTGCTATATGTTGAACCCTGGATTGCTGTATGATATTGTTGACTTGCCCTAATCAATATGAACCTTGTTTATGCTGATGATTGTGTATATGTTGCAAATTGTGGGCTGGACTGTTAATATGCTTTACGATGGTTCGAGAAGGTGATTAGGTATGACTTTTCATGATTGTTGTATTTGGATGCACAAGTGGGAAAATATATATCCCCTGGTGATATTATGATGTTTAACGAGGATGACTTGCACGAGGGTTTATCCCGAGGAAGTGCAATTATACGACTCCTGATTTACCTATGTTGAGCCAATTATGGCCAAGTCAAGTACATGTGCAAGTAATGAATGATGATTAAGCAAGATGATATATAAATCATGTATAAGGATACCAAATATGAGTGTTGTGGTCTCACGGTCAACTACATAGTAATTAGGGCTCCCTATGCTATTACTCTATTATGATATGTCTGATAGTCACACCTCTCATGTGGTGGTGACTGAAGAATTTTTACGAGATATGACCACACCCAGAGCGGTGTCGGGGAATGACTACACCCATAGTGGTGTGGGGTATGTATGACCACATCCGACGGGATGTTGGGGTATGTATGACTACATCCAACGGGATGTGGGGTATGTTTCCCGGGAGAGTTATTAGCATGGGAGTAGCCAGGCGCCTATGATTAAAACATGATAAGATGCATATGCATAAGGCAAGGTGGTTGAGTCTTTTGCCTATTGGGATGTCGGAGGGCTGAGATCTGATCCCAGTGGTTTGGCTTGTTTGTTAGATGTATGGTAGGGGTATGCTCTGTTATGAACTCACGATGCTATGATTATCTCACTCAGCTATGAGCTGACCCTCTTTATCCTTTTTCTCTGCTTATGCCATGTGTAAGCAGATCATCAGTAGTAGCAGTAGCAAGTACATAGGTTTGAGCATAACGAGGAGTTTAAGGCAGAATGAGGTATTGTCTTCAACTATTCTGTGCTTGGACTACTACTCGGGATTTTGGCCAGTGATCCACACCTTTTTGTAAAAAGTGTTTTGAGAATGTTTTTCATGTGCATACTAGCTTCTGAAGTAGAGTGAGATATCCACAGGTGTGGAAAGTTGATGATATGTGTATATTTGTGTAATTGTGTAAGTTTTGATGATTATGGCATGTATAAGTATGGTATGCAGTTGTGGAGTATGAAAACTGTGATTATGGCTATGAAAGCCAATGAATATGGATGTGAGTATATATGTTTGTGATGAATTATTTTGCAGGATAAGTTGCAAGAACTATTAGCCCATTACGCGAGTAATTCATGTCGAAATTATATTTGATTTTTGATAATTAATGTAACACCCGAGATTATTTCCGCTGCAATTGTATGAACAATATGATTTGGTAATACGTATAGGGTAGGGTGTTACAGTTTGGTATCAGAGCTGGTTTGTTTTCTGCAATATGGGTATGTTACTTTCACTCTTGAGGACTGATCACCCTCGAAAGGGGAGGGAGTACTCCATACATGTATTTTTACTAAACTCTCCAGGATTGGGACCAAAGGTGATGATGTGTTGCATAGTCAGTTGCATATGGTCAAACATGATTTTGAGTATTTGAAGGAATCTTGAAAATTTTATGGTTTAAGAGATTTTTTAAAATATGTGGAGTTTTTATCTTGTTGTCCAAGTATTGATTTTGAAATAAGTTTTGTTTTAACCAAGTGAGTAACTTGGTTAGACACAAATGGTGTGTGGATCAAACTAAGGCCAATGTTTCCTTGTAGTTTGCACAGAAGTACTTTTAGTGTTACTACTAACTGATCGAGAAGCATGGTGCCTAGCTATGCTATGCAATTGATCTTCGACTATGCTAATATGACGAGTTGTTGTGGTAGAATTTTAATATGGATATGATTCTAGATGTTGTGGTGGCTATGTTAACAATCTTGCTTAGTAAGTTATGTTTTGCAATTGTTGATGTGCTTATGATGTGATAACCCGATATAGGTTTTTGAAACCTTATATTGGGAACTTGAGGTGATATGTGTTTAGTTATGTACTTCAGATCTCCTACCCTAAGAGTTAGGTAGTAATAAGATATGTGTAGTATATTATGGGGGCAAACCTAGCGGATATGTACTATTAACTCAAGGTTAGATTTCGGGGACGAAATCTTTTTAAGGAGGGGAGAATTGTAACATCCCATTCCGGCAAAACCCATATTTCGATTGCTAGAAAGTTTGCGATTTAAAATCAAGCGTTTTGATAGTATTTCGACAAAAATCGAATTATCGATCGATCGGATAAGTATACGTATTAATTATATATAAATAAATAAATAAATATATATAAACGTGTCCATTTAATTCCATTTTCCCATCTTCATCTTCTTTTCACTTTCCACCGAGAGGAAACGAGACAGAGCCGAGCAGAGCGAACAGGGGAGCTCGGGGAGAAATTCCAAAGCTCAAAATCTTGAGCTACAGTGATCCAAAAATCCCGAATTTCTTGAATTCCCGATAAGCCAAATTAGGGTTTCGGAGTATCCGGAAGCCGAATTGAGCCCAAATTTCATATACGAGCTTCCTGCAGCGAGGGGATATTAGGACGGTCTCGGATTTTAATTCGGGGTTCGTTCGTGAAATTGACGTTTTAGTACGGGCAGCTTAAACTGGTGTTTGAACGACCAGAACTGGAGATATTAGGACGGTCTCGGATTTTAATTCGGGGTTCGTTCGTGAAATTGACGTTTTAGTAAGGGAAGTTTAAACCGGTGTTTGAACGACCAGAACTGGTGAGGGATTAGCACGGCATACCGTGTTTGTCGTATCACAATAATTATATTGATGCTTAGAATTGATCTAGGTGAACTAGAATGGCATGATTAGGGGTGTATGAACTTTTGTGCTATATGTTGAACCCTGGATTGCTGTATGATATTGTTGACTTGCCCTAATCAATATGAACCTTGTTTATGCTGATGATTGTGTATATGTTGCAAATTGTGGGCTGGACTGTTAATATGCTTTACGATGGTTCGAGAAGGTAATTAGGTATGACTTTTTATGATTGTTGTATTTGGATGCACAAGTGGGAAAATATATATCCTCTGGTGATATTATGATGTTTAACGAGGATGACTTGCACGAGGGTTTATCCCGAGGAAGTGCAATTATACGACTCCTGATTTACCTATGTTGAGCCAATTATGGCCTGGTCAAGTACATGTGCAAGTAATGAATGATGATTAAGCAAGATGATATATAAATCATGTATAAGGATACCAAATATGAGTGTTGTGGTCTCACGGTCAACTACATAGTAATTAGGGCTCCCTATGCTATTACTCTATTATGATATGTATGATAGTCACACCTCTCATGTGGTGGTGACTGAAGAATTCTTACGAGATATGACCACACCCAGAGCGGTGTCGGGGAATGACTACACTCATAGTGGTGTGGGGTATGTATGACCACATCCGACGGGACGTTGGGGTATGTATGACTACATCCAACGGGATGTGGGGTATGTTTCCCGGGAGAGTTATTAGCATGGGAGTAGCCAGGCGCCTATGATTAAAACATGATAAGATGCATATGCATAAGGCAAGGTGGTTGAGTCTTTTGCCTATTGGGATGTCGGAGGGCTGAGATCTGATCCCAGTGGTTTGGCTTGTTTGTTAGATGTATGGTAGGGGTATGCTCTGTTATGAACTCACGATGCTATGATTATCTCACTCAGCTATGAGCTAACCCTCTTTATCCTTTTTCTCTGCTTATGCCATGTGTAAGCAGATCATCAGTAGTAACAGTAGCAAGTACATAGGTGTGAGCATAACGAGGAGTTTAAGGCAGAATGAGGTATTGTCTTCAACTAGTCTGTGCTTGGACTACTACTCGGGATTTTGGCCAGTGATCCATACCTTTTTGTAAAAAGTGTTTTGAGAATGTTTTTCATGTGCATACTAGCTTCTGAAGTAGAGTGAGATATCCACAGGTGTGGAAAGTTGATGATATGTGTATATTTGTTAAATTGTGTAAGTTTTGATGATTATGGCATGTATAAGTATGGTATGAAGGTGTGTAGTATGAAAACTGTGATTATGGCTATGAAAGCCAATGTATATGGTTGTGAGTATATATGGTTGTGATGAATTATTTTGCAGGATAAGTTGCAAGAACTATTAGCCCATTACGCGAGTAATTCATGTCGAAATTATATTTGTTTTTTGATAATTAATGTAACACCCGAGATTATTTCCGCTGCAATTGTATGAACAATATGATTAGGTAATACGTATAGGGTAGGGTGTTACAGGTACTCCTCAGATCCGCATCTCTCCCATCGCCGGCGCCATCGCAAGAGATGGGAAATTTTTTGTCTTCAATCACCATGAACCGCCTGGAGCCAGTATCAGAAGAGCCCATAACCAGAGACGAACAAATCAACAGAGGCGGGAGGAGAAGCCACCATTATCACACTCCTTTGACCAAACCTCCCGGCGTCGTTCCGCCTCCGTTCCACTGCCAAACGTGCACCATCTCGTGGTAGATCACGCCGACGAATTCCCTCCTCGCTTCGTCATCGTCGCTGTAGTACCTCTCCAAATAGCCCGCGTTGAAGTGGATTTCGTCGTTGTCGGCGAATGGCACGCCGTCTGAGTTTTCTATGAACAAGCTAATTGTTGGTATGGTTTTTCTTTCTGCAGGGGTGTTCAGCTGCAGTGCCTTCCAGGTGAAGTCAGTTGCGTCTGCTAGCGTTTTCTTGATGAGATCCATCCCGATTTGGTTGGAGAAGCTATTGTTGCCCGTGGAATCGGAGACCCTGTATAATTCAATGGATCCATAAATGGCTGCCATTTCCGATTTCGCTTCATTTCCATCCAATTCCGAAATAAGAAAATCATACTTCGTTTGTCCTATCATAATGGGAATTTGATACTATGACGATGATAAAGCTTTAGGCGATGATGATGATGATGAGAATTTCATATTTGTATACAGTGGTAAAGTGAGGTCAATCTCATGGTTTAAACTACATTGCTGTTACTATTGGAGTGGAGTTGAGGTTATCATCAAACACTTTCTGGTTGTACTCAATTGGAGCTGCTAGTTTCAGATATGGTTTTCTTTTTGCCAATTTATATATATGCATTATTAGTAATACTAATGCAGATCCAATTGTAATACTTATTATATAAGCAATACTAATATGAGAATTGAGAACTCGTCACAAAGCTTGAGGAGGCTCTGGACGTCTACAAGGAGAAGCAAACTTTTGGATTTGGACGAGATGTTGTTACTTATAATGCACTCATAAATCTGCCATCCACAAACACGGTAAAACAATCCACAAAAAGCGTACTAGAAACCTCCCAATCCATACCACAAATCCCCTAAAACAAACCAAAAACCCCACAAAGCATACCACAAATATTCCGAAAGCACACCAGAATCCTCATTAAGCAAACCACAAACACGGTAAAGCAAACCACAAACCTCCTAATGCAAACCAAAAATATATTAAAACAAACCAGAAACCCCACAAATCAAACCATAAAATTTTCGAAAGCACACCATAAACTTCTTAATGCAAACCACAAACACAATAAAGCAAACCAGAAACCTCCGAATGCATACCACAAATCTCCTAAAACAAACCACAAACCTCACAAAGAAAACCACAACATTTGCTAAGCACACCATAAACCTCCTAATGCAAACCACAAACACAATAAATCAAACCACAAAAAAGCAAACCATAAACGTCCTAATGCAGACCACAAATATATTAAAACAAACCAGAAACCCCTCAATGCAAACCACAAAATTTTTGAAAGCAAACCAAAAACTTCTCAATGCAAACCACAAACACGATAAAGCAAACCAGAAACTTCTTAATGCAAACCACAAACACGATAAAGCAAACCACAAAAGGCATACAAAAATATGAGAAACCAAACCATAAATCTCACAATGCAGACCATAACATCCAGTGGTCGTTGACCGTTGACCGGTCAACAAAATTCGTTGACCAAACTCCGATGACCGTCAGTGAGTAGATTCCGGCGCCGATAGGCATATTCCGGCCCCGATGACTAGATTCCGACGCCGGTAAGCATATTCTGGCGACGGTGAGCATATTCCGATGACAAAATAGCATATTCCGGTGACCGACGGCGAGATTCCGGCGACCAAAATTTTGGGCCGAAAATAAAAAAGTATTTTATTTTTATTTTTTTATTTAAAAATATTTTTCATAATGATATTTATACCTCTAATTTGATTTTACACTAGGTGAACTCATCTAATAAAAAGTCATCACAACCCTACCTTCCTATTGGTTGGGGACTGGTGTTGTTACAATAACAACACAAGAAGTGTTGTGATAGTATCTAGTCCCTTGGCTAGTCACAAGTCCCACTTGATCCATTCGCTTGAGAACAACGAACACCAACCTTGCGTGATATAACTACTGTTGGCTTCATTTTTGCTGTTTTTTTTAGCGCCTTCCAGACCCAGGACCTTTCACTACTTTTTCTTGTTTGTAATTTTCAATATTAATAAGTGATATCATCTTTCTAAGGAAAAAATGGTTAATGACATGAACATTCTTGTAAAATTCCAACATTTCCAACATTTGGGTTTAGGTTTGCTTGTAATAAATGTATGAATTGGGTTGATGGTTACATACAATAATCTTGAATCAAAACTTAATTAGCTCATTGGGCCAGTTGAAAAAGAAGCAAAAGATGAGCCGCAAAAGATGCGGCTAACAGAACCCGAGGTCAGAGGGATTGAAAGGAGACGAAGGCTCGATGAGAGTAGGGTTTGGGAGTTTTTTTTTTGTTTCGATTTCTGATTTATTTTTTGGGAGGATGATTATTATTTTTGGCCAGAGTGTGGGAGATCTGGCATGTCAAACCTGACGTGTAAAGAAAACAATATTTAATTCCTTCTGTTAGTAAATTGGATGAAAATATGAACGGGCGCACTTTAATCGGACTTAAGTGGTATCCGATGCACTAAATTAACTTTGATGGTATGGCTTCACCAATTGCCAAATTTAAGTGGCACAGAGTGTATTTCACCCTCTCGATCCACATTTAAAATCTTTATTAACCTAGACATTACCCTAAGCTAATGCGGCTAGCCAATAGCCAGAGGAAGGAAACAGAATACCTCCCCACTCTACCCCCTCGTTTTGCCTTGCATAGCCACCGCTCCAAATTCCTCCTTCCCATTCCTGATGCCAATTAATAGGGTTGCTAAACAGTTTGTTTTTGTTAACCACTAATAGATACTAGCTTTTTACCCAGCCCGTTGGCCGGAGAGATTTATTTTATAATTTATATTAATTAACTTATTTATATGTTTAAATTATTTTGGATCTTCTAAATATTTTGTGTTCTTGATTCATAAAAGAGTTTGTAGTATGTCTATATTGAAAATTTCCAATATTTAGCACACTCACTTCTGATGCTTCGGTTTTCTAATCATAAATTATGTCGCTGTCACGTCCCATTTATAACTTATGTCAAAATTTGTCAATCAAAACACTAATATTTAGCGTACGCCAACCTGAACCACACACACACTACCTTACGACCATTGAGTTTTACTATTTAGACTTCAGAGTTTTTTGGGGCATGATACTATACCCTAACCTCTAATAGGTGAACTCTTATCCCTAATTCTCTAACCTCTAATTTATGCAAATACTTTGTCATACCTATCTTCTATCGTATCTTGAGTAAAATGCAAAGATAGTATACCTTGATATATATATATATATATATGGCGAGTTCTACGGTACCCCGAGTGAAATCCGGTGTATCGCATACCTTGAGTATGAAAACGCTATCTAGACCTTGAATTGATTGATCTTTTGGACATGATATTATACTCTAACCCTTAAAGATCAAAATATAGGTCTTAGCTCCCTAAATCTTATACTACAATATCAATTTAATTAGAAACAATAATCGACGGCTATGATTCGTCCAAATATTGGCAAAAAAATGAATGCTCCGTCTTAGGGTTTATAGTTTATGAGTTAGATAATTAGGACCTAGGGTTCACTCAATAAGGATTAGGGTATAGTACCAAGCCCAAAGTTTTTTCTATTTCGGGGTCTAGATAGTGTTTTCATAGTGTTTTCATATATATATATATATATATGGTAGCTACTTCGGTGCACTCACAAAAATGAGTGCATTCAATGCACCCAACTCTAAAAGTAGCCTTAAGACATCAATTTTTTATTTTAATTGGTAAGATCAGTGTAATATGACAATATAATATAAGATCACAACTAATCAATGCATTACCCTAAGCCCTAAACCTTCAATTTTGAACTTTTGCCCTAAACCCCAAATCATGAACCCTAACCCTAACCCTAACCCTAAATCTATAAATCATAATTTCTTCAAATTAATGTAAATTTTGAATAATTTTTGTGCTAATTCATGGGGTTTCTTTTTCATCGTATCATACGTGATGATTAACATTGTTTTGACATGAATCGCATGCTCATAATGACAAATATGAAGCGAGTGCATTGAATGCACCAAAAAATGTGAGTGCACCGAAGACATAACCATATATATATGTGTGTGTGTATATATATTATAGACTCAAAATTATCCAGATACTTTTCCAGACCTATCTTATCTCGCCTAATACTCATATTAAAAGTGCTACTCGCCTATCCCCCACCCTCGGGATAGAGATCCCGCTTTTACCCATAACGTCAGACAACCATTGAGGTTGTTTATCGTTTGATATGTAATATATAAAGAGGAAAATTATAAGATGATGCTATTTATTTCTTATCCTTTCCCGCCGCCCCCCTTTACGGAGAATAATAGGGTAGGGATGAAAGGATCATAGCTCGATATATTTTTATTCTGTTCATCGTATTGGAGGTTGTGTTCTTTTTTTTTTTTGCTTCTTTTCATTCTTCTTTGACACCTATGGTTGCGATCAGTGGTATTTAGCCCCCGAAAGGGGTTGAGATTTTAGGTCCTTTGGAAATCCAATACACATTCATGATCCTCAAGTTTTGACGAACTCTTGACCAATGTTGTAAAGATTAGGACTTTTTAGTGAGACATTCTTAGTAAAGATACTTCATTGTTGGATCAATTTATTCATCCATATTGAAACTTGACACACACCGTAGCCCTCGTGATGATTAAATTCTATAATCTCGACTCATTTCCATTTTGGTTGTTAGTTTTTTTTTTTATCAAGACACTTAAATTTAGTATATTATAGAATATGTATCAATTGTTAATTTTTGAAGTTCAACCCGTGGTCATTGTTTATATGTTGGCTTAGAATCTCAATCTAAGACACTCGCACACATTATCGAGGATTTTGGTCTTAACATGGTCGTTGAATGTGTAATTTTCAAAGATTTTATCACTTATATATTAATATTTGATAAAGAGTTTCCACAATACACATATTTTTCAAGTGCATTTAAAATGTCTTATCATTTGAAAAATATTGGTGGATTTCATTAGATTATTTCCATTAACTTATTATCTATACAACATATATCAATTCGTGTTTCTCGAGTTTGGACGAACTGGCAACCAATTTTGAGAGTTGAGATTACTGGATAATAATACTTGATTGTTGGATAAATATGTTTATCCCAATTGACTATTTTACTAAAAATTGCCAACCTTTATTTGCTAAATGTCTAGGTTAGTAGTTGATGAAACGCGATGTTTATCGTAGATTCTCAACAAAGGTTCTCTAACATTCCTTATGTTTTTTCAAGGAATCTTGTGTCTCATCCTAGGGTATGAAGTCAAAGTTCGTCAACAATCATACTTAAGTCAATTTTGAAAATTTTTATTTATAATCGTTGACGATAAGTCCAAGTCTGAAAGAAAATTTTCTTAGCATACGACTTAGGACCTCAATAGAGCTTGCTCAATCAACATGATATAGAACAAATATTATTAATGTGAACTTAGGACACATTATAAAATTATTGCACATGTGATTTCTCTTCATTTGAGGAGTTTAAGGTAGAACATGATGTGAGGAATAAGAAGTCTTTTTTAAATAAATAACTATAACTACTCGATCAAGATTATACTCTGACATTTTGCTAAATAATACTTATTTTATTTTATAGACATATAATTTACGAATAAGAGAGTGTTTCATTGCAACAAAATATAAAGTAATATAGTTTATTTTTCATAGGTAATTGAATGTCAAATGTTTATTTTCTCTCTTTTCATATAATTTTTTTAATCGAAAAAAATTTATTGTTTATGTGTATGTTTGTCTAATTTTCATAAAAATATAACTTATCATTCAATTTTAGCAAAAATGAGTAAAAAATTTACTTCATAAGGTTTAATCAGATATTTTTTATTTAAACAAATGTGGTATATGTTACTTTCTGTTTTCTTATTTATATTTTTTTACTAGACAAAAAATTATTATTTATGTGTGTTTGGTTAAGTTTATCAACATGTAACCTACTATTAAAGCAAAAAAAAAAAGTTAAAAGAAATGGAAATATTAAAGAAGAGAGAGGTAGCTCCATAAATACATTAATAACTAATTTTTTTGTTTGTAAAAAAGTTGTCCAACTTGGCAAATTGTGGATCCTCCAAGTGCTTATGTGGCAAGAGATTTCTTTTGAATTGTCATAATATATAGTATAGATAGATAGATATAGATAGATAGATAGATAGATAGATAGATATAGATAGATATAGATATAGATATAGATATAGATAGATAGATGCCGGTTATCGATTAACCAATAAGCAAAAAGTTCATATCGATAACCAAATCTATAAGCCTTATTAGTTAATCATATTTTATTGGTTGGATAAGCGGTTACTTTGATTCTTAACCAATAACTACTAACAGACATTCCAACAATTACGGTTATACCTAATCAAACCATATATCTTTGATTTTTTCACGAAATATAACAAATCGAAACAATAACCACTTGTAATATACAAATCATCATCCAATTAAGTTTAACAAGTGTCATTTAACATCATTTTCAATCTACAAACATAACAATGACCAAGAGTACTAAATTAAAGGCAAATAATTCAAATTATTTAACTACATTTATTGTTAACATAAAATAATAATTATAAAAATAATATCAATACAAAATTCATCAAGAATTCATAATTGAAATCCAAATTCCAATTCGTAAAATAAAAACTAATCAAACTTATTCATCTAATCACTGAGTAAGGAATCAAACACAAGCACCACAAGATCATTATTATTATTCACAAACATCAAAGAAAAAGGATCATTAGAGTATGAGTTTCACATGTCTAGTGCAAAGGGGAGTTAGGGAGGAGTGACTTTAAGGATTTTGACTGTTCATTTGAGATTTTTGGTGGAGAGTTGCTTGCAGTAAGTGAGATTGAGCATCCGTGCACAGTCCTGTGCAAAGCAGTCAAAATCGAAATTTTACCTAAAATCGAAATTTGGAGTAAAATCGGAATCGTAAAATCGAATCGTAGGATTTTAAGTACCATATAGAAATTAACATATGATCATATTAATAAGGTAAATCATTAATAACACAAAGACTTATAACATTTAAAGTGATAATTTTCAAGATTAATTTTTAAGCCACGTCAAATTAGAGAGAGAGTGGAGAGAAACAGTGAGGGGTGAGGGTGTGAGTGAGTGGGGTGGGGAGAAATCTGGAAAGTCTTTGTTTTCTTGCAGGTCCGCAAGGAAGAAGAGCGAGTACAGCGGCGACACCGAGGAAGGGCTTAGGCGTAGGGATGGCAATTACCCACCCATGGGTATTCTTGCCCAAATCCAATTATACCCATATATTATGGGTATGGTATGGATTTATTCTATATAGGTTTGGATAGTACTTGGGTAGGTGGAGTTGGATTTGGATTTTGTTTTCAATGTGAAAATGGATATGGGTATCCATCACTTTGGACCTGTTTGTAAATGTTTATTGATTTAGGTACTAAATGTAAAACAAAAAAAAATGAAGTATCAAATTATAATTTTTCATACATAATGCTGAACTTGTTTGTATCTTTGTAGAAAGTTCAGGTACTAAATAGTAATTTGATATGTAAAATTAGCAGCGAAACCTTCCACCGGAATTTCCTCCGTCGACCAGTCTCTCCGCCAGTTCGCCGGCAGCCGGAAACGTCGCTGGTGACTCTGGGAGTCTGGGAGGCTAGGTATGGAGGTGGCGGGTGGCCGGTCATCAATGGTGGAGACAGAGAGCACAGCTGGCCAAATGGAGGACGATAGTGATGGCGGAGGGGATAGCGTAAGTGAAAGAGGTGATGGGTTCCAAGGCTCCGCTCTCTTCTCGATCCGAAGAAACAAACGGAGGCAGTGGGTTCCAAGGCTCCAGCTGGATCTTGGAGGAAGGGATCAGATCTCTGGTGAGTCGCGATCTCTCACGAATCAACTGCGTCTCGAATCGGAGGGGTTTCGAATCAAGCTGCGTTTCAAATAAAGCTGTGGTTCGAATCAACTGCGTCTCGAATCGGAGCTCGGAGTGGGTTTCGAAAACGATGGCGGAGCGGGTGCGATTTAGTGGGTCGGAGCTCGGATGGGATAACGATGGCGGCGATGGCCGTGGCACCGACGGCGGTGGCCGGTGGGTAGTAGACTACTGAGACAGCTCGGAAAGAAAGAAGTCTCTCGACTGAGATGGAAGTGAAAGAGAGAAAGACTGAAAGAGAATCTCGATTTTTTTTTTGTTTTTTCATTTTTAATTATTTGATTTGGATTGTTTTATCCAAATCCATGGGTAAACCCAAAGTAGATCCAATATAATGGGCATGGGTTTTGACCTATCTGACTTCACCCATTTGAATTTAACTTGCACTCCAAACCCAACCCAACAAGGTTGGATAATTAAAAGCCCATGGGTATGGGGATTTTTGCCATCCCTACTTAGGCGGGGGGAGCTACATATCGGAAGCAAGATTATCTGCCTAGAAGACTGGAAGACGTTTAAAGGAAGTCTCATCGATCAGGTTTACGGTGGATGGGGTGCAGAACAGGAGAAGATTTATCTACCTCGAAGCTTGCCAGGCTGTGTGGTTTGCCGCAAAGTTAAGGAGTTTGATGAAGACAAGAGTTCCCCGCCAAGCTAGTAGAATGGAGTCAACAGCAGGTCGCACAATAGAGGTTGGCAAGATGGATAACATGATATGATCCCAATTGGATCAATCCACAATTCACAATTACTTGTCAAAGAAGTCATCTCAACTAACTTGAAGAATTCTGATTTTTTTACCAAGTGTTGAAACAGTTTCAGGTAGCATACTTTGGAAGCTTGTATCTCACAAATGGCTCAATGGAAATGGGGGACCAAGGGCATGTCTTGAAGATAAAGTTGCTATCTTTCCAATGGTATGCTTTTTGGATCCAGAAAATGTCAATAAAGTTGTTTTCCAAGGCCTCAAATTTGCTACCTCAAAACTGGAAAACTGCCAGAAAATGATTTAAGTCTGGAAACTGTTTTGTGAACTCTACTTTGGAGATTAATTCGAGGAGTATGGATCTGATTCAAGTCCAAAAGCTTCCACAAAATGAAACTAGGTATGTTTATGTACCAAGGGAAGGAATGGTATGAAAGATTGGAGTTCTGGAAGGTCTCGAACGAAAGGCGCGAAGTTAGTACGAAACCTGCGTTTGGACTGGGCAAGCTGTAATTTGGATAAAAGCTTCCAGTTTTCAAGAAGATTCGGAGACTACTGGGTGTTGACCTGTCCTTCTCGATCGGCCGAAGCTAGAAGTTCAGCGAGGCAAAGTTTAGAGGTCGTTGTGAGATTTTGGAAGGAACAAATGGGAAGAGACCTCGCTAGCTGCACAGGAAGGTTTATCTTGGATTTTGGTAATGGGAATCGATCGCTCCACATTTGAAAAGCTTTGAAATCTGTAGAACAATTGGAGAGCGAGCTATGTGGCGGTTTCGTCGATATTGAATGGGGCGATCGGAAGGACCCTTGCGTCAGATTGAAAATTAAAAGGAAAGGAGTGCTTCCTAAAGTGCTGCCTCTAATTTACGGTTCCACACTGTTCCGTGTTCTGATCGTCGACTTTCCGTGGATGGACGAGCCGGCGGTGGACATGAATCGTCGCAGATTACTGAAAGTTTCCAAAGTAACCCGGATGGTACGGATAGTCGAGCAGGAGCTTCTCACCGACAGTCGTACCCTGAGAGGAAAACATCATTAACTCCAATAAGTAGGAATGTGAACAGTCGCATGCATCGGAGTGGTGGAAAGATATTTTCCAGGGTCTAGTCTAGGTGAGAAAAGAAGGTCCCGCTCCCTCCAAACCCGAAAGCTTAGATTGGCGCTGGGTCCCATTCTTGGACCGAGAAAGATTCGAGCTCGAGCTAGATTATCAAAATTCGAGTTCGAGCCGAGCTCGAGCTAAAAAATTAATAAACGAGCCGAGCTCAAGTTAAGCAAATATTCGACTCGACTCGGCTCGTTTGCAGCCCAAGTTGCAGCCCAATAGGCCCATCTCTTGAGTTGCAGCACGTTCAACCTTTGGCGATGTTATCTTTAGCCCACAGAAAACTAGCCTCAAGCCCACTCTGTCAGTTACCCATTAGTACCTTTACCCTTTCCGATTCGCTTACCCTCTCTTTGGCAATTCCAGTACAACAAATCCTTTCAAATATCCTTTCCCAAATCCCTAAAACCCCATTTGAGACTTACATCTTTCCCCCCTCTCTTTGCCACGTTGTCTCTGGTGCACCCCCATCCCACATCCTTACCCTTAGACCATCCACAATGGTGGAAGGGAAAAGAGGGAAATTTGGGTGGGAAAATAGGGAAATGAGGGTTTAGGAAATGGTTTGGCCACAATAGGTGGGAAGGGAAAATAGCAATGCTTTTAAAGCCGAGCCGGAGTATGACCCGGTAACGTGAACGGCTTGGTCATTAGTGGTCCAGCCGACATTAGACCGTTTAAAAACCGTTTGAGAACCGGTACCAAGGTTGTCAAACCGGTTTATGCCAGTGTGTCGGTTTAGCAAGTGGAATGGTTCAACCGGTGGTACATACCGGTTTGTGCCGGTTCATGCCGATTAATATTACAAATAATTTATAAATTTTCATATTTAAACACAACATTTAACGTCAATACCTAAATATTTGTACTTGAATCCAACAAATAACATCAACATTTAACTTTTTAACACATAAAATAAATAATAAATTACTTTTTATCAATTATATTCACTAAGATAAGATCATTTTATTTGAAGATTCGTATAACGATCATGCCAGTCATACCGGTGGTGTCATACCGGTTTTATGACCGGTACAGGTTAAACCAGGTTGAACCAGTGGCACACCGGCCGGCATGACAACCATGACCGGTACCTAATAAACAGTCATCTGTAATAGTAGACACTTCTTAATCATGGTAAACCACAAGTAAATTACTCTCTTAAACCATTTAGAACATCAGTACTGAAAGATCTAAAATTCAATTCCAAACCACCACATTGTTCCAAAATAGAAGCAATATCACACGAGTCTGAACATTAAACAAGAGTCTTAAACATGGAAACCACTAAAAGTCTCAAACTCAAACAACTATCAAATACAACTTCGTCATCATTTCATTCACCATCACTAGCATCAGATGAATCACTGCTTAAAGACGCCATCCCAATTGCTGTGCTACCAGCATGTCCATCATCATCTAATAAGTAAACAAAAATATGTTAGAAATCATGTGTTAAAAATAGATCAAAGTTGAACATTCTTCATTTACTAACAATATGTCAATCCAACCTTCATTGCGACCTCTTTTCCTACTTGTAGTTCCACTTCCTTCAGGAACGTCAGTAGCATTATTATCACCCATAGCTTGCATCAACTCATCAAAGCTAAGATCTGGAGTTGGATCCTCTTCCTCATCCATAACCCAAAATTCAGTGGCATTAATCCATTCATAGTCAAATGGATCAACCAAGAACTTACTTTTTCTAGTACGAGACCTATGAATGATTAAATACAAGTCAAATATGTCACTATTTCATGGCAAAAATATTTTGTACTCAAATCAAACATATTTGCTATTTATCACATACCTCTTTCCTAGCTTCATGTTGTAGTTCACAAAGACTAGATTGCTTAGTCTTTCATGCTCTATACGGTTCCTCTTCTTGGTATGAATCCGCTCGAACACACTGCAATTTCTTTCACATCCAGAAGAGGCAGAAGTTTGGCTTAGGACTCGAAGTGCAAGGTTCTTCAACAATGGTGCACTATCACCAAAGGTATTCCACCAATCATCTACAAAGAAAAATAATTTATTAGAACAAACACAATTAAATAGACCAACTATTGCATTACAAATCATGATACTTCATATTACCTGGATCAAGTGATGATCTACCTCTAACAGCCAAGTCCCTACCAAAAGTCCCCTTCGCTTCCTCAAACAGTTTCAGTTCCTTACATGCTTGCAAACCATCACTACAAAGTTGGGGCTTTTCCAGCAAGTTTATTATAGCCCCCTTCACCTCAATGTCCCCCACATATTCCTCATCATATTTGAGAGCAGGATTGAAGAAATAAGCTGCTTTGACTAGATCCCCCGGAAATGCTTATCCCACCTTTTGTTGATGATGTCAATGTAAGGCTTGTACAAAGTCTCTTTACCTAAAAAGATCTCTTTGATTCCCTTAACTGCTCTTCTCATTCCCTCATAAACATAAGCAAGAGTGGGCTTCTCATCTGAATCCACAAGCTTCAGCAACTTCATGACTGGTTGAGCCACATTTGACATCTCCAAACAATCACCCCAAAACTGAGCATCTAACAATATAGCACTCACCGCCTTTCCTTTTGCAGTCTTAGATGATTCATCTGCATTGAAGAACTCACTCACTGCTAAAGCTTGTAAATCAACCTTGTGCTCATACACACTCTTCATGGAGAGGAAATTAGTAGCAAAGCGAGTTGCACCAGGTCTCACTATTTGCTTCCAATTTGGCCTTGCTTTCAACCAATTAATCACAGGAGAATGATTATAAACAAACACAGTGACTCTTCTAGCCTTTTGAATGACAACCTTCACATTCTCCAAATCTCCAAAATCACTCAATATCAAATTCATGCAATGAGTTGCACATGGAGACCAATAAATATGTGGATAAGTCTTATGAATAATCTTACCACGTGACTTTTAGTTAGCTGCATTATCAGTGACCACATGAACCACATTGCCCACGCCAATCCATTGAATTGCTTCATCAAATATCTTGAAAAGTTCTTTGCAGTCTTCACAACCGTTGTTGCATCAACAGATTTAAGAAAACAAAGACCTCTACTACAATAGACCAATAGATTAACCAAACTTCTACCTTGTTGATTAGTTCAACCATCAACCATTAAAGTACACCCATGCTGTCCCCAAACGGCTTGGTGTTGATCAACAATTAGCTAGGTTTCTCTCTTCCAATCAACTAGTAAAGGCACCCTTAAATCATGATATGATGGTACCTTAAATCCTGGACCAATAGCCATTGCAGCATCAAACATCCTCTGCCAACTATCTGAGTGAGCTACATTAAAAGGTATGCAATTCTCATAGAAGAATTCTGCACAAATCATATGAGCTCTATGAATTGCATCCTTAGTAGCCATTGCACTTTTGATGCTTGGTTGCGACCCATGAGTGGTTCTTGGAGAAAAAAAGTCAGCTCCCTTAGCTTTCTTCATCAAGTCACTAACATTTTTAGTTGCATGTGATCTCGCTAACTCAACCACATCATCATCTTTGTCACCAATGATAGGATCATTAGATTTTGACTTCCCTTCCTTCTTTTCATCATATTCTTTAAGAATATTTGCAAATCTCAAACGCACATCATAGGGAACTTTTGAGCATTTCACAATATTCCATTTTGTAGAATGAGCAAGATGCTCTTTCATCCGATGAATCCCCCTCCCCTTTTCTCAATTCCACATAGCATGCATTTGAGTGCCAACACCTTCCCATTATCATCTTTGACTTCTTGGATGTAATTCCAAGCAGGATCATTCTTTCCTCGACCAGATTGCCCAGTTGAAGCAGTAGAGCTTGGTGTTGTTGATTGAGTACCACTATCTGGATTTGGAATACTCATCTACAAAAGAAAGATCAAATCAGCAAAGTTACAAGGGAAAATCTAACACTACCATTCTGAAACTTCTAAATAACTCAATCAAGTAAACAAGTAACGAGGTTGCAGTCTGGAAATGTTTATCAGTTTATGTCATATTTGAAACAGAGTCAGAAGAAATTGGCAATCAAAGCAAGCACACAATCACAAACAAAAAAGCAAATATTATCATTGGAGGTATCGTGGCAGCCTGATTGTGCATACCAACAATTGCAGAAATCACAGAAACCACTTGACCTGCCCTCTTTTTCCCTCTTTTAACTTCTAATTATTTGTTTGTTTATTAACCCCAAATGGTAAATCCACTTGCTGATGCCTGATGGAGCAAGTGGATTTTATCGAATCTCACATTTAGACCTTCAGGATAAAGGCATAAACAGAACTTCAAATGGATGCATATATGGGTCTGATAATGTAAAAGACAGGTTATATTTTGAAATCAATCCTCGACTAATTGATGTTCTGCAACCACAAGTCCTCGACTAATTGATCAAGTTGCGTGCTTTCTTGACTTGCTTTTATTTGGGTGGGATTTGCTACAACTGAAAGGGTAGAATCAACCAGAAATTTGCATCAATTAGGTTTAACAAAATTAACTTACCTCGAGCAAGAGGTGAGTCGGCTGGTGGGAGATGTTGCGGACTGTGGAGGGCAGTGGCTGGAGCAGGGCAGTGGTTGGCTGGAGTAGGGCTGCTTGCAACGATGGCGGGGAGCAGAAGCTGGCGACTGGCGATGGAGCTGCTTGCGGCGGCGATTGCGAGCTGCTTGCGCCTGGGAGCGGGGAGCAAAAGCGACGATGGCGACTGGCGAGGGCGACTGGCGATGGCGCGCTGCTTGCTGCGACGGGACGGAAGCGCTGGGGGCCTGGGGCGATGGTTGACGGCGGCAGGGTGGCGCCGCTCTCCCTCTGCCGTTTGTTGTCAAAGAACTAGAGAAATAAAAGGAAAGGTAGGGTTTTGTTTGGCTGCCCAATTCCACGATTTATTTTTTTAGGGTAAACCGAACGGTCGAACCGCGCGACCAGCTTGAGCGGTTCGAGCGGTTAACCGCTTCGGCCGCTCGCCGGCCGCTGTATAAAATCATGGCGGTTAAATAGCTGATCCGAGCCGGTTTTACGGCCTGGTGGCGGCTTTGGCGGTCCGGCCGGCCGGCTCGGTTCGGCTTTGACAGCACTGGAAAATAGGGTAATTGATAAGGGTTTTTTTTGCCAAAATCAATTTAGTGTTGATCTCATCACTTTATTAAGATAATTTGTTCATAATTTTCATAATTTGTTCATAATTAAAGAAAACAAAACTAAAATCATCGGGTCCCACCCACCCCTTTCCTTTTCCCCTCCTCCATTTGTCCTCTAGTGAAGGAAAAACTCTACCACTTTTTCCTATCTTACTTTTTTTCCCTAACCCTATTGTGGGATTTCCCACCCTTTTTCATATTTTTCCCTCTTTTTCCCATCTTGTTGTGGACAGTCTTACCCTTAATCACTTCTCCCCACCTGCTACCTCTTACTCTCCGCTGTTTTCTCCACCCTCACCCCCCAGAGAGTCAACCCCTCCTGTCCCGTAACCTCTGTTAATTGTTATTCTCCGCCTCCCTTGACCCTAAATCGAGCTCCCCTATCCTAAGCGACCCGAATCCTTTAGCTATTGTGCCTTTCAGCCCCTGGATCGAGATTGTCTTTCACTGTGGCAAGGGCGATTGGATTTGGAGGTGATAATGGAAAGGAGTAGACAGTATTGTCAGCTTTTCGACCTCATTATAGTAAATCCTGTAAATGATGCTTGCAGCAGGTTGAAGTAGTGGTGTTAGAGACTGTTGGAAGAAAAAAGAGGGAGTAGAGATCTAAACTTCAGATGGAGCAGCACAGATTGGGGCCTTGTGAAACTCCTCCATCTGTGCGTCGTGCCCGAAAAGACCACCTCAATAGAAGAAAGATGATACAGTGGAAAGAGTTGCTAAGGGAAGGACTGCAACAAGAAGTAAAAACAGGTATGCCGATAACGTCGTTAGATAACAATGATGCATTCAATCGTTGCGTGGAATGTTAGAGGATTATGCTCTTCTGAAAAAAGAGCTAGAATTAAAAGAATTATTAGAAGGTGGCATCCATAAATTATTGGCTTGACCGAAACTAAGTGTAGCAAGTGTTCGAAAAAGCTAGTGTGCTCGATAAGTGGCAGTAGATCATCTGATTGGGTTGCTAAGAATGCCGTAGAAACAAGAGGGAGCATTTCCATAATTTGGGATAAAGACCAATACCAACAAATAGGTTCTTGGGTGGGCAATTTCTCTCTAGCAGTGAGGTTGCAGATTGTTGGAACCGTGGAAAGTTTCTCAGTTTTGGTTGTCTATGGTCCTCAGCGAAGGAAGAAAAGCTATTGTTCTTACAAGGGTTAGATCAGATGAACACTACAGAGGGCAGCCGCACAGCTCTGAGTTGATGATTGAATTCAATAGTATGATAAATGGTTCTAATCTGACTGATTTGCCACTCAAAGGGTCGTTGTATACTTGGAGCAACGGTGGAGCACAAGCATCTCTTTCTCGTATTGACAGGGCACTCGTTAATCAGAGCTTCGAGGACTGTTACTCACCAGATGTCGTCTATGCCTTGGACCGGGTAGAGTCAGATCATAATCTGATCCTACTGAAATAGGAATCAGAGGAAAGAGTTCACCGGACTTGGAAATTCAGGAATATGTCGCTCTGAAAGATTCATTTCTTAGTCGTTGCGTAGGGTGGTAGAACGTACCTATAGAGGGTCGTGATAACATATTTCGATTTGGACAAAGGCTGAGGCAAACGAAGAGTTTAGTCAAAGTTTGGAATAGGGAAGAGTTTGGGCGGATTGAAACAAAGATTGGCGAGATGTTGAACAAAATAAAGGAGGTAGATAGAAGTGAAGAAAGGGGATTCGACTCTGAAGCTGCTAGACTGGACAGGAGCTTGTGGCAATGTGAATTGGACAGAATCCTTTTGATGGAGGAAATTTCTTGGAGGCAAATATCAAAAGAGTTTTGGCTAAAAGTAGGGGACAAGAACTCAACATACTTCCATAGAGTGGCAAAAAACAGCAAGCGAAGGAACTGTATAAGTCATATAAAAGTGAATGATGTGGTTCTCGAAGATAGGCAGGAGCTGAAAAGCGCCGTTGTTAAGCATTCTTTTGAACCTCTTCACTGAAAGAGGAAGCAGCAAGCCTTTCTTTAGTTCATACAAGACTGATTTTTTTGGGATAGAAGATAATTATGAGATATCAAGACCTTTCACCGAAGAAGAACTTTGGGAAGCTATCAAGTGCTGCAATGGAGACAAAGCACCAGGACCGGACGGATTCACTTTAGAATTCTATAAGAGGTGTTGGCGGGTGATAAAAGGAAGCCGAATTCAGGAGGCCTGTTTGATTGCAAATGAGTTGATTGATAGCAGGAAGAAGTGTGGGAGGCCATGAATTGTTCTGAAGCTGGATATCGAGAGAGCTTTTGACTCGATAAGTTGGGAATGTGTTGATAATATTCTTTGGGAAATGGGTTTAAATGTGAAATTCAGGAGATGGATTGAAGTAAGCCTCAAGGTGGCTAAAGTATTGGTGTTATTGAACGGGGAGGCTGCTGGCTATATTGACATGAAGAGAGGGGTGAATCAGGGCGATTCACTATCACCATTTATTTTTAATTTTGGTGATGGACATCTTATCCTTCATGTTAGATAAAGCTAGACAGATTGGTGATATCACAGGTTTCTTTATGAATAAGGAAGATAGACATGGGGAGGTGTCGCATTTATTGTACGCCGATGATGCTATCATATTCTACGACGCCATAGAAGAACAAGTTGTGAATATTATGACTGTCTTGGCATGCTTTCAAAGTATCACAAGATTAAAAATCAACTTAGAGAAGAGCCGAATGTTTCCAATTGGGGAAGTTGAACATATTGAAAGACTTGCTGAATTATTTGTGGTAATTGGGGTTGTTTGCCTACAGCTTACCTTGGAATACCCCTCGGATCACACCCTAACTCTCACACAGCCTGGGACCAAGTCATTGTTAGGATGCAGAAAAAACCTGAGAGCTGGAAGAGTGGTTTCTTGTCCTTGGGAGGCAGGATCACCTTAGCTAATAACAGTTTTGCAAGTAAGATTCTCTATTTGGCCAGCCTGTTCAGTATACCAAGGAATGTGGTAGCAAAATTGGAGAAGATAATCAGACAGTTTATTTGGGAAGGAGTAGGGGAGGAATATAGGATTCATTTGATTGCTTGGGAATTATGCAAGGCCCCTAAAGAGTTAGGTGGTATTGGTATCAAGGATATTGTATGGCATAATCAAACACTTCTAGGCAAATGGATATGGAGGTTTGCTAAAGAAAGAGAATCGTGGTGGAGATGTCTTATTAACTTAAAGTTTCAGAACGTAGAGTCTGAATGGGTGAGTGGAAATGACAGTGGGGCTGTGGGTCGCAGTCCGTGGAGGCAAATTAGTAAGCTCAATGAGCTTTTTTGGAGATTCGCTTACATTGATCCAGGGTGTGGAGCCTGGACGTTGCTTTGGCATGATAGATGGATAAGTGGGATCACTCTCGCTGACGCTTTTTCCAGGGTGTTTGCTGCTGCTACTCTTTAAAACAGGACCTCTAATGTCGCACAAAGTGCTCATATTGTGAGTGAGAGAGCTATTTGGGAAATTCCTCTAAACCATAACTTAAGGAGGGGGAGGGGGGAAGAAAGGGAGAGAGAGTGTTTGATTCAATTAATTTCATCCTACACTGCTCTTCTACAGTTTGCAGGACCACCTAGAGTTGTTTGCCTTCCATCATCAACAACTGGCTTCACAGTGCAGTCTCTCTACAAAGAACTAGCGAAGGAAAAGTATAGGCAGCTTGAAGGTTTCCCATACAAAGTAATTTGGCAGCATCAAGTACCCATCAAGATATGTACTTTTATGTGGCTTGTGTTTCATTGGAAGATTCTGACACACGACTCGCTCAAAAGGAGAGGATGGAGTATGCCCAGTAGGTGTGCGCTATGCTTGACAAGTGAGGAGGACATCAATAACATATTCATTCACTGTAGGTATGTAAGGAGGGTATGGTTTTTCATTGTTGAGTTTGTAGGAATTCCGAACGTGGTTCGTTCACAAACAGCACACATAAGAGGTGTGATCGAGAGGTGGCCTCATCAACATCCTTCTGGCCCGAAAGAGTGGTGCACGAGAGTCCTTTTGCATGCATTGTGTTGGTATGTATGTGTAGAGAAGAATAACATGCTTTTCGAGAATCAAGCAACACCCCTGCAAGTTGTTTGCGGCAGGATAGGAAGGATGATTGTTGATTGGTTAGTCACAGCAGGAAAAGAGGACAGAACAATTGCTGACCGATGGATTGTGGCGCTACAGAGAAGAATAGAGAGAAGGGATGCCCTCTGATTTCTCATGACCCTTCAAAGGTGTTAACAGTCTATTAATGATAATTTGCCACAGAGTTGCTGCTGGTCATTTGGAGGTTCTATCAATCCAAAGCAGATTCAGGTCCTCTGTTGTAGGAGGTGTGCACCATGTGTGCATTTCGTGAGTTGGGAGTCACTCTATTATGTTTTGGCTGTTCCTGAGATATAGGGAATTGCTCTTTGTGCTTTTTTGCTTTGTTGCTTCTTGATGTTGCCTGTGCACTTGCCTTGCTTTAGTTTGGCCTGTTTTTATCACAACTTGTGTTGGAGTACTTGCTTTGGTTGTACTTGTTAGTTTGTTTGCTGGGTTCTCTTTATTAATAAATTATCACCACCATTATAAAAAAATAATCATCATTTTAATTGTTATTTAATGTGTACCTCAAAATAATTTATGACGAAGGGATATAACTCGTGAGGTTTAGCTCTTGTTTTTCATGTTGTGTCTAGGTAGTTTAACTCAAAGTAGTATTCTGACATCGTCTGCTAAGCATGATTTAAAACTAAGAATAAGTGAACACCAATAAAGTAATTAATGTTATTGGTTTGGTACAAATATATTCATTAATCAATTATTTTGTTAATAATGATGTTAATTCTTACGTACTTACAATATTATGACAATTGTTTTACCGATGAGTTAAACAAGGGGAATGGAAAGGGGGTTGGCCGAACCCTAGTTAGGTTTTTTTTCTTCTTTTCAAATGTTCTTTAAATAGAAAAAATATATGAGAAGATCTCTGTTATTGCCCTTTCCACCGAAACACATCTGCTTCTTTTGAATTGACTCAAGAGCTATTTTGTTCACATATGATCAAAATCCCGTTTTTGGTACGATTTTACCATTTTAACGATTTTAAGGTCCACCGATTTTATGATAAAATCAGGATCGGAATCGCCAAGTAAAATCATAAAATCATATGATTTTACGATCAACATCTCGATTTTGACTACATTGGTCCTGTGCTTGTCGACGATGATGTTGTCGAAAACGATGGAAAGAAGGTGACGATGAAAGCATGATCAAGTGGCTTCTGCTTGTTTATTTATGCAAGGAGTAGTATTGGCGCAATAACTCTCTCTCTTCTCCTTCTTTTCAAAATTTTTCTCTGACTTCTCTCTAAGAAATCCACCCTTCCAGGCAATAAAGGGGGCTGTTGCCGGCGCCTCTCCAGCGACCGGAGGCAGCTCTCCACCGCACCCTCCTGCTTTTTCGCTTTGTGTTTTCAGTTCCATCTCTCTTTGCTTTTCTCTTGGTTTCTTTAGCCATTTTTTGGCATGCTTTCTCTGCTTGTTTGGTTTCCCCTTGTGGGTTGTGTTTCTTCCCCTTCCTTTGGGTTGATTTTTGGTCCTCTATTCTATTGTTTCAGAACTGGAGATGCATGTCCTTTCTAAGCTACAAGGAGGCTAGATCTGCTCTAGATCTGTCTTGTTTTCTCCTCACTTTTCCATAGTCTACCACCTTGTTCTCACCTATCAGATTTTGGTGGTTTGAAGATGAAACCCATGGCGACGGACGCGGTTTTGAAGAGCTTGAAGACAGAAGATCGTCTCCCCTATGTTTCCTCTGCTGGAGACATATCGAGTTTATTTGGTTTCCCTTGGGTTGTGCTCGGTGGGAGGCAGACTGTTTGTTTGGCTCGGGGTGCTGCGTTTGGAGATCTTTCTCTTTCTCCCTACCATCCGGGTTTGGCAAGAACCCGCTCCTTGGCTCGACGATTGGTGGCGATGTCATGGCGGCGTTGCTTGGTTCGAGTGAGTGGCGGCAGCGGCAATTTCGGCCACGGCGGCGGGGAACGCAGAGGGGGGCAATGGCGGCTAGTAGGGGTGGAAATTGGGGTGAGTATGGTTTCCCGCCCCACATTTTGCGGGTAACCACATCCACAAATATAGAAATATGCTACCTACAACCCGCCCCGCAGTGAGTAGTTGTTAACCACTACCCGCTGCGGGTTGGTGCGGGTTGGTTGTGGATACCACAAAAATTTCACATTAAATATAATAATATGCTAATTAAATATTGGTGGATTCACCTTTTTCCCCTTAATATTTAATTATGCTAAGTAAATCAAGAATTAAAATATTAAAAAATGATGAAATCACCAATAGAAAACTGACACGTGGCTGGTTGGAGCTTCTGCGTCCAACCAAGCTTGGAGCTAAGAATTTTCCGAGTTGCATGTTGTGTTGTTCGTGAGTTCGTGGAGAAATTGAGATGATTTTGGGTATTACACTAACCTTTATCGATTATTCCCCTCTTTTAACGAATAGATTAATTTATTTGACTATATCTATGGACTTGATTTTGTTATAAAATAAACATATACCATAGGGACAATGCTTATTTGATAAAAGTATCTCACATGAACATTGCGTATTGACTTGGTTTTGTTTTATAGAATAAGTGCATATTTGATTTTGGTAGCTACTTTAATACTTAGTCTTTCAAGTTTCACAAACTTATATAACTAATGTGGTTAATATGGGTTACAAAGTATTTTGAAGAAATAAATATAACTAATGTGGTTAATGTGGGTTTTGTGGGTAAACCGCTGTGGGTAGTGGTTAACCACTAACCACAAAAATCAATATTTTGTTACCCACACTCAACCCACTATCCACAAATTGTGGGTATTGGTATTCAGAAAGTGTGTGATTTTGTGCCCGCAACCCGCAAACCAAACTTCCACCCCTAGCTGCTAGGGTTAGAGGTTTAGAGGATTTACTAATTTTGGGTAAAATACCTTGGATACCACTTAAGTTTGAGAATTGGAGCAGAGATACCACTTTAGTTTGAATAGGGCATCGGGTACCACTGAACTCTATTATTTGTGCACCTGGTACCACTTAAGTTTAATGTTAGGTGCATTCCGTTAAAGTTAACAGAATATTCTTGGAATATTATGTTTTCTAAAATTTCTTAATTGGTCCTTCTACTTTCCTTATTGTAAAAAATCATTTTGACTTATGAAAAACATCAATTTTTATTATTTAGTTGGTATCCTCTTTTGAAGACTTAATACCAAATTAATTTTTAAATAAAAAATTTAGAATCAACTATCATTATAAGTATATTCAATTATTATTATGTTTTATAATAATTGAATTATTCTCTAAAGCAAATATATCCTATAAATTCTATTTAGTTGGAATCCTCTTTTGAAGACTCTGATACCAAACCAATGTTTGAATAGTAAATGTCAAATAAATTATCATTATGAGTATTTTCAAATACAATTATATGTTATAATAATTGAATAATTTGCTGAAGCAAATATATCCTATGAATTATATATCGATATAAATAATATGAGGATGTTATATTTAATTCTCGTACATCATGCTGATGTTGTATAATTTTTTATGTAAATATCCTTGTAATTTTCTAATATTATATTTTAGATGTTCCATATTAATTAAATTTACTAATTCTAAAGTCGCATTTTTTTCTAGATTTTGTTACGGAATGTTGTAGATTTTATTTATTTATTACTTGGTTACTTCCATTCTCTTTTCGTTCTAAATTTTCTTCAATTATTGGAATATGTTTAATTATTTCCGACTGTGTTCCATTTATCCTTCTTTGGTCTTGATGTATTGATGATCGATTAGGTTTTATTTTAACTATTTTTAATAGTACTTCTAATTGAATTAGCGATTTAAATAGATCTTCTAATATTGATTTTAAATATTTATTATTATATTCTATATATTTATTCTTCTTCTTGATATTTGTTTATTATTTTTACTAATTTATCTATTTTATTAACAATTTTGATTAGTCATTTTAGTAATATTACGTTTAGAAGGTTTTTCAATTTCTATATTAGATAAAAAGTTGTTAAAATTTAGTTTTGGATGTTTTTAAAAGTTTTAGGTACCAAAAAGTAATTAAAATTGTGGATTGGATGGAAAACTAGACGAATGCACATTTTGGCGACTTTAATGGTACCCGACGCCCTATTCAAACTTAAGTGGTATGTCTGCCCCAATTTTCAAACTTAAGTGGTACCCAAGGTATTTTACCCACTAATTTTCAGCCTTTGTTGTTTATTGTTGTATCTTTTCCTTAGGGCCTGGCCCATTGCATTATTAGTGAGATCCACTTAAAAAAAGTAGGTTCTGCTTAGAAGGATTATGCGGCCAATATGAAAGCTCGTTCAAAGATATAGTTCACCAGGTAATGAGAACTGGGCATAGCTTATATTGATTTTAAGCTTGGGAGACATTTGTGTTAAATATTTTAATTAAGGGTTAATAGCATTTTATACTCTTATATTATTGTAAATTAACAAACATGCCCGTTTATTTATTTTTTACACTTTCATACCCTTCAACAATGAAAACATAACAAATGTACCCTTCTATCCAAACTTCCATCAACTCACCGTTAATTCTTAGTTCGAACTAAGCTCACTCACTCTCTCTCTCTCCCTTCTATCCGAACTAAGCTCACTCACTCTCTCTCTCCCTTTACCTTTTTTAGCGAAGCTCTGCCTTCTCTCTTCTTCCGGCCTCCATTTTCATATTCTGGGGGCTGCCGCCGGCTCCTTTTAGGTGACCGGCGGTAGCCCAAAGCTTTTTATTCTTCTGCTTTTGTTTACTTTTCTTGCTTTGGTGCTCTTGCCTGGGTCCTGGGCAGTTTTCAATCGGATTTCCCGCCATTCTGGCTTTCAGTTTTCTCATTTCCAGTCGAGCTATGGCTCTTCTTTCAGATCTAGGTCCTTGTTCTTGGGCTTGCTCGTCGTAGGAGCTGGAGTCTGCAACTTGGGAGCCTCTTCCAGATCTGGATGGTGGGTTGTCCCCCGTTGGTGGCATCATCTTCAAGGTGAAGCCATTCCCTTCTTCCCCTCTCCGACCTCCCTAGGTGTCTGAGTGGCTTGGTGAGCTGTCGGATGATGGTGGATTGGGTCTTCTCCGGTGGTTGCGGTTGGGATTCGGTGTTTTCGTGGAGGTTTGTAGCTACCTTGGGAGCTGCTGCTCTTCTTCGAACCTGATCTCTCTGCCTCGGCCTCCTCTGCCTCTTCAGCTTGGAGCAATCTGGTTATTTCATCTTCCACCGCCATGCAGTCTAGTTTCTAGATTCACTGTGATGGTTGCCTTTGAGTTTTCCCCAGGAGGCGGCACATGGAGTGATGATGTTCACCTACCATGGATTTCGATATGATCGGACAAGCTGATTTTGGTTTTGTTGCACATTGATTGGTTTTTTACAAGAGAGTTTCTTGATGATCTGTTTTCGGTCAAGGGTTTTGCTCTTTCCGAATGGTTGCTTTGCAGACTGTGTTTTGTTCTCTATTGCTGCATTTTGTCTTTTTTTTTGTCAAAAGATATCATATATTGATCATAGCAGAAGACAGTTACACCCTGGAAACCAGCCAGGTCTGGAAATCAAAGAAGCGACTCATAGTCGGATACAAAGAGAGGGCTTTCCTAGCTACCAAATGAGCTACCCTATTGTTCTCCCGACCTACAAAACACACACTAAAGCCAGACTGAGCACGAAAATAAAGAACAATCTCTTCAAGCACAGCACCCAACCGGCTATCTCTTGTGTCGGCCTTATTAATTTTGTCAATAATCACCTTCGCATCGCCCTCAAATCGGACTGCCGACAAACCTTGCTCCATACACCAAATAATAGCCTCACGAAGAACAAGCAATTACACCACTGTAGGATCGTCCGTTTGAGCAAACTGGATTCCCCTAACCATTAACAGTGCCCTCCCAGGACCAAAAAGAACCATCCCACCAGCCGAATGAGACCCACCCTTAGTAACCCCATCCCACATACAGACCAAATGAGAATCATCTAATTGTTCTGCAGATCGCAAAAGCGGGGGTTGGGCCCTAGGCGCCTGGTCCACTGGTATCCCCATCCATTCCTCATACTGCTAATGAAACTAACGCATAAGGGCCGGGATCTCAAATTGCTTGCCTTCAAAGACCACCCAATTTCGAGAACGCCAGATCCTCCAAAGGACGGCAATAACAGCCATAACCACCGACGGGTGCTGGATCAAACCCAACAGACGCTTAAGAAAGAGAGGAAAAGTCTGCCGAGGCAGACCCTCTCCCAAGTACTCCAGCCCAGAATAGTCCCAGAGAGAACGCGCCACTGGACAATAAAGGAACAAGTGTTCCATTGTCTCCGGGCCATCCCAACAGACTGGGCACCGAGGTAGCACCTGGACCTTTTTCTCAATAAGCGCCTCCATAGTCGGCAGAGCCCGATTCAGGATTTGCCAAACAAAAACCTTCAACTTCGGAGGGATTTTTGCCTCCCAAACTCTAATACAACTCTACTTATCCATCCATCTAACCGAGGAACGCCACCCCCCTTCTTCTGTCAAAATTAACAGCCAAATGATATGCCGTCTTAACCGAGAAGATCCCGTCAGCCGTACAATGCCAGATGAGCTTATCGGGTATATCCCGCCGCGGGAGGGGAATAGCTTTAATAGCCTTACAGGTGGGTGGATCAAACCATTAACTAAGCATTTCATCAGACCACCTCCCTCCCCCCTCACTAATAACCTCCGCCACCAAGGGATCACCCCCCTCAGGCAAGACCCGAGGATTATAGGAAGGAGGATCCAGCTGATACCCAGGAATCCAGTCAGACTGGAGAAGTGAGATCGATTGACCATTGCCAACCTGCCATCTCAATCCTCTTTCCAATAATTGACGCCCATGAAGGATACTTTGCCACCCCCAAGAGGACCGAGATCTAGCGGTCGCAGTCAAAAAAGACCCTTGAGGGAAATACTTGCCTTTGTAGACCTGAGCAAGAAGTGATTGAGGTTCATTGAGGATACGCCTGCCTATCTTAGCTAAAAGAGCTTGATTGAAGTGTTCGAACTGGAGAAATCCCATCCCCCCCTCATGCTTACTCCTGCACATGTTACGCCAGGACACCCATCTAATCTTAGGATGCCCATCCTCCACACCCCACCAAAACCCGGCCACATGCTTATCCAAAAGGCGACAAAGAGCCAGGGGAAGCCGGAAGCAGGACATAGCATAGAGTGGAAGCGCCAACGCTATGAATTTAATTAATGTTTCCTTAGCAGCCCATGACAAAGTCCGTTGCTTCCACCCATGAAGCCGCTCTAAAAGTTTTTCCTCCAAATATCTGAATGTAGCCGTTTTGGACCGGGCAACCAGCGTTGGAAGCCCCAGATATTTATCATGGACCCCCACCGCACCAACCCCTAGAATCGTGGCCAAGAATTCTTGATTTGGCGAGGAATTATTCTTACTAAAACACACCGCCGATTTATCCAAATTAACGCGTTGACCACTCAGTTCCTCATACTCATTCAACACCTCAATCAAATTCTCTCACTCCTGCAGAGAACCACGCAAGAACAAATAAGAATCATCTGAGAAGAATAGATGTGAGATTCTTGGAGCACGAGGAGCTACTTTCACCCCCTCCCGTTTTTTCTCCGTGATCGCCTGCCGGATTAGAGCTGCAAACCCTTCCGTGCAAAGAACAAACAAGAGAGGCGAGAGCGGATCTCCCTGGCGAAGACCCCTAGAGGCCGTGAAAAATCCCGAGGGCGTACCATTCATGAGAACCGAGAAAAAGGAAGATCGGAGACATTCATGTATCCATCCTTGCCAGACTGAACTAAAGCCCATCTTATCCAAAACAGCAAGCAAGAAGGGCCATTCGACTCTATCATAGGCCTTTTCCATGTCAACCTTCAGAGCCATGTACCCCTTCTTCCCTTGCGTTTTTATTTCCAGGTAATGCATTAGTTCATGTCCTATAAGGATGTTATCAATGATCTGCCAATCCCTGATAAAGGCATTTTGTCCCTCCGACACGATCTGCAGGAGCATGCTAGCCAGTCGTTCAGCCATGATTTTGGTAATTACCTTGTAAACAAACTGACAGAGACTAATCGGGAGCAATTGTCTAATTGTTTCCACCGATTCCACTTTAGGGATCAAGGTGAGCCAGGTATGATTAAAGCTCCGCAGCAACCGACTCGAAGTAAAGAAGGAGATTACTGCTTCAACCACCGAAGTGCCCACTATATCCCAGAAAGCTTTAAAGAACTTCCCTGTGAAGCCGTTCGACCCCGGGGCCTGTTTCGAACCCATGGAAAAGACCGCACTCCAGACCTCACTAGGCAAGACCTCTGCCGTCAATTGAGCATTCATTTGAGGAGTAACAGTACGGGCTATTGGCAGATTTGCCACCCTCTCAGTCATATTAGGAACCTGTGTTTCCGATGTAAACAACGTCTGATAAAAATTGGTGGCAATAGAAGCCTTCCCGGTTTCCTCAGCTACCCATTCACCCTCCTCATTCCGAAGACCAGAAACGAAATTCCTCTTCCTCCGAGCCCTAGTAACCGTATGGAAATAGGACGAATTTTTATCTCCTTTTTTTAACCATTTAACTCTGGATTTTTGCTGCCAGAACATCTCCTCTGCTTCCCACTGACGGGAGAGCTCAATCTCCAGCGTCCTGATCTCATCCCAATGAACTGGGTGGATCAACTTTACCCTATCAATCTCGCTCTGGAGCGTTTTAATATTACGTAGGGAATTAGTTGTGCCCGCTCTACTCCAATCATATAACAGATGACGGAGTTTCTTTAGACGCTCCCACAGTCGAAACATAGGGGTGCCTTGGATTTCTTCCTGCCAGACATAGTTGACCACGGCCCTAACCTCCGGATTATCTGCCCAGCGGGCATCAAAACGAAAAAGAGGCCGACTTGTCCGAACAAAAGGTTTATCAGCCAGCAAAAGGGCACGATGATCTGAACCCTGGTCAGTGAAATGTTTGACTATCGTCTCTGGGCATGTGTCCATCCAAGACTGGGAGCAAACCGCTCTATCCAGACGAGCACGAATGCAAGCGTCTCCCATGCGCTTATTAGTCCATGTAAATGGATCACCTTGGTAACCAGGATCATGGAGACCCAAATCATGAATAAATTCACGGAGACTAAGAGCTTGGGCCACATTCCAATCCCGACCCCCATCTTTTCACCCTCATTCAGAGTCGCATTGAAATCACCTATGACCACATAAGGGTGATTAAAGGTCGCACAAACGGCACGTAATTGGGTCAATTGGGAAGTTCGAACAGCACTAATACAACTAATATAAACAAAGATCACAACATAAGAAAAATCTCCTTCATTAATTTGCGAACAAATATAAAAATTAGAATGACAAAGCACCGAAGTGTCAACTCCAGGGGCCCAAGCAACTACTAAACCTCCTGATGCATCGACTGCATCTACAAAAAAACAATGCAAAAAATCAAAACCTAGACCCCGCATACGCCGGGACACTACACGCCGGCTCGATCGCGTCTCAGAGAAAAACACGAGATCCGGTTTATTGGAATGAACAAGCCCTAAAGCAGACTGGAATGTGAGGGACGGCCCAATCCCTCTCACATTCCAGGCGAGAAGCCTCATTTATCCTCTGGGGGCCACTCAAGGCTGGCTTCCTCCACCTTTTCCAGATCCTCAATCGCTTCCACAAACTGCTTCTTTGCAGTAGGAGGGTTCCCCACATCCCCTTCCAATTCATCCAGCACGCGCTTCCTATTCTCCATGATAGGGTCCATCAAATGAGACCCATATTCATCCAGCTCTGAACCCCTGTCCATGACCCCCCCATCTTCCTCTCTTGCAATAACTAGCCCAGCTTCAAAAGCCTCCACCACCTGGTGCACACGCCCTTTCATGGTATGGCGATTTTTCCTGGTGGCCGCAATTGGCGATCTTCTCTTAATCTCAAAGGAATGATGATCCTCAGCTGTCTGATCCTCTTCAGAGTCAAAGTTCTGCGGGTGCTCTATCGCAGCAGACTTTTCCACTGTATCCACAAATTCCTTATCCTCCAAGCCAACCAGATCTCCAGAAGGAGAAGAGCCCCCCTCCCTGTGAGCAGATGGAGGAGGACAATCTGCCCCTCTTTTACGAAGACGAGGGCGAGCCTTGGGTATCATGTCAAGGTCCTCTGCCATATCAGCAGGGGTACGCTGCTTTATAGAGGGACTACCTCCACCCACCATAATCTCATCCTCTTCCTCTTCAGATTCGTCCTGTAAAATCAGCCTGCGCCTCCTTGACTGCTCGAAAGCTTCCGCCATTTGCCCTGCTACCTGCTGGCAGTGCTCAGTCTGCTTGTCCCGCCGGCTAGGCTGCCGACGCACCTTAGTGCCCTGTCGAGGAGGTGAAACCACCTTCCTGGGTGACACCTTCTTCTGATGATGTCGAATATTTCCAGCAATCTTAACTCGAGGAGATTTCTTCACGACCAAACGCTGGGGACTAGCCCGCCCCCCAAAGGAGGTTTTAGCAGGGGCCTGCTGCCTGTTCTGTACCACTCTCTTCTTTTGAGTTTCCGACCCTCTTGGGGCAGGATAAGACGCCGCCTGGGCAAGAGGGCGGGTGTCAGTGCCCAGGTCTCTGCTAGCAGCCTTTTCCTTCCCATCCTTGGGCAAATGAGTATTCTTATTCACCCATACTGATCTGCTGGCATTGAGAAACTGAGGATATTCTTCATCCTCCCTGTAAATCTTCCTTCCCGGCTTCCGAGTAGACATGTGCGGCCCAAACCGTTCCTGGCCAGAAGGGGGGCCAAAAACACACTCCGGCTTTGAATGCCCTACTCGACCACAGTGGTAGCAGAAGGTTGGCAAAAACTCGTATTTGAGATGTACCCAGAATTGACCAATCTCTTCACTAGCCGCCACAAACTGAGACCTCAAAGGCTTGGCAAAGTCAATTAAAGCATGCACCTTCACAAAGCGTTCCTCAGAGTCTCTGGCCGCAAAGACATCAGACTCCAAAATTTGACCAATCATCCCCGCTGCCACTTTCAGGCCAAACTGCGCCGTGCAACAGTCTTCTTTTACATTCCATAGCTGCACACGGAAAGGAGCAATGGCCAAATCATCAAAAACAGGCCTTGTGATAGAGGACGTCCAGGACCGAAGATGTAGAATCCTGTCCTTAATGATCCATGGCGATCTTTTTAGCAGCCAAACCCGCATCTCATCACTTGGGAGAATAATTTCAAAAATCTAAAATTTCGTGACCGATACCCGAAGGTTTCCTTGCACCCGCCAAACATCAAGCAGGCCCTCCCTCAATTCATTAGCAGTGAAAATGGTTTCCGAAAAAAAGTCTCCCCAAGAGAGTCCTCGAAGTTCGGAATTTCACAGATTGCACTTCATCGAGTGAAAATTCAACCACTTGATTTTCCGCCACACGAGCCATTGTAGTCACCTGCCATAAAGGAGTAGGAATTTTTTTAGAATCAACAAGTTCTTTCTTAATCAGACTATTTTCCAAAATCGGACTATGAACATGCCAAAATGGAGAACATAGTGCTGGGCTTTGCCCAAAAAAATTAAACACACAAGGTAAAGGGTTGGCTCTGCTGTTCTCGAGGCCCAAAAGACCCCTCTGTGGCCTGGCCCTAAAGGCAACAGCCTGGACCTTAACATTTGGGCCACTACAGGCCGGCCCAACCCTAAGCAGCGCCCAGTCTGGATCTGCTTCTCCTCCCCCTCGTTTACCAGACAGCACATATGGGTCATGGTCGGTCAGCATCGCCGAAAGCAGGGAGTTGCTTCCTGACGTGGCAGAGGGCTTCGCCGAAGCAGGGAGGATAAGCTGCGCCCTTGCAGCGCTCGGCCAGGAGGTTTGGGCACCCGTCGAAACGGGGGAGAAGGAGCGGCTCGCCAACTCGAAGGAAGGCGTATGAGTTAGGGAGAGAGAACCAATACCTCGAAGTCTTCTTGGAGCACAGAGCAGATGATCTGTCCTCCCTCTACTTTCGTCACCAGTCAACCCAATGCGTCGAGACGTAAGTCGAAGTGAGGAAGCAGGGAGGGGAGAGGTCCATTTAAATAGACCAGAGTCCGAATTCTCCAGCAACAAGGAGACTCCTCTGATTCGATTTTCAGTTAGAAAACGTGTTGGGTTAGGACTAGAAGTCCTGGGGCTGAGATTTGATTTGAATCGGAGCAGAGTTCCGTCAATCTCGCCCACCCCTGCGAAACAATCGCCCGAACCTCCCTCTTTTTCCCTTTTCCGCAATTGAGGCCCCCTCCGCCAGCAATCGTCGGCGCCACCGCGAGACCGGCCAACCAGGTCCCTACCGGCGGCAAAAGAACTGGGGTTTGTGGAGCGGATGTCCACCTTCGTATCACTTTTCAGGTCTTCACAGTGTCCCTCCCCGAAGGGATCAATTTTAAACACATCTGCACCCGAAATTGCAGTTGAATCAACACTAGAGACAAGAACTTTTTTCTCGTTTCCCACTAATTCTGGAAAATCGAGATCAATCCCCGCCACTCCCCCCAAGGGACTTCATTCACAAATCGAAGAATCTTTCATTGGGCGCCCAAAGTGCTCAATTTTGGTCTCCGCGATCGAGGGCGCCTCAGCGGCCTCATTTTCGAGTTCTGCCGAATTCGGGAGCCGGAAACACCACTGAATCCGTGGTCCGGGCCGATTCCTTTTGATCGGACGCTCCTCTTCTGGATTAACATCGGCCAAAGCCATTAGAAGCGATCTTTTATTCTTTCGGGGGCACTCTGTTCGACTCCATGTCCTCCCAGATCTACCCCTTGCTGGAACAGAGTGCGGCAGAGGATTATTTTTTCCCCTACTGCTGTTGCGATCTTCTTTCCGGCCCAATTCCAGAGGACTTCGCCGGGAAGGAGACGATGACGTCGGATAAACATGCGTCTGATTCTTCAGACTCGCCTGGAAACAGGCGACGGCGACTCGAACAATGCATCGGCCAAGGAACGAACAAACCAGGAAGAGAGAGGAGAGAGCTCCTCTCATGGGTTTTTTTTTCGATTTTTTCTTTCTTTCCCACAGGATTGACGATTGGTTATCCCTTGCTGCATTTTGTCTTACACAGCTTTGTTTGTAACCTGATGCCTTTGGGCTTCCTCTTGTTGGGAACGAGATTGTTGGTTTGTTCTCCCTCTTTGTAACGGATCTTTTGAAGTGCAATAAAATCCCCTTTGTCAAAAAAAAAAAAAAAAAACTCACCGTTAAATTAGAGCGACAGTGTCCAATTTACCCTCTTTTCTCATTTACCGATTTATTAATTCCAGTTTTAGTTTTTTTGTGAATTTATATATGTTTTGTTTCTAGCTCTTCCTCCCATCCCATTCTCAAAGTTCATTTCGCCGGCCTGCCAGTAAAAGAAAATTTGCAGAGCTTCCACACTTTCACCTCTGTTTTTTTAGTCAGAGCATTTTCCCTTTGGGCCGCTTAGTTTGAGATGGGGTGTGTTAGTTCAAAGCAATCGATTGCAATAAGTAATGCAAACGCTCGCAAACTCTATATCCCCCACTGCTGAGAAGCTATTTGATGCACCTTCATTCACCCGCCGCAGCTCCAAGCCAACAACTACCATCTCGTAGCTCCCACTTCCACTATTGTCTCTCTCGAGCTAGATCCTTCCTTCAATGGTGGTGAAGAGGTGATTTTACCAATGCCACCACCGCAGCCACCGACGACTGCGACGTTGAGTCGGAATCGAAGAATAGGTGTCGCCGAACCTTCAAATCATCCCCGTAAATCGCCTTGCCAAAGGAACCAGAACCTCCTACTAGATCATGGTTCGCATCGATAGAGTCACCATCGTCGTAAGGATCATCCGCCCTGTCCAAACCCTAAAAAATTTCCCCATCAATTTGTCGATTGGAATCGCTTGTAGAACTACTAACGTCATCAATGTCGGTTGCTCAAACTGATTCCTGATACCCAAACTGGAAACATCACCCCCAATCGCTTCCACCTTTCACTTGATGTAAAGTGGGCAATCTCCATAGGGGTTTTAGCCTTCCCCTGTTCTTCGAGGGGAGATGGATAGATTAGATACCGAGGTAAAATTGTAAAGCAAAATATAAATAAATAAATGAATTTAAAGAGAAAATACTCAAATAGAAATCAAAAAGTTAGAATGGAGGGGTAAATTAGACTTCTTGCTCACTTTTTAATGGCAAGTTAAAGGAAAAATCACGGAAGGGTATAAAAGTTAGAAAAATTAGTAGATGCATGCTTGTTAACTTGTAGAAGGGTGTAAAATGCTATTAATCTTTTAATTAATTGGCTTTTATTAAGATTTTTAAAGGAACTGATTGACATAGGTAACTTAGATGCATCTAATAAGTTCTTTGCTTGGTACTGGGTGTATAAAAAAAAAGAATTTATAATAACCATTATAAAGGGCTTAATTGCAAGTTTGGTCACTCGAATTGCTATAAAATTTCACGTTTGCCACTCAAAATGATTTATTCCATTTATAGTCACTCGAATTAGTTGAACAGTTCAAGTTCGGTCACTCTTCGTTAACCTCCGTTAACTTTGTCTGACGTGGCGGTCAACTCTGACAGTTGACCGTTAAATGTGTGACGTGGCAAATAAAAAATAATTAAAAATTAAATTTTTAGAAATTACACATCATTATCACAAAAAATTATAATTATAAAAAAAGAAAAAAAGAAATTCCTTCCACGTAATTATCAAAAAACAAACAACACGTCACCATCATCTTCCTCACTAGTTTACGTATACATATAAATACCCCTCTCCTCCTCCCTTAATCCTCCATCAACAACCAATACGTAAACACACTTCATACACATTTCCAATAAACACCTCAATAATAACAACAACAACAACAACAACAACAATAATAATAATAATAATAATAATAATAATAATCCCCACCGCCATTCACAATACCATAAACAAAATCCGCCACTAGAATAAGAGATCACACAATAATGGCGGTGAACAAGAAAGCAATCGGAATAGGAGTCTCCATCATCCTGGTGGTCGGAGTCTGCATCGGCGTGATCGCCAGCATCTCCAAGACCCACGGCAAGAGCGCACCCACGGAATCTGGCCACTCGAAGTCGGAGAACTGGTAAAGAGATTTAGGGGTTTGGAGCTTTGTGGATTCGATGGTCTGCGACCAGACCCCGCCGACGGAATTCGAGAACTCGAAAACGGTCGGGTCGAGCCCCATTTCCGTTAGGTGCTTGCAGGCGAGCAAGCAGCTCATTTCGGCGCCGACGACGATTCTCTTCTTCCCCTCCGCTCATTCTGGGAGTTTGTGTTGTTTGTTTTTTGATAATTACGTGGAAGGAATTTCTTTTTTCATTTTTTATAATTATAATTTTTTGTGATTATGATGTGTAATTTCTAAAAATTTAATTTTTAATTATTTTTTATTTGTCACGTCACACATTTAACGGTCAACTGTCAGAGTTGACCGCCACGTCAGTCAAAGTTAACGGAGGTTAACGGAGAGTGACCGAACTTGAACTGTTTAACTAATTCGAGTGACTATAAATGGAATATATCATTTTGAGTGGCAAACGTGAAATTTTATAGCAATTCGAGTGACCAAACTTGCAATTAAGCCCATTATAAAGTTATACATGAGCATGATTAAAAAGTTGAATGGGTATCTATTATCTTGGAAAAATGTTAAGGAAACAATTCTTTAGTCGGCATAAAGGGAAATAACTTATGTTTTAAGTAAGCTGATTTATATCTTTCCACTGTGTGGAAGATTATGTCAAGAAAGTATAAGTTATGTCATGATTTATACCTCTCTTACCAGCTACGCACGCAGTGAACTCACTTTCCAATTGTCATTAAGGAAAAACAAGCCTTTTGCAATACCATGTCGGCAACACTAATTAAAAGTTTAACTTAAAGAATATAATAACGACACTTTCTTTTAGTGTTACTTAAAATTGTCTTTGGCAACACCATGGTTGCAACACTCACTAAAAGTGTTGCTTAATATAGACAATGACAACATCTTATTTAGTGTTGCTTAATATAGACAATGACAACAACTTATTTAGTGTTACTTAAAATACTGTAAATAAGTTATCAATTAATTTGTACTTTATTTGTTTATATCATATAGTCAATGCTTATATTGCAAACAATATAATTTTCTCCATTTGCGTAGTTTCGACAACTTTTTTAGAACATTGGCAAAGGCCAAGTGTTGGGAAATTTAGTCCAACATTCTTAAATGTGCAAGAAGTCGAACCATTTTGCCCAATTAAACTTGTTTAAATGTGATCATAATAATCATGTTTAGGTTCACACTGTACCAAATTGATATTTGGACCTAATTGGATGGAATCGAATATATTTCAATTCAGTATTGGTCCTATGAAATATTTTAAATATGAAAAAATGGACGGAAATTGAATTTGGATCGAACCAAATGAACCAATCATGCTTATGATCTTGTTTGATTTTTGTTTTTCCTTTGTGTTTGGTCACGTCCTATCTCACTTTAATCTAGTTCTGGACCAAATCTATTGATGCTCATAATATGACCTAACCTCGAGGTCTTGTATCATAGTCACGCAACAAGATCAATCAAGGGATTGATTGATGAAAACGGGGTTCTTGGCACAAAAAGGGTATGGCGTTGGGATGGAAGGATTGTCGACCAACTTCTCACATGGGAAGAGACTCGATCAATATCACGCCAGAATTCGACCATGATTGAAGCGCCTATTCAATCCATTCGAAACAGAATTCTCTACTGGGTCACAACCAACAGGAGAACACGAAGAAACTTGGTGACAAGGTCACTTTTCCACTCATCTAACAACAATCCATTACACTCGTATTTTTGGCTTTAAATAGAACTAAATCTAATCCAATTAGACAACTCTAGGAACAAAGAACCACAATCTAACTAAACTACTCGAAAAGGAAAAAGAATCCAATGTGCAAAAAGAAAGAAAACTCGACATAAACAAACTTCCACAAAAAGTTGCCTTCATGCGCAAGCAATCATGCAAGCAAGCCTCTATGGCTACTTTGAGCTGTTTGTTCGAAGGCTTCCAGGTACACTCGAGCTCATCCGACTCCACTATGTTCTTCAGTAAGTCTTAGGCTTCCAATTTCAACTCGCAGCTGCCCTCGGTTATTTCTCAAGCGGGTCTAATAAGGCTTCAAAGTAGGTAGCTCAAAACAACTTCCACACTTAGCCAAAATTACAGCTTTCTGTGCTCCTTAATCCATGGCTTGGTTCCGTCTTTGCAGTTGAATGGAGAGGAATATTGATAGACCGTTAATTACACATGTTTTCACCCCTGTTCTTACACCGTTTGAGATGTGGTTTCTCGTGTTTTAGACCGATTTCACGCTTGGTTGTGCTTGTTTGTGATATTTCAGGTCCTGGCAAGTGAATGAAGGTTTAGGAGCGAGTTCGGGGTCGATTGGGCGAAGATTGGGCGCGAGACAAGTCACAAAGGAGGTCACACGGGCACACCCACAACTCACACGGCCGTGCAAGTGACCACTTTGGCCGTGTGAGATTGTGCGAGAGCAAACACGACTTGCCCTGATGTTCACACGGCCGTGTGAGGAGTGGTTTGGCCGTGCGAGTTTCGCCGAGAGCAAACACGGGCAGATGGAAACCTCACACGGCCGTGCGACCCTCGCCGTGTGAGAAGCCTGAAGATCGAACTAATTGGAACGCAGCGTTTTGACTCGCACGGGCAACTGGGTAAGCCACACGGCCGTGCCACCCTGGCCGTGTGAGTCGGGATTTTCTGCTTTTAAGCAGATTTTCAGCCACAAGTCGAGGGGATTTGAGTTTTAGAAAGAGAGATCAGTTCCTAGAGAGAGAAAGCGAAGAACAAGAGTCTCCAAGCGCCCTAGCTTGATCTTCAACACCATTGGAGGCCAGCTTGAGCTTGGAGAAGTGCCGATCAACGTCCAGGAGCAGGAATCCATCCTTCACAGTATGAATTCCGCGTCTGATTCTGCTTTTGCTTCTTTCTCTATGGAGTAGTTCTCCCATTCATCTAGGTATGGAGAACCCTAGATTTGTATGTTAGGCTTTGATTGTATGAACCCAAGTACTGATTCTATGATTTGATTATATTCGATTGAGGTTTGAATGATTGAATGACTTGAATCCTGATCAAATTCCTGTTGTTTCTGCTTTGACCTAGAATGAGAATATCTACCTAGGTTGATAGTGCATCCTTGATTGAAGGTAGGGAGTTGGTGACTTTAGTCGAGGAGCAAACTCACTATTCTGTACCGGATTTACTCCGGTAGTGGAGGCTTTGTTTGTTAAGGCCTCAATCTGTTTACTCCGGTGGAGGTTAGTCGCCCGCTAGAGACTCAGATTGAGAGGGTCTGAAGACCTTTAGTCGAGACTTCAGACTGTTTAAGAACCTTCCGCAGTATAACTATCATAGAAACTGAACTTGGTAATTACAATCCGGCTTAACTGCAGTCTAGGGGGAACCATATCCGGGTGACCTCTCTTAACCTGAATACAACAGTTTACTTGCTTTGTTAAGTTTGTTAGTTTAGACTTGCATTAAAGTTTCATTGCTAGATAACAAGAATTCACTGACTAGTCATTAAATCTAGGACCCGGGTTGATAATTAAACCCAAACCCGCTATACTACGCTTTAGGAAGTTGTTTCACTTGGCCAATTCCTGGAGTGACAGTAGAAGTGAGTCAAGTTTTTGGCGCCGTTGCCGGGGAACGGCTAGGTTGTTGAAGAAAAGTGATTTCTGTTAATTTAGCTTTTCTTTTTGCTTTGTCTGCTTTGTCCCACTTGTGCCTTCACGGGTTTGCTTGCTTGATTGTGTGCATGTAGTGCATGACCCGTAGCCAGTCCGGAGGTTTACTGCCGTTGAATCCAGAGATTGAACACACCTGTCACCAACTCAGGAGACAACAGCGGGCTAGACTGGCTACGGAAGAGCGCATAGACGGCCACGTGAGCAGTGATTCTGAGGAGGAGTACGAGATGGAAGACTACAATCAACACCAGGGGAATCCTCAGCAGGCTCCCCCGGTGAATCAGCTCCTGGGGAACAACCCCATACCCCAGGATCATGGGGTTCATCATCATCACCCGCCGCCGGGTCCCACCTTGGAGTACTACTACACTCCGCGGATTGCTGACATCCGCCCGGTCATCCTCTACCCTCCTATTCCAGCAAACAACTTCGAGATCAAGCCATGCTGGATTCAGCTCATTACATCCTCTATCCAGTTCCATGGCTTGAAGGATGAGGAGGCCAGGGTACATCTTTCCCGTTTTCTGCAGCTGACGAACGGGTTCAAGCTGAATGGTGTCCCGGATGATGCAATCCGCCTTCCTCTCTTCCCCCATTCTCTGGCGGGGAATGCTAAGAGGTGGTTGGAGACCCAACCCCCATTGTCCATCACCTCTTGGGACGATATGGCTGACAAGTTCGTGCACAGGTACTATCCGGCATCGAAGACTACCGAGATACAGTGGGAGATCACTCACTTCCGCCAAGATCCAGATGAGTCACTTCGTGATGCATGGGAGCGGTACATGGGATATTTCTGGCAGTGTCCCCATCATGGCTTTAGTGATGCATTCACAGTGGGGAACTTCTACAGTGCTCTCTCTCCAGATAGCCAGAGGCTGATTGAGTCTCTATGCCCAGGAGGGGATATTCTTACTAAGACTCCACCCGAGCTGAACCAGATGATCAGTACTTTGGCTGCCAGAGATCATTCCTGGGGACAGAGCAGCAGAGGCAGACAGTCCCGGCACCGTGGTGTGCACGCCATGGAGACCAGATCCGGGCTTGAGCAGCAGGTAGCTGAGCTAGTGCAGACATTGAAGCAGCCCAACAGTCTTATTCCAGGCAGAGGTTTGGCTACACCTCCAGTTGCTCAGTGTCAGTGGTGTGAGAGCACGAATCACTTAGTGGAAGACTGCCAGGCTATGAGAGAGTCTACTACTCCCCAAGAGCAGTTGGACTTCATCGCCAATGCTCGGCGCCTCGACCCATACAGCAACACCTATAATGAGGGGTGGCGCCAGCATCCCAACTTCTCTTGGGGCAGCAACACCACTAAGCCACCTGGTTTCCCAGCACCAGCAGGTGGTTTTCAGTAGAGGCAGCCCTTCCAGGCTTGACAGGGGCCAGCCCCACAGTAGCAGCCCTACCAGCCTAGGCAGGGGCAACCATTCCAGCAGCCCCAGCGCCAGTTTGCCGAGCCAGCAGCAGCTCCAGCCCCAGATGACCGGATGACAAAGCTAGAAAATATTCTAGCTTCATTCATGACTAGCACTCAGGCTGCTATCACGTCACTGGAGGCAGGTCAGCGAAACCAGGGTGCCATTTTGCAAGATCTGCAGACCCAGGTGGGCATCTTGGCCCGCCAAAACACTACCAGGGCACCGGGGACTCTGCCTGCCACCACTATCCCGAATCCTCGGGATCCTCACCAGCACCAGCAGCTGGATGCCATTTTTACCAGGAGCGGTAAAACCATATCTGCTGATCCTGTCCCGGCCAGACAGGAGGAACCACTACCTGCTTCAGCACTTCCAGCCGACGATGCAGAAGTGCGAGTGGAGAAGGAAGCCCCTGCTCCGAAGCCACAACCAGTGGTTAAGGAGCATGTGCCCCAGCTTCCCTTCCCCACTCGCCTACACAAAGACAAGCTGGAGACTGAGTTTGCCAACTTTATGGCAATGTTGAAGCAGCTCAACATCAGCATACCGTTAGTGGAGGCACTGTCGAAGTTGCCCAAGTATGCCAAGTTCATGAAAGACCTCCTCACCAACAAGAAGAAACTTGGGGATCTCTCGACAGTGTTGCTGAGCGAGGAGTGTTCTGCTATCCTGCAGAACAAGCTGCCCGAGAAGCGAAAAGATCCAGGGAGTTTTACTATCCCTCTTACTATTGGCAGCATGCATGTAGGCAAGTCCTTGGCGGACCTAGGCGCTAGCATAAATGTCATGCCATATAAGTTGTATAAAAAGCTAGACCTAGGTGAACTTAGCCCTACTAGGATGAGCATTCAGCTGGCTGATCGTTCCATTGTGCATCCTAGGGGAATCATAGAGGATCTGCTTGTTAGTGTCGGTGCATTCACATATCCTGTTGATTTTGTTATTCTTGATATACATGAGGATGTGGATGTACCTTTGATTCTGGGTAGACCATTTCTTGCCACCGCCAAGGCACTTATTGATGTGCATGATGGTAAACTGATCCTGCGTGCTGGGAATGAACATGCTACTTTTTCTGTGACTGAATTTGATCACTGTGCTATGATTGCTGTCACCCCTGTGCATGCTATGTCTGATCAGGTACACGAGCCTGTTGTGTACCCTTCTGCACCTCTTATTTTGCATGACCCTCCTATTATTCCTTCGCCGCCACTCCATCCAGCCTCACCTCCGAACAAAAAGCTCAAGGAGGAGTGGCGGCCGAAGCAGCAGGTTGCTAAGCCTGCACGAAAGAAGAGTGGAGACCACTATGAGCTGGTCCCACCTCCGGCACCACGACCACCCTGGCCGTCCGGGTACTCACTCGCCTGCTTCTTACCGGATGGCTAGGTCGAGCTGACCGATGATGGTGGTCGCATCCGTCGGGTGCAAGGCCACAACCTGAAGCTGTACCTCAAGAGCGACGTGGATCCGCTCTTGGAGGCACCTGTTCCTGCACCTACCTGAGTATCCACCAGGGGCGTCCAGCTAAACGACGGTAAAGAAGCGCTTGTGGGGAGGCAACCCCACCACGGTTTGATTTTCTTTCTTGTGTTTTGAGTCGGATTGTAAACCAGTTTGGTTTTGGTTTGTTTTCTTTTGTTTTGGATGATGTTTTATTGGGCTGACCATTGGACCTAACATATTGTGTTTGAGCTCTTTGGTTTCCTTTGGCTGTGCTTGTCTTGACTGGTACTCTCTCCAGTCCGCTTCCAGTCTCCTGCAGTCTGTGCATACCGGTAACATCTTTCCCTTTCCCTTCCCTCTTCTCCATTGAGGGCAATGTCGATCTTAAGTGTGGGGGGATGTTTATCTTTTGACTGCATTAGATCTGTTTGTGTGCTTGGAGCCTAGTCCACTGTCCAAATTTTTAAATTTGAGGGCTCCAAGTACGTGTTTCCGTGCAATTTCCTGCTCAGTATGCTTTGAATTGACAGTCTTTATAGTAATATGCAACCTAGGGAGGTAGTGTAGCACTATGGAGGATGTTGATGCATTTAAGAAGTCTCATTTCTTCTTCATATTGTGTTGGTTGATTGAGTGAATTAGTGATTTTAGGACCCCTTGAATTGTGTTATGTTGTGGATTCTCTACCTGCCATGGACTCTTGTATCATGTTTTGAGTTTAACAGGTGCTCGAAAATGTGCTTCAAAATAACGTCTCCCGTGCGAATAGGGCGAAAGTGTGTAAGGGGAGACGGGAATTCGTTCCCAATTTCCACCTACTACCTCCAGCCCCCTTACATGTCTTTCCCCCGCACGAGGCTCGAGACATCCGCTCCTGGCATGGCCGGTAAGAGCAGGTTGGGACCCTTGAAAGAAAAAAAAAGAAAAAAAAATAACAGAAAACAAGCAAAACAGAAAGAAAAAGGGTTCCAACCATCTTCAAGAAGAAAATAGAGCACCTTGAAAAATGTGAGTCCATGATCCTTTGTTTTTTAGAATCGCTTCATCCACAATTCATTTGTCCTCTGTTCACTGTTTTCCATGATGCCGACTCAATACTAGTGCTCTCGCCGAAGAAGCTATGAGATGACTTATGCGTCGGTTGACCTCGTAAGCTGCTAAATGATCTAGGAAGTCCTCTACCTACGATCTGGGTTGTTTGTTGCTATAGAGGTCTGGAGAGTTGCATTGGTTTGAGTTAGGTTTGCTTGGGGACAAGCAAACGGTTAAGTGTGGTGGAGTTTGATAGACTGTTAATTACACATATTTCACCCCTGTTCTTACACCGTTTGAGATGTGGTTTCTCGTGTTTTAGACCGATTTCACGCTAGGTTGTGCTTGTTTGTGATATTTCAGGTCCTGGCAAGTGAATGAAGGTTTAGGAGCGAGTTCGGGGTCGATTGGGCGAAGATCGAGCGCGAGACAAGTCACAAAGGAGGTCACACGGGCACACCCACAACTCACACGGCCGTGCAAGTGACCACTTTGGCCGTGTGAGATTGTGCGAGAGCTAACACGGCATGCCCTGATGTTCACACGGCCGTGTGAAGGAGTGGTTTGGCCGTGCGAGTTTCGCCGAGAACAAACACGGGCAGATGGAAATCTCACACGGCCGTGCGACCCTCGCCGTGTGAGAAGCCTGAAGATCAAACTAACTGGAACGCAGCGTTTTGACTCGCACGGGCAACTGGGTAAGCCACACGGCCGTGCCACCCTGGCCGTGTGAGTCTGTATTTTCTGCTTTTAAGCAGATTTTCAGCCACAAGTCGAGGGGATTCGAGTTTTAGAGAGAGAGATCAGTTCCTAGAGAGAGAAAGCGACGAACAAGAGTCTCCAAGCGCCCTAGCTTGATCTTCAACACCATTGGAGGCCAGCTTGAGCTTGGAGAAGTGCCGATCAACGTCCAGGAGCAGGAATCCATCCTTCACAGTATGAATTCCGCTTCTGATTCTGCTTTTGCTTCTTTCACTATGGAGTAGTTCTCCCATTCATCTGGGTATGGAGAACCCTAGATTTGTATGTTAGGCTTCGATTGTATGAACCCAAGTACTGATTCTATGATTTGATTATATTTGATTGAGGTTTGAATGATTGAATGACTTGAATCCTGATCAAATTCCTGTTGTTTCTGCTTTGACCTAGAATTTAGAATATCTGCCTAGGTTGATAGAGCATCCTTGATTGAAGGTAGGGAGTTGGTGACTTTAGTCGAGAAGCCAACTCACTATTCTGTACCGGATTTACTCCGGTAGTGGAGGTTTTGTTTGTTAAGGCCTCAATCTGTTTACTCCGGTGGAGGTTAGTCGCCCGCTAGAGACTCAGATTGAGAGGGTCTGAAGACCTTTAGTCGAGACTTCAGGCTGTTTAAGAACCTTCCGCAGTATAACTATCATAGAAACTGAACTTGGTAATTACAATCCGGCTTAACTGCAGTCTAGGGGGAACCATATCCGGGTGACCTCTCTTAACCTGAATACAACAGTTTACTTGCTTTGTTAAGTTTGTTAGTTTAGACTTGCATTAAAGTTTCATTGCTAGATAACAAAAATTCACTAAGTAGTCATCAAATCTAGGACCCGGGTTGATAATTAAACCCAAACCCGCTATACTACGCTTTAGGAAGTGGTTTCACTTGGCCAATTCCTGGAGTGACAGTAGAAGTGAGTCAAATATCAAAGTCATTATCCGAGATCCCATCTACCCACCCCTTATCACATTATCGAAACTCAAATTACTTAATTGATGGGGTTGGTTTTCGGTTCAATTTACCTGTCAACCTGGCGGGTTAAATGAGCAATATGGGTACTTGGTATAGCTCGATAATAACTTGGTGTATTTTAATCTTGGATTCAAAACTAACTTCTAATATTCGTCTACTTGATTAACATGTGGTGGTGTTATGATGCATTATAGTTTCCTGCATCGGCAATCTTTAGCTAATTACGACTATTCTTAGGAAACATAACGATAAACTAAACTATTCGTCTTCTCATTATCATAACTGAACCACAACGTACATATTTATAGTAAAACATAGGAAAACCTAATAGCTAACCATATCCCACTCTAACACGGTAACTAATAACTTACTCAACAAGGCATAATAAACTAATACGAATAACAATAATGACCCAACAATTAACTAATATTAATCTCTAATTACTAAGCCCACTCGACATCAAGGCCCACGAGAGCTATAAAGGGTGCTATAATGCACCATGTTACCTAAAGTCAGCATAACACAGTTTCTAAGTTAAGATATAAATGAAACATTTTAGTAGTGTCACCTATAGGTAGTGCTAGCTAAATCCATAAGTAACATTTTTCACACAAAAATAAAAGGAAAAAAATCCAAAAGTACCACTGTTTAATTTTTTTTACAAAACTACCACCCATGTACGAAAAATTTCAAAAATACCACCCTTTCTCGAAAACCGCTGGGTGGGGCGCAGTTTTCGATGAAAACCGCATACGAACCGCATGGGGCGGGGGTAATTTTGTTGAAAACCGCACCCCCACCCGGAGGTTTTCAGTATATATATTTTTTTATCCACAGATCTCATAAGTGGTCTTGACACAATTGTTTTAGTTGTTTCCTTGTGCACAAGAGGTCCTAAGTTCGAATCCTCATCATTCCTATTAAATCTTTTTATTTAGTAGAGAGATTAAAAAAAGTTTTATTAGTAGATAGATTAAAAAAAGTAGCTGTGGTGGTTCGAACCCAAATTCATTAAATAGTTAACTAAATTCGGCCCAACATTTATACCACCACACTACAACTCCTCTTTTGAAACAATTATATATTAACAACGTTTTAATCCTTGAACGCTAAAAATCCTCAATAACTTTGAACGGCCATAACTTTGTGCTTCAAAATCCGAATGTCATAATTTTTTTTGATTCCGCATAACTTTTTAATTACTACAACTTTTAACATAACCATAATTTCGAAATGTACATGGATTTGTGAAAAGTAAAGGTAAAGTTATTCCCAAGGTCCCGTATATCCAAAACTAATTACTATTTTGGAAATTTCATCATAGTAAAACTTGTAGATCTTAAAAAATCATGCGAAATGAAAAAAAAAATTCATGACATTCGGATTTTGGAGCACAAAGTTATGACCGCTCAAAGTTTGACGAAATCAAAAAAGGCTCGTTCAGGGTAGCAAATGAAGTTTTTTTCGAGACGAAGGCGGTTTGCAGCTTGCAAGATCTCAAAAAGTTATGCTGATTCAAAATATAAATCGCTACGATCGGATACTCGAGTGCAAAGTTACGTTCGTTTGAAGTTTCGGTCGAAGTTAGGAGTTGATCGGGGAAAAAAAGATTGGACCAAAATCGCCACGTAACCTAGCGGTTTTCGTCGAAAACCGCTGGATGGGTTGCCGGTTTTCAAAAAAGGGTGGTATTTTTGGAATTTTTTGGGGTTGGTGGTATTTTTTTAATTTTTTTAAATAGTGCTATTTCTGGAAAAAATCCAAAATAAAAAGATTGCTTATGTATATCTATATATAAAGTCAGAAACTAACTTGTAATAAAATGTATTAACTTCAACTAAAAGACCAGATTGTTGTGTTGCCATGCGACATCGGAATACTGATGCTACAGTTTATTAAGGGAGGATGCAATGGAATCAAATGTTAGGTATATAATTTTTTTCTGTTGAACGGGTATTTTCCCTGGGCGAGTTAGCTGTTTGATAGACCATTGATTGCACATGTTTTTACCCCTATTCTTGAGCCGTTTGAGATGTTGATTCTCGTGTTTTAAGCCGATTTCAGGTTGTGCGTTTATGTCATATTTAAGGGCTTAGCGTTGGCATCTAGGCGAAGAAACGAGTTTCGGGCCGAAAGGAGCACATTTGGGTTGAAGTGTGCTGGAGCAGCAATATACCCGGCCATGAGCAGAAATACCCGGCCGGGTATTATTTGGAGCAGACCGGGGAAAATATGTTTTGGGCGTCTAAGAAGCAGAAGGGGGCCGGGCAGTAAGCAGAAATCCCCGGTCGGGTATTCTTGGCCTTGACCGGGGATTTTCTCATGTTCACCGACGGTGCCTTTTGATAATACCCGGTCTGCACCTAAAATACCCGACCGGGTATTCAGGCCGGGGATCGCGACAGACAGCCTCTTAAGGGAAAAGAAGGGCAAAAGAGAAAGGGGTTCCGAGTTTTAGAGAGAAAAAACGATACCTAGAGAGAGAAAGTGACGGACCTGATTCTGCAAGTGTCCTTGATCGATCTCCATCACCGTTGGAGCACGGCTTGAGCTTGGAGAAGAGCTGATTGAGTGCCAGAAGCAGATTCTCATCCTTCACAGTATGGTTTTCACATCTGAACTAGATTTCTCATCTCTCTCTATAGAGTAACTTTCTTATTCACCTGGGTATGAAGAACCCTAGATTTGTATGTTAGGTCTGATTGTATGAACCCAAGTACAGATTGAGTGGTATGATTATGTTCAATTAAGGTTTGATATGTTGAATGGCATGAATCCTGATCAAATTCCTGTTGTTTCTGCTTTAACCTAGAAAGAGAATATCTGCCTAGGTTGATAGAGCACCCTTGATTGAAGGTAGTGAATTGGAGACTTTAGTCGAAGAGTCAATTCACCATTCTGTACCGAATTTACTTCGATAGTGGAGGTTTGGTTCGTTAGGGCCTCAATCTGTTTACTCCGGTGGAGGTTAGTCGCCCGCTGGGGACTCATATTGAGAGGGTCTGGAGACCTTTAGTCGAGACTGCAGACTGTTTAAGAACCTTCCGCAGTATAACTATCATTGAACTTGAACTTGGTAAATTACAATCCGGCTTAACTGCAGTCTAAGGGGAACCATATCCGGGTGACCTCTCTCGACTTGAAAGCAACCTTTTTACTTGCTTTGCGTGTTTGCTTGTTTGGACCTTCACTAAAGTTTCACTGCTAAATAATAAGAACTCACAGAGTAGTCATCACATCTAGGACCCGGGTTGACATTAAAACCCAAACTCGCTATACTACACTTTAGGAGGTGGTTACACTTGGCCATTTTCTAGAGTAACGGTAGGAGCGAGTCAAGTTTTTGGCGCCGTTGCCAGGGACGACTAGGTTGTTGAAGAAACGTGGTTTCTGTTAATTTAGCTTTTCTTTTTAGGGTTATAGGTATAATATGCCCCTCTACTATGTCGTTTTATCAAACATGCCCCTCTATTATTTTTTACACCAAACATGCCCCTATACTTTGAAAAAATTATCAAACATGCACTTATGTTAAAATTTTTATCCAAAAACCGTTAACCACGAACAAGCTTTTCTTTGGGCGGCACAAATGTCTAAAATATCCCGAATAATTTCACTTTAGAATTTTTTGGTTCTTTTATATAGCCAAATAATCCTAATAATTTCACTTTGACAAAACTGACATTTTCCCTCCCATTTACCGATATTGGGTCGTCTAAATCTCGGTTCAACCATGATTGACAATTTTTTCAATGAAAATTTTAAAAGAAGGGCATGTTTGATAATTTTTCCAAAGTACAGGGGCATGTTTGATGTAAAAAATAGTAGAAGGGCATGTTTGATAAAACGACATAGTAGAGGGGCATATTATACCCATAACCCTTCTTTTTAGCATTGTTTGCTTTGTCACACTTGTGCCTTCACGGGTTTGCTGCTTGACTGTGTGCAGGTAGTGCATGACCCGTAGCCAGTCAGGAGGTTTACAGCCGTTGGATCCGGAGCTTGAACGCACCTGTCGCCAACTTAGGAGACAACGGCGAGCTAGACTGGCTATAGAGGAGCGCATAGACGGCCATTTGAGCAGCGATTCCGAGGACGAGTACGAGATGGAAGGCGAACATAACCCGCCCTAGGGGATACCTCTCCAGGTTCCCCCGGTGAATCAGATCTTGGGGAACAACCCCATACCCTAGGTAGATGGGGTTCAGCATCAACCACCACTGTCGCCGAGTCCCACCCTGGAGTATTACTACACTCCACGGGTCGCTGATATCCGCCCTGTCATCCTCTATCCACCCATCCCAGCAAACAACTTCGAGATCAAGCCATGCTGGATTCAACTCATTACATCCTCCATTTAGTTTCATGGCTTGAAGGATGAGGAGGCAAGGGTGCATCTTTCCCGTTTCCTGCAGCTGACGAACGGGTTCAAGATGAACGGTGTCCCTGATGATGCGATCCGCCTTCACCTCTTCCCCCATTCTCTAGCGGGGCATGCGAAGAGGTGGCTAGAGATCCAGCCCCCATTGTCCATCACTTATTGGGACGATCTGGCGGACAAGTTCGTGCATAGGTACTATCCAGCATCGAAGACCACAAAAATCCAGCGGGAGATTACTCACTTCCGCCAAGAGCCAGATGAGTCACTTCGTGATGCATGGGAGCAGTATTCGGGATTTTTCTGGCAGTGTCCCCATCATGGCTTCAGTGATGCATTCACCGTGGGGAACTTTTACAGTGCTCTCTCTCCGGAAAGCCAGAGGGTGATTGAGTCTCTATGCCGAGGAGGGGATATTCTCACTAAGACTCCACCCGAACTGAACCAGATGATCAGTACATTGGCTGCCAGAGATCATTCCTAGGGGCAGAGCACTAGAGGCAGAAATTCCTGGGATCTTGGTGTGCACGCCATGGAGGCCAGGTCCGGGCTAGAGCGGGAGGTGGCCGAGTTAGTGCAGACATTAAAACATCCCAACAGTTTTATTCCGAGCAGAGGTCTGGGCAGACCTCCAGTAGCTCAATGTCAGTGGTGTGAGAGCTCGAACCATCTGGTGGAAGACTGCCAGGCCATGCGGGAGTCATCTACACCCCAGGAGCAGATGGACTTCATCACCAATGCTCGGCGCCTTGATCCATACAGTAATACATACAATGAGGGGTGGTGCCAGCATCCCAACTTCTCTTGGAATGGCAACACCACCAAACCACCTGGTTTCCCAGCACCAGTTGGTGGTTTTCAGCAGAGGCAGCCTTTCCAGGCTAGACAGGGGCCAGTTCCACAGTAGCAGGCGTACCCGCCCAGACAAGGTCAACCATTCCAGCAACCGCAGCGCCAATATGTTGAGCTAGCAGCAGCTCCAGCTCCAGATAATCAGATGACTGAGCTGAAGAATATTTTGGCGGCATTTATGACTACCAGCCAGGCAAATTTTACCAGGATAGACCAAAGCATCCCCTCGCTGGAGGCGGGTCAGAGGAACCAAGGTGCCATACTGCAAGAACTCCAGCATCAGCTTGGAGGAATAGCTCGTCAGAACAATATCCGGGCACCGGGAACTCTACCTGCCACTACCATCCCCAATCCACAGGAGCCGCACCAGCAGCTGAATGCCATCACCACCAGGAGTGGCAAGACCACATCGGCGGTACCTGCCCAGGCTAGGGAGGAAGAGCTACTGCCTGCTTCAGCACTTCCAGCCGACGATGCAGAAGTGAGGGTGGAGAAGGAACCCCTTGCTCCCAAGCCACAACCAGTGGTTAAGGAGCATGTACCCCAGCTTCCCTTCCCCACTCGACTACACAAAGATAAACTAGAGACTGAGTTTGCCAAGTTCATGGCAATGTTGAAGCAGCTCAACGTCAACATACCTTTCATGGAGGCACTGTAGAAGATGCCAAAGTACGCCAAGTTCATGAAGGATCTCCTCAGCAACCAGAAGAAACTTGGGGATCTTTCGACAGTGATGCTGAGCGAGGAGTGTTATGCTATCCTGCAGAACAAGCTGCCCGAGAAGCGTAAAGACCCAGGGAGTTTTACTATCCCTCTTGTTATTGGCAGCATGCATGTAGGTAAGTTCTTGGCAGACCTAGGCGCTAGCATAAATGTCATGCCATACAAATTGTTTAAAAAGCTAGCCCTAGGTGAACCTCGAGCTACTAGCATGAGTATTCAGTTAGCTGATCGCTCCACTGTGCATCCTAGAAGTATCATAGAGGATCTGCTTGCTAAAGTAGGTGCATTCACATATCCTATTGATTTTGTTATTCTGGATATAAATGAGGATGTGCCTTTGATTTTGGGTAGACCGTTTCTCGCCACCGCCAAGGCACTTATTGATGTGCATAGGGGTAAACTGATCTTGCGTGCTGGGAATGAACATGCTTCTTTTTCTGTGGCTGAATTAGATCATTGTGATATGCCTGCTGTCACACCTATGCATGCTATTTCTCACCAGGTACACGAGCCTGTCGTGTACCCCTCCGTGCCTCTCGTTTTGCAGGACTCCCCTCTCACGCCTTCGCCACCACTCCCTCCAACCTCACCTCCAAATAAAAAGCTCAAAGAGGAGTGGCGGCCGAAGCCGCAGGTGGCTAAACCTGCACGGAAGATAGGTGGAGACCACTATGAGCTGGTCCCACCTCCTTCACCACGACCACCCTGGCCATCCGAGTACTCACTCGCTTGCATCCTGCCGGATGGCCAGGTCGAGCTGACCAATGCTGGTGGTCGCACCCGTCGGGTGCATGCCCACAATCTGAAGCTGTACCTCAAGAGCGATGTGGATCCGCTCTTGGAGGCACCTGTTCTTGCACCCCTCTGAGTATCCACCATGGGCGTCCAGCTAAAAGACGGTAAAGAAGCGCTTGTGGGGAGGAAACCCCACCACGGTTTGCATTTCTTTTTCCCTTTTTCTGAGTTTTTGTGTCGTGTTGAGTCAGTTGCATGTATGTGTTGAAGTTCAGTCATCTGTTATGCCTCGGATTGGTGTTTTCGTGCCAGGGAGGTCGAAAATTTGGGAGAATGAGTTTTATGGTCAGAAGGGGAAAATACCCGGTCGTGGGCCAAAATACCCGACCGGGTATTTTTGGCTCATGACCGGGACCCCTTCTGCCTTTCGGGGCGCCAAAAGGACAAATCCCCGACCTGGTATTTTGGATCAAGGCCGGGGATTTCCCAGCCTTGGAACGCGGCGTTTATGGACCCCCGACCTTGACCCAAAAATACCCGACCGGGTATTTTTGGCTCAAGGCCGGGGATTTCCAAGCACATAAAACGCTACTACTGGCCTTCCATTAGGACGGATGCTAAGAGACACGTGGATAGCTGCCACCAATGTCAGATTCACGCTCACAATATCCACGTCCCCAAAGAGCCTATGCAGGGCAACGTGGGCGCGTGACCATTCTCATAGTGAGGGATGGATTTGTTGGGGTCCTTCCCCAAGGCGTCCGGGCAGGTGACGTACTTAATCGTGACGGTGGACTACTTTTCCAAGTGGATCGAGGCAGAACCCCTAGCAACTATCACCCAAGCCCAGGTCAGGAAGTTCACAACCAAGAATATCTTTATTCGTTTTGACTGCCAGAATCTATCATGGCGGATCATGGTAAGCAGTTCGACTGCTAAAAATTCATAAACTTCTGCGATGAGAACAACGTGGTCCTACGATTCTCGTCCGTGGCCTACCCCCTGGCCAATGGGCAAGTAGAGGCGGCCAACAAGAGTATCCTGCATGGCCTCCACACAAGGCTGCTGGATGCCAAGGGAAGGTGGGTGGAAGAGCTCCCGGGTGTACTGTGGGCGCATAGAACGACATACAAGGTAGCGACGGGGGAAACGCCGTTTGCTTTGACTTACGGTAGCCAAGAAGTCATACCGGTGGAAGTGCGCTTTCCCACATACAATATGGTAGGATACGAGGCACAGCCCAATGGGGAAGAACGCGTGCATGACCTCGATATGTTGGAGGGGCACAGGGATGTCGCTTCAGTGCTCTCGAGTCCACGAAACGACAGGTGGCCAAGTACTATAATCGTAAGATGCGTCTCCATCAGATACAACTGGGAAGTTTGGTGTTGCGGCGAGACTTTCGCCAAAAGGCATGTGAAGGCAAGCTGACGCCAAAGTGGAATGGTCCATATCGTGTCCTGGAGGTGGTGGGACCGGCCACGATTAAGCTCGAACGCATGAGTGGGAAGGCCGTCACACAAACTTGGAACGCCATAAACCTCAAGGCATACAATGGCGTCGATAGGGGGGAAGTCTCGAAGTGACACGATCAAGTGGCAAGGTCGGGCTCCCACATTTTGGCCAGCATGTAGAGATGGTTCATCAAGTATGGGGGAGGTACTATTACTGCAAGCTTGCTATCCCATGCGCCTTAACTTATGTTTGTAAAGAGCCCTATCTTTTGCACCTTGTAAGTGTGTCAAGAGTCATTGTAAAGCGCCCTACCTTTTGCGCCCTTCTAAGTAATTTAAGGAAATGGTGGTACTTGTTTCAATGTCCGGCTTCTGTCTAAGTATTTGAACGTAACGCGCCCTACGACAAAAAGTGCCTGGCATTAAGCTTCGTAAAGAGCCCTAATCATTTTGTGCCTGATAGTCTATCTTTCAAAGCGCCTGACCAATACGCGCCCTACCACTCGCACCCTTTTGAGTGGTTTGAGGAATGTTCAATTTTTGTCTAAGTACTGGAACTTAATGCGCCTTGACTTTTTATTTTGTAAGGCGCCTTAAGTATTTGCGCCATGATATTTGATTTCGTAAAACGCCCTAAACATTTGTGCCCCCGATAGGTCTGACGCGTGTCCGGGTCACAAAATATAGGTTGGCGGCATAAACAGTTTAAATTCATAACTTCATGAAAGTGCTAGATTTGGAGTTCACAAAATTACAACGAATAAAAGTAAAGTAGCAAGAACTCATAGGGTAAAGGGCAAGGAGGGCGCCCCATTACTCCTCCTCGCTCCAAACTTTGCCCTCGGGCGTCCCTTGCGGCTTAGCGGAGCGTCTCTACTCGCCCTCTTGGTCCTCATCCCCTGCGGCATCACCATCCTCCGTGCCTTCGGCCTCCTCCTCGTCTGCCACTTAGTCATCCACTTCCTCGTCGAGCGCCTCGTCGGTGGCTGGTGGTGGGACGTCCAATCCTACAATGGGCTCCAGCTCGCTGGTCTTGCGGCCGCTGTCCATGAACTTGAGAATGTGCATAATCAAGGCCATGGAGTCCCACTCCACCTCAGGCTGATCCTCACTGAATTTCTGTTGCAAGATCTTCACCGTGTCAATCACGGTCAGACGTCCAATCCTACAATGGTACTCAGCCAGATCCCGCTTGAGGCGCTTCGCTTCGGCATCAGACGCCTTTCAGATCCTTCTTGTACTGCTCCTTCGACTTCTTCAGCCTCTTGAGCTCTTTCGAGATCTTGCACGCCTTGTTACGGAGCCCATCCACCTCCTCCTGGAGCCTGTCGCGCTCCACCACAAACTCAGCATGCCTCTCACGCATGCCTCGCTCCAACTCCGCCATTTCCGCTTGGGTGATAGTGGCTTGCGCCTCATAGCGCTCCGGGCACGTTTTCTCTACGGTCGCCTTTATTTTTTCCCTCTCCGCCTCCAGGCCGGTAGATAACTTGGCAGACCAAGCCTTAGCCTCCTTCTACGCCTCGTCCTGAGTGTTCGCCAAGGACTCGTGCGCCTCGCGGGCGGCTGCCAATTCATCACGCAGACGCTCAGTAGTGGTGGAGGACGCTGCGCTCTCTTTAACCATCTGATCGAACTCACGCGCGGTGGACTCGATCAGCTTCATCAGTTGGCATATACACAACGTAACGAAGGATCAGGCAGACTAGCGAATAATCAGAATAAAAAAGACTCGAACCACGAGCGCCCCATTTTCTTACAGTGGCTGATGAAGTTGTATCCCAATTTGGGACGCCTTTGTAGGATGAAGCAATTGGGGCTTCAGATCATCACAAAGAAATGACGAAAATGTTTGACGGGGAGGGTGGGGGGGGGGGGGGAATGTTATGTTGGCGACACTTGAGGCAAAAGAGGACTGTATAAAGAATAATGACAGGGAAGACACTCGAGGGAGCATTGACATAGGTGGAGTATGCCTTCGAGGATGGTATCGATGGAGAAACGAAGCCCAAAGCGAGCGTACTCTTGGTACGCACCAATCCAACCCTCTCCACACAGCTCAACGCGTGCGACGGGTGATGGATGCGCGTAACGCCAGTCAGCTGGCATCTGCGCAACCCGGATTAGCTTCGTGAAGCACGAGTAGAGGATCTTTGATGTGTGAGGAGGGCCGGCGTCTTCCTCCGATATTAGGTCAATATCGGTGGGCATGTACCAAAATGGCCACATGTTGCCCCATTGCCGTATCACGTACTCTCAAGATACACTGGGGCCTAAGTCTGAAGAGGATGATGAGGTCAAGAAAGGGCTAGTGCAAAAGGGGGGGGAATGCTTTTGAGAAGGGCGCTCAAGCAAGAGGTGGGGGCGCTCAGAAAAGGTAGAATTTAGGAATGGCTTTTCTCTCAACCCTCGTTACTCACGACGTGCATGCATAAGACGCATAAGATCAAGATCTTTCGCATAACGAGAAGCAGAGAATGGGGGAGTACCTGAGGCGGCGGCCGGAGCATCGGAAGGCGCAGGGTTCGAAGCTCCGGGTTGATGAGAGGAGGCCATTCTTGAGGCATATAGGCAGTGGGAGAAGAAGACACACAACAGCGGAAGGCGCCTGGTTACAATTAGCTAGAGGCTTGAGAGCAGAGCAACTTAGATAGAGAAAGTAGAGAGATTATGGTTTTTGCAAGAATGAGGAGAGGAGAAGTAGTGGGGGGCAATATATAGGGGAGGAAAGAGGGGGAGAGTGAGCGGAAGCAGGAAGGCGAACGGTTTCCTAGCCTGAAGGAAATTCGAATTAGCCTTCAGACTAGGGGGGAGGGGGAGTGATCCCGATGATCGAGGCGGAAGCCCATTAGTCTATCTGCAATAAAGAAAAGAGAAATAAAAAAGAAAACAGTGAAGAAAGGAAAATAAGGGAAGTGAATAATAGGGGAAAAGCAACGAAGGAAAGGTAAATACAAAGAAGAGGGCGTGGCGCCTGATCAGCAGGAGAGAAGGGAGTCAAAGCATGGGTGGAGGAATACCGGGGAAGGCGCACGCTGCGGGGATAGACTGTTAGTGAGGCGCACGCTTCCGAAAGGAAGGGTGGAAGATGCGCATGAGGGCCTTAGGCGCACCCTTAGGGAAGTTAGGCCCCTACCAAGTGGTAGGCGCCTAACTGGGGGGCAATTGTTGGGGGCACATTGAGGCCCAAGAGGAAAGCCCAAAAGGCCAATTTGGGCGTGGAGTGTGGACCCAGCAAAGGCAAGCCCCAAAAGGGGATTAAGGCTGTAACTTGTGCGATGGAGCCAGGCCTGACGAAGGGTGCATGCGACAAAGGGGGCAACGTTCTGAAGCGTGCGGAGGGGATAGGAAGTGGGGCCATGCGCCTCAGGTCCCTGGGCAATGTGTCAGAATTTCGGGGCGCCTGACAAGGGGGAAGTACAGTGCATTTAATGGTGTGATGACGTGGGGCGGATTTGGGGGGCAGTGGTCGACCTTACCCTGGGTATAAATAGTGAAGTTGGTGGAACTCATTTACTCAGGTTGGATCTTCTCTCTAGAAACGTAGTTTTGACTTGGGCGTCGGAGTGCTAACGAGCCCTAAGGAGGGCTCGGTGGGCGCCTTTGTGTCAAGGGAAAGGGCGTACAGTAAGGTGGGCGTGCGAGGTGGGAGGGTGCAGAGTTACTTGGCTTAAACATATCCAATGATGTACCCATATTTTATGTAAAGGGTTCCTATTTTTTAAGAACAAATATATATTATATGAGAAGTTGTTACCTTTTTACACGAGTTAGATCAGGTCCTTAAGGCCTATTTTTTAAGAAATCTTAAACTCTTTTCAACCAATAGGAGAAGGAGAGAATGATTAGTAATCATTCGGTAACTACCTACCTAATACGTGGGACTAGATACTATAACAACACTCCTTCTATTGTTATTGTAACAACTAACAACACTAGTCTCCAACCAATAGGAAGCTAGGGTTGTGATGACTTTTTATTAGTTGAGTTGAACTAGTGTAGAATCAAAGCAGGGGTATAATTGTCATTATGAAAAAATAAAAAATATTCTTTTATTTTCTGCCCAAAATTTTGGTCACCGGAATATGCTTTTCGTCGCCGGAATATGCTATTTTCTCATCGGAATATGCCACCGTGGTCGGAATATGCTTACCGGTGTCGGAAACTAGTCATCGGGGCCAGAATATGCTTATCGGCGTCGGAATCTGTTCACTGACGGTCATCGGAGTTCGGTCAACGGTCAACGGTCTTCCTTGACCGGTCAACGATCAACGACCACCGGATGTTTGGTCCACATTGTGAGATTTATGGTTTGGTTTCTCATATTTTTGTATGCCTTTTGTGGTTTGCTTTATCGTGTTTGTGGTTTGCTTTGATAAGTTTCGGGTTTGCTTTGATAAGTTTCGGGTTTGCTTTATTGTGTTTATGGTTTGCATTGAGAAGATTCTGGTTTGCTTTCAAAAATTTTGTGTTTTGCATTGAGGGGTTTGTGGTTTGTTTTAAGAGATTTGTGGTATGCATTAGGAGGTTTCTGCTTTGTTTTTGTGGTTTGCTTTAACGTGTTTGTGGTTTGAATTATGAGGTTTCTGGTGTTTTTTTTTTTAAATTCTGTGGTTTGCTTTGTGAGGTTTCTGGTTTGTTTTAATATATTTTTGGTCTGCATTAGGACGTTACTGGTTTGTTTTTGTGGTTTGCTTTACTGTGTTAATGGTTTGCGTTATGAGTTTTCTGGTGTGTTTTTGAAAATTTTGTGGTTTGCTTTGTGAGGTTTCTGGTTTGTTTTAAGGGATTTGTAGTATGGATTGGGAGGTTTCTGGTATGTTTTTTTTTTGGTTTGCTTTATCGTGTTTGTGCTCTGTATTATGAGCTTTCTTGTGTGCTTATGAAATATTTGTTGTATATTTTATGAGGTTTCTAGTTTGTTTTAGGAGATTATTGGTATGCATTAGGTCCCTCCTCTGACTTCTCCACTGCTTCCTCCACCACCAGATCTCCTCTCTCCATCCTCCACCCGTCATTCTCTTTCTCCCTCCGTCCATCTCCTCGCCAAGCACTCCTAATCTCCTGCTCCACCAACTCGAAATCCACCACTGCGGCTTCTCCCTCCGTCACCACCATAGATTCTTTGCTTTCGATCCCTATATTTTCCCCCGACGAGCCCCGGAAGGGTGACGACATCCTCGTGGAAGCTCTCGAGCGCGAGGGAGTCACCGATGTGTTCGCCTACCGGGGCGGTGCTTCCATGGAGATCCACCAGGCTCTCGCTCGCTCCAGAACTATCCGAAACGTCCTTCCCCGCCACGAGCAAGGCGGAGTTTTTACCGCCGAAGGCTACGCTCGTTCCTCCGGCAAGCCTGGCGTCTGTATCGCCACCTCCGGCCCCGGGGCCACCAATCTCGTCAGCGGCCTCGCCGACGCGCTCCTCGACAGTGTCCCACTCGTCGCCATTACTGGCCAGGTGCCGCGTCGCATGATTGGAACCGACGCCTTTCAGGAGACTCCGATTGTTTAGGTAACTCGATCTATTACCAAGCACAATTATCTGGTTCTCGATGTGGATGACATTCCTAGGGTTGTGAAAGAGGCGCCGGAGTAGGGTTTCTCCGCCGGAGGAGAGTTTGAATTTGGAAATCGGAGGAGAACGCTCGATGGAGAAGGAGAAGGAGAAGAGAGCGGAGGGGAATTGGCTTTGGGGATCTTATTAATTGTTATTTTTTTATTTTATTGTAAGTTTCCAGTTTTGCCCTTAATGAATTATGTTGTTACTGTAACAACAAACAGAGTGTTGTTATTGTATCCTGTCCCCTAATACGTAAAAGATAAGACTAGATTATATAAAATATTTAATGATATTATTAATTAAAATGGAAATGGCGGAAACCCACACAAATGCGAGATTAATTGGGTTTTGAGAATCAGTCTCCTCCCAACCCTAAAACCGCTCATTCTCCAAAACTCGACGGCGTGCCGCGTAGCCGACGGGTCGCCTTCTTTTCACCGTCTCGTCGCTCTAACCTGTCGTAGCCATCGATCGTCGCGCCTCCTTTCTCACTTGACGTCTCGATGGTCGTCGTCGTAACCGGCTCAATTTGATAATCGGCAGCCGTCATCATTGGTCTGCTTCTACGCCGTCGCGACGATAACGGGAACAACGTAGCTAGCTTACCGACTCGATGGAATCGCCAAAGGCTTTTATGTTTGGTAAGTTTTTTTTATTTCATTTTCCTATTGTATATTGCTTTGCGTTGTTAATATTTAAGGGATGATTAATAATTCAGAAATTGATGATTAATAATAACGACATTATTTGGAAGTAATTAATGGTCTGATAAGGTTACAAAATGAACCACCGGTCTGAACATCAAAGTGCAAGTGTTTTAATAACTCGGAGAGGGTTGATTAATAATAACGACATTAGTTGTTAATAATTTTAAGTAATAAGTTAAGAATTATCTTTGAATGTAATGTTTCAATGGCGTAGTGGATTAATAATTCAAAAAGGGATGATTAATAAGAACGACATTATTTGTTAATAATTAAAGGTTTAATACGGTTAGAAAAATGAATCAACGGTGGAGGTCGAGGTGTTTTAATAACTCGGGAAGGGATGGTTAATAATAACTGCATTAGTTGTTAATAACTAAAGGTATTAAGTTAATAAGTAAATTTTCATGTAAAGCTTCAACGTCATTGTGGATTAATAATTCGAAAATGCATCATTAATAAGAACTGCATTACTTGTTAATAATTTTACGCGTGATGGATGATTTCGTTAATAATAACGTGCATGTGTGTTGTTAATGTTAAATATGTTTGCGGGAGGACGAGATATTATATTAATAATGTCGTTGTGTATTAATAATTCAAAAAGGGGTGATGAGTAATAAGAACGACTTAGTTGTTAATAACGTACGTAGTGCGTTGACATTATTGAAAATAATAATAATAATGTTATTGTGAGTTAGAAATTGTAAATGAAAATGGTAAAAAACAGCGTATTTGTTTGTTGGTAATATAGTTTTTGCTTTAATAATTAAACAAGATGTAGTTAATAATAGCGTGTACGTTTGTTGTTAATGGTAAATATTAGTGCGGAAGGACGAGTTATTATATTGTTGTATGTTTTCTTTTTGATATTAATAACGTTGTTTAATAATTCTGTTGCTACAACGCTTACGCATTTGTTATCTCATCAACATTACAGACCTAAATGAACTACCTTGTGATGTCAACTTGGAAGGGGACGATATTGGCCACAACATGGACGAAAGCCAAGATGAGATTTCATTGGATACTGCATTTGTTGACGGTTAAGGAAAAACGAGGTGTTTGGTCTTGACATTAGTTTAGATGTGGATGGTTTGTTGGTATCGAGTTTCAGGGTAGACATAGTTATCTTTGTGGACATAGTATGCGGTTTCGGATGATTTAGGATGGTGAATATTTGGTGACGTAGTTGCTGATCTTTTTGACAATGAAACATTATTTGTTAAAAATGTAAGATTGTTGATAATGCCGGAAAAGAAAGGTACAAATACGAAAAAAAATTCCTTAACCATTTTCTAATGAACTTTATGACAAAAAAATTGAAACATAATACGAAAAGATTGATAATGTCATTTAAAACATTACATACATAAGCAAAACAAATTACAAAAAACGATTTGTTAAGGTTATGCATAATGTAATTTGACAAAGTCACGAACATAGATTAATATTGTCATTTCGGAGATGTTATTGCTGACCGGTAGTAATTATTAATAAAATGAACAAAAACATTGACAACGACCAGAGATTGATTAACAATACCAATTATTGCAGGCCGATTGTAATTACTTGTGTAGAGTTGTAGGTAAAAAATATTTGCTCGCGTTTGTAATTGTTTCAAATTCAATTATCAATTTTTTCGTGCCATGTTTAAATTTTGAGGCTTAAAGTTCTGTAGAAAATGATAATATTAATTAGAAAATGATAAAGTTTGAATGTATTTATAATCCGCTCAAGAAACGTTGACAACGATTATACATTAATTAATAATACGGATTAATGATAGTAAAACGAAACAGTGTCAATATATGGTCCGTACCAAGTTGGAGAAATAAAGACATCCGACCATAAAAATGTCAACATAAACCTTGACATTGTGACTTTCAATGTTTGAAAGAGGAAATCTAAATATAGTGAAAGAAAAAGAGGTAGAACTCTGTCAAGTACGCAAATCACTTATGAATAATCTTAGCCGAATTAGGAACCCAATTGTGAAGCAACCTGGAGTAGGTCGTTCCTATAAACCTGCTCTGTCAGATATGGAAGCCTAAGGTTGGTCGATGCTACACATCTGCAAGTTAAGAACGAAGCCAAACCCATAGCTTTGAATCATAGCCTCATGACGGTGGGCTAATATTCTTAACCATCATGCGAACCTGAGACACAATGCACCTGACCAGTAAGCGAATCTCATCAGTTGTGGGTGCATCTGCCTTCTTCTGCATAGTCTTACTAAGCGAAAGAGACTTACGTATTCTTTGTATGCGGCATATTGTGAATCACTGGCAAAAAAAAAAAAAAAATTACAATGACATATAAATATATTAATCACTCATTCTCGAATAACGATAAATACCATCATAATATGTTAATAACATATCACGATTATATTCATAATGCCATTTCACAAAGTCAAGAACATATCTTAATAATGTTAATAATATGAGTTTCTAATGAACTTTAACATGCAAAATTGAAACATAACACGAAAAAATTAATAATTGCATCTTAAACAATTACAAACGTGAGCAACAACATTACAAATAACGTTATACAAGTAAAACTTAATAATGGAATAAAATAATTTGTAGTGGAATCAACAAATTGATAAAGGTATTTTCAAAGTTACTAATGTCACCAAAAAAATTAAAACTAAAGACTATTTGGTTAAACAAACTGACCAATATAATATAAGAGAAACGGTTCGGCTGCAGACAAAGTTCAAAAAGGCGCTAGGCGAACGTTGAGCGTTTGCCTAGCGCCTAACTCGCCTAGGCATATACTAAGCGTGCCTAGGCGTTGGAAGAAAAATAGCTATTCGCACTGCGTGATGAATGAAATAATAATTTACAACACTTCCTCACTTCGGTTAAAATGATTAATAATTTACTCAACACTTAATGACAAGAATATAGCTCACAAATTCGTAGAATCATAGCTCAATAGCTCACAAAGTTCTTGAGCTATTGAAAATACTGATAGAGAAAATTAATTTCTTAGTTGATGTTAATTTTCTCCTTTAATATTGACTTCCTAGCTCCATCTAGTAATGTTTAGGAGAAACTTATTTGTTGTATTACTCTATTAAAGTGTTCCAGTATCTAACTAGGCGCGGAACCTCTAGGCGAGGCATTTTGTCATTGCCTTACGCCTAGGCGTGCCTAAGCGTAAAGTTAAGCGTGCCTTTTTGAACCATGGCTGCAGATTATGAAAAAAAAAAAAAAAACAAAGGTTTATACACGGTTAGGGTTACGTTTTTAATTTATTTACAATTTCCTAAATACCCTTAACAACTAATTAACTAATAACTCCTCCTTAACTACCTAAAATTGAATAAGCCAATCATAGTAATTTAAGATCCTCCTTGAAAAAAGGGTTTAAAAGGACCTGAATTCAGACCTTTTTACATTAATTCACAACATTTTTCCTGCTATATCTTAATGAATAACACTTTTTTAGGTCTAATTTTCATTATATATTTATATGTATGCTCTCTTGTACACTGTTAGAAGAGAATATTATTGATGTGAATCTTTATTATGAAAGACGACCTTTACAAAAAGTTACTTATAAGACATCGGGTCGTGCTCATTTGCTTGCTCCATGTTGAGGTCGGTTAGCTTGCTAACCTCTCTAAGGGGTTGGAAAAATGACACATCTATTAATTATAGTTTTTTATATTAAATTTGTGTTGCATTTAATAATCTTTGAGAATTAAAAGCTCATATTAATTATTTTTTTTTTGAACTACCATTGCCCTAATACAACTATCATTGCAATTGTACACTAAACGCATATTAATATTACATTCCCTTTTTGAACTATCATTGCACTGATACAACTATTATTACACATGTACACTGATACCATTGCACTGATACAACTACTATTGCACTGAAAAATGGAAAGTAATTAATATGAGTTTTTTATTCAATCAGATTATTAAATGCAACACAAATTAATTATCTTAAAAGCCTATAATTAATAGGGATGTCATTTTTTCACCATTAGTGATAGTCATGCTATCTCACCCATATTGATGATTAGTAAACTTTCATCTTCGACTGCACTATCTCATGTACTCATTGCATCTCCTACTCCTCAAACACACAACTTCTCATATTATGAAACCTTACAAAGATCTCAGATGTCCAATTCACTACACAGGACTGATTGGCGTAATACTTTTTTACTTATCGGTTACGTTGGGATCTCTCAATTTTATGATTTAATATTTAATGTTGGTTGGAATGAAGAATTTTGTACACATTATATCATCTAATTAATATTTCTAGAGAGAATACGTAAAATTATCGAATGGGCCCCTGCAGGTAGGAAGAGGACTGCCTTGTCTTCACCGTTGGCTACACATGATCATAATACACAACCAATTTATAATTTCTATCTTACTATTTTTTTAATTATTTTTTCATGAGCGTGTGTGGAAGGATGGAATGAAGGGTAGCCATCAACCATAAGGGACGAAACTCAAATAGATAAAAATTATTTTAAGGAATGAATTAAACCTAAACGAAATTAATTAGTTAATTAAAATTAATGTACTCATTAGGGTTTGATTTGTCCTTAATTCATTTCCATTCGAATTGGTCACAAGTTCGACAAAAGAGCAGCCGGCTAAGACAACTTTCTTAACCTATCCTTAACCTTACTAAGTCATGTATATATAAAGAAAGGGGAATTATTAAGAGGGTAATTAACTAAGGATTAATTCCAAATCCAAAGAACTCTCTCTGACCGACCAATATTTATCGGATTCGGACTACTTTTGCACACGCAACAAAACATGAGTGAACAGTACACTTTTAAGGAATCCTATGTGAGTCAACTCGCAAGCTCTCTACTGAGCTAATAACAGACTAGCTACGTTCAGTCTCTGCGTGGCTCTTATTTCTCATGATCAAGAGATCTGATGTACGAACGCTATAATAATCATGTACAAAAGTTTTCAAACCTAGTTGGCGGGCACTCATTTAAAGAGAATGATACAGGAAACTGATAAAACATTCAATCATGAAACTCATATAAAATTCATTCTCAATCCGTCTCTCTGCTACATTTCATCAAGTTTGATTGATTGCGTACGTTGATGGCATTTATTCATTCTCTGCCTCTGTTCAAAATTTTATCTAATTTTATGAGTTATGTAAACTTTTACTTATTAGTTCTAACTAACTAGCCCACCTTTTACCACTATATAAATCCTCTACTCATAGTTATAACTAGCTACAAATGCTCTACTCATAGTGGCCATTTACATTCAATAAATAAATAAAGTCATGATTTGGTTCTGTGCTGAGAGTCACTAGTCATCACACCAACCATAATTCAACTACAAATGGAAATTTGGAAATGGTCTATAATATATATTTGTTTTATCTTGAGAGTGAGAGGTTCATTCCAGCAAGAAAGTTTTCGGCCTCATACTCTCCATAATTATTCAACATAAACATTCCCTCTATATATATATGGCTCTCTTTGATTCACTCCTCTCGTTCCAATTCCATCTCTCATCTACCATCACCAACCAAGCTCCCAACTTCACTCAAAACCCTAAAGAAACATCCTCCCCAACAACCCTCACCTCATAAAAAACAACATGTTCCTTTCCAACCTCTGAGGATCACAAACTCACAACTCGACTCGATTCAATTCAATTCGAATCCTTCAAAATCGTCATAGCAGCCAGCAGAGCCATGAAGACCGAGCTCAGAGGAAATACCGCCGCTGCGTCCATCTCCATCCAAAACCCTAACAACAAACTCTTCACTGCCACCCCTCCTACTCCCCACCAACGACCTTCCTCCACCACGACCACCGCCGTGGCAGCTCCGACCATCTCCGGCGCCCTCACGGGGTGCCTGGGCAGCCTCGACGGTGCGTGCATCGAGAAGCTCCTCCTCCACTGCGCCAGCGCCCTCGAAGGCAAGGAGTGGACGCTCGCCCAGCAGGTGATGTGGGTCCTCAACAACGTCGCCTCCCTCAGCGGCGACCCCAACCAGCGCCTCACTTCCTGGTTCCTCCGCGCCCTCATCTCACGCGCCGCCAAAGTCTGCCCCACCGCCACCATGCACCACTTCGACGGCTCCGCCGCCATCGACAAGCGGCGCCAGATGACCGTCACCGAGCTCGCCGGGTACGTCGACCTCATCCCTTGGCACACCTTCGGGTTCTGCGCCTCCAACAGCGCGATATTCAAGGCGATCCGAGGCTGCTCCAAAGTCCACGTGCTCGATTTCAGCGTCACCCACTGCGTTCAGTGGCCCACTCTCATCGACGCGCTGGCGAAACGCCCCGAAGGGCCGCCGTCTTTAAGAATCACCGTGCCGTCTGTCCGGCCACCCGTCCCACCTTTCCTCAACGTCTCGTGCGAGGATGTCGGCCAAAGGTTGAGCAACTTCGCTAGGTTTCGTGACGTAGAGTTCGAGTTCAATATAATCGGAGGAGGAGGAGGAGGGAGTACCTTCGACAACAACAACAACATTGCTTCGTGTAGAAATTCCATGTATGATACCTTCCACCGCTACTTTGAGTCGTTGCTAACCAGCCTAGTGGATCCGCACCAGCTGTCCTCGTTGTTCAGGGACGACGAGGTCATCGTGGTGAACTGCCAGAACTGGCTTCGCTCCATGCCCGACGACGATGAGGAACAGTCTGCGGGTTCGTCGTTGAGGGATGATTTCCTCCATACGATAATGGGGTTGAATCCGGCCATCGTCGTGGTGGTCGATGAGGATGCGGATCTCAACGTGTCGAGCCTGACGACGAGGATTACAAACTGTTTCAACTACCTGTGGATCCCGTTCGATGCTCTGGAGACATTTCTACCTAAAGACAGTGCGCAGAGGATCGAGTACGAGTCAGATGTAGGGCATAAGATTGAGAACGTGATCAGCCACGAAGGGTGCCAGAGGATGGAGAGGTTGGAGTCTGGGGCGAAGCTATGTCAGAGGATGAAGAAGGTAGGGTTCTCGGGTGTGATGTTCTGTGAGGAGAGTGTTAAAGAAGTGAAGTCGTTGTTGGATGAGCATGCTAGTGGTTGGGGGATGAAGAGAGACGAGGAGATGTTGGTGCTCACTTGGAAGGGACACAACTCGGTTTTTGCCACAGCTTGGGTGCCAGGTGGTCTAGGGGAGAATTGAAGTTAGTGGTTTAGGAATTTAGATACAAGGTAGGGGGAGGTCTAGGTTCGGTCTTGTTTCGATTCGATTCTGATTCTGATTCGGGTTGCTTTGGAGCAAAAACTAGAAATGGTCCTCCGTGAAGAGTGGCGTGAATGATGTCGGATGGGATGATTCATGCAACATTGACATGAGATAAGAGGGACAGGGCAAGGCAAGTTGTTGTGCTCTTTTTTTTCCTTTTGCATATTTTGTTATAAGGCTGCAAAAAGGGAATGGAGACAAGTTCGTGGTGGGGAGAAGACGACATGGCTGTTTCTACGAATGAAGAACACCCTTTTTCCCTTTGGTACTTGGTAGTAGGAGAATGAAGAACTTGGTATGGTGTAGGAGGTAGGGCTGTTTTTATTTATTTATTTATTTAGGTTTTGTTGTTTAGCATTTGGTGGGTGTATGAGGGATATGGCTTAGAAGATCACATGAATTTATGGTGAAGGAGGAGAAAACAAAATAGTAGGCTAAAATGTACATATCTTTTGTACTCATGCTTTTTTTTCTGTTTTGTTTGTATTGCCTTGCTTGGCTATCCTTGATTTGCCCCTACTTTTGTATCACGAAATATTGAAAGTAACGTCCATGCTATCTAGTTAGTCTTTCTCTCTTAATCAGTTACTTGTGTTGTTGTTGCTGCTATCCATTCTTAATTAAGAGATCATCTTCCACTCCTATGGGTAAGCTTCACATTTCATTTTTTCGCAATTAATGGAAATGTACGTGGTGGGGTGGTATTTCAGTCTAAGACATAACTAAATCTGACCTCTTAACTTGAGTAAGGTCAAATCTAAAAACTGAGATTAAAAATATTTTTATTTTCCTATTTTTTAATCAAATTGTATTTTATTTATACTAACTCAAATTTTGAATTTCTTTTTTTCACAGATGATAAGTGTTCATTGCAATCTTTAAAATGACATTCATATTTTATATATTTTGCGAATTTTTTCATACCATGCATTACCACTCATTATCATTCTGGTACCACCTTCGTTTTCAACTCAAAATTATTGTAGAGAAGGAACGTGTTCGTGGTGATTTATAAATTTATAAGAAAAAATTGATGACCAAAAATACCATCATATACCACCATGGTATAGGGTGACAACTGATGGTAAACCGTTGGGAAAGATGGTTAATGGTGATTAGTATATTCCTTCCTATTATAATGTATAAAACCATTCTATACTATAGGAAATATTCATATCACCAAGTATAAAATCCTTCTATGCTATGGTATATTCATGCCACAAGAGAACAACCCAAGATAGGAACCCTAGCGAGCAGCAAACAAAATTGAGACAGATGATCAAAGCCGGCCGAAATGATCAAAAGTCTTGAGGCTCTTATACCATATGATGATGAACATGATCAATAGAAATCGAAGAACATGAACACAAAAGTTTACATGATTTCCCTCGTAATTCATCGGAACTAGCTAGTCACGAGAGAGATAGAACTCCCTAAGAACGATTTTATTCAGCTTAACTGCTTTATAGGATTCAGTGTATATCATGTATATAGGCTCTAGGTTTACAAACAAACCCTCACAAACAGTTCAGCTTAGGAACCTCTACATAATAAGGTAATTTACCTATACACACGTACCTAAAGTAAGTAGAGTCCTCAATTCTAAGTCTAACCGTGTATTCTGCTAATTATAATGACGAATAAACCTTAATGGGATCATCTTTTTCGTATTAGTAAATAGTAACAGTAATTAGGATTCGTTCTCACCATGAAAAGAGCCTCCGACTGGTAATGTTTTAAAGATTTATCGTTCTGTCGGGCGTCGGCTGATCGATCCAGATCCAGTGCCAAAACATTTATAAGGTTTTCACCTATATATGAATTATTATTGTGGCTAGAGCAAAGGTTGCAGACTTTGGATGGACCTAAGTTTATTAGACCATACGATAAAGTGAAGAGGCAAAAAGGATCGACTGTGTATATGTTTATAGTTAGGACCACAAGGTGTTGTTGCGTTGGAAATTCTGAGGAGTCACGTTCACCTCTTCGTACCCACACAATAGATCGATGCACACAACGGGCACGCTCTTGACAGCAATATATCGCACACACTCAATCGACAGGCTAGCAGCAAAGTTCGTTGAGACTTTGGTTGGTGTGAATGTGAATGAAAAGAGGAAGGAGTGAAGAGAAATGTGGTATTCTCTTGAAATACTATGTTGGTGAAATGTGAGAAGACAGTTTAGATCTCTCAATAAATTTGATCTTTAGATACTCATTAGGATTGGTTTGTGTAACCAACTTGAATCACATCGATTATATCTTAACCGAAGCGGACTTGGATGGTTCTTGGAGTAAATCCTATCATAGGATGACCCGACGTAATGATTGGAGATTTTGAACGAACTAATGCAATGATTTGGGTTTAACCACACATCCGAAGAGTTGTCTCATTTCACATGCACCTATTCATTTCCAATAAATAGCACCAACCTCCTCTAGTTTTAGATAGAGATATATAGAATTTTTTCTACAAGTTTTAGAGGTATTGAAACTCAACCAAAATCGAAACTTGCTTTATGCATTCTTTTCAAAAACAAAAAACGAAGCATGTGTGATTCTGGCTAGGGGTGGTAAATGGTTAGTTGGTTATCAGTTTTAACTGATAAAGACAGTTTGATATGATCCATTTTGACCCACCTTACAAGCCACAATCACTTGCGCAAGAAGTAAGCTCAATTGAACAAGGGAAACACCAATTTTGGCTAAGTATGTGTTCAGGTGCAAGATACTCTCTTTGCAAGGGTGGAACTCTCCAATGCCGTGATGAAAATGGACAAGGTAAGACTTGTTGTAAAGCTTGGAAGTTGTTCTGCAAGAGGGAGTGCTTGGAAGTTCAAGATGAAGCCAGGATAATTGATTTTGAAGCTTCTCAAGAGGCTAGAGTGAAACTGGAAATTTGCCAGAAATTGGCTAAGTGTCAAAGCCAGTTCAAGGTCCTGACTTTGAAGGCCTATTTGAAACAAATGGAAGAGAGTCGAAGCAGGAGGTTTGGACAACATCCAACTACAAGTTCTACTCTACAACGACAAGGCATTGGGTGATTGGATTGAGGTTTGGAAGAGCTCGAACGAGAAGGTCCAAGTTCGTATCGAAGCTGGCATTTTGCCTATCCTAGTTGGGTTAGGATTAGAAATCTGTTTTAAGTTAATCCGTTTCTATGCTTGTTTTGGGTTCCTTTCCGAAGTAGAATGTAATTGAACTTCTTCACAAGTTCTTAGGAGTACTTAGGGCTATTTAAACTCGTTGTTTCATTGTAATTGACAGTTTAGAGTTGAATAAAATAAACCGAGTGGTTTTGAGTTCCATAGCGTTTTGCTTTGCGAATTTGGAGATCGTCCTAGGGTTATCTAGGCTCGATCTTGAGCTTGTATCGTGCAGGTATACACCCTGCTCGTGGCCAAGCAACTACCTAAGTCTCCGAGCCTCTTTCCCCGCGAGAAAGTTGCACGAAAGACACCATCCGAACACGAAATTCAAACTATGTTTGAGTTTGTTGTTCAGAGTCGATTCAATCCTTGATTGGATCGGTTGTTGTGCCTACTCTGATCCAAGCTACCAGTTAGGGGCTTATTAAGTGGCATCAGAGCCTGTGTTCTACACAGCGGACAGAACGGAGGAGGGCGTGACCGGAGCGCCGCCTTGGACGAGGTCGAAGGATCCTGTCTCACAAGACCCTGCTCTTCGACAAGAAAAACAAGAGGGAAGCATCGTGCGTGAATCCGAAGACCAACTCGAAGATCAAGCCATGGCGGGTCAACAATTTGATATAGAGGAGTTAATGCGGCGGATTGACACGAGATTGGGGCAGTTCAGGCAAGAATTGGATCAAAAAATTGACGCAATTGCTCGGCCGGAAAACAGAAACAGAGAAGGAGGAGAACGCGAAGAAGAAAACCCAGCTGGCAATCCGGAGTGGTTGGACAGGATTGTTTAATTGGAAAGACGTTTGGTAGTGGCTGAGCCCCAGCAAGAACGACCGTTTCGCGATCGGCGCGAGCGGCAGCAAGAAGCGGAGCAGGGAATGCCGCCGGGCGTCAAGCTTGCAGTGCCGTCGTTTCAGGTCACCCTGAACCCCTCGACGTTTTTGGATTGGGAAAGGAAGATAGTACTCTTCTTCCAGTGCGGCCACTTCAACGAGGCTCAGAAAGTAGCAATGGCCACGTTTGAATTCACCGACTATGCTGCCCAATGGTGGGAACAGCTCCAACGTCGCCGACAACAAAATCGGCAGAATCCGGTGGCGACGTGGGATGAGCTCCGAGGATTAATGAGGGACAGGTTTGTCCCTACCTACTATCAATGTGAGCTTCATGAATCCCTGCAAGGACTTCGCCAGGGAGCAAGAGGAGTGGAAGAATTCTTTCGGGAGTTAGAGCTACTGATGATGAGGGCCGACGTGCGAGAAGACCGGGAAGCAACGATTGCTCGATTCTTACACGGTCTGAACAGGGAAATTCGGCAGGAGGTGGAGCTTCGAGCCTTTGTTGACTTGGAGGAGGCTTTGCACCTTGCAATCAAGATTGAGAAGCAACAAAAATTGACACGCCGGAGTACAACTACGAGCAAGCCCAGTGTCGAACCTACCGCCGAGGTGAGTTCCCAACCACTTCGTGTTGATCAAGGGAAATTGAACCCCAGAAATGTTCAATCCACTTCCAGCGAACGATCTGGGGGAATCCAGTGCTTCAAATGTCACGGGAGAGGGCACAAGGCAAATCAATGTCCCAATTTGAAGACCCTGGTGGTCAGAGATGGCCAATATCTTACGGACGACGAACAGAACTCTGATGACAGTGATGTCGACGAAAAGATTGAGGCGGAACCAGCACCTGGGAAGCTTATGACTGTTAATCGACGATCTCTAACCAAGGAAGCTCAGGCAGACTCCAACCAGAGAGAGAATTTGTTTCACTCTCGCTGTCTGGTGGCTGGAAAAGTGTTGTCCGTCATCGTAGATGGAGGCAGCTGTGTCAACGCTATCAGCCAGGACGCAGTAGACAAACTCGGGTTGAAGACTACAAAACATCCAGAGCCCTACAACCTCCATTGGCTCAACGATTACGGTGCTGTGCGAGTGACCGGCCAATCCAAGGTCAAATTTGAGGTCGAAGCTTATCACGACGAGCTCGAGTTCGATGTAGTTCCAATGCAAGCGGCTCACTTGTTGCTAGGGAGACCCTGGCAATTCGAACGTGCCGTAACACATGACGGAAGCACCAACTGTTACAAGTTTCGCCGTAATGGTAAGAAGGTGGTATTGAAACCTCTGTCACCGGAAGAAGTCCGAGAAGATCGACGGCAACTTGAAGCCAACCAACGTCGATCCAAAGGGAAGTCTAGCGAGGGAGACAAATTTTCCACCCTCGCCGCGCTACGAATTATGTTAACTGGATACAAGAAAGCAAGGAAGGTTCGTCGTCGTCGACCCTGTCAAGTCTCGCCAGAGCAGAGCAGGAGAGAGGGTGAATTGGTCGGGGCACTTGGCGAAGAGTCGATCCAAACGGCGACTTCAGGCGCGTTCCAAATTACGCCGGGAAGCTCTACTACAAGTAGGATGGAATCAACGATGCCTAGATCGGCAGATTCAATTCGTCCCAATATTGCTCTGAAGACGACCATGAACGACCAATTTTCGAGCGAATTGGTTGGGGAGAATGGGAATCAGTCGACACAAATGAAGGACGAGGAATCATCCCAGGAGGTCACAGGAAGCTCTCGGAACCGTCAATTCATCCCAAGGTATTCTCTATCAAAAACGCCCAATTCTCAATTGGAATTTCTGGGTTTGAGGGGTTTGAAATTCGACGATGGCGGGAAAGAAGGAAAGGACGATTCGGCGACAACAGCGATGATTCGAAGTCCGCGACTGGTTCAAGATTGCAATTCAGAGCATGACAAAGACGACGGTGATAGTGAATTGTGCTGGAAATTCGTGGATTCAAAAGCCCCAATCTCTCCCACGAAAAACACTAATGTAATTCTAGGAAAGGTCGTGTTTGAGCAGCCTTATTCCGATCCCATTTGGGACTCCTACTGTGACCATTTTGAGCTGCAAAGGGGCAAAGTGTTGAGGGCAACACTTTTTCAAGAGGGAGGGCCTGATATGATCCATTTTGACCCACCTTACAAGCCACAATCACTTGCGCAAGAAGTAAGCTCAATTGAACAAGGGAAACACCAATTTTGGCTAAGTATGTGTTCAGGTGCAAGATACTCTCTTTGCAAGGGTGGAACTCTCCAATGCCGTGATGAAAATGGACAAGGTAAGACTTGTTGTAAAGCTTGGAAGTTGTTCTGCAAGATGGAGTGCTTGGAAGTTCAAGATGAAGCCAGGATAATTGATTTTGAAGCTTCTCAAGAGGCTAGAGTGAAACTGGAAATTTGCCAGAAAATGGCTGTGTCAAAGCCAGTTCAAGGTCCTGACTTTGAAGGCCTATTTGAAACAAATGGAAAAGAGTCGAAGCAGGAGGTTTGGACAACATCCAACTACAAGTTCTACTCTACAACGACAAGGCATTGGGTGATTGGATGGAGGTTTGGAAGAGCTCGAACGAGAAGGTCCAAGTTGGTATCGAAGCTGGCATTTTGCCTATCCTAGTTGGGTTAGGATTAGAAATCTGTTTTAAGTTAATCCGTTTCTATGCTTGTTTGGGTTCCTTTCCGAAGTAGAATGTAATTGAACTTCTTCACAAGTTCTTAGGAGTACTTAGGCCTATTTAAACTCGTTGTTTCATTGTAATTGACAGTTTAGAGTTGAATAAAATAAACCGAGTGGTTTTGAGTTCCATAGCGTTTTGCTTTGCGAATTTAGAGATCGTCCTAGGGTTATCTAGGCTCTATCTTGAGCTTGTATCGTGCAGGTATACACCCTGCTCGTGGCCAAGCAACTACCTAAGTCTCCGAGCCTCTTTCCCCGCGAGAAAGTTGCACGAAAGACACCATCCGAACACGAAATTCAAACTCTGTTTGAGTTTGTTGTTCAGAGTCGATTCAATCTTTGATTGGATCGGTTGTTGTGCCTACTCTGATCCAAGCTACCAGTTAGGGGCTTATTACAGTTAGTAGTTAACTATAATTTCTTAGTAATTCTATTTCGGTTAGTTGTATTTTGCTTAATGGATTAACTGATTTATAGGTTAATGGTTAACCGATAAGAAAATCGATAATCGTCTGCTAGTATAACCACATATTTTTAGGCTTTGGCTAAGGAGAAAAGTCCTAAGATTCAGAACCAACCAAAGTTGAAATTTCAAACATCCCAATTTACACCTATTGCAAACAACCCTCCACCAAAAGTCTCAAATATGTTTAAGAGTCAGAACCCGAAAGTGAACCCTCTCTGACTCCACTTGTGCTGCTTGTATTTAATGCCTTGCTAGTTGTTACTCGCTATTTGATGAAGACACTTAATTACTATAATTTTATGTTGGAATTTGGATTATGAATTTACGATTGATGTTGTATTACATTGATGTTATTTCTTATAGTTATTTTTTATATTTACAATGTAGAAATGTAGTTAAATTATTTTGAAGTATTTGTATGATTATATTTTGATATTAGAATCTTATTAGAATACATAAGTGTATTGGTATCATGGAGTTGAAGTCTTGTTTGAAAGCATACATAATTTTAGTGATTTAAAAGTCCTGAGCTCTATTAGTTTAGGACCAAAATTGTAGATCACACTAATTTGTTTCTTTCATTGTTCACAAGCTAACAAAGGATTATAACAATTCCATAATGATTTGTATTTGGTACCAATTTCATCATTAAAAATCAACAAGCAAACCACCTCTTACCTCCCATGCAAAATTTAAATTGTAAAGAAGTCATAAAATTGTGAATAGACCAATCCAGCCAAAGCCTGCCATCCTGTTCGAATTTTTATTCTACCCATTGCTGGTAGTTTGTTTTTTTGGACATCTAATTTGGAGGCATGTTTTTCTATTTAGATGTTGTGCGAGCTTTGTTGTCAAATGCGCCTCACACGACTAAAGCCCTACTATCTACACATAATATAATACGCCGAAGAGAAAAACGGGAGCCCCATTTTAAATTTTCTACAACGAGAGTGAAAGTAGGAAGGACATTTTGGTCTTCACAATTAGTTTTTTTTATTCATTAAAAAGACACATACTCGGATTCGAACCATGACCATTTTAAAGGAAAGCAAGGATGATAACCAATCACACTAAATACATTTGTTGTATCTTTTTAAATTAAAAACATACAATAGCAGGGAGGAAAATACCTTCCCCCATTTCAAATTCCCTGCTCCATGAGCGTTTCTAAGAAGGGTAGAATAGGGAGTGTCAATTTTTTTCTTTTTCCTCTGTGGAACGGGCCAACTTACCGTACACATGCGGATTTAAACGAGTCTAGGAGTGTCAATTTTTTTCTTTAAGCTCTTTTATTTCTCCGTGGTGATAAAATATATATGAAAAGGCAAAAACAATACTCCTTTTTATTGCTAAAAATAAAAAATTTAACAATAAACTAATGCATGGTATCCAATGGGCTAATCGCTAACCATAAAATAAAAGAGTTGAATGGGTCTGACCTACACGGGATTTGACCATCAAGTAAAACAAATGAACATCATTGGTTTGTCATTCTCTTATTACCGATCACTTTCACTGCTTGTGAACTGATGATCCCATCTTTGTACCTTTTCCTTTCTCTTATTTAATAAAAGTTCATCATCCTCATAAAAAAAATCATTGGTTTGCCATTCTAAAACAAGCTATTTTCTCTGGCATAATATATATCATGCTATTATTTTATATCTTAGTGGCTAAAATATAATGTATTTTAAAGTTATTCAATGGTTCAACCTCGACCAACCCAATTAGTCCAATTTTTATCATTTCCAATATATATTATATAATTATTTGATATCATAATGATCAAATTATAGTTTATTTTATAGGGAATCGTTTGGTATTTGTTAGTAAAAAACTAAACAGAAAGATCTATTTGGTTATTTTAAAGATTAAAACAATCCTAAACATTTTCCGTTCCTTTTGAATTTCTATGGTTTTATTTCCGAATAAGTGATGTGCAAATGGTGAATTGCAGTCATCTCTTTTCTTTCACTATTTTTTATTTTCAAATAGAAAGTTTAAAAGTAAAGAATAATTAGAATTTGGCATGAGTCGGTCAAACAGGCTGAATTTCAAGTTTTGGCCCGTTTTGATCAAGTCTAATTTATAATCACATGGTTCTCTGATACCCGATAAAAATCTCAATCCAAACCAGTTTGGAAGGTGAGTCCGTGTTTACCACCATTTTCTAGGGATACGACAACGACGGTCCTATCCCAAATCGTGTTGTTCGTTCTTGATTTCCTGAGATTTTATCATAGTCTGACAAAAACCGGAAAGCACAATGACGACAAGATGAAAGGTTTATAAAGCAAATTAATCGGCCAACGGGCCGAGTAAAAGCTAGCAACGATTGTGAGATGCTCATTTCCCGAAAACCGATGGGATAGGCGATTTTTTATTCGATTTTCTGGAATTCGGTTTCTATAAAACTTACTCCACCTCATCATATTACCAGAAACAATATTGTTTCACAAGGTAACATGTACTTGATTTTGGTTCATAAGGCCAATTTTTGATTCGTTGCATCATTCATGTCTCTTTCCTGCTAAAATTTACTATTTTTATCACGTGTTTCCAAAAAAAAAACTATACAACAATAAGCTATACATTATCAAATTTCATACCTCACCTTCCTCCGGCCAACTGGCCGGGGCACACGCTAGTGTTATAGATAAGGGTTAAGTTATCATGAAGGACTAGCTAGGCCGTTACTGTTCTTCTTATGGTCGATGTTGGGCCTACACTGTTTGGGTCTGGCAAATTTAGGGGATAGCTTGAGTTGGGCGAGAGGAAGATTGAGAATTAGTCAATGCCTCAATGGGCAGTAGCTCAAGTAGGAATGTCAATGGGTTGGGCTTTTCAAATAAAATGCAGCATATTGAGAAAACTCAATCCAGCATATAGGTATCTACATGAGTATTTGTTCAGGAACATAATCACATATGATTTCTCCGAACACAACATCATATAATACTATCAAAATTTTCCTATAATATTTTGTCATACAGACAAATAGCATCCATAAATTATCAATATTATCAAGCTCTATTGTTATAATTAAGGACTAATAACATCAGTAAAGTATCCATATTATTAAGGTTGGACACAAAACGAAGTCGTTTTGCTTTTCGCCAGCGGAGCGAGGGGAAAGCGGGTTGGATTTTGGCAAAAACGAAATCTGACTTGCCAATTTTGAAAACGGCTAAGACCCACACCCGATTCAAAACTCGTCAAACACTGGGTTTTACCTAGTTTGACCAGGTTGGATCCAGTTAAGTACTCATAAATTCGGATTCAATTGACATCCCTAAACATCACGAAACACAATCAACTCGGTAAATGACTCTTATCAAATTTTTAGTTCAAGAAGTGAAGTGCATTCGGGGGAAAAAGTCTACGACGATGGTTTTAACCCTTGCTACAAGATGTAGCAATAATTTTTCCAAATCCTTGACGAACCCAGGCAATGCTACATTTGTTATGCGTTACAAGGGTTTTAAGCGATCCTTAGTTGAAGTACCGTACAAGAGTTTTAACCTTGCTACACATCCGTGTAAAATTCGATAGAGAGAAAAGTAATAAAAATACAGATTGTTGAGAAAAGTAATATTGTTGAGAAAAATCTAACTTGATTGTATTGATGATTATTCTCAGTTAATATACATATTTGTGCAACAAGAAAGTCTCCCACGTTTCCATGAAAGTAGGAACTGTACAGTTGAGGGAGAAGTGGGAGAAGGAGAAAAAGAATATAAATAAAAATACATTTATTTACTAATATTCTTAATAGAGATGTCTGTAACATGGGTTGAAAGTGTTGTCAATAGTCAGCATCTTTGGATCAGTTATTCGGTGAGCGGTTCGAATGGTTAATCGCTCGAACCGACCATTCGCCTAACGACGATAACTAACTCTTCCCCTGTCGCATTTCAGAATAAAGGAAAAAAGAAACTCCCACCAATTCGGGGAAACGAGAATTTCCAGATAGGCCAGTAAGCACACTGACTGGCTCGATTTAATTAATCTGCTCCGTCATAGGAGAACAGGAAGGATCTTCTGTTTTCGAGCTTTGAACACTGAGAATGAAAAGCATTTTTTGTTTCACGGTTTGGGTTTGTTTTTTGTTTCAACTCCAAATCCATCTTTGGTAGGATTTTTTTTTCCCGAGCTCATAAGAAGATTATAGAATTTGGCCTTTAGATAGATGTGGAATCAGAGGATAGCCTGATTCCCAAAACTCTAATATCCACTCACTTTCATACCATAGCCTATTCTCAGAACTCTCCCAATATCATAATTTCATATATAAAGGAAAACGAAAAATGAATTGTACCAAATTTGTAGTTTAATATTCAAAGCACCCCTAATGTCGGATAGTATTTAATTTGCCATTACTAGCTAGTTCTATTCCGCATGAGAAATTAAGTGATGATAAATTTTGTTAGGTTGGGAGAAGTTCCACATTCAGCACATTGTCGCTTATGCGATTTATTCTCTTGTGTATATGATCGGGATTTATGTATGTACGTGGTGATTTGACAACCAATAGAGCACCTTAGAGTGTGTTTGGATAGAGTGATTTGGATTTGGTATTTGTGATTTGGATTTCTAAATGATAAATCATGTGTTTAGATATTAATTAAATTTGGTATTTGGATTTGTGCCAAATTCATGAGATTATTTCTAAATACATGTCTAGTATATTACTTGTCAACTTAAAATACATTTCAACGACCAGTGATTTGAAATACTTCCTAGCAAAAAATTGGACCAATTTGTAAAATTTTATAAGTTTAGGTACTATCGAGTGAGACAAAATATATAAAGGTACCAAAATATAATTTTACCATCAAAATTTCAGGACCTTTTTGTCAAATTTTAAAAGTGTAGGTACTAAATTGTAAGAAAAAATAAATTTGGAGTATCAAAATATAATATACCAAAATTTGTTGTAAGTGACCAGAAAATTTGAAATTAGAATAAAAAAGCATAAAATTTAAAATACAAACAAATTACAAATGAGTATCCAAAGAACGAATTTAAATTACATATATTTCAAATACATGCATTTTAAATATATGTATTTCAAATAACTTACATTTCAAATACATTTATCCAAACACACTCTTAAAGAATTACAAACACATTTAACCGTGTCCCAACTCCCAAACAATAATGCCATTGAACAGAAAAGATAAGTATTTATCATCTAATGAAAAAAGTAAGGATTTATGTATGTTTTTTGGGCTTGGTTTTTTCCATGGTCCATGAAACCGTACCGGAGACTGTACCGGGAAAGTCAGCGATAGGATATTTTATGGTAAAACCGTGGTTTAACCGTAGTTCAACCGTTGTACCGTTAAATACCGCCTACCGGTTTAGCCTCCAATAGTGGTATTTCGTGGTTGAACCGCCGGTACGATACGATTTCATGGACTATGGTTTTTTCACAAAGGTGCACTTACTAGGTAGGAAACTTTAGTACTGTTAGAGAAATTCAACTCAAACTTTTAGATGAGTAATGCTAATCCCGCAATTCGAACTAGTAATAGTAAGAAGAAAAGAAAAGAACAGTATAACAACATACAAAGTATGGTTCTAATTAAAACTAAGGAATGTATACCAAAAATACCAGAATGCATATAAACCGTGTATGCTAGAAATTCACGGATGTATATTAGGAGGAATTTTACAATGCTATATGCCAGAATATACAATGCCAAAAATACCAGAATGCTTCAGATTGTACCTATACTTTTTGTACAAATTCTTTTATGGTATAACTTAAACTTGTACCTTATGTAGTACAATTTAAAGTTGTAAAGTTGTATCATAACATAATGATACAAATTCTTTTATGGTACAACCTAAACTTATACATTTAATGTTATGGTACAACTTCAAGTTGTACATTAAAACACCAATACTATATAGCATAGTAGAAGTTTTCGTATATTAGAAGTACTAGAATACATACATGAAATCATCTAAAGCGTGCCTTAAATACTAGAATGTATATAAGAAACCCGAGAATACATACGAAAATCTCTTAGGGGTCATTTGGATCCAGGTTTTTAATTTGTGGGATTTTGGCTCAAATCACTGGTTTAAAAACCCAGGTTTTTAATTTGTGGAATTTGTGTTGAATTTTAAAATAGCTGATAACCATCAGCTATTTCATAATCCCACAATTGTGGGTTTCTGAAATCTCTAATATTTAAAATCTCTTATCTTATAATTGCTTTCCAAACGAGTGATTTTAATTAAAATCCCACACTATGTGGGATTGTGCCCAAATCCCACACCCAAAACCTGCATCCAAATGACCCCTTAAAGTATATAAGAAACACAAAAATGTATGTCATAAATCAAGGAATTCATGTTAGTATTGAATGACGTGATGCTTTTTGTTTGCTAAAAAATATATCAAAGTACTTAACCTTGTTTTAGTGTGAAATAAAGTATATTTGAAATCCGAAATTAAATGAAAGAGATATGATCCGTACAAATAATAATTGAAGATTAGTTATGTTAAAAGTAGAATATATATATACAACATTAAATCAATCTAAAGACTTCTATTTGTATTTGTATCATAACAAGACTTTATAGTGTTACTATACCCAGGGGCGGAGGAAGTGTGTAATAGTGTGGGTCGGAACCAATCCTAACTTTGGCGGAATAATAGTTAATTAAAAATGAATATTAGGGTGCGTCTAGTTGAGAATAGTTGATCGAGAGGTCTTGTGTACGAAACTTGGCACCTCATTTGTTAAGCACATTGTATTCATGCATGTGCAAACTTCAAACTCATATAAGTTGACTTTCTTTTGAGGAGTGTGTTTTTTTTACTGGAATCTGTATGAACTTTTATTGATAATATTTCGTGGTTACATTATCCATCAGTAACCGATTAACCAAATAGATCGGACGCCTCTCCACCCAAACAACCTTCTCGTCCCATCGAGTCTCTGCATGCGCCATCAAATGTGCTGCATTATTGGCATCTAGGGATGGCAATGGGTCGGGTCGGGGGTGGATAGTGCATATCCGTTACCCTACTCAATGTAGTTCGGGTTTTACCCATACCCGTACCCACACGAGAAACGGGTAGAAAATCAAAACCATGCCCATACTTGTTTGGGTTTCGGGTATCCACGGTTATCCATGGGTAATAATTTCTCCTTATAATTCCAACCAATATGTTAACATTCACACATATACTCACATTACGTAAGAGGAAAAGTACGACAATAATTCACTAGAATGACGAAAATTAATTAAAACAACATAATTTCAGGAAAATGTTATATTTATATGCTAAATATAAAATATTATAGGGAAAAATAATGATTATTTCTAGACAAAATACATATGAATGTGTATAATCGGGCGGGTTCGGGTCGGATAGTGAGATAACCATGCCCACCCATTACCCGCAATATTCGGGTTCGGGTTTTACCCATACCCACGAAAAATGCTTCGGGTTCGAGTTTTACCCTACCCGATTAGGTCGGATTCGGGTGGATATCCACGGTTACGGATATTTTTGCCATCCCTATTGGCATCCTTATGTGCCTAATGGATTCCAATCCCACCATCTCTAGACATTGGAAAGTATTTCTTCATACCACTCCAACTTCACCCTTAGTCGCATTCGGGCTCTGCAATCTATGAACAACCGACAAGCAATCCATCTCCGGCACCACGTCCTTGAAACTAAATTGGCGAGCCAAATAAGCATCTCAGATCACAACGCCCAAATCAGCCCCACCCCCCCCCCCCCTCGGACAGGATATCTGCGTTAATAGAGATGGAGATCCGCCCCGTCCTAGGTCGTTGCCACATCCGCCTTGGTACCGGTCTAGGAGGCTCTTCTACCTTCTTGTGATGTTGTTTATAGTCCGCGGTAACAGGTACTTAGCTCTCATTGGTATCTCCTCTTCGGCGTTTTTTGATCCATTGTACATGCGAGTGTTTCTTTCCTTCCAGAGATATCATAACAACATGCACCAATTGTCAAGACTGTCTACATCACCCAAATCAACCACCGACTTCACCCATGCATAACAAGACCCTCCATCACATAATTCAAAGCAACATGCCAGGTTCGGTTTCCTCTAGATCCTTGACCCCGACTTGCATTCATGAAAACGATGGACCTGAGTTTCTTTTTCATTGCAGGATGGACACTAATACCCCCATCTCGGATTTTGATGGCTCACGAACACTCCAACAGGTAGGACTTCCCTCATGAATCTCCTCATAAATAGCTTGCTTTTTGGAAGTATCTGCATACCCCATATTTTTTTCCAAACTCGAGCCTCCCTCACCTCTTGCACCCCCTGCTGCAGTTTAAATTCTCTTAGCCACTCACAATATCCTTCCTTAACCGAATAGCTCCCATCCCTTCTATTGTGCCAGATTAGAGTATCAACTTCACCATTGCCTCGCAACGGGATTTTCAGTATAGCCTCAATAGTTTCCTTCGTGAAACAGCTCTCTAGGAACGTTACATCCCATGATTCCTCTTCCACGCTCACCAACTCCTGGACCCAAGCATTTACAACCAAGCCAATTGGCGCCGAAGGGACGAATTGCCCGAGCAAGGACGGGATCCAACAATCTACCCACACCCTGACCTCTGTGCCCGTGTCAATCCGCCAGCGGAAGCCTTGGTTAAGGAGCTCTTAGGCACTCATTAGGATGCACTAGACAAAGCTCGGCAGGCACCCCATGGCATCATCAAGTATCAATACCTTCTTACGGTATTTGGCTTTGAATATACGAGCAATAAGAGATTTCGCGCGCTGCATTAGGTTCCATAATTGTTTGGCTAATAGGGTGGCATTGAACACCCTCAACTCCCGACATCCCATACCTCCTTCTTCCTTTGGGCTTACCAGTTCCTATCATCTTAACCCATGTGATCGCCTCTCTTCACCCCGCTGACCCCACCAAAAGTTCATGATCAAACTGTGAGCGTCATCTATAACCCCATTCGGAACCCTGAAGACAGGCATCGCGTACGTGAACTGCGATTAAGCCACTGACTTTATCAGTACTTCGCTAGCAGCCACCTATAGGGTCTTCTCTTTCTAGACCTTCACCTTCTTCCTGAGTTTTTCTTATATCCTCGAATAGTAGCTTCTTTGATCTTCCTGCTTATGTTGCAAATCCTGTATACTTGTTTTGCTTTTCCACGCTCTTCATTTCCAACATACCACTAACCTCCAGCCTTCTATGAGTAGTAAAATTTGGCCTAAACGAGACCTCCGATTTATCAAAGTTCACCATCTGACCGGATTCCTTCTCATAGTCTCGGTGAATCATCTTCAGCTCCATGTTTTCCATTGTTGTTTCCCTAACCAAAAAGATACTATCGTCAGCAAAAAACAAGTGGGACGGCACTGGTGCTCCTTGGGCCGGTTGCACTCCTCGCAACCTCTTCTCTCATGCCGCCAGTGCCGTATAAGAGGACAAACCTTCCTCACATATGAGGAACAAGTACAGGGAGAGAGGATCCCCTTGCCGTAACCCCCTTCCTGGTACAATAACATGCGACTGATAACCATTCACAAGAACTAAGTATGTCAATGTACTCACACAGAGCATAAAAAGCGATATCTAGCTCTCACCAAAGCCCATCCGACGCATAACCCCAGCTAAAAAGCATCATTCCACTCTGTCATAAGCTTTTACCATATCGATCTTGGCCGCCATCACACCATTACGCCCCTTCTTCTTCTTCTTCTTTATTTTATGAAAATACTCAAAGGCTTCCATGACATTATCAGTGATGTACGTACCAGGGACAAAGGCGCACTACTCAGGCGAGATTACTTTATCAATCAACCCCCTTAAGCGGTTTCCAAGAACCTTGGCCACCAGCTTGTATAAAACATTGCATAGACTGATCGGCCTGAACTCCTTAGGAATCACATGTGTCTTTATCTTAGAGATCAGGGCAATCAGAGTATGGTTTAGTTGCTCTAACATCTCTACTCTCTCTATCACCCCTCCTACTGTCTGAACCACTTTGTCACCGATTATGCCTCAGTATTTGCGGAAGAACAAAACCGGCATGCCATCAGCTCCCGGAGACTTCCTCGGACCCATCTATTTCAGGACAGAAACCACTTCCTCCCTCTCCACCAACCGCATCAAGCCAGCATTGTCCTTTGCGGTTATCGATTTTACACTGATTCAATTACCGGGGTCGCTTTGGGGAAAGCACCTGCAGTAAACAACTTCACAAAATAGTTAAATAGGCAATCAGAAACACATCTTGTCCCACGTACTAGTGGCCAACCTCATCCCTCAGCTTTCAGATCGTGTTTCTCTCCCGTCTTGTTGAAGCTTTGCGATGGAAAAATTAGTGTTCTTATCCCCGCCATCTATCCAGTCTGCTCGAGACCATTTTTTCCAGTAGCTCTTCTCATTTTCCTCTAGCTCCGCCTCCAACTTTCTTCTTGGGTCCAGGACTGCTTTGGTCACAAGCATTCGCTCCAATGCTTTCACGGCTCGCTGGATTTTTGATCTATGCAAACCAAACTTCGGGAAAGTAGCCTTGCTCCATTGCTCCAGCATGTTCCTACAAGCTGAAATCTTTCCCAATGTATTCGTGGCCCCATGCACCTCCCACGTTTCCGCCACAACTCTCTAACAGTTTTCATGCTTCGCCCAGTAAGGTTCGAAATGAAAAATCCATCCCCATTGTAGTTCCACATCCTCATCTCCCCATGTATCACATATAATTGGTCTATGGTCAGATCTGGATCTATCCAAGTGTCTAACACAACCATTAGGATGTTGATCAGGCCAAGAATCAGACCCCACAAACCTGTTCGGTCCTTCCTCATTGCATTCCCCCACTCGCCTTCTATTTTCCCAAGTGAAGTCGAATCTCTCAAAACCCAAATCCCTCAACTTTGAATCGATGAAACTTTCATGGAAATCAAGCATAGTCACGTTTGTTGTGGGCTTACCACCTCTCTTTTTGGCACTCGACAAGATCTGGTTCAAATCACCCCTGCACGGCTAGGGACCAGACCCATGAGCTGGAAGGTGCCTTATCATCTCCCAGTGTCTGTGCTTCTCCTCATTATCCGACCAACCATAGACTCCAGCTGCAGTCCTCCATGGGGAAGTTAAGAAAATGGTCTTCTCCATGGGCTCAAAACAGGCATCAGGATCTGATGGTTTCATCGGAAAGTTCTTTAAATCCTACAGGGATATTGTCGGGGATTCGGTCATTGCAGCAGTATGTTCATTGTTCTCAACGAGCAGAATGCTCCATAGTTTCAATCATACCTGGCTGACATTAATCCCCAAAGTTGATCATGTTGAGAACATGAGGCAACTCCGACCTATTAGCCTGCGCCAGTTTGTTTATAAAATCATAACCAAAATTATGTCAGAGAGACTAGCGGTCCTATTACCTCCGATCATATTGGAGGGACAAAACGCTTTCATTCGGAAAAGGCAGATTGTGGAAAATGTCCTCTTGGGTCAAGAATTAATGCACTACTTGAAAATAAAAGTTCGGGGAAAGAAAGGGTACATGGCTCTAAAGGTTGACATGGAAAAGGCCTATGATAGAGTCGAATTTCCATTTCTCCTAACAGTTTTGGACAAGATGGGGTTTAATTCGACCTGGTAGGGGTGGGTGCAGGAATGTCTACGATCGCCTTCATTTTTGGTCCTGATGAATGGCACACCCAAAGGTTACTTTTCTGCCTCTAGGGGACTCCGACAGGGGGATCCACTATCTTCCCTCCTATTTGTAATTTGCACATAAGGGTTTGCAGCCCTCCTCCGGAAAGCTATTTTGGAAAATAAATTGGAAGGGGTCAAGGTTGCCCCTCGTTCTCCTCGTATTTCACATATGTTTTTTGTCGATGACTCATATTTATTCCTTCGAGGATCTCTTCAGGAATGTGAGAACTTAATTAAGGTGCTAAATGAATACGAGGAATTGAGCGGCCAGCGGGTCAACTTGGCTAAGTCAGCGGTTTGTTTTAGCAGAAACATTGTTGTGCTGGATCAAGAATTTCTCGCTCAAATCCTGGGTGTGGAAGCCATTGGGGTTCAGGATAAATATTTGGGATTGCCTACCCTGATCACCCAGTCCAAAATGGATACATTTCAATTTTTGGAAGAAAAACTGCTGGCTCGACTTCAGGGATGGGACCGGAGGACGTTATCTTGGGCAACTAAAGATATTTTGATTAAGTCGGTTGCGATGGCTTTGCCTTACATGTTATGTCTTGTTTTAGACTCCCCCTCTCGCTCTATCGTCTGTTGGACAAGCATGTTGTCAGGTTTTGGTGGGGGGAGGGGTGGAAAATGGGCAGTCTAAAATTTGATGGATGTCCTAGAGAGATATGTGCAAGAGTAAACATGATGGTGGATAGGGTTTCGCCGGTTTGAACATTTCAATCAGGCTCTCCTCACTAAAATTGGGTGACGCATCTTGAATGATCCAACCTCTCTTCTTGCCCAAGTTTACAAGGGGAAATATTTCCTAAAGGGAATTTCCTTGAGGCTACTGCACGTTCTCGCCCATCTTGGGGCTGGCAAAGGATCCTGTTTGGTCGACAACTGTTGGATAAGGGGCTTAGATGGTAAATTGGTAACGGTCAGCCTGCCCCCTACTTCATACTAGTTGGGTGCCCCGGTTACACCCTGATGTTCCTACTTCCCCGGATTGTGCCAGATAATGGTAAACTGGTGGTTGCTGATGTTATATGCCCATGGGAAGGATGTTGGTGTGACTTAAAGATTAGCCAGTGGTTTGATCCGCCTACTTGTCGTGCTATTAAAGAGATCCCTCTTGCACGAATTGAGGTTGAGGATCGCCTTATGTGGCATGAAATGGCTGATGGGGTTTTTTCGGTGAAGTCAGCCTACCATTTGGCAGTCTTACTTGATAAAAAGGAGGGAAAAATGGCAATCGCTTGCGAGTTGGATGGACAGACCCAGTTGTATTCGGTTATGGGAAGCACCCATTCCCCCAAGCTGATTTTTTTTGTGGCAAGTCTTTAATCAGCTACCGCCTAGGACCGAAGACGTTGGAGCATTTGTTCCATGATTGCTCGGTTGATAGGGCATTGTGGGACTATGCAGAGCTTGAATATCTCGGTTAAGGGCTTCCTCGACACACTTTTCCATTATTCCTTAAGAAACTGATGACGCTTATCCACCAGCCTCAGCTGGTTATGGCCGTGGTTGAAATCATGTGATGAATTTGGCGTTCTCGTAACTAGGTTGTCTTTGAAGGCAAGCAGTTTGTGATACCAGCCCTCATGCGACTATTCCATCAGCAGTATACGGAATAGATAAGTTTGCATGTTGATAGGAATCCGCGACTCCCTGCCCCTGTCGTTCAACCTATAGGAGATTTCACCCCTTGCCCGTGGGTTTGTCAGTGGGACGGGGCTATCAAGCGTGCGTCCGACTCGGCAGGTGGGATGGTTGTTATGAGCCTGGCAAGGGTGGTTCTTCTAGCTAAAGAAGTTCAATTTGATGCGATTGAAGATCCTTTGATTGCTGAGGTCCTTTCGCTCCGGGAGGCAATTGTTTGGTGTGTGGCGTCTAGGTTTACAGAAATGCGATTTGAAGGGGACGCCAATGTGCTTATTGAAAAAATGAAGTAGGCCGATAACAGTGACAATCGGATTGAGCCCTTCTGGACGAAATTCTGCATTGCTTATCCAACCATAATGGGTTTAGTGTACGGTTTGTAGGTCGGCAAAGGTAGCCTATTTGTGGCTAGGAAGGCCCTTCATTTGTACCTGACTGCGAGTCGTTCCTTTGATTTTTTGGCCTGGTTAAATTCCAGGATGTAACTATCTTCTTTCTGATCAATATATGATTATCTTTTGTAAAAAAAAAAAAACATTGCTCCTCCCACTTATAAAACAAAACAAGAATAAAAGAAGAGGAAGGGATCTTCTAATGATAATAGGAGGACGATGATAATAGGTATTACATCTTAAATTAAAAATATGGACAAATAATTTTTTAATCAATTTTTATAAGGGTGACATAGTTGATTTTTACAATTGAAGGACTATTTATCTACTACTGTATTCCTTGCTTGGTATTCTGTGATTATCTATCTGAAACCTCTATTGGTATAAAAAAAACTAGTAATAACTTACAATGTGAAGGTAAACAATCTTGTAAAAAGATGACAATTGTGTTCTCATTCTATATATTCCCAAAATGTAGTGGAGGAGATACAATAACCGAAGCAAATGGGTTAACAAAACCAAAAGAATTAATGAGGTTATTTCCTGTTGACTTCGTCTTGTGTATATTATTTTTATTTTGGTAATTTTGTGCATATGATTTAACTATGAACATAAATTCATTATTTAAACGCTCTCTCTATAAAACGTAATCAATAAAATTTAAATATTCTTGTCATAATCTTGATTTGTCACTATAAATAGTTTTATTAAAATATAATACAACATTTCGACACTGTCTTGGCATAGAAGGGCATCAAAAGCCCACCATCGATATATACGTTACCCACAAAACAAGATTTTCAAAATTTCGCACACGCAGGAACAATAGTCTTTAAACTTCAAAATAATATAAAAATTGTAACGGGAAAATTTTAAATTTTGGATAACTTGTAAAATGCAACTAATATAATATAGAAGGCATTTTATCCCTTTTTTTGTTGTTGTTCCGAGCTCATTGGAATAACTAAGATCAAAGGGACACAAATGTTCAGATAACAATCATCATTAAATTACGAAAATTAAACTTACGAAACCCTAAGGAAATGAGGAAAGGGCCTTTAGACATCCAAATATGCATCTTGCTTACAAAATGGAAACCCCGCCCAGGATAACAGGACCAGATGACCCTTTGTTATAGACATAATGTGACAGGCAGTCCATGAGGATCGGCTTTAGGGATGGCAAACAGGTGGGGCGGTGCGGGTATCCTAATACCCATACATGCCTCGCAGCAAGCGTGAGTTAGGTCATGTCATATCTGCGTGGGTATGGTGCGGGAGAGTCGACTCATTCTCACATGTGATTTGAAGAAAATTAACCAAAAAATTAATTATTTAATGATAAAACTAAGGAAAACACTTAATAAATGAAAATAGTGATAATAGATTGAGTAATTGAGTCTAAATAATTAAAAAAAATCAAGTCTTCAACCTATTTAAAGTTTATTGTGTGAAAATATTATTTAAAAAGCAAAATAGGACAAAATAGAAATAGATAGTGAAGAAAATTGACATAGTACGGGTCAAGAATGTGGTACGGCGAGACAGGTCTAGACAAGTAACCCATGTCTCAACCAACCGCAGATCTGGTCAGGTTGGGTAATACTCGGCGGGACAAGTTCAAATTGTCATCCCTAGTCAGCTAGTTGAAATAAACTCGCGAAGCCTAAGTGTATTTCATTTTTTTGTAGATGATTCGTATGTCCCTTATGGGCTCTGAGATCGAATGTGAAATCTTGCTTGGTCTTTTAAGGGAATATCAACGGCTGAGTGGGCAAAAAGTGAATTTAGACAAATCTATTGTGTGCTTTAGTGGTAATATTGATGCTCACTAGTGCTAGGAGATGGCTCACATATTCAGGGTAGGGGAAATTGGATTTCAACATAAGTAATTGGGTTTGTCTCTCTAATTCATCGGTCAAAGACGTAGACATTTCGTTAGTTGGAGAAGAAGGTTTTGTATATATTGCAAGAATGGAAGCAAAGACATTTATCCTAGGCGAAAAAGAGACTCTCCTCAAAACTATTGCTTCTGCCTGGCCAATACATGTCATGTTTCCTTTTAACGCTAACCCTTTGTCAAAAATTGGACAAGCATATGACACGATTTTGGTGCGGGTCTGTGGCAGAAGGGGATACGTCACACTGGGTATCATGGAGGAAACTTTTTTGAAGCAAGTATGATGGGTACTGGGGTTATGGCGCTTTGAGAACTTTATTCAAGCTCTGGCTGTAAATGTTGCATTATTCCCGGACTAGTGTGGACTGTGCTCGAGTCCTTATTGGCACGGGTCCTTAAAGGGAAGAATTATTCCCAAACTAGTGTGTTAGAGGCAAGACATGGATCCAAACTGTTTGAGCCACAACGCCTCGCTGGAACCCCCGCGAATTCCTTCTGATTGGCGCCTGCCTACACACACGAACACGGAGAGGGCGCCTGGGCCCGTTAATCCTCCGACGCTCAAGTTAGTTTCTTAGAGAGGGAAGTATGCCAGAGTAAGAGTTTTAGTGAGAGAATCCAACCTGTGTAAATGCTACCAACTGCCCCTATTTATACTCGCCGAGTTCGAGGTTGATCTCTTCCACGTCATTGTCTCATTTAATGCACTGTACCCTCTTTGTCAGATATCTCAACCACCTTGTCAGGCTTCTGCCGCGTGACAGGCGCCCATAGGCGGTGGACCACTTGACACTCTGACCTCGCTTGGCTTTTGCCATGTACCCTCTTTGTCAGATATCTCAACCACCTTGTCAGGCTTCTGCCGCGTGGCAGGCGCCCGCAAGCGATGGACTACTTGACAGTCTGGCCTCCCTTCGCTTTTAGTGTTTCGTCCTCATGCGCCCCTCACCTTCCTTGGGCCTAGAAGGGTTTCACAAATCCATTCCCGGGCCTTGCCCCCAATGCTGTTGCTTGGATGCGCAGACCACTATTCGTTGTAGTACCCCCAACAATTGTAGTACCCCCCTCAATTGTAGTACCCCCAACAATTGCCCCCCCAGTTAGGTGCTCATGGCTTCACTTTTGAGCGCCTAACTGATTCTTCTGTTGTGGCCTCGCCCTTCTCCTTGTCTATGGGCGCCCGATTTCCAGGGTACGCCAGTCTTTACGGTGCTCGAGTTTTTTATCGACCATCCTTTGTCACACTGTTCACTTTGGGACTAACTTACTTGGCTTTATTTTCGCTGGTAGGTGCCCTCTGTTTTGTTTACTTTCCCCTCGTGATTTGTGGGCGCTTTTCCGTGGAGCTATCCGTGAGGGGCGTCCCTAGCCCGTATGCCCCACATTTTCCTTGCTTGAATTTGGAAAAATTTTAAATTTCGAAATTAGAAAATTCGAAATTTAAATTTGGGAAAATCCAAAAAGGGAAAATTGGGGGGAGCTCAAAAGCCCTCCCGTGATATTGACACGTGGCGCGCGACGCGAGCCTTGACTTGGGTTCTCCTCTCCTTTAAATATCCCTTCCCCCCTCAGTTCTTGTCACTTTTTACAAACTGACCTCTCTCTACGATTTCGCTGACTTCTCTCTAGATTCCGCTCTGACCTCTCTCTAGTCCCTCTTTGCAATCGTCACCACTTCCTTCGTGTCAGCTAAGAATGTCGTCGCAACAAGACAAAGCTTCCGGTCCAGGCGCCTCTGGCGCTGGTGCGACTGGAGCGGGCACCTCGAGCGCGGGCGCCTCGGGCGCAGGTGGTGATGCAAGGCGTCCGACTCAGAGTGGTTAGGAATCTTCTCAACTTCTTGGTTATTTTTGTTAAATTTATTCTAGCTACCTAGGGTAGGGCGTCACTTACTCCGCGTCAACGTTGCGCCTGGGTCGTTTGTTGGTTTAGAGAGGGCGCTTGCTTCTACGTCTGCTAGTCCATCAAGCGCCTCGACTCCCGGTTTTATGCCTGCGGATGGGTCTTAGAAGATTACGACGTGGGAGAACTCTTTCCCCCTGACCATCTTCCAATGGAGACGTCCGAGTTTCCTTTCGACATGGCAGGATCGAAGCATACGTCGTCTGTTACCCGGGCCCGTGTCCACGAATTGGTGACTAGCCTCCAACTACCGCGCGACTGGTGGTATGCGCCTCCTTCTGCTATTTCGCGAGTGTGCGTCTGTGGACCGAAGTGGATCGGGGTGTATTAGGAGTACTTCCGCTTCGGACTGCGGTTTCCCCTCGACCACATTATGGAAGGGATCCTGATGACTTGCGGTTGCCCGCTGGGGCGCCTATCTCCCTCGGTCATTATGATCGTGATCCTGTTAAAGTTGAGGTGTCGGGAACACAACATGGACCCCACCTTCGACTTGTTCAGGTACTTCTTTAAGATGGCGCCCCTTGACAATTGTTTGTCACTTCAAAAGAGGAAGAAGCGCCCATATCACTTCATGGATCGGTGTCCGAAGTTGGGGCGCAGCTGGTTCAACGGCTTCTTCTTCATGAAGGCGTACCGGGACTCCTTCTTTGAGAGTGGAGGCACCTTTCTGAGGCAGTGGGAATTGGGGCACGTCGAAGAATTTAACGCCCCGGTCGTGCTGTCTTGATCGGAGATAGATGGCGCCCGCTTGATTTGCACGCAGAGCCTGGACCTGCGCATCACCGAAAACCGCCCCCCAATTCTAGAGGCGTATTATAATGATGGTTTGTAGGCGCCTAGATTTTATATGTGTAGCCATGTTGTGACTTGTGCTAATCATTTGACTTGTGCTAATCATTTGACAATGTGCAGGGTCGGACTTCAGCAGCATTGCCAAGCTGATGAAAAGTCGGCTGGCGACAATGACGGGGGGAGCGCCCATTTCGGCCGCCGCTCAATCACAGGCGCCTCCTCCTAGCCCTAAGAAAAAGAAGAGGGCAGTGAAGGGGGGCACACTTCATACGAAGACCGCCAGCGTGGCGTCTTCCGCCCAGGAGGCTGAAGAAGGGGAGCCGGATTCTGAGCCCGCGGAGCAAGAAGGTAACTCCGGGGAAGAGGAGGCCGAGCCCCTGATTCGTCGGAGGAAGAGGGCTGGTTGCCCCTTGGCCCATGTCAGCAAAAAGGCTGACAGATGGAAGGGGAAAGCAGACACCGCCGGGCCTGGCGGTGAGGAGGGCGCCCAATACCACCTCAATGAAGAGGGGCTCTATGTGGGCCCCGATGGGCGTCCTCCTATCTTCCAGCCGCGCCGCTCAGAAGGAGTGCGAGGAAGCTCAGATGAACGCGGTCGTGGAGGTGTCGCGACTTCAGGGCGCTCTTGAAGACGAGCGCAACAAAGCGGCGACCCTTCAAGCGGAAAAGGAGGCGTTGGCGCAAGAGGCATGCACCCAAGCGAGCGAGATCGATATCCGCAAGGAGGATAAGAAGAGGTTGCAAGACGCCTGCAAGGAGAGTAAGAAATCCTTGAAAGAGGCGCGAAATGAAATTTCCGCCTTGCGCCATTCTTTAGACACCTTCGAGGAATCCGAGGCTTGCAAAGGTATGTGCGCCAACGCCTGCTTGACCGGCCTTGAAGTTTTGAAGATGAAGCTGGAGAAGGATCACCCCGACCTTACTTGGGACCTGACTGAGATGGCCGAGTATGTGATCGGGGAGCTGGAGAATCCCCACGAAGCGGGAAGGGCGCCCGAGCCTCCTACTACCGATGCGCCTCCCAGCAACTCCCCTCCTCCGCTGTCTTTCCCGAAGGCGCCCAGTGCCGGAGATGCCAACTCAGGAGCTGAGTAAAGAATTGGCGTCGAATAAGTGGGATTCTGTTGTATTTTTACTTTTTTTGATGATGAATATCTATAAAAACGTTTCCGTTGGTGACTATAACGTATCTGGGGGCGCTTGGTTTTACTTTACTTTGAGCAATTTTTTAGGGCGCAAAAATGAGGGCGCTTTGTAGCCATCGGGCGCAAAGTTGTGCGCGATTTTGTTTTATCTTTTCTTTTCGCATTCCGAGGGCGCAAATTTGGGCGTGTTACTGCTCTGACTTAGGGCGCAATATTGAGGGAGCTTTGCAATTGAAGGGCGCGAAACGGGGCGCTTTTACTGACTTCCCTTAACTCCTTACACTTAAAACACACAATCGGGCGCAAAGTTGGGCGCTTTTACTAATACGAAATCGCGGATGTAACATGAAGTCACTATTAGGGGCGCTATAACACTGGGCGCTTTGGACACGATACGACGCTATTTCGATGAGCGCTTTAGTCACAACACAAACGCGCTTACACACTTGCTTACGACATAGACAAACACTTACAATTACTACTGCCTTGTACCATTTCTGATCCCCGTCAAGTGGAGGCGCCCTCCCCTGGTGCGGAGCCCTCTCGGTAAATTCGCAGGTTTTGTGCGTTCCATGTTCTTTTCACCGTCCTGAGTATGCTCTAATTTGAACGTTCCGGGTCCTACCACCTCCCGGACTCGATATGGGCCTTTCCACTTCGGTGCTAATTTCCCCTCACGGCACGTTTGAGGACCAGGGCGCCTTCAGTGATGCCATGGGCACGCATCTTCTTGTTGTAGTATCGGGCCACTTGTCGCTTCATTTTTTTCAAGCGGATTGCCGCCACCTCCCTTACCTCGTCTGCCATGTCCAATTCGTTGGTTCGCGCCTCGTCATTGCCGTTTGGGTCGTACTGGACAACACGGTAACTTGGGATGTTGACCTCCACTGGAATGACTCCCTCGCTACCGTAAGTCAAGGCGAAGGGTGTTTCTTCTGTGGCGGTCTTGTAAGTTGTGCGATGCGCCCACAACACATTTGGAAGTTCCTCAACCCATTTGCCCTTGGCGATCGCCAACCGGGTGTGCAACCCGTGGAGGATACTTTTGTTGGCCGCCTCCGCTTGACCGTTCGCTTGTGGGGTAAGAAACCGAAGAAAATCTTAACACGACACCATTGTCATCACAGAATTCCACAAACTTCTTGCAGTCGAACTGCTTTCCATGGTCTGTGACAATGGACTCGGGCAAGCCGAACCGAGTGAATATATTCTTCTTGGTGAACTTTCGTACCTGGGCTTCTGTGACTGTGGCTAAAGGTTATGCCTCTATCCATTTGGAGAAGTAATCGACTGCCACTATCAGGTATTTCATCTGTCCGTGCGCCTTGGGAAAAGGGCCTAAGAGATCCATGCCCCATCGGACGAATGGCCAGGCGCCTACGTTGCCTTGCATGGGTGCCGCCGGGATGTGAATGTCGTTTGCGTGAACTTGGCACTAGTGGCAAGCACCCACATGTGCCTTTGCGTCCCGTCTCATCGTTGGCCAGTAAAAACCTTGTCGTAGCATTGTCTTCTCCAGGCTTCGTGCTCCTGCGTACATGTCGCACGTTCCGCTATGCACCTCCTCGATCGCCCCCCTGCTTTCTTCCTTGTCCAGACATCTCAAGTATGCTCCTGCATGAGACCTTTTGTACAACTTTCTCTCGATTATGGAACACCGAGCTTCTTTTCGGCGGAGGCGCAAGGCTTCCTTCGGGTCATCAGGCACCACGCCTTGGGTCAAAAACAGCTCAATTGGCGCCATCCATCCGGAGGTGGCGGCCCCGCCTCCTAGGGTAGCGACAAGATGTTCATGGGGCGCCTCAGCGGTGACTATGGCTTTCCGCTCTTCCGCGAAATCCACAGCGGTCGCTAGCTTAGATAAGGCGTCTGCATGTGCATTCTCTTCACGTGGGATGTGAACAAAGGAGATTTCCCCGAACCAGGCTCCTAGCCCTCGCACTCTTCGCACGTACCCTTCCAGCGCCTCCTCCTTCACTTCAAAGGCTTCGTTAAGTTGATTAACGACGAGGGCCGAATCGCACCTGATTTGGACCTTGTTGGTGCCCAACTCCTTGACCATACTCATGCCAGCGATAACCGCTTCATACTCCGCGGCGTTGTTTGTTTTCAGGGTTGCAAATCGCAATGCGACTTCATGCATTGCGCCTCCTGGGTTTACCATTATGATACCTGCCCCGGCGCCGGTGCGACTTGCCGCCCCATCAACCTGAACCTGCCAACAGTCATCCACCCCCCGCTCTGTCTCTGCTACTCCTTCCGCGACGAATTCTTCCAAGACCGGGGCTTTTATCGCCGGTCGGGGCGAATACCGAAAGTCGAACTCACTTAGCTGGACCGCCCATTTGACAAGGCGCCCGGCCACATCCATTGACCCCAATGTGGACTTCAACGGTAGGTTGGTGAGTACTACGATGGCGTGCGCCTGGAAGTAGGGCCTTAGTTTGGTTGCGGCCATCACAACTGCAAATGCGGCCTTCTCGATGGGTGCGTATCGTCTTTCGTGGGCAACCATGGTACGACTGACATAGTATACTGGTTTGTCTTCTCCAGAGTGGGCCTCCCTTGAGACGAGCACTACACTTACTGAGACTTCTGACACGGCAATATAAAGATACAGCGTCTCCCCCGCTTTGGGCGCCGTCATTACAGTTGGGGCGGCTATAAGTTGCTTCAATTCTTCGAACGCTCCATCGCACTCGATATTCCATTGAAAACGCACCACCTTCTTGAGCGTCCCAAATAAGGGGGCGGCCCTATCCGCGGAACGTGGGATGAAGCGCCCCAGGGCCGCTAACCTTCCCGCCAAGCCTTGCACTTCTTTCGGCGTCTTAGGGGGTGTCAGCCTGAGGATAGCGTCCACCTGCTTCGGGTTGGCCTCGATGCCTCGCTTGGTGATGATGAATCCCAAGAATTTCCCTGCTTCGGCGTCGAACACACATTTGAGGGGGTTTCGGCGAAGCCTATGCGCCTGCATGGCCTGGAACGTCTCCCGCAAATCTTCCAGGTGATCTTCACGCCTCCGACTTTTGACTATCAAGTCATCCACGGAGGCCTCCACATTTCGACCAATTTGTTGACGGAATACGCTGTTGACCATTCTTTGATAGGTGGCGCCCGCATTCTTGAGCCCGAATGCCATGACCCGGTAGTAAAAGTTTCCGAAGGGCATCATGAAGGCTGTTTTAGGTCGGTCTTCTTCTGCCATGGGGATTTGATGGTACCCGGAGAACATGTCCACGAAGCTTAGCATCTCATGATATGTCGTGGAATCCACCAACTGGTCTATTCGGGGCATCGGGTAGGCATCCGTTGGACATGCTCTGTTGAGGCTCGTATAATCCACGCACATTCTCCAATCTCCTGACGGCTTTGGCACGAAGACCACATTCGATAACCAAGTAACAAAAGCGGTTTCTTCGACCAATTTTGCGCCCAAGAGCTTGTCTATTTCGACCCTAAGCGCAGCCTCCTTCTCCGGTGATAGGTTCCTGCGCTTTTGCAGCACGGGGCGCCTACCTTCTTCGACTGCCAACCTATGAACGGCCGTTTCGGGTGCCTCTTTTGTTACGGTCTCCATCACATTGACTCTTGAAAAGCTCCGCGAACTCATTCAGGAGGGCAACAAGGCGCTCATACATTTCGTCTGGTGCCTCTGCATATATCCTCACCTGCCTTTCCGGGCGCCCTTCGTCTAATGCCACCAAAAGTTCTTCGTCGGCAGCCTCGGCTCGAGGTGCCTCTTTTGTTACGGTCTCCATCACATTGACTCTTGCATGGGTACATCTTCGCTTCCGCCCTGCTTCCTTTGCATAACGTGGGGCGCCTCGTCTCCGGGCTACGCCTACTCCTTGCAGAGCAATGAATTTCAAGGTCTGATGACAAGTGGAGGCCACCCCGTTGAATAAGGCCAGGAGGGGTCTTCCCAGGATCGCGTTGTATGGCGAAGGGCAGTCTACTATTCTGAAGTCGATGGCGCGCGTCATCCTTTGCTCCCCGTTGCCCAAGGTAACCGGCAGGCGCACTCGCCCTATCACCCTGGCGGGCGCCCCCGAAAAGCCGACCAGTACCGACTCCGATGGCCTGATCAACTCCGGCGATAATTGCATGCGAACTACCGTATCCTTGAACAACACATCCATTGAACTTCCCGTGTCGACAAGCATCCTACTCACCTTGCATCCCACCACCACTCCTTGTATTTCCAAGGCGTCCATGGATGGGAGCATGCATGCTTCCTCTGGCGCCCTATTGAAACTGATATCGATCGCCTCCTGCACGTCCGCAGATGCCGCTCTCAGCTGGCGGTTTGCCTCTATTTTTTCCCTCAAGTCCATCGTCCCCGAAATGGCTTCGATGGTTAGACATACTCGATCGGGCACCTTTTCTTGGTAGAGGTCATATAGCGGGGGTGGCAGCTCCTCCTTCGCTCTTTCCATTCCGGCCACACACGCCCGGTGCACTCTCTCTTCAGGCTTCTTGACGAAGTCGTTAAGCATCCCCCTGTCGGCCAGGCCATCTGATGTGATACCCCTTTTCTTTGACGTGCTGGAGTATGTGCTTCAGCGTGTCATTATACTCAGCAAAGGCTCCCGCCCCCCTGGGCGTCGGGCGCCCCACATCGGCTCTCCTTGGTGGGGGGTGGCTCATGGGCGCGTATCCTGAACCGCTCGGGGGGTGCGGCCTCCTTGTTATCTCAACTTCTTCCCCTCTTGTCTTCCGCATGTCTGCCTTTCTGGCTGCCAAGGTTTCTTCGAGCATGATTACTTTCTGTACTCTATGATCCAAGTCTTCCGTGGATACTACATCCCTTTTTGCCAGCTCCCTACACAGCTTCTCGCTGGTGGTACATTCGTTCAGGCATACTCCCAACACTGACGGCTGGGCGTTTTTCACTGCCAGGGCCACTGCCCGCCACGTCTCATAAAATTCTCTCAGCGCCTCTCCATCCCTTTGTTCGACCTTGAACAGGGCGCCTATGATCATGGAGCGACGCTTCCTGCTGGCGTACTTTGCCAGAAACATCGCCGCAAACTGCTCAAAGCAATCAACGCACCCCTCTTCGATCTGGTGGTACCAGTTGAGGACCACGCCCGCAAAAGTTGATGGAAACACTTTGCACAGGGTGGCGTCTGTGCTGTTGTAAAGCTGTATCTTGATGAAGTACCCATTCAGGTGATCATCTGGGTCCGCGGTCCCGTCGTAGGTGGGGAGTGGGGGAATGTTGGTCCCTGCAGGCTCCATCAGTATGTTACGCGCCAGGGGCTTCCTTATGGGGCAGTGGCGTGATAGGCGCCACAGAATTCCTCCGTTCCACCCACTAGCGTCTGGCCCCCCGTGATCACATGGGCGCCACAAACTTGGGCGCCTCAAACATCCTGACTCACTTTCCATCTCCGCCACTCTTTCCCTCTTCTTCGTTGGGCTGGGCGTCATCCCCTCGCCCCTCTTCAAGGCGTCAACCTCCCGCCGAAGCGCCTCGATCGCCTCGTCCTAATCTTCGATGATCCTAAACAGCTCCTTTTATGTGACCGAGGCGCCTTCCGACCCCCTAAACATGCCATCACTTTCCTCATCTTCGTCCATCTCGGGCGTCAGCCCTCTCATCCACCCAGATTGTTCTTCAGTAATTTCCTCTCTTTCTTCATTCATTGGCGCCTCCTCACTCATGATCCCTGGTTATATTCTCCTTCCTGGCGCGCCAATTGTTTGAGCCACAACGCCTCGCATGAACCTACGCGAATTCCTTCTAATTGGCGCCTGCCTACACACACGAACACGGAGGGGGCGCCTGGGCCCGTTAATCCTCCGACGCTCAAGTTAGTTTCTTAGAGAGGGAAGTATGCCAAAGTAAGACTTTTAGTAAGAGAATCCAACCTGTGTAAATGCTACCAACTGCCCCTATTTATACTCACCGAGTTCGAGGTTGATCTCTTCCACGTCATTGTCTCATTTAATGCCCTATACCCTCTTTGTCAGATATCTCAACCACCTTGTCAGGCTTCTGCCGTGTGACAGGCGCCCGCAGGCGGTGGACCACTTGACAGTCTGAACTCCCTTGGCTTTTGCCCTGTACCCTCTTTGTCATATATCTCAACCGCCTTGTCCGGCTTCTGCCGCGTGGCAGGCGCCCGCAAGCGATGGACCACTTGATAGTCTGGCCTCCCTTGGCTTTTAGTGTTTTGTCCTCATGTGCCCCTCACCTTGCTTTGGCCTAGAAGGGTTTCACAAATCCATTCCCGGGCCTTGCCCCCCAATGCTGTTGCTTGGAGGTCCAGTCCACTATTCGTTGGGCCTCAATTGTAGTACCCCCAACACAAACCATCATGGGGGTGGATTAGCATTTTTCATGGACGATTTTTTTTGGTGGAGGGTCTGCGTTGACATATAGGAGTGGGTTTTCAAGTAAGGATTATAGAGGACAATTGGACTTCAGGTATTTGTTGGGATTAATTACCAGTCTTTTTCTATGGCACTGAATTCGTAGGTGCAGGCACTGTCAACATTATTGATTCTGGGGACTGGTCGATGGTGTGTGGAATGCCTGGAACAATGTTTCTCGATATATATTGTCAGGCAATTCAGTCTATTCCGTTGCCAAGGGTTGTTAGTAAAACGATATATGATCCACAATTGAACCTCTCCCAACAAATCGAGGAATTGGGATCAATTGGTTCTTGATATGTTATCAAACCCTTCTGTGACCAATAGATCTCTTGTTCGAATCCCGGCGACCCCCATCTGTTTTTTTTTTTGTTAAGCACATGGTTTCCAGACCTATGCTTGTGCAAACTCCAAGCCTATCTGAATGGCTTGAGTTTGAGGGGGTGTGTTAGTAAAAAGGTATATGATCCACGATTGAACCTCTCCCAACAACTCAAGTTATTGGGATCAACTAGTTCTTGATAAGGGTAAATGTTGTGGACCGACTCACTTGGGCTAGGGAGTAGTCGGGAGTTTGGTCGGTCAAAAGACTGTTGGGGTGGAAGGAGGAAGTCTCCTTTTTTATATGGATTTCTGGTGTGGGGACTCCACCTTCTTTTAAAACTTAAAATTTTGCTTGTCAAAAACTTGACACGCTAAAACACAACACCAAACTGCGACCAAGTGTAATCGCAATCCGGAAATGCAGTAAAGTGGCAAGTTGTATTTGTCAACCCGGGGTCTAGATTTACTGCCTACTTCGTGATTATCTATTATCTAACAAACTTTTAACTAAAAGCAGTAAGAAAACAGGAAATGGTTCAAAGTTCTTTAGCAAAGGAAGAGTCACTCGGGAATGAGTCCCCCTAGCTCCTTAGTTAGGTCAAGATTGTAATTACCCTAGGTTGATTAACTATTGATTAAACTGCGGAAGATCCGACAGTAGCTTGGAATCTCTTAAGCGGACCAAGCCCTCTCAGGCATACTAACAGGCAGGCGACTATCCTTCACCTGGATAGACTGCTGAGGCAATAAACGCAGAACTCCACTACTGGAATTAGATTCCAGTACAAAGCAGTAAATCGATTAACTCTCGTATAACCAATCTACCACTACCGATCGATGAAACTCTAATAACCTAATCAGATTCTATCTATCTCAGGTTGCAACAGAAATCAAGAAAAGATGATCAGGCTTCAATTGACTCAATGAATCATGCATTAATCGATTAAAATCAATCAATAAATCAATCCAAGTCATTATAATCAAGATTCCTAACACATGGAGCTAGGGTTCTTCATACCCAAGTGAGAGAAGGTTCTAATCCATAGAGAGAGAGAGAGGAAAACAAAAATCAGAGTAGTCATACTCATAAAGATGAGGATAATCTGCTCTGGGATGTCGATCTTCACTCCTGGGGATGCAATCTAGGCTTCAATGGTGAGAAATCCACTCTAAATAGCTCCTAGGGTTTGTTCTTCGCACTCCAAAACCCGATTCTCTCTCCTTTGGCTCCAATCTGCCTCCAAAACCCAATTCTGGGCGAAATACGAGCAGAAATATAGATGTAATTCTTCCATGCCCGTATTTTTCCCAAAACACGCGTTTTGGTTAAGTTTCAGCGCATCCAAGGCTCCTCTCGGCACTAAAAATACTGGCATGGGAGGAGGAAATACTGTCGTATTTCTCCTGCCCGTATTTCTTCCTCTGCTCCTGTTTAATGCTTCGTTTCTCCCTCGTTCGGACTCGAATCAGTCGCTGTTTGATCCCAGACGCTTGTAATCTCGTCCTCTTTATTTTCATGAGAAGCTTCCATGATTATTTGTCCATAATATGAGGTAGAAGTCCATTCTTCCTCGGGTCATGCTCGTGTTTCTTCTCCCGAATTGCCAAATGATCTCCGATTGACTTGAAACTTGCGCCTATCCTTCAATTTACATGCTAGGACCTGAAATGTGACAAAGGAACACAACCTAGCGTAAAATAGTCCAAGAAAGCAAAAACTCAAGCCAAAATGATCAAGAAAAGAAGATGCAAACATGTGCAAATACGACGTTATCAGCAGGTGATGAGGAGAATACTCCCAACGAGATTAGAGAAGGGTAGTGCTTGCTCAGCGTGCTTCCCGGTCTGCAGGGTGCCTTCTTAAACAATGGAACATATGTTCCTTACTTGTCAGGTTGTGGTCACAATGTACGCTCACGTTTTGTAGCGGGAAGGACAGGACTACTCCATACTAACTTTGCTATATTTTTTGGAGGATTGTTTAGTGAGATGTTGGCCCTGAGAACATCATCAGATTAGTAACTCTTCTCGAGCGAATATGGAATTCCTCGAATTCCGTAGTGTTTTATCATGTCTCGTATCATCCAATGGTTCTAATTCGGGAGTATAACGAACAAGTGAATGAATGGTTGGCCTTACCACCATCGCCTTTTGAGCATATTGAAGTCAAGGGAGGCCAAAGGGAGGTTCATGAGGAAGTAGTGGCGCCCATTCTCTATTTTATGGATAGAGCAGTAGCATTAGGATCGCATGCGGCAAGCGGTCTACTAGTGCAAGATGCAGAAGGCAATACCTATACGTGCATGAGTTTTATTATGTTGGATTACAAGATCCGTTTCTGGTTGAGTTGGTGGTATTTTTGGATGCGATTCAGTGGTGCACTCTAAAGGGGTAATCGAGGTAACATTTCATGGAGATGCGAAGGGTGTCATGGACAAGATTAGGAATTCGGAGTAACATGATGCAGGGGGAGGGCGGATACTCGAGGAAATTGATCAACTACGGTAGCAATACCAGACCTTCGAAATGGCTTTGGTTGGCAGGCTATACAATCGGGTGGCTCATGTGGTGGCTAAGAAGACCTTATCTTTGTTACCTGCAAATGTTGCTAGTTTTGGTTTTTTACATTGATTTTTGTTTGAGTTATAAACGATGATATATGTGTTTCCTTGGTATTGCAAGTGAGATATTGAAAAAAATGAAAGAAAAAAGGCTCCATAAATTACAAAAAATAAAGAATTCCAATACTCAACTAAAATTGTAAACCATTCATGTTGAGTGATCTCAATTTTCTCGTGAATCGATAAACCGATATGTATTTAATTTTGAGGGAAAACATTCTATAAAGTGTGAAATACATGCATATGATCACTAAATACTTCGTACATGGTTTTGGTAGGCATCTACTAAACAACGTCATAATCCGAACCAATAGCTTCACAAATTACGAACAAATTGTTCATTGGATCTCGGAAAATTGGTCGGTGATGCTTATATGCGCTCGTTTTCAGTCGGCCTGGATATGGGACCGACCGGCCAGCTAAATTCTTGCTTTGGGCTCGGGAAGTGGCTTTCCAAGTGGATGTGGTCGTTGAGTTATCAAATCCAAGCGCATATAGTTGCTCGACTGATCAACCATGAGTATTAGCACTGACGCATTTGGACCATAATAATTACAAAGGGGCTAAAATCTTATCCATTGCAATATTTTTTAAAATTGTTACAAATTATAGATGTAACTTTACCTATATTTCAAAATCAAGAAGAATTATAGTTTATTAGCTTTAATCTAGCTCCGCCATTAAATAACACGATACATAGCATTTTTTCTCATTTATTTTGCACGAGTCCTGGTACCACACCATTGTTCTTTTTTATATGTTTTGAGAATGGTTGTAGAACTAGTATTTGCGTTAGTATATTTGATTTGCAATTTAAAAAAAAATTAATTTGGTATTTGGTATATATAGATACTGAACAAAATTTTTGGAATTGAGATTGAGATTGAGTTTAAGGCCCTATTCGGTATTTGATATGTGAATACCGGTACCGTACCGATTTTCACTCCTAATAGTGCATGGAAAGTAACTTATGAAGAGGATTAAATTGACAAGGTGTATTAAGGAATTCCTTAAAATTACCCTCTATGTATGTATGCAATAATAAGTTTTTACTTGTTGTACGTAATAATAAGTTTTTTTAGAGCGTCATTAAGCATGAAATCAAGTTTCGTAATTGTAAGATAAAAACTATGTCTTCTAAATCTAAACATATATGAGCGGTGGGATAGCATGACTTCCTTCTGAGGGGTTGTGAAATTCACAACCACTTTGTAGTCATTGGATACGTTGTCTCGGAATAGCAATAGGGTAGCTCATTCAGTGGCTAGGAAGAACCTTTCTTTGTCTCAGCTCTCGTGTCGATTGTATGATTTTCGTGCCTGGGTTGGATCCAACGTGTAACTTCAGATCTTATCAATATATATATATGTGATTATTTTTGGTTAAAAAAAGATACGTTGTCTCTCCTATCTGTCTCTTGTCTTTTTAGGAGAAGCTCCGATACGGGCTATATTGGGCCAGACCTCATTTCAGCCCAAGCAATCTTCCGCCCATGTAGTCCACGTAGAGGACACGGCTGTATCAGAAGGGAATCATCATATTCCTTCTCCTCTACGTAGCTGTAACTCCATGTATGCCCTAGGATACTTTGCTGTAGCAGGGTATATAAATCAATGTATGGCCAGAGGCCAAACCATTAAATAATAGAGACAAAACTTCTACAGTGGACGTAAGCCTCACTAACATGAGGAAGAACCACTATAAACCAAGCGTCTTCTTCTCTTCTCTTTTCACAATCTTACATGGTATCAGAGCAGTAAGCTCCAGCTGTCACCTACCTCCTAACCGCCATGGGTACCGGCGATGAAGATGTCAAGAATAAAGGAGTCTCATCCAGCAAATTCGACGATGAGCTTCCGTCGGTTCTACAGCTGCACAACTCCGATAGCCCTGGCAACATGCTCCTGGGCGAGATCATGACCGCATCTAACTACGGAGAATGGTCTCTGGATATGAAAGATGCGCTGATCGCGAAGGATAAATATTGCTTCGTGGATGGAACCCTACCCAAGCCGAACGATCCTAGAGAGCTTGGAGCTTGGACGTGTGACGCGATGGTTAAAGGGTGGTTAAAAACGTCAATGGATAAGGAGATTCGCGGGAGTATTCACTTTGCTGAACACGCAAGTGAAATATGGACGGATCTTCGTGAGCGTTTTGGTCAAGGAAGCGCATCTCGCGCCTACGAATTGCGGCGATTGATCAGTCTTCTCCAGCAGGAGAAAAATACTGTTTCGGCGTTCTACACAAGTATGAGGTTCTTCTGGGAGGAAGCAGCTGCTATTACCCCCCCCCCCCCGGCCAATCTGTACCTGCGGCCACTGCACATGCGACATCTCCAGGAGAGTTAGAGCGCAGCAGGAAAACGCTCGACTATTTGACTTCCTAATGGGCTCGGACGATGCATTTGGGCCAGTGCCGGTGCGTACCCAAATCCTTGCCATGCGTCCCATCCCCAACCTTGTTGAAGCATTTCGCATAGTCCTTAACGAGGAGCAACAAAAGAGTATTACCCAAAATCGGAGAACATCCCCTGAAGCGGCTGCTTTTGCGGCAAAAGGCGATACAGGCAAAGGCCAGCGAGGAGCTGGCGACCAGCGTGGCACGGGGTAGCAGCGAGGGCGACCGCGCTGCACACACTGTCATCGCTTAGGACATCAGAGGGATGCGTGCTATGAGCTGGTTGGGTATCCACCTTGGTAATTCATAAGAGAACGCCAAGGAGATAGGCCGCAAAGGAGGCATAATCGCGACTCAGGAGAAAGTTCATAGCGAGAGCGCGAGCCCAAAGCATCGCAGGTTGAGGCAGAAGCAATTCCTCTTGCTGGCTTTACTGCAGCACAACTAGACCAACTAAAACAATACTTTGGTTATACGGGAAAGGCGGCAGACAATCCTGCAGCTCACATGGCAGGTATGGTCTCTTATGATTCCGAATGGTTACTTGATTCCGGATGCAATGAACATATTACCATGGATGAATCCATGTTATCTAGTAAAGAACTGCATGTTAATGGGCAGCCAGTTCGTATTCCTAACGGTGATAGCATTCTTGTTAAGCATGTGGGTTCAGTTACTGTACAAAAGGGCCTTACTCTGGGAAGAGTACTACATGTCCCTGAATTTCGTTGTAACCTCATCTCTGTGAGTAGACTGACGAAGGATAACCATGTGGCTTTGATTTTTCTTGAAAATTTATGTGTTATTCAGGGCTTACTTTCCAAGTAGTTGATTGGGAAGGGTGAGCTGCGAGATGGGTTGTACTACTTGCATTTATTCAGAGCAGCGCAACGACATTCTGCAGTTTCGGAAGCCATCTGGCATGCCCGTCTGGGGCATCCTTCATTTAATAAACTTTCCTCTTTTCGTACCTTATTGGGAATGTCTTTAAAAAATAATGGTATTTGCCATCCTTGTTTAAGAGCTAAGCAGACTAGAGAGCCATTTCCGTCCAGTGAGATCAGGACGAGATCTAAGTTTGAACTAATTCATGTTGATATTTGGGGAGCATATAAGGTTCCATCTCTCAGTGGTGCACAATATTTTATGACGATAGTTGATGATTATACTCGTGGGGTTTGGGTATACCTTTTGCGTATAAATCTGACGTTGGTCGATCTCTCTTGCAATTTTGTCACATGGTTCGTACGCAATTTGGATGTTCTGTCCAGCGCATTCAGGCTAACAATGGTCGAGAGTTCAATACATATGAACTTCGAGATTATTATGCACGTGAAGGTGTGCTTCTTAGAACTTCCTGCACCGAAACACCTCAGCAGAATGGTGTGGTTGAAAGAAAGCATTGTCATATTCTCGAAACCGCACGTGCCTTGTGATTTCAAGCCAGTTTACCAGTCCGGTTTTGGGGTACGTGCGTTCTGATAGCGGTATATCTCATCCACCGCATACCGACTAAGGCGACGGGCAAAAGTCCCCATGAAACGCTCTTTTGGAAGTTAGCACCTTACAATCATCTTCGCATTTTTGGGTGCTTGGTCTATTAGAAAGATACTCGTGCTCACCTTGACAAGTTTGCAGAGAGAGGTCGAGCAGGAATATTTTTGGGCTATGCTACAATACAAAAGGGCTACCGTATTTTTGGTTTATCATCTCAGAAAATGCTGACCTCACGTGATGTTCAATTCCACGAAAATGTTTTCCCCATGCAGGAAGGAGCTCGGCAAGAGCTTCATTGGATCCCGAGGCCATCTGACCAGCCTGTGAGTGAGATGCACGACGACTCCCCTATTCCTGGCCCAACTTCATCTTGCCCAGGGCCTGCAGGGAATTCGTCCACTCCTGGGCCTCCTTCCCACTTGGACTCGGAGCCCAATAGCGAGCCCACCTCGCCTGAGCCACGTCAGCTCGCATCCGATAACCATCGTAGCAGTTCTGGGCTGGATCCAGTGTAACCGGGTCCGCAGGACAGCTCGGTCGAGCCCACTTTCGCGACATCACCTGGCGTGCAGGCCGGCTTGGGCCAAACCTCTCCAGCAGCAACTCTCGGTCCACATACCCGACCGGCCCAGCCCACTTCGCCTGCACCAGCTCCTGTGCGAAAGAGTGATCGTGTTCGTAGTCGGCCCAAACACCTGGAAAATTACATCACCTCATTTATTAATCAGGAGACACATGGAAGTACCTCTAATATGACTTGCTATCCACTTGCTGCATACGTTGATTATTCTGGATTCAAAGGGACTTACCTCTCATTTCTTGCAGCTCAAACTCGCCTGGATGAGCTTCGGTTCTTCTATCAAGCAGTCTGTAAAGCTTGTTGGCGCGAGGCCATGACACGCGAAGTTGCATCCCTTGAGAAGAACGATACATGGAGTCTTGTCTTCCTCTCTCCTGGGAAACGTACTATAGACTGCAAGTGGGTTTACAAAATCAAGTATTTTCCCGACGGAACCATTGAGCACTACAAAGCACGTCTTGTAGCGAAGGGGTACACCCAGATTGAAGGTCAAAACTTCCATGACACGTTTGCACCTATTGCTAAGCTAGTCACAGTTCGTTGTCTCATTGCTGTTGTCGCCAGTCGTGGTTGGCACCTTCATCAATTGGACGTCAACAATGCTTTCCTTCACGGTGACCTTGATGAGGAAGTTTATATGGAAGTTCCAGAAGGATTTCGCAAACCAGGTGATACACGAGTGTTTCGCCTACACAATTCAATCTATGGACTTCGCCAGACGTCACGTAGTTGGTACCAGAAATTCACTTCAGCACTTTGTGAGTTCGGTTTTTATGCTTCCCTGCCGATGCCTCACTGTTCATCTATAACCGTGGTGATACCTTTGTCACGGCATTGATCTACGTCGATGATGTCATTTTAGCGGGCAATGATCTGGATTTCATACAGCGGGTAAAGAAGTTCCTCGACGATCGCTTTTGCATCAATGATCTTGGTCAGCTTCGATAATTCTTGGGGATAGCGCGCATTGCTACGGGGGTGGTTCTCAGTCAACGAAAGTACGTTCTTGACATTCTTGAGGATGCTGGTGTCCAAAGAGCTCACCCCAGTGCCATTCCCATCAAACAAAATCATCACTTGACACGAGTGGAGAGCGATCCACTCCCTGATCCTACAGTTTATCGTCGTCTGGTGGGTCGTCTTCTTTACCTGACAATTACACAACCTGACATCGCCTACGCAGTCAATCTGTTGAGTCAAATTGTCCATGCACCTACTCAACAACACCTTGATGTTGTATTCCGAATTTTGCGCTACCTCAAATTTTCGCCAGGTCAGGGTTTGTTATTTCCCAAAGATAACCCTTTACGTCTTACTGCTCACACGTCGCTCGACCACTGGCTACTTCATCAGTCTGGGTGGAGCAACCACTTCCTGGCGGACAAAGAAACAGCGGGTTGTGGCACGTTCCTCCGCTGAAGCTGAATATCGTGCGATGGCCAGCACGGTTAGTAAGCTGATCTGGCTTCGTTGGTTGCTCCAAGAGCTCGGTGTTCTGCAGACAGCTCCCACACCACTTCACTGTGACAACCAAGTTTCATTGCACATCGCCAACAATCCCGTTTTCCATTAACGCACCAAACATGTGGAAATGGATTGCTACTTTGTCCGCGAGAGGGCACAATCAGGTGATATCCGACCAGTCAAGGCACCTGGTGACCTGCGATTGGCGAATATATTTACAAAGGGGCTTGGTGCTGATCGCTTCCATTTCTTACTCTCCAAGCTGAACGTTCGAGATCTTCACGTGTCACCTTGCGGGGAAGTATTGGGTCAGACCTCACTTCAGCCCAAGCAATCTTCGGCCCATGCAGTCCATGTAGAGGACACGGCTGTATCAGAAGGGAATCGGCATATTCCTTCTCCTCTACGTAGCTGTAACTCCATGTATGCCATAGGAGACTTTGCTGTAGCAGAGTATATAAATCAATGTATGGCCAGAGGCTAAACCATGAAATAATAGAGACAAAACTTCTACAATGGACGTAAGCCTCACTAACGTGAGGAAGAACCACTATAAACCATGGAAGATGCCCAAAATTGATGAAGTGTGTGTTGAATCACATGTCATAAATAAACAACTGCAAACCTCAGTTCCACTTCTAGATCAAGCCTCACAGTTTCCTGGGTATACAAGGTGTATCAAGGAATTCCTTTAAAGAAAGAAGAAGATTGATGAAGCACCTATGGTGGATTTGAGCGTGATATATCTGGCCTAAGTTCACAGTGAACCCCCCATCAAATTTAAGGATCCGGGTTCATTACTCTTTCCTTGCTCAATTAGTGGTAAACTCATCGATAGAGCATTGACCGCTTTGCGAGCAAACATAAATGTTGTGTATTATAGATTGTAGAAGGACTAGCCTAGGCAAACTAAGACCTACTTACTTGGCTATAAAACTAGCTGATTAGTCTATTATTCAACCAAAGGGCATAGTCTAGGATCTTCTAATGAGAGTGGGGTAGTTTGTTTTTTTTTCAATTGATTTTGCAGTGTTGACACTGATAAAGATAGGGGTATTCCAAGAGACAATTTTTGCTATAACAAGAGCAACTATCGATGTACCAGGAAGAAGAGTGTTGCCGGAGTTTTGCGATGACAAAATTATTAAGAAGAAACCGAGTGTGGAATCAATTCGTATGGTTGGCAAGGTGGACAACGATGATGAAAAGCCACCCTCTATCCTCAACATGGTAACCATAAGAATTCATGGTTGACACTAGTGTATTGGTATTGCCACTGTCTACAAAACCTAGTACCTCGTGATCTTTGTCACCACACCACTCACAGATAAGGGGTTGTGCTTCTGGCACACAGTATCAACCCTACTTTTATGAGTTATTGTGCTAAATCTTCTATTGAAAGGCTAATAGAGTTGATAAAATTCTTATCTAGTTGCTTCAAGTTCGCAAGCTCGAGGGCAACTTTTCTAGTCCGATGTCAAGATCTTTTAGCCATGTATGTGAAATGTTCCAGAGTTTGTTTGGAATTTAAATGTTTTGTTTCACCATCTAATTAATACATGAACATTTTGGTGGTCGTCTTCAGGCTATCACACAAGATATTCGCCATATGTTCTGGTGTAAACTCGTGATGGGGATATTCTCTAAGAAAATCTTGATTTGTTTTCTAACCTCGTGTAGGGTTTCAGAACTATGCTTCTGAAATCAAGAGATCTAACTTCTTAGCTCGTTAGTCTTCCATTGGGGAAGGAACTCTTCAATGATTTTCTGCACTTGCTCATCTGATGTTTGGAATGTGTTAGGAGGGTGGTATAGCTCAACACTCTTGTGTTCTTCTTCCTGTGGAGTAGGTGAAGAGATGGAGGTGTATTGCATTAGGCTCAAAATCAGGTTGTTGTACATAGTCACATATTTCCAGGATTTTTTTGATATGATCAATAGTATTCTCACTGTATCGACCCTCAAAACGTCTAACATCGTGGATCATGTGAATTGTAAATACTTGCATTACAGAAATTGGATTAGAGATGGGGAGAGGAATGATATGAGGACCTATGTTCATGAGTTGAGGCCCGGGTGTACTTGTACAACGTTTGTGCACTCATTCCTATAGAGAACTTTAGTTAAAAGAAACCTGTTACTCATTCTTTGTTGGTGATGATTTAGAATCTGTGGAATCAGAAGTACCACTACAAAGAATTCAATTTTTGGCCCTTGCAAAAAAGCTATTCTACAGAAAGCTATCAAGAGAAGAGTTTCTGAATGGTGTAAGAACCTATAAATTTGACCGCCTTGTACACCAAATTTGGATCCCTACGTCATAGCTTAGACCTTGACTAACTAATCATATGTTCTATGTCACGTAGAGTAGGTTGCTGTAGGACGTGTATTGCATTCGATGCACAAAATCATAAGGGTTTCCTTGTTATAATACACTTAATATAATTGATAAACGCATTATATGCAATAAACATAGAAAAAGAATACTCAAACTATGGATGGCAACAGATCAGCTCAGAGGGCGGATATTGCATATCCATTATACTAGTCAAAATAGTTGGGGTTTTACTCATTTGTCGTACAAGAATCGGATAGAATATCAAAACCATACCCCATACCAGATCGAGTTTCGGATATCCACGGTTATCCATGAATAATAATTTATCTTTACAACTTCAACCAACATATTAACTGTTACACGTATGTTGACATTACATAAGTGAAAAAGTACATTGATAAATTACTAAACGAAGAAAATTAGTTAAAAACAATACAATTTATTGAACTTATTATATATGCATGTATGATATAATCAATATAATATATGTTGAGAAAAAAATATAATATTTTTTAAATAAAATACAAATACATGTGCATAATTGGGCGTGTTCGGGTTGGAGAGTAAGAAAACAATGACCACTCATCTCCTGCAATATTCAGGTTCAGGTTCTATCCATGCTTATTTAAAATTCTTCGGGTTGTGTTTGACCTTACCCGATTAGGTCAGATTTAGAAAAATATCCACAAGCATGGTTATTTTTATCATCCTTAACTCCAACACAATCGACTATTACATTGTCTAAGGAATCTCTAGGGTTTGCCAACCTACACAACTAAAGAACTAGCTATACATGGGGACAAAACCTAGGGACTATACAATTATAGAAGTTTTTTTTTTACAATAAGATTCATCTTTTATTCCATCACCAATACGAAGATAGAGGTTATAAATCTCAAAGGAAATCAGAAATTAGATCAAGAACACTAATCCAATTATCTAGGAGAGAAGATCTAGCAAGTGATCGCGCAACCCAATCTGCTCTGACATTATATTTACGCGAAACCTCCTTGACCTTGATTTGAGGGTTGGCTCTAAGGATTGAAATCATTGATCCAATCCAGGGTACTCCTCGCCATGGCCAACTTCTAGAATCTTGATTAAAAGCTTTGACTAACGTCTGGCAGTCAGACTGGGCAACACATTCAGTACCATATTCTTGAGCTAATTTGAGACCACCTTCCAAAAGAGCTTTTGTTTTGGCTTCGAACGGGGTGGAATAAAGGAGGGTGTCAGCTCGCCCGTCACACACTTGCCCATGATGGTTAATGACAACAACACCATATGCCGCCGGCTGGGAGTCGTTTAAAAACGACCCTTCACAGTGAATCACCAAATTATGATTGCTTGGAGGTGGAGAAGTGAGTGAGTTGGCTCCCCTGAGCTGAGGAGAAGGAAAGCAAAGGAGGGGAATCCTCGGACAGGTCGTCCATTCAGTTAATTCCTTGTATGTTCTCATAATAACAATCGGATGCCAAGGGATCCGATTCTTGAAAACACACTCATTTCTTGACTTCCAAATATTCCAACAGAGGAAGATAACATGGGGCATGGCTCTTGGGTGAATGGCATCCTTTATATAGTACAACCACTCAAGGAAGGCAGTAGACTGGGCCGGAATTGGAAGGCTTGGGAAGATAGCAATCCAAGATTCTCTTGCATGGTCACACAAGAAAAGGCAGTGGACGAGGGACTCAATGGGGAATTGGCACACTTGACACGTCAAGTTAGGAGCGCATTTCCTTTTAAAGAGTTTCTCTTTTGTAGCAAGCCCGTTCTTTGAACACCTCCAAACAAATAACTTAAGCTTTGGAGGGATATCCAGGTTCCACATCCATTTCCACTTTTCCACATTGGCAATCATTTGGGGTTCCGTTGCAGCTAAGTGTACCGCATGGTATTCCGTTTTAACAGTGAAGATACCGTTCTCATTCAATTTCCACGCCCAGTAGTCCTTAGATTCCATTTCCCCAATGGGAATTCTCAAAATTGCGTCCATTTCTGAAGTAGACACTTGCCCTTGGATCATATCATTATTCCACTTCCTCCTCTCCTGATCTATCCAAGAATTGACTCGAATATGATCTTGAGGTCCACTCTGAATGCTCCCCTTAGGGAGGGAGGGGACCCAAGGGTCTTGATCAATCCATGAGTCATCTCCTGACCCAATCACTCTCACTGCTCCCATATTGATGACTTTCCTGGATTCCCAGAGGCTAGCCCAGATCCACGATGGTTTGCTTCCTTTTTTGCTGAGAGGAAGTTACCTCTAGGGAAGTAGTCCTTTGAGAAGTCGGCTCCATAGGGCATTAGGAGTGGTCAGGAGCCGCCAGGGTTGCTTTGCCAGAAGGGCCATATTAAATCTCTAAAGCTTCTAAAACCCATACCTCCTTCTGACTTCGGGGCACAAAGAATTTCCTTACTACACCAGTGTAGACTTCTCTTTTGCATTGACCCTTACCAGAAGAAATTACTGAGGAGTGAATCCATCTTCTTCGTTAGGGATACTGGTAGAAGGAAGAGGCACATAATGAAAGATGGAATAGCCTGAATCACAGCTTTAAGGAGCACCTCCTTCCCTCCGTGGGAAAGGAGGAGGCTCTTCCACGCTTCCCCCATCTTTTCCATCCTTTGGATAAGGAAGTAGATAGTCTCATTCTTTGAGTTTCCCCACTCGGTTGGGACTCTGAGATATTTGGAGTGACAGTTGGCAGAAGCGAATCCAATGTGAGTGATAATGTCATTCTTTTCCTCTTCTGGAACATTCGCACTGAAGAAAACAGACGATTTGTTGATACTGACCTCTTGACCAGTGATTGCTCCATAATCATTGATGATCTCCAAAATTCTACCTGCCTCTTGAGTATTAGCTTTTCCAAATATGATTGTGTCATCTGCAAAAAGACAATGGGTGAGGGTGGGACATCTAGTGTTAAGCTTAATCCCCTTAATGCGTTCTTCCGACACAGCCTTGTCAACAAGGAAAGTGAGAGCATTAGACATAAGGATGAAGAGAAATGGGGACAATGGGTCTCCCTGTCTAATGCCTCTTGACGGATAGAAGGTCTCTGATGCTTCACCATTGAACAACATAGAAAATCTAACAGTTCGGATACAACTGCTAACCCATCTGCACCACTTCTCATCGAATCCATATCTTTTAAGAAGAGTTTCCAGGCATTCCCAATCAACCATGTCATATGCCTTCTTCATATCCAATTTTAGCATCATATCTCTCTTGTTGCCAAATTTGTGGTTCTTGAAATGATGTAATACTTCGTGTACAATAATGATATTATCTTGGATGAGACGGCCGCCTGTGAACGCTGTTTCAAGCTCTGAGACAAGAGTCGGGGTCCATTTCTGCAATATGGTATCCATGATCTTTGATATGATTTTGTACCTGAAGTTGCAGCAACTAATGGGGCGAAATTGACCAATGGTCTCCGGATGGTCAACCTTTGCTACCATCGTAATGTGAGTGTTATTCCATCCATCAGGCATAGATGCAGTCTCAAAAAATTCCTTTATTTCTCTACAGAGGGTTTCACCAACAGTATCCCAATACTTCTTGTAGAATTTTCCTGAGAATCCATCTGGACCAGGAGCTTTCCGGGCTCCAAGAGAGAACACTGCCTTCCTAATCTCCTCATTGCCAATAGTCGTAGTGAGGTCTTCATTCATTTCTCCTGTAACCATCTCTGGGAAAAGGAGATGGTGAAAAGCAATAGGAGGTCTTGCCTTGAAAAGACCTTTGAAAAACCCCACTGACATGCCCTTTAGCCTTGCTTCATCTTCAACCCAATTTCCCATTTCATCCATTAGGCGAAGGACTTTATTTTTGTGTTTCCTGTATATAGTGCTGGAATGGAAGAAGAAAGTATTTTGGTCTCCTTTTTGGAGCCAATTGACTCTGGAGCATTGGCTCCAAAAAACTTCCTCTTCCAGCCAAATTTTATTCAATTCTTCTGTGAGGTTCTTTTCCTCTTCCACATTTTCTTGCATCCTTGGAGGTTGCTGGAGGACATCCAACCTAGTCACAATTTCATTTTCCCTAAGAATACTATTCTTATGGAAATCTTTTGACCACGCCTTCAGTTCTCTCTTGCATTTGCTCAGCTGGTTGCTAGATTGCCCACCTGGATCCCATTATCTACATACAATCTCCTTACATTCTTCTTTCTCCAGTCGTCTCTCATCGACTCTGAACGGAGTTCTTCTTTTGCTTCCTTGATAGTGGAGGTCGATCCTAATTGGACAGTGATCTGAACTCACCATTTTTTCATGAAAAACAACCGCTTCACCAAACTGCGCTCTCCAGGATGGTGAACACAACACACGGTCTAGCCTTACTCTGACTAAGTTTTCTCCCGTCCGCTTATTTGACCAAGTGAAAGGGCTTCCTTTGAACCCGATATCGATGAGGGCATTGTAAAAAATGAACCTTTTGAAAGGTTCAACATTCTCGTATCTAAGAGGGCATCTCCCCTCCTTTACATTCTCATAAACCGCAACATTAAAATCACCTACAATGACCCAGTTGTCCTCCATACTACTCCGAAGGGAACTTAAGTGTTCCCAAAACTCCCTTCTACTAACAGCTGTAGTCGGGGATGAACAAAAGTACAAAAGAACTTCTTCCCCATGTCAATACTAACATCAACATAGTACCTATCACTACTTATTACATCAATACTAATACCCGCCTTCTACCAAACTGCGAAGCCCCTTGACGATTTGATCGGTTCAACATACCCTCGATTGGGGAAAATCTTGAGACTTCTTCTATGTTCCTCCATGAATTCTTCATTGTTGCAAGTTTCCATAAGAAAAACAATAGAAGGGCCATGTCGCCTAATAAGACGCTTAGCATAACTTCTTGTTAAGGGATTGGCCAAATCCCCTACAATTCCAACTTACTATACTCATGGAAGGTGAGGTGGCTTATGACGAACCACCGCTGCCGTCGTTTCACTTTGTCCATCCCCGATGCCCTCATTAGTCGACTGGGCCTTGTTCTTGTATTGCTTCATCTTTCTATTGCCTCCACTCTTTCCACCTGCAAAAATAGAAATGGTTGGGCTTAAACTAAAGCAGGCCCCTTCATTAAATCCAACTTTATTTCCTTCTGGGCCTTGGGCCAACAGCCCCTTTTTTTTTCTATTTTTGGCCCGCCTCTCCTTCCAATTCAGCTTGGATATGCTGGTAAGAATTTTGGCCTTGTTTGTTGGGCTGATGTGGCCCACCACCTCTTTCTTCATGGATTTGGAGGCTTGGATTCCCAAGCCCAAGTGAGAGTCGAGAACCCATCTGGCTTTTCAGCCTAGCCTGCCTGTGTCCCTCCTCTTCCTCAACAAGCCTCACCCCCCCTGGGAGTGTCGCCGCCGCCGACTCCAAATCAACCGCCAAATCCCTCCCTCCCATCTCTGTTCTGTATCTCCCTTTCATCCTCCCTATTTGACCCCTTTCCTCTGCCTGTGCTTCCTCCTCCAATCGATTCACTGTGAATCCCAGTGGCACTTGTTGATTTTCCCTTTCTTCTCTTCTTGATGGCTCAGGTTCTGTTGTCGTCATCCCTACCCTGCCATATGACTCCCCTGACTCGTAATGTTCCCTCCACGCCGATGGGTCTGAGGGTAGCTCTCCTCCTTCATAGTTTCAGCCTCTGCTGGTGTTCGCCCTATAGGGAGAGTCAACTCCCGCCTTGAGCTCCGATGTATAAATCTTCGAGAGAGATACATGGCCTCTCCTCCTCTTCTCTTCCTTCATTCTCGCACAAGTCGGCCAATTATGGCCAATTCTTCCACAAAAGTAACAGAGCTCCACAAGCCTTTCATATTTGAAAGTGATTTCTTCGCAGTAATCTATACTTGTTGCTTCATCGGTGAAAGGGAAGTCAAACCCCGTTGGAACTGGCTTGCTCAGCTCAACTTCAGCAAGCATCCTGGTGAACCTTCTATATCCATTGAAGTGCAGGCTGGCTCTATCCACGTCGATGAATTTGGAGAAGTAGAAGGTCCCTATTGAGACTGCATTCTGCTCACATCTTTGGATTTGGTGCAGCCCGTGAATCTGCACCCACACCGCTAGCTTGTTCATAGGCACAACTTCCGGCTCTCCTCTTCCATCAAACTTCGACAGAGCCGTCATTGTGTTTGAAAGGCTCCAAGGTCGCTCCTGCCAGATTATCTCACGTATCTTAGCGTCATTGAAGGTGAAGATGAACAGATTCTGGGTTTGTGTGGGTCGGACTCCAATCTCTCCGTATTTTCCCCACACATACCATGCTGCCCCTACTGCCTTGGCTAAGGCAACTCTGTTTTCAGTCAGCATTTTCCCCAGCAGCATCGATATTCACCGGCCAGAGTTGGTGGTCAGCTTTGGGCGATCACCTCTGCCCCCTGAGGAAGATGGATTGAACCTTTCAGTGCTCAGGTTCCCTGTTCTCTCAGCTAATTCGTTGACATCCATCCTTATCTTAGCTCTCTTTTTGTGGGACTTAGGGTTTTGAAGGTGTTTTGGCACAGACAGAGTTGGCGAGAGAAGAGGGAAAACAGAGGTTGAAGGGCTCTGGATTGTGGGTTTGCCTCTGCTTCCTCCCATCCTCTTTAATACACTACCACTTTGTGCAACTGCATTTATTCCCATTCCTTGTGGGTAGATAACCTTCACTTCATCCCTTCCATCAACTTTATGGTTTCCTCTAGCTAATAGGCTGCCATCCTCCTTAAATTCCTATGTTGCACTTGGCTCAATGTTCGGCAGAAGCAGATTCATATCTATTGCCGAATCTTCCTCATTTACTCCTTTGGCCAGCCTTACACCCCAACTCTCTGCCTTTCCCCCTACGATTCCCCTTCCATGAAGCCTTTAATCCCATCTAGTGTCTTCCCCTGTAATCTTCTTTTCTTCCTTATCTTTCCATAGACAGTGACCCCTTTCTTAGCAATTGCTTCTCTGGGTCTAGGAGCATTGTCAATCACACTACCCCAATTTAATTCAGTATAGGCTGAGGCAGGATAGCGAGAGTGAGAGGTAGATCTTTCCATGATGAGTACAGCTTCTAGAAATTGCTCACAATGAGCTGGAAAAGTCTCAACGAAGGAGACGGTAGAAGGAACTGTTGACAGTTTAGAGAAAATAGTTGTTAGAGAGAGAGACATAGAGAGAGACTTTTTCTTTTTGTTTACAAGTATAGAAGTCAAGATACCTAATTTATGCCAAATGGCAACCTGACTAGGAAATGGCACCTAGGACGCAATTTTGGCCATCGTTCTACACACTAAGCCTGCTGATCGCTTTTGGTTCTGGTAGTTGTTTTGGGGACAGAGTAACTCCCTTTTTTTAACAATAGATAGCTTGTATTACCAAAACCAAAGGATAGCACTATTTACATCACAAGAAAAACCAACGTTCAAAATCAAAACACTCCACACTCGCAGGGAACAAAGAAAGGGTCTTTCTGGCCACCTCATGAGCCACTCGATTGTTACTCCTGCCAACAAAAGCAATGCCAAAAATTTGGAAGCACCGCCGAATCCCACCAATCTCCTCCAATATCCGTCCACCTCGCAAATCCCTAGCATCCGCCCTCTGAATCTTCTCAATGACAACCTTTGCATCACCATAGAATTTCACTTCGGGAAGACCCTTCAAAGAGCACCACTGAATCGCATCCCGGAAGGCTATCAACTCAACTAAGAAAGGATCCACAAGACCTTCATAGGAAAAATCTTTAACAAAGCAAACACTACCCATCGCATCTCGAACCACCAAACCCTCCGCAACATGAGACCCCGGCGCCACCGCACCATCCACAAAACACGAATAAGGCAGTGCATCCGGCATCAGGCCGGACCGACCCCCATCAGCAATCTCCCCCCCCCCCCCCAACCGGCACGGCTCCTGCTGTCTCTAAGCTGGTTGCACAATCGCCAGCCATTCCCTAACCTGGCTTTCATACTGATGCATGAGTCGCGGAATATCATACTGCACATGATCAAAAACCACCCAATTCTGACTCTTCCAGATTCTCCATAACAACGCCACAAATCAAACTATCCTCTCCGTACTAGAATTCTGCTCAACAAATCGACGAAAGAACAAAGCAAAGTTACTATCATCAGAAACACTTACCCCACCAACAATGTCAGACCTATCCCAAAGAGCCCTAGCCACTGTGCACGAGAGAAGCATGTGCTCCAAGGTCTCAATAGGCGCCCAACACACCGGGCATTTTGGTGAAGTCGACTCCCCATCCTCGTCAGCCTCCCCTACGGCCGCCGGCACCTTTCCTTCCTTCTCAATGATCGCCTCCATTGTGGGCAAAATACATCGCAGCATTTGCCACACAAAGAACTTTAATTTTGGCGGAATAGGGAAGTCCCAGACTTTCTTCCAAAAAGCACTGTCGAAAAAGGAAACCTCATCCTTCCACCCCGGCAACCGACGACTAAGAGTGAAGGCTAGATGATAGCCCTACCTAACACTGTACTCCCCATCATTCTCCTGCGACCACACGAGCTTATCCCTCACTGGTTGCACCGGCAATGTGATGGAGCATATTCTCGTAATAACTTCCACAGGAAAACACTGCCGCAGGCACTGAAGACACCATCTCCCCGTTCCCGGGATCATTAAGGACTGCACCATCGCAGCATCCAAGCTAGGCGCAGAGGAGCGACATACTATCTCCTCCGGCCGCAAACCTGGAACCCAATTGTCCCCTAAGAACTAAACTGTAGCCCCATCACCAATCTGCCAAATCAACCCTTGCTTCAATAGATCCCTCCCATGCAATATGCTAGTCCACCCCCATGAAGGCCTCGAACCTCGGCGAGCTTGGAGGATAGCCAATTTTGCAAAGTACTTGCCCTTCATGACACGAGCCAGAAGAGTCTCTGGCTCTTGTCCGATTCTCCGAGCAACCTTCGCCAACAGGGCCCGATTAAAACTTTCAAACCGTCGAAATCCAAGGCCACCATCAAACTTACTCCTGCATAGGTTCCTCCAAGATACCCAATGAGCCTTGTCTTTGTCAGCCGAATACCCACACCAGAATCTAGCCATGTGCCTATCAAGCTTACGACAAAGTATCACCGGCCAGAGGAAGCATGACATAACATAGATAGGCAGAGCAGCCGCCACTGCTTTCAAAAGCACTTCCTTCTCTGCCCAAGACAATTGTTTCTGCTTCCAACCTTGGAGCTTTGCTAGCAAGCGCTCCTCCAAATATCGAAAAGTCTCCACTTTAGATCGCTGAACCAACGAAGGAAGTCCCAGGTATTTATCCTGAACTCCTATGGCCCCGACACCAAGGATAGCCGCCATTTCATCAACATCACGGGGATCAACATTACGACTAAAACACACAGCAGATTTACTCAAGTTAACTTTCTGGCCACTCAATTCCTGGTATTCTCTTAATAAATGAACCAATGTCTTACACTCCTGCTTTGATGGCCTAAAAAACAGGTACGAGTCATCAGCAAAAAATAAATTGGAAATGCTCGGGCATCTCGGATTAGCTTTAACCCCTGCTAATTTCTTCTCCTCCACTGCCTGGCGTAACAACGCCGCAAATCCTTCTGAACAAATAGCAAATAGTAGGGGGGGACAACGGATCTCCTTGACGGAGCCCTCTCGTCGAGCTAAAGTAACTCGTCGGCGTACCATTCATCATTACAGAAAATGTCGTTGTTGACATGCATTCCCGAACCCAACCAATCCTATGATCATTGAAACCCATACTGGTCATAATAGCGAATAAGAAATCCCACTCTACTATATCATAGGCCTTTTCCATGTCGACCTTCAGAGCCAGATAGCCTTTCTTACCTCGCTTCTTAATCTTAAGATAGTGCATGTGGACAGAATAACTCCCTATAAAGATATATCTTCAACTGGTGACCGAGGGCACAATATAATAGTAAACTTTTTATATGAAGTTGGATTGAATTCAAGATCTCCCTATTATTGTACCTCACTTTACAAAGATTAATATTTTGTGATGTTTATTGAACTTTTAATTCATATAATTTGTACTGGAGTTTAATATGAGCAAAGCTCAAAACTTAAGGGCATTTGTTGCTACTAGTTGGAAGTGTTGAAAGAGTGCTTACTGCAATGAACAACGTGAAAAAACACTTCAGAATCAATTGAGTGATGAAATCATGAATGTTTTTCTAGTGGGGTATCTTAATATCACTTAGAATTTGAATGATGGATATATTTTAGAAATTTTTTAGAATATGAAAACACATCATGAAACTTCATTATATTTTTTTAATGTTGGACCTACCTTAGACAAATTTCTGACTAACTCACTGGTCGCGAGAGTCTATTTACAATCCTTTTCACAAGGTTTTCTGAGAAATATTGTAAGGTGTAAACTCTTGTGCTTGCATATCTGAAGGATATCTTCCGCTTTACCTCCAAGAAAGGAATTTCCTAGTAAATCAGAGCATATTTGGCCTTCTTAAGAGTGGTGTTGTGGTACCATTTTGGCTTTTGATGGAGAATTTGGGCCATTATTTCTGGGCTTGGGTTCCAGCTCATTTTTTACCTACAATAGTTGGGTCTTAATGTCTCTAGTTTGTGCAAGGTGATCTACTAGGGTGCTCTTATATGAAAATACACAGAAATACTACCCAAGGCCAAAGGTCAACAAAAGTATAAAAACATTCCTAAAACTACAAAACACACATTTAGCCAATTACCAAGCAAATCCAAGATAATATGACAACAAATATGCAAAAATCATGTATAACATATCATGAAATAATAGTATAAAACATATATTTTGCGTCTAATCAATAATTGTAAGCTAATTTGTGGGTTAATAACTCCCTCATAAAAAAACTAGACTCATATTCTAAATTTCAGTGTACATTTGAGCAAGTATATTGTAACCATAACAATATGAACAGAATTTGGAGAAGCCCGGGAAAACAAGTTGGGAGAAAAGGAAGCCAAGCAAGCAAGTAGATCCCGTTCTATCTAATAATCTAACACAGTAACACTAACAATTTGAAGATGCTTTCCCCCGCAAATCGCAATTACTCTCACACCAGCCAAAAAAAATCCCGCCATTAACAGCAAAATTATTCAGCCATCTTACCACCTTGTCCCATCTTTTTCATGATACCGCTTTGCACATATCACTTGTGGTCCATAACAACAAATCCCCTTCCATTAAATAGTCGTTTACCCCAAAATACTATAAAGTGATGCTTTTTGTCAGAATTCACTGTGCAGTAAAATGTTTTATGTGCTTTTCTTCGTTTGTTTAATAGGAATGTCAGATGGATCGTTGGGTTGTTGTTAATAAACAAGCCAAGAACGTAAAAATAACAACAGAGTCTGAGTGAGTGGTCAATCACACAAAGAAGACCCTCACATATTAAAAACCACCCCCCAACTGTTGTTTCTTCTTCTTCCCTCTGTAATCTCACTGATTATAGACATTATTCCCTATTTCTCTTCCCCGTTTCACAGACCACAACAGTCGTTTATTAATATACAATCCTTATTCTCCGTCTTTACACAGCTTGTTTGCTTCTTCCTTCCTCTGCGGTTTTGGTTTTGTCCCTCTCTCTTTCTCTCTCTCTCTGCTCCATCCCATTAGAGAGAACCACCTTGGCTTGCTTCACCACCAAGTGTCCTTTTTATTTTCCCCAGCTGAGCACTGGAGCTCTGAGTTTTCAACAGTTGTTGTCTTCTCTCTTTTTCTCCTCTTATATTATTTACCCATCTTAAGAACGTGGCTCTCCTGTTTCTTTTACCTTCCCTCTTATTCACATTTGGCGGACTGGTGACTCTGTGAACCCATCTCGGTGGGGTTTTCTCTTTGTTGGTTATCTTGTTGCACAAATTGCCGGAAATTTTTACTTATAAAGCTCAAGACTTTCGCGGTGGGTTCTTCAATAATTTGTTATTCCGTTGCAAAAGAGGAAAAGCAGGAATCTTTGGGGCGAGTTATCAAATTTGGTTGATTTGGGTCATGGCAGTTTGCTGTGATCTTGAAGTTGATGTTAATGGAGAAGAGACTTTCATGGTGGACAAGGTAAGGAAGAAGAACTTAATCCAATTCTGAGTTCCTGTCGTTACTTCTCTTTCTGCTACGAATTTGTTCTGTTGGATTCTAGGTTCATGTTTATGCTCAGGGGCGTTTGTACTGGAAATCTTGTGGATTCTATCTTTGTGCTTGACAAATGATGGATTTGAGTAACTCAATGGCGGTTTAACATCAAATTCTCCATCTCTTACTGTTCTGTATTACTGTCAATGATGTCAATTTGCTGATAGTACCAGCACAACCGCCATTAAATCTCCAGACCCAACATTACAGGCTTGTGTGGGGTACATTAATAGCCGTTTCTTACACCTTCCCTTCTTGTATTTTGGCCGCTTTCTTCCGTCCATTGATGTAGAGTGGTGATGGTGGTTTTTGTGTGTACGAATTCATTCCCTTTCCCTCATTTCCCCTTTCTCATTTATTGCTATGTGGTTATGAGGGAGGGGTGCCTTAAATGTTCATATTGCCCTTTCCTTATTTTCTTGTGTGCACCACTTTTGAGAAAGGACTAGATGTTGAAGAAGAGTGAGAGACTGAGGGAAAGAGAGAGAGAGGTAAGTTGGTTTCCAAAGCCATGGTATTGCTGTTCATTACCCTCATATGGTGGGATGTTGAGTTCTTTTCAGCTGCACATCTCTTTCTCTTTTTTGTTGCCCATGCACGATTTAATGCTGTCTATAACGACCTCTCACCTTTCTCCTGCAAGCCTTTAGCTGTACATTCCATTTCCACCCTTTGTAATTAATCTCTTCTTCTTCTTGGGGTTTTGTGTTTTGGGGGCCAAATTCACTACTGAGAGCTCTATTGATAATGAGAGGCTTTTAAGGTTCTGAAAGGTTTTAATTATGACAGTGATCGGAATTTCCTTGCTTTTCTCACATTCCCCCAACCAATTTTGTTGGGTTGCACTTTAATTTGGACGGTTTTACCTTTTTTTCTTCTGTGGAAAAGAAGTTCAACTTCTTGTCTATGGTTTTGCGTGGTGGTTACTGTTGAAGTGAATTTGTGGGGCTCTTTCTGATTATTATGTTTTGTCTTGGTGTTGGCAGAAGATTATATCTTCGTATTCAGGAAGATTAAGCAAGTTGTTTGGGAAATCAACTAGTGGTACTAGGACTTTGAAGGTCATATTCAATGATTTTCCAGGAGGAGCTGAGGGCTTTGAGCTCATGTTAAGGTTCTGTTACAACAATGGCAGAGTTGATATAAACCCTTCCAACCTGTCCTTGCTGTACTCTGCTGCAAAGTTCATGGAGATGAGCAGTGATTTTCCATCTACAACTAGACCCAACTTATTGGAACAAACTGAGAAATCCCTTCAACAGATAGGCTACTGGACTTGGTCTGAGCTTCTGGTCACCTTAAAGCAATGCCAAGACTTGTCTAATTCATCAAGCATTGTCGAGAAATGTATGGATTCACTTATTGGAAGGATGGCTTTGTCTAGTGAATCAAGTCCATGTCCTTCCACTTCTTCACAAGATAGCTCGGGGACAGTCCGGGTTTCATGTGATAGTCGAAGTACAGAGAGTCTCAAGACCTGCTTTGTTAGAGGAACATGGTGGTTTGAGGAGATATCTGGTTTGAGTTTAAGTTTCATTGAGATGCTAATCAAAGCAATGGCTTCAAAGAAATTTGATCATGGCACAATTAGTAAGTTCCTCTTTTACTACCAGAAATCCAAGTGCTACTCAACCTCAGGTGATGAGAAGGTCAAGACGATTGAGGTTGTTATCGATTTGCTTCACATTCTTGATTGGAGCTCCATTCCTTGCAAGAGCTTATTCTGTTTACTCAGAGTTGCTTTGAGTTTGAATGTGAGCAAATGTAGTAGGAAAAAGGTGGAGAACATGATAGGTTCTCAGTTGGATCAAGCAACTCTGGACAATCTATTGATCCCATCTCCTCACGGGGCCAACTCTCTGTATGATGTAAATCTTGTTCTGAGATTCTTGAAATCGTTTCTCCAGGGCGGAATTTACTCAATTCGGTTGAATAAGGTTGCGAGTTTGATGGATATGTACATTGCAGAAGTAGCTCCTGATCCTAGCTTGAAACCATCCAAGTTTCTTGCTTTGGCCATGGCCTTGCCGGATTCTGCTCGGGACTCGTACAATGAGATGTACCGTGCCATAGACATGTATCTAGAGGTAAATTTCTCTGTTGTTGTTGTTGTTGTTGTTGTTGTTAAATTGGCTGCTGAAGTGCTTGGACTCTAACCTGGTTTCTTTGTCTGCACAGGCTCATACTGGATTATCTAACGAGGAAAAGATGAAGATATGCTGTGCACTGAACTATGAGAAGGTGTCAGCAGAAGTATGTATGCACATTTCTCAGAACAAGAAGTTCCCATCAAGAACTGCTATCCAAGCTCTCATGTCTCAGCAAGTGAAGCTGAAGAACCTGCTCCAACCCACCAATGCCACAACCTGCTTTGTGGATTCACCTTGCAGTAGCTTGGGCGAAGCAGATCAAAAGGGGAACAAGGACGATCAGCAAATTGTCCTCTATGCTGCCAAGCTCGACTTCTCAGCCGATAACGAGAGGCTCAGAGCACATCTACAAGGCATGCAATGGAGGGTGATGGAGTTGGAGAAAGTTTGCAGAAAGATGCAGACACAAATGACAAAGATGATGAAATCTAAGACACCCAATCGGAGCAGTTCGAGATCCTTGCCAAAGCTATGCTCTTGATGTGGTGAAGCAAAAGAGATGATCATATATCAGGATTCACAGAATCCATCCCTTTTGAATCATGACCAGTATCTTTCAGTTGTATAGAAGGATAAAAAAAAATTGTTGTTTTTTTTTTTCAAATTTATTTCCCACTTCCATTGCATTGTTGGGTTTGTAGCAAAGTCATTTCTTCCTTTTCCTCTTTGTTCTTTGGGTTGCCATAGTAAAAGGCAACTACTGAAGGGGACTTCTCTTTTGAAGCAGCAGAGGCTTGGGATATTGGCTGCTGTATAGTAAATTAAACCACAATAGATGAAAAGAGAAAGAAAAAAAGAGAGAGGAGCTTTTTGGTGGTGCAATTGAATTCCTTCTTGGGTTTTGTAGTTGGTCCCCAGAATGTTAAGTCAATATCTGTTTTGCTGTATGAATTCCTGCAGTTTGTTGGGATACTAAAGAGGCTGGAGAAGAATGTGAATTTATCAGTTCCTTTGGTTTCTTCTGCAACACAAGGGCTCCCAAAAACTTGTGCCATCATTTTGAAATGTTCTATCTTTATTCCCTCTCCAATCTCTGAAACAAATTTGTCTCATGCTTTGGATAATCCTCTTTCTCTCTCTGTTTTCCAAAATTCTGATTGTCTTGGAGCCCTTTTGGATGAGTTTTATCTCTTCCATAGTTCCATTCCTTTGCCTTCTATTCTCCCTGCCCCATGCCATTGTACCATGGGATGGAATCTATGGCGTGGTAGCCATGGTATTGACTTAGCAGCCGGTTGTCAGTATTATAGGATAGAGCCAAAAGGAAGAAACAAACAATTGGTTGGAGTAACAAGATAAGGGTCAGTGAGTCAAGTGGTTAGTTGACTGACATCCTTCCAAAGTAATCATTATATAAAAAAAGGAGAAGATTCTTAATTACATATATATGTTTAATGGTGTGCTGGTTTAGAGCATCTCCATCCATAAATATTTTGGCAATTGCCAAATGCAATCCTTTAGTAATTGGTAGGATGTATAGGTGATTTCTGAGTTAGCAAGCTTGCTAAATTCGCAAGTTTCCTAGCAATGTCACCTAGACACGGGGACCCACTTTCATGTTTTTTTTTTCCTGTCACAAATTGTATTCTTCTATATTATATTTAAATTTTTAATTAGAAAATATTTTTATATGATTAATTAGTTAAATAAATTATGATACACATTTTTTCTATAAATTATATCTTATATTTTTATCATCAAAATAAAAAATAAAATATATGTATAACTATAATTAAATATTCTTGAAACTAGAAAACAATTACTCTAAACACAAATATTTAGATATTTTTATAATTCAACTTATAACTGCTAATTAGTCATAAATATAATATAAGATTTTCAAATATAAGAAAACATAAGTTTTATATGGATATGTTGTGGGTCACATCAATAGAAATTGTTAAGGAATTGCTCGAATGGAGATGACTATAAATTGTTGAAGGGATAAATTGCTAAGTTGCTTATGTGGCTATGGGGAACCAATTTAGAAATTGCTAAATAATTTTTGGGATGGAGATGGTTTTACTCATCAAGTTAGGTTGTCATTAGATACTACAATGGTGGATGTAACACAATTAAGTATGTTGGCAAATTAATTTTAATAAAACAAGTTTTTTAATAGATAATATTATGTATTCTGAAAATACGAGAATTCTAAAATAAACGAATTTTTGTAGAAGTCATGCATTCTCAAACCACTCTCACTTGCATTTAAAATATACAAAATGCATACCTTCTTCCATTAACCTTATGAGATGATATATTATAACAACACATAGAGAAACCAATAATTGGTTACCCACATGCACCTCTAATTTTTCTTTTAGATTCTCTTGTGTTGTGTGGAGGAGCTAATAGTAGAAAGCTATATCACCTGCTATATTGTCCATTGCTCCCATCATCACTATAATTAAAAGGGAGAAAACGGACTTGATGAGCAACCCGTGAGAGAATTTGCTGGTGTGGTGGGCTGGCTGGTGGCTCGCTGGAACTTAACCTAAAAAATAATACAAGTTTCTTTCTTGTCGTCAAATTGAGTTCCTATATTCCTAATGATTTCGAAATCAAATAATTCAAAAATTTATCCAGTTAAAGCACATACCACTACAAAAAAGAGAAGGTTTAGGGACGCGGAAAGTCGTTTTCAGAAATGGAAAAAATCGTCCCCATAGTTTTTGGCCGATATCTGGTATCTTAAACTCTTGTCCTTACTTCTTTTAGGGACGACGGTCGTCCCCGATATTAGTAATTCGTTGTCTCGTTTATTTTCCATGAAATACAACATGTCATCCATATAGCTATCACTTTAACGACAATAGCTTGTCCCCTCAACATCATTTCAGGAGACGAATTATTGTCCAGAATAATCAATTTAGTGATTGTGTTGGACCTACCTGGGATAATACATCTTCCTCTTTTCATTTTATAGGGTCGACATGTTGTTCCTATAGATATCAAATTTGAGTCTAAAAATTGTCCCCAAAAGCTTTATTCTAGGACTATGAGTGGTCTCTTATACCATATCTTTAGAGACGAGAAGCTGTAACATATGGACGAACAATTGTCCCTTAACTTGTATATTGAGGTACGAGGAGTTGACACTTATGCACCTTTTGGGAACGACTAATTGTCACATGTACACTTGTGGGAACGATCAATTGTTCATCACCCTGTATTTTTTGGGACCCCTAATTGTCACCTATTTAACAGGTAGGGACGACCCATCATCTCTTAAACAGTGTCTTCAGTGGCATCAATTTGTCACCTATTTAAATTATAGGAACAACCAATTATCTTTAAATTTTATCTTTTAAACTTTATCTTTAGGGATGACTGATTGTCACCCATATAACTTTTGGCATCAATTTGTCACCTATTTAAATTATAGGAACAACCAATTATCTTTAAATTTTATCTTTTAAACTTTATCTTTAGGGATGACTGATTGTCACCCATATAACTTTTTGGAACAACCTGTTGTTCCTTAAGTGGTATTAACAGAGACGATGAAATGTCATCTACTAAATTCTAGAAATGACTAGGTGTCACTTAAACAATGTCTTTGGGAACGAGAGTTTGTCACATTTGGAAGTTGTGGGAAGATCATATGTCCCTTCACCAATGTCTTAGAGGGCGACAAATTGTCTCCTATGTGAATTTTATAGCACATGTTGCCTCATGATTTATGACTCATGAAGCTTTTATGATAGACATAACACTTTTTAACTCGAGATGGCAAAATGTCATAAAATTATCTCCACGGAAAATGAAAACAAATCTACTACAATGTCATCCAATCCAATACTAGGAAAACAAACATTCATCTTTTAAAAGGCTAAACATTCTCTAGTAAAACTAGAACAAAAAACTAAAATTAAATAGATAACAAGTTCTAGACACATAATTTTTTTATTATCTCTCTAACAAAAGAGGTAATAAGAAAAATATTATTTCTATTTTTTAGTAATGAACAGTAAAAATGAAAATAAAGAAGTTTTAGTTAAATTTATTCCTATTATTTAGTAATATATAGGGAAAATAAAGGATTTTTAGTTAATAATTAAATAATAATGAGCTTATGATAAATTTGAGAATAAATAAGTTTTAGTTAAATAAAAACGAGATTATGATAAAACCGGATGTAGGAGTTAAAAACTCATTGTGAACCGTACTCATTAAAAAATGGGTGACAAACTAAGAAGATTTAGTTAATAATAAAATAACAATGATCTATTTGTTCCTACTTTTTCATAATGAACAGTAAAAATGAAAAATAGAGGATTTATAGTTAAATTTATTCCTATTATTTATTAATAAATAGTAAAAATAAAGGATTTTTATTTGATAGTTCAATAACAATGAGATTATGATAAATAACGAAAATAAAAAAATCAGTTAAATAAAATAAGCTTCTGATAAAATTGAATCTAGGAGATAAGAACTCATTGCGAACAGTACCCGTTACCAAATTAAATATGGTTTATAATCTTTCGTAATGAACAGTATAAAATACGTATGCTTTTAATTATATAATAATAATAATAATAATAATAATTTAAATAGATATAAGTGGAAAGTTGTATTTTAGATCATTTCCACTGAAATAGAATATCGTCAACAAAGTTAATTATTATCTAATGATGATCTTCTCAACCAAAATGTATGCTTATATAAAGACATTCTTTACCTTTCCGATTTAAATATTAAAAAAACTAAGAAATACACTTCATATAATTTGTGGATGACATAACTTGATATCCATTGTCATACACTCAGACTAAGTTATCAATTCTTGGCTCCTCCTGCTAGCCTTCATACAAGTCCCACCACCAATGGCAATAAGCAAGTAAGCAACTATGTATGAAAGCATAAACCATAATACATGAAAGTACAAGAGGAAAAACCAAGTATGTTCTTCTTCCCTTGGCCCCTTTTTTGGTGATTAGGTGGTGTTACCTCACTGATCACATCAACAACATAGTACAAGACAGAGAAAGGAAACATTTTCACATATGATCAATCAATATTTGCCAGCCATAATGAAGTTGTGCTCTCACGAAATGATTGTCAATCTATTTCGAGCTCAAAATATATCGTTCCTCAATGTAATTATTCACGACAACAACATATTTCAATTCATGGCTTATGACGTTCCTATAACCGATTACCCCTCACTATCGGTAAAAAGATTATCTTCTAGATCAACAAATTATAGGAAAGTGTTTTGGGTTCAACCTGGGAAAAATTACTCCGAACCAAAGATTGAAAAATCGTATTGGAATTGTATCCGAAAAATCAGCGGTAGAATATTTTATGTTGAGCTCATGATTTAACTATAGTTAAACCATTACATGCTGCTAAATAGCGAATATTCTAGTTGAACCGCTGATAATGTAGGATTTTTAAATTCTAGCGTTGAATTCATAAAGAATTTGGTCCAGCAGTAGCAAAACAGGTGAAAAGGCAAAATTTGTTTCATACTGGAAGCATGCACCATGGATCAGCTAATCAACTTAAATATTTGGCAACCGATCCTGGTGATCACGTTCTCGCAGAATATTTCAGTTCTTGGTGATGTACAAAAAGGGTAATGATGGTAAATGAATGATGAGGTTGTCAAGTAGAAGGAAAAGTTGTTCATCAAATGCTTCTTCCACTGGACAGGTCCCAAAAACAGGGGGGTTTTGGTGCAAAGGGTTACTCATGGACCATGGTTAATGGCTGCCACAGTACAACTACCAATATTTGGTGAGAGCATATAATTGGATTGGTTGTTGTTAAATCCAAAGGAATAATTGCATTGGTTGTTGAGGGGCCTGTGGCCAACCAATCTTTCAGCTATATTAAGTTGGGGGATTTATTTAGGGTAGTGAGTGGCCATAAGTTCATCCAATTAATTTGGTGTTATTAGTGCGGTGTGTTAGCTTTTAATTGATGAGAGAATGTTAAATTATGTGTATGAGTATGGGACGGCCCCCACGGATTAGTACAACATGACATGACATGATTAGGGTATGATAGAGTTAGAGTTGTCATAACTTAAAAGTTAGGGTGCATACTAATAATTAGTATGAGGAGCGATTACGGTGGTTACTAAAGGTAAATTGGGTAAAAAAAGAAATTTTTATTAATTATTTTTTAATAAATTATATTTTATAAATTTAAAAAAATATATTAATTACAATTTTTATCTCTCTCTCTGCCATTTCAGCAATCTCTAGTAAGATCTCTTTTTTTCTTTTTCTCAATCTTCTCCTTATCTTCGTTCAGTCGAAATATTATCACTGCAAAAATAAAACAAGAAATCAATATCAATCAATTGGCCAACCACTTCCATTTTGAAAAACAACAATATCATTGCAGAAATAAATCAATACTATTATGAAAAACAATATCATTACACTAAAACTACCAATACAAATAAATCTATACCATTAGAAGAATCAAATCAATACCGAAATCAACAAATATCACTACTACTATTAAAGCAAAACAATACCATTCCAGAAATAAATCAATATCATTTCATGAATCTCTAATGGATGGAACGAACAACAATAGCAGGCTGGTGAAAGGCGTCGAACAATGATGTGGAACGAGAGCGCCATGAATCAATACCATTGGTTTCTCTTTTTCTTTCTTTGCTTTTTGGTTCTGCCTTCCGCCACTGCTCTGCTTCTCACTCTCGTTACTTTCCATGTATGTGTGTGTATATATATAATCCATGGCTCTCTCTCTAACGATGATGTGGAACGACTTTGCCTGATGCGCGGCTGGCCAACGACGGATGACTGGGTTTATGGAACATCAGGACTTGTGGAGGCGACCAGCGGGACTTTTGCGGCAGGAGTGGTGGAGACAATACGCGGAGCTTGCGGCTGCGGCTGTTTCGGTTGGAGGGAATGGAGGGTAGAAGTAGGGTTTGGCTGGAGGGAAGGGATGATAGAATTAGATTTTGGGTAGAATATATAAAATAATCAGGTGTGGTCTATTATAATTTTAGTTGCCATCCTAACCAATTCCTAATTATTAGTCAAAATTTTCCCGCATTTTTAATATTAGCCAAAACTTTTAATAGACAAAATATTATTGATAATTCATATAATCATTAAATATGATTACTACACAAATATAGTAATTGAACAAAACTTCCTCAATGTTACATAATTCATATGAATGTCTTCTATATTTTATTGATCTAAGATTTGGCTAAGATATTACCGACTTACCGACGGCATGGGTATAATAACAAAAGAAACAGAGAAGTAGGCGGCTGTCTACCTGTTACCCAAACCTTAATCACCTAATACATGTATTGATACTTGAGCTTCTTCTCATAATCCCACTTCCCCTCAACTAAGTTAGCGTTTTTGACAGGATCGAGAGAGAGAGAGAGAGAGAGAGAGAGAGAGAGAGAGAGAGAGAGTTATTAGTCCAGAAATTGAGGCTGTAAATAATGCTGATGCAGATTCCATTCGACGATCGACGACACAGAAACTTGTAACACGAAATTCGTTCGCCGTGACGGACAGGAAACTACTGCCTGCTCTGCTCTCTTATGATAAACAATGGTTTCATGGGGTAGCGTTTTGTTCCCCCTTCACAACACGCACGCACCGTAGTAAATAATCATATATTGTCTGTTAAGTTTGGTGAACCATGTAAGTTGATGAAAGAGATGTTATTGGCAGTACGTACGAAGTAATTGTGATATCCCTTCGACGCCACTCCTCCTGCGAGTGGTGTGTGTGTTACCCTTCCCGAGACCAATTCCTAACCAATTGCTCTCTGTTGACAATTCGATGCTAACTTATACAAAATATTATGCACAGTTGTCTCTAATCTGGCTTTCTCAATCCATCAGAACCTTATGTGATTGGGTAGTCTTCTGTTTAAATTTCGTTAACCCATTTGTAAGTAAGTACATGGGATCGGATGCTTGTGCAAAGACTGGGCCGAGCTGTTTGCCAATATTGCTACATGGCTGCAGTTCACTTTATAGTCCAAGTTGTCATTCAAATTAAGGGTGTGCGTCTTATGCCGGATCGTACCGAACTAAACCGCTTTTTGAACTTGACCTGACTGAACCGAGTATAATGCGATCCGGTGTTTGGTTCTGTAAATTTTATAATTACTGAAGAAAACAGGGAACAAATTGATATTTGGACCAAACCAAATGTAATAACGATCTAATCCTTGGTCCTAAAATATTTTTCACAAATAAATCGCGTTCTCATGAAATTGATCCAATCCGAACACGATCGAACCGTTGCACACCCCTAATTCAAATGATCAGCAGAATTGGATTGGTTGCTAGTTCGCCACCCTCATTCCTTCTTTTCCCAGTCACTGGATGATTGTGCTTCTATCACGAGAAATTAATGACAAAATACAAATGAATTATACAGAGAACAAGACCAATGAGGGAAAACAATCTTATACTTTCTAACACTGTTTGCTTCTGGACTTGGTGGACTCAAATAATTGGATTTGTATTCGGCCCAAACAGAATGAAATTTGATGGACTAGTCACTAGGGGCTCAGCCCAACGATGGTCAACCTGAGAAAACCCAGGCGGTTAGCTCCTTCTAGAGTTGGTCAAGCAAGCCCAGCCAGATGATGTTTTCGGATAATGGTTTTCCTTGTTTGGAAAGAGTTTCCATGATCTTTTTCCCCTCACATTTTGGTTTTAAACATCTTAAAAGCAAATAAAATAGTTTTAACAAATAAAGGTGAAGCAAGAAATTAATTAGCTTTCATTCATCCTCATTAGGGGTGGGAAACGGTGTGGTCCGGTCCAGACCAGACCATAGATACGGTCTGTGGTCCAGACCAAAAGGTTGGAACACAGACCATGGACCAGACCACACCTGTGCGGTGCGGTCCGGTATGGTCTGGACCAGACAGACCATGTTAAATAAAAAATAACTCTTGTTCGCCCTCCAACCCTCCACCGGTATTTATAAAAAAAATCTAGTGACCAATATGCTAGTGAAACAAAAAAATTGAGATCGTATTAAATGAGAAGAAATATGAGGATATAAGTGGGTTTTTTCAATTTTCAAATAGCGTTATTTCCCTATTCCTCTTTGTGCTACCGCTTCTCTCCTCTCTCGAGTAATCTGAAGGTCCTCCCAATTGATAACCTTTTTGATGACGTCGAGGTAATTTCGAACCACTAAGATGGTCGCATATCTCTCAATAATTTTCCTTATCTCATCAAGGTGAACGAATTTTTCTGTAGTGTTTAATTTTTATCGACTTCATAGTCTAGACATTATCTGTGAATATTATTTATGAGTCTTTCTAATTTTTGTGTGATACTTTATAAGGAGATAACATATAAGCGATAATTTTGCAATTTGTTGGCTCTCAATTAGATGAAGAATCAACTAACTTTGTTCTTCAAATACACATATGGAGGTTCAATTTAGTGTTATTTTTGTCCAAGGTAGTAGGTAGTGTGTCGCGGTCTGTTACGACTTACTGCGGTAGACCGCGGTCCAGACCACTTCAGACCACGCACTAAAGGAGGAGACCGCAAACCAGACCAGACCATAGTTCTGGTCTCACGGTCCAGACCAAACCATACGATACGGTCTAGACCGCGATTTCCCATACGGTTTGGTCTGGATTCCCAGCCCTAATCCTCATAGATAGTTTTTTTTTTTAATTAAATGGGGGCACAAGGCCAGATTACATCAGCTGAAGGAATCCTTCAGTGGAACTCAAAAGGTAAAACACATAATGCAATGCAAAGAACAGGAAGAGATCAACATTATCCATTTTCTCCCCTTTGTTGGCGTACCATCCTGGGGAAGCTAACACTCAACCTGTCTTCATTGAGAATCTTGTTGGGTTCCGACGGAGGTTCATCTAGTTTATACGTACCGAAGAAATAGACGAGACTGTGTTTCGAGAGCTAGTCCGCGACTTTAATCCCTTCGCAATATGTATGAACGAACTGAACCACCCATCCTGTCACAAGAATGCGACGAATGAGTCCCAACAAGGTTGCATAAGGATGAGTCGAATCAAGCCTATGTCTCAGTAAATCCAAAGCTAGCTGAGAATTAGTTTCCAAGATCAGGAAATGAGTCCCCTTTTGCCAAGCCATCTGCAACCCTTGGTAGATGCCCCAGAGTTCTGCTTTAAGCGTAGTACCATTTCCAAGTTTACTGCAGAAACCACCTAACCAGTCTCCAAAACTATTTCTCAACAATCCTCCTGTTGTAGCCATACATGGGTTTTGTTGTGCAGCTCCTTCCGTGTTGAGTTTAAGCCAGCCTAGTTTTGGTACAGACCAGCTAACATATTATTCTGACCGAGGTTGTGGACTCGAGAGAACCAACCTATTGCTAGCCACTCTCCAAGCGTTACCCCACTCTTTAGCTTTCCTCATAAAATAGTTGCATAGGGTATGAGCAGACAATTTGATCCCCTTGAAAATCTTATTATTGCCACACCCCCAGATATACCAGCATACAAGACCTAAATAGTTGGGCCAGTTAATTGGCCACTCACCCTGCAGGTCTTTAGTTAAGTTGGTCTCCATCCAATTGTTGTAATCTGAATTGAAAAATTGTTGAACCTGCTCTGCACGAAGCAGTTTGTGCCAAACTGCCTTGGCCATGAAGCAATCTTGAAGACAATGAAGATATGTCTCAGCTATATCTTCACACCGAGGGCAGGCATCATTTTAGGTCAGGTGTCGGAATTTGCGGACACTATTACTCATTAGTTTTCTTTTCATAGCCAGCCAGATAAAGGTCCAAACTTTTTCTAGCACCTGGATTTTTCATATCTTTTGCCAGAAATGAGAAGGCATGCTCGATTGTCGCGTAATCAAAACAGAGTAAGCCGAGCTCGTGGTAAACTGCCATTAGCTGTAAGATTCCATATCTTCTCGTCGTCCCCTGCGGCCAATGGGTCAATCACGATCGCTCTAATGGTGTCGATAATGTGAGGGGGGGAGAAGGTCTCACATTCCAGTAGCTTCCATCCGTGGTCCGCATCCCAAAGGTCTGCCACTGACTTTTTCTTCAGATCATCTGTGATGTTTCCTGTCGCTGCTTCAATTAAGGGACCCTGTAAGACCGAATTACCCAACCAGAAATTAGTGTTGTGGCCATTTCTAACGTTAGAAACAATCCCTTTTTAAGAACATTCACAAGTCCGGTCTCGAATGCATAACAGCGGGCGCCCTTTTCATTTTTAATTTTTTTTACCTTTTTTCAATTCTTAATTTGTTGTTCTTTCTTTTTATATAGACAAAGCATCGGGTTGTGACCGGTTTTTAATGCCGGTTAATTAACGGTTATCCGATAAATCTTGAACTCTTGTTTATCCGGATCGATGTCCGGTTCGGTTTGACAACACTACTATGCATTGTCCAACTAATTATTAGTGACAACCTTGCATCTTGTTGCATATATTTCAAATTTTGATCCACTAATCGCGATGTGGTCAAAGAGGTGCACTCTAACACTTCAAGGACATATTGAACTTTATGAGAGAACAATAATTTTCTTTCATTCTAATGAAGATTGATTATGTGTGTATTATGACAAGTAACTCTAATATTCAACTATATGGTCTACTTAAGTAATGAATGAAAATTAGTTATGTTTAATTTTTTATTCAATAATTATACTTAATGCTTATATAAAAAAAATCTCTTTTTATGTAGTTCTAAACACATTATGCATAATTAGGCCAGTTTCAAATATGTTACATGCATAGCTAATGTATAAAATACTTATTGCATGTATTTCAAGGTGTCTATTATATATTTTATTACTTGCCTCAACACTCCTGGCAACAAGTCGGACCCAGTGCTAGTTCTTTATGATATAAGAACCGTGAACAATCCCACAACAAAGTTTCCAAGCATGAGTGAGAAAGAGGATGAGGGGATTTTCCAGAAATAACATTGTTAAATTTTTTTTTCCAAAAATAGCACCCAACCCAAAAAATTCCAAAAATAGCACCCTTTCCCAAAAATGGCCATCCGAACAAGCTGTTTAGGCGAAAACCGCCATCCGGGGGCGCGTTTTTCTATAAAAACCGCATGGGGCCGTGGCGGTTTGGTTGCAAACCGCACACCAACCATGCGGTTTTGGTCTTTTTTTTTTTTTGGAAAAATCCTAACTTAGGTGAAAACTTCAATCGAACGTATCTTTGTGTTCGGGTATGTGATCGTCGCGATTTTTTTTATTCCGCATAACCTTTTGAGATATTGCAAGTCGCATATCGGCGAAGGCGGTTCGGTCTCGCCTTCGTCCCAAAAAAATGACGTTTGCTACCTCGAACGAGTTTTTTTTGCGATTTCGTCAAACTTTGGACAACCATAACTTTGTGCTCCAAAATCCAAACGACATGATTTTTTTTTCATTTCGCATAAATATTTAAGGACTACAAATTTTATCATAGACATAATTTCTAAATGTACGTGGATTGCTGAAAATGGAAGGTAAGCTATTCCCAAAGTCCTGTATATCCAAAAATATTTCCTGTTTTAAAAATTCATTCCTAGTAAAAATTGTAGTCCTTAAAAAGTTATGCGAAATGAAAAAAAAATTCATGACGTTCGGATTTTGGAGCACAAAGTTATTGAGGATTTTTAGCTTTCAAGGGGTAAAACTTTGTCAATATATATTATTATTTTAAGAGAAGAGTTGTAGTTGAGTGGTGTAGATGTTGTGCTAAATTTAGTAAACTATTTATTATGGGTTCGAAACACCACTCCCACGACATGTTGCATTTTTTATCTCTAAAAAACAAAAACAAAAATTCAATTGGAATGGTGGGGATTCGAACTCAGGACTTCTTGCACACTATAAAAAACTAAACCATTTGTGCCAAGAGCACTTGTGATACTTATTTTGAAAAAAATAAATATATATTACAAACCGCATGGTGGGGGTGCGGTTTGCAACCAAACTGCCCCGGCCCCATGTGGTTTGCAAAACCGCACCCTACCCGTGCAATTTTCATCAAACAAAGCGCCACCGGGTGGCGGTTTTTGCCTAAACCGCTGGTTTGGGTGGCGGTATTTGGGAAAGGGTGCTATTTTTGGAATTTTTCAAGGTTGGGTGCTATTTTTGAATTTTTTTAAACAATGCTATTTCTGGAAAAATCCCGAGGATGAGGTCGTTAATAGCGCGATTAAGAGCTTGAAATGAGCCAAAAAGGCATGGGTTTTCTTTGTATGTGGACAACTTTCATCATCATGATTTTCTTGTGTAGGCAAAACTGAGTCACGTGAGCGTGATTATAATTGAGTGGTCTTGGGTATGAGGGGAAGGGTGATAAATCTTGGCATGATGTTAAAAGAGTTTCAAATGGGCCAAATAAACATGGGCTTGAAGTCTTGGGAAATAAAAATAGTCCGAATATCCTAGTTTGGTCCGAAATTTGGCTTACGTGTCAGTTTTTGTCCAAAGTTCTCAATATGATATTTATGGCCAACTTTTTGAATTAGGACAGATTTGACCAAAAGTTTATGTTAACCGTTAAAACTGATGATCAATGATTTTTTCCGTTAAATAAATAAAGTTATCCAAAATCGTTTATTCAAGTTTTGGGTAAATGCCACGTTTGCTTATCGGGTTACTAAAACTTGTCATGTTTAGTCAATGAAAAAATTAATATCAGTGTTGAAGCTGGTAAACTGAAGCCCATCGATTCGGTCTTATACTCTATCATACGCTATTGGATGGCTATATTTGTTTTTCCCAAAAAGATGATTAAATCCATTCAGAAGATTTGTGCTGACTTTTTTTGTCATGGAGGGAAATCTGGGAAATCGAAAGTAGCATGGGAGATTCTTGATGTTCCAAAACAGGAAGGAGGTCTTGGTATAAAGGATCTTCTTTCCTGTAATGTTGCTTGTGCTTCATGATTGACCTGGCTGCTTCTTATGCAAGGTGGCAGCTTATGGGTAGCCTGGATTCTCAGAAATAGACTCCGAGGTGAGTCTATTTGGCAGGTTAAATCTGGCTCTTCGGGCTCCTGGATTTGGAAACAATTGCTGAAAATTCGATCATGGATTCGGTATAGGATGGACATTGATGGAGAGGGTGTGTTAGTAGGCAAGGTAAGCAGCTGTTGAAATTCTCTGTCTCAACAGTCTGGCATACTATCCGACTTAAGCGAGCTGGAGTTGTTTGGTGGAGAATTATCTGGAACAAGTTTGTTTTACCAAGAAATAGAGTGATCAAATGGCTTGTTATACTGGATCGACTCGCAACAAAAGACAAGCTGAAAGCATGGGGCGTAGTGATAAATGATCAGTGTGTGCTTTGTCACAGTGATAGGGAATCCAAGGAAAACTTATTTTGTGGTTGCAGGTACATAGTTGAGTTTGTCTCATGCCTTATGCAGAAGAATGTTCCTATGTCTCCCAATTAGGAGATATGCTGAAGCAGATGACCATTATAGCAATGAGAGGTGATTGCAATAACAGTGTTGAAGTTGTACTTTGGTGCTTGAGCATCATGTTTATTTGGAAGGAACAATGTCGAAGATGTTTTGGAGAGCAACCAAAGGATCCAGACCAGCTTGCAGTTCAAATTCGTGATGAAATTAGGCTCTTTGCTTGTGGAAACTCTGATTTTTATTCAAGAGTTCATATTTCTAACTATGCCCCCTTCATCTTGTTTAGCTGTTAGTTATTGTATTGAAAGGGGAAGTGTTGGTTACAGCCAGATGTATTTTCGACTCTTTGGCTGTATTAGGCCAAGGGTGAGCTTTAAAGGAAATCGTTAATTACTGGGAAAAAATTAATATCGATATTGATCACTCGAATTAGTAAACGGACCACGTTTAGTCACCCTGTTAGGCTCCGTTAACACCATTAGTCAATTGCTTAAGTGGCTAACAAAAGGTCTGACTCACCCTTTTTTAACCTGCACATCACCGAATTCGACCTGCCACGTCACGCAACCCACTATGTTATCTTTCCTAACCCAATCCTTAAACACAACCAACCTATGAGCAAACCCCTCTATCCATCTCTCTCTCTCTCCTCTTCGCCTGCTCCTCTCTCCTCTTCAATCCCCGCATCAAAATCACTCAAGACATTTCCAATATGAGAAGTTCCACCACCGGCAAGAAGTTCTGAAAGCACATACCAGAATCGGGCAACGAAGGAGTGAGAAGGGTCGCGGTGGGAAAGGGATCCGAGCACGAACTCGGCGACAGACTGCTCGGCCTGGCGGAGTGTGGAGGAGTACGAAGGGCTCTCGAAGATCTCACCGTTGAAGTTGGCGGTGGCCTTGAAGCGCGACACGTGGTCGGGTCCTTCCCTGATGCAAGTATAGGAAGGGAGGTTGAAGCAGCTCCTCTGGGCCAGCTCCTGGAGCAGGTTCTTGTACATTTCTTCCCCCTCAACCCGAAGTCTCCCCTTGCCTAGTCAACACGAATCTTCTACTCTTGTCGTCACTCTTCCCCGCCGCTTCCCATCCAATTCTTCACAGTTTCGCCGAGGGAGAATGAGCGAGAGGGTTCAAATCAGGTCCCCGATCAGCAAAATGGGTCGGCAGAATAGAGAGAAACGCATAATGGAGAGAGGGACATGCGAAGAGGAGAGAGACAGGGATAGAGGGGTCGGTTCATAGGTTGTTTGGGTTTAAGGATTGGGTTGGGAGAGATGACATGGCGAGTTGATTTATGTGGCAAGTCGGGTTTGGTGATGTGGCGGGTTAAAAAAGGGTGAGTCAGCACTTCTCCTTCTCCTTCGACTACACTAGAAGGATGTATAGTAGTTTGCAGGGCCGACCCTTGGGGTGTGCCAATAGGCCGTCCAGCACATGCCTCCAAATGATGGGGGCCTCTGATTTAGTAGCGAATTCATAGGGACACCACTAAAATTTGGGAAAACGATTATTCAATTCTCGATAATAGTTTGCGTATTGGTGAAAAAAGTATTTAACTGGTAGCAGAACACCTCTAAAATTTGAAAAATGACTATTAAGACCAGGTAGTAGTTTGTGTATGCACAAATAAAAACATTTAAGTGGTATGGTATGTAATTTGAACTTGAGTCACTGCTACTATTACTAATTACTAAATACATTTTTGATCAGATTACAACCTCATTTGCTCTTTAATTTTAAATTCAAATATAAGAATATAAGAATATTTATGATTCTAATTATTTTTAAAAGCTAACGTTTATAGGGCCCCTTGTCTAGTATGATATATCGAGAAAGATTTGTAGAGCAGTGTTAGAGACTGAATATATTTTACAATTTTACAAAGTACAAACCACGTGCTTTTGTTATAATTTGAACAAGTCGGATATTATATTATTAAAGAATTATTTTATTATTAATTTGATTTTCAAAAGCCGACAACCCTGTCTAAAATCCTTGGGTTTGCCACTTCTCCGACCTGTATCATGTATATGTCTAATCAAGTGTAAATCTAGGCAATACTCATGTAAAAGAAAAAAAAAAGATGTAAATCAATTGTAAATAGTTTGTACCGTACTTAATTTTAGTTTTAAAAATTATAAGCTTCTCCTATCTAATATTTTTCTCTCAAATATTTTTTCATACTATGTGATTCATCTAAAGTTATTCTCCTCTTTTAGTCAATTAAGTTCTCATCATCTGTTTAGGTGAGTCCTAGTTGTTTGATTAATTGTGAACTATTATCGCTCTTTATTTTAAATTATATTATTTTAAAGAAAAAATGGACCTCATTTTATTTATAGAACTTGACCTCTACATTCTTAAAGCGAGCTTGGTAGTTTGCATGATCCGGTGGATCTATAGTTTATATGCCCAATCAATTTCTTAAACTAAATGGAAACACAAAATGAAAAACCATTGATAAAGGTAAACGAGGAGTCAAGAACTTTCGACAACGAAGTCAGAAAAACTATCTTCTCACTCATACGTTGTTACAAACAGAGACAATAACTTAAGAGACAGCCGATCAACCCAAAGGACCCATCATAATCCTAAAACACCCATCCTTACAAAAGAGACTGAACAATGTCGGGATCAGTTATTAAGATTCCTAACTAGGTGGAAAATTAAACAGCAAGCGTTCAAAGCCAAAGGGAACTTAACAACAATGAATGTAGAGGAACACATATATAGGTTATTGATAGAAACTTGCATTTTAGTACTTTAATTAATTGTCGGTTATTATTATTCGGATTATTGGGACTATTCGGGAATAATTGATAGATCGGGTAGTAGTAGAAAATTAGCTATTTTTATATAAACTACTTGTATGTGAGATTTATGGTTAAGCAAAATAAACCTAAATCCTAATTACCTCTCTCCCTCTCTCTCCTTTCCCTCTGCCGATTCCCTCTTCCTCCCTCTCACTAGCCGCCAGGCGACAACCCCCTTCCCTCCTCCTTCTTCCTTCGTTCCCACCTCAAATCTCTCTCTTTCCCTCTCCCTTCCTCACGCCTAAACAAATCCTCCCTATCCCTCCTTCTGCCCACGACCCCCAAAACAATTCCCCTCCCCTTCCTTCTTCCTCGTCCCATCCAATCCCCCTTCACCCCCTTTTTTTGTGCTACAAGGAGATCAATTCCTAGTTGATCTCATCAACCCCAATTGCTAGATAGAAACCTAATCACGGGGTTCTATCATTTGGTTTCAGAGCCCCGTTCTTGGGTTCGTGAGCAAACGAAGAACGACGATCGAGATGGTGTCAACAAAGTCCATGCAAGCAGCTGAGAAGGCCGCCAAGGCGGCGGCGCAGGAGCAGGCCGTGATCGCGGCCACGACGGGGCTGCCGTCTTTCGGTGATGGCGCCCATGGGGTCCTCAATCTGCGGGATGGGGAGCTGGAAGACGAGACGGAGAAGCTGGAGGCGATCCGAGCTACCTTGGATCGCCTGGTGGCTGCGTTCGAAATGGAGCGCGTGGAGAGGCTGGCTGCAAGGCGCGAGCAGGAGAAGGAGTCCTAGAGGCTCTAGCGGCGGTTCGATGAGGTGTAGGTGGCCTTGGAGGTGCTGCACGCTGCACAACCAACCTCACAGAAGCGTAGCGGCGGCGGCGTAGGGGGCAGTGGCCTGAGCGCGGCGACGACTCGCCGGCGGGCGGCGGCGCGGAGGGGAGCAAGTCCGGCGCGGTGGGCAGGCCGGCTGTAGGCGAGACGGCGCCGGAGGACCTGCCTCCGGTGGCCGTGGTGTTGGAGGCGGCGGCGGCAGCAGCTTTCACTGGCGAGGGCGACCAGGCAGGGGCTACTGAACGTGCGGGCCACGGTCAGCTAGGGTGCGGTCGTGGGCGTGGGCTTCTGCCTACACCAACGGCCCAGGAGTTGGCGGCCCGAAAGGGCAAGGAAAAAATGCCCGGGTACGACGGCGGGGCCCAGTAGACTGTGCGAGGTCCACCAGGGCCGATGGGCCGATTTGATGCAGCGGGCCCATATCACGAGCCCAATGGGCTGGGGTGGCTGAACTTTGACCCGGAGCGGATCGAGGAGGAGCTCAGCCTGGTGGGTCAAAATGCACCGTGGGCCGACCCGGCTGGCGCCGAAAATTATTCGGACTCGGACCCGGCAGTGGGCCGAGCCGCGCCAGTTGGGCCGGGGCATGAGGAGCGGTTTGGGTCAGGTGGGGCCAGAACGGACCGAGGCGGAGGGTTGACCGGTATGGATCCGAACATGTGGCAAGGGTCATACGGGGCAGGGTATGCGACGGGTCCGCCCAGTCGACGTGCCGCGGCCAGCTTTAGACGAGGAAGAGGATCACCGTTCTACCAGAACTAGCTAGGGGGTGACTCGGGTTATCACATGTATGGTTTGTATCACCCTGCCTATGATGGAATTGATGGGATGGTCTTTCGAGCCAAACCCCCGACCATTGAGTTCCCGAAATTCAACGGTTAGGAGGATGCAGGGCTGTGGTTGTATGCAGCGGAGAGGTGGTTCAGGAATCACCCCATTCCAGAGGAGAGGAAGGCTCATCTGGCGTCTTTCTACTTAGATGGTGAGGCCCTACAGTGGTGGGATTGGATGGAGAGAACCTACGGGGCGGCGTGAACCTTGATTACATGGCTGATGTTTCAGGAGGAGCTCCGTTACCAGTTCGGTAAATTGGAGGGGTGGGCCCCTGAGCAGTTGGCCAAGCTAAAGCAGACCGGCACTGTGGCCAAATACCGCGCTGAGTTCTTCAAGCTGGGGAACCAGTGCAAGGGAGTTCCGGATGACACATTGGTGGGGCTGTGCATGGCGGGCCTCAAGCCTGAGGTAGCAGCAGCGGTCATAGTGTTTGAGCCAGATTCCTTGAAAGCTGCTTTTCGTCTTGCAGGTCATAAAGAGGAGGAACTTGCCAGCTGGAGGAACTCCATAGGCCGTTACCAGAATTCGAGCGGAGGTGGAGATAGCAGTGGGGCCGGTGGTAGCAGTGGAGGAACGCTGGCGGGAATAGCGGGGGGAGCTAACGCCGGAGGCGGGGGCATTGCGCCAGTGGCTAGGTTGGGACCGCGGGCCATACCAAAAGGGTTCGTGCCGACCGAGATTGAGCAGAAGAGGCGGGAGGACAAGTGCTTCAATTGTGATGGCCGGTTCACCATCGGTCATCAATGCCCGAAGACGGATCTGATGATGTTAGTCGGGCGCTGGGAAGATGAAGCAGAAGATGAGGCCAAGAACGTCGAAAATGGCGAGGAGGAGACCCAGTGAGCTAGAGGAACAACATTGGGGACACAGTTGTTTTTCGAAGGAAGCGGAGATGATAGAAACTTGCATTTTAGTACTTTAATTAATTGTCGGTTTATTATTATTCGGATTATTGGGACTATTCGGGAATAATTGATAGATCGGGTAGTAGTAGGAAATTAGCCATTTTTATATAAACTACTTGTACGTGAGATTTATGGTTAAGCAGAATAAACCTAAATCCTAATTACCTCTCTCCCTCTCTCTCCTTTCCCTCTGCCGATTCCCTCTTCCTCCCTCTCACTAGCCGCCAAGCGACAGCCCCCTTCCCTCCTCCTTCTTCCTTCGTTCCCACCTCAAATCTCTCTCTTCCCCTCTCCCTTCCTCACGCCTAAACAAATCCTCCCTATCCCTCCTTCTGCCCACGACCCCCAAAGCAATTCCCCTCCCCTTCCTTCATCCTCGTCCCATCCAATCCCCCTTCACCCACTTTTTTTGTGCTACAAGGAGATCAATTCCTAGTTGATCTCATCAACCCCAATTGCTAAATAGAAACCTAATCACCGGGTTCTATCATTTGGTATCAGAGCCCCGTTCTTGGGTTCGTGAGCAAACGAAGAACGACGATCGAGATGGTGTCAACAAAGTCCATGCAAGCAGCTGAGAAGGGCGCCAAGGCGCGGCGCAGGAGCAGGCCGTGATCGCGGCCACGACGGGGCTGCCGTCCTCTAGTGATGGCGCCCATGGGGTCCTCAATCTGCGGGATGGGGAGCTGGAAGACGAGACTGAGAAGCTGGAGGCGATCCGAGCTACCTTGGATCGCCTGGTGGCTGCGTTCGAAATGGAGCGCGTGGAGAGGCTGGCTGCAAGGCGCGAGCAGGAGAAGGAGTCCCGGAGGCTCTGGCGGCGGTTCGATGAGGTGTAGGTGGCCTTGGAGGTGCTGCACGCTGCACAACCAACCGCACAGAAGCGCAGCGGCGGCGCGGGGGGCAGTGGCCTGAGCGCGGCGGCGACTCGCCGGCGGGCGGCGGCACAGAGGGGAGCAAGGTCGGCTGTAGGCGAGACGGCGCCGGAGGACCTGCCTCCGGTGGCCGTGGTGTTGGAGGCGGCAGCGGCAGCGGCTTTCGCTGGCGAGGGCGACTAGGCAGAGGCTACTGAGCGTGCGCGCCACGGTCAGCTAGGGCGCGATGGTGGGCGTGGGCTTCTGCCTACACCACCGGCCCAGGAGTTGGCGGCCCGAAAGGGCATGGACAAAATGCCCGGGTACGATGGCGGGGCCCAGTAGACTGTGCGAGGGCCACCAGGGCCGATGGGCCGATTTGATGCAGCGGGCCCATATCACGAGCCCAATGGGTCGGGTTGAACCAGGTGGGACCGGACCAGGTTGCATGATGCCGAGTGAACACGAACTGGGACGAACCAGAAGTGGACCAAATTAGTTCGAGCCGAGGTTGGTGAGATCGACCAGTATGGATCCGAACATGTGGCAAGGGTCATACAGGGCAGGGTATGCGACGGGTCTGCCCGGTCGACGTGCCGCGGCCAGCTTTGGACGAGGAAGAGGATCACCGTTCTACCAGAACTAGCTAGGGGGTGACTCGGGTTATGACATGTATGGTTTGTATCACCCTGCCTATGATGGAACTGATGGGATAGTCTTTCGAGCCAAACCCCGACCATTGAGTTCCTGAAATTCAACGGTTAGGAGGATGTAGGGCTGTGGTTGTATGCAGCGGAGAGGTGGTTCAGGAATCACCCCATTCCAGAGGAGAGGAAGGCGCATCTGGCGTCCTTCTACTTAGATGTTGAGGCCCTACAGTGGTGGGAGTGGATGGAGAGAACCTACGGGGCGGCGGGAACCTTGATTACATGGCTGATGTTTCACGAGGAGCTCCGTTACTAGTTTGGTAAATTGGAGGGGTGGGCCCCTGAGCAGTTGGCCAAGCTAAAGCAGACCGGCACTGTGGCCGAATACCGCGCTGAGTTCTTCAAGCTGGGGAACCGGTGCAAGGGAGTTCCGTAGGACATATTGGTGGGGCTGTGCATGGCGGGCCTCAAGGCTGAGATAGCAGCAGCGGTCATAGTGTTCGAGCCAGATTCCTTGAAAGCTGCTTTTCGTCTTGCAGGTCATAAAGAGGAGGAACTTGCCAGCTGGAGGAACTCCATAGGCCGTTACCAGAAGTCGAGTGGAGGTGGAGAAAGCAGTGGGGCCGGTGGTAGTAGTGGAGGAACGCCGGCGGGAATAGCGGGGGGAGCTAACGCCGGAGGCGGGGGCATGGCGCCAGTGGCTAGGATGGGACCGCGGGCCATACCAAAAGGGTTCGTGCCGACCGAGATTGAGCAGAAGAGGCGGGAGGACCAGTGCTTCAATTGTGATGGTCGGTTCACCATCGGTCATCAATGCCCGAAGCCGGATCTGAAGATGTTAGTCGGGCGCTGGGAAGATGAAGCAGAAGATGAGGCCGAGAACGTCGAAAATGGCGAGGAGGAGACCCCGTGAGCTAGAGGAACAACATTGGGGACACAGTTGTTTTTCGAAGGAAGCGGGGATGATAGAAACTTGCATTTTAGTACTTTAATTAATTGTCGGTTATTATTATTCGGATTATTGGGACTATTCGGGAATAATTGATAGATCGGGTAGTAGTAGTAAATTAGCTATTTTTATATAAACTACTTGTACGTGAGATTTATGGTTAAGCAGAATAAACCTAAATCCTAATTACCTCTCTCCCTCTCTCTCCTTTCCCTCTGCCGATTCCGTCTTCCTCCCTCTCACTAGACGCCAGGCGACAGCCCCCTTCCCTCCTCCTTCTTCCTTCGTTCCCACCTCAAATCTCTCTCTTCCCCTCTCCCTACCTCACGCCTAAACAAATCCTCCCTATCCCTCCTTCTGTCCACGACCCCCAAAGCAATTCCCCTCCCCTTCCTTCCTCCTCGTCCCATCCAATCCCCCTTCACCCCCTTTTTTTTTTGCTACAAGGATATTAATTCCTAGTTGATCTCATCAACCCCAATTGCTAGATAGAAACCTAATCACCGGGTTCTATCATTTGATATCAGAGCCCCGTTCTCGGGTTCGTGAGCAATCGAAGAACGACGATCGAGATGGTGTCAACAAAGTCCATGCAAGCAGCTGAGAAGGCCGCCAAGGCGGCGGCGCAGGAACAGGCCGTGATCGCGGCCACGACGGGGCTGCCGTCCTCCGGTGATGGCTCCCACGGGGTTCTCAATCTGCGGGATGGGGAGCTGGAAGACGAGAAGGAGAAGCTGGAGGCGATCCGAGCTACCTTGAATCGCCTGGTGGCTGCGTTCGAAATGGAGCGCGTGGAGAGGCTGGCTGCAAGGCGCGAGCAGGAGAAGGAGTCCCGGAGGCTCTGGCGGCGGTTCGATGAGGTGTAGGTTGCCTTGGAGGTGTTGCACGCTTCACAACCAACCTCACAGAAGGGCAGCGGCGGCGGCGCAGGGGGCAGTGGCCTGAGCGCGGCGGCGACTCGCCGGCGGGCGGCGGCGCGGAGGTGGAGAAAGCAGTGGGGCCGGTGGTAGTAGTGGAGGAACGCCGGCGGGAATAGCGGGGGGAGCTAACGCCGGAGGCGGGGGCATGGCGCCAGTGGCTAGGATGGGACCGGGGGACATACCAAAAGGGTTCGTACCGACCGAGATTGAGCAGAAGAGGTGGGAGCACAATTGCTTCAATTGTGATGGCCGGTTCACCATCGGTCATTAATGCCCGAAGCCGGATCTGATGATGTTAGTCGGGCGCTGGGAAGATGAAGCAGAAGATGAGGCCGAGAACGTCGAAAATGGCAAGGAGAAGACCCAGTGAGCTAGAGGAACAACATTGGAGACACAGTTGTTTTTCGAAGGAAGCGGGGATGATAGAAACTTGCATTTTCGTACTTTAATTAATTGTCGGTTTATTATTATTCGGATTATTGGGACTATTCGGGAATAATTGATAGATCGGGTAGTAGTAGGAAATTAGCCATTTTTATATAAACTATTTGTACGTGAGATTTATGGTTAAGCAGAATCAACCTAAATCCTAATTACCTCTCTCCCTCTCTCTCCTTTCCCTCTGCCGATTCCCTCTTCCTCCCTCTCACTAGCCGCCAGGCGGCAGCCCTCTTCCCTCCTCCTTTTTCGTTCGTTCCCACCTCAAATCTCTCTCTTCCCCTCTCCCTTCCTCACGCCGAAACAAATCCTCCCTATCCCTCCTTCTGCCCACGACCCCAAAGCAATTCCCCTCACCTTCCTTCTTCCTCGTCCCATCCAATCCCCTTTCACCCCCTTTTTTTGTGCTACAAGGAGATCAATTCCTAATTGATCCCATCAACCCCAATTGCTAGATAGAACCCTAATCACCGGGTTCTATCAGTTACACTCCCATGATGAACTGATCGTCGATTAAGTAGAGCTTGATGATGCTCCGCGGAAGACATCCGTCCAGACTGTCTTTGACTGCAGAGAGGCCTTTAACATATCCAAACCCTAAAACAAACAAAAAAACAAACAAAAGAAGCAAACTCAATCCCATTTTAACTGATCATTATTAGCTCCCAAACTGTCAGAACAGAAGCGTGCAATTGATAATCTAAACCAACACGAACGAACACAAATTTAACGTGGTTCACTAACACAATGTGTGCTAGCTAATCCACGGGTAGGGGGACAAATTTCACTAATTTGAGGAGAGTACAGGTTACAAACTAAATTTCAAACAGACAAACCAAACAAACTAACCCAACTAACCTTACTTTAGACTAGGGTGATGAAGACTATTTATAGAACTCTTCTCCTAATCCCAAACAGAAAACCAAACACCTTTTCCCAAACATACAAGGAAAATGTCAAACAAAGCCCAAACACAAACCCAAACAAAATAGGCCCAAAACACAAAACAAACCCAAATCAAATTCAAGTCATATTCTAACAATCTTCACCTTGACTTGAATTCTCTGTCAAATACTAGATGTATCAGACGCAACCATAGTTGCCAGATGTACCAAACGCAACCAAAGTTGCCAGATTTACCCAGACGCGATACATATCGCCAAACGTATCCAAATGCGATCGAAACCGCCAAACTCAAATGCAATCAAGATTGCCAGACATATCCAAATGCGATTCATATCGCCAGACCAAACGCGATGCAAATCGCCAAACTCTGATGCAATCAAAATTGTCAGACGTACCAAACTTCTCCAAATCAGCTGTATCAGAATCTCCCCTGCCTCCAAATGCCCCTAAGGGCGGTCAACAACTCAAACCATTCGGCAAGTCCAATCCATATTGAGACTTGCCATTCAGAACCAGCTTGGTGCACTTATCACCAATAGAACATGTCAAAATAGAACCTTTTAGATTATACAAGGCACCACGCTTGGCACCTTTCAAAATCACCTTAAAACCCTTGTAGACAGACAACACTCCACCTTCACCTTTGAAACTGAAACCCTTACTGTCGAGTAGACTCAAAGATATCAGATTCTTAGTCATCTCTGGAATATGTCTAACATTGTTCAAGGTGCAAACAGAACCATCATGTGTCCTCATCCTGACGGAGCCTCTTCCAACAATCTTATAGACAGCACCATTGGCCATAGAAACATGTCCTCCATCTATCTGCTCATAAGTTGAAAACCATTCTCTACTTGGACACATATGATAATCAGCTGCAGTATCCAAATACCACACATCCTGATGATGTACCTTTTCATTCACTGCTAAGGCTAACCCATCTTTAGAATCAGAGTTAGTTTCTTCCGCTAGAGCAACATATGATTCCTTCTTCTCCTGATATTTCTTTAGCTTAGGACAATCAAATTTCCAATGCCCTTTCTCCTTGCAGTAATGACAGATATCATCTTTCAAACCAGCAGAATTCGAATTTGTATTCGCCTTCCTATTACCAGATTGTTGTCTCCTACCACCGGTAGCAGCCAACCCAGATGCCTAATTTTCCGAACCTGAACCAGACGCCTTATCTCAAACCTCTCTGGTATGTAGAGCAGATCTGACATCTTCCAAAGACAAACTATCTTTCCTAGCAATAAAAGAATCCACAAAATTCTCATACGACTGTGGCAAAGATACCAACAGAATTAAGGCAGCATCCTCATCATCTATTTTAACATCAATATTCCGCAGATCTAGCAAGATAGTATTGAGTTGATCTAGATGATTCCTGAGAGACATACCTTCCTCCATACGCAAACTGAACAAATGTTGCTTCATATGCAACTTGTTGGTTAAAGACTTTGTTATGTATAGACTTTCAAGCTTCAACCGCAAACCCGTAGATGTCTTCTCAGCAGCAACCTCAGTGATGATGTCATCAAACCCATACTGATAGCAGCCATTCTTACTATCAAACAAACTCCAACAAAACTTCTCACCAAAAATGCGAGACCAAAACACAACTACCCAAAGTCAACTTCAAAGCGATTCCTCCACTGAACCAAACTGAAGAATTGAAAGCTACCTCCACAAAGCAAAACTTCAGTCCAGCGCCAAATTCCCAAAACCGCAACCAAAGGCTCTGATACCACTTGTCAGAATAGAAGCGTGCAATCGATAATCCAAACCAACACGAACGAACACAAATTTAACGTGGTTCACTTACACAATGTGTGCTAGCTAATCCACGGGCAGGGGGGACAAATTTCACTAATTTGAGCAGAGTACAGGTTACAAACCAAATTCCAAACGGACAAACCAAACAAACTAACCCGACTGACTTTACTTCAGACTAGGGTGATGAAGAGTATTTATAGAACTCTTCTCCTAATCCCAAACAGAAAACCAAACACCTTTTCCCAAACATACAAGGAAAAGGTCAAACAAAGCCCAAACACAAACCCAAACAAAATAGGTCCAAAACACAAAACAAACCCAAATCAAATTCAAGTCATATTCGAACACAAACCATTCAAATGGATCAAACCAGGAATTTCCAGTAACCAAAATTAATCGTATCGAAAAGGGTCAGTCACCTCATCCATCCCAATCTCGATGAACATCTCCTCTAGAGCACCAACTTCCTGAATGTTGAACTTGTTCAGCAGAGTGATACTGCAGATCGTTGACATGGGTTTGACCTCCAAGTCGTCCATAACCATGTAAGTCATCACCCCTTTCACAAACCCACCTCCTTCTTCACCACTCCAACCCGCTTCATTATTCTTAGCAGGCGAGGCAACAAGCTCCACTGCATACTGCATTCTCGAGGTTGAGGAACATTTCGGACACATGGCTAGTGGGTCAAAAGTCACCACCCTGTGGGAGTATTGGCACGTATAGAAATTTCTAGTCGGCGTAGATCCATCGTCGGATAGCAATGTTAGTGTTGTGGTATATGATCCACGATTGAACCTCTCCCAACAACTCGAGTTATTGGGATCAACTGGTTCTTGACATGGTATCAGAGCCTTCTGTGACCGAGAGGTCCTGTGTTCGATTCCCGGTGACCCCCATTTGTTAAGCACATGGTGTTCTTGTCTTCAGACCTGTGCAAACTTCAGGCCTTGTGAGTGGCTTTCGTTTGAGGGGGCGTGTTAGTGTTGTGGTATATGATCCACGATTGAACCTCTCCCAACAACTCAAGTTATTGGGATCAACTGGTTCTTGACAAGCAAAAGGGTGCTGCCAGTTGTTGGGGTTTCTGGGTTCAGAATGGTGTGTTTGTTTAGGGTTGGCTGGATGAATGTGTCGTTGAGATCTCCAATGCTCTGGTACAAGTTGCCAAGACAGCCTACCATGTACTTCTTGGACAAGAGGCGTGTCACGGTGCCTAGAGGGAGTGAGAGGATGGTGAAGAGGAAATCAACAAACTCTTTGCCTGCTTCTCCAAACAGTACTTTGTGGCTCTTCTTGTCGACTAAGAGCTTCAGGGTCACTTTCGAGGCGGCAGCCATTTTTGTCTTTTTTTTTGTCACATGAACTAAAATTATGAAGTGGTAAGCTAACATCAAGGTATGTCGCTCAATTAAACCTGGTTTAATTGGTATTGATCATGAAATGGGTTAGAATACCACTGATATGTTGTTGCAGTCAAAACCGTTCAGAATCATCAATTCACGAAATATCGGTGGTTCAACCGAAAGGCTAATTTTCGCTCTCTTATTACGTTGTCGTTTACTAGTTTTTAACACACTGAGAATGTTATGCCTCTTTCGTTCAACAATCAACTCCTATCCTATGTGCACTGTTTGCTCATTTTCTCCTGGCGATAGGAGTGCATAATGGTTCGGTCTGATCAGGACCAAACTCATGATAACTGCAGTCCAATAGTGAAAGTCATCTCAAAACCAAAGACCAAACCTACATTGCATTCAGTTTGCTTTGGTATGATTTTGTCATCTCCAAACGTCACTTTGATCTATTTTTATAAAATTCATGGGGACCAAGGACCGGATCATGGTTAGTGGCGGATACATGCATGTTTAGGGGTGTGACACCCCTAAAATTTGAAACACGATTATTCAACCTACGATAGTAGTTTGCATATGAGAGAAAAAATGTTTAAGTGGTAGTAGGACACCTTTAAAATTTGGGAAAATGATTATCCAACCTTCTGTAGTAGTTTGCATATCGGTACAAATAATATTTAAGTAGTAGTTTATGTGATTTAAACTTGGGACACTGTCACTATTTGTTAATATATTTTCAATTACGCTACAACTCATTTGTTGTTGTGTTTTAGATCCAAATATAATAGTAAAATGTTATTCTTATCTCAAATTATTTTCAAAACCTAACGATAAACTCAATTACGGGATACCCTTGTCTAGTAAGATATGTCGAGAGATATTTGTTGAGCAGTATAAACACCGAATGCATTTTACCATTTTGAGAAACACGTATGAACTTTTAATATAATTTTATTAGTTAGATATTTTCAAATTTAATAATTATTTAATTTAATTCTAATATTTAATTTAATTGAATTTTTTTATAAATGACATCCGCCCTACGTAGAATTCCTGGATTCGCTACTACTCATGGTATATTTGGTTCGGTATGGTCCAGTTCAAGTGATGGTTTGGTCGATGCGATCCGATATGGACCAACCTGTTGCACACTCCTACCTGGTGACTAGAAGTGGCAATTCTCAATCCAAACCATCTACCCAAAATATCCAACTGATCCAATTTATTTGATCCAAATCCAATTGAATTGTTGGGTTCATGGATTGTTGATAAATTACATTTAGTACCTATATTTTATATTTTACCAAAAAATTATTTTTATACAAAAATGGCATTGAAAAATCACGTTTTGTACCTAAAATTTTTTACTATGACATTTTAGAACCCAAACTTTTCACAAACTTTAATGTTATTTGGATTTATAGATCAATCTACCAATTCATATGATCTAATCCATTAATCCACCAATTTATTTAATCCATAAATCTACTAATCCAATCCACCAATTCATCAATCCAATCTATTTGCCACCTCTACCGGTGACGAACAGATCGGCAACGCGACTCTCCGAAGCAGGTGTGCGGCGAGGGATGACTCTTAACAGTTTCTAGTGGTTAGCAAGAAAGGAAATTGCTGGTGGATGAACACACGATTGGAGAAGAAGAGAAGGTTTTTCGATTTCAAGGTTGCTACCGCTCGAATGTCAAACCACGTACTCTCCATTTCAGCGCTCTCCAAGTTTCGGTTCTAATGGAATTTGAGGTGTTCATATTCTATGTAGCAATCAAATTACTTTTGGTAGGAAAAGGGGAGAATGGGTAGTTGATTAGCAATAATTTTATATTTCCTTTTCCTTCTAGTATAGTTCTTAGTATTTTCGTATCCATCTAGTATTACAATTATTGTGGTTCTTTTACTTATTGTCCAAATCTTGTACTCTATATAAACCCTTTTGTGGTTTCATAATAATACAGGTTACAAATTACTATTTCTAAAACTTCTATATGGTATTAGAGTCTCTAGCTTAGCATCCTTGATCCAGAAACATTAAACTCTTTTTTCTTTTCTTGTCCCGACATGAGTCCCCATTCACCCGGTTAATTCCCTCCTCGCTTCCGCTGTCTTGTTCTTTATCTTGCTTTTTCTTTCCCGTAGCTATAATCCTACTAAGTTTGTTTTCCCTCTCTCAATTAAAAAACACCCCTATGTTAATTGTTTCTTGTCCCGCACCCCTAGCCATTATCCCTAATTGCTAGTAATGGCAATTTGAACCCGCCCCGCGGGTATTACCCGACCTGACCCGCCCCGCCCCGTTCTTAACACATTCTATATCAATTTCTTACATTATTTATACATATTTCTCATATTTTGACCTTTCTTCAACTAGTTAGAGTCGATCTTTCAACTTGTTAGACTCATTTACTCATTCTATTATCACTATTTTTCACTCATAAAGTGTTTTCACATTCATTTCATCATAAAAAGTAAAATTTGCGTTTATTTTTTTTTCCAAATAACATGTTAGAGTGGGTCGATCGGCCTCGCACCGTACCCGCGCGGATTTTACCCTCCTCGACCCGTAGTAGCATGGGGCGGGTCATGGGAATTGAGGTACCCGCCTCGCCCCCCGCCCCATTGCCATCACTACTAATTGCTTCCCAGCCCCACGTCCCCAGCAGCGACCATTGTCCGATTCCATTCCCCTAAAACTGCTCCTTCAAGTATCATAAATGTTGCTTTCAGTTGCCGAAATTGATAATTTTTTGTGCTTTGTCCATCGACCACTTCCGCCTTGCCCTTGGAGATCAAGATCCGGTTTTTATAAGCCGGCATTATTGTTTTTATCTTATTTTCATATTGTTGCAGCATTATATGGCGGAGCCACGATGAACCTCCGACCATGTCTTCTTCACGTGTATGGAACGACGAAAGCTTCTCCGACAATGGTCATTCAGATGAATGCCTCGTGTCCTACACCAGTTTATGTTTATTGGTATCGTCAAAGCCAATTGATTAATGTTCATCTCATTTCTGGTCAATTCTTGAAGGCGAGTGAGTTTGATTTCAACATATGAATTGCAAGCTTGATTATTTCTTCTTCTCAAAGACGACGGTTTGTTGGCTTCGCTCTTCAACTACGAGAGTTTGACGGGTTTGCATCATATTCTACACCATCACATTGCGGGGGTGTGTTCTGCAAGATTGGTCTATGTTGGTCAAGATTGATGTTGTTCTTCGCACCATCATCTTGCAGCGGCGTGTTAGGGATACATTAGGAATAATCTTATATTTCTTTGTCCTTCTAGTATAGTTCTTAGTATTTGTCGTTTTAGTATTACTATTATTGTGGTTTGTTTACTTATTGTCCAATTCTTGTATTCTATATAAACCCCTTTGTGGTTTCATAATAATACAAGTTACTATTCCTAAAACTCCTATAGGAACAACCAATGAGAGGTAGTAGGGTGGAGGATTCGAAGGAATTAAGGTTGCAGGATGAGAGTAATTTTTTTGTCGATTGTTGATCACAACACTAGTAGAGTGTCGGTCGGTTGAATTTAGCTCAATCGATGTTGATCATTAAATTGGTATAAACACTACTGGTATGATCGATTTACGACATCTAAGCAAAATGATATTATTTTAGTGAATTTAATTAATAAAACTTCATTTATTTATTTTATGAATTCAAAAGTTAAATTTCGATATTATTTGTTGTATTAAAGTATAAACACTTAGATTTTAAAATTAAAATAAATATTTAAATTTGAGTATTTGTTATTTTATTTGGAATGTTGTATTTTATTTAAACATGAATATGAATTGTAAGTAATATCTCTTCAAATATATTTTATAAATGTTTAATTTATTTAGTATTAATGATTTTTCATGTTTCTATATATTTTCTTAAACCGGCATGAACTGGTTGTACCACCAGTGGAACAATTACATTTGCTAATCTAACATAGCAATAAAAGACAACCTTGAGTATAAGAATTGGGTATATTGATCCCCCTTCCCTTGCAAGCACGAGTTTCATATCCTTTATCATCCTTATATAGAGATAGATATTGACGTGAGCGGATCCTATGCATAGTCATATATAACACTCACACCAAAGGTAAGATAGCCTAATGATAAAACTACCACAATAGTGAAGGTTTGGGAGTTGCAGATCTTAGGTTCGATCCGAGCGAGGACTGTTGGTGTTCACGGAGTTATGAGATTTCTGGGGGCGAGGTCTCATTGGCGTCTAATTGATTGCAGGTGGCCCCCAAGTTTAGTAGGCCCCGTTGCCACAAAGTGACACGTGAGGCTGAGGTTTCTGGGTAATACATATATAACACTCAGTTTATGAAAGAAATTAAATATTTTCTCAATTTAATGAGCTATATCTCTTTCTTTTTGAGTCATAACTGAAACCTTATTGCATAGAAAATCACATTAATTGTGCTTCAAAATGACATATGTATTTTGGAATGAAAATTGAGACATTTATTATCATGGTGATATGAAAGTATATCATGATTGTATGAATATATCATACTGTAGAATGATTGAATACGTGATAGTAGAAATATACTAATTGGTAACGTTAGTTACCACTTTTCGTCATCGACTACTACCTTATACCATGTTGGCATATTTGAGTTTGAAATTGTTTTTCCCTAGAAATTTGTAGATCCAATAGATCAGAAAGAATTCGTTCCTTTTGTGCAATTTTTTTTTAAATTGAGCGAGAAAACGAAAGCGATACAGGGTAATACCATAGTGGTAACATGTGGTATGAGTGGTAATGCAGTCAAGATCGTGATTTTACGTAAAATAAAAAACTAGAAAAAATTGGAATCACAGATTAAAATTGTAAAATTGTAAGATTTTAAAGTTCATATAAAAATAAACACTTAGAACAACATATAGTATTAACAATGAATATCCTTAATAACAATTAACCACATATAACTTAATTACTTCCTAAGATAAGTTTGTATGTTAAATAAATACAAATATTTCCATAGATTTATTATTGTAGATAACAAAAACACACCAATAAACAACCTGGAACCTCATAAAAATCATTGTATCTAGTTGATAAATTAAAGTAGAAAATCACACATATAAGATCGTTTAGATCAACATTAACATCCCTCACACATCAACATCCTCACTCTCATTCTCATAGAATACTTGTCTATTTGCTTAAACAATGACATAATTATTCTCAATGAAGTACTTTCATCATTAATCATATTTCCTTCATCATCATGTGGCAAAGGTAATTCATTGATTGATGCATTCTCTTCTTGATAAAAAAAAAAGTTCGAGGATGGTGGTGCTGAAGGTTAGGGAGATGAATGAAAGCTTGCAAGGGAATGGGGATTTTACTAATTGCGAGGGTGGTGGAGAACAAACTACGAGCTGATTGGGATGGTGGAGGAAATTATTGATGGAAGGAGTTTGTTGCGGGGTGTGAAAGAGGAAGAGAACGAAAATCCATTGAGGGTTGCCTATCGTGTTAAGGTTTGGTTGTTCATGATGTTGGGTCGAGGGAAGTGAGCGAAACCCAGTTCATGGAAAAAATTCAACCTGACCAACCTGGTTTTTCTCTAATTGACACGAACTTTGAAATCGTACAAAATTGTATAAATCTTAGATTTTAAAGATTTTACAGTTTTAAATCGCGAATTTATGGAATTTTAAGGTTCAAAGATTTTGTTTTCTTTCTTTTGAGTTTTGTCGGGGTTGTTTGTTTTGGTGATAATTTGATTGAGATTGTTAAAATGTTTGTATAGCTTGCATTGCATCCGATTTCGTTGTGTAAACTTCTAATTGCTTTTTTAATGATGAAATTCGTGAAAAATGTCTTTTGGATTCGGAGGGATATGAAATAGTACCCTACTCTTCCTCATATTCGTAAACATAGTGTAGACTGCGGTCCTTTGACGATCCTTGACATTGATTTGAAAGAGCAGGCCCCAAGAAGCAGAAAAATAAGGTTCTCCCACCTACTATTGAGAGGACGTCCTCTCAGCGGAGAATATGATATTTGTGTAATGATAATATGGTATACGATCTACATGAATGTATATTCGTCCATCAAGAAAAATGTATTCTTATAATCGATAGTGGTATGAAATCAAACCTTCAAGAATATGATATTTATGTTATGAGAATATGATATTCTTAAAGGCTTGATGATATTTATGTTATGAGAATATAATATTATTGAAGGCTTGATTTCATACTACTATATATATTATAAGAATACATTTTTCTTGTTGGACGAATATGTATTCCTATAAATTGTATACTATATTATCATTACACAAATATCATATTTTCCGCTGGGAGAACGTTCTCCCAACAGTAGGTGGGAGGACTTTATCCGACCGCTCAAGAAGTGAGGTGACACAGGTATTTATTTACTTCTTTACTTGTACGGATGCAATTGCTGGTTTGAGATTTCCTCTTGGGAAAGATGAAATTGGTATCTTTAGTTATGCAGCCACTTAATGGGGAGAAAAGAAAAAGAAAACCGAGAACCTCTCAACTTAATTTTTTTTGCATAACAAGGAGGCTAAAGCCAAGAAAGAGAACAACTACAGGGCGAGATTAGATGAGGGAGGAAGAATTCGCCACAACTCGGCGCTCAAAGGTGACACCTCTAGCATCATCCTTCAGCAAAGGGATATTAACCGTAGGTGGATCAGTCAACTCATACCTGCCGTAGGGATAGACGAGACTGTGCTTCGAGAACCAGTCCGCGGCTCTATTCCCTTCTCGGTACGTATGAGTCAGGCTAACCAACCAATCATGGCCAATCTTTCTCCGAATGAGACTCAAAAGAGTGGCATAAGGATGAATGGGATCATGACGCTCCTGAATCAACTGAAGAGCCAACTGGGAATCTGGCACAAGCTTCACCACACGGAGGCCGAGCTTCCAAACTAAATCCAAGCCATAGAAAATGGCCCATAGCTTCGCCAACACGGCCGTCGCGAACCCGAGATTAGCGACTACGCCCCCCAATAACTTCCCTATTGAATCACACACGATACCTCCGGCTCCTGCTGGACCCGGGTTTCCATTCGATGCCCCATCAGTGTTAAGCATGACCCAGCCCTCCACCGGCGGCGTCCATCCAACTACTGCCACGACTCGCTCCACCCATCTCTTCTTGTGGTTAATAAACAGTTCCAGGGCGTGCCAAGAGTCATCCCACAACTTGGTCTTGGCTATGATGGAGTGCATCAGAGATGGGGCTGTAAGAGCTTCACTCAATCCTTTGAAGGCCTCCGTGGTGTGATTCTTCCATAACAACCAAGTAGCCATGCTAAAGAACCTCGGCCAATTGATGCCCATACTGCTGGACTCCTTGCTCATAATATTATTCCGAAACCAGTCTTCATGGCTGTCACTGAAGAGCTCATGTTGCTTCTCTTGGGGGACATGACGACTCCAAAAATACGCCGTCGGAGCGCAATCTCGCAGGATGTGGAGCACTGTCTCCGACTACCCAGTACACCTCAAGTAGCTAGGTGACTCATCCACCTTTTTTTTGAAAACACAGAACGTTCGTGGCAATCTTTCCCTGGATCGCCAGCCAAAAAAAAAACATCTGACACGCTCAGGCACTTGCAGCCGCTAAATCTCCTTCCAAATACCATCTGTGTCCTGCTGGTCTTGCTTCGTGAGGAGTGCATAGGCTGACTTAGTGGAAATGATGTCCATCTTCTGCAGGAACCCAAAAAAGAGAGTTCTCCTCTTGGGAAATGATGTCGACCGCCGTGCTAGAAATCATGTTGCAAACATCGGGCGGAAGGCGCCAAGAGAAAAGCTCAGTACGCCAGCTACTGTCAGCACGAACAATATCAGCAACCACTGCCTGCATCTTCCCCGAACACCACATCCTTCAAGGGACCCTGCTAAACCCACGGGTCAGACCAAAACTTAGTTCTTCTCCCATTCCTAATATTCCACGCACAACCTTGTTTAAGAAGGTCAACAGCTTTTGAGAAGCTATTCCAGGTGAAGGAACTTCCCTGAATTTTCCGCAAGACATCGAGATCGGCTCTCTGACCCCCATACTTCGAGAGGAGAAGTTGTTGCCAGACACCCTCTTTATCCTTGAGGAGACGCCACCTGCCTTTGGCAAGCATAGTCAGGTTCGCCTGACAGGTCGGCCGAATCCCCACACCCCCTTGCTTTTTAGGCACCGTTAGCCTTTCCCAGGCCACAAGATGGAACTTGGAGTGGTTCTCCTCGTCTCCCTAGATAAAGTCCCTACTGATCTTTGTCAATACACCTACAAACACCACTCGGGATAAGTTCTGTATGCATAGTATAGACAGGTAAAGAAGCAGCCACCGATAAGGGATTGGTATCTCCCCTTCGTGACTCTTTCTTGGATTGCTTGGATACCAAGGTATCTTCCCAAAGCTTGTTTCAACGGGATCCCCGCATACGCTGAGTGCTTCCGCCTTATGCTTTGCAATGTTCAGAGAGACATAAAGGATGGATTTGCTGAAGTTCACCCGCTGACCCGAGCTGTGATAGAAGTCTTCCAAGCACTTCTTAATGACTACAATCCGTCTCCTTTCTGCTTACGCAAAAAAGCAACAAATCATCTGCAAAAAAAAAAGTTGAGTTAGTGGTAGCCCGGACCTGGTAAGCCTCACGGCTTTCCACAGTCCCTCATTGATTGCCTCATCAATTTTACGAGAAAGTCGCTCCATACAGAGAACAAAAAGATAAGGAGAGAGGGGATCTCCCTGACAGACTCCGCGAAACGGCGTGATCGGTTGAGACAACTCCCCATTCCATCTGATCCTCATGGTGTTGTGCTCCACACAGTACATGATGCAGCTAATCCAGCTACTCGGCAAGCCGACTTCCTTCAAAGTGTCCCTCAGAAACTCCCACCGAAGCATGTCGTAAGCTTTTTCCAGATCGATCTTGAACACCATGCCTCCTTTCTTATCTCTTCTTTTCCTGAAAGAATGTAACACTTCCTGGACTACAATGATGTTGTCCGTCGTTTGTCTTCCTAGAATGAAACTGCTTTGCCTAGGTGAAACCCATTTACGCATCATAGGCTTCAGTCTCGAGGTCATGGCCTTCGTGATACTCTTGAGACAGGCGTTGTTGAGAGAGATGGCACGAAGCTGTGTAACAGTCTCTAGCGAGTCCACTTTAGGAATGAGAACTAGCATGGACTACGTCACCGCCTTTGGAAGTGTACCTGTCATAAAGAATGACAAATCCATATCGGAGAGAGACTTCCCAACCACCTGCAAGAACTGTTGATAGAACAACGCTTGGAAACCGTCTGGGCCTGGAGCCTGGAAAGACTTCATTTCAAAAATCGCCTTGTGAATGTCCTGGATACCAAAGGGTCTGAAAAGGGCTGCCACTTCTGAGTGACTCAACCGAGGAAAAGAATCCTTAGGCATCATATCCTCATACAGGGAGATATCCTGCAGGTAAATATTAGTGAAATAATTAAAAACTAATAGAGCAAGAGAGTGAGAATCCGTCACCCATTCGTCATTATCATCCAGGAGAGCCTCAATCTTGTTGAAGCGCCGCCTGATATTAACCTGCTGATGAAAATAAGCAGTGTTCCTCTCCCCATACTGACACGCTACGACACAACACCAAACTGCGACCCAGTGTAATCGCAGAATGGGACTGCAGTATAGTGGCACAAGTAATAAATATCGAATCCACGGGTCTCCAGAGTTACTATTATTCAGCTTCAGTTCATTATCTAGCAAACTAGATTAAGGATTGATTTACTAAACTACTCTACTAACTACTCTACTAATTACAAGTTGGGAACTCACTTAGGTATGATTCCCCCTAACTCCTCAATTAGGTCCAAGTTGCAATTACCTTTGGTTGATCTACTGTTGATTAAACTGCGGAAGATCCTAAATTAGCTTGGAATCTCTTAAGCTGACCAAGCCCTCTTAGACAGAATACCCGACAGGCGACTAGCCTTCACCAAGATAGACTGCTAAGGCGATTTACACAGATCTACACTACTGGAATGAATTCCAGTACAAAGCAGTGAATTGATTGACTCTCGCACAACCAATTCACCACTATCAATCAAGGAAGCTCTCTTAACCTAATCAGATTCTATCTATCATAGGTTAAAGCAGAAATCAAGAGAAGATGTTCAGGCTTCAATTGACTCTATAAATCATGCCTCAATTGATTATAATCGAACAATATAGCATCCAAAACTTCATACAAGAAAGATCCTAACACATGGAACTAGAGTTCCTCAAAACCTAAGTGAAGGGAAGTTACTCCATAGAGAAGAGAGAGGTTGCAGAAATCTGATCTAGATCTTCAATCTCCATCTCCAAGCTTGATTCCCGAGCTCCAATGGTGAAGAAATCCTCCAAAATAGCTCCAAGAATGTTCCCAAGTCGCTCTCTTTCTCTAGGGTTCGTCCCTTGGGTATTTGGGAGCCAAAACCCAGCTCTCCCTTTCCTTTGGCTCGAATCTGCCTCAAAAACACGTATTTCGCCCATAGGGCGAAATACGGGTAGAAATACGGCCGTAATTCTTCCATGCCCGTATTTTCCCCAAAACACGCGTTTTGGTTAAGTTTCAGCGCATCTAAAGCTCCTCTCGGCAGTGAAAATACGGGAATGCGAGGGTAAAATACGGTCGTAATTCTCATGCCCGTATTTTCTTCCTCCGCCCCTGTTTAATGCTTTGTTTCTCCCTCGTCAGGACTCCGATCAGTCGTCGTTTGATCCCAGACGCTCGTAGTCTCGTCCTCTTTCTTTTCATAACAAAATTACATGATTATTTTTCCATATTATGAGGTAGAAGTCCATTATTCCTCAGGTCATGCTCGTGTTTCTTCTCCCGAATTGCCAAATGATCTCCAATTGACTTGAAACTTGCACCTATGCTTCAATTTACATGCTGGGACCTGAAATGTGACAAAGGAACGCAACCTAGTGTAAAATAGTCCAAGAAAGCAAAAAATCAAGCCAAAATGATCAAGAACTGAGGGTGCAAACATGTGCAAATACGATGTTATCAAATTCCCCCACACTTAACCGTTTGCTTGTCTCCAAGCAAACCAAGTCAGATACATGGTAAGCTCAAAACATCTTAATCATGAAACCCTTGGGGACATATCATATAGGCACGAAACACGGGAATCATACTGGCTTTTAGACATCAACACATGAACAACTTCAACAACAACATGGACGGCCACCACAGAGGACATTCGAGTGCAGCAAAATCGGGTAAAGGAAGAGTCTCCCCTCGGTTCACCAACCAACCTAGACTTGACTCAACCACTTATTCAAGACAGTCAGCTCATGCATAAAACTCAAGACATCAGAATCAAGAGCGAGCCATCTAGGTCCTCACCGGGGTAAAGAGTGTAAAGAACAAGGAAATGAATCGCTCACTCTCGACCAGTGGGGTCAGGACAATTTGATGCGAAAAATGCGCATACTTATTCTCTCAATCCCTAACGTCTCTTCACCATGACGGCAACCTCTAAATGTTAGAGTTCACATAAATGGGTGTCATCACTAACTAATCCGGAGGTCTTACACACAGGTTCAAATGACTGGCTAGGGTCTAGGACATGGGGAAAAGGCCTTTTAGGTGGTGGAAGTATTCATAGCACAAGCTTCCACATTTCCAAACCGAACAAACTCACAGTCAATCAAACCACTTACTTTCCTTATGCCATTCTGCATTACTCAAATTCTTTAGAGCACAAGAATGAAGGAGGTCACATAAATGTTAGTATTTCCAAGCCAGACTGCTAAGAAACACTACTTAATGGGCACTATTCAGATTTTTGGTGGTGGCTCTCTTTTGCTTTCATTCATTTTTTTCATTCCCCTTTTTCATTTCTTGAGAGAACCACCACCTATTCACATTTTTCAAACACATGCCCAACTTTTTAAGAACTACCTCCAACCCTCACATTACATTTAGCAAAACAGTAGAGAACATGTAAAAACCACTCTATGGAACCTTCTAAGAGATGCAAAAGGGTGATTTTCCATTGAAGACCGAAAGAAAGGATAACACACGGCTCAAAAGGGCTGACTAGGGGGTATGACACATCAGGACAGTCAATTTGGTCGTGGACTAATCCTATGCCTCCATCATCTTAGCTAATGACAACGTGAATGCTACACATCATGGAAGAGGGAACTATCGCACAAGAAAGAAACGAGCAGGCTCAAATCTCACATGGCTACCTATATGCTCTATCTCTCATTCTGATTCCCTGAACTAGATGCATAAAAGACTGTCAAGAAAAAGTGATCCATCCAAGTCACAGTTGGTAAGCAAACAGTTGAAAAACTGAACTGATGCTCTAAAACACAACACCTAACAATGGCCAAGTGTAACCAATGAAAGGGACTGCAGTATAGTGGCACAAGTAATAAATATCGAATCCACGGGTCTCTAGAGTTACTATTACTCAGCTTCAGTTCATTATCTAGCAGACTAGATTAAGGATTGATTAACTAAACTACTCTACTAACTAAACTAAGTAAAACTACTAATTACAGTTTGGGAACTCACTTAGGTATGATTCCCCCTAGCTCCTCAATTAGGTCCAAGTTGTAATTCCTTTTGGTTGATTTACTGTTGATTAAACTGCGGAAGATCCGACAGTAGCTTGGAATCTCTTAAGCTGACCAAGCCCTCTCAGTCTAACTATCCGGCAGACGACTAGTCTTCACCGGGATAGAAAGCTGAAGCAATAAGCACAGAACTCCACTACTGGAATTGGATTCCAGTACAAAGCAGTAAACTGGCTAACTCTCGTATAGCCAATCTCCTACTACCGAATGATGAGACTCTAGCAACCTAATCAGATTCTATCTATCTCAGATTGCAGCAGGAATCAGGAAAAGTTGATCAAACTTCAATTGACTCAATAAACATGCATCATTCGATTATACTCAAACAATATAGCATCCAAAACTTCATACAAGAAAGATCCTAACTCATGGAACTAAGGTTCCTCAAAACCTAAGTGAAGGGAAGTTACTCCATAGAGAAGAGAGAGACTGCAGAAATCTGATCTAGATCTTCAATATCCATCTCCAAGCTTGATTCCCGAGCTCCAATGGCGAAGAAATCCTCCAAAATAGCTCCAAGAATGTTCCCAAGTCGCTCTCTCTCTCTAGGGTTCGTCCCTTGGGTGTTTGGGATCTAAAACCCAGCTCTCTCCCTCTCCTTTTGCTAAAAATCGGGTTTTAAATAGCAATTCCCGACTCACACGCCCAGGCCACACGGCCGTGTGGCTTTCCCAGCTGCCCGTGTGAAGGCTCGGTGATTTCCACACGGCCACATGGCCAGGTCACACGGCCGTGTGGGTTGTGCCCGTGTGGCTTGCTCAGCCTCTGTTTAATGCTTCGTTTCTCCCTCGTCCGGACTCCGAATCATTCGCCGTTTGATCCCAGACGCTCGTAGTCTCGTCCTCTTTCTTTTCATGACAAGCTTGCATGATTCTTTGTCCATAAAGTGAGGTAGAAATCCATTCTTCTTCAGGTCATACCCGAGTTTCTTCTCCCGAATCGTCAATTGATCTCTGATTGACTTGAAACTTGCGCCTATGCTTCACTTTATGTGCTAGGACCTGAAATGTGACAAAGGAACACAACCTAGCGTAAAATAGGCCAAAGACATGATAATTCAAGCTCAAACAATCAAGAAACAAAGGGGAAAACATGTGCAAATACCGAGTCATCATGAACCCCTACACAATTCTACTACACGTCTCAGTCATCATAATAGGCTGTCCTAGTCACAATCCAGTTGTTATGCATTAATTCGAAAGCCATTCAATTCACCAATTAAACCCACAGTGCCAATATGATCATGCAAACATCTGTACTTGGAGCCCTCAAATCTCAAGATTTGGACAGTGGACTAGGCTCCAAGCACACACATACAGCCAAACATTCACACGCATACATAATCGAACATCCCCCCAAACTTAAGCACGACATTGTCCTCAAAGGAGGAAAGATAAGGAGGGTAAAACGAAGTTACCAGATCAAGAGTGAATGATGGTGGATGGGGCAGGCGGTGCATTCTAGGAGGAGAGAGTAGTCGGAACACAAACAACACACAAAATCTCACAAAGGTTGAGTTATTGACTCTAACATCAAAGAACAAAACTGACTCAAATGAGGAGAGATAGGGAAAGAAATGCGAACCGACTAGTTGGGTTGCCTCCCAACAACCGCTTCTTTCACGTCGTGAGCCGGATGGTAGCTCCTAAGTTTCGGTCCATGCTAGAACCTCTTTGAAGTTGAGGTTCTCATCTATGAGGTGGAGTCTCAAGTCAAGAGCAAGTGGTGTGGCAGGTGATGAAGGCTCATGCACTTGATGCAACTGAAGTCTCCACCCTCTAGACCTCTTCCTCGTTTCTTCTCTTGTCTCATTGCCCCAAACCAAATATAATCGTGTCGACTGACCACCATCGCGTCCACCAAGAGGGACCGATGTCGATGTGGCCTTGGTCTGGCAAAGAGACACTGCAAATGGGTCCTTGCTAAGTAGTTCCTCGAAGTTTGGTGGGGATATTACTTGCAACTCATGGCCGGTGCAGGCCTCTTCCACCTTAACTCCGTCCTCAGCTTGGACGCCAATTGCTTCTTCAACCTCCCTTTCTTCTTCATGTGGTATCACCCCTGGGAAATGATCAACAACTCCTTCTGCTTCACTTTCGTCATCCTCCAGAACTTCTTTCTGCACCCTTTCTTGCTCTTCTTCTTCTAGCACGGATTGGAGAGCAAGTTGCCAAGCAATTTCTTCCATGAGATCTTCTTGCGTCTCCTCACTCATGCCCGCCTCTTCAAAGCTCAGTTTGGGATGTGGGAAGGTGTGGTCGGCTATGACAGGACATTCCTGATCATGATCATCACGGGGGCTCTCTGTTACAACTTCAGTGTGCTCCACCATGTCCTTGTAGCCTTCTTCTTCCTCCTCCTCTTCTAGTATGGTAGCAGAAGGGTGATCTGGAGCAGGTTGTGCACAAGATCGCTCAAGATCATCGACGCTCTTCTTAAGGCTCAGGAGGATCTCCTCTGTTTCACGAAAGGCCTGGGTACAAAGATCCATCATATCCCATGATCTCTCACTGTCTCGAGCAAACTGCTCCATGAGTAGCTTCAAATCATAATTTGGATCTGGTTGTGGAGTGTAGCATGGCTCTGCAGAATGGCCCGCGAAGGCCGCCATGGGTAACTCCAGCTTCGATGGCCCTTCTGGTTGTGGGAGAATTTCTTCTTGATATGCCCAGGCGTCTGATTGTTCCCCGTAATAAGGGGTTGGTACTGGAACCCGAATCCATAGTCTTCTCGTCCTTGATTGCTCCAGGGAGTCTCGGGGTAATACCACTTGGACGGTGGTGGATGCCCCCAATGGTTGGAGAAGCCATGAGGATCCATGATTCGGATATGCACCAACAAAAACAAAAAACACCCAAGTGAAAAGCAAGGGTGGAAAAGAAAAGAAAAACGCTAAAGTAACAAACTTTTGCCTTTCCTAATAATCTAGAAAGTCCCCGGCAACGGTGCCAAAAACATGACACGCTACGACACAACACCAAACTGCGACCAAGTGTAATCGCAGAATGGGACTGTAGTATAGTGGCACAAGTAATAAATATCGAATCCACGGGTCTCTAGAGTTACTATTACTCAGCTTCAGTTCATTATCTAGCAAAATAGATTAAGGATTGATTTACTAAACTACTCTACTAACTACTCTACTAATTACAAGTTGGGAACTCACTTAGGTATGATTCCCCCTAGCACCTCAATTAGGTCCAATTTTCAATTACCTTTGGTTGATCTACTGTTGATTAAACTGCGAAAGATCCTAAATTAGCTTGGAATCTCTTAAGCTAACCAAGCCTTCTTAGACATAATACCCGGCAGGCGACTAGCCTTCACCAAGATAGACTGCTAAGGCGATTCACACAGATCTCCACTACTGGAATGAATTCCAGTACAAAGTAGTGAATTGATTGACTCTCGCACAACCAATTCACCACTATCAATCAAGGAAGCTCTCTTAACCTAATCAGATTCTATCTATCATAGGTTAAAGCAGAAATCAAGAGAAGATGATCAGGCTTAAATTGATTCTATAAATCATGCCTCAATTGATTATAATCAAACAATATAGCATCCAAAACTTCATACAAGAAAGATCCTAACACATGGAACTAGAGTTACTCAAAACCAAAGTGAAGGGAAGTTACTCCATAGAGAAGAGAGTGACTGCATAAATCTGATCTAGATCTTCAATCTCCATCTCCAAGCTTGATTCCCGAGCTCCAATGGTGAAGAAATCCTCCAAAATAGCTCCAAGAATGTTCCCAAGTCGCTCTCTCTCTCTCTCTCTCTCTAGGGTTCGTCCCTTGGGTGTTTGGGAGCCAAAACCAAGCTCTCCCTTTCCTTTGGCTCGAATCTGCCTCAAAATCCCGATTCTGGGCGAAATACGGGCAGAAATACGGTCGTAATTCTTCCATGCCCGTATTTTGCCTAAAACACGCGTTTTGGTTAAATTTCAGTTCATCGAAAGCTCCTCTCGGCAGTGAAAATACGGGCATAGGAGGGGAAAATACGGTCGTGATTCTCCTGCCTGTATTTCTTCCTCCGCCCCTGTTTAATGCTTCGTTTCTCCCTCGTCTGGACTCCGAATCAGTCTCCGTTTGATCCCAGACGCTCGTAGTCTCGTCCTCTTTCTTTTCATAGCAAAATTCCATGATTAGTTTTCCATATTATAAGGTAGAAGTCCATTATTCCTCAGGTCATGCTCGTGTTTCTTCTTCCGAATTGCCAAATGATCTCCAATTAACTTGAAACTTGCAACTATGCTTCAATTTACATGCTAGGACCTGAAATGTGACAAAGGATCACAACCTAACGTAAAATAGTCTAAGAAAGCAAAAACTCAAGCCAAAATGATCAAGAAATGAGGGTGCAAACATGTGCAAATACGATGTTATGACATACTTAACCCAATTGTCCCTGGAACGCTGAAACCAAATAAGTTCTTCTTGCTCAAGAACTTTGTCCAGCTCTTCAGACAACTTGGAGTGAAGTTTGGCCAAACCGGGAGCGAAACCAGCAACCAACCTTGTTTCAACACCCTTAAATCTGGCCAGTAATCTTCTTTTCTGCTGCTTAATATCCCTGAAGACCTCGTCATTCCAAGTAGAAAGCTGTGCAACCAGCGAATGAAGCGCAACCGGGAGAGGGGCGTTCTTGTCCCAGGAATCTGCAATCACTTTGGGGAGGCTATTGTTAGTCATCTAGGAAGCTTCAAACTTGAAGTGTCTCGTGGAATGGAGCGGGCTCGGCTGCAACTCCACGCTGGTGAGAATTGGATTGTGATCAGACTGGTAGCGCGGTAGATGAATTACCGTCGAGTTAGGGAAGGCCGCATTCCATCTAAGATTGCACAAGCTCCTGTCCAATCGAATCGCTTTATAAGATTGGCTTTGAACTCCTCTGGACGATGTAAACTTTGGTCCCGAAAAACCAAGATCAACCAGCTCTGCCAAATTAATTCTCTCCGTACAGAGCTGGCACCTCCTCAGCTTGTTCCTCACAGGCAGCCTTGATTTCTCGTCCGGTTTGCTAATGGCATTGAAGTCCCTGTGACAGCCACGGAATCTCAATGCATTAACTCTCAGAAATCAAATTCTGCCAGAGAACCCACTGCTCCTTCTGCCGAGGGGAGGCATAAACTGCGGAAAGCATCCAAGGGGGTTCATTGCCTCTGGAACAAAGACTTCCATACACCGCACGTTCGACCCACTGCCTCAACCCTGCATGAATTGGGGGAACCCAATTTATCACACATTGCATTAGTCGAATCACCACTCATCTGAGGTTCCAACAATACCACAAAATCAGGTCGATGATTTTGAATTGCCAATTTCGGGGCCCGACAAAAGACTCTGCTCCCTGCTCCTCCGACATTCCACGAAAACACTCTTAACTTGTAGCTCATCGACATAGATAAAAGTAGGAAAGAAAAGGTGGATAAGTGAAACTGCACCGCAGAAGGCGAGAGGGACTTGACCCGCCTACACTGGAGCGCCGTCGATCGGGCTGTCATCTACCACGACCTGATCGGTCTGCCCCGCCGGATTCTTCTCCCTGCCTCCAACAACTGGTCGTTTTGATGCTTCCGTCCAGGCATTGATCTCCTGCAAGGTCAGCGTCGCCATACGACCCTTGGATTTGGGTTTCCTCTCTTTCACCGGGGACCAAATCTGTAGAGGCTTTCTTGAGTTCAACTTTATCGGGGATCTCTTCTGCTGCAGCTTTTTGTTCTTGCTACGTTTTGTTCTAGACGACAAAGAAGGTGAGGGGATCGCCTTTGGGTCCTTGTTCTCCTTATCTTGGTGAGAGTTAACGACTATTTGCATCACCTTTCCATTTGGACCTGTGAACGTCTGGAATGTAGGGGGTTGGGAGGTGAGATCGTGGGCCTACTAGAAGCAATCGCCCCAAGTCCCGCTCCTGACATCATCGGCTGAACTTGCTGTAGAGGAGTGGGTTCAGATGGCCCGACGGACGTTAATGCCCCATCAATAGTCAGGGGCACCGGTCTGCTGAAGCCCGCCTCACCATTGTTGGGCCCTGGCCCAGGAAGCCCTTTACCCTTCCCTGGATCTTTGCTAATCCCCTTTTCCTTTCCTTTTTTAGCCTCTTCTCCATTCTTATTTCCGTTACTCACCTTCCTTTCTTGGGTCGATCCCTGATTAGGTAAGTGGCCGTTGGGAGATGCCACAGAAGGCAATAGCTGAAGCCCTTCCTTGGCCAAAATACTCCGGTAACCATTTTTTGCAATTGGCTTCAATTTTTTAATCCCCGCTTCCTGCTCGCTCTTTCTTTCTTTTGATCCTCCCTAAGATTTCGCCGGGATTTCCTTGTTACCAACATCCACGGGCCGAACCCAGGGTTGGGATCGTCCGGCGTATGTGGTAGGCTCGCCGGCGAAAACCCACCAGAAATAAGCAATTGCGGCGGCGCTTCAACCGAGCTGCTTAACGGACACGTTCTAGAACCATGTCCAATCTTTCCGCATTTGAAGCAGACCTCAGGGAGTTTCTCGTATTCAACCTTTTGCCATTCATCATCAAGCAAAATCCTTGGAACCAAGGCCCTCGAGATATCAACCTCTACCGCCAGACGAGCGAACTTAGCACGCTCCTGCTTTAGAGTATGGTAATCCAGCTTAATCGTCCGGCCAATAAGATTCCCCAACATCGTGAGCACTTCCTTATGATAAAAATGGATTTTCAGAGCGGGGAGCTGAACCCAGACTATCATAGTCTTTGGAAGAGGATCGAAGGCCTTAAACTTCAGTGACCACTGTTGAACAACCAGATAATGATCGTAAATGATCCACGGTCCGTCGGTCAGGTCCCAGAAATAGTCCTGTTCATTGTCCAATTTAACTAGAAAGCAATCATGGTCTAAGTCTTTGACCTCCATTGATCCCGTCGGCCGCCATAAACTCTTAAGCCGATTGCAGAGAGTAACAAATCCAATCCTCAACCCGAGCAAACGAGAGTTCTTTCCCACGGCGCACATAACTTAGCTTTGAAGTCAGCCGAAAGTGTGAGTGTTGATTCCCCAATCCGATCGCCAATCACCAAATCATGTTCGCCTACCGGGTCCAACGTTGCACTTGATTCAGGGTTGACGCCTTCGCCGGTGCACCCATAACCGCCTTAGCATACGAGAGAGGTTGGCCAGTCCCCAGCCCCGTCTGAGGCCCCGCCACCGGAACTTGGACCGGTCGCTCCTGCATAGTCAAAGCAGATGAATCAATAGCCATGTCAATGGAACTAGTGTTCGGAGCCACTGAAAGAGACAATAATTTAGACTCGGCTATCGCCAAATCGCTTGGTATATCAGGTGGTCGGTCAGAAGGCAGGAGGGTCGGCGCCGGAGCCGAGGTTCCGCCTGAGTCAGTCGAGAGCATTGTCAGAGTAACTTTTCTATTACAATCCTTGCTTAATATTCCTCAACCTCTTAACTTAATTGAGCTCTATCTGTAATACTTGGTAACAAATATCCATTAATTGGTGGATGAAGCTTTCCCAGTTTTCCTGCAGCAGGACATGAGACATCCTTAATTGGTCAATGGAACAAAAAAGGGTTTTGATTCGAAGGGATCGTTGGCCTCTATGGATAATAGCATCAGGAAGCGACCGAAGGAGGCCAGTAGAATCTCATTACTCAAAAAGAACATATATGAGAACTAATGACATAAGATAATCATGGAGTTATTTTCTTAAAAAAACACGATTTTCTGTCATATTTTATTCTAATTTCTAAGAAATTTTTTTGATTGGTCATCTAAACTATACCAAGATGTCGCTCCTTATATGCATCTCAGCAAAAATTATTGACAATTTTTTTTTATGAATAAGCAGATTTTATTCATCAAGAAGGAGGGTTTTTCAAAGGAAGAAACCCCCCAACTGGAACCAACAAACATCACCAATGTTTACAACAAATTGCAACTCAGAATTTTGACTACCAAACTAAACAAGAGGCAGAAACACAAAAACCAATCAATTCTAAACTACACTACTATACTATTGATATAATCTTCCGAGACAGCAAGCTCCTCCTGAGGGAATCCATGCCTGAGTAGTTGCAGTAGTCCTTGCAGCTTTTTCAGTAGCTGATTTTTCGATAGAGCCTCACCAGTCATAGCTCTTCTGCATTGTTCCCGCCAGAGCTTAGCCACCGCCATTACCCAAAGGAGCCTTCCTCGCTCAGATACAGAGTTTTTCACTCTGAACAGTGATATAGCATTTGCCAAGGAACCTTCCAAATTTGCCCCCACCACATCCCTTCCTGCAAACATTGCTTGCATCACACTCTTAGAATAAGCACATCCAAAGAAAAGGTGATCTCTGGATTCCTCCGCAGAAGAACGTAATGGGCATTGGTTGACCACTGCACTGTTCCACCTTTGTACCTTGTCTAATGTGGCAATTCTGTTTAGGATGATTAACCAGACTAGAAGCTTATCTCTAGGTGTGCCATAAGACTTCCAAAGCAATGGAAACCAATGCACTGCCTCATGTTTATCACGAAGAGTCTCCCAGACTTTTTTTACTGAGAACTTATGCATCACACAGTCTCCCCCAATACACACCTGCAGGTCTGACTGTTAGATGTTGAGCAACTTTGGTCCTAATCTTCAAGACTTTCCTCCAGGCCCAAGAGCAAGGCATAGATGTAGGTATGTCCCACAGAGAAGTATAGGTGAGCTGGTAGTGCCTAACCCAACTTGCCCATAGAGAAGAAGAATTAGAAGAAAGAGCCCAGAGATGCCTTACTAAGCAAGCCATATTTCAGCTTCTGAGATCTTTGAAACCTAACCCCCCTTCTTTCTTAGGTCTAGTTATCAACTGCCATTGAACTTTTGCCCTTTTCCCCTCTTCCTCTGCACTCCACAAGAAGTCAGAGCAGGCTTTCTCAACCATTTTAATCACCTTAACAGGGAGCTGAATGATCCCCATCCAGTACTGAGTAATGCTAGAAATGACAGCAGAGATGAGTTTCATTTTACCAGCATAGGTCAGAGTTCTCACCTTCCAGCCCCTGATCCTAGCAGTTATCTTTTCAACCAAAGCTGGACAATCAGAGTATTCAGTTTTCCAGCAATAAGAGGACTCCCCAGGTACCTTACAGGAAGTTTTCTTATAGCAAACCCAGTTCTAGAAGAAATCTGAGCCTGGGCCCCAGTTGCCACACCCCCACAGAACACTTCACTCTTTGCATGATTGCATCTCAATCCAGATACAACATAAAAAGCATCCAAAATGGACTTAGCTTTTTCTACAGCTTCAGGGGTCCCTTTTGTGAAGACCAAAAGGTCATCAGCAAAACACAAATGAGAAAGCCCTATTCTATGGGTTTGAGGATGGGGAGGAAGAGTTTTTATGGCATAAGCCTTGTTGAACATACATGAGAGAAGTTCCATGGCAATAGTAAAGAGATAAGGGGAGAGAGGATCCCCTTGTCTCAGTCCCTTTTGAGCAGAAAAGTATCCAACTAATCCCCCATTAAAACATACACTCAACTTTGTACTGTGTAAACAGACTTCTATCCATTTGATGAATTGTGTAGGAATTTTCATGGCTTCCATTACTGTTTTTAAGTATCCCCAATCAACACTATCAAAGGCCTTTATCACATCAACCTTTAGGGCACATCTAGGAGATATAGCTTTCCTATTATACAGCCTCACCATCTCATGGGCCAATAGAACATTATCACTAATCAATCTACCCTTAATGAAAGCAGACTGGTTTTGACTAATGATACTAGGAAGCACTTCTCTAAGTCTGTTTGCTAGGACCTTAGCAATACACCTATACAGTATATTGCAGCATGAAATCGGTCTAAACTGCTTCATACAATCAACATTCTGTAATTTAGGGATTAAGGCAAGGTAAGTAGAGTTTACCTCTGAGAGAAGTTTCCCTGTTCTGAAAAAATCCAGTACTGCATCAGTGATGTCACTTCCCAGAACCTCCCAGTTATGCTTGAAAAATCTGGCTGTGAAGCCATTTGGACCAGGGGATTTATCCCCATCCATAGAGAATAGGGCTGCTTTAACTTCTTCACTGGTGACAAGACAGCAAAGGGAGTCTGCTTGATCAGAGGTAAGAAAGTTGACTAGAAGCTGAGAGATCAGCTCACTGTTTACCCTCTGAACATCTGGATTCTTAGTGCCTAATAGCTTCTGATAAAAACTCACTGCTTCCCCACTCATTTCCTTGGCATCAGTTAGAACAGTTCCATCTTCTGAGATGAGTTTTTTGATAGTTGATCGAGCCTGGCGAGATTTTACAGAATTATGAAAAAAAGAGGTGTTTAAGTCTCCTGTTTTCACCCAAAGTTGTCTCGACTTCTGTCTATAAATTGCTTCTTCCTCTTTAAGAAGGCCAAGTAACCTTCCCTGACACTCATTTACTTGTTGGAAACTCTCAAGAGTAGGCTGCTGAAGAGCCTCTATCTGCAGTCCCTCCATTTCACCTTGAACAAGACGAACCCTTTCAGAAATCTCTGAGTAAGAAGCTCTATTCAGCTTTTTCAGTTGCTTTTTTACCTCTTTCAATTTCTGATAAACAACAAACATAGGTGTCCCCCTGACCTCCTTACCCTAGGCTTCTTTGACAATCTTAGCATAGTGAGGGTGGGTTTCCCAGCAATTGAAATATTTGAAGGGCTTAGGTAAGGAAGTTATCTGAATGTCTGTATTCATGAGCAAGCCACAGTGGTCTGAAAGCCTTGGGGGAATAAGGCTAACTGCATAATTGGGGAATGCACTCAACCACCTAGAGTTAACTAGGATCCTATCTATCCTTCTAGCAATAGGATTCTCCACCTGCTTGTTAGTCCAAGAAAACCAAGGCCCCTCAAAAACACTTTCCTCCAATTCCATTCTAGTTATCCAGTCATCAAAATCAACCATACTCTATGTCTGAACTGGGTTGTTTGAGGCCTCAGAAGTGTTTCTTATTGCATTGAAGTCACCTAACACTATCCAAGGCAGATTGTTATCAGGCTGTAATATAGGGTGATGATATAGACTTCGCCTAATCCCCTCCTCATTGTTATCAGATTGTTATTGACAATTTTGTTTTGCCCAATTCAAAGGTTGATTATTTGTTTCATTGTAGGAAATATTATTTCAACACTCGTATTGACGATATCTAGTTTCACAAGTAAATGCATAAATTAAAACAAAATATTTTTAGTTTCCGCTAACATTGTCATAGAAAGTTTAGCAATCACAATTAATAGTCTATAATTATTATCCATATTGACAAACGGGAATGTATTAGTTTGGAAACTAGAAGAGAAAATTAATTCATATGATTCGTTATAGTTCGATGGTAAAAAATTTGACTAATCATATTAGGATTTAGGTCTCCAATATCATTCCCGACATACACTGATAGTTTTTTCTGCTAATACTTAATAATAATATCCAAAGTTAAGGGCAATTCCATGGACCCCTTATATTCGGGAAATCAATATACAAACTAGGCAATTAATGAGACTCTTTGAGCTCGTATTCTCAAGGGTCTCTTTCAGTTGTATTACTGTGAATCTCCCACTTATGTTCAAACTTCAAATCCAAGGTTGTGGTTAAGCTCACCAAATGTTCAAAGCAACAATCCAAATGCAAACTGGCAAGCAAACTAACCCGTGTATTCAGTGAGAGAAGATGGTGAGTTTCCCTTAACTAGGGTGGAAATCGATACGGTATCAATATTCTAATACCAAATATTACAATTTCGAATACCGAATTACACACTAAAATCAATCATAATCTCTAAATAATTTTGGTATCCCAATTCCAATCCCTAAATATTTCGGTATCCCAATAGGTACTTCAGTATCTCAATCGGTATTATCGAATACGAAATTAATTACCGTTGTAATTAATAATTAAATATATAAATTATATTTTATTGTACAATTTAGGGCAAAGAGACTAAGCAAAGTGCTTTGAGTTTGCCTAGAGCTAGGATATGGATAAGGAGAATGGAGGAGAGGCGACATCTCAAGTTTTTGTCATTGGTAATCTTTAAGTTGACGAATTGAAGGTTGGGAGATTACTAATACTACTATTTTCATTTTAGTGTTATTAAAGTTACAAGAGATTAGGTGAGAAACAAGAGTGACTTAAATTGGAAAGTCAATTTTGAGTTGAATGGGGACTTCTCAGTTGTGAAATAGTGATGAAATGATCTATATATAATTAAATGACACTCTTGATGGTTGAGGGTCATGTAGTAGTGAATGAGAGAGTATAGTTGAGAGGATAAACTACACACTACTTATATTTTGGTATTGATCGGTATTTCGGGATATACCGATCCCAATCTCGAAATCCTTAATACGGAATAATTGAAATTCAATCCCAATTTCAATCCCAAAAAAATAATACGTGTATTTGATAATACCAAATATAAAAAAATTCGGTATGATATACGGTATATCTCAAATAACGATACCAAACTTCCATCCCTACCCTAACCATACCGGGAATTGTAGAATACTACCTAACTCAACTATCTTAGTTCTCCAGGCAACGGCCCTAACAGTGGTTTCGATGAAGTTGCAAGTTGATATTTGATAGATTAACCAATTAACTCTTGATTACTCGAATGAATTGACTGGTTATCTCTCATGCTCGGTGTTTTGGGAACCTAATACGCCATCTCTAGTCAATTTCGGTTTCGATAATTATCTAACCCCAAGCTGCACAATTTAAGATAATAAATAGTGAAATCGAACATAAGAAACATAAATTCTTAAAAACATTGGCTAATTATCATAAATGGTTACAAAACTATTCACTTGGTACAAACGGTCACAAATCTTTAATTTTGCACTTTTCAATAACAAATACTAATAACAAAAAGGTACTTTCACCCAAAATACTGTTACTTTCATCCAGTCAGCACACCACGTCATTTATGATATTAATAAAAATTATTGACCAAACCCAATTGAACTGATAACCTAACCGAAAACCCTAATTCTATACCCAGAATCATCGCGGCCTAAAGAAAGCCCCCGCCGCCGATGGCGTCCCCTGTCGTGTCGCCAAATTCGAAAACTCCTCTTCGTGTCCAACTTAATTTTCTTGTTGATCTGCTAGAAATAGCATTCTAACAGTTTGGGTTGTTTGTGGTTGTTTTGTAATAAGATAGGAAAGGGAGGAATGTTCTGTAAGTAGTGGTTGATAGCTGTCAATCTAGGAGTCGGTACTTAAGTGTCTGTTGTAAAGGTTGTTGAAGATATGAGTAATAAGAAAACAACTTTTCCCTCCTCACTTTTCTCTCTCTCTCTCTCTCTCTCTGCAATTCCTCTCCTTTCCCTAAATCTTGCTAAGCTGATCCAGAGTATTACAACGTGGTATCCAAAGCCTTCCGATCCCCAACACCATGGCATTTACTAATTCTCGTTTGGTTCAGATTGATGAGTGTCTGATGGATTTTGATCAGCGTTCGGTCGCCACAGATGGCTGTCTGACAATCATCGATTATCAAATTTTGGAAATTGGAGCTCGCACCGAGGTTCTTTGCACACAGGAAGCGTATTTTCTTCGCTCACGAAGCCGCGCGCGCAACTGCTGGCCATGATCGTTACTTAAAATCACAATCTGGAGACTAGCTTGGATGGTTTTGAGACTCAATTTGGCGCTCAATTCGGCACGATGAATGGTCAGATCACTCAATTGACCGGTCAAATGGTTGCATGATGAATCTGTAGCAGAATTTGCCGTAGCCTGGGAGCTCCTTCGGCGCCGCTTGCTTGCAACGCGAATCCTGGCATTCTGCCTTTACCTAGGGTTGGGATTATGGAGGACATTAATCCTCCTGCTCGGGGCCGCGTTCAGGAGATTCGTGCTGTGGAACCTGAGGATTTTCCTCCGCCCCGAGGTAACCCCTATCAGATTCCTCATTTGGAGTTTCCATTTGTTCATGGCGATAACCCTAGGGATTGGATTCGTTGTTGCGAGAAGCTGTTTAGGGTATATAATGTACCAGAAGGTGAGAAAGGGGAGATTGCTTCTGTTTATTTTTTGGAACGGAAGGCGGAAGTGTGGTTTAAAGGCTGGTCTTCGAACCGTTGTGACTGGTTGTGGGGGGAGTTTGTAGCTGGTTTGCTTCATCGCTTTGAAGACGTGTCCACGGGGGGTATTGTGGGTGAGTTTAATAAGCTCAAGCAGCGTGGTTCCCTTCTTGTGGACCAGGAGCGGTTTGATGACCTTTGGACCCAAATGATAGCGTATAATCCTGACTTTACTAAGGATTTTTCATTTCCAGTTTTATCAGTGGTTTGGAAGATGAATTGCGGCCAGTGGTTACAAAGTTGCAGCCGCAGTCCCTTTCTCAGGCTTATCACATGGAAAAGCTTCAGGAAGCTTTCAATGAGGCTCGGAGGAGGAAGTGGCGCACTCTGTCCCAGCCATTTACTCCTTCCTCACGTAGCAGTAAGCCTGCTTTGGTTTTTGCGGTTCGTCCTACTAAAGAATTTCCATCTGGTTCAACCTCTAATGGGCCCATGGGAACTAAGGGGGCTTGTTACAAGTGCGGCGAGAGATAATTCTTTGGTCATGTGTGTGAAGCGGTTGAGAAGCAGCTCAATGCACTGCAGGCTGCGGATGAGGAGATGGTAATGCCTGAATCTGGAAGTGATGAGGAAGACAATGTAGTGGCTAGTGGGGAGGAGCCAGAGGAAGTCACTATGCAGGCTTTGAGTAGTGGTAAGTTGACCAATTCGTTAGTTGTACAAGGGCGGGTTAGGAAGTGCAAATTGTTGATATTGATTGACACAGGTAGCACACATACATTCCTTAATCATTATAAGGTGGAGGAGTGGAAGTATTCTGTAGATGTTGCTCCTCCCTTGCGTGTTAAGTTGGCTGATGGCATTGTCTTGTTGAGCAATTAAAGTTTACAAGGCGTTTACATGGGAAATGCAAGACCTTTCTTTTTCTTTTGATGCTCGCATACTGAATCTGGGCACTCATGACATGGTCTTGGGTTTGGAATGGTTGCGAACTATTAGTCCAGTCAATTTTGATTTCTTCCAATTGCAGCTGTTCTTTCAACAGAATCGGTAGGAGGCGATTTTGACTAGAGAGCAGTAAGTGGGTTCCTGTAACCTCATTTCCGGCAAGCACATGTCCAAGTTGTGGAAGCAAAATGGGAAGGAATGGACAGTATAATTGTGCAGCATGGAAGAGGTCAAGGCACCAGGTGAGATACCTTCGTTTCTCCTTCCCCTAGTCAAAGAGCACTAAGATGTGTTTGGTAAATCCACATCCTTACCTCCCTCTAGAACCTGTGACCATTCCATACCTTGTAACCAAATTCCCATCCTGTCAACCTTCGTCCCTATTGTTGTCCCTTGCCCCTTGAAAGACATTGTGGAAAAAATGATCCAGTTAATGTTGGTAGCTCACCTTATACAACCTAGTAAAAGTCCCTTTGCCTCTCTTGTTTTGCTAGTAGCCAAGAAAGGTGGTACCTCTCGTTTCTGTGTGGATCATAAACAACTCAATTCCATAACCATTAAAGACAAGTTCCCTATCCGTGTCATTAAAGATTTGTTAGATGAATTAAGAGATACCAAGTACTTTACCAAATTAGACCTCTTGTCTGGATATCATCAAATCAGAATGAATCCTGCTGACCAACATAAAACAACATTTAGAAATCATCACGGCCACTTTGAATTCCTTGTTATGCCATTTGGATTAACCAATGCTCCTGCCACCTTCCAAGCTCTTATGAATTCCATATTTTCTATCTATCTTAGCTTTGTTTAATGGCATTCTAGTCTACAGCTCAAATGAATCCAACCATGTTACCCATCTTCAAACAACCCTTTCTATTCTTAGACAACACACCCTTTATGCCAAACCCTCCAAGTGTTCTTTAGGCCAAACACAGGTACTTAGGCCACATCATCACTAGTGAAGGAGTCTCAAGTGATCCTGCTAAGATCTCAGATATGGTGTCCTGGCCACGACCAAAAAATGTGAAGGAGCTTAGGGGTTTCTTGGGACTCACTGGATATTACAGGAAGTTTGTGAGGGACTATGGTTCCATAAGTAGGCCTCTTACTGAGTTACTAAAGAAGGAAGGGTTTGCTGGAACTCTAGGGCTGAGAATGCTTTTCAAAGACGAGTCTGCCACGACTCAAGTACCAGTGCTGGCTTTGCATGACTTTACCAAGCCTTTCACTTTGGAAACATATGCAAGTGAAACTAGCATTGGAGCTATTCTTTCACAATAAGGACGACCAATTGCTTATATCAGTAAGGCCTTGGGCATCAGGAAGTAGGGCATGTCAGCCTATGAGAAAGAGTACTTAGTATTACTAATGGCGGTCATCGAATGGCGCCACTACCTAGAAGGAAGACAATTTACTATTTTGACAGACCATGAGAGTCTGAAGCATTTGATTGGGCAGGAAATCCACTCATTTCCAGAAGAAGGGACTGGTTAAGTTGCTGGGGTTGGATTATGAGATTAAATATCGTCTAGGCAGATACAACAAGGTTGTAGATGAACTTTCAAGGCATCCTGACATATCTGATAGCAGTTGTCAGGCTGTGACAACAGTTTTACCTGCTAGGTTGAGTGAAGTTGAGGCAACTTACAAGTTTGATGATTAGATCGGGGAGGCTATGGTGGAGGCAGCAATACCTACTATGTGGCCTCACATAAACACTGTCAGATAGTGAATATTGTACCATAAATCAGCCATTTTTGTCAGAGGTACTAGTACTATGAGGGAACAGGTTCTGCAGATGTTACATGAGTCTCCAGTGGGGGTCATTCAGGAACTTGGGCCACCAACCAAATACTGAAAACCTAATTCTGGTGTCTTGGACTGAAGAGAGATGTCAGCAAGTTCATTGTGAAGTGTGACATTTGCCAGAAGTGCAAGAGTGAAAAAGTGCCTTACCCGAGTCTTTTACAGCCTTTGCCCCTACCCGAGGGAGCATGGAAGCACATTTCCATGGACTTCATTGATGGTTTTCCCAAATATGGAGGGAAAGAGGTTATTCTAGTGGTGGTTGATTGCTTTACCAAGTATGGCCATTTCTTTGGTCTCAGCAAGCCATATACAGCGGCTTCAGTAGCCTAGATTTTCTTGGATGGGGTGTTCAGGCTTCATGGTATGCCCCAGACTATTGTTTCAGATAAGGATGTAATCTTCACCAATAATTTTTGGACCGATCAGTTTGTTGCAGGGTACCCAGCTGCACTATTCCACAGCCTATCACCCACAGACTGATGGTCAAACAAAGAGGCTGAATTGCTACAAGAATTTTGGTTAGTTATGACAAAATATTATTTTTTTTTGTCAGAATAGTTTTGTCATAATAAGATGTTTAATTTGACAATCCTTTTATTTGTCAAAATATCATAACCTATTACGACAAGAGCAGAGTTGACATAATATTTTGTCAAAATAAGCCTTTATTATGACAAAATACTTGTAGTCATTAGTATGTTGTCAAAATATGGTACTCCCGAGTGAAAATGACGATCTTGTTATGAAAACATACTTTTCGTAACAAAATTAGTTAGAATAGTATACGGTTGTGATGAGTAGTTTGTCAAAATATCGTATGACGAAATGCTGAGTTGTTAAAATATATGTTAATTACCTATCGACGAAAGTGAAATTGTTTTCGACTAGTGGGATATTCTGGAGCGAAGGAAGAAGAGTAATCTCCAATTCTCAGACTGAAAAGAAAAACCAATCAGTGATGGAGGGAAATCATGGCGCTTCTCTTTTTCATTCTCCGCCCCAAAAATTAAGAAGTCCAGCTCCTCTCTTTCCCCCTTTCTTTCCTTTCGTTGGAGAAGATTAACCCAACCACCGATCTGAATTCCCAGATTGCTCATCTATATAACCCTCTCCATCCACGCATTTAATTCCGTCACTACATCCACTTCCTTCCCCGCATGTAAGAATCCCCACAGCCTCCCATTTCATTGTTCGTTTGTTTTCAGTTGTCGATTTTCTTGCTTTGGTTGCATATTCTATTCCGTCCCAAGAGGGAATGAAACATATTATGCGATTGATTTCCGATCTAGATTCATATATTTGGAGCAGGTCTTGAGAAAAACGGAAGAGGATATTCGAAACCCAGGTTAGAACCCTCTCATTCTCTTCCCTTGAATGCATGCATCTATGAAATCATGAGTGCTAACTCATTCCAGATTGATATTTGAATTCTGCGAGTTCTCTTTTGTTTGCCTGTCATTGTGAAAGTTTGTAATTAGGTCGTGGGTAGGTTCGATACAATAAATGGGCATTTTGGATGGTTCTTGATACGGCTGAGGGGAGTGTCCCAGCAGCCTATGTGGCCCTAACTAACCACGTTTACATTTGTTTCTCCCAGGTCCTACTTATTTTAATCCTCCTTATCCTGCACCATCTGGGTGAATTGTTGGAGTTCCATTGATTTTGGGGATCTGCGGCAAAGGAACATTGATTTGTTCAGGTTAGTTCACTTTAAATACACTAGGAGAATGGATAGGTCGTGGTTGAATTTGAAAGACAGATTTGTCCTCAGTATGTACGCCGTGTTGATGACTTTATACACTGTGCCATTCATTGTCTTGATGGTCAAGGTAGAGTTAGGTGTCCATACCGAGGGTGCAACAATTGCTCCTTCAAGACATTGAGTTAGTGAAACCTGATATCTACAATCATGGAATGGTTCAGGATTATGTACGGTGGGTTCATCATGGGAACCTACTGTTGATATTGGTAGTAGGGTCTAGCGATTTCTCCTCCTCATGCTGAGGAAGAGGTGAGACCATTATTTGCACATGTTTTCAACGCTCATTATAGAGCCGTTTGAGAGTCAATTCTTGTGTATTAAAGCGAATTCACGCTAGGTTGTGCGTTTATTTCATATTTCAGGATTTAGTTTGGAAAGAGAGGCTTGAAGGCGAGTTTTGAGTCGGAAATGGAGAGATGGCGCCAAGGAGGAGTTGACTAGGAAATTACCCGGTAAGGTCACTAAAATACCCGACCAGGTATATGTGAAGGGAGACTGGGTTTATGACGTTCTAGAGGCAGGGGGCAGAATGGGTCCCGCTCGAGGGGCATAAATACCCGATCGGGTATTTTAGCCCTCAATAGGGTATTACCCCTTGACTTGCTGTGATGCATTTTGAATTACCCGACCGGTCCCCATGAATACCCCACTCGTATGCACAAGGACAAGCTGGAGACTGAGTTTTCCAAGTTCATGGCAATGTTGAAGCAGGTCAACATCAACATGCTGTTCGTGGAGACACTGTCGAAGATGCCCAAGTACACAAAATTCATGAAGGATCTCCTTGCCAACAAAAAGAAATTTGGGGATCTCTCGACAGTGATTCTAAGCGAGGAGTGTTCTCCAATCCTGCAGAACAAGTTGCCAGAGAAGCGCAAAACCGAGGGAGTTGTACTATCCATCTTGTTATTGGCGGCATGCAAGTAGGAAAGTCCTTGGCGGGCCTAGGCGCTAGCATCAATGTCATGTCTTATAAACTATTTAAGAAGCTAGGCCTAGGTGAACCTAGAACAACTAGGATGAGTATTCAGTTAGCTGATCGGCCGATTGTGAATCCTAGGGTATCATAGAGGACTTCCTTGTTAATGTGGGTGCATTCAGATATCTTGTTGATTTTGTTATTCTAGATAGAAATGAGGATGTGGATGTGATGTCCCTTCCATCTATTCCCACCGAACATTGTTGAAGGATGAGATTTGGCAGGTGAGGCAGCCCCAGCGGAGATTGACACCAAACTTGGAGATTGTGGTTCGAGCGGAGATTAGAAAGTTGATGGACCCAAAAATTATCTTTGCCATTTCTGACAGCGAGTGGTTCAGTCCCACTCAGGTGGTGCTCAAGAAGGGCGGGATGACCGTGTTTCCCAACGAGAAGAATGAGCTCATCCCGATGCGCATGGTGATCGGGTACCGCGTCTGCATTGACTATCGCCGCCTCAACGATGCCACTCAGAAGGATCACTTCCCTCTGTCATTCATTGACCAGATGCTAGAGAGGTTGGCGGGGCATGAGTTCTACAGTTTCCTGGATGGGATGTCCGGGTATTTTCAGATTCCCATAGCACCGGAAGACCAGGTGAAGACTACCTTTACCTGCCCTTTCTGCACATTTGCTTACCGGAAGATCCCATTTGGGCTTTGCAACGCCCCAGCCACATTCCAGCAGTGTATGCTTGCTATCTTCGATCGTCTGCTCGGATAAATCATGGAGGTGTTCATGGACGATTTTCTGTCTATGGAGGAGACTCATTCTCTCACTGTCACCATAACCTGCAACTCGTCCTGAAAAGGTGTGAGGAGACAAACCTGGTGTTAAGTTGAGAGAAGTGCAACTTCATGGTTCCCGAGCGCTTAGTTCTGGGGCATAAGATCTCCAAGATGGGGATAGAGGTGGACAAAGCGAAGATTGAGACAATCGGCAAGCTGGCTCTTCCCACATCTGTAAAGGGGATCTGCAGTTTCTTGGGTCATGCAAGTTTCTATATGTGATTCATCAAGTAATTCTCGAAGATCGCTTTGCCCCTGACGAAGCTACTTGAGAAGGATGCCCCCTTCCATTTCAATGGCGCGTGCACAGCAGCATTCACGACCTTGAAGGAGAATCTCACTAATGCTCTTATCAGGGTTACTTCTGATTGTACCTTACCATTCGAGCTGATCTGCGAAGCAGATGACTTCGCAATTGGAGCTGTCCTGGAGCAGAGGCGGGACCAACATTTCCGGCCTATCTACTATGCCTAGAATACCCTCAATGATGCCCAGGAGAACTACACCACCACAGAAAAGGAGTTTTTGTAGTGGTGTTCACGGATCACTCCGTCATAAGATACATGATGGGCAAGGCCGATGACAAGCCTCAGCTCATACGATGGAACTTATTACTGCAGTAGTTTGACATAGAGATATGGGTCAAGAAGGGAGCCAAAAATGTTGGTGCTGATCATCTCTCCTGGTTGGACGCACCTTTCGCGGACAACCTCGAGGAGGAGATCAACGATTCTTTTTCAGATGAACGATTGATGATGATGTGCCTGGTGGAGAGTGTCACCACTTGGTTCTCCAATTTCGCGAACTATCTGGTGGGCCAGCAGTTTTCCAAGGGGATGATGACTCACACCAAGGAGAAGTTCTTCTCCGACCCGAAGCACTACTTCTGGGATGACCCGCATCTCTTCAGGATCAGAGCCTACGAGGTCATCCATCGCTATGTCATGGAAAATGAGATGGAGGGCATTTCTATATCATTGCCATGAGTGACCTACTGGCGGGCACCATGGCGGTAACCGCATGGCTAGGAAGGTACTACAGTCGGGCTTCTACTGGCCCTCGCTCTTCAAGGACGCCAACACTTTCGCGCGTCGGTGCGACCGATGCCAGAAGTCAGGTAACATCTGTGCCCATGATGAGATGCCCCAGAATGTATTTATTAATTGTCATTTGATGTCTAGGGTATCGATTTCATGGGCCCCATCACTCCATCATTTGGTAATCTATACATCTTAGTTTCTGTTGATTACGTCTCTAGGTGGGCTGAAGCGCAGGCTTTCCCCACCAATGATGCTAGATGTGTTTGCCAGTTTCTTAAGCAACTGTTCTCCTGGTTCGGGAAACCTATAGCCATCATCAGCGACAGAGGCACCCATTTTCATGTCCGATTCGATAAAATCCTCTCTCGCTATGGTGTCACTCACAAGGTGTCTGTGGCGTACCACCCCCAAACGAGTGGTCAAGCCGAACTGACGAATAGGGAGCTAAATCACATAATTGAGAAAACGATGGATCAATCTCGCAAGAATTGGTCCACCAAGCTCGATGACGCTCTCTAGGCATATCGAACTGTCTACAAGACAGCGATGAGTACTTCGCCGTATCGGCTTGTCTATGGAAAGGCATGTCACCTGCCTGTGGAGCTAGAGCAGAAGGCCTTCTGGACCCTCAAACTGCTCAACTTGGATGTAAGTTTTGCAGGTGCTGAAAATAAGATGCAAATGCTGGAGCTGGAGGAATGGCGTTACCACACCTATAAGAACACCAAAATGTACAAAGAGTGAACTAAGCGTCTTCACCACGTTCGATTGAGGGGCCCGAAGGAGTTTCAGGTTGGCAATCGAGTTCTCATCTATAACTCTCCCCTGAAACTCTTTCGTGGAAACCTCCACTTCCGGTGGTCTGGACCGTTCATGGTCAAGCAGGTGTTCCCATATGGCACTATCAAGATTGCCAACCCGCATACTGAGTCGTTTAAAGTGAATGGCCATCGTCTAAAGCTATATCTAGGAGACGAGGTCAAATGTGCGGAGTTGGTGGTTGAACTCGCGGACCCTTAGTTCTGGTGGCTGCGTCTAGCTAAAGACACAAAAGAATCTAGGAGACGAGGTCTAACGTGTGCAGTTGGTTGTTGAACTCGCGGACCCTTAGTTCTAGTGGCTGCGTCTAGCTAAAGACATAAAAGAAAGCGCTTGTGGGGAGGCAACCCCACCACGGTTTGCATTTGCTTTTCCCTTTTTCTTTTGATTTTTGGTATGTTCGAGTCAGTTTGCGATGTGTGATAAAGTTAGATCGTTTGGTATACCTTGGTCTAGGGTCAATCTGCTCATGGGAGTTTTAAAAAGGAAAAAAACTCGAGATTGGCCGAAAAGGGGCTATTACCCTGTCGTGGGCTCAAATACCCGACTGGGTATTTTGCCCTTGCGGCCGGGCTGTCTTCTGTTCATGAGGCGGGCAAAAGGCCAAATACCCAGCCGGATATTTCCCCTTTTTAATTCCAAACCCAGCCGCCCCCATTCTCTCTCCTCTCATTTTTCCAGATCCCACTCTCTCTGCCTTCTCTCTTCCTTCTCACTTCTCTCGCTAGACCGCGCCTTCCAGCCATTCTTTTGTAGATCCCAGTTGTATACGACCTCCAAATTGAAATCCGATCATGGATTCAGGGCCTACGCTGCAGGGCGCCCCTCCTCTAGAAATTTCCCTAGTTTGGGAGACGTTTAATTTTTCCGGCCACCGCCGCCTCCTCGCCGCCGCGACTTTCCGGCGACACCTTTGGGGCCGTTTTTTGGTGTGGTTTCGTGCCCCTTGCCCTCTACTCGTGTCCCTCTATAGTCCTACTTGTGTTTCCAAGTGTGTGTGTCTTGAATAATTGTTGTTATTTCTAGAAAATCGGACTGTATATGTTAGGCCCAAGAACTGTGAATTGATTGGCATGATTGAACTAGGATAGGGTGCGGGATGCTCTTGATATGACCTTCTAGTGCGGATTAGGTGCCTGATTAACTATATGCTCCAAATTGTGCCATTATTCCTGCTTGAACTGTGGTTGTTTTGTCGTGTTCTTACTGCAAATCGACTGCTTCGTGCTTGACTTCTTACCTTGGTGATCCTTAAGTGTGGGGGTACAGTTGCGCCCCTACTTGCGGTCCTAACATGATTTTCTTTTGGTTCCACCTTTGGTTTGATTATTTTGCAGGATCATGTCTCTCGCTCACCCTTACGTGCAGGACCTAAGCCTTCACGTCGATTTTGTTGAAAAGTTCGCCAAGGTCATCAATGGGGTGTTTCACCGCCACCATCACCTCGCGTTTGGGGTTTTCCACTAGCTCCACTGCCTCGTTGATATGGTTGCTGCCATCTACCACCCTCATTGGCGGATTCTCTTGACCACCAGCGATTCCACCTACACAGAGCTGGTCTGGGAGTACTACTCCACCTTCAAGTACCGCCCCAAGGCGGCTCACGACTCCACCACCGACGTCACTTTCTGGCTTGGCGATCACACGCGCCAAATGAGCATCGACGGGCTAGCTCATGCCTTGGGGATTCATTACCACCCCTACTCTAAGCCCCACAGGGAGTTTCCGAATCCCACCGACTTTAACCAGGATGCTTTCTACAACCAGGATTCATTACCACCCTCGCCCGTACTGACTATAACCAGGGATGTTTCGTTCCGAGCCAGATGACTATCACCACCATCTAGTCCATCAATGGATTTCTTCACCGCGATGTTCCACCAAAGGGGGCTCCAGTTCCAGCAGCTTGGGCTCCAGAACTAGCAGCTCATGGACCACCAGCGCCAGTTCAGCAGCAGTATTCAGCCCACCAAGTTGAGTACGCCACCAGGTTCGCTGCATTGGATGAGCGCTTTGACCATCTGGAGGCTCATCACGGTGTCTCCCTTGCTCACATCAAGTAGGAGCGAGGCCGCAGTCGTCGGATGATGGAGTATCATGAGCACCGGATCCAGTCTTGTCACCCACCGCAGGAGCACCACTAGACCACTCCGTTGGAGCACTTCCCACCATCACCACCACCGCCGGGGACTTTGGCGACCTCATGGACCACATTAACTTCGACCACCTTGAGTAGGCTGTACTCGGTGGCATTTCTCTGTGATTTTCATGTGTTTTGTTTTGGGATGGAGTGCAAACTGGATTTTTGTGTGTTTGGGTTGTTTTTCTTTTGGATTATGTACTATTGGGCTGACAACTCTACCTAACGCATTTGTGTTTGAGTGATTGTTTTGCTCTAGCCCGTGCTCTTGCTTTTGACTGGTCCCATTTCCAGTCCTCCTCTCTCTGACTGGTCCACTTCTAGTCCGGCTGCAGTATGATCTTCTCGGTACCATCGTTCCCCTTCTCTCTCCCTCTTCTCCATTGAGGGCACTGTCAAGTTTAATTGTGGGGGGATGTTTCTATTTGACTGTCTAGCTATGTTTGTGTGCTTGGAGCCTAGTCTACTGTCCAACCTTCGATTTGAGGGCCAAGCAAGTTTTCCTTGCAATGACCTACTCAGTATGCTTTGAATTGAAAGTCTTTTAGTACTATGCAATCTAGGGAGATAGTGTAGTGCTATGGAGGATAATAAATTATAAGATCTCTCCTCTCTTCCTTTTTGTTGTGCCAGTTGATTGTGTGAACTAGTGGAAATAGGACATTTGATTCATGTGATGTCGATGACTCTCTCTTGCTGTGTGTGGAATCTTGTTTCATATAAGGATGCTCAGGTGTGTAATGATAAGGCAGTTGGTCCTCCATGTCAGAAAAATCGAAATCTTAAACATGGGGTAAGCCCAACGTGTGTGGCACCGTTCATTGCACAAAATCGGGTTTTGGAAGAGATTTTAGTGATCCTTAGTGGGGTAGCCCTACAAGGTGAAGCTAAGCCGTCTCTAGTATAAGTAAAAATTCCACCCGTTGAATGGTTTGTCTACTTGAGGATGTATTTTTCAGGGCACGGATAGAGCTTCTGACACCCCTTAATTTCATTCACCCTCCACACGAAGTGAGGAAAATAAGTTAAAAGAAGTTCTCCGGCGAGCGATAGATGTACAATAATTTCTCTTGCTCACCTAATAAGGGTAGACCGTGCATAAAAATGCAGTAGGAACCCCAACAAAGTGCTAATGTGAGAAAAACAAAAGAATAGAAACTAAGGAAAAGTGGTTCCAACAAGTGAAATGGAATGAAAGAGCATCCAATACAGAGAGTCCGTGGTTGTTGTGTCATGTGAGTGAGTCTCTTTTTCCATGAATTGTCTGTCCTAGATCCACTGCTTCACATGATCTTGATGTGAGTCTAGAAATCGCATTAAGGGAAATAGGGGGTGTTTTAGAAAACCGGTTGACCTCGTAAGTCGCTTAATGATATCTAGGAAGTCCTCTATCAATGATCAGGGTTGCATGGTGTTGTAGAGGTCTGGAGAGTTGCATTGGTATGAGTCAAGTTTGCTTGGGGGCAAGCAAACACTTAAGTGTGGGGGAATTTAATAGACTGTTATTTGCACATGTTTTCAACCCTCATTATAGAGTCGTTTGAGAGTCGGTTCTCGTGTTTTAAGCCGATTTCACGCTAGGTTGTGCGATTATGTCATATTTCAGGACTTGCCATGGAAAGGGAGGCTTGGAGGCGAGTTTCGGGTCGGAAATGGAGATTTGGCGGCAAGGAGGACTTGACTAGGATGGAATAAACTCTCTCTCTCACCTGGGTATGAAGAACCCTAGATTTGTATGTTAGGTTTGGTTGTATGAACCCAAGTATATGATCTTTTGACAGTGATTATATTCTATTGAGGCATGTTTTTCTAAATTGCATGAATCTTGATCACATTCATGTAGTTCCTGCTTTGATATAGAAAGAGAATATCTGTCTAGGTTGATAGAGCACCCTTAATTGAAGGTGGTGAGTTGATCACTTTAGTCAAGGAGTCAATTCGGTGCTCTGTACTGGATTTATTTCAGTAGAGGACGGTTTTCACGTTAGGGCCTCAGTTTGTTTATTCTGGTGGAGGGTAGTCACCCGCCGGGTATTCAGATTGAGAGTGTCAGGAGACCTTTAGTCAAGACTTCAGACTGAATAATAACCTTCCGCAGTATAACTTTCACTGAAGTTGGACTTGGAGAATTATAACCCGACTTAACTGCATTCTAGGGAGACCATATCTGAGTGACCTCTCTCAAACTGGAATCACAACTTTTACTGCTTTGTGTTTGTTTAGCTTAGTTAATACCTCACTATAGTTAAACCACTAGGTAAGGAGAATTCACGGAGTAGTCATCACATCTAGAGCTCGGGTTGTCAATTAAGACTAACCCCGCTATACTAGGCATTAGTAGGTGGTTGCACTTGGGCACTTTCTAGTGTGACAGTTTCAGCGAGTCAAGAGGAGATTTTTTTGTTGATACAGACATTCCTACCATGTTAGATGACTTAGGTAGAGCTAAAGCCGCACAAATACCCGAATCTTGAAACTCCATTAGGGCTGTTGGGTATATTGATCCCACATTAGCGAGATTGATTAAGGATGCTAAAGCTCCACTTTTTCCTGGTTGTGAAACCTTCTCCAAACTTTCATTCATTATGAAGTTGATGAACAACAAAATAATTACAAATAGTTCAGACAAATCATTCAACTTGAATTTGGAAACGATTAAAAAGGCTTTACCTAAAGGTGAGCCTTTGCCAAGTTCTTACTATGATGTGAAAAGATATACTAAAGACGTGTGTTTTGGTTACACCACAATAGATGCTTGCCATAATGATTGTGTTTTATTTAGGGGGGATCTTCTACATGAGAGGAAATGCCTGAAGTGCCAATCTGATAGGCATCCAGGAGATGCACTGACTTGGAAAGAATTTGATGCAGCCATAGTTGGTTTGCTTTCGATCATAGGAACGTCTGGCTTGTATAGTTGAGTGATGGGTTTAATCCGTTTGGCAACATGAGTACTAGCTCAACATGTGGTATGTTGTTCTTACTCCTTACAATTTGCCACCATGGTATTGCATGAAAGAGTCTTTTCTTTTTCTTAGTCTCCTGATACTACGGAAGAAATCCTCGGGTAATAATATACATGTGTATTTGGAGCCATTGGTTGAGAGTCTGAAGTGTTATGGAATCATGGGGTCAAATCTTATGATGCTTACTCTAATGAAACTTTTCAATTACATGTTGATTTGTTATTGACCATAAATGATTTTCCAGCTTATGGTATGTTGTCTGGATGGAATACTAAAGGGGGGTTAGCTTGTCCTGTCTGCAATAGGGAGACAAAATACCTACGATTACAATTTGGTAGCAAAGTGTGCTATCTAGGTCACCATAGATGGTTAGAAAAAGATCACCCATGAAGGAGAAGTAGGAAGTTTGATGGGAAGTCAGATTTCATAGCTAGGCCTAAAGCTGGACAACCACTTCTTGACAAAGTTACTTTCGCTTTAGGTGTTATGCATGTGCAGAAGAATATCAATGAGAATTTGCTAGGAACCCTGATGAACATTAAAGGAAAAGCGAAAGATGGCATGAGTTCTAGGCTAGATTTGGAGAACATGGGAATTCGCAAAGAGTTGCACATTGATAGAACTGGGGCAAAGCCTTGTTTACCTCAGGTCTGATATTCATTACCGATTTTGAAACAACGAGAAGTGTGTGAGTGGTTGAAAACCATGAAGTTCCCCGATGCATATGCATCCAACGTTTTACGTTGTATCACTAGTGATGGGCGATCTATGAATGACATGAAAAGTCACGACTACCATGTTTTCATACAATGTTTATTGTGCCGGAAGTGGCACGAGGTTTCTTGAAGAAAGAAGTATACGTCGTCTTGGCTGAACTAAGCCAATTTTTTAGGGAGTTATGTTCCAAAACTATATCCATATCTTCTGTCCACACTTTGCAATAAAAACATAATCTTAATTATGTGCAAACTAGAGTTGGTTTATCCCTCATCGTTCTTCATCATAATGATGCATCTTGCCATGCATCTTCCTGATGAGATAATGTTGGGCGGTCCAGTTAAATATAGGTGGATGTATCCAATGGAAAGGTACATAGGCAGTCTTTGTTTTTTTTTTTTTGTTAATGTTTTAAGTTTCATTTTCACTCAGTTAACATGCATTTCTGTATTCACTTGTCCTAAGGTTCTTAGGGAAATTGAATAAACTTGTCACAAATAAAACACGTGCAGAGGGATCCATTGCTGAAAAATATATCGCCAAAGATTGTTCTGAATTTTGTGCGAGATATATTGACGGGGTTGAGTTGGTGGAGACTCGTTTAGAAAGAAATGATGAAGGGCCTCATTTACATGGTGAGGGTGGGTTTTCTATTTTCAATAAGAAGACTAGACCATTTGGTGGTGCTAAACACGAGACTCTAAAGATTCCCGAGTTTAACAAGATTCAAACCTACATACTAAATAATTGGGAAGAGGGGAAGGATTGCTTCAAGTAAGTCAAATTGTCTTTTCATATGAATTTCCCTTCAAGTGCGTAGGTGGTACAATGTTTGTTGTTATAGGTAAAGTTCTAATCACATATGATACTCCTGATAGCATGTGTTCCGAGGAGATGAAGAGGATTAATCTGAATTCTTCATTCACGGCTACTGCAGAATTTTTCCCAAAATGGTTAAAAACTTATGTAAGCTGTGGTTAGTTATATAAATCGATACCTAGAACGATTTTATCTTTTAGGTTTGAGTTCAAGTTTTCTTATGACAATTTAACTGTGCCTTGCTGCTTTTTTTTGTGTATTTTATATAGGTTACAAAGTTGTTTGCCTCTGGCTCGCTTGGCCAGAATGACAATTTATACATTCTAGATATAGGTGCAGATGAGAGAATAACTAGATACATGGTTTTAATTGTCAATGGTGTTCGATATCAAATTCATGAGGTAGATAGTAAATGGAGTATTCAGAATAGTGGTGTTGTTGTCCAAGGAGAACATAATGGGCAGATTATAGATTTTTATGGTGTGGTGGTAGACATTTTGCGAATTCAATTATGTAACAACTTGAATGTATATTTATTCAAGTGTGATTAGTGGGATGCAGGAGATACGAGGAATGGGATAAGATATGATGGTTTCCTAACTAGTGTAAACATAGGGAAGAGGTGGTACTGGAAACATGAGAAGTTGTTTAAGATGGAGGTGAGAGTTATCTGTAAAATGATGGATCCCATTGGGAATTTCTACCGGAAACATGTCACTTAAGAGGATAAACAACCCATATTCCAGAAGCTACAGGTAATTTTCAAGAAGTCAGCCTTATCATTCCATGTTTATGCTTTTTTGCAGCCTTACCATTATCAGTACATGTTCATCTTTGTGTTCCAGAACGAGTTTGATATCTCCATTACTAGTGTAGCTACAAGGAAGGTCGTTGAATTTACATTATCAAGGAGGTTCACAACTTGGAAGCACCTATGTTATATGCACTACAAGGAATTAGGTCCTGCTAATGCTCGCCTGACTCCACCCAAAAATATCAACATTAGGGATTGGACTCTTTGTGTGATCATTTTGAAAGTCCTGAATTCAAGGTAATATCTCAATTCTTAGGCTGTCACCATGTTTGTGCCATACCTACCACTAATTTTCAAAATGATATGATGTGCAATGTCAGAGTGTAGCCAACAAACAGAACAAGGGTGAGCAGACATATGCTCATACTACTAGTGGAAAGTCGTGTAGCCAGCAGATGTATGAAGTTGTAAGAAGTCATTTTCAGTGGCTGATCGAGTAGACGACAATTATTGTTTAAAGGCTTTGTGAATGATTTAATTACTTTTGCATGGTTTGAACTAGGATCAAGCAAGACATGCTGCTACTAATGCCACTACTAAAAACAATGATGATTCTTGAGAGGTGGAGAATAGCAGTAAGCCATCTGATGTAGTGGAGGAAGAGCCCAGAGAACTGAGAGTCTATGCGGACACCCACAAGAAATTTGATGGCAGTTTGTGAATGTGGAACCCCAGCAGAACTATGTAAGCACTCTTTTCATTGTTGATGATTGGTAGGAGGATTTAGGAAGTCTACTGAATAAGAGGATAGTTAGTGATTAAGGGTTTGTTTGGTGAAGGAATAATCTTCATTGGTTCCTCGAATGAGGCCAATGAACATACCCTTGCATGTTGTGTATTTATTCTATAAAGTTTTGCTTGCAGTAGGAAATGAAGAGGATTTATGTAGAGGCAGTTGAACAAGGGAATCCATTGTGAGGAGTTGAAAGTGTTCGTAGGTTGCTAGACAAAGCACCGAGTTATGTTAGAAAGGCATACCTCATTTTTGAAAGAGAGAAGGAGCTGGAAGCTCGTTTGGAGACCTCTCTTGCTAATGCAGATAAGCAGAGACAGGAATTCAAAGATAAAATCAAAACTCAGCAAGACCAGATCCAAAAATAGGAAGAAGAGCTTCGGGGTCAGAAGGTGACTATCGATGCCTTGGAAGCACCACAAGAGAGTCTGAAGGACTATGTGGAGTCACTTGCTGCGAAAATCAATGGAGACTATCAGATGCTTAGATGGGGTTTTGTTGGGCAGGGCTGATGTAGACTTTCAGTTTTCTTTTTTGCTTTTAAGTATTGTACTTCTTCAAGTAAGCACAATCATGGATAAGTTATGAGTGTCAAGACAAGAATGGTTGGTGGCACATGAATGGTATCTATCATTTCGACATGTAGTTTGTTTTTGTAATTATCAATGTTGTTGTAATACCCATCTAACTTGACTAACATAAGATTGTCACAACAAGGCGTTAAGTTGACAACAATCCGTCAAAATAAATAGTCTAAATGACCAAAATTGGCTAGCGTTGTATTCGATTTGAAAAATTTCGTTTGTAAAAATAAGTATGAAGATCCTACACTACTTGTATTATGCCAAAATCTGATGACAAACTATTCGTCAAAACTGCATATTTTGTCAAAATAACAGGCAAAAAAGTGTTGAATATTGTCACAAAATACCCCCTGTTCTGACAAAATAGACCATTATCGTAACGCAAATGTTTTATCACAATAGGTTGATATGATGATGACATCAGTTTTGTCAAAATAGGAAAAACTTATTGTAACAAAAAATTATTTTTTTCAATTCAGACCTATTTCGACAAGGTAGTTTTGACCAAAAGTGTGACAGCTTATGTTACACCCCGATCTTGCCAAAAGTCAAAATGACTATTAAAACCTTGGGGGAAATTCGTCAAATTCCGTCGTAATATCGATGAGGACTAAAAATGCAAACTCTCGGTTCAAACGATGTCGAGTTTCGATATAAATCGAATAAGTTACGGACGTTAGTTGAGTTACGGATTAAACTCACCCGTAATTTTTGAAATTCCCCGAGGTAGATAAAACCCAACCCTAATCCCATGCTCCACTCGGCAACACTCAAGTTAATTAAAACCCTACGCAGCCTTTCACCTCTCCACCGAAAACAGTAGGCTCAGGAAATCAAAAGCAAAGGGGGTGCGATGGAGGTAGGAGAATTTCATCTCCTCGGCTACTCGTCCCCTTGTTAATGCCTATCGCTGCCCTGCCATGTGGAAGGTAGCAAGCATGAGGTGGCTTGCGCTGGGAAAAGCAAAGGCGGCAGCAAGCATGAGGGGGTTGCTCTCGGGAGGCCAACGCAAAAGCAAGGCGGTTTGATTTTTTTTGGTTGTCGCTGTGTGGTTGAAAGTTGGGTTTCTCGTGGCCGTGTTATTGCCATTATCAGGAATCGCAACTCATCGTCTCCAAGTTATTGTCGGCTTGCGGTGGGGTTCGCATAGGCTAGCGGAAAGCGGCTGCATCACTCTCTGCGTTTGCGGGGAATAAGGCAAAGCGGCGCAATTATTCCTCTCTACTACGAGAGCTGCTTAAGCAGGCATGGAGACGATGCTCCCGAATTGATCCACGAGAGGTGAGCAGGCCCAATGTTTACTGTGAGGGGTGGTTAAGCAAGAACGGGGCATATTATGCAAGCAGGTAGGACCATTATGCAACCAAGCAGGAGAGCGATAGGCGGAGGGCATTATTAAGCATGCAGGAGGAGGCACCTACATAGGCATGTGGTGTCGGCAAATTAGGGCAAAAACGCATGATCAAGCCAGTTTCAACGAAAGTAAAGTGAGTGTAAAGGGGTAAATTCTACGCCTTACGATTTTCAAGTATTTTCCTTGAGTATTTTCGAGTATTGATTTACGTGATGTATGTGCAGTATTTGATTCATGTTTGAGATTGCATGATTATTGTTGATGATATGTGATTTTTGTTTGAGCTATGTTTGATGTTAAGGTGCATGAGCTATTATTTAATTTAAAGCTTTACGAGTATAAGTTATTATTAAAGAGTAAGAAACAAGTTCTTTTAGAGAAGTAACTCACCTTCAAGAAGGTGAAGTCGTTTTAAGTGTTTTTAGTCACTAGCGCCAGTCCGTTGCCATTTGAGATTTTCAGGTAGAGTAGCAGTTATGCTCTTGAGATCTTTGAGACAGAGCAGCAGTTATGCTCTTGATACTTTTAAGATGATGCTCGTGGTGAAGAGCCACCACGATAAGTTTAATATGTTAGGGGGATGAATCGTTACGACTTCCCTAACTAAGTTTAAGTTTAAAGAAAGCTTTGATGGCTTCTCATACGTATGAGTTGGCAACCAGACTAGCTAGTGGGGGATCCCAGTGTCAGTCAAGTATTTAAGTTGAGATTTAAGCTTTAAGAATGGAGGGTAATAGTTATTCCCATACAGTTTTTTTTAAGAGTTGAGATTTTTAAGATTGGAAGTACAAACAACTTCCTCTAGTCAAAGTTAAGTGTTTAAAGTAAAGTATTCCAGTATGAGAATTATTAAATCGTAAGGGCGTAGACTGACCCCATCTCACTCACCAGGATTTAGTAAAGGAAAAGCGAGAACTGGACCGATAGTTGCAGCTAGAGGAGCAGTTAGTGAGCAGCGAGATCGAGAAAGCTGTTCGAGGCAAGCCAGCTAGAGGAGAGCAGTATAAGCGTCACAAAGGATGCCTAGTTAAGATTTTCAGTAGCAGCAACGACAAAGACTACTTAGTTATTTTCATTTTATGATTATGAGTATAGACTGGAGATCAGATTGAGATTTTAAAGTTTGAGTTTAAATTGCCCACGTGTTAGGGTTTGCTCTGAGCTACAACTGTGTGTTTTCAGTATTTTATTTATGAAAATTTTTCCCCGCTGAAATTTAAGATTTGAGTATTTTATTTATCAATGATATTTTAGTAAAAGTAGTACTCGGCCGGGTTAGGGTGTTTCAGCTTATTTTGTCAAAATAAACTTATTATGACTAAATTGAGATTTATTTGACAAAACATGTTGTCAAAACAACCTAAAATTCCTTTAGATATCGTTGCATGGAATATTTACCTCAGATGTATGTCTCTTACTAGTTATGCTACTTGGGTTTCATGGTTACCATTAGCAGAATGCTGGTATAACACCAATTATCACCATAGCCTCCAAATCACTCCTTTTGAGGCCTTGTATGCAGCGGCGAATCCAAGACTGGGTAGAGCACTAGGCCGCATTTTGAAAACAGGCAGAGTGGCCTAGGCCATAGCTCGACGAACACTTAAACGATTACCGAAAATAAAAATTTACAAGTGATATACTAGCTTTGATCCAAATGACGGATAAGCCACAACCTGGGAGCGCCCCCTGGATCCGCCGCTGCTTGTATGTCTACTCTCCTTCTCACTTTGGTATTCATAATCCACTCTCCACTTTTGTAGCAGCGGTGGTTGACAAACTAAGGGAGCAACCTTGCTTGAAGTGGATGAAGCTGGAACCTACTGCATTTCTTGCTAGGAGGGTTGTCAAGCGTGATAATAAGGTTGCTACTCAACCTTTGATTCAGTGGTCACACCAACAAGAAGAAGATGCCATAAGGGAGTTCTTGGACGATTTGAAGCAGAAGTTCCTAGAGTTTTCGACTTGAGGACAAGTCTCAGCTAGAAGGGTGGGACTTGTAACAGTTTGGTGGTTGTTTTCTAACAAGATAGGAAAGGGAGGACTATTCTGTAAGTAGTGGTTGACAGCTGTCAATCTAGGAGTGGTTACTTAAGTGTCCGTTGTAAAGGTTGTTGAGGACCTGAGTAATAAAAAAACAACTTTTCCGTCTCCTCTCTCTCTCTCTCTCTCTCTCTCTCTCTCTCTCTCTCTCTCTCTCTCTCTCTCTCCTCTTCTCTTCAATTCCTCTCCTTTTTCCCCTAAATCTTGCTGAGCTGATCCAGAGTGTTATAAGCACACTTCCAATCATCACTCCAAAGCCATCCGAGACCTGACTGATGCTTGCCAAAATTGGGGATTCTTTCCGGTGCTACTACTAGTAGTTCAAATCCCCCATATTTTTTTATTCACCACTTAATTTTCTCTTTTTCCTAAATGCCATGAATCAAATTGGTTGTAATTTAAACCCTCTGGTGATCAATCACGGGATACCATAGAGCCGAATGGAGGGAATGATGGAAGCGTGCTGAACGTTGTTCAACTTGACAGAGAAGAGAAGCAAGACTTTAAAGGGAGCAACTTGTTGCAATCGATAATTCTCTTAGTTCTCGAAATGTTTAGTGTTCCACCAATCTAAACAACCTAGGGAGTTTAGTTACATAGATTCAAAAGGGAAGAGTTTCTGTCACCTTGGCAGACAAAGAAAAATTTCCTTTCCTATAACCACCAGTAATGCACAGAGTACTTTTTGACCTCATTCATGTAGAAATTCAAAATTTCCTTGTTCCTGGACGGTAACTAGTTGAGTGTGGTATTACGAGAGTAATCTAGATACTTGATGAGTTAATTGGCACTTCTTGAAATTTTCGTATTCTAAATTTTTGTTTTGCGTTTTTCAATACTTCCGTTGTCAATTTGAGGCATCTTACAGTTTTTCCAATCACTCCATCAACTAATTGTAAAATCCAACTATTCACTCTTATGTCACATTTTTGTCCATACCATTAATATTGATATGATCCTGGATTGGCTCATTATCGAGCTAGAGTTTCTTGTCAAAGAAGTCAACCCAAGTCAATTGAAGAACATGAATTTGTGGCTAAGTCAATTGCCGTGCTCAAGTAGCTTACTTTGGAGGCTGATTTCTTTCAATTGGCTTGATCAAACTGCGAGTTCGAAGCTTGTCTTGAATATAAAACCTTTTTCTACACGATGGTGGCCTTGATGGAGCAAGACAAGGTGCTGAAGGACATTATCCAAACGTGTAAACATGCTAGGAAGCAATCTGAAAACTGCCAGAAAACGGCTAAGGCATGAAGCTGTTTTGAGGAAGCTACTTTGAGGCTCTACTCGACGCATATGGGTGATAATCGAGTTAGGGGCTTCCTTCCACATGAAAGTATGCATGTTAATCTACAAAGGAGGGGGCATTGGCTGATTCATAGCATACATGGAGGACTTCCATCGAGTAGCTCAAAGATGGTATGGAAGCCTATTTGGTGACAAGAGTAGAAAGGCACAGTTGGAGTCCTTGTTGTATTCGGATTAGCTTGTTTTGAGTTTCCTTGTTGGTTTTAGCTTCTGTTTTCGTTTTAGGTTAAATTGTGAGCTATATTTAAGCATCACAAAGGTCTTTAATATTTTTTGGTTGATTGATTAAGAATTAAAACCCTAAAACTCAGTGTCATCGCTAGTTTTTGGTTGAGAGTTTGGCCGAGAAAACCAAGCTCGAATCAAGCTCTTGTATCAATCAAAATCGCATTGATCGTGGGCGAGCATCGACTTATATTCGTTAAGCGTTCCTCCAGGTGTAGGATTGCACATTGAATCCCATCTTTACCTCTTATTTCGTTATGTTTGACGATTCGTTGAAGATTTCTGGAGCTTGAATTGTCAAGCTTGTGTTCGAACAATCAAACACCCTCATAGGGTGTTATCAAATATAATATTTTATTGTTACTATTATATTCTCATTGAATTACAAGTCAAGATACAATACACTAGTAGCTGAGTTCATGTGACACTGAACACGAAGAAAAAGAATATGGAATAAAAAAAATGATGAAAGTCATTGGAAACACGTCATTTAACTTTTGATAGGGTTCATGAGCAAGGACATGACTCTCTTCTTGGATCCAGCATCGGGAGCCCCATGGCTATCTCCTGTATGGTAAGTATAGTGAGAGATCCTTGCAAGATTGATTGTTGATTGAAGAAATGACTTGGAAAAAACGTGATCATTCATCGGAGAATATTCATGTTTCGTAATTAATAGTAATCCTTCGTTCATATTCTTCCACGCTTCATCAATCAAATATTTCATGTGCTCCCTAGCATGCTCCTCGCTGACTCCAGTTTCATTCATGTAGCATGAGATTGCATTCACTGTTTCACCTCGTGCTATCTCTTCCTGATCATCCAAATACAAAATCATTAATCCCAATAATTTCACTAGATCATCTTTGGAAGTTCAAAAATGGAAACAAAACAACTATTACAAATGTCCAAATGATTTGAATTGTGTTAGAAATTTTAGCCATGAGATTTGTTTTGTACGAGGAGCTTACTGATGATGTTGCTAGATCGTTGCATAGCCGGAAAATCATAGATGGCCAGCGAAGCATTTCGTTCGAATTCATCAAGTGGCACAATGCCTCCTTCGAATAATTGATATTATCATCCGAAAGTTCATCATCTAAATGACAATATGTATGGACCAAAATGACTGCTCCTGAAACAGATCTCCAAGCATTTTCCATGTATTCAGAAAATGTTGGCAGGTTGCATTCCTTGGAACTCCATTTTGCTTCTTTTAGGAAAGCCTTCAACATACCAGCCCACTGAAACAACAATTGAAATAGGAAAATATAAGCACTTCGTTAATGGACTGTTTGGTATATTAAAGAATTTAGGAATAAATACATACTAAAGCTTACCGCTTTAGTAAGGTAAGGGATAGTGTTGTGTCCGTAATTCTTAAGAGCTTCATAACCCATCTCGTTTATTGTGTTATAAAAAGCTAAGAAACACAACTTCATGTACTTCGGCATGCTCGACACTACATTGATGTCCCACCTAAAACCAAGTCAGAAGTGAGATAACATTCAACTCTCTAACTTCTAAGATTCTACGATCAATCTAGTACAACAATTAAAGAGTACATTACATTGATGAAAACCCCATGTTTGGAATGAAATTATAAGAAAATACCTTTCAACAGCATCTGTGAATAGTTCCAACTCATCCATAGTGCCATAAACATCGTAGATATCATCGATTATGGTGATAAACGAGGTGACTTGTGTTAAAGCCTTACGACATGAGCTAAACCGAGGCTCGAACATCATTCCGACAGTCCAAAAAAAGCATTCCACCAATCTGTCTCTACTGAAACTCAATTCCTTAGCTAGCCCCAAATTGTTCCACCACCTTCATGTTAGAAATATTAAGCCATTGTCATTAAGAATCACTAACATCACATGCACACATGTATAAGTTCGTGTGTGGTAACCAGATATATAACAACTATTATAAACCAGCTGTGCCCACATTTACAAACATCTGTTATTCTGTTATAAATACTTAATGCCTTCTTCCAAGTCAGTATCATGTTGCCAAGTCAACATTACTAACAAAATTGCTAACTGGAAGTTAACATTTGGTTAATTCTTAGTATTTCGATAGGTTTGGATAATATAAAAGAATATGAAAAAGGTTTGAATAAAAAATAGACATTGTCCAAAAAAAAATTACCTTGACGAGACCTTAAGGTCCCCTTGTAGTACTGATTGAGCCATGTTGAACTCTAGCTTGGCTAGTTCAAGCAACGCCATGTTTGCTCCTTCCTTCTTCTTATACGCTTCAATGTACCATCTTGCTTCTAGCATCACCATTCTTCTATGCAACGGAACCTCCAAAGAATGACGAACCAGTTCTTCCATGTTTTCATCACCATTACTCGAGCTGATTTCCATTAGGAAGCTGTTGAGACGTTCAGTCGCATGTTCCCTCGCCTTGTCCAAAATGTCTTCACCTTGGTAGGCAAGATACGAAGCTTCATACAGACTCAGCATGTCTCTCATATCCTCATGGCCGCATCCCTTCAAGAGGGCTTCATCTTTGTTACTCACCAAATCCATGAATACATCTGTACATATGCATAAATTAAAGCCTCATAATCATTTAGCCCTCCAAAACTAGAATTGAATCTTATATAACTCCATAAACAAATTAATACCTTGCGAGACGAAGTAACCATTTTGTCTAAGAACTCTGAAACCAAGAGCAACCTCGTGGAGGGACATATTACTACTCATGGTGTTACAACCATCAGTGATGAAAGCCAAATTATCCAGAGCTTTCTTGATGCCACTCTCAAACCGATGGGCCAAGCCCAATCTCTGGATATCATCAATCAGTTCCAGTATAAGTAATGAATCCTCCTCCATTATGTAACTCTTCAGAAGCATGCTGACTTCCCTCTCTAACATCACAGCCATGTCTTTGTACATTTGATTCTGCAGGAATATCTCCCATGCATCAACTTTTAGTAACGGATCATAGCACTTCAAATGAGAGGTATATACTTAAAAAGGAAACCAATTACCTCGTTGATGTCATTGACCTTGATGGACTGGAGAAACTCGTAACTCCATGTTGTTGGCTTGTAATTGGCCGACCGTCTTTGGTCCGCTGTAGTACTGCTACTTTGAGCTGTTGTCGCACGAGCACTTACCACCGTGCTAAGCTGGCGATTATTTACACTGTGGTTATGGGGTAATGATGATATTGAAGGATGCTTGTGAAAGGTAATAGCATGGTTTAGGGAGATGCTATGAAGATTGAAAACCATTTTGTGGCAACTCTTAATGTTGGTCGCAGCTGTGAATTGTGATCTCTCCAAAAGAAATGGGACAGTAAGCTATTAGCTCTCGCTGTATGAGTTGTGCTGGTTCATGGTGGTAAGGGTAAGCTAATATATATTGGTCCAGAGCATCAGATTGACATTACCGTAAGTGTCCACGTTTTTTTTTTTTTAAATTATCAGAAGAGTACTCCATGTGTTTGTGCTGTACGATGACTGGAAAGACGACAAATGGTCCTGCAGTACTCGTCTTTTAACCACCATCTACGTACGTACACATTTCAAATGAATCCTTCATTCATTTGGATAAGGAACATAGATTTGGGTGGCTCCAACATTTTCGTACACAGACCGCAGGAAAATATCAAAAGCCTCTGATCAGAACATCTCATTGCGCCAAGATTAACCCTTTTTCATCGTAAAGCGTGCATGAACCATTCTCGTCGTTTTCATGTGCCCAACTCCATATTAAGGTTAATATAATAGATAATTACCTATCATCATATCCGATTCCATATTAATTATGTATTACAAGTGGTTGATGAGATTATGGATTCATTGATAATATCCATAAGATTGCGTGAGAAAACAATTAATTAGTTGATGAGATTACCCTAAAAAAGTTAAGCGCGCCAATAAATTAATTTGAGTGGTACGTTGATGAAGATAAGTAGAAGAAAAAAATTTATACATGAATATTTTTTTTGGGTGGAAATTATACTTGAATTTTAGTTGCGTAAAGAAACATCACGAATGATTTTTAATGATCACCTAATTATATTAAGTGTTTTTATTTATTTTTTATTTTTTCTTATAAAATATTTCATCTATCTCGCAAAGATAAATCATCCATTCACTTTCAGAACCCATTTATTACCCATGACCCCAAAGCTTGGAGGTAACTCTACAAGATTCCAAGTCTTATTGGCCTCTAACGAATTTATTTTGTCTGTAATGGCCTCATCCCACAAATCTGCATCTACGGAAGTTAATGCTTCCTGCAAACTTTTAGGATCTTTAAGGGTGTATACAGTACTAAAGTCAATATCACCAAAATCTTTGGAGATTCTGGCTCTCTTACTTCTTCCGAGTTCATCCTTAGATCCAACACCCCCACTAGTTTCGTTATCTTTAATAGTAGGTAGTACTATTACCCCCCACTATTTCTCGCTTTATATGGAAATAGTGTCTTAAAGAAATCAACATCAATGAATTTTATTATCGTACGAGCATTCAAATCATAGAATCTATATGCTTTACTATTGGTAGCATAACTAACGAATATACATTCATATGTTGGACTAGCCAACTTAATCCTCTTAGGATCCGAAATTCTTACGTAGGCGAAATAACTCCACATTCTTTAATAGGACATATTAGGTGACTTATTCTTCAAGATCTCATAGGGTGGAGCACTTCTACTATGCAATATAGTATTGGTGCTTTAATGTACAACTTAATGTTGTACCATAACATTAAATGTATAAGTTTAGGTTGTACCATAAAGCAATTTGTATCATTATGTTATGGTACAACATTACAACTTGAAGTTGTACCATCATATAAAGGTACAAGTTCAAGTTGTACCATAAAATAATTTGTACAAAAATTATAGGTACAATCTGAAGTTGTACCACAACGTAAATGTACAATTATAAGTTGTACCATAAAGACAAAACCCTATAACACCAATACTATATAGCATTGTAAAATTTCTGCATAGGATGACTCTTTTCACTTTGTTTTAAGAAGATAATTAAGCACATAACAAATAGTCAACAAAATATCACCCCACCTAGAAGAAGAAGCATCAAAGTTAAGCAAAATAGCCACAACTAATTCTATAAACATCCTATTTTCCGCTCAACTTTAGAATTCATTTATGGCGAATATGGAGCAATGGTTTCATGAATGATACCATGTGAGCTATAGAATTAATTGAAGGGGCTAGAATCATCCTCTGATCCTCTATCACTCCTAAGTCATTTTATTTTTCTGTTGCACTGATTTTCAAATTCAACCACAAATACCTTAAACATATCAAGGGCATCACTTTTGTTTTCATCAAATAAACAAAGTAATAACCAGAACAATCATCTATGAACGTGATAAAGTATCTATTGCTTGGCTACAGATATCAGATCTAGGGGTTTTGATTCTCTAACTACAAATTTATGAGATTTTTCCAAAAATAGCACCTTTAAAAAATTATAAAAATAGCACCCAGTCCATATAAATTACAAAAATAGCACCCTTTTTAAAAAAACGCACCTCTAAGTTGCGGTTTGAATGTGAACCGCACCCCCTAGTGCAGTTTGTATGTAAACCGCATGCCCAAGGTGCATTTTAGCATTCTGGGCCAAAACCGCATCGTGGCCATGCGGTTTATGTGTCTGATCTAAGAAAATCGCATGGCCTAGATGCGGTCTTGTGCTGACCTAGCAAAACCGCACTTTGGGGATGCGGTTTTACTTCTCCAAAACAAACTGCATCCTAAAGTGAGGTTTTGCCAACACAAACCGCACACCCCACCCGTGATGGTGCACTCTCCTTAGCGAAAGTTGAAACAATGTGTCTCCTTTCTCCATCTCTCCACCAATGCGGTGATGAGTTGGCGATCACCTTTTATACCTACAAAATGCCTAATCGACTCTAACCGTGCCCTTTTGAGAAAGGGCAAGATAACTGGGTTCCATGGGAGCACATTGGTCGTACCCCTGTAGCGGAGTATTTGTTGTGCCTCCTAGAAAAAATTTCAACGTTATTTATGATATATTAGTTATATTTTAGTCTTATAACTAAATTAATTAAAATTAATTATTTAATTTCAACCATAATTATATTAAAATTATATTATTAACAATCAAATGTAAGTAATTGATGGTTTTTTCCAAGATATATACATATTATCATAAAACAAACATACTCAATTAATTGACATAAATAACATTATAAATGAATAATAATTTAAAGAGATACATACATATTCAAACATTTGAAATTAATAAAATTCATTTAAGTACACATAAACATAAATCGTATTGGTTGTTTAGTAAATAATTTAATCATATTGGTTGTTTTAAATAATTTAATCGAATACAATGCAACACTCGTTAGGCTCTTAGAAGGGGTATACATCTTCTTAGAAACGCAACCTTTTTGACAGAAAAATGGGGGATCCGAGGATCTCTTAACACCCGATTTTCCCAGGAAATGGGAGGATCAGGATAATCGCTTAAAACCTCATTTCCTTAGACGTGCATCTCTTTATAAAGAGTCGAAGTAAGTGGCGCTATGTACTCGATTAAATTATCGAAAACAACCAATACGATTAAATTATTTCAAATTGATTTTATATTCTACTAAGTACATTAGCAAAATAAAAGATAGACAAATGATGAAGAATCGTATGTACCTGGTAATCGTTCCAAACATCCCTTGAACGATGGTTGGATTGGTCGTACAAGTCGGTTGGATCAATAGGTCCTTGATCCAAATAGTAGCGTTGGTTGTATATATCCACGTAGTCCCCAACCTACGAGAGAATAACAACAAGGTTAGTAGATAGATTAATTAAAAAGCTTATAACAAAAACAAAAATTGACCAGAATAATGAGTACGTACCGCTTGAAATTCATCATAATAAACTCCCTCTCCTTGGAACCACTCGTCCATTTTTTCGTGAAAGTCGGACAGAAATTCGGCGGGTTTTGAGGGAAAAACCAAAGAAATGTTTTCTGATGGCAGATCGGACTTAGCCGCAACTAACAGACCACTATTTCCTATGCTTTTGGGAGGGGAGGGGTTAGAGAGAGAATTTTAGAGAGAGAGTGAAGAATGGGTTGTGGTGTGAAGAAATGAGAAGGGGGAGGGGGTATTTATACTACTCAGATCGCACCCTCCAGGGGCGGTCTGGTAATTTTGCCCTGCCAGAAACCGCACCCTCCCGATGCGTTCTGCGAGGATCGAGGCGCTGACCGCACCTGCTAGTTGCGGTCTTCGATCCGTGGCGCGGTCTGCCGCTGGATCGCTGCCTGATCCTGCGGTCTCCAAGCCCGCTCTTGAGGAAACACAGACCGCACCTCCAATGTGCGGTTCGCTGGCTGATGTGGCATGGAACGCACCTCCAAGAAGCGGTTTATGGATAAAACGCACCCTCCTGGTGCGGTTTATTTATAAAACGCACCTTGGAGGTGCGGTTTACAAATAATGGTGCTATTTTTGTAAATTCTTTGGACTGGGTGCTATTTTTGTAAATTTTTTTAAAAGGTGCTATTATTGGAAAAATCCCCAAATTTATGGGGCGTTATCAAGGTTGTTAAACCCCTATCGAACCCCCCGGTTGGACTCGGTTCAACCCGAGTCGAGCTTCAAAACGGCCTCCAGAAAACCCCCCGGTCTGACCCCTAAACAGGGAGAAGAAAAGAGGCAGAAGAGAGGAAAAGGAACGAAGGAAGGGAAATGGTAGGTGGATCATGGAGGTTAGGTAGATTTATTTTGTTGAAAATAAGTTTTTAATAGATATATGTAAGATAAATTTTATTTCACTCATTAAATTTTTAATTACTACTTTATTTGTATATATATTTAGAAAACGTCTAAAACGGCTCAAACCGGCCGGACCCCGATCAGACCATTAAACCTCAAACCCCTTGCTTGACCGGCTCAATGACTTAAACCGGTTTGACAACCTTGGGCGTTATCCTTATTTTTGCTTGGCTACAAAAATCACATTTATCAAATTCATTCATTGAGAGTTTAGGAATATGTCCTAAGTTGCTCAATTTTTTCACAATTCATGTGTTTACATGACAAAGATGAACATGCCAAACATTCAAATCACACACCATCTAAGCTAACGAATTCATCTTATTAACTTCAACATTCCACCACAAGCATATCCCTTTCCCACAAAACTCCGATTCTTAGTAAGGGTATACAAGTCAAACCCAATAGTTTGACTACACCCAGCCTTATTAAGAAGATACCCGAAACAAGATTTTTCATTATCTCTGGAGTGTGCAATACCTCCTTGAGCACCATCCTCTTTCCATAAGTAAACTTCAGCTCCACTTCCCCATAACCTACAACCATAGTGGTGTGGGCAGTTCCTAACAACACTTTCTTGTCAGTAAGTGCTTAAGTGTATGTCTTGAACATAGCACGATTATTGCATGAATACTTTGACTCACCTTATGCAACCACCATCCTTCTGAGTCACCTCTGAAGTTAACTTTAGCTATCATGTCTGTGATCCTGGTCACCAAGTCTTATTCATTCAAGTTAACACTAGCACTAGTGTTAGCCTTGTTCATGCACTTTCATGTCCTATGACCTTGTTTTTCCGCAGTTATAGCAAGGGTTGGATGGTCTAGTATTGACAACCATCACATCTTCTTTCATATCCTACTTGTAAGATTATTCCTCTATCCTTACGCGAGTAATCAAACTTTCCAGTGAAAATTCTTTAGTTTTATGTCCAAGCATATTCTTAAAATCTTTCCACGAAGGGGGAAACTTATCAATTATGCAAGCAACTTGAAACTGATCATCCAGAGGCATACCTTCAGAGACGATTTCATGAGCTATTTTCTAAATTTCATGTGAATGAACCTCACTGACTTGTCCACCACTATGTGGTAACGCATGTAGTGGCTGACAATATACTTCTTGGCTCTAGCCTCCTTAGTGTCGTACTTCTTTTGGAGCGCATCTTAGACCATCATTGCGGTGTTGTTCTTGTCAGCATAGTAGTCATAGAGATAGTTTGTACAGCCGTTGAGGACGTAGTTCTTGCACATGAAGTCAGTTAAGAAAACTAAATAAAAATAAACAACGCAAGATTAACGTGGTATCCCTGAAGTTTTCAGCTCAAAGGCTGCCAAACCCCTATCACTCAAATATATACATCTGGAAACCCTATTCTATCCCACGTCATCCATCACATGTGGGCTAGAGTAAGTCTGCATTCCCATGCAAGGCTGATGTGGGCTCATTATACATCAAGTCCACTAAGCACAATAATACATACAATTTACATGGGCTGCTTAATACGATAGTCTGACAGCCTCCACAAATTGATGTGGGGTACCCACCATCAATTTCAATGACAAATTCCACTGACGACTAAGAGAGAAAGACTTCGCCAAAAGATCCGCAATCTGGTCCTCAGACTTGACCTACTGCAAATGCATTGTCCCATCTCGTACAAGATCCCGTATGTAATGCACATGAATCTCAATGTGCTTAGTGGGATCATGAAGCACTGGATTAAGAGAAATCTAGATGGAGCTAGTGTTATTGAAGAACAAATCCATCAGTGGAGAACATGTAACCCCGAAATCCTTTAACAAACGTGAAAGTCATACCATTTCTGAGGCCTCATCGGACATAGCTCGATACTCAACTTCTGTAGAAAACTTGGATACTTTATTCTGCTTCTTGCAACACTAGGTGATAAACGTACCACCAAACTGAACACACCATCCTGTAGTAGAACGCCGAATGTCTTGACACCCGAAAAACTCTACATCAGAGAAGGCAGGAATAGAGCTAAGACCACTGGCTGGGAAGATATCCTGACATCCTGAATACTACGAAGATATCGGAGTATCCTATGAACTGCAGCAAGGTGGTCAACACAAGGAGCGGCCATAAATTGACTAACCATCTGCACAACATATGAGATATCTAGTCGGGTGTCAGCCAAATAGATAAGACTCCCAACAATACTCCAATAAGATGAACCATCAGCTAGAAGAGTACCTAATGTCCTGGATCCTTTAGAGAAAATGCAGCCTGAAGACCCTCCTTTAGAAACTGAACGACGGCTATGTCACTCCCAGTAATGATAATATCATCCACATATATCAAAAGAGCAACAATACTAGCTGAAGTGACTTTAGTAAACAGTGAAGGGTCATTTAAGCTCTATTGAAAGCCAAGATGAATGATAGTTGCCTGGAACATCTCAAACCAGGCCCAAGGTGATTGTTTTAAACCATATAGAGATCGATGAAGAAGACAAACCTGATCAGGCCTCCCAACCGAGTACCCAGGCGGACGCTCCATATACACCACTTCCTTCAACTCCCTATGCAAGAAAGCGTTCTTTACATCAAGCTGAAACAGAGGCCAGGTACGCATGACAGCTACTGCCAAGAGTGTCCAAACAGTTGACATCTTGGCCACAGGAGCAAAAGTCTCATCATAATCCACCCCTACTCCTGTGTGGGCCCCTGAGAAACCACACGAGCTTTGAAGCGCTCCATAGACACGTCAGGAATACCACGTTAATTTGGTGTTGTTTATTTCTGTTTTGTTTTCGTAACATGATATCCTAACCTTCTGTGGCTGAAAGGTCTCCTGTTCGAATCCCAATGACCCCCATCTGTTTATAATTCTTTTAAGCACATGGTGTCTGGACTTGTGCCGGTGCAAACTCCAAGCCTATCTGAGTGGTTTGAGTTTAGAGGGGGTGTTTATTAAATATTATATGATCAAGGATTGAACCTCTCTCGACGAGTCGAGTTATTGGGATCAACTGGTTCTTGACAAAGTCATCTTCTCTTGCGTTGGCAAAAGCAGCTCTCTCCGCATCAGTCGTTTCTTCGGGTAGCTTGATCAACATGGTGGTCAAGCTATTGGCGTAGTCAGAAATATATTTTACTGGGGTCCAAACATAATTAAGTTTAGTGAGTGTCTCAGCGATAAATGTATTATCTTTTGTAGAGGGGGATCCATGGTTTAAAAGTTACTAGTATCACCTTAAAAATTCATCATTTTCCATGTGTATTCATTTTTTAAGTGGGGTTCATGGACCCACATCCTCTCACCTAGCTTCGCCAATGGGTCAGGCAGTATGCCAACTTCTTAGTCGTCAGGTAGAACATCATCTTCTATCTCCAGCGGCGGAAGTTTACTCTGAGGAAGCGAAAGGGGCGGTTGATGTCGCTAGCGCCAGATCCGGTGTTGTTTTCCTGTTTGGTCGCCATGCAACAACACATTGTCTTAAATATGTTAGTAACTAAACAATGAAATTATCTCTCGAGTATTCTTTTGAGTTAATTATCTTCGTATCCGTTAAGGATATTAATTAACTAAGAAATAAATAATTTCAAAATTTCTCCAAAAACTATTAGTCTCAAGTAGATCTATCAACTCTCTCGAGTCTTCTTTTGAGTTAATTATCTTCGTATCCGTTAAGGATATTAATTAACTAAGAAATAAATAATTTCAAAATTTCTCCAAAACCTATTAGTCTCAAGTAGATCTACCAACTCTCTCGTTCGACCAACCAACTGATCAGTCGTTGGGCTTGCGTGTGGTGGTCCTTGTAAACCTTTCCAAAGACCATTTTGCTAATAAAATGTTTGCTGTATAATCGGCCGCAGCTGGTACTTGTAAACCTTTCCAAGAGAAACAAATGTGATTAGGTAGCTCGTTTTGTTGCTAGTTCATGGTGCCGGTGGCCAAGTTTATATATATCTCGGTGGAGAGCATGACAAGAACATAGTTGTTTCGGGTTGACGAAGGTATCAACACTACTACTACAGTCTACAGTCCACGTTTTCATTTTATTTTTTGTTTATCAGAAGCCCCACGTTTTGTGATGTACAAGGATTGGTATCTTAGACTGACGACAAAGGGTCCTGCGGCAGTACTCGTCTCTTAACAACCATGCTTCGTTCGAAATCGATCGTTTTTTATTTGGATGTGGAATAATATGGTTTGGACCCCTCCGCTCCAATATTCTCGTACACGGAATATGTAACGTGACAAAGGAAAACAAAATCCTCACGTGATTCCACTTTCATCATCAGTACATCTCATTGCTCGCTACGACATAGTAGGACTGGGAATTCGGTCTCGGTTTTCCGGTCAAACCGGAAACCGCCCAGTTTAAACCGTCCCGGTTGTAACCGGAAACCGGATTCTCACTAACCCAATCCACATTTCCATCGTTTTCGACAGGTGATAATGATATTGCGATGAAACATGGTCCAACTCCATTAATTATTATGGTTCATATATATGATAGAGAATAATCATATCTCCTAAGTGGAATATCTGATTCCATATATATCAAACACGGGAGCGAATACAATAACAACACTATAAGTGTTGTTATAGTAACATTAAGGATAAAAAAGGAAAACCAACAAAAAATAATAAATTAAAATTAATTATAAATTTTCAATAGCCAACTTCCTTCTCTACGTCTCTCGATCTCATTCTTCTTTCTTATCGCCGACTCCGTCTCTCGATCTCCTTCTCCCTTATTCTCTCTCGTATCTCTCCTCTGCCACCGGCGAGATCGTTGTTACCCTCTCCGATTGGGCCCATTGGCCTCTGTCGAGCGTCCTTTCTAAAAAAATTGGTATCCGATTAACTTCTTTTTACAGTTCCTAGCGATGGATCTGACCTCGACCTGGCAGATCCCCTTCCATCGGGAGCGAACGAGTCTGAGATTCGTGTCGGAGAAGCTCCGACGGTCGGGCCAGATGCTGGTGTCGAAAACACCGATGATGACAACAAAATTGTAGTCGGACTCGGACCAAAGCCATCACTGGTTTCCTTCTTCCCGGTCGCCACTCGCAGGCGACGCTCTGCTTCTTCCGGGTCCCCACTCGTAGGCGGAGCTCTCCTTCTTCCCGGTAGCCACTCGCAGGCCAAGGATTGTACAACTTTGTCTTTGTCCTAACAAAAGAGATCATTGTCAGGTGTGGGTAAAATTTTTTGGGTACATACCAGAAGAAGATGAGCAGCAAGTGAATTTGGCGCGATGGTAGCGATGAACTGCAAGGAGCTGCCGTTTACTAGAAAACTGACGACGAAGAGACAATTCCGGAGTGGTGCGGGACAGAGGAAGCAAAAGAGAAAGCGTCGCCATTTGTTTCGATAAGGTTTTAAGTGTGGTAAGTGTGGTGAGGGCTTATCTATGAAGCTGGGTGAGCGATCGTTTCCTGTCCATTGTTCTTTAGTCGAGTTGATTCGTTATCCACTCAGAAGATGCTACGACGCCAAGGACTGCGCGAGTTCCAGGACACGTAGGTTGGCTTCTATTGTAGCTATTGAGTTGCAATTTTGAGTTTTTGGAGCATCAATCTTCTTTCTCGCTTTATTTGATTGAAATCTTTGAAAGTGTTGGCATATTTTTACAAGTTTCAGTAGTTTTAAGTTCACTTGAAACAACACCAAACGTCTTGGAATGCACACCATAAATCTTATAAAATATACCACAAATATCACAAAAGCATACCACATTTATTTCGAAAGCATACCAGAAACCTGCTAATGCAGAATATAAATTGCCTATAATATACTAGAAATAACACAAAGCAAACCACAACTATTTCTAAAACACACCAAAAACCTCCTAATACAAACCACAAATGCGAAAAACAAACCATAAACTTCTTAATGCAAACCAGAAACCTCCTAATGCATACCACAAAACTCCTAAAGCAAACCACAAACCTCACAAAGCAAACCACAACATTTGCGAAAGCACACCAGAAACCTCCTAATGTAAACAGAAAACACAATAAACCAAAAACTTGTTGGCAACACACTCTGCCAACTTAGCAAAGGAAACCTATAGACAAGTAATAACCTGTAAACTGCCTAACAAGCAGAACAAACTAACTCAAACAAAGTATGAAACTAGAAAAAATGGTCCAAACACAACAGATCCAGATACAACCTCAAATCACTCTTCACTCGACGGATCAACTCATTGATATTCAGCACACCTTCTCCAAATTTCACTCTGCATCTTTCCCTCCAAGTGGTGGCAATCAAACTCTGCCAAACAACTCTCCCCACCTGAGCAACAACATTCTTCTTTTGAAAATGCAAGGATGCCCACTGAATCTCCGCCAGCCACTGGTTCCCAGGGATACGATCTGAATATTTAGGGAGTAGAGCTGCAAACAATTGCTTGTATAATCGACATTCAGCAAATAAATGCGAACATGTTTCCAAGGCGAGAGAACAAAATACACAGCAGTGACTACCAGCAAGCCCCCACCCTTGAGCTTTGCCACCTGTCACTATGTAATCGTTAACAATAAGCGCACCAGGAACTGGTTTCTTGGAATACAAGGTCCCTTCCAAACCAGAGAGCTCCACTGAACAAGGGCTCTTTTAGGTCTGATTTCCTCCCAAACTTTCTTAATCCTGAACTTTACCATTAGATCCCCTTTCCAATGAACTCCATCATCCTCCACAGATAGCCAATTTCTCAACATGTCCCTACTCTTTAGCAGTTTGAGCCAAAGCCAAGAACCTGCCTTGGTAGTTAACGTCCAAAAATCAGCCCTCTTGATTTTGTATTCCCAGATCCAGGCCACCCATAAAGAACCTTCTTTCAAAAGGATATCCAAAATATGCCTTGTAACACAGGCAAAGTTCCAAGAGGCCATATCTCTTAGTCCCAACCCACCTTCCTTCTTGGGAAAAGTGACCTTAGACCAAGCAATCACTACCTTTTTTTGAGTACCATCTCTCAGCCCCCACAAGAAGTCACTACATAGTTTCTCAATAGCTCTTGTAACTGCTTTTGGAAGGATAAATATGGACATCCAAAACTGAGTAAGACTATACAGCACTGACATAACCAACTGAAATTTGCCAGCATATGTCAAAGACTTTGACTTACAACTAGTAATTCTTCTTGTAACTTTTTCAATCATATAACATTTTCGGAACACCTTTTGTTTTCAAAATCTTAAGTCTTAACCACCAACTATCTACGTATAAATTTCATAATTGTTCATTTTTCATTTGGACATTGAATATTGATTTGGAGGCTCCAGTATTTCTTACACAGACCGCAGAAGAAAAAAAATCATAAGCCTCACTAGATTTCTTTCTCAGATCAGTACATATCATTGCTCCGATATATACTAGTTGGTGCCCGACCCATTGGCAAGGATACTTTTTTGTTATTTATATATATCAAATAATTTAGTATTATCCTTCAATTAGTTTAGAGTTATGGTCAAATTACTCATCTTTTTCAATTTCTTCCAAATTTTGGTTGACATTTCTCTTAATCAATACCAAGTCTTACTTTTTTATTGCACAATTTTGGTCTAAAAACATTCTACTATTGACTAAAAATTGTCTTAAGAAAAATTTGTCTGACATTAATAAATGTTATAAGTTGTAATTGTTATGTCACGACTTACAATATGATATCCACTTCTTAATTTAAGATATTATATCTAGATTTAATGAATACATATAAGAACAAACCAAAGCCTCTTTTGATTTCATTGCATCAATGCTTTTGAGATTACCATTACCATAAGTAATTGAGTTATGGTTAACCGGCCGAATTGGATTCAATCAAGTTGACCCAGACTTTTTTTAAGAAATATGTATCCTATGTAATTAGTGAAGAGTTTAACTATTATAATTTAGAATGAGTTTAAAGTTTACATGTATTAATAATAAGAAGGTAAAAACAAATCCTAAACCTAATTTGGCCTACCCAGCAACCTTTCATCTCCTTTGGGCGCAGTAGGTCTGGTGCATCTTGTTTCCGCAACTGTTCCTTTTTGTCTCTCTCTGTTGACTGTTCCTCTTCCAAAACCAAAGAAAACTCATGGAGAGAGAAGCAATTTGCTTTCCTTGCTTGCCAGAATTCTGCAAACCCATACCTATTTTTATTATTCAATGTGCCATATCTCTCTATATCTCTCTCTCCCTCCTCCAAAGTGAAGGAACCCATGGAAAACCATAGCTCCCAGTGACATGCAGATGATTCTCGAAACTATACGGAAGTGCGGGATGGCCGCAAATCGTTTCTCAAGAGGCTTTTGTCGGATTTTGTGTATTTATTGCTTTCCCCGATCCAATTATAGATAATGTCAAAATTAACCTACTATCCGGTGGAGGCACGCACCTTCTATTCCTTTTTTCGGAGACTGATTCGAATAAAAGAAAATTGTCAAAATCCATTACTTAATTTTAGGCCTTGCGGTGGGAGAGATAACAAAAACAGAGGAGTCCGGACCAGTAGAGAGAGGGAGAATCGGTCGTCAGGAAAATGGAATAGAAGAGGGGAAGAGGCCATCGTGACAGGGAAGAAGAACTTCGAGGCGCGGCGGAGAGTTTGTTGGTTCCGGCAATAGAGGAGGATTTTGAAGGGAAGAGAGTAGAGAGAGAAATCGAGCTTGAGGGGCAAGAGATTCACAGGAAGAGAGGAAGATGACACGGAAGAAAAAGCAAGCAAAGTTGAATTTACAACTAAACCCCTCCGAACTGTGCGGGTTGGCAAGACTTGGCTGACGTATAAAAATTCCGCTGACATTCCCTTATATTTACTAGCTTATAACCCGGCCCTTTGACCGGAATGCTCATATTTGATTATTTGTATTTTTACGTTACTTTTAAGTCTATTAACCCGTTTAATCTTATTGATAATCATTCGATCGAGATGATACATAAAATAATAATATATAGGTCGAACATTCGGAGAAATATCATAATCATTTAAGAATATAAAATATAAAAATGTATCATTGACCCCATTTTCATAATGTTAATTAAGTCCCTGTTAAAATGCTATTGGTTAGTTTTTTTCACAGTCAAGAAATATAGAGTATAAAAGCTCACTGAAATTCTCACACAACCATAGATAGTTTGAAACTAAATCTTAAACCTCACAATCCTATATAAAGGGTTCAATGCTCTCCTTTTAGAAACAATGTCACTAATCAAAAAGAAATGGAGAGTTGTTGATTCAAGTCATATATATACTAAAAACTCAGCTAAGAGGGGACCATCACAACTTGAGAGCAAACGAAAAAATCAGGGTTACTCCAATATACGAATAGACTCGATCAAAGTAATAAGGCGCAAAATTAGACACTCCTTATCTATTAGTTCCAGTAGGTTGAATAAAGAAGCGACCTATTTCAAACAATCAATCAATAATTCCTCGTTTTAAGATAGAAATAGGTTGTGACAATTGCAAAAACCATAAACCTAAAGATCCAATAGCCACAACTCTCCGTTGTATAACCAAATTTCTATCTCAAGAGGCATATATTCAACCAAAAATTCAATTTCTAATCCTCCTTCTACAACTTCAGTTATTGATGAACTCCATTCTATTTGCCATGAATTGATATCGGAGTTGAAATCTTCTACTCGCCCAGCTTAAAATCCCCAACAATAAAACCGTAGTGCCAAGAGATACGTGAAGATTGATTTTCAATGACAGTCTTGTACTGGGAAGTGAAAGGCGCAAACTATTGCACGATGGATGAAATTTCGGAGGAAGTTAGAAAGAAAAGAACAAAGATAAAAAAAACACAAAATTTAAATTTAAATTGAAAAATGCAGGGATACAACACGTAGTTACATAATTAGTTTCTTCCATGTTATCAATTACCAATTTACCTTTAGCAAAAATTAAGGAGAGAGCGGGAATTTAAAATTGAGAAAATTACATGAAACTCTACTATGAAAATAGAAGTATCAAGCTCGATAAAAATACATACGGTAGACTTAGTGAGCTTGCTAATTATGATGAAAAAGTCCTCTGATTCTCAGAGATTAGCTTTGTCTATTTTTTGTATAAAAAAGGATGCACTAAATTTGTTTAGTGTAACTGGTTGTGATTGTTATCTTTGTTTGAAGAGACCCGGGTTCAAATCTTGATATTGCTATTTTTATATGAAATAAATAATAAATGTGTAAAGACAAAAATGACCCTCCTACTTTCACTCTCGTTGTATGAAATTTGAAATGGAGAAAAATACACAAAACTCTACCATATATTAATGGAGGATGTGTAGATAACCCGTTTTCATCGTTAACATTGCCTGCTCCATTTTCTTCGTTTTCACTACGTGAATGACTTTGGAAAAATGAAAATGGTCTCAACTCCTTTATTATGGCTCACATATAATAGACAATTATGATATTTGGAATATCTACATTGAAAAAAATCAAAAAAAATATTTAGAATATCTGATTCCATATCAGTTACGCAATTTAAAGTGGTTGACGAGATTAAGTGAACGATTGATGATATAGATAAGATCATATGAGAAAACAATTAATGTTTTGTTTATGGTAACCTATATTACTTATTATTAACCAGTGATACTGGTTACATTATTCAATTGTAGTCGGTCAATCAATATAATCAGTGGTTTATCTATTTAGACTACCCTCTCATCCCTACTCATCTTAACATGTGCCATATCATGATATGAGCTGCATGAGTTCCTTCTCTACCAACATGACGCCAAGAAGGTGTACCCATTAAAGCAAGACAGTGCTTGATATTTTGACATATAGTACCAATTTCAGATTACAAAGTTTCCGCCCTTGTCAACTTATCCATCAAACCCATGTTGTCCACTTCCAAAATATGATTCATTATATGATTTTGGTTGGCGACTTGGGCTGCAAATTCAGCAGCCAGTGCTTCAGTCTTTCCACCACCCAACTACCGGGTACACACTTCGCAACAGCCATGAGGAAGGTTAGGGCTGGGAAATGGTGCGGTCTGGTCCAGACCAAACCATATACACGGTCTGCGGTCCAGACCGTGAGGGTAGAACAGAGACCATAGACCAGACCATAACCTATACGGTCCAGACCAGACCACGCCTATGCGGTGCGGTCCGGTACGGTCTGAACCGAGTAGACCATGTTCAACAAAACCTGTATTATCCAGAGCTATCTTCGTAACGAGCTCTTTTGCTAGCCTGAATAATAGACAGATGCATATTAACTATTAAGCATTCTGGCCATTTAGTAACAATTTGAATTGGGGAATGAAGAACAAACATAGGGGAATGGAAGAACAGTCAATCATTATTACCATAGTTTTGGTTCTCTGTTGCAGCGGCAGCAAACAATGGTGGAGTCAATGGAAGAATTGCAAACGTCGATGGCTATAAAGATAGATAGGTTCGATGGTGGTCGGCGGAGGTCAATGGCGGTCGGCGGAGGTTGATGGCAGTCGCCAGTCGGTGAAGGTCGATGGTGATGGAGCAGCCTGAGAAGAGAAGGATGGTGGAGGTCGATGGCTATGGTGGAAGGCGATGGAGACAAACAGCAACCGTGCAATGAAGCTGGATAGTCAACGACGAAGCTCCAAAGTCGGCGGTGGGGCGGATGATGGATAATCGGAGACGGGGAGGCGAGGGCGCGAGGCGACGATTGGGGTTGGGGCTGCAAAGTCGGCGAGACGAAGCTCCATGCTAGCCTGCAAAGTTAACGATTGGGGTTCTCCTTTCCGTTTTTCTTCTCCTTCTCCTTTCTCACTTCGAGGCTCGAGCGAGTTGCGATGGTGAAGCACGGCGCACGCAGCAGCCGAATTGCTGGACAGCGGGAGGATGGGAAAGCACGCAGGCACGCATCTAGGGCTGTGGTAGGCTGTGGGCAATGCAATTGGGCTTTGGCCCATTGAAATGTGTAGGGTTGGGGCTACCTAGTTGGGCTCAGCCCATAGTTAATTTTTGTCACGGTCTGGACGGTTAACCACGGTCTAGACCAGACCAAACCATTCTAGACCACAAGTGAAAGAAGCAAACCATGGACCAGACCAAATTGTATTCATGGTCTAACGGTCCGGACCAAACCGTACGGTACGGTCTAAACCGCGGTTTGTCATACGGTTTGGTCTAAATTCCCAGCCCTAAGGAAGGTTGCATCATGATTCCGTGCTACCATTCCCAGTTCAATATCTCCCGTCGCCAATACCCCAACATCAGTATTTATCTTTACTCTCCCCGCTGCAGGACACCTCCATCTCACCTCCCTTGCTTCTGTCGTGGACAAAACCTCCGATCGCGTCAATGAGATTACATAAATAATAAATTAATTTGAGTGGTATGTTGAAGAAAATAAATGAAAAATAAAATATATACACGAATAGTAAATTATTAATTGTGTACGTGAACTTTCAGAATGATTTTTAATTTTTAGTGTGTGGACATATGGCAAGAACAATGAGTTCCCAGCGCAAAAAACTGTAAATTGACATCTCCAATTTTTGTGTTCGGCAACTCCACCTCGGTGGATGAGCTGATGGATCTGGAATCACTGACATGGACGCAGGACCTCTTTCAAGTTAATTTCAACACAGAAGGCCGAATTCGAATTCAGAAGATACATATCCCCTAGACAACCAAGCATGGATGAGAGAGACTGGAATGAAGAGAAGACAGAGGAATACACCGTAAAATTTACTTATAAGTTGTGGTAGAATAGATAAGAGGAAGAAAAAAGTGAATTCTATTCTTGGGTAAACTGGGATCGACGTTGGAAGCTCCATATACCGTCAAAAGTCAAGTTGTTCGCTGAAGATGGATTTGCAATATACTTCCTACAGGGGCTCTAATCTTAGAAAGGACCGAGAAAGGTAGTGAGGGATGTCCCTTCTTTGATGTCAAAAAAATATAGGAGCATATGTTTAGGGAGTGCGCGTGGGTTTGGAGAACCGGGAGACCTAGCCCTCTACATCCGCTCTGCATAGAAGGAGAGTAGCTAACTTATGTGGAGTGGTTTTGCGAGATCCAGATGAAAGAAGATGACAAGCATATTGGTAGATTCTTAGTCTCCCTTTGGTTCATCTGGGACCAAAGAAATTGATACGAGCACGGAACCTGTACGCATAGTTATCAAAGTAACGCAGCTCAAGAAAGAACAGAAAAAGATTTGTTTAGGGTTTTTGTTTGTTTGGGATATGATGGAATTGAAAGTGCAATCTCAACACAAATCGGGAGAATGATCAATCAATATAGAAATGTAGAATCTCGACCACAATCAAGGGGAAAACTTGATTGATACAAAGAAAAGTTCAAGCCTCAAGCTTAACTCCAAGTTAAAAATCAATATTCTGCTTAAAAATTACACATAAACCCGAGTTCCAGCCTTTATATAGGTCTGGACAATTAAAAAATAAAATAAAAAACAACTTAAAACACAAAATTCCGTCAATCAGACCAAAAACCCAGGCAAAATACCTGGTCGGGTATTTTGGACCACTGATAAGATTTTTTCCATGCCTGCTTTCCCCGGTCCCTTCCACGTTTCCCCGATCGGGAAAATTCCTCGACCACATACCCGGTCGCTACTCTTCCCGCCAGCCCGACCTCCTCCTTCTCGGGAACTTGGGCCTTGAACCGTGGGAGTTGGTGGGCTCGCATCAGTCCCTCACCTTTGGAAAAGCTTTGCCCTCAAAGCTGGTGTTTTCCTGCAAGAAACAACATCAGCAACATTCCCATATGGGCTTATTCTCAAATTAGTGAACATGTTCTTTTGAGCCATCAGATGTGCTCCTTTTTTGTCCTCCGACCTTGAATCACTTGCACCTCCTTTCTCCTTGGCCCAGTTCACGGCCAGCTGTTGTTGATCTTCTCGGACTTCAGCCTGTGATAGTGATTTAGCAGAAACCTTTAATCTCCCTTCTTGAACCTATAGCTATTGTTCCTTCCATAATGAATGACCTCTCGATCATATTGCCGTGGACGACCTAATAAGAGATGAGTAGCCTGCATTGGAGCAACATCACACCAAATATCATCTGCGTAATCACTGATCTGAAAACAAACCTTGGCCTTCTTGTTGACATTGATCTTCCCATAGTCGTTCAACCAATGCAGAGTGTATGGTTGAGGATGCTTTAGGGCACTCAAACCCAACTTCTTGACTGCATCCAGACTAATCACATTGGTGCAGCTACCACCATCGATCACAACAGATAACACCTTTCCGTCGACTAGGCAACGAGAGTGGAAAAGATTATTGATAACGTCATATTTGCACATGTTTGCACAGTTATTTCTTAACCATTTTGACTTGATTTTGGTGCTCCTAGGCCTATTTTATGCTAGGTTGTGCTATTTTGTCATATTTAGGTCCTAGCGGGTATACAAAGGTTTAGGCGCAAGTTTTGGGTCGTTTACTAACGAGAGTCAACCATGAAGAGTGCTGAAGAAAACCAAATCACGGGTAGCCCAAGAGAAAAGCAAGGTCAAGGGAGTAAGCACGACCGTGCTTCTGCCCGTAATTCTCCTAGAATCAGTTTGAAAGAGGCAGATTCGAGCCAAAGGAAGGAGCTTCGACTTTTTGGAGCAAAAATAGAGTTATAGGGAGAGAAAGTGGAAAGAACAAACCCTAAGAGCTATTTTGGAGTGGATTTCTCACCATTGAAGCCCAGATTGCATCCCTAGGAGTGAAGATTGACATCTCTGAGCAGATTATTCTCATATTTATGAGTATGACTACTTTGATTTTAGTTTTCCTCTCTCTCTCTCTCTCTCTCTCTCTCTCTCTATGGAGTAGACCTTTCTATCACATGGGTATGAAGAACCCTAGTTCCATGTGTTAGGGATCTTGATTAAATGAATTTTGGATTGATATACTGTTTGATCATAATCGATTGAACTATGTTTATTGAGTCAATTGAATCCTGATCAACTTCTTTTGATTTCTGCTGCAACCTGAGATAGATAGAATCTGATTAGATTGTTAGAGTTTCTTTAATCGGTAGGAGTGAATTGATTATACGAGAGTTAGTCAATTCACTACTTTGTACTAGAATCTGGTTCCAATAGTGGAGTTCTGTAGAATTGCATTAGCTTTCTATCCCGGTGATGACTAGTCGTCTGCCGGTCAGTCTGTCTAAGAGGGCTTGGTCAGCTTAAGAGATTCCAAGCTACTGTCGGACCTTCCGCAGTTTAATCAACAGTATATCAATCTAAGGAAATTACAACTTGGACCTAACTAAGTAGCTAGGGGAACTCATTCCCGAGTGACTCTTCTATTGCTTCAGGAAGCTAGACAATTTACTGCTTATTTTTTCTTTAGTTTAAACTCATTTTCACTAAACTTTCCCGCTAGATAATAGATAATCATGGAGTAGGCAGTACAACTAGGCCCTGGGTTGACATTTATTACTTGATTCCTCTATACTGCATTTCCATACTACAATAACACTTGGCCGCAGTGCGTCAATTATCCCTATGCCCTGTCTCTGTATAAGCCTCAATAGATAGAGCTCTATTGTTCACTCCAAGAAGCTTCCCTATTGGCAGTTTCTCCGCTTTGATGTGCTCATCCACATCATCATCTCTAGAATCAGTATCAAAACCAAATCTATTCCTCATGGGCTGCTCTACATACTCCTCCTCAGAAAAGTACTCACCATCTCGCAAGACAAGAGTCTTATTGTTGGGGCACTGGTTAGCCTTGTGACCTCAGCCAAAGGACTTGAAGCATTGGATGCTTCCAGTTGAGCCATCATTCCTGGATTGAATGACCGGGGCTATGTTCCGGGCAGCTAGCTCGTCACCTTCTTGCTTAGGATGATTCAGGTTAGCCTTAGGAATGTTGTCTACAACATGTTTGGGTGAAGGTGGGTACCTACTTCCCGAGCTCACCTTCAGCTACTTATCTACTTCATGCCCAAATGCACCGCTTCCTCCAACTCCACAAACTGTCGAAACTCTACTTCATTCTTGATTTCTCTGTTAAGCCCATGTAGAAAACAAGCAATCGTTGCTTCCTTGTCCTCCCTCACATCTACTCTCATCATGAGCAGTTCCAGCTCCTTGAAGTACTCCTCAACAGAGCGCGCTCCTTGACGCATTCCCTGCAAGGCATCATGGAGATTTCTCTGATAGAATGGAGGCACAAACCGATCACGTATCAAGCATCGGAGTTTCACCCAGGTAGAAACTTCAGGCTGCAGATTCCTTCTTTGCCGTTGTTGAATCTTTTCCCACCACACTGCTTCATAATCTGTAAACTCATAGGTGGCTACAATAACTTTCTGATGCTCTGGTAAGGATTGCACTGGAAAAATATAACCATCTTTCTCTCCCACTCAAGATAAGCTGATGCACTAATAATGCCTTGAAATGATGGGATTGAAATCTTAATCCCTCAAATCGGTTCAACGCCATAACCCCCTGCTTTTGGTGGTCTTCCTTCATACTCATTATAATCATTCTCATACTCAGGAAAAATTTGGTACACTCGATCTGCTCGGGGACCGCTGCGACATCTCATGGGTTCTCTGGTAGAGGTAGATTACCCCTTGGTTGAGATCCCAACCTGGTGATTAGGGTATCCGGCCGCTGATTTGTCTCAACCAGCTGACCTTTGGTAGCGTCCTGCTGGGACTGAAGCAAAGCTCCCAACTACATCATCTGCGGGGCAAGCAGCTTCATGGCTTCTGCAAGATCCTGACTCTGCTCTCCCATGGCTTGTTCTTCAATTGGGATTTCATCTTCAGAGGGTGATTCTTCCTCTTCTTGGCGTTGCGCAATAGGATATTTGGACCAAGTTCGACTAGCAACAGGTCCTCTTGCTTTCGATCTTGACACTATGTTGAACGGGGTTTTGATACCACCTAATACAAGCATGGAACTTGTACATGTAGTTATCAAAGTACGCAGCTCAAGAACGAACAGAAAAATATATGTTTAGGGGTTTTTGTTTGTTTGGGATAGGATGGAATTGAAAGTGCAATTTCAACACAAATCGGGAGAAGGCTCAATCAATATAGAAAGGTAGAATCTCGGCCACAATCAAGGTAAAAATCAATATTATGCTAAAAACTTACCCTAAAACCCGAGTTTAGCATTTATGTAAGTCTGGACAATTGAAAAATAACAAAAACAACTTAAAATATAAAACTCCGTCGGTCAGAACCGAAACTCGAGCAAAATACCTGGTTGGGTATTTTGGACCACTGTCCAGGCTTTTTCCCTGCCTGCTTTCCGCGGTCCCTTCCACGTTTCCTCGGTCGGGAAAATTCCTCCACCACATACCGGCCGCTGCTCTTCCCGCCAGCCTGGTCTCCTCCTTCTCGAGAACTTGTGCCTAGAATCGTGGGAGTTGGTGGGCTCACATCAGAAATTGTCAGGTGTAGAATAAGAGGAAACTGGAGAAATGGATAATTATGGCCTGGACGAGCTCTTGGCTGGAGTTATACCTAGAATTGCATAAATGAAGGTCGGAATTGCAGGCCAAAACTTGTGACCAGTGGAAACTTCCAAAGCATGTTGACTTTAAGTTGAATGTTGATGTCACATGTTTTCCAGGTCGCGGGACTGGTTTGGGGGTAGTTGTGTTGGATAAGGATAGTCATTTCTTTTTGGCAGTGGTGTGGCAAACTCATCGACAGTTGGAGTAAGAGGTGGTTGAGGCGATGGCGGGGGAGGGGGGCGGGGTACGGTCTGGAGCTGGCGTCGAGATTCAATCTCTTCCCTAGGGTGATTGAAACAAACTGGCAGGTGGTTTAGCGATGACTACATGGCCTCTCTTTCTCGATTTTGGAGGCGGGTCAGGTCTGTTTTGAACTGAAGGAGGAAGCCCATCATTTGGGGCATATAGATTGGAGATTTGTGGGCCAGGAAGCAAACACGCCAGCTCATACGATGACTTGTATAGAGTGTAGATGGGAGGAAGAGGAGTCGTGGGTGGATAGACCATCAATTTTTTTGTTTTCTCTCATAAGAGATGATGTTGCTTTACAAAACTTAGTCCATTAATAAAGTAAAGCAGATATGTTTATCAAAGAAAAAAAATGATTTGTAGTAATCACCCCATTTTTTATTTATACTATGTGGTTTTATCTATTTTAGTTATATTTGTGGGAGATAAAATAATAAGATGTTTTTATTTGTGTGAGAAAAAATTATAAGATGTTTTTATTTTGTCTACTGTTTTACTTGACATGTATCTTTTTTTAACCAAAATTTGGAAAAGGTTTGCATTGGTGGAATGAGTCTATTGTGATCTACAAAGTTACATCTATTTTCAATATAATTTGAGAAAAAAAATTCATACTACCCATTCCCCATTGATTACCACCTGGTATCACTGTGTATTACCTTCGTTTTTAACTCAAAATTTTAAAAATATTTCACATAACATTACGTGTGGGGAGTACCATTGCTTAAAAATATTTCACATAACATTGCGAAATTTTAGAGATTTAGGTTCGGGAGTACCATTACGTGTCGGAAGTGTATTCACATCCCACAACGCCCAAAAATTGGTACTACTTAAATCGATAAGTCTTTAAGGGTTGGGTGTTTTCATAATTTGTGCCTCATTTACGTATTTAATTATACGATTCAATTACTTAGATGTTTAATTTTATTATTTGATCATACGTCTATTGACGTAAATCTCGAAGGAAAAGAAATAGTTTTTGGATTAGTTGGACTCGAACCTATTGGTTGCCTACGTACCCGAGTAGTCGGGATCAATAATTTTTAGAAAATAAATAATTTTTAGAAAATAAATATGTATGTTGATAATGATTTCAAATGGAGTTAGTTAATATTCTTATAGAATTCAGTATTAGAAGTATATTGATGTTAGAAAACTTTCCTCGAGATAAACTAAGTAATTTATCTCACTTAACTTACGTATATAAACCCAATTGAGATTAATAGTTCAACAAGTGGCAGGTGACCGGGCTAGTGGTTTAGTACGTTGACTGAAATTTGTATCGAAAGTAAGGTCGATGGATCGAATTCTAATAGCAGCTTAAATTTCAATTCGTCGTTTTGGACTCCTCGCTTCGTTTTGGTGAGAACGACGATGTTGGGTTGTTTGAAGAAATGCTCGGGTCGTTTTGAGGGCTTGTTTGGGTCGTTTTAAACAGGGAAGGTGTTAAAGATGTAATTTTCGAAAAATTAGGAGGGGTAGTTTGGTCATTTTATGGGTCTGGGTATACGAATCGCTTTTGGAGAAACCCTAGCTGCTTTTCCACTTCTTCTCTTCTCAATCTCAAAGACGAAACAGAGAACAAAAAAACCTATGATTTCCTCCTCCAGATCTACTTTCTTCCTTTATCTCGATTCACCTCCATTTCTCGACATAGTCGATCTTCTTCTTTATATTTAAAAATTAGTTGATTCTTTGGTTTTCTTCTATAAGCGGCGAGGGGAAAGAGAGAAGGACGACGATGATGGCGCCGACGAAAGGAAAGAAGGCGAACGACTCCGACAATGATGGGAATCATGGTGGTGAAGGTTAGAGATCAAAATCCTCCCATTGCATGTCGATTTTTATGTTGGAAATAAATTAATTATTTCCTTAATATATTTGGTGGGGTTTTTGGTGGGCACGTGTTGTTTGGGAAGGGGGATTTTGAGTTTGTTTATTTGGGGAATGGTGGACTTTTGGCAGTTGTGGCTCGTTTTTGAGCCGGTAACAAATGGAAGGAGAAGTTTTTAATTGGGACAAGAACTTTGCAGAGGGAATTTTAGAGAGAATGGGACTTGAAAGCTTTATTGTTTATTGCTTCTTGGCTCTACCTCTCCACGACTATACACTAGGCTATTTATAGCCATTGCAATTCAATCCACCGCCATACACTTGTGGACTAGCTTTTTTCATTTGTTTAATCACAACTAACAATTACTCTTAATTAATTAACCTTCTACACAATTATGCACACACTCATTCACACACAACACCTACTCCCATCTAGCACATTCTGATATTTATTTATTTAATTAATTAAACTTTATTCTTCATTTTTAACACTTCCCCTTAAATTTTAATTCGTCATTACTCCGAGTAGCGTCCTCATCTGGACAAACAACTCTTGTTTCAGCGGCTTCGTGAAAATATCAGCAATCTGGTCTTCAGTCTTCACATACTTTAGCATCACTTCTTTCTGCTCCACACATTCTCTTAAGAAATGATATCTTGTATCAATATGCTTATTGTGATCATGAAACACAGGATTCTTTGCTAATTCCAGGGCAGACTTGTTATCCACAAATATCTTAGTTGATTCTTCTTGTGCTATGTTTAACTCCTTCAGCAATTTTCTCAACCATATCGCATGACACGCACACGATGTCGCAGCAACATACTCAGCTTCACAAGTAGATAGAGTCACGATAGCTTTCTTCTTTGAACTCCATGTGAAAGCTTTATCTCCAAGAAAAAATACAAATCCTGTAGTGCTCTTGCGATCATCCACGTCTCCTTCCCAATCACTATCGCAGTATCCAACCACTTTGAAATTTTTTGATTTAGTATAAAGTAGACCATGATCGATTGTACCTTTTATGTAGCGTAGTATCTGTAGACACCTCATTTTTTCCGGGTAAATTATCCAAATAAAAATTCCAACTTAAATTGTTAAATGTCGTAAGATAATTAGATTGGGCATTGCAAGTCTAAAATATCGAAGATTGTACAATTTATTCGAATTCGGTTCCAGTAGGATCGATTGGCTTCCAATCTCAGCTTTTAGCACAACACAAATAATACTAAAGAAGCACGTTGTATTAAAATTATTGCTAATTGACAATTACAATCAGAATAACAAGTCATAATTACTGCATGAGAATTACAATGTGTTCAATAAGTTTTAGGCTTTATCCACCATCTCCACCATCTCCTTTAAAGAAAACCTTGGACCTGCAAAGCAAAGAAGAAAAAATCTGTCAGTCCAAAATCCAGGCCCAGACTGAAGGAGCCCAACTCGGCCTAGAAGATCATAGCCCACAGTCAGGTCCAAGATCTCATGGGTCAGATCTTGAACAACCGAGGAAAGGCCCAACCCGACGGACCGGTCGAACCAGAGCTGGTCCGACCGAACCCAGAAACCACCGCCTCTTTTTTCTATAAAAGCAGGCTCAATTTTCAAGAGCATGGTAGATACGAGAGAAAACACTGTTTTTTCCAGAGTTCAGAGCTGTTTCTGTCAGAGCTCTCTTCTTCTTCTTAGTAAGTTCAGAGAGAGAAAGTGCTGAGAAAATAGAAAGAGAAATACAATATTTTTTCTCCTTCTTTATCTTCTGTCAAATAGAAGCAGAAAACCTCAAGGCAAACAAAAGCCCAACAAGGTTTGTATTGAGCCAACAAGGTGGTTTATATTCCAATTATAATAATATACTATTGATTTAATCTCTTCTCCACTACCTTTTTTTTTGTCAATATCATTCTACTATTGCCATTATCATCATCTCTTTCTTTATCTTTCTTCAATTAGACTTCTTATTACGTAGTGTTGCTACCAATTGTGCTATTTACTTTTCGTCATTTTTCAATTCCTTTATTTATGTCATATTTCGATCCCTTTATTTTCTAGAACTAGAATTGATAACGATGTAATTGCACATATTTGCGCCCCTAATTCTTATCCGTTTGAGAGGCATAGTCGTGTATTTTGGCCTATTTTACGACGGGTTGTGTTATTTTGTCATATTTCAGGTCCCAGGTGTCAAAGGGAAGGCTAAGCACAAGTTTCGGGGCATTCGGAAGTCATTTCGGTGAGCAGGAGCCAAAACACGGGTACACCTAAAACAGAACACGGCCGTGTTCTGTGACCGTGCTTTTACTGCAGAGAGTTAATTCGAGTTTGGACCACATTGGCCAAAACAGGGGCAGGGCTGAGATAGAACACGGGCGTGCTTCACCAAAGCACGGCCGTGTCCTCCCAAAAGCACGGCCGTGTTTCTCCTAGTGTAATTAACACTAGCCAAAGCACGGGCGGGCTGAGGCATTACACGGCCGTGCCCTCGACCGTACTTTGGCCACTGATGCCTTTTTAAGCAGATTTTCAGCCAAACAGAAGGGGATTCGAGTTTTTGAGAGAGATCAGTTCCTAGAGAGAGAAAGCGACGAACAAGAGTCTCCAAGTGCCGTAGATTGATCTTCAACACCATTGGAGGCCAGTTTGAGCTTGGAGAAGTGCCGATCAACGTCCAGGAGCAGGAATCCATCCTTCACAGTATGAATTCCGCGTCTGATTCTGCTTTTGCTTCTTTCTCCATGGAGTAGTTCTCCCATTCATCTGGGTATGGAGAACCCTAGATTTGTATGTTAGGCTTTGATTGTATGAACCCAAGTACTGATTCTATGATTTGATTATATTCGATTGAGGTTTGAATGATTGAATGACTTGAATCCTGATCAAATTCCTGTTGTTTCTGCTTTGACCTAGAATGAGAATATCTGCCTAGGTTGATAGAGCATCCTTGATTGAAGGTAGGGAGTTGGTGACTTTAGTCGAGGAGCCAACTCACTATTCTGTACCGAATTTACTCCGGTAGTGGAGGTTTTGTTTGTTAAGGCCTCAATCTGTTTACTCCGGTGGAGGTTAGTCGCTCGCTAGAGACTCAGATTGAGAGGGTCTGAAGACCTTTAGTCGAGACTTCAGGCTGTTTAAGAACCTTCCGCAGTATAACTATCATAGAAACTGAACTTGGTAATTACAATCCGGCTTAACTGCAGTCTAGGGGGAACCATATCCGGGTGACCTCTCTTAACCTGAATACAACAGTTTACTTGCTTTGTTAGTTTGATAGTTTAGACTTGCATTCCAGTTTCATTGCTAGATAACAAGAATTTACTGAGTAGTCATCAAATCTAGGACCCGAGTCGATAATTAAACCTAAACCCGCTATACTACGCTTTAGGAAGTGGTTTCACTTGGCCAATTCCTAGGGTGACAGTAGAAGTGAGTCAAGAATATAGATGAGATCACCAAAAACAGATTTGTCATTTTTCCTAAATAACCAAAAAGCACATCCATTTCAACAAAGCCATATTAACCAAAAGACACTCGTATGTTAACCGAAAGGCCAAATTTAGAGTTGATTATGAGTTTCAAAACCATCGATTTTTATTAGAACCCACCATGTAAACCTGAAAAATCCAGATTACGACAAACACACATTCATTCCTAAAACTCAGATCTTAAATCGTTTTCAAACCTACATCATAATCCATTTTTTTAGTGTTTCTCCCAAACCACCTCGAGTAGAGACTAGGAAAACCTCACCTAGCTCTCTGCCCGTTTCCAAAACCTGCAAAAATAAGGAAAGAAGAGTCAGTACTTGCACAATCGAAGAGATTAGCATCAAAGTAAAAAAAAATCCGCAAAGCCTACCTTTTGTTATCCTTCGAATTTGTCATCGCCGTTGCCGGGGGACGGCTAGGTTGTTGAAGAAAAGTGATTTCTGTTAATTTTGATTTTCTTTTCGCATTTTTGCTTTTTCCCACTTGTGCCTTCACGGGTTTGCTTGCTTGATTGTGTGCAGGTAGTGCATGACCCGTAGCCAGTCGGGAGGTTTACTGCCGTTGAATCCAGAGATTGAACGCACCTGTCGCCAACTCAGGAGACAACAGCGAGCTAGACTGGCTACGGAAGAGCGCATAACGGCCACGTGAGCAGTGATTCTGAGGAGGAGTACGAGATGGAAGACTACAATCAACACCAGGGGAATCCTCAGCAGGCTCCACCGGTGAATCAGGTCCTGGGGAACAACCCCATACCCCAGGATCATGGAGTTCATCATCCACCGCAGTCGGGTCCCACCTTGGAGTACTACTACACTCCGCGGATTGCTGACATCCGCCCGGTCATCCTCTACCCGCCTATTCCAGCAAACAACTTCGAGATCAAGCCATGCTGGATTCAGCTCATTACTTCCTCTATCCAGTTCCATGGCTTGAAGGATGAGGAGGCCAGGGTACATTTTTCCCGTTTTCTGCAGCTGATGAACGGGTTCAAGCTGAATGGTGTCCCTGATGATGCAATCCGCCTTCATCTCTTCCCCCATTCTCTGGCGGGGAATGCTAAGACGTGGTTGGAGACCCAGCCCCCATTGTCCATCACCTCTTGGGACGATCTGGCTGACAAATTCGTGCACAGGTACTATCCGGCATCGAAGACTACAGAGATCCAGCGGAAGATCACTCACTTCCGCCAAGAGCCAGATGAGTCACTTCGTGATGCATGGGAGCGGTACATGGGATATTTCTGGCAGTGTCCCCATCATGGCTTTAGTGATGCATTCACAGTGGGGAACTTCTACAGTGCTCTCTCTCCAGATAGCCAGAGGGTGATTGAGTCTCTATGCCCAGGAGGGGATATTCTTACTAAGACTCCACCCGAGCTGAACCAGATGATCAGTAATTTGGCTGCCAGAGATCATTCTTGGGGACAGGGTAGCCGAGGCAGACAGTCCCGGGACCGTGGTGTGCACGCCATGGAGACCAGATCCGGGCTCGAGCAGCAGGTAGCTGAGCTAGTGCAGACATTGAAGCAGCCCAACAGTCTTATTCCGGGCAGAGGTTTGGCTACACCTCGAGTAGCTCAATGTCAGTGGTGTGAGAGCTCGAATCACTTAGTGGAAGACTGCCAGGCTATGAGGGAGTCTACTACTCCCCAAGAGCAGTTGGACTTCATCGCCAATGCTAGGCGCCTCGACCCGTACAGCAACACATATAATGAGGGGTGGCGCCAGCATCCCAACTTCGCCTGGAGCAGCAACACCACTAAACCACCTGGTTTCCCAACACCAGCAGGTGGTTTTCAGCAGAGGCAGCCCTTCCAGGCTCGACAGAGGCCAACCCCACAGCAGCAGCCCTACCAGCCTAGGAAGGGGAAACCATTCCAGCAGCCCCCGTGCCAGTTCCTCGAGCCAGCAGCAGCTACAGCCCCAGATGACCGGATGACAAAGCTGGAAAATATTCTAGCTTCATTCATGACTAGCACTCAGGCTGCTATCACGTCACTGGAGGCAGGTCAGTGGAACCAGGGTGCCATTTTGTAGGATCTGCAGACCCAGGTGGGCATCTTGGCCAGCCAAAACACCACCAGGGCGCCGGGGACTTTGCCTGCCACCACTATCCCGAATCCTCGGGATCCTCACCAGCTCCAGCAGCTGGATGCCATTTTTACCAGGAGCAGTAAGACCATATCTGCTGATCCTGTCCCGGCCAGACAGGAGGAACCACTACCTGCTTCAGCACTTCCAGCCGACGATGCAGAAGTGCGGGTGGAGAAGGAAGCTCCTGCTCCCAAGCCACAACTAGTGGTTAAGGAGCATGTGCCCCAGCTTCCCTTCCCCACTCGCCTACACAAAGACAAGCTGGAGACTGAGTTTGCCAAGTTTATGGCAATGTTGAAGCAGCTCAACATCAGCATACCGTTCGTGGGGGCACTGTCGAAGATGCCCAAGTATGCCATGTTCATGAAAGACCTCCTCACCGACAAGAAGAAACTTGGGGATCTCTTGACAGTGTTGCTGAGCGAGGAGTGTTCTGCTATCCTGCAGAACAAGCTGCCCGAGAAGCGAAAAGACCCAGGGAGTTTTACTATCCCTCTTACTATTGGCCGCATGCATGTAGGCAAGTCCTTGGCGGACCTAGGCGCTAGCATAAATGCCATGCCATATAAGTTGTATAAAAAGCTAGACCTAGGTGAACTTAGCCCTACTAGGATGAGCATTCAGTTGGCTGATCGTTCCATTGTGCATCCTAGGGGAATCATAGAGGATCTGCTTGTCAAGGTCAGTGCATTCACATATCCTGTTGATTTTGTTATTCTTGATATACATGAAGATTTGGATGTGCCTTTGATTTTGGGTAGACCATTTCTTGCCACCGCCAAGGCACTTATTGATGTGCATGATGGTAATCTGATCTTGCGTGCTGGGACTGAACAGGCTACTTTTTCTGTGACTGAATTCGATCACTGTGCTATGATTGTTATCACACCTGTGCATGCCATTTCTGATCAAGTACACGAGTCTGTCGTGTATCCTTCTGCACCTCCCATTTTGCAGGAGCCTCCTATCATTCCTTCGCCGCCACTCCATCCAGTCCCCCCTCCGAACAAAAAGATCAAGGAGGAGTGGCGGCCGAAGCAGCAGGTTGCTAAGCCTTCACGGAAGAAAGGTGGAGACCACTATGAGCTGGTCCCACCTCTTGCACCACGATCACCCTGGCCGTCCGGGTACTCACTCGCCTGCATCTTACCGAATGGCCAGGTCGAGCTGACCGATGATGGTGGTCGCATCCGTCGGGTGCATGGCCACAACCTGAAGCTGTACCTCAAGAGCGACGTGGATCCGCTCTTGGAGGCACCTGTTCTTTCACTTCCCTGAGTATCCACCATGGGCGTCCAGCTAAAAGACGGTAAAGAAGCGCTTGTGGGGAGGCAACCCCACCACGGTTTGATTTTCCTTCTTGTGTTTTGAGTCGGATTGTAAACCAGTTTGGTTTTGGTTTGTTTTCTTTAGTTTTGGATGATGTCTTATTGGGCTGACATTGGACCTAACATACTATGTTTGAGCTCTTCTGTTCCCCTTTAGCTGTGCTTTGTTCCAGACTGGTCCCTCCCCAGTCCGCTTCACTCGGCGGGTCCGCTTCCAGTCTAATGTAGTCCGTGCACACCGGTAACATCGTTCCCCTTATCCTTCCCTCTTCTCCATTGAGGGCAATGTCGATCTTAAGTGTGGGGGGATGTTTATCTTTTGACTGCATTAGATCTGTTTGTGTGCTTGGAGCCTAGTCCACTGTCCAAATTTTTAAATTTGAGGGCTCCAAGTACGTGTTTCCGTGCAATTGCCTGCTCAGTATGCTTTGAATTGACAGTCTTTATAGTAATATGCAACCTAAGGAGGTAGTGTAGCACTATGGAGGATGTTGATGCATTTAAGAAGTCTCATTTCTTCTTCATATTGTGTTGGTTGATTGAGTGAATTAGTGATCTTAGGACCCTTGAATTGTGTGGTGTTGTGGACTCTCTACCTGTCATGGACTCTTGTTTCATGTTTTGAGTTTAATAGGTGCTCCAAAATGTGCTTCAAAATAACGTCTCCCGTGCGAATAGGGCGAAAGTGTGTAAGGGGAGACGGGAATTCGTTCCCAATTTCCACCTACTACCTCCAGCCCCCTTACATGTCTTTCCCTCGCACGAGGCTCGAGACATCCGCTCCTGGCATGGCCGGTAAGAGCCGATTGGGACCCTTGAAAAAAAAGAAAAAAAAAGAAAAAATAACAGAAAACAAGCAAAACAGAAAGAAAAGGGGTTCCAACCATCTTCAAGAAGAAAATAGAGCACCTTGAAAAATGTGAGTCCATGATCCTTTGTTTTTGAGAATCTCTTCATCCACGATTCATTTGTCCTCTGTTAACTATTTGCCATGATGCCGACTCGATACTAGTGCTCTCGCCGAAGAAGCTATGAGATGACTTGTGCGTCGGTTGACCTCGTAAGTTGCTAAATGATCTAGGAAGTCCTCTACCTACGATCTGGGTTGTTTGTTGCTATAGAGGTCTGGAGAGCTGCATTGGTTTGAGTTAGGTTTGCTTGGGGACAAGCAAACGGTTAAGTGTGGGGGAGTTTGATAACGATGTAATTGCACATATTTGCGCCCCTAATTCTTATCCGTTTGAGAGGCATAGTCGTGTATTTTGGCCTATTTTACGCCGGGTTGTGCTATTTTGTCATATTTCAGGTCCCAGGTGTCAAAGGGAAGGCTAAGCACAAGTTTCTGGGCATTCAGAAGTCATTTCGGCGAGCTGGAGCCAAAACACGGGCATACCTAAAACAGAACACGGCCGTGTTCTGTGACCGTGCTTTTACTGCCAAGAGCTAATTCGAGTTTGGACCACATTGGCCAAAACACGGGCAGGGCTGAGATAGAACACGGGCGTGCTTCACCAAAGCACGGCCGTGTCCTCCCAAAAGCACGGCCGTGTTTCTCCTAGTGTAATTAACACTAGCCAAAGCACGGGCGGGCTGAGGCATTACACGGCCGTGCCCTCGACCGTGCTTTGGCCACTGATGCGTTTTTAAACAGATTTTCAGCCAAACAGAAGGGGACTCGAGTTTTTGAGAGAGATCAATTCCTAGAGAGAGAAAGCGACGAACAAGAGTCTCCAAGTGCCCTAGATTGATCTTCAACACCATTGGAGGCCAGTTTAAGCTTGGAGAAGTGTCGATCAACGTCCAGGAGCAGGAATCCATTCTTCACAGTATGAATTCCACGTCTGATTTTGCTTTTGCTTCTTTCTCCATGGTGTAGTTCTCCCATTCATCTGGGTATGGAGAACCCTAGATTTGTATGTTAGGCTTTGATTGTATGAACCCAAGTACTGATTCTATGATTTGATTATATTCGATTGAGGTTTGAATGACTTGAATCCTGATCAAATTCCTGTTGTTTCTGCTTTGACCTAGAATGAGAATATCTGCCTAGGTTGATAGAGCATCCTTGATTGAAGGTAGGGAGTTGGTGACTTTAGTCGAGGAGCCAACTCACTATTCTGTACCGGATTTACTCCGGTAGTGGAGGTTTTGTTTGTTAAGGCCTCAATCTGTTTACTCCGGTGGAGGTTAGTCGCCCGCTAGAGACTCAGATTGAGAGGGTCTGAAGACCTTTAGTCGAGACTTCAGGCTGTTTAAGAACCTTCCGCAGTATAACTATCATAGAAACTGAACTTGGTAATTACAATCCGGCTTAACTGCAGTCTAGGGGGAACCATATCCGGGTGACCTCTCTTAACCTGAATACAACAGTTTACTTGCTTTGTTAGTTTGATAGTTTAGACTTGCATTCCAGTTTCATTGCTAGATAACAAGAATTTACTGAGTAGTCATCAAATCTAGGACCCGGGTTGATAATTAAACCTAAACCCGCTATACTACGCTTTAGGAAGTGGTTTCACTTGGCCAATTCCTAGGGTGACAGTAGAAGTGAGTCAAGAATATAGATGAGATCACCAAAAACAGATTTGTCATTTTTCCTAAATAACCAAAAAGCACATCCATTTCAACAAAGCCATATTAACCAAAAGACACTCGTATGTTAACCGAAAGGCCAAATATAGAGTTGATTATGAGTTTCAAAACCATCGATTTTTATTAGAACCCACCATGTAAACCTCAAAAATCCAGATTACGACAAACACACATTCATTCCTAAAACTCAGATCTTAAATCATTTTCAAACCTACATCATAATCCACTTTTTTAGTGTTTCTCCCAAACCACCTCGAGTAGAGATTAGGAAAACCTCACCTAGCTCTCTGCCCGTTTCCAAAACCTTCAAAAATAAGGAAAGAAGAGTCAGTACTTGCACAATCGAAGAGATTAGCATCAAAGTAAAAAAAAATCCGCAAAGCCTACCTTTTGTTATCCTTCGATTTTGTCATCGCCGACGAAATCAATCCTCCCTCGTCGTTGTTGACTCTCCGTCTCCTCCCAACAGTAAGCCAAATCCCAAAATCAAAATAAAAATAACAAAGAAACCCAAAATCAAATTTAAATATCAAAAGTAAACTTACCTAGATCCCCTTTTGTCGCGTTTGGCAGTCGATCCTCCTTCGCCGACGGCAAAACCCACGACCGCCAATAACTTTCGTTCTTCCTCCCCTTACCCGCAAACAGAAATAAAAAATCAAGAGAAGGAAAGTCAGTACCACTAAACTCCAAAAAACCCCAGAAAATCAAACATGCAAACATAATCCGCAACTTACCGTCGATTTGGAGGCTGACCGGCGCTCCAATGGCGTATTTTAGGTTGCGATCCCGTCCGATTTTGCTGTGGAATGTGAGATATGGGAGGGATTAACTACTTTTGTCTCTCGGGAGGAAGAATAAAGTTAATCAAAGGATCAGATTTCGGTTTTCAGAAGGCAAAATGAAAAAAGGGAGAGATGATTTTTTTTTTGGTTTTTCCTTCTTGGTTCGTGTCACAGAGTGAAGAGACGAGAGGGAGGAAGATTTGAGCGGCGACTAGGGTTTCCTAGGTTAGTCCCTTATATATCTCTGGCTGCTATCTAAATGATTGATCTGCCCCTCTCCTCTTTAAATTAGAATAAAAAAATGGTGCTCTCGAGGATTGAACTAGAGACCTTTACCTCAAACCTCGCCACTACTCAACACAACAAACCATTGAGCTACATCACAATCCTTGAACCTTTTAGGCCCCTCGTCTAATTTTATTCCTTATCATGCTTAATATGTAATCAATTAAACGTATTAGAAATTTTGATCTAGTTAGATCGTCATTATTTTCATACATCACAATCTTCTAAATATCTTTTTCACTACGTCATTACGCATTTGTATATATTTTTTTTCCTAAAGATCCAATAAAATGAAATCAGGGTTAATAGTTGTTATAATTTTTATGGTGGAATCTTTTCATAATCATTAATCAATTGATTCCAACTAACCATAACTTCTCATTTTTCGAGACATATGTCAATAGACGTAAAATCTCATCGTGTACCAATAGTATACGCAATTCAAATTATCTTAACTAGTCCAATAGGACTTTAAGTTAAATCATACATAATTAAAACACCCAACCTTTGGAAACTTATCGATTTAGGTAGTACCGATTTAGGGTGTTGTGGGGTGTGAATACACTTCCCCACACGTAACCGTACTCCCGAATCCGAATTTCTAAAATTTCGCAGACCAAATCCCGGTTTTGACCCTATGGTCGAGACCGATCCAATTAGTGTTCGACCCACTACTTTTAAGGTCGATGGCGACTACAAGAAAATTCGCGAGCAATCCCAATTTCGAGGTGCGGTTGCGACAGTGCGACTCCGCCGGGGAACTTTTGAGAGTCGAGCTATATAACTAAATCGATAAGCTTTTCTTACTTTCTTTTTGGGTGTTATGTGTTTTACTATATTGTTTGAGCTTTTTATTTACTTTATAGTTAATTTCATTTCGTATATAAAAAGTTCTATACCCGAGCTCTCCTTTAGAAATTGCAAGGTGTAACGTGACTCCTACAATAATAGGGGAATATCGTGAAACTTACTAACCAAGTTGAACTCAAATCCAAGGTTGATTTGAGGTATCCAGCTAAACTTGAAAGAGCAATAGTAGGATACAATTTGGGTATTTTCCTAGATACATTTACCAACCATTTAGTAAGCTTAGCAGCCGCCCAACACCATCTTGTATAAACCTTGTCCTCAAATCTTCCATAACTTTTTATGTTTATTTAATTAGAGAATTGTTTTTTAATTTAGATATATGTTTGCTTTTGATGTGATAATTTGTGCATTATTGATTACTCATAAATAATGTGATTTTACTATGCACATAAAAGCTTTTCAAAATTCATGACATTAGCATTCATCCTATTCAAAATCATAAAAGATAAAGCACATGCATCCATTAAGGTCATCTTTGCATTTACACATTCACATCATTTAGCATCATAAGCATCGTATACACAAAACCATTTAACAAACAATAAATTTGTCAGGGTTCCTTAAAATTGCTCGCCTACCAGGAAAAAATCAGCCTTCTAAGCACTTCACTAGATCAAAACTCAAGGTCTTCATGGAGGCATTTCAGAAAGAGATAAACGACATCAATGGGAAGCTAATGGGGTTTGATGAGAAACTGATGGGATTTGATGAAAAACTGGAGGGTTTTGATGAGATGAAAGGTCAACTCAACACAATATTGAGCATACTGTCAGGAAAAGGAAAGGGGGTTGCAACCAACAAAGAAGAAGCCATATTCGACGAAGAAGATCACTATGAACAACCTAAAGTAGATGCCTCGATTAGTAAATTTATTCTCATACCTTCGAAGAACATAGGTGAAAAAGATGGCATGGAACAACCAAAGCATGACAAATCAGAAGAGACTGAGAAGCATGAGTAACATGGGGTTGATGCTATGTTGAAAGAAAAATTAGAGAACATGAATGAACGAATAAGAAGCATAGAGGGATTTGAATCCTATGAGCCTATGGATGCATCACAGCTATGTTTAGTCCCAGATGTCATAATTCCTCCAAATTTCAAATGCCCTAATTTGAAAGATATAATGGCACTACTTGCCCAAGAAGTCATTTGGTCATGTTTTTTAATAAAATGGCGAACTATATTCGTGATGAAAGGTTGATGATAAATTTCTTCCAAAATAGCATGAGTAGCTCCGTGTTGAGATGGTATATTCAATTAGAGAAAACAAAAGTGAAAAGGTGGCAAGACCTAGCTGATGCATTCATGAGACATTGTAAGCATAACCAGGATTTGGTCCCAGATTGGGAGGAGTTACGAAATATGGAAAAGATTGAGAAGGAAATGGTGGCAATGTTCTTCGGAGCATTGAGGGTTCCGTATTACAACAACATGGTGGGAATTACCACAACCAACTTTGTGGACTTGCTAGTAATTGGAGAACGAATTGAAAAGGTATTGAAGCAAGGTCGGATGGAAAGTCCGGAAGCCTCAAAGACACCATACCAAACTCGAAGGGGAGATGGAGAGATTCATTCTGCTCAAGAAGACTCCTCAAGAAGAGGAAGGTGGAATCACCAACCTAAAGACAATCAAGCTAATCCCTATGTTTCAAATACCGCATTGATTACTCAATGTCCGAATTTTCCTACTCAATCACCAGTGGCACCACCACCAAATAACCAAGACCAAAATTATTCTGGGAGATACAAAAAACTCATCCAAATTGACCCTATTCCTATTATATACACCGAACTTTTCCCGCAACTACTACAAAGTCATCTAATTTCACTAATTCCATCTGAGCCTATGCAACCTCCCTTCCCAAAATGGTACAAGTCAGATCAATAGAGTAGCAGGACACTCAACTGAAAATTGCAGATCATTCGAGTTAAAGGTGCAACAGATGATAAATGCTGGTTGGTTGAAATTTGAAGAGGAGTCTAAGCGTCCAAACATTAACAATAATCCACTGCCGGTTAATGGGAAGTAGTAGGCGTACTACAAGCAATGCTCGATTCAAGAATGATGTCGATCCTTTTACGTAAATAAACATATCGAGCTAATTTCCTTAACAACAGATGTATCATCTTTGCTTTCATCATTATAAATAATAAGATTTCCACCTTTCGACTTCTTTGGAATGTTTTGTGACTATTATCAATCTTAATATAGAAGTTTGCATCAATGGTTTTTCATTGCCCAAATGACGAATGTTATTCCCAATTTCTTTAAATTTGATGGAAGCCATGAGATTGCCATCAAATTTGAGCACCCCACTAGTGTTGAGCGATTATAAGCACCCCATTGTGTTGAGAATGTGCACACTGCGCCAGAACTAAGAGTGTAAACACCCCCATTGGTGTACACAAATCGTGTGAGTGAGTAGTCAAAAGGTGTAACGAGCGTATGATATCAGGCTACTTGTAGAATCTCGTCACCATCATTGCCAACTTTTGCTAGCGAATTGGGATCCAAATACATATGAAGCCAACAAGGAAAAAATTCAAATAAGCCCAATGGCATTAGAAGTTTTACTTCTATGAGAGAGTAGTAACCAACCAGCCAATCCAACCAGAAAATACACCTACATTGTGAAGTACTAACCTTTTTAAACTTCTGTCTAGTTATACAAATGTCAAAGGGGAGAATAAGGGAAGCATATTCTGTGCCACAACCAAGTTAACTAAGTCCCATGACAAATAAAAAAAGCTAAGCAAAGAAAAAGAAAATTGTTGTGGAACTTACATGTTAAAGGCCCCTTCATTAGCATTTGAAGTCAACCATTCACGGCAAATCAAAATATTTGCCGGCTAATACCTACCGAAAACCTTAAGCAAAGAACCTATGTGATGAGATTTCCCATAACCAAGTTCACATTCACAAAGACCTCATTTATTCACCACCTAACCCCACCTCCTAAAATCTTAAGACAAGGGGGAAACGTAAGACGCATTCCCGAAGATGTCCATAAGCCACCACTATTTTTGAGAAAGCAAGGCTCGAGGAAAACCATGATAATTGCCATTAGAATCACTCTAAGCCATCATTTAACCTAATACCTCGGGGGCAAGCAACATCCCTTACAAGAAACTTCACATGACCAAAATCAGACTTCGTAAGAATCTCCTCATTTGAAAAAACCATTACCCCGAACATATTTGACCATCAACATAAAAGAAGGCCTCTCATAGTGACCCGAATCTTAATGGTAGCTGAAATGTCATATGCTCAAAGCACCCTTAGGAATAAGTGAGACTGAATTCGAGCACGATATCGAAAGAGAGAGTAGAGTGAGTGCTTATTGATTTTCTCATGGCTAGACTTGCTCCTTTCTCATTGAAAAATGAAAAAAAAATGAGCTTTAGCAACATGAAATAACCACACAAAGTTGTATCCAATTCTTACACGCTTGTCTTGATCGAAAATTTTAACATCATGCTCCTATGATACTTTTGCATCCACATTTGTCATACATTTTTGCACTCTTCATAAGTTAAGGTTGATAAAAGTCACTCATTGTTCCATAGAATAGAAAGTGAACGCCAGATCCTTGGGGGCAAGAACAGTGTAACCTCGAAGGAGAAGCATTCTGAAATGCTCGCGAGCGAAAGTACCCAACTTGTCAAATCGTTAGTTTAGAAATCTCAAAGAATTGGAGAGAACAATTGATTTCGGTCAACTAATCAATTATCCCTCCACGATAGAAGGAGCACGATACAATACACCAACGAAAATTTAACAACCATGTCTTGGACAACAAGAAGCCTGAAGAAAGAACGACTAAGAGCTCTCACTATTAAGCACAACTGAGAAGCATCCCTACAAGAGACAATGACACAAGTTCTTGCGGGTGATAAATTTAAAGGAGCCTAGGGCAAAAACAAAAACAAAAACAAAAAAACAAAAAAAAAACATATTCTCAAACCAATTGATAATGCATCACATCATTTTTTTCATACAACATTCAGGACTTTATCATTCATTAGCATGACTCATCACACAATCATTTTCAAAATCATTTTGATACCCATTAGACAACATCATCATATCAACAATCATACTCATTAACATTCTTTGCCCGATGCATTTTGATATTCATCAAGATTTCAAGTACAACAATTATGTTTTCCGACTTCATAAAAGTCCAGCATTAGCTTTTCACTTACAATTAGAACTTGTCTTAATTTCACTTTAGACATGGCCTCAACAAATCCATAAACAAACTAAATTGGTGTTGGCGAGCGCCTGAAAAATACGACACTGACGCTGGTGAGCGTTCGAAAAATACACTGGTGTTGGCGAGCGCCTGAAAAATATGACACTGACGCTGGTGAGCGTTCGAAAGTACACTGGTGCTGGCGAGCGTCTGAAAAATACGACACTGACGCTAGTGAGCGTTCGAAAAGTACACTGGTGCTGGCAAGCGCCTGAAAATTACGACACTAACGCTGGTGAGCGTTCGAAAAGTAAACAAGTGCTGGCGAGCGCCTGAAAAATACGACACATACGCTAGTGAGCATTCGAAACGTACACTGGTGCTGGAGAGCACCTGAAAAATACTACATCAATGCTAATAAGCATAAAACAATTAACCATCAAAATAAATTCATCAATTAGTGCTGACGTGGGCTTCATTTACGTCCTCATCAGGAAACCCCAACAATTAGCGTTGACGTGCGCTTCATTTACTTCATCATAAGAAAAAACCCAACAATTAGCGCTGACTTGCGCTTAGTTTACGTCATGATCAAGGAAAATGTAACAATTGGCGATGACGAACGCCGAAAAAATACTTCAACAACAAAATATAATCCTCCACTGAACTGAGAAAATGTGTTGTCTATACGGGAACTTTGTATAACTCTTTATATAAAGAGATATACAAGGGGGGGCAACTGTAGACACCTCATTTTGTCCGGGTAAATTATCCAAATAAAAGTTCCAACTTAAATTGTGAAATGTCGTAAGATAATTAGATTGGGCATTGCAAGTCTAAAATATCGACGATTGTACAATTTATTCGAATTCGGTTCCAGTAGGATCGATTGGCTTCCAATCTCAGCTTTTAGCACAACACAAATAATAATAAAGAAGCATGTTGTATTAAAATTATTGCTAATTGACAATTACAATCAGAATAACAAGTCATAATTACTGCATGAGAATTACAATGTGTTCAATAAGTTCCAGGCTTTATCCACCATCTCCACCATCTCCTTTAAAAGGAAATCAACCTTGGACCTGCAAAGCAAAGAAGAAAAAATCTGTCAGTCCAAACTCCAGGCCTAGACTGAAGGAGCCCAACTCGGCCTAGAAGATCATAGCCCACAGTCAGGCCCAAGATCTCATGGGTCAGTTCATGACCAACCCAGGAAAGGCCCAACCCAACAGACCGGTCGAACCAGAGTTGGTCCGACCAAACCCAGAAACCACCACCACTTTTTTCTATAAAAGCAGGCTCAATTTTCAAGAAAAGGGGAGATACGAGAGAAAACACTGTTTTTTTTTCCAGAGTTCAGAGCTCTTTCTGTCAGAGCTCTCTTCTTCTTCTTAGTAAGTTCAGAGAGAGAAAGTGCTGAGAAAATAGAAAGAGAAATACAACATTTTTTCTCCTTCTTTATCTTCTGTCAAATAGAAGCAGAAAACCTCAAGGCAAACAAAAGCCCAACAAGGTTTGTATTGAGCCAACAAGGTGGTTTATATTCCAGTTATAATAATATACTATTGATTTAATCTCTTCTCTACTACCTTTTTTTTTGTCACATCTCTTTCTTTATCTTTCTTCAATTAGACTTCTTTTTACGTAGTATTGTTGCTACCAATTGTGCTATTTACTTTTCGTCATTTTTCAATTCCTTTATTTATGTCATATTTCGATCCCTTTATTTTCTGGAACTAGAATATAGATGAGATCACCAAAAACAGATTTGTCATTTTTCCTAAATACCCAAAAAGCACATCAATTTCGACAAAGCCATATTAACCAAAAGACACTAGTATGTTAACCGAAAGGCCAAATTTAGAATTGATTATGAGTTTCAAAACCATCGATTTTTATTAGAACTGACTCACTCCTATTGTCACTCTAGAAAGTGGCCAAGTGTAACCACTTCCTAAAGCGTAGTGTAGCGGGTTTGGGTTTTAATGTCAACCCGGGTCCTAGATGTGGTGAATACTCAGCGAATTCTTATTATTTAGCCGTGAAACTTCAGTGAAAGTTCAAAAAAGCAAACAAATAAAGCAAGCAAGAAGGTTGTTTCAAGTCGAGAGGTTCCCCCTAGACTGCAGTTAAGTCGGATTGCAATTTACCAAGTTCAGTTTTAATGATAGTTATACAACGGAGGTTCTTAAGCAGTCTGAAGTCTCGACTAAAGGTCTCCAGACCCTCTCAATCTGAGTCCCCAGCGGGCGACTAACCTCCACCGGAGTAAACAGATTGAGGCCCTAACGAACCAAACCTCCACTACTGAAGTAAATTCGGTACATAATAGTGAATTGGCTCTTCGACTAAAGTCGCCAATTCACTACCTTCAATTAAGGGTGCTCTATCAACCTAGGCAGATATTCTCTTTCTAGGTTAAAGCAGAAACAACAGGAATTTGATCAGGATTCATGCCATTCTACAAATCAAACCTCAATTGAATATAATCAAATCATAGAATTTGTACTTGGTTTCATACAATCAGACCTAACATACAAATCTAGGGTTCTCCATACCCAGATGAATAAGAAAATTACTCCATAGAGAGAGATGGAAAATCTAGCTCAGATGCGGAAACCATACTGTGAAGGATGATTATCTTCTTCTGGCGCTCAATCGGATCTTCTCCAAGCTCAAGCCGGGCTCCAATGGTGATGAAGATCAAGCTAGGACACTTGGGAACTCTAGTTCATCACTTTCTCTCTCTAGGAATCGCTCTGTCTCTCTAAAACTCGGAACCCCTTCTCCTTTGGCTCAAATCTGCCTAAAAGGCCGATCCTGGGCAAAACACGGTCGAGGGCACGACCGTGCTTTGGTTTTGCCCGCCCGTGCCCTTGCCATGTGTTAAAAACACGGCCACATCTTGGGGAAAACACAGTCGTGCCTAAAGTTGGACACGGTGTGTTTTGAGTCAGTACCGCCAGTGTTTTGGGCCAGCGTAGGAAAATCTTGGATCAAGCCTCGGCAGTAAAAACACGGTCCAGGAACACGGCCGTGCTTTGGTTTAGGCTAGCCCGTGCTTTTGCCCCACCTCGACCGAATGACTTCCAAATGCCCCGAAACTCGTGCTTAGCCTTTCCTTCGACGTCTTGGACCTGAAATATGACAAAGTTGCACAACCCGACGTAAAATAGGCCAAAAATACACGACTACGCCCAGCAAACGGATAAGAACTAGGGGTGCAAACATGTGCAATTACATCGTTATCAAGAACCCACCAAGTAAACCCACCCGACCCGCAACCCGATTGACCCGCAACCCAACTAACCCGCAACCCGACTGACCCGCAACCCGATTAACCCTAACCCGATTGACCCGCAACCCTACTGACCCGCAACCCAATTAACCCGAACCCAATTGACCCGAACCCGACTAACCCGTAACCCGACCGACTCAACCCGAACTTCACCTAATGCACTTGAATAATTATTATAATATACAATACATAGTTTTTCAAAATAAAGTCTTTCATTCTAAACTTAAGTAAAATTATTTTTTCATTTCGTATAGGGAATTTAAAAAATATGAAACTCACTTGATATTATGTATTTTAAGAAAATTACAAAACTGAAACATGAAGGTCACTTGAACACTAAGTTCTTTAACAAAATTAAAAAAGTAAATATAAAATATAAAATCAACATAATGTCAATATTAATAATTAATAATTGAGATCATGGATAATATTAATATAATATATAAATTAAACTTTTGGTTAATTTAACTATTCAATAAAATTATCAATTAAATATAAATAAAGTAAAGTAATGTATTTAGTAATTTGATGGTTTTAAAAGAAGAGGACAATTTTGAAGTATTCAACTTTTTGGGAAGAGAAAGAAGAGAGAAATTTGGTTCTTTGAATTTTTTTGAAAAGAAACAGGTGGAAATTTTGGTGATTTTGATTTGTAGGAAGAGAAAGAAGTGGAAAATTTTGGTTCTTTTGATTATGAAAGAGAAATAAGGAGGGACATTTTGAGTTTTCAACTTTTCGTGGAAGGAAGAGGGAAATTTGGTTCTTTCAATTTTATGGAAGAGAAAGAGGAGGGACAATTGAGTGTTTCTAATTTATTCTTATACACTTTGAAGGCTAATATATATGTATGTAATTGTTTATAGGCTAATAAATAAATTAACCATTAGTTACAAAGTATACATTTATCTGTTTTGTGCATCAATAAACATAGCTGAAGTAGAGATGACACAAAGGTAGAGAATACTGAGGTAGAGATGACACAGAGTATACATTTATCTGTTTTGGGCATCAATAAAAATAGCTGGATGACATCTCCTCTTTAGCTTTCTGTATGATAATACCATCAGCAAAATACCCTTTATTCATAAAATCCTGCCCATATGACAAGCCCAGTAACAACTTTCTACTGATAGGTAAATCTGGTTTCTCATTTTAGTGGTAAGCCTCCAGTAGACAACTAATCTGATTCTTCTTCAGCTCGTCAAGTTTCTAAACTACCAATCCGTAGTTGTAATGCTGAAAAACCAGTATAAAATACTTCATATCTAAGAGAAACCCTTTGAACCCATGGAAACTAAAAGCACCAGAAAGAACCAGCATTCCTGCAACATACTAATGCCTTCCGTTGTCTTTCATCACAGTAGAGACCAATAGTATAGTAGGTGTGCAATTAAAGATTCACAACAGACTAAGAGATAAAAATATTTTTAGTCTTGGTGTCAATGAGCTAATCCACGAGCTGCACCGACACCCATTTACACTCTTTCTTACAGCAGCTATTACCTTGTATGAACACCTGAAAAGTCACAATCCGCTTTGTCAGTATGGCTACATATCCACAAGAAAAAGAAACAGTATCATTTCCGACTTATGTTTTCTCTCATGTTTTAGTTGAAAATTATCATCCTTGAATTTCAACCTATAAATGGATTCCCTACAAGTACCATCCCCAATGTCTCCACCTTGTGTCATGAACCCTTCAATGATACGATGAGAACGACATCTCTATACAACATCCAAAAAACATAGCTAAAGTAAACTTATTACATCCACCAATGAAAATTTCATATGGGGTATCATCCAAGAAACAAACATAGCTAAAGTAAGCTTCTTACATGCAACAGGGACAAGGAACTATGGAACCTTGAAATGGAGAGGGACGCCTGTGTTGGGGCCAACCTGGAAGTCATAAGAAAAGCCCATATAATTTCTTTTTTCACTTCTACTTGCAACTCAAAGTAAGAGAGAATCACTATGAATCCTCTATAATAGAAAACCTCAAAATCAAACCTCACAAAACCATGAATTGAAACCCTAGAGAGATCCTCAAAGTAAACCAAACTTCAATGAAAAGGCGGCAGGGCATAGTAATGGTATGAGAATAAACACGAAATTAAAGAAGAACGAATGCACAGACAAATTGACGAGATTAGCATACTCGAATCTTACCAACGTTTAGTAGACCCTCTTCGTTGGAATCCAATGTCCTCTCCTCCATCGAAATCTCTACCTCTTGAAGTAGTGGCGCGGGTTGTGTGGGTTGTGAGTGAACTTTACCCAAATTTGGCGCAATCAATTGCCGGGCTTCGATCGAACTAAGAGGGGAAGTGAAGTCGTGGAAATGAAATTTCAAAAACGTAATCCCTAAAACAAATTGAGACTCGTAAATCAATATTGACGAGGTCAACTTTGTTGAAAAAGAACCCTAATTTGAGGAAAAATTGAATTGAGATTTAACGAGGATTTGAGGAGAACTTGGCTAAAATGATGATAATTCAAACAACGTATCTTCGAAGCCTTGAGTCGAGCAGCGAAAAGGCGGTGGGGAAATTTGGAGGTGAATCTAATGGGTTAAGAAAACGAGGCATGTTTTCATTCTCCAGATGAACAAACAAAAGGGAGAAAGTACAAGAAAAACGAAGGGAAGGGTTTTGACAGAAGTAGTTTAGGAAGATTCAGAGAAAAACTACGCAATCGGGATGGAGAGAGAGGAATGAGTGTGCGGTGGAAGTGGAACAGAATGTAGAAAAAGGGAAAGATATTTGTTCTCTAGCTAGAATTGTGTCTTTGTTCGAATTTCATGGAGCCAAAAAAGTGGCGGCCAAAACCAAATTTTTTGAGCCAAAAACAATTGGGAGTGGCGGGTTTTTTGGTTTTGGAGGGTTTCACTTGTTTTTTTGGAGCCAAAGGAACTATTGGAGGCATAGCAAATTTTGGATAAAGCAAATTGCCAAATTCTCACTTATTTTTTCATTATAAATCGTCACATTGTTCACGGGAATTAACTGTGACTAACAATTAATCATGGTAAATAAAGACTAAAAAATAGATAAATTAATTACCATGATTAGAACTATAAAATCAAATATGGGAATTTTTACCGTGACTATTAACATTTTTTTTAATACGGGAATAATTACCGTGAATAAGATACCGTGATTAGAAACCAGTTTTCCTGTAGTGTCGTGAGTCACGTTATCGACTTAACTTGCGAGCTAGGCTCAACAATCCATCGAGCCGAGCTAGCTTGCGAGCCTGACGAGTTGAGCTGGACCTAGCTCATGTTCGGCTCATTAGTAAACGAGCGAACTAACGAGCCAGCTAATTAAGAAACGAGCCGAGTATCGAACGAATATTTCTAGAGCCGAGCTCCGAGCTGTTCGTGAGCGGCTTGGCTCATTTGCACACCTAGGTATAGCAATTAGCAAATATCACTTTCTATCTATGTTTTGAAAATCAAAGTATGAATCTCACTTTTAAATTAACTCTACTAGCAAAATTACAACTCATAAGGATATATGGTTAGGGTATAGGGTATGTGGTTAGTGTATAATGTATTGATGGTTTAGGGTATTCAATCAACAACATATACTAACTTAATATTATAGATTGAGGATAAGGCTAAATGTATAGGATATATGTTATTCAGTAAGTTATGATTGAAGTCACAATAATTTTACTAAATTTGATAGTTAATCTTTAGGACAATTCAAACAATTTTACAAATAACTCGTTTGGCAATAGTTTAGTGAAGTTATTTGGGCAATGAGTTATGTCGAAATAAATCCTTTTATCACTCTGCTTTTTCCAAATACCACAAACCATATACCATATTTGCATGGTTATACTAAACAAGATACTTTAATCCAATTACTACTGAAATAATACTAAAATATCAAATAAACAATTAATGTGGTCTTTTGGTTGCAAATATTGATATCACCATTACTATTAGCTAGTGTACTTTACCAATTATGATTAATTACATAACAAGTTTGCAAGTCATACAAATTGATTTAACATTTTGACTAGTTTTTTTCAAAAAAAAAATTAAGTATATATATACGACGTAGAAATAAATTGGTTAAAAAGTTGAGAAAAATATTTTAAATTAGTGTAATAAAATGTGTAAGTTGGTAACGAGTAATGAGTAAGTTACTCGATGCGCTGGCCCGAACAACCCGAAACCCGATCCGCCCGCAACCCGCCCGACCCAAAACCCGATGAACCCGCAACGCGTTTGTCCGCAACCCGATCGAACCCGATGAACTCGCAACCCAACTAACCCGCAACCCGTTTGAACCCGAACCCGATGAACCCGCAACCCGACTAACCCGCAACCCGATTGAACCCCGCCCGAACCCGCCCGATTGACACCTATTGCACAATCGAAAAGAGTAGCATCAAAGTAAAAAAAATCCGCAAAGCCTACCTTTTGTTATCCTTCGATTTTGTCATCGCCGACGAAATCAATCCTCCATCGTCGCTGTTGATGCTCCGTCTACTCCCAATAGAAAGCCAAATCACAAAAATCAAAATCGAAATAACAAAGAAACCCGAAATCAAATTCAAATATCAAAAGTAAACTTACCCAGATCCCCTTTCGTCGCGTCTGGCAGTCGATCTTCCTTCCCCGACGGCGAGACCCACGACCACGGATAACTGTCGTTCTTCCTCCCCTTACCCACAAACATAAACAAAAAATCAAGAGAAGGAAGTCAACACCACTAAACTCCAAAAAAACCCAGAAAATCAAACATGAAAACATAATCTGCTACTTACCGTCCATTTAGAGGCTGACTGGCGCTCCAATGGTGTATTTTTGGTTGCGATCCCGTCCGATTTTGCTGTGGAACGTGAGATATGGGAGGGATTTACTCCTTTTGTCTCTCGAGAGGAAGAATAAAGTTAATCAAAGGAGAGGGTTTTGGTTTTCAGAAGGCAAAATGAAAAAGGGAGAGATGAATTTTTTTTTTTTTGGGTTTTTCCTTCTTGGTTCGTGTCACGGAGTGAAGAGACGAGAGGGAGGAAGATTTGAGCGGCGCCTAGGGTTTCCTAGGTTAGTCCCTTATATACCTTGTGTCGCTATCTAAATGACTGATCTGCCCCTCCCCTATTTGAATTAGCAAAAAAAAAAAAATGGTGCTCTCGAGGTTTGAACTAGCGACCTTTACCTCAAACCTCGCCACTACTCAACACAACGAACCACTGAGCTAAATCAAAATACTTGAACCTTTTAGGCCTCTCATTTAATTTTATTCCTTATCATGCTTAATACGTAATCAATTAAACGTATTAGAAATTTTGATCTAGTTAGATCGTCATTATTTTCATACATCAAATTCTTCTAAATATCTTTTTCACTACGTCATTACGCATTTGTATATATATTTTTTTTCCTAAAGATCCAATAAAATGAAATCAGGGTTAATAGTTGTAATAATTTTTTATGGTGGAATCTTTTCGTAATCATTAATCAATTGATTCCAACTAACCATAACTTCTCATTTTTTGGGACATATGTCAATAGACGTAAAATCTCATCGTGTACCAATAGAATACGAAATTCAAATTATCTTAACTATTCCAATAGGACTTAAGTTAAATCATACATAATTAAAACACCCAACCCTTGGAAACTTATCGATTTAGGTAGTACCGATTTATGGGTGTTGTGGGGTGTGAATACACTTCCCCACACGTAATCGTACTCCCGAATCCGAATTTCTAAAATTTCGCAGACCAAATCCTGGTTTTGATCCTATGGTCGAGAGCGATCCAATTAGTGTTCGGCCCACTACTTTTAAGGTCGATGGCGAATCCGAGCAATTTCGCGAGCGATCCCGATTTTGAGGTGCGGTTGCGACAGTGTCCTGTTGGCAGCATTCCAGTGTGACATAGTAGGCCCCTCCATGTATTTGTTGACTAATCCAACTGCGTAGAGAATATCTGGTATGATACAAGTAAGATATCTCACGCTTCCCACAAGGCTTCTAAACTCCATTGAGTTAACCTTCTCTCCTTTGTAATCCTTGGATAACTTCAGTCCACACTCAGCTGGTGTACTCACAGGATTACAATTCTCCATCTTAAACTTCTTCAGGACTTCCTTGGCAAAACCACTCTGTGAGATAAAAATTCCTTTATCCTTTTGACTTACTTCAATTCCAAGATAGTATGACATTAGTCATCTCAAATTCTCGAACCATCGTCTCCTTGAACTCTTCAAACATTTTAGGATCGTTGCCTGTGAAGATGAGATCATCTACATACAAACAAACCATCAAGACTGCTCCCCCTTGAACCTTGTAGTATAGTGAGTGCTCATGTGGGCATTTGCTGAATCCATTATGCTGAAAATACTTGTCAATCTTGCTATTCCAAGCTCTAGGTGATTGTTTCAGACCATGCAATGCTTTCTTCAGCTTCAACACCTTATCTTCTCGGCCTTCAACAATATATCCAGGAGGTTTCTCCACATAGATATCTTCCTCGAGATATCCGTTCAGAAAAGCTGACTTCATATCCATGTGGTGTATCTTCCATCCATTTTGAGCAGCGAGAGATATCACCATCCTGATACTCTCCATTCTCGCCACGGGAGCAAAAACTTCATTATAGTCAATGCCTGGTCTCTGACTATATCCTTTCAACACCAATCTTGCTTTGTGTCTGACGACTTCTCCTTTAGCATTTTTCTTGGCCTTGAATACCCACTTCACACGGATGGGCTTCTGGTTCTCAGGAAGTGACACAAGTTCCCAAGTTTTATTCTTCTCCATAGCTTGAATTTCTTCATCCATAGCTTTTCTCCATTTTTCATCCTTCATGGCTTCTTCAACATAAACTGGTTCACTATCGATAAAATTAGAGTAGAGTGTCAATTCATTACCTTCAATGGTTGTAGTTTCCTCATCTTCAATTCTTCTATACTTTTGTGGCCTTTCTTGGGGACTTTCACTTGATTCTCCTTCTGGGCTAGCAGGCTCTCTATGACTGGGTGGACTTGATACAGGCTTATCTGTATTCGATACTTCATCACTATCATCCATAGTGAATGGATAAAAATGTAATTCTTCTTTGCTTCAGTGGTCCAATCACATGTTGTCTCTTCATCAACTACTACATCTCTGCTGATGATCAGCTTCTCTTCCATGGGAGCAAACATCTTGTAACCTTTTAAGTGTTCTGAGTATCCCAGGAATATGTACTTCTTGCCTTTGTCATCCAACTTTTTCCTTTCTTGATCCGATACGTGCACATATCCGACACTTTCGAAGACTCGAAAGTGAGAGACTGTGGGTTTTCTTCCGCTCCAAGCTTCTTGGGGTGTTTGATTACAAACACTCTTTGTTGGTCACTTGTTCAGTAGGTAGATTGCCAATCAACAGCTTCAGCCCATAGCTCTTTCAGCAGGTTTTTGCTCTTCATCATGCTTCTCACCATGTTCAGTACAGTTCTATTCTTCCTTTCAACAACTCCATTTTGCCGAGGGGATCTTGGGACTGTGAGAAACCTGTGAATTCCTTGATATTCACAGAACAGAACCTTCTGAACTTCTTCAGCATAAATTCTTCACCTCTATATGATCTCATTGCTTTGATGTAGCATCCACTTCCATTCTCCACGAGCATCTTGAACTTCTTGAAAGCTTCAAATGTATCTGACTTCTGCTTCAAGAAGTATAACCATGTCTTTCTATTGTAGTCATCGATGAACAGTAGAAAATATTTGTTCTTTCCAGACGATGTTGGAGTGATTGGACCACATAAATCTGCATGGACAAGCTCAAGTGGTGCTTTAGCTCTTGATAGGGACTCCTTTGGGAAACTTGCCCTGAATTGCTTCCCAACTAAGCATCCTTCACACAACTGGTCTGGATGATTGATCACTGGCAGACCATGCACCATCTTTTTCTGACCGAGTAACTTCAGGCCTCCAAAATTTAGATGGCCATACCTCAGATGCCATAGCCATGTAGTGTCCTTCACACATGCCTTCAAACACTTTGCCATTTCAGTTTGAATATTCAGCGTGAACATTCTGTTTCTCGACATTGGGACTCTGGCTAGCAACTGCTTCTTCTCATTTAGCAACTCCAGTTGACGATTCACCATGTGGACTTCATAATTTTTCTCCATAAGCTGACCCAAACTCAGGATGTTACTAGTCATGTCTGGGACATAGTACACATCTCTGATAAATTGTTGTGAGCAATTCTGGACCCGAATGAGTATAGTTCCTCTTCTTTTGATGCGAACCTTCGAGGAGTCTCCAAATAGGACATTTTCTTTCACCGATTCATCCATATCTACGAACATGTTAATTTTTCCACACACGTGGTTGCTTGCTGCATTATCCAGATATCACATGTTATCTCTCAGTTTTTCATCTCCTTGACGTGACAACATCAATGTGCCTTTGACTTCTTCTTGCATGTTGTTTGCTATCTCCTCCACTTCTTTAGGCGGACTCCAACATTCTGATGCATAATTCCCGTACTTCGAGCAATTATAGCACTGGACGTTGGATTTATCACGACCCTCATTTGATCTCCAACTTCCTCTTCCACGTCCACGACCACAAACTCTATCTCTGGTGGACGTTTCATAGTTCATGGTGAAATTTCCAACATCTCTACTTTGATAAGCTCCTCGAGCACTTCCTCTTATTCTGCCTCGACCTCTATACTGACCTCCTCCTCGACACCTTCTTTCTCCTCTGTGGTAGCTTTTGTAGCTAACACTTGTTCTGACGATTCTTCATTTCTTTTATTTAATCTTTCCTCCCGTCCTTGCAATGAGCCGATAACTTCATCCACTGTCATTTTTGACACGTCTTTTGCTTCCTCCATGGCCACCACCACATAATCATACTTTGGTAATAATGACCGTAAAATTTTCTCCACCACCTTGGTCTCTTCAATTTTCTGCCCATACTGCCTCAGTTAGCTGACGACTGACTTCACACGGGCGGTGTAATCTGAAACAGCTTCACCTTCCTTCATTTTAATGGCTTCAAAATATCCCCTTAGTGTATGAAGTCGAACCTTCTTTACTGGTTCTACGCCTTGCATTTCCTTTTTCAAAATCTCCCATGCTTCCTTCGTTGTGATTGCATCTGCTATTTGATCAAACATCGATTCATCAAGACATTGATGAATTAGAGTTAGTGACTTTTAATCACTCTTTCGATTTTTTCTCAATACCTCCTTTTCAGCAGGAGATAACTGAGAATCCTCTGCAGGAATCTCATAACCTTTCTCAATAATATCCCAAGCATCTTGGGATCCCAGCAAGGCATTCATATGGATGCACCAATTTTTATAATTGATTTTGGTAAGGTGGAGGAATTGAATGGGGAAATTTGATTTTTCGGCCATGGGACAATCGTGATAACAAAGACACGAGAAATTCTTTTTTGATGTGAAAGTTCAGACTACGCTGCAACCACAGAGCATACTCAGAAATAACTCAGGCTCTTATACCACTTTGTTGGAAATAAATTAATAATTTCCTTAAAATATTTGGTGGGGTTTTGGGTGGGCACGTGTTGTTTGGGAAGGGGGATTTTGAGTTTGTTTATTTGGAATGGTGGACTTTTGGCAGTGGTGGCTCGTTTTTGAGCCGGTAACAAATGGAAGGAGAAGTTTTTAATTGGGACAAGAACTTTGCAGAGGGAATTTTAGAGGGAATGGGACTTGGAAGCTTTATAGTTTATTGTATCTTGGCTCTACCTCTCCACGACTACACACTAGGCTATTTATAGCCATTACACTTCAATCCACCGCCATACACTTGTGGACTAGCTTTTCTCATTTGTTTAATCACAACTAACAACTACTCTTAATTAATTAACCTTCTACACAATTCTGCACACATTCATCCACACACAACACCTACTCCCATCTAGCACATTCTGATATTTATTTAATTAAACGTTATTCTTCATTTTCAACATTTAGTATTTGGTATAGGATTCTTGTTCTGATTTTGATTTGATTTTGAGGTTGTTTAAGAATCTGATGAGATTGATTTTTGGCGACCGCGTAGACCGTGGGGGTAAAGTTGATGCTATTCGCTCGGCGAAGGGGAGTCTCAGGCGGGCGACAGGCTGCGGAGGAGCATAAGTAAAGACAAGCATCGATTCACGGTCTAGCGACAGGCGAGGGTTTTGACTTCGTTTTTGGGTTTTTCTGTTTTGGGACTTCTCTTTGGTTTTGATTTTTATTCTTTATTTTGGTTTTCTGGTTTTGGTCGAAGGAAATGGAAGAAAGGGGCTCGCCGGCGCCATTTTAGGATCTCGCCGGCAACGAAGATAACGACGGCAGGGTGGTGTCCCTGTGGTAAGTTTTTTAGGTTTTTCTAACTTTTGTTTTGCTTTGGATTTCTCATTTGCTTCTTGTTTGATTCTATTGGTTTGGATTTGGAACACCTAAATTTACATAACTCGCTTTTGGTTGAGTTTGGTGGTTTAAATGGTCGACGATGAGGAGAGGAAGGGGAGCCGCCGCCGAAAATCCTGAATACTGCCGGCGGCGAGGATGATGATGACATAGAGAAAGTCCTTTTTTGGTAATATTTTCGTGGTTTTTTTTAGTTTTGAAATTCGTAAGGTAATTGTAATGTCTGAATTTGGGTATGGGATTAGCATTTGGTTTGAAAGTTGGGATTGCGTGTAACAACCTAACTCGGCCGGGTACTACTTTTACTAAAATGCCCTTGATAAATAAAATGCTCAAATCTTAAATTTCAGCGGGAAAAATTTTCATAAATAAAATACTGAAAACACACACTTGTAGCTCAGAGCAAAGCCCTAACACGTGGGCAAATTAAACTCAAACTTTAAAATCTCAATCTGATCTCAAAATAATCTCCAGTCTGTACTCATAATCATAAATGTAATTAACTAATAAACTCTGAAATTGTTGCTACTGAAAACCTTGACTAAGAATCCTCCGTGACGCTTATTCTGCTCTCCTCTAGCTGGCTGCTCTCGAACTCGCTGCTCACTAAATGCTCCTCTAACTCTTCCTCTAGCTCTTCAAACTGGTGAGTGAGAAGGGGTCAGTCTACGCCCTTACGCTTTTAACTTTCTAATAATTTTGCACTTCTACTCAAACACTTAAACTCAAACTGAGTGAAGTTGTTTGTACTTCCATTCTTAAAAATCTTAACTCTTAAAACTATATGGGAGTAACTGTTACTCTCCACTCTTAAAGCTTAAATCTCAACTTAAATACTTGACTGACACGGGGATCCCTCACTAGCTAGTCCGGTTGCCCAACTCATACGTATGAGAAGCCATCTAGGCTTTCGTTAAACTTAAACTTAGTTAAGGAAGTCGTAACGATTCATCCCCCTAACATCTTAAACTTATCGTGGTGGCTCTTCACCACGATTCTCAAGGGCATAACTGCTGCCCATCTTAAAAGTCTCAAGAGCATAACTGTTGCTCTATCTCAAAGATCTCAAGAGCATAACTGCTGCTCTATCTGAAAATCTCAAATGGCAACGGACTAGCGCTAGCGACTAAAAACACTTAAAACGACTTCACCTTTTTGAAGGTGAGTTACTTCTTAAAAATAACTTGTTTCTTAAACTTTAACAATAACTTATACTCGTAAAATTCCAAAGTAATTAATAAACGTTCACTTCAATCATAGCTCAAACAAACTCACATCAAATAGCACAAAAACACCTCAATCATAGCTCAAGCAAGGCACAAATAATCAATCATAAACTTAATCATGCAACGGTAACCAATTCACTAAAATACTTAAAATCATAATACTTAAAAGAATACGTAAGGCATAGAATTTACCCCCTTTACACTCACCTTATATCCTTCGAAACCAACTCTGAATCTGCTCTAAAATTTCCATACTTGCTCCAATCAATTCTCCTCGTTATCACGATTCCATAGGCGCTGACGATTCCTCGTTCGGACGTCAATTGATCGAGTTATGACCAAAATAAACATTCTATCACTTTAAAAGTACTAGGTACCAAAACTGTAATTTCCGAGTCAACACAGTTGACCGCAACCTCTCTGGAAAAATTACACATTTAATCCTCTAACTTCTTGAATTGCCAAGACTGATACCTGAATTGTCTGATTTGCGTCCCAAACTTTCGACGCTCGTATCTCCCTCGTTCGATGTCGAAACTCAATTCCGTCAAGACCGTGATGCTCCTGGGATTCGCGATGATAACCACCACTCAAAGAAAATTGGAACGCCGGATTCGTTGTCGGAACTGCTTGAGCTGAGGAATTCGATGTACTCGGTCTAAAATCCAATGAATTGTGAGCTCTCTTGTCCGCTGGCAACTCATCGATCACTTCTGATCGCCTTTGCCCACGATTGGCCATTCTCCCCAGGATCCTAAATAATTTACTGATGTGTGAATCACAACATATATTTTCCTGGGTGGCATTCCACCCCCAAAGGCCACGTTAGAAACCTACCCTTCAATAACTAGCTTAGTTTGATTTTCCTAGAGAAATCAGTGAGTTCTGGTAAGCATCTATTTCACCACTATTCACTTTAATGTCAAGCTGCATGCCACTGTTGATTACTTTCACCCATTCCACCTATCTTCCATTCATTTGGTGGTATTTTAACTATCAACATGTAGCTAGCTAGACCACCTACTCCTTAATAGAGATTATCTTCCACTTACCTTTTCATCGCTATCACTAGACCAATAGGCTACGTGTGTACATATAATGACTGCTTGAATTCCTTGTGTGTGCCAGAAAATTGCTTACCCCATTCGCATCCGACTTCTGTCCATCCACGTGAAGTCTCTACTTCATTATTAGCTGCGATCGATACCCGCTACCAGGTTGAGCCAGGCCCTCTAGAGATCACCGCGAGCATGACGGTCCACCGTAAGCAGATTCCGGCTGCTGCCGCGTACTCGCCTCGGATACCATCCAAAGACAGGATCAAACTCCTCTAATTTGTGCCGATACATACACATGAATCCTTTACTTAACTCGAAATACATAGGGAGCATCTTACCATCAAGAGCCAGCTCGTAGCTATGATGTCGTTCCTTGCCCCCGAGTCCCAGGTGGAGGGTTTTGTTTCTAGCGCCATCGGCATGAGTTGCTCCTCACATCATCGCCTCTACTGGAACCACAGCCGCCGCCAATTCTCGAGACCATTACCTTAGAACGTGTGCTGGCTACCGCTTCATGTTTTGTTTCTTTGTGCAAGGGAAAGGAAGTGTTCCAGATGGTCTAAGTGAGGCCGAGTGATAGGTAGGGTTAGGGTTTAATTGTCCGGCGTTATTCTGGGAATTTCACAATTACGGGTGAGTTTAATCCGAAATTCAATTAATGTCCGTAACTTTCTTATTTTTTGTCGAAATTCGACACCGCTTGAACCGATAGTTCACATTTTTAGTCCTCCTCGACATTACGGTGATATTGACAAATTTACCCCAAGTGTATAATAGTCATTTTGACTTTTGGGAAGAGCGGGGTGTAACATTGCGGGTGATGCTTAATATAAAAACCAGATTCCTCTTTCATGAATCTGTTTTGGTATGTTGGGGAAAACTGGGATGTTTGTGATGGTTTAGAACCTGGGGTCGGAATCTGGAAATGAGTGTTGACTCGCTCCTACTGTCACTCTAGAAAATGGCCAAGTGTAACCACTTCCTTAAGCGTAGTATAGCGGGTTTGGGTTTTAATGTCAACCCGGGTCCTAGATGTGATGACTACTCAGCGAATTCTTATTATTTAGCGGTGAAACCTTAGTGCATGTTCAAACAAGCAAACAAACAAAGCAAGCAAAAAGGTTGTTTTCAAGTCGAGAGAGGTCACCTGGATATGGTTCCCCCTAGACTGTAGTTAAGTCGGATTGTAATTTACCAAGTTCATTTTGAATGATAGTTATACTGCGGGAGGTTCTTAAGCAGTCTGAAGTCTCAACTAAGTTCTCCAGACCCTTTTCGTCAGGAAAACGTTCGGGATGTTACAAGTAGTTCAGAGCCTCTCCGCGTCCATGGTTCATAAGGGGCGGGGGGTGTATGTAACACCTTAGGCAAATCCCACATCGACAACGTATGGGAGAGATCCATGGCTCATAAGTAAGAAACCGACATTAACTGACAAGACGTGTTTTGGGGTGAAATGGAAAATTTCTTGTGAGAATTCCGAAGTTAAACATGCTTGGTGTGGAGTACAACAAGGATAAGTGACCTTATTGGAAGTCACCTTGAAATGCAACCCAAGTCGAAAACCGTGAGGGTCGAGACTCAAAGCGAACAATATCTTCGTCAGGAAAAGGTTCGGGATGTTACATTTACGCAAAATTATAAGTCGAGATACAATACACAACTAGATGAGTTAATGTTACCGTATAGGCAAAAAGAGACTATTGAATTAGGGAAATGATAAAAACCATGAAAAATACACCATCTTTATTGGTTGGTTGAGGCTTCCATCTAATGCTCTCCATGTTCCTCATGGAGTGTGGGTGAATGTCGAACATAAAATCACATTCTCTAGTGGAATGATAGTCACACAATTATCATTAGTCCCGTTGTCTTTGTATATCCAAAATGGATACAAGACAACTATTTCTATTAAAATTATAAAAAACATTTGAATTTAGTTAGAACTTTTGGCCCATAATAAGATAATTGTTTTGTATGTGACACTTACCGATGTTGTAGCTATATCGTTGCTTGGCCGGGAATTATAAATAGCTAGAGAAGAATTGTATCTGAATTAATTAAGAGGCACAATGCTTCGTTTGAGAAATTAATATTATCATCCATAAGTTCATCATCATCTACAAATATATGTGTGGACAATAAGTAGTTTCCAAAACATATCTACATGCATTTTCTAGGTATTCAGAAAATGTTGGAGGGTTGCACTTCTTACAACTTTACTTCACTTGAGTTAGGAAAACCTTCAACTTATTAGCCCACTAAAGCAAACATGGGTTTCTCCAAATCTGTGGATCCCACAAATTTGGTCACCTATAAATTTTTTCAACAAACATAGGGTTCCTTCCTAAATCCAAAATGGTTTAGATTAGGTACTCAAATCCATCACCACAATCAAACAATAAAATGACCCTTTTAATATATACAAAGTGCTATTAAAAAGTTGTTCCTCATCATGACCCTAAATCATGAAAGAAACAAAGTGTGGCCCCAAAACCGAGTAGATTATTTAATATGGGATGTAAAATATACTGATATACTAGAACTACGAATAATAGCAATACAAACTCAAGAGTCAAGATCACTCATACATGACATTAGCTACATATTATATGAGATTCACATTGATCAACACCATGTTCTTAATCTGTGATGGGCTCAATTATGAGGGTCAGGACTTCCTTCTTTGACTTCGAATCTGGAGCGCTATGGCTATCTCCTCTATGATAAATGCAATGAGCCATCCTTGCTAAATTGATCGCTGATTGTAGAAAAGATTTCACGAACTCATTTGAACCAATTGTATCCTTTGTGATAAAAAGCAACTCTTGGTTCATCTTCTTCCACGCTCCATCGATCAAAACCTTTATGTGCTGCCTAGCTTGCTCCTCGTTAACTCCATTGTCATTCATGTAGCAGGAGATGGAGTTCACTGTTCCACCTCTTGCTATTTCCTCCTGGATCATCATACAGACCAAATAAGCCTTTGTGTGTATATATATATATATATAATCAATGTCCACGTAGCTCAACAATTGTGAAACTGGTGAGCCCTTCAAGATTATATATCGCATGAACTATCTAATTAAGTTCATAGAAGAATTGAATGAATGAATTATGATGTGGCGGTCTTTGAACTTTATCTTAGATCCCACTTCATTGGTTCAAATCATCCCAATTATTTTTCTTTCACTGTAGTGTACTTATGTTATATTAAATTCATCATATTCAACAAGATTTTAATATTCTGTCCATAAACTTTGAGAAAAATTATAGTGTTTCAATTTTATTTCATTCAAGTGACGATTAAGTCCCGAAATTAATCAATAATGTTATTCAAGTCCTTAGATATGAAAATTTTCTATTGAAACTGACAATATTAAAGTTTTCTATGCAAGTGTCTACCATATTTGTTACATTTCGTCTAACATGTTACACAAGTCTTGATAACTTTTGTGTATGTTTGTTTGTAGCCCTTGCGCGATAAATCCTTAAAGTCAGGTACTGCACCCATAGGCATAAGGGGTTGATTGGGTTGCTATAAATATAACCATGATGAGACCTCTTATGATTAATATATGATACTTAATAATGAAACCCAAAGCTCTCTTAATGCTTTCTCTATAAGTAGAATGAGTAGATAGGCGTTTTACACCTTGCTTAATGCTTAAGCAATAGGACTCTAATTGCATGATAATGGGTTAGAGTTTGATTTCTGAGTTTCTACTGCATGAGGTAGTAGTCAATTCGGTGTTCCAATGATTCGGATTTTAGCAGTCGTTAAAGGGAGAGTTGAGTCTGAGCAAATTCTATCTCTCCAAATTGTTGATGTCTTTGCAATAAAATTATCTAGATTTTCACGCTAAGTTGTAATTTTGGCCACACAATAATGTATTAGTATGAAGATCTTACCGAGGAGGTTGCCAGATCATTGCAAAGGCGAAAAATGATAGATGGCCATCGAAGAATTTTATCATTGGTCATTAACTGCAACAATGTCTTTTTTGGGGAATCAAAATCATTCATGTGTTCGTCACCATCTAGAAGATAGTAAGTATGGACAAGAATGACCGTTCCTGATACAGATCTCCATGCATTTTCCAAATATTCAGAGAATGTTGGTGGGTCATACTCCTTATGGCTCCACTGTGCTTCTTTCAAGAATGCCTTCAACATATCAGCCCACTAAAACAACAAAAAAGCACCTCACTGATTAGTGAGTTATAATAAGCGAACAATGTATGTGATATTGTCCAATTAACCATACCAATTTTGCCAGGTTGGGGATAATGTTGTACCCATGTTTTCTGAGAAATCCATAAGCTATTTCATTAATGGTATTATACAACGCTAAGAAGCATATTTTCATGTAGTTCGGTAAGCTCTGAACAACATCAATGTCCCACCTGAAACATATACCCAAGTTACTATTTAAATATTTCTAGAACTTTCTAAACGTTAGGAAAATAGACGTCATAATAAAATAGGAAATAAACATTCATTATAATTTATTGAGATTTAAATTCAATGTACATAATGTATATTTCGAAGTAATGTGGTCTATTTTTTACGAAGAAAAAGAAATATTACCTCTCTACTGCATTGGTAAATAGCTCTAGCTCACTCATTGTGCCATAAATGTCATAAATATCATCAATTGTAGTAATGAATGAGGCAACTTTTGTTAAACCCTGACGATATGAGCTAAATTGGGGCTCGAACATTAGTGAAACTGCCACGAAAAAGCATTCCACCAATCTGTCTCTACTGAAACTCAACTCTTTTGCTAACCCCAGATTGTTCCACCACCTTCAAATTAAAATTTTGAATCAAATGTTAATTAATCATCAAAACTTCTATCCTTGCAACACTATCTACAGATTTTCATCTACTTTTCAAGATTCCACATTTGATCAATTACGAGCCAAACTAAGAAAATAATATTTGAAGAGCGTTATCAACGATAGCAAGTCTGTCAATCAAATTATCATGAGCAAATTAAATAACTAGGTCCGCCACAAACCTAATTGCACGAGGAAAAATGATAATTTCATTTTTTGATAATGAAAAAAGGAAATTTTCATTACCATGATATGCTCTTCAGATCTTGTTGGAGTACTGACTGAGTCATGTTGAACTCTAACTTGGCTAGTTCAAGCAAGGTCATGTTCGTTCCTTTCTTCTTCATGCAATATTCAATATACCATCTTGCTTCTAACATAACCATTCGCCTATGTAGTGGAATCTCTAGAGAGTGTCGTATAAGTTCTTTCATGAATTCATAATTATCACTAGAGTCCATTTCCAACAAGACGTTTTTGAGGTATTCAGTTGTATATGACTTAGCCTTATCCAATATGTCTTCACCTTCACAGGCAAGATGTGATGCTTCATACATAGTTAGAATATCTTTCAGATCTTCATGCCCGCTGCAGCATCCTTTTATGATGATTTCACCTTTGTCACTCACAAATTTATTGAGCACGTCTGGATAACGCAATCCAAATTCCAGACCAATTCATTTTAACTTCCAAAAAAATGTTATGGAGACATTTAAAGATAAAAAATTCATAGGTTAAATACTATATCATTATCATACTTTTCTTAATTGAATAAGATAAAGAATACAAAATTATAATACCTTGTGAGACAGCATAATCATTTTGTCTAAGCAGCCTGAAGTGAAGACCGGCCTCGTGGAGAGAATTATTTTTCATTGTGTAACATTTATCGAAACACACAATCTTGTCAAGAGCTTTTTGTATTTCGGTCTCAAATCGGTGGTTCAAGCCTGATCTTTGGATATCATCAATCAACTCTAGCATTAGTAATGAATTCTCCTCCTTTATATCACTATTCAGAATCATTTTGATCTCTCTCTCCAGTATCACTACCCTGCTTTTGTACACTTGATCCTGATAATTCACATGAATTAGTAACTTCTACTAAATACGAGTGGTAATTGTAACTTTAAAATCGGGTATGCTCTTACAATATTTATAAAATTTAGTGGCTTTAATTATACTTGTGTAAAATTGCAAATCATCTTTTAATTTTATAACAAGCCTACACCTCTCTCACGCTTTCTTTCATTTCACTCTTTGTCTCTACACTTTTGGGTCAATATTAGTAAAACAAAACCCACCATCATATAGTTAATACAAACTGGACACCTTAGCCCCCTAAAGAAATTAATTTGGTGCATTACAAAAAAGGTCTCGATTCTATTCTCACACCAAACTCTACAAGGATTGTCAAAGCATATACCAAATGTGAAATTCAACCGAAATTCCAAAAATAAAATTGTTAAGGAGAAGAACAATTGAACTTACATCTCTTATGTTATTGACCTTGAAGGACTGGAGAAATTCGTAACTCCATATTGTTGCCTGGTAATTGGCAGAGCGCCGTATTTGATCCCCTGGAATATGAGCCGATGCACGAATACTTACTACCTTCCGATTTATGTGAGTTGCTAATTTTGGAAAAAGATTGTAATGAATGACAACAGGACTGGTAGGATTCACCAGAGACAGACTATAGAGATTGAAACTCATTATGTTAACAAATTAACTATATCTTTCGAAGAGAAAGAATGTGGAGTTACTTAGCAGCTTGCTAGCTGCTACTTATCTTTCCAAGAGAAACGAAAACAATTAAAATTGATCACAACATCAAATTACTAGGTTGGAGTTAATTTCACTGTGGATTCTATTGGGAGAGCACCAAGTTGGACTTTGGTGCAAGGAAGTTGGGATGCATGACTACAAAACCGTGAGGGTATTTATAGCAAAAAAGGAAACAAGTGGGAATTCCTCAAACTTATATTGAGCAAAGATGATTGTGTAGCAGTTGGAATATAAGTGAATTCAATTAGGCAATTTGTAGATTTCTTCTTGTCATCTTGTTTTATTGAAGGAAAGAACGTAATAAATCCAGTATAAAAAAACTCTACGACGCTAGTTCTTGTGTATATGAGAATGGAATTTTGTAAGACAAAGTTCATTCCTTTATGAGAATATATATGTACGGGGATTCTATGGTTGGAATTATTGGTCCGGGTCTGATCATATAATAATTAATAACAACAAAAATATTTGAAAAATGAAAACAGAAGACCGTGAACAAACCAATGATAACTCCTCACACCGTCTTCGATGGAGATCAACATCACCGTCGTTGCCCTCAGCCAGCCATCACCAGCATTTCAGCCGGCCGGCCACCATCATCATCTTTGCCGCTGCCACTATATTGTCTCCACTATACATAATAAAACGAAAACAAAGCCAGATACCATTTAGTATGTCAGGCATCTTAATAATGTCTAAAATTACTTAATTGTTTTGCCAACCAATGATTTCAAACAAGAAATTTCGACCATGTTTAAACGGAAAAGGTATGTTCATCGCCGCCCAGTAAAAGCTACTGATGTAATTGGATTTGTACCCAACGACGAATTGAAGAAGACAAAATTATAACGATAGCCTCCTCTTCCAAGAAGACGAAGATGGGCGATGAAAATATTAATAACAATAAAGACAATAAAAAAAATATTACAATAAAGAATTTTAATAAAAGCCAGCGTCACTTCCATTTTCGTTTCCTGTTTTCTGTTTTCATGTGATAAATTTGGCAACCGAAATGAGAAAACTTGTTTACTTTTTATTCTGTTTTCTATTCGTTTCCAACTATGAAAACAGAAAGTGGCAACTTCCTGCTGTTTTCGGAAACGACAAAATGTTGTTTTCACCTGTTTTCAACATCTGTTTTCTCAAAAACAGGAAACAGAAATGAAAGTAAATAGGCCCTAAGTTCAACCTCTTTTAGTCAAATGGTGGTTATAAATTAAAGTCCATAATTTCATGTCGTATATCTTACGGCCAAAAATAAGCCGGCACAATAGATTCCGCCATGTAAGCATACGTAGTACATACTTAGGATACTCCTTTGTTTTTTTATTGTTTTAATGTTACCTACGTACTAGGTTTACCTGCCAAGGGGAAGACTATAGAGATTGAAACCATTACCATAATCAATTAACTATATCTTTTTAAGTGAAAGGAATGGAGAGTGGAAGTGCTAAAAGGTCAGAAGTTTTGTCTACTCTCTCTACCACTTGGGCTTGCCCTTGGTAAGTTCTATGTATATGTGACTATCAAGAGTAAAAATAATTAATTTGCAATACAAAGATTATATGTATGCTAGTTCTTGTCTACAGTGGATTGGAATTTTATAAGAGAAAGTGTACTCCTCTGTAGAGTATATGCATACCTACGCACTATGGGTTTCCTTTGTTTTTTTATGCTTGCCTACGAACTAGGTTTACTTGCTTCACGTTTCATTGTTTTCTCTTCATTAAGGAGAAAATTTGAGTTAATATTCCAACTAGTTTCAAGTTCGTTGCACTATACGATTAATTTTTCTCAGACATAGTTTCTTGCATATAATATTCTATGGTGATTATGTACCTAAAATTTCTTGAGAAATATCAAAACAAGTATATTGGCCGATCGAGTCTCTTTCTTTGAATGAACAATCAAAATTGTAAGCTCCAGTAATAAAATTGTTGATTTCATCGTTAATATATATAAACATAAAACATGCTTACTGTTCACAACACTACAGGAAAAACATCCTTTAATCACAGGAAATCCTGTATCTGAAAGTGTGTTTTCCGTGTTTAATAGTTTTAGACACGAAAAAATTACCGTAATATATACCTCCGTGTCTAATTGCAAAGGTCACAGTGAATTTGTCCCGTGACCAGTTATAAATAGTCACCGTATAATTTCCAGTGATAAATTGTACCTATTAATCACTGGCGACCCATGACTAATACCAAATTGAAAAATCTAGAGAAGCGTGAAAATTTAAAATACACGAACGATTTTAACGTGGTTCAACTTCACTGTGTGTGAAGTCTACATCCACAGAATGAGAGAGTTGTATTATTTTGATACGACCATTGGCCTTACACGACACACACACAAAAATAAATAAATATATATATATATATATATATATATATATAATGTCTTCTAGACCTCGAATTAGCAGAATTTTTGGATATGATACTATACCCTAACGTCCCTAAGAAGGTGCATTGATTTTTTGCCTATATTTGGACGAATCATAATCGTCGATTATTGTTTCTAATTAAATTGATCTTGGGGTATAAGATTTAGAGAATTAAGACCTAGATTTTGATCTTTAAGGGTTAGAGTATAATATCATGTCTGAAAGATCAATCAATTTAAGTTCTGGATAGCATTTTCTTACTCAAGGTATGCGGTACCCCGGATTTCACCATGGGTATCATAGATCTCCCCATATATATATATATATATATATATTTCCCCAGGTAAGGGCTTACAATGCAGTAGCTTAATGAAACAAGGAAAGGAACAATTAACGTCCTTGTTCTTCTCGGACTCGACCAAGGCAGCAGCAGCCGAACCTGGGCTCTCGTGTGCCTGCGGAGTTGAGCTGTCCACTCGGCCCAATACGTCCCCGCAAGCTGAATTGTGGAGATCGCAAACATTCAGCTTGGAGAGAAGAAATAAAAAATGCTCAGTGCCAATGCCTTCAGTGAAGAGATCGGCAAGCTGCAAGTCTGCAACTGCGAACTGACTTTGCAAGGCGCAAGCTCACATGACAAAATGCGCTCACAATTAACTAACAATCCATCTCCACATGCTTAGTACGCTCATGAAAAACCGAATTAGCCGCGATATGATGGGCGGCTTGATTGTCGCAAAACAATGGTGTAGGGCGCGACTGAGAAACACCAAGCTCACTAAGCAACCTGCGGAGCCAGAGAACTTCGCTGACCGTACTCGCCATAGCACGATATTTAGCTTAAACAGAAGAACGAGTTACCGCCTTCTGCTTCTTGGTACGCCAAGATATAGGAGAATTACCAACCCGAATGAAGAACCCAGTACTAGAACGACGAGTACTCTCACAACCACCCCTGTGTGCATCACAAAAAGCCACTAAATCAAGATCACCATGAGCAGGGAAGTACAGACCTTCCCCTGGAGACTACTTAAGGTAACGCAGGATACGTTGTGTGGCATCCATGTGTGCCTGAGAGGGAGCATGAACAAAATGACTAAGAATATTCACATCATAGGTGATGTCAGGCCAAGTGACAGTCTGATACTGAAGCCGCCCAAGAAGACGACGATAAGAAGAACCATCAGCTAACAGATCGGTTGAAGGCCAAGTGAGATGATGATTTTCTTCAATAGGAAAGGCACTATGACGAGCAGCCTGCACACCAGACTCCTCCAGAATATCCAGCATATACTTTCACTGACTAAGAACGAAACCACGCGGGGACCGAGCAACCTCGATGCCAAAAATATACCGAATGGGACCCAAGTCCTTGATGTTGAACCGCTGATCTAGGAAATACTTCACACGAACAATGAAAACAAGGTCGTTACCGGCCAATGTAACATCATCTACATAGATCACTGCAGTGACAAAGACAGAGTCCTTCTGATAAACAAACAGAAAGTGATCGACAGGGGACACACGGAAACCAAGCTCACATAGGGCTGTAGTGAACTTTTGATACCACATACGAGAAGCCTGACGAGGTCCATAGAGAGATTTATGGAGATGACAAACACGTGTGTCCCCATGCTTGGCAAAACCTGGAGAAGTTCGCATGTACACCTCCTTCGTCAAATCCCCATGCAACAAGGCATTATTGACGTCGAGCTGATGGACAAACCAACTACGATGTGCAACAACTGCAAGCAAACAGCAAACCGTGACCAACTTGGCCACCGGAGCGAAGGTGTCGTGATAATCAACACCATCAACTTGAGTATACCCCTTGGCAACGAGATACGCTTTATAACGCTCAATCGTGCCATCAAGATAGTACTTGATCTTGAAAACCCAACGAAAGTTGATGATTCGTTTACCCGAGGGAGATTGAACTAAACTCCAAGTCCCATTTGCAACCAAAGTTGCAATCTCTTGAAGCATGGCCTCGTGCCAGTGAGCTGACTTGACCTCTTCATTGAAGCTCCAGGGCTCATCATGGCGGGTCACCGAAGCCATAAAAGCACGATATGTTGGAGTCACTCGATCATAGGAAGCATGCGGCGAATGAGGATACTTGACATTGTGAATAGTGGTGTTGTAATCGGCCAAATGCTTTGGCCGAACACGTACCCTATCGCCATGTCGAGGGAGCTCCGGAACTGGAGTAGGATGGGAAGTGGCCTGCTATTTAGGACTGACCACTATCGGGAGAAGTTGAGGAGCTGGGGGACGTCATGCCTGAGAGGGAGATGCATGCGAAGACGAGCATGCGGAAATTCATGCTGAGGAGAAGACTCGTCTGGCCCAAGAGATTATGGTTCCAAAGGAATGGAATGGGGAACCAAAGGATCAATAGGAGGAAAATGTAAGTTGTCAGGAGGTACCCAATGCAATGCGTGGCCAGTAAAGGATCGAAAAAGGAATTGATCCTCAACAAAGTTGACGTCTCGGGAAACAAAAAGCTTATTAGTGACCAAGTCAAACAAACGATACCTCTTCTGACCCGAAGGATATCCCAAGAAGACACACACACGTCCCTTATCAGCGAATTTATGAAGATGATGAATGTCCTTGGCATATACGAGGCAGCCGATGACACGAAGATGGCGATAACTAGGTGCAATCCGAAAAGAACCTCAAATGGGGTCCGGCAAGTAGCTTTGGTAGGAAGTCGGTGAAGTAAGTACGTCGCTGTCATGATACACTCGCCCCAGAACTTAAGCGGAAGACCGACATGAAAATGCAAGGCACGTGCTGTCTCAAGGATATGTTTGTGCTTCCGTTCTGCTAAGGGGTGTTCGACAACTAGTCTGCAGATGAATACCATGCTGTTCATAGTAGGTACGCAAGATAGTAGTTTGAAACTCGGTTCCATTATCCATTTGAATATGTTTAACACGACGACCAAATTGAGTAGAAACCATCTCACAAAATATCATCAAATACCGGGCAACCTCAGATTTATACCGCAATAAGTAGACCCAAATGCCATGACTAAAATCATCGACGATAGTGAGGAACTTGACACGCTAAAACACAACACCAAATTGCGACCAAGTGTAATCGCAGTCCACGAATGCAGTAAAGTGGCAAGTTCTAATTATCAACGCGGGGTCTAGATCTACTGCCTACTCTGTGAATATCTATTATCTAGCCAACTAAGTCGATTGATTGTTGTTTTTAACTAAAAGCAGTAAGAAAGTAGGAAATGATTCGGTTTTCTAAAGCAAAGGGAGAGTCACTCGGGAATGAGTCCCCCTAGCTTCTTAGTTAGGTCTCAGTTGTAATTACACTGGGTTGATTTACTGTTGATTAAACTGCGGAAGATCCGACAGTAGCTTGGAATCTCTTAAGCTGACAAGCTCTGTCAGTCCAACTACCCGGCAGACGACTAGTCTTCACCGGGATAGAAAGCTGAAGCAATAAGCACAGAATTCCACTACTTGAATTGGGTCCAGTACAAAGCAGTAGATTGATTAACTCTCGTATAACCAATCTAACACTATCGAATGATGAAGCTCTAACAACCTAATCAGATTCTATCTATCTCAGGTTGCAGTAGAAATCAAGAAAAGATGATCAGACTTCAATTGATTCAATGAATCATACATCATTCGATTAAAACCAAACAGTATAACAATCCCAAGTCATTACAATCAAGATCCCTAACACATGGAACTAGGGTTCTTCATACCCAAGTGAGAGAGGGTTCTACTCTATAGAGAGAGAGGGAAACAAAATACAAAGCAGTTATACTCATAACAATGGACAGATTCTGCTTTGGGATGATGATCTCCACTCCAAGGATGATTCCCAAGCTTGATTGATAAAACCCAGCTAAAAAACCACTCTTAGGGGGTGTTCTTCGTACTTTCTCTCTCTAGGGCTCTGTTTTTGCTCGAAAAAGTTGATTCCTCTCTCCTTTGGCTCGAATTCGGGTTAAAACCCAGAAATTCCCGACCACACGGGGAGGCCACATGGCCGTGTCGCTATCCCAGCTGCCCGTGTGAGCTGTGCAAAAAGCGGCGTTTCGATAAGCGGACTTCAGCCATCCTACACGGCCACAACCACACGGCCGTGTGAATTTCCAGGCTTCCCGTGTGAGTTCCCTGGAATATCCACACGGCCACATGGGTTCCCTTACACGGCCGTGTGGATTTTAGGCATGCCCGTGTGACTTCCTCAGCTTCTCGCCAAACGTCCGATCTCCGTCCAATCGACCCCAAACTCGTTCCTAAACCTTCATTCACGTACTAGGACCTGAAATATCACAAAAAAGAACGACCTAGCGTGAAATCGGCATAAAACACGAGAGATGAGACTCAAACGGTGTAAGAATGGTGGACAAAAACATGTGTATATATCAAGTCATCGGAAATAAATAATGACCTCCACTAAGCGATGGGGTATGATAACCTCCCCATAAATCCATATGAATAAGATCAAAACAACCAATTTTCTTTATTGAGCTAGATGCAAAAGGAAGCCGAACTTGTTTTGCACTAGAACAAGAATGACAATGTTCAGTAACCGAATCAACGACCAAACTAGAAGAAAAAATGGCTTGAGCTCTGTCAACTTTGGAAGGGAGGGATAGCCTAAGTGCGAATTCCAAACTGCCGCAGAAGCATCACCGCCACCAGCCGCAAAAGCTAGACGCTCCTGATGACCAAAAAGACGCAGATAGTACAACCTGTCACGGAGAATCCCCTTCCTAATCACGTTCTTGGATCATAAGTCCTGGAGGAGACAAAAGTCACACAAGAAAATCAAGGCCACATCGTGTTCTTTCGTTAGCCGACTAACAGAGAGCATATTACAATAAAAATCTAGGACATGAAGAACCCGATCCAATCTCAATTCAACAGATAGATTAACTGATCCCACTTTTGAGACCAACACACTGACCCCATTCGGAATTCTAACAGGAACACTAGAAGTATCCACCATGGCATTACTAAGCATAGATTCATCGTGCACAATATGCTCATTACACCCCGAGTCGATTAACCACTCATAACAAGATGAAAGCGTATCTGCCATGTTAGAAGCTGGGGTAAGAAAGCCTTGAGTTGCTCAAGATGCTGGAGTGAGAAGCCTGTGACAGGACTTTCAGACTCGAATTGTGAGGCTCGTGGGTGTGATCTATCGCCTTGACCCCGTCATTTTCGCCCACCACCACTACTGCCCGAAGATCCTTGTCCACCCTTGTCACGAGTAGGAAAGCCGATAAGCTCTTAACAAGTGGATTTGAAGTGGCCGAGCTTTCCATAGTGAGTGCACTTGGGGCAGCCGCCCTCGCGAGGTTCAGACGATGCTTGATTACCCCAACGATCAGCTAGTCGGTCTGCGTCTGTTGAAAGCTGCAACTTCGACTTGCGGGCGATGCTTTTGAGTTAGGAGTTGTTGATGTTCGTCATTAGAGACAAGGTTGAAAGCCTCCGCCAATGAGGGACTTGGTTTGATTGCGAGGACTTGTGTATGAATTGTGTTGAACTCATCGTTGAGACCCATAAGAAAGTCAAACAGCCGTGAGCTTTCATCACGTTCCTAGGTGCGCTATTCAAGACCGCACATATAGAGGTCGTAGGTGCACTTGGGGGAAGGTAAAATAGATTGAGCTTCCTCCCAATAGGTGCGAAGTAGAGTATAGAAAGATGAAACACTCAGCTTTTCTTGTTGCAAAAGACTCACCAGTTGGCGTATGATTCAAATATACACATTTTAACCCTCATTTCTTATTCGTTTAAATTAGTATTTCATCGTTCCTCGACATATTTCACGCTAGGTTGTGCTTGTTTTGATACATTTCACGTCCTAGCACGTGTGGAAGGGTCGAGGTTGAATTTTGGGATAATTGGACGTCAAAAAGTGCAAAAACCGAAGAAAAGTCCGAAGTTTGCCCTGTAGCTGTGAAGTGCAAGCGTCCAGGAAACAAACACAGTTCATGGCCGGATGACGCAGTTCATAGTCTCTAAGACCGTGAACTGTGGCCATTGACCGGGAACCCGACGCGTTTAGGTTTTCACGACCGTGAACTGGCCAACGCGACCGTGAACTGATCACTTTCTAGAAAATATGAAGACAACAACGGGAGAGAGAAAGGAGAGCTGGTTTTTGGAGAAGAATTGGTTACTTTCTCTACGGTTTGCCCAAAAAAACCAAAGGGGAGATCTAGTGAGAGAGAGAGATTTCTAGAGTGATTTTGGAGCATCATTGGAGTCTTGGGTGGAGATTCAAGCCAAGAAGAAGAAGAAGATCTTGAGCTCAAATTTGTAATCCCTCTCTCTCTCTCTAGAAACTCATTCTTTTCTCTTGGGTGTTGTAGATCCCTAACTAATACTTTGTAATTACTTGTCTAGATTGAATGATTGTCATTGGGTATTGTTTAATTCAATGATTGAAATATTGTTCATGTTGATTGTGCATGCTTGTGCTTCTCAATCTAAGGGTTGTGCATGTTTTGTGCTTAGCATCCTTAGGTTTGTGCATGTTGGATCTTTGCAATCTAATTAGCCAATTTAACCTAGTTAGAGAGTAAAATCCCCCTTGAAGGGAGACTCAATAGAGTTCGTTTTCTTTTAGCTTTTTAAGTCACCTAACTAGGTTAATTTAGGGCAAACCTCAATGTTGAATTAAGAAAATTGGTTAAGCGTGATTAAGCCGTCCAACCCTAGAGTTGAGTTGGGGATTAAGTCACCACTGATTGCCTAAACCAAGAGGGCCGAGTGACACGGCCTATAATGTCTACCTCAATTTAGAAATCGATATTGTGGTCTACGACCATATTTGCATCCCTCTGCAGTTCGCGGTTACCTTGCCCATAGCAATCGTTCCAATCCAACTAGTCTTGGTAACAAGTTAGGGGGAAGCAACTCCTGGGTGAAGCTCCCTTAGTTAGAATGTTCATTTTTTTACTTTCCCTTTCTAGTTTAGTTTGTAGTTTTATTAGTTTTAAAACCCAAAACCGTTTTTCTAGATAACAACTTAAGCGATTGAATTAGTGGTACATGGACCGGTCCGAGTCGATATTTAAATACTTGCTCTATACTGCACCCGGCTAGAGTTTCAAAACTTGGACTCTAGTCGGGATTAATTTGTGGTGTAGTTTCGTGCGAGTCAAGTTTTTGGCGCCGTTGCCGGGGAACCTTACGGTTCGTTATCCAGAAAGGTCGCTTAGTGTTACTCTAGCATTTTAAATATTGCTTTTTTGTTTGTGGTTTGTGTTTTGTGTTGTGTTTTGTTTACCAATTCTTCATCTTGAAGGGTGGTTTGTGTTTGTTTCATTTTCTTTTTGTGTTTTTCTTTGTGTAGGTTATGAATCATGGATCCTAATGGATTCTACAATAGGTGTGGGTATCCACAACCACCCAAATGGTGGTGCCCCGGAGCTTCATGGAATAAACAACCACCCGAATGGGGGTACCCCGGAGCTTCATGGAGTGAACAAGAAGGGGGAGTCAAGGATTCGGGTTCTATTACCAACCCCCCTTCCAAGAAGAACAACCATACCATTGGGGGTATGAAGAGGCTTCCCCATATCAAGAATATTTCCCTCTACAACCCGAGGGGAAATCCAAGTTGGAGTTGGCAATGGAAGCTTTAATGGGACAATCTTCAAGACCATGTGCCACTCCAGAACCGGAGCCAAAGATCCAATTGGAGCTCATGGTGGAGCGGTTTGTTCGAGGCACCGATGAAGGGTGCTCAAACTTGGATCTCCCACAACCCGAAGCGAAATCCAAGTTGGAGCTTGCTGTGGAGAATTTTGCAAGAACAAGTTCCAACATGGATTTCCAACCCCTCCCTCCTCCTGGTTTGACACTAGAAGAGAAGGTGGCACAAGCTTGTACTATCTATCGCCTCTCATTATTGGAAGAGAAAGTGGAACGAGCTTGTGAAAGCTATCTCCTCTCATTATTGGAGGAGAACGGGGAGGTTGAAAGGGCGATAAACGAAAACTGTGTGGAGCAAGAAGATCTCACCCTGGAGAGCTCCCGTGGTGAGGATGAACAAGAAGGTTGCATTGATGACTCCCATCACTTTCCCCTTCTCGAAAGAAACTTTAAAGACAAAGACACGAGTGTGGAGGAGCAAGAGAATCCTTTCTATGATCTTACATGGTACCTTGCACTCCAAACCGTGCTAGAAGACATGAAAGGGAAGGAGAAAGAAGAGGGTGAAAAAAAGGAAGATGAAGAGGAAAGCCTCGAGGATGAACTGGAACGGTCGGAAGTTGTCATGGATGGCCACCGTGATGCTTGATACTTGGAATGCCCTCTTGAGGAAGCCACCACTCTTCCACATTTTACCCCAAGCCTTGAAGAGGAAGTTCTCAATGAGGATATGAGAATCGAGTCAATCGAAGACATAGCTTGGAGACTCGCTATTCAACGCTTTCTTGCGGAAGAGCGAGGAAAGATGACGAAAGAAGAGGTTCAAGAGGAGGAAGCGAGTATCAAAGAGGAGGAAGATCTTGAGTGTTCCCAAAGGGAGGAAATTGATGAATAAGGAAGGGAGGTTGAAGAAGAAAAAGAAGGTTCAAGTGGAGTCCATGATGAGGACGAGGTCGAGGTGGATGAAGATTCCACAAGTTACAAGGGCTATGAAAGCTTTCCACCCGACCTCGATGCGCTTTTGGAGAAGGACCCATTTGCGGCTCTTTGCCAAGCCAAGGCCAAACCATCGGCGATCCCTCTTGGTGGTTGCGATGGTGGTAAATCGATGAAGCATTACATGGTATGAGGCAAGGAGAAGAAGGAAGAAAGAGAGGTCTCGTGGGTGGAGCCTCAACGCCACTCAAGTTCACGAACCCTCAATCATGGACTCATCCAATGCTCATGACTTGAGATATCACCTCACCGAAGAGAACCTCAACTTCAATGAGGTTCTTGGGTGGACCAAAACTTGAAGAGAAACCGTCTGGCTCACGACATTGAAGAAGCGCTTGGTGGAAGGCAACCTAACCATCAACAGTTTGCATCTCTTTGCCTTTCAATAAGACGATCAATGAAGAGATTTTGGTGTTGTTTGGCCATCTCCTTGCTTTTACGGATCTCACCCTCCCTCCGCTCCCGAGCACAAACATTCACAACTTGACCAGTAACATCGTTCAATCCCCTTCTTTTCCGCCATTGAGGGCAATGTCGGGCTTAAGTGTGGGGGGTAGTCTATTATGCATGTGTGTGTGAATGTTTGGTGTGGTTTTGAATGCTTGGAGCCTTGATGTATGCCCAAATTTAAAAAAATTGAGGGCTCCAAGCATAACAACTTCTACGCTTGTATGATCATGGTGGCACCTTGTGGTGATTTATTTGGAATCTCGTGGTTATTAGCATTGTCTATGGATGATTTGCTTGTGATTTTGTGCAACCTATGATGATGAATGAGACATGTATTAGGTTTGTGCATAGGTTCATTTCTCATGTGGTTGTGAACCGATAGATGTTTTGAATCGATTACTTGATTTTCACAGTTGCCTATGCATCTAGTTTAGGGAATTATAACGAATGCTTGAGCACCTAGGTAGCCATGTGAGACTTATGCCATTTGTTTTGTTCTTGTGTGATAGATCCCCCTTTACATGATGCGTAGCATTCACGTTGTTGCTAGCGAGGAAAATGGAGGCATAAGTTTAGTCCACGACCCAAATGTTGACCGTCCCGATTTTATTATCCCTTAGTCAACCCTTTTGAGCCAAGTGTCTAAGGGTCGCTCTCGTTTTAGGTAGCTCTCGCTATTTGAGCTTGATTGATTTAGATAGAGCGACCGTACTTTCTTCGTGTCTGCACTTTATCGAGTAACCCTTGTGTTTGGAAGCCCCATTCATATCATTTGAGCTTAAACGAGGTTCCACATTAGTGATTTGTGTATGGTTCTGCTAAGAAGTTAAGTGAGTGTGGTGGCAGTTTTTCAAAGTGAGCATTGTTCCGTAAGTTCAAAAATGTGGCCTGTTTTTTAGCTCTCTATAGCCCCCAAAGAAAAGATAGAAAAAAAAAAGAAAAAAAGAGATCAATAAGAGGGCAAAAAAGTGGAGAGAGTGGCCACAAAAAATATAATAAATGTTAAACATGCTCTTAGAAGTGTTTCTTAGCATGCAAGCTATAGGAACACTTACATGTTGTTGACCTCTACACTCTTGTGCTTAAATTGAATAGCAAATGCAGCAAGAAATTAAGCGTGATATGGTTTGGTGATTGGTTGGGATTTGGAATAGTGGGAAGTGCGGTTTTTGGCCGATGCTAGTGGCCATTGTTTGTAGGGAAGGTTCTAGTCAAAACCATAGAACCTTGTGTCTTATGTTGAAGATGTGGAACCTCATGTTTTGTTTGCCACCACCCAAAACGCCTTTTCCCCCAATGTCCTAGACCCTAGCCAGCCATTTAAACCTGTGTCGAAGACCTCCGGACAAGCTAGCAACGACACCCATCTTGTGAACTCTAACATTTAGAGGTTACCGTCATGATAAAGGGACGTTAGGATTGAGCATGAATATGCACATCTTTTGCATCACATGGTCCTGACCCCACTGGTCGAGAGTGAATGATTCATTCATCATGTTTTGTTCATTTCTTATACCCCGATGAGGACCTAGGGTGCTCGATCGTTCGTTCCTATGATGTGATCTTCATGCATAAGTGACTGTGATTGGTGAGTCGTTGAGACATGTTGTGTGTGGGTTCGTGAATCATGTGAGAACTCTTCTTTTGCACAATCTTAATATAGTTGAATGTCGTTTTTGGTGGTTGCCAAGATTACTTTGTTTTTGTCCATAGGTCGGTGTCAAATAACCATTGTGATCCATTTGTTTTGTGCCCTATGACATGCCTCAAAAATTTGTGTTGAAAAAGAAGTTGTAAGCTTACCTTGTTTTGTACTTGTTTTGCTTAGGGACAAGCGAACGTCTAAGTGTGGGGGAGTGATTTCGGGCCCAAATGTACACATTTTTACCCCTCAAAAAGTGCAAAAACAGAAGGAAAGTCCAAAATTTTCCCTGTAGTTGTGAAGTGCAGGCGTCCATGAAACAGCCGCAGTTCACGGACGGACGAGGCAGTTCACGGTCTCGTAAGACCATGAACTTTGACCACAAACCATGAACACCAAGGCGTCCGGCGAGGTTCCTGAAGTTACTGACGACAAGGCAGATTATGGTCTCTAAGACCGTGAACTGTGGCCATTGCCTGTGAACCCGACGCGTTTAGGTGTTCACGGCCGTGAACTGGCCAACACGTCCGTGAACTGATCACTTTCAGGCAGATATGAAGACAACAGCGGGGATAGAGAAAGGAGAGCTGGTTTGTGGAGAAGAATTGGTTTCTTTCTCTAGGGTTTGCCCAAAAACACCAAAGGGGAGTTCTAGTGAGAGAGAGAGAGAGTGCTAGAGGGATCTTGGAGCATCATTGGAGGCTTGGGTGGAGACTCAAGCCTGAAGAAGAAGAAGAAGAAGGAGATCTTGAGCTCAAATTTGTAATCCCTCTCTCTCTCTCTAGAAACTCATTCTTTTCTCTTGGGTGTTGTAGATTGATGACTTGACATATTCACATGTTTTTGTCCACCATTCATACACCGTTTGAGTCTTGTTTCTCGTGTTTTAGGCCGATTTCACGCTAGGTTATTCTTGTTTGTGATATTTCAGGTCCTAGTACGTGAATGAAGGTTCGGGAACGAGTTCTTGGTCGATTGGACGAAGATTGGACGGTTGGCAAGAAGTTGGGAAAGCCACACAGGCACGCCTAAAATCCCACACGGCCGTGTGACCTGGGCGTGTGGCACCAAATTGCACGGGCAAGCGACACTTTCCATGTAGGGGACCCCTTGTGGTTGTGTGGAAAGTCAAGGGAGCTGACACGGGCACCCCTAAATTCCACACGGCCGTGTGGTTTTGACCGTGTAGCGTACCCGAAGCCACTTAAGTGAAACGCGGCGTTTTGCACACTCACACGAGCAGCTGGGAAAGCCACACGACCATGAGGCCTGGGCGTATATTTGGGAATTTCTGGGTTTTTACCCAATTTTGAGAAAAAGGAGAGGGGATCGACTTTTTGGAGCAAAAACAGAGCCCTGGAGAGAGAAAGTGCGAAGAACACATCCTAGAAGTGATTTTGGAGTTGGGTTTCATCAATCGAGCTTGGAGATCATCACAGGAGTGAAGATTGACATCCCAGAGCAGATTCTTCCAATTGTTATGAGTATGACTGCTTTGTATTCTGTTTCCATCTCTCTCTCTATGGAGTAGAACTCTCTCTCTCTCTCACTTGGGTATGAAGAACCCTAGTTCCATGTGTTAGGAATCTTGATTGTAATTATGTTCGGATTGTGATATTGCTTGATTATAATCGATTGAAGTGTTTTGAATGAGTCAATTGAAGTCTGATCATCTTTTATTGATTTATGGTGCAACCTGAGATCGATAGAACCTGATTAGGTTGTTAGAGATTCTTCAATCGGTAGTAGTGAATCGATTATACGAGAGTTAGTCGATTCACTGCTTTGTACTAGAATCTGATTCCAGTAGTGGAGTTCTATGTTCATTGCCTCAGCGTTCTATTCCGGTGAAGACTAGTCATTTGCCGGGTAGTTTGACTGAGAGGGCTTGGTCAGCTTAAGAGATTCCAAGCTACTGTCGGATCTTCCGCAGTATAATCAGTAGTAAAGCACCAAAAGTAATTACAACTGTGACCTAACTAAGGAGCTAGGGGGAATCATTCCCGAGTGACTCTTCCTTTGCTTTAAAAAACCAAACCATTTCCTGCTTTCTTACTGCTTTTACTTAAATCAACAATCACTCAACTTAGTTTGCTAGATAACAGATATATATGGAGTAGGCAGTAGATCTAGACCCCGGGTTGACAATTAGAGCTTGCCTGTTACTGCATTTCCGGACTGCAATTACACTTGGTCGCAGTTTGGTGTTGTGTTTTAACGTGTTAAGTTTTTGGTGCCATTGTCGGGGACCTCTAGGTTATTGTAGAAACGTGAAAGTATGTTACTTTAGCATTTACTTTTATGCATCCTCTCTTTTCCACCCTTGCTTATCACTTGGGTATTTTTTTTGTTGGTGCAGATCTGATACATGGATTCTCAAGGCTTCTCTAACCATTGGGGGTATCCACCACCACCCGAGTGGTATTACCCCGAGACTTCATGGAGCACCCAAGGAGGAGAAGACTATGGAGTCGGGTTTCAGTACCAACCCCTCTACTACGAAGACAATCAGACCCTTGAGTATTTCAAGAATAATCTCATCATCAAGAAGAATTCCTCCCACAACTAGAAGGGCCATTAGATCTTGATTTAGCCACAGCCTTCATGGGCCATCCGGCAGAGCCATGCTACACTCCACAGCCAGATCCAAACTATCACTTGAGGCTTCTCGTGGAGCAGATTTCTCGAGTACCTGAGAGATCCTTTCCCAAGATGGATCCTCATATCCAGCCCATGGCCCAAACTGACTTCTCCTTTCCCCGTGAAACAGAGGATACCCTTCGGAGCATAAAGAAGCACATAGAGGTCATTGAGAAAACTTGTGCACAGTTTTCTCAAGACAACCTTTATGCTGCCATACAAGTAGATGAGGAGGAAGAAGAAGGCAATCATGAGGATGTTGAGGAGCATACAAAAGTTGTCACAGAAAGCTCCCATTATAATCATGATCAAGTGTATCCTCTGGTGGTAGATCACAACTGTCCCCATTTTCGCTCTGATATGTTGGGCCCGAGCGAGGAGATGCAAGATGATCTCATTGAAGAAATTACATGGAGACTTGCTCTCCAATCTGTGGTAGAAGAAGAAGAGCGAGAAAGGGTGAGAGAAGAAGTTGTGTAGGACGAGGAAGAGAGCAAAGAAGAGGAAGTTCTTGATCTTTTCCAAGGGGAGAAACCACATTTTGATGAAGGAAGGGGGGGTTAAAGAAGCAAGTGGTCTCCAGGCTGAGGATGAAGTTGAGGTGGAAGAGGCATGCACCGGCCATGAGTTACATGTGATCTCTCCACCAAACTTCGAGGAGCTGCTTGGCAAGGACCCATTTGCAGTGTCTCTTTGCCAGACCAAGACCACATCAACATCGATCCCTCTTGGTGGATGCGATGGTGGTCAATCGAATATATCTTATCTGGTTTGGGTCAATGAGACAAGAGCAGACGCGAAGGAGAGGTCTCGAGAGTGGAGACTTCATCTTCCTCAAGGCCACACGCCATCTTCATCACCTATCACATCACATGCTCGTGACTTGAGACTCCACATCATCGACGAGAACCTCAACTTCAAGGAGGTTCAGGGGTGGAACGAAACTTAGGAGCCACCGTCCAGCTAAAGACGTAAGAGAAGCGATTGTGGGGAGACAACCCCACCAAGGTTTGTTTTTCTTTTGTTTGTTTTTCGGTTTGTCCACTTGGAACTATGGTTTCTATCACCCAGTGTGTTTTGATGACTCTAGCCCTGTTGACTGGTCCCATTTCCAGCCCCCCGACAGTCCGTATTCCCGGTAACATCGTTTTCCCTTATCTTTCCCTCTGCTCCATTGAGGGCAATGTCGTGCTTAAGTGTGGGGGTGTTTATCTATCTTTGAGTGCTAGATGAGTTTGTGTGCTTGGAGCCTAGTCCACTATCCAATTTGATAAATTGAGGGCTCCAAGTACTGTTCCCTGCAAAATCCTACTCAGTATGCTTTGAATTCACAGTCTTTATGGTGATATGCAAACTAGGGAGGTAGTTGTAGCACTATGGAGAATCGTGAAGTATAAGATTTTTCCTATCTGTCTCTCTGCTGTGCTGGTTGATTTTGTGAATTAGTGGATTTAGGACCGTTGATTCATGTGGTATTGATGACTCCTCTTATGTTGTGTTCTGGACTCCTGTATCCAAAAAAGGGTGCTCATATGCGAAATGAAAAAGCAGCTGGTCCTCCATGTCAAAAATTTGAAATTCTAAGACATGGGGTAAGCCCAACGTGTGTGGCACTGTCCATTGCACAAAATCGGGTTTTGGAAGAGATTTTAGTGATCCTTGGTGGGGTAGGCCTACAAGATGAAGCTAAGTTGTCTCTAGTACAAGTAAAATTTCCACCCGTTGAACGGTTTGCCTACTTGAGGATGTGTTTTTAAGGGCACAGATAGAGCTTCCGACTCTCCTTAATTTCATTGACCCTCCACACGAAGTGAGGAATAGGAGTTAAAAGAAGTACTCTGGCGAGTGAAAGATGTACAGAAATTGCTCTTGCTCACCTAATAAGTGCTGACCGCGTATACAAACTGCAGTTGGAACCCCAGCAATATAAAAAAAAAAATAATAACTAGTAAGAAGAAGGGGTTTCAACAAGTGAAATGAAATGAAAGAGCACCCGATACAATGAGTCATGGGTTGTTGAATTGTGTGAGTCTCCTTATCCATGATTTGACTGACTTAGTTCCACTGCTTCTCATGATCCTAGCTTGAGTCTAGTACTCGCATTGAGATAGATAGGGGGCGTCTTAGAAGACCAGTTGACCTCGTAAGTTGCTAAATGATCTAGAAAATCCTCTGCCGACGATCGGGGGTGCATGTTGCTATAGTGGTATGGAGAGTTGCATTGGTTTGAGTCAGGTTTGCTTTTGGGACAAGCAAACGGTTAAGTCTTGTTTCTCCTGTTTTAGGCCGATTTCACGCTAGGTTATTCTTGTTTGTGATATTTCAGGTCCTAGTAAGTGAATGAAGGTTCGGGAACGAGTTATGGATCGATTGGACAAAGATTGGACGGTTGGCGAGAAGCTGGGAAAGCCACACGGGCACGCCTAAAATTCCACACGGCCGTGTGGCACCAAATTGCATGGGCAAGCCACACTGGCCGTGTAGGGGACCCCTTGTGGCCGTGTGGAAAGTCCAGGGAGCTCACACAGGCACTCCTACAATCCACCCGGCCGTGTGGTTTTGACCGTGTAGCGTACCCGAAGCCACTTACGTGAAATGCGGCGTTTTGCACACTCACACGGGCAGCTGGGAAAGCCACACGGCCGTGTGCCCTGGCCGTGTGGTTGGGAATTTCTTGGTTTTAACCAAATTTCAAGCAAAAGGAGAGGGGATCGACTTTTTGGAGCAAAAACAGAGCCCTAGAGAGAGAGCGCGAAGAACACATCCTAGAAGTGATTTTGGAGCTGGGTTACATCAATCGAGCTTGGAGATCATCACAGGAGTGAAGATTGACATCCCAGAGCAGATTCTTCCCATTTTTATGAGTATGACTGCTTTGTATTATGTTTCCCTCTCTCACTCTATGGAGTAGAACTCTCTCTCACTTGTGTATGAAGAACCCTAGTTCAATGTGTTAGGAATCTTAATTGTAATTACGTTCGGATTGTGATATTGCTTGATTATAATCGATTGAAGTGTTTTGAATGAGTCAATTGAAGTCTGATCATCTTTTATTGATTTCTGCTGCAACCTGAGATAGATAGAATCTGATTAGGTTGTTAGAGCTTCTTCAATCGGTAGTAGTGAATCGATTATACGAGAGTTAGTCGATTCACTGCTTTGTACTGCAATCTGATTCCAGTAGTGGAGTTTTGTGTTCATTGCCTCAGCGTTCTATTCCGTTGAAGACTAGTCGTCTGCCGGGTAGTTTGACTGAGAGGGCTTGGTCAGCTTAAGAGATTCCAAGTTACTGTCGAATCTTCCGCAGTATAATCAGCAGTAAAGCAGCCAAAAGTAATTACAACTGTGACCTAACTAAGGAGCTAGGGGGACTCATTCCTGAGTGACTCTTCCTTTGCTTTAGAAAACTGAACCATTTCCTGCTTTCTTACTTCTTTTACTTAAATCAACAATCACTCAACTTAGTTTGCTAGATAACAGATATAAACGGAGTAGGCAGTAGATCTAGACCCCAGGTTAACAATTAGAGCTTGCCTGTTACTGCATTTCCGGATTGCGATTACACATGGTCGCAGTTTGCTGTTGTGTTTTAGCGTGTCATAGATCCCTAACTAATACTTTGTAATTACTTGTCTAGATTGAATGATTGTCATTAAGTATTGTTTAATTCAATTATTGAGATATTAGTCATGTTGATTGTGCATGCTTGTGCTTAGAAATCTAAGGGTTGTGCATATTTTGTACTTAGCATCCTTAGGTTTGTGCATGTTGGTGCTTTGCAATCTAATTAGCCACTTTAACCTAGTTAGAGAGGAAAATCCCCCTTTGAAGGGAGACTCAATCGAGTTGGTTTTCCTTTAGCTTTTTAAGGCACCTAACTAAGTTAATTTAGGGCAAACCTCAATGTTCAGTTCAGCAAATTGGTTAAGCGTGATTAAGCCGTCCAACCCTTGAGTTGAGTGAGGGAGTAAGTCACCACCAATTGCCTAAACCGAGAGGGCCGAGTGACATGGCTTATAATGTCTACCTCGGTTTAGCAATCGAGATTGTGTTCTACGACCATATTTGCATCCCTCTGCGGTTCGCGATTACCTTGCCCATAGCAATCGTTCCAATCCAACGAGTCTTGGTAGCTAGTTAGGGGGAAACAACTCCTAGGTGAAGCTCCCTTAGTTAGAATTTTCCTTTATTTACTTTCCCTTGCTATTTTAGTTTGTAGTTTTCTTAGTTTTAAAACCCAAAACCATTTTGCTAGATAACAGTTTAAGCGATTGAAGTAGGGGTACCTGGACCGGCCCGAGTTTGCTACTTATCAGCCACTAATCACGATTTTTCCCATAATATAAATTTTTTGTATATTAACATATGTATGAAATTATAAGTCATACAACATTTTTGTCAATAACTGGAACAAAGATCATGAAACTCTCGCCAAATAGAACTTAATAACAAATAATTTCATGCTTTCCCAATGAAGTCCCTTGATAGGCAAAACCTTAGGGTTCGTTTGCTTCTAGGATTTTAGAAAATGAGGGATTATGATAAAACCTTGGATTTTGAATATGAGAGATTATGTTGGATTTTGATTATGTTGGATTTTGAAACTTCCATGTTTGTTTGTAGGATTTGGTAATGGCTTTTAGTAGGTTGGAATTATGGCTTGATGGGGGAAATTACTTTCTTATCCTTAATGAACCACTTTTTACTTTACTTGTATTTTGAATGTTTTTGTATATACATGAAGAATTAGCATATGTAAAAATGGCAGCAACATCCATACTATTTGGTCATATTGTATACACGCAAGAAGCCATTAAAGTAAATTGAAACTCTCAACCCAAACCAATAATGTCGAAAGGAAAATCAAGGGTTTGGATTGGATTATAAAAAAAGAGGATGTAAGCATGAAATAATTAATTGTTGAGCTTCATATAAAAGGAAGACAAAACGACGATAGGCAGAGATGGAAAAGGTTGCCGGAGCTTTTTGCTGTGTTGCAATCCCTTGGCAACGAAGAGACAAAGTTGGTGAGATGAGAGTGTAGACAAAAGTCCTCAGTAGAGATAATAATAACCGAGGGAAAAATTGGATTACACAAAATGAGTGGGGGTAACACGGTCATTAAACATCATGGATTATATCTATCTTCCAAAATCCTAGCTATAGAGGTAAGATTTTATAATCCATGGGGCCCACGGATTTTAGCTCCAAATAATCCAATATTAGTGGACCCCACAGATTGAAACAAAATCCATTATATGCTAACAAACATGGATTCATTATAAAGTCCAACATATGTTGGATTTTGGGCCAAAATCCAACACCAAAATACCAAAAGCAAACGACCTCTTAATCACCTAAAACAATACAAATGAAGTCCCTTGATAGGCAAAATCTTAATCATCTAAAACAATACAAATGAAGTCCCTTGATAGGCAAAACCAAAAGTGGGGGAATACCATCATAAAAAAATGGAACAAAAATGTCAACACAACGCAAAGTAACATAGGGATATCATTCACAATTTGCTCTAAATGACTACATAACACTATAGGTGTCAATCGGGCAGGTTCGGGCTGGGTTCAAACGGGTTGCGGGGTAGTCGGGTTGCGGGTTCATCAGGTTCGGGTTCTTAGGGTTCGGGTTCATCGGGTTCGGATTCAATCGGGTTGCGGGCAAAGCGGGTTGCGGGTTCATCGAGTTTTGGGTCGGGCAGGTCGGGTTTTGGGTTTTTCGGGCCAGCGCATCAAGTAACTTAACTCATTAATCATTACCAACTTACACATTTTATTACACTAATTTAAAATATTTTCTCAACTTTTTAACCAATTTATTTCTACCTCGTATATATATACTTTATTTTTTTGAAAAAAAAAACTAGTCAAAATGTTAAATCAATTTGTATGACTTGCAAACTTGTTATGTAATTAATCATAATTGGTAAAGTATCATAGCTAATAGTAATGGTGATATCAATATTTGCAACCAAAAGACACCGTTAATTTTTTATTTGATATTTTAGTATTAATTCAGTAGTAATTGGATTAAAGTATCTCGTTTAGTATAACCATGCAAATCTGGTATTTGGCATGTGGTATTTGGGAAAAGCATAGTGATAAAAGGAGTTATTTCAAAATAACTCATTGCCCAAATAACTTTAGTAAACTATTGCCAAACGAGTTATTTGTAAAATTGTTCGAATTATCCTAAAAATTGAACCATTAAAGATTAGCTATCAAATTTAGTAAAATTATTGTGACTTCAATCATAACTTACTCAATAGCATATATCCTATACACTTAGCTTTACCCTCAATCATCAATATTAAGTTAGTATATGTTGTTGATTTATACCCTAAACCATCAATACATTATACACTAACCACATAACCTATACCCTAACCATATGTCCTTGAGTTGTGATTTTGCTAGTATAGTTAATTTAAAAGTGAAATTCATACTTTGATTTTCAAAACATAGATAAAAAGTGATATTTGCTAATTGTTATACCCTAACCATATATCCTATACTTTACACCACATAACTTGTACCCTAACCACGTACCATAAACAAAAATTAAAAAGGGATCTCCTGCCGTTAAAGACTTCAAATGACTTCAAGTGAACATATGTTAATAAAAACCTTAGAACCGTCAAAACCATCAATATCTTATACCCTAACCATATACACCCTAAACCATATGTACCTTATACCTTATACCCTAACCATATACTTTATATCCTAAACAACGAACCTTCAAAGATTACTTATCAAGTTTAGTATAAATTGTTGTAACTAATGGTTAATTTATTTATTAGCCCATAAAAAATTACATACATATGTACATATTAGCCTTCAAAGCATATAAGAATTATTTTAACTAGTCATGCCCTCCATATAAAAGTTAAAGATTCATATTTCAAAAGCTAAAATTATGAAAAACCAAAAAATTGAAAACACCAAATTTGTTTCCTTCTTTCTTTTCACAAAAATACTAAAATTTCCCTCCTTCTTTCTCCTTCCATACATTAGAAAAACTCAATTTTCCCTCCTCTTTCTCTTCCATAAAATTGAAAGAACCAAATTACCCTCTTCTTTCCTTCTACAAAAAGTTGAAAAGTCAAAAGTTTCCCTCCTTATTTCTCTTTCATAATCAAAAGAATCAAACTTTCCCACATATCAAAACCACCAAAATTCCCACTTGTTTCTTTTCTAAAAAATTCAAAGAACCAAACTTCCCTCTTCTTTCTCTTCCCAAAAACTTGAATACACCAAAATTTCCCTCTTCTTTTAAAAACATCAAATTACCAAATAAATTACTTTACTTTATTTATATTTAATTGATAATTTTATTGAATAGTTAAATTAACCAAAATTTTAATTTATATATTATATTAATATTGTCATAATCTCAAGTGACCTTCATGTTTCAATTTTTGTAATTTTCTTAAAATACGTAATATCAAGTGAGTTTCATATTTTTAAAATTTCTTATACGAAATGAAAAAATAATTTTACTTAAGTTTAGAATGAAAAACTTTATTTTGAAAAACTATTCAAGTGGATTAGATGAAATTCGGGTTGAGTCGGTCGGGTTACGGGTTAGTCGGGTTCGAGTCAATCGGGTTCGGGTTAATCGGGTTGCGGGTCAGTCGGGTTGCGGGTCAATCGGATTCGGGTTAATCGGGTTGCGGGTTAGTTGGGTTGCGGGTCAATCGGGTTGCGGGTCGGGCGGGTTATGGGTTGTTGACTTTTAGTCAATTCGGGTTGCGGGTCGGGTTGATCGGGCGGGTTAATCGAGTCGGGCTATGTTTTCACACCTATAAATAACACTATAAAAATTTAATCACTACACCAACTGGGTTCAACTTTCAAGTACTAACAGCAGTAGGATTGCAACTAATAAAACTAAGCCTAATTATTGATTTTAGAGTTTTTAACATTCTAAAAGTCTAAAACTTACCACAACAACAAAATCTATTCATGGCTTTATGTTGTTGTCGTGCTCTATGACTCCAGGATGCTACTAATCGATCTTCTAAGCAACTATCTCAAGCCTTCCATTTTGTCATTAGGTAGTTTTTTAAATGGAGAAGGTACAAAATTCTACAAAAGTAGTGCAATTATAAATTATCATCACATATCCTCCTTGTGTTGTTGATAGAAAAACCGGGGAAGTCCAAATTTTAGGGACTGGCAGACATGAGTTTTTTAAGTGGCGCATCTAAGTACTTGACAACCTTTTTATAGAAATATCAAATTCTAACTTCTACAAACTGTGAAGTCAGAATGGGAGGAAGAGCTCAGGCTAAACACTAATTCAAACTCTCTGTATTGAACTTTTATGAAAAGAAAAGCGTTTTTATTGAATTTGAACTGAAAGTACACTGACAGCTAAGAAACCCTAGCCAAGCCAATCAGCTTGGCTCTTTGAACAGAAACAAACAACACTCCTACTTCCCAAGCATTAAATCACCCAGTACACACACTTGTACATTGTGATTTAATCAAACGAAGCAGCTAATCTAATGGACCCAAAGTAGAGGAGATTCTCAACTATTACTCTCACTACAAACTACCAAGTTCTGATCAGAGGCAGATGAACATAATTTATATGGGAAAGAAAGAAGATGATCGGTTGCTAATGGAGAAGGCCATAGCTTCCATCATTGCGCAAAATAGTAGAGGCGGTGAAGATTGAAGCAGAATCGAGAAAGCTGTCACGGTCTCTTGAGAGAGAGCAAGGAAGAAGTGCGCTGCTCGAGGAGTCTGCGGTCTGAGGAGGTGATGACTTTGAAGGATGAAATTCCAATGGGACACCGTTTCTAAGCTTGTTGACAACGACACCGTTTGCTGGTTGTTGGCAGCGACACTGTTCTAAGCTTGTTCACAATGACACCATTTGTTGGTGGTTGGCAGCAACACCGTCTCGTGCAACAATAACCCCTTCGTCCGAGAAGTCAAGAGAGACTTGAAAGAAAAGAAACAAAACAGCAGCAGAACAAAATCCTCGAGAAAGAAAACGTACTTGCATTAATATAAAAGACAGAAGTTCATCACAACAAAAGCATGTCCAAATCAAACAGGGACATCACAACAAAAGCATGTCCAAATCAAACAGGGACACCTAGGTTGATCAGAATGCGTGTAATGATGGAGCCAAAAGGTAGCAATCCTCGAAAGTTTTCATCTGCTACAGGGATAAGTTGTGCAAACAGGAGGTTTGAGTAGTCCAGCTTGCATCTGGAAGTGGCATTGGAGATTATCCAAAGATCAATTGGAAGGAAACGAATCTGATTGAGGGATCGAGGAAAAAAGGCATGGGTGAGGTAGTGGCGAAAGATCCTCGGTTGAGGGGGTAGCCAAGTGGCTACAATAGGAACATCAGAGCCACTAGTTGGCTCAGTGGAGAAGTTCCCATACCCGACTTCAACCTTTAACTCTTGTTTCCAGAACTTAGAGGGATAAGCAATGTCCAGCCCTTGAGTAGGAAATCCTAGGATTCCATTGAGAGCTTCTACTAGTATGGTCAGAAAATGACCATAAACCAGTGTAATGAAGTTTCTAGAGCTCACACCCTGTCACCTAAGATTGGAGTAGAAGTATTTGACAGCACTAGGGCAGGCAAGATGAAGAGACTGGCGAAGAAGAAAATACCAGCCTAATCCTTCAATGAGAGAGATGATGTCAAACTTGTAGAGATTGAACTCATATGGATCAAGTTGAGTGATGTGGTGGAGTCTCCTCTTGTCAAAATGCTGAAGATGGCGATGATGATTGACCACCATAGGCTCATGAAACATGTAGCCAGAAAAGGTGTGAACTAGGTCATCAAATTGGAATGGTCGAGGGAGGTAGTCACTCATGTTGGCACAGATGGTTTGCTAAGTTTGTTTTGTAGGGTTGGAAGCGAGTGAGGAAGAGAGGATGTGGGAAGAAGCTTAAATAGGCGTAAGGTGAAGGAAGAGTGGAGGTGGGGAAGAGTCTCCCGCAGGATAAAGTTACAATGATGAAACAGTGGCATGCATATATTTTTCTTGGAAAGAGGCAAGCATGAGCCATAAAGAGATATTATTTCACAAACCAAGACAAGAAAAATACTATGATTAAAAAGGCCCAATAGGAATTTTAGTTTTGTAGATTCTTAATCTGACTAGATGATTTTAACCGTAGTTCGGTGCATAGTTGAAGGAAACATTCACTAGGAAGAGGTTTTGTAAATAAATCAGCCAATTGAAATTTAGTTGACACAAGTTGCAAGCAAATATGTCCTGTTTGAACCAGGTCTCTTATGAAGTGGTATTTTATTTCGATGTGTTTAGTTCTAGAATGTTGAACTGTGTTTCTTGTCATACTGATTCCACTTGTATTTTCACAACAAATAGGAATATCCTATAGTTTAAAACCATAATATGATAGTTGTGCTTTCACCCACATAAGTTGAGCACAACAACTTCCAGCTGCCATGTATTCATCCTCATTTGTGGATAATGCAACTACTCCTTGTTTTTTGCTGAACTAGGAAACAAGAGTTGGCCCTAGAAATTGAATGGTTCCTGAGGTACTTTTTTTATCTATCATACTTCCCTCAAAACCTGAGTCACTGTATCCAACTTGTTCAAATGAGTCAGTAGCTGGATACCATAGCCCTACATCAATAATTCCCTTAAGATATCTAAATATGCGTTTAAATGCTTTAAAATGACTTTCTTTAGGGTTTGATTGAAACCTTTCACATAGGCCTACACTGTAGTGAATGTCTAGTCGACTAGCTGTTAAGTAGAGAAATGATCCAATCATTCCTCTGTACTTCTTTTCACAGAAGGCTAATCCGCCTTCATCTTTATCTAATTTCATATTAATGGCCATAGGTGTTATGCTCACATTTACTGAGTTCATGTCAAACTTCTTAAGCATGGATTCAGTGTACCTAGTTTGACTTATGAACATTCCCGAGGTTGCTTGCTTAATTTGTAATCCTAGAAAGTGGGACAATTCTCCCATCATGCTCATTTCAAATTCTGATTTCATAGAATATGGTACACATAGAGGGATTATTTGATACAAAGATGATATCGTCAACATAAATTTGCACAATTGGGGTATCTGAATTCTCCTTTTTAATAAAAAGATTTTTGTCTACATTTCCTTGATAGAACCCTTCATCTTTAAAAAAGGTGGACAGTTTTTCAAATCATGGCCTATGTGCTTGTTTTAAACCATACACTGCTTTTGATAATTTGTAAACATTGTTAGGATTTTTATGATCAATGAATCCTGGTGGTCGGCTTATATAGACTTCTTCTTTTATTTTTCCATTTAGAAAGGCACTTTTCACGTCCATTTGAAACAATGGAATTTTCATATAACAAGCATAGGCACTAACCAATCTAATGGATTCCATACGAGCAACAGGTGCAATGGTTTCGTCAAACTGGTTCTTTCTTCCCGTGAGTAGCCTTGTGATACTAATCTAGCCTTATTTTTAATTACTTGTCCCTCTTTGTCAGTTTTATTTCTAAAAACCCATTTTGTTCCTATTATTAATCGATCTAATGGTCTAGGTACAAGTTCCCAAACCTGCTGCCTAGCAAACTATAACAATTCTTCTTGCATAGCACATAACCATTCATCATTAGTTAATGCTTCCTTGTAATTCTTAGGTTCTAGTAGGGAGACAAAGGCGTACTGACCTGGTTGATACTTACCTCTGGTGTGAAATCCATCACCAAACTTTCCAATGATTTGTGAAGAGGATGTCGCTTTTTGATATGTGCAGGAGCCTTCCTTTCCTTTTCTTCACTCGAATCATCACTGGGTTCATTCTTGTGTTCTTGTGTTTCTTCCCGAGAAGAGACTCCTTTTTTCTTAGTGTCTTGATCCTCTTTTGAAATAGGAAACAAAAAGTCTATTTTTGGAACAGAAATTTTGTTAGTACACACAGATTCATCGAAATTAACAAATACTGATTCCTCTACTCTCTTGGATTTGAGATTGTAAACCCTATAGGCTTGTCCTTTTGTGGAATATCCAAGGAATATAGCAACATCAGATTTGGCATCTAACTTATACAAGTGATCCTTAGAGTTTAGGATGTAGCACTTACACCCGAATGGGTGGAAGTATCCCAAATTTGGTGTTTTCTGTTTAAGATTCTCATAGGGAGTTTTATTTATGGTATTTCTGATCACGTAGACAACAGTCATTATAGCTTCTCCCCAGAGAAACTTGGGTGTATTATACTCCAAAAGTATGGTTCTAGCAGTTTCAATTATTGTTCTATTTTTTCTTTCAACAAGACCGTTTTGTTGAGGTGTTTTAGGAGCAGAAAAAGTGTGGTTTATTCCCTTATCGTTGCATAAATCACTAAACTGATCAGATATAAATTTACCACTATTGTCACTTCTGATAGATTTGATTCCAGGTATCATTTAAGATAGTATGCACAAAAGTTTTAAAATTTTCAAAGGCTTCATCCCTAGTGGCAAGCAAATATACCCATGTAAATCTGGAAAAACATCATAAGGGGAATTTGTTTTGGGGCTTTGTTACATATGCTCATTACTAAGTGACGGTATTTGCTTTGGGGCTCTGTTGCAAATACATCATAAGGAGAATTTGAAATGTCCGGCTCAGCCCAAAAATAAGTAATATGAGTCCAACATTAAATTAAGAATTAGGGCTACCAAGTGCGGGTTCAATCGAAAATACCCACAAGAGTATGGGTTGAGGCAGGTCAATCCATTTTTATATATTATTTGAAGAAAAAAGTTGATTTGTAACGGTAAAAATGAAAGGAAAATAGTTCATAAATGAGAAATAAGATAATAGGTAGACTAATTGAATTAAGTTATTTGAAAGATGAAGTCTTGCACTTATCTAAAGTATCATTGGGGTAAAAACATGATTTAGGATGAGTAAAAATAGGAGAAATATTTTTAAATATTGAGATAAGTCAAGGTAAAACCGATCAGGAATGGGTGGAATAGGATGGCACAGGCCCCGAACGGATCATATCGGATAATATTTGATGAAATTGGTTCAAATTGTCATCATTAATATCAATTTTATTACAGATTTAAATCTTTTTTGCATTTGTTTTAACACTTTTAAATCATTCTTTTTATATTTTGAGAAATAGCTATGTTAAGATAGAAGGTAACAAAATAACTATTGGATTTAGAACAAGATAGGTGTGATCCAAATAGGTAAACACTTACTTATTTATATCATATTAACTATAGAGTGTTGTTTTTGGTAGAAATTGTGGGAATTAGTATTGACAAATATTCCCTCATAATTTTAATTTTTCAGCAATTTAAATAATATTCACATGTGTATCCTTCGTGATATAAAACCAATATTTTCACGAAATTCCATCAATACAATCAATTGGTTCCACTACACCAATCATATTTTATGAGGTGTTTGGTATAGAGGTCAAATGTTTCAACGATATAAAATACAAATCTCAATCATTAAAACATAAAAATAGAGTTAGGTCAATGTAATTTCTTCACAAATTGTGACATATGTAATTATCTCATTTATTAGATTTCATTCTTGATAAGCAAATTTTTCCTCTTATTTTCCAAGCTAATTTACCGCTTAAAACACAATTCCCATATAGTAACTCCATAAAACCAAATCAATAAGCATGCTCAACATAATAATAAAATCAACAAGTAAAATAGTCACAATAACGTGCGACGGGTCATCAGATTGGCATCCACTTGAAAGCACTTTTCAACTCATATAACAGTTGGTTGGTTCTAATTAAATATAGTTTAGCTATCCTTTCAACATCTTCATCCTGATGGCTTCAACTAAACACATGTTGCAGTTAAATATCTCGCATAATTAAGATATTTTAATGAATAATCATATGCAACTATCCATATTTGAATTATAAAAAAAAAACTATACAGATTTGATGTGTATAAATCTGCCAATTGGTTAATTGTATTCACATGATAAATCTTTATCAAATCTTTCTTAATCATTTATTTGGTAACACGCATATCAATTTTGATATGTTTTGTTCTCTCGCTCTACAAGAAAATGAAGTTTTAGCGGTTAATATTAGCGACACATAAAATATATGTCTTTTCAACATACTATGAACTAGTTTGGCCCTGCTGTAGTTTTTGCAGAAACAGCTTCTGGCTAGAGATTTTAGAGAATTAATTTTTCAAAATAGCAGTTGACTGTTTTGCTGAAAAACTATTAGAAGTGTTTTTTAATATGGGAGGTTGTGTAAAATGACTATAAATAATTTATAATATAAAGTATAAATAAAAATTCTAAACAATAAAAAGTATTCAAAATGGATCTTGTTAGATTTCTTTTATATTAAACAATATGATTTTAAAATTTTTTTTGTGCTTTTCATTTATGCTAAACTTTTAGAAGGGTAAGAAAACCATTAACACTGCTCGGGGATTGGTTCAACCAGATATAACGGTCTTTGGATGGAAAATTTAACTGAAGAGTAAGTTTGAAAATCGTTCAATAGTAAAAAGACATCTTTGATGTAATTAATAGTAGAAGGGTATGTTTGAGAAAAATATATAATAAAGGGGCAAAATATACTTATAACCCTATTTTGATTAACTTTATTTGTTTATAAAATTATTGCTGGAGAAAAAGAAATGCAATCTTTTCAAAATCGATATTTTTTTCGTTACAACATTTAGTGAAAGTTTATATTTATTTAAACTGATAATAACCAGTGTTTTTGCCGAGCAAAATCTTCCTCCTAAGATTATCTTTTTTTTGCGAATTATTTTATGTGAATTAATTGGCTGTTTAGTGAAAGTAGAGATTATTAGTTTATTATTTATCAAAAATAAAAAACCGTAAGAAATAGTTGATAGAATATTAATATTATATAATCAATGTTAATTAATATATATAAAGTTAAACACTGGTACTGTTCACCTACTGATTTCCTTCTCATCTCATATAATAATAGTCTGCTAGGGTAATAATAATTGGGAAGGAGTTGGATCGCTACAAGAACCCATGGCTAGAGTTGCAAATCCTGTATGGTAAAACAAAAAAATAATGATAGTTTGCTTGGGTATGTATAAGATAGCTATTGATTTTTGTTTGTTGGACTTGGCTCAATGAGCTTTGATTTATCTGGTTGGCCATCGGATAGCAGCAGGTTGATTTCTGTTTGTTGGACTTGGCTGTGGCTCAGTGAGTTATTCAATTAAACAACATGCAAAGACACTCTCCTATCTCAATATAAAGAATCAGAGTTGGATTCTCTTTGATATCTCTCCTTAAACCTGATTTCAATTGTAATATGTCTATTCCTTGAAAAGGCCTTATCATCTATCAATTTTTATACCATATGTATAGATGGACCTCAGACCAAGGAAAAGGGAGTAGAAAAATGAATTTGCATGAAATGGGAGAAATAAGAAATTGCAAACATTATTCACTCGGATGAGGGCTTTTGCAATCCCAAAAGAGTAGAACTTCCTCAACTTGAAGAAATCTTAGAAATCACAAACTAAAATGGATAAGTGATGCTTGGTGGTGATGCTCGAAAGACGCTAAAACTTTATTTCTCTATTGACAAAACCGTTCAAAGTTTTTGGTTTAAGTTATTTTTTAGACCAAGGAAGAAGCTCAAACTAGCCGTGGCAAAGCCCGGCTATAGTGTCCTAGTTAATATATATAAACATGAACTTGATTTACTGTTCACTAAGGACAATTAATTAGTGCCTCGGATTTTTTCCGTGAGTGCAGTTCTTTTCTTCGAATTGGGCTTTATCCCATGCGCATTGGCTTCTAATGGGTTGCGCTTCAGCTTTCTGTGGAGGTCACACGATGTCGTTTTTTCCTTTGTTTTGCAAAATGAGTCTCTTTTCTGGTTTTCCCTTTTCCCCTAACCATATCTTTGGAATACTAAGTTTTTTTTTTATCAAAAGATAATCATATATTGATTCAACGAATAGATAGTTCCATCCTGGAATTCAGCCAGGTCTGGAAATCAAAGAAACGACTCATAGTCGGGTACAATGAAAGGGCATTTCTAGCCACCATATGGGCTACCCTATTACAACGCCAACCTACAAATAGAACTCTAAATCTACAGTGGAAGGCAAAATAATGCATGATTTCTTCAAGAATAGCCCCCATCCGGTTATTGTTGGTATCAGCCGGATTGATCTTATCGATGATCATTTTAGCATCTCCTTCGAAACTTAATACCGTGAAGCCATGATCCAGACACCATAAAATAGCCTCTTAGAGCACGATCAATTCTACCACCATAGGGTCATCAATTAGCGGAAATTGAATACCATTAGCCATAAGAATATCCCTAGTTGGGTTCATAATAACCATCGCACTTGCCGAATGAGACCCACTCCTGGTAGCCCCAGCCCACATACAAACAACCATATTAGCCCCACAGGACCCAATTGTTGTTCCAAAGGGAGAGAGTCATGAGTAACTCGGCCCACCGGCAAACTTACCCACTCCTCATATTGTTGATTAAACTGTCGCATCAAAGCAGGGATCCCATACGGTTTGCCTTCAAAGACAACCCAGTTACGAGATCACCAGATCCTTCAGAGGATGGTGACAAACTCCATGAACATCGATTGTTGATGTATTAAAGACATCAACCTCTTAAAAAAGTGGGAAGGTATGACGGGGCAACCCCTCTCCCAGATACTCCAAACCCGAATAGTCCCAAAGGGCACGCGTCACCAGGCAATAGAGAAACAAATGTTCCATCGTCTCAGAATCCGCCCAACAAACCGGACATCTAGGAAGCACATGGACTTCCTTGTCAATAAGGGCTTCAGTAGTTGGCAAGATTCGGTTGAGGATTTGCTAGACAAATACTTTCAGCTTGGGCGGAATATCAACCTCCCACAAACGAATCCAGATGGTCTTATCCGTCCAACTAGCCGTGGACCTCCAACGACCCCTTCACTTATCAAGTGAGACATCTAAATGGTAGGCCGACTGAACAGAGAAAACCCCGTCATCTGTGTCATGCTAGAACAGCCTATCCTCCACATTCTTACTCGAAAAAGGAATAACTTTGATGGCACGACGGGTAGACGGGTCAAACTACTGGATAAGTTTTTGGTCACACCAACGCCTCCCCCCTGACAAATAAACTCAGCTACTGGCGGGTCACCCCCATCCAGTAATTCCTAGGGATTATACCTAGGGGGATCAAGTTGTAACTGAGGTATCCAGTTGTAATGAAGCAGAGAAGCAGTTCGACCATTCCCATTTTGCCATCTTAACCCCATCTCCAATAACTGTCGACCATACAGGATAGTCTACCATCCCCACGAATGTGGGAGCGAGCTGTAGTTTTGAGGAACGTTCTAGTCGGAAAACACTTTCCTTTGTAGACTTGGGCTAAAAGAGACTAGGGTTCATTAAGGATACGCCATCCAAATTTGCCTAAAAGAGACTGATTAAAATACTCAGATCGGCGAAATCCCATCCCACCATCATGTTTACTCCTGCACATATTCCGCCACGAAATCCTCTGAAACCTCGAATGGCCCTCTTCAGCATCCCACCAGAAGCGGGCCACATGTTTGTCCAATAGAAGAAACAAAGAGAGAGGTAACTTGAAACAGGACATCACATGCAACGGCAACGCCAAGGCAATTGATTTAATCAAAGTTTCTTTAGCTGCCCAAGATAATGTCCTCTGCTTCCATCCCTGGAGTCGCTCTAATAATTTTTCCTCCAAATACCGGATAGTGGCAGGTGAGGTGGACATTGACTAACGGTCAACAGGTTTGACCGTCTAATTTGACGGTCAAATCCGCCTCTAGGCCAAATGAGGAAGTTTGCTACATAGTTCATGCCGAAATAGCATTTTCCAATAAAACGGGCCAAAGTAGAAAATATGTGTATAGATCGGGCCAAACTAAGGTATTAACCTAAATATTAATTATATTTGCAATACCCTATTTATCATCAGCTACCTATTAACTACTAATCTCTATTTAATTACCTAATTCACTATCAACCAATAGAATGGCTTAAGCAATATGCTTAACCTTTTGAGCTTAAGAACAGGAACCGAGGCCGTTAAAACTTCAGAAAATCAATCGGATACTGCTCCCCCTGCCGGTGCTCCCAACCTTGATTTATAGATGACATCTGCTCGTTGAATCGGCTCTGGATGCATCTAACATCTCCTCTTCCCTCTTTCTTTTTAATTCTTATCTTATGTCAACGTCAACTAATATAAAAGTTCTAGGTTGGAATGTTTTGTGGTGCAGGGAGTTGAGAATTACGGAGGAAAATTAGGATGTTGGTTCAGAATTACAACCCTCAATTTTAGTTCTTTTTTTAGCCTAAGATCAGTGACGATCGCACAACAGTTGTCTGCGGCAACTTGGGTTTTAATGAAGTCATCAGAGTGATGCGGAGGGGCGAAAAGGCGACATTTGGTTGGCATGGAAAGCAGCGAATTTTCAAGTCAAATTCGTTGACGCTAGTAAGCAGCATATCTCATTTATAGTGTCATCACCCTTGACTACGGACTGGCTTCTCACAAGAGTTTATGGTAGTTCTCTTTACAAATACCACAAGCTCCTGTGGGAGCAACTCATGAATACTAGCAAAACCCATAACCTGCCTTGGTTGGTAACTGGAGACTTCAACGCCTACCGATTGCCTTCGGAGAATTTAGGGGATTGTTCTCCTGCCACTCTCAAACGCTGCCAAAATTTTGCAACCTAGATTGATTTGGCTAATTTGTTTGATCTAGGCTTCTCAAGGTTGTGCTTTACTTTGTTTCGGGGTGACTCGACTAGGAGCTATAGGCTAGCAGAATTGATAGAACCCTCTGCAATGCGAATTGAATGAAACTTTCTCCAACACGACGGTGCAACACCTGCCGAAACTCCACTCCGACCACTTGCTCTCCTCAGCAACACATCCCGCAAAGTGGTAAACAGTTTTGGTTTGAAGTTGCGTGGCTTTTGCACAATAACTTCATTGACTTTTTTGAAGGGGCTTGGGAGTCGGACATGGAGCTTACTCAAGCTCTAAAAGATGTAACCAGAAAGCTACAAAGTTGGAGTAAAGTTTTATTTGGATCTATCTTTCTCCGCAATAAGAGACTTCTATCAAGGCTACATGGGCTTCAAAGTTGGAGTAAAGTTGTATTTGGAGAAATATGTTCACTTAGGAGAGCAAAACACGTCGTACTTTCATCACCAAGCTACTCGACGTAGAAGACGCAACAAAGTTGTCTTTGCAAGACATCAACGGTGTGTGGGAAGAGTCACCGTACAGACTTAAGAAGATGATAGTGGCCTTCTTCTCAACACTTTATACACAAGATGGACAGGCACTACATCGACCTCATGCCCAAAAATAGTTTTCCCAGGCTTTTCCAAGAGAACATTTGATTCTCACTTTACTTCGTCCATTTAGCATTACTGATATGCACAAAGCTTTTTTTAACATGAATTCTTTTTGTGCCCCAGGACCATACAGTTTCTAGGCAATCTTTTATCAGAAACTATGGGCCTCGGTCGGTAGATGTCTCACTGATATAGCTATAAAAGTTTTTTGATACAGGTGTGCTCCCACAGGGAATCACATAGTCTAATCTAGTCCTTATCCCAAAGAATGATTACCCAAAACTCCCAGCTCATTTTAGACCCATTTGTCTTAACAACGTCGGGATAAAGATACCAAGGCTATAACCAACCGCCTCAAGCCTCAAATGCACAAGCTAGTAGCTCCAAACCAAAGTGGCTTTATAATGGGAAGACAGACTAGCGATAATGTTATACTCTTGCAAGAAGTTCTACACTCGCTGCGTAAGAAGAAGGGTAAAAGAGATAGTATGGTGATCAAAGTCGATTTGGAAAAGAAGTATGACAAACTCATATGGGACTTCCTGCGAGACACACTGATGGAGATTGGATTGCCAAGTACCTAGATTAGCAGAATCATGTACTACATCGAGAACAACAAGCTAAGGATTAATTAGGACGGGAAACTAATGTCACCAATGGTCGGAACACTAAATTCTTGTGGGAAAATTGGGTTTTGCAAGTCCCTCTACTTGCTGTGGCAACAGATACAGTTCCACACGAGCAAAAAGAACTACTGGTTGCTGACTTTTGGGATCCGAGCGGGGATGGAAGCTTGAAGATTTCCAAAACCTCCTTATAATCGACAAAATAAGAGGCATAATGGTGGATCCATTATCAACCGATGAAGACCAAGTAATCAAGAACCTTACCTCAACGGCCACTTCACTGCTAGCTCGACCTACAAAGCAAACCTTCGTGAACAATCAACACCCCAATCTTCACTTTGGCGGAAGATTTGGAAGCTTTAGGTACCCAGAAGAGTCTGAGTATTCATGTGGCTGGCGCCGCAAGGCAAGTTAATGACCAACAGTCATCGCAAGGACAAACACCTAACCCAAGACGATAAATGCCCGGACTGCATAGACATATCGGAAACCAATCTGCACTATCTTTGGGATTGCAGCAAGGTGAAGGCTCTTTGGAAAAAGGTAGTTCCTCAACAAAGACAACAATATTTCTTTACAGCTGATTACAAGGAGTGGATGGATACCAATATTCAGGATGAGTCAACAGGCACTTAGATAGTGAATTGGGCAAGCTACTTCAGAAACGAATATATCTTTAAAGACAGGAAGCTAACAACAATCACTCTTCATAACTATGTCATGACCAAGGCAATAGAATGGCGAAGGTGTGGTCGGCAGTAAGATTGAGGGGCGATATCACTGCAAACACGACTAGGCATGAGGTCCTCATTCGGTGGACAGCCCCCAGCAGGCTAGATCAAGCTAAATACTGATGGGGCAATTCAGCATACTTAAGGAGTCACCACTACAGGAGAAACTGTGCATAATAACTTTGGTGATTGGCAGTAAGCTAGGAACAAGTTCGGTTTTAATCGCTGAGCTGTGGGGGATACTCCAAGGACTTAATCTTGCTTGGAAAAGGGGAATTCAATTCATCATTCTAGAATCTAACTCGCAACTGGCCTTGGAGCTGATTCAGACGAGAACAGATAAAGTTCATCCCTATGCCACGATTCTGGGTACAATATACAGGATGATAGGTCAAGGTTAGATGGTACGACTAGTCCATACATATTATGAAGGGAATAGAATCGCGTATTGGCTCTTGAAACATAGTCTCGTCTATCCCTTCGGAACTTTTGAACTTGAAAGCCTTCCCTTGGAGCTGGAAAATCTTATTCGAGAAGATATCATGGGAGTTAGTTTCCCACGACAAGTTCAGCAAAGTGATTGAAGTGGGTTTATTGACTAGCTTTTAGTTTGATTCTTCCGTTTACTCCTATTTGAGCTAATGTGTTTCCCCTAGTCCCTTTGTGGTTATGCCATGACCCCTTGTAATCTCTCTTTGGCAGTTTCTGTCTCCATTCAATAAATATATATATAGGGTTTGTGTTAGCAAAACCTATATTAGAGATTGCAATTATTGATTTTGTTATTTAATTATTTTTTCACCGGGATTCTTTTCCATCTTTAAGATCTTTTGCCACTTATGTAGTAGTGTGCTCGTTCAACCGCTCTTTCGGCAGTGGTCGAAGAATTTTTTAATCTTTTAATATTCCTCGTATTAGTTATATTCACAAAAAAATTTAAAGTAAAGATACAATATATAGGGTTTGTATGAATTGTGTGTATTACAAGGTTTTCAAACCGGATTAAGTCATCCGGTCTGTTTGAAAAGAGGTTGAAAGTTTAATGGTTGGATGAGTGTTCAACCGGATTTAGTCGGTTTTGACAGGACATATGAATAGTTGATATAGGGGAGTCATTCACACCTAACATCTGACAAAAAGGAAATCCTCACCACAAGAACAAAAGTCTAATTAACAAAAAAATAAGTCAATTCTCATATAATTGTTATTTTGATCCCTTGCTCTCTTCCACTTTGAAAATGGAAACAGAAACACTCATGGATGTTCTTTTACTATTAAAATGAACCAATTTCTTTGTGTAGAAAATGCAGTGCCGCATATTCATCACTTCTACCCAAAACATAAGATTTGAAACTAGCAAAATCAAAACTAATTAAGCACCCATAAGAAAAGCTTGGAGCTAGCGTCGAGGCGACGGCAGGGAACAGCATCGATGCGTGGGGCGACGAGCGGCGAGCAGCGATGGGGCTGTTGAAATTTAAAATAAAGTTTAATTAATAATAATCAAATAAATATCAGAACATCCTAGATATAAAGGGTATGTGCTAGTGTGTGGAATTGTGTAGAATATAATTAAATAGGGTTAGTTGTTGGTTGGGGTTTAACATTAGAGAAAAAGAAGGACCACACAAGTATGGCGGTTGATGGAGATTTTATGTTGGGGAAGACATATAAATATGCTTGTTGTAAACGAATGTAAGCAAGTGAGTAGAAGCAAGAACCCAAATAAGAAAGATCTCTCTTCAAAAGCCTCTGTCCAAAATTCCCTCTACAATTTTCTAGTCTAAAAGCTCTATACGAGCAACCCACCATTTGCCAAAACTTCCGAATTCAATTTCAAGCCACGTGCCCACCAAAATATATAAGGAAATAATTATTTTATTTCCAACAAAGTGGTATCAGAGCCCGAGTTATTTCTGAGTATGCTATACGGTTGTAGCGTAGTCTGAACTTCCACATCAGAAAAGAATTTCTCGTGTTGTTGTTATCACGATTTTCCCATATCCGAAAAATCAAGTTTCCCCATTCTATTTTCCCACCTTAACAAAACCAATTATAAAAATTGGTGCATTCGTATGAAAGCCTTGCTGGGATCCCAAGATGCTTGGGATATTGTTGAGAAAGGTTATGAGATTCCCGCGGAGGATTCTCGATTAACTTCTGCTGAAAAGGAGGTATTGAGAAAGAATAGAAAGAGTGATCAAAAAGCACTTACTCTTATTCATCAATGTCTTGATGAATCCATGTTCGACCAAGTAGCAGATGCTACCACGACGAAGGAAGCATGAGATATCTTGCAAAAGGAAATGCAAGGCGTGGAACTAGTAAAGAAGGTTCGACTTCAGACACTCAGGGGAGATTTTGAATCAATGAAAATGAAGGAGGGTGAATCTGTTTCAGATTACACCGCCTGTGTGAAGTCAATCGTGAGCAAACTGAAGCAGTATGGGGAGAAAACTGAAGAGACCAAGGGGTGGACAAAATTCTACGATCGCTATTACAGAAGTTTTACTATGTGGTGGTGGCCATGGAGGAAGCCAAAGACTTATCATAATTGACGGTGAATGAAATTATCGGTTCATTGCAAGCACACGAAGAAAGACTGTAACACCCAGATATTTAGGTCTAGCTTTGACCAAACGGCTGGATAGACGATTACGTACGAAAGGGTGCAACCGTGAATTAGGAAGAATAATAATAATAATTTATTATCATCATCATCTTCACTTCCCCATTCAACTTAACATTATTATTAGTATTAGTATTGGCATCATCACCAAAACCAGTCCATTCCTCCATCACCGAACGAACCCTTACCAATCCATTATTATCATTATCATCATCGCCCGAACGTTTTCAGCAACATGAAAAGGATAAAAGAAAAATTAAAGGAAAACCTCCCAACGTACCCCGCTTTAAATCCCCCCGGCATCGACCCAGTACATTATTTCCCCATAACTTTCCTCTCCCTTTTAATAAGACCAGCAACGCAAGGAAGCCTCAACAGTCCTCACCCGACCCATTTTCCCTCACTCAAGTTTCTCCCTCCTCGGCACAAAAGAGCAGTCACCGGCAGTGCAAAACAACAAACAGTAGAGCAGCGATTCGTTCTCATCCGGACCCGGCAAAGACGGGCGCCAAGCAGCCCCGCCAACGCAAATCTCGCTCAACGTCGTACGCTCTAGAGGTAAGAAACGATGACTTCATTGCGATCCCTAGCTGGTATTCGTATGTATAGCTAATCATGGTGTTGACGGAAAGGAATTGGGGGCCTCGTCGGAAAGTACGTCGGCGGTACCAGCATAGTCGACTTCGACCATTCTTTAAAAGATGGGTACGGTTACGAAGAGTACGATCTCAGGAGTATCCCGGTCTTGATGGAATCAAATTTGGACGACCGACGAGGGAGATACAAGCCTCGAAAGTTTATGAGGTAATTCAAAAAAAATTTGGACCATAACTGTAATTTTCCATAGAGATCAGAGTAGGGATGGCAACAAAACCCGAACCCAAGGGTACCCACCCTACCCAACCCGGTCAACGCGGGTAAAACCCGTGTTGACGGGTTTTGGGTCGGGTTCGGGTTTAAACCCGCTACACTATTCGCCGGGTCGGGTTGGGTTTAGGTGAACCCGCCCCATGGGTACCCGCCCACACACATATAATTACTTTCGCGGTATATTTAATATTCTAATTAATATATCTTCCTTAAACAACTAATATCTATATGTTTGTGGAGACATGTATAATTTGTTCTTTCTAATTGTTTAGAATGAAGTTGATATTATGAAGTGGAGAGTGAAGAAACTTAGTTGACGAGGAAGAAGCTTTCAATTAATCTTATTGTTTATATATGTTTATCTTTAATTTTGAATAATTTGTATTGATCATTTGCGCTTTGCTTGTATGCTCTAGATTGGTATTTTTTGTATTATTAATTTCTATGAGAAAATTGATGTTAAACTTTTATTTTGAAAGAAACTTGTTATTGTAAATTTTTAACACAAAAACCCACGGGTACCCATGAACCCTCGGATACTGTCACATGTGGCAGATGACATGGCGCCAACAAGGTGACAACATGGCAGCAGCACATGTGGCATGCATGGAAGACTAGTAGCATAGAGATGCTCCTAGGATTCTCCACCATAATGTAGAGCTTTATAGTGCACTTATGAGTCACATAATGGTGACATTGATAGAGTGCATAACGGGGGGACTTAATGGGGTGTATTGATGTAGTAGAGGGACTTTATGAGGAGCATTGATGCCTTGTATGTGGAGAGGCCTATATAAGGAGCCATCTCCCTCATTTGTACTCATTCCATCATTTTTGAGAGTAATACACACTAGAGAGTTCTCCCAATCCTTTGTCTTTGTTCTTGTTCTTTGCTTTCAAGTGAGTTTGAGAGAAAGGCTGCCTAGCGCTCTAACGGAATTGAGAGCTAGGGCCGCACGATCGAGAGTAAGGTCGTGACAATACCCAGCGGGTTGGGTTGGGTTTGAGTTTTTCAAACCCAACGGGTTTTACCCCGGGTTTTTTTGGCGGATAAACCCATGGGTTTGGGTTTGGGTTTGACAAAACCCGACCCAACCCGACCCATTGCCTTCCCTAGGTCAGAGTTCATCCTGTTGACTGGAAAATTATGAAACCGGCACATGGTATTTTGAGATCTGACATAAGGTTTATTTTGGCCATAACTCGATGATTTGGCGTCCGATCGAAGAACCGTCTGCGCCTATGGAATCGAGGAAGAGAGGAGATTATTATAGGTAGAGCTGTCAAAATGTAACCAACCCGATTAGCCCGCCCGATCAACCTGACCCGCAACCTGCCCGCAACCCGATTTGACTAAAAGTCAATGACCCGTAACCCGCCTGGCCCGCAACCCGATCGACCCGCAACCCGACCAACCCGCAACCTGACCGACCCGCAACCCGATCGACCCGCAACCCGACTAACCCGAACCCGTAACCCGACCAACCCGCAGCCCAACTATAATGAAAGGAATTCGATGAAGATAAACCAAAAGTTTACATTTGAAATTCTAGTTCACTAAAGTCTGATCATTACATCATCAATTATTAACTTAGCATAATAATATACATCATTAACCTATTAACGCATATAATATCATCAAATATTTATTTGGATATATCATCAACCTAATATTGCACATAACATTATAAAATATTAATTAGCATATTAAGATAATTATAAGATTTAAGTTGCTTATTTTAGTACACATAACTACTTGCTTATTTTAGTTGGTGTATAGGGTATATAATGAGTGTAATGGGTTATGATATAAGGTATTAATGTTTTAGGCACGATTAGTCAAAAACTCAAATAATGACTTATAACTAATAAGGATTGAGTTTTTTTATTACATGTGTTCATAAATCAAACCATTAGGGGTTTAGGGTATATAGACTATAGAGTCGATGTATAGGGTATATGGTTAGTCTAATGGGTTAGGGTATAATGTATTAATGGTTTAACAATTATTAGTCAAAATCATAACTAATAAGATCAACTTTTCTTATTAACACATGTTCATCAATCAGAATTCAGATCATTAGGGGTTTAGGGTATAGGTTATAGAGTCGGCTTATAGGGTATATGGTTAGGGTATAAAGTCTTAATGATTTGACCACGGTTAGTCAAAATCATAACTAATAAGATGAACTTTTCTTATTAACATATGTTCATGAATCAAACCAGTAGGGGTTTAGGGTATAGGTTATAGAGTCGACTTGGAGGGTATATGGTTAGAGTATAAGGTATTAATGATTTGGCCACGATTAGTCAAAATGATAACTAATAAGATCAAGTTTTCTTATTAATATATGTTCATGAATCAAACCATTAGGGGTTTAGGTTATAAATATTTACCGTATTAAGAAGTATACCAATGATTACCGAAAATATTCCTGTAACTAATTGCATAATATTAAACACGGTATTTAATTTTTTTCAACTTTGACCTCCCATTCTCGTGACCATTGGCAATCATCATTTAACATTGCCTTTACCAATTTTTATGAGGGAACATTTCCCCTCTATTTCTTGGACCGAATATACCGAAAATTTCCCCAGCCAAACTTTCCCTCCCACTGAAATATTTCCCCCCATTATCAAAACCCTTATTTCCTAAAAAATCAAATAAGCCCTCTCAATTCTCACATCCCTTCTTTCATCTCATTCTCCTAGAACTCAAAATGCAGACCCATTTTCCACCACGGGAAAAATTACCGTAATTGGTGGTATGATTTTAATCACGGGAATCATTTTATCAGTATTTTAGTCTTCGCTTCTCGTGAATAATACTTAGTCACGGTTAATTACCGTGAACAATGTAGAAAATTAGCTTTGATAATAATTGTTCAAAATTATAGAAGGGAGTACTTTTTGGCTCCAAATTTTACTTTGGTTTTTGTTTTGGCTCCAAAATTTCATTTTCTGCACAAAAATTTCCGGCGTAGAAAATATACCCGTGTCTTTTGAATTTTCATAATTTTCTCCCCACCCCCACGCAGAATAATGAAATGCAAAACTTACTACCCGCTTGGCCGCTTCGCTTCCCTTCCCCTCCTTCTCTCCCCTACTTTCTTCTTTAGAGTTCAGAGAAGTGGAGTTGAGAAAGCCTATCACCACCACCCACTTCCACCACTGCTGCAGCCCCAGTTCCCACCGATTCGTCCTCCCACCTCCTTCAGTCCTTCTCCGAAACCCGAACTCCTTCACTTATGAAACCCCTCTCCCAACCTCGCATCCTCCTTGCGTTTCCTTAACTCCCCACCTCTGCTCACTTCGTTGCCAAATCGACGCTGGCAGAGAGAGCACTCAACATTCTTGTTGTATTTTCATCTTCTTTATGGAATTTGGGTTGGTTAGCTTCAATTTCATGCTTCGATTGTGAAATTGGGATTGAAATTTCATATTTTAGATTTTTTAGGGTTTGAAATCGAACAAATAAGGGATTTTTCAGTTTTGACGGAATTCAACCTCTCTTCTTCTAGTTTAATCTTTCTTCACTCTATGCAGGCATATATCGAGAAGGATAATGCTAGAAATTTGAAGCGGAAGCAACGCGAGTGCATGCAGCCTAAGATGGGGAAGATGGCATTCATGGGTATGTTTGCTCTTCAGGCCAATTAATTATCTTATGCTAGCGTAGTTCGATTGATTTCTTATCAAAACAGTACACCCATTGACTTCAACTCTCGCCTTACCCTCTCTCTGTATCTTTCAGCTTCAACCCTTCATATTTCATTTCTCAAGCTGTAGATCTACAGACTGCAACATCAACTGAGGTACATGCTATTCTTCTGTTCTTGTTAAGATTTCCCCACTAGTCTCATTTAGGCATTTAAATTACAAAGTTCTCGCATTTTTTTACTTTCAAGCAAGAGAGTACCCTTGGAGCAGAAGAATACAGATGACCAAGTGTTTAAGTTTGCACAAGATCATCAGGTTCGTGGTTTCCCCCATTCATTTCATAAGTGACTTTTAAGGTTTCAGAAATTAATGCATTGGGAAATTTGTTGAACAATTTGTAGGAATAACTGCAATAGGAGCAGAGCTCTTTCAGTGTAGTTTCTGGAATTTCAGCTTCTGTTGCTGCTTTGATGTGAGGCTTAAAGGTTGGGATGGTTGGTGGACGGAAATGGCTATCTGTTGTGGTAAGTTAATTCTTGCGTTCTTTCTGTGTTTTTTGCTGCTGGTGGTAGTTGAGGAAAAGACCATTTTTTGGCGAAGTTATGCGCTCACTGACATAGTATACAAGAACTGGGAGCTGGGAGAATGGACAACAGCAAAGTAACTCCGTAGATGAATCAAATATTAGCAGAGCAATCTCTTGAGGACGAGGACCTCCATGAAATTGAGCTTAGCAGCAGTCTGGAGTGCTTGCTTGTCAACATGTGTTTGTATGAGTGCTTGCTTGTGATGTGAGCAGTATTTGTGCAACTAATGTTTGTGATCAATTGTTAATATATAGACATGGGAGAACCAATCAAATACTATGACTAATGTTTGACATCTGGTCATGGGAAATGATTTTGTCACGGCAAATACTGTATAAACAAGTTTACTTCCTGTCTCTAAATGAGATTTTTTGGATGTTGTGTGTGAAAAAATTTGGTATTAGTCAAGGGGCTCCCCGTGATTAATTGGTACAAATTATATGTTATCGAGTAAAGTTACAATTGAACTCACAACAATTTTTCTAAATTTTATAATTTAGTTTAATACAAAAATCATATAAACAATTAACTAGCTAAACCAACAATTTCTCTATACATTTATATGAACAATTTCACTTGTTTTAAAAAAATTAAAAAACTATTTTTAAACTTTTCTCCCCAAATTTTGGGTTCCCTCAATACTACTACCCAAAAATTTAATTCCCCACCCGCCGAGACCTGCCAATAATTCCCCCTGTAATGTTTCCCCAAAGTATTGTGCTAGCTTTATATAGTTACGATTTACGACTTACTAGTAATCACTAAAAAGTAACGTGAGGTTCTGGTCTGTAAAACCCGTAACCCGAACCACCTGACCCGCAACCCCGATTGACCCGCACCCGATTGACCCATAACCCAATTGGCCCGTAGCCCGATTGACCCATAACCTGAATGACCCGCAATCCGAGTAACCCGCAACCCGATCAACCCGAACCCGATGAACCCGCAACCTGATCGACCCGCAACCCGACCAACCCGCAACCCGAATGAACCCAGCTCGAACCCGCCCGAACCCGCCCGATTGACACCTCTAATTATAGGAGGGAGTTTGGAATTTTCAGATTCTAATCAGAGTCGGTTTCGACGAGTACGAGGTGAGTGTTCAAGGTGGTAAATTCTACGCTTTACGTATTTTTCAAGTATTCGTCTTACGTGTTTAAGAAGTTGTTTCATGTGAAATGGTGTACTTGCTTATGTTTATGGGTGATGATGTGTGTTCTTTTAATTTATAGTTTGAAGGATATGCTTATGAGTTTTTGAGTATTTAATTAAAGCTTTTACGTTTCGTTTGACGATTAAGTTAAAGTGATAAGAGCAAGAGAAAGTCATAAGCAAGAATAAGTTAACCTCGCTTATCTAGCCACTATCTAGATGGATTCCTACCGGACGGTGATATGTGTCAGCAGTAGTTGATCAATACCGGATGGTGATACGTTCCGCGGTAGTTGGTCAGGCGTGAAGCAGGACGGTGACGAGTTCTGTGGTCTCCATTGCCTAGGTTTAGGTGCGCTACCGGATGGTGATACGTTCTGCGGTAGTCACACCGTAGTTTAACACCGGATGGTGATTCGTTCCGCGGTGGTCAAAGCCATGTGAGGGTAGCCATGTTTAAAGTAAGTAAGTAAGAAAGTAAGTAATGCTAGTAGTGGCGCCAGCTAAGTCGAAGTAGGGGCCCCACAATAAGATAAGGGATGAGATAACACGGTCTTAAGAGTTAAAGTTTTTAAAGGGTGTAAGTAAGAACAACTTCTACCAGCTAAAGTTAAGTGTTTAAAGTGAAGTACTCAAGTATTAGAGGTTTTAAAACGTAAGGGCGTAGACTGAACCTTACCCACTCACCAGTTTGAAGAGGAAGAGCTAGAGGAGCAGCTAGGGAGCAGCGAGTTCGAGGGTAACCAGCTAGAGGAGAGTAGTGCAAGCGTCACGGAGGATGCCTAGTTGAGGTTTTTCAGTAGCAGTGGTAGTAGAGACTACTTAGTTATTTACATTTTATGATTATGGGTATAGACTGGAGATCAGGTTGAGATTTTTAATTATTGAGTTTAATTTGCCCACGTGTTAGGGCGTTTCTTTGAACTACAAGTGTGTGATTTCAGTATTTTATTTATTAAAATTTTTTCAGCTGCAGTTTAAGATTTGAGTATTTTATTTTCAAGGGAATTTTAGTAAAAGTAGTGTCCGGCCGGACTAGGGTGTTTCATTTTGGTATCAGAGCCGGAACTCCTCTGTTTCTTGGTCTCCGAGGAATACTGGAGTGACGATATGAGTTTTCAAGGTTTCTATTTTTTTTAAAAGGAAAGGAAAAAGGGGTGTCCGGTGTAAGGTTTGGCCAAACGAGTCAAGGGTCTTTTGAGAATTTTTAGAATCTCCAGTATACTCTAATCATGATTAGGAAAATAACTTTAGGAGGCCCTTACGCAGCTATGATACGTCTCGGGAAGGAGAAGGAACAGGTTCTTAGATGGATCGTTTAGTGAAAACCCGTTCATGAGTGGGAAGAGGAAGGTCAAGGAAGCTCATATCCTATGGGGATGTGAGCTGATCAGAATAAGGTTCAGGAAAAAGCCAAGTATTTAGTACGTAGATAGGCAGTAGGCAATGAGTTGCGACAAATGAAGGCCAATATCTAGAGGAAAGTATGCAAGGAAGGTCTGTTGAGTTCGCGAGGATCGAATTTAGGGATTACAATCCCAAGTAGCATCGTTGGACCAAGATAGGTTAAGAGTTAGAATCTCAAAACTCGCATAAGAAAAGTCATCAAGCCAGATGAGGATAGACAATAAAGAAGGATGTTCAAGGGAAGTTCTAATAATGGTCAGAGAAAGCAAGCAGAATCTTTCAAGAGGAGTTTCAATGAACCCAATAAGGAGGACTTACATAACATACCAAGAGAGAGTGAGAAGGTAAGAGAAAGTTCGAGGTGATTCCAGAGAGAGTGCCATAGTGTCATGGTTGCTTTGAGCAGGCAGCCAGCTGAGTAAGTGATTTAGAAGAAATGGATGAGCTATCGACTACCAAAAACCACACGAATTGGAGGGACGAATTCATAGATTCAAGTCGTATAAGTAAAGGAAGTATAAGTCCCTGTAGCGGAAGGATTATCTCAAGTGAAACTTTAGGTTATCATCAATGAACAAATTTCGTGGTCGAAATTTTTCTTAAGGAGGGGGGAAATGTGATATCCCAGTCGAGGCAACCGCTACCAAATGCAAGGTGTTAAGCCCATAAGCCGAGTTCACAGTTCCAATTTCGGGGACGAAATTGTTTTAAGGAGGGAGGAAATAGAACACCCTGATATTTAGGTCTAGCTTTGACTGAATGGCTGGATCGACAATTATGTACGAAAGGGTGCAACCGTGAATTAGGAATAATAATAATAATAATTTATCATCATCATCTTTACGTCCCCATTGAACTTAACATTATTATTAGTATCGCAACCGCACCTCGAAATCGGGGGATTCGTCGCGTGTGTGCTCGGAGTCGCCATCGACCTTATTTTTGGTGGATCAAACACCATTTGCTCCAGTCTCAACCTTAGGGTCGGAACCGGATTTTGTTATTTAGGTTAAAACCAGAAATCTGGTCTGCAAATTTTAAAATTTTCTAAGTTTGGGAGTACGGTTACGTGTGGGGAAGTGTATTCACACCCCACAACGCCCCAAGATGGGTAATACTTCTACTTAAATCGGTAATCATTTAAGGGTTGGGTGTGTTATTAATTGCGCCTTTTTGTGTATTTAATCGTAAAATTGAATTATTTTTAATTATTCTAGGTGTATTTTTTAGAGTCCAATTGGACGTAAATTAGCGTAAATTCGAATTGTTGTAGTTACTTTATAATGTTTACATCTATTGACGTAAAAATATTTTTTTAGATTGGTTGGACTCGAACCTATTGGTTGCCTACGTACCCGCCTTAGTCGAAATCAAAGTCCATGTAGTTCTTTGTAATTGATAGGTTTTGGAAAGATGATCTTAACACGTTTCTATTGATAGGCGATTAAGGTAATAATTAATTGATTTGGAAAAAAAGAAGGCCTAGCACGCTCTATTGATCGTGTATTGGGCTTGAGATTGAAATAATTTTGATAGGCAATCTTTATGATGTCAACTTAAAAAAGTGATACGGTCTATATATTGATCATGATTTCTTATTTACGGCTTTTAAGGAAAAATATGTAAACATGCAAAGATGAACTCACGAAATCGACAATTCCAATGGAAAGTGAGTATAACAAGATTTTCAAGAGAGAAGTACCTAGTATTAACCTCAGATCGGAGGATCATATCACGTTCGACTTGATGAACGTATTAAAGTTGTTTAAATTAAAATAAGAAGAGTTAGATCTTCTAACAAATGTCAAGCAACCAGCTTACTGGTTAGATGTATTGCTCGATGAGTATTTAGATCCGGAATTTATCAGTTCGAAACTCCAAGGGGTTACATTTTTTGGCTCGTTTTTCAGCAGGAGGAAGGTGGCATTAGGTAATTGGGGTTAAGACGATGAAACCCTAGCCGCTTGGTCATTCCCTTTTCACTAGATTCTCCCTTCTCTCTGGAAACAAAAACGAACAAAAGAAAAAAAGATAACGATCTCTTCTTCCTCTTCTCTCTTTCCCAGAAATGGATACCCAAAACACCTAACCAACATTGCTTAGCTGCCTTCAAATCTCTTTTCTTCCACTGGTTTTCGTCCGTTCCTCCTCTCACTTCCTTCATGGTACCGGGGAGAAGAAAAGGAAGGAGGAATGCTGTCAATCGCCGAGAATGACCGCCGCGATTGTCAAAGGTAGGTATATTTGAGGTTGCATATCCGATTTGGAGGTTAATTCTGTTTTAGGGTTCGGGTTGCATTTTTTTGGGTTTTCTTTGGATGAAGGGAGGAGGGGAGATCGCCGCCTGAAGAGAGCTTCACCGGTGTTGTCCGAGGCACAGGAAGGATGGGTCGTCGGTGAAGATGATCGAGGTTAGGGTTAAGTTTCCTTAGATTTTAGCCTCTTGTAATTCGTTTTAAATGTTTCTAAAGTTTTGTTTCCTGGTCTTTTTGTCCAACCAAAGAAAGGAGAAGAAAAAGAAGCTGCCAGCAGTAGGCCGCCGCCGGCAACTCTGAGTTTTTCCAGTGGCGAGGATGACGATGACAGAGAGATAGACCCCTCTTTCATGGAAAGTTTTTGGGTATTTTTATCTATTTCGGCTTGTTTTGAACTTGAGAGATTCTGATCAAGTTTCGCTCCTTGCAGGTTTGGGATTAAGGGAGTCGGGTGAGATATCCTATACCCTAGCAGATTCCAAAATACTGCTATGGATTTGGAATTGATTGTGTTTTATGTTTCATTGGGATTTAGAATTGTGTGATTATGGTGTGTGAGCATGGATTTGTGTTTTGTGATGATTCAAGGTCGAAAATTGTGGATGTTTTATGAGTTTGAAACTGGAAATTGAGTGTTGTGATGTGGATTTAATTATGAAAATTATGTGTGATGTTTATGGTATTTTCATTGGGAGATTCGGTTTGTGGTGATTCTAATTCAAAAAAGTTAAAGTCTGTGTTAACATGTAGTACTAACAACTTGATAGCTACTTAAAATCATTGCTATTGCTTGAGATCATTAGGAGCTTTGTGTCGATTTCTTTCAAGGTTGATTTAGATATTTGAACTTTGAGATGGGTTCGACTCTGAACATTTGTCTGCTGTGTTATATGGGTTTTGAAACTGGAAATTTGTGGTGTATTTCTAATGGTTTATGGTATTTGATTAGGGAATTGTTTATTTTAGAGAAATGTGGAAGTAAGTAGTAAGAAGATGATAATTATAATAATGAAATGATAGTAGCGAATTACCAACCTTATTGGTTAGAGGTTTGTAGATGATTCTGCCTCCTTTTGTCCGAACTTGTAGCTACTATCTTTACTTCTTTTTTGTTGTTGCGTATGTATCTCGTGTGTATGGCTTGTAGTTCAATGGTAATTATCTCTCCTCCCCTAGCTTCTTTGAGTGCTTGCTGCCTCTGCTTGTTTATTGTTGTTGCTTGTGTTTTGAAGTTTGAGGACGGGTTGGAGCTTCTTTCCCCGGTTCTGTGGATATATCAGCTGCTATTGTGTTTTTGCGGACTGCTTGCCTTCTTTTGTGTTGTTGTGGTGTGTTTTGGAGAGGAAGTAGTAGAAGATAACTTTTATTTTTGAAGCTACTCCCTTTTCTTGTTCCTTTTAGCTTTCTGTTGGCGTCTTTGATGTTTGAGGTTTGAGGAGGATATTGTCGGCCTCCTCTGCTTCTGCTCAGGTCCCTTATTCTCTTTTATTTGTCAATCTTGTGCTTGCTGTGTAGTTTTTTAGAAGGGAATAAATGGACAGAGGAGGAAGAAATTGGTATTTTAATCTTTTTATTGACTTGATTGAGGAAGAAGAAGGGAAAGGAGGCTTTGGTGTTTTCTATATGTAAGAAAACCGGAGGAGTCGAGTCTGATTCTTCTAATTTGTCTCTTTCTTTCTTTCTGTATGTTTTGCAAGGGAAGAAGAAGAAGAAGAAGAGAAAGGAAGAGAGGGTGTTGGGAATTTTTCCCTTTCTCTCGTCTGTCTTGTGTTTGAGGGGGAGTGTGGAAGAATCAAGAGATCCCGAAAAAAAAACCCCAGGGAGTCTACTCAAGGTGTTTATTTTATAGGGAATTGGAAGCTTGTTCCCCAAGAAAGCAACAGTACCGGGTTTGGATTCTAATTTATTTTGGAATAGCATTTCATTGTAATTTTTATTTATGTTTGATTTGATTTCAATTTATTTTAATAAGACACTTATTTATTTTTCTTTGTTCGACTCTTCTTTTTATTGCTTCAAAATCAAAGTACAAATCTCACCCATTCTAAAATCTTAAGAACCAATTCAAAGATCAACTCAAAACTGCTAAATTGCCTAAATCGTCGAATTAAAGCAAACCAACTCAACTCACTATCAATTGTATTGATCAAGATTTGTTATTGTTTAATCTCGTGGCAAAAAAAAAAAAAACCCCATTGCAAACACTACAAATATATTTTATTTAGAATGTCATTTAAGATTTGCTATTTCAAACTTTAAACAAAACACTAAAATTATATAATTAAATATACGTTATAGCCCGGACAAAAAGTGGTGTCTACAGTTGCCCTCCTTTGTATATCTTTTGGTATTTGAGAGATATACAAAGTTATCATAGCACACCATTTTTGACGGGTTAATATTGTGATAGTTACAAGGTTGGAGCATCTAGCTCATTCCCTTTTGGTAAATTAAAGTGAGCTAATGTAATTTAGGGGTAGTATAACTTGTTTATTTTATTTTTCATGGCGGTATGGCCTGTGTTAGTTCTTTTGGGTTTCTTGGCGGTAGCGCATGCGTTAGTGTTTTTAGGTGTCTTGGTGATAGCCCCTGCCTTAGTGTATTTAGATTATTTGGATGTAGGGCCTGAGTTGGTAATTAAGAATTTTGGCGGTAGGACCTGAGTTGCTATTTAGGTATCTTGCCGGTATAGCCTGACTAGAGTTTTCTGGTTTCATGGCAGTACAGCCCATTTTAGGAGTACTTTCCATGGCAGTATAACCTGATTTGGGTTTTTGGTCCAATGGCGGTATAGCTTGACTTGTTTTTAGTCTTGTGGTGATATTGCCTGGTTTTGTTTTTTAATGATCCGGTAGAGTATAGCCTGATTTAGATTCTTTTTGTATGGCGGTATAGCCTGCGTTATTTTTTTTTTGTATGGCGGTATAACCTGTTTTTGATTTTTTTTGTATGGCGGTATAGCCTGCTTTGGGTTCTGCATTGCGGTATAGCCTTCAATGTTTTTATCTTGTTCCCGTAGCGGTATAGCCTGATTTGGGGGTTTTATCCATGGCGGTATAGCCTGATTTGGTGCTTTCTTATTCCCATGGCAGTATAACCTGATTTGGGTTTCTCCAGTTTCTCAGCAATATAGAATGGGTTTTTCTTGTGGCGATATAGCCTGGTACGAATATTGTTTGCGGCAGTATAGCATGATATGGTTTTTGTCTTGTGGCGGTATAGCCTGTTTGATCATGTGTGTCTTGGCGATAAAATTCATGAGGATATGCGGAAGCTTAACTCGATGACGAGTGGCATAGAGTTGTGTGCTTGATATGAGGTGCCAAATCAAGGAAATTGTTGAGTCTCGGTGTATCTTAGGTATGTGTCAAATTTGACTTGTAAATATTGTCTAGACGTCGTATGGGCGGGAAAATGCAAGATGTTGTATGACGTGATATGACATGATGTAATGTCATGATTCAAAATGTTGTTGAAAGGGTATTGCCTGATTGATAGTTACTTGGGCTGTGAATTCCTTGATGCTAGTCATTTACTGAATGATATGATATGAAGTGCATTCGGATAAAATGTTGTATGATAAGTCATATGATGATGTCCTGAAGAGTATGCGTATGAAAGAGTACGATTGCTCCTCATGGTTTATCTATTTTACATCGAGGATTCTCGGATATCGATAATCCACAAAGAACTATGTCATTGTCCCTTTTAGTAAACGTGATCTATAGTTTTGGTGGTGCTGGAGTAGCATGGGTGTCGCCGATGGGTACTTTCTCCCTTCGGCGTGAGCCATCATCGCAAGGTATTGGGTTTGCCATCTAGTATCTCCTCTTTGTCTCCTCAGTGATCCTAAGGCATGTAATTTTGGGGGACTACTGAAAGGTTGGTCCTCTACTTTCTCCACCTTAGACATCGGTGCTTGAGTGGCTGATGTGTTAGCCGTATGATCTTCTTGTTCATGAGGTTTGTTTGGTAGGTTGATGACACGCCAAAACACAACACCAATCTGCGACCAAGTGTAATCGCAGACCGGGAATGCAGTAACAGGCAAGTTATATTATCAACCCGGGGTCTAGATCTACTGCTTACTCCGTGATTCTCTATTATCTAGCCAACTAAAGTAAGTGATTGTTGTTTAAAAGCAAAAGCAGAAAGAAAGCAGGAATTGATACGGTTTTCTCAAGCAGGAAAGAGTCACTCGGGAATGAGTCCCCCTAGCTCCTTAGTTAGGTTTCAATTGTATTTCCCTGGGTTGATTTACTGTTGATTAGACTGCGGAAGATCCGACAGTAGCTTGGAATCTCTTAAGCTGACCAAGCCCTCTTAGTCTAACTACCCGGCAGACGACTAGTCTTCACCGGGATAGAAAGCTGAAGTAGTAAGAACAGAACTCCACTACTGGAATTGGATTCCAGTACAAAGCAGTAAACTGGCTAACTCTCATATAGCCAATCTCCTACTACCGAATGATGAGACTCTAGCAACCTAATCAGATTCTATCTATCTCAGATTGCAGCAGGAATCAGGAAAAGTTGATCAGACCTCAATTGACTCAATAAAATGCATCATTCGATTAAAATCAAATAGTAATATCATCCCAAGTCATTACAAGCAATCCCTAACACATAGAACTAGGGTTCTTCATCCCCAAGTGAGAGAGGGGTTCTACTCCATAGAGAGAGAGAGAGGAAAACAAGATACAAAGCAATCATACTCATAATTATGGGAAGAATCTGCTCTGGGATGATGATTTCCACTCCTATGACGATCTCCAAGCTTGATTTGATGAAACCTAGCTCCAAGATAGCTTCTAGGATGTGTTCTTCGTCCTTTCTCTCTCTAGGGCTCTGTTTTTGCTCAAAAATCCGATTTTCTCTCTTGCAGCCCGAAATTGGGTTAAAACCAGGAATTCCCGACTCACACGGGCAGGGCCACACGGCCGTGTGGCATACCCAGTTGCCCGTGTGAGTCAAAACGCTGCGTTCCAATTAGTTCGATCTTCAGGCTTCTCACACGGCCAGGGTCGCACGGCCGTGTGTGATTTCCATCTGCCCGTGTTTGCTCTCGGCGAAACTCGCACGGCCAAACCACTCCTTCACACGGCCGTGTGAACATCAGGGCAAGCCGTGTTTGCTCTCGCACAATCTCACACGGCCAAAGTGGTCACTTGCACGGCCGTGTGAGTTGTGGGTGTGCCCGTGTGGCCTCCTCTGAGACAGTGCTAAAGATTCGAGGGGTGATGATTAGTAAGCAGAGCAAGAAAAAGGGCACCAGAACCCCCTCCAAGCGCATACGTATCACCGTTGCTCCTTCTTGTCAGTAGAGCCGCCACCGTTTTTAGATCCTTCACAACAAAACAATGGGCAAAAAATTCCAACGAGATGGGATAAGTACAACATAGTTTAGCAACAAAAATTAGTCGTTTACGAATACCAAGAACACAAAGAATATCACAAATAGAAGGGTGACAAGTAGAGGTAGGTAAAGAAGACGAGCCAATATGCATGATGGCCAAATATAAACCATTGCCTAGATAAACCTCATCGGAACCATTATAATCCAAATAGAAAGCAAGATTGCCAAGGTCAGGAGTGACATGGTGAGTAGCAGCAGTATCAAGAAGTCAGGAGTCATCAGAGGAAGCCTGGGGCCGAGAACGAGAAGGATGGTGGTGTTTGCCTGCAAATGTTTATTGGGAAAAAGTTGGAAACACATACGAGCTGAGTGACCCGGTTTTGCAAAGAAATGGCAGATAACTCAAGAGGGGCGACGAGCTTCATCATCTTCATGAGGAGACTCCCAGCCAGCAAACGAGGTTGTCAACGAGGTGACGAAGGGAAGAACACCTTCCGAAATAGAGGAAAAGATGTCATTAAAAAGCAGTTGATCCTGTCGAAACCAACGTAAATAGGCAGGATTGCGAGTGGTAGCACTATCGATCATGAGGATTAGCGACAGAGCCATCAAGGTAACCAACAAGATCAAGCCCAGGAAGAAGGGAGATAAGCTGCGCACACCAAAATGGAAAGTTCTAAATAATAAGCTTCAACGGCAGAGTGGTCGCCGGATTGAACGTGATCAAGGCAACCTCGGTGGAAATAGACGGAGTGCCGCTGGACAAGACTGTGCTTGTTTTGTCCGACATGGAGGCTAGCGGATAGATAACAATGAAGCCGAGAGAGCCGATGGGGAAGGACGCTTAACGTCGCGCCAGTCTCGCAGAAACTTGAAATAAAAAAAACTAAACTAGAGAAACCAGCTCTGATACCATGTAGGGTTTGTATGAATTATGTGTATTATCATTAAGCAATAATGGGTATTTATAACCCAAGGAGTACATGAGAAGTAGAGTATAGAACAAGGAGAAGGAGTTAGAATAATTGAGATACAAAGAATACTAAACACAAACGGATAAGACTATTTATCCCTAATACAATACATGAGTAGTTGAGTTATGTGACAATAAATAAAAAGAAAAAATATTTAAAGCAAAAAATGATGAAATTCATTGGAAACCAGTATCCTTATTTTCTGGCTAAGTATTCCATTTAATGCTCTATATGTTCCTCCTGGAGTGTAGCTCATACCGAGTACGAAATAATGTTACCCATTTAATGGAAGTAATCATAGTTTCCATGAGGAGGGAGAATACTATAAAATTAATTACATTTTAATTTTTGATAGGGTCAATGAGAAGGGACATGACTCTCTTCTTGGATCCAGCATCCGGAGCACCATGGTTGTCTCCGGTCTGATAAGTATAGTGAGAGATCCTCGCAAGATTAATTACCGATTGAAGAAATGATTTAGAAAACACATGTTCATCTGTCGACGAATACTCATGTTTTGTTATTAATAGTAACTCTTCGTTCATATTCTTCCATGCTTCATCAATCAAGGATTTCATGTGCTCCCTGGCATGCTCCTCGCTGACTCCGGTTTCATTCATGTAGCATGAGATTGCATTCACTGTTTCACCTCGTGCCATCTCCTCCTGGTCATCCAAAATCAATTATATTTAATCACAATAGATCAAATCGATTATCTTTGTAAATTCAAAATGGAAACAAGACAATGATTTTAATTCCAAATCCAATAGATTTGAAATGCGTTATAAGTTTTAGCCTCAAGATTCTTTTCCACGAGGAGCTTACCGATGAAGTTGCTAGATCGTTGCATAAACGAAAAATGATAGATGGCCAGCGAAGAATTTCGTTCGATTTCATCAAGTGGCTCAGTGCCTCCTTTGAGAAATTGATATCATCATACGAAAGACAATATGTATGAATCAGAATGACAGCTCCTGAAACAGATTTCCATGCATTTTCCATGTATTCGGAAAATGTTGGTGGGTTGCACTCTTTGGAGCTCCACTTTGCTTCTTTTAGGAATGCCTTCAACATATCAGCCCACTAAAATAACAATTGATATAGAAAAACGTAAGCACTCACTAATTGAATATTGAATGATTGGCATAATTAAAGATGGGGCTTGCTATTTGCCGCCAACCAAATTGCTATTTGCCGCCAACCAAAAAATAAAAAAAATAAGTATATATATACATAGTAGGGTAAGGAGTTTCACAATCTACAACATATCCAACTTTCAGAGAACATATTGAATCAGAAAAATTCAACGCTCGCCGGAAAAGTCGCCGGAAAATCATCGGGAAAGCCTATCCTCGACATATACTGTGTACACGCATCAATGAATCATCACTAAGCAGGTGCGTAATTTTTTTTTAGTTTCGAACAATTTTTCCGACGATTTGAAACGAACAGACGGTGGGCCGAAAATTTACGGCGGCCGGAACCTGGCCGGGCCGAAAATTTCCGGTGGTCGGAACCTGGCCGAGCCGAAAAATTCCGGCGGCCGGAACCAGGCTGAGCCGCAAGATATTTTCGGCCCGGCCAGGTTCCGGCCGCCGGAAATTTTCGGCCCGGCCAGGTTCCGGCCACTGGAAATTTTCGGCCCGGCCAGGTTTCGGCCACCGGAAATTTTCGGCTCACAGTCTGTTTTTGCAATTTTTCGGAAAAATTCGATTTTAGGAGTTGAATTTAGAGTTTAGGAGTTGAATTTAGAGTTTAGGAGTTGAATTTAGCGTGTAAGAATTGAATTTAGAGTTTAGGAGTTGAATTTAGCGGTTAAGAATTGAAATTAGCGTTTAGGTTCACAGGAATATTGATATATTATATTGTAATTGTAGGAAAAATGTCAGAGTTGTTACCGGCCGATCATGATTACACACATGAATTTGAGAATGGGATCCATTATGCAAGTGTGGAGTTAGCTGAGTTAGCTGCAAGAACAATCGCTCAGCAGTGTGGGTTCTTTATTGTTAGAGGATCATGGAAACCGAATACTGCTGGACAGAATCCTGTTACTGCCCTCTGTATGTATTGCGACAGAAGTAGTAGGATCGTTAAGTCTTATAAACCAGACCCTACGAAGGAGACGCGTGAGAATATTAGTTCGAAGGGTACTGGTTGCCAGTTTCAGATATGTATAAAGGAAGTATGGCAAAAGGATGGTCCAAACACATGGGTCATGGTGGGAGTGACAAGTCGTGAAACCGGAGCTAATAGAGGGTTTCACAACCATGAAAAGGTGTTGTATCCAGAACATCATCGACACAACAAACAGTTTAGTGAGGCTGAAAAAGAGAGGTTAAGATTAATGAGGAAGGCGGGGGTGAGACCAAATCAGCAGAAGACGACACTCAATACTGAAGGGGGTGTGCATCATGATATCAAACATATGTACAACATAAATTCCAAGACAAGATTGGATGAGATGGGTGAAATGGATCCGATACAGTTTGCGCTTCACGGAGCTGAACATCGTGGGTACCATATCTGTTTGCAAAAGGACTCTAATAATGTGCTCACTAATCTGTTTTTTGCGCACCCGACGTCCATTCAGATGTTGCATGCATGGCCGTACGTCATCCTCATTGACTCGACCTACAAGACCAACAGGTACGGCTGGCCATGGGTTGAGATTATTGGGGTTACTCCAGTGAAGAAGAATTTCAACATTGCATGTGCAATTATTAAGCAGGAAACAAAGGAAACATATGAGTGGCTGCTGCGATGTATTAAAGGGTTGCTCGGTGATACGGTTCCGAATGTCATTGTGACAGACAAAGAAGGTGGTTTGCTTGCTTCTATTCCTGTGGTCTTCCCTCTCCCACATACTGTCCACCTACTATGTTTATGGCACGTCAACAATTGTGTGAAGCAAAAGTTTGAAGTGTTACTTGGTGGAATTTCAAAAAGAGAGGTAGCACATGCGGTATGGAAGAAATATTTCGACAAAGCTGCATGGAGTTGGACTCAGGAGGGTTTTCTTCAAAAGATTAATGAGTTTGAGAGGGTCTGGACAGTGAAGAACAAAAAAATGGTCGACTACGTGCGAGGTGAGTGGTTGCCTCATCAGACAATGTGGGCAATGTGCTACACGAACCATGTGTTTCATCTTGGTAACACGAGCTCGAATAGAGTTGAGTCATCTCACTCTTCATTCAAGACTTTCCTTGTGTCTGGTAGAGGAGCGATCGACACTTGTTTTGCGAAGAACCACAACTACATGGAACATCAGTTTCTGGAAGTGGTGAATGAACTGCACAAGTCACTGAACCGCAATATGAGTAGGGCAATTGAGGCTCCGTGCACGTTTTTGAGGAGGGTCGTTAGTTCTGAGGCAATCAAACTGATGTTAGATGGGGCGGCGGAGTTGAAGGACAGTTGTGCGTGTCATTTTCAGATGACACATGGGCTCAAGTGTGCTTGCCAGATTGTTCAAGCTAAGGAAGAAGGACGTCAATTCTATGCTCAAGAGTTGCATGTATTTTGGCGGACTTTGGATTATAAAAACCCCCCACGTCAACAACAAGTCAGTGATGAAATTGAGCTTCAACGAGAACACTTTAGGCGTCTTACTGTTGAGGTGGAAGAAAGAGGTCCTGAAGCAGTGAGACAAGCAAGAGATGCCCTATTCTATGGGCTTCATCCAGCAGAGGACAATGTGAGGGAACCGGAAGTGAATGAGAATCCGAGAGGACGCCCTAGAACAAGCACCAGTCGCATTCGTTCATATTATGAGCGGTCTCGTTCGAGGAGTACTGGGCCTGGTTCGAGTGGAGGTAGGGGGCGATCGAGTGGAGGCAGATCCCGATCGAGTGGAGGCAGATCCCGATCGAGTGGAGGCAGATCTCGATCGAGTGGAGGCAGATCCCGATCGAGTGGAGGTGAATCCGACGAGCATGATACATGTGAGTAATTGGTTTAATATCTAGTAGTAATTGGTTTATGTTTGTAAATTTTTTCCATGTAATTTTGACCGTTTGGTATATTTTTGTAGATTACTCATCCCAGAGCCCCCCCAGGGCAATATTCTTACCCTTACATCGATGAGCTTTTTCCAGAGTTTGTTCGACCTTTGCTGGTAGGCGATTTCAACCCTAGTCCAGATGGCCATTGTGGTTTTAGGGCACTTTCTCATTGTATTTATGGGGATGATAGTCACTATCTGCTCATGAGATCGACGATTGTCCAAGAAATCCAACAACATTTTTACAAAAAAAAAAAAAAAAACATTTATAAACCAACTGAAATAAATATTAACACTAATTGCTAATTTCTATTAACCAATTAAGTATTTATTTATTTATTAATTAATTATCGTATTAAATTAAATTAAATACAAAAACTGGCCCGGCCGAAAGAAATTAAATTAAATTTCTATTAATTAATGTACTGAATATTAACATTAATTGTTAAATCAATTCTTAATTAATTAAAATTCCATTAACTAATCTAAGTAATTAAACATTCAAACGCCTATTACAAAAAAAAAACATTTATAAACCAACTGAAATAAATATTAACACTAATTGCTAATTTCTACTGACCAATTAAGTATTTATTTATTTATTAATTAATTATCGTATTAAATTAAATTAAATACAAAAACTGGCCGGGCCGAAAGAATTTTGCGGCCGGTGCGCCGCCGGGCCGAAAAAAATTTGCGGCCGGAGCGTCGGCCGGCCGAAAAAAATTTGCGGCCGTGGCGTCGCCGGGCCGAAAGAATTTTTCGGCCGGTGCGACGGCCGGCCGAAAATTTCTTTCGGCCCGGCGACGCAGCGGCCGCAAATTTTTTTCGGCCGGCCGACGAACACGCCGCCGGAAATTTTTTGGGCGGCGAGGTCGGCGACCGGCCGAAAAAAATTTGCGGCCGCGGCGTCGCCGGACCGAAAGAATTTTTCGGCCGGCCGTCGCACCGGCCGAAAATTTTTTTCGGCCGGCCGACGCTCCGGCCGCAAAATTTTTTCGGCCCTCCCTGTTTTTCGCCGGAAAACTGGAAAACTTGCCGGAAAACTGGCCGGAAAAAATAAACTTACTTGTTTTCCGACGATTGAGGGCGACGGGAGGTTAGCCGACGATGGAAGAACGGTGCCGGCGACGGAGGCACTGGGCTCGTCAACAGAAGTTTTTGTTGGAATGAGTCAAATGTTCATGGGTATCCGAATTTATAGAATGAAAGGAAGGGAAGGGAGGGAAAATTCAAAATTTGAATTCAAATTTTTTTTTTTTTTTGTTGGCGGCAAATAGCAATTTGCTTGGCGGCAAATAGCCGTTCACTTAAATTGGGGGGGGACTTACTGCTTTAGTGAGGTAAGGGATGATGTTGTGTCCATACTTCTTGAGAGTTTCATAACCCATCTCGTTTATGGTGTTATAGAAAGCTAAGAAACATAACTTCATGTACTTCGGCATGCTTGATACAACATTGATGTCCCACCTAAAAACAAATTGAAAATAAGATGACAGTCAACTCGTTAACTTCTAAGGTTCTATGGTCAAGTAGTAAAAAGAGTATATTCTATTGATGGAAAAATATATGTTTGGAATGTACTTATAAGAAAAAATACCTTTCTACAGCATCAGTGAATAATTCCAACTCATTCATAGTGCCATGAACATCGTAGATGTCATCGATTATGGTGATAAACGAAGTAACTTGTGTTAAAACCTTGCGACATGAGCTAAACCGAGGCTCGAACATCATTCCGACAGTCCAAAAAAAGCATTCCACCAATCTGTCTCTACTGAAACTAAGCTCTTTAGCTAACCCCAAATTGTTCCACCACCTTCAAATAAAAGTATTAAGCCATTGTCATTAAGAACCACTATCATCACATCCATGTGATAAATTTGGATGCGGGTAACTAGATACATAACAACTATCATTAAAAAACGGAGCTATATTTGATCATCCTCTTGGAAACAATATAATCAATGAAGCGGGTTATATTTGAGTGTTTCTTTGTCTACCGAATAAAAGTTGACCTAGCAGAATTTTGTTATTCAGATAGACATACTTAATTCAAGAAAATTAATTACCTTGATGTGACCTTAAGGTCACCTTGGAGTACTGATTGAGCCATGTTGAACTCTAGCTTGGCTAGTTCAAGCAACGCCATGTTTGCTCTTTCTTTCTTCTCATATGCTTCAACGTACCATCTTGCTTCTAGCATCACCATTCTCCTATGCAACGGAACCTCCAAAGAATGACGAACCAGTTCTTCCATGTTTTCTTCGCCATTACTCGAGCTGATTTCCATTAGGAAGCTGTTGAGACGTTCAGTCGCATGTTCCCTCGCCTTGTCCAAAATGCCTTCACCCTGGTAGGCAAGATATGAAGCTTCGTACAGACTCAGCATGCCTCTCACATCCTCATGGCCGCATCCCTTCAAGAGGGCTTCATTATTCTTGTCACTCACCAAATCCTTGAACACATCTGTACATATGCATAAAGCCTCCCTTTCAGCCCTCCAAAACTAGAATTGAATCTTAGAGAACTCCAAAAACAAATCAATACCTTGCGAGACGAAGTAACCATTTTGTCTAAGAACTCTGAAACCAAGAGCAACCTCGTGAAGTAACCATTTTGCTCCTCCATTATGTAACTCTCCAGAACCATTCTGACCTCCCTCTCTAACATCACTGCAGGAATATCCCCCATGAACTTTTAGTATCTGATCATCATGCTTCAACTACATAAAAAAAAAAAAAAAGACAATTTCGAAATTTGTTGAACTTACCTCGTTGATGTCATTGACCTTGATGGACTGGAGAAACTCGTAACTCCATGTTGTTGGCTTGTAATTGGCCGACCGTCTGTGGTCCGCCGTAGTACTGCGGACCACCATGCTAAGCCGGCGATTTATTACCCTGTGGCTATTGGGTGATGATATTGAAGGAAGCTGGTGGAGGGCAGCAACACGGTTCAGGGAGAGGGTATGTAGACCGAAAACCATTGTGGTGAAAATATATATTATCGTTGTACGAAAATGTATGCTATGTTAGTCGCAGCTGTTACTTATGATCTTTCCAAGTAAAAGAAATGTGATTATAAGCTCTTAGCTCTATCAGTTCTGGTGGTTAGTGGCGAGCTTTATATAGAGTTCGGCCCAAGTTTTTGTTTTAATTTTTGTTTATCAGCAGCAGTCCACCGGCCTTTTGTGGTGTACAAGCTAGAATTGGGATCTGAAAAGGACGACAAAGGGTCCTGCACCATTCATTTCTTAACCAACATGAACGAACACTTACCGAAATAGTCCGAAGTGGGAAGATGACAAATATTGTCTCAAGGATATCCCAAGGTTTGAAGTGACTAAGAGATTTGGACCACAAGATATTCGTTTATTCGTTTTACACCTGAAGCTTCCTGTTGATGTTGCCCACCTGGTCTTGTGTTGCTGGAAGATTAGAGATGGCCAACCAAAAATATGTCTATGGCTCGCGTAGACATAATTTCGCATGAGGGTAACTAGACATATAACAACCATCATTAAAGGACCAATATATATTTGATCAATTCTTTGTCTACCGAATTAAAGCTGATGTTGGGCTATTGCTGTACCAGAAGTTAGTTATTTCGATAGACACTACAGTCCACTTTTTTAATGTTGCTTTTTTATTATTACGGGATGACATGTTCCTCTTTATTTTGATCATTTGACTTGTTCATTTTAGTATTTGGTTGAGCATGCTTGTTGATTTAGTTTTATAGAGTTACGATGTGAAAATTGTATTTAAGTGGTAAATTTGGAAAATATGAAAAACGTCGCTTATCGAGAATGAATTCTAATAAATAGAAAACCTGTATATGTCACAATTTGTGCAAAAATTAAATTTATGTGGCTCAATTTTATGTTTATAGTTATGGAGAATTGTATTTTATACCGAACATCTCATAAAACATGATTGGTGGAGTAGTGAAACCTAGGGGTGGCTATACGGTCCGGTCCGGTTAAATTGGCCCAAATTGATTCGGTCCAGTCCGGCCTTTTTGAAAATATAATGACCAAAGATTGGATTGGATACAATCCGGTCTTGATCCGGTGGTTTTGACCCGGTCCGGTCCCAATTCGGTCTTGATTTATATTGAGCTTGTGGGGATTTCAGTGGCCTAAGGCCTGAGAGGGTGAGGAGTTGGTTAAGTTTTGTACTAAGTGCAAAGGTTTGTGACCGTCAAATTACCCTTAAGTTTTGGGTGTTGAGCTCTCTTATCCGGTCTTTATCCAGTTTTCGTTCCGGTCCCGAATGGTTTTTCACCTCAAATCTAAGCCCAAAGATTGGATTGGATTGTTTACTATCCGATCCCGGTCCGGTCTCGGTCCGGTTTTGGGTAAAACCAAAAAACCCGGACCAAATAGCCAGCCCTAGTGAAACCAGTTGATAGTATTGATGGAATTTCGTGAAAATATTGGTTAATGATTTTATGTAAAACAAGATACAGATGTGAATATTATTTGATTTGATGAACAAATAAAATGTGGGAGAATATTATGTCAATATTAATTTCCATAATTTCTATCAAGAAATATTAATCTATAATTAAAACGATATAAATAAACAAGTGCTTACCTATTTGGATCACACCTATCTCGATCCAAATCCAATATTGTCTAGTCCCCTTTTATCTCAGCCTAGTTATTTCTCAAAATATCGAAAAAAATGATGTAAAAGTGTCAAACAATTGCAACAAAGATTTAAAGCTATAAGAAAATTGGTCGTAGTCATGACAATTTGAATACGTCCCGCCAAATATTACATGACTTGGTCCGTGTTGGGGTCCTGCACCGCCCCTATCCACCTCGTTCTTGACCTGTTTTACTTTGATTTATCTTAATATTTAATTATATTTCTCCTATTTTTACTCTACATAAATCATATTTTCCCTTTTTCCTGTACCTATTATCTCTATAGTTACAAATAACTTTTTACTTCAAATTATATATAAAAATAGGTCGATCTGTCCAAACCTATACTCGGGTGAGTATTACCCGACAGAACCCACACTTGATAGCCTTAATTCTTAATTTAATGATGGATTCATATTACTTATTTTTGTGCCGAGGTCGACCTGCTCAAACCTGTACTCGTGTGGGTATTACTCGACCGAACTCGCACTTGATAGTCATACTTTTTAATTTAATGTTGGATTCATATTACTTATTTTTGTGCTGAAGCGGCCATTTCAAACCCCAGAAATATATTTGCAACAAAGCGCCAAATCAAACACACCATATGGTAATGGGCACAAGTAAATGTTAATAAACAGTAATTATGTTTTATGTTTATATATATTAAATTAAATTAAATAAATTAATAATAAGAAGTTCACGTTTTGAGACAAGATTTTTTATTACGTACCAACATGTAGGCATACTTCCGAAATCGTTCGTTTTCCATTTAGATATGGGCTATAGGTTTGGTAAAGGCAACACGAGAGAGAGAATTGGGAAGAAAATTTCTATTACTTCTGTATTGCTTTCTAGGCCAAGAAAATCGCTAAAGTTACGGTGCATAACCCATGACATGGGTTATGGTTATGCTCTTATGCAATCATGAGTAACGAAATTTGGACCATTCATTCAAAAATCCAGATTTAAGGATGGAGAACTAAAAGCATTTTTATTTTTTCTTGTTTTTTTAATCGGCTAGTATCTTCTTTATTTTAATTCAGATTTCAATTTTTTTGCACAGACGGAACTAGTTTGTTGTGCTCTACAAAGTACAAAATGAGGTTCATTTTCAATATTTTTGGAGAATTTTTTTTTTTTTGCCTCACCTTGCCAACTGCATACCATATGGTATCTTTTTCGTTTTGAAGTCGTTTATAAAATTTTTTGCACAGAAGGAACGAGTTCATCATGATCTATTAGATCTACAAATTTCTGAGTGAATAAAATACGAGACCAAAAAGTACCACACAATACCACACCCTGGTACGGGGTGGTATCTTGTAGTAAACAATGTTGAAAGTTGTAAATCACAGTTAGTGTACTCTTACTATCATGTATTCAACCATCCTGCAGTCTTGGTATGTTCGTACCACCATGGTACGCTTTTCATACCATATGATATGCTCTTATTTCAATACCAGTCAATACAATATGATATAGAATGGTAAAAAATGACTCAATTTTTTTGTTCCAAAAATATATCAAAGTGATCATTTTGAAGAGCACAATTAATCTTATCTAATTGTGCAAAAAAAAAAATTCATCTTAAAACGAGTGAGAAATCGTCTGTTAAAGATTAAGGGGAAAAAAGTTAAAGCCTTTTCATGAAAGAGATGGGGCGCCTGTTGTAAGCAAGCCAGTCATCGATCACAGAGGAAGCCAGTCATCAAAAGGATCATCTCAAGCAAAGCACATAAGGAAAGGAATTCAAAAGAAGGGAGAATTACCTTGCTTGAAGATTAACGGCTAGCTATGGAGAAGTACAAAAAGCACAAAGAAGAGCAAGAGAAGCAGCTTTTCTGGAGTTCAACTCGTTCTAGAGCACAAAGGAGTTTTGTGAGTGACGATTGATAAGAAAAGTAGCTCTAATTCAAGATCAGAAGTGATTGTGTGTTAGAGGATGTGTTGGAAGACACAGTAGCTGGATAGCTGAGTTGGAGAGGAGTTGTAGTGTGGTTCTGATTATCCTTCCAGGAGTGGTTGGTTAATCTAGCCTAGGAGTGTGACTTTGAATCGGAGTTTCAAAGCAAACAATCATAGTGAATTGGTGAGAATCACAAATCAGTGATCTCTCGTCTGTGGAGTAGTCAGAGCTGGGATACATTTTCACCCAGCTCTGGAAACCACGTTAAAGTGCTTGTGTCTATTTAGTTCATTACCTTCCTGCCTTTAGTTCTCACTCTGTTTCTGGTGTGCTTAGTGTTGTTGAAGAACAGGGGAATTGAATCTGCAGGGGGTGAAAGTTAGAACAGGCTGATTGGGATTAAAACGTGTCGTTGTGTGGAAAAGAAGCATGAAGTAACAGCAGGCCTAACCGAGAACCATTGTGGAACTAGGCTTAAGTAAACAAGCCCAGTAGTTATAAGCCTACTCATTCTTTATTTTCTGTTGTGCTATATTTTCTTTTCGATTGTCAACATTTACATTTTGGTCTTCCTTTGTTCTTAGCAAAAGGCAGAGCTATTGCAGGTGAGATCGAAGAGAAGCAAAGGAGCAGGCACCTCGTGCTCGACGCCAGCAACAAGTGGTATCAGAGCTTAGTCACTGATCAAAGTAGGTTCCGCAACCTTTGGCGAAATCCAGGATGGCATCAGGTTCTTCAAGCGATGCTCCGCTGTATCTTGCTTACAGGTTTTCGCAAAATCATCCTCCTTGTCAACTATGGCTACTGGAAGAATCTAATGGAGTTCTTTGTTGGATCAACCGACCCAAAGTTGTGGTCAAAGGTAATCAAAGGGCCATACGAGCTTAAAGCAGATCAAGAGAAGTGGACCGATGAAGATTACGAAAAATTTCAGCAAAATTGTAAGGCGACCAATCTGATGTACTGTGCCTTGGGTCCAGAGGAGTATCATAAGGTAGCTGGGTGCAAGACAGCGAAGGAAGTCTGGGACAAACTTCAAGTCACCTACGAAGGTACATCTAAAGTCAAAATTTCTAGAATAAATTCGCTTAGACATCAATTTAAGTTGGTCAAAATGGAGGAAGGGGAGACAATTCGGCAGATGTATGAGAGATTTACAAACATAGTGAACAGTTTGGAAAATCTTGGCAAGTCATATGAGAGTGGAGATCTTGTAAGAAAGATACTTTGGAGTCTACCTGAAAAATGGACTCCTAAGGTTACAGCAATTGAGGAAGCAAAGGACCTTGAGAAGCTGGCTATTGATGAATTAATTGGATCCTTGACCACTCATGAGGATAAATTAATGAAAGGTGGGTCAGAGAAGGATAGAAGTGACAAAGGTAAAAGAGGGATTGCTTTCAAAGCAATCAATGTGACTGATGAACCTGAAGAATTGGATGACATGGAAGATGAGGAACTAGCTTTGTTAAGCAAGCAGACAAGTCGACTTCTCAGGATTTGGAAGGAGAAAAAGATGGGAGGACCTAAGGCTAAAGAAGTAGACAGAACGAAGGAGTAGCAAGGTTTGGTCAGTCTCGAGTGCTTTCAAAAAGCAGAAATGAGGCCAGTCAGAGTTCAAAGGGTATTGGGTCTACTGGATGCTTTAAATGTGGAAGATCAAGGCATATCAAAGCTGAAATGTCAACTGCTCAAACGAGAAGGCATATGAAGCCACATGGAGTGGAAGTGAAGATGACGAAGTGACAGTGCTAGATCCTTTATGGCGGTAGCTGATGAGATAGAGGAAGAAGAAGAGTTGTCTCAAATACACCAGTCTACTCAAGTAAGTGTTTCTAACTTGAATGACCTGAGAGAAATTGAAGGTGAAAGTGATGATGAAATGCTAGCACAAACTATTAAAGAGATTCAACTAGAATTCGGGAATGTCAAGGTCAAATACAATAAATTGAAGAGAGAAAATGGAATAAATCTTAAGAGAATAGAAGAGCTAGAGTATAAGCTAAAAGTGAGTGAACCCAGTAGTAATTGAACTTTTAAATAACCTAGTGAACTCTCAGAATGAGAATAAAAATCTTCAGAATGAATGCTTAAGTCTAAAAGAACAAGTACAAAAGTACTTGACTCACGAAAGGGGACATGGTCATTCAAATGTAAGCAATGAATCGCTAAAAAACATAGAATGTTTTTACTGTCACAAGAAGGGTCATTTGATAAAAGATTGTAAAAACGTTTAAGTTCAGAAGCTACGAAAAATATACTAGCTAACAGTAATAGATACATCTGGAATAATTATTCATCACAAAGACCCAAGAAAGTCTGGGTTCGAAAAACAACATGACTTATGTGTGTGCAGAGTTGTCTTCAAGTGAGCATGGAGACCTCTAAGTGGATCATGGATAGTGGTTGCTCACATCATATGACAGGTAACAAACTTTGATTTTTTAAGTCTTGAGTTAGGAAGGTTTGGTAAGGTATTTTTTGGTGTTAATAATTCTGCCGAAATAATTGGAAAAGGTCAAGTTGGGACATGTCCATCCATAAAAAATGTTATGTCAGTTAGTGGATTAAAACATAATCTCATGTCGATCATTCAAATGTGTGGTAAGGAGTGTAGAGTCATTTTTTAACCAAATTGTTGTTATGTCGAAAACATTAAATCTAAACAAATTTTGTTTACTGGGAAAAGGAATGGTAAGATTTATACTATTGATCTTAATGATAAAATCCGCATTAATGAAACTTGCTTAATTAGTTTGGACAGAAACTGCAAGAAGACTGGCATAGACGACTAGGTCATGTAAATGTTAGTACTTTATCCAAATTAGCTCGTTTAGGTCTGGTCAAAGGATTGCCTAGGATGAAAGAAAAACTAGATTTCTTCGGTGATGCGTGTGCAAAAGGAAAACAAACTAGGTCTAGTTTCAAAAGTAAATCAGTCATCTCCACATCTAGACCTTTGGAGCTTCTACATCTTAGTTTTTTTGGGCCTACTAATGTGGTAAGTTATGGGGGAAAATCATATGCCTTTGTGGTAGTTGATGATTTTTCTAGGTTTACATGGGTCTTATTTTTGGCTAAAAAGGATGAAGCTTTTGAAAATTTTAAGACCTTACTTAAACGAATTGAGAATGAAAACATGTCTAAAGTTTATAGTATTCGAAGTGATCATGGAGGAGAATTCTCCTCTGATTCCTTTGAGTTGTTCTGTAATGAGCTTGGAATTTTTCACAATTTCTCTGCTCCAAGAACTCCTCAGCAAAATGGAGTAGTTGAGAGAAAAAATAGAACTCTAATTGACATTGCTCGCAGCATGTTACATGACTATGGTATTCCAAAATACTTTTTGGGTTGAGGCCATTAATACCGCATGTTATGTTGTTAATAGAGCCTTAATCAGGTCAGGATTAAACAAAACCCCGTATGAATTATGGAAGGGAAGAAAACCAAATTTGGGGTACTTCCGCACTTTTGGGTGCAAGTGTTTTGCACTAAATACTAAAGATAATCTAGGCAAATTCGATGCAAAGTCAGCTGAAGTTATGTTCCTGGGGTACTCTAATTCAAGCAAGGCTTATAGAATATTTAACAAACGGACCCTCAAAGTTGAGGAGTCCATCAATGTGGTATTTGATGAAACTATTGTTGAGATTACAAATATACCTGATGATGATCATTTTGGTCTTGGGAGATCATCTACAACTGTTACAGATCAGAGTACTGAGAACCAAAATCTGAAGGATAAGTCATCTGAATGTATGAATTCTGATCAACTAGACCAGAATTCTAATCCAAGGAGAATGGATCTAGACTACATTCTCAACCGCCTGCACACATTGTCAAGAGACATCCGGCTGCACAAATAGTTGGTCCAATTGACAAATGTATTATCACTAGATCCAAGGCACTACCGTCTCATACTGCATTTGTGTCGTTGTTTGAACCTAAATCAGTTAAAGAAGCTCTGTTAGATGAATTCTGGACTGCTTCAATGTTTGATGAAATGCACTAGTTCAAAAGAGCAAATGTGTGGGAACTTGTTCCCAAACCTGAAAACAGAGTTATCATAGGAACTAAATGGATCTATAAAAATAAAACAGATGATGTAGGGGTAATAACTAGGAACAGGGCTAGGTTGGTAGCTCAAGGCTACAATCAGGAGGAGGGAATAGATTTCGATGAAACATTTGCCCCTGTGGATCGTCTTGAAGCAGTTAGAATGTTGTGTGCTTTTGCTAGTGCATAAAAAATTAAACGCTATCAAATGGACGTTAAAAGTGTGTTTTTAAATAGAGATTTGAAAGAGGAAGTGTATGTTGCCCAACCACCTGGTTTTGAAGATAAAAAATATCTCAATTATGTTTATAGATTAGAAAAGGCTCTGTATGGTTTAAAACAAGCTCCCAGAGCTTGGTATGATAAACTGATTTCAATCCTCTTAGAGAATGGTTTTCACAGAGCTCAGTTGATAAAACTCTTTTCATTAAACAAGAGTCAGGTCATCTTTTACCGGTACAAGTGTATGTCGATGACATCATTTTTGGGGGTACTAGTAAGGAAATGTATCTAGTATTTGAGAAACTTATGAAGACTAACTTTGAAATGAGTCTTATGGGTGAGTTAAATTACTCTCTGGGATTACAGATAAAACAGACTCCTAAGGGCATTTTTATATGTCAGTCGAAATACATTCAAAACATGCTGAAACGTTTTGCCTTTCGGAACTTAAAAACTGTTGTTAACCCCATGGCTACTTCTTTGAAAATAGATAAAGATGAGTATGGCACTTCAGTTAATGAAAAACTGTATAGGGTTCTAATAGGATCTCTCTTGTATGTGACTGCAAGCAGACCCGACATTCTCTTTAGTGTGTGTGTCTGTGCTAGATTTCAAAGTGCACCTAAGGAGAGCCACTTATCTGCTGTCAAGTTGATTTTTAGATATTTAGCTGGCGCTGTGGAATTTGGACTCTGGTATTCTTGTGAATCCAGTTTAGAATTAGTTGGTTATTCTGATTCAGACTATGCAGGGTGCATAGTTGATCGGAAAAGTACTTCTGGGACATGTCACTTTATGGGATCCTAACTGGTTGCATGGTTTAGCAAGAAACAGAACTATGTTGCTTTGTCAACTGGAGAAGCAGAATACATTGCAGCAGGTTGTTGTTGCACTCAGTTTTTGTGGATGAAATACCAACTTCTTGACTATGGTTTAGAATTTGGCTCTCTTCCTATGCTATGTGACAACACTAGTGCAATAAATATGTCGAAAAACCCTGTTAAACATTCTAAAGCCAAGCACATAGAGATTCGCTTCCATTTCATTAGAGAACTGGTTTAAGATGGAAAAATTCATCTTGAGTTTGTTCCTACGAATTTTCAATGGGCTAATATATTCACAAAGCCTTTGGGCTCTGAATCCTTTATCCACATCAGGCGGGAGTTAGGTCTTTTCTCTTTAAGTGACATTACTGATCTTTCAGCCCTACCTCGGGACCTTCCATAACTAGGATTCAAGATTTCCCTTATTATCTGTAATAGGACATCTATTCTTTAGGCTCAAGTCATTCCATATCCATGTCCTTCCATATTCATATACTTCTTTCCTTCTATTAATCCTGAGTTCAACTATAAAAGCTTTAGGATCGAGGCTTTCTCTTCATTGCTTAAACTATCTCTCTTAAAATATATCCATATCTTCGAGTGATCATGGTTGGTCCCCATCAACATGTGACGCCCCTGCGATTGGCTCAAGCAGCCATTTTCAATGGAAAAGGATTTGAGGATGCTGCAGGGTATGCCCGATACCTTCTCAAATTCCAAGATTGCCCATTATCCCCCTCAATCACTCTTGATCCTTCCCGGTTCAACAAGTATGGGATGGATCTTCCTCTCCTGATTAATACCATTGGCTGGGGGGATATACTTCCTAATCGGAATTTTGGGTTTCGTCCGTAGGCAGTAAGGATGTTCTAGGCGAACATGAAACCTTGATTTCACATATCTCTGCCGAGTTTTACTACGATAGTTTATAACTATCTGATAACTATCAATGTGGAGCTGTTGTCTCTGCTCCTTGGAATTCCCATTACTGGTGCCGAAGTCATGAATGAATCTGACTTTCACTCTATTGACTTCAATGAGGGTGATGCTCTACGTCTGTGTACTCGGGATACTGGTCGCTATTATCCCTCTGACTTCCACTCTGGGAGACTTCCTGACGATCTCAAAGTCTTACACTTGTACATCACTAGGTTCTTTCTACCTCGGTCTCATGGTCTCACCACACTCTATCTTTCGGATTTGTGGATTCTTGCTAGTGCCAAGGAGAATCGAGTCATTAGTTATCCCCATCTTGTGTTTGATCACATGCTGAATTATCATGACGACAACTATGATGGAGAGATTCCCTTTGCCCCATAGATCACTCAAATCTTGCTGGCCTTATGTCTGGATTTTCGTTTTAAAGTGGCTCGTGTGGATCTGCTCAGTTCTCTTCGTTTTCAGTTTGTGCTTCGTAAGGTACATGCATCTGTAGGGCATCGTTGTCCTCTGCTCAATGCTCCAAGGGGAGAAGCAGCTGGTCATGCAGTATCTTCACATGAGGATGGACTCAGTCTTGAAGAACTGGGCGAGGATGAGGCTGAATAAGCACCAGATATAGTAGATTTAGTTGGGATGGTTAGGGACAATGGTAAACAACCAATGGTGCACCCCTTGGAGGCTATTCGAGTCATGTTCAGGCAAGAGGGGGAAGCTAGCAACAGCAGGAATCAGATGCTAGAAGATGAAGATGCCATCTCTGATTATGTCGCATCACCAGAATATGCATTCTAGGATGAATATCATCCTTAGGGGGAGTTAGCTTAGGAAAGTTGGTTTCTTGTCTGCTTTGGAATAAAGTAGGTAGGATTCTAGAAGATTGAGTCTTAGAGTCGGTTGATTTTTTTATTAAATAAAGCTCTTACTGTCTGAGCCCGTGTATGGATGTCTTTGGTGTTAGTTTTTGATTATCTAATAAATAAACTCCCTCTTTAAGACTGCAATTGTTTTGATTTAGTTTGTTCAATGTGTTTAGAGCAGTCTGCATGTAACTGGTTGTTAAAGTGTGTGCAGGAACTACATATGCAACTGAGGGGATCATTGACTGATTTAGGGGGAGAATGTTGTAAGCAAGCCAGTCATCGATCAAATAGGAAGAAAAGGAAGTCGTGGGCAATAAGAATCTGCATTTGGAAAGAAATATCAATTGCAAGGGTGGCAGATTTGGTACAACAAAAGGATCATCTCAAGCAAAGCAAATAAGGAAAGGAATTCAAAAGAAGGGAGAATTACCTTGATTGAAGATTAACGGCTAGCTGCGGAGAAGTACAAAAAGCACAAAGAAGAGCAAGAGAAGCAGCTTTTCTGGAGATCAACTCGTTCTAGAGCACAAAGGAGTTTTGTGAGTGACGATTGATAAGAAAACTAGCTCTAATTCAAGATTAGGAGTGATTGTCTGTTAAAGGGTGTGTTGGGCGACACAGTAGCTGAATACCTGAGTTGGAGAGGAGTTGTAGTGTGGTTCTGATTATCCTTCCTGGAGTGGTTGGTTAATCTAGCCTAGGAGTGTGACTCTGAATCGGATCTTCAAAGCAAACAATCATAGTGAATTGGGCTTCTTACATTGACTAGTATTCATCGAACGAATAGCTTGCGGCGCCATGGGTTTTAACACGATCTTCCTTCCCTGGTACCTCAAATCATACTCGTTACTCTTCCCATGATGCACCACGTCTCAATCGAACTACCATGGACGCCCAACAAGACAAGACAAGCATCCATAGGAATGACATCGCACAATACCTCATCATGATATGACCCCATCGTCAAGCCACTTCGTACTTTCTTTGACACCTTCACTTTGCTTCCGTCATCGAGCCAGTTCAATGCATATGGTTTTGGGTGAGCTGTGGTAGTCAACCTCAGTTTCCAAAACCATCTCACTTGCGGGTGCATTGGTACAAATTCCACTGTCAATGATTACGCTACACCATTTGTCTCCAACTTTACATTTAGTATGAAATATTTGATCACGTTGTTTCTAGTCTTTTGAGCTTGCCTTGGCGGGCAAATTCCAAAGACCTAGACTTGTATCATAGACAGGAGCTTCAAACGTCTCAACTTCTTCTTCTTCATTATTGCCTTCATCGAAAACAAATATGTCCCCCAATCATTCCTCCTCGTCAATTAACTCATCTAGGGCAGCGATGGCGTCTCTTAAAGTCACCACCCGTTTATTTGGACAAGCGTTTGAAACAACGCACCTTTGAAAGACTTGTTTCTCTAGTAGCGTTGGGTGGCTTCAGAGTGGCTCTTGGTGTAGGACTAACCAACATGCCATGAAATTCACCCGAGACGCTCCGAGATGTTCCCTATTTTGATGAAGTTTTGGGCTAACCCATGTACTGGTTCGGCCATAATCATTAGATGAACTCCCATATGCCGCCTTACCCTGAGCTTCAATCTTCAAACATAGTCCGCAGAGTGTGTCGAAACCGGCGTAGGGACATAAGTCAACCGTATTAGCAATATTGCAATTTAATCCATGTAAAAAACGAGACATCTTCTGTTCCTCATGCTCCTCCAAGTCACCCATTAAGGCCAAATTCTCAAACTCATCAATATATTCCGTAACACTCAATTTTCCTTGCACGAGATCAGCAATTTTACGGTACAAGGTAAGTCTATGGTTCGTTAGCACATACCTCTTCCTCAACTTATGTTTTAGTGACTCCCAAGATGTGATCTTATCCTTCCCAGTACGTTCCCTTTGAGCCTTCAAGCCTTCAAACCATAGGGAAGCGCCCTTGCTTAATTCAAGTATGGCATACTTACACCTTTTCTCATCATCAGCATTCGCTTCCTCCAACGAACCCAGGAAGTTCATTCACTTTGAACTCATCCTCGTGACGTTTTGTTTCTCCCCGTCGTGACTGTTTGTCTCCTTCCTCTTGGATGTGGCTCAATGCTTCACGGAGCTGTTGTTAGAAATCAGGGGATCATCAAAATCCATAGTATTTGAGCTCTGATACCATAATTCAAATGATACGAATTGACGCAAACAACGAATCCGAACGTACTAGGTACGACCTGGTTGTTATTTAAACGACAACTTCGATAAGAGTTTGCCGAATTAGACCTATAATTCGACAAAAATGATCGTGATTCAAGACCTATTGAAACACAATCAAATTAGAATTCGAAACACGTCGAACACTGATTGAGATGCTGTGCTTGCCAAGCTTGAGCAATATGCTATTTTCTTATATGCCTTCTTCCCTCCAAAAAAGGCTTAATATAGCCTTACAAGATATAAATAATGTTCATGCATCAATGAAACGTGCATGTACCATGAAAACCCAACAATTAAAATAAAAGCTACCTCCATGCATGAACGTGAACTATCTCAATACTTAGAGATGCATGTATCTAATGAATGTATCTATTCCATTCCTTGAACCAAACAAACACAATGAGCTCCTCGTCCCGCCGGGCCTTCTACATCCAAACTTCCAACATCCAGCGTTATCGTGTCTCCGCCTGGGTACGGATCAGTAAGTCACGGTATTTTATAAAACCTTGCCCCCTAAATGAGTGGTAATCATTAAAAAATTGGAACGTTTCATTAGAGTAAATTACTATTAACATGTTGTAGCTCGTTTTATTAGAGTAGTTGCTTTATTTTTTTATGAATCCTCCTGTTATTTGATAAATACAAGCACACTCATTTATAAAAGTAAAAATACAGAGAGGAGTATAGTAACCATTTTGAGGAGTTCTATTCATGTCATGTATTGGGAAGCTAAAGTGGCCGAAGCCTTAGCAGCAGATTTTGGTGTACAACTAGCCTCTCAGCTCCACATGAAAAATGTGATCCTCGAAACAGATTGTCTCTTACTTACCCATAAGTTGGCGGTGGCGGAGAATATATACACTGAGATTGGTGTAATATATCGTAACATACCCAGGCTCCTTCGAGATGTTGGAAATGGTGTTTGGCAGTACGCTCCAAGGGAAGGGAACATGGCTGCTCATATCATGGCTCATACAGAGACTAGATGGAATGAGAGAGAGGTATGGATAGATAGACCTCCTATGATTCTTGTTGATCAGATCATGTTGGACAATGCAGCCGCGACTTCTGATTAATAAAGCTTTACAGATTTGATAAAAAAATGCATGTCATGTAAGGCGTCTCCTGTGCATGGTTGGACATAAGCAAAACCTTTTTAAAAAATATTAATAGCAAAACCGAATGAAAATCAGGACTAGGATATGGAATTTATATAAGGATTGGAATATTGGAAAGACGATAAAGGGTTCTCCAGTACTCTTCTATTAAGTCTTAACCACCATCTGTCAACGTACACGTATCAAAAAGGTTTATTTTTCATTTGGATATGATATATAGATTTGGGAGGCTACAACATTCTCGTACACAGATAGTCTCAAAGGAAGTATGTTAATTAACTTGGAAGGTCCGGTCAAGGTTTCATTAAGTGTCACATTGGTCGTTTCTGATGGTGGTTTTTTTATCTTTTGTATGAAGCCTGAAGCATGTATCAAAGACCGCGACAAGGCTGTCCAGTGTAAAGGGGTCTTAGACAGACTTCAAATTGACCATGAGGATTTTGACAAGGAAATCTGCCTTGATATGGCTTAATGTTCAAAGGGCTTTGGACCAACAATTAAGACCTCCCATTCAATGCAGTCAAAATCGCGTTTTAAAACTTAAAAACTTACGATTTTATGTTTTTAAGTCACCAAAACGCTTTGTTTCAATATAAAAACTTAAGTGTATAAAATCGGACTAAATTGTGCTTTATAGCTTAAAAGCTTACGCTTTTACGCTTCTAGTTCACCACAACGCTTTACGTTTTTTATGCTTTTAGTTCACTAAATGAGTATTCTTTTCATGAAATTAATTATAAAAAGTATATTTTAAAAGTAAATGACCGACAATATGATACATTTGATATTAAAAAGATATATACTAGGTACTTGGCTGCATTCTTAAATCCAATTAAGTAATCTAATTCACTAGCTACGCTCTCCCCGAATTCATTAGCATAGAGGAAAAAGTGACTTTCTTAAAATTAATGTTCACGAACTTATTATTAAGATGCTATAAGTTGCTCTACTTTAAGCATGAATAGCATGTATTTATTAACTTATCTAAATTATGTGCATTCATATTTTACATAGTATATGTCTTACTTAACAGATTTTTAGTTATTTTCAGTATGCATAAAAAATTACGCTTTTACGCTTTGATTCAACGCTTTACAATTTTACCCCTTTTCCGCTTCTAGGTAGAATCGCGCTTTTAACTGCATTGCTCCCATTACTGTTGAACATTGCCAAGGTGAAGAAGGTTGAGCAGGCAGAATAATGTGATCCTAAGTTTGCTAATGACGCACATTGGAAGGTATGCACTTGTTGTTTCTCTATGTAGCTGAAATCCTTATCATGATTGAAATAGTGTGCTCTTAAATGAACAGTGTGTAACAAGTACATATATAATTCTGTTTCTTCTTCCCTCTCTATATGATCACTTTTGGCATCCCTTTTTCTCACTTCTTTAGTTTTCCAGGATAAATAAATATCCCTGTTAACTTCTCAGAATTTTGATTACAATAGTTTCTGTTTGGTTGTAGTTGTTGTAGGGTGAGATGCATGATGGATGTTGAGAAGGACATTATATTGCAGCTTCAATAACAACTCAATGTTTGTTTTAGTTCATGTACATGCTTCTAGTTTGTGTATAGCTATGTTTTTCAAGCTCTCTGCCATTCTAATAAGTTTTGTTGCTAGAATATGGATGATGAGATACATTTTCATCTCATTCTCAGGAGAGTAAGCTCCCATCTTGTTTATTCAGGTATCTCTTTTGATTTCTATGTACGAATCTCGTATTTCTTGTTCTCTGTATATATACTGTTTACACCTAACATATTTTTGGCCTAAATTCAATGCCGTAATAATGAGTTTCGGCATTTAATTCGATATCGCATGGTCAAAACGATGTCGTTTGGAGTCAAGCAATACCGCGGAGAATTTAAGCGAGACCGCGAAGAGGCTCGGCGGTACCGCGGTACTTGAAACGACATTGGTTGCAGACCATGTGTGAGTCATGCGCAGGACATGTGTTGCTGTTGGACAAGGAATGTTTTTTATTCTATTTTTCCTTGTCGGAGGAGGAGAGTAACAGCACCGTTTGGAGTCAAGCAATGCTGCGAAGAGATAAAACGGTGCCGCGAACCTCAAAGCTCAACGGCACCGCGACAAGCGGCACCGCGAGACTGGGAAACGGTGTACTAGCAAACGACAGTGTTTAAAATAACAAACAATGTCGCGAAAGGAACAACAAACGGGGCCGTTTTGGCGCTAATGATGTCGTTGGTCAACACGCGTATTTGATTTGTGATGGCCGAATTGATCAATTAATATTTTAATGACTGTTTGGGACGGTGTCGTTTAGTGGAAAACGATGCCGCAAGAGAAAGAAACGACACCGCGGATTACAAAGCAGTGCCGCGAGTAGGCGAAACGATGCCGCAACAGTTAAAACGACAGTGTTTAAAATTAAAACAGTGTCGCGAAGCTCAAAAGTTCAACAACATCGCGGGACCAGGAAACGATGTTGTTTAACTAGGAACGACGCCGAGGGGTGAAAGTTTGACGGGCGAGTTGATTTTATGATTATTTTAGACGGCGTCGTTTAATGAAAAGCGATGTCGCGGAAAAGTAGAACGACATTGCGGTAGTGGTAAGAGTTCGGCCAAAGGTAGCCCGCCAAGCCCAACGACGGCGCAAGAGTATAGAACGACGTTGTTTGATGGACTGACAATGTCGTTGGTTAAACCGGGTCGGGGCAGTTGAGTTGGATTATAAAACAGCATCGGTTGGTGAAAGGCGATGTCGTTTCGCCAAGTTTCTGCAAAGCAAGAGCGGTTTCAAGGGCACGTGATTATCACGCAACAATGAGGAAGTTACCTGCACGGTTGACAGGAATGAAGACGTGGGAGACAAAGGCGCGAAGGCAGTTACCACGACTACGGGCAAAAGATTGCAGTATAAACATCAGGAAGAGAGAGAAGCTGAGAGGGGCAAAATCAAATCACAAACTGCACCTACGCAGATTTATCTTTTTCTCTCTAGTTCGTAGAACTTCTCTGTCAAAGACCTCCTTTGCAGAGTCGTAGTAGTCGTAGTCGTAGTTGCGGAGCTCTCCAGAGGAACCTCCATAGGAGTAGAGGTAACGTAACTTAGAACTCCTGGTTCGATTTTATGGTTATTCGCCGAACACCCTCGTTCGAACGTAGTTTGGAGAGGTGGTGAACCGAATAACGGTTGTTTGATTGGAGGTCAAAGGTGTATCGATCAAATCAACATCGCCGACATCGGTGGTGGATATTTGACGGTCGGTCTTGATTTCTGTATAATCGATCAAATCAACGGCGCCGACATTCGGCGACGGATATTTGACGGTTTTGCTGACTGTGTGTTTTTGTTTCCTTGAAATCAGAGCGCATTGAACACGCGAGTTTCGCCAACGAAACATATACTTTGTCCCTCAAGACTATTATTTGTTCTCCTGCTCTCTCTAGTCGTTTGCTGACAATCATAGCTCAATGTTGAAGAATTTTGACTCCACCCCCGATAAATCCACCCAACTCTAATGTAATTTGGGCAAAATAATACATTTAATCTTATTAATGAAAACAGGCTTGCTAATTGCCAGGTCACTAAAATCACAAAAACAATCCAACACCTAATGCATCCACCCGACTCTATCCTTTTCGATTTGAGAAAAGGGTTGGAGCTTGCACTCACTTGCAAGTTGGGATTCAGGTTGGGCTGAGTAGGAAAGTGTTGGGTATCGGTTGCCATCGAGGTGGTGAGTGTGGAGTGCTTGTTGGACAATTTTGATGACACGGCGAGGCCATTTGGCACACATTGGACAGAGTGGCTATTCTATTGCAATTCGCTAGGTCCAGCTAGCACTTTGTTGAGACTTTGAATCCAATGATCTCTTTTTTTTTCAAACTCTATTTAGTCTTAGTTGAACTCATGTTTCTTAATTCTCTGCTGTTGATCCATAATTCCATATATGCGCATAACAAAAAAATCTGTTCCGTAATTCCACATATCTGCATAACAAAAAAATTATGTTAACCCCTTTTCTTGTTTTGCAGTTCTCAGATGGGTGTCTGGACTTGGTGCTCATCAAGGAATGCCCAAGGTTAGCCTTGCTCTCATTCATTATGGAATCATCCCGTTACAAATGCTACCTATGTTGGTACATCTGAATTCTGATGATGAAAATTTCATTAAGGTAATGTATGGTATTTCCAGCCACTAGAGATATTTTATGTTTAGAATATATTTTGAATTTTTAAGAATGAACGATGTTGTCTTAATATTATAAATCATAGAATTTTTTGGTGGATTGATGTACTTTTGTTGTAATTTGGATGTGCATAAGATTGGTGTATTTGTGGGGGGTTTTTTAATATATGTTGTTGATACTAGACAATTAGGATGTGTTAGGTCACCGGTAGGGACAATTGTCCAGCAAGGAAATCAACATTCTATTTTTTTTTAAATTACGTGTACAAGGGTTTTAACCCTAGCTAGATGAGTACTACATTTTAGCGATGGTTCTTTAGTGATGAAATACCGACACTAATACATTTTAATTTTATTGACCTGTAACAAGGGTTCTAACCCTTGCTACATTTAGCGGAAGTTGAAACTGTTGCCACAAACCGCTACAAGAGACTTCCACCAAGGATCGTAGAAAACACTTACTACACGCATTGCCAAGGTTTGTAATTTGTATGTTTAGAATATATTTTGAATTTATAAGAATGAACGATGTTGTCTTAATATTATAAATCATAGAATTTTTTGGTGGATTGATGTACTTTTGTTGTAATTTGGATGTGCATAAGATTGACGTATTTGTGGGGTTTTTTTAATATTTGTTTTTTATACTAGACAATTAGGATGTGTTAGGTCACCGGTAGGGACAATTGTCCAGCAAGGAAATCAACATTCTATTTTTTTTTTAAAAATTACGCGTAGCAAGGGTTTTAACCCTAGCTAGATGAGTACTGCATTTTACCGATGGTTCTTTAGTGACGAAACACCGACGCTAATACATTTTAATTTTATTGACCTGTAACAAGGGTTCTGACCCTTGCTACATTTAGCGGAGGTTGACACTGTTGCGACAAACCGCTACAAGAGACTTCCACCAAGGATTGTAGAAAACCCTTACTACACGCATTGCCAAGGTTTGTAACAAGGGTTGAGTAGACCCTTGCTAATGCTTCTAGCAAGGGTTGAAACCCTTGGTATAGATTAAATAAACCCTTGGTATAGACCTACTTTTTTTAGTGAAATAACCCATTTGCATCTTTAAGATTGCATGACCCATTTTCATTCTTTTCGCTACTTGATATTTTGAAAAACTAAAAATGGTCCCAATTCCATTAATATGGTTAACATATAACCGAGAAATATCATATTTGGCATATCTGATTCCATATCACATGCGCAATAAAAAAGCTGAACTTCTATTTGATGTCCTAACTGTTTGAATTTATCGCCCTAAACTTATTCGAATAGACTATTTTACCCAACTTAACTTAAACCCTCCGCCCAACTCTCTTTACTTTCCCAAAAACAGTCTGACGCCCTACAAACACAAAAACACCCGCCACCTTGCAACTCCACCCAGCTCCGTCGGAGCTCCACCGCCCTCTGCGTGATCAATCACCGCCGAGTCAAGAAGGAAGAAGAAGTTGTGTTGTTGCTTGTCGTCACCGCTGAGGAAGAAGGTCCCTCCATGCTCGCCGTAGTCCCTCCTCAAAGTCGCGTCGTCGTTGTCGAGGAAGAAGGTCGCCGCATCTCGTCGTCGTCCCTCAAAGCTCGGCGTCATCATCGTAACTCCACCGCTGGAACAGGCAGGGTTTACGTTTGTTGCACGAGGGAAGGGGGTTGAAATCCCATCGGCGGCGAGCGGAATCCATCGGCTGTCGACGGGTTGTTTTTCGCTTGATCCGACGGGATTATTCATCCAGTTTTATAGTGGAGGAAACTGTCGTCAACAGAAGAAATTTTGGCATCATCATTTTTTGTGCATTTGGGTTGTGCTTGGAGGACAAGGACGGTGAAATGAATGAGGCTTGTGTTAGAAATTGGGGTCAGGGACAAATGTGTCTATTTTTAATTTAGGGCGACAAAATTCAAAATTTTAGGGCGATCAATAGTAACTCCCAAAAGCTAAAAAAGTGGTTCATTAATAAATATGATAAATGAATTGGTTCTATGGATTGGTAGATTAGTTGATGAATCTATGAATAAAATGGATTGATTGATGATATCAATAAAATTGTATGAGAAAACAATTAATAAGTTGAGGATATGAATGAGATTGTATGAGAAAGCAATTAATTAATTAATGGATGAAATATAAGTTTTATGCATGAACATAAATTAATTCGAAATATAACCAGTGAAACCCTCATCGCGTCGCTTCAAATGATCAAACCAGAGTCAGATTGAGGGTTTTGGAATTCGGCCAACAGTGCAATGGCAAGAGAAGCGGAAAGGAATCAAGAACGGAAAGAGCTGCAACGCCTGAATAATGAGAAGGAAGGAGTAGGGTTAGAGAAGTAATGGTGGTGGCTATGGCGGAAGGGAAGTTTTGAGAGAATATAGAGTTGTTAGGGTTGAAAGAGAGAGGGAGATGGAATGTCATTATGGAATGGGTTAGGAATCAAATGCGGTAAATATTTTATGTCTAAAACTACCCTAAAAGCAATCTTGACCGTCAGTTTAAAATGTGAGGGGAAAAGAAAAATAGATGGTGTAGAGTTAGGTTGTCATTGTGACAACATTTTAATTGATTGTCACGCTAACTCAGTCCCATTAATAGCAATTTCGAATGAAACTCTTAAGAAAAGTGAACGAAATAAAAACTCAATTGGTGATGAAAGTATGAACTATATTAATCATATCACAAAGATATTGTTATTATATAGTTAAGATGATATCTTAAAATGGAGCGTTAACTCTTATATAAAGGTTGTTAAGTAATGATCTAATTAATACATGTGTTCAATGCGGCTTTCGACCTTCTGTCAACATTTGTGACCTTTTCAGATACCATGTCAATATCAGAGAACATGTGATGAGATATGGTGACAACCCTTTTTTAGGATTTCATTTACACAACCCATCTACAATTAGATCCATTATCTTTCCTTCTTTTTTAAATGATGGATGAGATTAGGTTCAAGGCAATTTTGGACGAAAAATTAGACCACACAAAATAACTAACCCCTCATAACAAACTACTAACCCTAACAAACTCTTCTTCTTCCTCTCTTCCTCCCTTCCTGCCGAGAACCACATCCTCCTCATGTCGTCCCAATCCCGCCGGCCACCACCATCCTCTACCCCGCCGACCGCTGCTCTCTCTCCCGCTACCATCCTCATCATGTCATCGGCCTCCTCTCTCCCGTGGTCGCGGCCCTCCGCTCCGACAAAATGCCCTTCCTTCAAGACCTTTCAGTTAAATTACTTTATACCTTTAGTTGCATGCGATTAAAACAAAGAGATCAATGATGGTTGTTGAGCTCAAATAAAGAGAGAAAGGGAAGTCACTAAAGAGAGGCATGAAAGAGATTCGAGTACAAACATACCTCAGCTATAGGCCATGAGAAAGCTTCTGGGCAATTGAGATTGAGTTTGGCAGGGGAATAGATCGCCATGGGAATGGGTGTCCATAAGAGAATCACCAAAATTGAGATTGCCAGGGGAACAATTACGCTTAGGTGGAGGAGGGTATGAGAGATGAATAGATTGTATTTAGGTTAAGAAGAAACTACAAAGAGAGTTTGGGGTGGGGGCCGGGGGGAGGACTTTTACTCGATTAAAGAAATTACGGGAGAGACAAAAATTTTGAATGAGATGAGAGGCAAAATTTTAGGATTATGGAGTCCAAAATATTAGGAGCCAAAATTCAGTATCATGAATGCGGGAAGAATAAGCGGGGGAGCGAAATAGCTTTGCGGGAAAAAATTTTGGTCTTAAATTTCCAATGTAATTTTGGAATCTTTTATTATCCTAATTCTGTAGTTGTGTATTTGGAAAAAATATTTTTTTATTAAAATTCCATTTTTAGAACAATAAAGGAGTCATATTGTTTTGTGATTCAAAGTTTTATTTTCCAAAAACAAAGACTTCCTGATTTTCACCTATAAATTTGTAAATATATTGTCACACTCAGGGTGTAGCAAAGATTTTGCCGAGGATGAGTCCATTTATAAAAAAAATATATACGATAAAATAGTTTTGTTAGCGCTTTAAATAAGTCATTAAATAATTTTGTATTTAAAAAATCTAGGTAAATTAAATATATGTTGAAACTATTAAGAATACTACTTTATATGTATGTACTATCAACCAATTATCAATGATTTAGTTAGACATTTGCTTTTATATGGTGTTCTTCGCCAAGAACGTTTAGTGTCAATAACTCGAGCTATTGTAAAAGATTTAAAAATGGACTTATACTATTTAGTATTTACTAACGCTTCCCCGCTAACGAAAACCAACTCGAGTTGTTCAATATATCAAACAATACATCCTTAATTTTAGGCGGATCATATGCATCATTGTCATTTGTACATAACTCGTTATAAGAACATTGAATATGTCAATACACAAGTTATAAATCATACATCAAATATGTGAAAGGTCAACCACACTCATTTAAATACATTTTATTTCCCAGGACCCACCCACTAACATTCTCCCTCCGCCCCTGGTCACACTGTTCACGGTAATTAATCATGACTAACAATTAATCATGGGAAATGAAGACAAAGATATGAATAAAATTATTACCGTGATTAGAACTATATAATCAATTACGGGAATTTTCCCGTATCTATTAGCCTACTTTCTAATACGGGAAAATTTCCCGTGAATAAGATCACGTGACTGAAAACTAGTTTTCCTGTAGTGTTAGTTCGTCGCTTTCTCCCTCTAGGTTTTCACATTCTTTCTCTCAAGCTTCAATAATGGGAAAAGAACCCAGAATTTCCTTCAAACAGTTTTCCTCCAAAACCCTGTCCAATTACCCGGTCGGGTTTTAAGCAAACCGGTCGGGTAATGTCAAAACGACGCTCACCTGATTGGGTAAAACCCGGTCTCCATCTGGAATTACCCGGTCGGGGAACTGGGGGTCCAGACAGGGTAAAATCGCTGAAGCATTTCCCCAGTCTCTAAACTATTTCCCCAGCCGGGTTTTGGATGACTAGACCGGGAATTTTGGTCCTTGCACTCCTCCTTCCGTTTCCTCGGTGTTTTTGTCCCGAAACTCTCCTCCAATCCTTCCTTTCCGCTCTAGGTCCTGAAATATAACATAAAAGCACAACCTAGCATGAAATCGGCTTAAAATGCGAGAATCAACTCTCAAACAATTTAAGATTAGTGAGAAATAACATGTACAAATAACGGTTTATCACTCATTTAGATAAAGCTCAAATATCATGATGGATGAAAACATGAAAAAAGAGCTTTTTCAGCCTCCAATTATTGCTAAGAGACTATGACCATTGTCATATATTTTTGTTTGGTGGCTACTTCTAATGACTATAAGATAATTGTATTATTTACTTTTATTTATGTCATGGATTAACTGTGTTAATTTTTATGTTTTATTCATTATATAAATTACAAGTTGATGCATTATAAGGAGATTTTTTCTTACGTAATGTTAATGTTATGCTATATTGGTTAACCAATTAATCATACCGAATAAATTTTATTTTGGTTAATTTGGTTTTTATATTAGTTTGGTGAGTTTTGTTATGGTATTGTATTCTATGGTTAATGAAATTTATTCTTATTTGGTTTGGTTATTACCATGGTAACCCATTTGAACACCCCTAATTATAAACTCCAAATATGTTGACCCCCTGAATTTGGTACCTATAAATTTCTTGAACAAACATGGGTTCCTCCCCAAATTCATAATGGTTTCGATTAAATACTCAAATTGTTACGTGTATTTCTCTGGTGAGAACCTTCACGTAACAATTGGTAAGATGTATTTCTCCGGGAAGAACCTTCACGTAACGTCTGTCGTCGATGTTGAAAGATATTCGTAAGTGAGTTAGAACGAAGAGTATATTCAGAGGAATGAAGATAACTACGACTACTAATGAATTCCAATCTTCAACATGGCATTAAACCAATGAACTAGTACATATTTATAGGCATAGAAGCCTCTAACTTCTCATATCTAGAACATGACTTCTACTCCTATAAGGAAATAACTAACAATACACAAATCCTATTTAAACAAGGAAACTACTAATAATGATGATTAATAAATAAAATACTAAATAATAAAATAACCAAGCCCAGATCGAGACCCAATAGTTACGATGGCTTGATTCTGGTAACATTCATTCCCTTTTCAAACAACCTTGTCCACAAGGTTCACGCTGTCGATACTTCCAATTCAACTTGTGTACCCAATCGAGTCCTCCATCACTAGCAACTCCACTGTTGCTTCCATGCTCCAAACGGTCACTCCATATTTGTTGCCCATGCATAGAACAATCATGTAACCAATCATCACCCTCCATCGTCATGTCTACATGATAATACAAAAAATAGCATTCTTACCACATTCTTTTTGGCTGTGCACACGTATCAGGGATGTCTCCCATTCCCCGTAATCTCGAGTCCACCCGTCCTCATCACCTTCTTCTTGCGTGACGTAGCCTTTCATTAACGCTATACCAACGATTCCGTCACCTAACAGCTGCGACACATGTAACATTCCGAACCTTTTCCCCACGAAGATATTGTCCGCTTTGGACCTCGACCCTCACGGTTTTTGACTTGGGGTGCAATTCAAGGTGACTTCCCATAACGTCACCCATCCTTGTTGTACTCCACACTGAGCACGTTTAACTTCGCAATTCTCACAAGAACTCCTCCGTTTCACCCCAAAACGCGTCTTGTCAGTTAAGGCTGGTTTCTTACTTATGAACCATGGATCTCTCACGTGCTTTGTCGATGTGGGATTCGCCTAAAGTGTTACATACACACACCCCCTCTCGGGACTCAACGTCCTCGTTGAGGTTTTCCCAACCATCGTGGCCGAGTTCGTGGTCAAGTGGGCTTAGTAATTAGGATTATTATTAGTTAATTGTTAAGTTATTATGATTATTCTAATTAGTTTATTATGTCTAGTTGAGTAAGTTATTGTTTACTTGTTGGGTTGGGATTAGTTTACCTTATTTGAGAGAGAATGGGCTTGTAGAGTATTTATACAAATATGTACGTTGTTCTTTGGTTTTAGTACGTCAATGAATAATAAACCAGTTTAGTAGTATTCGTAGTAATTTAGGAGTAGAAATAAAGTAGATTATCGTTCTCTTGACGCATTAGAAGTTATAATGTGCCAATTAGCATCAGTGCCTGGTTCCGAGGAACCGAGCTTGACGATGCTCGCATATAGGGCATGCTTTCCGCAGATCGAGGAGACGTCTTCTATCATCCAGAAGCAACTGGACGAACGCAGAAGGTTGTCGAGGGATGGAGCTTTGGAGCTAGTCAATGGAGAACCGCCGATCGAGATTGACGAGCCGCCGGATATACCTCCTAGTCCGGTCGATGTAGAGATCTCCTTGTGCGCTCTCAAAGGCATTTCCAAGCCGACGATCATCCTCTTCGACACCACCATCCGTTAAGAACCAGCTGCCGCCTTCGTCGATAGTGCATCATCGCACAATTTTGTGAGTTACGAAGTTCCCGGGAGGTTGTTCTTGTGAGCTACGGCGATCCCGTCTTTCGAAGTTAAGGTAATTAATGGAGATTCCCTATTGTGCCAACTATGCTACAAAGCCGTACCAATCGAGATACAAGGGGTACGATTTCAGGCCGACTTTTACGAGCTACCACTACGTGGAGTTGACGTCGTTCTCGGCAGTCAATGGCTTGAGCTAGCGAGTCCAATATCGTTCGATTGGAAGAAGACGACCATGCGCTTCAAACATAAGGGTTCATGGGTCACGTTGCAAGGAGTCATTAAGCTCGACGAAGAGGCTACAGTTGCTGCTGAGAGTTCGCTAGATAAAGACGACTTGTCTCAAGGCACCGGATGCAGCAATCGAGGGGGTCAGTCGATTCGTCAAGTGTCCGAGCCATTGGAGTCGAAGATGGAAGAAGTCTACCCTACCGTTGATGTTGTCGTCCCCGCCACCATGTCAGCAACCGCGACGTCATCGAGGGTCATTGCACCACCGCTGCCGCCTGTGGGAACCCTAACCACATCGACGTCACAAGACCCGACCTCATCAGCACCATGCACTGCTATTCGCCTTAAAGGGGAGAGGCGGTGCTATCATAGGAGGAAGAGAAAGAAGCAACATGATGTTGTGGCCGTCGCCGAAATTACCATCAATTCACCGCAACAGGCTGGAGCCCTAGCTGATTCGTTAGAGACCAATGAAGAAGTCGTTGTTGCCAGCAATGACGCCTCGTTTGCCGCTGTCGTTGCCGATGTGAGTACGGTTGCTATTGCGTGGAACCGAGGTTCTGTTCCCGGCTGCATCGGACCCCCATGGGCGCCCTAACTGGTGCTCTCTTGTACGGAGTCAGTTCGATGGGGGGTACGGAAGATAGTGTCCTGGAACTTGAGGGTGGGTCCTTAAAGGACAACTCAAGTTCGTGTGAAGGGACATGGACGTTTGGCGGCCTTAAAGACGTGACAGAGGCAAGCCAAACCTTGAGCTTAAACGAGGTTAATAATGGAACTCTAATCCTGCAAGGAGTTGAAGGTGACTTAGGTTGAGTTTCGAATCGGAACGTCAAGGCAACGCGGAAGTGCCGGTGTTGGATTGGAACTTTGCATTTACAGGTGGTTTACAAGGATGGCATGAAGACAAGAATTGCTTGAAAGGGTTCTATCCTTGTGCATTTGTATGTGGCCTACATGAGGAATGGAATTTGGAGGAAGAAAATTGGTGGGTCTTTCATTTCATGTGCGGGAAGAAGGATGGCGTAGGAGCTAGTGGTGTTATGTTGGTTCTGAAATCTCAGGTAATTCACACTTAGTGTTCTTTCATTATCATTCTCTACTTATACAAGTGTGGTATCGGTTGTGTCTAACTATCTGGAGGATTTACAGGGATGTGTTGCTACAGATGTGGAACTGAAAGTAGGAGTGGCTGCAATTGAGGAACGGCAAAACAGAACAGGCCGTGTGACCCGCTCTATGCCTTATCACGCCCCCGCAAGTTGATGGTCGATGACCTTCAACTTGGACTTGAAGTGATGGAAGCGCTGTCGTGGTAGAGGCTTGGTTAGGAGGTCAGCAATCTGATCGTCGGTGGAGATGTAACGCACTTGAAGTTGGCCAGAGGCAACCCGTTCCCGGACGAAATGGAAGTCTATTTCATGTGCTTGCTACGGGAATGGAACACGGGATTGGCGGTGAGATAGGTCGCACCGAGATTGTCACACCATATTTTGGGCGGCAATGGTAGAGGGTAGCCAATCTCATGAAGGAGAGATTGTATCCAGATGATTTCTGCAGCGAGGGTAGCAAGGGCTTTGTATTCGGCCTCGGTGGATGAGCGGGCAACCGTCCGTTGTTTGCGGGAGGACCAGGAAATGAGGTGGGAGCCGAGGTAGACAGCATAACCTGTTGTTGAGCGGCGATCAGTTGGACTATTAGCCCACGCTGCGTCGGAGTAGCCGGACAGTACGGGAGATGTGTTAGGACTGAAGAAGAGACCATGGGAGGTTGTGCCACGGAGATATCGCAAGATCCGTTTAACATCAGACCAATGACTTTGTTGTGGTTGATGCATATGCTGCGCACAATAGTTCACGGCGTGAGAGATGTCGGGCCGTGTGAATTGTAGGTACTGGAGTGCACCAACAATTTGGCGGTAGAGGGAGGCATCTTTGAGTGGTGTCGGATCGGCAGTAGAGGTGGAGACAGCAGACGGAGTGGCAATTGGATTGGCATTTGTCATGTTGGCACGGTGAAGAATCTCTTCTATGTACTTTTGTTGGGAGAGCATGAGACCCGCCGGAGTCCACAAGGCTTGAATGCCGAGGAAGAATAATAGTCTGCCTAAGTCACGAACGGCAAAGCGTTGCTGGAAGTGATCGAAGACAGCTTGGATGTCGCGGGGCTGATTACCTGTGATCAGAATGTCATCTACATACACCAGTACATAGATACGAAGAGTACCTTTGTTGAGGATGAAGAGAGAGGTGTCGGTTTTGGATCCTGTGAAGCCGTAGTCTTCCAATGCTTGTCGAAGACAGTGGAACCAGGCCCTAGGGGCCTGCTTGAGTCCGTATAGGGATTTCTTCAGCCGGCAGACATAGTCCGGGCGTTGAGGGTCAACGAAGCCGGGGGGCTGGCGCATGAACACGGCATCGGTGAGGTCGCCATGTAAGAAGGCATTGGCGATGTCAAGTTGTCGGATTGGCCAGTGATGAGTAACGGCAAGGGAGAGGATGAGTCGGAGAGTGGTGGGTTTCAGCACTGGACTAAATGTGTCGCCGTAGTCAAGACCCTGCCGTTGTTGAAAACCGCGGGCGACCAGGCGAGCCCGGTAGCGGTCGATGGTGTTGTCTGCCTTCGTTTTGATTCGATATAGCCACTTGCAGGTGAGGACATGTTGGGTAGGTGATGGAGGTACGAGATCCCAAGTTTGGTTCTTGAGCAATGCAGTGTGTTCTTCCTTCATGGCGGCGCGCCAGAGCGGGTGTTGGAGCGCCTGTTTGGTCGCTGTCGGGAGGGGAGGCAATGTGGGTGTGGTGGTGGCGAGGAGCTGTTTGGGTCTGCGGGTGCCGGTTTGGTTTCTTGTGAGCATGTGGTGAGAAGGAGGAGGATGAGTTGTTTGGCGAGGGGGACGAAGTGGAGGTTTGGCGGCGATGGGATTCGCTAGGGGATGGACAAGGTGAGGAAGGTTTGTTCTGGGCCGGGGGTGTGTGGTTCGGGGTTTGGTGGGGTGGGTGACAGGTAAGGTTGGAGTAATGGGTTTTGGAGTAATGGGTTTTGTGGGGGCCCGAATGGATGGGGTAATGGGTTTAGAGGAGGAGGAAGGGACTGTGGGCAGGGAATTGGGCCATGGTGGGGAGGATAGGATTTGGGTTGGATGCGTAGGTGGTTGGGCAGGCATAGTTGTGGGAGGATAGGCAGAGGAGAGAATGGGTGGAGTGGGTAGTGTAACATAGGTATTTGGGGTAGGCGTGTGAGTAATTTAGGGAGGGATGATGCTGTTGGTGAACTTTGGATCCTGGAACGGGAAGCAAGACTCATCAAAAAGGACATGACGGGATATATGTATTTTGCGAGTGTGTAGATTGTAACACCGATAACCCTTATGAGTAGAGCTATAACCAAGGAAAACACAAGGGGAAGAGCGAGGTTGTAGTTTGTTGCGAGTGAGGGGACGGAGCCAAGGGTAGCACAGGCAACCAAATATACGAAGAATGGAGTAGTCAGGGGGAGTGGAATGAAGAGCCTCAAGGGGGGTACGATTCGCGAGGAGTGGGGTGGGGAGGCGATTGATGAGGTAGACAGCCGTGTCAAAGGCATAAGACCAAAATTTGGTTGGAACAGAATAATGGTGTAAAAGAGCTAATCCAGTCTCGACAATGTGGCGATGTTTGCGTTCGGCGCAACCATTTTGTTCGGGGGTGTAGGGGCAGGATGAGCGGTGGAGAATGCCATTCGATTGGAGATAGGCGCCGAGTTTTTGATATTCGCCACCCCAATCGGCTTGAAACATTTTAATGGGACGATTGAAAAAATTTTCCACATGGGTGCGGAATTGGATAAATATGGGGAGAAGATTGGATCGATAGCGGGTGGGAAAGAGCCAAGTAAATTTAATGTAGTGATCATAAAAGAGAATGTAGTAAAGATGACCATCAGTGGACAATTCGGGAGAAGGACCCCAAACATCGCTACAAATTAAGTCTAATGGACCTTGAGCATGAAATGTAGAACGTGGAAAAGGGAGTTTGTGAATTTTGGCTACGCTACAACCATGACAGAGGCTAGTGTCATTTTTATTAGAAGCAGACAAAGAGTTGAAATTGAGAACTTGGTGGAGGATGCGAGAATGTGGATGGCCTAATCGTTGATGCCAGTGCGAGAGCGTGGTGGAGAAAGCACGTGGTGATTTCGAAGCGATGATGGAAAGGGGAATGGAGTAGAGTCCATCTTTACTCCGGCCTTGATGGAGGATGGTCTGGGAGCGAGTGTCCTTGATAATAAAAGTGTCATCAAAGAAAAGAATGGACAATGGATTAGAACGAGTGAGTGTATTAATGGAGAGAAGATTATGTGTAGCAGAAGGAACATGAAGAATTTTGGAGAGTTGCAAAGGGCGAGAATGAAGGGATGCACGAGAGGAACCAGAGTGAGTGATCGGAAGAGTGTTACCATTGGCAAAAGAGACTTCTTCTGGGCCATTGTATTCCGAGTGAAGAGCTAGATTATTAAGGTCAGAAGTGAGATGGTAATTTGATCCAGAATCCAGGAGCCATTCTTGTGATGTGGGTGTGGTGGCAAGGTGGGCCGAGGGATGAGAACGAGGGGGAGGATGAGGGGTTGGGCAGTGGCGGGCGAGGTGACCAAAACCATGGCAATTCTAACACTGCATTGAGCTAGAACCTGCAAAAGAGAGTGATGGGTTAGATGTGGGCCTAGGCCCAAGTAGTCCTTGCTGGAAGCCGGAGGAGGAAGAGTGGCGGGCTGCTGATTGAGGAAATTGATGCCCTGCTTGTGGATAAGGAGTTGGGCGGCCATCCCTTTGCCCTCGTCCACGGCCACCGCCGCGAGGAGAGGATCGCCCGCAGCCACCGCCACCGCGATGACCGGAACGACTATAGTTGGTAGAGGGGGAGAGGTCGCCAGCAAGAAGATGATGCTGACGGAGGCGCGCTTCTTCATTAAGGAGGAGGCCATGAAATTCATCGAAGGAGACAGGTTCTGGTCGGGCTTCAAGCACGCGCACAAACGGAAGAAACGACTCCCCAAGACCTTTGAGGCAGCGAGCAACAAGATCATCATCCGACACAGGGGAATTGAGAGCGGCCAGCCGGTCGACGATGTCTTTGGCACGGGTGAGATATGTGTCGATGGAGTCCGAGCCACAAGTCAGGGTGTCGAATCGATCTTTGAGGTTCCGGAGAGTGTGTCGATTGGCAGCGCCATATGCAGTGGCAAGTCGTGCCCAGGCATCAGCAGTTGAAGTGCAGCCGACTAGCTTGGAGAGAACAGCATCAGTAAGGGACCCAACGATCCAGCAGAGAACAAGTTGATGGCGTTTGTACCACGCAGCATAGTCGGGGTTGGGAAGTCCGGTGTCGAGGCGTTGAGATGGGGCAGGAGAGGAGCCATCAATAAATTGAGCGCTATCGAAGCTATGGAGGAGCGGTAGAAGTTGAAGTTTCCATAAGAGGTAGTTGGTGGGAGTGAGTTTGACAGAGATTTGAGGTGTGGAGGGAAGAGACATGGAGGTATTTCCAGATGGGAGAGTAGTTCCAGAATTGGTAGAAGTGGCAGAGGAGGATGTGTCTGCCGACATGGTAAAAGGTAGGGGATAGATAGAAAAAAAAATTGGGTTATTGGATGCAGATAGGAGAAGAGGGAAGATTGGTTTTGCCGTTTAGGCTTTAGGCTCTGATACCATGAAATCTCAGGTAATTCACACTTAGTGTTCTTTCATTATCATTCTCTACTTATACAAGTGTGGTATCGGTTGTGTCTAACTATCTGGAGGATTTACAGGGATGTGTTGCTACAGATGTGGAACTGAAAGTAGGAGTGGCTGCAATTGAGGAACGACAAAACAGAACAGGCCGTGTGACCCGCTCTATGCCTTATCAGGTTCAAGTACCCGAACCTAATTGGAAGCATCGTAAACGAGATCGGTTTCGACGGGCATCCACTACCTTCGCTATCATCAATACGTGGGAACGATTCTTCTTCATCAATCCGGGTTAAAGATGGCGTCTGAACTTCGGGGACGAAGTTCTTCAAGGGGGGAGGTTTGGTGCATTATAGCATCATTGGGCCTCGTGGCCGAGTTCGTGGTCGAGTTGGGCTTAGTAATTAGGATTATTATTAGTTAATTGTTAAGTTATTATGATTATTCTTATTAGTTTATTATGTCTTGTTGAGTAAGTTATTGTTTACTTGTTGGGTTGGGATTAGTTCACCTTATTTGAGAGAGAAAAGGGTTTGTAGAGTATTTCCAGAAATATGTACGTTGTTCCTTGGTTTTAGTACGTCAATGAATAATAAACCAGTTTAGTAGTATTCGTAGTAATTTAGGAGTAGAAGTAAAGTAGATTATCGTTCTCTCGACGCATTAGAAGCTATAATGTGCCAGTGAAACAGGTTTGTTTCTATAGGGAAGAATTCCTAGTCCTTGTTTAGTTTGTATTCCTTGTACCAGGTGTTTATAGTTGTCCTTATTCCAGTAGTATCCTATCTCGTTGTACACTGTCACTATTGGGTATAAATACCCCTTCATAATACAATATCAGCCACGATTAATACCTTACATGGTATCAGAGCAGGCGTTTCCAAACCCTAGCTAACTCTCTCTTGTTTTTCGTCTTGTCCTTGTCATTATGAGTGACGAATCTTCGACTACGTCTGCTGTTCCCGTCGCCGCTGATCCGCCGCAGCTGGTCACGTTCAACCCGGCTGCCTCGCTTCCTCTCAAGCTCACAGCGACCAACTTTCCTTCGTGGCGTGCACAACTATTCTCTCTACTTCATGGACTTGATCTCGTTGGTTACTTGGATGGTTCTACTCCAGCGCCGGCTCAGGATGTCCTTGTCAACAACGTCTCTCAACGGAACCCGGCCTATACTCATTGGTTCCGTCAAGACAAGCTTCTTCTCAACGGCATCCTTGCCTCTGTCACGGCTGAAGTCTGTCCATTTATTTCGTCTGCTGAAACATCACATGCTGCCTGGATTACTCTCCAAGGTCTGTATGCCGGGACCTCCTATTCTCGAATCATGACTCTTCGTGACCGTCTTCTCGCGGAAAAGAAGGGTGACCGGGATGTGGCCACCTATATTCAGGCCCTCCGTTCTCGTGCGTCAGAAATTGCTCTTGCTGGTGATGTTGTTCGCGATGAAGAATTGGTTACCATCTGCCTCCGCGGTCTTGGCCCGGAGTATGCTGAGTTTTCCGCAGGAATTCGGGCTCGAGAGGTCCCTCCCAAACTCGAGGATCTAGTCGATCGTCTCCAAACTCTTGAAGCTGATCTCCGTGCAACTCGTCCTTCTGTTGATTCCCCGGCCACAGCTTTTGCTACTCAACGTGGTCGTGGCCGCGGTCGTCGCGGTGGTGCAGCCGGCCGAGGCGCCGGTCGTGGCTCGCCCTCCTATCCCGGCCTGCTTCCATCTCCTTCCCCAGCTCCTGCCTCTTCCTGGGATTCTCTCTCGGCTCGTGGCGATGATGACTCCTCACGCGGCCGTCCTCGTGTCGTCTGTCAATATTGTGAAAAGCCGGGCCATAGTGCCAAGACGTGCTTTCAACTCTTTCCTCACAAACGTCCACCACAGGCGAACTATACGCAACATCCTCCCTCTACTGCTCCTTCCTCCTCTGGTTCGTGGCTCATGGATTCTGCCGCCACACATCATGTGACCAACAATCTCGGCAATTTATCTCTTTACTCTGATTACAACGGCCCCGATGAGATATATCTCGGTGATGGTTCAGGTTTGCGGATTACTCATATTGGTTCTTTCTTTCTTCCAGCTCATGATCATACTCTCAACCTGCGTGATGTGCTTTGCGTTCCCTCTATTAAGCAACGTTTGATCTCCGTTGCAAAGCTTTGTCGCACTAATCCAGTTTCTGTTGAATTTTTTGCTGATTCGTTCCATGTGAAGGATCTAAGAACGGGGGCGTCCCTGCTGACCGGAAGGAACAAAGGTGATATCTATGAGATTCCGGGTGGCTCTGACGCTGTACGTGTAGCCCTCGTTACTACTCGTCATTCTCCTGATTCATGGCATCGTCGTCTTGGTCATCCGTCGTCCAAGTCCTTGTTACGTCTTCTTCGTGTGCACTCTCTTCCGCATATGCATCATTCTCTTTCTCATTGTAATTCGTGCTTGTCGAACAAAAGCCATAAGCTCCCCTTTGGGGATTCTAGTCTGTCTAGTACTCGTCCGTTTGATCTTTTGTTTTCTGATGTTTGGGGTCCATCCCCTGTCTGTTCTGTTGATGGTTATTCTTATTATCTTGTTATTGTCGATCATTTTACCCGTTATACTTGGATCTATCCTCTTAAATTGAAATCTGATGTCTTGTCTGTTTTTCTTTCCTTTCTCAAGCTGGTCGAAAATTATTTTCAAACTTCTGTCCGACGTTTTTATACCGATGGCGGGGGTGAGTTTCAAAAGCTCAAATCTGATCTTGCTCGACACGGCATTACCCATCTTCTTTCTCCACCTTACACCCCTGAACATAACGGCTTATCTGAACGTAAGCATCGTCACATCGTTGAAACTGGTATTAGTCTGTTACATCAAGCTAATCTTCCACTGTCTTACTGGTCCTATGCTTTCACTACCGCTGTCTATCTTATCAACCGTTTACCTTCTTCGTCTCTCCGTGGTCAAATACCCTTCACTGTCTTGTTCAACGAAGCTCCTAATTATTCTAAACTTCGTATCTTTGGTTGCCTCTGTTATCCTTGGTTGCGTCCTTACAGTTCCAACAAACTTGAACCTCGTTCTCGTCCCTGTGTCTTCCTTGGTTACTCTCACCAACAAAGTGCCTATCGTTGTCTTGATCCTCTTTCGCGTCGTGTTTTTCTCTCCCGTCATGTTCTCTTTGTTGAAGACCAATTCCCTGGTGTCCAATCTGTGTTTCCCTCTCAATCGGCTGACTCTACTTCTGTGTCCTGGCTTACTGCCACCTCTCCCCATATTTCCATTTTTCCTTGCAGGCTACATGCTCCGGCTTCATCCACTTTAGCTCCCAAGAATGTTCCTCCGGTTGCCACGCCTTCTTCTAGGCCTTCTCCTTCGGACGAGTCAGCAACATCTTCACCTTCGACATCAGCATCGTCGTCACCAAGCTCATCTCCTCCTGCGTCTTCGCCAGCCCCGGCTCCCCACCATCCCATGCAAACTCGGGCGAAGAACAATATTGTTAAGCCTAACCGCAAATATTTACATGTTGTCTCCTCACAGGTTTCCCCACCGCTTGAACCGACTTCCGTCAAGGAGGCCATGTGCTACGATGTCTGGCGTAATGCTCTCCATACTGAGCATCGTGCTCTTCTGGCAAATGCTACGTGGGATTTGGTTCCCCGTTTACCACACTACAATGTCATTGGCTGCCGGTGGGTGTATCGAGTCAAGTGGCTTCCCGATGGTTCTATTGAGCGACATAAGTGTCGCCTGGTTGCCAAAGGTTTCCATCAGCGAGCCGGTGTTGACTACCATGAGACTTTCAGTCCAGTGCTCAAGCCCGTCACCGTTCATACCGTGTTTACTTTGGCTCTCTCGTCACAGTGGCCCATTTTTCAGTATGATGTCAACAATGCGTTTCTTCAAGGTCCTCTTGATGAGGAGGTTTATATGTCTCAACCACCTGGCTTCCGGGATCCCCAGTTTCCTCATCATGTTTGCCGTCTTCGAAGAGCAATCTATGGTCTACGTCAAGCTCCGCGTGCCTGGTATGATGCCTTGAGTTCCTTCCTACATTCACGTGGATTTGTCAAAACCTCCTCGGATGCTTCTCTTTTCATCTACTCTCAGGGTGGTGTTTTGGCCTATTTTCTCATGTACGTTGACGACTTGCTCCTCACGGGCAACAATGCGGCCTTCTTAAGTGATTTTCAGTCCAAGCTCTCTGATCGATTCTCTCTCAAGCATTTGGGTCATGTTCACTATTTCCTTGGCATTGAAGTCATACCCACTTCCACAGGCTACCTTTTGTCGCAGCATAAATACGTCACAGACATCCTTACCCGGTTCCAAATGCATGAAGCTGCTCCATCCTCGACTCCCCTTGCTTCCACCTCTCGGCTTGCACTTGTTGATGGTTCTTCTCCTGCCGATGCTACTTTGTACAGACAAGTTCTTGGGGCACTTCAGTATCTTGTCACTACTCGCCCGGATATTGCGTTTGCGGTCAACAAGTTATCCCAGTTCATGCATGCCCCGACCTCTACGCATTGGCAGCACGTCAAACGGTTGTTGCGCTACATTGCTGGTTCCCGCTCTGTGGGTCTTCAGATTCATCGCCAGTCTCTGCCTCTTTCTCTCCGTATCTTCTCCGACTCTGACTGGGCTGGTGATATTGATGATCGCACCTCCACTTCTGGGTTCCTCATTTACCTTGGTGATACCTTGATTTCGTGGAAGTCCAAAAAGCAACGCACTGTTGCTCGATCCAGTACCGAGGCGGAATATCGGGCTCTTGCCTTGGCCACTTCCGAAGCTGTCTGGATTCAAAATCTACTGTCCGAGCTCCGCTATCCACTTCCCAGCGCTCCACTTCTTCTATGTGACAATCTTGGTGCCGTTAACTTCAGTTCAAATCCAGTTTTTCATTCACGTATGAAGCACCTGGCGTTGGATTATCACTTTGTACGTCAGCTTGTTCAGACCAAGCAGTTGATTGTTCGCCATATCCCTACTGCCATTCAGCTAGCTGATTTACTCACGAAAGCTCTTCCCGTCACTCGTTATCGTCTTCTCGTGTCCAAGATGGGACTTGCTGACGCCTCCTCCCTCTTGCGGGGGCGTATAGGGAAGAATTCCTAGTCCTTGTTTAGTTTGTATTCCTTGTACCAGGTGTTTATAGTTGTCCTTATTCCAGTAGTATCCTATCTCGTTGTACACTGTAACTATTGGGTATAAATACCCCTTCATAATACAATATCAGCCACGATTAATACCTTACAGTTTCAACTTTGACATCGTCCGTTGAGTTGTCTTGCTCGGATGGAGATCGGCGACCAATGCCTCGGCAGATAGGTCTTCCATTACTCGATGTGGAATTACCGGGACGATCGATGATAGCAGTGCAGTTAAGGAAGTAGCAACGGGAGGTCGAGTTCTCTCCCGCCCGGGTCGAATTGAAACGCGGACAACTTTCTCATCCCGCATATATACCCATTGTCGTTGCTCGTGGCTTGCTGTAGCGGGCGATCTCGTTGGCTAGGAAGTTTGAGGCGACTTCGTGGCCACTACGATGGCGCCCGCGGTAAGATGGAGGGTTCGGAGCCTATGGATTTCAGTTACGTCCACCAAAACTTCACTCTCACCTTTGTACCCAGAATTTCCATCAAATTTAGCGGGGAAAGAGGTGGAGCATTCCGCGTGGTTGCGGCTGCGGCGAAATTATACCGTGATTGTGACTCATCAAGGTTGGGACAGTCCTCGTCGTCTCTTGTCTACGCATGACGGTCACCCAAGGCGGAGCTACAATGAGGCCCTCGGTTAGGGCTCTATCAATTGGCAGATTCAGCTTGTCGGCTGATGATGGCACCGATGATGCGCTTGGTGATGGGGCGGTGATCATCAAACGGGTATTCATGAGTATTGGGCTGTGATCCACCTTCGTTGGCCCATCATACACATTGCATGGGCGTGCAGACTCCTTGTCACGTTGAGACTAGGAAAGAGCATCTTGTCACTTATGAGACCCTAGCAGAGTTGTGGAAGGCTATATATAATGATGTATGGCCGATTGGCCAGGTAATGTAATAAGAAAATCCCCTTCACTGTGGACGTAGGTCTCACCTCCTGTGAGCCGAACCACATTAAACAAAGTGTCGATTTACTTTCCGCAATCCTATTTCTCATGGTATCAAAGCAAAAGGTCCTATAATCATCGTCGTCCGTCATGGGTCCCGAAGGTGATACCAAAGCCTTGGACTTGTCCTCTACCAGTCACGGCAAGGAAATATCCAGTGTCAATCTGGATACCTCGTCGGTCTTCTACCTTCATCCCTCCGACGGTAACAGTCAATTACAGGTCGGGGAACTTCTTACACCAACGAACTATAGTGAGTGGGTAATCGATGTCACCGATGCCCTAATCGTCAAAAACAAGTTCGGGTTTGTCGACGGTACTATCCCCAAGCCAGCGAAGGAATTCTAACAAAGTGCGACATGGATACATTGTGATGCTCACGTCAAAGAATGGCTACGTATGTCCATGAACAAAGAAATCAGAAGAAGTGTTCGGTAGGCGAAGTCGGCTCGAGAAATTTGGGTTGACCTAAAATAACGCACTACAACAGAATCTGCCTTTTGTGACGAGTAAAAATGGTCGCTAAATGTCATAATTTAGTCGCAAATCCTATGTTGTGACCAAAAAAATTTTGGTAGAAGCTTTGGTCATATTTGCCGCGTTAGGAAAACCATTTTGTGACCAAGTTTTGAGTTTGGTCACAATACATAGTGTTTTTGTGACGGAAGACCCAATTGGTCACAATTGTTTTTTATTTGCAACCAAGGCAATTGGTAACAAAAAAACTCTCAAAATAGTCATGAAAGAATACCTGATTGGTCACAAATAACATGAAAACCAACCAATTCATATATTATTTACCAACCAAATGATTAAGTCATAGAAGCCATTATTTAAAACCAAAAAATTTGGTTACAAAACTATTCTTCATAGCTAATGTAATTATCATTAAGTAACAAAAAATTTTGGTTATGAAACTCTTATCCTTACCAATTTTTTTATGGTCGCTAATAATCTAAATATGAATAGTAATTTTGGTTGTAAAAAGTATATAAAGTAACCAATCTATTCGTTCAAAAATAACTATTTTCATTGGTGATAAATATTATTTCCAACCAATGTTTTATGGTAACCATACGTTCTAAATGTAACCATTTTTTTGGTTATAAATTGTTCTAAATATGACGGCTAATTTGGTTGTATATATATTAGTTGAGAAAAGCTACTGATTTGGTTATAATACCATAACGTAATGCAAGCAATTTAGCCCATAATGGTCACATTACATTTCCAACCAAAATACCAACTTACATGAGTTCATATCAGTTCTAATTCATTAAAGAAATACAAAAATACAAAAATGAGAAACTAAAATCTGCCAAAGAAATCACTTTGGCTTGAGAGATCACCCAGCTCCTTTAAATTTTTCTGCCCCTTGTTTGAAATACCTGCACCATATATAGTACAAACTGAGTGAACAAAACAAGATCCTTGGTTCTCAACAACAAATCAAAACAGTAAGCTGATCACGGCAAAGTACCTTATGAGTTATGAACAAGGAGAAGCCAAAGCAAGTATAACTTTACACTTTTACCAGCCTTTTTTTCAGCTTTAAACTTGTGAGTTCCCAAAGCAAGTATCATTACCACCCAACCATTGTATTGCATGCATACAGATCAGTCCATACACAGTATTAGCTAAGGCAGTATTTGCATAGGCTATGAATTTCAAGAAGGAAACTATACACTTGTACCAACCTCCTCCTCTCCTGGTAATCTTGTTCTCCTATTCCACAGCTCCCCTATGCAGGACCTGCAAAATTGCACCCAAGAAAAGTTAGTACTATTCTTTGTCAACTCCATTTCTGAAGTTTATACGTTCAGTTACCTCAACTAGACTTGCCAAACATTTTTGCATCTTCCTCTGTATTAAACCTCTAGTGCACTGTTGAAAAGATGTCAGTAAAAGTGTACATCATTGTTGGTTGGGTTGTGCCTCTTCTCATGTCAAACAGACAGGGAAAATATAGCATCTTGATTAGAATTCCTGTTACCTTATTGTGATTTTTGATGTAGGAATAGAATGCATCATCCAGACTATTTTCTCTAGCTTCTTGCCTCAACATGACGTGAACATATATCTCTGCCAATGTGTAAACATGAAATCCAACCGCGTATAAATTCTCATCTCTCAGTTACCAAGCAAGAGAATTGCATATAAAACTAGCAACTATTCCGGGCTTCTGATACAAATGGCGATTTAGAGCAAGATGCCAAGGAAGCTTCCAGTTGAATTATTCTACTGGTTTGGAAAGGAAACAAAGAGGGTAAACATTTATTCTATTGCCTTTGCAATTTCAATTGCACTGACAACAGACCTGCATCGAAAGGGGACCAAATCACATACCCCACTCACTGAGAATAGTGACTAGTGAGCAAAGGTGACAAATGACAGAAAACGTATTGGTTAACATCAGAAAACGGGTGCTACCCATTCTGCAGAATAGCCAAAACCTTAGAAAGCTAAGGACCAAAAGACTCACTTAAGGGTTGTCAGACTTCTCAACCTCCGAAATTGGCCTTCACAGCCATGAAATTGACCAAAGTTGGTTCATAGGATCCTACCAACTGGAAATTGACCAAAGTTTCCCGATCGAGCTGCAAGAAGTACCAAAGAGGGTGAAAAAACACATCCTTCTCTGAATTACTCAATGCATCTTGATTCTAACAGTCTCTGTAAACTGTAGCTGTAATAGATTGAAGTTTCCAGGGCAAGTGATTCTCATTAGCCAGATTATGAAGTTTCCACACTATTCCTAAATAGTGCAACAAAAATCATTAATAGAGCAAGGTCAACAAAGTGGAACCAGAACATTCTTCTTCTTCTTCTTCTTCTTCTTCTTCTTCTTCTTCTTCTACATTGTGAAATAGATTCAACAACTGAATTTGCAAAATCGATTCAATAATCTTGAAAATTGATATCCTGCTATATCAAACCTTACCTTAAGACATCCTTTGGGAAGCTTCCTTGGTGAAGAGTTTCTCCTTGGCTTGTGTAATGTTGTCGTTGTTAGTTGAATTGTGCCTCTTCTCTTGTCAATCAAAAGGGGAAAACATAGCATACTGATTAGGATTCATGTTACCTTATTGTGGTTTTTGACATAGGAATAGTTGTTCCCAAAAACCCAACAAACCATCATTTAAGACCAGAAGAAGAATCATAAGAAAGCATAAGTTAGAAATAGTAAAAGGAGAGAGAGAGAGAGAGAGAGAGAGAGAGAGAGAGAGAGAGAGAGAGGTACTTACTGGGTGTAGTAGTAACATCACTTTCTTGCTGGGGAGATGCAGTTGAGGCCATGAGTTGATCTTCACCAGGAGTACAACAATAAGAAATACTTCATTGGAGACAAACAAAGTACCAAGAGTAAGATATTACAACTTAAATGATTGAAACGCATCCACAACAGAATTTACTTTCACAACAGTGAATATAGAAGAGATTCAAGCAAACATGAGGCCCAACTTATGTGTTAGTTAGTTGCTAAACAAGAACATATAGCTAATTATTCCAAAAATCAGTTCACTGCATCAGCAGTTGAGATCGTCCAAAATATTCTAGCAGTGTGGGCTATATAGCCAAGAACATTTAGAGTAACGACTGAGCCACTAAGAGACGAGAAACACACTTGCGTTTCTTGACGCGATCGTTTAGCTGTCTGGCGAGCATCTCATGGTGAGTGGAGACAGAATTGGAGATGACGCAACCTGTCTTATTATGAACAAGAGGACCTTTTTTGCCATTTCCCATGAAACCCAGCAGACAATAGCGAGAATAGCAGTGAATACACAGATAAGTTAATCATAATAGTAAATTATTTTGACTCGACAGGTTGCATTGACACTCAAAAATCAACCATTTGACTAGAAATCTTTGCTAAGTGACCCTGTTATTTCATGAAGGCACTAGCAGAGGCATCTTATGGCTTCATTACCTCCTTCCCTTCAGGATGTTCACATGCACAACATTGTGCTTGGTTCCTAATAGCCTTTGTCCTCGTAATATTTCTTCAAAAGAACAAACAAAATGATGCTCAAGCAACTCATTTCGGTATAAAGCAAATGGTCAAATAAGGTCACTCCCAGCAAATCAGTATATAATATAACAATGACATGAGGATATGATTATATTAAATATGAGAATGAAGCATAAAAAAAGTAAAAGTCAGGCATACTTCTATTAGACTTGCTTCCCCTGGTGCCTCTATCAGCAAATCTACTTCGATCGTCTGCATTTTCGCCTACTGCACATACCAAAGTTCTCCTGTTTTACATAAGTAAGAAGTAAGAAGGAAGCAACAGCCAACAACATGTAAATTGCTGGACTTGCTTGAATTTAAGATTCTCGGTCTTTTCTAGATTCATGAAGCAAAAGTATCTTTATCATGTTTAACTGCTACTCAGTAATCATAGTCTAAGCATTCTTCACGAGAAAGAATTGTTATCCCTAGCTTAGTTTCCTTAATCTTCTTTCCAGTAGAACTTCCATGACCCAGATTCCTACAAGTTGAACTATGACCTCGACTTGCAATTTCCTTATTCTTACTTTGAAACCATTCCTTATTCTTACTTTGAAACCATGATCAAACACAGAATTAGACTGCAATCAGAATAGAATACTTACTCTTGGATTTTACTGACCAGGTTGGGGAGCCACCTTGATTCTCCATGTCTGAAGCCAGGACAGCTTCGTACAATAGCTGCTAAATGCCTACAAGCAGACAACGAAATACTTCAGCTTCCCAGGGTTATAGAAAGGCCGAAACGGCAATCAAAGAAGAGTGGTTTACTGGCAAAAATGGAACTCCCGTCAAATGCAATTAGGCAAAATAAAACCAAACTGAGGCTGTTTGGAGGCCTCTGCTTTCATCTCTGGCTGTTAAAACAACCAAAACGCCATTAGAAGCCAACTGCTTGCAAATCTCAAACCCAATCCCCTTGTTTGCTCCCGTGACCACCAGGAAAATCACACCATGAGGGAGCAATAACCAGGAAAATTGAACAGTTCATTTTCAACGGAGTTAAAAAAACAACAAAGCCGCTAAGATATAGACCTCACCTGCGATTCAGAACATTGTTGCATGTAGATGATGTGGCCAGTCTTGATGCGGTCCTTGAACTTGCCTGGTGAGAAATGTGTGGCGAGTGGAGACTGAACCGGACTTGGAAGAGTTGGCGGTCATCTCGCGGTCAATGGAGTGAGTAGCGGCGGTGATCTCGCGGGAGACGGAGTTTGCGTCGACTGCGATTTCGCGAGCGAAGGAGTTTGAAAGATTGAGCTGCGACAGCTAGGGATTTGAAACGGTCGGCGGCGATCTCGCGGGCGAAGAAGTGAGCGGCGACGGTGAACTCGCGGGCGAAAGAGTGAGTGGCGAATGTCATTTCGCGGACGAAGGAGTTTGGGAGATTGAGCGGCGATGGCTAGGGATTTGGAAGAGCCAGCGGACCAGAATGATGGATATCGAAGCGACGAGTCTGTATTCCTTTCTTGAAAGAGTTGCTTCAATAATTTCGCTTTTATTGGCGGCCTAGACTTAAAAGAAATGTGGATTAGGAATGACACAGGTTGTTGCAGCAAAGGATGGAGGCAAACACAACTCCTTTTTTTATCTATAGAAAAGGGCAACTCCCATTCAGCTGACAGACGACAAACACAAATCCTTTTATTACCAATATTTTTAGTCATATAGAGGTCAATTTGGTTATAAATATTTTCCTTTAGTTGGTGACTATTTTTGCATGTTAACGTGACCAAACATATTAGTTACTTTAAAAAGTATGAAGATGATTAACAAATAGTTTTGGTTGTGAAAAGAATTTCAACATTTCATTACCGAATTTTTTGGTTATATCAAATTTAATTTGGTTATAAAAAATCTTTTATTAATTAGTAACCAATTCATCAAACTTTTCACTACCGAAAAATAATTGGTTATAAATAATAATTTTTTGGCGACCAAAAAAAATTAGTTGCATCGAAAAGGTCACAAAGAGACACATTTGTTGTAGTGACGTTTTGGGCAAGGCAGCCTTACCCGTGGCTATGAATTACGTCGTCTAATCTCAGTCTTATGGCAAGAAAAGTTGTTTGTGTGCTCATTCTATACCCAGCTACGAAATATGTGGGAAGAAGATCAGTCAATCTCACCTACAGAAGCATGTACTTGTGGATTATGTCAGTGTGGTCTTGAGAAACGCATACTTGCAAAGGAAGAGATGGCAACGCTTTTTGACTTCCTTATGGGTCTAGATCAAAGTTTCAGCATTGTTTGCAGTCAAGTTCTATCGATGAAGCCTGCTCCCACGTTGGTCGAAGCTTTCAATATTGTATCCAACGATGAACAGCAGCGCCTCCTCGCTCAAAAGGGTCATCCGACAGCTGAAGCGTCTGCGTTTGCTTCACAAGGTGATAGCGTCGATCGTAACGGTCCATGCAACAGTGAGAGCCGCCCAATTTGCACACACTGTGAAAAAGTTGGTCACTTTAAAGCCAATTGATATGACATCATTGGTTAGCCTAGTCGTGGAGAATCAAGTCAAGACGACAAGGCTCCTCAAGTTGATAAGAAACGTCGTCCACCTCCTGTGAAAGTACAGTCCAAGGATCGGCAGCCACGAGCTGTAAAAGCTGAAGCCGAGGCGACCTTAGTAGCCGACTTCATTGTTCATCAACTGGAACAGCTTCGACAGTTCTTCAATCAATCCGCACATGTGGACGATCCCTCCGCAAACATGGAAGATAATATTTTCAACTCTTCTGAATAGCTAATCGACTCAGGATGTAACGAGCATATCACCAGAGATGATTCGTTGCTAAGTAATGAGATTATAAACTCGATAGTCAGCCGGTAAGATTCCGAATGGTGACAGTGTGCCAGTTGCAAAGGTTGGATCAGTAAAGCTTTCTACGGGTTTGCATTTAGACCAAGTCTTGCATGTTCCAGAGTTTCAGTGCAATTTTCTGTCAGTTAGTCGACTCACTCGAGATAACAATGTTGCCTTTATATCTCTTCATGACATGTGTCTGCTCCAGGACTTACACTCCAGAAGCGTGATTGGGAGGGGGATTCTCCATGATGCTTAGGAGTCAGGATCGTTTCGTGTTTTCTGCTGATGGGAAGGAGACGTTGTCGAAGGAAGTTTGGCATGCTCTCATGGGTCACCCATCTCCAGCAAAGCTTTCACAGCTTAGTTCATCTATTTCGGTGTCTTTTAGTAAAAAACAAGAACCCTTGTCATTCCTGTTTTTGTGCTAAACAGAGTCGGATTCCTTTTCCCACCAGTTCAATAAAGACATCAGCTTGTTTTGAGTTACTCCATATTGATATTTGGGGAGGATATCAAGTTCCATCGCTCAGTGGTGCTCACTAATTCTTGACTATTGTGGATGATTTTAGTCGCGATGTATGGGTTTATCTATTGAGATTTAAGTCAGATGTTGCTCGATATTTGATGATGCTCTATGAGCTTGTTCATACACAATTTCGCAAGAAGGTGAGACGCATTCAAGCGGATAATGGAATGGAATTCAACACGCCTATTCTACAAATTTCTATGAGCGATTTGGCATAGTTCTGCAAACAAGTTGCACCGACACACCTCAACAAAATGGTGTGGTTGAGCGCAAACATCATCATATACTGGATACGACTCGTGCTTTGTGTTTTCAGGAAGGGTTGCCGCTTCATTTTTGGGGCGAGTGCATTCTTACTGCTGTCTATATGATCAATCGCTTGCCTACTACTGCAACAGGAAAGACCCCATTTGAGATCTTGTTTGATAAACCAGCTTCCTATGCACATCTAAGGGTATTTGGTTGTCTGGTTTATGCGAAAGATAATTGTGGCAGTCTCCACAAGTTCGCGGAACAGGGGCGAGCAAGTGTGTTTCTTGGACATGTGGCAATAAAGAAGGGCTATGTTTTCTACGACTTGGCCATGCAGAAATCTTTTTCTGTCATGATGCTATATTCCACGAAAAGCATTTCCCATTTCATAGTCCCAACCCTCGTGAGTATCATTGGCTTCCCGCTGACGCTTTGGAAAGTACCTCTCTGTCCGACTATCCCATTGATGATGATCACGAGGTTGTAGTTGTTGCTCCGTTTGACAATTTGGTGAGACCTACTTCTGCCTTAGATCCTACGACGACATCGTCCTCCTCTCCAAGTTCCAAGGACAACGCACATGAGCTGTCGTCTTCCTTGCCGTAACCTACTTCTCCGGCGTCACCACCAGATCCTTCCTCGGCAGAGGAAGCTAATAATTCCCCAGATTCTCCACCTATTGGGCATGGTCTTCATCAACGTAATCGTCCCAAATATCCTAATATCTATGTCATCGAGAAACAGTATGAGCAGCTGGCATCGAACGTAAAATACCCTTTGTCCCATTATGTCTCGTACAATAGAGAAACCCCGGAGTTTTGAGCCTTTCTTGCCGCTGTCACCAGCAATAAAGAGCCTCAAACTTGGCAGGAAGCTCTTCGTGACCCCCGCTGGCGGGCTACCATGCGCAAGGAGGTAACAGCACTTGAGTCTACTCACACTTGGACACTTGTTCCTCTCCCTCCAGGTCGTCGTGTAATTGATTGTCACCGGGTTTTCAAGATCAAATACCTCCCAGATGGTACGATTGAGAGGTTTAAAGCCCGTCTAGTGGCTAAGGGGTATACTCAGGTTGAACGGGTGGATTACCACGATACGTTTGCCCCAGTTGCCAAACTTGTCACTATTTGTTGTCTCTTAGCTGTAGCTGTCCAGCGTGGTTGGCATCTTCAGCAATTAGACGTCAAAAACGCGTTCCTCCATGGTGATTTAGATGAAGAGGTTTAAATGCACGTTCCCCCTGGATTTCAGGAACCTGGAGATACCCATGTTTGTCATCTGCAGAAGTCTATCTACGGTCTCAAGGAAGCTTCTCGCAAATGGTACCACAAGTTCACCACTACTCTCCGTGAACTTGGTTTCCGTGCTTCTCCAACAGATGATTCTCTGTTTATTTATCGTCGTGGGGAATCTTTTGTTGCTGCATTAATCTATGTTGACCATGTCCTTTTAGCTGGTAATGACATGGCCTTCATTACTCGCGTTAAGGGTTTTCTCGACAAGCGATTCAGCATCGAGGACCTCGGTTCCATGCGGTATTTCTTGGGGCTTGAGGTTGCGTTGTACTCAGTCAGAGGAAGTACACACTTGACATTCTGGAGGAAGCCGGGATTCAAGGTGCTCGTCCTAGCCTTTTTCCTGTAGAGCATAATCATCAGCTCACTCGTTCCTCTGTCTCCGAGGCATTAGTTGATGGTTCTTCTTATCCTCGGCTCGTCGTTCGCCTGCAGTACCTCACAGTTACGCGACAATATATCACCTATGGCATGAACATACTCAGTCAGCTTGTCAATACACCTACTCAGATGCATCTTGATGTTGCGATGCGCATTCTTCGTTACTTGAAGTCTTCCTCGGGTCATGGAATGTTCTTTCCTTCACTGGGATCGCTCGAATTGTGGCTTATTGTGATGCAGATTGGGGTGGATGTCAGACCACTCGTCGTTCTACTACAGGATTCTATATCAGTCTCGGTTCCGCACCTGTCTCCTAGCGGACCAAGAAGCAGAAGGTTGTTGCTCATTCATCAGCTTAGGCTGAATATCGAGCCATGGCCAGCACTATTAGTGAGGTTCTTTGCCTTCGCTAGTTGTTAAGTGAGCTGGGAGTACCACAGTCCAGTCCAACTCCGCTTTATTGCGACAACCAAGCAGCCCTTCACATCGTTGCTAATCCGGTCTTCCACGAGTGCACTAAGAACATGGAAATGGATTTTCACTTCGTTCGGCAGCGTGTCATCTCTTGCAACATTGAACCATGCAAGATTAGCTCTCAGCACCTGTTGGCGGATCTCTTCACCAAAGGTCTGGGCACAGATCATTTTCGCTCTCTCTTGTCCAAGCTGAATGTTTGTGATCTTCACCGTCCAGCTTGCGGGGGCGTATTGGGATGTGATCCACCTTCGGTGGTCCATCATATACATTGCATAGGCATGCAGACTCCTTGTCATGTTGAGACTAGGAAAGAGCATCTCGTCATTTATAAACCCTAGCCGAGTTGTGGAAGGGTATATATAATGATGTATGGCTGATTGGCCAGGTAACGTAATAAGAAATTCCCCTTCACTGTGGACGTAGGTCTCACCTCCCGAGAGCCGAACCACGAACAAAGTGTCAATTTACTTTCCGCAATCCTATTTCTCAATGAGTTCCTCTACAACTTGTGCTAGGGCTTCCTCGTCATTGGCGATTGTGGAATCGAATTTCCCCTCATCGGTCAAGGGGTTCGTGAGTTCCTCGGTGGCGGGTGGTTTGGCGGATGATGTGGGCCGGTTAACTTCCTTCATGGCCATAACAATGACGGAAGACAGAAGGGCGAACTGTGGCGGTGTGGCTTCTAGCATCGTCGGGGATGGGAGTAGATCCAGTGAGTAACCTTGTTGTTTTATAACCCCATGCATAACCCAATAAGAATCCGCCACATCAGCGTCTCCTTCTCTCTCCTCGAAAAACCTTTAATTTTCTTTCCCTTAATCTTTAACGGACGATTTCTCACTCGTTTTAACTCAAAAATTTGCCAGTTATTACCAGTCTATACCATATGGTATTGACTAGTATTATATTACAGCATACCATATAGTATGAAAAATACCACCCCATACCAGGGTGGTATAGTATGGTATGGAGTTGCTAATGAGAGGTATGAAAATTTTTCACCCAGAAAAATTTGAAATCCAATAGTTCATGATTAAATCGTTCATTCTGTCCAAAAAATTTCGAAAACGACTAAAAACGAAGGAGATACCATATGGTATGGAGTTGGTAATGAAAAGTATGAAAAAAAATTTCTCAAAAAATATTGAAAATTGATATCATATTGTAGAGCACAACAAACTCGTTCCATCTGTGCAAAAAAAAAAAAATTTGAAATCCGAGTTAGAATGAAGAAGATATGATCCAATCAAGAAAACTATAGAAAATAAATTCTTTTAACTCTCCACCCTTAGATCTGCAATCACTTAAAAGAAGGGTTCAGATTTGGTTACTCATAGTTATGCACCTAAGATTATGCACCCTATCTTGAGCCGTCGGGGATGGGGGAGAAGCTGGGGTGAGCTCGACAACAACGGCTGGTGAAATTGGGGATGCGATGCGTGATGACAGGGAAGTTGCGGTTAGCTCCTCGTTTGCGGCATGAATCACGACTTTCTCGGCTACGACAGTCGAGGTCGCTATGACAATGGGTGGTGGTGTGATCGATTGTCGAATGTGAGCTACGGCTAGTTCATCGTCAAGAGCGGGTGATGATGAAAGAGCTACGGTTAGCTCCTCACTGGTAGAGACGTCCACTATCAAACGTTGCCTGGAAGAAGGACTCGTCGGAGTTCGTGATGAGCTGCCTCATCATCTCCAAAAGGCTTTAGGATACCCTCCTCGATTCACTGCGAACGTTGACTGATCGCGTTAATCCGCACGGTGGCGTCTTGCTTTGCGTAGAGGAGGCCTTGGAGGAGCTCCTTGTCGATCGCTAGCTGGTCGGAGGCAATCGATGCTTGCGTAGCTTTCTTTGGCGCCATCATTCCGGATCACGATAGTCGTTCGAGCAATCAGGCTCTGATACCAATTATCACGTGTATATCTCCGTTGAGAACCTTCACGTAACAATTGGTAACGTGTATTTCTTCAGTGAGAACCTTCACATAACGTGCATCGTCGATGTTGAAAGATATTCGTAAGAAAGAGAGTTAGAACGAAGAGAATATTCAGAGGAACAAAAATAACTACAACTACTAATAAATTCCAATCTTTAACATCACATTAAACCAATGAACTAGTACATATTTATATGTATAGAAGCCTCTACCTTCTCCTATCTAGAACATGACTTCTACTCTTGTAAGGAAATAACTAACAATACCCAAATCCTACTTAAACAAGGAAACTACTAAAAAGGACAATTAATAAATAAAATACTAAACAGTAAACAATAAAATAACTAAGCCCAAATCGAGGCCCAATAGTTACGATGGCTTGATTCACGAAACACAAATCCATCACCACAATCCAACAACCAAATGACCCATTCATTAATACAAAGTGCTATTTAGAAGTTGTTCCTAATCATGAGTGAATCATGGAAACAACAAAGTGCGGCCCCAAGACAGAGTGATTATTTAATACGGGATGTAAACTATACTTATAAACTGGAATTAGGAATAACAGCAATACAGTTATGAAAGATTGGAATAATACAAACTCAATAGTCCAGATCACTCAGACATAACATTAACTACATATCATAGGAGATCTACGAGAGATCATACTCGTGTACTTAACCTATGATGGGCTCAACTATGAGGGCTAGGACTTGCTTCTTTGATTCAGGATTTGGAGTGCCATGGCTATCTCCGCTTTGATAAATGCAATGAGCCATCCTTGCTAAATTGATCGCTGATTGTAGAAAAGATTTGACGAACGCATTTGAACCAACTATATCCTTCGTAATTAAAAAAAACTCTTGGTTCATCTTCTTCCACGCTTCATCGATCAAACATTCTATGTGTTGCCTAGCTTGCTCCTCACTAACTCCATTGTCATTCATGTAGCAGGAGATGGAGTTTGTTGTTTCACCTCGAGCTATTTCCTCCTGATGATCACCATAAAGACCGCAATGAGCTTTTGAAAAATAACCACATACAAACCATCCAAATTTCCACATAGCTAACCCTTGTTCAAATCTTGAAACCTTCAAGACTGCATAGCTAACCCTTGTTCAAACCTTCTAGAAGAATTGAATGAATATTGTTGTGAGCATAAAAGGACTCGAATGTTGTAGTGAAACTTAGATCAACATCACGGCTACATATGAAGATCTCTTATAACAAGAGTAAAAATTAAAATTTGAATGTTCCAACATTGCTAAGAATACGTAGCTAGTGGCTTATGCATTCCGGGGAGATGAGAAAATTAAGTGATTCACCAGATGGAGCAGAGACCAAAATATTGTAGAGACTCCAAAAAAACTAACCATGCCATTGAGAACTGTTATAAGTGAAGAATAAAAAATAAGACAAGGGCTTAAAGCTTACATATTTGCATGTTCTTTCGGTAGAATTACTTCTAGGGATGATGATAACCAAGAGGTTGAGCGATAGATGCATAGCTAGTTTATTAGTTTTTAGGTTATTATGCTTCTGTTATAATTATGCTTGTAGTCTAGAATTGTAAATGAATTTTGTTCTTGTGGTCTTTGAACTAGAATTTTAGATCCCTCTTCTAGCGTTTTACTTTTATTTCATTCAAGTAACGATTAAGTCCTTCAATTAATCAGTAGTTTTATTCAAGTCCTTAGATTTGAAACTTTTTATATTGATACTGAAAAATTAAAGTTTTCTATGTAAGTGTCTACCATCTTTGTTATATTTTGTCTAATATATTACACAAATCTTGATCACTTTTGTGTATGTTTGGCTCTAGTCTTTGTGGGAGAAATCTCTAAGTTGGGTACTACACCCATAGTCATAAGGGGTTGATTGGGTTGCTATACATATATAGAACCATAAGACCTCTCATGATTACGATGATACTTAATAATGAAATCTAAAGCTCTCTTAATGATTTGTCTACAAGTAGAATGAATAGATACACATCATACACCTCACTTAACCAATATTACTTTAGTTGCACGCAAGTGGGTGAGAGTTTGATTTCTAAGTTTATACTATAGGAGATGAGAGTCAAATTGTTCACATCATTTGGATCTTAGAAATCGTTAAAGACGGACTCGAGTTTAATCAAATTATATCTCTCCAAATTGTTCAAGTCGTTCCAATACCATTGTCTAGATTTTCAAGCTAAGTTATAATTTTCCCACAAAATAATATATTAGTAGTTAGCACGACAATCTTACCGAAGAGGTTGCCAGATCATTGCATAGGCGAAAAATGATAGATGGCCATTGAAGAATCCTATCATTGCTCATTAATTGCAATAATGTCTTCTTCGTGGAATCGAAGTCATTCGAATGTTCATCACCATCTAAAAGATAGCAAGTATGGACTAGAATGACTGATCCTGAGACAGATCTCCATGCATTGTCTAAGTATTCAGAGAATGTTGGAGGGGCATACTCCTTATGGCTCCATCTTGCTTCTTTCAAAAATGCCTTCAACATATCGGCCCACTAAAACAACAAAAAATCACATCACTTATTAGCGAGTTATAATAAGCGAACAAGGTATGTGATCTGGTCCAATTAATCATACCAATTTGGCCAAATTGGGGATGATGTTGTATCCATGTTTTCTTAGAAATCCATATGCCATTTCGTTTATAGTGTTGTACAAAGCTAAGAAGCATATCTTCATGTAGTTCGGTAAGCTCTGAATAGCATTAATGTCCCACCTGAAACATACCCAAATAATTATTTGGATATTTCTAAAACTTCTCTACATGTTAGTAAAATAAATCTCATATTTTTATGAATACGAAATAAATATTCACGAGTATTTGTTGTAGATTCAACTTCAATGGACATAATGCGTATTTCAGAGTAGATGTTATATATTTTTCTTGAGGAAATAAATATTACCTCTCCACTGCATCGGTAAATAACTCTAACTCGTTCATTGTCCCATAAATGTCATAAATATCATCAATTGTAGTGATGAATGAGGAAACTTTTGTTAACCCTCGACGATATGAGCTGAATTGAGGCTCGAACATCAGTGAAACTGCCCAGAAAAAGCATTCCACCAATCTGTCTCTACTGAAACTCAACTCTTTTGCTAACCCCAGATTGTTCCACCACCTTCAAATTAAATTTTTTAAGCAAATGTTAATTAATCGTCAAAACGACTACCATTGCAACACTATCAACATATTTTCATATAATTTGGTATGTAACTATCTCTGATAACTTTGAAAAATCCACATTTGATCAATTATGAGGAACGATGAAAATAACTTATGAAGACAGTTCATAATGATAGCAAGTATGACAATCAAATTATCGTGAGCTCATCACTGAATCAACACACCTATTTGACTTAGAAAAATAGAAAATTCCATTACCATGATGTGTTCTTCAGGTCTTGTTGGAGTACTGATTGAGCCATGTTGAACTCTAACTTGGCTAGTTCAAGCAACGCCAAGTTCGTTCTTTCCTTCTTCATGCATAATTCAATGTACCATCTTGCTTCTAGCATCAACATTCTCCTATGCAATGGAATCTCTAGAGAGTGTCGAATAAGTTCTTTCATGTCCTCATAATTATCACTAGAGTCCATTTCCAACAAGACGTTGCCGAGGTATTCAGTTGTAAGTTTCTTAGCCTTATCCAAAATGTCTTCACCTTCATAGGCAAAATGTGATGCTTCATACAAACTTAAAATATCTTTCAAATCCTCATGCCCGGTGCAACATTCTTTTACGTGGATTTCACCTCTATCACTCACGAATTTCCTGAACACATCTGGATAACACATCCCAACCCAAACCAATTTGTTTTAATTTCAACAAAAAATGTTATGGATAATTAAAAAAAAAACCTTACATTGGTTAAGCATTATACCATTATCATACTTTTCTTATATGACTAAGATAAAGAATCCAAAATTATAATACCTTGTGAGATGACATAATCATTTTGCCTAAGAAGCCTGAAGTGAAGAGCGACCGTGTGGAGGGACATATTTTTCACGGGATAATATTTTTCGAAACATGCAAACTTGTCAAGAGCTTTTTGTATATCAGTCTCAAATCGGTGGGTCAAGCATAATCTCTGGATATCATCAATCAACTCTAGCATAGATAATGAATTCTCCTCCTTTATATCACTATTCAGAATCATTTTGATATCTCTCTCCAGCATCACGACCATTCCTTTGTACACTTGACCCTGAAAATTCCAATGAATTAGTAACTCCTACTAAAAAAAGAGGAAATTGAAACTTTAGAATCAGATATGCTCTAATAAGTGATCATATTTATAAAAATTCGTGGATTAAATTAAAATTATGTAAAGTTAAGAATCCTCTGTTAATTTTATAACAAGCCTATACCTCTCTCTCTCACGTTTTCTTTTATTTCACTATTTGTCTCTTCACTTTTGCTCACCATTCATCACACGCACTTCATAAAACAAAACCCACCATTATATAGTTGGTCGAAACCGGTCGACTTAGTCTCCTAAACAAAATTGTATAATACAAAATTATGTTTTAATTCTATTCTCCCACAAAACTCTACAAGTGTTGTCAATGCATATCCCCAATGCGAAATTCAATCGAAATTAAAAAGAAAAAGTTAAGGAGAAGAACTATTGCACTTACATCACTTATGTTGTTGACCTTGAAGGACTGGAGAAATTCGTAACTCCATATTGTTGGCTTGTAATTGGCAGAGCGTCGTGTTTGAAGTCCTGAAATATGAGCCGATGTATGAGTACTTACTACCTCCCGATTTATGCGACGAGTTGATTTTGGAAAAAGATTATGATGAAGGACGATAGAACTAGTTTGGTTCACCAGAGACAGACTATAAAAATTAAAACCCATTAGGATGATCAATGAACTATATTTTTGGAAGAGAAAGAAATGTGGTGAGACTTGCAGCTTGCTAGCTACTACTTATCTTTCCAAGAAAAGGGAAACTACTAAAATTAATGACAACACCAAGTTATTTGGACTCATTGTTATTGTGGCTGTTAGTGGGAGAACACCTAATTGGACTTTGGAGAAAAGAAGTTGGAATGCACAACATCAAAATATAGAAACTCAAGGCTATTTATAGCAACAAATGAAACAAGTGGAAAGTCCACAAACTTATCGGGAGCAAATAAGGTGGTATAGCAATTGGAATAGAAATATGTATTTAATTGGGCTAAGATTGTAGACTCTCTACATGTTTTCTTTTTTTAAGGCTTTGAATAGTTTTTTGTATCTTTCTTGTATGGTATGCATTCCAAGGAAAGAAGAGAATAAATAAATAAGTGAAATAAGAGATAGAGCAACTTGGGATTTGTAAAATTATCTCTAATGCTAGAGTCAACGTGACGAAAATTTAAAAAAAAAAAGCTTTAATGGCAAGGCCAAAGTGCCAGAACGCTAAAATGAATTTTTTTTTTTAGAATCAAATTTGAATAACAAATAGATAAGGAGTGTCAAATCTTACAGAGCCCCATTAGCATATCTGACCGGCATTTCCCCACAGGGGACTTTGGACTGAGCCCCTTCTCGCGTGGATAAATGACAGAAATATAGTTTTTTTTTTAATTTACCACGAATATGGCCAATTAAAAACTATTTACAGAGATATTGTGGTTTATAGTAAGGATTGGGGCGGGACCACCTGAGACTCAGGCGGGACTAAATTTTTACCCAGTCCTGGGCGCCGGCGCCCCAGTCTCAAGCGGCCCCGCCTCAGACAAATTTTTTTAATTAGTCTGAGGCGCTGGCGCCCGAGACTCAGGCGGGAGCGCTCCGGACTAATTTTTTTTAAATTTTGGACGGGCCCTCCCACCTTATCCCCTCCCCACCACCACAATTCCTCCCTTCTTCTTCCTCCCCCCAACCCCGAACCAGCAGACCCCTCTCCCTCCTTCTTCTTCCTCCACCCCAACCCCGAATCGCCGCCCGCCGCCCGCAGCACCGTCCCAGACTCAGGCGCCGCCGCCGCACACTCGGGCGCCGCCGCCGCAGAGAGGAGCGCCGCCGCCGCAGAGAGGAGCGCCGCCGCCGCAGAGAGGAGCGCCGCCGCCTTGGACTGAACCGCCGCCGCCCGAGATGTCCTCCGACGAAGAACCAGCCGCCGCCGGCAGAGGCAGAGGTAGAGGTCGGCGAGGTCGTGGTGGAGCCGGCGGCCGTTTGCGCGGTGAGACTCTCGTCGGCAGTTTGATTTTTTTTTAATGTTTTGTGTTTTTTTTAATGTTTTGTTGCTTTGGTTTTGCAGTTCCGAGGCTTATGGATCCTTATTCGATGAGATTACCGCCGGCGACAATTGATCCAAGTCCGGTCGATCCGACACTTCTTTGGGGACACGGCCAACATCGTATCGACTCTGTTTGGACAAACGAGGTAAGTATTTGATAATTATTCATGTAAAGTTAATTAGCTAATTAGATTATTTTAGGTAGTGAACTGAACTGAACTGTTAGGTGAAATTAGTATAATTTTATGTTAGATAAGACAGATTAGAATTTATTAGGTGAAATTAGAATTATTACGAATGAAAATGAATTAATATAAGTTTTGTGCACTATAGGCTGGTGATCGACCGTACCATGTTCGAGGTACGACAATTTTAGTACCTTACCATGAGCTTTATCGGCCATATCTCGAAGCGGCAGGCTTGTTTAGTGTCGTGCCCCTAGTCCCTATGAACCCCGATGCTAGTTTGATTACTACGCTCGTAGAGCGGTGGCGCCCCGAGACGTCGACCTTCCATCTACCGTGTGGTGAGATGACGATCACGTTAGAGGACGTTGTTACACTGTCCGGTCTGGCGATCGACGGTGATGCCGTCGTAGTTGATATACCGGATGAGGAGTGGTCGGCGATCTGTTTGAGACTGTTGGGACGAGTTCCGGCCGATCTTGTAGGCAGTGTCGCTGTTGTTAGGATTGTTTGGCTGAGGGTTGAATTCAGTCATCTGCCGGAGAATGCATCACAGGAGGTTATAAAGCAGTTTGCACGAGCTTATGCTCTATCTCTGCTTGGAGGTGTACTTTTCTCGGATCGGTCTGGAAGTACGGTGCACCTACAGTACCTACTTCTGATTGAGGATTGGGAGAGAGCTGGACGGTTTGCCTGGGGAGCTGCTGTTTTATCCTACCTGTACCGTGAGATGGGTAGGTCGACTTTGCACATTACGCATACCGGCACTTCTCTTAGCGGTGACCTTGGTGGATGGGTCGCCCTACTGCAGTTTTGGGCGTGGGAGCGATTCCCACATCTGGCACCTCGAGACGAGGAGACGAGGGCACAGGCCACCGAGGATGCATTCCCACGTGGTCTTCGATGGCTTTCGGCCAACAGTCGTCAGTATGGTGACCAGCTATTCCAGTACAAGCTGTGGTTTGACGCGATGGACACCGTGGTGGTTAGTATATAACATTTCATTTTATATAATAGTTTTCATTTGTTTTATATTTTTAGATTTAGGGATAATAACGATAATTTTTGGATTTAATGTAGTGGCAACCTTACTTTGAGAGAGCACTTCATCTCAGAGGTAGTGTGCTACAGTCGGAGACATTTCGAGCACTAGTGCCACTTATCTGCTTTTCATCGGTGATGTGGCATCATCCAGACCGCGTGCTCCGGCAGTTTGGCATGAGACAGCATGAGCCTCATCAGCCACATTCTGAGGCTGAGGTTAGGTTTTTTCTTCGCCAGGCTACTCGTGGGCCATCGCATGGGCAGCAGTTGGTACACGCCTCCAGAGAGTCGATTGCTTTCTGGAACCGTCGACACGAGTTTGTAGCGACGGCTCCATATACTGATGAGGAGTTAGCCTACCACTCGGAGCATATGGAGTGGTATAGAGATGTCACCAGACGATCCGGCACACGGAGAGGAGCTGCAGCAGAGGCGTTGGTTAGTTATTTGATTTATTTGCTTAATTTGTTGTTAATTGTGTGAAATATCTGACATTTTTGTTGGTGTTTTTTAGTACGACACTATCGAGCATGCTGAGGTGAGTTTGCGTGACGGTGTACGGTCTGGAGGGCTGACCCCCGACCAGTGTGAGGACTTGGCCAACTTTATGGCATCCGGGGTTGCTGCTCTAGGGTTTGAGGATCGTAGATACCCTGATCTCACAGTACCTGTACAGCGCCATTATGAGGGGCCCGTCATGACTGCCTGGCCAGAGCGTACTGATCCGACACCGGGCTGGGTCGTCCCAGAGCCACAGTTCAGACAGGAGCATAGGCCACGTAGACAGAGACGTGAGCATCGTGATGCACCTAACCCATTTCGGGTTTCCGATCGACAGCGAGCACAGCCCATCCGGCCTACATCGAGGAGCTTCCAGTTTAATCCGCCTCAGACGCAGTTTCAGTCAGATCCTTCCTCGAGCTTTCAGCCGCCGCGACGACAGCAGTTTCAGTCAGATCCGTCATCGAGCTTCTATCAGCCAGAGGATAGCTTCCATACACCGCAGCATGCTACGATGGGAAACATGGCATCAGGTGGTGATACTAGAGCAGCGGCGACTCCCGACCTGTGGCAAGAGGGTGATGAGGTGTTTAGGGAGACGATGTGGATCCATGAGCAGCACCTTCAGTCTCAGCGTAGTGGTGGCGGTCAGCCTGATGAGCATCTTCAGTCTCAGCAGGATGAGATGTTCGGTACACAGGACCAGGATGGTGGAGTTGAGGAAGATGAGCCACAGGAGTATGATGGTAGACCAGTGCGCATCAGGGTGCCTGCTAGGTGTGGTACTGGCGGCCATCTAGCGGTGGAGCATGGTGGTCGTCGTGGTGGTCGTCGTGGTGGTCGTCGTGGTGATCATCAGTGAGACTATTATTATTATGTACTTCCTTCAGACGTTTATTTTTGGATTGTTATTATTATGTACTTCCTTCAGACTATTATTTTTGGATTGTTATTATTATGTACTTCATTCAGACTATTATTTTTGGATTGTTATTATTATGTACTTCATTCAGACTATTATTTTTGGATTGTTATTATTATGTACTTCATTCAGACTATTATTTTTGGATTGTTATTATTATGTACTATAAACAAACAACAACATCTCAAACAACAACATCTCAAACAACAACATCTCAAACAAACAACATCTCAAACAAACAACTTTTACATGGTAAATCAAAAGATAACAACAACATACCAAACAACAACATCTCAAACAAACAACAACTTTTACATGGTAAATCAAAAGAAATATAACAACTTCTACCACCTCTCAGCCACGTCTATTACCTCTACTTCCTCTTCTACCACCTCTCGTACTTCGTTGGCCACCACTCCCTCCTCGGTTGCTCCCACTCCTACTAGCTTGGCCGCCGCAAGTTGATGCATTATGTCCCGCTTGGTTACAGTTGCTGCACACTTGGTGTGATGCACCCTCCCTTGGCCAGTCCATCTCGTTGTGGATCCTTGTAACTCGTGGCCTCCCCGGCTTCCTAATCATGTGCACATTAGGATGGAGAATAGGACCATTATGTTTCTTCCAACCCTTAGGTTCACCAAGAGGTGCGAAACTTGTCCCATAACAAGCCATCACTGTTTCCAGCTTGTAGACATTGTTGACAAACCTATACGCATTAGCCCCCATTCGGTTGCAAGCTGCAATGGCATGAGAGCAAGGAATTTTATTTCCTTGAAATTTACCACAAGTGCAAAATCCTGCCCGGTTTTGATCGTCAAAGTGAACTGTGAGTGTGTTTGACCCTGTCATGTTGAAATTGTTGGGAGGAGTCTGAACTACATAGATGCCTTGACCTAGATCAAGAGCTGTCACAGAATGTCCAATTGCCTTTTGTGACCTGTACTTCATTAGCTCTTCGCACTTGTTGGAGTACTGTGAACCGCCACTTCTAATTTCTGCTCCTGTCTCCAACCTATACATATCGAATTTCTCCACCAATCGCCAATAGGTATGCTGCACAAGAGAAGCTATCGGAAGTGCACGAATACCTTTGAAAACACCATTGACGCTTTCTGCCATGTTGGATGTCAGGATAGACCAACGACCCCCACCATTGTAGTTATCATGTGCTAAACTCCAACGAATCTGATGTTGATCCACCCAATTATCACATGAAATATTTCTATCAGCGGCCACCTTCTTAAATTGCTCAACTTGACGATCAAACTTCTCCAACCGTTTTTCTCCGGCTAACAAAATAAACCACAACACGTGTTAGATAAATTCATGACAAAATTACATGAAAACAAATAACAAAATTAAATGAAGAAAGCTTACCGACTCGAAATAGTTGATTATACATAATTTTGCTTCGAGTCTTCCTTTGCAAATTGCTTGCATAGTGTCGCATGCACCACCTCCACTCCCAACCTCTTCCGATGTTATTCATGGCTTCATAGAGTCCTGCATGTCTATCTGAGATGATGCATACATCATTTCGATCAGTCAAACCCTGAACCTTCCTCATGAACCATGGCCAACTCTCAGTATTCTCGCTCTCCACTATGGCAAATGCAATTGGAAAAATCTTCCTCCGGCCATCAAATGAGCTCGCCATGAGTAGCACTCCTCTATACTTCCCAGTAAGAAATGTTCCATCCACAACCATGACGCCTGGACAATTCTTGAATCCATCTATACAAGGTCCATAAGCCCAGAATACTCGCTGAAATATTAAATGACCAGGTTGAGTCGAAGGAACTGTTACCCAATCAATCACCGATGTTGGCATTTTTCTCTTGACCACCCGCAAGAATGTTTGCAAAAAATCGTAGGATTCTTCCCAATTTCCATGCAACTTCTCCAATGCTCTTTGTTTCCCATACCAAGCCTTCTTGTAAGTAACTTGCATATTAAACTTATCTTTCAACTCGGCTTGAACAGTTAGAACACTCAGATTTGGTTGGGCACGTACCAAATGTTTGACGGCCTCAGATATCATGTCGACATCAAGATGGCGATGATCCGTCGGTTGAGTCGTACTGCTACAAGAATGCACCAACTCAGCTTTTCTCACAGTCCATTCGCCCCCAACATCTCGACATCCAAACCGCACCATCCAAGGACAATTGTCATCCTTGTGCCTCAAACATCTGACCTTCCATATTGAAGGTGACGACTCCACCACGCCATATAGAAAGTTGCGTTGTAGTGCGTGGTGTTTAATCGCCATCTGTGCAGCTTGTTTCGAGTGAAATATCTGCCCCTTGTAGAATTCTCCTTCAAAACTATCAACAATAGGCATTGGAATTACGCCATATGAATCAGCAAGTGCAAATTCTTCGTCATCTTCATTGCCCTGCAAGTAAAAATATGGAGGATAATTAAGTTGCTCTCCTTCCTCCTCCTCCTCCTCCTCCTCCTCCTCCTCCTCATCTTCCTCCTCTCCGTCATCACCGTGATCATAGTCATGATCGGATGGCACGCTCCATGTATCATCTTCTTCCTCTCCACCCTGATCATCACTGAGCTCAACATGTATCTCAGCACCCAAACAATAAGGATTTTGTGCCATAAAATTCCAAAGCACATCCAAGCTATCATCATCCACAATAGGTAACGCATAATGAAATAAAACATCATTCTGCCATTCTGGAAGACGGTAAGTGAAACCTGTGATCACATCACTATCTTTTACTGCTTCGTCTCTGCGCCGTATTCTCGGAATTAGAGTCTCACAAAGTTTGTGATATGTGACTCTGGATGGAACCGTCAACTGAAAACTACTACCACCAACGAATTTGACACCCAAATTATCCTCTACTTTCTCCGATTTCCACCGAACAACTAGTTCAAATCTTCTAAAATCACTACAAAAAAACAAACTCACTAATTAAAAACTAAACACAATCATAATAGCATTTGAATAATATAATTACAAAAATAAATGTGTCTCTTACCTAGCCATTTTTGCAGCAGCAACCAGAGCTCTCTCCTCTATTTTGGACGATTTTTTTTGTGGTGTGAATCTGAAACGAAATGTCTGTCTGGGTTTTATAGGGTGGGTGGCCAATCCACCTACTCGCCTCAGTCTCGGGCGCCACCGCCGGAGTCTTGATTTCCCACCTACTCGCTTCAGTCTCGGGCGCCGCCGCCTGAGACTCGGGCGCCACCGCCCGAGTCTAATAAAACGGTCCAAAAACCAAGTCTTAAGCGGCGGCGCCTGAGTCTCAGGTGTACCCGCCAATTCTGATGTATAAAACACAATATCTTTGTCAATAGTTATTAATTGGCCATATTCGTGGTAAATTTAAAAAAAAAAAAAACAATATTTATGTCATTGTCCCTTCTCGCGTCTGCGGCACACCTCCGTATCCGTCCATACGCCATTCTTAAATTGGTACCCTTTAAATGATCTCATTTTTTCCCTCTCCATCAAGATAAACAAAGGGACTCCATAACCTCTTTGAATTTGTACTACACATAATTTTAAAGAACGAAAACTTGAGCAAGAAAGAAAGAGCTAACCGTAGAAGAATGAACTAGATGTTAGTTAACTAAGCAATAGAGTAGCTCATCTTGTGGTTCGGAACACCATTTTTTATTTCTGACCTCGTGTCGTATTTTTGTTTTTTTGTTCCTGTATTGGTTCCACAATGTAATTACTGATCTTTCTATCAATCAATATGATTATTTTTTGTTAAAAAAATTAGGAGATAAAAAAAAATTAAAATAAAATTATGATATACTTGGATAGAGAAATATTTTTTTGGTAATTTATCTGAGTTACATGAGGTGGTTTTGCATATGATCTCTTCTTCAACTATTGTGTTTTCTACATTGATAATGTTATAATTAGTAACCAAAATTTTTCCAAAATTGAAAACAAAAGATAAAGAATAAAAAAATGACAGGAGCTCTCTCTCCACTTTCTGCTCTCCGAGCTCGGGAGACTGGTGCTTCATGTGGGATGAAATCCCGAAATACACATATTTTAAAAACAAAATTCCAAAATACACACGTTATAAAAAAAATTTCAAAAATATACATGTTTGGGCACCACTGTGGTTGACGGTCGCGGTGAATGCCTGACGTAACACTGAAACTTCAAACAAACGTAACTTTGTGCTCGGTTATCTGATTGTAGCGAAATTTTTTTTATTCCATATAACTTTTCAAGATCTTTCAATCTGCAACAAGACTTCATCTCAAAAAAAAAATTCATTTGTTACCCCGAACGAGCAATTTTTTGATTATGACAAACTTTGGAAGGACATAACTTTGAGCTCCTCAATCCGAACATCGTAAAGTTTTTTTGATTGCGCATAACATTTTAAGAACGAAAACTTTTACTAGGAAAGAATTCTTTAAAAAAGAAATTTTGTTGTGTATACGAGATTTTGGGAATAACTTTGCATTTACTTTTCACAAATCCAAATACTTTCCAAAATTATGGTTATAATCAAAGTTGTAGTACTTCAAAAGTTATGCAAAATCAAAATAGTTTCATGACATTCGGATTGTGTAGCACAAAGTTATGGTCTTCCAAAGTTTGTCAAAATCAAAAAATTGCTCATTCGGGGTAGCAAATGAATGTTTTTTTGGGATGAACGTTGTTGCAGATTGAAAGATCTTGAAAAGTTATGTGGAATCAAAAAACATTTCGCTACAATCGGATAACCGAGCACAAAGTTACGTTTTTTTTTTTAAGTTTTAGTATTACGCCAGGTATTCACCGTGGTAGTCAACCGCGGAGATGCAATCACTGCTTTGGTCTGCCGCGGTGAATGCATTCACTGCGGTTGACAACAGCGGTGATGCCCAAACAATTGTATTTTGGGATTTTTTTCTCTGCATGGTCTCTTTCGTTGCTATCTGCTTGAAAAAACAATAAGTGTGTGTGAATTTTTACTATATGTTGAATCTAAGTACGAAATGTTATTTTGGTGTAATATTATATGTTATAACTCATAGGTTAAATGAGATTTGATATAATTTATCATGATAAGTACAATATAATGACGTTTTCCATATTTCCGAGCTAAACCGGATGACCCATTAACCCTTGACCCACTAGTTCAACCGGGTCTGGGTCAACCCGCGGGTTGACATGTCCATTATTCTAGTACAGTACTGTGTATCTCAAAGTAAATGAAACGTACGCCATACTGACAGGCTATATAACAATTGGCAACCTTAATTACCTTGAAACGGCTGGCGACCATCTTTCGAAGCTCTTGCGACGACCGGCTTCGAATAATTTGAAACTGTTGGCGGGGATGCTAGCTTTATGGTTGTATTCAAAGGTTACAGCACAAATATTTAAGTGACACTTGCAATAAAATTTTGGTCTCTCAGTCGGCAATGCAAAAATTGAAGTGACAAGTTGCAACTGGTCAATTGTCAACTGTAGTTTCTCATTCATCACCGCGCACATCTGATGTGTTGTGGCATATTTTACACATAGTAGGTAATCTCTCGATTGATGGTTCACCATTTCATGAATTTTGTTTAATATTGTTGATGTGACTTGAATCGGACTATCAGCCGCTACGACTGGATTAGTCGGGGTCCCGTTGCCCGGTCAACGAGTGGGGTCCAGGGGCAACACCCTAGTGGGGGTGCGGGGGCATCGCCCCAGGCCCCCGGTGTATGAGCTCAATGTTATTTGGGTTCGGGTTCTGGGTCTGGTCTGTAACCGTTTCCTTTTGCCATATTGGATTAGGTTTAGACCCACATGGAAAAGTACTATAAATACTTCTCATACTCCTCTGTAATCTGTAATTTCCTCGATATAGTGAAACTGACTTTCTCTCTCTCTCTCTTGCCCATGGACTAGCTAACACACATCGTGTTAGTGAACCACGTAAATCTTGTTTCTGTGTTTTTCGATTCTCGCTTTCGTATTTTTGCTTTATCAATTCCGACGATTTCCCGATCTGTAGCAGCGCGTTTATAACAAATATATATTACTTTCATTTAAGAAGTGAAGTGAACTCGGCAACATGTAGTTAGATATTTGGCTTTTGAGAATGGAGGCACTTAATTAAAGGCCACCGTTTTGTTCTTATTGTATTGCAGTGCTACGGTGACAGCAAAGGTACAACCACAATATTATGAAAATGAAACACATAAAACATTTAATTGGTAATTCTGAGATTTTACGGAAATTGACAATTTTTTGTGTTTAGTTAATTCATTAAGCTCCATTTAGTTTATGATTGTTATGTAATCTTTTTCATTGGGCTTGCCCATTTGCATACTTAATGAATATTGTTAAAAAAAAGTAGTTCACCAATTCAAACTTGAAGTTGACCTTAGGCTCTGAGGGAGATGAAGTGTTCCATTTGTGGTATGAAGTGCGTTCTTCTTGATATGGTGGATGAACTTGATAATCTTGGTGACATGATTGTTGGCCATAGAGATATGTTGGTCTTGGATACCCGAAGCTATGGCTTGCATCATCACTTGAAGGTTGGTGATATTCCCTATTGTTGTGCCAATCGTTGGGATCCATATCTACAATATATGTATACATAAAAAAAAAGCAACCTAAAACAAAGGTGGGAAAAAAGAGAAAACAAAGGACGAACAAAAGCATAACACAGTATGATTAAAGGAAGCATAACGAAAGAAGAAAATATACGTGAAAGGAAATACGACATCACTAACATGATATCACGGCAAACTATTAACAAGAATCAAAACACACAATATAGAAAAATAATAAAAGACTAGAGTAGTATTTCTCGGCTTTCCTAATAACCTAAGAGTTTCCCGACAAAGGCGCCAAAAACTCGATAAGATATTATAAAACGATGGCCGTTCACTTCTAACCCTAATAATGGCAAGCGTACCAATGCTAGGCTAACAAGAAGGTTTGTTTTTGAACTAACCTAACCTAACTAAAACAACCAAATAAGTAGCTGAGATGTCGCTAGAGATGAGATGGTTTTCTAGATTTGAATCTTTCTAATAGTAGGACGAGTAGCTGATTGGTTCAAGCCCAAACCCAATTTGCCTATCTTCTAAGTTGCTAGTAGTTATCTAATCATGCTACACACAAGAATTCAATCAACAAAATCAGGCTACATACAAGAATTCATCTCCTCTAAACAACTATAGGGGTTCAATTCATAGAGAGAGAGATTGAAAATACAAACTAGAGAGCGAGAACGTTTGAAATCATTATCTTCTTCTTGGAATGCACCTTTATCCTTGATTCTTGGATGACTTATTCCTTTCGTAGCGCTCCTCCAAGGCCCTTTCTCTCACTAAAAATTATCCAAACCCTAATTTCTCACTATAGGCCGACCATATTTTGTCAATTGTGGAAAAGATGTTTATATAAAGATTTTTGGTGCACGTCACGACCTCGGGACAGTGACACTAGACAAAACGGTGACCAAAGACACGTCATAGCCTACGTTACAGTCGTAACCTTGGTCGTGACGAAACAGGATGATTTCCCATGGAAAAACCTTCCTTGCAACCTAACTCATCATGCCAAAACTCATAATCGATGTATAGGAACACAAATCATCAGCATAAAATTAGCTTCTAATGTTGTCTCGGTATGATGATTTAGCACACAAATGCCTCGATAATAAAAGTTAGAGATAACAACAATTTGGTTGTTATCAAAAGTTCAAAACGCAGCAACAGAAAAAGAGGGAAACAAAATGAGTGAAAAAAGAAAAGGTAGTGTCACATACGAGAGATTAGATTACATTTTGGTTATTGTTTACATAAGCAAGGAATTCATCATCGCGCTCTAATAAGGCCATATCTTGCTCGTTCAAGGCAACCCAAGCTTCGACTCCATACCCAGTTGGCGACTCCATCAAAAGGATTACGTTGTTTACATGATCTGCGAATTTGGCCATGCCAATCCACACCGGCTTCCCCCATCCAAAATCCACGTCGTACAGTCCCAGTCTGATCAAGCTGGACACCACAAAGTACATCGCCTTGCTCTCCCTTCCTGCAGCGCCGGCGGCCAGCATCTTGCACTTCATCTCCTCGTTTCTCGTATATTCTTCCCTTCCGCCTCCGCCTTCTATCCTCTCCATGAAATCCTCGTCCACTTTCTCGATCGAGCTCCTCAATTTGTGCGCCAATTGCTGCAATGTTGTCTGAGTTTCATCATCTGGAGAATGAATTTGGTTGATGTTCTGGTACGATGAGATGTTGCCCCACATCAGGTTGCCAACCCAGTAGTCCGCACATGGGTCACTCAATCGATAACGAAGGTCCACCGCCATCACTAAAAAAAAAATGTATAAATTAGATTATGCACGCGATCATATACACAATTTCTCACGTCCATAGATCTCGACTTGAAACGGGATGTTCGTGGGACTACTCATCAACGTCGGCTACTCAATGGCCGGAGACTAGTAAGGAAATCTCCCGGCGCCATACCAAAATCGTCGACCTCCCGGATTTGGGAATTACGGACATCGCCGGTCGCGGCAGGACACGGTGGCCAAATCCCTCACGATTATTCGGCAAATGATTCTCTCTAGATTCTCCGCGTCTGTTAGGAGGAGGTTTGCTCCGCCCTATCCGTTTCCGAAAACAATATTTTAAATGCGGAATATGGAATTCTAGTATCAATCAAACTCAAGGGTTTGACCAGACGTCTATACGGTTTTGTGTGACTGCGGATACCACTCTTGTTTATCAGCGTTCTCCCCTTCCCTACCAACAAGAAACGTTCTTGGGTGAAGAGCAACGAGCACCGCAGGTGCACATACAACCAAAAAACGAGACTTTTTCAGGTATAGGAACTATTACACAAAGTTCGCTCCCCTATTCGTTCTCGTAAGCCTGTCCCTTTCTTCTGAAAACAATCAATTCTGCTATATCATATTGCTTGCTTGCATCGTACCCATGGGCTGTTAGGATGGAAACCATACGCCACGAGACTAACCGTATAATATCACCCTCGTCATTACAGGTGCCTGTTATGGCTCGTGTTACAGATGATTAGGTGGCACAATTCTCGTTGAACTAGGTTCAATAAATGAAGTTTCACACATCTCGTACGTTGTTGGGAAGCCTGTTTTCCGATAACAAAATCACGAACGAGGAGCTTAGATATGAATTGATCGTTCCTTGGCAGGTGAAGGGGCAGATCAGGGTATCGATAACTAAGCACAGCCTGTTCAAAATTGTGATGTCGTGTGAGGAGTCGAATATATGGGTCCTAAAGCGGACCCCATGGGTTATCAAAGACAAGCTCTTGCATCTTCGTTCCTGGATTCCCACAAACACCAAAAGGACTTTTGAGGAATTGGTTAATGCCCCATTCCGCGTCCAATTCTGGGATGTGAAAGAGGACTGTTGTACCAATCAATTTGGTCAAAAAATGGCACATGGTACCATTGAGCAAGTACTGGAGACAAGTGTTTTCGCCTCCCATGACACGAATAAATGCTTCGTGAAAGTAAGAGCACTCATTGACTTCACAAAACCTCTTCGCTCCCAACTCATGGCTGCTAGTGAAGAAATTGGATGTTTCTGGTTAAGCTTGAAGTACGAATACCTCGCGAGCTTCTACTACCACTATGGACGGGTGGGCCACGTACAACGTAATTGTGTTTTTTATCCCCCCAAGCGGCAAGGAGAGGTTTGAACCTCACATGTCCATGAAGAAAGTGGGGAGGAAGATTTATGTGGAGGAGGATGACACCCCTACTTTTAGGGGTTCTCGCAAATCCGTTTGGGTGAATAGGAATACTCATGACAAGAAGGAGGATGCTAGGAAGAGATCTGTGGCCTAGAAAGAGAACGTCATCCGATGGTTAGAGTTGGTGGTGACAAGCTGTTGAACCGCCACTCAATAAGGGTGGGAGACACTATGCATCCTCATTTTGGAACCAAGAAGATATTGCACCCATCCGATTATCAAAATGCTAAACGTGACATCCCTAGGGGCTTTGCTCTCTCCAATTCGATGAAAGTTCAGTTTGGTGGCGGCTTTCGAAAGTTTCATGGGAAACATGCTCACCGCTCGCCTGGGAGGGTTCTGGTCAACCATAAACATGATGAAACTCCACTTAGGGAGGCAGCTATATGATCGGTGGATGAAGATAAGGCTTTTGCAATACGAGAGCAAGCCCATCGCAGGTGATTAATCCTTTAGGAGGATTCGAAGGATGAAAGCTTTGGGAAGGGGAGTGTTGCCATGCAAGCTGCAAGAGAATTGGACGCACATGGGAAGAATAAGAAGGCTAATCATGGTACGGTTGGGAATAAGCCGAGACATAGTGCATCCTCAAACATTGATGTCGAGAGAAAGGGGGTGTCTCCTACAACTGGCCAAAGCCTTAATGTGCGGAAAACTCAACACAACCAAACTGGGAGTGGTGCTAAGCCCCTACTGCTAGCTAGAAAGAAACCTAGCATTAGGAAAAAGAGAGGCGATAAAGTCTCCCTGGTTGTGACATGTTCGGACCTGAAGGATTTGAAGATGGCTCTGGTTGACGACCCTGAGGGGGAACCTACCTTCTCTCGACTGGCTCCGCGTGGATCACTCACTGATGAGGCTCCGGAGGATTTCCTAGCTGCCTCGGAAGATGAGGACTCTCCATCGAATGATGTGAAGCATAGCTATGAGCTTCGACAGCGATGCCAACCTACGACTGGTCGGGTCAATCAAGTGGTGGCGGAATTTGAAGATGGTCTGACCATTACTAGAGAAGATGGCGATTCGCATAATCATCCAAAGGGTAGTCCTACAACTGTTAAGTACATGGATGGTCTTCTTGGTTCAACCAAAGGGATCATCCCCCAGTTTGACGAATATGGGTCCAATATGCAAGATCTGGGAATTGAGAGTCGTAAACGATCTCTTGATAAGATGGAGGGGGAGGTGGGTGATCCTCCCACGCTGAAAAAACAATTTGTGGAGACACGAGATGGAGTGGAAAAGGTGGAGGAAGCCAGCCTAGAGTGGCCCAAAGAGAATAAATGAGGCTACTGGCCTGGAATGTGAGAGGATTTGGCCATCCCTCACATTCCAACTGTTGTCGGTTTAGTTCATTCAAATAAAACAGATCTCGTGTTTTCTAGGAAACAAGATCGAGCCGAAGAGTAGTGTCCTGCCGTATAAGGGGGTTAGGTTTTGATCATTCTCGTTGTTTTTTTGTTTGTGTGATTGGTGCATGAGGAGGTTTAGTAGTTGCATGGTCCCCCGGGGTAGACACTTCGGTGTTCTTTCATTCCAACTTTTGTATTTGTACCCAAATTAATGAAGTGGATTTGTCTTATGTCGTGATTATTCTTTATATTAGTTGTAATGTTGCAATAAAAGCTACTCAATTGGCTCAGTTGCATGAAATTTGTGATAATATCCAGCATCCCTATGTTGCCATAGGTGATTTTAACACTACTCTTCATGAGGGTGAAAAGGATGGTGGTCTATTGTGGAATGCTGCTCAATCTCTTAGCTTGCGTTACTTTGTCTAGGATTTAGGTCTTCATAACCTAGCCAACCATGGTGATCAGTTCACTTGGACGAATAAAAGAAGGAGCGCCGCTGTAGTAGATTGATAAATATCCTGAGACCTTGGTTAAGCACTTTACGGATCAAGGGTCGGACCATCGAGCCCTACTCCTCTCTTACAAGCCCTACTACTCCTGTTCCAATTTGATGCCCGCTGGGCAGATAATCCGGAGGTCAAGGCCGTGGTAAACTATGTCTGGCAAGAGGATATTCAGGGAACTCATATGTTTCGACTTTGGGAGCTCCTTAAGAAGCTACGCCATCTGCTATATGACTGGAGTAGAGCGGGCACTACGAATTCCTTGTGTAACATTAAAACTCTCCAGGCTGAGATTGACCGGATAAAATGGATCCATCCTATAGATTGCGATGTTATTAGAAGCCTGGAAGCTGAGCTGAATCGCCAATGGGAGGCAGAGGAGATCTACTGGCAGCAAAAGTCCAGGGTTCGGTGGTTGAAAAAAGGGGATAAAAGTACTTCCTATTTCCATACGGCGACGAGAGCTCGTCGAAAACAAAACTTTGTTTCTGGCCTTCACAATGATAATGATGAATGGGTCACTGAGGAAACTGGGAAAGCATCCATTGCTACTTATTTTTATCAGGTTCTTTTTTACCTCGGAGACTCAAGTCCCAAATATGGCTGATAGGGTGGCGAATCTCCCTATTCCTCACAGTGTTACTCCGGAAATGAATGTCAATTTGACGGCTGAGGTTTTACATAGTGAAGTACGGAGTAAGGTCTTTTCTATGGGGCCGAAGCAGGCGCCGGGGTCTGCCGGCTTCACGGGTAAATTCCTTAAGGCTTTCTGGGATATTGTTTGCAATTTGATGGTTGAGGCAGTCTGCTCATTCTTTACGACGAGTACGATGCTCCTGAGTTTTAATCATACTTTGCTAACCTTGATTCCCAAAGTGGAAAATGTGGAAACTATGAGGCAATTGCGGCCAATCAGTTTATGCCAGTTTGTTTATAAAGTTATAACTAAGATCATGGCTTGAGAGGCTTGCTTTTCTCCTACCACAGATAATCTCGGAGAGGCAAAATGTGTTCATCCGGGAAAGATAGATAATTGAGAATATCCTCCTTGGACATGAGTTAATGCATTACCCGAAAATCAAAACGCGAGGTAAGAAAGGGTACATGGCTCTAAAGGTTGACATGGAAAAGGTCTATGATAGAGTCGAATGGCCATTTCTTCTTGAGGTTTTGGACAATATGGGTTTTAACTCCGTTTGGCAAGGATGGATACATGAATGTCTCAGATAATCGTCATTTTCTATTCTAATGAATGGTACCCCTTCAGGTTACTTCACTTCCTCCAGGGGGCTACGTCAGGGGGATCATCTCTCCCCTCTTTTGTTTGTGCTCTACACAGAGGGGTTTGCGAAACTCCTTCGTAAGGCTATTTTGGAGAAAAAGCTTGAGGGAGTAAAAGTGGCTCATCGTGCCCCCAGGATCTCGCACTTGTTTTTTGCCAATGATTCTTATTTATTCCTGAGAGCCATTCTTCAGGAGTGTGAAAACTTGATCGAGGTCTTGAATGGAAATGAGGAACTTAGTGGCCTGCGAGTGAATTTGGGAAAGTCGGCAGTTTGCTTTATTAAAAATATTGCTCTGCCAGACCAAGAATTCTTGTCTACGATTCTGGGGGTCGGGGGCGGTAAGGGTCTATGATAAATATCTGGGCCTACCTACGATGATTGCCTTGTAAAAAATGGCTATTTTCCGGTATTTGGAGGAGCAATTATTAGAGCGACTCCAGGGGTGGAAGCAGAGGACATTATCTTGGGCGGCTAAGGAAACCTTGATTAAGTCAATTGTTTTGGCGTTGCCGTTGCATGTGATGTCATGTTTCAAGTTACCTATATCTCTGTGTCGTCTATTGGACAAACATGTGGCCCGATTCTAGTGGGATACCGATGAGGCTATTCGAGGATTCGGTGGATGTCCTGGCGCAATATGTGCAGGAGTAAACATGATGGGGGCTATTCGAGGATTCAGGCTCTTTTAGCCAAAATTGGATGGCGTATCCTTACTGAACCCTAGTTTGTTCTTGCCAGGTTTACAAAGGAAAGTATTTCCCGACTGGGACCTTCCTCAAAGCTACAGCTCGTCCTCGCCCTTCGTGGGGTTGGCAGAGTGTCATGTTTGATCGACAACTGTTGGAGATGGGATTAAGATGGCAAATAGGTAATGGTCGGTCTGCTTCACTGCTTCATTCCAACTAGATACCTCGGCTCTAGCTTGATCCCCATAGGTATAATCCCTAGGTCCTACGGGACAGGGGTGACCCGCCAGTAGCTGAGGTTATTTGTCAGGGGGAGGGGCATTGGTGTGACCTCAAACTTAGGCAATGGTTTGATCCACCTACCTTTCGTGCCATCAAAGCTATTCCTCTTCCGCGTAAGAATGTGAAGGATAGGCTGATCTGGCATGACATAACTGACGGGGTTTTCTCTGTTAAGTCGACCTACCATTTAGTAGTCTCACTTGAAAATTTTGACACTTTTGTCCTTCCCCGTTGAAGCTAAACCACTTTTCTGGAGATAGAATTTCAATCAAACACCACAACCGTGACAATCTAATAGTTTTCGTTCAGATGATCTACTGATGGGGAAAAGTGTGGTAAGAGTTATTAGAGTGTGGCAAGCAATGGCGGACCAAGAATTGTCAGAGAGGTGTGTCGTCGATGAAATAAGATAATAATTAAAAATTAATTAAAATTTTTAATTAAAATTAAATAGAAATTACTAAAAATTAATTCATAATATCATATTTACAACGAACACGACGTAATGCAACCCGGATCGCCTCACAAGACTTCCATCGAGTTAGAAAAACATACAACGATCGTGGTCTGAAAATTAAGGTTTTAGAGCTTCAAGAAGGCATTCAAAGGGTGATTTCAAACTTATTTTCCCAGAACTTCACCAAAATGGAGCTCGACTTGTTTGTGGGTAAAAGTGATGATCATTGGTGTTGTGGTTGTGGCAGGCCAAATACCCGGTCGTGAAGGCTAAATACCCTGTTGGGTATTTTTTAGTCACGATAGGCTATTTGAAGGGAAGACAGAAGAGGTCCCGGTCGTGACAAAAAAGTACCCTAGCGGGTATTTTTGAGTCACGATAGGGTATTTTGGCCTGGACTGCTAACGGCCAAGTTTTTGTTTCCTTTGCGGATTATGTGATTTTTACTCCAAAACTCAGGTTTCCTTGTTATTTTTTGCCCAAAAACGTTGTAGGCCTATACAAGGGGCTAAACTAAGTCTTTAAAAGGGAATCAAAAAGTTTATTTAAAAATACAAACCCTAGAATTGGTTGTTCAAACACCAATTCTTCTTCTTCTTTCTTGATCGTGGAATCGATTCAGCAAAAGGAAACCGACGTTTTCTGGAAGCTCATCAGTCTAGCCGAATAGTCCTTCGTTTACCTGGCCCTCTTACCGACTCGTGAATTTGGTTTGGGTTATTATCCGCTTTGTGGTCGTTGTTCTTTAATCAATTTTTGTTGCGTTTCTGATTGTTTAAGTTCATGAGTTGGAACCTCGACTTATATCACGACGACTTTTCATGTCCTGAAATATCTGTAAAATACATTCATCGCTTATGTTGCGAAGCAAATTCTTTTTAATATATACAACTAAACAAGCATTCCTAAATTGGTCACTCAACCGATCTCGAAGTTCATTCTAGATTATCTTCATAGCTGAAAATGCTCTTTCACACCTTGCAATTGCAACAAGTAAAGTCAACACCAACTTCAAGAGCAAGTAAATTAAAGGATAAAAGAAAAGAGGCATGTATCAATGGGTCTCAATAATTAGAAACTAAAAAGAGGTAAGGATGAGTTTTTTATTTTAATTTTATTTTCAATATAAGAAGGGTCAAGGGTTGAAACGGTGAGTTTCAAATGATGGGGTTATGTATATTTTTTTCATTGTTGGGTTGTTGTGTAGGTTACTTTAAACAAGCATATTTATTTGATTTTACTTATTATTGTTTATTATTAATTAAGATAAATAACTTTATAACAAGAAAATCATTCTCGTAATATGAAGATGTGTCGCTCATAATTATTTGAGATGTGTCTGAAGCCCCGAATTCAAAAAATATGTACCAAAACTTGTAGTGTGAGTTTTTTTCTAAAAGATTCAAAATAGTTAATGTGTTTAATTATAAAAGTTGCAATTCCGTCCACCAAATTATAGATGTTATGGTAATGGTATGGTATAACAATATGGAATTCTATCAACATCGCCTTCCGGGATAAGCCTGAAAAGAAAACTTCAAACATTATATGTATATATTAGTTCTTGTGTACATGGGACTGGAATTTTATAAGACAAAGTCCACTCGTTTGTGAGAGTATATGTATACCTACCGCCTACGTACTACGCTTTACTTTCACTATGTTTGGGAAGGGGTGTAAATGGAAGGGGGTGCAAGTTTGGAGGGGTAAACACAAGTTCCAAGGTGTTTACCCCCGTTTGGTTATTTTGTAACAGTAGGGGGGTGCAAAACGTGAGCGTAAATTCACTGTTTCGGCTTACCCCCCAAATTGGGGTGCAAGGGAAGGAAGGAAGGGAGGGGGAAGGGGGAGGAGGGGAATTATGAATTTTTAATTAGATTATAATTACATAATAATTAATATTATTAATTTTTTCTTATATCTATATTAGTGTAGAAGTTGTTTGGGGTTGACCGTTTGACTCAGAGAGCAAGTTTGTCAATGTTCGCCTCGTCAAATCGATATCTCTTAGTTGACCCGAATTTGCATTGAAAATTAGAGATAAGAAGCGTTTGTTGAAAAGATAGAGAGGAACAGTTTAGTTAACTCGATTTACTTTAATAAGTAGTTAAAACTTACAGATTCGAACGTGTTTGACTAAGTTTGACCATATTCAATTTAAAGTTAGGCACGAGAACCCCGTTAGGATGACTAGTTACGAGTTGGATTTCGAGTTTCGAGGTTGCTCGACCAATGATTATTATTGTTGTTATAAATAATTATATTTGAGCATTATTATATAATAATTATTTTTATTAAAATCATTTTTATTAAAATTATTTTTATTATTATATATTGAATTTTCATGTTATTATTTTGTGATAATATTTTATAAATTGATAAATTTATTTTATAATAATATAATTACTTACTTTTTACTCTATTTGCACCCCCCTACTTTTTCATGCAAACAACAATTTACCCCTCCACTTACACCCTCCACCAAGTTGCACCCCCAACAATTTACCCCTCAACTTGTACCCCCTCGAACTTGCACCCCCCTTGTTGCCAAACATAGTGTTTGTTTTTTATGCTTGCCTACGTACTAGGGTTTTCTTTACCCGGTAATTTACGTACCAGGTTTACCTACTTCACTTTTCATAAAATTTCTTTGAAGGGGAAACCCGAGGTAATATTGTAATTAGTTCGAGGCTCATTGACTATACGATTAATTTTTAGGGTTAATATTTTCGTATGGCCTGAACTTTGACCAAAATAAACATTCTGGCTAATCTTTTCGATCTATAACATCCTGGCCCGAACTATACACCAAAATAAACAATTTGGCCAAACTCAATGTTTGACCGTTAACTTGGACGGTCAAACGCGTTGACTAACGGTCGACGAGCCACGTCACCGCCAAGTCAGCAAGTTTAAATTAAAAAAAATTCCACCTATTCCATTTATTTCCTTTCTCAATTTGAAGAAGAAAAAAAATGGAAAAAAAATGGAATAGGTGGAAATTTTTTTTTAATTTAAATTTGTCGATTTGGCTGTGACGTGGCGCGTTGACCGTTAGTCAACGCGTTTGACCGTCCAATTTAACGGTCAAACATTGGGTTTGGCCAAATTGTTTATTTTGGTGTATAGTTCGGGCCAGGATGTTATAGATCGAAAAGATTGGCCAGGATGTTTATTTTGGTCAAAGTTCAGGCCATACGAAAATATTAACCCTAATTTTTATGATGCATAATTTTCTGCCTGTATTGTCCAATAGTGATTATTTACATGAATTTTCTCGAGAATATATCAAAACAAGTATACTGGTCGAGTCTCTTATTTGAATGAACAATCAATATTGAAAGTTAAGCCAATAAAATTGTACCTCAAATAATCAAATTGTTGATTTCACGTACTAAATCAAAATGTTCTATATTGGGATCCACTTGAAAGCACTTTCAATCATATAACGTACAGTTGGTTGATTCTAGTTAAAAAATAGCTTCGTTATCCTTTCACCATCTTCACCCTGATTGGCTTCAACTAAACACAAGTTGCAGTTATATGGCTCATATTTAATATATTTTAATCAATAAGCATATCCCACTATCCATATTTTAAGTGTACTTTGAATATTTTAAGATGTAAGTTCGTTAGTCTTCCAACATGGATAGAATCCTTAATAAAAAAAATGGGTATGTGTATGGTGACTTGCAAGTCACTATAATTTGAAGAAAATGGTCGACATCTTCCACTAAGTGGTTTACTATTTGAGTTATCCGGTCTATCACTTTCCGGATATGGGTCGACATGATGACACACTTACCTTCAAGTGGTCGACATCTTCCACCAAGTGGTCGACCACTTTCCAACAAAATGGTCAACCTCTTCCACCAAGTGGTCTATCACTTGAGTCAACCGGTCTATCGCTTCCAGAAATAGGTCGACCTGATGACACAATTACCTTTAAATGTACCCCTCGGAGACACGGTCGAGAAGTACCATGTATGGTTGCCCCCCCCCCCTCCCCCGTCCTTTCTTTCTCTCGGTCCCACCCAGCAAGATACGGCTCATTACTCCTCTTTTCATTCCAAATTCAAGAATACGACCGATACGATTGATTGGTCTCTTCCACCAAGTGATCGACCACTTTCAAAGAAAATGGTTTACCACTTCCGCCAAGTTGTCTACCACTTAAGCCAATTGGTCTACCGCTTCTGGCAATGGGTTGACCGGTGACACACTTACCTTCAACTTACACCTGCTTGTTGGAGGAGGTAGACGCTTCCACCAAAACAGCCTACCGATACCGCAAAATGGTTTACGCATATCTTTCGGCGAACGATCTCCGCTTTCGGCGAACGGTTGACCAAATGACACAGTTACCTTATACTTATTTAGAAAATAATGGACAATAGGAGACCAAAAATATAAAATTGTTTTGTAGTAACGCAACATCCTATCACCTGGGGGCAACCAAATCACTACGCATATTATAGGCAAAAAAAAAAAAAAACACCTTTTTAACTCTTCTGGAATAAAAATACACAAAAGCGATGATATGGAAAGATAAAAGTCTCTATAAAGTAAGTCAAATATAATAATTAAATATGCAGAACATTTTTCAAATCTATGGGAGAACAATCACTCGAGAAACTTGTCATCTATGCTTGTAGCCTTTGTACTGATTTTAAATCTCTTACTAGCAAGCATATCTGTTGTTATTGGACTCTAGTTATATATGATGTCCAATTATTGAAAGAGGTGGACCGCTTGGGTAAAGAGGTAAACCACTTGATGAAAGTGGTAGACCATTTTTTGTGTAGTGGATGATCTTTTAGTGGAAGAGGTTGACCGATTGTTGAACATAGCAAAATGGAAAATAGTACATTTGGTCGACCATTCCAACAATGAAGTCGACCATTTTGTCCAAATAGGTCGACCATATTAGTGAACATATTGACCGTTTTGTCCAAGCCACGGTGCCTTGCAAGTCACTGTAGCAAAACCCAAAAAAAGATTGTTAGGTTCCACTCAATAAACGAATAAAATTAAAAGAGGTGATATGACAGGATATGGTACAAACCATATAAGAGGTTTGCAATGTAAATAGAGAATAATTTAGATATGAAAAATGTATTTATTGATTAATTTTTAGATTACATTTTTGAAATTATGAATTCTTATTAATTGCAACTTTGGGGATTACATTTATCTCTCCCAAGTCTCACTCTCTCTCACTTCTGCTGCTCAAGTCGCCTCTCTATCTTCCTCCGACCACCTAATAATAATAGTATCACTCCAAGAAAACCAGTATCGTTATGAAAAGCAATACCACTAAATGAAAAGCAGTACTACTTTGTGCAAACTAGTACTAAGACTGTAACATCCCACACCATTTCCCGACTAAGATATTGTCTGCTTTGGGTCTAGACCCTCACAGTTATCGACTTAGGTTGTAATTCAAGGTGACTGCCCATAAGGTCACCCATACTTGTTGTATGGCACACTAAGCACGTTTAACTTCGAAGTTCTCACAAGAACTCCTCCTTTTCACCCCAATACACATCTTATCAATTAAGGTTGGTTTCTTACTTATAAACCATGGATCTCTCCCGTGCTTTGTCGATGAGGGATTCGCCTAAGGTGTTACATATATCACTCCTTGGGACTCAATGCCCTCGTTGAGGTCTGCCCCACCATGGTTCAAGAGGGACGCGGAGAGTCTCTAATCCACTTGTAACATCCCGCACCTTTTCCTAATGAATATATTGTCCGTTTTGGGCCTAGACCCTCACGATTTTCTACTTGGGGTGAAATTCAAGGTGACTTCCCATAAGATCACCCTTCCTTGTTGTACTCCCCACTAAGCACGTTTAACTAAGAAGTTCTCACAATAACTCCTATGTATCACCCCAAAACGCGTCTTATCAGTTAAAGTCGATTTCTTACTTACAAACCATGGATCTCTCCCGTACTTTGTCGATGTGGGATTCGCCTAAAGTGTTACAAAAACACACAAAAACAGTACAAGTATCCCAAAACAACACTAAAAACAAAACAAAAAAATAGTACCATTGTGTTTGGGAGAAGATAAGAACCATGACCACAAAGTAGTACCACTAAGGGAATAGGTTATGGTGGCCACTCTTTAATGGGTTGTCACCGTGATAACTTACATCTCCACCTTCCACTTTCATAACTTTTAAATTGACGGTCTTGATTGTTTTGGAGTAGTTTTAGAAAAAAAAGTAATACTCACATATTATTACTATCCTTTAAATATGGCTTTACATATCTGTCTCCCAAAACCCTAAGAAAAAAGTGTCCATCATCACCATCTTTCTCTTCTGCTCCCCACAAGGTCGGCCAACTTCATTTATAGAACTACTACCACTGCTTGATGCAATTCCCCAGAGTGACCCAAACCACTCTACTTGAAGCTGAAGGAAGGATACACTTCAAGGAAGCCAGAAGAGTGAGCAGCCTAAAATCCACGCCCGTGGAATTGAGGTTATGACCGTGGATTTGAAGTAGGTAGAATCCAAGATTAGGAGTCCAAAATCCCCAACCTTGGACTTCAATGAGGAACCGTGGAATTTGGCCTGATGGGTTAGAATTCCCTTTTCGGTTTAGACTTTTGTTTCCTTTCGAGTTTTTGGTTATTTTATTTTTCCTATACTATATAAAGGGGCGGAGACACGAATTTTAGCAGACTTTGAAGAATATTAAAATTTATCTTGATTGCGAGCTTTATGCTTGAACTTTTCTCGGTATCAATCAAGTTTTCCCCTTGATTGTGGTCGAGACTCTACCTTATATATTGATTGAGTCTTCTCCTGGTTTGTCTTGAGATTGCACTTTCAATTCCATCATATCCCCAAATAAAGAAAACCCTAAATATCCATTTTCTAATCTTTCTTGAAGCTACAAACTTTGATAACTACGGATACAGGTTTAATGCTCGTATCAAGTGGTATCATAGCTCCGGTTCAACACAATGGCGATATCCAAGGCAAGAGGCCATGTTGCTTGTCGAACAAGGTCCAAATGTTCGATTGAAGAATGCAGATATGAGGAAGAATCGCTCTCTGAATAAAAACCACAATCGAAGAACAAGCAATGGAAGAGCAGAGTCAGGAGATAGCAGGAGCTTTGAAGATGCTTACCACACAGGTGATGCAGATGGGTGCCTGGCTTCAGGCCCAACAGGATGCTACCAAAGGTCAGCTTGTTGAGATGAATTAGCAGTTGGATACCCTAATCACCAGGTTGGGAACGCAACCAAGGGGTAATCCACCACCAACAGAGAATCCAGCAGATGTCGCAGCTCATACTAGAACCGCGAACCTAGAGGGTCCCGGAGCAGATCAAATTTACCAAGCTTTTACTGAGACCCCATATTGGCATATGCAGAGGCACCAATACACGGAGCAACGTCAATTGCTAATCCCACAACATAGACCTCCATTTAATGATTATGATAATGATTATCATGAATATGAAGGAAGACCACCAGAAGCAGGGGGTTATGGCATTGAACAGATTCGAGGGATTAAGCTCTCAATCCCATCATTTCAAAGCACTGATAGTGCATCAGCTTACCTCAACTAGAAGAGGAAGATGATTATGTTTTTCCATTGCAATCCTTACCCATAGCATCACAAAGTTATTGTTGCCACCTATGAGTTTACAAATTATGCAACAGTTTGGTGGGAAAAAGATTCAGCTTAGTAGAAGAAAGAATCATTAGCCTAAAGTTTCTACTTGGGAAGAACTCTAAGGCTTGATGTGTGATCGGTTTATGCCTCCTTTCTATCAGAGGGATCTTCATGATGTCTTGCAGGGAATTCGGCAAGGAGCACCATTGGTTGATGAATATTTCAAGGAGCTGGAACTGCTCATGATGAGAGCAAATGTGAGAGAGGACAAGGAAGCTACAATTGCTCTCTTTTTAAATGGGCTTAACAGGGAAATCAAAAATGAAGTAGAGCTTCGTCATATTGTAGAGTTGGAGGAAGTGGTGCATTTATCCATGAAGGTGGAGAGGCAGCTGAAGGTGAGTTTGGGAAGGAGGTATCCACCTTTGCCAAAACCTGTTGCAGAGATCATTCCTGAGGTGGACCTGAATCATCCTAAGCACGAAGGGGACAAGCCAGCTGTTAGGAACACTGTCCCAGTTACCCAAGCCAGGAATGAAGGCTAATCTAGAAGCATCCAATGCTTCAAGTGCTTTGGATGAGTTCATAAGGCCAACCATTGCGCCAACAAGAAGACTCTGGTTTTGCAAGATGGAGAATACTTTTCTAAGGAGTATGAAGAGAAGCCCATGGGGAATGGATTCGGCTTTGATGCTGATTCTGAAGAAGATGATGTGGATGAGCACATCAATGCTGATAAACCTCCACCAGGTAAACTTCTGGGAGTGAACTGCCAAACTTTATCTATTGAAGCTTACACAAAGACGGATCAGATAGATAATCTTTTCCACTCTCGTTGCCTGGCCAATGGGAAGGTGTCGTTTGTAGTCATTGATGGTGGTAGCTGCACCAATGTGGTTAGTATGGATGCAGTCAAGAAGCTGGGATTGATCACCATCAAGCATCCTCAACCATATGTCATTGAGAATATCAAAGTCAACAAGAAGGCCAAGGTTTATTTTCGTATCGGTGATTATACAGATGAGATTTGGTGTGATGTTGCTCCAATGCAGGCTGCTCATCTCCTATTAGGTAATCCATGACAATATGATCGAGAGGTTATTCATGATGGAAGTCACAATAGCTACAGGTTCAAGAAAGGAGATCGGAAGTTTCTGTTGAATCTATTGTCACCAGCTGAAGTCCGAGAAGACCACCAACAGATGGCCATGAACCGGGCCAAGGAGAAAGGAAGTGCAAGTGGCTCGAAGTTGGAATACGGAGGTGGAACTCATCTTATTGCTCGAATGAACATGTTGACGACGCTAAGGAGGACTCCATTTGGAAATTCTATTGATGTTGTATCTTGAAGAAAGGTACCAGCTTTGAGGGCAAAGCTTTTTCAACATGGAGGGCCCGATGCGATTCCTCAGGGCTACCCAAACCACTCTACTCAAAGCAAAAGGAAGGATACACCTTGAGGAAGCCAGAAGAGCGAGCAGCACAAATCCACGGCCAGGGCATCAAAATCCACGATCGTGGAATTGAGCTTTGGACCGTGGATTTGAAGGAGGATGAATCCACAGTTAGGATTCTAAAATCCCCGACGGTGGCTTTCTAGGAAGGATCGTGGAATTTGGCCTAACGGGTTAAAATTCCCTTTTTTTGTTTAGACTTTTGTTTCCTTTCAGGTTTTTAATTAATTTATTTTCCATAGACTATATAAAGAGATGAAGACATGAATTTTAGCACACTTTGAAGAATATTAAACACTTATCTTGGTTTTGAGTTTTAGCCTTGAATTTTTCTCTATATCAATCAAGTTTTCCCATTGATTGTTGTCGAGACTCTACCTTATATATTGATCGAGTCTTCTCCAGATTTGTGTTGACATTTCACTTTCATTTCCATCATATCCCCAAACAAACAAAAACCCTAAATATCCATTTTCCTGTTCGTTCTTGAAGTTGCGACTTTGATAACTACGGGTACAGAATATGTGCTCGTGTCACTGCTGATTTCGATAATGTTTTATTAAGTTGTTGTACAACTCCAAGCTCAACCTTCTTTTCTTGGGACGGAAAAATATATCTTCCTCCCCCACCACCATTGTCTCTCTCGTGTCTCTCTCTTTCTTCTACTCCCTACCCCTGTCTTTTTCTCGAATGGATCTGTTTTCAAAACTATATATGAGTTTTGTATTCGGGTATCGGTTTGTTCTAAACTGCTATTGGTTCGTGTTGAATTACAATGGTGTATCTGAACTGGTATTGATTCGCGTTGAATTGATATTCGTTTGTTTGAAATGGTATTAGGTCTCGTTGAACTAGTATTGGTTTGTCTATACTTGTATTGATTTGTTTTATTTTTGTAGTGGTATTGGTTCGTCTAAACTAGTATTAGTTTGTCCATACTGGTATTGATTTGTTTTATTTTTGTAGTGATATTGGTTCATCAAAACTGGTATTGATTCTTCTGAACGGAGAGAATAAGGGAGAGGTGGTCGAAGAAGTAGAAAAGTGAGCGGAGAACTATTGAAGTGAGAGAGGGAGGGAGAGAAAATGTTAATTAATATGTATTTATAGTTTCCAAAAATGTAATTTATTAAAATATTTATTAATAAATACCTAGTTTGTCCTTAGTTGTGACCTTAAGTACCACTATAAAGTAGTCAACTTACCTACCGCTGAATTTGAGAGAAACAGAATCAGTACCAACATGAGAAAATTACCACCGGAACCCAAATCTGGGTTTGGTAGAAAGTGTGTGTGAGATTGGAAAACAAAAATACTCCATGTCCACCCATACTAGTACCACAAGAGCGAAAACAATCCCAATATCCCCAAATCAGGCACTAGCACAAGAACGACGAAAAAAATATTAGTACCCTATTTCATAAAATCACTACCAGAATAAAGAAAAACATATCTTGCTGAGAGAGAGGGAGAGAGATCGCTCTTCTTGTGGAACTCCAACGAAGGCGACCTCAACAACAACAATGATGGTGGCGTAATTATACATATATTGACCCTCATTTGTTGACTAATTGGATTTGAATTACTTGTTATCCAGTCTATTTTACGCTAGATTATGTTTTTTGTCATATTTTAGGTCCTAATACATGGAGGAAGATTAGGGGCAAGTTTCACGACATTTAGAAGTCAAAACGAGCCAAAAACTAGATGTTGTGTCCAAGTCACGACCTGAGTGTAAAAGTTACAGGCATGAGAGGCACTTTGAAAACTAGGCAGTGAGATTGAGCAAAAAAGGCATAACCATTTCCCAAGTCACGGTCAGAGGGCCAAAGTCAAGGCCATGGTCGTGACTTTCACACCTAGGTTGTGACATTGAGGCAAGGGAGGCAAAAAAAAAAACTTTCCAAAGTCACGGTTTGAACCCCCAAAGTCAAATTCGTGACATCAAGGCATTCCAAAGAGCAATCGAGCAATCTTGTAATGAAATTGGAGGTTTGCATCACCATCGAAGCTCGAGGAACAAGGCTAGACATGAAGATTGAAGATATAGAATTGTTTATTATATTATCTCTCCTCTATGAAATAGTTCCCTTTCACTTGGATGATTGTAAGAGTACCTCCTTGTACCCTGTCTGTCGCTCTGTGAGCCACCTCCCCTATCCTTCCTCCCTCTGCGACTTCGCCTCCCCTTCTTAGGGTTGGGCATCTGGTTCGGTAAACCCGAACCAAACCAAACCAAAACCGAATTAGTTTTGTTCTGTTCGGAATTCGGAAGCCAAAAGCCTTTATTTTGGGGACCAAGGGTATACAGACCGAAACCAAATTCCGATCAACCAAACCGATCAATCGAACAAAAATTTAACCCATTCCTACAACCCAACTAACTAGTCAACCTCTCACAAAGCCCAATTCTCTCACAACCCAAATCAAACATAACCGGAAAAATAAATCCCTCACAAACCAAATCAAACAGAGCCCAAAAATAAATCCCTCAAGCCCACAACTCTTCCATACCTACTGCTAACCTAACCCTAACAAAGAAGACCAAATACTTCACCTAGCCTCCAATGACCATCAAGCATCACCGTCGTTCGCTGGATCCTCCTATCATCTCTTGGCATTGCCGCAAACTTCTATAGTACGGGTCGATGCCATTTCCCCTCTCTCCGATCACTTCTCCTCCCAGAGACCAGAAAGCCAAATCCAAACATAAAACCCCAAATGCATCAAAATCAATATTGAAAATCAAAGCTTTCTTCTCTAAAATCGAAAAGAGACACGATGCTACTGAAACTCGAAGGTGAAAATCAAACAGAAAAATGACATGCATGCTTGGGTCTACACTCATACTGACCTCTAACATTCAATCGTAGTACCCGCCTGTCGCCGCGTTGTGTTCTGACTTCCGCATTAATCGTCGTTGTCGTTGAGTCGCAAGACGGAGGAGATACCACCGCAGCAGCGCAGCTTTCAGATCCCCGCAGAGTCGCGAAACAGAGGAGATACCAACACCGCAGCACCGCTGATTTTTGCTCGCCGTTGAATCGGGAAACGGAGGAGATACCACCATCGCAGCACCGCTCCTTTCTGCTCTGCATCGAGTGCGTTTGTAGAAGGGGGAGGGGGAGAGAGAGAGAGAGAGAGAGAGAGAGAGAGAGATAGATTTGATCGAAATGGGGAGACGGTGAGGTTTAGGGTATATGGGAGAGAGAGAGAGAGAGAGAGAGAGAGAGAGAGCGTTGATTTATAAATCTTCAAGTTTGTGCGTTAAAACTCAACTGAATCGATGTTTAACTCGATTCGAGTAAATCGAACTGAACTAAATTTCGGTTCAGTTTTGGTTTGGCTCATATACATTTTTGGGGACCCTGTATGCTCTATTTTGGTTCGGTTCAAACCAAACCAAACCGGTGCCCACCCCTACCCCTTCCTCTTCCCAGTCGTCGGCGACGCACTCGCCACCTCTCCTTCCTCTTCCCAGTCCCCGCCGGCCTGCTGATTTTAGGCTTAGCCATCTAATCTGTAAGCTTCTCGATATAAGAAGGGTCAAGGGGTTGAAACGGTGAGTTTCAAATGATGGGCTTATGTATATTTTTTTCATTGTTGGGTTGTTGTGTAGGTTACTTTAAAGCAAGCATATTTATTTGATTTTACTTATTATTGTTTATTATTAATTAAGATAAATAACTTTATAACAAGAAAATCATTCTCGTATAATGAAGATGTGTCGCTCATAATTATTTGAGATGTGTCGGAAGCCGCGAATTCAAAAAAATATGTACCAAAACTTGTAGTGTGAGTTTTTTTTCTAAAAGATTCAAAATAGTTAATGTGTTTAATTATAAAAGTTGCAATTCCGTCCACCAAATTATAGAAGTTATGGTAATGGTATGGTATAACAATATGGAATTCTATCAACATCGCCTTCTGGGATAAGCCTGAAAAGAAAATTTCAAACATTATATGTATATATTAGTTCTTGTGTACATGGGACTGGAATTTTATAAGACAAAGTCCACTCGTTTGTGAGAGTATATGTATACCTACCGCCTACGTACTACGCTTTACTTTGTTTTTTATGCTTGCCTACGTACTAGGGTTTTCTTTACCCGGTAATTTACGTACCAGGTTTACCTACTTCACTTTTCATAAAATTTCTTTGAAGGGGAAACCCGAGGTAATATTGTAATTAGTTCGAGGCTCATTGACTATACGATTAATTTTTAGGGTTAATATTTTCGTATGGCCTGAACTTTGACCAAAATAATCATCCTGGCCAATCTTTTCGATCTATAACATCCTGGCCCGAACTATACACCAAAATAAACAATTTGGCCAAACTCGATGTTTGACCGTTAACTTGGACGGTCAAACGCGTTGACTAACGGTCAACGAGCCACGTCACCGCCAAGTCAGCAAGTTTAAATTAAAAAAAATTCCACCTATTCCATTTATTTCCTTTCTCATTTTGCAGAAGAAAAAAAAATTTAAAAAGAAGTTCCCCAAAACGCATGACCCTTCTCCTTCCTTCATCGTCGAACCTCCTCACCTGACCGACTAAACTGCAGCGGCGGGCGATCTTCTGAGCCCCCCGCCGCCGCCGCCACAGCCATCGATTACCAACCTGAATCACCATTAACGAATCACCATCGATTCCCACTTGCCATTAACCTCTGCCTTCCTTTCCTCTCCTCGCCTTCTTCCCAACCTTCCGACCTTCCTTCTTCAATCCCATCGGGTTTGGCCAAATTGTTTATTTTGGTGTATAGTTCGGGCCAGGATGTTATAGATCGAAAAGATTGGTCAGGATGTTTATTTTGGTCAAAGTTCAGGCCATACGAAAATATTAACCCTAATTTTTATGATGCATAATTTTCTGCCTGTATTGTCCAATAGTGATTATTTACATGAATTTTCTCGAGAATATATCAAAACAAGTATACTGGTCGAGTCTCTTATTTGAATGAACAATCAATATTGAAAGTTAAGCCAATAAAATTGTACCTCAAATCATCAAATTGTTGATTTCACGTACTAAATCAAAATGTTCTAGATTGGGATCCACTTGAAAGCACTTTCAATCATATAACGTACAGTTGGTTGATTCTAGTTAAAAATAGCTTCGTTATCCTTTCACCATCTTCACCCTGATTGGCTTCAACTAAACACAAGTTGCAGTTATATGGCTCATACTTAATATATTTTAATCAATAAGCATATCCAACTATCCATATTTTAAGTGTACTTTGAATATTTTAAGATGTAAGTTCGTTAGTCTTCCAACATGGATAGAATCCTTAATAAAAAAAAGTATGTGTATGGTGACTTGCAAGTCACTATAATTTGAAGAAAATGATCGACATCTTCCACTAAATGATCTACCACTTGAGTTATCCGGTCTACCACTTTCATAAATGGGTCGACCTGACGACACACTTACCTTCAAGTGGTCGACCTCTTCCACCAAATGGTCTACCTTCACTTGAGTCATCCAGTCTACCACTTCCGGATATGTGTCGACATGATGACACACTTACCTTCAAGTGGTCAACCTCTTCCACCAACTTTTTTTTTATTTCGCACAACTTTTCGAGACCTACGCAGCGGCAAACCTCATCTTGCGTCGCTGCCCGCCTAAAATGAAAAAATTCGAGAAAAAAATAAGTCAAAAAGGGGTGCAACACGAGGACTTCCTAAGAGGACACCCATCTTAGTACTACTCTCACCCAAGCACATTTAACTTCGGAGTTCTAATGGGAACTGGTGCATTAGTGCTGGTATGATAGCACCCGCAACTTCTCGTGCTCCTTTGTATATCTCCTACTAACCCGCTTCTGGTAGGATCGGGGTTGGCGGTTTGACGGCCATAACTTTGCGCTCGGCTGTCCGATTGACGCAAACTTTTTTTTATTTCGCCCAACTTTTCGAGACCTACGCAGCGGAAAACCTCCTCTTGCGTCGTTGCCCGCCTAAAATGAAAAAATTCGCGAAAGAAACAAGTAAAAAAGGGGTGCAACACGAGGACTTCCCAAGAAGTCACCCATCTTTGTACTACTCTCCCCCAAGCAAGTTTAACTTCGGAGTTTTGATGGGATCCGATGCATTAGTGCTAGTATGATCGCACCCGTCAACTTCTCGTGCTCCTTTGTATATCTCCTACTAACCCGCTTCTGGTAGGATCGGGCTTGGCGGTTTGACGGCCATAACTTTGCGCTCGGTTGTTTGATTGACGCAAAATTTTTTTTATTTCGCACAACTTTTCGAGACCTACGCAGCAGCAAACCTCCTCTTGCATCGCTGCCAGACTAAAATGAAAAAATTCGCGAAAAAAATAAGTCAAATGGGGTGCAACACGAGGACTTCCCAAGAGGTCACCCATCTTAGTACTACTCTTGCCCAAGCACGTTTAACTTCTAAGTTCTAATGGGGACCAGTGCATTAGTGCTGGTATGATCGCACCCGTCAACTTCTCGCGCTCCTTTGTATATCTCCTACTAACCCTCTTTTGGTAGGATCGGGCTTGGCACTTTGACGACCATAACTTTGCTCTCGACTATCCGATTGAGGCAAACTTTTTTTTTTATTTCGCCCAACTTTTCGAGACCTACGCAGCGGAAAATCTCCTCTTGCGTCGCTGCCCGCCTAAAATGAAAAAATTCGCGAAAAAAAATAAGTAAAAAAGGGGTGCAACACGAGGACTTCCCAAGAGGTGACCCATCTTCGTACTATTCTCGCCCAACCACGTTTAACTTCGGAGTTCTAATGGAACCGTTGCATAAGTGCTGGTATGATAGCACCCGTCAACTTCTCGTGCTCCTTTGTATATCTCCTACTAACCCGCTTCTGGTAGGATCGGGGTTGGCGGTTTGACGGCCATAACTTTCCGATCGGCTGTCCAATTGACGCAAACTTTTTTTTTATTTCGCCCAACTTTTCGAGACCTACGCAGCGGAAAACCTCCTCTTGCGTCGTTGCCCGCCTAAAATGAAAAAATTCGCGAAAAAAATAAGTAAAAAAGGGGTGCAACACGAGGACTTCCCAAGAGGTCACCCATCTTAGTACTACTCTCCCCCAAGCAAGTTTAACTTCGGAGTTTTGATGGGATCCGAGTGCATTAGTGCTGGTATGATCGCACCCGTCAACTTCTCGTGCTCCTTTGTATATCTCCTACTAACCCGCTTCAGGTAGGATAGGGCTTGGCGGTTTGACGGCCATAACTTTGCGCTCGGCTGTCCGATTGACGCAAACTTTTTTTTTACTTCGCACAACTTTTCGAGACCTACGCAGCGGAAAACATCCACTAGCGTCCCTGCCTGCCTAAAATGAAAAAATTCGCGGAAAAAAAATAAGTAAAATAGCGGTGCAACACGAGGACTTCCCAAGAGGTCACCCATCTTAGTACTACTCTCGCCCAAGCACGTTTAACTTCGAAGTTCTAATGGGAACCAGTGCATTAGTGCTGGCATGATCAAACCCGTAAACTTTTCGTGCTCCTTTGTATATCTCCTACTAACCCGCTTCTGGTAGGATCGGGCTTGGCACTTTGACGATCATAACTTTGCTCTCGGCTGTCCGATTGACGCAAACTTTTTTTTTATTTCGCCCAACTTTTCGAGACCTACGCAGCGGAAAATCTCCTCTTGCATCGCTGCCCGCCTAAAATGAAAAAATTCGCGAAAAAAATAAGTAAAAAAGGGGTGCAACACGAGGACTTCCCAAGAGGTGACCCATCTTCGTACTATTCTCGCCCAAGCACGTTTAACTTCGGAGTTCTAATGGAACCGTTGCATTAGTGCTGCTATGATAGCACCCGTCAACTTCTCGTGCTCCTTTGTATATCTCCTACTAACCCGCTTCTGGTAGGATCGGGGTTGGCGGTTTGACGGCCATAACTTTCCGCTCGGCTGTCTGATTGACGCAAACTTTTTTTTTATTTCGCCCAACTTTTCGAGACCTACGCATCGGAAAACCTCCTCTTGCGTCGTTGTCCGCATAAAATGAAAAAATTCGCGAAAAAAATAAGTAAAAAAGGGGTGCAACACGAGGACTTCCCAAGAGGTCACCCATCTTAGTACTACTCTCCCCCAAGCAAGTTTAACTTCGGAGTCTTGATGGGATCCGATGCATTAGTGCTAGTATGATCGCACCCGTCAACTTCTCGTGCTCCTTTGTATATCTCCAACTAACCCTCTTCTGGTAGGATCGGGCTTGGCGGTTTGACGGCCATAACTTTGCGCTCGGTTGTCCGATTGACGCAAACTTTTTTTTATTTCGCACAACTTTTCGAGACCTACGCAGTAGCAAACCTCCTCTTGCATCGCTGCCAGCCTAAAATGAAAAAATTCGCGAAAAAAATAAGTCAAAATGGGGTGCAACACGAAGACTTCCCAAGAGGTCACCCATCTTAGTACTACTCTCGCCCAAGCACGTTTAACTTCGAAGTTCTAATGGGAACCAGTGCATTAGTACTGGGATGATCGCACCCGTCAACTTCTTGTGCTCCTTTGTATATCTCCTACTAGCCCGCTTCTAGTAGGATCGGGCTTGGCACTTTGACGGCCATAACTTTGCTCTCGGCTGTCCGATTGACGCAAACTTTTTTTTTATTTCGCCCAACTTTTCGAGACCTACGCAGCGGAAAATCTCCTCCAGCGTCACTGCACGCCTAAAATGAAAAAATTTGCGAAAAAAATAAGTAAAAAAGGGGTGCAACACGAGGACTTCCCAAGAGGGCACCCATCTTAGTACTACTCTCCCCCAAGCACGTTTAACTTCAGAGTTTTGATGGGATCCGAAGCATTATTGCTAGTATTATCGCACCCATCAACTTCTCGTGCTCCTTTGTATATCTCCTACTAACCCGCTTCTGGTAGGATCGGGCTTGGCGGTTTGACGGCCATAACTTTGCGCTAGGTTGTCCGATTGACGCAAACATTTTTTTTTATTTTGCGCAACTTTTCGAGACCTACGCAGCAGCAAACCTCCTCTTGCATCGCTGCCAGCCTAAAATGAAAAAATTCGCGAAAAAAATAAGTCAAAATGGGGTGCAACAAGAGGACTTCCCAAGAGGTCACCCATCTTAGTACTACTCTCGCCCAAGCACGTTTCACTTCAAAGTTCTAATGGGAACCAGTGCATTAGTGCTGGTATGATCGCACCCATCAACTTCTCGTGCTCCTTTGTATATCTCCTACTAACCCGCTTCAGGTAGGACAGGGTTTGTCGGTTTGACGGCCATAACTTTGCGCTCGGCTGTCCGATTGACGCAAACTTTTTTTTTACTTCGCACAACTTTTCGAGACCTACGCAGCGGAAAACATCCACTTGCGTCGCTGCCTGCCTAAAATGAAAAAATTCGCGAAAAAAAATAAGTAAAATAGGGGTGCAACACGAGGACTTCCCAAGAGGACACCCATCTTAGTACTACTCTCCCCCAAGCACGTTTAACTTCGGAGTTTTGATGGGATCCAGTGCATTAGTGCTGGTATGATCGCACCCATCAACTTCTCGTGCTCCTTTGTATATCTCCTACTAACCCGCTTCTGGTAGGATCGCGCTTGGCGGTTTGACGGCCATAACTTTGCGTTCGACAGTCCGATTGACGCAAACTTTTTTTTTTATTTCGCACTTTTCGAGACCTACGTAGCTGCAAACCTCCTCTTGCGTCGCTGCCCGCCAAAATGAAAAAATTCGCGAAAAAATAAGTCAAAAAGGGGTGCAACAAGAGGATTTCCCAAGAGGTCACCCATCTTAGTACTACTCTCGCCCAACCACGTTTAACTTCGGAGTTATGCTGGGATCCGGTGCATTAGTGCTGGTATGATCGCACACGTCAACTTCTCGTGCTCCTTTATATATCCCCTACTAACCCGCTTCTGGTAGGATCGCACTTGGCGGTTTGACGGCCATAACTTTGCGTTCGACAGTCCGATTGACGCAAACTTTTTTTTTTATTTCGCACTTTTCGAGACCTACGTAGCTGCAAACCTCCTCTTGCGTCGATGCCCGCCAAAATGAAAAAATTCGCGAAAAAAATAATTCAAAAAGGGGTGCAACAAGAGGATTTCCCAAGAGGTCACCCATCTTAGTACTACTCTCGCCCAACCATGTTTAACTTAGAAGTTCTGATGGGATCCGGTGCATTAGTGCTGGTATGATCGCACCCGTCAACTTCTCGTGCTCCTTTGTAAATCTCCTACTAACCCGCTTCTGGTAGGATCGGGCTTGGCGGTTTGACGGCCATAACTTTGCGCTCGGTTGTCCGATTGACGCAAACTTATTTTTTATTTCGCACAACTTTTCGAGACCTAAGTAGCGGCTAACCTCCTCTTGCGTCGGTGCGCGCCTAAAATGAAAAAATTAGCGGCAAAAATAAGTCAAAAAGGGGTGCAACACAAGGACTTCCCAAGAGGTAACCCATCTTAGTACTAGTCACGCCCAAGCACGTTTAACTTCGGAGATCTGATGGGATCTGGTGCATTAGTGCTGGTATGATCGCACCCGTCAACTTCTCGTGCTCCTTTGTATATCTCCTATTAACCTGCTTCTGGTAGGATCGGGCTTGGCGGTTTGACGGCCATAACTTTGCGCTTTGTTATCCGATTGACGCAAACTTTTTTTTTTATTTCGCACAACTTTTCGAGACCTAAGCAGCTGCAAACCTCTTCTTGCGTCGGTGCCCGCCTAAAATGAAAAAATTAGCGAAAAGAATAACTCAAAAAGGGGTGCAACTCGAGGACTTCCCAAGAGGTGACCCATCTTAGTACTATTTTCGCCCAAGCACGTTTAACTTCGGAGTTCTGATGGGATCCGGTGCATTAGTGCTGGTATGATCGAACCTGTCAACTTTTCGTGCTCCTTTGTATATCTCCTACTAACCCGCTTCTGGTAGGATCGGGCTTGGCAATTTGACGGCCATATCTTTGCGCTCGGCTGTCCGATTGACGCAAACGTTTTTTTTAATCGCACAACTTTTCGAGACCTACGCAGCGGCAAACCTCCTCTTACGTCGCTGCCCGCCTAAGATTAAAAAATTCTCGAAAAAAATAATTCAAAAAGGGGTGCAACACGAGGACTTCCCAAGAGGTGACCCATCTTTGTACTATTCTCGCCCAAGCACGTTTAACTTCGGAGTTCTGATGGGATCTGGTGCATTAGTGCTGGTATGATCGCACCCGTCAACTTCTCGTGCTCTTTTGTATATCTCCTACTAACCCGCCTCTAGTAGGATCGAACTTGGCGGTTTGACGGCCATAACTTTGCGTTCGACTGTCCGATTGACGCAAACTTTTTTTTTATTTCTCACAACTTTTTGAGACCTACGCAGCGGCAAACCTCCTCTTGCGTGGCTGACCGCCTAAAATGAAAAAATTCGCGAAAAAATTAAGTAAAAAAAGGGTGCAACACGAGGACTTCCCAAGAGGTCATCCATCTTAGTACTACTCTCGCCCAAGCACGTTTAACTTCGGAGTTCTAATGGGATCCGGTGCATTAGTGCTGGTAGGATCGCACCCGTCAACTTCTCGTGCTCATTTGTATATCTCCTACTAACTTGCTTCTGGTAGGATCGGGCTAGGCGGTTTGACGGCCATAACTTTGCGCTCGGTTGTCCGATTGACGCAAACTTTTTTTTTTATTTCGCACAACTTTTCGAGACCTAAGCTGCGGCAAACCTCCTCTTGCGTCGTTGCCCGCCTAAAATGAAAAATTAGCGAAAAAAATAACTCAAAAAGGAGTGCAACTCGAGGACTTCCCATGAGGTCACCCATCTTAGTACCACTCTCGCCCAAGCACGTTTAACTTCTGAGTTCTGATGGGATCCGGTGCAGTAGTGCTCGTATGATCGCAACCGTCAATTTCTCGTAATCCTTTGTATATCTCCTACTAACCCGCTTCTGGTAGGATCGGGTTTGGCGATTTGACGGCCATATCTTTGCGCTCGGCTATCCGATTGACACAAACTTTATTTTTATTTCGCACAACTTTTCGAGACCTACGCAGCAGCAAACCTCCTCATGCGTAGCTGCCCGCCTAAAATTAAAAAATTTGCGAGAAAAATAAGTCAAAATGGGGTGCAACACGAGGACTTCCCAAGAGGTCATCCATCTTAGTACTTCTCCCACACAAGCACGTTTAACTTCGGAGTTCTGATGGGATACGGTGCATTAGTGCTGGTATGATCACACCCGTTAACTTCTCGTGCTCTTTGTATATCTCCTACTAACCCGCTTCTGGTAGGATCGGGCTTGGCGGTTTGACGACCATAACTTTGCACAAGGTTGTCCGATTGACGCAAACTTTTTTTTTATTTCGCACAAATTTTCGAGACCTAAGCAGCGGCAAACCTCCTCTTGCGTCGGTGCCCGCCTAAAATGAAAAAATTAGCGAAAAAAATAAGTCAAAAGGGGTGCAACACGAGGACTTCCCAAGAGGTGACGCATCTTAGTACTATTCTGGCCCAAGCACGTTTAACTTCGGAACTCTGATGGGATCGGGTGCATTACTGCTGGTATGATCGCACCCGTCAACTTCTCGTGCTCATTTGTATATCTCCTACTAACCCGCCTCTTGTAGGATCGGGCTTGGCGGTTTGAAGGTCATAACTTTGCGTTCGACTGTCAGATTGACGCAAACTTTTTTTTTTATTTCGCACAACTTTTCGAGACCTAAGCTGCGGCAAACCTCCTCTTGCATCGTTGCCCGCCTAAAATGAAAAAATTAGCGAAAAAAATAACTCAAAAAGGGGTGCAACTCGAGGACTTCCCAAGAGGTGACCCATCTTAGTAATATTCTCGCCCAAGCATGTTTAACTTCGGAGTTCTGATGGGATCCGGTGCATTAGTGCTGGTATGATCGCACCCGTCAACTTCTCGTGCTCCTTTGTATATTTCCTACTAACCGGCTTCTGGTAGGATCGGGCTTGGCGGTTTGACAGCCATAACTTTGCTCTTGGTTGTCCTATTGACGCAAACTTTTTTTTTATTTCGCACAACTTTTCGAGACCTACGCAGCGGCAAACCTCCTCTTGCGCCGCTGCCAGCCTAAAATTAAAAAATTCACGAAAAAAATAAGTCAAAAAGGGGTGCAACACGAGGACTTCCCAAGAGGTCACCCATCTTAGTACCACTCTCGCCCAAGCACGTTTAACTTCAGAGTTCTGATAGGATCCGGTGTATTAGTGCTGGTATGATCGCAACTGTCAATTTCTCGTACTCCTTTGTATATCTCCTACTAACCCGCTTCTGGTAGGATCGGGCTTGGCGATTTGACGGCCATATCTTTGCGCTCGGCTATCCGATTGACACAAACTTTTTTTTTATTTCGCACAACTTTTCGAGACCTACGCAGCGGCAAACCTCCTCTTGCGTCGCTGCAAGCCTAAAATGAAAAAATTCGCGAAAAAAATAAGTCAAAAAAGGGGTGCAACACGAGGACTTCCTAAGAGGTCACCCATTTTAGTACTACTCTCGCCCAAGCACGTTTAACTTCTGAGTTCTGATGGGATCCGGTGCATTAGTGCTGGTATGATGGCACCCGTCAACTTCTCGTGCTCATTTGTATATCTCCTACTAACTCGCTTCTGGTAGGATCGGGCTAGGCGGTTTGACGGCCATAACATTGCGCTCGATTGTCCGATTGACGCAAACTTTTTTTTTTATTTCGCACAACTTTTCTAGCCCTAAGCTGCGGCAAACCTTCTCTTGCGTCGTTGCCCGCCTAAAATGAAAAAATTAGCGAAAAAAATAACTCAAAAAGGGGTGCAACTCGAGGACTTCCCCAGAGGTCACCCATCTCAGTACCACTCTCGCCCAAGCACGTTTAACTTCCGAGTTCTGATGAGATCCAGTGCAGTAGTGCTGGTATGATCGCAACCGTCAATTTCTCGTACTCCTTTGTATATCTCCTACTAACCCGCTTCTGGTAGGATCGGGCTTGGCGATTTGACATCCATATCTTTGCGCTCGGCTATCCGATTGACACAAACTTTTTTTTTATTTCGCACAACTTTTCGAGACCTACGCAGCAGCAAACCTCCTCATGCGTCGCTGCCCGCCTAAAATTAAAAAATTTGCGAAAAAAATAAGTCAAAATGGGGTGCAACACGAGGACTTCCCAAGAGGTCATCCATCTTAGTACTTCTCCCACCCAAGCACGTTTAACTTCGGAGTTCTGATGGGATACGGTGCATTAGTGCTGGTATGATCACACCCGTTAACTTCTCGTGCTCTTTGTATATCTCCTACTAACCCGCTTCTGGTAGGATCAGGCTTGGCGGTTTGACGGCCATAACTTTGCGCTCGGTTGTCCGATTGACGCAAACTTTTTTTTTATTTCGCACAAATTTTCGAGACCTAAGCAGCAGCAAACCTCCTCTTGGGTCGGTGCCCGCCTAAAATGAAAAAATTAGCGAAAAAAAATAATTCAAAAGGGATGCAACACGAGGACTTCCCAAGAGGTGACCCATCTTAGTACTATTCTGGCCCAAGCACGTTTAACTTCGGAACTCTGATGGGATCGGGTGCATTACTGCTGGTATGATCGCACCCGTCAACTTCTCGTGCTCCTTTGTATATCTCCTACTAACCCGCCTCTTGTAGGATCGGGCTTGGCGGTTTGACGGTCATAACTTTGCGTTCGACTGTCCGATTGACGCAAACTTTTTTTTTATTTCGCACAACTGTTCGAGACCTACGCAGCGGCAAACCTCCTCTTGCGTCGCTGCCAGCCTAAAATGAAAAAATTCGCGAAAAAAATAAGTCAAAAAGGGGTGCAACACGAGGACTTCTTAAGAGGTCACCCATTTTAGTACTACTCTCGCCCAAGCACGTTTAACTTCGGAGTTCTGATGGGATCCGGTGCATTAGTGCTGGTATGATGGCACCCGTCAACTTCTCGTGCTCATTTGTATATCTCCTACTAACTCGCTTCTGGTAGGATCGGGCTTGGCAGTTTGACGGTCATAACTTTGCGCTCGGTTGTCCGATTGACGCAAACTTTTTTTTTTTTATTTCGCACAACTTTTCGAGACCTAAGCTGCGGCAAACCTCCTCTTGCGTCGTTGCCCGCCTACAATCAAAAAAATTAGCGAAAAAAATAACTCAAAAAGGGGTGCAACTCGAGGACTTCCCAAGAGGTGACCCATCTTAGTAATATTCTCGCCCAAGCACGTTTAACTTCGGAGTTCTGATGGGATCCGGTGCATTAGTGCTGGTATGATCGCACCCGTCAATTTCTCGTGCTCCTTTGTATATCTCCTACTAACCGGCTTCTGGTAGGATCGGGCTTGGCGGTTTGACGGCCATAACTTTGCTCTTGGTTGTCCTATTGACGCAAACTTTTTTTTTATTTCGCACAACTTTTCGAGACCTACGCAGCGGCAAACCTCCTCTTGCGTCGCTGCCAGCCTAAAATTACAAAATTCACGAAAAAAATAAGTCAAAAAGGGGTGCAACACGAGGACTTCCCAAGAGGTCACCCATTTTAGTACTACTCTCACCCAAGCACGTTTAACTTCGGAGTTTTGATGGGATCCGGTGCATTTGTGCTGGTATGATCGCACCCGTCAACTTCTCGTGCTCATTTTTATATCTCCTACTAACTCGCTTCTGGTAGGATCGAGCTTGGCGGTTTGACGGCCATAACTTTGCGCTCGGTTGTCCGATTGACGCAAACCTTTTTTTTATTTCGCACAAATTTTCGAGACCTAAGCAGCGGCAAACCTCTTCTTGCGTCGGTGCCCGCCTAAAATGAAAAAATTAGCGAAAAAAATAAGTTAAAAGGGGTGCAACACGAGGACTTCCCAAGAGGTGACCCATCTTAGTACTATTCTGGCCCAAGCACGTTTAACTTCGGAACTCTGATGGGATCTGGTGCATTACTGCTGGTATGATCGCACCCGTCAACTTCTCGTGCTCCTTTGTATATCTCCTACTAACCCGCCTCTTGTAGGATCGGGCTTGGCGGTTTGACGGCCATAACTTTGCGTTCGACTATCAGATTGACGCAAACGTTTTTTTTATTTCTTACAACTTTTCGAGACCTACGCAGCGACAAACCTCCTCTTGCGTCGCTGCCCGCATAAATTGAAAAAATTCACGAAAAAAATAAGTCAAAAAGGCGTGCAACACGAGGACTTCCCAAGAGGTCAACCATCTTAGTACTATTCTCGCCCAAGCACGTTTAACTTCGGAGTTCTGATGGGATCCGGTGCATTAGTGCTGGTATGATCGCACCCGTCAACTTCTCGTGCTCCTTTGTATATCTGCTACTAACCCGCTTCTGTTAGGATCGGGCTTGGCGATTTGACGGCCATATCTTTGTGCTCTGCTGTCCGATTGACGCAAACTTTTTTATTTATTTGGGTAAATACAATATATTATCCACAACTATTAAGTTTCGGGAAATTATATCCACAACTTTTGTAATACAAATTATTAGCCATAACTACAATTGCGCATAAATGAATGGATAAATCTCTGTTACCGTCATTGATTATTTAACAGACCGTGCCATATCAGCGTCCACATCGTCATCCATGTCAGCTAACTTTTGAATATAATTTTAAAACAAAAAAAAAACAAAAAAAATCCTAAAATTAATTGGAGCGCCCTTTCTTCTTCTCTTCCCCTGCTTTCTCCCCTTCTCCGCCTCTCGCTCCCATCTCCGATTCCCAAATGGACCACTGACGTAGGCTTCTTCAACTTCCGCTCCAACTCAACCACCGACAGAGGAGTCTGCCACCACTCCCCCGCCTCCTGCAGCAAACTCGACGGCGTCGCCATGTGGATATGGGAGAAGCTCTTCTTCTTAATCCGCCTCTTCCACGATCCCACCATCCACCCCCACCTCAGTCACCCCTCCCACACCGTCTACCTCATCGGGGACCCCAACGCCTCCCTCTGCCCGCTCGCCGACATCTTCTTCCGGTGGGTTTCCCCTTCTCCTTCCTTTTACCCCAATAAAATCACTCAGATCTTCTCCTTGAATCTGAAAATTGAAACAGAAAAAAGAACGACTCTCCTCTCCTTCCTTTCTAATTTCCTCTTCCTTTTGCTCTCCGTTCCCCGATTCTTCTTCCACATCTCTTCGATCTCCTAAAAGAAGAACTAATCCTAATCTAACCTCTTTATCTCTATGTTCTTCCTGGTGACGAAGTGGAGAAAGGATGAGAGGAAATGTCGGCGAAAACACGAGAACGTCGACTAATGTCGGCGGTGACGATGATGACATTGGCGACGGGAATTAGAGAATGGTAAGGGTTTCGATCTAGGATTGCATGCCATTTTTCAGGTTTGGGTTTAGGGTTTTGATTGATTTTTCTGGGTTTTTTTATTATTAATGGTGGCAATTGACCCATACGCCGGCGAATAGCAACAACACCTGCAGCAATAGCTCCACCGCTGTCGGATCCAGTGATGGAAGATGGCGGAGGAAGACAGACAGGGGAGGGCAGAGGAAGAAAGGGAAGAGGGTGATGAGAGGATTCCTTTTGATTTTTAGGATTTATTTAGTTATTTTTTCTTTTCATTTTCTTAAAATTAAAAAATGTGATAGGGGTACTGCCACGTGGGAGCCAGTTCAGCTTCATAAAGCTTAGTCCGCATTACTAATGGAATTGTTAACAGAAAGTTAACGTGTGGCTAATAATTTGTATTACGATAGTTGTGGATATAATTCCCCGAAACTTAATAGTTGTGGATAATATATTGTTTTTACCCTATTTATTTCGCACAACTTTTCGAGACCTACGCAGCGGCAAACCTCCTCTTGCGTCGCTGCCAGCCTAAAATGAAAAAATTCGTGAAAAAAATAAGTAAAAAAGGGGTGCAACACGAGGACTTCCCAAGAGGTCACCCATCTTAGTACTACTCTCGCCCAAGCATGTTTAACTTCGGAGTTCTTATGGGATTCGGTGCATTAGTGTTGGTATGATCGCACCCGTCAACTTCTCGTACTCCTTTGTATATCTCCTACTAACCCACTTCTGGTAGGATCGGGCTAGGCGGTTTGACAGCCATAACTTTGCGCTCGGTTGTCCGATTGACGCAAACTTTTTTTTATTTCGCAAAACTTTTCGAGACCTACGCAGCGCCAAACCTCCTCTTGCGTCGCTGCCCGTCTAAAATTAAAAAATTTGCGAAAAAAATAAGTCAAAAAGGGGTGCAACACGAGGACTTCCAAAGAGGTCACCCATCTTCGTACTACTCCCGCCCAAGCACGTTTAACTTCGGAGTTCTGATGGGATCCGGTGCTTTAGTGCTGTATGATCACACCCCTTTGTATATCTCCTACTAACCCGCTTCTGGTAGGATCAGGCTTGGCGATTTGACGGCCATATCTTTGCGCTCGGCTATCCGATTGACACAAACTTTTTTTTTATTTCGCACAACTTTTTGAGACCTACGCAGCGGTAAACCTCCTCATGCGTCGCTGCCCGCCTAAAATTAAAAAATTTGTTAAAAAAATAAGTCAAAATGGGGTGAAACACGAGGACTTCCCAAGAGGTCACCCATCTTAGTACTTCTCCCACCCAAGCACGTTTAACTTCGGAGTTCTGATGGGATACGGTGCATTAGTGCTGGTATGATCACAACCGTTAACTTCTCGTGCTCTTTGTATATCTCCTACTAAACCGCTTCTGGTAGGATCGGGCTTGGCGGTTTGACGGCCATAACTTTGCGCTCGGTTGTCCGATTGCCGCAAACTTTTTTTTTTATTTCGCACAAATTTTCGACACCTAAGCTGCGGCAAACCTCCTCTTGCATCGGTGCCCGCCTAAAATGAAAAAATTAGTGAAAAAAAATAAGTCAAAAGGGGTGCAACACGAGGACTTCCCAAGAGGTGACCCATCTTAGTACTATTCTGGCCCAAGCACGTTTAACTTTGGAACTCTGATGGGATCTGTTGCATTACTGCTGGTATGATCGCACCCGTCAACTTCTCGTGCTCCTTTGTATATCTCCTACTAACCCGCTTCTGGTAGGATCGGGCTTGGCGGTTTGACGGCCATAACTTTGTGTTCGACTGTCAGATTGACGCAAACTTTTTTATTATTTCGCACAACTTTTCGAGACCTACTCAGCGGCAAACCTCCTCTTGCGTCGCTGCCCGTCTAAAATTAACAAATTTGCGAAAAAAATAAGTCAAAAAGGCGTGCAACACGAGGACTTCCCAAGAGGTCACCCATCTTAGTACTACTCTCGCCCAAGCACGTTTAACTTTGGAGTTCTGATGGGATCCGGTGAATTAGTGCTGGAATGATCGCACCCGTCAACTTCTCGTGCTCCTTTGTATATCTCCTACTAACCCGCTTCTGGTAGGATCGGGCTTGGCTGTTTGACGGCCATAACTTTGCGCTCGGCTATCCGATTGACTCAAACTTTTTTTTTTATTTCGCACAACTTTTCAAGACCTACGCAGCGGCGAACCTCCTCTTGCGTCGCTGCCCGCCTAAAATGAAAACATTCGCGAAAAAAATAAGTCAAAAAGGGGTGCAACACGAGGAGTTCCCCAGAGGTCACTCATCTTAGTACTACTCTCGCCCAAGCACGTTTAACTTCGGAGTTTTTATGGGATCCGGTGAATTAGTGTTGGTATGATCGCACCCGTCAACTTCTAGTGCTCCTTTGTATATCTCCTACTAACCCGCTTCTGGTAGGATCGGGCTTGACGGTTTGATGGCCATAACTTTCCGCTCGGTTGTCCGATTGACGCAAACGTTTTTTTTCTTTTGCACAACTTTACGAGACCTACGCAGCGGCAAACCTCCTCTTGCGTCGGTACCCGCCTAAAATGAAAAAATTCGCGAAAAAAATAAGTCAAAAAGGGGTGCAACACGAGGACTTCCCAAGAGGTCACCCATCTTAGTTCTACTCTCGCACAAGCACGTTTAACTTCAAAGTTCTGCTGGGATCCGGTGCATTAGTGCTGGTATGATCGCACCCTACAACTTCTCGTGCTCCTTTGTATATCTCCTACTAACCCGCTTCTGGTAGAATCGGGCTTGGCGGTTTGACGGCCATAACTTTGCGCTCGGCTATCCGATTGACGCAAACTTTTTTTTTAATTTCGCAAAACTTTTCGAGACCTACGCAGCGGCAAACCTCCTCTTGCCTCGCTGCCTACCTAAAATGAAAAAATTCGCGAAAAAAATAAGTCAAAAAGCGGTGCAACACAAGGAGTTCCCAAGAGGTCACCCATCTTAGTACTACTCTCGCCCAAGCACGTTTAACTTCGGAGTTCTTATGGGATCCGGTGCATTTGTGCTGGTATGATCGCACCCATCAACTTCTAGTGCTCCTTTGTATATCTCCTACTAACCCGCTTCTTGTAGGATCGGGCTTGGCGGTTTGATGGCCATAACTTTGCGCTCGGTTGTCCGATTGACGCAAATATTTTTTTTATTTCGCACAACTTTTCGAGACCTACGCAGCGGTAAACCTCCTCTTGCGTCGCTGCCCGCCTCAAATGAAAAAATTCGCGAAAAAAATAAGTCGAAAAGGGGTGCAAACATCTTAGTACTACTCTCGCACAAGCACGTTTAACTTCGGAGTTCTGATGGGATCCGGTGCATTAGTGCTGGTATGATGCACCCAAATAAGGGTATAGGTTTCGTGTTCGTATCAAGTGGTATCATAGCTCCGGTTCAACACAATGGCGATATCCAAGGCAAGAGGCCGTGTTGCTTCTCGAACAAGGTCCAAATGTTCGATTGAAAAATGCAGATATGAGGAAGAATCGCTCTCTGAATAAAAACCACAATCGATGAACAAGCCATGGGAGTCGGGGTGGGCATTCAGTCGGTTCGGTTTCGACCGAACCGAAATTATGAATACCGGGTCCCCGAATTCTCCCAAACCTCAAACCGAATTCGAACCGATTTATAATTTGTTTTGGTCGGTTTCAACCGAATTATAATTCGGTTTGGTTCGTTTTTTTACACAAAACCGAATTTGTGAAGGTACTTGTGTTTTCTCACTTTTAAATTATTTTTCAACCCTAAAATCAACAATAAATATCAATTATATGCATCATCAATGATAAAACCAAATTTTTCAACACATAAGTCTTAAAACATTTCAAATATTTAAGTCTAAAAACAACTACAAACATAAACATCCATCATTTGGAACTTGCAATTATAGTATTTCGATTTTTCGGTCGGAAATTCGGAAATTCGGTTCTGTTGAAAGAGCTCTGATTTCCGAACTCTCCATATTTTCCTTCCGAATTTCGAACCGAATAGCATTAATTCGGTTTCATTTCGGTTCGGTTCAGGTTTACCGAAACGTTTACCCACCCCTACATGGGAGAGCAGAGTCAGGAGCTTGCAGGAGCTTTGAAGATGCTTACCACACAGGTGATGCAGATTGGTGCCTGGCTTCAGGCCCAACAGGATGCTACCAAAGGTCAGCTTGTTGAGATGAATTAGCAGTTGGATACCCTAATCACCAGGTTGGGAACGCAACCAAGGGGTAATCCATCACCACCAGAGAATCCAGCAGATGTCGCAGCTCATACTAGAACCGCGAACCGAGAGGGTCCCGGAGCAGATCAAATTTACCAAGCTTTTACTGAGACCCCATATTGGCATATGCAGAGGCGCCAATACACGGAGCAACGTCAATTGCTAATCCCGCAGCATAGACCTCCATTTAATGATTATGATAATGATTATCATGAATATGAAGGAAGACCACTAGAAGCAGGGGGTTGTGGCATTGAACAGATTCGAGGGATTAAGCTCTCAATCCCATCGTTTCAAAGCACTGATAGTGCATCAGCTTACCTCACTAGGAGAGGAAGATGATTATGTTTTTCCATTGCAATCCTTACCCATAGCATCAGAAAGTTATTATTGCCACCAATGAATTTACAAATTATGCAACAGTTTGGTGGGAAAAAGATTCAGCTTCGCCGAAGAAGGAATCATTAGCCTAAAGTTTCTTTTTGGGAAGAACTCTAAGGCTTGATGCGTGATCGGTTTGTGCCTCCTTTCTATCAGAGGGATCTTCATGATGTCTTGCAGGGAATTCGGCAAGGAGCACCATTGGTTGATGAATATTTCAAGGAGCTGGAACTGCACATGATGAGAGCAAATTGAGAGAGGACAAGGAAGCTACGATTGCTCTCTTTTTAAATGGGCTTAATAGGGAAATCAAAAATGAAGTAGAGCTTCGTCATATTGTGGAGTTGGAGGAAGTGGTGCATTTATCAATGAAGGTGGAGAGGCAGCTGAAGGTGAGTTTGGGAAGGAGGTATCCACCTTTGCCAAAACCTGTTGCAAAGATCATTCCTGAGGTGGACCTGAATCATCCTAAGCACGAAGGGGACAAGCCAGCTGTTAGGAACACTGCCCCAGTCACCCAAGCCAGGAATGAAGGCTCATTTGGAAGCATCCAATGCTTCAAGTGCTTTGGACGAGTTCATAAGGCCAACCAATGCGCCAACAAGAAGACTATGGTTTTGCGAGATGGAGAATACTTTTCTAAGGAGTATGAAGAGAAGCCCATGGGGAATGGATTCGGCTTTGATGCTGATTCAGAAGAAGATGATGTGGATGAGCACATCAATGCTGATAACCTCCACTAGGTAAACTTCTGGGAGTGAACTGCCGAACTTTATCTATTGAAGCTTACACAAAGATGGATCAGATGGATAATCTTTTCCACTCTCGTTGCCTGGTTAACGGGAAGGTGTCGTTTGTAGTCATTGGTGGTGGTAGCTGCACCAATGTGGTTAGTATGGATGCAGTCAAGAAGCTGGGATTGATCACCATCAAGCATCCTCAACCATATATCATTGAGAATATCAAAGTCAACAAGAAGGCCAAGTTTTATTTTCGTATCGGTGATTATACAGATGAGATTTGGTGTGATGTTGCTCCAATGCAGGCTGCTCATCTCCTATTGGGTCATCCATGACAATATGATCGAGAGGTTATTCATGATGGAAGTCACAATCGCTACAGGTTCAAGAATGGAGATCGGAAGTTTCTGCTGAATCTATTGTCACCAGCTGAAGTCCGGGAAGACCACCAACAGATGGCCATGAACCGGGCCAAGGAGAAAGGAAGTGCAAGTGGCTCGAAGTTGGAAGACGGAGGTGGAACTCATCTTATTGCTCGAATGAACATGTTGACGACGCTAAGGAGGACTCCATTTGAAAATTCTATTGATGTTGTATCTTGAAGAAAGGTACCAGTTTTGAAGGCAAAGCTTTTTCAACATGGAGGGCCCGATGCGATTCCTCAGAGCTACCCAAACCACTCTACACGAAGCAGAAGGAATGATACACCTCGAGGAAGCCAAAAGAGCGAGTAGCACAAATCCACGGCCAGGGAATCAAAATCCACGATCGTGGAATTGAGCTTTGGACTGTGGATTTGAAGGAGGATGAATCCACAGTTAGGATTCTAAAATCCCCGACCGTGGATTTCTAGGAAGGATCGTGGAATTTGGCCTAACGGGTTAAAATTCCCTTTTTTTTTGTTTAGACTTTTGTTTCCTTTCAGGTTTTAATTAATTTATTTTCCATAGAATATATAAATAGATGAAGACATGAATTTTAGCACACTTTGAAGAATATTAAACATTTATCTTGGTTTTGAGTTTTAGGCTTGAATTTTTCTCTATATTTATCAAGTTTTCCCATTGATTGTGGTCGAGACTCTACCTTATATATTGATCGAGTCTTCTCCCGATTTGTGTTGACATTTCACTTTCATTTCCATCATATCCCCAAACAGACAAAAACCCTAAATATCCATTTTCCTGTTCGTTCTTGAAGTTGCGACTTTGATAACTACGGGTACAGAATATGTGCTCGTGTCACTGCTGGTTTCGATAATGTTTTATTAAGTTGTTGTACAACTCCAAGCTCAACCTTCTTTTCTTGGGACGGAAAAATTTCTCTTCCTCCCCCACCACCACCACACTGCAACTGTTGGTCCCCCCTCTTCTCAACGTTGCCACCCACACGCTGCTCCCCCTTCGCCTCTTTCGCCATCTCACTTCCTTACTCTCCCACCCACCCACACGTTGCTCCCCCCACCCCCATGCGCCTCTATTGCCATCTCGCTTCCTTACTCCGCCATCCCACCTGCCGCTCCATCAGCCTCTACCTATGTCGTTGCTCCCCCAAACCCAAATTTTATTAGTTCTCTCTCTCTCTCTCTCTCTCTCTCTCATGTCTCTCTCTTTCTGCTACTCCCTTCCCCTATCTTTTTCTCGAATGGATCTGTTTTCAAAACTATATATGAGTTTTGTATTCGGGTATCGGTTTGTTCTAAACTGCTATTGGTTCGTGTTGAATTACAATGGTGTATCTGAACTGGTATTGATTCGCGTTGAATTGATATTCGTTTGTTTGAAATGGTATTGGTTCTCGTTGAACTAGTATTGGTTTGTCTATACTGGTATTGATTTGTTTTATTTTTGTAGTGGTATTTGTTCGTCTAAACTAGTATTAGTTTGTCCATACTGGTATTGATTTGTTTTATTTTTGTAGTGATATTGGTTCATCGAAACTAGTATTGATTCTTCTGAACGGAGAGAATAAGGGAGAGGTGGTCGAAGAAGTAGAAAAGTGAGCGGAGAACTATTGAAGTGAGAGAGGGAAGGAGAGAAAATTTTAATTAATATGTATTTATAGTTTCCAAAAATGTAATTTATTAAAATATTTATTGATAAATACCTAGTTTGTCCTTAGTTTGTGACCTTAAGTACCACTATAAAGTAGTCAACATACCTACCGCTGAATTTGAGAGAAACAGAATCAGTATCAACATGAGAAAATTACCACCGGAACCCAGATCTGGGTTTTGTAGAGAGTGTGTGTGAGATTGGAAAACAAAAATACTCCATGTCCACCCATACTAGTACCACAAGAGTGAAAACAATCCCAATATCCCCAAATCAGGCACTAGCACAAGAACGACGAAAAAAATATTAGTACCCTATTTCATAAAATCACTACCAGAATAAAGAAAAACATATCTTACTGAGAGAGAGGGAGAGAGATCGCTCTTCTTGTGGAACTCCAACGAAGGCGACCTCAACAACAACAATGATTGTGGCGTAATTATAAATATATTGAGCCTCATTTATTTACTAATTGGATTTGAATTACTTGTTATCCAGTCTATTTTACGCTAGATTATGTTTTTTGTCATATTTTAGGTCCTAATACATGGAGGAAGGTTAGGGGCAAGTTTCACGACATTTAGAAGTCAAAACGAGCCAAAAACTAGATGTTGTGTCCAAGTCACGAGTTGAGTATCAAAGTTACAGGCAGGAGAGGCACTTTGAAAACTAGGCAGTGAGATGGAGCAAAAAGGCATAACCATTTCCCAAGTCACGGTCAGAGGGCCAAAGTCAAGGCCATGGTCGTGACTTTCACACCTAGGTTGTGACATTGAGGCAAGGGAGGCAAAAAAAAAACTTTCCAAAGTCACGGTTTGAACCCCCAAAGTCAAATTCGTGACATCAAGGCATTCCAAAGAGCGATCGAGCAATCTTGTAACGAAATTGGAGGTTTGCATCACCATCGAAGCTCGAGGAACAAGGCTAGACATGAAGATTGAAGATATAGAATTGTTTATTATATTATCTCTCCTCTATGAAATAGTTCCCTTTCACTTGGATGATTGTAAGAGTACTCTATCTTTCAGAATCTTGAGTTCATATTCAATCTACGCTTGTTTTCATGATTCAATTATGATTAAGTCGAGATTATTAATTATGCTTTGACTCTATGAGAGGGAATACCTAATTAGGTCAGTAGAGCACCATAGATTAGAAGTAGGGCATCGATAACACGAGAGTGATTCAATTCGTTACTATGTACTGGGTGATAACCTTGCCCAATAGAGGGAGTCTGGGTTAGAATGCCTTGATTAGTCGTGTTATAGAAGGAAATATTCCTCTAAGCAATAGACTCAATAGTGACTTGATTGCTTTAGTCAGATTCAATGTCTATTCACGGACTTCAGTATTATGAATGAAGAGTGAATCAAGTTAGAGAATCGTCAACCATTGATTCGGTTAGTGACTATGAGGAATCATAATATGAGCGAGCTCTCAACTTGTAATTAGCTAATTTAACCCTTAGAGTAATTTAGATAGTTGAATTCAAACCTTATGTGGCTAGATGGCAAACTGAAGCGGAGTAATAATACACTTATAACCTATTTTTCTAGAGAATAGACAATAAAGCAAAACGTGTTGATTCCACCGACAATAAGGTCAAAGTATACCACTGCACTGATCAATTGTTCGAAGCAACCATTAAAAAAAGGGTTAGTACCCAAAATAGCCAATTTAACTTATGGACGGATATAAGGGTGACAATCGGTAAACCAGTTATCGGATTAACCGGTTATCGTGCCGATAATCGGCGTTTACCGCTAAACCGTTAATCGACAGTGTTGGTTGTCGGAGGTAATGGAGGAGTTTCCGTATACCGGCTCCAATTCCGGTAAATACGGAAGTGTAATCGGTTAAATCGATACCGTCGACGAAAGTAAAACACCGCATTTCCCAACTCCCTCAACCCTAACGCTCGTGCCCTCCTCTCGCCCAGTCTAGTCGCAAATCAATTTCCAAAAACCAGAACAGACATCGACGATGGCAACTCACCAAATCCTCTCCTTGTGCCCTGTCTGTCGCTCTGTGAGCCACCTCCCCTATCCTTCCTCCCTCTGCGACTTCGCCTCCCCTTCTTAGGGTTGGGCATCTGGTTCGGTAAACCCGAACCAAACCAAACCGAAATCGAATTAGTTTTGTTCGGTTCGGAATTCGGAAGCCAAAACCCTTTATTTTGGGGACCAGGAGTATACTGACTGAAACCAAATTCCGATCAACCGAACCGATCAACCCAACAAAAAATTTAACCCATTCCTACAACCCAACTGACTAGTCAACCTCTCACAAAGCCCAATTCTCTCACAGCCCAAATCAAACATAACCGGAAAAATAAATCCCTCACAACCCATATCAAACAGAGCCCAAAAATAAATCCCTCAAGCCCACAACTCTTTCATACCTACTGCTAACCTAACCCTAACAAACAAGACCAAATACTTCACCAAGCCGCCAACGACCATCAAGCATCACCGTCGTTCGCCGAATCCTTCTGTCATCTCTTGGCATTGCTGCAAACTTCTATAGTACGGGTCGATGCCATTTCCCCTCTCTCCGATCTCTTCTCCTCCCAGAGACCAGAAAGCCAAATCCAAACATAAAACCCCAAATGCATCAAAATCAATATTGAAAATCAAAGCTTTCTTCTCCAAAATCAAAGCTTTCTTCTCTAATATCGAAAAGAGACACGATGCTACTGAAACTCGAAGGTGAAAATCAAACAGAAAAATGACATGCATGCTTGGGTCTACACTCATACTGACCTATAACATTCAATCGTAGTACCCGGCTGTCGTCTCGTTGTGTTCTGACTTCCGCATTAATCGTCGTTGCCGTTGAGTCGCAAGACGGAGGAGATACCACCGCAGTAGCGTAGCTTTCTGCTCCCCGCAGAGTTGCGAGACAGAAGAGATACCAGCACCGCTGATTTTTGCTCGTCGTTGAATCGGGAAACGGAGGAGATACCACCATCGCAGCACCGCTCCTTTCTACTCTACATCCAGTGCGTTTGTAGAAGGGGGAGGTGGGGAGAGAAAGAGATTTGATCGAAATGGGGAGACGGTGATGGTTAGGGTATATGGGAGAGAGAGAGAGCGTTGATTTATAAATCTTCAAGTTTGTGTGTTAAAACTGGACTGAATCGATGTTTAACTCGATTCGGGTAAATCGAACTGAACTAAATTTTGGTTCAATTTTGGTTTGGCTCATATAAATTTTTGGGGACCCTGTATGCTCTGTTTTACTTCAGTTCAAACCAAACCGAACCGATGCCCACCCCTACCCTTCCTCTTCCCAGTCGCTGGCGACGCACTCGCCACCTCTCCTTCCTCTTCCCAGTCCCCGCCGGCCTGCTGATTTTAGGCTTAGCCATCTACTCTATAAGCTTCTCGATTCTGATGATGTTTGATGTAGATTGGTGTCCCTTTGAACTTGTGTTAAATCAATCAATGTTTGACAACTGCATACATACCTGAATGGAAGTATAAAAATTAAAATTTTTGTAAATAAGAGTTCATAATTTAATTATTTATTACATAAAATGCAAAAAAAAACTTGGAAAATTTAAAAAAATTGGACAACCTCTTCTCTGCCCAGATTCAGATTCAGACTGGTAATTTATCGAATAACCGAACCGGAAATGTGCTTCTCCTTCCCCGCCGCGGTAAATTGGTACATACAGTTTGTAACTGTTAACCGACTATCCTATTCGGCCTCTCTCTCCCCATAAACGATATAGAGGTAATCGACCGATTACCGCCCATAGACATATATAGCCAAAAAAATATTTAAAATGTCATAAAATAGCCAAACCTTTAATTCAGTTAAACAATTTTAGCCAACCATTAGTTTCAACCTTAAATGTGCTAATGTGGTAACACATAGGTTAATATAACCTTTTTATTATTTTACCTTTCTTTTCATTATTGGGTGAAAAATAACACGCAGTGAAGATGAGTTTACAGTTTACTCTCCTCCCTCATTATCGAGCACCCACATTGTTTTATTCCTTCATTCTTCTTTCAAATCCCACCGTTCCTCATCGACCATAGCTGCCCCTTGCAACTTCTATCATCAAGCCACCGTTCACTCCGCTCTTCCTCCACGACTAGCCACCTACCTCTGCCTCTGTTGTCGAGCACCCATCGTCTTCGCTCCTCTTCCGCTAATAGTCCAGCTCCACATCAACTTCCATCCTCTCCGCCTCCACTATGCTTCCAACACTATTTTTGGCTCCCCTACGGTCCCGAAGTTTTTGCTATGAAGAAGGTCTGGGGACATAGGGTTCCAATTAAAAATCTCAAATTCCAAAGACTTAGGGTTCCAATTAAAAATCCAAACCTCCATCATAACGGTTGAGGGAACCTCGCTCGCCTCACCGACATAAACACTCATTGACTTCACGTTTGGAGAAGAGATGCGGTTGGAGAATAGTAGAGTTGGCGGCAACTTGCTGGAACGCGACAGCAGTGCCGACTTTCTGGAAGTGGGAAGTGTCAGTTGAAGAAGATAGTGGTGGCTCGAGCGAGGGAGTTGATCGGTGACCCCTAAGAAGATTTAGAGATTGAGAGGAATTTGACAGAAAACGAATTGGGGGAAATTGCTCATAGTGTGCTTTTCAATTGAGAGAAGCTTATATACATCCTATAAACTAACATTTACAATTTGGCGTTAAAGTAACTTTCTAACTAGCTATCAACTCTGTACACCTGTCTAATTACACAGTAAAACTTGAAGGTTGTCGTTGCACTATGTAAAACGGTGCGTTGCTTCTCTTTTTGTCCATGGCCACATCATCTGCATTCTTCTCTACTTCTGTCATTCTTTCTTCCATATCAGCAACATTCTTTCATGGTCAGCAACTAGCTTTGGAGCTTCTTCATCTTCCTCATCCACGCTCCTTTTCGTCCTCCCACAAGCTGGCGAGTATAGGTTATATACTCCAAGATTGGACAACAACATAATGGAGCGATCAATTGATAAACTTTTGGTGAAAATATCTGCTAACTGTAACTCAGTGGGAATGTAATGTAAAGTAATCATTCTTGATTGAACCCTTTCCCTTATGACATGACAATCCACCTCGATGTGTTTTGTCCTCTCATGAAATACTGGATTGTCTGCAATGTGTAATGCAGACTAATTATCACATTATACTAAGACAGAATTGTCATGCTTGATTCCAAACTCTGAGAGCAACCTGATCAGCCACTGCACCTCACAACTCAGGCTTGCCAAGGCCCTATACTCTACTTCTTATGAGAAACGAGATAAAGTTGTTTTTTTCTTATTCTTCTAGCTCAATAAACCAGTTCCAAGAAAGGTGCAATATCCTGTAATCGACCTTCTTGAGTCAGGGCAAGTAGCCCAATCACTATCATTGTACCCCTTCAATTGCAAATTTGAATCACAAGAGTATATCATACCTTGTCCAGGTGAACCTTTTAGATACCTTAGAATTGGCAAAGCTCCTGAACATCAAATGTGATATCAGGCCTAGTGGTGGTTAAATACTGAAGTTGTCCCACTAGATGCCTGGATTCACTAACATCTTCAAGTGGTGTACCACCTTCTGAACTACCTTGACAAAGATTGGAGTTGCTGCAAGTTTGCAATCTCCAAATCCTTATTCAGCAATAACATCAAGGCAATACTTTCTCTGTGAAACTGTAATGGCTTGTTTCCCACGAGTTATTTCTAGGCAAAGAAAATAACTCAATTATCCTAGATCCTTCATTTTTAAATCAGCATGCAACATTCTCTTTAATGCATTAATTGACTCCAAGCTCAAACTTCCCAGAACAATATCATCCACATAAACTATTAATACTACTAACTCATTCAAGGTCTGAGCATTAAAGATTGAATAATCATATGTAGATTGTTTGAAGCCATGATTAATCAAAGAATCAGTCAAATCTCCATTAAGAAAGGCATTGCTGATATCCATTTGATATAAATGTTAACCTTTAACATCTGCAGCTGATAATAACATTTTCACTGAGGCCATCTTGGCCACTAGTGAGAATGTATCACAATAATCAATCCCATAAATTTGGGTATATCCCTTTGCAACTAATCTGCCTTTATACCTGTAAAATGTGCCATCAGATTTTAACTTCAAGCTGAACACTCACTTGCACCCTATTGCATTCTTATCAGCTGGCAAATCTGTGATTTCCCAAGTACCTTTGTCAAAAAGTGCTTGTAGTTCTTCTCTTATAGCTTCATTCCACTCAGGGTGTTCTGAAGCTTTAGTGTAGGTACTTGTTTCCATGTGAGTGATCAATGAATTAACAAACTTCTGAAGTTTAGGTTGCAAGTGGGAGTAAGAGATACTCTTACTCTAAGGATACTGCACATCATAATCAGAATGCCACGAAGGGGGTTTTGATTCTCTCATTGATTTTCTAAGAGGAGCAGGTGGATCTTCATGAGGATAAGGACATGGTGAAAAAGTGTTTGTGGAAGAAGAAGGAGTAGGGAAAGGAGAAGAAGGAGTTTTAGATGAAGATGGTGATAGCAGAAAAGGAAGGGATGCATCAGACCCAGTAGGAGAAGAAGTGACTTCATAAGACTCATCAGGATGTAAAGTAGAGGGAGTAAGAGTGTCCTCCTCAGACAGATGAGGAAACGAAGTCACAGGATTGGGAGGAAAAATGGGCGACTGTGCATATGAGGGAGAAAGTTCAGAAAAGATTGGTGGAGTGGCAGGATTTGTAGGTGGAGAAGGAGGAGCAAATTGTTTGTAAGGAAGAATGTGTTCATAAAAGATCACATCTCGAGAAACAAAGACCTATTTAGTATCAAGATTCAATAGTTAAAAACCTTTGATGCCTGCTGGTATACCAAGGAAAATGCACTGTTTGGCTCAAGGATCAAATTTGGTTCTGGATTGCCCTACTGTGGCTGCATAAGTCAAAAAGCCAAAAACCTTCAAACTGGTATAATCAGGAGGTGGTTGATGAAAGACCTCAAATGGTGTTTTGTTTTGCAGAAAAAGAGTAGGTGTTCTATTGATCATGTCTGCTGCATGAAGGATGAAATCACTCCAATACAACAGAGGGAGGCATGATTGGTACTTTATGCTCTAGCAACATTAAGGAGGTGTTGATGTTTTCTTTCAACCCTCCCATTCGGTCGTGAAGTATAAACAACACGCATTTGATGAATAATCCCTTCTGTGTTATAAAAATCATTCATATGAAACTCCTGTTCTAAGTCAGTCTTGATGATTTTGACATTTATGTTAAACTGAGACTTGACCATGGAACAGAAGGATTGAAGGAGAGGTCTAGCCTCATCCTTAGATCTCATAAGATAGGTCCACACATCTAGAATGGTCATCGACCAAGTTTAAAAAATAACTATAGCCATTGTAAGAAACTGTGTCCAATGGACCCCCAAATATCAGCATGTATTAATCCAAAAAGAACAGGACTAATAGAAGAACTAGAAGGAAATAGAAGCCTCTTCTGTTGGGCTAAGTGACAAACATCACAGTGAGTGTATGGAGAAGCTATTACATTAGGGAAAACTTTATGAATAGCTTGGAATCTAGAGCCATGTGGATGTCCTAATCTAGCATGCCCGAGATCAAACTACTGGGTCTGGAAATTGTGAGAAGTGGCTACAAGGCACTGAGCTGATGAAGTGGAAGATGGTGTCTTGGTGAAAAGGTAAAGTCCTCTATCCACTTGGGCTAAACCAATCCTCTTCTGTGTAATAAGGTCCTAAACGACACAGACAGAGGATTGAAAGGTAAGTGAGACAAGATTTTGTTTGGTTAGTTTTCTTACTGAAATAAGATTGTAGCTAAAAGTGGGTACTAACAGGACTTGTGAAAGAAACAAGCCACAAGGAAGTTTAACTACACCTATGTGTGTGGCCTTTACTTGTTCACCAGTACGTAGAGTAACAGAAATACCAGTAAGAACCTTATACTTGCTCTAAACTTAGAGATATAGATGATATGGTCTGTAGCCCCAGTATCCAAACCCATAATGGTTCGCCAGAAGATGCAATTAGAGCTAAGAGTGTTGTAGTACCTGAACTGGAAGGCATGTAAGCCAACTGTGGAGGTTGCTTGTTGAGTGGAACAGAACGAGTGACTATATTAGCAGTATGCAGTGATGGGGAAGTAGGAGGAGATGGAGAAGGAGATGGTGATTTGAAGAGCATTAGCTTTAATTTATCCATCTGTTCATGAGTGAAAATGCTCTCAAGACTCCTTCGGTTGTCATAAGAGGTAGTGGAGTTCTCATAAGGAATGGAACTCTCCACTGATCCAGCAAAACCAGCTTCTGCCTCTCTGGCCTTCTTGTTTTTCAATCTGTAGCAGTCCTTGATCACATGACCCTCCTTCTTGCAGTAATTGAAAATCTTCTTACCATCCTGAGCTTGTTGTTGTTGGTCTCTTCCCTTAAATTGGTTGTTGTTGGGTGTTCCCACGGTTAAGGCAAGAGAATCAACACTAGGACCCTTGTGAAGGACCTTCATTTGTCGTTTCAACGGTAAAATCTGCTTGAAGACTATGTCAACATGGGGCAAAACAGGCAACATCAAGACTTGAGTCCTTGCTGATTGGTAAGAGGGGTTCAACCCTTGTAGAAATTTGATGACAAAATCATTGTCCTGATATCTCTTTAGGATTTCATAAGGACCAGGTACACAAGGACACACAGGGATAGGTCTGTATCTCTTGAACTCTTCCCAAATGACTATGAGATTAGTGAAGTATTGACTCACAGAATCATCACCCGGACATTTTGCCAATTGACCTTTGAGATCATAAACTCGAATGTTGTCCTCCTGGCTAAAACGGTTCTTCAAGTTATCCCATACATCCTTAGCTAACCCTAGTCTCATCACACTATTTGCTATGTCATCTGGCAACGAATTATAGATCCAGCATCGAATGGGTCCATTGCATCTAGCCCAGGATTGGTAATGAGCATTAGTTACCTGGGGAATAGGTATGCGACCATCGATGAACTGAGAATTTTTCTTCGTCTCAAGGGCCAGTTCACTCCAGGTGTGATAGTTGCCATCGACAAGCTTAATAGAAATGATTGTGGGTAGAGATCCATCCTGAGGAGGTAGGTAGTAGGGATTGAGGTAAGGATCTTCATACTGGGATACAACAGCTTTGTATTTTGCAGAAGATTCAGATCTGGACTCAGTGTTGGGTGAAGCTTCATGTGAGGTGTCTTGACCTTCCATTGATGATGTAGATGAATATCATAGAAAAGAAAGAAAGTGTAGAAGAAAACGTCGATCGAAGAAAAGTGGATCTTAGCGCGATGAGCAGCGTTCTGATACCATGAGAAGATTTAGAGATAGAGAGGAATGTGGCAGAAAACGAATGAGGAAAATTGCTCATAGTGAGCTTTTCCATTGAGAGAAGCTTATATACATCATGTAAACTAACATTTACAATTAGCCGTTAAACTAACTTTCTAACTAGCCTATCAACTCTGTACACCTGTCTAATTACACAGTAAAACTTTAAGGTTGTTGTTGCACTATGTAAAACGGTGCGTTGCTTCTCTTTTTGTCCATGGCCACATCATCTGCATTCTTCTCTGCTTTTGTCATTCTTTCTTCCAGATCGGCAGCATTATTTCCATGGTCAGCAACTAGCTTTGGAGTTCTTCATATTCTTCATCCACGCTCCTTTTCAACCCCTCGTCGGATAGTCGAGGAGAGGGACAAGGTTAATTAAATGTGGGTGGTTCGATTGAAATTGGTGGCTAGTTTTTCTATAATTAAAATTTTGGTGAAAAATTAACATGGATAAATAATGCTGACTTATTATTGTAAAAAAATAACACTTACGGACACTAATTTTAGTGAACACCACAATGTCAACCATGTCACCACATTTAAGAGTGAAACTAACAGATGACTATAATTGTCTTGCATTTGAAAGTTTTGCCTATTTCTGCCATACTTTAAAAGGTTAGGCTATTTTTTATATTAATCCTTAAACAATGGCGAACATAATCAAGTATCAACCCAGAAAATGGCGAATAATCTTTTAGAGAAAAGGAAAATGCTTTGTTATCTTCATTTTCTACTCTTTCTAGCTGCTTCATTGTCGTACGTCCATACCGTAATCAGAGTTTACGACTAAGTCTCAATGGCTTGTTTAAGTCCATTTCGTTGTAGTTTTGTTGTCTTATAGCAGGGGACTTGGATGTTTTTTTTGTAGGGGTTGTTGTTTTTCTCATAGGGCAAGCATCCTTTCATTATGTTCTCGACAGTGAGAGTAATACGCGACCTACAATGGCATTTGGTGCGACGAGTTCTTATCTGGATTGGGCTCACGGATCAGGTGGCGCTATACTAGTGGAGATTTATTTGACTATTTCTTCTTTTGCTTTTTTTTTCCTAGCACTTGTACTCGTAGGTTGTACTACAGAGCTACCCATTTGGAGACTTCTATGACTCTTTCATTGGCAGTTCAAGTAGTGGTCGACTGTCACATTTGGTTGCTGAGTAATTGTAATACCTATTTCGGTATTTATCTATGGGAGAAAAAAAAATGATAACGGGCTTTTTCACTAAGAAGGAAGCTGAGACTATTTACAATTTGGAATAAAGCCTTGGAATAACAGACTCTCAGTATCCTCTGCCGCTGACCGCTGAATTCCCCCCACTCATCGCTCAGCTCTGGAAATCCCCACCGCCGGCGAAGTCGAATTCCCACCACCGCAAAAACGGCACGCTCCTCCGCTGCAGCAAGCATTAAACACCATTGGTTAGATCCTGCCCCTTCTTTAAATTATCAGTTTCTGTGTTAGGATTTAAATTCCTCGTCTCGGTGACGGCCATCCATAGAATTATTTGGTTAGTCCGTGAAATAGAAATGAATGGGGGCAACTGCGGACGCCATGCGACTGTGTTGAGAAGCTTGGGTATCTAATATCTATTGGGTAACGAAGAAATGTTCTTTCGTAATTGTCTTAGTAGCAAAGATTAATCCCCCTTCGAGCCCACCTAGAGAGTCCGATCCTTTGGAAGTATATAATAAATGCTGCTCCATCGTTTGATTTTTACTGGGCGAACAGAATCGACCCTAGTTGCCATGGGGGAGCTGGCAGCTGATAAGCACGTTAAGTACATCCTGGCAGTGGAGAAGGTTTGTTCTGAATTTGGTGGGTTGTTAGAGAATTGATGGTTCGGCCAGCTTATGATTTTTTTATTTCTTTGCTCTGTTGGTTGGTTTTTAGAGAAAGGATAGTTTTGAATCTGCTGTGCTGGAGCACTTGCGAATGAATGGGGCTTATTGGGGGTTGACCACCTTGGATCTGCTAGGCAAGCGTGATGTGGTAGACTCCAATGAGATTATTGAATGGATCTTGAAGTGCCAACATGAGTCCGGTTTGTGGTGAAAACTATCTAGATGTCATTTTGTTGTTGACTCTCTAGCCAAATGGTGGGAAAATATGGATGATGATGATGCTCTTTGATTCTGCAGGTGGATTTGCTGGTAATATTGGGCATGATCCACATATACTGTATACCCTGAGTGCCATACAGGTTTTGGCCCTTTTTGACAAGCTTAATGTTCTTGATGTCGACAAAGTGTCTACTTGTATCCTTGATGAGGTTTGAGAGATTTTCATCTGCTGATAGGTTCAAGAATTGTCACTATGAACGTTCAGTTTTTCTCTTTCCTGATATGTGGTGTTTCTTTTATAAGCCCTATATTTCTCGAGCATGTCAATAGAGGACTTTTTGTTGTTTAGACAAGACAATTGAATGGTGAAGTGTAGATGAAATAATCGATGCATGATTGTATAAGCTGCAATTCTGAAATCTTTCTGTAGATGGTACTTGGCAACTGAAATAGAAAACTGAACATTTCCAAGTTATCCAGTCTTTGTTCTGCTTAATGCTCAAGTCAGATATTGCTGGACTGCAAAATGAGGACGGATCCTTTTCTGGTGACATCTGGGGGGAAGTGGATACCCGGTACCGCTCCACTTTTCCGTATACTTTTTAAGCAAAGGATCTCAAGCTTATCCAGTACTACTGGTTTCTACATTACCCCCTGACTTTGACATTCTCATTTTCCAGGTTTTCCTATATTGCCATATGTGGTCTCTCCATATTGAAATGCTTGGACAAGATAAATGTGGAGAGAGCTGTAAACTACATCATAAGTTGCAGAAATGTAGATGGTGGATTTGGATGTACACCTGGTGGCGAGTCTCATGCTGGACAGAGTATGTCCTAATTCACCCCACGGTTTTGAAAAAATCTCTATTGCAGTAGTTGCCATTTGAATTTTCTGTCATTTTTCTAACATTAATCCAGAATTGAGAAGTTTCTCCCTTGCTCCATGTTTGAAGTATTCTGTTGTGTGGCTGCCCTTGCCATTACGGGAGCTCTACACTACGTTGACAAGGACCTCCTTGGATGGTGGCTGTGTGAGCGACAAGTGAAATCTGGTGGCCTGAATGGCAGACCCGAGAAGCTCCCAGATGTGAGCATTTTTAATCGCACGTATGCTGGATATAATTTCTGCCTTAATGAACGTTGACATATTATGATAAACCAATGCAGGTTTGCTATTCATGGTGGGTTCTTTCTAGCTTGACCATGATTGATAGAGTTCATTGGATTAGCAAAGAGAAGCTTATCAAGTTCATTTTGAACTGTCAGGTTATGATTGAAAATTTCTAAGCAAAGCCCTTCCCCACTATAGATTCCATTTATCTTAAAAGTAAAAATCACAGCTTCTTACAGTTATGTAATGGAAACGTTGTAGGACACGGAGAATGGAGGAATCTCAGATAGACCTGACGACGCAGTTGATATCTTCCATACATATTTTGGTGTTGCTGGCAAGTAAACAGTGAAATTCTGCATTTTTTCTTTCCCATATCACTCAGTTTTGTTTTCAATTGAATGTGGTAAATTTTGTGGGGTTGTTGCAGGACTGTCTCTGCTTGAATATCCAGGAGTGAAACCTATAGATCCAGCTTATGCCTTGCCCGTTGATGTCATTGATCGAATTTTCTTCAGCAAATAATTTACACGCAGAGTAAGTTTAACCATAGGAAACAGTAAACTTATCAATTTCTCTGCAATCTCCATTGTAATGAACTCTACCAATAGCATCTTTCCTCGAGAGGTCTTTGCACATTTGCCACAGAGGGCGGCTGTTGGTATCTTGGTATTTGAGACATTTTTCCTCTGCACAGATACTGTCGTGTTAACTTGGTATCCTTGAAAAACATTTTTGAACTCTGTTGACACTGACGATTCATGTGCTTTGAGAACACAACAATAGTAGGAAGATGTTTATCGAACATGGAGAAGATGGGTGTTATCGGAACCCACAAATGTTGCTCCCTCTCTCCAAAGCCTGGTCCGAACCCCAGAAAGCAAATTTGCCTGTTCTTGGACCAGCGCTTGGCAACCAAGTTTCGCCGTATTCAAGGCTATTTTCATCATGGATTAAGTCTCAATCAAATAAACCCCTCAATATGATTGTTCTTTGGTACAAGGACCCAGTATAAGGTCCAGTCTACTCTCTAGAGTTTGAATTGTGAGAAAGAAACTATATTATATGAAAATCATGAGTTAATATCTATTTCTCTTGCTAAAAAAATTAGATGAGTATCAATTATTATCTTTTTTTTGGAATTACTCACAGGGTTTTTGTATCCTTCTGTACACAATTATATTATAAACTATTTTTTCTTATAGTCGGCACATAAGTCTGAACGAAAATCTTTGTATGATAAGGAAAATCTCTATTATTAAATAAACGATTGATCATTTCATCAATTTGCATCACAGAAACGGTATGTAAGGTAAATTATTTTTATTTGGAATCAAATAATTATGTGAAATCAAAATTAAGAAAAAACATTAATGATTCAATGATGAGACGACAAAAATAACAAGAATTGCCAAATAAACAATGAAATATATATTTGTGATCCATGTTGTCAAAATCGTGGTTTAAAACTTAAAAGGTTATACTTTTACATTTTTGGGTCACCAAAACGCTTATATGTAGAATCACACTTTTCAATTACAATTGTAGACAAAATCTACACTTTAAAGGTTAAAACCTTACGTTTTTACACATATATAGAATCACGTTTTTTACTGCACTGTTCGGAATATATTACTATACATTTTTTGCGATGTAGATGAATTCAATAATAAAGTGGCAGGATTCAATCATATAACTACTAATACCACAACCAAATACTGCAACGAGTATGTGATATTTGTCGTCTCGCCATCTAAATCATTTTGATCCACCCAATCCATGCATATCCAAACCGGGCCTGATCAAATGGGTTTTATACTATTGTTATGCTTTGATCTTACTCGAATTGTGTTGAACTATTGGTAATCTAAAATTGGATCACTTAAAATACTGATCAAGTGGGTTCATACAAAACAATAACATGATCAAGTGATGTACAGTGCTAAAAAGATGGAAAAGGGAAAGGGGGAGGAACAAATCTGGAAGACAGGGAGAATCAAAATTTGCAAGCATAGAAGAAAGCAAACGGAAAAGTTCCAAATTCCCAGTTCGATGTCGATCTACTGCTACTTCCCCACTTCCCACTAGTGGCTTGTTTCCAGGTTGGATGTCATTTGACACGAGAAGGCAAAAACCAACTCAAATAAAAAAGTAAAAGCAAAGAACTATTTTGTGAATTATTTGATTTCAATTAGTATATTTCTAGCAGTTATTAAAGAAATGGCTGCCTTACAAAGCGCATCGGACAAGATGGCTTCCAGTCTATCTTATACTAGAAGTGTTTGAATATGGTGGGAATTGACTCTTCTCATTTTGTTATCTCTTTTTTCAGGTGTCCTGATCTCATCAATGCCATGAAGGAAACTCTATTGGTGCTCATTCCTTAAAATCCAAACCCAATCCCGATTTCGCAATTTCGCTCGATTAGCCTATGTAATGTGCGTCATATAGGATGCTTATAAAGGTCCTGGCCAATAGAGCAAAACCTTTGATGTAAAAATTGTTCATCTATTGCAAACGAGGTTTGTTACAGACGGTTACATGCCGGATAACATTATTATTTCGTATACAATAATTCAGTTTAGGATACACACTTCGTCATATACATGCCGGCAGTCCCGCTCCAAAGCGTGGAAACGCAGATTCAAGAAAATTCTTTTCCAATTTGTGATTTTTTTATTTGGGAGTGCGAATTACTTGCAAAAAAAGCGATTTTGTAGTTCATTCTAAGAGCATCCACGTCAAGCCTTTATATTGAATTGCAAAATAATGTGGTAATGGAAATGCATTTGCATTTTTAATTGCATGGATGGAAGTCTTAATTGCATTTATGCAAGCTACCATAAAATGCACTTCCATTGAAATCGGTTGTCTGCTTCAGCAAGAACATTGTTCTTCCAGACCAAGAGTTTCTGGCTGCGATCCTAGGGGTTGGGGCTATTGGGGTCCATGATAAGTATTTGGGATTGCCAACTCTGATTGTCAGGTCCAAAATGGCTACTTTCCGATATTTGGAGGAGAAGTTATTAGAGCGACTCCAGGGCTGGAAGCAACAGACATCATCATGGGCAGCGAAGGAAACATTAATTAAATCAATTGCTTTAGCACTGCCATTACATGTGATGTCATGCTTCAAGTTACCGGTCTCTCTGTGTCGTCTTCTAGACAAGCATGTGGTCAGATTCTGGTGGGGTGCTGATGAGGGTCACCCGAGGGTGCAGTGGATGTCATGGCGAGACATGTGTCGTAGCAAACATGAAGGGGGGATGGGATTTTGGCGCTTTGAGCTCTTTAATTAGGGCCTTTTAGCCAAAATTGGGTGGCGCATCCTCACTGAACCCCAGTCCCTGCTGCCTACTGGCCAGGGTCTACAAAGGCAAATACTTCCCAAATGGGACTTTCCTAAAAGTTACGGCACGGTCTCGTCCCTCGTGGGGTTGGCAGAGCATTTTGTTTGGAAGACAGTTGTTGGAGAAGGAATTACATTGGCAAATTGGTAATGGGAGGATTGCGTCATTGTTGCACTCTAACTGGGTACCTCGATTCCAGCTAGATCCCATTCGATATAATCCGCGGGTTTTACCAGACGGTGGGGACCCTTTAGTTGCTGAGGTTATTTGTCCGGGTGAGGGGCGGTGGTGTGACCACAAGCTCAGCCAGTGGTTTGACCCAGATACGTGCCAGGCTATCAAAGCCATCCCTCTTCCTCGGCATAATGTGGAGGATAGGCTTATCTGGCATGAGGCTCCTAGTGGTGTCTTCTCGGTCAAATCGGCCTATCATTTAGCGGTCTCGTTGGATAGGAGGGGTGGTGGCTGGAAGTCTACGGTGAGTTGGATGGATAAGTCGTCCTGGATTAGGGTGTGGGAGGCTGATATTCCCCCGAAGCTGAAGGTTTTTGTCTGGCAGATCTTGAATCGGGCCCTTCCAACTACTAAGGCTCTTATTGAGAAAAAGGTCTCATTGCATCCCCGATGTCCGGTTTGTTGGGATCGAATGGAAACAATGGAGCATCTTTTTTCTCTATTGCCCAGTGGCACTTTCCCTGTGGGACTATGCGGGGTTGGAGTATATGGGTGAAGGATTGTCACGCCATACCTTTCCGCTCTTTCTTAAGAGGCTGATGGCTTTGATTAATAAGCCAACGCTATTCATGGCGGTGGTGGTTGTCGTCTAGCGGATCTGGCGGTCTCGTAATTGGGTTGTGTTTGAAGGGAAACAATTTGGGATCCCAGTGCTGATGCGACAGTTTCATCAATAGTATGAGGAATGGGTCAGCTTGTCGTCTAATAGTAGGCCTCCAGTTCATCTCCCAAATGTGCCCCAGCTGGGTCCAGTGGAAGTTGGTAGGATCGTTTATATGTTGGATGGGGCCACTAGGCGTGAGTCACATTCGGCAGGAGGAATTGTTCTGATGAATTCAGCTCGGGCGATCTTAGTCGTTAAGGGGGTTCAATTCCAGGGGATCGATGACCCTATGGTGGTGAAATTGCTTGTACTCCGGGAGGCTATTGCGTGGGGAATAGAGCTCGGCTATACGAATATCATTTTTGAAGGAGACGCCAAGGTGATCATAGACAGGATCAATCGTGCAGGTACGAGGGATAACCAGATGGTGATGTACTTGAGGAGATCATGCATTATTTTCATATCCATTATGGTTTCAGTGTGCGGTTTGTAGGTCGGGGTAACAATAGGGTAGCCCATTTGGTGGCTAGAAATGCCCTTTCTTTGTATCCGACTATGAGTCGCTTCTTTGATTTCCAGACCTGGCTCTATTCCAGGATGTAACTGTCTTTTTATGAATCAATATATGATTAGCTTTTGTCAAAAATAAAAATAAAAAATGCACTTCCATTTGCAATTTCTCTCTTTTATTTGCTTTTTTATGGATAAAATAATAAACATTTACATTTTTATTTTATAAAAAATAATTTAGGCTCACATATGCAATTGCAAATTAATCGCATTGATGTAGGTAAATGAAATTAAAGTGATGTGGATTGCAAAAAAAATTGAGTTGACAATAAAAAAAACACAATGCGATTGATGTAGGTAAATCGAGAAGAAAACTCTGGACTTAGGTCTGCTAACCTGTTGTCCTGAAGCCGCCACAAAGTCCGCCAAGCATTGCAGGATTACCTGGACCTGGTTCAGGGAAGCTGCACTGAGAAGTATAAGGTCGTCAACACAGAATAAATGTGAGAGGGCCGGTCCGCGGCTCGACACTTTCACTGGCTTCCAATCTCCTCTCTCCACTGCCGCTGATATGAGATGGCCAAGACGTTCCATACATAGGGTGAAGATATACGGAGATAGAGGGAAGCCTTGACGTAATCCCCGAGAAGGTTCGAACGGCTCTGTTAGTCCACCATTCCACTGAATCTGCATCGTCGGAGTGGAGATGGAGCTCATGGTGAGATCGATGAAACTCTGGGGCGCACCTGCTGCCTGCAGTGTGTCACGAACAAAACTCCACTTGATCTTGTCATACGCCTTAGCTAGATCAACTTTAAGGACCAACCATCCCGTCTTTCCCTTTTTAGCCCTCATCAAGTGTACCACCTCCTGCAGAATGCAGATGTTATCCGTTATATGACGTCCGGGAACAAAACTCGTCTTGAGTTTCATGCACCAGTTGAGGCATGATTGACTTGATTCTCTCCGCCAAACACTTAGTGATAATCTTGTACGTAACGTTGCAAGACTGATTGGCCGGAACTGATCAATGGTGGAAGGTTTTGCAACCTTCGGGATGATCACCATGATCGTTTCATTCAGCTCCTTCACCCTCGACGGATGAGTTCATCATGACTGAATAAACTCCAGGACCATAGGACCCACCAGCTCTCACTTCCACTGGTAAGACAACGGGTTAAGTCCGTCTTTGCCTGGTACCTTAAGCGCACCCATCACCCTCACCGCACTCTGTAGCTCCTCCATCGAGACCTGTCGTGATAGTGGGTTCCGCAATTCGGGAGGAACTTCATCAAAGGAAGCCTGCAACACACTAAGAGACGAAGAACCTGGGTCGATATTTGGGAGTTCCATTGATCCATGACAGGGTGTCCAAGGCAACATTCATGGAGCTCATTGACCGTATAGATGCAAGGTTGGCAGGCTGGAAAGTTAAAATGTTGTCTTTGGCAAGGAGGATCACTTTAGCACAGTCAGTCATGTCGTCTCTCCCAGCTAATACTATCCAGACCTCCTTCCTTCCTGCCTCTGCACGGGAATACATTGATATGAAGATCAGAGGATTTATCTGGGGGGAGTTCTGAGCAAGGGCGTAAGATCCATCTCATGGACTGGGAGGCAGTATGTAAGCCGAAAGACGAGGGTGGATTGGGCATGCGCAACGCAACGCAACACATATGAATGAGGCGTTCATGATGAAGATAGCCTGGCGGCTCATGACGGAAGCTGATTCTTTATGGGAGAGAGAAGTAAAAACCCAGGGAATTTGGAAGGAGGGTGGCAGCCTCGAACAACTGGTTGGATGTCTAACTTGTGGAAGAGTCTCCTACGGATCCTTCACCTTATCACTCAAGGGAAGATGTGGAATGTCAAGAGTGGAGAGCAGACGAGATTTTGGGATGACAGTTGGTTGCAGGATGGGCCACCCCTGGCTGAGTTTGCCATTGGACTGCCTGGCGAGGCGCGAAAGCTCACCATCGTTGATTTGGTACTTAATGGCGAATGGAATTTGCAGTATGTGCGAGCTTTCCTCCCCGAGGCGCTAGTCATGCAGTTGATGATACACCCGATCCCTAGAGAGAGACCCTGACATCCCAATCTGGCGATTGTCATCTACGGGCCTCTTTACCAATAAGTCTGCCTACAAGCTTTTGATAGCGAAGGAGGAGGTCGACCAACCTCATCATGTTTGGCGGTAAGCTTGGCGTATTGAGGGTCCCCAAAGAACTCGAGCTTTCTTCTGGCTGGTGCTCTAGAATAAGCTTCTTACCAATGGTGAGCGATGCAGACGACATTTATCTCATACGGATGTATGCCCGGTTTGTGGAAACGTCCCGGAGACAACGATGCATGTAATTCGAGATTGCCCCTACGCCCGGGCAGTTTAGTCGGAAGTCCGAGACGACGAGCCTGATCGGAATTTCTTTGAGGAAGATAGCACCAAGTGGGTCCACTATTACCTGACGGGTCGGGGTATAGTATTTGATGCATCTCTCTTCGCTATTCTCTGCTGGAAGTTATGGAAGAACCGTAATGGTTGGGTCTTTGAGAAAATGTTGGCGTCGACCTGGCTGCTGGCTCATCAAGCGATTGAAATGAAGCAGCTGTGTCAGCTGGCCTTCGGCAAAGTGAAGCAAGCCGTGGGCGATGGAAGGGAGAAGCGAACAGGCATGGTTGGTTGGGAAAAGCCGCCTCTGGGTTGGACTGCTCTAAATACATATGGATATGTAATATCATCCACGGGTAGCGCCACGGCTGGTGGAGTGATTCGTGACAGCCCCGGCAGATTCATGAGAGCTTTCTCAATCGATTTGGGGGCTCATTCCATCACACACGCGGAGCTGGTTGGGCTCTATCATGGAGTGCATATAGCTTCGGAGATGGGAATCCAGAAAATGCGCCTGCAGACTGATTCGAGGACGGCGTTAGCTATCATCCAGTCAGACCGGGACAACCACCCCCACCGCACGTTGGAAAATTCTATCATAGAGTTGCTCAACCGGGAATGGGAGACCACGATGGAGCATGTCTATCAAGAAGGAAATTATGTTGCTTATTTTATGGCTGAGGTTGGACACTCATTGAATACGGGGTTACATGTATTGGATAACCCTGGACCGAGCCTAAGATACTGGCTCTTGTTTGATTCTATTGGCGTCCAAACGCCTCGTATGATTAATGAATAAGAGTTAGAGTGCCCCTGCGCTCTGTGTTTAACCAAAATAAAATAAAGTAAAATAAAAATATGTGTATCTCACTCACTCATGTTCCTTTTTCTCACTTTTGATCGGAGTCTCTCCTATTTTCTCGACCCAAATCTCCACATATAAAAGTAGTATGATAATTAAGAATACTACTTCCACGATAAGTATTCTTTAAAACTAATTAGAGAAAAAGAGTAAATAATTTATTTTATACTAACTAAATTGTAGAAAGTAAATAATTTTAAAGTAAATAAAAAGAGAGATACAAAATTTTATATGGACAGTATAGCTCCAAGATTTATATCCAATTTCCGAAAAGACTATTAATGAGAAAAATAAATTATAAAAAATCACATGTTTACCTTTCTCTTGGCAATTAACACAGAGCACAAAATTCATAGTTAGTATCTACACCATTATATATTGAAGTACGTATTTTATGTGTTTAAAAGTTTTATTGTTGTATTTTGTCAAATCATTTTATTTTTTCTCATTCATTTGATTGTTTCCGTACAATATATGTATTAAACCCATATGACTATTTTAATATTTATATTTAATGAATTTAATTATTAATTTAAATATTTATTTATTTATTCCTAACATAATTAATTTGATATATAGACTATTAACATACTATTAGACGTACCATTAGTTTAGAAATGAAGTAAAATACTAACACGTACTTTATACTCAACTTACACATACCGTATTATACTAACTATGATAAAAGGAAAAGGTTGAAGAAGAGGCCAAAATAAGTAGAGATGTTTAATGTTAAGTTTACGTTGTCATACCATGATATAATATTTTGGTAACTGATATAGTTGGTTAAATGATATTGCTTGCACAGATATTGATTATCCTTTTGTTTTTTTATAGCAAGCGAATGTAAAGTGTTCGGGTAGATGAAGTTATAGGCTAACTGCTTCATATCATGGCGCGACATTGGACTTTTATGTAGTGGGTAAAAAAAAATTAGTATGTAAATGACCCTCATATTAAGAAGTGTTTATAAGGAAACAAATTGCTTTTGTTTTGTCAACTTGCAAAATGACATTTTTTGTCCGCTCCACGAACTTGTTACCTAAAGTTCACTCCAGACATACAAAGACGGGGAAACCGACCCAGATGGTCCTTAAAATCGACCTAGAAAAAAGACTTATGATCGACTGAGCTGGAAGTTTATGGAAGAAACTCTAGGACGGCACGCTTCCCGACAACGTTCATGCGTGCTATGATGGACTGCATTTATCCCCAACTTTTCAAGTCCTATGGGAGGGAGCTTTCACACCGACTCGAGGGCTATTCCAAGGGAGCATGTTATCTCCTTATTTGTTTACTCAATGTATTGAACGTTTGATACAGGAAGCCGAGGTTTACGGCAGATCGTGTGTTTTCAACCCTAAGTATCCTTGTGGGCCATCATGTACGAGTGTGGGGGGGGGGGGTCAAAGTCCAGCTATTAGGACCAAAATTTGAGATTGGATCGATGAGACGAGGACCACATAATGGCGTGAAATGTAGTCAACCCGAGCCCAAAAATGCGTAGGCCGCCAATTTTGAGAGTGTCAAGATCGAGCACAGATTCATAATATATATGCTAAACTTGGTGACCAAACTGGAAGAACCTCGAGAACTCTGCAAACATGTGTCGGCCAACTTTTCCTCCTAAAAAACCTGATACATAAACTTATAAATAAAACCAAGGGGGGTAGAAGTTCTGCAGCCAGTGATAGGAGGCATTAAAGGGTTGTAACTCTACCAACATAGTGACTCACTTGTTCTAGAACAAAGCCAAACTCGAAGGATAAATTGATGCAAAAAATGGTGGCCTAGTCCCTAATTCTGTGTTCTGGCCGCCAATTCCAAGGTTATTTTGGGGATCTCATTCTGACTGATGTTCCCTCGGAAACGTGTCCTCGCGAGCTGCTAGCTCCTTAGGTTGGTGAATCCTAGAGGTTCTTTGACTATCTAAATTACAGATTTAAGTATAAATTTCTTCCTTAGTTGCGCACGTAATACAATGACAATCTTCATAGGATATAAATTCAACCTTACTTTATGGGTGGATGAAACTGGACACAATCGTCCCTCACGATTGATCAGCAATCGACTGGACTGCGACAACTTCCTGAAAAGATACATTTATTGGGTCCCCAGCGCAGTGGCGTAGCCAGAAATTCATATGAGATAAGTCAAATGTGGGGGTAAACGCAAGTTTTGGAATGCGTTCATGTTCTCAAAATTTCTAAGATACATTCATCGTGCAAATTATCAGAGATGTTGAGATACCGCAACGAAAAATTGTTCATGATTCCACAACTCATCTTATTTTGAAGTGTTTCTTCTCTTTGTGTACCTCCAGAAGTGCTCTTTCAACAATTACAATGACAACTGATAACAATAAACACCTCTCATTTTCAAGCTTTTGTTTATATTAAACTCGAGTAGAGAATATATGAATGAAAAGTTAAATATAGATCACAAAACATTACTTTTTAATAAAATTATCCACAATAATATGGTGACCTTGTATTCAATTCACAAATCACAATCATATAACAATTTACTCTATATTTTTGGGCCAAGGTGGTGCAAATGACCCACCTTGGCCTCAAGTGGCTCCGCTACTGCCCCAGCGTTGTCTACTAACCCTAGTAATTAACACGGCCAATGCAGTCAAAATCGTGTTTTAAAACTTAAAAATTTACGATTTTACGCTTCTAGGTCATCAAAACACTTTCATTTCCATATAAAATCTATAGTGTATAAATCGGACTAAATTGTGCTTTAAAATTTAAAAATTTACGCTTTTACGCTTCTAGTTCATCAAAACGCTTTACGCTTTTACGCTTCTAATTCACTAAATGGGTATTCTTTTCATGAAATTAATTATGAAAAGTATATTTTAAGGTAAATCATAAACAATATGATACATTTGAGATTAAAAGATACATACCACTGACCAGGTTTTGGATGCATTCTCAGCTTCAATAGAGTTGATACAATCAAAGTCACGCAGCTTTCACTCGAACAAGAACAAGGATAAAGATGGACTCCAATCGGACAGAACTTGCTTGTGGAAAGGGGCAATTGGTATGTCAAACCAATCGGACAATCCCAGCTAGAAGTAAAGGGCAATTGGAAGGGTAGAACTCGCCACAATCGAAGTGAATATCCGATTGATAAGAGTTTGCTCTAGCTCTCTCCAGAATTCACTCAATGGAAGAAAGTAGGGCTAGAAACCTCAAAGGAGGACTCGGCAAAAGCCTTGAATAAATCAGAAGTTTGGTGAAAATTGTCTAACCCCAAAACCAACGTGTTCAGCCCTTTAAATAGGCAAAGTACAACCCAAATCCGACTCCAACATGGAAAAACAATCATAAACTGACTTTAAAACAAGGAAACCCGAAAATAGCCCAGCAAACCCATTAAGCAAACCCGTTAAGGCTGGACCCATTAAGCAAACACGTTAAGGCTTCTTCAAGCTGGACCTGTTAAGCAAACCCGTTAAGGCTTCTTCTTGCAATCTGCCTTCTCTCCAGCACTTCCTCCTTCTTCCTCCACTCGAATCATCATATATGCTTTGGACTTCAGCAACTCCACATCCATGTCTCGAAAATAGCACTCCAAATAAGTAGCAAACTTCTCTTTGCATGCCTTAGCCTTAGCTCGAGTGATTGGCCCCTTGATGTCCTCACCAGTCCCTCCCTCTTCAAAAGGATTTGACCTCAAATCCGAGTTCTCATCTAGGTAAGGTGCAAGATCAGCCACGTTGAAAGTAGCACTGATTCCAAACTCACCTGGCAAATCAACCTTGTAAGCATTCGGCCCCACCTTTCCAAGCACTTGAAAAGGACCATCACATCTAGGCAGCAACTTGGATCGTCTCTGATGTGGGAACCTCTCCTTCCTCATATGAATCCATATCCAATCTCCCACTTCAAAGTTCCGTGGCTTCCTATTCTTATTCACATTTCTCATGATCTGCTCAGTTCTCCTCTCTATGTTCTGCCTTGCCTTCTCAGGTAAACTCTTCACCATCTCGGCCTTCTTCACACCATCCATATTCACTTGTTCCTTCAAAGTCAAAGGCACTAGATCCAAAGGAGTAAGAGGGTTAAAGCCATACACAAGCTCAAATGGAGAAAACCTGGTGGTAGAATGGACCATGCGGTTATAAGCAAACTCGACAAGAGGCAAGCAGTCTTCCCAAGTCTTGAGATTACTCTTAATCACAGCCCTCAACATTTGTGAAAGAGTCCTGTTCACCACCTCAGTCTGGCCGTCAGTATGTGGATGACAAGTAGTGGAAAATAACAACTTCGTGCCCAACTTGCTCCACAAGGTCTTCCAAAAATAACTGAGAAACTTAGCGTCTCGATCAGACACTATGGACCTCGGCATACCATGCAATCTCAGCACTTCTCTGAAAAACAAATCAGCAACGTTAACAGCATCATCGGTTTTATGGCAAGGAATGAAGTGAGCCATTTTAGAAAATCGATCCACAACTACAAAGATGGAATCCCTCCCTCTTCTGGTCCTCGGCAGCCCTAGCACAAAGTCCATGGAGATATCAATCCATGGTGCATATGGAATAGGCAAGGGCGTATATAATCCAGGTGGTTGAGCTTTGGATTTAGCCTGCCTGCACTCCACACAACGAGCACACAAGTTCTCCACATCTCGCTTCATATGAGGCCAATAGAAATGTTCCTGCAGACAACTGAGGGTCTTATCTACCCCAAAATGTGCCATCAAACCACCACCATGGGCTTCTCGAAGCAGCAATTCTCGAAGTGAAGCTCTAGGAATGCAAAGCCGAGTGGCTTTAAAGAGATAACCATCACTCCTATAGAACTTTCCTGCTCCATGATTCTCACAAGCTCGAAATATGTCTCCAAAATCAGCATCCTTTGCATATAGCTCCTTGATCTGCTCGAAACCCAAGTAACGAGCATCCATAGTAGTAATAAGCACATGTCTACGAGATAAAGCATCAGCAACCACGTTATCCTTCCCTTGCTTGTACTTAATCACATAGGGAAAAGATTCAATAAACTCAACCCATCTCGCATGCCTCTTGTTGGGCTTATGCTGAGCCTTCAAGTACTTCAATGACTCATGATCAGTATGAACAACAAACTCCTTTGGCCACAGATAATGTTGCCAAGTCTCCAATGCTCGAACTAGAGCATAAAGCTCCTTGTCATAGGTAGAATAGTTCAATGCTGCTCCACTTAACTTCTCACTGAAGTAAGCAATGGGACGCTTCTCCTGCATCAATACTGCACCAATTCCCACTCCCGATGCATCACATTCAGCTTCAAAAGTCTTATCAAAATTAGGAAGAACAAGAACAGGAGCATGTGTAAGCTTATGCTTGAGAAGCTCAAAAGCTCTAGCCTGCTCTTCTCCCCACGAAAAAGCAACATTCTTCTTGATCACAGTAGTCAGAGGTGCGGCAATAGTGCTGAAATTAGGCACAAAGCGCCTATAAAATCCAGCCAAGCCTTGGAAACTCCTTACTTCATTTACATTCGAGGGAGTAGGCCAAGCTTGAATAACTTTAACCTTCTCATCATCCACCTTGACTCCATCTGCACTCACTACAAAACCAAGAAAAACCACACTAGAGGTGCAAAACGTGCACTTCTTCAAATTAGCATACAGCTGCTCTCTTCTCAATGTCGCCAAGACCTGTCTCAGATGATCCAGATGATCTTCCAAGCATTTAGAATATATCAGGATATCATCGAAGTAAACAACCACAAACTTCCCAATAAAAGGCCTCAGAACATGGTTCATCAACCTCATGAAGGTGCTCGGCGCATTAGTAAGCCCAAAAGGCATCACCATCCACTCATAAAGACCATGCTTGGTCTTAAACGCAGTTTTCCACTCATCTCCCTCCTTCATACGAATTTGGTGATAACCGGACCTCAAATCAATCTTAGAAAATATCATAGAACCATGTAACTCATCAAGCATGTCATCCAAAAGTGGTATGGGATATCGATACTTAACTGTTATCTGGTTGATAACTCGCCAGTCGACACACATTCTCCAAGATTGATCCTTCTTCGAAACAAGAATAACAGGAACTGCACAAGGGCTTAAGCTTTCTCGAACATACCCTTTGGCCATAAGCTCATCAATCTGTCGTTGAAACTCCTTGCCCTCCTCAGGATTCGTCCTATAAGCAACTTTATTTGGAATGGTAGCTCCAGGAACGAAATCAATTTGGTGTTCAATACCACGAATGGGTGGCAACCCCATAGGTGTTTCCTCAGGAAATACATCTTCAAATTCAGTCAACACCTCTCTAGCCACTTGAGGAACATCTTGGACGAGCTCTTGATTGATTAATACCTCTCGGAATCGAACCACAATCATGGGATCATGGTTATTAATGGTCTGCTTCAGATCACTGCTTCTTGCTATCATTACTGCCTTCGAATTCTCAAGGGAATTCCCGCCTTGCTTCAATTTCCCTTCGGCCACCTCCTTCCTTGCTTGCTCTCGGCCTTGCTTCATTTGAATCTGGTCTCCATACACTTCCAAAGGGGAAAGAGGTTTCAAGACATACTTCTGACCTTCATGCCGCAACTGGTACTTGTTGGACACTCCATCATGTTGAACTTGGCGATCAAACTGCCATGGCCTACCCAATAGCATGTGTGCCGCTTGCATTGGCACCACATCATATAGGATCTCATCCTTGTAACTCCCAATTTCGAACTTCATGAGAGCTTGTCGAGTCACCTTGATAGCTCCATGATCAGTCAACCATTGAAGGTTATAGGGCTTTGGGTGCTTCACAATATCCAACCCGAGTGCCTTCACTACTCCTGCACTCACCACATTGGTGCAGCTACCTCCATCCACAACCAAAGACAGCAACTCCCCTTTCACCTTACACCGAGTATGGAAAAGGTTCTCTCTCTGCTCCAGTTCACTCTGAGGTTGTGCAGTTAACACCCTCCTAGTTACACAACTCCGGATTAGGCCTCCTGAGGTGGCTCCATCTCTATGGACTCATCCACTTCCGACTCCTGTGAACCAACTACATCGTCTCCATCATCTTCTTCCTCCTCAGATACATACTCTCCATTGTCCAAGAGAACCAATGTTTTCTTCGTAGGACATTGGCTAGCTACATGTCCTCTTCCATGGCACTTAAAACATTGAATGCCACCTGATGATCCACCTTGCTTCACATTGCTACTAGATCCTTCCACCTTGGCAGCAGGTTTCGGACCTTCCTTGAAAGTTATGCTCGGCCTAGAATTATTGGCATCACTTGGCATAGGTCGTGGAGTAGAGTTAAAAGGTTGAATTCGACGAGTTCTTTGCTGCCTTTCCACTTTAGCCGCCATAGATACCAACTCCTCCAGTTATATGAAGGATTGTATCTCTACCACATTTCGAATATCTCTATTGAGGCCTTGCAGAAAACGAGCAATGGTGGCCTCCCTGTCTTCATTCACATCGGCACGGATCATTAAGGTCTCCATCTCTTGATAATAATCTTCCACACTCCTTGTGCCTTGCCGGAAAAGTTGTAAATTCTGGTGCATCTCCCTTTGATGATAGCTAGGCACAAACCTCTCTCTCATAATGCTTCTCATCTTGTACCAAGTCTCAATAGGTCAATGCCTATTTCTTCTTCTCTTCGTATTCAATTGATCCCACCAAATAAGAGCATACTCCGAGAATTCTAGAGCAGCAAGCATCACCTTCTTCTTCTCGGAATGATGGTGACAATCAAAAATCAGCTCCACCTTCCTCTCCCAATCAAGATAATGATCAGGTTTTGTAGTACCACGAAAAGGAGGAATGGAAATCTTCAAATTTCGGAAATCTTCTTCTTCTTCTTGCTCGAACCCATCCTCTTCCTCTTCAAACCCCTCGAATATTCTTACCTTTTAGGGTAGTTTTTTTTTTTTTTTTGCTGCTCTCTAGAGATATTGTTTATGGATGCCTGATGCTCTATCTCCATTCTTTGTTCCTCTGTTTCCTTATGTTGGTTTTTCTCCTTCTCATCATCCCGAAAATCCTTTTGGTCTCCCTTGGACACTTCAATTTCTTGCGGGAGAGTCATGTCATAGTCTGAGTTTGATCCCGTACTTTCCATCTCAAATTTTTGTCTTAACCTTGCCCAGATTTCGGCATCTTCCTTTCGTGCTGCCCTGGATAACCAATTCCTTGGACCAGGACTATATGTTCTCAATTCTATTCCATATGGATCCACCCCTAGTTGTGATGGATTCCCACAACGTAGTTTAGGATGACCTATTCTACCACAAGATTAGCATAATAGGAGCAGCTTTTCATACTTCACCAGATACTCCTCTAGTTTGCCTTTTATGTTGAGTTTGATCTTCTTCTTCAAAGGGTTATTTATAGACAGACTTACTCGGATTCACATGTGCTCATCCCATAGGTACCCTGTATCATCAAACCACAAAGTTCACCAAATCTGGATGCTATTTTACCTGCCATCTGAGTTGTTCTTAACTCAGCTGGGAATCCTCTGATTTGTACCCAGATATCAAGCATATGCAGCTCCTCTAGCTTAGGTTTTTGTATATGTATGCACTCCTTGAAGATGATGACATTATTTTCATAATCCCATGGTCCACCAAAACTGACTTTATTCTTGTCGTCCATATCTAGAAACTGGAACGCAAACATCTTGTCTTGCAGGTCTGTTATTGGAAACCTTTTTGTAGGTTCCAAACTTTTTCTAACACCATCTTCATTGATTTCAGGTTCGGTTGTTTTTCAGCAATCAGTCGGCCAATCAGCCCTAGCTTCCTGACTGCTTCCATTCTCACAATGTCCACGTCAGAATCTTCAACCTCCAAAGGGGGTTCGTCATCTTTAGCAATCGTTATTTTATCAAGTTGCTCTTCCAGCCCTATGGTTGGGGTGTTTGCTCCTCCTAGTGCTGACTCTGCAGCTGTGGTCTTCCATTCGGCTTGTATCCATGATTTCTCTTATAGTATTTCTTGGGTTTGAAGCAAAGCTTCAGACTCGTTTCACAGCTTCGTATTTCAAAACCCGAGTTTTCCTTCTCCTTTTGAGAAACAACTCCTAACCTTCGCCTGCTCACGGAGTTTTTGACAGGGAATCGTAATCCTTTCAGACTTCGAACACCTTCGATGTAGTGTCAATTGAATAGAACTCAGAAAACCCTAGGGTTTCCGCTGCCTTACAAGACTCTCGCTAAACGAGAGAAAAATGATACCCCTATATATATTCATTTATTAGCAGCAGCTAAAACAAAAGAGAAAACCCTGGACGAAAGAGTCGAAGACGATAGAAACCCTAGAGGAGACAACAAACATTCTTCTTTCTCTTTTCTGACATACAAACATATTCCAGAAACAAAAAAAAAACCTTGGGCACATCTTTTTTCTTTCTCTTGGACACACCAATAGACAAGAGAAATAGGACAAAGGGCAGCAAGCAAAATAAGAGGAGAAGAGGAGCAGAAAATTGGAAATAGGAAAGTAGCTTCAGCCACTCCTCCGATTTTGTATATTGCTTCTCACAATATGCTCCTCAACCATGTTGAACGGTGACGCATACACCTCAAAACTAGCAGTCAATGCCAGCGTTGATTGACTATATGTGAGACACTCCAGCACGTCATGCGGAACTGCTCACTAGCGCTTGAAGTTTTGTGACGAAGTCTCCTAAAGGAATTAGCGACATTTGCAGAACAAGCACTTTATCGGTGGTTTCTTAACTTGCTCAAGAACCCATAAAACCTAGTACACTTTAACCTCACTTGTTCGTTTTTTTTGGCGTTCTCGAAATGATCTCGTTTTCTCATCCATTGTGAAATACCTCAATAAGTTATCGCAAAAGAGTAGGGTGGTGGACCAAGCTATATTACTGGGGAGGTGGGGGTTCCACCGATGTGTGGTTGTAGGTGGAGACCACCCCCGACAAGGTGGATCACAGTGAACTTAGAGGGCTTAATTTTGCAATTTTGAGAGTCTACTACTGTAGGAGGTGTGCTTAGAGACCAACAAGGTCACTTATGGAGGCTTACACAATGAACATGGGAAAAATGTATGATCACTTGCTTAAATCTATGGGGGTACTCATTGTCCTGGAGATAGCATGAGATACGGGCTATAGACGTGTCACTCCAAATAGACTCCAAAATAGTGGTCACACTCCTGTTAGAAACATGAGAGGTGAGTAGCCAGCACATCGAACTCATCTTATCCTATCAAGCTCTACTTGCTCGAGAATGGGAGATTACCATACAACACATCTATAGATAGGTTAATTTTCTCGCTAATTGTATTTGCACACAAGATGTATTCTTTGCCACCTGGTGTCCATAATATTTTTCTCTCTGATACAGATTTTCTTTGTGGGCTATGCAGTGGCGGATCCATAAATTCTAAATAGGGGTATCCTCTCCCAAAAATTAAATTTAATTAAGTATTAGAATTAAATTTAATAATTATTAAATATGAAAGTATCTAACTAATAAAAGTTACATTAAAAGTTCATACATGTTTCGTAAAATGGTAAAATACATTCGGTGTCTATACTGCTCAACAAATATCTCTCGACATATCCTATTAGATAAAAGTATCCGGTAATTGGGTTCAATCGTTAAGTTTTGAAAAATAAGAATAACATTTTATTATTATATTTGGATCTAAAACACAATAACAAATGAGTTGTAGTGTGATTGAATTAGGTTTGCTAATAAAGGCAGTGTCTCAAGTTTAAATCACATAGACTACTACTTAAATATTATTTGTACCAATACTTCGGGAGGTTGGATAATTATTTTCTTAAATTTTAAGGGTGTCCCACTACCACTTAAACATTTTTTTTTTACTTATACGCAAACTACTATCGAAGGTTGAATAACCGTATTTAAAAATTTTAGGGATGTCCCAAGACATGTATCCGCGGGACTATGTATGATTTAGTTGGGGCTCGACCCCACGTTTGATTAATGAATAAGAGGTAGTGCCTAGTGGTACTCTGAAATCATTTTTCACCATCTAAATCATATTGATCAACCCATTCGATGCATACCCAAACCGAGCCTAGTCAAATGGGTTTAATACTATTCTTATAATCTGATCTTACTCAAATTGTGTTTAAGTATTGGGGATCTAAAACGGATTACTACATTTGGAAGTTGTGATTGTTTTGTGAGATTGTTACTATACTTGTATTATTTTAGAATGCATCATTTTTTTATATTTTTTTCACACAAAAGACATGCATCGTATCTGTAATTTGACATAAACTATCACTCAAAATAAAATATTGTTATATCTCAGCATTTAGCTAAGACTTTTGAGTTTGGGATAGTTTTCTCTTAGCTTTTAGCCGATGAGACATATACAATCACACATACGAAACGTTGAATTTTACAGTGCATCAAATTTATCAATACATGCATAATATGAGGGGGCAGATACATGGGTGTTTGGGACACCCCTAAATTTTGGGTAAATGATATCCAATCTCCGATAGTAGTTTCATATAGATAAAAAAAAATATAATTGGTAAGTCAGGATACCCCTAAAATATAAAAAACGATTATCCTACTCTCTGTAGGAGTTTGCATATGATATGTGATATTCAAACCTAGGACACTACTATTATTAAACATATTCTCTATTAGGTTGCAAGTTGCAACTCATTTATTTTAAACACTATGTAATAGTAAAAATGCTATTCCTTATCTCCAACTATTTTCAAAAGTCAACAATTAAACTAATTACGGGCTACCCTTAATTTGAATTGATTTATGGTTACACTGCAAGTGTTAAAAGATTCTTTTCAAAATTGACTTACATTAAGAACAAGGTTAGACAACGAGTCTATTTTATATTCTTTTTCAGAATATGAAAACATGTCATGACCTTTTGTTAAAATTTGTACTAATAGAATATTTTATGATTTATGAATTATTTAATTAAATTTTTGAAAGAGGACACGCTCATAAAAAAATCATGGATCCACCACTGCATAATATTATACATGTATTCACCACAATATATCTATTTAGTAATCGCAACTTTCAAACGACCCAAAAAAATAATTGGATGGATTCATACGAAACATAACATGATCAAGTGAGTGCAAGTGCTAAAGATCATGGAGAAAGGGAAAGAAGAAGGAACAAATCTGAAAGACAGGGAGAATCAAATTTTGCAAGCATAGAAGAAGAAAGCAAACATAAAAGTTCCAAATTCCCAGTTCGATCTTCGATGTCGATCTACTGCTTCTTCCCCACTTCCCACTAGTGGGTTGTTTCCAGGTTGGATGTCATTTGACACGAGAAGGCCAAAAACACAAACAAAAAGTAAAAGCAAAGCATCACCAAAACCTAGATTCAGCAAAACAATGTCACAGTCACGTGTGGTTTGTGTATGACAGTGTGAGCAAGCAGCGAACCCACTAAGGCAGCATGAGCATAGCAGCCGCCATCTTAAAGTTCCCACCACCACCGTCACCGCCGTGGCCACCACCGGCCGCCGCTGCTAATCAGAGATGGGGCTTATTTTAAACACATTTCACGTGCTGATGTTTCTTTTCTCCTTATTACTACTTCTCTTGCTCTGTTGCCTATAATTCATTCACGAGACTCTCTTTTCTTTTTCTCAACAAACTCGCCCCCACCAGGGCTCTCTCAATCAAACATTATGCAACCTTCCAAACCTCAACCATAACAATTATGAAGCCCTTAAATGAGTCCCCTCCTCAATTTGTACTGCTTCCTTAGTCTTTTCAATATTGTCCACGTTACATGACAAATTTATATTAAGACTTTTAGGCCCATGAAATATGTACTACTGTAGGTGCCCCCTTTTTTCTTGGTTGGAGATGTTGCGCGGTCCATCATTATACAAATATCCACATTTATGGGTCGTTTGATTCGTAAATTTGAAAAATAAAAATTTGGTATAACATGAGTTTTTGAAAAATTATTGATATACCATAATTTTGGATTCCTTATGGACTTGAATAGCACTAATATTGTTTGTTTCATAAACTTGACGATGAATTTGTCAATTAGATTTGTATATATACTTAATAATTAAATTAAAGATATAATAGTGTTACTATTTCATAAGAGTTTGGCTAATATGAACTAGCTGTCATTTATATTTTCTCACCTGCAACAACTCTGCATTCATACATGTATATGGTTAAGGTTCCTCTGCTGTCACGTAGCGTTTGGGCTTGTGGCATTTTCTAATTTTTTGTGTGTGGTTTACATGGGATTAATTTCAAGGTTTACCAAACTATGTTCAATGTAGTGACGAAAAATTTAGTGGTAGGGTATTTTATATCGAAATTGTGTTTTAATCGTGGTTCAATCATTTCATACGTTAAAAATCACCAACTAATAAGATATCCTCCAAACTATTTTTGGATTTCTATGGGAAAAGATCACTCTCGCACTCCTCAAACCTCATTCAAAGAGGCGACAAAGAATACTATGAAGGTTTCAATGCCTTTTGCAAGATCGTTGATCATACAGTTCATGTAGGAGCGGAGAAAGAACAAGATTAGTATCATATACTATTACGTTAAATTTCAATGGTTTATTAGTGGGATTCATGTTGACCAATCCTTTTACTGTATGACCTGTTTGGTGTTTTAATGGGGAATTTTGTGTTTTAAAGTTCAAATTCAAGATGGTAGCATCACTTTTATCATTAGATGTGGACGAGTAGCATGGTTGTTGGTTGGCAACGATCCTTCATTTAGAACCCTGGATTTGTAGCCTGGAGTTTTCTTGATTGGCTCAGTTGGAGCGACTCGGTGGGGATGGTGAATGAATGTTTTTAGAGTCGTCCTGCAGTGACATCCTGCCGTATAAAAAATTAGTGAAAATGTCCATTTGGATACTTGAGCAAATATACGTTTGCCACATTTAGTCTACTTTGATATTGTGTAGAAAATTTGTTGGATCTTATATTCAATACCGAAAAAACTTAACTTAGATAAAATTCTGCAGCTATGACTCGATTTTACGGGACGGCAAAAATCAGCTCAAAAGTGCAATCATTTTGTTTGAGGTGGGATTATTACTAGCGGGAAGGGTACAACGTACAACTCCATCTTTGGGCAGAAAGAAACAGCGGAAGGAGTGAATAAAAGCATGCAGTAGTAGGTTAGCCATCAACTCCCAAATTAACATCCCCACCACCAACTTTATATGCAGTAGTGCTTTCAAATTTCTCACATGTCATTCACCACCACCTACACCTAGTTCTTTGGGAATCGGTATTATTAAGTCCAAATTGAGTATTTCCATAATACATAATTACATAAACACGTAAAAAGTTATATGATATCATATACTTATGTTCAACCTATAATGTATTATCATTCACTTATTTATGAACACGGTGAATATTCCGAACCTATTGAGAAGATTGTGACTAACTAAATTCAGTTCACGAAGAGCCGAGAAACTCTCTTTCGGTGTCGGGCTTCTGAGTTTTGTTTTTACATTTCTATTGGCATGTGGTCACACGTTAACCTTGACCCCTAGGCCATGTTGTTGGGGAGTAACAAATAAATTGATATTTGCACAAGCATCATCAATATTGAGGTAAGATGTTGAAATGATGTTTCTGCATACTTTAGGTATTTGTTTGTAATTCTTCATCTCTATATGTTAATCTATCTATGCCGCATTAGCTAGGATCTAGAGTTATATGTGTTGTCTATATACGTATGTAAGTAAGCTGACTAAAAGAGAATTCGGAGAATTCAAGTCTTTCGTAGACTAATCTCGACTTCTATTACTCAGGAGATACGACGTAAAATTCTGGTGCTCATGATCTTTCTTTACTGTTTTAAGTTTTTTGGGGTTGGTTGATTTGGGCGGTGCCTGAGTACTAACTAGAGTCTAGACTAGTGGCTCTACATTTTGGTTTACAGTATTTTGTATTTCGCAAAATATTGTAAGTTGACGATAGTTTTGTTGAGATTGTCATTATGCATGTATTGTTTACAATGCATTATTTTTTTTGTTTTTCTAGCAGAAACAATACATGGATTGTTTCTGTGATGTGCAGAAACTATCACTCATTTTGAGTGATTGTTATATCTCAATTTTTAGTTGTGATTGTTGAGCTAGTTGAGTTGAGATTGTTTTTTCTTAGGCCATGTTTGGAGGATGTGATTTTCATTGATGTATTTAATCAATACATGAAATCATGGGATTCAGTCGTTTTTTTGTTTCAATTAGAGATTGAATACTTGTATTTACTTTTGGGGGGCCCTCATATAATCCCTCATTTTGAATGATTTACCAATCTCTACAAATATGTGAGATTGTGAACCAAGTATTGTGGCTGGCTTTTTTGTTCCATTAGTGTCCCTATAAATTTCATTTATTCCACAATTTGCCCTTGCCAGCATCTTCTTATCTCTACTCACATTCGAGGCCTGGTTTGACAATAGAAAACGAGAAAGAACAAAAAAAAACCCTGGTTTGACAATAGCCTTCCTCGTCGCCGGCCTCATCTAGGTTAACGGACCTGGAAACCTCTTCTTATCATCAACGCCTCGTCGCCGGCCTCCTTTTGTACATCCCGACATCAGACGACTTGCCGGGAATCAAAGTGCAAGGGCTGCAATCGAACAGGTATATCCGTAAAGGAGCTCGGTCGTAGTTGGGTAAAACAAACAGGTATGTACCTCAATCCTACTCAGTTCCCATTTGTGATTGTCCAATGTAATCCTTCATCTTTTCGATTTTGTAACTTGACATCCATTTGTAGGTTATGGCAAGGTGCCCCAAACAGAGGAAAAAAGCCGTCATTGCGGCAGTGTCCGCATATTTGGAGCTCTTGTTCAATTTCATCAATCTCCTTCTACGATATTATGAGGCATTAGAATCTGAACACGAGCAGGCCGTAGAACATGTTTCATCTTGGGAGACGCCAATTGCTAGACAATTAGCTAGGAATTCTTTTATGCGGTGTATTGTTTCTCATGGCGACATATCTTGCACCATGCTTGTTCGAATGAATTGTAGGACTTTTCAGAAGCTTTGGATGCTTCTTAGAGATGAGGGAGGACTTAGGTGTAGTTGGAACATTGAGATAGATGAAATGGTTGCGATCTTCCTCTACACCATAGCCCATAATGAGAAGAATCGTCAACTGCAAGCTACCTTCCGCCGTTCAGGAGAAACAATTTGTAGGGTGATCAAATTGGTCCTGCGTTCGGTTTTGAAACTTCACTCTATCCTACTTCGTAAACCCAAGCCGGTTCTCCACTCATGGAGAAGGCTAACATGAACATTGAGAGGATGGCGAATAGATTTTGCCATGAAGATCCTTTGATGATTAGGAGAGAGACCTTGTTTGAGGAACTGTCACAGTTGGAAGGTTTGTCACAAGATCAAGTTATATCAGCTGCCTTGATTCTTGTCAAGGAGGATAGAATTGCCCAGTTGTACTACCAACTTCCCACAGATGAAGAGAAGCTTGCCTTCCTCTTTCGTCTCATCAACTGATGCATATGAAGGAACTTTGTAGGAATATCTTGTAGCCAATTTACATTATGGTTAAGATATATTTTGTATGAATGGAGAACCTGATGTGTAAGGCATCACTCCATAATTGTAGCCAATCTGAAATGGCATTAGTAGAAGCCTGAAGGTAGCTTTTGTTTTTAATGATGTTGCTGGCTGGTGTTGTTGGCTGGGATGGTTTAATATGTAATTGAACTGCTCTTGTTTTAGGTGTCCTATTATTAAACTGTAGCTTATTTTTAATAATGTAACTTGTTGGTTTATTATTAGTAATATGTAATGACATTATTATCAAACTGTAATCAATTCTCAGGTTCATCAACAAAACATCCACATTCCAAACCATATAGCTTTACCTGAACGCCCTCTTCAATCCAAAAAGGGGAGGGCATTAATGTCATTGATCTCAAAAAGTGTAATTTCTTTTTTACAACAAATACACAATCTTTAACACATCCAAACAAGGGATTTGTCTATTACATACATTCAATCAATACCTCAAATCATAATACAGTAATTGAACCAATACATGAATTTAGACAATCACATCCTCCAAACATGGCCTTAGTTTTTAGCATAATGCTACATACACAATCACACACACCAAACGTTGTATTCTACAATGCATCACATTCGACAATACATGTATAATATTATATATGCATTCTCAACAATACATCTATTTAACAATCGACAACTTCTAGACGACTCCTCGGTATGTGTGAAATGAAACGGTAAAAAAAATGTCCTTGCCAGTACATGGGAGATATTTGTTTTACACTGCAATGAAAGCCGTAAGAAAAATATCTGATGCCACATAGGATGGCGTTCATTGGACATGTCAGAATTCTTTATCTTTTCTTTGCTTTGCTTTTTGGAAGGAGAAAATGATTCCATTGTATTGGCTGGCGTGACTCTTCCTCTTTTCTCTGTCACAGAGGCAGAGCACAGCATGGTTGAAAAAAGTGACGCAGGTTTACAGCCAGTACAATTATTGCTTTCTTTCTTCCTCAGGATCCGTCCCAAAACTTTTCTCTTCCCCGTTTTGGTACCCATAATTATTACATTTAGCCGTTCAAGGAAGAAGAAGTAAAGCAAAGGCGGCATTTCAATCTATGTCAAACTGTTAATTAAATACTTAAATCTAACAAAAATATGTAATGATAAACAGGGAGATACAATTTCCCTTATATATTTAGCCTTAAGAGCGTTCTTTCTTGTTGTTTGAACCTACTAGCTCGAGGTATGAACAATAATGATTGTTGGTGTGGGGTTGACTCATGATCCGTTCGTCTGATCTCGTCGGGAGGGAAGAAACCTGTGAAAAGTGCCGGGATCGCCCCCCAGATTAAGCTCCGACGATCAAGTTAGTGTATGTTTGTGGAGAGAGTTGAGAGAATAGATAGAGAGATAAAGTGTAGAGAGATAGTAGAAAGTGGAAAGTGAGGAGAGAGGAGAAGTCCCCCTCAATGGGAAGTTTCATGCCTTTAAATACTTCGTAGTGGCGTTCGTTCGGAGCACGTTACCGATTGAGCGCGCCCTTATTTAGTCCGCGCGTGGAGTATTTAGTAACACCCCCAACAATTGCCCCCCAAGCTGGTGGTGAGTCTTAACTCATCGCTAGCTTATTACTTTTTTTAAAAAATCTTCGTCGGTAATTTTGGGTGGAGCCCTATGTACCCCAGTTGCCCCCCAGCTGGTGGCGCGTTGGACTGACGCGGTGCCAGCTTCTTGCGTCTTGCCCCCCAGTTGGTGTATTTCATTAAGGCGTGTAGCCTTTACTCATTGTAGATTCTTCATGGAGCTCTCCTCGTCGGGGGTTTTTTTTTTTTTGGCCCTCAGTTTGGAGTTCTCCTCGTCGGGGTTTTTAACCCTCAGTTTGGAGTCTTCGATGCTCTTATTGAAGTCTTATTTGTGTGCTTCGTTGAGACTTATTTGTAGCTCCTCGTTGGGGTTTTTAACCATCAGTTTGGAGCTCTCCTCGTCGGGGTTTTTAACCCTCAGTTTGGAGTCTTTGATGCTCTTATTGAAGTCTTATTTGTGTGCTTCGTTGAGACTTATTTGTAGCTCCTCGTCGGGGTTTTTAACCCTCAGTTTGGAGCTCTCCTTGTCGGGTTTTTAACCCTCAGTTTGGAGTCTTCGATGCTCTTATTGAAGTCTTATTTGTGTGCTTCGTTGAGACTTATTTGTAGCTCCTCGTCGGGGTTTTTAACCCTCAGTTTGGAGCTCTCCTCGTCGGGGTTTTTAACCCTCAGTTTGGAGTCTTCGATGCTTTTATTGAAGTCTTATTTGTGTGCTTCGTTGAGATTTAAAAATTTAATAATGAAATAGGGATAGAGTACTTAGCTTTATGCTGGCGAAGCGGCGCGAAGTGTTGTTAACAGGCAGACGCTGCGCCATTGAAGCGGAAGGCTTACATGTAGCCTACTGGTAATAGCGCTTGTGAGATGGAGTGATGGCGCGGGTTCGAGCCCTTGCGGCGACGACATTTTTTTGACTCGAGTTGGTGGGTGTGCGCGGAATATCGTTAAAATGAGAGTATTGCGCCCAAGGATCACAAAGCTCGCATGTAGCCTGCTGGTGATGTTGCTTGTTTGGCTCACAAATGGCGCGAGTTCGAGTCCTCGCGACGACGTCATTTTATGAGGCGGGTACGCGTGACGCGAGTGGGCCGCGAGTGTTGAGGCGGCGGTGGGCCGCAAGCATGGGCTGTAGGGTGGCGCGGCGAAGTATTTCAAACGCAGGCGTTGCACTATTGAAGCACAAGGCTTGCTTGTAGCCTGCTGGTAAGGATGCTTGCCTGCCCGAGGAGTGGCGCGGGTTCGAGTCCTCGCGGCGACGACATTTTTTGAAGAGTGCTGATCAGTTGAATGCCCGCGCGAGTTGGGTCGCGAGTTGGACTTGCGCGCGTCGAGTGCTGGTGACGCAGGGCGGCCGCGAATTGGGCTTGCGCGCGTCGCGGACCGTGGGAAGACGCTGGGCTGGTTGGGCCGCGAGTTGGGCTTGCGCGCGTTGAGTGCCGGTGACGCGAATCGGACGTGGCGGACTGGAAGTAGTTCAAATGCAGGCATTGCACCATTGAAGCAGAAGGCTCGCTTGTAGCCTGATGGTAAGGATGCTTGCCTGTCGGATGAGTGGCTCGGGTTCGAGTCCTCGCGGCGACGACATTTTTTGAAGAGTGCTGATCAGTTGAATGCCCGCGCGAGTTGGGCCGCGAATTGGGCTTGCGTGCGTCGCGGGCTGGGGGAAGATGCTGCGCGAGTTGGGCTCGCTTGTAGCCTGCTGGTAAGGATGCTTTCCTGTCGGATGAGTGGCTCGGGTTCGAGTCCTCGCGGCGACGACATTTTTTGAAGAGTGCTGATCAGTTGAATGCCCGCGCGAGTTGGGCCGCGAATTGGGCTTGCGCGCGTCGCGGGCTGGGGGAAGATGCTGCGCGAGTTGGGCTTGCGCGCGATGCTTGTGCTGCGAGCTTGGGAGCGGACGAAGTTGTGCGCGAGGTGGGCCTTGGAGATCGTCCGCGAGTTGGACAGGCGGTGAGGTAGGCCGCGAGTTGTCCGAGAGCCCACTTTGCGCGTTGCCGTTGAGGCGAGTCAGAGTGAATAAATAGGGCGCGCTGCGCTTTTAGTAATAATAAAGCGCTTTAGTCCGCTGGTTAACTTGTACGTTTGGTGGAGAAGTGGCGCTGGTTCGAGTACTGGCGGCGATGACATTTTTTGACGCGGGAGTGGAGGAAGGTGGCTTCTTGGGAACTTCGCCTGTCTCTTCCCTCTAACAGGAAGAAGGATGGGCTGGAGGAAGGTGGCTTCTTGGGAACTTCACTTATCTCTTCCCTCTGACAGGAGAGAAGGTGACTTTGCTTTTGCTTTTTTTTTTTTTTTACTGTTGAGGTGACTGAATAGAAAGTACTGATGTTGACTGGAGAGTGGCTCTTCTTTCTTTTTCGTCAGGTCGCCGGTGCCGCCCCTATCTCCGGCGGTTGGAATCTGTGGGAGCTTTTATTTCAATCTCTCCCAGTCCCAACTGGAGTAGTGGGAGATCCTTCTCCCTCGAAGAAGAAAAAAAAAGTACATCCATGGAGGACGACCTCTCCCGGCTGGGAGCTGCTGGCTCGGAGGTGGTGCGGTGGCTCCTCTTTAGTCTTCTCTCCCCGTTTGCTGTTTCTTCTTCTTCTCTGCTTTGGCTTTTCTAGTTTTTTTTTATGAGGCTTTTGTATTCACTTCAGATCAAGAGTTCTTCCTCCTTCCGCGAACGAACGAACGAATCCAAATCAGCCCCACGGTGGGCGCCAATTGTTTGAACCTACTAGCTCGAGGTATGAACAATAATGATTGTTGGTGTGGGGTTGACTCATGATCCGTTCGTCTGATCTCGTCGGGAGAGAAGAAACCTGTGAAAAGTGCCGGGGTTGCCCCCCGGATTAAGCTCCGACGATCAAGTTAGTGTATGTTTGTGGAGAGAGTTGAGAGAATAGATAGAGAGATAAAGTGTAGAGAGATAGTAGAAAGTGGAAGTCCCCCTCAATGGGGAGTTTTATGCCTTTAAATACTTCGTAGTGGCGTTCGTCCGGAGCACGTTACCGATTGAGCGCGCCCTTATTTAGTCCGCGCGTGGAGTATTTAGTAACACCCCCAACACTTGTTTTTCTTGTCCTTAATTGGTATGACTTATGTTTTAAGAGAATCGAAAGAAGATGGTTATTCTAAATGAATTTGAAAAGGTTATTTGTTGGAATATATTTTTTATTGTTATTGAGGAATATGGTATAGATCCAATTTTAAAGAAACGATCGGAAATTTCATTCAAAAATAACTATCGTCAATAAAATCATGAAAATATATTCTTCACTCAAATGAATTAAAATTGGATCCACCATAAAATATTATTGTAAACTGTCGATGGAACTATGCGTTTGTTTTTATCTTTGTTCTAAATTTATCATTATGTTAGCCCTTGTATTGCACTCTATTTGAACAATTTAACAATGACAACTCAGATATGGATCAACATGTATTTTGACAAACTCCAATCTTCATACGGGTTATTGAAACTTGGTAGGGATGGTAGGGCAGGATCCACCACTTGTGAACTAACCATCTTACCCTTTGTTCCTTTCTTCACTAGTGAGGACTTTACTTGAAGGTTTGCTCCTTCATCAGTGGGGTAGAGCATTTCAAATGCCTGTTGGAGGTAACTTGAGCAATTGACTTAGGTGACCAAAACCCATGAAAGGTTTCTCTTCATGTAGCACGCACGTTAGGGAAGAGAGAGCTTGTGACTTCAAACTCCGGAGAGTCAATTCCAAGGTTTTAGGGTTCAACCATGCATATCAACAATCATGTGTTCTTTACCAACCCAAATTTGCTTAGTGATACCAAGAGAAACTTCACACTCATGCCCAGAACGACCATATATAATTATGCTCATGATAAATCGTAAACGAGTTGAATTTCAAAAGAAATGAAAATCTTACATTAGTTAAAGCCAGCATATCGTAACCCATAATTGATTTAAATATGTCCAAGTTCAATTCACAAGATCAAATCTTAATGAAAAAAAAAAAAAAACTAGGACCATGTAATACGCAAGGATTTATGGGAGGGGGTTATAAAATATAGCAGCTGGCAGCAGATATCTCTTTCTTAAACCAAATTATATGTGAACCTCTAATTACAAACATTCCAGCAAGAACATTCCCAATCCTAATTTTATGTTTCGTTGATGAATTATTGTTCACAAATACTTTTAGTCATCCATCTAAAGTCTAAACCAATAATTTTATATTGCGAAAGGAGACTGTAGATGACGACATTAACATAAATTGACATTTATTACTTATCCATAGATAGCCATCTCATCCCATCATTGCCAACTTTCACTTGTTTATAATTTTTTTACATGCAATCTAACCCACTTGCCCAATTCTTGGAAACCATAAAGAACAATAATCAGAGGTAATAAGAGAATCCTGCTGTCAAATTCTGCAGAAAGATAATTGGTACCAGGGTTCAGGGTTGGAAGTTGCTACCGGTATTTGGGATATATCGAATATCGTATCGAATTTATTACTATTTGGTATTATCGAATACCGAGTGGTTTTTTATAGATTGGGATTCATTTTGGAGTGTTATTTGGTATTCAGAATTATGTAATTGGGATCGGTATAAACCGAAATACCAATATATTAAAAATTATGAAATATAGCACACAACCTTTGGTTATTCCTTACTCTTTCACAACTTAGAAGCCCCCATCCGACTCAATTTTGACTTTCCCGTTTAAGTCATTCTCGTCTCTCACCTAATCTCTTGTTATTTTCATAACACCAAAAAACAAACACTAATATTAGTCATCTCTCGACCTCTAATTCGTCAAATTAAAGATTACCAATGACTAGAGTTTGAGATGTCACCTCTCATCCATTCTCCTTATCCATTTCCTAGCTCTAGGCAAACTCAAGGCTCTTTTTTTATGGATTATAGTAAACTCAAGACTCTTTGCTTAATCTCTTTGCCCTAAATTAAACAATCAAATCTAATTTATATAGTTAATTATTAATTACAAAGGTAATTAATTTTGGATTCGATAATATCGATTGAGATCCCGAAGTACTGATTGGGATACCGAAATATTTAGGAATTGGGATTGGGATACCGAAATTATTTAGAGATTGAGATTGATATTAGGGTGTAATTAGGTATTCGAATTTTTGGTATCGTATCGATTTCTACCTTAGCTACTAGATCTATTGAAAATGATATACATAACCGTAAGGTATTCGAAAATAGAAACCATAAATGCTCTCACTCTGAGTATTGAATGTTTAAACTTCATTATCATTTCCGCCACTATTAATAGCTACTGAGTTTATCGACATTTCTTATTAATATAATTTTTTTTATAATGGTGAAGGTCTCTCACACGTTTATAAAGACTATAACCAATATAGCAACTTAGCAAACAGCGAACATTCAAAACGATGGAAATATGAGCAAATGTTTCAGAAAGTGCATATAACCCCAAATTTGCTCCACCTCCCTTTTACCCCAAGTCCCCAAACATAGTGACAGTATCTTTCAAATGTAAAAAAGTTCATAATTTTGGCACGCGTATTTAAAATTGGGAAAACAAAGCACTGAATAATAAAAGAGTTTTTTGTCTTCCTTATTTTGCCTAAAAAATCTACACTTTGTTTATGCTCCAAAGAGGAAAGAAATTTTTAAAATCCTAGAAGAAATGGGATATGTGTTAATGCTCTTGTAGTTGTATGTATGGTTGTTAAACCGGTTTATACCATTATGTTAGTTTGACAAGTGATATGGTTCGATCTGGGAAAAAGTATTTATGCTAATTTATATGGTTTTATTAAATATGTAAGGAAGTAAGAAATTATTAAAACAAAATGAATATATATATATAGTGGCTACTTCGGTGCACTCATAAAAATGATTGCGTTCAATGTACCCAATTCAAAAACTAGTCTTAAAGTGTTGGATTTTGGATTTTAATTTGTAGAATTAGTATAATATGATGATATAACATATGCTAATAACTAATTAGCGGATTACCCTAAGCCCTAGACCTCCAGTTTTGAGTTTATCCCTAAATCCCAATTTGTAAACCCTAAACCTAAATCACTAAACTCTAAATCCTTCAAATTAAAGTAAATCTTTAATGGTTTTTGTACAAATTCATGTGCGTTATTGTTCATCACATCATAAGTGATAATTGACATCATTTTGACATAAATCACATGTTTAAAATGACGGTTATGAAGTGAGTGCAATGAATGTAAAAAAAAAGTGATTGCACCAAAGACGCCACTATATATATATATATATATATATATATATATATGGTGACGTTTTCAGTGCACTCACTTTTTTGGGTGCATTCAGTGCACTCACTTCATAACCGCCATTTTAAACATGCGATTTATGTCAAAATGATGTCAATCATCACTTATGATGTCATGAACAATAACGCACATGAATTTGCACAAAAACCATTAAAGATTTACTTTAATTTGAAAGATTTAGAGTTTAGAGATTTAGAGTTAGGGTTAGGGTTTACAATTTGGGGTTTAGGGATAGAACTCAAAAGTGGAGGTCTAGGGCTTAGGGTAATCCGCTAATTAGTTGTTATCATATGTTATATCATCATATTAAACTAATTCTAAAAATTAAAATTCAAAATTTGACATCTTAATACTAGTTTTTGAGTGGGTGCATTGAACACACTCATTTTTGTGAGTGCACCGAAGTAGTCACCATATATATATATATATATATATATATATACGGGAGAAAATTAAAAAACATCATTGAAAATTAAAAATTGATCATGCTGATTATACGGGAGAAATTTCAAGGATCTTGTAACCGGTTTAATCGATTCTACCGACCAACATGCCCATCCTCATGATAATGTGTGTATTCAAGTCAAGAATCAAGCAGAAGGCAGAGGGTAATTAGTAATTACACGAAAATGGGCTAAAAGTTTAGGTACTGTCCAGCTGGCTGCTGCCATCATCATCACCTAAAGCCTATTAAACCCCCAAGAATAAGAAATAATAAAAGCCTGAATCCCCCACATCATTCCCCTCTCACTCTCGATACAACCACGCGTTGCCAAAATAAAGCGCGTTATCTTCCTTCGCCTTCACCCGCGAGTTGCGTCGACCTCTCTTTCGAAAAAAAGAAAAAAGGAAAAAAGTTGGGTCGACCTCTTTGAACTCATATTCTATCCCCAGTGACAACTGGACAGGTAAATGAGAACAGCTGTATTCCTCCACCGTGTCGGAAAGCGATTGGACGAGATCTAGGGCGCTCCTTCTGAATAGGAGACATGCCGTACCCATATTACCCCTCACCTCACCCAGCTTTGGGACAGCTAAGAGAGGACGAGAAAGGTTGCAGGGCAGTCGCCAGTGGCCGCACAGACACTGTAACGGCTACATTTCTTTTTCTTTATTTTCTTTTGCTTTTAGATAATTAAATATAAATTGAATTTATCTGACATGGCGGGTGAGGTGGTGGAATGATATGACGTGTCGGTGTCCTCCCTTACCCCGCAAGCCAACCAACAAAGGTCTTCTTCGGGGCTATAAATGGGGACTGAGGTTGAAATTGCTCATCACTATTCGGTGTACTCTCACTCTCTCTCTCTTGCTCTGCTCTACTTCTTCTTCCACAAGCCAGAGCTAGCTCCTTTTCTGGTCACAATGGCGGTCTCGGTATTCAGAATGACTCTTCTGATGGGTTTTTTCATGGGTTTTGTGATGGTGGGTCTGGTTACCTCGGCGAAATTTGACGAGCTGTTCCAGCCAAGCTGGGCGTTCGATCACCTCATCTATGAGGGAGAGCAGCTGAAGCTCAAGCTCGATAACGCTTCTGGTAACCTTTATAAAATCTGTCACATTGTCTTTTATAGTCTGCAACTTTACTGTTCTGGGTTTCATCCATTTGCGCCTGGTTATGTTGCTATCAGGATGATGCTAATGGGTTCATTATCTCCTTCTTTTGTTGTTTTTCAGGATCTGGGTTCCAGTCGAAGAGCAAGTATCTGTTTGGGAAGGTGAATATACAGATTAAGCTTGTGGAGGGAGACTCTGCTGGGACTGTTACTGCCTTCTATGTAAGTGAAACTCAACATTAAGCAAAGAAACAAAAAAAACAGAGGTCCCCTGTTTTTCCAAGAGGTGGAGGACCATTGAGAGGGAGAAAACCCCCGTGAATAATAATTTTTGTCTATCCGCGTGATGAAATAACAAGGAATTGATTTCACCTTAGCTGTATTGAGATTTATGATTTGGGCCCCCCGAGAGACGAATGATTTTGGACTTTTGTGTGCATTCATGGGAGGATATTAGCCAAAACTAGCTAGTCCAGCTTCTAGCTACCAACAACCTACTGCAATTTATTACGTAGCATTACAATGTTAAACCTAAAGTGACCTCTGATTTTATAGCATCTGTCAATTTATTGACAGCGATCGTTTTGGGTTTCAATTATTGGTCACTTTAGATGCTTTGATGGTGAAATCTTTGGTGGGTTTTGGTCTAAAGTTGTAATCTTTTTCTTCTTTGTTGCTGTTTGCAGATGTCATCAGAGGGTCCTAATCACAATGAGTTCGATTTTGAGTTTCTGGGCAACACCACCGGGGAACCCTACCTCATCCAGACTAATGTCTATGTCAATGGGGTTGGCAACAGGGAGCAAAGGTTGAACCTTTGGTTTGATCCCACCAAGGATTTCCACAACTACTCCATCTTTTGGAACCCGCGCCAGGTTATGTAAGTAACCCATCATCGCTCTTATGGGTATATGTGTGTTGCAAAGATATCGATTAACAAATGGCAGTGAGATGGGATGAATCAGTATACCAAGTGTTACATATTCTCTACAGTCATGTGACACTCTGACTGTGTCCTTCAAAGAATAAATCCAAAAACTAAGCCACTAGGAAAGAAGAAAAGGCATTACTTAAATCGGATCTTGGGATGATGTTATTATGCCAAATATGGGGTCCCGTGGGTTCTCTTTTGCAGCATTATTGGTACTTGTAATGAGCATAATGTATTATAGTGTGTATGACATCATGATGAGGGGGGCCATCTCTGTTCTTGATAACGTTGCCTTTCAACTTTGAAGTCAGAATGACTCGTGAAATGAAAAGCTTGCCTCTTTTTGTTTGATGTGACAAGTGGGTTTTGTTTAAGGAGTTGCCTTTTCAAAAGGGTGTTTGTCTGTCAGATTGAATTCCCAAATTTTGATGAAGAAAGTTTGCATCTTGTGTGACACTCTCTAATCACATACTGATGGGTGTTTTTCTCATCTTACAGATTTCTAGTAGATGACACTGTGGTGAGGCAGCACTCAAACTTGGAGCACAAGGGAATCCCTTTCCCCAAAGACCAGCCGATGGGAGTCTACAGCTCAATCTGGAACGCTGACGATTGGGCGACCCAAGGCGGTAGGATCAAAACCGATTGGAGCCATGCCCCATTCATTGCCTCCTACCAAGGTTTCCAGATTGATGCCTGCGAGAGCCCAGCTTCGTCAGTCTCAGCAGCTGATTTGACCAAGAAGTGCACGAGCAGTGGCGAGAACAAGTACTGGTGGGATGAACCGGCATTGTCTGAGCTTAACCTTCACCAGAGCCATCAGCTTCTTTGGGTCAAGGCCAACCACATGGTCTATGACTACTGCAGTGATAATTCTAGGTTCCCTGTGACACCTGAGGAATGCCAGCACCACCATCATTAGTAGTAGTAGTAACTGAATGAAATGAAGCTTGGTCATGCCACTGTAAAAAAGAACTGGGGGAAGACGCTTGTGGCGTAGAGGGGAAGGGTGAAAATGGGATCTATTGTCACATATTAAGGAAGGGTGAAACATGTGCTCCATGTTTTGATATTCCGTTGGCTTCATTTTGGGCTTTTGATCAGTTCCATGTAAGATATGTTATCTTAGGGTCTTATTATTAATATGAACTTCAGTTGTGTTCCTCTTCCCTACTTCCCCCCCCCCCCCCCCCCCCCCCCCCCCCCCCCCCCCCCCCCCCCCCCTTGAACTTGTTCAGGAGCAAGTTGCAAAACGTGCATAATGAAGTGAACAATGGGAGATGGGATGAAATGAAATTGATAAGGTCTCCATTTCCTTTCCTTCTGCTGGCATGATGATGGGCTTTCAGGACAAAAACAAAACTTGAAATGCAGAATTGAAAGGGGTCCCCCCTCTTATCCCTGCAATTGGGTGGACATTTTTGAGGACTTTACTCTCTAGAGTTCATTTCAGTGCCACTGTGCAGGCCAGCTCTCATTGTCCTTTACAAATGGCTGGAAGGAAAACCACGGATGAATTACCTTTTCTTGTGGGTTTCAGTATTAGTGGTGGTGAAAAGGCCAATCATAAGTGGTTCACTGATTCGCTGAAGTACAATAATAGAGAGGGGGCATTTCTTTTCTTCTGTTTGAGATTCTTTTGGCCATTTGGAGCTTTGTGGGTTCAAGGTTCTTCTAAAGGTGTGCTTCACTTCTTGTGGGGGAGAATCAAATGGTCCTATCCTATACATCTCAAACCTTCATTGTCCCACCACAACCATAGCAGGCACAAGGAAAGGAAGCAACTCTAATTGGAGGGCTTCTGTCCAAAACCAATGAGCTCCTTCAAAACTTTTTCACCACCAAGAGAAATGTGCAAGTAGCACCAGATTGGTACAAATGGGCCAGCTTTGCTGACTCAGGATTGATCAAAGCTGCAATTGGAACCAAAGCATTTACTTTTGAAATCATTCATTGAGTTGGGGATGGAATGGATGGACCCAAGTAATTTAATTTGGGACTTGACTACACAACAAACAGCAATAAAACTCCTAGGCCATTGGCTCTACAAATTCATGTAACAAGCAATCTTAAATATCCCCTTCTTCTGCTGCACGGTGGAGAGTGTGTGTGGCCTGGCCTACTGCTTTTAAAAGACAACTTGTCTGCTTTCCTCTGATTCTGATCCATGTCGATAATTCAAAGGGGAGGTGTGTGGGCACAGATCCCAAAGCCAATATGGAATGGGGAAGGAAAGTGGCCCAAAATTTTGTTGGGTGGGGTTGGTCTGGTGATCATGGGTATCTACTTACTTCTTCACGGGCCATAAGTCCATAACCCCATTCATAAATCATGGGTTGGCATTTGCCCAAAAACAAAGGGAAGATAAAAAATGACCAATCAAACCATAAAAGTATAGGAAAAATCCAAAAGTACCACTGTTTAATAAGAATTTCAAAAATACCATCCAACCACAAAAAATTATAAAAATACCACTCTTTTTACAAACCGCCACCCCACCCTGCGGTTTACACGAAAATTGCTGGGTGGGGGCACGGTTTTCTACGCAAACCACTGGGCTAAGGGGAAGTTATAAAAACCGCTGGGTGGGGCGGCGGTTTTGGGCCAAACCGCCACCCCACCCAGCGGTTTGGTCCATTTTTTTTTTCCGATCAACTCCTAACTTCGGCCGAAATTTCAAACGAACGTAACTTTGCACTCAGGTATCCGATCGTAGCGATTTTTTTTTGAATCCGAATAACTTTTCGAGACTTGCAAGCGGCAAAATGCCGTAGGCGGTTTGGTTCAGCCTTCGTCTTGAAAAACGTCATTTGCTACCCCGAACGAGCCTTTTTTTTATTTCGTCAAACTTTGGGCGGCCTTAACTTTGTGCTCCAAAATCCGAACGTCATGAATATGTTTTTTATTCCGCATAACTTATCAAGATCTACAACTTTTAAGATAATCATAATTTCGAAATGTACTTGGATTTGTAAAAAGTAAAGGTTAAGTTATTCCCAAGGTCCCGTATATCCACAACTAATTCCTGTTTAGAAAATTTCATCCTAGTAAAAGTTTTAGATCTTGAAAAGCTATTCGGATTCAAAAAAAAATCGCTACAATCGGATACCCGAGTGCAAAGTTACGTTCGTTTGAAGTTTCGGTCGAAGTTAGAAGTTGATCGGAAAAAAAAAATTGGACCAAACCGCTGGGTAGGGTGGCGGTTTGTGCCAAAATCGCCGCCCCACCCACCGGTTTTTATAGGTTTTTATAACCGCCCCTTAGCCCAACGGTTTGCATAGAAATCCGCACCCCAACCCAACGGTTTTCGTGTCAACTGCAGGGTTGGGTGGCGATTTTTGAAAAAGGGTGGTATTTTTGGAATTTTTGGGGTTGGGTGGTATTTTTGAAATTATTTTTTTAAACAGTGGTATTTCTGGAAAAAATCCTAGAAGCAGCGGGTTCAAAATTCCATTCTCTCAAGTCTCAGAGGTACCTTACTTGAGAAGCACGCGCAGTTGCAAACCTCATGGAGAATAACGTAATTGTGAGTGCCAGTGTATGAAACTTATGCTGGTGAAGCTTGTAAGGATTCATCAATTGTGTTGTACTTGAATGTTCAAATGTTAGTATTTATCATAAAAACAAAATCAAACGTTCACATTACGTTGTTACTTTGGATACATAACATTTTCAATCATCGATAGATTTTCCAATTTCCTCAAAGCATGGAAAATTCTGACCTAAATGCCAACCCTCAGATGAAAATTGTCACGTTATTTTTGGACAAACCAATTATGAATTTATAAGTGAATAGTGGACATGCGAAAATTAGACCCAAGTCCAACATATAGATGACCCAATATCATATATCATTCCCTCCAATAGCTTAGGAAAATTCATGGGGACCAAATTTAAATGTATAGCTTATCACTTGTATATAAAAGCAATATTATTTGGTCAAATTTGATATCCTTTACGTTAGAAACAAAAGGTGGCAATTCTCAATCTAATTCACCAACCCATTAAAAATATTCACCTAATCCAATCCATTTAAATCCAATCCATTTGATCCAAATCCAATTGAATTGGTGAATTCATGGATTGATCCATGTATCCAAATGACAAATTACGGTTTAGCACCTATTTTATATTTTACATTTTGGTACCCAAAATTTATTTTTTGTACGAAAAATAATATTGGAAAATTACGTTTTGGTACCTAAAAATTTTCATTATGACATTTTACTACCTAAACTTTTCACATTTTACATATTGGGTCCTTGGTTGAGGATGTCATTTGGATTCATGGATAATCCACCAATCCACTTGATCCAATCCATGAATCCACCAATCCATTGGATCCAATCCATTTGATCCATGGATCCACCAATCCAATCCACCAATTCATCGATCAATCCATTTGCCACCTCTATTAAAAACTGATTAGCTGCATAATGCAAAAAACCTGAAACATATATCGTGTTAACGATTCAACAATGCAAGAGTATTTACATGATTTTCAATAATTCTACTCAACTCAAAATTGAGATTACTTGTCTTTAAATATATTAAAGGAGTTTCATAAAATAACCCCCTCCACGTCAGCCATGGAGCTCCCTCCGCAACTTTCGGTTATTCGTGTTTTTCTTATTTTTTCTTATTTTTTTATGCCAGGTAGTTACCATCTTTTGTGGAATTTTTTCTTACCGTATAGTTTTTTTTTGTTATTTAGTTTTTTTTTATGAATCAGTGAATTCTTTATTCATCAAAAAGAGGTGTTAGCAATAGCCTTGCTAACTAGGCTTCTCCAACCAAAATGGTAGGTACAAGCTGACTATACTACTACTAAAGACAAAGCCTCTGAGACAAATTAGTTAACCTAGAGTACGGTAACCCTTTGCCTACCTATAACACACTCAACGAGCCTGAATGATCTTCAACAGAGTATAAATTTCTTTGGCCTCACCTGCATACAAACGTCTAAATCTCTCTCTCCAAACATGGCTCACCCAAGCCTGCCAGATAAGGCGCCCTGATTCAGCAGCTTCTGTCGAGACACCAAGTTTAGCAATCATTAAGGACAACAAATCCTCCCAACTTTGCATCGTAGGGAGCTGAATGAATCTACATAAAAGAGAAGCTAGCAGCTGTTTCGAGAATGAACAATGAACAAATATATGCTCTCTATCCTCAATCCCTGAGTTACACAGACAACAAGACAGGTCACCCGAGTAATCCCACTTCAACATCTTTCTCTTCGTGTTTATATTTCCCCTAACCACTAGCAAAGTGACCACTCAATTCTTGGGGGATAACAATACCTTTCCATATAATCTTCCACCAAGAGACATTCAGTTGACAAGGGCGAATAAGCTTCCAAACTTTCTTAATTGAGTACCGAGGCATAGGAGAATCATCTAGCAAAAGAACACCATTTCGAACAGATATCAACGTTGCCATCCTACTCCTTAGCTTCAGGATCTTGTTCCAGTTCCAGGATCCAGATGAACATGTATAGGACCAGAGATCTTAGGCCCTTTAGTTTATAACGATAAATCCAAGCCACCCAAAGTGATCCTTCCTACAACAAGATTAACTAGAGGTGTCTAACCATGCAAGCCCGATTCTAGCTATGCATATCTCTAAAACCAAGCCCCCTCCTTCTTAGGGAAAGCCAGCTTCTGGCAAACCACATTAGCCCTAAGCTTCACCCCATTCCCAACTCCCCAGATAAATTTACTACATATCTGCTCAAATTACATGATGATAGCCTTTGGGAGCGGAAACCTAGACATCCAAAATTGAGTGAGACTGTAAAGAACAGTACCAACAAGCTCAATTCTTCCTGCATATGAGAGAGCTTTTGCTTGCCAACTCTTAACTCGAGCTACTAGTTTATCAATAAGAAGTCTGCAGGCAGTTATACTTAGTTTTCCAGAAATTAATGGGACTCCTAAGTAGCGAACAGGGAAGCCTCCAAGTTGATAACCATACCTATCAACTCTCACCTTCCTCTCTTCCTTTTCCAAACACCCAAAGAAGATCTCACACTTACTAGGATTGGATTTTAGGCCTGAAATCCTCTTGAGCTGATCCAAGATTCTTTGCAATTCCTGAATCCCGAAATTTGAAGCATTCGAGAAGACCAACAGGTCATCATCAAAGCACAGGTGAGTTAACTTGACCCCTTTACACATTGGATGGTAAGGAAAGAACCCTTCAGAAGCTGATTTATCGATTAAGCAAGTAAAGACCTCCATGGCAATAGAAAACAGATAAGGGGACAAAAGATCCCCTTGTCTGAATCCTTTTTTAGATGGAAAATATCCCACAATTAAAACTAACACTTATCATAGGAGTCTCCACACACATTTTAATCCAACTCACAAATCGCTCAGGAAACCACAAATCCTTAAGAACTTGGAAAATAAAATTCCAGTCGACTAAGTCGAACGCCTTCATAAGATCAATTTTTAAAGCACAACGAGGGGAGATATTCATATGAGAGTATTTACTAACCAGCTCATGAGCTAACACGATGTTTTCCCCTATAAGTCTGCCTTTCACAAAGGCTGTTTGGTTCTTACTAATAAGAGAGGGGAGAAGTGGACTTAATCTATTAGCAATTAACTTTGAAATGCTCTTATAAAGAATGTTGCAACAGGAAATAGGTCTAAAGTTTTTCATTTTGTCAGTATTTGGTAGTTTGGGGATTAGGGAAAGAATTGTGGCATTAAATGGCCTAGGGACTCGATCTTGTTCAAATCAGAAACGAATGATAGAAGCTACCTCAAGGCCAATTAGAGGCCAAGCATAGTGAAAAAATGTTGCAGAGAAGCCATCAGGCCCAGAACTTTTATCACCATCCATGCTAAATATAACATCTTTAATCTGCTCATCAGTGAATGAATCACAAAGCCCCATAGTCTGCTCTTCAGTAAGTTTCCTTTTCAGTAGATCAACAAAGAAATTATATAACTGAGCCTGAACTTCAGTGTCAACCACTACCAGCAGGTATCTGTAAAATTGAACAGCAGTCAGAGCCATTTCTTCAACATCTTGAATCTTCTCACCTTGCTCGTTTTTAAGTACCCAGATAGTACTTCTCTTTTGTTATAGACGGACATATCGATGGAAATATGAAGAATTCATGTTCCCTATTTTAAGCCAGTTCTCTCTAGACTTCTGTCTCAAAAAGCTTTCCTAAGCATCCATTAAAATCTTAAGTTCATGACTTAACCTCTTTTCATCTTCAAAATTACCCACAGAAGGGTCAGTGAGGGCCTGCTGCTGCATCAAATGAAGCTCAGCCTCCTTTGCCTTTACTCTCTCACTAATGTTAGAATACTCTTCTTTATTGAGATTACTTAATAAGTTCTGAGATTCTTAAGCTTTTTTCAAACTCTTATCAGAGGGTGTCCAGAAACTCTAATCCCCCAAGCATCTTCCAAAAGCTCATCAAATCGAGGATGACGAAGCCAGACTTTGAAAATTTTAAAAGGTTTCAGTAGAAACTTCATTGAAGCAGCTGTACCATATAAAGAGGGCAATGATCTGACACACTAGAGGTTTGAATATGAACCTTGCTATCTTTAAATTTGTCTAGCCAATCAAAGTTGACCAGAACTCGATCCAATCTTTTAGCAATCAGATTCACTTCTTGCTTGTCCAACTAGGTAAACCAGGGACCATTAGCTTGATACTCTTCTAGCTCCAAATCAACAATCCAATTTTGAAAATAACTTATACTTGTATCCACTCTTGGATTATTTGAAGCCTCGGAAGGGTGTCGAATGTCATTGAAGTCCCCTAACACCATCAAGGGAACATTTGAGATTCGAATTCTCTTTAGCTCACTATACAAAAACTGTCTATCTTTTTCCTCATTAGAAGCATAGAAAACAGTACCAAAGAAATACTGAATGCCACCCACCATAAACTGAATAAATTGATCTGAAGAGTGAAGGACAGTTAACTGTATCTCCTTTCTCCAAAGAAGCCAAATCTTACCCAAACCAGCTGGGTTATATTTAGTTTTTGCCTCCCAATCTAGAAACCTTTCTAGGCTCTAATATAGCAACTATATTTGTTTATTTTCTTTAGTAAAGCTCTATATGTACCTTCTGCCTTAAATCCTTTTGTGTTCTAGGTGAGTATCTTCATCTTTTACCTCTCCCCTTGCCACGTTTCCCCCCTTTCTTCTGTGGCTGATAAAGAACCAAAAGAGAATCCACCCAAATTTTCTTCCCTTTATCAGCTTGTGGTTGCACATTCTCCTTTCCTTTACCAGAACCAGCCCTGCCACCTAGAGTCAACTGAGACTGTAAGCTCTCAGAACCTGGTGACTTACCATCCTCAGTTGAATGTCCAATTGCAAGAGGACTCCCACCTGCAGGTGATGATCCCCTTACAATTTGAGCAAAACTCAAAGGTGGGCTCCCAATTGAGGAAGGAGCTTGGCCGACTGTGTCCACAGATGAATTAGGCCCAGTTTTCATAACTTCAGCACTAACCACACATTCATCAACAATCTTAGCTACCGTTGTCTGCTCAACATCCACATTTGATAAGGAAGAACCCATCATATGTTCTACAGTTACACTCTCAATATCCTCCTGAGCAACCTTAGTAGCATGCGACGACTCACCAGCTAAAAGATCAGTCTCTATAGTGTGCACCATTTCACCAACTAAGCTGGACTGCACAACCTTATCATTCATTCCCATCTCAACAACAGCCTCTTTGACCTTCCACTGTTTACTTGGTTCTTGTTGACAACAATGTCCAAACATACATCACTTGGAGGAAACTTTAGGAAGATCCGAGTAGTCAACCTCAACTCCAAAATCCGGATCATTATCTGGGTATAAATGGATTCGGCGTGGGAAATTGAAGTCAACTGATAGCTCAATACAAACTTTGGAGACCTAGCTCATCACCAAACCGCGTTTTCTGATATGTCCAGAGGGGGTTTTCAATTGTACTAGCAATCCACTAAATCTCATTTTGACCTAAGTACTCAAGAGGCAATCCCCATATCCTAACCCAAATCGGCAACGTCTCTACCTTCGACACAATTGGTTGAATACCCACCTCCCATTTTCGAAAGAAGATAGGATTACACATGAAGTGCCAAGGACCAGATTTGAAAACCCAATCGCATGATGAAGATGAGGGAAATTGAAATACTAGAAGCTTCAGACTGAATCGTGAAACAGGTACCATACCATCTCTCCCCCATAGTCGGTTAGCCCAAGACTGGAGCTCTTTTACCTTAGGACGCTTTCCGACGAATTGTCCGACAAGGGAATTCCTCTATCGTTCAGCACCCTTCTCCTTAATCGCCTGCGGGATTTGAAATCCATCTTTGACTTTCTCTGGGGGTCGATAAGTGAGACGTTTTTCCGGTGCCACAGAGAACAAGCTAGCCCAGGAGGAGCCCTCGCCAGCCGACTCCACAGCGGACGACGAGGCAGCCATCGACAAAGAGGAATTTTTTTCAGAGAACGAAAAGAGGAGAGAGAAATGAGTGAGAGAACTGCCTATTTAGTTTTCTTTCATAGTTTGATAATTAATTATCTTTATAATATTTTAATATCTCTCCTCCGGTAATTCAGGTTTGTGTAGAATTAAGGAATTATTCCTCTTTCACCTAGAAAACTCTTCTACTTTTGTTTTATCAATGTTTGAGAAAGTCTAGCATGTCGGTTGAATCGAAAATACTGGATATCGGATTCAAATTGGTAGGCGATTTTGACGGTAGGAAACGGCTGAGCTACAGCTCAACACGATTTCAGTACAAAATACCTTAACACAAGCTTTTTCAATATAACCTTTAATGCATTCCGTTTTAATCTCAACAAAAGCTCTTTATTATCATTTTGAAATTTATGCCAACTATCATAATGTGAGAAAATAGAAATAGTGATATGACTGCAAAATATTGTAATATCATCTTCCAAATACAACATATGTCCAATAAAATTGAAATTTTAAAGAATTTAGATTATTTTGATGTCCACTCATAAAAAGATTAGACGATAAGCCCAAGCTAAACTTAGAAATTTCACGAATGTTGGAATACACTAATACCTTTACAAAATTTTGAATAATGCAATTACAAAAATTATAGAATGACACATTAAAATATTCAAAATATTGAACTAAAATTGATTAATGTTGATATAAAGATGGAACTCGCCCGCACAACGTGCGGGTTCAATGTTAGTACTAAATAAACCAGTTTCGTGTCCGTTCGATGGACAATATGTTTTTTTTGTCATTTTCTAAATAAGGCACAGTTACTATATTTTTTGTATATACTTATTAAGATTATTTATTATTTTTAAACTTTGTATGATATGGGAGGGCCGTCACATTTAGTTTGAGTGTGGCTAGAAGCAATGATGTAAAACAATAAGAGTTGCTACTTTATCACCATTTTGAAGATCATATTCACGATCATCTACTCTTTGATTGGCCAACAATTTTCAACTTCATATGTTGTACATAACTTTTCATTGATTTTGCCTTTCGTGCATCTGTTAGAGTTAGTCAATAGAGTTGTAATACCACATTGACGGGAGAAGGAAAGTATAAGAATTGATTCTTTTGGCAGTTTAATTAATTAATTAAATTTATATATTAATTAATTAATATTTGAATATTGTGAAAAGAAGTGTCATTCGAAAAAGGTAACTTCCCTTTTTCTGTGAAAGAATGTGTCATTTCGGGAAAGGTAACTACCTCTTTGTTGTGAAAGGATGTGTCCTTTCGGGAAAGGTAATTACATTTTTTCTGTGAAAGGTTGTGTCTCTTCGGAAGGTAACTTCCAGTTTTCACAACTACAAATAGATGACTATCATTACTCTTTTCATATGTGAGATTATTTCTTCTTCCCGTTTTCCTTCTCAATTTCATAAACACAGAAGTTTGCAAGATTGCTGCTTCCAGACTTAGAATTGAAGGGATGCCTGAGGGTGGTTTGCTCGAGCCTACCAACAATTTTTAGCGGGGCAAATAAACGAAGTCACTCGACATCATGTGCGTTGAGGCGTATGCTTCTGATTCCAAGAAATGTGATTCTCTCCATCTTGCTATCTTCGTTGATTTCCGGAATTTGTGGTACCGCTACACCGAAAAGTATGCGTGAGCAATTTCCAGTGCAATTGATGAGTGCACGTTTTCTGACCGTCTTGATCATTAAACTAATTTCGGTTATTATTATTATTATTGTTTATTTGGTTATTCTTTTGGTTATTTTGTGTTATTATTATTTCTTGTTAAGGAAGTAATCGGTTAGGAGTTGGTTTAGGATTGGGTTTCCTTGTTTGAGAGGGAGAGGGTTTGTGGGACTTGTCCTATAAATATGTACTTTACCTCTACGTTTTATTCATCAGAAAATAATAAACCAATTCTTTCAATTTTTCTTAGTTCTCGCTTACGAAATCCCGGCGCGTGAAACGTTCACGCGTCAGCAATCTTAAGGAATTATGTAAGTTAATTTGTTCACAGTACTGTTTGGATTTGTCAATTGGTGCATTACGAATTTCCTGGGTGTTAAATTTCGTAATCACTATGTTTGTGTTTTTGCAATTCCCGTGAAATCAGAATGTTAGTGTCTACTCTGATTTACAAGCCATGGCAGTTAATTGGAACTTGGAAGGGACTCGGTCCGTTTAGTGATTTTATAGATGCATGAGTATATGATTTTATTGCATATGATTCTGTTTTCCTGTTTTGTTAAGGAATCTGATCATTCATGCATCCATATACATGCCTTCACACGCCTGTTTCACCGTGTATATGTTTTTTAAGGAAGATATCACTGTTTGGTTAATCGAGTGGAACCTTCGTTCCTGTACATGCATGAATTTGATTTGGTTGTATATGTGCATTATTGAAAGATGTATTCATGGATATGTACATATTACACTTTCCATGCAAATATTTCTGGAAGTGTGGGAAATACTGGTTGCAATGCAATTTGTGTCTTTCATGCATGGATGAAGTGCTTTTATCGTGTGGGGAGAATGAAAATATATGTAGTGCTTGTCTCTCCCATTTTAAGGTTTATATTCTGATCTGGTTCTCCAAATGAAATATATGAGTATAGCAATTTAAGTATGATATACTTTTCATACATGTTATTGTCATTTTCATATCTATGTGAAATACGGTTGAGAAACACCAATATTGATATTGGGAACCAATTTGGTGATTGGATAACCAATTCGGTTAGGTTAAGTGATATCGAATACTGTTGTAGTATTTGAGATGGGAAAAACTCATAATTCATATTATGAGAAGAGTTCAAGAAAATTCAATTGTAATTGAATTTAGAAGATTTCACGTTGAATTGTTGAAATAAATTTTGTCACCAATTGCAAGATGCAACAATTTGGTTTATGTAATCAAATTGTTTGAGTTTTGCTCTTGAAGTAAATTGAAATAATGGTGAAAAGCGTTCCCAACAGGGGCGGACCCACGGCTGTTTACGGGTGTCCCCGGACACCCCTAAATTTTGGGAAAACGATTATCCAACTCCTGGTAGTAATTTACGTATTGACAAAAAAATTATAATTGATAGTCGGGGACACCCCTAAATTTAAAAAAGTGATTATCCTACTCTCATCTTTTAGTTTGAGTATGAGAATATAAGTCGTAATTTGGGTAATTCAAACCTAGGACACTTTTATTATTAATGAACACAAGTTTCATTAGGCTACAACTCATATGTTATTCGATTTTAAACACTGTGTAATAGTATAATGTCATTCTCTATCTCTAATTATTTTCAAAATCTATCAATTAAACAAATTTCAAGCTACCCTTAATTTGTATTGATTTATGGTTGTACAACAAGTATTGAAAGAGTCTTTTCAGCTTTGGATTACATTAAGAACAAGTTTAGAAGTTGAATATGAGATCAGTTCGTGAATGATTGTCTAATATGATATACAGAGACAATATTTTTTGAATAGTTAGACCCCAAGTGTGTTCTACAATCATTTTTTAATATGAAAACACATTGTGAATTTTTTCAAACTGTATGAGTAAGGTATTTCTCATTTAAATATTATTTCTTATTTATTAATTATTTTAGAATTATTTGTATTTAATTTTTAAAAGAGGACACCCCTATGTAAAATTTCTGGGTCTGCCACTGGTTCCCAACATGAAAAATTGTTTATTATGTATGTGGTTTATGGTTACATGTTTCCTATGCCATGAGGACAAGGAAATTAATGAGGCTAATTAAGATGGATCCTTTTGGGGATTGAATAAACTTGTCAAAGAATGATAATAAAAATAATCATCGTCAGAATTGTTTATGGTATATGGATACTATACCATTGAAAAATAATTTGACGTATGATTATTGTTTGAAGCTATTGGTCAGAATTGTTTATGGTGTATGTAGACATATACCATTGGAAAACAATTTAGCATGAGAACCCAATGGACACGATCTTATTGAACTTAAAGTGTGAATTACTTATGGTATACTATGTAAATTTATACCATTGGAAAGTAAGTACACTATCAACTTAAGAAAAATTCATCTGAATTACTTATGGTATGTCAAAGTTACCTTAGTGAATGTCATTGGTAAGTAATTAGATGGTATTTCCAATACAGTCTAGAAAAGCAACTGAATTACTTGTGGCATTGCAAATTGCCTTGACCAATACTATTGGTAAGTAATTAGATGATATTTCTAATAATATATGAATTGTTTGTGGTATGCTAATCCAATTAATCCATATCATTGGTAAATAATTAGATCAATATAGTGGTTTAAAGTTCAATAAGTAAACCATGGAAAAATAAAATGGAATTATTCCATGATAGTTCGGCAAATGGTAGAATTGTGGGGGAGATGTTTCTCCCCACAAAACTCTATTAGAGGGAGAGACTATTGCATGTCATGAGCATGTTATTAAGGTGTAAGTTGTAGTCTTAGACTACTAATCTATACTAACAATAATTGTGTATTACATTTAACCTTTTGACACTTATATACCGAAATCTACCATATAGAGTTATAGACACTATGCCTTCACTTTACAATATCATGCAATATTAATTCAATAATTAAAGATCTAAAGAAAATAGTTGTGATGACAACTATAATGTTCCTCCTTATAGTTTACTGCCTATCCTCATTATAATTACAAAAACTCAAGCTTTATCTCTGCATCATGCACTTGAGTTCCCTTATAGACATTCTAACAAACAACTTACATGAATTAATTGATGGCTAGCGTTGAGTAACTGATGAATTTTTATTGGAAAATGAAGCTTTATTTAGAATTGATTAGATGAGAGATCGTGAAAATCCAACCTAGATAGGTATGGAGAAGGAATTTAGGAAGGAAAGTGACTTCGAGTGAAGCCTAAATGGAGATGTATGTGAAAAGGTTGTGACCTAGGTTGTTCTAATCAAACACTGACTAGCAATGAAGCAGAAGCAAATGCGTATGATGATTTAATTTAAACATGTTTACGAATGACAGAGTTTAAGCAGAGCCAACATACAAATGTCTGCAAAAAGGAGTTATGTTTGCGGGAGAAAAAAGTGAAAAGAAAAGGAAATTGTGAGAATAGTGCTAATTTGAGCAAATTAGAAATAGTAATAGAAGCCCACTTCGATTTTTTCGAAAGACAAAAAGTAATGTTTGTGAAACTTGTAGCAACACTTTAAGTGCATAACTATAAAATTTTAAAAAAAATGTATAACCACTCTTACATTAATTTTAACGTAATATATCTTATTCATTTAAACTCGGAGTTTAAGCATAGCCAACATACAAATATCTGCAAAAAGGATTTATTAATAAATGACATTTAATAATGGTTATACATTCAAAATTAAACAACTATACTCTAAAATCAAACGAATATACTCAAAAAATAATTTTTAAAATGGTATATATGTTTGGAAAAAAGTACATTGGTACAGTTTTGTTATTTTTTATGTGTAGGAATTATCCTATATTATGGTGGACCATGATTGAACGATGAATGTATATTTTTTATAATTTTATGGTATAGAAACATGTCACATAAATATCTGATTGTGATAATATATTTTACTTAGCATGCTAATATTTTGACTTCATAATATTATCAATAACTAATAATGTAGTACGCACACAAAAAATTGTTATCTTCTTCTCACCAAAAACAAATTGTTATCTTTTACTATATAATTATACGAGTGTATTAGTATACATATTTAGCCCCAATGAACCGCATATTCTAAAAATATTATTGAACACATTCATTGTCACAAAAAGACCGCATGGTGCCAAGGCATTCTGATAAACCTAGGGGGTAGTCGCGGTTAAGGTGAAAACCGCTCCCCCACCCCGCGTTTTGCACAATATTTGTTTTTGGATCAACGCCTAATCTAGACTGAAACTTCAAACGAACTTAACTTTGCGCTCGGGCATCCGATCGTAGCATTTTTTTTTTATTCTGAATAACTTATCGAGATCTTGCAAGCTGCAAACATCTATAGGCGGTTTGGTCACGCCTTCGTCCCAAAAAACATCTTTTACTACCCGAATGAGCAATTTTTTGATTGCGACAAATTTTGAACGGCCATAACTTTGTGCTCCAAAATCAAAACGTCATGAAATTTTTCGATTCCACATAATGTTTTCATGACTACAAGTTTTACTAGAAAGAAATTTTCAAAACATGAATTATTTTTTGATATACGGAGTCTTGGGAATAACTTTACCTTCACTTTTCACAAATCCACGTAAATTCCAAAATTATGACTATGATTAAAGTTGTATTACTTAAAAATATGCAAAATAAAAAAATCATGACTTTGGGATTTCGGGGTAGCAAACGACGTTTTTTTCGGGAGGAAGGCAGGACCAAAAAGCCTGTAACAGTTTGCGGCTTGCAAGATCTTGAAAAGTTATGCGAAATTAATTTTTTTCTTCCTACAATCGGATACTCGAGCGCAAAGTTAAGTTCATTTGAATTTTCGGTCTAGGTTAAGCGTTGATCCATAAAAAAATTATGCAAACCACGGGGTGGGGGAGCGGTTTTCACCTTAACTGCGGCTACCCTCCGCGGTTTATCAGAACGCCCCGACACCATGTGGTCTTTTGGCTACAAGAACGAAAATCGCTGGGTGGGGTGGCGGTTTATGGGAAAGGGTGTTATTTTTTCTTTTTTTATTCTTCTTTTTTATGGTATAGTTGGAAAATTCCGGAAACTAACACACAAATCTTGTTCAATATATGCCACCAATCATTCATTCAGTTCTATACCCTACACATTTTTATATATCCTTGGACCCTGTTATTTTTGTTATATCAATTTTCATGACCGATTGAATGAGGATAATATACTAAGGGGTCGTTTGCTTCGTGGTTTGGATGATATATTTGGTACCCAAATCCATTCCATCATGGATTTAAGGAAAATCCAGCGTTTGCTTGTATATCTTTTAGGGACCAAATATGTAAGGCCTACGGATTTCAAGGGTCAAAATCCGTGAACCCCATGAACTTGTAAATCCCACATAATGGCTTGTTTGCTTTATGGTTTGGATGATGGATTTGGTGAGGGATTTGGATCCATCATGGATTTTGTTCAAAATTCATTGTTTGCTTCATGAATTTAGGGACAACAAATACGTGGGTCCCACGAACTTTAAGGGTCCAAATCCGTGGACCACAGGGACTTGAAAGTTCCACCTATTTTGGTGGGAATTGATAATGGACTTTGAAGTCCATCATATAAGACCAAACTACCCCTTCTATTTCATTTCTCTTCTCATACCAATGAGGGCAATAAAGGTAAATTTCACTTCATACATACAAATCTAATTCCAATTCCTTCCTGAAATCTATGGAACAAACAATGGTATTTTTCAAGTCCATGATGAACCCAAAATCCTTATATATCCATGGTTTTACAAAACTCAAGTTTTACTAAAACTTTCATTTTTCAAATCCACTAAGCAACGAGCAGCTTGATGTGGAATTTGTAAACGAAATTTTCCCACTTATTATTATTGTTCTTGTTTTGTGTGTATATTATAAACATGACAAACAAATAGAAAATGATAGTATGATAATTTTGGACTTTATGTTCTAAATCTCAAACCCTTAAATCCACGATAAAACATTTCAACAAACAAATTATTGTTACAAATTCATAATGGCTAAACTCTTTAATAAATTTTTGAGTTTTTAAATTACAAAATCCTCCATTTTTAAATCAATAAACCAAAGTAACCTAAATAATAGAGCACAGAAGGAGTAGTACTGGCGACGGGGCCGCCGGTTGGTGAGATAAATACTGTAATCTCGTGGACCGGAGCAGCCTAAACATCAAGTCAGTGTGGCTAACCTCCAATGCAAACAGCTGGAGTACAACTAATTAATCGGCAATATCACGTACAACCTCTCCCTCTCAGCTCTTTCTGGCCATCAATCCAACGTAACGCCAGCCAACTCTCTAACATTGATTGTCGCACCACTTCTACCACATTAATTAGGGGAACTAATTGTCATGTATTAATGTAACAACTTAGATAAATTTCGCATCAACCAAATACGGAAGAGATCCATGATTTATAAGTGAAAAAGCGTCATTAACAGACAAAACATGTTTTGGAGTGAAATGGACGATTTCTTATAAGAACTACGAATTTAAACATTGTCACTATGGAGCACTGCAATGATGAGCGATCGATCTCCCGAGAAGTCACTTTGATACGCACCAAAAATCATATGGGTTTAAATCCAAAGTGAACAATATATCTTTATTGAAAAAAGATTCAAGATATTACAATTAATTATAGTTAAATGCAGATACAAATTAAGGAAAGAGACATAACACGATAAATTGTTTCAAGAAATTGCATATCGGCCTCACACGACTTGGAATTGCAGACAACAAAACTACCTGCCGTTCTCCAGATAGAACTGAAAACAGGATATGGTGAACTACAGGAACTTGACTCCTCCAATGACTTGAGTCCCCAAAGCTGCGCGGCAAGTGGAAGTGGGCCGGGGATTTTAGTTGGTTTCATCGGTTCTAAGACATTATGTTCCTTGGGGTTACGATATGGTGACTACTCTCAAAAGGGTTTGATTTTTGACACCCCCTTTCTTATTGGTCCATTTTTCGTTAATCATTTGGTAAGTATTAATGAAAGTTGTAGAATTTAACACTCACATTAAATACTCATTGGGAATTAAATACCTCATATTAATTACTTGTTTTTTTGAAATTTAAACTTATACTAAACACAGTTCTCTCTCCAAAAAAATCAAATAATCCCTCTTCTCTCCTCCCTCTCATCATATGCTTCCACCGTTATGATTTTTCAATTTCTGATTTTTCAGATCTGACTTTTCCATTTTTCAGTTATGATTTTTGTACCACTGTATTTAAACTCATATATGATATTTTGTACGAGTGCACTGGTAGCGTTACCAATGCACTGGTAGAGATACCACTACACTGGTAGCGATATCAGTGCACTGGTACAAATATCAGATCTAAATTTAAATGTAGTGGTAGAAATATCTGTGCAGTGGTACAACATATCATTGCACTGGTTCTGCACTGGTACATTTATTTTAATGTAACGGTACATTGTTTTAATGGAACGATACATTTTTGCGTGTGGTCGGAGTAAGTCTGCCGGCGGAATTTCACCGGAGAAGTGTGGCAGTAGGAGGCTGCTGGAAAAAGGAAGAATGAGAGATAGGGAAAGAGAATTGTATTTAATGTAGGTTTAAATTAAAAAAGACAAATAATTAATATGGGACATTTAATTTCCTATGTGTATTTAATATGAGTGTTAAAATATATAGATTACATTTAATACCAAGGGGTGTTATTTTTCCAACCCTTATGGAGTTACCAAGCTAACCGATTTCTGTTCCTTGGGGCCTCATTCGGATAGTCCAACTATGAGCAAGCTGGCAAGAAGACTTTGGAAATTAATTAAAAGCCATATTTATACTGGTCACCATGCAAATACCGAAAGCCAGTTCACAAATTATTGGCGTTTTTGGCCGATTGCCAAGCAGAATCGACAGTGTAATCACAGTTATCAACGTCATAGAAAAGTAGACAAAAGAAGAAATTAAAAAGAAGGAAGGTAGCTAGGTGTTGCACATTGGAAGGAAGCTACTCTACAAGGGTTACGGGGTTGGCGATAGAAAAGAGGAGAAAGCGGGGAACACTCCATATCTTTTCAACTTTAAGGGTAGTTTGGTTTTAAAGGATGTTAAATTGATGTATTGTCATTGTATATATAAAATTGGTGTATTGTAGTTTACATTGTTTGGTTTTTGTAATACTCATTGTAGTAGTTAAATAAATTATATTATTTTTCGAGTGAAATATCTCTTTTACCCTTTGTTGCTGATATAAAAAAGCAACACATAAAAAAATAGTTGGAAGAAGAAAAAAACACAATAATCACACCTAAAACTTGAGATTAACCATCACTCGTTTTGAGTGATAGTTTGTGTCACATTAGGCAAACAATGATGCATTGTGAACATTACATGCATTGTAACTATCTCATCCAAACTATCATCAAAACCAAACAACTCTTAAATTCTTCTTTGACTCTCCCTTGTCAGGTAAAATACCTCAGGTACCACTAAAGTATGAGAATTGGGGGAGACATATCACTTAAATAAGAATAGAATGTCGGGTACCACTAACGTCATCGAATTGTACACCCGTAAAAAATTCTGTCCACCTACTGTTAAGGGGAAATAAAATATTATTATTTTATAATAAAAAATATCAGAAAAATATAAAAGGAAAGGTAAAAATTATAAAAGCAAAAATACCGTGCTCCTCTGACCTCCTCGCTTCCTCCGCTTCATCTACATCCTTTCCTCCGGCGACGCAGCCAGCCGACCATGGAATTTCCCCTCCCGTCATCATCATCGTCTCCATCCTAGCCGCTGCTTGCAGCTACTGCGTAATCTTTCGCAAGTCTTTCTCGGAGCGGTGGGGTCCCGACGCCAAGTGTACTCCGGGAACATATCTAGTGGAGACGGACATCGATGCTAATCTCAACGCCGACGAGCAGCCGCACTTATATCTTGGTCGAAATCAAGTCCACCACCACTTTGCATATTGCCACCGTCAGATTGCCACAATCGGTGATCAATTCAATCGTCGTCTGCAAGTTCAAGAAAGGGCGAAAGACTAATCGAAGGAACAGAGTGCTCTGTATATGAATGAATGCGACAGTTTATTCATTCCATTGAATGAGTTTATATAGCTTACATTTTGTACAGGGAATCATCTACAAGTAATTAGGATAATTACAAGCTAGGATTAACGTAAATCTAAATTACAAACTGCACAACAATTATCTAGGCGTGGGATAAAAAATTATTCCTCATACTCTGTTTGTTTGAGCGTGTTTCAGAGCACCAATGGAAGAAATATAGACGGAGAGAGGTTAGGAGAGGGATGGTGGCGGCGCCAGAGATACGAGAGGGAACCACCGGTAACAGGTGATCGGAGTTTGGGAGAGGATTTTTTCGTATTTAATATTTATGGTTTTCTTTTATATTTTTATATTTTTTTTACTAAAAATAATATTTTATTTCCTTTTAACGGTAGATGTACATAATTTTAGACGGATGCACAATTTGGTGACGTTAGTGGTATCGGACGCCCGATTCTTATTTAAGTGGTATGCCTCTCCCAATTCCAATACTTTAGTGGTACCCGAAGTATTTTACCCTCTTTTGTCCTTTCACATCTTCTTCCTTTTAAACTTTAGACCACCTACTTCTTGTTTAATACTATGTTTGGCAACAAGGGGTGCAAATTCGAGAGGGGTGCAAGTTGAGAGACAAATTGTCGGGGTGCAAATTGGTGGAGGGTAACTTGTAAGTGGATGAGTAAATTGTTATTTGGATGAAAAAGTAGGGGGTGCAAATATAGTGAAAGTAATGAAATTATATTATTATTATTATAAAATAGATGTATTAAATTTATAAAGATTATCACAAAATAATAAAATAAAAACTATTATATATAATAATCATAAACATTAACAAATATAATTTAATAGAAATAATTATTAAGACAATAATGCTTAAATAGTAATTTATTTATAATCATTGATCTAGCAATCTCGAAGCCCAACCTATGGCCATGACATATAACTAGCTCATGTCTCCCACTCGAACATTGGTTTGTCGATATGATGATCCCGATATGACTAAGGACCGGCCCAATCTCGAAGCCCAACCTATGGCCAACCCGAACTAGGTACGAGTCTGCAATAGTTCGGTTTGGTTTGGTTTGGACCGGCCCAAACTCATGAGAACTGTGTTCCAATAGCAATGGACATCTTAGGACCAAGGATCAGATTATCATTGCATTCGATCGTATTTGGTTCGGTCCAAATGTCAAATCCATCCATTTTTCTTCAGTATTTACATGACACTTCTTCTGTATACTTTCAACGCAAATTTGAGTCAACTAAATTGACCTAAGTCAACCAAACATTTTCACGTCTACTTTTTCATGACACTTTCTCTTTATACTTCCAACCAAAATTTGAGTAAAACTTCGTCAAACACATTCAACAATTGGAGCCAATTTGACAAACTTGTGATCCACTTGGAAATGACATTTACCCCAAACTTTGCACCCCTCCATTTGCACCCCTAGCCAATCAATGGTGTGAGGCACATGATAATTTACATGTCACTCGTCATGGTTTTTGAACTTTTTAGGAATTCAGTTGTGATTTCTAATTATTGACTACATATACGTTGTGTTTGGAGAGAGGTAAAATTAGGAAACGTAAAAAAATCGGTAGTCGAAATTGGTTGTGCCATAAAGCTCCATCCTAATTTATCACGCTCCTATAATTTGGGGGCAGTTACCTTCAACTTGGAGCAAAAGTACAAGAAATGCTGGCTAGGAAGGGGTTGCCAGTGGACGCGTTGCAGTCGAAGATGAGCAGTTGATAGGCATCAACCATTGCACGAACAACGTGAAAGTCGATATCAATATGCTTGCTTTGAGAGTGAAAGGGGATTAGTAGTGAGGTAAGCGGCCTCAAAATTTGATGCATTCACACCGCTGGGCCGCGTTAGTGTATTTTCCGTTTTATTGTTATTTTACTCATTTGTATATTTCTCGGTTTATTTTGGTTATTTCGGATTATTACTATTCTTGTTCGGGAAGTAATTGTTTAAGAGTCGGGTTAGAAATAGTTTACTATGTTTGAGAGAGAAATAGTTATGCAAATTTACCTATAAATAAGTACTTTACCTCTGCGTTTTAATTACTGAAGAATAAACCCAATATATTTAGTTTTATTTATTTTTAGTTGTTTCAAATTCCCGACGCGTGAGGCTGTCACACATCAATTGGTATCAGAGCCCGGTTTCGACAGAAACCAGGGAAGATGTCGCCTAGGAAACCCCCATCTACCATAGTTTCTGAGAGTGGCAATGACGACGCCAGCTAGCAGGATCGTGAGCTAGCATAGATTTGGGCAAGGACGGAATGCATCAACTGCCGTCTGTGGCGGAGGACACCCTGGGACAATTCCAGACCATTTCTGATCTTCTTCGACAAGGGTAGAACTACCTGTAAGTCTTGGTGGAGCGCCACATTGCTAAACTCCGGGACAACAATGATCTTCTGCAGCCAGACTACGCTAATCTCCACGCCAAGGTTGACCGCAATAACGATGAATTCTGGGCCGAAATAATATATGGAGCTCGCGGAGATGAGTGGGCAGCTGCGCGCTGATAAGGGAAAGCCGGTAAAGTCAATGGATTGACGGGAGGAATGGAGAGGGAGCGTTGATCTGATTTTGGCTAGGGAAAAAGATAAAGGCAGCCTCGGGGGGGGGGGGGGGGGGGGGGGGAGCGGAGACGGGATGGGACAACAAGGGAAACACTCCCTCCCCGCCGAACGCAACTTCTGAAGCAATGCCAGAGAAAGAGAATTGGCGCAGCGGAGACGGGATGCTGAGGGAGAAAGAGAAGGCGCTGTAGGAGATCGGGGGCACTTGGGGGAGTCTGGCCATAGACTCTGATGACCAACATCGAACACCATGGTCACCACCACAGTCGGCACCATCGATCGAGGTTGGCGTTTTAGGGTTCACAGAAGCTGGGTCGGGGGCTGTAGGGCCCAAAGCGAGAATAGGGCCGAGTGGGAGCCCTCAACGTGTCATATAGCTGGCCGGCCGGGGCACCTCGTCTAGGCTAGGTGACTACTTGGGCTCGAGCTCGGGTGCACCAAGGAGAGGAGGTGCGGGCCGAGTTGGGGAGGATACGCTGGGTTGGATTGGGTCGGGACCGTTACGCGCTCTGAGGGCAGATAAGATGATTGGGCCAGAAGAGAGGGGTCACACGATCATGAGCGGTAGACCTCGGGACGTGGACATACCAAGGCTAGAGGGGAGGTTGCGACTGCACTGTTCAAGGGGTGTATGAAGACCATTGAATTTCCCAGGTTCACCGGTCATGAAGACCCGTTGGCTGGATATTGAAGATAGATAAGTACTTCAAGTACCAGTGAATCGCAGAGGATCACAAGGTGTTCTTAGCATCCTTTCATCTGGAGGGTGATGCCAATTAATGGGTAATGTGGGTTGAGGAGGAATTTGAGTAGTGTAGCAGGGACATGTGGTGGGAGGACTTCCAGACAGAATTATGGAAACGATATAGAGCTTTGGAGAAGGCAGTTGGACATGAGGCTTTTGCCAAGATAAAGCAGACAGGGTCAGTAGAGGACTACTAACAGAACTTTGAGAAATTGCTGAATGGTTACCGTGGCTGGGGCAATGAGGCAATTATGGGAACCTACATAAGAAGTTTGAAGCCATAATTTTGACTTATTTTCGGGCCTTTAACCCGCGTAATACTGGGGATGCATATCGATTGGCGAAGATTCGTGAGAAGGAGATTTGTGTGTAAAGGGCGGCTAGTGGAAATGCTTCCAGGGTAGCATCGACCGAGGCGGATACACGCATGACCACTGGAAATATCACTCTGTCGCTGGCTGCCACTCTCGCGCCATCGCCGGCGACTATGTTGGGACGAGGGCTACCACCTCTAGTCTGTCGCGTAATCTGCAACTTGTCTCCAAAATAGGCAGTTAGGCGCAGGAGGGATGGACTCTGTTACAACTGTGATGAGCGATTCACCTACGCCATTAATGTGCCAGTAATCATGTGTTAGTTATGATCGGGGATTTTGAAGCGGGAGCATTCGAGGAGTAGGAGGAGGGAGAGCAGCCTCAAGACGAGGTTGTTTAAAGGGGGGAGGATTGATGCATTCACACAACCTGGGCACATGGGTGTATCTTTTGTTTTCATTATTATTTTGCTCATTTGGATATTTCTCGGTTTATTTTGGTTATTTCAGATTAATACTATTCTTGTTCGGGAAGTAATTGTCTAAGCGTCGGGTTAGAAGTAGTTTACCATGTTTGAGAGGGAAAGGGTTATGGAGATTTCTCTATAAATATGTACTTACCTCTGAGTTCTAATTATCAAAGAAGAATAAACCCAATATTTTTAGTTTTCTTTAGTTTTAGTTGTTTCCACTTTCATGTTCCCGACGCGTGAGGCTGTCACGTGTCAGACTATCACACCATAACTTTGGAGGAGAGGAGAGGGAAGCCACTTTCATTGAGGAGTGACTGAATCCACACAATTCCAATGGCTAGAATGGGCAAAGTATTGGATTCAACTTTCATTGATGAGTGGGCAATTGCGTTGCTCGAGAGAAGAATATGACGTAGGATGAGATCTAAGGTAGACATTTCTATGAACGTCATGACAAAGTTTGCCCATGCCCCTTATGAATACTTGACTCGCTACGACACAACACCTAACAATGGCCAAGTGTAACCAATGGAAGGGACTGCAGTATAGTGGCTCAAGTGATAAATATCGAATCCACGGGTCTCTAGAGTTACTATTACTCAGCTTCAGTTTATTACTTAGCAAACCAGATTAAGATGAAAGAACTAAAACTACTCTAGCAAACTACAGTTAAAGTTAATCTAATTACAGGTTGGGAACTCACTTAGGTATGATTCTCCCTAGCCACTAGCCAGATTAATGATTGATGATCTCTAACCTGTTTCACTTTCATTCACAATGCGGAGAATCTTTGACTAGACCTTGAGTCTCGACTAAAGGAACAAGGCCCTCTTGAGTCAATTGCCTAGAGGGACGTATCCAGTGGTGGAGCCACTTGGAGAGGAGGGGGTGCTTTGCACCCCCCTTGGGTTTGGAGAAATTTTTTTCGAGTAGGAGTATATACAAATTCGAACCAGTGACCATTCAGTTGCAGGAAGAATTTCTTATCATTTCGATCGAGTGAGTTTTGTTATGTAATGCACTTTCGTCTTTATTTATAGTAATAAATTGTTGTCTTTTGTTTAAACTCGCTCAATTTTTTTTTTTTTTTTGTAGCTCTACAACAGAGAAATTTTTGTCTTTTGTTTAAACAAAGTTGAAAGTGAAGAAGTACCAATTGAAGTTCACTTGTTTGTTTCACAAAATCAATTCCAAGGTACTTCTCAGTTCTAATTTGTAATATTTGATGAATGGAAGTCTTGATTTGTATGTACTGAACTTATTTGTTTGGCGTTGTAACCGGTGTACGTGAAACTATTTTAATGTAATTGTGTGAATTTAAAGTATTGCGTTGTTGACTTTTTGTTTAATTTAAAGTTGACTTTTCTATTGTATAGGTGATTTTTTATGATATGATAAAGACACCCCCTTGGCCAATTTCCTGGCTCCGCCACTGGACGTATCCTTCTCTAGAACAACTGATCAAGGCGTTCTGAACTAGACTCCCTCTATCGAAAGAGGTTCTCAATCGATACAAAGCAGTGAATCAACCCTCGACTAAAGCAATCGATCCACTACTATCAATCTATGGTGCTCTATTGACCTCATCAGGTATTCCCTATCATAGGATCAAAGCATAATCAATAATCTCGACTAAAGCAGAATTGAATCATGAAAACATGCATAGATTGAATATGAACTCAAGATTATCAAGTCAGAGTACTCATACAATCATCCAATCAAACAAACATAGCTAGGGTTACTCATAACCTAAGTGAAGGGAAGTTACTCCATAGAGAAGAGAGAGACTGCAGTAAGAATCTTCAGATGATCAGTCTTCAAGTCCGGGGTTGTTCCTCGAGCTTCCAAGGCGAAGAAATCCTCCAATTCCACTCTTAGAATGCCCTCAAATCGGCCTTTCTCTCTTTGGTTCGTCCCTTGGGTGTTTGGGATCCAAAACTCTCCCTCTCCTTTGGCTCGAAATTGGCTTAAAAAACCCGATTCTGGGCAAAACACTGTCGAGGACACGGCCGTGTTTTGCTTTTGCCCGCCCGTGTTTTGCCCCGTGTTAAAAACAGGCCTGCGCGCGTCGGCCAAAACACGGTCGTGCCTAAATATGGGTACGGCCGTGTTTTGATTTAGGCGCGCCTGTGTTTTTACTGCCGAATCTGTTCCTCTATATTCAATGCTTTGTTTCTCCCTCGTCCGGACTCCGAATCAGTCGCCGTTTGATCCCAGACACTCGTAGTCTCGTCCTCTTTCTTTTCATGACAAGCTTGAATGATTCTTTGTCCATAAAGTGAGGTAGAAATCCATTCTTCTTCAGGTCATGCCCGAGTTTCTTCTCCCTAATCGCCAATTGATCTCTGATTGACTTGAAACTTGCGCATATGCTTCACTTTATGTGCTAGGACCTGAAATGTGACAAAGGAACACAACCTAGCGTAAAATAGGCCAAAGACGCGATTATCAAATCTCAAACGATCAAGAAACAAAGGGGAAAACATGTGCAAATATAGAGTCATCAATACTCGAAGAGATGCAAAAGAGAGTAAACATTAAAGAAAAGACTGTGTTGAGGAGTACCATGGAGATAGTGAATGAAGTGTTTAACATCGACCCAATATTGTTGCAGATGGAGTACATGTTTCGAGCATAATAGTTGACGTCTTGAGAAACGTATGGACTAGTGAACTAAATGTATTAAAAAGTATCCATAATTTGACGATAAAGAGTTCCACGCGAAATAACTAGTGTATGCATATGGTGAACTAGTGGTAGCTAAGGTGAAAATGAGATTGGCATGAGTCATCTTGACTCGTTAGGGAATATCGTGCACATATTTTTGTAATGAGAGAAGCAAGCCTTTGGGTAGGGATGGCAATGGGTCGGGTTGGGGTGGGTTATTCCAAACCCAAACCCGAACATGGGTTTATCCATTAAAAAAATCGGGGTAATACCCACTGGGTTTCGAAAACTCAGACCCAACCAAACCTGCTGGGTATTTGTGGTTTCATGGGTACCCATGGGTTCATGTACAAAGATGCAATTACACTAGTTTTCAGTACTATTGTCTACTACATACACACTAACTCACAAATCATTCATATTAATTGTTCAATATTAAACATAAACATCCTTAAACGATATGATTAATCAAACATGTGAGGAATTAATTTGGAAATTATAGTTAATTAGTTAAGGTTTCGTGGGTCATGAGGGGTATTGACTTGGGTGCGGGTATCCACGGGTTGGATATGGCTAAACCCAAACCCAACCCGCAAAAAGTATAGCAGGTTTAAACCCGAACCCGACCCACAATCCTTCAAAGCAGGTTTTACCCACGTTGACTGGGTTGGGATGGGTAGGGTACCCGCACATTCGAGTTCTATTTCCATCCCTGCCTTTGGGTGACCAAATTACCTCTATGCCAAGAAATAGGACAAGTGCCCCAAACAACAAACCTAAAAGCATCACACAAGTAAAAAAGGCAAGCTTGCAACAGAGGAGCTTCAATTTCGGTTATCAAAATAACATCAACATAGATAAACACATTGAGCCAAAGAGGCAAAGACCGTAACACTAGGCCGTGGAGCCTACTTTAGGGCATAAGAGACTTCTTAGAGATGACAAATATGAGAAGGCTGATCTAGATTGACAAATTGGGGGGGGGGGGTATTTCATGAAAAAAAATCTTCATTCATATTACCACGAAGAAAATATTTGGCATTGTCCAATTGGTGCACTAGCCAACTTTGAGATATTGCAAGGGACATGGTCGGTCGAGAATTTTTTGTTAGAGGAACAGGCTGAAGGTTCCCTTAAATCAAGACATGGGTGTTGCTAAAATCTGTGATCTACCAAGCATGCTTCATGAATCCATATGACTTGGTTTTGATGCAAAAAATCCACTTGTAGTAGTTGACATGCAACTCCTTGGATGTAGGAACCAAGCTCCATGTCTAGTTCAAATAAGAGAATTGTACCATTCAATCCTTGTTGCTCACCATAAGGGGGTCTTACGGTGTTTGGCGAGGTGTCGGTGGAATATAAAGTAATGTTGACGGGAAAGTGAAGATAAAGGTTTTGGGCTTGAGGTCTCTAGTTTAATAGTGATTGATCACATTATGGGATGTTGGAGGGTGGGTGCGGAGTCGCGAAGAGGAAGGAGTTGTAATCTATTGTTAATTGGAAAAATTTTGTTTGCCAATAATAGGGACCTAAGGTTTCCATTTAAAATGAATAAAGATTGGCAATTTCACAATCAACTAGTAGTACTCCAATTCAAGCATAAGATCGTTAAGTACACATTCAAAGTCATCAAGTAAGGATTATAGAAGAAGTAATTTGATATACAATAGCCATGACCAATAACATCCAATGATGATCCAAAATTTAGCAATTAGTTGCAAAATTGATTTGAAAGTGAAATCAACGATTCATACTCCCAAATCAATCTAATAATAATGGATATCGACCTTAAATTGTTTAATGAAGAAAAAGTGAAGTAAAACAAATAGTTGATGTAGAGAGAACGTGACGAGGTGTGATGTTGGTCAAGACTATCGTGGTTATGTGAGGCTAATTTTTGAATGGTATTGGATTTCCTTCGGGATACACATATCTTATTGTCTAGGGAAGCTACGAAGCACATAATCACTTCTTCATGGAAATTGAAAATACGTCACCCACCCCTTTGGAATTGAAATTTCCACATTTCCTCTTTTTATTCGGGATATATCTCTCCCTCTTTCCTCTCCTTTCTACCTTTCTCAAGTGATCTTGTTCCTCCTGATTCCATGCAATTTTATTCAATAGTGACGACTTCTTTTTCTTCTTCTTCTTCTTCATTTATCTTTGACTACCTCGTCAAGTCATGTTGTCTTCTCATGGAATCAGATCTCGATGCCTCAAGGAAATTTCAACTCGACGCAAAGGAAAACTGGAAATCTGATTTTGTGCTTGAACTCTTAGATCCCACAATTTCACATATGCCCTCATATCCACCTTGATTGAGAATTGATTCATGGGTAGCCTCAATTGTTGAAGAATTCAACAATGGCACATTCTTTCAACATACGCCAAAAATTGATTCATGAGTAAATATATACGGTAGTTCCGCGCAAATCATGTCCACAGTTAAGCATTCTTCGTGGACATTAAGCTATAATTTGAAGGCAGACATGCAACCAAATATATAATTATTGTTTGGTGAAGGAGTATTGTGAACATGATTTATGCACATGCAAGATTCATATTGATTAAGCCTTCCAAAAATACTAGGGGTGGGCAACGGGAAACGGGTATTTGGGTATACCTGTACCCGTCCCGTTTTTTAAGGGTTATGGGTACCCATATTACCCGTAATATTTTAAACGGATGGGACTTGGGATTGTATAGTCCTAATATGGGTACCCGCGGGTTACCCGCGAATACCCATTTGGGTAATATGGGTACCCGTTGTACCCATTCAAATTACAAAGACATATAATTCATCTTCTCTTGGAGCAAGTAATATGGGCGTCAGACTAACTGTAGAACCTGTAACAGTAAAAAAACCCTTACATTCAGCATCCACAAAAAACAACCACCAACAAAAGGGGTAAGCTTAAAGTAAATATTACGTGGCACAACAAAGCGACTGTAATTCCTGACATGTCCTAGTCCTCTTGGAGCAAGTAAAACCTGTTAACACGGTTGCAAATCAGGCTTGTCTTTACTTTTCCAACACAAAAGGATAAGAATTCATTCATAACTGGGGAGCAGCACCAGCCGCAATCACATGATTCAATTACTATTTCCCCTTCCTTGATTCATTTTCATCTTCATCATCATCCCTTCTTTGGGTTGTAGGAATTGGTGTAAGTTGCTACTTGTGGAACCATTTTGTGTTTTGAAATGAATGCTTTGGATGTAATTGACTAATTGTCTTTAGGTAAAATGTGATTTAAACTTTCGGTATTTATGGGTAGTATGGGTACCCGTTATCCGTCCCGTACGGGTAATGGGTACCTGTTTCCCATATGGGTTTGGGATGGACTTTGGTCTCCAAATGGGACTGGGTACCCGTTTAAAACGGGACGGGTATCCCGTACCATCCCTTTGCCCACCCCTAAAAAATACCCAAGCTGTGACTACTTATAAGAAGTTGGGGGTTGAACCCAAATTGTGAATGTTTATGCAAGCCCTGAGATTTGCACTATCAATGAGTGATGACAACAGCAATGGAGCTAATCAAGAGTATTGGATGGAGAGTTGCAAGGTCGTAGGTATTTACAAGCCTGCGATTGAGAGGTTCGAGGGGTAGATGGCTTTTTATTGATGTTTTGTGTTGTGTTGTTGTGGTTGTGTTAATGTGATGTGTTGTTGCTATTGTTGTCGTTGTCATGCTTCTGTTGTTGTATTGTGCTCATGTATAATGTTTTTTTTTATTGTTGAAATAAGAGAAGAAGTAGGCACGAATGAGAGGTAAGTTGGGAAAGTTGCAGGCTGGCAGGCTACTAGTAGTGATAGTTAGAACGCGAGGTTAGAGGTTTTGACAACCGATTTTGAGGATACTCATGCTTTGTACTCAAAACATTTTGAATTCAACAAAAATTTGTTTGTATTGGAATATACCATTTGAGGATTGAGAAAGAGAATTGAAGGATTGAAAATTTTCATTTAATTTATATGTATTTTTTCGTTATTGGCAAACTTGTAAAGGTGACGTGGATTGCAAAATGCAAACTTTAGAGAAAAGGGGGAAATTGAAACTTTAACCAAACTTCACACTATCAACTCTCACATTATTGAACCCATTGCGAATTTTGGAATTTTGGCTTCCATATGACATGTACACCTTAGGCAAATCCCACATCGACAAAGCATGTGAGAGATCCATGGTTCATAAGTAAGAAACCGGTCTTAACTGACAAGACGCGTTTTGGGTTGAAGTGGAGGAGTTCTTGTGAGAACTCCGAAGTTAAACGTGCTCAGTGTGGAGTACAATAAGGATGGGTGACCTTATTGGAAGTCACCTTGAATTGCACCCCAAGTTGAAAACCGCGAGGGTCGAGGCTCGAAGCGGACAATATCTTCGCCAGGAAAAGGTTCGGGATGTTACAAATGGTATCAAAGCCTCTCCGCGTCCTTCTTGAACGATGGTGGGGCAAACCTCAACGAGGACGTTGAGTCCCAAAGGGGGTGTATGTAACACCTTAGGCGAATCCCACATCGACAAAGCATGGGAGAGATCCATGGTTCATAAGTAAGAAACCGACCTTAACTGACAAGACGCGTTTTGGGGTGAAATGGGGGAGTTCTTTGAGAACTCCGAAGTTAAATATGCTCTGTGTGGAGTACAATAAGGATGGGTGACATTATGGGAAGTCACATTGGATTGCACCCCCAAGTCGTAAGTCGTGAGGGTCTAGGCCCAAAGTGGACAATATTTTGCTCGGGAAAAGTTTCTGGATGTTACAAGTGGTTAAAGCGGACAATATCATCGTCGGGGTAAAGGTTCGGGATATTACAAGTGGTATCAGAGCCTCTCTGCGTCCCTCTTGAACGATGGTGGGGCAAATCTCAACGAGGACGTTGATTCCCAAAGGGGGGTGTATGTAACACCTTAGGCGAATCCCACATCGACAAAGCACGGGAGAGATCCATAGTTCCTAAGTAAGAAACCGATCTTAACTGACAAGATGCGTTTTGGATGAAATGGAGAAGTTCTTGTGAGAACTCCGAAGATAAAGGTGCTCAGTGTGGAGTACAACAAGGATGGGTAACCAAATTGAAAAACGGCGAAAGTCGAAGCCCGAACCGACAATATCTTCATTAAAAAAAGGTTTGGAATGTTGCATAAAACTTTTCAGATTTTTTATAGCGTGCAAATCAATAGCAGTTCTCTCACTTTCAGAACTTGACAACCAAACCAGCCCTCAATCTCCAGCACACACAATTTCCAAAGAGTATGAACCGTCCTTACCACAAGGCTTAGATTTGTTGAAATCATAAACACACTTATTATAAACACACTCTAATATCTAGAGGAAACGAATTAGATCTTTTAATTTGTTGTAAAACAATAACCAACCGGGTCTGCCAGCTTTCGGTGCTCCAAAAGAATGAAAGAAGTAAATGCTGCATTTTTTCTTTTGGTACAGTAGATGATGCATTTAATGGCACGAACTTCGGTCCTCTTCTTCTCCCCCTCCAGGCCTCCCCTCTGCTAACCCAACTCAACACAAAGCCCAAGCGCCCCACACGCTCGCCGCTTTTAATATTACAAAACCAAACTGAATCAGAAAATACTAAACAATAGAAAAGAAGAATTTGAAGATCCATTCTCTCGTTTCCAAGTATCCAACAGTAACAGTAGCCTCTGTTTCTCCCTCACCTCCCTTCTCTATATATAACTAATCACCCACTGTCACAAGATCTTCATCCCTTTCGCACTTCACTTCCGTTTCCTCTGCTCCACCTAAAAAATAGGAAGAAAAAAAAAAACCAAACCAAACAAGATCCTTCTCTAATCAATTCGTCTTCTTCTTCTGTGTTCTTTCACCATGTCTCTAAAGCTTCTTCTCATTCTTCTCTTCGCTCTGACCTCTATCGCGGCGGCTCAATCCGCCACCGCGGCCGAACCCAGCAAGGAAACAAGCCATCTCCCCAAGCCTACTTCCGATCCGCCGGCGACAGAGCCGACGGTCGGAGAAATAGGGGAAGGTGCAGGGGCAGGGGAGGGCGAGGGGCAGAGGAAGAAGCACATTGACAAGTCGGTGGCCGGCGGGGGAGTTATAATCGGCGGCCTTCTCACCGCCGTGTGTATGGCGGTCTTCTGTTACATACGCGTGACAAGGAAGAGAGACGACGAGCTGCCGATGTTTGTGAACGGGAAATCGACGGATGCTCTGGCTTTGGAACGACAGTCGGTTACGTCATCACCTTCTCCTCACTGATCATTCTTTTTTTTTTTTTTCTCTCTTCTTCTAATCCCTTTGGTTGATTGGTTATACGATACTAATTACTTAGTTATTACCTGGGCTTGAAGATTATGAGCATTAGTTATATCTGTTTTGTAAGGGTTATTCTTTTATTGTCATGTCCTACGTAATATTTCTTTTGTGAATGTAAATACAACTATTAAGATTACTGAGTATTGTACTGATGGATCATGCTGGTTCAACCTGAAATGTTAAAGGAGCTTGGTTGGTGAAGTGGGTTATAGAGTTCCAACGTTTTAACCTTCCCCATTAGCACTTCCAATTCTGGAGATTAACTAGTAATCAAGAAAGGATCGGTCCAAAAAGTCGGATAACGGACACGTGCTGTTATTGGAGGACTTAACAAGAGAAGGAAGTAGAGGATATAGAAAAGTCAAGTTTTGAAGATTGATTGTATCACAACTTTGTCGTAGATCCAGCTTTCCTTCGGTTGAATAGTGAAATGATCGCCGAACTATGATGGTTACTGTGGTAACTCAGCTCTAAAACTTTAAACAAATAATAATTAACTCGTTATATCTTGCCTTTAGTAACCAAATAATCACCCCATATTAGGGGGTGAAAACACAATGTGATTTCGGTCAATCGCCCTGAATAATGCAATTAATCGCAACCAAAAAGAAAATTTTGCCAACAGTAACTGCAACGTAAACAGTTGTCGGTTAACCTCTAATAGCAAATCACGATTAGCTAGCAATTATTTGGAATTAACCTCAGTAGTGAAACTAAGGGGTTGTTTGCTTCATGGATTTGGATGTTAAATCCAACACATGAAGGATTTGTCCAAAGCCATTGTTTGTTGAGCCAAAATGGAGGGTACCAAATCCGTGGGGACCATTGATTTGGGGCTCCAAATCCGTGGGCCCCACGAATTTGTAAATCCCACCTATTTACTTGGGATTTGAAGAAGGAAACAAATCCTTCATGAAAAATGACTTATATATCCCTTTATAATTTATTTATTTCAACTTTACCCGTCATTAGTTATTCTTTGCACTACTACAATTGCCTCTTATAGCTACAAACTTAGCCATAAAAGGTAATATTGTAGCTAATAACATGCTAATGACTACATAATCTATGCCATAAGCTAATAACATGCTAATGAATACATAATTTATTCCTCATGTCTATTTGTGAAGGTCTTAGACACACATTTATTTTGCGATAAACGTATGATTATTTTGATTCAAATTTTGATTTAGATGGCAAGTAATACCCTTTAGCTACAAACTACATTTGTTGTTAAAATAGTAATTCTAACAAACAAATTTTAGCCAAGAATTGTAAGATTACAACTATATATTGTGATTATCTACACATTTTAATATCTCGTGGCTACTAATGTTACGAGCTTGCTATAAAATGTCAATTTAAAAGCATAAATTAACAATATGACCACAAGAATAATATTAGAAACACAAGTAAAGTTATATAAATCTAACATGAAGAAGGGTAGTAAGGTAATATACATCTTAAATATATAAATCCATAACCCATAAATCCATGATCAAATCAACTAAGCAAACAATGGACTCTTCCCAAATCCATAATACAACAAATCTCTAACAAATCCTTGGGTTTTTAAAATTGCTCTTGAGGACCGAGGAGGACGAAGGCTAGAAGTGGTAGTCGTGATATCGGTTTGTCAACAAACCGGGTTGACAAACCTTCATTTTCAAATCCATGAAGCAAACGACCCCTAAGTCGACTTCGTCTTTTTAAATTGCTCTTGAGGACCGAGGAGGACGAAGGCTAGAAGTAGTAGTCGTGATATCGTTTGGAGCAAGGTTGTCAACCCGCGGGTCGATCCGGACTCGGACGAGCTAGTGGGTCAAGGGTTAATGGGTCACCCGGTTTAGCCCAGTTCAGCCCAAAAATATAAAAAGCCATTATATTGTAATTATCTTGAATCCAACATAAAAAATACAACACTATTTAAACTCCAACACACTTAAATAACATCATCTTAAATTCAACATAGTAAAAATTCAATGACACTTCGGAATGAGCAACCCGTTGACTCGCTCGGACGGGCCAACCGCCCAGGTTTTCCCGGGTTTTCCCGGTTTGACCATTTCCGGGCTAACTCTCAAATGGGTAGTTCTAACGCGTTTTCAAGGGCAGGTCCGGGTTAACCCGGGTCAACCTATGGGTTGACAACCTTGGTTTGGAGCTTTGGAGGCCGGAAGGGCCGAGTTGGGTAACTCATGCCTCATTGGTGGACTGGCGTTAGCACTAGGTCGGCTGGGTAGGTAATTGGGCTAGAGCTTGCTGTTGATTGATGTTTTACTGCGGTTAGTTATTTGAATCACTTTTTATTCACTATAGTTAGTAGTTAATCCTTTAATTGCAAAATGATAATTTCTACAAACCACAACAGTAAAAGACCCTCCTTTAAAAATTTAGCATTTAGTAGCTTATCGTACTTATATTATGCAGTTGTGATCTAACCGCAAATCTGCAACCGTTTTCCACCCCTTACTCCATACCTAATTCGGTGCATTTTTGTCAGTGTTGAAGCTGAGCCATTCCACAAAGGATTGGCACGCCACCGAAAAGGGGCTTTGGCCATTTGATATGTGTGCATCATTGACTCAACCCTTGGCCATGCAAGAACCAGCCTCACCTTCTCAATACGGGACGACTCCCTCGTTCTTCTTTTTATTCTTTAGTTTCATCAGGTCTCATTTCAATCTGGTAACTGATGACTCGATATTTGCACATGTTTCCCCCTTTGTTTCTTGATCGTTTAAGCCTGGATTATCGCTTCTTTGGCCTATTTTACGCTAGGTTGTGTTACTTTGTCACATTTAAGGTCCTAGCACATAAAGTGAAGCGTAGGCGCAAGTTTCAAGTCAATCGGAGATCAATTGGCGACTCGGGGGAAGAAACTCGGGTATGACTTGAAGAAGAATGGATTTCTATCTCTGTTTGTGACTATATAATCATGTAATCTTGTCATGAGAAGAAAGAGGACGAGACTACGAGTAACTGGGATCAAACGACACCTGATTTGGAGTCCGAACGAGGGAGAAACGAAGAATCAAAGATAGGGGAAAATTGGTTTCGGGCTTCTCTGAGAAACAGAAGGGGGCCCTATCGTGACACTAAAATCCCCGGTAGGGGATTTTTGGCCGTGACAGGGGATTTTCCCCTGTCTGCAGACGTTGCGTTTTCAAAAATCCCCGGTCGTGAACCAAAAATCCCCGGTCGTGACAAAAAATCCCCGACAGGGGATTCTGACCGGGGATCACGAACGCAGGCTGTTAAAAGCCTGTTTTGTGCGTTTTTGCAAGGGAGAGCTGGGTTTTGGATCCCAAACACCCAAGGGACGAATCAAAGAGAGAGAGGGTGATTTGAGGGCATTCTAAGAGTGGAATTGGAGGATTTCTTTGCCTTGAAAGCTCGAGGAACAAGCCCGGACTTGAAGACTGATCATCTAAAGATTCTTACTGCAGTCTCTCTCTTCTCTATGGAGTAACTTCCCTTCACTTAGGTTTTGAGGAACCCTAGCTATGTTTGTTTGATAGGATGATTGTATGAGTAATCCTACTTGATAATCTTGAGTTCATATTCAATCTATGCACGTTTTCATGATTCAATTCTGCTTTAGTCGAGATTATTGATTTTGCTTTGATCCTATGAGAGCGAATACTTGATTATGTCAATAGAGCACCATAGATTGATAGTATTGGATCAATTGCTTTAGTCGAGGGTTGGTTCACTGCTTTGTATCGATTGAGAACCTCATTCGATAGAGGGAATCTAGTTCAGAATGCCTTGATCGGTTGTTCTAGAGAAGGATACGTCCCTCTAGGCAATTGACTCAAGAGGGCCTTGTTCCATTAGTCGAGACTCAAAGTCTAGTCAAGGATTCTCCGCATTGTGAATGAAAGTGAAACAAGCTAGAAATTATCAATCGTTAATCTGGCTAGTGGCTAGGGGGAATCATACCGAAGTGAGTTCCCAACCTGTAATTAGATTAACTTTAACTGTAGTTTGCTAGAGTAGTTTTGGTTCTTTCATCTTAATCTGGTTTGCTAAATAATAAACTGAAGCTGAGTAATAGTAACTCTAGAGACCCGTGGATTCGATATTTATCACTTGAGCCACTATACTGCAGTCCCTTTCAATGGTTACACTTGGCCTTTGTTAGGAGTTGTGTCATAGCGAGTCAAGTTTTTGGCGCCGTTGCCGGGGACTTTCTAGAGTATTAGGAAAGGCAGAAGTTTGTTACTTTAGCTTTTTTCTTTTCTTATCTTTTCGTTTCTTTTCTTTTCTTTTCCACCCTTGATTTTCACTTGGGTGTTTTTGTTTTTGTTGGTGCAGATATGAATCATGGATCCTCATGGCTTCTCCAACAATTGGGGGTATCCACCACCACCACCCAAGTGGTATTACCCCGAGACTCCCTGGAGCAATCAAGGAGGAGAAGACTATGGATTTGGGTTCTAGTACCAACCCCCTTACTACGGAGAACAATCGGACCCCTGGGCATATCAAGAACAACCTCATTACCAAGAAGAATTTCTCCCACAACCAGAAGGGCCATCAGCGCTGGAGTTACCCATGGCGGCCTTCACGAGCCATTCTGCAGAGCCATGCTACACTCCACAGCCAGATCCAAACTATGAAATGAGGCTTCTCATGGAACAGTTTGCTCGAGACAGTGAGAGAACATGCTCAAGGATGGATCATTATGTCCAGGCATATCGTGAAACAGAGGAGATCCTCCTGAGCCTTAAGAAGAGCGTTGATGATCTTGAGCGATCTTGTGCACAACCTGCTCCCGATCACCCTTCTGCTACCATACTAGAAGAGGAGGAGGAAGAAGAAGGCTACAAGGACATTGTAGAGCACACTAAAGTTGTCACGGAGAGCTCCCGTGATGATCATGATCAGGAATGTCCTGTCATAGCCGACCACACCTTCCCACATCCCAAACTGAGCTTTGAAGAGGCGGGCATGAGTGAGGAGATGCAAGAAGATCTCATGAAAGAAATTTCTTGGCAGCTTGCTCTCCAATTCGTGCTAGAAGAAGAAGAGCGAGAAAGGGTGCAGAAAGAAGTTTTGGAGGATGACGAAAGTGAAGCAGAAGGAGTTCTTGATCATTTCCCAGGGGTGATACCACATGAAGAAGAAAGGGAGGTTGAAGAAGCAATTGGCGTCCAGGCTGAGGACAGAGTTAAGGTGGAAGAGGCCTGCACCGGCCATGAGTTACATGTGATATCTTTACCAGTCTTCGAGGAACTGCTTAGCAAGGACCCATTTGCAGTGTCTCTTTGCCAGACCAACGCCACATCAACATTGGTCCCTCTTGGTGGACGCGATGGTGGTAAATCGATGCTGTCATATCCAGTTTGGGGCAATGAGACGAGAGGAGAGAAGAAGAGGTCTCGAGGGTGGAGACTTCATCTGCATCAAGTGCATGAGCCTTCATCACCTGCCACACCACATGCTCGTAACTTGAGACTCCACCTCATTGACGAGAACCTCAACTTCAAAGAGGTTCTGGGGTGGACCGAAACTTAGAAGCCATCGTCCGGCTCAGTACGTGAAAGAAGCGCTTGTTGGGAGGCAACCCAACCAGTCGGTTTGCATTTCTTTCTCTATTTCTCCTCGGTTGAGTCAGTTTTGTTATTTGATTTTAGAGTCAATAACTCAACCTTTGTGAGATTCTGTGTGGTGTTTGTGTTCTGACCACTCTCTCCTCCAGGAATACACCGCTTGCCCCGTCCACCATCATTCACCCTGGATTTGGTAACTTCGTTCTACCCTCCTTATCTTTCCTCCATTGAGGAAAATGTCGTGCTTAAGTGTGGGGGGATGTTCGATTATGTATGCGGGTGAATGTTTGGCTGTTTGTGTGCTTGGATCCTAGTCCACTATCCAAATTTTTAAATTTGAGGGCTCCAAGTACGTGTTTCCTTGCAAATTGCCTGCTCAGTATGCTTTGAATTGACAGTCTCTATAGTAATGTGCAACCTAGGGAGGTAGTGTAGCACTATGGAGGATGTTGAAGTATAAGATTTTACCTATCTAGCTCTCTGCTGTGCCAGTTGATTTTGTGAATTAGTGGAGCTAAGACCGTTGAATTCATGTGGTAATGGTGACTCTATTTGGATTGTGTTATGGACTCGTGTATCGAACATGGTGCTCGTGTGAAAAATGAAATGCAAGTGGTCCTCCATGTCGAAATCATTGAAATCTTAAACATGGGGTAAGCCCAACGTGTGTGGCACCGTTCATTGCACAAAATCGGGTTTTGGAGGAGATTTTAGTGATCTTTAGTGGGGTACTCCTACAAGGTGAAGCTAAGCTGTCTCTAGTACAAGTAAAACTTCCACCCGTTGAACAGTTTTCCTACTTGAGGATGTGTTTTTAAGGGCACGGATAGAGCTTCCGACCCCCCTTAATTTCATTGACCCTCCACACAAGTTGTAGTAAAGGAGTTAAAAGAAGTGCTCTGGCGAGCGCCAGGTGTACAGAAATTGCTCTTTCTCGACTAATAAGGGTCGACCGTGCAAAAGACTGCAGTTGGAACCACCGCTAAGTGAATGAAAAAAAAAAAGATCTAAAGTGAAAGTGAAAAAGGGGTTCCAACGGTGAAATGAAGTGAAAGAGCACCCCGGTACAACGAGTCCTTGGTTGTGAATTGTATGAGTCCCTTTATCCATGAACTGACTGTCTTACTTCCACTGCTTCTCATGATCCTGGCTTGAGTCTAGTACTCGCATTGAGAGAGATAGGGAACGTCTTAGAAGACCAGTTGACCTCGTAAGCTGCTATATGATCTAGAAAATCCTCTATCGACGATCGGGGTTGTTGGTTGCTATAGAGGTCTGGAGAGCTGCATTGGTTTGAGTTAGGTTTGCTTGGGGACAAACAAACGGTTAAGTGAGGGGGGATTTGATGACTCGATATTTGCACATGTTTCCCCCTTTGTTTCTTGATCGTTTAAGCTTGCATTATCGCTTCTTTGGCCTATTTTACGCTAGGTTTTGTTCCTTTGTCATATTTCAGGTCCTAGCACATAAAGTGAAGCGTAGGCGCAAGTTTCAAGTCAATCGGAGATCAATTGGCGACTCGGAGGAAGAAACTCGGGTATGACTTGAAGAAGAATGGATTTATACCTCAGTTTGTGACCATATAATCATGTAATCTTGTCATGAGAAGAAAGAGGACGAGACTACGAGCATCTGGGATCAAACGACACCTGATTTGGAGTCCGAACGAGGGAGAAACGAAGAATCAAAGATAGGGGAAAATTGGTTTCGGGCTTCTCTGAGAAACAGAAGGGGGCCCTATCGTGACACTAAAATCCCCGGTAGGGGATTTTTGGCATTGACAGGGGATTTTCCCCTGTCTCCAGACATTGCGTTTTCAAAAATCCCCGGTGTGAACCAAAAATCCCCGGCCGTGACCAAAAATACCCGACATGGGATTCTGACCGGGGATCGCGAACGCAGGATGTTAAAAGCCTGTTTTGTGTGTTTTTGCAAGGGAGAGCTGGGTTTAGGATACCAAACACCCAATGGACGAACCAAAGAGAGAGAGAGAGAGAGGCGATTTGAGGGCATTCTAAGAGTGGAATTGGAGGATTTCTTCGCTTTGAAAGCTCGAGGAACAAGCCCGGACTTGAAGACTGATCATCTGAAGATTCTTACTGCAGTCTCTCTCTTCTCTATGGAGTAACTTCCCTTCACTTAGGTTTTGAGGAACCCTAGCTATGTTTGTTTGATAGGATGATTGTATGAGTACTCCTACTTGATAATATTGAGTTCATATTCAATCTATGCACGTTTTCATCATTCAATTCTGCTTTAGTCGAGATTATTGATTCTGCTTTGATCCTATGAGAGCGAATACTTGATTAGGTCAATAGAGCACCATAGATTGATAATATTGAATCGATTGCTTTAGTCGAGGGTTGGTTCACTGCTTTGTATCAATTGAGAACCTCATTCGATAGAGGGAATCTAGTTCAGAATGCCTTGATCGGTTGTTCTAGAGAAGGATAAATCCCTCTAGGCAATTGACTCAAGAGGGCCTTGTTCCTTTGGTCGAGACTTAAGGTCTAGTCAAGGATTCTCCGCATTGTGAATGAAAGTGAAACAAGTTAGAAATTATCAATTGTTAATCTGGCTAGTGGCTAGGGGGAATCATACCTAAGTAAGTTCCCAACCTGTAATTAGATTAACTTTAACTGTAGTTTGCTAGAGTAGTTTTAGTTCTTTCATCTTAATCTGGTTTGCTAAATAATAAAATGAAGCTGAGTAATAGTAACTCTAGAGACCCATGGATTCGATATTTATCACTTGAGTCACTATACTGCAGTCCCTTTCATTGGTTACACTTGGCCTTTGTTAGGAGTTGTGTCATAGCGAGTCAGTAACCTAGACCTTTTAAAAAGTTATTGTTGAGATTTTTAGTGGTGTGAATGAGAATGAAAAAGAAACAGCCAAGAGAAACTCTTGAAATACCATATTGGTTATATATAGGAAGGAGGCCTTGGATTCAATCAATTGTTTTGATTAAATCTTTTGGTAATTAGTCAAATTGGTTTGTGTAACCAACCAGACCAAATTTATTGAACCGAAACGATGTGACTGTTGGAGTCCAACCGATCCTACTATCATGGGCCGAGCCGATGCAATGGTACATTATTTTAAAATGAACCAATGTGTTGGTTGGGATGTAACCACCCACCCGAAGGGTCACATCCCTTCACACACACCCCTTCATTTTCTATAAATAGCACCAACACTCTCTGTTTTCATACGGGAATTTTTCCTAAAAGGTTTTCAACCGAAAGAAAGAAAATAGTTTTCTTTTTCATTTCATTTTCTTCTCTACAAACAGATAAAAGTAAACATAGTCATGTGACTTCTCGCCGTTCGTTGCGTTCGCTGGTTTCTGTGATTTCAAGTACTGGTACACCAGAAAAGGTACGTCCGCTCTATCCTGTGAGGAATAGTTCCATTAACCTTGGGTACCGTAGAGGGGAACTAAATTCCTTAAAAATAAATAGTGAATTTTATTGGCTCTTACTGTGTCTATGCATGTTTTGATGAGTCTTGATTTCTTTATGTGACTTGTGTTGCAAGAAACATGGTATACATGAACATATCCACAACAGTTATTCTCGTTGTATTGAATTGAACGATACTAGATTCCTTACATTAAAAGGAATGTATGAATTAGCTCGATTAATAGTAAAGACAAAGTGAATTTATTATCTATTGCAATTGTTGAAAGAGATTTTTTTTATAGTTTTGTGTTACAACAAGAACAAGTTGTTGAGTCGAATAGATTATGATGGCGTTTTTTAATTATGTCTAGTATGATATATTAAAATAATTCATCGTAACATTGCTATAGTTTGTTATAATTTGTACTAGTTTGATATTTTATTATTGAAATTTTTTTGAATTATGTATATAATTTAATTTCTTGTGGAGTTAAGTGGCGTAAGCACTTTGTTTTTTCGGTTACAAATGGTAATATCAATTACCACCGCTTTGTCACGCATTAAAATTTAGTAACCATTAGTGGTGACCAGTCACTATTCAGACATTGAACCCGTTCCTACCGCTGATCTAGCGGCCGGCTCACATATCCAGCCAAAAGCTTTAAACAAAAGCAACGCTACCCTTCCACCGCCACTAAATTTAATCACTCGTGCAGATCTTCCCTTCCACCGTCCCTGTCCCTGTCCCTTCGTTCTTTTTTTTTTTTTTTGGTAGAAAGTCCCCTCGTTCTTTAATAAATGAAAAAGAAAGCATTCTGGCAACGGTCAAATTATTTAATTCGATCAGGTATGATGCGGTGAGGTCCTTCACTCCTGGCCTCTCTCCTCTTCTGTTAAGTTTTCGCCGGTCAAGTAGACAACTGGGGAAACGAGAATTAGTAATAAACTACTAGCAAATAAACGATTGATGAAAATTACAAAGTCCGCAAATAGATTTTGATTGCACAACTCCCAAATTTTGGGAAATTAAGACCTAAAATTTAGTTTTTTTATAAGACAGGAACCTCTGTCCCACGTGCCGCTTGAGACTTGAGCGACAGTGGGGCCTACTAAACCATTGGGGTACTTGAATACTAATTGGGGTTTTCTGCTACCAACATCGGGGAGGCTTCGCCTCCGGTACCAAGGTGCCGCCGGGAGCGCTCAAGTGGCACCACTGGGAATCGAATTCAGGATCTCCCACATCCAGATCCAGTGGTTTCACCACTAGGCTATGTTACCTTTGGCTAGAATTTAGTTTTTCAGGATTAGAATATAGTATCATATCTAAGATTCAAGTCAATTTAACGAACAAAGGCTTGGTCTAGTGGTAATACCACAAGCCTAGAACCTGGAGGTCCCAGGTTTGAATCTCTTAAGTAGTACCTTAATCACAAAAAAGAAACCTATATCACCCTTATAAAAAAAAAAAGATTCAAGTCAATTAAGAATTTTTCAAAAAAATAAAGTCAATTAAGATATATATCTAAATTTATCCCGAATACGATAAAAGTCCGCACGTATATTATAACCCTCACATAAATAAGAGTAATGTCTATTTCTTATCCAAACTTTTTTTTTCCAGATTCTTTTATATTATCCAAACCTATTAAAATGTTATTAATTAGTCAAATCTTTCGTAATGCATCAAAATATTAGTCATTTTTACCTATTAAAATGTTATTAATTAGTCAAATCTTTCGTAATGCATCAAAAGATTAGTCATTTTTACATTATCGTTACAAATTTTGTAACTATTTTCTTAGTAAAAATACTAAATTTTTGTAATATAGACCTTCATATGTCTCTTCCTAGATAATATCATGTTGCCAAGTCAATATTACTAACAAAATTTCTAACTGAAAGTTAACATTTGACAAATTAATAGCATAATATGTTTGGACATTTTAAAAGAATTTCAAATTTTTTTAATAAAAAATAGATATTACCTTGTAAATAACAACAAAATATACAATAGCATATCTGCACATGGGCAATAATAAATGTTTTGCCGGCTGGCTCCATGCGTGGTATCCATCCTATCCTGATCTGTTCTACAGTTTCATGGAATCCAATCGTTTGGTTTGGGTATAGCTGTTGCTGACGGCAGAGGCAGATTGAAGAGTAAATGTGTTCGGGTTTGGGCTGAACTAAAGGGACCAAATTTGACATTGGTTTTTGGTGCCAGACTTGCTTTGACTTTGGGCGCCAACCCACCCGACCGACCCACGAAATTGGTTAAGGGAAGTCGAGCGTCAGCGACTTGAATTAAATTGGGAGGCGGATGGATTTTGGAAGGTTGTGTTGTTGTTTTCTTGATTTGGTTTGCGCGTTCCAATTAAAAAAGAAGAACAAGTTCTGTTAGAAGGTATCACTGAACTCGATCTACTCCCTACTCCGAGGCTCTTTCTTTTTAACTTCTTCAGCCTAGTTTTCTACGAGCCATGGAATGTTTTCCTAGGGATGTTTTGATGATGAAATTCTATGAGACAATTTGGTTCAAAATAAAATAATTCGGTTAGATAGTCTTGTTTGGCAACACAAAATGAGGATGCAACTATTGAGACGAGGCAATATAAATTGTCTCATTTTGCATCATGTTGAATTGACGAGGAGAGGTAAGTATTGTGAAATGATGTGTTTTTGTTAGACAATTTTGAGATGAGATAATTGCGAGACAATTGAGTCAAATCGTCTAATTTTATAAATTCATTATCAAAACGACCCCCAAATATAGATAGAGATGACAACTTTTCAATTTTTTTGAGAATCGAGCAAATTTGGTCGTGTAGTATGGGTCAACTACATATAGGTTTGTACATTATTTAGGTATGTTTAGAAGGGATTCACGCGTGAATCTCACCCCTTCCACCTCATTACAATCTAATGACTATAATTAATCTAATTTGACGAAGGACAATGTAGTAATTAACTAATTTATTTATTTAGCAATTAAAACAAACAAAAAAAAATTATCCTTCCTCCCTCGTGCCCAGCTCCCGACGAGAATTTTTCCGGGAATCCTACTAGCAGCGGAATCCTCCCAGCAGCGGAAAATGAATTCAGGCGCCGTTCTTTCTTCCCGAGGAAATTAATTCTTCCTTCCCCTTTGCGAGAGAGAGAGGATTTTTTTTGTTATCGCCGAATTTTCCGGCGGCAGAGAGGATTTTCCGACGACGGCTGTTTTGTTATGTTTGTCGGACAATTTTGTAATGTTTGTAAGTATGTTTTGCGATTTTGTATCAATTTGGTTTGTATCTTTTATCATTCTAGTTTGCCATTTTTATCTATTATTTTTGTAATGTTTATATGACTAATTTTTTTTTTTTTGTAGAAATATGACTAATTTGTATACATTGTAACATGTAATGTTTGTTTGTCAAGTTTATATACTTTATCTTATGATTTGTATACTTTGTATTCATTAATTTGTAATACAAGTTTACTGTTTTGTATTGGAAGTAGTGGCATTTTGTATTGTTAGTATGTTTTGTAATGTTTGTCGGTCTAGTTTGTATTGTTTGTATAGTTCGTATGTTTCGTATTGTTTGTAACTTTGTTTGTATGTTTTGTCACTCTAGTTTGTATTATTCGTATGCTTGTATGGTTTTGTCCGATTTGTTTACTTCGTAATCTTCCATAATACCAAAATACTCATTTCATTAATTAAAAAGTCATTCCCAATTTTTCACCGTCAGGTTGAGGTATCCAAATTTAAAAGTTGGGAGAGGTTTAGCCAATTGACTAAGTAGCCTTTAGTCACCTAATCTGCCATGTCTCATTAGGTGGTGATTGAAGTGTGAGTGGATTAAAAAAAGGGAAAATAATTTTGTCTTTTTTCCATATTATAATTTTTATTTCTCTTCCTTTTTACATAACAAAAAGTGAATTTATGGTCATGCGATGTTGCTAATTTTCATTGAAGATTTGTATAAATATATGAATTAGTATACAAGATAATTCATTTAATTGCATGTTGTGTGAATTTTCTTGGTTACGTATTCTAATTGTTGGAAAATCGAAAATACGGTGGAAGTTGTTGTGTATTATTGATGACATCACAGATCTGGAGATCTGGAGATTTTGGGTTGAGATTTTGCCCTCTGGTCTGATCCTACAGATCTGGAGATGTTCCTCTTCTAAGATGCAAAGGAGGCCAGATCTATTTTTGGCTTGTCTTCTCTTCCTCTTTCCCTTCGTCTACCTCTATGTTTCATCCTGCAGATCTTGATGAATCGGAGTTGTTGCCATCGTGCTTGGACTCGGCGTGAAGATCTTGAAGACTGAAGGTCACCCTCTCTGCTCCGACACCATCCTCCCTTTCGCTCGTTAGTTCATCCAGTTGGTGCCCGACAATGGAGAGCTGTCGGAGTTAGGACCGGTGAAGTGTCGGTAGAGACGTCCCTGCTTCTACCGCCTCCGACCGGGTTGGTGGACGCCGGGCTTTCCTCCTCGTTGCATGTTTGTTCTTTGACCCTGGTCTGGTTTGTGGATGGAGGCTCTGTTGCTACCAGCGGCAGTGAGGAGCTAGAGGGGCATTAAATCGACAGCTAGGGTTAGGAGTTGGGTTTGGGTCGAGCCTGTGGCTGGGCCCTATTGGGTTTCCATGTTGTTGTTTGGGCTTAGCGATATGGGCTTGGCTTCTTTCTATTAGTTGTCTTTTGTTTGTACTGTGACTTTTTCCTTTGGGCTTGTCCCATTTGCATAATTAATGAATCCACTTTCAAAAAAAAAAAAAACAAAAAACAAAGGGTTTATATTTTTTTTATTAGAGGGAGGCTAGAAATCAGGCAGAGTTACACAAGTACAAAACCAAAGGATTGGACTCCCCGTAGGAGTGAAACCAGAAGAGATGCAGTAACAAGCCTACTGCAAACTAGGGATGACAATTTTGCCCATACCCATGAGTTTTTTACTATCCAACCCAATTGGGTTGGGTATGAAATCCAAATAGATGGATATGGGTAGAGTTTGATGGGTTTGTACCCATACCCATTTACTTGGATTGAGTTGGGTTTATAACAAATGGATTTGGGTTTGTACCCATGCCCAAATGTAAATTACAGTTTGGTACCTAAACTTAATAGATATGCATAATTAGTACCTAAATTTAATTTTTTGCATATAAGTCCTCTAAAAAATGGTGGAAAATTACGTTTTGGTACCTAAATTTTTTTGGTCTTACATTTTGGTACCTAAACTTTTCAAATCTTACAAATAGGTCCAATTTTTGCATGTGTAGTTAAAACACCCTCAAGTAAATGGATATCCATATCCAACCCATACCCATTTAGATTATGGAAGCAATATTCATACTCATACCCAACCTATCTACAAACCCCCAAACTCATATACACTTCACCCATACCCAACCCATTATGAATGGGTTTACTTGGATTTGGGTATAATTAACCATGGGTGGGTAATTGCCATCCCTACTGCAAACTCACAACACAGAAGGGCAAAAGAAAAGCAGCAGCAGACATACCCAGCCCTGAAAAAATAACTGATCACTTGCCACAAGTCCGCACAGCAGGAAGCGATAAAACCAAGTGACGATCAAGAAGGAAGATATTCCACAAGTAGGAGCAGTGACCAGGGGCGGAGCTACACTCAAGCTAGGGTGCCCCCCTCCCCCGGGATTGGTCACGACTCCCTAGGATTGTAAGGATATTTAGTACAAATTTTATAAGTAGAACTTATTCCATACATTCTGTTGTGTAATAGTCATTTGGTCTAATGGTATCCAAGCTTAACTTGTATTTTAAAGCACACGGGTTCATGCACCTTGGCTACATACATTTTGTTTAATTATTATCGGCCCCACCGTTGGTCTCGAAATCCTGGCTCCACCCCTGGCAGTGACCTGGAAATTTTGTCGCCACGTAAATAGAACACGTGCTCCGAACAACAACATAGCAATCAGGATGCTTCGAATAGCATCATCGAAACATAAACAAAACCACGCGCTCCGAACAGCAACCTGGCGATCAAGATGCTCCAAGTACCACCATCGAAATAGAAACAAAACAAAAAATGCCCCGAACAGCATTTATCAAATTGAGATATTCCGAACAATATCTCAAACTTAGGTGTTCCGAACAACACCTCCAAAACCAAAACCATAGGTACGAAACCTATGATTGTATACCAAATCGAGACGAACTTGAATGACTCCAGCGGAAACTTTTTCCAATTTCCACCATAACCAACCAATCAAAACAACATCAGTAGAATCCAATACCAATGCCAATTAGTTCAAGAAATCAAATTACTTCATATCCACCGAATGAAGCAATCCAATCCGAACTGCAACCTGAACTCTCGTGCAACCATCCAAAAATTATATCAGCTCCCAGTTCCAATTTCGAACAACAATGGCACTCAACCTGGATGGACAGTTCACTAATTCCAAACCCAGATTTATAAATAAACCAAGTAGCAAATTTGAATTACCAATACCATTGAGCAAAAGCAATCTCTTCCGAACAAAAGCCAAATAATGCCGAACTTCCCGCTTATCATTCACATAAATAGCTAGCATAACCTCTACCAGTATCAAGGGTGAAATAAAACCTGAAAATTGGACTCCATAAACACCATGGCGATTCTCGAGGCGGTGGCAATCTCGGGTCAGTACCCAATAGAAAGCAGCGGAGGCCGAGCTGGCTGGTATTTGTTGCCAACGAAGCAATGCGGAGACAAGTTGGAACTCAATCGGCGGAAGAAGCAGGCAACAACTTATCAAAAGACTCTGAAATAGAGCAGAAGGGACGACGGGGGGTTTCTTGTTGTTTTATTTTTTCTTTTCTTCTCAATCTACTAAGCTAAGGGACCATAACTAGGGGGAGAGATCCAATCAATGTTGGTACATGATCATTTTGGGTGACTGGGGACACATGGTGGGCGGCCGAAGAAGAAAATGAGTTTAGGAGTTTTCTCTATTAGGGTTTTGGATCAAGGAATCAGGCTCTGATATCATGTTGGGAAATTGGAAATATGATGGAGACTATTGTATATTATTACTCACACCACAAAGAATTTATATAGAGATTACAATAAGTGACTCTCATAATAACCCTAATACCACATATCCCATTTCCTTTGAATTTTTTTAATTATGCTTAATAGTTTATGCATGGTAACAATATAATCATGATCTATTGGTGGATCTATCAAAATACTAAACAAAACATAAACCAACACAAAATTAACGTGGTATCATCAACGAATATCATCAGACCCGACCATTGACCAGTGCCAATAGGCCCTACGACAAAAAGCCTCATAAATATCGGGGCCTCACCCAAATCAAGAGCTCTGTTGATGGACACAACTACTTCTGAAACTTGGGCCCTGACAAAGTATATATAAGAAGAATCCAACATAAATGATCTTACCGTGGACCACAATAGAATAATCCATAAAAAAAAAATTAATTCCTCCATTATTTATAATATGACAGTAGCTCATGAAATTTTCTCTATTTGAATTCTCTGGTCATTTGAAATAGAGACAAGGGTCATAACTAACCAATCACACTAAATTAATTTGTTGTATCTCTTTCAATTAAAATGATACATGAAGGTAAAATCGAAAAAATTAAAAACTTTTCAATGGTTAGCTTCCAAGTAGAATTCTGATAAGTACTTATTGATGTTCAATACTTCAATTTTTATATTGTGATTATTTTAATATTTAATATTTCTATATATCTTATAAGGATAACTTTAAAATCACAATTCAAATATCAATGGTTTAAATATTGCATATCGAAATCCAGTATTGAGTATTCATAATTCTTAAATTAGTATTAATTTTCAGAACTACTATGAAACAATCATATTCATATCTTTGTGCGATCAATATGAGACTGGTCCTTTGAACGTTTTAGCTCGGCTAACCGCTAAGTTTTAAACCCCTTTCTAACCCGGCTTGATTGGATCCAACAATCATTAGACGAGTTTAAGCTTAATATGTTGGTTCATTTCACCCTTTTTATGTGTTAACGAATATGTTGGGCAAATTAAAGACATGTCTACATATACACTCTACACAATATATAATATTGAAATAGAAAATTGTTCCCCATTTCAAATTTTCTACAACGAAAGTGAAATTATGAATGATATTTTTGTCTTCGCAATTATTTATCTTTATTATTTATAGAAAATAGAAAAAGAATGGAATTTGACTCGGCCGGTCGAACCAATTATTCAAAAACCAGAGTATCGCACTGAGTGCGGAAGGCCCAATCGATTATCTAGTTGGGCTCGGCCAAACCCTGGAAAACCCAATCAAATCGAGAAATTCAGTTGATTCAACCAACTGATCCGAGCATCAGGCCGCTTCAAAATGATGTCGTTCTTAATAAATTGTATTCGTAGCTCCATTGTCGTGGCATCCTTTTCCTTATCACAAACCTTACAACAACGGACATAATAAAAATCTCATGTTCGACTATCTCACCATCTCTTCTTCCTTTAGGTTCGATAGGCAACAATACAAGGCTCAACCATCTCATAAACCATCTCAATCAATCAGTAGTCAATTCATTTGGGTTCCAGCAACACAATAATAGCGTCGATCGACCCCATCTCATACAAAGAAGAAGCAAAAAAGTTTAGAGGAACATGCATTTGGGTTGAGACTTTGTGTGACTAACAAATGCCAAGTTCCTCATTTGTATATGAGTTTAAAATTTAATTGGAGAAAAAAATTTAAAAAATTGAGAATTGAATATGAGATCGAGCAATATAAAGAAGGAAATTAAGAATATATAGATAAATAAAAAAGAAGGAAAAAGAAAAAGAAAAACAAGGAGGGAAGGATTTCATAATTGGCCGACCATAGCTCCTCTGCATGTGAGGGACTGGATTATCCTGGAGACGGATATAAAGCCATCGGAGCTGCTGACCCGTAGTGGGTCACTGCCATACACCGTCACATGGTTGATCGACGCTGGGAACGACACTACCGTACGGCGACTTTGGTCTAGCCAGTGTAACGGTGCTAGGGTTCTGGAGGATATCCTGTTCTCGGATTATGCAGGTAGAGTTGGGGGTTTTTATCTCTCCATAACTGAAAACGGGGTCAACCGATACCGAATCCTTTTTTAAAACCATCTTCACCCTACTGCGACTAGGTCGAAACTTGCTAGGGGAGATACTCGTTTCTCTTTGCTATTTATCACACATTCCCAAACCTACTATTCAAAGAGAGCTGGTTAGAACGACGGATGAAAGGGCGTTCTCCCTCAAGCAACGTGTTTACCCATGTACTTGTCCAATAGATTACTTAAACCCATTCCTCTCATTCACTATAGACATTGTTTTGCCTCACACGTTTTTGTTCTCAACTTCACGTTTTCCATGACTGACTTTGGAAACGTTGATTAACGAGCGAGGCGTTGGTGCGGTGTGGGAACATGATACGAATAAATTTGAGTCATATTTTGATGCAGAACGTTGATTAATGATAGGGTTGAGGAAGCCAGCATGGAATGGCCCCAGCCGGATAAATGGGTCACCTTGCATGGAATGTGAGGGTAATTGGACAATCACTCACATTCCAAATTACTGTTGGTTTAGTTCATTCAAATAAATCGGGTCTCGTGTTTTTTTTCTGAAATAAGATCGAGCCGGAGAGCAGTTTCTCGTCGTATGCGGGGCTTAGGTTTTGACCTTTCTCGTTGTTTTTTAGTTGACGCGATTGATGCATCGGGAGGTTTAGTGGTAGCATGTCCCCCCGGAAGTTGAGGCTTTCGGGATTTTTTCGTTCCAACTTCTGTATTTGTTCCCAAATTAATGAACTGGACTTTTCTTGTGTTGTGATCTCTGTTTATATTAGTTGTAATATTGCAAAAAGAGCCGCCCAACTGGCTCAATTACGAGAAATCTGTGATACCATCCGTCTCCCTTATGTTGCCAAAGGCGATTTTAACACTACTCTTCATGAGGGTTAAAAAGATGGTGGTAGTTCATGGAATTAAGCTCAATCTCTTAGCCTGCGTGACTTTATCCAAGACCTGGGCCTCCATGATCCGGGTTACCAGGGTGATCAATTTACTTGGTCGAACAGAAGGATGAGTCTGACTTGTATTCGTGAGAGGCTGGACAGAGCTTTGTGCTCACAGACCTGGATTGATCAATACACGGATACTTGGGTGAAACATTTCACAGAATAGGGGTCTGATCATCGGGCTCTCCTCATTTTCGAAAGGCCCTATACACGGAATAGTAAACCCCTTTTTTGCTTTGATGCTCGCTGGGCTGATAATCCGGAGGTCAAGGCGATGGTGAACATTGTATGGCAGGAGGAAATTCTAGGTACTTCTATGTTTCAACTTTGGGAACTTTTTAAGAAGCTACACCATCTACTCGATGACTGGAGTAGGGAAGGTACTATGAATTCCCTTCGCAATATTAAAACTCTCCTAGCCAAAATTGAACGGATAAAACTAATCCATCCTATTGACTGGGATGAGGTCTGAAACCTGGAAATGTAGCAGAATCGCCAATGGGAGGTTGAGGAGATCTATTGGCAACAAAAATCTAGAGTATGATAGTTGAAGAAAGGTGATAACAACACATCATATTTCCATACGGTTACAAGGACTAGGAGAAAACGAACTTCGTGTATGACCTCCGTAACGACAGTGGGGGAATGGATCACTGAGGAGTCTGGGAAGGCAGAAATTGCTAGTAATTTTTAACATTCTCTTTTCACCTTGGAGAATCAGGTGTTGAACATGGTTGATAGGGTGGCTGATCTAACCATAGCCCAGAATGTCACATCGGAAATGAATGCCAATCTTACGGCTGAAGTCTCTCCTTGTGAAGTAAGGAAAACAATTTTCTCTATGGGTTCAAAACAGGCGCCAGGTTCTGATGGATGGCTTCACTGTCAAATTGTTCAAGGCCTTCTGGGATATTGTTGGCGATTCTGTGATTATTTCTGTCTGCTCTTTCTTTTCCACGAGTAATATGCTTTGGAGTTTCAATCAAACGTGGATGACGCTGATCCCTAAAGTAGATAATGTGGAAACCATGAGACAGCTTCGTCCTATCAGTTTATGCAAGTTTGTGTACAAAATTATAACCAAAATCATGGCTGGACGACTTGCTTGTCTCTTACCACAAATCATTTCGGAAGGACAAAATGCGTTTATCCGTGAACGAAAAATAGTGGAGAATATCCTCCTTGGACATGAGTTAATGCTCTATTTAAAAATTAAAACGCGTGGTAAGAAAGTGTACATGGCTTAGAAGGTTGACATGGAAAAGGCCTATGATAGAGTCGAATGACCATTTCTTCTTGCTATTTTGAGCAAGATGGGTTTTAGCTCCATCTGGAGAGGATAGATTCATGAATGCCTCAAATCAACGTCGTTTTCAGTACTCGTGAATGGCACCCCTTTGGGTTACTTCAACCCGTCCAGGGAATTCGACAGGAGGATCCTCTTTCTCCGCTTCTGTTTGTGCTATGTACGGAGGGGTTTGCGACGCTAATTAAAAAAGCCATTTCGGAACGCAAACTTGAAGGAGTTAAAGTGGCTCCTCGCGCCCCTAGATCTCACATTTGTTCTTTGCCGATGATTCTTATTTATTCCTTCAAGGCTCTCTCTAGGAATGTGAGAATTTGATCAAGTTTTTGAATGAGTATGAGGAGATTAGTGGCCAGAGGGCGAACTTAGCTAAATCGAGAATTTGCTTTAGTAAGAATATTGCTATGCCAGACCAGGATTTCTTGGCTCAGATTCTGGGATTGGGAGCGATAAGAGTCCATGATAAATATCTGGGGTTACCGACGTTGATTGCCCAGTCTAAAATGGCTACTTTCCGATATTTGGAAGAGAAGTTTCTTGAGCGACTCTAGGCCTGGAACTAGAGGACATTATCCTGGGCGGCTAAGGAAACTTTGATTAAGTCATTCGCTTTAGCTTTGCCACTACATGTTATGTCCTGTTTCAAGCTACCTCTTTCCCTATGTCGTCTCTTAGAAAAACATGTGGCCAGGTTCTGGTGGGGTGTGGATGAGGGTCAGTCAAAAATTCGGTGGATATCCTGGCGCAATATGTGCAGGAGTAAACATGAAGAGGGTATGAGATTTCGTCGATTTGAACATTTTAATCAGGCTCTTTTAGCCAAAATTGGCTGGAGTATCCTTACTGAACACGAATTGCTCTTAGCGTAGGTTTACAAAGGGAAATATTTTCCGAATTGTACCTTCCTCAGTGCCACAGCTTGATCTCGCCCTTCTTGGGGGTTGCAGAGTATCCTCTGTAGTCGGCAGTTATTAGAGATAGGGTTACGATGGCAAGTTGGGAATGGTTAGACTGCTTCTCTGCTTCATTGCAACTGGATTCCTCTATTTCATCCAAGGTTCAAAAAGGCGCTAGGCGTAAGGCGAGCGCTCGGTTCCTGACTTGCGTGTAGCCTGATTAAGCGTAGCCTAGGCATTCAGAGCAGAAATGAGCAAAATTCTCAAATATTTCCTTTTTCTATAATACTTCAAATGATCACAAATTCATATAAAATTAGAAACTCCTAGTTCTCAACAGTTAATGCTTATTATAACAAATAACAAGCAAGTTGTGACCATTTTCAAGAATGATAAGTTCATAAGAAGTGAAAATACTAAACAATAGTAAATAAGCAGAAAAAGTTCATTCTTGATCATCCAAGTAGGTTCGTCCAGTCACCATTTCATCTTTATCATCCTTAAACACAATCTTAACTTTTCGTCCTCCTCCTTACCCTCATCTTCAAACTCGAAGTCTTCAACATGGAGCCCTCTCACTCTTGCACTTCTACAAAGCTCACAGTGGAGCTCTCTCATCCATTATAGATACTAGATAGATAAATCTATTATAGAAAACAAATTAATAAATAATTGAAAAAGGTAATTTCTAATAGAAAACAAATTAATACTAGCTTAATCCATATTTGGTTGTCGTTTGTTTTTGTTAATCAATTATAAAAATTTGCTTGAGATATAACCCCATGTGGCTATCTTGCCTCATCTCAAGTTCCACCGATAGGGCAAAAGCGTAATGCCAATTCCTATCTTGTAGTAAAACTGGAAATTCGGGTATCGTCTCTCAGGGACTAGTACAACCTTAATTTCTATAAATTCTATGGAGCAAACTATAAGTGAAAATGGTTTGGTTGATGAGATTATTAACTAATAGCAAAATAACTAAACTAATTAAGCAAAGTAAACTGTTCGGGAGAAATTCAATGGGAGAAAGCTCTGGGAGAAACACCGGAATTCACTACCTATCCTATCCAGATTAATTCACATATTCCAATCAATTTAATCCAACTCTCTACAGCCAGGATATCACGAATGTGCTAGCTATCCCTGTCGGGAATTACTACGTACTAAATAATCAATTCAAATCCTACTGTCGTAGCTCATTGACTTAATTATTTAGCCTGAAGATCGATATCCTATTTAAGACCGCAAAGCACCTTATTTAATCCACTGTCGCTTCGATAAGTTACTATGTCACATGAAATATGTTCAGTTATTAGGGTTTCACTGTCGCTAATAACCTAATTAACAACAAATCAATGTATTGGTGGCCAGTCAACACAAAGCATTAAGCAATTCCATGTAATAGAGATTGGAAGAAAAGAAATATGAATCAATCCATCAAATATAGAAATAGCTACATCCTATAGTGTTTCCCCCAGAAATAGGGGTTTAGTTCATGACGAAATTGAGATAAAACATTAGGGTTTTGTTCATCATGTTCTAAATCAACAAGAAACAACTAATTTGGTTTAGAAAATCCAACCAACTAATCGCTCTCGTTGAACTCAGCTCAAGCCTTGGAAAAACTGCTCGCCAATTGCTCAATCACTCTCTGCTGCGCGCTGCTGCCTTTTCTTTCTTTTTCCCCGCTCCCAAATTCTGTTCCGACTTCCGTCCCAACTTTATTCCCAGCCGACCTGCCTTTTTTTCTCCACTCCAAATTCCGTGTCCCTCCAGAGAATTCTCTTCACATAAGATGTCTCCCTTTTTAATTAATTCCTTCCTCTCCACCAAAGCCAACCCTCACCCAGCCTTCCTTTTCCCTTCCAAGTCTCTCGCCCCAAATAAAATTCCACCGCCAGCTCCCCTTCAATTCCCTTGGGCCAATTTGCTTCCTCCCGAAATTTCAGAGAATGGCCCAGAGATCCTCCCCTGCGATTTCCGTCCCAGCCCAAGTCTCCTGGCCCAAATTAATTGCTCCTATATATGTCATTTCCGGTCCAAACAATTCCAATCCACTTGAATTATTCTATCCACCAATGAAATTTTTCGTTTCATTTACCTGAAATATATAAAACATTTGACACTTGATGGTAATGGTTTTATAACCATTCCAGGCTTAGTTGGACCTCAAACAAGTATTATAGGTCTCAAACATATCATGAAATAATCACATTAAGCACGCAAAATCAATATGTTTTCGACAATTATCACAACCCCACACTCAATACTTGCTTGTCCCTAAGCAACAACTCAGACAAGAGAACGATAATTGGAGAAAACACCAGAAAGACCAGGGAGACACAACCTTTCTCAAAACATAATACCACGACACACAAAACAGAACATCAACACCAGAAATTTACCCTTGTACTCTTGTGATAATCAGTAGTTTCTTTCTCAATGGATGAGTTGTGCTTTATTGATCATACCCTTTCACCCCACACTCAAGCTCTTTGCAACCATTACCAATGTCTAACTCAAATCCATCAAAAACTCAAATAGCAACACTCAATTCCGATCGTCGGTAGTGGGTGGTTAACAACTTATGGTGCAACAATTATTAGGAGAATCTAACCACATCAGTGAGGTGCATATCTCGTGAGGACAGTCGGCTTACTCACACCAATCATAAGCAATTAATTAAGCATGAGTCTCAAAAACTAATGAGGGAAGCCTTTCGCAAACATGATTTTAACTTTAAGCACATCACTACCTTTTATGACAAGGAGAGGCTTTCTCTCTTTCTGCTTTTGCTTGCCGAGAGGTCGTATATAGTACAAGTGGGATTTGTTTCTTACTACCGGTGACCGAGCAAGAGCAATTTCTGCTTTTTAGCACTCGCATAAGGGCTTCTTTTAACTCCTTTTCCTCGGTCCGTGTGGAGGGTCATTGCATCCTCAAATGGCACTTCACTCAACTGGGGATCGTACTTGATAAGCAACATCGTACGGTCGCGAACCGATTCTCAATTGAATCTTTCCTCATCCCCATGTGCAATGAGTGATTGCCTCACACGATTTTGTCATTTTTACCCACACTTTAATTGTTATGGCAACTTTCTTATATTTTACTTGTCAGGTAGGATTTTTCTTTTTTTTATAAAGATACAGTTCACCCCATCATAAAACCTTTTAAAACAGAGAGACTTAATGCAAAGTCAAAAGCTCACAACAACTGCAAGTAAGCACGGTATCCAAACATGTCGAATGGTCAATGTTCTCCACCTAACTACTTCACCAAAAGTCGTTACACTATCCTCACAAAAGAGAATGTTGCTAAAAGAGTTTGCTCATTTAAAGCACATCAAGTCAGTCAAAACATCAAGCTCATTGTGAAGAACTATGCAATTCAACACTAGTGGGGTGATTTCGATGATTTCATTCAAGCACAAACTCATTTTCAAAGCATCACGGTCATTTACATCATGTTACCACAAGAGTACAAGGTTTTGTTTTTTCATTTTTTTTTATTTGTAGGTGTTTTTTAGCCATTAACTTTGCACAGGCAGCTTGCTTTTTACACAGGCAAACTGCATGCAGTTTGGCTGTGCTCAACCTAATGGCAATTTTTTTTTTGGAATTTTTTTTACCGACCACATGACAAAAGGAACAAACAAACACTAAGACTCGCCAGCCCACACTCAGGATGGAACATTGTCCCTAATGTTCAACTCCTAATCTAAACATGCACGGTTTGACACAACGAAAAAGAAAAATAAAGAAAAGAAAACTTACCTTGGGTTGCCTCCCAAGAAGCGCTTGTTTAACATCCTCAGCCTGACGTTTATGGAGCTTTGAACCATTGGGTATGGAAAGGTATCCAGAATACCCTCCCGAGCAATGATAGAACGCATAACCTCCATCCAGCATATGAGTCACCTCTGCAGGGCCAGGTGTGCGAAAATTGGATATGACCTTCTTAGCTGGCATGTTAGACCCTTTAGTGAGGCGCAGGTGGTATTGCAGCGCCTCAAGCAAGTACTCTTCCTGTTTCAATGTCAGTGAAGAAGGAATAATAACAGGAAGATTGAAATCCTTACCCAAATATCTATACTTGAGGTGACCTGGCAAGGATTTCTGCCCTTGCTTTGACTTCAGAATTTGAGCAGATAGGATAGGTGATAGTTCTTCGGATGGTCCACTATCACAGGAAGAGGGATTTTTCCTTTCTCGAGCTCCACTTTCAAATTCATCATGATTATGGTCAACTTGAAAGACATTAAAAATTTCCTCCTCCTTACCTACTCGGAATGTCAACTTGCCTCTCCCAACATCGATGAGTGCATCACCGGTTGCTAGAAAAGGTCTTCCGAGAATTAGAGGCACTCCTCGATCATCTTCCATCTCCAGAATTACAAAATCTGTTGGGAGAATAAACTTCCCCACCTTCACCAATACATTCTCCACCACTCCTTTTGGAATTTTTACTGATCGACCAGCCAATTGGAGAGTGATCCGAGTAGGCTTAAGAACATCTCCCAATCCCAATTTCTTGTAGACTGAGTATGGCATCAAATTAATTCCTGCTCCAAGATCACAAAGTGATTTATTGAATTCTGTACCTCCAATGACACATGGAATGGTGAAGCTGCCTGGATCATCCCTCTTTTCTGGTAATTTATTCTGAATCACAGCACTACATTCAGAAGTAAGGGTTACCTTCTCCAGATCAGCCCATTTGCGCTTCTTAGTCAGCAACTCCTTTAAAAATTTAGCATATGTAGGCATCTGTTCAAGTGCCTCCGCCAATGGTATGTTTATATGAAGTTGCTTGAAGAGATTCACAAATTTGTTGAAGTTCGGGTCTTCCATGGGCTCCATTAACCTTTGAGGGAATGGCGCGGGAGGTTCATAAGGCTTTACCTCTTCATTCTTCAATTTTTCCACTTTTTGAGGTACACGGGCAGATTGCTTTTGCACAGGCAGATTGCATGCAGTTTGCCTGTGTAAGTCAGATTTTTCAGCTTTTGCACTTTCTTCATCCTTTACCTCTACAACTCCTTCTTTTTTGGATTTTGTCAACTTCCTTGGACTCTCTGGATCCTCCAAGGCCTTTCCACAACCATGGCATCCTTTGGATTCCTCTCGGTATTAGCCGGTAATGTCCCAGGAATCCTGCCTTGCATATCTGCCAAAGTTTGAGCCATCTGTCCCATCTGCCTCTCCATAGCTAGCATAGACGATTGTAAATTATTGTTGATGGCTAGCTGTTGAGTGACAAACTGATCCAGGCCCTCGAAATTATAGTCTGTTTTCTGCATATGAGCCAAAATCAACTCCTCCAGCTGGGGCTTCTTCTCTGGTTGAGGCTGCTGTTGTTGAAAACCAGGAGGTGGGACGTTTCGAACACCAGCTGGATTATTGTTTGACCATGACATATTGGGGTGATGTCTCCATTGAGGGTTGTAGGTATTTGAATACATACCACCCTGGCCTTGATTTCGATGATTGTTGATATAGTGCACATCTTCCAACTGATCAGCTACTAGTGGACATAGATCCCTATGATGAGCACCTTCACATAATTCACAATAAGCAACCTCCTCTTGTCTACCAAGAGCCATCTTAGCCAACCTTTGTTCGAGTGCATCAAACTTGGAATCCAGTTTAGCATCTATCTTGGCTTCTAGACTCGCAACTCTGTTTATCTCATGGAAGACTCCTCTTCTTCGAATACTGGTCTCACTACCCCATTCAGTGGCTTCTGAACAGATCTTCTCTACCAGATCATATGCTGCTGGTGCCTCCATGCTTGTGAAACCATTTCGAGAAGCATTATTCAAGGCATCCCAGAGCTCCCTTCTGATTCCATTGAAGAAAATAATGATAACATTCCAATCTTCTAGACCGTGACTTGGGCATCTCATCAATAGCCCCTTATAGCGCTCCCATGCCTCAGTCAGACTCTCATCATCAGCCTGCTTAAAAGTAACAATATCTTCTTGCCTCTTCATTGCCAAGGCAGGTGGGAAGTATTTATCCAGAAAGACCTTCTCAAGCTGAGCCCATGTCGTGATGGAATGTGGTGTTAAGTTCTTAAACCAGTGTGATGCATTCCCTATCAGAGAGAATGAGAACATCCGAAGACGAATTGCATCATCAGACACAGTTGGGCCCTTCACGTATCACATATGCTCGCGAACCGGCGGAGATGCTCGTGAGGATCCTCAGTGCTAGCCCCAGAGAAAGTGTACCCATTGGTGATCATATTGATGAATGCTGGGATAATCTCCATGGTTGCATCCCTATCCGGAATGACAACACATGAAGCTCGGGCTCCAGTCCTTCGATTCAAGCGAGCCCTGATCGAACGATCCTGTTCTGCCATGATAACCGGCTCGATGATGCACGGAGGCGATGTCGATGGTGTAGGGATGACAGGTGGTGACACCTGCCTTCTCGGTTGTCGATTCTGAGTTAGGGAAGGCCTAGGAGTTGTGGATGTGGTAGGCTGCTTCCCTAACTTGACCTGCTTCCTGTTCTGTCGGCAGGTCCTCTCGATCTTGGGATCTAGTGGCAGTAAATTGCCAGTCGTCCTCCTAGGAATGCACGAGGAGGATAAACCTGAAAATTCTTCTGCACACTAACACCCAGATCAAAATTGTTTACTCACAAAAATCAATAAAAATAAGGTATGGCAGTCCCCGGAAACGGCGCCAAAAACTTGATAGGGCAAAAGCGTAATGCCAACTCCTATCTTGTAGTAAAACCGAAAATCCGGGTATCGTCTCTAAGGGACTGGTACCACCTTAATTTCTATCAATTCTATGAAGCAAACTATAAGTGAAAATGGTTTGGTTGATGAGATTATTAACTAATAGCAAAATAACTAAACTAATTAAGCAAAGTAAACTGTCGGGAGAAATTCAATGGGAGAAAGCTCTGGGAGGAACACCGGAATTCACTACCTATCCTATCCAGATTAATTCACATATTCCTGACTTGACTCTACTGTCACTCCAGGAATTGGCCAAGTGTAACCACTTCCTAAAGCGTAGTATAGCGGGTTTGGGTTTAATTATCAACCCGGGTCCTAGATGTGATGACTACTCAGTGAATTCTTGTTATCTAGCAATGAAACTGGAATGCAAGTCTAACTAACAAACTAACAAAGCAAGTAAACTGTTGTATTCAGGTTAAAGAGGTCACCCGGATATGGTTTCCCCTAGACTGCAGTTAAGCCGGATTGTAATTACCAAGTTCAGTTTCTATGATAGTTATACTGCGGAAGGTTCTTAAACAGCCTGAAGTCTCGACTAAAGGTCTTCAGACCCTCTCAATCTGACTCTCTAGCGGGCGACTAACCTCCACCGGAGTCGACAGATTGAGGCCCTAAGAACAAAACCTCCCCTACCGGAGTAAATCCGGTACAGAATAGTGAGTTGGCTCCTCGACTAAAGTCACCAACTCCCTACCTTCAATCAAGGATACTCTATTAACCTAGGCAGATATTCTGATTCTAGGTTAAAGCAGAAACAACAGGAATTTGATCAGGATTCAAGTCATTCAATCATTAAAACCTCAATCGAATATAATCAATCACAGAATCAGTACTTGGGTTCATACAATCAAAGCCTAACATACAAATCTAGGGTTCTCCATACCCAGATGAATGGGAGAACTACTCCATGGAGAAGAAAGCAAAAGCACAATCAGACACGGAATTCATACTGCGAAGGACGGATTCCGGCTCCTGGACGTTGATCGGCACTTCTCCAAGCTCAAACTGGCCTCCAATGGTGTTGAAGATCAATCTAGGGCACTTGGGAACTCTTGCTCGTCACTTTCTCTCTCTAGGAACTGATCTCTCTCTCAAAAACTCGAATCCCCTTGAGTTGTGGCTGAAAATCTGCTTAAAAGCATCAGTGGCCAAAGCACGGTCGAGGGCACGGCCGTGCTTTGCCTGAGCCTGCCCGTGTTTCGGCCAGTGTTTAATTACACGGCCAGCAAGTGGGTTAAACACGGCCGTGCTTCGCAATGTACACGGCCTTGCTTTGCCTGAACACGGCCGTGCTTCGGTGCCCGTGTTTGCAGCTGAATCGGCCAAACTGAATTTGCTCTCGGCATAAAAAGCACGGTCAGCAGTACACGACCGTGTAATTCCTTGGGCTGCCCGTGTTTTGGCTCCAGCTCACCGAAATGACTTCCAAATGCCCCGAAACTCGCGGTTAGCCTTCCCTTTAACGCCTGGGACCTGAAACATGACAAAATAGCACAACCCGGCGTAAAATAGGCCAAAACACACGACTATACTCCTCAAACGGATAAGAACTAGGGGCGCAAATATGTGCAATTGCATCGTTATCAATTCCAATCAATTTAATCCAACTCTCTACAGCCAGGATATCACGAATGTGCTAGCTATCCCTGTCGGGAATTACTACGTACTAAATAATCAATTCAAATCCTACTGTCGTAGCTCAATGACTTAATTATTTAGCCTGAAGATCAATATCCTATTTAAGACCGCAAAGCACTTTATTTAATCCACTGTCGCTTCGATAAGTTACTATGTCACATGAAATATGTTCAGTTATTAGGGTTTCACTGTCGCTAATAACCTAATTAACAACAAATCAATGTATTGGTGGCCAGTCAACACAAAGCATTAAGCAATTCCATGTAATAGAGATTGGAAGAAAAGAAATATGAATCAATCCATCAAATATAGAAATAGCTACATCCTATGGTGTTTCCCCCAGAAATAGGGGTTTAGTTCATGAAGAAATTGAGATAAAACATTAGGGTTTTGTTCATCATGTTCTAAATCAACAAGAAACAACTAATTCGGTTTAGAAAATCCAACCAACTAATCGCTCTCGTTGAACTCAGCTCAAGCCTTGGAAAAACTACTCGCCAATTGCTCAATCGCTCTCTGCTGCGCGCTGCTGCCTTTTCTTTCTTTTTCCCCGCTCCCAAATTCTGTTTCGACTTCCATCCCAACTTTATTCCCAGCCGACCTGCCTTTTTTTCTCCACTCCTAATTCCGTGTCCCTACAGAGAATTCTCTTCAAAGAAGATGTCTCCCTTTTTAATTAATTCCTTCCTCTCCACCAAAGCCAACCCTCGCCCAGCCTTCCTTTTCCCTTCCAAGTCTCTCGCCCCAAATAAAATTCCACCGCCAGCTCCCCTTCAATTCCCTTGGGCCAATTTGCTTCCTCCCGAAATTTCAGAGAATGGCCCAGAGATCCTCCCCTGCAATTTTCGTCCCAGCCCAAGTCTCCTGGCCCATATTTATTGCTCCTATATATGTCATTTCCGGTCCAAACAATTCCAATCCACTTGAATTATTCTATCCACCAATGCAAATTTCACGTTTCATTTACCTGAAATGTATAAAACATTTGACACTTGATGGTAATGGTTTTATAACCATTCCAGGCTTAGTTGGACCTCAAACAAGTATTATAGGTCTCAAACATGTCATGAAATAATCACATTAAGCACGCAAAATCAATATGTTTTCGACAATTATCATCCACTTAAATAATAAATTAGTGCTCCTAGTAGTTTAAACTAAAGCCACAAAGAAAACATACTTGTTAGAAGAATTGCAAACACACAAAGAGCTTAAATCCATTCCCCAAGGAGGCCGAGATGGAAACGAGGTCGTTCAGGGAATCAAGGTGGCCGTAATGCCTAGCCCCAATTTAGCGCTTTCAGGCGACCACTTAGGAGTTTTCCAGGCAGTTTAGGCGCTATTATTTTTAATTATGCGCGCCTAGCGCTTTTTTCTGCGCTTTTGTCACTTCACATGCCTAGCGCATCTTGAAACCTGATTACATCCCTCTCCCCCAATGTATAATCCCCAAGTGTTACAGGATGTGGGTGACCTACCTAAAGCCGAGGTTATCTTTCACGAGGAGGGGCAGTGGTGTGATCCTAAACTTAGCCAGTGGTTTAACCCACTGATAGACCGATAATTACACATATTTTCACCCCTATTCTTGAGCCGTTTGAGAGGTTGACTCTCGAGTTTTAAGCCGATTTCACGCGAGGTTGTGTGTTTATGTCATATTTCAGGACCCGGCATTGGAATCGAGGCGAAGGAACGAGATTCAAGTCGAAAGGAGCAAGTGAGGATTGAAGTGGGCTGGAGGAAGAAAATACCCGGCCATGACCACAAATACCCGGCCGGGTATTATTCTGAGGAGACCGGGGATTTTCCCTTTTGGCGTCTGAGAAACAGGGGGGTCCCGGTCTGGAAGGCAGAAATCCCTGACCGGGGATTATTGGATGAGACCAGGTATTTTTCCCCTGGCCAAAACGTGCGTTTTAACTATACCCGGTCGCGACCCAAAATACCCGACCGGGTATTTCGACCGGGTATCGCGACAGGCAGCTGTTTTAAAGGAAAAGAAGGCCAAAGATCAAGGGGATTCGAGTTTTAGAGAGAGAGATCGATTCCTAGAGTGAGAAAGTGACGAACAAGAGTCTCCAAGTGCCCTAGCTTGATCTTCAACACCATTGGAGGCCAGTTTGAGCTTGGAGAAGTGCCGATCAACGTCCAGGAGCAGGAATCCATCCTTCACAGTATGAATTCCGCGTCTGATTCTGCTTTTGCTTCTTTCTCCATGGAGTAGTTCTCCCATTCATCTGGGTATGGAGAATCCTAGATTTGTATGTTAGGCTTTGATTGTATGAACCCAAGTACTGATTCTATGATTTGATTATATTCGATTGAGGTTTGAATGATTGAATGACTTGAATCCTGATCAAATTCCTGTTGTTTCTGCTTTAACCTAGAATGAGAATATCTGCCTAAGTTGATAGAGCATCCTTGATTGAATGTAGAGAGTTGGTGACTTTAGTCGAGGAGCCAACTCACTATTCTGTACCGGATTCACTCCGGTAGTGGAGGTTTTGTTTGTTAAGGCCTCAATCTGTTTACTCCGGTGGAGGTTAGTCGCCCGCTAGAGACTCAGATTGAGAGGGTCTGAAGACCTTTAGTCGAGACTTCAGGCTGTTTAAGAACCTTCCGCAGTATAACTATCATAGAAACTGAACTTGGTAATTACAATCTGGCTTAACTGCAGTCTAGGGGGAACCATATCCGGGTGACCTCTCTTAACCTGAATACAACAGTTTACTTGCTTTGTTAGTTTGTTAGTTTAGACTTGCATTAAAGTTTCATTGCTAGATAACAAGAATTCACTGAGTAGACATCAAATCTAGGACCCGGGTTGACATTTAAACCCAAACCCGCTATACTAAGCTTTAGGAAGTGGTTTCACTTGTCCAATTCCTGGAGTGACAGTAGAAGTGAGTCAAGTTTTTGGCGCCGTTGCCGGGGACGGCTAGGTTGTTGAAGAAAAGTGATTTCTGTTAATTTAGCTTTTCTTTTCGCTTTGTTTGCTTTGTCCCACTTGTGCCTTCACGGGTTTGCTTGGTTGAGTGTGTGCAGGTAGTGCATGACCCGTAGTCAGTCGGGAGGTTTACTGCCGTTGAATCCAGAGATTGAACGCACCTGTCGCCAACTCAGGAGACAACAGCGAGCTAGACTGGCTACGGAAGAGCGCATAGACGGCCACCTGAGTAGCGATTCTGAAGAAGAGTACGGGATGGACGGAGAGTACAATCAACACCAGAGGAATACTCAGCAGGCTCCCCCTAGGAATCAGGCCCTCGGGAACAACCCCATACCCCAGGATCATGGGGTTCATCATCCACCGCCGCTGGGTCCCACCTTGGAGTACTACTACACTCCACGGATTGCTGACATCCGCCCGGTCATCCTCTACCCGCCTATCCCAGCAAATAACTTCGAGATCAAGCCATGCTGGATTCAGCTCATTACATCCTCTATCCAGTTCCATGGCTTGAAGGATGAGGAGGCCAGGGTACATCTTTCCCGTTTTCTGCAGCTGACGAACGGGTTCAAGCTGAATGGTGTCCCCGATGATGCAATCCGCCTTAATCTCTTCCCCCATTCTCTGGCGGGGAATGCTAAGAGGTGGTTGGAGACCCAACCCCCATTGTCCATCACCTCTTGGGGCGATCTGGCTGACAAATTCGTGCACAGGTACTATCCGGCATCGAAGACTACAGAGATCCAGCGGGAGATCATTCACTTCCGCCAAGAGCCAGATGAGTCACTTCGTGATGCATGGGAGCGGTACATGGGATATTTCTGGCAGTGTCCCCATCATGGCTTTAGTGATGCATTCACAGTGGGGAACTTCTACAGTGCTCTCTCTCCAGACAGCCAGAGGGTGATTGAGTCTCTATGCCCAGGAGGGGATATTCTTACTAAGACTCCACCCGAGCTGAACCAGATGATCAGTACTTTGGCTGCCAGAGATCATTCTTGGGGACAGGGTAGCCGAGGCAGACAGCCCCGGGACCGTGGTGTGCACGCCATGGAGACCAGATCAGAGCTCGAGCAGCAGGTAGCTGAGCTAGTGCAGACATTGAAGCAGCCCAACAGTCTTATTCCGGGCAGAGGTTTGCCTACACCTCCAGTAGCTCAATATCAGTGGTGCGAGAGCTCCAATCACCTAGTGGAGGACTGCAAGGCTATGAGGGAGTCTACCACTCCCCAAGAGTAGTTGGACTTCATCGCTAATGCTCGGCGCCTCGACCCGTACAGCAACACATATAATGAGGGGTGGCGCCAGCATCCCAACTTCGCCTGGAGCAGCAACACCACTAAACCACCTGGTTTCCCAGCACCAGCAGGTGGTTTTCTGCAGAGGCAGCCCTTCCAGGCTCGACAAGGGCCAGCCCCACAGCAGCAGCCCTACCAGCCTAGGCAGGGGCAACCATTCCAACAGCCCCAGCGTCAGTTTGTCGAGCCAGCAGCAGCCCCTGCCCCAGATGACCGGATGACAAAGCTGGAAAATATTCTAGCTTCATTCATGACTAGCACTCAGGCTGCTATCACGTCACTGGAGGCAGGTCAGCGGAACCAGGGTGCCATTTTGCAAGATCTGCAGACCCAGGTGGGCATCTTGGCCCGCCAAAACACTACCAGGGCACCGGGGACTCTGCCTGCCACCACTATCCCGAATCCTCGGGATCCTCACCAGCTCCAGCAGCTGGATGCCATTTTTACCAGGAGCGGTAAGACCATATCTGTGGATCCTGTACCGGCCAGACAGGAGGAACCACTCCCTGCTTCAGCACTTCCAGCCGACGATGCAGAAGTGCGGGTGGAGAAGGAAGCCCCTGCTCCGAAGCCACAACCAGTGGTTAAGGAGCATGTACCCCAGCTTTCCTTCCCCACTCGCCTACATAAAGACAAGTTGGAGACTGAGTTAGCCAAGTTTATGGCAATGTTGAAGCAGCTCAACATCAGCATACCGTTCGTGGAGGCACTGTCGAAGAGGCCCAAGTATGCCAAGTTCATGAAAGATCTCCTCACCAATAAGAAGAAGCTTGGGGATCTCTCGACAGTGTTGCTGAGCGAGGAGTGTTCTGCTATCCTGCAAAACAAGCTGCTCGAAAAGCGCAAGGATCCAGGGAGTTTTACTATTCCTCTTACTATTGGTAGCATGCATGTAGGCAAGTCCTTGGCGGACCTAGGCGCTAGCATAAATGTCATGCCATATAAGTTGTATAAAAACTAGACCTAGGTGAACTTAGCCCTACTAGGATGAGCATTCAGCTGGCTGATCGTTCCATTGTGTATCCTAGGGGAATCATAGAGGATCTGCTTGTCACTCTCGGTGCATTCACATATCCTGTTGATTTTGTTATTCTTGATATACATGAGGATGTGGATGTGCCTTTGATTCTGGGTAGACCATTTCTTGCCACCGCCAAGGCACTTATTGATGTGCATGATGGTAAACTGATCCTGCGTGCTGGGAATGAACAGGCTACTTTTTCTGTGACTGAATTTGATCACTGTGCTATGATTGCTGTCACGCCTGTACATGCCATTTCTGATCAGGTACACGAGCCTGTTGTGTATCCGTCTGCACCTCTTATTTTGCATGACCCATCTATCATTCCTTCGCCGACACTCCATCCAGCCTCGCCTCCGAACAAAAAGCTCAAGGAGGAGTGGCGTCCGAAGCAGCAGGTTGCTAAGCCTGCACGGAAGAAGGGTGGAGGCCACTATGAGCTGGTCCCACCTCCTGCACCACGACCACCCTGGCCGTCCGGGTACTCACTCGCCTGCATCTTACCGGATGGCCAGGTCGAGCTGACAGATGATGGTGGTCGCATCCGTCGGGTGCATGGCCACAACCTGAAGTTGTACCTCAAGAGCGATGTGGATCCACTCTTGGAGGCACCTGTTCCTTCACCTCTCTGAGTATCCACCATGGGCGTCCAGCTAAAAGACGGTAAAGAAGCGCTTGTGGGGAGGCAACCCCACCACAGTTTGCATTTCTTTTTCCCTTTTTTCTGAGTTTTTGTGTCAACTTGAGTCAGTTGCATGTGTGTGGTGAAGTTCGGTCGTCTGGTATGCCTCGATTTGGTGTTGTCGTGCACGAGAGGTTGAAAATTTGGGCGAATGAGTTTTTTTGCCGGAGGGGGGAAAATACCCGGTCGTGGGCCAAAATACCCGACCGGGTATTTTTTGGCTCACGACCGGGACCCCCTCTGTTTCTCGGGGTGAAAAAAAGGAAAAACCCGACATGGTCTCAAAAATACCCGACCGGGTATTTTTTATTCACGACCGGGGATTTTTCCCAAGTCAGGACGCTGCGTTCCAGAACCCCCGACCTTGACCGGGGATTCCCTTTCCCTTGGCACGCCGCGTTTTGAACCCCCGGTCGTGGAATCAAAAATACCCGACCGGGTATTTTTGCTATTTATAGCAACCCCCCGGCCATTTTCTCTCTCCACCCTCATTTTTTAAAATTTCCCCCTCTCTCTTCCTCTCCAATCCTCTCCCCTCTCTCTTCTCTTCCGCCGCCGCCGGCCGCCGCCCCTCGCCGCTGCCCTCCGCCGCCGCCGGTCTACTTTCCGGCGATTTTCCAGCCACTTTCCGGCGGTTTTCCGGCCACTTTCCTGCGGTTTTCCGGCCATTTTTCGGCGAGCCTCCCGGGTCATTTTTGGCTTCTATCTCGCGTCCCTCACCTGTTTTTGTGCCTTAGCTACAGTTCTCCTTGCGTGTCCAGGTGTGTTTCTTGTTAACTGTTCTTCCCTGGAAAATCGAACTGTAGATTGTAGGACCGAGAACTATAACTGCTTGCATGATTTAGAATAGGGTGAGGGATGCTTTGAGTATGCATGGTTCTATATATGGTGTATGTGCGGCCCGTGTACTTATTGTGGTTGGTTCTGCGTTTCCTGCCTTGATTCCGGTTGAGTTGCTTGCGATTCAACCGTCTGTGCTTACAACTCTTAGCCTAGGTACTCCTTAAGTGTGGGGGAAGTGATGAACCCATGTTGTGGGTCCTAACGAGTTTTTCTTGGCTCCACCTTTGGTTTGTTGCTTTTGCAGGAACATGTCCCTCGAGTCTCGACCATCCATTTGTGCAGGGCCTGAGCCTGCACCCGGAGTACGTGGACCAGTTCCGCGCGGTGATTCGCGGGAAATTGGCGCGCCACCACCATTTGGAGTGGGCAGTGTTCGAGCAGCTCCACTGCCTACAGGAGCTCCGCGCTGCCATCAACCACCCCGATTGGCGCACGCTGCTGTCTATCGATGAGCCCACCTACACGTAGCTGGTGTGGGAGTTCTACACCACTTTCAAGTATGACAGCAAGGCGCCCCGGGACTCATATGCAGTGACATTCAGGATGGGCGGCTACGCCCGGGAGCTGACCATTGACGGGTTGGCTTATGCCTTGGGGATCGAGTACCACCCGTTCGATCGCCACGAGGTCGAGATCCCGCACCCGACCGATTGGTACCAGGACGAGTTCTACCGCCGGATAGCCAGGCTTCCCCATGGGTATGACTACTTCGATCCTGGCCAGACATACGTCCGCACCCTCCAGCCGCAGTGGCACATCCTGAACCTGCTCATCACTCGCTCCATCGTCCCCAACGTCACCGGCTCGCATAAGATTCCGAAGCGGGTGTTGTATGCCATGTACTCGATAGGGCAGCCTGAGCACATGCTCCACTTAGGTTCTTTCGTGGCCACCACCTTCTCCTGGTGCCACGGGAAACCTAACCACCTCTACTGTGGTCCCCTGATCACCCGGTTGGCGCGCCATTTCGACATAAGCTTTCAGGGACTCCATGATTCTTCTGCACGGGGCGGCTCCACCCCCCTCAGCCGGGAAGTACTCCACAACGCACTCCTCCTGAAGACTGAGGGCACCCGTACCTAGGTAGATGGGCTTTCCATGCCCCCTGAAGAGGCTGTGGATCTCGACGACGATGAGGAGGACGCTGACTACTCCGGCGAGGAGGAGGATGAGGATGATGATGATGATGATGATAATGGGGCCATGGATGTCGATGAGCCGGAGCCCTCGCTCTCACCACCATGGGAGCTTCAGTCGCGACGGAGACTAGTGAGAGGTGAGTCCTCCTCCGGTCCTTCTGGTCCGTCGACCTCCGATTCTTCTGGTCCGTCGATGGCTTCTGGCCCGTCGATGGACTTCTTCACGGAGCAGTTCCAGCAGATGGGACTCCAGTTCCAGCAGCTCGGTCTTCAGAACCAGCAGCTCATGGACCATCAGGTCCAGTTCTACCAGCAGTATTCAGCCCACTAGGTCGAGTACCAGTCCAGGCTGCAGGTTGTTGACGATCGCCTCGGCCGCTTAGAGACCCATATGGGAGTCACGGGTGCTCTCATCGAGCGGGAGAGAGATCGAGGCCACCGACTGATGGACTACTCTGAGCACCTGCTCCAGGCTTGCCACCCCCTAGAGGAGCACCACTGGACCACCCGGTGGGATCATTCACCACCACCACCGCCGGATGATGGAGACGACGACCTCATGAACCAGATCGACTTCACCGGTCTAGGAGGCGGTTCCTAGTGTCATGTTTTGAGTGTGTTTGTTTTTATCAGTGTGCAAACTGTCTTGTGTTGGTTTGGTTTCTTTCTTTTTATGTTGGATTCTGTACTATTGGGCTGACCATTAGACCTGACGTACTGTGTTGAGCTCTTTGGTTTCCTTTTAGCTGTGCTTGTCTTGACTGGTCCTCTATCCAGTCCGCTTCACTCCGACTGGTCCGTTTCCAGTCTTCTGCAGTCCGTGCATACCGGTAACATCATTCCCCTTTTCCTTCCCTCTTCTCCATTGAGGGCAATGTCGATCTTAAGTGTGGGGGGGATGTTTATCTTGTGACTGCATTAGATCTGTTTGTGTGCTTGGAGCCTAGTCCACTGTCCAAATTTTTAAATTTGAGGGCTCCAAGTACGTGTTCCTTGAAATTGCCTGCTCAATATGCTTTGAATTGACAGTCTTTATAGTAATATGCAACCTAGGGAGGTAGTGTAGCACTATGGAGGATGTTGATGCATTTAAGAAGTCTCATTGCTTCTTCATATTGTGTTGGTTGATTGAGTGAATTAGTGATCTTAGGACCCTTGAATGGTGTGGTGTTGTGGATTCTCTACCTGTCATGGACTCTTGTATCATGTTTTGAAAATAACAAGTGCTCGAAAATGTGCTGAAAAATAACGTCTCCCGTGCGAATAGGGCGAAAGTGTGTAAGGGGAGACGAGAATTCGTTCCCAATTTCCACCTACTACCTCCAGCCCCCTTACATGTCTTTCCCCCGCACGAGGCTCGAGACATCCGCTCCTGGCATGGCCGGTAAGAGCAAGTTGGGACCCTTGAAAAAAAAAGAGAAGAAGAAATAACAGAAAACAAGCAAAACAGAAAGAAAAGGGGTTCCAACCATCTTCAAGAAGCAAATAGAGCACCTTGAAAAATGTGAGTCCATGATCCTTTGTTTTTGAGAATCTCTTCATCCACGATTCATTTGTCCTCTGTTCACTATTTGCCATGATGCCGACTCGATACTAGTGCTCTCGCCGAAGAAGCTATGAGATGACTTGTGCGTCAGTTGACCTCGTAAGATGCTAAATGATCTAGGAAGTCCTCTACCTATGATCTGGGTTGTTTGTTGCTATAGAGGTCTGGAGAGTTGCATTGGTTTGAGTTAGGTTTGCTTGGGGATAAGCAAACGGTTAAGTGTGGGGGAGTTTGATAGACCGATAATTAGACATATTTTCACCCCTATTCTTGAGCCGTTTGAGAGGTTGACTCTCGGGTTTTAAGCCGATTTCACGCGAGGTTGTGTGTTTATGTCATATTTCAGGACCTGGCGTTGGAATCGAGGCGAAGGAACGAGATTCGGGTCGAAAGGAGCAAGTGAGGATTAAAGTGGGCTGGAGGAAGAAAATACCCGGCCATGACAACAAATACCCCGCCGCGTATTATTCTGAGGATACCGGGGATTTTCCCTTTTGGCGTCTGAGAAACAGGGGGGGTCCCGATCTAGAAGGCAGAAATCCCCGATCGGGGATTATTGGATGAGACCGGGTATTTTTCCCCTGGCCAAAACATGCGTTTTAACTATACCCGGTCGTGACCCAAAATACCCGACCGGGTATTTCGACCGGGTATCGCGACAGGCAGCTGTTTTAAAGGAAAAGAAGGCCAAAGATCAAGGGGATTCGAGTTTTAGAGAGAGAGATCGATTCCTAGAGTGAGAAAGTGACGAACAAGAGTTTCCAAGTGCCCTAGCTTGATCTTCAACACCATTGGAGGCCAGTTTGAGCTTGGAGAAGTGCCGATCAATGTCCAGGAGCAGGAATCCATCCTTCACAGTATGAATTCCGCGTCTTATTCTTCTTTTGCTTCTTTCTCCATGGAGTATTTCTCCCATTCATCTGGGTATGGAGAACCCTAGATTTGTATGTTAGGCTTTGATTGTATGAACCCAAGTACTGATTCTATGATTTGATTATATTCGATTGAGCTTTGAATGATTGAATGACTTGAATCCTGATCAAATTCCTGTTGTTTCTGCTTTAACCTAGAATGAGAATATCTACCTAGGTTGATAGAGCATCCTTGATTGAAGGTAGGGAGTTGGTGACTTTAGTCGAGGAGCCAACTCACTATTCTGTACCGGATTCACTGCGGTAGTGGAGGTTTTGTTTGTTAAGGCCTCAATCTGTTTACTCCGGTGGAGGTTAGTCGCCCGCTAGAGACTCAGATTGAGAGGTTCTGAAGACCTTTAGTCGAGACTTCAGGCTGTTTAAGAACCTTCCGCAGTACAACTATCATAGAAACCGAACTTGGTAATTACAATCCGGCTTAACTGCAGTCTAGGGGGAACCATATCCGGGTGACCTCTCTTAACCTGAATACAACAGTTTACTTGCTTTGTTAGTTTGTTAGTTTAGACTTGCATTAAAGTTTCATTGCTAGATAACAAGAATTCACTGAGTAGACATCAAATCTAGGACCCGGGTTGACATTTAAACCCAAACCCGCTATACTACGCTTTAGGAAGTGGTTTCACTTGGCCAATTCCTGGAGTGACAGTAGAAGTGAGTCACCCACCAACCTCTCATGTCATTGAAGTTATTCCACATCCACGTCAAAATGTGGAGGATAGAATGATCTGGCATGCCACAGCTGATGGGGTTTTCACTGTTAAATCGACTACCATTTCGCCCTCTTACTTGATCAGCGGAGGGGTCGCTCGCGGTCCCTGGCTAGTTGCATGGATAGGGCCAGTTGGATTCGTTTATGGGATGCTAATATTCCACCCAAATTTTAAGTATTTGTAAGGAAAACCTTTAACCATATTCTGCCAACTACTGAAGCCCTTATCGAGAAGGATGCCCCCTGCTTCCCCGATGCCCAGTTTGTTGGGCTAATTCAGAAACAATGCAACACTTGTTTCCTTACTGCCCGGTGGCGCGAGCCCTTTGGGACTATTCGGGTCTGGAGTATCTTGTGCAAGGCCTGCCTCATCAAACTTTCTCGCTCTTTCTAAAAAAGTTTAATGTCTTTAATACATCCGCCTTATCTGTTCATGGCGGTTGTTGCTGTTCTCTGGCGGATCTGGTGGTCTCGTAACTGGGTTCTCTTTGAGGATAAACATTTGGGATCCCTACCTTGATGCACTAATTTAAGCATCAATATGAGGAGTGGGTAAGTTTTCCGGTGGATCGCGTCCTTCCATCTTCCGTCCCTTTCATACAACACTTGGGTCTTTGGGGGGGGGGGGGGGGGGTCTAATATGGTTGTTTGTATGTGGAATGAGGGCTAAAAGGAGTGGGTATCATTCGGCAGGCGGGATGGTGGAGTTGCTCGTGCTCCTGGAGGCTATTTTATGGTGTCTCGTCCATGGCTTCACGGAAATGAGGTTTGAAGGTGATGCCAAATTAATCATTGAAAAGATCAATCGGGATAATACTAGAGATAACCGAATGGGGGCTGTTCTTGAAGAAATCATGAATTAGTTTTCCTCTCACTATGGTTTAATTTTAGTGTTCGATTTGTAGATCGGCGTAGCAATAGGGTAGCCCATATGGTGGCTAGAAAGGTCCTTTCTTGGTACCCGATTATGAGTTGTTTGTTTGATTTCCAGGTCTGGCTGACCTACAGAATGTAATTACCTATTCTTTGAATCAATATATCATTATATTTTGTAAAAAATAAAAGAAGTAAAATATCAATTAATGCAATTCAACTCTAATGAATGAATTATATTAAACTGTCGTTGTAGCTAAATTTACCATTAAAAATCCTATATATCTAAGCACAATACATATGTTAAAAATCCTATAAATATTTTCTTGAATGAGTTAATGGGTTAAATCGGGAAAACAACTTTGGTCATAACTAATTACACTAAAAAAATTTATTGTATATTTTAAATCTACAAAATATATGATAGTGAAATTGGCACTATTGCTTTGAAATAAATAAATAAACCCTTATTTGGAAGAATACGTAAAACATTCACGATTATTATTAGTTGAATGGTTTACCATGCAGGGAAATTCGCATATTAACAAATGCAAAGAAAGAAAAAATGAACAATTATTTAACCAAAAAATGACGTATATATGATGTGTGTGAGTGATGAAGCACGCGCTCTCAGCTTGGTTCAAATCAGTATGCGGATGATATGCTAATCATCAGTGATCGACAACGGCTTTATAAAATATGGGCTATTTTTAGGCATTGTGATCTCAACTGGTTTAAGAAGTCATAACTAGATTGGAAAAGAAAATTTTGATTAGATTAATCAGGTGACACTAATCTACAGATTGTTTGAATTGTTATGAGAATTTTCTATATTAGAATCTTGAAATTTTGGAGAACATATGTTTTTTGAAGAAAAGGAATGAAAGGTTGGCGATCGATGACTAGAAAAAATTGGAAGATTATGAAAAACAGTAATACCGTGGGGGTGGTACCGAGGTGCAAATTGGAGAAAACTTGACGATTGCAGTGACAGGGATATTAGTACTTTTTCCTTCTATAAATAAAATTCCCAACACAAAGAGAATTTATGTAACTTTATTGATAAAATTGGTCACAAATCATTCGAATGAATTACTACAAGAACTATTTTGATGCTTCTATTGCTGAAGACGATGTTTGATAAGTTATATCGCCCTCCTTTACTCCTCTTCCTAGCTAGACTTTGAACTTGAATGGGTTTTTGGTATTCGTCCAAGGTTAATCACTTCACATATGTAAGTCATTCATTTTTCTCTCTTTGTCTCATGGTTTTATCTTTCTGATTAATAACAAAATCGATTTTTATTTTCAGGTTATATCATGAGTAGAACATGCGGAAGATCTATTTCTTTTGATCCTATTACGTAATACGATGTTTGAAGCTCGGTGGATCTCTTGTGTCGTTGCTCCTCTTTATGTTCTTAGGTTTCAACTTCAATGAGACTTTTTTCTTCATATAAGGTTCATTGAGTTGAACTGGTAGGCTATTATTTTCTTCCCAATTTATCTAAGTTGTTAGTGATTGATTTATAAAATATAAGAAATGAATTTGAATGGTGGTTTGGGCGCTAGATTTGTTTGAAATCAAATAGATGTTTGTGTAGAATAGGGCCAGTTGTACTTTTCTATCGCCCTATCTACTTTTTTTTGTTCGTTTACAGTTTTGTTTTGTTCTTTGGTTAGCTAGTGAAATAATAAAATAAGATCACCATTTTCTTTTTTCAAGTACAATATTTCTGCTCAGGTTTTATTTTGTCATATCTAATATTCTCTGCAACCATATTTTTCTTCATTAATCTCGATTCTTATGGTCCAGCTGACCAATCAAATTTTGATATTGTTTTAGGATTAGTTAGACATTGTTGATTTTGTCGATGTTTTTAGTGTCCATCAATATAATTGCAAGCCATAATGATTGCTAAAGTTAAGCCTCCTCGCAACAATGCTCTAGAAGGTGGGGGTGTTGAACTTTGAGTAGAAGAGTTGGGATTATGTTTGGTAAGGGAAGTAGTGGAGGAAGAAATTATGTTTGGATTAGGTAGCAAGTAAAGTTCAACTACATCAGGTGAAGGCAGAAAAGAGAGAGTTGGCAATGGTAGTGATCGAATCGAGGAGGGTATTGAAATATATGGAAGTAAAATTGGAGTAGTTGAAGACAGAGAAGTGAGAGATGATGAGGACATTAATAAAAATGGAGAGGATATTGAAGAGCATGGAAGTGAACTGGATCAAGTGAAGGAAGTCAAGGAGGATATGAGCATATTAACAGCATTGGAGATGAGAGTTGGTCTTACCAATCTTATTACAACTGCCCTTAAGGAAGACGAGTTGACCAAATACAAGAAAATGATTGAGGAGTTGAAGAGCGGGTTGACAGGAACCTAATTGGAAGAGAAATTGAGGGCCACTGAGAGAAGGTCCATCAAAGTAGAAGAAATAGAATTGCAGGAGAAGGATTAGAAAGTGAATTTTGGGTTGAAAAAAATGCCTCTTGAGATTGGAGATAAAGGAGATAAAAAGTTGGTTGTACAACGGATAGTATTGGCTATTGGTGTTTAGGTTTATGGTTGTTGAAGTTACCACAACCTATGTCTATCTCAAAATGAGAATTCATTGATTGATTTATTAAAATTAAGTTCGATTCTCTATTCAAACTACTGGAACTATTAGATAAGGAGTGTCTAATTTTGTGTCATCCTACTTTGATTAGTCAATTAGTATATTGGAGGTAACCCGTATTTTGTCATTTGCGCTCAACTTTTGATGGTCCCCTTTTAGTTGAGTTGTTAGGTAACCCGTATTTTGTCATTTACCAATGTATTTTTATATTTTATATACTTGAATGATGATGGTATTTTTTCAAATATTTAACCTATACATTCATTCTTTATGTATCATCTCGATCGAAGGATTTCCAATAAAATTAAAAGGATTTATAAAATTAAACATAAGATCTAAAATATAAATACTCAAATACAAACATTTCGACCCGTTGACCGGGTTATAAGCTAGTATATATACAAGTAGCTACAAAATGCAGGTCCACTTTTACAATTTACAAGCAGAAGAAGAATGAGTTGGTACGTATACAAGTTACATGGGCCACAGTAGAATAATCCATCTAAAAGTAATCTTCCCTATAACATGCATGTAGGGATGGCAATCAAACCCATGGTCACAGGTATCCGACCACTCCCGACCCAGTCAACGCGGGGAATCCCCGTATTGACCGGGTATGGGGCGGGTATGGGTAAAACCCGCAAACAGTTTGATGGGTATGGGGCGGGTATGGTTTTAGCCTCCCCCGCCCCATACACATACTCATACCCTCCCCACCAAGAACATTTCTTCACATATAAAAAGTATATTGATTAAATTATAATCTATCATTAATACCGAGGGTAACTCATGAAAATAAATAGTAGAAATACAATTGAGTGACCACCCAAATCAAAACAGAATTCATTTCCTCCAAATCTTCCTTCATTCTTTGACTTTTTCCCTCGTGTTAACAACTTTATATTGGTAAGTTATTACTTAATAGATGTACAAAGTCAGAGAATAATGATTTGACTTATATTGTTACTCTATCTTATGGATAATTGGATGTTTTAGAATAAGATGCTTAGAATCGTATTAAGAATGATTGTCTCTTTGTCGACTTTATGAAATAGTAGGTTTGTTAAGTATTACAATTGAAATTTTTGTATGTAAAATTTTAGCTATTATAATGTTGATGTACGGGGCGGGTATTACCCATGGGTACCCGAAACCCACGAGTATGGGGATGGGTTTGCAAATCATTCCCCCGCATGGGTATGGGGTGGGTATGGATTTGGATATTTGAAAGCGGGGATGGGGATGGTTTAGGCAAACCCGCCCCATTGCCATCCCCACATGCATGTACAAGGCTTCATCTCCACTTTCACTTTTTTGGTTTTTAGTTGTTTTTCATTAAATAAATAAATAATGACGTAATGCAGTAATTAAAGTTAATAAAACCATCATTATGGTTTCAAAGGTAAATTAAAAGAACAATAACTCGAACGGCTAATATTTTGATGCATTACGAAAGATTTGGATAATTAATAGTATTTTAATAGGTTTGAAAAATATAAAAGAATCTGAAAAAGGTTTGGATAAAAAATAGATATTACCTTATTTTTAATAACAATTTAATTTTTATTTATTAATTTGCATTATGATTTTGATTTTATAATATAAAATAATTTAGACCACAATTAATTTTCGGAAGAGGGCCTCCAAAGAGTCAGGGTCGGTCCTGAGAATCGTTGAGACTAATCAACGGAGAGGAGGAAACCTTTCGGAGTCAATCATATTACGTAGCTCGAAGTCCTTAAGTTTATAGAATGGCCAAAACAACACATATATACTGGCCGCACAGTCACCCTAGGGGAGACAGATTGTAATTAACCAAAATTAACGGGATGGATAATTTCAATCTAATACATGAACTTCTAACAAGATAGTCAATGGTGGTTTGGCCAAGTCTTGAGAGGTTTTCCTTGCCTTAAAATCCAATAAACACATTTTTCATCATTATAGTATTTTCAGGTCACTACGCGAAACATAATTATTTGAGATATTGCATGGGCATTTTTGTCGGGACTTTTTGGATGGTAACTACATACTTCCAGGCTCAAGATAGGGTGCATAACCATGGGTTATGCATCCATCAATAACCAAATCTGGACCTTTTATTTAGAAAATCCAGATCTAAGGATGGAGAATTAAAGACCATTTTTATTTTTTCTAGCTTTCTTAATTGACTCATATCTTTTTCATTTTAACTCGGATTTTAATTTTTTTTGCACAGATGGAACGAGTTCATCGTGCTCTACAAAATGAGATCAATTTTCAATATTTTTTGAGAAAAAAAATTCTGGCCTCTCGGTACCAACTGCATACAATATGGTATCTTCTTCGTTTTTAATTCGTTTTTGAAAACGTTTGCACAGAAGGGACGAGTTCATCATGATCTATTGGATCTACAAATTTCTGGGTGAACAAATTACAGGACCAAAAAGTACCACACAATACCATACAATACCACCCTGGTACGGGGTGGTAACTTGTGGTATACAATGTTAAAAGTCGTAAATGACAATTAATATGCTTCTACTATCATGTATTCAACCATCCTACAGTCTTGGTTTGTTCATACCACCATGGTACGTTTTTCAAACCATAGGTATGCTTTTATTTCAATACCAGTCAATACCATAAGGTATAGACTGGTAAAAAATGACTTAATTTTTTTTGTTCGAAAAATATATCAAAGTGGATATAATTTTTAAGAGCACAATTAATCTGATCTAACTGTGCAAAAAATTTAAATTTTGACTTAAAATGAGTGCGAAATCGTCCGTCAAAGATTAAGGATGAGAAAATTAAAGGCTTTCCAGGAGAGAGAGGATGCTGATGTCATACTGATGTGGACGGGTTACTCATGGTTACTCACCATAAGGTTACTGACCTGATCCATTCCCATACTTCCATATTTCCATATGTCTTTGTGGTTGATTATTTGTGACGTTATTTTCCTCATTTAGTATTATTATTAGAAAATTCTAAAAAAAATGCGCAATAGTTTATTTAATTCTGCACAAATTTTTTTATCCTATTTTTATTACATAAAATATTTGAAGCATATGCTAGATATGGAATTAGTTACTCACTTTTATGGTAGATTGAGAGACCAAATTATGCCAAAGTTGAGTGCGCACGGTTAAAAGAGTCGGATACCGAGACACGATACAGATTCAGAATCATGAGGCGAAACATAAAGTTCCATTCCTTCCACATCCAATATCAGAGAGAGGAATCATTTTCACCCCAAAAGACCACACCAATTTAATTTATAAGTATGATAATTGTGTTATTATTATTATTATTATTATTATTATTATTATTATTTTGATAGGAAGACATACGCCAAGGATGTCTTAGCTCATATTAACAATAAAACGCTCTTAAGAAATACACATTACATCAAAATGGATCGAATGCCTAAGCCTCGGTTCCCCAACATCAATCAAGTGAGTACCAATTAATCATGAGTCAACAGTCGATTAATCTCCATTGCAATCAATCCATATCGTTGGTCAAAATCTTGTATGTTCCTAATAATGTTTACTGGAGTAGTAATGGAGTCAAGACAAAGACAGACTTTTCAATAGCCTCTCTGCCAAGCCATGTCTAGTCCAATTGCAGCACCCTTGAGCTATGCTCTGTGATGGAGCAGTTACCCATGTTGGAGGAGAAAACAACATAGCATCTCCCAAGGTGATCCCTCATGAGACCTCCAGCAACAGCCTTTGTTCACCCTGATTTCACTGATCTGTCAGTGTTAATCTTCATCCAGCCCTCCTCGGGTGGCTTCCATGACGGATCATGCAAATCTTTACCCTTAACTGTTGCAGGGGTTATCTTGTTGTCATTTTCCTTAGATTTCCTCCCACTGTTAAAGAAAGCAAGTATCATGTGTAGAAGGCTTTGCTCACAATACTTTCGCCATCCAATACTTCCTTGTTCCTTTGTTTCCAAATATGCTACAAAATAACTCCAAAGTCAATTCCTTTATCCTCACTCTTGAGAATTTTTATGAGCCAGGTCTTGAATGGTATGCTCGTGTCTCGTTCAGTAATAGAGTGTCGTAGCCTCTTCCATAATCCTTATGTCTTTTACATCCTCGCAGAATGTGTTATGTGGATTCTTCTTTGCCATTGTAGGCTTGGAACTTGAAGTTTCACTACGTAATCATCTTTCTTCGAGCCCTTTCTTGGTTAGTGAGGAGTCTTCCGTGCATTGTAAGCCAGAGGAAGTGCTTGATTTTGCTTGAGCCGTTCCACTTCCATAGATCCTTCCAATCTTTTTATCGAGCCATCTTTAGTTCACCAGCCACCAACTAGTAAGCTGATTTCAGTCTGAACCTGCCATCATACTCGATTCCCCATATTGCTTTATCCTCACCCATTTCCCGATCTGGTGGTTCGATTCATGCAATAATGCGGAGAACATCATTTGGAAACTTGCCATACAATCTATCCTAGTTTCATTCTCTCGTAGGAGTGACCCAACTAGACACAGGTTTGTCCCATTCATTATCGGTGATGCTGGTAAGGAGGAAGTCTTCCAAGATTGTCCATGCTTCCTCCTAGGCTTGAGTCCAGAAGGATGTGGTCTTGCCATCTCCAATACTGAAGGCCAAGTTCATAAATGGCATAACCTTTAAAATTGTTTTCCATATGGGAGAGTGGTTGTTGCATTTCATTGATGTAATATTGCCTTCTTTGTGCTTGAAATACTTCTCCTGGAAGACCTGCACCCATAAAGCTTTCTCCTTGTTAAACAGATTCCATGTAAGTTTAACAAGGTAAGCCATATTTAAATTTCTAGTAGTTCTTAGCCGTAACCCCCCTTGTTCCTTAGGTCGGCAAACAGTCTCCCAAGTAATTAGGTGGGCTTTTCTCTTACCGTCGCAACTACCCCAAACAAACCCTATGATTTTCTTGTCGATTTCATCATAGACTGACATTAGGAGAACGGACGTTTGCATAGCATACATACACTGAGATTGCATTCAGGACAACAGTGGCAAGAGTAACTATGCCTGCAAGCGAAAGAGTCATGCCCTTCCAAGCATTCAACTTTCTATCAATGTTCTCCATAATATACAGATAAGTGTTTTTGCTAATTATCCCATTAAGCACTGGGACACCCAAGTACCTCCCTAAACCAGACGGGTACTGAACTCCAAGTCGATCACACAAGCTAGTTTTATCAACATTCCTCACATTTTTAAAGAAGAAAATGCACGACTTTTCTTTGTTGATGAGCTCCCCTGAGGTGGCACAAAAGTGTTCCAAATATTGCATAACAATGTCGGCTTGTTTATGGCTAGCCTTAGCAAAGATGACAAGTCATAAGTAAAGAAAATTTGAGATAGGTTGGGGTCATATCTATTTAACTAGGCTGGTTTCCATCTACCCTATCTAACTTCCCTAGCAATGTAATGTCCAAGATCTTTAATGCATAAAGTAAAATGGTAGGGAGTGGACATCCCTGTTTAAGGCCTCTGCTTGGAGTGATTTTTCCCGTTTCACCATTGTTCCATAAGACTGGGAGCTCCTTTGTAGTGACACGACTCATGATCATGAAAACTCCAGCTTCGAGAATGCCAACAGCTTCAAGTGTTTCTTGCAAGAAGTCCCAGTCCATGTGATCATATGCTTTTGCTAGATCGATCTTCAACATGTGCCCTTTCTATCCTTTTTTCCTTGACATGTAGTGCATCGTTGCCTTCAAAATCAAGATATTATTAGTGATGTTTCTGTTAGGAACAAAACTAGATTGATTAGGTTGGATAAGGGTATTCATAAGGGGTTTCATTTTCTTTGTTAGGAATTTAGTCACAACTTTAAGCCCACGTTACACAGGCTTATCGGCCGAAACTAACTCATCAAACTAGGGGATTCCACTCTAGTAATCAAGGTTAGGAGAGTTTCTTGCAAGAATTCCCAGTCCATTTGATCATATGGTTTTGCTAGATCGATCTTCAACAATATGTGCCCCTTCTATCCTTTTTCCCTTGAAATCCATCTTTTTCCTTGAAATCCATCTTCAACAACATGTACCTCTCCCACCACGTCCTAAATTCTTTGATAAAAGAGGGCATGCAATCCATCTTTTCCAGGAGCTTTCAGGCTACTCATTCTAGAGACGATTCTTTAGACTTACTCTGGGGTAGGTGGGTTCAAATTCTATTGAGGTCATTCCGATTTAAGGTTAGGAATTCTGCAGCAGCTGGTGCTGGCTTCTCCTCCCTGCCTTTAGTGTATAACTGAACATAGAAGTCCCAATCCATCCTTTGGAGGGTCTCTAGGTCAGTAATCCAATGGCCAAGGTCGTTCTTAAGTACTTTGACCTTGTTCCTCTTCCAGCGGCTAATGGTGGGGGTGTAGAAGAAGCATGTATTTTTGTCCCCTTGTGAAATCCACTTAGCCCCCGACTTCTGCAGCCATAATAGTTCTTCTTTCCATAGTGTATCCTCCAATTCTTCCCTTGTTCTTTATTTGCAACAGTACTTTATTTGTCGAGTTTTGCTCATTCCTCCACTCAAGGGATTGCAGTATATTCATCAGTTTATTCTTCCATCTGAAGATGTATCAAAAAGTCTCTTTGTTCTAGATTGTAAGTTTTTTCTGCAGCACCTGCAAAGAAGAAAGAAAATTGTGATTTTTCATCAACGACTCGGAGATAAAAGGGAAAAAAAACCTTCATGTCCCAGCCAGGCATCAACAAACTGGAATCTCCTCACCAATTTACTCCCATCAGGCGGGCCGGAGTTGCAAGTGAGAATTGGTCTATAATCATATTTGAACTTGGGGAGGTGGTAGTTCACTGCCTCTGGGAATTTTTCCTGTTATGCCACATTACAAAGGCTCCTGTCGAGTCTTTCTCTCACCCTGGATTTTTCTTTAAAACATATAAACCTAGACCCTGTACGCCTGAGGTCGATCAAGCCACAGTCAACAATGCAGTTGTTGAAACCACTAACTTTGGTCGAGTTGAACTTAGCTCCTCATTGCTTTTCCGATGCCTGTGTGATTGAGTTAAAATATCCAAAGATCATCCAAGGAACATTGGTTTGTCTTTCGATGTCTCTAACTTTTTCCCACAAGCTGTTTCTTTCATGCTCGTTCGGGCTAGCATAGCAGACATTCAAAGATAACCTAGCAGAGTCATTCAGGCTGCAGTTTAGGTGGATAAACTGTTTATGAGTCTCACTAGACTCAATTTTGAAGTTCTTGTCATACAAAAATCAGATACCACATTGAAACCCACAACATCCGAGATAACCCATAAATTATATCCTAGGGATTTGATGACCTCCAGGGCTTTATCACCACTAATTGTGGGTTCCAAAATACAACAAACTATTGGCATATAGTTGGCCTTGCAAAACTCAAAAGCAGAACGAAACTTTGGGTGTCTTGCACCCTTGAAGTTCCAGGAGAAGATACTAATCATTAATAGACTAATGATAATACTTCCCTACGGTGACCAGGTGGTCAAAAACATCAGATATTGACAACGCCCATGGTCGTTTGCTCGTTCTCTCCTGTAGCTGTTGGTGAGTGGTGGACATTCTCAGGTCCTGACTTAAGATCGGTTATGTTGTTGTCGAAGTCAATCTTTCTCGGGTTGTCTCTACCCTTACCAAGGTTGCCATTAGATATGGTGCTCTCGTTCTCTTTCCCTTGATTAGTGGCGAGATCGATAGGCCGCTGCGCGGTGATAGATAGAGTCTTAGTCTTTCTCAGTCCATCTTTTCCAATTTTGGGCACCGAGGCACATTGGTTGGCTTCTTTCTCTGCTTTCTTCTTTGCAACACTTCCCTCTTTGGATAGTTGGGGTCCCTACTTCTTAGGTAATCTCTACTTAACTAGATCTGCAGGGGATGTGCCTGTACCTGGACCTGAGGTTGGAATTTCGTTCCTCTCCCTTCTTGGTCAGCTCCGGGCAAGCCTTTTGGTTATCTTTTCTTGTTGAAGATTACCCTTTCTGGTTGTAACCACTATCATCTCTTGGTTGACTCTTTATCTTTTAATCAGTCTTTCTTTGCAGGATGTTCATTTTGATTCTCCGCACCATCTTCCCTGGTTGAGTTTCCCATCTCTAGCTCTCTGTCCATAATTTGCCGATTTGGTTCTTCTAGGAGGATGTGACATCTCCTCTTCATTAATCAGAACATCAAATCTAGACCCCTTCCCTCTAGGCACCTCCTTAGCTATTTCCTTCTTTGCACTATTCCTAACATCCATATTCTTCCTCTGGTGATTTTTTCTAGCTGGTCGTGAGGCTATCATCTAAGGTCTGAAGTTTTCCACAAGTTCAGGTCGAATTTCCTTTTGCTCCATTTTTTACGGTTGTTCTCCCTCCTGCTCCCCGTTTGTCACCGCCTGTTCACCTGAGGAAGCGCTGCGGAGACAACATTTACCTTGAATGTGTCCATATCGACCACATTCAAAAAAGATTTCACAGAGTCCTTCAATTCCACCCTGCGCACTCTTCATTTGATTTTGTATTTCGAGATAAGCTTTTTCCTGAGGCCAATTTCCACGTAGATTCTCGCATAGTTTCCCACAACTCCATTTGCAGTGTAATAGTCGATCTTCTCCACTCTCCCGAGCCTATTCTTGATATCGTTGAGGATTTCTTCATCGACATAAGCAAGTGGTAGGCATGAGACACTAACCCACACAGAGATGTTGTTTATTGTTTCATAATCAGGATCGAAGTCCAACCCAATCCAATCAAGCTGAGAATCGAAGGTAGCTTGGAAGAATCTGTTGCCTATACTATATCCCACATTTTCACTCCGCCTATTCTGGCCCACATGTTCTGGACTAGTCTGTTCACAAATGGAAAATGGAAGGCCTTACCCAACACTTTGAAGGTGATCGCTCTTCTCCATAGGAACCCGTTGCAGGGGTTGGTCCTCTTCCTTATCCTAATCATCGCACAGTCTGGATCATCCTCCGCATCTTCATGTCGGATTCATCGGACATTAGATCGTCGCCATCCGGCAGTTCTGACAACACTTCTTTGTTGCCCGTAATCCAGTCCTTGTATGAGGCCTTTGTGGGGCTGCACTTCATTTCTTCAGTAGCCTCCTGATTCATTGATTCACCATATGTAGTGCTTGGGTTTATCTCACCAGAGATCTCTGTCTCTTATTACCTTTTTGTGACCTAAGAAATTTGCATGTTTCCTTGGTCCAAGAACCCTTCGCTACTCAGAGCCTTTGCTTTCTTGCTCGGTTGAGTAGGCGAGGTTACCGGTGAGTCATCCGGAGGCTTAAGGTTGTGGTAGATCTTCTCTGCTAGTGGTAACCCTTCGCTCATTTTATCGTTGGGAGAGGAGAGAGGGCAGATGATCCTCTCTCTACCTTTATCTTCTCTCTCTGACCCCATTTTTTGTTTTAAGATAGCGACTTCTTTTTTGTTTTTTGTTTTTTTACAATGAGACTCTGCATAAATCTCCAAAAAACAACACAGGTTACAAAAGCGGAGATATTACATTAAAAACAGTAATCCAATCAGGCGCCGCGGGAGCTGATTCATGGAACACAATCGAGCAACCCAGTTAGCCTTGACATTCCTGGATCTTCGAACAAAGGAGATGCCCACATAAGGTAAGAGACCAAGGAGAGTGACAATAGCATCCAGCCTTACAGCCAGTGCCCATGGCCAACATTTCCTCGAACCATAAACAGCATCCACAAGAACATTGCAATTTGAACGAATCAAACATGGACTGTTCAGTCTCGATGCAAGCAGACATCCTTCATGTAATGCCTTCGTTTCAGCTTCCAGCGCTATGAACTTGTGATAATGCTTATGATTTTGTTGTGGAGAGGCTGGGAAGTGGGAAGTAAGATCTTTTCCAGGACCATACTTCTGTTTGCAGACACTGCTGCTCCTAAACGTAGTTAGTAAAATACGGTACGGGAAAGTTACGTATAAACTACGTACGCGTATTTTACTATGTCTCTAACCGAATGTTACGTTTAATAGTACGTTAATAGTTATCAAAATATAAAAAATAATTATTGTAAAATTAAATAAATATATAAATAATAGTAAATTTAACAATTTAATTCATTAAATACGGATAGTAAACGTGTTATACGGGTTTGTACGCGTTTAGTATGAGAGCCATCAAATGAACAAAAATAAATGAAACGACTTGAAAATAATATGGATACAATAATTTTAAATGGATAAAATACATACAAGTACATATACGTGTATTAAATGGAGTATTTACTAACTAGGGATTGTTGTGCATTCTATTTAAGACTAACAACCAAAACGGGCCTCGATATCCCATCAAACACGACTAGAGAACTGGCCCAGCCCAAACAAGCCCAATCATCCAGCGGATCCACAGATTTTCCAAGGGTCATCACATCATATCCTTCTTTCCCTTTTTTCCTTTCCCACCCAAATTCCTAAGCGAAGACAGACAGCGAGCCAAAGGACAAAAAGAACAACACCTTTCTACTTACTTCAGTCTCTCTTCCGACGAACTAGAATAAAAAAAACCTCCAAGAAAATCCATCGCCACCGCCCAATCAACAATGGAATCCTTCTTCCAGCGATGGAAAGCAACAATCTACTTCACTCTCTCCACATTTTTGGCCTTCATGGCCTTCTCCATCGCTCTCCACTCCACCACCACCACCACCACCACTTCTTCTAGCCCCCAGCCTCCTTCCCCTTCTCCTCCGCCGGCGACAACCCTTCCCCGGCTCTCCTCCAACGCTTCCACCTCTCTCCGCCGCGCCGGATTCTCCCTCGCCGCCTCCCTCCTCCAATCCTCCCCTCACTCCTTCTCCTCCTCCTCCTACCCACAATCCACCGTCTTCGCGATCAAAGACTCTGCCTTTTCCTCATCGGCCGCCGCCAATCCCCGGCTGCTAATGAAGCAACTTCTCCACTACCACACTTCTCCCCTCCGCCTCCCCATGTCGGAGCTACTCAAAATCCGGAGGGGGACCCGCTTCCCAACTCTCGTTCCCGGCAAGAACCTCGTCCTCACCAAGATCGACGCGAAAAGCCGAGCGGCGGAGATCAATCACGTCAAGATTTCCCATCCCGACGTCGTCATCGATGGGTCCCTCGTGATTCACGGCGTCCTCGAGCCATTCTCGTCACTGGATTCCGGCGAGCACACCGCGATGGATTCCGTCGGTTTTAGGGATTTGGGCTACTGGCCCAAAATCATCCGATCGCTGAGCTCTAAGGGGTTCGTCTCCTTCGCAATCGGATTGAACTCTGTTCTTGACGGCATTCTTGACGATTACCGGCACCTGAATTCCGTCACCGTTTTCAGTCCACCGGATTTCGGGTCCGTCGCATCTTCTTCTCCGATGCTCGGCAGGATAATCAGAATTCACATCCTGCCTCAGAGGATTTCGTACAAGGAGCTCGTCGTATTGCCAGATAAATCGCCGTTGAAGACTCTGCTTCCGGGTCAGGATCTCGAGTTAAAAAAGGCTGGTAAATTCACTGAATTGAATGTCACGGCAGCGAGAATGAGAGTCAACGGAGTTGACATTGTGGCGCCTGAGATATTCTCGTCTGGTAAGTACATTGTTCATGGGATATCTCGAGTTCTGGATACTGCTGACGCGTCTAAGAAGTCTAGCTAGTTGGTTGCTGCGGGAAGAACTGCTGTACAGTAAGAACTCAGAGCTCTCTGTTTTTGGTGACTGAGGGGTAACTTGGTTGCTTTCCAGCTGCAGCATTGTTATGATTTTGTCTCTGTATAGGGTGTAATTAGTGGAGAACAGAGGCAAAAACTCGAAAGGTGTGATTTTGCTACATTTGTACCAATACTGCTAATTGTGGATCTCATTCTTCAATACAAAGTGAAACTTAGTTGATATACCAGAGTTGCTTCTTGTAGATAGAAAATACTATTGAACAAAACTACCAACTCCACAGGCTTGGTTCCAGTTCAAAAGACCATTCCTAAATTCCCAACCTTGGAGGGATGATCATATTCCAAGTCTCATTGAGGTGCTCCATTCAGCAGTCCGATCAAACGTGTCTTCCAGTCTGTATGGATGTGAACCTTCCACATAGGAAATCCAACTCCTCTCTTCTCCATCGCCCCTCGATTATTCCTTGCAATGAGTTCTTGGATTTGTGTGTTCATCGTCCAAGAGAAGTTGGAAGAAACAACAAAGATAATGCTTTACAGAAGCTGCCTACGCCAAGTAACAGCCTCGTGCTGGTAAGCTTTCTCAACTCCCAACCTTGCAAAAGACCGATTGGGATGAGATGCAATATGGTTCCACAACCATAATGTGGACAAACCGCGAGTTTCTTCAGTCATCTAAACCATTTACAGGCATAGCACAATCAGCATCTCTCATAAATAAGCATTCAGGAAGCTACTTGTTGTCTACACTTTAAGGAGTTTGCTTCTACCCTACCACCTGCAGATTGATCAACGAACGAGGGTTGATCAGGCAGTAAAACAATTTCAACAGTATCGTAATCGCCCAGCTTTCAACAACGAAATCTTAATTGCTCAATACCCTTGTAGAACACAACCATTCAGCAAGAATTCCAAAACAAACATGCATAGTTCAATATCAAAAAGCTGCTCCAAATTCCCAAACTTGCACAGAGCATTAACTCATCATTGGCCTACAACTACAGGAAAGCGTATGAGTTTGGCATTACCATCATTGAATTCCAGACTCCAGTTGAAGATGATAAATTTCTAACCACAAGCATGAAACAGGGCCATGTCTAGATTGACGAAGAAATTTGACTATATACTTGCAAGCTGCAATGCATACAAAATGAAGTCCAGTACATTTATTCAACAGTGAGCACGCATAAGAAGCAATTCAATAACGAGTTGATCAGTTACCTGAGTCCTGAGAGAAGAGTCATGAAGAAGAAGAAGATGCATCACCCACTTTCATGATAATTCTGGTCATTCTCATTCCAATCAAGGTTACATTTCCAACACCAACCAACTTAGACCTGTGAAATAACCCAACAATTTGATCCACAAGCTCTTTGCCACACTCCTCCACCGCCAAGACGCAGTAGCCACCGCCGGCCACCGTCCTCTCCATCTCCCCAACAAACCTCGCCGGGAACAAAGCCTCTGACAAACGAGCAGTGAACGCGAAGTCGAAAACAGCGTCGAAGAAGGGCAAGTTAGTGGGATCGGCTTTTCTGACCAAAGGCAGAGATTCCACGATCTCGATCCCGGTCACGTCGCCGACGCCCATGTGGTGGAGTGCCATGACCTCGTGGCCTGCGCCGGCGGAGAGACAGAGGACGCGGGAGTGGTTGGGTAAGAGGCCGGTGGATTGGAGGTCGGAGAAGAATCTGGTGAAGGAATTGAGCTGGGAGATCCAGGGCTTGGACGACCACAATCGGATGTTCTTCTTCGCCGGGGAGAGGTAAGGGCGGCGGAGGGAGGAATCGCAGGTGGAGGAAGGGAATTTCTGGTGGGGCTTTGTGATTGGGGTGTCGGGAGGGATGCAGGTTTCCGGGATTTGAAGGTAGGTGATGAGGAGAGTGATCGTCGCGATGGTTATGCTGGCGTACGAGACTTTGTTCAACAGATTCTCCACGCGTTTCTCCATTGAATGATTTGGATTTGGATTTGGAAGTTTTTTTGATTTGGCTGAGTTGGGTTGCGGAGGGGATGGATCGGTAAGTTGGGTTTATTCTGCCATTGATGAGGATCGAGAAGCACGAGAAGAGAAGGGATTCAGTCTTCAGATCCCCCTCCGTCCTCGCGGGGTAACTTCAAGGAATCTTTGGGTGGTAAATGGGAGTGAAAGAAAAGCTGGAGATGATATTGGGAATTCAGAAAATTCAAATTAGTAGGATTGCCAACTCAGAAATTTGGCGACCTAGAAGAATTTGGGAACTTTTAGTAGTAGCTCAATAACCAAACTGGGCCCAGTAGTAGAGGAAGACTTGAGTTTTGAACAGCGTCTATAAGTTGACCTAGACGGGAAAAGACGAGGCATCCAGCCGGAGATGATCGCCGTTCGCTGATGCAAAAAAGCCTACGATGAACCAAACAACACTAAGCATCGGCGGCGGCGGCTCTGACCGCATATCGGCGTTACCCGACGAGATCATTCACCAAATTCTGCGACTCCTACCATCACTGAAAGAAGCCGCCAAAGCCGCCGTCCTTTCCAAACGATGGGGCCTTCTCTGGCGCTCCTACCCAGTTTTGCAATTCGACAATCGCACTGCAAGCGACTCCTCAAAATCGCTGCTTGACGAATTCGCCGCCGCCGCCTCCACAAAATTCAATTCCCAGCCGGACCTGAAAGTGGAAGCCGTGAGGATCCACATGGTGTGGAAGATGGCCGAGGATGCGTCCATCTACCGCTTCGTCGTCGCCATGTTGAAATTGGTGGCGAACAGGGAACCAGAAGAGGTCGACATCCAAAGCGTCGGGTACCCACCGATCCCGGCTCGATTAATCAACCACCGCCGCCTCAAAATTCTCAACCTCCGCTGCTTTCAGCTCTTCTGGCAACCCGCCGACACCACGACGATGATCAATCTCCGGGTGCTCTGCCTCGCCGACTTCAGCTTCTACGACGACGGCCGGCTTCTGAATGCCGTCATCGCCAGTGCCCCTCTGTTGGAGACGCTGACCCTGTCCGGCCCATGGATAGGAGGGGATGAAAAAATTAGGGTTCTTCAGATCTGCAACCATCCCAATCTCAAAACCCTAAAACTTTCTGGGGTTCCTGTTAAGGATTCGATTCAGATTTCAGGGGCTCCTTCTCTGCAAACCTTGACATTGAAGAACTCCGTCTCTGGAGCCCTCGATATCTCTCTCCCACTGCCAAATCTCGAATCGCTCGAAATCGAAGCCGGTCTGGATGCTTCCGGTTTGACAGAGGACGTTCTCAATGACTTGATCGCCGGATCCCCGTCTCTACAGTCACTGAAATTGGACTTCTTTGGAAACGCAGGAGGCAATTTACTCAATGTTGTGAATCCTAACCTTCAGTGGCTGTGGCTACGGGATCGAGCGAAGGGTTTGGATGCTCCAGGAAGGGTGATTCGGTTCGATGCTCCGAAATTGGTTGATTTCGACTATGGCGGGAGTATGGATTCCCTGCCTGCAATTAGTTATGCTCAAAGCCCTGTTGCAGCTCAGCTATGTGAAGTTCTTTTAGCAATGGGATCGAAAGTTAGTATTACAATCGAAAAGTTCAGGGATTTGAATTTCTTCTTTGCCAAGCTAATCCCCCACTTCCCCTGCATTCGACTCTGGTTCTTTCTCATATATTCAACTGAGGTAAATGGTGTGAAGTTCTATCACTTTTTTGTTCGTCCTTCCACTAACCATACTATGATTATTGTTAGATTTGGTTGATACGCTTTTCATTTGCAATATATGTAGGGTTCCTTTGATTGGGATCAAGTTGAAGATGACTTGCCTGCTGTACCAATCTATGATATCGCATTTCGCCGTGGATTTTCGAATTATGACGAGGTAGATGCTGCTTTAATGGAAGGTTTACTGTGGAGTTGTCATCCTAAGTATTTATGTATAGACGAAGATCCTAACAACAAATCGATGCATTGTCCGTCTCTCGAGGTGTGTAGTTTTTTTCTCGGGTTAAGTTTTTGTTACGAAGTCAACAATTACTAGTTATTCATGTATTGACGATTGACCTTTCTACTTGTTTGCAGTACCTATGCAAGTTTTTTACTGAAATAACCTTTGACCGGTGTCGTCAAACGGCTTGCAAGTGTTGGCGCCACGAATTAAAAGATGTCAAGATCGTAAGCAAAAAAGATGATGATGGTGGTGATGATGATGAGCTTGCAGACATTTCCATTGATTCTCCTTCGTCTCTTGGCAACCAAAAACGAGTTACATTTAGATTAAATTGGTGCTAAAAAGTACAAATGCATTGGTGTTTGTGGGTGATGGCTATTTTTATGAAATTAGATGCTTCATAACTATTTTCCTCGGTTTAGTGTATGGTGTGTTGGTCCTACTAATGATAGGATTGTCCATTCAGTGACAAAGAAACTCTTTCTCAATTTTCTATCTTTATTATATTGGTGAAATCATTTATTGTTGGTATATAAAAAGATGAGTTTCATATTTATTATTCATTAAAAGGATTTTTTTAGTAATTTTATCAAAAGACCCATTTACTAGCATGGGACACACATCAGTAAGCCCAAAAGTCACGGTGGGTTAGGTCTCAGATCTGCGAGGTGTTTAAATATGGCTTATATGATCAAACTGAATTGGAAAATGATGAACAATGGGAGTGCTCTGGGTTCAAGTGTTACAGGAGAAGTATCTTAAACACAAGAATGGTGAGATAACATATATGAAGAAAAGCAAAATCTCTGGAAAGGAATGGTCAAGGCAATGCCTCTGATGAAAACTAGCTCATGCTGGAGTATTAGAAATGGGGACTCGACAAGCTTTTGGATGCACCTCTGGGTGGACAACGACTTGGTTCTGGACAATTTTTTTGACCACAGACCTGCCAACAGATGAGAGGAATTCACCCGTCTCGACTTGGATTATTGATGCAGGTGAGTGGAACTGGGAGCGTTTGAAGTGCCATCTGCCTGATCATATTCTGTCTCTCATTGCAGGGGTTGAAGCACTAAAACTGGAGCTTGGTGAGGACATAATGATATGGGCCCACTACAAGAAAACAGAGCATTAGTGTCGATTATTTGGTCTATTTAGAGTCGGTTATAACCGACGCAAAAATATTTTGAGGAGGTTCACTTAACCGACTCCAAAAGCTCCGACAGGAATCCGTTTTGCATCGGTTTTAAAGAACCGCTGGAATAATCGTCAGCAAACACACTTGCGTCCATTCAGAACCGATACAGATTTAAAAAAGCGGATTAACAATAATTTTCCAATTAAATAATCCCTGTTGGTTCTATCAGACGCTAATTTAACCGACCCAAAATTTGTGTCGGTTCTAACCGACAGAGACCTTCACCTGTCGCCGCCTTGGTTTATAGGTTTGTGACGGTTTCTTTAACCGACGTAAATAATTACTGCCAGTATTTTGTGACGGTTCTCTGAACCGACGCAAAAAACACTAACAATAGAAACATATTTGTTATTTACAGTGGCTTTTCTAACATATATATTCCTGTGCATAATTGATTCATAACTAAGAAATCCATTGGAACTTTTGCATAAAAAATATAGCTTGTTTAGAAATGAAGATACTTGCATTCATCGCATAACTGTAGCGCTACAAATATATTGTTCGAGTATAGACACCCATTACATGAAAGTTGCTACAGAATTCGCCACAATACTATCCATTCAAGGTTCTACAAGTTCCTTCACTTACGAGAATAGTCATTGTCTTCATAAAAAAGATGGATAGTCATCAAGCAAAGTGGCCACAAAATATCTTCATTGCTTGAACTTCAGTTTCGAACTACTAACTAGTTGCCATTTATGAGTAGAGGAATGTGATGAAGTCTGGTTCTGGTTGGGAGGCTGCAACACAGAATATATAATGATCAATAACATGCATAACAACTATAAAAATCACAATAGCAACGCATAAGTGTAACCAGCATCCCTATTGGAAATTAAATTTGATAAAAAGCACACTCATCAAACCAACAAACATTTACTTAATTACTGTAGTGCAATGATATAGCTACTGCACGTCAAGAAAATAGATTTGTTTCTATTTCAAGCACATGTATTCAACACAACTCAATGATTTATAGCTTACTTGATTGAACAATGCAAACTCGAGGGGGTGGGGGTAGGGTGATTCCCGTCTGAGACAGAATGTAAACCACTTTATCTTCCACCTTCATTCTTTTTTACCTCTCTTCTCTTGGCTCAGTTTTCATTTGCCTAAATTCTTCATACCGAGAAGTAGAGCTTGTGCTACTTGAAGAACAATGATTCCCATGACACGACAGACCAAAGATCTAACAAACATAGAGTATAAGATATTAAAATCGTTGAACAAGTACATATACAAAAGGAAAAAAATTTCCAGCAACAACATAATTACCTGGGTAGGAGTAACTCCTCCTCCCAAAATCCTCATACGTCCAGGATGTTGAGGACCAAGCACCTGGCTAAGAGAATCATTACAGGAAACAGTTGGAGGTACAGTCCCAGTATCTTCAATTGCTTTTATTTTCTCCTATAGAGAGCCCAAAAACCAGACCAAATCAAAACCATTGACCAATTTCAACTACATGCACAAGTTGTTAAAGGCTAAAATAAACAAGTTTCTTACACATATCTCTTGTGCCTTAGTACTACTGTAAGCTTCGTTTGGCTTCACATGGGTGATCATAAACATTTCCCCTCTAGAAACTTCTCTTCCCAATTTTTCTTCCTAAACAATGAGGAAAGAGTGAATTAAGGAGAACTAATGAATCTCATGCAATGCAGTCACATATTTGCCAATAAAACTGAATACTAGTACCATTTCCTCTTTTCTTATGTTATTCTTCTTTGAGCCACCAGTGTGGGGAGTATCATGTTTATGCTTGGTTTCGGCATTAATCTTGCATATTTTCTACAATATAGACAAGTTGTTAGCTTATGTTTTAGAATGGTTAAAACACTTAACTGAGTTTTCATACCTGAGTGTGAGGTCGTAGACGGTAATAGATGAACATGGTTGACACGCTAAAACACAACACCTAACAATGCCCAAGTGTAACCAATGAAAGGGACTGCAGTATAGTGGCACAAGTAATAAATATCGAATCCACGGGTCTCTAGAGTTACTATTACTCAGCTTCATTTCATTCTCTAGCAAACTAGATTAAGGATTGATTTACTAAACTACTCTACTAACTACTCTACTAATTACAAGTTGGGAACTCACTTAGGTATGATTCCCCCTAACTCCTCAATTAGTTCCAAGTTGCAATTACCTTTGGTTGATCTACTGTTGATTAAATTGCGGAAGATCCTAAATTAGCTTGGAATCTCTTAAGCTGACCAAGCCCTCTTAGACAGAATACCCAGCAGGCGACTAGCCTTCACCAGGATAGACTGCTAAGGTGATTCACACAGATCTCCACTACTGGAATGAATTCCAGTACAAAGCAGTGAATTGATTGACTCTTGCACAACCAATTCACCACTATCAATCAAGGAATCTCTCTTAACCTAATCAGATTCTATCTATCATAGGTTAAAGCAGAAATCAAGAGAAGATGATCAGGCTTCAATTAACTCTATAAATCATGCCTCAATTGATTATAATCAAACAATATAGCATCCAAAACTTCATACAAGGAAGATCCTAACACATGGAACTAGGGTTCCTCAAAACCCAAGTGAAGGGAAGTTACTCCATAGAGAAGAGAGAGACTGCAGAAATCTGATCTAGATCTTTAATCTCCATCTCCAAGCTTGATTCGCGAGCTCCAATAGCAAAGAAATCCTCCAAAATAGCTCCAAGAATGTTCCCAAGTCGCTCTCTCTCCCTCTAGGATTCGTCCCTTGGGTGATTGGGAACCAAAACCCAGCTCTCCCTTTCCTTTGGCTTCAATCTGCCTCAAAAACCCGATTATGGGCAAAACACGGTCGAGGACACGGTCGCGTTTTACTTTTGCCCGCCCGTGTTTTGCCCCCAGCAGCCCTCGTCGGCCAAAACAGGGTCGTGCCTAAATATGGACACGGGCGTGTTTTTCTTTAGGCCAGCCCGTGTTTTGCTTTTCCATCAGTCCAGCTCTCGCACATAAAAACACTGGCGTGCCTGTTTGTGTACACGACCGTGTTTTTCAGGCCTCCTACCCGTGTTTTGCCCCCAGCTCGACCGAATGACCTCCAAACATCCCGAATCTCATGCTTAGCCTTTCCTTCGACGTATGGGACCTGAAATATGACAAAGTAGCTCAACCTAGCGTAAAACGGGCCTAAAATACACGACTGCTAGCCGCAAACGGATAAGAACTAAGGGTGCAAACATGTGCAAATACATCGTTATCATCCATAGTTTTGGCTACAAACATAGGCAGACACCTCCTCTTGAATCCATAGTCTTACACTGCCCTATATTAAATGGATAGAAAACAGTAGTGCCTTGACAAGTTGTGCTAAGTTTTGATGTGAGGAAAAGTCTCAAACAGTTCATTATCCTATTTTGTCTAACAACAGTAGAGAATTTATGAGTATATAAATATGTAAACTTCCCATGCCCATACCCCTCTTCTCTATCTAGGCACGAATACCAAACCTGCTACTACTTACCCACTTCATGATCAATACACGAATGAAAGAGCAATAGATCCTTAACCAGACACATAGTTCGCATACCAAATACCCAATGCACATACCAAATACCCTTCCTCCCTTGAGAAATCAGTCATTAGAATGAATAACAACATGTAAAGAGGTCTCTGGCAGTATATGTATATAGCAACAGGGATTGATATATAGAGACAGGACAACATACATGCATTAACTAGAGGTACCTTAATGACATCATTCCATACACGGTCTTTGAAACTTAGATGAACAAGGTTCCTGTTATCAAATCCGATGGGGAAGAGACTTCAATCCTTGGCTAGGTTCCCAAGGATCCGACCAAGTAAGCCTGAAACTTCTCTAATGGGTTGGTTTGCACGAAATAGCACAACAATCTTCAAATTTTCCAGCCCCCATGCCTGATGCGCTGATAAAATTTTGGTGCTCCTAATGCCTGACGAGTCTTACCAAAATTATAAAATGAAGTAATAATATAAAAGAAACTCAGTCGTAGGGGGTATAATCTAATTAAAGACTACAAATGTAATGAGCTTTTTACATATAACCTCAACGGTCCAGTATCGTCGGCTCTCCTTTCTCTCGGCAGCATCTGTTGACCATGTTTGATACCTATATAGAAGTGAAACTGGAAAATATGTTTATAATGTTAGCCAATATGATTTTGCGTTACCTATAACACATCATTATTCATATTAAATAAGCAGTACAAACCACAACGTTTAATAGTATATCAATCTGCAAATTGCATAACTAATGCAAACTACAACACTCAACTAAATCACTCAAACTCTACAACTAAACCAGGCCTTGACACAGCTGAATTTGAATTCTCATCGACAGTAGGAAAATCTTGATCCTGAAATGTCTCACATTCATACGTTTTCGCTCCATCTTCACCCATGTAAAACAAATCCCTTGGCTTAAGGTGAACTGGAATGCTCCATCCTTTATCCACTTCATCATCCACATAATAAACCATTCATGCTTCAGTCGCTTCAACATATGGTTCATCATCATCTTTTTCACCCGTGTGAATCAAGTGAGCAAAGTTTACTGTTGTAAACCCTAATGCATCTTTCTTCACATACCTAGGATTGGTAGTATTAGCCCATTTACATTTGAATAAGGTGACAAAGTATGCTCCATAATAATTCAGCTCAACAATGCCATCTAATTTTCCATAATATGGCACAATGCCTCCCGATGGGTGGTTGTCGGCTGAACTAGCATAGCTTCTAGTTCCGAAAGCACAAAACACGCCACTATTTTGTGTTTTTAACGAGTTCTCTCATCCTGAAGTGCGGAACCTATAACCATTTATGTCATGAACAGTAAACCGCCTTGCGTGTTTGAGAGGATGTTTTGAAAGTGCGATGAGATCGGCCGAGTGAGATTTAGCTTAAAGATGCTTTTAGCAGTCTATGACCACAATAACACCATCGACCAAGCTTCCTTCTCTGCTATGGATTACTGGTAGAGATAGACGTGTACTTCTATCATGGACTTAGTCAAGTCCTCCACTTCCCCTATTCTCTCTTGTCATGTTATACTATTCCCCTATTCTAGGGCTTTTTGGTTTCTCCATTCCATAGGTTTTAGCTCTCGCTGTAACAGCTATGAGTTGTATATAAATTACCTTACACAATAATGAGAACTCAGGATTTCTGAGAACGCTTCAATTACAACGTGCAATAATTATTCCAAATTACCACTCCTAATTCGGCCTTCCAACTGTAACCAGAGTCCCCAAAACATCAAATACCCCAAACAAATTCACACAAACGAACGAGACAAGAATCTAATACAGCAGAGAATGAAAACCGAGTTGCATAATACGGAAGTAAAGTAATAACCGGAACTAACCCCGAAGCCAAACAATCTTCCCCATCATCCAGAGCTAACCCTCCATATAACATCCTTGATTAAGTTCTCAAGCTTCATGGAACATTACCTGTAGTTGGTTTCAATCTTCAATTTCGAGCGCCGAACTCCATAGCTGGTTGTCGAATCATGAACCACGAAATTGCCCGCTATGATCAGCTCCTTGTAGGTGGAAATTGGGCTTTCAATGGTTGGATCACTGGAGAAGATGATGGGGTAAGGCTGTAAGGGTTATTCGAGTTTTCGGCGGAACTGTAGAAGGGGGGAAGATTTGGGAGTTGAGACAAAATTTTAGGTTTTGGCGGGGAAGCTTTGGTGGGTGGCGGGGAAAGTTTTGGCTGATAGAACTTTTCAATTTACGACCAAAATAAAAAAAAAAGTAAACTATCACTTTTGTATTTAAAAGCTTTTTTTAGTTAGCCATTGTGTCTGTTCGACATAGTGCCATTCCTGAACTTTTGTCGGTCAAGAAACGGACACAAATATTAGACGCAAAGCAACCACCATAAACATCTATTTTCTTGTAGTGGGGGCTTGGGGAGGGATGGTAGATTTCGCCTCGGATCAACGTATAACCTTGCTGCTGATGTGGACATCGAGGCTTCAAGTCCTATGTGGAAGCAGCTATGGAGATGGAAGGGACCTAGCGAGATCAAACATTTCTTGTGGCTGGTCGTTAGGAAAGGATCCTTACCAACAAAGAAAGAGCCAAGAGAAACATCACAACCAGTTGCTGGTGTAATCACTGCAAAGATGAAGAGGAAACTGTGGAACATGTTCTCTGAGGATGAAGGAAGGCTAATGAAATCTGGAACAAACTCAAAGAGAAGCAAGCTTTCAGAGATCATAGCATACCTTTCCAGGAATTGTTGATGACTAATATGATGAATGAAGATAAGGGTGTGGACTTTGGAGTTGTCTGTTGGAATCATTGGAAGCAATGGAATGAAGAAGGAATGGAAGAGGAAAATGTTTAACGGCCAAGGTCTATTGTGTAGGACCAAAGGATGGTTCAACATCTTTGATCATGCCCATAATAGTATGACAAACATCATCAAAGCCCCTGCTCTGCGTAAGTACCAGGAGCAAATTGCCTAGAACCCCCTACTGAAGAGTAAGTGCAGGTGTAGGTACAGTCTGACGGATCAGTTCTCACACCATCAGGAAAAGTGACTGCGTGATGACTGATTAGAGATCACCAAGGCAAGTGATGTGCTATATTTGTCTCCAACTTCGGGGTCTGCTCCATCATTTGTGCGGAGCTGAAAGGAGCAGATGAAGGACTCTGGCTGGCATACAAGATGGTTACAAGAAGGTCCAACTTAATATGGATTCCTCCACTATTGTTGCCATCACTAGGAACTACAAAGACGACAACCACCGTCACGACATATTTGCTAATCAGTTTAATTTTCTTCTGAATCTTGTTTGGGAGGTGAAAGTCGAGCATGTTTATAGAGAGGCTAATTTTGTTGCTGACTACTTAGCTAATAGGGGGTCACCTTTGTGATTTTGGCACACATTCCTTCGATGTGTGCGACCCGGGACTGAAACAATGGTTGTACCATGACATCGTGAGGGTCTCTCATGCCCGATTTATTATATCAATGAATTAGATGCCTTGGCGTCGATCTTTCTACCAAAAAAAGGGTAAACTTCCAAGGAATACACATGCCAACTTTCTAATAGTTTCTTCCCTTTTTCTTAACTCATTCTCTTCCAATTTCTTTCATCTTAATCATGACTTTCATAAATTTTTTTTGTTTGTTAAAACCGACTTTTGTACTCAGCTCTTGCGCTCAACGATCAACTTTCGTATGTGGTTTTGCATTTTTGCTCATCTCTCTCGCTCGAGTATAATAGGAAATTTGTGTACTCAACCATACAACCATACACACAAAACAACCAAAGTGACCATTGTAAACAAATATGAAACACACGACAACCTCAATTTTAAACTTTTGACCTTTACTTCAAGTGAGGTGATCTGTTGCTTCATCTCATCATTCTCTGCTGCCAGTGCTTCAACAACACCTTCGTCGGAAACACGAAACTTATAGACCCAAATAAAATATTTGCAGTCCACTATTTTCTCCTTTCAATATAGGTAACGATAGAATTCTCTCCCCGAATTCCTCTCAGTTCCAGAGACGAGAACGACACCAACACTATTATGATTCACTTATGCTCTTCCCTCTTTTCCTTGTATTTATGCTGACAAAGTAGGAGTAAAATGAAGAAGAAATCAGGATTGGAGTGCAGACAACATGAAATTTGGGATTTTCAACCCTCAACCGAGGTTTATTCCTAAGCCATTAGTACTATTGTACCTGGAAGAAGGTCAATCAAATCTCCAAGCTTTTGCCCAATACCCCTCCTCCGATCTTGCCTTCGACCCGCAACCTTTGCCCAGTCGATCACCTCGGACCTCGCCGTCGACGCTACTTCTTCTTCGTGCACCCAAACTGCACTGTCCTCGTCTTCATGACACTCTACTCCCCTCAACCCCCCGCCGTCGCTGGTCACTCTTCGTGCCTATTTGGATTAGATACAGTGAAAGCAAAAACAAAAAGGAGAATATATATATGGTGTTAGGTGAAAAGTAATTTTTTTAATATTGATTAAAAAACTATTTTTCAACGTGTCAATGACGTGGCAGATAGGTTAGAACGAGTTTAATAAAATATTGACGACTGTTTTGTTGACCGTAGTCTAATGGTCAACAAAACAGCAGAGGACATGTATAACATTACACTCCCGAACATTGGGACATAAGTGACACGAAGAGAGCATACATAGGGAGCAAGTGACAGAAACCTTAAACTATGAGTCTTTTCTAGTATTAAGTCTAAAACGACATTATCAAGATACTCAAGAAGCTAATACTTCCTGGTTAATATTACTTATGCGAAGATTTAAGAATTATTAAGCCAGACTAATAGTAGTTTCTACAAGTTGAGAATCTTGGTTGAGAGCTAATGTTAGAGGGGTAAAATTGATACTCAAATGATTGTAGTGTCCAAAGATCCTTAATTATAGTATATCCTTAATGAAGTCATATCTCTTCTGAATTCTGATTTTTTTCTTATTATTAAACGTATCATTTTTCCCATATCCTGTCATTGTACATTACATCTAGACGTAACAAAGTGGCTCCTCATCAAAGTTATACCGTATTAATTCTGTCCACCGGATTAATTCTGTCCATGTGCCACCACATCATTCAACGTTTTATTTTCACTAGATAATCTTAGTTCCAAATGCAAGCATGGCTTCACCGCCATCACTTTGTTGTTCCTTTGCCTTTGAATCGGTAAAGTTTACGTCCTAACACATACTAATTACCAGATTATTATTTGGCTTTCTCGACCGTGGACCAGGCTCGACGCTAGTTAGATGACTAAGTCAAAAGGTTAGTCTTAGTCACATAATTATGGAGGATAAAATAGCAATTCATTTATTAATACCATTCACTAGTTACATTAATTTTCTTCTAATAAGATCTCCATGTAAATTACGCAACTAATGAAGAGAACTTTAAATTTAACTCGATAACTAACTTGAACGACATTCTCGTTCAAAATTTTGAAACTTTCAACCCTAACTATAATCTCTCTGAAATCACACACAGATCTCTCTAATCACTCGGCCTAGGGGAAAAAGGAGATGCAAAGCGTAAGAGTGCGTGAAAGAAAGTTAAATGAAACAGTGAAGAAAAAAGGGGATCGGAGAACAATATTACCTTCTTCACGGCCAACATGGAAACGAGATCCGCAAAGCGAAAGAAGCAGCTCTGCTTCCCGCCGGGCAACGATCACGGCGGCGCATCGCAAATCGACCGAATCACCGACCTCCCAGACCCACTCCTCCACCACATCCTCTCCTACCTCCCAATCAGATCCATCGCCCAAACCTCCGCCCTCTCCAGACGCTGGCGCCTCCTCTGGTCCACCTTACCGGACCTCGACTTCACCACCGCCGCCGCCATAAAACGCTCTTCCATTCCCCCCAATTCGTACATCTCCACCGTCCTCTCCCTCCGCCACAAGCACTCCGACCTCCGCTCCCTCCGCTTCTCCGCCCGCCTCACCTTCTCCACGCTCAACTCCCTGATCCGCCTCGCCGTCCGCCACCGCGTCCAGTACCTCGACGTCGAAGTCTCCACCGACGACTACTTCAACTTCCCCCGCGGCGTAATCGCCAGTGAAACCCTAAGGACATTCAAATTGAAATCCCGATGCCCCGGATTCCGCCTCCTCCCGTCCTCCGTCATGGCCAGCGGCTTCCGGAACCTCGATTCCCTCTCCCTCTCCCTCGTCACGCTCCACGACCAGCAGTCCTCCCTCCTAGATCTCTTCACCGAGACCTCCTTCCCCTGCCTCCGCAAGCTCGACCTCGACACCTGCTTCGAATTGCGGCACCTCAAGGTCGGATGCCGCGCGCTCGAGGATTTCTCGATCGAGAATTGCTTCCACCTCCGCGGGCTCGAGATCTGCTGCGCGAAATTGACATCACTGAGAGTGGCCAGCTGCTTCGATGCTTACTGCGACGAGACGCGGGTGGAGATTAGGAACGGATCTAGGATTCGGTTCGTGGCGTGGGAGCAGAACGCCATCACCGGGAAGAGCGCGGTGGAGGAACTGAGGGCGGTGCGAGAGGCGTCGATTGGGTTCTTTGTGGATGATTACGATGACATTTGCTCCGACAAGCTTCACAGCGTTTGCAGTTTCATGAGTGGCTTCTCCCGCGCTGACTCTTTGACCCTTGACAGTCAGTGTATTGAGGTATAGTATATATAAATGATTGTGAAAAAGTTATTTCGAAAAAGTTAGTAATACCTGTGATTCTTCCAATATGGAACTAATAGGATAGAGTTTCTAAAACATAAACTGTCAATTTTTTCCCCAACACATTTTTGACTAATTACATTGTCTTCACTCATATTTGTTTTGTGCATTCATGGCAGATACTGTCGAGCAGCAAGTACTCGGCACAATTTGTGCACCCAATATTCAGCGATGTCCGAACGTTGGAGTTGCATACGGGTTTCAACAAGAAGAATGTAGCAGGGCTTGCATTCCTCTTTAGAAGCACTCCGACGTTGCATACTCTCGTTCTCAAGATCATGAATGACCACAAGACTGAAAGAAGGGTGAGTGTTATTATCATCATCGTCGTTAGGATTGGAGTTCCGTTCGGTTTTGATTAAACCCAAATTCAATTTGGCCCCATTTAAGCGAATGTGATTGTCATCGATGTGGTTTTCGGTTACTCGAGATTTGAATGTTTCGTTTGTTATACCGCTGTCAATATAGTCGAAATTGCATTTTGAAACTTACATGTTTACCCTTTTACGTTTCTAGGTTATCAAAAAATTTAAAAATAGAATCACATTTTTTTGGCTTACTAGTGTAGTAAAAAATCCCTTTTTAAATTTAAAATTTACGCTCATATTTTTCTAGGTCACCAAAATACTTTTATATAGAGTCTCTTTTGACTACATTGACTGAGGTTACCAGCATTGAACCTAAATAAACCATTGGGCTTGGTCCATTATCTGGGTGGATCTTGTAGTTGGAATTACATGGTGAACTAGACCCCAAATTTGGCTGGATCTCAGTTATTTCTTGTGAATTTGGTTTCAATCAACTCACTGAACCATCTATCTAAATTTACATTATTTTAATAAGTATTAGGTGTTATTTATCATTTACCATCGTGGTTGTATTTACGATGATAATGGAACCAGAAATCGTTTTTTTTTTATCATTATACCATGATCACTTCTCTTCCTCATAGATTAACAAATTAATTATCTCTAGTAATCTCACTTCATTACTTTTGCTCGTTGTTTTTTATTATCTCAGCAATGGAATAAGGACTTGTGGGACGTGGCCAATTGTGAACAAGAACAGTATTGGGAGTCTCAAGTCCAGAGCTTGAGTTCATTCCTAAACCATCTCAAGATAGTGAAGATACATGGGTTCCTAGAGTACGAGAATGAAGTTAGCCTAGCCAAATTTTTGCTCAAGCATGGTAAAGACTTGCAGGAAATGACCCTCTCCACGCCTCACCATTGCAACTACAGAGATAGCTTGAGACGGCAGAAAGTTAGATCTCAGATGATGGGCTTCTCATGGGCTTCCTCTAACGCCAAAATCTCCTTCCAATGACTCCACCTAGAGATGACATTTGAACTCGAAACAACGGGTTTCCAATTCGATCCAATTCGGCGAAAGCGAGTAAAACTCAATTTTTATGGGTTCTTGGTAGGGTGCAGGTTTTACCCGCTTTTGAAATTGGCGGGTTGGATTGAATTTGGGTTTTACTAAAATCCAACCCACTTTCCATCCAACTTATACTCATAAAACAAATTGATATCATTTCGTAACTAACAACAACAATTTGAATAATTTATGGACGTTATTAGTTTTTGTGCAAATATTTGTTCTTTGCACACTATATATATAGACCATGGTTCAAAAAGGCGGACTTAAACTAACGACTAGACGCAAGACAATGTCAAAATGGCTCATCCAGGGATTTCTTAGCGAGTTAGGTATCTAGTACGCAACGGCGAATTGAGGTGACGCTTAGGTATTAATAGGAAGAGCACGCAAGACGATGAATATAAATAAAGGGGAAACATTATTATCAATAAATTCAAACTTCCCTCTCAATTTTTAAAATAGTTCACTAACTTTGTGAGCTATTGAGCTATAATTTTTTTTTATACCTGTTTTGCTTGTTTTAAGTGTTACGTAAGATCATAGTTCAAAAAGGCGCGCTTAACCTTACGCTTAGGCACACTTAGGCGGTAGGCAAAGCAAAACGCCTCGCCTAGGAGTTCCGCACCTAGTTAGGTATTGGGAACACGTCAACGAAGTAAGGTGACACCTAAGTTTATCCTATGCATAATAGATGAAGCTAGACAATCCATATTAAAGAAGTTTTCTAGTATCAACTACGTAATCAATTTTATACGTCTTCAATAGCTCAAGAACTATGTGAGCTATTGAGCTCCGATTCTATGAATTTGTGAGTTATTTTCTTTTCTTTAAGCGTAAAGTAAGTTACTAATCATTTCAACCGAAGTGAGAAAGTGTTTAAGTTATGATTCCATTCATCATGTCGTGCAAAACTGCAAATAGTTATCTTTTTCCACGCCTGGGCAAGCTTAGTCTACTGTTAAGCAAGTTAGGCACTAGGCAAGTCCTCAACGCTCGCTTTACGTCTAATTTCTTCTTGAACTTTGCATAAGATATTTAATCACTTTACCAAAATGTTGAAATTCCCTAACCTGCTAGGTAATTCATTATTTAGTAAAAAATTACTATTTTACTTATAGCGCGTAGACTCGTTTAAACTTTAAACAATGTCTAGATGAACTAAGCACTAAACAAGACCGCAGCAGTGTCCGCCTTATACCTAATGTCTTCTTAAACCTTGATAATTTGATTTATTACTTCTTTCATTAACCACAACCAACCAAATTCACGAGAGCTCATTCATATTACTTGCAATTATGGAGCCCATTTAGGCAATCTAGGGCTGAAGTGGCTCGACACAACCCTAGAATTCAGCAGCGCAAATATGGGTCCACGCTTCACACATCTTGGAGTCTTGTACTGATTGATGGAAGCCCCTAGTTCTGTCACCGCATGGTCCATAATCACGTCAAAAGTTCCACTCTCCACCACCCTTATCTCCAAGGGCCCAATGGAGCTGTCCCAAACCCGGCCCTGTCTGTAAACACTGTTCAGACCCTCCTCCACAGCGAGGCAACACTCCGGAACAGTACTACTGCTCCTTTTGATCATGGCCATTATCGATCTCCCAAAACAACACGTAATGGCCCGGAACGTTCGAGGTCTCCGCGTAGCTCGTGTACTCCACCAGCGATGCACCGAACGGCGCGAGGTGCTGGACTGCAGCTCTCGTCACCGCGGTCTGTAGCTCGACCTCGTCGGTTTTGTCCGAATCGATGCTCAGGACGACGTTCTTCCTGCACACGAAGGTGAACTGTGGCGCCTTATTTTTGAAACCTCCAACTCGTAGCACATCTCCCACCCTGTACCGATACAGACCTAGCTACCACATAAAAAACAAAAAGAAACCAAGTAGTTTTCATTCCAATAATTCATATATAAAAAAAATTGTACAAATGTATAGTGGTGGTAAATAATTAGTAATTTAATTACCTGCGTACGTGGTGACAACTAGCTCATACTCTTGCCCTAGCTTCACATCCACGAGATCAACCAGCTTGATCTCCCCATAATTATCATCATCACAATCACCATCATCATCATGATCTGTCTTCTCGACGAATCGATCAACGGACAGGAACTCGAAGTAGGCCATGGTCGGTACGAGCGTGTACAAAACCTCGTCCGGGTTGCACAACGGGTTCAAGTTCAGCCCGAAGTAACACTCGGAAGAAGCGTACATTGAACAAACGAGCGGTAGACTTCCACCGCCGTAATGATCGATGGCAGGAATGTACTGTGACATCGCTCCAGTCACAATCACATCGATGTATTTACAATTACTCCAAACTAGGGCTGGCATTTCGGTTAGTTCGGTTATAACCGATAACCGAAATGTCGGTTACTGGTTAACCGAGACAGGGGATACGACTACCGCCAACCGACCGAAGAAAAGCTTCGGTTAGCCGGCAACCGACCGGTTGGTTACCGGTTAGTTGGCCGGTTAACCGAAGTAACCGCGAGATGGAGATGTGAGAAAAAACTTTGGTGGATTCAAGGAGCAGGAAGAGAGAAGAGAAGGAAGGAAGTTCTTGGCTGTGTTACCCTTTATGCGCTGTGTTTGAGTCAAAGTAAAGAATGTCTGAGCCCTTTCTGTAAAGATGGTAAGATACTAAAAGACTTTCCTGTTTTCCGTTTCTCCCGTGGGGTAATTGATCCCCAATAAACATCAAAATAAATCCATTTCCACATCCCCCAATCCATTCGAATCATCATACGATTAGATCCCAAGCTCCTTGATTAATTGTTCATTCCTCAGCTTTCTCCACAATGACTTCTTCCTCTTCCCCTGCTGGCTTCTCCTCAACACAGCTGCCTCTGTTTTGGGTTCCTCTGCCACGACCTCGGCGGCAGCAATAGCTGGCTCCTCGACAGCTTCTTCTGCTGCAGGCGTCTCCTCCTCGACAGCAGCATGAGGGAGATTGTGGCGTCGGCGGCAGGGAGAGAGCGAGGGATAGGGTCGGTAACGGCAGGGGCAGGCGGCGCCGCGCAGCAGGGAGGGAGTGAGGGAGAGGCCCGGCGACGGCGCGCGGCAAGGAGAGAGTGAGGGAGAGGGCCGAAGGTGACAGTGGCAGGCGCGGCGACGGGGAGAGTGAGGGCGGCGCGGCAGCGGCAGGAGACTGCTGTGGGAGGATTCTGTTGTGCTGCACTGCTGAGTGCTGCCGATTGTGGAAGGCGAAGGAGGGCTGGCAAATTCTCGATGTTAGGGTTAGGAGGAGACAGACACATCACATACGGCGGCGTTTTGGGAGGGTGAGGATGCGCCGGTTAGTCGGTTTAACCGGCGGTTATTTACGTCGGTTAGCCGGTTAACCGGTCTTCCCAACCCTTCTACCGCCAACCGCCCGCGCCCTCTATTTTTCGGTTATCGGTTAACCGGTAACCGCCGGTTATCGGTTTAACCGGCCGGTTAACCGGCAACCGATAACCGAATGGCCAGCCCTACTCCAAACCCTAGGTATGATCCCTCTCCACGAAGACGACGATAACGTGTCGTCCCTCCTGCACTCCCTCTCGAGGAAATCTGCCAGTCCAGGGTTCGATCCGACCAGAACCCTGGACACGGCCTTCCTGACTACAGGGTCGGTGACGATCCTGGGGTCAATAGTGCCGTTTCTGATATCCTTGCAGAGCGAGGGCCAGTTGTTTTCGAAAAACTTTATTGCCCTGATGAAACCCGAGGCGAAAACCGCCCCGATGCGGAGGACCTTGTGGCGGAGGACGAGGCCGTAGAGGAGCTGGGAGTACATGCTCTGGTGGGTGTCGTTGCAGAGGATGGTTTCGGTGGGGCTTGTGTAGTTGGTGTAGGGATCATTGGCTCGGGCGAAATAGCGGGATTTGTAATAGCCAGTGAGGACCGGGCGAGCTGGGAGTCCCGATGGAGTTTTGGATTCAGATTTGACGAAGAGGAAGTACATTCCTTTGCCGTTTTGGAGGTTGGGAAGGAACTGGTTAATGACTGGCATGATTAGGCTGTAGAGATGGGATTTCCTGTCGAGCTCTTCGTCGATCGTGGGCATTAGTTTCCTCTCCCCTGCCGACATCCCAGAACTGTGGAAGAGCGAGAGGGTAGGTATTAAATCAAGGACAAACTGACCATTTAGAGGGAAAAGTTATGTGTGGATACTAGATTTGAGGAAGCTGACTATTTTTTTAAGATAATATAGTTTGTGTGATAATGCTTTTCAGATCACATATATATTACATAAAGTCTGACATTTTTAGCTCACAGGAATCAAAATTGTTTTTTTTTTTTTGATGAGACAGGAATCTAAATTTGAATTTTAGAAGAAATAAATAAATATAGATCAATAAAGAATAGTAGGAGAATGAAAAAAGAAAAAAAGAGAGTGTGGTAGGGGTAGGTGACACATTCTAATTGAATTATTGAAAAATGAAAAAATTAACTAAAAATTAAACTACCCTTTCTTAATTCGTTGGTTGTTTGCCCCAAAGTTTCAAGTTAATATAAAGATAGTAAAGTATTCTTTCAATTTAGATCATTAGATCTACGAAGAAAAAAAATAATAAAAGAACAGAAAAATGGAGTTAGTAAAAAATATGATGGTTGGAAAGAATGCTGATATGTATGCGCAGAAAGACTGAAATTTTGAATGAAGTGGAAATGGAGAAACTTTTTATCATATTTTTATAAATTCTTAGTCCTAATCCCTTCTTATAATTTAATATCATATAGTATAGTTTGATGAGAAACAACTATGAATATGAATTTTTTATTTTATGAATTGCTGCTTAGTTTATTATCAAAATGGAATTCATCCATAAGCAAAGGACTTGCTCCAATAATTAAAATACAATATAATATAGGTGGCTGAAGGTTGAGATATAAAGAGTACGAACAAGTTTTTCAAAGTGGCAATATTAAATATTGAACCTCTTTAAACTGGTTATTAAGAAGAAGAAGAAGAAGAAGAAGAAGAAGAAGAATAGGACTGGAACAAATTCTATACATGCACGCCAGCTGCTGGACGAAATACGTACGTACCTGGTTAAGAACTCGGAGATGGGCTGGGAGCAGAGGATGGGGGAAGTGTCGCCACTGGCGATACGGTCGATATCCGGCTTCACATCCTCGTAGGTGACTACAGGGATCAGCTTCTTGAAACTGGCCTTGTCGACGTTGTTGCTCCGGTTAAGGCCATACCTTCGCAAGTACTCGACGCCGGAGTTTCTTGCCAGGATCTCGGCGAGAACCTCGTTTTGGACATCGTCGGCATTGCTCGTCACTTCCTCGATGAACTCGAGCGCAGTTTTGTTTTTATGATCAGTTTCTGCCACGTCGGACATGGCTGTGGAGAGCTTGAGATGGAGAGGATTATGGAAAGCAGAGAAGGGTAAAAGAGATGTCTGGTGATAAAGGGAGAGAATGGAGGGAAGGGAGATGGGTATATATAGGAGACATTGGAGACTAGGCATGTGGGCTTTGCTTGTGTAACCCACAAAGACAAAAGGGCATGCAAAAGTCTTCGTTGGAATAGTGAGTAATGTACAGTTGGATGCTATTCAAATTCAATTCTACTTACCGATGACACCAGACAGGCAGACACACACAAGAAAAAGACTTATATCGTGCAAACTTTTGGCGAGAGGACCCAGGATACCATAGAAGGAGCACGTTCCAAATCGGAGGGGGAAAATTGGGAGATGGTGTTGTTCAAATTTTTAGAAAAAATCCACGTACGTATTTTGGTTTTTCAAAACAATTTCACCCATATTTGTCATCTTTAAAGTTGAGAGCAAAGAATAAACTTCATAATTTAGAGATTTGAGAAGTGGAGAACAAGAATCAGAGCAAGAGTTATATTTTAATCTATATAATAATTAGGGCTAATACCACTACAAAATTCGAACTATGATCAAAATGTCACTTGCGTCGTCCTATTTTTTCAAATATTCCATTTGTGTCCTATTCTACGATAATTTCGTGTCATTTGTATCCTGACAATTTCGTTGACTGCTAAACATAAATGTTGACCGGACGGAAGTCAAATTGTTGTTCACTTTTGCTGATGTGGCATAAATGTTGTGGCCAAGTAGATTTCACATCATTGACACGTCAGATTTTCAATTCAAAATTAATTAATATTTATAAAAAATTCAAAAATCAAATTTCCTTTTTCTCGAAAAAAAAAAAACTTTTATCCTTCCTGGGCTTTTGCATCAATGGTGTCTGCTCCTTTGTTTCCTCCGGCGAAACAACTTCATCTTCCTCTTCCTCCAAGCCAGCTCAATCTGTCGGCAGATCTAGGTTCGCAAGATGGGAGGTCACTGAGTTAGGTTCCTCGCTAGCACGGTAGCCGCCCTGAAGTCGACGCCATCGTGGTGTTTTGGTTTGAAGGATGTTAGATGAACATTGTGCGAATTCAGTCGCGTCGGGAGCCAACGTTGAGCTAGAACGAGGGAAGGAAGCTGCTGCGATGGGCGAGGGAGCCGGCGAAACTAGGCCTAGATTTCATCGAGGACCGATTTCGTCGATAGCCCCCGGATCTTGTTTCTCTTTTTGCAAGCGCCCAATTTTCTTGTACCCCTGCTGGTTGCTGCAAATCTGGAATTTGGGAATAAAGGAGTTTGTGGCTAGGAACTGAATTGGTGATGAGCTCCTTGGTGGTGGGGACTTCGGAGATTAGGGGTTAGAGATGAGAGTGGACGGACGGGTGATGAGCTCCTCGTCGCCACTGGAACAAAAAAGGTTCAGGGAGATGGAACGACTCGATGGCCAGATAGGTTCCAAAGTTTTCAAATCCGATTGGACGGGGGCAGTAGATGAAGGATATGCGGCAGGTGTCGGCGGGGGAGATCGGCGGTGGGTCGATGGGGGAATTGGCGGTGGTGAAGGATTTTTTTAGGGTAAATTGCAGAGGAAGGCCGTATCAATTTTTTTTTCATGAGATGAAAAGTAATTAAGAATTGGAGTTAAAATTTCAATGTCAAATGCCACCGCTGATTGGATTTTTTGTTAAAAACTAACAGTCAACATCAGTCAACACTAACAAAATAATAGTTTAGGACATAAATGGAATATTTGAAAGAATATGATACAAGTGACATTTTTGTCATAGTTCGGGTGTTGTAGTGGTATTAGCCCTAATAATTATAGTTTATTGTATGAATTAGAATGTATCCTCAAGATTTGTGAGAAACGAGGAAATTTGGATGATTTAGGAATTTGAGAAGTGAAGAATACACAATTAGAGGGGTAGAGTTTTATTTTAATTTATATAAAAATCATAATGTATACTATGGATTAAAATCTATTTTTATATGTGCACATTTATATGTGCATCGTAATATAAATTGTTAGCAAAGAGTTTAAAAATGTATACATATATTTTAGGACTTTGCTATAGTGACTTGCATGTCACCGTAACTTGCACTTTCGGTCGACCTCAGTTAGGATTAGGTCGACTTAATATGTTGTTTCAATGTAAAAATAGTTTCATGGTGTCTACTTTGTAGATTCATATCTTACAATTGGCTCAATGGAAATTGGAGATTAATAGCTTGTTTTGAAGCTGGAGTGTCCCTATACACATTGAAGTGCTTGGGAGCTCGATAGGAAGTCTAGAAGACCAATTTTGAACCTTATCAAAAGGCTATGCCAAAACTGGGAAACTGGGAACGTGTTTGTGAAGCCTACTTTGGAGCTCAATTCGAGAAGCATGGACGAGAGTCGAGTCAAGGGGCCTCTAAAAAATGAAAGTAGTTATGTTTGTTTACAAAGGCAAGGCATTTGATGAAATATTGGATATCTGGAAGGCTTCAAACAAAAGGTTCGAAGTTGCTACGAAGTAAACTGCCTTCTAGCACAAAAAAGCTGAAAAAAAAAAAACAAAACAGCATTTGTAACAAATATCAATATCATTCGTACTTCAACCATCCCAGAAATTTGAAATACTGAATTTGATTATGCCAGAATCTCGTTTGTTATTCACATACCTGACCGTAAGTCGCAACACGGAGTATATCAAACTGTAAGACAAGGTGCTTTTAAGTGAAAGAAACAAAGACGAACTAGTAAAACACACAAAAAATGGATGTCTCCAAAGTGTGTTTTGTTGCTTATACATCTGAATGATAATAACAGCAAAAGAGGCAGCAGCGTCCTTGACGGAACGGAACGAAAGGTGCATGCATGGCGCAGATTTTGCATCAAATCATTAAAAAGTCTAATTAATAAGCACTTTGTGCTATATATATATATATAAAACATATTAACATTGATTAGCTCTAATCATTCATATGTTCTTTCCAACTAGTGTAACTAACTTATCGTAATCAAGGAAATGGCCAAATTAAAGGCTTCTTTATCTCCAAATCACATGTATAGGCATTTCACAATCCAGACGAGCGTGCAAAGTTGTATCCCGCGTTTTCCATCAATGCATGATGAGCAACACAAGATGTGGTAGAACTACGTGTGGTTAAGGAGGGGTTATAACTTACAATCTCACGTCAATATTTGGTATGAATGAGATCTATCGATCATGTATGTATGAACCCAAGCTCGCGAAACATCTTCAGCGTCCTACCAAAGCCCAATAGTGAAACATAAACTTTTTTTTTTTAAATTTAAATAGACCATTAGGCATTCCAGGTAAGTGACCTCTCTTCCTCCACTCATTTCAAACTTTCCATTTCCCTATCTTTACTTTCCATATTATTCTTCAAAAAATTATACTAATGTGGATCGTCGAAATGTAGATGACCGGATATCCTACCTCTCCACAAACAGTATTCCATAATAAGAAGTTTATTGAAACTTTACTAATAAGAGTTCCAAATAAACAGTTCAACTCAGCAAAATTCAACATTACTACACATGCATATGCATGTATGGCTGATAATTGAGATCAGTAGTGCGTGCATATATCTTAAAGCAACTCAATACCAGCAGGGCACTTAACTTTTAAAAAATCCACGTGTCAATATGCAGTAGATAGTCGAATTGCAGACGGCTAGTGACAGAGTGTATAGTCGAATCATATCATAGATATATATGTACAGTATCTATTTTCATAATACACAGCTGGATTTTATTTAATATCTCACTTACCGTGCACTTGTGAGGAAATCACATATCCAAATCCCGGATTGTGCTTAAAGTTGGGTTTTATTCTTAATACGGAAGGGATTGTGTTTGAAGTTAAAACTCAAAAATAGTTAATGGCGTGTTTGGCAAAAAGAGGTACACAAATCAAACATCTGTCCGCTACCGTTGACTGGAAGTGATCTGGAAATATTCACCAATCACTCTATACGTGGCTTCTTCTTATTCATGTAATAAAAGGGAGATTTACTTCTTCTTTTCATTGAGAAAAAAGCGGGGAAAGGGGAAGCTGTTCTCCTACTTTGTTGCAACACTGCTGGATTCGTGGAGTCTTATTTACCTTCAACGTAGGACTGTAGGAGAGTTGTTCTCTCTATTATGGTGCCTCAACAAGGTAGAGGGGTAAGAGTAACAATGTTGCAAATTACACAGCGTTGAAATTATGATTGGTGCTAAGAGGATTATTAGAAAATATTAGTTGGGGTGGAAGGAAGGTGTGTACTGAGTCTAAAATTTGGCTTTCAATTGGTTAGACAAAATATCAATGGCGACTTGAACCAACTGTTCTTGTTAACAAATCTGCAGTTTGATGTTCAGTTGACAAATAGCTCTGATGAATGACTCCTTCAACTAGTTGCCTTATATAATGAATATGAGTCTCGATGTGCTTCATCCTGTCATGTAATATTGGGTTGGTAGCGATCCTGATTGAACTAGTATTATCACCATATAGCTTAATGGGCATCATAGAGGTCTGATGACATCAAAACCTACATGTAAGGGTATGTTTTGTGCCAATTCATGTGCTTAAGCGTTTAAACATTGTCAAATACATCCCTATTTCGTTCCTATTTGATTTTGAGGTGATTATAGGGTGTATTAGTCAAAATGTGCACATTAGGTACAAAACAAGGTCACAAGTGTAGAAAATGGAAAAGGAACAAAGATCGTGGCCTAGAAGGCAAAGATCACGGCCGAAATCTCAAGTCGTGAATTCTCGTTGAAGATCGCGACCCAGAAGCCAAAGATCACGACCACGATATTGGAGCCACAGGGCGTGAACTTCGCGAGGAAGGAGCCATGGATGAGCAGAGACTTTCCCCAGTCGAATCACGGCCAATGTGAAAAATGCCTGTGAAGAAGATTGCGACCGCGACTCAAGGATCGCAACCGCGATCTACCCCGTCCTTAAGGCCTCTACGACAACGTTTTGAGTTCACGGCCGCGATCTCTCTGCCTCAGGCCGCGAACTTCCCCGAAGCCAAATTGCCTACAAATAGAAGACCCCTTCCCCCTTTTGTAGAGAGCTGATTTTGGGTGAAATTTCTAGTTCCGGAGAGGGAGAAGAGAGAGAAGCTGAAGGGAGAAGAAGAGAAGGAGAAGAATTAGGAGCTAGGAGCAAGGAGGCATCTTCTACCCCAAGTCTTCTTCTATTTCTACCATGTATCTTCTTTCCTTCTTTATGAAGTAGTCCTCTAAGTTACTAGGGGTTCTAAACCCCAAACTCTAGTTTTAGGGTTTATTATGTATGTAGGGATATTTTAGGGTTTGAATGAATGAATGTGTTTGTCTAGTTGATTTTCAATGTCACTCTTTCCTAAATGATGGCGTTTGGGTAAGTCGCCCTAAACTTCCCTCTTAGCCTACTTTATGCTACTGCGTTGTGTAAGGAGGTCTAGGGTTAGACGGGTATGCGCCAGCTGGCGAGTTTAGGTTAGATGTGTGAATGAGAGTCTATAGTGGTCAGGGCGACTGAACGCCTGCTATAGGTATCCTTTCTAGATGGAACCCGAGATGAAACCTAGGTGTGGACGGTGGATAGTGTCCATTGAGATTTACTCTAAGGGGCGCACTTCACCCAAACAACTCGCCGTGTTTGAACAACATTTTGGTTGCCGACAGCCGTCGACAGCCGCCGCGCCGCCACCGTCACCTCCGGCCACTTTCCGCGAGACCCCCAAAGTGGTTTTTGCCTTGATTCTGAATCCCTCTCCCTCCTCTCACCTTCCTCTATGGTCCTACTTGTGTGTCCAGGTGTGTGTCTTGACTTTTTTTTGCTATTTCTGGAAAATCGGACTGTAGATGTTAGGCTTGAGAACTGTGAATTGATTGGCATGATTGAATTAGGATAGGGCAAGGGATGACTTTCCTTGTGACCTTATTGGCATAATTTTGAGGATGTTTGCCTCTTTGCTCTGATTTGCCATGTTCCATGCTAGACCTTAGTCTACTTTGCCTATTTTCCTGTCCTTGTGGTTGCAAAGCAGATCCTTTGAAATTACATGTTGCCAAGTAGTTCTTAAGTGTGGGGGAATTGAATATCCCCTACCCGTCTTTCTAACGTGTTTACCCACGTGGTTCCACCTTTGACTGCTTTGTTGTGCAGGAACATGCCTCGTAACCACCTCTTTATGCGCCATGAGGCTCCCACCTCCGAGGGTCATTCGAAGTATCAGGAGGTCCTGGACGGCTCCTTCGAGCCCCACAGCCACCTCGATTTCAATTTTTCCGGAGCTTCACTACTATGGCGAGATGGCCGCCGCGATTGGCAATCTTGACTGGCGCACTCTCCTGTCCATTATGGAGCCCACTTACAAGGAGTTGGTGTGGGATTTCTATACCACCTACTCCTTTCGGTCTTCGGCACCTCATGACCGGCATGATGCTATTACATTCCGGCTGGGCAGGGCAGAGAAGAAGATGAGAATGACGAGCCTTGCCCGAGCCTTGGAAATCAAATACTCGTTCGGGTATGGTGTTAAGGAGGCAGCCAGCCCACCTGGTTTCCGCGTCAACGACTCCTACCACCAGATTTGTTGACCGGATGCTAGTGAGCAGCAGTTCGAGGCCGGCTAGACCAATGTCACCACCCTCCGACCCCAGTAGCACATCCTCAACCTCCTTCTCACTCCTTGGTGGTTCTTAATTCTAGTGGCCCGCACAAGCTCACCAAGCATGTGCTTCATTGCATGTACGCTATGCGGGATCCGGACCACAACCTGCACCTCGGTTCGATCGTGGAGAAAATTTTCGCCAAGTGCCAAGCCAAACTACATTTAATGTGGTCCCCTTATCACTCGTCTAGCCCGCCACTTTGAGGTGGAGTTCCGGGGGTTGGCTGATGCCTCTGCTCAGTTAGGATCACACCCGCTCAGTAGGAACGTCCTCTTCAAAGCCCTTCTCTTGAATTCCGATGATGATCGCGAGTGGGTGGATGGTATATCCATGCATCCTATTCCTGGTGCGGGTGCTGCTGCGAAGTTCGAGGAGGATGGTGATGATGATGACGAGGATGAGGATGATGAGGATGGTGGTGGTGGTGGGGCTATGGTTGAGGACGAGTCGGAGCCCCCGCTTTCCCCGCTTGGGGATCTTCCTCCACAACGAACACCCGAGCGAGCCGAGTCCTCCTCTAGTCCTTCTATTCCGCCGATGGACTTTATCAACGAGAAATTCCACCAGATGGGGCTCCAGTTTCAGCAGCTTGGGCTCCATAGCCAGCAACCCATGGATCCAGCGCTAGTTCCAGCACCAGGACACAACCCACCAGGCTTAGTACACCTGTCGCATGGCTGCCTTCGACGAGCGTCTCGACCGCTTGAAGGCTCAGCAGGGTGCCACCCTTGGTCATATTGAGCGGGAGCGGGCCCACAGCCTTCGGATGATGGAGTACCAGGAGCACATACTTCACTCCGTGGGAGCACTCACCACCACCACCGGAGGACTTTGACGACATCATGCGCAACATTGACTTCGACTGCCTCGAGTAGGTTATACTTGCTGGCTCTTATTTGTGTGTGTCTTGTGTTTTGTTTTGTTTTATTTTGGGAAGGAGTGCAAACTGGATTTGTGTGTTTGGTTTGTTTGTTTTTCTTTGGATATTGTGCCATTGGGCTGAAAACTCTACCTAACAACTTTGTGTTTGAGTGGTTGTTTTCTGCTCTAGCCCGTGTTCTTGCCGACTGGTCCCATTTCCAGTCCTCCACCCCCGACTGGTCTACTTTCTAGTCCAGATACAGTATGTTCTTCCCGGTAACATCGTTCCCCTTATCTTTACCTCTTCTTCATTGAGGGAAATGTCGATCTTAAGTGTGGGGGTGTTTTTATTTGACTTCTTAGATGTGTTTGTATGCTTGGAGCCTAGTCCACTGTCCAAATTTCGATTTGAGGGCTCCAAGTATGTGTTCCTTGCAATCACCTTCTCAGTATGCTTTGAATTGACAGTCTTTATAGTACTATGAAACCTAAGGAGGTAGTTGTAGCACTATGGAGGATGCTGAAGTATAAGATCTCTCCTATCTTTCTCTTTGATGTGTCGGTTGATTGTGTGAACTAGTGGATTTAGGAACTTTCATTCATGTGATATCGATGACTCTCTCTGGTGTGTGGACTCATGTATCATAGAAGGGTGCTCATTGTGCGTAATGACAAAGCAGCTGGTCCTCCATGTCAACAAATTTTGAAATTTTAAACATGGGGTAAGCCCAACATGTGTGGCACCGTTCATTGCACAAAATCAGGTTTTGAAAGAGATTTTAGTGATCCTTAGTGGGGTAGTTCGATAAGGTGAAGCTAAGCCGTCTCTAGTTATAGGTGTCAATCGGGCGGGTTCAATTGGGTTCGGGTTCAAACGGGTTGCGGGTTAATCGGGTTGCGGGTTTATCGGGTTCGGATTCAAACGGGTTACAGGTTAGTCGGATTCCGGGTTCATCGGGTTTGGGGTCAATCGGGTTGCGGGTTCATTGGGTTTTGGATCGGGCGGGTTGCGGGTTGTTCAGGTCAGCGCATCGAGTAACTTACTCATTACTCGTTACCAACTTACACATTTTATTACACTAATTTAAAATATTTTTCTCAACTTTTTAACCAATTTCTTTCTACCTCGTATATATATACTTAATTAAAAAAAAACTAATCAAAATGTTGAATCAATTTGTATGACTTGCAAACTTGTTATATAATTAATCGTAATTGGTAAAGTACACTAGCTAATAGTAATGCTGATATCAACATTCGCAACCAAAAGACACCATTAATTATTTATTTGATATTTTAGTATTATTTAAGTAGTAATTGGATTAAGGTATCTCGTTTAGTATAACCATGCAAATATGGTATTTGGCAAAAGCAGAGTGATAAAAGGAGTTATTTAGAAATAACTCATTGGCCAAATAACTTCAGTAAACTGTTGTCAAACAAGTTATTTGTAAAATTGTTCGAAATGTCCTAAAAATTGAACTATTAAAGATTAACTATCAAATTTAGTAAAATTGTTGTGACTTCAATCATAACTTACTCAATAACATATATCCTATGCACTTCGCCTTACACTCAATCGACAATATTAAGTTAGTGTATGTTGTTGATCGTGTACTCTAAACCATCAATACATTATACACTAACCACATACCCTATACCCTAACCATATATCCTTATGAGTTGTGATTTTGCTAGTATAGTTAATTTAAATGTGAAATTCATACTTTGATGTTCAAAACATAGATGAAAAAGTTATATATGCTAATTGCTATACCCTAACCATATATCATATACTCTACACTACTATATACCATGTACCCTAACCACGTACCATAAACATAAATTAAAAAGGGATCTCCTGCCGTTAAAGACTTCAAATGAGTTCAAGTGAACATATGTTAATAAAAGACTTAGAACCGTAAAAATCATTAATACCTTATACCCTAACCACATACACCCTAAATCATATGTACCTTAACAATCGTATGACTGAGTTATTGCGATCGTATGACTTAACATGCTAAGTTTAACCCCCATTTTGAAATAAAAGTTCAACACTAACACAAATTAAATGTGTCAAAATTTTACTAAGTGTTGTAAAATAACGATCATATAGTGTTGAAGTTGCAATAAATGTATAGGCATAGAAAACAGGTAGACAAATTAAGTGATATGTAAAACAAATGATTGTTGTACCAAATGGTTAATTTAGTTATTAGCCCATACAATTACATATATATATATTAGTCTTCAAAGCGTATAACAATAAATTTACATGCCCTCCATAAAAATATTAAATATTCATATTTCAAAGGCTAAAATTTTGAAAAACCAAAAAGTTGAAAACACCAAATTTGTTTCCTTTTTTATTTTCACAAAAAATACAAAATTTCTCTCCTTTCTCCTTCCAAAATTTAGAAACACTCAATTTTTCCTCTTGTTTCTCTTCCATAAAATTGAAAGAACCAAATTTCCTTCCCTTTCTCTTCCATAAAATTGAAGAATCAAATTTCCCTCTTTCTTCTTTCCTTACACAAAAAGTTGAAAACTCAAAATTTCCCTCCTTATTTGTCTTTCATAATCAAAAGAACCAAACTTTCCTAATTCTTTCTCTTCCCACAAATCAAAACCACCAAAGTTCCCCCTTGTTTCTTTTCTAAAAAATTCAAAGAACCAAATTTCCCTATTCTTTCTCTTCCCAAAAAGTTGAATACACCAAAATTTCTCTCTTCTTTAAAAAGCATCAAATTACCAAATACATTATTTTATTGAATAGTTAAATTAACCAAAATTTTAATTTAAATATTATATTAATATTGTCCATGATCTCAATTATTAATTCTTCATTATTAATATTGACATTGTGTTGATTTTATATTTTATATTTATTTTTTAATTTTGTTAAAGAACTTAGTGTTCAAGTGATGTTCATGTTTAAATTTTTGTAATTTTCTTAAAATACATAATATCACGTGAGTTTCATATTTTTTAAAATTCTCTATACGAAATGAAAAAATAATTTTACCTAAGTTTAGAATGAAAATTTTTATTTTGAAAAACTGTGTATTGTATAATATAATAATTATTCAAGTGGATTAGGTGAAGTTCAGGTTGAGTTGGTCGAGTTACGAGTTAGTTGGGTTCGGATCAATCGGGTTCGGGTTTAATCGGGTTGTGGGTCAATCGGGTTCTGGTTAATCAGGTTGCGGGTCATTTGGGTTGCGGGTTAGTTGGGTTGCGGGCCGGGCGGGTTACGGGTTGTCGACTTTTACTCAATTCGGGTTGCGGGTCGAGTTAATCGGGTTGGGTTCTGGTTTGACACCTATATCTCTAGTACAAGTAAAAATTCCACCAGTTGAACGTTTGCCTACTAGAGGATGTGTTTTAAGGGCACGAATAGAGTTTCCGACCCTTCTTAATTTCATTGACCCACCACACAAAGTGAGAAAAAGGAGTTAAAAGAAGTACTATGGCGAGCAACACATGTACATGAATTGCTCTTCCTCATCCGATAAGGGTCGACCGCCCATTAAAACTGTAGTTGGAACCCCAGCAAAGTGTAACAAATAAGAAAAAGGAAAAAACCATCAGAAAACGTTGTTCCAACAAGGGAAATGGAATGTAAAGAGCACCCGATACAGAGAGTCCTTTATTGTTGTGTTATGTGAGTCTCTTTATCCATGAATTATCTGTCCTAGGTCAACATATGATCCTGGTGTGATTCCAGTACTCGCATTGAGGGAAATAGGGGATATCTTAGAAAACTGGTTGACCTCGTAATTTGTTAAATGATCTAGAAAATCCTCTACCGACGATCGGGTTGCATGGTGCTATAGAGGTCTGGAGAGCTGCATTGGATTGAGCCAGGTTTGCTTGGGGACAAGCAAACGGTTAGGTATGGTGGATTTGATACACCGCTATTTGTACATATTTTTGGCCACTATTCTTGAATAGTTTGAGAGTCAATTCTCACGTTTTAAGCCAATTTCACGCTAGGTTTTGCTTTTATGTCATATTTCAGAACTTGGAGCGGAAAGGAAGGCTTGGAAACGAGTTTCGGGAGGAAAGCACTAAGGAGACAGAAGGAGTGCAAGGACCAAATTCCCCGGTCTGGCCATCAAAAACCCTACCGAGGAAAAGCCACTAGCGATCGGGGAAACTATCCAAGGAAATTCCCTGATCTGGACCCCCAACTCCCCGACCGGGGAATTCAACCTGAGGTCGGGTTTTCTCCACTTAATGTTGCACGCCGTTTTACAAAAACCTGGTTGGTTCTCTTAATACCCGACGGGGTAATTGGACCGGGTTTCGAGAGCTGGGGCTGTTACAAGCATATTTATGGTTCTTGGGCTATTATCCAAGCTTGGGAGAAAGAAAGAGAGACCTAGAGAGAGAAAGTGATGAACCCAACCTCCAAGGTGATCTAGATCGAGTTTTGACACCATTGGAGCTCGATTGAAGCCTAGAGAAGCACTGATTGATAACCAGAAGCTGGAATTCATCCTCCTCAAGATGATTTCTGCATCTGAAGCTGATTTCTCTTCCCTCTCTATGGAGTAAACTCCCTCTCTCGCCTGGGTATGAAGAATCCTAGATTTGTATGTTAGGTTTGATTGTATGAACCCAAGTACATGATATTTTGATATTGATTATATTCGATTAAGGCATAATTTCTGAATTGCATGAATCTTGACCACATTCTTGTAGTTTCTGCTTTGACCTAGAAAGAGAATATATGCGTAGGTTGATAGAGCACCCTTGATTGAACGTGGTGAATTGACTACTTTAGTCGAGAAGTCCATTCACTGCTCTTAACTGGTGTAGAACCCAGTATAGGAAGTTTGAATCTTATTGCCTCGATTAGTTTATTCCGGTGGAGGTTAGTCGTACGTTGGGTATTCAAACTGAGTGGGTCTGGAGCACTTTAATCAAGACTCCAGACTGTTTGAGAATTTTCCGTGGTTCAAAACATCAATCAACTTGGTTTAGATGAATTACAACTCGGCCTAACTGCAATCTAGGGGGACTCGTACCTGATTGAGCCTTCTTAATTTGAATAACAACCTTACTACTTTGTGTTCGCTTAGATAAGTTACAACTTCACTACATTCAAACTGCTCGATAACGAGAACGTCACTGAGTAGTCATCACATCTAGGACCCGGGTTGACAAGTAAAGCTAAACCCGCTATACTACGCATTAGTTTGTGGTTACACTTGGTCACTTTCTAGTGTGACGGTATTGGCGAGTCAATCCGAATATGAACACATCATTTTTAGGTGAAAGAAACTTTGATGTGTTGGATTGGTGACATGTTTTTCTTTGTGGAAGTGTCAAAAAACAACATATTCCAATAGTTTGAACAAGCCAACGAATAGATTTGATCAAGTTTGCATATGTGCAACAAACCATGTCTTTAAATAAGTTATTAATATTATTTTAAGACAACTTTTCTAAACCCTACTAATTTTTTTTGAAAGGTTAATAGGGCTCTTCATCGTATTTAGGGTTTGAGAGGTTGAATGAACGCAATTAACTATTAAGGAGAATCCAAATCCACCAACAAACAACAATTATCGATGAGCATAATAAATTTGTCGACATGCCTTCATAAGCTAGCAAGAAGCTAGCTTGCAAGATGAGCTTGCTGACAAGCTGACAAGACGGGCTTGGTGACATCCCCTGTCACTCCCTGAGACTAAGTACGAGCTCTTTATGTTTACATGTTCATGTAATGGTTTCATCGAGGTGGTTAACTATACGAGAGCAACAAAAAGCTAACTATGGGGGCCATTAGGAGTTGTCAAGGGTGTGATTGAGACTTCATCATTGACGCAAAGCAAAGAGTTTCAACCCCATCCAGTCAAGGCAAGGCGATAAGACTCATCACCAACCCCACATTAAGGCTTAACCAGTCGCCAAGAAGGGACGAGGGGCCCTCAAGGCGATAGGAGTAAACCAAGACAATTGTTACCAACTAGCCATCAAGTCATTGATGAGGAAACCGAGGCGGTTGTAGCAACCGGCCAACCGGTAGTTACACCTGATGTGTATAAATAGGACAAATGAATACTGGAAAAGGATTCCACAACCAAACACTTGACACCCAATATCAAACTTTGCATTTTCTCTTCAAATAGTTTCTGGAGACCTCACTAAACCTCCATAGGAGTATAGCAACTTAACATAACTTGTTATAAATAAAACCATAAAAAACATCAAACACCGTTGTTCAAACATTGTTCGAAGAGGAGTGAATTGCGTAATTTCATTGTTGAAGAAGTCATGGTGCAAATTATTAATATCAAATACTATAGTTTTTCTGGACGGAAAACACTAGGATTGACCGAATTTGATTTTTACCAAAACGAGCCACAAATCCAGTGGGGGAGGTTGGGTCCGATCGAAACCACTTCAACCATTCGGGTTGACCACAGGTTTAATAACCAAGCCAAAGCAATTAACCACATATATATACTGCTGCATTCAATTCATTCGCACCATGCATAGTCATTTTCTGCATGTCTTTTGGTGTAGTGTGTTTGGTTAACATATGGGGCCAATTCAAGCCACCCATTCTTTCCTACTCCAGCACAAAATATACACAAACTGTGCCCTGCTTGGATTCTATCTTTCATCTTATGGCCTGGACGTGGAGGCCGAAAGTTCACTATTTATCAGGATGAGATAATACTGTAGTTCTTTCTCAAATATAAGTCCAAATGGGGGAGAAATGAAAGCCTATATGGAAGTTCTGTGGAGAGTTGTAGGGATACTGGTTGAAGTTGAAGGGATACATCCCCCGACAAAAGAGACTGTACTGTGGCCCATTTTGCTGGATGAAATCTGTGTCCTTTTTTTATCTTTGAAACCACATAGAAGAAAGAAATTGGATGGAAAGTGGGTAAATATTATTATGTTCTTCGCTTCTTTGTATAATTCCCCTTCACTCATATTTTGTGGAGCTATGAGATCATTGAGATGTCTCATCGTTTGGATCCACATGTGAAATCATTTTTCTTCCTAATGGATAACACACCATTACACTATAGACTGTGGAAGTATCCACAGCTATTATGTGAAGAGGAATCAGGACTTGCTTTGTTAATTCTAAATCAAAATACCACTCAAATCTAAAAATTTCGAACCGGCTAACGATATCATAATAATGTAGTGTTTTCGAATTTGTAATGGAGAAAATGGTTGGTGGATTCTCACAGTAAGGTTACGAGCTAGCTGTAAGTTTTTAGAGACTCTTGCTTTGTGAGAATAGTCAATTGAAAATTCGAGTTGATGAGAATATAATTAATTATTAGTGTGGTTGAAACTTGAGTTTGATTCAAATAAAGTAGGTAATCTGTATCGAGAACCCACCAAAACCTGCTGAAATCGACAATGAAATATTAGGACTTCATCATAGAGCTTTAACAAGTGGAAGAAGGATGAGCCAAAGACAAGGGGAAAAAAGACTATATATTTTGTTACTTACAAATAGAAAGATTGCATAGTGGTTCTCTTTACTGTAACTAAATTCAACATTACAATGAAAATTTAGTCCAAACACCACAGACATCTAAAACTTGCTTGTTGGTATCACTAAGGTTGTCCACAACCCACAACCTAAAAAGATTATAATAGGCTTTTAGCCCCCAATTAATTTCTTTCAACTCAAACTCGCTAAAAAAAAAAAAAAATAGATAGGATGTAAAGGGACAAAATTGTATTAATGTGGTCAAAGGATGCCCCTAGCAAAAAGCCACGACGGGCAAAACTACGAGGACATGCGTGCCCCTCGACAGTGCACTACACGCGACGACTACAATGGATGCCCCCCTAGTGTGCAGCTCACCCCGGGATGTCCCGCCCTAATTCTTTTTTAATTATCAATGTTTATACCATACTTGATTTTGCGTGTTTTTTGAACCAACGAAAACCTTCATATCAAGAATATATATGCTAAAATGGATGTTTTGTAAATAGAAATGAAAATATGCATAAATAACTTTATATGTGGCCTAGACACTGTGATTTAACATGCAAATGCTTTGGGCATATAGGCTAAATAACGCCTATTTTAGGTGTTATCAAACTCCCCCACACTTAAGCGTTTGCTTGACCACAAGCAAACCTACTCAAACTCGTACAACTTGCAAGATAAATCACAATGTCATGCAAAATAGATCGTCGGTAGAGGGTCAACTAGCAACTTTTGAGGTCAACCGGTCATTAAGAATTCTACCGCCGACCTCTACGTGAAAACACACTCCCGAATGGAACCTTGCCACTAAAGAGGTCTAGACATCAAAGGTGTGCACCGGGGGGGGGGTTTCTCAAAAACGATTAAAACCGTGGACTCTAGAAGGTGCTCTTTATTCTTTATTTCAAGGTAGAAGTTGTCATTTATCGGTCTCCCTTTTCAACATTGACGTGCACTGCACCAAACATTTGCAAACTTTTTGCAAGAAAGCATCTCTCCCTCGTCACCAAGAGCGGATGAATCATTTCCTTCCCTATCAAGTTCACATGTGAGGAAGTTGATGGGCGGATTCGTCTTAGCGCGAGCACCACTTCCCAGCCTGCACTCCACATTGGGTTGCCACTGGGTACAAACGAGAAATTGAGGTCTCTTGGATCGCTAAAGGTACTTTGTACCTTGCCATACGATTACGTGAGGATGAGAGGTGTTTGGGGGGATGGTAAGTAGTGAAAGATGATCAGAACGCAATAAAGCTATCAAGACACCAAACACATCCTCGAAGGGCACTCCAAGCCAAGAGAAAATCCCCTTGACGGCTTGACTCAAACACTATGCTCCGTTGCCTCTCACATGAGAACCTTTTTTCAAAAGATTTTTCAAAATTGAGCACATTTTTTGCAAACATTTACAAGTCCAATCATTGGTAGAGAATCCCGCACACATGTGATAACCGAGATAGTGGACAATATCAACACATTCAAGAAGGAAATCATTGGCTAAATTCCTCACTTCCAACATCCTACGTAGCGCTACACTATCCTCCCTATCATGCATAACATCACTATTACCAAGCAATTCTAAGCACAATGAGTAGGAAGAATGCAAAAGGGGCCAACTTAGAGCCCTCAAATTTGGAAAAAATTGGTCATGCTTACAAGGCTTCAAGTGGTTGAGTCACTCTAAAACACACACACACACACTCTCTCTCTCCCTCTCTCTCTCTCTCTCTCTCTCTCTCTCTTTCTCTCTCTCTCTCTCTCTCTCTCTCGCAATCAAGCTTACAAACATTTATGCCATAAGAGAGTATAATCGATAATAACATTCCACACAAGCATTTATGCACAACCCCCCCCACCCACACACACACACACTTAAGGAACACATTGTCCTCAATATGAAAGAGGTAAAAGGATAGGGTAACGAAGTTACCAAAATGCTTTGTCGAAGTGATGTGTGATCGAGGGGTAGGGCGGGTGGGTTTGACTACTCCCAAAGTTGAGAAATTGCCTTTTGGACTAGCTCTCTCGACCTCTAGTTGACACTTCTAGTTGTTGGTGTTATTGCTTGTGGTGTAGTGGTGCATGAGGCTCGAATCATTGTGTGGAGTTTCACGTGGTCTGGTTTCTCCATTTATTGGAAGTTTGAAGTTTATACCACCTCCGACGGAGGAGCATTGGAACTCTCTTCTCTTCAAAGGATTGACCCTTATAAAGGTTTCTACACACACAAGAACAATTCATACCCATCCATGCCAAAAAAATTTCAACAATAATCAAAGAATACATTGAATACTTCTCATCATCCCTAGGATCCAATCTTATACACCCCCACACTTGATGATTACTATGTAAAACAAGGGTGCAAAGTGTAAATACAATGTCGAATTAGGTAGTTAACAATCTTGATTGATTGGTTATATTGACAACATATCAATCTAGGGGTTTGAATGTCGTGGCCGAAGGAAATAAGCAACCTAAACGACTAAGGTATGGATATGGACCGATTCCCGAAAAACATATCAAAGTGGTAAACTTTGAGCAAAGGGGTCCTACACCTTATACCAATCGATCAAGATTCAAACTACCCCTCTAACATGCTTCTAGGGGTCTAACATAGGCATTGAAGTTTATTCGGCATACATCAAATCATTAAAAGCACAAATCATGTGGTTTGGGCATTTCATCGAGCACTTGGTGGGCGACAATCAAAACAATTAGAACCATGCAATTGAAACCCACCAAGGCCTTCAAACCACATACATTCATTCATAATCATGGAACACACAACAAATATCATCATTTCACCATTTTCCCTTCGCCTTAGTCCATTAGTACTCATTCTTAACTAAAGCATGGTCGTTTACTACTACTTGCACTACAAACTAACCTAAAAACAAAATTCAAACTTGCAAGTTCTTTATTTAAAAGTTAAGTAAAGAAACTTCAAACCAATTTTGGGGTGCCTCCTAACTAGTGTGTCTTTTAGGTCTTTTCATTAGATCATTGTCTTCAAGTTATCGGTCCAACTTAATACCTCCATGAAGTTGAGATTCTCGTTGATGTGGTGGTATCTCAAGTCCTGATCAATAGATGTTTCAAATGATGTAGACAACTCTTAGACTTGGAAAAATTTTAGTCTCCACCTACGAGACCTCTTTCTTCTTTCCTTCTTCTTTCTTCTCTTTGCCGCATACCATGTGATCCAATCTTAATTGACCATCCTTGAATCCACCAAGAGGGATTGTTGATGGTGTGGCCTTGCCTTGGCAAAGAGAATCCACAAACGGATCATTCTCTAAAAGTGTACCAAGGTCGGGTGGAAAGCTTTTGTAACACATATAACTTGTAGAAGCTTCATCCACTTCGCCTTATCCATTGGTTGGACTCAAATTGCGTTTTTAACCTCCTCTCCTCTTGTGAAGAATCTTTTCCATGTCGAGTACCAAGCTCTTCCTCTTCTTCACTTTCTCCTTCCTTCCTCACAACCTCATAAATACTCCTTTCTTTAGTTTCCTATTCTTGATGATTAGGAGTGATGATGGTTTTACAATGAAGTTCTTCAATAGATGGATCTTCAAGGTCCACTTGCTTTTCCACCCTTGAGACTTCTTCCTCTTTTGCTTCATTCTTGATGTTGAAGAGACACTCTTGATTGAGTCTCGAGCAAAGTTGCTCAATAGCTCTTCCGTTCTTCTCTATTCTCTTGAGAATCTCCTTTTGTTCTTTGAGGAATCTTGAGTAGAAGGGTCGGCACTTCCTTTGATGCAAGATGTCCCTACGGTCCCCACCTCTTGGAGCCAACCTTCCTCTCATTTAACATCTTTAATTCGAAAACAACCCGAAGGAAGGTCGGGATCGCTAGCATCTAGGCACTCCATTGGCATGTTGTAGTGCTCGAATGCTAACTCTCCAATGCTCTTTGGTGTAGGTGGTAGTGAATGATGAAGTGCACTCTAATTGCCGGCTATGATTTTTTCTAACTCGAGCTCCAAGAGGCTCTTTGGTTCTGGGGTTGGAGTTGAGTAAGTTGTCTCAAGGCCTTCTAGATATGACGTACTCGCCTCAAGTCGCTCAATGGCCATCTCCAACTAGGTCTTCACCATAGGTTGTGGAGGTGGTTCTTGGAATAATGGTAGAGATGCTTGGTTACTATGGAGGTATGGTTGATAGGTGTAGAGAGGTGGTTGCTCTTCGTAATCGGATCCTTGGCTAGGACCACTACTAGAAACTTTAAGATAACACCAATTCAGCCTTTGGCGATCTTTCCACTTCTCGTTCCAACCATATGGATCCATTATTCAAAAACTACAAACAAGAAAACACTAAAAGGACAATCAAACACACACAACCCACCCCTCGAGGAGAAAGGTGGGTGAAACACAAAACACAAGAAAAAGGCACCAAAGAGTTTATGTTACTCAAACACAAAACACGACAAAACAATGCCAAACTTGGCATAAAACAAAAAAACACAAAAAAATAATTAAACTAGTAGTTCTCAGTTTTCCTAATAACTTAAGACTCCCCGGCAACGACACCAAAAACTTGATCGCTTATGTGATCGAGCTTTAAATTTATAAGTCGATGCACACTCTCTATTACATCATAACTAAGCCAAGCATAGATAGTGTTGTAGTATAGTGGTTTGGTCCTATTCCAAGGGAACCATAAGCTTATTATTACTTCGCTTCGAACTACTATTTAATCGAATCGTAAGTTTGGGTGGAGGATCTAATATAATCTAATCTACTCCAAAAGGAAAAATAAAAAACCAACCAAGTGGTTGGGAGATCGCTAGAAATGAGACGGTTGCCTTGGGTTCAAATCCTCCTAGCTATAGTTGTCAAGTAGGGTTAAGGAATGCAGCGAGTGAGCTCTTTTCTATGGGCCTTTGTGATTATCCACACACCTCTGAGTACACCTCCTCTAAACCCATGTCAGTCACCTCGATCTAGGCTATCGTATTTGGGGCTTTAAGAACATAGCTTATTTTAATGGGTACTACCCACCGTCCACACATAGGTTTCATCCCGGGTTCTATCTAGGAAGGCATTCCTATGGCAAGGGTACGGTCGCCTTATCCACCATGAGATCATATTCATTCATGTAGCCCTAATTTGCTCGATGGTGCATACCCGTCTAGCTCTAAAACTCCATACCCAGCGTAGAACCTTGACTCGACTCTACTGTCACCCTAGGAATTGGCTAAGTGAAACCACTTCCTAAAGCGTAGTATAGCGGGTTAGGTTTAATTATCAACCCGGGTCCTAGATTTGATGACTACTCAGTGAATTCTTGTTATCTAGCAATGAAACTGGAATGCAAGTCTAAACTACCAAACAAACAAAGCAAGTAAACTGTTGTATTCAGGTTAAGAGAGGTCACCCGGATATGGTTCCCCCTAGACTGCAGTTAAGCCGGATAGTAATTACCAAGTTCAGTTTCTATGATAGTTATACCGCGGAAGGTTCTTAAACAGCCTGAAGTCTCGACTAAAGGTCTTCAGACCCTCCCAATCTGAACCTCTAGTGGGCGACTAACCTCCACCGGAGTAAACAGATTGAGGCCTTAACAAACAAAACCTCCACTACCGGAGTAAATCCGGTACAGAATAGTGAGTTGGCTCCTCGACTAAAGTCACCAACTCCCTACCTTCAATCAAGGATGCTCTATCAACCTAGGCAGATATTCTCATTCTAGGTTAAAGCAGAAACAACAGGAATTTGATCAGGATTCAAGTCATTCAATCATTCAAACCTCAATCGAATATAATCAAATCATAGAATCAGTACTTGGGTTCATACAATCAAAGCCTAACATACAAATCTAGGGTTCTCCATACCCAGATGAATGGGAGAACTACTCCATGGAGAAAGAAGCAAAAGCGGAATCAGACACGGAATTCATACTGTGAAGGATGGATTCCTGCTCCTGAACGTTGATCGGCACTTCTCCAAGCTCAAGCTGGCCTCCAATGGTGTTGAAGATCAATCTAGGGCACTTGGGAACTCTTGCTCGTCACTTTCTCTCTCTAGGAATCGTTCTGTCTCTCTAAAACTCGAATCCCCTGATTTTCAGCCCTCTTTTCCCTTAAAACAGCTGCCTGTCGCGATACCCGGTCGAAATACCCGGTCGGGTATTTTGGGTCTCGACCGGGTATTATCAAAACGCACATTTCAAGCAGGGAAAAATTCCCGGTCTGCTCCAATAATCCCCGACCGGGGATTTAAGCCTCACGACCGGGCCCCCCTCTGTTTCTCAGACGCCAAAGAGGGAATTCCCCGGTCTCCTCAGAATAATACCCGGCCGGGTATTTTGGCCCATGGCCGGGTATTTTCCTCCTTCAGCCCGCTTCAAGCCTCACTTGCTCCTTTTCGCCTCTATTCCAACGCCGGGTCCTGAAATATGACATAAACACACAACCTCGCGTGAAATCGGCTTAAAACCCGAGAATCAACCTCTCAAACGGCTCAAGAATAGGGGTGAAAACACGTGTAATTATCGGTCTATCAAACTCCCCCACACTTAACCGTTTGCTTGTCCCCAAGCAAACCTGACTCAAACCGATGCAACTCTCCAGACCTCTATAGCAACAAACAACCCAGATCGTAGGTAGAGGACTTCCTAGATCATTTAGCAGCTTACGAGGTCAACCGACGCACAAGTCATCTCCTAACTTCTTCGGCGAGAGCACTAATATCGAGTCAGCATCATGGCAAATAGTGAACAGAAGACAAATGAATCGTGGATGAAGAGATTCTCAAAAACAAAAGATCATGGACTCACATTTTTTTCAAGGTGCTCTATTTTCTTCTTGAAGATGGTTGGAACCCCTTTTTTTTTTCCTTTTTGCTTGTTTTCTGTTATTTTTCTTTTCTTTTCAAGGGTCCCAACCTGCTCTTACCGGCCATGCCAGGAGCGGATGTCTCGAGCCTCGTGCGGGGGAACGCCATGCAAGGGGGCTGGAGGTAGTAGGTGGAAATTGGGAACGGATTCCCGTCTCCCCTTACACACTTTCGCCCTATTCGCACGGGAGACGTTATTTTGAAGCACATTTCCGAGCACCTGTTAAACTCAAAACATGATACAAGAGTCCATGACAGGCAGAGAATCCACAACACCACACAATTCAAGGGTCCTAAGATCACTAATTCACTCAATCAACCAACTCAATATGAAGAAGAAATGAGACTTCTTAAATGCATCAACATCCTCCATAGTGCTACACTACCTCCCTAGGTTGCATATTACTATAAAGACTGTCAATTCAAAGCATACTGAGCAGGAAATTGCAAGGAAACACGTACTTGGAGCCCTCAAATTTAAAAATTTGGACAGTGGCCTAGGCTCCAAGCACACAAACAGATCTAATGCAGTCAAAATATAAACACCCCCCCACACTTAAGCTCGACATTGCCCTCAATGGAGAAGAGAGAAGGGAAAGGGAAACGATGTTACCGATATGCACGGACTGCAGGAGACTGGAAACGGGCCAGTCGGGGCAAGCACAGCCAAAGGGGAACAGAAGAGCTCAAACACAATATGTTAGGTTCAATGGTCAGCCCCATAAAATATCATCCAAACCAAAAGAAAACAAACCAAACCCAAACCGGGTTACAATCCGACTCAAAACACAAGAAAGAAAATCAAACCGTGGTGGGATTGCCTCCCCACAAGCGCTTCTTTACCGTCTTTTAGCTGGACGCCCATGGTGGATACTCAGGGCGGTGTAGGAACAGGTGCCTCCAAGAGCGGATCCACGTCGCTCTTGAGGTACAACTTCAGGTTGTGGCCACGCATGCGAGTGAGTACCCGGACGGCCAGGGTGGTCGTGGTGCAGGAGGTGGGACCAGCTCATAGTGGTCTCCACTCTTCGTCCGTGCAGGCTTAGCAACCTGCTGCTTCGGCCGCCACTCCTCCTCAACCCCCCTTCCTTCTTCAAAATGTGGTCTCTCCCCTGGGAAAAGATCAAGAACCACCTCTTCTTTTCTTTCTTCCTCATCATCCACAACTTTCTTCCTCATCCTTGCTCGCTCTTCTTCTTCTAGAACAGATTGGAGAGCAAGTCGCCAAGCAATTTCTTCAATGGGATCATCTTGCATCTCCTCGCACGGGCCCAACATGTTAGAGCATAAATGAGGAAAGGTGTGGTCTGCAACCAAAGGACTTTCCTGATCATGGTTATCATGGGAGTTCTCTGTGATAACTTCTGTATGCTCCTCAACGCTCCCATAGCCTTTGTCATCCTCCACCTCTTCTAGCGTGGCAGCAGAAAGGTGATCTTGAGCAAGATGTGAGCAAACTTGCTTCACCCACTCTGTTTGCTTCGCTGAGCGCTGAACAGTCTCCTCCATATCATGGAGAAATGAGGGATCGGAAGTGGCAAGGGCTTTGATTTGAAGATCCATCTTGGAGCATGATTTCTCAGTGTCTCGAGCAAACTGCTCCACGAGAAGCCTTAATTGTTCGTTCGGATCCTCTAGTGAAGTGTAGCATGGCTCTGCAGAGTGGCCCGTGAAGGCCGCCATGGGTAACTCAAGATCTGATGGCCCTTCTTGTTGTGGGAGGAATTCTTCTTGATAAGGAGATTGTTCTTGATATGCCCAGGGGTCTGGTTGTTCTCCGTAGAAAGGGGGTTGGTACTGGAACCCGAATCCATAGTCTTCTCCTCCTTGATTGCTCCAGGGAGTCTCGGGGTAATACCACTCGGATGGTGGTGGATACCCCCAATGGTTGGAGAAGCCATGAGGATCCATGACTCAGATCTGCACCAACAAAAACAAAAACACCCAAGTGAAAAGCAAGGGTGGAAAAGAAAAGAAAAACGCTAAAGTAACAAACTTCTGCCTTTCCTAATACTCTAGAAAGTCCCCGGCAACGGCGCCAAAAACTTGATGCTCTAAAACACAACACCTAACAATGGCCAAGTGTAACCAATGAAAGGGACTGCAGTATAGTGGCACAAGTAATAAATATCGAATCCACGGGTCTCTAGAGTTACTATTACTCAGCTTCAGTTCATTATCTAGCAAACTAGATTAAGGATTGATTAACTAAACTACTCTACTAACTAAACTAAGTAAAACTACTAATTACAGTTTGGGAACTCACTTAGGTATGATCGGAAGTTGTAATCCCGAGTTGCACGGCCAGAATGGTGATATGCACGGCCGTGCACCCTGGCCGTGCGAGTCGGGATTTCCTGGTTTTAAGCCAAATTCCGAACCAAAGAAGAAGAGAGCTGGGTTTTGGATCCCAAACACCCAAGGGACGAACCCTAGAGAGAGAGAGCGACTTGGGAACGTTCTTGGAGCTATTTTGGAGGATTTCTTCGCCATTGAAGCTCGGGAATCAAGCTTGGAGATGGAGATTGAAGATCTAGATCAGATTTCTGCAGTCTCTCTCTTCTCTATGGAGTAACTTCCTTTCACTTAGGTTTTGAGGAACCCTAGTTCCATGAGTTAGGATCTTTCTTGTATGAAGTTTTGGATGCTATATTGTTTGATTATAATCGAATGATGCATGTTTATTGAGTCAATTGAAGTCTGATCAACTTTTCCTGATTCCTGCTGCAATCTGAGATAGATAGAATCTGATTAGGTTGCTAGAGTCTCATCATTCGGTAGTAGGAGATTGGCTATACGAGAGTTAGCCAGTTTACTGCTTTGTACTGGAATCCAATTCCAGTAGTGGAGTTCTGTGCTTATTGCTTCAGCATTCTATCCCGGTGAAGACTAGTCGTCTGCCGGATAGTTAGACTGAGAGGGCTTGGTCAGCTTAAGAGATTCCAAGCTACTGTCGGATCTTCCGCAGTTTAATCAACAGTAAATCAACCAAAAAGAATTACAACTTGGACCTGATTGAGGAGCTAGGGGGAATCATACCTAAGTGAGTTCCCAAACTGTAATTAGTAGTTTTACTTAGTTTAGTTAGTAGAGTAGTTTAGTTAATCAATCCTTAATCTAGTTTGCTAGATAATGAACTGAAGCTGAGTAATAGTAACTCTAGAGACCCGTGGATTCGATATTTATTACTTGTGCCACTATACTGCAGTCCCTTTCATTGGTTACACTTGGCCATTGCTCGTGTACCTGATCAGACATGGCATGCACAGGGGTGACAGCAATCATAGCACAGTGATCAAACTCAGTCACAGAAAAAGTAGCCTGTTCATTCCCAGCACGCAAGATCAATTTACCATCATGCACATCAATAAGTGCCTTGGCGGTGGCAAGAAAGGGCCTACCTAGAATCAAAGGCACATCCACATCCTCATGTATATCAAGAATAACAAAATCAACAGGATATGTGAATGCACCTACTTTAACAAGCAGATCCTCAATGATACCCCTAGGATGCACGATAGAACGATCAGCTAACTGAATGCTCATCCTAGTAGGGCTAAGTTCACCTAGGTCTAGCTTTTTGTACAACTTATATGGCATGACATTAATGCTAGCGCCTAGGTCCGCCAAGGACTTGCCTACATGCATGCTGCCAATAGTAAAAGGGATAGTAAAAATCCCTGGATCCTTGCGCTTCTCGGGCAGCTTGTTCTGCAGGATAGCAGAACACTCCTCGCTCAGCATCACTGTCGAGAGATCCCCAAGTTTCTTCTTGTTGGTGCAGAGATCTTTCAGGAACTTGGCATACTTGGGCATCTTCGACAGTGCCTCCACGAACGGTATGCTGATGTTGAGCTGCTTCAACATTGCCATAAACTTGGCAAACTCAGTCTCCAGCTTGTCTTTATGTAGGCGAGTGGGGAAGGGAAGCTGGGGCACATGCTCCTTAACCACTGGTTGTGGCTTGGGGGTAGGGGCTTCCTTCTCGACCCGCACTTCTGCATCGTCGGGTGGAAGTGCTGAAGCAGGCAGTGGTCCCTCCTGTCTGGCCGGGACAGGATCAGCAGATATGGTCTTACCGCTCCTGGTAAAAATGGCATCCAGCTGCTGATGCTGGTGAGGATCTCGAGGATTCGGGACAGTGGTGGCAGGTAAAGTCCCCGGTGCCCTGGTGGTGTTCTGGCGGGCCAAGTTGCCCACCTGGGTCTGCAGATCCTGCAAAATGGCACCCTGGTTCCTTTGACCTGCCTCCAGTGAGGCTACACTCTGGTCCAACCTCGTGATAGTCGCATGAGTGCTCGTCATGAATGAAGCTAGAATGTTTTCCAGCTTCGTCATCCTGTCATCTGGGGCTGGAGCTGCTGCTGGCTCGGCAAACTGGCGCTGGGGCTGCTGGAATGGCTGCCCCTGCCTAGGCTGGTAGGGCTGCTGCTGTGGGTCTGGCCCCTGGCGAGCCTGGAAGGGCTGCCTCTGCTGAAAACCACCTGCTGGTGCTGGGAAACCGGGTGGTTTAGTGGTGTTGTTGCTCCAGGCGAAATTGGGATGCTGGCGCCACCCCTCATTATATGTGTTACTGTATGGATCGAGGCGCCGCGCATTGGCGATGAAGGCCAACTGCTCCTGGGGTGTGGTAGACTCCCTCATAGCCAGGCAGTCCTCTACTAAGTGGCTCGAGCTCTCACACCACTGACACTGAGCAACTGGAGGTGTAGCCATACCTCTGCCCGGAATAAGACTGTTGGGCTGCTTCAATGTCTGCACTAGCTCAGCTACCTGCTGCTCGAGTCCGGATCTGGACTCCATGGCGTGCACACCACGGTCCCGGGAATGTCTGCCTCGGCTGCTCTGCCCCCAAGAATGATCTCTGGCAGCCAAAGTATTAATCATCTGGTTCAGCTCTGGTGGAGTCTTAGTGAGAACATCCCCTCCTGGGCATAAAGTGTAACATCCCGTTTCGGCTAAAATCGTATTTCGATCGCTAGAAAGTTCGCGATTTAAAATCGAGCATTTCGACACTATTTCGGCAAAAATCGGATTATCGATCGATCGGATAAGTATACGTATTAATTATATATATATATATAAGCGGCCGGGTATAAATACTCACCCGTGGCCATTCTTTCCATTATCATCATCTTTTCTTCTTCCATTTCCGAGCGAGAGAAACAGAGAAGCAGAGGCAGCTCGGCTAGAAGTTTCAAAGCTCAATTCTTGAGCTCTGTTCATCCAAAAATCCCGTAAGTAATGCCTAATTCATCCATACATCATGATTTATCGATTTAGAGCTTTAAAACGAGTTTTTGGTTCAGGAATTTCTTGAATTCCCGATAAGCCAAATTAGGGTTTCGGAGTATTCGGAAGCCGGATTGAGCCCAAATTTCATATACGAGCTTCCTGCAGCGAGGTAATCAATCCTCTAGTTCTCATTCCTGAATTTCGGCTATTATTTAGGCTGGGGTCCAAACCGCTGAATTTAGCTCCGGCCAGGGTTTGATGTGTTTTTACCAAGAATTTGACCCGGAGCCTAGAACTAATATCGACGGGGATACTGCAGGGGATATTAGGACGGTCTCGGATTTTAATTCGGGGTTCGTTCGTGAAATTGGCGTTTTAGTACGGGAAGCTTGAACCGGTGTTTGAACGACCAGAACTGGTGAGGGATTAGCACGGCATACCGGGTTTGTCGTATCAAGATAATTATATTGATGCTTAGAATTGACCTAGGTGAACTAGAATGGCATGATTAGGGGTGTATGGACTTTTGTGCTATATGTTGAACCCTGGATTGCTGTATGGTATTATTGACTTGCCCTAATCGATATGAACCTTGTTTATGCTGATGATTGTGTATATGTTGCAAATTGTGGGCTTGACTGTTAATATGCTTTACGATGGATCGAGAAGGTTATTAGGTATGATTTTTCATGATTGTTGTATTTGGATGCACAAGTGGGAGAATATATATTCCCTGGTGATAGTATGATGTTTAAGGAGGATGACTTGCACGAGGGTTTATCCCGAGGAAGTACAATTATACGACTCCTGATTTACCTATGTCGAGCCAATTATGGCCAGGTCAAGTACATGTGCAAGTAATGAATTATGATTAAGCAAGATGAGATATGAATCATGTATAAGGATACTAAATATGAGGGTTGTGGTCTCACGGTCAACTACATAGTAATTAGGGCTCCCTATGCTATTACTCTATTATGATATGTATGATAGTCACACCTCTCATGTGGTGGTGACTGAAGAATTATTATGAGATATGACCACACCCAGAGCGGTGTCGGGGTATGACTACACCCATAGTGGTGTGGAGTATGTTGACCACATCCGACGGGATGTTGGGGTATGTATGACTACATCCGACGGGATGTGGGGTATGTTTCCCGGGAGAGTTATTAGCATGGGAGTAGCCAGGCGCCTATAAGTAAAACATGATAAGATGCATATGCATAAGTCAAGGTGGTTGAGTCTTTTGCTTATTGGGATATGAGGATGGCTGAGGTCCGATCCTAGTGTTTTGGCTTGTTCGCTAGATGTATGGTAGTGGTATGCTATGTTATGAACTCACGATGCTATGATTATCTCACTCAGCTATGAGCTGACCCTCTTTTATTCTTCTTCTCTGCTTATGCTATGTGTAAGCAGATCATCATCATCAGCAACAGTAGATAGGTGTATAGGTGGGAGCTGAGCAAGAGTTGAAGGCAAGATGAGGTATGGTCTTCAACCATTCTGTGCTTGGACTACTACTCGGGATTTTGGCCAGTGATCCACACCTTTTTGTAAAAATGTTTTGAGAATGTTTTTCATGTGCATACTAGCTTCTGATGTAGTGTGAGATATCCACAGGTGTGGAAAATTGATGATATGTGTATATGTTGTGTAACTGTGTAAGTTGTGACGATTATGGTATGTATAAGTTTGGTATGCAGTTGTGTAGTATGAAACTGTGACTATGGCTTTGAAAGTCCATGTATATGGTTGTTAGTATATATGTTGTCATTGAATGTATGGATTCAGATGAATTATTTTGCAGGATAAGTTGCAAGAACTGTTAGCCCATTACGCGAGTAATTCATGTCGAAATTTTATTTAGGTAAATTTTGATAATTATTGTAACACCCGAGATTAATTCCGCTGCAGTTGTATGAACAGTATGATTAGGCAAAACATATAGGGTAGGGTGTTACAGTTTGGTATCAGAGCCCGGTTCCCTCTTTTTGCTGTTATGGCGTACTATACCCTATGGGAGGTTAAACACTCCTAAGGAGGGGAGTACCCCATAATGAATTAAACTGGGAATTGAGTTTGACATGATTATGTGTATTGGTATGTTGGATGAAATTATCTGCATCATGGTTTTCAAAATTGAGTTTTGAACTTCTATGTTTTCAAGTAATTATTTTGGAAAATTTTTGTTTTAACCAAGTGAGAAATTTGGTGAGGAATGAATTTTGTGTGGATCAATCTAAGGCCAATATTTCCTTGTAGCTCGCACGGAAGTTGTCATAATGTTCCTACTGACCAGTCGAGAGGAGTGGGGGCGGTTGATGCAAGACCGCCAGTATTAGATTATGCAAAGATGAAGAGTTTGGGTGGTAGGGACTTTAAGGGAGATGTGAGCCCAGATGCTGTAGTAGAGTGGTTGAGAGAGATGGAAGATGTGTTTGAGTATCTTTATGCAACCCCAGAGGAAAAAGTGCAATATGTTGTTTTTCTCCTAAAGGGGTATGCGAGGAGCTGGTGGTCCTCAGTCTCTAGAGTTAATGGTGAACGAGTTCAGTTCACCTGGGAGGAGTTTCTGAAGGCCTTTAAGACAGAGTTTCTTCCTGAAGCTTTTATCAGGGCAAAGAACAATGAATTTGCCAACCTTAAGCAGGAGAATATGACAGTTACTGAGTACACCATCAAGTTTGTTCGACTGCTTTACTTTGAGGATGGGTTGGCGGATACTGAGCCTAAGAAGAAGATGAGATACTTGCATGGTCTGCGCATAGGGTTGAAAGAAAAGGTCCACAGGGTTGATGAAGAGAGTATGGCCACAATCAAGGAGGCAGCACTTAAGTATGAAGCCTATGAAGTTGAGAGCCGAGAGGAACACAAGGCCAAAGAAGAGGAGAAGAAGAGGAAGTTTGGAGTAAATTATGCTGGACCTCGTTACCCACCCAGGAGAGGTCCTAGCAGTTTTGGGAGAACACAGAGTCAATCTATGTCGGGAACATCATACAGGGCACCAATTTCCTCAGCTACACAATTTCCATTTTGTCAAGTTTGTCAGAAGAGGCATCCTGGAGAGTGTAGGAGATTTTCTGGTGTATGCTTTCACTGTGGCCAACCTGGGCACATCATGAGGGATTGCCCGCATTCGAGAGAAGTAAGAGCTACACAGTCAGAGCCTTCAGTGCACATTAGTAGAGCCCCATTCAGCGGTGGTTACCAGGGAGGCCGTAGTGGATTTCAGAGTGGTCGTGGTGGTTCACAGGGTGGTAGAGGTGGTGGTCGAAATCAGCCATCAGGAAGTGGTACGCAGGGTACCAGAGCACAGGGAGCTGTTGTGGATTGTCAAAAGAAAGAAGTGTTATTCAGTACACCAGATAAAGGTCCTGGTGTATTCCGAGGCATTAAGAAAAAGGAGACTCATGGTTTTCTTTCTGCCTTGGAAGCTTTTCGATTAGTGAAGGAAGGTTGTGAAGCCTTTCTTGCTCAAGTTACTATAGTAAATGATAAGAAGGTTGAGGATGTAGAGGTGGTAAGGGAATTTCCTGATGTATTCCCCGAAGAACTTCCCGGCCTTCCACCAGAAAGGGAAGTAGAGTTTGATATTGAATTGGTACCTGGCACAACACCAATTTCAATGGCACCATATAGAATGGCACCAATTGAGCTGAAGGAGCTTAAAGAACAATTGCAAGAATTGTTAGACAAGGGGTTTATTCGACCTAGCATCTCACCTTGGGGTGCACCGGTTTTGTTTGTCAAGAAGAAAGATGGTTCCATGAGAATGTGCATTGACTACCGGAGGTTGAATAAGGCGACAGTGAAGAATCGTTATCCCCTTCCAAGAATAGATGATTTGTTTGATCAATTGCAGGGTGCATCAGTCTTTTCTAAGATTGATTTGAGATCTGGATACCATCAATTGAAAGTGCAAGATGGAGCAACCTCAAAGACAGCTTTTAGAACAAGATATGGGCATTATGAGTTCCTGGTAATGCCTTTTGGACTCACTAATGCACCAGCGGTATTTATGGCTCTTATGAACAGAGTTTTCCATGAATATCTTGATAAGTTTGTGATTGTGTTCATAGATGATATTCTCATCTATTCTAAAAGCGAGGAGGAGCACAAAACTCACCTTAGAATTGTGTTGCAAATTCTAAGGGAGAAACAATTATATGCAAAATTCTCAAAATGTGAGTTTTGGCTGAAGGAGGTAATATTTCTGGGACATGTAATTTCTGGAAGAGGTGTCGAGGTGGATCCGAAAAAGGTGGAAGCAGTGGTGAGTTGGACTCCACCAAAAGATGTGTCGGAGATGAGAAGTTTTCTTGGCATGGCTGGTTATTATCGGCGGTTTGTCGAAGGATTTTCTAAAATTGCTGCACCATTGACTAAACTGTTGAGGAAGAATACTAAGTATGTTTGGGATGAATCATGTCAAAAGAGTTTTGATGAACTGAAAAAGAGATTGACCACAGCACCAGTACTTGCACTACCTTCAAGTCAGGGAGAGTTTGTGGTGTATAGTGATGTCTCGTATCAAGGATTAGGCTGTGTGTTAATGCAAGATGGAAGAGTTATTGCATATGCCTCTAGGCAATTGCGTCCTCATGAAGTAAATTATCCCACTCATGACTTAGAATTGGCAGCGGTGGTATTTGCTCTCAAGATTTGGCGACATTATTTGTATGGTGAGACTTTTAAAATTCTAACTGATCACAAAAAGCTTGAAGTATATTATGGATCAGAAGGATTTAAATAGTCGCCAGAGGAGATGGATAGAGTTGTTGAAAGATTATGATTGTACCATTGATTACCATCCAGGTAAAGCTAATGTAGTTGCTGATGCTCTGAGAAGAAAGGGGAAGAAGAATATAAATGATCTGGTTGATTTGAGGGCAATGAATGTTGATTTGGAAGTGGATGGTGTAACAGGGTTACTAGCTCGGTTGAACATTCGACCTTTGTTGCACGACAAAATTCGTGAGAAGCAGAAGGAGGACCCAGAGTTGGTAAAAATCATTCAAGACATTGAGGAAGGAAAAGAAAGCCCATTTGAAATGGTAGATGGCATGTTGAAGATTAATGGAAGAGCATGTGTTCCTAATGTTGATAACTTGAGGAAAGAGATCCTAGATGAAGCTCATTCTTCTGCTTATGCTATGCACCCAGGAGCAACTAAAATGAATGACACGATCAAACCATATTTTTGGTGGCGTGGGATGAAAAAGGAAGCGGCTGAACATGTTTTCACATGTCTAGTATGTCAGAAAGTTAAGGCAGAACATCAAGCTCCTGTGGGAAAACTGCAACCACTTCCAATTCCAGAATGGAAGTGGGAAAGAATCACAATGGATTTTGTATATGGTCTCCCATCATCAAGGGGAAAAGATGCAGTATGGGTTATTGTGGACCGACTGACCAAATCGGCTCACTTTTTACCCATTAGGTGGAAACCATCACTGGAGACTTTGTCTCAATTATATATTAAGGAGATCGTCAGATTGCATGGTGTGCCAATTTCTATTGTCTCTGATCGAGACCCGAGCTTCACATCTCGGTTTTGGCAAAGTTTACATGATGCCTTGGGAACTAAACTGCATTTTACTTCAGCTTATCATCCTCAAACAGATGGGCAGAGTGAACGAACCATCCTTACCTTAGAAGAGTTACTTCGATCATGTGTAATGCAATGGGAGGAATCATGCATTGACCATTTGCCCTTAATTGAGTTTGCTTACAACAACCAGTACCATAGTAGTTTGGGTGTTCCACCATATGAAGCACTTTATGGGAGGAAGTGTAGAACACCATTATGTTGGGATGTAGAAGGAGCAAGGCAAATCTCAGGGCCAGAGATAGTCCAGATCACAGTTGACAAGGTCAAGAAAATCAGGGAGCGGTTGAGGGTGGCTCAAGATCGACAGAAAGTTTATGTTGACACGAATAGGCGTGAAGTTAATTTCGAAGTGGGTGAGAAAGTATTTCTCAAAGTGTCACCATGGAAAGGGGTGATGAGATTTGGTAAGAAAGGAAAGCTTGCACCTCGATATATTGGGCCATATGAAACCACAGAAAAGATTGGACCCGTGGCATATAAACTAGCATTGCCTCCAGAGCTATCCCAAATCCACAATGTATTTCATGTTAGTATGCTGAAGAGGTACAAAGTTGATCCTTCCCATGTTATACAACCAGAAGAGATCGAGTTGGGTTCAGATTTGACATTTGAAGAGGTTCCAGTTGAGATTGTTGATTACCAGATTAAGAATCTTCGTAGGAAGGAAATCCCAATGTTGAAAGTGGTTTGGAGAAATCAAGAAAGTGAGAGTGCTACCTGGGAAACTGAAGCAAGTATACGAGAGAAGTACCCTGAGTTAGTAGCAACCTACTTTGCAGGTTAACAATCTTGCCTAATAAGTTATGTTTTCAACTTGTTGATGTGCTTTTGTTGTGATAGCCCAGTATAGGTTTTTGAAACCTAAACATGGGAACTTGAGGTGTTATGTGTTACTTTCTATGTTATGAATTGCCTAACCTAAGAGTTAGGTAATGACTTTATGTATGATAGACCATGTTAAGGGTTAGTAAGAGGAGTTAGAGTACGACTCAAGGTTAGATTTCGGGGACGAAATCTTTTAAGGAGGGGAGAATTGTAACATCCCGTTTCGGCTAAAATCGTATTTCGATCGCTAGAAAGTTCGCTATTTAAAATCGAGCATTTCGACACTATTTCGGCAAAAATCGGATTATCGATCGATCGGATAAGTATACGTATTAATTATATATATATATTTTAAGCGGCCGGGTATAAATACTCACCTGTGGCCATTCTTTCCATTATCATCATCTTTTCTTCTTCCATTTCCGAGCGAGAGAAACAGAGAAGCAGAGGCAGCTCGGCTAGAAGTTTCAAAGCTCAATTCTTGAGCTCTGTTCATCCAAAAATCCCGTAAGTAATGCCTAATTCATCCATACATCATGATTTATCGATTTAGAGCTTTAAAACGAGTTTTTGGTTCAGGAATTTCTTGAATTCCCGATAAGCCAAATTAGGGTTTCGGAGTATCCGGAAGCCGGATTGAGCCCAAATTTCATATACGAGCTTCCTGCAGCGAGGTAATCAATCCTTTAGTTCTAATTCCTGAATTTCGGCTATTATTTAGGGTGGGGTCCAAACCGCTGAATTTAGCTCCGGCCAGGGTTTGATGTGTTTTTACCAAGAATTTGACCCGGAGCCTAGAACTAATATCGACGGGGATACTGCAGGGGATATTAGGACGGTCTCGGATTTTAATTCGGGGTTCGTTCGTGAAATTGGCGTTTTAGTACGGGAAGCTTAAACCGGTGTTTGAACGACCAGAACTGGTGAGGGATTAGCACGGCATACCGGGTTTGTCGTATCACGATAATTATATTGATGCTTAGAATTGACCTAGGTGAACTAGAATGGCATGATTAGGGGTGTATGGACTTTTGTGCTATATGTTGAACCCTGGATTGCTGTATGGTATTATTGACTTGCCCTAATCGATATGAACCTTGTTTATGCTGATGATTGTGTATATGTTGCAAATTGTGGGCTTGACTGTTAATATGCTTTACGATGGATCGAGAAGGTTATTAGGTATGATTTTTCATGATTGTTGTATTTGGATGCACAAGTGGGAGAATATATATTCCCTGGTGATAGTATGATGTTTAAGGAGGATGACTTGCACGAGGGTTTATCCCGAGGAAGTACAATTATACGACTCCTGATTTACCTATGTCGAGCCAATTATGGCCAGGTCAAGTACATGTGCAAGTAATGAATTATGATTAAGCAAGATGAGATATGAATCATGTATAAGGATACTAAATATGAGGGTTGTGGTCTCACGGTCAACTACATAGTAATTAGGGCTCCCTATGCTATTACTCTATTATGATATGTATGATAGTCACACCTCTCATGTGGTGGTGACTGAAGAATTCTTATGAGATATGACCACACCCAGAGCGGTGTCGGGGTATGACTACACCCATAGTGGTGTGGAGTATGTTGACCACATCCGACGGGATGTTGGGGTATGTATGACTACATCCGACGGGATGTGGGGTATGTTTCCCGGGAGAGTTATTAGCATGGGAGTAGCCAGGCGCCTATAAGTAAAACATGATAAGATGCATATGCATAAGTCAAGGTGGTTGAGTCTTTTGCTTATTGGGATATGAGGATGGCTGAGGTACGATCCTAGTGTTTTGGCTTGTTTGCTAGATGTATGGTAGTGGTATGCTATGTTATGAACTCACGATGCTATGATTATCTCACTCAGCTATGAGCTGACCCTCTTTTATTCTTCTTCTCTGCTTATGCTATGTGTAAGCAGATCATCATCATCAGCAACAGTAGATAGGTGTATAGGTGGGAGCTGAGCAAGAGTTGAAGGCAAGATGAGGTATGGTCTTCAACCATTCTGTGCTTGGACTACTACTCGGGATTTTGGCCAGTGATCCACACCTTTTTGTAAAAATGTTTTGAGAACGTTTTTCATGTGCATACTAGCTTCTGATGTAGTGTGAGATATCCACAGGTGTGGAAAATTGATGATATGTGTATATGTTGTGTAACTGTGTAAGTTGTGACGATTATGGTATGTATAAGTTTGGTATGCAGTTGTGTAGTATGAAACTGTGACTATGGCTTTGAAAGTCCATGTATATGGTTGTTAGTATATATGTTGTCATTGAATGTATGGATTCAGATGAATTATTTTGCAGGATAAGTTGCTAGAACTGTTAGCCCATTACGCGAGTAATTCATGTCGAAATTTTATTTAGGTAAATTTTGATAATTATTGTAACACCCGAGATTAATTCCGCTGCAGTTGTATGAACAGTATGATTAGGCAAAACATATAGGGTAGGGTGTTACATAAAGACTCAATCACCCTCTGGCTATCTGGAGAGAGGGCACTGTAAAAGTTCCCCACTGTGAATGCATCACTGAAGCCATGATGGGGGCACTGCGAGAAGTAGCCCATGTACCGCTCCCAAGCATCATGAAGTGACTCATTTGGCTCTTGGCGGAAGTGAGTGATCTCCCGCTGAATCTCTGTAGTCTTTGATGCCGGATAGTACCTGTGCACGAACTTGTCCGCCAGATCGTCCCAAGAGGTGATGGACAATGGAGGCTGGGTCTCTAACCACCTCTTAGCATTCCCCGCCAGAGAATGGGGGAAGAGATGAAGGCGGATTGCATCATCCGGGACACCATTCAGCTTGAACCCGTTCGTCAGCTGCAGAAAACGGGAAAGGTGCACCCTGGCCTCCTCATCCTTCAAACCATGAAACTGGATAGAGGATGTGATGAGCTGAATCCAACATGGCTTGATCTCGAAGTTGTTTGCTGGGATAGGCGGGTAGAGGATGACCGGGCAGATGTCAGCAATCCGCGGAGTGTAGTAGTACTCCAAGGTGGGACCCGGCTGCGGTGGATGATGAACTCCATGATCCTGGGGTATGGGGTTGTTCCCCAGGACCTGATTCACCGGGGGAGCCTGCTGAGGATTCCCCTGGTGTTGATTGTAGTCTTCCATCCCGTACTCCTCTTCAGAATCACTGCTCACGTGGCCGTCTATTCGCTCTGCCGTAGCCAGTCTAGCTCGCTGTTGTCTCCTGAGTTGGCGACAGGTGCATTCAATCTCTGGATTCAACGGCAGTAGACCTCCCGACTGGCTACGGGTCATGCACTACCTGCACACAATCAAGCAAGCAAACCCGTGAAGGCACAAGTGGGAAAAAGCAAACAAAGCAAAAAGAAAAGCTAAATTAACAGAAATCACTTTTCTTCAACAACCTAGCCGTTCCCCGGCAACGGCGCCAAAAACTTGACTCGACTCTACTGTCACCCTAGGAATTGGCCAAGTGAAACCACTTCCTAAAGCGTAGTATAGCGGGTTAGGTTTAATTATCAACCCGGGTCCTAGATTTGATGACTACTCAGTGAATTCTTGTTATCTAGCAATGAAACTGGAATGCAAGTCTAAACTACCAAACAAACAAAGCAAGTAAACTGTTGTATTCAGGTTAAGAGAGGTCACCCGGATATGGTTCCCCCTAGACTGCAGTTAAGCCGGATTGTAATTACCAAGTTCAGTTTCTATGATAGTTATACTGCGGAAGGTTCTTAAACAGCCTGAAGTCTCGACTAAAGGTCTTTAGACCCTCCCAATATGAATCTCTAGCAAGCGACTAACCTCCACCGGAGTAAACAGATTGAGGCCTTAACAAACAAAACCTCCACTACCGGAGTAAATCCGGTACAGAATAGTGAGTTGGCTCCTCGACTAAAGTCACCAACTCCCTACCTTCAATCAAGGATGCTCTATCAACCTAGGCAGATATTCTCATTCTAGGTTAAAGCAGAAACAACAGGAATTTGATCAGGATTCAAGTCATTCAATCATTCAAACCTCAATCGAATATAATCAAATCATAGAATCAGTACTTGGGTTCATACAATCAAAGCCTAACATACAAATCTAGGGTTCTCCATACCCAGATGAATGGGAGAACTACTCCATGGAGAAAGAAGCAAAAGCAGAATCAGACACGGAATTCATACTGTGAAGGATGGATTCATGCTCCTGGACGTTGATCAGACACGGAACTCATACTTGGGAACTCTTGCTCGTCACTTTCTCTCTCTAGGAATCGTTCTGTCTCTCTAAAACTCGAATCCCCTGATTTCAGCCCTCTTTTCCTTTAAAACAGCTGCCTGTCGCGATACCCGGTCGAAATACCCGGTCGGGTATTTTGGGGCTCGACCGGGTATTATCAAAACGCACGTTTCAAGCAGGGAAAAATCCCCGGTCTGCTCCAATAATCCCTGACCGGGGATTTAAGCCTCACGACTGGGCCCCCCTCTGTTTCTCAGACGCCAAAGAGGGAATTCCCCGGTCTCCTCAGAATAATACGCGGCCGGGTATTTTGGCCCATGGCCGGGTATTTTCCTCCTTCAGCCCGCTTCAAGCCTCACTTGCTCCTTTCGACCCGAATCTCGTTCCTTCGCCTCTATTCCAACGCCGGGTCCTGAAATATGACATAAACACACAACCTCGCGTGAAATCGGCTTAAAACCCGAGAATCAACCTCTCAAACGGCTCAAGAATAGGGGTGAAAACACGTGTAATTATCGGTCTATCAAACCTCAAGTAGGCTAGTAGAGAAGATTAGGGCGACTTACCCAAACACAATCAAAGCTAGAGAGACAATGAAATCAACTAGATAAACAAAATCATACAAAACCCATTCATACACAACCTATAATCTAGTGTTCATCTTCCCTAAACAACCATTAGAGAGAGAAAGAAAACACAAACTAGAAGAGGGGGGATGATGGTATCAATCTTCTTCTCCTTGCTCCTTGGGTGGATTGGATCTTCAATTAAGCTCTTCCAAGGTGTTTCCCTCTGTAAAAACAACGCAAAACCCTAACTTTCTCACTCTAGGCAGCTCTCCCTTGAAAAGTGCAGCAGAGGGGTATTTATAGAAAGCTGATAGCGATCAAGGCCTCCAGGGCGTGACGCGGCCGTGACCAGGCTGTGGCCTAACCGTGACCAGCTGGAACGTCCCCGAATCTTCCTAAATGACGCGTCTTGACTCTGTCTTTAAGATCTAAGATCATGGCCTCCTTCCTAAGATCGCAGTTGTGATCTTTGTGTCCTGGTCGCGATCTTTTTCACGGTCAAAATGCACCATGAGCGTGATTTGGCTTGGGAAACTTTCTGCCTTCTTTTTGGTCACCTGCTGGAGTTCGCGGCTATTGTTCATGACTAGCGATGGCAATTTTGCTCATACCCATGGGTTTTTACTATCCAACCCAATTGGGTTGGGTATGAAATCCAAATAGATGGATATGGGTAGAGTTTGATGGGTTTGTACCCATACCCATTTACTTTGGGTTGGGTTGGGTTTATAACAAATGGATTTGGGTTTGTACCCATGCCAAATACAAATTACAGTTTGTACCTAAACTTAATAGATATGCATATTTAGTACCTAAATTTTTTTTGCATATAAGTCCTCATAATATCGATGGAAAATTACGTTTTGGTACCTAAAAATTTTTGGTCTTACATTTTGGTACCTAAAAATTTCAAGTTTTACAAATAGGTCCAATTTTTGCATGATTAGTTAAAACATCCTCAAGTAAATGGATATCCATATCCAATCCATACTCATTTAGATTATGGAAGCAATATTCATACCTTACCCAAACCCATCTACAAACCCCCCAAACCCATATGCACTTCACCCATACCCAACCCATTATCAATGGGTCTACTTGGGTTTGGGTATAATTATCCATGGGTGGGTAATTGCCATCCCTATTCATGACCGCGATTTTCAGCCCCCGAACATGGTCACGACCGTGACGTGTAGCTGAACATGGGCGATGGGCCGTGCTTGGGCCGGCACGGCACGGGCACGCTTCGGGCCCATTTATTTCATGTCGTGCTTGGCACGGTCCGTCAGTTTTCGTGTCGTGCTATGCAAGCCCATTTGTTAACTTTGTTAGGCCCGGCCCAGGCCCGGGCACGGTTCGAATCGTGTCGTGTCTATTCGTGCTTGTGTCATGCTCGTATACGTGTTTAATGAAAAAGACAAAAACAAAAGAAATAACAAAAAAGAAGGTGAAAATAGGACGGAGGAAGATAGTATTAACCGATAATGTTTGAGAAAAGTAACAAATAAGGGGGGAAAGAAAACTGGAAGTATAGCTAGTGTGATTTGGCTTTGTTTAATTCTTTGTCCATTTTTACTTATGTTAGTAATTAAATATATATCTTTATGACATTTCTAACAACAACAAATAATTATTTTTCTCCTTATGTTTTGTAATATTTTAACCTATAATTCTTTTTATATTTATTTTTTATAAAATAAATATTATTTTTGTGCCATGTCCGTTCTTATACTCAAGAAAGTCTCGAAAATATTAGGTCCGACACGGCTCACTTATATACTGCGTCGTGCCTGTGCTCGTGCCCATGCCCATGAAGTTTAGGCCCGGCACGGCCCATAAATTATTCGTGCTCGTGCCGGGCTGGCCATTTATTTCGTGCCCATGCTCGTGCCATGGTCTAACCGTGTCTTGCCGTGCTAGCTCGTGGGCGGCACGGCCCGGTGCCCACGTACACGTGTAGCCGTGACCAGTGCCTCTTCTCCCCTTCTTGCTCCTATGCTTTCCATTCGTGTTCGGATGAACTCCAATCGATTCCCGTTCAATCCCAGATGCATAGAAGACCTGGAATTTCATCACAAATACTTGGGAAATCATAAAATATGACAAATTGAGGTCGGTTCCCCTATAAAAAACCTTCATATCAAGAATACCTATGCTAAAATCGATGTTTTGCAAATAGGAACGAAAATAGACATAAATAACTTGATATGTGGCCTAGACACATGCAACTACCATGGGAATATGGACTAAATAACTCATATTTTAGGTGTTATCATGAAGATTGATTTTCTTTTCATCTTGATTATAAAATAATCTGGTGTAGAAGGGCATGGCAAAGGAGATAAATAAGGAAAGACAAAAAATAAGCCTCTCAATGATGTTCATTGTTGGAACGTCCTATCTATCATGGTGCCTTAAATAGCATCCCGACCCTGCACTCAACACGACACAAATTTGACCTATGGTTAGCTAAGACGAGCTAGTTTGTCAAAAAAGAAAAAAAAAAAAAAGCTAAGATGAGCTCGTTAGTTAACCTAGATCAACCAAATTTGAATTCATACTACGAGCAAGTTAATTAGCCACCACATCAGAAAGTAACTTCTATTAATTGACTATTTATTATGGGAAAATTTAGTATACGGCTGATATATTTTATAAATCTATGTTCACATACTTCAATATATTTTGACGAATCAGAACTGTTGGGCATGTGACTCGTATCTCACCCCACTGAAGAAGCGCCCAGGGATACTCACGCAATGGTCAAGCGCGCGAGTCACACCGGAGTCAAGCGCGCAGGTAAAGACCACCCCCGGAGGCCGCGCACAAACACTAAACGACGACGCTTTGGACAGGCGCGGACCCTTATCGAGAAGTTGTAGACGCGGTGCCGCGTCACCCAATGGGTAGTCACCATCATAGTCCTAGGTATAGTCCTGCCTAAGTCAGGAGTAGTCACATCAGGGTCCTAAAAGCAGGGTCCTAAAAGCATTGCCGAAATCCCTGACATGTCAGTAGTCATGTCATTATACCCACATGTAACCCAACCACTCACCCACCACCATGTAGCCTATAAATATGGCATTTACTCCGGTGGGTGAGGGGATCGGATTTTTCTGACTCTATCTCTAAAATCATCGACTTCTCTCTCTAAGATATTCCTCTCTCAATTCTCTTCGTAATCTCCTCAGTTCTTCCATCGACGATTATTCCCTCATTGCTTACTCTCCTTGACCCATTTTCCCGAGTCTCCCTCCTACACCCAGTTAGGCTCAAACAATTGGCGCCCACCGTGGGGCCAAGTAGAGAAGCAAAGAAAACCGACCTATGGCAGAGCATAACTCCAACTCACCTGACGAATCAACCCCCATCAAAGCGATGACCAACCCAAGGGAATTCGCGGAAGCTAGCAATCTCAACGCGGTGCTCTTGGAAGAGGAAGAGCCCGAGCTCACAGCCAAGGAAATGAGACAGCTGATGGCGAAGCAGAACGACGTCGACACGCCAAAACACAACACCAATCTGCGACCAAGTGTAATCACAGACAGGGAATGTAGTAACAGGCAAGTTATATAATCAACCCGGGGTCTAGATCTACTGCTTACTCCGTGATTCTCTATTATCTAGCCAACTAAAGTAAGTGATTGTTGTTTAAAAGCAAAAGCAGAAAGAAAGCAGGAATTGATACGGTTTTCTCAAGCAGGTAAGAGTCACTCGGGAATGAGTCCCCCTAGCTCCTTAGTTAGGTTTCAATTGTATTTCCCTGGGTTGATTTACTGTTGATTAGACTGCGGAAGATTCGACAGTAGCTTGGAATCTCTTAAGCTGACCAAGCCCTCTCAATCTATCTACCCGGCAGACGACTAGTTTTCACCGGGATAGAAAGCTGAAGCAGTAAGAACAGAACTCCACTACTGGAATTAGATTCCAGTACAAAGCAGTACACTGGCTAACTTTCGTATAGCCAATCTCCTACTACCAAATGATGAGACTCTAGCAACCTAATCAGATTCTATCTATCTCAGATTGCAGCAGGAATCAGGAGAAGTTGATCAGACTTCAATGGACTCAATAAACATGCATCATTCGATTAAAATCAAACAGTAATATCATCCCAAGTCATTACAATCAATCCCTAACACATAGAACTAGGGTTCTTCATCCCCAAGTGAGAGAGGGGATCTACTCCATAGAGAGAGAGAGGAAAACAAGATACAAAGCAGTCATACTCATAATTATGGGAAGAATCTGCTATGGGATGATGATTTCCACTCCTATGACGATCTCCAAGCTTGATTTGATGAAACCCAGCTCCAAGATAGCTTCTAGGATGTGTTCTTCGTCCTTTCTCTCTCTAGGGCTCTGTTTTTGCTCAAAAATCCGATCCTCTCTCTTGCAGCCCTGAAATTGGGTTAAAACCAGGAATTCCCGACTCACACGGGCTGGGCCACACGGCCGTGTGGCATACCCAGTTGCCCGTGTGAGTCAAAACGCTGCGTTCCAATTAGTTCGATCTTCAGGCTTCCCACACGGCCAGGGTCGCACGGCCGTGTGTGATTTCCATCCTGCCCGTGTTTGCTCTCGCACAATCTCACACGGCCAGACCACTCCTTCACACGGCCGTGTGGATATCAGGGCAAGCCGTGTTTGCTCTCGCACAAACTCACAGGGCCAAAGTGGTCACTTGCACGGCCGTGTGAGTTGTGGGTGTGCCAGTGTGGCCTCCTTTTTTACTTGCCTCGCGCTCGATCTTCGTCCAATTGACCCCAAACTCGCTCCCAAGCCTCCATTCACGTACTAGGACCTGAAATATCACAAACAAACACAACCTAGCGTGAAATCGGCCTAAAACACGAGGAACCACATCTCAAACGGTGTAAGAATAGGGGTGAAAACATGTGTAATTAACGGTCTATCAAACTCCCCCACACTTAACCGTTTGCTTATCCCCAAGCAAACCAAGTCAGACACAAGGTAAGCTCACATATTTCAATCAACCAACATTGGGGACAAGTTGATGCTCTAAAACACAACACCTAACAATGGCCAAGTGTAACCAATGAAAGGGACTGCAGTATAGTGGCACAAGTAATAAATATCGAATCCACGGGTCTCTAGAGTTACTATTACTCAGCTTCAGTTCATTATCTAGCAAACTAGATTAAGGATTGATTAACTAAACTACTCTACTAACTAAACTAAGTAAAACTACTAACTACAGTTTGGGAACTCACTTAGGTATGATTCCCCCTAGCTCCTCAATTAGGTCCAAGTTGTAATTCCTTTTGGTTGATTTACCGTTGATTAAACTGCGGAAGATCCGACAGTAGCTTGGAATCTCTTAAGCTGACCAAACCCTCTTAGTCTAACTATCCGCCAGACGACTAGTCTTCACCGGGATAGAAAGCTGAAGCAATAAGCACAGAACTCCACTACTAGAATTGGATTCCAGTACAAAGCAGTAAACTGGCTAACTCTCGTATAGCCAATCTCCTACTACCGAATAATGAGACTCTAGCAACCTAATCAGATTCTATCTATCTCAGATTGCAGCAGGAATCAGGAAAAGTTGATCAGACTTCAATTGACTCAATAAACATGCATTATTCGATTATAATCAAACAATATAGCATCCAAAACTTCATACAAGAAAGATCCTAACTCATGGAACTAAGGTTCCTCAAAACCTAAGTGAAGGGAAGTTACCTAATAGAGAAGAGAGAGACTGCAGAAATCTGATCTAGATCTTCAATCTCCATCTCCAAACTTGATTCCCGAGCTCCAATGGCGAAGAAATCCTCCAAAATAGCTCCAAGAATGTTCCCAAGTCGCTCTCTCTCTCTAGGGTTCGTCCCTTGGGTGTTTGGGATCCAAAACCCAGCTCTCTCCCTCTCCTTTTGCTGAAAATCGGGTTTTAAATAGCAATTCCCAACTCACACGGCCAGGCCACACGGCCGTGTGGCTTTCCCAGCTGCCCGTGTGAAGGCTCGGTGATTTCCACACGGCCACATGGCCAGGTCACACGGCCGTGTGGGTTGTGCCCGTGTGGCTTGCTCAGCCTCTGTTTAATGCTTCGTTTCTCCCTCGTCCGGACTCTGAATCAGTCGCCGTTTGATCCCAGACGCTCGTAGTCTCGTCCTCTTTCTTTTCATGACAAGCTTTCATGATTCTTTGTCCATAAAGTGAGGTAGAAATCCATTCTTCTTCAGGTCATACCCGAGTTTCTTCTCCCGAATCGTCAATTGATCTCTGATTGACTTGAAACTTGCGCCTATGCTTCACTTTATGTGCTAGGACCTGAAATGTGACAAAGGAACACAACCTAGCGTAAAATAGGCCAAAGACACGATAATTCAAGCTCAAACAATCAAGAAACAAAGGGGAAAACATGTGCAAATACCGAGTCATCAAATCCCCCCACACTTAACTGTTTGCTTGTCCCCAAGCAAACCTAACTCAAACCAATGCAGCTCTCCAGAGCTCTATACCAACATACAACCTCGATCGTCGGTAGGGTATTTCCTAGATCATATAGCAGCTTACGAGGTCAACTGGTCTTCTAAGACATTCCCTATCTCTCTCAATGCGAGTACTAGACTCAAGCCAGGATCATGAGAAAAAGTAGAAGTAAGACAGTCAGTTCATGGATAAAGGGACTCACACCATTCACAACCAAGGATTCGTTGTACCGGGGTGCTCTTTCACTTCATTTCACCGTTGGAACCCCTTTTTCTCACTTTCATTTACATTTTTTTCTTTCATTTGGTGGGGTTCCAACGACAATCTTTTGCACGGTCGACCCTTATTAGTCGAGCAAGAGCAATTTCTGTACATCTGGAGCTCGCCAGAGTACTTCTTTTAACTCCTTTTCCTCAACTCGTGTGGAGGGTCAATGAAATTAAGGGGGGTCGGAAGCTCTATCCGTGCCCTTAAAAACACATCCTCAAGTAGGCAAACCGTTCAACGGGTGGAAGTTTTACTTGTACTAGAGACAACTTAGCTTCACCTTGTAGGAGTACCCCACTAAGGATCACTAAAATCTCTTCCAAAACCCGATATTGTGCAATGAACGGTGCCGCACATGTTGGGCTTACCCCATGTTTAGGATTTAATGATTTTGACATGGAGGACCAACTGCTTCCCATTTTCCATATGAGCACCCTGTTCGATACACGAGTCCATAACATAATCCAAACAGAGTCACCATTACCACATGAATTCAACGGTCTTAGCTCCACTAATTCACAAAATCAACTGGCACAACAGAGAGCTAGATAGGAAAAATCTTATACTTCAACATCCTCCATAGTGCTACACTACCTCCCTAGGTTGCACATTACTATAGAGACTGCCAATTCAAAGCCTACTGAGCAGGCAATTTGCAAGGAAACACGGACTTGGAGCCCTCAAATTTAAAATTTTGGACAGTGGACTAGGCTCCAAGCACACAAACAGCCAAACATTCACCCGCATACATAATCGAACACCCCCCCCCCCCCCCCCCACACTTAAATACGACATTGTCCTCAATGGAGGAAAGATAAGGAGGGTAGAACGAAGTTACTAGATCAAGGGTGAATGATGATGGACGGGTCAGGCGGTGCATTCCAGGAAGAGAGAGTAATCAGAACGCAAACACCACACAAAATCTCACAAAGGTTAGAGTTATTGACTCTAAAATCAAATAACAAAACTGACTCAACCGAGGAGAAATAGAGAAAGAAATGTAAACCGACTGGTTGGGTTGCCTCCCAACAAGCACTTCTTTCACGTCGTGAGCCGGACGATGGCTCCTAAGTTTCGGTCCATGCTAGAACCTCCTTGAAGTTGAGGTTCTCGTCGATGAGGTGGAGTCTCAAGTCACGAGCATGTGGTGTGGCAGGTGATGAAGGCTCATGTACTTGATGCAGATGAAGTCTCCACCCTCGAGACCTCTTCTTCTCTTCTCTCGTCTCATTGCCCCAAACCAGATATGACAGCATCGACCGACCACCATCGCGTCCACCAAGAGGGACCGATGTCGATGTGGCCTTGGTCTGGCAAAGAGACACTGCAATGGGTCCTTGCCAAGCAGTTCCGCAAAGTTTGGTGGAGATATTACTTGCAACTCATGGCCGGTGCATGCCTCTTCCACCTCAACTTCATCCTCAGCCTCGACGCCAATTGCTTCCTCAACCCCCCTTCCTTCTTCAAAATGTGGTCTCTCCCCTGGGAAAAGATCAAGAACCACCTCTTCTTTTCTTGCTTCCTCATCATCCACAACTTCCTTCCTCATCCTTGCCGCTCTTCTTCTTCTAGAACAGATTGGAGAGCAAGTCGCCAAGCAATTTCTTCAATGGGATCATCTTGCATCTCCTCGCACGGGCCCAGCATGTTAGAGCATAAATGAGGAAAGGTGTGGTCTGCAACCAAAGGACTTTCCTGATCATGGTTATCATGGGAGTTCTCTGTGATAACTTCTATATGCTCCTCAACGCTCCCATAGCCTTTGTCATCCTCCACCTCTTCTAGCGTGGTAGCAGAAAGGTGATCTTGAGCAAGATGTGAGCAAACTTGCTTCACCCACTCTGTTTGCTTCGCTGAGCGCTGAACAGTCTCCTCCATATCATTGAGAAATGAGGGATCGGAAGTGGCAAGGGCTTTGATTTGAAGATCCATCTTGGAGCATGATTTCTCAGTGTCTCGAGCAATCTGCTCCACGAGAAGCCTTAATTGTTCGTTCGGATCCTCCAGTGAAGTGTAGCATGGCTCTGCAGAGTGGCCCGTGAAGGCCGCCATGGGTAACTCCAGCTCCGATGGTCCTTCTGGTTGTGGGAGAAAGTCTTCTTGGTAATGAGGTTGTTCTTGATATGCCCAGGGGTCTGATTGTTCTCCGTAGTAAGGGGGTTGGTACTGGAACCCGAATCCATAGTCTTCTACTCCTTGATTGCTATAGGGAGTCGTGGGGTAATACCACCCGGATGGTGGTGGATACCCCCAATGATTGGAGAAGCCATTAGGATCCATGATTCAGATCTGCACCAACAAAAACAAAAACACCCAAGTGAAAAGCAAGGGTGGAAAAGAAAAGAAAAGAAAAACGCTAAAGTAACAAACTTCTGCCTTTCCTAATACTCTAGAAAGTCCCCGGCAACGGCGCCAAAAACTTGATGCTCTAAAACACAACACCTAACAATGGCCAAGTGTAACCAATGAAAGGGACTGCAGTATAGTGGCACAAGTAATAAATATCGAATCCACGGGTCTCTAGAGTTACTATTACTCAGCTTCAGTTCATTATCTAGCAAACTAGATTAAGGATTGATTAACTAAACTACTCTACTAACTAAACTAAGTAAAACTACTAACTACAGTTTGGGAACTCACTTAGGTATGATTCCCCCTAGCTCCTCAATTAGGTCCAAGTTGTAATTCCTTTTGGTTGATTTACTGTTGATTAAACTGCGGAAGATCCGACAGTAGCTTGGAATCTCTTAAGCTGACCAAACTCTCTCAGTCTAACTATCCGGCAGACGACTAGTCTTCACCGGGATAGAAAGCTGAAGCAATAAGCACAGAACTCCACTACTAGAATTGGATTCCAGTACAAAGCAGTAAACTGGCTAACTCTCGTATAGCCAATCTCCTACTACCGAATGATGAGACTCTAGCAACCTAATCAGATTCTATCTATATCTCAGATTGCAGCAGGAATCAGGAAAAGTTGATCAGACTTCAATTGACTCAATAAACATGCATCATTCGATTATAATCAAACAATATAGCATCCAAAACTTCATACAAGAAAGATCCTAACTCATGGAACTAAGGTTCCTCAAAACCTAAGTGAAGGGAAGTTACTCCATAGAGAAGAGAGAGACTGCAGAAATATGATCTAGATCTTCAATCTCCATCTCCAAGCTTGATTCCCGAGCTCCAATGGCGAAGAAATCCTCCAAAATAGCTCCAAGAATGTTCCCAAGTCGCTCTCTCTCTCTAGGGTTCGTCCCTTGGGTGTTTGGGATCCAAAACCCAGCTCTCTCCCTCTCCTTTTGCTGAAAATCGGGTTTTAAATAGCAATTCCCGACTCACACGGCCAGGCCACACGGCCGTGTGGCTTTCCCAGCTGCCCGTGTGAAGGCTCGGTGATTTCCACACGGCCACATGGCCAGGTCACACGGCCGTGGGGGTTGTGCCCATGTGGCTTGCTCAGCCTCTGTTTAATGCTTCGTTTCTCCCTCGTCCGGACTCCGAATCAGTCGCCGTTTGATCCCAGACGCTCGTAGTCTCGTCCTCTTTCTTTTCATGACAATCTTTCATGATTCTTTGTCCATAAAGTGAGGTAGAAATCCATTCTTCTTCAGGTCATACCCGAGTTTCTTCTCCCGAATCGTCAATTGATCTCTGATTGACTTGAAACTTGCGCCTATGCTTCACTTTATGTGCTAGGACCTGAAATGTGACAAAGGAACACAACCTAGCGTAAAATAGGCCAAAGAAACTTCAAGCTCAAACAATCAAGAAACAAAGGGGAAAACATGTGCAAATACCGAGTCATCACAAGTCATAAAGGCACAGAACACGTGAATCGTACTGGTTTTCAAACATCAATACATGACCAACTTCAACAGCAACCTGGACAACCACCACAAAGGACATTCGAGTGCAGCAAAATCAAGTAAAGGAAGAGTCTCCCTTCTGTTCACCAACCAACCTAGACTTGACTCAACCACTTACTCAAAACAGTCAACTCATGCATCCAACTCAAGACATCAGAATAGAGACCGAGCAATCTAGGTCCTCACCGGGGTACAAGAGTATATAGAATATGAAAATGAATCACTCACTCTTGACCAGTGGGGTCAGGACAATTTGATGCGAAAAATGCGCATGTTATTTCTCTCAATCCCTAACATCTCTTCACCATGATGGCAGCCTCTAAACGCTAGAGTTCACATATGGGGGGTCACCACTAACTAATCAGGAGGTCTTAGACACAGGTTCAAATGACTGGCTAGGGTCTTGGACATGGGGAAAAGGCCTTTTAGGTGGTGGAAGTATTCATAGCACAAGGTTCCACATTTCCAAACCCAAACAATCACAGTCAAACAAACCGGTATTTCCTTTCTGCTATTCTGCATTACTCAATATCTCAAGAGCACAAGAGCGAAGGAGGTATAAATGTCAGCATTTCCAAGCCAGACTGCTAAGAAACACTACTTACTGGGCATTATTCAGATTTTTGGTAGTGGCTCTCTTTTGCTTCCAATTTTTCTTTGTTTTTCTTTCATTTTCTTTTCATTTCTTAAGATAGCCACCACTTCTGCATATATTTCAAACACCTGCCCAGCCCAACTTTTAAGCACTACCTCCAACACTCACATTAAATTTAGCAGAAACAGCAGAGAACATGTAAAACCCACTCTGTGGAACCTTCTAAAAGATGCAAACAGGGTGATTTTTTTTCATTTCAGACCAAAAGAAAGGATAACACACGACTCAAAAGGGCTGACTAGGGGATATGACACATTAGGACAGTCAAATTTGGTCGTGGGCTAATCCTATGCCCCCATCATCTTAGCTAGTGACAACGTGAATGCTACACATCATGGAAGAGGGATCTATCGCACAAGAAAGAAACGAGCAGGCTCAAATCTCACATGGCTACTTATATGCTCTATCTCACATTCTGATACCCTGAACTAGATGCATAAGAGACTGTCAAGAACAAGTAATCAATCCAAGTAACAATTGGTAAGCAAACAGTTGAAAAACTGAACCCCTACACAACTCTACTACATGTATTAGTCCTCATCATAGGTTGTCCTAGTCACAATCAAGTTGTCATGCATCAATCCGAAAACCATTCAATTCATCAATCAAAACACAGTGCCAATATGATCAAACAGTAGTACTTGGAGCCCTCAAATCTCGAGATTTGGACAGTGGACTAGGCTCCAAGCACACATATATACATTCCAACCGATACAAAGCACCCCCCCCCCCCCACACTTAAGCACGACATTGCCCTCAATGGAGTAGAGGAATAGAGAAGGGGAACGATGTTACCGGATTGAAACTGCTGGGGGACTGGAAGTGGACCAGTCAGCGAGAAACAAACGGGAAGATGGACAGTTCTGCACGAATCGAACACCAAGAACACACTAGCACACGTTGTGTTAGGGATAAGTGTTAGCCCAGACGGCTACAGCAAAAACAATCCACAAAAGAAAAAAAAACATAAACAAAAACAAACGACACTAAGTTCAAGCTCCTCACACATGGAGCAAACACACACAAGTCTAAAACGAAAAACAAAACACACTGAGATGGGCAACGAGTACAGCCTACTCGTCGCCGAGGTTGTCCAGATCGATGTTGACACGGCCAGGCTGACACGGCCTTGAGAGGTGCACTTTTGCCCATGTCGGCCGACACGGGCTGGCCGAGGAATTGTCGCACGGCCGTGCCACGTGCACATTTGGCCGTGCCAAAATGTGCGAGAGCTCACACAGCCTGGGTGGTATTTCCACACGGCCATGTCACTTACACAGCTGGCCGTGTGGAATTCTGTGAGAGCTCACACGGCCATACAAATTTTCCACACGGCCGTGAGACATTCAGGGCTGGCCGTGTGAGCTGCCAGAACTTCGAAATTGACCTGTTTTCACTCCAGAACGACATACAACTCATGAACAGCCCCTCAAGACTCAAAAAACACAAAAAAATCAAAAGGAAAAAGGTAAGAAAATGCAAACCTAGGTGGGGTTGCCTCCCCACAAGCGCTTCTTTACCGTCTTTTAGCTGGACGCCAGTCGGTGGATGCTTAGTGAGGTGAAGGAGCAGGTGCCTTCAAGAGCGGATCCACCTCGCTCTTGAGGTACAACTTCAAATGATGGCCATGCACACGCCGAATGTGGCCACTAGCATTTGCCAACTCAACTTGGCCATCCGGCAGGATGCAAGCGAGTGAATACTCGGATGGCCAAGGTGGGGGCGGGACCAGCTCATAGTGGTCTCCGGCCTTCTTTCGAGCAGGTTTAGCTGCCTGCTGTTTCGGCCGCCACTCCTCCCTGATTTGTTCCTTCGATGATGGAGTGGACGGGAGTGGCGGCGAAGGTATGGGAGGCGGATCCTGCAAAATAGGCAACACAGAAGGATACACGACAGACTCGTGCTCCTGGTGAGATACAACATGCAGAGGTGACGAAGCAGGACGAGTATTAGAAATTGAAAACGCTATTCGCTCCTTACCATCCCTCAAAACTAAGGTCCCATCATGCACATCTATGAGGGCCTTGGCGGTGGCCAGGAAAGGCCTTCCCAGTATCAATGGCACATCCACATCCTCATTTATGTCCAAAATCACAAAATCAACAGGATAATTGAATTTGCCAACCTTAACCAGAAGGTCTTCCACTATGCCCCTAGGATGCACTACAGATCGTCAGCTAATTGAAGGCTCATCCTAGTAGCACGAGGTTCACCTAGGCCTAGTTTCTTAAACAGTTTATATGGCATAACATTGATACTAGCACCTAAATCCGCCAAGGACCTATCTACATGCAAATTTTCTATAGAGCACGGGATAGTAAAACTACCTGGGTCCTTCTGTTTCTTCGGAGCTTGTTCTGCAGAATGGCCGAGCACTTCTCGCTGAGCTCCACAGTGGCCAGCTCGCTCAGCTTCTGCTTCTTTGAGAGAAGATCCTGTAGGAACTTCGCATACTTAGGCATTTGAGATAGTGCCTCCAGGAAAGGTACTTGGACATTCAGCTTCCTAAGCATGGCCATGAAGTTCTCGAACTCTGCCTCCAGCCTGTCTTTGTGCAACCGAGTAGGGAAGGGGAGTTTAGGGATATACTCCTTCACTACTGGTTGCGGTTTAGGTGCAGGCACCTCAACCTCCTTCTCTGCTTCTTCTTCAGCTGCTGGAGATGCCGAGGCAGGGGCCTCTCTCTCTTGTGCCCGAGCAGGTGGATCAACAGTCATCTTGCCACTCCTGGTCATGATGGCATTGCAGTGCTCATTCGGGTTTTGAGGATGAGGGATGGTCTGACCGGGTAGAGTACCAGGAGCCCTTTGGGCCACTGCTTGAGCCACACTCCCCAGCCGGGTCTGGATATCCTGCAAGACAGCCTGTGTGTTCCTCTGGCCAGCTTCAAGAGCCAGGAATTTACCCGATGCCTTTTCCATGAACTGCTCGATAGTGTTAAATTTTTGAGCACTAGAACTGGCGAGAGAACCCACCAATTCCCGCAGTTCAGCCATCTGATCATTCTGCACTGGGGTGGCAGGGGCTGCACCTGGCTGCTGGAAAGGTCGCGGCTGTGATGGAGCAGCATGCCCCTGCATGGGCTGGTAGAGAGACTGCTGCTGCTGGAATTGCCCCTGTCTGGGCTGATATGGTGGCCTCTGGAAGCCCGGTGGTCCCTGGGGGACTGGTGGTCTGGAATTTGCCCCACCCCAGGAGAAGTTGGGATGCTGGCGCCACCCCTCAATGTAGGTGTTACTGTAGGGGTCATTGCGCCTGACATTGTTGATGAAGTTCACCTGCTCTTGGGGTGTGGTCGATTCCTTCATCGCCTGGCAGTCTTTCACTGTATGATGGGTGCTCTCGCACCACTGGCAGAGCATCGCCTGCTGCTGTCCGGTCCCTGGAATCATGCCGGAACGATCGATAGCTGAAACCAGCTTTGACACCACCCGCACCAAATCAGAGGAATGGTTTCCCACAGAATGTACACCTCGGCTTGGTGCATTCCTCGACCTCCTCGCAGTGCCCCAATCATACCCGTTCTCTGCCATCTCCTCAAAGAGTTGATTCAGCTGTAGCGGTGTTTTAGTCAGCATGTTTCCGCCACAAACTGAGTCAATCAGCTGCTTATCTTCTGGGAAGAGGGCATGATAGAAGTTCCCACCTTGAAAGCATCGTTGAAACCATGATTGGGACACCTCAGGAAGAGACTGTTGTATCTCTCCCAAGCATCCCGGATGGTCTCATCTTCATCCTGGGTGAAGTGGGTGATCTGCTTCTGCAGGTCAGCTGTCTTGGATGGAGGATGGTAGCGGGTGAGGAACTTGTCCGCCAGGTTGGCGAACGTGGTGATGGAGCCCGGAGGTCGAGTGTCTAGCCACTCCTTGGCCTGCCCCTCCCGGGTAAATGGGAAGTATCTCAGCTGGATGGCATCTGCTGGGACCCCATTGATCTTGATTCCATCAATGAGCTCATGGAATCGCCTGAGATGTGATCGGGGGCACTCCCCCTCCTTACCACGGAACACCACTGAACCGCGCAACATGGTGATTACTGAGGTGCTCACCTCAAAATTGTTGGCTGGGACATGAGGATGTTGAATGGGTGACCTCATGTCCGCAGCTCTAGCGGTCCAGTAGGATCCCATGGTCTGCTCCTCAGGGATCACATCATGGTTCTCTGGATCAGCCATCTCTTCTTCCTCTTCTTCTAACTGCAGCTGTGATAGCGCCTCCTCCGCAGCCAGTCGCGCCTTTAGAGACCGCTTGAAGTTTCTGCAGGTTCGTTCAAGCTCCTGGTCCAGATGTATCAGATCTCCCGACTGGCTACGGGTCATGCACTACCTGCACACAATCAGCAGAAGCAACCCGTGAAGGCACACAGGTGGAAGAGATAAAATGCAGTAAATAAAAAGCTAGAGTAACAAATTCTCACGTTTCCCCAATAACCTAGAGGGGTCCCCGGCAACGGCGCCAAAAACTTGACACGCCAAAACACAACACAATCTGCGACCAAGTGTAATCGCAGACCGGGAATGCAGTAACGGGCAAGTTATATTATCAACCCGGGGTCTAGATCTACTGCTTACTCCGTGATTCTCTATTATCTAGCCAACTAAAGTAAGTGATAGTTGTTTAAAAGCAAAAGCAGAAAGAAAGCAGGAATTGATACGGTTTTCTCAAGCAGGTAAGAGTACCTCGGGAATGAGTCCCCCTAGCTCCTTAGTTAGGTTTCAATTGTATTTCCCTAGGTTGATTTACTGTTGATTAGACTGCGGAAGATCCGACAGTAGTTTGGAATCTCTTAAGCTGACCAAGCCCTCTCAGTCTATCTACCCGGCAGACGACTAGTCTTCACCGGGATAGAAAGCTGAAGCAGTAAGAACAGAACTCCACTACTGGAATTAGATTCCAGTACAAAGCAGTACACTGGCTAACTCTCGTATAGCCAATCTCCTACTACCGAATGATGAGCTCTAGCAACCTAATCAGATTCTATCTATCTCAGATTGCAGCACGAATCAGGAAAAGTTGATCAGACTTCAATTGACTCAATAAACATGCATCATTCGATTAAAATCAAACAGTAATATCATCCCAAGTCATTACAATCAATCCCTAACACATAGAACTAGGGTTCTTCATCCCCAAGTGAGAGAGGGGATCTACTCCATAGAGAGAGAGAGGAAAACAAGATACAAAGCAGTCATACTCATAATTATGGGAAGAATCTGCTCTGGGATGATGATTTCCACTCCTATGACGATCTCCAAGCTTGATTTGATGAAACCCAGCTCCAAGATAGCTTCTAGGATGTGTTCTTCGTCCTTTCTCTCTCTAGGGCTCTTTTTTTGCTCAAAAATCCGATCCTCTCTCTTGCAGCCCGAAATTGGGTTAAAACCAGGAATTCCCGACTCACACGGGCTGGGCCACACGGCCGTGTGGCATACCCAGTTGCCCGTGTGAGTCAAAACGCTGCGTTCCAATTAGGTCGATCTTCAGGCTTCCCACACGGCCAGGGTCGCACGGCCGTGTGTGATTTCCATCCTGCCCGTGTTTGCTCTCGCACAATCTGACACGGCCAGACCACTCCTTCACACGGCCGTGTGGATATTAGGGCAACCCGTGTTTTCTCTCGCACAATCTCACACGGCCAAAGTGGTCACTTGCACGGCCGTGTGAGTTGTGGGTGTGCCCGTGTGGCCTCCTTTTTGACTTGCCTCGCGCCCGATCTTCGTTCAATCGACCCCAAACTCGCTCCCAAGCCTCCATTCACGTACTAGGACCTGAAATATCACAAACAAACACAACCTAGCGTGAAATCGGCCTAAAACACGAGAAACCACATCTCAAACGGTGTAAGAACAGGGGTGAAAACATGTGTAATTAACGGTCTATCAACGACGTCATAGCTAACATGCAGAAACAAATGAGCCAGGTCATAGCGCTCATGATGAGCAAAGAGGCCGCGGCAACAGCAGGCGCAACACCATCCGCGCCCCAACAAGTCCCAGGAGAAGCGTCGGGGACTGCCCTACCACCGCACCACGCGCACGAAACGCAACAAGTCGAGCTCACAGTATGCGCGACACCAGTCACGCCCCAACAAGCCCCAGGAGAAACGTCAGGGACGGTCCCGCCACCGCACCCCGCGTACAAACACAACAAGATGAGCTGCCAGGAAGGGCGGACCTCAGTTTTCTGGAGCAACACCTGTCTCCGCAATTCCGACTCAACCCGCCCAAGAGGGCGCTCCACCAGCCGCTAAGCGCGGAAACCATGGCGGAACACCTGAGCGGAATGCCACCCGCCCTCCCAACATACAACGGGACGACTGATCCCGAAGACCACGTGAGCACCTTCTGCCTGCGAATGCAGCTCCAAACCAACTCCAACGCGGCGCTATGCCGAACCTTCCCATCAACATTCTCCGGGATATGCCTAGACTGGTATAACAGGCTCCCGAACGGGATCATCCGCTTATTTGAGGAGTTCATACTCCTATTCACGACGAAATTCGCATCCCAAAAAAGAAGGACCCTCCACCTCAAGGCGCTAGTAGACCTCAGGCAAAAGGACGGGGAAAGCCTACGATCATTTTACGCCAGATGGTCTAGGGTGGCGATGGCAGTGCGCGACCTTACCCCCGAAACCGCCGCCCATCACCTTATGGAAGCCACCACCAACATGGAACTCAAGCGGGCGCTAGCAAAGAGGCCCGTAACTCTATCAACGGAGTTGGAGATGAAGATTGAGAAGGCAATTACGTTGAAAAAACCCTCGGAGAGGGATCTGTTAGGCGCTTCGAGCCAGCCAAATTGCCACGAGAAGAGCAGGGACGTCGGCAGCTCACGCTGCCGCGAGATCAGCTAGCGCAGCTGCACAGCGGGCAAAAGCGCCATCCCCCTCCCCCACAAGAGCAAGCCCACCGAGGAAGATCGCCAGACAGGCGCGCACCCCACGCTTTTACACCGCTCAACGACTCCATGAAGAACGTGTTCCACATTCTACGCGAGAAGGGATACAAGCTCAATTGGCCCGCGCCTCTGAAGTCCTTGCCCCGGGGCACTGGACGGAAGATTGCCGAGAACTGCGCTATGAAATAGAAGGCCTCATACGACGAGTATTGCTGACCGAGTTCACACACGAAAAAGAGGAACAAGTTGGGGGGCCCCAAAAACCGCCACCACCCCCACAAGCTGACTACAACGAAGCCGCTGCAGCATATGTAGTGCGAATGGAAATAGGGGTGTTGAGGGTGGAAGGAGATCGCCCGAAAAAGAAAACCAAGCGCGAACGAGCGATCGAATTCGCAGCAGCGGATGTACAAACAGGGGGTCAACTAAGCTTCGACGACACCGAATTACCGCAAGGAATACTGTCTGAAGACCCGCTCATCATCACCGCCCTAGTGGCCACCTGCAAAATTCACCGCCTACTGATAGACGGAGGGGCCGCGGCAGACATCCTCTTCCAGAGCACTATCGACAAAATGGACATCGACCCGCGCTTAATCAAGCGTGCCCAAGGTAACCTAGTCGGCTTCTCTGGAGCGAGGGTTCCAGTAATTGGGGTGGTCACTCTTCCTGTCGTTATCGGTGACCAAGAGTCGCGCGTCTCAAAGCAAGTCGAGTTCACAATAGTCGACTGCAAATCATCCCACAACGGCATCTTGGGCCGACCCTTCCTAGCAAAATTCATGGCCCTTCCTTCCACATGCCACCAAAAGCTTAAGTTCCCCACTAGGATGGGAACCGGAGAGGCGCGCAGGACACCATGGGGAGCCCCGAAGCTAGAAGGAGAGCCCCGGCAAACCAACATTGTCGACACAAGGCCAGAGGAGCCCTGTCCGGAATCAATGGATTCCGATTTCGAGGTCGCGCTCGACCCAACCAAGCCGACTAGGAAAATACGCATCTCTACTCACGTCCGCGACGACGCGATTGAGCCGCTGATAGCGCTATTGAAGGAATACAAGGAGCTATTTGACTGGTGCACAGAAGACATGCCGGGGGTACCAAGGCATGTAGCCCAACATTGCCTCGCAGTCCCGCCCAGCGCGCCTCCAAGGCAACAAGCGCGACGTGGCTTTACTGGTGACAAACTGAAGGCCATTGAAGAGGAGGTGGCACTACTGTTGGCGGCAGGGTTGATCCGCCCGGTCAAATACCCGAAGTGGTTGGCAAATGTGGTCCTAGTGAAAAAATCTTCGAGGGCTTGGCGGATGTGCGTTGACTGCACAACAATCAACAAGGTATGCCCGGGAGACCCTTACCCCTTGCCGCGCATTGACCAACTGATCGACGCCACCGCCGACCACGAGACACTGTCTTTCTTAGACATGTTCTCAGGATACCACCAAATCCCGATGTCGCGCGAGGATGAAGAAAAAACGGCGTTCATGACTCCCTTCGGAAACTTCTGTTTCGTCGGAAGGCCGTTCGGACTGAAGAACGCGGGCGCGACATACCAATGGATGATCGATTCGGTGTTCTCGCAACAGAGGGGGCGGAACATCGAGGCGTATGTGGATGACCTCATCGTCAAGACCAAGGCTGGCAACTCGCATCTAGAGGACCTGCGAGAGACATTCGAGGCGCTCCGCAAACACAGCCTCTGCTTGAACCCACTGAAGTGCGTCTTTGGAGCCGAAGCAGGGAAGTTTTTGGGGTTCATGATAACCAAGCGCGGCATCGAAGTGGACCCAAAACAAATCACGGCAGTCCAACAACTACGGGCACCAAGGAGCGCATTGGAAATCCAATCCCTGAATGGGAAAATAGCAGCGCTAGGGAGATTCATCCCAAGGTCAGCAGACAAGTGCGCGCCCTTCTTCAAGACACTCAAAAGCGGCGCAAAGTTTGCATGGACCAAAGAGTTTTAAGCAGCCTTCCAAGAGCTGAAGGCATATCTTGTATCCCCTCTTGTGTTGACAGCTCCCAAGCTTAATGAGAAATTATTCCTTTATCTGGCCGTGTCGACGAGAGCTGTGAGCGCAGTTCTGATATCCAGAAGAAATGATAATGCCGAGCAACCTGTGTATTATACTTCACGCACGCTAGTCAGCGCGGAAACAAGATACTCCCCATTAGAGAAAGCGGCCCTGGCATTAGTGAGCGCGTCGCAGAAGTTGCGTCCCTATTTCCAAGCGCACCAGATCACTGTCCTGACCAACCTCCCACTAAAGAAAATCCTAACTTCGATGGAAGTATCAGGGCGCATGGTGAAATGGGCGGTCGAACTCTCAGAGTACGATATCCAATAGGCACCGAGACCAGCAATAAAAGCCCAAATCCTAGCAGACTTCATCGCTGAAGGAGTCACCCTCGAAACAACACCAGAGGGGGTATGGGAAGTTTATGTCGACGGAGCGGCAAGTAAACACGGTGCTGGCGCGGGGGTCGTCGTGCGCACACCAACAGGCGTCGTTCACGAGATAGCAATCAGATTCAGAGCGTTGAAGACGAATAACGCGGCCGAGTACGAGGCCATCCTGGCAGGAATGACCGCCGCCCACGAGTTGGGCGCAAGAACAATAAGGGTACTTTCCGACTCCTCGCTGGCAGTCAACCAACTGAACGGAGCCTTTGACGCAAAGGAAGACACCCTCGCGCATTACATGGAGCGTGTCAAGCTGCGAGCAGCCACCTTCGAGGCGGTAATTTATGTGCAAATACCGAGAGAGGAAAACGTGCACGCTGACGCGCTATCCAAGCTAGCGAACGCCACCGACTTCGAGACGACTTGTCTCGTGTCGGTACAGAAGGAGGAGGAGGAAAGTCGCCAAGAAGTGGCGATTAATACCACCCAACTCATGAGCGATGAGGACTGGAGAGCCCCAATTGTGCGGTACCTACAAGAAGGTACGATACCGGAGGACACTAAAGAGGCATGGACTTTGAGGCAAAAAGCGGCCCGATGTACACTCATTGAAGGAGAACTGTACTAGCGGTCATTCTCGGGTGTCTACCTAAAGTGCATCGGACAAGAGGAGGCGCGCGACATACATAAAGGGTCGTGCGCAATGCACGCCGGCCCACGCAGCATGGTGCGCACCATTTTGCTGCACGGATATTACTGGCCGCGAATAAAAAAGGACACGAAGAAATACGCGGACCAGTGCCACAAGTGCCAAGTCAACGCGCGCCAGCACCACCTCCCATCCACCGAGCTCCAAGCCAACCTGAGTCCATGGCCTTTCGCGCAATGGGGAGTGGATCTCTTGGGCCCCTTCCCAACAGCAAAAGGGAAGCGCAAATACATTATTGTGGCCGTAGACTACTTCACCAAATGGATCGAAGCTGAAGCACTAGCCTCGATAACGGCACAACAGGTGACGCGCTTCCTAAAGAACAACATTTTGTCGCGCTTCGGGGTCCCGAACGCGCTCATCTTTGATCATGGGAAGCAGTTTGACTGCGCAGAAGTGATAGACTTCTGCGACCAAGTGGGAACCATCGCAAGGTTCACATCGGTAGCTTATCCCCAACCCAACGGCCAAGCAGAATCCGCCAACAAAGCAATCCTGCACGGCCTGCACACCCGCTTGAACGACGCCAAAGGTAATTGGACTGACGAGCTCAACACAGTGATATGGGCGCACCGCACCACATACAAAGTGGCAACGGGCGAAACTCCTTTCGCCCTTACATATGGCACCAATGCAGTAATTCCCATAGAGACAACGGCCCCGACCTATCGAATCACGAAGTACAGCGAAGAAACCAACGATGAAGCGCGTTTGCTGGAGCTGGAATTGTCACAGGAAAGGCGCGAGTTGGCAGCAATCAGGTTGGCCGCAATGAAAGAGCAGGTAGCCAAGTATCACAACGCGAAGCTGGTTCCACATAAGTTGATCCTCGGCGACCAAGTACTGCGACGGAACTTCCGCCGCGAACCCAAGCACGGAAAGCTCGCCTCAGTGTGGGAGGGTCCATACCTAATCCGCGAAGTGGTCGGTGCCAACACCTTCAAACTCAGCGAGTTGGGGGGCAACAAGATACAAAGGACGTGGAACGCGCAAAACTTAAGGAAATATCACCGGGCAACTTAAATATGTATTTTTCATGCTATCGCGCTTTGCTGCAAAGAAATGGAAAGGAGTCAGTTCGCAAGAACAAAAAATTAGCAATGGTCCAACACTATTCGCGCTCACTCAGTTCGCAAGAACGAAAAATTAGCAATAGTCCAGCACTATTCGCGCTCATTCAGTTCGCAAGAACAAAAAAATTAGCAATAGTCCATCACTATTCGCGCTCACTCAGTTTGCATGAACAAAAAATTAGCAATAGTCCAGCACTATTCGCGCTCACTCAGCTCGCAAGAACAAAAAAAAACTAGTATTCGCACCCACTCGATTCAAAGGAACAAATAAACGCCATGAATAAGGACTCTTTGGATTCAATTAAGCAGGAGCAACAAATAGTCGCAACTACACTTGATAAAAAACAAGAAGAAAGAGGAAAACAAGAAAGGCAACAAACTCAAAGGGGAAACATGTCAGCGCAAAAACACTTAAGCGGTTTAGCCCTCTTTACTTTGCTTACGGCGCAACAATGGCTGAGCATCCTCCTCCTCGTCATCATCAGCTTCCTCAGCATCCCTACTTGCGTCCTCAACCTTCTTCCCAACTAGGCGCTCTTCCCCTTCCGGGCGCTCTTCCTCTTCCTCATCCTCCTCTTCATCCTCATCCCCCAACTCAGAGTCAGACTCCAAGGGCCGCTTCTCGCCAATCCACGTCTGGACGTGGCGAACCATCTCGCGAGTATCCCAGCGGACTTCCGGGTTCTCCGGCCGAACCTTCTTCCCGAAAGAGGGAGATGACTTGAACTGGCGAACGGCCACGACCTCGGCCGCGCGAACAGCTTCCGCTTTCGCGATGTTGTGAAGGCGGACCAGGTCGTCCTTCTCCTTTTGAAGCTCTTCGCGAGCTTGCTTCAGCTTCTCAGCATAAGAGGCCTCCAGCTGATCGCGGATGGTTGAGCGCTCCTCAGCTCGCACCTGCTCTTTAGCCGCCTCCACGTCGGCGGCCAACTTGCTTTGCAGGAGGCCGAGTTCCTGCATCGCCTCGTTGGCTTTGTTCGTGGCCACGTCGGCGCGGTTGTTCGCCCCGACGACCTTCGCCTCCAGCTGGACGATCTTAGCCTCGTCAGCCTGTATCCTGGCGCGCTGCACTGCGCTCCTTCTGAGCCCGGAAGGTCGCCGACAAACCCTACAACAACAGCACTCACAGACTTAGCAAAACAATGCATAAGAAAAAAAGAGAGATGAGACGCGATATAACTCAGCCCAATCTTACCGCGAAATGGATCTGAGCCAAGTCATGAAGGGGATCAGACTTCTCCACCCGCGGCGGAACACTTAGGACAGGCCCAAGCGCCCGGAGCGCGGTATTCTTGGCCGCAAGATTGCATGCCGCCGAGTTGTGAATCCGCACGTCGCGAAAGTAGTTGACGGCTGCAGCGCCGGCATTGGTGGTCGCAGGAGTCCCCCCAAAGCCCGCCATCTCAGGCAGCTTCTGCTGGATGGTGGCACCCGACGAGCTTCCAGCCTTCTCTCTCCTCTCTCTCTCAGACCGAGAAGGCCTACTCACCGCCGCCTCCGGCTCTGAAAGCGCCAAAGTTAACTGCCGCGCGTCAGATAGCGGTGTTTCCCCTTGCAAAGCCTGCGTCTCCCGCGCACTCGGTTCTGCAACACGAGCCGTCTTGCGGGGCTGTTCAACCGCCACTGGCTGCTCAATTCCCTTCCGCTTCATGCCCCTCGGCACCGCGCCCTCCTTCTCCTTCTTCTTCTTCTTCTTGTCAGCGCGCGGCGCCTTCACAACGTCGTCGTCGACCGACATCATGCTCACCAGGTTGGAGAAGTCAACACCTGCGCCAATAAGTTGTAAGAAAGCGGTTAATATGACAAGAATGCAAAAGAAAAGAAATACAACTAACCATCGGCGAACAGCTCCTGCAAACAAGCCTCGCGCACTCCCCCATCATACAAATTGATCCTATGAGGCATGCACGCCTCATACTCATCGTCCAGCCCGTCATAGGTGCCGGCATCCGACTCATACCCTTGCGTACTGCCTTTCTTCCTGACAGTAGGCTCCTCTACAAACTCACTCGCCCACTCTCCAGGAACGGGCTTGACGTAGAAAAAGCGCTCGAACCAAGTTTTCTTTAACTTGGGTGATCCATACACGAAGCCTTCGGGCCTCTTGTCGCGACGCTTGATGGAAAGGCAGTCGCTTCTTCTTGTGGGCTCCTTAATTTTATAAATCTTCCGGAAAAGGCCGTAAGTCGGCTCGATGTTAAGCCTTTTGCACGCGAGGCGGAGACAGCTCGCGTGCATGATCACTGACGGGGAGAGCCGCCCAACGGAGCAATTGAGGCGCCTATACAAAGCGCACAAGAGCGGGTCGATGGGGAACTTAAACCCCATCACCCAATACTCTGTGTATACGCCAAACCACCCCTCGGGACCATGCTGCGCGTAGAAGGAGCGGCGTACTGCCAATGGGGGGGCAAGCCCAGCCCGCGCACTATCTCCTCCACGTCACCAACATCGTATATGGAGTCGTGGTCGGGCCCGCGCTCTAGGTTGTCATGCGGAGCCGGCTGATCGCCCCACATCTCGGCCCACTCTATAACAGTATACGCGGCGCCAACACCGCGTAACCTGATGTGATATCAACTAGCGCGATATTTAATTCCCGTGGTCCAAAAATGAAGATTCATATTCGACGATTTAAGGATCAACTAGGAGCATTCTTGATGGATAAAATGGAGAATGCATTAAGGATCGGGTCTACAACATTTTTTGGAGACCAAAACGTCCATCCTTGCTGCCCAAGTCGTCCAAATGTGAAAAGGGCAAGGAAAGAGATTGCTTAACCACTAAGGAGCTTCCTTAAGCATTAAAAATGTGTTTGGAGATTACTTAGCTGCTAAGGAGCTTCATTTGGTCATAAAAACGAGTTATAGTCCTTATTTAAGTAGTATTATGTTTCCTAGTTAGTTTGGGATTTGTTTTCCTATTCCTTTTAGGTTAGATTTATGTTTTCATGACCTCTATAAATAGAGGATGTAAGAGCTACGAATTTGGTACCCAATATTCAATTATCAATCAACTTTCAAGTTACAAGTTCATACGAACTAGTTCTTTGTGCAAGCTTCTGTTGAGAGTGCTCCAGGAGTTTCACGTGTCTCTTATCAACTAGAGAACGCGTCTAGTTGTGGCGAGCTTCTACCCAATAGCGATTGGCCTTATTCACGAGTGGGTGATTGTTTGATTTGTTTCATATACCAATTGGCCTTTCACACGAGTTGGAATCTGTTTGATCGTGTTCCATCATTATCTTTTGTTCGAGTTCTTGTTCGTTGGAGAAAAGCTTCGAAAATCCATAAAAAGTTGGAAAGCTGCGTACTTTGGTCATATAATCCAAGTTCGAGGATTCTCTTCGGATTTGGATCATATCAAGTGGTATCAGAGCCTGGTTCAAACTCAGTGGCAAATTTGAAGATTACCGGTTCAAACTCAGCGGCAAAAAAAGAGGTATTTTAATTTCAATCTTTTTTTTATTGTAAGAGGTATTTCCAGAAAAGCCAAAAAAAAACATCGAAAAAGGCGGATTGAGAAAAAAAAAGAATTACAAATCAGAAAAAAACACAAAAAAAGAATTATTGTTTTTTTTTTCTTTTCGTTTACGTCAAGCATTCTTGAGGTAGAATTGTGTTTTGTCTTACGTGAGCTTGTCATTGGAACAAAAAAAAAAGGTAACGAGAAAAAAAAATCTTTCTTTAGTTTACGTGAGTAGATAGACTAATAAAAAAGAGTTGTGTTTTATTTTCTTTATTTTCGTGTACTGTTCACGTGAAAAAAAAAAATTTGTCTTACAGCCACAAAGCTGTACGTGTGGGAAGAAAATTTTTTTTGTTTTTTTTTGTTTTTGTTAGCTCTTGAAAGGCAACAATGGAGCAAAATCAACGATTCACGGAGATGATGAAGCAAATGCTCCAGACGACGGAAGTCATTCTTCAAGGGTTAAAGGGGAATAATGCGCCAGCAACAATAATCCAACCTGAAGCTCATTTGACGATAGGGAGTCCAAAGTCAAAGCAAGATCTCGAGCAAAGGGAGAATAAATTTCAAACGAGATGCTTAGTGGATGGTAAACTACTATCGGTTTTGATTGATGGAAAGAGTTGCACTAATCTGGTGAGTGAATATTCGGTGAAGAAATTGGGGTTAAACACATTGAAACATCCAAAACCCTACATTCTTCAATGGCTTAATGAAGATGGAGCAATTGAGGTCACCAAGCAAGCCATATTGAAGTTTGAGATTGGAAGATATAAAGATGAAGTCCTTTGTGATGTGGTGCCAATGGAAGAGGCTCATGTTTTGCTTGGAAGACCATGGCAGTTTGATCGAAATGGACAACTAGATGGAGTCACCAAGAAGTACAAGTGGTCGCATAGAGGTCAGAAGTTTGTATTGAAGCCTTTATCTCTCAATGAAATCTATGAGGATCAACTTCAAATGCAACAGAATTTGAAGAAGGAGAAAGTGTTTCAAGCCAAAGTAGAAGAGGAAGTCAAAAAAGACGTGGAAGAGAAGAAAAGGTTCTTTTTGAAGGACTTGCTATAGACACTTGTGAAGAGGATTCACAAGCTTTGATTTCATCTAAAAAAGAACAAGAACTTGAGGTAGAAGAATTACAAGAGGCAAAAGAGGTGAAAGAAGGAATTCTTGTTGATATTCCAGATTTGAGTGCGCAAGAAGTTAAGCAATGCATTGAGGAATCAGAATTCAAAGGAGGAGATGAATGCTTTAAAATTAAGGAGTATTTACCGATAGTTTCCAAAGTTGCTCATATTGATTTTGTGATTGGTGATGCAATGTTGGAAGAGTCAGCCCGCCGGGAGAATCAACGAGAATTGCAGAGCTATGTGGAAGGTTTCCAACATAATAATAGAATTCGTGGACGAATCGTCTTTAAGAAGGGGGGAATGATACAATCCTCACTACCAAGACAATTTTGTTGGAAGACCAAGAAGAATGGAGGTGATCGGAGATCAAGATTCTGTAAAGATTCGAGGTCGAATCTTCTTCAAGAGAGAGGGAATGATGTGATATCAACTAGCGCGATATTTAATTCCCGTGGTCCAAAAATGAAGATTCATATTCGACGATTTAAGGATCAACTAGGAGCATTCTTGATGGATAAAATGGAGAATGCATTAAGGATCGGGTCTACAACATTTTTTGGAGACCAAAACGTCCATCCTTGCTGCCCAAGTCGTCCAAATGTGAAAAGGGCAAGGAAAGAGATTGCTTAACCACTAAGGAGCTTCCTTAAGCATTAAAAACGTGTTTGGAGATTACTTAGCTGCTAAGGAGCTTCATTTGGTCATAAAAACGAGTTATAGTCCTTATTTAAGTAGTATTATGTTTCCTAGTTAGTTTGGGATTTGTTTTCCTATTCCTTTTAGGTTAGATTTATGTTTTCATGACCTCTATAAATAGAGGATGTAAGAGCTACGAATTTGGTACCCAATATTCAATTATCAATCAACTTTCAAGTTACAAGTTCATACGAACTAGTTCTTTGTGCAAGCTTCTGTTGAGAGTGCTCCAGGAGTTTCACGTGTCTCTTATCAACTAAAGAACGCGTCTAGTTGTGGCGAGCTTCTACCCAATAGCGATTGGCCTTATTCACGAGTGGGTGATTGTTTGATTGGTTTCATATACCAATTGGCCTTTCACACGAGTTGGAATCTGTTTGATCGTGTTCCATCATTATCTTTTGTTCGAGTTCTTGTTCGTTGGAGAAAAGCTTTGAAAACCCATAAAAAGTTGGAAAGCTGCGTACTTTGGTCATATAATCCGAGTTCGAGGATTCTCTTTGGATTTGGATCATATCATAACCCGAGTCGAGCCATAGCCTCCGATACGCGCACAACATAGTGCGGCTCTGATTGTGCGCCAGAGTCTTTGCGCACTTCAGCGTCAGCAACCATTGGCCTCCCATCACGGCCACGACGGATTATCAACACCACACGAGCTTCTTGCCTCGCCTGCCTGCTCCCGGAAGCACCCATACCCACGTCGGAGAACCGCCGAGATCATCCTCCGACTCGATGTCGAACGACGACCTCGCCGGAACCCTTTCGCCACCGCCGCCGTTCCCACCACCGGAACCGTCGTCTTATTCCAGCGAACGATCAGTAGAAGTGTGCGAAAGAGGGGAGAGATTACCTTCTTCGCCTTGTACGACCTCAGCCTCGTTGATGTTGATGCTAGCCATGATAATAACTCAAATTCAGCAACAACAAAAGGAGAATCGAGGTTGTAGAAGGAGAGGAATCTCAGAGAAAGGAGGAACGAAGAAACAGGAAGCAGAGTTGAAGGAAATAGATGAGTCCCACTCTCATACAGCAAACCCATATTTATAGTCAGCCAAGGGAAAACGAAGGGTTAAAGCTACATAGGGATTCGTAACCGTCAGATCCTACCAAATCTTTTCGAATTTTTTCGAATTTCAAGAAATCCCCGCCCAAATAGCCCAATCATGCAGGGACACGTGGACACCTACCATAAGAGACACTAGTCGGCGACGCCACAAGTGCCGCGCACCGCCTGGGGGGCATGACACACCCGCGAGGAAGAAAAAACAACCCATCCCCAACTTAAAAGTAGCGCGCACCAACGAGAGAACATGACTTACGAGCGTAGCTCAAGGCAACGCGCACAACAGGGGGGCATGACACACCAACTTCGACCGACGCCATCCTCAACCTAAAGATAACGCGCACAAGTGAAGAACCCCACCAAATCGAGTCGAGCGCACGCAAATCAAACGGACAGCACCCGCGGATCACTACCGATATGCACAGGATACGCGCGCCATGGAGGACACGAAGATCACGCGGAGACCAAACAAGCCCCGACTCGCCCAGATCACGCCTTATCGAGAAGTTGTAGAAGCGGCGCCGCATCACCCAACGGGTAGTCACCATCATAGTCCTAGGTATAGTCCTGCCTAAGTCAGGTGTAGTCACATCAGGGTCCTAAAAGCATGGCCGAAATCCCTGACATGTCAGTAGTCATGTCATTATACCCACATGTAACCCAACCACTCACCCACCACCATGTAGCCTATAAATATGGCATTTACTCCGGTGGGTGAGGGGATCGGATTTTTCTGACTCTATCTCTAAAATCATCGACTTCTCTCTCTAAGATATTCCTCTCTCAATTCTCTTCGTAATCTCCTCAGTTCTTCCATCGACGATTATTCCCTCATTGCTTACTCTCCTTGACCCATTTTCCCGAGTCTCCCTCCTACACCCAGTTAGGCTCAAACAAGAATGGTTGGTTATTATATTTAGATTAGACGCACTTTATTGTTTGAGTTAGAAAATTATGGGCTTATTCTTCCAATAATTTATTATCTAAATATAAAAACTCAATGAGTGTACGATGAGGTTGACGTACGCTATCCTAAACCATTTATTACATAAATTTTTGCTCCAGGTTTGTAAGATTGTAAATGAAGTTCTTTCACAATGTAACTTTAAAATTTTAATAATGGTGCAGATAGGTACAAAACCCCGCTTGCAAAACTAGGTGATACCATGTTGTGATACGACAATACGATTTGAGTTTCGCATGATTTTGCAGGTGGTGTTATGTACCGGAACCCAAAACTTCTAATGATCAGTAAAATGTTTTTAAATAATAGTTTTTTGGTTTAGAATATGTATATTTAATCTATTTTCTTGCATGACACACTCACAATATAGGAAGCAGCAGGCCAGGCATCATCCGGAGTTTCATTTGGGCTACTATGTCCATGTCTTACGGAGACCTGCACACCCGCAATTTCAGAAAATGGGCTTGGCCCATCTATTAACGGACCTGCGAGGTTTCGAAATTCGGATTGGCACCCAATAGAGTAGTCATGGACTCATGGTATATATTTTGTGAAGAATAACAGGAAAGGTTAGAGGAATTTTATTGTCACAAAGCATATGATAGGGAGGGTGGAATGATTATTTCTTTTGCTCTTTTTCATCGGCTAGGATTTTATAGTTTCTACTATCTTTCTCAATTGAATAAAAAATGTGGCATGACTCATGAGTCTATGACAACCACACTTTAAATCACTGTGAACGGTTGTTCTTCTATATTTTTTTTCTTCTTCTTGTGGTCTTAGACAATGTTATATATTATCCTCACTATTATTTATTTCTTGTATGGAGGGGTTATCGGCCTTTATCAAAACAAGCTTTGAACAGTAAGGCACTGAAGTGGGTCGATGGGAAGTTGGTGTATTGGGATTTCTCATATTTTATTTGTCTGATTCCTACTTGGTTTTATGGGCTTCTGCTCACGAATGTACTACACTAATGACTGACTAATCCATCTAAACCATTCCTATAAGGAGGTTCTCCTCCTTGAACCACCTCAATTTCACTTTCCCTGGCTTCTGGGCAGAGAACGGAGGGAGCTTTAGGTCATAACAGAATTTTAAAATCACATCACATGGGCCATAGCCCATAGGGACATAGGCCCAGCTTCTCAAATTTTTTAATTTATGTCAAAACATAATTTGGGCCATAAAAAAGTATTGAGGAAGGAATGGGCCAAAATTAATACGGCATCAATGGAACTTATGGAAGGACGTATAAGTCCCTTTTGTATCTCAATTTTCCGTGCATAACCTACCTCCCATATCACTTGAATTTTTTGTTTTGTTTTTCCGCAACACACTAAAATTTAGAAAACTATTATTACAATTAAATATAAAATAATTAAATTATCAATATAATTTTTTGATAATCCAGTAGCATCCCCACAACACACCACATTTTGTGACAGTGGAGTGAGACGGCCAAACCTAGGGGCACAAGAACACTCACGCGCTAACAGGGCTTCACCCAGCAGCCAAAGATGCCTCCGGAAACACCACAGTGGGCCTCGAAGGTGGTCGAAAACAGAATCTGCAACTTTCGAGAACGAGCGACCACGAGGGTTTCACTGCTAGACTATGTGACATTTGGCTAAATTATCAATATAATAATTACTTAAAACATTAAATGGAAATATGCTATTAAGGTAAATATCAGTTTGAATTTAATGATTGATTAAAGCTCCTAATTAGGGATGACAACAATATCCGTAAACATGGATATCCGCCCGAATCCGACCTAATTGGGTAGGGTAAATCCCGAACCCGGAGGACTTTTAGTGGGTACGGGTAAAATCCGAACCTGAACATTGCGGGTAATGGACGAGTATGGTTTTCTCACTATCCAACCCGAACCTGCCCGATTATACACATACATACGTATTATGTCTAAAAATAATCATTACTTTCCCTAACATATTTTAAATTTAGCATATCAAGATAATATTTTCATGAAATTGTGTTGTTTTAATTAATTTTCTTCATTCTAGTGAATAATTGCGTACTTTTTGTCTTATGTAATGAGGGAATACGTGTGAATATTAACATATTAGTTGGAGTTATAAAGAGAAACTATTATCCATGGATAACCGTGGATACCCGAAACCCGAATGGGTATGGGCATGGTTTTGATTTTATACCCGTTTCTTATGCGGGTATGGATATGAGTAAAACCCGAACTACTTTGGTTAGGGTAACGGATATGCACTATCCATCCCCGACTCGACCCGTTGCCATCCCTACTCCTAATTCTTTTTCATTGTATTTACACTAATTTGTATTTTATCCAATATTTTAAAAAATATTTAAAATAGGGAAAGAACAATACCTCCTCTCCCTCAAGTCTTATTAAATGAAGGAATAAAATATTTACAAAAGAAATGGAATGAAGTTGAAATTCCACATCAAGTTTAGTGAGTACAACATCACAAATTACATAACTAAATTAACAGTTTCCAACATATTCAATGCTCTCCAAGAATATTTGTGACTAGAATGAGGTGTCATGAAAATGATATTTCATATATCCTTATGTTTTCTCTTTGAATTTGTTTCACAAAACAGCTACAAAAAGAAGTGCCAGTTGATGATGAAAACTCTTTATTGATACCAGTCATCTTGGAATACCTATAATATTATTATTACATTTAGGTTAAATACACTTAGGAATGGCAATGGGGCAGGTCCGGGGCGGGTATCTCGATACCCATACCCGCCCCATGGCAGGTCGGGTCCAGGTCGGGTAATTTATCATGGGGCGCGGGTCGGGGCAGGTCGACCCATTGGGTATGTAATTTATGCGAAAAACATTGGAAACATTCGTTATTTTCATTAAAAGACCAAGAAAGAAACCATAATATGATAAAATGTAGTTAAATTATTGAAGAAATTGAGATTTTCACTTATTTACATTTTTATTATATCTAAAATATAATGTAATAAGAGGAAAATCCTAAGTAATTTGACTAATATTATATGTAATATAGGCAAGAACGGGTCCAGAATGGGGCGGGTTAGGGCAGGTCGGGTCGATGAGAGGTACCCATGCCCGCCCCGCCCCGCCTACGGGGCGGGTTTGACCTGCCCCAAAACAGGTCAAACAGGTCGGGTAAATCGGGTCAGGTCGAAATTGCCATCCCTAAATACACTTGTATATCCAAAACTTTCACGGTTGTGCCAATAATATTCAAATTTCCCGAAATACCACTTATATTCAATTCCTTCACATTCTTTAACTGTGTTTTTGGATATACAAGTGTATTTAACCAAAAATATATTGGGAAATGGATAGATTTGGCAAAGAACAACTTTAAAACATGGATATAAGTGGTATTCCGGGAAATTTGGATATTATTGGCACAACCGTGAAAGTTTTGGATATACAAGTGTATTAAACCTTAAATTTATGAGTTGAGGCACTGAGTACAATGTAGTAATATGTATGATGGATGCTCATTTTTTATTTTCTCTGCAATTGCATAGTTTGAATTTTTGAATGATAAAAACTAAGAAACTATCTTGAAACCTTTGTTAATTACTGTAATCGTATTGCAACCGGCCAACTGGCCGGGGTACAATCTAGTTTCCTGCATAACTGCGAATCTATTACTGGGTAACATTTATTTTTCCTAAGCAGTCAGTTGTCGTTTAATTTAAGGTGAATACTCAGTAGGTGGAGCAGGAGATGCTTGGATGGCAACTTTGTGTGGGTTCGATTAGGTTATAAGACTGGTATTTGAGTCTTCCTTCCTTGTTTGGCCGGTCCAACCTACTAACTACGTTGCAAGGTTGGAGGCATGGAACACTCTCTACAACGCCAAGAGAGATTTTGTAAAAGTTGGTCACTGTAAGTTACCTATCAATGTTATCTCGTGCTTCTTTCTAACTATTGGGTTACTTAGACAGCTCATGTCCATGTAGCAACATTATTAAATGATAATTTTAATTTTTAACTTAGGTATCAAAATATAAAATATAAAAGTAAAGGTAGTAAATTGTAATTTTCTAACAATCTATAATCCATTAATTCAATTAGTTTTGAATTAAACGAATTGGAGTATATAGTTGAAGTTTTTAGCGGTGATTGTATTCAAATTACCATCTCTACCAACAAATCTTCTTGAAAACTCAATAGTAAGAGCCTTACGCTAATTATGATAACTTCACACCTTTTAACCTAGTGGCGTGTAGCATAACTTTGAGGCATGTAATCACTAATCACACAAGTAAAGGAGGAAGATAACATCTTCTCCAAATTACTGTCCTAATTTCTTTGTTTTATTATATTGATTTTTTACTTGTGATAATTTATTTGTTCGTTGGAGCCATACGAACCAATAGTCAAGCGAAAATTTGTCTTAACTATCAAATGCTAGAGCTTTACTAAATTGGAAAAAATCAGCAAATAAAAAGGATGTAGGGGGTGTGTATTTGTACCGGAGTACTCCAAATTGACGCTTTGATGTGGATCGGTCCTTGATCTCCATAAATGTTATAAATATTAAAAAATAGACGAAATTAACATTTGGATTGTCGAATGCAATTTTAACCTGGTTATTAGTCATAAGATGGCTTTTTGTATTGGTTCGCAATTTTCATGAGTTTGATTCGGTCCCACCGTTACACACTCTAATTGGAGGGAATTAAATGAGATTCTATCTTTGATCTCACACAAACTAACAATCCCGACGTGATATGTGGCAAAAGATTAACAAATTATATAAAAATAATAATTGGCCGAATTAATGAATGAACTAACACAAATAACAATGTGAATATGAGATTGTAACTTTTCCCCTTTTTTTTCTTTTTACCTTTCATTCCTAATTTCCAACAGTTGATCGAGAATAGAGAACCAAAATTACAATTCAATACCCAAAGAGGCAAAGATTAATGATAAGGACCAGTGAAGGAGTTAGCGTGAGTACAACCAAAAAGGAAAATCAAAACCAAGCTACGTCTCTGAATTCCTCTTGGATGGCTTCTTCGAGCTACGCTTGGGAATCACTCATCAGCTCAGGGCTCAATCGAAACATCAGAATGCAAAACTCCATCTGATTCAATGAGCCGTCACCGTCCAGATCCCCTTCCTTCACCATCTCGGCGATCTCCTCGCCTGAAAAGTCCTGCAGACCCACCACGGCGGCGTTTCGTCTCAAGCTCTCCGTTGTGATCACCCCTTTCTCCTTATCCATCAGCAGCTGGAACCCATTGCAGAGCTCCGTGATCAATCCTTCCCGCCTAATTTTTCGGCCATCACCGGCAACAAATCTTCGAACTCCCCGACTCTATGAGCCATTTTAATTTGGGTTTGGATGTTGATTGGAATGAAGTGGGTTTTGAGAATTGAGAAGTGGGCGATATTTTGTTTGAGAAGAAGTTGGTGAGGGGTTGTTTGTTATATAGTTGAGGGAAGGGAGAAGGAAAGGGGAAGGAAGGGCTGCAATTCCAATTGGGTGGTGGATGACAGAAGAGGGACTGACAGGCAGTAAATCAACTGGTCGGGTCGGGTCACAGGGGTGGAGTCAGGATTTTGAGACCGGGTGTGCCGAAAATAATTAAATATAAATAAAATTAAAATAATTATTTTAAAAGTACACAACATTCTTTGTGATAATTGTTCAAAATAGCATCTAAACCAAAAAAAAAAAAATTAGCTATCTTTCATTTAATATAAATAACTAAATGATTAACAAGAAACTCATAATTTTAATTTCTTTGACAATCATATCTCTGTTAATCCCTGGATCATATAGTTTCTATAAAAGAGAATTATTAGAATTTTAATTAGAAAAATCACCAAGTGAAAATTAAATAGAGATTGACTTTTTCTTATGAAGTTTGATTAAAGTAATAAAAGAATAAAAAAGGAGTGGCTAAAGCAAAATCTGGGGTAGTTGTGGATCGAACCTCTGTGCTTCTCAATAAAAATAAAGCTTATCTCCCAATAGACTATATCACTATTACATGACACAATATACAGCCGAGTTGTACGCTAGCAGAGGACCCTGCGCTTTCTTTGAAGAAGGAGGTAGGAGGAAAAATGGGGATTTCCCTCTGGAGGGAAGTTTCATTTTCGGGCGTTCGAAGTTAAGCTTCTGGCTTGTTTGGACCCAAAAAAAAGAAGTTAGATTCTAGCATTCTACTGGTGCGGGTGTCACTAGGAAACCCGGAGAAATGGTCAGAGGAGGGAGGGTATTGTTGGAATTTTAGGATGTTGCTAATGTCAAAGGAGAAAGGTTGCACTTTGAAAGGGGAACGGGAAGTCTCCTGGTTCGATGTCTTGGTGATAAACTGAGATTGACCAGCACTGATGGTCGTTCGTTACGAGCATCTTCAATTCAACCGTTTCTGGTTTCCCGTCGTTTTTACGGTGGTCAATATATCCATGGTCAAATACGCAGCCACTCAACAAGTTAAGTTCTCTTCGTTCTTCCTGTCTTTCTTCGTCCAACTTGTGGTGGCTTTCCTTATTTCCATTATAGTAAGTAGTTATATACAGAATGAAGAAGGGAACTCGGTCAAGTTCCTTTGGATTACATGAAGAGCTAAGTGTTTGCTTATTAGGCAAGAAGGCTACTTATTCCACTCAAGGTGGCGTATTAGGTGAAATATCACAATACTATGTTGGGTAGTGAATCAGGCTCCAAGTCAATTATTGGTTAGCCTTTTGATTTGAGATGAAAAATTTATACTCCAGTCAAGTATGTGTTTAGTAATGTTTGGCATGTACTTATTAAGTAAATTATGGTCTCGTGAGCTATTAATTAAGAATAGCATATTTAAATTTGGCAAGTGGCACAACACTTCTTTTTTTATTTATAAGAGTAATTGTTGGTCTTCGTGAGCTAGATATTATCATTTTTATATTATCACTAGATCTAATCTTAGAATTTGTAACACAAGAATAAAAAAGAATTAAAGAATAAAATTTTATTATCAGTATACCTAATAAATACTAACCGCATAACCTTCAAATTAATTGTATATATAAAATTATCTTATAACAAATATAGTACGTGTAAATGAAAATGCTCTCTACTGCTAGCGGAGGATGTCTAGCTCCGGCGCCGGCCCTTTTTCCCTCTGACAGACCACCAGATTCTTTTCTTCCTCTAGCGATAGTCGATTCAGTTTTATTATCGTCAAAAGTGGTTTCGGCCACCGCCCCTTCATATATGGCTATTGTTTCTTCTTTGGTGTCTTTGCAGCAACAGGGGGAGTTGGGACTCGCGGCGAAAACACAACCGGGACTTACGGTGGGGATGGCAACCGATCAGCAACCCTTCACTTATGCTAAGGCGGTTACAGGTCAGAAGACGATGGCGTCAACTCTCAGCAAGTGAGCCAATGGACTCCGGTGGGGGAACACGACCTGGTGGCGGGCGACCGCAATGGGGAACCGGCTCTACATGTGTCGGCTGAGTTCAAGGCTAAGATATGTGCACCATGACAGAATACTTTGGTGGTTCGGCTACTTGGCCTGAGGATCGTTTTCGACACCCTTTGCAATCGCCTGAAAAGTCAAGGACCTGGACCATGACAGTTACCTAGTAAAGCTACACAACGAGCAGGACTACTTCCGAGCTCTGACCGACGGACCTTGGGTAATTTTCGATCATTATTTGGTTGTGCAACAATGGTCTCCAAAGTTTAAAGCTTCTGATCCTCTTCCCAAGACAATGATCGTTTGGGTGCGACTTCCAGCTCTGAAAATTCACTTCTACCACAAGGAAGTGTTGAAAACGTTGTGGAATCTCTTAGGAAGGACTATCAAGCTGGACTACCATACCTTGATACAACAAAGAGCTAAATTTGCTCGGCTTGCGGTGGAAGTCGACCTCTCGAAACACCTCGTACCCAGAATTTGGCTGGATGATGAATGGCAAAAGGTAGAGTATGAGAATCTCCCTGAGGTATGTTTCGAGTGCGGGAAGATTGGACATCTCTCGGCTACATGCCCTCAGATTTTGCCGACTGTTTCCTTGGCACAACAATCAAGCGCCGGTGGGTCGCCGCTGATCAGCTCGCCGGCCCAACCGGAAGACCCCAACCCGGGTTTCGGGCCGTGGATGATGGTCACGAGGAAATCTTTGCGTAATTCAAGGGATGTTCAAAGAAAAGGGAAGGTGGAGAATGATTTGGGGAATCATACTACGGCAATAGTTTCCAAGAATGGGAAGGGCGGACAAGCGGTAAAGGAAGGTATTTACCCTCTAACCGATTTGACGACTACTAACGGCTCCTTACCCCAACAGAGCCCAACTCAAGAAAGGAAAGGAATTAACGGGAAGAAAAATAGTGAGGGTGTGAGGAAAGGGAAGGAAAATTTGGGTTCTGAGTCTTTTGGTAAAGGGAAAGGGCTGCTTGGGCCGAGGCCCATTTCGGTCACGAATGGGGAAAGCGGGTCGAAACTAGCTACAAAGGATGGGGCCTCCTCCTCCTCGGCTCATGGACCGAAAATCACTTCCAAAAATCAAGTGGCGGATCTCGTTACCTCAAATATTGGCAGTGGGCTTCTTACTGATGGTAAGCCCATAACTCTCCATCCGCACTCGCCGGTTGTTCGAACGGTGACAGGGAAAACGGAACAGTGATACAAATCGTGGAGAACATCCAATCGACAAGAGACAGTAGCGTCCCCGCTACCAGCTCCACTCCATCGGTTGCAGCCATAACTAAACGGAGCAAGAACAAGAAAACCCAAAGCAAAAAATCTCCAAGCAAGGTTAATCATATGAGACCCCTGCAGATTTGGTCCCCAACCAAAGAAAGGAAATCCAAATCCAAGGCACGCGTAGCTTCGTTGACTCTTCAAGAGATCAACGCCTGGACTAAAGCAGCAAAACGACCATCAGGCAAAGCAGATGATAAGGAGCTGGATTCTTCGACGGGCCACCTTCAGTCAATGAACAGCCCGAGTGACGGTTCATCCCCCTCGGCGTGATTCACCGAAACTCCAAGTTTTTCTCCCTGCCTCTCTCATCTTTGGTTTATTGATATGTCTATGTTTGCTAAGCTAAAAATCTTCTCCTCGAGCATTGGAGGTGCAGGAGGTAGAGGTTTCTTAAGGGCGCTGAAGCTGGCTATCCAGAACCATCAACCTAATTTTGTGGTTCTGATGGAACCTTAGATAAGTGGTGCTTCTACTGATGTCGTTTGCGATAAGTTGTGTTTCCCCAATTCGATTCGGGTGGAGGGAGAGGGACGCAAGGGTGGATTGTGGGTGTTCTGGGACGCATGAGTCTTCTCCGTGCAGCCTTACTCTACTTGCTTCCAACATCTATCTCTGTAGGTTTCCAAGAATAATGAGACCCCATGAATGCTGACTGCGATCTATGGCTCTCCTCGGCAGTGGGAGCAGAAGCAACTATGGGATAACATTATTGACCTTAGTAAACGTATTGATATTCCTTGGCTCGTGATAGGGGATTTCAATGCTATTAGCAAGCTGGATGAGAAGTCGGGTTTACCAACGAGAAACACTCTCAGAAAGTGCCAACTTTTTACTGAAAGAATGAACTTGGTGGAACTAGTCGACCTTGGGTTCTCGGGGCCAAAATTCACTTGGGGGAGAGGCGATGAAAACCACGCTTACAAAGCAAGCCGGCTGGACAGGAGCCTATGCAATCTTCGCTAGAACACGACATTCCCCAATACAATAGTGTTGCACCTTCCTCACCACCAATCGGACTACAATCCGATTCTCACCACTGTCCATTTGCAGTTGACTCAACAGCAGGTGGCGGGACCTTTTAAATTTGAAGCCTCTTGGCTCACAAGTGATAGCCTGCAGAATGTGATAGCAGAGTCGTGGGACTCTAATGTTCCAATTCAGGAAGCCCTTCACACACTCGCAGCTAAACTTGTTGAATGGAATGAGGTGGTTTTTGGGGACATTAGGCAGAAGAAAAGGAGGCTTCTAGCTCGGCTCAAGGGAGTGGAAACGAGACTTGCAAACAGCTTTTCTCCCGGTTTGGCCAAGCTTCATTCAAAGTTGGCGGGAGAGTTAGATAAAATCCTTGAGCAGGAGGAACTCTTATGGTATCAGCGGTCCAGAGATAAATAAGATAAGTATGGGATAGGAATACGTCGTACTTTCATCAGCAGTTCAATATTAGGAGACACTTCAATAAGATTGAGGCTTTGCTGGACGACAATGACAACTGGGTATCTAACCCTTCTTCCCTTGCGTTGTTGGTATTTGATTTTATCACTAGCATCTATTTGCAGGATGATACTCCGTATGAGGATAGGATGCCGAGGAACGCCTTCCCCCGACTAAATCAAACGGAGGCACCAGCCTTGTTCGGGCCTTTCACTGCAATGGACATCCACAAAGCGGTTTTCGACATGAAGCCCTTACAAGCTCCGGGTCCAGATGGTTTTCATGCAACGTTCTACCAGCAGTTCTAGCAAGTGGTGGGCAGGTCCCTGTCCGAGATGGCCATCTCCTTCTTCATGACAGGTGTCTTACCAGAGGCGGTGACGGATTCGACTTTAGTTCTCATCCCAAAGATGGACTCGCCAGAGAAAGTTACCCAGCTTCGGCCCATCTCACTCAGCAACGTCTGCCTCAAGAGCATTACGAAGGCTATGACTTCAAGACTGAAGCCCATTATGCAGAAGCTGATTTCTCCGAGACAAAGCAGCTTCATACCTGGCAGGCAAACGGCCGACAATATAAGTGTGTTTTAAGAAGTCTTGCATTCTTTCAGGAAGAAGAGAGGGAAGAAAGGGGGGATAATTTTCAAGATTGATCTTGAAAAATCTTGTGACATGCCCCGGTGGGACTTCCTGCGGGACACTCTGAAGAAAGTTGGTCTATCCAGCAATTGGATCAACTGCATTATGTATTGTGTGGAGCACAATAGGATGAGGATCAGATGGAACGGGGAGTTGTCTCAACCAATCACACCAACCCGTAGAGTTCGACAGGGAGATCCTCTCTCTCCCTACCTTTTTGTTCTATGTATGGAGAGATTATCTCATAAGATAGATGACAAATACGGGTGGTGAAGCAATGCCTGGCAGACTTTTGCCACGGCTCGAGACAACGGGTCAATTACAACAAGTCCATCCTCTATGTCTCTCCGAATGTGGCAAGACAAAAAGCAGAATATCTTAGCCAGTGTGCAGGGATACCTTTGAAAGCAGGCTTGGGAAGATACCTCGAGATTCAGGCAATTCAAGAAAGAATCACAAAAGGGAGATGCCAGTCTCTCATATTTCGCATCTAGAAGAAGATGGCTCCCTGGAAGGCGAAGCGCTTGTCTTTTGTTGCTCGCCTTACCGTGGCTAGATCGGTAACTGCATCTTTACCTGTTTACACTATGTATGCAGAGTTGATTCCTAGTGGCGTATGCAGGAGTATTGATAAAATCACTAGAGATTTTATCTGAGGAGATGATGAGAATCACCCTAAGTTTCACTTGGTTGCTTGGGAGCGTTTGACGATGCCTAAAAGTCAAGGGGGTATGGGCATCCAACCAACACGCCTAGCTAATCTGGCTATGCTCGCAAAAGGCGGTTGGAGGCTCCTTCAAGAAAAAGAGAACATTTGGAAACAACTGCTTCTCTCGAAGTATGGTGGTCAACGAAAGGGGATTGATGTGCTTCAAAAAGTAAAAGGAACATTAAAAACGGGAAACAAACTATGTTTTGGTCGGATTCGTGGATTTTGCAGGTACCCCTTAAGGAGAGGGCGCTTCGAGATATTCCGGAAGCGTTGGAGGAGGTGGAGGTGGTTGCTTTTGTTCGAGAGGATGGCACCTGGCGCACAGAGATGTTCAATGGGCTTCTTCCCCTGGACATTTGCAATAGGATCACGAGCATTGCGGTGGACGCTATCTCACCAGAAGAGGACTCGCTTTTCTGGAACGGGACGACTGATGGTCGGTTCTCTACCAAATCAGCCTATGATCTTCTAACCAGCCAAGCTCAGCAGTCTAGCGATGGTATTTGGAAGGTGATTTGGAAACTCCCAGTTCCTGAGAGGGTCAGAGGCTTTGTTTGGTTGTCATTTCAGGGGAAAATTGCCACAAACTCCCTTTGGCATCAGAGGAAGGTGGCCGACTCGCCTTGTTGCCTGCGATGTACTGGCTGTTCGGAGACAGTCCTTCACATCCTTCGCGACTGTGCCCCAGCTATGTACCTTTGGGCAAGACTTGTTCCGCAGCAACAGTATGACTTTTTCAGTTGGAATCACGAGGAATGGTTCCACAGAAATATATTGAGCAAGGACTCCGCTGTATCGGGCATCAGCTGGCCAGGCCTCTTCAGCATCGCCATTAGGCTCTTGTGGAAGAACCGTACCACTGCGTATTTTAAGGGCAAGTTGTGGACTGACTCCTGGAATCCGCCGGACTTGTTTCCAAATCACAAGAAAAGACGAGCAGAGCGGGTGGTGGCTGACATTGGGTGGATACCGCCAACTCGGGGATGGGTGATGGAGAATACGGACGGGGCGTCGAATGGTAACCCGGGCCGGCCAGAGCCGGGGGCGTGATCAGGGACCCGCTGGGCAATTGGTTAGGTGGTTTCGTCGTCAACATCGGTACAGCAACGGAAGCTTTGGCGGAGCTTTGGGAAATTTTTCACGGATTAGAGTTGACTTGGAATCTTGGGTACCGAGTTGTGAAGATCATTTCAGATTCTCAGTTAGCAATTCAGCTCATCTAGGATCGGCACGACCCCATCCATCCTTATGCCACTTTGTTGAGTCTCATCCGTAGGAAGTTTAGTCAGAATTGGTTGGTCAGCCTGTCTCATACATACCGAGAAGGGAATAGAGTCACGGAATGGCTCTCGAAGCACAGTCTTGTCCATCCCTACGGGATGCATGAGTTGGCTGATCCACCTCCGGGTGTTGTATCGCTTATTCGAGACGATATGTTGGGGGTTACGTTTGAGCGCCGGATTGTGGCAAACTCCCCTCCCTCTTACTCTTGATCCTCTCCCTCTGTAACCATTTCTTTTTCTTGGCTTTAGGCCTCTTTATTATGCAAGAAAAAAAAATTATCTTATTAAGAATAATCCCAACAAAGACAATTATTTAGCTAGAGAATTATACTAGTGACATGTGGAAATCTCAAACTTGCCCTTTCATTTTGGAATCATATCTCTCAATTCCAAGCCCTCGAGACTTGGGGGGTTTCAGAAGTTCAATAACTCATCAACTTGTTTCCTGATTCCAGACAGTATGTTTCATCTCTATCCTTTAACTCACAATCTTGCTCACTACTCACTTGTCACTGGAATGGAAGACTCGATTAAAGATTAAACAACTTGGTTCCCTGCTCTTTTATATATATATATATATATATATATATATATATATATATATATATATATGGTGCCGTATTCGGTGCATCCATTTTTTCGGGTGCACTCAGTGCACCCGCCTCATAATTGTCATTCTGACCATGCGATTCATGTCCAAACGGTATCAATTGTTGCTTATGATATTATGAACAAGAAACACATGAATTTGAAAAAAATCATTCAAAATTTACTTTAATTCGAAGGATTTAGGGATTTAGGGTTAGGGTTTAGGGTTTACAATTTGGAATTTTGTGTTGGGATTCAAAATTGAATGTTAAGGGGTTAGGGCAATGGATTGATTTGTTATGATTCTATGTCATATCATCATATTATATTGAGAGTACTAATTAAAGTTCAAAATTTGATGTATTATGGACGCTTTTAGAGTAAGTGCACCCAAAAAAGTGAGTGCACAGAAGTAGCTAACCCTAGGGTTCATGTCGCTAGTGCTTTGTCGTCTTGTCTTAGCGTTATTGTCATTTTCTCGAAAATTATATCTCTCGGTGAAATTTAGGTTTCCTGATATGTAGTGTTCGTCTCGCCCAGAGGATTGAGGAAGAAGATGAAGAACACATAATTTGATTCGAATAGGATGGAGAGGTCTCCTTAATTTGTGTTTATGTATTAACGGTGCGTTTAGGACTAATTCTAGTTGGACTGGGTCTGATCATTGATTTTTACAGGCTTTTAAATAACATCACACGTGGGCTTGTACATGACCCATGGCACCTATTTTGTTGATAATAGATATTGAGTTCCGGATTGTCATTAGGTTTGGGCCTTTGATAATTGTCTATCTCAGTGGCGGTTCTTTGTTTTACTTATTTTCGTCTGCTTCTGTTTCTGAAATCCTGATCATGCCTTGAGTTCACGCAATTTAAACATAATTATGTGTTCCATCTTTTTTTGGGATTTGGTAAATGCTAGCGTGTCTCTTTACACATTTAGCGGTACGAGGTAACTCTTCATTAATTGAGATCCTATTCCACTATCTCACTGATTGCCCCTCTTTATGCAATGCACTCGTACATAACAAACCTCTTGTAGACTGATTAGAGGCTTGTGGTTGGATACTGAGTGAAGATAATTTTTTTAATTTATGTTTTGTAACAAAAGTTAGAATTTCACTTTTTAAGTACCTATGTACTTTAGTTGGGCAAGTATTTTTAAAATGTAAAATTTTATCAGCGTATAGGTATACGATTGTTGTATAAGGTGTTGATGTTAAAGGAAATGGGTACTGACTGCTTAGGGTTAGGTTGTTGATGGTATAGAGTATATGGTATATGGGTAGGTTATAAGGTGTTTATGGTTTAGAGCATATGGTATTGATTGGTTAAAGGGTGAGGGTAGGTGTTGTTTTATTTTTTTCGATCTTATATTTTCTTTATATCTACTTATAAATGTTGATCATGCCTTATTACTAAAAAACCTTAGACATAATTATAGTAGCGTGACACATTTGTCGGTACGAGATAAAATGATTTGGTGATTGCAAGGTAGGTTCCTATTATCTATTTTTCCTTGTTAGTTATCATTGTTGGTGATCCCGGCCATTAGCTATTCGCCACATATGGAATGTAAATTAGTTAGAGTTATTAACTTCATCTTTCTTCATTTATTGTTTGATTGGAACATGCATGTTTTTGCTCCGAAGGATTTTGTAGTGGCGTGGTAAAGACAATCCGTCCAATTTAACTCTTCATTAATTCCCCCTTTTCCACTCTCTCACTCCCCCACGAAGCATAAACAATCTACTATGATATATTTACCGTTCATTTTAACCCTTCACTTAATAAGAAAGAGAAATTTCACATGATGATTATAAATGTCATGTAGCTTAATTGGTTAATTGTCCTTTAGTTGTTGAGTTAATAAAGTAGAGGTTTGTGGTTTGATACTTAGCGACTATCAATTTTTAATTTATGTTTTGAACAGAAAGTTAGAATTTCAATTTTGAACTACCTATCTACTTTAGTTGGGTAAGAAAAATTCATAAACAATAAAATAGAAAAAGAGAATAGTTATCTATGTGGCATTGCTAGAAGAATTCCTAATTTAGCAATCTTGCTAGTTTAGAAAGAACTTCTCCATCCCTAAACCTTTGCTAATTTTTTGCCATCTAAGCTCCACCTCATCTTTAGCAATTGCTAAAAGTTGGGAATGGAGATGGTGACAATCAATAAGCAATTTCTAAAGTGGGCCCTTGTCGCCCTTAGGGTTTAGGGTTTAGGGTTCAGGGTTCAAGGTTTAGGGTTACAATAACATTACCAAATGAGTAGATTAATTTTGGTAAACGAAAAAGTTAGTTAATCTACAAAGCCAGTCTAAAAGCACATCCCCATCTCCCGCCGTCAATTCCTAAACTTTTCCTTTAATCCGATGGTGAAAGAGCTTCAATCCTTGCAGCGGCGTGTCACCTAATCGGATTTCGCCATTTTCGAAAAGTCGCATTTGCCCATAATCAGTGCTGACGTTACCAAGGCCGAGTCAGCGGTAGGGAGTGTGATTTGTAGTAAATGGGAAGGGCTGGAAAGGCAAAGTAATTTTATGAGTCCATTTATAAATTCTTTAATCGAAGAGACACATAAATAAAACGACACCGCATAAACCAGCAGTCTTCTTATAAACCAATTAGACACATCATTAAAACGACACCGCAGAAGGCAACAGTCTTCTTATAAACCAAACGACGCCGCTTCAAGCTGACAGTGGCTGTCTACACATAGTCCTAATCCGAATAGGATAAGGACTTCCATCTTCACTTCAAGTTTTCAACACTGATAAAATAGTTGCATCCCTTTTACACACGTATTCCGAAGAACTCAAGTGTCCAAATCTCTAGTCCTAATTTAGCAATCTTGCTAGTTTAGAAAGAACTCCTCCATCCCTAAACCATCGCTAAGTTTTTGCCATCTAAGCTCCACCTCATCTTTAGCAATTGCTAAAAGTTGGGGATAGAGATGGTGACAATCAATAAGCAATTTCTAAAGTGGGCCCTTATCGCCACATCACCAATCAAGCAAAAACCCCATTCAATAATTTCCAAACCCCTACATCCCTAAAACCAGTAAGCAATTGGCAATAGTGGGCCCATACAAAGAAAGAAAAAAGTAATCGAAAAATAAAAAATATCCTAGGTGGCATTGCAATCTTGCTAATAATGGTTCCACCTAGGATTCCACTAAATAAGCAATGGGATGGAAATGGTAAGGTGTTATGGTTTATAGCATAACACCTTAGGTGGCATGTGTTTGGCAATTGCTAATTCAATTGCAAGGATGTGGAGCCAATTGCTAACTTATTAGCAATATTGCTAAATAAGCCATTCAACTTGCAATTCCAATTGCTAACATACATATATGGTTGATATGGCAGTGGGACCCATATATGAAATTGCTAAGTAATTGCAAGGATGAAGGTTAGGGTATAAGGTAGGTAGCAAGGTGTTGATGGTTTAGAGTATAGATGGTATTGATTGGTTAGGGTATAAGGTGTTATTGTTGTAGAGTATATGGTATTGATTAGTTCATGTATTAGGGTTTAGGGTTACAACATCATTACCAAATCAGTAGATTAATTTTGGTAAACGAAAAAGGTAGTTAATCTACAAAGCCAGTCTAAAAGCACATCCCCATCTCCCGCCGTCAATTCCTAAACTTTTCCTTTAATCCGATGGTGAAAAAGCTTCAATCCTTGCCGCGGCGTGTCACCCAATCAGATTTCGCCGTTTTTGGAAAGTCACATTTGCCCATAACCAGTGCTGACGTTACCAAGGGCGAGGCAGCGGTAGGGAGTGTGATTTTCAGTAAATGGGAAGGGCTGGAAAGACAAAGTAATTTTATGAGTCCATTTATAAATTCTTTAATCAGAGAAGGAGAGACCATGCTCCGAAACTCGAGAGGCACTCATCTCCTGCTGTTGTTCGTTCCTCCTCCTCTCAATCCCTGAAAAGACCCCTTTCTCCCATCTTCTCAATATGAAACTCTGAAAATCAACCCCATCTCCTCTTCGTCCTCCTGTCCCATGCTTTATTTTCGGGTGCAGTGGTAATGATGAGACTGCGTATTATTTTAGATCTCAGTTCCTTTCATTATGTCATTGTTAGATCATGACTGTTAAACTAACTCCTTCGTTTTATTGTTTCTTCTTTTCTCTCCATGCAGGGTCTTTGTTAGAGGCAGGGAGGGGAGCAATGACAATAAGTTGTCGTCTGAATATTGCCGAAAGAATCATCATATGTTGTTACGATTCCATAATAGGTTTTGTGGAACCCTACGTCATATGGTGATTCTTTAGTGCTATATTGACGTGTACATGTTGATCATGCTCCCAAAATGTATACAAGAGGGGAAAGTTGCCATATGTATAGTATAAAGTGGGAGGAGGGAAAGTACATTGTTTTGTTTTTCAAGATTTTTACTTTTAGTGTTTAGATCTTATTAGATCGGCGAGGGATCTTTCAATCAATAAAAATACTGTAGTTTATTTCTTGATTACTGCCTCCATTTTCAGAAGCCTTTTACTATTGGGCCAACAGTATTTTTTCCGGATTTCAAACTCTGGTCCTCTATCGGCGCATGCTCTTGTCATTTCACGCCTAAAATAACAAAGTGAAATGGAAAAAGGAAAATTTACATCTATTATGTCAAACCTCAATGCGAAAAGTTGCGATTCATCTATTATGTCCGGTTCCTCCAAGCTCTCTAGTGTCTTAGGCTTCTTTGACCATCTTCGACGTACTAGGCCTTCAGGAAGTTCCAGTATGCTCTCTTCTTTCAGTACAAAAATCATATGAAGGCATGGTATTCCCATATAATCGTAGTGATTACAACTACACTCCATTGCAAAGGGTTCAATTGTGTACGTGACTTGAAAAACCTTATCCATGCCAGACACCTTGACCTTGTACACACGCTCAATTTCTGATCGCTCTGTCTCCACCCTTAGGCAACATGCCGACTTTTCAACCTCGTCTCTGAATAAGAAGAATGCGTTCTTTGTGAAAACCGCCGCTCCACTCTTATGAAGTGAGACTAAGACATTGCTTGTGATGGTTCGTTCTCGACGAATGGATTCAAAATCAGCATGACGCTCATTCTCCCTCATATCCCTAGTCCAAAGATCAAAGTGAATAAAGAACTCAAGGAGATTTTTATCCTTCTCGATATAATTGGCAAGTTGAGAGTTCAGTCCTTCACATCTTGATGTTGTACTCAAGCCTGCGAAGAACTTCGAACGCAAATATGCATACCCTCATTCATGTCTTTGCTCAAATAAATTTGAGACCCAATTTTGTGCTGAAGGGAGCATTCCTCAACCACTGATTTCCACTTTTCTTCAAATTTTGAAGGTTCCCAGTCAGCTGACACAAAATGCTTCCATCGGGGCAAAAAAGTAGGATAATTCTTCACATTTCTGGTTATAGTCTTGTCTATATGCCAGGAACATAGACGATGTGTTGCATCGGGAAATACTTTCTGAATAGCATTACGCATTACTCTATCCCCATCCGTAATAACAGTCTTGGGATCTACATCAAAGCTATCAACACCCAAATATAATTTTCCTCTCTCTCGTTAGCCAAGAAAGCACATGCAAATACGCAAGTTTGCGAATGCTGGTTGACACCTAAAAAAGTTCAAAAAAAGTTTGATTATGCAAACTGCTAGGGTTATTTTAGCATGCTCGGGATAATTCTATGTGTGAAGGAAAAGTACCTGAAAAAATCACGAGAGGCATCTGGTAAATGTTTCTTTTGTAAGTAGCATCGAATGACAGTAATTCTCCAAAGCATGCATAATCAGCAACAGAAATACTATCGGCCCACAAGATGTTAATAAGTCGATCGTCGTCATCCTTCTTTAGTTCAATAACGAAATGATCGTCCGCACTGCATTTAGCTTTCAGGTAGGCTAGGGCTGTTGCGGCATCACCTTCACTGATTTGTTCTTTCCTCTCTTTGTCCACATAATTATATGCATCCTTCCTCGTGTACCCCAAATTGTCGTAGCCTCCTGCTTCTGATACGGCCAGATTCACAATTTGAGAAGTTTTCATACCTGCAGCTCTTCTAAAATTTATCGCTGCTTTGACTGCATCACTCATACGACGTTTCCCTTTCATGTAGTGTCTATATTCTCTGGGGATCGTTTCATGTGTGTCTACATCATCAAATTGGTGCACATACCACTTCCCATCGACATTGTCTTGTTTAACACACATCTTGGCTCTGCAGTTAAATCTGGTCTCCCCTCTTGCTTCTCTCTTTGTTCTGTGCTCTTCATGCGCCTCTTTCCCTCGCCAGAGCATACATAGTCACGCCATATCATAACTTTGTTCTTATCACGACCAATGTCTGATTTTCTGATGTCAAAGCCTTCGACTAACCCGTAGTCCATGTAGAAATCATAGGCTTCTTCTATATCATCGAACTTCATTTTTTTAATATCTTCAGGCTGTAGAAATATGAGATCGGCGACATTATCTTCCTGGGTGGTGTGACTGGCTCCGGCACCAGCGTTTTCTTGGACTGACTCCGACGTCAATACTAGGACTTCCTCCAACGTCAATGGTGGGTCTGCCTCCGACGTCATTGTCACTGCTGGAAATTTTGGGGAACCAAGGATGTAGATTACAAAACCCTACTGGGAATGATGGCCGAATTAATGCTTCAATGGGCCACTTAATAATTATCCCCATTAATAACACGATTTGTGATATCTTATATTTTTGGTAGGAACGAGTTGAACTTTCTATTCTTTATCTTAGTGGTTTCTTTACCATTTTTAGAAATAACGAAAATGTCTAAAATGAAAAACCTTGCTTAGTAAAGCCAAACGCCAGCTGACTCTAGCTGTGTACTATGTGTATGGGGAAGGATTAAATATTAATATGAGCGAATATTTACTAATAGCACTTCATTTTTTATTCAATCGAAAAAGTATATTTTTAATTTTAGGTTTAATAACTACCCATGTTTATCCCAAGTTCATGTACCTTAGACTAAACCCTAACAACTTTTTCCACGGGAAAAATATGGCGCCATAATTTATCCTAACCTTGTATATATAATTAATCTTCAGCGGTAGAGCAATGGTTCCATATCCTTCTTTGCCGCAATTTTGAGTACAGACTAAAGCTTAGATTAGAGGCACAACATGGAAAATAGAAGGATTACTCCCTCTTCGTCCAAGCTTGTGGTATGTATAATAGCTCTTTAACCATTGAAATTCATTCTAGTTAATTTATTAATCGTAGGTTCACTGTCATTGAAGGAGACCGCCGAATTTGTGACTCGAACAAAGAAACCAAGGATACCCAAAGGTGTAAGCACTCCACCCACTCCTGCTTCAGTCATCGTTTTTATTTCGGACGATGAATCTGACTCAGAGGTAACACAAAAAAAGCCAAATGGAAAAAGTATTTGTCTAAGTTCTGTTGACAAGGTAATAAAGGTGTCATGTTTGCCATTGAAGTGTTCTTTGCCGTTATTCCGTCAGACATAACGAATGCATTTCGACTCGTGTATATTTGTAGCCCCTATTCCAGGTTGTTTTGAAGTTTAAGCTACCTACTGCTATGGAATACGATGATGAGCAAATCCAGCTTGCTCATTATATATTTTTAGCCAATCTGCCACCTGACGAAGTATTGGTCAAAACCTCAAACAACTCTTGTAACAGGAAGTCATTGTAGTCCTTAAGCCCTCGCTCATTCGTAGATGCTGAAGTAATCAACGGAACTCCAAAATTTTGTTTTGTTTGTCCACTATCAATGCTTTCTACGTAGAATTATTTTATAACAACTCGATAGTATCATGAAGTGTTTTTTGTCCATGTTATATTAGGCTATAACAACGGTGGCCTGCCACTTGACTCTAGAAGAGTTATGGACAAATTCTAAGGACGGAAAAGGAGTGTGTGATAGACCGATAATTACACATGTTTTTACCCCTATTCTTGAGCCGTTTGAGAGGTTGACTCTCGTATTTTAAGCCGATTTCATGCTAGGTTGTGCGTTTATGTCATGTTTCAGGACCCGACGTTGGAATCGAGGCGAAGGAACGAGATTCGGGTCGAAAGGAGCAAGTGAGGCTTGAAGTGTGCTGGAGGAAGAAAATACCCGGCCATGACCAAAAATACCCGGTCGGGTATTATTTTGAGGAGACCGGGGTATTTATTGTTTTGGCACCCGTGAGAAACAGGAGGGGTCCCGGGCTGGAGGCAAAAATCCCCGACCGGGGATTCTTGGGACAGACCGGGTATTTTTCCCTTCATCAAAACGTGCGTTTCATTTATACCCAGTCGAGACCCAAAATACCCGACCGGGTATCGCGACAGGCAGCTATTTTAAAGGAAAAGAAGGCCAAAGATCAGGTGATTCGAGTTTTCGAGAGAGAGCGATTCCTAGAGAGAGAAAGCGACGAACAAGAGTTCCCAAGTGCCCTAGCTTGATCTTCATCACCATAGGAGCTTGGCTTGAGCTTGGAGAAGTGCCGATCAACGTCCAGGAGCAGAAATCCATTCTTCACAGTATGATTTCAGCGTCTGAATCTGCTTTTGCTTCTTTCTCCATGGAGTAGTTCTCCCATTCATCTGGGTATGGGAAACCCTAGATTTGTATGTTAGGTTTGATTGTATGAACCCAAGTACAGATTTCATGAGTTGATTATATTCGATTGAGGCTTGAATGATTGAATGACTTGAATCCTAATCAAATTCCTGTTGTTTCTGCTTTAACCTAGAATGAGAATATCTGCCTAGGTTGATAGAGCATCATTGATTGAAGGTAGGGAGTTGGTGACTTTAGTCGAGGAGCCAACTCACTATTCTGTACCGAATTCACTTCGGTAGTGGAGGTTTTGTTCGTAGGGTCTCAATCTGTTTACTCCGGTGGAGGTTAGTCGCCCGCTAGAGACTCAGATTGAGAAGGTTTGAAGACCTTTAGTCGAGACTTCAGGCTGTTTAAGAACTTTCCGCAGTATAACTTTCATGGAAACTGAACTTGGTAAATTGCAATCCGGCTTAACTGTAGTCTAGGGGGAACCATATCCAGGTGACCTCTCTTAACCTGAAAACAACCATTTACTTGCTTTGTTTGTTTGTTAGTTTAGACCTGCAATAAAGTTTCATTGCTAGATAACAAGAATTCACCGAGTAGTCATCAAATCTAGGACCCGGGTTGACATTAAAACCCAAACCCGCTATACTACGCTTTGGGAAGTGGTTTCACTTGGCCATTTTCTAGAGTGACAGTAGGAGTGAGTCAAGTTTTTGGCGCCGTTGCCGGGGACGGCTAGGTTGTTGAAGAAAAGTGATTTCTGTTACTTTAGCACTTTCGTTTTCGCATTGACTGTTTGTTCTTTCCCACTTGTGCCTTCACGGGTTTGCTTGCTTGATTGTGTGCAGGTAGTGCATGACTCGTAGCCACTCGGGAGGTTTACTACCGTTGAATCCGGAGATTGAACGCACCTGTCGCCAACTCAGGAGACAACAGCGAGCTAGACTGGCTACGGCGGAGCGCATAGACGGCCACTTGAGTAGCGAGTCCGAAGAAGAGTACGAGATGGAAGGGGTTCACAATCCACCCCCGGGGAATCCTCTCCAGGTTCCCCCGGTGAATCAGCTCTTGGGAAATCACCCACCACCACCGAGTCCCACTTTGGAGTACTACTACACTCCACGGGTTGCTGACATCCGCCCTGTCATCCTCTATCCGCCCATTCCAGCGAACAATTTCGAGATCAAGCCATGATGGATTCAACTCATTACATCCTCCGTCCAGTTTCATGGCTTGAAGGATGAGGAGGAAAGGGTGCACCTGTCCCGTTTCCTGCAGCTGACGAACGGGTTCAAGCTGAACGGTGTCCCTGATGATGCAATCCGCCTTCACCTCTTTCCCCATTCTCTGGCGGGGAATGCTAAGAGGTGGTTGGAGACCCAGCCCCCATTGTCCATCACCTCTTGGGACGATCTGCCTGACAAATTCGTGCACAGGTATTATCCGGCATCGAAGACTACAGAGATCCAGCGGGAGATCACCCACTTCCGCCAAGAGCCAGATGAGTCACTTCGTGATGCATGGGAGCGGTACATGGGATTTTTCTGGCAGTGTCCCCATCATGGCTTTAGTGATGCATTCACAGTGGGGAACTTCTACAGTGCTCTCTCTCCGGAAAGCGAGAGGGTGATGAGTCTCTATGCCCAGGAGGGGACATTCTTAGCAAGACTCCACCCGAACTGAACCAGATGATCAGTACATTAGCTGCCAGAGATCATTCCTGGGGGCAGAGCAGCAGAGGCAGACATTCCCGGGACCGTGGTGTGCACGCCATGGAGACCAGATCCGGGCTCGAGCAGTAGGTGGCTGAGTTAGTGCAGACATTGAAGCAGCCCAACAGTCTTATTCCGGGCAGAGGTCTGGGCGGACCTCCCGTAGCTCAATGTCAGTGGTGTGAGAGCTCGAATCATCTAGTGGAGGACTGTCAGGCTATGCGGGAGTTCTCTACTCCCCAAGAACAGGTGGACTTCATCGCCAATGCTCGGCGCCTTGACCTGGTTTCCCAACTTTGACCTGGTTCATACAATGAGGGGTGGCGCCAGCATCCCAACTTTGCCTGGAACAGCAACGCCACTAAACCACCTGGTTTCCCAGCACCAGCGGGTGGTTTTCAGCATAGGCAGCCCTTTCAGGCTAAGCAAGGGCCCCCACCACAGCAGCAGCCCTACCAGCCTAGGCAGGGGCAGCCATTCCAGCAGCCCCAGCGTTAGTATGCCGAGCCAGCAGCAGCCCCAGCTCCAGATAGCCAGATGACGGAGCTGAAAAATATTTTAGCGGCATTCATGACTACCAGCCAGGCGAATTTCGCCAGGATAGACCAGAGCATCACCTCGCTGGAGGCAGGTCAGAGGAACCAAGGTGCTATACTACAGGACCTTCAACATCAGATTGGAGGAATAGCCCGCCAGAACAACACAGTGCACCGGGCACTCTACCTGCCACTACCATCCCCAATCCACGGGAACCGCCCCAGCAGCTGGATGCCATTTTTACCAGGAGTGGTAAGACCATATCTGCTGATCCTGCCCCGGCCAGGCAGGAGGAACCACTACCTGCTTCAGCACTTCCAGCCGACGATGCAGAAGTGCGGGTGGAGAAGGAAGCCCCTGCTCCCAAGCCACAACCAGTGGTTAAGGAGCATGTACCCCAGCTTCCCTTCCCCACTCGCCTACACAAAGACAAGCTGGAGACTGAGTTCGCCAAGTTTATGGCAATGTTGAAGCAGCTCAACATCAGCATACCGTTTGTGGAGGCACTGTCGAAGATGCCCAAGTACGCGAAGTTCATGAAAGATCTCCTCACTAACAAGAAGAAACTTGGGGATCTCTCGACAGTGTTGCTGAGCGAGGAGTGTTCTGCTATCCTGCAGAACAAGCTGACCGAAAAGCGCAAGGACCCAGGGATTTTTACTATCCCTCTTACTATTGGCAGCATGCATGTAGGCAAGTCCTTGGCGGACCTAGGCGCTAGCATAAATGTCATGCCATATAAGTTGTATAAAAAGCTAGACCTAGGTGAACTTAGCCCTACTAGGATGAGCATTCAGCTAGCTGATCGTTCCATTGTGCATCCTAGGGGAATCGTAGAGGATCTGCTTGTTAATGTAGGTGCATTCACATATCCTGTTGATTTTGTTATCCTTGATATACATGAGGATGTGGATGTGCCTTTGATTCTAGGTAGACCATTTCTTACCACCGCCAAGGCACTAATTGATGTGCATGATGGTAAACTGATCCTGCGTGCTGGGAATAAACAGGCTACTTTCTCTGTGACTGAATTCGATCACTATGCTATGATTGCTGTCACACCTGTGCATGCCATTTCTGATCAGGTACACGAGTCTGTCGTGTATCCTTCTGCACCTCTCATTTTGCAGGATCCTCCTATCATTCCTTCGCCGCCACTCTATCCCGTCTCGCCTCCGAACAAAAAGATCAAGGAGGAGTGGCGGCCGAAGCAGCAGGTTGCTAAGCCTGCACGGAAGAAGGGTGGAGACCACTACGAGCTGGTTCCACCTCCTGCACCACGACCACCCTGGCCATCCGAGTACTCACTCGCCTGCATCTTGCCGGATGGTCAGGTCGAGCTGACTAATGCTAGTGGTCGCACCCGTCGGGTGCATGGCCACAATCTGAAGCTGTACCTCAAGGGCGACGTGGATCCACTCTTGGAGGCACCTGTTCCTACACCTCCCTGAGTATCCACCATGGGCGTCCAGCTAAAAGATGGTAAAGAAGCGCTTGTGGGGAGGCAACCCCACCACGGTTTGCATTTCTTTTTCCCTTTTTTCTGAGTTTTTGTGTCGTCTTGAGTCAGTTGCATGTGTGTGGTGAAGTTCGGTCGTCTGTTATGCCTCGATTTAGTGCTGTCGTGCAGGAGAGGTAGAAAATTTGGGCGAATGAGTTTTTTTGGCCGGAAGGGAAAAATACCCGGTCGCGGGCCAAAATACCCGACCGGGTACTTTTTTGTTCACGGCCGGGACCCCTTCTGTTTCTCGGGGTGAAAAAGGAAAAACCCCCGACCTGGTCCCAAAAATACCCGACCGGGTATTTTTGGTTCACGGCCGGAGATTTTCCCAAGTCAGGACGCTACGTTTCCAGAACCCCCGACCTTGACCCAAAAATACCCGGCCGGGTATTTTTGGCTCAAGGCCGGGGATTCCCTTGCACTTGGCACGCCGCGTTTGGAACCCCCGGTCGTGGAATCAAAAATACCCGGTTTTTGTGCCTTAGCTACAGTTCTCCTTGCGTTTTCAGGTGTGTTTCTTGTTAACTGTTCTTACCTGGAAAATCGAACTGTAGATTGTAGGACCGAGAACTGTATTTGCATGCTTGAGTTAGAATAGGGTGAGGGATGCTTTGAGTATGCATGGTTCTATATATGGTGTATGTGCTGCCCGTGTACTTATTGTGGTTGGTTCTGTGTTTCTTGCCTTGATTCCGGCTGAGTCACTTGCGATTCAACCGGCTGTGCTTAGGACTGTTGGCCTAGGTGGTCCTTAAGTGTGGGGGAAGTGATGAACCCATGTTGTTGGTCCTGACAAGTTTTTCTTGGCTCCACCTTTGGTTTGTTGCTTTTGCAGGAACATGTCCCTCGACCATCCATTTGTGCAGAACTTGCGCCTGCACCCGGAGTACGCGGACCAGTTCCGCGCAGTAACTCAGGGGAAATTGGCGCGCCACCACCATCTGGAGTGGACAGTGTTCGAGCAGCTCCACTGCATACAGGAGCTTAGCGCTGCCATCAGCCACCCCGATTGGAGCACGCTGCTGACTATCGATGAACCCACCTACACGGAGCTGGTGTGGGAGTTCTACACCACTTTCAAGTACGACAGCAAGGTTCCCCGGGACTCGTATGTAGTGACATTCAGGCTGGGCGGCTACGCCCGGGAGCTGACCATCGACGGGTTGGCCTATGCCTTGGGGATCAAGTACCACCCGTTCGATCGTCACGAGGTCGAGATCCCGCACCCGACCGACTGGTGCCAGGACTCGTTCTACCGCCGGATAGCCAGGCGTGCCTATGGGCATGACGACTTCGATCCTGGCCAGACATACGTACGCACCCTCCAGCCGCAGTGGCACATCCTGAACCTGCTCATCATTCGTTCCATCGTCCCCAACATCACCGGCTCGCATAAGATTCCGAAGAGGGTGCTGTATGCCATGTACTCGATGGGTTACCCGGAGCACATGCTCCACTTGGGTTCTTTCGTTGCCACCACCTTCTCCCGGTGCCACGGGAAACCCAACCACCTCTACTGTGGTCCCCTGATCACCCATTTGGCGCGCCATTTCGACATCAGCTTCCAGGGCCTCCATGATTCTTCTGCACGGGGCGGCTCCACCCCCCTCAGCCGGGAAGTGCTCCACAATGCACTCCTCCTGAAGACTGATGGCGCCCGTACCTGGGTAGATGGGCTTTCCATGCCTCCTGAGGAGGCTGTGGATCTCGACGACGATGAGGAGGACGCTGACTACTCCGGCGAGGAGGAGGATGAGGATGAGGATGATGATGATGGGGCCATGGATGCCAATGAGCCGGAGCCCCCGCTCTCTCCACCAGGGGAGCTGCGGCCACGACGGAGACTAGGGAGAGGTGAGTCCTCCCCCGGTCCTTCTGGTCCGTCGATGGCTCCTGGCCCGTCGATGGATTTCTTCACGGAGCAGTTCCAGCAGTTCAGGCTGACGGTTGTTGACGAGCGCCTCGGCCGCTTAGAGACCCATATAGGAGTCACGGGTGCTCTCATCGAGCGGGAGAGAGATCGAGGCCGCCGATTGATGAAGTACTCGGAGCACCTGCTCCAGGCTTGTCACCCCCCAGAGGAGCACCACTGGACCACCCGGTGGGATCATTCACCACCACCACCACCGGAGGATGGAGACGACGACCTCATGGACCAGATCGACTTCACCGGTCTAGGAGGCGGTTCCCAGTGACATGTTTTGAGTGTGTTTGTTTTTGTCAGTGTGCAAACTATCTTGTGTTGGTTTAGTTTCTTTTTTTTTATTTTGGATGTTGTACTATTGGGCTGACCATTAGACCTGACGTATTGTGTTTGAGCTCTTTGGTTTCCTTTAGCTGTGCTTGTCTTGACTGGTCCTCTCTCCAGTCCGCTTCACTCCGACTGGTCCGCTTCCAGTCTCCTGCAGTCTGTGCATACCGGTAACATCGTTCCCCTTTTTCTCCCCTCTTCTCCATTGAGGGCAATGTCGATCTTAAGTGTGGGGGGGGGGGGTGTTTATCTTTTGACTGCGTTAGATCTGTTTGTGTGCTTGGAGCCTAGTCCACTGTCCAAATTTTTAAATTTGAGGGCTCCAAGTACGTGTTCCTTGCAATTGCCTACTCAGTATGCTTTGAATTGACAGTCTTTATAGTAATATGCAACCTAGGGAGGTAGTGTAGCACTATGGAGGATGTTGATGCATTTAAGAAGTCTCCTTTCTTCTTCATATTGTGTTGGTTGATTGTGCGAATTAGTGAGCTTAAGACTCTTGAATTGTGTGGTGATGTGGACTCCCTACCTGTCATGGACTCCTGTATCATGTTTTTGAAATAAAAGGTGCTCGAAAATGTGCTTTAAAATAACGTCTCCCGTGCGAATAGGGCGAAAGTGTGTAAGGGGAGAAGGAATCCGTTCCCAATTTCCACCTACTACCTCCAGTCCCCTTACATGTCTTTCCCCCGCATGAGGCTCGAGACATCCGCTCCTGGCATGGCCGGTAAGAGCCGGACTCCCGCAAAACCTCTGCTAGGTGGGAGCCCCCATTTTCTGAAAAGCAGGTTGGGACCCTTGAAAAGATATAAAGAGAAAAAAAAAACAGAAAACAAGCAAAACAAAAAAAAAAGGGGTTCCAACCATCTTCAAGAAGAAAATAGAGCACCTTAAAAAGGTGAGTCCATGATCTTTTGTTTTTGAGAGTCCATTCGTCAATGATTCATTTGTCCTCTGCTCACTATTTGCCATGATGCCGACTCGAGACTAGCGTTCTCGCCGAAGAAGCTATGAGATGACTTGTGCGTCGGTTGACCTCGTAAGCTGCTAAATGATCTAGGAAATTCTCTACCTATGATCGGGTTTGTTGGTTGCTATAGAGGTCTGGAGAGTTGCATTGGTTTGAGTTAGGTTTGCTTGGGGACAAGCAAACGGTTAAGTGTGGGGGAGTTTGATAGACCGATAATTACACATGTTTTTACCACTATTCTTGAGCCGTTTGAGAGGTTGACTCTCGTATTTTAAGCCGATTTCACGCTAGGTTGTGCGTTTATGTCATGTTTCAGGACCCGGCGTTGGAATCGAGGCGAAGGAACGAGATTCGGGTCGAAAGGAGCAAGTGAGGCTTGAAGTGTGCTGGAGGAAGAAAATACCCGACCATGACCAAAAATACCCGGCCGGGTATTATTTTGAGGAGACCGGGTATTTATTGTTTTGGCACCCGTGAGAAACAGGAGGGGTCCCGGGCTGGAGGCAAAAATCCCCGACTGGGGATTCTTGGGACAGACTGGGTATTTTTCCCTTCATCAAAACGTGCGTTTCATTTATACCCGGTCGAGACCCAAAATACCCGACCGGGTATTTCGACCGGTGATAACGATGTAATTGCACATATTTGCGCCCCTAGTTCTTATCCGTTTGAGGGGCATAGTCGTGTATTGTGGCCTATTTTACGCCGAGTTGTGCTATTTTGTCATATTTCAGGTCCCAGGTGTCAAAGGGAAGGCTAAGCGCGAGTTTCGGGGCATTCGGAGGTCATTTCGTCAAGCCGGGGCCAAAACACGGGCACACCTAAGGCATTACACGGCCGTGTTCCTGTGGCCGTGATTTTTATGCCGAGAGCTGAGCTGATTACACGGGCAGGTTTTGTTTGTTAAGGCCTCAATCTGTTTACTCCGGTGGAGGTTAGTCGCCCGCTAGAGACTCAGATTGAGAGGGTCTGAAGACCTTTAGTCGAGACTTCAGGCTGTTTAAGAACCTTCCGCAGTATAACTGTCATAGAAACTGAACTTGGTAATTACAATCCGGCTTAACTGCAGTCTAGGGGGAACCATATCCGGGTGACCTCTCTTAACGTGAATACAACCGTTTGTTTGCTTTGTTTGTTTGGTAGTTTAGACTTGCATTCCAGTTTCATTGCTAGATAACAAGAATTCACTGAGTAGTCATCAAATCTAGGACCCGGGTTGATAATTAAACCCAAACCCGCTATACTACGCTTTAGGAAGTGGTTTCACTTGGCCAATTCCTGGAGTGACAGTAGAGTCGAGTCAAGTTTTTGGCGCCGTTGCCGGGGACGGCTAGGTTGTTGAAGAAAAGTGATATCTGTTAATTTAGCTTTTCTTTTTGCTTTGTTTGCTTTGTCCCACTTGTACCTTCACGGGTTTGCTTGCTTGAGTGTGTGCAGATAGTGCATGACCCGTAGCCAGTCAGGAGGTTTACTGCCGTTGAATCCAGAGATTGACCGCACCTGTCGCCAGCTCAAGAGACAACAGCGAGCTAGACTGGCTACGGAAGAGCGCATAGAGGGCCACCTGAGTAGCGATTCTGAAGAAGAGTACGGGATGGACGGAGACTACAATCAGCACCAGGGGAATCCGCAGCAGGTTCCCCCGGTGAATCAGGTCCTGGGGAACAACCCCATACCCCAGGATCATGGAGTTCATCATCCACCGCAGCCGGGTCCCACCTTGGAGTACTACTACACTCCGCGGATTGCTGACATCCGCCCGGTCATCCTCTACCCGCCTATCCCAGCAAACAACTTCGAGATCAAGCCATGCTGGATTCAGCTCATCACATCCTCTATCCAGTTCCATGGCTTGAAGGATGAGGAGGCCAGGGTACATCTTTCCCGTTTTCTGCAGCTGACGAACGAGTTCAAGCTGAATGGTGTCCCGGATGATGCGATCCGCCTTCATCTCTTCCCCCATTCTCTGGCGGGGAATGCTAAGAGGTGATTGGAGACCCAGCCCCCATTGTCCATCACCTCTTGGGACGATCTGGCTGACAAATTCGTGCACAGGTACTATCCGGCATCGAAGACTACAGAGATTCAGCGGGAGATCACTCACTTCCGCCAGGAGCCAGATGAGTCACTTCGTGATGCATGGGAGCGGTACATGGGATATTTCTGGCAGTGTCCCCACCATGGCTTTAGTGATGCATTCACAGTGGGGAACTTCTACAGTGCTCTCTCCCCAGATAGCCAGAGGGTGATTGAGTCTTTATGCCCAGGAAGGGATGTTCTCACTAAGACTCCACCCGAGCTGAACCAGATGATTAATACTTTGGCTGCCAGAGATCATTCTTGGGGGCAGAGCAGCAGAGGCAGACATTCCAGGGACCGTGGTGTGCACTCCATGGAGACCAGATCCGGGCTCGAGCAGCAGGTAGCTGAGCTAGTGCAGACATTGAAGCAGCCCAACAGTCTTATTCCAGGCAGAGGTTTGGCTACACCTACAGTTGCTCAGTGTCAGTGGTGTGAGAGCTCCAATCATCTAGTGGAGGACTGCGAGGCTATGAGGGAGTCTACCACACCCCAGGAGCAGTTGGCCTTCATCGCCAATGCAAGGCGCCTCGATCCATACAGTAGCACATATAATGAGGGGTGGCGCCAGCATCCCAACTTCGCCTGGAGCAGCAACACCACTAAACCACCCGGTTTCCCAGCACCAGCAGGTGGTTTTCAGCAGAGGCAGCCCTTCCAGGCTCGCCAGGGGCCAGACCCACAGCAGCAGCCCTACCAGCCTAGGCAGGGGCAGCCATTCCAGCAGCCCCAGCGCCAGTTTGCTGAGCCAGCAGCAGCTCCAGCCCCAGATGACAGGATGACGAAGTTGGAAAACATTCTAGCTTCATTCATGACGAGCACTCAGGCGACTATCACGAGGTTGGACCAGAGTGTAGCCTCACTGGAGGCAGGTCAGAGGAACCAGGGTGCCATTTTGCAGGATTTGCAGACCCAGGTGGGCATCTTGGCCCGCCAGAACACCACCAGGGCACCGGGGACTTTGCCTGCCACCACTGTCCCGAATCCTCGAGATCCTCACCAGCATCAGCAGCTGGATGCCATTTTTACCAGAAACGGTAAGACCATATCTGTTGATCCTGTCCCGGCCAGACAGGAGGAACCACTGCCTGCTTCAGCACTTCCAGCCGACGATGCAGAAGTGTGGGTGGAGAAGGAAGCCCCTGCTCCCAAGCCACAACCAGTGGTTAAGGAGCATGTACCCCAGCTTCCCTTCCCCACCCGCCTACACAAAGACAAGCTGGAGACTGAGTTTGCCAAGTTCATGACAATGTTGAAGCAGCTCAACATCAGCTTACCGTTCGTGGAGGCACTGTCGAAGATGCCCAAGTATGCCAAGTTCATGAAAGATCTCTGCACCAACAAGAAGAAACTTGGGGATCTCTCGACAGTGTTGCTGAGCAAGGAGTGTTCTGCTATCCTGCAGAACAAGCTGCCCGAGAAGCGCAAGGATCCAGGGAGTTTTACTATCCCTCTTACTATTGGCAGCATGCATGTAGGAAAGTCCTTGGCGGACCTAGGCGCTAGCATTAATGTCATGCCATATAAGTTGTACAAAAAGCTAGACCTAGGTGAACTTAGCCCTACTAGGATGAGCATTCAGTTAGCTGATCGTTCTATCGTGCATCCTAGGGGTATCATTGAGGATCTGCTTGTTAAAGTAGGTGCATTCACATATCCTGTTGATTTTGTTATTCTTGATATACATGAGGATGTGGATGTGCCTTTGATTCTAGGTAGGCCATTTCTTGCCACCGCCAAGGCACTTATTGATGTGCATGATGGTAAAATGATCTTGCGTGCTGGGAATGAACATGCTACTTTTTCTGTGACTGAATTTGATCACTGTGCTATGATTGCTGTCACGCCTGTGCATGCCATTTCTGATCAGGTACACGAGCCTGTCGTGTATCCTTCTGCACCTCCTATTTTGCAGGACCCTCCTATCATTCCTTCGCCGCCACTCCATCCAGCCTCGCCTCCGAACAAAAAGCTCAAGGAGGAGTGGCGGCCGAAGCAGCAGGTTGCTAAGCCTCCACGAAAGAAGAGTGGAGACCACTATGAGCTGGTCCCACCTCCTGCACCACGACCACCCTGGCCGTCCGGGTACTCACTCGCCTGCATCCTGCCAGATGGGCAGGTCGAGCTGACTGATGAGGGTGGTCACATCCGTCGGGTGCATGGCCACAACCTGAAGCTGTACCTCAAGAGCGACGTGGATCCGCTCTTGGAGGCACCTGTTCCTGCACCGCCCTGAGTATCCACCATGGGCGTCCAGCTAAACGACGGTAAAGAAGCGCTTGTGGGGAGGCAACCCCACTACGGTTTGATTTTCTTTCTTGTGTTTTGAGTCGGATTGTAACCCGGTTTGGGTTTGGTTTGTTTTCTTTTGGTTTGGATGATATTTTATTGGGCTGACCATTGAACCTAACATATTGTTTTTGAGCTCTTCTGTTCCCCTTTGGCTGTGTTGCCCCGACTGGCCCCCTTCCAGTCCCCTGCAGTTAGTGCCTACCTGTAACATCGTTCCCCTTTCCCTTCCCTCTTCTTCGTTGAGGGCAATGTCGAGCTTAAGTGTGGGGGGATGTTTATCTTTTGAATGCATTAGATCTGTTTGTGTGCTTGGAGCCTAATCCACTGTCCAAATTTTTAAATTTGAGGGCTCCAAGTACGTGTTTCCATGCAATTGCCTGCTCAGTATGCTTTGAATTGACAGTCTTTATAGTAATATGCAACCTAGGGAGGTAGTGTGGCCTATGGAGGATGTTGATGCATTTAAGAAGTCTCATTTCTTCTTCATATTGTGTTGCTTGATTGAGTGAATTAGTGATCTTAGGACCCTTGAATTGTGTGGTGTTGTGGATTCTCTGCCTGTCATGGACTCTTGTATCATGTTTTGAGTTTAACAGGTGCTCGGAAATGTGCTTCAAAATAACGTCTCCCGTGCGAATAGGGCGAAAGTGTGTAAGGGGAGACGGGAATTCGTTCCCAATTTCCACCTACTACCTCCAGCCCCCTTACATGTCTTTCCCCCGCACGAGGCTCAAGACATCCGCTCCTGGCATGGCCGGTAAGAGCGGGTTGGGACCCTTGAAAGCAAAAGAAAAGAAAAATATCAGAAAACAAGCAAAACAGGAAAAAAAGGGGGTTCCAACCATCTTTAAGCAGAAAATAGAGCACCTTGAAAAATGTGAGTCCATGGTCTTTTGTTTTTTAGAATCTCTTCATCCACAATTCATTTGTCCTCTGTTCACTATTTGCCATGATGCCGACTCGATACTAGTGCTCTCGCCGAAGAAGCTATGAGATGACTTGTGCGTCGGTTGACCTCGTAAGTTGCTAAATGATCTAGGAAGTCCTCTACCTACGATCTGGGTTGTTTGTTGGTATAGAGGTCTGGAGAGCTGCATTGGTTTGAGTTAGGTTTGCTTGGGGACAAGCAACCGGGTATCGCGACAGGCAGCTGTTTAAAAGGAAAAGAAGGCCAAAGATCAGGGAATTCAAGTTTTAGAGAGAGAGCGATTCCTAGAGAGAGAAAGCGACGAACAAGAGTTCCCAAGTGCCATAGCTTGATCTTCATCACCATTGGAGCTTGGCTTGAGCTTGGAGAAGTGCCGATCAACGTCCAGGAGCAGAAATCCATTCTTCACAGTATGATTTCCGCGTCTGAATCTGCTTTTGCTTCTTTCTCCATAGAGTAGTTCTCCCATTCATCTGGGTATGGGAAACCCTAGATTTGTATGTTAGGTTTGATTGTATGAACCCAAGTACAGATTTCATGAGTTGATTATATTCGATTGATGCTTGAATGATTGAATGACTTGAATCCTGATCAAATTCCTGTTGTTTCTGCTTTAACCTAGAATGATAATATCTGCCTAGGTTGATAGAGCATCCTTGATTGAAGGTAGGGAGTTGGTGACTTTAGTCAAGGAGCCAACTCACTATTCTGTACCGAATTCACTTCGGTAGTGGAGGTTTTGTTCGTAGGGTCTCAATCTGTTTACTACGGTGGAGGTTAGCGCCCGCTAGAGACTCAGATTGAGAGGGTATGAAGACCTTTAGTCGAGACTTCAGGCTGTTTAAGAAATTTCCGCAGTATAACTTTCATGGAAACTGAACTTGGTAAATTGCAATCCGGCTTAACTGCAGTCTAGGGGGAACCATATCCGGGTGACCTCTCTTAACCTGAAAACAACCATTTACTTGCTTTGTTTGTTTGTTAGTTTAGACCTCCACTAAAGTTTCATTGCTAGATAACAAGAATTCACCGAGTAGTCATCAAATTTAGGACCCGGGTTGACATTAAAACCCAAACCCGCTATACTACGCTTTGGGAAGTGGTTTCACTTGGCCATCTAGAGTGACAGTAGGAGTGAGTCAGTGTGCTATCTGCCTGCTGAACTACAGGTTGTGGTCCGATTATGCTTCAGATTTATTTCCTCTCACCAAAAAAAATACAACACATGTTTTTTTAACGTGAATGATATTGTGTTGACAAAATTTCAATTGTGCAACTACCACATGGACAGGAACTAGTGATTTCATGTGGAATAACACCGAAAAGGGCATTAGACCTATATGAATCAAAATTCCTTAGTCGAACCAATATGGTGAACAAGGTAAATTTTTCGTCTTAATACGTATTACATGGTTTGTAGTTTATTTTTTTAATACGTGTTGACAATTTCCGCATATGTAGGTGTGTGTTCCAACGAGAGATAATGCCCATTGCTACTTGGCTGTCATTAAGTTGGACAAGGAAGAAGTCCATATCTTGGATCCACAACGAAATGAAGACCGCAATTCCTTTCGACTACAATATGTTCAAACAATGGTAAATTTGTGACATTGTGTCGTTATAACGCAAAAAAATGTAAATACCTCTTTCTAAGTACAAACGTTTCTTAATTTGTACAGATGAGATTTATGCAAGCCTTGTGGAAGATTCTCTATCGTGAACAAGGTCTGGGATTGTCGCCACCAAGGATTGCGGAGTTTTCGTACACAAATCCTTCAAAGGATCAAGAACAACTTCATCGGTAAGTATGCCCATTTTTGTGTGATATTAAACGACGACTTATCAACTTAGTTCTTATCACGCGATGCTTTCATTTTATGTAGGTATGACAGTGGAGTCTGGGTCTGCATGTGGATGTATGGCGCAAGCTGGGACTCCTCTTATATTTGGGTAAAAAGACAATTCTAGTTCGCATATTAGAAAACCACACTTGATTGTTATTTTTGAATCATGCGTTAAGCACCATGTTTGTTGATGTTGATAGCCATGCACTCAAGTGAGGAGGATGCAGATCGCTTTGTACCTTGTTAAGAGGCCGTGAGCTACATAAGGCATATGGTGCTCACGGAAGCAAGAACAGTTGCACCTCAAGTTGAAGCTGCAGTGGAAGAGTACAAGAAAGCCTATGAAAGGAGGAAAAAGGAAAGAGAAGAGCACAAGGAAACCCAGTCAAAGAGCCCAAGGACAAACTGATTTTGCGTTTTTTTTTCAAGATGATGGACAACTGTTATGTTTTTTTTTCTTCAAGATGATGGACAACCGTTTTTGGTTTGGTTTGGTGAATGCTTTCTATATTTGGTTTTTGGTTTGGTTTGGTTTGGTTTGGTGAATCTTTCTATATTTGGTTTTTGGTTTGGTGAATGCTTTCTATATTTGGTTTTTGGTATTTTGAATGCTTTCTATATTTGGTTTTAGGTTTGGTTTGGTTTGGTTTGGTTAATTAGTTTGGTTTGGTTTGTTTTTTCGTGGAAATGGCAAAGAGACTTGACCAAAATTCGAGCTTCCAACTTGTAAGTGAGTTTGCTTCTGTTCAAGCCATTGTATCTTGTAGAGAGGTTTAATTGGGATCATATCATTCCGCTTCGTTCCCAATTGCCCTCATCAAATTAAATTTGCATTCATGTATAGTTAACCCAAAAGGTAAAACTGATTGGCTCCCAATCAGTATAATTAATGACCAAACCCCGTACAAGGCAGATAGAAAATTCTTATGTAATTAATTTAATGTTCCTAGGATATGGAAAGGCTTCCATTCCTTGAATTTCCACCAATGATGTTTTCACTCCCCTTTTAGTGAGAGAATTCATTGTATTAATAAATACAAGAAAAAGGCATACATAATTAATGGATTCTTTATTGTGTATAATTAAAAGGGTATTTTACTATAAACAAAGCATGATAGATTCACTGGGGGAATAAAAGAAGCATGAGTCTTGATGAAAAAGGGAAAAAAAATCACCATAGATAAAAAAAATCATTATAATCAAGCCATATCCATACTATTCACGCTTATCATCGTCACTATACTTGTGACCAAATATAAATAAAACCATAATTTTCGCAAACCATTAAAAAATGAAGATGAAATAAGTAACACATTCTTCGGCCTAATTGGAACTACTTAGAACAAAAGCGGTTAAAATCTCCCCCAATGAAATTCATTTGCAATTTCATAGGTAGTCCCTACTTCCACTTCTATAATTTTGAGAAAACATTGCAATTTCATCAATAGTCCCCACTTGTGGGCCAATTTCAATTGCAAGCAAATTTGCACCCTTGCAATAGCTTCTCACATCATAGCAATTTAGAGATGCAATTGCACCTCCTTGCCACATCATCTTGCAAGTCACAAAAATTGCACCATTGGAGATGACCATTACTGCATCTCGTCACCTGTCTTAGGGAACTTAGCCATGGCAAATTCACAAAATACTGCATGCATAGAAAAACATTGGTCTGGACAATTCAAAAAAATGGGAGACTTTCCTAGTCAGATGATGTACTGGCTCCCCTCAGTACCTGACAGTTTTGAGTGCTGGAGAATTAAGGAAAAGACAAAAGACTGGAAAAAAAACCAACAAAGCCTTAGGAAACTTGTTAACAGAAGACATCCATTGTTGGCCCCTTTGCTGCTCCAACGCTCCACCCCGCCCTGCATCAATCAACTCTCATGTAAGCCGAGGACGTTTGCTTGAGGAGGCCTCAGGGGTCTCTTCATGCTCTGTATGCCGAAGGTCAATAAAAGTATTGGTCAATTCGGCTATACGGTATACCGGCAAATAAGCGCACTGGTCCTCCTTAACATAAACCCCCATATCCATCCCAACCCTTTCAAGAAAGGTGGTCACGAAAGTGGCATATGGAAAGGCAGTGAAGTTTTCCCAACCCTTTCATGCTCTGTATCCCAACCCTTTCAAGAAAGGTGGTCACAAGGATAAACAAGTCAAGTTTACGAATAATCGAATGACCACGGTACCTTGGCATGAAGCAGTTGACGATCATCCAGTGGAGGAATCGAAGAGGATCTGGGAGCAAAGAAGCCTGGATGCGCCCCTTCGTGAGTTTCGCCAGTTCAACTTCAAACTCAAAATCGTACAGCCGCCCAAGATCGCTTCTGCTCTCAATGGGGTGTCCTCCGGCGGGGAGATCAAGGATCTCAGCAAACTGATGAGGCTGGAAGCAGACTCTATGTCCCAGGAAGATCGACACGAGATGAGAATCACAGGGACCAGGAAGCTCTGCGGGCAGTAACTGGTGCTTCCTCGACTCCGGAGATCAAAGAACTTTTCCCAGCCAAGATTTTTTATTAACTTCTTCACTTCTTGAGGGAAAGGACTTAGGTGGATGAACTCGTACTCGGCCACAATTGCTGTTTTGCTTGTAAATGAAAGATAGTCACCAAGACTTGCGGTGGATCGGCAGTCTTCATTTGATAGAGATAGTATCCCCATTTCCGCAAACGATTTACCTTTGTTTGCCATGGAGTCTGGAGGAAGAAGGAACATGGGAAGGTGAAGATGGAGGAAAGAGAGAATGTAGGTGTAAGAAAAAGTGATCGTGGGGGTTGAGTCTGGAGACGTGAGTGTGATGGAGAAGGTTGAGTCTGGAATGTCAAGAGTTAGAAGATTTCAGAAGATATGTAATGATGATGGTAACTCGTGTAGGTTAAACTGGGGTAAGTAAAGCTAGTTAAACTAGGGTTGGCGCACGAATTGATACGGCAAGAGAAATGGAATGGGCTCGCACGTTCCAGGCCCACTTTTGAATATTGCATGGATCATGTACAAGCCCACGTGTGAATATTATTTAAAAACCTGCAAAAATCAATGATCAGACCCAGTCCAACTAGAATTCGTCCTAAACGCACCATTAATACATAAACACAAATTAATGAGACCTCTCCATCCTATTCGAATCAAATTATGTGTTCTTCATCTTCTTCCTCAATCCTCTGGGCGAGATGAATACTACATATCAGGAAACCTAAATTTCACCGAGAGATATAAGTTTCGAGAAAATGACAATAACGCTAAGACAAGACGACAAAGCACTAGCGACATGAACCCTAGGGTTAGCAAACCTCTTTCAAGGGTTCTTTTGAAAATGAAAAGTTTGATGAACACAATAATAGACATGGTCGCTGTAATCGTGTTAGAAAGAGATAGGCGAGGGGAAATAAAAGGGCGAAGAACAAACAAGACAAAATAAATTGGGAAATTCAATCTACGTCGAATGTGGATGCAAGTAATTGGGATTCAAAAAGATGATTAAGTTGGGGAGTTCAAATTGGATGGGAAGCTTCTCTTGGAACTGTGAAGGGGCGTCCCTCCAAGACGAGAGAGGGATCGTGTAATTGGTTAGGGAGACTGGAAATTGGTTAGGGCGGCAGTGGGTCTACCCAATTGGGTTATTTAATTTAATCGGACCAGTTAGTTGGACTAGGATGAAAACAAACATAACGCGGCAGGAGGCTTTTTGTAATTTGTTTAGTTATTTAGTGGCGCAGTTAGGTTTAACAAACGTGAGCCGTGGAGATTGAAAATGAATGGTTAAGATCGGCCAAGGTACCCGTACCCGGAATTTGCCATGGACACCGTAGAAGTCACCATATATATATATATATATATGGTGGTGTCTTCGGTGCACTCACTTTTTTGGGTGCATTCAGTGCACTCGCTTCATAACCGTCATTTTAAACATGCGATTATGTCAAAATGATGTCAATCATCACTTATGATATGATGAACAATAACGCACATGAATTTGCACAAAAACCATTGAAGATTTACTTTAATTTGAAGGATTTAGAGTTTAGAGATTTAGAGTTAGGCTTAGGGTTTACAATTTGGGGTTTAGGGATAGAACTCAAAATTGGAGGTCTAGGGCGCTAATTAGTTGTTATTATATATTATATCATCATATTACACTAATTCTACAAATTAAAATTCAAAATCGGACGCTTTAAAACTAGTTTTTGAGTTGGGTGTATTGAACACACTTTTTTTTTTTTTAGTGCACCGAAGTATATATATATATATAAAGCTTCATTAATTAGCTGGCCATATCACAGCATGCAGAGTTCCCAATTCCAGCAACACTGGAATCTGCTAGTTAGGCCACATGTTTCTGCTCAAGCTGTTGGCATCAATGCAGTCAAAATCTAGATTTTAAGTAAAATTGAAAACTGAGGTAGAATCGAAATCGTAGATTAAAATCGTAAAATCGTAAGATTTTAAAGTTCATATTAAAATAAATACTTAAAACACTAGATAGTAATAATAATGCATATCTTGAATAACAATCAACCACATAAAGCATAATTACTTCCCAAGATAAGTTTGTTTGCTAAACAAACACAACTAATCCATATATTTTTCTTGTACATAATAGAAACACACAAATAAGAAACCTGAAACATTATAGATATCACTGTCAATTAATTGTTAGGAGTAGAAAATCACATAAGATCGTTAGGATCAACATTAACATCACTTACACATCATTGTCATCATCATCATCCTCAACCTCACCCTCACTCTCATCGTTTTTATTTGTTTAAGGACTAATATCATTACTCTTATGATCACTTGAAGTACTTTCACCATTAACCATATTTCCTTGATTACCATCATCTGGAAAACATAACTCATTGATTGATGCATTCCCTTCTTAATTGATAAAAGGTAGGGTTAGTGGTGCTGAAGGATTGGGAGATGAACAAAAGCTTGCAATGTAATGGAGATTTGGATTATTGTGAGGGTGGTGGGAACAAACTACAAGCTAATTGGGAGGGTGGAAGATATCGTTGATGGAAGGAGTTGGGCGCCGACGTGCGAAAGAGGAAGATACGAGGAAGAGAATGAAAATAAATTAAGGGTTAACTATCAGGTTGGGGTTGTGTTGTTCATTATGTTGGGTTGGGGAAAGTAAATTTGACTCGGTTCATGGGCATAACCCAACTTGACCGGCCTAATTTTGATCCAATTGATATGAACCTTGAAATCGTACAAAATCGTAGAAATCGTAGATTTTATGGATTTTAGAGTTTTAAATCGGGATTTTATGGGATTTTAAGGTTCAAAGATTTTACAGTAAAATCAGGATCGGAACCCATAGGTAAGATCGTAAAATCGTAAGATTTTAAGATTAAAATCGGGATTTTGACTACATTGGTTGGCATGTCTGGTGGTGCTCATGCAACCAAAACCCACATCAAAGTGGAATCAGAAACATTGTCTCCCTCCATTACTACAAAGAAATCAAATAAACATTTCAAGAACCCATTAATTGATTGACTAATTAACAGCAACTCTCAGCTTGTAAAATGTGTCACTATCTTCCCTCTTCCAGAGTGACAGTGAGAGCATTGTTGGAGCAAGTCCCCGGTTTACTAGAAGAGGAACCCCTGCTTGAAGAGCCTCTCCTCACTACAAAAGCAGGCTGTTTAGGGTTCTGAAGCGAAGTCGTTTCGCTGCTTCCGAGCATGGAAAGTACATTGGACACTGTGGGACGGTCACCTGGGTCTTCCTGCACACATAGCAGGCCAATGTTTATGCACTTGATCACAGCCTCATTTGTTCTGTTGCAGCTTCTGTTTAGTGACTTGTCCAGCAGATGCAGTGCCTTGTCTTCTTTCCACAGATTCCATGCCTGATATATTGAGTAATAAAGAGAAAGAATCATTTTTGTTTTTAACTTGGCCTTGTCAATGGTAATTTACTATGTCTAAAAGGCTCAAAAAGAAGTTACTTACATGGCCTAATAGGCTCAAGGACTGTTCAGGCTGATAGAAACCAGTGTTCCTTTTCCCACTGATAATCTCCAGCACCACCACTCCAAAGCTGAAGACATCCGATTTGAACGAAAACAAACCATCCATTGCATATTCAGGAGCAATGTAGCCGCTGCAATCACCATATATACATAACCATCAAGCCAATAATTCCTCGCGGAAATGGAGTACACAGAAACTTTGCTCTCTTACTATGTGCCAACCACCCTGTTAGTATTTGCAGCAGTCTCTTTGCCACCAAAAATCCTAGCCAACCCAAAGTCAGAAATCTTAGGGTTCATCTCCTCATCCAAAAGAATGTTGCTGGTCTTCAGATCTCTGTGGATTATCCTTAATCTAGAGTCCTGGTGAAGGTAAAGAAGCCCTCTTGCTATCCCAAGTATAATGTTGTACCTTCTCTCCCAGTCCAAAACAGACCTCGGCTGTTTACCTACTAGTTTCATTAACAATATGGTAACTTTGGTGAATTGGATGGGGGAAACAGAAGGGAGAGGAAATGGTTTAAGGAGGACTGACCAAATATGAAGGAGTCCAGGCTTTTATTTGGCATGTATTCATAAAGCAGAATCTTTTCATCTCCTTCAACACAGTAGCCCAATAGCTTTACTAGGTTCCTGTGCTGAAGTTTTGCAATCAAGATAACCTCGTTTTTGAACTCAGTCAAGCCCTGACTTGAACATCTTGATAACCTCTTGACTGCTATTTCTTCTCCTCCTGGAAACTTGGCCTGATGGTGGAGTTCCATGGACATGGAATAGGTATCTGTCAGAAATTTTATTTCTTTCAGATGAATGAGATTTACTAACTTTGTTTTGTACCTTGTAAACAGGTCCAAATCCACCCTGCCCAAGCTTGTTTGCATTTGAGAAGTTATCTGTAGCTGTTAGTATGGCTTCCAGCTCAAAAAATGGGACTTCTATAGCTTTGGTATCTTCATCACCAAATCGAGCTGAGTCGATTATCTCCTTCGCAAACCTCTTGCTTCCATACAAATGAAGACCTCCTCTTTTTCCTGAAGCCATCCATCGAGTCAATTCTCCTTATAAAGGTTTCATTTACCTAAACAGAAATTGATTACTAATTGTTCATGGTTATGAATTTACCTTCTACCTTGGGTGGTAGCCTTCTTCTCTGCAGAAACAAGCAAATCACTATGCTTGCCAGCATAATCAATACAAAGAAACTTATGAATGATAATGTGATTATCAAAGCAACCGAAATCTTCCCCACGGGACCGTTTTCTGTTTGCTTCTTGTGGCCCCCTTCTGCAAGTCAGCAAAACAAATGTAAAGCAATGCAGTTTTCTTTTATCCTAGTCCAAAACGAAGCACTCATTCATACCTTGAGTACAGTTTAAGTTTAAGCCATCCCATACAAAGTTTGTTCCACAGAGGCATCTTTTCTTTCCATCTCTTGTCTCATTACAGCCTGAATTCGGCCAATCCTTGCAGTCAATGGAAGTAGAACAAGTTGGCTCAAGTGGTGGTTCCCAACCTATCTCCACTTCATCTGCACTTTTGAATGATCCCGCAGAACTCAAGTTCCCCATATCAGCATTGCACATTCTCATCACATGAAATGGAGATGAGTGGTTGAGCTTCAAAACCTTGCAACTCTCTGGATCGTCTGTTTGGATGACAAACCTGTGATCTTCTAGATCGATCCTCGTAACTCTGTAAGAACTTGCCCCTGCCTGAAACCTGACTTGTCCTGTGGTTATGTTGCAATGGAAGTTAGAGTACATTGGATCCCCACATTTCTCTCCTGTGCTAAGTGGATAAGGTATCATACTTGTGCCGCAAGGTTCACAGCTCCTTTCTTTAAACCACACGTCAGAAGCTGAAACACGAACATTCAAGTTGCGGCCACCATCATACTCCTCTTGTACATCGGTGAGATCCTGCAACCAAATCCTGCAGTTGGAACCAATTCCTACAGATTCGCCCTTTGGAACGATTCCCACTTCCTGATAGGAGTAGGCTTGACATTGACAATTGTCAAGGCACTCCATCTTACATTCCTTCTCATCTTCAGCCTTGAACTGAGAATCTGGACTCCCAACCTTCATCATCTCCAACTTCAAGAACACTTCGGTCGAACCATTCTTGCACAACTCCGTCTTCCTACTACACCCTCCTGAGTAATCTCCAGATTTCCAATACTCTAAAGAAACCGGCTGAAATCCTGGCAGGCACTTACAAGCAAATTCATTGTTTCCATTACAGCTACCGAAATTCCCACAGGCATTATACTTGCCACATTTAGCCCTCGGTTCTCCCCACACCATGGACCAAGTCTTGGCACTATTCACCATCAGATACTGAACCTGGCCTGAGAAGCTCATCACGAGCCTAGTATCGTTGTACAGTGTCATTGTGATACGTGGCACAGAATCGTTCCTAACATTCTCGAGTGTGAAGTTTGAGAGGAAGAATGATACCGTGGGGGGCAGGTCATTGGAGCTCCAATACCTCACTGATCTCTTCCACACAGCAAACCGGTTTTTCACCTCTTGATCGATTTGAAAGCTGAAGTTTCCAGTACCCGGGTCATCGTAGCTTCTCCATGAGGTTAGTGCCATGTCTTCACTCATCTTCATCCCTGGAAGGAATGTGTCAGTTGGGTTGTCAAAACTCTGCCACAGTACATTAACTCTCCCTGAGAACCCATCTTCATAGAAAACGAGGTTTCCTATATCGGTTAGCTTGAGTTTTCGGTATGGAGAAGACGAGGAGGAGGGTGTTTCGAGGTTTGTTGACCAGTGAGAGCTTCCATTTCTGTCCATTACGTTGAGATTGCCATCTTCTGAAATGGAAAGGACGCCATTGGTGTCAGGAAGTGGGTTGTCCCTATTGGCAACCCATACAACTGTGGGTGGATTGGAGTTGAAGTACCAAATCCCCAGATATCTTCTTGTTCCTTGTCTTACGCTTCCATTAGGAGTGAAGAAACCCAGCTGAAATTTCTCACCAAGGGAGACAAGAGTTTCTCCTTGGTTATCATGCAAGGAGATGTTTCTAGTAAGAGTGTCTGTGCAAGAGCAAGTTGACAGAAGTGAACACAAGAGAAGAAGTGCTGAGAAAAAGAAAGGAAGAGTTGGAGACATCACTTATTGGTGTGATTCTGAGAGGAGTGGAAGTAGTTAGGGAGGATCGTATCTCTTCTGAAGAGGAAGCCCAAAACAAAATTTGTCCTATCTGCAGAAAAGAAGAAACCTTTGTCTTCACGGTGTCTTTTTCCTGATCCCCTCAAAATTCTAGATTTGGTAATCGAGCAACATCTAATAGCGACAGTGGTCACTGATCAGTACAGGATTAAGGTTGAAAATGACTGTCACTAATGATGACACAAGTTGTCTCTTGTCTGTTGTTGTGGAATTGGTGATTTAAACAGAGCTGTTTTAGTGTTTTGTGTAAACATCATAGGCAGCATCCAATGGGAGAAAAGGCCAAAAGCACTAGTAATTACAGTCCAATTGAAGAAACAAGCCCGGAAAATCAAACCCTGAAGGAGTAATTAGTCTATAGTGAAAAGAAACTAACCAGCTATAAATGTAAGGGGATCTCTGCTTCATGTGTGTCGTTTTGGGTTTGAAGGTCGAGAATGCCATTGGTTGCAAGTAGTGGTTAAATTGTAAGTACGAAAGCCAACTCTGAATGATTTGAAGGTTGCCCAGGCACTAGAATATTATGTGGTTAATAAATTGGGTTATCGGGATCCGAACAGAAAACATCTATGTTACAAAATGATATGACTTCATACTAAGAAAGCAAAAAACAATTGATTTTAATAACTCAAATTGTTGAAAGAGATTCCATTACAAATCATATACCGCTTACTAAAATAGGATAGCTTGTCATAAAATAAGGAGAGGAACATGAATAAATTCTATGAAGTAGCTACAAGTCAGAGGAGATTATCACTAGTCTGCTACTGCCCCTAGATTAGCAACAAGATTAGCAAGGCAAATTAAGTAGAAAATGTCAAAGCTACTGCTGTTCATATCATGCTTTTACATCTTTACGTTGTCTATTGCACATTTCTTATTGCTTTTGGATGAAGAATAGTTCAAAGATAGACAGACAGACAGATAATGACGCGGGGCTCTATAGATTAAAAAGGTGATTAAGCGCGTACATATTACTGTGTTCTTTACTTATTATTTTATTTGGTGATGATGACCTTTGTGATGCATGGATTTTGATGCGGTTTTACTACTCCCGCAATCGATTGTTACCTTTTGACAATCAAGCAGCTTAAAATAGTCTTGAGTTTGTGATGAACTTTCAATTTCACTATACGTACCAAGTGCTGAAGCCTTGTTCCAGTACATATTTTAGACCATACAGAGCATATTTTCATGCCATACACAGCTTTCTTAAGCTTGTAGACGCTATCTTCCTACTCATCAACCATTTGTGATTGCTCCATATATACACTTCTCCAACTGGGTTCTTAAGAAGAGACTCCTTCAGACCAAACAGAAATACACAAGAGCCATTCCTTTTAAGCTTTGCTATAGATTGCAACTTGAACCCTATCCTATCTTCTTAGTCCCTGGAGGAACGTGAGTGAGCCTGCCAAGTATTGATTTCCTCAATGGATTGCAACTCAAACTTCTTAACCCTCCTCCTTTTTTTCTCTCTTTTTGATGCCTCTCCAAAACACTGATCTCCTACTTAACCTCCAGAACATAGCAGTCAAACCAAGTAAAGGAAGACAAAGTGCACCTGTTGAATCACTTTCTTGTTCACTAGTGATACTAGACGTGTGCAAATCACACCATCTCCATTCTCCGACAAGCAGAAAGAACTGGGATCACTAATGAAGTTGGTTCGACTGATTTGAGAACTTCTAGGTTTTCTAGCTCAGATGCTATTTGAGCTTTTCTATCTAAGTCCAGTATTTCACTTTTGCTGTCTTCCCATAGCAATTATGTCATCACTGGTATGACGTCTGAATCCCATAACGTATCTCAGCCAACTCAAACTTTGCTCCATCAATTCTTGAACATGTAATAGACTTGATAGATTCTTCCTCAACTAGCGTTTCGAATTGCTTACACATGAGAATTTTGTCTAATAAAGAACACACCCCCGTTGTTTTCTGCTGAATTGACCAATCAAATTCAGGGTATACCTCTTGTCACAGCCAGCTCGACTCCGCAATCGTTCTATGCCGCAGTCGCAATTCAGAAGTGCGATTAGCTTGTTCGCATCAACAGCCAAAAAGAAAATATTTACTTGCTAGTTTGCTATATGAATCTATGCTAAGAAAATCTGGGCCGCCTTCTACAATGGCTACACTATAATAATTTCATAGTGTATTGATAATATTATTTATATGATATATATGAATTATGTATTGCCTTCTAGTTTACGAGGTAAGTTTGAATAAACATAATCTAACCATGTCTCTAATTTATATCTAAAATTGTTTCATTTCAGATATAAGGTAGATATGATGTGAACGCGGTCTCTAAATAATATGAGAGATGGAATCACCTAATCTTTCTATCCCTCTTCTTTCTTGTAATTAGACAAAACTAAAGGACAACAAAAGTGGGGACCACTTTGAAAATTCATATATATGATAAATTTGAGTGTAGAACAAAATCGGTAAAAAGCCTATGGAGTAAGAAGCTGATGAAGAGGAATTCGGAGTACAATTGTACAAAGGATCTATCTCAGCTCAGGACATCCAAATGCAAACAACGGGTACCTTACCCGAAAGCAACGCGCCTTTCCTACCTAACTGAAACTCGAATTATCTGCAATTTGCCTATTTGCTATTTCTATTGATGGCGCGAGCAAATATCTTCTACTCCAAACGTTTTCCTCCTTTAGAAAAAACTTTGCATTAGCCTGTGGTATAGAGATCAATAGCTACTGTACCAAATGCCAACAAGCAGTCGATATGTCCGAGTGGTTAAGGAGACAGACTTGAAATCTGTTGGGCTTCGCCCGCGCAGGTTCGAACCCTGCTGTCGACGTTTTCGTATGTCAATTCAGCACTTTTTTTTTCTGGTCACAGTTTACTATAATGTTCCAACCAATATAACAGAAGATCAAACAGCAAGGGGTGGTGGCGCAGTTGGTTAGCGCGTAGGTCTCATAGCAAAAGAGTGATCCTGAGGTCGAGAGTTCGACCCTCTCTCACCCCAATATGTGTTTTTGGCTTTTTGCATTTTCGTCTGTCCATATCATTTTAGCTCTATTAGCTTATTGCAATACTTCAATCTGAGTGTTGGAGACAAATCTCGTGTGTTATATCATTTATCAAAATTAACTCTCAAATTATACAAATCTTTCACGTTTGCCACCCGAATTACTTTTTTTTCTTATTCGCCACTAACTTTATGAATCGTTTCACCGTTAGTCACGAACCGTTACACTCCGTTAACTTTGTCCTACGTGGCAGTCAACTATAAAGTTTGACCGTTAACTAGATGACGTTAAAATTAAAAAAATAAAAATTTATTTATTTTCCACCTCATCATTTCCGATTTATCATACTAATTATTTAATAAAAATTAATTAAAAATTAATATGATAAATAATTAATTTTTATTTATTTATCATGACCCTCACCACCATCATCACACTCCCGGTACTCCTCTTCCTCCTAAACCTCCTCTCCCCCGTCGCCGGCAACGAGGAAAACTCCACCATGTGCTTTTGAGTTTCTCGATGTCGTGCTTACTGTCTGGGTTTATGAAAACGGCCTTCACCTTGCTTCCTCAAACTAACCCCTGTTGACGAAGGAATTCTACCTCCCCTGCTTGCTTGCTTTGGCGACGAAGGAACTCTACCTCATCAGCGGACAGTTGATAGCTTCTAAGTTCTAACGATCTCACGATGCCCACTTCCTGCCACGTAGAGTCGCCGACAAAGGGAACGCCGCCTACACCCGCTCCAGCTGCAACGCCACGCCAGACGTCTGCTACACCTACCTCTCCCGCTACTCCAGCACCGACCTCCGCACCGCCTCCGCCCTCCACGACTGCCTCTCCAACCTCGACGACACCGCGGAGGAGATTTGCGGCTCCCTGAAGCATATGCGGCAACTGGGCGAGACGGGAGCGTCGGGGGAGACGTTCCGCTTCCAGATGAGCAACGTGAAGACGTGGATGAGTGTCGCGCTGACGAACGAGGAGACCTGCACGAACGGCTTCCGGGGCGTCGGGGGAGGCCAAGGCAGTGTACGCCCGTTCCGCGGAGGCGAAGAAGTACACCAGCAATGCGCTTGCGTTGGCTAATCGGAGGCCGAGGACATGTAATTTATTGATTTTTTATTAAATAATTAATATGATAAAATATATATATAAAGTAAGTGGGATGATGAGGTGGAAAGTATTTTTTTTAATTTTCACGTCATCTAGTTAACAGTCAAACTTTATAGTTGACTGCCATGTAGGACAAAGTTAACAGAATGTAACGGCCGGTGACTAACGGTGAAATAATTCATAAAGTTAGTGGAGAATAAGAAAGAAAAGTAATTCGGGTGACAAACGTGAAAGATTTGTATAATTTGAGTGGCCAAAGGTGTAATTTAGCCAATACTTCAATTGAGCGTTGGAGACAAATCTCGTGTGTTATATCATTTATCAAAATTAACTCTCAATAATTACTAGCACCGGACCCGACCTGTTGGCCGGGAAAGTTTGATGATTAATATTCCGTATTTATTGTTGATGAATATAGTGTGGGGGCTTTTCAAGATCTTCAAACCTAATTTATACTGTTGTGCGAATCTATGCACACAATCATTGCGCAAGATAAATTAAAGTAAGGTACACACCACAGAAGACATAGGATTAACTGTACTAAGCATGGGCAGAAATAGTACTTTGCCTAAGTCGATCCCTTTTAGCAGCAATTTGTTGATTTGTTCGACCTTTGGGAGACGTGAAAATAGCCCACATACCCTATACAGGGCTGAAAATTTGTATGTCCCGTCCCTGTCCCGTTCCTATCCCTGTCTGACCCGTCCCTAAAGAGTCAAGATGTATAACCGTCCCGTCCCGTCCCTATCTCCTTCTTGACCCTGTCTGACCCTCAAGGGTTGGGACGGGACGGGACATGCCGGGTCAGTGGGTCGACCCTAATTAACACACTACTTTTTTACAAATTACCTTTTGGTACCCAAAATTATTTTTTCTTACAATTTAGTACCTAAATTTTATTTTTTTACAAATAAGTCCATAAATTTTGATGGTAAAATTACGTTTTGGTACCCAAATTTTTTTATTTTTACAAATTAGTACCTAAACTTTTAAAACTTTACAAAAAAGTCCAATGAAGTATGAGATATTTGTTGTTGCTAAGGGTCACAGGGTCAAAACGTAACCCGTCCCTAAGTTGTCCCTAAATTAACTCAAACGGTGAATCTTATTGTGGATTATGAAATGATACTTGACATAATATCATATCCTTCTGTGATTGAAAGGTCTACTATTCCAATCCTGACGGCCCATTTATTAAGCTCATGGTACCCAGAAGTGTGCAAACTTGAAGCACATGCGATTGACTCTTATTTGATGAAGCGTGTTATTATGTGATATAATATTCATTATTTAACCTCTCCCAACAACTTAAATTATTGAAATCATTTGCGATATCGATCAAATTATGGTTGACATATTGATAATGCATGACAATAAAATTAGACAACAATTATGAACAGATAGTTTGTTTTTAGTCGTATAAAACAAAGCAAAAAGTTGATGGTTTATTTTTTATTAAAAGGAAAAAGTTATACAGAGCCTCGGGGACTTGGAAGTTGGAACAGAGTCTTGGATGGGTCGAAAATCGGCTCTTCATAAATTTCAGTTGAATGTTTCTGTTCAGTCAAAGTTTAATTATTACGAAGAAGGGAGATGTGAATTTATACAGAGCCGAAAAAGGGAGATGGTTTCATAGGATCCATTTAATTGTTCCATCTCACTTCATGCACAATGGTTTATGTTTCATCTCACTCCACTTAATTTGTTTGAGTTTTATGTTTCTGTTCATTTTTGCCATCTCATTATTGACTTATTGTTGTTGCCTAGCTCATTATACTTGGGCATGAAATTGATGTTGACTACTGCTTCACAGCACCTAGCACTGGAAGACCAATTGGCGTGTGACTCGTAATTGCATTGCAGCTCCTCTGCTACGGGTTGGCAGTCTTCGTTCTTCAGGGGGCAAAGAATGGGGCACGTCAGAGTCTATAAATCACCACCGGCGGTCCAAATAGCATAGAGGTTACGTTACTCTGGCCGATAGGTACATGGAGAACAGAATGGTGACTCAGCCAGGGAAGCTGGTGCCGTCGCCGAAAGAAGAGTAGTAGCGTCAGTACGCTGAAGCTCGAAGATGACACGTCGGTGGTGTAGCTGCAGGCCTGCAGCGACGGGAGATTCATTGGACCCAATCTCCGGCCCTCCAAGGTTGGCTTGGCCCAGCCTAGTGGTTTGTCTTCCTCTAGCGGAAGGAACCAAACGTGAAACACAGCAGTATAAATTAATAGCCATAAATTCACCTGATTGTCCATCCATGAAAGCAAGCCTTTTCAATTAATTGTGGTCAAGCTGCAGCCACGGGAGATTGGGCCCAATATCCGGCCCTCTAAAATTGGGCCAGTGGATTGTCTCTTAGCTCCAGCTGAACGGAAGGAACCAAACATGAAACGCAGCAGTGTAACTTAATTAATAGGGGGTAAAGTTACATGATTGCCCCTCCGCGAAACCCTCTAAAGGCTGCAAAACCAACCCTTGTTTTGGCTTTATTATCTTTTGTAGATTTCAATACTACTTTGTTAAGAAATTGTGTATCATAATAAGCAATTGGTCTTATCGTTCCATAACCAATTCTGTAAAATATGCACGGTATTGCTAAGATAGAAAGTTCGATTACTCTCACTGACAATGTATATTTTGCATTGTAGCCTATCAATCCTTTTCACTTTAACTGAATTATTTGTATCTAGTGATGACAATCAAACCTGTGAACGTGCGAACTCGACCACCCCAACCCACTCAACTCGTGGAATCCACGCTTTGAATTGTTATGGGGCCGATTAGATAAAACCATTCAAGATATTGGTGGAGATTGATGCAGGTCTGTTTTTGGATTCCCTCGCTCCATACCGACCCCAGCAAGACTACATAATAAAAAAGGCAAAAGTATATAAGCATCATAATATGATTTATCAATGGCAAAAGGACAGTTTTCAAAACAAATAAAAGATTGAAAGGAGAATGGCTACCCAGACTCCAAAACCAACCCAAATTCCTCAGCCATTCACTCATCAATCCACTGCTTTATATCCATTGACGAAGGAACTTAGCCGAATCTCCACATCTACTCCGCTTTATGCTAAATGATTGGATGTTATGAATTCATTTTAAGGATTAATGGATGTTGTAGATTTAGATGTTTTGAATTCAAGGGCAAGCATTGTCCGCGGTTACAAAGATGGGGTTGTCTAACCTACCCACGAATGAGTGTGGGGAGATAATGGATTTCAATTCTTATAAAGGAGGATGAAATTGTTAAGGAAATTTCTTCTCAAACTCTCATAATTGTCATCCCTATTTGTACCCACATTCATTATGGTCAAAATTTACTTTTCTTGATTTTGTTTTTGGTTCCATATTGTATTAGTTTATTATATTACTTCAATTGTGTGTTGGAAACCAATTTCGTATGGTTATCATTTATCATAATCGATCCCCAAACAACGTTTAAAAATAGTGGCAAATATTCATGGTTTAAGAAAGCACGCTTAACATCACGCTTAGATAGGCGCAACACCAAAAGGTCGTGTCTATGGGTTCCGCGATGAGTTAAGAATCAAGAACACATCGTGGAGTAAGGAGACACCAAGGTGTTGTCTAGGCATAAATAATAAGAGTGAGCTAGGTAGTCAATATCCAACAAGGAAATCAATATCATCTACAAACTCGTTCATCTATATGACTATATCAATATATTCAAGAGCTAATAACTTTATGAGCTACTGATACATGATTATATGAACTTGTGAGCTATTTTTATTTTTGTTAAGTGTTAAATAACTTATTAATCATTTGAATGGAAATAAGGTATTGTAAATTGTTATTTCATTCATTATATAGTACAAACTGCTAGGCACTAGACAAGGCCCTAACATCTGTCTTATGTCGAGCACCTTCTTGAACCTAATACTTATTTGAGTACCTTCATCACAAAGATCTCACAAATTTGGGAAAATCCCAAAGTACACTAGTTCTTAACAAAAATTCCAAAATACATAAGTTATAAAAAAATTCCCAAAGTACACATGTTTCACATTCACCGTTTTTTACAAACGCAGTGAATACAATCACCACATTAGACAAACACGGTGAACATTTCACCGTTTTAAATTAAAACGATGACGTGTTCACCGTCTTTAACTAAAGCGGTGAACAATTCACCGCGTTTAACCAAAACGGTGAAGACATCACCGTGTTATTTAAAAACGATGAATACGTCACCGTTTTAGGTCAAGGCGGGGAACATCTTCACCGCCCTAGGTTACGGTGGTGATTGTTTCCCACGTTTCCCACACCTTGTAGGTGAAAATTAGGTCACAACCACCTAATGTTCACAGTTTGAGACAAAGGCGGTGAATGCTGGCCGATTTTCCTATAAATACCTCTCCCACCAGCAGTTGTAAAAACGTAACCCCTCTCCCTCTTCAAATTTCAGCAAACAAAACCGAGCAACATACACAGAACAGGAATTTTCGGTATGATTTAATTTTCGTATTGTAGCCTAATGATGTTTTTAGTAGTTATATTGTTATGAATTACTTATCGTAGCAAATATGTTCTGTTAGTTGGGGAATTTATGTTGTTATTAGTTAGTTGAATTTATGTTATGTTAGTTATGAGATGGAGTAATATTAGTCGTACAATATGGTTTTGGTTAATTTTACTGGAATTAAGCTAATAGTTACTTATTGTAAATTGTAGATATGGGTAAATTCAAGAAGTTTCAGCTTATTATTCGGTGGAATGGAAGGGTGACAAACTCTTACATAGGGATTGATTATGAGGACGATGAATCCACTATACTGAAAATTGAGTCGCGATTCAATTTTCAAGAACTCTGTGATATTTGTGCAGACAGGGTTTGTACGAGCGGACAGACAAGACTTGGTAAAATTAGTTACCGGTATCCAGACATGAGTGCTGGCAGGGTTGTGTACCAAGAAATTTTCATAAACGATGATGACGCGGTTACGATGATGTTACAGTTCCTAAGCGATAACGGGATGCGGCTTGCAGAGGTGTATGTTGAGACCGAGGCGGTTGGTGAAACTCATTCTCACCAATATTCTTATGATGATGGTTTTGCAGGAGGGTACGGATGGGGTGGTAGTTCCAGCAACTACGAAGGAGGTAGTTATACAGGAGGTTACGAAGAGGGTGGTAGTTCAAGCAACTACGGTGGAGGTAGTAGTGCAGGATGGGTGTCATCGGAAGAATACTCGCAACGGGATCAACCTGCCCCATTTGTTGAGGCCGATGGCGTTCAATGGCCTGCTTGGGGGCCATAGTGGGCTGAAATCAAGAATATCATTCGATTATAGCGTACTTCACATGAGCGAGAAGACAATGTTGGTGATAGTGGTCATGTTGATCCTTCTGGCCCGAGCTATCCATTCGACTCAAGCGACGATGATTGAGGAAGATTTGAGATCAGTGAGCGAGGAGGAAGATACTGATGATACCGACGACGAGGCAGCATTTCGTGAGGCACCGATGCCATACTACACACAGGTTCAAACTCAGTTTTTACATAGTCATAATGATGTCCCCGACTTTGTCCTTATGCCAGTGTATTATCTGACGGCCAATTTGGAGGTGGGTATGGCGTTCACATCGAAGGACGCTGTGCAGGATGCTTTTACCGAAGAGGCCTTGAGGTGCAATTTCGAGTGGAAGGGAAAATATTCTGACAGTAAACAACTACATGTCATCTGCAAGAATGATGCAGAGGGCTGTATGTGGCAACTGCGGGCTGCAAATATGAAGAGAAAGGGTGCCTGGGTGATTCGAAAAGCTGAGACCAACCACACTTGCTCCTCGTCCATACTTTCCCAGGATCACAGGCAACTTAAAGCAAAGAAAGTTGGGAGAACTATTAAGTGTTAAGAGAAGCATATCGATGTTAGAATGCTGGCATTCAGTAAAGACGAGCAGCATGAAAGGAAAGAAATGGCTGGCACAAGGTAAGCTCAAAACAACAAGGCATGACATATCGGCACAAAACACGTGGATCATACTGGCTTTCAATCAGTAACACATGGACAACTTCAATGACAACCTAGACAACCACCACTGATGACATTCGAATGCAGCAAAAATCGAGCAAAGGAAGAGTTTCCCTTCGTTCACCAACCAACATAGACTTAACTCAACCACTTGTTCAAAACAGTCACATCATGCACAAAATTCAAGGTATCAGAAGTAAGACCGAGCAATCTAGGTCCTCACCGGGATAAAGAGTATAAAGAATAAGAGAAAATGAATCGCTCACTCTCGACCAGTGGGGTCAGGGCAATATGATGCGAAAAATGCGCATGCTCAATCTCTCAATCCCTAACATCTCTTCATCATGAATGCAGCCTCTAAGTGCTAGAGTTCACAAATGGGGTGTCATCACTAACTAATCCGGAGGTCTTAGACACAGGTTCAGATGACTGGTTAGGGTCTTGGACATGGGGAAAAAGCCGTTTAGGTGGTGGAAGTATTCATACAGCACAAGGTTCCACATTTCCAAACCCAACAGATTCACAATCAATCGAACCAATAACTTTCTTTCTGCTATTCTGCATTACTCAAGTTCAAAGCACAAGAGCGAAGGAGGTTACATAAATGCTAGTATTTCTAAGCCAGACTGCTAAGAAACACTACTACATGGGCGTTATTCAGATTTTTAGTGGTGGCTCTCTTTTGCTTTCATTTTTTTCTTTGATTTTCTTTCATTATTTTCCATTTCTTAAGAGAACCACCACCTCTGCACAATTTCAAACACCTGCCCAACTTTTAAGCACTACCTCCAACCCTCACATTACGTTTAGCAGAAACAGCAGATAATATGTAAAAACCACTCTGTGGAACCTTCTAAAAGATGCAAAGGGTGATTTTTTTCATTTCAGACCAAAAGAAAGGATAACACACGGCTCAAAGGGGCTGACTAGGGGGTATGACACACTAGGAAAGTCAATTTGTTTGTGGGCTAATCCTATGCCTCCATCATCTTAGCTAATGACAACGTGAATGCTGCACATCATGGAAGAGGAAACTATCGCACAAGAAAGAAACGAGCAGGCTCAAATCTCACATGGCTACCTACATGCTCTGTCTCTCGTTCTGATTCCCTGAACTAGATGCATAAATGACTGTAAAAAGCAAGTGATCAAACCAAGTCACATTTGGTGAGAAGACAGTTGAAAAACTGAACCCCTACACAATTCTACTGCACATCTCAGTCATCACAATAAGTTGTCTAAGCCACACTCAAGTTGTCATGTATCAAGTCAAAAGCCATTCAATTCTCTAATCACATCCACAGTGCCAATATGATCAATCATCAAGCAAACAGCCGTGCTTGGAGCCCTCAAATCTCGAGATTTGGACAGTGGACTAGGCTCCAAGCACACAAACAGATCTAATGCAGTCAAAAGATAAACATCCCCCCACACTTAAGATCGACATTGCCCTCAATGGAGAAGAGGGAAGGGAAAGGGAAAGATGTTACCGGGATGCACGGACTGCAGGGGACAGGAAGCGGACCAGTCGGGGCGAGCACAGCCAAAGGGAAACAGAAGAGCTCAAACACAATATGTTAGGTTCAATGGTCAGCCCAATAAAATATCATCCAAACCAAAAGAAAACAAACCAAACCCAAACCGGGTTACAATCCGACTCAAAACACAAGAAAGAAAATCAAACCGTGGTGGGGTTGCCTCCCCACAAGCGCTTCTTTACCGTCTTTTAGCTGGACGCCCATGGTGGATACTCAGGGCGGTGCGGGAACAGGTGCCTTCAAGAGCGGATCCACGTCGCTCTTGAGGTACAGCTTGAGGTTGTGGCCATGCACCCGACGGATGCGACCACCCTCATCAGTCAGCTTGACCTGCCCATCTGGCAAGATGCAGGCGAGTGAGTACCCAGAAGGCCAGGGTGGTCGTGGTGCAGGAGGTGGGACCAGCTCATAGTGGTCTCCACTCTTTTTACGTGCAGGCTTAGCAACCTGCGGCTTCGGCCGCCACTCCTCCTTGAGCTTTTTGTTCGGAGGCGAGGCTGGATGGAGTGACGGCGAAGGAATGATAGGAGGGTCCTGCAAAATGAGAGGGGCAGAAGGATACACGACAGGCTCGTGTACCTGATCAGACATAGCATGCACAGGCGTGACAACAATCATAGCACAGTGATCAAACTCAGTCACAGAAAAAGTAGCCTGTTCATTCCCAGCACGCAGGATCAGTTTACCATCATGCACATCAATAAGTGCCTTGGCGGTGGCAAGAAATGGCCTACCTAGAATCAAAGGCACATCCACATCCTCATTTACATCCAGAATAACAAAATCAACAGGATATGTGAATGCACCAACATGAACAAGCAGATCCTCTATGATTCCCCTAGAATGCACAATAGAACGATCAGCTAATTGAATGCTCATCCTAGTAGGGCTAAGTTCACCTAGGTCTAGCATTTTATACAACTTATATGGCATGACGTTAATGCTAGCGCCTAGGTCCGCCAAGGACTTTTCTACATGCATGCTGCCAATAGTAAGAGGGATAGTAAAACTCCCTGGATCCTTGCGCTTCTCGGGCAGCTTGTTCTGCAGGATAGCAGAACACTCCTCGCTCAGCAACACTGTCGAGAGATCCCCAAGTTTCTTCTTGTTGGTGCAGAGATCTTTCATAAACTTGGCATACTTGGGCATCTTCGACAGTGCCTCCACGAACGGTATGCTGATGTTGAGCTGCTTCAACATTGCCATGAACTTGGCAAACTCAGTCTCCAGCTTGTCCTTGTGTAGGCGAGTGGGGAAGGGAAGCTGGGGCACATGCTCCTTAACCACTGGTTGTGGCTTGGGAGCAGGGGCTTCCTTCTCCACCCGCACTTCTGCATCGTCGGCTGGAAGTGCTGAAGCAGTCAGTGGTACCTCCTGTCTGGCCGCGACAGGATCAGCAGATATGGTCTTACCGCTCCTGGTAAAAATGGCATCCAGCTGCTGATGCTGGTGAGGATCTCGAGGATTCGGGACAGTGGTGGCAGGCAAAGTCCCCGGTGCCCTGGTGGTGGTCTGGCGGGCCAAGATGCCCACCTGGGTCTGCAGATCCTGCAAAATGGCACCCTGGTTCTTCTGACCTGCCTCCAGTGAGGCTACACTCTGGTCCAACCTCGTGATAGTCGCCTGAGTGCTCATCATGAATGAAGCTAGAATGTTTTCCAGCTTCGTCATCCTGTCATCTGGGGCTGGAGCTGCTGCTGGCTCGGCAAACTGGCGCTGGGGCTGCTGGAATGGCTGCCCCTGCCTAGGCTGGTAGGGCTGCTGCTGTGGGTCTGGCCCCTGGCGAGCCTGGAAGGGCTGCCTCTACTGAAAACCACCTGCTGGTGCTGGGAAACCAGGTGGTTTAGTGGTGTTGCTGCTCCAGGCGAAGTTGGGATGCTGGCGCCACCCCTCATTATATGTGCTACTGTATGGATCGAGGCGCCTCGCATTGGCGATGAAGGCCAACTGCTCCTGGGGTGTGGTAGACTCCCTCATAGCCTGGCAGTCCTCCACTAGGTGATTGGAGCTCTCACACCACTGACATTGAGCAACTGGAGGTGTAGCCAAACCTCTGCCCGGAATAAGACTGTTGGGCTGCTTCAATGTCTGCACTAGCTCAGCTACCTGCTGCTCGAGCCCGGATCTGGTCACCATGGCGTGCACACCACGGTACCGGGACTGTCTGCCTCGGCTACCCTGCCCCCAAGAATGATCTCTGGCAGCCAAAGTACTGATCATCTGGTTCAGCTCGGGTGGAGTCTTAGTGAGAATATCCCCTCCTGGGCATAGAGACTCAATCACCCTCTGGCTATCTGGAGAGAGAGCACTGTAGAAGTTCCCCACTGTGAATGCATCACTGAAGCCATGATGGGGACACTGCCAGAAATAGCCCATGTACCGCTCCCATGCATCACGAAGTGACTTATCTGGCTCCTGGCGGAAGTGAGTGATCTCCCGCTGAATCTCTGTAGTCTTTGATGCCGGATAGTACCTGTGCACGAATTTGTCAGCCAGATCGTCCCAAGAGGTGATGGACAATGGGGGCTGGGTCTCCAACCACCTCTTAGCATTCCCCGCCAGAGAATGGGGGAAGAGATGAAGGCGGATTGCATCAACCGGGACACCATTCAGCTTGAACCCGTTCGTCAGCTGCAGAAAACGGGAAAGATGCACCCTGGCCTCCTCATCCTTCAAGCCATGGAACTGGATGGAAGATGTAATGAGCTGAATCCAGCATGGCTTGATCTCGAAGTTGTTTGCTGGGATAGGCGGGTAGAGGATGACCGGGCGGATGTCAGCAATCCGCGGAGTGTAGTAGTACTCCAAGGTGGGACCCGGCTGTGGTGGATGATGAACTCCATGATCCTGGGGTATGGGGTTGTTCCCCAGGACCTGATTCACCGGGGGAGCCTGCTGAGGATTCCCCTGGTGTTGATTGTAGTCTGCCATCTCGTACTCCTCCTCAGAATCACTGCTCACGTGGCCGTCTATGCGCTCTTCCGTAGCCAGTCTAGCTCGCTGTTGTCTCCTGAGCTGGCGACAGGTGCGGTCAATCTCTGGATTCAACGGCAGTAAACCTCCTGACTGGCTACGGGTCATGCACTACCTGCACACAATCAAGCAAGCAAACCCGTGAAGGCACAAGTGGGAAAAAGCAAACAAAGCAAAAAGAAAGGCTAAATTAACAGAAATCACTTTTCTTCAACAACCTAGCCGTCCCCGGTAACGGCGCCAAAAACTTGACTCGACTCTACTGTCACCCTAGGAATTGGCCAAGTGAAACCACTTCCTAAAGCGTAGTATAGCGGGTTAGGTTTATATGTCAACCCGGGTCCTAGATTTGATGACTACTCAGTGAATTCTTGTTATCTAGCAATGAAACTGGAATGCAAGTTTAAACTATCAAACTAACAAAGCAAGTAAACGGTTGTATTCAGGTTAAGAGAGGTCACCCAGATATGGTTCCCCCTAGACTGCAGTTAAGCCGGATTGTAATTACCAAGTTCAGTTTCTATGATAGTTATACTGCGGAAGGTTCTTAAACAGCCTGAAGTCTCGACTAAAGGTCTTCAGACCCTCTCAATCTGAGTCTCTAGCGGGCGACTAACCTCCACTGGAGTAAACAGATTGAGGCCCTAAGAACAAAACCTCCACTACCGGAGTAAATCCGGTACAGAATAGTGAGTTGATTCCTCGACTAAAGTCACCAACTCCCTACCCTCAATCAAGGATACTCTATTAACCTAGGCAGATATTCTCATTCTAGGTTAAAGCAGAAACAACAGGAATTTGATCAGGATTCAAGTCATTCAATCATTAAAACCTCAATCGAATATAATCAATCACAGAATCAGTACTTGGGTTCATACAATCAAAGCCTAACATACAAATCTAGGGTTCTCCATACCCAGATGAATGGGAGAACTACTCCATGGAGAAGAAAGCAAAAGCAGAATCAGACACGGAATTCATACTGTGAAGGATGGATTCCTGCTCCTGGACGTAGATTGGCACTCCTCCAAGCTCAAGCTGGCCTCCAATGGTGTTGAAGATCAATCTAGGGCACTTGGAGACTCTTGTTCGTCACTTTCTCTCTCTAGGAATCGCTCTCGTTCTCAAAAACCCGAATCCTCTCCAATGGTGGCTGAAATTCTGCTTAAAAGGAGAAAATCCCGACTCACACGGCCAGGTTGGCACGGCCGTGCAGCTCACCCAGTTGCCCGTGTGAGTCAAAACGCTGCGTATCATTTAGTTAAATTTCAGGCTCTTTGCACGGCCAGAGTGGCACGGCCGTGTGAACTTCCCTTCCTGCCCGTGTTTGCTCTCGCAGAATGTGGCACGGTCGTGTCGATCTTCTGCTCTGCCCGTGTCTGCTCTCGGCAAAACTCGCACGGCCAGACTGGCCTCTTGCACGGCCGTGTGGACATCAGGGCAGCCCGTGTGACCTCTTTTGTGACTTGTCTCGCGCCCGAACTTCGCCCAATCGACCCCGAACTCGCTCCTAAACCTTCATTCACTTGCCAGGACCTGAAATATCACAAACAAGCACAACCTAGCGTGAAATCGGTCTAAAACACGAGAAACCACATCTCCAACGGTGTAAGAACAGGGGTGAAAACATGTGTAACTAACGGTCTATCACTGGCACAAATCAGACGATTTAAAGGAATATGGAATTGGAAAGATCAGTAGACTTACCAAAAGAAGTGAAGCAAATTTGGTAAGAAGAAAATCAAGTGCAACGGCTGGAATGAAAGAGTGATATATATTGAAGGTTGATCAGAGTCAGAGGGTAAGATTTTTTCCCTTGATTCGTAAGAACAGAAGAGAGAGCTGGTGAAGCTAGAGTCTTTTGTGAGGTGTAATCAGTTAAGCCAATTGGGAAGATTGACTGGGAAAAATTGAGGTATTTGAACAGGAGAGTTTAACACTGTGAGATTAGCTTGGTAGATTTGCAGAGAGCAGATTAGGAGTTCGCCAAGTTTCTGTAAACACAAAACACTGAAATCGTGCTTACGTAGAAGATCTCAAGAGGAGAGTCTTCTGCCGTGGATTAGTCGATATTGGGATCCTCATTCTCCCAATATCGGATACCACGTAAAAGTTCCTATTTGTGGGTGTGGGTGAGTTTGATTTTGCTGTTGCCATTGTTTTTGTTATCTTACTCTGTTTTGCAGGAACAGAGTACAGGGAAGAAGTCTTAGCTTCTTTGGGAAGAAGAAGACGCAGTAAAGTGGGCTCAAACTGCAGGCCCATTTCGTTCAATTAGAAGCTGAGTCATTCTGGGCCTAAAGCCTGCATAAAGTCGTTTTATCAATCAACCAACGTTTTATACCTGTGAACCTAGAATTATATTTAATTTGTGTCAATTAAATATTTCACCACTCGATTTCCTCACTTGGTCTTAGACTGCAAAATTAGGGTTCATACACAGGGGTGATCTTCGGAGAAAAGCCTGACCGTCTCGCGCTCGACGATCCAACATTAAGCACCTTATCGAAGCACAACCAGATATCAAGGTCAAAGCTATCATGACCGAGGTGAAGGATCGACATTCTTACACGATAAGGTACAAAAAAGCATGACATGGAAAGCAGAAAGCCATGGCTGAGGTGTATGGTGATTGGGAGGATCCGTATGCTTTACTCCCTAGACTTATGGCCGCAATGGAGGAGTCCAACCCTGGGACTGTTTTTGTACCAGTATAAAACAATGTATACATTGAGGATCAAGTTCGAGTACAGGAGAAGTTGATGTTTCACCGTCTTTTTTGGGCTTTCAAACCATGCATTGACGTGTTTGCGTTCTGCATACCAGTTATTCAGGTATTTTAATAACTGTTTATTGTTTGAAATGTTGTATTCTTTCCTGCTAAGTAAATTTCATACTAATTAGATCCTAATTTTTAATTAGGTTGACGGAACTTCTCTTACTGGGAAGTACAGAAGAACTCTTCTCATTGCCACTGGCGTTGATGGAAACAGGCGGATTTTCCCGCTTGCATTTGCATTAGTGAAAGGGGAGAACAACTTAAATTGGGCATGGTTCTTTGACCAACTACACAAACACGTGACACAGCGGGAGGGTATTACGATTATATCCGATCAATACCCAGGGATTAGGAATGTCGTGGGTAGTTTTCCTGACGAGTGGGGATGGACATGGCGTTGGTGTATTCAACACTGGCTGGCCAATTCCCAGCACAAATTTAGGAAGAAGAAAGACATCAAAAATCAATTTTGGCATGCAGGTCCTTTAATGTGAGTTAACTATGTATTTAATAATTTGTTATTTATCATGTATTGACCAGTTTGATTTTGTTCACCCTGCAGCGGTTGCACATACACCCAAAAAAAGTACGAGCAGAAGATGAAGATGATCCGTCAGACCTACTGAGCTGGATCAGTATGGGCTGAAGGTCAAGAGTTTCCCATGTGGACGTTCCATATGGACAACGGGGCCAGATGGGGCATTGCAACTACCAACCACGAAGAAAGTATAAATAATGTGTACAAGGGCCTTCGAGCGATGCATGTTTCTGTCACAGTGGAGATGTCATACTGGAAGGTCAATGAGAGGCGGGTGGCTCGGCTTCAGCTAGCTATAGGGAGGGATCTATCTGGTCATGCGATAGCACATGACATCTTTGAGCAAATGCAGAAGAACGAAGAAAAATCAAGTGAGCATAAAGTTGTTCTTTTCGGCCGCAGTGAAGGAATATTTGCAGTGGAAACATGTCTATGGGATGGAGGTAGACATGGCCACAATCGTCAAACAGTTACTTTGCACTTCGAATCAGGGGAGTGTACATGTCAAAAGTATCAAAACGAAAGGATACCCTGTTCAAATGCAATGGCAGTAGCTAAGTCAATAACCATGAACAGAGCTCCTTATATATGCCAGCTAACACGGCCGATCCCCAACTCTTTTCCCCGATTGCGTCTCAGTCACCAATGAGCAATGACAACCATATGCCTTGAATCCACCTGTTTGACTTGTCGGGGAACATAAATCCACCCGCCAAACCAATGAGGTAGATGTGTGCATAGCGCTCCACTTGATCTTCCGGAGTCTCATCATTGATTTCCACCTCATTTTGGATGTGAGTTATGAGATACAGGATCAACACTTGTCTCGCATTCAACGGTGGATGCCCCCGTCCTTCAATTGGTGTGGTGGTCGGCATGTCAAATCCCAATTCAGCAAGAATGAGAGGCCCCCAACCTCCTTCGGGTTTGGTAGTGGTACCAATGATGGCCTCTCTAGAAATCGGCGGCCCAGTGAGGATCGCGACATCTTTGAGGGTGATCGTCATTTCCCCCTATGGAAGGTGGAACGTATGGGTTTCGGGGCGCCATCGCTCCGACATTGCCGTAAGCAGATCGTTGTCGATTTCAATCCGCATGAAATGCCTCAGCATACCCAACCCGATCCTCTCTATATACGGTGCCAACCGATCATGCCAAGCGGGAAGGTTTGTGGTCCCTTTATGAATGACGGGAATAAGTGATTCCTACAAAAAAAATTGGAAAAACATCAATTTGTTAGTTAAAAGAAAGCAAAATAAAACCTTATAAAATAATAAAATAGAGCAAAATAAATCATCACTTTACCGGATTGTTGTCCCAAATTGCACTGGAGCGATGTGCTTCTTGATCGGTTAAATACTTCGTATCTCTTGGCCCATAATGAATATACAATTAAGGATCGTATATTTCGGCACCTATCTATAAAAAAAAGTAATGAAATTAGACTGTTTTGATTAAAAAAATTACAAAATCAAATTGTTTCGATTAAATAAAAAATCACCAAAGAAAAACCACTAACCTACCCGAAGAGCCTGTTCGTCCATTTTTTGGCAGAAGCCAGACAGAGGTTCGACGGGTTTATAAGGGAGGGGGGGGGGATTTAGGGACGGGGGTTTTAGGGTATAACTCTTGTAATTCTTTCTTATGTGGAATATCGGACTTAGCCGCAACCACAGAGCATACTTAGAACGAGACTAGAGTGGATGGAGGGAGGAAGAAAGAAGTGTAAATGTGGTGGTGTGATTCGGAAGAGGGGGGAATGGTTCTATTTATAAGGGAGGGAAGGTTGTGCGTTAAAACACAAACCGCGCCATCTCCGCCTTTGACAAAGGCGCTGAATAAACCACCTGTATAGAAGATGGTGAAGGGCGCGGATCGAGCTGACGTGGGACGCTGTGAGGCATCGGATCTGGGAAGAAAACCAAAATCCGCACCTCACCGCATCCAACGGCAACGGTGAGCAGCTCCGCGACGCGGATCGTTGACGTGGACAAACGCGGGGTATTCACCGCGTTTGTCTAACACGGTGAATGCACCGCGTTTGATTAAAACGGTGATGTCTTCACCGTTTTCATTTAATGCGGTGAAAGGTAAGCTCGTTATTCATCGCTTTAGTTAAAGACGGTGAACACGTCATTATTTTAATTTAAAACGGTGAAATGTTCACCGTGTTTGTCTAATGCGGTGATTGTATGCACTTCGTTTGCCAAAAACGGTGAATGTGAAACATGTGTACTTTGGGAATTTTTTTTATAACTTATGTATTTTGGGAATTTTTTTTAAGAACTAGTGTACTTTGAGATTTCTTTCACAAATTTGCTATATTACTTTAATCTTTAGCCTTATTGTTTTCACCATAAAATATATGTTGCATGATAATTTCTATAGCGGTATATTAATAATTTTGTGTACAACATTTTAAGCTACTAGTATAATTGTTTAGATAACGGATTTTATTTAAACATGTATAAATAATCACAGTAATCTCTTTCTTTGTCACAATTGTGCTTACAAGAACCATTAGAAAATTGACCGTAACTTATTTTGTATATTCATGAGAATATGAGTCTATCACTCCATGCGTACGTCTACAACGAAGCATGCATACTTTCGTTACGGAATGAGCCAGGAATTGGCCATAGCACGAATTTAACACCGGGTTTTTTTGTCATTCGATCACTCTATTAAAGAGGAACATACAAAGATTCGTAGGCTAACATCATAAACTTGCCTACTATGAAACAAGCAACAAAGTCGAACCTCAAACATTTGAGGCGACAAAAACAGAGCAAGAGTGGTCACCAATTGAGCTGCTCTGATACCAATACAACCAACAAACCATGGAAAACTAGCCTCCAAAGTACAAATCTATGGCACCTGCATCAACAACTCTAACAGCCTAACCCATGCGTTTAGCAAAGACAATCGTGGCATCTCTTGTTGTTGTAGCAGTGTAGTCTCCCTAAATGATAATCCGTCCCAACGGAGCCATAACCTATTTTCCATAGTCGCCAGCAAGTAGACTACCTATAGAAAAAAGATATCCGCTCCTTTCCATGTAGCACAAAATAAGGAGTACGAAACAAACCCAGGATAAGATCTGATCTCCCAAGTCTGAAGTCGCCCCTGAAGACCGATCAAGCGCCAAATTCTTGTGCCACCATACAAATGAAGAACATATGCTCACATGTCTCCTCGCTGGATCTGAACATGGGGAGAAGAGATGAACTCGGTGGAAGGCCTGCTGTCACCGCCAACACCGACTAATGCTACCAAGGATGACCAGCAACTCCCTAATGTTGATGACCCGGATGACCCCATCATCAAACAACACCAACAAATCAGTCCCTATAGTGACCAAACTGACAACCAATAGCTGGAATGAAGATCCAGAAATCCAACTCCAGGTGACAAGGGGAAAGCAGAGAGAAACAAAGAGAACACAAAGAACAGAGACAAGGAAGGCAAAATTGAAACATGCAATGTGGCAGATTAAATTCTAGAAGAATGAGATCTACCCCTCTAAGAGGGTTACTGTCATAATTTGGGAGCTCAATTACTACGATATTGTCCGCTTTGAGCCAAGCCCGCACAGATTTACCTTTGGGTATCCTCCCCAAAAAGCCTCATACTAAGTGGGCTAGGTGGACACTAATATACAAGGGTTCCTTCCCTTGTATTACCGATGTGGTGCATGGATTGTACTCTAACAATCCTCCCCTCAAGCCAAGGACCACGAACATCGTGTCCTTACCTTAGCGATTATCTTGATCCGCCAGACACCTTGTATCGATGGGCATCTCGGTACAAGGATTTTCCCAGACGCGGAACTCTCTTCGATCCGCCAAACAAACGTGGATCTCTCTTAGATCCACCAGACAGACGTGAACCTCCCTTGATCCGCCAAACCAGATGTCGCCCAAACGTGAATCTATCGTGGATCCACCAATCAGACACAAATCTCAAATCCTTAGGTCACCGAAATAGGGTCCACCAAACTGACGTCCACCGCTTTTCTTCCCTTGTATTACCAATGTGGTACTTGGATTGTACCCTAACAATCCTTCCCTCAAGACAAGGACCACGAACACCGTATCCTCACCTCAGCGATTATCTTGATCCTCCAGATAACTTGTATCGATGGGCTTCTCGGTACAAGGATTTTCCCAGACGCGGAACTCTCTTTGATCCGCCAAACAAACGTGGATCTCTCCTAGATCCACCAGACAGACGCGAACCTCCCTTGATCCGCCAAACTAGATGTATCCCAAACGTGGATCCATCAAACCAGACACAAATCTCAAATCCTGAGGTCACCGAAAGAGGGCCCACCAAACTGACGTCCACCGTGTTCCTTCCCTTTTATTATCGATGTGGTAATTGGATTGTAACCTAAGAATCCTCCCCTCAAGCCAAGGACCACGAACATCGTGTCCTCACCTCAGCGATTATCTTGATCCGCCAGACACCTTGTATCGATGGGCTTCTCGGTACAAGGATTTGCCCAAATGCGAAACTCTCTTTGATCCGCCAAACAAACGTGGATCTCTCCTAGATCCACCAGACATACGCGAAACTCCCTTGATCCGCCAAACCAGATGTAGCCCAAAAGTGGATCTCTCGTGGATCCACCAAACCAGACACATATCTCAAATCTTGAGGTCACCGAAAGAGGGTCCACCAAACTTACGTCCACCGCCTTGAACCGAACAAGACTCTGATATCACTTGTCAAACCGGGTCGCTCAATTAGTACGATATTGTCCACTTTGGGCCAAGCCCGCACGGATTTACTTTTGTGTTTCCTCCCCAAAAAGCCTCGTACTAAAAAACTTGGTGGACACTTATATACAAGGGTTCATTCCCTTGTATTACCGATGTGGTACTTGGATTGTACCCTAACAATTAAAATCCACCAAAACAGGAGGTGAGCGTGCGTGGGCAACTCCCACGGCTTCCTAGGAATCATCGATCTTGGTTGCGATCAACATGCCCAGATATCGAGCGCCATGGACATGAAGATGACCAGAACGCGATTCAAGCAGATGAGGCAAACCTCCATCCGCCCCACTGCAGTCAGTCAGAAGGATCACAATCGCAGCAAACACCGGTTGGTGATGAAGGAAAATCATAATTTCTACAACAGCACAATTCATGTTTGGATGTTGGCACTCCACGGTTCAATGTTCAATCGTGAAAAAGGACAGGGATAGGTAGCACGAGGAGACCACGATGGGCCTTCCTGGGCTCTGCCTACGAACAGAAGCCCGATAAAATCTGACTGTCATTACTTTGGGCTCTACCATTTGTAGGATTGGGCCTACTTGGCTAGAGTGTGGGGCGGGCACACCATTGTCGGCTTCATTTCTCCATTCTACGTCTTATGTTATGTGATACTGGTTATGCTTGCTGCTATGCACTCAAATTTGTACATGCTGATACGATTGTAAAGTGATTTTGTGTTGACTAAAATTTAAATTGAAAATGCCGCATTAGAAAAGGATACGCAGCCTACAATTTGAACTTTTAAGTTATTAAAAGAGCTACATATAATACATGTCGCCATACTTTGATGAGAATTTTAATGAGAGTAAGTAATGTTAAGTCTAATTATTATCAAGACCTGAATTGTTTTCCACTATGCTCGTTTGGCAAAAATCATGCTAAGATTATTTTATATGGCAGAATGAGCAAAGTAGTATATACAAAGAAATGTAACCTTTAAATCTTAAAACCCATTTGAGATTTGGAGTCGATGATCTTCTGCCGAAACTCATTTAATCATTTTAAAGCATATGTACTAAATTTGCGTGTGACTGTAAGATCTTTAATGTCATATGACGAAGGGAAAAAAGCACATAATCAAATGAGCGCGAATTCAACTATTGGAATTGCTGAGTTAGTTTACCTTTCAAATACACTTGGGAAAAGATCAACTCATAGACATCTTTGACATGAAGAAAAAATAGCTTATATCATTCATCTGCCCTACCGTAAACCCAAAAAGAAAATGTCATTATTATGTACAAATAAAAGACAATTATGAAATCACCAATCCATTCTTATCCTCGGCCGAATAACGTATATGATAAGCCCAAAAGCCCTCCAAGGGAGCTCGCGGCTAGCTATGGATCCATCTCCCATAGCCATAACGTAGAAACGAATCGACAGCGAAGTGAGAGGCATAAAGGGAAAATATACGGCCACGGGTGGAGTGGGCCCGGCCGGAATGTACAATGTCACGCGGTTGAAATCGGAATTAATCAAGCAGACACAAGCAACAGTCGGTTGAGGCAGTCCTGGAAGAGATATGTCAGTATTTTCGTGCTCATTCTGGGTTTAGTGTGCGGTTTTTTAGGTCGGGAGAAAAATAGGATAGCTCACTCGGTAGCTAGAAAAACTCTCTATTTGTATCCGGCTGAAAATCGCTTCTTCGATTTCCGGGCCTAATTGATTTCCAGGATGTAACTATCTATTTGTTTGGATTAATATATATTATCTTTTGACAACAAAAAAAAAATTTCGGATCCGTGTGTCGTGACTCGTGAGGGCTCATCCCACGTGGTTGGGCGGGAATTTCCCTCACTAGTCTCTCAACACCTGTGAAGAAAAAGATTTGGCTCCATGGGAGTGGTGGTGACTGAAGCAGATTGAGATGGTTGTTCAAGTACTATGGAGTGTGATCTGTCTCAAGCAAGTCCTCTGCAGTAACATATGTTCCATTTTAGTCCTCCACAAATGTTTTCTTTCCAATGAAATTCTTGGGCATTTGGTCGGTTCAGTCAAACCGAACGTAACTCGAATAAAACCGATCTTAAATGCTTTTGCTTTTTTGAGTCGAACTATCACCAAATTCTATTCAATTCGGTTTATTGTTAATCATAATAAAATTGGTTAGGGATGGGTTTGACCGAACTGTCGAACCATAAACATACAGTTAATCAATCTTCGGGAGAGGAGACATGCAAGTCATTGGAGGAGAATCAATATAGATGGAATCATTTTACCTCACAAATAATGTTCAATTGTTAATGATCATCCTTCGTGTGTAGTATAATATCTATTATATTGAACCTCTCTCAACAACTCGAGTTATTAGGACTAACTGGTTTTTTTTTTCACATGGTATCAGAGCATTTTGTGATTGAAAAGTCTTTTGTTCAGGTCCCGGTAACCATCATTGGTAAGCACATGTTATATGAAGTTTGCGCAAACTCCAAGCCTCATGTGTATGATTTCGTTTGAGGGAATGTATTAGCATGTGGTATAAGATTCATTATTAAATCTCCCCCAACAATTCGAATTATTGGTACTAACTGGTTCTTGACAATTACCACCTCAAATCAATAAGTGTTGTATTTTGTGAAGGGCCATACGCATCCTATACATACCCTCACTCAACGCTCTAAGTGGTGTCCCATAATTACCCATTAAATCTAGGGCTGATAAAAGGTTAGTCCGTTATTGCTTTTAACCGATAACAACATTTAGTGGTTAACTTATAATTGTTAGTGGTTTGGTTTAGGTTAGCTATATTTGCCTATTAGTTAACAATAACCGCCCACTAGTATAACCACATTGTTTTGGGATTTAGCTAAGGAAAAAATTTTCAATTTCCACCTATTGCAGATAACTCTCCATCGAAACAGTCAAATGTGTTAAAGAGTTAAAGCTCCAAAGTCAACCCTCTCAGACCCCCTAGTCAACAGAGGGGACCTTCAGATAGGGCTGGCTATTAGGTTCGGGCTTTTTGGTTTTACTCAAAACCGGACCGTATAACCCGGACCAAAACCGGACCGAGACCGGATAGCAAACAATCTAATCCAATCTTCGGGCCTAGATTTGAGGTAAAAATCCATTTGGGACCGACCGAAAACCGGTAAAGACCGGATAAGAGAGCCCAACACTCAAAATTTAACCTCCTCACCCTTTCAGACCTTAGGCCACTCAAATCCCCCCCTCAGGCAACGAAAATCCTCACAAGCTCAATCTAAAATCAAGACCGAATTGGGACCGGACCGGTTCAAGACCGGACTTTATCCAATCCAATCTTTGGTCCTTATATTCCCGAAAAGACCGGACCGAGACCGGATCAAATCGGTTCAATTTAACCGGACCGGACAGTATAGCCACCCCTACCTTCAGACCCTAGTAGGTTTTATTTCTTTGATATTTGTGAATGATGACAATCTTGGACTTGCGGTATGCGGCTTGCAAGATCTCAAAAAGTTTGCGGCTTGCAAGATCTCAAAAAGTTTGCGGCCTCCATTTTTTGAATCCGAATAAATTTTTGAGCTCTTGCAAGCCGCAAACTGCCGGGTCCGCCTTCATCGCGAAAAAACGTCATTTGCCACCCCGAACGAGCCTTTTTTTTATTTCGTCAAACTTTGGGTGGCCATAACTTTGTGCTCCAAAATCCTAATGTCATGATTTTTTTTTGATTCCACATAACTTTTCAAGATCTACAACTTTTAATATAATCATAATTTCAAAATGTACATGGATTTGTGAAAAGTAAAGGTAAAGTTATTCCCAAGGTCCTGTATATCCACAAATAGTTCCTGTTTTGAAAATTTCATCCTTGTAAAAGTTGTAGATCTTAAAAAGTTATGCGAAATGGAAAAAAAAATCGCTACGATCGGATACCCGAGTATAAAATTACGTTCGTTTGAAGTTTCGGCCGAAGTTAGGAGTTGATCGGAAAAAAAAATTGGACCAAACCGCTGGGTGGGGTGGCGGTTTTGGGTCAAACCGCCACCCCACCCAGCAGTTTTGTCCAAATTTTTTTTTTATAACCGCCCTCTAGGCACGCGGTTTGCATAGAAAACCGCGCCCCCGGCAAACGGTTTTCGTGTAAACCGCAGGGTGGGGTGGCGGTTTTTGAAAAAGGGTGGTATTTTTGGAATTTTTTGGGGTTGGGTGGTATTTTTGGAAAAAAAAAAATTTAACTGTGGTACTTTTGGATTTTTTCCGAAAATCTTGTGATGTTTGTGTTTGATGTCTTGCTAGTTGGTACTTGGTAAATGGAAGATTTTTTTTTATTTGACGTGTCATAATTTGGATTATGCAATCAAGATAGATGTTGTACTGTCATTTTTTATACTTTATGTTAAAAATATATAAGTCGTTAAACTTTTTGAATTATTTTTATGATTATATTTTATGATTCAAAAAGTCACTTTTAAACTAAAAATTAACAAAAGAAAAATGCTACATCCTAAGGTTGTAATTTACTATTGATTAACAACCAAGCTAACCGCTAATAGAATCAATAATAGATCATTAGTGATAAAACTTATTTGCAAATCTTTTTTTTTTGTTAGCGGTTAATGAACACCATATCAAGTTACAACTAGGGGTGGGCATTGGTGCGACCCGAACCGCACCGTGTTGATAAAAACCGCATCGCACCGTAAAGTAATTGGACCGCACCGCAAAGAAGACCGCAAGTTAATTGGTACGGTCCAACCGATCCGCATTAGTTAGCGACTTGGTGCGGTTTGGACCGCAACTGCAACTAAAACCGCAAAAGTTTAAAAACCTCGATCTTTGTCTTCTACGCTTGAAAATTCACATTTATGGGATACATGTAAACTATTATATATGGCTATAAGAGAAGTACCAAAAGTACTTTTTAACTACAAAAGCCAATGCAAGAATATCAAACAGTAGACAACAAAACTACTTTGGTTTATGCACTCCACAAAGTAACTGGACCTTCAGTTCTCTCACTTAACTAAGTTCCAAAAAAATAAAAATAAAAACTGCAGCTTCTTCTTCTTTTCCTCAACTCAGGCCGCAAAAATAACCCCCTGCACCTGCAAAAATTGAAAATTAAACCAAGTTAAGTTTAGGACACAACAACACAGTGAGCATCTTGAATAAGTCATAAAGCTCAAATACCCACAACCCTTGATGCATCACCAAAAGCAACCTTGAATGCGAACCCAGTAGAGGAAAATGATGAGAATCACAAAGCAAAATGCAGTAGCCATGGAAGCAAAACAAATAATATCTACCAAAAACACATTTGAGTTTTAAAATTATACTGACCAAACTGAACATAGCCATGCCAGCCTTGCATCTGACAGAATCGAAATGGATTTGCTATTATAGCAGGCATTGTTACATACCACTTGCAACCCAAAACCAAAACCCCACCACCTCCATTAGTAACCTAATCAATCTATCATCGATCACACCATTAGTAACCCAGTCAATCTGATACAGTAGCCATGGAAGCAAAACATATAGACACACCAAACCGCGTACTATCTAAAATTTCGTTGCCATGAAGCTTAATTGGTAATCCTCATTGTTTAAAACCATCCAACTCTTCAACAAATTGTATAAATTCCCAACTTCAGGAAGAAACAAGGTGGAGGTTATGTATTGTGAACCAGAAACTTTTAAAGTAAAGTGATAAAACTGCTCCAAAAATTTCATCATTCTTCTAGCACTCTCCCAATTATATATATCAGGTATTCCACTCTTAGCTTCAATATCATTTTAAACTGCTTATCTGGCAATCGATAAAGATCAAAAGCATGCTCATACTTCATAGCAGATTGCAACATAAAAAAAAGTCGAGTTCCACCTCGTTGGAACATCAAGACACAAGCCAATTTTGCTTGTATTATCAAGAGCAACAAAATTATTGAACTTATGAATTCGAACAGGTGATTGCTAATAAATCTCACAGCCTCCCTGATTCTCTTGACGCTACAGATATCTCAAACAATCCATCCATCACAGCAAGGTTCATTATATGGGCAACACACCTTACGTGAAGGAATTTTCCACCACACATGCTAATCTTTCTATCATCAAAAATACTTTTCAATTCTTCTATTGCAGTGTCATTCGAGCTAGCATTGTCAACCGTGATTACGAAAATCTTATCTATCCCCCATTCATCCAAACAAGACATAACTGCACTTGTAATATCCACCCCCTTATGACTATTTGGCGAAAACCAATTATCCTTTTTCTTAATATCCAGTTTCTGTCAATAAAATGGGTTGTTACACACGTGAAATTCAATTGCTTGTTGGAAGTCCATGAATGAATCTATAGTCAAGCAAAGTCTACATTCACATTTGCTAAAGACATTCTTTAACTTTTGCTTCAACTCAAGATAAAAATCCCAACAATCCCTAGTCACAGTCCTTCTAGAAGGTATGCAGAATCTAGGACAAGTAAGTGACATAAAATATTTGAAACCTGAGTATTCAACAAACCTAAAAGGTAACTCATCCACAATAATCATATAAGCCAATCATTTCCTTACAACGACTTGGTCAAACTTCCAGCTCCCTAACACTACTTCATCACTCTCTCCTAATCCAACTCTAATTGTATTCAACAGTTGTTGAGCAGTACCTTTTCTATCACCGCATGGTTTTTCCATATGTCTGAGAAGCGCACTTGTTCCATTTCTACGCGATTTAGATTCATAAGTCTTCCCGCATTTGATACATGATGCCTTGAATCTTTCATCCTTCGCATGCCTCTTGAATTGAACCCGTACTTTTTATGTAAGCTTCCTGCCTTTTGCCTTCGGTGACTTAATTTGAGTTGCAGTTGAACCAATATCAGCGGTACCCACACTACTTGTACTTGCATCCACTTCAACTTCCATATCTTCCCCACTTAATGACTCCATTGCAACATCATCATATTCAACCTAAACAATGATAAAGTAAATGAGAACCTGGCATAATTATTGTTGGGAAGTTAATTGAGCATATAACAACACAGTATCAGCAGCAACAACAATAATTATCATGTATCTTTTACCATAGTTTATCTCATTAGTTTGGGCTAGCTAGTTCTAATTAGTCATTACTTAATAGAGCTATATTGATCACATTTGTGAGGTAATTAACAGAGCAGGTAAGCAGTGGAGGATGCGATGTAGCAGGGTTGTTTTATGTAGCTAGGGTTCTTTCCGGATCAGTTTAACATGGAGGGATCAAATGCTACAGTTTGTCTATGGATCAGATCAACAACCAAAGAAGGAAATAAGAGCAGCAAACAACTAGCAGAATAGAGCACAACTCGGTACAACAAAGCTAAGTTAAGCAAAGGGAAAAGCTGTGGGATCATATCACTCAGCCTTTCACTTCTCTCCATATGAGTATTTTCCTTCTCTATTTATTTTATTTCAAATTCATTCCTGCCAATGGATGAATCACAGCCTTCAGAACCCCAATACATGTCATTAATTAGACTGAATTTTCAAGCATTCATTGTTGCTGCCTAACCAATACCAACAACTACAGCAAATGAACTTCTCTCAAATTGGACCCTGAATTGAAAGAACCAACAAAAAAACTCCATAAAACTCCACATCAAATCCAGCTTAAACATGCATCGTAGGTCCACTAAGAATGTAACCTTAGTCAAGAAACTCACGTCACTAGATACCGATGCTAGAGCTCGTTTTCCCTACGAGCTTTTTGATTTCATTTTGCTAATAATAGTATCTTCTTTTTCACAGATTCATTACAACCCTATAAGCAGATGAAAAAACATACTTAGAAATAAAGTGACTACCATCTCCACCCTATATCAGCAGTTTTTTCACTCTTGAACAAATTGACTAATAGTTTTAGCTATCGGTTTCTTGCTAGCTAGCTACTTCGGATTATTAATTAGAAGCACCCTTCTCCAACTCATCGATAAAATGGGATCACATCACATGATTGATATAACTATCAACCAGAAAACTTTGATTAACAACCTTAATGTTTGAGCTACCTGCAACAGCTAACTCACACAGCTAGACACTTCAGAAGCTAAGGAACTAGACATCGGAAGGGGAAGACCAACGACTCCATAACATATTGATATCAGCTGGATGTTTTTCTAAGATTCGAGAAATTGAAGCACAACCTAATGTTCCCATGACAGAAATAAGCATACCCAGATCATGAATTGTAGCAAATTGAACCCAGATCTGAGAAAAACTAGACAATCTTAGAATCCCTTCTATAACAGAAAATGAAACGCACCGAGCATCGTCTCGTCCTTGTGATCCTGAATGGAGATGAGATCATATGAGAAGTGGAAATCTTCGAAAGTGATACTATTGCTTCCTCCGTCACCAACGACGACCGTAGTAGAGACTGAGGAATGCGCCGACTGGGGAGTGCTTTTGACAGTTCTCTATTTCACCGTAGCTCCGAGGATAGGATAGGTCCAGGTGCACTCGATCTAGAAATCTCAGGAGCTCTCTCCTCTATGTGGTGCGCAACGTTGAGAGGGACAAGAAGCTTGTGAGTCGGGATGGAGGCGAGAACTGGTAAGTCGTCGGTTAGGCTTGCTAGTAAGTCGGCCACCGCCGAGAAGAGATCGGGTCGTGGTGTGTGGTGGTGAGAACTGAAAAGTGAAAAGCCTCGCTGAACTGTTGGTGGGCGACCTTCCATGTAGGGATTTAGCGGTTTGCGGTTTCGAACCTCAACCGCGCGGTTTTGGTCGGCTCGTATCGCAAAACCACGAACTGCTTAATAATTAAACCATAAATGAAACCGCAATCTTAACGATACGGTTTGGGCTGACTGCACAAGCGATTTGGAGCGGGCAGAGCGGTTTGGACCGCACCAATGCCCACCCCTAGTAACAACCTAAAATCCTTTTGCACCTAACAATAAAAAAGCCGATATCCTAATCACCTCAGATCATGATGCTCCTATTACTTGCACCTTGAATGAAATTATCAATACTAGTCATTATAAGCACACGTACTCAAGACCCACAAATTTCTGATCTCCCAAACACCACACATGACATATAAATTACAAATTTGATTTGAGATATTAGACACGAGCAATAAAACAAATGCAAAGAGAACATCAAAGTTAACATACATGAATAATGTAAGAAGACTACGACAGTGATAAAGTTAACTAACTAGTTTTGTGCCCGCCCGATAGGCGGCGAGTTACATTTGTTTGTACCTTTACTTCTATTATATATCATTTTGCCAATGGTATCGGACTGCTAATTTTTATATTTATTTATTATTGTTATCTATCATCCGTGTTTCATCATATGAGGGAGGCTTTGAATAAAAAAAGATATGAGGGGCGTTACATTTAATCAAGGTTTTAATCATGATCAACAATAATGTCAAACAACATTGTAACTTCATCACTGCTTGGAAAATAGTATTCATACCATCTAATCTTTGATTGACCTGCAATTTTCAACTTCATGAGTTGTGCATGGTTTAAGCTAGCGCACGCCACCTTACCGTTCTCATTTCGAGTTTTGCTATTTAGACCATTAATTAACGGAGTTTGGGACATGATACTATACCATAGTCTCTAATGGGCGAACCTCATTCTCTAATTCTCAATCCAAATCGTAAGATTCATTTAATACAAAAATAATAACCAAGGGTTATTATTTTTCAAAATATATTAAAGAGCAACTAATAGGTGTGAACGAAGGTGTATATTACTCCTTGATTGTATGCTAGCCTTTTCCACCATTATATTAAAGTACAACCAAACTTCCTATGCTTCTATATTACCTTCAACATTTTATGAATGATATCAAATCAAAATGTTAGTTATAGAGACACTTTGTCTTCACTTCACATTATCATCCAATATTAAATGTGTGACTGGTTGTAATTGGAATTGTGTGATAACTTAATACAAACATAAAGGCGCCATGTTGTGCAATTAGTACAATAGATGAATTTATAGGAAATTGATCAGGGTATGATCTTGCGTTGGTTTTACAGGACACCGGTTCGTGTATGCCCTACACTGTTATACAGGATATCGGTCGGGGTATGATCCCGTAGTGGATTTACAGAACACCAGTCTAGCTACGATCCACGATGGTGTACATTACATCTAATGTAATATCCGGAGAGTGTATGACTTGGCAAATTAAGAAGTAAAAAGCACTGAATCAACCTAACCATGCATGTGTGATTGAATTCTTGTGTAAAGATTACTTATGATGTGGTTAAGTGATGACTTCCTATGATGTGATATATGTAATGTGCATGTCGATGATGATGGTTATGTGATGGTTTTTATGGTGTTTTAGACAATGATTTACCATTAGATGGTGTGATGTTTTGCTATGTTGGGACGGGGTTACATGGTAATGCTAATATGATGTGATACTTGATGCATACATGTTTATATAGTGAGTTATCAAGAGGCTGGGTGATGGTCCTTATGTTGTTAATGTATGAATTATTTGAGTTTGAGATGATGAATGTGGTATGACATGTGGTGATGAATGAATGTTTATTTGACTAAATGAGATATAGCATATTGGATGTATCTTGACAGTTTAGTTAAGCGAGTAAGAGCTGAGAGGTGGGTGACGGGAAACTGAATACTCCATATTTTGCCATGGTCACTGGAAGGGACAATAAGTCCTTTCGAGTTGTAATCTTAAAGGTAACGGAGAAGAATTATATCATTATCTTATGAGTCAGGTTATCCGGCGAGTATAAATGGTTACTAAAATAATAATAGTAATATACGTATTAGCGTGTCACATTAAGTAAGGATTAAAATAGTTATTTACATCTCAACCATTATATAAATTAAGATTTGTTTATAAATCTTTTTAAATTAAGATGCTATGCATCTGAAGATGACTCAGTTTCAAATCTACACTCTAGGAAAAAGAAAAGAATTAATGTCAAACAAAAAAAGAAAAAAATATAATTACATCAGGAAAAAAGTAAAGACGATGTGTTTTATAATTGTGCATGGAAGAAAATTCAATGACGTACGAAAATTTGAAAATAGAATGAAATTGGAATCGCATAAAAGAAAAGACAATGATATCATTTAATATGTGAGAAACGTAAAATTCATTCCCTAAAGATGAAAAATACATATGTATATGTACATTACTTTTCTTGTAACTTCTTACCAATTGAGAACAGACATATTTAAGTCATATAACCATAATTCGGTTTTGAAAAAGATACAAAAAATTTGGTGACCATTGGTGTCTGGTGATATACTTAAACACATGAAATTGTTATGTATCACTAAATTGAATTATGTTGATATATTTCATTAATCTTAAAATATAGGAATATCTCACATGAATAAGTTATTATGCCTTTGGTTTTCACTTAGCAAACCATAATTTTCACTTCGGCTATTATCTCCTAATAATCTAGTAATCACACAAAAAATGTTATTTTTCTAGTACAACGCGATAAGAGTGTATTAACTCATATATTTATAGTAGCTATTTTCTAATAAATTGCCACATAACTGTATTGGTTCACATATTTACAGTAGTTCGTACAAAAAAATGTTAAATATTTTGTGTCAGAATACGAAAGAAGGTTATTCTTTGATTTTTAGTTTTTCATTTCAAAAAATTATATGTTAAACTAGGTAAAAGTTAATAATTGGGTACCAAATAAATTCATGCTTTTTGGATTTTTTAATTATTTTTCATAAATTATACATATAATCAAACATATTATAAACTCAAAATTAAAATAGGTTATTTTTAGTTGTTAATGATTTCTATCGTTTCTTAAAAATAGAAACAAAATAATTAGAAAAGTGTTGCATTGCTTAGCAAGTGATTCCCAGAACATCATTAACAAAAACACAAAATAAGGAATCATTATTGTGGCAACATATAAGAAGTAAGAACACGAGCAAGCAATGGGAAATGAGGACAAACCTGAATGGCACATGCATTTAAATGCAAGCCAGCTGAATCTTGCATGTTCCTATTACTCACGTAGAAGTTGTTGATTGGTTGATGCACAGAGGTCAAATCTATATCCAGCTCCAGCTGCAAACTATATGGCAAAAGTAACATGAGGAAAACATGAATAAATTGCAGAGGAAGTGAACCTGGCAGAGCGAGCTCAACAAAAATGTAAAAGGAAGACCAAAAGTTAACCTTCCCCACTTGATCAACACCCACCATCGTTCATCACAGACTTGAGTTATGCACAAACCAGGCTTGAAAGGCTGCAAACAGATCACATAAAAAAATGACGACATTAAAATTCGTCTATAAACAGAAGAACATGAAATTGCAGAAGCCTAAATGGTACACAACTACATGGGTTTTGAGCTTCCAAATTGGACTCCTCATTGTTGCATTGCTCCTGTTCGCCGGTGAAGGGGTTGCCATTGTCGAACTTGCTGGAAAAAACAGCAATCTGCATCCAATTTGGGGATAAATGATATCAGGCTTTATCATCTCTACTGTAGGTGTTGGCGATTATCGCTTCCGCTACAATAACCAACCAAGCACGAAATTGGTTATTCAGCTTTAGTAGATGCACAACTGTCCCCCAACTGCTGTCTAACCCATAGCCCGTGTTCAGAAACCTATTAGAGAAGGAGTTGACGCGAGAGAGATTTCTAACTACGAATAAAAGAAGAATGAACATTCTTTCTTCTCATTCTCCTTCTTCTTCCTTGATTTTAAAAGTTAAAAAGACCCAATTTGTAGTCTAAAAAAACACCATAATCTCTACAAAACAGAGAGGGAAAAGGGGAAATCAAAATCTATTGCGGGGAAAATTGAAAGGAAACTAAAAAGTTACCCTAGACACATTTTCTACCTCTGCCAGCAAGGTATGTCGCTGCTGTTCGTCGCCGGCAAGGGTCAGGATTCCCCGATTACGACTTCTCCTTCCTCTTCCCTGGGCTGAAATTAGAGGTGGCAACTAGGATCCAAATCCATGAATCCAATCCATCCACTAAATTATCCACCAAATCCAATCCATTTAAATTCAATCCATTTGATCCAAATCCAATTGGATTGGTGGATTCATGGATCAATCCATGTATCCAAATGACAAATTACGATTTGGTACCTATATTTTTTATATTTTACATTTTGGTACCTAAAATTTACATTTTATACAAAAAATATCATTGGAAAATTACATTTTGGTACCTAAATTTTTCATTATGACATTTTAGTACCAAAACTTTTCAAATTTTACAATTTGGTCCAAGCCTTGGATATCATTTGGATTCATGGATCAATCCACCAATCCATTTGATCCAATCCATGAATCCACCAATCCATTGGATCCAATCCATTTGATCCATGGATCCACCGATCCAATCCACAAATCCACGAATCCGATACAATTGCCACCTCTAGCTGAAATCAAATAAAAAAACATATTAGAACCAGATCAAAGATAGGTGAGACCCAAAATACAAACAGAACCAAACCCAAAAAGAAGAAGCTTACCTAGGAGCAGCGGCTAGCTCACGTTGCCTCTGCTGCCTTCAGAAATCCACACCGGCGATAGGTCCTTCCTTATCCTGCAACTTGTCTGAACTCGTAAACCCAAAATTAAAAAGTCCGATTAATTAAGCAGAAACCAATAAATCAAAAAGCAAGCATACCAAAATCAAAAAGAAAGATAAATCTACAAAAGAACTTACCTAAGACGCTTATTGATAGTTGCCCCATCGCCGACGGCAGGGCATGTTTCCTCTGCCATGACAATCGCCGGCCAAGCAAACTTCGTTTTCTCTCCCCGTTCTTGCAACAACAACAAAAATACAAAATAAGAGGCAACCAGAACTCAATCGAGAAACGAAAAGCGGCTCTCACTTAAGTCGTCGTCGTTGGGACCATCACTGGCATGCATCGCCGATTTCAGAGATTTTGGAGACTACGAAGAGAGAAAAAAAGGACAACGAAGTGGATTGGGAGAGGAAGAGAACATAGCGGAAAACGTCAAACAAACCTCCTCACTAGTCCACAAAGTACAATAGTTGAAGATTAAAGCGGGATTCTTCAGACCCCCAAGCATGAAGCAAGTGCAGCTTGAGAAGGCTCTGCAAGCCATCCGTATCCCTAAGATCGTACAGAAGCTTATGAGCAGGCATGGCAAAGTGGAGAACGGCAGTAGAAGGAGAAGCAAAACAAAGCAGCGTGACGAAGCAGGAAGAGTGGAGGAGAACAAAAGGATGAAGAGGGGAACGGAGAGAGATATGAGGGATCAAACCTGGCTTCTCAAAAGAAGGGAAGCAGAGGGCTCGAAAAGCAATGCAGGTAAAGTAGAGGGAAGGCAAATGGGACGACGGCAAGAGAAGCAAAGCAGATATTTGTGCCGAATAGAAGCGACGGGAGGGGTTTCTCCGTGTCAGAAGAAGGCCAATCAGAAACAGAAACGAGAACAAGGCAAACGAATAACAGTTGTGGGATTTGACTCTAAGAACAGTTACTTGCTGCTTGTTCTTTTAAGGTAACTAGGATTTAGCCTGCGCTCCGCCGCGGGATACTAATTCTGTCATAATTTCAATGGGATTTAATATAATCTATAACCATAATCGTTATGTCCTAAATATAGACATAAATGTTGTCATAAACATAAAAACTGCGGTCATTATGCAAAAGATTGACTGGGATTGCAGAATAAACATAAATGTAGTTAGGAGTGTGTCCAAGTTTTCCACGATATATCTACTAAACTAATAAAAGTTCCATGGCGGAGACTGAAGATTCGGAAAACAGCAGGACAAAATGTTTTCAGAAGTTTCGTGCCTTTGTGGTTTGCACGATATCAAAATGGCAAGCTTCGAAGGACAACATCATTTCTCGAATGCTGATCGGTCCCAAAGGGTGAGCACTGTCGCTTTTGGTTGCATGTCTGAATCACTGTCCCCCACTTTTTTCCATGCGACGTTCAATTCCGTCGCAAATTTTTTGTTACAGTTCTTTGCGATCAATTCTATGATTTGGTCCTTCTTTAGAAACTGATAATCTGACGGTGACTTACGAATAAGTGACAGAGCTGCTTCATGCTCAAACATCACATCTATTTCAGATCCTCCTTGGCGACATTTCCCTTCCAGTTTGTATGTCAGTCTTGCAATAAAGATCTTTTTGTTAGGTTTATACAAAGAGTATTATTATCGCATGTGTAAACATGGGAGGATGGTCAAAAGCTTACCCTGTGTTCTCTTCACGAATTTTGCAGATGCTTTTTCTGTATATAAACCTTGGAATGTTAATCAATGTCATGTAAGTAACCTGTTGCATAAAATGTTAGATGTATTATACAGGTAAACAGATGGAAATATACAGCTGTTGTCAATGCTGGTGTTTGTTCGTATACCTCTGTGAAATCTGACAGGTCCTCCGTCCTTTCTTTTATCTCTCTCAGCGATTTCTTTTGCAGTTGATTGCTCAGCAGGTGTCCAGTTTTTTTGCAAGTAGCATTATCGATGAAGTAAACTGGTTTGCGACATGCAAGAAAGCTACATGTTGAAAAGAAATGTGTAAGTATCACTAACTCGATAGTGGTTGAACCAATCAGTTGGGTAAACCCATATACAGCAACTCACATGTTCATGATATCCTTGCAGCAGTCCTGATAAGAATGAATGATGAGCTTACTTGCAATTGTGAATCGAAATTCATGCTGATATTTACTGTCATGTCTAGGAGTTACTCTACTAACTGATTTGATTGTCACAATCAATGGTAACTTTGACTCCATTGCTGGAGCATGCTTTTGAAAATCATCAATGTCATGCCCACTGTATTCGACATAAGCCTTTGCCCCACTGATTGCAAAGCAATGCGTTAACTATACATTTTTACAAAGTTAAAAAAAGTGTACAATCTTAAGAGCATACCAGACATCTTGTATGACCAGGTCGAATTTCTGAATCCTTCCTTTAATTGTTTCTGGATGAGTTAGTCTTCTAACACATCCTGTAACATCTACAGATTTAATGTTTGTTATGCTTTGTTTAATGGTGTTCTTAATCATGGATAGAGAGACATATATTTACCTGAATGACAGACAAAGTCTTCTGATGTTTGAGGCACAATGGAAAAATCGGCTGCTGTGTATGATCCTACTGGAAATTGCTGGGGGTCCATATCCTTCTTCAATGTGCCTCCTAATTTGATCTGAAGTGAGGAGCAGGCGGAACTCTTGATGGACAATGCGTTGCACTGACCTTGCTGAACCTGCCACAATATCTTGTAGTTCATGCAGGCAGCCAACCTTGATTTTCTTAAAAACTTCAGCTGCATCTTCTTCTTCAACCTGAGCTTCGATCAACTTGTTCTGTAAAGTCAATGGTAGATAAATATGTTGTCAAGAGTTTTTGATCTTTTAGCATTCGCCAGTAGGTTAATTGATGTTTAGGTTTGTATATTGGCAAGTTCTTTTGTCTTAACACTGAATCAAATGCTCTGACGAATATTTATGAATATGGTTGGGGTATCTGGACCCAAACCTTTTTGTCAAGCCAGAGCATGTGATGTGTCCTTTTCTTCCATGTGGATAAAGGCACTTCTCGGAACTCAGACCATGTAACGACATGTCTAGCTATAACGGTTCGATTGTTTGTTCCCAAACGCAATCCCCGAAAGCACATGCTTGCATCAATGGAATCTGCAACGCGAATAAAGACGAATCGATAAATAATAAATGGAACAAACTCGCATAGGAATCGAGATGCGTTTGTTGGATTTCTTTCCAGATTCAATGTATTTACCTTTCAGTTCGTTCGGGACCACACAATCGCGATCTGTAGTTTGATGCTTATTCCTCAAAGATTCCATTTTGTGTGGGTCCATGGAAGCTCACGTATCAGTTGTACTATACAACTGTTAATCTGTTGGGTAGAAGAAAGCTGCCAGTTCTTCGAGACCCTGGTTTCCCTTTTTTCTTGTATCTTGACTGCGCGGCCGATTCTAGAAGGCATAAAAAACAATCGGTAGTTTATGTAAGCTAGGGTTAACTTAGGGTAAGTCCTTTTTGGATCGATTTTTTGGGCCTTGACATCGTGTTTGGGCTCTGTATGATATGCAATGGGTTCTAACTGTTGAATCAGGCCTTTTTACAGAAAAGGCTACAATACGCTCATGCGCTGATTGTTCTGTCAAGTTGTATCAGTTGGGCTCATCGAATTTCTTTCTAAGTGCAACGCGAATAAAGTCCAAACCGATGTTAACTGATAAAAACTCATGACTACTTTCTAGCTTTGAGTTTCGAAATAAAAAACACAAAATGTGTCTCTTGTTAAGAACAACGCAAGAACTGGAAGAACAAATTTTTCCAGGCGTAAAATTCAAAAAGTTGGGAGAGTTCATAATAATCTCTTCGAGCTTCTTCGATGCTTGCAAAATTAAGCAGGTGCAATATCTGTGAAGGCTTCTGAATATACAATGTTTCTTGTGTAATTGGCTGGAATGTCCTCTTCATTTTCAATCAAGAATCTCAAACCACCTGCAGATCTTACCCTTGATGCTGCCACATAAAGCTGTCCATGACTGAATACTGGTTTAGGCAAATAGACTCCAACCTTGTCCAGCGTTTGGCCTTGGCTCTTATTTATTGTCATCCCATAACATAAACGTACTGGGAATTGCCTCCTCTTCAGTATAAAGGGCCAGCGTTTGTCTTCTACGTTGAGTACTATTCGTGGTATAACAACCTCTTTTGTGTCAAAACATCCTCCCATGATGTTTCCTACAATGATATTTTCCCCCAATTTCGTAATCAATATCCTCGTACCGTTGCATAGGCCATTTGGTGGGCTCAAATTTCTCAGCAACATGATTGGAGTGTGAACCTTAAGTCTTATTTCATGATCTGGAACACCATTGAACTGAAGAGCATTCAAAAATTCTGTTGGGTAAGTTTCAGCAAATAGCTGAGGTACCTCTGTATCAAGTTGCATAGAGTCTGAACTGTAGTAGCAACGGCAATGTCCAGGAATTTTTTGCAACATGAAGTCATTCACTTCAGTCACAACTGCATTAGTAGACGTAACGATTGCCTTTCCACTTAGGTAATCTGTGCTCATGTGTTGTTCCTCAAATGCGTCATATATGTCATTTGTGATTGACTCGATTGGATTTTTTCCAGCATATATCAAGAGTATTTGTGGTATCTCAATCCAATCTGAAGGTGTGTTTGCCATAAATGATTTTGTTGGCAGCCTTCCATCTCCCAGCGCCAGAATCCACTCACCAAAGTTCATTCCACAGCCGACCAGGTTTCTATTATCTTGTGAATCATTAAGCCTCATGTTCCTTGACAGTTTGAGCACCTTAAAAAAGGGCCACAACGATGACCTCGTGATGGATCCATCAACTGTTTGTTCCCTTCCTAAATCTGAAATTACTGGTAGAGTCTGTCTAAAATCACCACCAAAGACTACTGTTTTTCCTCCAAACAACTTGTGTTTTGGACCTGATAGTGGTATGTCCATCAAATCACAAAACGTCCTGCTTATAGCCTCAAATGCATTTCGATGTGTCATCGGTGCTTCGTCCCAAATAATCAATGAAGCTGCACGTATTAGCTCAGCTAAATGAGTACCTTTCTTTATGGAACATGTAGATGCATGGTCTATATGAAGGGGAATCTTGAACCTTGAATGAGCAGTTGTGCCGTTTGGTAGTAGTGTGGCTGCTATTCCAGATGAGGCAACAACTATAGCAATTCTGGAAAGACTTTTTAATTTTGCAATGATTGCATTGTAGAGAAAACTCTTGCCTGTTCCTCCATGGCCATATAGGAAAAATGAACTGCCAAGGTTGTTGTTGATAGAGAGAATAATGAGTGTGAAAGCCTCTAGCTATTTTGTGTTCAGTTTGCTAACCATAGTATTTGCCAGTAACCTTTGTTGATCATCATCAAAGTTAAGATGCTCATTAATCAGGGGATTTGATCCATCGTCAGGTTCTGAATCTGTCGGTCTTGGGAGATGTAATTGCTGAAGTGAAGAACCATAATTCCTCAGTAAAGTTTCCAGTTGATGTAACACCCAATTCTTAAGTCTCTCATCTGAAGGCTGGAAAGTTTTTGAGTGTAGTTGTTTACGAAGAGAATAAACATGATCTTCACTCATTAACCTCCATGAAGATTCAAATAGAGCATTAGGATCGGGTATTTCGCAGAACATCAGCATTGAAATAAATGTAGTCCGTATTATGTGTGGCATACTTGATGCTGCAATTTCTTGTAATACCTGAATCCATTCTGAAGAGTCCGACAGAAGCCCTAACTTTTGGCATGCTCTTTCGTAAGTACTACAAACCTCCCCTTGTATTGTTCTTAAATTGAGGAAGCTTGTTGCTCCTCTTACTTTGGTCAATAGCAGCCTAAGAAAGAATATATCATCACTTTCTGGAGGAACATATGCTATCCTTCCTATTGCGAAACCTCTTTTCCTTGGAGTCCATTCACTGTATTCTTCATTCCATGTAAAGGAATTTGGTATCTGAGCATATGTAAGCTTTCTTGCATTGCAATCATGTCTGTTAAGTTCAAACCATGAAGTAAGATGAGTTTTACCTGCCCTTGGATTTTGCAAAACATTTTGGATATTTGACATTCTCTTGTATGAAACATTCTGTTGTCCATCCAGGTGTACACCCAGTCGAACCACATTAGGCTCTCTGTGGTGTATAGAATACTCGTTGATTCTCCATATATCTTCGTAGGAGGACAGCGACCTGCAATCAATGAGAGATCTATCTGGTCCTTTAGTAATGTACTTAAATAAGTACTTCACTAACCCTCCCTTGTGACATATCTCCACATTAATATGGGCTTGAGCTCTAACCAATAAGTTCCGATTGTATGGAACGTCATATCTATTATCCAGCATTGCCTTTCCTTTGTGAACTTGAATGCCTGAATTTCTTCTTCTATACACGACATTGCCAAACTTGTCGAACGAAGTTTCTGAACAGAATTCTTTTAGAAAATACTTCGAACATTTACCATCTTTCATACATGGTGAAGTGGGGTTGTTAACTCCACAAGGTCCATGAATCATGAACTTAACCACTGCAGCATACCCTTCTGGATCTAGATTGGGGTCTGGTATCTCTGCAGAAATCATCTCTTCAATGTCAGATGTTGACTTTTGTTTATCCTCTTTGGCTAACCATATAAGCATATGGACATGTGGGAGGCCCCTCTTCTGAAACTCAACCGTGTAGATTACTGCGAAAAAACAGTCCATCATTTGAACTTGATAGCTCATTCAAATAATAAAAGAAATTTTATACAATGAAAGGTTATCTACAGGCAACTCACTGGCTATCGTTTTTCCGAAATATGATTCTCTTTTAAACTGGTCAATTAATATGGCAAGCTTCATGTGAAACACACGGCAGACCACCATAGGCTTCAACTCGCTGTTTGGTCCAACCATATCAGCAAAAGCGTCAACAACTTCTTCCCAAAGAGCATTGCAGGTAAATGTAACAAATAAATCTGGATTACCATAATGTTGACAGGTTGCCATAGCATCATGATAAAGTTGCTGCATATATCTTGGTCCTCCTGTATAAGATGATGGCATTATAATTCTTCCAAGTTTTTTCCATCCATGTCTCCCTTTGCAAATGCGTCCTGTAATCCCTGATAAACTTCTGCTCTTAAATCTTTTTGATGAGTTCTAAGAAATGCCAGTCAATTGAGTTCAATTGTTGAAAATGCATCAACACAATAATGTTGCAATGCCTTGCCACTTTGAACCAGTGTATGCCCCTCATTCAATCGATACTGAAGTCTAAAAGCATAATACTCTTTTTGAGTAACAAATTTTCTGCGCATTGATGCTGGACAAAAGGAGGCATTATAAGACATTTGAGGATGAAACCCATCTTCTCCGTACGGGAATAGCAATGGGAAGTGAAGAGCCTCGAATTTTGGGTTGAGGCTTGTTATACGTTTCAGCCCTTCTCCTCGATGGTCAACAATGATATCACTATCCTCCCTATCTGCAACAAAATCACCAGGTATTAAGGCTGCAATATCAGAGCTAGTTGGCAAGTCATATTGTCGATTCCTACTTTTGATCCCAAAGATTCTGAGTCGGAGATTTGGTGTGGAAGAAAGCTGGAGATCTTGTCGAATGCGCCTAAATGTTCTGACCAACTCGTTGTTTTCATCAAGCATTCGAAGCAAACTTGTAAGTAACTCAGGCAGCAAGACTTCCTCTCAAGATGCGAAGTTTGCAAGTCTATTGTTAACCTCATTTTCAGGTTCAAATATATATAGCTGAGCAAACTTTGGCCTATTTCCATCAACTGGAAGTAAGGATCCAATCCTATGGTAATTCTCACCACAAATAACCATCGAATAAGGTCCTCTTGTTGTCAAAGAGCGTGGATCCAGTTTGGCTCCAAAAGATGTGAAACACAAAGAACCATTGTAGGGTCTAATGTTGTCTCTAAAATGTTTTGACATTGCACCTCCATTAAGATCCAACAGCTGAGCAAGCAATGGAGGTGGTGGCTTTAATAGGGGAATGCAAACTCTTCCTTTCTGACAACAAAGACTATACACAGGATTTAAGGATTTCCTGTGTCGATCCAATCGCTCAGCATACCAAAAAAAAGCACCACAGAACTGACATACACAGTCAGGTTTTCCAACGCTCAGCCTATCATTGTGCAATGGCTTCCTTGCAGTTGGGACATCATCTGATGCTTTCTTTGCTTTTTGACATTGACGATCATTTGTAGCTGAACTGCAAGATGCCTCATTATCACCCATTTCTGTATAAGGATCTGGAGGAACGAACTCACTGTTGTGAGCATTTGTCGACTTTGAAATTTCCCCTGAGAGAATGAACGGCAGGCTTCTCAATCTCTTGTTTACTCTGGTGTTATCCATGTTCATATCTGTAAAGCTGTGAGTTGGATTCCTGGAGGATTCGATTGTGAAAGAAGTGTCACCTCTCTTTCGCCTCAGCAGGTTGGAAGGCGCTCTCTTCTTTCTAGGTGTCATTCTGATTACATGAAGTAAATGTTTGATATCCAGTCAGACTTAAATGAGCAAAAAATAAAAGTTCAATAACTGCAAACTTCAGTGTTCTGTCTTGGTCAGATAGACAAAGAAGAGGATCCAAATCATTTAAAGAGGTTCCATTAATGTGTAACTGAGGAATAACGAATACAGACATGCTTAACTGTATCTGATGACGGGGTCTATATCACCAATGATGTGTGTCTCTGGCGTGTAGCTCCAAATAGCTGATCAGCAGGTCTTACCTTGCTGTATACTCCAGCTAGCTGATACTCTACTGAAGGGAAAAAGTCGACACAAACAGAACTACTTGCTGAACACAGGAGCAAAAACCAGAGGGCAAAGAGAAAGTTGACGGTCCATTGATGAAATCTCTTTGATTTCTGATGTGTTCCTAAATAAGATATTATACAATCAATATATAATTTTATATTAGGTGTCTAATCTCTATCCAAGTAGTCATTGTGACTGCTGGTTCTGTAACCAAGGATAAACAATGATGGCTTTTGCATTTAATGCTTTAGATTTTGGGCACATAATTAACCCAAACTATTTAAATCTTGCAACCCAAAAGATTCCTTTTAATATTAGCATGTCTGCTATCCATTACTAATCTCGCCTGTTCTTATCATATTTTTCTTGTGGACAATGCTTACTCTTTCCCATCACATGATGTAAAGAACATTTTTGTTATATTTGCATATACATACAGTTAAGACATAAATGTAAAACACAGGCATCTTAGATAAAAACTATATTCCTTGATAATGCATAAAAACTGCTGAGCATCCACATTCTACAAAAGAGGGACCAAAAGGCAAGAATTTTGCCCACACTGGGGTCACAACATTTCAGGTGTCCATACTGACCACCCTGATCTTGCACAGAGAATTACATGCACTTAAAACTTACACCACATAAACAGATACCCGAAGTAACATTAGTTTTGTTTAGTAACCAACAACATAATTTCCACAAAGTTTCCAGAAATGGCCAGGCAAGGCAAGAATAAAGTCTACAAACAGGTTCCCAAGAAGTTTACAAAAGAGCTGCAAACCCTCCAACCAGCACAACTTCAAACGATCAACAACATAATCATCCTGCCCACCATCAAAAGGACTGCCTCCTTGCAGCAAATCCAGCATCCACAAAAGGCAACCACCTTTCCTGCACCTAGCATAACTTAGACCCAGTACATAACATAACCAATCAGCATTCAAAACTAATAAATAACACACGAAGGGATCAGACTCGAATTTATACCCTAAGATTCATACAGGCGACGCTTAGCAGCAGAAGGCTTCCCAGGTGCCTGGTGTGAAGCTTGGTCAGCAAGCGAAAAAGGGGACGAACTCTCTGTTTGCTCATCATCCTGCCTCACATTAGGAGATCCAGTTCCAGAAGATTCCAGCTTCTCAATCTTTACCTTAGCCAGAGGTGATATCAAGCTGCATTGTCAAAGACCAAATCAATAAATTCCGACTGCACACTAACCATGACACGATAAGTTTAAAAGTAAAAAACTCACAGACTCCTTGAAGACAAAGGCGAAACCGCCGAAGATGACTTGCTGATTTTACTCTGAGGAGTTTCAGGACTCAGCCCAGCAATGGATGACAATCCATGTACTCCCTGACTAGTAGAACTCATCACATCCATACCATCACTCCGAGTTCCAGGAGTCACCACTGCACATTTCACAGCACCAACTGATTGGATATTAGAGACCTTCAAAGGATCTGCAATGGTAAAAGGAGCTGCCACAACAGTCGCCCCTGGACCTGCTCCTTTTCCTTTCACATCAGCAACAGAAAGCAAAGGTGCAATAGATGAAACAGGAGGCAGTAATTTTGGCGAAATCACGTCGGACACAACAGCATTCTCCTTGATGACCAAAGGAACTTGAGATGAACTGCAAGAGCCAAATGAGCACATAAGTATTTACCATGCAACAACAGCAACAAAGCACAGTTTAATGCATCAATACCAAATCAAGTAAAACAGTCCAAATGTGTCACCTAAGAGGCAACCCTGCAACCTGGCCAACCTGGAATGTTGGATTCGTGCCTCCAGGCGACACTGAGTCAACAACCTTTTCCTTTCCTTTGGATGAGCTAGATTAGTAACAGCAAAGATAAATAATCAGACTAACCAAAGAAAAACCCAAACCCCCGTAATTAACTAACACAAACATAACAATAGAGCAAACAACCCTCACCTAGATGGTATGACAGCAGAAGCTGAAGCTGCGAAAGGTACACCTGGAGCAGACAGCATCAACATTCCTTCCTGACCAGAATAGGACTGACTTAGGGTTTGGGACGAAGAAACACTGCCTGTGACATCTGGAACTCCTGTAAGACCAAGCACTGGGCCCTGAACATCACGGGGCATAACTCGGAAAACAAGAAATTCACCCGTAGATACTCCACTTGACCCAACCATCGGAAGCTTGACCTCAAACCTGACAAACTGGCCGAGCAAAGCCTCAAGTTCAGGCGGCAACTGGCCAGACCTGTGAGGAAATCGCTGGGCAAGCAGTTGGGCAGATGTGAGCACCAAATTGTTCCCACACGGGCCGAAAATAATGAAAGGGGCCTCGTCAGTGGCATCACGCAGGGTCAATTGGATCTTGTAGCTAGAGATGACACAGTAAAAAGCAGAGACAATTCCATCAGGACAGGCATAGGAGTGCAAACTCAAAAAATTTGGCAAATTCTCTAAGACCTTACAGGCACACAATGAAATAAACAAAAACAACAACTAATGATCAGACAAAACACACACCCAATTGTCACTTGCTGCTCAGTGATCTCCCAATGGTCAGGACACTAGTAGTTACCATTTCTCCACGTAGAACACTTTTTTCTGCACATGCTGCATGACATGTAATACCACGGGCTCCGGGACTCAACCGATCTGGTTATACCACCGCAACGATGCTTTTCATCCTGAATATAAACATTGATAATCCCAAAAAGCAATAAAAAACATAAATAAATGGACAACCCGAAGACTAGTCTAAAATCAAGAACTACATCGGAATGCAACTCACGACAGAAGCACCGCTATGGTGCAAATCAAGAAGCTCAGCTATGGTCCTGGTTCTCCGCTCAGCATCAGCAACAGCGTCCCCTGGGGTTGCAAACTTGACCGGTAAATCAGCAACAGGAACTCTGGATCCACCAAAACTGCATAGATGGACACAAAAAAGTTAAGCAAACCAAACACCACAAAGCAAATCCAGAACAACAAAATCACAGTTTAACAACAAAGAACCCACAAAGCAGCGAGGCTGTAAGCTTCTGGTATCCTCGGGCTAACAACTATACGGGTTCCAGAGGAGCTCGAACAGGAATATTCACCGGCTTCACAACAAAAACAAAATCAGTTCACAATTTATGATCAAGCAGAATGAAAAAGAGTTAAAATACACACCTATCAAACGACCAACCATGAGCCCCCCAACTCCAACGATCACTGGCTCAATGGAGTCCGCCTGAATCAAAGCAGGTCGATCAAGGACTGCCGTCAGTTCATTCCAAAGCGTGATTGACACTCTCTGGCCCCTGATAGCAAAACAAAGGATCAGATCTTACGTGAAGGTGACGAAACAGTATCCCCCAGTGCAAAAATAAAATCACAGAAAGACCTACTGTGCATTCTCAAGGACGAGAACTTGTTTTGGAGTCGAGCCGTGATTAGTAACCTGATGATCAATCCCGCTAATAGAATGAAGACGGCCGACAACATCTGACCAAAAAAAAAGAGCAGTAAGAAGACATAAAACCCAATCCAATTCAGTCAAGAAAACGCAATAATCACCTGCAATGATACGATTGTCCCCTGAACGTTTAGACAGCTCACTATAAGGAACAACCTCAAAGGAATCAGTTGGAAATTCAGCTGCAGGCAGAGAACAGGCCTGGAAAATAGTTGTTGCTGACAACTCTATTATCAGATCAAATGAGCAAGCACGATAGAGATTCCTTGCGGCACTGAGACCAAAAGACCTAAGAACGTAGATAATTCCCACGCGTAGCACACGCTCAAATTCAGACCCAATAGAGACATCAGCCAGGCTCTGAATGAGCATACCCTAAATTAAAAACAAAAAAAGACAGTCAAGAAAGAGCAAAGAAGGGGAAAAAAAGAGCAAAAAACAGAAAGCACTGTAATCACAAAGAATCAGCGTAAGAGAATCACCGTCTGATCCACCCAGAGGCAACAGTGATTAAACACCCTTGTCCCAGAAGGATTCTTGGCAAACCACATATGGAGCAGACGAAGCCTCAGAGTCACCTCTCTGGTACCTCCTTTGAGATTGCAGAGTAGAGTAGCATCCATGGTGAGGAAAAAAGGCGAGAAAACAACGACTGAACCACAGAGAACAAAGAGGGGAGAAGAAAAAGAGGGAAATGCGTTCCGAGAATGAGTCCTCTTGTGCAAAAAGAATGAGAATTACCCTTCTCCACCTGAGCGCACGCATCGAGGCACTGAATGACGTGTACAGAGCTGGAAGCAGTAAACTTTTTGACACCCTCCCGCCCTCAGGTGAATAACCGGTATCAATCAGTTGTCCACCATTCCCAAAGCACCTCCAATCCCAGCCAATCACCCGCCAAGTTTCTCCAACACAGTCCTGCCAACAACAGCCCAACACGACCCTCTAGGAATCCCTAACAGACACAATCATATCACGCAAGACTCACTGAGGACATCTGAAGGCCCCATCCCTCAGGTGAATAACCGGTATCAATCAGTTGTCCACCATTCCCAAAGCACCTCCAACCCCAGCCAATCAGCCGCCAAGTTCCTCCAACACAGTCCTGCGAACAACAGCCCAACACGACCCTCTAGGAATCTCTAACAGACACAATCATATCACGCAAGCTTACTGAGCACATCTGAAGGCCCCGTCCCACGTGGCCGGGCAGGGGCAAAGTCACATACCGATCTCTGATGACCAACGCGCGTCCGGGCCACCAAACGACTGCAACTAAGGCCAACCAGAAGCCAACGACCAGTCCCACCCCGACCGAGCCCCCAAACTCCGTAAGATCCCAATGAGGCCTCACCCAACTCCAGCCCACACCGAAGGACACGCTAGTTTAAAACAGTAAATCTCAGTCACAATGGACAGTAAAAGGTGTCTGTGTGTACATTACACGGGCATGCGGTGGGTTTCTTTCTTTCAATAATAATAATAATAATAATAATAATAATAATAATAATAATAATAAGCTAAAATTCAAATGCATCCAAGGGTTTAGGAAAACATCAAAGAATTCATTAAGGAAATTTCACTTATTTAAAGAAGGCGAATGCTTTTAATCTAATTCTTCATGTTATCTACTGCAAACATGAATACAAGTGGATTAAAATAAACTCCGACAAACAAATGGAATCCAACCAAGTCCAGCAGTACATTCTGAAGAGCAGTACATCAGCATCAATTTCAGGATTCAGTCCTAACCGTGGATGTCACCAATATTGTAAACCAAGAAGAAAACGAACTGAAGGCATAACCTTATTCCAACTCCCACACATGGAACGGATAGAAAGCAGAGCAGAGCACAGCACAGCACAAATATGTCTTGGTAGCCGGCTAGGTAGGACGAATCCAAACAGAGAAATGTGAGCAAAGAGAGTAGAGCTTATCATAGAAAGGAGCCCTAGTAGACAGCAGGCGCGGTGTCGGGTATTTGGAAAAAGCTTCGAAAGCACCATCAGTTCCAAAGGTGGAATCTTTAGCAGGACGAGGGAGGTTGTATGATCCCAAAGCATAAAATGATGTCTTGTTGGTGGAGCACTGGAACCGCACAAAATCAACATCGTCATCTCGTGTTGAAGGCCTCCACCCTCCGGTATCGAAATCAAATATTACACAGTTGCGACACAGGCCATCTTTGACAACAAGCTTTCCATCGAACTCGAACATGCCCCCTGCGGGCCAGCGCCAGCTAGGGGTGCAAGGCTCTACTGGTCGAGGACCAAGCCAACGCCAGAGTCTTGTCGAGACCTCAAATCCCGCCAACACTAAATCCTGGAAAAGGCAGTAGAAAGTCCCTTTCAAGTACACCACCGACTGCAAGCTGAGCTCGGTTTCAAAGGCGGGGTTGAAGATGGCTTCTGGTTCCATAGTCCAATTACAATAACTACTAGCAGTTGCCACATCAGCTTCATCGAGTACCACTGCCTGGCACGTGCCGACCGTGATCTCACTCTGGCAGCGATGCTTGGAATAATAATCTTCATAGATATGGCGGTGAAAAATGGAGAGGGCGAATACTTGGATGATTGATGAATCATGATCCACCGGAGGAGCAAAGGAGATCGTAGCCACTTTTCCTGGTACATAGAGTGAGGGGAGGTTCATCATCTGATCTCTGAATGGAGAGTAGAGGAACAATGCGAATCCTTGAAACAAGTTGGGATGTAAATTAGATGCTTCTTTGCCCATGAGAAGCCAACCTTTTCGGGAATCAAACGCTACTATTCTGCTGCTACGACTACCGAACTCCCTTCTTTTTATCAGTGGGTACACCTTTTGTTTCCATGGATCAAACATAATTGGACCAACCATCCTTTTATCGCCTTTCATCCACCACGACCGCAGTTCCTTCGACATTGATAACCTGGTATCATCATGGCACAGCAAAAACATCCGTGGAAGAAAATCTTGGTGTAGGGCTGGTGCCGGAGGAACGTCTCGCCAGCTCTTACACACGCTACGACAACATATTTGATCAAAATAACTCAACCGCCCAAACACGATTCTCATGATTTCCACGGGCAGCTCAATCCAATTTGGCCCTTCGCTACTGCTGCTGCAACCTCTTAGTCTTTGACATTTTCTAATGGTCCACTTCTTCCTCATTCTCCTTGATTGCTTCTTCTTCTCCTCCTTCTGGAAGTTTAGTTTAATTGAACATCCTTCTCCCAATTGTTTGACTCGCAACAGAAAGGGAATCCGAATCTATAAATGAAAAGGATATCCGCATCTAACAGTGCCAAGGAAATCCGGAAGGGAAACGGTAACGGGGCAAAAAGCCCTTACCTTTACATACAACAACCACGCTTCTCCGTCAGATCTCGACTTCTTTCAACGATGAATTCCGGTGAAGATGGTGGAATACCCGACCCGTCGGAGATATGGATCTTCTATACGCCAGTCTTCCAGACGCCTAATTTAAGCGTCGGTCGGCTTGGGACAATAGATTCGATGATAAATAATTGAGCTTTCTCCTCAGATGGATTGGATGAGATGGAAGAAACTGAGCCAAATGCTTGCAGGAGTTGAAAGTGAAACAGACAAGAGAAGAAGGCCACGGCAAATAAAGAGTAACAAGTGTTACTATTTATTGGCGTCGAATGGTTTTGTTTTGTCATTGCTATTTGCTACGGCCCACGGAGTTTCTGACTCGCTTCGCTCCGTGTTTCCCATGTGGACGATGGTGGGGTCGGCCAAGCCCAATTGCGTAGGAACGGGGAAGCAAACCCAGTTACGAAAACGAAGCCCATCGAAGGTCAAACTGCGGGCCTTACCGATTAAGTTCCGCCCAATTAAACTACTTATGGCAACAACAAAAAAAATTAAAGGGGTAATACCACTACAACACCCGAACTATCCGGAAAATGCCACTTGTGTCCTATTGTTTTCAATATTCCATCTGTGTCCTGAACTATTATTCTGTTAGTGTTGACCGGTGTTGACCGTTAGTATTTAACAGAAAATCCAGTCAGCGTTGACATGGCGTCTGACTTGGAATTTTCATTATCAATTTTCATTTAATAAAAAATACAAAATAAACAAATATAAAAACCTCCTAATCCCTTCTCCGCGTCTCCTCCCGCCGTCTGGTGGAACCCTCTGCCGGGAGCCCTGTCCGGGAAGTCGCCATCAACACCCAGATTTGGAACCTTATTCGAATTCATGATGGGGGGTCAAGCTGAGAGGAACCCAAGGTCGTGGGGAAGGGAATCGAAGGTCGGGGGAGGGGAATCGAAAGTTAGGGAGGGGAATCGTCGTTCTCGAAGAGACCAGGGGCATGATTCCAAGATCTCATCGCCGCAAAGCTTCATCCCCACTCAGTGTTCATCGCCGTCGGCCCTCCTAACTCTCCTCTACCACCGCAACAACCTCCAGATCTGAAGAGATCCTAACCCATGGATGGCGAAGCTCCTCCGCTCCTCAAGCTCAGCGATTGGAGATCTGAATCTTCTGGTCCAATTCAGAGACGGCGGCGAGGTTTCGGGACACAGGAGGGCGAAGCTTATTGTGGAATGGAGAAGGTCGAGGGAGGCTGCCGATACTAGTGGAGAGATGAGGGGATTCACCTCGTTCTCTCCCTCGCTCCTCATCCTTCTCTCCATCCCCAGTCAAGCAAACCCCACATCATCGCTACCTCCGACTTAGAAACAACCGCTGGTAACCCCAACCTTTGGTCCCCACGAACGCGCTCTGATTTCTTCTCAGACCGACGAGCCTTCCATCAACCTTCGTATTCCCAGATTTCGAAGGTTCGAGATGCGGCGCCACCCTCATTTTTGTGCTTCGACGGTTCCCGGCGACAATCCAGCCGCATCCACCTCGTCTCTTCCTTTCTTTCCCTCTTCCACACGGCGGTTCCCTCCTCACTTCCGTCATCGCTGCAGGAGCAGTCGACCACAACTTCGAAGTGGTTGAAGTATCGACGGGAAAGCACCAAGCTGAGAGTAGAGGGACAATCGACGAAATCAATGGAGATTTTTTTTTATTTGAATTTTTGGGTTTTAGAATATTATTTAGTAATATTCTTGAATTTAAAGGTTTCTCAATTTTTTATTTTCAAAGTTTTATATAATATAAATTAAAAATGTGAGGTGTCAATGACTTGGCACTGCCACGTCAGCAAAAGTCAATGTTAAGTTGACCGCCGTTTGGTCAACGAAATTGGCAGGATACAAATGACACAAAATATAATAGTTTAGGATATGAATGGAATATTGAAAAGAATAGGATACAAGTGGTATTTTCGTCATAGTTCGGGTGTTGTAGTGGTATTAGCCCAAAATTTAACCATGATAGTTTTTATTTTGTAATGTACATAAGTCAACCATTAAATAAAAATATAATTTTATGTGTTGTATATTTTTTTATAAAATGAGTATTAATCTTGTTGTGATTAATTCCATAAAAGATATTTTTCTATTGGTTAACCAACTTAAAAGGATTATATTTTGAGCTCCTACGTTGCATGATTAAATCTTAATTATGGTAATTGATATAAATATTTTGTTGTGATCAATAGCATCAAATATACTTTATCCTACTAGTTGAACACTTGAAATGATGATAGTATAATGAATATGATAGATGCTCTGAAGTGCATGTAATATCTATCTATGCATAATGTGGTAAGAAGAGGAGAAATGTGATCTATGAAATAAGTATGATTATTCATTGGAAAAAAAATACTTGTAACTAATTATCTTTTCAATAGTTATCGTAGACCATATAGTAGAATATTAGAGGTGCTTTGCATAATACATCCATAATCAACATTAAAGATGAAAGAAAATGAATGGTCTCTCATAAAATTCAATGAGTCATGGGCATAACATGCATCCTTGAAAGATTTATGCAAAACTTCATTCACTCTCCTGAAACCCTCAAAATTGCCTAAAACACAAATCTTGGTCATGATGATTAATACACATGTTTATTTGGTTTTATTTTAATGTAATTAATAACTTAAAATGTTAAAATCGTAAATGACAAGGAAAATTGTGGAGTTTACTATGTCCTACGTGGCAAAAACTTTCTCCACGACGGTCATAATATATGTTAAGATATCCAGGTTCAGTCTTGAGATTATGGATGTAATACTCTATAAATAAAATGTGATCCACAAATTTATTGATAAAAATCTTTTTTTTTACGATTATTGATAAAAAACTAATAAAATGTAAACAAATCATTAATAAAAAAATTAAACATTCTTTAAAGAAGCATAGTAGTAATTACTTTGACAAATAAAAAATTAATTTGAATCACTCAATAGGTGATGAGAAGTTAATTGAGTCGCATAGGAGAATATAGGGGTCGGTTAGCATGCTAACCCCCCTTGGGGTTGGAAAAATGACACCCCCTAGTATATTAAATACAACTATAGAATTTAATACACACATTAAATACACATTAGGAATTAAATGTACCATATTAATTATTTGTTTTTTTTAAATTAAAATCCACACTAAATACATTTTCTCTCACTATATTTGATTTTTCCTTTTTCAGCAGTCTCCGACCACCAGACTTCCTCTGACCGCCACACTTCTCCGGTGAAAATCCCATTGGCAGACTCCCTCCGACCACCTCCAAAAAATATACCACTGCACTGATACGTTGTACCACTGTACTGGTAGATATACCACTGCACTGGTAGCAATATCAGTGCACTGGTACCAATGTCATATCTGAGTATCAGTGCAGTGGTACAAATACCAGTAAAGTGGTACAACATATCAGTGCAGTGGTATATTTTTGCATGTGACCAGAGAGAGTTTGTCGGCGGATTGTACCGGCGAAGTGTGGTGGTCGGAGAAAACTTGGTGGTCGGAGGGTGCTCGGAAAGGAAGAATCAGAGATAGGAGTGAGAAAGATCAAAGATGAGAGAGAGAATTGTATTTTGTATATGTTTAGATTTTTTTTAAAAACAAGTAATTAATGTGGTGTATTTAATGCTTACTTTGTATTTAATAACAGAACATTTATTATGTTTACTTTCATTAATACTTTTCAATGATTAATGAAAAATTGACCAATTAAAAGGGGGTGTCAAAAAACCAACCCCTTAAGGGGTTAGCATGCTAACCCGTCCCGAGAATATAGAAGAATTCAAGACTAGAAAAAATACTAGCGGCAAACAAAAGATCATATAAATTGGTTTACTTTTTTTTTTTAACCGTTGATGCTTTGTGCCTTATTTAGTTATCGTTACTAATAATAAACATAAGCAATCGAGAGAGGATCCCATGACTAAGGGGGGTGCTTAGTGACTTGGCTCGGCCCGACCGGTAAAACCGCCACCCGGTCACAAAACCGGCTCGGCACAGTCTAAAAGCCGCTCCGGTTTTATGTAGCGGTTGGCAAGCGGCCGAGGCGGTTAACCGTTCGAGCCGATTGAGCCGCTCGTCCGGTTTTTGCCATTCAGCCACTAAATTTAATTAAAAAAATTGCAAAATTTTGAAAATTGAAATAATCCAAAAACGTCGTGCTCTCAAACTGAATCCTTATTTCCATTTCACAATTTCAAAGGAAAGAGATGAGCCCTGATTAAGAAATGTCCACTATTTATACTGATAACGTTTATTAGGTACCGGTTCTCTAACGGTTTTTAAACGGTCTAATGTCGGTTGGACCACTAAAGTGCAAGTCGTTCGCATTACTGGGTCTTGCTCCGGTTCGGTTCTAACAACATTGGATTTTTCTCCCGCGATCGGCGTGGCGATTCCAGCGATAGGCGAAGGCGATTCCGGCGATTGGCGAGGTGATTTTCCTCCAGCGATCGGCGAAGGCAATTCCGGCGATTGGCGAGGCGATTTTCCTCCCGCGACGACAGCGAGTTGCACTCTCCTCCAGCGATCGGCGAAGGCGTTTTTCCAGCCAACGGCAAGGCGTTTTTCCAGAGAACGACGAGGTAAATTTCTTTGCGTAATGGATTCTGCTCCAATAACAATGGATGAAGTGGTTGATGGAGCTAATGAACAAAAAAAGGGAGAAACTGGAACTGAAACAGCAATGGATGTAGATATTCACGAAACAACCGTACAACGTGAAATCGGTAATAAATCTTGTCTGATGTTTGTAATGATTTTGTTGCATATTTGTTATGATTCTGTATCGTAAATCTGTGTATGATGATTGTTATGTTTGTTATGAAAGTTTATTCTGTTTATAATGTTAGTATTGTTGTGCTTTCTGTGACAGTTTGTATTCTTAGTATGTTTTTCTTTTGATGTTTGTATTCTTAGTATGTTTTTCTGCTCTGTTCTGTACATTTTGTATTGTAAGTCTTTATATATGATGATTGTTATGTTTGTACAAACAGTGCAAACAGTACAAACGTATGGTTTATGCAGTTTGTACGAAATACTATATGTCTTTATAGCTTTAGTGCATCACTTTGTATGGTTTAATTATGTTTGTAATGTTAGTATTGTTGTGCTATCTGTTACTGTTTGTGTTCTTAGCATGTTTTTCTGTTATAGTTTGTACTCTTAGTATGTTTTTTTGTGACAGTTTGTATTCTTAGTATGTTTTTCTGCTCTGTTCTGTTACTTTGTAATGTGGTTGTTCTGATATTGTAAACTGGTTGTTTCTGCACATGATGAGATCAAAATAATACCAAGCAATGAAGAAACGTGGATGAACCTTCGCTTTGACACAAAAGAACATGGATTGCTGTGGTACAAATGCTATGCACATGATAAGGGATTTTCTGTTAGAGAAACAGGAGGGGTTAAGAGAACAAGCAATAACAAACCGTGTGAAGTTGTAAGATATTTTGGGGGCAGATGCAATAAGGAAGGTTGGCGAAAAGGTAGTGCAAATAATCCAGCAAATGACGACCATGTTGACCAACAACTTAGAAGCAGAATCAGAAAAGAGAATAGATGGGATTGCAAAGCAGTGATACGCTTCCAGCTTGAAGATAGTTCCCAAAAATACTACATTTCAAGCTAGTTAAACGAGCATAATCACAAGATGATTCCACCATCATCAAGACAATTCATGAGATCAGATAGAACGATGAATGAAGTGCAAAAGTTCTTGATTGACATGTATCACAAAGCTGGAATATCGATACAATCATCATTTCAAGCATTATGCTTGGCTGCTGGAGGAAGAGAAAATGTTGGTTTCACACAAATGGACCACTAGAATTATATCCGTACTAAAAGGTGGGTTTTGCACATTTTATAAGCTTTTTGGATCTGTTTTATATTGTTTATACTATTTGATTTCTGTACTTTGTATGTTTTGGTAATATTCTTTGTACTGTTTGTGTACTTTGTATGTTTTAGTCTAATCCTTTGTACTGTTTGTATACTTGGGGACTAAAAGGCAAAAAAACAATGAAGTTTGGGGAGGCAACAATGATTTATCATCATTTCAAAAGTGAAGCTTCAATGGACCCAGCTTTTTTTTATGAGATCCAAGTTAACATCAATGAAGAAATTGCAAGTATTTTCTGGGCGGATGGACGCATGAGAATGGACTGTTTCTATTTTGGTGACACCATCAGCTTTGACACAACATACCGCACCAACAAGAATGCTCGCCCATTAGGTACTATAATTTTTTTAACTTTCACTAACATGTATGTTTGTAATGATTTTCTTCCATATTTGTCATGATTTTGTTGTTGTTGTTTGTATTCTTAGTATGTTTTTCTGTTGCTGTTTGTATTCTTAGTATGTTTTTCTTTTACAGTTGGGTTAATATTTTCGTATGATCTGAACTTTGACCAAAATAAACATCCTGGCCAATCTTTTCGATCTATAACATCCTGGCCCGAACTATACACCAAAATAAACAATTTGGCCAGATCCGACTTTTGACCGTTAACTTGGACGGTCAAACGCGTTGACCGTTAGTCAACGCGCCATGTCACTGCCAAGTCAGCATAAAATATTTAAAATAATTCACAATTTCCACACATTCCCTAATTTTAAATTATTATAAATTAAAAAAAAATCATCTAATACCTTAGTTAAACCAAAAATAAAAAACGAAAAAAAATTAAATATTTATCAGATCTTCTGACTTGGCAGTGACGTGGTGCGTTGACCGTTAGTCAACGCGTTTGACCGTCCAAGTTAACGGTCAAACATCGGGTTTGGCCAAATTGTTTATTTTGGTGTATAGTTTGGGCCAGGATGTTATAGATCGAAAAGATTGGCCAGGATGTTTATTTTGATCAAAGTTCAGGCCATACGAAAATATTAACCCTTTACAGTTTGTATTCTTAGTATGTTTTTCTGTTACAGTTTGTACTCTTAGTATGTTTTTCTGTTACAGTTTGTGTTCTTAGTATGTTTTTCTGCTATGTTCTGTTACTTTGCAATATGTCAGTTTTGTTAAACCTCATTACTAATTTTAAACAAAATTTGCATTTCAGCTTTATTTGTGGGCTTCAATAACTATAGAGAATCATGTGTTTTTGGTGCTGCCCTACTCTATGATGAGACATCATCCACATTTGATTGGCTCTTCAAATAATTTCTCATTTGCATGAACGGGAAGGAACCGGGAGCTTTTTTTACCGATCAAGCGGCAGCAATTGCTGCTGGTATGAGGACAACATTATCGCACACTTATCATGGGCTGTGCACATTCCATATAACAAATAATGCAAAGAGTAATGAGTAGTGGCGGTCACCATTTTTGGAAGAACTTTCCTTCTTGATGTATGATTTGGAGACGGAGGATGAATTCGACTATTATTGGAAGAAGATGCTTGAGAATTGCTTCAATGAAGAAGAAGAAGGGAAGAAATTAACAAGTAAGATTGAGACATGGCTGCAAAACCTCCACAAAGTGAGAAGTAAATGGTCATCGGCATGGCTGAAAGATCATTTTGCATGTGGAATGAGAAGCTCACAACTCAGCGAGAGTTGCAACAGCCATTTGCGTAAGTATCTCCAGTCAAAACTTACTTTGTGGGAGTTTTTTATACAATTCAACAACCTTCTTGAAGCCAAAAGACATAAGGAGTTGAGAAGTGACTATGATGCATTGAACATTATTCCATACTTGGTTTTCACAAACAGTGAGATTCTTCAACAGTTTGTTACCAAATATACACAAAATATATTTGGGAACATGCAAATGGATACTCCAAGTCAATCAAATACCATATACGATCAAACAACTCCAAGGATATAGATGGAATGTTTGCATATGAGCTTCACAAACTAGATCAGCAAAGAAATCCTATTGATAAGAGGATTGTTATGGTTGACTTTGTGGAGCGTAAGCTGATTTGCTCATGCAAGATGTTCGAGAAGTGTGGATAGCTTTGTCGCCATGTGTTGCGCGCAATAGATCACCTCAGCTATGGAGGACACCCAGAACTCCTGAATATTCACACACGCTACATATTGAAGAGGTTGACATATGATGCAAAATCTGGATATTTCACACTACCGGCAGTACAAGATACAACATAGAGGGTGTACTGTTCAAAGGTGAAACAACTTACTGGATCCATGAATTTACTTGCAACACGCACTTTTATGGATGATGACATATACAAGATGCTTGAGAAAGGAATGCAAGCATTGAAGATTCGTGCTGAATCCAAGATGCCTGCCATGAAGTTTGGCCAGCCTAGCACAAGCACGGGTAAGAAATGAAACACTACCTTTAATCTGGTGCAGGTTTGTAATGATATCACTTACTGTTTGTATCCTTGGTATGTTTTTTCATAACAGTTAGTATTCTTTTAGTTGATATTCATATCAATGACTGTTAGTAAATATATTAGATAAAGTTTGTATTGTTAGTATATTTTTTCTAGTCTGTTTCTTTGTAGGATAAGTTTGGCTACAAAAACTAACTATTGCTGTTAAATCCTTTGTTTTTTTCCTATTCTAGAAGCAAAATTGAATCCAACAAGTTCGGAGAGCGAACCACTTTGGGCGAAAGCATTAAAAGTCAGGACTGGTCCATTTAAATCAAGGACAAGGAGGAAGAATCGTATTGAAATCATTCGAGAAAGGAGAAGACAAACAAAGTTACAAGAAAGGGCAGCTGAAGGAAAGTAAATACATGATACCTGCCATGAAATTTGGCCAGCCTAGCACAAGCAACAGATTTGTAATGATATCACTTACTGTTTGTATCCTTAGTATGTTTTTTTCATAACAGTTAGTATTCTTTTAGTTGATATTCATATCAATGACTGTTAGTAATGATATTATTTAAAGTTTGTATTGTTTGTATATTTTTTTGGTCTGTTTCTTTGTTGGATAAGTATGCAACAAAAACTGACTACTGCTGTTTAATCCGATTGTAGAAGTGGAAACAAAGTTACAAGGACAAGGAGAAAGATTCGTAGTGAAATCATTCAAGAAAGGAGAAGACAAACAAAGTTATAAGAAAGGGCGGATGACGGAAAATAAATACATAGACAGAACTGCTTGTCATATCATATATTACTTGATAGATACATAGATAAATTTGAGTGATTGCATAGATATATTTTGGAGTTCACGAAACTGAATAAATGTCACATCAAACAATTCATTTCTTGTTTGTCCCCCGGGATCCACCACAGGTTGGGTTTGAGCGAGAGCCGTGTTTTTCAATTCATATTTGTATGTTTCTCATGCTTATTCTATGTTAGATAGAAACATTACGAAATAGGATACAAAAAAATATGAACCACAATAACAAAACATATAAACTACTGTGATAAAAATTACAAACCAGAACATAGATAGCAGCCACCCTACTGTTCATACAAGAAATGACAAGTGTTTACATTCTCAAAAAAACTTAATGGTTAGCAATAGCCTTCTAACCATAACACTAACAGCCACACTACTGTTCATATGGCCGCCGCATTACAAAACATGAGAATGGAAAATAGTATAGTGCATACTGTCATGGATTACAAAAAAAAAATACTATTGGTTCCCTATTCCATCATTTGTCAAGCGAAAACCCAGTACTGGAGCTCCCTAATGACAACAACAATTCTTCACTAAATGACACATTCATCCTCAATTGCTCGATCATCAAATTGCTTGACCCATTCAGCAAAGTCAGCATAGCATTAATCTTCCGGTTGTAAATATAGGTTGGAGAAGACAATTTTTCCCTCATCGTCTTTGTAGCCACACCTTCCCATTCTTCACAGTAGTTTAAACAGATAATGCCAACACTAGTGAAATTATCATATGGAATTGTGATCCTCCGCCATTTGAAGTCCTTATCAAAGTCATATTTTCCTGGCAATGATGTGCTGAATGTAAGATGTTGCATACTGGACGACCAGCTCTCCAACCCTCCTAAACCGATCTAGAAAATGCTTAGAAGGAGAGCTGATAAGGTACTCGAAACGACGATCCTTCAAGTTAACACAATATACCATGAAATGATCATCCATACAACATGGGAAAAGCCACTGCACATGAAGAAGAAACAAAGAAGAATCATAAAAAGTATAATCATACAAAGTAGAATTGTACAAAGTATACAAAAAATATGAAACAGAATCACAAAGTGTACAAAGTATACAAATAATATGGAACAGAATCACAAAGTGTACAAAGGATGAAATATTCCAACTTACATATTGGCATGTCTTGAAAGATGCACCATCTCGCAATGGGTATTTTCTGACATAAGATTTCATGACCTTCAAATATTTGGGTTCCATTTTGTCATTCACAACCTTGGACTAGGTACAATCAAAGACAAAAAAAACACTTGCATTAATATGGCTAATAGATACTAAATGACATACAACAACATGGGAAAATTAATTCACTGCAAAGTCAGTTGAAAAAGACCATCTGCCAATAAATCCATTCTCACAAGAAGAACAACGGTTGAAATTCTCAATATAGCAATCAAGAAATTTTATTGATAGAACAATCTTGTCACATGTCATTTGAGTATCCTTCCTTGACAAGCGATACTCACCTTCACCCATGTCGAAAAGAATTTCATTCCTAAAAATGTATACAAACAGTTTATATTAAATTCACTAACCGAAGAAGAAAAGTACAAACTGATATATACATGTATACAAACAGTATGAAATGAAACTTACACAGGAAATCTATCACTCCAAGCATATTGAATAAGTTTTTCTTCATACAATAATTGGCTACTAGTCCGAAGTGGAGCTACCTTCTCTCCCTTCTTGGAGGTAAGTTTTTTCTTTTTTTGCCGAATAGGAATAGGTGCTTTCATGGAAGGAGGTTTACGCTTTTTATTACCAGTAGTATATGGTGTCCTCTTTAAATTGGATAGCTTGAGCTCCCTTTTCGAGCGTCTTTAATTAACGAAATCAACATTCGACCCAGAATCTAATAAAATAGAGACAACACAAACAAAACAAACAAACATTACAAACAGCAGCAGAAAAAGTAACTAGATGTACAAACATTACAAATAGCAGCAGAAAAAGTAACTAAGTGTACAAAAAGATTAAAATTGCAGTAAACGAGACTAAAGGACAGCACCAACTACAAACATAACGATTACCTTCGACGCCATTCTTGTTGTCATCTTCACCATTTGACTCATCTTCAGCATTATCATTAGAAATATCATCACAATCATCTTCAATCCCAACCCCATCGTTATCATCACTATTTGACTCGTCTTCTCACAACCAAAACAACAAAGATGAAACAATATAGCACATTACAAAAGACATAAACACAGAGAACTAGATAATTAATAAACCATAAGATCTAGTTTGCAATCCACAAGTAGTGTGCACACACAACATGTGTACACATAGTACGACAAAGAGTACAAACCATACAAACCAATCATAAAGTGCATATTTAAAAGATGTACTACAAATTGAAAAGACCACCATTAGTAACTAAGCAAGCTTTTCACCCCGCTCACCATCAGCACCTGCCTCCACAGATTGTGCAATCTGTAAAACAACTTCCATACTATCCTTAAGTGGCAGCTCCTCTAAAACTGCATTTGGCACGACTCCATCCTCTGACGGTTGCTTTTGAAGTGCTGGATCAAAGGCCACAATCTCCATTGTTGGCTGCTGCGGAAGTGCTGGAGCAAGAGTAACTCCAGTCTTCTCCACTGCTGGCTGCTGCCTCACAAGTGTTGGAATCTTCTAGAGCTTAGTTGGCTGTTGCGGAAGTGATGGAGCACGAGCACTTCCAGTCTTCTCCAGTGCTGGCTGCTGGCGCCCAAGTGCATGAGTCTTCTGGAGCTCAGATGGCTGTCGCGGAAGTGCTGGAGCACGAGCACTTCCAGTCTTCTCCACTACTGGCTGCTGCCTCACAAGTGCAGGAGTCTTCTGGAGCTCAACTGACTGCTGCGGAAGTGCTGGAGCACGATCACTTCCAATTTTCTCCACTGTTGGCTGCTGTCGCACAAGAGTTGGCTTCTTCAGATTAACTAGAGCTACATCATCATCAGTTTCCTCCTCACTCCTATCTCCATCATCGCTCTCATCATCATCGTCACCACTCCGATCACCATCATCGCTCCCATCACCATCACTACCACTTCCATTCCCACTCCCACTCCCACTCTGATAACCGCCTTCACTCTCACTCTCTTCATTATCAATTATTGTAGCTTTCTCAACACCTTCAGAATCATTTGCTGTAACTTTCTCAACAAGTTCAATACCTTCAGAATCAGTGTGCACCTCGATATCAGCTAGGTATAGGTGACACTGATTTATCTGTCTTCGGTACAGCTTACCTTATTGTTCCAACTCAGATAATGCACTTTGTAACCTTCTCCTAATCAACTTAACCTACAACAAAACAAATAATAGAAAACACAAACATAAGTTAGAGAATGTACACAAATAATACAGACAGTGCAAAGTAATAGACCAAAACAGTACAAAGTAATATAAAAATATATAAAGTATACAAACTCTATAAAACTTGACACAAAAAATATACAAAGTATACAGACAGTACAAAGGATGAGACCAAAACATACGAAGTGTACAAACAGTTCAAAAAGATACAAAGTATACAGACAGTAGAAAGGATGAGACCAAAACATACAAAGTGTACAAACAGTGCAAACAGTACAAAGTATACAGACAGTATAAACAATACAGAAACATATCATAAAGCTTATAAATTGTGAAAACAATACTATAAAGCATATGAACAATCTGTACAAAGTAAGCAAAGAACACATATAAAACCATACAAACTCACCTCTTGAACAGTCTTCCCATCCAGATTCAAATCGAAATCTGGAAATTCATCTCCAATACCAGAACCCTTTTCACCTCCAGCAACCTCAAAACCACTAAGAATCTGAGCCATCTTCGGACGAGTAGTAGAAGAAATGAGTGCATCCCTTAGAACAAAAACTTTACCAAAATCCTTCCCAAACTTCTTCTCCGTTGCTGCCTTCCTTTACTTCAAATGTTTCAAACTCCACAACTGACAGGTTGGCACCAAATTACTAACACAGCGGCTGGCCTCTTCCCCATTCACAGTTGTCCTATCGAGAAAACAAATAAGCAAGAAGTGCATATCTCCCTCAACCCAATTGTTATGCTGAATTGATGTCACCTTATCACAAATGAGACCATAGACATAACTGCACCAATCATAGTCACAGAAATACTTAACCATTTCTTGAGAAAGAAAAGTCAAGTATTCTGTTGTCACCGTCTTAGATGAAACAGATTCAAAAAAGCGGCAATAAATCATCAGCACATACATATTCACCCACCTAGAATCAAACTTCTCTGCTCCCATACAAGTCTCAAATTCTCAAAAGCAACGGTCCCCTTCCCAGTTTTACTGAAACCATAATCTTTACCAAGGTTAGAATTCACCTTTGATGTTTTCTGCAAAGACACAACATTTGGTCCCCTTGGAAGGCCATAAACTCTGTAAACATCCTCTCCGTAATGCAAATATTCTTTCCATCATCCAAGTTGATACACTTATTCTTCCCATCCCACCTTGAAATAATGAACTTAATAAGTTCATTGTCCAGATTCTTCATCTTCATCAAAAACACAAAATCCAAGCCCAGCTGCTTAATTAATTGTACCCTGCCATGAGATAAAGGAGGCAGAGCATGACTCAAATCTCTTTCGGGCTGCATCGATAGTTCAAAGCAGCTTCATTTCCTCACCCCGGAGCTCGCTTCTGCCTTTTTCCACGAGCTGCTGCCTTCTGCTTCTCTCCAGCAACAACCTTTCTTTTCCTTTTCCCTGTATCAGAAATTTGAACTTCCTTCCCCTTATTCTTAAGGTTCTCCCCCTTCCTCTTGGTTTTAGTAACTTCAGCTTCAGCAGCTTGGGTACTTGACCCTCCCACCTCTGAACCTTCTACCATCCTTACTTAAAAGCTACAAAAGCAACAACAGAACAAGTCAACCAACAAATACAATAAAGCATACAAACTATACAATAAAAAAACAATACGAAGCAGAATCATAAAAATAACAAACCATACGAAGCAAAGTAATAAACTGTACAAACCGCACAAAGTGTACAAACTGTATGAACATGAGAAACAAAGTGTCCAAACTGTATGAACCACGAAGAGTACAAACAGAGGTATGAAAACACACAAACTAAACAATCAATACAAGCAAACCCAAAAAGTATACAACCAACCCATTCCAACAATACAAATCCTACATTAAACTAAACAATCATTACAAGCAAATCACTAAAACTCTCCAAATCAACCCACAATTAGAAATGTGATTCTGACCTAGCATCAAAACCGGTTAGGATTTTAAAGAATCGCCGAAATAAGAAATGCGGTTTTGACTTACTCCAAAAGCGGTCTTCAGAAAGAATCGTCGGCGTCGGCGCAGACGGAGAAGCGAGAAGAAAGCTTGCCGAGTTGAGCGCGACACACCGCCGACGCAAAGGGGAAAAATGGAAACCGCCGGATGAAACTCAGCAACCGCAGACGGAGCCGCTGAAACAGAGAGCGATTCTCGATGGAAACCGCTGGACAAGGAAGAGCGCTGACGCAAAGGGGAAAAATGGAAACCGCCGGATGAAACTTAGCAACCACTGAAACAGAGAGCGACTCTCGATGGAAACCGCCAGACGAGGAAGAACGCCGGCGAAACTGACGAATTTGTAGACGGAACTGGCGAATTTGTAGATCTGGAAAAATGGTGGAGACGGAGATGAAGGACTCTCTCCCGTGAAGAAATGAAGTCTGTGATTCTCTCTCCTCTCCACAAACAGCTTTTATATTCATATAAAATAACGATTTTTTTAAATAAAACCTAAATGACCATAACCCCCCCCCCTAGTCACCAGATCTTGGCCCTAAGCAATCTAACTCTTTTTGTTCTCTTTATAAAACACGCGTCAAACAATGTGCTCTATTATATGGTTTGGAATAATTATGATAAAAAAAGAAAGATTCATTCTCATGTGTTTAATTCGTTTATTTAGACTTTGATTATTTTTATTACTTTAGACACACAATCGAAACTCAATACATTAATTATCTATGTTTTAAATTTTATCGTTAAAACTCAATACTCCATAAATATAATTAGTGTTATACATAATGGAGGTCTTGGAGGTCCTATATGAGAGGGCATCGCCGCACACCCACAAGGTAGACCCTTGACACGCTATGACACAACATCAAACTGCGACCAAGTATAATCGCAGTCCGGAAATGCAGAATAGTGGCAAGTTCAATTTATCAACCCGGGGTCTAGATCTACTGCCTAATCCGTGATGATCTATTATCTAGCGGGACTAGGTTTAGTGAGAGTGATTGTAAACAAAAGCCATAAGAAAGCATGAAATTATTTGGTTTTCAAAAGCAAGGGGAGAGTCACTCAGCAATGAGTCCCCCTAGCTCCTTAATTAGGTCCAAGTTGTAATTTTCTTTGGTTGATTTACTATTGATTAAACTGTGAAAGATCCGACAGTAGCTTGGAATCTCTTAAGCTGACCAAGCCCTCTCAGACAGACTAACCGGCAAGCGACTAGCCTTCATCGGGATAGACTGCTGAGGCAATTAACACAGAACTCCACTACTGGAATTAGATTGCAATACAAAGCAGTGAATCGACTAACTCTCGTATAATCAATTCACTACTACCGATTGAAGAAGCTCTAACAACGTAACCAGATTATATCTATCTCAGGTTGCAGCAAAAATCAAGAAAAGTTGATCAGGCTTCAATTGACTCAATAAACACACTTCAATCTATTATAATCAAGCAGTATCTCAAACCAAAAGTCATTACAAGCATGATCTCTAACACATGGAACTAGGGTTCTTTATACCCAAGTGAGAGAAGGGTCTACTCCATAGAGAGAGAGAGAGAGAGAGGGAAATATAATTCAAAGTAGTCATACTCATAATGATGGGAAGAATCTGCTCTGGGATGATAATCTTCACTCCAATGAAGAAATCCAAGCTTGATTGATGAAACTCAGCTCCAAAATCAATCCTAGGGTTTGTTCTTCGCACTTTCTCTCTTTAGGACTCTGTTTTTTCTCTGAAAATTCGTCCCTCTTCAAAGACCCGAAATTGGGTTAAGAAGCAACTGTCCGCGATTGCACGGCCAGACCCCACGGCCGTGCAACCTCATATTCTGCCCGTGCACCCCTAAAATGCGTCGTGTCATTTAATTCCACCAGGGGGCACACGGCCAGTGCACGGCCCGTGCAATGCGAGAGTCTGGTCGTGCAATCCTCTAGCAGAAATCAACACGGCCACCAATTCATATCGCATGGCCGTGCGCAAAACATTGCCAGGCCGTGCAGCTTCTCGGTAAATCCTACACGGCCACAAAGGCCACCATGCACGGTCGTGTGCTTTCCCGTCCTCGCTGTGCAACTTGTCTGATCTCCCTTCGCTCGTCACGATTTCACCCAATCGACTCCAAACTCGTGCTCAAACCTTCATTCAAGCATTAAGACCTGAAATGTCATAAACAAGAACAACCTAGCATAAAATCGGCTTAAAACCCGAGATCCGAGCCTCAAACAGTACAAGAATGGCGAACAAAAACATGTGTAAATATCGAGTCGTCAACCCTCCTAATAACAACACCTTGTGAACTAGCTAAATACATATAAGAAACATGTTGGCTTGTAGAACCGATAAAATTGCCAACTAGCTACAATAGTGATCGGTTCATTTGCTTGGATAGTCAAGAATGAACTAGACGATAAATCTCGATTTTACTAGTTTTTTGGCTCATTGTTCTAACTAGAAAAGGAATTTTAAGGAAAAAATATTATCTCGTGAACTGAGGCCAACCAAACATGATTGCTAATTTTATTTATATTTCTTCGTTTGCTAGCCTCCTTGTCGCCCTTGCATGATTCGTTGTCGCCTGCAACCTTAGTCACTAATTCGAATCTGATAGAATTGTATGATTTCTTTGGTTAAGGTATTTTGAATGATTTGTTATGACTTTTAACGATGTATTATATAGATTTTGAGTTTACATTGGTGCCAACTTTATTTTTAAATTAATACATTATACATATGAAAACGACTGTCGTACTTAGAGAGTTTACGATACTCTAAGTGATTTAATTGGTGGATGTACGTAGTCGTATTTTGACAAATTGGAATCTTCGACTATTACATTTGATTAAATTGATCTTCAAGTTTGGGTTAGAGAATCAGGTTCAATTAAAATTTAAGGTATACAACATACTCCAAACTCGAATTAATTTATGGTCTAGGTATTTCGCGCGAGATGGAGTTAGCCCAAGAAAATATAAGGTTAAATACAATATATTAGCCAGACCTACTAAGAAATAGGGAATAATAGCCACAACTATCGAAATACAAATTATTAGCCAAACGTTAACTCTTTGTTAACAATTTCGTTAGATATGATGCTGACTAAGCTTTGCGATGTTAGGCTGGCTCCCACGTGGTAATCACCATATAATATTTTAATATTTTTAATTTCAAAATAAATTATTAAATAATTAAGAAAATGGAAGAAAAAACCTCAGTTCTATTTATTGGTCTGAGCAAGATCCAACTTATTTGAAATTAATTGAATGAACAATTAAAAAAACAAAAACCTATGTTGAATTCCCACTCTACTCTTTAATTTAATTTAATGGGTTCATCTTTGATTAGATAGAAAGAGAAAAAGTTCTGGAAAGAAAGAGCTTTCTCCCTTTCCGGAGAGATGGTGGAAGGATTTCTGTGTACTCCCCCCATGAAAGTTTTCCAACCCACCCGAGGCACTCGATCGAATAGCTAGGTCATATTCTATGGTTACGATTCTATCATATATGTCTTTTTCATTCCGTGAAAATCGATTTTACGGTATAGACGCTTATGATCTCCCCTTCTATGCCTTGCGGTAATGATTCCTCTAGCATTACGGCCTTTACCACAACGATGGTGTCCATAGATCAAATTATTTCGTGTATTTTCACTTGACTGTCTACGACTCCATTGCGTGTGCTCGGGGTAGAAGTTCTGTATAATATTTTAATATATTTAATTTGAAAATAAATTATTAAATAATTAAGAAAATGGAAGAAAAATAAATATATCCTAAAAAGGCTGGAATCTTCTTCTTCCTCCGCACAGATACCTCTTCTTCTTCCTCCGCCAAGATCCGCCAGCGCTGTGTCACTCCCTCCGCCTCCATCCAGACACCCAGCTGCTCTCACTTGATATTTTACTCTCCTCTCTGGAAACCAACAAAACCAAGAAAGAAAAATCCCACCCTTCTCTGGATCTCATCCCTACTTCGTCTACCTTTCCGATCTCTCACTCAATCTACCATATCCCCCTCTCTCTTCTTGTGGAAACCAACAAAAAGAAGGAACAAAATGGAAAGGCAGCAGCGTCGATTGACTCCAGCAAAGGCGGCAACGATGATGCCGCGGGTTGAAGGTGGATTTTCCCTCCAATTGCATGTTGAGATTTAGGGGGTTTTCAAGTATTTTAGTTGGGTTTCTGACTTTGTTTTTCCCTTGGTGTTTTCCTGGACTTGGAGTGGGGTTCCAGGGGAAAGAGGTAGGAGTCGTAGGACTCCTGCTAGTGGCGGAGGGAGAGGGTAACAGGGTGGTATCAAGTTATTATAAATGGTATCATATATATTATTGAATCTCTTTCAAAAACTCGATTTGTTGATACTAAATGGTTTTTTTACAAAGAACATTATTCGAAAGCTAAATCATGAATTATTGATTGGTGTAAGATTTATTATTAAACCTCTATCAACAACTCGATTTATTGATACGAACGGTTCTTGACAAATGAAACAGTACGAGTGTACGATTAATTATATCAATAATTGTTTGGTACGCAAAATGATATTCTTGATATTTTTTTACTACTAATGCATTTTAATTTACCAAAAAATTTCAATTTAAGATTATATTAACAAAAACTATTTTATCATGTGTATTTTTTTAGGTGGATCCACCTTAAACGAAATCCTGGCTACTACGCCACTGACTCCTGCGAACGTTGCCAGCGACAGAAGCGGTGGTGGCGTTTACTTTTTTGGTGAGTATGGCATTTTCCATCAGCGATGGCATGAACAACGAGGGCTCCGGTGCCATTGCAATGAGAAGGAGGCGGCGAGGCTGCCGGCGAAGGGTGGGCGAGGGATTATGGATGGTGAATTGGAATGTGGTGATGAGTTGGGGAATAAGAGTCCTCTTTGGGCTTAATGAAGAGGAAGTAATTGGATGTCAAATGGAGTGAATTGTGTAGAGGAAGAAGGAGAGAGGAAAGAAAAGAGAGGTAGGTGTAGGAATCAGTTCGAGAAGCTGATGTGGTTGGGGAAGATGAAGATGGGGGAAAGCAAGGTTTGACCCTTCATTTTGATTTTATTTTGGTTTTATATGTTTAAAAATTATAAACAAAAATTAATCTGACGTGGAAGGTGATGTGATTGATGATGTGACATTTTCCGTTACAAATTTAGTAACTGTAACAGACTGTTAACCATTAGATTACTCACAACAATAGTTATGACTAATAATTAATATTTTTATAGTAGTGACTTGTGACTATTATTCATCGCTACTTAATAGTTCTGGCTAGTGACGGCAATGGAGCGGGGCGGGTACCTCAATACCCATATCCCGCCTAACGCAACTGCGGGTCGGGGAGGGCAAAATCCGTGCGAGTACGGGGTGGGGCGAGTCGACCCACTCTTATATGTTATTTGAAAAAAAATACACCCAAATTTTACTTTTTACGATAAAACGAAACGGAAAACACTATATGAATGAAAAATAGTGATAATAGAATGGGTAATTGAGTCTAACAAGTTGAAAGATTGACTCAAACTGTTGAATTTGCTGAACTGAACAGAACAAATAAACGACACACATATTTACGTGGTTTCCCCGATAACGGGACTAGTCCACGGGAGATTTCTACCTCTCCGAGATGAGAATATTATTAGGTTTTTTCGTGTGTTCACGTTGGTAGGTTACATGTCTTTTATATACAAAGCATCTCCTCTTCTAGCCCTATACACACGTCGGCTAGGGCTCTATTGGGCTACACAAATATACTACATACATGGGCCAAACAAACCTAACCCAAATCCGCTAACAGCCTCCCCCAAATTGATGACTACTACGTAGCATCAATTTTTCAGACAGGAACCAATGATGAGCACGAGGAAATGGCTTCGTAAACAAATCCGCCAGCTGATCGGCGGAGACCACATACTTCAGTCGAACAACCCCGTGTCGGACCAGATCTTGAATGTAGTGGACATGAATCCCAATATGTTTGGTATGATCATGAAGTACCGGATTTGCTGCAATCTGTATCGTACTCGTATTGTCCACGTACATAGTCATCGGAGAACCACAATGCACATCCAAATCTGCCAGTAGCCGCTGTGACCATACCAACTCGGAACCCACATCTGACATAGCACGATACTCGGCCTCCGTCGAGGACTTAGACACTTTATCCTGCTTCTTGCCCCGCCAGTTAATAAATGCACCACCAAAACGAATACACCAGCTCGTCGTCGAACAACGAGTATCCACACACCCAGCAAAATCAGAATCAGAAAAAGCCTGCAGAGTCAAATCACCAGTTGACGAAGAAAGATACCCACATCCCTCGTACCCTGTAAATAGCGTAATATACGATGAACTGCGGCCAAGTGATCAGTGCGAGGATCCAACATAAACTGACTTACTACCTGTACCGCATAGGAAATGTCGGGACGTGTAGATGTCAAATAGATCAAACTGCCAACCAAATGTCGATATTGGGAGGGATTAGGGAGCGGCGCACCATATGCCTTGGCCAGTTTCAGATTAGCTTCCATAGGAGTAGACACTGAGACACAATCAGCGAAGGCCACTGACGTCAAGAGCTCCGAGATATATTTCTTCTAACTCAGCAAAATACCCTGTGGAAATCGAGTAATCTCAAGACCCAAGAAAAAAGAGAGTGCCCCGAGCTCCTTTAATGTAAACGACTCATGAAGACCCTGTTTAAGTCGTTGAATGCCTGACAGATCATCACCCATAATAATCATGTCATCCACGTATAATAGTAGTACAATAAGCCCAGCGTTCCGACCGATGAGTAAACAATGAAGGGTCATTGAGACTTTGTTGAAAACCAAGGCCGAGAATCATAGATTGAAACTTCTCAAACCAAGCGCGAGGCGCCTGTTTGAGACCATATAGCGATCGCCGTAGCAAACACACCTGATCTGGGCACCCAACCTTAAAACCCGGTGGTCGATGCATATAAACAACCTCCTTCAAATCACCATAAAGAAAAGCATTAGAGACATCCAGTTGAAATAGAGGCCAATTACAAATAGCAGCCACTGCAAGGAGAGTACGAACAGTTTGCATTTTAGCAACCGGGGCGAATGTCTCCTCATAGTCCAGTCCGTACTCCTGACCACAACCTTGAGAAACAACACGAGCTTTAGGACGCTCAATACTACCATCAGCCCGGAGTTTCAATGCGTATACCCACCGAGAGCCCAGAACCGGCACATGAGGAGGAGGCCGATCCACAACAACCCAAGCCCCTTTTGCATGAAGTGCATCTATCTCCACATCCATCGCCTCATCCCACATCGGATCACCATGATCCTGCTTAAAACACGTAGGAACAAAACAACATCAACATTATACGTAACAAAATCATTATACCTCACAGGAAGTTGACCTTGCGTGACCCGATGAGACCGCCGAAGAACAGGCTCTACTGGCGATGATGATGAAGATCCATCAGACAACTGGACGAGGATGAATTAGGGGAGGCCGGCGGCGAACAGAGGGGAGGCGAGTAGGGGGAAGAGTGTCATCAATAGTGTCATCAAGATCATCGGGAAATGATGGCAACCGAACCGACCCCGATAACCAGCCCGAAGAAGACTCCGATTCCCCAGAAAAGTACATTGTCCTTTCAAAAAATATGACATCGCAAGATATACGAAGACGCTGTGAAGAAGAGTCAAAACATAGATACCCTTTATGAACATCATTGTATCCAAGAAAAACACACCGAACCGTTTTGGAGGACAACTTAGTTCGTTCCTTCCTTGGTAGCAAAACAAAACACGTACACCCAAACACTCGGAGCAGAGAATAATCAGGATGCTTCTGAAAAAGCATAAAATGCAGAATATGCTGCCCAAGAACAGGAGTAATTTGATAATTAATAAATCGTACAGTTGTTGCTAACGCCTCAGGCCAAAACCGAGGCGGAACCGAGGAAGCAAGAATTAAAGCCCGAGTTAATTCCACTAGGCGCCTATTTTTCCTTTCAACTAGGCCATTTTGCTGAGATACACCGGGGCATGATTTCTGAGTTAAGATACCCTGATCCCGAAAGAAATAGCCAAAGGATGAGAACTGAACTCACCCGCGGGATCCGAGCGTACCACCTTCACTGTATGCCCAAACTGTGTCAGAATCATCTTAACAAATTCCTGAGCAATGGCAAGCAACTCAGATTTAAGCCGAAGAAAATAAACCCAGGTAAACCGGTTCGCATGATCCACAAATAACGCAAAGTACTTATAACCATGGCGGGACGTATTAGTCGAAGGACCCCAGATCTGTATGTACCACATGAAATGGCTCCGATATAATAGTAGTACTAGAAGGAAACGAACTACGCGTTGTCTTGGCTTCAATACAACTAGTGCAAACGAACTCACCAAAGGAGCTGTCAACCCTTTTATTTCCAAATAATTTATGTTTACACATAGTACTCATTCTACTCGAATGAGGATGACCCAAACGGGAATGCCAAAGATCAATATCCGAATTCTTAACACTTGAGAAAGCCGAAAACAAAGGCTGAGAAACCGACCCCCCAGACACCAAACCCGGCGCCGCAGGTGCTGACTCCGACATACAAGGTTGACCCGACAGCTCCTCCAACTGAAAACTCCGCCCCCATTTACTTCCCCTGCCGATCTGCCTCCCCGTCGTTTGATCCCGAATAAAACAACCAGAAGAATCGAACACAACACGACAATTTTGCTCAGTAAGCTGGCTCACCGAAACCAGGTTCGACACTAATTTAGGAACATGTAATGTACGGGGTAACGATATCCGAGAATCCTGAACATCACCCATATGCTCAACAGATAGGCGAGACCCATTAGCTACTTGAATGGACAAATTCTTAACTGGTTGAGCATCACACATCTTAGTCTTATCACTCGTCATATGATTAAAACATGCGGAATCCATAAGCCAAGGTTTAGATGAAATACCAGACCCATGCATCGTGGAAAACGCAGTGGTAATTGCCGTGGGAAGTGACCGTTGAAGGGCTGCATTTATAAGCTTCTCCACATCAGCTGCAGTCAAGCTTGGGCTATTGGAGGACGTGGTCGAGCTCTCGCCCGAACCAGCTGAGGCCTGAACAGAATAGGCACCCGCAGCAGTCGAGCTCGACGAGTCCTGAGGACGCGCCTTCAGCCGACGACACTCTGATATAATGTGCCCGCCCTTCTTGCAAAACACACAAAAATTTTGAACATTGCAATATTTTTTAACATGACCCACTTCTTGACAGTGATGACAGGTAAGCTCCGACACCGGAACGCGATGCTGAAACTGCGGTTTGCTCACAGCAAACACTTTGTTACCCACAGCAGGAGCTGGAGCTTCAGTGCGACGTGGATGAGCAGCAGCAAAGACATGATCGCCCACTCCAGGCCGTGCATCAAGCTGGGATTGCGTACACAATCTAGTCTCTTCCCGATCCAGGGTACTCAAAACCCCTTCGAATTTGATGTCCTCCCAATTAAGTAACGTAGCCCGAACATTCTCAAACTCTGGCCGAAGTCGCATCAAGAAGTGCATTAGCCTAGCCTGATTTCGTTCAGCAACAACATCTGCCGTCACTGCCGCAGGACGAAGGGAAGCAGTCAGGAGGTCCTGCTCCGTCCACAGCAGTTGAGTAGCCTGGAAATACGCCGTCATATCCAGGTCTCCTTGTTCCAAGCTGGCGAGGGCAGTCTGCAGTTCAAACTGCCTAGCTACACTCGTTGTCGAGTATGTAGAGGCTAGGTAGTTCCACATCTCCGACGCAGCAGTGAATAGCTGTAATCCTAGAGCAATATTTGGATCCACCGATCCAAGAATCCATGTCTTGATACGAGCATTGTTTTGCACCCAGCGCTCGAGCTCCTGTGCAGCGGCCGGTGGGACTTGAGGTCTCGGCAAAGAACCATCCAACAGCGGAAGAAGACCTTTTCCTTCAACAAATATGCGAAACTGGAATTCCCATAACGCATAATTCTTCGAATTGAGCCGAACAGACAGCCGATCAGAATCGGTCACGGAAAGCTCGGATACCATGTTGAATTTGCTGAACTGAACTGAACAAAACAAATAAACGACACACAGATTTACATGGTTTCCACGATAACGGGACTAGTCCACGGGAGAGTTCTACCTCTCCGAACTGAGAATATTATTAGGGTTTTTTTCGTGTGTTCACGTTGGTAGGTTACAGGTCTTTTATATACAAAGCATCTCCTCTTTTAGCCCTCTACACACACGTCGGCTAGGGCTCTGTTGGGCTACACAAATATACTACATACATGGGCCAAACAAACCTAACCCAAATCCGCTAACACAAACTAGTTGAAAAAAGGTCAAAATAGGAGAAATATTTATAGATATTGTAAGAAATTGAGATTGAATGGGTCGAGAACGAGCGGGACGGAGCGGGACGGGTGAGAAGTAGATACTCATGCTACGACCCATACTACTACGGGTCGGGTAATACCCGCCCTATTGCGGATCAAGTTGGATAATAACTGCGAGACGAGTTCAAATTATCATTAGTTCTAGCTAACACAAAATATCAAGCTAGGAAGGAAGGGCGGAGGCGGGACCGGGAGGATGGATGGGGGAATGGGGAAGACGACACATGGCAGGCCGGCTTACCACTACTTCATCCGCACCGTCCCCTCTCTCTCTCTCTCTCTCTCTCTCTTTCGCTTGCTTTATGGCTGCCTCTGCCTCTGCCTCTGCCTGGCTGTGGCTGGGGAGATGGGATTGGGTTTCGCCGCCCCCACAACCACAAAACAAAACGCAGCAAGAAAGGAATGCTGTTACTGTACTGTACAAACCCCATAGCTTTCCTTCGCCTTCTCCTTCTTTCTTTCTGCAGTCTGCTGCACCACTAGTCTGTCTACTTTGTATTATTTGTATCAATCACCCACCTCCACCAAGCGGTACTAACTAATATCTCTCTCACTCATATATATATATTCTAACAATAACAAAAGGCCATTTTGACCGTTCTGCCCCTCCTCTCCTTTCATTCATTTTTTCCACCGTCTCCTCCACCACTTTCAACCACACCCTTTCTTTCACTAGACCCCACCCCATTCTTCCTTCCTCTCTTCTTTCTTTTCTTTTGATTAATCATTATTATTTTGTTTCTACACCATACATAAGAAAGGAACATGGAACCAGGAAGTAATCGTGTGGACTCCGTAGGTTCACAGGATTAAAATATTTGCGAGCGAGCTGCTCTTATTCTCTTCCCTTCCATTCCATGTGTTTCATTAACTAATAAGAGCTTCTTTTTTTTTTTTGGTGAAGATAAGAGCTTCTTTTTTTCTTCTTCTTTAGAATTTTCACCCGGGAGACCATCCTACACCACAATTGACATGTCCATAATTTTTTAAATAAATACTGATTGAACAACTTGTCCATGAGAAAATCAATATTGATATTCGGATAAAACGGCCTTCCCTCCAAGTGGCATTAATTAATTTGCTTCAATACTTTCCACCAAGAACCTCTTCTAATCTAACTTGACAAGGATGGGATTCCAGACTTTCCAGTAAAATACTCATTTTATATTACAGATATTTTATTCGGCAGCTACAGCTCTGAGACTCCAAAGTCAATTCTATGCTCTGCTGGCAATTTCAAATTAAGAATGGGATGGGACGAAAATATAAATCATTAATGGTGTATCCTTAATTTAATTTTCATGGCCATGGGCTGGGCCTGGGCGTCCATACAGAATCTTTATCTTCATTTTAAGCAAACCAAAATCTAAAGGCATCCGATCAGCCTCCCGGGGACAACATCCAACGGACGAGATTCATTACACCACCCACCACCAAAATAATAAACATAAAACAAAAACGAAAAATAATATAAAATAATTGACAGATTTGAGAGGGCCTCGTTGAACCACTTGTTGAACGCAGCCTTGGATGGCAATTCCGTAATATCAACCAAAAAACAAGCCTGTTCCCATAAATCCCCTCACCATCCTCACCTCTCTCTCATCTCATTCTTAATTTAAATTCCATCTTCCCTTCTTCCTATCTTCTCTTCCCCTTCCGCTCCACCACCACCGCCATTCATTCTCACCCGGATTACAGCAGAAACGAGAAGATCTCTCTCAGGATTCGCCCGAGTCATAGAAGATCAAAGATCTCAGTGAATCACTGGATAACAACAACTGAAAAATGAAGATGTGCGAGCTCTGCAAATCAATAGCCAAGACCTTCTGCGAGTCAGATCAGGCCAGCCTCTGCTGGTCCTGCGACGCCAAGGTCCACGGAGCTAACTTCCTCGTCGCTCGGCACTCCCGCACTCTGCTCTGCCACTTTTGCCAGTCGCTCACGCCGTGGCAGGCCGCCGGCGCGAAGCTCGGCCACACCGTCTCCTTCTGCTTGCGGTGCGCTAACGGAGATACTCACGAGGCGCGAAGAGGGGAGGAGGTCGAGGAAGAGAGCGGGAGCGAGGAATCGGAGCTGGATGAAGAGGAGGAAGACGAAGAAGATGAGGAGGATGGGGATAATCAGGTTGTTCCGTGGTCTGCCTCGGCCACAACGCCTCCGCCAGCGACTTCTTCTTCTTCATCTTCTGCATCGGAGAGCGACGGCGGAGAGTACGTCGAATCTAGGAAAGCAGTTTCTGTAAAACGAACAAGGGAGACAGATCTACTATCCTTGCTTGAGGTGTGTTTTGTGTTTCTTAGAATCCTACCATTTTTTGTTTTTGTTTTGCCCCATCTCGCTCTTCTTCCAGTTTTCCGTTCAAATCCTCATTCGAGAATCAAAATGACAGGGTGATATCGTCCGGCGATCTGATCACTGTCAGTCTGCGACTCGGTGTCACGCAAGCGAGTCGACTTCTCTTGACGAGTCGGTGAGACCTTTGAAAAACCGGAGAATAATCAGAACGGCCATGCTCTGCTGCTCCGGCGCAAGATCCGCGGCCATTGAGGAGTGTTTGGCGAGGCTGGATCCCATTAGTCAAAATCGTGTGAGAATTTGTGATGGGGAGGCGATGGTGGCCGTTGATGAAGGAGATGAAGAAGTTTCATCAGAAAATCTCAGCCGTACGATCTGAAGGAGAGATTCGATGGTTGGAGTAGGGCCCCTGATTTTCCTTGGCTCGGGGAGTTGGTTCGAAGGTACCGATGATGGCGTCTCCGAAAATCCTAACAAGAAAATTAATTAATTTAAATCATTGATTAGTTTCATGTTTGTATTAATCCCACTCCTTCCCCATTTAAATTTATAATTAATTATTGCATTAGGCGAGACTTGAGCGAGAGATAGGCATATTCTATTTGATATATAGCTTTTAGATAAGAGGGTTCGTTTGTGTAGGCTGTTAGCTGGTGTTTGGTGTGTAAAAAATGGGTATTGCCGTCAGTGATGGAATGAAATGTATCATCGAGTAGGAATATGAATTTAACATGGTTTGGTTGTTAGTGACAACTCACTCCGAATCCCGATCACTTGCTTTTTATTGCTCTGCTCTCTTCTTTATGTCGGAAATGTCGACAGCTCTGACGGTGATTTTGCTGTAATGAATTAGCATTGAAATGGACTTAACTCCAAGGCAATAACTGATATGATAAGTATTTATCACCTACTTATTCTACGTAGACTTAAAGTGAGGACTGAAAATAGCGGTTCCATCTAAAGGGCAGAGGGGGAGGGCAATAGGACTAATAGGGATCGACCATGACTTGGGAGTTGGGGGGAAAATGTTTAAAGCAGATTAGAGACGGCAATAGTTCGGGCATACATTGCATATTTATAGGTTATCCTATTCAAATTATTTCGAGTTTTACTCATACTCATATCCATATAAGAGTTGAGTAAGAAGTCAAAATTATGTCCATAATATTTGAATTTCGGTATCCACAGTTATTATGAATAATAATTTTTTTATAATTTCAATCAATATGTTAACATTTACATGTACAATCACATTACAGAAGTGAAAAAGTACGACGATAATACACTAGAATAAAAAAATTGATCTCAAACAACACAATTTCATCAAAATATTATATTTGTATGCTAAATATAAAATGTTGAGAAAATGAATGGTTATTTCTATACATATGCATGTGTGTAATCGAGCAGATTCGTGTTGGATAGTGAGAAAATCATGTCTACCCATTACTCGCAATATTCGGGTTCGGGTTTTACCCTACCCGTTAAGGTCGAATTCGAGCGGATATCCACGATTTCAGATATTTTTGTCATCTCTATAGTAGATACACAATAATTAATTGATACCGGAAAGTAGGATGTGTCAAATTGACAATAGTTAATCGAAAAATGTGGTGATTGAATGTTGACAACTTCATTTGTTAATCACATGATATTTACATTTTGTGCTTAACTTCAATTCCATATAAGTTTACTTTTTTATAAGTGAGTGTGTTGGTAACTTATATAAGATATATTATTGAAACTCTCAAACAGTTCTAGACCTGGTCGTAGACTTATATATGTGGTATATATCAGTTCCTTCTAATTCTAAGGGGTAAAAATGAATGAAATCCCTTTATTTCACAGAAAACAGCACACATCCAAATAAACGATCCCTACTACAACACAATCAGCGGTTGTGGTTACTTGGATTGAAGTAGCAGGTTAAACGAGTGGTGCAGCCTCATAAAGGCAACACAGAGAGAGAATACTGGGAAAGGAGAAAAGGGAAGGGAGGAGAAGTGATCGTGCTGTGCTGTGCTGTGCTGTGGCTGGCTAAGATACGAGTTATGTGAAACTTTAAACACCAACCAACCATTAAAACATCACCTCTGCTTGCTTTGATGATGGATGGTGAACAGAGTTACAGAGTGTCCCCAAACAGAGAAAATTCCTTTTTGTATATTATTGTGTTGTGTGTCATTGTTTTGTTTTCTGTGGGCTGTGGGGGAAGAGTACCGACTTAGGAAAAATATCATATATTCATATTGGTTGGGGTAGAAAGAGAGACAGACAGATTTTCTTCTTCCATTGATCATGTGGCTGCAGTTTCGGCCTTGCGATTTTACTGGCCACAAATTGGAACACTCACAAACAGCCCTTTTGAAATGAAACCCACTTCTAAACTTCTAACCCCCTGATTTGGGGAAGTTGGATAGGTGATTGCGTGCAACTTTTGTTGTTTTCCCCTGCATGCTCTGCTCTGCTCTGCTGCGATCGAACTACTGGGCCTCCCTCCTTCGGTCAAAATTGGCAACCATTGATTATGATCCACTCAAATCCCAAGTTGTTCATTATTTCCCTTCTTTATGACAAACATAACAGAAGCTATCTAGCCCCCACACAAATCAATATCCAATGTGTGCAAGAAAAAAAAGTGTGAACAGATTCGTTAGCGCCTGCCTTATAATCCCTAATTAGATTAAGGTTGTGGTACTATTCGATGATATTCTTGGAGCTCTTCTTACTTAACTTCTTTTTTAATAAGGGCGATCGGTGCTATTCAAGTGTTTTGTGCACCAACTGATTGATGGCGTGCATCGAACTCATGATTTTGCATGTGTCGAACAAACAATGCTATTAGCTGAGCTGCCCATCTTTCGCATGTGTCGATATTCTTGGATCTCCTCTTACGTACTTGAGTTAGCAGCGAAGCGATTGAACATTGACACAAACAAAAGGACAATTCAATAACGTCATCGTGTATTGAACAACAAGTATGCTTCGAGATGATATTCAAATTCTTTCTGAAATAGTTATTGAAAAACAACAATAAGACCCAATTTTACATTTAAAAAAAACACATAATGTTTTATTGCTTAATAAATTTATTATCCTCGTCCCATGTGAAGATTGTTTTGGTGAAGCGCCAACTAATCTCTTGTACCAACGCAATTACATTATAGAGAGGTTAGTGGGAATTAATAGCGGCGTTGGTGGTAGAGGTGGAGATCTTTGCTTTGGTGCTTGGGGTTCATTTTCATGGTGGAGAGCCGATCTGAAGGTCGCCATCAAGGCAAAGGGATGGGAAGGGGAAGTGGGGAGGTCAGATATTTTTTTGGGTGTTTTGTTTTGTTTAGTGGAATTGTTTTTATGGTTGAGGAATAAAATATCTGTGTGGGGACGGATTGATTGTGTGGCCCGGCGTAGCCTTGCACATCAATGGTATATATTGTGGGATGATGTTGGAAGGATGAATGGTGATCTTAGATAGATGTGAGCGAGAAACACGTATTTGGATATATTCATATTTGTTCCGTTTTTTAGAGTCATGAGTACTCAAATATCTGTAATTTTTTTTTCCGGGATGAAACTTGGGATAAAAAAAAGTTCTGCAGTGGGTACTCACGGGTAACCCGTTAATACCCGTTTGGGTATTACGGGTACTCGTACTACCCGCCAAGACAAAGTATCCACAATCTCTATGCTCTGAAATTAATTGAGTTACTATTTGGTTTACAAATTTATCTAGGAATATGTTTGTTTATCAATATGTTGATTGGTTAAGTGTTAAAAGTTCAAATGGATGATACAATATTAAATGCAACACTCGGTTGCTTCTCCTTCCTTCTGGGAAATTATTTTAGGTCCCGTTTGGATGAGAGTTTTCTGTAAGAGATTTTGGCACAATCTCTAACAACGGGGAATTTTAATAAAATTACTCGTTTGGGATAACGCTTATACAATGAGAGACTTGAAACATCATAGATTTCAAAAACCCTTATACGTGGGTTTTTGAAATAGCTAACGAGCATAGGCTATTTCCAAATCTTTCGTCTTTTATTTATTTTTTCCATGGTTCAGGAAACCGTACCGGACATCATATCAGATTCCTCTCTGGTATGGTATTTTGGGGTACGACCGTGGTTCAACCGTTTTGTACCGGTGAATACCGTTTTGTAATAATAAAATATATATTTTTGTCAAAAAACGTATCGGCCAAAACATAGTACCGTCTCGGAGTAATACCTGAATAAAAGAAAAGAAATCCCCATCCCCATATTGGCATTGATTTCCCATATTCAGATATTCTACCTCCTCTCTCTCCTTCTTTCTCCCACCACCTCACCATCAATCAATTTCCCACACCCATTCTCTCTCCCTCTCTCGGCTCCTTCTCCCTGCACGCTCTCACTATCAAAATCAATTCAATATCCCCCTTCATCACAAAATCACAATCCTCTGCCTTCCAAACAAATGGAGCGCCAAATCAATAATAAGAATGGAGGCTCTCAAGAATGATTGTGCGGGAAGGGAGCGCCAGAGGCCGGAGAGGAAGGGTATAGCTCGGGCCTCGTGATTGATCTCACAAATCTTACTGAATCCTGCCTTTTTCCTTCGCCGTTGCGGGGATTTAGTCGGATTCTTGATCGATCTCACAGATCTGGTCGATCTCGAACAGGGGAGGAGACTCGGCAGGGGAAGGAAACTCGAGCAGGGTATGGAACTCGACGCGGCGGCGTTCTTGAGAAGTCAAGCTCGTCGCTAGAGGTAGGGGTCAACTAGAGAATAAAAGAAGAGCGGCGAGGCGGGACGTGAAACTGGAGAAGAACCAGCCGCTTCGATAGTTCAATTAGGGATTAGGGTTTGGCAGTGGGTTTTTAATTTTTTTATTTTCTTCATTTTTGTTGCAAAAACAGCAGCGTTTCATTGTGAATAGCTTACCGCCGGTTGGAACAAAACCGGGTGGTATTTCGTTTCAGGCCGGTTAAATCGAAAAACTGGCCGATACGATAATTCTGCCACTAAATGCGTGTCATTCCGTTTTTAGTCCAATTCCCGGTTGAACCGGCCAGTACGATCTGGTTTCCTGGTCCTTGATTTTTTTCCAATGTGTGCCCTTCATTCCAGTTCGTCCCACAACCTTTCTTCTTCCATCCGACAGCGATGACAGCGAGAGTGCGAGGGTGGTCAGCTTCTTCCCAATCTTGCCAGCCACCTGCCTCCACTCCATCTTTCAACTCATCTCGTTGGCGTCCCTCACCGGATGGCATCTCCATCCTACTCGTATAGAAGCCTAGTTGGCAAACTCATATATCTCACAACAACACGACAGACATAATCTTTGTTACTCAGCAAGTTAGTCAATACGTGAGTTCTCCATCTGTGATTCATAAGAAGGTTGTTATCGGAATTTTAAGATACATCAAGAAGAATCCTGGTCATGTTCTCTTCTTTCTTGTCAAGCCTCCTCTCACTCTCAAAGCTTTTAGTGACTCAGATTGGGGTGCTTGTCCTGATACATGCAGATCCATTGCAGGCTATTGTGTATTTCTTAGAGGATCTCTAGTTTCATGGAAATCCAAGAAGCAAACCACTGTGTCTCGATTCTCCCGCGAAGCTGAATATAGAGCATTAGCCTATACCACTTGTGAAATCCAGTGGTTACTGTTTCTTCTCAATGACTTCAAGGTTCCTCATTCACATCATAGCAACCTCTATTGTGACAATCAGTAAGCTATTTACATAGCTGAAAATCCTACTTTCCATGAAAGGACTAAACACATTGAACTTGATTGTCATCTAGTTCGAGAAAAAGCTTGTTGCTGGTGTGATTAGACTTCGCCATGTTGCTTCAGATCATCAGCTCGTTGATGTCTTCACTAAGCCTCTCTCTCTCTTGTACCTTTTAGTTACCTCATCTTCAAGCCTGGAGTGCTGAATTTGTACCCTCCAGCTTGTTGGGGGGGGGGGGGGTAACAGAAGAATCCAATATGATTTTTTCTTCTTCAGGAATCGAACCCGGTTCAGGAGAAGAAGGCATCTCCACTAAGTGAAGCAGCGTCATTCCATCCTTCCCTGAAGTAGATCCAGGTGTCATGTGTCGCACACGTATTGGAGCCTTATGGACCAATGAGAGGTGAGCTTTACCAACGGTCTGGACAACGATTGTTTTTACTATTCATCATCTCTGTAATTGTTTTTCACCAGCAAAGTTGGATGTTTTTGGATTGTAGCTTGGACTATAAATCTGTAATGAGAGAAGGAAAGGGGGAAGTTGAAACCCTAATTTTCTCACAACCAAAATGTTGTTAAAGAAAGTATGGGTTACCCGTTATCCGTCCCGTACGGGTAATGGGTACCTGTTAACCCGTATGGGTTTGGGATATGGGATGAAGTTTCTTCTCTAAATGGGACTGGGTACCCGTTTCAAATGGGTGGGGTACCCAGTTCCTTTGGTCACCCCTAATCTCAGGGGTGTTAAAACAGAGTAGTTACCACGGTAACAGTTTTAACCGGTAGTATTTGGATGATTAGGTTCGGTTTGGTTAAAATTTTTAGGTTGTTTAGTTTAAGTGGTTTGGTTTCAGACACTTCTAACCAATGAAACCAAATTTACCAGTTAAGTAACTAGCCATATATCTAATATATATTTTATATACATACTTAATACTTTGCATAACCACTCAAGAGACAAACGTTGCTCCCTTTTAGACTCATAATAAATAAAGTTTAATATTGTTCATATAATGTATTTGTATTTATATAGTGTAGACTACAACATATGAACATCTAATTTAGATGAAACTCATACATTATGTTGGATGAAACACATAATTAATACTTTGCATAACCACTAAAGAGACAAACACAATAATTCATTAACTACACACCATTGACATATATTTTTGTTAGGTGAATACTTCTTTTGGTCGTAAGATAATTGAATTAGTTGCATGTATTTATGTTAAGAATTAATTATAATTATATGTTAATTGTCATCTTTTGTATTATAAATTGTGAATTAGTGCATTAACCAAAAAAAATTCTCATATAATGACAATGTCATGTTATATTAGTTAATTTGGTTAACCAATTATCCAACCGATTAAATTTTAATTTGATTAATTTGATTATTGTATTAGTTTGGACGGTTTGATTATAATATTGTATTCAATGGTTAATATAATTTAATCTTATTTGATTTGTTAATTACCATTATAACCATTTTAACACCCCAAGTGATCTCTCCTCCTTCCTTTTCTTCTATTATTCTTTCTTCTAGCTCTTTGCATTGTCCAGTCTCATCGTTTTAGAACGTTAATTTTTATTGTATTATCAGAATCATCATACGTTAGTTTATTTACTTGTGAATATGACTGGCGCTTATTTTAGAGCTCAATGTATCGGAAGCCTAGTTTCCAACTGCGAACTAGATGAGAAATAAGATAACTAATGAGTGTATGCAATTGAAATATTGAATAATATACAATAGACTAGTTGATATAATCACTGGAATTTGATGCCCTTAAATCAAATTCTAAATACGGCTCTGCTACTCTTTCATTGTGACAATCTCCAATTCACACATTAGTACTTGGTCGTAACACATCAAGACAATATATAATACGTTTTCATGGGTTCGGAATCGACCATTTCAAAAATGCAAGCACGAGAGCATTTCTCGATAGGTTATTTAAGGAATTTCACCACAATAATTACACGCCACGTTTTGTCCCTATATTTGCTCACACGCTACGTATCTTCAACCAATTATCATTTTCTCTTTTTATTTTATTATTTCCTTTCCTCTTCTTTTTTTTTTTTGACAAAAGATAATCATATATTGAATCAAGCCAAGTTAAACCTTGGAAAACAACCAGGTCTGGAAATCAAAAAAACGACTCATAGTCGGGTACAAAGAAAGGGCCTTTCGAGCCACCAAATGGGCTACCCTATTGCAACGCTGACCTACAAACCGAACATCAAACGCGGATGGGGGACTAAGATACTACAAAATCTCTTCAAGAACCGCCCCCGTCTGGTTGTCTCTAACATCTGCCTGGTTAATTTTATCAATGATCACCTTGGCATCCCCTTCAAAAACAATGTTCGAAAAGCCAAGTTCCAAGCACCAAAGAGCCGCTGCCCGGAGCACAAGTAATTCCACCACCAACAGTTCATCAATCCCCGAGAACTGGACACCTTTAACCAACAGGACCTCCCGCACAGGAGTTAAAAGAACAATCTCCCCCGCCGAGTGGGAGCCACACCTAGTTGCACCATCCCACATACAAATAATCCTATCAGCCCCAGTAGTAGGAAGGGTCCGAGTGAGAATCTGCCAGACAAAAACTTTCAATTTAGGAGGGATATTAGCATTCCATAACCGGATCCAGCTAGCCTCATTCATCCAACTTGCCAGTGACTTCCAACGACCCCTCCTCCTATCCAGAGACACAACCAGAATATAAAAAAGGTACACTTGGTTAACTACTAAAACATGTCACATTTAGTCACTGTCTCGTTAGCCCCCGTCAAACTCCGGTCACTCTAATTACTTTTTATTTATGAATGTTGGACGAAAACTAACGGGAGAGTAACTAAATGTGACATGTTTCAGTAATTCGAGTGACCAAAATTGATATTAATTTTTTCTAGTAACTAAACATGACATGATTTGATAATCTCCATGAACAAAAGTGACATTTTAAAAAAAGTAAAAAGTATATGTAGGAGAGGAGAGGGTTTAGGGATGGAATGGAAGCGAAGAAGAGGTGGGGAGAAGGGGAAAGAAAACTTTTCACCTCTTCCACACTTCAATCCTTAAACCTTCCTTGAGCTTTTCACCTCTTTTGTAGATAAGTAGTGGATCGTTAAGAGAATCGTCGTTTAAAACAAATTCCGTGCGAACTTTGTTGCACTTACACTGCACAATCGGCATCGGAGGCTGGGATTCATCCTCGAATGAGGATTGCATACCCCCAAAATCCACAAATCGACCGAGTGTGAAAGGGAAGGAAAAGCTCTAATTTTGATTGTTGCCAACCCGTGGTGGACTGTCAGATTCGTCCCGGACCAGGTCTCCTAACCGAGGATTGGATACCCCCAAAATATTAATCAAATATTAACTTCCTGTTAGCAGTTTGTTAGTAATATTGACTTGATAACATGATACTGACTTGGAAGAGACACGTAGCAGTCAAAATTCAAATGTTTTAGTATTTTAACTAACAAAAGAGTTAAAAATTACTATATGACTAATATTTTGATATGTTACAAAAGATTTGACTTATATTTTATATTTATCAAAATTAATCATTACTTCATCTCATATAAACTTATTAAACTATTCCTATGAAAAAATGCATAGTTTATTGAAAATTTTGTCAACAAAATAAGCTCATTGTGAAGTCGAGGCTCATCTAACCTGTAACTTGATTTTAAGCTCTTTCTCGACCACAATGAATCTCTACTTATTGCTTCTTGCTAGATTTCAAATCTGAACGTTGCACCCTCATTCATCAATTATAGAAAAATTTGTCAATAAAATAAGCTCTTTATCCAAACTAACCATTCATTTCATAAGAATATTAGCCTTTACTTTCACAGTCGTCTTTAGTTTAACACAATTTTTGCTGCCCATGATCCTTAAAATGGCCACATGACTATTTTGCTGATTTGGTTTCTCTACTAAGTTATAATGTGACACTCTTTGTTTTGCTTTCCAAATCATCAAGTATTATAGAATTCATTTTTTTTGCAATTGGTCGAGTTTCTATGTAATCTAACGAACTTGATTAAACAAACCTGCTTAGTTGAAGAACCAAATTTAGTTCGACAAACTTATATTTATCTGGTACCAATTTCAACACTCTATATATATGATAAATTAGTTTTTATTTACCTACACCCGATCTATGCATGACCCCTTCAGCCCCAATATTAAGTAGACATGTTTTCTGACAACCAAATCATACGTTCTTATTGCAACTTTTAGATAAAAAAACATAGTAACACAACAAAACGTGTATCGCAGAAAAATCACTTGCATTTAGGTTTCAGGGAAGCCACTTCTTAAATTATATTATATATACTATCATATGACAGTTTATTTTAGCTCAATGTTTTTGTATGAAAATTTTAGCTCATATACAATAATATTGAACTTACCCGGCCAACTGGCCGGGCTATGATCTAGTGTGAGTTAAAGCAATTACATTGGTGGTGGAATCACGGGATTGGCACCTCAGCCTTGTTCCCCGTCTTAATTAACCCCTAAAAATTAACAATAGTATTTGTTGCAGTACGAAGCGAGACCAATAAGATGGAATCTAATGGGCCAGGACAGGAGGAGGAGGGTTAAGTCAACTATCCATTCATAAATAAATAATCATCAACAATTATATATATATATATGGTGACTACTTCGGTGCACTCACAAAAATGAGTGCGTTTAATGCACCCAACTAAAAAACTAGACTTTTTTTTGTCAAAAGATATCATATATTGATCAAAAAAGATAGTTACATCCCGGAAACAAGCCAGGCCCGGAAATCAAAGACGCGACATACAGTCGGATACAAAGAGAGGGCTTTTCTAGATACCGAATGAGCTACCCTATTGTTCTCCCGACCTACAAATCGCACACTGGACGCGCAAACTTTGATCAATCTCCTCCAAGACAGCACCCAGACAGCTATCCCTTATGTCGGCTTGGTTGATCTTATCAATAAGAACCTTCGCGCCCCCCTCGAACCGGACTTCTGACAAGCCACACTACACACACCAAGCCACAGCCTCCCGCAGCACAAGCAATTCTACCATCTGAGACTCATCAATCTGGGGGAACTGAACCCCCTTCGCCAATAGAAGCGACCACGCCGGATCGAAAAGTACCATTCCACCAGCGGAGTGCGATCCATTCCTAGTTGCTCCATCCCACATGTATATAAAGCGGGAATCATCCTCTTGACTTAAGTGCGGCAGTACCGGAAAAGACCCCGATTGAATTGACGCATTAGCGCAGGGATCCCAAACTGTTTGCCTTCAAAGACAACCCAATTCCGGGAACGTCATATCCACCAGAGGATAGCAACCACCGCTATGAACAAATGTGGGTGATGGATAAGAGCCAACAGACGCTTAAGAAACAAGGGGAACATGTGCCGCGGCAGTCCCTCCCAAGTATTGCAGCCTCGAGTAATCCCAGAGGGCTCGCGCAACCGGGCAATCAAGAAACAAGTGCTCCATTGTCTCCGGTCTTTCCCAGCAAACCAGACATCTCGGGATCACAGGAACCTTTTTCCAATGAGCGCTTCAGTAGTTGGTAAAGCCCGACTAAGGATTTGGCAGACAAAAATCTTCAACTTGGGAGGTATCGCTGCCCCCCACAGCCGGATCCAACTTGGCTTATCCATCCAACTAACCGAGGACCACCATCCCCCCCTCCTCCTATCCAACTCCACCGCCAAATGATAGGCCGACTTAACCAAGAACACTCCGTCCGCCGTGTTATGGCAGATCAGTTTATCAGGAACGTTCTGCTGCGGAAGCGGGATATCCTTAATGGCACGGCAGGTCGGCGGGTCAAACCACTGACTCAGTTTATCATCAGACCATTGCCCTTCCCCTGGGCAGATAACCTCCGCCACCGAAGGGTCACCCCCTTCTGGAAAGACTTGCGGGTTATAGCACGGGGGATCCAACTGGAGCCCTGGGATCCAGTTAGAGTGGAGAAGAGAAACCGAGTTACCATTCCCCACCTGCCACCTCAGCCCCATTTACAATAACTGGCACCCGAAGAGAATACTCTGCCACCCCCATGAACGGCGTGATCGAGCCTTCGCCCCCAGGAAGGTCCCCTGAGGGAAGTACTTCCCCTTATACACCTGCGCAAGGAGACATTGGGGCTCATTGAGGATCTGCCATCCAATCTTTGCTAACAAAGCTGCTCAAATCGGCGAAATCCCATTCCCCCATTGTGTTTACTCCTGCACAGATTATGCCAGGACACCCATCTAACCTTGGGATGAGCCTCATCCGCACCCCACCAGAAGCGGGCCACATGTCTATCCAATAGGCGACACAGAGAGAGGGGTAAACGGAAGCACGACATAACATGCAGGGGTAACGCAAACGCGATTGACTTAATCAAAGTTTCCTTTGCCGCCCAGGACAGAGTCCTTTGCTTCCACCCCTGTAATCGCTCTATCAGCTTATCTTCCAAGTACCGAAACGTAGCCATTTTCGACCTGGCAACCAGCGTAGGTAACCCCAAATATTTATCATGGACCCCTACCGCACCCACTCCTAGAATTGTGGCAAAAAATTCTTGGTCAGGTAGGGCAATATTCTTGCTAAAGCACATTGCAGACTTTGCCAGATTAACCCTTTGGCCACTCAATTTCTCATATTCATTCAGAACCTCAATTAAGTTCTCGCACTCCTGGAGAGAACCTCGTAAAAATAAATAGGACTCAAAAACTAGACTTAAGGTGTCGAATTTTGAATTTTAATTTGTTGAATTAGTGTAATATGATGATATAACATATGACAACAACTAATTAGCCGATTACCCTAAGCCCTAGACCTTCAATTTTGATTTCTATCCCTAAACCCCAAATTGTAAACCATAACTCTAAATCTCTAAACTATAAATCCTTCAAATTAAAGTAAATCTTTAATGGTTTTTGTACAAATTCATGTGTGTTATTGTTCATCACATCATAAGTGATGATTGACATCATTTTGACATAAATTGCATTTTAAAATGACGGTTATGAAGTGAGTGCACTGAATGCACCCAAAAAAATGAGTGCACCGAAGACACCATCATATATATATATAATGGTTGATAATAGCATTATTATGTTTTTTTTGTAGTTCAAAACACATATATGATATAACCAAATATCAACCGTAAACAAAAAATGTGGCTGAGGCTCTCTCAACTCAACCCCACATACACTCCACCAATCACACGTTTTAACCGATCCCACTCCAATCCATCACTCGTTCTTCCTTTTTTTTAATAAGATGATTTCTTAAACAAATTTAATAAAATTAATTAAGTAATTGAACCAATGAAAAATCATAAACCACAAAGTAAATAATAATAATATTCGGCCGCTAATGGAAGCTTCCCTCCTTCATTGGAGACATGCTACCAAATGAAATGAAAGACAACAAAAACAAAAGGAGGGAGGGCCCTCTCTCTCTCATTCTCGTTATTTGGTTTTTTTTTTTTTTTTTTTTTTTTTGGAGATTGTCCGGTTGGTTGATGGCTTGATGCAGTATCGAGACAAGTTTTGTGCGGTGGTGGTGGTTGTGTTAGATATTTTCCTCCTATTCTCTTCCACAAAGTTTCTCCGCCAACTATTCTTTTTTTTTTTTCAATAGATAACTGGCATTACCAAATCAAAGATATCAAAGTTTACAATCCAAAAAGAAACCACTGATCAAAATCAAAACTCGCAACAACAGCAGATAACAAAGAGATGGTCTTCCTGGCTACATCATGAGCCACCCGATTATCATTCCTGCCAACAAAAGAAACACCAAAAGACCGATATTGCCTCCGCAACTCCTCAATTTCCACAAGTATACGCCCTCCCTTCATATCCCGAGCATCCCGACGCAGAATCTTCTCAATCACACCCTTGGCATCCCCATAAAACCAAACTTCATCCATCCCCATAAAAAAAAATACTATTCCCTTTTTATTTTTTTAAGGGTTATTATTTTTGGTGTGTTTTTTAAGGGTTATTTGTTTGTTGAGTTTTAAAATATGACAGATTTTTAGTTTTTAAGGTTTTATAATGAACTCGTTGTATTATGGATTTGAATGAGTTATTCGTTTGTGTTTTTATCAATGATTTACAACTTTTTGTATTAAGGGTGTCAAATAGAAGATGAGATTTACAAATTTATGGAGTTCTATGAATTTGAATCTAAAAAAATTGTGAAAATCTCATGAATTTTGTTTCCAATTTTTGAACGTAACTAACAATGGAGCTAGTTAAATCCATCATGATTGAAATTTGAGTCACAAATCTACCATTCAAATCCAACATGCAAAACAACCCGTAAATAAATAATTGCGTACGTTACAAGTTGTTGTCCCTTATTATTCATATTTAGTTACAGCTCTACTTAATTACTCCAAACAGAATTTGGACTTGGGGGCATCTTTTTGACTAGGGGTGGATAACGGGTTGGGTACCCGTCCCGTTCGAAACAGGTACCTATTCTTATTTGGAGAGTAAACTTCATCCCATGTCCCAAACCCATACGGGTTAATGGGTACCCATTATCCGTACGGGACGGACAACGGTACCGGGGGTAACCCATAATAAGGAAAATATAATTAAAACTTTCAAACTTAATGCTTAAATGGGGAAATAATTAATCTGCTTGAAATTATTATATAATTAAAATTGGAGATAAACGTGCTGGCTACCAATTCTTTCCTTATCACTGATGATTAATGAACCAAAACTGTACTGAACACACTAATGGCACCTGTCAAGAGTTTTCAAGTCAATTAGTCGAATACTCACATCAATTTTTAGTTCTGAGTGTCATACCATACTTCAAAAACTTGGTTTCTTCAACATACCAAGTAGCAGCTATATGTTTCAGCAGGCAAGGCATATTATATATTGCAGACGAAGAAGGGTAAAAAAATAAGGAGAAGTGACTCAAACGGGTATTACGGGTACCCGTATAATCAAAACCGCTATTAACGGGTAACCCACAGATACCCGTTATAGAAATTTTTTATCCCAAATCCCATCCTATTAAAAAATACGGGTATTTGGGTACCCGTAACTTTTAAAAAAAAAGACGAGTATGGGTATACCCAAATACTCGTTTCTCGTTGCACACCCCTATTTTTGACGGATGCATAAGTGCATATGGGATCCTTTCTACCGAAACAGGATCTTTCACGATCTGGTGGGAAAGTGACCTGTTCAGTTCTTTCTTCTTGTTCCTCCTCCCATGAAAATTAAATTCCTTTTCAATCTCACTACTGATCGACCACTCTCTCATTTGTCTTCTTCAATGCAGTTAACGGCATGGATTATTATTATATCAACACATGATTCGTGTAGTTGGTGATTACAAGTGGTGTTCACCCCCAGATTAATCAGTTTGTCTAATATTGTTTTCTTATTAGGGGTAGGCTCAAGTAGAATGGTATGAAGGTTAATACGGTGTGATCTCGGCTTTGATTCTTAAAATGTATCATAATGAGAAAAATTCTTTTGATAGGCAAAAATAGGGCTATCGGTCGCAAACGTGAAACGCCTACTCCCATTAGTTCGACGAGTATAACTGGAGATCTAGGTATAAGTGTTTGACATACATGGTCATGCAAACAATTGTGGAGGTAATTAAAATCGAAGTTACTGTAGAGTGAACTGTGAACGCAACCACAATTTGAAGCAAACATGCTCCTGAGAGGTATCCTTATTAGAAGTGAAGCATTTAAAAAAAAATCATGCGATCAATGTTGTTACTTAGTTGATTCATGTCGGCAAAAACCATATGATCTGCACCGATTTGATATTGTAAATAGTTTTTGTTTTCCGGCGAGAAAACTTGCGTTGAAATGAGATTAATGCACCTTTGACTTCTTTGGGCAACGATTACTAAGACACGGCTCACACCTCTTCAAACAAAGTTCGAACGAGGGTGTTTGATTGATGATTTCTGGGAACGAGATCTAAATTAAATTACTTCTACTCCTATGGAGGTTCGGCGAGAGGTCCAAACTACGAACTACATCTATGGCTACATGATAGAGAAAAGGTAAAGGATAAACTTGACATGTGTGTCAGAGTGTTGGTTTTGGAACCTTTGTCTCTGTTCATCCCTCCTCTTATTTATAGCCACGAGGAGGTAACCGCCATAGAAAACCACTTGTTGGATAACTGCTACAAAGAACCACTCCCCCTTCTTCGGTAGAAAACGCCTCTTGGATAACTCCCAAAAAGAACCGCTCCCTGCTTCCTCAGAGTGGTGATTACTCCTTCAACCGCCTAGGGGCCTCTCTTGTAACCGTCGTGGGTCTTGGAGTGTAGAATTTGATGATGCGGAAATAACAAGAACACACGAGACAACGATTTTACGTGGTATCCTCGATCGATTGATTGATCGAGACTAATCCACGGTGAGCTCATAAGAGCTCACGGCTGATCTCTTATTAGGATTACATCTTGACGGCTTGCTTACGACAATCTCGTAGCTAAGCTTATATAGAGAAAGACTTAGGGTTAAAACCCTAATCCAACAATAAGATGAGGCCCAACAAGGCCCAATACTAACATGGTTTAAGTAACTGCAACACTCCCCCTCAAGCGAAGACATGAATGACAAGAATGTCAAGCTTGAAGAAGTAAACGTGAAGAACAAGCATGATGGCTTGAACCACAAAACTCGAGATGAATAACATCTCAGACGAGGTTGATTGGAGACGACTGACTCTCTCTGAACAACCTGATGATAGAGACGATTGACTGCGTCTCTTGAACTGGAACACACTTGGTACATCGCGGTCGACCTGATGACTGAATTAGTCGACCGACATATGTTGACCTCCTATTCTCCCCCTCAAGCCAGAGCATAAACATCGTGAATGCCTGGCTTGAAAAGCGATGAATGGTTGATATGTGCCTACTAATGAACCGGAAGAGGGGAAGACCATTTCTTGGATCGTGAATGCCAGCTGGACGATGAAGGGACGATTACTTCTTTGATCGTACTACCTTTTGAATGCCAGGGAACGATCATTTAATGGACCGTGAATGCCGCAATCGATACGTGACTATATGTTGATGGGTAAAGCCTGCAAAATGAATTAGTTTACCCAAAAAACTAATTGAAGAGTCCATTAATAAACTCTTACCAAAAAGATGTGGGAGCCCATAAGGGCTTATTTCCCTGTTCGAAGGTAACTACCACTCCACTGTTGCCTTTTTGTAGCATCTGTTGGCCCAAAAAATGCAATTAAATGGCCCAATATCCATAAGCGGGCCCATAAAATTAAGGAACCCTTTGACCTCTATCTCTCCTCTCGCCGCTTCTGTGCTTCTTCTTCCTCTTTCACCTTTCATGACAAGACAGTTGCAGAGGAACGGCGAGTGGAGGAGCTCCGATGGCGGGTGCGGCACAGAGATCGGTGAGGTGGACAAAGCTTGGTGCCGCTTCAACCGCTGTGACTGTAGCGATTCTTTGACTTTCTTGATTGATAGACTAAGGCATGAACTTGTAGCGGAAGACGACAAGCCGATGCAAAGGATGGCAAGAGCACCGCTCTAATCATGACGAGGACTCTACTGGTCTAGCAAGACATGACTGTCAATGACGCTAGTAGCAAAGAAATTAACCCACCGGTGGAGAATGAAACGGGGTGGATTGCCGGTGATGGAAGCAAGATCCACCGCCTGTTGCTGCACTGGTGGATTGATCGAATTTGAGGCTAGGATGACTGCAGCTGAAGTTCAGGCCGCTCATTGACTGACTTCTAGACTCCAAAGACGTATCACCATGGTCTGTTTGTGAATCCCAGGAACTCGGGCGAGACTGTTGTACCAAAGCTGTGAACTTTAGGAACTGAGAGGACGAACATAGTATTCTGACCTTGACTGTAGATGTTTCCGGAGGCAGAGACACGCTCGGCGCTTGAATTGACGTGGCCTTCTTGTCAACACCATTGAGTCGAAGAAGCACACTTGAGAAGCCGGAGATTAGCGGCTTCGGTGGGAGTGATGGCAGCTAAAAGATGCCGAGGGCGCTGATGGCAAGGACAACGACCGAGACAGAGTTGGAGCCGGAATGAACCTCGGCTCTCCTGATGACAACAACCACGAATGATTGGCGATTGATGACCCACGGCGGAATGGACTTCGCCTAGGTCGACTATGCTCAGCGGAATAACATCGCTGATATGCGGAAGAATTGACGGGACGCCAGCTTTGCCGGATTTTGACCGACTCGGCAGTGGATCTAAAACACGAGCATCGCTGATGCGAGGCTGAGATGACCGAAAACAAACCTCAATTGTGGGCCTTGACGGAGACTGGAAGCAACCGACTTACGCGGCTTCTGGTCTTGCTTACCGCCGGACGATTGCAAAGACGACAGACGTTGGACTGATGACGTCGATGTTGCCGGAGAGGCAACTGATGCTGATTGCGGAAGCTCAAAACCCTAGACAAGGGATCGAGTTTCGCTCTGATACCATGTAGAATTTGATGATGCGGAAATAACAAGAACACACGAGACAACGATTTTACGTGGTATCCTCGATCGATTGATTGATCGAGACTAATCCACGGTGAGCTCATAAGAGCTCACGGCTGATCTCTTATTAGGATTACATCTTGACGGCTTGCTTACGACAATCTCATAGCTAAGCTTATATAGAGAAAGACGGGTTAAAACCCTAATCCAACAATAAGATGAGGCCCAACAAGGCCCAATACTAACATGGTTTAAGTAACTGCAACAATCCCCCTCAAGCGAAGACATGAATGACAAGAATGTCAAGCTTGAAGAAGTAAACGTGAAGAACAAGCATGATGGCTTGAACCACAAAACTCGAGATGAATAACATCTTAGACGAGGTTGATTGGAGACGACTGACTCTCTCTGAACAACCTGATGATAGAGATAATTGACTGCATCTCTTGAACTGGAACACACTTGGTACATCATGGTCGACCTGATGACTGAATTAGTCGACCGACGTATGTTGACCTCCTATTCTCATAGCTAAGCTTATATAGAGAAAGACTTAGGGTTAAAACCCTAATCCAACAATAATATGAGGCCCAACAAGGCCCAATACTAACATGGTTTAATTAACTGCAACACTCCCCCTCAAGCGAAGACATGAATGACAAGAATGTCAAGCTTGAAGAAGTAAACGTGAAGAACAAGCATGATGGCTTGAACCACAAAACTCGAGATGAATAACATCTCAGACGAGGTTGATTGGAGACGACTGACTCTCTCTGAACAACCTGATGATAGAGACGATTGACTGCGTCTCTTGAACTGTAACACACTTGGTACATCGCGGTCGACCTGATGACTGAATTAGTCGACCGACGTATGTTGACCTCCTATTTGGAGTGTAGCTTGCCTCGCCTGGTCTTGTTTTGAATCTCGTGTCATGCTAGTCTTTTGATAAGCATGTGGTGTCTCACAAAGGGGGTCATGGTCTTCTTGCCTCTTGAGACATATTCACGAGTGATATAATGTTCCATCACCACACCCTTTTTATTTGTGTCCATGGCCCCTCTCATGAGGCGGCATGTTCTTCCCAAACTTAGAATTTTTTTAGGTCATTCGAATTTGGTCATAAGGCGGCATGGCCTCTTCATTCGCGGCCATGGACCTCTCATTCATGCTCGTGGCCCATCCTGTGACACGACATGACCTTCTCGATCTCTAGAGGGACATGACCCTCCTCGTTAAAGCGACAAGTCCTTCTCTACCCTTAGAATATCTTTGTCTTCTTTGAAATGTGATTTGTGGCCTTGCGTCCATGGCCCCTCTTGTGACATGGCCATGGATCTCCCAATCATGCACATGGCTCTTCTCTTGAGGTGGCATGGCTTCTCATACTTAGTTTTTCAATCATGCCTAAGCCTCTTGTCTCCCATCCATTCCCCTTCTCCTGACTCGGCATCTCGTGAAGCAAGATGGCACGTGCTTCTCCTTGAAGGAGCATGTACCTCTTCCAAAATTAGTTTATTTTTCAGTCATTCAGTCTTGATCTTGGGGCGGCATGTGCTCCTCGATTTCTAGATGGACATGGCCTTCTTCATGAGGCGGCACATGCTTCTAGATTTTAGATGGACATGGCCCTCTTCCCTAAGGCGGCATGTCACTCTCCAGACTTAGTGACTTGGGCTTAAAATCAATATTCATAAGGCCCAACTTAAACAATATTAATTGTTATAATGGGTGTGAACTTATAAACTCATTGATTATCTTGTAACTCAACGATGTGATACAAGACAAATTTTATGGTGTTAACACTTTTTAGTACATATCTAACTCTGACATCAACTAGTCCGGTAGAATTAGTTTGTGAAGTGCCTTATTGAAGTTTTAAGTAAATTCAGTTACTTCTTGTATTTGCATAGAATTTAGATAAATTATTAACATAGTTACTTGGTAAAATTTATGATCATATCATCCAATTAGTTCTCGAGGAAGACACAGAATTCGAGTGTAACTTAATCATGTCTATGGAGAGATGAACATTATTGTGGCTTACCCCACAAACATAAACACACATATATGTATTTTTCGTTTAGCTCATACAGTATCGAGTTCAAACTGATTTTCGACTTTGGACCTCTGGATAGTAATATCTATAAACTTTTCATTAGTCACCGGAGGGGAGTGTTTGTTTTAGCTACTAGGTAGATTATGTGCCGCAATTCGTTGCGGCTTTTCATAGGATTAGAAATATAGTTTGCTAACTCGTATTTGATTTTTTATATAGGGCCGTTCAAACATATTGGTTACCATGATAACCATATTAATCGGTAGTATTCGGTTAATTTGGATAATTGGTTTGGTTTGGTTAAACAATTTAACTTATTTGGTTTACCACGAGATTGTTCAAGGCAACAAGAGCAATCATTACACGAATGGATGTTATTCTAGATACTGGTGAATAGGTATCGAAGAAATCTATATTCTCTCTCTGCCTGTAGCCCTTAACTACTAGGCGAGCTCGGAACCTTTCGATTGCACCATCAGGTTTCCGTTTCGTTTTTAGAACCCATTTATTACCTAAGACTTTGCAGCCAGGAGGTAAGTCTGTTAGATGCCAAGTCTTATTTGCTTCTAACGATTCCATTTCATCTATAACGACCTCATTCCAAAAATCTGCATCTACGGAAGTTAATGCTTCCTGCAGACTTTTTGGATCTTCGAGGGTGAATACTGTAGTAAAGTCATCACCAAAATCTTTAGAGATTCTAGCTCTTTTACTTCTTCTGAGTTCATCCTCAGAACCAACACCCCCACTTGTTCCGTTATCTCTAATAGCGGGTAGTACATTACCCCCACTATTTCTCGTTTTAAATGGAAATCGTGTCTCAAAGAAATCAGCATCAATGGATTCTATTATAGTACGAGCATTCAAATCATAGAATCTATATGCCTTACTATTGGCCGCATAGCCAACGAAGACACATTCATATGCTCGACTAGCCAATTTTGTATATTATTTGTATAGATAATATATAAAATTATTTATATTTCCACACAACCAACCAAACCAAACTTTCGTGATTCCCTATTTTATTTCCATGTGCACAACAAACCAAAATATTATGGGTCAAAAATTAAATGACCTGTGTATTTACTAAACCAAAACATTTTGGACAGCTACTAGATTTTAGGATTACGTACAATACTATATATGTATAGTTTAAGTGTTTTGTAGGAGAGCTTTAACTTCCTAATGAGGGGTATAGGTATGTATTTATGTTAAGGGGTTTGTTGTAAGCTAACTACATTATGTGCACAGATGATAAATGATGTATTAACTCGAATGATGATGATGATAATCATGGATGGTTAGTCTTATTATTATTGCTTATATATAATGATAGTTTATGGTAGTAACAACATATGGTTATGTTTTATTTATTAACAGGATAATTGTTTTTATGTAATGTTATGTTATTTGGTTAATCTGATTATCCAATTAACAAAACCAATTAAACTTTGGTTTTGTTAATTTGGTTCTCGTGTTAATTTGGATGGTTTGGTTAAGACATTTTATTCCATGGTTAATGAAATTTAGGCTTAATTGGTTTGGTTATTATCACGGTAACCATTTGAACACCCCTAGTCGTATAATAGAAATTCCTAACGAAAAATAACTTGATAGGTGATTTTAGCTATATGTAATTATTTAACCACGACTAAACTACAATTTTAGGACAAAATGTTCTCATTCTACCTTTACTGGTACGATTTTCGGTATGGTTTTACAATTTTTGGTATTTTCTCAATACACATCAAGGCTCAGGTTGGAGCAACGTGTAAAGCCTGATTTAACTACGAGTGAACTATGATTTTAGCACAAAATATCATAATGCTAACTTTACGGGTACGACCTTCGGTGTGGTTTACAATTTTTGGATTTTCTATGTACATCGAGGCTCGGGTTGGAGCAACATTTCAAGCCTGATTTTAACCACGGTTAAACTACGATTTTAGCACAAAGTAATCTAATACTAACTTTTTTGGTATGATCTTAGGAATGATTTTACAATTTTCGGTTTTCTGAACATAAATTGATGCACGGGTTGGAGCAACATGTCAAGCCTGATTTAACCACGGTTGAATTACGATTTTAGCACAAAATACCCTAATTCTAACTTTTTTGGTATGACATTCGGTATGGTTGTGCTATTTTAGGTTTTTATGAACATAAATCGAAGCTTGGGTTGGAGCAATGTGTCTAGCCTGATTTAACCACGGTTGAACTACTATCATATCGTAATGGCAGTCCAATAGAACAACTACTAACGGAATCTAAATCGGTAAGTGATTTTAGCTGTATAAAATGATTTATCCACGACTGAAGTACGATTTTAGAACAAAATGACCTAATGCTAATTTTTTTTGTACGACCTTCGGTATGATTTTACAATTTTTTTTTTTTGAACATGCATCAAGGCTTGGGTTGGAGACTTGGAGCAACGTGTGTAGCCTGATTTACCACTATTTTAGCACAAAATACCTTAATGTTAACTTTACCTGTACGACCTTCATTATGGTTTTACAATTTTTTATTCTTTTCTCAACATAAATCGGGGTTGGAACAATGTGTCAAACCTAATTTTAACCACGATTGAACTACGATTTTAACATAAAATACTCTAATGCTAACTTTTCTGGTACGACTTAGATTACTTGTGATAAAACTCTAAAACATCCAAATTTCATCATCAATTAGCCAAAACCAAGAAAAAGAAATAATAATTATCCCTAATTATAATATACTCATAAACATAATAATTCTAAAATCCCCAAACCTCCTTTCGACACCCTACTTCCCAAACCTAAACATATTTTATGTAAAAATCCCACTGGAAATGCCATGCTCCGGCGATAAGTTCCGCGGGTCTAAAAAAAAAAGGAATGATAGTGGTGCAAAATAGAAAAGTTCTTAAGCAACCGTAATCACATTGTAGCTTTAATTATATTTAGGATAAGAAGGTTCAACTCTAATTATGAAAACCATTTTTCGAAACTTATTCATTTCTTTAGTCTCAATTATTTGTCTAATTATTAATACAAGTGTATAGAATATCATCAAGTTACTCACCTCCAACCAAAGGCAAGATAGCTCAACGGTAAAGCTGTCGCGACAGTGAATGTTTGCGAGTTGCAAATCCTAGGTTCGAATCCAAGCGAGGCTCGTTGGTGTTCCGGGAGGTACAAGGCTGTTCAGGACGAAGTCCCGTTGGCATCGAATTAATTGTAAGTGACCCCCAAATTTAGTAGGCCCTCTCACAAAGTGGCACGTGAGACTAAGATTTGCTTTGGTATTAAGAGAAAAAAAAAAACAAATCCAACTCACCTTCTCTGATTTTGCTGGAATTAAAATGGAATTACTTATTAGTTTTTAGTAACATTTGAAAGAAACACACCCATTATTATTATTATTATTATTATTATTATTATTATTATTATTATTATTATTATTATTATTATTATTATCATCATCATCGTGATTATTGTTATGTTCTTTGTTTCTTTACCGTTCATTTTGGCCCTACAATTCTAACAAAGATTAATTAATAAGCTTGCTATTTTAGTTTTATTTCGAGATCGTTTTGACCCCACATTTCGAACATATGATATACAATCATGGTGGGATGGTAACTTGAAAGAAATAGAAATATTAGGTTTAATTCCCACCATGCATTTAACAATATAAATCCAAGCTTGGATCCACAATCATTGGGACTACTTTCGGTTAACTTAGCCCACAGCCCAACCACTCATCCTCGTCCTCATTTCTCTCTCACCCGATTAGCTTGTCTTCTTCGAGGATTTGGATTTGGATTTGGCGGCAAGTTGTAATTAAGCAATTTAGAATGGGTTATTAATTTGGATTAGCATGTGGGCGTTTGTGGTCCGCATTGCAGAGTGTGAGGAGGAGGACGACTCGGTTCCATTCCAAGTAAGAAAGTCAATTCCCCAAATCAGTTGGCATCTCTGTTAATGACTGTTATTATCATATATTTTAACAGATTATTATGACAATGATGTCAACTACAAAAGTTCCTTATCACCCACCACCATCAGCATTCAACCAGCCACTTCCTCCCAGCAAGTTTCACAAACAAGAAAATCAATTGTTTTCCAACTGAAACCCACCTTACCAGTTACCATTGTCTCCACTTTGATTCAGAACCATGAATTTTATGTTATCTTATGTACCCATCGAATAAAAGATTTGGGTATATGCTTAACCACCATCAATGGTAGTTGAGACCTGAGATTTCCGCTGTATGCAGTGGATTCGATGCTTATGATACTGTTTCGAGATAAATTTCTTTGTGTTAGCAAGGTTGTTAGCCCGTGAGCTGATTCGGACCCGGTCAAACTAGTGGGTCAAGGGTTAATGGGTGACCCGTTTTAACCCATTTTAGCCCGGAAATATGAAAATAATCATTATATTGTACTTATCCTCATAAATTATATCAAATCTCATCTAACATATGAGTTATAACATATAATATTACACCAAAATAACATGTCGTACTTAGATTCAACATATAGTGAAAATTCACACACACTTATATAATATCAATATTCAAATGTTCAACTTAGGATTCCAAAGATTGAGTTATGCGAAAAGAAAAATAGGAAAATAGGCGCATTTCGCAAACCAAAGACAAAAATGATACAATTTGACTTCCAACCCGATACCTTGTAGCGGTCGATCAGACGGGTGCGTACGACCCGTTTTTCTCACCGGGCCAGGGTCAAGTGGGTCGACCCGCGGGTTGACAACCTTGGTGATCAGTATTAGAGCGATAAATTTATTTAAGTCTTATGATATATCACCCGAGATAAAACTCTTGGCCATCATTTATGTTACAAACCATACGCTCGCTTCTTAATTTAGGGGATGAAAGCTTGACCCGGAAGACCCGTCCCGTCCCTAAGGGTCGGGACGGGTCAGTTTGTCTACAGGGTGATATGATCCCAAATGGTCCATTATACACGTTTAATTTACTTGTCGAAGAAGCAATCGAAGTTGGGAAGAAGAAGGGCAGAATTTGGCTAAGTCAAAATCCGTGTTCAGGATACATACTTTGGAGGCATGGTTCTCTCAACTGGCTTGGTAGAAATTCCATTTCAAGGGTTTGTATTGTAGACAAAGTTTCCATGTTTCCAATGATATGCTTTGTGAAGCCAGATGATGTCATTAAGATTGTTTTCCAAGACCTCAAAGTTGCTACCTCAAAACTGAAAAACTGCCAGAAAATGGTTTAAGTCTGGAAACTGTTTTGTGAAGCCTACTTTGGAGCTTAATTCGAGGAGTATGGATCTTATTCAAGTCCAAAGGCTTCCACAACATGAAACTAGGTATGTTTTTGAACAAAGGGAAGGAATTGGATGAAGAATTGGAGTTCGGGAAGGCCTCGAACAAAAGGCGCGAAGTTAGTACAAAAGCTGCCTTTTGACTGTTTTGCGGGCAGCTTACTTGTGCTTCAAGAAAGGAAGTTTTTGTCCGAATTTTGTAACCTCTTTAGAGTAGAATTTTACTTTATTTGTTTCCTTGTTCATCTAGGTTTGCATTAGGTTTATTTGCCTTTAAATACTCTTCTATTTACGTTGTAAAAACTTAGACTTTGATTAATCGAATTGAGAACCTTTTGGTTTTTGTGCAAGTTGCGACTTGTGTTGAGTTTGGTGGATTCCAAGCTCGTGAGCTCTTGTATCGATTGAATAGTCACTTCAATCGTGGTCGGGCATCTACCTTTTATACCAATCGAGCGTTCCCCAGGTGTGGAATCGTCCTTTTGGTTCCGTTTATCCAAGTTCGTATTAAGAGCGCTTCGTTCTTGATTCGAGCTCAATCGATTCTTTGATTGAGTCGTTTGCTGCGTGACTTTGATAAACATACACCCCCCAGGGGCGTATTAAGTGGTATCAGAGCCCCGTTCAAGTCAGGGCGAGGAAGCAGGCTTTGTTTGGCAACAAAATAGGACGTTTACAGAATTAGTTGTGGCTATTATGCTCAATTCTGGAGCTGCTTTTTCTTGGTGGGGTGATATTTTGTTGACAGTTTGCTATGTGCTAAACCGTCTTCCAAAAACAAATAGAAAAGAATCACCCTATGAGATCTTGAAGAATAAGCCACCTAATCTGTCTTATTTAAGAACGTGGGGCTGTTTGGCCTACGTAAGAATTCCATATCCTAAGAGGATTAAATTGGCTAGTCGAGCATATGAATGTGTCTTCGTTGGCTATGCGGCCAATAGTAAGGCATATAGATTCTATGATTTGAATGCTCGTACTATAATAGAATCCATTGATGCTGATTTCTTTGAGACACGATTTCCATTTAAAACGAGAAATAGTGGGGGTAATGTACTACCCGCTATTAGAGATAACGGAACTAGTGGGGGTGTTGGTTCTGAGGATGAACTCAGAAGAAGTAAAAGAGCTAGAATCTTTAAAGATTTTGGTGATGACTTTACTACAGTATTCACCCTCGAAGATCCAAAAAGTCTACAGGAAGCATTAACTTCCGTAGATGCAGATTTTTGGAATGAGGCCGTTATAGATGAAATGGAATCGTTAGAAGCTAATAAGACTTGGCATCTAACAGACTTACCTCCTGGCTGCAAAGTCTTAGGTAATAAATGGGTTCTAAAAACGAAATGGAAACCTGATGGTGCAATCGAAAGGTTCCGAGCTCGCCTAGTAGTTAAGGGCTACAGGCAGAGAGAGAATATAGATTTCTTCGATACCTATTCACCAGTATCTAGAATAACATCCATTCGTGTAATGATTGCTCTTGCTGCCTTGAACAATCTCGTGGTACACTAAATGGATGTTAAGACCGCTTTTTTGAACGGTGATCTGGATGAAGAAATCTATATGGAACAACCAGAAGGGTTTGTTATCCATGCCTCGAAACTCTGTAAGTTAGACAAATCATTATATGGTTTGAAACAGGCTCCAAAACAGTGGCATGAGAAGTTTGACACTCTCGTTCTCTCACATGGCTTTAAGGTGAATGAAAGTGACAAGTGTATTTACTGCAAGTCAGAAAATAACACTTGTACTATCATATGTTTGTATGTAGATGACATGTTGATATTTGGTACAAATATTCACGTGGTCAATGAAGCAAAAGCCATGTTGAAAGAGAGCTTTGAAGTGAAAGATCTGGGAGAAGCAAAGTTTATGCTTGGAATCCAGATAACTAGAACAGCAAATGGTTATTCTCTAGATCAATCTAGCTACATAGAGAAGATCTTGAAGAAATATAACTATTTCGACTGTAAACCTGCGTGTACTCCGTATGATGCTAGTGTAAAGCTATTTAAGAACACTGGAGACAGTGTAAAACAATCAGAATATGCTAGCATCATTGGCAGTCTCCGTTATGCTGCGGATTACACTCGACCAGACATTGCATATGTCGTGGGATTGCTTGGCAGGTTTAACAGCTGTCCTAGTAGAGAGCATTGGAATGCTATAGAGAGGGTCATGAGATACCTCAAGAGAACAACAAACCTTGGTATACACTATCAAAGGTTTCCTGCTGTACTAGAAGGGTATAGTGATGCGGATTGGAATACCCTATCAGATGACTCCAAGGCAACCAGCGGGTATGTTTTTAACATCGCTGGTGGAGCTGTATCTTGGAAGTCAAAGAAACAAACAATCCTAGCTCAATCAACTATGGAATCAGAGATGATAGCACTAGCAACGGCTAGTGAAGAAGCAAGTTGGTTGAGAGGATTGTTGTCAGAGATTCCCCTATGGGAAAGACAGTTCTGCCGTCAACGAAGAAGTGTCACCAGCGCACGACGAGGCCAAAAAAGCGACTTTGGAAATTGAAGGAACGACGACGAGTAAAACGGAAGATTCAGAGCAGGCTGACGATGGGCGAATCATCTCGGTGACGAGAGTAGCTGAGCTTCCCGTTCTTGTCGCGAAACAGAGGAAGAGAGAGGGACAATTGGTCAGACTGATTGGCGAAGCGTCGCGCAAATCCAACAAAGCCTACACGTTACAAATTGCTTCAGGAAGCTCTCTCCTTGATCAAAAGCAAACAAATCGATCTGTGTGGCAGAATCAAAGTCGAGTTCCAAAGCCTCTGGAACTGCAACCGCAAGAACGACAACGCGCTCAATTGGTTGGGGAGATTGGGCGCAATCCGACGCAAACGACCGCTGCAGAATCATTCTTCGAGATCCAAGGAACGTGTGGGATTCAAAAATTCGACGAGAAGGTGTTTGGATTTGAAAACCCCAATTTCGATTTGGCTTTTCTGGGTTGCAGAAATTCAAAATCGGGCGACGGCGGGAGAGTGAAATCTGACGAATTTAAGAACCTGGTGATGAATCGATGCTGGAGAAGGGATCAAAACTTCAACTGGGAGCCTGTTGAAGCATGTGGAGTCGTTGAATTGGTCTATGGATCCTTTAATCGAAAACCCCCAATTGTGACGAGCAAGAACTTGTGCCGACCTGCAGTCCGGCGACCTAGAAATTGCTCCGATCAAATCTCGGCGAAATTGAACAACGAGGAAGGTTTTTTTCGAACCCAGGAAGAGTTTCCAACTGCTCTGCAAGTTTCAAAATCCCTGGAGAAGCTTGGAGGTGAGTATGCAGCTGAAATTTTTTCGTCGAAAAAGATGATCGAGCAGCCCACTTTCGATCCAATTTGGGATCAATTCTGTGTATGGTTTGAGCAAAGAAAGGCCAAAGTGTTGAGGGCAACACTTTTTCAAGAGGGAGGGCCTGATATGATCCCAAATGGTCCATTATACACGTTTAATTTACTTGTCGAAGAAGCAATCGAAGTTGGGAAGAAGAAGGGCAGAATTTGGCCAAGTCAAAATCCGTGTTCAGGGTACATACTTTGGAGGCATGGTTCTCTTAACTGGCTTGGTAGAAATTCCATTTCAAGGGTTTGTATTGTAGATAAATTTCCATGTTTCCAATTATATGCTTTGTGAAGCCAGATGATGTCATTAAGATTGTTTTCCAAGACCTCAAAGTTGCTACCTCAAAACTGGAAAACTGCCAGAAAATGGTTAAGTCTGGAAACTGTTTTGTGAAGCCTACTTTGGAGCTTAATTCGAGGAGTATGGATCTTATTCAAGTCCAAAGGGGTCCACAACATGAAACTAGGTATGTTTGTGAACAAAGGGAAGGAATTGGATGAAGAATTGGAGTTCGGGAAGGCCTCGAACAAAAGGCGCGAAGTTAGTACAAAAGCTGCCTTTTGACTGTTTTGCGGGCAGCTTACTTGTGCTTCAAGAAAGGAAGTTTTTGTCCGAATTTTGTAACCTCTTTAGAGTAGAATTTTACTTTATTTGTTTCCTTGTTCATCTAGGTTTGCATTAGGTTTATTTGCCTTTAAATACTCTTCTATTTACGTTGTAAAAACTTAGACTTTGATTAATCGAATTGAGAACCTTTTGGTTTTTGTGCAAGTTGCGACTTGTGTTGAGTTTGGTGGATTCCAAGCTCGTGAGCTCTTGTATCGATTGAATAGTCACTTCAATCGTGGTCGGGCATCTACCTTTTATACCAATCGAGCGTTCCCCAGGTGTGGAATCGTCCTTTTGGTTCCGTTTATCCAAGTTCGTATTAAGAGCGCTTCGTTCTTGATTCGAGCTCAATCGATTCTTCGATTGAGTAGTTTGCTGCGTGACTTTGATAAACATACACCCCCCAGGGGCGTATTACAGGGACAGATTAGGGACATGTCATTTGTGGACCTTGTAAGGGTCGGGACGGGTCAGGTTTTGACCCTGTGACCCTTAGCAACAACATATATCTCACACCACATTGGACCTTTTTGTAAAGTTTTAAAAGTTATGGTACTAATTTGTAAAAATTAAAAATTTTGGGTACCAAAACGTAATTTTACCATCAAAATTTATGGACTTATTTGTAAAAAATAAATTTTAGGTACTAAACTGTAAGAAAAAATAATTTTAGGTACCAAAACGCAATTTGTAAAAAAGTAGCGTGTTGATTAGGGTCGACCCACTGACCCGGCCCGTCCCGGCCAGTGCCGTCCCTTGAGGGTCAGATAGGGACGGGACGATTATACATCTTGACCCTTCAGCAAGGTTGTCAACCCGCGGGTTGACCCGGACCCGGTCGAGCTAGTGGGTCGAGGGTTAATGGGTCAACCGTTTTAGCCCGATTTGGCCCGGAAATATGGACAGAATCATTATATTGTACTTTTTCTTATAAATTATATCAAATCTTATCTAACATATGAGTTATACATATAATATTACACCAAAATAACATATCGTACTTAAATCTATCATAAAGTGAAAATTCACACACACTTATATACATCAATATTCAAATATTCAACTTAGGATTCCAAAGATTGAGTTAGGCGAAAAGAAAAATCGGAAAATATGCGCATTTCGCAAACCAAAGAAAAAAATGACACAATTTGACCTTCAACCCGGTACCTTATAACGGTCGACCCGGCGGGTGTGTGCGGCCCTTTTTTCTCACCGGGTCAGGGTCAAATTGGGTCGACCCGCGGGTCGACAACCTTGCCCTTCAAAAACGGGTCAGGGACGGAACAGGCAAATTTTCAGCCCTACTTCTTATACATTTGCGCAAAATATTTAATGGGGCGAGAGCAGCCTCAACTATAAGCACAATGATCCCAATAATGAAAACTATGATATAATCACAATTTTATAATTGCAGAAGAAATTACGAAGTTGTGAAAATAGATTGTGAAATTGTGAAAGAGGGCTTATAAATACTTTCCATTACACGCAATTGTCGAAATCCCTCAGTCAAATCCAATCCACCGGACCAAATAAGTAGCTTGAACTCATTCCAGGCGTCCTTTCCTTGGGATTGAAGGGTAGTGGCAAGCAAAAAAACCCCAATTATTTTGCATACTATGTCTATCCCACAAAACGAGCACTAATAATTGCACAAGCTCTCTTTTCTTTATATAAGAAACAAGGCATAACCTTCGAATATATACTAACTGGCGATTGGTTCATAACAGTACATGATAAATGGATTGAACGAGAAAGTTTGTGATATATGAGCGAAGTCTTGGTCTAACCACTTGTTTATGTAGTAAGCTTGATGGGTTCACCACACAACTGCTTTAGCTCACTTTCCAAAACTTCGATCAAGTTCGACTTGGTTCTACGATAAACCCAGGCTTCAGCATCCCGGTCCCAGTCAAATCTCGACGGACCACTGCATGAGAACCAAGAGTTGAGCATTAGTTGAAGATGCAAGGGGAAGTTTTTAGCCTGAAGAAACTCCCTTTGATACCATGAGTTGCATATGGGATTCAGATACAGAAAAGTGGGCAACCAGTTAGCATAGGATGCAGAAACCAAAGATGCTCTACTTAATCACAATCAATGTTGTGTTGAATAAGCGCACCAAATAGGCAAATAAAGCTGTCACCAGTTTCCATTAATGGTGACTAAGGAAGCACAGAAGTACAATACCTAGTTCTCCTATGCTTGGGTGGAGAAAAAGGACCACAACTGTAAACAAGGTTTTTACTTTCTTGATTCTGACCAGTCACATAACTTCCATCAGAAGACACGCTTGAAAATTAAGTCCAACGTTAAGCAAATGTGAAACAAATAAACTTCACTAAGTCCAATGTTGAAATTCAAAATGTAATGGAACCAATGCATATCTGGAGATATCTATATGAGCTTAGTTGTATGTCCTAGACCAATTTACCACACCTTCAACTAAAGGTAGCATCTGTATGGAATATACAAAGAAACTAAGACTTTAACAGCAAGGTGGAGATGGTCTCAGGATCTGGTCTCATTCTTGTATTTCATTGCCCTGGTTATTTAAGCTTTCATATACTTGGAAATTCATGAGTTGCTTTCCACTACATATACTACTTTGAAAAAGTCACAGCCATCTTTGTCATGCTTGGACAAATATTTTCACCCCAAGAAAAGGTTTCCCAGCTATATTAGTCATTCTGATTCTGGGAATATCCGGTTTCTAATCCCTCCTTCAATAAAAATCAACCAAATTAGAGCACATTCACTTCACTGCAGCCAGTTCTCCAGAGAAGCAAATAAAGGTATTGATTATAGAACATATGTAATATAGAACACAAGCCAACATTCGTTGACACGTTCCAGTGTTCCCAGCATTCCAAGAAACAAACATATAAAAGAAACAAGAGAACCTTGAAAGTAATGGATATACTGCACTAAACAAACCGAAAAGTGAACACAAAACACAATTACGCAATGCAACAGAGGTCACATATCAAGACTTCTTCATAAAGAATGAACTCAATCCAAGACAAAACAGAAAGCAACATTGTTCATACCTCAGAGGGGATGACAGCCAAAGTTGCCTATTGGGAGTTTGTTTGTTCAACACATAGGTGCCTAGCTCCCCAAGCTTCAGGGTCAGAACCTCATTCTACCATATACACAAGCAACTCTTTCAGAACATAACAAGCGCTCAAACAACACTTCAGAAAACCCATTTCTGAATCAGTCTTATCTTACCCCATAGTCTATATCAAATCCATCTACTTGAACTGTATCCCCATATTCCTGCCAAACGCCAGAATAGCCAAACTTGAAGATCAATTTTCAACGAAATCGTGTAAATGGTAGTGAATGCCCCTAAGAAAGTGCTGCGCCCATTTGGTCATTACCTCCAATTTCTCTTGAAGGTCGTGAATAGTCGAATCAGCTAACTCATGAAATTCGTTTTCCTGCAGAAGAGAGCTGTTTCCACATTAATCACTACCAGCTAGAACAACCAATTCTTCCTTCAGAAAAATACACGGAAATTGAACCAATTAAAAGATCAAGAATTCGGCACTTGGCGGAGACGTACCGGTAGTCAATGGCGGCGGGGCCCTGGGCGTCGGTAGCAGAAGAGCTAGAACAGAAACTCCTGGAGGAAGCTGAAACATCGGCGATTTTGCAGTCGAAATGAGAACAGCGGGAATTGGTAGCTTGCAAAAGCAGGATCCGTGAAGAAAGCGTAGAAGAAGGGAGGTAAGGATTTCGAAGCCTTGAGAGTCGTCGGAGGGAAAGTAGCTTGGAAGCCATTTGAGCTGCTCGGAACTAACTTCGACGGGTCTCTAGTCATCTTTGTACAATCATGGTGGGTCAGATCAGCCCAATGATGTTGTGGGCTCAAAATTCGAGGCTTTTTGAAACAAAAGAAACAATGTGGGCTGTCGCGTTCTGGGGCCTAACGGTTGGGCTTGAGTAAGGGTGTCAACTTGGTTTTGGTTTCAATCAAAACCAAGCTAATAGTTATGGTTTTTTGGTTTTAAACCATTTAGCAGTTAAGTGGTTTTGGTTTTGGTTTTGGTTTTGGTTAAAACCACAAAACCAATGAGAAACCAGTAAGAAACCAATAGCTATTGCCTACGGTCCAATAGCCCTTTCGGACTGCACTGCACACGCTTGTCAACAGAAAACCAAAAAACGGCCTATAGAAAACCCAACCAGATATGAATAGGAATACCAGTAGGATCAAGGTAATAACTAAACTGGATCCATCGCTTCTTCCCTCTCTACGCTCTCCAATGTCAAGTTCCTAAAATACTTTCTCTCTCTCAATCCCTTTTATGTGTTCATTTATGAATGAGTTTGTGTTGTGCAAAAGGCTGAATGGGAATAAAGCAAGGTAGATGAATGGGAACAAAGGGGTAAATTATAAGGTTGTTCATTAGGATTACTAAAAACGTTCATGTTTGATCACTAAAAATATTTAATTTCATTCATGGTCATCAAAATTAGTTAAACATTTCAAGTTTGGTCACTCTCCGTCCAAGTCCGTTAACTTTTGCTTACGTGGCAGTCAACTCTTATAGTTGACCGTTAAATGTGTGACATGACAATAAAAAATAATAAAATAAATAAATTTTAAATTTTTAAGATTCTAGCTCATTATGCAACTATAACAAAATAAAAATTCTTTTAGTTCTCGTACGCCGCGTCCCCTAATCGTTATGGACTTCAGTTCGTCCAAATTGTTGGGGATTTGGCCGGAGAATTTGTTCGAAGAAAGGTTAGGCTATCGAATTCCGCCCAAACGCCGGCTGGAATCTCTCCGGCGAATTTGCTGTCGGCGAGCCAAGCCAACTACCTCAGGGCTCTTATTTATTATACGGTGATCCGTATTTCAATTTGAAATATCGCAAGCTAGTTACGAAAGCGATGAGATTTTGTTTCTTCCAATCTTTCCCAGTGACCAAACAGCAGAGCACAGGGATTCGGATCTCTTCAATGGCATAACCTTCCAGCGTGCTTCTGCGTGTCCAAAATCGAACCTTTAAGGGTTCCAAGATATAAAGATAATTGTTGCTGCCGCGCCGGAGCAAGAGGCGGCCGAGAGGGGAAGATAGCGGACTTCGGGACGGTGACAAAGAGGCTCATCAGAGGGAGAAGAAAGGGAAGGGAGACGAAAGAACCCAAACCTAGAATACCATCATCATATCCTTCCTGCTTATTCCTTATCCACCTTAACATGGAAATGATTCCAATAATTCATTAATCGTTGGAACCCAAACCCTCGCAGAGCCCTCATTTGCCAGGTTCCTCCTTCGATCCCCTTGCAATCAGAGGAATTGAGTAGAGAGAATCGAGCACTTCCAATTCTGCTGGAAGTGTTGAATCTCCGGAGCCTGCAGATCGACGAAGGGAGGGCGCCAGCGAGGTTGTTCCCGACCCGTAGAGAATATGTCGTGGAGCTCGGAGGCATTGAAGAGAGTTGCGCAGGAATCGAGCCACGGAATAAGTTGTTGTACGTGGAGGTTGAGGCGGCGAAGGTAGATTAGTTTGCCCAACTCCAACGAGATGTCGCTGCGGATCCGGTGACGCTCATGCATGAAATAAGGGACCAACGACAGGGGTTCAAGTCGGTGGAGTTTCAATGGGAGAATGCTCCGGCCGGCGAATCGTCGACGACGGATTTGAGGGAGAGGAGGGACGGTCCGTCAAGGGAAAAGGCGCTGGCGCCGTTAGGTTGGTTAAGGAAGTAAAACTATAGGAAGAGAAACGTAAAGGTAAAGGCAGGTTCTTTCTTCATTGCAGAAACAGGAGGACTCACATTCCTCTACTCATCGGCCGCAATCTGATCGCCTGGCTAAGGGACGGACGGGGAGAAGTAAAAGAATTTTTATTTTTTCATATTTGCATAATGATCTTAAAATTTTAATTTTTTTTTATTTTTTAATTGTCACGTCACACATTTAACGGTCAACTATAAGAGTTGACTGCCACGTAAGCAAAAGTTAACGAACTTGGACGGAGAGTGACCAAACTTGAAATGTTTAACTAATTTTGATGACCATGAATAGAATTAAATATTTTTAGTGACAAAACATGAACGTTTTTAGCAATATTAGTGACCAACCTTGTAATTTACCCGGGAACAAAGTAAGGTAGACGGATTCCCCTGTTTGGATCATGAGCCGGTGAAATGCTCTAGCTCCTCCCCTGTTTTTCTTAAAGCCATCAAACAGAGCAAAAAGAACATTGAAGGGAAAGTTAATAGGGAATTATGAATGAATGGAATTGGTGAGCGGGATGATCTGACGAGAAGACTAGGTGAACGGAGCTTAGTTGCGAGCTCGGTTACACATTCGCCAAAGTGCATATGTTTGGTTATTGGTTACCAATAATCAATAAGACCTTTAATGGTTTTGGTTTTTGTGAATTTCCCTAGGCTTGAGAGCTTTCTACCGTGGATGAATATTGCCAAAAATCAGAACACATATTAAACTGATGATTAAAGAAACAAATTCAACTTTCATACGATTGCAGTGATAGTGAAAGTATTGCGTTGTGTTGATAACAGTGTTATGATTTGTTTCAAAGTGAAAGTGAAGTAATTTAGCACTGTCGAGGGTAATGATGACTTCGACAATCTGTTCTCTATTCGAAGAATATGTTGGATAAAATTTTATGAAGAGAAAAATATAGTTATTTATTCCGTATTTGATTGAGATCCCCACAAGAATAAGTTAACTTAACTAAGATAATGATAATAATTTTTTGAATTTTGCTACAGCGGCTTGTAAGTCACCATAATTTGGACAAAAATGTTGACCTCTTCACTAATATGGTCGACCTCTTCAGGGCCGACCCTAGAATATTGGATGCCTTGTTCTAGTAACAAAATGAGGCCCAACTTTTTTATAAATTTAACAAAATAAAAAGTAATACAGAAAATAATGAACGATGAACAAATGATGACTGAAACAAAAAATGGAATAAAAAATTGATAAATTAAGAGACTGATCATTAGTCAAACAAAATTAAAACAAATGAAATCAAACAAGAACTCAATTGACAAGTAGTTATATTCACAAAATCTATGTAAACAAATATCATATACAAGACAAGAAAAATATTTAAAGAAGATATTGATATTAGTAACCTTGTTTTATAGTTTTTTTCTACAAAAGATAATCATATATATTGATTAAAATAATAGATAATCACATCTTGAAATTTAACCAGACCATAAAATCAAAGAAACGACTCGTAGTCGGGTACAATGGAAGGGCCTTTCTAGCCACCAAGTGGGCTACCCTATTACTACTCCGACCTACAAACTGCACATTAAGCCCACTATGAATCGCTAAACAATGTACAACTTCCGTGAGAAGGGCTCCAATCCGGCTATCCTTGGTATCCGACCGGTTTAATTTTTCAATAACCAGGGCTCCAATCCGGCTATCCTTGGTATCCGACCGGTTTAATTTTTCAATAACCACCTTTGCGTCACCTTCAAAGCAAACTTCCATAAATCCGGTCACCAAGCACCAACGAATAGCCTCCCGAAGGGTGAGCATCTCAACAATCAAGGGATCGTCAATCCCATCAAACTGTACCCCTTGAGCCAGCACCTCCCTAGCTTGATTCATGAGGATCATACCTCCTGCCGAAAGGGACTGAAACTTGGTTGCCCCATCCCACTAGCAGACAATTGGACTAGGGTGAACAACCTCCACTGGTTGTACGAGAGGGACGGGCAACTGTTGGGCCCTATCAATAGGCAAATTGACCCATTCCTGATACTGTTGGTGGAATTGTCGCATTAACGCTGGAATCCTAAACTGTTTGCCCTCAAAGACAACCCAGTTTTGTGATCGCCAGATCCTCCAAAGGACTACAGTGACCGCCATAAACAGTTGAGGTTGATGTATCAACATCATCAAATTTCTCAGGAATAACAGGAAAGTGAGACGAGGCAGTCCTTGGTCAAGATATTCAAGCCCCGCATAATCCAATAAGACCCTAACCACTAGACAGTCAAGAAACAAATGTTCCATATTTTTTTTATTCCGCCCAACAAACTGGGCACCTTGGATGGACCTGGACATCCTTCTCAATAAGAGCCTCCATCGTAGAAAGGATACGATTGAAAATTTGCCAAAGGAATACTTTAACTTCGGGGGAATATCAGCGTCTCAAAGCCGAATTCAACTGGCCCTATCCATCCAACTAGCTGTGGATCGCCATCGACCCTTCCCTTGATCCAACAGAACAACCAAGTGATACGTTGATTAAACAACGAAAGACTCGTTCGACGTATCATGCCAGACTAAACGGTCCTCAATATTATGTCTAGGAAGATGTATTTCTTTGATCGCACGACAAGTAGGCGGGTCAAACCACTGGTTTAATTTTAAATCACACCATCCTCCTTCCCCTTGGCAATTCCTCATTCAAAAGTTCACCAGTTTCTGGCAAGACCTGGAAATTATGAAATGGCCTTCTTCAGGAGAGCCGCAAAATCCTCTGTGCAAATCACAAATAGGAGAAGGGAGAGCGGATCCCCCTGTCGGAGTCCTCTCGAGGGAGTGAAGAACCACGAAGGTGTGCCATTCATCAGGATTGAAAATGATGTCGATCTGAGACACTCGTGTACCCAGCCTCGCCAGATCGAGTTAAAACCCATCTTGTCCAAAACCGCAAGCAGAAAAGGCCATTCAACTCTATCATAGGCCTTCTTCATGTCAACCTTTAGAGCCAAGTACTCTTTCTTGTCCCGCGTTTTGATTTTCAAGTAGTGCATTAACTCATGTCCAAGAAGGACATTCTCCACTATTTGCCTCTCCCTAATGAAATCATTTTGGCCTTCCGAGATGATCTACGACAACAGACAGGCCAGTCTTTCAACCATAATCTTGGTTATAATTTTATAGACAAACTAGCATAAGCTAATAGGTTTTATTTGCCTCATGTTCTTCACGTTATCCCCTTTCGGGATCAGCGATAACCAAGTATGATTAAAGCTACGGAGCCTTTGGCTTGTGGAAAATAAGGAGTAGACCGCAGTAGTCACAGGATCCCCGACTATATCCCAGAAGATTTTGAAGAACTTTCCCATGAAACCATCCGACCCTAGAGCCTGTTTTGAACCCATGGAGAAGATAGTTTGCCGGATTTCACGAGGAAGGGCTTCTACCGTAAGACTGGCATTCATTGCATCAGTAACTCGACAAGCTATAGGAGGCTCAGCTACACGTTCAGTCATGTTAGGTACGTGGTTTTCCGAGGAGAAGAGAGTCTGGTAAAAATCAATGGCTATGGCGGCCTTTCCTCTCTCCTCAGTTATCCATTCCTCACTCTCATTACAGAGGCCAGACACAAAATTTTGTTTTCTGCATGCCCTTGTAACCATATGAAAGTAAGAAGTATTTTTGTCGCCCTTTTTAAGCCAACAAACTCTCGATTTTTATTGTCAGTGGACCTCCTCAGCCTCCTATTGTCTATTCAACTCCATCTCCAAAACCCTCACCTCATCCCAATCAATCGGATGAATTAACTTGATCTGGTTTATTTCCACCTGGAGGATTCTGATATTACGAAGACAATTTGTAGTACCCGCCCTGCTCCAATCATAGAGCAAATGGAGGAGTTTCTTAAGTCTCTCCCATAGTCAATACATAGGAGTTCCCTAGACTTCCTCCTGCCAAACATAAGTGACCATAGCCCTAACCTCTGAATTATCCTCCCAACGAGCATCAAATCGGAAAAGAGGTCGAGAATTACGGATATAGGGTTTATCTAATAAGAGCAGAGCTCGATGGTCAGATTCTTGATTTGTGAAATGTTTGACAAGGGTATTGAGAAAGAGATTAATCCACTTTTGTGAGAAAAGATCCCTATCTAGTCGTTCACAAATACAAGCCGCATACGTTTATTTGTCCAAGAGAATTGGTCACCTTGAAATCATGGGTCATGGAGGTTAAGTTAAGGACAAAGTTTTGGAGTTCACTGGCATGGGCAGCATTCCAAAGATTTCCGCCATATTTTTCATTCTCATGGACAGTCACATTGAAATCCCCAAGAACCATGTAAGGTAGATTGAAGCCATCACAAATTTCTTCAAGTTGAGCCAATTGTGAAACTCTTATTGACTCCACGCAACTAATGTAAACACAAACCACAATGTACGAAAAATCCACTTCATTAATTTGAGTACAAATGCAGAAGTTGGAATGGAAAAAAAACCAAAGCATCAACTCCGGCGGACCAAGCTACTACAAGACCACCTGATGCATTAATAGCATCCACAAAGAAATAATGTGGAAAATCAAAACTTAATCCCCGCTTACAACGAAAAATGACTCTCCGGCACGATCTTGTTTCCGAAAAGAAAACATGGTCCTGGTAATTGGAATGAACTAACCCAACAACTGTTTGGAATGTGAGGGATGGTCCAATTCCAGGCAAGTAGCCTCATTTGTCCAACTGGGGCCATTTCAAGCTAGCTTCCTCCACCGTATAATTATCGCCATCTTTGTCTTCCACAAATTTTTTCTTAGGCGTAGGAACTTCGCAGATTTCCCCATCCATTTCCTCCATAGCCCTTTTCATCCCTCCTATACCAGGATCCATGACACGCTACGACACAACACCAAACTGCGACCAAGTGTAATCACAGTCCTGGAATGCAGTAAAGTGGCAAGTTCTAATTATCAACCCGGGTTCTAGATCTACTGCCTACTCCGTGTATATCTGTTATCTAGCTAACTAAGTCGATTGATTGTGGTTTTAACTAAAAGCAGTAAGAAAGCAGGAAATGGTTCGGTTTTCTGAAGCAAAGGAAGAGTCACTCGGGAATGAGTCCCCCTAGATCCTTAGTTAGGTCACAGTTGTAATTACCCTGGGTTGATTTACTGTTGATTAAACTGCGGAAGATCCGATAGTAGCTTGGAATCTCTTAAGCTGACCAAGCCCTCTCAGTCCAACTACCCGGCAGACGACTAGTCTTCACCGGGATAGAAAGCTGAGGCAATGCGCACAGAACTCCACTACTGGAATTGGATTCCAGTACAAAGCAGTAGATTGATTAACTCTCGTATAACCAATCTACCACTACCGAATGATGAAGCTCTAACAACCTAATTGGATTCTATCTATCTCAGGTTGCAGCAGAAATCAAGAAAAGATCATCAGACTTCAATTGATTCAATGAATCATGCATCATTCTATTAAAACCAAACAATATAGCAATCCCAGGTCATTATAATCATGATCCCTAACACATGGAACAAGGGTTCTTCATACCCAAGTGAGAGAGGGTTCTACTCCATAGAGAGAGAGGGGAAAACAGCAAACAAAGCAGTCATACTCATCAAGATGGGAAGAATCTGCTCTGGGATGTCAATCTTCACTCCAAGGATGATTTCCAAGCTTGATTGATGAAATCCAGCTCCAAAACCACTCTTAGGAGGTGTTCTTCGCACTTTCTCCCTCTAGAGCTCTGTTTTTGCTCTGAAAAGTCAATTCCCTGTCCTTTGGCTCGAATTTGGGTTAAACCCCAGAAATTCTCGACCACACGGGCAGGCCACACGGCCGTGTGGCTTTTTAGGCGTGCCCGTGTGAGTGTGCAAAACGCCGCGTTTCACTTAAGTGGCTTCAGGTACGCTACACGGCCAAAACCACACGGCCGTGTGGATTTTAGGCGTGCCCGTGTGAGCTCCCTGGACTTTCCACGTGGCCACAAGGGGTCCCCTACACGGTCAGTGTGGCTTGCCCGTGCAATTTGGTGTCACACGACCCGGTCACACGGCCGTGTGGGTTTTTAGGCGTGCCCGTGTGGCTTTTCAAGCTTTTCATAAAACGCCCCAACTTCGTCCAATCGACCCCGAACTCGTGCCCAAACCTTCTTTCACGTACTAGGACCTGAAATATCCCAAACAAGAACAACCTAGTGTGAAATCGGCCTAAAACACGAGAGATGAGACTCAAACGGTACAGGAATGGTGGATAAAAACATGTGTATATATCAAGTCATCAATCCATCATGTTTGATCTGTATTCGTCTAACTTATGTTCAACAGCAGTTGGACTTGGGGAGGAGTTTATATGGATCCGTATTCGTCTAACCTCTCGCCACTTTGTTACGCCAGCGGTTATTTTCACTCATGAAGGCCGATGGCAGGGTAGTTTGGTTTTCGTCGATTTCAACTTCTGCCGCAGACGGCAGAGTTATTTGGTTCTCATCGGTTTCAAGTTCTGCCGAAGAAGGTAGCTTAAAACGCTATTCCTTCAGAAGTAAACACGACAACGTTTGGGAATTTTCTCAGGTGTCACAACACCCTCTGTCTGGACAAGGCTGAACTTCCTTTTCTTGATCATATTATTGGATCGTCGTTGTGATTTTACCCAAGGATCAAAACAATCTCTTTGAATTTCATTTACAGGAATGTGTTTAAAGATCGGGTGTAACCCTACCGCCATAAACAAGAAATTTTTGAACGCGGGAGGGATACGTAGACTCAGCCATCCTCGTCCCCATTCTGTTTCACGTCCCTTTTTTATTTTTGGTTCTTCAGACTAACCTCAAGTAGCGCGGAGGCTGCTGCTAGGAGCAGACGACCCACTACATAGCAGGTTTTGAGGAGAGAGGAGAGAGCTCCTCTCATGTTTTTTTAGTTGCACGCACAAGGAAAACCTTGTTTTATAGTTGCACACACAAGGCGTTAAAGTGCATTAATTAATTAAGTAATCAATTCTGTTTTCTTTTCTTCCTGTGGGATTTTTCTCGAGATGCCCGTATAAGTCAAAGGCCCATAAACTTATAAGTGTTGTAGCAGCAAGTTGGGCCCCTATTTTCCCTGAGACCCTGTGTTGGGGGCCTGCCAGCACAGGCCCAGGGCCGTGTCTGGACCTTTTTGGAAAAAATAGTCGACCAAATGTACTATTTTTCATTTTGCTATGTTCAACAAACAATTGACCTCGTAAACACAAAGTTCGATCGCTATAGCATTGCCTTGTTAGTGTTGAACTTGGACTCCTGTGACACAAAAAAATACATGGGTCATTTGTTGTGGTAATTTAATGCTTTAATTGGACCAAAATCCAAAAAAATGCAGTAATTGGACCAAAAACCCACATTTGGCTAGGCAAAATAGGTGTTGTAATTGGGCCGCAGGAATTGGGGGAAAATCCCACATATGCCGTAATTGACAATCTGACACCCCTCCCTTTATTTGGACATTACCACGTTTAGAGGTCTTTTCTCCTAAATCTATCCTAGACCCCACCTATCTACACTATCAATTTCCACATTCTTAAACTCAAGCCAAACATGAAATTGTACTCAATTTCCATTTGAAATTCCTAGGTTTTGTATAACATGGACATTAAGATTAATTCCCACGCTTCCAGATTACCATAGCCAAACGACCCCATAGTCAATCATTGAGACAAAAATCGACCGTTGAGACACCTTAGATTATTCGAGAAGGACTTGGATATGATGATTTGCTCATAAATATACCCTAATTGTTTTTACATAAGCATACCCTAACTTTTTTTTTGGGAGAAATGGCTCGGATGCCATTGTAATTTTAAAATTGGGGCCAGGATACCACTCATCTTCATTTGGGCCTCGTCTACCACCCAACTAAATAAGTCGTTGCCCCATTCACGTTTTCCGTTATAATCATTAACAGCACGGGGAAAACATAACGGCCCGGCCACCTCAGCACTAACTCGGGCCCACCTGGCTGCTGAGTCATTTTTGGAGAACAAATTCAAGGAGTAAAACGAATTAGGTTAATCATTCATACAAAATTCACTCTCCTCCTCTCCCTATCGTTAAACAAATTCCAGTGCTGGCTTAGCTTTGATCGACGAACAACACAGCTGCAGGAAGATGATGGTGATTGGGGTGGACTATTTCCCCCTAGGCAAACTCCTTGTCGTCCACACCAACAGTCTGTTCCAGGGGATTTTTCTCCGATAAACCCAGGTGAAGGGACCATCGAACACAAAGCAAAGAAGACGACGAAAGTGGGGAAGAGGGACCATCCCCTTGTTTTCGTACTGCGCGACAAAGATGTCTGGAGTTCTACGAGAAGCATCTTCTCTAGATTCTCTTCCCGCATATGGTAAGGGTTTGTGTTCCATTTCGGCTTTAGGTTTCATTTTTCGTTGGGAACAAATGATTGGATAGTTGTATTCCATAGCTGCTTTGTTTGATTGTGTAATGTACAGGGTTTGTCCCTTTTTGGTGCCATAAATTGTTTGGTTGTTTGAGATTATTCTGCAGGGTATTGCTTTGTTTGATTGTGTAGGGTTTGTCCCTTTGTGGACCCATAATTTTTTTGGTTGTTGGAGTTGATTCAGTAGGGTATTTAAGTGTCCCATGTGAGGTGAACTTTTCACTTTGAACCATCTTTTATGGAAGTGGTCCATGACTAATTTGGCTTTCTTTCCACCATGTATTGCAAGGCAATAATATATTCTATCTCGATTTGTGCTAAAGTGTGAAGAAACAATAAACTAGTTTTGTCTTCTGTTGTTTATGATTCTGTAGGGTATGTAAGTGGCCCATGTGTTTCCGGTTTGAAGTGGTCTTGGTCCACTTTGGATGTTTCCACCAAGTACTACCATGCCACTAGAATATTATTTGTCCATTTGTGCTAACTTTTGAGAAACAATAAATGTATTTTTGTCTTCTAATAGTTATGATTTTTTATGTTTTAGGGATATGTGAAGACAAGTTCACCATTGAACTGCACTATGATGGACATATGGAGTATATATCGGGTGACATTGGTTGTTACTTGGGAGGAAAAGTTCACCACTGGGATTGGGTTGACCCTGATTTGATGTAAATCTTAGAGCTAGATGGTTTCTTGCTGATGTAGGATATCTAGATAAAATTCAGACTAAGAATGTAGAAGAGTTTCGGGTTAAGAATGGCTATTCTTACTACTATCGAGTGGAGGGGCAGAGTATGAAGGAAGGGCTTGTGGAGTTAAAGGGTGGTCAAGACTTGCTAGCTATGTGCAAAATGGTGATTGAAGGGAGAAAGTTCATAGAGATGTATCTCATCAAGAAAGTGGAGATCGATGGTAACCAATCGATAGGAAAGAGGAGGGTTGTTCCAGTTGCAAGGTCAGAGATGGATGGATTGGGTGGTTCTGATGGTCAAAGGTCGGCAACAAATAAGAGGGTTGGTCCAGTTAGAAAGCCAGAAATAGATGGAGAAGGCGCATCTGAAGGTGACAGTGGGTTTGAGGATGCTGAAAAATGAGTTCAGTGAGGAGGAGTTTGACTTAGGTGATTTTGAAGGTGAAGGGGGCAGTGGCAATGTTAGTTTGATTATTGATGTTGATATTGGTGAAGACATTGACAAGGATTGTGGGGTTTCGGATGACCTAGGCAGCTGTGATTCAGGGGACGATGAAGGTCGAGCAAGAAAAAAATTTGAAGAGTTTAATCCAGCAAGGGATATGCCAAATCTTCAATTCAGTCTAGGGCAAATATTCAGTGACTTGAAGGCCTTCAAAGAAGTTGCTATATCTTATTCAATAAAGAACAAGTTACCTTTGAGGTTTGTTCATAGTGATCCGACAAGAGTAAAGGTTTGTTGTGATAAGAACTGTGGATGGAATATTTGGGCATCTCCTTCTCAAGATGGGACAAAAGTTTATATAAAAGCATGCAATCTGAAACACGCCGGATGTGTTCTATTATCTCTAAACAAATGGTTCACTTACAAATTCATTGCCAGGAAGTATCTTATGAGGTTTGAAATAGATCCTAACTGGGGCAATGACTCAATAGCACAGACGATGGAGGAAGATTTTCACTACACGATGTCAAGATGAACAACAAGGAAGACACGAGAGTATGCAGTGAATTTGGTACGGGGGAAGGCAGAAGATCAATATGCTCGTCTGCATGACTACTGTGCTGAAGTGTATTGAACCCATCCAGGGTCAACCATTTTTGTGGAGACAGATGAGAACTAATTCTCCAGAATGTATTGTTGCTTATCTGCTTGTAAGGATGGGTTTGCAGTTGGATGTAGGAAGATAATCTTCCTCGACGGTTGTTTCTTGAAGACGTTTCATGGAGGACAACTACCGTCAGCTGTTGGAATGGACGACAATGATGGAATTTTCCCTATAGCATATGCTATGGTAGGAGTGGAAAATCAATAAAACTGGACCTGGTTTCTTGCACATCTTCTTTTAGATTTAAATGTCCTCGAAGTGTTTGATAATTGGACATTCATGAGCGACAAACAGAAGGTAACCTATTAATAATACTGAACCTGTTTCATTAAGATGACATTTGTGTATGTTTTTGTATTTAGATGGATTGTATGTTTTTTTACATAATAATTTTTCCCTTCATCTTCCTCGTAGGGCTTGGTGAATGCTCTAGCACAGTTAGTACCTTATGCAGAGCATCGATTCTGCGTTAGACACCTATGGTCTAACCTGAAAAGAGCTCAATCAGGTAATAAAACTACCAAAGACTTGTTATGGGATTGTGCAAGGAGCACGCATGCTGCTGAGTTTAAGAAGAATGTGAATTTGTTTAAGGAGTATAATGAGGCAGCATGTGATTGGTTGTTATAAAAACCAGCATCCCAGTGGTGTCATGCATTTTTTCAAACCGCTTGCTAGTAGGATGTCTTGTTGAACAATCACTATGAGTCATGGAATAGGTCCATTTTAGGTGCTAGAGTGAAGCCAATTATTAGTATGTTCGAGACCATTCGTTGTCAACTAATGGTCAGGTTTAACAAGAAAAATGAGTTTGCCTTGAATAACTTCAAGGGTCAGTTCTGTCCAAAAATTCTTAAGAAAATTAATGCAGTTAAGGAGAACAGTTTTGGATGTCGAGCACTGCCATGTGGTGCTAATACATTCCAGGTTCCCTGTCATGAAGGGAAAGTTATGGTTGACTTGAACAAGAACACTTGCACTTGTAGGAAATGGGAGCTGACAGGAATTCCTTGTCCACATGTTGTTTGTTGCATATTTACAAAGAAAGAAAAGGTAGAACAATATGTTGATAAGTGATATGAAGTGGCAACATACATTAGCACATACAGCTACACACTGTCACCTATGGTTGGGCCTGAATCATGGCGGGATAGCAATCAAGATCCTGTTATCCCGCCCTATGTTAGTATGGATGCAAAGTCAAAAAGGGGTAAACGCAGGATAAGCAGGAGAAGGGTCCTGAGGCGGAACTGGAGCGCCAACAAAAACAACCCAAAAAACATAAGGTTAACAACCAACAGATGAGTAAGAAGAAAGGGAAAATTCACTGTAGTGCGTGTGGTGGAGAGGGGCACAACAAGAGTGCACATAAGGATGGAAATGAACCAGTCGTTTCAAACAAGGCTAGAGGTGCTGGAAATTTACAACATCAATTTCGAGCCGGTGGAGGGTTACAACCAGAAGGTAAAGTAAGTAGAGGATCAAAACCAGCAAAAAGGGAAGCTGGTGGGTCTCAACCTGTAGCCGGAGTCACTGCTGAAGTTTGGTATTCTAGACTGGCACCAACAAACAGATTTGAAGGAAGGCATTCGAACCTAGCTAGCTGGGATGGCAGCCCGTTGATTACTCCTTTTCAAAATATTGTCACTACTGTAAGTTCAATGGTAAATAGTCTATTGCCTTCTCTGACGAGAACTTTGCAGTTTTTGAACATTCTTTTCTCTTGTTTTGGTTCATATAGGAAACTAGCAGCATTCTTCCCTTGAATCAGTTGCCACCTGAAAGAGTAGTGAATGTTTCATCTAGTACGACACCTAAGCTGGGGTTTCAGGTTAATAACATATCTTGTACTTAATATTATTAGTTTCTACCAATGTTCTAATTGTGTATTCTGACAAATTATCAATTTCAGGTTCATGAAGGGGAACGAGTCTGGGCTAGGCCAGGAAGTGGAAGGGCAAATTTTGTGCCACCAAAAGGAAACCGTGGAGGGAATTTGTGATGTTAAACTAGTTCTGCAATTGTAATATAGGTTGTTAGCTCAACGTTTTGTGGCAAAGGTAGTATCCAACCATGTGGCTACACCTTAAACTCTCAGCCAAATACTACTTCTGAGCAGAACACATGTTGATGTTCAACAACCAGTTATTTTATTAGGAATATGATTTGAATACATCTTGAAGCAGGTTGTGCTTTTTCTTTGTTCGCAACAGGTTTATGATACCATGCTTAACTCATGCAAAATAATCGTGTTTAGTTGAACTTGGTTTTCAGATAAATTGCCTTCATTTCTGATTAAAACTCACAAGATGATACTATTATCATTCCAAACTTCATTACAGCAGGCTGTAAGCCACTTTTCATTACATAGCTCTAAATATGAAAGCAATCACTAAAGCTGACACCATTATAATTCCAAACTTCATGCTTCTACTCAAACCAGAGGCACGGTCATTCCTCGTCTCTAACTCACGGATCCACCTCAGAAGTCCACGGATTGCTTGCTTCATAGGTTCGTCTAAGGCTGGATCCACCCATCGAAAAAAGTTGCATGCATTCAAACCCTACACATAATGAAAAATTGATTATAGACATAAAAAAACATACCCAAAGCATTACATCAACAAGAGTTTTACCCCATAATTGTTGCAACCATAGAATCGACGAACCAGATTGGCGTCGGTCCAAGAAGTCCGAAGCACGGCCGGTTCGCCACATGGACAAGTGGGACCTGCAACAACGTTACAACCTGCTATCATGGAAGAAAAAGAAGAAGAGGCCAAAGGAGGAAGGAGAAGCCTTAATGGTTGAAGTGATGGGGAGAAAAGCCAAAAATGGCGTTCGGTTTTTTACTAGGAGGGAGGAGGAAGAAAGGCAGGGGTGGGTAGGAGGAAGAAAGGCAGGGACGGGTGGGATTTAATGAGAAGGCTGGGCGTTAGGTTTTTTGCGGGGTTTTCCCTCCAAAAATGACTCAGCAGCCAGGTGGGCCCGAGTCAGTGCTAAGGTGGCCGGGCCGTTATGTTTTCCCCGTGCCGTTAATGATTATAACGAAAAATGTGAACGGGGCAACGACTTATTTAGTTGGGTGGTAGCCGAGGCCCAAAGTGAAGATGAGTGGTATCCTGGCCCCAATTTTAAAATTACAATGGCATCCGAGCCATTTCTCCCCTTTTTTTACATTATTAAAGAGGTTCTATATGAAAGATGGTTAATTCTAAATTTACAGTCTTTTGAGTGAATTTAGGAAGATTATTTTTGTCTTTTTAATTTATAAATGCCCAAATAGAAGACACTTAATTATGCCAATGGAAAAGAAGATTTTGCTGGAATATTTTATAAAAAAAATTATTATATTATTAATTTATTAATGTATTATTTTATTGTAAGGTTGTTGTGTGTTTATGTGGTTTAGTTTTTTATATATTATAGGTTTAAGTGTTTGAGACAAATTGTTAGATGTGTGACTTAGCTAATTAACTAATTCTTAATTAACTAATTCTTAATTTTGATTATAACTTTGGATTTGAGGTTTTCGATAAAAGAGATACAAAATAAAAAATTTCATTCAATGAGTTAATGAAAATTGATAATGGCGAGGAGGTTTATGAATTTATTACTCAATTATGCTTTTAGGTATTGGTTTTTTCTTAGAGCGATAAAATGTAAATCACAATTTTCATCTACAGACTAGAAGTTCAAAGTTTAAAATCTGTAGCTAGATGATTTATTTCTTAAGTTCTTTTTTCGGGAAACGATAAAAAAAGTATGAGATCATACCACCTTAGATATATGTTTGTTATGTATAGTTTTCTTTACAAAAGCACGAAACCGAAAACTCTGTTTACTTTCTTTTTTCATAACTTTGCTTGGTTTTGACCAAATATTAGTGAGATAGTGCGATGATGATTCTTATCAAAACTTGCTTTGACAGTAACATATTATTTCGTTATGTTATAACCTTTTCAATATTATTTTGAGTTATTAAGTCAATTCATACTAATATTGAGTATTATATTTATTGATTCTACGCCTAAAAAATATATTCACCTAGGGGAACCATCTTATTGACAAAATAGTGTTCCAATACGATTTTAAACAACCAAGTAAAAGGGCTAGAGTTTTGGTGCATAATCTCCTTTAGTTACAGTTGGCACAAATCTCAAAAACTATAGTTATAAGATTTTCAATTTCTCACAAATTTAGCAGATTATATCTCATTTGTTTCAACTCCGATTTTAATGGGTTAGAAAAAACATATTAATTGTAACTTGCCAAAGAAAAGTTAAAGAAGGCTATGATAAACAATTTATAAGATTATACAACAACATCAAAGACAATAGTAGTTAGGTAACAATCTATCTGTACTCTTCAATTATTTTTAACTTCAAGTCCATTCATAAGAGAGAAAACCGTACCCACTAAAATACAAAGTTTCCGACTAAATTATATATCTCAATTTTTATTATTTTATAAATTTAGGATTAGATGTTAGTTGTAGACAACATATGTTTATTCTAACTTTATTGTTCTGCATCATGAGTAAGCTAGATTTTTTGGAATGGTTATTAAGAAACTACTCAAAAATAGTGACAAAATGAGAGAACCTTCACCTCCTCATCTCATACAAACAGGGAGCATAAAGTTTAAATTTCATATGAAGCTCACCGATTACAACACCGCGAACCCCATAAGTGGGTGCACAGTTTTGAAGATAATGTAGGATGAAGATGAGCAATCTCATTTAAAGTTCATGACATGTACTGGGTAAATTTTTTTTTATTACATAGGAACCTCAGCCCACGTGCTACTTTGTAATAGTGGGGCTTACTAAATGTGGGGGCCACCTGCAATCAATTCTAGCCAACAAGGCTTTGCCCAATCAGTCTCATACCTCCGGGAACACCAATGGGCCTTACTTGGATCAAACGTGGGATCTGCAACTCACAAGCTTTCATTGTTGAGGCAGCTTTACCGTTAGGCTATCTTACCTTTGGTTGTACTGGGTAAATTTAAGTTCTTGAAAACGAAGTTTTCACATCCAAAAAATTTTGCCATTAAAATTTTGCATTTATTGAAATGCATGAGAAGAAGGAAAAGTATATAATATCAGAGGTAGTGAATTCAGTGATGGAGATAATGACGCTATTGGATAAAGAAAAATATTATTGATGGTTGATATAGAAATATTGTGGTGGGAGGAAAGAGCGAATGACTGATAATATTTATGATTTATATTAGGCGAAATTCTAGTATCGTGTAAAGTTGTCTCACATTTTCATGTATTCTGGAGAATTCATCTTTTTTTGTTACAAAATTTATTTAATACATGCATTTGAGGTGGGCCCTCAAATCTCATATCACTCACAATCACTCATTTTAAAGGATTGTGAGCTTTAATTTGTTTCACTTTTAGCTCATGAAGTGTTTTTTTAAATTTTTATTTTTCTGAATGGCTACAAACAAACAAGACATTCTTCCAATCATCTAATTCTTACAATCTTTGTATTTATAATACGGGATCATTTGGAACCTTTGATTCTGGAAATGATGTATTACGAGAATGTGTGTATTAAAGATTATGTGTATGCTAAGAATGTGTGGTTTTGAAAATTCATTGTTTGGAAACCATAAGAGAATGCATGGATTATAGTTTAAATGAACTATGGATACTAAAATCCATGGTCCATGAAACCATACCGTACCGGCGGTTCAACCACGAAGTACCAGTATTGGAGGCTGAACCGATAGGCGGTATTTAACGGTCTAACGGTTGAACTACGGTTAAACCATGATTTTATCATAAAATATCATACCGCTGACTTTTCCGATACGATATCTGGTACGATTTCAGGGATCATGCTAAAATCTCACAAAAAAGGTAAGATTCACTATACATAATTTTCTATGGGGTAAATGCCACATTTGGTCACTAAGATTACTGAATCGTGTCATGTTTAATCAGTATAAAAATTTAATATCAATTTTGGTCACTCGAATTATTGAAACATGTCACATTTAGTCACTCTCCCGTTAGCCTACGTTCAACTCCAGTCACTCAAATTACTGGAAACATGTCACATTTAGTCACTCGAATTACCGAAACAAGTCACATTTAGTCACTCTCCCGTTAGTTTCCGTCCAACTCCGTAAGTGACTAAATGTGACATGTTCCAATAATTTGAGTGACCAAAATTGATATTAAATTTTTCTAGTGATTAAACATGATACGATTTAGTAATCTCAGTGACCAAATGTGACATTTACCCAGTTTCTATGTATTAGGAATACAACATGGATTATGAATACATGCATTCTGTTATTACATCAAGTAAAAAAACGTTGTATTCTACCGGATACCTGTATATTGAGAATACAACGTCTGGAATCAAAGGTTCCAAACGAGGCCTACATGTATTATTCAAATACACACATTTGAAGAATCTCGACTTCCAATCGACCCCTAAAGTTTCATTAATGAAAGCTGAAGTTGTGTGAGCAAAGCGATAAAAAAGGAATCCAATTTTTTTTTTTTTGCAACTTTTTCTAATAGCAGTTGTCAACCCGCGGGTCGACCGACCCACTTTGACCCTGGCCCGGTGAGAAAAATGGGCCGCAGATACCCGCCGGGTCGATCGCTATAAGGTACCGGGTTGGAGATTAAATTGTGTCATTTTTATGTTATTATGGTGTAATGTTATATGTTATTACTCATATGTTAGATGAGATTGGATATAATTTATCAGGATAAGTACAATATAATGGCTCTTTACATATTTCCGGGCTAAAGCGGGCTAAAACGGGTGACCCATTAACCCTTGACCCACTAGCTCGTCCGGGTCCGGGTCAACCCGCGGGTTGACAACCTTGGCAATGAGTAAATTAAAGTACGTTTTGAATATTAAGTTTTTTTAGGAATCGTTTACCTGCATGAGTTGTGTTGTTTACTTTTGATAAGGACGTTTGTCCATGAATGATTAAGATGTTGTAAAACTTTTAATTTATATGGTTTTTTTTTTGAATATTTTTAGTAATTGAATAATTTAGTTTCTTTCATGGTACCAAATAAATTATTCGTATAATTAATATTAGTGTTTATACTATTGTTGTAATTTATCCGGCCAACGGGCGGCAAAATACCTGGCAATCGGGTCGGGTTGGGGACTTCGGCTAAGGGTCGAGTCATGTTTGGTTGGCTGATTTCGGGTGAAATATTGACCCAACCCATTCGATTTTGGGTCGGGTTACAGGTCATTTCGGTTATGAGCGTTCTCAGAAACAATATCAAACATACTTCATATTTTCTTAAAGAACACAAATTTTCACATATGCATGACAATAGTTTACCTAACATATTCCCAAATCCTCCCACGCTAATGAAATGAAATATAAATAGCGCAAATTGTCAAAAAACAATCACAAGAGTAATACTACTACAAGAAACACATGATATTTGATTATCCTTAAACTCCAAACATGTCATTCAAATCCTTGTGATTTTTTTAAACATCTCACAAATTTATGAGTGATTTTATCATATTTTGGGAGTGATATATAAAATGGAACGAGTCTAACGGGTCGACCCGATAACCCACCCAATCCGACCCAAAAAATTACGGGTTAGCGGGTTCGGGTCATTTAGATTTCGGGTTACAAAAATTTCTAGTTTTCGGGCGGTTTCGGGTCTGGTCAACGAGTCGGGTTATAATTTGTCAGGTCTAGCAAAACACTAGTTTTCTAAATTTGTTTTCAATTTCAATCTTAACACTCTAATTTTGTATTTTTAAAAATAAAAAATTGTTTATCTAGTAGTATAACAATTCTTATAGATTATCTCGAACTTACTTTCAGACCTAAAGTCACTTTTTTCATGGTCCATTAAACCGTATCGTATCGGCGGTTCAACCACAAAATACCAGTATCGGAGGCTAAACCAATAGGCATTATTTAACGGTATTAATGGTTGAACTACGGTTCAACCACGGTTTTGCCGTAAAATACCCTACCGCTGACTTTTCCGATACGGTCTCCTATACGATTTCATGGACCATGCTTTTTTTTAGCAATCTCACATATCAATAAAATAACTTATGTATTTTTTTTTTGACAAAAATACAATATACGCATTGTTTATTACTTTTCTTGTGTAGTTTTGATTTGTTTGTCAAAGAAATACAAAATACCTAGAAGCTGCTGCGCCTTGAATTTTTGTGGCCGCTCGCAGAAGCAAAACCAGCTCAGCTGAAAGGAAAATCGAGCGAAAAGGGCAAAAGAAGGTGGTGGTTATCCAATTTCCTGCCTACCATCCTTTCCCCGCACCAATTCCCTCCTTTTTTTTGCACCTTCTCTTCTCACTAGGGTTTTCTTTCCGTTTCGTTCAAACCCGAATTGAAAACGAGAAAACACAGAAACAGAAATCCCGGGAGAATCCGTTCATCTTAATGATTGGTTAGTAGTAATGCTAATTTGCATAAATTCCCAATCGCAAACCCAAGAATCCAATTCTTCCTTCTTTTTGGATTTGCCTGCTCTTGATTTCCAATTAAATAATTGGGATCCTGTTTACTCCTCCCCACCCCCTACTTAAATAATCTCAGCCATTGAAATTTCGCAGCTGAGCTGTGGTCGGTTTGTATCTTTTGAGGCTACCCATTGATCAATCCCCACCACCGGACAGACAGGAAGCTCCTCTTCGTATTAGGGTTTGTTTGTCTTCTTCCCGTTCCTCCTCCTCTCGCCGTTAGGTGTTTAATTGTCGTTATTGTTGGCTTTTCCTTTTTTCATATGTTCCGGATCCCGTCTCAGCCACCACAGCTTTTCCAGGGTAAGAAGAAACAGCGGAAGGAGGCGAGAAGGCTGAGACTTTACGCGCTGCGTTGAGATTTCGTCACAATCTGGCTAAGGAAAGGTAGATAGAACTCTTTCGTTCCCGATTCGTATCTGCGTCTGAATCTTCCTGTTTGTTCGCTTATGTAGTTTGATTAAGTTTCTCAATTTTTTTTTTTGATAATCAGATTAAGTTTCTCCCATGTAATGGGAACTTTGGACTCTTTGTTCCTTCAATCCTTCTAATTTTTGGCTCTGCTTTGCATTTGTTTCATAAAGACTTCTGGGTTGTTTTGGATGCAAGATTGAATTGGTGGGACGATTTGATAACATGAGATATGCTTATATTGGGCCCATTTTGGAAGCCATTCTTTTGCTCTGATTGGTTGATTTGTTGTTTGGATCGCAAAGGTTGTTGGGGAAACTCTACTGTTCCTTGGGTTTCACTCCATTTTTTGTTTTTCATTCTCATTTACTACTGGATTGACTATTTGAAATGCCATTTTTGTTGGTCAATGGTGAACCTGTGCCATTCCTGCCTGGATTTTGATTATCTGATGGTTGAACTGAGCTGAGGGTTGATTTTGGAATCTTTTCCTTTGTTGGTTTTATTGATTCAGGCCATCGTGTCATATGTATATTGAGGACTGGATATTCCTAGTGAGCAAAGATTTTGGTTCACTCTGGCCGCCGCAACAAAGTTGAAGTCTTCTCCCACCTCAAAGTGGGCGTGGGGTGATTGCAAGGAAGTGATTCTGCTGTGTGTTTTGAGGAGATCAAGATCATCCCATGTTTGGAGGCTCTGCCGTGTTTCAGAGGGCTTGTCTCTTGATTATGGCTAACATCTCCACTTGCTAGACCAATAATACATATCGTTTAGAGTCCAATTTGCATTAGATTTACAAATTCAGGCTTTCTAGATGTGATCTCCATATAGAATTCTGTTTTTAGCGCTAGTGTAGTAGTGCAAGCGCGCGGGTTGTGGATGTAGAGCTCTTTCTCGCTTTGCTGTTGCAATGGTTAGGTTCTCGTGCTTCAACGGTCATATTACTCCATCCCACAAATCGAAGGTAAGTATGTGGAAATAGTGAACGTAGGGAATTTGGAGTTGGTTTCCATAGCAGTTTTGAGATTCCACCCATATCATTTACTTATATTAGATTTCCTTTTTCTCACTCAGAGAACTGTTGAACATTCGATGGAATCAATGCTGAAGATGTTGCAAGATTCTTCCAAGATGCCAGCTGTGAACACGGAGTCAACTCACGCTACTAGCTTGAATCCAGTATTTCTGAGGTCGAAAACAGATAATCATATTCATTATTCTACTAAGGAAATCATGAACTCAGGGGTAATTGACCCAACATTCGGACATGAAGCTGAAGCTGGAATTACTCGGACAACACCTCTGAAGAAAAGTAAGTCTCTGGGAAGTGAATTATGCCATGAAGGTAGGGTTATCTACAACAATGACACAGAAGAAGAAGAGACAGACCACGGATGTTCTAGTGGTTCCCCTGATCACAAGGAACGAGGTGTAAGCCCGAGTAGTCAATATGGAAAGGCCCCTGTATCTGAATCTGTTCAAGTGGGTTCTGAAACTGTCAACAATGGATCAGCATTCTCAAGTGGAGGATATTCTCATCGTTCGGACAAAGAGATTACTGAAAATTCCGACATTCAGTTATCTGTAGATGGTGCTGATAATTCTGGCCTTCCTACTCCTCAGAGGCCTATTGTGCTTGACAGGTCATGTTCATTTCCAAACTTGAGTTCTGCCTCTGGTTCACACTTCAGATACTTATTAAGAAAATCAAAATCTAGTAATGACCTACGCGGGTTAGATATGGGATGGAAAGAACTTCCTTCAGTTCATGAAGTTGGAATGCAGTCAATGTTGGAAAAGGAAAGAGATGCTAACATGTGTGGAAATGAAAGAAACGATTTTGAAAACCCTCCTGATGATGGTTATGAATCTTATGATTACACTTCTCTGGCAAAAGACTGGGTAATGCCCGAGGAGGAGAATTTACCAGAACACCTTGACCGAGACTTCTCCGTGCAGCAACCGGGTGAATTTCCAAATGAGGATTTTAGATTCAGGCGTATTGAGGCATGGGTCAATGATCTTCATTCCTGCGGTCCAGTGGAAGAAACAAGTGTATTGCTGGCTGAAGCTGATGAACCGGTCGGTGGAGAAAATTCAACGGTTTTGGGTAGACTGACGGCTGCTGCGAAGGTGGATGATAAAATGAGTCCTGGCATGGAAGCTGCAAAGAGATACATATCTGCTTTGAGTCCCACGACTACCACTGCTCAGCTTTCCAACCATGGGCTAGCAGTCATTCCATCTCTCAGTGCATTTGGTGGTCTGAGAGTGCTTAATCTATCTGGAAACTCAATAGGTCAGTGCTCCTCACAGTGGTATTTTGGTACATCTTACATGTTGGAGAATTTTTCCTGAATGTGGTGTGTTTTATGAACCCTTTTACAGCTCGAATAACTGCTGGCGCCCTTCCTCGTGGGCTCCACATGTTGAATCTGGCGAAAAACAGCATATCCACTATCGAGGGTTTAAGGGAACTCACTCGACTTCGTGTTCTGGACTTGAGCTACAACCGGATATTCAGGATTGGACATGGTAAGCCACCAACAGCTTTTATGTTTACGCGTAGAGTGGCAAACGGGTTTGCAAGTCGAGTTTAAAAGGGTTTGTGGGGATCAATGACACTGTCTTGAACATTTTATATGGCTGGGAGGTATTTTTGTGATCTGTTAGGTCTAATGGTGGTAAAGCTTTAGAAGTTTGGGTACTAAGCTCTTAAATGAAAGAGGTGAATTAGGGAATTTACATTTGATAATTTCCACCACTGTTTACATGCTCACTTTTCATGTCTAAAACTGTCTGATAGTTAATATCTGTGACGGTTTGCTTTCTCTGTTTCTTTGCCAAAGGCCTTGCTTCTTGCTCGTCATTGAAGGAGCTGTACTTGGCGGGCAACAAAATAAGTGAGGTGGAAGGCCTTCACCGCCTGCTAAAACTCACAGTGCTTGATCTTCGTTTCAACAAGCTCTCCACAACCAAGTGTCTTGGCCAGCTGGCTGCCAACTACAACTCCCTGCAAGCAATAAGCCTGGAAGGAAATCCAGCTCAGAAGAACGTCGGAGATGAACAGCTCAAGAAGCACCTTCGGGGCCTACTGCCGCATCTGGTCTACTTCAACAGGCAGGCGATCAAAGCAGGGGCGTTGAAGGATTCTACTGCTGATCGGTCGGTGAGGCTTGGGATTAGCAGTGGGCTGAGGTCGGATAACAAAGGTGCGAGGAAGGGTAGCCACGGTTTGACCGGGTCCAGAGCATTATCGTCATCTACTCATGGTCGTAGCAGTACATCCTCACCAAGGAGGCCGAAGGGGAAGCACTCGAAGCTCCCGCCTAGCGGGACCAGTAGACTGAGCACCCATAGCCGACAGCAGCAGCAACAACCTGTGGATCTTGGTAGCAGGCTTGTTGAATTCAGAGCTGAGCTGGCGATGCGCAGGAGCAGAAGTGAAGGAAATATGGGACCTCTGGCGTGAGATGCTGAGTTTGTTTGTTTGTTTATTGGAAAAGAAACATTGTGTGGGTGTTTATCATGTTTGAACTTTCAATTGCTTGCTTGTTGCCCTCCTTTGGCGGAGAGGGCTGTTTATCATTTGATACCCATCCCTAGAGCCCAGTGATATGAAGTTTGACACTGGGGAGATTGTTTCCTTTGGAATAATGTTTGCTTGTGTTCTTCTAATAAAGTTGTTTGTGCTTTTGTAGAGATTCCTCCACTTTATGTTGCATGCTTTTTTCTTTGCAGGCGTTTTTGCTAGCATTTCCCTGCGTCGTTCCCAGTGTATTTGAATATTGTTTGGTGTAGTTGTGTCATGCTATATTTTGTGGTATTGTTCAGAATATTGAATGAGCAAGGAGAAGCGGGAAAATGATGGGTGGTGAGTGGTGACAGCCGCAGAAGCAGTCAACAGATGAAGAAGTGTGCTGCTGAAGAACTGGTTTGTGTCCAAAGTTATCGAATCAATTCAGTTTCTTCTGGTTTCCCTCCGCGGCTGTGAGCTTCTTGTGCACAAGTGATCAAACATGATGAACTATTCATTTCAACTTGGTAGCTTCTCTTTGATCCTAATTCCAAAGAACCTTTTGTGCATTTGGATCTCTCCTTTTTCGGAGTAAGTTCCGGTGATTTGATCACATTTTGAATCTAAGAGTAAATCACCGCAACCATAAAGGTGTACTGCAACTGCAAGCAAGTAGTACAGAATGGTGTGCAACTATGGATGTGAAGCGGGAAGAACGTACAAAACTTGGCCGGTGGTTGTAGTACAGATCCAACAATAAGAGGGATTGGAAAATAGTACTTCTTTCTAATTTACAACCATAGTACATCACTTGATGGAGCGGAGATTTCTTCTCCTTGTTATATATAACATCAAACTCACACATTGTGTTGTCAGACCTCAAAATCGTCTGCAAGATAAAATCTGTGTGTGTGGAGGGTTCTTACAGGGTCGACCTGAGATCGCATGTGGCTGGTGGGATAGGTTTCCAGGATCCAATCTATCATCATGTGTTCTCAGGTCGCCCCTGCCGGATTTCCTTCACAACCAACGCGGCAACAAGCTGGGTGTTCATCTTGTATTGTGTATTATATGCATGCATGCTTCTGCTACTTATAAATGTTTTACTTTGCATTCCTCATCTCTGATTTTTCGTCTGATTACAGTGCGAAACGTATATTTCTATCTCTCCATCCGGACGAAGGAATGCCTGCCAGTTTTACCCCGACGTAGCAGTCTCCATCTGCAGATTAACCGCATTTGATTGAGATTCCATCTGCAGATCCCATCGTTTGAACAAATCTATGGCGTCATTCCTCTCAAACAGAAGTAAACCGTCAAGCTTTACCTTGGCAGCTTTGCTGCTGCCTTCTCTGTTCTGTTCTAGTCTTCGCTTGTAGACCCATTTGAAATTGCTTGTTTTCCTTTCTACTTTCATGTTTTATTTTCTTTATGAATGAGTTGGTATCACCCTTATATAAATAAACAAAAAAAAAAAAATGTAATCTCTCTCTCACCTGTCCTGGATTTGATATTTGAACCGATAGATTCGTGATGTTCAGTGATGGAACATGAAGCAAACTGACAAATTGTAGTGATAAGACACAAGTTTTGAACAAATGACAAATCGCAGTCTTGGCTGTCATTGGTAAAGTAAAACTGGTGACAGGGAAACAACAACAACAACTGTAGAATCTGTGGTCAAGAATCAAGATGGGTTTTAACTGTCCACATACAATTCGGACTCTGAAACCAAAGACCTCTAGTTCAGGTCATTCATTACACGGGAAGAACCAGAAGAAATCTCAACACCAGCAGTCGCATAGATTATATACAATGGGGGAGGAAAAACAGTCCAACCCTCTCATGTCACACCAAGCTGAGAAAAAGGGATGACAGCCTCAAACAGTCTCCTGCAGATACACCAACGACTCTTAATACTGGGAAACTCGTCGAAGTTATTCGAACAAAAGACCCTACCGCTTAGTCTAAATGGAAAATAACCTGCAAAAGATTGCCAACAGTGGTCGAACTATATATTACCTGATGGAGAATGAACTTCATCTTGTTCCTTAAGCATCTGCACAAGATGAAGCATCAGGAATTACAACGTAGAAACAAATATGATGTAGAGCCAATCTTGACCAAGGTTACACTGATGCAGCAAGCTGAGTTATACAAAGAATTTCTCCTACAGAGGTCATCTTTGTTCCACACTGTATGTGCTCAAATGAAATGCTCCAAGGGAGCGAACATATATAAACACGCAAAGCACAAAGGAACTTATAATTACTGGCACGTCATTTTGTCGGGGTTCGTACATGTATAACAACCAAGTTTGGCCACTGCTATAAGTCGCTCTAGCAAATACTTGGCAAAAGCTTGAAGGAGAAGAGTTGTTGAGAGGATAACCAAAACTCCTCACTCGAATTTTACACAGCAAGGTTTATCACCAGTACATCACTGTACAATCAAAGGAGACTAAACCAAGCCATCCAAACCATGAATAATTTCGCGACTGAATCAACTTTTCATCTACCATAAAACAGAATTTGAGTTCCTGATTCCCTTCAAGATCACTAGTTGTACAATCACCTATTACTAATATAACCAACAGAATAAGAGCAGTTCAATTGCTCCATAATTTATCTTTGCTCAAATCTGAAAGACAGGTGGTGGGCATATGTACTGCAGTTTCTATTTTACACCAGAATCCTTGATTCCTTGCTTGAATGCTAAGCAGTTAACCTACTATGGAACATGTCCAATGAATCTTTAATAACATTTCTATGCACTTCCACATGACCATTCATGAGAATCCAAGATAGAAATCATTACCACTAACTTCAACAAAGATTACCCTAATAGAGTCTTATCCTCATCCCGTCAACTAACCTAAGCCCCACGAAATGATTCATTCTTTGGTCACTAATCAAAGCAAAGCTCAAACACCATGAATCAATCAAACAATCTCCCAAATTCATATACAAACATCAACAAGAAGAAATAACTCAGCAAGATTGGGATTCAAATATAATCCAAATCATTTGAGAAGGAAGCAAATTCAAACCTTTGTGTTCATCAGAACCATCGTGAAACTCTTCCTGCTCCTCCGGCACAGGATGGAGCTCGCACTCATCTACCAAAGCAATCCCTTTCTTCGAACTCCCTTCTTCGATCCCACCTTCCTTATCATCCGGATAACGCACCACCACGACGGGGCAAATGCAGTGATGCACACAGTAATCACTCACACTCCCCAGCCTACCTTTACTGTTCCTCCTCGCCGCCCCAAACCCTCGGCTCCCCATAATCACGGCGCTCAACCCCAGCCGCTCCACCTCCAGGCAAAGCCTCTCCTTCATATCGTGGTCTTTGACTATGTGAATCTTGAACGGAATCCCGGCGTCCACCAGGGGCTGCGCCAGGGCGCTGGCCTTGGTGGTGGTGAAATTGTCGAAATCGTCCTCCAGCTTCTGCTGATTGGAGGACGAATCTTGGTCGCCGCTCTTCTGACTATTGCTGCCGTTGGTGTTTATCTGAACCTTGATGGAACCCCAATCGGCGCCATAGAGGACGGACGTGGGGCGGACGTGGAGGAGGATGACAGCGTCCCCTGGTCGTAGGTAGTTCTGGACGGCCCAGTTGACAGCGTAGGCGCTCTCGTCGCTGAGATCGACGGCGATCGCAATGCGGCGCTGGGCGCCGGAGGTCGGGGTGGCGGTGGAGTGGGAAGAGGAGAAGCTGCTGCTACGAGGGGATGGGGTGGAGCGGGTGCGGAGGGAAGGGAGGGATGGGATTGGGAGGTCGGATTCCGGTCGCTTCTGTGGGGATGACATGGCGGTGGAGAATTCGGACGGCGACGGCGGTGGCGGGGTTTAGGGGGGAAGAAATCGGTGTTTTTTGACTTTTAGCTGACGGAGAATTTGGGAGGAAGGAAAGGAAGAAAATTGCGGGACGGAACGGAATGGACGCTGGCTTTTAACTTTGTGCCGCGTTTTGTTCTTTCCTGGCGTTGAAGAAAAAAAGGCGCTTTGCGGGTGGCTTTTTTTAAAATGGTCACGCAGCAGCAGATTCCGCCTGTTATTTTTTTGCCTTTTCTTTGGTAGGCCCATAGCTGAAAGCCCAATTCTTATCTATCAAAGGCCTAATGATTTTTTTGTCGGTGTATTAGCAACGAACCCTTATAATAAATTAATAAGAGGCGTAATATTTGCCGTCTGTGTTTTTACTACTTGTCGCTCGTAAATTAAACTAAAATGACATTTTTATCCTTTGTTTATTTTTTATAACACAAACCCCCATTCCACCACAATACCAGCGATCACCACTGCCGCCGACAATGGACCACCGCCGGCCCCGCCACTCTTGCCGCAACCGACGCCACTCCACCACCGCCGCCAGCACCGCCAGACCCCGTCCGATCTCGGTGAGCGGACCGTGCATCTAGCGACGGTTTCAAAACCGTCACAAAAGCTCGTCGCTAAATGATAATAATTATTTAACTCAATTTTCTGTTCTTTTATTTATTATATCATGTTAATAATTATATGTATGTTTATTAATTATATTTATGAATTAGAACAATAAAAATTATTCATAAGAAAAAAAATTAAATTATAAAAAATATTGTACAAACTAATTCATACTTATTTTTTAATTATGTAAATAGAGCTAAAATAAATAAATTAAGTATAATAGCAATTAAATAATTATTGTATGTTAAATCATTACAAATTATCTGAATTAGTGTATAAGAGAATGGATATTTAATCATAAATTATCATAAATATTGTATAAACTTATGAATAATTCATTTTAATTATGTAGAATAGTTATAAAATATTTATTAATTTTGATTAAACCTTTTTAATAGTACTTATTTCATATTTAATTAGATCATCATCCCTAAACTATGTTTTATAAAACTTCCAAGGAATCGAGGAACGAAGAGGACTCTTTGCGGCTCAGGGAAGGTCGGGCAAAAACATCTTTTAGCAATTACTAGAGTCACCGACATGAAAAATTATTGAAACTTTCACCGATCTCTTAAAATGTGGATACAAATGTGTTGGAATCGATTGTTTATTAATCGGACATTCCTGACAAAAAGAGATGAATAGTGCCAAAACTTTCATCAAGGTGTTTTTAGGGCTCTGGGGGTGGTAACTAGGAGTTTCTTGAGCCTATCACGTATATTTCCACGAGGCGAAATATTATTGTTAGTGGAGCCAAAGATGATTTTGCCTCTAAAGTAATTTCATAGTAGGATTGGATGGATCGAGGTTGAAGGTAGCTATTCAAGGGGAATGAGGGTTTAGAGTTTCGGAGGAGTATAAGGTATATGAGGTGGATGAGATGCTTTCCTTCTTTATTGTCATTATTGGTCCATTTGAGTCGAGTTGATTCTTATTGTTAATATCCGTCATCTTGGGTGAGATTATTTCAATTGTGTTCAAACCCTAATAAAGTCAAACCCTAATTCGGGTCAAACCCTAATTCCCTCAACCAACTGTGGTCAAAATAATATATTATTAAGTCAAACCCTAATTAAGTCAAACCATAATTTGTGTCAAACCCTAATTAAATCAAACCCTAATGCCCTCAACCAACTGTGGTCAAAATAATATAATAATAAATTATATTCCATACGTGTTTGATAACTACCATAAGTGGATTGGGTTATTAACTAATTTGGATTATGATGTTAATATATTAATAAATGATAATTGACTCACTCCTACTGTCACTCTAGAAATTGGCCAAGTGTAACCACTTCCTAAAGCGTAGTATAGCGGGTTTGGGTTTTAATGTCAACCCGGGTCCTAGATTTGATGACTACTCGGTGAATTCTTGTTATCTAGCAATGAAACTTTAATGCAAGTCTAAACTAACAAACAAAGAAAGCAAGTAAACGGTTGTTTTCAGGTTAAGAGAGGTCACCCGGATATGGTTCCCCCTAGACTGCAGTTAAGCCGGATTGTAATCACTAAGTTCAGTTTCTATGATAGTTATACTGCGGAAGGTTCTTAAACAGCCTGAAGTCTCGACTAAAGGTCTTCAGACCCTCTCAATCTGAGTCTCTAGCGGGCGACTAACCTCCACCGGAGTAAACAGATTGAGGCCCTAACAACAAAACCTCCACTACCGAAGTGAATTCGGTAAAGAATAGTGAGTTGGCTCCTCGACTAAAGTCACCAACTCCCTACCTTCAATCAAGGATGCTTAATCAACCTAGGCAAATATTCTCATTCTAGGTTAAAGCAGAAACAACAGGAATTTGATCAGGATTCATGCCATTCAATCATTCAAACCTCAATTGAATATAATCAAATCATAGAATCAGTACTTGGGTTCATACAATCAACCTAACATACAAATCTAGGGTTCTCCATACCCAGATGAATGGGAGAACTACTCCATGGAGAAAGAAGCAAAAGCAGAATCAGACGCGGAATTCATACTGTGAAGGATGGATTCCTGCTCCTGGACGTTGATTGGCACTCCTCCAAGCTCAAGCCAAGCTCCAATGGTGATGAAGATCAAGCTAGGGCACTTGGAGACTCTTGTTCGTCGCTTTCTCTCTCTAGGAATCGCTCTGTCTCTCTAAAACTCGAATCCCTTGATTTTCAGCCTTCTTTTCCCTTAAAACAGCTGCCTGTCGCGATACCCGGTCGAAATACCCGGTCGGGTATTTTGGGTCTCGACCGGGTATAGTTGAAACGCACGTTTTGCCAAGGGCTTAAATACCCGGTCTCATCCAATAATCCCCGGTCGGGGATTTTGTGCCTCCAGCCCGGGACCCTCTCTGTTTCTCAGACGCCAAAACAGAAAATACCCGGCCTCCTCAGAATAATACCCGGCCGGGTATTTTTGGTCATGGCCGGGTATTCTCTTCCTTCAGCACACTTCAAGACTCACTTGCTCCTTTCGACCCGAATCTCGTTCCTTCGCCTCGATTCCAACGTCGGGTCCTGAAATACGACATAAACACACAACCTCGCGTGAAATCGTCTTAAAACTCGAGAGTCAACCTCTCAAACGGCTCAAGAATAGGGGTAAAAACAAGTGTAATTATTGGTCTATCAAACTCCCCCACACTTAACCGTTTGCTTGTCCCCAAGCAAACCTAACTCAAACCAATGCAACTCTCCAGACCTCTATAGCAACCAACAACCCCGATCATAGGTAGAGGATTTCCTAGATCATTTAGCAGCTTACGAGGTCAACTAACGCACAAGTCATCTCATAGCTTCTTCGGCGAGAACGCTAGTCTCGAGTCGGCATCATGGCAAATAGTGAACAGAGGACAAATGAATCGTGGATGAAGAGATTCTCAAAAACAAAGGATCATGGACTCACATTTTTCAAGGTGCTCTATTTTCTTCTTGAAGATGGTTGGAACCCCTTTTCTTTCTGTTTTGCTTGTTTTCTGTTATTTTTTTTTCTCTTTTTTTTTCAAGGGTCCCAACCTGCTTTTCAGAAAATGGGGGCTCCCACCTAGCAGAGGTTTTGCTGGAGCCCAGCTCTTACCGGCCATGCCAGGAGCGGATGTCTCGAGCCTCGTGCGGGGGAAAGAAATGTAAGGGGGCTGGAGGTAGTAGGTGGAAATTTGGGAACGAATTCCCGTATCCCCTTACACACTTTCGCCATATTCGCAAGGGAGACCTTATTTTAAAGCACATTTTCGAGCACCTGTGATTTTCAAAACATGATACAAGAGTCCATGACAGGTAGAGAATCCACAACACCACACAATTCAAGGGTCCTAAGATCACTAATTCACTCAATCAACCAACACAATATGAAGAAGCAATGAGACTTCTTAAATGCATCAACATCCTCCATAGTGCTACACTACCTCCCTAGGTTGCATATTACTATAAAGACTGTCAATTCAAAGCATACTGAGCAGGCAATTGCAAGGAACACGTACTTGGAGCCCTCAAATTTTAAAATTTGGACAGTGGACTAGGCTCCAAGCACACAAACATCTCTAATGCAGTCAAAAGATAAACATCCCCCCACACTTAAGATCGACATTGCCCTCAATGGAGAAGAGGGAAGTAAAAGGGGAATGATGTTACCGGTATGCACGGACTGCAGGAGGCTGGAAGCGGACCAGTCGGAGTGAAGCGGACTGGAGAGAGGATCAGTCAAGACAAGCACAGCCAAAGGAAACCAAAGAGCTCAAGCACAATATATTAGGTCCAATGGTCAGCCCAATAATACATTATCCAAAACAAAAGAAAACAACCCAAAACCAAACCGGTTTACAATCCGACTCAAAACACAAGAAAGAAAGTCAAATCGTGGTGGGGTTGCCTCCCCACAAGCGCTTCTTTACCGTCTTTTAGCTGGACGCCCATGGTGGATACTCAGGGAGGTGAAGGAACAGGTGCCTCCAAGAGCGGATCCACGTCGCTCTTGAGGTACAGCTTCAGGTTGTGGCCATGCACCCGACGGATGCGGCCACCATTATCGGTCAGCTCGACCTGGCCATCTGGCAAGATGCAGGCGAGTGAGTACCCGGACGGCCAGGGTGGTCGTGGTGGAGGAGGTGAGGCCAGCTCATAGTGGTCTCCACCCTTCTTCCGTGCAGGCTTAGCAACTTGCTGCTTCGGCCGCCACTCCTCCTTGATCTTTTTGTTCGGAGGCGAGGCTGGTTGGAGTGGCGGCAAAGGAGTGATAGGAGGGTCCTGCAAAATGAGAGGTGCAGAAGGATACACGACAGGCTCGTGTACCTGATCAGAAATGGCATGCACAGGTGTGACAGCAATCATAGCACAGTGATCGAATTCAGTCACAGAAAAAGTAGCCTGTTCAGTCCCAGCACGCAGGATCAGTTTACCATCATGCACATTAATAAGTGCCTTGGCGGTGGCAAGAAATGGTCTACCTAGAATCAAAGGCACATCCACATCCTCATGTATATCAAGAATAACAAAATCAACAGGATATGTGAATGCACCCACATTAACAAGCAGATCCTCTATGATACCCCTAGGATGCACAACGGATTGATCAGCTAGCTGAATGCTCATCCTAGTAGGGCTAAGTTCACCTAGGTCTAGCTTTTTATACAACTTATATGGCATGACATTTATGCTAGCGCCTAGGTCCACCAAGGACTTGCCTACATGCATGCTGCCAATAGTAAGAGGGATAGTAAAACTCCCTGGATCCTTGCGCTTTTCGGGCAGCTTGTTCTGCAGGATAGAAGAACACTCCTCACTGAGCATCACTGTCGAAAGATCCCCAAGTTTCTTTTTGTCGGTGAGGAGGTCTTTCATGAACTTGGCATACTTGGGCATCTTCGACAGTGCCTCCACGAACGGTATGCTGATGTTGAGCTGCTTCAACATTGCCATAAACTTGGCAAACTCAGTCTCCAGCTTGTCTTTGTGTAGGAGAGTAGGGAAGGAAAGCTGGGGCACATGCTCCTTAACCACTGGTTGTGGCTTAGGAGCAGGGGCTTCCTTCTCCACCCGCACTTCTGCATCGTCCGCTGGAAGTGCTGAAGCAGGTAGTGGTTCCTCCTACCTGGCCGGGGCAGGATCAGTTGAGATGGTCTTGCTGCTCCTGGTAAAAATGGCATCCAACTGCTGGTGCGGCTCCCGTGGATTGGGGATGGTGGTGGCAGGTAGAGTCCCCGGGGCCCGGGTAGTAATTTGGCGAGCTATGACACCCACTTGGTTCTATAAATCTTGCAAAATGGCACCCTGGTTCCTCTGTCCTGCCTCCAGGGAGGCTATGCTCTCGTCCACCCTCGTGAAATTCGCCTGGCTGTTGGTCATGAACGCCGCCAAAATGTTCTTCAGCTCGGCCATCTGATTATTGGGAGTCTGAGCTGCTGCTGGCTCGGCATACTGACGCTGGGGATGCTGGAATGGCTGCCCCTGCCTAGGCTGGTAGGGCTGCTGCTGTGGTGGGGGCCCCTGCCGAGTCTGAAAGGGCTGCCTCTGCTGAAAACCACCTGCTGGCTCTGAGAAACTAGGCGATTTAGTGGAGTTACTACTCCAAGCGAAGTTGGGATGCTGGCGCCACCCCTCATTGTATGTGTTACTGTATGGATCGAGGCGCCGCGCATTGGCAATAAAGGCCAACTGCTCTTGAGGAGTAGTAGACTCCCTCATAGCCTGGCAGTCTTCCACTAGGTGATTTGAGCTCTCACACCACTGACATTGAGCTACTGGAGGTGTAGCCAAACCTCTGCCCGGAATAAGACTGTTGGGCTGCTTCAATGTCTGCACTAACTCAGCTACCTGCTGCTCGAGCCCGGATCTGGTCTCCATGGCGTGCACACCACGGTCCCGGGCATGTCTACCTCTGCTACTCTGTCCCCAAGAATGATCTCTGGCAGCCAAGGTATTGATCATCTGGTTCAGCTCGGGTGGAGTCTTAGTAAGAATATCCCCTCCTAGGCATAGAGACTCAATCACCCTCTGGCTGTCCGGAGAGAGAGCACTGTAGAAGTTCCCCACTGTGAATGCATCAATGAAGCCATGATGGGGACACTGCCAGAAATATCCCATGTACCGCTCCCATGCATCACGAAGTGACTCATCTGGCTCTTGGCGTGAGTGATCTCCCGCTGGATCTTTGTAGTCTTCGATGCCGGATAGTACCTGTGCACGAATTTGTCAGCCAGATCATCCCAAGAGGTGATGGTCAATGGGGGCTGGGTCTCCAACCACCTCTTAGCATTCCCCGCCAGAGAATGGGGGAAAAGGTGAAGGCGGATTGCATCATCGGGGACACCATTCAGTTTGAACCCGTTCGTCAGCTACAGAAAATGGGAAAGATGTACCCTGGCCTCCTCATCCTTCAAGCCATGGAACTGGATAGAGGATGTAATGAGCTGAATCCAGCATGGCTTGATCTCGAAGTTGTTTGCTGGAATAGGCGGGTAGAGGATGACCGGGCGGATGTCAGCAATCCATGGAGTGTAGTAGTACTCCAATGTGGGACCCGGTGGTGGTGGGTGATGATGAACCCCATCTGCCTGGGGTATGGGGTTGTTCCCCAAGAGCTGATTCACCGGGGGAACCTGGAGAGGATTCCCCGGGGGTGGGTTGTGTTCTCCTTCCATCACGTATTAGTCCTCGGACTCGCTACTCAAGTGGCCGTCTATGCGCTCCGCCGTAGCCAGTCTAGCTCGCTGTTGTCTCCTGAGTTGGCGACAGGTGCGTTCAATCTCTAGATTCAACGGCAGTAAACCTCCCGACTGGCTACGGGTCATGCACTACCTGCACACAATCAAGCAAGCAAACCCGTGAAGGCACAAGTGGGAAAGAACAAACAGTCAATGCGAAAACGAGAGTGCTAAAGTAACAGAAATCACATTTCTTCAACAACCTAGCCGTCCCCGGCAACGGCGCCAAAAACTTGACTCACTCCTACTGTCACTCTAGAAATTGGCCAAGTGTAACCACTTCCTAAAGCGTAGTATAGCGGCTTTGGGTTTTAATGTCAACCTGGGTCCTAGATTTGATGACTACTCGGTGAATTCTTGTTATCTAGCAATGAAACTTTAATGCAAGTCTAAACTAACAAACAAAGAAAGCAAGTAAATGGTTGTTTTCAGGTTAAGAGAGGTCACCCGGATATGGTTCCCCTTAGACTGCAGTTAAGCCGGATTGTAATCACCAAGTTCAGTTTCTATGATAGTTATACTGCGGAAGGTTCTTAAACAGCCTGAAGTCTCGACTAAAGGTCTTCAGACCCTCTCAATCTGAGTCTCTAGCGGGCGACTAACCTCCACCGGAGTTAACAGATTGAGGCCCTAACAACAAAACCTCCACTACCGAAGTGAATTCAGTACATAATAGTGAGTTGGCTCCTCGACTAAAGTCACCAACTCCCTACCTTCAATCAAGGATGCTCTATCAACCTAGGCAAATATTCTCATTCTAGGTTAAAGTAGAAACAACAGGAATTTGATCAGGATTCATGCCATTCAATCATTCAAACCCCAATTGAATATAATCAAATCATAGAATCAGTACTTGGGTTCATACAATCAACCTAACATACAAATCTAGGGTTCTCCATACCCAGATGAATGGGAGAACTACTCCATGGAGAAAGAAGCAAAAGCAGAATCAGACGCGGAATTCATACTGTGAAGGATGGATTCCTGCTCCTGGACGTTGATTGGCACTCCTCCAAGCTCAAGCCAAGCTCCAATGGTGATGAAGATCAAGCTAGGGCACTTGGAGACTCTTGTTCGTCGCTTTCTCTCTCTAGGAATCGCTCTGTCTCTCTAAAACTCGAATCCCTTGATTTTCAGCCTTCTTTTCCCTTAAAACAGCTGCCTGTCGCGATACCCGGCCGAAATACCCGGTCGGGTATTTTGGGTCTCGACCGGTTATAGTTGAAACGCACGTTTTGCCCAGGGCTTAAATACCCGGTCTCATCCAATAATCCCCGGTCGAGGATTTTGTGCCTCCAGCCCGGGACCCTCTCTGTTTCTCAGACGCCAAAACAGCAAATACCCGGCCTCCTCAGAATAATACCCGGCCGGGTATTTTTGTTCATGGCCGGGTATTCTCTTCCTCCAGCACACTTCAAGCCTCACTTGCTCCTTTCGACCCGAATCTCGTTCCTTCGCCTCGATTCCAATGCCGGGTCCTGAAATACGACATAAACACACAACCTCGCATGAAATCGGCTTAAAACCCGAGAGTCAACCTCTCAAACGGCTCAAGATTAGGGGTAAAAACAAGTGTAATTATTGGTCTATCAATAATTATTAGATGTATTGTGAGGAAATTACGTTGGTTGGGTTGTTAAATAGGAAAATGCAATTAGAGGTTGTTAATTACAGAAATTTCCTTCCGAAAACTTATTACTCAATTTCCTCTTTCGAAAACTTGCCTTAAAAATTCTCTTTAATTTGCTTAATTATCATATTTATAATTATTTAAATCCTAATTATGGTATTTTAAACTTATTTAATTACTAAATAAATAAATAAAAATTCAAAAAAGATTTTTGGAAAATATAAAAACAGTAATTGCCGGGTCTCGGAACCGGTCCGCCGCCGGATTTTGTACCCCGTCCGCGTCCGCCGGTCGGACCCCTTCCTCTACGTCGGCGACGACAGCACCCGTGGCAAGCTCCTTCCTCTTCACGTCCGCGATTTTGTGAGGGGAGCGAGTGAGGTCGAATGAATGGAGGGGTCGGCGGACCAGGTCGGAGGAATGGAGGGGTCGGCGGTGGGAGCAGCGGTCGGCGATGGCAGCAGTTGTGGGTGGAGGGAGGAGGTTGTGAGGGGATGAGTTTGATAGGATTTAGGTTTAGTTAGAAGGAGGGGCAAATTCGTCATATTTTTTGTAACTATGGGCGGCAAATAGTAAAACTACGGGCGGCAAATAGCGATTCATATTAATAATTCCGATTTAATAAAGTTTGTGGTTTAAAATCAAGGAGGGACTTAAAATATTGATACAATGATACCTATATTTTAGAACTTTATAAAATTGTATCCACTTGTATTTGATTGTATTTGATTAGTTGGAAATGTTTAGTAAAATGTGTGAAATTAATATATTTTCAAACAATATTTTTTAACTTGGTTGCACATGGAAATTAAAAAGAGTTAGTTTCAAAATACTTGAGAGGAAAAAAATGTCATTATGAAGGTGTCAAGATTAAAAGAGAGTTAAGGGTACCTAGAAGAATTAGTTTCTAAATATTTGGAAAAAGTCCAAGTTCAGTGAGGAGTATGCTTGTAATTTGTAAAGGCATACAAATTGACATTTAGCACATATATATTTCTGAAGCTCAATCTGAAATGTTAGTGATATAAATAAAAGCGTGTACAATTTCAGGCAGGTTTGTTTAGCAACCAAAACAAGCTTGGACAATAGAGAACGGTATAAGAGTGGCTATACTCTAGGGTGACGGTTTGGTTTTGGGTATTAATAAAAATCGAACCAGTTTGACAGTTTTCTCGGATTTCCTTAACTTGTAAAAACCAATAAGCCCATAACAATTTCGGTTAGATTAAAATCACAAATATGTTAATAAAGTAAAAAAAAACCAATTTTAAAAAATAAAGTCATGAATGGGCATAGACCACACAATTAACGGTTCGATTTTTTTGTTTTCGATTCATTCTAACCAAAACTATAGGCATTGACTGTTTGGGGCTTCTGATTGTGCACAATCATCTAATCTTCTGTTCTGCTAATTGACTCTTAAGAAAAATTCTACATCCAACTTGATTCTTCTCTCCTTTATTATTTCTTTTTCTCCTCTAAAGGTATCGTTGTTCTTTAGCATCATACTTTTTAACCAACATTACATAAATTCCGGAGGCATCACCTCTTCACTTAGATTTTTGGAGGTTCTAAAAATTAAGGGCCAACCCTCACTAAATATATTAGAACTTTGAAAAGAATTTTATTAACTAGGTGAACTAGTTACATTGTCCCGTACCATGAGTTATTTTTTCGAGGTTGCGTTGTTTCTATCTCACATTTATAGAAAAGGGTAGGGGTGTTAACCAATTTTCCGGTTAACTACATAACCGCATCGATATTATCGGTTAGTCGGGCAACCAAAAACCAATTTTTGTCCACTGTTGTCGGTTGGCGATGTAGAGAAAGTCGGCTAGCTGATCGGTATTCGGTTGATAACTGATAAAACGACGGTGCAATGCTACTTACTGCCCCCAAAATCCGACCCACCCCACCACTCCTTTTCTCACAAACGACGTCGTTGTCGTCCAACAACATCTCTCCTTCGTCCTTCCTTCCTCTCGAGTTTGGGACTCACTCTCGACCTGATTTGCATTTTCCCCAATTCAGAAACGCCACAACAAACCCTAATCCCAACTCCAAGCTCATCAACCCGCCTGGCTCCTCTGCCTCTGATGGCTCTTTCTCTTCCTCCTCTGCCACGGGGTTTGTTGTCTAACTCCTCTTTGAAATCCATAGTCGTCACTAATTCCAATTTGAAGTGCAACAGTGGTGGCCGGTGGGTAAAGGATTGAGAGTTCCTGGAAATAAAGAGAGTGAAGCAAGTTGGAGAGAGAGAGGCAGGGAAGAGAGAGTTTTTTTTTTGCCTTTTTAAGGGAATGCTCGGTCACAGAATACCGCCAATCAAACTGAAATAGTTGGTGTCGGTATCGGATAACTAACAGGCTATCTCGGCGTCGGTGGGAGGTTTTGGCAATTCGGTTAAACCATAACCGAACCGATTATCACCAATAGAGAAGGGCATAAGTGTGTGGACCACCTTGCTAGTCGAGGTCATTCTTTACTCTTTGTTCTACATGTTCTACTAGTTTCTTATCCTGTTTTATGTCATTTATCATGTATGACGATCAATGACTTTCTGAGTCGCATCTTGTTGTGAATGAAAGTTGAGATGCACGGCATCCATTAATAAAATAAAATATTGTTCCAAACCAACTGGTTAACCATAAATACAGAGGACGATCTATCCAAACTACTATTTCATGAGAATGATCCTTGCAATATACTTTTAAACTTTTTAAAATTTCAAATCTACAATCAAATGATGAATAACCTATCTTGACAAATGCAAAGCCATAGACAATATGGAGAATGAAGTGTAATTGAGAGTTAATTAAGAAGAGTCATGGAAAAGGTTTGTGTCGGATGATCGAAGAGGAAAAGGAGAAATACAGAGCATGAGATGAAGGAAGAGATAGGAACAAAATAGGAGAGACGATTAAAGAGACAATAAGTGTTAGTGTATAGTATAGTTATAGGACCAATCTGTAATGTTTGTTTACTTTGTGTATTAAATTGTAATCTGGTAGAATAGAACTAATATATATTGTAAAAGCTGAACAGTGTAATTTACTTTTTGGTGAAATAAAATCGATCGTTTCTCTCTCATAACATGGTATCAGAGCGAATGAGTTTCTCTGTCTAGTTTTTGCTTCTGCTTTCCCCAAATTTCTAGGGTTTTCGTTTCTTCTTCTTCTTCTTCGATGGCGACTTCTTCGTCGTTCCAGCCGCCTCTTCCTCTCGCAGCGGCTCTCGCATCCAACCATTCCTACTACATCAGCTCCGGTGATCCCTCGACGACGTAGCTCGTGTCAATCGTGCTCACCGGGCCAAACTACCACTCCTGGGCGAGATCCATGCGATTTGGCCTTCTGTCGAAGAACAAGCTCGCGTTCATCGATCCTGCTGTTCCGACTCCGCCGTCGGGTGATCCTCTCTACACCGCTTGGCAGCAGTGCGACACGATGGTGCTTGGCTGGATTATTCGCTCTCTGGCTCCAGACATCGGGCAGAGCGTCCTCTGGCTCAACTCAGCGGTTGAGGTCTGGCAAGATCTCAGCGAGCGTTTCAGCATCACCGATCTGGTTCGAATCGCAGATCTGCAGGACGAAGTCTTCTCTCTTAAGCAGGGAAGTATGTCTGTGAGCGAGTTCTTTACCAAGCTTAGGGTTCTTTGGGATGAATTGATGACCTATCGTCCGATTAAGTCTTGCATGTGTGTCCCGAAGTGTTCTTGTGCTGAGTATGCGAGATCTTATCAGATTATTAGGTTCTTGAGAGGCCTTGGAGAGGATTTTGAGTCTGTTCGTTCTTCGATCTTGTTGATGGATCCACTTCCTCCTATCAACAAGGATTTCTCCATGATTGTTCAATTTGAGTGTCAGAACAAGATTTCTACTACTGTTAGTTCCAATCCTTTAGCCTGTGCTGTCCAAAACAACCAGTATAGGGGAAATAACCATTCCAAGCGTCCTGTGTGTACTTTCTGTGGTTTGACTGGTCATACCGTAGATAAATGCTTTAAGAAGCATGGTTACCCTCCTGGTTACAAAGGAAAGGCTAGGGTTAATGCTGTAGTTAGTGAGTCTGCTGACGTTTCTGTTTCTGCTGAGAACGGGAGTCAATCTTCCGATTCAATTGTTCTTACACAGCAGCAGTATCGAGCTTTGGTTGCTCAGCAATTTTCAGTGAGTCAGGCATCCACTGTCCCCCATGTTCCAGTGGCTACTGCATTTACTACTGCCGCTTCTGGTGCATCTGAGTCCTTGGCATCCACGTCTTCGGGAGGTAAGTATGTTCTTGTTAATACTTCTGAGACTAGTGATGTGGTTGCTTGGGTCATTGATAGTGGAGCTTCTGATCATGTGATATCCAATCTAGCTCTTTTTCATTCGTATTCTGCTGTTAATGGTGTCAATGTATCTTTACCAAATGGTGCCAAAGTTCAAGTGACTCATATTGGTACCGTTGTGTTAACTGCCACATTAGAACTTAGGAATGTTCTATATATTCCTTTGTTTGGCTTCAACCTGATCTCTGTAAGTAGGTTAACCAAGGATACAGCTTGTTCCTTGACCTTTTACCATAACCATTGCATCATTCAGGATCTGGTCTCCCGCAAGATGATTGGTACAGCTAGAGAGTCTGGTGGGCTTTACTGTTTCACAGCTCCTTGCAACAGCCCAGTCTCTCTTCCTGCCCCAATCACTGCCCCTGCACCAGAATCCAGATTACTATCTGTTGTTTTTGATTCCACTATACATGATATTGATGTCTGCCACTATCGTCTTGGACATGTTTCTTGTACTCCTTTAAAAACTATTATGTCTACGGATAGTAGTATAACCTCTGTTAAGCATAAACATTGTTCTGTTTGTCCTATGGCCAAACAGAAACGTTTGCCATTTATGGTAAGTGAATCTCATTCTTTGGCTTTGTTTGACCTGATCCACATAGACATATGGGGTCCATATAATGTTACATCTATTGATGGTTATAGGTATTTTTTGACAATTGTAGATGATTTTTCACGTAATATTTGGGTTTACTTGATGCATAAGAAATCTGAAGCACGTGAATTGTTAACTTTCTTTATTAGTTATGTTCAAACTCAATATAATCTCAAGCCTAAAGTCATTCGTTCTGATAATGGTCTTGAGTTCCACATGCCTGCATTCTATAGTTCTTTAGGTATAGTGCATCAAACAACTTGTGTTGCCTCTTCACAACAAAACGGTCGAGTGGAGCGCAAGCAGCAGCACATCATTGCTGTTGCTCGTGCTTTGTTGTTTCAGTCATTTCTTCCTTCCACATTTTGGAGTCATGCTGTCTTACATGCCACTTTTTTGATAAACAGTCTACCTACTCCTGTCTTAGATAACAAGTCTCCATATGAGTTATTGCATCATTCTGTGCCTGATTATTCAACATTTCGTGTCTTTGGTTGTTTAGTTTACATGTCCACCTTAGCACATAATCTACCTAAGTTTAATCCTAGGGCGCAACCTTGTGTTTTTCTAGGCTTTCCCTTTGCTACTAAAGGTTGTAAGCTATACAATCTAGTTACGAAGTCCTTGTGTGAATCTCGTGATGTCGTTTTTCATGAAAAGGTTTTACCTTTCTTTTCAACAGAGTTTTCCCCTTTTTCTTCTGATTTTGTCTTTCCTCTCATTTCTGTTTCCTCAATGGATAACATTGCATCTAATGATGTTAGTGTTAACCCAGAGGCTTCCACCGGTTCGGCACCCGACCAACATACCTCTTCTGATTCTTCTGATTCCTCCTCACTTCCTTTTTCTTCAGATGATGATGACGGAGTAGCTCCTCCTGAGTATCCTCCATCATTTGATGATGAACCAGACACTCGTCCTACACGAAAGAGACAACAACCTCTCAAATTTCGTGATTTTATTTGCAATTCAGTGTTTGATTCTAGCACTTCTCATCATTTATCCTCTGTTTTATCCACTAACAAACTCGCTGATCACCATTCAAAGTTTGCTTTAGCTGTGTCTACAGTTTTTGTTCCCAATTCATATAAAAAGCATCTCAACATGACAAGTGGAATGCAGCCATGGATCTGGAAATAGATGCTCTGCTTCGCACAAACACCTTCACAGTCGTACCAAAACCACCAGATGTCAAACCCATTGGAAACAAATGGGTTTACAAGGTAAAGTTTCACTCCAATGGCACAGTTGAGCGAGAAAAAGCTCGCCTTGTTGCCAAAGGTTATACTCAAACACCGGGCATAGATTACTTAGATACATTTTCTCCTGTAGCTAAGTTAACTACTGTCCGGTCTTTACTTGCTTTAGCTTCCATTAAAGGTTGGCATTTACATCAACTTGATGTAAATAACGCTTTCCTTCATGGAGATTTAGTTGAGGATGTTTACATGAAGCTGCCATTAGGACTGAAAATATCTGGTGATACTTCTAATCTAGTTTGTAAATTAAAAAAATCTCTTTATGGTCTAAAACAAGCTAGCCGACAATGGAATCACAAACTAACTGAATTCCTTATTCAAGCTGGTTATGTTCAATCAAAAGCTGATTATTCTCTGTTTACAAAACATCAAGATGGCCTATTTCTTGTTGTTTTGGTTTATGTTGATGATATTATCCTAGCTGGTGATTTTCTTAGTGAAATTGAGTCTCTTAAACAGAAGTTGGATGCTGCCTTTAAAATAAAAGATCTTGGCAACCTTAAATACTTTCTCGGTCTTGAGATAGCTAGGAATAAAACTAGAATCTCACTTTGCCAACGAAAGTATGTACTAGATTTGTTAAAAGACTCTGGTTTACTTGGGGCCAAGCCTGTGGCAACTCCTTGTAATCCTGGTGTTCGTCTTTCTATTAAATCTGGTGTTCTTTTAGATGACCCTACTGTTTATAGAAGATTAGTTGGTCGATTACTGTATTTGTGAAATACTAGACCTGATATTGCGTTTGCTGTCCATCAGTTGACTCAGTTTATGAGTGCTCCCACTGACCTTCATTTGGCAGCTGCTCACAGAGTATTACATTATTTGAAAGGATCACCTGGGCGTGGTTTATTCTTTTCTTCGCAAACTGACCTTACTCTTAAAGCATTTTATGACAGTGATTGGGCAGGTTGTCCTGATTTCAGGAGGTCAACAACGGGTTTCTGTGTTTTCTTAGGGAGTTCTCTAATATCTTGGCGTTCCAAGAAGCAGCAAACCATCTCTCGATCATCAACCGAGGCTGAGTATCGAGCCATGGTTGATCTCACTTGCGAGATTCAGTGGTTACATTATTTGTTTGCTGATTTAGATTTATCTTTTGTTAAACCTACTGCTATGTTTTCTGATAGTCAGTCTGCCATTCGAATTGCTGAGAATCCTGTTGCTCATGAGCACACTAAGCACATTGAGTTAGATTGTCACTTGACTCGAGATAAACTTGCTTCCGGTTTGATTAAGCTACTGCATGTTTCTACTAATGATCAGATTGCTGACTTGTTTACCAAATCCTTGCCAACTGCTGTGTTTTCAGGTCTTGTGTCCAAGCTGGGCACTCTTGACATCCATGCTCCAGCTTGAGGGAGGGTGTTAGTGTATAGTATAGTTATAGGACCAATATGTAATGTTTGTTTACTTTGTGTATTAAATTGTAATATGGTAGAATAGAACTAATATATATTGTAAAAGCTGAACAGTGTAATTTACTTTTTGGTGAAATAAAATCGATCGTTTCTCTCTCATAACAATAAGAGTGCTTAACTATTATTGTTCGATGATTCCATACGACATAGTTAAAATACACGAGCTTCAACTTCAACTTTAATAAATATAACGCGGTAACAATAACTAAAAAATGTTAATCATTGATCTGTTAGTGTCGAGATGGGGAAAAGGTTTCCTTTGTGGAGCACTCCTCATTGATTGCTATGACGGATCTGAAGACCATTGTGAATTGCTAGATCGTTGTTGGAAATACGAAATAGTGTTGTAAGATTTACGAGATCGGAAATTGACCATTGACAAGGGTTGTACTGTCTCAAAGCTAGAAGTGCAGCTCGATGCAATATTGTTTGTCGTCCAGAGGAAATTTGATTGAGGCTAGTTCCCCGACGTAGGAACTTTGAATGCGTTGGAGAAGAAGATTTTGCAAGTTTTTGTGTTTGTGGTTTGAGTTTTAGAAGTGCTTTTATTTGGTTTATTTTTTATTCAAAACTAAATTAAAAAATACATTTATTTTACTGACGTGGCGCTTTTTGGTTGACCACCATGTCACGAAACTCTTTCAAGTCGGCATCATGCTTGTCAACTCAACATCATTTAATGAAAGTGTTAACAAGAATTTCACAGTGGGCTATTATTTTGCTTTATCAAAGGTTAGAATAATTTTTTTTCAAACTTTATAGGTTTTATCAATAAATTTTATTTGCTAACAAATACATATTTTGTGGAATCTAGCGTGATAGCTAATGTAGAGCATCGTTAAAAATATTATTAATGATAACAAATCAGCATTTAAAATTATCCAATATTATAAAGAAATTAAATGTTATTTTGTATTTTCAAAAAATTCACTAATATCTTGTCAAAGTCAAAAAGATTTGGCTCGTATTATATTTACCCTAATGGCTAATATTTTAGCACAAGTAGCTAGCACCATATTTTGTTTCCTTTGCCTACCAGCCGTTCATAATTCAATAACACTATCATTATTGTTCGACAATATAGTTTTATACAATTCAACGAAAAACATATAGTTTTATACAATATCTGGACAGCTGCTCGGTTTCCATGGGCTGATGAGTTGTTGTCTTAATAGACTCGAGATCTTGAGGTTTTCTAGCGGTTTGGGACCAAAGACATATATCATCTTCAACCTCCTCGTGTCAAGCTCCCAGTTAGGTGGATGACAATTCACAAAGAACATGTCTTTTCCACACTTAACATCAAATTATGACAATTGGAAATAACATGTCTTTTCCACACTAAACATCAAATTATCAATCTGAACTTTCAACTTGAGTTATGTTACGTCCCTATTAATCTCTTCCAAATTTACCTGGGATGTATCAGTTAAATAAAATTTTAAAAAGTGACCGTTTATAACATAACACAATATCAAAACTAGTTTGACAAAATAATCGTTTACCTGAAAATTTCAAATATTAAAATTAATTTATACACAATGTATGGCGAGCCAATGCAAATTTGAAGGCATGAATTGCCTTTCTTATCAGGGGCGAGTAGGGATGACAATCAAACCCATAGTTGCAAGTACCCGATCGCCGACTCAGTCAACGCCACGGGTGTTCAAATGGTTATCATGGTAATTACCGAACCAAAGAAGCCAATATTCTATTAACCATGAAATACAATATCATAACCAAACCAACCAAACTAATACAACAACCAAATTAACCAAGTTAAAGTTTAGTCGGTTTAGTTAATTGGTTTACTAGATTAACTAATATAACATCACATTATCATTAAATTAGAATTTTTTTGGTGAATGCATCAATTCATGAATAAAACATTAAAATGAACACATAGTTATAGTTAACCCTTACAGAAATACATGCAACTAATACAATTATTTTACAGTCAATAGAAGTATTCACCGAACAAAAATATATGTCAGTAGTATGGACTTAATTAATTGTTGTGATTGTGTGAATTGAATTAGTCTCTTAGAAATTATCATAGATTGGAAAAAACCTTCTTTTCCACTTTTCATCTAAAATATTGTATGAGTTTTAACTAAATTGGGCGTTCATATATCATGATTTACACGGTACAAATACAAATATATAGTATATGAACAATATTATGATTTATAGTTGATGAGCCTACATGGAAGGAATATTTGGCTCTAGAGTGGTTATGCCAAGTATTAAGTATGTGTATATAATATATACTATATATATGAATCATTACTTAACTGGTTAATTTGGTTTGATTGGTTAGGAGCGTTTGAAACTAAACCAAACAAGCTAAATTTTTTAATCAAACCAAGCCAAATTTCCAAATTAATCAAACCAAATTAGTCAAATACTAAAAGTTAAAACGGTTATCACAGTAAGCACACTGTTTGAACTACCTAGTCAGGAAATTGATGGAGATAGGGTGTGTATGATTTACGCATCCCTACCCCATCAAGAGTTTGTTCATATATAAAAAATATTTTGATCAAATTATAACCTACCAATGAAATAGAGTAATTAAAAGGGCAAATACCACTAGCAAACCCAAACTGTGAAGAATGTGTCATTTGTGTTTTAAAGTATCCAATATGACATTTGTGTACGAAACTATTTTTCCGTTAGAGTTGACCAGCGTTGACCATTAGTTGTTAACAGAAAGTCTAGTCAGCGCTGATGTGGCATCTGAAATGGAATTTATAATATTAATTTATAATTATTTTCCATACTAGAGCAGGGCACAGCCCGTTGGCGGGATAGGTTTCAGTGTTTGCGAAATCATATCGTATTGATAATTCGACAAAAAAACCTTCTGCTAGAGCTAGAGCTAGTATTAGATTTTTTTTGGTATGAACGATTTAATCAAAAAATATCATACCATTGACTTATCTAGTACAACCTCAAGTACGACTTTACAATCCTTGATAAATTAGATTTTTTTTGTATATCTACATTGAGCATTGTGTCACAACTATTGCACACACGTTTGGTAGATCATCCGTGTTATACTGATGAATGGGAACTATAGAGGGTTTCTCGATAGATGGATTTGTAATAAAGTATAATTAGATTTTAGGAAATGCAGAGTTGACACATTGCATAATCATCGACAATACTAAGATGACAATGAACTGCATCCTTTTGGTGATCATACCACACGTAAATCTGAGACGAAGTCATGAACGATGTAGTAATTTCCCTGCAGGAGTCACACAATTGTTAGCCCTTATTGTGCAAGTGAGGTTGCTATAATATTTATCTAACATCACAAACATAATGAAATGTGTTAAGTTTGATACATATTTAGCCTTAGAAAATGTTGAGTGTTCTAAATGATGGGAATAAGAACTTATATGCTCATAAATATGTATAGTATGTTTTTTTGTTGGATCATATATGCATAACTTCAAAGGGTACGATAGTGTATTTACAGCATGTAAGTTGCAAGGAGATAGAAGCACATATGTAATGAGATAGATTAAGAGGGTTGAGATGAGTACATATGCATATGAGATTGCTAAAATGTGTATAGTTCTTCCGTGGAGCAAGGTTGTGCTGCATGTTTTTCAATGTATACATACACATGCCTGATTGGGTTGATTAGTAACTACAACATGGAAATCATTAATCAAGGAGTTCTCGAGTAATTTTGATAACTTGTCCCCTGCATTGGAAACAATAAATGAGTAGGTAGATGGTAAGATTAATATCTAGTGGAATATGATTTTATAGATTCAAGTAGAGTGACATAAATAGTTTGAGGTGCATTTTCTTACTCCGTACGTACACAACACCTTGAGAGAATTTAAATGTTGGTTTTGTATGACGGATTTTGCTATACAATTGTAGGAAATAAGTAATGAAAGTTTAAAAGTGAGCCATACAATTGCACGACTTTTACTCAGCTATACACAAAATAAAGAAATGTATTTGATAAATATGTATTAGTCTTCTGAAATGAGTTAGGACAGTAATTGGTCATAAATTGATACATCAAACCTGACAAATATTTGTCATTCGCATAAGCTACTGAAAATGAGAAAGCTTCGGGAACTTAAAGTTAAATACATGAATTTCAGGTGTGTGTTATATCTCCTATAACACTGTGTTCGGTCTGGTGCAAATTCGTCTAGTAGAAATAGCAATTTTGTGTTCACTGACGCATCCGCTACCTCAAATTTTGATATTGAATATATCAAGGTTCAAAAAGGCGCTAGGCGTAAGGCGAGTGCTCGGCTCTTGACTTGAGCCTTGCCCGATTAAGCGTTGCCTAGGCGCTACTAGGCGTTTAAAGCATAAATGGAAAAAAATTCAAATATTTCCTATTTTCTGGAATATTTCATATGATCCAAGTTCATATAAAATTAGAAACACCTAGTTCTCAATGTTTAACACTTAACTTAACAAATAACAAGCACATAGTGACCATTTTCTAGAATCACAAGTTCAGAAAATGTAGAAATACTAAACAATAGAACGTGCCCACTTATCCATGGATCCTAACTTGTGAGGTTCTGAACTACCAACACAAGTGATTTCTTCATCTTGTTGACCAAAGGAACAATCACATCATCTCTTAACTCCGGTTCACGGGCAGCCTTCTCTTTCTTCTTTTTTGATGTATTCTCAAAGGCTTTCAAGCATGCTTCTTTAGATTTTGGTGGTGCCTTCGGGCATTTAAGCACCGAACTTGAATCTTGGGCAATATGATGCTTGATGCGAGAGATACCTCCGATACTCACATGGCCACAAAAATTACACCGCACTTTCTCTTTATTTTTTGGATCCACCAATCTTCCATATTCCCAACCTAGCTATATCACCAGACTTCCTCTTGAAAGAATTGACATTTTCTTCATTTGTCACTCCCGGTGCCGAATCACTAGCATCATCCATTATAGAACAAAACCTATTTAAAAAAACAATAATCAAAATTCAAATGGCGAAAGGAAACACCAATCAATTAAAGAAACAAAAATAAGCATCCATGACCCCATTAGAGCATGTTAGAAATACAAAATGGAGCTTTCTTCATTCATTACTAAAAACGAAACAAAATCATGCAAGAAAACAAGTTTCTTATGCGCCAGAAACACAAATCAATTGTTCGCCATTAGAGCACACGTTAGAAACACGACATGGACTCCTTGGCTAGTGAAATTGAGTGGATTTTGTTATTAAACAAAAGGAATTAAAAGAATCCATCATTCTCACAGCCCTCACACGTACTCCAATATTGCATGGCTTGGATTTACAGAAAACCCACCCAACTACTTCTATGTTTATCTATCATCCAATTCAAAGATAATCTATGAAAATGATGAAGGCTAAATAAATAAATAAATATATATATATATATATATATATATACGGTGCCTTCTACGGTACCCCAAGTGAAATCCTGGGTAGCGCATACCTTGAATATGAAAACGCTATCTAGACCTCGAATTAGCAGGATTTTTGGGCATGATACTATACCCTAAACCCTTAATGAGTGAACCCTAGGTCCTAATTATCTAAATCATAAGCTATAAACCATAAGATGGTGCATGAGTTTTTTTTGCCTATATTTGGACGAATCATAACCGTCGATTATCGTTTCTAATTAAATTGATCTTGGGGTATAAGATTTAGGGAGTTAAGACCTAGATTTTGATCTTTAAGAGTTAGAGTATAGTATCATGTCCGAAAGATCAGTCAATTCAAGTTTCAGATATCGTTTTCTTACTCAAGGTATGGATACCCCGAATTTTACCCTGGGTACAGTAGAACTCTCCATATACATACCTACATACATACATTATACATAGACGCATTAGAGTAAGAAAATCTGTGGATTTTGAAAAGCAATGATCGGTGGACATTAACCCCCCATCGCTACTATGTGAAACTGCTACCTACTCAATTGGAGAGAATGAATCATTCTGCATCTTCCATATATAAAAAGGTTAAATACACTTGTATATCCAAAACTTTCACGGTTGTGCAAATAATATCCAAATTTCCCGAAATACCACTTATATCCAATTCCTTCACATTCTTTAAAGGTGTTTTTGGATATACAAGTGTATTTAACCAAAAATATATTGGGAAATGGATAGATTTGGCAAAGAGCAACTTTAAAACATGGATATAAGTGGTATTTCTAGAAATTTGGATATTATTAGCACAACCGTGAAAGTTTTGGATATACAAGTGTATTAAACCATATAAAAAGAAGCTATTTTTTAGAAAGAAAAAGAATCTTTACTTTACAGGCTTTACTGTGACATCATCCAAGCAAGTAAACAAGATTAATGGCAGCCATTGATGTTGAGAGCGCGAGCTTCAGAGCCAAGTTTAGACAGAGGTACTTATTGAGCTTAACGACCAGCTTCTCAATGCGGCGGGCCGAGAGGAAGGCGCAGCAGGCAGCAACTAAGAACAAGCAACTCAATTTTCGTTTCTAACCTAGAGTCAGCCGGTCGAGGAAGGAAGATGAATAGGTGAATTCTTCTTTTATTGTTAGGGGACTTACCAGGTCACGAACGAGGGAGGGAGGGCCGGATGGGATATCAAAAAGTTCGGTCCAAGCCCGGAATTGTTGACCCGTGCCAAGGCCCATTTCATCACCGCCTAGGCTTGCTTTATTTCCGTTTAGGCGACCATTAATAGTTATTACAACCTATTAATCGGATCCAACGCATTTTATAGCGCAATTAGCAATATCATGGCGTTTTCCCAGCGCCTTTTGCCTTTTAAAGCCTAGGCGTAGGTCTAGGCACGCCTTTTAGAAGGCTGGAATATATCGTGCCTTTGATAATGTTGTGTTACTACAGACGAGTGCATAACGACTTCAGTTTGAACCCCCAAAATCATTACAAACATATAGAACAATGAACCAAAGTGGGCAGAATTCATGAAAGTGAATTATTAATTCATCTAATTCATTACATTTTTTTTTATAAAATTGATATCATATTATTATTTAAAAGACCAAACATAGTCCAAAGTTACAGTAGGTAAGCAAGTATCATGTGCAAGCTTTAGAGCTCTATATCTATCTCAGAACAAAATTGCTACTACTAACTTCTTATTCTGTCTAATACAAATATAACTGAAGTTTTTCCCTAAAATAACAGCTCCTTCCTATGCTGCATAAACACATGAAAATCCTGCTGCTATGTTCCTAATTCAGTCATATAATCAACTGTCATTTCCACATACATTCCACTCTATTTTATATCCTCCTTTCTTGTTCTTGTGTGTTTCGTAACCTATTCTTAATCAAGCTTTCCACCAGGTTCTGTTAGGAACGGAACAACAAACGGGGACGAGGTTACCGAATCTGGAGCTGAGTCGCAGACTAGGTCGCTCTCTTTAAGACGTTCGCGGCACTGCCCTCGATGCGCACGACAGACTATCAACTGGTCGTCTCTAGGATAAAACAACTCCTCGAATGCTCAGCGGTTTTGTGCGAAAACTAGAGCTCTCTGAACACTCTCTCTATTGTGTTTATGCTCGTTGTGGTGTGTTTAGAGGGGCTGGGGAGGCGGCTATTTATAGGAGCCAAACCCCTAGGATATACCCTCTAACTTGGGGAATAAGTCGACTTAGTTAAGGAAGATAATTACTTCCTTAATTAAAACCCTTCTGTAAGATAATTCCTGCGGGATTATCCTTCGAATATTCCTTTTAATCGATTATCCTTAGATTATTTCTTAGAATAACCGATTAATAATTAATTTCGTTCGGAATTTTTCCAAAAAATATATAGTCTCAAGTGAACCAACCAACCACCAACCGACAGATCGGTCGGACGAACAGACGGCGCGCGCGTGTGTGTGGTGGTCCGTTAGTTCCTCCCTCTCCCACAAAAGTGGGTCACCCCAAGGGGCATCCCCTTAGGAGAGAGGCTCCTATCTTTATACACATTTCACCAAGTAAAACTACAAATGTGGTAATTTTCCATTTGAGACTCTATAGCTTTTAAAGCTATTCATTCATTTCCAACAATCCCCCACTTGAATAGTTTTGAAACTATCTCGAGCATCAACAGTTCCATAAAATCAGGCATAAGCAAGGTATCGCGAAAATTTGATCCTTAGCGTAGTGGTTACACTTCCGATTTCATAAGGGTGACTCGTAGTCTTGAACCCTATCTCAGACTGTATAGCACGCCAGATCTTTTCATTGTGTTGTGTTATCTTCTTAGCCCGTGCGTTTATGGCCATGCATGTTATCCTGGTTTAGTGAACGCTCTAGCAACTTTGTGCCTCCAAAGTTCCATAGGGAGCGACCCCACTCCCACATTCACATAGGTGAGTTTATCAGGAGTACCCCCAAAGTAAAGTACTCCACCCCACATAGGGTATAGATATCATTAAGAGTTATTAACTCAACCTCCATTGCTTTGGGATTCATGCTTCACTATGCATGAACTTTTCGCACACTACTCATGACTTGTTATTACCCATTGAACCCATTTCTTGGGATCTCCAGTCTATTGGGCGGGTTACCATCACTTGTAGTCCGTGGTTCGGTAGGCATATGTCCCATACCCTTGGCGGTATTCAGGACTTTCTCTCTAGTTAATCCTTTCGTCAAAGGATCAACTAGATTCTGTTCGGATCTTATATGATCCACCCTCACTGCTCCTATCGTTAGGAGTTCTCTTATAGTACTGTGCTTACGACGAATCTGTCCTTTCTTTTTGTTATAGAACCGCTTCTCAACTTTAGCGATAGCTGCAGTACTATCAAAATGGATCAACAATCCCACTAGCCGTTGCTAGTGCTATCATCTCTGATTCCATAGTTGATTGAGCTAGGATTATTTGTTTCTTTGACTTCCAAGACACAGCTCCACCAGCGATGTTAAAAACATACCCGCTGGTTGCCTTGGAGTCATCTGATAGGGTATTCCAATCCGCATCACTATACCCTTCTAGTAAGCAGGAAACCTTTGAGTGAATACCAATGTTTGCTGTTCTCTTGAGGTATCTCATGACCCTCTCTATAGCATTCCAATGCTCTCTACTAGGACAACTGTTAAATCTGCCAAACAATCCCACGACATATGCAATGTCTGGTCGAGTGTAATCCGCAGCATAATGGAGACTGGCAATGATGATAGCATATTCTGATTGTCTTACACTGTCTCCAGTGTTCTTAAATAGCTTTACACTAGCATCATACGGAGTACACACAGGTTTACATTCGAAATAGTTATATTTCTTCAAGACCTTCTCTATGTAGCTAGATTGATCTAGATAATAACCATTTGTTGTTCTAGTTATCTGGATTCCAAGCATAAACTTTGCTTCTCCCAGATGTTTCACCTCAAAGCTCTCTTTCAAAATGGATTTTGCTTCATTGACCACGTGAATATTTGTACCAAATATTAACATGACATCTACATACAAACATATGATAGTACAAGTGTTATTCTCTGACTTGCAGTAAATACACTTGTCACTTTCATTCACCTTAAAGCCATGTGAGAGAACGAGAGTGTCAAACTTCTCATGCCACTGTTTTGGAGCCTGTTTTAAACCATATAATGATTTGTCTAATTTACAGACTTTTGAGGCATGTCCGGGGATAACAAACCCTTCTGGTTGTTCCACATAGATTTCTTCATCCAGATCACCGTTCAAAAAAGCAGTCTTAACATCAATTTGGTGTACCACGAGATTGTTCAAGGCAACAAGAGCAATCATGACACGAATGGATGTTATTCTAGATACTGGTGAATAGGTATTGAAGAAATCTATATTCTCTCTCTGCCTGTAGCCCTTAACTACTAGGCGAGCTTGGAACCTTTCGATTGCACCATCAGGTTTCCGTATCGTTTTTAGAACCCATTTATTACCTAAGACTTTGCAACCAGGAGGTAGGTCTGTTAAAAGCCAAGTCTTATTAGCTTCTAACGATTTCATTTCATCTATAACGGCCTAATTTCAAAAATCTGCATCTATGGAAGTTAATGCTTCCTGCAAACTTTTTGGATCTTCGAGGGTGTATACTATAGTAAAGTCATCACCAAAATCTTTGGATATTCTAGCTCTTTTACTTCTTTTGAGTTCATCCTCAGATCCAACACCCCCACTAGTTCCGTTATCTCTAATAGCGGGTAGTACATTACCCCCACTATTTCTCATTTTAAATGGAAATCGTGTCTCAAAGAAATCAGCATCAATGGATTCTATTATAGTACGAGCATTCAAATCATAGAATCTATATGCCTTACTATTGGTTGCATAGCCAACAAAGACACATTCATATGCTCGACTAGCAACCTTAATCCTCTTAGGATATGGAATTCTTACGTAGGCCAAGCAGCCCCGCGTTCTTAAATAGGACAGATTAGGTGGCTTATTCCTCAAGATCTCATAGGGTGATTCTTTTCTATTTGTTTTTGGAAGACAATTTAGCACATAGCAAACCGTCAACAAAATATCACCCCACCAAGAAGAAGCAGCTCCAGAATTGAGCATAATAGCCACAACTAATTCTGTAAACGTCCTATTTTTCCGCTCAACTTTACCATTCATTTATGGTGAATATGGTGTCGTGGTTTCATGAATGATACCATGTGAGCTATAGAATTCCTTGAAGGAATTAGAATCATACTCTGATCCTCGATCACTCCTAAGTGTTTTATCTTTCGATTGCACTGATTTTCAAATTCAACCACAAATACCTTGAACATGTCAAGGGCCTCACTTTTTTTTCCATCAAATAAATAAAGCAATAATAAGAACAATCATCTATGAAAGTGATAAAGTATCTCTTGCCAGACCTAGTTAACGTCCCATCTAGTTCACAAATATCAGAATGAATTAGATCTAAGAGTTCTGATTCTCTACTCACATATTTATGGGGCGTTTTCATTATTTTAGCTTGGCTACAGAAATCACATTTATCAAATTCATTCATTGAGAGTTTAGGGATATGTCCTAGCTTGCTTAAATTCTTCACAATTCGTGTGTTCACATGACAAAGACGAGCATGCCAAACATTCAAATCACACACCATGCAAACTGAAGAATTCATCTTATTAATTTTGACATTAAACTTGAACATCTCATTACATGCATATCCCTTTTCCACAAAACTCCCATTAAGGGTATACAAGTTTGCCCCAATAGATTGATTAAACCCAACCTTATTAAGAAAATATCATGAAACAAGATTTTTCCTTATCTCTGGAGTGTGCAACACATCCTTGACCACCATCTTCTTCCCAGAGGTGAAGTTCAGCTCCACTTCACCAGAACCAGCAACCATAGTGGTGTGGGTAGTCCCCAGCAGCCATTTCTTGTCAGCAGGTACTTCTGTGTATGTTTTAAACATAGCATGATTGTTGCATACATGCTTTGATGCACCTGTATCCAGCCACCATCCTTCTGAGTCACGTGTGAGGTTGACTTCAGCGATCATATCCGTGATCATGGCTATCAAATCCTCTTCTGTCAATTTAACCCTAAGAGTAGTAGCAGTTTTAGGCTTGTTCCTGCACTTTTTTGCCATATGACCAGGTTTACCGCAGTTATAGCATATAAATGGTGGGTCATTCTTAGAGGTTTGGGCCATGACCCTTTGGTTACCCCGAGAGGAACCATTCTGGTGAGGGCGGACCTGCTGGTTCTTACTCTTGAAACCTTTCTGGTTAGGTTTAAGAGCTCTAGAGGTGGGTTGTTTAGCATTGACGACCATCACCTCTTCTTTCATATCCTGCTTGCGGGACTCTTCCTCAATCCTAAGGCGAGTAATCAAGCTTTCCAGAGAAAATTCTTTAGTTTTATGTCTAATCATATTCTTAAAATCTTTCCACGAAGGGGGCAGCTTATCAATAATGCAAGCAACTTGAAACTGATCGTCTAGAGGCATACCTTCAGAGACGATCCCATGAGCTATTTTCTAAATTTTGTGGGACTGAACTTCGACGGACTTGTCATCCACCATCTGGTAGCGCAGGTAGCGGCTGCCAGCATATTTCTTAGCTCCAGCCTCCCCGTGTCGTACATCTTTTGGAGCGCATCCCAGATCATCATTGCGGTGTTCTTGCTGTCCGCATTGTAGTCGTAGAGATCGTCTGCCAGGCCGTTGAGGATGTAGTTCTTGCACAGGAAGTCATGCTCCCTTTCCTTAGCAGAAGCAGCCCTCTCCTCATCGGTCGCTTCTTCCGGCAACTCGACGGGCATGCTGGTGAGGAAGTGTGGCAACTTCTTGGTCGTCAGGTAGAACTCCATCTTTCGTCTCCAGCGACGGAAGTTGACTCCCACGAAGCGGAAGAGTCGATTGATATCGATAGCACCAGATCCAACCATTTTGTTCTGTTCAGTCGACATAGCAGCAGCCGAACGTCTTAAAATTGTTAGGAACGGAACAACAAATAGGGACGAGGTTATCGAATCTGGAGCCGAGTCGCGGACTAGGTCGCTCTCTTTGAGACGTTCGCGGCACTGCCCTCGATGCGCACGACATACTATCAACCGGTCGTCTCCAGGATAAAACAGCTCCTCGAATGCTCGGCGGTTTTGTGCGAAAACCGGAGCTCTCTAAACACTCTCTCTATTGTGTTTATGCTCGTTGTGGTGTGTTTAGAGGGGCTAGGGAGGCGATTCCTGCGGGATTATCCTTCGAATATTCCTTTTAATCGATTATCCTTAGAATAACCGATTAATAATTAATTATTAGATAATTAATTTCGTTCGAAATTTCTCCAAATAATATATAGTCTCAAGTGAACTAACCAACCAACAAGTCGGTCGAACGGCGCGCGCGCGTGTGTGGTGGTCCTTTAGGTCCTCCCTCTCCCACAAAAGTGGGTCACCCCAAGGGGCATGCCCTTAGGAGAGAGGCTCTTATCTTTATACACATTTCACCAAGTAAAACTACCAATGTGGTAGTTTTCCCACTTGAAACTCTATAGCTTTCAAATCTATTCATTCATTTCCAACATGTTCAATGGGCATCATCACTCATTAATCTTATACATAATATGCAATGAATGGCAGACCTTATAAACACTCCATCAATTGCACTATAGTATAAAAATGAGTTATATATATTTGTACTCGGCTGGTGGGATGGTCCTTTGTGGTCCGGGAAGGACGGTCATTCGGGCTAAAGGTGTGCAATTTGCACGATTGGATGACCCGATGGTGGTGGAGCTACTAGTGCTGCGTGAGGCTGTTACTTGGTGTTTAGAGTGGGGTTTGTCCGATGTTCGTTCGAGGGAGATGCGAAGGTCATTATTGACAAGATTAATCAAGCCGATCCGCGTGACAATCACTTGGGGGCGGTCCTGGAAGAAATTTGTCAATATTTTGCTGCCCATCCGGGGTTTAGTGTGCGGTTTGTAGGTCGGGATAACAATAGGGTAGCTCATTCGGTAGCTAGAAAAGCCCTCTCTTTGTACCCGAATGGGAATCGCTTGTTTGATTTCAGAGCCTGGCTGCTTTCCAGGATGTAACTATCTTGTTGGATTGAAGTAATATATGATATCTTTTGACCCAAAAAAAAAAGTTTCAAAAATTAAATATTTTGGTCAATCTTTTTAATCTATAACTTTTTGGCCTCAACTATGTATCATAGTTACGAAATTGGCCAAACCCGAGATTTGACCGTTATCTTGGACGATCAAGCGCGCCACGTCACTGCCAAGTAAGCATAGACCACTTATAAAAACTTGTTTTTTAACACCTATTATCATTAAAAATTTTTGGGACCCAACATTTTTAAATTTCTCTTCCTTTTTTTCTTCTTTTGTTCAAAAATAAAAAAGATAAATAGTAATACGTGGAAAAAACCAAAAATTTTAAGTGGTTTGTTCTGACTTGACAGTGACGTGGAGCGTTGATCATTAGTTAACGTGTTTGACCGTCCAAGATAACAGTCAAATCTCGGATTTGGCCAATTTCGTAACTTTGATGCATAGTTGAGGCCACAAAGTTATAGATCGAAAACATTGGTCAGGATATTTATTTGGTGAAAAGTTCGGGCCATACAAATATATTAACCCTATAAAAATCACAAAATTAAATGACTTGAACCAATTGGCAACCAATTCAATGTAATTAGATGAATTAGGAGGGGGAAAAACTCAAGTAAAGATATGGTCCGAAGCGGCAATCATAATGGGGTGGATTCTCAAGTTGAGGCTGGGTTTTTGTGTGATGTGTAGTCGAGGGGGGGGGGGGGTGGGTGGGTGGGGGTGGGGGTGGGGAGCCCAGATGTTGTAACTAACGTAATGTGGAAAATCAGAGAAGCCGGGGTGGGTTAGCAAGGCAGAGTGGAGTGTGCAATCGACAGATTGACATGAAGAAGCTATCGAGTGAAGGAAGTGGAGGGGAGGCATGTGGGACGGTTAAAAAAACAAAGAACTAATTTTTAGCTTGGAATGTGCAAAACGGTGTGCTGAGTGTGCATATGCGAAACGGTGTGTATAATTTTAATCGGTGGAAGTTCCTTGTATACCCCTTCCGACAAACACTCCCAGGGCTGGAATTTTCAAATGGAGGTTTTGGGAAGCTTAAAAACGTATTATATATGTTCTAGATAAGAAAAGAAAATAAAGAAAATAAAAACATAAAATAATCGATTTGGGGATTTACCCTTCCCTCTTCCGTCTCCCAACCTCCGTCGTCGCAACTTCAAAACCAAATCAGCTTCGCAATCGCCTCCATCCGTCTCCACCAAATTTGCACTTCACCTCCATTGCTGCACTTCTCTTGCTTGTTGACGAAGCAAGACCTACGAATTGAAAATAAAGCACAGTGAGAAATTCCATTACTGAAATTCAGAACTCTAGTGCTTGCGGCTTATGAGCTCAATCAACAATCCAACTGGAGCGAACTCGAGAAATCACAATCTAACTTGCAGGATGGGATTGTAACTAAAGCAGTTTCATATTATTGAATCAATTAACAACCAAATCAATTTGCTCTTCTAGAAATCATAACTTCGCAACTATGCGAAGAACTGTGAGGATGAAAACATGGTGAGAGTAAACCACCATTACTAAGCAAAAGGGAATTGCGTGAACATCGCAAACTAATTCACCGACTGAAACTTGTTCTAGAGAAGTAGCAGGATCTAAGCCAACCAAAAATCGTAAATGAAGTGATTTAAACCATAACAACGATGGAATGAAAATTGAGAACATTACTGAGGGCTGTGAAACCTCTAGAAGTGGCCACCGCCATTGGGGAAAAACTGGGCGGAAAACAATCACAAGGAAGGAATCCATTGGAGGAAAACGAAAAGCGGAAACCCACATCCAATGAAACCCAGAAATGGCGGCGTTAAAATTAGAGCTGCAGTGACCAAGAGCAATTCGAATACGACGGAGTGGGAGATGGTTTTGGCTATACAGGTTTCCATCGACTATTTGGAAGATGTTCGAGCTTCCCTCCGCCTCCTCGTCGGCAACCGGTACAGACGACATCTAGAGTTGGAAACGTCGTTAGAGACGACATCGATTGGAGCTGGGAGCTCTGCCTGAGAAGACGATGTCGATTGGAGTTAGGTAGTCGGAGATTGGTGAGAAAAGCTGGAGAAGATCTGCAAAATTCGAAACCCACGGTTAGAGATGCAGGGAGTGCTCTGGCAAAGATGCAGGGGTGCTAGGATTTATTTTTTCAATTTAAGTTTTCCTTAGTATTTTTTATTTTAATTGTTAATTTTAATTGAAAAATAACAATCTGATCTGGCGGCTGACGCTAAGCATACATGACTGCCACATATGTGCCATGTAACTAAAAGTCAACATTTTATGGTTGACCGTTTGGTCAACCGTTATCTATAATGGTCAACGAAATTGTGAGTATGTAAATGACACACTACTATCATACGTCAGGATGCCATATTGAATAGTTCAGGACACAAATGACACATTCTTGATAGTTCGAGTTTCTAGTGGTATTAGCCTTAATAAAAAATAATAATAATAATAAAGAGATGAAATGTAATTGAGTGATCACCCAAAATAAACTTTAATATCTATCCCTCAATTCGCTCTTCACTTTTCCCACTTCTTTTCTATTTGTTAACAAGATTATACTTGGTATATTAATGTTAAATGATTCGTGCATAAATGAATAATTTAGATAGTATTGCACTTTGTCTTATGGATGTTTTAGGATTGGGTGTTTAGAATTTATATTAAGAAAGATTTTATCTTTATTGATTTCATTATTTAATAGGTTGTCAGTGTCCATGAGAACCGCTCATATGATGAGAACCAAATTTCTAAAGACCTTCCTTAACTCCTTCCTACCTATATCTAGTTGGATGATATCTAGATCATGTTATAACCACAGCCTGCAAAACTTCCTGCACATAGACATAGTTAAAGAACAAGTGGTCTCTCATTTCTTATTCATTCTTACACAAAGGGCAATCCCAATTAATATTTGGTTTTCATTTTTACCTTATCCAATGTGGTTATCGTGTCTAAAGTGATAAGCCAGGCCAACAAAGAGTTGTTAGGGACAAAGTACTGCTTCCACAATATACTAGGTCTAATCGACACTCGTACTAGCTTGATTTTAAACTTTGACAGAGGATGATTCTTAAATCTTATTTCATTCCCATATACTGTCATAGAAGCTCTGACTTTAGGCCTAATTTTCATCACCCTATGGATATCCTAGATGCTGAGATTTCTTAACCGATATTCCTTCAACCAAGCCACCCACCGTGTTTATTGAACAACCTAGATATGCCTCATTTAACATGTAAGATTTCAACTGTAGAGATCTTTGAACCCTAGACCTACTTCTTCCTTGGCGAGAGCCACTGGCCATGTGACTTAGACTTCTTCTTCCCTTCATCAGAACGCCACAAGATTTCATAGCACTGCTTTTGTACTTCTCGAATAAAATTTTTTGGCCGCTGAAATACATACATCCAATATTATGCATTGCTAGTTAGGACAACAATTATAGACAGCATTCTCCCAACATAGGATAACAACCTAGGTTTAATCCTCTTTGTAATCCTTTGCACTAACAACTTACAGTCTGCCACACACCGCTTACCTACCACTAGAGGCCCCCCCAAGATATTTGAATGCAAAAACTTTCACAATCTATTCCTCCTTTCTGCATTCACCTTCCACATCATCAACAAAAGTTTAAGTGTAAGTCCTACCATGGCACACTGTGTGTGATAGGGAATATATTTTCTCTCTACTGCTCTATTCATCATGCAGGATAAAAGCTCCATTGCAATATCAAATATTTAGGATGACATATGATCACCCTCCCTAAGTCCTTTTTTAGTTCGAAATTTGCCAAGTAACCCTCCACTAAATAAGACTGAGAAAGAAGCAGAAGCCGTACATTTTTTAATCCATGAAACAAATTGCAAAGGGAATTCCATAGCTCTCATTACAACTCCCAAATAACTCGAATATAAACTATCAAATGCCTTTATGATATATATTTTCATAGCACATCTAGGTGAAACAGATTTCCTATTATATTGTTGTATTAGTTCAATAGCTTGGATAATATCGTCGCTAACTAATCTCCCTTTGAAAAATGTTGAATGGTTCTTACTTATAACAAGTGACAGCACTTCCATTAGTCTAACAACTAACACCTTAGATATGCATTTATATATAACATTGCAAAATTATAGAAGCATGAATATTTTCATTGAGTCAGCTTGTTGTGCCTTAGGAATTAGTGTCAGAATGGTTCTATTGACCTTCTTCCGCATCTTACCATTATGGAAAAGTTCTTGAATGCCTGCAACCACTTGATGGCCTACTAAGTCCCATTGTGTTTGAAAGAACTCTGCAACAAATTCATCTAGCCCCAAGCATTTATCTTTCTTCATACTGAATATCACAGATCTAACTCCATCAGCAGTAACATGAGCACATTGGCCCTGAGCCAGCTCCTTGAAAAGCTTATCAGCCAATAATTGCTCCAACATAGGGATATAAATTTTCAGAATCTCCTTATTCTCGACTTCCAGCAGCCCTTCGTAAAATGAAACAACTTCTTGCCCCATCTCTTCGACTATTGTAAAGACTTCCCGTTCAACATTAGTTAATTGCCAAATAGTATATCGTATCTTCTTAATTCTTACTACAGTGTGAAAGAATTTAGTATTAGCATTTCCTGATTAACCCACTTGCATCTAGATTTAGGGATGACAAAAATACCCATAACCGTGGATATCTGCCCGAATTCGACTTAATCGGGTAGGGTAAAACCCGAATCCGAATATTGCGGGTAATGGGTGGGCATGGTTACCTCACTATCTAACCCGAACCCGTTCGATTTTACACATGCATATGTATTTTATCTAAAAATAATCATTATTTTTCTCTAACATATTTTATATTTAGCATATAAATATAATATTTTAATAAAATTGTGTTGTTTTATTAATTTTCTTCATCATAGGGAATTATTGTCATACTTTTCATCTTAGATAATGCGAGAATACGTGTGAAAATTTACATATTAGTTGGAGTTATAAAGAGAAACTATTACCCATGGATAACCGTGAATACCTGAAACACGAACGAGTATGGACATGGTTTTTATTTTCTACCCGTTTCTTATGTGGGTATGGGTATGGGTAAAACCCGAACTACTTTGGGTAGGTTAACAGATATGCACTATCCGCCCCGACCCATTGCCATCACTAGATTTCTGTCTAAGAAACTACTATTCAGCTTTTTGCAACTCTAGAAGTTGGACCATCGCCTCTTTTCTTGGCCAAAAGTCTAAGAGACAGGGTGCTCCAAGGCTTCTATTTGAGCCACAACAAGCTCAACAGCAAATTTGGCTCTCTCATGTATATAAGAGAAATGGATTTCATTTAGCCTACACAAAATTTCTTTTATCTTCTTCAGCTTTTGATAGACAAAACATATGTGCCCTCGGATACTTCACGAATCCAACCTTCCTTAACCAGCTAATCATTAGGCAGGGTGCAATTTCCAACGCCCAAAGTATTTGAAAGGCTTTGGTAGGACTGCAACCTGGCACTAGATTTAAGTAAATCCATAATGATCTGAAAGTTCTGGTGGAAGATTCTTAAGCGAGCTATGTGAGTAGTGAGCAAGCCACTCACAACTCACCAAGACTCTTTGTTATAGGATTCACCTACTGTTTATTAGTCTATGTAAACCAGGATCCTACATGTTATCCTTGGCGAGAAGTGAATCGAGCAGCCTATTTAATGGGACGAAATGCCTTATGTTATCCTAGCCGAAATTCTATTTTGTATGACTTTTCTTACCTATTACTTGGCTGAGTCCTGGTGAAGGAGTGTCGTAATTGTTGTGGCATTTCCTTGATCTTACCTATAGCATCCACGGGGATTGATTGAAAAAGTGATATAAGCATTAAATCGATCCCCTTCTCACGACCTAAATGATTTGTTGTTGACATTTATGTATCCGTACCACCACCGTATTGTCGCTCTCAAAATATTATGGTGTGGCCATGTTAACTACATATATGCCAAAAATGTGCAATTAGTGTATGCCCGGACATGAATAAATGTACGAGGATGGTGACGATAAATACAATCATATACTTCTTAGTTGCATTTAGATAGGTGTATTTGACATATATGTATTTAAAATGCATTTATTTGAAATAGGATAAAGTTCGAGTTTGGTCGCTGGAATTACAAAAAAAAAAAAAAAATTTATCACTAAAAATATTTTATTTCATTTGTGGTCACTAAGATTAGTTCAACGTTTTAAGTTTGTTCACTCTCCGTTACCTTCCGTCAATCTCTGTTAATGACATCGATTTTTTACATACGTGATTAACAAAAGTGTCCAATCAAATAATTTTAACTTGAAAAATTAAACCCAACCTGCCACATCATATAAAAACAGCCAAAGATTTACTGCTACTGATAGAGACATTTTATGAGGGCATGAAAAAGGGTTAATACCTTATTTTTGCCTTAACTAATATAATCAACTTTGGTCTTTTGTTTGAGAAATTAACATCCTAGCCTCAACTATGCAGCATATAGACTCAATTGGCCCGACACATGGTTTGACCGTCAATTTGGACTGTGAACACTGTTGACCGTTAGTCAACACGCCATGTCATTGCCTCGTCAGCCTAAAAATCATTTAAAATTTTAATTTATTTTCCTAATTTCTATTATTTATAATTTTCAAATTAACCAAGAAATAAAATTTGTAAAATTTGTAAAAATATTATTATTTTTTGCTTTTTAAAATTTATCATTTTCAAATTACCGAAAAATAAAATATAAATTTATTTTTAATTTTTTATAATTATATTTTTTGGTCAATTTGATAATGATAAATAATAGAAATTAGAAAAATAATTTAAATTTAAATTTTTAATGATTTTTAGGCTGACAAGACAATGACAAAACGTGTTGACTAACGGTGCCGTCAATTCATGTGTCAGGCCCAATCCGTGGTGGATTCGCTGTACGGATTGTGATTAGGCGTTTGGGTTAGAGCCCAGAGGATACGCAAAGCTAGAGCCTGCATACAATTATTACTTGGTGGTACAATTAGAGGCCCGGCTTTCTGAAGGGACCCAGGATATCCAATGTCATGCTAGATGGGCCCTATTTCACCAGAATAAGTATTACTTTTAGGCTGCCAGCCCACTAACTCCTCCAGCCTCCCGCCTCCACTTCTCGTCCCGCTCACCGTTTCCAATTCCAGCGCAGCAGATTTCCCGGCTTCTTCCCGGCAAACCAAGTTCCCCGCCGGAGATATAAAAGGAAAACCAGTCACAGGAATCAAAGGAATGGAGAATGGCCTGATCTCCGTGGACCGTTGGACGGCGGGAAGCCAGGTGTACTTCCTGACGCACCTCCACTCCGACCACACCCAGGGTTTGACCTCCGGCTGGGCTCGAGGCCCGCTCTTCTGCTCCCGCCTCACCGCCAAGCTCTTCCCCACTAGGTTCCCGGACTTCGACCTCACTCTGCTTCGCGTCCTTGATATTGGCGTATGGAATTCAGTTCCTCTCGTCTCCCCTTCATCTGGATCTCGGACAGTTGCTCGAGTAATGGCAATCGATGCTCACCATTGTCCAGGTACGCCCTCTGTTCTTCGTAATTGGAGTTTCGTATTTTTAGGTTATTACTTGTAGTACACCAGGTGTTTGTTTTTTGTCCTTTGAGAATTGGGGGAACATTGGGACATTTTGAACCTGAAATATTTCGATTCGAACGATTTGAGAGCTATTAGGGCAGTAATTTTCCCTTACATCCGTAGATTGTTCAAACTCTTGGAACTTGTGATAGGCTAATAGGATGAAGGAACTGGTTAGCAGGAGCTGTTATGTTCTTATTTCGTGGCGATTTCGGCTGCCTGCTTTACACTGGCGATTTCCGCTGGGAGACAACCGGGGAGAGGGCAAAGATGGCGAGAGCCATGCTTGTCAATGCTCTCAATGGCAGAACAGTCGACAACCTTCACTTGGATAACACATACTGCAACCCGTCTTACGACTTCCCGCCCCGTGAAGTTGCTGCTCAGGAGATTGTCAATCTCATTGCCTCCCATCCTAAACATGATGTTGTCATTGGGATAGACTCCTTGGGGAAAGAAGATCTCTTGCTCCATATTGCACTTTCTCTCGGCATCAAGGTATCTGAAATATTCCACGATGGCTTGTTTAGTTCAGCTTTGAAATTGGATTGGATTGGATTCAGCCTAACTCTGAACTGCTTGTGTTTCCCTGTTGCTGCAAGATTTGGGTATGGCCAGAGCGTCTGCAGACCATGCATATCCTAGGGTTTCACGACACCTTCACAACCAAGACATCGCTAACAAGGGTTCGAGCTGTCCCTCGTTACAGTTTCAGCATCGAGACATTAGAAGCCCTCAATGCAACGCGGCCAACCATAGGGATCATGCCATCCGGTCTCCCATGGGTGGTTAGGCCTGTCAAAGGAGATGCCAATCTCTCCGGTTCTCACTTGACCGCTCGTTACAAGAAAAGGCAGCTTAGTGGGAGTTCCACTGGTGTGGAAAAACTCCATCAGTACATGTATTCAGTTCTGTATTCTGATCACTCGTGCTTTAGTGAGATACAGGAGTTCATGGAGCTAGTCCAGCCGACTATTGTGAAAGGGATTGTGTGTTCGTCGGCTTGTTACGTGGAGCCACTCTACTTCTTCGGGCGTCTCTGTGGAGTGTTTTCTGTGGATAGCCATGTCCAAACGAAGAGAAGAAGTGAACGGGCAGCTGATGTGGAAATTAATAAATCTGCGGCGGAAAGTGGGGTGGAAGCAGTAAGGAAGAAAATGAGGTCAAGGGCATATTATGCAGCAGGAGGAGTTAAGGTGAGCAGGACCAGTGTGCTGAGACGGCTAAGCCGGGGTGCCAAAATCATGGACAATGACTCTGCTGACTGAGAACTGGTCACAGTGAATGAAATTCGTATGAATCGTGATAGCGGGTTTACTACGTTTGGCTGGAAATATTTACGGACTGACGACTTGTGCCAAGAGAAGTAAGATTGAACATCCCTTTTCTGTTTCTTACTTGGCTTGATTGATTTGATCGACCTGTTTGTATGAGAGGTCGTAGAAAACTACTTGGAATGGAAGATAGTGTAGAGAAGAGAGCATAGGCACGTCATAATTGCTTCCATATAATTGGTCTCATTTGGCTAACTATGATTTTGAAAGGGTTAATTGGTTGTGCTAATGGTTTAGTATTTGATGCGGTAGGGCAGGGGGTGATTATTTGATTTGGGAAGATATGATTTGTATTCAACTTTCTTTTTAGTGGCATATCTGATTTCCTAGGGAAAGAAAAGTCGATGGTAACAACTAGAGGCGTCGCATTCTTTGCTCCTTCAAATTTGTCCTAATTGCTTTCTTGCTGCTGTTAGCGTCAACTCAAGTGACGTGCAATTGGACTGGCAGTGACGCGGGAGGAGGGCCATGTCTCCTGAATGATGGACGAGGGAATTGAAGGCTCAAGTTGGACAAAAGGGAAAGGACAAGTAGAAGCTTTTTAAGGGGAAACAAAATAATTGCATTGCGGTCATGTACCCAAACCAAACCAAAAAAAAAAAAAAAGTGAGAGAAATTGTGGTTTCGGAAATTTGTTACCACCATGCTGAAAATGTCCACTAACCATGATTGGCATCTTCTTGATGAAAATTTTGTAAATCAATGACATTTACATGGATTCAATGAATTGAAAGTTGTTTGTTGTGTTTATTTGGAGGTTGCATGTTCAAATTCATTAAGTAACACCTAAAATTAAAAATTAATTTATGTCACTTTTATAAACAAAAAAGTTTTATGAGCATAATAATCAGGAGATTTTACTGATGAAAGTTTTTTAGATATGCCCAATTGAATGAATTGAAAGTGTAACTTAATATTTTAAGATGACGATTAATAATTTTCCGCATAAATACTAATTATTCTTAAAAAAAAATTGAATTAAACAAAAGAGGTGGATTTCCGTTGGAAGCAATTGGAGCAATCTAGATAGATAGATTAGTCAGATCGATAGGGGAAACATCCTTTTATCACAGTTTCTGCGCTGCTAGGTCTGCTACCATACGAGGAAATGGGATTTTGATCAAGTCAAAGACAGAAAGATAGCATGCACTTATAAATTATGGAAGTTATTCGTTCATTCAATTTCATTCCTTTGAGTCTTTTCAGGACCATCATTTTTCTTTTGCTTTGAATTCCCATTTCAAGTTGTCTTGCAATATATCTATTTGGGTAAAACTAGGGATGACAAGGAATGTGGGTGAAATTAATTTTTCTAAATATTATTTTTGAATTACAATTTTAAAATAATAACCATCTCTGAAATGAAACTTATGCGAAGATGTAAGACGGCATACCAAAAAATCTACTTGTGTCTGGTTTAGGAAAAACTCATGCACAGCATCCACAGATAATCATATTTAAAGTTATTGATGTAAAATGAAAATTTTCTTAGAATGTCGATGTTACTAAGATATAGATTATAAGAATAAGGGAAAATGAGAGAATTTTGTCTAAGAGATAATTATAATGCTTGAGCAATATGAATGCTTGATTCATTGAAATTAGTGAGTCTAAACTATAGTTGTAGCACATATTTATGCTTAAGATACCAAACTCACACCATATCCATTACTCTCTTTATGAGATTTAAGAAAAATCCATCAAAAAGTCATTTCGATTGAATTTGCTCCTACTAAATAGATTCAATTATGATTGAATGATAGCTTTTTTTTTTTTTTTGGGGTAAATGATTGAATGATAGTTTGTTTTCCAGTACAATGCCATTTTACGAACAACGATATTGAAAATGGCAGCAACAAGTTACTGAGACTCTGAGACTCTGAGAGGATTTCAGGCACCACCATTTATTAACCATAAATGCGTAGGAAAATGGTAGATAGCGGCATCGGTCAGTGTAATGGGTGGTTTGGGTTGGGTGATTGACTGATAGTTAAATTGGGTAGTAATGTATAATAATGTACATGCATATAAGAAAATTTGTGTATTGTAGATTATATCGTTTTGTCTGTATGATAGTTATTATAGTAATTAAATAATTTATATTAATTTTTGAGTGAAATGTAATTTTTAATTTTTATTTTTTGTATAAAAAAACACACATAAAAAGGTAGAGACATAGTTGAAAGAAAAAAAATCCAACAATATCAATCTAACAATCTCACCCAAAATTTGATATTTAACTATCACTCATTTTGAGTGATAGTTTGTGTCAATTCATGTATTATTAGTGCAGAAAATTCAAAAAAAACAATATTTAGTAGACAATGCATGAATTATAACTATCCCAACCAAACAATCACCAAAACCAAATCACCTTGTAGTTTCCAATCAAGAGCGTTGGACGACTAGAGCAGTAGAGCAGATCCCTCCCATATTCCACCTTGGAATTGTAATGAATAATTCTCTCAAAGCAAATCAAAGCAAGAGAAGAATGAATGCTAGAGAGAGACCCTCAAGTCTCAACCAAATTTCTGGTCCATAGTCGGTCCACAAAAGCTAGCTAGGATTAGGAAGAGAAGAGTCCAATACAACATAGCTCACTCCTAACGCCAATTTAATTCGGGGAAAATGATGCGATTTTGCTCACAGAATTTATGAATCAGTGGCAAACCTTCCAAATATGTACAAGTTTTCAATTTTCTCAGCTAGAGGATATTTGACCTCGCTCTCCATCGGCTTAGGGAGCAATTTCCCGTTGATTTTTGGGGCTCGTAATTTTGAGTCAAACCTGCAAAATTTGATATGATTTTCAGTATTAGTGTATTAAACCTGCTAAGAAGTTAGCTTATTTCCATGAATAATTTAAGAGGAGGGTAATGATTTTGAGGAAAATTTAAGTCTCCATTAACCAACAATCCATGCTACAAATCTCTAATTTCTCAATTTTAAGTCTTCCATTTTTTTCTTTTATGTTACACGATTGGTATATGAATATGGTTCTCCACAATCACACACCCTTGACATACCCAACAAAGTTATCTTTGTGTACTCGTCCAAATCTAATAGCGGCAAGAAACTCGATTATGAAGGGATGATAAGTGCTTTAACACCTTTTTTTTTATAACTGTGCTTCTTCTATATTTAAAATCTAAGACTCTACAGAGAAGTTCCTAGCCCATTGAAACACCAAACATGCAATACAATGAAATGATTTAATAAAGATGAACCATACCCATAAGCCACTGAAATATCAACATAATCGTCCATAATGTCAATATTGAACTTTCTTTGCCCCAGCATGAACCACACAATAAGCTGTCTTGCAGTAAGCATTGAACTTAGAGATAAAAATTTCGATTTGACCAGTTTTATCCTACTTGTTTAGTATGTTTTGGGGCGGATAGACAGAGCGGGATAAGCATGGGTACTCCCCTCGACTCAACATTCCCTAACCCGCCTTATTATCGATCCTTTTTCTAAATTATATGTAATTTAATTAAAATTACTAAGAATTTTACTTGGTTTTTTAATGAAAAAATAAATATTTCTAATGTTTTCCCTGTTAAATTACGTATACATATGAATTGACCTCCCGACCCGCACCTCATGATAAATTACCTGATGTGGTCTCAACATACCATAAGACAAGTATGGGTATCATAATAGTGTCTCTCCACAGAAACACCACATTTTAAATCCCGACTAGAGCTCAAGCATAAATTCTAGCCGGGTGCAGTATAGGGCAAGTATGTTTTAATTGTCAAACCCGGGCCGACCCATGTACCCCTACTTCAATCGCTCAGTTTGTTATCTAGCAAGTGTTTTTACATTTAAAACTAAGAAAACTACAAATGAAAACAAGCAAGTAAAGTAAATTGAGGTTTTCCCAATGAGAGAAGAGTCCACCCGGGTATTGCTCCCCCTACCTACATATCAAGATCGCCCAAATCGAATGCAAATATGTGGAGGTGTGTTAATACACCGTAGGAGGGCGCAACAAGTGAATGAAATCTCACTCTCTTAATCAATCGGTTAAGGAAAACGATTAAGTTAGTGACCTTAGCTCTCTCAATCAACGGATTAATGATTGCTACAATAAACTAGGGAGTCTAGCTCTCTTAACCTTTCAGCTAAGGATTGCAATAATAAGCTAGGATTCCTAGCTCTCTTAACCGATAAAACTAAGGGCTGCAAGAATCAATCCCTCAGAACTTAATACGGACGTCAAAGTAACACCCAAGTTAAAGTGCTAAATCAAAGTTTGAGGTTTGCCCTAATTTTCCCTAGGTAGGTGACTCAATTGGCCAAGAATCCAGCTTATCAAAGCCTCCTAACAAAAAGGGGAATTCCCTCTACCTAGGTCAAATTGGCATAGTAATGAGAAATGAAGAACACAACCCAACAATCATGAAAATACATCAAACTCTGCTTTAAACATAAACCCACATGCAAAGCATTCAATTATACAATCTATCACATATTTCAAGCTAGGGTTCACAACACCCAAGTGAATAGGTAGGCTATTCCATAGCTAGGCAAAGGAAAATAAGAAAAAGGAGAGAAAGAACCATGAAGATGACAATCTTCCTTCCTCCTTGCTTGAATCTCCATTGAGAGGTAAGAATCTTCACTCCTCTAGCTTAGGGCAAGCCCATTCTCTTTCTTCCTCCTTTGAATGACACTTTCTCTCTCTAGAATAGGAAGATGAAACCCTAATCTCTCACTAGAAATCCTCCTTTATTCTAAAACCTAAAACCCTACCAAAAGCTCTTCCTCTTCTTCCTTCTACTGCAGACTTAATAGTCTGCAGAAATTAGCTCGAACATGGTCGTGTCCTCTGGTCGTGTTCTATCCCAAGTGCGCTGCATTTTGTCGTCTGCAAGAAAAAACATAACACGACCAGTGAGCACGGGCGTGTTCAGGCCGTGTTCTTCAAAACTCGACGAAAAATTTCGTTTTTGCCCGACTTCACGGCCTCTTCATTGACTATCACGGTCTGAGTGACTGTGATAATCTTCAATTCCAGTGAGATGGCAAAAGCCTCTAGACTTAGCTGCGGACACGGCCTATAAACACGGGGCGTGTTGTGGGCGTGTTCGTGGAATGGGAAGAATCTTTTGGCCCCTGAAATGCTGTCGTGTCTAGGCTGAAGGTGCTGAACATGGTCTTGGAACACGGCCGCCTTGCCGCGTTCTCTCTGTTTTCTTCATTTTTTTTTTTGCCATTCTTGCCTCCTTTCGTCCCGAAACTTGTCCTCGACCTTCCTACACGTGCTAGGACCTGAAATGTATCAACAATAGAGCAACCTAGCGTAAAATAGGTCAAGAGACAATGAAATGCAAAGTCAAACTATCAAGCAATGAGGGGTAAAATGTGTACAATTGGACCCGAGTCATATAGCTACCCTAATCCTTGTTCACTTCCATTTTCTTTTCCTGTTTTCTGTTTTCTGTTTTTATGCCATAAATTTTGCAACCGAAACAAGAAAACTTGTTTACTTTTCATTCTATTTTCTATTCGTTTCCAACTATGAAAACAGAAAGTGGCAACTTCCTGCTGTTTTCGGAAACGACAAAATGTTGTTTTCACCTATTTTCAACATCTGTTTTCTCGAAAACAAGAAACAGAAATGAAAGTAAACAGACCCTAGCCTGCCATTGTCATCCCTAATTGATTTGACCCTTATATTTTCCTTGTCTCCTCCTTCGCAAAGGATATGAATGAGGTTTGGGGCTACTGGCTAGAGTGATCTTTCCATTGGAAATTGGTAACACGTGGGAGGAAATTAATCCCACACAAATCACAAAACAGAGAAAAATGCCACAAGCTACATGCGATACATGTCATATCAAGGGAATGCTTTTCCCATTAATTGATGCAAACTTCCAGTGGTCGAGAAAAGAAAATGGCAGTCCGTTTAATTAGCAAACCCCTTATGAAACCGAGCTCCTTTTGACATTTTAAGCCAAAAAAAATATATAAAAATTTACTTGACTATCTTTCTTTCTTCCCTTTCTTATAGGCTGGCCAGATTCACCAGGGATCGTTTATAAGTTGTGATTCTTCAAGTTGATGTATTGAATCAATTAATGTATTAGGCAAATACCTTATTTGGAGGTTTAGATTGAGTTTTTGTTGTAAAGTCACATAAGTTAATTTTGACTAATTGTAAAGCATCTATACTTTTTGTTGAGATTGATAATACCTCAATTTTGAGTGATCGTGGTTGGACCCCTAAAAAATTAATGCATGTATTCCAGTTCAATATAAGCCACAAAATTACTAAATCTCACAAATAAATGAATTAGCTCAATACAACATTTTTTTTGCATTGTTGGAGGCACGAGGCCAAAGAAAAGAAAGAGGGGTTACAGAGGTTGAGTAGCAGAGGAAAGGGACGAGGTAACCACTCTTCTAGGGAAGGTGACACCTCTCTGATCTTCCTATAGAAGGATGCGGAGCTCACTTGGCGGTGTGTCCAATTCATGCATATCGTATGGATAGACGAGAGTGTGCTTCGAGAGCCGGTCCGCAACTCTATTCCCTTCCCGGTAAGTATGAATTAGACTCTCCACCCAGTCCTGTGCAATCTTGCGCCTAATAACCGTTAAGAGAGTCGCATAGGGATGAAGGGGATCGGTCCTGTTGTTCACCAACTGAATAGCCAACTGAGAGTATGTTTCCAAAAGAAGTGCCCTACATCCAGTGTTCCACGCCAATCTGAGTTCATGGTAAATAACCCAGAGTTCAGCCATGGTAGCTGAACACGCTCCCAGGCCTGAGGCGAAACCGCCTAGCCACTTGCTCCTCCTATCTCTAAGAACTCGCCCCGCGCCGGCCAAAACATGGTTTTGGTCAGCAGCCCCATCTACATTTATCTTCTGCCACCCCTCAGGGGGTGCTTTCCACCCGATCTAAAGCTCCATGCGGCTAGGAGGAAGCTTGGACTTACCCAAAACAAGGCTCGGTGTGCTCCACGCGCGAAAACACATGTCAGCCTTGATCTTAATTGCTTGGTTGAGGGAAGGCGCCGACATTGTCTTATTTACCCCATGGAAGACTCCCTCATTTCGATTCTTCCAAATGCACCACAAAGAGATACAAAAGAAAGCGTTCCATGGCATTCATCGGTTGACAGCTCCTCCCGAGTTACATTCTTTTTAAAGCAGACATCCCAAATGTCGCCAAAGAACTCAGCTTGAGAATCTCCAGGAATTGAGCGGCTCCAGAAGTATGCAGCAGGTGGGAACTCTAAAAAATATGGCTTAGACTTTCCGTTTGGGTAGGACACCTGTAACAGGACGCATCCACCGTAAAATGTCATTTCTCCCTTTGTTTATTTGAGCTGATCGTACCCTGTGCAAGCAGCCAAATGAAGACTCTCACACATTCCGGTATCGGGAGGCGCCAAATCCTCTTCCAAAGTTGGTGGTCTCTGCTGGTGGCTGCCGATTGCTGCATCTGGTAAGCACTCTTCGTTGAAAAACTTCCATCCTAACTTAGCTTCCAGAACAGTGTATCATCTTCCGACGCCAAAGGATCTACTGCGTCCAATGTAATTTGATGTTGAATCTCTAGGGGAAGTATGTGGTGGAACTTCTTAGTATTCCAGTTCCCATCTTCATCAACAAAATCTGCTACCACTGCGTGTCGATCCTCATCCGGAATATCGCCCATTGCCAGCTCCTGTAGTGGTACCTGCGCAGGCCACACATCCAACTAAAACTTAGTCTGACCTTTGTGAATATTCCAGGCGCATCCCTTTTTTATCTGGTCTGCCGCCTTTATGAAACTCGACTAGGTCAAGGAACTTCTCTAAACAGGTTTCAGAGGCTCCACGTGATTTTGGCCCCTCCCGTACTTAGCTTCCACCAAACTGAACCCACATCGCCTCCTTATCCTTAATGATGCGCCAGCCAGCCTTCACCAACATCTCTAGATTAACTTGTCTTGTTGATCTGATGCCCAAGTCGCCACTACTCTTGGGTTGAAGCACCTGCGGCCAAGCAACCAGGTGGAGTTTCTTTTTATCATCTGTATCTCCCTAATAAAGCTTCTGTTCATCCAATCAAGAGACCTGCAAACATTCATAGGGAGAAGTTCTGTATACATAGGATAAATTTCAATAGAAGCCGAAATGGACTTAACCACCGTGATCCTCGTTGCTAGTGAGAGGTGCTTCGTCTTCCAAGGGGCGAGCTTCCTCTTGATCCGGAGCATGAGGTCTTGATATCTGGTCTTGGTTACTCGTCCATGAATTGCCATCACTCCAAGTAACGCCTTATATCAACTGTGAGTGGAATTTCAGCCCGGTGTGTCAATCTTCTCGCTGCCAGTCTGTCAATGTTGGCCGAGACAAAGATATCTGACTTGTTGTAGTTAACTCTTTGGCCAGACTACCACAGAACTCGTCCAAACATTGCTTAATGATTCGAACCTGTGCACCGTCAGCTTTTGCAAACAGTATATGTCATATGCAAAAAAAATAGGTGAGATAGCTTAGGCACCTCTTTAGACAGTCGCAGGGTTTTCCACATTTTATTGTGAATAGCCTGATCAATCCTATGAGAGAGCATTTCAATGCACAACACAAAAAGATAGGGTGAAAGGGGGTCTCCCTGGCGGCCTCCTCTGGTAGGAGTTATCGGGGCTGAGAGCTTTCCATTCCACAGAAGTCGCATCCTGTTGCTCTCCACGCAGAACATGATGCAGTTGATCCATACACCCCCTTTTTTGCCTTTTTCTTTCTAAGAGAGTGCAGAACTTCCTGCAAAACAATGTTGTTGTCAGTAGTTTGCCTTGTGGTATGAAGCTGCTTTGCCGAGGGGACACAAGCTTCCGCATGATGGGCTTTAAGCAGTTGGTGATGGCTTTCGTAATAGGTTTGAGGCACACATTGTTGAGTGAGATTGGTCGCAGATGAGTGACCATCTCAAGGTGCTCCACTTTAGGGATTAGGACCACTGTCGACTCCACCACTTTATCTAGCAGCATCCCTGTAGAGAAAAAATTGATAGCCATGTCAATAAAGGCTTTTCCCACGACTTGCCAAGCTCTTTGATAGAAAATAATTTGGAATCCATCAGGTCCGGGAGCTTGGAAAGGCTTCATGTCATGCACAACTCTATGAATATCTTCTCCCGTGAAGGGGCGGAGGAGGAGAAGGAGATCCTCATGCTCAAGTCTCGGGAAAGCCTGTGTAGGCATATCATCAACATAATCCTGACAGTCCTGCAAATACATAAGAGAAGAAAAAAATCAAAAACCAAGGCCGCCAGCTCTCGTGGGTCAGAGATCCACTCTCCGTTTCTATCCTTCAGGCTTTCAATCCTGTTCCTCCTTCTGCACATATTAGCTTGCTAGTGCAAGTAAACCGTATTGCGCTCTCCAAACTTCACCCATTGCTCTCTAGCTCGCTGAAACTAGAGGATCTCTTCCTGCTCCAGAACTCTCTCAATACATCATTTGAAATCACAACTCCAAAAATCTCATGCCAAATTGATTAATTTTCAAACATGTCATGCCATGGACTCCGTAATATAGTTTTCTAGTAATCCATTCAACACGATGCAACAGCTAAGTAATGGTCCTGATTTCACGTACAAATGCATTCATTTTTTCTTAATAACTCGGCAATCTCATTACGAGGATGGCTCAAAATTTCACACAAAGCATTGCGGACAATAGATTGTTTCCTGAATATATTATTGATGTTAAAGTTATTCCAAATATTTAGTTAGAGTTTCATAATTAAAAAATGGATGTGTATTATCATAAAGTCAAAGTTAAAAATTTCGAATACATTATTGTTGGAGTCTAGCCTGACACTTCACTGTGAAGCAACCTCTGGCGAGGAACGTATTGATTGAGTCGATGGGGACCAATATACCTCTTCTGCCGACATGTGATGGGACGGCTGACCTAGATGATCATCTCAACAGATATTTCACGAAGATGCAACAGCTCCGACGCAATCATTTAGAGGTATTATATATTACATTGTATCGAATATTATACATATTTTATTGATAAAGCTAATAAATTTGTATTCATTAGAATACATAAATTTAACACACACATAAACCAAACAATCATTTAGTGGTCGTTTGATTTTGATGATAATTTGGTTGAGATTGTTACAATGTTTGTATTGTTCTTAGTGCATTTATTTAAAAATTTTATGCACAAACAATAAAAGAATTGCATGCTTGATGTGACAGAAATTATCACTCAAAATGAGTGATAATTAAATCTTAAGTTTTAGGGAGATTGTTGAGACTGTTATTTTTGTTTTTTTTCCAACTATATCCTAAGTCCTAACATTTTATATGTGTTGCTCTTTTATATTAAAAATGATAAAAGTGACATTTCATTCAAAAATTATATAAATTCTTTAAATACTAAAATAACTATCACTTAAATTAAACAATATTTTTTTAAGTAAATGAACATTATCATTAAATGCACCAACAAATGTTCCATCGAAAATGCATAATACATATATATAATACATAAATAACAATACATCAATTTAACTATCACCAAAACTAAACAACTCTTTAATATATATTTTTTCTTTCTCTTGAGACAGAATGGATCTTGAGACCCACCTTTTACATGTTTCCACCCATGCCGTACACATATGCGTACCTATAACCTATGTGTACGGTGTACCCTATGGATACAATATGGTACACCCTTCTAGGCTCTAGCACTTGATAACTATTTCAATTTTCACCAAAGCTTTTCCATCGCTAAACTTAATAGGTTAAGTGTGAATTTAGAAAAATCCCACCCAAGCGACCAATTCCTAATACCAAAGATCCTAACTTTAAGCCTATCTAGAATACGTCTTTTAGCCACAAAAATAAAAAGGAATGAGACAATACTTATATATTGGCCTTGACCTTTTCTCAGTAGCATTATATAGTGCGCACGAGGTTTGTACTAATGACTTTTCTTACCCATATTTCTAATTTTATTATTCTGCAAGTAAGCCACCGTTCCACTTTTCACTATCCTGCAAATAAACTCCTTTCCCATTTCAAGGCAGACTTCTGGACTCTGGTCTAATCGGACTGTTGTCCCCAAAAAACTGCGCTGGAAACCTAGGATTAAAAGTCTAAAAGGGTCAACGAATTCTTTTTATGGTTACATTATGAGTGGTTTGGAAGTTATGATTATAAATGAATGATTTTTTGAATTCATGTATTCTGGAGAATTCATCGTTTTTTTGTTCCAAAACTTTATTCAATACATGCATTTGAGGTGGGCCCTCAAATCTCATATCACCCACAGTCACTCATTTTAAATCTCAACAAAATGGTGAGATTCTTACTTTGAGATTGTTGGCTTTAATTTGTTTAACTTTTAGCTCATATAGTGATTTTTTCTTTTCTTTAAAATTTTTGAATGGCTACAACCAAACAAGACATTCTTCCAATCATCTAATTCTAACAATCTTTGTATTGACAATAGATGTATTCATCAAATACACATATTTGAAGAATCTCAATTTCCAAACGACCCCTATGTTTGGGAGGGCTGGGAAGCATTTTTTGGGCGCAAGTGTAGAAACCGAGGTATTTACCTCTGTTTGGATAATTTGGAACAGGAACAAGGGGTACATCATGGGGGCAAATTAACTGTTTGGGGTTGCACCCCACTTTGAGGAGTAAGGAAGAAGGGGAAGAGGGGAAGGGATGGGGCCACGTGGGGAGTGTGTGACTGGCAGGGGAAGAAAAGTGTTGGTGGGCTAAAGAAAGTGAGAAGGTAACGAAAAATGGTAATCGGGTGGCGACATGGGGTGGGATTTGATTTATTTTACATTTTTTTACATTAAAATCAATATATTATATCTCTTTTGCACCCTTCTACTTTTTCTCCCAAACAACAATTTGTACCTCAATTTGCACCCACTTTAAATTTGGCCCCCCCTCAATTAACCCTTAATTTTGCACCCCTTCGAAATTGCACCCCTATTGCCAAACAAAGCGTTAACAAAATTTGGCGTAAATGACAAAGTGACCATTAAACTTCAAAATCTATCGAATTAGTCATCAAATTTCATTTTTATAAACAAAATGGTCCCGTCGATTATAATGTCAATTTCAACCTGCCAAGAAAACTTTGTGCCACCTCAGTAAGAAAGGTTCCATGCATGTAGAAACTGTACTGTGGCAATTCATGATGGATTTATTTGTTGAGAAATTTTACAATACTATATAGTATTGGTGTTATAGATTTTTGTTTTTATGGTACAATTTAAAATTGTACATTTACGTTATGGTACAATTTTAGATTGTACCTATACTTTTTGTACAAATTTTTTTATGGTACAACTTGAACTTGTACATTTATGTGATGGTATAACTTCTAGTTGTAAAGTTGTACCATAACATAATGATACAAATTGCTTTATGGTACAACCTAAACTTATATATTTAATGTTATGGTACAACTTTGAGTTGTACATTAAAGCACCAATGTTATATAGCATAGTAGAAGTGCTCTTACTTTGTTTCATATAAATTCATTTTAATAAATTTTGAGAAATTCATTTTGAAATGAAATGTTTTTGTGTTTGATTGGTATATAGGGATTTTCTAAGGTAATTTGAAATAAGGTAGCTTGAATTTTTTAACCTGCTATAGCAGGTTTAACAGTTCACATTGCATAAAATACAATTGACATTACATAATGGTTACGTAACGTATGGTAATCTTACGTAACAGTTGTAAAAGGTTATTAACGTAATGGAAGGTTAATTTACCTAATGAATACTAATATTGCATTACATAAATATAAAGTCATTACGAAAGCCTCACGTAATGTTGTTGATTTAACTGTTACGTAAGAATAGTTGTCATTCGTAACCTTTGCGTAATGGAAGGTCCTTTTACGTAATGGGTATTAACCTCGTGGTACATAAAGTGCTAAGTCATTATGGAAGTCTTACGTAACGCTTCCGATTTAAATGTAACGTAAGAAATAACTGTCATTCCATAACCGTTACATAATGGATGTGTATTTTACGTAATAGTTGTAAAATGTCATTACGCATGCCTTACGTAATGGAAGGTCCCTTTACGTAATGAGTATTAACCTCGCGTTACGTAAAGTGCTAAATCATTACTAAAGTCTTACGTAACGCTTCCAATGTTACTGTTACATAAGAAATAACTATTGTTTCGTAACCTTTACGTAACGAATGTGTTTTTTACGTAACAGTTGTGTTTCGTAACCTTTACATAATGAATGTCTTTTTTACGTAATAGTTGTAAAAGGTCATGACGGAAGCCTTACATAATAGAAGGTCATTTTACGTAATGAGTAATATACTTGCGTTACGTAAAGTGCTAAGTCCATACGAAAGCCTTACGCAACGCTTCTAATTCAATACGAATTAAAAAAAGGAAAGATTAAAATAAGGAAAACAGCTAAATTTGAAAAAGGAAAGAAAAAAACAAGAAAGGTGACCGGCAACCCTTGTTCTCATTAATTCTTTTAACTATTATTTCTTAAATCAATGGTTTAAAACAAGTTTGATCAATTTTAACGGTTTAGATCTATACAAGTTAACTAACTTGAAAATATACCTAAGTTACTGTAGGAGATCTCATATAAAAGATTCATTTTCCATTCAAAATTTTCAAAACTACGAAATTGGAGCTAGTTATAGCAATTTTGAGGATTTGAGATGGAATTTCCAAATGAATCCACAAGTATTTTACTAATTATGATAAAATGTTATAATTATTACTAATTATTAATTAAATTACTCTTATTGGTATATTATTTGGCGTCAATGCACAACTTTGTGTCCGTAACCCACCTTCTTCCGCTGGTATATCCTTTTTTTATAATGTTGAAATAATTTATTAAAAAGATCAAGAGTATAAGAACAACAAGAACACAGAGTGGAAGACTAATAACAGTCTCCAAAAAATGGCCAGATTGCAAAAAAAGGAGGAGAGCGATAAAAAGGAACCCTCCAAGAATGAAAAGGGATCGTGCAAGCTGCAGATGGCAATGGAAGCTAAATGAAAGCAAAGCAGTAGCCCTCCGCCGGGAAAGGGAATAGAAAAACATTCCTGGAAACAACACAATCCAGAATTAGGCCTCTACAATTTTTGTAACGGCAGTTGCTGCACAGGGAAGAAGCGAGCCTTCAGTATGAAAAACCAATGATCTGCAATGTTCTTGTTGGCTTTGTTAGCGGCAGTCAACCATTCGAAGATGTCCCTGCCAATTTTACGACATACAATCCGGGTGGAAGCGCTCTTATCCTTGAACGTCCTTGAATTTCTCTCCAGCCAACTTCGCCAACAAAAAGCATGAAGGAAGACTTTGGTGCACCAATTCCAGGGATTCATCAGCTGTCTAGATGATATGTCTATCGCTTTCTCGGTTAACTCCACAAAAGTAGCCATAATCCTCCACACCTCGCTCGAAAAGCTGCAGGAGAGGATTATGTGATCGAGTGATTCTTCTTTGGCACCACAGAGCACGCACTGACTGGGAATAGTCCATCCCCTCCATTTTAAGGCATCATGAGTAAGGATCTTCTTATGGAAGGCAATACACATGAAAACACAAACCTTGTATGGGATCTGTTAGAAACCCGCTTGGGCCTGGGTCGGGTTAGACAGGGCTCGGCCCCTTCCTTGTATTTTCGATTCATTAGCTTTGGGAGGCACTATATAAACCTTGGACTAGTTATTTTTCATATTATGAAAGAAGAATATTAAAACCCTAAATCTCTATCTCTCTCTAGTTCTTCCCCAATCCCTCTCAAATTCTGAATCCCTAACCCTAATTTATGTTCTCAATTCTTCCTCATCTAACCCCAATCAAGCGGGTTTCTTACAGTGGTATCAGAGCACAGGTCACGATATGAGTTCCACCAAACTCTCAATCGGGGACTTTGCACGCCAGCTACAGAGGGACTTTGTCCGTGCCCTCGACGAGCTGGAGCAGCGTGGGGGGCGAGAAGACCCACCTGAGATCGAGGCGGCGATCGGCGGGGGCAAACCGCCTGTGAACGAGGCGGCCGAGGCGGCGATCGACGGGGGCGAGCGGGAGGAGCAGCCGATCGAGGAGGACGGCGACGAGGAGGCGGCGGTGGTGTCGGCGGAGGCTATGGCGGGAATCACCTCAACCAGCACCATGCGTTACCGAGTGACGGTCAACGGGAAACCAGCGATCGCCCTGGTAGACAGCGGAGCCTTGTTGAACTTCATCGGGGAGGGATTCGAGGCCGCACTACATGAGGAGCTGAAGAAGGTGATGCCCATCACTGTGAGGCGCTACACTGTAATCGACAACACCTAGGCGTGGTTCTTAGGATTCAGGACGTGGAGAGCAGGGCGGATCTGCATGTCCTGTCGATAAAGGTTTTGAGGTGATTTTGAGAATTCCATGGATGAAGAGCTTGGGACCGGTGATTAGTGACTGGGAAAGGATGACCATGCACTTCAAATGGAGGGACAAGGACTACAAACTGCAGGGAATGTCCGCGGCCGCGGGGCTCGTGAGCTGGGCGGAACTGCAAATGCTAGATGACGCCGAGCTGGCAGTCCTATGCTGGACGGTCAGAGCCGAACAGGCACAGGAGACAAGGCCAGATTTGCAGAATTTGTCTGATATATTCGTATACATATTCGAAAACCCGGGAAGACTGCCACCAACTCGATCAGTAGATCACCGCATTAAGCTGAAGGAGGGAACAAATGCGGTTAACGTGCGACCGTACCGTTATGCACACTACCATAAGTCGGAGATCGAGCGCCAGGTGGAGGCGATGTTGGAGGCAGGATTGATCAAACCAAGCTCTAGTCCTTTTTCCTCGCCAGTGCTCGTGGTTAAGAAAAAGGACGGAACCTGGCGGTTCTGCACGGATTACAGGGCGCTGAATCAGGCCACGGTTAAGGACAGGTTCCCTATACTGAAGGTGGATGATATGCTGGATGAGCTACAGGGGCCCAGTACTTCACTAAATTGGATTTGAGGGCAGAGTACCACCAGATTCGGATGCATGAGTATGACATTCACAAGACAGCTTTCCGAACACATAGTGTGCATTATGAGTACCTGGTAATACCCTTTGGACTATGTAATGCGCCATCGACCTTTCAAGCCGCTATGAACGACATCTTCAGACCGTTACTCCGCATGTCTGTGCTAGTGTTTTTTTATGATATTATGGTATATAACTCAACGTGGGAAGAGCATTTGTAGCATCTGCAGGTGGTTTTCGAGATTTTGTGGGAGAACCAGTATTATGTGAAGACTTCGAAATGCGCATTCGGTATACAAGATGTGGATTATCTAGGACACGTCATCAACCTCCAGAGCATGAAGGCCGATCCGACCAAGATAGCCGCGATGGTGAACTGGCCAGTACAGAAGACAGTGACTGAGTTGAGGAGCTTCCTGGGGATCACAGGGTATTACAGGAAATTTGTGAAGAACTACAGCTCTATCACGAGGCCGTTGACCAAACTTTTGAGGAAAGGAGGGTTTGGGTGGAACCAGCGGGCAGAGGCAGCTTTCCAGATGTTGATGGAGGCGATGGTCTCCACTCCGACCTTGGCACTGCCAGAATTTTCCCAAACCTTTGACATTGAGACCGATGCAACGGGGAAGGGCATTGGAGTTGTACTATCACAAAATGGGCATCTGATTGCTTATTTCAGTAAAACGCTGGCCCCTTCCAAGGAAGCCGGGTCTACTTACCAGAAGGAGATGCTGGCCATTACCACTGCATTCCAGGCATGGAGGCCTTATTTTCTGGGGCAACGATTCCGGATCTACACTGACCACTAGAGCCTCAAGCATCTCCTGAACCAGAAGATCTCGACTCCAGATCACCATAAGTGGCTGGTAAAGCTGCTGGGCTACGACCTCGAGCTGCACTATAAGCAGGGACCATCTAACAAGGTCGCCGACGCATTGTCCAGGTGCGAAGGCGGGGAGACATTGGCGGCAGTGACAGGTCCGATAGTGCAGTTTTGGGATGAGGTCAGAAGGGTAGTGGAGACTAGCCCGTACTTACAAGAGCGCAAGGCGATGGCTATTAGTGAAGAGCCAGGGGACTTCACCTTTCGATATGGGCTGGTCTTTTATCGAGGCCGGATTGTGCTACCGGCAGGGTCCTCTTTGGCTACTACTATCATGAAGGAATACCATGACACCCCGGTTAGCGACCATTCTGGGCATGAGCGCACCTTGAGGAAGATACGTGGGCAGTTCTACTGGCCGGGAATGAAAAATGAGGTGAAGTCGTACGTGGCATCCTGTGACACCTGCCAGCGTGTCAAGGCCTCCCTATTGCGCCCTGCTGGGTTGCTACAGCCGGTGCCGGTGCCAGAGCGAGTTTGGGAGGACATTAGCATGGACTTTATAGTCGGCCTACCTCCGGCGGGAGGTAAGACAGTACTGTTGGTAGTGGTGGACCGGCTCACCAAGTACACACATTTCTTGGCTCTAGCTCATCCGTACACCGCTAAGGCAGTGGCAGAACAGTTTGTGTGGGGAGTCATCAGGCACCACGGGTTTCTGGCAGGAGGTATTCTCATTGGCTAAAACAGAATTGAGGATGAGTTCTGCTTATCATCCCCAATCCGATGGACAGACAGAAGTGGTTAATAAGCACCTAGAGCAGTATCTGCGGTGCTTCGCGCACCAACAGTCGCGCGGATGGTTAGCTATGTTACCCTGGGCGGAGCTGTGGTATAATACCACCTACCATCGAGCGATCCAGAAGATCCCGTTCGAGGCACTGTATGGCTGCCCTCCCTCTACTATGGTAAGGTACACGGACGATACTAGCGCAGTGGATGCAGTGGACCGTTGGATGGCGACGAGAGATGAAGCTCTGCAGAAGTTGAAAGAGAAGTTGGCAGGATCGAATAATTGGATGAAGTTGTTAGCTGACTCCGGACGGCGGGAAGAGGAGTTTGCAATGGGAGAGTAGGTGTTACTACGATTTCACCCGTATCGACAGACCTCGGTATTCAGGAGAGCTTATCAGAAGCTCGCAGCAAGGTACTTCGGGCCATACCAGGTGGTGGAGAGGATTGGGCAAGTGGCGTACCGGCTACAACTATCGACGACCGCTCGCATACACCCCACATTTCACGTTTCATTATTGCGTAGGTACCGAGGAGCTGTGACACAGGAGGAACTCCCGAAGCTGTCGGTGAATGAGGATGGAGGTCTGGAGCTGGCGCCCAAGGAGGTCCTCGAGACTCGGTGGGTGCGACGCGAGAAGAAGTTGATAGAGGAGAGTTTAATCCACTAGGAGCACATGGTAGCGGAAGATGCCACATGGGAGGACACGGAGACCATTCGACAGAACTATCCGGCGTTCGACCTTGAGGGCAAGGTCGGTCTTTCAGAGGAGGGGATTGTTAGAAACCCGCTTGGGCCTGGGTGGGTTAGACAGGGCTCGACCCCTTCTTTGTATTTTCGGTTCATTATCTGTTGGGAGGCACTATATAAACTTTGGACTAGTTATTTTTCAGATTATGAAAGAAGAATATTAAAACCCTAAATCTCTATGTCTCTAGTTCTTTCCCAATCCCTCTCAAATTTCCAATCCCTAATCCTAATTTTTCTTCTCAGTTCTTCCTCATCTAACCCCAATCAAGCGGGTTTCTTACAGGATCACGGCCTGCCACACGATTTTGTAAGGGAAATTCTATGATCCTGGAAAGCCCTCTATAATTAATTCCTTGTACTTAGAGCTGGCCGAATAACCTGTGGTAGGAGATGAATCCCACACAATTCGTGCAAGACCTGCAAATAGACTTTCAGATGGTAAAGTGTGAAGCATATTTAAGAAACTAACCCTCTCCCTCTCAGCCCCTCTAAGGTGTCCAAATTCGTGGACCCACGGACTTTAAGGGTCCAAATTCGTGGACCCACGGACTTTAAGGGTCCAAATTCGTGGACCCCACAAATTTAAAAATTCCAACAATTTAGGTGGGAATTAATCATAGACTTTGAAATCCATCACTTATGAGCAACCTACTTCTCCTCTTATCTTTCTCTTTTAATACAATTGAGGACAATATAAGTCGATTTCACTTCATATATACAAATCTGATTAACCAAATCCACCATGAAATCTATGAAACAAACAATGGTGTTTTTCAAGTCCTTAATGAACCCAAAACTCTCATATATCCATGGTTTTACAAAAACCAAGTTTTACCAGAACCATCAATTTTCAAATTCACGTAGCAAACGACTAGTAAGATTCTACCATGGTGATGTGAAAGTGTACCATGGTGATATGAATATATCATAGTCAATGTAGTCAAAATCGCGCTTAAAAACTTACGATTTTACGTTTCAAGGTCACTGAAACGCTTCTACACAAAATTTCAGTTTTTATAACTTATGTAGTTAAAAACTCCGCTTTAAAACTTAAAAAATTTACATTTTATGCTTCTAGATCCCCAAAAAGTTTCTACGTAGAAACTCGCTTTTGACTACATTGATCATAGGATAGAATAAGATAGCCTCTCCCTTACTTTAATTTGAAACCCTTTTCTCTACCCTCTCTATTCTCGGTCCCATTTCCTCAAGTTTCCAAGGGCTGCCGCCGGCAGCTCAATCCCCTCCTTTGCTCTTGTTTTCCCCCCATTTGTGCGCCTGCTTCTCCTAGCTTTGTTCTAGGTGATTTTCCTTCGGATTCCAGTTTTTCTCCTGCCGTTGTGGCCTTTCAGCTTCCTTTCCAGTCGAGCTTTGTCTCTTCTTTTCCTGGCGATCTTTGTCTCTTCCTTCGGTTCTTGGTTTCTCCTGTTCTAGGTTTGCTCGTTGTAGGATCTGGGGTTTGCAATTTGGGTGCCTGTTCCAGATATGGATGGTGGTGTTTTTCCCAGGTTGGTTGTCTCATATTTTGGTGAAGCCATTCTCTTCTTTCCCAATCCGACCTTCCCTTTGTGTCTTTGTTGTTGGGTGAGTCGTCGAATCATGGAGGGTTGGGTCTTCTCCGGTGGTTGCGGTTGGGTATCAGTGTTCTCCGTGGAGATTTGTGGCTCCCTTGGGACCTTCTCCTCTGCTTCAAACCTGATGTCTCTGCCTCAGCTTCCTCTATCTTTTCAGTTTGGAGCAATCTGTTTCATATCCTCATCCAGCGCCATGCAATCTTGTTTCTAGGATTCACTGTGATGGGTGCAATTGAGTTATCCCCAGGAGGCGGCTTATGGTTTGATGTGATCAATTTCCCTGGATTTCGATATGATCGGACAAACTGATTTCGATCTTGTTGCATTCTAATAGGTTGGTTGCAAGAGAGATTTCTGATGTTTTGTTCTCTTTCAAGGGTCTTGTTCGGATGGGTGGCTGCTTTCATTCTGTGTTGTGCTCTCTATTGTTGCTTTTGCTTTTCATGGTTTGATCGTAACCAGGCTCCCTTGGCCTTTCTCTTGTTGAACTAGAATGTTGGTTCTTTGTCTCTCTTTGTAACCGACTAGTTAAAGTGCAATAAAGATACTCCTTTGTCAAAAAAAAAAAAATCATAGTATATGACACTGGAGATTTACTAATCGCCATTTACCACATTTCATAAATGTCTACTACCAGTTACCATCCTATACCAAGGTGATTTAAGATGGTCTATTTATTCATCAAATCCCCCCTCTGGAATTTATAAATCACAATAGATCACGATAAACACGTTCCTCTATGAGAAGTTTTTCAAAGTTTGAGTTAAAATAAAGGTGTTACAAAGTGATATCAAGGTGGTAATGGATTGTATAAAATATTTTATCTTGAAATATATTAAAAAATGAATATATTTTTTAGATTACAACGAACTCGTTTCATATTGAAAAATAATATGGAACTCAAGTTAAAAGAGAGAAGATTCAAGTCGATTAAAAAAGTATGAAAAATAGAAAGTATTTTAATCTAAAATTTTATATCTGACTACACTTAAAATCAAGAGGCAAGATATAGTTATGTATTTGTGCATAAACAATGATTATTCAGCCTATCTTTACTAAAATATCTCGTTTGAAAATATAAAAAATCACAATATTTTGATATATGACAAATTGATAAATTGATGAGAGTAACAATTTAAATTGTCCCAACTTCTCATATTAGAACGAATCAGAATCCAAAACTAACTCAAATTTTTTTTTTTTGGTATAAAACCTCATCCAATCCACCCGTACAGAATTTACAGACTGTAAATTTCTGACAACATTGTTTCAAAGTAGCAAAGGAAGAAAAGACAAGAAATGAAGGAGGGAAGCAATATTTCAAGATTCTATGATTTGCTGAGGAGAACAACTTCCTACTTACTGTACAAGCGCTAATATATAATTTAGGTAACAGATCAGGTCGTAACCAGCTTACATTAGCATCCCTCTTTTTTGGAAAACCTTTAATTTTCCCATTCTTAATCTTTGACGGACGGTTTCTCACTCGTTTTAAGTCAAAATTTAATTTTTTGCACAGTTAGATCAGATTAATTGTGCTCTTTAAAATGATATCCACTTTGATATATTTTTCGAACAAAAAAATTGAGCCATTTTTTATCAGTCTATACCATATGGTATTGACTGGTATTGAAATAAGAACATACCTATGGTTTGAAAAGCGTACCATGGTGGTATGAACAAACCAAGACTGTACGATGGTTGAATACATGATAGTAGAAGTATATTAACTGTCATTTACGACTTTTATCATTGTGTACCACAATATACCACCCCGTACCAGGGTGGTATTGTATGGTATTGTGTGGTATTTTTTGGTCATGCAATTTGTTCGCCCAGAAATTTGTAGATCCAATAGATCATGATGAACTCGTCCCTTCTGTGCAAACGTTTTCAAAAACGAATTAAAAACGAAGAAAATACCATATGGTATGCAGTTGATACCGAGAGGCCATAATTTTTTTTCCTAAAAAAGTATTGAAAATTGATCTCATTTTGTAGAGCACGATGAACTCGTTCCATCTGTGCAAAAAAAATTAAAATCCGAGTTAAAACGAAAAAGATATGAGCCGATTAAAAAAGTTAGAAAAAATAAAAATGATATTCAATTCAACATCTTTAGATTTGGATTTTCTAAATAAAGCGTCCAAATTTGTTTATTGATGGGTGCATAACCCAATCTTGAGCGTATAATTTAGGAATTAAATCTCAGTGCCACCCAACACATGTGGACCAGTTAATACAAAATTAATAACAGTGCAGCAGCCGATACAGCGAACCGAAAAACACACATAAAAATAACATAAGAAAGGAGAGGGAAATGACAAATTCAGCCGTTTCCGGTTTCAACCTTTTGAAGCTTTGACAATTGACACACGGGTAGGAAGATCAGGTCTCTCCTCTCTGTTCAATTTTCCATCCAACAATGGGACCTCTGTTCTCTTCCCACTTCTTCACAACCCATTTATCTCTACTCGTTTGAAACTCGTGGGTTCACCGGAGAAACCCAAAAAGCTCCGACCTTTAACCACCTGAAAGCAAATAAGCCATGGCGCCACTCTCCTTCTTCTTCTTCTTCTTCTTTTCCTTCTCCTTACTGGCCCATCTCTCCGACGGAGCCGACAGAATCACCGCCAACCAGTCTCTCTCCGGCGACCAAACCCTCAACTCCGCCGGAGACGTCTTCGTGCTCGGATTTTTCCGCCCGACGGTCAACTCCACCAACTACTACATCGGAATCTGGTACAACTACAAGCTGGTCTCCCAACAAACCATAGTCTGGGTAGCAAACAGAGCAACCCCTGTTTCCGACAGGTTCTCGTCGGAGCTCCGAATCTCCGGAGGGAACTTGATCCTCTTCAACGAATCCAAGGTTCCCATTTGGTCAACGGGGCTGAACTCCTCCGCCGCTCCCGTCGACGCCGTACTCCTCGACCAGGGAAACCTCGTTTTACTCCCGGCCGGGTCTGGTTCGAGTTCAAGTTTAACCAAGCCGCGGTGGCAGAGCTTCGACAATCCGGCGGACACGTGGCTTCCGGGAGGCAAAATTGGGCTCAACAAGGTCACGAGGCAGACCACGCTTCTGACTTCCTGGAGGAACAACGAGGATCCATCGCCCGGCCCGTTTTCCTTAGAACTCGACCCGAATGGAACCAGTCAGTACTTCATCCTCTGGAATTTGACCAAGAATTACTGGACCAGCGGGGCGTGGGACGGCCGGATTTTCAGCTTGGTACCGGAGATGAGGCTCAATTTCATCTACAATTTCTCGTATATTGATAACGTGAACGAGAGCTACTTCACTTACTCGATGTACAATCAATCCCTAATTTCCCGATTCGTGATGGACGTCGGCGGCCAGATTCAGCAGCTCTCGTGGCTTGACTCGACAAAGCAATGGAATCTGTTCTGGTCGCAGCCCAGAACTCAGTGCGAAGTCTACGGCTACTGCGGCGCGTTCGGGAGCTGTACGGCGCAGGGTCAGCCGTTCTGCCGTTGTTTGAACGGCTTCGTCCCCAAATCGGAGGCGGATTATAAATCCGGGGTTTTTTACGGAGGGTGCGCCAGGAGGGCGAGCCTGCAGTGCGAGAACGGCAGCAATTCAACCGATTCGAACCGGAATCGAGATGGGTTCTGGCCGAATTACAACGTGGGGCAGCCGGATAACCCGCAGACGGTGGTGGGATCGGCGGCGAGTTCGCAAGATTGTGAAGCGGCTTGTTTGGGCAACTGTTCTTGCTCTGCTTATTCCTATGACGGTAATCAGTGCTCTGTTTGGTACGGGGATCTCTTAAATCTGCAATCGGACGCTACCGCGAGTGGGAAAACCATCTTCGTCAGGCTTGCAAGATCCGAGTTTTCGAGCTCCAAGAATAAAAACGGAATCGTGATTGGTGCCGTTGTATGCTCGATTGTGTTTCTGGGATTTGTTGGTTTGGTTGTGTTCATAGTGCTTAGGAGGAGGAGAAGGAGAATGGTGAAGCCAGGGAAAGCGATGGAAGGCTCGCTAATGGCTTTTACCTACAGAGATTTACAGAGCGCGACCAAGAATTTCTCGGAGAAGCTCGGAGGAGGAGGGTTTGGTTCAGTTTTCAAAGGCGTGTTACCCGATTCGACCGCCATAGCCGTGAAGAAGCTGGAATCAATTAACCAAGGTGAGAAGCAATTCAGAACTGAAGTCAGCACCATTGGGACAATCCAGCACGTTAACCTCGTCCGCCTTCGCGGGTTCTGTTCAGAAGGCGCTGATAAAAAGCTCTTGGTCTACGATTTCATGCCGAATTCTTCTCTCGATCACCACCTCTTCTTCTCAGAAGGCTCTAAAGCTCTTGACTGGGAAACAAGGTACAACATAGCTCTGGGAACAGCAAGAGGGCTGTTTTATCTTCACGAGAAATGCAGGGATTGTATAATCCATTGTGACATCAAGCCAGAAAACATCCTTCTGGATTCCGCATTCTGCCCCAAAGTTGCAGACTTTGGGCTGGCCAAGCTGGTGGGTCGGGATTTCAGCAGGGTCCTGACGACCATGAGAGGCACTAGAGGGTATCTGGCGCCGGAGTGGATCTCGGGAGTGGCTGTAACTGCTAAAGCTGATGTTTACAGTTACGGAATGATGCTGTTCGAGTTTATTTCTGGGAGGAGAAACACTGAGCAACTGGGAGATGGGAAGTTGAGATTCTTCCCCAGCTGGGCTGCGAGGGTTATTGACTCTGGTGGCGATGTTCTGACATTGGTGGATCCCAGGTTGGAGGAGAATGCTGAATTGGGAGAGGTTTCGAGAGTGTGCAATCTTGCCTTCTGGTGTATTCAAGATGAAGAACATCAGAGGCCTTCTATGGGTCAGGTGGTTCAGGTTCTGGAGGGGATGTTGACCGTTGACCTGCCGCCTTTCCCTAGATCTCTCAGGGTGTTTGAGGATAACCCAGAGAATGTTGTTTTCTTCAGGGATGAATTGTCAACCACCACACAGAGCTCGCAGACACAGAGCAATGCTTCTGCTGCTTCATCTCGTACGAAGAGTAGCAATTCATCGACAGGTACCTAGAGCCGGTTAGACTAGTGAATTGTGGAGGAGTATTCTGCCACACAGTTCATGGAGAGATGTATTGTATTTGTATCCAAATTCAACTGTTGGTCAAGCAAAACAAGAGGAATGGATTCTTGACTATAGATTCCAGATGGTAGGGTCGGGTGGATTGTACAAGAAAGGAAGAATATGCATCTCTCAAACGTATCTTCGCAATCTCTTACGTTTATGTCCATAGATTAGTTGCTCTAGCTTAGTCCTTTTTTCAAGCGTACCCTTAGATATACTTCTATTATTGGGCTTTGGTTGATAATAAGATTCTGGGATCAAATCAAATGGACAGGTAAGTCACTATGAAAGAACATTCCACGTTGAACAGAGCAAGGGCACAACATTTAGATCAATGACAATGAGCTTATAGTATGGGGGTTCAACAATAAGCTATATACATCAGAATTAGACTACACAATTCAGAGAGGAGAGAATTCTGTCTAAAACACTGTACTGTGTCTACATACGGCTGTACAAAAACCACATGGATGGAACTCTTTGGCCAGTAGGGAAACTAACTGCACATCTAGAAACTATGTGAGACTTACTGACTTTGTTTATCTTTATGGTGAAAGGTCGACCTAAATCTGTCTCCAATTTTCATGCATTCTTCAGCGCTTCCTGGAAACGAAGAATTCATAATCTGGCTGAACATTGTCCACCTTGATATTATCTTTACTTACAGAGCCTCTGGCAAGAAGTGATGCATTCAATTGCAGAGTTTGGAGTCTTCTGTTGAGAATTTCAGAATCACCAAGTGATTGCTTTCCAGTAGAGGATTCCTTCTGCCTTCTGATATCAAACCAGCATTCTCCCTAGAGATAAAGCTGACATGTTAGTACAGAAAAGAAATTAGAAGCAAAGATGTTCTGTTCTGGGAAGTTAACCGTGTAACCGAAATTCCCTTGATATGAAACCCAAGTTTGACAAAGTGTGGTATCGACAGGTACCTGTGTGTTATAGCTTTGTAACCCTATTGCTGGGAAGCTAGTTAGGGGAGTCGATTTATTGGGAGAGAGATCAGCCGTAATGTCTTTTTTCTTGACTGAATGGCCAAAGGAATGATATGTCAAAAATGATGCACGCAATTTCCCCTCTGGAATTCGGCATATAGGATACCATGCAACTGAGAACCTGAATGCCATATTAGTTGTAAATACTGTAAGTACCACAAGTTAAGAACCTGAAATAAAAATAAAAATGTATAGAATCCAGTTTTCAGGAGTGCAAACCACGAGGCAGGGTGTATTTCATTCAGTGTCAATGATACTAGCTTCTTCGGATCACCATATACTTGAAGATTAGGAGTTCCAGAATCTGAAAGCTCCAATATTCTGCAACAATTGAAAACAAGATCAGCCTGCAATTTTGTTCATTATTCTACCTTTCCCAAGTACAGCAAGTATTGTCAGATTGCAAAATTTGTACAGCGTAAATGGTCTTTTAGCAAAAGAATCAAACGCTTAAGTCAATTGCCATTGCAATAAGCTATTAAGATTCAATTTCATTCTCACTGGGTATGCAAGTCGATGCAATTTCTCTATTCTCATGAAATTACTGTAATCGATTCAGGAAATACTATCATGAAAAACTTTTACAAGTACCACGCCACCAACATAAAGTTTTCAAATTTGTACCAAGAACAATCATGAGCAAGATAAACTTACTTTAGGTGAAGAGGTTTTCGATTATATGGTTGTTCTGATTCAAAATATTCGAACAGGAGTTCTGAATTGATTGAGCATGATGGTGAAGAAACCGAACTTAGGCTTTCATTGTCCAATGACAAATGACCCATTCCACATCTGTCCAGTGAATCCATCAGAAGTGTGCTTCTAGGGGAAGAAGAATGCCATTCGACATCTCCCTTGTCTTTCATCTCAAAACTGACAGCTCCTTGATTGTTACCTTCTGAATTTGAGTGTACAGGGTACCCAAACAATTGAACAGCCGATAGCGAAGGAACAAAATGTGCATCAAATGGTGTTTTCTCATCCATGAAATCATTTAGATCTTGACGAGCTTCTATCCTGACTTTCAACCCATAACTTCCAGGATTTTCATACCAGTCCCAAAGAGCAGAAAGTGATACATCTTGTATCTGATTTTCACAAACACATCGACTTGATTGGTGATTACTTGAGCACACAGCAATTTTCTCACACACGAAAGATGCAGTGATAGCTGGACATGAAGCATTGAGAAACGTTTCAAAGTCTGCAAGTGGATATCCAATAGTGAACTGGATGATGCCAGACAATAGTTGCAGTTTATAAGCTGCAGTTAGAGCTTCCATCACTGCTCGTGATCCAACAAATTCATCAGTTTCTTTCAGTTTTTCAACATATTGATCAAAACTTGCTTCATCTTTCTTAGAACTATTCTGTTTTTCAACTGGAATTTCCTCAGAGTTTGGAGGTCTACTTTCTTCACAAGGTTCCTTCTTAGAAGGAATCACATATGAGATTTCGCAGTCAATTAAAGTGGCCGGTGGACAGAACGCCTCTTCGGCATAATCCTGCTTAGCAGTCCCATTGCTAGAAAATTTCTTCTTTATGTGAGAAGTAAATGTTATACCAGGATGAACTTTCTGCAGTAACTTGGATGTTTTGGCAGCAACAGGGACCCACTTGATAGCTGTTGCTTGACAAGAACCATAGTCTCTCAGTGCATTTCCGCCATGATTAAGTCCCAAGACTGGTTTACTGCACAGGGAATTATCAAATGGCTTATATGTTGCAGAATGGGCTCTAGGATTCGTCAAACTTGGTCCAGCCTTTTGTACATATGCGGATGTAGCTGAGTCTGTATTTGAGTAATGGTAGCCATGAGGAACCACATCAGGTTGGTTATGGCTAGCTGTGCTCGCAGCAGAAGAGTTTTCAACTGGGCGACGCAAATGCACACAATATTTTGCAGAATTAGTTGCTTTCCAGAAACCAACTCGAGCACATGATGATAAGTAGGCTGAAGAGCTCGGATTCGTTTTATGCACAGGAACCCAACAATGAGATTCAGGATGCCCTCTGGAAGGAAATGCATCTGGAAATTCAGGATCTCTAATGACCACATCTTTGTCGTGACGCCTTTGTGCTTCCTTAACGGTCCACTGATTCCTCAACCTGATAAGACCGTGATTTTCCTGACCTCTCTCCGTAAAGGAATGCCATTTATAGGAGTCTCCAGGGTCCCGGTGACTACTATTTGACTTACAGAACTTCCTGTAAGATTTAACTTTCACGGCATGGTGCTGATTGCTTTCAGACAATGGTCCAACAGATAGGTCACTCCAACCTTCCTCCATCAAACCGTTTGGTTCTATTACCATGCTGGTTTCTTTTCCGCTCATATTGAGGAAAGTTCCAGCGTTTCCAGGGACATAGTGTGAAGAATCTGCCGAAGCCCTAAACTCATCAAAAATACACACGGAACAGTTTCCTTCTCTTGTTGATGTTGCTGTATCAAGCATTTGACCTTCACATAGTACACGATTACGTGCATCCTCCTTAGATGAGAGAGCAGATGCGACCAAATGGTTTACACCAAACTTGTTGGTTCCGGTCTCAGGAATCATGAACTTCGAGGACCCTTTCACTGATTTTGCTGTCATATTTTTCTTCCCAGAGAGAGCACCAACCACAAGAACCCACTCTGCGATTCAGAGAGATAAGAGTGCTAACAAGAGCATTCGTCCAAAAAGCTCACAGAGATTATGAGGAACTCGTTCCCAAATAAAATTTCCCAGCTGATCTTTGTTGAATAATCACAATCCGAAAAAGGAGCATACCATCCTGTAACGAGCAGACTCTCAAGCGTCAGAAAGCAATGAATTGGCACAAGCAAACGACAAACAAGATCCCACAAGAGGGAAGTACGTAGAGAGTGGCGGTTCCCAAGCTTTAATTTGAAGCAACTGTGGAACTTTCGTGTATGCAAGACCAAGAATTGACAAGAAAATGGTCCGAATCAATCATTACAGACCATAATTCAACAGGAATCGGAGAAATGTGCAAGAGGGAAGGAGCTCATTATCTAACGCTTGAGGTGTGGTAGCCAAGCATAACCCATAAATCTTTTTCGAACGAACAAAAACTACAGAAGCAAAAGCAAAATTGACCAAGAATCACACAGAACACAACCACCCACAGCTATGGACAGAAGCAAAACAGAAACCCTAACATCAAGAAACTTAAGAGCTCGATAGCAGCAATTAGTAATGGGGGCAAAGCCTAGCAAAAGGCCAGTGTTGCAACCCAAGTAGTGAGAGGCAATACCAGAGGTTTTCCTTGCGAATCAGACAACTTGGAAGAGTGGAGAAAGAGAAGAGCACTTCCACATTGCGAATCAGGAAGCCATTATCGGAAAAAGAGCACGAAAGGAAGGGAGGAAAAGAGTATCCTGAAACAGAAAGATGGAAGGAGGAAGGAAGGAGAGGGGAGGTTTAATTTGTCTGGTTTTTGGGTTTTAGCGGGTTGGAGAAATTATGATGACAGTAATGCGAAGTTATTTTTGGTTAGTTAGCGTCGCCGTCTGTTTGTGGTGACAGTTACAGGCTGCGCGTGTGGCGTATCGTGTGTGGACTGGACGGTGATGAGGATTCATGCCTCTGCTACTGCCACGTTGGAGTCCCCTACTGATCAGCATGGTTATAAGAACAGAACCCGATTAATGGTTGAACAATTGAATTACTAAACCAGTTATAATAGTGGTTCGATTCATTTAATTGGATGGTTTGAATGGCCCAACGGTGTTTTATCGTTCGACATGAAAACATATGAACCATTATGGTTTAACTGGTCTACTGCTTCATAATTTTAACAACAAAGGCTTCATAATTTTAACAACAAATTAAGGAGAATTTTTTTTTTAACGTAAACTAAGATCATTCAATTTTAATCACTAATTTATTTATGCTTTCTTTTCTTCATTTTCCAGCCTTCTTGCCAGTTTTATGTGGTCCATTACGGATCTCACCATAATTACTAACTTGAATTTAATATTAATTTTTTTATTATCGTTGTGAGATAGTTTGGATACTTTATTAGAATTTTTTGGTGATAGATGATATGGATTTGAATTGTTCATGGTTAATGATATTCTCACTCCTAAATTAGTACATGATATGTCTTTTATATTATAACGCATGTCAACGATTAACCAACAGTTCGATAACGGTTAACTGTTGAGCCATTAACCACTAATTTTTTTTGATTCAGCATTCGATCCGGTTCTGAAAACATTGTGATCCAGATTCTTCTTTAGCCAACTCCTAGTCCTATGGCGCGAAGTGCGATGAATGATGATACGATATCCAATTATCCATCCTCCTCTAATATGTGGGCCCCCTCCAGGGTTGGATAGCGTCACAACTAAGTGCAATTTGGATAATCTAAAAAAGAGTCTTATTAATTACTTTCATTTTTGTATTAATCACAATTTGAAAATTTAAAATCCATATTAAATATATTACTTTATTTTTAAATTTAAATCCTACCAAAAATACATTTCTCTCTCTTCCTATCTCTCTCTTCCTTTTTCAGCAGTCACTCTACTCTGACTGGTTGACTTTCCGACCGATAGATTTTTTCCGATGAAATCCTTCAATCAGACTCTCTTCCTTTTTCAGCAGTCATCTACTCTGACTGGTTGACTTTCCGACCGATAGATTTTTTTCCGATGAAATCTTCAATCAGACTCTCTCCGGCCACCTGCAAAAAATTATCACTCCAACAGTGGGCTAGTGGTAGTAATTTCCGTCTAGTGGTACGCTACCATTACCAGTGAGTAGTGGTAAGCTACCACTATCAATAGTAGCGGTACCGTACCACTACCATCGATAATTGTACCAGTGAGTAGTGGTAACGTATCACTAGTGGTGGTGGTAGTGGTACCACTACCACTAGTACGGTACGAGATGAAAATCACTACCACTAGAGACTAACAGAAAAAACAAAATATAGAATATGAAAAATCACAGATATGAAGAAAAAAATAGGGCTGAGGAAAGTGGGAGGCCAGTGACCTCACGGTGTTGGCGCGACAAGGGACGCAGAGGCGGCGGGGTAGCATGGTGCGGCAGGGGGCGACGCAGAGGTAAAGGTGGAGGTCGGAGGGTGGCCGCGGCCATGACAGAGGAAGAGGGAGGTGAAGTGGTGGAGGCGGTAGCGTTTGCGGGAGAGGAGGAGGAGGAGAGGGAGCTGAATGACTAGGGTTTTGTTAGAGATAGGGTGAGAGGGGAGGAGAAGGGAGACGAAGGGAATGGAGAGAATGGGATCTAGTTTTTTTTTTTTTTTTGTTAATGAAGAGTATTTATATGAAAAATGGAAAGGATCTCATTGGTAAGTTTTTCATTCTAAAATTGCTCCTAGATTAATCTGCACCACTAATTAAAAAAAAAGGAAGAAAGAGAAGTGAATGGAGGGCTAGGATATGAGTTGCCCTATTTTATGATTACTTCCCACTCCTGTCGTCTTCATTTATTTTTGAATATTTTGCTGATTTGATTAATGAGAACACAATCAGCAGTTCAACACGTCATGGAGTTTTGTGAACCAGCCAAACCGTTAAGAACCTTTGGGTGCATTCTAACTGTCCAAACTAGTGAATCAAACTGCTATTGTAACTGGTTTAGTGGTTCTACTGACCCAACCATTAATTTGGTTGGTTCTTATAATAATAGTTTTAAGAGCTAAGTTATCTCTATTTAAAAAATGATGCAACGCGAGTAATTATTGGAGGGGAAAATAAGATTTTAGTTTAAATTAAAACATTCAAAATAGTGTAATGTCTATTTTTTATTCAAACATTTTTCAGATTCTTTTATATTATTCAAATTTATTAAAATGCTATTAATTAGCCAAATATCTCGTAATGCATCAAAATATTAGCCCTTTTTTTACGTAATTGTTAATAATTTATAAATTTTTTCTTAGTTAAAATACTAAAATTTTGGAATGTTGACCTTCAAGTGTCTTTTTCGGATAATCTCTCTCTTCTTTTCTCTCTCCTTTTCGCTCTTTGAAGGAAACCTAATCGGGCGATGGCCGCCTCGCCGTCGGCCACTCCGGCTGGTGAGGGCACTTCCTGGGCGAGCCTTTTTGCGGTGGCTCCTGACAAGAGGCTCACCTTCCGTCCCCCCTGAGAAGGTCAAGGATGGTTTTCGCATCCCGAATGAGGTAAAGGAGAAGGGCGCTGAACGATGGAAGGATTCACTAGTGGGTCAGTTCGTTGGGAAACGTCCGGAGGTTGTAGAGCTCCAGTCTTGGGCTAACAAGCTATGGGGGAGGGATGGTCTTATTCGTGTCTCGCGATTTGGTCCGAAGATGTTGGTATTTCAGTTCCCCTCTTCTTCTTCTTCTTCGAGTGATTGGGTTCTTACTTCGGGACCTTGGCATTTCAAGGGTAATTCGATATTCTTTAGGAAGTGGGAGGTGGGGATTCAGCCGGTTGAGTCGAAGGTAGCAACACTTCCAATTTGGGTTACGATCAGGGGATTGCCTCTAGAGTATCTGGGAAGTGATGGAGTTGAATGGGTCGCTAGAGTTGTGGGTAAGCTGCTCTGGACTGATCAGACAACTAGGGTTGGAGCACAATTGGGATTCTCGAAAGTTTGCATTGAGTTAGCAGCAGATTGTGGGTTCCCTAGGACAATTTGTTTCTATCCTCACAATGACCCTGATCTTGAAATTGGTATGAGTATTTTCAATTACCGAGGGTGAAACACCCTAACCCGGCCGGGTACTACTTTTACTGAAATGCCATTGATAAATAAAATACTCAAATCTTAAATTGCAGCGGGAAAAATTTTCATAAATAAAATTCTCAAACTTTAAAATCTCAATCTGATCTCCAGTCTATACTCATAATCATAAATGTAAATAACTAATAATCTCTAATGTTGTTGCTACTGAGACCTTAGAAACCCCTTTTGGGTCACTAGAACATCCTCTCCTCGACAGTCAGCCCTCGAGACTCGCTCCCATGGTCCCATAATCCCCTTTAAAATTTTCTAAAAACAATCCCTTCAAAACCGACCATTTTTCCTAATTGTTTTTGTCTTGGACGAATTTTCCACCTACCTTGAACCTTCTCAAAAATTAGGATAATACTTTTTCTACATCAATCATGAGTACTTATACCCTGGAAAATTATCAAACCCCTATAAACTCCTCGGAATTATTTTTATTTAATTAAAATGAATGTTCAAACAATTTCTAAAATTAGAAATACATCTTCAAAAATCCCTAAATTAATTCACAGCCATCTGCTAGGCCTCCCTCAATTTATAAAAATTATAAACTCGAGAACAAACCCCCAAAAAGACTCAAAACAATTTAAACCATCTAAAACAAATTTCTGGAAATTCCCAGCAGCTTTAGTGACCACCCAAACCCTGTCACTAAAAGCCTGATCGCCTGTTGCTAAAACCACAGAATTGCACCCTCAAGAAAAACACAAAATCGATCGATCTAACTCAAAGGGATCGAGTTCCCTTACCCTAGAACGTGCCTAGGCCTAGATTGGCTGATCCGGGACGTTGATCTTCTCGTTGATCGAACCCTCATCGTCACCGCTAATAAAAATCGAGCTTCAAATCAGTCTAACGATAAATCGCGTTTAGAAATCGCGAAGGGGGGTTCGTGATCCTTACCTAGAACACGAGAGGGATGGGATCGATTGATTGGCGACGGCTGGTGGGGTTTTCTTTCTCGCGGGACTGCTAGCGATTGGAAAAGAGGGCGGCTGTTGAGGGGTTTTTTTCTTGATCGGCACGGGGCTTGGGAAAAAGAGAGAGAGAGAGGGTTTGGTAAGGGAATCAATTGGTGGGAGGTCGGGGGGTCTGCTTGGGAAAAAAAAGCAGAGGCGGCTGATTGGGAATTAGTGGGGCGGGGTTCTCTCGGCTCCTAGGCCCTCTCTTTAATTTTTTTTCTCATACTAATATAATAATAATAATTAAATAATAATAATAATTTTTATTACTACTAATCCGCGATTGCAACCTTTAGTACGCAACTGTCAACCCAATCGATCACGTATTATGGTCGAACCATAACCCAAAATTCGGGGTGTTACACTTCCTCCACCCTTATAAAAATTTCGTCCCCGAATTTGAACGGTAGCGCAAACACTTGAACGATTTAACGCTGACTTCGAAGGAACGATGCTAGTTGGGATATAACATTTCCCTCTCCCTTAAGAAATTTCGACCTCGAAATTGTTGGTTGAACTGGGTTGCTAGCAATCGTAAAACCGGTCTGAACCACCAGGTCTTATTATTGATAAATCGAGAAATGGGGACTAAAAAGAGTACTAAAAGTGAGAGTACACAAAAGTTCGTCCACTACCAATCTAAACATCAACAAACAACTCTGGGTACCTCTCTCTCATGCTACTCTCTGTCTCCCAAGTCGCAGCCTCGCTGCCCTGGTTTCTCCATAATACCTTTACCATGGAAATCTTCTTCCTCCTCAACTCCTTTTCCTGTCTATCCACGATTTGGATTGGAACCTCCTCATAGGTCAAATCGTCTTCCAACTGAATGTCCTCGTGTCTGATCACATGCTCTGGGTTGGATCGATACGCCCTTAACATGCTGACATGAAAAACGTTGTGGATCCTAGATAGGCTGGGGGGTAAGGCTAGTCGATAGGCTAAAGGTCCAATGCGCTCCAACACCTCATATGGGCCGATATATCTCGGACTAAACTTTCCCTTCTTACCAAATCTCATCACTCCCTTCCAAGGGGACACCCTTAGGAATACCATATCCCCCACTTCATAACTTTGTAGGTTCCCTGGCCTCTCGGCATTACTTTTCTGCCGATCCTGAGCTGCTTTCAAGTTCCGGCGAATCAACTCCACCTTCTCCACTGACTTCCGTACCATCTCCGGACCCTCTAGCTGTCGTATGCCCTATGCATCACAGTACAACGGTGTACGACACTTTCTTCCATACAATACCTCATATGGAGCTGCTTGTATCGAGCTGTGGTACTGGTTGTTGTAAGCAAACTCCATTAAAGGTAAATGCTCGTCCCAAGCTCCTTCCATGGTCAAGACACACACCCTCAGCAGGTCTTCCAATGTCTGAATCGTCCTCTCTGATTGCCCATCCGTCTGAGGGTGATATGCGGTAGAGAAGTGAACTTTAGTGCCCATTGCCTTCTGAAGACTCACCCAAAATTGTGTCGTGAAGCTAGGGTCGCGGTCAGACACGATACTAAGTGGAACCCCATGCAATCTCACTATCTCCCTAACATACAGCCTAGCCACCTCCTCCAGCCCTGGCTTGAACTTGATGGGTATAAAATGAGTCACCTTCGAGAAGTGGTCCACAATCACCCATACTCCATCATTTCCCCTTGGGGTCCTCGGTAAACCATACATAAAATCCATGGTGATCTTCTCCCAAGTCCACTGCGGGATCTCCAACGGTAGGTGCTCAATGACTGGAGCTTGATGTTCAGCCTTGATCATTTGGCACTCCAAGCACTGGTAGACATGTGTAGCTACCTCCTTCTTCAATCCTGGCCACCAGAAATGCTCCTTGAGGGTACGATACATCTTAGTAGCCCCAGGATGCATTGCATAGGGTGCAGAGTGAGCTTCATCCAGGATATCCTTCTTTAGCTTGTCGACATCTGGGACACACAGCCCTCTTTGATACATTAGCACCCCATCTACCTGTTTAAATTTGGTGTCCTTCCCTTCTAACACTTGCTTCTTGTACTTCTCTAATTCCAAATCTTCACTATGCTTCTCCTTGATTCGTTCCTGCAGCATAAGACGAATTTTCAAAGTTGCTAGCAACTTGGTTACCTCTTCTAGCTCCAATTCCACATTCATGGCCCTCAAACAGACCAACTCCGGTAAAGGGCTCCCCCTCTTCCCGCTCAAAGCGTCAGCCACCACATTTGCCTTTCCCGGATGGTACTTAATGGTGCAGTCATAATCGATCAACAGCTCCACCCACCTTCTCTGCCTCATGTTCAACTCCTTCTGATCAGTCAAGTGTTGGAGGCTCTTGTGATCCGTGAAGATGGTGAACGTTTCGCCGTAGAGGTAGTGTCTCCATAACTTCAAGGCAAAGACCACTGCTGCCAACTCCAGGTCATGGGTGGGGTAATTCACCTCATGGGGCCGTAGCTGCCTCGAGGCATAGGCGATCACCTTCTTATCCTGCATCAGTACACAACCCAAGCCTTGGTAGGAAGCATCGCTATAGATGGAATACTCCCCACCGCTGGTCGGTAGTGCCAGCACCGGTGCAGAGGTCAGCTTCTCCTTCAGCATCTCAAACGCCGTTTGACACTTCTCGTCCCAAACAAATGCCTTCCCCTTCTGCAATAGCTGTGTCATGGGTCGTGCAATGCTGGAGAACCCTTCCACAAACCTCCGGTAGTACCCAGCTAAACCTAGAAAACTTCGTACTTCGGAAACATTCTTTGGTGGAGCCCAGTTTGTTACCGCTTCAATCTTTTTGGGATCCACTTCAACTCCCCTTCCCGAAATCATGTGACCCAAGAACAAGACCTCCTCCAACCAAAAGTCACACTTCGAGAACTTGGCGTATAGCTTCTCCTCTTTCAATTTCTGCAAAACCACCCTAAGGTGTTCTTCGTGCTCCTCCTTACTTCTCGAGTAGATGAGTATGTCATCTATGAAGACGATGACAAACTTGTCCAAGTACTCAGAACCTGGTTCATTAGTGCCATAAAAGCTGTCGGTGCATTGGTCAGTCCGAACGGCATAACCAAGAACTCGTAGTGGCTGTACCTAGTGCAAAAAGCTGTTTTGGGTACTGAACCATCTGCCACCCTCAACTGATGATACCCTGACCGTAGATCGATCTTCGAGAACACCCTTGCTCCTTGTAGTTGGTCGAAGAGATCATCTATCCTTGGCAAATGATAGCGGTTCTTGATGGTAGCTTTGTTCAACTTCCTATAGTCAATGCACAATCTCATACTGCCATCCTTCTTCTTCACGAATAACACTGGTGCTCCCCATGGTGATGCACTAGGGCGTATGAACCCCTTCTCCAACAGCTCCTGCAACTGCTCCTTCAACTCCTTTAAATCCACTGGTGCCATATGGTAAGGAGGAATAGATATCAGTGTCGTGCCAGGAATCACTTCAATATCAAACTCCACCTCTCGCTACGGCGGTAGCCCCGGAAGATCTTCGGGAAATACCTCGGGGTATTCCCTGACGACAGGTACATCTTCTATCTTCTTCTCTTGCACCTCCTTAGCATGAGCTAAATATGCCTCACATCCTTCTTGAATTAATGAGAATGCCTTAACCACGGAGATTAAGCACCCAGGGATAAGCTTCTTAGTCCCTTTAAACAAAGCAGTGCCCTTTCCTTCCACCTCCAGGCTAACCTCCTTCTTGTAGCAGTCCACCTTTGCTCTATTCTTTGACAGCCAATCCATACCCAGGATTACATCAAACTCGTCGAAGGGTAGTAGAATTAGGTTCGCCTCGAATTCGTGCCCCGCCACGGTGATAGCACAATCCCGGATGACTGAGTCTACTATAAGGGTATCCCCCACTGGGGTCCTGACCCCTAAATTCTGCCCCAACCTCACAAATGGGATCCCTAAGGTTCTAGCAAGCTTGGTAGAAATGAAAGAGTGCGTGGAACCGGAATCAAATAACACAAAAGCGGGCTGGTTGTAAAGCGAGATCATACCAGTCACCACCTCAAGTGCAGCGTCAGCTTCTTCTCTCCTCATGGCAAACAGTCTTGGTTGCCCAGATGCTTGAGATCCTTGCCCTCGATCTCGCTCATTTCGGTTGAACCGCCCTGCATTTCCTCCCTGCTGGTGATTAGACCGGTTTGGCTGGTTGCCAAACTGCTGTGCGGTCTGAGTTCTTCCTCCTCCGCCCCAGACTGATTGCTCGGACTGGGCCCTCCCCTGTCCTCCTCCTCTCCTAGGGAAATCTCTGGCATAGTGGCCCGGCTCGTTGCAGTGATAGCAGATGCCTCCCAGATGCACCTTGCACTCTCCCGGGTGAGTTCTCCCACACTGGTTGCATGGGTCCCGAGGAATGTAGGTCGGCCCTGATCTGGTTGAGCCGGCCTGACTCTGGGTGGCCCCATAGTAGCTCTGAGATGGTCTCCTTCTCTGCTGACTCGGCTGTCCAGGCCCCTCCGACAGGCTAGTAGCCTTCCTCTTGTTCCCTTCTCGTTGCATCCCTTCCTCATTTAAGAGGTATCCGCCCTCTCCAATCGAAGAGCCGCCTGATATATCTCTTCCCTGTTGTTCCAATTCAGTATACTCAGCTGGCGGCGAAAAGCAGGCTTCAGGCTCTCCAGATAATGGGTGCGTTGAGCTGCTACATCCTGAAATTGAGGCCCTCCATAGGTAAGTAGCTTGTCAAACCTGGCCGTGTACTCAGTCACGCTTTCCCTGCCTTCATTGCCCCACTTTTGCCTGATCAGCATAAATTCCCTCTGCTTCCCGATCCGGTAAGCCTCCGGTATGAAATGGTCTTTGAACAACTGCACAAACTCTGGCCAAGTGATGGCCGGTGGATCCTCTCGACTAGCTGGCTGGGTAGTCCACCAGTTGTATGTAGCGTCCTGCAGCAAGGACACTGTCAGCAGTACTCTGTCCTCATCATCAGCTCTCATCTCGACTAGCGTACGAGTGCCCTTAGCTAGCCACTGCTCTACTTCCATGGGGTCTGTTGAACGCCCCCCTTAAAATCTTCCACCTTTCTCTTCCGGAACCCTACATAGTCTGGTGGACGCCTCTCTGGTACTGGCACCGGTTGTGTGGGGTGCGGTCCAACACTTGCACTGTAGACGCACAGGGTTTCGTTAGATCTCAGTTATTTCTTCCTTGATATGGTTTAGAGTAGACTGAAGATTCTAAATTCTTAGAAGAAATCTTGACTTGTTTGGCAAAACCTTGACTTGAAATCTTTAAAACAAAACCTTTAAAAAACTGAGACCGACATTCCAATATTTCTTGGGAACCAAGAAATAGAGGGCGACCGGCTCTGATACCAAAATGAAACATCCCACCTCTTTGAATTTGGAAAAAGACATTTCTACCCCGGGGTATAGTCAAAAATCTCAAATAACACAAGTTTAAATAAATACCAAACTTAAATATCTTAACATATCAAATCGAAGCCCTAAACACGTGGGCAAAACTCAAATGTCCAAAAGAAATAAATCTCCAGTCTTTAACTCTTAACCATAAAGTCTTAATAACTTGAAAAGTTCTTCGAAGCTTACTCTGACGCCTGGCTCGACATCTCTCAGCGACGATGGTGTTGAGCTCCTCTAGCTTGCTGATCGTGGACTGGCTGGTTAGGATTTCCTCTACGATCTGGTGAGTGAGTTGGGGTCAGTCTACGCCCTTACGATAAAATCAATAGTACTTTAGTATTCTTCTCTAAACACTTAACTTCTACTAGTGGAAGTTGTTTTGTACTTCCATTCTTAACATTTATAACTCATAAATTCTTCAGGAGTTAAAGTTACTCTCCCTTCTTAAAGCTCAAAACTTGACTCAAATCTTTGACTGACACGGGGATCCCTCACTAGCTAGTCCTGTTGCCAACTCATACGTATGAGAAGCCATCCAGGCTTTCCTTAAACTTAAACTTAGTTAGGGAAGTCGTAATTCATCCCCCTAACATCTTAGATTTATCGTGGTGGCTCTTCACCACGATTCTCAAGGGCATAACTGCTGCCCATCTTAAAAATCTCAAGAGAATAACTGCTGGTCTATCTCAAACTGTCTCAAAAGGCAACGGACTAGCGCTAGTGACTAAAAACACTTAAAATGACTTCACCTTCTTGAAGGTGAGTTACTTCTTAAAAAGAACTTGCTTCTTAACCTCAACAATAACTTATAAACTTAAAGCTTAAATTTAAATAAAACTCATGCACATTCACCTCAAGCATAGCTCAAACAAAATCACATATCATCAACCATAGCACAATCAAACAACGACATTCACTTCATCAAAATACTCAAGACTTGCAATTCTTGAAAGAACACGTAAGGCGTAGAATTTACCCCCTTTACACTCACCTTATAAAGCTGACTCCTCGATTCTTTACTCGAAGAAATCCCTCCTAGCCGAATTATCTCGGTGAACCTATTAATAAGAAAGTCACCTCCTTAGTCGACCTTTTTCGCTTTAGAAACCCCTTTTGGGTCACTAGAACATCCTCTCCACGACAGTCAGCCCTCGAGACTCACTCCCATGGTCCCTTAATCCCTTAATCATGAGTACTTATACCCTGGAAAATTATCAAACCCCTATAAACTCCTCGGAATTATTTTTATTTATTAAATCGAATGTTTGAACAATTTCTAAAATTAGAAATACATCTTCTAAAATCCCCAAATTAATTCACAGCCATCTGCTAGGCCTCCCTCAATTTATAAAAATTATAAACTCGAGAACAAACCCCCCAAAAAGACTCGAAACAATTTAAACCATCTAAAACAAATTTCTGGAAATTCCCAGCAGCTTTAGTGACCACCCAAACCCTGTCACTAAAAGCCTGATCGCCTATTGCTAAAACCACAAAATTGCACCCTCAAGAAAAACACCAAATTGATCGATCTAACTCAAAGGAATCGAGTTCCCTTACCTCTAGAACGTGCCTAGGCCTAGATTGGCTGATCCGGGACGTTGATCTCCTCGTTGATTGAACCCTCAACGTCACCGCTAATAAAAACCGAGCTTCGAATTAGTCTAACGATAAATCGCGTTTAGAAATCGCGAAGGGGGGTTCGTGATCCTTACCTAGCACACGAGAGGGATGGGATCGATTGATTGGCGGCGGCTGGTGGGGTTTTCTTTCTCTTGGGACTGCTAGCGATTGGAAAAGAGGGCGGCTGCTAGGGGGTTTTTTTCTTGATCGGCGCGGGGCTTGGGAAAAAGAGAGAGAGCTAGGGTTTGTGAAGGGAATCAATTGGTGGGAGGTCGGGGGACATGATTCGGAAAAAAAAAAAGCAGAGGCGGCTGATTGGGAATTAGTGGGGCGGGGTTCTCTCGGCCCCCAGGCCCTCTTTTTTTTTTCTCATACTAATATAATAATAATAATAATTAATATTTTTATTACTACTAATGCGCGATTGCAACTTTTAGTACGCAACTGTCAACCCAATCGATCACGTATTATGGTTGAACCATAACCCAAAATTCGGGGTGTTACATCTTTCTACTTCCCAAAGCTGTTATTAAGGAAGTTGAGAGAATATGTATTAACTTCATCTGGGGGGTGGAAAGAGGGGTGAAGCTGAAAGCAAACGTTGCCGGGAAGAAGCTTACTTTCCCTAAGAAGGAGGGTGGCCTGGGATTCAGAGATATGAATAGTTGGAACCAGGCATGTGTGGTGAGGCACATATGGTAGATACTACTACAGGAGGGGTCTCTGTGGTGGCATGGATAAGCAAATATAAATTGAAAGGTAGATGTTTCTAGACCTACACCTGCACATCAGGGTCATGGAGCTGGTCTAAAATTCTGAAGCTCAGAAGTAGGGTCTCTTCCTTTATTTCATTCAGGGAGGGAATCCTACTGCCTGATAACGTGCCTATGCCTAGATTCTCTATTAAGAAAGTGTGGCAGCTACTTAGACCTTCATAGCAGAAGGTAAATTGGTGGAAATTCCTCTGGAAAAGTAAGGCAATTCCTAGCAATCGGTTGATTCCTTGGCTAGTAGTGAGAGGAAGCATACAAACTAAAGAAAAAATGCAGAAATGGGGATACTTGGGGTCGATGGACTGTGTGTTCTGTGGAGGAGGGGTAGAGAGCAGAAATCACTTGTTTGTGCTCTGCCCCTTCACCAGGCAGCTCATTTGATTCGCTGTTTAGTTCCTCTATGCAGGTTCCTCAAATCCACACTTGGGAGGAAATGGTGTCATGGATGCTGCATAAATATAATCAGCAGACTGATGTTGCAGAAGTAGGTAGGCCTGTCGGTTCGGTTCGGGTCAGGTAACCGAACCCGAAAACCGCAAAAAACCGAAACCCGAAACCGGCTCCCACAAACCCGAAACCGAAACCGGACTTTGTGTTTTGCGGGTTGCGGGTTCAGAAACCCGAAAAATCACTGGTGGTTTCGGTTCGGTTCGGGTGAACCCGAAACCGAACCAGTTTAATTTTTTTTTTAATACCTTTTAATCACCTTATCCATTCTTTGCCTGTTGCCTGCTGTTTTAATCACCTTATCCACGACGAACTTGAGCGGCCAGGAATGGCGATGAAATGTTTGGCGCCTAATCTATCATCCCACGCACCATGCGCTTACTCTGTCCGCTTTGCTTCATCTACCATCTCCGCTGAATACACTTCAGCTGCCACCCAAGTCGCCGCCGCAACTTCTCCCCTGCCCTCTCCTCCGCCGACGGCAACTACGACGTCTAGACGAAAAGCTTTATCGGCAGCATCCTTAGTCCTATCCACCTTGCCATTCACCGTCGCCAATCCTGCTTATTCTTCTTCGATCGTCGATTTCGTCGAGCTTCCGAATTCCGGCGGCGTCAGGGCGTTGGACATCCGCATCGGTGCCGGCGCAGTCCCCGCCGACGGAGACCAGGTCTTCCCTCCCTCTCTGTCTCGCTCTCTCTTACACTGACCAAAAGACTTTTCCCTGAGTTGGGTTCTTCTTCTTTTTTCCCCCTCGAATCTCAATTCTGTGCTTGGAAAAAGGTATCAATCCATTACTATGGAAGGTTGGGAGCTAAACAAGGATGGCGGTTTGATTCGACTTACGATCATAAAGATGCCAGTGGGGAGGCGATTCCTTTTGTATTCATTCTCGGCTCTGGAAAAGTAAGGACAGTTCGCCTAGCGAGCAGACACTTCACCTTGTTGCCGCTAAATTGCTAATGTACACCGATTCACAATTTACAGGTGATTGCAGGGATTGAACCGGTTTTCCAGATTGGGGCCGAAACAGAGGCGGAGGAGGAACAGGGGTTGCAGACTTGCAGTGGGTGGAGTGGAGGGAGAGTAGCCTACAAATTAGCTGGCGGCGACGGCGAGGACGATGATGGTGGCGACTGGTGACGGTGAGGGAAGACGAAGAGAGTGACTGCGCTGCGCCTATAGGTGTCAAAACATAGCCCGACCCGATTAACCCGCCCGATCAACCCGACCAGCAACCCGACCGCAACTCGAATTGACTAAAAGTCAACAACCCGTAACCCGCCCGACCCGCAACCCGATTGACCCGCAACCCGACTGACCCGCAACCCGATTAACCCGAACCCGATTGACCAGCAACCCGACTGACCCGCAACCCGATTAACCCGAACCCGATTGACCCGAACCCGACTAACCCGTAACCCGACCGACTCAACCCGAATTTCATCTAATCCACTTGAATAATTATAAATGAGAATTCTTTTTCCTACTGCTATTACCTTTGTATCTTGCAGTGCCTTCTCAACCATAGTTCCTTGGCAACTTGGATTAGCTAATTAGTGTTCAATAGATTATCAACCACATGCTTCATAATCTCTGGAAATTAAATACTTCTCAACCACATGGCTACTACCCATTTACATCAATGGCCTTTCTGCTGGCGGCAAATCTCCCTATTGAAGCAGGGGCAACACATTCATATCAAATAGTTGCTGGAAGAAAATACGAACAACAAATAGATAAGATGGCTACAAAGGGAGAAAGTATACTCATATAAAGCAATCGAAATAAAGGGATGGACGCCAATACTACCAAAATCATGAAAGAACATGTAAGCTGTACTTAATCTTTAGACTGAAACTAACCCCTACCTGAAATAAGAACCAATCACAAGTCATTGCCCTCTTCTCACTATAATTCAGTTGCAACAGCTGGTCACTATCATGGCTTCCCAAGCTCAATTCAACCGAATAAAGATTACAACTCTGCAAAAGAAGTTTCCTTCTTTCAGCTGCAGCTGCAGTTTAGAGTTGGGGAAAGTTTCCTTTTTTTGTCGTCTCTCTGCAACGCAAACCACAACATCCCTAACCGCCTACCAAACCGAGCCGCCAGTCCACCTCCAAACTTGCCGTTGTCGTTCTCAATCGTCGCCAGTCTACCTCCAAACTTGAAACCCTAACAATAAACCCCCTTGAAGAGTATGCTTCTTCATCGATCTGTTTTGCCATGGAAGAGGGCATCAGATGGATCTATCTGAATTGCTAAGAAAATAGGGTTTTGGCAGTAAGAGTTGGGGAAAGTTCGGAGAAATGGAAGGAACTATTTGGGTGGAGAAAAAGGCAGGAAGAGCAGTGGAAGAGACGCTAGAAAAAGTCAAGCGGCGAAGGGATTGGCTTTCTTTAATTCGCCTTTAGATCTAGTTTTCTCCATCTAGTATGTTAATTTTTTCAATTCCATGGACCAAAAAAGTGGCGGGCAAAGCAAAATTTTGGAGGCAAAGCAATTTTTTCGAGCAAAGCAGATATTTTGGAGCAAAAGCAATTTTTGGGTGTGAAAAGTGGCGGGGAAAGCAAATATTTTGGAGCCAAAACAATTTTTTAAGGAGAAAGCAAATATTTTTGGAGCCAAAGCAATTTTTTGGGGGCAAAACAAAATTTTTTGCTAAAGGAAATTCTCCCTCCTAAAATTTTGGAATAAAGTTCTTATAAAGTTAAATTGTCACATTAATAACCAAAATTTATCGTGATTAACAATTAATTACGATAAATAAACACTAAAATACAGATAAATTAGTTACCGTGATCATAACTATATGATCGAATACGGGAACGTTTACTGTGACTATTAGCATAGTTTTTAACACGGAAAAAATTACCGTGAATAAGATCCCGTGACTAGAAATCAGTTTTCCTGTAGTGTGGGTTAGGGTATAAGGTATTAATGGTTTAACAATTATTAGTCAAAATCATAACTAATAAGATCAACTTTCTTATTAACACATGTTCATCAATCAGAATTCAGATCATTAGGGGTTTAGGGTATAGGTTATAGAGTCGACTTATAGGGTATATGGTTAGGGTATAAGGTTTTAATGGTTTGACCACGGTTAGTCAAAATCATAACTAATAAGATGAACTTTTCTTATTAACATATGTTCTTGAATCAAACCAGTAGGGGGTTTAGGGTATAGGTTATAGAGTCGACTTGTAGGGTATATGGTTAGAGTATAAGGTATTAATGGTTTGGCCACGATTAGTCAAAATCATAACTAATAAGATCAAGTTTTCTTATTAATATATGTTCATGAATCAATATATTGGTTAATTTAACTATTCAATAAAATTATCAATTAAATATAAATAAATAAAGTAATGTATTTGGTAATTTGATGTTTTTAAAAGAAGATGGAAATTTTGGTGTATTCAAAGTATGGTTAGGGTATAACAATTAGCAAATATCACTTTTTATCTATGTTTTGAAAATCAAAGTATGAATTTCACTTTTAAATTAACTATACTAGCAAAATCACAACTAAAGGACATATGGTTAGGGTATAGGTGTGGTTAGTGTATAATGTATTGATGGTTTAGGGTATACAATCAACAACATATACTAACTTAATATTGTTGATTGAGGGTAAGGCTAAGTGTATAGGATATATGCTATTGAGTAAGTTATGGTTGAAGTCACAATAATTTTACTAAATTTGATAGCTAATCTTTAATGGTTTAATTTTCAGGATAATTCGAACAATTTTACAAATAACTCGTTTGGCAACAGTTTACTGAAGTTATTTGGGCAATGAGTTATTTTGAAATAACTTCTTTTATCACTATGCTTTTGCCAAGTACCACACGCCAAATACCAGATTTGCATGGTTAAACTAAACGAGATACTTTAATTCAATTACTACTGAATTAATACTAAAATATCAAATAAACAATTAACGGTGTCTTTTGGTTGCAAATATTGATATCACCATTACTATTAGCTATAATACTTTACCAATTATGATTAATTACATAACAAGTTTGCAAGTCATACAAATTGATTTAAAATTTTGACTAGTTTTTTCAAAAAAATAAAGTATATATATACGAGGTAGAAATAAATTGGTTAAAAAGATGAGAAAATATTTTAAATTAGTGTAATAAAATGTGTAAGTTGGTAATGAGTAATGAGTTAAGTTACTTGATGCGCTGGCCCGAACAACCCGAAATCCGACCCGCCCGCAACCCGCCCGACCCAAAACCCGATGAACCCGCAACCCGATTTGCCTGCAACCCGATTGAACCCTCACCCGATGAACCCGCAACCTGACTAACCCGCAACCCGTTTGAACCCGAACCCGATGAACCCGAACCCGATGAATCCGCAACCCGACTAACCCGCAACCCGTTTGAACCCAAACCCGATTGAACCCAGCCCGAACCCGCCCGAACCCGCCCGATTGACACCTATAGCTGCGCCTGCGGCTGTTTCGTTTGGCGAAGACGAAAACAGAGCTAGGGCTGAGTATCAGTTTTCGGTTTTGCGGGTTTCAGTAACCCGAAACCGATACTATAGATATCGGGTTGTACCCGAAAAAAACCGAAACCGAGAATGAAAAAACCGGTTCGGGTTCGGGTTAACCCGAAACCGGATGGACAGGCCTAGAAGCAGGAAGAATATTATGGCAATCATGGGTAAGCCAGATCTGGAGGGAGCGTTGTCGTCGAATGCTTGGAGGTACTGCTCGTGGTTTCCAGGAACTGCTGTTTATCATCAAATCTGAAACTGTATATGTGCTAGGAAGTGATAGGATGAATTTCTTCTGGAATACTCAGAGTACTCTGTCTTAGTGGTTTTGATCTGGGTTTTTGTAATTAAGGTTTTATCCCTCCCCTAGCTAGCAAGGGTGTTGCTAGCAAACACACTTTTTGATGAATAAAGATCCCAAACGATTCATCAAAAAAGTGTCTTTTTTAGGAAGTGATAGGATGAATTTCTTCTGGAATACTCAGAGTACTCTGTCTTAGTGGTTTTGATCTGGGTTTTTGTAATTAAGGTTTTATACCTCCCCTAGCTAGCAAGGGTGTTGCTAGCAAACACACTTTTTGATGAATAAAGATCCCAAACGATTCATCAAAAAGTGTTTTTTTTCGAGTCAGTATCATGTTGTCAAGTCAATATTACTAACAAAATTGCTAATTGAAAGTCAACATTTGGATAATTCTTAGTATTTTCGATAGGTTTGGATAATATAAAAGAATATGAAAAAGATTTAAATAAAAAATAAACATTACCCTTCAAAATAAATTGCTCTTTTAGCCCATCAGAATGCTCCACATGTCGTGCTCTCTTTCACTTTTTACTCCCCATCAATTTTAAATGATTCATGTTTTCTTCATTTCAATGCAGATTTTAATTTTTTGCACATAGAAAATCTCATTAAACCAGATATGTAAAATGATACATACTTTTGTATTTTAAAGAAAGGGAAATGTAAGGCGATTGAAGAATGAAACAAATAGGAATTAGGAGAAAAATGATAATAGTAAATATTAAACTGTTCAAGTTCTGCCCCCCATAATTGTTGAGTTTATTTGGGGTGAACATTAAACCAGTTAACGTCTTTAGATCAAAGCGATTCTTGTCATTCAATGTTCAATTGCAAATAACCAACCATTTCATAGATGTCAATTCAATCTAAGAATCAATCTAATATTGTAATTGGTTTACAATTTTACTAATAAAGTTTGCTCCAAATTAAAACTCTCATGTTTTTTTACCTACTTCTTTTTTCTCCTTACTAGCACCGGACCCGGCCCCTTGGCCAGGAAAGTTTAGACAAAAAATATGCACATATATCATGCTCACAATATAATAAGAAGATAAGACATACAATTGGGCGAAGGAATACAATAGTTCAAAGAAGAAAATGATAACATGCACATAATTGGTTTTAGAAGGGCATATAGTTCAAGATTAGAGCTTCTTCCTCTAAAACATACATATCTAATGAACCCTCAGGAGGAAAGAAAAATATTAATCTATTATAGAGTTTGGTATCTCTCTATAGTGTTTATCCCAGTAGACATCATCTTGGTTCATCACAACGCATGCAGTGGATCTGAATTTGAATGATTTGAAATATATCGGACATGATGCAAAATTGTCACTAATAATGAGTTGAACAATGAATTGTGTACATGTGAACTCCCGAATAACTTTGATGTCGCGGAGATGGCCAGCAACAATGTATTAGTTTCCATATCATAAAAGTTTATTTTGAATTAAATAAGTTGAAATCATGAAAATGTATGATTATCAGAAAGCATTGAATTGAAGAAAGGGTGATAAAAATAGTTAAGGGTTAATATATTTGTATGGCTCGAACTTTAACATATTAAACATCCTGGGCCAATCTTTTTTTATCTGTAACTTTGTGGCCTCAACTATGCATCAAAGTTACGAAATTGGCCAAACCCGTTAAATGATAATAGGTGAAAAAAGGATGACTACTCGATTGGGAAAAACGATAAAGGGTAATAGGTGGAAAACATGAAATGTTTTAAGTGGCCTGTGCTGACATGACAGTGACGTGGCACGTTGACTGTTAATCAACGCGTTTGACCATTAGTCAACGCATTTGACAGTCCAAGATAACGGTCAACTTTCGGATTTGGCCAATTTCGTAACTTTGATGCATACTTGAGGGCACAAAGTTATAGATCAAAAAGATTGGTCAGGATATTTAATATGTGTAAAGTTCGAGTCATATAAATATATTAGCCCAATAGATAATTCATAATTTCAAAGCAATCTTTATGGTATTTAGTAGGATAATAGCTTCACATAATATCATTAGACCAAAAAAAGGAGCAGACTTCAAAAGTTGAATAGAAACCCCCAAAGTTTATGAATATTTTTAAAGTTTTTTATTTTATTTTATTTTATTTAAAAAGAAAAGAAAAATGAATACATCGTTTATCCACCCCAATCCACTTAATTAGTTATTAATAAAAAGGTCTATATCTTCTTCTTTCTCTTCGTTTCTTAATGTGAGATGGTTGATGCTTTGATTATTAGTTTGAGCTACAAATTCCGGGTCTTGGAAGTTTGCCGTTTATGTAAAATAAATGTGATTGAACGACAGATTCAAGTACACAATTCTGAGCGACAAAAGAAGAGATGAATGTGAGCACATTTTAGGCCTGAAATTTAAAGATTTACACATATGACATAACCTATACATGATTTTGAATCTATGTTAAACATCAAAGAGAGAAAAGAAACTATAATAATTATCTAATATGTCAATGTAATTAACTAAAACTAAAAGCTAAAAAAAATAAACCCCTAATTAGTAATTATGACCCTACAATTAATTATGAACTAAAGTTGATTCAGAGAAAGAAGGCCAAGAGACACTTCCATTTTCCAGAAAAACCCAAAAGCATAAGGTAAAGTAATAATTGCATCTCGCTGGCGTGTCTGACCGGGACTCGCATTTTAATTTTGTTTAAATTAGGTAGACTGGAGGATGAGAACCGCATGGTCGGTTCAAATGGCTCGATCGATTAACTGCTCGAGTCGATAATCAACCGGTCGGCTCAATACCGGAGTTTTTTAGGATGTTCCGAGCCGGGCTGGTAGGCGTGTCTCGATTTATCGATTCGGACAACCAACTTGATCGTCTTTCACAATACCCTGACTGATTTTATAATTTTTATAATAATAAAATAACTGAATCGCTAAATGTGGCCCTAAGAATTGCTAAACGTTGCCCTAACTTAAATGTCAAATTACCTATTTACCCTTAATGAAAATTGAAAAATTGCAACAACCAAACAACCCTTTCACCCTCCTTCCCAGCGGGAGATCTCTTCCCTCTTCCCTTCCACCCTTTCAGCCCTGGCAACCTCCCCACAACCGCCGGCAAACCCCTCCCCCTCTACAACTCCTTCCCGCCGGCAAACCCCACCGCTCGCTCCCACCGTCGCCGCAAGCCACTTGTCGTTGCCGCCGTCTCGCTCCCGTCGCCGGCCTCCTGCTCTCCCACCCGCGCACCATTCGCTGGAGAAGAAGGTAATCCTGCTGCCTCGACCCACGCACCATTCGCTCGCGATAGCCTCACCGCCGTCCTTCCACGCGTCGCCGCCCGCGCCAGCCTCGCCGGAGAAGAAGGTACTCCCGCAGTCAAACCGCGGTTTGACCAACGGCTGACCGTGGTCAACGAGCGGTTAGACCGACGGTCCACCACAGTCAACGTGCGGTTGAACCAACGACTGACCGCGGTCAAAGCGCGATTGACCGATGGTACAACCCACTGTCATCTGTCCACAACTCCACATGCAAAAGATAAAGTAATATTTTGTACAATCTAAAAAATAAAATTAAAAATCAGAGGAGTTTCTCCACCATACAATTCCCCATTCTACCTCTCCCCCTTTGTCTCCCTTCTTCTCCTTGTGAGCCGTGCTACCTTCCTCCCTCTCCCTTTCTTCTTCTCTCAATCTCCTGTCCCTGTGCGCCTTCACCTTCACAATCACATAAACAATCAATCCAATACCTAGCTCATTCGTCTCTCTTTCTTCTCCGTGGCATTACAATTAGATCGACTATCTTCCTTTACCTTGAATCCCTCAGCTTAGGGAAGGATTGGTCAGTCAGAGCTCGCTCTCACGCAGGGGAGGTCTGAAGAATTTGGTTGAAGCAACCTTTGGATGAATACGATTTATTGATTGATTGCTTGAGTTGTACAGAAGGATTTCTACACTACTTATACTGAGGGAATGTTAATAAACAATAAGAAGAAACATGTTGGAAGTATGGGTGCTGCCAGGAATAGTATGGGTTGTCTGGTAATAGCATGGGATTTCTGGAGTAGTATGGATATGCTGTCCCACTTGTCTGGTACAGGTGAATAAATGGTGATGGTATGGTGGATGGTGGTGAATGCTGTAACAAAAAGAATTGATGATTTCCTTCACTCCCCCTCAAATGAAGACATGAATGTCAAGAATGTCGAGTTTGAAAAGAGAAGTTGAATGTCATCTTGAGTGAGGTTGATTTGGAGACTACTGACTGCGTTTCTCCGAGAAACTTGATAGAAAGATCGACACATTTGACGTTGTGATCGATTTGATGACTGAACTGGTCGACCAGATGACTGAACCAGTCGACTAATCTGTGTTGATTATGTTGATTTCCTATTCTGGAAGTGGTCTCTCTGACCTTTGCACTATGCTATTGCATTGCTCTTCTATCTGTCTTATCGCCGTTCGCCGCTATGGCCTGTAGCAACGTAAGGAGGATTTAAAATGACAGGAGATATTAGGTTTGGAGCGAGGCAGATGAGCCCGGAAATAGAGAGACGACCATACCGGCGAAGAAAGCTAGCTTGGTGGTCGGAGCAACGTAAGGCGGAAAATGGAGGAGGGAAGGGGCGAAAGGAGCTCGTTCGTCGGGTGCAGCTCGAAGGGTCAAGGATTGATAATTGAAGTTCTTCAATTGCGGGCAGTTTGGAGCATTTCACGGAGTGATAATTGAATTTCAAGGGCAGGGGATGGCGAGTGGCGACACTGCAGATCGAAGACGAGACGACACGGGAAGGGGTTCTCGTCCTGGCGTGTTGTGGTCGTTTGCTGCTGTGCACTTGTGCCGTGAGTGTATTGCAGCTGTATTAGGTGGGGGAGTTTGGGCCTAGCGCTGGTCTTTGGGCGCTGGCCCTCCAATACTGGCCCGTTCGGCCATGATAAGGTCCACCGGAAAGCACCTCAGTAAAACGCACAGCTTCAATTAAAGGGGGTAAATTGATAACTATGCCCCTCCGTGAAACCACCCTCTGAGAGCTGCAATTTCAAATCACTGAAAAGCCAACCCTTATTTTGCCTTTATATATATATACTAGCGTGGGCTTCGGCCAGTTGGCCGAAGGATGGTGAGGTATGAAATTTGATAATGTAAAGGTGTGTATAGTTTATTGTTGTATAGTTTTTTTTGGAATACGTGATAAAAATAGTGAATTTTAGCAGGGAAGAGACATGAATGATGCAACGAATCAAAAATCGGCCTTATGAACCAAAATCAAGTACCTGTTACCTTGTGAAACAATATTGTTTCTGGTAATATGATGAGGTGGAGTAAGTTTTATAAAAACTGAATTCCAGAAATCGAATAAAAAATCGCCTATCTCGTCGGTTTCTAGGAAATGAGCATCTCACAATTGTTGCTAGCTTTTACTCGGCCCATTGCCCGATTAATTTGCTTTATAAAACTTTCATCTTGTCGTCATTGTGCTTTCTGGTTTTTGTCAGGCCATGATAAAATCTAAGGAAATCAAGAATGAACAAAACGATTTGTGATAGGAACCGTCGTTGTCGTATCCCTAGAAAATGGTGGTAAACACGGACTCACCTGCCAAACTGGCTTAGATTGAGATTTTTATCGGGTATCAGGAAACCATGTGATTATATATTAGACTTGATTAAAACGGGCTAAAACTTGAAATTCAGCCTGTTTGACCGACACATGCCAAATTCTAATTATTCTTTACTTTTAAACTTTCTATTTGAAAATAAAAAATAGTGAAAGAAAAAGAGATTACTGCAATTCTCCATTTGCACATCACTTATTCGGGAATAAAACCATAAAATTTCAAAACGAACTGAAAATGTTTAGGATAATTTTAATGTTTAAAATAACCAAATAGATCTTTCTGTTTAGTTTTTTACTAACAAATACCAAACGATTCCCTATAAAATACACTATAATTTGATCATTATGATATCAAATAATTATATAATATATATTTGAAATGATAAAAATTGGACTAATTGTGTTGGTCAAGGTTGAAACATAAAATAACTTTTAAATACATTATTTTTTAGCCACTAAGATATAAAATAATAGCATAATATATATTATGCCAGAGAAAATAGCTTGTTTCAGAATGACAAACCAATGATGTTCATTTGTTTTACTTGATGGTCAAATCTCGTGTAGGTCAGGCTCATTCAACTCTTTTATTTTATGGTTAGCGGTTAGCCCATTAGATACCATGCATTAGTTTATTGTTAAAATTTTTATTTTTAGCAATAAAAAGGAGTATTGTTTTTTCCTTTTCATATATATTTTATCACCACAGAGAAATAAAAGGGCTTAAAGAAAAAAATTGATACTCCTGGAACCGTTTAAATCCGCATGTGTACGGTAAGTTGGCCCATTCCACAGAGGAAAGAGAAAAAAATTGACACTCCCTATTCTACCCTTCCTACAAACGCTTCTCGAGCAGGGAATTTGAAATGGGGGAAGGGTTTTTTCCTCCCTGCTATTATATGTTTTTAATTTAAAAAGATACAACAAATGTACTTAGTGTAATTGGTTATGATCCTTGCTTTTCTTTAAAATAGTCATGGTTTGAATCCCAGTACGTTTCTTTTTGATGAATAAAAAAAAAGTAATTGTGAAGACTAAATTGTCCTTCCTACTTTCACTCTCGTTGCACGAAATTTGAAATGGGGCTCCCGTTTTTCCCTTAGGCGTATCCTCTTTTCCCCATAATCTGTTGTGTCGCTGTTGCATGTTGTTTAAAAGAACATTAGTTCAAATTAACATGATTCGTAGTGAACAGTAGTTTGTATCTAGATTTAAATATAGTAACTAGGTGGCGATGCCGCGCCTTGTCGCGGGGAGAGATGGCTTATGAGCATGTATTATGTGGCCCGTTATGGTGGTTTGTTAATATTATTAGCTTAAAATTAGTTTTTGTTAGCAGTTTTGTTAGTGATATTGACCTGACAATATGATATTGACTGAAAAGAGATATATGGCGGTAAACTCCAATTTAAAAACTTTTGAAAATTTTGGCTAGTAAATGATATTTACCTAAAATGTAATGTTCAATCAATATTTTGAGGACTTATATGACAAAAAAATAATTTTAGGTTATAAATCTAAGGATCTATTAAGTTTAAGTACAAAACTGTAATTTGCATCGTTGAGGCTAAATTCCTTTTATGGTGATGTATTTAAGAGGATAATTATTAATTAATTTTTATAGAACAATGGAAACTAATTATTATATATGTATAGATACCTAGCCAAACATTTCATGTATAATTGTTAAAAATTCTAGCCAGGGTGAAAAAGAAAAACTCTAGAGAGAAGCAAAAGAATACAAACTGGAACTCGCTTAAAATTTCACGCATTCAAATCCCATAGTGGAAAATGGCGACTTTCTAATAAATAATAATCATATATATTTATTTTTAATTGGACTCGACATTGAGCTGAAAAAGTTAGCGACTCATGGTTCATTTATTAATTTTCTAGACTGTTAGTGAGCCGTGTGCAGGTTCATACTTGTGATTAGAATAAATAAAAATAATATACTAATTAGCTAGGGTTAGACGAAGAAGGCAAAGAAAGAAACAAAGAAAGGGTTATTGAAGGCAAGTGAAAGATGAAACGAAGAGGAAATAGATGATAGAAATGTTTTGACCAATTCTTTTAGTTGGCCGTCAATACAACAGTCAACCCTTTTCACCGTAGCAATTTATTGACACTTGCTTATGTAGATGTCGCATCTTTTGTTACATGTAGTTGGTATAAGTTTGTTTAGTACTTTGTAAATGTAACTAAATAAGTTTATAAATTTGCTCTTGCAATATTTTAGAGTCATCTCTCTTTTATCATTTATTTAATGTTTCACGCAATGAGCAAATATAAAATGGTCTATTATTCTATTGCAGTTAAGTGATACAACATCTTGTATGGTATAAACTAAATTTATACTTTTATGTTATGGTGGATTGGATTCATGGATTAGTTCAAAAGGATTGGTGGATTGGATTCATGGATTCAAGTGAAATCTAAACATTGGACCAATATATAAATTAAAAAATTGTAGGTACAAAAATCTCATAAAATTTAGATACCAAAACATAATTGTTCAATGATTTTACATTAAAATTAAATTTGGAGTATCAAAATGTAAAATATTACATAGTGACTAATTTGCAACTTTTTAGACAACAATAATTGCTCTTCATCTTTATATATATTAATATAAGTACGAAAAATTGAATGTTGATGTTATAGGTTAGATTCAAGTATGTTATATGTTTTTACTATATGTTAGATTTAAGTGTAAAAGTTTTGACGTTGATGTCATATGTTGAATTCAGGATAAACATTTGTTGACTTTGTGCTAACGTGTCTGCCATGTCACCGACACGTCGGAAATTAATATTATTTAAATTTAATTAAAAATTTTCTAAAATTAAATATTTTCAACCGCCACCACATATATTCCTCTATCTTATATTTCTCATGTGGCGGGGAGCAGAGCAGAGCACGAAGAGACATGGTGGTGAGCATGACAAGCGATGACGCGGTTTGGGGGAGCAGAACTCAATGACATGCAATGACAATGCGTTTTGTCTAAGGGCGGAGCTAGGATTTGACGTTTGGGGGGCTGGAGATTTTTTATTTTTCATTTTTGAAAAGGCGATAAAATTTAACAATTTTTTTAACACTATAACCTCAATTTTTATATGATTAAAATTAATCAAAATAAGATCTATACTATAAACTATTTTTTGTAGATAAAAGTGAATATGTCGTATCCATCAGTTGTTTTTTTAATAAATCTATTAGTTAATATGCTCCTAAAATTGGTATTGGTTTTACACGTTGCAATTGGAAGTGTAGAAAAAGCATTTTCATTTTTGAGCCGGGGACGAAACATGGATTTGACATTCTATATGAGATTTTTTGTTACTGCAAGAAGACAATAAATTAAGAAAAAATATTTTTATTATTATCATAACATCAATTTAGGGTTTTCTTTCTCCGATCTTTTCAGAGTAGCGATTCCCGGCGCTCATCTCCCCTAGGATTGTATCTCTGCAATGGCGGCGGCGGTCAAGTCGCTTGCCGACGGAAGCTCTACTTCCCGTCTCTTTCTAATCCGGTTCAAGGCAGCACCGCCCTCTCACAAAATCGTCTTCCTCGAATCGCAAGACGGACATGGAAGCACAACAGTGTAAGAAGGGGGTGAAACCGGCGGTGACTAAGCCCAACGTTAGCGAGGCTAGGGACGAAATCCTAATGGATGCTTCGACCAGCCAAGAGTAAACAAGCCCCTTTTACAAACCTCAATCGCTGGCATGGACACAGGGAAACATCACGACGAGAAGGCTCTTTAGTGATGCGGTTCGCATGGATAATTGGTATATTGCAGATTCAAACTTTGAAGAAGTTGTTGAGGCCATTCGGGAAGATGGGGACCATAACTGCCCTCAAATTCACTTCACTGCAGCGGAGAAGAGGGAATTCAACAGTGAATGCGGCGCTAGTTTTTAAGGTGCACGGGCGTTCATTGTCTTACACCACGATCTTGCACTGCCTGAATACGATATGGACTAAGGCTGGAGCATGGTTGTCATGTCGGTGACATACCGACCGACTGAACCTGGTTCAAACGGTATCATTCATGAAATCTGCGTGAACATCACCGGTATCACCGACATGATCGACATATGAATTGTAAGCTAAATGATCCTGTTTTAATGAATTTACACTACAACAAATTCGGCCTATTAGGACAAAAATTTTATTTTGTCATTTTCTATTTGTCACAATAGGTATGGTGATATGACAAAAATAATATATGTCCTATTTGGTATGCCTAATGTGACAAAAATATTGTTGTCAGAATAATTCGCCAGTTAAAGTGAGTAATGTGACAAATATTCCGTGTCACAAATAATTTTGTCAAAATAGGCGTCTCATATCGAGATGTAAGAGATTCAACTGTGACAAAATTTTTGTTGTCAGAATAGTTTGTCATTTGAAGTGAGTAATGTGACAAATATTTCGTGTCATAATTAAGTTTGTCAAAATAGGCATCCCATATCGAGATGTAAGAGACACAAAAGTGACAAATTATATCGTCAGAGTAGCTTTTGCCATATTATTTCTCAAATTTTATTACGCCCGCCCAAATTCCCCCCAAAGTCCCAGTCAAATTTTATTAAGCCCGCCCAAAATTCCCTCCCAAGTCCCACCGAAATTTCCCTCCCTCCCTGCCTTCCTCATTTATTTATATCTTGTGTTGGGTTGAAGAAACAAAATAATAATAAAATCAAATAAACCCTAGCAGCCATGATTCTCTCCTCTCGTCTCACACTATCACCCTCTGCCTCACCCTTTCAGAACTACCACCGTCGTTCTCTTCTTCCACAGTTGTCCTTCCTTCACACACAAAAGGACCTCGTCTTCTCCGATTGCCCGTCCGAGCTCCCAGATCTGTCGCTCGACCTTCCTCCCACTACATCGCGAGACACTTCTGGTCTCCTCTTATTTCCAACCATTGAATCCTCCTTCTGGCTGCCAACCATCGCTTGTCGCCTTTTTCTCTCCACATGTTGACCTCAACCACCACTTTAACCCCATCTTCCTCTGCCTGTAAACCCAGAAACATGCTCCCTCGCAACTTCAAAGGCTCGAATAGATCGAGATGCAGAGGGTAGATCCAGATCGAGGGTGGTTGGCACGATAGGCAAATCCATATTGGGGGTGGTTGGATTTGTCTAATTTTGATTCCCTCTTCTCACTTTCTTCTCATTCGCTGGGGAAATCAAAGAGAATGGAAGGTATGTTTTGTGGGTTGTATTTTTTATTTTCAATATGAAGTTTGATTTTGGGAGATTTGATTTTGATTTTGATTTCGTTTTGTTCTGTTTTCTTATATGGGTGTTTAGTTTTCAGCGACGGGACAAAGTCTAGAGATGGGGTTTTGAGATTGGAAGAAGATAGGGTTTTTGGCTTCCGGAGATGGGTGAGGGGATGGTTTCTCGGTAGTCATGGAAGTGAGGAAGAAGAGATTGGAAGAAGATGCAATTTGCATTTTCTGGCTTTGGATTTGGGGTTTCTTTTCTGATTTGTTATTGTTTCTTGTTCGTTGTAGGCGACGGCTGTAACAACGGGCATGAGAAGGATGCGTTGTCGGCGCGGCGGAAGTGAGGAAGAAGAGTGTTTTGTCAGCAACGGCAGGGGCAGGGGAAGAAATTATTTCCTGGGTTTGGGGTTTTTCTAGATGGCATTGTATTTTCTGGGTTTGGGAATTTTTTCTATATGTTATAAGAATATTGATTTTTTCAACTATATGTTATTCAATATATTGATGAATAAATCATATTGGTCACAATATGCAATTATGACAAAATATGTTCATCCTAATATACAGTTATGACAAAATATATTCGTCACACATGCATTTATGACAAAAAATTGTTCCTCACAATTATGTGATATCAAAATATAATGGTGTAATATGACGAACATTCTTTCAAAATAAGCAAATTATGACAAAAGTAATGACAAAATATATCGTCATAACATCTCGGTTTGTCACAATAGATTACCCAGAACCTCAGTTATACTGAAAACAAATGTGACAACCTTGTTTTAAACTTTTGTCACATTTGACCTATCCTGACGGCGATAAAATGACAAACCTTTGTGACAACACCTTTTGTCATATTATACCTAACATGACAAAATGAGTATCTAATATGACAAAATTTCCTCATCATAATAGGCCGAATTTGTTGTAGTGTTAATTAATAAAAAAATAAGGTTTTTTTTATTTCATGAATATAAAAGTTAAAGTTGATGTTATGATGCAATCCCCCTGCCCAAGAGGACTCTATTACCCGACCGGGGAATTATGGGGAAGACCGGGGATTAGCAACAAAAACATAATGAACCTTGGTTAGTTTGTTTAAATCCTCGATTGGGGATATGAGACCAAGGATTGGGGCTGACGAGTGAATTTACCTTTTTTGTTTGTGATTCTTTTTCCTTTTCGGGTTTTTGTTTAGTTTTTTTTTTTTCTCTCTAGCCTATATAAAGGCTTAAACACAATTTTTGTGGCAGACATTGAAGAATATTGAGTTTATTTTGGTTCATTGACTTTTAGACTTGTGAATTTTCTCTGTATCAATCGAGTTTTCTCCTTAATGTGGTTGAGATTCTACCCTTATATTGATAGACCCTTCTCTTAGGTGCGAGATTGCACTTCAATTCTACCTTATCCCTAGTTTTTATTCCTATTATTCACTGTGTGACTTTGATAATTATGGGTACCGGTTCCGTGCTCATATCAAGTGGTATCAGAGTTCCAGTTCAACACAGTGGCGAGAACGAAGTCAAGAGGGCATGTTGCTTCTCTAGAGATTCAAGAAGATAGTTCGTAGTGGGTGGTCCAATAGAGGGAGAATCAAAGTTCTTGGTACTTCAGGGTTAAAGGTATAGTTGGTTTCGACTTTCGATTGGTGTATGATGTATTGAGTTGTGGAATTTGATGTGTATTTATTTGGACATTTATGACTTTAGTTGAAAGATCAAAACTTGAATAGGGACATAAGCAGCTCTAATCTTTTTCATCTCAAAGGATTGTTGTAGATAATATAGAACATTGGATGGAAGAGATTGACAGAAATGCATCGGTTATAATCAGAAACAACATTTATCAAGTTAGTTTGGGCATACAATATGAATTTGAGTGTTAGTGGATAGGATGACAGTGTGGTTGTCTACACCTAAAATCTTGAATCAATAGATGGATTAAGGGTGTCCATGATTGGTCTTTTCGGAGTAGCTGGAACATTCTCAAATTGAGAGCCTATTTGCTCTGCTAGTGGAGTCTGATTCATGTTTATTAATGATATGCGACCCACAAAATTATTATAGCCATTATGTTGTTTTTATGAGGGAATTCACATAAACCAAATAGTAGGGTTGTATATAAACATGCAATCCCAGTTTGGATTGCATCAACGCCATCAACTCCTCCCCCACCCCCAACAGTCACGCTCATAAACCCCTTCCACACCACCTCTACTTCGGCTTCCCAATTACCCCTCCGCCAACACTTTGACCTCCCAAATTCCTCTCCTCCAAATTCTTAAAAGTTAAACCACAACCTAAAAACTCCCACTTTCTCCTCGAAATCGGCCACGACGGCAGGCTCAGGTCCGAATTCAGATATGCATGCACAAAAACTAAAAAGCCGACTGAACCAAAAAATCCAAAGGATAAATTAACTAATTAATTAAGTTTTTTAATTTTAAATAAAAATATGACATGACATCTATGTGGCAAGTGTGGTTGAGTTGTTGCTGACGTGTGCGATGATTTAGTATCCTGGTCAGCCTAACGTTAACCTAACTCACGAAGTCTCTAACACCGTTAAAGTTTCTAACAAAAATGGCTAGATTTGTAACACTACCATCCAATATTTGGGCAATTTTATGTTTTTTTTTTATAATTGTGGCTATATTTGTCACAAACGTGAAAGTTGTGACTATGGAAGTGTGTTTTGTCTCTTAAAAATCTATCTACATTCGTAAGTATGAAGCCAATTGGCATAATCTTGTTAGTTAAAGTGTACTATGATCAACAGGTGACTCGGTAAATTGCACAAAACTATGATCTCTCAATAGTGAAAAGCCTCATACGTGGCATGTATATGTGTAGGAGGAAACAAAAATGAACATCTTAGTTGGCGTTGTTTGCGAAAATCATTTCAGGTTTGATTTTTTATGGTATATGCACAAGAATCAACATGCACAAAATCTTCAACTTTTTTACTGGCATGCCATAGATATCTTTTGTCAATCAACACATGAGAATACTTAGTAGTATCAAATATGCTTTTGACTAGTGATTACTCCTGCACTATGAAACGAAGAATAGGTCAAGAACGCTTACTTTGTATCCTTCAATCTATTCTCAAATGCAGGACAATAGGAAATAAATACTGTTACCTTTATGAGCGATATCTTACCAAATATTAACTTGAAGTTCAAGAGACAACTCACCACCCTAAAAATTGGTTTTAATCGATTACCATGTCTCATTTTGCAACTCGTTTAGATTAGAACATAGATTCCTATTCTGCAAATTTCACATACCCGCGCAGACCATTTAGCTAGTGTAAATATAATGCTTAAGAATTATAGAAAAATGAATTTGTGTGAAAAAATTGAAGCACCTGCTGTAAGCCTGCAACTAGTACGTTCTCTTCTAAACTCATCGTATTGTCATCCATACACATATAATGCGGTTTGCTATTAAGAAAATGCGATGACTAGTAGGTCACATTTCTATCTACCACTTGGCAAGCTCATTGTCATCTGGTTGTTTGAACAATTGACATGAACTTGATCGCCATTTTCAATGACAACATCAGGTGTTTTAGTGGTGAAGGCTGGTTCTCCTGGCAATGGAAATGAATGGGGATCACTACTCGACAACATCAGAGCTACTGCCGACATTGTTGGCCTCTCACCTGGAGCTTCTTGCACGCACAAAAGACCCACATGGATACAAAAACTTGACACGCTACGACACAACACCTAACAATGGCCAAGTGTAACCAATGAAAGGGACTGCAGTATAGTGGCACAAGTAATAAATATCGAATCCATGGGTCTCTAGAGTTACTATTACTCAGCTTCAGTTCATTATCTAGCAAACTAGATTAAGGATTGATTTGTAAACTACTCTACTGACTATTCTACTAATTACAAGTTGGGAACTCACTTAGGTATGATTCCCCCTAGCTCCTCAATTAGGTCCAAATTGCAATTAGCTTTGGTTGATCTACTGTTGATTAAACTGTGGAAGATCCTAAATTAGCTTGGAATCTCTTAAGCTGACCAAGCCCTCTTAGACAGAATACCCAGCAGGCGACTAGCCTTCACCGACATAGACTGCTAAGGCGATTCACACAGATCTCCACTACTGGAATGAATTCCAGTACAAAGCACTGAATTGATTGACTCTCGCACAGCCAATTCACCACTATAAATCAAGGAAGCTCTCTTAACCTAATCAGATTCTATCTATTATAGGTTAAAGCAGAAAGCAAGAGAAGATGACCAGGCTTCAATTGACTCTATAAATCATGCCTCAATCGATTCTAATCAAACAATATAGCATCCAAAACTTCATACAAGAAAGATCCTAACACATGGAACTAGAGTTCCTCAAAACCTAAGTGAAGGGAAGTTACTCCATAGAGAAGAGAGAGACTGCATAAATCTGATCTAGATCTTCAATCCCCATCTCCAAGCTTGATTCCCGAGCTCCAATGGTGAAAAAATCCTCCAAAATAGCTCCAAGAATGTTCCCAAGTAGCTCTCTCTCTCTCTCTCTCTAGGGTTCGTCCCTTGGGTGTTTGGGAACCAAAACCCAACTCCCCCTTTCCTGTGGCTCGAATCTGCCTCAAAAACCCGATTCTGGGCGAAATACGGGCATAAATACGGTCGTAATTCTTCCATGCCCGTATTTTGCCCAAAACACGCATTTTGGTTAAGTTTCAGCGCATCCAAAGCTCCTCTCGGCAGTGAAAATACGGGCATGGGAGGGGAAAATACGGTCGTAATTCTCGTGCCCGTATTTCTTCCTCCGCTCCTGTTTAATGCTTCGTTTCTCCCTCGTTCGGACTCCGAATCAGTCGCCGTTTGATCCCAGACGCTCGTAGTCTCGTCCTCCATCTTTTCATTACAAGATTTCATGATTATTTGTCCATAATATGATGTAGAAGTCCATTCTTCCTCAGGTCATGCTCGTGTTTCTTCTCCCGAATTGCCAAATGATCTCCGGTTAACTTGAAACTTACGCCTATGCTTCAATTTACATGATAGGACCTGAAATGTGACAAAGGAACACAACCTAGCATAAGATAGTCCAAGAAAGCAAAAACTCAAGCCAAAATGATCAAGAAACGAGGGTGCAAACATGTGTAATTATGACGTTACCAGATATACTTCATGGCTTCACGAGGATTGCTACATGTACCCTTTGCTGACGGGTCAATCAGGTCCTCTGGTTTCCTTTTTCCCCATAGCTCCCATGCCTTCAATCATCATCATCTCATATATATATATATATATATATACACACACACATCAGAAAGCTATCATATCTGGGTTCACGTTTTGGTGTCACTAGAAAACTAGAAGACGAGTACTGTTAAGTACTCACCCAACAAACAAGTGAAAACAGGACTTCAGGATCATAGAAATCTGTGTTCCGCCTTCTACTCACTATCTCCAACAGTAACACTCCAAAGCTGAATACATCTGATCTCTTCGAGAATTGTCCGTAGAATGCATATTCAGGAGACATATAACCACTGCACCAAAATGTGAGGTGCTATTAGTATTACTAATCAATCAAGTGTCAAATTTTGGTTGCTTAAGGATTAGCAAAAGGAAGGGGCAAGCATATACTATGTTCCAACTATACGGTTGGTGTTCGCTTCAGCCTGATCAATCCTGAAAATCCTAGCCATTCCAAAGTCTGAAATCTTGGGATTCATTGCTGCATCCAGCAGAACATTGCTTGCCTTGAGGTCTCGGTGAATGATCTTCAGTCTTGAGTATTTATGGATGTATAGCAGTCCTTGAGCTATGCCTTCTATTACCTTCACTCTTTTCAGCCAATCTAACTTTGATTTCACAGGTGAGCCTACGTACAAGCGACATCAACGCAGATGGTAATCAGGGTTAGCAAACAATCAATAATAACACATGGTTGCAGTAATTCTTCAGTAAGGAGAAGTAAGTATACTCACCAAAGAGGAATTTATCCAAGCTTCGATTACACAAGTACTCGTATATCAATATCTTCTCCCCCTTTTCAACGCAGCAACCCAAGAGTCTAACGAGGTAGTTATGTTGGAGCTTTGCAATGAGCCTTAGCTCATTCATGAATTCCTCCAACCCTTGTCCAGATTTCTTTGAAAGCCTCTTTATTGCTACTTCTTCATGACCAACAAGCATATTTCGCTGTGAAAGAAATGTAACACTGTAAACAAAAACTACAACAAAGAAGGATTAACTATTGTGTAAAGAACAGACGAGTGCACCTTGTAGACAGGGCCAAAACCGCCCTCCCCTAGTTTATTGGTCTCAGAAAAGTTGTTAGTGGCAACTAATACATTCTTGAAGGTGAAGTGGGTATTGTTTTCTTGGTCCTCATTCGCAATCTTGTAGTTTCTCTCAGCATTGCTTCCTGATAATTTAACTGATTTTGTCATATCATAAGAGCTTGAAAGGTTCTTTTTAGTTTTCTTCACTAATACTACAAAGAGAACTTTACCTAACTTGTCCATGCGTTTCCTTCTCAAGCAAGCAAATATTATCAAGCTGATTATAACAATAACGAAGCCTAGAGAGCCACACACAGCACCGAACACTATTATGTTATTGACTCGCTATGACACAACACCTAACAATGGCCAAGTGTAACCAATGGAAGGGACTGCAGTATAGTGGCTCAAGTGATAAATATCGAATCCACGGGTCTCTAAAGTTACTATTACTCAGCTTCAGTTTATTATTTAGCAAACCAGATTATGATGAAAGAACTAAAACTACTCTAGCAAACTACAGTTAAAGTTAATCTAATTACAGGTTGGGAACTCACTTAGGTATGATTCCCCCTAGCCACTAGCCAGACTAACGATTGATGATTCTAACTTGTTTCACTTTCATTCACAATGCGGAGAATCCTTGACTAGACCTTGAGTCTCGACTAAAGGAACAAGGCCCTCTTGAGTAAATTGCCTAGAGGGACGTATCCTTCTCTAGAACAACTGATCAAGGCGTTCTGAACTAGACTCCCTCTATCGAAAGAGGTTCTCAATCGATACAAAGCAGTGAATCAACCCTCGACTAAAGCAATCGATCCACTACTATCAATCTATGGTGCTCTATTGACCTAATCAGGTATTCCCTCTCATAGGATCAAAGTAGAATCAATAATCTCGACTAAAGCAGAATTGAATCATGAAAACATGCATAGATTGAATATGAACTCAAGATTATCAAGTCAGAGTACTCATACAATCATCCAATCAAACAAACATAGCTAGGGTTCCTCAAAACCTAAGTGAAGGGAAGTTACTCCATAGAGAAGAAAGAGACTGTAGTAAGAATCTTCAGATGATCAGTCTTCAGGTCCGGGCTTGTTCCTCGAGCTTCCAAGGCGAAGAAATCCTCCAATTCCACTCTTAGAATGCCCTCAGATCGCCCTTTCTCTCTTTGGTTCGTCCCTTGGGTGTTTGGGATCCAAAACCCAGCTCTCCCCTTTCCTTTGGCTGAAAATCGGGTTTTAAACAGCAATTCCCGACTCACACGGGCAGGCCGCACGGCCGTGCAGCTCACCCAGTTGCCCGTGCGATTCAAAACGCAGCGTATCGATTAGTTGAATTCCAGGCTTCTTACACGGCCAGGGTCGCACGGCCGTGCAGCTCACCTTGCACGGCAGTGTGGATTTTCTGCTCTGCCCGTGTGGCTTGCTCAGCCTCTGTTTAATGCTTCGTTTCTCCCTCGTCCGGACTCCGAATCAGTCGCCGTTTGATCTCAGACGCTCGTAGTCTCGTCCTCTTTCGTTTCATAACAAGCTTGCATGATTATTTGTCCATAAAGTGAGGTAGAAATCCATTCTTCTTCAGGTCATGCCCGAGTTTCTTCTCTCGAATCGTCAATTGATCTCTGATTGACTTGAAACTTGCGCCTATGCTTCACTTTATGTGCTAGGACGTGAAATGGGACAAAGGAACACAACCTAGCATAAAATAGGCCAAAGACGCAATAATTCAAGCTCAAACAATCAAGAAACAAAGGGGAAAACATGTGCAAATACCGAGTCATCAAATCCCCCCACACTTAACTGTTTGCTTGTCCCCAAGAAAACCTAACTCAAACCAATGCAACTCTCCAGACCTCTATAGCAACAAACACCCCAGATCGTAGGTAGAGGACTTCCTAGATCATTTAGCAACTTACGAGGTCAACCGACACACAAGTTATCTCATTGCTTCTTCGGCGAGAGCACTAGTATCGAGTCGGCATCATGGCAAATAGTGAACAGAGGACAAATGAATTGTGGATGAAGAGATTCTCAAAAACAAAAGATCATGGACTCACATTTTTCAAGGTGCTCTATTTTCTTCTTGAAGATTGTTGGAACCCCTTTTCTTTTCTGTTTTGCTTGTTTTCTGTTATTTTTTTTTTCAAGGGTCCCAACCTGCTCTTACCGGCCATGCCAGGAGCGGATGTCTCGAGCCTCGTGCGGGGGAAAGACATGTAAGGGGGCTGGAGGTAGTAGGTCGAAATTGGGAACGAATTCTCGTCTCCCCTTACACACTTTCGCCCTATTCGCACGGGAGACGTTATTTTCAAGGGTCCCAACCTGCTCTTACCGGCCATGCCAGGAGCGGATGTCTCGAGCCTCGTGCGGGGGAAAGACATGTAAGGGGGCTGGAGGTAGTAGGTGGAAATTGGGAACGAATTACCGTCTCCCCTTACACACTTTCGCCCTATTCGCACGGGAGACATTATTTTGAAGCACATTTTCGAGCACCTGTTAAACTCAAAACATGATACAAGAGTCCATGACAGGTAGAGAATCCACAACACCACACAATTCAAGGGTCCTAAGATCACTAATTCACTCACTCAACCAACACAATATGAAGAAGCAATGAGACTTCTTAAATGCATCAACATCCTCCATAGTGCTACACTACCTCCCTAGGTTGCATATTACTATAAAGACTGTCAATTCAAAGCATACTGAGCAGGCAATTGCAAGGAACACGTACTTGGAGCCCTCAAATTTCAAAATTTGGACAGTGGACTAGGCTCCAAGCACACAAACAGTCAAACATTCACCCGCATAGATAATCGAACACCCCCCACACTTAAGCACGACATTGTCCTCAATGGAGGAAAGATAAGGAGGGTAGAACGAAGTTACCAGATCAAGGGTGAATGATGATGAACGGGTCAGGCGGTGCATTCCAGAAAGAGAGAGTAATCAGAACATAAACACCACACAAAATCTCACAAAGGTTGAGTTATTGACTCTAAAATCAAATAGCAAAACTGACTCAACCGAGGAGAAATAGAGAAAGAAATGCAAACCGACTGGTTGGGTTGCCTCCCAACAAGCGCTTCTTTCACGTCGTGAGCCGGACGATGGCTCCTAAGTTTCGGTCCATGCTAGAACCTCCTTGAAGTTGAGGTTCTCGTCAATGAGGTGGAGTCGCAAGTCACGAGCATGTGGTGTGGCAGGTGATGAAGGCTCATGTACTTGATGCAGATGAAGTCTCCACCCTCGAGACCTCTTCTTCTCTTCTCTCGTCTCATTGCCCCAAACCAGATATGACAGCATCGATTGGCCACCATCGCGTCCACCAAGAGGGACCGATGTTGATGTGACCTTGGTCTGGCAAAGAGACACTGTAAATGGGTCCTTGCTAAGCAGTTCCTCGAAGTTTGGTGGAGATATCACATGTAACGCATGGCCGGTGCAGGCCTCTTCCACCTTAACTCCGTCCTCAGCCTGGACGCCAATTTCTTCTTCAACCTCCCTTCCTTCTTCATGTGGTATCACCCCTGGGAAATGATCAAGAACTCCTCTTGCTTCACTTTCGTCATCCTCCACAACTTCTTTCTGCACCCTTTCTTGCTCTTCTTCTTCTAGCACGGATTAGAGAGCAAGTTGCCAAGCAATTTCTTTCATGAGATCTTCTTGCATCTCCGCACTCATGCCCGCCTCTTCAAAGCTCAGTTTGGGGTGTGGGAAGGTGTGGTCGGCTACGACATGACACTCCTGATCATGATCATCACGGGAGCTCTCCGTGATAACTTCAGTGTGCTCCACAATGTCCTTGTAGCCTTCTTCTTCCTCCTCCTTTTCTTGTATGGTAGCAGAAGGGTGATCTGGAGCAGGTTGCGCCCAAGATCGCTCAAGATCATCGACGCTCTTCTTAAGGCTCAGGAGGATCTCCTCTGTTTCACGATAGGCCTGGACACACTGATCCATCCTGGAGCATGATCTCTCCATGAGAAGCCTCAATTCATAGTGTGGATCTGGCTGTGGAGTGTAGCATGGCTCTACAGAATGGCCCGTGAAGGCCGCCATGGGTAACTCCAGCTCCAATGGCCCTTCTAGTTGTGGGAGAAATTCTTCTTGGTAATGAGGTTGTTCTTGATATGCCCAGGAGTCCGGTTGTTCTCCGTGGTAAGGGGGTTGGTACTGGAACCCGAATCCATAGTCTTCTCCTCCTTGATTGCTCAAGGGAGTCTCGGGGTAATACCACCCGGATGGTGGTGGATACCCCCAATGGTTGGAGAAGCCATTAGGATCCATGATTCGGATCTGCACCAACAAAAACAAAAACACCCAAGTGAAAAGCAAGGGTGGAAAAGAAAAGGAAAGAAAAACGCTAAAGTAACAAACTTCTGCCTTTCCTAATACTCTAGAAAGTCCCCGGCAACGGCGCCAAAAACTTGACTCGCTATGACACAACACCTAACAATGGCCAAGTGTAACCAATGGAAGGGACTGCAGTATAGTGGCTCAAGTGATAAATATCGAATCCACGGGTCTCTAAAGTTACTATTACTCAGCTTCAGTTTATTATTTAGCAAACCAGATTAAGATGAAAGAACTAAAACTGCTCTAGCAAACTACAGTTAAAGTTAATCTAATTACAGGTTGGGAACTCACTTAGGTATGATTCCCCCTAGCCACTAGCCAGACTAACGATTGATGATTCTAACTTGTTTCACTTTCATTCACAATGCGGAGAATCCTTGACTAGACCTTGAGTCTCGACTAAAGGAACAAGGCCCTCTTGAGTCAATTGCCTAGAGGGACGTATCCTTCTCTAGAACAACTGATCAATGCGTTCTGAACTAGACTCTCTCTATCGAAAGAGGTTCTCAATCGATACAAAGCAGTGAATTAACCCTCGACTAAAGCAATCGATCCACTACTATCAATCTATGGTGCTCTATTGACCTAATCAGGTATTCCCTCTCATAGGATCAAAGCAGAATCAATAATCTCGACTAAAGCAGAATTGAATCATGAAAACATGCATAGATTGAATATGAACTCAAGATTATCAAGTCAGAGTACTCATACAATCATCCAATCAAACAAACATAGCTAGGGTTCCTCAAAACCTAAGTGAAGGGAAGTTACTCCATAGAGAAGAAAGAGACTGCAGTAAGAATCTTCAGATGATCAGTCTTCAGGTCCGGGCTTGTTCCTCGAGCTTCCAAGGCGAAGAAATCCTCCAATTCCACTCTTAGAATGCCCTCAGATCGCCCTTTCTCTCTTTGGTTCGTCCCTTGGGTGTTTGGGATCCAAAACCCAGCTCTCCCCTTTCCTTTGGCTGAAAATCGGGTTTTAAACAGCAATACCCGACTCACACGGGCAGGCCGCACGGCCGTGCAGCTCACCCAGTTGCCCGTGCGATTCAAAACGCAGCGTATCGATTAGTTGAATTCCAGGCTTCTTACACGGCCAGGGTCGCACGGCCGTGCAGCTCACCTTGCACGGCCGTGTGGATTTTCTGCTCTGCCCGTGTGGCTTGCTCAGCCTCTGTTTAATGCTTCGTTTCTCCCTCGTCCGGACTCCGAATCAGTCGCCGTTTGATCCCAGACGCTCGTAGTCTCGTCCTCTTTCGTTTCATAACAAGCTTGCATGATTCTTTGTCCATAAAGTGAGGTAGAAATCCATTCTTCTTCAGGTCATGCCCGAGTTTCTTCTCTCGAATCGTCAATTGATCTCTGATTGACTTGAAACTTGCGCCTATGCTTCACTTTATGTTCTAGGACCTGAAATGGGACAAAGGAACACAACCTAGCATAAAATAGGCCAAAGACGCAATAATTCAAGCTCAAACAATCAAAAAATAAAGGGGAAAACATGTGCAAATACCGAGTCATCAGTTATTACCAGAACTTGGTAACTCAGCAGCAACCCTTATATAGATAGGTAGTCCAACTGGATCAACAGAGAGTTTACGAATCTCAAAGATATCTCTAGACCAAACCGAGCACCTACTACCTTGATAAGCATATGCATTACATGAACAGCTGTTGAAGCATATCGATTCACATTGTTGAACATCCCCAACTTTATAGGCCCTAGTACCCGATCTCAAAATACTCGCTGCATATCCTGGAATAAACTCATCACTACTCTTCAAACCAGCACTCAGATTCCCACAATGAAGATCAAATTCCCTGATGCATCCACCATTATAAACATTGGAGCTGTATTCATCCTTGGATTTGGGAACGAACCCTTCTACACATCGACAGTAAGGCGGCCCGGATTGATCATCGCAAGACCCGAAAGCGCCACAATATCCCTGAATTGCACATTGCTCTCTGGGTTGCGACCAGAACAAACCCCACTGTCGGCTAGAATCCAACCACGACTGCTGTTGGATGTTACCATCAAGACCCATCACGAAATGAGAAATGAAGGAATTGTTGTACAAAGAATAGGTGAAATAGGTCTCGTTCTCATTGTCAACAAAGGAGGAGTTGAAGATGTAATTCAGTCCCATCTCAGGAACTTTGCCGAAGGTACGACCATTCCAAGGCCCACTGTTCCAATAAAGGGAAAACTCGTGCCAGATAATCACTAATTGATTCGTCCCATTTGGGTCTATTTGGAGGGAGAAAATCCCAGGGGCAGGATCATCCATACGCTTCCATGAGACAAGGTTTGTGTACTTACCTGTGATTTTGTTGCGCCCGATCTTTGCGCCAGGCAAGAACCTATCAGTTGGGTTATCAAAACTCTGCCACAAGATTTTATCATCATCAGAAGCAGCAGAAGAAGCCCTTAACACGAGATTTCCATTGTCGAGAAGTACAACTTCTAATGAAGAGGAAGAAGTGGCTGGGGTGGCATCAGTGGACCAAATTGGGACCTTGAACCTGCTGAACAGAACTAGATTACCGCCGGAGATCCTCAACTCGGTGGAGGACTTGTCGAAAATGGGGGGTTTCTCTATTTGCGACCCAAACTACGGTTCTGACTATTACTCTGTAATACCAGATGCCCAGATAGTAATTGGTTGAGTTACCTGGCTTGAAGAAACCCATTTCAAAGACGCTTCCCGCTGAGACGATGGTTTGGTCTCCGGAGAGAGATTGGTTTTGAGTGATCCTGTTGCTGTCCGCAATGCAGATATGGGTTTCCAGCGACAAGCAAGTGAAGATGATGACTAACATGTTCAGCCAGAGACGATGGACCATGACTTCCATGGTTGGTTGCCGGAATCGGAGCCGGGGCGGAGAGGGGAAGAAGAGGGAGATTTTCTTAAATCTTAACGAGTAGCTTGACAAAGACCAAATGATTCAGGAAGCGAATTTTGCCATGAGCATATCAAGCAAGTCAAGATTTCTGGCTGGGGAGGGAAGACTTGTTTGGCTACTGTGATAGTGATATCTGGCCAGTGGCCAGCCAAGGGCTCCGAGACAAAATATGAATTCGTGAGTTGACTACAGAAATTGAGCTGTCATGTATGTGGACTAAGTGGTCAAAAATGGAGTTCTACAATAACTTACCAGAAACATTCGTTCTTCTTCACCCTGCAAATCCCATATGAGCAAATTGATGCAGCAATCTGCGTCCACGACTAGCTGTAAATTACAATGGACGATCATCCTCCAGTAAAGCTCCTTGTGTTTCAATACGCCACTTCCCTTTTGTTTTTGCTCTTCCACCTGTGCCTCGCAGCCGACAGAGTCACTCCCGACCAACCGCTCCTCAGCAACCAAACCATCGTCTCCGCCGGCGGCATCTTCGAACTGGGTTTCTTCTCTCCGGGCAACTCCACCAACTCCTACTTAGGGATTTGGTACAGCAAAATCCCCTTGCAAACTGTAGTCTGGGTCGCAAACAGAAACACTCCCATCCCCGACCGATCTTCATCGGCGCTAACCATCTCCAACGGCACCCTGCTTCTCTTCAGAGAATCCGGTGTCCCAATTTGGGCAGCGAGTGTTAGCAGCAGCTCATCGGAATCGCCACCATCTCTTGAAGCTGTACTCCACGATAACGGCAACTTCGTGTTAATTGATTCTTCTTCTTCTTCGCCGCCGCCGCTTTGGCAAAGCTTCGACTATCCAACGGACACGCTTCTTCCGGGGGCCAAGCTCGGGAGGAACAAGCTCACCAACGAATTCACGAGCCTGGCGTCGTGGAACAACGCTTCAGATCCAGCTCCTGGCGCCTATTCTTTGCAATTGGACCCCAAATGTACTATTCAGTTCGTAACTCTCTACAAAAACCTAACCTCAGCCACCACGATTCCGGGGGCAGAATTGATGAACAACAATTCCTATACGGAGAACGACAGGGAGCTGTATTTCACCTTCAACGGTTCATCATCATCAGGCGGCGCCAAATCTCGCATCCTCTTGGGCAGTAAGGGAATTGTACAGGGATTTTCCTGGGTTGATTCTACCAGCAAATGGTCCTTAATTTGGCAGGAGCCGCGGGACCAATGCCGAGTATTCGCCTTTTGCGGCGCATTCGGGAGCTGCGACATTGCTTCCTCGCCGCCCTGTAGTTGTTTGACAGGGTTCGTACCGAAATCGCCACAAGCATGGAGCCTGCGAGATTATTCTGATGGATGTGTGAGGAAATTTCCTCTGGGTTGTGAGACTTCTGGAGGTGATAAGAAAAAGGACCGGTTTGTTGAAGGGTATGAATTGCCTGATAAAGGCGGCCAGTTGACTGTTGGGGGTTCCAGTTATTCAGTTGGTAGTGCTCAGCAGTGTGAATCCATTTGCTCATATAGCTGTTCTTGTACTGCTTATGCTTATCAGGCAAATGTGTGTTCGATTTGGTCAGGGGAGCTTTTCAATCTTCTGAAGCTGCAGAACGATCGCTACAGCCAGCCTGTTTACACAAGGCTTGCTGCTCTTGAGAATGAGACTCTTGGTTCCGGAAGCAATCTGAAGAGAAAATTACTTATTGGATTTGGTGCTGCTGTGGGAAGCATTGCTATTCTCGTTATCGTCGTGGCTTTGGTTTCTATTACTAGAAGAAACAGAAGAAAGCGGAAAGCTGCCAAGAATTACATGGCTGAGATTGAGAAGAACAAGTATGGAATAGGGGGAGGGGATGGGCAGAATAATGACACACAGCTCAGCTTTTCCAGTCTCAAGGATGTATTGGTTGCTACTGATAACTTCTCAGAAGCTAACAAGTTAGGAGAAGGTGGATTTGGGCCTGTCTACAAGGTTGCTTTGCTTCTTTACTTGACCCTTTTGATTTTAGGTTGCAAATTTGCTTTCTTTGTCTGACTTTTTGGTTCAGTTATGTTGCTTCCTTTGGCTTATTGAGAGGGTATCTTTTATTCTGTTGACAGGGGAAGTTGAGTGGTGATCAAGAGGTAGCAATGAAAAGGCTTTCCAAGAAATCAGGACAAGGTTTAGAGGAGTTCATGAATGTGTTGTGTGCGATGGGTTTCAAGAGGGATTTGGGACTCTGTTTTGTAAGAATGGAACAGAGGGGTTAAGAAAAAGAGAAAGAGGGAAACGAAGAGAAGGGAAGAAGAGTTGAGAATGGCTTCTTCGAGGCAAAGCCGGCCTCATTAACACTAACGTGTTCCTTTGATTAATCTTCTTGTCTCCCAATTACAACCATTCAAAATGAATTAAATAGGCAAAGCTCAAACCTACTACTCCTAAAAACTAGCTACGGAGCACTATCCCACTACCAACAACCCAATTAAAAACCCCTAATTTCCAGCTAATAATTTGCACGTAACAGAATGAGTTGGCCAAATTGCAGCATACCTATCTGGTTAGGCTCCTGGGCTGCTGTGTTGAAAGAGATGAGAAGATATTGATTTACGAGTACATGCCCAATAGGAGCTTGGACAAGTTCCTCTTTGGTAGTCACTCTCTCGCCTTCATTCTGTTGGCTTGATGTTGATGGTGCCCGCATGAAAGCAAGTGTTCTGAGATAAACTTCACTATGATCAGGTTCATCTGAAAAGGCAAAGCTGGATTGGGCAGTACGCGTAAAGATTGCAGAGGGTGTAGCTCAAGGACTACTATACATCCATAAGTATTCAAGGTTGAAGGTCATTCACAGAGATCTGAAGGCAAGCAATGTTCTGCTTGATGCAGCAATGAATCCCAAGATTTCAGACTTTGGAATGGCAAGGATTTTCGGTATTGATCAGGCTGAAGCAAACACCAACCGTATAGTTGGAACGTAGTATGTGCTTACCTCATTCTTTTACCCGTTTTGTTTTTGTTTATAATCTAGTACCTGCCAAAATTTGATTGATCAGACTAAAACTAACAATTTAAATTGTGATACAGTGGTTATATGTCTCCGGAATATGCATTCTATGGCCAATTCTCTGAGAAATCAGACGTCTTCAGCTATGGGGTGTTGCTGTTGGAGATAGTGAGCGGAAGGAGGAACACAGACTTCTATGATCCTGAAATCCCATTCTCACTTGTCTGTTGGGTGAGTACTTTACAATACTTGCCTTTCTAGTTTTCTAATCACACCAACCATGAACATAGAGCTAAGAGTTTTTTTTTTTTGTTATGTGTATACATGTTTTGATTGAAGGCATGGGAGCTATGGAAAGAAGGGAAACCAGAAGGGCTGATTGATCCGGCAGTGAAGGATACCTGCGTTAATCATGTAGAAGCCGTGAAGTTCATCCATGTGGGTCTTTTGTGCGTGCAAGAAGTTCCAGGTGACAGGCCAACCATGTCTTCAGTAGCTCAGATGTTGTCGAGCAGCGATTCTCAGTCGTTTCCATTGCCAGGAGAACCGGCCTTCAACACTAGAAGAGCTGTTTCTGTTGTCGAAAGTGGCGATCAAGTTCGCGTCAATTGTTCAAACAATCAGTTGACGATGAGCTTGCCAACTGGGAGATAGAAAGCCAGGCACTAAAAGCATCTGCTATTTGCAGTGGGATCAGTAACCTTCATTGTTGTAGCAGCAGGCCCATTAGTGCCTATATAGTAATCTTAGATATAAGAAAGGATTTGTAGTAGAAGTTGAATATTACCAGGAATGGGCATTCCCCGTAATCTTCAGATAAACTCAGGAAGCCACCCCATCTCACACAGCCTAGTCCCATCAAGTCATCAACAAACCAGTCTTAAATTTATACCTCACAATCAATTTTCTATTTCCTGCCCTGCGTGTGGGACGGTTTGGAAAAAGAGAAAAGGAAGCAGAGCTGTCAGTAACTGATGGGTCAGTTAGTCCATTCTCTTGTTCCCACGTGTCAGTCCTTTTTTTATTTAAATTAAATGCAAAAGGGCAGTAAAGTAAAATTGCACTTACCCCTATTTATTGTTAACGCTGATTTTGACCGGACCACATCAGCGCCTCCTTCTCTCTCCTCGAAAAACCTTTAATTTTCCTTTCCTTAATCTTTAACGGACAATTTCTAACTCGTTTTAAGTCGAAATTTAATTTTTTTGCACAATTAGATCAGATTAATTGTGCTCTTCAAAATGATATCCACTTTGATATTTTTTGGACATAATTTTTTTTTCCAGTTATTACCAGTATATACCATCTGGTCTTATTGACTGGTATTAAATAAGACCAATACCATATGGTATAGTGTGGTAATATCAGACAATACCATACAATACCATATGGTATAGTGTGGTAATATCAATATATATTTCATTACCACCAATACCATACATTACCATATGGTATAGTGTGGTAATATCAATATATATTTCGTTACCACCCAATACCATATGATATAGAGTCATAATATCACTATATATTATCTCAAAGGAAATAAACAGAAGAATGGAGAGAAAAAAAATCGTCTTTTATCGCCTCTCATTTCCTCTTCCGCAATCAAGAACATCAAAATGTCAAAAAAATGAGAAAGATCGGAATTGAGGCCAACAAGTTGATGAAGAGAAGAAATGCAATGCAAGAGAGTGGCTGCAATTTTTATTCGTCAATTACTAGATAAAAAAATGAAAAAGAAGAGAATGAAGCTGATTTAGATATGAAAAAGAGAGAAGGAATAGAGAAAGAGAAAGAATTTGAAAAGGAGATTGTGAGAGGAAAAGGAGGAGAGAAGAAAGAAATAAATGAGGGTTGCAGAGTTCTCTCTCATTTTTTTTAAAAAGTAGTCATTAAATGCAGGATAAAATAAAAAAATAATTAATATTGAAACAGACAAAAATATCCTTTCCCATTCCATGTCCAGCCCCATCGCAAGATTGCTCCATCCCTAGATCTACGGTCCCCATTTATTACTGACAGATCAGTAACCAAGTGGTTACTGACTCTATCCCAAGCCGGAAGGAAGGAAGAAAACTGCAAAGTTGACAAGTCTAGGTTATAGAGTAGAGGTTTCATTAAGAGCGATGAATCGATGCTCCCAAGTTGGAAACTTTCATTGCTTCCATGTTCTCCTACACTATCATTGTACTATTAGTTAGCCTCTCACGTTTGTCCTTCATTTCCATCCACGAATTCTTTCCATTCCCGCCATGGCCACACTCTGCATCAATCTCCCGCTTCTCATCCTCGCAACAGCTTTCTTCGTTCTATGGCAATCCGTGATAGAAACATCATTATTAGGTGTAGACATTGCTTTTTGTTCGGACAAAACATATTTAATTAAATAAATGTTAGTTTTTGTTTAAAGTTAACAATAACAAATTTTAAACACACTACTAACTGAAATCGTATTTGCAGTGCTTGAGTTGGGTTTTGTTTCCCATTAGCATTGAGATAGCAATAGCAAATCTCTACGAATTAGACTTGTGTTCAATGTTGGTTGTGATAGAAGTTGATCGTTTGCTTGACATATGAGATTGTGAGGTTGGATTTTGATTACTAATTAATTAAAGTCTAAAGAAAGAAATAACAATTTCATTTAAGACAATTACAATAAAGTAACTACATAATTAGAACAATCAATAATTACAATTTTACAATTAAGCTCAAACCTGCCCAAGTTAAAAGATGCCAATCAAGCCTAGTCAGCCACATGAGGCTCGTATCTTGGTCAAGCCCAGTCAACAAGTCAGGCCCAAACCCAATTGCAACAGACTGACCCAACTAAATTCGGACCAAGCCTAACATTGGTCTAGCTAGACTGGTCGAACCAGACCAGGCCCAGCCCATTCACCATCCAATCAGAAAAATACACTAACCTACTCTATTCTGGCGCTACAGTACATTATTTTACTATAAAAACAGAGGGACAGGGAGCTTCCTTGGGGACACTTCCTTCCCCTCAATAAAGCAGAGACGCCTCTGCTCAGAACCAAAATTTAGACACCTTTTCTTCTTTTACTTCTTCTTCTTCCTCCTCAGGAGCTGTAGAAAAAAACAGAGAAAAGAGGGAGTTCTGCTTCTTCTTCCTCACGCCTCTACTCCCTCAAAGACAAACTTTCTTTCCGCGGTTTCTTCTTAGGCTCCTCCTCTTCAAAGAAAACACTCTACAAAATAAAAGAAGCTTCAATAGTCCATACTCTTTCTTCTCGGTGGCTGGTACAAAGAAAAACAACATAAAAAACTATTTTCCTTTACAAACTGAAACAGAGAGCTCCCCTTCCTTTCCTCACGAAGCAACAAAAATAAAACACAGCCAAAAGAGAACAAAAAGGAGAGCAAAGACAAGAAGAGCTAAAAAGATTACAAGACAACAACAAGAAATTGGAGGAAAGCATTTCAACCCATTCCAAACATCAAGCAAAAGGTTGGTAAGCAAACAACTTAACCATCTTTAGATTCAATCATCGCCATACATAATCATCTCACTTCTACCTTTCTTAACAAGCTTTAAGAGGAAATTATAAGTGGTTACCTCCAAGCAAATTACAAGTCCATCTAAACACCTTAAGAGGATCATATCTGAATCTCTTTTCCTTTCAAACACTCAACATCATTGTAATCCAACTACTTACTACAATCATCATTATTGTACTTATTTTTCTCCTAAATTCTAAGTTTATAAACTTAATAGCATACAAGTATTTTCATTCAAGATGACTTTCTTTCTGTTAAGACAACCAACTCATAGTTATATATATTATTTCTACAGTTACTAATCTACTAATAACTGTATAAGTATAACCATATGGTTCATCCATCTTCTCGATTAAACTTCATTCAATGTAATCTTTTTATCTAACACTTCCATAATAAAAACAGAAAACATATTTGTTTTCTTTCATGTTCTTTTCTTGACCACTTTATTCCGTCCATTTCGATATTCGTTTCTAATTCTACTACTTGTTTCCATTTTTATATGGTATGCTCCATAATTAATCTAAAATCAAAATTTATAAACAATCAAAAACATATTCGACACATACAAGCTCTTAACCAAAAACCATCACAATCACCTCAAACCCATGCACATGAATAAACCAACCAAGAACACATAGTCACAACAATCAAAATCTTTTATTTAAGCTGCAGTAAATTAAAACACAAAAAGTTCTAGTTTGTATAGGGTGTTGAAAGCTCATTACGAAAACTGAGTTTCCATCTTAAACACAAGGAAAACCAGAAAGTCACAATCCGTCGGACTCCTTCTCACTTCGACGTCGCCGGCGTCCTTCCCAGTTGTTGTTGTATCCTTCTTTCCTCGATCAAGGGCAGAACCCCAAAAATACAAAAACAAAAACCAATTAAAATCAATAAAAACAAAATCAAACACCGAAAACCGAGTTGCATGTATCGATTTTACCTAGTCGAGGTCGGATTAAGTCGGATTCTAGCAGATTTACTGCCGACGATGGGAGTAGAATAGGTGGCAGTATAAGGAGAGTGGAAGAGAACCAGAGAGGAGATAAGGTGAAAGAAATCGAGAGGGGAAGAAGAGAGGCGGATCGGAGAAGGGTTTCTCCCCTTCTTCGTTTTCGTACGTCGAAAGAGGGAGAGAGAGGAGGGGTCGATTTTCTTTTGTTAGAGAGGAGATGATAGGGCTTCTTTCTGGTAATAAAAAAGGAGAGCGAGGAGGTGAGGGCGGTTTGGGGCGAGAAACCAGATGGTTTCTAGTTCGACGAAGAAGTGAACGAGAGGAAGCAGAGAGGAAGAATCGAGAGAGAGAGAGAGAGAGAGAGAGAGAGAGAGAGTGAGAGGCGGTTGTTTTGAGTCGTCTAGCGTTTCTAAGAGAGAAACTTATACCTAACTCGGTACTAAGTGAGCGTCGAACATTCTACCTCCTGTTAGCTAGCGAAATTAGTCCAGCAAGTTGACCAATCGGCCTACGTGCAAGCTATTCAAAAGTGGGTGTGTTTAGCCTTATTTTACTCTATTTTAAACACTCTTAATACAAAATTTTAAACGCGAGATAATCTCTTGGTTAGATTAATTCCATTACTTTCAGAAACGTAAAATTTTCTTCATGTTTCAAAACTAAATAAAATCATTTATTTCATAACCACGATCAGCGTAATGTGGTTATAACTAAATCAACTTGACCCAAACTATGTAGACTTTGATCCCGACTACTCGGGTACGTAGGCAACCAATTGGTTCGAGTCCGACTAACACATTTTATCAACAATTTGACGTGTAAGCGTTAACACTTGAAATCACACATTTTTTAAAACGAACTACGTGGACTTTGATCCCGACTACTCGGGTACGTAGGCAACCAATAGGTTCGAGTCCAACTAATAAATTTTCTTCCTTTAAATCATAAATACCAAATCACATCTCTTAAATAAGAAAAACAATTATTATCTTAATCACGTATCAATAGAAACGTGTTACGATCCCCTTTTCAAAACCAATCAACTTGATCGAACTATGTGGACTTTGATCCCGATTAACTCGGGTACGTAGGCAACCAATAGGTTCGAGCCCAACCAATCTTAAAACCATTTTTTTATGTCAATAGACGTGAAAATCTGTAACTTTAAATCCAAAATTTACACTAATAATATCGTCCAATTTGACTCTGAAAATTTACATTCAAAATAATTAAAAATAATCGAATATTACGCTTAAATACACAAACAAATCACAATTAATTACACAGCCAACCCTTAAATGATTATCGATTTCAGTAGTACCCATCTTGGGGCGTTGTGGGGTGTGAATATACTTCCCCACACGTAACCGTACTCCCGAACCCAAATCTCTAAAATTTCGCAGGCCAAATTCAGGTTTTGACCCTAAGGTCGAGACCGTACCAAATAGTGTTCTACGCACTACAACTACGGTCGATGGCGACTCCGAGCATATCATGACGGGTCCTCGATTACAAGGGGTGGTTGCGACATTAGGGATATTATTAATATGTTTAGTAGTTTTTAGTAGAATTAGGTTTATTATTAGATTTTCTTATCTTTCCCTATAAATTACTTGGGTATTGAGTTCTAATCAAGCAAGAAAAATCATTTAGAAAGTATATCTTAAACCCTATTCTCTCCCTGACCTCTAATTTCTCAATCTCTGTCTCTCAAAGGCCTCGGCCGATTCTTAATTCTATTCTTCTTCTTACCCAAATTCTCAATCTCAACCCGTCTATCTCCGGCAACCAGACCATCGTCTCCTCCGATCAGAACTTCGTCCTTGACTTCTTCTCTCCCGCATCAACATCTAAAAAAAACTACATTGGGATATGATAATCTTAAGATGGAGAACGAACCGAAAGGCTAAACTTGGACAGGTAATGGAAGGGTCTATAGCGGCTTTTACCCACAAAGAGTTGAAGATTTCTACATGAAATTTCATGGAGAAGTTGGGAGAAGAAGGTTTTGGTTCTGTTTATAAAGGTAAACTGCCTGATTCAAGTGTTGTAGTAGTTAAGAAGGTGGAGGTCATCAACTTCAGCCACGCTGACAAGCACAAGCAATTCCTTGCGGAAGTTAGGACCCTTGGTGCAATCCAACATGTCAATCTGGTTGGTCACAAAGGATCCTCATATGATAAATCTAGGATGCTGTTAGTATATGACTATATGCCAAACGGTTCATTAGCATCTCACTTGTTCAAAGAAGTTGGCTCAAAGACCCTAGCTGGAAAACGCGATATAACATTGCATTAGGAGCACAAAGGCTTGGCATATCCATACGAGAAGTTCAAAGAATGCATATTTCACTGTGACATCAAGCCAGACAATGTGCTTTTGGATTCCGTGTTCTTCTACGGGGAACAATAGGGTACCTAGCGTCGGAATGGATTTCAAGGGAGGCCATAACTGTGAAAGCTGATGTATACAGTTATGGGATTATGCTCTTTGTGCTAGTATCAGGAAGGAGAAACTCACAGCGACATACATGCGTAGGTCGTTACTTCCCAAGTTGGGTAGCAGCTGTTTTGAATGAAGGTGGGAATGTGATACATCTGTTGGATCCAAGATTGGAAGAGAATGCTGATATTGAAGAGGTGGGAAGAATTTGTAGAGTTGCTGTGTGGTGCTTTCAAGATTATGAAAGTTGTTGATCACCGGAGAAGCCTGATAAGCAGATTTCATTTCACGCGTAAAAGTTACATTTACATATCTGTATAATCAAAGTTAATATCCTATTTACTACTATTACTTTGCATCATTTAGAGATTGCACTATAAAGTTCATAAAGATTACAATAAAGTCCTCGCTTCTTATATCTTGGACAACTCCCCCCCCCCCAATCCGGCAAGCTGGTGCTTATACATCCAAACGACCCAGCTTGACCTGTAGATGCTTAAACACATGCATTGGAAGAGCTTTTGTGAAATTATCAGCGAGTTGATGGGCAGATGAAACATGTATAACCTTAATCGTACCAAGTAAAATTTGATCCGTAATAACATGGAAATCTATTTCTATGTGTTTGGTGCGTTCGTGATTTACCGGATTGTCAGCTAACCTAATTGCAGAGAGACTATCACAAAAAATAGTGGTAGGGACATTAAGAGTAACATTCAGATCATGAAGAATGTAACGAATCCATAATAATTCACATGTTAAGCTAGCCATGGCCCTATATTCTGCCTCAGCAGATGATCTAGAAACAGTTTTCTGTTTCTTTGATCACCAACTGATCAAGGAGTTACTAATGATGAGAACATAAAAGCCTGTTGTGGAACGCCTGGTGTCTGGATAACCAGCCCAGTCGCTATCACAAAAGGAATATAATTTAAGGTCAGAAGTAGAGGAGCAGAGCAAACCTTGACCGACTGTACCTTTGATATAGCGAAGAACCCTTTCAGCTGCCTGGATATGGTGATCAGTGGGTGTGTGGGTGAACTGGCTTAGCTGGTGAACAGCGTAAGCAAGGTCTGGCCGAGTGTTGTAAAGGTAGAGTCACCTGCCTACCAATCTTTTATAAATAGAAGGGTCAGTTAATAATGTTCCTGAGTTAGCAGAAAGCTTGGAACCCGGGACAGCAGGAGAATCACAAGGTTCTGCTGCTAGATAACCATAATCAGTTAAAAGATCCAAGGCAAACTTCCTTTGATTAAGAAGAATTCCTTTGGAGGACCGAGCTATCTCTAAGCCAAGGGAAACTTAAGTTCACCTAAGTCTTTAATGGTAAAAGCTTGAAGAAGTTGAGTTTTCGGGTTCTGAATAGCAGAAAGATCATTACCCGCAAGGATAATGTCATCAATGTATACTAAAGCTACAGTAAAGGAAGAATCAAGCTTTCTAACAAACATAGAATAATCTGCTTTGGATTGTTTATAACCTGTAGATGTAAGAAAGTTAGAAAGTTTGATGCTCCATTAACGGCTAGCTTGCTTTAAACCATATAAAGACTTATTTAGACGACAAACACAATTTTTAAAACCAGGTGGCACAATTAGACTAGGAGGTATCTTCATGTATACCTCTTCATCAAGGTCACCATGTAAGAAAGCTGTATTGACATCAAGCTGATGTAAATACCAGTTATTCATACAGCTAAGGAAAGAACAATCCAAACTGTTGTATGCTTAATAACAGGGGCAAAAGTTTCTATATAGTCTAGACCAGGGGTTTGAGTATACCCATTTTCTACCAAACGAGACTTAAATCTCTCAAGAGATCCATCAACAAGGTATTTGATTTTAAATACCCACATATTTCCAATAGGAATTTTGTTAAGAGGAAGTTCCACAATTGTTCAAGCTTTAGTTTTATCAAGAGATGCTAATTCAGAATTACAAGCATCAACCCATTTAGGATCTTTTATTGCTTCTTTGTAGGTTCTAGGCTCAATTAACATAGAAGCAGCAAGGATAAGGTTTTTGTACTCAGAACTAAGATTGTCATAAGTAATAACATCTGCTAAAGGGAATGCTACAGAAGCAGATTCTGCTACACGGACAAAGTCATTAAGTCGTTTTGGTTTAAACTTAGTCCTAATAGGACGAGCATAAGCTGGAGGTTCATTGGTCTATATACGATTAATAAGATCTAAGGGTTGTTCTGGAGGAAGTGAAGGTGATGAGGAAGTATTTTCAGCAAATGTGGAAGGGTGAATAGTATGAGTTAATGTATTAGGAACTAGAATATTAGGAAAACAGAATTCAAAACCAGGTTGTTGAAAAGAACCGTGTAAAGGAAATACGTTTTCATAAAAAAACAGTATCCCTAGAGAAGAAAATGTCATGGGAGATAAGAATATACAATGTATGGCCTTTAATAGAATGATGAAACCCTAAGAAAACTGACGGATCAGCTCGTGGTGCAAACTTAGGTCGGTTGTGTTGGAGGGTGGTAGCATAAACCAAACAACCAAATAAGAGTTTTATAGACTGGTTTGTTTTTGAATAAAATCTCATAAGGAGATTTGTTTTGTAAAAGAGGAGAAGGGAAACGATTGATTAAGTAGACTAAATGCAACACAACAAAACCCCAAAAAACTATTGGAAGAGAAGCTTGAAATAGCAAGGTTCTAGCCACAACTATGATGTGTTGATGGTTCCTCTCAACACGACCATTCTGTTGAGAGGAAGCTACACATGTTTGTTGGTGACTTATGCCATGAGATGAATAAAAATAAGGAATATTGAATTCCTGACCATTATCAGTTCGTATGATTCTTATTTTAGCAGAGAATTGAGTTTTTACATAGGTAGTCAAATCTAGTAAAATCTGCCTAGCTTCACTCTTGTTTTTCTTGAGATAAACCCACGTGTGACGAGGACAGTCATCAACACAAGTCAAAAAATATTTATGACCATCAAGTGTGGGAGACTGATAAGGTCCCCAAATGTCTATGTGTAAGCGTTCAAACACGGATTGGGAATGGGAATCAGTTTAGGAAAAGGTAGACTCTTTTGTTTTGCCAAAAGACATATAGAACAATGCAGTTTATTTTTATTAGTAGATTGATATTTGACAGAAGAGTCAAAAACAGATGACCGAGGTAAGGCAGTATGGCCAAGCTTATAATGCCATAAGTCAAAAGGAACCAAAGTTGTATTGAAACAAACATTACAGTGGCTGTGAGAATTGAAAGTGGGAGGAATTTGGAGATGATAGAGGCTAGAGACTTGCTTAGTTGTACCAATTGTTTCTAGGGACGAAAGATCATGTATTAAGCAAGAGTCTGTGTAAAACTTTAAGGAACAATTGGAAGTTTTAACTAATTTCGAGACTGTAATTAGATTAAATTTGAATGCTGGGATAAATAAGACATCAAACAATGTCAAAGTTGAAGTTAACTAAAGAGTTCCTATGTGGGAGACCTTAACTCGAAAACCATTTGGAAGAGAGACATTCATATTATCAATGATTTGATAAGAGTGAAACAAGTCTAACACAGAAACTACATGATCCGTAGCTCCACTATCAACTATCCACACCAACGAATTTAAAGGTGTTTGGAGAGATGATAGAATAGTACCTGAATCATTAGAGTTGATAAGATCTGTTGCCACAGTTGTGGGAACATAAGGAGAAGTAGTAGCCTGAGATGTAGATGCATCTTTGGAAAACAAGGGAGCAACTTGAGTAGTGGTAGTGACAAGATTAGCCATGGCAGTACTGGTGGACTGTAGATGCCTAGGTTGAGTCTGGTTGAGAAGAGACTAGTATTGTGCCCGTGATAAGGTCACAGACTCTTCACTAATAGCATCTTTTGTGGTTGGTGGAGAATTCAACTCAGAAGTGACAGCATGAGCTATTTTACGTGCCTTGTATCCAGGTGGATAACCATGGAGTTTGTAACAACAATCCAGTGTGGCCGTAAAGACCATAATGAGTACAAAGTGGACGTTTTCTTCCTCCACCATGGCTCTAAGAAGCATTCGCTTGGTTTTGTGAGGATCCACCATGACTGGGAGGTATGTTACTGCGACTGGAAGCAAGAGTTGCATGGCCATGAGTAGCCAGAGCAACAGGAGGAACGTGGAGACTACCAGACTGTCTCTCCTACTGTACCAGACTTGAAAAAACCTTGTTGATACTTGGCAGAGGCTCCATAAGCAAGAACCGAGATCGAACATTGCAGTAGCTCTCGTTTAAGCCTTCGAGGAAACGAATCACTTGATCATGACACATATACTCACGAGCCACAGACGCAGGAAGGCAAGAACAACGAGGATTGCAAGTGCAAGATGGAAATGACCGCAAGATTAGAAGTTCTTCCCAAAGAATTCTGAACTTCGTGAAATAAGCACTTATAGTCAAGGTACCTTGCTTGAGAGAAGAAATCTCGTCACAGAGATCTGAGATACGAACTTCATTCCCTTCGTTGAACCTTTCTCAAAGGTCTTCCAAAGCCTTGACTGGCGTATCAAACCAAAGAACACTCTATGCTATCTCAGGCGAGATAGAACGTTGAAGCCAACCAAGAAACAAGACATTCGCCCGATCCCATGTCATCCAGAGAGGATCATCACGAGACGGAATCGAAGCAAAAACATCAATCAGCGAGAGTTTGTTGCGAGCTTGCAATCCCCTCCGCAGAGAACGCACCCACGAATGGTAATTTGCGACAGAGAGTGGTGCAGTCACGAGTTGAAGAGACGGGAGATCGCCATTCGAGATGAAATAAGGATGCGACAAGAAGAGGAAGCGTCGATGAGCTTGAGGGAGCCGATGAACTGACTGGCGGAGGTCCAGAAGTTGCCTAAACCGCTGAGAAAGTAACCATTATCATATCTAGGTTTTCCTCAAGAACGCGAAATCAACTGGAAATGGGAGAAACACAATCGTTTGAGACTCAAATAAATCGGAATAGAGAAGTGAGCGAAAGAAGAAAAGTGGCATTTGCCAACACATGAAAAGTGTTGTAAAAAGTGTCGAAAGTGTTGTCTATGCAATATGCAACACTTTTAGTAGTATCACCTTGATAACGATGTAGTTGCACATGTTTGCACCCCTAGTTCTTATCCGTTTGTGGGGCATAGTCATGTATTTTTGGCCTATTTTATGCCGGGTTGTGCTACTTTGTCATATTTCAGGTCCCAAACGTCAAGTAAAGGCTAAGCACGAGTTTCGGGGCATTCGAAAGTCATTCGGACGAGATGGAGCCAAAGCACGGGCGCGCCTAAATCAAAACACGACAGTGTTCTTAGACCGTGTTTTTACTGCCGAGACTTGATCCAAGATTGTCCAACACTGGCCCAAAACACGGGCGGAACTGACTCAAAACACGGTCGTGTCCAACATTAGGCACGACCGTGTTTTCCCCAAAGGTGTGGCCGTGTTTTTAACACGTGGCAAAGGGCACGGACACGGCCGTGCCCTCTACCGTGTTTTGCCCAAAGTCGGGTTTTTAAGGCAAATTTGAGCAAAAACACGGGGATCGACTTTTGAAAGCAAAAACAGAGCCCTAGATAGAGAAAGTGCGAAGAACACATCCTAGAAGCAATCTTGGCTCTGGGTTTCATCAAATCGAGCTTGGAGATCATCATAGGAGTGAAAATCATCATCCCAGAGCAGATTCTTCCCATTGTTATGAGTATGACTGCTTTGTATTCTGTTTTTCTCTCTCTCTCTCTCTCTCTATGGAGTAGACCCTTCTCTCACTTGGGTATGAAGAACCCTAGTTCCATGTGTTAGGGATTTGATTGCAATGACTTGGGATGATTATACTGCTTGGTTTTAATCGAATGATGCATGATTCATTGAATTGATTGAAGTCTAATAAGCTTTTCTTGATTTTTGTTGCAACCTGAGATAAATAGAATCTGATTAGGTTGTGAGAGCTTCTTCATTCGGTAGTAGTAGATTGGCTATATGAGAGTTAGTCCGTTTACTGCTTTGTACTGGAATCCAATTCCAGTAGTGGAGTTCTGTGCTTATTGCTTCAGCTTTCTATCCCGGTGAAGACTAGTCGTCTGCCGGGTAGTTAGACTGAGAGGTTTTGGTCAGCTTAAGAGATTCCAAGCTACTGTCGAATCTTCCACAGTTTAATCAACAGTAAATCAACCCAGGGTAATTACAACTGAGAACTAACTAAGGAGCGAGGGGGACTCATTCCCGAGTGACTCTTCCTTTGCTTCAGAAAACCGAATCAATTCCTGCTTTCTTTCTGCTTTCAGTTAAGACCAAAACCAATCGACTTAGTTTGCTAGATAATAGATAATCACGAATTAGGCAGTAGATCTAGACCCCGGGTTGATATTTAGAACTTTCCACTTTACTGCATTCCCGCACTGCGATTACGCTTGGTCGCAGTTTGGAGTTGTGTCGTAGCGTGTCAAGTTTTTGGCGCCGTTGTCGGGGAACCTCTAGGTTATTGGAGAAACGTGAAAGTTTGTTACTCTAGATTTTTCTTTATTGCATTTTATCTCTTCCACCTGTGTGCCTTCACGGGTTGCTTCTGCTGATTGTGTGCAGGTAGTGCATGACCCGTAGTGCATCCGGGACGCATGGGAGAGATACAACAGTCTTTTCCTGAGGTGTCCAAATCATGGTTTCAATGATGCTTTCAAGGTGGGCACCTTCTATCACGCCCTCTTCCCAGAAGACAAACAGCTGATTGGCTCGGTTTGTGGAGGGAACATGCTGACCAAAACACCGCCACAACTGAATCAACTCTTTGAGGAGATGGCAGAGAACGGGTATGATTGGAGCACTGCTAGGAGGTCGAGGAGAGCACCAAGCCGAGGTGTACATGCTGTGGGAACCCACTCCTCTGATTTGGTGCACATACTGTGGAGGACAGCCAGGCCATGCGTGAGTCTAGTACACCCCAGGAGCAGGTGAACTTCATCAACAATGTGCGGCGCAACGACCCCTACAGGAACACCTACAATGAGGGATGGCGCCAGCATCCAAACTTCTCCTAGAGTGGCAACAGCAATCCGAAGCCACCTGGCTTCCAAGCCCCTGCAACTAGCTTCCCAAACCAGAGGCAGCCATACCAGCCTCAGCCGGACTAGATGCAGCAACAACAGCCACTCTATCAGCCCAGACAGGGGCAGGCTTTTCAACAGCCCCCACAGCAGCAGTACCAGCAACCTGGTGCACCTCCATCAGTTCCAGCACCGAGCGATCCCGTGTCAGAACTGAGGGATCTAGTGACTACCCTGGCGAGCACTAGTACCCAAAAGTTCAACAAATTGGAGCAATTCATGGAGGTGGCTGCAGGTAAATTCATGGAGATTGAAGCTGGCCAGAGAAACCAGCATGCACTCCAGCAGGATATGGACACCAAGATCGGGCACCTGGCAGATGCCCTTGCTTCCCGACCGGCTGGCACACTTCCTGGCCAACCCCTACCGAATCCTAGAAATCACAAGGAGGGGTTGCACGCCATAATGCCTCGAAGTGGGACTGTGACTGCGGAAGCACCGCAGAAGAGTGCCAAGAAGGTGACCCAGATCACCCCTAAGCCGGAAGAAGACCTGGTGATGGAAAAGGAGCCAGAGGATCAAGCTCCAAAGCCACAACCTTTAGTGGCTGAATATAAGCCTAAGCTCCCTTTTCCCACCAGGATTCACAAAGACAGGCTAGAGGCCGAATTTGGCAACTTCTCGTCCATGCTTAGGAAGCTGCATGTTCAAATACCCTTCATGGAGGCACTAGCTCAGATGCCTAAGTATGCGAAGTTCCTGAAGGAGCTTCTCTCGAAGAAGCGGAGGCTGAGCAAGCTGGCCACTGTGGAGCTCAGTGAGGAGTGCTCGGCCATTCTGCAGAACAAGCTTCCGCAGAAGCAGAAGGACCTAGGTAGTTTCACTATCCCGTGCTCTATAGGTAAATTGCATGTAGAGAGGTCCTTGGCAGATCTAGGTGCTAGTATCAATGTGATATCATATAAATTGTTCAAGAAACTAGGCCTAGGTGAATCCAGTGCAACTAGGATGAGTATTCAACTAGCTGACTGATCTATAATTCACCCTAGGGGCATAGTGGAAGACCTTCTGGTTAAGGTTGGCAGATTCTTTTATCCTGTGGATTTTGTTGTTTTGGACATCAATGAGGACACAGAAGTGCCACTTATACTGGGAAGGCCTTTCCTGGCCACCTCCAAGGCCCATATAGATGTGCATGACGGGACCTTAGTCTTTAGGAATGGCGAGGAGCAAATAACGTTTTCCATTGTTAATACTCTTCCTGCTTCATCACCATTGCATGCTGTTTCTCACCAGGAGCACGAGTCTGTGGTGTATCCGTCTGTGCTTCCTATTTTGCAGGATTCCCCTCCCCTCCCATACCTTCACCGCCACTCCCATCCACGCCGTTACCAAAGAAAAAGATCAGGGAGGAGTGGCGACCGAAACTGCAGGTAACTAAGCCTGCTCACAAGGAAGCCGGAGACCACTATGAGCAGGTCCCGCTTCCTGAGTCTCGACCACCCTGGCCATCCGAGTATTCACTCGCTTGCATCTTGCCAGATGGCCAAGTCGAGTTGGCGAGTGCTGGTGGTCACACCCGCCGTGTGCACGGCCACCATCTGAAGCTGTACATCAAGAGCGACGTGGATCCGCTCTTGAAGGCACCTGCTCCTACACCTCTCTGAGCATCCACCTACTGGCATACAGCTAAAAGACGGTAAAGAAGCGCTTGTGGGGAGGCAACCCCACCACGGTTTGCATTTCTACCCTTTTTTCTTTTCATTTTTGTCGGTTTTTGAGTCTTTTAGTCTGTCTGGAGTCTGTCTGGAAAGTATTTCATGCCACGGGCGGTTCGTTTTAATATGTGATTGGGTAATTTTTAGAGCCGGGGCACGAATGAGTTTTGGTGGTTTGAAATAGGGATTTTTGAAAAATTGCAGAATGGGCTCGGCAGTGAAAACACGGGCGCCAGAGGATGAAAACACGGCAGTGTTTTCCCTCCTGCCCGCCCGTGTTTTGCTTTCTGGCCAGAAGTGCTCGCGGCAGTAAAAACATGGGCGCTGGGGTTCCAAAACACGGTCTTGTTTTGGTCCCAGCTCGCCCGTGTTTTCAAAGGGGGGGGGGGGGGGGGGGGGAGCACGCCCGCGACTGTAAAAACACGGGCACGGAGCACGCCGAACACGGCCGTGTTCCATCCTGCCCGTGTTTTAACCCCCACCCCCCCCCCCCCCCCCCCCCCCCCCCCGCTAATAAAATTCGATTTTCGGCCCCTCTCCCCCCAGAACCATTTTTTTCAAATTCCCACCGCCCCCCTCACCGGAATTTCGGGTTTTTCCTCTTCTCCTTCGATTTTTCGGCCATAACTCCCTCTCCCGACCTCCAAATCACAAACCGCGACCTCCCCCACGCTCCTGGCGTCGAGGAGCACAATCCCCAAAGGTTTGGGCTTGTTTGGCCGAGGTTGGGTCTCCGGCGGCGAGTTCTCCGGCGAGTCTCCGGTGTTTTCCGGCGACTTGGGGTGTTTTCTTCCACTTTCTTCACCTCTCTTGCGGTATCTACTTGCATCTCCAGGTGTGTTTTCATTGCCTTTTCTTTTATTTTTGGAGAATCGATACCTAGATTAAGGTGAAGAATTTGTGATTGTGGCATGGATTTGGGAATGATTTGGTAGGCCGATGACGCTCTTTGCTTGTTATATTTTTGTCTCGGGATTTCAGTTCTTCGGCCTACCATTTGCATGTTGGCATTGTATGCATGCTTGTGTGGTTTTTGTGTGGTGGATCGATTGGTGAATATTTGGTATGGATTAGGTGTTTGTTCCACCGGGGGCCTAGTCCACTGTCCAAATCGCTCGATTTGAGGGTCCCCGGTGTGTTTGGTTGTGTGATTCTCGTGTGATTGGTATGCTTGTTTCACCGGGAGCCTAGTCCACTGTTCATATCTTTTGATATGAGGGCTCCTAGTGTGGTTTTTGCCTAACATTGACCCTGTTCGCTTGTGTGCCATTTGTACATCCTTGTGCTTTGCAGGATCATGGAAGACTACCTCGACCAGTTGAGCATCACCCAACATCATCTGCTGCGGACCATCCATAACCGCACTATCTCCGAGCACCTGCATCTCAATTTTGAGGTGTTCGAGGTGCTTCATGCCAGGCCGCAAATGGAGGCCGCTGTTCGCCCCTATGGTTGGCGGCGCCTTCTCTGCCTCGCCGAGCCGACCTACCAGGAGCTCGTCTGGGAGTTCTACGCATCCTTCCGTCACTCCCCGAAGGGGTCCGCCGACCATTCTGATGCGGTTCATTTCACGCTCGGCGGGGTGGAGCACTCTGTCAGTTACTGGGAGTTGGCCTCTGCACTTCGGCTCAACTCGCACCCCAGCGACCGACCCCCGTACGTGGACATCACTGATCCCACCGACTTTGCTTCCCAGGCTTACTTCCAGCGAATTTGCCTGCCGAACCATGTGGATGAGCAGTACATTGCCAGCCAGACGCGGGCCACTCTCCTCCGTCCGGAGTGGCGCATCCTCAACCATTTGCTCACCCAGTCCTACACCCCCAGCCGAGGCTCGTCCAACCGGGTCACACTCCGGACACTGTTCTTCATGCATGCGATGGGTCGCTCTGAGGACACCATCAAGCTGGGCTCTATGCTCACCTGGACGTTCGCCAAAGCATCCGCCAACCAGGATCTCAGCCTTGTCTGTGGCCCGGTGATCACCGCCTTGGCCCGCTACTACAGGGTCGACATCACTGGGATGACCATGGTCCGAGGACCGACCCCGTTCGGCGAGGTCGTCCTCCGCCACCAGCATATGGTTGATTGCCAAGGGCGTGTGCACTGGATTGTGAGCCTCCCTCGTCCACCTGAACCTGCAGAGGGTGACCAGCCAGAGTCGAGCGCAACTGGGGGACGCCGGGTTCCCTGCCGTGCTGTTCATCGTGGCCAGACTCCTACGAGCCCCTCCGCTGCTCCCGGGTCTCCGGCTCCCGGGTCTCCTACTCCCGTGGTGCCCATTTCTGACCAGTTGGCGGCCATCGCTCAGTAGAACGAGCGCATTCTGGCCGGCCAGGAGAGCATTCACACCCGCTTGGATCGTGAGCGGGACCGCGGGCGTCGTCTTATGTCCGGCCAGCACTACATCATGTCATACTTGGGCTTGGACCCGAACGCAGTCCACTACCCCTTCGTGCAGTCCCCGGTGTATGAGGACGAGTACCCTCCACCCACCGGCGATGGTGGTGATGCATTCTAGTGGCGAGTGGCTGGTTCTGCACCTCATTTGTTTTCCAGACTGACACTCCATGTTTTTGTTGTTTCGTTTTTTTTTATTTTGGATTGTAGACTTGGAACTCCGGTTCTTTCACCCAGTGTGTGTCTTTTGTTGACTTTAGCTCTGTGCCTTGGACTGGTACCCCTTCCAGTCCCCTGCTATTGACTGGTCTGCCTCCCAGTCCCCGTTCCTGATCTCATTTCACGGTAACAACGTTCCCCTTCCCTCTGCTCGATTGAGGACACTGTCTCGTTTACGTGTGGGGGTTCTTTATATTAATTGGAACGTATATATTTGTGCTTGGAGCCTAGTCCGCTGTCCAAATCTCGAGATTTGAGGCCTCCAAGCATTGCTGTTTGCTTGATGTTTGATCTTATTGGCATTGTGGATGTGATTAGTGAATTGAATGGCTTTTGACTTAATGCATGACAACTTGAGTGTGACTAAGACAACTTATTATGATGACTGAGATGTGCAGTAGAACTGTGTAAGGGTTCAGTTTTTCAACTGTTTGCTTACCAACTGTGACTTGGATTGATCACTTGCTTTTGACAGTCATTTATGCATCTAGTTCAAGGAATCCGAATGAGAGATAGAGCATATAGGTAGCCATGTGAGACTTGAGCTGCTCGTTTCTTTCTTGTGCGATAGTTCCCTCTTCCATGATGTGCAGCATTCACGTTGTCATTAGCTAAGATGATGGAGGCGTAGGATTAGCCCACGACCAAATTGAATATCCTGATGTGTCATACCCCCTAGTCAGCCCTTTGAGCCGTGTGTTATCCTTTCTTTCGGTCTAAATGGAAAATCACCCCTTTGCATCTTTTAGAAGGTTCCACAGAGTGGTTTCTCCATGTTTTCTGCTGTTTTTGCTAAATGTAATGTGAGAGTTGGAGGTAGTTCTTGAAAATAAAAAGGGCATATGTTTGCAAAAATGTGCATAGGTGGTGGTTCTCTCAAGAAATGAAGAAAAAAAAAAAAAGAAAAAAAAGTGAATGAAAGCAAAAGAGAGCCACCACCACAAAATCTGAATAGCGCCCATGGAGTAGTGTTTCTTAGCAGTGTGGCTTGGGAATACTACGTTTTTTGTTACCTCCTTCGCTCTTGTGCTTTAAAGAAAGTAAGTAATGCAGAATGGCAGAAAGAAAGAGTGGTTTGATTGACTGTGAGTGTGTTGGGTTTGGAATTGTGGAACCTTGTGCTATGAATACTTCCACCACCTAAAAGGCCTTTTCCCCATGTCCAAGACCCTAGCCAGTCATCTGAACTTGTGTCTAAGACCTCCGGATTAGTTAGTGGTGACACCTCATATGTGAACTAGCATTTAGAGGCTGCCTTCATGGTGAAGAGACGTTAGAGATTGAGAGAATAAGCATGCGCATTTTTCGCATCGAATTGTCCTGACCCCACTGGTCGAGAGTGAGCGATTCATTTTTTCATATTCTCTATACTCTTTATCCCGGTGAGGACCTAGATTGCTCGGTCTTAATTCTGATATCTTGAGCTTTATGCGTGAATTGACTGTTTTGAATAAGTGGTTGGGTCAAGTCTATGTTGATTGGTGAACAAAAGGGAGACTCTTCATTTGCTCGACTTTACTGCATTCGAATGTCATCTGTGGTGGTTGTCTAGGTTGTCGTTGAGGTTGTCCATGTGTTAATGATCTATGATCCACGTGTTTTGTGCCGATATGGTATGCCCTAAAGCCTGCTTGATTGAAACGTTTTGAGCTTACCTGGTGTCTGACTTGGTTTGCTTGGGGACAAGCAAACGGTTAAGTGTGGGGGAATTTGATAACGATGTAATTTCACATGTTTGCACCCCTAGTTCTTATCCATTTGTGGGGCATAGTTGTGTATTTTTGGCCTATTTTACGCCGGGTTGTGCTACTTTGTCATATTTCAGGTCCCAGACGTCGAAGGAAAGACTAAGCACGAGTTTCGGGGCATTCGGAAGTCATTCGGACGAGCTGGAGCCAAAGCACGGGCGCACCTAAATCAAAACACGGCCGTGTTCTTGGACCGTGTTTTTACTGTCGAGGCTTGATCCAAGATTGTCCAACACTGGCCCAAAACACGGGCGGAACTGACTGAAAACACGGCCGTGTCCAACATTAGGCACGACCGTGTTTTCCCCTAAGGTGTGGCCGTGTTTTTAACACGTGGCAAAGGGCACGGGCGGGCAGCAGCAAAGCACGGCCGTGCCCTCGACCGTGTTTTGCCCAAAGTCGGGTTTTTGAGGCAGATTCGAGCAAAAGCAGGGGGGATCGACTTTTGAAAGCAAAAACAGAGCCCTAGAGAGAGAAAGTGCGAAGAACACATCCTAGAAGCGATCTTGGAGCTGGGTCAAATCGAGCTTGGAGATCATCATAGGAGTGAAAATCATCATCCCAGAGCAGATTCTTCCTATTGTTATGAGTATGACTGCTTTGTATTCTGTTTTTCTCTCTCTCTATGGAATAGACCCTTCTCTCACTTGGGTATGAAGAACCCTAGTTCCATGTGTTAAGGATTTGATTGTAATGACTTGGGATGATTATACTGTTTGGTTTTCATCGAATGATGCATGATTCATTAAATTGATTGAAGTCTGATTAGCTTTTCTTGATTTCTGCTGCAACCTGAGATAGATAGAATCTGATTAGGTTGTGAGAGCTTCTTCATTCGGTAGTAGTAGATTGGCTATACGAGAGTTAGTCCGTTTACTGCTTTGTACTGGAATCCAATTCCAGTAGTGGAGTTCTGTGCTTATTGGTTCAGCTTTCTATCCCGGTGAAGACTAGTCGTCTGCCGGGTAGTTACACTGAGAGGGTTTGGTCAGCTTAAGAGATTCCAAGCTACTGTCGGATCTTCCGCAGTTTAATCAACAGTAAATCAACCCAGGGTAATTACAACTGAGACCTAACTAAGCAGCTAGGGGGACTCATTCCCGAGTGACTCTTCCTTTGCTTCAGAAAACCGAATCAATTCCTGCTTTCTTTCTGCTTTCAGTTAAGACCAAAATCAATCGACTTAGTTTGCTAGATAATAGATAATCACGGAGTAGGTAGTAGATCTAGACCCTGGGTTGATATTTAGAACTTGCCACTTTACTGCATTCCCGGACTGCGATTACGCTTGGCCGTAGTTTGGTGTTGTGTCGTAGCGTGTCACACCTAAAGGTGGTGTTACCTAAAGTAATTTGCAACACTTTCTCACTTTTTGTAACAAAATAAGAAGTACTGCATATGTATTACTCATATGCAACACTATTTTAAGCAACACCTTCAAAAACGTTTACAACACTTTTTGAAAAGTATAACCAACATGCATATGTTTAATTCGTGATAGGTTTAGTTGTCACACATTCCCCACCTCTACTGCACTAGTTTTGACACGAAAAGTACAAAGCTGACGCTTTCAATTGTCACTAATAATTTTCATATGTGACCATAATTCTGTCACAAATACACTTTTTGAAAAAAAAATTGTATGTTCTAGGGTGGGGTTTGGTTGTCACTGAAAGTACAATTTTTGACGAATTATATTGTCACATATGCAGTCCTATGTGTGATGATTTTGGATCGTCATTGATAATTTATTTCTGTGACCATATGATTGTTGCAAGAGAATCATTTTGTGACAAAATTTTTGTCACGAAAGCAATATAATTAGGAAGATGTATTACCAATCACAATAGTTGGTAAAGTGTATTTAGTCACAAAACTAGCTTTGATGACCTATATGATCATCATTTAATATAACATCGGTGATGAATTGAGTTGTCACAAATATTTTATTTCGTGACAATGAAATTATCTCATATGTTTGTTTTGGTGACAAATTTTTTGGCTACATGTCTCTACCAAACTTTTTCCAGTGAGAATATTATTTGTCACTTCTAATATGAATGGTGAGAACATATCTCATCACAATTTCAAATACATAATAGAGAAAATGGTCATTAAAATAATAATAGCAAATTCACTGCATAATAGAAAAAAATATCGTGAAACTCCTATTTGGCTACTAAAAACTGTAAATAGTATTCCAAACAGTCAAAACATAGCACTAATGAGGTTGTTGTTTATCGATCATTAAGTTCATAAACTTCATTTCGGACGCAATAGTTGTCTCATGTCTTCATCATGTTGCTCTTGGAGGTCAGCTAGCTTTTGTTCTTATTTCTTATTTGCTTCTTCTAGTTGCGCCTCAATTTGTTGTTTTAACTTTGAGTAGATCTCTTTTCTTATTGTAGCTCTAGCTTCTTCCCCGACTAAAATGGTTGTTGGCCTCTTTACACGTCGCGATGAGGACTTGCCCTTCCCCTTCGCTTGTAGTATTATCTCTTTGTTAGACAAGAAAGTTCCAAGTTTAATAATCTCTTTTATTTTTTTCCTGTAAAAACAAATAATTTAATTCCACATTTAGATTTTCAAAATGAAATGAATGTAAAATAACTTATTGAACAAAACAATAAAGAAAGGTTACTTACATAAATTGATTTTGATGTCTCATCACACCACACCATCTCTCCTTTCTCATTCTTCTTCATATGCTGAGCACACCATCTCTCCACTTCGTCAGCAGACTTCTCAATCATAGTTTCTGGATCTATCTACAATTTCAATGTCATCATTCAACTTAAAACATGTTAATAAAACTGAAAATGTGATGTAAGGTTGAAAAATATAACTACACTAGAAGTAAAAACTATAAATTCACTTCATACAAAAACTATAAATTCATTACCATGTAAAATTCAATTTCATCATGAGATCTTAAACCACAAACGTTCTTCACTTTCACTTGGGATCTATTCTTTTTATTTATGCCACTCTTTTCCTGTCAAAGTCATAGTGTAATATTAATGTACGAAAGAAAAAATAGGCAAAACTTTCATATAATACATTCTAAGATATGTACTTACTTTAAATGTCCAACGGATGGGATTTTGGTCAGGTTTGATGGCGCGTACAAGCGGGGAATCGGTGGTGGCGCTGGCTATGTAGGCCATACCCCTGAGGGGCAGGTTCTGTTCGCATTCGGGCAATTTTATCCAGGTGTGTCTGATCCATTTGTATCTGAAGCTTTAGCTTTTCGTGATGCGATTAATTGGTGTTTGTTGCATGGGTTTAAGGTAGCCAATTTCTGTGGAGACTGTCAACCATTGATTCGCAGGATTCAAGACCGGGATGTGGCGCATGGGACTTGTGGAGCGGTCTTAGACGAGATTTGTTTGGTTTCCGAGTCTTTTCATTTCTTTGTTTGTACGTTTACGCCAAGGTTGTACAACAGGGCTGCCCACTCAGTGGCTTCTTATGCCCTTTCATCGACAGCTCGATTTAGTGTCGAGTGTCGCGTTTGGTTGTCTAGTGTCCTGTAATATCTATTACCTTCCCGATCTATGACAAAAAAAAAAAATGTTTCGGATTCCCACTTGGCAATAGCTCATTTCCCTCTTCACTAGCAATGCCTTGAGGAACATAACTCTCCCTTTGACTTTCATCCATCTCTTGATTTTTTTTTTTTTGCGGGTGTTGTAACACATGGTTGAATACGCCTTTTTCAGTTTCTTCAATATAAAAGATCTGAGTTTCTCACTACAATTGCTCTTGAATTTATCCTACATACACAGTAGTTCAATACTATATATTGAAGAATATTTTACATGAGCAAAATAAATATTAACTACATAAATGATAAGTCCAAAAATGATCTTACCTCCATTAAAGAACACAATTTATTGTCAATTTCTTCCTCCACCTCATCCCAACTCTTGTTGCTCAACTAAACATGTTTCCTGATCACAACTCCGCAAAAACTAACTAGATGCCGAGTGTTATTACCTACAGCTTGTGTGTCTGATTCCGGAAAATAAACCTCCAGCTTATCCCCATCTTTAGTGGCCAGCACGACAGCATTGCAGGTTGTGACGCCCCTCTTATTTCTTGCTGAAACAATAAAAATGAGAGAAATATTTAATTGCTCGGAGAAAAGTATATGGTACAGTAGTCATAATTTTTGTTTTGTTAATGATAAAAAATAAATTGATGAAACAATCAGAACAAGAACCTAGGAGTCTGAATAAAATGATTGGCCCAAGTCCCATGAAGAGATCCAGAATCGAAGTCGGCTCAACACTCAAGGAGAAGCCAGCTAAACAACTTTCACAATCAACACGAAATGAAGTTTACATCTCTAGAAGGTATGTTGGATATTCGAAGAAGGTGTCTATTCCCAGCAAGGAGTTCACATCTTCAAAGCCGATTTCTACCAATCACTTTAACGAGCATCGAAAGTCACTCAAAGGACCATCGTGGAATGAGCGTGAGGAGGAAGATGAGGATTACGAAATGGAAGATGATGGTGAATATGATTCCACTGACCAAGATTGCAGTGAAGATGAAGTAGGGGATGCATCTGAGGTACTATTGGCCCCTGAAGTTGACAATAGGGCAGAAAACGTAGGTATATGAATTGGTATTCAAAAACTTATTCCTTGCTCATGTCATTCTATTGACCCTATATATATTTATCTCAATTTGTAGTGCATAAGAGAACAAGAGGCCCAACAAAATGCAATGCGATTCACGCCCTAGAACTTGAAGAACGTGAGACTATCATTGTCAATGAATTCAGACAACCTGTTCAAAATGATAAGATTTGCAACCGATTTAGTAGTTTCTTGGGAACTATGGCGCGAAGCAGCAAGTTTCTCCCTCTGAATTATGTTTCATGGCCTCATGTTCCAAAAGGGAAGAAACTAAATGTGATGAATTATGTTAAGGTATGTATATCAGTCCCCAATTCACTATAAAATTTCCCTAATATTTTGAAGCTTAAGCTTTCTATGTTATAATTAAGTGAAACTTCATGTATCCTGTAGTCCAAGTATGTAGTTCCACCCATTTGTGAGAAGTGGGTTATGGAGACGGTATCATCAGCATGGAGAATACATAAGCGTGTCACTAAATGGAAGATGGAAGCGTTCAAAACAAGAGCGGAAAAGTTGGCAAATTGTCCAGATACAATTCCAAAAAATGTATTGGATGATTTGTTGGATCATTGGGAGAGGCCAGCTGTGAAGGTAACCTCCGGTTAATAAAAAAATCTTGGCCTATAATGTTCATTGTGTAAAAGTTGGCTAAATTTCATTGAATTTACAGGAGAAAAGTGACAGAAACACCAAGGCTCGAGAGGGTCAGGTGAATCAACATAAATCAGGAAGGAAGAGCTATGCACGACATCGCCATCAGCTGGTAGATTATTCTAAGGACTCCTTTTCTATCCGTGATTTCAGTTCTTTTATAGTAAATCCTGTGTATCTGTTTCTTCAACTAATGTAGAAGAATGAGAAGGGAAATGATGAAGAGCCAACTGAAATTGAAATGTTTCTCCGAACTCGTAAAGTGAATGAAGGTCCCGATATGGATGAAAATACAAGAGTAAGAATTGTTCTCATAGAACTTATGTTTTAAAGAAGTCCTTTATCTCATCACATGTTACACTTTAGGTCCAATTTGAGGAGTTACAGACTGCCGTTGAAGGAGAAGGAGAAGAAGAGCAAGAAGAATTAGGTACGAGGGCAAATTTACGATTCCATGGACGACGAGTGACTCTAACCATATTAAAGAGGAAACTTGAGGCTTCTACGATAAATCAAGAAAAAGGAACGACCCCAAACACATCTGGGCTGCCTGACGATGTGCAAAACAAGCTAGATTAACAAACATCTCATCTATCAAATTACTTGCGTAATGTTATGGCCTCGTTGAAGGAATCCAACCCATCTCTTGTCATCCCCCAGGACATGTTTGACTTCTTGCTGGTAGACCTTCATACTGAGGCTAACAGGAGCGGTGGGAATGCAATGGCGAACACAGAGATAAGAGAATAGGCCAGGTCAATCTGAGTCATTTGAAGGAATTGTGTTTTTTCATTGAATATGTTAGGTTCAACTCGTAGTTCCAAAATTTTCTTAGCTCTTACCAATTTTTTAAGCTCCAATTGTGATACCTTAGTTTAGTTCCTATGGCTAGACATGTTTTGATGTCAGTATCATATCTAGTTTGTTATAGCAACAGTTAATAAAGTCAAGTCTTGCCCATCTTAAGTATTGTGCTTTTGCAGGTAATAGCTTGCATAATGTGGGGAGGTTTACATGTAGTCTGTACATTGTTTTGATTTTTGGATCATGCCTATAGCAGGGTAAGAATTGAACCACCAAAGATAAAACTGAAAGCGAATTATAGTGGGATAAAGCTAACAGAAGCATGCTTTTCCTTCAGAATCGGCCAACTTTGTAATCTTTTGAGTATTCTGTAAATTAATCTGTAGTGCAACGAAAGGGTACAAAACAAAAAGGGGTAAGTCTACAGTCTACATTATTCGGTAAAGAAAAAGAAATCACTTGCACTCCCATATCTTATAAAAAACTTGACCAAAACAAGACAGCGTAAATAAAGCACAAAACTTACAAATAATTAACCAATCACTCATAGTATTCATCTTAAGAATCTCTTGTTTCTTCTTCAGTGGAGAATCCATCTTCATCCTCTGCCATTTCACCTTCTGTTGAGTGTTCATCTAGCTATGTTGTTGCTTCATCTACAGGCACTGTCTCTTCAGTTTCAATTGGATCAACATCCTGCTCAGCCGTATCTACAGGATTGTCCACTAGTATTCCTTCAACATCCTCCCGTGACCACTTAATCTCACTGCTATCAATTGGTGCAGCAGTATGCAACTCACAGACTCTTGACTCGTGGGAACAAGAAGCAACCTCATCTACTGAACTATGGGCTCCCATGTCAAATAGTCTCGAGGAATTGTCTCCATCAAATAGTGCCAATCTGTTTCCACAGGGTCTTGCACATAGAAAACTTGACTTACTTGATTTGCCATAACAAATGGGTCATCTTGATATAGTAATTTTGACATATTAACCCGTATAAGCCCATAATCATCCATTTCTAAATGAAACCACTTGCACCTGAGCAAAATAACCTTGAAGTGCCCGTAATAATCCAATTGGATAATCTATTCAATAGCTCCATAATAAGCGACATTAGCGAGTATCAGGTTCTTATCTCTAGAACTAGCAAAACTAGATGTCATTGCCATCAATGTTACTCCACTACTTTGTGTTTGACGCCTCTTTTCATGATCCAGATTATGAAATCTATAACCATTAATAATGTAACCTGAGAAGGTCTGAACGTTGTCAGGATTTGGGCCAAAAGCTAACTGTTTGATAGTGTCGGGAGCTGCTCTATCATTCTCGATGCGAGACTTTAACCACTGTACTGTATCTAGAGCTTGGTTTTTCTCTCTTCTCCACCTAGTTGCACGTTTGCGCTTTGTGATTGTTGGTACTCACTGCAGTTTATATGAAAAAAGTGATGAATACACAGAACAATGTAGCAATGCAATTTCCAAAAGAACACAAATAACAACTTACTTGAGATATGCATCAATTTCCTGACAGACTTCCTCACAATAGAATAGAATATAGCATTGAGCTTGGTTCATAATGCTATCATCCAAGTCAATTGACCTCCCTTTTCCATTCCTTTTAGATCCAATTGGTCGGCCAATAATCGGGAACAAAGCTACTGGATATTTCTCTGCAACCGTTCCATCGTCGTTTCTTGAAGGTCGAGTAAACCTTGTATCACCATTCTCATCACTCAAATACCTTGAGCAGAAAGACAAACATTCCTTGGCTGAATAAACTTCAGCTATGCGTGCTTCTGGTTGACTTCTGTTTTTCACATAGTCTTTCAAAACACCTAGAAATCTCTCAATCGGGTACATCCACCGAGTTTGCACAGGCCCCCCAAGTCTAACCTCTTCCACCAAGTGAATAGGTAGATGAACCATTACATCAAAAAATGTAGGTGGAAATATTCGTTCTAATGGACATAGTCTCAACAATCTCAGTCTGCATGTGATCTAAGTCGTTCAAGTTTATCACTTTTCCACAAACAGCCTTAAAGAAGGATCCAAGTCTTATCATAGCAATAGCCACATTCTTCGGTAAAGTCTTACGCACTGAACTTGGAGCAAGTATTGCATGATAAAGTGAGCATCATGACTCTTCTACCCAACAATTTTCTTGTCCTTCACATTTACACAATGAGATATATTATATGCAAAACCATCTGGTACTTTAGCGCCTTTTAAGACCGCATAAAAAATCTCCTTCTCATGATTTACTACGGTATAACAAGCTTTCACCAACTTGCTCTTCATGAGATTTGCAGACTCTCTTAGATGAAGGCTTTTTCTGATTTTCATATCCTTTAAATTACAACGAGCATTTGCATGATCCTTGGTCTTTCCTGGAATGTCTAACAATGTTCCTTAAACATTGTCACAAACATTCTTCTCTATATGCATGACATCAAGATTATGCCGAAGTGTATTATGCTCCCAGTAAGGCAATTCGGAAAAAAATAGACAACTTCGAGAACTGACCACTTTTCTCACTTGTCTTTTTTCCTTTCTTGTCATTGATGAACCCTTTCAACTCCTCCTTGATCTGTGAACCAGATAATGGGGACGATCTCAACCCAAACTCTGTTTCGCCATCAAAAGGGCTCTTGTCTTTCCTCCAGTTGTGTTCTGCACTAAGAAATCTGTGTGCGCCCATGTAACATATTGTATGGCTATGATGCAAATACCCAGAGAATGTGTCATAATTACAATTAGGACAAGCAGAGTATCCTTTGGTGCTCCAACCAGACAACATGGCATATCCGAGAAAGTTGCTGATTGTCTACATCAAACTACCACGCATATTCAACATTTGCTTGCTGTGAGAATCATATGTCATGACTCCATCCCATAAGGTCTTCAATTCATCAACAAATGGTCGGAGGTAAATATCAATATCATTTCTAGGTGATTTTGGCTCTGGGATAAGCGAGGACAAAATCAAGTACTCTGGCTTCATGCACATCCATGGAGGTAAGTTATAAATGGACACTATCATTGGCCATGTGCTATGAGAACTAGTCATACTTCTGAACGGATTGAACCCATCTGAAGCAATGTTGAACTTGATGTTTCTGTAGTCAGATGCAGTCTCATAATCAAAGGAAAATAATGAAAAATCTTGGATGCAATTTGTTTCTTAGAACGGGTACCTTCTTCACTACTATCCCCCGGCCCGTCAGATGTAAACTTGTATCGGGACTCGCCACATTTTCTGCAATTCTTCATCTTTTCATCCTCAACACCATAATACAGCATACACTTGTTTGGACAAGCATGAATCTTCTTGTAGTTCAAACCAAAATCTTTAATCATCGTCTTCATTTTCGCATTGGATGCAAGAATCTTAGCCTCAGGAAAGCCTTGATGAGTAATGAAAGGATTGACTCCATCGAGGCATTACTCCATATGTTCTGACATTTGATAAGATAACGTCGAATAGTGAAAGAAAGCTTTGAGAATTTCTTGCAACCTGGGTACAATTCTTGATCAGCATCATGTATGAGAGTAAAAAATTCCTTCACCTTGTCATTTGGTTCTTCACTACTCTCTGTTGCAAAGGCATTATTCAGTAGGTCATGCATATCATCATCACCAATCACTTCGGCATCTCCTATATCCTCAACAACATTCTCCCCATGATGAGTCCATTGATTGCATTTAGGAGCAAATCCACGTACAATCAAATGCGTACGCACGATATCTCTTCTTTTCAACAATAGATTTATACAATTCACACAAGGACACACAATCTGATCTCCCTCGGTTGCATTAGCAAATGCATAGTCCAAAAAGTTCTCTACTCCGTTGCGATATGCAATACTTTCTCTTGGTTTCGAGAGCCAGTTCTTGTCCATCATTTTAGTTAGTAACCTGCACAATATTTAAGCCCGTGTCAAAGCCTACCAAAACATACCATGAAGCCAATTAACTAATACAAGAAACTAGGTAAAATAAACATCTGATCAAGCATTTGAGTCCATGAAAAAGAGGTATCAAGTATAAGTGTTGGCTTATACTTCTACCCTGCTTTTGTAAATCACTTGAATGAAGGATGCCAAGGAAATCAACTACATTATTTCCTTGAGCTGTGAAAAAGTTAGAGAGCTCATCTTCATACTGAAGGTAAAGAAATTCTACAAGTATTAACTCTGTGACAGAAGGGACACATACTAGAGTTTGTTCTATTTAATCTGTCAATTCAAAATTGGGAAACTAGACCTTCAACCTCCTCAAAATTGGATACGAAATTTCAAGGCCAGTTGCTTCAGCCTATAGTTATTATTTGCTTTCCTTTTCCATGATAGTTAGTGCAATTTACATGCAAGTTGCTGTGATTTTTTTCCAGAAGAATTAAGTTAAAAAGTTTGTTTGATGATGGTGAGAGCTCGTAATGCACACATAGTGTTGGCAACATCCAACTTTTTATTTTAGTTCCATCCATTTAAAAACAACACACTAAACAAAACTGAATGGTTTTTGGCGAAGCCGTTGTACAACACAATCAAATACTTCCGCTGCAAGTAGCAGATACGAAGAGTTAAGAAGCTGATTGATGTTCAGGTCATTTGTTGGGACTAGACTGTGAGATTGGAACAAATCTTGCAAGGGCCTGCGTTTGAGATGGTTTTTGTGCCAGAGATTCTTGAAGCCGAAGCTAGATGTGGATGCCCAGGAGAGACTGATTCGCTGACGAAGAAACAACCCAGTGGAATGAAGCAATTGATTCTTGGGACGACGACCCGCCGATTAGGTGGCAGATGGAGAGAGCGTTCGCGTGCGATTAGATTCCCGGCCAAATATCTTCTCAATAACTACAGAACTCACAAAACAGAAGCTGTTACTTTTCCTTGCCCGCAAGAGAGTTCCACCGTTTTCTTTTAGGAGTTGACAAAGAAGAGTTTTTTATTTAGTTAATTATGTTTGAGAACTGAGAAGCTATATACTATGGGTGGACTTCACTTTTACATACCGTTTGGTATAAAATAATTCTATAAGGTTTGAGAAATTCATTTTGAAATGAAATCTTTTTGTGTTTGGTATTTAAAAGAATTCATTTGTAATTCTAAATTTTGAATTCTACGACATTGAAACTAGTTATAGCAATTCCGAGGAATTGAGATGAAATTTGCAAATGAATTCCACAAGTATTTACTAATATAATAGAATGAAATAATTATCCTCATTTATTAACGAAATTACTTCTACACCTTAATTCTACATGAATGCAATATCAATCACTTCTTTCTAAAGCCATATGCACCTAAGTATGTTGGCTACATGACTCTCATGTCAACGGGAAGTAGATGAGGAAAAGATAGCATATTTTAAGAAGACTGGCAGGCAGAGCAGCCAATTTAGACCTGTGAATCGTCTGTAGGGGATATAAAAATCAAGAAACAAAACTTGAGTTAGCCTGCTCTACGCCAAGGTTAATATATTAGATTTTTATAATTAAACTTGTTGACATTCAATGGGGATGTAGCTCAGATGGTAGAGCGCTCGCTTAGCATGCGAGAGGTATGGGGATCGATACCCCGCATCTCCACTTTTTATTTCATTCCGACCTTCCTTTTCCCCACTACTGAGCTCCAAGGTTTCCAGGGCTTGAACAAACAGGTGAGACCAATACAGCAATCCATAAATGAATGATATAAATAAATGGCCCCAATAAAAAGAACAAAATGCTACTTCAGACACAAACCTGACCGTTTTTATCTTCAGCTGATGATGAATCACTGCTAGAAAAGGAAAACAGCATGCAAGGCATTAAATTATGTGCACTGTTCAAATGGATTCCTGCAGATATTTGCTTGTAATGTGATAAGAAAAAATGCAGTTTACTGGTGCTCCTAGACTTGGGTATCTACAAGACTACAACTGCAATTAGTACTGCATGATTAATCATTAGGAAGAGCAAAATGATTTCAATACAGAGACAAAAATGGTAGGGGGAACAGAGTCAATGGAGGGTAGTGATGGGATGGGTGAATGATTCAGGGAAAGGCATGCCAATAAACACAAAGAAATGATAACTTTTGTGTCCCAAATGAAATGAGAGTTCCAGTTTTCTGCCTTACCCAAGTTATGTTTGTATGTGTGAGATTAGCATGCATCTGTCTGTCCTTTTCTCCCAAAACCTTTGGTACCCACTGAAAATTAAAAGCACACCAGCTCCCTCTCTTTGGCTTTCTATTTGTTTTTGTGGATGTGGTACTCTTTTTGGAGGATATCCAAAGTAGTAAGTTAGCAGGTTGGTTAAGAAATAGCCTTCTACCTAGTTTCTGCATAGCAAAGTACCTTTAGCTAGCCCCATCTGTGTCCTTTCATGGAGCCCTGATTTGTCTTCTGCTTTCATTGTATGAAAAGTACTGGCAAAGAGATTAGGGCACCTACCTAACATTGCTAGAAAGACAAGTGGCAGGGCTGGAAATAGATGGGCAAGTAAGATATCTTAATGAGAAGGAAAGTGGTAAAGGGACTTAAGGAGTATCTCAAAATGTAAACAATCTTAATGTGGTGCCTTTCAATTTAATATAATGAATTATGAATGATTAATCTCGTTTTAAACCTTTTCCCCTGTGATTAGTCAATCACCCGCCCACCAATTTGACAGATGCCAAAATGGTTTTGACCGAGAAAGGGTGCTATTAGTATAAATTTTTTCGGCTGGGTGCTATTTTTGTATTTCTTTTTTAAAGGTGCTATTTCTGGAAAAATTCCAGCATTGGGCAAGAGCTGGTCATTATAATAGGCGATTTACAAAATATTATATTTCGGATGCCAATGGACGAGCAGGTGGAATTTTGCTTTTATTGATGAACTCTTTGCATGCTCTTTTGCATAGTTAGTAAATTACGGTATGAGAAAGTTACGTATAAAATACGTACGAGTATTTACTTTGTTTTTTAGCTAATGTTACATTTAATAGTACGTTAATAATCGTAAATATATAAAATTAATTATTTTTAAAATATAATATATAAATAATAGTAAAGTTAATAATTTAATTCATTAAATACGGATATTAAATGTGATATACGGGTTTTATACGTGTTTAGTACGGAAGCCATCAAATGAACGGGGAAAATGAACGTCTTGACAATAATACGGATACAGAAGTTTTAAACGAATAAAATACATACGGGTACATATACGTGTATTAATCGGAGTGTTTACTAACTATGCTCTTTCGAGAGTTTAGAAACATATTTAATCTTTGTCATCCCGCGCCTAATGGTTCTGTCTTAGTTTACTTTCATGGAAGATGAAGGGCATTTGGGTCATTTTTTGGGTCATGTTCTGGTAAGGTTTTTACTAGAAGATGAAGGGCATTTGGGTCATTTTCAAGCTCATTAAATGGCCAATTAGTAGATAATTAAACGGAAGGATATATTTGTTACGTTTTAATATTAAAAGGGTATGTTTGTGAAAAAATTGGTCAAAGGATACATTTGTTAATTTGTAATAATAAAGGGTACAAAATGCAATTAATCATTTTTAATAGTTAACTTAACAACGTACATACTTAAATTGTTGGAGCCCTTATTTGTCTTCTGCTTTCATTGTATAAAAAGTTAATGGCGCAGAGATTAGCGGTAGGAAGACAAGTGGTAGGGCTGGAAATATTTGGACATATAAGATATCTTAATGAGAAGGAAAGCGGTAAAGGAACTAAAGGAGTATCACAAAATGTAAACAATCTTAATGTCGTGCCTTTCAATTTAATATGATGAATTATGAATATGATTAATCTCGTGTTAAACCTTTTCCCTGTGATTAGTCAATCACGCGCACACCAATTTGACAGATGCCAAAATGATTTTGACTAAGAAACAAACAAACAATTGAATATTTATGAAGAAAATAGAATCCGTTACGAGTTATTAGTTAGGGATCACCCTGCATTGACTCAATTTGACCTAATTGTTAGGAGTCCTATGAAAATTGCGTCCGAATTTAAACGGAGTCAAATGCATTCTTACACTCTGTTTGGGAAGAGAGGCAAATGAAAGGAGAGTGCAAATGTGAGGGGTAAACACAGTTTCCAACACATTTGTACATGTTTGGATAATTTGGAACAGTAGGGGTGGAAACTGCAGGTGCATAATTAGTATTTCGGCTTACCCTCCAAATTGGGGTGCAAGGGAAGGAAGGAAGAGAGGGGGAAATGGGAAAATTATGAATTTTTATTTTTTAATTGTTTTTTAATTATATAATAATTAATATATCAATTTATGGAAATTATAATAATTATAGTTATCATTAATATAGACATTGTTCGGAATTGACCGTTTGACTCTGAGAGTAGGGATGGCAGGCCGGGGCCCAAAAGCGGGTATCCGCCCGAAGCCCGCCCCCAATAAGGGCCCAGGCTGGTTGTGTTTTCGGGCCCGTCAACGGGTGGCGGGTAACCCGTGACCCGTCAACCATGGGTTTCGGGCAGTTGTGGTTCGTCCAGTATCCGCCCCGCGACCCGACCGATGAGTTACCCGTGTTAAAAACGACGCCGTTTGGAGGGCCATATATATTCTCCGCTTTCCCTTGAGAACCCTAGCAGCCGCCTCAGATTTCATTCTTCACAAAAAAACAGAAACCCTAGTTTCCTTCTTTCTCTCAATCTCTCTGCCTCCTCTGTAGCGATTAGCGATCAGATCGCTAGATAATCGCGATCTGGCCGATTTTTCGCCATTTCCCCTCATCAATTCCTCCATTCGACCAATTGCATGGCTGGAAGAGGAGAAGAGCAACCATCCGACGAAGATTTCGTCGGCCGCAGTCCAAAAACGAGTCGTTCGAAGTTCAAATCGCTGATTCTTCGAGAAAAGATAAGTTAATTCTGGGTTTCTTATCTTTTCTTTCAAGTATCTTCCCTGATTCCCCGTTCCCCCAACTCTATACTAACTCTTCTTGTACTGGTATATATAGGGGGGATTCAGAGCGGAGGGGTCGTTTCTCACCACGCCATCTTCTGAAATTGAGAACAAGAACACCCTAGTCGAGTCCACAGCGAGTGAGGGAGCAGAGATCGAGGGATTTAGCCGAGCCGCCAGATAGAGTCAAGTCATCGAGGGTAAGTTGCTTGATCTCGTCTATACTTTTTATGAATTTATGGGTTAGTGGTGTCAATACAGACATGCATGCATTAAATTGCAGTTCTAAGTTCTAACTTGCTTTGTGTTCGTTGTAATTGTTCACTCTTGTTTGGGCTAGGTTGGTCTCGGTCGTTTGGAACTTTGGATCTGGTTTCCAGAACTGAAGTGGAACAGAGTCAGTGATCACTTCAGTGAGCAGTGAGGGTCAGTCTACTGTCATTGGGTACTCGACAGTCCACATAAAACTCCAATCCGAGAAGGTAATCCCGTCCTCCTCTCCTAAGCCTCAACTCACTGTGTTTGTCTGTTTGTTCATAATGCTGCGACTTGTTGTGACAATCAGTTGATTCATAATGCTAATAAGTAAAATTAATTAAACTGTAATCGTGATTTTGCTACTAAAGATTTTTGTTTGCAAGTGTAGTCTTGTCATTGTGAATGTAACTAAGTTAATAAATAATAACTAAGGCTTAACTGCTTAAGTAGTAATACATAAATTTTATATGTTCAGATGGAAGGTGCTCCTACTGCTATAAATGTTGACCTTGCTCCCAATGTCAATGTCCCTGAACAACCTGTCCAACCTGAACAACCTGTCCAACCTGAACAACCTTTCCAACCTCAACCTGAACAACCTGGTAATGTTGAGGAGCTTGAAGCTCAACGTAAGTTAACCTCTGATGTGTGGCCTCACTTCAACTGAGTTAGGGTTAATGGGGTTATCAAGGCTAGGTGTAAGTACTGTCATAAATCCCTTGGTGGGGAAACAAGTAATGGAACTTCACACTTAAGAAGCCATATCAAAACATGTATCCAAAAGAGGATACATGATGGTTCTCAAAAAATACTTGGCCCTAACTATAAACCTGATGGAAATCCTCAACTCTCTGCTTCTCAATACAATTATGAGGTCTCTAGGAAGGAACTTTGTTCAATGATTCTGGTCCATGAGTACCCCCTTAGCCTTGTTGATCATGTGGGTTTCAAACGTTTTTGCTGTTCTCTTCAACCTCAATCCGTTGTTTCTAGTAGAAACACTGTCAAAAAGGACATTTTGAGTTTGTTTGGTGTTGAAAGAGGTAAATATCATACCATTATTGATGGTAATCTGGGGAGGGTTTCTGTTACAACTGATTTGTGGACTGCCAGAAATCAGAAAAGGGGTTATATGGCAGTAACTGGTCACTTCATTGATAACTCTTGGAAGCTGCGTAACATAATGATGAGATTTATGTATGTTCCAGCCCCTCACACTAGTGAAAGGCTTGCTGATAGGTTGGTTGATTGTCTTTTGGATTGGAACATTGATGGTAAGTTGTCCTCAATCACATTGGACAACTGTACCACCAATGATTCCATGATTTTCCACATGAGAAATAAGCTTCTGAGCAATGACTTGTTGCTTGATGGTAAATTGGTTCATATGAGGTGTTCTGCTCATATTCTGAATTTGATTGTAAGGGATGGTTTGGATGCAATCAAGGATGCTATAAATTTGATTAGGGAGAGTGTAGTTTACTGAAATTTTACACCTAAGAGGGTTCAAACCTTCTTCGAAGTTGCTAAGCAACTTAAGCTGTCTGTTGAGAGAAAATTAGTCCTTGATTGTCCAACTAGGTGGAATTCCACCTATCATATGCTCTCTGTTGCTATTCCCTACAAGGATGTGTTCTTTCGTTTGAGTTTGAGAGACAATCATTACACATCAGTTCCTTCTAGTGAACAATGGGAATTTGCTTCTACTGTGATTGGGAAGTTGGAAATCTTTTCTGAGATTACTGAGTTGTTCTCTGGTTCCAAATATCCGACTGCCAATCTGTTTTTCCCCAAGATTTGTGATCTCAGACTTAAACTGAATGAGTGGGGTGTTGATCCCAATCCTGTGATTTTTGGAATGGCTAGTCAAATGTCACTGAAGTTTGATAAGTACTGGGATGATATCCATCTTGTGCTTGTTGTATCGGTTGTTTTGGATCCTAGATATAAACTCCATGTGATTGAATACTATGCTGGAAAGTTTGGGAATACAAAAACTGATTTGGTTGCTGAGAATATCAAGCAAATGATATGTGGATTGATTTGTGATTATCAAACCAAAGCTGAGAACAAATCTGGTTCTGAAACTGGAACTTCTTCTGGTTCTGGATCTGCCTCTGCCACTGAACTTGACTTTGAACTCTTTGTAAGTCAAAGGAAAAAGAGTAAGACTTCCTTGATTACAACTGAGTTGGATATGTATCTTGCTGAGGATATCATTCCTCGCACAACAGAGTTTGATCTGCTCTTGTGGTGGAAATTGAATGGTTTGAAGTATTCGACCTTGCAATCAATTGCAAGGGACTTTCTGGCAATCCCTATTACTTCTGTGCCTTCTGAGAGTGCATTTAGTTCTGGTGGGAGGTTGTTAGACCCTCACCGGAGCAGGCTGCATTATTCGACTGTGGAGGCAATGATGTGTACTAGGAGTTGGATAATGGAGGACATGCAACGAGGTAACATGCAACTAAAACTCTCAAGTTTATTGTTTTACGTTTTAACAATAGTATGAACTCATTCAACTGGTTCTCTGCAGATTCGGAGGCTGTTGTGGAGGCATTGGATGGACTCTTCTCAACAATGACGGTCGAAGATACAACTATGGAAGAGGCAGAACCTGGTGGTAAGATCAATAGATCATTTTTCCATTATGTGTTCTAATTTCTATTAGTTCATTTGGGAATACTTACCTTTGCATTGTTTCGCTTTTTCAGATCCAGAACTCACCTTAATGAGATCACCATTTGCCCATGAAGACTGATTGGTAATCTGCTGTGGGACCAAGGTAAAGGTCTTCTTTATTTGTTGTCGTTGATGCAGACGTGTTATTCATTGGACATTTACTAACTGATTCATTCCTCTTGTATGTTCTTTACACAGTTTCAATTGATGTCTGCTAGTCTGCTGGTTTACATCGATTGGAATGAGGGTCAGGGGTGGTCGGGTGGATGATTGCAGATTGCTCAATGATTCGATGTTGCTGGAACCTAGATGGAATGTTGCTGCGCCGCTGTTGCTTGGAACACATTTCATTCTACAGTTTTTTCTTAAGAATTAGACATTTAGAATTTAGAGTCGGCTGAATGTTTTGCAAACCCATCCCCATACCCGTGGGTTTCGGGTACCCATGGGTAATACTCCTACCCATACATCCAACATTATTATACCTAAATTTACAAGAAATTTTTTAATTATTACTCTAAACGAACCTATTATATCACGAAGTCAACAAAACACAATCATTTTCTTAATACGGTTCAAAGTATATGATCCTAAAACATCCATTAATACATAATATATAGTATAATATTTTTCAAATTATTATCTTCTAACTCTTATACATCTACTAAGCAATAATTAACTAAAATAATCTTGTAGACAAAGGGAAAAGTGAAAGAGTGAAAGGAGAATTGAGGGAAATGAATTAGATTTTGATTAAAATGGTCACTCAATTGCATTTCTACTATTTTTTCTTGAGTTATCCTCATCACCATTGATAGATTACAATTTAATCCACATATTTTTTAATATGTGAAGAAATTTTCTTGGTGTGGCGGGTATGAGTATGGGGCGAAGGAGGTCAAAACCATACCCGCCCCATACCCATCAAACTTTTTGCGGGTTTTACCCATACCCCCCATATCTAGTCAAAGCGGGGATTCCCCGTGTTGACTGGGTCGGGGGTGGTCGGATACCCGCGGCCATGGGTTTTATTTCCATCCCTACTTAACAGTAATAAATGAAAGAGAAAGAAAGGGGGACGGGCCGGCCGGGCCGGGGAGAAAGACGAAAGGAAAACGACAGCACGTTGATCCATCCAATGTTATTAGTCACAGCCAAAAGGTGAGGGCCATTTTGCTAAGTTGTTTAATTTGGAGAACTCGATCAGGACTCAATAATTAATCCACCATCTATTCTAATTAATCCCATTTAGAATAATTATGGTGTGTGTGTCAAAGATTGTGTGCTACTCCTCCCAACTAAGCTAATGCCACCAGAGAATAAAATGGATTTTAGTGACAGATGTTGGGAATCAAGATGCCCATATCTGCCCTAGCTTCCCTCTTTATCCTTCTCTTAATTTTGTTGCCCTAGTGTTGAACTCCAGCTAGGGTTTTGTAAATGGTCATTGATATTTATGTGTCTACTTTTGTACTAAAGAATTTCATCCACCAATCTCTTCATACACTTATAGTTAAACTATGTAAAACTATTACTCGATAAATTAATAATTTCTATGACTTGAGCTAACATAAAAAATGAATATATTTAATAAAATAATAAGATAATTCCGGTTTGCATCAAATAAAAAAAATTCAATAAAATAATAAAAATATTTTTTTTTATAATCAAACTAAAGTACATGTGATTTCAATTCTATAAATTAATGATTATATTGTAAAAAATTACAATTTATCTAAGAATTTAGACTATCTACAGAAATATCTGAATATTTTTGTTGGACACCTAAATCAAAGCATGCATGACTACATAGTTTTCATATATAAAATTTTAGTGTAATAAATACGCAGAATCCGATAAATTGTCGGATGAACTGGAAATATTTGGAAAATATTATGAATATTTATAAGATGTTCAATTTAGTTATGTATTTGGTTCGTCTCTCTCTTGGCCTAGCGCAAGGGACGTCGGATTGAGGGAAGCTAATCATCACAGTAAACTGAATGGTAAACATGGATTGGTTTATAGTTGCGTTTAGTGTTGGACGGTTTATTGCTTATGGACTAAATGATCATGTTTGGAGGACGATCTTTGAGTTGGCAGGAATTGTTTCTGCAAATGAAGGAAGATATGCGTATATACGCCTTGCGCAACACAGTTTTTTGCATAGAGTTAAGAAAAACTGTTGTATTTAGTAGTTTGATATAAGTGTGATGTTTTAGCCACTTTGTAGATATTGTCTGGTCTTTTCATGACGCTTGACCAGTTTGATCAAGAGAGCTTAATGAGAACTACTAACAATGAATTCTCTACAAAAAAATAGGATACAATGAATCTTAAAATTAAATTTTATCAAAATATAAAATAAAATTAACACACGGTATGAATCAGATTGAACAATTTCAATGTAATTGACTGAAATCGATAGTAGTAGTAGCACCACAACCACAAGAAACAGTCAGTCGGCCAGTCAATCTCATTAAATACAACTAGTCCTCATTGTAAGGGGAATGTGAAGGTTGGTCAGTTTTGGGTTAAATGCTGCTTTTGCTTTGCAAGCGCTCGTCTCATTGTTTCTTGTGGTTGTGGTGCTATTAGCCTATTACTATAGGATTCAGTCAATCACATTGAATTCAAGTCTGGATTGTCAATTACTTAGCAACCATCTTAACACGGCAGTCTTCTTCCTTGTTTTCTCCCACCCACTACAGCCGAGGCAACACAACTAAGGGGTTAAGAAAACTAGAAATTTAATTCGTCAAATATAAATTATTGGTTCCGATGAAAGAATCTAGAAATTAACTACATCAAACCATGACCGGGTTAAAACTTCAAACCATAAGTTGGAATATAAATGGTCATTACACTTATAACAAAATCATCGCTCGGAATTATAAATTACATGAAGTTGATCGCTTAAAATTTTCCTCACCGAGTCATGCCTCATCATCAGATATGGGCATATGGCTAGTTAAACCCAAATTCCGACTTTAAACTCTCTCTCAAACCAAATTTATCTCCTCAAATCTCTTACCTCTCACTTTCTCAAAATACACACGTTAAAAAAAAAATCCCAAAATATACATGTTTTATGAAAAATTGACAATCTACACATGTTTAGGCATCACCACAGCCGTCAACCGCGATGAATGCATTTCCCGCTGCAGACTAAAGCAGTGAATGCATCACCGAGATTGCAGTTGCAATGAAGGCTTCACCGCGATGCAGACTAAAGCAGTGAATGCATTACTGAGTAAAGAGAAGGTTAGGCTAATGGTGGCAACGTTTGGCTGTCACGAGTGAGAAATGGGTTTGTTCAATACTGGTTATGAATTTAGATGAACATGCTAACGAAACATACTTAACACAAAACATTTGATGCGCAAGTGATACGTTTGTCACAAAACGAAAATTGACACGTTTTGAAATTGTGTAACAATTTTATTTCATTCAATGTAGTCAATAGTCTCACCATCTAAGCTTTCAACCCTAGAATGGCATCTCTTGTACACTCCTCGACTATGCAGCATTCAGTAAATACCTTATAAATTGGAGCCAAAAGGCTGCAACTTTTTTACAATTTATACCTCAAGAAACCCCACTGGAACACAATGAAAAGAAGAAGAAAACAGAAACCCACTATAGTTTCCACCATGATTGATTTTTCTTTGTACTCCTTTACAAACCTTCCAATCATTACAAGGTAAAAAAATTAAATAAAAAATAAGCCATTGCCAGAGAAAAGGAGGAACAGAATGTGTCACTGCATCATTTTGCAGATTCACGCCCAAATCCCCAAGAAACCATACACAAGGGCTCTTGGATTTTTCTTTTACTTTGAAAAGATTTCAAATTTTTAACGACACGAAACCAGAAATCTGTTCCCTGCCAAGATCCACTTCTTAATGCTCTGGCCCCGCCATTGTTCCCCTCTTCCTTTTTTGTTCTTTCATTATTTACTCTGCTGAAGCTGTAGATTCTGATTTTGGCCGTTCAGGCAAGGGTAACTACGGTGGTTCCTTTTAAGCATCCCTTCCATCACGACCCTCTGTTTTTTGTACTCTCTCGACACCCTCTGTTTTTCCTGCCGTGACGTTCTCGCCTCTCCCGTCGGTGGATCGACGACAAGTTTGTGTTGCCGCCGGCGAGGGAAGGAATACAGACAAATTAGAGTCAACGCCACGCCCAAGAACTTGCCTCCTAATACAGTCACCCCAAGGCTGACCAGCAGCAGTAAACATACGGTCAAACTGCTGCCCGATTGTTTCGGGTCGGGTTCGGGGCTCTGTTCGGGTTTCCGGGTTTTCACCCTTTTCTCCACCGACGAAGATTTTGTAGGGGTTTCAGAGTCCGATCCAGAACTCAAACTCGGAAGCGATGTTGAAGATGCAAGCGAAGAAGATGATGACGACGATGACGAAGAAGAAGACGATTTGGGTTCCAGACTGTCTTCGAATTCCTTTCGGATCGAGTTGCACTGCTCCTTATCCATGGAGTCTATCCGGGTCAACGATGAGCCATGATTCGATTCGTCGGCGACCCGGTTCATCGATTTCCGGTCGTTACCTCGCTTTGACTGAAATAACCAGAGAGGGGAAAGAAAAACAGAGGTTAGGCGAACAGAAATTAAGAGGAGCCAATAGTTCGGTGGGACTTATTGAGAAGAAAACTAACCGATATGGGCTCGAATAGAACAGCCTTGATCGCACGGGAAAAGCTCTTCCTTCGATGATGATGTTGACGAGGAGTCGGAACAACAACCTCTTCCACCTCGGAACTGACGGAGCGCCGGCCGCCGGCGAAGGCAGAGCAATCGGAAACAGAGCGATCCAGAGTCACCTTCTTCCCCATCGAATCAGTGAATTCGTCGCTCCCCGCCGCGGAAAGCAGAAAGGCCTGACTGTTGGACCGATCAATCGAGAGAAGGGCGGCTGATTTGGACTTGTGGAGACCAAACCCATCATCGAGAACACAATCTTCCATTTCGGCGACCGGCCGGAAACACATCAGGAACTTGTTCCTGGAGCCGCTCCTCTTCATCTTTTTTTACGGGGTTACAAGGGAGTTGGGGATATAGATGTAGAAAACTGAATCGCTGGATGAGAAAGGAAAGCAAGGGTTGGGAGATTAATGAAATATAGCCGGGTACCAAACAAGGGGTATCGATGATTGTATAGAAGAAGGAGACATGGAAGGGAAGCCGAAGAGAAGAAAGTGAGAGTGAAACTAAAGGGGAGGGAGGGGAAGGGAGTGAGAGAGATGGCCGGCTGTGATTAGGTTTTTGATTTGGGAATTGGCTCTGGGTTTCGATTTCAAGAGGGCAGATAGATGGATAGAAAGTGATATATAATATTTTTAATATTTAATATTAATTTATCTGTTTTTTTCTCATAATTTTTCTCTCACTCCTTTTCTTAATATTAAACGTGCTGGACTGCTGGTAAACTGATTTATATCATTGTGTTAGTTTATACAACTACTATGGTTTGATCAACGGTTTAACAAAATATATAAAAATATGAAAAATCATCAACATAAAATGAATTTAAGCATATATAAAATATATTTAAAAGTAACTTGTGTATAATCTGCATTCATATTTAAATAAAATTCAATTTTTCAAATAAAATAACAAATACTCATATTTAAATAAAATATTTAACATCAACACCCAAATATTATACTTGAATCCAACGAATAACGTCAACATTTAACTTTTAAATTCATCAAATGGTTAATACCACTACAAAATCCGAACTATAAAAAATGCAACTTATGTCCCGATATATCCGATATTACATTTTTGTCCTGAACTATTATTCTGTCAGTGTTGACCGACATTGAACGTTAGTATTTAATTGAAAATCGAGTTAGCATTGACGTGGCATTTGACATGGATTTTTTAATTTCAGTTTTTATGTTTTTTTCCAACTCACTTAAAAAGTAAAAAAAGTAAAAATGAAACCCCCTCCACGTACCCTCTCTCACCGCCGATCATGCCTCCCGCCGCCAACTCGGGTGGAAACCTTCGATTAGCATCACCATCGAAACCAGTTGCACCTTTCTTACTATGAAAACCCCCAATCTAGCTCGACATCACCACAAATAGAGGATAAAATTTTGGCTGCAACTGTCAGTCTCTTCTTCCTCCAGCTCCATCTCACTTTTGGAATTTTGAGTCTCTTCTCCCACAAATTTGCCCAGTTCCTCGATTCAATTGAACCCAAATGGTCTTCCTCCACCGTCATCTTTGTCTTCCTCCCCAACATACTAGTCATCTACAATCCACCACGATTTCTCTGGCTTGGAATCGATAGACTGCTTCTTCAATCGACTGAATCTGGATAGTGCTGTGACAGAGGCTTGCTTACTTCTTCGATTTCGAGGAAGTTCTTCCCATTGCGGCCACCATTAATTTAGAGACACTGATAACACCTAATTATGTGTTATTCATCTTTCTAACACTAGGTATTTTCATGCAATTTTGAGCATTACAAGGTTGTATGAGCCTTCGCTGTAGTCTAGATTGCTTCCTTGCTTTGTGTTTGTGATTTATTATGTGGCATCGTGAGTTTTGAACGATTATGACATAGATCAAGGGCTCAAGTGTAAAGAAAGTGGCCAAATCCTAGATGGCATGCAAATACAACAGAATACAACCGCGAAGTGCGCACGTTGTGAATAGATTGCACCTACGCACAAGATCTCGGCCGAGATATCATATTCTTAGGCCGTAATCTCAAGGAGCCAACAGACAGCGAGGGATTCATAAAAGGAATCGCGATCGCCATGGCACTCCTTCATTTCCCAGACCACGAGGGAGATCGCAGTCGTGACTTCAACCTCACGGTCGTGAAAATCCAACCACTGATCACTCCTCTAAAGAAGCAAAAGGCAATGCCATATCGAGATCACGACCTATTTTCCAAGATCGCGATCGTGAACTCCCTTGAGTTGCCTGTGATTATCTCTGCGTTTCTAAAATTCTATAAATAGGAGGCACCTCAGTTGCTTAAGTGATTCTTGGAAAATAGGAAATCCTGGTGAAAGAAAGAAGAGAGAATTGGGTTGTCAAGTGAAGAAGATGAGAAGAATGAGGCTTGAAGAAGGATTTCCTAGCCAATTGGAGGTTTTTTATCATGGTTTTCTTCTATCTTTTTGTTATTCTCCTTCCCCCTTCATGGGGGTAGTCTTAGAGGTACTTGGGTCTTAGTCCCCCAAACCATAACATTGGGTTAAACATTTAATTGATGTGTATTTTATAATATATGTTATATTGTGTTCAATTAGAGCTGTTAATGCTTCGATTCATGGTTTGGATGCATGGGATTGTATGTTACATGTGTTTTCCCTAGGTTGATTCATGTGTGTATATTTTGCATGTGTTCTTCCATGATTAGACGATTGAGAGGCTTAGTATCATGTAGAGATGATCATCCCCACCTTGTTAGCTGCTCACCTAATTGATGCTTATTAGATAAGTTCATGACCATTGACTTACCTTATTTGTATGTTGACAAGTAGAATTCTTTTAGGGGAATTTTGGCCGAAGTGACATTGGGCAGTGGATATAGCTAGAAGGGAGATCGGGTGTCATAACCATTCATCTATCCCATATTAGTGACCTTTGCACCACGATTACCATATATATTATATAAACCTTATGATTGTATGTTGAGATTTTTAGTTGGGCGAGGGAGGCATATCCCAAGTATAGTTTCTTTCTCATTGCTTTCTTGTAGTTTTATATTTCCTAGTGTCGAACAAACAACTTAGAGATTTGATTAGATAACAACCAACCTCGCAAGAGTAATCTATGCTATCAGAGCTTGTGGAGTACGACTCGAGAGTCACCAATTTACTACTTCACCTGCTTATGGTATACTTTCCTAAGTCGGGTCAGATAGAGTCGAGACAAGAACGTCTATATAGAACTTGACAAGCCAAGTTTTTGGCACCATTGCCCGGGAGCAACTAGTAACTGGCTGAAATAGAGTTAGGTTGTTAGTCTAGTCTTCACTTTTCTTGCTTTATAGTTAGTTGTAGTTTGTTTTGTTATTCCACTATTTATGTCATTGATATTTGAGCTTCTGTCTTTAGCTTTATTGTATGCGAAGACGGAACCCGGACAATCTCTTGCCTCTCAATACTGAGATTGAGTGGACTATTTGAGCACTCGGAAGAATAGTAAGGCAATAACAATAGATCAACCATCCAATGGCGGAACAACAACAATAAGAACAACCAAGCGCTCAACCCCGAACGATGGGATCCTACACTCGTCCAAGTGTAGAGAATGTGCATACACCAATCTTACATCCACCTATCACAAACAAAATTTTTAACGTGAAGACTATGATAATATCAATGATTTGAAACTTAGTCCATTTTCATAGGCTGAAAAAATGAAGATGCAAATGTCCATGTAAACTTTCTATGAGCTCACCATTGGAATCCAGATCAATAGAGTACCTCGTGCAATGATTTTACTAAGACTCTTTCTTTTTTCCTTCAATAGGGTAGCAAACTCGTTGCTCAACAATCACCCTCATCACTCTGTTATCTCATGGACCGAACTATGTGATAAATTCTTTGCAATATATATTCATCCATCGAAGACGAATAGCATGAGAAATGAAATTACTTCATTTCAAGAAGAAGAAGAACCATTGTTTGAAGCATGGGAACGACTCACTTCCTTACTTCTCAAGTGCTCACAATTGGTTGCAGGTCGAGACCTACTACAACGGTTGACTAAAAAGTCTTGGCACCTCATCGATATAGCAAGTGGTGGAGCTAAAAGGAATAACGACGTCAAGGAAATGCATCAACTCATTGTGGAAATGACACTCAACAACTACGATTGGGGAGATGAAAGACAAGGAAAGGCGCTCGACCGAGGACTGCTTCATCTTGATTAACCAATGTAATTGTCAGTACAAATTTAGGAGCTTACCAAGAAAATAATATTTTCTCGTCAGTATTGTAAGGAAACCTCAAACAAGTTATAAAGTGTGACTGGTGTGGAGAAAAGTCCCACAACTTTGAAGATTGTCAGGCCATGATGGATCTTTAGTGAACCATGAACATAAAAACTTCATCGGAGGCCAACCAAGAGGGGGGGGGGGGGGGGTTATCCCTTATAACTCAACCTACAAACTGGTGGAGGTATTATCCTAATTTCCTATGGTACTCCTCAGCTGATAGGAAATCTCGTGGTTTTGAAGGGAACTCTTCCAATCAAACACGCTATAAGAGGTCGTCTCAATAGTCGTCTCAACCTCCTAGTCATGTACCCTACTTAGAGCAAGGAAGACCTTCCGATGGTTGAGTGAAGAGGTTAGAGGATATGATGGGACAATTTACTTCTACGGCTTCTATGAGATTTGATTCAATAGATAAGTTCATAGAAAATGCTAGTAGCAAGTTCTCTACTATAATGATGGACAAAGGAATAAACAAGCTTTGCAAAATATTTTGGAGTCTCAAGTGAGCACTATCACACAAGGTCTTGTGGTTGGGCCTTAAGGAGACTTACAGAGAAACACGAAGCCAAATCCAAATGGTCATTACGCAGTTACCTTGAGGAGTGTTTGCTAGAAAAGAGTATCTACATCTATACCAAGGGACATGATTCCTATTTTGGAAGCTCCAAGAGTTCAAGAACTTGTTCAAGAGTCAATGGGAAGAAGGATGATGCTAGTAAAGCTATTGTGGAATACAAGAAGATCGAAGAAGATGCAACTACACCTAAGGTACCCAAGTCCATTCCTAAAATTCTTTTTTCCCAAGAGAGATTTTGAAAGAGACTTGAATCATGAGTGTGGGGCATGGAAAGATATTCTTATGATACGAGCACAAAACTAGTGGCGTAGTTATCAAAGTCACACAACCAAGAACAAGGGTTAGGATTAAGGATAAAACAGAACTGAAGTACAATCTCACACTTGGGAGAAGGCTCTATCAATATAGGATAGAAGCTCGACCACAATCAAGGGGAATACTCGTTTGATACAAAGCACAATTCAGAAGCTAAAAGCTCAATGAACCAAGAATAAACTCAATAATAATCAAAAGTCTTCAATGTCTCCCACAAAACTCGAGTTTAAGCCTTTACATAAACCAAAAAAATAAAAACTAATAAAAAAACCCGAAAAGGAAAATAATCCTAAATACGAAAGGCAATTTATTCTCGTTAGTGCCCGATCCTCGGTCGTCCTCCTTCAGATCCCCGGTCGGGGATTAAGACCCTCATGACTAGGGGCTCTTCTACTTTTATTCCCTGGTCATTCTTTCTGATCCCTGGTCGGGGATTCGATCCCTTCTGACCAGGGAACTTCCGTCTGCCAGCCTCGATCACTACCTCCTGATTTTGGGTTGATTAGGAAATCGCATCAGACCCTCCCCATTGAATAAGCATTCCCCTCAAAGCTTGTGTGTTCCTTCAAGAGAGATCATTACCAGATCTTCCTGCCTGAATTCTTCTCAGTGCAGTCTACATGTGTCTTCTCGCCATATGATGGGTTCCACTTTCGTCCTCTGACTTCGAGCCACTTGCATTTCCTTTCTCCTTTGCCCAATTCAGCTCCATATGTTGTTGATCTTCTCTAACCTCACCTGGTGACAATGGTTTGAGTAGAATCTTCCAACCTTCATGTTTGTTCTTGTAGCAATTGCTCCTCCCCTCATAAACTGCACCTCGATCGAACTACCATGGACGACCCAATAAGAGGTGAGCATACTGCCCATCACAAAGAATCTCATCTTTGTACTCACCCATTTCAAATTTAACCAAGGCTTGCTTTGTGACCCTAATCACGTCATAGTCATTCAACGAATGCAATGAGTAAGGTTGTAGGTGCTTCGTTGTGCTCAATCCGAGCTTCCTTACTGCTTCTAAGATGATAACGTTGGTGCAACTACCACCATTAACAACCATATTCAAAACCTTACCATTGACCAAACATCGAGAGTGGAAAAGATTATCCTTCTGGTCTGTCTCTACACATGTCGGACTAGTTAAGGCTCTACGATTTACCAATAATTGTCCTAGTACAGCCTCTGCTATGATCGTCTCTTCTACATCCGAGTCAGATGAATCAACATTCACCTTCCCTTCATCTTCATCTTCATAGACTTAAGCACCATCATCTCGAAGAACCATGGCACGTTTGTTTAGACATTGATTGTCTTTATGACCTCACCCCAAACATTTGAAACATTGGATGCTTCCAGTCGATCCTTCTGGTTTGGCTCGAATGATAGGAATAGTGTTTTTATCTGCTCGCTTGACTCCTTCTAGCATGAAATGATTCATAGTGGTCTCTCCCATTTTCTCTATAACCAGTTTAGTTGAAGGTGTATACCTTCTTCCAGAGCCGACCTTTAGTTGCTTCTCCACCTTAATAGCTAGGTGAATCACATCCTCCAGCTCAACAAACTAACGAATCTCAAATTCATGCTTAATTTCCCTATTGAGGCCATGTAAAAATCGAGAAATTGTAGCTTCTTTATCTTCTCTCACGTCTACCCTCATCAAAAGAAATTTAAGCTCCTTGAAATACTCCTCAAAAGATCGTGCTCCTTGTCGAATCCCCTGCAATGAATCAAAGAATTATCCTTGATAGTATCCTGGCACGAATCTCTCTCTCACGAGCTCTCTCAATTCAGCCCAAGTTGTCACATTCGGCTTCAGATTCCTTCTTCTGTTGAGTTGTACCTGCTCCCACCATATAGCTGCATAATATATGAATTTATATGTGGCTAGTGATGCATTTTGTTGCTCACTGTAATTGCCACATTGGAATAGGATGATCTTCCTCTTCCAATCCATGTATGTGGAAGCATTGATAGACGCTTGAAACGAAGGAATTGAAAGCTTGATCCCTCGTAAGTGAGCAATGGTACCTTTGAGTCCTGCTTCTGGTGCTCTTCCACCATAATCACTGAACTCGTGTTCTTGACGCACTCGATTGGGCTCTATTGTGATCAACCTCCACTCCAAGTTGCAAAATCTTTAATCTAGGGCATGGTCGGTTCCAGTTGGAACGGCTTGTTGTCGATTTCGTCTGGTATCGTGTTGTTCGTCAGTGGCGAAAGAGCGTCCAGTCGCTTATTAATCTGGTCGAATTGAGCTTGGAAAGTTGCGCATAATTGCGCCATGATGGTATGCAACAGTTCTGAAGCGTTAATATGCTACTCTACCATTGTTTGTTCTTAGGATGGGATTTCATCCTTTTTCAAAGAATCATGCTCTACAATGAGGTTTTCTATGGGGTCTTTGGATCTCGTACAAGAAGCAAAAAGTCTTCTTGACTTAGTTCTCGCCACTGTGTTGAACCGGAGCTCTGCTACCACTTGATACGAGCACGAAATCGGTGTGCGTAGTTATCAAAGTCGCGGAGCCAAGAACAAGGGTTAGGATGAAGGATAAAATGAAATTGAACTGCAATCTCACACCTGGGAGAAGGCTCTATCAATATAGGGTAGAAGCTTGACCACAATCAAGAGGAATAATCGATTGATACAAAGCACAATTCACAAGCTAAAAGCTCAATGAACCAAGAGTAAACTCAATAATAATAAAAAAAAATCTTTAATGTCTAAAATAAAACTTGAGTTTAAGCGTCTATATAGGCCAAGGAGACAAAAACTAATCAAAACACCAAAAAGGAAAAGAATCCTAAACACAATAAGCAATTTCTTCCCTTTAATGCAAGTGTCAAGAGAAAAAAAAAAACTAAAAGATACACTAGTTTAGAGGTGCCCCAACAATAAGTTTGCACTTTGTAATCATTCTTCAATAATAACCTTGCGCGTGGGAATTTGTTTTTGGAGTGTTTTTAGTTAAGGCGTAGAACGAACCCTTGTCATGTGTTTGGTTGAAATAATTAATGTTTGGAAGATGTTAGTTGCACTTAGGAATGGTTGGGTGTGTTGAAGTTGATGAAATTTGCGTTATGCCTGCCTTGTGGAGGATGACGACCTAGGTGCAAGAGATAACAGTCGCAATCTCGGTCTCTAACTCGTGATCTCATTCCCACCATAAAAGATCGCAACACACATTGAATTTGCGACCATAAACTCGATGCATTTACCTTGAACATGTATGAGGCCATAATAGTCAAGAATACAGCCGAGTCTCTCATTTTCACCACTACCACCCCCCCCCCCCCCCCCAAATTTCTCACTTCCAAACTCTCTCATGTTACAATTCACTTTCACATTTTCGTCAAACTTCCCAAACTTATTTTGTATAATTCTTTTGGGTTTTGCTTGATATTTGATAATTTCACAATGTCTTCAAGCAATCCAGGGTAAGAATTTTATCCCACATTTTTATATTGAAGTCCTTGACAGGCTTGAATTGACTGAGTTTAAGTAGTTTGAATGTATGTCCACCAAGTGCCCGATGAATCGGGGGTTCCAGCTAGGCTTTAAATTTTGTGCTTATTCTAATTATTGGAAAATCTTAATTTCAACTTTCTAACTATATATAATATAATATACTATAAATAATTATGATATATATTATAGTCGAATTACACATTTGGCAGAAAGAGGCAAATCACATATATTATAAAAGCACAGTAAATCTTTGCATGCTAGGCAAGAGGATAGTACGATCTAAATGTTGTATCTTTGAGAAGTAGACAAAGTTCTCGGAATCAAAGTAGAATCTATTTTTGGTTGGTAAAAAATTCTTCAAACAATCCCGACCTCAACCTTTTCAAAACAATCCGTACAAAACTTTTATTACAATGTTATACGCCTAGATGTGTGCGTATGACCTATGATTGGTGGATTTGATAAATATTATTTTTTGAACTTATAGTTCGATATGTATATAATTTTAGTTTTACATTCTGGTACCTATTAAGCCAAAAAAAAACATATTCCAAGAATTATACTTTGGAACCTAAAATTTGTTGGTGTGATACTTAGTAACTAAAATTTCAAAAATTTAAAACGTTTGAAAAGTTGGATGCCACTTACCCACGAATTCCATTCAATCCAATGCACAAGTCTCTAAACTCACGAATCATATCTGTTTGCTAACTCTAGTAATTACAATACTTATTTATTTGTATTCAAAAGAGTGCATTACGTATCAAAATTGAATTACACATTCATCCAAAAAGAATTCGTAAGTATCATAACTCATGATACTAAATGTTTTTTTTTTTTTAAATTACACCAACTCTAAAGAGATAAAAACAAGCTCCAGGAATCAGTTAAACGTCAAAACAAAGGATCACATATAGTCGGAATAAAAAATTGGTCAGCCAACCAACCCCATCCGCATGTCGTTCCAAATGTAGTGGCCTGGCAGTGGCAGGGCGAAGACGATTTGATTGTAAGGCTTCCAATTGGCGACAATTTTGAGGGTCCGGTGGGAGGGGACAAGAAATTCTCAAGACGTGATTGGCCTTTTCTTGGTTCCGTCGCCGGTGGGAATAACAATATCCCGCCTACAGCTATAGCCTGAATTGCATGTAATGGTCAAACCGAATCGCAGAACCCACTTTCCCAATTGCTTCGGCAACGCCTTAGTTTGATTAGGATCCGAGGGTAAGAGACGGCGGACAAAAAAAAAAAAAACCTGTGAATAATATGCTTTAGTTTGACTAAGACCGTAGTGTTTGTAAGATCGTATCGTATCGATTGCTTTGTAGGAAAAATTGTTTAATGGAATTCAAATCGGGAGGTGATATTGACGATATAAAACAATTGGACTACGATTAAATCACTATATTAGAACAAAATATCATACCATTAACATTCTGGAACGGGGAAAAGTGTGTGGTGCGGACGGACTAATTAAGCAAAATTTCCTGCCCTCACGACTCACATATTCCTTCCTTTGGCAAGGTGGCGCCTATAGTGTAACAAAATGGAGAACAGTAGTGGTAGCGCCTTCAATTTCCAACAACAACATATTACTGACTGGAATCCATTCGGTCCGTGATAGGACTACCAATGGCTCTTTGCCTCTTTGGATGGACACGTTTGGTGAGCATATAGATGATGCGACTATAAGTGGGGAACAGTGCAAGAGACAAATTTTTATTGTGGTTCCAACTTGAATGACATTGTTTCTAAAGTAATTTTCGGGGTGGCTCGATATTTGTCAAACATGGTTCTAGAATTCAGAGATTTCTTTTTTTAGAAAGTGGGACGCTAAAAGGGCGCCCCTGCCTGAAACTTAGATTAAACGGGTTTGGGAAATACCCAGAGTGTCATACAAGATCCAAAAAGCTAAACCAGAATCAGAGACCTCAAAATCATGATAACCAATGCTACTAGAATGACCCTTGTTGGCCAGGAAATCTGCTGCTTTGTTCCCTTCTCTGTAGATGTGGGAAATCTTCACTTCCCAGCTTTTATTAAGTAGCTCGTGGAATTTACGCGATGACATGAAATTCATGTCCCATTTCCCATTTGGTTAAAAATAATTGTCGCAACGTAATCTTTACATAATATATTCACACCAGATAATTGACCCGCGTTTTCCAGCGATTCATGAAAAAAAAATGTATATGTTAATTAGAATTGAATAGCACTTTTGTTGTAAATGAACGTAGATGTTATCAGAGTGACAAAATTTTTGAATAATCGTTAACTTTTGGGATACAAGTATAGTTTTCGATTGAATAATTTATTTCAAAATTCTGTACACACGTTATAAAATTAATAATAACGAAATCAAACATTGTTGGACGTCTAATCTCTATTGAACGAAAGCTGATAGTACATAACATACAGTTAGGTGCTAAGTCATTTTACGCAGTGGCGGAGCCACTTGGAGAGGAGGGGGTGCAAGGGTTTGGAAAAAAATTCCTCCCAGTAGGGGTATATACAAATTCGAACCAATGATCATTCAGTTGCAAGGAGAATTCCTTACCATCTCGACCGAGTGAGTTTTGTTATGCAATGCACTTTCGTCTTTATTTATAGTAATAAATTGTTGTCTTTTGTTTAAACTTGCTCATTTCTTTTGTACGTAGCTCTACAACAGAGGAATCTCTTGTCTTTTGTTTAAACAAAGCTGAAAGTGAAGAAGTATCAATTGAAGTTCACTTGTTTGTTTCACAAAATCAATTCCAATGTACTTCTGAGTTCTAATTTGTAATATTTGATAAATAGAAGTCTTGACTTGTATGTAACGAACTTATTTGTTTGACGTTGTAACCGGTGTACGTGAAACTATTTTTATGTAATTGTATGAATTTAGAGTATTACGTTTTTGACTTTTTGTTTCATCTAGAGTTGACTTTTCTATTATATAGGTGATTTTTATGATATGATAAATACACCCCATTGGCCAATTTCCTAGCTCCGCCATTGATTTTATCTGCATAAACTTCTATATGTAATGACTTTTAAACTTGTACACCGAATATACCTAATATATTTAGCAAATAAACTATTGAATTCATAAAAAAACATCATTCGCAGATATATTCGTCAAATTCACAGCCCCCAAGTCCCTTGCCATATTTGCTCGTGCATGTCATGGCTATCACGACGAACTTGACACGAAGCTTGGTGAGTAAGGTTGGCGTGCTACATAGCCCAATTATTGCCAACTTTTATTTGAGGAAGATGGCACGTAGAAGAGCTTTGGCGGAAATTGCGAGAAGAAAAAAATATAAGAAATTACAAGTGCAATCAGTAGTAGTTGCCGAGGCCGGGACAAATGCCAAGCCTACGCTCTTTTGATCAATGGCTTTGGCAATTTGGCATCACGTCTATCTAACCTTTTTGGGTAATGACAATAATTAAGTTGAAAGACTTACAAATCCAATCATTAAACAAATGTGTGTGACTAGTACCTCCATGGCATTACACATGACTTTCGACAAAAAAAAATTTCTAATGAAGGTTTGGCACCAATAAGGTTTGAACTTTGAATACTAGCTGAAGTGGGTAGTTTTTTTAAAAAAAAGCTTATATTAATGAAGAGGTGATAGGCCAATCGAATCAACGAGAAAATATAAGAAGATGAAAAAAATTCAATGAAAACTTGCCATTTTTCCCGAACATGATATGTGGCGCAAAAACAAAAACATTGTCCATTATTCCTAAAAAATGAAGCAAGAAAAGAAGAAGAAAATAGGCTAACCTCACTTTACCACCAAGTCAATCATTGAAATTTTTTCAATCTCTTCGACGATGCTAAATTTTTTTTATCTTAAAATCTTGTAATACCTCCGATGATGAAAATTTTATATCACACAGTAATAATAATAAAAAATGTCACATTCTATTATTTTAATTAAAACAACACAAGGAAAGAATCCTCGGAGGATGATGAGGTTGCATAAAAAAATTACTAATTAGCTAATAAGAATAATGCAATTGCACGAATATTATGTTTTTTTTAGGAAAAAAATCGGTATCATTTTATTAGTGGCTCAATGTGTTTGGATTACAATCAGCCTCGAGGATAGGAATAAAAAAGATAGGTGGTCTAGTGAACCAGATTTCCTCCTCCTCCCAATGACACAGAGTATGAGCCATTAAATGGGCCGCTTTTTTGTTTCCCAGCCCGCAAAATGGAACTCAAGCCCACGCACTTCCTCCGCCTTGGCCCGTATTTCTCTACACACTTCCACAATTTCCGAATCATCCTCATCCTCCTTCTGCATCCCCTGAATTACCACCAGACAGTCCGACTCAACTACAACAAGGAGGAAATGGTATCTTCGAGTAACTTCAATCCCAAATATCACTGCCTCCGCCTCTGCAAATTCCGGCCTCCATGGTTTCTTCGATCACCTCACCCCAGCCAAACAGAAACTGCCTTCCTCCCCCCCTTATCACCACTCTGAAACCCGAGCACTGTCATCGAATGTTGTTACAACAACATTTACCTTGAACAGACCCCTTGCCAGCGGTTCCCATCGTACGCTTTGTTGCATGCTTAAGGTATTTGATTCCACTTGCAATTTCTTGTATTCCAAAAGCCATTGGGTTGCTCGATCAATAATCTCCCACTCCTCTTTCTTTGATTTATTCCACATATGACAGTTCCTCTCGTCCCAAATGAACAAGATAGCGACCAAGAACTTCTCAAGGGCTTCTTCACAGGTTAGAGCATCGCCCTCTATGAATAAATTTTGTAGTGCTGTAGGTTTCCATACCCACCTCACCCATCCGCAATTTCGAAAGATATATAATTGTGTCTCTCAGCCCGCAAAATGGGCAATCCTCGGATCCCTTTGTTGTATGATCCAGTATGTTTCCTGCTGTTGGAATGATGTTGTGTATCCATTTCCACGAAAAAATTCTTTCTTCTGGTGGTATTTCCAATAGCCAGATTTGGTTCCAATTCACAGGAACATATCTTTCTCCTATCTCCTCTTCTTTTCCTTTCCTCCTTAGTCGATAGGCAGTACGCACCGAGTAGACTCCATTCAATTCCTTCCGCCAAACTCTTGTATCCCTAGCTGGTTGTCTAGGTATTGGAGTTTGGGATATTCTTTACCTATCTCCGTTGTTGAAGTGAGTTTGAAGTAGAGCCGAGTGCCACTCTCGATTCTCTACATCAATCAGTTCCTGAACTAAAATAGGTGACTATGTGGTTCTTGTAGAAGTTAACAATACTTCTTCATCTCCCATTAGCCACTGATCATTTCATATTTTGATATTGGATCCATCCCCTACTTGCCATCGACTTCCTTTTCTCACCAATTCCTTCGTCGCCATTATACTTTTCCATATATAACTTGGATTATAACCAACATTGTCTTCCAACACATCGGAATGCGGGTAATACCTGGATTTAAGAACCCTGACTGCCAGTGAATTAGGCTTTTTGACCAAATTCCATACCTGTTTGCCCAGTAACGCCACATTGAAGCCTTCCATTTCTTTAAAACCCATCCCTCCTTCTCTCTTAGGTCGACACAACTCCTTCTAGCTCTTCCAATGTGTACGTCTTTCTTTTTTTTGTTGCCCCCACCAAAAATTTGACAGTAGACTCTGAATCTCTTCAAGTGTGCCCTTTCGGATCTGAAAAAAATTACTTACATCATAATAATAACAATACTAATAATTATTAAAGTATGATATCTCTTATGTCATGCTATATTAAGTGCAACAAGTAGTTTCACTGAGAGGTCGCTTGGGTTAGAGATTTTTTAATGTGGGATTTGGCCCAAAACACACACATTCTAAAACCTAGGTTTTCTATATCCGGGGTTTCAGCAAAAAGCTAGTTTGTTTATTAATGTGGATTTTCAGTAAAAAAACATCCAATTGCAATTTTGTCTTCATCTCCTTCCTCTATCATCTTCTTCATCCTCTCCTTCTTTCTGAGTTTTCAAGTATCGAGCTCGGTCTTCCACACTGAATGGTCAATTTGAAAAGAGAATGCGGAGTTCTAACCCCGGCTCGCCATTGTAGAGGAAGATGGCGGAACCCGATTCGTTGGTGGAATGCGATTCATTTCACCCTCTCGAGATGGAGACAATGACGATTGCATACTGACTCACTCCTACTGTCACTCTAGAAAATGGCCAAGTGCAACCACTTCCTAAAGTATAGTATAGCGGGTTTGGGTTTTAATGTCAACCCGGGTCCTAGATGTGATGACTACTCAGCGAATTCTTATTATTTAGCGGTGAAACTTTAGTGCAGGTTCAAACAAGCAAAACAAGCAAAGCAATTAAACGGTTGTTTTCAAGTCGAGAGAGGTCACCCGGATATGGTTCCCCCTAGACTGCAGTTAAGCCGGATTGCAATTTACCAAGTTCAGTTTTAATGATAGTTATACTGCGGGAGGTTCTTAAGCAGTCTGAAGTCTCGACTAAAGGTCTCCAGACCCTCTCAATCTGAGTCCCCAGCGGGCCACTAACCTCCACCGGAGTAAACAGATTAAGGCCCTAACGAACCAAACCTCCACTACCGAAGTAAATTTGGTACATAATAGTGAATTGGCTCCTCGACTAAAGTCGCCAACTCACTACCTTCAATTAAGGGTGCTCTATCAACCTAGGTAGATATTCTCTTTCTATGTTAAAGCAGAAACAACAGGAATTTGATCAGGATTCATGCCATTCAATCATCCAAACCTCAATTGAATATAATCAAATCATAGAATCTGTACTTGGGTTCATACAATCAGACCTAACATACAAATCTAGGGTTCTCCATACCCAGATGAATAATAAAACTACTCCATAGAGAGAGATGGAAAATCTAGCTCAGATGTGGACACCATACTGTGAAGGATGATAACCTGTTTCTGGCGCTCAATCGGATCTTCTCCAAGCTTAAGCCGGGCTCCAATGGTGATGAAGATCAAGCTAGGGCACTTGGGAACTCTGGTTCGTCACCTTCTCTCTCTAGGAATCGCTCTGTCTCTCTAAAAATCGGAACAACCCCTCTCCTTTGGCTCAAATCTGCCTAAAAGGCAAACCCTGGGCAAAACACGGTTGAGGGCACGACCGTGCTTTGCTTTTGCCCGCCCGTGCCCTTGCCACGTGTTAAAAACACGGCCATATCTTGGGAAAAACATGGTCGTGCCTAAAGTTTGACACGACCGTGTTTTGAGTCAGTCCCGCCCATGTTTTGGGCCAGCGCAGGAAAATCTTGGATCAAGTCTCGGCAGTAAAAGCACGGTCCAGGAACACAGCCGTGCTTTGGTTTAGCCCAGCCCGTGCTTTGGCCCCAGCTCGACTGAATGACTTCCAAATGCCCTAAAACTCGTGTTTAGCCTTTCCTTCGACGTCCGGGACCTGAAATATGACAAAGTAGCACAACCTGGCGTAAAATAGGCCAAAAATACACGACTACACCCCACAAACGGATAAGAACTAGGGGTGCAAACATGTGCAATTACATCGTTATCAAATTCCCCCACAAGGTAAGCTCAAAACGTTTCAATCAAGCAGGCTTTAGGGCATATCATATCTGCACAAAACACGTGGATCATACTGGCTTTTGATCATTAACACATGGACAACCTCAACGACAACCTAGACAACCACCACAGATGACATTCGAATGCAGTAAAGTAGAGCAAAGGAAGAGTCTCCCTTATGTTCACCAACCAACATAGAATGGACTCAACCACTTATTCCAGACAGTCACTTCATGCATAAAGCTCAAGATATCAGAATTAAGACCGAGCAATCTAGGTCCTCACTGGGATAAAGAGTATAGAGAATATGAGAAAATGAATCGCTCACTCTCAACCAGTGGGGTCAGGAAAATTAGATGCGAAAAATGCGCATGCTTATTCTCTCAATCCCTAATGTCTCTCCACCATGAAGGCAGCCTCTAAATGCTAGAGTTCACATTTTTGCAAACACATGCCCTTTTTATTTTTTTCAAGAACTACCTCCAACTCTCACATTATAATTAGCAGAAACAACAGAGAACATGGAGAAACCACTCTGTGGAACCTTCTAAAAGATGCAAAGGGGGATTTTACATTGCAGACCGAAAGAAAGGATAACACACGGCTCAAAGGGCTGACTACGGGGTATGACGCATCAGGACAGTCAATTTGGTCGTGGGCTAATCCTACGCCTCCATCATCTTAGCTAATGACAACGTGAATGCTGCACATCATGGAAGAGGGAACTATCGCAAAAGAAAGAAACGAGCAGGCTCAAGTCTCACTTGGCTACCTATATGCTCTATCTCTCATTCTGATTCCCTGAGCTAGATGCATAAATGACTGTCAAGAGCAAGTGATCAATCCAAAACACAGTTGGTAAGCAAACAGTTGAAAAACTGAACCCCTACATAGTTCTACTGCACATCTCAGTCATCATAATAAGCTGTCTTAGTCACACTCAAGTTGTCATGCATTAAGTCAAAAGCCATTCAACTCACCAATCACATCCACAGTGCCAATACGATCCAACATCAAGCAAACAGCAGTACTTGGAGCCCTCAAATCTCGAGATTTGGACAGTGGACTAGGCTCCAAGCACACATATATACGTTCCAATTAATACAAAGAACCCCCCAACACTTAAATGCGACAGTGTCCTCAATGGAGCAGAGAGAAGGGGAACGATGTTACCGTGAAATGAGATCAGGAACGAGGACTGGAGGGCAGACCAGTCAAGAACAGGGGACTGGAAGGGGAACCAGTCCAAGGCACAAAGCTAAAGTCAACAAAAGACACACACTGGGTGAAAGAACCGGAGTTCCAAGTCTACAATCTAAAAAAAAACGAAACAACAAGAACATGAAGTCTCAGTCTGGAAAAGAAATGAAGTGCAGAACCAGCCACTCGCCACTAGAATGCATCACCACCATCGCTGGTGGGTGGAGGGTACTCGTGCTCATACCCCAATGACTGCATGAAGGGGTAGTGGACTGCGTTCGGGTCCAAGCCTAGGTATGACATGATATAGTGCTGGCCAGACATAAGACGACGACCGCGGTCCCGCTCACGATCGAGACGGGTGTGAATGCTCTCCTAGCCGACCAGAATGTGCTCGTTCTGCTGAGCGATGGCCGCCAACTGGTCAGAAATGGGCACCACGGTAGCAGGAGACCGGGGAGCAGGAGACCTAGGAGCAGCGGAGGGGCTCGCAAGAGTATGGGCACGACGAACAGTACGGCGGGGAACCCGGCGTCCCCCAGCTGTGCTCGACTCTGGTTGGTCGCCCTCTGCAGGTTCAGGTGGACGAGGGAGACCCACAATCCAGTGCTGACGCCCTTGTCGAGAAATCATATGCTGATGGCGGAGGACGGCTTTGCTGAATGGGGTCGGTGCTCGGACCATGGTCATCCTAGTGGTGTCGACCCCGTAGTAGCGGGCTAAGGCGGTGATCACCGGGCCACAGACAAGGTGGCGATCCTGGTTGGCAGAGGCTTTGGTGAAAGTCTGGGCGAGCAAAGAGCCCAACTCGATGGTGTTCTCAGAACGACCCATCGCATGCATGAAGAACAGGGTCGAGGGGGTGACCCGGTTGGACGAGCCTTGGCTGGGGGTGTAGGACTGGCTGAGCAAATGGTTGAGGATCCACCACTCCGGACGGAGGAGAGTGGCCCGCGTCTGGCTGGCAATGTATTGCTCATCCACATGGTTCGGCAGGCAGATGCGCTGGAAGTAGGCCTGGGAAGCAAAGTCGGTGGGATCGGTCACATCCACGTACAGGGGCCGGTTGCTGGGGTGCGGGGAGTTGAGCCGAAGTGCAGAGGCCAACTCCCAGTAACTGATGGAGTGCTCCACCCCGCCGAGCGTGAAATGAACCGCATCAGAATGGTCGGCTGACCCCCTCGGGGAGTGGCAGAAGGATGCGTAGAACTCCCAGACGAGCTCCTGGTAGGTCAGCTCGGCGAGGCAGAGAAGGCGCCGCCAACCATAGGGGCGAACAGCTGCCTCCATCTGCGGCTTGGCATGAAGCGCCTCGAACACCTCAAAATCGAGATGCAGGTGCTCGGCGATATGGCAGATACGGATGGTCCGCAGCAGATGGCGTTGTGTGATGCTCAACTGGTCGAGGTAGGCTTCCATGATCCTGCAAAGCACAAGGATGTACAAATGGCACACAAGCGAAGAGGGTCAATGTTAGTCAAAAACCATACTGGGAGCCCTCATATCGAAAGATATGAACAGTGGACTAGGCTCCCGGTGAAACAAGCATACCAATCACACGAGAATCACACAAACAAAACACACCGGGGACCCTCAAATCGAGTGATTTGGACAGTGGACTAGGCCTCCGGTGGAACAAACACCAAATCCATACCAAATATTCACTAATCGATCCACCACACAAAATCCACAAAAGCACGCATACAATGCCAACATGCAAATGGTAGGCCGAAGAACTGAAATCCCGGGACAAAAATATAACAAGCAAAGAGCGCCATCGGCCTACCAAATCATTCCCAAATCATGCCACAATCCCAAATTCTTCACCTAACTCTTGGTATCGATTCTCCAAAAATAAAATAAGAGGCAATGAAAACACACCTGGAGACGCAAGTAGATAGCGCAAGGGAGGTGAAGAAAATTGAAGAAAACACCCCAAGTCGCCGGAAGACCCATCGGAGACTCGCCGCCAGTCACCCAACCTCTGCCAAACAAGCCCAAACCTCTGGAGATTGTGTTCCTCGATGCCAGGAGCGTGGGAGCGGTCGCGGTTTGTGATTTGGAGGTCGGGAGGGGAAGTTATGGCCGAAAAACTGGAAGAGAAGGGGAGAAAACCGAAAATCCGGCGCGGGGGGGGGGGGGGGGGGGGGGGGGTGAAAATTTGAAAAAATGAATCTAGGGGGAGAGAGGGGTCAAAAATCGATTTTTATAGGGGGGAGTAAAACACGGGCGGGCTGGAACACAGCCGTGTTTTCCATGCTCCGCGCCCGTGTTTTTACTACCGAGGGCGTGCTCCCCCCTTTTGAAAACACGGGCGGCTGGGTTCAAAACACAGTCGTGTTTTTGAACTCCAGCGCCCGTGTTTTTATTGCCGAGAGCATTTTAGGCCTCCTTTGAAAACACGGGCAGGCAGGGGAGAAAACACGGCCGTGTTTTGCTCCCTTGACGCCCGTGTTTTTACTGCCGAGCCCACTTCTGCATTTTTTCAAAATTTCAATTTCAAACCACCAAAACTCATTCGTGCCCCGGCTCGAAAAATTACCTAGTCACATATTAAAACGAACCGCCCGAGGCACGAAATACTTTCCAGACAGACTCCAGACAGACTCAAAGACTCAAAAACCGACAAAAATGAAAAGGAAAAAGGATAGAAATGCAAACCGTGGTGGGGTTGCCTCCCCACAAGCGAAACTAAGGGTCCGCGAATTCCACTGGCAACTCCGCACGTTTGACCTCGCCTCCCAAGTAGAGCTGGAGACGATGGCCATTCACTTTAAATGGTTCAGTCTATGGGTTGGCAATCTCAATCGTGCCATAAGGGAACACCTGTGTGACCGTGTACGGTCCAGACCACCGGGAACGGAGTTTTCCGGGAAAGAGCTTCAGGGGAGAGTTATAAAGGAGAACTCGATCACCAGCCTGGAACTCTTTTGGACCCCGCAACCGTGTATCGTGCAGGCGCTTAGTGCGCTCATTGTACAGCTTGGTGTTCTCATATGCGTGATAACGCCACTCCTCCAGCTCCAGCATCTGCATTTTGGTAGTCAACAGCAACAAGGATATAGGTATTACCAAAAGATGGAGGGAAGGGGCCCATGAAGTCGATACCCCAGACATAAAAAATCTCACAAGTTATAAACACGTTCTGGGGCATCTCATCACGGGTAGAAATGTTACCTGACCTCTGGCATCGGTCGCACTTGCGTGCGAAGGCGTCTGCGTCCTTGAAGAGCGTGGGCCAGTAGAAGCCCGACTGTAGCACCTTCCTCGCTATGCGGTTTCCTCCATGGTGACCGCAGTAGGTCCTTCATGACAGCGAGATAGAATGCCCTCCATCTCACTCTCCATAACACAGCAACGAATGATCCCGTCGGCTCCGATCCTGAAGAGATGAGGGTCGTCCCAAAAGTAATGTTTCAGGTCGGAGAAGAATTTCCTCTTAGTGTGAGTGGTCATCCCCTTGGGCAGCTGCTGGCCCACCAGATAGTTCGCAAAATCGGAGTACCAAGGGGTGACACTCTCCACCAGGTACATCATCATCAGTCTCTCATCCCTCAAGAAGTCGTTGATCTCCTCCTCGAGGTTGTCCGCAGGAGGTGCGTCCAACCGGGAGAGGTGATCGGCTGCAACATTCTCCGCTCCCTTCTTGTCCCGAATCTCGATGTTGAACTCCTCCAATAGTAAGATCCATCGTATGAGCCTACGCTTAGCATCAGCCTTGCTCATCAGGTATCGAATCGCGGAGTGATCTGTATACACGATCACATGGGACAAGACCAGATAAGGACGAAATTTATCGAAGGCAAACACCACCGCGAGCAGCTCCTTCTCCGTGGTGGTGTAGTTCTCCTGGGCATCATACGGGGTCTTCAAGGCGTAGTAGATAGGTCGGAAGTGCTGATCTCGCCTCTGCCCCAATACAGCTCCAACAACAAAGTCACTGGCATCGCACATCAGCTCAAATGGCAGGGACCAGTCAGGAACAACCATGATAGGAGCTTGGGTGAGCTTCTCCTTCAAGGTCGTGAATGCCGCTGCGCATGCATCAGTGAACTAGAAGGGGGCATTCTTCTCAAGAAGCTTAGTCAGGGGCAGGGCGATCTTCGAAAAATCCTTGATGAACCGCCTGTAGAACCCTACATGGCCTAAAAACTCCGGATCCCCTTAACAGATGTAGGAGAGGCAGCTTGCTGATAGTCTCGATCTTTTCTCTGTCCACCTCAATCCCCATCTTGGAGATCTTATGCGCCAGAACTATGCCTTCGCGAACCATGAAGTGACACTTCTCCCAACTCAGTGCCAGGTTCGTTTCTTCACACCGTTTAAGGATGAGTTCTAGGTTATGGAGACAGTGAGAGAATGAGTCTCCGTAAACCGAGAATTCGTCCATAAACACCTTCATAATCTCACCGACCAGACGGTCAAAGATGGCGAGCATGCATCGCTAAAAAGTGGCGGGGGCGTTACATAGCCCGAACGGGATCCTCCGGTAGGCAAATGTGTCGAAGGGACAAGTGAAAGTGGTCTTCGCCTGGTCCTCCGGTGCAATGGGTATCTGGAAGTACCCGGACATCCCATCCAGGAAACAGTAGAACTCGTGCCCAGCCAGTCTCTCTAGCATCTGGTCAATGAACGACAGTGGGAAGTGGTCCTTCTGAGTGGCGTCGTTGAGACGCCGATAATCAATGCAGACACGGTACCCAGTCACCGTGCGCATCGGGATGAGCTCATTGTTCTTGTTAGGCACCACAGTCATCCCCACCCTTTTGGGTACCACCTGGGTGGGACTGACCCACTCGCTGTCGGAAATGGCGAAGATGATCCCCGCGTCCAGCAGCTTCACGATCTCTGCCCGAACCACGGCCTCCAGGTTCGGTGTCAGTCTTCTCTGCGGCTGTCTCACTGACCGCATCTCATCCTCCATCAGTATCCGGTGGGAGCAGAAGGAGTGGCTGATCCCCCGTATATCTGTGATCTTCCACGCTAGAGCACGCTCGTGCCGCTTTAGCAAGGCCACCAGTCTGTCTTTCTGCTCGGGTGTGAGGGTCGAGCTGATGATGACTTGAAGCTTATTCCCCTTCCGGAGAAATGCATACTCCAAGTGAGGAGGGAGGGGCTTTAACTCTAGCTCTAGTGGTTCCTTCGAGGAGGTAGTGATGCGGGGTGAGGATGAGATCGGTTTCAACAGCCGGTCGCCCTCCAGGGATGTGCCACTCTCCAGCGCGGCCAACTGCTCTGCCAGCTGCGGCTCCTGCGATGCCTGCTCACCTAGCAAAATACAACGCTAAAGAGCATCGTCATTATCCGCACTCGTTATAGCGAGTGCGGTCTCAAATTCAGCAAACACATCACAGTATTCTACGTCATCATGCAAATGGGAGTGTTTCCGATTCTCATACACAGAAAAAGTAGCATGTTCATCACCAGCACGCAGGATCAATTTACCACTATGGACATCAATAAGCGCCTTGGCGGTGGCGAGAAACGGTCTACCCAAAATCAAAGGTACATCCACATCCTCATTTATATCCAAAATAACAAAGTCGACAGGATATGTGAATGCACCTACATTAACAAGCAGATCCTCAATGATACCCCTAGGATGCCCGATGGAACGATCAGCTAACTGAATGCTCATCCTAGTAACTCTAGGTTCACCTAGGTCTAGCTTTTTAAACAATTTGTAGAGCATGACATTTATGCTAGCGCCTAGATCCGCCAAGGACTTTCCTACATGCATGCTGCCAATAACAAGAGAGATAGTGAAACTCCCTGGGTCTTTATGCTTCTCGGGCAGCTCGTTCTGCAGGATAGCAGAGCACTCCTTGCTCAGCATCACTGTCGAAAGATCCCCAAGTTTCTTCTTGTTGGTGAGGAGGTCTTTCATGAACTTGGCATACTTGGGCATCTTCGACAGTGCCTCCACGAACGACATGCTGATGTTGGCCTGCTTCAACATTGCTATGAACTTAGCAAACTCAGTCTCCAGCTTGTCTTTATGTAGGCGAGTGAGGAAGGGAAGCTGGGGTACGTGCTCCTTAACCACTGGCTGTGGCTTGGGAGCCGGTGCTGCTTTGTCCATCCCCACTTCTGCGTTGTCAGCTGGAAGTGTTGAGGCAGGTAGTGGCTCGTCTTGACTGGGCTGGGCAGGAGCAGCAGATGTGGTCTTGCCACTTTTGGTAGTGATGGCATCTAGCTGCTGGTGCTGGTGAGGCTCACGAGGATTCGGAATAGTGGTGGCAGGCAGAGTCTCCGGTGCCCTGGTAGTGTTTTGGCGAGCCATGCTACCCATCTGGTTCTGTAAATCTTGCAAAATGGCAACTTGGTTCCTCTGGCCTGCCTCCAGTGAGGCTATGTTCTGGTCCATCCTCGTGAAATTCCCCTAGCTGGTAGTCATGAATGCCGCTAGAATGTTTTTCAGCTCCGTCATCTGATTATCTGGAGCCGGAGCTACTGCTGGCTCGACATACTGACCCTGGGGCTGTTGTTGCCTCTGCCTAGGCTGGTAGGGCTGCTGCTCAATCACCCTCTGGCTGTCCGGAGAGAGAGCACTGTAGAAGTTCCCCACTGTGAATGCATCACTGAAGCCATGATAGGGACACGTCTGGCTCTTGGCGGAAGTGAGTGATCTCCCGCTGGATCTCTGTGGTCTTCGATGCTGGATAGTACCTGTGGACGAACTTGTCGGCCAGATCATCCCAAGAAGTGATGGACAATGGGGGCTGGGTCTCCAACAACCTCTTAGCATTCCTCGCTAGAGAATGGGGGAAGAGGTGAAGGCGGATTGCATCATTAGGGACACCGTTTAGCTTGAACTCGTTCGTCAGCTGCAGAAAACGGGAAAGATGCACCATCGCCTCCTCATCCTTCAAGCCATGGAACTGGATAGAGGATGTAATGAGTTGAATCCAGCATGGCTTGATCTCAAAGTTGTTCGCTGGAATGGGCGGATAGAGGATGATAGGGCGGATGTCAGCAATCCGTGGAGTGTAGTAGTACTCCAAGGTGGGACCCGGCAGCGGTGGATGATGATGAACCCTAGCTACCTGGGGTATGGGGTTGTTCCCCAAGATCTGATTCGCCGGGGGAACCTGGTGAGGATTCCCCTGGTGTGGATTGTGATCTCCTTCCATCTCGTACTCGTCCTTGGACTCGCTGCTCAAATGACCGTCTATGCGCTCCTTCGTAGCCAGTCTAGCTCACTTTTGTCTCCTAAGTTGGCGACAGGTGCGTTCAAGGTCTGGATCCAACGACAATAAACCTCCTGACTGGCTACGGGTCATGCACTACCTGCACACAGTCAAGCAGCAAACCCGTGAAGGCACAAGTGGAACAAAGCAAACAATACGAAAAGAAAAGCTAAATTAACTGAATTCACATTTCTTCAACAACCTAGCCGACCCGACAACGACGCCAAAAACTTGACTCACTCCCACTGCCACTCTAGAAAATGGCCAAGTGCAACCACTTCCTAAAGCATAGTATAGCGGGTTTGGGTTTTAATGTCAACCCGGGTCCTAGATGTGATGACTACTCAGCAAATTCTTATTATTTAGCGGTGAAACTTTAGTGCAGGTTCAAACAAGCAAAGCAATTAAACAGTTGTTTTCAAGTCGAGAGAGATCACCCGGATATGGTTCCCCCTAGACTGTAGTTAAGCCGGATTTCAATTTACCAAGTTCAGTTTTAATGATAGTTATACTGCGAGAGGTTCTTAAGCAGTCTGAAGTCTCGACTAAAGGCCTCCAAACCCTCTCAATCTGAGTCCCCAGCGGGCGACTAACCTCCACTGGAGTAAACAGATTGAGGCCCTAACGAACCAAACCTCCACTACCGAAGTAAATTCGGTACAGAATAGTGAATTGGCTCCTCGACTAAAGTTGCCAATTCACTACCTTCAATTAAGGGTGCTCTATCAACCTAGGCAGATATTCTCTTTCTAGGTTAAAGCAGAAACAACAGGAATTTGATCAGGATTCATGCCGTTCAATCATTGAATATAATCAAATCATAGAATCTATATTTGGGTTCATGCAATCAGACCTAACATACAAATCTAGGGTTCTCCATACCCAAATGAATAAGAAAACTACTCCATAGAGTGAGATGGAAAATCTAGATCAGATGCGGAAACCATATTGTGAAGGATGATAACCTGCTTCTGGCGCTTAATCGGATCTTCTGCAAGCTCAAGCCGGGCTCCAATGGTGATGAAGATCAAGCTAGGGCACTTGGGAACTCTGTTTCGTCACTTTCTCTCTCTAGGAATCGCTCTGTCTCTCTAAAACTCGGAACAACCCCTCTCCTTTGGCTCAAATCTGCCTAAAAGGCCAACCCTGGGCAAAACACGGTCGAGGGCACGACCGTGCTTTGCTTTTGCCCGCCCGTGCCCTTGCCACGTGTTAAAAACACGACCATATCTTGGGGAAAACACGGTCGTGCCTAAAGTTGGACACGACCGTGTTTTGAGTCAGTCCCGCCCGTGTTTTGGGCCAGCGCAGGACAATCTTGGATCAAGCCTCGGCAGTAAAAGCACGGTCCAGGAACACGGCTGTGCTTTGGTTCAGGCCAGCCCGTGCTTTGGCCCCAGCTCGACCGAATGACATCCAAATGCCCCGAAACTCGTGCTTAGCCTTTCCTTCGACGTCCGGGACATGAAATATGACAAAGTAGCACAACCCGGCGTAAAATAGACTAAAAATACACGACTACGCCCCACAAATGGATAAGAACTAGGCGTGCAAACATGTGCAATTACATCGTTATCACATACCCAAATGTAAGATGAGTTTATATGAGATTCTACTGAACCTGCTATCGTGCCGATCTGGGACTATGTTTGTGCTTCTTTCGCATCGATCTGGGACATCACTGCGGTGAGATGGCTGGTGGCAAGGTGGGGAGGAGAGGGCAATGAAGATTTGGTGGATATGTTGAGTGATGGGCCTCGGCCTATGCATGTACGTAGGCCTAGGTTAGGAGACAAACCCTAACATCCGATTCCCAAGCTAGTATCGGCTAGGATTTATGTATATATTCATGTACATTGTATTACGGTGAGAATAAGAAAAACGAAAACCTGACTTTGTGCCGTGGATTAGTCTCGACGATCATACTCGAGGATACCAAGTAAATCTGGTGTCTCTCTGTTCAATATCATTTATGTTTCGATTATATTTCCGTATTCTGTTTCGATTATCATGGTATCAGAGCTTACCGCTATGGAGTTCGATCTTATTGCTACGCGTCTCACGTCCAAGAACTACGTCGTCTGGGCATTTCAGTTCCGCACATTTGTCAAAGGAAAAGTCTCGTTGGACTGCTCGACGGGACGGTTGCGAAGCCTACTGTTCCGCCCTCCTCGAATCAAGATGTATATCGCTGGATCCAAAATAATGCTAGGCTTAGATCCCTGCTTCTGAACTCTGTCGACCCAGCCATTCTCCTGGGTCTCCGTCTTCACTCCACTGCGTCAGACATGTGGAAGTCCCTCGCAGCTACGTACGCATGCACCAGCACTAACCGCCAATTTGACCTCGAAGTTGAGCTGGCAGCACTTCATCAAGGTAACCTTGATGTAGCATCTTATTATAACGCTACTCGTTTGCTTTGGACAAACAAGATCTTCTCTCCGCTTCGACCTTGTCTCAACCTCTACCTGCCGAAGCTATTACGGAAAAGAAGAAGATCCGTCTTATTCAATTTTTTATGCGTCTCAAACGTGAGTTCGAACCGCTTTGGCAACCCTTCTCAACCGTGAGCAGCTGCAACTTGATGGTGTATTCGGGAGTCTCATTTTTGAAGAGACGCGACTCCGTACTCAACCTTGACGCTCGTCCTGGTCAAGGTGACTTCCCGGCGTTCGGTGCCATGGCTGGTCTCCAACCCTCAAGTCTGCACACATCTGGTGCCCGCACACCTTTTGTGGCTGGCGGGTCAGCTCCTCCCTTGGCTGGGGGGATTGATTCCTTTTTGTAGGGTATGGATTTGCAGGCTTTGGCGGCTTTCTGGCCTCAATTTCAGTGTCGCCCTCAGTCTGAGGTAGTGTGCCACCATTGCGAGGAGAAAGGGCATACTCAGAAGTATTGTCGTGCTCGAAATTTTTGCGTCTACTCCAAAAGAAAGGGCCATATTATTGCGGATTGCCGAACTCTTCACCGACACATGAGTGGTGGTTTTTCTCTTGGTGGTAGCAGTAGCGACGACCACAACAGCAGCTCGGATCCTTCGTCACGTCCTGCCTATGCAACACAGGCTGCCCCAATGTCGATGGAGTTCTGGTCACCACCGCTGCGTTAGAACAAATGGTGAACAAGGCTATCTCTTCCACCTTCACCAGTCTTCAGGTCTCACGTAAGATTCCCACTTGGATTCTTGATTCCGGCACATGACTAGCAATGTTTCGACACTCAAGCATGTTTCTCCAGTCAATAATTTGTCTCTTCAAGTTGCGGATGGAACTCGGTTACAGGTTTCGGATATTGGTTCAGTACAGGAGTCTAATGTTCATTTACCCGTTACACTACATGTTCCACGTTTAGTTCCTAATCTTGTATCTGTCGGATAACATACTGAACAAGGTTGTCGTGTTATTTTCTCCCTATCTGGTTGTGTTATTCAGGACCTGAAGACGGGTCGGGATCTCAGGAGGGATAGCAAACATGGAAGCATTTTTGAGTTGGATGAGCTGGCCGCACCACCTGCATCATCATCATTGTCGAGTTCTCATTTGGTGTCTAGGGCATCCTCCTCCTGTCCTGTTTTTTCGAGTCTTGGTGAGCAGAATTTTCGCCTGAAAGATTCTCGATTTGGTCACCCACATTCGAGTCATCTTGAGACTATGTTTAGACAAAACTTATTTGGTAGCAAAGTTGACATTGGCTGGATTTCGGATTTTGCTTGTACTAATTGTGTGGAGATTAAAACCACTCGGATTTCCTTTCCATCTAGTACTACTATTATTCATGAACCCTTTCACTTGATTCATACTAATTTGCGGGGCCGAGTACAGTCACCTCTCGCCATGGTTATAAATACTTTGCCTTATTTATTGATCATGCGACTCGTTATACGTGGATTTACTTTCTCCGTCTTAAATATAACTTCCTTGCTATTGCTACTGAATTTCTTGCTATGATCCAAACTCAGTTTAATAGGTCTGTTCGTGTAGTCCTGTTTGACCCAAGTGGTGAGTTTAGTTTCACTCCTCTTCTTAATCTTTATAAATCTCTTGGCATTCTTACTCATAAGTCGTGTCCTGAGCTACCCGTCACTCCCTCCCCTCCGCCGTCACCACCAGCATCTCCTCCACCTCTACGGCGCTCTACTCGTTCCACTCTTGGCTAACCGCCGATTCGTCATCAGGATTATTTTTCTTACAATGTGGAGTCTATTCCGGTCCCGACCCGCTACTCTCAGGCTCACGGCAATCCTCATTGGGACTCGGCCATGAATGAGGAATTTTGTGCACTTGATGCCAACAAGACCTGGTCGATTGTTCCTCCTCTGGTTCCTGTGATTGGAAGTAAGTGGGTCTATGCATTGAAGTTTCTCCCTGATGGATCCTTGGAGTGTTTCAAAGATCGAGTGGTTGCTTAGGGCTTCTCCCAGGAGTATGGTATTGATTTTGAAGAAATTTTTGCCCCTGTTGCAAAGATGGTTTATGTCTGGTCTCTCTTGGCTGTAGCATCTATTCGTCACTGGCTGCTTTATCAGTTGGATGTCAAGAATGCCTTCTTGCATGGCGACCTTAAGGAGACAGTCTATATGGAGATTCCACCGGGCTATCCTCATGGTGATCCCACTACTCAGGTGTGTCTCCTTCACCTTCTCTCTATGGATTGAAACAAGCACCCTCTACTTGGTTTGAGAAGTTTTAGTCTTCCATTATTGATCTTGGGTTCAGTCAGAGTCAGAATGATCCATCCGTGTTTACCCGTCGATCCTCGCGTGGCTTGGTCGTTCTATTATTATATGTGGACGATATGATTGTTAGTGGCGATGATGAGGAAGGAATTCGAGCCCTCACTGGTGGTCTTCATGCCTCTTTCCGTCTTAAAGAATTGGGGTTTCTCTCTTATTTTCTTGGGCTAGAAGTTAATCACTCCTCTGCCGGTATTCATCTCACTCAGCAGAAATATATTGATGATCTCTTAGACATGTCTCGCTACTCTGATTGTACACCGGTTTCCACACCTATGGAGCGTAATCTTAAGCTGGGGACGCACTCTGGTGATCTGTTGAGTGATGGGGGTAAACACTATCGTAGCATTGTCGGGAGTTTGATTTATCTTACCTCTACGCCTCCTGATATTGCTTATGTTGTGCAGATTGTGAGTCAATTCATGTCTGCACCCAGCACTGCACACATGGATGCAGTGCATTGGATCTTGAGATGTTTATAAGGGACCCATGGCGTTGGTTTATTTCTTCCCTCATCTAGTTCATTTGTGCTCCATGCCTTTTCTAATTCTGACTATGCAGGGTGTATTGATATACGTCAGTCTATTAGTGGATGGTGTGTTCGTCTTGGGGACTCGTTCATTTCCTGGAGATGTAAGAAACAAGACTGGGTATCTAAGTCCTCTATTGAGGCTGAGTATCGGGCAATGTCCACAGTCACCTCTGAGCTCGAGTGGATACAACGTCCATTAGGCGATCTTGGTGTTGTTTGTTAATCTCACACGCAGCTCTATGTGGATAATACTAGCGTGATTCGGATTGTCACGAATATGTCCTTCATGATCGTACTAAACATATTGAGGTTCATATTCACTATATTCGAGATCTGGTTCGTGATGATACCGAATTTTCCATGTTCCTTCCGAAGACCAGATTGTTGATCTCCTAACCAAGGCCTTTTCTGCTAGTCGTCATTCTTTTGTTGCAGGCAAATTGATGTTGCGAGACCGCAATCAATTTGGGGGAGGCTGTTGAGCGATGGGCCTCGCCCCATGCATGTACGTACGCCTAGGTTAGGAGACAAACCCTAACAACCGATTCCCATGCTAGTATCGGCTAGGGTTTATGTATATATTCATGTACATTGTATTACGGTGAGAATAAGAAGAACGAAAACCTGCCTTTGTGCCGTGGATTAGTCTCGACGATCATAGTCGAGGATACCACGTAAATTCGGTGTCTCTCTGTTCATATCATTTCTGTTTCGATTATATTTTCGTATTCCGTTTCGATTATCAGGATCAATGATAAGAGAGTTGGTCTGAGTTGGTTGGGAGGAGATGAGATTGATGAAGACAAGAAGAAGGTAGAGGATTAAGTTTGGAAGGTTTGAGCAAAAAAATGTTAGTTTTCAAAATACTTGGGGGCTAATATTTCACAAACTACATGCATTTTCTAAATTCCACTTGTCCAAAATCCCACATCTGTGACGCCCTACCAAATGTGGAATTGTGTCAAAAAGCTACTTTCTGTGGGATTGTGTCCAAATGACCCGATAAATGTATATATCATCCACCTCTTACTTTTTTTATTTATTTAAGAACATCCTACCTTTTAACACCACTATAGTCGCTATAAGCCTACAACCTAGCCACTACTACTAATTGATCTCAAGATGTAACACCATTATCATAGAACTTTTTGCTTGCAGATCAATTAATCGTCAATGCATTCAAGTTGCTGCCCATTCTCTTGTACAGTGATAATGGTTGTCATGCGTTTTCACTTTTCACGAGAAGGTACTCATGGAGTTGGAAAGCTGAAAGGATACCAATTACCCAAGCGTTTGTACGATCATTTGACGGTAGATAGTTTTTGCCGTCCGTCTCTTTACTATTTACCGCCCGTAAATTAAACTAAAATGACATTTTTACCTTTTGTTCATTTTTTATAACATAAACCCCATTCCACACAACACCAGCGACCACCACTGTCGCCGACAATAGATCACCGCCGGCCCCGCCACTCCTGCTACCGCCGGCGCCAGTCCACCACCGCCGCCAAATTGCCGGCGTCGCCACCACCGCCAGATCACCACATTGGCCAGCACCAAATCATCACAGCCGGCGGGCGGGCCCCGTCCAACGCCGACGGGAGGACCCGTCCGATTTCGGTGCGCGGACCGTGCATCTAGCGATGGTTTCAAAACCGTCACAAAATTCGTCTCCAAATGATAATAATTATTTAACTCAATCTTCAATTTTTTTAATTATTATATCATGTTAATAATTATGTGTATGTTTATTAATTATATTTATGAATTGGAAAAACTAAAAATTATTTATAAGAAAAAAAAATTAAATTATAAAAAATATTGTACAAACTAATTCATACTTATTTTTTAATTATATAACTAGAGCTAAAATAAATAAATTAAGTATAATAGCAATTAAATAATTATAGTATGTTAAATAATTACAAATTATCTGAAGTAGTGTATAAGAGAATGGATATTTAATCATAAATTATCATAAATATTGTATAAACTTATGAATAATTCATTTTAATTATGTAGAATAGTTATAAAATATTTATAAATTTTGATTAAACCTTTTTAATTGTATTTATTTCATATTTAATAAGATCATCGTACCTAAACTATGTTTTATAAAACTTCCAAGGAATCGAGGCACGAAGAGGACTCTTTGCGGCTCGGGGAAGGTCGGGCAAAAACATCTTTTAGCAATTACTAGATTCACCGACATGAAAAAATATTGAAACTTTCATCGAACTCTTAAAATGTGGATACAAATGTGTTGGAATCGATTTTTATCAATCGGACATTCCCGACAAAAAGAGATGAATAGTGCCAAAACTTTCATCGAGGTGTTTTTAGGGCTCTGGGGGTGGTAACTAAAGGTTTCTTGAGCCTATCACGTATGTTTCCACGAGGCGAAAAATTATTATTAGTGGAGGGAGAGATGATTTTGCCTCTAAAATAATTTCATAGTAGGATTGGATGGATCGAGGTTGAAGGTAGATATTCAAGGGGAATGAGGGTTTAGGATTTCGAAGGAGTATAAGGTATAGGAGGTGGATGAGATGCTTTCCTTCTTTATTGTCATTATTGGTCCAGTTGAGTCGAGTTGATTCTTATTGTTGTTATCCGTCATCTTGGGTGAGATTATTTCAACTGTGGTCAAACCCTAATTCGGGTCAAACCCTAATTCCCTCAACCAACAGTGGTCAAAATAATATATTATTTAGTCAAACCCTAATTCGGGTCAAACCCTAATTAAGTCAAACCCTAATTCCCTCAACTAAATTTCCTCTTTCGAAAATGTGGGTGGGATGTTAAATGAGTGTAATTAGGAAACTATTGCTAGACGCGGGTTATTGTAGTTATTTACGAAAATAATTATCAAGTTAATTAGGAAGTTTCCTTTCGAATAATTAGAAAGTTATTGTTAGCCGTGGGTTATTGTAGTTAATTAACAAATTAGAGGTTGTTAATTAGGAAGTTTCCTTTTGAAAAATTCTTACTCAAAATAAAATATTTAATAAACGTAAACTTATATACTCTTCTATTTAATATTCCATCGCTCACAAAAAAAAAACCTACCAAAACTATATCAACGGAAAATAAATCTTACCTTAAAAAACTCCCTTTAATTTGCCTAATTATCAGTTTTATAAATATTAAAATAAGTTTACCTACTTAATCACAATTCTAACAGAAAAATCACTTTAATTTCCACAAAAAGTCACCGACATTCAATAAAAAAAAGTAACTGGCGGCCGTTCGACGCCAGAGATCGGACCCCGTCTGCCAAAAATGGTCGGACCCCATCCAATTGTCGCAGGCTGGCGGCGTCCGACGCCGGCGAGTGGACGGCATTCGACTCCGGCGAGCGGATGACGTCCGACGCCGGCGAGCGGGCGGTTTTTTTTCTTTTCGTTAGTTTAGTAAATATATTTATGTTTATGTTTATATTTATTTTAGACTCAATTGGGAGGTCCGAAGTTTGACGGCAACGAAGATGATTTGGGAGGTGTGACGGCGGTGATGATGGGGTGGACGTAGGTGAAGATGGTCGGCGGTGGTGGGCGGTGGATGTGGTGGACGGCGACGATGGTTGGGAGGGAGGGAGGAGGCAGAAGGGTTTGGGAGGGAAGGGGCAAAATTGTCCTATTTTTTGTAACTACGGGCGGCAAATAGTAAAAGCACGGGCGACAAATAGCGATTCAGTTCCATAACTGATCAATCATTCACGGGAAGTCGATACGTACTGTTGAGCTGGGCCTACTATTCTTTAGCCCACCGCAGTTCAGCCCAAGTTCGCTGCCTCCGCCAGCAGCAAAAGCCAAGATAGAAAGTCTTCTTCCTCTCTTTTTCTCCCACGAAGAACTATGATCAATCATTTTTTAAAATCGAAATCTGTTAGAGATGCTACTTGAGGAGCGGGAGAAAGGGAAAAGGAGGGCAACCCTAAGATTCAAATATGAGATCTTTAGGTTCAGGGACGGAGCCAGGATTTTTAATTAGGGTGGGCCAATTTTTTTCCCAATACGCTTGTAATAACATATATATCGCATTTAAATGACTAAATATTTTTTATAAAATACACTTAAAATTTTACAAAAAATTGCAAAAGTCAATATATATACATATGAAATCATTTATAAAAATCGCATGCCTTTCATAGTCTCCTGTACTTACCAATATGATAATTCAAAATAAAATCTTTTATAGTTCCAAAATTTTAAATTAAATGTAGCCATAAAATATAATGGTCAAAATTTGACTATTTATAAACAAAAAAATGATAAATTTTCAAAGAAATTAACGTACAAGAAAGAGGATAATGAACATTGAACAAGTGATTTAAAAAACGCTAAGATAAATTAAGGAAACAAAATTTGGGAAGACTAATAGTTAGCAACAAAAAAAAAAGAGAGAAAAAGATGTGGAAAGGCTAATAAATAGCAAAAAATACGTACAAGAAAGAGGATAATGAACATTGAACAAGTGATTTAAAAAAATCTAAAATAGATTGATGAAGAAAATTTAGGAAATAAAATTTGGGAAGACTAATGATTAGAAAGAAATTGAGAAAAAAGTCGTGGGAAGACATAATAAATAGAAAAAAATTGACTAAATTGGTTGACAAAGCCTTCGAGCCTCTTACCTTTCTGTTAATGTTGATAGGAAACTGCATCTTCAACCACTGCACTACTTAAATCCTTTGTGATATGTATTCACGTTTTGGGCAAATTACCAAGTTTAGGGGGGCCATCCCCCCCCCCCCCCCCCCCCCCCCCCCCCCCCCCGCGGGTCATACAAGCTAGCTTTGTCCTTGTTTAGGTTGAAACCAGCAATACAATCACTCGTCCACGACCTCTTTCAATATCATTATTAATTTTATTTGGGAACAATAAACATTTTTATGTATAGTTATTATATATTTTATTCGGGGTAGCAAACGACATTTTTTGGGACGAAGGCGGGACCAAACCACCTTCGGCAGTCTTCGCTTGCAAGATCTCAAAAGGTTATGCGGAATAAAAAAAAAATCGCGACGATCGGATACCCGAACACAAAGATCCGTTCGTTTGAAGTTTCCACCTAGGTAAGGATTTTTCAAAAAAAAAAAAAAAAAAAAAAAACCAGACCGCATGGTGGGGGTGCCGTCCGCAAAACCCCCCCTACAATGCGATTTTCATCGAAAAACGTGCTCCCGGGTGACGGTTTTTACCTAAACCGCTGATACGGGTGGCGGTTTTGCAGAAAGAGTGCTATTTTTGGAAATTTTTGGAGTTTGGTGCTATTTTTGGATTTTTTTTTTAACAGTGGTACTTTTGAAAAAATCCCTATAAATTGATGATACAATATAATATATCAAGTGATTTTACGAGTTGTTGATCCACCCTTTATCCATTCAAATTTTATAGGAAAAAAAAACATACAAACAGAGCCGCCTACCTTATCCAGTCAAACACATATTTATTTGTTATATACATATATAATATATATAGAGCGAGTTGGGTGGGTTTTACCGTTGACCCGCCATTGCCAATGATCAAGACAAGGACTGGAATTGTTGAAGGATGAAGAGACACACTTGGAAGTTGGAAGTGCATAGTCGTGTTGCCAAATGCCAATTGAATTTGAGGGACAAGGACCAAGATTAACCCACACGGAGAAGGAGAACCCACTCAAACCAAAGTGGTCTGGGCCGTTACCTAAGCCCATCCGAACTAAACACGGAGCTGGGCTTTTTTAAATGGGATGGACTTTTTGGGTCATGGATTACTAATTTGCTTAGTGATGCAGAGGCTGGGAGAATAACTGGAAGAATGGAAATGTTGCGCCAAGGAGAAAGGAAAAAGGGGACCATTTGCTCATAGTCCAACACTCCAACTGGTTTGTGAATCTGACGGCATAGAAATCATAAGACATGCCTCCAACGCTGTGCGCCATTGATGCCTCCAACTTTGTTTCTCCCGCGCTTTGAGGGGGGTGATTGGGCAGCTGAGGATCATTGTCCTTCGAAATCTCATCATCACGATTGTCTTTCTCTATGACCTCTCTTTAATCGGAATTCGCAACAATATACTACTTACTACTCACCTGTTTTATTAGCCTTCTATCAAAAAGCGAATTCATAAACAAACATAGTCATTAGAATTCAAATAAAAGACCTCTCAATTTTCAAAGATTACAATACCATGTCAAGAACTCATTTATTTTAATAACCCGAATAATTAGGAGAGTTTCAATTATGAATTTATATCATTCACTATAAAACCAACAACTACCATTCAGTCAAACCAACAATCACCATATGGTTTGGTATCATTTATCCCTATCCATTCGTTAATTCACACCATGCTAGCCATAAGCCAGCTTGGGATTCTAGGTTGACCCCATTTATGCTCTTCCTTTGGGTGTGGATTTTTTTTATTTTATTTTTGCTGGTTTGAATGCGGTTATATATTTCAAATACTGATGAGGGAGATACATTATATTTATGCGTTCGTGACATAAAACAAACAAATACGGGAGAAGACTTTTATAGTCAGCCGTCAGCAGCATGCATTATTATTTTTTTTTTCCTAAACGCGTGTAAATGCAGTTTAATATTTCTTTATTTTCTGAAACCGTGTTTGCACGTAGTAGTTGCTTGCAGCTAATTGAATTTTATTTTCTCTTATTAATCGAGTAGAAGATAAAACCATCAACAATCAACCGACTAACGACAGTCGGAGCATGACCTGGTATTCTGAACGACTCACACTATAGTGGTTTAACCGGTATTGAATCATTAAAAAACCGTCAGAGAATGGGTATCTTATATAAAAAATAATATCATAGCCAGAATCCCACATCAACAAAACACGGGAGAGATCCATCGTTCATAAGTAAGAAACCGACCTCAACTGACAATACGTGTTTGGAGGTGAAATGGAGGAGTTCTTGTGAGAACTCCGAAGTTAAACGTGCTCGGTGTGGAGTATAACAAAGATGAATGACCTTATGGGAAGTCACTTTGAATTGCAATCCAAATAAAAAAACATTGAGGGTCGAGTCCCAAAGTGGATAATATTTTAACGACGATCATCAACGTGATTGAGACACTGATATTAGGGCTGATAACCGGTTGTCGTTAGTCGATTGATTAACCGAGTTTAGTAACTTTGTATTTCACTAAGTAACGTAGCCAGAATTCGAGTTCAGTAACTTTCATTTACGTATAAATTAGAAGTTTCTAAACGCCGTTATGAAAATTGCTAAATGTCGCCCAAAACACATCAAATTTAATCTCTTTGCTCTTTTACCTTCTGTTCTCTAATTTGCACCCGCAAACTCCCCATTCACAAAAAAATAAAAACATTTCTCCTGGAGGAGGTTATAGGATTCCTTTCGGTTCATCGTGGCTTAAGTGTGCGATTTGTAGGTCGTAGGAACAATTGGGTGGCCCATAGGGTGGCCAGGAAAGCCCTTTTATTGTACCCGGCTGCAAGTCGCTGTTTTGATTTCAATGGCTGGCTTCGTGCCATGATGTAACTCTCTTTTTATCAATATATATGATTATCTTTTGTTAAAAAAAAGTATGATACTCAATGAACAAAATTTTGGTATCAAGTATCAAAAAACTGTACGAACCAACTAAACAGATTTTTATTTTTGGAATTCAATTTCAGAACTCACCAAAATTCTCAGCTAAAAAAAATTTCTTCAGATTTTGTTTTTCACGAAACGTCAGCTTCATTTCCATTTTATTTTGTTTTCTGTGCCCCAACAATAAGAAACGAAATGGCAAGTGAACGACCCATTAACTTCTGGAATAGATTTCTTTCTAAACACCATGAATCCGGCAAAGGAGGTGGTGATTCGTAGCCATAAATGCTTTTTGCTTTTATTTTTTATTTCTTTATTCTTGGACAATTACATAATTTCCAATTTTAAGTTAGGCCGATAATATAAAATTATGGCAATATTAACCGGTCGCTTGCTTCACGGATTTAAAAAATAAAAGTTTTGGTAAAATATGGATTTTGAAAAATCATGGATATATGATGGATTTGGTAGCATTATGAATTTGATCAAGTCTATTGTTTGCTTGTTGTATTTGATTATGGATTTTGTTTAATTAGATTTGTGAATATATAATTCAAATTATCTTGTTACCCTTATCTAATTATATTTTTATATTATAATCCAAATTTTTCATTAAAAACAAATCCAATACATATAAAGAAAATTTACTCTTTACCACTACTTATGTAGACTAATAATTCAACTACAAATATAGAAACGTATCACAATTTGGCACTAATTAACAATTCATCTAATCATGTACACAATATTATGTATAAGTTGCAACTAGTTGATCGCGTTATCGCTACAACTCATCGTATTCATGCTAACTCCCAAGAATCCGACAATCATTCAAATAATAATGTACAAGATGATCATAAGGTGTTTTTAGTTGAATCCAACAAATCACATACACATTATATTTAAATAAAATATGACATTATAAATGTTTATAGTTGCATACCCATTAACATGAAATAGGAGGACAAATTTATAATTAAAAAATAAGTAAGGCTAGAAGGATAAATTACTATCACGAATTTAAATCTATCATCCAAATCTCACCTCAAGAGGTGGGACTTTCTAGTCTGTGGGGCTCACGGATTTGGACCCCTTAAGTACATGACCTTACGGTTCTCGTATTCCTAATTCCTTAAAGCAAACCATGGGTTGTTGTTCAAGTCAACGATGGATGAGTTTTCATCACCAAATCCATTATCAAAACCTCCAAGCAAACGATGCTAGTAGTTAGTTATTTTTTACATTGAAAAGTTTACCGTTTAAAAACTATTTTCTAATTTTATTACTGAAAACACAATAACATGTATTGTTGAAATCTATCATAATCATATTCATCTATCCATATACAATAAAATATAAAATAAACATTAATGATAAACCAAACCTACTCTAACACCCACCTGTCTAACAATAATGGACAGGAAACACAACGTGTGATATATATTTATACATGCATTTCTCGTTCCTACGGACTTAGGAGTCATGAGCTCTAGTAGTATAGACTCCAGTACTACTTGAGTGTAACGAGTGGTGTTGACTGAATTAATTTTTTTTTGTCTTCAAGTATATCGAAAATAAATGTTATTATTTTGTGACTCACAAAGAATATGTTCCACCGTATTTGAAATTTAAGTTAATACCAAAAGAAAAAAATTGATTAAAATAAGTTGAAAAAATAAAAAAGTCCTTTAATCTCAACCATTAAATCTGACCCACCAAAAATTTAGAGTCTAGAACTGAATATGCTAGAATTATGCACGATAAGATTATTGAGCTCGGGACAAATTTTTCTCCTACGTCATCGAGGGGCCTGCTGGAGTCACCTTTATGATCTCATAAATTGTCACAATCAACCAATAACGTAGGCTTTGTCCTTTCGGCTTGATTTATTTGACATTTGTTCGTTTTTTTGTCAACTTCTTAATTATTTAGGGCAGAAAAATATCATATTCCTTATTTTATATTTTTTACATAGGCGATCAACGGGTGCATTGAAAAAGGACTCACCTTCTTTCACAAAAAAAAAAAAACAACCTCACCTAGGTGTGATGAGTGACGATGTTAAGGTGATTATTAATAAGTTAAATTCAGGATGCACGATAGATGTTAAGGTGCTAAGATAATCTTGAATTATTAGTTTGTATGTAGACAGAAAATAAGGTCACTAATAAAAATCTCATTTTGTCTTCTACTTATATAATCAATTTTGATTTGCGTGCTTAGCTTCATGTGAAGTTGGAAACATTCTATCGTTGATTTCATGGTAATACAAACTATTTTTTGAATATAAAAAGTTTACATTCTTCTCAATTTGTCATTTTCATTTTTGGAGGGTGAGTTGATACGGTGCGGCCGTCACCATTATAACTTGTGTATTCCTTTTTCTATTTCTTTATTTAGGGCCACAACTTATATGAATTTACGATAACTCTTCGAATTTTTTGGATTTGCGTAACACTATGTTTGGCAACAAGGGGGGTGCAAGTTCGAGGGGGGTACAAGTTGAGGGGTAAATTGTTGGGGGGTGCAACTTGGTGGAGGGTGTAAGTGGAGGGGTAAATTGTTGTTTGGATGAAAAAGTAGGGGGGTGCAAATAGAGTAAAAAGTAAGTAATTATATTATTATAAAATAGATTTATCAATTTATAAAATATTATCACAAAATAATAACATGAAAATTCAATATATAATAATAAAAATAATAAATAAAAATAATTTTAATAAAAATAATTATTATATAATAATGCTCAAATATAATTATTTATAACAACAATAATAATCATTGGTCGAGCAACCTCGAAACTCGAAATCCAACTCGTAACTGGTCATCCTAAGGGGGTTCTCGTGCCTAACTTTAAATTGAATATGGTCAAACTTAGTCAAACACGTTCGAATCTGTAAGTTTTAACTACTTATTAAAGTAAATCGAGTTAACTAAACTGTTCCTCTCTATCTTTTCAACAAATGCTTCTTATCTCTAATTTTCAATGCAAATTCGGGTCAACTAAGAGATATCGATTTGACGAGGCGAACATTGACAAACTTGCTCTCTTAGTCAAACGGTCAACCCCAAACAACTTCTACACTAATATAGATATAAGAAAAAATTAATAATATTAATTATTATGTAATTATAATCTAATTAAAAATTCATAATTTCCCTCCTCCTCCTTCCCCCTCCCTTCCTTCCTTTCCTTGCACCCCAATTTGGGGGGTAAGCCGAAACAGTGAATTTACGCTCACGTTTTGCACCCCCCTACTGTTACAAAATAACCAAACGGGGGTAAACACCTTGGAACTTGTGTTTACCCCTCCAAACTTGCACCCCCTTCCATTTGCACCCCTTCCCAAACATAGTGTAAATCTTCACGCGAGTTGTAAATTTCTTATGAAAATTCAACGGACCACAAATATCAAACTCCTTAAAACAATCACAGAAAATTCATATTTTTTTGTGTTGTACGAGATGATATATATTCTGATATTTTTTGAAGCAATATTTTTAACTTCATCTGATCACTATCATATAATGATATTACCGTGACAATGATATCACAGTCGGGGAATTCTACTGTGCTGCTACGGCTCTTAGACTCCCACGGAGGCCTGATCTTAGACTCCAGACTGGGGCAAGTTCGTTTACCCTGTTGATAGGGAGGAAGGCGTCGAAGAATGCTCCGCCGCGCCGGCGACATACGAATTGTTTGCTGTTTCACCGTCATTCTCGGTACAGGAAGGTGGGATGTACTAACGACGATATCTCACGCGGTTGTACCAGAATCTCGGACTCAATCGGTTGTACCAGATTTTCGGGTTGCGGTAACGGCTTGGGGGATTTCCCGTGGTGGCATATCCCAATGAAAAGTGGAAAATTATTCTCGGTCGGGGAGATAACTCTAAAAAGGATCCCTCCCTATCCGACGATGACTCCTAGTGTCAATGGGATACCATCTCCCTGCCCTTTATATTCTCCGCGAACCCACCTCATTCTTGCAGTCACGAAAATTGTGAGAGGTTTGACGGAACGTGCGAAGAAAAAGAGCAGCTCGCAGTCACCGCTTGGTGTAATCTGGTACGTGGATAGACCTACTGCCTATTCTAAGATTTTGGTCTATGGGGGTGATATCCTCATGTTTCAAATATCCCTATTAGCCTGTTCTTACCCATGGTCGGACTATATTGTGAGTAACTGGAGTAAGGCTGTCGGTAATCCCTTCCCATGTCTGCCTTTGCAGAGAGTCACTATGGATCACGTGTCGACCGACCAGATCGTCAAATTCTCCATGGAGGAGGTCCAATCGGATAGGGTCAGCAAATCTCGGGTGCTGCTTGGCCGGTTTTTCTCTGAAACTAGCTTTCTCCCCGATGGAACTGCGAGAGTCGGTGAACACTCACTGGCAAGGCCAAGGACACATCCAGGTGCGACTGACATCGCATGGTCTTTATGAGTTCACCCTCCCCAACGAAGCGGCTAAACTCTGGGTCATTCGGCGAACACCCTGGGTGATCAAGGATCGGATCCTGCATCTCCCGTCCTGGACCCCAGTGGTTACAAAAAATACTTATGATGACCTAGCGGTAGCCCCATTTCGTGTTCAAATGTGTGACCGATTGGACCTCTTCCGAGCCTTTCCTAACAACAGAGCCGAGAGGTCAACGACGAAGAGTCTTTTCCACGTCCCTGTTGCTCGTAGCCCCAAAGTTACAATTGGGAAATTGGCTCGCAAAGGGTATGCTAAAAAATAGAAGGGAACTGGAAGTCCCATGCAAGTGGATCGTCCCATGCACGTGGATCATCCAAAAATGCCTGCTAAGGAGAGCCGAGGATGTAGTAGACTTGGCAAGGGGAAAACGACATCGGGTTCTTCTTCCAGTGCTCCTGTTTCCTCGATGGAAGCTGGCTCCTATGTGGCTGAACCGTCCTTGGTGATCGACCAGCAGCGGCAGGCGGCTCGCCGGCGACGTCTCATCTTGGAGGAAGAGTCTGATGATGATTTTAGCTTGATTTCCATCCCAACTATCATGCAACAACGTCAACAGGCCAAAGAATGAAAGGAGAAACAGGCGCAAGCTAGTTGCGGTCAGGTGGAAGGGGCACTGCGTGGAGAAGCAGGCTCGAAGGGTTTGGTCTCCAAGAACATTAAGCAAAATAAGAAGAAAAATGTAGCCCCTATCGAGCCTGGCCCCAGTGGTAAAGCTTATGATTTTGGTGGCTCCAAGAAGAATGATGCGAAGGGTACTGTGGCCCCCTTGGTGGAATCTGCCACTATTGAGCCGCTAAAAGCGACATCCACGGAAGTGCGCGAGGATTCTATGGAATCGGAGGAGGCTTTATCTGACATTGACCCTCCGGCCTTTGAGCTACATCGACGTACTCCGCAGAGGCTCGGTGGGCAGAAGAGATTGGCTCGCGGGATTCGTGTCAGTCAAGTCGTGCATGCTTTTGAGAAGGGGTTAGCTATGACCGATGAAGGGGATGTTGGGTGTAAGGATCAGGGCCATAGCCTCAAGGATAAGGTGGTTGCGGGGCCTGGTGTTACGGCAGCAGCCGACCTGGGTGTCCGCGAGTATGGATCCAACTTAGTGGATCCTGTGGAGGGAACCAAGAATCGTGCTCTGGATAAGATCAAGGGATCAGTGGCGGAAAGCCCTACCCCAAAAAAGCAATTTGTAGAGGACTTTGATGGATCAGAGAAGGTGGAGGAAGCCAGCCGTAAATGGCCCCAACCGGATAAATGAGGGTATTGGCCTGGAACGTGAGAGAAATTGGGCCATCCCTCACATCCCAAACTGCTGTGGAATTAATTAATTCGAATAATCCGGATCTTGTTTTCTTTTCAGAGATGAGATCGTCGAGGCGCGTAGTGTCCCGTCGTATGAGGGGCTTATGTTTTGTTTCTTCTCATTGTTTTTTTGTTGATGCTATTGATGCATCGGGCGGGTTAGTTGTTGCTTGGTCCCCCGAGGTGGACGCTTTGGTTTTTTTCCATTCCAGTTTTTTCATTTGTATCCAAATTAATGAAATCGGGTTCTCCTACGTGGTGATTTGTGTTTACATTAGTTGTGATATGGTGGTTCGAGCCTCTCAATTGGCTCAGAGAAGAGAGATTTGCGAAGGTCTTACATGACCATTCGTGGTAATAGGGGATTTTAATGCGACGGTTAATGAGAATGAGAAAGATGGGGGGAACCCTTGGTCTTTGGCCAAATCCATAGACCTACGGGATTTCATCCATGAGCTCGGGCCTCATGACCCTGGTTTTCAGGGAGACCAGTTTACTTGGACAAATAAACGTATGGCCCCTACTTGTATAAGGGAAAGGCTGGATAGGGCCCTGTGCTCCCAGTAGTGGATCAACCAATTCCCAGACACCCTCACCAAACATTTCACAGACCAGGGTTCTGACCATAGGGCTATCGTACTATCGGATAAACCGTATGTTCGTAATAGTCGACCTTTTTCCGATTTGATGCTCGTTGGGCGGACAATCCGGAGGTTAAGGCCATGGTGGAATATGTTTGGCAGGAGGAGATTAGTGGGGCTCCAATGTATCAGCTATGGTAGAAGTTGAAAAAATTACGCCATTTGCTTTATGACTGGAGTAGGGCTGGTACCACGAACTCGTTGCATAATATAAAAACTCTTTAGGGGGGGGGGATTTGACCGGATTAAAGCTCCCCACCCTATTAATTGGGATGGGGTCCGCGATCTGGAAGTTGAGCTTACTCGTCAATGGGAAGCGGAGGAAGTCTATTGGCAGCAGAAATCCAGGGTCACGTGGCTTAAGAAAGGCGACAAGAATTCGTCATACTTTCATACAGTCACTCGGGCGCGGCGGAAAAGGAACTTTGTTTCTAGTCTCCGGGATGACAATGGCGAGTGGGTTACTGAGGAGAGAGGGAAGGCGGATATTACCTCTGCATTTTACCAACATCCCTTCACCTCGGAAAACCACGTCACTAACATGGCTGACAGGGTAGCAAGTTTACCAATAGCCCGAAGTGTGACCCTGGAAATGAATGCGGGGCTCACCGCGGAAGTCCTTCCTGAGGATGTCCGGAGGATGGTGTTCTCTATGAGATCGAAGCAGGCTCCTAGGTCTGATGGGTTCACGGGGAAGTTTTTTAAAGCCTTTTGGGACATTGTTAGAGAGTCAGTGATTAAGGCAGTGTGTTCCTTCTTCACTTCGGGTCGGCTTCTCCAGAGCTTCAATCATACCTGGCTAACCCTCATCCCAAAGGTAGACAATGTTGAAACCATTAGGCGGCTCTGCCCAATTAGTCTCTGCCAATTCGTTTACAAAATCATATCCAAGATTTTATCCGCCAGACTTGCCTGTATCCTGCCCAAGATTGTGTCGAAAGGTCAAAATGCCTTCATCCGGGAGAGACAAATAGTAGACAACATATTGTTGGTGCATGAACTAATGCACTACCTTACACTCAAAAAGCGGGGGAAGAAAGGGTATATGGCATTAAAGGTTGACACGGGAAAGCCCTATGGTAGAATCGAGTGGCCCTTTCTTGTGGCTGTTTTAGAGAAAATGAGTTTTAGTTCTATGTGGTAAGAATGGATTTTCGAAGGTCTGCGTTGTGCGTCATTTTCGGTTCTTATGAATGGAAAACCCACAGGATTCTTTACTCCGTCTAGGGGGTTGAGGTAGGGGGACCCGCTATCTCCCCTCCTATTTGTGCTTTGTACAGAAGGCTTTGCGGCTTTACTCCGCAAAGCGATTACTGAGAGGAAATTGGAAGGGGTTAAGGTAGCACCACGCGCTCCTAGGATATCACATATGTTCTTTGCCAATGACTCATACTTATTTCTCCGAGGGTCTCTCGATGAATGTGAAAGGCTGATTGAGGTGTTGAACAAATATGAGGAACTTAGTGGTCAGCGAGTTAACCTGGCAAAATAAACGATATGCTTTAGTAAGAACATTTTACCCCATGATCAGGAGTTCCTAGCGCAAATCTTAGGGGTTGGGGCTGTGGGCGTTCAGGATAAATAACTTGGGTTGCCTTCCCTGATTTCCTGGTGTAAAATGATGACGTTTCGGTACTTGGAAGAGAAGTTGTTGGACCGGCTACAAGGATGGAAGCGTAGGACTCTATCCTGGGCAGCGAAAGAAACCTAGATCAAATCGGTTGCGCTGGCCCTTCCACTCCATGTCATGTCCTGCTTCAAGCTCCCCATAACTCTTTGTCGGCTCTTGGATAAGCATGTGGCTGGGTTTTGGTGGGGAGTAGAGAATGGCCAGCCTAAAATTCGCTGGATGTCGTGGCGGAATATGTGTCGTAGCAAACATGAGGGTGGGATGGGGTTCAGGAGGTTTGAGCAGTTTAATCAAGCTTTGCTTGTTAAGATTGGTTGGAGGGTCCTCAATGAACCCCAGTCCCTGCTCGCCCAAGTTTACAAAGGGAAGTATTTTCCGACGGGATCTTTCATGACAGCTATGGCTGGGTCGCGCCCTTCTTGGGAATGACAAAGTATTCTTTATGGTAGGTAGTTGCTTGTAAATGGATCCCGCGGGCAGATTGGCAATGGCAGGACTGCTCCATTGATTGATTCAAATTGGGTCCCTCGGCTGCATCTGCAGCCCCCGGTGCATAATCCCCAAGTGATCCCTGACGATAGGCTTTTACCTGTGGCAGAAGTTAGTTATCAGGCAGAGGGGCGATGGTGCGACCAGAAGCTTAGCCAATGGTTTGAACCTGTGACGTGTCAGGCCATAAAGGCTATTCCTCTCCCTCGGCAAAAGGTGGAGGATCGGCTGATTTGGCATAGTACGGCGGATGGGGTCTTCACTGTCAAATCGGCCTATCATTTTGCTGTTCTCCTGGACCAGCGAGAAGGTCGGTGGCGGGCTACGGTAAGCTGGATGGACAGGGGTAGCTGGATTCATTTATGGTCAACTAATATCCCACCCAAGCTGAAGGTTTTTATCTGGCAAGTTTTCAACCGGATCCTTCCAACTATGGAGGCCCTTATTGAGAAGAAGGTTGAGGTACTTCCTCGGTGTCCGATCTGTTGGGTTGAGTCAGAGACAATGGAACATTTGTTTTGGTACTATCCTATAGCTAGGGCTCTGTGGGATCACTCGGGGCTGGATGATTTGGGTCAGGGGCTACCGCGACACTCATTCCCGTTCTTCCTCAAAAAATTGCTTGCTGTTTTATCTCCGTCGCAGTGGTGGGCGGTGGTGGCCCTCCTGTATAGAATCTGGCGATCGAGGAACTGGGTGATGTTTGAGGGTAAGCAGTTCGGGATCCAGGCGCTCATGCGCCAGTACCATCAACAACAGCAAGAGTGGGCCTGCCTTCTTATGGAGCGTGGTACTCAACAGGTAAAGCGGCCAGCACAGCCAGATGTTGAGAGTGACGATGATAGGGTGGTTTGTAGATGGGATGGTGCCACTAAGACCGGGTCTCACTCGGCAGGAGGGATGGTCATCTTGGACCAGGACGGGCAAACCATTTTAGCACAAGGGACGCAGTACCCTGGTGTGTATGATCCTATGGTGGTGGAATTGCTCGTTCTTCGGGAAGTGATTCTTTGGTGCTTAGGGATAGGGCTTTCTGCAGTTCGCTTTGAGGGGGATGCTCAGGTCGTGATCGATAAGATTCTTGAGGTGGATGCCCGGGATAGTCGAATGGGCGCAATTTTGGAGGAGGTGTTAGGTTACCTTTCGAATCTTCGTGGCTTAAGTTTGCGATTTGTAGGTCGTAGAAACAATCGGGTGGCCCATTTGGTGGCCAAAAAAGCCCTTTTATTGTACCCAACTGCGAGTCGCTGTTTTGATTTCACTGTCTGGCTTCATGCCAGGATGTAACTATCGTTTTGTTCTAATCAATATATCTGATTATCTTTTGTTAAAAAAAAGTGTTAACACCATACTAACAAAAAAAGTGTTAGAACTGTAGCCCCTCCCGTATATTTGATACTATTAAAATAATATAATATTAATGTTTTCTTGACACTCTGAATATGTAATTCTTCCAAAATAAACGCGCACACGCTCACGTTCTTGCTCCCGCTCCACGAATCGGTATCCTAAAGAATGCCCCTATCATAGTAAAGTTGATTAACTTCATCATTCCGCTTGTTTTATTTGTTCGTTTCTTTCAACTCCTTAATGTTTTGCAATAGGAAATGATTATATATTCTTTTACGTGGCTCAAGTCCTTGTTTACGTGAAAATATCATATTCTACATTTTATATTTTTTACACTATTCCATATTTTCTATTATTAAAAACGTTAAATTCTTGAAAGTAAATTTCAAATTCCAGAATGCCTGATTGACAGATTCTACCCCAAGAAGAGAACAAGGAAGGGAAAGGAAAATTATAGGAGAAAATAAATATCCCAATAAAAAAATCTATCGTAATTTAAAACGGGAGGAATACCCTGGAAGATCATCAATTTTAACAGGGTCGTCGCAAAATTGTTGGGCCACATTGGTTTTGACATCCCTAGAGATCATCAATTTTAGTTGGAAATCTTTTACCGTTTTTGCAAACATAACTGAATTACATATATTTCTATCTTTTGAAACATGTCATAATTTTTTATTCATGTTAGATTTCGCCGAGTATCAGCACCTAATAGACACAAGGCCACAATCTCTTACTCAGACCCTCGTCCCTCAATTTATTCAAATCCAACTCTCCCTTGCTTCTCTTTGTCGTTGCTGACTGTCGGTGCCCAACAGCCACAAGCTGTGAGTTGTGACTTCTGATTCTACACGAGCACGCTTCAGGTTCATTTATTTCGTGTCGTGCTTGGTAAGACCCGTCAGTTTTCGTGCCATGCCATGCAAGCTCATTTATTAATTTTGCTAGGCCCAGGTCCGGGCACAGTTCGAATCATGCCGTGCCTATTCGTGCTCGTGCTATGCTCGTATTCGTATTTAATAAAAATGAAGAAAACAAAAGAGAGAATGAAAAAGAATGTGAAAATTGGACGGAGAAAGATAGTATTAACAGATAATGTTTGAGAAAAGTAACAAAAAAGGGAGAAAAGAAAATTGAAAGTATAGCGAGTGTGATTTGGCTTTGTTTACTTCTTCGTTCATTTTTACTTATGGTAGTAATTACGTATATATATTTTTATGACACTTCTAACAACAACAAATAATTCTTTTTCTACTTGTATTTTGCAATATTTGAACCTATAATTCTTTTTATATTTATTTTCTATCAAATAAATATTATTTTCGTATCATGTCCGTTCTTATACTCAATAAAGTCTCAAAAATATTAGGCCCGACACGTAGTGATGGCAATGGGGTGGGGCGGGGCGGGTACCTCAATTCCCATGCCCCGCCCCATGTTACTATGGGTCGGGGCGGATAAAACCCGCGCGGGTACGGGGCGGGGCGGGTCGACCCACTCTTACATGTTGTTCAAAAATAATACAAGTAAATTTTATCTTTTACAATAAAACGTAGAAAAAAACACTTTAAGAATGAAAAATATTGATAATAGAATGGATAACCGAGCCTAACAAGTTGAAAGATCGACTCTAACTAGTTGAAAAAAGTCAAAATAGGAGAAATATGTATAGATATTGAAGAAATTGAGATAAAATGAGTCTAGAACAGGGCTGGACGGGGCAGGACGGGTCGGAAGTAGATACCCATGCCCCGCCCCACGCTACTGCGGGTCGGATAATACTCGCCCCATCGCGGATCAGGTCGGGTAATACCCACGGGTCGGGTTGAAATTGCCATCACTACCGACACGGCCCACTTATATACCGTGTCGTGCCCGTTCCTATGAAGTTTAGGCCCGGCACGGCCCATAAATTATTCGTGCTCGTGCTTGGCTGATCCATTTTATTCGTGCTTGAGATAACAAGTTGGCAGCATGACGAGCTCTCCTAGGCTTAGTGTGGATCCTTGGTGGGTAAAGGAGTGAAGTTCTCATCCTGTCAAGGTGTGTAACAAGGCATAGCTAACAACATGGTTCATCGAGGTGGCTAGCAAGGCGAGAGCAACAAAGAAGCTAAGTATAGAGCCATTAAGGCCATTAAGGGGCGTGATCAAGAATTCATCATAGAGCAAGGAAAAAAAGCTTCACCCACCGATTCAAGAAAAGAAAGTAAGATAGCGGTTATTAGAACATATATATATCATTTGGCCATAAATAGGTGAAGCAAAGATTGTAGGATGACTCCCGAAACCAACACTTGATATATAACCACATATCAAACTTTATCTTTCCCCCTACAATGTACCAATAATCATAATTTTTAATTTCTGGACCTCTGAATATGAACATCCATAGCACTAGTAGTACGTGTAATTTAACTTAGCTTGTTATAATAATAAAAAGTTAGAAAAAACATCAAGTATCCTCGTCCGAACTTTGTTTGAAAATGTGTGAACTGTGTTTAGAATCATTATAAAAAAGTCAAAGGTACAATCCACTAATATCAAACAAGAGTATTCTCTCCGAAAAAGACTAAATCCAGGACTATCTCTTCTCCAAACAAGGGGGGTTTCAGATAAATAACCTGAAATTTAAATTAGAAAATAATTTTCTGAGTACAATCCATTTTAAGTTGTGGGAAGAGGAATATGGGGTCTTTGAAACCACAACTAGCTAGGTTTCCTCTAGAGATGGCAATGGGGCGGGTTTGGGGCGGGTTTGTCTAAACCATCCCCATCCCCATCCCCATCCCCATCTTCAAATACCCAAACCTATACCCGTCCCATACCCATGCGGGGAATGTTTTGCAAACCCATCCCCATACCCGTGGGTTTCGGGTACCCATGGGTAATACCCGTACCCATACATCCAACATTATTATACCTAAAATTTACAAGAAAAGTTTTAATTATTACTCTAAACGAACCTATTATATCATGAAGTCAACAAAACACGATCATTTTCTTAATACAGTTCAAAGTATATGATCCTAAAACATCCATTAATACATAATATAGAGTATAATGTTTTTCAAATTATTATCTTATAACTCTTATACATCTATTAAATAATATTTAACTAACATAATCTTGTAGACATTGGGAAAAGTGAAAGAGTGAAGGGAGAATTGAGGGAAATGAATTAGATTTTGATTAAAATGGTCACTCAATTGCATTTCTACTATTTATTTCCTTGAGTTATCCTTATAACCATTGATAGATTACAATTTAATCCACATATTTTTTTATATATGAAGAAATTCTCTTGGTGGGGCGGGTATGGGTATGGGTATGGGTATGGGACGAGAGAGGTCACAACCATACCCGCCCCATACCCATCAAACTGTTTGCGGGTTTTACCCATACCCGCCCCATATCCGGTCAAAGCGGGGATTCCCCACGTTGACTGGGTCAGGAGCGGTCGGATATTCGCGACCAAGGGTTTTATTCCCATCCCTAGTTTCCTCCCAATTAAATTTCACCCTAACCTTCAAGTGATCATATTTATTTCCCCCTTAATCTCCATTCCGTTCCACTTCGTCCATCCCTCTAGCCTCCGATCTCATTTCTTCACACACACGAATGATCTCTAGAAGCGACGATTCTTTCCAGTCGAACTTATTGATAAGAGTTTGGTATTGCGCTTCCAAAAGCACGAGGTTGAAATCGTGACCTCTTGCCAGGTTCATGGACCACATCGAAAAGTCTTAGCTTATGCAATCTTTGATGACCACTCCACTCATCGTGTCCGTCGTAACCCGGTTATTGATATAAACTCATGCTCTGGGTTTCTTCCAACTATATTCCCGTGGTTGAGAATTTTAATAATTATGGTTTCAAACTTATTTTTATAATATAAATGTATCTTCAGGGGGAGTATAGTCCCGTATTCACTTGTTGACATAGAAATAATCCTTTTTTTTCTCTCGTACAATCCTAATATATGGTTTTGTTTTATTTAGTTGTAACAGCAGATGCCCTCTCTACAAATTTAGTGCTAACTTTTTTAGCCACACAGTCCAGGCCCAAGGTCAAAATCTCCTCAACACTACAGCAAAATAATGGACGTCACTTTCCTCTGTCCTATTTCCCATGTTTTCGTTTTAGGAATCTTCATGGATCGAACACCACAAGTTCTCAACTTGCTGAATATAGTAGCGAATTTTGCCTTTTTTATATATACAGTCATAAACACACAAACCATGAAGCGGGTATGGACTTGTGTCGCTGTTAACGATACAGATGTGGTACCACTTGTACTTACTTATATGATGAATTATAACACTAAATTACTGTTAAACGTGTCTGTGAAATACGTTGTGTTTATTATACTCTGGTTTTCCATTTGTCTCTTTCACTTGTCGAATTCATCCCCTTTGAATATAGTAGCTTTCCTTGCACACATCAGACATGGAGTGGTATTATCATTAATGCTTGGTTCTTATCTTAATACAGTGAAACATGGTAAAATTGCTTATTGGAAATATCATATGCAATTAGAGATTCACGCCCTCGTGAGACCTCGTCGGAGCGGAAGTGTGGGCTTTCTCAGTTAGTAGCCAGTTGTTTGTTAATTTTGTAGGTGAACTATCTGCTCAAAGGGACTAAAACGTGGTGTTGGTGCTATGCTTTCAGCTTCAATATATTTGATCCATTAAAGCGTAAGTTATGGATTTGCTCATGCTTTTATCAATTGAGTCCATGTAGATTATGTCAATGGTTAGTACGTGTCAACAACTACTCCACTTATAAAAAAAAAAAAACAACAATTACTCCATCCTAAGTTAAATTTAAGCTAAGATACCATTGTTATATAGTGGTAATCAATGTCATATTTTACTCGGGTCCTGGTACTCTAGCCTACTTCCCATCTAGTTGTTAACTAGTTAATCGGTTTAGGAGGTTTGAGTGAAAGATTTGAGGGAACTATTAGTTCATAGATTGAATAAAACTAAAAGCAGGTACTTCGAGGAACTATCCTTCACCCTAGCCTAGAGCTATCATGTATATCTAGATACTTAGGATTATCAAATGTGGTGAGTGAGCTCGTTTCCGTGGGCTTTCGTGGTTATCCACACACCTCCGGCTACGCCTCCCCTAGACCCATATAAAGTCACCTCGATCTAGGCTGTCGTATCTGGGGCACTAAACTCATAGCTTCTTTCAATGGATAATATCATTGTCCACACCGAGATTTTATCCCGGGTTCTATCTAGGAAGGCTACCTATAGCAGGGGTTCGGTCGCCTCGACCATCATAGGTCCCAATTCATACATCTACCTCGATTTGCTTGATGGAGCATACCCATCTAACCCTAGAACTTCATACGTACCCAGCGTAGAAGCATAAAGTAGGCTAATAGAGAAGATTAATGCGACTTGCCTAAACACAATCAAAGATAGAATAGCAATATAATCAACTAGATCAACACATTCATTCATTAAAACCCTAAAATATCCATACATACATAGTAAACCCTACAACTATGGTTTGGGGTTTAGAACTCCTAGTACCTTAGAGGACTACACCATAAAGGAGGGAAGAAGATACATAGAAGAAATTGAAGAAGACTCGAGCTTGAGGAAGATGCCTCTTTTCTTCTAGATCCTTATCCTTCTTCTCCTCTTCTCCTTCCTTCAGCTTCTCTCTCTCTAAAATCAGAAATTCTTCTCTCAAAATACGCTCATCTAAAAGGGGGAAAGGGGTTTCCTATTTATAGGCAATCTGAGAACGGACAAGTTCGCGGCCAGCAGGGTAGAGATCGCAGGTGGGATCTTTAGTGGAGAGTCTGAGAGCTTGAAACGCAGTCGTACTGGCCTTGGGGATTGAGGAGATCACGGGCTGATTTCGCGCTCGTGATCTTTGTCGCGGTCAAAATACATTGTGGCTGTGATTCGACTAGGGAAACTTTCTGTTTGTCCTCAGCTCCTTCTACGCGAAGTTCACGCTCTTAGCCGATCCAATTCGCGGCCGCGATCTTGGGCTTCCAGGCCGTGATCTTTTAGCTTATCTTCGCTGTCCAAGGATCGCGGTCGTGATCGTTTCTTCTAGGCCACGATCTTCAGTCTTCTGCCCCCTTGCTACACTTATGACCTTGTTTTGTACCTAATTCACATATATCGTCTAACACGACCTAAAATCACATCAAATTCAAATAGGAATGAAATAGGGATGCACTTGACGGTGTTTAAGAATTTATGCACATGAATTGACAAAAAAAAAAACTAAATAACACCAATTTAGATGTTATCATGCTTCAATAAGGGCACACTTGTTACTTTTAAAATTTATTAGGGCAACACATGTGTCCACAAGTTTCATGAAGATCATAAAACTCAAACCAGAAACAGAATACACCACCCCACAAAAAATATAAAGTAGACTAGAAAGCTCACAAAGCAACCATAAGCTCATCACACAACGATACTCATAAACCATACTAGAAAACTGACGAAACTCATAAACCATCACATCACGAAGCTGACCAAAAACATCATACAAAAAATACGAGAAACTACGCCACAAAATTCATAAAATAGATCAGAATTTTGGTAAAGTATAACAAAATGTTTAGAAAGCACACTACAAAGCTGACTACAATTTCTTAAAATACGCAAGAAAATTAATGAAACTAATCACAAATATCATGAAAGAGACAAGAAATCACACTACAACTCCTTGAAGTAGACCAGAAACCACATCCGAAACAACCATGCAAAAAGTTCTTAATTTTCCTTAATATATTAACCAAAGTTTACATCTTGGGGTTTTTACTGCAAATAGGACTCATGCTTTCAAACTTCGGGGAGCCGTACTCTTTCAAGTCCTCTAGAAAGCTAGGACTAAAATCTCAAAAAATAAAGTAGCCACAATCATGTAAGCAGTATTCAATGGTATAGGTTGTGGATTAACTCAACTAAGCTGAACAAGATGCTTGTCAGGAGCCACAATCATGCAAGCAGTATTCAATGGTATATGTTATGGATTTTCTTGCCCTCGCTTTTGTTATCTTTCGTATGGCTTCTCCTGTTTTGCTGCTGTATGCGAATGGATTCTGGGAAGATGACGGTTGTTTCAGCCAAGTTAGATGGGAAGAACTTTCCCTTTTGAGAGTTTCAATTTCGTAGTTTTGTGACTGGGAAGCGCTTGCTTCCCATTTTACTGGGCAAATCTCCACAGTCTGGTGCGAGCGCCTCTGATAAGGACAAATGAGGATTGGGAAGCTTGTAACGCCTAGCTTGTTTCTTTGATTCTGGGGGCTGTCGACATGGGCACTAGTCTTAGTCTGTGTCAGTTTACCTTGGCAATTGAAATGTGGGCTTATATCTGCGCTCAGATTAATGCTTCACGTCAATTCGAGTTGAAAAGCGAATTTGCTTCTTTTACCCAGGGTGATCTTGATGTTAGTTCCTTCTATCAAGGCCTTGTCAATCGCTGGATGGAGCAAGATATGCTTGTTGCTTCACTCTCGGCCTAACCTGCCTCTGCGATTCTGTTCGGAATCGTGACCGGTCCCGTCTTATGCACTTTCTGATGAAGCGTCATCGCAATGTTACTTCCATTGATGCTGCCCTGGGTGAGTTATTCCGTGAGGAGACGCATCTTCACAGCCTGGCCATGCTTGATGGTCAAGCCTTGTCAGCCTTTGTTGTCTCTCGTCCTAGTGGTGCTCGTCCTCAGTTTTAGCGTGGTGATACAAGTCAGGTGACCTATCTCTACTGTTGTGAGCTTGGACATATTCAGCCTAACTGTAAACAAAAAGGTTTATGTATTTACCGCAAGCAGTCCGACCATATAGTCCTTGAGTGTAAGGCTGCAACTCATCATAACAGAGGGGCCACTACTTACGACCTCGTGGCTCTCGTCCGGCGGGCACTCAGGTCGCTGCTTATGTTGTGGCTCCTACTCCTCCTGTTGCCGCTGGCTTAGTTGTGAATCCCGTCTCTCCGGGTCTTACTTCTGCCGATGTTCGCCGCTTGGTTGCTAAGGCTTTGCAGGATGCTCTTCCTAGTGCTCTCACTTCTGCCTTTGCTACAGGTGGTGGAACAAGTATTCCCTCTCGTTTGCTTCTTGATTCTGCGTCCTATAACCATATGACTAATGATCGTTCTCAATTTTCATCATTACATACTAGTGTATCTTTTACCTTACAAATGGCTAATGGGCCAAAGCTTCCCACTTGTGGTGTGGGAACAACTGCTACAGGCGCCGTCACTTTACCTGACACGCTATTTGTTACGTAGTTGGTTCCCCAGTTAGTTTCGGTTAGTCGGGTGATTGAAGAAGGGTGTGCAGTTAAATTAGATAATCGGGTTTATGTTGTGCAAGACTAGATCACGGGGATGGTACTGGGCAAGGCTAAGAAGGTTGGTCGTGTTTTCATTCTCGAGGAGTATGGTCGTTCACAGGGACAGTCGCAGTTTCCGTTATGCTCCTTGGCGGGTTCTGTACACTCGATGTGCGATGATGATAGTTGCTTCGACTGAAGGTGGTTTTCTCGAGGATGATGGCCAAGTTTTGGATTATTTTTTGTTCAATAAGGAACACATTTAAGATGTGTCTTTTACTTCTCCTAATTTATTGGCTTTTTCAGTTAGACCTTTGTATTCTTTGGATTTTAGTGTACGTACTTCAGTTTGGGATTTATGACATTGGCGTTTGAGCCATCCCCATAACGCTCGGTTGCTCAGTATGTTTTGTCGGAATCTTTTGCCTAATGCTTAGAATTCTGAATTTGGTTTTCCTCCTCCATGTGTTAACTGCATTCAGGCTAAGGCCTCACAGTCGTCATTCTCACCCAGTGACTCGATTTATTCATCGCCTTTTGATTTAATTCATACGGTCCGTCGCCGGTTACTTCTCCCATGGGGTACAGATACTTTGCTTTATTTATTAATCATGTCACTCGTTATGAATGGATTTTCATCTTGCGAAGAAGTTCGAGTTGATTAATCATGCAACAGCCTTTGTTCAGTTCGTTCCCATGCAGTTTGGAAGACCATTAAAATCATCCGGTCGAATCTAGGGGGAGTTTAGTTCTCTCTCGTTACTTGAATTTTATCGTTCTCATGGTATTATCTCGCAACAGTCTTATCCTGGGGTATCTCGGCAGAATGGATTGGTTGAACGGAAGCATCAGCATGTGTTGGAGTTAACTCGAGCACTTCTTTTGGAGTTGCAGGTTCCGCGGGTTTCTAACTCGAGGCGATTTCAGTTGTTGTGTATGTGATCAATCGCTAGATCACTTCCACTCTTGATGGCAAGTCTCACTTATTTTGTCTCATGGTTGTGTGTATTTGGTTGTGTCTGCTTCGTCCTGCTTCCGAAGAAGGATCGTCATAAGCTCCGATAAAAAATGGACAGGTGTGTGTTTCTGGGTTACAGTGATCGTCACAAAGGGTATCAATGTTATGATCCTCGTGAGCATCATATGCGTATTTCTTGCCATGTCATTTTTCTGGAGCAGGTTATGTATTATTCTATAAGACCTGAAGAGCATACTCCTACGTTGAATTTTCTCCGTCCACTCTCCCTATTTTTATTCCGAGCTGGATGATCCTATTTTGCATGTCGACCCTGTCGATTTTGATCTTCCTTCTCCGCCAGCGACTCCGGCATCATCTGAAACTACTCTTTTGCCTGGGTCCTCTTCCTCGTCGTGTGATAGCTCATCTTCTTCCCCGAGCTCATCCAATCCTCCTGATTCGTCGAAGCCGTTTCTGCATCCTCGCAACCTCTACGTCGCTCGAATCGTAGCACTTTGGGCCAACCTCGTCTTTGTATGCAGGACAACATGGGGTTCTCGGAGAAACCTATTCTTGTTCCTAGTCACTACAGATTTGTCGTGGGGAACCCGAAATAGGACGCTGCCAGGGCTTCCGAGACTCAAGCTTTGGAGGTGAACTCCACTTGGGACATAGTTTCTCGTATTCCTGGTATTCATGTTTTGGGAAATCGCTGGGTGTATAAGATTAAAATGTTTCCTAATGGTTCTATTGAGCGCCATAAGGCTCGCCTTGTGGCATAGGATTTTCATTAGGAGTTTGGCATTGACTACGATGAGACGCTTTCTCCTATGGTTCGCATGCAGACTGTTCGTAGTATATTTGTTTTTACTGCATTGAAAAATTGGTCCATAATTCAGTTGGATGCGAAGAAGTTTTTCTTCATGGCGATTTGAAGGAGACCATTTATATGGAATACCCTACAGGTTATGACAAAGGGGGGAAGGATATGATCTGCAAGCTGCGGAAGTTGTTATATGTATGAAGCAGGCACCGCGAGCTTGGTTTGATAAGTTTCACAGAACCATTCTGCAGACTGGTTTCACCTAGAGTACGAGTGATCCCTCTATGTTCCTCCGTCATACCGTCTATGGTATAGTTGTTTTCCTGCGTTATGTGGATGATGTGATAGTAACAGGTAAAGATGTGGAGGGAATCAAAGAGCTCACGCAGTCAGTACACTCGACTTTTAATTAGAAGGAGTTGGGAGATGTGTCATACTTTCTGGGATTGGAGGTCACCCGGTCTGACAAATGTATGTTTGTAAGTCAAAGGAAGTACATTATAGATCTCTTGGAGACTGCACAGTATAGTGACTGTCAACCTTGTTTTACTCCAATGGAGCAAAACCACAAGCTGAGTACAGACAGTGGTGAAATTCTGGAGGATCATACCTTTTACAGAAACATCGTTGGGAACTTGATTTATTTAACTCACACGAGACCGGATATTGCCTATGTTGTTTAGAACGCCATTCAGTTTACGGGAACTGCACAACTGCTCATTTAGACGCAATCCATTGTTTGCTGCGGTATATGCAAGGTACTTAAGATGTGGGTATGTTGTTCCCCGCCGACAACTGCACAGAGTTGGAGGGGTTTGCTGATGTGGACTATGCAGGGTGCCTTGACACTAGGCACTCAACGTCTGGATGGTGTGTTCGTCTTGACCATACTTTCATTTCATGGAGATACATAAAATAGGATAAGGTGCCAAAGTCTTCAACAGAAGCAGAGTATCGTTCTATGTCCGATCTGAGCTCCGAGATGGTGTGGCTTCAACGCTTATTGGACGGGTTAGGTGTTGGGTGTAAGATGCCAATGAGGAGCTATGGAGACAACACCTGTGCTATTCTGATAGCAAACAATCATGTGCTTCATGATCGGACTAAACACATAGAGGTTCATGTTCAATATATTCGACAGCTAGTGGCAGAAGGCAAGATACAGTCGAGTTATCTATCTACAGAAGATCAAACCGCCGACTTGTTAACAATGGCAATGGCATCCAGTCGACATTGGTACTTATCTTGAAAATTGATGTTAATTACTCGACATCAATTTGAGGGAGGGTGTTAATTATATAAAATTATAGTACCAATATGTAAATAGTCTTTAAGGCATTTCGGCTAGAGCTAGGTTTACAAACCTATATATTGCTCATGTAAACTGTAGAAGAGCAATTAATCAATATAATTACAAAAACCTGTGAGGGAGATCATCAGGGTGGACTAGTGTCATATTGACAAAACCACGTTATAAAACCTTTGTATTAGTATCCACAAGTTTCGTGAAGATCATAAAACTCAAACCAGAAAGTGAAACAGAATAGACCACCCCAGAAAAAATATAAAGTAGACTAGAAAGCTCACAAAGCCGACCATAAGCTCATCACACCACGAAACTCATAAACCATATTAGAAACCTCAAATCCAACCAAAATTTCATGAACCATACAAGAAAACTCATAAAACTTGACAATAAGTATCATGAAGTCGATCAAAAAAATCATACAAAAAATACAAGAAACTACGCCACAAAATTCATAAAATATCATCAGAATTTTTATAAAGTAAAACAAAATGTTTAGAAAGCACACTACAAAGCTGACGACAATTTCTTAAAATATACAAGAAAATTCATAAAGCTAGCCACAAATATCTTGAAACGGACAAGAAGTCGCACTAAACTCTCATGAAGCAGACCAGGAACCACATGGGAAACAACCATGCGAAAAGTTCTTAATTATCCTTAATATAACAACCAAAGTTTATAGCTTAGGGCTTTTACTGCAAATAGGACTCATGCTTTCAAACTTCAGGCAACCATACTCTTTTAAGTCCTCTAGAAAGCTAGGACTAACATCTCGGAAAATAAAGAAGCCACAATCATGTAGCAGTATTCAATGGTATAGGTTGTGGATTAATTCAACCAAGTTGAACAATATGCTTGTTAGGAGAAGAAAATAAAGAGATAAATAGTAAGATGACAATTTTGCGCAAATTCATGGATATTTTCATATACAATTCAATTGAGTTTCGTAAGAAACTCAAATACAAGATAAATGGATAGAGTTTGATTAGCTTATACCATACTCATTAATTTGGATCCGTTAAATTTTTAATCAATGAATTTGAGTTTGTACCCATACCATATACAGTTTGATACCTAAACTTAATATACATTTAGATTTATTACCTAATTTTTTTCCGGATATAAGTCCTAAAATTATCAATGAAAAATATATTTTAGTTGCTGAAATTTTTGTGTCTTACATTTTTATACCTAAATTTTTTAAGTTTTGCAAACAGGTACAATTTTGGACTTGTAGTTAAAACAATCTTGGATAAATGAGCATTCATACCCCAACTCAGACTCATTTAGAATATGGAAGCAATACTCATATTCTGCACAAATTCATCTATAATATCTCAAACTAATATATACTTAACTTATATCTTACTCAAAATTAATGCGTTTACTTGAATTTGGTTATATTTGAGAAAGAGGATTTCTTGTCTTCCCACTCCGATCCATTGGAGGATGACCGGAGCTAGTGTTAGCGGATTGAGTTTGGGCCTTGTGTACATATGTATATAGTTTGGTTTGGGCTTGTCATTGGACCTTTATGGCTGCTAGGGTTGTGTTGCTTTGGACGTGTAGGGTGTGCATGGGAGCTAGGGTTGCATGGGTATTTATATGCTCTTTGTAAGTTGTAGCCGTCTCATCGATTTGAGTGAATAAGAACTGAGCTCGGAGAGTGCCATACTCTCCCATGGACTAGTCCCGGATCTCGGGGATACCACGTATATCGTGTGTTGATTTCTTTTCGTTCATCGTTATTTTGGTTAAGCCTGATTTGTTAACATGGTATCAGAGCTTTCGTCTGGCGATTCTGATCGTCTTGGTGCTCGCTTGAACTCCAAGAATAACGCTCTATGGGAGTTCCAGTTCCGGGTCTATGTTGAAGGCAAAGGCCTTCTTGGCTGGATTGATGGTTCATCGGAGCAACCTGATGCTACGGCTACGGCAGAGGACATCGCCAAGTGGAATCAAAGCGATGCCAAGGTTAGGTCCCTGATATTGGGGTCGGTTGATCCGACTATTGTACTTGGGCTCCGGCTGATGACGGATGTGCGGTCAATGTGGAAGCATCTCGAGACCACGTATTCATCTCACAATGTGGCTCGGCAGTTCGAGGTCCAAGCGGCGCTTGATCATTTAGAACAGGCCGATCGAGATATTTCCACCTATTATAATGATGCTCAGGAGCTGTGGACTGAGCAAGATTTGCTTACGGCGGCGTTGCGCTCCAAGGAAGCATCGGGTGAGGTCATGGAGGAACGTAAGCAGCAACGCATCCTTCACTTTTTGATGCGGTTGCATCCCGAATACGAATCTGTTCGTTCCTCTCTCATTAATCAGGATGAGATTGTTATGGATGGGGTGCTGGCAAAATTGTTGCAGGAGGAGACGAGGCTTCGTGCTCAATCCAAGCTAGCGGCTCGTCCTGGTGATGGAGACACTGTTTTCGCTGCTATAGCTGGGTCGTCGGCTATTGCCCAACAAGGTTCGTCGGCGGCGCCAGTTTTTGCCGCTTCTCGGCCTCAATTCCAGAACCGCGTGCCTGTGTCTGAACTAGAGTGCCACCATTGTCACATGAAAGGGCACTTACAGAAGCATTGCCGTCAGCGGAACATTTGTGTTTACTGCAAGAAACCAGGACACTTAGTCCTTGATTGTCCGTCTCTCCAAAATCGCAGGCGTTCTTCTCCTAGGACACGACCTGTCGCTGCTGGAGGATCCTCGAATCAGGCATATGCTGCACAGCTTGCTCAGTCCATGGCGGTGGCGCGGGGCTCACTACCGAGGCGGTTGAAGGGCTGGTCCAAGCTGCTCTCCAACGCTCGCTCCCGACAGCTCTAAGTTCTGCCTTTGCGTCTCTCCAAACGTCAGGTAAACTCAAACCGCGGCTCCTGGATTCGGTCTGTTTTAATCACATGACCAGTGATTCCCATGCTTTGCGAGATATTGTGCCCGTTCAGAATGTAAATCTGCAGGTTGCAAATGGTGAGAGATTGGATGTTAGTGGGATTGGAAGGGTTGCACAGCCGGCTCTTAAAATCTCGAACACTTTATTTGTGCCCAAATTGTTTCCAAATCTTGTTTTTGTTGGTCAACTTGCTGAACAAGGGTACCGTACTGTGTTTGGATCTTCTGGATGTGTTGTGCAGGAAGCGAAGACGGGGAGGCAGGTCGGGCACGGGAGTAGACATGGGCGCATTTTTCAGTTGGAGGAGCTCTCGGATCAATCGTCAAGTAGTCAGTCTTCCCCTTTGTTTCCCTCGCATTCTGTCTTTTCGTGTTCGGTTTTTTCGAGTCTAGCTGATCAGAACTTGCATCTTTGGCATTCCTGTCTTGGTCACCCACATTTGAGTCGGCTTGTATCCATGATCAAACTTGGTTTATTTGGTGATAATAAGATGATTGATACCTCCTCCAAACTTCTGTGTACTAGCTGTGTCGAAGCTAAGTCTACTCGAAAATCATTCCCGCCTAGTACTACCATTATAAAAAACACGTTTCATATTGTCCATACTGATCTCTGGGGCCCCTCTCCTGTAATTTATCGACATGGCTACCGTTATTTTGCGATGTTCGTTGATCACACTAATCGTTTTGTTTGGGTATACTTCCTACGTTTGAAGTCCGATCTTTTGTCTGTTGCTACTGAGTTTATCGCCATGATAAAAACTCAGTTTGGAAAACAGGTTCGGATTGTTCGATCCGATGAGGGTGGCGCGTTTAGCTCTCATGACCTCATGAATTTATATCGCTCCTTCGGCATGTTATTTCAAAAATCGTGTCCCAGAGTATCCCAACAAAACGGTGTAGTGGAACGTAAGAACCGCCATGTTTTAGAAATAACTCAAGCTCTTTTTCTTTAGTCCTTTGTTCCTCCTCGGTTCTGGCCTGAAGCCGTCTCCACTGCGGTCCGTCTAATTAATTATCAGGTCACCCCTGTCCTTGATAATCAGAGTCCCTATTTTGCCTTGTTTTCCACTCATCCTGACTATGATAGTCTTCGTGTCTTCGGTTGCACTTGCTTCGTTTTGTTACCCCGTCGAGAACGTGATAAGCTCTCTTCCAAGACTGCCCGTTGTGCCTTTCTTGGGTATAGTTCAGTTCACAAGGGCTATATCTGTTTTGATCCCATCCTTGATCGAGTTCGTGTCTCCTGTAATGTCGTGTTTTTTGAGCACCTTCCTTTTTTTTTGAAACTTCCGCCGAGTCCCACCAGTTTGCCTCATCTTTGTGTCCTTTGTCCTTTGATGATCGCTTTGATCCGGGAGAGCTTCTTGTTGCGGAGGAGACATTGCCCGACCTTCCCCCGCCACCACCATCACCCCCTGCGTCCCCAACCCCTTCTTCGTCCTCGTCATCTGCAGGAGGCTCTTCACCGCGAGACTCCCCAACTTCATCGCCTCTTCCCCAAGCTCCTCCTTGACGTTCCACCAGGTCCACGTTGGGGCAACCCCCAGCTTACTTACGTGATTTTGTTACATTTAATGTGGACTCTATTGTGATTCCCACTAGGTACAAGCAGGCCAAAGGTAACCCATTATGGGACGGAGCCATGGATACGGAGATTGATGCCCTCCATGCGAACAGCACGTGGATTTTGGTTGATCGTCCTCCCCCTCCCACTCTTGTCATTGGTAGTAAGTGGGTTTATGATCTGAAATTCAATCCGGATGGCAGTTTAGAGCAGCCCAAGGCTCGCGTTGTGGCTCAAGGCTTCAGTCAAGAATTCGGCATTGACTACACAGAAACGTTTGCTCCCGTCGCTAAGATGCAGACGGTCCGTACCTTGCTGGCTGTGGCGTCTCTGCAGCATTGGCCACTCTTGCAACTGGACATAAAAAATGCCTTCCTCCACGGTGACTTACAAGAGGTCGTCTACATGGAGCGGCCACCTGGGTATGCTTATGGTACTTCTGATCAGGTTTGCCGGCTTCATCGCTCATTATATGGTCTCAAACAAGCACCCCGTGCTTAGTGATTTTGGCATTCAGTGTGCGACGCCTATGTTTTTGTTTGTGGACAACACGAGTGCTATCCAGATTGATGTGAACCCTGTGCTCCATGACCGGACCAAGCACATTGAGATCCACATCCACTACATTCGTGATCTTGTTTGTGATGAGGTTGTGGTCCTACACTACTTGCCCACAGAAGATCAGGTCGCGGATATGTTCACCAAGGCCTTCACCTCCAGTCGTCACTGGTACCTCTCTAGCAAATTGATGCTTCGCGAGCGGCATCAATTTGGGGGAGGCTTTTAGCGGATTGAGTTTGGGCCTTGTATACATATGTATATAGTTTGGTTTGGGCTTGTCATTGGACCTTTATGGCTGCTAGGGTTGTGTTGGTTTGGACGTGTAGGGTGCTCATGGGAGCTAGGGTTGCGTGGGTATTTATATGCTCTTTGTAAGTTGTAGCCGTCTCATCGATTTGAGTGAATAAGAACTGAGCTCGGAGAGTGCCATACTCTCCCGTGGACTAGTCCCGGATCTCGGGGATACAACGTATATCGTGTGTTGATTTCTTTTCGTTCATCGTTATTTTGGTTAAGCCTGATTTGTTAACAGCTAGATATCCATATAAATGGATGAGAACAGGCAGGAGAACGAGTGGCACAAACTGATTGATGCTGCGGTGCGTTCTCTCATAAAATTAAACTTAATTAATTATCTGCTCCGGTAGCTTCCAATAACCGGTTTCAGCGGCTCAATTTGGGCGGGATCCGTGTGGAATTGAATGCTTCTGGTCCCCTGGGCTGGAGGAAGTAATGGTCCTTCTATCCGCATAAAGCCAAAACTGCAAAAACAACTAAAACAAAAACTCAAATGATTCGCCGGGAAAAAAATGATATATATATAGATTTTGAATTGATCAGATTTTGGCATGTAGTACTATTTCCGAACCCTTTAACACTAAAATCTATATCGTAGTTCTATAAATCTCATAAACTAAGACCAATTTAATGAGAAACAAAATTCGATGGTCATGATTCGTTGAAATATATGCAACAAATTACACGTACAATCTCAGGGTTTACGCAATATGATTTAGATAACTAAGATCTAGGGTTCACCTATAAAGGGTTAGGATATAGTTTCATACCCAAAAATCCAAATCTAAATAGTATTTTTTTACTCAATGTATGTTGTACCCTAAATTTAGCCAAGGTACGATAGAAGCCACACACAAACATAGCGAAGGCTATCGTACGCCCAGGCAAAGGCTAGTGTACGCTTTGTTGAGTTTTGCTATTTAGACAATGAATTGACTCGAGTTTGAGGCATGATATTATACATTATCGCCTGATGTGTGAACCCCCAATCCCCAATTCATTAACCAAAAGTGTAAGATTAATTTATTCTTGAAATGAAAATCAACGATTCTAATTCGTTGAAATTATTGTTGTTTTTCATTTTAAGATTAAACAAATTTTGCAGTTTGGGTTAGAAAATTAGGGACCGGGGATCACTCATTAGATATTAGGTTATAGTATCATGCTCCAAACTCTAGTTAATTTATGATCTAAATAGCAAAACTCAACGGGCGTAAGCTAGGTTAGCGTACGCCCGGATATGTGCTAGGTTAGCGTACGCCCCCTGCATATGCTAGCAGCATAATATGCTTCAGATTATCTGGCTGTTAGATGTACTTCGATGAGCCCCAATCGATCTCAATGGTCAATTGTTGTTTTCTCGTAAATTAAACTTCATATTTGGGTTTTAAGAATCGACGTCAAGTGTTTACCCATTAGAGGTTAGAGTACATTATCATGCCCCAAAATCGGTTAAATACATGGTCTAGATATATATATCTCATATATATATGGGTCAAACTAGTCTACTCCTGGAGTATAGTATACTCCAGGTACTTCTAGTAAGATATCATTATCTAGACCATGAACTAAACCGAGTTTGGGGTATGATACTATACCCTAACCTCTAATAGATAAAATACAGGCCACGATTCTCTCAAATTAATCCCAAAATTCAATCTAATAGAAAACAATAATTAACCGTTAAGGTTGGTCGGAGCTCATCGAAGTGCGTCTAACGGCCAGATCACCTAGCACCAGTCGTTACCTACCCTCTAATTGGTGGCACTAGTATTATATGATTATATAACATAGAATCAAAACTAATCAATCCATTACCCTAACCCTTTAACCTTCATTTTTGAATCTCAACCCAAAATCCTAAATCGTAACCCTGAACCCTAACCCTAAATCATTGAAATTAAAGTAAATCTTGAATGTTGTGTGTATAAACTCATGTGCTTTATCCTCTGTTATACGACAAGTGACGGTTGAAAATATTTTCACATGAATCGCCTGCTTAGAATGACGATTATGATGTGAGTGCATTGAATGCACACAAAAAAGTGAGTGCACCAAAGACAAAACCATATATATGGTAATGACTACTATACGCCAGCAGTATAGTATAGTCAAGGTGATTTGCCCGTTAGATGTGTATTGATGAGCTCTGACCAATCTCAACGGTCAACTATTATTTTTATTAAATTGAAATTCGATTTTGAGTTTAGAGAATTGGGGTTGAGGTTAATCCATTAGAGGTTAGGGTATATTATCATAGTCCAAACGCGGTTTAATTCATGGTCTAGATAAACGTATCACACTAGGAATACCTGGAGGATATAGTAGTATACTTTATATATATGGCAAAGGCTAGCCTACGTCGGGGAGTACGATAGCCTACCATACGCCCATTGAGTTTTGCTATTTAGACAATGAATTAACCGGACTTTGGGGCATGATTGACTCGTTCTAACTACAACATCCCGATCGACGGCCAAGTATAACCGCCGACCTGGTGTAGCATAGGGCAAGCAAACAATAAGAATTTATCGTACCACGGGGAGCTTGGCTTACCCTACTTCAGGTTTAGGGTTAGTTATCTAGCCAACCTAGGATAGTGATTGATAAAATTAAACTAACTAACCTAGACTAACCACTAACCTAGCTATTTACAAGGTGGGGAGCTCTCTTGGGTTGAATCATCCTAGTTCTGTTCTTTGGATCGATTTTGGGTATCCTCCTAGCTCGATCGACTCAACTACACTACCGCTTGGAGATGGACTCCCTCGGGAACAACCCAGAACGGGGAATCGATGGATGGGTAGTCCTCTATTCAACCTAGGGTTTCGTATAATGCTAGGAGACCGGTCGAATCAACTCCCTCGGGGACTACCCAGACAATGTACGATAGGAGTGACCCTATGACGCCAAAAGGGGGGCTCTAAGGGGATTATCTCCCTCCTAGGTCAAAAGCTCAATACATGAAAATGAAAACCCAACTCATGCCATTCATGAAAAATCCATCAATTAAGTAAAATCATCAATCAATCATGGAGTTTGTCACATACATCAACAATAAACCCAAATCTAGACTTAAGGTTCTTAAACCCAAGAGAAGAGGGTGAGTTTCTAAAGAGAGAGAGGAGAGATTACAAAGAAACCTCTAGATCTTCTTTTCTTCTTCTTCTTCTAGGCTTGATTCCTTGCTTCCAAGCTTGATCAATGCCTTCAATTAAGCTCCAAGATTACTCACTTAGCCTCTAGAACTCCCCTTTGGTGTTTTGGGTTGAAACCCTAGAGAAAGAAAGTGTTCCTTCTCCAAAAACCAGCTCTCCTCTCTCTCTCTCTCTCTCTCTCTCTCTCCTCGTTGTTGTCTTCATATTTGCTCGAAAGTGACCAGTTCACGGCCGTGAACACTTAAACGAGTTCGTGAACTCAGTGTCGTCTCCAAAACGCACCGCTTCACTCTCCTGGGTTCACGGTTTGCGCTCCAAGTTCATGGTCTTAGAGACGTGAACTCACTTGGCGTCAGTAACTTCTGGAACCTCGCTGGACGCCTTGATGTTCACGGTTTGCCGTTCCAATTCACGGCCGTGAACTGCAGTTGCTTCCTAGACGCCTGCGCTTCACTATTACAGGGCAATTGTCACGGACTTTGGATTTTTCTTCGGTTTTTTGCCCTTTTTGACCTCCAATTATCCCTAAACTCGTCCTCGACCCTTCCACACGTGCTAGGTCCCGAAATGTATCAAAACAAGCACAACCTAGTGTGAAATATGTCAAGGGTCGATGAAATGCAAAACCAAGCTATCAAGAAATGAGGGGTATAATGTGTACAATTTGACCTGAATCAATGATATTATACCCTAACTCCTAATGTGTGAAACCCAATCCCCAATTCACTAACCCATAGCATAAGATTCATTTAAGGGCTAATACCACTACAACACCCAAACTATCCGAAAAATGTCACTTGTGTCCTATTGTTTCCAATATTCCATCTGTGTCCTGAACTATTTTTCTGTTAGTGTTGACCAGCATTGACCGTTAGTATTTAACAGAAATCCTAGTCAGCGTTGATGTGGCATCTGAAGTGGAATTTTAGACCCAATTTTTATTTTCTTTTTCTAAAAGAAATTATTAAAATTAAAAATAAAAGCTCCATCATTCAACCCTCTTTCCCAGGTCCCTGTCGTTTCTGGTTTTGGTGCCTGTCGTTTCTTATTCCGCCGGTCGCGAGATCAATGGACGGCCACTACACAATACCACCGCAAGCTACTGTCGATTTTTTCATCTTTCTTCAGGCAATCTCTCTCGCTCCACATCTCCCAGCTACGTCTATCTCTCTACCTTGCGTCGCCGTCAATAAATCCTTCACCATCCAATTAATCTCTCCCTCTTGTCCCATCTTCGATCTGCTTCTCTCCTATCCCCCTAGCTCTACACAGATCTATTTTTTGTTTCTTTTCCCCTTGTTCAATCTAGCTCGTCTAAAAAGAGGGTACAATTGAGACCCATAATGAATCAATCCCAAATTTTTCCCCCTTGTTGCTCTATTTCTCGCAACTTGTCCGCCGCCAGCCCTCTTGCCCAGTTGCAGGAACGAGCGCGACCCGGTTCGGATTCCGACTACGAACTGGCAGACTTCCTCTCAACGGCGTCCGCGAGGTCGAAGAGCTACATCTCAGATCTAGAATTCGCGTCACGGATCAGTGGACGGCACACACGCTGGTGAGAGCTTTGGGTGGAGAGAGACGATCAACGAAATCCGGCCCCGACTGCGACATCAATTTTCTCTGGATCTGACCAAACGGCGGTAGGAGTCGACGGGAAAGCACCTAGCAGAGAGAAGAGAGACGATCGATGAAATTAATGGATATTTTTTTTTGGGGTTTTAGAATATTATTTAGTAATATTCTTGAATTTAGAGTTTTTTCAATTTTTTATTTTTGTTTTTATATTTAAATTAAAAATGTGAGGTGTCAATGACTTGGCATTGCCACGTCAGCAAAAGTCAAAGTTAAGTTGACCGTCGTTTGGTCAACTGTTATCTTTAACAGTCAACGAAATTGGCAGGATAAAAATGACACAGAATATAATAGTTCAGGACATGAATGGAATATTGAAAACAATAGGACACAAGTGGCATTTTTCGGATAGTTTGGGTGTTGTAGTGGTATTAGCCCTTCATTTAATCTTGCAATTAAAATAACGATTCTGATTTGTCGAATCTCGTTGATTTTCAGTTTGGGTTGGAAAATTAGGGACTGGGGTTAGAGTTTAGGAAATCAGGCTAAGGTACGCTAATTCTGATTTGCAGTTTGGGTTGCAAATTTAGGGACTGGGGTTAGAGGTTAGAAAATTAGGCTAAGGTACGCTAATCTTACCATACGCCTGTCCAGTTTTTTTCTTTTTACCATAAATTAATCAGGCGCATGATACTATACGCTAACCTTTAATGAGTGAACCCTAGTCTTCAATTCTCTAACCCAAACCATAAGATTCATTTAATCTTAAAATGAAAATTAACGATTTATATTCATCAAAATTATCAAAGTACAATTAATAGGTATAAACGCAAAGGAATAGCGTACACCAGGCGAACGCCTAGCTCCTATCTATCACAAACCAAACCAACTCTAACTCCTACTCGTCTCCCAATAATGGACAGGAAACACCAGTACACCACGTGTGTGATATATATCTAGACATGCATTTCTCGTTCCTAGTTCCTATGGACTTGGGAGCAAGATTGTCAACCCGCAAGTCGACCCACTTTGACTCTGACCCGGTGAGAAAAACGGGCCGCACATATTCGTCGGGTCGACCTTTATACGGTACCGGGTTGAAGGTCAAATTGTGTCATTTTTTTCTTTGGTTTGCGAAATGCGCATATTTTCCGATTTTTCTTTTCGCCTAACTCAATCTTTGGAATCTTAAGTTGAATATTTGAATATTGATGTATATAAGTGTGTGTGAATTTTCACTTTATGCTAGATCTAAGTACGATATGTTATTTTGGTGTAATATTATATGTTATAACCCATGTGTTATATAAGATTTGATATAATTTATAAGAAAAAATACAATATAATAACTATTTCCATATTTTCGGGCCAAACCGGACTAAAACAGTTGACTCATCAACCCTTGACCCACTAGCTCGACTGGGTCCGAGTCAACCCGCGGGTTGACAACCTTTGCTTGGGAGTCAAAAGCTCTAGTACTACTAGCTACTTGTGTTGTGTGTGTACTTAAAAGTTGAAACAGGGCAAGTGGGTCTCGAGCCTTAGCTTTGGTAATCTTCTTAGAAATTATAATTAAAGCATAAAACTATTTTCCTCTTACGTCATCAAGGGGCCTGCTCGAGTAACCTTTATGACCTCATAATTTGTCGCAATCAGCCAGTAGGCTTTGTCCATTCGGCTTACGGTTAAACAAAAGGTTCTATCGACTCGTTTTATTTGACATTTGTTCGTTTCTTTCAACTCCTTAATTATTTACGGCAGAAAAAATATTATGTATATTGTGGCTTCCCTTTTACCGGGGCAAACTCATTTTTCACGTGAAGACATCATATCCCATATTTTCTATTTTTTACACTATTCCATATTTTCTATTATTAGAAAAGTTAAAATACTAGAAAATAAATTTCAAACTGCACATAGCCTCTTTGTATCCGAAGAAGAGAAAATGGAGGAAAAGGAAAATTTTAATAGAAAATAAATATCCCTCTTTAAACGTTCGAAAGGATGATCACCAAATTTTGGTGAGAGAGTAAGGAGGGAGAAACATATAATCATTGGTTAGTGCGAAGAGCCCAATCCCATACTAAAACAGAAGGTGGAATGGATTTCCGTGATTTTGAACTATATATTTAACCAAGTATTGCTGGCAAAGATTGGATGGAGGCTCATCAATGAACCTGATTGTTACTTGCCAAGGTGTAGAGAGGAAAGTATTTTCACAATGACAAATTTATGAATGCTAAACTTGGTTCTAATCGTACATTCATGGGGTGGAGAAGTGTGATTTACAGGTGAGACCTGTTAGGAGAAGGCCTTAAGTGGCAGGTAGGTATAGGGGGGTCGATTACAGTGAAGGAGAGGGGTTGGATTTGTTAAATCAAAGGATGAGGCTTTTGAAGACTTTTGATTTGAAATAACAAAGGATGAAAAAGAAACTAAAAATATTATTAGAATTGGAAGAGAAGAATTTTGCAGAATCAATATGCTTTTAACAAGAAAGTAAAGAAGAAGATAAAGAACATAAAAAGAACTCTAGAACCCTCACAACACTTGATTACCCAGATATCGATCACTATAACCCACCCGGCTATCCAGATCCTAATCACTATAACCCAAGCTATTGTGGGAAACTAGAAGAACTCAACACTCTTAGATTACCCAGCCTAAGCTCCTATAATCTACAGAGCAAAACCCAAACCCATCAACAATCCAAGAAGAACGCCTCTTCTCATTGCCGACCCGTCAACCTTCCAAGGAAGGATTTGCGCTGCTTAAATAGAGAGTCTGGGAGATGACCGTTGAAGGAATTGAAGATGGTGATGATGAAAAGGGATTTGGAGGGGTGGAAAAGGATCTTGGAGGGTGAGAAAAAAAGTTGTTGTCGAAGAGCTTGGAGACAAGCAATCTGCTTTTGGAACAAGCGAGACAAGGTGAATGACGACCCTTGTTACGATCCTTGTATGGGCTTATGAAGTGGGCTTTGAATGTGATTGAGTGAGTGGGCCAAGTCAAACAATTTCCCCCTTTGTCTCAGACTTGGGGAGATGAGCTACAAAAGGACCAAAGAGAAACGCAGTAGACAGCATAGAGTGTACACAACACACAAAAAATGCATACATTCAAAGTTCAAGCACTATTCTGTTAAAGAAGAGGATCATTATTTATAACATTTGCAAATGCTCTCGAGAATTTACTTCAGATAAGGTTTAGTGCTCACAAGCTATAATAATTTACCACCTATTAGTAAATCATAATAACCGAGATTTGAAAAACAACAAGAAACATCAACTTGCCAATCTTGTAAACACATAAAACACTCAGTAGCTTTCGCACCCATATATAAAGCCAAAAGTCGTGATAAAGACAACTCAGTACAACATATGCTTAATTGATCAAGTAATAATAAGCTCAAAAGGATCAAACATGGCAATATTGATAGCAAATTCCCCCTACATATATGCAGTCAAGATGATCCTGTAAGAGCTATACTTCAAACACAGAGAAACACGCCAATGCAAGTTAAGCTCCAATGATGATTTATAGAAGAATTTAAACTGAACCAAGTGCTGCGATAAGTAATTAGTCACATTCATACTCCTTATAAAAGAAATAGTAGTTCAGCAATCACTTACCTATTAAAAGAGACATAAGCAAGACAGAGCAAAAGATAGTGTGCAGATTATGGGTGTGCAACAAGTTTTAGCCAAAAAGGAACACATACATATTAGACACTTGCGGGATTTCCCCTAAATCTATGTCCCCCTTGAATTTCATCAAAGAAAGTTCATGTTTTGGCTCATCCCATAACAGAGATAAATCATCAGCCAATACTGATTTTCCATATATGTATGCAGACACTCAAATAAGATCTCACCATTCTACTTCCTTCGGAGGATAGCTCTTCAGATTTCTTACTTCAATGACCTTTGATAATACTAGTCAGAAAAAGACTATCAAGGCCTTTTGATGAGAAGCGCCCGCATAAATCATTAGGCTGTCCATCAATTAGTTATACAATTTGAAATCTCTAATCACCATTAGTTGGGATTGGATATGAACACCATTAATTGGGGTTGACCACCCACGAGGCACACAACTTCCATAAAAGTCATAGCATAACTATGTGATTTTCCAAGTAGCAGAGGAGAGACAGTAAGGTAATTCTATGATCAAGATAAAGGTTTTCCAAGTAACAGTCATATGCAACAAAGAACACCATTCATATAGTTCTACTTCCTTGGTAGTGTAAATCATCATAAATACAAATTATTACCCTTACTGTTGATGCAAATAGACAGCCAAAGACTCTATTAAGTCAAGGCCTTCTTATATGAGAATAGCCAACATAAGTTATTAAGATGACCCTTTAACTGGTCACACAATCTGCAGCTTCTATGACACCAAAAAAATTACAGCTTTCACATAATTTTAATTTGAATAACATTTAGATATCATCTTAATAAACCATAAAGCATCAGGGAGCGTTTTTCAAGAATATCATATTTTAATTGATTTGAGTGTTCTATTAATAAGATAAAAAATCATAGGAATCCATGATTATTGCAAGATTTATATCTAGGTAGATTAAGTGAAATAAAGAGAATTCTATCTATATTGTAACATTCTATCAGCAAAATAGTACTTTATCATTGTCAGACAAAAGCACATTCTTGTATCATTAAAAGCCTTTAAACAAAAAAGCAGTAGGCAGGTCTCCTACGGACCTACACTGCAGCTTCCATTAAGGAAAATATACAGTAAACTTTAATTGAGCATCCTTATATTCCTTGGAATAAATAAGATATGGTTTTCACATATTATGGGGCGAGAGCATTCAAACAAGAGATCCCTGACTCATGTCACCCCCTCAAATCTCATCTCAAATTAAGCACGATTAACACATTTGGGTACCCAAAATTATTTGGATTGCCCTTCTTTCCATTTCTTTTTATAACAAAATTCTTCTAAGTGTCCTAATTTTCTGTAGTAAGAGCATTTCATATATATGTCTATGTTGTCTTCTATTTGTTCTATGGTTAGAGTGATACATTGTCCTAGGTTTATTCATTGCAATAGTTTTTTCAAAATGTGCATCATTTCCAGAGTAATGATGCTTAACAATTGGATTATACCGTCTCTGGACTGTAGAAACATTGGAAGAGTATTTCCAAACAATTGAGTCTAGTTCTTTTTCAATAACTCATTTTCATTTAGGAGATCATGCATCCACTTATTCAAATTAATACTCTCTCTAAGTTGAATTTGAATTACCCTATTTAATTATTGCACTTCTTTCAATTTTGATTGTAGTTCACTTATGATCATGCAATTTTTACTTTTCAATAAATTTCATTCATTCTTCACATTAGATGAAGTGTTACCAATATCTATATTAGTTCTACGCATATATTTGGTTTCAGAATCAGAATCATAAAGTACCTAGTGACCATAGCTGCTGCTGCTACTCCCAATTGCTTGAGATTCCTTCAAGGTTTGTTGCAAAAGCCATGTATGCAGTGTTTTCCCTTGGTGAATCATCCTCAAGGCTATATATAACTACTTCGAGTTACAGCCATTGCCTTTTCTTTGGGTTTCAAAGATATGGGACAATTGGATTTCATATGGCAAGAGTTGCCACATTTGAAGCAACTTGACTCTTTTTCAGAAAAAGGATTTTCGGACTTGAAAAATTCACTTTCAAATCTTCCAAACAGGTTGGATATTTGACAAATCTCTGTTGAGTTGAGCTTTTTGCCCTTTCAAAATGTTCTCTGTAATCACAAGAGTTATTTCCAAATGATTGAAATCCTTTAGAACCTGAAATTTTTAGTCTGTTTTCCTTTTGAAATTTCAGCATACTATGATACTTTTTACCTGTGAAAGCCAGTTCTCTGGGAAAATCATCGTCTAATTCATTATCAAAGACAGTATCATAGTTGTGAGTTTTGAAAGCAATATTTCTCCTTCTCTTTTTGTCATCACGATTCATTTGATTTATGACCTCTTCATGGCTTAGGAGAGAACCAATCAGATTTTCAACTGGTAGCACATTCAAATCTTTAGCCTCTTCAATGGCAGTACGCTTTGGCATCCATTCTCTAGTAAGAGACCTTAAAATCTTTCTAAATAGTTCTTTGCTTGAAAAACTTTTGCCAAGTCATTTCAACCGATTAATTAGATCATTGAACCTTTTGTACATGTCAGAGATAGATTCATCTGGAAACATTTGGAAAGATTCATATTCATTCAGCAAAACATCAATATGAGTTTCTCTTACCTCAGATGTACCTTCGTGGGTTATTTGGAGAGATTCCCATATTTCCTTGGCCGATTCAGATTGTGCAACATGGCTTCTTTCGTCGGGGCAGAGAGTAGAGAAGAGTATATGCATTGCTCTCTATTCAAGTTGGGCATTGATCTTCTGTTCTTTACTCCAGGATTCTTCGTTTCCTTCATCCATTGTGATTACTCCTTTGCGGATAATTCCCCATAAGTCGTTGTCGATTCCCCTAAGATAAAGACGCATGCTTTTCTTCTAGGTAACATAATCGATCCTATCAAACCAAGGAGGGTATGATATTGGGGAGAAGGTATCGGAAGATGAAGATGGACCAGACATGGAGCTTTTCTTCTTAGCGACAGTTAGTCCAACAAGTAAGCAGCTCTGATACCAATTGTTCAATAAAAGGATGGGGCTTTTGAAGACTTTTTATTTGAAATAACAAAGGATGAAAAAGAAACTAAAAATATTATTAGAATTGGAAGAGAAGAATTTTACAGAATCAACCTGCTTTTAACAAGAAAGTAAAGAAGATGAAGAACATAAAAAGAACTCTAGAACCCTCACAACACTTGGTTACGCAGATATCGATCACTATAACCCACCCGGCTATCCAGATCCTAATCACTATAACCCAATCTATTGTAGGAAACTAGAAGAACTCAACTCTCTTAGATTACCCAAACTAAGCTCCTGTAATCTACAGAGCAAAATCAAGACCCATCAACAACCCAAGAAGAATTATTCTCGTTGCCGAACCTTCAACCTTCCAGGGAAGGATTTGCGCTGCTTAAATAGAGAGTCGGGGAGATGACCGTTGAAGGAATTGAAGATGGTGATGATGAAAAGTGATCTTGAGGGGTGGAAAAGGATCTTGGAGGGTGAGAAAAAAAGTTGTTGTCGAAGAGCTTGAAGACAAGCAATCAGCTTTCTTCTCTCTGCTTTTGGACCAGGTGAGACAAGGTGAATGACGACCCTTGTTACGATCCTTGTATGGGCTTATGAAGTGGGCTTTGAGTGTGATGGAGTGAGTGGGCCAAGTCTAACAGGATTCCTTGGGAATGTGTCTGCAGAGCTTTCGACGCCAGTGCATGGGATGAAGGTTGCGGATTTCATAAATCGCAGGAGAGGTGAATGGAGAATCGATCGACTGCAACAAGTTTTTCACCGAACAGTGTGCGCTGCCGTCTTTTCCATTACATTACCGTGCTCGGAGGTAAGTGATCGCCTATGGGGGTGTGTTGTAGTTTATTTATTTATTTTATGAATGGGGGGGGGGGGGGGGGGTTTGTAGTAGCTTTGATGAATAAGGTGAGTGAGTATCATAATGGAGCTTCCCATAGTGTTTTAACCTGTGGGTTGCATAGGGTTGATTTTTGTTCTTGAATTCACTCTTTGTGAACTTCCTATACTTATCGTTCGATTCTCTTTGTGTACAAGTGTTGTACAAGTTTTATTTCTACTAAAACAATAATTTTGCTTCCATGTCTAGGCGAGTTAGGCACTAGGTAGGACTCTATTAACTGTTTTACATCTAGCGCCTTTTTGAACCTTGTTTATCAACTCATGATATTGTAGTTCGACTGAATTAACTCATCTAAATACCGCATACAAACGACCCAGCAGAACTGGTGGACCAATTTTCAACTTTTCACATACTTTGTTTCCTAATTAGGTACGACATAGGTAATTTGCGGGTAAAATAGCTCGGGTACCACTAAAATATGAGAATTAGGATAGCTATACCACTTAAGTAAGAATATGGCATCACATGCTACTGAACTCTATTATACGTGCACCCGATACCACTTAAGTTTACTATCAAGTGCATTCCGTTAAAGTTGATAGTATATTCTTGGAATATTCCAATTTTTAAATTTCAGAAATGGTCCTTCTACTTTTTGTTATTGTAAAAAATTTATTGGACTTATGAAAAACAACAGTTTTTATTGTTTAGTTGGAATAATCTTTTAAAGAATTTGTTCTATACCGAATAAATTTTTGAATATGAAATTTAGAATAAATTATCATTATAAGTATTTTCAATTATCATTATATATTCTAATAATTGAATTATTTCCTTAAACAAATATATCCTGTGAATTCTGTCTCAATATAAATAATATGAGAGTGTTATATTTAGTTCTCTTACATCATGCTGATTTTGTCTAATTTTCTATATTAAATCTTCGTGTAATTCTCTAATATTATGTAGATGTGTTTCAATAAATCAACTTGTATTAGGGATTTAAATAAATCTTCTAATATTAATTTTAAATATTTATTATTTCTTCTTGACAATAGTTTACTATTTTTACTAATTTATCTTTTTATTGGAAAAAATTCATTAGTCATTCTAGCAATACTTTCTTTAGAAGGTTTTCAAATGTTAATATTAGATAATATTGTTGAAATATAGTTTTGGATGTTTTAAAAAGTTTTGGGTACCAAAATGTAATTAAAATTTTGGGTTGGATGGAAATCTAGATGGATGCACCTTTTAACGACTTTAATAGTACCTAATGTCCTATTAAAAATTAAGTGGTATGTCTATCCCAATTCTCAAACTTAAATGGTATTCGAAGTATTTTACCCGTAATTGATTTATATATCACTTGGAAAGATCTGTGAAGGACAATTATTCTAAAACGCTACGTACATCTCAAATGAGTACTTTTTCCTTTCATTTACATAAATCATGCTGTACAAATACAACACCGGCCATGATTTTGATTTCCATGTGAACAGACTTCCCCTGTTTGCTGGGTGGGATCCAGCGTCAATGATTATCACCGTACACTTGATTTTTTTTTTTTTTTTTTTTTTACAATCAGATTAGGATTCTAGTTTGACCCTGGCCCTGCATATTGAAAGTCGTTACGAGTTATGAATTTTGTATTATGCTTGACTTTCCTAGTATACGTTTTGTTTGTACGCGTTTATATATTTGATGAAAGACTGATTGCACGTGAAAAAGACTTCAGTTTAGCGAGTGAGAGCGCAAGCGAATATGAATTTTGACCTCTCGATCGCAGCTCAACTTATTTAACCATTATATTGCACGTCACTTTGGTCTGCCGTGAACATGGATTCTCTTCTTTTTTAAACGCGTCTGCATATGAAGATTTATCCGTCGTCACTGGTCAGCTCTCCTCTTACTCGGCTAATCTACATTTCCCCTTCCAACCCGACGCGGACCCACCACTGCTTCAATGGTCAAATTCTCATGCTCATTAGGTTATCTCCAATCCTGCTTCCCAAATTTAGGGACTTTCTGTAAGTAATTGATATGAAAGAATCAAGTGAAGGCGTGATAAGATTACTCTCATCAGAGTATTATTTGCTCCACTACAAATTGTTGGTAGGCTCGAGCAAACCATCCGCAGGAGTCCCTTCAATTCTAAGTCTGGAAGCAGCAATCTTGCAGACTTCTGTGTTTATGAAATAGAGAAGGAGAATGGGAAGAAGAAGAATTCTCTCATTCATGTTTCGTCTAAAAAGAGTTATGACAGTCATCTATTTATAGTTGTGAAAATTAGAAGTTACCATCCGAAGAGACACATCCTTTCACAAAACAAGGTAGTTACCTTTCCCGAAAGGACACATCCTTTCACAGAAAAGGGAAGTTACCTTTCTAGAAGGACACTTCTTTTCACAATATTCAAACGCTAATTAATTAATATAAAAATTAATTAATTAATTAAACTGCCAAAATACTCAATTCTTATACTTTTCTTCTCCCATAAATGTGGTATTACAACTCTATTGACTAACTCTAACAATCCCCCACTTAGTCAACAAAAGTTGAGAATACCTGCCTCGAACAAGTAACGCATACACAATGGTATCTTTTCGGTTTGAACCTTTACCTAGTGTAAGCAACTCAAAGTTGATAACGAATCAGTGACGGGCTTAAGCCTAGGAGTCACGATCCAAAGCTATAATCGGAGATGCCACACACGTACTTGTCTCTTCTCTAAAGCACAACCACCAACTAGGGTAGCACTATTATGGCCATGTGTTGATCCTGTTTCATGAGCATTCACAAAAGTTGACCTCTACTTTTGTTAGAGCGGCACCACTCTTAATGCTCACATAGGTGACATTCCAAATGAATTCATTAAGAGTTCTATAACTCATCTCAAGAGTTCTATAACTCACCCTTCTTTGGACTAATTTACTTGTACAATAAAATAGTACCTCAGTTAGAGTAACTTGTTATTACCACATTGAACCTTTTAATTAGTGAATACCTAAAGAAGAGGTTGGGTTCCCATTACTTCTAACTACACAAGAGGTCTCAATCACTAACCTTGGGATGTCTCATAGATCATGCCTCTTGGCAATCCCTTGGTAAGAGGATCTGCCAAATTATTGCTTGATCTAACATACACAATATAAATAAATCCATTAGAAATCAAATATCTAACGTAGTCATGTCTAAGGCTAGTAGCTCTAGAATTACCATTGCAAATCTTGTTATAAGCTCTCGACAAAGTAGCCTCACTATCACAAAAGACAGAAATGGATGGCATCGGTTGTGGCCACAACTCTATACTTAACAACATGTTTTAGCCATTCTGCCTCTTTTCTAGCCTCCGCAAGATCAAGAAATTCATCTTCCATGGAGTGTAATACACATTTTGTTTATTCGAAACTCAAGAAACAACTCCACTACCTTGTGTAAAAATCTACTCATTGTATATTTATTATCACTAGCACTTGTTATCCAACTATCATGAGAAACATCTCCCCCACTATTCTCCCACTTGCCAAACTATCATGGAACAATTCCATTTTATTTTCCATTACTTATTGAACTTTCAACTAGGGGTGCACATGGGTCGGGTGGTTCGGGTTTAACCATTTTAATCACCCGACCCATGCACTACGGTTTGGAAATTATCAAACCCAAACCCACCCAAAAAAATTAAAACCCTACGGTTTGTTTCTAATTGGGTTGGGTCGGGTTGGCGATATTTTTAAGTAAAAACCCAACCCAACATAAAAATATATAATTATTATACACCATAAAAATATTTTATAACTAATTAAAATTTCAAACGAATAAACCGAGGTGAAAGCTATCAAAATTCAAAAATGTTGTTTGAATTTTAATAAAATGTGATTTACTTCAACATATGTCTAGTTTTTTTCACGATATTTGTTGAAATAGGCTAAAAAGGTTATAAACAAACGCATCCATAATATGTTATTCTATTAATATTGTACACAAGAAAAAGGATTACGTGAATCATAACTATACTCAATTTATGTCTAAACTTTAAGTCGAAGAATGCATTAGATTAGGGAGACCATGATAGAAAACATGGCGAAATATCTTAATTTTCTCATAAGTATTGCTATATACGACACAAATATTTTTTAGATACGAACTCATACTAATAGTTGGAACACGGGTTGGGTCGGGTTCTACGGGTTGTGTAATCCAAAATCCAAACCCAACCCAAAAGAGGCGGGTTGTACAAAAGAAAACCTTCACCCAACCCAAAACCTTCGTTTTAGCGATAAATACGGGTGGGTTGGGTCGGGTTGGACGGGTGGGTCGGTTTGCGGGTGTGTTTGTTCACCCCTACTTTCAACCACTACATTGATCTAATTATTTACCAATGGTATGGACTTATTAAGTTAGCATACCACAAATAATTCAGATATTATTAGAAATATCATCTAATTACTTACCAATGGAATTAGTTAAGGTAACTTGAGATGTCACAAGTAATTCAGTTGCATTTCCAGATTGTATTGGAAATACCATCTAATTACTTACCAACGACTTTTCATCAAGGTAACTTGACATACCACAAACAATTCAGATGAACTTTTCTACATCGATAGTGTACTTACTTTCCAATGGTATAAATTTATATAGTATACCATAAGTAATTCACACTTGAAGTTCAATAAGCTCATCTTAATTGAGCTTTCATGTCAAATTGTTTGCCAATAGTATATATCTCATATATATACCATAAACAATTCTGACAAATAGTTTCACACAATAATCATAGGTCAATTATTTTCCAATGGTATAGTGTACATATACCATAAACAATTCTAGCGATGATTATTTTGATGGTTACCATTCTTTGACAAGCTTATTCAATTCCTATAAGGATTTCATCTTAGTGTCATTTTCCTTGCCCTCATGGCATATGAAACATGAAGTCATAAACCACACACATGATAAACAAATTGTCATATTGGGGGAACGCTTTTCAGCATTATTTCAATTTAGTTCAAGATCACAACTCAAACAATTTTGGTACATAATCCAAATTGTTCTATCTTGCAAACATCAAAATTGAAACTCATGCAAATTTTGTTGACCAAATTTGTTTCAAGAATTCAACGTGAATTCTTCCAAATTCAAACAAGTTGAATTTCTCCAAACTCTTCTCATAATATGATGAGTTTGTAATCATCTAGAAAAGTATTTGATATCACTAACCAAATCAATTGGTTAATTTTTTTATCGCAGCATGTTCCATATATATCAGAAGAATCAACGGTTGTATCCATTCAAATTAATCCAACCAATGCTTTGGTTCATGAGAGCAATACCTCGTTGGATCAAATTAATCAACAATTTACATGCAAGTATATATATGCATGCATGAATGAGATCTAGGAAATACTTTTTTTTTTTGGTAGAATAGGAAATATCTTTCTGGTGCTTCTGCAACCAAGTTCCTTCCTTTCTTTTCTTTATGGCCATAACACCTTTTTCTATATATATATATATATACTCTATTATATTTCACAAACAATATATAGGAACCGTACGCTCCCTTCCATCAACAGTAACAAACATGTACAATATATACACGTCCAGAATCTCATGCATATATAACCTTTACTCTATTTTGTTTTATTAAACAACGAAATCCAAAATGGAATTCCTTTCAGAAGACAAACAAGAAAGCCAATTCACAATGCATGCCTGGAGACTAAGTGCATAAATTGTATAAAATGGACCTTGCCAATGACAGAAAGAAAAACAGTACCCGGAGTCAGCAATATTTCCACTCATTGCATGTATACGAAGTTGGGAACCGCGTGAGTTCTGTGCACTATTTCTTTCTTTTTTTTTTTTTTCCATAATCCTTTTCGGCATAGTGGTACCTCAAAATTTTAAAACCAACAAAGACAGCGAGAGCCACACTTGTTGGAATCAAAAGCATACGCCTTCAACGCACTCTCCACTCCAGAATCCATTTTTCAAGAAATAATACTCTAAGATTGTCAGAAATTGGTAGGAAAGAATTGATTGAAGCCGTGATAAGATCGCTCTCCTTAGAGTGTTATTTGCCCCCACTACAAATTGCTGGTAGGCTCGAGCAAACCACCCCCAGGAGTCCCTTGATCAATTCTAAGTCTGGAAGCTGCAATCTTGCAGACTTCTGTGTTTATGAAATAGAGAAGGAAAACGGGAAGAAGAAGAATTCTCTCATTCATGTTTCGTCTAAAAAGAGTTATGGCAGTCATCTATTTATAGTTGTGAAAATTGGAAGTTACCTTCCGAAGAGATACATCCTTTCACAAAACAAGGTAATTACCTTTCCTGAAAGGACAAATCCTTTCACAGAAAAGGGAAGTTACCTTTCTAGAAGGACACTTCTTTTCACAATATTCAAATGCTAATTAATTAATATAAAAATTAATTAATATAAAATTAATTAAACTGCCAAAATACTCAATTCTTATACTTTTCTTCTCCCATCAATGTGGTATTACAACTCTATTGACTAACTATAACACTTTCATCTCCAAATTTGGGATGATCCCCACTTTTATCATTTTAGCTCCAATGTTATCATTTTCAAATTTGGGGACATCACTTTTTTTTAAGAATTGAAATATCATATCATATCAACAGTTAGACCAGAAAAACCTCCTACGGGAGGCTAAATTGGTAGGCGATATTTAGCGGTATGAAGCTATTGAACCATGGTTAAACCATGACTTTAGCATAAAATACCCTACCGCTGACTTTTCCGGTACAATCTACGGTACGGTATTTCAACCCTTGTTTTTTCTAATTTATATTTACTTATAAATGCACTTATGATCCTCTTAATATAATTTATTCATATTAATTTTTGTATAGTTAATCATCATTTTTAAATACAAATTTTTTAATAGAATTTTTTAAAATTTCGAGACTGAATTTGTTTTGAAAAACACTGATTGACCTAATTTGAGTTTACACAGAATCAATCCCATAATTAAATGACCCTAGGTTACCCTAATGAAATCCCATAATTAAATTCCTAAATTAAATATCGGGTTAGCATTTCTCCCGCCACTAGAACACTACCATCCCCAAATTAACTTCCATCGCCATTTCCTTCACCATTTTTGGCGAAAAAAGAAGACGATCTCCCCCAATAATGGCGCCCCTCGGCATTTAATTGGCCGCATTGGGATGGGAAATTTGTCATTAATGGCGATATCCCCAAAATTGGGGTGACCATTGGAGTCAGCCTTAGGCGAATGGACCTCCATGTGTAACAAATTTGCCTTCCATTTTTGCTTCAATTGCCCGATTGTGTTGCAATATTGCATCCGACCGATCACATGGGTATAAGTAGTATCAGTCTTTTCTATTATCATTGGGTTGGGATATTGGTTTATGTTTAGGACTGGTACTATAGTTTATGTCTTGATTAGAAAGTAATTGTTTACTTATTGTTTTAGGATTTGTTTACATTGTCTTTGGGGTAAAAGGGTTTGTGAGATTAGTCCTATAAATAAGTATATTTACTCTACATTTTTTTTATCAAGAATGAAAAGTCAGGTAATTTAGTAGAAAATAGATGGAGCTTTATCGTGTTTCCTTAGTTTATCGCAAAGAGTTTGAGATAGTTGTACGACACATGACATCCTTCACGCGTTAATTGGTGTGAGAGTGTGGTTGTTCCACGACTAGGTTTGGAGATCATGTCGTCGAAGAAAGCGACTTAGCAGACTGCATCACACGAGACTGCCACCGATGAGGATGTTGGACTGTCACAGATTCGAGAGATTCTAGAGGTAAAATGGGAGACGCGAGCCATGTTTCTTCAGGAAATCATTGAGTGCGTCGCCAAAGTTTGGGTCTTGAAGTTGGAACAAGATGAGTTGCAAGCCAATCAGGAATTGATGAAAGCGGCGTTGAAGTCTGTGCAGGAGGATACAAAGACGGGGTTTCAAAGGATGGATGTCATGTTCGACGATCTTAAGGCGAGAGTCGCGCTGGAGGAAAGGAGGACCGTGGACCATATTTTATTTGGAGAGAAGCAGAAATTGACGGTCGGAAATGAAGACAAGGAGGACATTGCACCGAAACCCACCAACCTAGGGGTGATGCTACCAGAGCCACAAGATGGGAAGGTGACGTCGGACGAGGATGAGGACCAGGACGGAGGAAACAAGGTAGCGCCGAGGGCTGAGCTCCCTCAGTCTGCCACAAGCACAAGATAGGGAAACCTCAATGTCGATAGCTTGTTCGAGAGGAAGCAATCGCGCCGCGCAAGCTTGCTAGGCTCTCGCAGAGCTCCCCAAGGATTAAGGCTAAAAATGGGAGGCCTAAATGGAGCCTTAATATATGGATTCTGGCATAACCAAACTAAAGCAAAGGAGCAATGAGAGAATTAGATAGGGCCCTGATATATGGCCGATCCACCGCCACACCAGAGAAGCTACTACAACGGGCCGAAAAATTATAGGAGTAGGACCAAACTAGGGGGACCTAGTCGAGCCGACCATGGCTCACCAGGCCATGGCTTCGTATATGGGTTGTACTATCCTCCGAACAACCAGGGTAATGATGAGGGAAGCAACTGAGCCAGGCGGCACCATGAGCATATAGGATCGGCCTAGCACTAGGAGAATCGTGAAGGGTACTTGCCGGGAGAAACATCGGGGCATCATGGCGGACACGAGAGTTATCATGAAGAAGACATGCACACTATGTTTAAACTATGCCTCGCTCCCCTTGAATTTCCAAAATTTACAGGTCTAGAAGAGCCATTGTGGTGGATCTCTCGAGTCGAGAGATATTTAGATACCAACACATTTCGGAGGAAAAAAAGGTGATGGTAGACACCTATCACATGGACGAAGATGTGAGGTAGTGGATCATGTGGCTTGAAGAAGAATTTTCCAAATATAGGAGAGCGATAACCTGGGAGAATCTTTAAAGGGAATTAGTGAGAAGTTATGGATCATTAGAACAATCGTCCGAACATGCGGCGATGTCCAAGATTCGGCAGACGGGAATGGTAGACGAGTATTAGCATAATTTTGAAAAATTGGTGAACCACTGCAATGGATGGACGAAAGTAGTCATCATGCTTACATGGGAGGCTTAAAGCCAAATATTGTGACTTTCATTCGTGATTTCAATCCAGGATGTAGAGGGGGAGCATATTGTTTGGCTAAGATCAAGGAGTAAAAGTACCCCTTGGATAAAGCGATGTTGCGATCGACTCATCGATCGAACGTGCCTATCGCCGAGCCACCAAAAACACCAAGTGAGCCATACCCAGCTATAAATACTCAAGGGCAAGGGTCGGTTCAACCAAACGTGCCAAGGTGGATTATCATAAATATGTCTCCTGAGGAAGCTATGCAGCGTCGTATAGATGGGCTATGCTATAAATGTGACGAGCGATTCACTTATGGACATTGATGTGCTAATAACAACCATGTGTTCTTCATGAGAAGTCAAGTAATTTAGTAGAAAATATTTTTTGTTTCATCACGTTTTCTTAGTTTATCGTAAAAGAGTACGATAGATCTACAATGCGTGAAATCCTTTACTCATCAGAATGATAACCTATTGATTGCATAATTTTCCTGGCCGCGAAGCAATGATGGTTCTTCTTCACCAGCTTGATCTTCATAACACTTTTTTTTTTTTTTGCATTTAGATCCACAATAAGAAGTATGACATAGTAGAAGTTAGGTTGCAATTAGCTATTATTAGTTCCTCCGCAGCTCGAGGGTACAAATTTTAGTATGGTACAACCTAAACTTATACATTTAATGTTATGGTACATCTTCAAGTTGTACATTAAGGCACCAATATTATATAGCATAATAGTAGTGCTCTCTAAACTTATACATTTAACGTTGAGCTACAACTTCAAATTATACATTAAAACACCCATACTTTAGAGCATAGTAGACTCCTCTAAATCCATCTCTCTTATACATTTTCATTGTTGATATAATAGGGTCCAAAGTGTTCAACGAAAAAAAATGGGGTCCATAGTGAGAATCCAACTTTTCTCCCCCACAAATTAGAACGCTGATATTTAGTCTAATCCAAAATTGTTCAACACTTCATATCCATAAGCAATTACCAAATTTAGTGCTAACTTTTTTAGCCATTATCAAAATCTCCTCAACACTCATTATCAGCAAAATAATAATGGACGTCACTTTCCTATGTCATATTTCCCATGTTTTCGTTTTAGGAATCTTCTTTGACCGAACACCACAAGTTCTCAACTAGCAGAATATCGTTAGCGAATTTCCCCCCTTTTTTTTACATAATCACAAAAACAAGGAGGCGGGTAAGGACCAGTATCGTTGATAACGATACAGATGTGGTACCACATGTAATATGAAAAATAATTACACTAAATTATTGTTAAACGTGTCTGTGAAATACGTTATGTTTATTAAACTCTAGTTTTCCATTTGTCTCTTTCACTTGTCAAATTCATCCCCTTTGAATATAGTAGGTTTCCTTGAATACATCAGATATGGAGTGGTGTTATCATTAATGCTTGGTTCTTATCTTAATCCCGTTAAACATGGTAAAAATGCTTATTGGGAATTTCATATGCAATTAGAGATTCCCGCCCTCACGAGAACTCGTTGTTTGTTAACTTTGAAGTTTTTTTTTTTTTTTTTTTTTTTTACAATAGGAGCAGTTGTATTGCATTGAGAATCACAGTTACAAGGAGTGGGAGAAACACAATGAAAGCAAAACAACAATGAACTCAAAAGTCAGATCAATCCAAACCAAAGCAAAAGCCAGAAAGAACTGGAAAAGATTGAATCCAACAGAAGAATCCAAAACAGAAGGCTATCAAAGTGAACCCAGAACCCCTTGCTTCCACAACAATCAGCACAACGCAAGCAAGTTTTCAACTCGCCCCAAACCAGACAAGCCCATGACTATTGAACATTGCAACCCCAAAAGCCGCCACATGGGGATCGTTCAAAGACGACCCATCACAGTGAATCTCATGGAAGAGAAATCTCGGCGGTGAGCAGGCTGAAACCGGGATGCTCTGAGCTGAAAGAGGCCGATGAAGCCGGAGGCATGGATGACCAGGAACCGGGAAAGAGAAGATTCTTCTTCACCATCTCCATAGAACCAGCGAACCACAACCCACAACACCAAAAATGACACCAGACCCCCACAACAGTCAACCGACAGGAATCAAGCAAACCAAAGGTAGAAGGAAGGAAGGAACAGTGAATCTGCCCACCAAAAGAGATGAGCACACCAACATGGAGCAGACCCCCAACAACAAACCACCATTAGAAGGTCTCCAAGCTGCAATTTTTGGATCCAAGGAGCAAGGCCAAACAGATCTACGAACCAGAAAAACACTGTGGATAAAACCACTTGGAGAAAGACCACAAGGATATGGAAAAAGCCAACAAGGGCAGGAGAAAGGCAGCAGGACAGGCAAGAAAATAAAAAAACAGGAAAGAAAAGAGGTTGGGCTACCGCCGGACACCCAGGGGAACCGGCGGCAGCCCTGAATGGATGGGGAAAAAGTGAAAAACCAAAGGGTGTATATCGGGGTGTTGTTGCTCTGGTTTCAGCTTCAATGGCCTCGATCCATTGAAGTTTAAGTTATAAATTTGATCCTTGACAAAAAGGAGTTGATGTACATTCCTCACTTTTTGGAGGTGACTCCCTGTTTTTGTTTGGCATTCTATGTTGTCCATGGTTGTTGTAACATCCTGAACCTTTTCCCGATGAAGATATTGTCCGCTTTGGGCCTCGAACCCCACGGTTTTCGACTTGGGGTGCAATTCAAAGTGACTTCCCATAAGGTCACTCATCCTTGTTGTACTCCACACTGGGCACGTTTAACTTCGGAGTTCTCACAAGAACTCCTCAATTTCACCCCAAAACACGTCTTGTCAGTTAAGGCCGGTTTCCTACTTATGAACCATGGATCTCTCCCGTGCTTTGTCGATGTGGGATTTGCCTAAGGTGTACAGTTTTTGCCCTACAAAAAGGATCGGTGCTTAGTCATTAATTTTAACCAAAACGAAAATTGGTAAAACATTGTTGCCCATATTGTGGCCAAAAGGCCCTCTCTTCTCATACTCGTCTTAGTACAATCCACTCTAAGTTGCGTGAAAGTAATGCGAAAAAGGTTAGAGTGCTAACACAGAAAAACCTAATTTGTTAGAATAGTGCCAACACTAATCTCAGGCAATAGAATATTTCCTTCTGCATGCTTTTTATGTTGAAAGGGTTTACCAAAATTTAATGCGATTTTTAAAACACGGGCACACCGGTTATTTTTAAAGTTTATTAGAGCAACATACGTGCTGACCACAAGTTTCATGAAGATCATAAAAATCAAACAAGAAACCTAACAAATCACACCAAATAATTTATAAAGTAGACCAGAAAGTTCATAAAGTAGACTGTATCCTCACCTAATCGCAAAACTCATAAATCATACCAGAAAATTCAAAGCCGACCACAAATTTCATGAACCATATGAGAAAACTCATTAACCTGACTAGAAGTATCATTAAGTAGCCCAAAAAAATCATAAAAAACACGAGAAACTACGTCAATAAATCATAAAGTAGATCAGAAACCTCATAAATCATAACAAAAAATGTAGAAAGCACACCACAAACCTGACCACAAATATCTTAAAACATGCAAGACAACTCATAAAGCTGACCACATATATCACGAAACAAACGAGAAACCACACCACAACTCTCACGAAGCATACGCGAAACCACACCCGTAGTGGTGGATTTACGGTGTGGCCACCCCAGGCCAAGACCCAGCCCTGCTCTAGGTCCCGACCTAGTATAAGATTTTGTGTAACTAGTAAAATAGTTCAGATGAACATATTCAAATCACTAATCTAAATTTAGTCTAGAAATTCTAGCCCTAATGATTTGTCTTTGAAAAAAATAACAATTAAATCTAAAAGTCTAAAACATAAAAGACTAAAAGAAATATGAGGTTTCTTCTCTTGTAAAATTACTAGAGAAGGTGGTGGAAATATTGATAGTAACACAACACAAATTAATTAATCGGTTGATACGTCTAGTGTTGATGTATCTCATTTCAACTACTAAGGAAAAAAACCTTTTTTTGTGAATGAAAAGAAACTTTTCAACAATGAAACATGTGAAAACTGATTTGCGCAACAAATTAGCGATGAATTTCTCGTTGATTGCTTAACTATTTTATTTGAAAGAGAGTGTGCTATTGGTATGGATAAAGACTTCATTACTGATGTATTCGTGAAATTGAAATACCATTGTGTACAATTGACATTGTAAAGCAAATTATGGTTATTTAATGGTGCATAATAACCTTACATAACTAAATTTGGGTAGTTCATTTTAAGTGGCCACCAGATCTAAGGGTTTATCAATTAAAGCCTTTTTATTTTCCCTAGTTTTTTTCAATCATTTCTTATCTTTGTCATTCTAACTTGGATTTTTTATTTGCACCAATGGAACGAGTTCGATGTGCTCTACAAAATGAGATTCATTTTCAATATATTTCGGGAGAAAATTTCATACCACTCATTACGACCTCCATACCATATGTTATCTCCTTCACTTTTAAGACGATTTAGAAATTTTTTACCGAGAAGAAACGAATTCATCATGATCTATTGGATCTATAAATTTCTGGAGAAAAAACAGGACCAAAAAATACCACCTAATACCACCCTGGTATATGGGTGATATCTTATGGTACACAATGTTGAAAGTTGTAAATAACAGTTAGTATATTTCTACTATCATTAATTCAAGCATTCTACAATTTGGTATGTTCATACCAGCATGATAAACTTCCATACCACGTGGTATGCTGCTATGTAATAACTAATAACAAACAATACCACCATGGTATATAGTGGTACTAAATGCCTGAATAAAATTTATTCAAAATATATATCAAAGTGAATATCATTTTGAAAAATATAATTAATCTGATTTATCTGTGAAAAAAATATTAAATTTAAACTTTAAAAAAGAGATATAACCCATTAAAATTTGGAGAGAAAAAGATTAAAGTCTTCCATAAATAATGATGCGGTAGATTATACATATGTGTGCACTAGAAAGTTATACACCATAACTGCTCACTCTAGAATGCTATAGCTAAAATCTTAGAAAATAAAGAAACCAAAATCATGTAAACAGAGTTCAATGGCACAGTTGTGGATTAACTTAACCAGGTTGGAGAAGATGCTGTCAAAGAATAAAATAAAGAACAAAATAGTAGGATGACAATTTTGGACAAATTTATTAGTATTTATTTATCAGTTGAGTTTGGTATGAAACTCAAATACAAAGATAAATGGATAGAGGTTGATGTGTTTATACCATACTCATTTATTTAGGTTGGGATGAGTTTTTAATAAAATAAATTTAGGTTTGTATCCATACTCATATGCAAATTATAATTTGGTACCTAAACTTCATAAATTTGTAAATTTAGTACTTTTTTATATAAATCCTAAAAATATCAATGAAAATAATATTTTAATACCTAAAATACTGATACCCAAACTTTTTATGTTTTACTAACAAGTCAAATTTTGTTCGTATAATTATAACAATCTCAAGTAAATAAGCATCCATATCCAACCCATGTCCATCTAGAGTATGAAAATATTACTGATACTTTACCTAAAATAATGTACAAAATTTCAAACTCACATATACTTTACTTATACCTTACTCATAACTAATAACTTGAGGATGACCGGAGCTAGATATCCACTGGAGGATGACCGGAGCTAGATATCCATATTCATATATGGATGAGAACGGCTAGGAGAATGAGTGGCACATACTGATTGATGATGCGGTACGTAGTGTCTCCTAAAATTAAACTTAATTAATTATCTGCTCCGGTAGTCTCCAATAACCGGTTTCAGCGGCTCAATTTGGCCGGGATCCGTTATGCTTCTGGTCCCCGGGCGGGAGGAAGTACTGGTCCTTCTCACCGCATAAAGCCAAACCTGCAAAAACAACTAAAACAAAAACTCAAATGATTCGCCGGAAACAAAAAAACTGAATCGATTTCAGCGCTATGGAAACCGGCCGGGAGGCACACTTCCGGCAGGGGAAATGCATCGCGAGCTCGTTGTGGTCGCTGAGATAGAGGTCCAATTGAGAGGAGAGGCCGTCAACTTACAGACTTGGATCTGAATCTTCCTAGGAGAGAGACGGTAACGGTCGCGACTGAGATTAGTTTTGCTAATTCTTAACGGGTTAGTACCATACTAACAAACTTTATAGATTGTAGTTTAGATTAAACTGATAAATTTAGAGTCTGATTTAATTGGAGGATAGTTTAGTAAATGTTCACTCAAATTTTAATATAAAATCTAATTTGTTATTATCAAACCCTATGTCTGCCTCTCCTCTCCCTTTCATACTAGCGCAGAGTCCGGCCCGTTGGCCGGAAAGTTGTTATTGACATGCTTTCTTTTTCTCTTTTTAGTTTTGTGTTTTTTTATGGCGCCTAAAGTCAGTGAGATGGAACAACAGTGATGATATATAATTTGCTAAACAAAATGCAACTAATGAGCTTGTTCGATTGTTTAGTGGTTTTAGTTTGAATTATTGGTCAATTAAAATTCGTGAAGCAATTCAGGGGATGCTCTAAATTAACAGGGAACACCTAGCTACCAGATAAAAGCCTCCTATAAATTTGTAGACAATTGATATCTTGTAATCATCGTAGTGTGGGATCACTTGCTCCTTTCTCTTCATATTTGGTTGTGGAGTTGCAACAAATTTGCAAGTTCACCTATATATTTTGCCTGATAAATGAGTAGATATCTATGATGCCTCAATGCCACAACTAATAAAATGGGAGGAGTTGTCTTTATGCAGAGGGAGTAGTCGTTTCCCGAGACAGATAAAGCAAAAGAAAATCAGTAACACAGGTCGAAAGCAAAGTTATAGAAGCATGAAGACAATAATATCGTGACTCATATTCGCTTGGCCGCATATATATCCAACAAACCTCCATTCCCTCGATAATCTATATAATTGGCATATAAAAAAAACCTAGAGTTTAAGATTTTGTACCCTCGCTGAAACTCCATAGCTATGGTGGATTCGAATTCAAACTGTGTAAATAAATCATGATGCACAACAACAATCGAAATGAAGTCTTATTGAGCTCATCAATCAAAGCACGTAGCTCAGGTTATTCAAACATTATCCTACCTAGAGGTGGAAATTCTCAATTCAATCAATCCATCCATCCAATAAAAATATCCAACTAATACAATCCATTTAAATCCAATCCATTTGATCCAAATCCAATTGGATTTGTGGATTCATGGATTGAATCGATGAAGCATTTGGCAAATTACAGTTTAGTACATATAATTTTTATTTAGTATATTTTGGTACCTAAAATTTAATTTTTATAAGAAAATATCATTGGAAAATTACATTTTGGTACCTAATTTTTTTTATTATGACACTTTAGTACCTAAACTTTTCGCATTTTACATATTGTTCATTGTATGAAGATGTCATTTGGATTCATAAATAATCCACCAATTCGTTGGATACAATCCATTTGATCCATAGATCCACCAATCCAATCCACCAATTCAATCCATTTGCCACCTCTAATCCTACCAATACAAATATAAGGGGATTTAACAACTTCTAGCTATAATACTTTGCATAACCACTCAAAAGTCAAGTGTTCCTTCTTTTTGGACACATAAAAAATTAAAACTAATAATTGTTCTTATATTGTATTTATTCTTGTAGAGTTCAAGTAACAACATATGAGCTCATAATTTGGATATACCTTATACATTATGTTGGATGAAAATCTGAACCACCATATAGAATGACAATGTGGCAGGCAGAAAAGAGATTTATCGAGCGTCTTTTTCGGCTTCGGTACGGGAATCTCGATACCCATACCCGCTCCATGGTAAGTCGGGGTCTAGATCAGGTAATTTCTCATAGAGTGCGGGTCAGGGCATATCAACTCATATGGGTATGTGATTTAAAGGGAAAATGTTAGAAATATTCTTCTTTTTTTTTTTTGTTAAAATTCCAAGAAACAAACTATAGCATGATTGATATAGTTAAATTATTCGAGAAATTGAGGTTCTAACCTAGCTGGCATCTCATTATAGCTAAAAATGAAGTAACCAAAGTATAATCCTTAGTCATTTGAGTATAATTACATGTAATTTAGGCAAAAACGCGCAGAGAATGAGGCGGGTCGATATAGGTCAGGTCGAAGAGAGTAAATATGTCCACCCTGCCCCGCCTATGGGGTGGGTATTACCCATAGGAAAAAAGAGATTTTTCTCATTCAAAAATCTTTGATCATTTTATTTGAAATAACGAAAAGATGACCAACAATCCCTTCCATTATTACTAATGTCTAAAGTGTTGCATTCACCTAGTTTTGCAATAATAGCTTGTTCCACATCAGGATTAACTATATTTTATATATTTCGGGTTTATTTACTTACTTTTGAAGTACATTTAAAATGTTCATTTTCAAAGTTACCGTGGAAAAAAAAGTTCATTCTATTCAATATTTCTATGGGGTAATGAAAAATTAAAAAAATCACAAAACATGTCAAATAGGTCGGGTAAAACGGATCAGGTCGAAATTGACATACCATTGGTATATATTTTTATGTGGTAGCTATTTGTGATGATGGTAAGATAATTATATTAATTGCATGTATATATGATAAATGTCAACTATGAGTTGATTATTATGTTTTATTCGTTTTATATATATATATATATTATGTATTGTTATCAACATGGATTTTTTTCCTACTTAATGATAAAATAATGTTATATTAATTAATATATTTAACCAAATCGATCAAATTTGTACAACAAACAAATTCATGATTGATTTGGTTAAGATATAAAATTTCATGATTGATAGAAATTAGTCTTAATCGATTTGGTAAATCTTTCACAAAATTTTCAAATTCCTCCATGAACATAGAGTGATATTTGTTTCTTTAAGAATTTTATAAAATCAAAATAAAAATATACTAATTTTGATAGTCGAAATCACATTATTTTATTACTAATTTTGATAGTAGAAATCAAATTGCAATATTATTTTTACTCTAATTCAATACAATATAGATCAAATAGATATTTATGGCTACCTTACCTGCAATAGATCCCTCCAATTTAACACCCCTAGCTACAAATAATCCTACACCATACGGAGCTTGACCTAGCTACAAATTATCCTACACCAATAATCATATAGTTTAGGCCTAGGGAATGGAGGATCAATCGGCCCCTTGTATGACTGGGTCTGACTGCATGGAAAACTTGAACTGGGGATGACCATGAAAGCATGACTTCGATCATGGTGCGACCTCAAATATAAGCTAATATTGCATATATCCTAATTAATTTTGCAGACCTCAAATCCGGATTTGTGGGTTTCAGTGTGGTTGTAATTTTTTTCACAATCTATGCCCATCAGGTTTGGGCTTTAGTTCGTCAGTGGGGCAGAATACTTGAGTCCAGTGAGGGCTAAGGTTTGGTTTTGCATCACCGAAACGCAGAGCAGCATTAAGTGGGTATGAAATGCCCGGAGTACCCTTCCGGGAAACACTCTCGTGCCAGCAATTTCAAATTGGCGAAAAGTTGACACATGAATTGCTATTATATATTTTGTAGATTATCTTTTCCACTCTCCCACATCTCTCTTTGCCTCCTTTGTCGCACAATTTCGGCCAAGGATAAACGAAGAAGACGACGCTCACTGGGGAAGAGGACAAATCGACGAGGGAGGAGAAACGAAGAAGACAGTGCTTGTAGAGGCGATTGCACTCGACAACGGAGGAGAAACGAAGAAGACGACGAGTTGCAGAGGCGGTCGCAAAATCCATGCTCGCTCGGGAAGAGGAGAAGCCGAAGAAAATGAGATTGCAGAGGAACCTCTCACTGGGAAAGATATGGATTGCAGAAGTGGTGCTCGCTCGCTTAAGCGACAATGGCAAAGTAATGTGGCTGGTCGGCTGGTTGTGTAGTAGATATTTTCCGTTAGTGGATTCTTCTATCTAGTAGTGATTTTCCATTTATAAGCATTGATTTATGTTAGTGATTCATATTAATGTTACTAATGTATATTCCTAAATTACTAGTGAAAACAATTAAAACACTACAAGAAAATATAAAGTTCCTATTATAACCCACAAAAACAACTACTAATTTAAGCAGTAATAATTTTTTAACATTGAAAATCTCTATCAAAGAAAAGAGTTAGATATTTTGAAAAAATAATAATCAATAAACTGTTATGAAATAACAAGGAAGAGAAACATACACAAGAGTAAGAGTAGAGACACAAGAAGAGAAGGGGAATAGAGCTTTCTTATTCATGTGTTCCTTAGTACAAGGAGATCATCTATTTATAGGCACACATCACATAACCTCTACATTCTTACAATTAATATACATGAATGTGAGAATGAATGTGAAATAGAAATGGGGTGGGGGGTTACATGTAACACCAAATTGTGCATCTAATGTGGTGGTCATCCACATAAATATTTACATAATACTCCCCCTTGGATGACCACTAGAATGCATTACGCTTTCTCATGTCGCCTCATTAAAAACCTTACCACGAAAACCCAGTGGGAAAAAACCATGGTTAAGGGAAAAGAGTGCAGCGCGTATATGCTTCCCCTCATGACAACATCAAAGTGTAGTTTTGTGAACATAACTTTCAAATATAGTCATGGTAGTTTCTTATTGAACAAATCTTTTAGATTGTCACTTTATGAATGATCCATTAGGACAATTTTCTTCATACATGATCTTCAGGATCATTTTTATGAAGAGAATCCACAATTACAAGTCATTTAGACGTGTTGAATCACAAATCTAAACCAAACAATTCATAACGAGTCTCATGAATTGTTGACCATTGTGCATGATCGGATGATGTTGCTATAGTGATTTCTTTGTAATCTCCATGAGATACTTGTACAACCATAAGTAAACAAATTACTCATCTATGATCCTCATCGTTGCCTATAGTAAAGACATTAAGATACGGTACTAAAGACATTAACATACGGTACTTCAAGACCTAATAATTCACTTTTATCTCAATGCCTAAATTGATCTTTGTTCACTTCTAGTGACCATGTGATCATTAGGCTGTTGAACATATGCAATTTTTTTCCATACAAAATTGTCCTTTCATTTTTCCGACATTGTCGTACTAATTCAAAAAGGATCTTCTTAAATCCTTCATGTTAAATTTTCTTTCTTTAAGCAATCCATGTTGTATGAAACTCTTCTAGAGTTCAATTTTCTTTCTCTAAGCAAACCATGCTTAAGCTCTTCTGGAGTTCATATCAACTAAAACATATGAGATCATTATAAAATACTGTCTCAACTATTTTCTTCTAAATAAATATAAAACTTAGATAACACAATTGTATGCAAGCAATTATTTCATACCACAAGGTCATAAGCAAAATCACACAACATCAATCAACCAAACTACCCTCATAAATAAAAATCATACATGTCACATGCATAAGCCTATATGTCAATAAAATCATACATGTCAAATGCAAATGCTCTGATGCACTAAATGAATATGCCATATTCATCCATTTTGTCTCAATCCAATCTAGGGATTGATCATTTGATCGATAAATGTTCTCGAGAATGTAACATGTTTGCTTCCGGCAAACTAATCCTTTAGGGAGTTTCGTATAAATATCATTATCAAAAGGGATCCATACAAATAGGATATCACAATGTCTACAATATGCAGATTTCATCCTTCTTGAACTACCAAATTATTAAATTTCACAATATAGTTGCATCCACCACAAGAGAGTATGTCCTCTCATAAGTAATGTTAGGTTTCTACGAGAAACCTCTTAAGAGAAATTGTGCTATATTCCTCATAATTTCACACATTTCTTTACGCATTTGTATAAAACCTATTTGTATCCCGTTAGTTTTACATCTTCAGGTGTAAGGACTTCTAGTCCAAAACTTTTATCAATTAAGTCTAATGCTTTCTTTTATCTTGGCCAATATATATTCCTTTGTATGCATCAATTAGACTTTTACTTTTGATCCTCTTTGTATCTATCGCGTTCAGTGCTGCAGCATAATCAAAACCCTTGTCGACAATAAATACACTTTCCAACTTTTTTCATACAAGCCAATTAATTGAGATCTCTTCATTTTAAAACTTTCAGGTACCTACTATTCTTCTGGAACTATGATCTCAATTATATGACTTGACTCTTCTAGAGCTATTTTATCCTCGAGTTTACCAACTTAATTTATAGCTCCTTCCTTTCTCGAGGATTTTTATATTTGGAACCGATTGGTCTACCACGCTTCATGCGCTCGTTTAGACTCATTATATTGTCTAACATGGACATCAATTTGTATTGGAGCATTCACAATTGGGCATGTGACATAATCACCCTTTTAGTGAGTAAAAGACGTTTGGCAATCGATGCGTTTTTTTTTCATGAATCACCATATTAACTTCAGGTTCATGTTTCTTCGTTTGAGGATCAAAATGCAATAATGATGATTCCAACTCACATCTATGCCCAACTGTTTACTTTTCTCCCCCTTCGCGTTCAAAAAGTAATTCATCAAAATGATGATATTAGCAAAAGAGTCATGAACAAATCTCTCATTGCAATGGACACCATGTCCAACATAAGTTCTCATGGAACTCATAACGTGTTGTGGTGGAGCAATTGGGATGTATTCTGCACACCCAAATTTTCTAGCATTTGAAATGTTTGGTCCCTGACCAAAACCATTTGTATGAAAGGGGGGAACTTATGATAACTTGTTGGCTTCATGCGAATTAATGATATCATATGCCTCGATAAGAGATCGATAGACTTAGTTTCTTCTCATGAGAGAAGTTCTGTTTGATTGGATAATCATCAAAATATATCCATCATTCGGCAACTAATCTCGCAAACATCAGGTTGCGTTTAGATAAGACATATATGACGATATAGTTTATGAATCAATCAAAATCATAAAATTCATATATGATTTGAACGGTGAGTGTATTTTTCTGCATACACTTTTATAAAATCTCAACAGATTCAGTTATTTTCATGAGTATATTCTCCTCGAGACCATGTATCACATAATCAATTCTTTGATTGATGAATTCTTTGAACTCTCACTTAATTTTCGTATGATATCTCAATCATTTTCGCATCTGTATCAGGTATGGTATGACCGTACATGCCAAAATAAAAAGTTATCCGATCTTGCAAACTTCTGGTTTACACTTTCATATGTACTAATATACATGTAGTACAAATTTCTCTAGTTAAGTATATGTTCTCTTATAACACATTTATGATGCAATGTCAATTATGATATTCTTTTTTTGCGAATATCTTCATAATTCGGTGATGCTTATTCAACTGGCAGTTTAGTTAATTCACGTCTCAAAACATTAGCTCTTCTAGAGCTTTCACATACTCGTGTACTACATTTTGGCCATGAGGCACCTTCTGATTCGGTGAACTATTGTAAGCGCATATACATAGTGATAATAATATTTTCATAATATAGATATCATCAATATATTGTTTAGTTACTTCAAGTAACAAAACACAATCTCTTCCCGAGCTTTTGCTTACTTTCATACTATATGATATGATACCAGTATTGACTTTTGCAAATATTCATTCTATACAAAAGCATAAAATAATAATAATAATAATAATAATAATAATAACAACAACAACAACATATATGTGTTTCATAACACATTTCGGCATACAAAGGTTACAGTATATGATCATGACTTTTGCTACATGAATTGTCATCCTCATTTATAATTATTTTATCTTTCACTTCCGGTGAAAAGATACATTTGTTGATTGTCATTATCCAAACACCAAATTATATTAATATAATGGTGTGTCTCGATCCATTCGCTTTTAAGAATGGTTTGTTTTCATTCGCTTCCAGGAATGAAACAACAGCCTTTGGATCAAATTATATAATATTTCTCATTATCACAAGTCCAATATACTTTTCACCTTTAACAAACAAGAAATAACGTATGCTTTATAAACCCTCTTCCATAATATTGCTACTGCAGGAGCACATATAGATTTTCATTTTCCTTCTATTGATTCTTGGACAAAGAAAACTTCTTTTCATATATCGGGTTCAAGACCAATGATATATTTTTCTTCATTTTTCCACTTCGAGGAAAATGAGATCTTTAGACTTTCATTTCTCTATATGTACAATGTAGCAATCGATAAGTCAACCCATAATGATTTTGCTACTACAGGAGCAATTTTCATTTTTTGATAATGTCCAAGCACAAAATCTATGTTACAAGATCGACATATATAAAATAAGTTCATAAAATAATATGAACAAATAACATGATCAAATAATCTCTCAAAGACAATGAGATAGATAAACTTACGAACAAGAAACGACATGAAAAGTTGCATACCTTGATCGTGTTGTGATCTTACTCAAGTAAGTTTTGATTATGTAAAGAGACAATAACCAAACATGACTCTGACAGAGTTTCATGCTGATAACGTGTTATGAAATAACAAGGAAGAGGAACATACACAAGAGTAAGAGTAGAGACACAAGAAGAGAAGGGGAATAAAGCTTTCTTATTCATGTGTTCCTTAGTACAAGGAGATCATCTATTTATAGGCACACATCACATAACCTCTACATTCTTACAATTAATATACATGAATGTGAGAATGAATGTGAAATAGAAATGGGGTGGGGGTTACATGTAACACCCAATTGTGCATCTAATGTGGTGGTCATCCACATAAATATTTACATAATATGAACAATTTTTTTGAAATAGCAAATATAAGCCCCCTCCTTAACCCCCTCTATATAATGAATAGTAATTAGGTTGTTACCAAAATATTCTTAATTGGTTATGTTAACATGGCGCTGACATTAATGAGTTAATGAGTTATGTTAGCACCCTATCATGTCCTAAGGAATATGAGGGTCTTGAAACCAGAACTCTGCTTTCTTCCAATTACACTTCTCCCTGACCTTCAAGTAAGCTGATTCGTTTCCCCCTTTTCCCAAAACCTCTATTATGTTCCACTCCATCCATCCCTCTCTCTAGCCTCCCATATGATTTCTTCGCAAACATGTCTGATTTCCAAAAGCGACTATTCTTCCCAATTGATTTTTTTTTATACTGGTGATTATATTAATAAAAGCAAAAAGAAGCGAAATACAAACAAAAAGAGAGACAGAGGCTCAGGAGAATTGAACCCAACCCTCCCAAAGAGTACTGAAACAAAAAAAGAAAAAGCAAAACATACAACACCAAAACCAAGAAGACAAAAACAGAAGGAAGAAAAAAAAAACAAAAAAAACAAAAACAAAAACCAGCTAGACGGACCAGACCGTCCCTGCTGAAACAAGGGGAAAGAAAGAACCGATGAACAAAACAGGAAGGAGGAAATTAGGATCTAGATAAAAAATCAGTAAGCCAAACAGCAGCTTGATCCTTGTCAATCTTGCTATGAGCAGAAAGCTAGTAAACAACCATCCTGACTATCTTCCGAGCAATGATCTTCGCCGATGAATGAGAGTCTTTAAAGATACGCAGATTTCTCTGCAGCCAGACTGATCAGTAGGTAGCATGAAGTATACTGAGAGTGAGCCAATCATCGGTACTGCTGGGTGTCAAGGAGGGTCTATTGCTGATGATACAAGACAGATCCCCTTCCAAATTACCAATAAACCTCCTTGTTCTCTTTATATCATTCCAAACATTCTAAATGAAATTACACTTAATAAATAGATGTTCCGCACTTTCTTCTTTATGGCAGCAGAGTGGGCAGCGGTTTGCTAGAAACCATCCTCTTCTTTTTAGAACATCCAACGTATAGATCTTCTTGTGCACGGGAGAGATCCCACATCGACAAAGAACGGGAGAGATCCATGGTTCATAAGTAAGAAACCGAACTCATTTGACAAGACGCGTTTTGGGATATAATGGGAGAGTTCTTGTGAGAACTCCGAAGTTAAACGTGCTCGGTATGGAGTACAACAAGGATGGGTGACCTTATGGGAAGTCACACTGAATTGCACCCCAAGTCAAAATCCGTGCGGGTGTAGAGGCCCAAAGCAGATAGTATCTTGTCGGGAAAAGGTTCAGGATGTTAGAAGTGGTATTAGAGCCTCTCCGCGTCCCTGTTAAACGATGGTGGGCAAACCCCAACGAGGGTGTTGAGTCCCAGGGGGGGTGTATGTAACACCTTAGGCGAATCCTACATCGACAAAGCACGGGAAAGATCCATGGTTCATTAAGTAAGAAACCGATCTTAACTGACAAGACGCGTTTTGGGGTGTGATGGAAGAGTTCTTGTGAAAAATCCGAAGTTAAACGTGCTCACAGTGGAGTACCACAATGATGATGACCTTATGGGAAGTCACCCTGAATTGCACCCAAGTCGAAATACGTGCGGGTGTAGAGGTCCAAAGCGGACAGTATCTTGTCGGGAAAAGGTTTGGGATGTTACACAAAGGGTCCAAATGAAGAAGCAAAGTTTGCTTGGGATGAAGGGCTTCCAAATAGCTGTAGCCTCAAAGTTCTGGATGCGGGAAAAATTCTCCAGAAGAACCTGATTATAGATCGAGCTAACAGAGAAAACACCTTCTGGTTTTGGTATCCAAGTAATCCTGCAAGGACTGTTAGCGGCAAGCTGCAAGTTTCCAGGATCCAAAAGATTCAGAAGACTCACTATTTCTCTCTCCGCTTCACCTCTCAAACTAACACTCAAGTTAAGATTCCAAGTTACCTCATTATCAGTGAAGGAGGCCACGTCCGTGATTCCAAGACTCACTCTTCCCAGTTGATCTTATTGATAAGACTGTGCAGTTCGACTCTAGAAGCACCAGTTTGAAATCGAGATTTCTTGCCATCTTCATAGCCCACGTCGGAAAGCCTTCTCTTCTGCAATCACCAAAGGCACCCTACTCGGCTTAGTTACATTGCCGCTATATGTAACTTTCCACTCCCACCTCGAATCACCATTCGCATCCCCTTTACTCCTGTGGATAATGTCGTTGTGTCAACATTCATTTTATAAGCTCCCGCTCTAGGCTTCTCCCAACTATATTTTTGGGGTTGAGAAGTTTAATTATCATGTTTGTAATTTATTATCGTAATATCAATATCTCGACTTGAGGAAGAGTATCGGCTCTATGCATTTGTTGACAAAAGAAATGACGTTTTATTGATGCCCATTCTTTTTCTCGTCCAACCCTCATATAGGGTTTTGTTTTATTTAGTTGTAACAACGTATATGTTCTCTCCACCACACAATAAATAAATAAAAACTACAAAGTTTCATAAGATCTATATTGAACCCTCATGGATGTAAAGTTTTTACACTGAATTACACCCCAAGTCAAAATCCGTGCGGGGTGTAGAGGCCCAAAGCAGATAGTATCTTGTCGGGAAAAGGTTCGGGATGTTACAAGTGGTATTAGAGCCTCTCCGCGTCCCTGTTAAACGATGGTGGGGCAAACCCCAACGAGGGCGTTGAGTCCCGGGGGGGGGGGGGGGGGGGGGGGGTGGTATGTAACACCTTAGGCGAATCCTACATCGACAAAGTACGGGAGAGATCCATGGTTCATAAGTAAGAAACCGATCTTAACTGACAAGACGCGTTTTGGGGTGTAATGGAAGAGTTCTTGTGAAAAATCCGAAGTTAAACGTGCTCACTATGGAGTACAACAATGATGATTACCTTATGGGAAGTCACCCTGAATTGCACCCAAGTCGAAATACGTGCGGGTGTAGAGGTCCAAAGCGGACAGTATCTTGTCGGGAAAAGGTTTGGAATGTTACACAAAGGGTCCAAATGAAGAAGCAAAGTTTGCTTGGGATGAAGGGCTTCGAAATAGCTGTAGTCTCAAAGTTCTGGATGCCGGAAACATTCTCCAGAAGAACCTTATTATAGATCGAGCTAACAGAGAAAACACCTTCTGGTTTTGGTATCCAAGTAATCCTGCAAGGACTATTAGCGGCAAGCTGCAAGTTTCCAGAATCCAAAATATTAAAAAGACTCACTATTTCTCTCTCCGCTTCACTTCTCAAACTAACACTCAAGTTAAGATTCCAAGTTACCTCATTATCAATGAAGGAGGCCACCTCCGTGATTCCAAGACTCACTCTTCCCAGTTGATCTTATTGATAAGACTGTGCAGTTCGACTCTAGAAGCACCAGTTTGAAATCGAGATTTCTTGCCATCTTCATAGCCCACGTCGGAAAGCCTTCTCTTCTGCAATCACCGAAGGCCACCCCACTCGGCTTAGTTACATTGCCGCTATATGTAACTTTCCACTCCCACCTTGAATCACCATTCGCATCCCCTCTACTCCTGTGGATAATGTCGTTGCGTCAACATTCATTTTATAAGCTCCCGCTCTAGACTTCTCCCAACTATATTTTTGGGGTTGAAAAGTTTAATTATCATGTTTGTAATTTATTTTCGTAATATCAATATCTCGACTTGAGGAAGAGTATCGGCTCTATGCATTTGTTGACAAAAGAAATGACGGTTTTATTGATGCCCATTCTTTTTCTCCTCCAACCCTAATATAGGGTTTTGTTTTATTTAGTTGTAACAACGTATATGTTCTCTTCACCACACAATAAATAAATAAATAAAAACTACAAAGTTTCATAAGATCTACATTGAACTCTCATGGATGTAAAGCTGTTCAAGGCTAGCAACTTTAAATCCACATGTCTTCTATATTTTCATTTTTAGTATAATTAACTAGCGTCCAAAGAGCAAAGTGATCATCCAAGTTATATCACTGACATTTAGTCCAATCCGAAAATGTTCAACACATCATATCCATGCGCAAATAGCAAAATTTAGTGCTAACTTGATTAGCCATATAAGTACAGGCCCAACGTCATTCTCCTCAACACTAAAATATCAGCACAATACTCGACGTCACTTTCCTATGTCATGTTTCCCACGTTTTCGTTTTAGGAATCTTCTTGGATCGAACACCACAGGTTCTCTACTTGCCTGTTTTTTTTTTTTTTTAATACTTTCACATAGACCAAGAAGCGGGTAAGGACCTGTCGCTATACAGATGTGGTACCACAGTACGATGACGAATAATTACACTAAATTACTGTGAAACGTGTCTGTGAAACACGTTCTCTTTATTATACTCTGTTTTTTTTTTTTTTCATTTGTCTCTTTCCCACCCCGCTCGTCAACTTCATCCCCTTTGAACATCGGATGGGCACAAATTGACTGCCACGCATTTATATATATATTTCTGAATCTAGGCTGCCCCTGCACACTCATCTTCCTTTACTATAAGTGGGCAGGCACCAAAAACAGAAGGCAGGCAGTCCCTTCTTTGAAACATAGAAGGAGTGATTCACGTAGCAAAATCTCTATATCCAGAGTTCAGTAAGTGAAGAAACATGGTGAGAACACCTTCCTGCGACCAAAATGGGATGAGGAAAGGGACATGGACTGCAGAGGAAGACAGGAAGCTGATCGCCTATGTCACTCGCTATGGCTGCTGGAACTGGCGCCAGCTCCCCAAATTCGCAGGTACTTGAGACCAATTTTTTTCTTTCTCTTAGTCTTTGACTAGAAATCAACTGGGTTTCGGTCAAAATCAAGTGGGTTTCACTAAAAAATCAATTCTGCCCAAAATTGAGATTCAACTTTTTTTTTTTAGGGCTGAAAAGGTGCGGGAAGAGCTGCAGGCTGCGGTGGATGAACTACCTCCGCCCAAATGTGAAGAGAGGGAATTACAGTAAAGAGGAAGAAGACACCATCCTCAACCTCCACTCATCCCTTGGAAACAGGTAATTAATTTACAGCTCGCTTCCTGCCAAGTTCATTCAGTCATAGAACGAACCACTGGAATTACAGTAACTAACCATTCGAGATTTGATGCTCTATACAGATGGTCAGCAATTGCGGCCCACCTTCCCGGCCGGAGCGACAACGAGATCAAGAATCACTGGCACACCAGCCTCAAGAAACGCGCCAGGCAAAGAATTAGTCAGGAAGTGAAACTACTGGATGAAACCCAGAAGAAAGAGGAGGAGAAGAAAGCACTGGTTGAGATTCCACAAAAACTCCAAGTACCGGAGAGCAGCTCCACGATTAGCTCCACGTCAGCTTCGACACCTGGGAGTGAGCCCAGTTGTATGTCCTCGTCAGCATCATGGACCGGATTTGGAGATGAGCTGGTTTCCGACGACGCGAGCTGCTTCGCCGATGTGTGGGAGGCCGAAGCAGTGGCGGCGGCGGCGGCTTACTTTAGTGATGAGGTGGAGATGGAGATGGAGAGGGAGTTGTACGGAGAGTGGACAGAGTCGCTGCTCACAACTGAGAACTACTACTGGCAGGTGCCCAGTAGTGAGTTTTTCGCGACTTTCGCAGCCGATCAGGAGCCTCAGTCGCCCTTGTTTTGCTGAACGGCGGCGGTGATTCATCATTTGAGTTGTAATTATTTTATCTAGTAATTTGATGAGGGTGGTGATTCGTGATATTGCAGTCCCCCGGAGCCCAAATATTTTTTTTTTTTTTTTGGTAGTGGTAAAACTAGTAAAACAAAATAAAGACGGTAGTAATTAATTAATTAAGTAGAGTTATTAAATCAGTTACAATTATATTATTAGTGCAAAAAAAAAAAAGAACTTTTGTAAGGGCTGGGGAGTGTATTCAAGTGGATAGGATGAAAGTTCTGAGGTTTAATTGATGATTATTATATAATTAGGTGGCATGATTGAGGTTGGATAAGGAATAAATCTCTATTTTTATCCTCTTTGTGATGTAATGTGATGTTAATTGTAGTTTTGTTAAATCTGGCTCACTACCTCCACGCAATTCTTTATTGTCTCCCGAAAATATGACCTTCTAATTTTTTTTGACAACTCAAATGTGCATATTTTATTTAGTGCGTAAAAGTGCCATTACAGTCCTTCAACAAGGACGAAATAACCAAAAGTGGAGGTCTTTCACACCAAATTTCAGTCTCCTCCCACCTACACTCAATCCGAGCTATCTAGTGAGCCACTGCATTCCCATTTCTCCCCCAAAATCTCCACCGCACTTCACCCTCCTTCTGAGCTACTGCTTTAATCTCTTCCACCACCACCCCCAATTCCATCTCGCTTGATCCTCCTTGTTCAGCTTCAGAACCAGAGACTGACAATCCGATTCCATCAAGATTGGCTTCGTCACGTGTGCCCTTGCTAGACGCATCGCCCAGAGAAACGTATGAGCTTCAGCCATCTCAGGATCTCAATCCACTCTTGTCCTTCTCACCGCCGATAAGATGAACTTCCCTTCATCGTCCCTTATCACCATCCCCATCCTTGTGCCCTTCTCCTTCAGTTTTGCCGCATCAACATTCACCTTCCGAGCTCCTCTCTCCGATTTCTCTCACTGCACCATCGCTCTTGGCAATATCTCTTGGCCGGAATCTGGGTTTCCGCTCCGATATTCATCCAGGTAAAACTGAGACCTTTCTATGATTTCCCACTCTTCGAGCTTCTTATTGTTAAAGAGGTGGTTGTTGCGCTCCTTCTACATGAACCATAGGGCCATGGCCATTGAGCATAACTCTTCATCTGTGGAATTGTCACTGAGTTCACACAGCCACTCCTCTGTAGTCCTTGACTCCCCCATTAGGAACAATTGCTTTATGAAACTGGAACGCCAAACCCTTTCTGCCCAGTCACAATCCCTCAAAATGTGCTCTTGGGTTTCTTTAAGCCACAGAAAGGGCACTCGTCACTAGCCTCTTGGATACGCTTTGTAAGGTTGCCTCCAGTTGGTAGGATGTTACTTCCCCAACGCCATAGGAATACACAAACTTTTGGTGGTAGTTGAAGCTGCCACATCCTTTTCTAGTTCACTGGAATATACATCTCCCCCTAGTTCTCCTGTTTCTTCCTTCTCCATACATGATAATCAGATTTCACAGAGTATTTTCGTAGCTTGTCATGCCCCCAGACCCAAACATCTGTTCGTTGATTTCTTGGCAAAGGGATTTGTAGGATTCTTTCCCTGTCTATTGGTTGAAAATGAGTATGCAGTAGGTCTTGTTTCCAGCTCTTGTCTGACATTTCTATCAGGTCCGAGACCCTTGCTTGTAATCCCAGTGATGAGACTGGTGATTCAATCTTAAAATTGGGGCTACTGGGGACCCATTTATCCCACCAAACACGAACTTGATCTCCGCTTCCAATTCGCCACCTTATCCCCTCTTTTATCAATGCATGTCCACCATCAAACTTCTCCATATATAGCTGGGATTGCTCCCTAGTTCAGCCTCCATTATATCACTGTGAGGGTAATATTTTGCTTTCAGCACTCGAGCAACCAAAGAATCTAGATTTCGCACTATGTTCCACACTTGCCTTCCAAGGAGGGCAATATTAAATCCATGGATATCTCTAAATCCCATTCCCACTTCACTCTTCGGTTTACTAAGCCTTTCCAGCTCATCCAGTGTATCCTTCTTTCTTCCTTCTTCTGTGCCCACCAGAATCCAGCAATGATTCTTTGAATTTCCTCTATCACTCCCTGCGGAATTAAGAAGACAGACATAGCATAGGTGCTTTGAGCTTGGGCTATTGCTTTAATCAATACTTCCTTCCCTGCATTGGATAGCGTTTTACTCTTCCACATCTTCACTTTCTTTCTAACCCTATCAATTAGTTGTGAGAACACTGCCTTTTTAGACCTTCCAATAGTAGTAGGTAGGCTAGGTACTTGTCATGGAAAAGCACTTGCTTCATCCCCAGTAGGTTAGCCATTTCATTCCTATCCTCTGCCACCACATTACTACTGAAAGAGAACTCAGATTTAGACAAGCTGACTTGCTGACCAGATTCTTCCTCATACTTCTTCAGGATCTGTTTCATCATTTATCCCTGCTCCCTCTTGTTCTCAAAGAAAAAAATGTTGTCATCAGCAAAGAACAGGTGGGAGATGGTAGGACCATTAGCACTGATCTGAATGCCTTTAAGTTTCCCTTCCTCCACAGCTTTATTGGTAATAGCTGATAGCCCCTCTGCACACATTAGGAACCGGTAGGGAGAGATAGGATCCCCCTGCCTTAGCCCCCTGGCTGGAAAAATTATCTCAGATCTATAACCATTGACCAGAATTGAATAGGACACAGTTCTAACACATTGCATAATCAAGCTGACCCACCTACTGTCAAAACCAAGCTTGAGCATAATTCTTTCCAAGAAATCCCACTCAACTCTGTCATACGATTTTGCTATATCAAGCTTAGCTACAATGTAGCCTTTCTTCCCCACTTTTCTGTTTTTCATCGCATTAAAACACTCAAAAGCCACCATGATATTGTCTGTGATGTAACTTCCTGGAACAAAAGCACTCATGTTCGCCGTGATAACCTCATTTAAGATTCCCTTTATTCGATTTGCAAGTACTTTTGATAATATTTTGTACAATACCTTGCAAAGACTTATTGGCCTGAATTCCATTGTAGTTTTGGGCATCTTTGTCTTTAGAATCAGAGCAATAAGGGTTTGGTTTAGACTCTCTGGTACTGATCCTCTTCAAGGATTTACTGTAGTTCCTTTGTGATTACAGGTCCCACTGTTTGCCAATTCTTCTGAAAAAAGAGAGCAGGCATTCCATCTGGTCCAGGGGCCTTCAGCGGAGCCATTTGCTTCAAAGCTCCCCAGATTTCCTCTTCTTGAAACGGTCTCAACAGGTAATTATTCATCTCGGTTGTTACCTTCCTTTGAACTGCATCTATAACTTCACTCCCTAATGAACGTGGTCCTGCTTTGAAAAGTGTATGGTAATACTCCACCATCCCCTTCATAACACCCTCTTGACCTTCGTAGGTTGTGCCATCTATTCCTTGTATTTTCTTTATAGTATTTCTCTTCTGCCTTTCATGGCTTTTCGATGAAAAATTTTAGTATTTTGATCCCCCCCCTCCTTTAGCCAATCTGCACGTGAATGTTGTTTCCACATCAATTCCTCCTAGTAATTGAGGAATTTACTACATAAACACTCAAATAATAAAATTAATGAATAATTTAATAATAAAAAAGATGGTGTGGCTTGTATTTCATAATTGTATTATATGCAATCTTGCAAAGATGCAATTGTCATCTACATCAATGCAATTGCAAATGAATGTGATGTCATAATGAAATTCTAATTGTAATTCCAATGGAGATGCTATTGTCAACTCAAATTTTTTGCAATCCACATCACATTCATTTCATTCACCTACATCAATGCAATTAACTTGCAATCGCAATATAATTAAATATTATATTTAAATTATAGAAAATTAAGTAAAAGAGAAAAGAAAATAATATAAAATAAAAAATCTCCCTTTTTTAGGCTTTTTTACTTGCATATGGAATTGCATTTGTTGCAAGCTTGCAAATATGAAATTGGTAGCCACATCAATGCAATTGGTTTTACAATTACAAACACCTATACCATGTTATTTTGCAATTGAAAATGCAATACCAATGTGATGCTCTTAGAGAATATTGTTCATTGCATTTATTGGGTTTATTATAGGTTAGCGCCGGTTGTAACTTTTATGGACGAGAATATTAGGAATTATACAAGAGTCTGTAGCGTATTAGGAATTACACAAAAGGAGCCGGTTGTATGTATAAGCACATTACAAAATATTATGTAATACCTTGCTTTAAAAGTTATTGTACATTACAAAATATTTATGTAACACCGTACTATAAAAGTTCAATAAATTATATTAACTTATGAATGGATGGGTATTTCTTAAAAAAAACCATAATATGCCGGTAGCATATTAGAAATCATACATAAAGGAGCCGATTGTATGTACAAGCATGTAATGAATTATACAAAGAGGATCATGTACATGAGCACTTCTACTATACTTTAAAGTACAACTTTAAGTTGTATCATAACGTTAAAAGTATAAATTGAAGTTGTACCATAACATAAAACTATAACTTTTGTTTGTAACATAAAAGGATTTTACAAAAAATATATATATATATAAAAGTACAACTTCAAGTTGTACCATAAAGGCAAAAACTAAAGCACCAATGTTTTAAAGCATGGTTAATTTCCCCTATCTATGTAGTTGTTTTATCAAATGCGATATTCTTTATAATTTAATTTTATTATTAAACCACACATTGCGGAATATTTATGTAACACCGTGCTATAAAAGTTACGTAGATTATATTAAATTATGGAGGGATAGATATTTATTAAGAAAAATATAATATTGTATTTCTTTCGTAATATATGTTCTTAATTAATTTTATTATTATTAACTAAACAGTTTACCATCTCATCAATTTTCATTACACAATAGTTTTATAAGGTTAGTTATTTTTCACATAACAGTTTAATCAAATGTGATACTTTTATTAAAAAAATATTATTATATCTCATCAATTTACATGACACAAAGAATTCATAAAGTAATTTAATATTTATATAATAGTTTAATCAAAATTTATACTTTTTTGCAAATTGATTTTATTTTTAGACTACACATTACAAAAAATTTTACGTAACACCATAATTTAATAGGTGCATAAATTATAAACACATTACGTACAAATTTTGGATGGATAGTAATTTCTTACATTATAAATAGTTAAACAAGTGTATTAAGTAAGTTTTGCCGCTGCGAAACGCGGTCCAAAAAACTCATACTATTTAATTGGTGAACCAACTTAATTTATACAGTATGGTGTATCCATTACCTATAAAACCTAAACTATCTACATTTGTCAAAACAAGCTAAGTCCGATATTCTAATATCCCCCTCAAGCTAAACATGTATTTTATAGCCTTCATGTTGAGCTTGGAAGTCAACGAGATGAAGGTGTGTGCTGTGCTGGGGAGAGCCTTAGATCATGGATCAGCGAGTACTTGAAGTGTGGTCGACATATGTTGAACCTAGAGGCAGTCGGCTTCTATATGTTTTTCTGTCATCTTCACATGCACTGTCACAATAAATTCTGTAGGGAAGCCCGAGAGAGCTTTTCTTCCCACCATCCTGGGGTTTAAAATTTCATCTTGCGTTGATGAAGGTTCATGTGTTGTTGCTTTATATAGGGCTATGATTCCCTATTTCTAATTGTGGTGGAATCCGCTTATAAATGCAGGGTAAGTAAGCATTGTGTGGCAACAACCCAGCTAGCTATTCCAATCCTTGTTCATTGTCTCCTCTCCTATGGTGGTGGAGCAATGGTATATCTATGTTTCTAGCAGGCACCACAACCCTCTTCTTATTAATCTTTCACCCGTTTGTTTATGTAGTTAGTTACTTGTATATCCGACTACGACTAAAGGTGTGCACCTCCTTTTCTCCCAATTAACCTCTCGAGGTCCCGCGCGCGACTGCCTTCGAGTTGGGGGAACTTGAGGATATTTCAGCACCCTGCCGACTTAACCAATAATTGGTTATGAATGATTTGTAACGATTGTTTCTCTGCGAATTAAAAAATAGGAGAAACGACAAAGCAAGAATATAATACATGTATTTACGTGGTGCACTATCATGATTTGTGTTAGTTAAATCACTGGCACGAGAGAGACAGTTTCACTATATTTTGAGGAGATACAGATTACAGAGGAGTATGAAAAGTATTTATAGTATTTCTCCATGTGGTCTAACTCTAAGCCAATATGGTAAATAAAAACGGTTACAAACCTGCAGGGCCAGAATAGAAGCCCAAACATCAGCGAGACCCCGTCTGTGACATCCAGTCGTCACCAGATAGTCTGATTCAAGTGACATCAATAGAGTTGTAATTAACCTTCTCCCAATAATTAGAGTTATTAGGATCAATTGGTTTTTGACTTGGTATCAGAATGTTAGCGGTTTTGAGCTAGTTTTGGGCCTATACACTTTTGTTTGGCCCATTGTACATGAACATGCACGTAGCAGTAGTAACCAAACCCTAGCAGAGGCATAAGTGAGCTAGGGTTGAGTGTAATATATATATGTACAGCCGTGGAGTATGAGACTCAAGAAAAACCTAATACAAGTTTAGCTCGGAGAGTTCTAGCTCTCCCGTGGACTAGTCCCGATATCGGGGAAACCACGTAAACTGTGCGTCTCGTTCTTATTCTTTGTTTTCGTATTAAGAGAGGTTGATACTTGCTAACATGGTATCAGAGCTATCGTCTATGGAATCTGATAGGGTTTCGGTTCGATTGAACTCCAAGAACTATGCACTATGGGAGTTCCAGTTTCGGATTTTTATCGAAGGCAAGGGCCTTCTTCAGTTCCTGGATGGCACGTCTGAGAGGCCACAAGTTCCACCGTCGTCAGGGGAAGAACTCGCACGGTGGGTTCAAACTGATGCTCGGGTGAAGTCTCTGCTTCTGAGTACGATCGATCCAGTCATAAGTCTGGGTCTTCGCATGTTTCGTTCGGCGCGGGAGATTTGGGTTCATCTCGGCCAGACCTATACCACTTCGGATCCAGCTCGGCAGTTTGAGCTTACGTTTGCGTTAGCTCGGCTTGAGCAAGGAGATAAGGATGTCACGTCCTATTACAATGATGCTCAATTATTATGGACGGAGCAAGATTTATTAACGGCTGCTTTGTGCTCCGCTCCGGCGTCGGTAGAGGTGATTCAAGATCGCCAACGCACGAGGTTGATGCAGTTTCTCAGCCGCCTGAGGCCTGAATTCGAGTCGGTACGTGCTAATTTACTGCAGCGCGAACCTTTGCGCATGGATGGTGTTTTTGCTGCCTTGGTCCGCGAGGAAACGCGGCTTCGGACGCAAGCACAACTGGACCTGTGTCCCGGTGCTGGTGAAGCCGTCTTCACGGTGGTGGGCTCGAAGGCGGCTGGTGGTGCTTCCAAAGGGCGGGCACCTTCTGCTGGTGATGATGAGGCTTATGCTGTCTCTCGGCCAAGGTTTCAGCGTCGTATGTCCGAAGTGGTATGCCACCACTGCCGTCAGCCGGGCCATTATCAGAAGTATTGCAAACAACGCAATTTTTGCGTCTATTGCAAGAAGAAAGGCCATATTATCACTGAATGCAGACTTATTCAACCGCGGGCCAATGACTCCACTTCTGCCCCGTCATCTGCTGGCGGTGCTTATGTTGTTCAAGCTGCGGCAGGTTCTGATGCGGCTTCTGCTCCCGGCCAATTTATGACTGCCGAGGCTGTGGAGTAGTTGGTGAATTCTGCTCTCCAGCGATCCTTGCCCACAGCTATCACGAGTGCATTTGCATCGCTTCATCAGGCTTGTAAGACTCCCTCTTAGCTTTTGGATTCAGCGTGTTTCAATCATATGACGGGCAATGCTAATTCGTTTAAGAATTTACGGTCTGTCGAGTCGGGGTCTGTTCAGGTTGCCAATGGGCAGCGGCTTACTATTGCAGGTGTTGGTGATGTTGAGACGTCTAAAATGCATCTTGCTAGTACCTTATGTGTTCCTAATCTTGTGCCGAATTTGATTTCTGTTGGGCAACTAACCGAGCACGATTATCGTGTTGTGTTCGACTCCTCTGGTTGTGTGATTCAGGATCGGAAGACGGGGAGGCAGGTCGGACGGGGGAGTAAAAGTGGAAGAGTTTTTCATCTCGAAGAATTGTCGGGTCAACCTCTGTCACCTCGGTCTTTGTCTAGTGTTGAGTCTAGTTCTCTACCGGTCTTTTCTAGTTTACCTAATAATGAGTTTGAATTGTGGCATTCTCGCTTAGGTCATCCACATTCTAGTCGGCTTGTAACCATGTTTAATCAGCAACTTCTTGGAAATAAAAAGGTTGATATTTCTTCGGGAAATTTTCAGTGTCAAAGTTGTGTTGAAGCTAAATCCACCCGCACTTCATTTCCTTCTAGCACTACTGTGATTTCCGAGCCATTTCAGATTGTTCATACTGATCTTTGGGGTCCGTCTCCTACGGATTCTCGCCATGGTTACAAATATTTTGCGTTATTCGTGGATCATGCCACTCGATTCACTTGGGTATATTTTCTTCGTTTAAAGTCCGATCTTTTGTCAGTTGCCACAGAGTTCTTGAAAATGATTCAAACCCAATTTGGTAGAACAGTTTGTGTAGTCCGATCCGATCCGGGGGGGGGGGGGAATTTAGTTCTAATCCGTTAGCCAGTTTGTTTCGATCACAGGGAATCTTGACTCAGAAATCCTGTCCGGGGGTGTCTCAGCAAAACGGACTTGTCGAGCGTAAAAATCGTCATGTAGTCGAGCTTACTCGTGCCATGTTATTAGCCTCTCATGTCCCAGCTAGGTTTTGGCCAGAAGCCGTTGCAACGGCTGTCCGGTTAATTAATTATCAAATTACACCCGTTCTTGGTCAGCTCAGTCCACATTTTGCTTTATTTCAGAAACATCCGGATTATTCCCGTCTTCGAGTTTTCGGTTGCACTTGTTTTGTGCTTCTTCCGCGCAAAGAACGGTCTAAACTGTCCTCCAAAACGTCAAAGTGTCTTTTTCTTGGTTATAGCGATATTCATAAGGGGTATCTTTGCTTCGATCCCTCGCTTAACCGGCTTCGTATTTCTTGTGACGTAGTTTTCTTTGAGCGTCTTATGTTTTACTCTAGTACCCCTGAGGATGTGTCATTTCTTTCCGAGGTGACCCGCCTTCCTATGTTTGACGATGATGAGGATATGGATGATGATTTACTCCCCCCCGACTCGCCAGATCCCCCTGACTCGCCTGGGTTCAGCTCGCCGGCCTCACCTTCGCCCAGCTCGTCTTCGGCCACCAATGCGTCGTCCGCCCACAGTCCGCCCAGCACTGCGTCGTCCGCCCCCAGCCAACCCAGCAGTGCTTCGTCCGACCACTCTCCGCCGACCTCGCCTCCTGTGCTCCGCAGGTCCCTTCGGACAACTAGAGGGCAGCTTCCTATTCGGTACCACGATTTTGTTTCCTATCATGTGGAGGCCTTCACTATACCCACCTCGTTTAAACAGGCCGTGCTTGATCCGAATTGGAACAAAGCCATGCAGACTGAATTCGATGCCCTTCATGCCACGGGTACATGGGAGGTGGTTGATCGTCCTCCTGAGCCAGTCACCATTCTTGGAAATCGGTGGGTCTATGCTGTCAAGGTACGTGCTGATGGTACTCTTGAGCGGTTTCGTGCTCGGCTTGTTGTTCAGGGTTTTGGGCAGGAATATGGCCTTGATTACGATGAGACGTTTGCTCCGGTTGCAAAGATGCAAACGGTTCGAACTCTGCTTGCGGTTGCTGCCATTCGGGGATGGCCCTTGTTTCAGCTCGATGTTAAAAACGCGTTTTTGCACGGTGATCTCAAGGAAGTGGTGTATATGCGCCGCCCACCCGGTTATACAGTTGGGAGAGAAGATCAGGTGTGTAGGTTACGTCGCTCCCTCTATGGTCTCAAACAAGCACCCCGGGCTTGGTTTGAGAAATTCCAGGCCACGGTTTTGGCTCTTGGGTTTCGACAGAGTGACAATGATCCATCATTATTTCTTCGGTCGTCGTCGGAGGGTCTTATTGCTTTACTCATATATGTCGATGATATGATCATCACTGGGGATGATGCGGCTGGTATTTTGAAGCTCAAAGCAGGGTTACACGCCTCCTTTACATTGAAAGAGTTGGGTTCTCTGTCTTATTTCCTCGGGTTAGAAATTACTCGGTCACAGAAGGGCATTCTTCTCAGTCAAAGGAAGTATATTGGGGATTTACTGTCGTCAGCTCAGTTTGGAGACTGTATTCCCGTTACTACACCCATGGAGGTTAATTTGCATCTCGGTCGTGACTCGGGGGTTCCTCTTGTAAATCCATCTCAGTATAGGCATCTTGTCGGCAGCTTGATTTACCTTACTCATACTAGGCCAGACATTTCCTTTGCTGTCCATGTGGTCAGTCAGTTCATGTCTGATCCCCGCGTCGATCATCTTTCCGCTGTTCACAGGATTCTCCGGTATTTACAGGGTACCCGAGAGGTTGGACTTTTTCTCCCTGCTACTGCTGATTTGCGTTTACAGGCCTATTCCGACTCCGATTATGCTGGTTGTGTTGATACTCGACGCTCGACTACAGGTTGGTGTGTTCAGTTTGGGGATGCTTTTGTTAATTGGCGTTGTCGGAAGCAGGATAAGGTCTCCAAGTCTTCGACTGAAGCTGAATATCGGGCTATGTCTGATGTTGCCTCGGAGTTGGTTTGGATGCAACGTCTTCTCTTGGACTTTGGTGTTTCTTGCCCGTCGCCGATCACTCTTCATGTTGACAACACCAGCGCGATTCAAATCGCCGTCAATCCAGTTCTCCATGATCGAACGAAACATATTGAAATTCATGTTCACTATGTTCGTGATCTAGTCCATGAAGAGTTTCTTGTGGTTCGTCATGTTACTTCTGCTGACCAGCTGGCGGACTTGTTCACGAAGCCTTTCCATCGCTCTCGTCATATGTTTTTATCGGACAAATTGATGCTTCGGGACCAGCATCAATTTGGGGGAGGCTGTTAGCGGTTTTGAGCTAGTTTTGGGCCTATACACTTTTGTTTGGCCCATTGTACATGAACATGCACGTAGCAGTAGTAACCAAACCCTAGCAGAGGCATAAGTGAGCTAGGGTTGAGTGTAATATATATATGTACAGCCGTGGAGTATGAGACTCAAGAAAAACCTAATACAAGTTTAGCTCGGAGAGTTCTAGCTCTCCCGTGGACTAGTCCCGATATCGGGGAAACCACGTAAACTGTGCGTCTCGTTCTTATTCTTTGTTTTCGTATTAAGAGAGGTTGATACTTGCTAACACAGAATTGGTTTGACCAAGTGGTCATGACTCGTGAGTTAAAATATCCCACACCTCTAATATTAACAGTTGATTAGAAGCACGAATATGTTGGACATGTGCAAATTTTAAGCACGTGATGAGCCGTGTAAGAGAATGATATACAATTTATAATTAACTTTCTCCCAATCACTCAAGTTATTGAGATGGACCGATTCACTAATTTTTGACAATGTGGAAGGCTGGAAGCTAAGTCATTTCTTTTATTGTGACTGTACTGGGTAACTGTGAGCATGATTTTGCAGCCACCTCGTAGGACATAGTTCTTTTGGGTATTTGATTCCCGCTACTGAATACTTCTTTCCTCTCGATACTTGGTACGTATATTTTGTACTTCTTTCATTGAGTGCAAGTATTGACATCTCGACTTCATGGAGGTTGGGGCAAAGTGAACCAACAACAATCTTTGGTCTAATCGACGGGAGATGCTGGAAGAAACGAAGGCTCCTCTTTAGGAGAAGGCTACTGCAGAGGCCTGAGGTGGTGGCCAGTAACGCACCAATAGACAAACCAGCTCTTATGGGTCCGATCAGTAGGCTCAAGTTGTTGATGCTGCAGATTGAGGACACCTCAAGCGCCTCCGAATTCTGCATCTCCTCCTGAACAACTTCATCTTGGCTGCCACAACTAGTTCCCTTCCCGAGGTGAATACTAGAAAAACAACGTGAAACTTACCAAACGGCCTATTAGCTCAGCTGGTTAGAGCGTCGTGCTAATAACGCGAATGTCACAGGTTCGAGACCTGTATGGGCCAATATTTTTGCAGCTGCTTTTTGATCGGGCTACCGATGCTCTTGGGCCTGTATGGGCCAATATTTTTGTAGCTGCTTTTTGATCGGGCTAACGATGCTCCTTGGGTCCATATGCTCTCGTGGGCTTTGGTGCCCGGGTCATATACAATCGAGACTGATATTAGTTGCCATTATGCGGGCTCGAGACCGTTTAAAATTTTTCTGAGTGAAGGCCGTTTAACGGCTTGGACTGCAGTACTGCACTAGACCCGTTATCAGTTTCTAGAGCAAATTACATAGTGATCACCGAGCTATCATTATTAGGAAATGGGCATGTAACATCCGTTCAAGACCTCAATTAAATCTCCATGGATAATTTATTTTGTTCTTCAGACCAACTATCCCAAATACATTGACGACCTTCAACCCTTGCACTGTCAATGTGCTTGTTCGATCAGGATGTGATCATATTTTTCTTCATCAAGCTTCTTACCAATAAAAATTTTACGACGATATACCCTATAATGTGCAACTCGGCCAAAGTGTGCATTTCTCTTGTCTGATTCATTAAGTTAAAGTTACCATGTAACCGTCTAACCAATATGTGAAGATATTCATCGATTAGATCTTGTTCAGGAACAAAAGGCTTTGTAGATCACGACGTGTTCACAATCCTTGTTTCTTTGTGGACAGGAATAAATAGGGTTGGAGCAAGGTCGGTGTCGGTCTAACCAATAATCGAGATTTTATGGACATGAATAAATAGACTAAGGTCGGTATTGGTCTTACCGAAAATCGGCCAAACAATCACTGAAAGCCGACCAAAGGGAGAGCTCGGTTAATTGGCCCATCGACCGTATGGTTTTCGATTTTGGGCACAGTTAGCCGAAAGCCGAAGGATCGTGGAGGCGAGCAACTGAGCAAGATGATGGTGGAGTCGGCGATCGGCCTAGGGACGATCGGTGACGGAAGCGCACCCGGGGTGCGCGAGGTCGTGGCGCTTGAGGTCGCTGAGTTGGGGGCTAGCGGGGCGGCAGAGGCCTTCTGACTTGTCTCTGTTTGAAGCGGAGGTCGATTTCTTTGTGACAGGAGGAAGAGGGAGAAGGGGACGGGACGTAGGGGGTTAGGGTTAGGGTCTGTCGGGTGGGTGTGGCTCGTTTGGGGCTTTGGGTTTTGACTCTTGGGGTTTTGGGGGACAGAGTTCAGTTAGTCGGGAAAACGACAGTTTTTGTCGTCGGTTACTCACCTAACGAACCTCCGCCCCTCTGCCTCCAACCAGCGACCATCAAAATGGGCACACGGTTTTCGGTTAGCAGAAAACCGATCGGTTTTATTTATAACTGACGGTTAACCGCTAACCGAAAACCATTTGCATGGTCTTAGAAATAAAAGACAATTTACAAGTCATAACGCATAATTATAACAAAATATAGAGGGGAGAAGAGATGAAGATTCTGTCCACTTCTCTCAAGCAATTAGCAAACCATGAAGATTAAAAACTATAACTGAAAAAAGTAACTCAAAGTCTGACATATATAAATTTCAAATTTTGCGCGAGATAGGGATGGCAACGGGTCGGGTACAGATAGTTTATATCAATTACCCTATGCAAAGTAGTTTGGGTTTACCCATACTCATACCCACATAAGAATTGGGTAGAAAATCAAAGTTACTGCAACCAACATGTTAACATTCACACGTATACTCACATTACATAAGAGGAAAAGTACGACAATAAATCACTATAATGAAGAAAATAATTAAAACAACACAATTTCATGAAAATATTATATTTATTTGGTAAATATAAAATATATTTAGAAAAATATTGATCATCTCTAGACAAAATACATGTGCAAGTGTATGATCGGGCAGGTTTTGGTTGGATAGTGAGAAAATCATATCCATCCATTAGCTGCAACGTGTTCGGATTTTACTTGTATTGACTAAAATCCTTCAGGTTCAAGTTTTACCCTACCCAAAAAAATCGGATTCGAACGAATTTGCACAGTTGCGGATATTTTTTTCGGAAGCATGTGAGGTGAGAGTAACTGTAGGCTCGTAATTTTTTATAGTTTTGTTAGAAGAAAAAATGGGAAGAACAAATATAACAAGTTGAACTGTTTTTAATAGACTGAACAGAGTTTCACCATGGAACCTAACAAAGAAGCTGGACTTAATGGGTAGGATCAGTATTAAGCCTAGAAGATAATCCTTGCATAATTAGATCTCAGTCATTGATTTTAAGTGAGGTCAAATTTAAGGGGTGAGGTTAAGAGCTTTTTATTTTCCCTACTTTTTAAATTGATTTTTTTTAACTTTTGATTTAACTTTTTTACTATTGAAATAGGTTCGTTATGATCTACAAAATTATATCATTTATCAATGTATTTTGAGGAAAAAAAATTGTACCACCCATACCACTTGTTAGTTGTTACCACCCAGGTACCACCTTTGTTTTTTACCTTGGATTTTGAAAAAATTTCTCTAGAAGGAAATAGTTCATTGTGATCTATTGGATCCACAAATTTATGGGGAAAAAATTCAATACCAAATATACCACACTATACTATGATGGTATAGGATGGTAACTAGTTGTAGATGGTGTTGAAAAGTGGTAAATGACCATTAGTATATTCCTACTATCATGTATACAATCATTCTACACTCTCGTATATTCATACCACCATAAGACACTTACATACTACATGAGATATTATTATGTACTACCAAACATTACATATATGGTATGTACTAGGGGTGGTAACCAGTTTGGCGGTTAACTGTTTAACCAGTAACCAACGATAATCTGTTAACCGTTAACCGGCGGTGCCAGTATGCGATAATGAAATTTCTTCTCCAAACATACCGGCTCTCCGCCGTTTGGTAACCGGTGGTAAATCAGTAATACCGAATAACCGCGTATTGTAAATCTGCCCCCAAGCTCCCCCTCACTTTTCGATCTCCTTTCTTCTCTTCCTCTCTGCCTGCCTCACACTGAGATCGAAGCCAAACCTGAAGCCTCCATCTTCCTCCTCTACTCCTCTCTGTCTCCATCTTAGGTTAGAGCAAGCTAGAAATTTGTTTAAATTGTTTGTGTTAGCCGAATCCAGGTTAGGGGTTGAATTGAAATTGAAATTGTGCAATTGTTTATGTTAACGGTTAAGAGATCAGGAAGCTCGAGTAGAGGAATTGGCGAGTTGCTCCTTCCTTTTCGTGTAGCAGAGGAGAGCAGCAGCAGAGCCGAGCAGAGTTGATTTATTCTCCCCCCTCTCCCGCACGGATACTCGGACAGGTAACCATCTAGCTGTTAAACGACTGGAAAATCGGTTCGATAGTCGGTATCCGCATAACGAATTTTGGTATATTGTTAACTGGTTAGTCGGTTACCGATTTAACTAATAACCGACCGATTACCACCTCTATGGACTGGTAATACATGTCTTATTTTTTTTGTTTCAAAATATTGCAAAGTGAAAGTCACCTTAAAGAGCACATTAAATATGAATTTTCTATAAAAGTATTAAATTATGAGTTAAAAAGAAGGAGAAATAACCGATAAAAATTAATTGAAAGAAAAATTAAAGTCTTTTGATAATATCCTCAAGTGTGAATTGTTTAATAGTCAAGACGCTGGTCACATCATCATGTTCCTCCTTTCTGCAAGAGAATAATATTGTTCGGACTTCGGATCCGTTTCTATGGCGAGGCTGCGACTCTGGGCTTCCAGTCTTTCATACCGCGTTGCCTAAAACTTAAACTAAAACTAAAATCTATTTGCCAAAGTGGTTTTATAGACACAGACCGCGCTTCCTTTTCCCTATAACAAAAAAATGTTGGCTGGATTTAGAAATATAAATGTGGCGGCTAAGAACTGTATTTTTATAGGATTTGAAATATGATAATTGAAGAAGGATAATCTACACAATACATAAAGGCAAAACATGAGTTGGAATTCTCTCATTTAAAATTCTGTGTTCTGAGAGTGATTCTAGGAATATCATTTTTGTCATTGCACCCGGTTCATATTTATATATTAAAATGTTAGGACTTTGCTACGGTGACATGCATGTCATGGTAACATGGACTTTTCGGTCGACCTCACATAGGATTAGGTCGACCTAATCTGTTGTTTCAGTGTAAAAATAGTTTCATGGTGCTTACTTTGGAGATTCATATCTTACAATTGGCTAGATGGAAATTGGACATCAGTGGCTTGTTTCGAAGCTGAAGTGTCCCTCTACACATTAAAGTACTTGGGAGCTCAATAAGAAGTCCAGAACACCATTTTTGAACCTGATCAAAAGGCTATGCCAAAACTTGGAAACTGCCTGAAAAAGGCCAAGTCCGGGAACGTGTTTGTGAAGCCTACTTTGGAACTCAATTCGAGAAGCATGGATGCGAATCGAGTCCAGGGGCCTCTACCACGTTAAATTAGCTATGTTTTTATACAAAGTTAAGGCATTGTATGAAAGATTGGATATCTGTAAAGCTTCAAACAAAAGGGTCGAAATTGATACGAAGGCTGTTTTTCTGGCAGCTTGCTTGTGCTCGAAGTCTGCCAGAAAAACAGTCTTCGTAGCCACTTCGACCCTTTTGTTTGAATCCTTACAGATATCCAATCTTTGATCCAATGACTTAACTTTGTATAAAAACATACCTAATTTAACGTGGTAGAGGCCCCTAGACTTGACTTGTATCCATGCTTCCCGATTTGAGCTCCAAAGTAGGCTTCACAAACACGTTCCCAGACTTGGCCATTCTTAGCCAGTTTCCCAGTTTTGGCATAGCCTTTTGATCAAGTTCACAAATGGTCTTCTGGACTTCCTATTGAGCTCCCAAGCACTTCAATGTGTAGAGGGACACTCCAGCTTCAAAACAAGTCATTAATCTCAAATTTCCATCGAGCCAATTGTAAGATATGAATATCAATACTAGGCACCGTGAAACAACCGATTAGGTCGACATAATCCTATATGAGGTCGACCGAAAAGTGCAAGTCACCGTGACGTGCATGTCACCGTAGGCGCACCCAAAATGTTATCATTGGAGTTCGAACCTTGGTCACTTGATTGAAGAAAGAGCATTATAACCAACTAGGCGACATCTTATTTACTGTTATTTCTTTAATTAAACTCTAGGAATATGTTTGGTGATGATGCTTCTATAATTGTATTTTATCTTAAGTTATTTATATTTTATAGAAAGATATTAATTTTAAAATCAGAACTCAAGTAGTATTGATTCAAACATTAATATTAAATTGTATGTGTTGTTTAGTTCAGACAAAATACAGAAGTATAATCAAAACATGGACCTTTGTGATGAGTATACTCATTTTTTTGTGAATAATTAAATTGGAAAATGAGAGTCTCATTTCAAATTTCGTGGTCTGAGGGTGATTCTATGAAGTTCTTTTTCGTCATAGTGCCCAATATATCTTTATATTATTTGTAGATTTGTTACAAAAAATTATTCTATTTGTCACAAAGATCCTTGTTTTGGCTACAGATATGTATTTTGTCTAAACTGAACAACACATACGATTTATTATTTAATGTTTGAATCAATGTTACTTGAGTTTCGATTTCACAATTATCACTTTGTATAAGATATACTAATTTCAGGTAAAATATTTTTCCTACTTGGTTGAAGAAGCTCTTTCTATAAGATATATTCAATGTTTTAAGATTTTCTATTTCAAATTTCATGAAGCAAGAGTGAAAGTAGGAAGAGTATTTTTGTCATCACAATTATTATCTACTTCATATGAAAAAGTATAAATATCAAGAATTGAACCATGATCTCTTCAAACAAAAACAATAATCAGAACCAATTACACTAAACAAATTTGTTTTATCTTCATAAATTGTAAACATGCACTAAGCAAAGATTTGAAATGCAGAGGACTTTTCATGGTTAGCTAACCTATTAAATCCTCTGAAAAGCAAAGTTTAATACATGATTTATAATTTTTATAACCTATAAAATGACGGGTAATCTTAAAATTGTAGCACAAATTTCATTACTTGAAATATTTCATATCGAACTGCAGTATTGAATATGTAAAAGCGATGTAGAATTCTGTAAATTAATATGAATTTTCAGAACTAATGCAAAACAATAATATTTTGTAAATCAATAATATAGCTGACTGGTTATCTAAACTTTTAGCCTGGTTAACTTCTGAACGTTAAACTCTTGCTAATCGGGCATGAATGGATCCGACAATAATGAGATCATATCGAGTTTAATGTGTTGATCGAATTATAGGCATTAACATATAAATGCGTTATAATTAACCTCACTATACAATTTTTGCTCTTTATAATAATTAATTTAATCTTGATATTTGTGATATTTGAAATATTTTATGTGATTTAGAAGTATAATTATTATTTGTGACATCAGTTGTAGTTTATTCAAATGTAGTATTCCATCAGGTAGTCAAAATCGAATACTGGTTGCATTTATGACTTTTTTTTATCTTGGTATTGTGAATAGGTAGAAACTTAATTATTACAATGCATATAACTATACCTATGCACATGGTCGAGCTAGCATGACACAGTTAGAGCATACCACGAAGACAATGTATATGGATCGGCCATGTACAAGCATGAATGGTTCATGAGTCGTACCAGACTTAAACTTCAAGGGCTCGCGCACAAGTGCGATCACCACACGGTTTATATTGGTGAACTCTTGTTTTATGGAGGAATGCGCCATTTGATAAAAATAAAATAAAATATTCTAAAAATAACATAATAAAATTTGAATTAACGAGTAGTTTCTCACATCAACTTGTGACGGCTCATATTCTAAAAGGTTTATAAAGTACATTCATTGTTTATTTTGGAACTCAAATCTTTTTCAATATATACAACTAAAAATTTATTTATAAAATCATTCTTGATTAACTTAATAACTGAAAAGTCTTATTTACAGCTTTCAGTAATAACAAACAACGTCAAAAATAAAATTAGAAGCAAGTAAAGTGAAGAAGAAATTGGGATTTAGTATTTCTTTGCAAATGTGTGATGGAGGGTGCATATTTTTTGTGTGAAAAATTTGAGAAAGGGTTGAAACTCATATATCATTTGTATGGATATTGAATATTACATATTGAATTGGAGTATTGAACATTTTGGAAGCGATATATAATTCTTAAATTAATATTAATTTTCAGCCCGGTTGACCAATAGCCTTAGGCCTTTTGCTAATCTGACATAAATCCAATAATCATAAGATGAAATTTAGTTTGATATGTCGTCGGTTCAAAACCTTTTTTATGTGTAATGAATTTGTACGGCAAATACATGTAAAGTGAAGATGAACCTGATTATGCATTTTGATTCTTTATATAAATACAATTGTTTAAGGCTTCAAGCGATAAAATAACTATACACTCACCCGATTGGTTTAACGAGTTCTTTTTTTTATCACTTTTAATAATTAGTTTATTCACAAGCTATCAAGCTACTTTGCTCCGTCGATGAATAAGCGACCATCTATTCGCCAGGTTTCAAGTGCTCTGATTCACTATCGACTGTAAATGGAGAAGAAGCATTTTGAATGCAAAATTGGAGAAGTAATGGGTTGTTTCTAGGTTTCTCTCGATTTAATGCGATGGAAAGAAAGAGGAAGGGAAAAGGGGGAGAGTTGTGAGATACAAAGCTAAGAGAGAGAAATAGAAGAACAAATGGAAAAACAAAGAGGAAGGCAAATAGAGAGTGAGAGGACACATTTAAAATAAGAGGAAAATGAGATAGTGTGAAATAATTGCCCTTTTACTTTGATTAGTGGATATTCTTGGCCCTATTATGTTGAGTTTTTATTTTTTTAGGAGATAACATTATATTTGACATATTTTTTTATTTTAATTTAAAATTCTAAATCAATATTATCATTTGGAAGATTTTTTCCTTAATACGATTATTGTAATTTCTTAGATTTAATGGGTATTTGATAATGTCAATATTTTAGTGGTTTTTATTTAAATTTTGTATTGAAAGATCGTACTTACCGGCGGTTAGACAATAAAACTTCACATCATAGGCTAAATCGATAGGTGATATTTAACAATATGAAACAGTAGAACCACAGTTAAATTATGACTTCAATATAAAATACTCAACTACCAACTTTTTCGATACGATTTTACAATCCTTTGGTTCAAACAATTCTTTTACACTCGTAGAAACAAAAGTTTTAAAGCATATTTTGAACTATCTATTGCAAAAAAGCATAAATCAGTTAGCGATGATGAGAATATGTGATTTCATGTAACCGAAAAGACACTTCACAACTTCTATATTTTTAAAATAAATGTATCCTACTCATACCTCGCTCATTCATCAACTTAATGAGTAACATATATTTCATGTAATATTATTTTCATACGTTTTTATTCATCAACTTAATTAGTACATTGTTGTTACACTACAAGAGAAAGGTACTTTAATCACCGGAAATCCCATATTTAAAAGCATGTTTCCTGTGATTAATAATTCTAATCACGGGAAGATTACCATAATATAAACATCTACTAGCTTTTTACCAGGCCCGTTGGCCGGTGAGTTTAATTTAACATTTACTTTAATCAATTTATCTATATGTTTAAACTATTTTGGATCTTCTAAATTTTTACATTTGCATTCATTGGTGAGTATGCGGTGCGTCTATAAATTAAAAATTCTCAATACTTAGCACATTCACTTATGATGCTTCGAGTCACTGATCATAAATCATGTCACAAAGATATATCACGTCCCATATAGAATCTTATGTCAAGATTTGTCAATAACGATACTCAATTTTTTTTGTCTTATACAATATATGTCATTCAATGAATCTCGAGTTTGGACGAACTCTCAACCAATGATGTTGCTCAGATGATGAAAACTTAGTTAGAATTTTTTTATAAAGGTACTTCAATATTACATAAATTTGGTCATCCCAATTGAAAATTTATTGTCTTAGTGTAAGATCATATTTGTCTATCAAGACACTCAATTTAATATCTTATACAATATGTACCAATTGTTAATTCCTGAAGTTTAATATAGACTCACCCTCAACTCATGGTCATTATTTAGATGTTGGTTTAGAATCTTGGTCCAAGATACGCACACACTGTCGAGGGTTCTAATCTTAACATGGTCCATTATTGAATAATTTTCTAACTTATCAAATATGCATTTGTTCAAATTTATTTATCTTTGGTGTTTGTTTTGAGATAAAAATTCCATTACTTATACTAATATCTTCATTTTGTTGGTGTAATACCACATCTATTTTCAATATCTAAGCATGATACTATACTCTAAGTAAGAAAATGCTATATGGACCACGAATTAACCAGATTTGTGGGCATGATACTATACCCTAACCCTTAATGAGTGAACCCTAGGTCTTAGTTATCTAAATCATAGGGCTTAACCCCTAAGATTGTGTATGTAATTTATTGCATAGATTTAGCTACATTAATTTGTTGCATGTAATTTTTTGCTATTAATACTAGTTTTCGTTGATAGATACAAACATTAGAAAGAGATAGTGTTTGATAACCAAAACATAAAATTATATAGTTGGTTTTTCAAATTCAATTAATTATTAAATGTTGATTATCTAAACTTTCTTCATTATATTTTGTTTTTAAAATTTTTTATTACTTATCTGTGTGTTTAATTTATTTTTTTATCGAAATATAACCTATATTAAGTTCTAATAAAAATAAAAAGAAAAATTAATTGATCAGATTTAATCAAATATATTTTTTGAAGCATTACAATATATGTCACTCTCGAAACATAAATATACTACTGCTACACATATATATCGAAAAATAAAATTATTGAATAAAAAAATATTAAAAGAAGATAGAGATAGCTACATAAATTATCATTAAAATAAAAATAAAATATTAAAAAAAGATAGATATAGCTATATTAATTGATCATTAACTAACTTTTTTGTTTGTAAAAATAATGTCCACCATTGCACCTTGTAAATTCTCCAAATGCTTATGTGGCAACAAACTACTTTTGAATTGCTATAATATTATGTATAGATAGATAGATAGATGACTAATTGTGTACCGTGACTAATCGCTTCCCGTGACTAGCTGTCAATTACTAATCACGGTATTTACTACTTGTTGTGACTGGTTCCCCAATGACTAGATACTAACCACTAGTCACGGTATTTGACTAAAGCTAATTACAACCACTAGTCACGGTATACAATACCTATAAAAGATTAGCTATTAATTGTTGTCATTACTAATTACAACCAGTAACAAAATCTCTTGCCATCAAGTAACAACAAAAAATATTATTATCATCAATCAAAAGTTTCATATATTGTAATAAATAATTCTATAATATTACAATATATATCATAGTAATAAATAGTTCTCTTCCATAAAGTAACTAATAATTACTTTTATTGTATTGTATTACAAACAACATTAAGATTGTCTATCTAGAGTTAACTTTTGGAATTTTATCTTTCTAGCAACAAAAAAAATTTGGGTCATGGATTCCATCTGAAGCATCCTCCTATTGTATCTGCCAAGAACAACAATAAAAATTTCAGCCCTCAATGACAAGTCAATTAAACCCAACATGGATAAAATAGCTGGATAAAATAGCTGGAAACCTTAGGGTCAATACACATATGATTGTGGATGCATACCCCAGTGCTCCTAAATTTGTAAAGTTGAAGGGAAAATGAGCTTGTGAAAACAAAACTGAACATCCAAAGCAAGAGTGGTAATTTTAGCTTCAATATAAACCACAGAACCCAAGGCAGCTAAAGGAAAACTAATAGACTGAAGACATCAAGATCCTCATCAGTAGGATGTGCAAGTCAGCTCATATACTGAAATATAAAGACTGCCTTCGTTACAAATCATAAATGCCTTTCAAGTAATCCTTTATGGTGGAGTAAAAAGCATAGTGGGTCACTGTACTTGCTCTATTAATTCAAGTTTACCACTGAACTCATTTTTAATTCAACTAAACCACTAAACTGGATTAAAAAAATCACCATCCATCACCTACACAGATGCCATCTTAACGGTGCTGATAAAGCACTAACGTCGCTGACATGACAACGTCAGATTCCTCCTAGCTTGACATGTAATCTGCCATATCACTGCCAGGTTTAACCTAAATTAAAAAGCTATACCTGGAAAATAATCAGTAGGTAGCAAGTTTCGAACCTGTGACCATTTGGAACCATCTAACATGATGATAGTAGACAATCATTTAAACCAATTGGGCTACAGCAACTTTGTTTATACTCGTTTAAATTCGATGATTTTCTTCGTCTCGCTTAGATGGCTTTTGGGGGGAAGATGAACAACGGCTTTTAGGGGAAGAAGAACAGCGCGGGGTGTAGAGCTTAATTGACAGGGGAAAACAAATAATTAGGGTTCCGAATTTTTTCTTTATTGGATAGAGTTTTATTAAATAATAATAAATTCCTTACGTGGAATAATATGAATTAAGTGTCGCCACATCATCACAGTTAGTGCTTCATCAGCACCGTTAAGATGATTTTCTGTTAAGCTGAAATGAAAGTGATGGATGGTGACCTTGTTTATCAAGTTTAGTGGTTTAGTTGAATTAAAAACGAGTTTAGTGGTAAGCATGAATTAATAGAGCAAGTTTAGTGATGAATGATAATTTTCACCCCTTTATGGTGTGTATGTAGAACAATTTGGTTTAGTTGTCCATTGAAATACACCAACTGATCTTTAAACCTGTTCGAATTCTTCCTCAAATCACCATCCTGATTTATAACAAATAAATGCTTTGGGTTATCTTCCCCAACTATGTCTATTGATCAAGTTCATGCACTCTTTTTACTCTCGTGATCACCCATGCTGATCAAAATGTAACTATAGTAAAGTCCTTCTGAAACCTTTAATTACTCAAAGAGGGAGAATAACAGTTCACACAAAGTCCAAAGAGATCATATAACTTGCACATCCCACAAGTTCAATCCATAATTTTAACTCCCAACCATTTTCATAATCATGTCTTCAACATTGCAGCTCAAACGAACTAATGATGAAGGAAGCTGTATCATTGTTTTGCATTTCACTTCACCAACCACTGAAGCAACTTCGAACGTACTCTGTCTTGTCCTGTATTGCAGACCCAGTTCCACCCTTTGTGAGCTACCGAATCTAATTTTTCCACCATCAAACTGAACTAAAACCTAAACCAAACAATAATAGAAAAAGAGGAGCAATCAGATCCAAAATCTTGAGGAGCAAGATCCAGAGTCACCGCTTAGGTGATAGTCGTAGAAGGAATATATAAACCGAACTGTAAGCATACCCTCCAGCTAAAATTGGACACTTGCTGAAGTAAGTAGCTATGGGAGATGCCCAATTACCCTAGAAAAAGCTTAGCGAAGGCCAATACACAAAACCCCTAATCTAACGCTGGAAGAGAAACACCCAAAGTTCCGAAAAAAAACCCTAACCATATATTTAAAATTTACCGGTTGAATAACAAATTGTTCCATCCATTGAGTGAAAGGAACAGCTATAGGAATAAACCCTGCAACTTATTCAAGGAATTGAATGACCTAATTCAGAAAGTGGACAAAAAATGACAATGAATCTTGAGGAGAGAGGTTTCGGAAGCGGACACTGAGAGTTCAGGAAAGGGCGGCGGATGCAAAGAAGAGAGGGGTTTCGAAGCAGAGGAGTTCTGGAATTGGAGAAGGAGGAGGAATCAGTGGCGGTGCAGAGCACACTACAAAAAAAGAGATCTATGGCAAGGGTTTTTTTTACCTATAGCAAGGGTTATAACCACTGCTATAACTTGTAGCAAGGGTTTTCCAAACCCTGGACGAACCCTCGCCAATGCTGCCCCTGCTACACGTAGCAAGGGTTTTTAGCAACCCACGGTGGAAGTCCCCTCCAAGAGTTGTAGCAGGGGTTTTAACTCCTGCTACATATACCAAGGGTTACAACCCCTGCTACACTGAAATGTAAAATTCAATAGAAATAGTGGGGCGGTCTGGGAATCATGGATCTTAATATGCAGAATAAGGCGCTGATCTGTAAATGGTTATGGAGGTTTACTCAAGAGCAGGATAGTTGGTGGAAGATCTTGATCAAGGAGAAGTTTTCGGACAGTGGAACAAAGTGGTTCAGTGGTGGGATTTCGGGATCTCTGGGTTGTAGCGTTTGGAGCCAAATTATTAAGGAAAAGGCAGTCTTTTGGAGATTTGCACAGGTCAAACTGGGCTCAGGGGAGGACACTTCCTTTTGGCTGGACTACTGGAGGGGAGATCGTTCATTTGCTGAGGAGTTCCCGCGTATGGCTGCTGCCGCTGTTTCCCCCCTCGCTTCGATCCGCGACCTGGCCCATGTTTCTATTGAGAGTGTTCACTGGGATATACCTTTTAGAACCTCGTTTCGAGGTGGGGCTGAGAGGGAAAGGGAGAGATTTTTTGATATTCTTAATACTTTGCCACCATCTGTTTTCTCCACAGGTTCAGACTCAGTGGTTTGGCAGGCGGCCGACAAATTCAGCGTGCATTCCTTGTATTGCTGTCTAGTGAAGGAGAAGTATGAGCAACCAGATGATTATCCGTACAAGCTCATTTGGCAAGCGTGGATTCCGTCCAAGATCTGCACCTTCCTGTGGATCGTTCATCAACGAAAGATACTCACCCATGATTCCCTGAAGAAAAGAGGATGGAGTTTCCCCAGCAGGTGTGTCATGTGCGCAGCAAGCGAAGAAGACGCGAACCATCTGTTTCTCCATTGCAGTTTCGTTGTTAGAGTGTGGAACATCATTGGAGCTTTCGTTCATTCCGCCAGAGGTACGGGAAGCATAACTCAAGTCATCAACAACTGGCCTCGTGGAAAGCCCGCCAATCCCAAAGAGTGGTGCACCTCGACTCTCCTCCACGCTTTGTGTTGGAGTCTGTGGAAGGAAAGAAATCGCAGGATTTTTGATGGGGTGGCCAACACAGAATTTGGAATCGCCTTCAGGATTGGTAGTCTCATTGCGTTGTGGTTGGCGGTCGCGGGGAAGGTTGATATAAAGGCTGCCGAGGAATGGCTTCGGGTCTTGAAGAGCAGAACTGTCGATGGTGGTTTGAACCCAGAATTGGCAGGGGCTACTGTTCCTTAATATTATCAGGCTGGGCGGCCTTCCCCCGTCTCGTTTCTTTTTGTTTTCTTTCTCCTCCTTCAGCGGCAGTGTTGCTGTCCTAATTAGGTGATGTTAGTTGGAAGTTTTGGTCCGCTGGAGCTCCCCTGTCTGTCCTTTCTGTTTTTGTTTCCTTCTGTATTTTTTGCCCTTGTATTTCTTCTGAATCAATGTCAACCTTATCAAAAAAAAAAAAAAATTTCAATAGAAATATGAATGTAGCAAGGGTTTGAACCCTTGGAAAATTTGTTGCTAAAACTAACAATGGTTAAAACCCTTGCTTAATTCGTGACTAATTAATTTTGAAACCAACTTATTATGTTCACTAAAGCGAGACCTGTAATAATTCAAAATTGTTGCTAAAACTAGCGAGGGTTAAAACCCTTGCTTAATTCGTGACTAATTAGATTTGCAACCAACTCAGTATGGTCACTAAAAATACATTGTTAAGAATTCAAAACTGTCGCTAATGGGGACCCTAATATGGTTTCTATAAGCTGGTTACAAATACTCTGGTTACTATTAGGAAAACCCATAACCAAACTTGTTGCTGGCCCATTTTTGCACATATATATATATTCCATCATTCATACCATGATTCAATATAATATTGTTTACATGGCTAAATGTTAATTACCATAAATATCTAAGCATCATCCAAAGAAACATAGTAGCAGTAGAAGAACATATTTTAGTAGGATGTTGCATAATTAATTTCGTTTTAAAGGTAGCAGCCTAGCAGGGGTTATCCAACCGCAGAAACTGACCGTTGGTATCGCAAGTTTAGGAATTAATAGTAAGGGTTAAGTGAACCCCTGCTAAGAAACCGTCGGGATAGCGGCAATTTTTTGTAGTGAGTGGCGGTGCAGAGCGGTGGCGGTGGCGGTGGGTGCTGGGTGGTAAAGGGTAGGCTTAATTCCAGGTCTTTGAAGAAGAACAGACGGGAATAGGTGCAAAATATAGCCAGACCCGATTAACCCGTCCGATCAACTCGACCCGCAACCTGACCGTAACTCGAATTGACTAAAAATCAACAATCCGTAACCCGCTCGACCCGCAACCCAACTAACCCGCAACCCGACTGACTTGCAACCCAATTAACTCAACCCGATTGACCCGCAACCCGAATGACCCACAACCCGATTGACCCGAACCCGATTGACCCGAACTCGACTAACCCGTAACCCGACTGACTCAACTCGAAATTCATCTAATCCACTTGAATAATTATTAATATATACAATACATAGTTTTTCAAAATAAATTTTTTCATTCTAAACTTAAGTAAAATTATTTTTTTCATTTTGTATAGGAAATTTAAAGAATATGAAACTCACTTGATATTATGTATTTTAAGAAATTACAAAAATTAAAACATGAAGGCACTTAAACACTAAGTTCTTTTAAAAAATTAAAAAAAGTAAATATAAAATCAACATAATGGTAATATTAATAATGTGGCATTAATAATTGAGATCATGGACAATATTAATATAATATATAAATTAAAATTTTGGTTAATTTAACTATTCAATAAAATTATCAATTAAATATAAATAAAGTAAAGTAATGTATTTGGTAATCTGATGTTTATAAAAGAAGAGGGAAATTTTGGTGTATTCAACTTTGTGGGAAGAGAAAGAAGAGGGAAATTTGGTTGTTTGAATTTTTTAGAAAAGAAACAAGTGGGAATTTTGGTGGTTTTGATTTGTGGGAAGAGAAAGAAGTGGGAAAATTTGGTTCTTTTGATTATGAAAGAGAAATAAGGAGAAAAATTTTGAGTTTTCAACTTTTCGTGAAAAGAAAGAAAGAAACAAATTTGGTATTTTCAATTTTTTGGTTTTCCAAAATTTTTAGCCTTTGAAATATGAATCTATAATTTTTATATGGAGGACATGACTAGTTAAGTTTATTCTTATATGCTTTGAAGACATATATATATATATATATATATATATATAATTGTTTATGGGCTGGGGTCACTAATCCGCCTTCCTTACATGTAAATCCATCTATAATATATGACAGAGTTTCAAGAAATTATTATCAATTTAAATTTCCAGCTTTTTCTTAATTGTAGTTGGGGTTATTATAGTGAAAAAAGTTAAATTTGTTGCCTGTGAAATATGAACTGTGGTTGTTTCAAAAAAAGACAATGATCATAACAAATCACACTACATAGATTTGTTGTATTTCTTTAAATTAAAACTTTCATGAAGCTAAAATGAGAAAATCACAGGACCATGCAGTTTGAACCTTGGTCGTTTCAAAAAAAGACAATGATCATAAGAAATCATACTACATAGATTTTTTGTATCTTTTTAAATTAAAAACATACATGAAGCTAAAATCAAAATATCACAAGGTTTTTCAGAGGTTAACTATCGCAGTAAGTCTCCGACAAATACTTATTGATGTTTCGGTACTTCAATTTTTATATTATGATTGTTTTAATTTTATTTTAATAGTTAATTAAATTTATATCTTACAAATAAGGCTAACTTTAAAATCACAACTCAAATATCAATGCTTCGAATATAGCATTGAATTCCAGTATTGATTATGCATAATTCTTAAATTAGTATTAGTTTTTAGAACTACTATGAAGAAATCATATTCATATATTTGTGCAAACTATATGGAACTGTCTCTTTGAACATTTTAGCCCGGCTAACCGCTAAGTTTTAAACCTCTTTCTTATCCGACATAATTGGATCCAACAATCATTAGACGATATGAAGTTTAATATGTTGGTTCATTCCACATTTTTATGTGTTAAAGGATAGTGAAATGACTATGAAGATGCAATAGCCAATGAGATGAAATAACCATTTGATATGTTTGGATGTCATGTTGTTTGATCTATTCACAAATAGCCAATTATGCAAAACAGTCTCCCATTTGTAAAGTTTTTAAAATGTTGAACTTTATATTCTAAGAAAATGAAATATCTACCTATCAAGACATATTATCAATTGAAATTTGCCACGCTGTACGTTGAGAAATAAAGTATGGGGTAAGCCCAACGCGTGATGCATCTTTGCATTGCACAAAATTGAATTTTAAACAGATACCTAGTTGAGCTTTAATGGGAAAGTCCTACAAGGTGACGAGAGTTCATCACTAGTACAACTAGAATTTTTACCGTTTAATTGATAGCCAACTCGATGATGTGTTTTTAAGGGCATGGATAAGACTTCCGGGACAAGTTGAGGTATAGGAGTTGTTCGCTCTTGCTCAACTAATTACGGTCTAATGCTATAGAAAGCTATCGACACAAGAAAAAAATAGAAAAATAGTTGTTTGCAAGAGAAAAAAATTTGAAACATAGAAAAGAGTGTGTGTTTGAATAAGGCAAAGTGTTTTATGAAATGTCAAGTTGATAGTATAAGCATTCAAAGCTTAAACGTTTATTAAAAGCTTAACCCTATCATTTTGAGACTTTAAAGCATAGTTAGTTGTTGGTACTTGGGTTGAATTTCATGATGTTTTTGCATGTTAACATGGTTAGGAGTCTCTCGTGCTATTGTTGACCTTGTAAGTTCACTTTTGATCCACTATCTTATATAAGTATTGGGTGGTGATTGTTGGTTTTCGTTGAGTTGTATGGTTATGAGTAGTGTGTGCTTGGGGACAAGCTAGACTCACTTATGTTAGAATGAAGTTTATGTCATTGGGCCTCACTTTGCAGACCTCTCATGCCTTCATTCCATTAGGAACTGAAAAAAACTTCTCAAAGAGAAAGCAAAAGTAGCTTGTAGGATTAAGAAGTGGATCACAACAAACTAAGTCATGTGAATTGATTGTAGTGACTAATGACCCATTACAGTTTCCCCATTTTAGTGTTTGTTTCAACTTATTTACCATTGTTGCAACTATACTTCTTAAAGTATACTTGTTTATCAGGATTCGAAAAAGTTAGGCAACATTATGGAGAGTGATTTTAGATCAATATTGGGTGGTGATTGTTGGTTTTCAACGAGTTGTATTGTTATGAGTAGTGTTTACTTGGAGACAATCAAGACTCACTTATGCCAGAATGAGGTTTATGTCATTGGGCCTCACTTTGCGCACCTCTCATGCCTTCAATCCATCCGGAACTAAAACAACTTCTGAAAGAGAAAGCAAAAGAAGCTTGTAGGATTAAGAAGTAGATCACAACAAACTAAGTCATGTGAATTGATTGTAATGAATGATGACCAATTATGGTTTCCTTATTGCTCATTTACCATAGTTTCAACTATACTTCTAAAAGTATAACTGTGGATCGGGAAGCTAGCAATCTCAACGCTGTCTTGATCTAAGAGGAAGAGCCAGAGCTGACAGCCAAAGAGGTCCGCCAGCAAATGACCAAACAAAACGAGGTCATCGCGGACATGCAGGCGAAAATGAATCAAGTGATCGCCCTGATGATGAACAAAAAAACCACCGCGACAACGTCAGAGCGGCCAATAATTACGCTCCCACCGCCCACAGAGTGCCAAACAGTCAGACAGGCGGCCCCGCAATCCCGCGAATAGGACCCGCCAGCGAGAGCGGACCTGACTTTCTTAGAGTAGCACCTGTCCCCACAATACCGCGCTCCGCCTAAAAGAACTCTGCACCAACCACTGTGCATGGAAATTATGGAGGAACACATGAGCGGAATCCCACCCGCCCTGCCCACGTACAACGGGACAACAGACCCGGAGGACCACTGACTCACTTCTACTGTCACCCTAAGAATTGGCCAAGTGTAACCACTTCCTAAAGCGTAGTATAGTGGGTTGGGTTTTAATGTCAACCCGGGTCCTAGATTTGATGACTACTCGGTGAATTCTTGTTATCTAGCAATGAAACTTTAATGCAAGTCTAAACTAACAAACAAGCAAAGCAACTAAACGGTTGTTTTCAGGTTAAGAGAGGTCACCCGGATATGGTTCCCCCTAGACTGCAGTTAAGCCGGATTGCAATTACCAAGTTCAGTTTCTATGATAGTTATACTGCGGAAGGTTCTTAAACAGCCTGAAGCCTCGACTAAAGGTCTTCAAACCCTCTCAATCTGAGTCTCTAGCGGGCGACTAACTTCCACCGGAGTAAACAGATTGAGGCCCTAACAACAAAACCTCCACTACCGAAGTGAATTCGGTACAGAATAGTGAGTTGGCTCCTCGACTAAAGTCACCAACTCCCTACCTTCAATCAAGGATGCTCTATCAACCTAGGCAGATATTCTCATCCTAGGTTAAAGCAGAAACAACAAGAATTTGATCAGGATTCATGCCATTCACTCATTCAAACCTTAATTGAATATAATCAAATCATAGAATCAGTACTTGGGTTCATACAATCAAACCTAACATACAAATCTAGGGTTCTCTATACCCAGATGAATGGGAGAACTACTCCATTGAGAAAGAAGCAAAAGCAGAATCAGACGCGGAATTCATACTGTGAAGGATGGATTCCTACTCCAGGACGTTGATTGGAACTCCTCCAAGCTCAAGCCAAGCTCCAATGGTGATGAAGATCAAGCTATGGCACTTGGAGACTCTTGTTCGTCACTTTCTCTCTCTAGGAATCGCTCTGTCTCTCTAAAACTCGAATCCCCACGACTTGTGGCTGGAAATTGTCTTAAAACCAGAAAATCTCGACTCACACGGGCAGGCCACACGGTCGTGTGGCCCACCCAGTTGCCCGTGTGGCTCCAAATGCTGCGTATCGATTAGTTAAATTCCAGGCTTCTTACACGGCCAGGGTCACACGGCCGTGTAGCTCACCCAGCCTGGCCGTGTGAAGCCTCGCAGAATTCCACACGGCCAAAGTGCAACTTCACACGGCCGTGTGGAAATTATCTGTGCCCGTGTGAGGTCTCGCACAATCCCACACGGCCAAACTGGTCACTTGCACGGCCGTGTGGGTTGTGGGTGTGCCCGTGTGGCTTCCTTTGTGACTTGCCTCGCGCCCGATCTTCGCCCAATCGACCCCGAACTCGCTCCTAAACCTTCATTCACTTTCCAGGACCTGAAATATCACAGACAAGCACAACCTAGCGTGAAATTGGTCTAAAACACGAGAAACCACATCTCAAACGGTGTAAGAACAGGGGTGAAAACATGTGTAATTAACGGTCTATCAAACTCCCCCACACTTAACCGTTTGCTTGTCCCCAAGCAAACCAAGTCAGACACAAGGTAAGCTCACATATTTCAATCAACCAACATTGGGGACAAGTCATAAAGGCACAAAACACGTGAATCGTACTGGTTTTCAAACATCAACACATGAATAACTTCAATAGCATCCTGAACAACCACCACAAAGGACATTCGAGTGCAGCAAAATCGAGTAAAGGAAGAGTCTCCCTTCTGTCCACCAACCAACCTAGACTTGACTCAACCACTTACTCAAAACAGTCACCTCATGCATCCAAATCAAGACATCAGAATAGAGACCGAGCAATCTAGTCCTCACCGGGGTACAAGAGTATACAGAATATGAAAATGAATCACTCACTCTTGACCAGTGGGGTCAGGACAATTTGATGCGAAAAATGCGCATGCTATTTCTCTCAATCCCTAACATCTCTTCACCATGATGGCAGCCTCTAAATGCTAGAGTTCACATATGGGGTGTCACCACTAACTAATCAGGAGGCCTTAGACACAGGTTCAAGTGACTGGCTAGGGTCTTGGACATGGGGAAAAGGCCTTTTAGGTGGTGGAAGTATTCATAGCACAAGGTGCCACATTTCCAAACCCACACAATCACAATCAAGCAAACCAGTATTTCCTTTCTGCTATTCTGCATTACTCAATATCTCAAGAGCACAAGAGCGAAGGCGGTATAAATGTCAGCATTTCCAAGCCAGACTGCTAGGAAACACTACTTACTGGGCTTTATTCAGATTTTTGGTAGTGGCTCTCTTTTGCTTTCATTTTTTTCCTTTGTTTTTCTTTCATTTTCTTTTCATTTCTTAAGAGAGCCACCACTTATGCACATATTTCAAACACATGCCCAACTTTTAAGCACTACCTCCAACACTCACATTAAATTTAGCAGAAACAGCAGAGAACATGTAAAAACCACTCTGTGGAACCTTCTAAAAGATGCAAAAGGGTGATTTTTCATTATAGACCAAAAGAAGGGACAACACACGGCTCAAAGGGGCTGACTAGGGGATATGACACATCAGGACAGTCAATTTGGTCGTGGGCTAATCCTATGCCCCCATCATCTTAGCTAGTGACAACGTGAATGCTACACATCATGGAAGAGGGATCTATCGCACAGGAAAGAAACGAGCAGGCTCAAATCTCAGATGGCTACCTATATGCTCTATCTCACATTCTGATTCCCTGACCTAGATGCATAAACGATTGTCAAGAACAAGTGATCAATCCAAGTCACAGTTGGTAAGCAAACAGTTGAAAGAACTGAACCCTACACAATTCTACTGCACGTCTCAGTCCTCATCATAGGTTTTCCTAGTCGCAATCAAGTTGTCATGCATCAATCCGAAAACCATTAAATTCACCAAGCACAACACAGTGCCAATATGATCAAACACGCAGTACTTGGAGCCCTCAAATCTCGAGATTTGGACAGTGGACTAGGCTCCAAGCACACAAACTCATCTAGCAGTCAACAACAGATAAACACCCCCCCACACTTAAGCACGACATTGCCCTCAATGGAGCAGAAGGAAAGATAAGGGGAAAGGATGTTACCGGGAATACGGGCTGTCGGGGGACTGGAAATGGGACCAGTCAGCAGGTCTAGAGTCATCAAAACACACTGGGTGATAAAAACCATAGTTCCAAGTGGACAAACTGAAAAACAAACGAAAGAAAAACAAACCTTGGTGGGGTTGCCTCCCCACAAGCGCTTCTTTACCGTCTTTTAGCTGGACGCCAATTGCGGGACTAAGGGTCCGCGAGCTCCACTGCTAACTCCGCACGTTCGACCTCGTCTCCCAGGTAGAGCTTGAGACGATGGCCATTCACTTTAAACGGCTCAGTTTGCGGGTTAGCAATTTCAATCGTGCCATACGGGAACACCTGTGTGACCGTGTACGGTCCAGACCACCGGGAACGGAGTTTTCCGGGAAAGAACTTCAGGCGAGATTTATAAAGGAGAACTCGATCACCAACCTAGAACTCTTTCGGACCCCGCAACCGTGCATCGTGCAGGCGCTTAGTGCGCTCCTTGTACAGCTTGGTGTTCTCATAGGCGTGATAAAGCCACTCTTCCAGCTCCAACATTTGCATTTTTTGCTCAACACCTGCAACACTAACATCCAAGTTTAGCAGCTTAAGGGCCCAGAAGGCCTTGTGCTCTAGCTCCACGGGCAAATGGCATGCCTTTCCAAAGACAAGCCGGTACGGTGAGGTACCAATGGGCGTCTTATAGGCAGTGCGATATGCCCACAGCATCATCGAGCTTGGTGGACCAATCCTTGCGGGTTAGGTTCACCGTCTTCTCCAGGATACGCTTGAGCTCCCGGTTCGTCAGCTCGGCCTGACCACTTGTTTAAGGATGGTAGGCCACGGACACCTTATGAGTTACACCATAGAGAGACAACAACTTATCGAAGTGACCCTGGAAATGGGTGCCTCGGTCGCTTATGATGGCTCTAGGTGTCCCGAACCGGGAGAATAGCTGCTTCAGAAAACCACAAACACGTCTAGCATCATTAGTGGGCAAAGCTTGCGCCTCAGCCCACCTAGAGACGTAGTCAACAACAACAAGGATATAGGTATTACCAAAAGATGGAGGGAAGGGGCCCATGAAGTCGATACCCCAGACATCAAAAATCTCACAAGTTATAAACACATTCTGGGGCATCTCATCACGGGCGGAGATGTTACCCGACCTCTGGCATCGGTAGCACCTGCGTGCGAAGGCGTCTGCGTCCTTGAAGAGCGTGGGCCAGTAGAAGCCCGACTGGAGCACCTTCCTCGCCGTGCGGTTCCCTCCGTGGTGACCGCCAGCAGGTCCTTCATGACAGTGAGATAGAATGCCCTCCATCTCACTCTCCATAACACATCAACGGATGAGCCCGTCGGCACCGATCCTGAAGAGATGAGGGTCATCCCAGAAGTAGTACTTCAGGTCGGAGAAGAACTTCCTCTTGGCGTGAGTTGTCATCCCCTTGGGCAGCTGCTGGCCCACAAGATAATTCGCAAAATCAGAATACCAGGGGGTGACACTCTCCACCAGGCACATCATCATCAGCCTCTCATCTGGGAAGGTGTCGTTGATCTCCTCCTCGAGGTTGTACGCAGGGGGTGCGTCCAACCGGGAGAGGTGATCGGCAGCAACATTCTCCGCTCCCTTCTTGTCCCGATTCTCAATGTCAAACTCCTGCAGCAGTAAGATCCATCGTATGAGCCTAGGCTTGGCATCAGCCTTGCTCATCAAGTATCGAATCACGGAGTGATCTGTATACACAATCACATGGGACAAGACCAGATAGGGATGGCAATGGGTCGGGTTGGGTCGGGTTTTGCCAAACCCAAACCCAAACCCATGGGTTTATCCGTGAAAAAAACCCGGGGTAAAACCCACTGGGTTTGAAAAACTCAAACCCAACCCAACCCGCTGGGTATCCGCGGGTTCATGGGTACCCACGGTTTTTTGTCGTAAAAAATTTACAATAACATGTTCCTATCAAAATTAAAGTCAAATATCAATCTCTCAATACAAATTATCCATATTTAAAACACCATTCTAGAAAATTCAAACAAATCACAAATTAACTATACAAATTGTTCAACACCAATCTAGAAAACTCAAGAAAATTGAAGTAAATCATAAATTATCCATAAATAACATATTAATTGAAGGCTTCTTCCTTTCAATTAAGTTTCTTCATTCTCCACTCGATAACACAAACTTCATTTTACACAATTAGAAAGAAAAAATTAGACATGTCTCCACAAACATAAATAAGATTAGTTGTTTAAAATATTAAATATACCGAGAAAATTAATTATATGTGTGGGCGGGTACCCACGGGTCAGGTTTACCTAAACCCAAACCCAACCCAACCCAGTGAATAGTGAACGGGTTTAAACCCAAACCCGACCCAAAACCCGTCAACACGGATTTTACTCGCATTGACCGGGTTGGGTCGGGTGGGTACCCGTGGGTTCGGGTTTGGTTGCCATCCCTAAGACCAGATAAGGACGAAATTTATCGAAGGCAAACACCTCCGCGAGCAGTTCCTTTTCCGTGGTGGTGTAGTTCTCCTGGGCATCATTCAAGGTCTTCGAGGCGTAGTAGATAGGTCGGAAATGCTGATCTCGCCTCTGCCCCAATATAGCTCCAACAGCAAAGTAACTGGCATCGCACATAAGCTCAAATGGCAGGGACCAGTCAGGAACAACCATGATAGGAGCTTGAGTGAGCTTCTCCTTCAAGGTCGTGAAAGCCGCTGTGCATGCATCAGTGAACTGGAAGGGGGCATCCTTCTCTAGAAGCTTAGTCAGGGGCAGAGCAATCTTCGAGAAATCCTTGATGAACCGCCTGTAGAACCCTGCATGACCAAGAAAACTCCGGATCCCCTTAACAGATGTAGGAGGAGGCAGCTTGCTGATAGTCTCGATCTTCGCTCGGTCCACCTCAATCCCCATCTTGGAGATCTTATGCCTAAGAACTATGCCTTCTCGAACCATGAAGTGACACTTCTCCCAACTCAGTGCCAGGTTCGTTTCTTCACACCGTTTAAGGACAAGCTCCAGGTTATGGAGACAATGAGAGAATGAGTCTCCATAAACCGAGAAATCGTCCATAAACACCTCCATAATCTCGCCGACCAGACGGTCAAAGATAGCGAGCATGCATCGCTGAAAAGTGGCCGGGGCATTGCATAGCCCGAATGGGATCCTCCGGTAGGCAAAGGTGCCGAAGGGGCAGGTGAAAGTGGTCTTCGCCTGGTCCTCCAGTGCAATAGGGATCTGGAAGTACCCGGACATCCCGTCCAGGAAGCAGTAGAACTCATGCCCCGCCAGTCTCTCCAGCATCTGATCAATGAATGGTAGCGGGAAGTGGTCCTTCCGAGTGGCGTCGTTGAGAAGCCGGTAATCAATGCAGACACGGTACCCAGTCACCGTGCGCATCGGGATCAGCTCATTCTTCTCGTTAGGCACCACAGTCATCCCACCCTTTTTGGGTACCACCTGGGTGGGACTGACCCACTCGCTGTCGGAAATGGCGAAGATGATCCCCGCGTCCAGCAGCTTCACGATCTCTGCCCGAACCACAGCCTCCAGGTTCGGTGTCAGTCTTCTCTGCGGCTGTCTCACTGGCCGCATCTCATCCTCCATCAGTATCTGGTGGGAGCAAAAAGAAGGGCTGATCCCCCGGATGTCTGTGATCTTCCATGCGAGAGCTCGCTTGTACCGCTTCAGCAAGGTTACCAGTCTGGTCTTCTGCTCGGGTGAGAGGGTCGAGCTGATGATGACTGGCAGCTTATTCCCCTCCCGGAGAAACGCATACTCCAAATGAGGAGGGAGGGGTTTAAGCTCCAGCTCTGGTGGTTCCTCCAAGGAAGTAGCGATGCGGGTGAAGGATGAGATCGGTTTGAACAGCCTGTCGCCCTCCAAGAAGGGGCCACTCTCCAATTCGGCCAACTGCTCCACCAGCTGCGGCTCCTGCGATGCCTGCTCACCTAGCAAAATACAACGCTCAAGAACATCATCAGTACCCGCACTCGATATAGCGAGTGCGGTCTCAAAATCGGTAAGCATATCACAATAATCTATGTCATCATGCAAATGAGAGTGTTTCCCATTCTCAGACACAGAGAAAGTAGCCTGTTCATCACCAGCACGTAGAATCAATTTACCACTATGCACATCAATAAGCGCCTTGGCGGTGGCGAGAAACGGTCTACCCAAAATCAAAGGTACATCCACATCCTCATTTATATCCAAAATAACAAAGTCAACAGGATATGTGAATGCACCCACATTAACAAGCAAGTCCTCAATGATACCCCTAGGATGCACGATAGAACGATCAGCTAACTGAATGCTCATCCTAGTAGTTCTAGGTTCACCTAGGCCTAGCTTCTTAAACAATTTATAAGGCATGACATTTATGCTAGCGCCTAGGTCCGCCAAGGACTTCCCTACATGCATGCTGCCAATAACAAGAGGGATAGTAAAACTCCCTGGGTCTTTTCGCTTCTCGGGCAGCTTGTTCTGCAGGATAGCAGAACACTCCTCGCTCAGCATCACTGTCGAAAGATCCCCAAGTTTCTTCTTGTTGGTGAGGAGGTCCTTCATGAACTTGGCATACTTGGGCATCTTCGACAGTGCCTCCACGAACGACATGCTGATGTTGACTTGCTTCAACATTGCCATGAACTTGGCAAACTCAGTCTCCAGCTTGTCTTTGTGTAGGCGAGTGGGGAAAGGAATCTGGGGTACATGCTCCTTAACCACTGGCTGTGGCTTGGGAGCAGGCGTTTCTTTGTCTTCCCCCACTTCTGCAGTATCAGCTGGAAGTGTTGAAGCAGGTAGTGGCTCATCTTGACTGGGCTGGGCAGGAGCAGCTGATGTGGTCTTGCCACTCCTGGTAGTGATGGCATCAAGATGCTGGTGCTGGTGAGGATCACGAAAATCGGAACAGTGGTGGCAGGCAGAGTCCCCGGTGCCCTAGTAGTGTTTTGGCGGGCCAAGATACCCACCTGGTTTTGTAGATCTTGCAAGATGGCACCTTGGTTCCTCTGGCCTGCCTCCAGTGAGGCTACGCTCTGGTCCAACCTCGTGATAGTTGCCTGAGTGCTCGTCATGAATGAAGCTAGAATATTTTCCAGCTTCGTCATCTGATTATCTGGAGCTGGAGCTGGTGCTGGCTCGGCAAACTGGCGTTGGGGCTGCTGGAATGGTTGCCCTTGCCTAGGCTAGTAGGCAAGAGAAGTTGGGATGCTGGCGCCACCCCTCATTATATGTATTGCTCTACAGGTCGAGGCGCCGAGCATTGGCGATGAAGTCCAACTGCTCTTGGGGAGTAGTAGACTCCCTCATAGCCTGGCAGTCTTCCACTAAGTGATTTGAGCTCTCACACCACTGACATTGAGCTACTGGAGGTGTAGCCAACCTCTGCCCGGAATCAGACTGTTGGGCTGCTTCAATGTCTGCACCAACTCAGCTACCTGCTGCTCAAGCCCGGATTTGGTCTCCATGGCGTGCACACCACGGTCCCGGGAAAGTCTGCCTCTGCTACTCTGTCCCCAAGAATGATCTCTGGCAGCCAAGGTATTGATCATCTGGTTCAGCTTGGGTGGAGTCTTAGTAAGAATATCCCCTCCTGGGCATAGAGACTCAATCACCCTCTGGCTGTCTGGAGAGAGAGCACTATAGAAGTTCCCCACTATAAATGCATCACTGAAACCATGATGGGGACACTGCCAGAAATATCCCATGTACCGCTCCCATGCATCACGAAGTGACTCATCTGGCTCTTGGCGGAAGTGAGTGATCTCCCGCTAGATCTCTGTAGTCTTCGATGCCGGATAGTACCTGTGCACGAATTTGTCAGCCAGATCGTCCCAAGAGGTGATGAACAATGGGGGCTGGGTCTCCAACCACCTCTTAGCATTACCCGCCAGAGAATGAGGGAAAAGGTGAAGGCAGATTGCATCGTCAGGGACACCATTAAGGTTGAACCCGTTCGTCAGCTGCAGAAAACGGGAAAGATGCACCCTGGCCTCCTCATCCTTCAAGCCATGGAACTGGATAGAGGATGTAATGAGCTGAATCCAGCATGGCTTGATCTCGAAGTTGTTTGCTGGAATAGGCGGGTAGAGGATGACCGGGCGGATGTCAACAATCCGTGGAGTGTAGTAGTACTCCAAGGTGGGACCCGGCGGCGGTGGATGATGATGAGCCCCATGATCCTGGGGTATGGGGTTGTTCCCCACGACCTGATTCCCCGGGGGAGCCTGCTGAGGATTCCCCTGGTGTGGATTGTATTCTCCGTCCATCTCGTACTCTTCCTCAGAATCGCTGCTCAGGTGGCCGTCTATGCGCTCTTCCGTAGCCAGTCTAGCTCGCTGTTGTCTCCTGAGTTGGCAACAGGTACGGTCAATCTCTGGATTCAACGGCAGTAAACCTCCCGACTGGCTACGGGTCATGCACTACCTGCACACACTCAAGCAAGCAAACCCGTGAAGGCACAAGTGGGAAAAAGCAAACAATGCGAAAAGAAAAGCTAAATTATCAGAAATCAATTTTCTTCAACAACCTAGCTGTTCCCCGGCAACGGCGCCAAAAACTTGACTCACTTCTACTGTCACCCTAAGAATTGGCCAAGTGTAACCACTTCCTAAAGCGTAGTATAGCGGGTTGGGTTTTAATGTCAACCCCGGTCCTAGATTTGATGACTACTCGGTGAATTCTTGTTATCTAGCAATGAAACTTTAATGCAAGTCTAAACTAACAAACAAGCAAAGCAACTAAACGGTTGTTTTCCGGTTAAGAGTGGTCACCCGCATATGGTTCCCCCTAGACTGCAGTTAAGCCGGATTGCAATTACCAAGTTCAGTTTCTATGATAGTTATACTGCGGAAGGTTCTTAAACAGCCTGAAGCCTCGACTAAAGGTCTTCAGACCCTCTCAATCTGAGTCTCTAGCGGGCGACTAACCTCCACCGGAGTAAACAGATTGAGGCCCTAACAACAAAACCTCCACTACCGAAGTGAATTCGGTACAGAATAGTGAGTTGGCTCCTCGACTAAAGTCACCAACTCCCTACCTTCAATCAAGGATGCTCTATCAACCTAGGCAGATATTCTCATTCTAGGTTAAAGCAGAAACAACAGGAATTTGATCAGGATTCATGCCATTCACTCATTCAAACCTTAATTGAATATAATCAAATCATAGAATCAGTACTTGGGTTCATACAATCACACCTAACATACAAATCTAGGATTCTCCATACCCAGATGAATGGGAGAACTACTCCATCGAGAAAGAAGAAAAAGCAGAATCAGACGCGGAATGCATACTGTGAAGGATGGATTCCTGCTCCTGGACGTTGATTGGCACTCCTCCAAGCTCTAGCCAAGCTCCAATGGTGATGAAGATCAAGCTAGGGCACTTGGAGACTCTTGTTCGTCGCTTTCTCTCTCTAGGAATCGCTCTGTCTCTCTAAAACTCGAATCCCACCGACTTGTGGCTGGAAATTGGCTTAAAACCAAAAAATCCCAACTCACACGGGCAGGCCACACGGCCGTGTGGCCCACCCAGTTGCCCGTGTGGCTCCAAACGCTGCGTATCGATTAGTTGAATTCCAGGCTTCTTACACGGCCAGGGTCACACGGCCGTGTAGCTCACCCAGCCTGGCCGTGTGAAGCCTCGCAGAATTCCACACGGCCAAAGTGCAACTTCACACGGCCGTGTGGAAATTATCTGTGCCCGTGTGAGGTCTCGCACAATCCCACACGGCCAAACTGGTCACTTGCACGGCCGTGTGGGTTGTGGGTGTGCCCGTGTGGCTTCCTTTGTGACTTGTCTCGCGCCCGATCTTCGCCCAATCGACCCCGAACTCGCTCCTAAACCTTCATTCACTTGCCAGGACCTGAAATATCACAGACAAGCACAACCTAGCGTGAAATCGGTCTAAAACACGAGAAACCACATCTCAAACGGTGTAAGAACAGGGGTGAAAACATGTGTAATTAACGGTCTATCAACCACGTCAGCAGCTTCTGCCTCCGCATGCAACTGCAAACAAACTCCAACACGGTACTGTACAGAACCTTCTCGTCCACATTCGCGCGCATATGCCTAGATTGGTACAACCGCCTCCCCAACGGAATCATCCGCACCTTCGAGGAATTCATACTGCTGTTCACAACGAAGTTTGCCTCCCAAAAGAGAAGGCCGCTCCACCTCAAAGCATTGATCGACTTAAAATAGAAGGATGGGGAAAGCCTGCGGACATTCTAAGCCAGATGGTCGAGGACCGCGATGGCGGTACGTGACCTAACTCCGGAAATTGCCGCCCAGCACCTCATGGAAGCCACCACCAACGTGGAACTCAAGCGCGCGCTGGCCAAAAGACCCGTCATACTGTCCTCAGAGTTGGAAGAGAAGATCCAGAAAGCTATAACCTTGGAGGAAACCCTGGGAGAGGGATCAGTCCGCCGCTACGAAGCAACAAGGCCTCCTACAGAGGAACAACGACGACGGGAGCCACAACGGGAGCCACAACTGCCGCTCCCGCAGTACCATAGCGGATATGGCAAGCATCCAGCCCCACAAGAACCCCCACAACGCAAGCGCCCCCCAGACAAGCGCCCGCCTATGGCTTCACCCCCCCCCCCCCTCAACGACTCAGTGAAGAATATATTCCACCTCATCAGAGAGAAGGGGTACCGAGTCAACTGGCCGGCGCCAGTAAAAGCCCTAGCGCACATGTGCGGTCCCAAAAAGCACTGCAACTTTCTCCGAGATTAGGTCACATGACGGAAGATTGCTTCAACTTGCGCGTAGAAATAGAGGCGCTCATCAGAAGAGGGTACTTAGCGGAATACATAAAGGGGACAGAGGAGCGGAAAGACCACCACCGCCTCTCCAAGCAGACTACAATGAGGCAACGAGATCTTACATCATCCGCAAAGAAATAGGAGTCGTCACAATTGAAGTGGACAAACCAAAGAAAAAGACAAAGCGAGACCGCGCGGTAGAATGCGCAACAACAAGGAATTACGTCAGAGGAACCACTAACCATAACGGCGCTGATCGCCGCGTGCAAAGTACACTGCCTACTGATAGACGGAGGAAGCGCAGTGGACGTCTTGTTCAAGTGCACACTAGATCAGATGGACCTAGATCCGCGACTAATCCAATGGGCGCAAGGCAACTTAGTGGGATTCTCCGGAGCGAGAGTCGCGGTCATTGGGGAAGTCACACTGCCAGTCATAATTGGAGACGACGAGCCGCGCATCTCAAAGCAAGTCCAGTTTACTATTATAGACTGCGACTCACCACACAACGGCATATTGGGCTGTCCATTCCTGGCAAAATTCATGGCACTAGCATCCACATGCCACCAAAAACTCAAATTCCCCACCAAGGCTGGAACTGGAGAGTCGCGCGGCTCACCATGGTCCGAGAGCAAACAACAAATCCCGCACCCTGCCGCTACACCACGACAGAAAAACATCATCGACACCCGCGACGACGATCCCTACCAGAATCAATGGACTCTGACTTCGAGGTTGCGCTGAATCCGAAAGAGCCAAACAAAAAATTGCGCATCTGGACTCACGTCTCGGGTGACATGATTGAGCCGTTGGTGAAACTGCTACAAGAGAACCAAGAACTCTTTTCCTGGTGCACAGAAGACATGCCAGGAGTGCCAAGGCATGTGGCACAACATTGCCTCGCGGTGCCTAGTACCGCGGAACCCCGACATCAGGCACGGCGCACGTTTACGGGCGAGAAACTGAAGGCTATAGAAGAAGAAGTGGCGTGCCTACTCGCCGCCGGTCTCATATGGGAAGTAAAATACCCAAAGTGGTTGGCAAACGTATTCATGGTGAAAAAAGCTTCAGGCGCATGGAGAATGTGCGTAGACTACACCACCATTAACAAAGTATGCCCGGGAGACCCATACCCCCTACAGCGCATCGACCAACTAATCGACACGGCATCCAACCACGAAACATTATCATTCCTTGATATGTTTTCAAGATATCGCGAGATCCCAATGAGCCGTGAAAACGAGGAGAAAACCGCCTTCATGACGCCATTCGGCAATTTCTGTTTCACGGGAATGTCGTTTGGCCTAAAGAACGCGGGCGCCACATACCAGCGGATGATTGATACAGTCTTCGCACCCCAAATGGGGCGCAACATTGAGGCCTACGTGGATGACCTCATCGTCAAGACAAAGGGCGGGGGCTCCCATTTGAAAGACCTCCGCGAAACATTCGAGGCGTTACGCAGAAACAGCCTCCGACTCAACCCGCTGAAGTGTGTCTTCGCCGCGAAAGCAGGAAAGTTTCTCGGATTCATGATAACCAAATGCGGAATCGAGGTCGACCCCAAACAAATTACAGCAGTGCAACAACTCCACGCTCCTAGAAGCACAACTGAAGTCCAATCTCTGAAAGGCAAGTTAGCCGCTTTAGGACGATCATCCCAAGATCTGCCGACAAATGCGCTCCATTCTTACAAACCTTGAAGAACGGCGCTCGATTCAAGTGGACCTCGGATTGTGAAGCCGCATTCAATGAGCTCAAACTGTACTTGGTATCACCCCTTGTATTGACCGCCCCCGGGCTTAATGAAAAGTTATTTTTGTACTTGTCTGTGTTCGCAAGAGTAGTGAGCGCAGTGTTAATCTCGCGTAAAGAGGCGCAAACAGAAAGACAAATCTACTACACATCGCGAACATTGGCAAGCGCGGAAATAAGATACTCTCCAATCAAGAAGGTCGCCTTAGCGCTAGTTAATGCATCATAGAAAGTGCGCGCCAACTTCCAATCACACGCGATCACAGTTCTCACGAACGTGCCGCTCAAAAGAATTCTTAGCTCGATGGAAGTGTCAGGGCGAATGAAAAAATGGGCAGTCGAGTTATTAGAGTATGACATCCAATATGCGCCAAGGCCAGCAATCAAGGCTCAAATCCTCGCCGATTTCGTCGCGGAAGGAGTAACATTGAGCGACCAACCTGACGGAGTATGGGAAGTCTACGTCGACGGGGCCGCCAGCAAACATGCAGCGGGCGCAGGCGTTGTCATTCAAATGCCCGCGGGAGCCATCCACGAAATCGCATCGGCTTTAGAACTCTTAAAACCAACAACGCGTTTGAGTATGAAGCAATACTGGCAGGACTAACGGCCACTAGAGACCTAGGCGCAAGAGCGGTGCGGATTCTTTCCGACTCCGCCATCGCTGTCAACCAGCTGAAAGGAATCTTCGACGCCAAAGAAGAAACGCTTTCCCAATACATCGAGCGCATCAAAGCGCGAAAGGCGCAGTTCGAAACAGTTACATACTTCCAAATACCGAGAGAAGAAAACATGCACGCGGACGCACTCTCCAAACTTGCCACGACGACGGACTTCAAGTGACAAGGATGGTCTGCGTACAAAAGGAAGACAAAGACACGCCACACATCGTCAACACAACACAAAGGGAAGAAAACTACTGGTGAACGCCAATTATCGCGTTCTTGACAAACGGCGTAGTACCGGAGGACGCGAAAGAAGCTTGGGCACTCGAATAGAAAGCCGCCCGCTGCACCCTCATTGATGACACACTCCATATACGCTCAGACTCGGGCGTATACCTAAAGTGTGTAGGACCAGTTGAGGCGCAATTGATCGTGCGAGATATACATGAGGGCATTTGCGCGATACATTGTGGCGCGCCGAGCATGGAACGCAACATCCTTCTTCAAGGAATTTATTGGCCGCGAATAAAGAAATACACAAAGAAATTCGTCGAGCAATGCCACAAATGCCAGCTTAACGCGCGTCAACATTACACAGCATCCACCGAGCTCTAGGGAAATGTCAGCCCCTGGCCCTTTGCACAATGGGGCGTAGATCTACAGGGACCATTTCCCACCGCGAAAGGCAAACACAAATACATCATTATCGCGGTAGACTACTTCACCAAATTGATGGAAGCGCTGGCATCAATTACCGCCCAACAAGTGGTTCGCTTCTTGAGGAACAATGTGCTCCCCAGATTTGGAGTTCCGAATTCGTTCATATTCGACCACGGCAAGCAATTTGACTATGCGGAAGTCATAGACTTCTACGTTGATAAGTCAATCCTACACGACTTACATACTTTCCTCGGGGAAGCAAAAGGCAACTGGGCGGAGGAGCTACACACAGTTCTATGGGCGCATCGCACAACGTTCAAGGCGGCAACGGGAGAAACCCCATTCGCGCTAATCTATTGAAGTGCGCGGTCATCCCAATCGAAATGGCGATACCTACGTAGCGCATCACCATGTTTAATGAAGAAAACAACAATGAAGCGCGGCTCACGGACCTCGAGCTAACTATCGAACGTTGGGAGACAACCGCTTTCAAATTGGCCGCGACTAAGGCCCAAGTCGCAAGGTACTACAACGCGAAGCTAGTCCCACACGATATTAAAATGGGAGACAAAGTGCTGAGGCGCAACTTCCGCCCCTACGCAAAGCACAGGAAGCTATCATCAACTTGGGAGGGCCCGTACTTAATCCGCGAATTTGTTGGCGCCAACACATTCAAGCAAAGCGCGCTATGCGGGGAACCAATCCCGCGGACATGGAACACCCAAAATCTGAGGAAATACAACAAGAGGTCATAACCACTACCCACATGTAATCTTGATGTCATGTTTATGCAATGATAATTTCTTCTTTCCATACCACCGCGCAATAAGGGAAGGCAACGTAACGTTTTGGCAAACGCGACCGCTATTACAATAGCAACGTAAGCACGTGGTCATGAACTGCGCTAAGCATAAGAGCACACATATAATTTGCAATATAATCACGCAAACATGAGTTGCAACAAAGAAAGTAAATAAAGCTATAAAGCAGCAACCAAATCATGCGATCAAGAATCGCGTCAAGAAATTTAAAAGGCACACATTATGTAGTCAAGAGCTATGGGAAACGAGAGTGAAACAACTTAGAATAATATTTGGATTTGGAACGGGGAGACAACAAGCGGCAAACGCCAAAAGAACTACAAAAGCAAAGTGAAACACAGCGCGACCACACTTTAATCAATAACAATATTACCAACATCTTCAGTTGTGGCCGTCGCCGCACCTTCACTCCCAGCTGTGGCCGCCGCAACACCTTCCTCAGCCATCCACACCCCGCCAGCCTCCTCCTCCTCGGTCTCGGGCTCAGAATCTGCCTTGAGCGACTTTTTCTCGCCCAGCCAATCCTGCACATGGCGAACCATCGCGCGAGTGTTCCAGCGCATCCCGAGATTATCTGGCGGCACCTTCTTGCGAACCACAATCACAGCCTTGGTCATGGCATCTGCCAACAGCTTGCCAAAGGCAGTCAATGACTTATATTGGCGGATCGCGTTGGCTTGGGATGTGGGCACGGCTTCCGCCTTCGCCACGTCGTGAAGGTGGACCAGATCGGCTTTTTCTTTCTGAAACTCCTCGCGGACCTGCCTCAGCATCTCCGCATGATCAGTCTCTAGACGGGTCTTCTCCCGTTTCCGCTCCTCTTCCAGCCGCTTCCGCTCTGCCTCAAACTCCCCCCCCCCTCAGCTCCTCCCGAAGAGAGGCCCGCTCCTCCGCCCGGACCTGCTCCTTCGCGACCTCTACATTGGCCGCCAGCTTGCTTTGCAGGATTCCTAGCTCCTCCAAAGCTTCGTTGGCCTGGTTGGTGGCCAACTCCACGCGGTTCTCTACACCAGCAAGCTTTCCCTCCAGCTGAACAGCTCGAGATATCTCAGCCTTTAAGGCCGCGATGTCCCGAGCCCGCTCTTGTTGGGCGCGGAAGGTCGCGAGCAAGCCCTATATCAGAAGGGTGCACGACAACTTAGTAAAAATCGAAGCAAAAACTCACAAATGAAGCACACACAAGAAACCCGACCAACTTACCTCGAAGTGAACCTGAGAGAGGTCTTGAAGCGGGTTTGACTTCTCCATCCGCGGTGGAATGCTAAGCATGGGCCTAAGAGCCCGCAAAGCAGTCTGCGCGGGAGAGCTGTTGCTTGCAGCACCAGAATGGATCCGCACATCACGAAAATAGTTGATGGCGGCTGTCCCGAAACCATGCATCTCGGGTAACGTCTATTGTACAGTCGCGCCGGAAGAACTACCCGCGGTCGTCTTCTCTGGGCGCGGGGGCTTACTCTCCGCGCCCTGCGGCAATCTCTTTGTGGTCAGTGGCACCTTAGGCGCCCTCTCGACGGTAGTGGCAGCGGCTTGTTCCACCTCTTCAAGCTCCACGATGGCGGGCCGCTTCTTCTTAGTACGCGGCAGTCGGGGAGCCTTCACTTCGTTGTCCACCGACATCATGCTCACGAGTGACGAGACAATAGATCGTAAGAAGCCCGTTAATACAACAGAATACAAAAAGAAAAAGAAATAACTAACCATCTCCAAAGAGTTCCGCCAAACAAGCCGCGAGAACACCACTGGAATATAAATTGATCTTCTCATCAAGGAACGCCTTGTACTCTTCCTCGAGCCCATCATACGCGCCCACATCCGACTCATAACCATGAGTACTACCCTTCTTCCAAATCGTGGGCTCCTCCATATGCTCGCTGGCCCACTCCCCAGGAGCAGGAGCGGGCTTCACATAAAAGAACCGCTCCAACCAGTTCTTCTCAAGCTTGGGCGAACCATACACATAGCCATAAGGTTTTTTATCCCGATGCTTTATGGAAAGGCAGTCGCTTTTCACCGTGGGCTCCTTTATCTTGTATATCTTGTGGAACAGCCCATATGACGGTTGCAAGTTCAGCCTCTTACACACGAGACGAAGACATGACACGTGCATAATAACTGAAAGAGATAAGCGCGCAATAGAGCAATTGAGGCGCCTATACAGCGCGCACAACAACGGATCAATGGGGAACTTGAAACCCATTCTCCAATATTCGGAATATACCCCAAACCACCCAGGGGGCAATTTCCAATTCGGCTCCGCGCGGACGGGACCGCATACTGCCAGTTGGGGGGCAAGCCCAACCCACGCACAAACTTCGTCACCTACCTCCGCCTGTAGATAGACACGCGATCTGGCCCGCGCAAAAGATTATCATGCGGCGCCAGATCTGTCCCCCACATTACCGCCCAGTCGTTGATAGTGTAAGCCGTGCCCACACCACGAACGCCGAGCCTGCTCATGGCCTCAGACACCCGCGAAACACAAATCGGCTCTGACAGGGTGTCTGAGTCCTCTCGTGGGTCCACATTAGCGCTCCCAGAACCACTAGCGCGATCGCGGTGGATTATCAACACCCCGCGGCCGCGCACACTCGATTCCCCACTTGTATGCCCTAGCATACCTACATCGGAAGAGCCATGTAGGAGATCCCACCCAGATTCGATGTCGTATGACGGCGTCACCGAAACCCCCTTATCACCAACTCCGTCGCCGTTTCCGTTGCCGGAATCAGCCAAATCCAGCGAAGGATCGGTAGAAATATGCGAAAGAGGGGAAAGATTACCTTCTTCGTCTTGCACGACCTCAATCTCGTTGACACCGCTGCTGGCCTTGGTACTCTTCGAGAAATAGCAACAACGAGAGGAGAAATAAGGTTGTAGGAGAAGGAGAGGAATCTCGACGACAAAAATACAGATGAGAGAAGGAGAGTTTCGCAAGAAGAGAGCAATAGAAGACTATGAGGAGAATGACTCCACCCCGATGAAAAAGAAGTATTTATAGCAGTCGAAGGGAAACTGAACGGTTAAAGCTACATGGGGAATCGTAACCGTCGGTTATTTTGAATTTTAAAAAACCGCCGCCCAAACAAAAGAACCACGTGGTTACACGTCGACACCTACAAGCATAGGCACTAGGCGGTGACGTCACCAATTCCTCGCACCGCCTGAGGGGCATGGGGTACCCGCGGAAAGGAAAAAAAGCACACAAAAAATCGATCCGTCACATGAGTCACATGCCAGGGAGATCCACACAGACCCGAGCTCATTGCACGGAGACTGAACAGGCGGCACTCGCGGAATGCCACCTGACGGGGGGGCAATTGTTGGGGGTAGGGCTCGAGTCTAATCGCGCCAAGGAGTCAGCACTTGAATTATCCCTGAAGAGCCGAGCGCGCTAACACCACCACGCCCAAGCCTTTCAGCAACGCGCGGAGAGACCACGTCCGCGAGGAAGACCACCCACGTCCGTGAAGAAGACCGCCCTCGCGGAACTCCAACCGTGAGGGTGGAGGACGCCTCAATAACCAAGGTTCCAAACGACACCGTTTCACTCAAAACTCAAGAAGGATTGAGAAGTCAGAAAACGACACCGTATCCAATGAAGGGTGGTCACATCCTAGTACTAGGTATAATCATGGGGAAGAGTGTCTAGCTTCGGGTAGAGGTATGGCCTAGAAGCCTGACAAGTCAGTGGTCATGTCGCATTAAATACTCACCGACCACCATGTACCCTATAAATAAGGCATTTACTCCGGTGGGTGAGGGGATCACATTTTTACCTCTGACTCTACATATTAAGAACTTTCGCTCTCTAAAGAATTCTCTCTGCCTGAAATCCCCTGTTGCTTACTCTTCTCACCCACCTTTAACCTGAGTCTCCCTCCTACTCTCAGTTAGACTCAAACAGTTTTGATATTTGGAAATCCAAATCTCAAATACTGTCACAACCAACTGATCCCAATAACTCGAGTTGACGAAACCAGTTTTTCTAAATCGAATGAACCAATTTGTGATCCCATATAGGCTTCTTATTATTGATATCACAAATTTTATCTTTTTATTAGCTCATTTGAATTTAGATACTAATGTTGGAGATGATTGTGTATATCTTAAGTTCAGTGAGAGTAAATTCATTTTCATGTTGTATATACCATTGATAGTAGAAATATATGCTTACTGCACGAGATCAAAAATTTATTAAAGAAAATATGAGATAAATGCTCTTAGTCTGGCCTCTTTTGTATTTAGTATTGAGGCACTGAGAATCATTCTCAATGTACACTCGATTTCAACAGAGTTATATCAATAAAGTTTAAGTAGACTTCACATAAAAGTTTGTAAACCAGGAGACGTGTTGTAGCTAAACGAGACATTTAAGTTTAAATCAGTATCTCAATAGTGATATTGAAAGAATAGAGGTGCGAAAGATCCTTTAGACATATTAGGTGAATATATATGTGATTGGGCCATCCTCAAGTGTTTTTTTAAGTCTGATAAAAGTTCTTGGCTTCAACTTATTGCTTTCGTCGAATAGGATGTTCGAAAGCTTATCATGCTTCTTGGTTATGTTATTGATCTAATCCATACCGCGAATGAACTAGACCCAAGTCAAGTAGTCATATAAACGACATTCTTTTGAGGTAGTGCTGGGATCCATATATAAACGAATGTGGGAAAGAGTGGATTCATTCATAAATTCAAATTATATCAAAGTCTTGGATCATTGTGTAAGTTTTAAAAAGTTGAAGTACTAAAATGTTCCAAAACATAAATTTTCAATAATATTTTTGTTTAAAAATAAACTTTAGGTACCAAAATGTAAAATATAAAAAATACTGATACTAAGCTCTAATTATTCATTTGGATCAATTGAATTAAGGAAATATTTTACTGATGGATTGAATTTTATTCATATACTTGCAATAGGCATCATCTCTCATTGTGAACAGAGATTGAATGAACCATCTTTTTTATTCATCACTCCACCTTCAATCATTTATAGGGTGTAGGGTTGGACATGCGGGCGGATCACCCACGGGTTTAGACCGACACACTCGTATATGTGGGTGGGTGATGGGTGGCGCTGGGACCTGGGAGGCATCCAATGTGTGGCGGGTGGGTTGTGTGTGGGAGTGCGGGTGACCTGCTCAACCCAATAGTAAAAAGAACAAAGTCGTTAGCGTTGGAGAGGGGAGAGTGAAGACGTTAGATGAGAACTACGCCTGCTCCTGGAAATTGAACCTCAAAGCCAACCTTCTAAATAGCGTTCCCCTCTTCTTTCCTTTATTTTTTCTTCTGGTTCTTGTGCCTAGATAACCTCTCTTTCCTCCGTTAAGTTATGTTCCTTAGTTTTCTGCACTTAATAATCCTCTCCATCTGTAGAAAACTTCTCCATAATAGAATTTCTATACAATTTCCGAACTAATTCGACATTTTCCCCATATTCAATCTTCTTGTTTCCACCCGATAACTCTCTCCACTAACTATCATGTCAAGATGACTCATTTAGATTATATACATTGTGATGTGAGAGGCTGGGAAACAGTGCGGTCTGGTCCAGATCAGACCATATATATGGTCTATGGTCCAGATCGAGAGGTTGGAATATAGACCAGAGACCATACCACTTACTATATGGTCTAGACCAGATCACGCCTGTGCGATCTGGTCCAGATAGACCATGATGAACCAAAAATTAACAATTTGTTTAGTAAACCACACAAAATTAAATCTATAATTGAGGGAAAAAATGTTTTTTTTTTGCATTTAATATAATCTCCAACATGCATGAAAGATGTTGAAACCCTAAATCTTAGTAGACAACAAAAATACAAAGTCAAAGCCTCCCACCTTGCACTATAACTTGCACCATAACGTAATAAGCATTAACATAATGTCGTATGGAGACACGATCATCTCTACTCTCTGGTGAAATGTGATTGTGAATGAAAGAGGGGATGAGTTTCTCAAAATTATGGTTGAGACTTGGGTCTTGTTGGGGGGATCGAGAGAGTGGTCGAGTGGGCTGCAAACACGTATTGGGAAGTTGGCTAGGTCCATGGTTTGGTCCGGTAAACTGAGGTTTAGACCAGACTAGACGAAGAGATTAAAACATTATATAATACAGACCATGAACCAAACCTGACCATTTTTAACGGTCTACGGTCCATCAAATTGTGCGGTCCATTTTGGTCCATGGTTTTTCAAGTGGTCTAGTATATTTTCCCAGTTCTATATGGGTGAAACCACAAGCCCACCCATACTATCCATCAAACCCAACTCGAGACTAAACGTGAGGGCGAGTGGATGCGTTTTAGAGTTAAATCATCAGCTCACCGACCATGAGGATAACATCTTTGCGGTTCTCATTGGATTCTAATAAAAGGCTCAGTGGACGATCTGGGCCTTTGTTTCCGAGGGGGACACACAAACAAACAAACAAACAAACAAGAACAGACTAGGAAGTGGGGACGTCGCGTTGGGTTTCTTCTCGTCATAAATGGAATGGAATGAATGGTCGCATATGCTCCCTCTCTCCGTGTTTTGCGAGCCCGCGTAGAGGGTTTTTTGTTATGAGATCGAGTCATCGTGACATTTTATTATTATTGGGCTTACGTATCTTTTCTTATTAGTTCGTATTAAGTAATTATTTGGGAATATTAGTATTAATTATTATTATTAATTGTTCTGCTTGGATTAGGAGATGTGTTCGTATTTAATTAATATTTCTTGTAAGGGAAGAAAGGGAATTCTAGTAGGAAAAGGATAAGAAGAGAGGTTTAAGCCTAGGTGAGAAGGAAAAGAGATTGGTTGTGTAACTCTATAAATAGAGGCTTTGTCTATGAATAAAGGTATGAGAAGATTGGAATCCAATTTATGTTTTGTTTGCTTTGATTATTTTTTTATTCAGTTTAGTAGTTCGTAGCTATTTTGGGTTGTTCTTGCAATTAATGAGATCCTCTACTCGAGAATTTCGAGAAGCGTATCCTAAAATTAGGAGAAGTAAAGATCCCGTACGTAGAATTCCGCCCCGAAGGCGCATCTCGTAACACTTTTTTCTACTGGACACCTCACTGCCGCGGTTTGGAATCATGACGCGACCGAGGCTGACCCACACGCGATGACATAATTTAAGCAAACGACGCATACGTCAGCTGAGTGGCGTCTTGCTTGAGCCCACATGTCCACATGTTTAATTTGTAAACCGATTGGTTTTCTTTACTAATAAAAACCTATCATATCATGCAGGTGCAATATATAACTACATAAGGGAGATAAGACTCAAGGGCAAACAGGCTAAAATTTCTTTTATCTTAATTTTTTTTTTCCATCAAGGGTTAAATGACTAAAATCAATTTTATGGATTAAAATAGTCTGAATTTGGAGGCTAAATTGGAGGAAGCAGCGAAGGCAGCTTATAAGAGAATGTGTTTCAGGATCCACTTTAGCTCGAGATTAAGACACAAAACATAACAATATTTGTGGATAATCCATAATACTCAAACCAAACATATTATGTTAACTAGTTTTACTTGTCTACCAATAAATTATAGAGCATTTTGCCGCACACATTAACATTTCATATTATATGAATAACTCTGAATTGTACAAAAATTATGTAGTTTATTCAGATTTTACTAATTACTAATTTTAGTATTGAACTCTTCATCATTAAACGAAATCAGACGGAAAACTATGAAAACGCATAGTGAGTCATTTAAATATTAAGAAAATTGATCTTATATATTTTGATTTTCACTTCATATTCACATTGAGTGAATTCCTGGTTATGCTAACTGATCAAGGGCTATAATAATGAGTACCACCGGGAAAAGACGGGGCCGATAGTCCCTTTTTATTTTCTTTTTCTTAATTTTTTTAATTATTTAATCTTTATGTGTTTGTTTGTTGTGAGTTTTTTTTAGCAAACCAACTTACTTCGTTGTAAATTTCGTCCATTTGATTGCTATTTGAATATCAAATTTTGGATTTGCTTAGCTACATTCACTTAAAACATAAGTAAAGTGCATTTAAACACGCTTAAACATGAAAACACTCATAAATCTTGCATGAGCTATCAATGTTCATTGCCACCATGAATCAATGCATTTCAAGCCAAATATTAACCAAATAAGATGTGAACCATCAATAAAAGTGATTAACTAATTGATTTCAATAAAAAATAATTATCTCACAAATTATTCAAATTTTATTGAAATGTTCATATCGAATTATCGTGAACAAATACATTAAAGTTTAATTAAAAATATAAGTTAGTATCACTAAACACTAAACAAAAAATCAGAGCCTCCTAAGTTGCTGCAATTTATGTTTTCGAGGGGGAGCTAAAATGTCAGTTTAGCCTGAATCCCAAAATGCAGCCTCGATGTTGCAGTTAGCCTAAATGGATCCGAATGCATCCGGCAAATGACCAGCTTAAAAAAAATATATATTATGTATTCTCCATTTCGATCTTCTGTACAAAAGTTTTGGAAATCTAAGTAAAACGATTGAGATACAGTTCAATTAATATAAGTAGGATTTTCTATAAATTAAGTAGGGATTAAAATATTCATTTAATCTTAGCCATCATATTTTATCTCATTCGAAATCAAAAAGACAATATGATTATGCACAAATTTAACAGTATAGGATTATGCCTTTGACCCTAGGCCATAATTAGTACGCCAATCACAGTAATGCATATGGAGTATGAAAACTTCTTTCGATCATTATTGGGTCCTAATAAATTAGGATTGACAATAAACACCTATGCAACTTAGGGATGGTTTCGGTTTGAATGTTATTCTGGGGGATGTATTTAGATAAATACATTGAAACTTCATCGTTTTTTTTCAATTAATACCACTAGGAAATCCGAACTATTAAGAATGTGTCATTTGTGTCCTAAAGTATCTAATATGACATTTGTGTCCCAACCTATTATAGTTTTGTGTCATTTATGTCATAACTCGAACTATTAAGAATGTGCCATTTGTTACATACTAACGGTCAACGTTGGTCAACCTAACGGAAAAATAGTTTATGACACAAATGCCATATTGGATACTTTATGACAGAAATGACACATTCTTAATAGTTCGGGTTTCCTAGTGGTATTATCCCTTTAATTTTAAACCATAATACATTCATTTGACTTTTGATGGGAGAACTATAATATTTCATTACGAAAGATTGTCAATCTCGAGCAAAAAGGAGAAATTTAGGACTTTCGTATGGACAAAATGACTCATGCGTTGTTTCCTTAGCAAACGAGTTATTTGGTAACAAATGACTTCTACAAATGACTCAAACAAACGAACTCAATTTAAAAAATCTCAACCTTCAACCTCCAAACATTGGCTTAGTAGTCCGAATCTCGTTACCATTCCTTAGTAATCCCAAACATATAAGGATTCATGGGTCCACTAGGATTAGTTTACTTTCCTTGATTCACCTTTAGGTGTTTCATTCATTTCCCTACAGCTCTACTCATCCGCCCCTGGTTTCACGACAGTAACTCTAAGTTCAAATATTGTGATTAACGGCTAGCAACACACAAATGCCACCTAATTAATAAGGGAGAAAAGTACTCATCCGTCTTCTCTTATGTGAGCATGTTTTGTAGTATGAATCTCGTGTCATTGGTTATCGTGATGAGGTTTAGTCATAGATGTGACATGACTGTTATTGATCCATATTTCCATCAATTTTAGACATGTTTATTTAGATTAAGCTCGAAAAACTAATCACTGGACTTGGGGTCGACCAACTACTTCAAAACACTATCCATAAAAGTGCCCAGTGATATCGTACTCCTTTCATTGGAGGGACGAATTGTGCTCTATCAGATCATTTTCATGACTCAAATCCATACCTAGCGACCACACACTTGATGCACTTATTACAAGTTGTTAGGGGGGTATTACAATTGGAACAAGCCCATGCAGAAGTCCAAAGAACCCAAAAGAGCCCGAAAGAGTTATTCTGTGTATTACAAATGGAACAAGCCTAAACAGAGGCCCAAAAGAGCCTAAAAACGTGGTTTTCCACATTAGGTCGCAAGTAAGCAGAAAGAGAAGGGCGCGTGACGACAAAACTGATAAATGGGAGCCAAAATAGTACGAATTGTCGATGGTCCTCTCCTATGTCGAGGCGCATAGCCGTTTGAAGGTACGAAACATTGAATGCGATGTTGACGCAGCGCAGAAATGGAGGAGACTGGTTGAGAGTTAGGTGAGTATAAATAGTGCTGGTAGGTAGCATTTATGCAGATTGGATTCTCTCACTAAACGAAAGCTTCACACTTCTCTCTCTAGAATTCAGACTAACTTGATCATCAGAGTATTAACGGGCCTTGGCGCACTTGTCTATGTGTGTGGTTGTTAGATAGTCATTTATTGAGGGTTTATTTGTTATTTGGACGTTTATGTTATGTCGGCTATTTCGGGAATTATTGAGGTTAAATCGGTTAGGTTAAGTCTTTGGGTAGTTATAGGGAATTAGTCGGTTTATATATATTCTGTGTTAGTCCTAGGTTAAGGTTAAGCAATAACAACATAATTATTCCCTAAATCTCTCTCTCTCTCCCTCTCTCATAGCCGAACCCCCTCTTCCCCTCTCAAACTCGTCGACCACCATCTCGGTGCCCGGAATCCTCTTTTCTTAACCCTAATTCCCAAATTCTACCTCATCCCAAATCTCTAATTCTCATACCAATCACGATCCTCAATCGCACACCTAGATCCGTGCTCTTTCAGTGATATCAGAGCCTAGCTGGTGTGCCGATTCTCTGAAGAAATACTGCAGTCTGAAGATGTCGAACCCTGCGAACAAACAATAGCCGCCGCGCCATACCAAGGGGGTGGGGACAGTCAAGGACGTGACGATCAACAAGTACGATGCGCTGGCAGCATCGTTGGAGAGCTTGACCGAGGTCACTGTGAGGGCAGCGGAGGCCTCGAAGTGTTCGATCGGAGCCTTCGAAGCCATGGGTGACCAAATCAAAGCCTCCATCGAAGAGATGGGCAAGAGCATGGCTTAAAACATCTGCGGAGCCCTGGCAGCGACGATGCAGGAGGTGCTAAGTGCTAACCCAAGTTCTGAAGAGTCGGGAGCCGTTGGCGACCCCGATCATGGGGGCGGCGCCGGCGAAAGCGATTGCGGCTGAGGCAGCTGTGGCCGCGGTAGCCGCGGCAAGCTTGGCGATGCAGGAGGGCAGCGGCGCGAGGGCCATGCGCTAGGAGGAGCAGCCGGGAGGGCACGGGCGTGGGCGCTGGTCGGACCGGGTCGGGGGCGCGCCGGGAGGAGGAGGCAGCGAAGGAGAAATCGCGGCTGGCGGCGACGAGACGGGGGCGACGCGAGCCCTAACCGCGGTGGGTGGAGCGTCGGGTAGCTCGGCCGTGCAGCCTTGTAGCTCGGCCGTGCAACGTAGCCAAGCCGGGTAGACTAGAACTGTGGGCGCGAGGAGCGCACCCGCGCCTGCATTCGGTGGGCCTGGGTTGCTGCCGACACCGACGGACCTGGCCCAAGACAAGGCCCGTGGAAAGAAAAAGGTGGCGGGGTACGAAGGCGAGCCGTGGTCGCTTGGGCCTGAGGGAGAAGAACCCTGGCCCGAGGAGGAGTTGAGCTTCGGTGATCCGCAGGGCTGGATGGACCCTAGCCCAGAAGAGGCGAGATGGGGCTGGGTCACAGGCGCAAAGTCGGGCCAAACCGGATCGGTTACTGGGTGGCCAGCTGGACCGAACCGAACTAGTTCGGGTCAACCGCAGGCGGGCAGCAGCTGGAACGGGCCAACCAGGGGTCCCGGCAAGGGCCCAGAGTACGGATACCCCCCATGGAGTACACCACGAGCAGGAGGGAGATGCGTTCGAGGTTTTTGGGACATCGGGCAAGGATCAGGGACCAAACCCGAGTACACCGGGAATCACCAGGAGGTTGCGGGTGACTGGCCCTACCCACCCCAGCAGCGAGCCGCGGCCAGCCACTACTGCCAAGGACCGGTGAATCAGCCACCGCCACCGAAAACAGGCAGGTATGAGTATCATAATCCTCTGTATGAGACTGAAGAGGAATTGGTATTTAGAGCTAAACCGCCAGTGATAGAGTTTCCCAAGTTCGACGGCTCGGGAGATGTGGGTTTGTGGTTGTATGCAGCTGAGAGGTGGTTCAGGAACCACCCGATCCAGGAAGAGCGGAAGGCGCTTCTGGCGTTCTTCTATCTTGAGGGAGACGCCCTCCAGTGGTGGGAATGGACCGAGCGAGCTTATGCAGCGGCCGGTGAGGTCATAACCTGGCCCAGGTTCCAGGATGAGCTGCGCTACCAGTTTGGCAAGGCAGAGGGCTGGGCTCCGGAACAGCTGGCCAAGCTCAGATAGACAGGGTCGGTAGCCGAGTATCGCGCGGAGTTCCTTAAGCTGGGAAACAAGTGCAAGGAAATGACAGAGGAGACCCTGGTGGGGCTGTGCATGGCGGGGCTTCGTCTAGAGCTGGCGACCGCCGTTAAGGTTTTTGAACCTGACTCTCTTCTAGTTGCTTTCAGGATTGCATGGCGCAAGGAAGAGGAGTTGGCTAGTTGGAGGACGTCGGCTGGGCGTATCCAGAAAGCCACTGGAGGAATGGGAGCAGGAGCCGGTACATCACTGCCGTCGGGAAATGCAAGCCCGCGGCCACGGGAGCAGCATCAGGGAACAGGTTCCAGTCAAGGGTGCCACCGAAGGGGTTTGTCCGGCTGACTCAGGCAGAAATGGACCAGAAGCGCAGAGACGGACGTTGCTTCAACTGCGACGAGAGGTACACAGTGGGCCATCAGTGCGCCAAGGGTCATCTAATGCTGTTGGTTGGGAACTGGGAAGATGAAGGAGAGGAATGGAGGCGCGTGAAGCAGAGGAGAAGAAGAAAGAGAAGAAAGAAGGTCCACCTTGAGGGCAAGGTGGATTCCAAGGGGGATGGGATGTTAGATAGTCATTTATTGAGGGTTTATTTGTTATTTGGACGTTTATGTTATGTCGGCTATTTCGGGAATTATTGGGGTTAAATCGGTTAGGTTAAGTCTTTGGGTAGTTATAGGGAATTTGTCGGTTTATATATATTCTGTGTTAGGCCTAGGTTAAGGTTAAGCAATAACAACATAATTATTCCCTAAATCTCTGTCTCTCCCTCTCTCATAGCCGAACCCCCTCTTCCCCTCTCCAACTCGTCGGCCACCATCCCGGTGCCCGGAATCCTCTTTTCTCAACCCTAATTTCCAAATTCTACCTCATCCCAAATCCCTAATTCTCATACCAATCACGATCCTCAATCGCACACCTAGATCCGTGCTCTTTCAGTGGTGTGCAGATAAGGCGCATTTGGGGAGTCAAGGGAATCTTAGGCGCAGGAAGATTTGGGTTTGTGTATATCCAGGCTCAAACACAAGTTATTGGGCATAGTATCAAAGCAAAACAGTAGCATGTATCCTACTTTTGATCATCTCAAGTTTAGAAACTCTTATTCACGCAACACATTAACACTTTATGGCTATCCTTAGTATTAGGCTATTGTCTCAGATTTTGGGCGGTCTATTAGTTTGGTTAACTTATAACCTTCATTTCTACAGGTGAAGCCACATCATGCATCTTAGCTTATTGCGCATACTAGTCTCTATCCATATGCATCGACTCACACCAACACAATATTTGATCAAAGATGTATAGGACTTTATCCAGGGTTATTGATTTGTTACTCAATCCAAATATAACACCATTGAAATAACACAATCAATGATCAAACTTTATATTCTTTTTGTGTATTATCGGAGTATTCACTGTCAGTAGCACTGACTAACGCATCTCTACTACTGGTGCCACAAAACGATAAATGTACACTATGATATCTATTCACATGTGCTTGAATCGAAACTCGGCCTCTATTAATTAACTTCACCATAACTTCACTAAGGATGTCCCATATAAAACATGCAATGACTGGAATTTTGGGACTACTAACCCAGGAAGGTAAAATTGGAGAAAGTGGGTATTTTCTCCTTTTCTCCACCCCAACCCACCAAAAAATGAGCTTGCATATTTTGAAAAGGGGAGTTGTTGTGGCCTTGTGGGTACATATAAGCTCACATGGAGGGAGGGGGCAAATTTGAATATGAAAGTGGCCGAGCCGCGCCAATGCATGTGAGCTTCGGCTAGCACGCGGGTCACCCTTTTTATATTGCATTTTTATTTTATTATTTTCATTCTTAATTTTCTGATTGGTTGCTTTTGTAGGGTTTGTTTGTTTTGTAGTTTAAAGAAGTGATTTAGTAACGAAAAAAATGATAACATTGTAACAGAAACATTTTAACAACACAATTGTTACTGAAACATGAAATTACAAACTCATATTGAAATATGAAATACAATTTCAGAGTGAAACTTAAAATACAAACTGATAGACCGTCATTTACACATGTTTTTACCCCCGTTCTTACACCGTTTGAGGTGTTGATTCTCGTGTTTTAGGCCGATTTCACGCTAGGTTGTGCTTGTTTGTGATATTTCAGGTCCTAGTACGTGAATGAAGGCTTAGGAGCGAGTCTGGGGTCGATTGGACGAAGAACGGACGAATGGCGAGGTTTTTGGGGAGCTGCACGGGCAGACCAGGGAGGCTGCACGGCCGTGCACAGTTGCAAGCTGGCCGTGCGCCTCATGCCGAGGAGATGCACGGGCAGGCCCTGAAGATTGCACGGCCGTGCACCTGGCCGTGCAAGAAGCCTGAGTTCGACTTAAGGGATACGCTGCGTTTCATGGTGCACGGCCAGAATGGTGAGGTGCACGGCCGTGCACCCTGGCCGTGCAACTCGGGAAAACCCGGTTTTAAAGCCTAATCCGAGCCAGAAGTGGGAGAAGAGTGTTTTCAGAGCAAAAACAGAGCCCTAGAGAGAGAAAGTACGAAGAACACATCCTAGAAGCTGTCTTAGAGCTGGATTTCATCGAATCGAGCCTGGAGATCGTCATAGGAGTGAAAATCATCGTCCCGGAGCAGATTATCCTCATCGTTATGAGTATGACTAATCCGATTCTTGTTTTCTCTTCTCTCTCTATGGAGTAGAACCCTTCTCTCACTTGGGGATGAAGAACCCTAGTTCCATGTGTTAGGGATTGATTGTAATGACTTGGGATGATATGACTGTTTGGTTTTAATCGATTGAGACATGCTTTATTGAGTCAATTGAATCTTGATCAAATTCTCTTGATTTCTGCTTTAACCTATGATAGATAGAATCTGATTAGGTTAAGAGAGCTTCCTTGATTGATAGTGGTGAATTGGTTGTGCAAGAGTCAATCAATTTACTGCTTTGTACTGGAATCTAATTCCAGTAGTGAATTTCTGTTCTTACTGCTTCAGCTTTCTATCCCGGTGAAGACTAGTCGTCTGCCGGGTAGTTAGACTGAGAGGGCTTGGTCAGCTTAAGAGATTCCAAGCTACTGCCGGATCTTCCGCAGTCTAATCAACAGTAAATCAACCCAGGGTAAATTGCAATTGAAACCTAACTAAAGAGCTAGGGGGATTCATTCCCGAGTGACTCTTTCCTGCTTAAGAAAACCGAATAATTTCCTGCTTTATTTCTGCTTTTAGTTTAAACAACAATCACTTACTCCAGTTGGCTAGATAACAGAGAATCACTGAGTAAGCAGTAGATCTAGAGCCCGGGTTGATAATATAACTTGCCTGTTACTGCATTCCCGGTCTGCGATTACACTTGGTCGCAGATTGGTGTTGTGTTTTGGCGTGTCAAGTTTTTGGCGCCGTTGCCGGGGAGCCCTCTAGGTTATTGGGGAAAAGTGAGAATTTGTTACTCTAGCTTTTTATTTTCTGCTTTTTATTTCTTCCGCCTGTGTGCCTTCACGGGTTGTTTCTGCTGATTGTGTGCAGGTAGTGCATGACCCGTAGCCAGTCGGGAGATCTATTACCACTAGACCAGGAGCTTGAACGAACCTGCAGAAACTTCAAGCGGGCTCTAAAGGCGCGACTGGCTGCGGAGGAGGCGCTATCACAGCTGCAGTTAGAGGAGGAAGAAGAAGAGATGGCTGAACCAGGGAACCATGATATGATCCCTGAGGAGCAAACCATGGGATCCTACTGGACCGCTAGAGCTGCGGACATGAGGTCACCCATTCAGCACCCTCAGGTCCCAGCCAACAACTTTGAGGTGAGCACCTCCGTGATCACCATGCTGCGCGGTTCAGTAGTGTTCCGTGGTAAGGAGGGAGAGTGCCCTCGATCACATCTCAGGCGATTCCACGAGCTCATCGATGGAATCAAGATCAATGGGGTACCAGCAGATGCCATCCAGCTGAGGTACTTCCCATTCACTCTGGAGGGGCAGGCCAAGGAGTGGCTAGACACTCGATCTCCGGGCTCCATCACCACGTTCGCCAACCTGGCGGACAAGTTCCTCACCCGCTACCATCCTCCATCCAAGACAGCTGACCTGCAGAAGCAAATTACACATTTTGCTCAGGATGAGGATGAGACCATCAGGGATGCATGGGAGAGGTACAACAGTCTTTTCCTCAGGTGTCCCAATCATGGTTTCAACGATGCGTTCAAGGTGGGCACCTTCTATCACGCCCTCTTCCCGGAGGACAAGCAGCTGATCGATTCGGTTTGTGGCGGGAACATGCTGACCAAAACCCCGCCACAGCTGAATCAACTCTTTGAAGAGATGGCGGAGAATGGTTATGATTGGGGCACTGCCAGGAGATCGAGGAGAGCACCAGGCCGGGGTGTGCATGCTGTGGGCACCCAGTCATCCGATTTGGTGCAGGTAGTATCGAAGCTGGTCTCAGCTATCGATCGTTCCGGGATGATTCCAGGGACCGGACAGCAGCAGGCGATGCTCTGCCAGTGGTGCGAGAGCACCCATCATATGGTGGAAGACTGCCAGGCGATGAAGGAATCGACCACACCCCAGGAGCAGGTGAACTTCATCAACAATGTCAGGCGCAATGACCCCTACAGCAACACGTACAATGAGGGGTGGCGCCAGCATCCTAACTTCTCCTGGGCTGGGCCAAATCCCAGACCACCAGCTCCACAGGGACCACCGGGCTTCCAGAGGCCACCATATCAGCCCAGACAGGGGCAATTCCAGCAGCCAGGTGCAGCCCCTGCTGCCCCAGTGCAGAATGATCAGATGGCTGAACTGCGGGACTTGGTGGGTTCTCTTGCCAGTGTTAGTGCTCAGAAATTCAACACCTTTGAGCAATTCATGGAGAAGGCCTCGGGTCAACTCCTGGCTCTGGAAGCTGGTCAGAGGAATACACGGGCTGTTTTGCAGGATATCCAGACCCAGCTGGGGAGCGTGGCCCAGGCAGTGGCTCAAAGGGCTCCTGGTACTCTACCAGGGCAGACCATCCCTCACCCGCCGACCCCGAATGAGCGCTGCAATGCCATCATGACCAGGAGTGGCAAGATGACTGTTGATCCCCCTGCTCGGGAACCGGAGAAAGAAAGCCCTGTCTTAGCGGCTCCAGCGGTTGAACAGGAAGTAGAGAAGGAAGTTGAGGTGCCTGCACCTAAACCGCAACCAGTAGTGAAGGAGTATGTCCCTAAACTCCCTTTCCCTACTCGGTTGCACAAAGACAGGCTGGAGGCAGAGTTCGAGAACTTCATGGCCATGCTTAAGAAGCTGAATGTCCAAGTGCCCTTCCTGGAGGCGCTATCGCAAATGCCAAAGTATGCGAAGTTTCTGAAAGAGCTTCTCTCAAAGAAGCAGAAGCTGAGTGAGCTGGCCACGGTAGAGCTCAGCGAGGAATGCTCGGCTATTCTGCAAAACAAGCTTCCGCAGAAGAAGAAGGACCCAGGTAGTTTTACTATCCCGTGCTCTATTGATAAATTGCATGTAGAGAAGTCCTTGGCGGATTTAGGTGCTAGTATCAATGTTATTCCATATAAATTGTTCATGAAACTAGGCCTAGGTGAACCCCGTGCTACTAGGATGACCCTTCAATTAGCTGACAGATCTGTAGTGCATCCTAGGGGTATAGTGGAAGACCTTCTGGTTAAGGTTGGCAAATTCACATATCCCGTGGATTTTGTTATCTTGGACATCAGTGAGGACACAGAAGTGCCTCTTATACTGGGAAGGCCTTTCCTGGCCACCGCCAAGGCTCTCATAGATGTGCATGATGGGACCTTAGTTTTGAGGGATGGCGAGGAGCGAATAACGTTTTCTGTTGCTGATACTATACCTGCTTCGTCACCTCTTCATGCTGTATCTCACCAGGAGCACGAGTCTGTCGTGTATCCTTCTGTGCTGCCCATTTTGCAGGAACCGCCTCCCACACCTTCGCCGCCACTCCGGACCACTCCGTCACCCAAAGAACAGATCAAGGAGGAGTGGCGGCCGAAACTGCAGGCAGCTAAGCCTGCTCGAAAGGAAGTCGGAGACCACTATGAGCTGGTCCCGCCCCCTCCTTGGCCATCCGAGTATTCACTCGCTTGCATCCTACCGGATGGCCAAGTTGAGCTGGCGAATGCAGGTGGCCACATTCGTCGCGTGCATGGCCACCATTTGAAGCTGTACCTCAAGAGCGATGTGGATCCGCTCTTGAAGGCACCTGATCCTACACTTCCCTGAGCATCCATACTGGCGTCCAGCTAAAAGACGGTAAAGAAGCGCTTGTGGGGAGGCAACCCCACCGAGGTTGATTTCGGGACCCCAGCAAGTCGCACGGCCAGAACCTAGACTTGACCGGCCGTGCGGGTACCCCCCCTGGCCGTGCGAGCTCTCGGCCACAAGCGCACGGCCAAAAGTGCACAATGCACGGCCGTGCGCTCAGCCTGGCTTGGCCGTGCGCTTTGCACGGGCATGGCATTGTCTTGCACGGCCGTGCGCTATGCCTGGCCTGGCCGTGCGAGCTCTCGGCCAGGAGTGCACGACCAAAAGCGACGCCATGCACGGCCGTGCGCGCCTGCCCGTGCGGCCGGGGCTGCTTCAGCTGACGGTGATGATGGAACTGCTGGCGCTGCTGATGATGATGCGTTCATGACCGACATCGACCTCGACGATCTTGGCGACGAGTAGGCTGTACTCGTTGCCCGTCTCAGTGTGTTTTCTTTTTCATTTTAGACTTTTGTGTGTTTGCTCCATGTGTGCGGAGCTTGAACTTAGTGTCGTTTGTTTTTGTTTTTGGTTTTTCCTTTGTGGTTTGATGTAGCCGTCTGGGCTAACACTTATCCCTAACGCACAGTGTGCTAGTGTGTTTCTGATGTTCGATTTGTGCAGCATTGTCCACTCTCCCGTTCGTTTCTCGCCGACTGGTCCACTTCCAGTCCCCCAGCAGTGTTCTTACCCGGTAACATCGTTCCCCTTATCTTTCCCTCTACTCCATTGAGGGCAATGTCGTGCTTAAGTGTGGGGGGATGCTTTGTATCGGTTGGAATATGTATGATGGTGCTTGGAGCCTAGTCCGCTGTCCGAATCTTACGATTTGAGGGCTCCAAGTACTGCTGTTTGATCATATTGGCACTGTGTTTTGATGGATGAATTGATTGGTTTTCGGATTAATGCATGACAACTTGTTTGCGACTAGGACAACCTATGATGAGGACTGAGATGTGCAGTAGAACGATGTAGGGGTTCAGTTTTTCAACTGTTTGCTTGCCAACTGTGACTTGATCTGACTTGATCTGATTACTTGTTCTTAACAGTCGTTTATGCATCTAGTTCAGGGTATCAGAATATGAGATAGAGCATATAGGTAGCCATGTGAGATTTGAGCCTGCTCGTTTCTTTCTTGTGCGATAGATCCCTCTTCCATGATGTGTAGCATTCACGTTGTCACTAGCTGAGATGATGGGGGCATAGGATTAGCCCACGCCCAAAACTGACTGTCCTGATGTGTCATATCCCCTAGTCAGCCCCTTTGAGCCGTGTGTTATCCTTTCTTTTGGTCTATAATGAAAAGAAATCACCCTTGTTGCATCTTTTAGAAGGTTCCACAGAGTGGTTTTTATATATTCTCTGCTGTTTCTGCTAAAGTCTATGTGAGTGTTAGAGGTAGTGCTTAAAAGTTGGGCGGATGTTTGAAATATGTGCAGGAGTGGTGGCTCTCTTAAGAAATGAAAAGAAAAATAAAAGAAAAACAAAGAAAAATTGGAAGCAAAAGAGAGCCACTACTAAAAATCTGAATAATGCCCAGTAAGTAGTGTTTCTTAGCAGTCTTGCTTGGAAATGCTGATGTTTATGCCTCCTTCGCTCTTGTGCTCTTAAGATATTGAGTAATGCAGGATAGCAGAAAGAAAATACCGGTTTGTTTGACTGTGATTGTGTGTTTGGAAAATGTGGAACCTTTTGCTATGAATACTTCCACCACCTAAAAGGCCTTTTCCCCATGTCCAAGACCCTATCCAGTCATTTGAACCTGTGTCTAAGACCTCCTGATTAGTTAGTGATGACACCCCATATGTGAACTCTAGCATTTAGAGGCTGCCATCATGGTGAAGAGATGATAGGGATTGAGAGAAATAGCATGCGCATCTTTCGCATCAAATTGTCCTGACCCCACTGGTCGAGAGTGAGTGATTCATTTTCATTTTCTATATGCTCTTGTACCCCGGTGAGGACCTAGATTGCTCGGTCTCTATTCTGATGTCTTGAGTTAGATGTATGAGTTGACTGTTTTGAGTAAGTGGTTGAATCAAGTCTAGGTTGGCCAGTGAACAGACGGGAGACTCTTCCTTTACTCGATTTGCTGCACTCGAATGTCCTTTGTGGTGGTTGTCCAGGTTGTTATTGAGGTTGTGCATGTATTGATGTTTGAAAACCAGTGCGATTCACGTGTTCTGTGCCTTTATGACTTGTCCCCAATGTTGGTTGATTGAAATGTGTAGGCGTACCTAGTGTCTGACTTGGTTTGCTTGGGGACAAGCAAACGGTTAAGTGTGGGGGAGTTTGATAGACCGTCATTTACACATGTTTTTACCCCCGTTCTTACACCGTTTGAGGTGTTGATTCTCGTGTTTTAGGCCGATTTCACGCTAGGTTGTGCTTGTTTGTGATATTTCAGGTCCTAGTACGTGAATGAAGGCTTAGGAGCGAGTCTGGGGTCGATTGGACGAAGAACGGACGAATGGCGAGGTTTTTGGGGAGCTGCACGGGCAGACCAGGGAGGCTGCACGGCCGTGCACAGTTGCAAGCTGGCCGTGCGCCTCATGCCGAGGAGATGCACGGGCAGGCCCTGAAGATTGCACGGCCGTGCACCTGGCCGTGCAAGAAGCCTGAGTTCGACTTAAGGGATACGCTGCGTTTCATGGTGCACGGCCAGAATGGTGAGGTGCACGGCCGTGCACCCTGGCCGTGCAACTCGGGAAAACCCGGTTTTAAAGCCTAATCCGAGCCAGAAGTGGGAGAAGAGTGTTTTCAGAGCAAAAACAGAGCCCTAGAGAGAGAAAGTACGAAGAACACATCCTAGAAGCTGTCTTAGAGCTGGATTTCATCGAATCGAGCCTGGAGATCGTCATAGGAGTGAAAATCATCGTCCCGGAGCAGATTATCCTCATCGTTATGAGTATGACTAATCCGATTCTTGTTTTCTCTTCTCTCTCTATGGAGTAGAACCCTTCTCTCACTTGGGGATGAAGAACCCTAGTTCCATGTGTTAGGGATTGATTGTAATGACTTGGGATGATATGACTGTTTGGTTTTAATCGATTGAGACATGCTTTATTGAGTCAATTGAATCTTGATCAAATTCTCTTGATTTCTGCTTTAACCTATGATAGATAGAATCTGATTAGGTTAAGAGAGCTTCCTTGATTGATAGTGGTGAATTGGTTGTGCAAGAGTCAATCAATTTACTGCTTTGTACTGGAATCTAATTCCAGTAGTGAATTTCTGTTCTTACTGCTTCAGCTTTCTATCCCGGTGAAGACTAGTCGTCTGCCGGGTAGTTAGACTGAGAGGGCTTGGTCAGCTTAAGAGATTCCAAGCTACTGCCGGATCTTCCGCAGTCTAATCAACAGTAAATCAACCCAGGGTAAATTGCAATTGAAACCTAACTAAAGAGCTAGGGGGATTCATTCCCGAGTGACTCTTTCCTGCTTAAGAAAACCGAATAATTTCCTGCTTTATTTCTGCTTTTAGTTTAAACAACAATCACTTACTCCAGTTGGCTAGATAACAGAGAATCACTGAGTAAGCAGTAGATCTAGAGCCCGGGTTGATAATATAACTTGCCTGTTACTGCATTCCCGGTCTGCGATTACACTTGGTCGCAGATTGGTGTTGTGTTTTGGCGTGTCACAAACTACCAAGAAAAAGACTAATTGTTGCCATGTAAATTCCAAAAATGCCCAACCAAGTCATTACGGAGCACATGATGTTTTGTTAAAGAGCGAAGTCTATTATTTCTAGACAAGTAATCAATCAGAGTTGAGAATATGTCATTCGGCAGGTTGAGATTGTTCACGGACCTCATTATCAAGGTCATATTGTATGTCATCGATCATTAGAATCAACTTTATCACCCTCAACTATCATGCTGAACTGTAATATAATGCATGTGAACATTATATTATTAAGTGTGACAACATCTCAAACTCTTGCAGAGTCACGAACAATTGCCCATATAGCTTGGAGGATTCCAAATGCTCGCTCTATGTCTTTGCGATGCGCTTCTTAATGTTGAGCTAACAAAACCTCTTTGTTTGAACCTGGATTGTTGAACGTCTTTACTGAAGTCGGCCACGAAGGATAAACATCGTCAACCAAATATCATTGATCGTAAACATGACCATTTATCTCAAATCGTACATGTGGACGCTTCTATTGACTATACGATCAAACATTGGAGACATCCCTAGAATACTTATATCATTGTTCGATCCAGGTGCCCTAGAAGAAAGCACGACATATCCGAGAAAATCTTGATGAATGTGTTTGTTTTAGAAATTGGATGCATTTTCAGATGAATATAATGAGATGATGGAAAATGACGGTGTTTCATTTATAAAACTATGTGCTATAGAAAATGACAACAAAAAAAGGACACAAAGTAATGGCTACAAAAATGTTATATTTGGAGTGGCCTCGAAGTAACGCTAATAAATTAGTGACTTAAAAATAAGAGTTTTAAGAAGATCAAATAAATAAAAAAAATTTTCAATTGATAACAAACTATAAAAATTTAAAGTGAAACGTAAAAATTATAATGCAAATAAACATGGTTCATCAAAATAAATTGGAAAAGGAATGGGAAGCTAAATTTAGAAGCTTGTATGGTTCAAGTAGAAATGTGTTTTAGGAAGTTTAAAAAGAGCACTTCTATTATGTTTTAAAATACAAATTGAAGTTGCACCATAAGGAAATTTGATTTTAGTTTGTATTATAAAGGCATCTGCAAAAGAATATAGGTATAACCTGAAGTTGTACAATAACATTAAATGTATAACTACAAATTGTACCACATAAAATAAAAAATTAAAGCAATGCTTTAAATCATTGTAAAATTGCTCAGTTTAAAAATGCATTTTTTGTCACTTTTTTTTTGTAAAGGTGAAATCATTTATTAATTAAACGGAAATAGGAAAAAGAAAATGGTACAGCCCAGAAAGGGCTTTACAAGTAATCAGCCATAACAACAGCTAGGGAGAAACAAACAGCAAGAATAAGAATAAGAACAGCTAAAACAGAAAACAGCTACAGATCAGAAACAAAAGGAATCGAAGATAGCACCACATCCTCCTACAGAGACCTAGAGCAACAATGGTAGCATCAGAATCAGCAACAACAAACGCAGCAGGTCACACAAATTACAGCAGCAGCGCCAACAACAGCATTGACAGCACAACCGCAGAACATCAACACAAAAGCAAAACAGATAAATAGATGAGGACAGTTTATTAACGCCCCTGAGCACTAGGAGCTCAGTGTGGCGGTTCCTGCACAACTCTAGGTACCAGCTGCTCTTTCAACTTCCTCATCCAATTCTCCGCAATAACTCTATCAACCTTCTCATTAGCACACAACCAGTCCGCCATAGCACGAGCGATTCGAAAACAGATCACATTAACTGTTTCCTCGTCTCGAAAAATCATGCCATTCCTTCCAGCCAAAGCCGCCAACACAGAGCGTGCAAAAACACTCTAGAACACCATTCACGAGGACAAACAGGTTCCCTTTGCTGCCACCTATCGATTAGAACAGATATATCCCCATCTCGGTTAATAGGAAGCTTCACAAAACGCCTCATTGCTTGCCACACCATACGCGAGAACCTGCAACCCAAGAAAAGATGATATGCACTTTCTTCCTCTTCGTAGCACTGGGTACATCGGTTTGGCAATATCCATCCACGCTTCTTGAGTAGGTCTTGCGTCAGAATTTTTTTTTTGGAACACTAACCAAACAAACACACAGACTTTGAACGGGACAGGCTGCTTCCAAACAATGTTAGCAGGGAACACGATTCCACTGCTGTAATGTTCACCAAACAGCGAGTCATACATGGACTTCACTCTAAAGCCAGTGCTCGGGGACGGCTCCCAAGTTAGTTTTGCTGGACCTGCAGAGAACAAAGTGGAAGAGAACAAATCTCTCACCCTCAGCCCCACCTCTAAGAATATAATTTAAATGTAAGTCCCATGAAAGGTTTCTCTCTCCAATATGCAAGACATCAGCAATTCGACAGCACGGCGAAGCAGTAGCAACGACGATCTTGGAAAGACTCTGGCAAGAGAGGGTTGGCCTTTTATCCACACGTCGTACCAGAAGGAGGTCCAAGCTCCATAACCAGGGTCCACCCAAGCCAACTTCCAAAATTCCTTCGAGAGTTTCTGAATTTGAGACCAAGGGCTGCAACCCATCGATCCACGAATCTCACCCGTGCTCCATTCGAGGCTTAATGAGGGAACTTAATGCCAATCAGCTCCCTCCACCATTCATCTCTCTCGTAAGCAAATCTCCACAGCCATTTTGCTAACAAGGCTTTATTACACGTCCTCAAATCAACAATTCCCAAGCCACCGACTTTCTTTGGCCTTTTACAAGTTTCCTAAGACACCAAATGCATCTTTTTCTCTTGACTCCCACCTGACCAGATGAACTCTTTCTGAATTCTCTCAAACTTCTCAATTATGCTAGCTGGCGCACTAAAAAGCGAGCACTGATAAAGAGGTTGGCTTGCCAAGACTGCGTTGCACAAAGTTATTTTACCGCCTAAAGATAGATATTTACCCTGCAACCCTTCCAACTTCTTCTGAATCTTCACTAGAATTGGTTCCCAAATAGCTCTGGACGTAGGCTTAGCGCCTAAAGGCAGCCCAAGATACACCGTGTGAAGAAAGCTCCAATCACATCCGAGGATCCTAGCCAGCCTTTCAATGTTATCGAACTCACCGACCGGGTACATCTTACTCTTATCAAGGTTGATCTTGAGGCCTGTGATGGATTGAAAGCATAAGAGGGCAGCCATAACATTAAACACTTCTTCTTCCGAGGCATTGCAGAATACAATAGCATCATCAGCATACAGTAGGTGAGACACCTGCCCTCTCATGTTCCTTTCATAATCAATATGGAACCCAGTGATGAGACCATCTTCCTGCATCTTTTCAATTATAAAGGAGAAGACATCCATGACAATGTTGAACAGAAGAGCAGAGAGTGGGTCTCCCTGCTTAAGACCATGCTCCATGCTAAGAAATCCTACCGCTTCACCATTTACAAGAACAGAAAATTTTGAACATGAAACGAACCCCATAATCCACTTTTTCAAGCTTCACATTCTTACCCATGTTCCTCAAGATTCGCCTCAAACACTCCCAACTAACTGAATCAAATGCCTTTTCAATATCAAGTTTTAAGATGATCCCCGACTTTCCACTACGCTTCCTGCTATCAATTGCTTCGTTAGCAATCAAACTAGCCTCGTGAATAACTTTCTTCTTCTTTCCAGCAAACTGAAACTTCGAGACAAACTTGTGCGAGACCAGTTGTAATCTAGCCAAGACAGCCTTTGAGATAATTTTGTTAATACTCCCAATGAGGCTAATCGGCCGGAAGTCTTTCACTTCTTCAACCGCTTCTTTCTTGGGGATCAAGCACACGAAAGAGTGTGCAACAGAATGCGGTAGAACACCGCTGAGGTAGAAATCGTCAAAGGCTTTCAGAACATCTGCTTTAATGATGTTCCACAATTTCTTAATGACAGCAAGAGTAAAACCATCTGGCCCCGGTGCCTTATCCCCATTACACGAACAAATTGCGCTCCACACTTCAGCTTCTGTGAAGGGGACAGTGAGATTGAGGTTTTCCTCTTGATTGATTAAAGCAGCCTTAAAGTCAACTGGAAAAAGGTCTATCCTTCTCGATCTCCGTAAACCTTTCACGAAAATGATTGACAAAGGCCTGTTGAAGTTCCCCTTTCTCCACGATCACCCTTCCATCAACTACAGCTGGGATAATAGATAGGAAAGGGTTCTCTTAACAGGAACTAGCATTTTTGGTCACTTGCGAGGTCAAATTTGAATGGTAGGGTTAGAGTTAGTGTAATAAATTTATTAGAAACACTAATCGACCGTAAGAATAACATTGATTTTTGACAAAGATTTTAGTGATCTCTTGTAAAATATTTGATATATCCGCTAGTCTTTTTTTTTTTATTATTATTTTATTTGCCGGATGTGAGCTTAGTATTGGCTCCTTAACACCCTTCCCCAATATTTAGCGCGTGGTTTTCTTTTGGTTAAGAATTAAAATATATAATGCCGTGTGGAAGTCCTCTCTTTGATTTTGTAGAAGATGAAGATGAAGATCACTACGTCAGTAAGCTAACATAATCATACCTAAACTCTTTTTACCTAAATTTAACCACATATCCAACAACCTGCTTTTGCCTGTTAAACCTGATTTCGAGCCTCCATGCAATACCATATATTTCCCGACCATTGTGAATAACACAATTGCATTTAAACCTTATAATCGCATTTCAATCTATTTGATTAATTTAACGGTTAAGGTTAAACGACAATTTGAGTTCCTTATTTTTGATTGAGATGTATCTAATTAGTTTTATCTTGGATTTCAAATAGTTCGGAAGTCGGACATAAATTAGAATTAATTATAATCTACAAAATTATATAAACTTTTATATGAATAAATTATATAAATTCGATATTTTAAACAAATAATTTTTGACCATGTAGACCAGCATCATACCAATAAGATATATTTATTGTACCATCATAGTAGAACTATTACCTTTATGATATATTTTCATACTACAATGATATATTTTTGTACTATCATAGTATACTACATACCACGGTGATATAATTTTTGTACCATCATAGTAAAGGACATGTCGATTAATATTTTTCTGTTGTTATAAGTATATATTAATTTGCAGAGTTTATATGTCCAAGTTTCAACACCTTTCGCTCTCAATTCGTATAGCAACAAATTATCAAATTTGAGGTTTCCTAGTTGATATTTTATTTAACTCCATAGTCAAAGGGCATTAGTCGTATGCGTTCATTAAGTTCATAGTATATCTTTTTAGCTTTGGTTAATTAGTATATAAAATAGGTCTGGGTTTTCTGGCGTTGTTGGTAATAGTTTGGTTTGGCCTTTCTAAAATGAGGGTTCAACCATGGTTAGTAAATCATGATCTAGGTAAGCTACGCTTGCTCTTATTTAGTGCTCTATTGCCTGCTGGTTAACGAAAGTTTTCTAGTAGTACAAATCGCTATGCTTCGCTTCTTTCTATATGATAATATGCAACTTGGTTGTTGTGCTTGCTGTGACCTGTGGGTATTAGCAAAAGAGTAAAGAATGAAAGATCCTCCAAACAAAAAGAATGGATTGAGTTCGACTCATGCGAGTGAGGTTACAATATTTTATGTTATTTCAAAAGTGAATAATAATTTAATTTCTCAAATGTATTGGATGTGTTTAGTACCTAAAACATTCAACAACAAAAAAAAAAGACGACTTTACAATAATATTAGATTGAGTTCATATATATGAATATTAAATATATTTTTGGCAAGTATGAGTCCAACTCCTCTTAGCATTGAAAATCCTCATGTGTTCACAATCGTTCACATAGGTCTAAATGCCTAATTATTTTGTTTGCATTTGCTCTTAATTCTTTCCTTACTCTTTGTTTTCAATATATAATAATATAATAATTCTCTCTCTTTCAAAAGCGAACTACGTACACCAGTCACCAAGATTCTCAACAAAAAAAAAAAAAAAAAAGGATCCAGATTAATAAGTTTGATCTAACGGTGGCGAAATCCCATCAATCGTGATCAATGAACCATCACTGCACCATGCAGGCCCATCGTTGATCAGACCAAAAAGTCTAAACTCTCACACCTCATCATCATAAATGTGTCCACACGGCTCACACCACAGACAAATTCCATCACATGCTCTTTTTCTTTTCTTTTTAACCATCCTCCAATTTTGGGTATAAATTCAAAGCCGAGTGAACTATCAGACCAACATTAATCACTCGTCGATCTTCCACTTATCATCATCTCCTCCGAAAATGGTTCGAGCTGCTTTCTACGACGACAATGGGCTGAAGAAAGGCGCGTGGAGCAAAGAAGAAGACGAGAAACTGCGGGACTACATCCTCAGATACGGCCATTGGAACTGGCGCGAGCTCCCCAAGTTCGCCGGCTTGTCCAGGTGCGGCAAGAGCTGCAGGCTCCGGTGGATGAATTACCTCCGCCCTGACTTGAAGCACGGCCGTTTCACCCAAGAAGAAGACGATCTCATCTTCCACCTCTACCAACAGCTCGGAACCAAGTAATTATTATTAAACACCTTCGAAACCACCCAAGATATATAGATCTTAATTAAGATTCTAGTACAATGTTGTCGGATATTTTAAATACGAACCACGGATAGATGGTGGAGGTGGTAAAGGCAGTCCAGTGAAACCTGGATTCGATCCTTCGCACTCGCCACTTCTGCGTTATCTTCTTGGTGATCACCGACAAGACTGTAAACTCGTATTAAATGCTCCTAGAGTTTGTCGAGTATCTATTGGAACCGGGTTTACCGTTGCAATACGGATTCCTTTCTTGTATAAAAAAAAAATTAACACGTGATCTTTTCTTCCCCTTCTCCTTGCTCCAGGTGGTCACTGATAGCTTCCAAGATGCCTGGAAGAACGGACAACGAGATCAAAAACTACTGGCACGCGCATCTCAAGAAACGAGTAGGGTGGACGAAGAATGAGAGCAGATCAACACCTTCATCATCCTCGTCATCACGTCCACAACATTCCGGCAGTCAAACCCACGTGGAAACCGATGACGTGGAGGCTGAAGGTACTACTTCATCACTCGCCAGCATGGTGATACTCGAGAGCTCCCCGTTGTCACCGGAGGCCTCTTCGTCCGGTGAGCAGGCTGCCGCCGTTGGAAGTTGGGAAGATGGTTGTATGGACGGCGGTTTATATGGTCGGCGTGGAACGGCAGAAAGGGGACAGGGTATCGATAGTCATTATTACCAAAATTGTTATGACACAATAAGTTGTACTAGTGGTGGTGGGGATTTCTGGAGCGAGCCATTTGTGGTGGATGATAGTACGATATACGGTGGAGGAGACAGTTATAACAGCGACCTGCAGCCATATTTTTGGCCGTGGGGAGGAGGCGATGAGGATGACGACGTAGATCTCATGTACCGAGCGATGCAAGAGCTTCCAGACACTACTACTACTACGTCCTGTCTCTTGTCACAACAACTTTAATAAAGTACAGGTGTCCCCATTAATTCGTCGGGATATATTCTCGTTAGAAAGAGAACCATTTTTTTTTTTTTTGTGTGTGTGTGTAAAAGAGCGAGAGGCGTAAAGGGCGTCTTAAATGGTGATTAGATTAGATCCCCCGGGATTAGTTAATTAATAATGGAATTGAATGTAAATATTTAAAGTGAGATGGGTACAGACATCATCTAGAGTTATCGCTAAGATGGAATAATAATATTATTATATTCATTAGGGAGTTACTGTTTACTGTCATGAATCATGTCTTAGGTAGTGACTGTTTGGGAATGTTGCGAGTCACGACACAGATACTGTTCATCCTTACTCTCAAAGCGAACAACACGATCGACTAGACTTAATTATGTGGTTGAGGTGGATCAAGACTGGTTATTATATATTCTCGCAGAAAACCATCTCCATCAATTTCCAGTTCTAGAGCACCCATTCCCGCTTTCCTATGCTCGGAGTGGTTGTTTCATCACCATTTCTAGGCTCCATAAGCCCTGGTTGCGGTGCTGGGGAGATGTGTTAAACAATCAAATCTGCATATCAAAGAGCAATGACAAAAAACACGAGATTTAACGTGGTTCGGTCTTTTAAAGAGACTTTACTTCACGGTGGTTAATATTTTTTGGTGTTTCTTATTATTCAACAAACCATAAACCCTAACGCAGGGATATATAGCTCGCCCATGCACAGCCCTAACCGCTAAGCATATGCATTCATTTCATCCAGTCCACATATTGTCTCTGTCAGAACAGAAGCGTGCAATCGATAATCCAAACCAACACGAACAAACACAAATTTAACGTGGTTCACTAACACAATGTGTGCTAGCTAATCCACGGGCAGGGGGGGACAAGTTTCACTAATTTGAGGAGAGTATAGGTTACAAACCAAATTCCAAACGGACAAACCAAACAAACTAACCTGACTGACCTTACTACAGACTAGGGTGATGAAGAGTATTTATAGAACTCTTCTCCTAATCCCAAACAGAAAACCAAACACCTTTTCCCAAACATACAAGGAAAAGGTCAAACAAAGCCCAAACAAAATAGGTCCAAACACAAAACAAACCCAAATCAAATTCAAGTCATATTCTAACAATCTCCACCTTGACTTGAATTCTGTAAAATACCAGATGTACCAGATGCAACCAAAGTTGCTAGATGTACCAAACGCAACCAAAGTTGCCAGATGTACCCAGACGCGATACATATCGCCAAATTTACCCAGATGCGATCGAAATCACCAAACTCAAATGCGATGCAAATCGCCAAACTCAGATGCAATCAAAATTGGCAGACGTACCAAACTCCTCCAAATAAGCTGTACCAGAATCTCCCCTACCTCCAAATGCCCCTAAGGGCGATCAACAAATCAAAACATGCAGCAAGTCCAACCCATATTGGGACTTGCCATGCATAACCAACTTGGTGTTATTTTCGTCCATTACACCAACATCATTTATAACTCTAACTTCAAACCTACAGCTCCAAATTGATTTCTCAATCTTCAAATCCATAGCATACATCCTTGGTGATCGAATTCTCCCCAAACCACAAGCTATTACCGAACACTATAAATTCAAGTAATTGCTTCCAAATTCCAATTGATCCGCCAACTAGCTCTCTGTCGCAAATTCCAAATTTTCTTCTCGACAAACCCAAATCGAAAACTATCTCCTGATACCGTAGCGGTCACAAAAATCCCTAGCCAATTGCCCAGCCGATCGACCAGGCTCTGATACCACTTGTCATAACAGAAGCGTGCAATCGATAATCCAAACCAACACGAACAAACACAAATTTAACGTGGTTCACTAACACAATGTGTGCTAGCTAATCCACGGGCAAGGGGGGACAAATTTCACTAATTTGAGGAGAGTATAGGTTACAAACCAAATTCCAAACGGACAAACGAAACAAACGAACCTGACTGACCTTACTATAGACTAGGGTGATGAAGAGTATTTATAGAACTCTTCTCCTAATCCCAAACAGAAAACCAAACACCTTTTCCCAAACATACAAGGAAAAGGTCAAACAAAGCCCAAACAAAATAGGCCAAACACAAAACAAACCCAAATCAAATTCAAGTCATATTCTAACAGTCTCATATATACAAATAAGTCCCTCACTAAAACTATATTTACAAATAACACTTCAATACCCCGTCAAACTGATGGTGCTTGCCACAAGATCAGTTTGTGTGAAAGAAACCAGTGTCCACTAGTAGAGACTGCTTTTATAAGCAGGTTTGCCGGTTGCTCTTCTGTCATCAAATACTGTAGTTGAAGCCAACCATCTAAGACTAACTGTCGTATATAATGAACATTAACCTCGATGTGCTTGGTACGCTCGTGAAGAACAGGATTCTTAGCAATCTTTTAGCACTAACATTATCATCAAATAGTCGAACAGGCAGCTCACAATCAACCTGCAACTCGGCAAGCAGTCTATGTAGCCAAACCAGCTCAAAAATCACATCCGACATCTACCGGTACTCAGCCTCGGTAGAAGACTTGGAGATCTATTAGCACTAACATCATCAATATGAAGGGTTCGGGGAGAGGACATAAATTGACTGACCATTTGAATAGTATAAGACAGATCCGACCGAGTAGAAGTCAAGTAGATAAGACTGCCAACTATGCTCCTATAGCGAGTACCTTCAGAAGCAGCCAATGGACTACCCCCCTCTGAGCCGAATATTTCAGATGTTGTTCTATGGGAGTAGATGAAGAATTACAATAAGCAAACTGAGCTTCCTATAGTAAATCCAAGATGTAGTTATGTTGACAAACAAAGATCCGTGGGACGAGCGCTGAATCTCCACTCCAAGAAAGTAAGAAAAATTACCCAACTTTTTCAACTTGAAAGCGTTGTGCAAAACCTATGTAAGCTCACGAATACCATCTTGATCACTACCCGTAACAATCATGTCATCCACATATATGAGAAGAACCACAATACCATGTACCGTACGTCGGATAAAAAGCGAAGGGTCGTTCTCACTCTGGTCAAAACCAGCCTGAATGATAGTGTGATGGAATTTTTCGAACCATGCCCGTGGTGCCTGCTTCAGACCATATAGAGATCGATTTAACTTACAAACTAGAGACCGATCACTCGTACCATAGCTAGGAGGAAGTTCCATATGAATGGTTTCCTTCAAATCTCCATGTAGAAAAGCATTCTTCACATCCAACTGCGTCAAGTGCCATTGGCGAAGAGCTACAACAGCTAGAATTGTCCGAACTGTTTGCATCTTGGCGATAGGAGCGAAAGTTTCATCATAATCAATCCCAAATTCACGACGAAACCCTTGAGCAATGCCGTGAGCTTTGAACCGTTCGAGGAATCCATATGGGTGCAACTTGATATTATACACCCACCTACTTCCCACCACAGATTGATGAAGTGGACGAGGAACAACATCCCACTTTTTTTGAGCTTCCATAGATGATACTTCTTCCCGCATTGCCGCGTTCCACCGCTCATCCTTGCTAGGTTTCAAATAAGAGAATGGAATAGGAATATATGAAGGATCAGCGGAGAAAGAAACAAAGTCACCATGACGCTGGGGAGGTTTCCCAAAGTTGTTGCGAGAAGAATGCCTATGCACAATTGATGACTTGATATATACACGTGTTTTTTTCCACCATTCTTACACCATTTGAGTCTTATTTCTCGAGTTTTAGGCCGATTTCACGCTAGGTTGTTCTTGTTTGTGATATTTCAGGTCCTAGTATGTGAATGAAGGTTGGGGAACGAGTTCGGAGTCAATTGGACGAATATTGGACATTTGGCGAGAAGCTGAGGAAGGCACACGGGCACAACTAAAAAATCCACACGGCCGTGTGACATCAAATTGCACAGGCAAGCCACACTGGCCGTGTAGGGGGACCCCTTGTGGTCGTGTGGAAAGTCCAGGGAGCTCACACGGGCAGCCTGGAAATCCACACGGCCGTATGGTTTTGGCCGTGTAGCGTACCTGAAGCCACTTAAGTGAAACACGGCGTTTCCCACACTCACACGAGCAGCTGGGAAAGCCACACGGCCGTGTGGTCGGGAATTTCTGGGTTTTAACCCAAATTCGAGCCAAAGGAGAGGGAATCGTCTTTTTGGAGCAAAAACAGAGCCATAGAGAGAGAAAGTGCAAAGAACACCCCCTAAGAGTGGTTTTGGAGCTGGGTTTCATCAATCAAACTTGGAAATCATCCTTGGAGTGAAGATCATCATCACAGAGAAGATTCTTCCCATCTTGATGAGTATGTCTGCTTTGTTTGCTGTTTTCCTCTCTCTCTCTCTCTCTATGGAGTAGAACTCTCTCGCACTTGGGTATGAAGAACCCTAGTTCCATGTGTTAGGAATCTTGATTGTAATTACGTTTGGATTGTGATATTGCTTGATTATAATCGATTGAAGTGTGTTGATTGAGTCAATTGAAGTCTGATCATCTTTTATTGATTTCTACTGCAACCTGAGATAGATAGAATCTGATTAGGTTGTTGGAGCTTCTTTAATCGGTAGTAGTGAATCGATTATACGAGAGTTAGTCGATTCACTGCTTTGTACTAGAATCTAATTCCAGTAGTGGAGTTCTGTGTTCATTGCCTCGGTGTTTTATCCCGGTGAAGACTAGTCGTCTACCGGGTAGTTTGATTGAGAGGGTTTGGTAAGCTTAAGAGATTCCAAGCTATTGTCGGATCTTCCGCATTATAATCAGCAGTAAAGCAACCAAAAGTAATTACAACTGTGACCTAACTAAGGAGCTAGGGGGACTCATTCCCGAATGACTCTTCCCTTGCTTTAGAAAACCAAATCATTTTATGCTTTCTTACTGCTTTTACTTAAATCAACAATCACTCAACTTAGTTTGCTAGATAATAGATAATCACGGAGTAGGCAGTAGATTTAGACCCCGGGTTGACAATTAGAGCTTGCCTGTTACTGCATTTCAGGACTGCGATTACACTTGGTCGCAGTTTGGTGTTGTGTTTTAGCACGTCAAGTTTTTGGCGCCGTTGTCGGGGACCCTCTAGGTTATTGGAGAAACGTGAAAGTTTGTTACTCTAGCTTTTTCTTTACTGCATTTTCTCTCTTCCACCTGTGTGCTCTCACGGGTTGCTTTTGCTGATTGTGTGCAGGTAGTGCATGACCCGTAGCCAGTCGGGAGAGTTACTACCGTTAGGCCAGGAGCTTGAACGGACCTGTAGGAACTTCAAGCAGGCTCTAAAGGCACGACTGGCGGCGGAGGAGGCTCTAGCACAACTGCAAATCGCAAAGGAAGAAGAGATGGGTGACCCACAGGACCGTGATGTGGTCCTTCCTGAGTAGTAGACCATGGGATACTACTGGACCGCCAGAGCCGCGGACATGAGGTCTCCTATTCAGCACTCTCATGTGCCATCGAATAACTTTGAGGTGAGCACCTCTGTCATCACAATGCTGCACGGTTCGGTGGTGTTCCGTGGCAAAGAGGGGGAGTGCCCCCGATCACATCTGAGGCGATTCCACGAGCTCATCGATGGAATCAAGATAAATGGGGTCCCAGCCGATGCCATCCAACTGAGGTACTTCCCATTCACTTTGGAGGGGCAGGCCAAGGAGTGGCTGGACACCAGGCCCCCTGGATCGATCACCACGTTCGCCAACCTGGCGGACAAGTTCCTCACTCGCTACCATCCTCCATCCAAGACGGCGGACCTGTAGAAGCAAATTATTCACTTTGCTCAGGATGAAGACAAGACCATTCGGGATGCTTGGGAGAGATACACCCGTCTCTTTCTCAAGTGTCCCAACCATGGTTTTACTGACACCTTCAAGGTGGGCACCTTCTACCATGCCCTCTTCCTGGAGGACAAGAAGCTGATTGACTCAGTCTGTGATGGGAATATGCTCACCAAAACACCGCCGCAGCTGAGTCAACTCTTTGAAGAGATGGCAGGGCGGGGTGTGCATGATGTAGCCACCTAGTCATCTGATTTGGTGCAGGTGGTATCGAAACTGGTTTCAGCCATCGATCGCTCTAGGATGATTGCAGGTACAGGACACCGTGGAGGACTGTCAGGCGATGAGGGAGTCTCCCACCCCCAGGAGGAGGTGGACTTCATCGGCAATGCAGGCGCTTCGACCCCTACAGCAACACTTACAACGAGGGGTGGCGCCAGCATCACAACTTCTCCTGGGGTGCGGCAAATTCTAGACCACCAGGCCCCCAGGGACCACCTGGCTTCCAGAGGCCTCCTTACCAGCCCAGACAAGGGCAATTTCAGCAGCCGCAGCAGCCTCTCTACCCGCCCAGACAAGGGCCAGTTCCACCTCAGTCATAGGTGCGACCATTTCATTAGACAGGGGCAGCACCTGCAGCCCCAGTACAAAGTGACCCGATGGCGGAATTGCGAGATTTGGTGGGTTCTCTGGACACCTTCAGTGCAAACAAGTTCAATAACATCGAGCAGTTCATGGAGAAAGCCTCAGGTAAATTCTTCGATCTAGAAGCTAGTCAGAGAAACATGCAGGCTATGCTGCGGGATATCCTAACCCAGCTTGGGAGTGTTGCCCAAGCTGTAGCTCAGAGGACTCTTGGTACTCTACCTGGTCAGACCATCCCTCATCCGCAGGATCCAAATGAGCACTGCAAGGCCATTACCACCAGGAGTGGCAAGGTGACTGCCGATCCACCTATTCGGGCACAAGAGAGAGAGACCCCTGCTTCAGCACTTCCAGCTAATGAGGAGGAAATGGAGAAGGAGGTTGAGGTGCCTGCTCCTAAACCGCAACCAGTGGTGAAGGAGTATGTACCCCGGCTTCCCTTTCCTACTCAGTTGCACAAGGACCGACTGGAGACTAAGTTGGCCAAGTTCATGGCAATGCTGAAGCAGGTAAACATAAGCATGCCCTTCGTGGAGGCATTATCTAAGATGCCCAAGTATGCCAAGTTCATGAAAGATCTCCTCACCAACAAGAGGAAGCTTGGGGAGCTGTCAACGGTGATGCTCAACGAGAAGTGTTCTGCCATCCTGCAGAACAAACTACCTGATAAGCCGTTAATTGCACATGTTTTTACCACTATTCTGGAGCCGTTTGAGATGGTAATTCTCGTGTTTTAGGCCGATTTCACGCTAGGTTGTGTTTGTTTATGATATTTCAGGTCGTAGCAAGTGAATGAAGGTTTAGGAGCGAGTTCGAGGTCGATTGGACGAAGATCGGGCGCGAGGCAAGTCAAAAAGAAAGCCACACGGGCACACACAGAAACCACACGGCCGTGCAAGTGACCACTTTGGCCGTGTGGGATTGTGCGAGCCTTCACACGGCCAGCCCTGATATTCACACGGCCGTGTGAAGTTGCATTTTGGCCGTGTGGAAATCTGCGAGGCTTCACACGGCCAGGCTGGGTGAGCTGCACGGCCGTGTGACCCTGGCCGTGTAGGAAGCCTGAAGTGCAATTAATCGGAACGCGGCGTTATGACCTCACACGGGCAACTGGGTATGCCACACGGTCGTGTGGCCCTGCCCGTGTGAGTCGGGAATTTCTGGTTTTTACCCAATTTCGGGCTGCAAGTGAGAGAATCGAGTTTTGAGTGCAAAAACAGAGCCCTAGAGAGAGAAAGTACGAAGAACACATCCTAGAAGCTATCTTGGAGCTGGGTTTCATCAAATCGAGCTTGGAGATCGTCATAGGAGTTGAAATCATCATCCCAGAGCAGATTTTCCTCATCTTTGTGAGTATGACTACTCTGTATTCTGTTTCCCTCTCTCTCTCTATGGAGTAGAACCCTTCTGTCACTTGGGTATGAAGAACCCTAGTTCTATGTGTTAGGGATTTGATTGTAATGACTTGGGATGATATTACTGCTTGGTTTTAATCGAATGATGCAAGTTTATTGAGTCAATTGAAGTCTGATTAGCTTTTCCTGATTTCTGCTGCAACCTGAGATAGATAGAATCTGATTAGGTTCTTAGAGCCTCATCATTCGGTAGTAGGAGATTGGCTATACGAGAGTTAGCCAGTTTACTGCTTTGTACTGGAATTCAATTCCAGTAGTGGAAATCTGTTCTTATTGCTTCAGCTTTCTATCCTGGTGAAGACTAGTCGTCTGTCGGGTAGTTAGACTGAGAGAGCTTGGTAAGCTTAAGAGATTCCAAGATACTGTCGGATCTTCCGCAGTCTAATCAACAGTAAATCAACCCAGGGAAATTACAATTGAAACCTAACTAAAGAGCTAGGGGGACTCATTTCTGAGTGACTCTTCTTTGCTTGAGAAAACCGTACCAATTCTTGCTTTCTTTCTGCTTTTGCTTTAAACAACAATCACTTGACTTAGTTGGCTAGATAATAGATAATCACTAAGTAAGCAGTAGATCTAGACCCCGGGTTGATAATATAACTTGCCACTTTACTGCATTCCCGGTCTGCGATTACACTTGGTCGCAGATTGGTGTTGTGTTTTGGAGTGTCAAGTTTTTGGCGCCGTTGCCGGGGACCCTCTAGGTTAATGGGGAAACGTGAAAGTCTATTACTTTTAGCTTTTTTCTTTTCATTTCAACCCTTGCTTTTCACTTGGGTGTTATGTTTTTGTTGGTGCAGCTCTGAAACATGGATCCTCATGGCTTCTCCAACCATTGGGGGTATCAACCACCATCCGTGTGGTATTACCCCGAGAATTCCTGGAGCAATCAAGGAGGAAAAGACTATGGATTCGGATGTCAGTACCAACCCCCCTACTATGGAGAACAACCAAACCCTTGGGAACCTCAAGGACAATATCCTTTTCAAGAAGAGTTCCTGCCACAACTAGAGGGGCCATCTGAGTTGGAGTTAGCCATGGAGGCCTTCACGGGCCACTCTACAGAGCCATGCTACACTTCACTGGAAGATCCGAACAAACAATTAAGGCTTCTCGTGGAGCAGTTTGCTCGAGACACTGAGAGATCATGCTCCAAGATGGATCTTCAAATCAAAGCCCTTGCCGCTTCCGATCCCTCATTTCTCCATGATATGGAGGAGACTGTTCAGCGCTCAGCGAAGCAAACAGAGTGGGTGGAGCAAGTTTGCTCACATCTTTCTCAAGATCACCTTTCTGCTACCACGCTAGAAGAGGTGGAGGATGACAAAGGCTACGGGGGCGTTGAGGAGCATACAGAAGTTATCACAGAGAACACCCATGATAGTCATGATCAGGAAAGTCCTTTGGTTGCAGATCAAACCTTTCCTCATTTATGCTCTAACATGTTGGGCCCGTGCGAGGAGATGCAAGATGATCCCATTGAAGAAATTGCTTGGCGACTTGCTCTCCAATCTGTTCTAGAAGAAGAAGAGCGAGCAAGGATGAGGAAGGAAGTTGTGGAGGATGAGGAAAAATAAAAGAAGAGGTAGTTCTTGATTTTTTCCCAGGGGAGAGACCACATTTTGAAGAAGGAAGGGGGGTTGAGGAAGCAATTGGCGTTCAGGCTGAGGATGAAGTTGAGGTGGAAGAGGCATGCACCGACCATGAGTTACATGTGATATCTCCACTAAACTTCGAGGAGCTGCTTGGAAAGGACCCATTTGCAGTGTGTCTTGGCCAGACCAAGGCTACATCAACATCGATCCCTCTTGGTGGATGCGATGGTGGTCAATCGAATATATCTTATCTGGTTTGGGGCAATGAGACAAGAGCAGACGCGAAGGAGAGGTCTCGAGAGTGGAGACTTCATCTTCCTCTAGGGCACGAGCCATCTGCATCACCTACCAGATCCCATGCTCATGACTTGAGACTTCACCTCATTAATGAGAACCTCAATTTCAAGGAGGTTCTGGGATGGACCGAAACTTAGGAGCCACCGTCCGGCTCACGACGGTAAAGAAGCGCTTGTGGGGAGGCAATCCCACCTAGGTTTGCATTTTCTTACCTACTGATTTTTTGTGTTTTTGAGTCTTGACGGGTTGTTCACAAGTTGTATGTCGTTCTGGAGTGAAAACAGGTCAATTTCGGAGTTTTGGAAGCCCACACGGCCAGCCCTGACAGTCACACGGCCGTGGGGATTTGAGTTTTGGCCGTGTGAGCTCTCGTGAAATTCCACACGGCCAGTTGTGAAAGTGACACGGCCGTGTGGAATTCCCCCTTGGCCGTGTGAGCTCTCGCAGAATATCACACGGCCAAAAGTGCTTTTAGCACTGCCGAGTGGAAATTCCTCGGCCAGCCCGTGTCGGCCGACACGGGCAAAAGTCCACCTCGCACATCCGTGTGAACCTGGCCGTGTGGCCGAGCCACGGGCTATAAACTCGGCCGACACGGCGACATCGATCTGGACAACCTTGGCGACGAGTAGGCTGTACTTGTCGCCCCTCAGTGTGTGTTTTTGTTTTAGACTTTTTCTGTTTGCTCCATGTGTTTGAGGAGCTTGAACTTAGTTTGTCGTGTGTTTTGTTCTTGTCTTTTGTGGATTTTTTCTTTTTTGGCCATCTGGGCCAATTCTGATCCCTAACGAACATATGCTAGTGTTTTCTTGATGTTCCCTTAGTGCAGAACTGTCCGTTCGTTCCATGTGTCCCACGCCGACTGGTCCACTTCCAGTCCCCCGCAGCATATCAATCCGGTAACATCATTCCCCTTCTCTATCCCTCTGCTCCATTGAGGGCAATGTCGTGCTTAAGTGTGGGGGAGTGCTTTGTATCAGTTGGAATGTATATACGTGTGCGTGGAGCCTAGTCCACTGTCCAAATCTCGAGATTTGAGGGCTCCAAGTACGGCTCTTTGATCATATTGGCACTGTGTTTTGATTGGTGAATTGAATGGTTTTCGGATTAATGCATGACAACTGGATGGTGATTAGGACAGCCTATAATGATGACTGAGACGTGCAGTAGAATTGTGTAGGGTTCAGTTTTTTGGACTGTTTGCTTACCAACTGTTACTTGGATTGATTACTTGTTATTGACAGTCTCTTATGCATCTAGTTCAGGGAATCAGAATGAGAGATAGAGCATATAGGTAGCCATGTGAGATTTGAGTCTGGTCATTTCTTTCCTGTGCGATAGTTCCCTCTTCTATGATGTGTAGCATTCACGTTGTCATTAGCTAAGATGATGGAGGCATAGGATTAGCCCACGACCAAATTGACTGTCCTGGTGTGTCATACTCCCTAGTCAGCCCTTTTGAGCCGTGTTTTATCCTTTCTTTCGGTCTTCAATGAAAAGTCACCCTTTTGCATCTTTTAGAAGGTTCCACATAGTGATTTTTACATGTTCTCTGCTGTTTCTGCTAAATGTAATGTAAGAGTTGGAGGTAGTTCTTAAAAAGTTGGGCAGGTGTTTGAAAATGTGCAGAGGTGGTGGTTCTCTTAAGAAATGAAAAAAATGAAAGAAAACATAGAAAAACTGAAAGCAAAGGAGAGCTACTACTAAAAATCTGAATAGTGCCCATTAAGTAGTGTTTCTTAGCAGTCTGGCTTAGAAATACTGGTATTTTTGTGACCTCCTTCGCTCTTGTGCTCTGAATTTGAGTAATGCAGAATAGCAGAAAGAAAGTACTGGTTTGATTGACTGTGAGTTTGTTGGGTTTGGAATTGTGGAACCTTGTGCTATGAATACTTCCACCACCTAAAAGGCCTTCTCCCCATGTCCAAGACCCTTGCCAGTCATTTGAACCTGTGTCTATGACCTCCTGATTAGTTAGTGATGAAAACCATTTATGTGAACTCTAACATTTAGAGGCTGCCGTAATGGTGAAGAGATGTTAGGAATTGAAAGAATAAGTATGCGCATTTTTCGCATCAAATTGTCCTGACCCCACTGGTCGAGAGTGGGCGATTCATTTCCTTGTTCATTACACTCTTTACCCGGTGAGGACCTAGATGGCTCGGTCTTGATTCTGATGTCTTGAGTTTTATGCATGAGTTGACTGTCTTGAGTGAGTGATTGAGTCAAGTCTATGTTGGTTGATGAACAGAAGGAGACTCCACCTTTACTCGATTTTGCTGCACTCGAATGTTTTCTGTGGTGGTTGTCCAGGTTGCTATTGAGGTTGTTCATGTGTTGATGTTTGAAAGCCAGTATGATACACGTGTTCTGTGCCTATATGATTTGTCCCCAATGTTGGTTGATTGAAATATGTTAGGGATCGTGTTGTTGTGTGCAGCTCGGTGCTTGATTCTTCTGGATTCTTCAGATCTGCGCCCTTTTTTGTCGCCCTTGTTCTTTGCCGGCGCCTTTCCTACTGTTTCTTTTCCTTGTTCTTCTGTTGTTTCCTTCTTTGCTTTCCTATTGTAAGCTTAACTTATTTCACCCTTATCAAAAAAAAAAAAAATATGTTAGCTGACCTTGTGTCTGACTTGGTTTGCTTAGGGACAAGCAAACGGTTAAGTGTGGGGGAGTTTGATAAGCCGTTAATTGCACATGTTTTTACCCCTATTCTGGAGCCGTTTGAGATGGTAATTCTCATGTTTTAGGCCGATTTCATGCTAGGTTGTGTTTGTTTATGATATTTCAGGTCCTAGCAAGTGAATGAACGTTTAGGAGCGAGTTCGGGGTCGATTGGACGAAGATCGGGCGCGAGGCAAGTCAAAAAGAAAGCCACACGGGCACACACAGAAGCCACATGACCGTGCAAGTGACCACTTTGGCCGTGTGGGATTGTGCGAGGCTTCACACGGCCAGCCCTGATAATCACACGGCCGTGTGAATTTGCATTTTGGCCGTGTGGAATTGTGTGAGGCTTCACACGGCCAGGCTGGGTGAGCTGCACGGCCGTGTGACCCTGGCCGTGTAGGAAGCCTGAAGTGCAATTAATCAGAACGCGGCGTTATGACCTCACACGGGCAACTGGGTATGCCACACGGTCGTGTGACCCTGCCCGTGTGAGTCGGGAATTTCTGGTTTTTACCCAATTTCAGGCTGCAAGTGAGAGAATCGAGTTTTGAGAGCAAAAACAGAGCCCTAGAGAGAGAAAGTACGAAGAACACATCCTAGAAGCTATCTTGGAGCTGGGTTTCATCAAATTGAGCTTGGAGATCGTCATAGGAGTGGAAATCATCATCCCATAGCAGATTTTCCTCATCTTTATGAGTATGACTACTCTGTATTCTGTATCCCTCTCTCTCTCTCTGTATGGAGTAGAACCCTTCTCTCACTTGGGTATGAAGAACCCTAGTTCTATGTGTTAGGGATTTGATTGTAATGAATTGGGATGATATTACTGCTTGGTTTTAATCGAATGATGCATGTTTATTGAGTCAATTGAAGTCTGATCAGCTTTTCCTGATTTCTGCTGCAACCTGAGATAGATAGAATCTGATTAGGTTCTTAGAGCCTCATCATTCGGTAGTAGGAGATTAGCTATACGAGAGTTAGCCAGTTTACTGCTTTGTACTGGAATTCAATTCCAGTAGTGGAGTTCTGTTCTTATTGCTTCAGCTTTCTATCCCGGTGAAGTCTAGTCGTCTGCCGGGTAGTTAGACTGAGAGAGCTTGGTAAGCTTAAGAGATTCCAAGCTACTGTCGGATGTTCCGCAGTCTTAAATCAACCCAGGGAAATTACAATTGAAACCTAACTAAGGAGCTAGGGGGACTCATTCCTGAGTGACTCTTCTTTGCTTGAGAAAACCGTACCAATTCCTGCTTTCTTTCTGCTTTTGCTTTAAACAACAATCACTTGACTTAGTTGGCTAGATAATAGATAATCACTGAGTAAGCAGTAGATCTAGACCTCGGGTTGATAATATAACTTGCCACTTTACTGCATTCCCGGTCTGCGATTACACTTGGTCGCAAATTGGTGTTGTGTTTTAGAGTGTCAAGTTTTTGGCGCCGTTGCCGGGGACCCTCTAGGTTATTGGGGAAACGTGAAAGTCTGTTACTTTAGCTTTTTTCTTTTCTTTTCCACCCTTGCTTTTCACTTGGGTGTAATGTTTTTGTTGGTGCAGCTCTGAAACATGGATCCTCATGGCTTCTCCAACCATTGGGGGTATCAACCACCATCCGTTTGGTATTACCCCGAGAATTCCTGGAGCAATCAAGGAGGAAAAGACTATGGATTCGGATTTCAGTACCAACCCCCCTACTATGGAGAACAACCAAAGCCTTGGGAACCTCAAGGACAATATCCTTTTCAAGAAGAGTTCCTGCCACAACCAGAGGGGCCATCTGAGTTGGAGTTAGCCATGGAGGCCTTCACGGGCCACTCTGCAGAGCCATGCTACACTTCACTGGAAGATCCGAACAAACAATTAAGGCTTCTCGTGGAGCAGTTTGCTCGAGACACTGAGAGATCATGCTCCAAGATGGATCTTCAAATAAAAGCCCTTGCCGCTTCCGATCCCTCATTTCTCCATGATATAGAGGAGACCGTTCAGCGCTCAGCGAAGCAAACAGAGTGGGTGGAGCAAGTTTGCTCACATCTTGCTCAAGATCACCTTTCTGCTACCACGCTAGAAGTGGTGGAGGATGACAAAGGCTACGGGGGCGTTAAGGAGCATACAGAAGTTATCACAGAGAACACCCATGATATTCATGATCAGGAAAGTCCTTTGGTTGCAGATCAAACCTTTCCTCATTTATGCTCTAACATGTTGGGCCCGTGCGAGGAGATGCAAGATGATCCCATTGAAGAAATTGTTTGGCGACTTGCTCTCCAATCTGTTCTAGAAGAAGAAGAGCGAGCAAGGATGAGGAAGGAAGTTGTGGAGGATGAGGAAGAAAGAAAAGAAGAGGTAGTTCTTGATTTCTTCCCAGGGGAGAGACCACATTTTGAAGAAGGAAGGGGGGTTGAGGAAGCAATTGGCGTCGAGGCTGAGGATGAAGTTGAGGTGGAAGAGGCATGCACCGGCCATGAGTTACATGTGATATCTCCACTAAACTTCGAGGAGCTGCTTGGCAAGGACCCATTTGCTGTGTCTCTTGGCCAGACCAAGGCTACATCAACATCGATCCCTCTTGGTGGATGCGATGGTGGTCAATCGAATATATCTTATCTGGTTTGGGGTAATGAGACAAGAGCATACGCGAAGGAGAGGTCTCGAGAGTGGAGACTTCATCTTCCTCAAGGCCACGAGCCATCTGCATCACCTACCACATCCCATGCTCGTGACTTGAGACTTCACCTCATTAATGAGAACCACAACTTCAAGGAGGTTTTGGGATGGACCGAAACTTAGGAGCCACCGTCCAGGTCACGACGGTAAAGAAGCGCTTGTGGGGAGGCAACCCCACCTAGGTTTGCATTTTCTTACCCTTTTCCTTTTGATTTTTTGTGTTTTTGAGTCTGGAGCGGTTGTTCACAAGTTGTATGTCATTCTGGAGTGAAAACAGGTCAATTTCGGAGTTCTGGCAGCCCACACGGCCAGCCTTGACAGTCACATGGCCGTGTGGATTTGAGTTTTGGCCGTGTGAGCTCTCGTGAAATTCCACACGGCCAGTTGTGAAAGTGACACGGCCGTGTGGAATTTCCCCTTGGGCGTGTGAGCTCTTGCAGAATATCACACGGCCAAAAGTGCTTTTAGCACGGCCGAGTGGAAATTCCTCGGCCAGCCCGTGTCGGCCGACACGGGCAAAATTCCACCTCGCACGGCCGTGTGAAGCCACGGGCTATAAACTCGGACAACACGGCGACATCGATCTGGACAACCTTGGCGACGAGTAGGCTGTACTTGTCGCCCCTCAGTGTGTGTTATTGTTTTAGACTTTTTCTGTTTGCTCCATGTGTTTGAGGAGCTTGAACTTAGTTTGTCGTGTGTTTTGTTCTTGTCTTTTGTGGATTGTTTCTTTTGTGGCCATCTGGGCCAATTCTGATCCCTAACGAACATGTGCTAGTGTGTTCTTGATGTTCCCTTAGTGCAGAACTGTCCGTTCGTTCCATGTGTCCCACGCTGACTGGTCCACTTCCAGTCCCCCGCAACATTTCAATCCGGTAACATCATTCCCCTTCTCTATCCCTCTGCTCCATTGAGGGCAATGTCGTGCTTAAGTGTGGGGGGGGGGTGCTTTGTATCGGTTGGAATGTATATACGTGTGCTTGGAGCCTAGTCCACTGTCCAAATCTCGAGATTTGAGGGCTCCAAGTATGGCTATTTGATCATATTGGCACTGTGTTTTGATTGGTGAATTGAATGGTTTTTGGATTAATGCATGACAACTAGATGGTGATTAGGACAGCCTATAATGATGACTGAGACGTGCAATAGAATTGTGTAGAGTTCAGTTTTTTGGACTGTTTGCTTGCCAACTGTGACTTGGATTGATTACTTGTTCTTGACAGTCTCTTATGCATCTAGTCCAGGGAATCAGAATGAGAGATAGAGCATATAGGTAGCCATGTGAGATTTGAGCCTGGTCGTTTCTTTCATGTGCGATAGTTCCCTCTTTTATGATGTGTAGCATTCACGTTGTCATTAGCTAAGATGATGGAGGCATAGGAATAGCCCACGACCCAATTGACTGTCCTGGTGTGTTATACCCCCTAGTCAGCCCCTTTGAGCCGTGTGTTATCCTTTCTTTCGGTCTTAAATGAAAAGTCACCCTTTTGCATCTTTTAGAAGGTTCCACAGAGTGATTTTTACATGTTCTCTACTATTTCTGCTAAATGTAATGTAAGAGTTGGAGGTAGTTCTTAAAAAGTTGGGCAGGTGTTTGAAAATGTGCAGAGGTGGTGGTTCTCTTAAGAAATGAAAAAACTGAAAGAAAAACAAAGAAAGACTGAAAGCAAAAGAGATCTACCACCAAAAATCTGAATAGTGCCCATTAAGTAGTGTTTCTTAGCAGTCTGGCTTAGAAATACTGGTATTTTTGTGAACTCCTTCGCTCTTGTGCTCTGAATTTGAGTAATGCAGAATAGCAGAAAGAAGGTACTGGTTTGATTGACTGTGAGTTTGTTGGGTTTGGAATTGTGGAACCTTGTGCTATGAATACTTCCACCACCTAAAAGGCCTTCTCCCCATGTCCAAGACCCTAGCCAGTCATTTGAACCTGTGTCTAAGACCTCTTGATTAGTTAGTGATGAAAACCATTTATGTGAACTCTAACATTTAGAGGCTGCCATCATGGTGAAGAGATGTTAGGAATTGAAAGAATAAGTATGCGCATTTTTCGCATCAAATTTTCCTGACCCCACTGGTCGAGAGTGAGCGATTCATTTCCTTGTTCTTTACACTCTTTACCCGGTGAGGAACTAGATGGCTCGGTCTTGATTCTGATGTCTTGAGTTTTATGCATGAGTTGACTGTCTTGAGTGAGTGATTGAGTCAAGTCTATGTTGGTTGATGAACAGAAGGGAGACTCCTCCTTTACTCGATTTTGCTGCACTCGAATTTTTTCTGTGGTGGTTGTCCAGGTTGCTATTGAGGTTGTTCATGTGTTGATGTTTGAAAGCCAGTATGATTCACGTGTTCTGTGCCTATATGATTTGTCCCCAATGTTGGTTGATTGAAATATGTGAGCTGACCTTGTGTCTGACTTGGTTTGCTTGGGGACAAGCAAACGGTTAAGTGTGGGGGATTTTGATAAGCGGTTAATTGCACATGTTTTTACCCCTATTCTGGAGCCCTTTGAGATGGTAATTCTCGTGTTTTAGGCCATTTTCACGCTAGGTTGTGTTTGTTTATGATATTTCAGGCCCTAGCAAGTGAATGAAGGTTTAGGAGCGAGTTCGGGGTCGATTGGACGAAGATCGGGCGCGAGGCAAGTCAAAAAGGAAGCCACACGGGCACACACAGAAGCCACACGGCCGTGCAAGTGACTACTTTGGCCGTGTGGGATTGTGCGTGCCTTCACACGGCCAGCCCTGATATTCACACGACCGTGTGAAGTTGCATTTTGGCCGTGTGGAATTCTGCGAGGCTTCACACAGCCAGGCTGGGTGAGCTGCACGGCCGTGTGACCCTGACCGTGCAGGAAGCCTGAAGTGCAATTAATCGGAACGCGGCGTTTTGACCTCATACGGGCAACTGGGTATGCCACACGGTCGTGTGGCCTTGCCCGTGTGAGTCGGGAATTTCTGTTTTTTACCCAATTTCGGGCTGCAAGTGAGAGAATCGAGTTTTGAGAGCAAAAACAGAGCCCTAGAGAGAGAAAGTACGAAGAACACATCCTAGAAGCTATCTTGGAGCTGGGTTTCATCAAATCGAGCTTGGAGATCGTCATAGGAGTGGAAATCATCATCCCAGAGCAGATTTTCCTCATCTGTATGAGTATGACTACTCTGTATTCTATTTCCCTCTCTCTCTATGGAGTAGAACCCTTCTCTCACTTGGGTATGAAGAACCCTAGTTCTATGTGTTAGGGATTTGATTATAATTACTTGGGATGATATTACTGCTTGGTTTTAATCGAATGATGCATGTTTATTGAGTCAATTGAAGTCTGATCAGCTTTTCCTGATTTCTGCTGCAACCTGAGATATATAGAATGTGATTAGGTTCTTAGAGCCTCATCATTCGGTAGTAGGAGATTGGCTATGCGAGAGTTAGCCAGTTTACTGCTTTGTACTGGAATTCAATTCCAGTAGTGGAGTTCTGTTCTTATTGCTTCAGCTTTCTATCCCGGTGAAGACTAGTCGTCTACCGGGTAGTTAGACTGAGAGAGCTTGGTCAGCTTAAGAGATTCCAAGCTACTGTCGGATCTTCCGCAGTCTAATCAACAGTAAATCAACCCAGGGAAATTACAATTGAAACCTAACTAAGGAGCTAGGGGGACTCATTCCTGAGTGACTCTTCTTGGCTTGAAAAAATCGTACCAATTCCTGCTTTCTTTCTGCTTTTGCTTTAAACAACAATCACTTGACTTAGTTGGCTAGATAATAGATAATCACTGAGTAAGCAGTAGATCTAGACCCCGGGTTGATAATATAACTTGCCACTTTACTGCATTCCCGGTCTGCGATTACACTTGGTCGCAGATTGGTGTTGTGTTTTGGAGTGTCACTACCAGAGAAGCGAAAAGACCCAGGGAGTTTTACTATCCCTTGCATGATTGGTAGTTTGCATATAGGGAAGTCCTTGGCGGATTTACGCGCTAGCATAAATGTCATGCCATATAAACTGTTTAAAAAGTTAGGCCTAGGTGAACCCAGTGATACTAGGATGAGCATTCAACTTGCTGATAGATCCATTGTGCATCCTAGGGGCATTGCAGAGGACTTGATAGTCCAGACTCGCAGTAGGGAAATTCTCATATCCTGTTGATTTTGTGATTTTGGACATAAATGAGGATGTGGATGTGCCTTTAATATTGGGTAGACCTTTTCTCGCCACTGCCAAGGCGCTCATTGATGTGAATGATAGGAAATTGATTTTGTGAGCTGGGGGTGAACAAATCACCTTCTCTCTTTCTGATAATATGAAACACCCCCAACTCCATGATGATCTAGATTACTGTGATGTTATTGTTGATTTTGAGAACGCACTCGCCATCACGAGTGCGGGTACTGGCGATTTCCTCGAGCATTGTCTTTTGCTAGGGGAACAGGCATCACAAGATGTGCAGCTGGAGGAGCAGCTTGCGGAGTTAGACGAGGCCGCGATCGAGGGGCGAGAGATACCATTCAAGCCGATCCCTATCTAGCCCCGGATCGCTACATCATTGGAGGAGCCGCCAGAGCTGGAGCTTAAGCCCCTCCCCTCTCACCTGGAGTATGCATTTCTCTGGGAGGGGAATAAGCTCCCGGTCACTGATGATCTACTAAAACTGGGGGCTCACAAGATTGATTTGGAATAGAAGGTGAATAAGTGGTAGGGCATGGGAAAAGATGCAGGTGAAGGGAAGAAATCAGAGGAGGAAGGATTGGGATCAGGAGAGGATGAGGCTGCATAGGGAATGATGTGTTCATAAAAATTAACATCTCTTGAATGAAAACTCTCTTGGTTTCAAGATCAAGCAACTTGAAACCTTTGATGCCTACTGGGATTCCCAAAAGCACACATTGTTTGGCTCTGGTTGTGAATTTTGTTCTATGGGGTCCTGCAGTAGAGGCAAAAACAAGGCAACCAAACACCTTAAGACTGCTATAGTCTGGGGGGAAACCATACAACATCTCAAAGGGTGACTTGTTGTTCAAAACTAGAGTAGGTAAACGGTTGATGAGAAAAGCAGCATGGAGTACAAACTCAGTCCAATATGACAATGGGAGTCTTGACTGGAACTTAAGAGCCCTAGCAACATTGAGGAGATGTTGGTGCTTCCTCTCAACTGCCCCATTCTTTTGGAGTGTGTAAACCACACTCATTTGGTGTTCAATACCATTCAACTTGTAAAACTCATCCATATGAAACTCATGTCCCTGATCTGATCTAATAATCTGGACAGATTTTTGAAACTGATTCTGAACCATAACACAGAATGATTGAAGCAAATTTCTGGTTTCATCTTTAGTTTTCATTAAGTAGGTCCACACATATCTACTACAATCATCTACGATTGTCAAGAAATAGCTAAAGCCATTGTAAGATTGAGTGCTCAAAGGCCCCCAGATATCCACATGTAACAGACCAAACAAAGAAGGATTGACAGAACAACTTGAAGGAAAAGGCAATTGTTTTTGTTTAGCCAAATGACAAACATTAAAATGAACTATCTGTGAAGGTATGACATGTGGAAACTGTTTGTGTATAGCTTCCACTCTAGCTATGTAAGGATGGCCAAGTCTGGCATGCCAAAGATAAAAATTCTGAGGCTGGAAGTTGAAGTGAATTGTGGCAAAGCACTTAGGTAGGGAATTGGTAGTGTTGTGCTTGTGGTTGAACACATATAAACCCTTTATCGACCTAGGCTAAACCAATCCTCCTCTGTGTAATAAGGTCTTGTATAACATAGAAAGAGGATTTGAACAAGAGTGAGACGGGCTTTGTTTTGGTAAGTTTGCTGTCTGAAACCAAATCGTAAGAAAAACTTGGCACAAACAGGACTTGTGAAAGAAACAAGTCACAGGGAAGTTTGACTACTTCTATGTGTGTGGCCTGGACCCTATTTCCATAGGTAAGTTGACATATATCCCATTTAAGCGTTTTTATTTCAAGAAGTACTTCACATGACAAACTATGTGATCTGTTGCCCCAATATCAAGCACCCAAAGTGGTTCTGCAGTATTGGCTAAGAGTGCAGACAAGACTGTAGTACCTGAACTGGAAGGAAGGTGCACTGGCTTATATTGAGTCACAACAACATTAGCAGAATGTCTGATTGAAGGTGATGTTGGCGGAGAAGGTGATGGTAATGGAGATCCCATTAGAAGCAACCTCAGTTTTTCCATTTGTTCATTGCTCAACTGCAAGCTTGCCAAACCTCCATCCTTGGTTTGCAAATCTGAGCTTCTCTTCACTGAAGCAGAAGCATCTAGGACTCCATGAGTACCTTCTGGTTCATTTCCTATTTCCACTGAACCATCAAAACAACCTCCTCCAACTTCTCTTGCCTTTTGTTTTTCAACTTAAGATATTCAAACACAGTGTGGTAGTCCTTTTTTGCAAATTGCAATACCTGCAAAACTTTTTCCCATTCTTAAAGTCTCTATCACTGGTTTGTGGGTGTTGAGAACCCTGACTGTTGTGGTTGGATGCTGCTGCAAGTGCTACCGTTTCCACTACCCTACTCTTCTTGACACATTTCATTTGTCTCTCAAGCTGCAAAATCTGCTTGAAGACAACATCAATGCTAGGCAGAACAGGGTTCATCAGCACTTGGGTTCTCGCAGACTGATATGAGTCATTGAGCCCTTGCATAATATTGATAATGAAGTCATTATCTTGATACCTCTTCAGCTCTTCATAGGGACCACTGCAAGCACAGTTAGGTATGGGTCTATACCTCTTATACTCTTCCCAAAACACAGTGATATCAGTAAAGTATTGAGTAACTGATTTCTCACCCTGAACACACTTACCCATTTGCTCATTGAGGTCATAAACCCTCATATTATCTTCCTGACTAAAACGGTTCTTTAGGTTATCCCATACATCCTTAGCATTCTCTAGTCTCATCACACTATTCGCTATGTCTTCTGCTAAAGCATTGGAGATACAACAACGAATAGTTCCATTGCAACGAAGCCAAGATTGGTAAATGGGATCTGTTACCTATGGAACTGGAATCTGTCCATCTATGAACAGGATTTTGTTCTTAGTGGCGAGAGAAACTAGCATAACTTGGCTCCAGGTGTGGTAGTTTCCATCTCCCAATTTGATAGAGATGATTGTTGATAGAGCGCCATCTTGTAGTGGTAGGTAGTAGGGAGTTAGGTATGGATCTTCATACTGGGGAAAGTTCACCAGAGTGGATTTCCCGGCGTTCTCAGTACCAGATCCAGATTTGGTTGTGTCATCTCCAGACCCAGTGTCCATCGTCTTTGGTTAGGGTAAGAAAAGTGAAAAGAGGGGAAGTGAGGTTGTGGTGACGATCTGGAAAAGAAACGTCGAAGAATGAAAGAGGGACTGAAACCGTAGTATTGAGAGCAACCAAGCTCTGATACCATGAGAAGAATCGGAGTTCGGGGGAAAATGCTCGTTAGAGCTTTCCATTGATGCTGAATCAGCTTATATACAAGCTACTAATTACACTTAATGGTAACTACAACTAACAAATGAAATGAACCTATAACTATTGTACACGTGTAAACTATACAATAAAAACGGAAACAAGGCCATTAGCCAAAACGGTACACTTCACTTCCATTCTCCTTCTTTGCAAACGTCACCGTATGAGGCTCTGCATTCTTCTTTGTTCTTCGTTCTTCATCAACAACAGAGCCTCCATTCTTCTTGACAACAAGGCTGCAAGGTGAATCATCAACCCTCTCTGTTAGTAATATTAGATTAAATTCAATTAAACGAATGAATGCGTTGTTAGTTCCAGTTTGCGAGCCGAAAATTTGGTGCTTTGTGGTACTATAGAATTTTCGCTTTAATTTGGATGAGATGAAGAGCCTAGAATTCTGCTGTTTGAAATGAAGAGCTTTGAACACTGTGGGTGGGTGGGTGAAATTCCTCATCTACCGGAGGAGAGAATTCATTGATATTGGATGAAATTAAGAACTTAGAACTCTTATCGTCTGAAATGTTATGGGAAGATTGTTACAATTGGCTACTGCTCTGTGCCTGAGGTGGGTTTTTGTCTTGAAATTGTGCAAGGAAGTTAGAAGTTAGGTGAGTTCATGTTCTGGTTTTGAATTGTTCTGATGTTCTTTTTCGCTTTTCACTCTCAGCCTCATTCGGTACTTGGACTAGTTTCCTAAATCGTAGGAACACGAGAAATTCTAACTTCTATGTAAGGAGTTGCACTATGGTTATTGGTTTAACATTTGGTTGTTTTTGTTGAATTCTAGATACAACTGCTTGATGATGTGAACCATAAGAACACCCTTGAATTTTTCTGATTTGAAGATGACAATGAGGCGAAGAATTGTTGAAACTTGTTCCTTTTGGTTGGAAACTCTGCATGTTGTTTCGTTTCTCAAAATGGAGATGAAACTAGCAGAAAGTGGAAGCCTCATGAACTTAACACCCAAGAACGTTTCGTTCAAATGAAAGGTGTGTGATTTTCAAAGTGTTTGCAGGATTGTCTACAACTTTGATATACTACCTAGTTCCGTATGTAATAGATTTTCTGTCAGGATATGAATTTGACTTGAGAAATTTAATAAATAAAACAAATCCGGGAACCCTCATATGTTCTAAAATCAAAGTATGGTCATTCTGCATTACATCGTTTATCCCCCATTCATAAAGTACAATAGATTGCTAGTCACCAGGAGGTCTCAAATTCAATAAATCTGATCATGTGTGAATGAACTTAGGAAATGCAAGCTCTAAAACCTAGGTTTCACAACGAGAAGAGACCAGGTATAAAATACTAACTATGGATTGTAAGAAATGTAATTAACACTAGGCCAAAATAGAGTTGATATAATCAGCCTAGCTACTAGTCAAGCAGATTGAGTTGCTACAGCTTACAAGTCTGCTAATATGTCATCACGAGCTGGAGCATAGCTGCAAATCTAGATGAATCGGTAAGGAAACATGTTTACCACTAAAAAATCACTCAATACCACATTGATTATTTTCAAGGAGTGGTAGTGATTTATAAGGTCAGCTCAACATTAATTAATGATTAAAAGAGATAGTTGGGCCTTGTTGGGTTGGGTTTTTGGGCCTAAGTGGCCAAGCCCCTTCTTCCCTACATGATGGCCGACCCGTCCCCTTGGCCCCATAGCCGAACGATGCGTTTCACTCCTTAGTAGGAAATTTGGCCTCCAAAAAACTAAGCCTTGGAAACAAGTCGACCAAGGCGACACAACGGGGTGCCAAACGGTCGGGTACCAAGGCGGGTACCAAAACCTTGGAAACAAGGCGACACAACGGGGTGTCAAACGACCGGGTACCAAGCCTGGTACCAAATAAGGGGGAGAACCAAGTAAGAAATTTGGCTAAGTATGGAGCTAAGGGGGTACCAGGCGGGCAAGGCAACCTCGGTACCAAGGCGACCAAGGCGACACAACGGGGTGCCAAACGGTCGGGTACCAAGGCGGGTACCAAAACCTGCTTGGCAGCCAACAAGACGAACTTGATAGCCAGACATCAGGGTATCAAGCCAACAAGACAAGAAATTCGACTAAGACATAGTGACCAGCTAAGGTGGCCACCCAACTATGGATAGATCGGCCAAGATGAAGAGTTCATCCCTTATGGGGCCATATGGAGACCAAGCCACCAGGACTGGCTTGGTAGCAAGGGGTGTCAAGTTAATTACATGGGCTTGGTGGCATGCCGGAATTGGCAACCAAGGCAACGAAAAGGGGTCCCTAAGGTAGTTGGAGCAACAAGCCGGCTAGCAGTTACCAAGGCGGTTACCAAGGCAGTTACTCCTAGTGGCTATAAATAGAAGAAACGAAGAAGAAGCAAGGGTTCCACAACCAAACATTTGACGCACAATGTCAAAATTTATCTTTTCTCTGCAAATCAGCTTTTAGTCTTTCGGAGCTCTCACTGAACCTCCATAGGAGTAGAGTAACTTAGATTGTTCCCAAAAAACCATCAAAAACATCAAACACCCTCGTTCGAACATTGTTCGGAGAGGAGTGAACCGTGTTATTAATCGTTGTTCGAGAAGTCAAGGTGCATTCATTGCATTCAAACAAAAGTTTTTCCTCGCCGGAAAACAAATTGGCACACCCGGTGGGACAATTGTGTGTTTGATTCCTGGAGGAAGCTTCTGCTGGCAACACTCTTCAGGTAAATTCTCAACTTGATTGTCTTAACTCCTGTGTAGATAGGCGGTTAAGTCAACTTTTTGAAATTGTAACTAAAAATAGGAATGATTTTGATGAGTTTAGGAGAATTTTGACCACACCAGTGGTACAATCACGAGCTTTGCCAATTGATGGCACAAGTTCAACTCCAAACAATGCAAATTTTTCTCCCGTCGGTGGCCAGAATGGCTAACTACGACAAGATAACTTACCGCCGCCGGTGACACCCCAACCAACCTCTCACCACGTGAATCGCTGCGAGATTCCCGCCACCACTCAAGTGGAGGCTTCAGTTAACGTGGGAGGTGGAGAACTGCCTCCGCGAGGCAAAAATTTTGCCACTACATTCAACATCCATGTTGAACAACCGCCATACATCCCGGTGGCGAGACCCTACATAGCTCCTCCTAACATGGGTGGGGGAGGAAGGTTAGGTGTTGGGGATCAAGTTCTCCCACGTGCTTACCCAGCATCCATACCACCCCAAGTCCATGGGCATGGTATGGACCCCATGGGGTTCGTACCGCCAGGGGGGCAAGGGGGGCATGATGCTAATACCCTAAGGGATCAGGTGGCTGAACTCCTTAAAGAGTAATTTGGTTTAGGAGTAAGGCCCACCATGCCACCTGTGTACCGTAAGCCTTACCCGGAATGGGTAGATAGGCTATACCCATTCCCAAGAGGGTTTAGGGTGCCCAAGTTTGCCACCTTCACCAGTACTAGTGACCAATCCACCGTTGAACATGTGGGACGGTTTACTGTCCAATGTGGAGATGTGGGTGACTTTGTCAAGCTGATGCTTTTTGACAATTCGTTGACTGGGCCAGATTTTGCATGGTATGTCAACTTGCCGTCTAACTGTGTCCAAACTTGGCAACAGATGGAACAAATTTTCCATGCCCAGTTCTATAGATCTGAGCCCGAGGTCTCAATGGCTGACTTGGCACGCATGCGCCAACAGCCAGGGGAGTCGGTTGAGCATTTTTTGACTAACTTCAAGAATGCTCGTAACCGTTGCTTTGTCAACTTGACAGAGAGGGAATTTGTCAAGCTTTCTCAAGGGGGCTTGAGCTTTGAGTTAAGGAAGAAATTCCAAGACAGAGAGTTCTCGGACTTGTTCCAACTCATGTCTTGTGCTGTGAGATATGAGTCTCTCCTCCAAGAAGAGGAGAATAGGAGGACTGCATCAAGGGGGCAATACTTCCCCACAATCAACTACCCTGTTAACCATGTTGGCCAAGAGGCCAATGAGGTGGAGGTAGATCTGGCTGAATTGGCCCCAGGGAAGCCATACGTATGTGCTTCTTTGGCTAAGGCTGAAAATGAGCCACAAGGGGGCAGACCCAATAGGGCCCCTATCCAGCCACGCAAGTACTCCTTTGACGTCTCGAAAGCTGACTTGATTTTTGACAAACTCTACAAGGATGGTCAGATCAAGTTAACTGGGGGGCATAACATACCACCACCTGAGAAATTAAAAGGAAAGAAGTATTGTAAGTGGCATAACAGCATGTCACATGCCACTGACTCATGTGTGATTTTTCGTAATATCTTGCAGGATGCTATTGACTTGGCACGCATGCGCCAACAGCCAGGGGAGTCGGTTGAGCATTTTTTGACTAACTTCAAGAATGCTCGTAACCGTTGCTTTGTCAACTTGACAGAGAGGGAATTTGTCAAGCTTTCTCAAGGGGGCTTGAGCTTTGAGTTAAGGAAGAAATTCCAAGACAGAGAGTTCTCGGACTTGTTCCAACTCATGTCTTGTGCTGTGAGATATGAGTCTCTCCTCCAAGAAGAGGAGAATAGGAGGACTGCATCAAGGGGGCAATACTTCCCCACAATCAACTACCCTGTTAACCATGTTGGCCAAGAGGCCAATGAGGTGGAGGTAGATCTGGCTGAATTGGCCCCAGGGAAGCCATACGTATGTGCTTCTTTGGCTAAGGCTGAAAATGAGCCACAAGGGGGCAGACCCAATAGGGCCCCTATCCAGCCACGCAAGTACTCCTTTGACGTCTCGAAAGCTGACTTGATTTTTGACAAACTCTACAAGGATGGTCAGATCAAGTTAACTGGGGGGCATAACATACCACCACCTGAGAAATTAAAAGGAAAGAAGTATTGTAAGTGGCATAACAGCATGTCACATGCCACTGACTCATGTGTGATTTTTCGTAATATCTTGCAGGATGCTATTGACTTGGCACGCATGCGCCAACAGCCAGGGGAGTCGGTTGAGCATTTTTTGACTAACTTCAAGAATGCTCGTAACCGTTGCTTTGTCAACTTGACAGAGAGGGAATTTGTCAAGCTTTCTCAAGGGGGCTTGAGCTTTGAGTTAAGGAAGAAATTCCAAGACAGAGAGTTCTCGGACTTGTTCCAACTCATGTCTTGTGCTGTGAGATATGAGTCTCTCCTCCAAGAAGAGGAGAATAGGAGGACTGCATCAAGGGGGCAATACTTCCCCACAATCAACTACCCTGTTAACCATGTTGGCCAAGAGGCCAATGAGGTGGAGGTAGATCTGGCTGAATTGGCCCCAGGGAAGCCATACGTATGTGCTTCTTTGGCTAAGGCTGAAAATGAGCCACAAGGGGGCAGACCCAATAGGGCCCCTATCCAGCCACGCAAGTACTCCTTTGACGTCTCGAAAGCTGACTTGATTTTTGACAAACTCTACAAGGATGGTCAGATCAAGTTAACTGGGGGGCATAACATACCACCACCTGAGAAATTAAAAGGAAAGAAGTATTGTAAGTGGCATAACAGCATGTCACATGCCACTGACTCATGTGTGATTTTTCGTAATATCTTGCAGGATGCTATTGAGAAGGGGCGTATCAAGTTCCCGGAGCCAAAGAAGGATGCCATGTTGGTGGATACTGACCCATTTCCCAACGTGGTAGGCATCAACATGGTTAACCCGGACCTCTCTAAAATTGAGTTGCCCCGTTTCAAGTTGGTGTTGGATACAACGCCGCCTCAACATGGGAGCTCCAATGCAACTCATGAACAAGGGAGCTCGTCAGGTACAAAGCAGGCTAGCCCGGCCGCAATGATGACAGATGAAATTGAAAAGTTTTGCGCTCAGTGCAAGAAGAGCTTCAAACTGGATGAGGCGAGGCCTTCCGCTCACCAAAGACTTGGCCAACCCAACAGGCCGAGATACCCTTATTATCAGAGACAAGTGGAGGGGGTCGTCCAGCCGGCTTGGGGGCAACGAAGGCAGTGGATAGCACATGGGATTCCATCAATGCGTATTCCTCCCGTCAGAGGCCCTCCTGTGATCAGAACTTTTAAGATTCCCAATGTGCCACAAGGAGGGTGGCATACTGACTCACTTCTACTGTCACTCTAGGGATTGGCCAAGTGAAACCACTTCCTAAAGTGTAGTATAGCGGGTTTGGGTTTTAATGTCCACCCGGGTCCTAGATTTGATGACTACTCGGTGAATTCTTGTTATCTAGCAATGAAACTTTAATGCAAGTCTAAACTAACAAACAAACAAAGCAAGTAAACTGTTGTTTTCAGGTTAAGAGAGGTCCCCCGGATATGGTTCCCCCTAGACTGCAGTTAAGCCGGATTGCAATTACCAAGTTCAGTTTCTATGATAGTTATACTGCGGAAGGTTCTTAAAAAGTCTGAAGTCTCGACTAAAGGTCTTCAGACCCTCCCAATCTGAGTCTCTAGCGGGGCGACTAACCTCCACCGGAGTAAACAGATTGAGGTCCTAACGAACAAAACCTCCACTACCGAAGTGAATTCGGTACAGAATAGTGAGTTGGCTCCTCGACTAAAGTCACCAAATCCCTACCTTCAATCAAGGATGCTCTATCAACCTAGGCAGATATTCTCATTCTAGGTTAAAGCAGAAACAATAGGAATTTGATCAGGATTCATGCCATTCAATCATTCAAACCTCAATTGAATATAATAAAATCATAGAATCAGTACTTGGGTTCATACAATCAAACCTAACATACAAATCTAGGGTTCTCCATACCCAGATGAATGGGAGAACTACTCCATGGAGAAAGAAGCAAAAGCAGAATCAGACGCGGAATTCATACTGTGAAGGATGGATTCCTCCTCCTGGACGTTGATTGGCACTTCTCCAAGCTCAAGCTAGCCTCCAATGGTGATGAAGATCAAGCTAGGGCACTTGGAGACTCTTGTTCGTCACTTTCTCTCTCTAGGAATCACTCTGTCTCTCTAAAACTTGAATCCCCTTATGTTTTGGCTGAAATCTGCTTAAAAGGGCATCACTGGGCAAAACACGGTCGAGGCACGGCCGTGCTTTGCTCCAGCCCGCCCGTGCTTTGTCAAGGGTTAATTACACGGCCAGCCTGTTGGGAGAAACACGGCCGTGCTTTGGTGTACACGGCCGTGTTCTGTCTCAGCCCTGCCCGTGTTTTGAGCTATTGGTTGTCAAACTCAGATCAAGCCTCGGCAGTAAAAGCACGGTCTCAGAACACGGCCGTGTTCTGATTTAGGCATGCCCGTGTTTTGGCTCCAGCTCGACCGAATGACTTCCGAATGTCCCGAAACTCGTGCTTAGCCTTTTCTTTGACGCTTGGGACCTGAAATATGACAAAGTAGCACAACCCGACGTAAAATAGGCAAAAAATACACGACTATGCCCCTCAAACGGATAAGAACTAGGGGTGCAAATACGTGCAATTACATCGTTATCAAATTCCCCCACACTTAACCGTTTGCTTGTCCCCAAGCAAACCTAACTCAAACCAATGCAACTCTCCAAACCTCTATAGCAACAAACAACCCAGATCGTAGGTAGAGGACTTCCTAGATCATTTAGCAGCTTACGAGGTCAACCGACGCACAAGTCATCTCATAGCTTCTTCGGCGAGAGCACTAGTATCGAGTCGGCATCATGGCAAATAGTGAACAGAGGACAAATGAATCGTGGATGAAGAGATTCTCAAAAACAAAGGATCATGGACTCACATTTCTCAAGGTGCTCTATTTTCTTCTTGAAGATGGTTGGAACCCCTTTTCTTTCTGTTATGCTTGTTTTCTGTTATTTTTTTTTTTCAAGGGTCCCAACCTGCTTTTCAGAAAATGGGGGCTCCCACCTAGCAGAGGTTTTGCGGGAGCCCGGCTCTTACCGGCCATGCCAGGAACGGATGTCTCGAGCCTCGTGCGGGGGAAAGACATGTAAGGGGGCTGGAGGTAGTAGGTGGAAATTGGGAACGAATTCCCGTCTACCCTTACACACTTTCGCCCTATTCGCACGGGAGACGTTATTTTAAAGCACATTTTCGAGCACCTGTTAAACTCAAAACATGAAACAAGAGTCCATGACAGGTAGAGAGTCCACAACACCACACAATTCAAGGGTCCTAAGATCACTAATTCACTCAATCAACCAACACAATATGAAGAAAAAATGAGACTTCTTAAATGCATCAACATCCTCCATAGTGCTACACTACCTCCCTAGGTTGCATATTACTATAGAGACTGTCAATTCAAAGCATACTAAGCAGGCAATTGCAAGGAACACGTACTTGGAGCCCTCAAATTTAAAAATTTGGACAGTGGACTAGGCTCCAAGCACACAAACAGATCTAATGCAGTCAAAAGATAAACATCCCCCCCCCCCCCACACTTAAGATCGACATTGCCCTCAATGGAGAAGAGGGAAGGGAAAGGGGAACGATGTTACCGGTATACACGGACTGCAGGAGACTGGAGGCGGACCAGTCGGAGTGAGCGGGCTGGAGAGAGGACCAGTCAAGACAAGCACAGCTAAAGGAAACCAAAGAGCTCAAACACAATATGTTAGGTCCAATGGTCAGCCCAATAATACATCATCCAAAAAAAAATAAAACAAACCAAAACCAAACCGGTTTACCATCCGACTCAAAACACAAGAAAGAAAGTCAAACCGTGGTGGGGTTGCCTGCCCACAAGCGCTTCTTTACCGTCTTTTAGCTGGACGTTCATGGTGGATACTCAGGGAGGTGCAGGGACAGGTGCCTCTAAGAGCGGATCCACGTCGCTCTTGAGGTACAGCTTCAGGTTGTGGCCTTGCACCCGACGGATGCGACCACCATCATCGGTCAGCTCGACCTGGCCATCTGGCAAGATGCAGGCGAGTGAATACTCGGATGGCCAGGGTGGTCGTGGTGCAGGGGGTGGAATCAGCTCATAGTGGTCTCCACCCTTCTTCCGTGCAGGCTTAGCAACCTGCTGCTTCGGCTGCCACTCCTCCTTGAACTTTTTGTTCGGAGGCGAGACTGGATGGAGTGGCGGCGAAGGAATGATAGGAGGGTCCTACAAAATAAGAGGTGCAGAAGGATACACGACAGGCTCGTGTACCTGATCAGAAATGGCATACACAGGTGTGACAGAAATCATAGCACAGTGATCGAATTCAGTCACAGAAAAAGTAGCCTGTTCATTCCCAGCACGCAGGATCAGTTTACCATCATGCACATCAATAAGTGCCTTGGAGGTGGCAAGAAATGGTCTAACCAGAATCAAAGGCACATCCACATCCTCATGTATATCAAGAATAACAAAATCAACAGGATATGTGAATGCACCTACATTAACAAGCAGATCCTCTATGATCCCCCTAGGATGCACAATGGAACGATCAGCTAGCTGAATGCTCATCCTAGTAGGGCTAAGTTCACGTAGGTTTAGCTTTTTATACAACTTATATGGCATGACATTTATGCTAGCGCCTAGGTCCGCCAAGGACTTGCCTACATGCATGCTGCCAATGGTAAGAGGGATAGTAAAACTCCCTACGTCCTTGCGCTTTTCGGGCAGCTTGTTCTGCAGGATAGCAGAACACTCCTCGCTCAGCAACACTGTCGAGAGATTCCCAAGTTTCTTCTTGTTGGTGAGGAGATCTTTCATGAACTTCACGTACTTGGGCATCTTCGACAGTGCCTCCACAAACAGTATGTTGATGTTGAGCTGCTTCAACATTGCCATAAAATTGGCAAACTCAGTCTCCAACTTGTCTTTGTGTAGGCGAGTGGGGAAGGGAAGCTGGGGTACATGCTCCTTAACCACTGGTTGTGACTTGGGAGCAGGGGCTTCCTTCTCCACCCACACTGCTGCATCGTCGGCTGGAAGTGCTGAAGCAGGTAGTGGTTCCTCCTGCATGGCCGGGATAGGATCAGCAGATATGGGCTTATCGCTCCTGGTAAAAAAGGCATCTAGCTGCTGGTGCTGGTGAGGATCACGAGGATTCGGAATAGTGGTGGCAGGCAGATCCCGGTGCCCTGGTAGTGTTTTGGCGGGCCAAGATACCCACCTGGTGCTGCAGATCTTGCAAAATGGCCCCTTGGTTCCTCTGACCTGCCTCTAGTGAGGCTATGCTCTGGTCCAACCTCGTGACAGTTACCTGAGTGTTAGTCATGAATGAAGCTAGAATATTTTCCAGCTTTGTCATCCGATCATCTGAGGCAGGAGCTGCTGCTGGCTCGGCATACTGACGCTGGGGCTGCTAGAATGGTTGCCCCTGCCTAGGCTGGTAGGGCTGCTGCAGTGGGGCTGGCCCCTGTCTAGCCTGGAAAGGCTGCCTCTGCTGAAAACCACCGGCTGGTGCTGGGAAACCAGGTGGTTTAGTGGTGTTACTGCTCCAGGCGAAATTGGGATGCTGGCGCCACCCCTCATTATATGTGTTGCTGTACAGGTCGAGGCGCCGAGCATTGGCGATGAAGTCCAACTGCTCTTGGGGAGTAGTAGACTCCCTCATAGCCTGGCAGTCTTCCACTAAGTGATTTGAGCTCTCACACCACTGACATTGAGCTACTAGAGGTGTAGCCAAACCTCTGCCCGGAATAAGACTGTTGGGCTGCTTCAATGTCTGCACTAACTCAGCTACCTGCTGCTCGAGCCCTGATCTGGTCTCCATGGCATGCACACCACGGTCCCGGGAATGTCTGCCTCTGCTGCTCTTCCCCCAGGAATGATCTCTGGCAGCCAAGGTATTGATCACCTGGTTCAGTTCGGGTGGAGTCTTAGTAAGAATATCCCCTCCTGGGCATAGAGACTCAATCACCCTCTGGCTGTCCGGAGAGAGAGCACTGTAGAAGTTCCCCACTGTGAATGCATCACTAAAGCCATGATGGGGACACTGCCAGAAATATCCCATGTACCGCTCCCATGCATCACGAAGTGACTCATCTGGCTCTTGGCGGAAGTGAGTGATCTCCCGCTGGATCTCTGTAGTCTTCGATGCCGGATAGTACCTGTGTACGAATTTGTCAGCCAGATCGTCCCAAGAGGTGATGGACAATGGGGGCTGGGTCTCCAACCACCTCTTAGCATTCCCCGCCACAGAATGGGGGAAAAGGTGAAGGTGGATTGCATCATCGCGGACACCATTCAGTTTGAACCCGTTCGTCAGCTGCAGAAAACGGGACAGATGTACCCTGGCCTCCTCATCCTTCAAGCCATGGAACTGGATAGAGGATGTAATGAGCTGAATCCAGCTTGGCTTGATCTCGAAGTTGTTTGCTGGAATAGGCGGGTAGAGGATGACCAGGCGGATGTCAGCAATCCGTGGAGTGTAGTAGTACTCCAAGGTGGGACCCGGCGGCGGGTGATGATGATGAACCCCATCGGCCTGGGGTATGGGGTGGTTCCCCAGGACCTGATTCACCGGGGGAGCCTGCTGAGGATTCCCCTGGTGTGGATTGTATTCTCCGTCCATCCCGTACTCTTCCTCAGAATCGCTGCTCAGGTGGCCGTCTATGCGCTCTTCCGTAGCCACTCTAGCTCGTTGTTGTCTCCTGAGTTGGCGACAGGTGCGGTCAATCTCTGGATTTAACGGCAGTAAACCTCTCGACTGGCTACGGGTCATGCACTACCTGCACACACTCAAGCAAGCAAACCCATGAAGGCACAAGTGGGACAAAGCAAACAATGCGAAAAGAAAAGCTGAATTAACAGAAATCACTTTTCTTCAACAACCTAGCCGTCCCCGGCAACGGCGCCAAAAACTTGACTCACTTCTATTGTCACTCTAGGGATTGGCCAAGTGAAACCACTTCCTAAAGTGTAGTATAGCGGGTTTGGGTTTTAATGTCAACCCGGGTCCTAGATTTGATGACTACTCGGTGAATTCTTGTTATCTAGCAATGAAACTTTAATGCAAGTCTAAACTAACAAACAAACAAAGCAAGTAAACTGTTGTTTTCAGGTGAAGAGAGGTCACCCGGATATGGTTCCCCCAAGACTGCAGTTAAGCCGGATTGCAATTACCAAGTTCAGTTTCTATGATAGTTATACTGCGGAAGGTTCTTAAACAACCTGAAGTCTCGACTAAAGGTCTTCAGACCCTCCCAATCTGAATCTCTAGCGGGCGACTAACCTCCACCGGAGTAAATAGATTGAGGCCCTAACGAACAAAACCTCCACTACCGAAGTGAATTCAGTACAGAATAGTGAGTTGTCTCCTCGACTAAAGTCACCAACTCCCTACCTTCAATCAAGGATGCTCTATCAACCTAGGCAGATATTCTCATTCTAGGTTAAAGCAAAAACAACAGGAATTTGATCAGGATTCATGCCATTCAATCATTCAAACCTCAATTGAATATAATCAAATCATAGAATCAGTACTTAGGTTCATACAATCAAACCTAACATACAAATCTAGGGTTCTCCATACCCAGATGAATGGGAGAACTACTCCATGGAGAAAGAAGCAAAAGCAGAATCGGACGCGGAATTCATACTGTGAAGGATGGATTCCTACTCCTGGACGTTGATTGACACTTCTCCAAGCTCAAGCTGGCCTTCAATGGTGATGAAGATCAATCTAGGGCACTTGGAGACTCTTGTTCGTCGCTTTCTCTCTCTAGGAATCACTCTGTCTCTCTAAAACTCGAATCCCCTTATGTTTTGGCTGAAATCTGCTTAAAAGGGCATCACTGGGCAAAATACGGTCGAGGGCACGGTCGTGCTTTGCTCTAGCCCGCTCGTGCTTTGCCAAGGGTTAATTACACGGCCAGCCTGTTGGGAGAAACACGACCGTGCTTTTGGTGGACACGGCCGTGCTTTGGTGGACACGGCTGTGTTCTGTCTCAGCCCTGCCCGTGTTTTGAGCTAGTGTTTGCCAAACTCAGATCAAGCCTCGGCAGTAAAAGCACGGTCTCAGAACACGGTCGTGTTCTGATTTAGGCATGCCCGTGTTTTGGCTCCAGCTCGACCGAATGACTTCCGAATGTCCCAAAACTCGTGCTTAGCCTTTCCTTTGACGCCTGGGACCTGAAATATGACAAAGTAGCACAACCCGGCGTAAAATAGGCAAAAAATACACGACTATGCCCCTCAAACGGATAAGAACAAGGTGTGCAAATACGTGCAATTACATCGTTATCACATACTTATGACATGCGTTGTCAACAACCAATACCTATTGGGGGGATGACAAGGACTCAAAGGAGGAGATTCCTACGTAAGAATGCCGCAGCACGGCAGGGGAGGTATCCAGTAATACTTGGTGCGAGGATCAGACCATCACAACACAATGATGTTGTTCCACCAAATATAGAGGTGGACAACTCAGTGACTACCAGGCTCAAGGTGACAATGACTGGCAAAGGGAAGCAGGTCCAAGTACAGGGTGATGTCAAAGTTCGTGAAGGGGTTGAGGATGACGTCCAAGAAGGAGGTGAATATGAAGATGACATGTTAGAAGATGAGCATCCCAATCCCAAATTCGATAGAGGCAACAAGGATGATGAAGGGGATGACCAAGGACCCCCTTTGACAATCCAGTTTGGAACTTTACCGCCAATGGTGGTCACAAACTACATACTACCTATGGTCTTCCAATTTAATAAGGAAGACCGGGATAGGTATGTGGAGGAAGAAGAGGTAGTAGAAGAGGCTGAAGATATAGACGGGTCCGTTGCTGAGTTAACCGAGGCATTTGCTCGTTTGGAAGCAAGTGATGAGCCATGGGGTGTTAGGATGGCTCGTTTGGGAAGTAGGATTGATCTAGCTGCTGAGGTGGCAAGACAAGGCAAGAGTTCCCAGCAACTCCTGAAAGAACTCCATGAGGCAGGCCATAAGAGTGTTGGTTTGCTTGGTGAAGATGATGGGAGATATCCTTTTTATGTGTTATACCAGGGTCCTGAAGCTTCATCATCCTCACCCATCCAGAACCCTTCTTGGGGTTGGGATTTTGATGGTGAGGTTGAGGGTGCGGCAGCAAAGGAAGAAAGTTCTCCGAGAGAAGAGGAAGTCTTGCAAGTAGCCACCTTGAAAGGGAAAGAGGTCACGAAGGAGGAAAACACAAGTGATGAGTTAAGTCATTTAGTGGTTTTCAAGGAACCAGAGCCAAGTATGCTAAGGCATTTGAGGCCCCTCTATATCAAGGCTAGGTTGGATGGTGTGCCGATGTCAAGAATCCTTGTTGACAATGGAGCTGCTGTCAATGTGATGCCCACTAGGTTGTTAAGAAAACTGGGAAAGACTACAAGCGATTTGATTACCACTGATATCTTCGTTACTAGCTTCAATGGTGGATCAACATCAGCAAGAGGGATACTACCAGTCTTAATTGGAGTTGGTAATCAAGAGAAAATGACTGCCTTCTTTGTGGTGGATGGGGCGATAAGCTACAATGCCTTGTTGGGAAGGGATTGGATTCATGCCAACAAGTATGTCCCATCATCACTTCATCAGTGTTTGATGTTTTGGAATGACGAAGGAAGGGTGGAGGTAGTACAAGCAGACACCAACCCCTTTGCAGTTGGTGCTAACATGGCCGAGGCTCCACTCTATCATGGAGACTTCGGGCCTCTACAAGTGAGGAGTATGGATGGAGGTTCGTGTACAGTGGTGATGTCAAGTGCTAAGATATTGAGCATGGCATGCCTCGACCCCCTTGCCGACATTGTGAGACCATCTATGATTGCTTTGGATGGTCCACCTAAAGTCGAAACGAGTTTCAATGATGAGTAGACCACTTCGAGACGAGGTAGTGGGCAAGGCCGAAGTGACGACCTTGTTGGAGAAGTTAGCCATCTATCAGTGCGAGCAGAGGTTAGCTGGTGAGGAAGCGGTGTTGATGGCTGACTGTGTGCCTGACGATGACTTGCCTGAAGAAGGCAAGGTACCGCGTATAGCTGGAGAAGACCAAAGGCCTATGACATCACGTGATGTGTTGGAGGAGATCAATCTTGGCACGGAGGACGACCCACGTCCTACTTTCATCAGTGCCATGCTCCCCGAAGCCGAGAGGTATGAGTTAATTAATTTGTTAAAAGAATTTAAGGATTGTTTTGCATGGGATTATCACGAGATGCCTGGTCTAGATAGAAATTTAGTAGAGCATAGATTACCAATTAGTAATGGTTTCAAACCCTTTAAACAGCCGCCTAGACGGTTTGCTTATGAGGTCTTGCCAGAGATGAAGAAAGAAATTGAAAGATTGTTGAAGGCTGGCTTCATCAAGACAGCCATGTATGTGGAGTGGTTATCCAACGTAGTGCCAGTTAGAAAGAAGAATGGCAAGATACGCGTATGTGTAGATTTTAGAAATTTAAACTTAGCCACTCCTAAGGATGAATACCCAATGCTAGTAGCAGACATGTTGCTTGATGCAGTGACTAGGCATAAGATCTTTTCTTTCATGGATTGTTACTCAGGCTATAATCAGATCTACTTAGCCGAGGAAGACATCCACAAGACCGCGTTCAGATGTCCTGGAGCCATAGGGTGCTATGAGTGGCTCGTCATGCCTTTCGGGTTGAAGAATGCTAGTGTCACTTACCAACGAGCCATGAATGCTATCTTTCATGACTTGATTGGTGAGTTGGTTGAGGTCTATGTGGATGACATTGTTGTCAAGTCTAAGGTAACAAGTCAACACTTCTCTCATCTTCGCATGGCCTTCTTACGTATGAGAGGCCATAACTTGAAGCTAAATCCACTTAAGTGTGCATTTGGCGTGTCTGCAGGTGACTTCTTAGGGTTCCTTGTTTGCCAACGTGGCATTGAGGTTGATAAGAGCAAAACCAAGGCCATCATTGAGTCCATGCCACCAAGTAATAAGAAAGAGCTTCAAAGGTTCCTCGGCCAAGTTAACTACATTCAACGTTTCATCTCGAACGGTGCTGGCCGAACCCGAGTCTTCTCTCCTTTGTTGAAGTTGAAGCAGGAAGATGAGTTTGTATGGCATCAAGAGCATCAACAAGCCTTTGATGACATCAAGAAGTACCTGGAAACCCCGGCGGTACTCAACTCTCCAATCTCACATCGGCCATTGAAGTTGTACCTTTCAGCCACTAACACCTCTGTAGCGTGTCTGTTGGCTCAAGATAGTGACTCTGGCCATGAACAGGCCGTGTACTACTTAAGTAGACTGTTAAATGAGGCAGAACAAAAGTACTCTCCTGTAGAGAAGCTATGTTTAGCCTTATATTTTTCTTGTATAAAGCTAAGGTACTACTTGATGCCTGTTCAAGTGCAACTCATATGTAAGACTGATATAATAAAGAACATGTTGTCCCGGCCAATCATCCATGGGAGGATTGGTAAGTGGACACTTGCACTATCTGAGTTCAACTTGCAATATGTGCCTCAAAATGCCATAAAGGGCCAAGCATTGACTGACTTTTTAGCTGACTACCCATGTGTGGATGTGCCAGCTGAGTTGGTAGAAATAGATATGGTGGAGGAGGCCCCTTGGACCTTATACTTTGACGGATCAAAAACACGGTCTGGAGCGGGTGCTGGCGTGGTCCTCACTTCCCCATCAGTTCATGCCATGCACTTTGCCTTTACACTTGATCTCCCATGCACTAACAATCAAGCCGAGTATGAAGCTTTAGTGGTAGGACTGGAGATGCTTGTTGACTTGAAAGTCAAAAGTGTTAACATCCAAGGGGACTCCCAACTGGTAGTCTACGAAGTACTTGGTGAATTTCGATGCATCAATTGCATACTAGAGACATATCTTGATTATGTCCAAATATTAATTACCCACTTTGATAATGTATCCATCAAGTATGTTCCTCGCCAGGACAATGGCAAGGCCAACTACTTAGCACAACTAGCTTCGGGGTTCAAAGAGTTTGCTCATGAAGGGGGAGAGCAAATTTTTGTGCGAAAGCTCAACCCACTACATGCAAGGCTTAAGCAAAGAGTAGATGTGTTTACGATTGAAGAAGACGCCAGTGACTAGCGTACCCCCTTGGTAGCATACTTGAAGAATCCAACAGGGGATGTGGATAGTGCCGTCAAATTCAAGGCAAGGAACTATGTCTTGTTGGATGAGGTCTTGTTCAAAAGGAGACCAGACGGTTTACTGTTGAAGTGCTTGGGGGGCAAGGAGGCCCTACAAGCCATGGGTGACGTTCATGAAGGGATATGTGGTGCTCATCAAGCAGGCCCTTCTATGAGATGGGTACTCCACCGGTATGGGTACTACTGGCAATCCATCGGGGAAGATTGTGCCGCTTTTGCTAAGGGGTGTGAGGCTTGTCAACGACATGGCCGAGTGCAAAGGGCTCCGACCATCGACTTGAAGTCTATTATCAAGCCTCGACCTTTCATGGGATGGGCCATGGACTTGATTGGAAAGATTTATCCACCATCTTCTGATAGACATACGTTTGTCATCTTGGCAACTGATTACTTCACCAAGTGGGTGGAGGCCAAGCCAATGACAGTGGTGAATAAAGGAGAAATCATCAAGTTCATCAAAGAGAATATAATACATAGGTTCAGCTTGCCAGCTACCATAACAGCTGACCAGGGTACCGTGTTCACGGGAGGGGAAGTGATGGCTTTTTCCGAAGAACACGGCATCAAAATCATATTCATGATCGATTGATCAATGGTAAGTATCTCAAGCCCTACGTCCATTCTCTTTGGGACTTGGGGTGTCAAGGAGTTCAATGTTAGTAGGCCACCTTGGTGGCCGGCATGCCAAGCCTCCCACACCCTAAGGCATGGCATGACACCCCCCATGATGAAGTATGGCTTGAATAGCTAGCCATGACATGGAGGGTACGTTGAGACAGAAGTACGAAATTGATATGTGGGCGGTAAAGCCAAGTAGATTGGTATCACACTTTATCAATAATAAAAATAGAGTTTATTACTAGGCAATGAAAAGAACATCCCACCAAAGGCAAACACTAAAAGGCCGAGTCATCTGAATACCAAAAGGAAAAAAGCCAAATCCATGGCTAAGCCGAGCGTCTTAAATCGTGAGAACGAGCTAACAAAAAAGAAAAAATGAAGTATGGATGATTTAGCCAGGCATGTGATGGAGAGCCTCTTTGACGATATCTCGCAGGTTGAGGAAGGTAGCAAGATGGGTGTTGTATACAAAGATGGCTTGTTCCTTCTCCTGAGATAGCTGTGCCATAGGAGTCATTGGGCCCATTGTTTCCTTGAGGTTGTGAGCTTTTTCCACTAGCTGTCGGAAGTCTTGAGACATGGGAACATGTTGAGCCTGGTCCTTGGCAGCTTCTGCACGAACTTGGGCAAGCTCTTTCTCGAGTTCAGCTATCTTGGCTTGGCGAGCTGCTTCCCTTGTTTTGAAGCCAATAAGAGAACAACAAGGCTGGATAGTGACTCAAGAGCTTGTCCAGGCCAGCGATTCTTGGAAGCCATGATTGCCTGCTGGGGAGTGAGTGAGAGGTACTGGTCCAACTCAGTGAGGGCAACACGTGTGGCTTCAGAAGAGGGGCAACGAATTGGGATTCCTCCCCAAGTGACTCTAAGTTTTGGAGGAGATCGAAGCAGTGGCCGAGCGAACTTAGATCCTACAATGGTTTTTATTAAGTTATGGACAAGCCGAGTTATACAAAGAAAAAACAAGGGAGAGTAGGTTGTAGCGCTTACCAGGGTTGGAGTAGTGTTACGGGTTGTGGTGTGGAAATCCGGAGTGGTAGAGGAAGAGAATATAACCCGCTCGGTCTCATCCATGTTGGTAGTGGATGGTCCGATGCTAGAACCTTCTAAAGCACCCTGGGCATCGTGGTACTCGGAGGGGAGCTGATAGTCGTTGACATTGAGAAGACCCCCGGTGTGCTTGTTGCCGAAGCCACCCTCCAAGTCATTAAGGAGGTTGTTCTCCAAGATAGCTATGTTAGAGACGTTGGCTTGATGACTTGATGAGAACAAGTTGGTTGTCGTAACTTGGAAGGGTCCACCTTTTGATGGCGAGGGAGCAGTAGAGGCGAGAAACTTATGAGTAGGATTTCCAAGGCCAAGAGGGCCGAATGACGAAGTGTGAGGTACAACCGTTGGGTTGATCGAACCTGAAGGGGACCCACTTGTCACTGCCAAACTTGACGACGAGAGGTTTGAATCCTTCAGTTGGTTGAGACCTTCATGGATAGACAAAGGAGATGGTAGGGGCTGCAAGGTGGAAGGTGTCTTGTCTAGAATCTCCATTCGGTTGGGCCCTTAGGCTCAGTATCGGTGTCCGAATATGTAGACATTGTTGTGGGACGGCCCTCGAGGTCCTCATCGGTGGAGTTGTCATCTACTAGCTTCGAACCCTCATCGTCTTCGCCTTTGTCGCCAGTATTGCCTCTAGAGAGGTTTTCTTCCTCGATCTCAACTGATGACAAAGACTGCAAGGAAAATTCTTATTAGGTTATTGATCTAAGGAAGATGAACTAACAAGATAGTTTAGCACTTACTCGTGGATCCTTCAAAGAAACCTTGCGCTTGGTGGATCTAGGGGGGCTATCTACGCTAAGACCTACATTTGAAAACAAAGTTCTAGAAGAACTCAAAGGATATGAAAAATAGTATGGCAAAGAGTTTGATAGAGGGGAAGCTTACATGCTCGTCGTTTAGCCTTGGAAGTGATGTAGGAGGGGCCGTTTCTTTGACACTATCACCTTGGTTGCTCGAGTTAATGGCTTCCGAGCTGGCGTTTTTCAGAACATTGTCAAGCAACCCTTGTGCTATGACTGGGGCTGAACCGTCAAAAAGACTCAAGTTCTCCATTTTGTTGGGAAAAACAGCTTGAAAGACCCGGGACAGTGCATCCTTCCTTGGCTCAAAATACTTGAACTTAGTGCTCTCCCCTTGTATACTGTGCCACATTATCAACTTGTCCACCTCTTATGCCTTCAAAGGCTTGCGTTTCATGGGTGCTGCAAAGTTGGGTGATTGAGGCAGAGATAATGGCCACATTTGCATGAGGCCAAACTGACGAGCCACAAAGTGTGGATTGTAAACCTCGGCGAATCAAGTTCATCTTCGTCTTTGGGCCTCACTGTGAAAGCCCTGGTGAACGTGGTGGACCTAGGAGGCGGGGTGTGAAGGGGGTGAAGCTATCAAGAGACTTCAAACCATGGAAGATGGAGAAGCAGTCCTCAAATTTCTTTCCCAAGGACACAACATGGTTGTAGTAATGACCATAAGTAAGTGGAAGATGTTTTTGGTTTGCAGACTTCAGGGCGGGCAGCTCCTTCCGAAACATTGGGAGGTAGGCTTGGAGCCATAGGTGCACCAACCAAAGGGGGCCGGAACCCGTGATGGTGGTACCAGAAGTAACTTGGTCAAACAATGTGTGCATGCCATGGTAGAGGTGCCCAAGAATGATCTCTGCTAGGTCATCTTCCACGTACCCATCAACGAGGTAATGAGATACTTTCAGAGGCTTTGACGGGGTCCTAGGACAAATGATAAACTTGTATAGCCAGTAGTGAAGGAATCCCGCTCGCTCTTTATGGGTGACAGGTGGAGGGATCTGGATTGCATTGGCTATGAAGAGATTTGAAGGAGCTAGCCGTGAATGGAGGGTATTGCTCCTTGGTTTCTCGATCCAGAAGAGCTGGGGTCATCCCTGTGAGGGCTGCCACATCCATTAGGGTGATAGTCATAGCACCCAAAGGGAAGACAAAGCAGTTGGAACCTGTTGACCAGAAGCAGGTGGCGGCCTTTAAGAGTTGAGGGTCGGGATCCGTAATCTCTGTCATTAAGTGAAGGAGTCGATCAATCCCAGCTCGAGCCCAAAGGGTGGTGGTCTCCTCATCCTTCTTCAGCCTATTATACCAACTGTTGTACACAGGGTCTTGTTGGGGCCAAGACCTAATCAGCTTCTTTTGTGAGGCATGGTGAAAGTATGATGATGGTTTTGGGTTGGCCTTGTAGAGTAGCTTGCCGCCGCCAAGGGGGTAGCGCCCATGTGTTGAAGCCTTCGGGGTTGCTGGGTCAAGGATGTAAGGGCCAAGCATGCCAACTCCATTATCTTTGACATCCAAATAAACCATCTTGACTCCTTTGCGCTTTTCTAGCCCTTTGAATTGCTTGCGGTACGCGCGGGTAGCCTCCGTCCTCTCTTTTTCATACTCGGGGTCAGCCATCCTACAGGAGAATGATGAAGTAGGTTTAAACTTGGTCAACCTATGCATCAACGTGGTTAAAAAAAATCAAGAAAAGGGAAAAAAATACATATGGTCGGCAGCCATTAGTGGTGATGGAGAGTTTGTTTCTCTCACCTTGACTTGCTTGGTGAAGATCACGTTGATGTTGAGAGCTCTTGTTGGAATGTAGTAGGTTGAAGTATGAAGTATGTGAAGATGAGAAGAATGAGAAGGGGACGTCTCTATTTATAGAGTTATGGGAGTTTGATTTGGAGAATCATTTTCAATTATGGAAAGGATTTGAGTGCATTAGAATCCTAGAAGGAGAAGGAAGTTAGAGTCCTAGCCAAATATGGCGAGGAATGGGATCGTATAAAATAAAAATCATTCATTTTCGTCGTTGAACAGGAGAAGTAAAGCACCGATTGAATGGTTGCTAGTGTCGGCCAAATTCCTTTTCTCTATTTGGAGAGAAACATGGCTTTGTGATGTAAAAGTAGGAAAATGATTGAAGTAGCCAAAAGGCCATGTTTAGTGCATGACTATGCATTGTATACGTGGTTCATGAAACAAGCATAAGTGGAGGGAGTTGGTGTTCTCGTGTCCTTGTCAAATGTTTGGACTTGGTCACGTGGTCGGATAGGAAGCTCGTTAGGGTGTGAATAAAAGGGTCATTGGTGCGTGGCATGTCCAAAGGGTTGGAAAAAAGAAGAATGCTTTATTTGGGTAGTTGCCGCACAAACAAATTAAGGTGGGAAGAGTGGATTTAAAGCAAGATGGTGTTGTTTACCTCCCGCCTCATCTCACACGACAACCAAGGGGAATTTTGGCCATTTAATTAAGATCAAAGTCACCCAATGGTAAGTGCGATGGTTAAATTGTGTTGGTTTTTATTGATAAAGCCAAACTCTAAGTGGTAGAATTAGTGTTAACTACTTAGTCCATAATTCTTATACACTAAGTAGTTGGGGGGCATTTGTTTACCACTAGAAAATAACTCAATACCACATTAATTATTTTCAAGGAGTGGTAGTGATTTATAAGGCCAGCTCAACATTAATTATTAAAAGAGATAGTTGGCCTTGTTGGGTTGGGTTTTTGGGCCTAAGTGGCAAAGCCCTTTCTTCCCTACATGATGGACGACCCGTCCCCTTGGCCCCATAGCCGGACGATGCGTTTCACTCCTTGGTAGGAAATTTGGCTTCCAAAAAACTAAGCCTTGGAAACAAGGCGACACAACGGGGTGCCAAACGGCCGGGTACCAAAGCCTTGGAAACAAGGCGACACAACGGGGTGCCAAACGGCCGGGTACCAAGCCGGGTAACAAAACCACATTAAAAATTCCATGTGTTCCTTTACTTTTTCGCTGATCTTCTATGGTTCTACTTAATTTCTGTCACTCTACTATTTTTGGAAAAAATCCAAAACTACCATTGTTAAAAAAAAATTACACAAATACCACCCATTCCCAACAATTTCCAAAAAAACCACCGTTTATTAAAAATTGCGCCTCTAAGGGGCGGTTAATATATAAACCGCACCACCAAGCTGCGGTTTACTTTAGAAACGCCTTGTCAACTAGCTGTTTTCCTTTTCAGGTAAAACCTCTCTTCAAAGGCGCGATTTTTATGGTTGCCCTACCACAAAACGCTTACTCAGGGAGCGTTTATATATCGGCTTGGTAAACCGCACCAGATGGCCGCAGTTTACCATGTGGACACATAAATCGCTTCCCCTAGTGGCGGTTTGTGCCACGTAAACCGCTGCCCGCAGCTGCGTTTTGTGCCTGGCCACCCGACATTCAACATGTCGGTATGCATGGGGTTGGGCTGCATGGCAGACCTAAAAGCCCCCCCCCCCCCCCCAACGGTTTGTACTGTGAAATTCGCCTATAAAAGGTCGTTCTAGAGAACTCAAAATCTTCACTCCTCCTCCTTCTTCTTCAAATTTCAGTTGTGCACCTTTAAATTATTTAGTTTTTGCGATTAAAGTTAATTCGTAAGTTTGTTTTGTATTACTTTTCATTGTCCTTTGTGATTTTATGTTAATAACTTAATTATAGTTTTATTGCAGATGGCATTCCAAAGGTTCACGCTTGGGTTGCGGTGGAATGGTTACACGGAAGAGATTGAAAAGGGTTTAAGTTACGTGGGTGGCAAATTTTATAAAATAAAGGTCTGTACGAGACCGATGCTTGAAGAGCTCCATCAAATGTGCACTCAGATTACCTGCATGGATGGCACTAGAAGAGTTGATCAAATGGTGTATCGATATCCAAACAGACATGACGGGTCGCTGTGGAATGAGGAATTCCTCCTTTCCACTCATGAGGATGTTGATGCCATGGTCCAATTTTTGACCAGAAATAAAATTAAGCAAGCAGAGATGTTCGTTGACACCAAGGCCGTCAAAGGCGGTGTAGGTCATTCTAGAGATGGCCAAAAATCTGGTATCCACGGTGGGAGTGTATTATACGAAGATCATCCCCACCAGGAGTACCAAGACTCGAGCTGGAGGCAGGAGTATCATGATGGAATTAGAGGTCATCATCAATCCTTCCCTTCATATGAAAAAGAAGCTCAACAGGCGGATGAGAACCAACAAGCAGGCTACCAGTACCCACCCGAGTACAACTTCTACCAAAGCGGTGTTAGTTACCACAACTACCATTACGGAGCTGGTGAAGGTGAAGGTGCCTTTCATGATGATCATCAGATGAAAGAAGAGGTCAATCCAAGTCCAGTTAGTGAACCTGAGGTTGAAGAAGAGGAAGGCGATGTTAGTGCAGTCAGCTTCGATCCTTTGGAAGGTGCCGATGATTCCAGTCCAGATTCAGACGCAGAAGGTGATAAGGTATCTCGCGACCGTGTACCTATCTCGTACTACAATTACATTCCAAATGAATAATGGTATGTTGATGCCGACATGGACCCGTTAGAGGTGCCAGTATGGGGTCCACTCACTGGCTTTACGAAGGGCCAACAATTTGCAACGAAGAATGAGGTCCTGCACGCTATTGCCACTGAAGCAATGACTCGGAGTTTTGAATGGAAAACAACCCATTCCGACACAAAGAGGATGATGGTTAAATGCAAAAATCAAAATGAGCGAGGGATGCAAAGCTAGGGTCCGGGCCATCAAGAGCAAGAGAGTCGGCCATTGGGTCATATCCCGTGCGGTGAACACACACACACATGTGTGTTATCAATAACATCCCAAGGCCATCGATAGTTGAAATCAAGGGTGGTTGTCGTGGCTATCAAACATCTAATTGAGGAGCAGCCCGACCTGAAGGTGAAAACCATCATCGCCGACATTTATAGTCGTTATGGTTATATCATTAACTACAAGAAGGCGTGGCATGGGAAACAGAAAGAAATGGCCGCCGTGTTTGGTGACTGGGAAGAATCATATGCATTCCTTCCCAAATTGATTTTGGCGTTGGAGGTGTCTAACCATGGCACCATTTTCTCACCTCGCTACCAAGATGAAGAAATTCAGCCGCCGGTTCCTGGTAACAAGCGCCATTTCAAGCGTCTTTTCTAGGCATTCAAGCCATGTATTGATGGTTTTCCATTATGTGTTCATGTGATTCAAGTTGATGGAACATTACTTACCGGCAAGTACAATGGTACTCTACTTATCGCCAGCGGAGCAGATGCAAATAGAGCAGTATATCCATTAGCCTTTGCCATTGTGGAGGGAGAAAATACCGATAGCTATGGATGGTTCTTCAGACAAATTCAACTCCATGTCACCAGGCAGACGAACATAACTATCATCTCAGATCGCCACACCGGTATACGGGCTGCTATCTTAGGCTTGGATCCAGCCTGGAACTGGTCACAGAGATGGTGCATACGGCCTTTAAGAGCGACTGGAACCATCATTTCAAGCGGAAGAAGCTTGCTGATAGTCTATGGTGGATCTGTAAGCGTTCTATTTAATTGTTATATATATTTTGTCAACCGGATAAAACGAGGACTAAATCAATACAATACAACAGTTATGGGGGGATCATAATGATCGCTTAAGACCCCATTTCCTTAGACATGCATTTCTTTATAAAGAGTCTAAATAAGTGTTGTATTGTATTGATTTAAATTATTGAAAATAATCAATACGATTAACAATTAAGTAAATTATTGTAAAAACAAATAAATTACTTTAACAAAATACAAATTACAAGTGATGATAAATAATATGTACCTTGTGGTCGTTCCAAACATCTTTTGAACGATGATTGACTTGATCGTATAAAATAGTCGGATCAATCGGTCCTTGATCAACATAATATCGTTGATTGTATATATCAACATCCGGCCCAACCTACGATAGCATAACAACAACATAAATCAATTAGTATATAAATTAAATAAATCATTATAACAACAACAAAAATTGGGTAAAATGACTACGTACCGCTTCATAATCATCATAGTAAATACCCTCTTCTTGGATAAAATCAGCCATTTTTCAGAATCCAGACAGAGATTCGACGGTTTTTTAGTGAAAAGCAAAGAACAAGTTTTTTTTATGGCAGATCGGACTTAGCCGCAACCAACAAAACAACTACTTCTAAGGTTTTTGGGTGGGGAGGGGGGTGGGTAGAGTGAGGAGTTAGAGAGAGGGGGGGGGGGGGGGGGGGAATGCGGGTTTGGTGTGCAGAAAATGGGAGGAGGGTGGGGTTTATATAGGGACGAAACCGCGTGCTAGAGAGGGGGGGGAGGTTTGGTCTTTTTACCCCACGTAAAACCGCGCCTCCAGCACGCGGTTTACGTTCCCCAACGTGCTAACCGCGCCTTTGGGCAACGGTTTGACTGCACGACGAGGATCGCTGCGCTGGCGGGCGTTTTGGCCGTCAGATCATCTCCCAATCGCGCGGTTGCATGGGCAGCCACGTGGCGACGCGTTTTGACAGATAAGAAGGGTCAAACCGCCTCTTGCACGCGCGGTTTGAGTGTCAACCGCGCCTTCGAGGCGGGTTTTGTGTGGAAAGGTGGTATTTTTGGAAATTGTTGAGTATGGGTGGTATTTTTGTAATTTTTTTAACAGTGATAGTTTTGAATTTTTTCCGCGATTTTTTGTTCATTTAGAGATTGGTGTTCTTGTTGTTCTACGAGTGTATTCACTCTGTGGACCTAAGACTCGTGTGGCCTTTTCAAGCATAATATCTATCTCAGGCCCATTAGTTTTAAGTATGGGCCAATACTAAGGTGTCGCTGTAAAAAATGTGGTACCGGTGACGCGATTTTTAATTGGTCTACGCGGACAGTGATGTGGTGCAAAGTGGATTGGTTCAACCTCACTTCCAAGCCCGATCCATTAGACCTGGCCCAAACCGCATATACCCAAACAAACGGAATCTGGTCTTCGTCTTTTGCATTTTACTATTTATTTTTTTATTGATTAATTTACAATTGATATAACTGTTAATATTTTTTATTCGGCAGGAACAAGGGAGCCCCTAGAGAGGGTCAACGATGGCTTTCGGATCCCGAAGGAGGTAAAGGAGAAGGGCGCTGAACGATGGCGGGATTCACTAGTGGGTCAGTTCGTTGGGAAGCGTCCACAGGTTGTAGAGCTCCAATCATGGGCAAACAAGCTATGGGGGAGAGATGGCACTGTGAGGGTCTCGCGGTTTGGTCCGAGGATGCTGATTTTTCAATTTTCTTTTGCTTCTTCGTGTGCGTGGGTATTCACGTCGGGACCATGGCATATCAAAGGGAATCCGATTTTTTTCAGGAAATGGGAAGTGGGCATCCAGCCACACGTAGAAACGCTGCCTATTTGGGTCACGATTAGGGGCTTACCGTTGGAGTATCTGGGCATTGATGGGGTAGAATGGGTTGCAAGTGTGATTGGGAAGCCGTTCTGGACTGATCAGAAGACTAGGGTAGGTGCTCAGTTGGGATTTGCGAAAGTCTGTGTAGAGATTGCAGCCGATTGTGGGTTCCCTGACAAGGCTTGATTCTACCCTAATAATGATTATGCTTTTGATATTGGTCTGGAATACTCACACCTTCCAAAAGTGTGCTCTAACTGCCGACTATTTGGGCATAGTTGTGTGCAGGAGCATGTGCAACAGTGGAGAGTTAAGGAAGCTGATCTGTCGGGTGATGCACAAATTGTTGATGATAGTGGCCAAGGGGGTTTGGTAATGGAGGAAAATGATGCAGGTGCATCTATGGGTAGTGAGGTGGTGCAAAATGTTGAAGAGGTTCATGGTGATAGAGGGGTAGACAAAGTGAATGGAGATGGAGGAGAGGTGCAGATTTCTGATGAAGTTACTGAAAATGGTGGACATGTGGAGCTAGTGGTTGAGGGGCAGGAATCTGGGGGGGGGGGGATATAGAGGTAGAGAAGCCTGCTGCAGTGGAAATTGAGTTACCCAATGAACATGAATCTGGCACTACAGCAGAGAAGAAACAAGAGGGAGAGGGTGATGAGCCTGATCCTGCAGGTGAGACTATTGAAAATGCTAAGAGTGTTGCTATCCCAGACCCTGTCTCAAATGGGGGCTCTCCTCTGAGCTTTGCTCAAATAGTGATGGGATCACCACCTATAGGTGGGAGTTCTGCTGCTGGTGAGCAAGTGTCTGTGAGTGGTAGGTTACCAATGACTGGGAGCTTACGACCTCAGGCAGCTCAGGGAGACAAAGGGAAAGAGAACAGGCAGCCTCTTATTGACAAAGGAAAGAGAGTTTGGGTGGATTCTCCTTTGGTGCCTATTCAACCAAGGAGAGGAGGATAAGGTGGCAGGGGGAGGGGTAAGAGATGAAAATCGTTACCTGGAATACGAGAGGGTTTAAGGCAGATGGTAAATATACAGCTATACTAAAGAAGATAAATAAGTATAATATAGACATAGTTGCAATACTAGAACCTAGAATAAGATCCTCTAAGACAGATAAGCTAGTTGAGAAAAGATTCCCATTTTGGAGGAAGAAGATTCAACACAACTCAAATGGCCTGGGGATAATTTGGTTACTCTGGAAAAGTGATATTCAACTCACTGTTTTACATGCTTATGATCAGTTCATTCAGTTTATGGTAGGGGGGATGCAAATGTTCTTTGGTACTGTAGTATATGCTTCAAATGAGGAGAACAATAGAAGGGAGCTCTATAATGAATTGAGAAGAATTAAAGTGTCACATGCTCCGTGGATTGTCTTGGGTGATTTTAATGATGTTAGGAATCCTTCACAAGCATCAAATTCTTCAGCAGTGGACTCTCGAATGATGGTGTTTAATGATTGGATCACTGATCTTGAATTGAAAGAGCATCAAGCCACGGGGCCATGGTTTACTTGGCTAAATAAGCAAGCTGCTAATCCAATAGCCAAGAGACTAGATACAGTGCTTGTCAATTTCGCATGGTTAGATATGGTGAAAGATAGTGTGTGTTTTAGTGGAGGGCTAGTGGGTTACTTCTCAGCAAAAAAAGGTTTCAGGCAGGGGGACCCTCTGTCTCCCTACTTATTTGCAGTGGCCATGGAAATTTTTACCTGCTTGATTGATCACTCGGCTGCTGCTGGGAGATTCCCTTTTCATCCAATGTGTAAGGGAATAAATCTTAGTCACCTTTGTTTTGCTGACAACCTGTTGGTCTTTAGTGACGCCTCAAACTATGGGATACAGGAGTTGCAGAGAATTCTGAGTCAATTTAGGCAGCTTTCTGGTTTGAAGTCAAACCCTAGTAAATGTGAAATATATTTTGGAGGGTTATCTCAAGATGAAAGGAAAATAAGAGCTAACAGATATGGTTATAAACTGGGGTATTTCCCTATTAGATACTTGGGGGTGCCACTGATAGCTGGAAAATGAGTCTAACAGCCTGTAAACCGCTTATAGAGAAGATAGTTGCTAGAATCACAGCTTGGAAAGCAAAGTCACTATCTTATGCTGGTAGAATTGAGCTGGTGGGTACTGTGCTGTACAGTTTAAATCAGTTCTGGATGTCTGTCTTTCTTCTCCCCAAAGCACCGATTAGAGAGGTGGAGAGATTGTGTAGCAATTTTATATGGGGAGTGGAAAGGGGGGTAAAGCTTAGAGCTAATGTTGCATGGAATAAAATTACCTATCCAAAGAAGAAGGGAGGCCTTGGATTTAGGGACATGAGTAGCTGGAATCATGCCTATGCTGCTAGACATATCTGGCAGATTTTGTTACAGGAGGGGTCTTTGTGGGTGGCATGGATTCATAAATACAAACTGAAAGGGAGATGCCTATGGACTTACAACTGTACTTCAGGATCCTCGAATTTGCGCAAAATACTGAAGCTCAGAAGTAGGTTAGCCCCTTTTATTTCGAGCAGGGATGGTGTCTTATTGTTGGATGGTTTGCCTATGCCTCGATTCTCTATAAAGAGAGTATGGCAGCTTACTAGACCTTCTCAGCAGAGGGTTGCCTGGTGGAAATTGCTTTGGAAAGGTGTGGCCATACCAAGCAATCGACTGATTACTTGGCTGGTCACTCGAGGCAGTATACAAACAAAAGACAAAATGCAGCGATGGGCATTCCAAGGTTCTTTGGATTGTGTTCTTTGTGGTGGAGGGGTTGAGAGCAGGCAGCATATGTTTGCCCTCTGCCCTTTCACTAGGCAGATCCTTGATAAATTGTTTACAGGCTCTATGCAGGTCCCGACATTCCACACATGGGAGGATATGGTTTCATGGCTGTTGGGGAAGCATGGTAAGCAGACAGAGGAAGCTGAGGCAGGAAGACTTATCTGGCAATCGTGGGTCAGTCAGATGTGGAGAGAAAGGTGTCGCAGAATGTATGGGGGTAAGGTGAGAGGGTTGAATGATGTGTTGGCTGTAATTAAGGCTGAGGTTGTGTATGTTCTTGGGAGGGATAGGGTGAATCTCTTCTGGTTTGATTAGTTTATAGCTGTCTCAGAGGTAGTTTTGGTAGTGTTTGATTGTTGCTTGTGACAGGTTGGTTCTGTTTCCTTAGCTAGCAAGGGTGTTGCTAGCAAATTGCCTTTTTGATGAATAAGATCCCACCGATTCATAAAAAAAAAACAAGAGAGAGAGAAGAAAATAAACCCAAAAAGGAAATCGTCTTCTCCTCGGTCTCCCTTTCCGGTGGAGGCTTCAAAATCACTTCCGATGACTTCTCCATCTATTGTCAATCCAATATGTAGGCTCTACCAAATGCTTCCACTGAAATCCTTCATCGATTATTGTAATGTTTGAGTTGGGACCATTTGTTAACTGGGAACATGAGAGGTCAAGAAAGGAAGCATTGATAAAAAAATTTATCTTGAACTCATCACTATGTTATTTACAGCTTCAGAAAAAACGTGGTTGCCAATGATTTGGTTAAGCAACTTAGTCTAGATCAGATCATGATCCATTTTCTCTAATTTCAGTTTCAGGAGCAAAATTATGTTGAACATTTGTTGCTGCTTCTGGAGCTTATTTTTATCTTCTCCTCAAGCAAAGTTCTGGCTTTGATTGCCTCTTTCTCTATGCCTTGATCAGCTGTGTTTATTATCGTTTTGTTATTATATGTTGTAAATTGTAATAGTGAACGGATTGAGATTTGATTACTTCATTCTCTACTTTTTCCTTGGCTGCGTTAGGTTACAGAAGAGAGATACCAATCTAGTTTCACTAGTTATCCTCACACAAGTAGATGATCTACATACCTCAATTGATGAACAGTTTTTTTTTGTCAAAATGTTGTAGCAGATGTTGGGAAACTTTTGTGGGGAGTTGACTTGCTGATACTTTTTTTGCCTTGAAAGATCAAATTCATGAATGGAATAAGCATATTTGTGTATATGATAGTGATTTACAGGTGCATTGGTGAAATGCAGCTGAAAGGGGGAATAGCAAATACCCATGGATGGAAGTAAAATGGTGCTGACGTGAGATAGTGAGTCTTGGATGGTGGTTTAATTGTATCTGAATGCTTGTGCACCTTTACTTTGGAGGTAGAACATATAAGCAAACACTAGGAAAATCTTGTATGTTTCCATCAAACTTTAGGACCAAAAAGGTATATAATCTTCATTACCAATAAAAATGAGACTCGGCGACTATGTTGATGGAGTTACAAAAATGAGTAAGGTAAGATTCTCCTAATTTACATACATATGTCAAAGAAATTGCATAGTCCAAAAGGTAGGAACATGTTATCCAACAACCTCTGCTGCAAAATGCATGCTACAATGCGGGTAAAATGAACTGAAATCTCAAAGATCTCTTATTTGTTTGTGTTATGGGGACGATCATACATAGCTACTGCAGGCCTGACCAAGTTAGCATAAGGTCTGTATATACTAAAAAAATATTACACATTCATGCACAGCTGCAATGGAACACAACACCATTTACAGTAGCAGGCGATGGATCAATAACCCCTATGGCTATGACTATGATATCCTCCATCCTATTACAAAAGGCAATTACACCATTGGCAATAGAGTGTGGTTCGCGTTTTCTCTACGCATGCAATTGGCTTCGAAACCTTTACAAAATATATATATAGTTCCCGTGGACCTTATACCACGATGAGGACTGCAACAGTCGGTGAAACCTCTCCACTCCACTCTACTCTAGTGCGTCTCTGGCCACTCGAGGCTTTCTTTCGACTTGATTGACTGCTTAATATAGAAGAAATCTTCTATGACGGGACACAATATAAACATGACTAACATAACAAAACAAAACAAAACACAGGTTAACAACTCCTTTCTTATAGATGATTCCTTATTTCGCTTCATCATCAATTATTACAATTATCATATAAACAAAACATGCAGATAAACATGACCAAGTTGAAGTAGTTGACTGCTTAATTTCCCTTTGAAAATAGGTGGAAAATATCTAATACAGTTTCTGTTTGGCTCATAGCTCGTCCCCCGGGACTAAATCCGGTTATACTGCAGACCAAAGGAACACAAACAAGTATACCAGATTAGATTGATTGTCAATCAGAAGCATTTCACAAACATCACAATTCATAGTCACAAACACATTAAAGTTTGATGACAAAATCGAGTTGATATTTGCATGGATATATAGTTTGCAAACGCTTGAAGCAAGTGTTTTGGAAGCAGGGTAAAGAGTAAAAAGGGCGGCAACTAGATTCCCCTACCTACCTCTTCAAAGACACATTAATCGAATTACCTGAAGCCAGCCCTTTCATTGGTGGGGAACTCAACACCTCCTACAACTTGGTTTCGACGATTTCAACAGGGACGATGCAAAGCGACGCGGAGGAGGGGGGGCTCTCTTCGTCTTTGACCTAGGATAGTCTGGTACTTTGGCAACAACGCTATTTCATCAAGGTGGAAGACGAGGGATTTATTTGCCTCTGTTCTACAGACCCAATTTAGGAGGAAACAATGTGGGCGAGGCAATGGGATTGACGGACAAGTCACTGGGAGTGATTTGGTAGAAGCCGCCGGCAAGGGAGATCGAGGAAGTGTTGTTCAATGGTCAACTCGTTTCTATTCTGCGGAATAAATGTTCCTTCAATTTGAATTTAATAAATTAATTAAAATAAAAACATAATCATGATTCATGGCCACGTGGACCAATAAAAAGTTGCGTTAGCGGTACCATACTATTGGCACTAAGTATGTTGGATGTCTTTTATTGGGCTTTCAGTCTTAAGTCCACTTCCCTTTCCAGAAGAAGTACGATCAAAGAAAGGAATCAACTTCCCATTATTCCAATCGATAATCTTCTCTCCTCTCTTAGCTTGTCGAAAACCAAATCCCTAAATTTTTCTCCCCTGTATCGGATTACATCATGTAATTCCTACGGTTACGAAGAAGACTCATGAATTCTTATTTTCTTATCGAAAGAATTTGTCTATATCAAAATCTTGGGAATTAGGCATTTCCACCTTCGTTGTTGGCACCAGACATGGTCTACATTGTGATACCCAATTAATTCAATCCCAGCTTATTTTGGTATTCCGAAGGCTAAAAAACTTAAAAGCTTAGTACGATCTTTAAGAACATTTATCATAATATAAAATATCCTTCTTCATGGCTAATTAACTTGTACATTTTCTATAAGACGATGTTGAATGTGTGCTTATTACCTAGTCTCAATTTATCATTCTAGTCCATCCTAGTATGTGCCATCAAATATGTATAACCAAAGCCAATCATCAATTGACACAAATAAACTAATACAATTTGAGATTTTCCTCCAACCATCTAATTGATGTATGTCAAGACCTAGTAAAAATCAACAATTTTACTATAATTAGAGTTGTTAGATCAAAGATGTTCGATAATGAATTTCATAGAATTTCTTTTATATGCCCCCATCAATCGGGATGGGCCACTAGGACTAGGTCGCACTCGACTGGTGGGATGGTTCTTTTTGATCCGGTGCGGAGTCTCCTTTTGACCAAATGAGTTCAGTTTCCTCAAATTGACGAGCCGATGGTGGTGGAATTGCTTGTGTTTCGGGAGGCTATTATTTGGTATTTAGAGTGTGGCTTGTCGGCAATCCGGTTCGAGGGTGATGCAAAGGTAATTATCGACAAAATTAATCAAGCTGACACAAGCGACAACCAGTTGGGGACAGTTCTTGAAAAGATATGTCAGTATTTTCGTGCCCACCCTGGATTTAGTGTTCAGTTTATAGGGTAGCTCACTCGGTAGCTAGAAAAGCCCTCTCTTTGTATCCGACTGTAAGTCGCTTCTTTGATTTCCGGGTCTGGCTGGTTTCCAGAATGTAATTACCTATTTGTTTGGATCAATATATGTTATCTTTTAAAAAAAATTCCCCATCAATCAATTTACACTATTAATTCCTTACATATATTGTCTTTAGCATAGTCTACATAACTCCTCCAACCTCCTCAAAACCCTCTCGTTAACTTATTGCATGTAAATGAATAATCTTGTCCCTCCCAAATAAAACAAATTATCTCTCTGTTTTATATTATTTTGCATCCTTTTTCTTTGGCGAAGACATATATCATTATTACGAACCATCTCCTCCTTAACTCTATGGAAGGCGAAAGGAGCAAACTTAGCAAGCAAGCTGCGTGCCATTCGAGTCCTCCTATCTCAAACAAAAACAAAAAAACACAATTTCCAAACAATATTTTATAGACAAAATATCCTCCTCATCATCCCATTTGGGTTAATTTATTCTTCTCTCCACACGCGTTATTCGTAATAATTCCCCTCCTAAATAGACCCACGTCCACATCTCATCTCTTTCCCCCAAATAACTACAAAACCTAGCATTTTCTTGCAAATTTCCAATCCAGTTGATTTAATGCACATGTCACTGTTGCCACATCCCCTAAAATTAGATTAGTAATAGAAAAATTTGTGATCACACCAAAGGGTTAATTAAATCCATAAAAATATATGAAATAATGACAGGTAAGCAAATAGTCAGGAACTCAACCCGTAAAAAGATACGTGGTTTATTTATTAAAAAAAAGATACGCTGCTCAAGTAATTTTTGTCTTAACTGATAAGATGAATTTTGAGGGTGGAATAATTGAATATCTGTAAGAATTCAAAAATTAAACATACTCTATATGTAGTGGGAATTAATGAATAGGCGAATGACCTTAGAAAGTCACCACAAATTACCCCAAAAGCAAATTAGTGTATCAAAAGGGACAATAATAAATTCAAAAGGAATTGAAATGCTACCGACTATACTTCTCTTTTACAAGGAATGAACCAGACATATAAATCAAAAGTTACCAAAAAGGATCAAATGGAAGCGAAAAAACCCCGTAAACGTCATTGTCTCTCAATTTTGTTGGGTTTAAAGAATTGTGATTTGTCACCTTTCCACAGTACTCATCATCTCCTGGAGACTAATCCATCAATCACAGCTCCACTAATCCTAATATCTCGTCATTCATCTGGTACATATTAATTAGTATATAATTAATCCCATCTATCTACGCCTCCTTTCATTCTCTCCCTCAAAGCCATCGTCTTCCCATTAAAAAAAAAAACAAAAACAAAAACATAAAAACATTTCCGACCAGCTGTGCCTACCGAAAGCGGAGAAATTAATACAAGGGGAAGGAGGGCGAAGCCAAAACCCTACAGCTGGTACAGACAGCTTTGGAAGTTCAAACAAACAAACAAAGAGTAGATAGCTAGAGATAATAATGGCGATGGGGAATAAGAGACACAGTCAACCCCAATCCAGCTCCTCATCGATATCCCCATCCAAGCCCAAGAACAACAAGTCTAACCTCATCTCCAGAAAGAAGACCAAGAAGAAGGAAGAGAACCTCCTCCACCTTCAACAACAGCAGCAACTAAACCGTGACGATCACCGTCCGATCCTGCGGCCGAAGGTGTACATCACGGATATCTCCAACTTCAAGACGCTTGTCCAGGAGCTCACCGGCAACGGAGCTCCCGTCGCCGCACAGCGGGAGCCCTCTCCGTCATCGGAACGTGAAACTTATTATTATCCCGAGTTCAAACGTTCGGACAGCGTAGAGACGGCTACGTCAGTGGATGGGTCGTCAGTTGAATCCAGCGGGACGCCGTCGTTTAACCAGGAAGAGATGAACGGCTTCCAGCCCTACGGTTACTACGATCAGCTGGGGTTGTATAGTTTGGAGGAGGACACCACGACGTCGGATGATATGCTGGCTGATCTGGAGGCTTTGCTGGCAGATATGGATCAACATCAGTTCCCTCTTGTGTTTGACGCCAATTATTCTTCATCGGAACCTCATCATAATATTCATCAGCAGGAAGCTGATCTCAGCATCTACGACTATGATTTTACCGGGATCGTATGCTGAGAGGCAGGGAAGGCGCAGGATTACTACTGCATCATTTGAAGTCAAAGATTGAATATATAAAGCTGCTCGATCGATCGTCCGCACAGTCTCGATTGATCGTAGCGTACGGTATGGTATAGGCTGGACGTATATACATACATACATGCATTATCTACACTTTTTTGTCTTGGGTTTTGGTCACTCTACCTACTTTCTGTTCATATGGGTGGAACGGTGTGAAGAATGTGTATATGGCAGTTTCCGGTGCACAATTTTGATGTGTGTATATCGTTTTTTGGGTCTGTGGTCGGAAGCCAAACCGCGTGTATATATATATGTGTGTTCGGTAATATGTTTGCAGTGCAGCGCGATACTTCCAGGCATATTCTAGCTAGATCGCTAGTATGGACTTTGTAAGGAAGGCTGCTGCAACGATATTGAATGAAGCTATATGTATAGAGCACTTCTACTATGCTATATAGTATTGGTGCTTTAATGTACAATTTAAAGTTGTACCATAACATTAAATGTATAAGTTTAGGTTGTACCATAAAGCAATTTGTACCATTATGTTGTGGTACAACTTTACAACTTGAAGTTGTACCATCACATAAAGGTACAAGTTCAAGTTGTACCATAAAAGAATTTGTACAAAAAGTATAGGTACAATCTGAAGTTGTACCATAACGTAAATGTACAATTTTAAGTTGTACCATAAAGACAAAATCCTATAGCACAAATACTATATAGCATTGTAAAATTTCTCATATGTATATGGGTTTTGTTAATGATGATCGCGTGCATGTTCCGCGTGTTTCGTTACCTTTCATGTTCAGTAACTAGTGTATTAGAATGTGATTTCAGCTTATATGATCGAGTGGATAGTGGGAGTGTGTGTTGTCTGCCTGGTGCAATAATATGTTTTCTTTACACATTCAGCTGATTAACCCTAGAGATCTAGTGATTTTTTTCCCCGATGATTATGATTTAGTGATTTTGCTACGAAGAATGTTAAGAATCAATTGATTCCAATAATTCGAACTATATGAAGATCACTCGATGATCTCTACCCTTCCGCGGTTGCTTATGTGATAAAGGATGGGTTGCACTTCTTTCTTAAACTATTTTTAATATGATATAAGAGACCTAGCTATCTGATGGTAAGCTCTTTTATCAACACAACAACGTGGACAAGTAAGCCAATTATTAAATTGCAAGTATCCAAAAATTCGGAACACGGTTCATTAAGTTGAGAGAGTGAGAGAGGAAAGATTGGGTTTTGGTGAGGAGGAGAGGATAAACATTACTAACTGCTAAAGATGGAGAGGATTGGCGATGAAGAGAGAAAGAGATGTGGACAATACGTGAGGTGGGAGACGAGGCACGATGATTTATATTCTCTAGGTTTAGGGAAATCCGTATGGATTGAATGGCGATTGGTGTGGGCTTGTGTGAGATTGAGAGTGGGCTTGGATAAATGTGAATTTGGCTGGGTTTAGGTGGGTATTATAACAATTCGGTTTGAAATTTTAAAATACGGTTCAGTTTGTTTCGAACCGAACAACAACTAGAGCATATATACCATTCGACTTCCAAACCAAAATACAACGAGTTTGATTTTGGGTGGTTCAATCTGAGTTTTCAAAACCACATGCTGGTGAGTAGGACTGTGCAATGTGAGCTATAAAATTGTTGCTAAGTGTTTGGCACATCGTCTGAAATTACTCATGCTAAGGTTGGTGGATGAAAACCAAACTAGCTTCGTGCCGACATGTCACGGATAACATACTCATTCTCTATAAAGTTTTGCATGTCCATTAAGAAGGGAGAGTGAGGTACGTACTGCTGTTATGAGCATAGATTTAGAAAAAGACTTATGACATAAATCAATTAGAATTTTCTCCATGCTACCCTATCTTCTAATAGTCTGCAGAGAAACTTTACAGAACTAGTATTGGCTTGTGTATCTACAAAACCTTTCATGTTCTATGTGATAAGGAGACCTAGTCAATCGGATTCTGTTATGCCAACAGCCACTCCGCTGATGTTCCTAACTCACAGCATCCACCACCTCCTAACTCTCTCACTCTGTTATTCTGTTAGTTCCCAACGTGTATAAATCCAACATGTAAATCACAAGTTGCAATGAGAATCAGTAGCCACTTCATGGTATCAGAGCTTCCCAGCCTAACGACAAATTAATTTTTTTTCCTTCTCCTCTTCTACCTCTCTTAGCTTCTCCTTCCTCATGGCCAGCGACTCCTCCGCCACTTCCGAAACCACTGGTCCCTTTCCCAATTCTGATGCCTCCCTCTCTCAATTCACTCCTCCCCCTGCTCCCCATATCTCTGTCAAACTCACTGCCACCAATTTCCTTCTCTGGCATATGTAGGTGCTCCCTCTTCTTATCAGTTTCGATCTTGCCAAATTCATGGCCGGCTCACTCACCGACTCTGTTCTTCCTCGTCTCGTCGGTTGCACCACCGCTCTTGATGCTTGGACCAAACTCACTGCAGCCTACGGATCTGGCAACCGCCAGACTCTTCGCGGCCTCCGCACCCAACTTGGCGAACTCTCCCGCGGAGTTGACTCCTATGCCCAGTATCTCACTCGCGCATAGGACATTGCCGATCGCCTCGCAGATCTCAACAATCCCATCACTAACGATGAACTGGTCGATCGATGTCTCCGGGGCCTCGGTGACGACTTTCTCCCTTTCGTCCGAACCCTTGAAGCCAAGCTCGACCCAATTGCCTTTGCTGATTTCCCCAGGCTGCTCCTCAACGAAGAACACCGTCTCCGTCACCAAGGCCTCCTCCATGATGGCAGTGGCCGCTTCAACTATTCTCGCCCTTCAACACGCGGCAGAGGCGGCCGGGGCGGCAGAAGCGGTGGCTTCCCTAATTATTCCAATTTTTAATTTTCTTTTGCAGGTTCTGGTTCCGGGGCAGGACTCCTTGGGCCCAAGCCCAGTCACCGTCATTCCTCCCACAGCTCCAGCTCACTCCGTCGCTATACATGCCATGGCTTTGGCCATCTCGCCAAACAATTCCCCAACCCGTCCCTCTCCCCTCACTTTTCCCCCATAACAAATTATGCCCACTCTCCTGCTTCTCAAGATTGGATCATGGACTCCGACACCAACTATCACATTACCTCTGATCTCAACAACCTAGCCCTACACACCAAATATCAAGGCCCCGACGAGGTTTCCTTTGGTAATGGTAATTCCCTTCCTATCTCACACTCCGGCTCCTCTCTTTCTTCCTTTGATCAACATTCCTTTCGTCTCAATAATATTCTCCATGTTCCCTCTGCCTCTCATAATCTTCTCTCCATCAATTCCCTTACTCTCTCTAATCCTTTTTCTATTAAATTTATTGATGACCGTTTCACCATCAAGGACACACAATTACAGAAAATCCTCCACCACGGGCGGAGTAAAGATGGTCTCTACTCGATTCCCATATCCATCCTCTCCAGCGTGGCTCCGCGTGCCTTTCATTCGTCTCTATCTCACTGGCACCAACGACTGGGTCATCCTCATTCTAGAGTCCTTCGTCAAATTTTAGATCGCAATTCCATTCATGTTTCAAATAAAAAGGCCGACAATTTGTGTTATGGCTGCAGTGTAGCCAAGATTCATAAGCTTCCCTTTACTCCTTCTTTTCAAGCAACTGGGCCATTAGATTTGATTTGCAGTGATGTTTGGGGTCCTTCTCCTGAACTGTCTGTTGATGGTCATTTATATTATATCTTATTCTGCGAACATTTCAGCAAATTTACATGGATTTTTCCCACACGGCATTGCTCTAATCTCTTATCCATCTTCATCACCTTTCGCACCCAAGTCGAAAAATTCTTCAATCATCCCATTAAAAACTTTCAGGCTGACTGGGGCGGCGAGTATCAAAAGTTGGGCACCTACCTCCAAGAACATGGCATTCTCCACCGCTCCTCCTGCCCCTATACTCCCGAACAAAATGGTTGTGCCGAGCGCAAACATCGTCATGTTGTCAAAACTGGTTTGGCTCTCCTTCATCATGCTTCCATTCCTCTCAAATTTTGGTCCTACGCCTTTGATATTGTGGTTTATCTTATCAACCGCATGCCCACACCCCTTCTAAACAATCGCACTCCTCTCAAAATTCTTCACTCACAACCTCCTGATTACTCCACTCTCCGCATTTTTGACTTCCTTTGTTATCCTTGGCTACGACCCACCACGCGTCAAAAATCCAACCTCGCACTACTCATTGTGTATTTCTCGGGTATAGCTCAATGCACAAGGGTTATTGTTGTTACAATCTATCCACCAACAAAATTCACATCTCTCGTCACGTTCTCTTTGATGAGAATTGTTTTCCCTATGCTATGTCACCCTCTCTACTTTTCGCACCATCTTACCATGCCCAACCCACCTCGTCTGGGCCAACTCCTCTTCCCTATCCAAGCTTCTTATTTCGTCCCAAGCCCACAACTACTACTATCTCCAATCCACTTCCCAACCCTTCTGTCCACCCACCCCCACCTCCCCCATTAATCCCACCCACTGCTCCATCACCCCCTGCCGACTCCTCCGCCCAACCCACTCCAAATTCCACCCAGCCCACAATTCCCCTACAACCTCCCACAAAGCCCTGCTCCAAACAACTTAGAAGGCCCAATCTTCCCCTACGCTATAATCCCAAACCCCATCTTCCTCTTTCGTCTTCTTCCCCCACACAGCACCCTCCCCGCCGCCCCTCCCACAAAAGTACGACCACCCGCCCCCTCCATCCCATCACATGGAAACCCGATACCATACAGGTAATTTAAAACCCAAAACCTTCCTCACCACCACACCGCCCTTACCACCTATTCCCACCACCGCACGCCAAGCCTTCCATGACCCCAAGTGGCGAGCTGCCATGATTGAGGAATACAATGCTCTGCTCTGTAATCAAACTTGGAACCTCGTCTCCCTGGCATCTGCTCGTAACATCATTTCCTGCAAGTGGATATTTTGCATCAAAACACGCTCTGACGGCTCGATCGAAAGATACAAGGCTCGCCTGTTGGCTCACGGCTTCCAACAACGACCTAGGCTGGACTTTGGCGAGACATACAGCCCCGTACTCAAGCCCACCACTCTCCGTCTACTCCTATCCCTTGTTGTCTCTCGGCGGTGGCCGGTTCGTCAACTGGACATCACCAACGCATTTCTCCATGGCCACCTCTCCGAAGATGTTTATATGAAGAAACGTCCATGCTTCATCAATCCAGCTCGACCCTCTCATGTTTGTCATCTCCGGAAGTCACTATAAGACATACTCATCCCCATTCATCCTCATTCGCGGATCTCTCCGCCTTTACGTCCTTGTTTATGTCGACAACATTCTACTCACTGGCAACCAAGGGTCTGCCTTGCAATCATTTTTTCTCTAATTGCAGGAACGCTTTGCAGTTTGTGACTTAGGCCAGCTTTCATATTTCCTCGGCATCCAAGCTCACTAGACCTCCAAAGGTCTCCTCCTCACTCAACAAAAATACATCCAGGATATTCTTGATCGTGCCAACGTGAAGAATGCCAACTCTCTATCAACACCAGCACTACCAACAATCAAAGACCTTGACCTCACGCCGGTCATCGATCCATCACTATACCGCCAGATTGTCGGGGCTCTTCAGTATCTATAGTTCACAAGACCCGACATCTCTCAGACTGTTAACTACTGCGTCAACACATGCATAATCCACTTCAACATCACTGGACTGCTGTGAAGCGCATTCTCCGCTACCTCACAGGCACCACAATCATGGCCTCTTCTTCAGCAACACATCTCCTTTGCTTCTCTCCGGCTACTCTGACGCCGCCTGGGCGAATTCAGTCACCGATCGCCGCTCTCGCAAGCAGCGCACCATTGCCCGTTCATCAACCGAGGCAGAGTACAAATCCTTGGCAACATTAGCCGCCGAGATTGTTTGGATCGAGTTCTTCTTTCCGAGATTAATGTCACGCTTCCCTGCCTGGCGAAACACTGGTTCAAAAACATCAGAGCAACATATCTCACCGCCAATCCGGTGTTTCACTCCCGCAGCAAGCACATGGAAATTGATTTCCATTTTGTTCGCGAACGCGTTGCTGCCGGTCGACTCCAGGTCTGCTACATCTCCACCAACGACCAGATCGCTGACCTGCTGACAAAGCCTCTTCCTCGTCAAAAGTTTCTTCATTTTTGAAACAATTTGAAGGTTCTTCACCATCAACTTGCGGGGGCGTGATAAGGAGACCTAGTCAATCGGATTCTTTTATGCCAACAGCCCACTCCGCTGTTGTTCCTAACTCACAGCATATACCACCTCTAAATTCTCTGACTTTGTTATTCTATTAGTTCCCAACGTGTATAAATCCAACATGTAAATCACAAGTTGCAATGAGAATCAGTAGCCACTTCAGAGTTATTGGGATCAACTGGTTCTTGACATGGTATCAGAGCCTTATGTGACCGAGAGGTCTTGTGTTCGATTCCCGGTGACCCCTATTTGTTAAGCACATGGTATTCTTGTCTTCAGACCTGTGCAAACTTCAAACCCGTCTGAGTGGCTTTCGTTTGAGGGGGCGTGTTAGTGTTGTGGTATATGATCCACGATTGAATTTCTCCCAACAACTCGAGTTATTGGGAGCAACTGGTTATTGACACTATGAAACGGCGAGTGCACTGAAGAATTCCAACCTTCTCGAGGTGTAAGACAAAAATGTCCCCTTTTCCCAACCTTATTTACTTTATGAATTGAAAGGCTTAACATTGTATTAAAGAATCGGTAGAAAATGATTTGTGGAACCCTATCAGACTGCCTAAGAATGAAACTTGTCTCACTCATCTATATTTTTTTTATGATCTCATTATTTTTGCAGATGCTGAAGCAAGACAGCGGGATGCCTTCATTGACTGCCTTAACAAGTTTTGTGTTGCGTCAGGAGAGAAATCAACAAAATATTAGCCAAAAATACCAATGATAGAACGAGAATGTGAATCAGCAAAATGTTTGTCGTGAAGGGTCTAGTTATTTATACTAGCGTTACAATGGAAAGTTTGAAGTCTCTCGCTTGCGGGGCGGGTGTCTTTAATTAGTTGTCTCGGTGCTGAATGCTCTCTCAAATTATGTGATGCAAACAAAAAATATTTATGTTCCATATTTGTTAGGAAATTGATAAAGAATAAGAGCTTTCTTCTGGCACGTAGAAGAAGGAAAACATAATTTTGACTTGGTCTCATGCAAACAAAAAAACACTATTGACAGGGCAAGGGAGGGTGGAGGACCTAATGAAATTTGGTTGTTATTTTCCTAGTAATCAAAATGCTTTGTTGATATAGGTTTTGCAGGGGTTATGTGAAAACAAATGAGAATGGGCCGTTAACAATGTAGCATCACATAACTTCGAGACAATGTAGAGGGGTTACAGATGGCCTTCCAATTATGAAACAAAGCATCATCTGGAATATAGGGGCAAACATTATGTCAGATTTTGGAGGAAACCCTGGTTAGTAGATGGCTCCTTTCTTATAGACCAAGTGTTAGACACGAGAGCTACGGAAATTCAGAAGCTTTAGTAGCAGAAATGACAAAATTAAAAAATTAGAAAATGATGTAATGAAAATAATAGTTGGCTCCTATAAAAAAATTAGCTTATAACCGGCCCGTTGACCGGAATGTTCATATTTTAATATTTATATGTTATGTTTAAGTCTATTAATTCGTTTAAGTTTATTGAAAATCATTCAATGGAGATGCTACATAAAGAATGAATATATAGGTCGAACATTCAGGAAAAATACTCTCCACGTTTAAGATAATTGAGCCCCCATTAAAATGATATCGGTTAATAGATTGACCATAAATATATAATATAAAAGCTAATTGGAATTCCCATACGATCGATAGATAGTTTGAAATTGAAATGAAACCTCACAATCCCACATAAATGCTTCAAAGCTCTCCTCTATGAATAGCATGCCACTAATAAAAAAGAAATTGATTTATTAAAAAAAAAGAAATGAAGAGTTGTTAATTCAAGTAAATCACATGCTAACAACTCAACTAAATTTATGGTTATCGTCTATTTATAAGATGGATAAAATTTTAAATTAAGTATTAAACTATAATTAAAATAAAAAAAATATCAAAATCGAAGTATCAAAACACCAAATAAGTACTTACCATGGTTGTCACGCCAGCCGGCGTGCCACCGGTTGTACCGGGTTCAACCGGTACCGGTCATAAAACCGGCGTGACACCACTGGTATGACCGGCATGATCGATATACGAATCTTTAAGTAAAACGACTTTATTTTAGAGAATTTAATTAATAAAATTTATTTTATTATTTATTTTATGAGTATAAAAGTTAAATATTGATGTTATTTGTTGGATTCAAGTATAAATGTTTAGGTATTGACGTTAAATGTCATGTTTAAATATGAGTATTTATAATTTTATTTGTAATATTGAGCGGCATGAACCGGCACAAACCGGTATGTGCCACCAGTTGAACCATTCCACTTGCTAAACTGGCACATTGGCATAAACCGGTTTGACAACCTTGGTACTTACAGAATATTTATGGGTTATAGGTATAATATGCCCCTCTATTATGACGTTTTATCAAACATGCCCCTCTACTATTTTTTACCTCAAACGTGCCCTTGTACTTTGAAAAACTTATCAAACATGCCCTTTTGCTAAAATTTCCATCCAAAAACCGTTAACCAACACCGAACTTTGGTTTGGGCGACCCAAATATCTAAAATATCTCTAATCATTTCACTTTAGAGTTTTTTTCTTCTTCTTTTGTATAGCCAAATAATTATAATAATTTCACTTTGATGAGACCTAGAGAAATAAAGCAAGGGTAAAAACTGACATTTCTCCTCCCATTTATCGATGTCAGGTCGTCTAAATCTCAGTTCAACCATGATTGACGATTTTTTCAATGGAAATTTCAACTGAAGGGCATGTTTGATAGTTTTTCCAAATTACATGGCCATGTTTGATATAAAAAATAGTAGAAGGGCATGTTTGATAAAACATCATAGTAGAGGGGCATATTATACCTGTAACCCAATATTTATTGGGCTAGCTAACTGTTGAGAAGTTCTGTGATTTCAAATTTTAACTTCGTATATATTTTTAATTTAAAAAATACAACAAATCTACATAGTCTGATTGATTTTAAACCTTCACTTTGTTTGAAGTGACCATGATTCAAATCTCAATATGACTTTTTTCTGTAAATAAATAAAAAATACCGATAATTTTAAAAACAAAAATGTCTTTCCTAATTTCCCTCTCATTGCAGAAAATTTGAAAAAGGATATTAAGTTTCAAATAATTAAATCATATACCCTAAATCTATAGAACTTAAACCCTAATATCACATATACTAAGAACATAATCAGTGATTCTGATTCGCCAAGATGTATACTGCATACCAAATGCACTATATTAGGATTTAGAGAATTATGATATAGGGTTTAGTTACGTGATCAATCTATGGTCTATATAATGTTATATATTTAACTAAGGAGATGCAATAACCCTCAATCCATCGAGCGAACCATAGAATTTCCAATGTATATACACATACCATCGTTTGTTAAATTTAGCCAATGATAATTGGCTCATTTGTCAATGATAATTGGCTCATTTGTCAATGGTATTTAGTCTTTCAATTATATGCTTATAATCGTCAACCATTAGGCAAATTGTTAGCCAATGATTTTTGGTCATTCACTTATAGCATTGAAAATGTCTCGTTACAAAACCATAGATCACAAATGTCAAATTTTATGTTTTGAAATAAAATTTTGTATAGTGCTTTTGTAAACAATCCTTGTATTCCTACAAACTACAAAGTCATGTAACCTAATAAATGAAAAGTTGTAAGACATACATAAACTCTAAATGTACTATTTGATTCTTGGTGAAGAATTGTGTGATAAGAGGAACTCACTTAGTTGATTCATAAAGCTAGGTATATCATGATGATTCACTTTGTAAATAATTACATTTATTAATTAATTCGATGATTGATTGTTGCGGTGGATGGTCCTATGATTTTGAGATATTTTAGTATTTTCTCTCTTTAATTCAAAAAATACATAAACATTGTTGTAATCCAGTTGGTTAGGGATATTGATTATCAATCTGAAGGACTCGAGTTCAAGTCTTTGTAATGACATTTTTTCCTCGTAAGAAGATATTTAAGTTCTAAGTTGAACTTACAAATTTACCCCTAACTACAATTAATGAGAGTGCAAGGAATTTGAAATGCTCAAAATTTCTTGAAGTACCGCTATATATTATAGAGGGATAATAGTTAGTCAGCTGCCAAATAAATCACCATAGGGGAAGAATACAAACGATGAAGGAAATGAGAAAACACGTCAAAATGAAAACAAAACTTGGCCAGTCACCAAACAAATTACTAGAGGGAAAAGAAATGTATGAAGAAACAATCGAATGAAAAATGAAAGAGAGAAAATAATAGAATAAGTCTTTGTAATGACATTTTTTTCTTGTAAGAAGATATTTAAGTTCTAAGTTGAACTTACGAATTTACCCCTAACTACAATTTATGAGAGTGCACGGAATTTGAAATGCTCAAAATTTCCTGAAGTGCTGCTATATATTATAGAGGGAAGGGATAATAGTTAGTCAGCTGCCAAATAAATCACCATAGGGGAAGAATACAAACGATGAAGGAAATGAGAAAACACGTCAAAATCAAAACAAACTTCGTCAAACAAATTACTAGAGGGAGAAGAAATGTGTGAAGAAACAATCGAATGAAAAATGAAAGAGAGAAAATAATAGAATGAATAAAAAAGAAATGAGAGAAAATTGATAGGATTAATAAAATAAAGTTGGTGAAAATGGTGTAAAAACTTGTGTCACTTATAAAGGGAAGAAATATGGGTACGAATGCCGAAGTTAAAAAAATCAGGGACATGATTGCATAAAAAAATTTGGCTAGCCACGAAACAAATCATCATAGAGGGAAGAAACTGGTATAAAAATTATTATGCAATAAAAAAGACGAGAAAGCACTAGAAAATGATAACAAAACTTGGCTAATTGCCAAGAAAATCACTGGAGGAGGAACTCCAACCGAGGTTGGAGGTAAAAATTTTATTTTGTTAGATATATATTATATAATTTTAGGGAACTTTTCAAATACCGATTGATTCCCTCATCCCGTTTAAATAAAAGAGTTAGTAAATTGAGGCCTATAATTGACGGAAGTTCAAAGAAATATGGATGAGAAAGTTGAAATGTTAAAATTGAATCTGAGAACATGAAAGTTCAAGTTTTAGTCGAGGTGCTTGTTTCTAAATTTACTTAATATGTTGGCTTCAATATCCTTTATCCATTGACCATTAGTAAATGGTAATGAGCAACAATGCAAAACATATGCAAAAAATAAATGAATTTGGGATTTGGCTTTGAGTTTTCATACTTGTCTAATACTTGCATTCTGATCCAAATTCTACAGTCATCAGTAAGTTCGGTGTGGATGGTCACTTATGAATCTTAAGCATTGATAAATATGACATAAAATATATTTTGACTAAGATGCATCTACCATATCACTGTATTCCGAAAAAAGAAAGCACAACGAGCAATCATTAATAAATAAAAAACATAATTAGTAAAATTAATGCATTACCTTGTACAATGTGTGGTGATCGTTTTGACAGAACAAAACCATTCCTGACGACTAAAGTTAAGGATTATGATTTATGAATCAATCACTGATCGACTGACCATCAAATATTGCGGCCGTGCCACTAATCTGCTCACGACAACCATTTTGAAGTGAAAACTAAAACGGTTCGAAATATAGTGGGCTTCCCAAAATTGCCATAACGCTTAGTCGGAGAAGATAAGGAAGAGGGGCAAGAAGTTTGAGGTAATAACAGGTCTTCACACTTAAAAGAAGATGAAGATCTGACAGCTAAAACATAATCAACAAGGATAGTACTGCATTGTGCCCGACATACAAGACTAGTTAATTCATTTCCAAGGTGATTAAATCAACTACGTTGGCCCTGGAGACGACTAAAGATTGGTGATAAATAATTAAGCCTGCAAAGTTGTCGTTAATTACTATATCCATGCTAGCTGTAATTTGTAACCTTGCGTGCATGGTTTTACGCCAAGATTTAAGAACTTCCCCAGAACCCAATAATATTCTCCAGCGTGTAAAAAATCAAACAAACAAATGGACAAAGTTCGTTATTGATTTTAACTTTTAAATAGGAAAATGGGGAGTAGTAACTAATGATTTAATTAATGGATGCAGGCGGGGCGGCCACTCCGTTGGCATTTTATTGCGATGTCGAAGACTATAGTTATGGATTTGATTTGATGTTCAGTATCAACGTCTCGTCTACTGCATGTTTTGACCAGGGAGAGGTAGATTGAAAATGGTGGACTCTTTCTTTTTCTCCATTAAAAGGACAAAATGAGGGCTAATTTTAGTGATCTTTATTATTGGGAAAGCTGTAACTAACATACAAAAGCGATAAATGATTGATCACAAAATGTAAACTATATTCTTATGTGCGGGGAATCGAATCCCTTAACTGGGCTCGATTTTATTTTGAAGGTTGCCTTAACTCAACCTAGTTATTCTGCTAACTTAATATTCGTTAGTATATATTAACTAATACCCAAAATGTATGAACTAATATCCAAGCCTGCTAAGTATCTAGATAGCACAGACTAGTATTCAAAACATCACAAACTAGTATCCAGATAGCAGATACCAACCAATATCCACAATCAACCAACTAGTATTCAATACGGATACTCTTATGTGTTATCTGGATACTAATTATGTGCTGTATGAATACTATTTTGTGTTGTCCAGATATTAGTTTGTGAATTTGGGATAATAGTTAATTCATGGTGGATATCAGTTAGCAAATTTTGAATACTAGTCTGTACTCTCTAGATACTTTAGTACTTGGATACTAGTTTATGTATTTTGAATATCAGTTAGAATCTGCTAACGAATCTTCAAGTTAGCAGATTAACTTTCCCCGCCTTAGCTAGGCTGACCAGAATTTTTTTTATAATGGTGAAATAAATTAAATCAAAGGAACAAACAGACAATCTGAGAAACAAAAGGCAGATACAGGCCACGACATCTGAACAAAAACCAGCAGCACACAGGCCGCGGCAGAGGAAAGAAATCAAAAAGAAAAGGGAAAGAAAAGGGAGAGGACAAGTTGACAAAACACAACAACAAGCAGAGTAGCACTATGCCGGGCAGCAAAACAATAACAACAGCACAGCATATAGAACCTCAACAAAGAGACAAACTGCAAACGACAAAGGATCAAGACTGCAGCACATTATCAGCAGCTGGGGCAACAATGTCATCATACTCCACCGCGTCGCTGGGCAGAGCAGGCTCGTCGACACGTCCAGAGCACAGGCGAATCGTGACAACACGCAACCAGGAGATGGCGATCTCCCTATCAACAATCTGAGCAGTGCTCAGCCAAACAGCGATGCAACAAGCAATCTGATAGGCGACAACCTGAACAGACACCCCCACACCCCTGAAAATCCTGGAGTTGTGTTCTAACCAGATGGCCAACAGAAGGCGTGGAGGAAATCAGGGAACACCACCCTTTAGGAGTGGTCGGTTGCTCAGAAGGCCACCTCCTTATCTATTCTGAGATGTCGATCGCAGTACCCTTAATCTCAACAAAGGCCGAGAGAATCTGCCAAATGTCCTTCGAAAACCTGCAAATGAGGAAAAGATGATCGATCGACTCCTCCTGTTCACCACACAACACACAACGATTTCGGAGAGCCCATCCTTTATGTTTGAGCGCCTCCTAAGTAAGAATTTTCTTCTGAAATACGATCCACAAGAACACACAAATCTTTGGAGGAACCTCAGGTCGCCAAACAACTTTGTGAGGAAAATAAGCTGAGCCGGGGAAACGACCCTTAATGCACTCGGAGTAGCAAGAGTGGGCAGTGAACCTGGTGGCTGGGGAAGGATCCCAAACCAACCGAGAAGGACATGCAAAGAAAGAATCAACGGGTAATGCACTAAGCAAATTTACTAAGGAAACTCTCTCATGCTCAGTGGTTGATGAAATTATTAACTAATAGCAAAATAATTAAACAAATCAAGAAAATTAAAATGTTCGGGAGAAGTTCACTAGAGAAAACTCTGGGAGAAACACTGTCACTCGCTACCTATCATATCCAAATTAATTCATGTATTCCAATCACTTTTATCCAACTCTCTACAGCCAGGATATCACGAATGTGTTAGCTATCCCTGTCGGGAATTACTACGTACTAAACAATTAAATTAAATCCTACTGTCGTAGCTCAATGACTTAATTATTTAGCCTGAAGATCGATATGCTATTTAAAACCGCATAACACCTTATTTAATCCACTGTCGCTTCGATAAGTTACTATGTCACATGAAATATGTTCAGTTATTAGGGTTTCACTGTCGCTAATCACCCAATCAACTACAAATCGATGTATTGGTGGCCAGTCAACACAAAGCATTAAGCAATTCCATGCAATAGAGATTGAAAGAAAAGAATTATGAATCAATCATTCAAGTCTAGAAATAGCTACATCCTATGGTGTTTCCCCCAGTAATCGGGGTTTAGTTCATGATAAAACTGAGATAAATTTATATAGTTTTGATCATCATGTTCTAAATCAACAATAAACAACTAGTTCGGTCTAGAAAATCCAACCAAATTAATCGCTCTGGATGAGCTTAGCGCAAACTTCCTGGGAAAACTCGATCACCAATTGCCCTACTTTCCGCTCGTCCCAAGCCTTGTCCTCCTTTTCTCCAGAAATTGCCTCCCCCCTTTAATTCCATGTCCACCTTCTACTTTTATTTCCTCCGCCCAAAAACCCCTAGAATCCTCATACGCTGCGTTCCATTAGTGTCAAGGACTCCGGGCCAAACTTTCCAGGCCCATTTAGGTCCGCTTCCTCTTCCTATCCACTCGCCAATTAAAAGCCCAATCCTCTTCAATTTTTTTCCCGATCAAGAATTCCTCCAAAGAAACAAGTTCGACCAGCTGCTCCTTCCTTGCGAGCTTGTTATTCTGCTAGTTATTTGAGAATTGTTTGCCTGTGCAACTACTCCTGTTTCGTGCTTTCTTCACCTGTAATACTTCAAACTCATGGCACTAGGCAGTAATGATTTTTCAACCATTCTCGGGTTAGCGAGACCTAAAATAGCACCAATCAGCTTACACATACAATGGGATAATCACATAAAGTTCAAGAATCAGATATATTAAAGCCGATTATCACTCAGCCCCCCCCCCCCCCCCCCCCCCCCCCCCGCCCCTCCTCTCAAAGAAAATTTTAAAGGAATATCCCACAAGACTCTCCCCACAGACATAGTGACTGCATCAGAGATCCAGCAGTTAGGCGATTCCGCTACAGCAACGACCCTAGGGAATTCTTCACCAAGAAGCCGTCCTATTAACCACACGTCATGCCAAAGAGAAACCCCCGACCCAACACCAGTTTCCACGTGAGCAAAACTCCAAAACACTTTCTTAGTTTTCAAAATTTGCACCCACGGACTCAAGCCACAAGGACCGCACGAGTCCCTGACATCCACTCGGACGAGGAATTAGGTAACTTGATCGAAATAAGTTCCATCCACCAAGTATCCCGCTCCACAGCAAAGCGCCACCACCATTTAGACAACATGGTCTGATTACGGAGCCTCAGGTCCGAAATACCTAAGCCTCCTAAGCGTTTCGGAGCCTTGCACACATCCCAGGAAACAAGATAAAATCTCCTCTCACCCTGGCGGCCAGACCAAACAAAATCACGCTGCAGCTTCTCAAACTTATCAGTGATCGAACATGGAGCACAGAAAATACTGAACATGTAGATAGGTTGACTTGCTAGAACCGCATTACACAAAGTGATACGCCCAGCCAAAGATAGATTAGAAGCCAACCAAACCTCCAACCGCCGACCCATTTTGCTCAGAACAGGATTCCAAATAGAAGAGGAAGTCGGGGACGCACCAAGCGGTAGTCCAAGGTACTCTGTGGGAAGAAACTTCCACTCACAACCGATAATCTCCGCGAATCTATCCAAACACTCAACCTCACCCACCGAGAAAAGCTTACTCTTCACAAAGTGCACCTTAAGACCAGTGATGCTTTGAAACCACCAAAGGGCAGCAGTCAAATGAAAAACCGCCACCTCCGAAGCATCACAAAAAATAATTGCATCATCCGCAAACAATAAATGGCCCACTCCCCCTATTCTATTATGTTCATCCATAAAGAAGCCAATAATGAGACGAGCCTCCCTAGCCTCATCTAGTATAAAGGACATGATGTCCATAACCAGAATAAAGAAGTAGGGACCAGAAATTTTCAAGAAAGAATAGGCTTGTGGAGGGAAAGGTTTTCCAAGTCTCATGTAAGTGTTGGGCTGTCAGTATAAGAAGCACTGAAGAAGATACAAGTAACAAGATACTCTAGAGCTATCAAAAGCTAGAAATGTAGTTTTTTACAACAAGATTGTAGTCGGTTGAATTTATGGGCTTAGCGTCAGTAACCAAAACCATTGGTCAGTTTTGGTTACTGATCTATGAGTAACTAAATCTGGACCTTTAGATCTACGTGGGTCCAGAAAATCCAGATCTAAGAGTTGTCAATTAAAAACATTTTATTTTCCCTAGTTTTCTTAATCGGCTCTTATCTTCTTCGTTCTAACTCGGATTTTAATTTTTTTGCACGGATGGAACGAGTTCGTTGTGCTCTATAAAATGAGATCAATTTTCAATATATTTCGAGAAACTTTATTTTTACCAACTACATACCATATGGTAACTTCTTCGTTTTTAAGTCGTTTGAAAACGTTTACTCAAAAGGAACGAGTTCATCATGATCTATTGGATCTACAAATTTCTGGGTGAAAAAATATACTGGACCAAAAATTACCATACTTTACCACTATAGTATGTGGGTGGTAACTTGTGGTAAACAACGATGAAAGTCATAAATGACACTTCTACTATCATGTATTCAACCTTTCTTACCATATGGTATTAAATAGGAGCATACCATATGGTAATGACAGGTAAAAAATTATTCAATTTTTTTTACTAAAAATATATCAAAGTGGATATCATTTTAAAGAGCACATTTAATCTGATTTATCTGTGCAAAAAAAATTTAAATATTGACTTAAAATGAGAGAGAAATCGTTCGTTAAAGATTAAATGGGGAAAGATAAAAGACTTTACAGGAGAGAGAGTGATACTAATGTCATGCTGATGTGGACGGGTTAGTCATGGTTACTGACCATAAGATTACTGACATGATCCGTTCCCGAATTTATGGGGAAAGAGTATAGAGAGTAGAATATGTGCACCTTGTAGTTTCTGGTATATTGATTTGGATGACTAAAAGTGTAAAATACATTTTGTGGGGAGTAGAGTTTAATCTCCACACATCGACTTAAAAAAATAATTTAATTGTCCACAATAACATTGAACCCCTAAATTTATTATAAAAAAATGAGGTACACGATTAACCACCATGATCTTGTATGTGAAACTGACTTTGTGGTTTAGTGTCAAGTTGTTTAAACATAAAAATCGAGTTCGGCTTAACTACCATTCTCCAAGACTTGGAAGAGATCGACGCTGGTTATCGGGAATTGAACCCACTCGGTGACCTACAAACGAAATTGAGAGAGCAAAATAGGGACAATGAACTGCGTAAAATAAAAAACAACCCAATTTTGAGCACGCCAAATACCCCAAAAAAGGGGGTTAATTACATGGTTGGTCACTGAGATTACAGAAAACGTTCATGTTTGGTCACTCGAAATATTTAAATCCATTGATGGTCCCTTAATTTAGTGAAACCATTCACGTTTGGTCACTCTTCGTTAGTTGTCGTCCATCTCCGTTAACAGAGTCAGTTAAGTGATGACGTGGCAGACGGAATCGCCTAATCATCCCTATTTAACCCGAAAATAATGAGACCCGACTCGCTATGTCATCTAGATCAACCCAACCTTCTAACCAGACCAAACCCAATTTGAACTGACCGACAACACAAATTAAATCCCTAAAATCCAAATCAGATCTCCATTAACAACCTTCACTTCCTTTCACACTTATCCTCTTCCAGAAAATGACCCATGGAGATTCCTTTATGCTCCCTCCACCAAATCTCCATTTTCCAGAAAATGTGCCCATGGAGATTCATTTTCGCTCCCTCCACCAAATCTCTATTTCCAGAAAATTCCCCATGGAAATTCTTGTCCAGAAAAATCCTCCATGGAAGTCCTCCTCTCTTCGCTACTATTAAGCGGCTACGGTGCCTCCGATTCCACCTTGCATCCGACCCGTGTGACATCTCAGCGGGGCTTGTGGCTACGGTGACCTCGTCCGGGCCGAGTATGGGATGGCGATGGTCGGGCTCAGCGAGTCATTGTTCGACGCGGCTAGATCTCTGGTGCGTGCTTCGAGCTCCGTTACGTCGATGACCTCCGGTGGTGCATCCGAGGGACTTCGATTATCATCGCGGTGACAAACTTCTGCCCTCCTAACTACGGATTCCCTTCCGACGGCGGGTTCACTATAACCTTGCCAACAAGCACTTCATCGCGGGTGAAATATCGCACAGAGAAGAGGAAGAAAGTGGGGAGGAAGGAGGTGAACCATCGAAGAAGGGATAAGTGGAGATCAGATTTTTATTTTAGAGATTAAGTTTGTGTGGGTTGCTCAGTTCAAAGATCGGGTATGGTCTGGTTAGAGGGTTGGGTTGGTTCAGATGACATGGCGCGTATTAGTGATGTGGCGGGTCGGGTCTCAATATTTTCGGATTAAATAGGGCTGATTAGGCGATTCCGTCTGCCACATCATCACTAAACGGACTCTGTTAACGGAGATGGACGGCAACTAACAGAGAGTGACCAAACGTGAACGGTTTCACTAAATTAAGGGACCATCAATAGATTTAACTATTTCTAGTGACCAAACATGAACGCTTTTTGTAATCTCAGTGACCAACCATGTAATTAACCCCCCCAAAAAAGAGCCACAATCCTCATTAACGTGCCCCGATCCAGATCCCCCTTCTCTAGAACCCTACACCAAAAGATGCTTATGTTATTAATTGGGTACCGATCTCTCAGCTGTTGAAGCTCCCCCCCCCCCACCCCATAGCTGCACCGCCACACAACATCGGAAGAAGACACGCTCAAGAGACTCCACCTCCTCCTCAGAGACTGTGCATTGCTCCAGCCCCCTCACCCCACGAGTACTCAGTGCCTCACCAGTTGGTAAGACACCACAGACAAGTTTCCACAGAAAATACCGCAGTTTGGGAGGTATAAGAGTGCCCCAAATTTGTTTCCACAGGCTACGGTCCAAAGCATGAGCGATCGCCTTCACCTTGAGCTCATTCCGACGTCTTAAGTCGATCGCCTTATGATAACCAGATTTGACAGTATAACACCTTGAAACTTCCCCATCCTAGACCAGACAATCGGGCACCACTTTAATGGGTAGAGGAATAGCTAAAATAGCTTTGACCGTGTCCTCTTCAACGATTTGGCGGAGGCAATCAACTCTCTAGACACCCTGATCAAGACAAATCAAAGACTACACTTTTCCTTCCACACCAATAACTTGATGAGGTTTTGGGGGGAAAAGGATGCAGAGTCGGCACCCAGTTATCAGTGAGCACCTCTACTGAATCACTTGAACCAATTTGCCATCTGAGCCCTTATAGTAGCAGGTCACGAGCTCGGAGTATCCCCCGCCATCCCCATGAAGGTAGAGACCCAGTCTTTGCACTTAGGATAGAGGAATTCGGAAAGTATTTTCCCTTTATACACACGAGCTAACAATGAGTTGGGTTTTTTCAAGATTCGCCAAGCCACCTTAGCCAACAAAGCTTGGTTAAAGTCTTCAAATCTTTGTAAACACAACTCACCCTCATGCTTACTCAGGCACATCTCTTTCCAGGATACCCAGTAAATCCGCCTTTCTCCCTGTTTGACGCCCACCAAAACCTAGCTAAATGTCTATTGACTCGACTCTACTGTCACCCTAGGAATTAGCCAAGTGTAACCACTTCCTAAAGCGTAGTATAGCGGGTTAGGTTTATATGTCAACCCGGGTCCTAGATTTGATGACTACTCAGTGAATTCGTGTTATCTAGCAATGAAACTGGAATGCAAGTCTAAACTATCAAACTAACAAAGCAAGTAAACGGTTGTATTCAGGTTAAAGAGGTCACCCGGATATGGTTCCCCCCAGACTGCAGTTAAGCCGGATTGTAATTACCAAATTCAGTTTCTATGAAAGTTATACTGCGGAAGGTTCTTAAACAGCCTGAAGTCTCGACTAAAGGTCTTCAGACCCTCTCAATCTGAATCTCTAGCGGGCGACTAACCTCCACCGAAGTAGACAGATTGAGGCCCTAAGAACAAAACCTCCACTACCAGAGTAAATCCGGTACAAAATAGTGAGTTGGTTCCTCGACTAAAGTCACCAACTCCCTACCTTCAATCAAGGATACTCTATCAACCTAGGCAGATATTCTCATTCTAGGTCAAAGCAGAAACAACAGGAATTTGATCAGGATTCAAGTCATTCAATCATTCAAACCTCAATCGAATATAATCAATCATAGAATCAGTACTTGGGTTCATACAATCAAAGCCTAACATACAAATCTAGGGTTCTCCATACCCAGATGAATGGGAGAACTACTCCATGGAGAAAGAAGCAAAAACAGAATCAGACGCGGAATTCATACTGTGAAGGATGGATTCCTGCTTCTGGACGTTGATCGGCACTTCTCCAAGCTCAAACTGGCCTCCAATGGTGTTGAAGATCAATCTAGGGCACTTTGAGACTCTTGTTCGTCACTTTCTCTCTCTAGGAACTGATCTCTCTCTCTAAAACTCGAATCCCCTCTGTTTGGCTGAAAATCTGCTTAAAAGGGCATCAGCCAAAGCACGGTCGAGGGCACGGCCTCGTAATGCCTCAGCCCGCCCGTGCTTTGGCTAGTGTTAATTACACGGCCAGTGCATTGGGAGAAACACGGCCGTGCTTTGGTGGAACACGCCCGTGCTTTGGCAGAACACGCCCGTGCTTTGTTTTGGCCCTGCTCGTGTAATCAGCTCAGCTCTCGGCATAAAAAGCACGGCCACAGAACACGGCCGTGTACTGTTTTAGGTGTGCCCGTGTTTTGGCTCCAGCTTGACGAAATGACCTCCGAATGCCCCGAAACTCGCGCTTAGCCTTCCCTTTGACACCTGGGACCTGAAGCATGACAAAATAGCACAACCCGGCGTAAAATAGGCCAAAATACACGACTATGCCCCTCAAACGGATAAGAACTAAGGGCGCAAATATGTGCAATTACATCGTTATCAAACTCCCCCACACTTAACCGTTTGCTTGTCCCCAAGCAAACCAAGTCAGACACAAGGTAAGCTCAAAACAAGAAGGCATGACATATCGGCACAAAACACGTGGATCATACTGGCTTTCGATCAGTAACACATGGACAACTTCAATGACAACCTAGACAACCACCACAGATGACATTCGAATGCAGTAAAATCGAGCAAAGGAAGAGTCTCCCTTCTGTTCACCAACCAACATAGACTTGACTCAACCACTTGTTCAAAACAGTCACATCATGCACAAAGTTCAAGGTATCAGAAGTAAGACCGAGCAATCTAGGTCCTCACCGGGATAAAGAGTATAAAGAATAAGAGAAAATGAATCACTCACTCTCGACCAGTGGGGTCAGGACAATATGATGCGAAAAATGCGCATGCTCAATCTCTCGGTCCCTAACATCTCTTCATCATGAATGCAGCCTCTAAGTGCTAGAGTTCACAAATGGGGTGTCATCACTAACTAATCCGGAGGTCTTAGACCCAGGTTCAGATGACTGGTTAGCGTCTTGGACATGGGGAAAAGGCCTTTTAGGTGGTGGAAGTATTCATACAGCACAAGGTTCCACATTTCCAAACCCAACAGACTCACAATCAATCAAACCAATAACTTTCTTTCTGCTATTCTGCATTACTCAAGTTCAGAGCACAAGAGCGAAGGAGGTTACATAAATGCTAGTATTTCTAAGCCAGACTGCTAAGAAACACTACCACATGGGCATTACTCAGATTTTTGGTGGTGGCTCTCTTTTGCTTTCATTTTTTTCTTTGATTTTCTTTCATTATTTTTCATTTCTTAAGAGAACCACCACCTCTGCACAATTTCAAACACCTGCCCAACTTTTAAGCACTACCTCCAACCCTCACATTACACTTAGCAGAAACAGCAGAGAATATGTAAAAACCACTCTGTGGAACCTTCTAAAAGATGCAAAGGGTGATTTTTTCATTTCAGAACAAAAGAAAGGATAACACACGGCTCAAAGGGGCTGACTAGGGGGTATGACACACTAGGACAGTCAATTTGGTCGTGGGCTAATCCTATGCCTCCATCATCTTAGCTAACGACAACGTGAATGCTGCATATCATGGAAGAGGAAACTATCGCACAAGAAAGAAGCGAGCAGGCTCAAATCTCACATGGCTACCTATATGCTCTATCTCTCGTTCTGATTCCCTGAACTAGATGCATAAATGACTGTCAAAAGCAAGTGATCAAACCAAGTCACATTTGGTGAGCAGACAGCTGAAAAACTGAACCCCTACACAATTCTACTGCACATCTCAGTCATCACAATAAGTTGTCTAAGTCACACTCAAGTCGTCGTGTATCAAGTCAAAAGCCATTCAATTCTCTAATCACATCCACAGTGCCAATACAATCAATCATCAAGCAAACAGTCGTGCTTGGAGCCCTCAAATTTCAAAAATTTGGACAGTGGACTAGGCTCCAAGCACACAAACAGATCTAATGCAGTCAAAAGATAAACATCCCCCCACACTTAAGATCGACATTGCCCTCAATGGAGAAGAGGGAAGGAAAAGGGGAACGATGTTACCGGTATGCACGGACTGCAGTGGGCGGGAAGCGGACCAGTCAAGCCAAGCACAGCTAAAGGAAACCAAAGAGCTCAAACACAGTATGTTAGGTCCAATGGTCAGCCCAATAAGATATCATCCAAACCAAAAGAAAACAAACCAAACCCAAACCGGGTTACAATCCGACTCAAAACACAAGAAAGAAAATCAAACTGTGGTGGGGTTGCCTCCCCACAAGCGCTTCTTTACCGTCGTTTAGCTGGACGCCCATGGTGGATACTCAGGGCGGTGCAGGAACAGGTGCCTCCAAGAGCGGATCCACGTCGCTCTTGAGGTACAGCTTCAGGTTGTGGCCATGCACCCGACGGATGCGACCACCATTATCAGTCAGCTCGACCTGGCCATCAGGCAAGATGCAGGCGAGCGAGTACCCAGATGGCCAGGGTGGTCGTGGTGCAGGAGGTGGGACCAGCTCATAGTGGTCTCCACTCGTCTTCTGTGCAGGCTTAGCAACCTGCTGCTTCGGCCGCCACTCCTCCTTGAGCTTTTTGTTCTGAGGCGAGGCTGGATGGAGTGGCGGCGAAGGAATGATAGGAGGGTCCTGCAAAATAGGAGGTGCAGAAGGGTACACGACAGACTCGTGTACCTGATCAGAAATGGCATGCACAGGCGTGACATCAATCATAGCACAGTGATCAAACTCAGTCACAGAAAAAATAGCCTGTTCATTCCCAGCACGCAAGATCAATTTACCATCATGCACATCAATAAGTGCCTTGGCGGTGGCAAGAAATGGCCTACCTAGAATCAAAGGCACATCCACATCCTCATGCACATCAAGAATAACAAAATCAACAGGATATGTGAATGCACCGACACTGACAAGCAGATCCTCTATGATTCCCCTAGGATGCACAATGGAACGGTCAGTGAGCTGAATGCTCATCCTAGTAGGGCTAAGTTCACCTAAGCAAACAAACCCGTGAAGGCACAAGTGGGACAAAGCAAACAAAGCAAAAAGAAAAAGGCTAAATTAACAGAAATCACTTTTCTTCAATAACCTAGCCGTCCCCGGCAACGGCGCCAAAAACTTGACTCGACTCTACTGTCACCCTAGGAATTAGCCAAGTGTAACCACTTCCTAAAGCGTAGTATAGCGGGTTAGGTTTATATGTCAACCCGGGTCCTAGATTTGATGACTACTCAGTGAATTCGTGTTATCTAGCAATGAAACTGGAATGCAAGTCTAAACTATCAAACTAACAAAGCAAGTAAACGGTTGTATTCAGGTTAAAGAGGTCACCCGGATATGGTTCCCCCCAGACTGCAGTTAAGCCGGATTGTAATTACCAAGTTCAATTTCTATGAAAGTTATACTGCGGAAGGTTCTTAAACAGCTTGAAGTCTCGACTAAAGGTCTTCAGACCCTCTCAATCTGAATCTCTAGCGGGCGACTAACCTCCACCGGAGTAGACAAATTGAGGCCCTAAGAACGAAACCTCCACTACCGGAGTAAATCCGGTACACAATAGTGAGTTGGTTCCTCGACTAAAGTCACCAACTCCCTACCTTCAACCAAGGATACTCTATTAACCTAGGCAGATATTCTCATTCTAGGTTAAAGCAGAAACAACAGGAATTTGATCAAGATTCAAGTCATTCAATCATTAAAACCTCAATCGAATATAATCAATCATAGAATCAGTACTTGGGTTCATACAATCAAAGCCTAACATACAAATATAGGGTTCTCCATACCCAGATGAATGGGAGAACTACTCCATAGAGAAGAAAGCAAAAGCAGAATCAGACGCGGAATTCATACTGTGAAGGATGGATTCCTGCTTCTGGATGTTGATCGGCACTTCTCCAAGCTCAAGCTGGCCTCCAATGGTGTTGAAGATCAATCTAGGGCACTTGGAGACTCTTGTTCGTCGCTTTCTCTCTCTAAGAACTGATCTCTCTCTCTCTATAACTCGAATCCCCTTTACTTGTGGCTGAAATTCTGCTTAAAAGCATCAGTGGCCAAAGCACGGTCGAGGGCACGGCCGTGCTTTGCCTGAGGCTGCCCGTGTCTCGGCCAGTGTTAATTACACGGCCAGCAGTTGGGAAGAAACACGGCCGTGCTTCGCGTTGGACACGGCCGTGCTTTTGTGGAACACGGCCGTGCTTTGTCTCGGCCCTGCCTGTGTAATCAACTCAGCTCTCGGCATAAAAAGCACGGCCACAGGAACACGGTCGTGTAATGCTTTAGGCTGCCCGTGTTTTGGCTCCAGCTTGACGAAATGACTTCCGAATGCCCCGAAACTCGTGGTTAGCCTTCCCTTTGACGCCTGGGACCTGAAATATGACAAAATAGCACAACCCGGCGTAAAATAGGCCAAAACACACGACTATGCCCCTCAAACGGATAAGAATTAGGGGCGCAAACATGTGCAATTACATCGTTATCAAACTCCCCCACACTTAACCGTTTGCTTGTCCCCAAGCAAACCTAACTCAAACCAATGCAACTCTCCAGACCTCTATAGCAACAAACAACCCAGATCGTAGGTAGAGGACTTCCTAGATCATTTAGCAACTTACGAGGTCAACAGACGAACAAGTCATCTCATAGCTTCTTTGGCGAGTCAGCATCATGGCAAACAGTGAACAGAGGACAAATGAATCGTGGATGGAGAGATTCTCAAAAACAAAGGATCATGGACTCACATTTTTCAAGGTGCTCAATTTTCTTTGAAGATGGTTGGAACCCCTTTTTTTCTGTTTTGCTTGTTTTCTGTTATTTTTCTTTTCTTTTCTTTTCAAGGGTCCCAACCTGCTCTTACCGGCCATGCCAGGAGCGGATGTCTCGAGCCTCGTGCAGGGGAAAGACATGTAAGGGGGCTAGAGGTAGTAGGTGGAAATTGGGAACGAATTCCCGTCTCCCCTTACACATTTTCGCCCTATTCGCACGGGAGACGTTTATTTTGAAGCACATTTTCGAGCACCTGTTATTTTCAAAACATGACACAAGAGTCCATGACAGGTAGAAAATCCACAACATCACACAATTCAAGGATCCTAAGATCACTAATTCACTCAATCAACCAACACAATATGAAGAAGAAATGGGATTTCTTAAATGCATCAACATCCTCCATAGTGCTACACTACCTCCCTAGGTTGCATATTACTATAAAGACTGTCAATTCAAAGCATAGTAAGCAGGCAATTGCAAGGAAACACGTACTTGGAGCCCTCAAATTTAAAAATTTGGACAGTGGACTAGGCTCCAAGCACACAAACAGATCTAATGCAGTCAAAAGATTTTGGACAGTGGACTAGGCTCCAAGCACACAAACAGATCTAATGCAGTCAAAAGATAAACACCCCCCCCCCACACTTAAGATCGACATTGCCCTCAATGGAGAAGAGGGAAGGGAAAGGGGAACGATGTTACCGGTATGCACTGACTGCAGGGGACTGGAAGGGGGCCAGTCGGGGCAAGCACAGCCAAAGGGGAACAGAAGAGCTCAAACACAATATGTTAGGTTCAATGGTCAGCCCAATAAAGTATCATCAAAACCAAAAGAAAACAAACCAAACCCAAACCGGGTTACAATCCGACTCAAAACACAAGAAAGAAAATCAAACCGTGGTGGGGTTGCCTCCCCACAAGCATTCTTTACCGTCTTTTAGCTGGACGCCCATGGTGGATACTCAGGAAGGTGAAGGAACAGGTGCCTCCAAGAGCAGATCCACGTCGCTCTTGAGGTACAGCTTCAGGTTGTGGCCATGCACCCGCCGGATGCGACCACCATCATCAGTCAGCTCGACCTGGCCATCCGGCAAGATGCAGGCGAGTGAGTACCCGGACGGCCAGGGTGGTCGTGGTGAAGGAGGTGGGACCAGCTCATAGTGGTCTCCACTCTTCTTCCGTGCAGGCATAGCAACCTGCTGCTTCGGCCGCCACTCCTCATTGAGCTTTTTGTTCGGAGTCGAGGCAGGATGGAGTGGCGGCGAAGGAATGATAGGAGGGTCCTGCAAACTAGGAGGTGCAGAAGGATACACGACAGGCTCGTGTACCTGATCAGAAATGGCATGCACAGGCGTGACAGCAACCATAGCACAGTGATCAAACTCAGTCACAGAGAAAGTAGCCTGTTCATTCCCAGCACGCAAGATCAATTTACCATCATGCACATCAATAAGTGCCTTGGCGGTGGCGAGAAATGGCCTACCTAGAATCAAAGGCACATCCACATCCTCATGTATATCAAGAATAATAAAATCAACAGGATATGTGAATGCACCAACACTAACAAGCAGATCCTCTATGATTCCCCTAGGATTGACGATAGAACGATCAGCTAACTGAATGCTCATCCTAGTAGGGCTAAGTTCACGTAGGTCTAGCTTTTTATACAACTTATATGGCATGACGTTTATGCTAGCGCCTAGGTCCTCCAAGGACTTGCCTACATGCATGCTGCCAATAGTAAGAGGGATAGTAAAACTCCCTGGATCCTTGCGCTTCTCGGGCAGCTTGTTATGCAGTATAGCAGAACACTCCTCGCTCAGCAGCACTGTCGAGAGATCCCCAAGTTTCTTCTTGTTGGTGCAGAGATCTTTCATGAACTTGGCATACTTGGGCATCTTCGACAGTGCCTCCACGAACGGTATGCTGATGTTGAGCTGCTTCAACATTGCCATGAACTTGGCAAACTCAGTCTCCAGCTTGTCTTTGTGTAGGCGAGTGGGGAAGGGAAGCTGGGGCACATGCTCCTTAACCACTGGTTGTGGCTTGGGAGCAGGGGCTTCCTTCTCCACCCGCACTGCTGCATCGTCTGCTGGAAGTGCTGAAGCAGGTAGTGGTTCCTCCTGTCTGGCCGGAACAGGATCAGCAGATATGGCCCTACCGCTCCTGGTAAAAATGGCATCAAGCTGCTGGAGCTAGTGAGTATCCCGAGGATTCGGGATAGTGGTGGCAGGCAGAGTCCCCGGTGCCCTGGTGGTGCTTTGGCGGGCCAAGATGCCCACCTGGGTCTGCAGATCCTGCAAAATGGCACCCTGGTTCCTCTGACCTGCCTCCAGTGAGGCTACACTCTGGTCCAACCTCGTGATAGTCGCCTGAGTGCTCGTCATGAATGAAGCTAGAATGTTTTCCAGCTTCGTCATCCTGTCATCTGGGGCTGGAGCTGCTACTGGCTCGGCAAACTGGCGCTGGGGCTGCTGGAATGGCTGCCCCTGCCTAGGCTGGTAGGGCTGCTGCTGTGGGTCTGGCCCTTGGCGAGCCTGGAAGGGCTGCCTCTGCTGAAAACCACCTGCTGGTGCTGGGAAACCAGGTGGTTTAGTGGTGTTGCTGCTCCAGGCGAAGTTGGGATGCTGGCGCCACCCCTCATTATATGTGTTACTGTATGGATCGAGGCGCCGCGCATTGGCGATGAAGGCCAACTGCTCCTGGGGTGTGGTAGACTCCCTCATAGCCTGGCAGTCCTCCACTAGGTTATTGGAGCTCTCACACCACTGACACTGAGCAACTGGAGGTGTAGCCAAACCTCTGCCCGGAATAAGACTGTTGGGCTGCTTCAATGTCTGCACCAGCTCAGCTACCTGCTGCTCGAGTCCGGATCTGGACTCCATGGCGTGCACACCACGGTCCTTGGAATGTCTGCCTCTGCTGCTCTGCCCCCAGGAATGATCTCTGGCAGCCAATGTATTAATCATCTGGTTCAGCTCGGGTGGAGTCTTAGTGAGAACATCCCCTCTTGGGCATAGAGACTCAATCACCCTCTGGCTGTCTGGAGAGAGAGCACTGTAGAAATTCCCCACTGTGAATGCATCACTAAAGCCATGGTGGGGACACTGCCAGAAATATCCCATGTACCGCTCCCATGCATCACGAAGTGACTCATCTGGCTCCTGGCGGAAGTGAGTGATCTCCCGCTGAATCTCTGTAGTCTTCGATGCCGGATAGTACCTGTGCACGAATTTGTCAGCCAGATCATCCCAAGAGGTGATGGACAATGGGGGATGGGTCTCCAACCACCTCTTAGCATTCCCCGCCAGAGAATGGGGGAAAAGATGAAGGCGGATTGCATCATCCGGGACACCATTCAGCTTGAACCCGTTCGTAAGCTGCAGAAAACGGGAGAGATGTACCCTGGCCTCCTTATCCTTCAAGCCATGGAACTGGATGGAAGAGGTAATGAGCTGAATCCAGCATGGCTTGATCTCAAAGTTGTTTGCTGGGATAGGCGGGTAGAGGATGACCGGGCGGATGTCAGCAATCCGCGGAGTGTAGTAGTACTCCAAGGTGGGACCCGGCTGCGGTGGATGATGAACTCCATGATCCTGGGGTATGGGGTTGTTCCCCAGGACCTGATTCACCGGGGGAGCATGCTGAGGATTCCCCTGGTGTTGATTGTACTCTCCGTCCATCCCGTGCTCTTCTTCAGAATCACTGCTCACGTGGCCGTCTATGCGCTCTTCCGTAGCCAGTCTAGCTCGTTGTTGTCTCCTGAGCTGGCGACAGGTGCGGTCAATCTCTGGATTCAACGGCAGTAAACCTCCCGACTGGCTACGGGTAATGCACTACCTGCACACTCTCAAGCAAGCAAACCCGTGAAGGCACAAGTGGGACAAAGCAAACAAAGCAAAAAGAAAAAGGCTAAATTAACAGAAATCACTTTTCTTCAACAACCTAGCCGTCCCCGGCAACGGCGCCAAAAACTTGGCTCGACTCTACTGTCACCCTAGGAATTAGCCAAGTGTAACCACTTCCTAAAGCGTAGTATAGCGGGTTAGGTTTATATGTCAACCCGGGTCCTAGATTTGATGACTACTCAGTGAATTCGTGTTATCTAGCAATGAAACTGGAATGCAAGTCTAAACTATCAAACTAACAAAGCAAGTAAACGGTTGTATTCAGGTTAAAGAGGTCACCCGGATATGGTTCCCCCCAGACTGCAGTTAAGCCGGATTGTAATTACCAAGTTCAATTTCTATGAAAGTTATACTGCGGAAGGTTCTTAAACAGCCTGAAGTCTCGACTAAAGGTCTTCAGACCCTCTCAATCTGAATCTCTAGCGGGCGACTAACCTCCACCGGAGTAGACAAATTGAGGCCCTAAGAACGAAACCTCCACTACCGGAGTAAATCCGATACAGAATAGTGAGTTGGTTCCTCGACTAAAGTCACCAACTCCCTACCTTCAATCAAGGATACTCTATTAACCTAGGCAGATATTCTCATTCTAGGTTAAAGCAGAAACAACAGGAATTTGATCAAGATTCAAGTCATTCAATCATTAAAACCTCAATCGAATATAATCAATCATAGAATCAGTACTTGGGTTCATACAATCAAAGCCTAACATACAAATCTAGGGTTCTCCATACCCAGATGAATGGGAGAACTACTCCATAGAGAAGAAAGCAAAAGCAGAATCAGACGCGGAATTCATACTGTGAAGGATGGATTCCTGCTTCTGGATGTTGATCGGCACTTCTCCAAGCTCAAGCTGGCCTCCAATGGTGTTGAAGATCAATCTAGGGCACTTGGAGACTCTTGTTCGTCGCTTTCTCTCTCTAGGAACTGATCTCTCTCTCTAAAACTCGAATCCCCTTGACTTGTGGCTGAAAATCTGCTTAAAAGCATCAGTGGCCAAAGCACGATCGAGGGCACGGCCGTGGTTTGCCTGAGCCTGCCCGTGTCTCGGCCAGTGTTAATTACACGGCCAGCAGTTGGGGAGAAACACGGTCGTGCTTCGCGTTGGACACGGCCGTGCTTTTGTGGAACACGGCCGTGCTTTGTCTCGGCCCTGCCCGTGTAATCAACTCAGTTCTCGGCATAAAAAGCACGGCCACAGGAACACGGTCGTGTAATGCTTTAGGCTGCCCGTGTTTTGGCTCCAGCTTGACGAAATGACTTCCGAATGCCCCGAAACTCGTGGTTAGCCTTCCCTTTGACGCCTGGGACCTGAAATATGACAAATAGCACAACCCGGCGTAAAATAGGCCAAAACACACGACTATGCCCCTCAAACGGATAAGAACTAGGGGCGCAAACATGTGCAATTACATTGTTATCATCTATAATAACGAACGACATAAGGTAAGAGAAAGCAAGAAACAAGACATACCTTATATGGGCAATGCATTAGCAACTGCCTTAAGGAGTACTTCTTTCGCAGCCCAAGATAGACAGTGCTGCTTCCATCCCTAAAGTTTTTGAATGACTCTTTCCTCTATATAACGGAATGTATCATACTTCGGCTGCCCAACCAGAGAGGGGAGTTTCAAGTACTGATATGTTATACCAATAGCTCTGATCCTCAGCAACTGGCCCATCTCCTGAGCATCCGCTGAAAGCACATTCCCACTAAAGCAGACAACCGACTTAGCCAAATTGAACTTTGACTACTGGGCTCTTCATACTGTTGCAAGAGCCTCATGAGACTAACACATTTGGATCAAGATGCCTGCAGGAACAGGTAGAGTTATCCGCGAAGAACAGGTGCGAGAGCACAGAACATCTAGGACTAATACGAAGACCAGAAAGAGCACGAGACGAGATCCCTTGCTGAAGTAGAGCAGCAAAGCCCTCTGTACATGTAACAGCCCGTCCCGGCTAATTCATATATTTCTATCGCTAGAAATTACGCTATTAAAATCGAGTATTTTGATAGTATTTTGACGAAAATCGAAATATCAATCAATCGGATAAGTATATGTATTAATTAATTATATATATATATATTTATTTAAATGGTCTGAAAACAAAAGCGGCGGAATCACTTTGTTTCCCTTCTTTATATATATTGTAAATTTTCCCCCCTCGTGTCCATTTCCATCTTCTTCCTTTTCTCTAAAATAAGAATCGAGAAAAAGTTTGAGCAAGGACGCGCAGGGGAGGGAGCAGGAAAATTTCCATAGCTCGGTTCTTGAGTTATAGTGATCCAAAATACTGTAAGTAATGCCTAATCCATCCATACCTCGTCGTTTATTGATTTAGAGCTTTAAAACGAGTTTTTGATTCAGAAATTTCTTAAATTCTGATAAGCCAAATTAGGGTTTCGGAGTATCTGGAAGCCGGATTGAGCCAAGATTTCATTTACGAGCTTCCTGCAATGAGGTAATTAATCATCTGGTTCTAATCCATAAATTTCGTCGATTATTTAGGTCGGATCCGGAATCGTTGCATTTAGCTCCGGCCAGGGTTTGATGTGTTTTTATCGAGAATTTGACCCGGAGCCTAAAACTAACATTGACGGGGACACTCAAGGGATATTAGGACAATCTCGAATTTAAATTTCGGGTTTGTTTGAGAAATTGAAGTTGGGATACGGGAGGCTAGAACCGGTGTTTAAACGACCAGAACTGGTGAGGGATTAGCATGGCATACCGGGTTTGTTGTATCATAATAATTATAATGATGATTGGAATTGGTCTAGGTGAACTAGAATGTCATGATTAGGGGTGTATGGACTTTTGTGCTATATGATGAACCCTTGAGTGTTATATGATATCATTGTATTGTCCTAATCCTTATGGACCTTGTTTAGGCTGATGATTGTGTATATGTTGCAAAATGTGGGCTTGACTGTTGATGTGCCTTATGATGGTTCGAGAAGGTGACTGGGTATGATTTTTCATAATTGTTGTATTTGGATGCACAAGTGGGAGAATATACTTCCCAGGGTGATATCATAACGTTTAAGGAGGATGACTTGCACGAGGGTTAATCCCAAGGAAGTGCAAGTATACGACTCCTGCTCTACCTTTGTTGAGCCAATTGTGGCCATGTCAAGAACATGTTCAAGTAATGAATTATGATTAAGCAAGATAAGATATGAATCATATATGAGGATACCAAGTAAGAGCCAAGTAAGACTATTTTGGTCTCATGGTCAATCACATAGTAATTAGGACTCCCCATGCTATTACTCCGTTATGATATGTTATGTCACACCTCTGATGTGGTGTTGACCGTTGATTCATCATGAGACATGACCACAACCAGAGTAGTGTCAGGTCCGATATGACTAGACCGTCCGTTTTTCCAGGAGAGTAATTAGCATGGGAGTAGCCAGGCGCCTATAAGTAAAACATGATAAGACGCATATGCATAAGTCAAGGTGGTTGAGTCTTTTGCCCATTGGGATATGAGGATGGCTGAGGTCTGATCCTGGTGTTTTGGCTTGATTGTTAGATGTATGGTAGGGATATGCTTTGTTATGAACTCACAATGCAATGATTGTCTCACTCAGCCATGAGCTGACCCTCTTTTATCCTTTTTCTTTGCTTATGCAATGTGTAAGCAGATCATCATCAGCGACAGCAGTAGATAGGTGTATAGGTGGAAGCCGAGCAAGAGTTGAAGGCAAGATGAGGTATGGTCTTCGACTATTCTATGCTTGGACGACTACTTGGGATTTTGGCCAGTGATCCACACCTCTTTCGTAAAAATGTTTTGAGAATGTTTTGCATGTGCATACTAGATTTTGATGTAGTATTAGATATCCATAGGCGTGGAAAGTTGATATCTGTATATTTGTGTGGTTGTGTAAGTTGTGACGACTATGGCATGTATTAGTAAGGTATGCAGTTCTGGAGTATGAAACTGTGACTATGGCTATGAAAGCCACTGTATATGGTTGTGAGTATATATTTATTTCTACGAATGCAGGGATTCAGATGAATTATTTTGTAGGATTAGTTGCAAGAACTGTTAGCCCATTACGCGAGTAATTCATGTCGAAATTTTATTGGTTGATTTTTGGGAATTAATGCAACACCAGTTTTAAATTCCTCTACAATTATATGAACAATATGATCAGGTAAAATGTACAGGGTACGGTGTTACACTTTGGTATCAGAGCCCGATTCCCTCTTTTTGTTGTTATGGCGTACTATGCCCTATGGGAGGTTAAATACTTCTAAGGAGGGGAGTACCTCATAATGACTTAAACTGGGAATTGAGTTTGGCATGACTATGTGTATTGTATGTTAGATGAAATTAGTTGCATCATAGTTTTCAAAATTAAGTTTTGAACTTATTTTCCAAATAATTATTGGGAAATTTATGTTTTAACCAAGTGAAAGTTTTGGTTAAGTATGAATTTTGTGTGGATCAATCTAAGGCCAATATTTCCATGTAGCTCGCACGGAAGTTGTGAAAATGTTCCTACCGATCAGTTGAGAGGAGTGGGGGCGGTTGATGCAAGACCGCCAGTATTAGACTATGCAAAGATGAAGAGTTTGGGTGGTAGGGACTTCAAGGGAGATGTGAGTCCAGATGTTGTAGTAGAGTGATTGAGAGAGATGGAAGATGTGTTTGAGTATCTTCATGCGACCCTAGAGGCAAAAAGTACAATATGTTGTTTTTTCCTAAAGGAGTACGCGAGTGGCTGGTGGTCCTCAGTCTCAAGAGTTAATGGTCAATGGGTTTAGTTCACCTGGGAGGAGTTCCTGAAGGCCTTTAAGATAGAGTTTCTTCCCCAAGCTTTTATCAGGGCAAAGAATAATGAATTCGCCAACCTTAAGTAGGAGAACATGACAGTTACTAAGTGCACCATCATGTTTGTTCGACTACTCTACTTTGAAGATGGGTTGACGGATAATGAGCATAAGAAGAAGATGAGATACTTGCATGGTCTGTGCCTTGTGTTGAAAGAAAAGATCCACAGTCAAGGAGGAAGCACTTAAGTATGAAGCCTATGAAGTTGAGGGTAGAGAGGAACACAAGGCCAAAGAAGATGAGAAGAAGAGGAAGTTTGGAGTGAGTTATGTTGGACCTCGTTACCCACCCAGGAGAGGTCCTAGCGGTTTTGGGAGAACACCGAGTCAATCTATGTTAGGAACATCATATAAGGCACAAGCTTCCTCAGCCACACAATATCCATTTTGTCAAGTTTTTCAGAGGAGGCATCCTAGAAATTGTTGGAGGTTTTCTAGAGTATGCTTCCAATGCGGCCAGCCGGGTCACATCGTGAGGAACTGTCCTCATAGGGGAGGAGGAGGAGCTACTCAGTCTAAGCCTTCAGTTCAATTTAGTAGAGCCCCAACTAGAGGTGGTTACCAGGGAGGTCGTAGTGGATTTCAGAGTGGTCGTGGTGGTTCACAGGGCGGTAGAGGTGGTGGTCAAAATCAACCATAAGGAAGGGGTACACAAGGTTCCAGAGCACAGGGAGCACCGAGGGTTTATGCAATGAATCAAGGTGAGCCAAAAGTGGCACCAGAAGTAGTGACCGGTATGCTTTCTATCCTTGGCAAGAAATTATATGTCTTGATTGATACTAGTTCCACGCACTCATTCATGTCATATACGTTTGCATATAGGCTACGCTTAGTCCTAGATAAGCTAGGTTGTACATTATGTGTTAAAACACCTGTGGGAGATACCTTGAAGGTAGACTCAGTTATTAGAAGTTCCTTCATTTGTGTGGAAGGAGCTTTCCTAGCAGCATATTTAATTCGGCTACCTTTTCATGACATCCTTGGGATGCATTTTCTGGCAACACATAGAGCTGTTGTGGATTGTCAAAAGAAAGAAGTGTTATCCAACGCACCAGATAAAGGTTCTGTTGTATTCCGAGGCATTAAGAAAAAGGAGACTCATGGTTTTCTTTCTACCCTGGAAGCTTTTCAATTAGTAAAGGAAGGTTGTGAAGCCTTTCTTGCTCAAGTTACTATTGTAAATGAGAAGAAGGTGGAGGATGTGGAGGTAGTAAGGGAGTTTCCTGATGTGTTCCCAGAAGAACTTTCCTGCCTTCCACCAGAAAGGGAAGTAGAGTTTGATATTGAATTGGTACCTGGCACAACACCAATTTCAATGGCCCCGTATCGAATGGCACCAATTGAGTTGAAGGAGCTTAAAGAGCAATTACAAGATTTGCTGGCCAAGGGGTTTATTCGACCTAGCATCTCACCATAGAGTGCACCGGTTTTTTTTTTGTCAAGAAGAAAGATGGCTCCATGACAATGTGCATTGACTACCGGAGGTTGAATAAAGCAACAGTGAAGAATCGTTATCCCCACCCAAGAATAGATGACTTGTTTGATCAATTTCATGGTGCATTAGTCTTTTCTAAGATTGATTTGAGGTCTGGATACCATCAACTGAAAGTGGCAGATGGAGCAACCTCAAAGACAGATTTTAGAACAAGATATGGGCATTATGAGTTCATGGTAATGCCTTTTGGACTCACTAATGCGCCAGCAGTATTTATGGCTCTTATGAACATAGTTTTTCATGAATATCTTGATAAGTTTTTGATTGTGTTCATAGATGATATTCTCATATGTTCTAAAAACAAAGAGGAGCACAAAACTCACCTTAGAATTGCGTTGCAAATTATAAGGGAGAAACAATTATATGCTAAATTCTCAAAATTTGAGTTTTGGCTAAAGGAGGTAATATTTCTGAGACATGTAATTTCTGAAAGAGGGGTTGAGGTGGATCCGAAAGGGGTGGAAGCAGTGGTGAGTTGGCTCCACCAAAAGATGTGTTGGAGTTGAGAAGTTTTCTTGGTATGGCGGGTTACTATCGGCGCTTTGTAGAAGGATCATCCAAAATTGCTGCACCATTGACTAAACTGTTGAGGAAGAATACCAAGTATGTTTTGGATGAGGCATGTCAAAAGAGTTTTGATGAACCGAAAAAGAAATTGACCACAGTACCAGTACTTGCCTTACCTTCAAACCATGGAGAGTTTGTGGTGTATGGTGATGTCTCGTATCAAGGATTGGGTTGTGTGTTAATGCAAGATGGTAGAGTTATCGCATATGCCTCTAGGCAATTGCGTCCTCATGAAGTAAATTATCCCACTCATGACTTGTAATTGGCAGCGGTGGTATTTGCTCTCAAGATTTGGTGACATTATTTGTATGGTGAGACTTTTAAAATCCTTACGGATCATAAAAGGTTGAAGTATCTTATGGATCAGAAAGATTTGAATAGTCGCCAAAGGAGATGGATTGATCAGTTGAAAGATTATGATTGTACCATTGATTACCATCCAGGTAAAGCTAATGTAGTTGCTGATGCTCTGAGCAGAAAAGGGAAGAAGAATATAACCGATCTAGTTGATTTGAGTGCATTGAATATTGATTTAGAAGTGAATGGTGTAACAGGGTTACTAGCTCGGTTGAATATTCGACCTTTGTTGCATGACAAGATTCGTGAGAAGCAAAAAGAGAACCCAGAGTTGGCAAAAATCATTCAAGACAGTGAGGAAGGAAAAGAAAGTCCATGTGAAATGGTAGATAACATATTAAAGATGAATGGAAGAGCATGTGCTCCTAATGTTGACAACTTGAGGAAAGAGATCCTTGATGAAGCTCATTCTTCTGATTATGCTATGCACCCGGAGCGACTAAAATGTATCTGACTCACTTCTACTGTCACTCCAGGAATTGGCCAAGTGAAACCACTTCCTAAAGCGTAGTATAGCGGGTTTAGGTTCAAATGTCAACCCGGATCCTATATTTGATGACTACTCAGTGAATTCTTGTTATCTAGCAATGAAACTTTAATGCAAGTCTAAACTAACAAACTAACAAAGCAAGTAAACGGTTGTATTCAGGTTAAGAGAGGTCACCCGGATATGGTTCCCCCTAGACTACAGTTAAGCCGGATTGCAATTACCAAGTTCAGTTTCTATGATAGTAATATTGCGGAAGGTTCTTAAACAGCTTGAAGTCTTGACTAAAGGTCTTCAGACCCTCTCAATCTGAGTCTCTAGCGGGCGACTAACCTCCACCGGAGTAAACAGATTGAGGCCTTAACAAACAAAACCTCCACTACCGGAGTAAATCCGGTACAGAATAGTGAGTTGGCTCCTCGACTAAGGTCACCAACTCCCTACCTTCAATCAAGGATGCTCTATCAACCTAGGCAGATATTCTCATTCTAGGTTAAAGCAGAAACAACAGGAATTTGATCAGGATTCAAGTCATTCAATCATTCAAACCTCAATCGAATATAATCAAATCATAGAATCAGTACTTGGGTTCATACAATCAAAGCCTAACATACAAATCTAGGGTTCTCCATACCCAGATGAATGGAAGAACTACTCCATGGAGAAAGAAGCAAAAGCAGAATCAGACGCGGAATTCATACTGTGAAGGATGGATTCCTGCTCCTGGACGTTGATCGGCACTTCTCCAAGCTCAATCTGGCCTCCAATGGTGATGAAGATCAAGCTAGGGCACTTGGAGACTCTTGTTCGTCGCTTTCTCTCTCTAGGAATCGCTCTATCTCTCTCAAAACTCGAATCCCTTCTGTTTTGGCTGAAATCTGCTTAAAAGGGCGTGTTTGATGATGGACACGGCCGTGCTTTGGTGGACACGGCCGTGCTTTGGTGGACACGGCCGTGCTTTCAGCCCGTGTTTGCAGCTTGAATTTGCCAAACTCAATTAGCTCTCGGGAGTAAAAGCACGGCCACAGAACACGGCCGTGTTCTGTTTTAGGTGTGCCCGTGTTTTGGCTCCAGCTCAACGAAATGACTTCCGAATGCCCCGAAACTCGTGCTTAGCCTTTCCTTTGACGCCTGGGACCTGAAATAAGACAAAATAGCACAACCCGACGTAAAATAGGCCAAAATACACGACTATGCCTCTCAAACGGATAAGAATTACGGGTGAAAATACGTGCAATTACATCGTCATCAGTATCACACGATCAAATCATATTTTTGGTGGCGTGGGATGAAAAAGGAAATGGCTGAACATGTTTTCACATGTCTGGTATGTCATAAAGTTAAGGCAGAACATCAAGCTCTCGTGCGGAAATTGAAACCACTCCCAATTCCAAAATGGTAATGGGAGAGAATCACAATGGATTTTGTATATGGTCTTCCATCATCAAGGGGAAAAGATGCAGTATGGGTTATTGTGGACCGACTGACCAAATCGGCTCACTTTTTACCCATTAGATGGAAACCATCACTGGAGACTTTGTCTCAACTATATATTAAGGAGATCGTCAGATTGCATGGTGTGCCAATTTCTATTGTCTCTAATCGAGACCCGAGCTTCACATCTCGGTTTTGGCAAAGTTCACATGATGCCTTGGGAACTAAACTGCATTTTACTTCAGCTTATCATCCTCAAACAAATGGGCAGAGTGAACGAACCATCCTTACCTTGGAAGAGTTACTTGAATCATGTGTAATGCAATGGGAGGAATCATGGATTAACCACTTGCCCCTAATTGAATTTCCTTACAACAACCAGTACCATAGTAGCTTGGGTGTTCCACCATATGAAGCACTTTATGAGAGAAAATGCAGGACACCACTATGTTGGGATGTAGAAGGAGCAAGAAAAATCTCAGGGCTAGAGATAGACCGAACCGAACCGAAACCGAATTAAACCGAACCATTGGATGTCCCGGAGAGTCAGAAGGGTACCACGGGAAAGATGGTCGACAATGAGCTACTAATTGGCCGGAGGAGTATGAAAAATTGATCCGCTTGTGGAATGTTAGGCAAGATCAGGATATTGTGACGGGATCTCATGTGGGGTGGATGGGCTACCATGACCCATACCTGGAAACCTACCGAAGACAATCTGTTCGTTACATGACCCCCGAAGGTGCGGCGGATGGAGCTTTGGTAAGTAATTCAGTTTTTATTTATTTATTCATGCGGTGCATTATTTTTTAAATGGCTCACGTTGTTATTTTCTTCGATTTAGGTTGATGGCATCGAGCGAATACACGACCTCATTCGGCAGCGGGTTGAGAGGTGGGGCTCATTCGAAGGATAGCAAATAATCTCCTTGGCTGTATGCGAGCGTGCGGACGTGACCATCATAGATACCCTCCAGTTCCCCCAGTGAGACCGCCGCCGGTGACGCAGGATGTTGACCCTGTGCCTCCGCCGGTCCATAGAAGGCCAAACAAAGCTACAAGGGATCGACCTCACGTGCCGGAGATCAAGCCGATTGCGGCGTAGAAGGCGCCTACTCCTTTGGAAGTGTGCAGCGGTGAAGGGGGAGTACTCACTACAATCCCACGCCCGGAAGCCAGTATGATCCGCGGTCGAGTTTCCAATACAATCTCTAGCCCAGTTTCCAGTATGAACAACGGCCAAGTACATTTCATGACGCCACATCCTCAGCTACTTGGGCCGAGGGTTCATACTCAAGTCCCCACCAAGACTTCTCACCTCTGCATCGACCACAACAACAATGGCAACAACAATGGCAATACACTCCCCACCAAGACTTCTCACCTTGAAATCGAACACAACAACAATGGAAGTCCACTCCCCACCGTATGAGCGTGGATAGGCCTCGACCGCAGACGGAGCGGCCACCTATCACGGAACCGAGGCGACATAGCACGGAGGATCGCCCTTCTACGGCGAATAGAAATCTGCCACCCGTTCCACCATCATCTATACCCGGTGGACCAGTCGCCCATCGCACAAGGAAACAGAGGGCAAATCGTCGAAATAATGCATGAGTGTGACAAGTTGTGTTTATTTCAAGTTATGTTTTGTTAAAATTAAGTTTAACAATGGTGTTTTTAGTTGAAGTTATTGTTTTAGTTTTTCATGTAGTGTGTTTGTGTTCGTGATGTGTTTTATTCAAAAAGATGGAAAATTGCACCAAAGTTTGTTAATTGTGAAAATCTCCAATGTCATTTAAGCATTCAAAATACAAGTAGAGTAACCATTGAAATTAATACACAAAGATGGAACAAACGCATGAAATCAATCTAAGCGCCATTATCCGGGTTCACCACTTCGGGCCCTGCATTTTGAGGACCAATTGGTCGGGGACATTTTCGTTTATCATGACCGAGTACTTTGCATATGGAACACCGCCTTGGCCCTCGTGGTGGTCTTCCACTTTGATCCATTTCATTTGGAATCCTTTTTACCCGCGGGCGCCCTGTTTCCCGCCTAAGATCGATTGGTGGAATGATGACCATACCCTCATAAACTGGCCAGTAAGCTTCATCCGGAAATGCACGGAAACTAGTACGATAACTGCTCTTTTGTGAGTCAATGTTGAAGAACGGACTGACGAAATGAAGAGGGTCTTTGCTCCTGTGCTTTATTACAGCCATTGCATGGGAACATGGTATCCCTCTACCCTGATACTTCTGACAAGAGCACTCTCCCCCTTTTTAGTCCTAAAGTTGACGATGACCCCCACGTCTCCCATCCTCCCAGTGCCCAGTCTCGACCGAATACTCGCCGGCATTTCGGTTCATCACAGTGACTGTGTGACGAGAGCTCTTCCGATTATCTTTTTCCATTATTTTTGTGGCATAATCGGAGTGTATCTTTCCCTGTTCCTCCCTCTTCTCACACCAGTGGAGACGGTTGACGAACCATCCGTTTGTTTTCCAGAATGTCATCTCAACAATTGCAGAGATGGGGAGTGCATGACATTCCCTGTAGACGTTGTTGATACTCTCGCTTGAGTTTGTTGTGGCAATACCCCATCTGTGACCTCCGTCCTTATGAAAAGTCCACATTTCAAGGCCATGTTGATCAAGCCACTACGCACCTTCAGGGCATATTTGACGGATATTCTGCATCTCTCTTTAAATTTCTTCTCTTGGTACGCGACAGCTGATGAATATAAAAAAAACGTAAGATAAGCAAGATCACCCTTATTGCCAATACAAGTACACTCGTAAGACTCTTAGGAGAGGTATACATCTCCTTAGAAACACAGTCTTTATGACAGAAAAAGGGGGGATCTGAGGATCGCTTAGAACCCGATTTTCCCAGGTCATGGGGGGATCACGATGATCGCTTAAGTCCCCATTTCCTTAGACATGCATTTCTTTATAAAGAGTCTAAATAAGTGTTGTATTGTATTGATTTAGTCCTCGTTTTATACAGTTGAAAAAATTTATATAACAATTAATTAGAACGCTTACCGATCCACCATAGACTGTCAGCAAGCTTCTTTCGCTTGAAATGATGGTTCCAGTTGCTCTTGAAATACCGTATGCACCATCTCTGTGACCAGTTCCAGGCTGGATCCAAGCCTAAGATAGCAGCCCGTATACCAGCGTGGCGATCTGAGATGATAGTCAGGTTCGTCCGCCTGGTGACATGGAGCTGAATTTGTCTAAAGAACCATCCATAGCTATCGGTATTCTCTCCCTCCACAATGGCAAAGGCTAATGGATATACTAATCTATTTGCATCTACTCCGCTGGCAATCAATAGAGTACCCTTGTACTTGCCGCTAAGGAATGTTCCATCAACTTGAATCACAGGAATACAGTATGTAAAACCATCAATACATGGCTTGAAGGCCCAGAAAAGACACTTTAATTGGCGCTTGTTACCAGGCACCAGCGGTTGAATTTCTTCATCTTTGTAGCGAGGCGAGAAAATGGTGCCAGAGTTAGACACCTCCAACCCCAAAATCAATTTGGGAAGGAATGCATATGATTCATCCCAGTCACCAAACACGGAAGCCATTGCTTTCTGTTTCCCATGCCACGCTTTCTTGTAGTTAATGATATAACCATAACGACTAGAAATGTGGGCGATGATGGTTTTCACCTTCAGGTCGGGCTGCTCCTCAATTAGATGTTTGATAGCCGCGGCAACCACTCTTGATTTCAACTGTCGATGGCCTTGGGATGTTATTGATGACACACATGTGTGTGTGTTCACTGCACGGGATATGACCCAATGGCCGACTCTCTTGCTCTTGATGGCCCGGACCCTAGCTTTGCATCCCTCATTTTCATTTTTGCATCGAACCATCAGCCTCTTTGTGTCGAAATGGGTTGTTTGCCATTCTTCGTTGCCCATACTGGCACATTTGGCGGGTCCATGTCGGAATCAACATACAAATCTTCATTTTGAATGTGATTGTAGTATGGAATAGGTACACGGTCGTGAGGTACCTCATCACCATCTGCGTCTGAATCTGGAACGGAACCATCAGCACCTTCCAGCGGATCGAAGCTGTCTGCACTAACTTCGCCTTCCTCTTCTTCACCCTCAGGGTCACTAACTGGACTTGTATTGACCTCTTCTTCCATCTGATTATCATCATGAAAGGCACTTTCACCTTCACCAGCTCCGTAATGGTAGTTGTGGTACCTAACAACGCTTTGATAGAAGTTGTACTCGGGTGGGTACTGGTAGCCTGCTTGTTTGTTGTGATCCGCCTGTTGAGCTTCTTCTTCATATGAAGGGAAGGATTGATGACTTCCTCCAGTTCCATGATGATACTCCTGCCTCCAGCTCGAGTCTTGGAAATCCTGGTGGGGATGTTCTTCGTATAATACACTCCCACCGTGGTTACCAGATGTTTGGCCATCTCCAGAATGACTTACACTGCCTTCGACGGCCTCGGTGTAAACGAACATCTCCGCTTGCTTAATTTTATTGGTGGTCAGAAATTGGACCATGGCGTCAACGTCCTCCTGAGTGGTAAGGAGGAATTCCTCATTCCACAGTGACCCGTCATGTCTGTTTGGATATCGATACACCATTTGATCAACTCTTCTAGTGCCATCCATGCAGGTAATCTGAGTGCACATTTGATGAAGCTCTTCAAGCATCGGTCTCGTACGGACCTTCATTTTATAAAAATTGCCACCGACGTAACTTACACTCTTTTCGGTCTCTTCCGTGTAACCATTCCACCGCAACCCAAGCGTGAACCTTTGGAATGCCATCTGCAATGAAAAGTAATATAAGTTACTAACATAACATCACAAAGGACAATGAAAAGTAATTAAGGTACTAACATAAAATCACAAAGGACAATGAAAATTAATTAAGTTACTAACATAAAATCACAAAGGACAATGAAAAGTAATTATGAAACAAACTTACGAATTAACATTAATTGCAAAAACTAAATAATTTAAAGGTGCAAAACTGAAATTTGAAGAAGGAAGAGGAGTGTGAAGAATTGAGTTCTCTGAAACAGCCTTTTATAGGCAAATTTTGCAGCAAAACCGCTGGGGGGGGGAGCGGTTTTAGGTCTGCCATGCAGCCCTACCCCCTGCATGCCGACATGTTTGCTATCGGGTGACCAGGCACAAACCAGGCATTGGGGCAACGGTTTATGTCCTGACATGGTAAACCGCCGCCTGGTGGGGCGGTTTATCATGCCGACATTTAAACGCTCCCTCTTCAAGCGTTTTGTGGTAGGGTTAGCCTATAACCGCGCCTTCCAGAAGCGGTTTTTGCTGGAAATTAAAAACGCCTCTTGGCAAGGCGGTTATATTCTAAACCGCTGTCAGGAGGCGCGGTTTCATTAAAAACCGCTCATTAGAGGCGCAGTTTTATATAAACGATGGTATTTTTGGCAATTATTGGGAATGGGTGGTATTTTTGTATTTTTTTTTTAAACAATTGTAGTTTTGTATTTTTTCCAGGGTTTGATGTGTTTTTATCGAGAATTTGACCCGGAGCCTAGAACTAACATTGACGAGGACACAGCATGGGATAGTAGGACAATCTCGGATTTTAATTCCGGTTTTTTTTAGAAAGTGAAGTTGGGATACGGGAGGCTAGAACCGGTGTTTAAACGACCAGAACTGGTGAGGGATTAGCAAGGCATACCGGGTTTGTCGTATCATGATAATTATAATGATGCTTAGAATTGATCTAAGTGAACTAGAATGCCATGATTAGGGGTGTATGGACTTTTGTGCTATATGATGAACCCTTGAGTGTTATATGATATCATTGTATTGTCCTAATCCTTATGGACCTTGTTTATGCTAATGATTGTGTATATGTTGCAAATTGTGGGCTTGACTGTTGATATGCCTTATGATGGTTCCAGAAGGTGATTGGGTATGATTTTTCATGATTGTTGTATTTGGATGCACAAGTGGGAGAATATACTTCCCAGGGTGATATTATGACATTTAAGGAGGATCACTTGCACAAGGGTTCATCCCAAGGAAGTGCAAGTATACGACTCCTGCTCTACCTTTGCTGAGCCAACTGTGGTCAGGTCAAGAACATGTTCAAGTAATGAATTATGATTAAGCAAAATGATATATGAATCATATATAAGGATACCAAGTAATAGTATTTTGGTCTCATGGTCAATCACATAGTAATTAGGGCTCCCCATGCTATTACTCTTTTATGATATCTTATGCCACACCCCTAGTGTGGTGTTGACCGTTGATTCATCATGAGATATGACCACAACCAGAGTGGTGCCAGGTCCGATATGACTACACCGGCAGTGGTGGGTTCGATATGACCACATCCACGAGATGTTTGGTCCGTTTTCCAGGGAGAGTAATTAGCATGGGAGTAGCCAAGCGCCTATAAGTAAAACATGATAAGACGCATATGCATAAGTCAAGCTGGTTGAGTCTTTTCTCCATTGGGATATGAGGATGGCTAAGGTCCGATCCTGGTGTTTTGGATTGCTTTTTAGATGTATGGTAGGGTTATACTTTGTTATGAACTCATGATGCTATGGTTGTCTCACTCAGCCATGAGATGACCCTCTTTTATCTTTTTTTCTCTGCTTATGCAATGTGTAAGCTGATCATCATCAGCGTCAGCAGTAGATAAGTGTATAGATGGAAGCCAAGCAAGATTTGAAGGCAAGATGAGTTATGGTCTTCAACTATTCTATTCTTGGACAAGTACTCGGGATTTTGGCCAGTGATCCACACCTCTTTTGTAAAATGTTTTGAGAATGTTTTTCATGTGCATACTAGCTTCTAATGTAGTATTAGATATCCACAGGTGTGGAAAGTTGATATGTGTATATTTGTGTTGTTGTGTAAGTTGTGACGACTATGACATGTATTAGTAAGGTATGCAGTTGTGGAGTATGAAACTCTGATTGTGGCTATGAAATCCAATGTATATGGTTGTGAGTATATATATATATATATATATATATATATATATATGTCTACGAATGTAGGGATTTAGATGAATTATTTTGCAGGATTAGTTGCAAGAACTGTTTGCCCATTATGCGAGTAATTCATGTCGGAATTTTATTGGTTGATTTTTGGGAATTAATGTAACACCAGTTTTAAATTCCTCTACAATTATATAAACAATATGATTATGCAAAACGTACAGGGTAGGGTGTTACAGTTCATATGACAAACAAAAGCGGGGACAAAGGATCACCTTGTCGAAGACCCTGAGAAGCTTTAAAATAACCAGAAGGTTGACCATTCATCATAATAGAGAACATCGAAGAAGACACACAAACCCGTAGCCATCTAATCCATTGCGCACTGAAATAATTTTCTCAAGCAATGCAAACAAAAATGGCCATGAATCTCTGTTTTCCCACCCTCTTATTTTTTTGGTACTTCATTACCTCATGCCCTATAAGAACATTATCCACAATTTGCTTGCCACGTACAAACCCATTTTGCCCCGGAGATACAATATATGGTAAGTACCGGGCAAGCCTCTCAGCCAAAATGTTGGCAATGATTTTATAAGCAAATTGACAAAGACTAATGGAACGAAGGTCCTTCATATGTTCGGCCTTATCTACCTTCGAGATAAGCACCAGTCAAGTATGATTACAGTTTTAAGGAGGGAACCAATACCGGAAAATGTCGGACCGCCTTAACCACATCAGGACCTACTATATCCCAGAACTTTTGATATAACACTCCCGTGACCCCGTCAGATCATGGTGCTTGCGTCGCCCTGATTTCAAAGACGTTGCGTCGAATCTCCTCCGGAGAGACCTCAGCCGATAATCTAGCATTCATGTGATCCGTCACTCTCCTCTCAATCTACTATTCTGCAACTCTTTCTAACACCGTCTGCGAATCCAATCCTCTCGTGGTGAAGAGGTGGGCATAAAATTCATTAGCAACCTGAGCTTTTCCCTCCTTCGACATAACTGAAATTCCCTCAGATTATTGAGACTCTGAATGAAATTATTGTGAGAACGAGCCCTAGTGACATTATGGAAATTAGAGGTATTCTGGTCACCCTCCTTTAACCAACCCACCCTGGACTTTTGACGCCAATAAATCTCTCCATCCACCCAAGCCACTCGCGACTAACTTTCAATTTCTCGAAGCTTACCCCAATCGACCTCGACATCTCCTCTTGTAGCATCACACTCACGTTTCATAGCAATGAATTAGTAGTTAGATAATTTAGGTTAATCTGTACGTAATTATATCTAAAATTTGTTTTTAATCTATAAAATCATCAATAAAATTTGTTCTTTGTTGTCCATGGATTAGCAACACATCATGTTAGTGAACAACATAGATTTATGTGTCCATTTATTTACTTTCATTGTCCATCGGTTATAAGGGGTATTAGAGCCTCTGATTTCGTGGACGATGAAAACTAGAGGACAACAACTCTGGAAAATCTGTATGGAGAGCATAGCTATAGCAGCTCCACCTAGCCGATAAATATTGGCTTGTGATTTGCATAAGTAGGTTGCAAAATTATTTCCCGCACACAAAATATCACTAGATAGCGGCGTATTGAAATGTTTCAGTATCCTACATGGATTTCTTGGGTTCAGTTGGTTAATGACATTGTATCAAATTCTTCGGTGATCGAGATCTGTGCAAACTTTAAGCTCATATGACTCAAGGAGGTGCTAGTATATAGTTAAGATCCATACATGGACCTCTCTCAACAACTCGAGTTATTTGGACCTGTTGGTTATCACATGGTATCAGAGTTGGTTTGTCCTTGAGGTCACATGTTCCAGTCTTCACGACCCCAAATATTAATCATTGTCTATAAGCACATGGTATGGCGAACTTGTGCAAACTTCAAGCCCATGAGTTGGCTTTAGTTTAAGGGGGCATGTAAGGTACTGGTTAAGTACCATACATGGACATCTCCCAACAACTCGAGTTATTGGGACTAACTATTTCTTGACATGGAATCTAGCCTTCTGTGACCGAGGGGTCTTCTATTTGAATCCTGATGACCCACATATGTTCTATCAACCACATGATATCTAGGCTTCTGCAAACTTCAAGCTCATATGAGTCGCCTTTTGTTTGAGGGGGTTTGTGAGTAAGTGATTAAGATCCATACATCATACATGGACCTCCCTCAACAACTTGATCTATTAGGAACAGTTGGTTTATGACATGGTATTAGAGTTGGTTTGTCCTTGATGTCACATGTTCAAGGTTTAGTCGCCTTTTGTATACCCATGCGTTTGGACTCAATTGTCATTCTTAACCAAAAGGAAAAAGATAAAAAAAAATACTAAAGCGGACAAAACTCGCTGATGTCCCCAAACTCTCAACACTGTGTTCCTCTCGTTTTGACCGAGTCGACACAGTTTTAACAAATTCACAATTTACCCAGCTTGTAAATTACAAAAGCAGATAAACTCGCTCTCGATATGAAACCCGTCAACGATAAGTCAGAGTTCAATTGTCTTTCTCAACGAAAAGGAAAATGATAAATAAAAAAAATTGAAGCGTACAAAACTCGATTTCTATCTAAAACTTGCCAACAACGTGTTCAACTCGATTTGAACAACTTTTTAACAAATTAACACTTGGACCAACCTGGCAACTACAAAAGCGGATAAAGCTCGCTCACAATACAACACTCGTCAAAATCTTAGATTCGGGTTCAATTGTCTTCCCAACCAAAAGAAGAAGAAAAAAGAAATTTATAAATGGTAAAGTCGAGATGGGCTACAAAATGGTGGGAAAAGGAGATGAGTTGTACAAAAAGCCATAGATGAAAACCTAGCGAACAATAACTAAACACAAAGGTGATGATTTGTGGAAAAAGCCATAGACGAAAACCTAACGAACAATAACAAAACACAAAGGCGATGATTTGTGCAAAAAGCCATAGAAGAAAACCTAACGAACAATAACTATACACAAAGGTTGTAGAATGGAGAGTGAGGTAAAAGAAGGACTTGGAACTTCCCCACTTGCACTTGGAGGAGTGTGAGAGCTACTAATGAATAGTAACTCTCATGTTAGACTTTTATATATTAATTAATAATTAATTAATATATTAATCGTGGCGCCTTCTACGGAACCCCGGGTGAAATCCGGGGTACCGCATACCTTGAGTATGAAAACGCTACCTAGACCTCGAATTAGCAGGATTTTTGGGCATGATACTATACCCTAACCCTTAATGAGTGAACCCTAGGTTCTAATTATCTAAATCATAAACTATAAACCCTAAGATGGAGCATTGATTTTTTGCCTATATTTGGGCGAATCATAACCGTCGATTATTGTTTCTAATTAAATCGATCTTTGGGCATAAGATTTAGAGAATTAAGACCTAGATTTTGATCTTTAAGGGTTAAGAGTATAGTATCATGTCCGAAAGATCAGTCAATTCAAGTTCTAGATAGCGTTTTCTTACTCAAGGTATGCGATACCCCGAATTTCATCCTGGGTACCATAGAAGGCGCCTATTAATCGTATATGTATCATTCATCTCTAAATCTCTTCTTGACAACCTTCAGCAATGACTCTATCAACTTTGTTGGCAATGATCAATCAACTCGAGATAAGTGTTTGTGTTTAACTGAGGGTATGAGTGAGACACTAAAGTAAGTGGGGTACGAGTATAGAAAAGAAGTCCTCCGCTTGTTTCCTTCAACTTGGTGTCACAGGTTTACAAGGTTCAAAGTTCAGAGTGTGAGAGAGAAAGTGGTGATTTTTTAGAGGTCCTATTTATAGGCTACCACTCGGTGGGTGGGCTTTCGAGGTGACATGACAGTCGGAAAAGACAGGGGTTTAGGATATGATGAGGTCTACGAATAGGGCTAGGTAGCCTTGTGATTCATCTGGTGTTGCATCTAATCCCCGCGCGCGGATGGCACTATCGCACTCCCACTCTTCTTGGTGACTTGCGGTAAGGTTGCCAGTAATGAAGCGTCGTCTCCGCGACTTATGCGCGGATGGTGCAGTCATGTTTCTGCTCCTCTTGGTGATCTGCGCTCCCCTTTTGCACGGAATGAATGCCGCTCTCCGCATCGCGTTGCCTTCTGTATGACCTGCCCGAGTCTACGCGGGACACTGTTTTCAGCGAGTGAGACATTGTAGCCACTCTTCCTAGCTAGTCGTTTTGAGTGCATTGTTTGATGGAGCTGATGAAGCTGAGCCATGCCCCCCAACAATTTCCCCCCAGCATGGGGTATTCCGCAAGTGCCCTCTGTTCAGCTCGTGCGGCTCGAGATGGTTCGGGTGAAAGCTTCCTCTTTGTTCCACTCTTCTTATACACGCGGTTTTGTTTATGCGCTTCTTTTAGCAAGGCCTTCCTCTAGTACTCATGTATTTGATTCCGCGAATGCCCCCTGTTCAGCTCATGCGGCTCGAGATGGCTCGGGTGAAGGCTTCCTCTTTGTTCCATTCTTCCTATACGCGCTGTTTTGTTTGTGCAATTCCATTAGCGAGGCCTTCCTCTAGTGCTCATGTCTTTGATCCGCTTTTCTTTGGCGAGTGTGGCTTTACTTGTGTGATTTTTCTTGTTCCGCTGGTGTATCCAGCCCCCCAGGCGGTGCGCGTGTGCAGTGGGCAAGCCACCTTTAGGTACCAATCACCATTTGGTCATCGTCCATGTGGCATCGTCCTGTCCACTCATTTGGGCGGTCTCTTTTGGGTTTCAAATTTTGAATTCCCGATGTGACGCTTACGATTCCCAATGCAGTTATTACCTTTTTCCTTCTCTTTCTTTCCCTTATAAATAGACATCTTCGACTTCATGAGAACAACTTCTATTGCTTCTCTCTACCTTGAGAAAATCTCTACTTCTAAGATTCCTCTCCTTTGTTTGCGACCTCAGTTCTGTCTTTACTCCGTTGTGTTTTCTAGTTTCCAATGGCTGACAATGGTTCAAACCCTGAGATCGAGGTCATTTTCGGCGAAGAAGGTAATCTTTCTCCTTCCGGCGACGAGGGCAGTAGTGGAGTTCCGTCGACGCCGGACGTGATCTCATTCACGGCTACTCAGAAGCATGCGGGCGAAGCCGGTGGGTCAAGTTCGGGGGTGCGGGAGGTGTTGATCATCCGTCGGGATGTCATCGGTGGTGTCTAGTAAGCTTCCGGCAGCGGTGGAGGTTGCGGATATGGAGTCTGAACCACCTCGCGAAATAGTTCCCGTTGACATTCTCCGCGTGTCCGAAGCCATGAGTCAGCTGGGGCCGCGCTACATCAACGCCCAATACACAATTTTGGATTGGGCGGAGATGTTCGACCCTTATCCCGCCCCAAGTGATGATTTGGTGCGCGGGCCAGACCACATTTCTGTCTATGGGCGGAAAGAGGTGGAAGAGATCGCGGGTTGGGGTTGCCCCGATTTTGGAAGTATGCGGTACCGTCCGGGCATAGCCGAATTGGGAACTTCCCCCTGGATGGTTTGGTATCTATATCGAGTACTGGAGGATGGAGTTTAAGTTCCCTATGGATCCGCTAGTGTGTGCCCTGCTCCGGAGGCTGAAGTGTTCGGTTTCCCGCCTATCGCCATCCATGATGATGCACGCGTCAATGATCCACCTTGTATGCCAACGGTGCGGCATCACGCCGACTTATGGCTTGTTCCGGAAGTTCTGTAAGATGAAGGCGCCGACGGAGAAGAGTAAGAGCGATTGCTTGTCATTAAAGCGGAACGACAAGTATGTCTATGGATCGCCCAAGCTTGACAGGAATTGGTTTGAGCAGTTCTTCTTTGTGAATCCTACTCCCAGGGAGTGGACGAGCGAACATGTTGACGAGCCAACCATTTGGAAGGATGGCAGCGTGAAGGGGGTTTGAGTCGGATGTCGGCGCTTATGACCGCTTGGAAGATGAGTATGAGATGCTTCTTGAGGAGAGAATTGATCTCTATTGCAAAGGAGTTCGCGCAGCTCGTCTGGCTGAATTGTTTAACGATGGTTAGTGTCTTCTTTTGTCTATGTATTCTGTAGTATTAACGGACTTCTTACGACTTCTTGTTGCAGGTGTTGACTACTCAACCGTGGCTAGCATGATGTCTGTGGACGATGTCTAGAAGCCTCGCGCGGAAAAGAAGAGGAAGGAAGTGGATCGTTCTGTGGCGGCGGAGAGGGTAAGTAAGGTTGCCCGAGTTGTGGAGAAGGCGACGCGGCAGGTTGTGGACAAGGAGGTGCGAGCAGAAAAGCCTATGCGGCCAGACAAAGTGGTTGTTGGTGGTTTGTCTGGACACGCTGTGAAACAAACACTGCCAGATATATCTGGGTTCAGAACGATTGTTCCCACTCATTTCTGAGACGTGCGGGTACATTCTGGTGCCACATCGTCCCTGAGTGCCACGCAGAGTGCTTTGAACACTCTAGGGCATGTTTTGAACATTCCTCCATGGATGGAGAACACCGATCCGCTCCACTATCTCGTACAGATCCACTTTGCCGTGAGTGGCGTTTCGCTTGTTGGGCTCGCCTTTCGACTTGCGTTCTTCCTCTTTTTTTTAAAGATATGTGGCGGTTTATTTCTTTATGTAGGGTTTGTTGGCTACCTTCCGCGCCCAGCAAGAGAGGGCCAATGAAACCGCTACGTTGAAAGCGGAAGTTGACAAGAGTGTTCAGCTCGAGGGCAAGGTAGCGGGGGCTGAAAGTTGCGCGGATGATGCGACGAAGAAAGAGAATGAAGCCTTGGAGCGGCTTGGTCTGCTGCAGAGTAAGTTGTTCTGACGCGAAGGAGCGGGCTCACTCTGAGGAGATGGACTCCATTCGCGAGGAAGTGAAGAAGGAGTAAGAGGGGGAAATACAACAGGTGGAAGCGGAGCGTTTTGCTGAGAAAAAGTGTCTGGAAATGGACCATGCTGAGGAACCTTCGAGAGGAATTTCTCCAAGAGAAGGAGGACCTCGTCTGCGTGCATGAGGTGTCGAAGGCGACTGCTGTCCGCGAAGCACAGACCAACATTGTCCGCCAGTATAGGAGTAGTGCTGCTTTCAATCGCGTTCTGGCAGATTGCATGACCAAGGCGGTCATAGCTGTGCGCAAGAAAGTGTGGCTAGAGAATCCCGGGGTTCGATGGAATACAGTGGCCATGGATAAGCATGTCAAGAAATGGTTGGGTGAGAAGCAGTCATTGGAGCCAGACTCCGAGCCATAGGATGAGGAGGAGGATGGGGATGTCGCGGATACCCCCGAAAATGTTATAATAGAAGTGTGCTCGCGGAATTATCTTCGCATTTTGTGTATTTGTGACTAGTTGGTTATCCCTTGCTTGAAGAGAATCCAAAGACTTTTTGTCTTAGCGCGTAATTCATGATTAGCGCTTTTCATTTTCCAATGAATTCTATATCTATCTTTTGCGCGATTCATGATCGCATGGTTACATTGAAGTTGCATTATCATGTTGTGCTGGAAAGGCAAAGGCACTATCATTATCATTGATTCAAACTCACGCCAAACAATAAGCATACTGATCTTGTAACATAAAACTTGTATTGTGGATTCTTTTTCCTTAAATATTCTCTTGTAATTTCTTTCCTTCCAAAGACTCCACCATAAGTCATGAAGTACAACCGTTGTTGACTCTCTAAAACTATAACCCCAATCAAAAGCCAAGTGAAACCAATGATAGGAATGCATTATATTGGTATTAAGTTTATTTATCAATTTAGGGTCACTAGATGTATTACTACTCAGTTTTAATTTTTATCTAGAAAACATATTCGAATAACATTAATTAAGAACTAATAAAGTAATAGGAAATTAATTTGAGTTTCAGTTATCAAAAAAGACACTCATGTACCGATTCCCCGTAATCTGTAGTCAGATTAACGATCATTGATTCCTTAATTGTTTCACTTAATGTTTATAACGTGGATAATCCTTTATTAGCTTTGAAAAACATGGAATGTTTAGAGGGATACTCACTACAAGAAAACATGGGCTTAGTGTCGGTTATATTGTGTCGGTTCATTTAATCGAGATTTGTGTCAGTTATTGACTAGACCCTTTTTTGAAATTTTACATCGGTTATGGGCAGCCAACACAAATTTTAGCGTATTTGAATTGCGTTTTACTGAGATTGATACAATTGCATCAGTTTTGTGTGGAAGCGAAAAAACTTGTTAACAAGGGTGATAGAGGTGAAAGAGTGAAGCGAATAGAGGGAAAGTAATTAGAGCGCATATGAGATGAGTTAGGATAATTACTATTATTTTAGTAGCCACGATGGCTATCAAACTCTATACAGTCCATTTACCTTGTTTTCCCTCCTTTTTAAATTAACGATTAAGATTGTTCTAAGCATAGTTTTGGAAACGAAAAAAATACTACATGTGATTATTACCCTTTAAAACCTAACACCTCACATTCTCCTAGCCACCTCCCTCCCACCCTCTTTTTCTCCACTTCGAACTGCTGTCAACCCCTGTTGTCCCTCCCACCTCCCTACCCCACCGCCCACCCTTCTTCCCTCTCTCTCTCTCTCTCTCTCTCTCTCTCTCTCTCTCTCTCTCACTACCCCCGGAGATGACCTGTCACCAAATGTCGCTTATGCGGTGGTGATGAGGAGCTGACAACTATTGGTCGGATTTTAAATACGATTTTATCTTAGTGGTATGTATTTTTTTCATTTTGGTATTGATTTTTAGTAGTTGTATTGTTTTTCCGCATTGGTATTGATTATCATGTAATACTATATATTATTTTTTGGTATTGATGTTATCTTATTGATTTTGATCTTCATGTATTGGTATAGGTTAAATTTACAATGGTATTCATTAATAAGTGGTATATGTTGTGATAGTGGTTAGGGGTGGGCAACCAGTTCAGTAGACCCGAACCGAACTGAAACCGAATTAAACCGAACCGAAACCGAAATAATGCTATTCGGTTCGGAATTCGGAATGGAAGTATGGATATTTCGGAAATCAAGGTTCTTTCAACCGAAACGAATTTTCGAATTTCCGACCGAAAATGATGCAACGAATAAAAAATCAGCCTTATGAACCAAAATCAAGTACATGTTACCTTGTGAAACAATATTATTTCTGGTAATATGATGAGGTGGAGTAAGTTTGATAAAAACCGAATTCCAGAAAATGGAATAAAAAATCGATTATCCCGCCGGTTTTCGGGAAATGAGCATCTCAAAATCGTTGCTAGCTTTTACTCGGCCCGTTGGCCGATTAATTTACTTTATAAAACTTTCATCTTGTCATCATTGTGCTTTCTGGTTTTTGCCAGCCCATGATAAAATCTAGAGAAATCAAGAATGAACAACACGATTTGGGATAGGAACTGTCGTTCCTGTATCCCTAGAAAATGGTGGTAAACACAGACTCACCTGCCAAACTGGTTTGGATTGAGATTTTTATCGGGTATCGGAGAACCATGTAATTATAAATTAGACTTGATCAAAACGGGCCAAAACATGAAATTCAGCTTGTTTGACCGACCCATGCCAAACTCTAATTATTCTTTACTTTTAAACTTTCTATTTGAAAATCAAAAATAGTGAAAGAAAAGAGATGACTGCAATTCGCCATTTGCACATAACTGATTCGCGAATAAAACTATAGAAATTCGAAAGGAAACTGAAAATGTTTAGGATCGTTTTAATGTTAAAAATAACCAAATAGATCTTTCTGTTTAGTTTTTTACTAACAAATACCAAACGATTCCCTATAAAATATACTATAATTTAATCATTATGATATCAAATAATTACATAATATATATTTGAAATGATAAAAATTGGACTAATTGGGTTGGTCGAGGTTGAAGCATTGAATAACTTTAAAATACATTATATTTTAGCCACTAAGATATAAAATAATAGCATAATATATGTTATGCTAGAGAAAATAGCTTGTTTTAGAATGGCAAACCCATGATGTTCATTTGTTTTACTTGATGGCCAAATCTCGTGTAGGTCAAACCCATTCCACTCTTTTATTTTATGGTTAGCGGTTAGCCCATTAGAATCCATGCATTAGTTTATTGTTAATTTTTTTTCTTTTTAGCAATAAAAAGGAGTATTCTTTTTTCCTTTTCATATATATTTTACCACCACAGAGAAATAAAAAGGCTTAAAGAAAAAAATTGACACTCCTAGACCCGTTTAAATTCACATGTGTATAGTAAGTTGGCCCGTTCCACAGAGGAAAAAAGAAAAAAATTGACACTCCCTATTCTACCCTTCCTACAAACGCTCATGGAGCAGGGAATTTGAAATGGGGGAAATGTTATTTCCTCTCTGCTATCATATGTTTTTAATTAAAAAGGTAGAATTAATGTACTTAGTGTGATTGGTTATGATTTTTGTTTTTCTTTAAAGTGGTGATGGTTCGAATCCTAGTACGTGTCTTTTTAATGAATAAAAAAAGTAATTGTGAAGACCAAAATATCATTCCTACTTTCACTATGGATGCAGGAAATTTGAAATGGGGCTTCAAGTTTTCTCATTTGGCTTTTATTTATTGTGTAGATATTTGAAATGTTTTATGACTTATGTGTTGAATATTTGATTTTATCATTGATGATGCATATAATTGCATATTTATTGTTTATATTAGGGGTGAAATTTGGTTTGAGGTTTGGGAGAATTCGGGGACCCGGTATTCATAATTTCGGTTCGGTCGAAACCGAACCGACCGAATGCCCACCCCTAATAGTGGTAGTGGTAGCGTTTTGTGTAGGCTGTAGTGGTAGTGTTTTTATGTTTTATTATTGATTTCTAGTTTTATCGCTATGATGGTATTGGTGTTTTTTGAAGTGGTCGTGTTTGTTTAATGGATTTGTATTGATTTATTGTTTTATTTTTGCAGTGATATTAGTTCGGCTAAACGGAGACAAGAAAAAGATTGAGAAAAAAGAAGGAAAAGAGATGTGGCTAGAGATTACGAAAGTGAGATAGGTATATAGAGAGAGATCATTTTAATTAATATGTTTTGTAACTTGTTAAAATATAATTTGTTAAAAAATTGAATCAATAAATATTTTTTTCATACCCAATTTGCTTTTAGTAGCCATGGAACCGCTCTCTCGGGTGGATACTCAATCATATTTTAGCTCTTTTTTTTATTTCCCTTTAGGTCATTTTGAGAGGTTACAATATGATCCATATAGGGAATACTCTTAGTAGGATGGATATATGTATGGGGCAGGGAGATTCAAACCAAATTCGCATCATCCACAGAATTTTTTTATATTTTTATTCATATTCAGTCAATGTGTAGAATCTTGTATTGATTAGATCGGGAACGGTCTGATACCCGTAATCACGATTTGATTGTCATTCCTAGAGAAGAGCAGACCCTACAACGCTAGAGTACACTGTAGAGTAACTATCACCTGCTGTTTCTGGAACACAGAGATCTGTAACATTGGATCCAAACCAATCTCAAGACAAGGAAATCTCATTGTTTGTAGGGGACCAATTACCTCAACCAAATCTCGTCCATCCAGACGAGGGCCCCGGCCCAAGAACACCAAGAATTAATCTTCACAAAAATTACCAAAATGTTGTGGATCACTGAAACAAACCAATATTTATGCTAACCTTTGATGTTTGTGATGAAAATAAATAAATAAATATTTACAACTTGAAATACTATTACTTTGAAGAAGTCTATCGACTATTTTCCTTGGTTCCATTCCGACCTCTGCATTCTATCGTACGCAGGCGAAATTAACAAAATGCCAACAGTTGGATAGCTGCACAAGGAGAACCATTTATCTAATAATCAACAAAATTCATGAAGTAGCAGCAAGCAATAGTTCCTCCATGGAATTCTAATTTTCTCTTTTTTTCATATCTCTTCGTTTTTCTTTACACATATTAATAAATTTCCTATTTATTTAATTTAAAAGCTTAAGCAGCGTAGAGTAGTACTGATCATCAGCAGTTGTAGTGATACTGATGATGTGGAGCAATATCGGGATCAGAAAGCCGTTGGGAGATTTCAGGAGTAGCAGCAGCAGTGGCGTCATTATTATGTTCATCATCATGATTATTACAGTAATTAGTGGTGGTTGCAGTGGTAGTAATCTTCCTCCTTTTGGAGTTGTTGCGGTTGATGGCCTCCGTCATCATAATATTGTCCACTGCCACAACTTGGCCAATAGTACCGCCATCGCTGCAGCAGCTGCTGATACTAGTGCTAGTGGTGGATGATGCTGCTGCAGCTGCAGTAGAGATATCATCAATGGTCCCGTCCTTCATATTCTTCTGCTTCGCTTCTTCTTCTTCTTCTCCTTCTGACGACGCCGATGAGCAGAAGAAGAGCTGCCGGTCAATCTGCAGGTTGACCGGCGTATCGGAGCTGGACACTCTGTCCATCACTGACTCGTACTCTTCCATTGCCACCTCTTGCATCTCCCTGTAGCTCTCTTCCATCATTTCCTGCGCCATGGACCCCATTTTTTACAATAATAAAAAAAAACTATATATATAAATAAATAAAATTTGAAATTTGGCTTTTCTCCATATCATCGTAAATATCTTAGTATTATGCACTAGCGATTACAAAAAAGAAAAAAAAAATTATCTTATTGGATTCATCCGATCTGATTTGATCTGGTTGAGATAGGTATTCTGCATGTTACTTGGATTGTACGGATAGGAGTATGAGTCTTTTCGTCACATTCTCCTTAATGTTACTTTAGCTTATCACATATACATTTAATCCAATATAGGTATCATGAAGTGAGAATTTCCGTGTATGAAAGAACTGCGGATCTAGGCGTGTACGTCTAGGGTTCGCACATTGAGAATTTGATAGAGAATTGAGAATTACGATAGGAATTAGGGATTTGAATAGAAAGATTAGAATTGGGGTTGGGGATTTAGAAGAGGAAATTGGAGGAGAAGAACAACCAATATATTGAAAGAAAGAGAGATTAGCGTTTTGAGAGATATCTTCTAAATACTTTTTGTTATTGATCCCAGGTAAACCAAAAATACATTTTTATATAAGAAATAAATCCAAAAATGAAAAACCTAATAATAAATAATCCTAATTAAACCCTAATTCGGCCACAATTGGTCATCTAAACTCCTAAACCCTAATAATACTTATATTTCTAAACGTGTCTCTGATTTATTTTGATTTCACTAATCATTTTATTATCTCTATTGTTATTTTGAATTTATCATTTTTTTCAATTTTCTCTTACAGCATTGCATATGTATACTCAACTCTTGTCTCAAACCAAATTACGCAATTTAATACACACACCTAATCGTAAACCGAGTAAAGCCTTACTATTAAGTAGGATGGAAATGGGACGGGTTGAGTTTATATAAACTCAAACGCAACCCGGCGAGTGCACTCATTGAAAGAAATTTAGTAAAATATTCATTGGGTTTTAGAAGAGCAAACTCGACCCTTCGGGTTCACAAACATAACTATACATTTTTTCACCGATCACTAATGTCGTAATGTTATCAAATTTCCCTCCAAGTATAACTTTATAAAGACTAATAAATTCATAAATTATCTATACTATGCTGACATATAGATTAACAGCACCATAAATTATTCATATTGTTCATATTAAGACATAAAATGACATCTTTTGACTTTTTTTTATGTGCAGGTTCGATGAAAAGAGGATTCGGTTTTGCAAGATTCAAACCCGACCCACAAATTTTAAAAGTCAGTAAAACTTTCACCCGAGCTAAAACCCATCAACACTGATTTTTATTGAGATACCCACCCACTTTAACTAATTATATCATTTTTAAATGATTCGACCTAGAATAGGTGTATTAAGTCTTGCTGCTATACCAACCAACCCCTTCAATTTTTGTTTTATCTATCATTATCAGTAAACTAATCCTTGGAATTAATTAAGTACGAAACAACTTTCTTCTTTCTATGTCCCTAATGAATGGATGGGAGTTCTTTTTCTGTTGGGTCAAATCACTTTTTTTTCCAAATGCACTGTACTAAGTTCTGCGCTGCGACATATAAAAAAGGGTTGTTGTGGAGCTTCTAAAACAACGACGAACAGTTGTCTCCATTAATACCAAGACAAATTATACACGAAACTGTCCCGGTATAAGAATAAACAAATTCCATGCAGGTGCAAAAAAGTCCGGTTCTTTTATTACCTTATTTACATATGAACAGCTGAGGATCGCATCTCTGTAGCACGAAAACTGCAACGGGAAGAGCTCATGGCACGCCGAAAGAAGCGCCGATGCTGCAATTAACGACGGTTTGAATCCCACCATCTTGCCCTCTACACAAAAATGGATCAGTCTAATTTCAGCTACGAAACCCACCAAGCGATTTTTGCTAAAAAGAAAATTTCCATTACCATTCTGAGCTCTGAGGATGGTTTGAGTAGCACGGGTTCTGAGTGCTTGTTTCAATGGTGGGTCTTTGAGTTTGAAGTAATGGATGAAGAAAGAGAGGAAGGCGAAAGGAGTGACGGAGCGCATCCTCCATTTCAGAGCTCCCAGTATCAGAGCTTCCATCCGCTGAATCGTCTCTGTGTCAAACATAAGTCCTCCATGACTGGCATTCCCCTGCATTAATTAAAAAAACAGAGTGAAGTTGGCCAAATCGGAGAAAACAGAGGAATTGCATTGAAAAGTTTCTTGATCTGTTTTCCTTTATTGGACCTGAATATCATTGAGAGAGAACTCTGTGGTTCTGTTCATCATTTTCACTGCCAGGGAGACGCAAGACACTCTGAGAAGGCGAACCACCCAAGGCTTTTGTAGCTACAGCGATAGAAAAATAAGATCTTTGAGATATTTTTTTGAAGCTACTCTGTTTTTTATTTATTTATCTATCATCCAGTAAACAAAGTAAATAGATAGATGGTGCTTCATAATTACCGGCATTCCTTGGGTTGACAAGAACCGGTCGAGGTAATTAACTGCGAGATAGGACAAAAATGGGTCGAAGCAGCAACAGACCTGAAATGGAATCGGATCCTCGTGAAAAAAGAAAACAGGGGATTAACAGCAAGAAAAATAGAAACAGAATATTTTCCGTGGCTCTGTATACCTGTAAAATGGAAGAAACAGCATCCTGGCGGAAAGAAAAGCCGATGCCGGCGGGTGTTTTGACGGACTTAGAGTAGGAAAGGGAAGGCATGTGATCAGATTCGATGAGGAATAGAGAAGGGAAAGTGTCGGAGTGAATACCATGGTGACTGGTTAGTGGGTTTTCAATGTCAAATTCCATTTCTGAATGCTCTGTTACTTTGTTTCCTAATTCCGAAGAAGTCTCCTCAGAAGAAGTAGAAGACATGGAAAGAGAGAGAGAGGGTGTATTGGGAAGAAGAAGATGGAGCGGTAGAGTTTTAGAAGAAGAACTATAACCCCTCTGCAGTGTGCAGTCTGTCTTATGCATACATGCCTTTTTCTTTTCCCTTTTGTAATTTTTTGCCAGTTGTTAATATGATTTTGGGGGTTTTGTTTGCTTTTAAAATTTTCTTTCTGCCCTCTGTTTTTGGTGAAGGGGGAATTGGTTTTGTGGTGGAAAAGAAAAAGCAAAAGGATTGATGGAAGGAGAAACGAGCAGATGGGTCACTGCTTTTATGTTGAAAGATGAAGGCGTGTCAGATTGAAGAGGGATTGGGTAGAAGAGTGGATGATTTTAGAAAAATACAAATGGTGAAAGATTGGAAATTTTATCTGGGGTAAATCTAAATGATAAAATCTGCAATAGTATAACTTAGGTCAACCAATTCATGGGTCAATTATCGGCGCTCTCGATTTAGAGCGTGAAAACGCGTTTTTTCTATAGAGCTTTGATAATTCGCGAATTATAGTGATTGGGAGCGCGAACTATATTCGGAAATTCACGAATCATTCTAATGGATTGGGTTTTACTAGAAAGCAAAGAGAAAAGATTAGGTGTTCTCGGCAGTCGGCGCCCGGCGGTTCTTTTCCCTTTCGGCTGTGAATTGACTGTAGCCGATCCATTAGTTTCTTCATCCTACGACAAAGTGTTCTCCGCCAAGATATCTAATAGACCCAGAAAATGTTCATTTGGTGACAGAGAACATCGGTTGCCAGAGAATAAAAGGAGATGGGAGAAGAATAGAGTTCTTACTCTGCTTCAGATAAAAGACAGAAACTTGAGGAACATATAGCGAATGGGAGAAGTTGAGATTAGGGATGGCAACAAAACCCGAACCCACGGGTACCCACCCGACCCAACCCGGTCAACGCGGGTAAAATTTGTGTTGATAGGTTTTTGGCCGGATTTGGGTTTAAACCCGTTCACTATTCATCGGGTTGGGTTGGGTTTGGGTTTAGGTAAACCCGCCTCATGGGTACCCGCCCACTCCCATATAATTAATTTTCTCGATATATTTAATATTCTAAACAACTAATCTTATTTATGTTTGTGGAGACATGTCTAATTTTTTCTTTCTAATTGTGTAGAATAAAGTTGATGTTATCGAGTGGAGAGTGAACAAACTTAATTGAAAAGAAGAAGATTTTAATTAATCATGTTATTTATGGATAATTTGTGATTTGCTTCAATTTTCTTGAGTTTTCTAGATTGGTGATGAACAATTTATATATTTAATTTGTGATTTGCTTGAATTTTCTAGAGTGATGTTTTATATATGGATAATTTGTATTGAGAGATTGATATTTGACTTTAATTTTGATAGGAACTTGTTATTATAACATTTTTACGACAAAAACCCGTGGGTACCCGTGGAAAAGAATGGAGCTCTTGCTTGCGTTAGAGAAAAGTGAGAAATTGGGTAGAGAGGAGTTCATATTGTGCAATGAGAGTGGTTGGTGGGTGAATGGGGAAGAAAATAAAAGGAAAAGAAAATATGCTAATGAAAAATCAAAATCGAAAATAATAAAATGAAAAATAAAATGGCTATGGAATATATATCAGAATTATTATTAACAAAATTAAAATTAGGAAAGAGTCTCCATCCTTTATCATTACTATTTACTGGTGTCTATATAAATTCTATTATATTATATATTTTTGGATTTCGTTCCAGTATTTTAAATAATTTTATAATAATTACAATATAAATATCTATTATACTAGTTAAATAATATAACAATAACGCTTTGTTTGCGCTCTCAATATTGAATTCTTATTATTCAGACGCTTTCACACTCTCGCTCCCGCTCTCGCTCTCGCTCCACGAACTGGTTACCTAAAGTATAACCAAACAATTGGATCCAACTATGATACGATTTCGACGAGACATTAAAGTTGTCGTCATCACTCCTTCGACTACTTAATTTTTCCATTTCTCCCGTTCTTGTCTAAGATAGTTCCCTCCTAATCAAATATGTCGCTAACCACTAGATACATAGATCTTCTCATTGACCTCGCAAGTGTCACTAGGATCCATCAAAGTCCTCGGCATGCTCTTACTCATCATGTTTTTCAACCCCTCTCCATCGACAGTCGTTTTCCTCGCCGCACAATCTCCTAGTTCGCTGCTCGTCGATGCACTTCCATCTCTCCCTCCTTGTTTCGCACTTCTGATCTTTTCGTTCTTCTATATGTGAGACTAACTGTCATGATAGGAAGGTTAAACATCATGTCCATCGTCTTGGTTTTTCTGATTGTGTCTTGATCAGCTCACTTAATGCAACTAGTGGCATGGCGATAGCTTGGACTTTAGAGGTTTATTGTGTTGCCCTTATGCATACACTACAATACCTGGTTGTTATTGTATTCCCCTCTAATGTTTGACTTTATTAAGTTCATTTCCGTTCATTTTAATTGTGATAAAAATCTTCGTCAATCATAGTTAAATAAAATATATATTCTTATCTCGTCCTCCTCTTCTCCAATTTTTATTTTAGGTGATTTCAACTGTTTGTTGTCTATAAGAACAACAGTAGGCAGACCTCCTTATCCTTCTGCTCTTGCCCAATTACACCTATTTCCAACAGGATCCTCTCTTTAATACATGTGTTTTCAAGATCTTCCATTCAATTGGTCGAATCATCGCGCTCCCCATAAAAATATATCTTGAGCGGCTTGATAAATGCTTGTGCTCATCTCTTTTTGTCACTCATGGCCAAATATGCAAGTCCTCCACCTCATAGACTTAGTGTCTGATCATCATATGCTTCTCCTTCAACTCCAACCCTCCGCTTCTAGAACAATATCTAACTTCTAACTGGATGGCCACTGGATTGGAAATATTGAAGCAAAATATATATCATTAATGACCAGCGACTGCACTTAGTTTCAGATTAGCTCGAGCTAGGGTTTAAGCGGAAGAAAGAGACGCGACGAAATGGGAAACGCGCAGAGAGCAAAGGATCTCTCTAGCTCGTCTCTTATACCCAAGCAGAAGGATTCAAGTTCACGTTACAAAACAGTAAAACTGGAAATGGAAAACTGAAATTTAAATTAACAGTAAATGTAAAGCCACTTGGCACAACGTGATTCGTCATAAATGGTTCCACCCAACGGTAAGTTCTAGAACTCCACAACGTCGTCGTATCGCTCCTTCACTTGAGCTGGATGGAAGGGAACCCAGAAACGTTTCGTTTCTGGGTGAGGTTTCTTCTTCGTTTCTTCTGAATCCTTTGCAGCTTCACTTCATTTGCTCTGCAGGTCATCTTCTTCGTCTTCTTCACTTAATACACCCCCACAAGCTGGCGAGTAAGCATTGTGAACTCCCAGCTTGTCCAATAGAAACTTTAATCTGTATCTCGTCATTCCCTTTGTAAACAAATCCGCCACTTGATCATCAGTTCTCACATGATGCAGTTTAATCAACCCTGATTTCAACCTTTCTCTCGTAACATGGCAATCGATCTCAATATGTTTGGTTCTTTCGTGAAAAACTGGGTTTTCAGCAATGTGTAAGGCAGATTTGTTATCACAGATCAGAGAAATGGTAATGGTACCTTGATTCCCATTTCTGCAAGCAAATTCCTCAACCACTGGACCTCACAAACAACTTGAGCTAAGGCTCTATACTCTGCCTCCGAGGAAGATCTAGACACAGTGGTCTTCTTCTTAGTCTTCCAAGTTATCAATGAAGTTCCCAAGAATGTGCAGTAGCCTGTAAGTGACCTTCTCGAGTCAGGGCAACTTGCCCAGTCAGCATCACAATATCCAGAAAGTTCAAGTTTCGAATCTGCCCTGAAGATCAAACCTTGACCAAGAGTCTGTTTGAGGTACCTGATAACTCGGTGTGCAGCTTGCAGGTGTTCAATGCGAGGTGATGATTGGAATTGGGCAAGTTGTTGTACAGCATAAGCTATATCTGGCCTAGTGATAGTCAGATAATGTAAACGCCCTATCAACCTCCTGTACCCACCTGGATCAGCTAACAATTCACCTTGCTCTGCAGAGAGCTTAACATTACAATCCACTGGAGAGATACAGCCTTTGGCTTCTATTAAACCAGTGTCATCAAGAAGTTCTAGACAGTACTTTCTCTGACAGACAGAGATCCCTTTATGATCTCTAATAACCTCCAAACCAAGAAAGTAGCTCATCTGACCTAGTTCTTTAACCTTGAACTCCTTGCTCAAAAAGATTTTAAGTTGCTGGATGTCTCCAAGGTGGCTTCCAGCAATCAATATGTCATCAACATAGACAAGGACTACTACAACTCTTCCTTGTATCCACCTCACAAACATTGAGTAATCAGAGGCAGTTTGTGAATAGCCATTTTTCAGCAGTGCACTAGCAAGTTTAGAAAACCATTGCCTACTTGCCTGTTTGAGTCCATACAAGGATTTCTTAAGTTTGAAAACCATACCTGAATCCTTAGGCACATCAACTCCAGGGGGAATTTCCAGGTACACCTCCTCATCCAAATCTCCATGTAAAAATGCATTGGACACATCCATTTGGTGGATGTGCCAATCCTTGGCTGCTGCAACAGCTAATAGAGTTTTCACTGAGTTTATTTTGGCAACTGGAGAGTATGTGTCCAGGAAATCAATGCCATAGATTTGAGTATAGCCCTTGGCTACTAACCGTGCCTTGAACCTCTCTATTGCTCCATCAGACCTGTATTTAACTTTAAATACCCATTTAGGTCTCTTTCCTTGAGGCAATTTAACCACTTCCCAAGTCTGGTTTTCATACAATGCAATTATTTCCTCTTTACAAGCTTGCAACCAACGAGGATCCTTGCAAGCTTCAGCATATGAGGTTGGTTCCTCAATAGAGAGAACATTTAAGGCAAAAGCCTTCTGAGAAGCAGTGAGATGGTCATAACCAACAATGTGACGTTTGTTGGTGGTTGTGGCAGCCATACTCACATGATAATCCTTATGCCAGACTGGCACTGACCTATTCCTGTTAGACTTCCTTAAAAACTCAGCTTCATCTGAATCATTAACATTAGGAAAGACTTCAATCTCCATATCCCCCCCCTTCAGACTGCAAACTGATGGGAGAAACATCACTAGAAGAAGACAGTGGTGGAGAAGAAGAAGAAGTAGAAGCAGGAGTGGAAGAGGGACTAGGAAGAGGAGTGGAAACAGGATGAGAAGGAAAAATGGAAGGATCAACTGTTGGAATTGGATTGGAGTAAGATTCTGGATCAGTAGGTGAACCAGAAGAAGAAGATGAGAAGTTGGCAGGCTGAAGTGTAGGAGAAGCTTGAGAAGGAAGTGGAACTGGAAGAGGATTGAGTTGCGGAGAAATGATTTCAGGGATGGAATGAGTGGGATTAGTTTGAAAAGGAAGGATGTACTCATAGAAGGTGACATCCCTGGACACAAAGAAAGAGTGAGAATTTAGATCAAAAAGTTTGAATCCTTTGATTCCAGTGGGGAATCCAAGGAATATGCACTGCTTAGCTCTTGAATCAAACTTAGTTCTATCCCTGTGAAGGGTAGAAGCATAGCATAGGGATCCAAAAACTTTCAGGTTAGTGAGAATGGGGGGGTTTATGATAAAGAAGTTCATAGGGAGATTTGTTATCAATGACGGAGCTAGGAAGTCTGTTTATCAAGTAAACGGCATGGAGTACACAATCACTCCAAAATCTGAGTGGGACACCAGATTGGAATCTAAGTGCTCGAGCTACATTGAGGATATGTTGGTGTTTCCTCTCTACTCGGGCATTCTGCTCAGGGGTTTCCACACAGGACTGTTGGTGAATGATGCCTTTGTCAGCATAGAACTCTAATAGGTGAAACTCAGAACCTTGATCACTACGAATGATCTTAACTGACCTGGAATACTGTTTCTCAACCATAGTACAGAAACTTTGCAACAAGTAACCAGCCTCAGATTTAAACTTCTTTAGAAACACCCAAACAGCTCTAGAATAGTCATCAACAACAGTGAGGAAGTAGGAATAGCCTTCATGAGACTTAGTTGCCAATGGTCCCCAGATGTCTACATGTATTAAATCAAAAACAGCAGCTGCTCTACTACTGCTAACAGGAAAAGAAAGTCTTTTGTGCTTAGCAAAATGACATGTTTGATAGTGAGTAACAACATTCCTATCACTAGGTAATATCTGCTTCTCTTTGTCTTTGCCAGGATGTCCTAAACGCCAATGCCAAAGGTTGATGTTTTGTGGTTGAAAATTGTAAGAGAGGGCTGCTTGTGGTGTATGTAGTAATGGTCTTTTGGTCTTGGTGTGTAGTTGGTATAATCCATTACTCTGTCTTGCCAAACCAGTCCTTTTCTGGGTCACCAGGTCCTGAATTTGACAAGAATCAGACTCAAAATGTAAGGATATAGGTTGGTCATGTGTCAATTTACTCACTAAGATCAGATTGAATGTGAAACTAGGCACTAAGAGAACGTGTTCTAGAGACAAATTTGGGGACAATTGGACTTTTCCAACATGATTAACCAACACCTTGGTACCATTAGGTAAATAGACAAACTGATCTCTCACTGGTATTGACTCAGCAAACAAATCAATATGACAAGCAATGTGATCTGATGCTCCAGTGTCTAAGATCCAGGAATGAGAAAGGGACTCTGACTTATGCTACATAAAGGAGGATAGAATAAATTTACCAGCATAAGTAGGGAAGGGAGATGTGCTGTTAGCCACAAGAAAGCCAGGTGGTTAATTGGTGATGAAGCTGGAGATGAAGAACCAGAGGAAGGGACTATCTGCAGCAGGTATCTGAGCTTTTGAAGCTCCTCAGATGAGAAACTGAAACTCTCCTTGGAAGACACACTTCTGGAATCACTGCTCAACTTTGACTCTGAACTGGCTGTGTCACTCTCAGTTGAAGATTCTCCCTGAGTTACTGCAGCAGCAACTCCTCCAGCCATTCTTAGCTTCTTGTTTTTCAAGCGATAACATTCTTCCTTGACATGTCCATCCTTCTTACAATATCGGCAAAACTTTTTACCATCTGGAGAATCTCCTTGCACTGCAAGAGCAACTGTATGCACACCTCTAGTAATTCCCTTGTCTGCTTTTAGCTTCTGTTCATGTTGTAAAACATCATTAATGGCAACTTCCACAGTGGGAAGTGGCTTCATCATAAGAATCTGAGTATGAACAACATCAAATTCAGATCTCAAGCCCTTCAAAAATCGAATCAGATAGTCAGTCTCTTGTTTCTGCTTGAAGGCCTCAACCGCTGCACAAGGTTGAATTCGCTGTGGGGCACAATTGCAGTCCACAACTGGATGATACTGGAGATGTTCTTCCCACAAACCCTTCAGGGCTGTGTAGTACTGAGTAACACTCTGGGTTCACTGTTTGCAAGCAATGATTTGATCCTCCATGTTCGACAACTTAATAGCATTAGTAAAACCAAAAAGAGCCTTAAGCTCTTCCCATAAAGTTCGAGCTACTTCATGCTGCATAACACTTCGTCGAATTTCCTTCTCCACAGAATTCAAAATCCAACACAGAACTAGAGTATTACAAGCATCCCAAGTACTGTAAGTTGGATCTCCTACAGTAGGCACAGCAATTGAACCATCTATGAACCCAATTTTGTGCTTCGTCTTCAAAGCCATTCGGACAGCTCGCTGCCACATCTGGTAATTCGTACCATCCAAAACTTCCGAGACAATAGATTGAGAGATATTTTCGTTTTGATTGATATAGAAGGGGTTACCAAATTGTAGATCTGTGCGCTCATTGTTGTTAGATCCATTCGTCGCTCCTGAACTCGTTCCACCAAAACTGCCAAATGGAATGCCTCCCGGAGGAGTATTCGGCGGCGGGTTGTTGTGTGGTGGTGTTGACGCCATTGCAGGTTACTGGTACAGCAACCGCTCTGATACCATTTCAGATTAGCTCGAGCTAGGGTTTAAGCGGAAGAAAGAGACGCGACAAAATGGGAAACGCACAGAGAGAAAAGGATCTCTCTAGCGCGTCTTTTATACCCAAGCAGAAGGATTCAAGTTCACGTTACAAAACAGTAAAACTGGAAATGGAAAACTGAAATTTAAATTGACAGTAAATGTAAAGCCACTTGGCACAACGTGATTCGTCATAAATGGTTCCACCCAACGGTAAGTTCCAGAACTCCACAACGTCGTCGTATCGCTCCTTCACTTGAGATGGATGGAAGGGAACCCAGAAACGTTTTCGTTTCTGGGTGAGGTTTCTTCTTCGTTTCTTCTGAATCCTCTACAGCTTCACTTCATTTGCTCTGCAGGTCATCTTCTTCGTCTTCTTCACTTAATACTTAGTGCAAGGTTCTTCTCAGCTCCAACTTTTCAACTTCCTGAAATTGTCTCGACACACGATTAATGGATGGGTTGCTGGTGATACCTTTAACTCATCCCACGCTTATCGAGAATTGTAGCATCCCGTTGAATCTTGACGTGGTAGCCATAAGGTAAATTGGTCCATTGTTTCTAAGTTAGAAATCCAATGAAATGCTCCTTACCTTCGAATAGAGATCTACTGGAAACACAAATCGAGAATATGTTGGCTAATTGAAGGAGACTCCAATAATTGATCATATTACATAACCACTTTGCAACAGAGGAGAATGAATAGAATCCTTGCTTTGCATGACGATGCATCCTTTGTTAATTTTGTGGAAGAAGCCAAAGGTAATATATCAATCCTCTACTTTGAGCAACTGTTTTTTCTACTGAAGCGCCTGAAGTTGGGCCGTATGTATGAAGACATACTGCTCTTGTCACCCATGACATGAAAATTTCTCTCACTCTCATCCCATCTCGAGACGAGATTCAAGCTGCTACTTTCAGAGGGTTATCAAGAACTCGATTCTGATGGGTTTACCAACATCTTCTTCCAAGAATTTTGGAGCAGCGTTGGAGAACCTGTGGTCGGTGCAACGTTGGAATCTTTTTACATAGGCCACCTGCTTTGCAACTTCCACCATACTTGGATAAATCTCCTTCCTAAGGTTGACAATGTTGAAACGATGTGTCAAATGGGGCTTGTTGGTCTTGGTCAAGTTCCATTAAAAATTATAGCTCGCGTCTTGATGCATAGTCTTTGGCAGGTTCTCTCTAAATTGGTAAGTCCTTTTCGTAATGGATTTTTGAAAGGTCCATTTATAAGTTATAACATTGACTCGCATGAAACAACACCACAAATTAAGCCCCAACTAGAGCCCAAGTATTTAAATTTTCAACCCGGGCTGGTCCATGTACCCCTACTTCAATTGCTTAAGTTTTTATCTAACAAAACGGTTTTGGGTTTTAAAACTAAGAAAACTACAAACTAAACAAGCAAGGAAAAGTAAATAAATGGAAAATTCTAACTAAGGGAGCTTCACCCAGGAGTTGATTCCCCTTAACTAGCTACCATGACTCGCTGGATTGAATGGAGCCATGTGGTGTAGGTGGTTGTGAACCGCGGGGGTAAGCAACTAGTGATCGATTTGTCACGGAATCAATTCACTAGCTATCGATTTATCACGTGATCGATCCAATCACCAAGTCTAGGGGACCTGCTAGGAGGATCAATTAGTGATCCATTTGTCACGGGATGGATCCTCTCACTCAGTCTCTAGGGGTTTCCTAGGTCTCTACCTCAAACCGGAGTTTGAGAGGCTTAATCACAACAGACCTAGATGTAAACTTGAGTCAAGGGGGATGCTCATCTCTAACCTAGATAGTAGGCACAAAGTGCCCAGGAAAAGCAAGCTTGTTTATCCTACCTAAAAAGGTGTGGTTTTCCTCTAATCTAGGTTAGGCAAGCACACAAGATTTGTAAAGTACAACTAAGCACAATCACCATGAAAACACCTTTAATACTCAAATTGATGCAAACCCATACAAAATCATTCAATCTAAACAAGTAATTACAAAGTATTAGTTAGAGATCTACTACACCCAAGAGAAAAGAGTGAGTTTCTAGAGAGAGAGAGAGGAGATTACAAAGAAACCTTTAGAGCTTCTTCTTCTTCTAGGTTTGATTCCTAGCTTCTAAGCTTGATCAATGCCTTCAATTAAGCTCCAAGATCACTCCCTCTCTCACTAGAACTCCCCTTTGATGTTTTAGGTTGAAACCCTAGAGAAAGAAAGTGTTCCTTCTCCAAAATCAGCTCCCTTTTCTCTCTCCTCGCTGCTGTCTTCATATTTTCCCGAAAGTGACCAGTTCACAGACGCGTTGGCTAGTTCACGGCAGTGAACACCTAAAAGTGTCTGTGAACTCAGTGTCGTCCGAAATGCACCGCTTCACTCTTTTGGATTCACGGTCAATGGCCCCAGTTCAAGGTCTTAGAGACCGTGAACTTGCTTGGCGTCTGTAACTTCGGTAAGTGCCCTGGATGCCTTGAAGTTCACGGCCCATGCCTCCTCTTCACGATCTTAGCAGACCATGAATTGCGGTTGTTTCCTGGACGCCTTCACTTCACTGTTATGGGGAAATTGTCACGTTTCTTCAGTTTTTGCGCTTTTTGACCTCCAATTATCCCAAAACTCGTTCTCGACCCTCCCACACGTGCTAGGACCTGAAATGTATCAAAACAAGCACAACCTAGCGTGAAATATGTCAAGGAACGATGAAATACTAAGCTAAACGAATAAGAAATGAGGGATAAAATGTGTACATTTGGGCACGAATCAAACATATAATTTTCTTTTGCGACAAGAGGTTTTGCATTTTTTAATACTAAATCTCAAGGTCAAGGCAAATGAAAGGAATTAAAGTTAGACATGGAGAAAGCATATGATCATGTCGAATGGTGGTTTTTTTTTTCAAGTTATAAGTCGATTAGGTTTATGTGAATAGTGGGTTCATTGGGAGTATGCATGTGTTTCCACAATAATATTTTATGTTTTAATTATTGGAACTGCTCATGGCTACTTTCTACCAGAACGTGAGCTTCGACAATGAGATCCTCCACCCCCTCTCTTATTTGCCTTACATACAGAATTCTTTTCCTCTCTAATCCATGTTGTTGTATCTCTTAACTTACTCCGTGCTCCTAAGATTCATCGTCATTTCCGAACAACCTCACATCTTTTTTTGTTGACGAGTCATATCTTTCCATGCTTGCTTCTATCTAGAAATGTTATAACCTTCTTGAATTGATTGATTCTTTTCGGCTTATGATTGATCAAAAGGTAAATGTTCATAATTTTATTGTCTCCTTTAGTGCTAACAATAACATGACTGTTTTTGAAGCTAATGTTATCATCTCTCATCATAGAATGCTGAAGGTGGTCAGTAAGACTTATACTTGGCCTTCTTGCCCAACTACAATCTTGGAGATGGATTAAATTTTTAACAGTCTTGGGAAATAATGAAATTGGATAAAGATATAATACACGACCACAATGCTAAAAGTGGATTCGAATGCAATTGCCGATATAGGAATAGTTGGTACAACACTTGCCATCTTTCAAATAATTGGATACTTTGAGTAGACCTTCCATCACATAAGAATGTAAAATTATTTTGATTACGACTCTACAACATGTGTTGTATAGCGTTGACTTTTTCATTTCACCCGCAGAAGGAGAACTAATTTCGATGGTAAATTTTATCCTAAGTTTTCTACCAGGATAAAAGTGTAACAAATTTTAGGAATAGAGGATGTTAAAACACTTACAACATTCTGTGTAGCAACTGAAACTAAGATTTCTTCAAATAAAAGGAATACAACTCCAAGAACTTTTTCACCAGATTTTTGGAAAATATAGCAGCAACTTTATCATCATTAATATTTTCCATAAAATTATCTACATATTTCAGTTTATATAGCTGGGCATAATGTAAAACGAGGTATAATCGTAGGATGCCCTATGATCGAATCCCATCTTTGGTAGCTTCATCTCCCTGACAGATGAGAATTTGTCGCAATAAATGTTGTTTTTGCCTCTAAAACAAGTATATATCCTACAAATATAAATTTGCCTCTATAGAGAATACTTATTAAAAAAATTGCCATGAAAATGCTTTTTACCACCACCAGTCCACCAAATACTCGTTATAAAAAAAATTCCACCAAATACTCCTATCCCCTCATTATGTCCACCCATTAATCAATTAAAAAATGAAACCAACAATAAATAACACCACACTATCCTAGGCCCCTGTTACCACCACCAATTCACACGTCTCTTTCTATTTCTCCAGTCCAAATCCCTAATTCCCTTTCCTCTTCCTCCCTCAACCTTCTCCAGGATACATACTGCCGCCATTGACGACCCCACTGCAGGCACGAAACTCCCGACCAGCAACCTTGATGTCGGAAATCCAACGGCGATAGAACCTCCCCCACCGTCGCCATTTTCTCCAGCGCTGTCGTCTTCCTCAAATCCGGCGGTGACACCCTCTCAGCCGCCACCACCGAGTCTTCCCCCTGCCCCGCAGCCCATAGTTGGCGTCTTCCTCTAATCCGGCGCTGGCGTCCTTAATGGTAAGTATACCTAAACTTGAAGCCTCCCTAGATGTAGCAATCTTTATATCCTTCAAATCCATCCACAATGAGCTCGGTTTTGATTCTAGATTCATTTGGATCTCTATATTTGAAAACTACTTTGGCCAAATCCATTAAAACAAGTGGTATACTCTAGATCTCTAATCGCACCTCTTGAACCTCCGTAATTGCACTCCCATGAAGAATCTCTGCGGGCTGGGAGCTTGTGGTGAAGGGAGAAATACTTGCGGTGGCGACAGATCTACTCTCGCCACCAGCTTCTTTGCCGCCTCCACAGCCGACAAAGACCATGAACTCACTAGAGTTCGCATCCCTCTTCGTTGGTAGCCTGAACAATATTGCTTTTCTTTTGTTGTTTATGCACGTACTTTGTCTGTGTGTGCTTTATTTTGCTGGGTTTATGCAAGTACTTTGTCTGTGTGTGCTTTATTTTTCTTGGTTTCTTACCTGCAGATAACATTCATTCGAATCCACAAAAAAGAAGGACGACAACGATATCGTCACACACAAGACCCTAGCTACCCATATCTGGAGAGAAAATGCTAAGATTTGTGAGGCCAAGCTCCGATTTGAGGTTGATTTGGTGATTTATCTAAACTGAGATCCATAATTTCCTAGTCGATTCATTTCGGTCGGGACTACCTATATTGTCGCAGTGGTTTCATTGAAGGGAGCATGAATAAGAGAAGGCAAATCTCACTCCATGCCATACTCATACCAGAGAGGACAAGATAATTGAAGGCACATGTATTAACATATTAGTCCCAATGTTTAGCGGCATTTACTTTTTCCACTTTTGGACTCTCGTTTTCCTTCTGTTCAACCGTACTGTACACTCATTACTTATCTGTTCAATGATCATATAAATGAAATCAATGGAGTGTTGTACAATATAGTCACATTTCTTAATTAATTTTTTATAATATTAATTAATTCAACAAATCAAATACAAAAGAACATCTATTAGCCTCTAAAAGGTAATTTAACAGCCTCATTAACCAAGTTCAGAAACAAAAATATATGCCTCTATATATAATATTGGAGGCAAGTTTAATAGCCGCTAAATATCCTTTTAGAGGCAAATAATTTTGGATATAAAGGCAAAATAAAAGTGACATTAGCGGCTAAAATATTACTCACAAAATCTTTAATCAGCAACAGATAATATATGCCACTATGTTTGCCTCTATAAGGCTATAGCCTAGGGGTGTTCAAACGGTGTGGTTACCATGGTAACTGTTTTAACTAGTACTATTTGGATAATTTGGTTTGGTTAATTTGGATAATTGGTTTGGTTTGGTTAAAGTTTTTAGCTTGTTTGGTTTAGGTGGTTTGGTTTGGTTTCAGACACTCCTAACTAGCCAAACCAAATTAACCAGATAAATAATTAGTTATATATCTAATATATACGCATACTTAATACTTTGAATAACCACTCAATAGTTAAACGTTCATCCTTTTAGACTCATAAAATATAAAGCTTGATATTGTTCCTATAATGTGTATTTGTATATGTAGAGTGTAGACCACAACATATGACCGCCTAATTTAGATAAATCTCATACATTATGTTGGATGAAAACTGGAAAGCAAGGTCCTTTCAGCCTATGAAAATTGCTAAAAAACTAAGTCAATTCAAACAAACACAACAATTCATTAATCCATACCATTGTGATAAATTTTTGTTATGTGAGATGTCGCTTTTCCTTCTTTGTTTCTCTTGTATCTTTTGCCTTTCCAGTGTTTGTACTGGTTGTTTTTTAATTTAATCTATATCATCCTTATGAAAAAAAAACTATGTGTTGATTGTTATGTTTTATTCATTGCATAAATTGTGAATTGATAAGTTAACCGAAAATTTTCTCACTTGATGATAATATGATTTTATATTGGTTAATTTGGTTAACCAATTAACCAAACCGATTAAACTTTAGTTTGGTTAATTTAGTTGTTGTATTAGTTTGGACGGTTTGGTTATGATATTGCATTCCATGGTTAATGAAATTTAGCCTTATTTGGTTTGGTAATACCATGATAACCATTTGAACACCCCCTACTATAGCCACTAGAGTATTTGAGGCAAATGTATTATCTGCCTCTAAATATATACACAAGCAAATAATAGACTTATAGAGGCAAATTCTCTTAGCCACTATATATGGGTTTTGTTGTAGTGTTCTAGTACTTACTGGGCTCATATGACAATTTTCAAAACAAACAAAAGTTAAAACTAAGAGAAAACATAAGATGGTTATATGCTTTTACATATGATTATAATTTCCCGGCAACGGCGCCAAAAACTTGATGTAATAGTCGAGTTATAATCCTAGGATGCCCTATGGTCGTATTCCACAAGGTCTTCTAATGCATAAGCCTACTCACACCACTCCATCTATGCTACATGAAACATAAGAGACTCTTTAGGGGTTTTTATTAATGAATCTACATCATCACTCGATCCCTTCCACTAAGGCCATTCTCTACCCCGTGCATTCGCCTATTGTGATAGAGATTTAACTAGCTAATGTGTGCTTTCACTTCATGCCATTACCTAATCAATGAAAATTAAGAAAGTTAGGATAACCCATGATTAAGTGTGGGTCTCTTGAGCCATAGACCATGGTCTATACCATCGATGATCTAACAATCAAGCATTGATACTACTGGAGGCCTAGATGGTTGATCATTCAATCATACTCATGTAGCATCAATGAGGTATCAATATAGGGTAATTTCTTAACAACATAGATGATACTAAGCACAATGCATATAGTAGTATATTATAGAGCCATAAGCATCGATGATAAGAATTATTGAACAAGATGAGCATTGAAATCCTACACATAAGCATCAAAATATAAAGCATCCATGCATACATATAGGGCATCGAAAATCATAAGCATCAACATAACCATCATATAAAATCATAGCATCAATGCATACAAAGATAAACGAGTTCGCATTCTCAAACAATCAATTTCAAACAAGCAACATAGAAGGGAAAGCGGGTACCACCATCGATGATAAAAGCATCTCCCTAGTTGCACCCTCTCCTACGAATGCTAAGCTCTCACTCGAGCAAAGTGTATGCAGAAGTTTAGTGAATTTGTGCAGCCTACTGAACTAATGAGTCTAACCCTCTATTTATAGTGGTAAAACTTGTACAAAACTCTCCTAAACCAACCAGGACAAATTTTCTTTGACTTGGGGTTGAATAAAGGCCTAAAGATCTCTATTTGGGCTTAGGCCTTCTTGCATTCCGGCTAGGTGACGATTTGGACAACCACTGTTTTTCTTTGTGGGCTGACCTCCTTGGCCCGTGGACAACCTCTCTTGAAGATTTTTTTATCGTGATTTGCTCAGGTATCCATGAGAGGAGGTTGGACCCGATGTCGGGCAGTCGCTACTAGTAGTTACTAGTAGGCCACTCCATCATTGGACCTTGTCTTTATCACGAAAGCTCCATATACTTATCTCTGTAGCTCCTTTGGTCCTATAGAGTCGTCCAATGCTTGATTCAAATTCTCCCAGGTCTTGTTTTACATTGAAAACCATAAAAATGTACCAAGAAGACATCAAAGAGTACCTGAACATGTACGAGGTCTATTAAGAGCTCATTCATCAAATAGCTATGATTTAGATATGAAATACAAGAGAAAGGAATAAAGATGCATTGATAAAAGGGGAAAATGTATCAAATATGGGAGTGATAAACACTATAAATATAGTGTCATAAGGTCACAAACTACATGTATATGCAATAAGGAATTCAAATTGCCAACTCGCACCCAATATTTGGTAAAATTTCCTAGTATTCTATGTCATTCCCCTTAATATTTAATAACTGGTATTTGTCATGTACAAAATTCCTTGTTGCACAACTATAAGCTCATGAAATAAATTAGTTGTTGATGACAATGTTCAGTACCAGAAAAATTAAGGTAGCATTATAAAAAAAACCACAAAAATTTGACTAAGCACTTGACGTTTCCCTAATCGTCACATGTAGGAGGTGCCATAAATTTTTACCTCTTTAATCATCTTCCTCTTATGCTAGACAATATCTCATTCTGCCTGCTAATGGTAACAGTTTGCTCTACCGTTTCTTCTTCGCACTCCAATTTATCAAAAGCTCTTTCATACCTTTCAGCCAGCCCCAACATATGGTAAGTTGAGTTCCATCTAGTTTCAACATCGAAGCATACTTGACATTTGCAATTGATTTTTTCTTCATCAACACACTTAAAAAACCTTCGCATCCTAGAAGGAGAGCTCCTCACTTCAATAAATGCTTTTCAATTTCGGGTATATCCCAACAGACCCCCTGCCCTAACCTCATTCATTTCCTCTCCTCTCTTCCCCCATTGCTCCGACCGCCAACAAAATTGTAGAGAAAGAAAGAAAAGGCCAGCGCCGCCGCCGCCCATCGTCTGCCACCGCCGTCTAAGGTTTGAGCACCCACCTAATTTGCAGAAAGAGACATGTCGAGAAGATCCGGGAAAAACGCCAACGAAGGTTCCACTTCCTCCAATTCGACCAACACAAGCACGATTCGATGTAAAGTGCACAATGCCCCTTGTATGATGAATACATCTCGCACTAGCTTGAATCCTGGAAGAATGTTCTACTCTTGTCCATATTGGAAGGTAGGTTGAAATCCTTTTCAACTCTTTGTTTTCGACCAACACAACCACGATTCACCTCTTCCTTTTCTGTAGGATCACAAAAAGAGTTGCCATTTTTTTCGGATGGGTTGATGACGAGCCTGAGAGTGACTCGATGGTTAATGGATTGATAAAAGAGAATCATGAACTGAAGTTGAAGCTTGGTGATACGGAAGCTCTAGAAGGCATGTTTGTAAAGCAGAAGAGAAGGTCGGGAAACAGAAGGAAGAAAAGGCTGCGATTTTAGAAGACTTGGCCAAGCTTGCCTAACTCAATTCTGCAATTTGTCTCAAACTGCGAAAGATGAGACATACGATTTATGGCCTTCAAATTAGGATGAATTTATGTTGTTTTTGTGTGTTGTTTGTAGTCTTTATTGTAATTGTGTGTGAACTTGTTCGTATGTAATGGAGATTTCATGTTGAATAAGAATGGTGTTTGTAATTGTGTGTTTTCTTGTTCGTATGCAATGGAGATTGAATAAAGCTGATTGATTTAAACCGAGTTAGTATACATCAACATCAACCATACTTGCATTCACCAACCCTTCTGAACCATACACATATATCACCATCATGTTAACATATCCTAGCATGTACAAAATAAGGCAAAATCCCGTTAACATAAGTTTGGATTCTGAGTACCTAGCAAAAGAGTGGCTCGAAGCTTTCTACAGCTAACATGAGTCAGAAGTTTGAGTACCTAACATAAATCAGAATCCTGCTAACATGTCCTAGCATGTACAAAATAGGTTCCTACTGCTCCACATCTGAAAAATGTGTTAACATGTGCAACCATGTACAAATTACAAAAGTGTGGAGCATTCCTACAACCTAAGCTACCAAGCTTTCTTCTAGCTTCCCTAGGGCGTCTCTGGCTGAGTAGTAGGCAACTGTGTATCACCTACAGTAGCACAGTCTGGTGTAGTGGCTTGCAGATGTCCAACACCCTCTGGAACCCACGTATTTAGCTGCCAAAAAATAAAGAATTAGCCTTACCAACTAATTCTAACAGAAGGTGGCTGTTATAAGCAAACAATTAACCTTACCCTAGCATACATGTTGTATGTGTTCTCATCAATATAAGTTCCCATTCCTTGCATTGCCATTCTCATTTCCCTATCTGTCACATTCCTACAGGATGAGACGACATGAGGAGCCTACATCAAACCAAACTCACTGCTCAAAACCCAAGCATTCGATAGTAACACAATAAGAAATTCAAACACCATCCATAATTGGGATCAAACACCATCCATTCAAACACCATATCTGACTTGATTTAAACTCCATTCACACTTTATTCAAACACCATATCTGACTTGATTCAAACACCATTCACACTATACCTGAATACCAAGATTCATAGGACATCTTCTAGCGTTATGATTTTGTAACCCACACTTTGAGCATATGTTCTTCTTCCTTTGTTTTCGATGAAGTTATAACAAACTTAAGTTACAAATAGCTTCGTGTATAATGAAGGAAAAAAAATTTATAAGCTTAAATTAAAACTGAGATTACCTCGTTGGTTGTTCTTTGGGCAGTTGTTGCATTTCCCTTTTTCTTTGGTTGTGCTGCTCTGGACTTTTTCTTCGGAGGTTCTGTTGGCTTGCTTGCATTCTTGCAGGTCCTTTTGTTGTGACCATCTTTTCCAAAATTGGTGCAGTGGATCATATGGCTGTGTCGAATAGCAACTTCCCCATGTCCATCTTTTGAAGGTTTCCTAGTTACCTCTCACGACTACCTCTTCCTTTTAGTTTTTGGACGTCCAGGCATTCGACGAATCTGTGGTGGGTACACCTTGTATCCTTCCACTGGAAGCATGCTTGTCGACCCTCTAATGGTGGGATAGGGTGCATGTATGCACGTTGTACTCGATTCATCAAGAAGAAGTCATCCACAAAATCCTCTGGTTTCTCTGTCAAGTAGGCTATGGCAGCATGGTATTCCATTTAACAACCAGAATGCGCAGTTGCAGCTACCCTTCTTCATGTTAACTTCAAAACCCTTCTCTCCTATGGTTACCTCATGTTTAGCTTCTATAGAAGGGAGGCTGGTGCACATTCGTGCCAAATGATTTGCCTTCTCTAGTTTACCCATAACTACTGGTGGAAATTTATGCCTCCACCGGTCCATCATTCCTTGATTCTTGACAATTCGTGTCATGATAGCCACTCGGATACCCTCCAATATTGCAATTGGTCTCAATTTCCTAAACCGCAAGATCCAGTTGTTAACAGACTCACAATTGTTGCTCTCTACGGGATCACTTTTGGAGTATTTCTGCATGAACACTCTACAAAACCTTTCCGGTTCCATGGCCATGAAGTCTGTATACTCGGATCCTCCAAGTTCCTTCAATTTATCATCAACAGCCCTCCAATCAGGTTCATTTAAAGCATACACTGCCTCCCAGTAGAGATCAGAAGCCCTAGCTGACTTGTGTTTTTCTCTGAAATGTATGTGGACATGACGAGCGCGCTTTCGATGATCTGCAGAAGATATGCAGTCATTTAGTGCTTCCACAAGCCCCTGCAAATTACACAAGTGTACACAGAAAAGTCAACTTGCCTAATTCAATGCTTTAATGGTTTATTAACTATGTAGGAATTCGTACCTTTTGTTGGTCAGAGACTACTGTCCATCCGCCACCATCTTTGATCCAAAGTAGCTCTTGCAATGCTTTAATGAACCATCTCCAGGAACTTTTGTTCTCTGATTCAATGATTGCCCACACGAATGGAAACATATGGTTGTTACCGTCCTTTCCAACAGCTGACAGTAACATTCCTTGAACTTCCCCTTTCAAGAAGCAGTCATCCAAACAAAAGAAAGGCATGCACCCTTCTAAGACACCCCTTGCCAAGCTAGAGAAACCAATACATAACCGCTTGAAATAGACCTTATCTGAGATTGACACAGTGTCAACATCGAGCAGGAATGACCCTATACGGTCAACTCACAGCAAATGACCAACATAGTCTCCGAGTTTCTGGAAATCCTCAGTAAGTTACCCATAAAGCAGTCGTCGAGCCTCCAAACGTGCCTTATAACAAGTTTGGTTGGACACATAAAGATTGTGTTTGGTCTTCAATTCAGCTTCTATTAAATAGACATTCCATGCTTGATTAACCCGAAAAACCTCAAGGTACTCAGATGCAATCCACTTGTAATCCGCCGCATGAATCCAAACTCGAGGGCAACTATGGTCTGGTCCAGCAGCTTTAACCATGAATGCTTCTTGTCCACGAAAACAACTACCATAAACCCTCCATTTGAAACCATACTCATCCCTTTGTGCACACACAGCTCCCTTCCTCGATTTAGTGCTCCTAATCCATTTAATATCTGCTCCCATATGAATTGCACTCTTCACAACAACAACTTTAAACTGAGAATGAGATATAAACCTCATATGTGTTTTGAAGTTCAATGTGCTATGATCACACTTGGGATCATAACACAAGCTCTTGTCGAAACTTGTAGCACTATCCAAAGCCATGTCAGCATGATGGTTGACATCCCACACAAACAATTGATTCACTAAACTTCCTTCACCATCAAGCTCTGTTCTAAATCTGGTACTCCTTCTCCTAGCATCAACTCTAATCTCATGGTACTCCTCGTCTGATGTCTGAGCATCATCCTCGTCTAGCCGAATAAAGTCAGGTGCAGCTGAAATGTTTCCAGATGCATCTTCCCCTTCAGGAAAATGGCCATAATCGTCTCCCATATAACTCAGCCCTCCGAGATCTCTTGTTGCCTCAAAGTACACCCTTATATCTCCAGTTCCAACCAGCGGCAACAATCCATTTACAACCTTCACGTCCGAAACAATTTCATGCAATCCAGTAGCCATACTTTCCCCAGGTGTCAAGTACGATAACCTCTCGACTGAAATATACTCCAAATCTTCAATCAAAGTGTTCATCAATTTGAAGTACGAGAAGACATCACGATTCACATTGAAGACATGGACAACCCCCCCCCCCCCCCCCCAACGTACTGTGGAACATCGCGCGACATATCCATTGCGCCTCCATGATACAGAATAAGCTCAATAATGTCTTCCTTTCTAGCAAAGACAAAAAAAATTGATACGCATTTGATTAATCATTCTTAACATCACTTAACCCGACAAAAACAAAGTGAAAGCATTACTTTAATCTCAATTTCCAGCTCTGAACCTGACAAATGCTAGTCACGAGCATTACTTTACTTGAAAACCCTAATCCTTGTATGTATAGAGAATTACCAAAAGAAAATAAATGGGTAGAAGAAAGGGATTACTTACGTTTCTGGTGGGAACCACGATCTGATGGCTGGGGTCCCCTCGTCGTCTCTTTTCACCAAGTCGTTTCGATCCAGAGAGAAGTAGAAATTGCGAGGAGGAGGAAACTCTTCGCGAGAGGAGAGAAGGGAGAAGATTGTTAATCGATGGCATCGGCAGCATAGACGAGCTTAGAAGAACGCCCGCCGCTGCATTTTAGTCGGACGAGAGAGGAATCGGCTTTGACGATAAGTAGGAGAAGGTGAGGGGCGGCGGGTGATTTATGTGGATGGGGTAGCTGACATGGATAAGGTAGAGTAAGTTTTGGTCCTGAAATCGAAAAGCAATTTTTTGTACAAAATTAAAAAAGGAAAATGATTATAGGCGGAAATAAAAAAAAATTGATTGAAATTTGCTGAGTTGGCAGTGACATGGCTCGTTGAACGTTAGTCAACGCGTTTGACCGGTCAAGTTAACGGTCAAATGTCGGGATTGGCCAAGTTAGTTATTTTGATGTATAGTTTGGGCCAGGATGTTATATATAAAAAAGATTGGCCAAGATGTTTATTTTGCTCAAAGTTTAGGTCATACAAATATATTAACCCTTTTGTTAAAATCGATCTATAGTTGATTTCGTCACTTTTTTATATAATAATAATCAATGACGAAAATTTCGATATATTGTTTAAATCTGAACATAAATTTTTTCATAACTAATTAAATATGACGTCATCAATGACAAAATAACAATAATACGGGATGACCATGACTCATCACATGTTTCACAGAATGAGTGGTGCCATCCAGGGGCGGAGCCAGGATCCAGTTGTCAGGAGACTTTTTTGTATAGTATCCGTAAAAAAGAATTAAGAAAATATTTACATTGTGAGTTATAAGCTCCAAAATTTAATTATCTAGACTCTGAAATTTAGTTATCTAAATTAGAAAGTAATCTATTTTAAACTTTGGAATTAATAAATATTTGAAGTAGTAGGAAAGTTTAAGTGCACTTAACCAAATTAGGAAAACTAAAAGAAAACTGTTGCTGCCAGGGATTGAACCATGGTACTACAGATTGAAAAATAGCAACTGCATTCCACTTGACAAGACCCAAACATATTTATTCACTTTTGCACGGTATTATTATTCTACAATAGTTAATTTCTTCAGAATTTTCAAAATTCCCGATATTTTTACACGCGATTTCCAAAATTCTCGAGGGGGGCACAAGGTTGCTCCGCCCCTGGTGCCGTCAATTATTTTGCCAGCTTTAATAATATTGAGTGGTAAAATCAACTGTTCATGCAGCTTTAATCAAAATGACATGTGACATAGTTGTTCATGAAACTTTTAATCATATTGAGTAGTGTTATCAATTGTTCATCTAGTTTGTCAATATTTGTTGGAGAATCTTTTCGTGTTCCTATAAATGAAGGCCAAACTTTGTCAATCTATACATCCCAGCATTCAACTTTTTTCATTCTCTCTACTTCGTATTTATCTCTACATACTCAAACAACTTATTTCATCATGAGTTCCCCCCAATAGAGAAGCGGATGCGAGGTAGCAGGAAGCTGATGATAGGCAATGGGAGTATGAGCGCACAAAACAAGGTCTTCAGTTGTGGTGTAATTCGGATTGCAATTACTGCCGGAAGAAGCCATAATCATAGAGAGTTTGGGGAGAGGAGAATTTTGGATTTGAATGGTGGGAAGAGAATGTGAGAAGTGTTGGCAGAAAGTGAAGAATGAGTTATATTTATAAAGTTGAAAAAAATATAGTCGTTGGAAAAATGGCCGTTGGAAAATGTTGACGTTAAAAAGTGTCGTTGAAAAATATAGTTGTTGGTCAATTCTGTTCGTTGGGGACACATACAACACAAAACAAACAATCCTTAAATCAAAAAACAAAAATTAAAGTTGGAGGCGCAGGGGCCCCAGCCCCTCCCTTTTTTTTGTCGGCTATGGGTGGGAAAGCCCCGCATTCATTCTCCATTTTCCCCCTTTTCCCATTGTGGGTAGTTTAATCCGTTTCTTCCACTACTCGTCCAATCCCTTTCTTCTTCTCTTCTTCCGTTCATTCTATCAATATGGGAATGAAAGATTGATCTGCGCCCTGCCGGCTTGCGGGATCCAGGTGGAGAAGAGGGAAAGTTCATCGGTCAAATGGACCCTCTCTTCGTATCCATAATCCATTGTCGGCGAATCCCCAACCCCCGCCAACCGTGCCCTTCCCCTCATCGTTCTGGGAAAAGGGAAATGAAGGAAAGACGAATGGAGAGAAATCGGAGCAGAGAAACGTGGGAGGAATTTTTACCTTTTTAATTATTATTTTTGTTTTCTTTTGAATTAAATTTTTAAATTCCATGTTAGAGGCCACGTTGGCATTGACTAGATTATCTGTTAAAATCTAACAGTCAAAGAAAATCAACTTGAACGGGAAAATAGTTCAGGACATAAATAAAATATTGAATAGTTCGGGATACAAATAACACTTTTTTAGTTTGGGTTTCCAGTGATATAACCCTAGAAAAAATAAAATACATTAAGTGGTTTTTTGCTAAACCCAGAAAACGTCTATATTCTGAGAATAACTGCGTGACTTGACAATTCAAAAACTAGGATTGGCAGAGTGAATAATTGTGTTTTTTATTTTGGTATACGAAAAAGCTCTTGGGACTTAAGTGCGGTATTACACTATTAATGTTACTAGAGAATTTGTCAACTTAATCAATTGGTTTCAGATTTTCTCTACTTGCTAAGGGAGGGGAAGTGGAAAAAAATGAAGAATACATCCAAAATAAAATACCATTCATTGACCTGCCAAAAAAAAAAGCAAATTCGACAGGGAAAACAAAGACAAATATGAGTAATCCAACTATAAATTATGACTGTGTCCTTCCATGCAACCCAATTATTCTTTTGATGGTCCATAGCCAATCATCGCATAACCTTCCAAATTCCATTGTCCATCCATATGTATTTGACAATGATATTAAACCTGGCAATCGGGTTGGGTTGGGTAATTTTGGGTTGAGGATTTAGGTTACAGATCGGGTCATGTTTGATTTGCTTATTTCGGGTCAAATATTGACCAAAACCATTATGTTTTGGGTCGGGTACCAGGTCGTTTCGGGTTATGAGCGCTCTCAGAAACAATATCAAACATGCTTCATTTAGTGTGAGTGGACTTTTGGTCCATGAGAAGTGCCGGGTCAAGGCCCAACAATCTCCCCCTGCGTTCAAGACTTCAAGCCATCATTTCTGCAAACAACCAAAACATTATAGAACGAGGGAGTTCTGCAAACATTCAAAATCACAGAGAAAACCATAGATTAATTTCAAGAGATGCTCATGGAAGGGCAGCAGGCATGGCAACTTGATAAAAGAAAAAAAAAACAGCATACTAGACCATTATGGTCTTTTAACAAAAAAAGACTCAAACGATAGACCATTATGGTCTTTCAAACTTAAACGCCTAATAACACTCAGACTCAGACGATAGACCCTTATGAACTATTAAACATAAAAATGCAATAACAATCAGACCCAGATTCTTTAAGTATTCCTTCTTTAGAGATTGATCTCTTGATGCTTGTCACCCTTTGGCTCCCCCTGAGTACCAGACAACCCTTCCATCACATCCCTTTCAAGATCTTTGGCAAAAAGTCTAATATCCTTGTCAGACACGGTTTCATTGAGGGTACCAATTTCTACTAGAGGTGTTGTGTCCCCTTTATTTTCCAGTTCAGCTTCCAACTCAACATCCTCTTCCTCAAATACTATGATTAGATTCTTGAGAATAGTGGAGGAGGATTCTCCAAGTTCCAGAGGTTTAAAAAAAGACTCGAGTTGCATTTGGATATCCTGGCAGCAGCTGGATGCATAGTTTCTCCCCCTTTCAAAGGCTAAGGATCCATGCCAACGAATTTCAGGACAGTGGATACTGATATAGAAACAGAGGTTTCAACTTTCAACAGAGAAGTAGCCATCAAGGGAAATTCCAAGATTGGTGATCAGGAGAATGATAAAGCCACCAAAAGGAAGACGTCCATCAAGATGAGCATCGACACTTCGAATTATAGATCCAAACAGCAGCTGAGAATAGTCGATTTGACGTTCGGTGAGGGCATTTGACAGCAGCGAGAGGTCGAGTTTGGTGACAATGTGGAGGAATTAGTGCGGGGCAGAAAAAAATGAGTGATGAACTAGTGGACGGTGGTGATGATTTCTTTAGCCCCGACTTGACGCTGAGTAATGCGAGAGTATTCAACCACATAATCAAGGTTATAAAACATAAACTCATCCTCATGGGCAAAAGGAAGCGGTTCTCCAGTAGGGAGATTGAGAAGGTTTCCAAGGGTTTCAGAGGAGAGAGATATGAAATATCCATTCACCAGAGTGGTGATTTTTCCTTTGTTTTCAGAATCGAACCAGAGGCTGAACCAGAAAAGTTAGTGGTTTAGGGTCCAGTGGTTAACCGTTACAAAACCGTTGGTGAACCGTTGATAGAACCGTTCATGATATATAACATATAAGATTTATATATTACACTAATTTAAGAATGAAATTATAGTTGACAATAAATACTTTCAAATTAATATCATCACCAAAATATCTAATAAATCATTCAAAACATCTCACGAAAGAAATCATATTTTTTAATACAAATTAATAATTACGGTGTTTGGACAATGTAAAGTCGACAACAAGGTGGGAATGAGAAGAGGAAGCATATATAATATTAATAATTATTGTTTGATGGTCTTAGTTTATATTAAAGTATTTTTTTAAACCTTTGTTTGTTAAAATAGTGAACCAGCGGACTAGTTAAATCGTGGTGGTTCATCTGATTTTATGTTGAACAGTGAAAAACCGTTTGGTCCATCAATAATCGTTGAAGCAATAAATAGGGATGTTATAATAAATGGTTTGACGGTTCTACTCGTCTGGCCATTGACCCGGTTCGGTTCTTATAACAATGGATTTTTCTGGCGGTAATGCCCTGTAAATCCAAATTTGCATAGAAACGTCGAACAGGGAGAGGGCAGGCAGCAAGAGGAGGGTAGATGAGAAGGTATTCCCAACCCAAATTTCTAATGAATGGAGTAATGTCAATCCCATAGGCTTTGAATTAATGGGGATCAAGGATACTAAACTCAGATGGACGGAGGGTAGCAAAAAACTCTTTAAACCGATGATGGTTTAAGTCAATGGGCTCATGGAAAGTTTGTCCAACATAAGTGACGATGGCACCAGGAATGTCAGATGTGGTGAACATATTAGTCATGATGGACGAGAGAAGTTGTATGGTAAAACGGGAATGACGAGATGAAGACAGGGATAATATATAAGAAAAAAAGGAAGATGAAAAATTGCATTAATAAAATTTTGAAATAAACAATAAATGTAAAGTCTAAACAACAATATATGAACAATTAACAGGAAAACAAGAAAGACATAAATGACGCATCACGCATGAATTTGGACTATAACATGAATAAATACAAGGATAGGGAAGAGCAGAACCTGGTTCAATGAATGTTCTGAATGGAGTGCAGCTACTGCATACCAAGTTCGTGACAGATAAGTATGAATCATTTAGAAGCAAGAGCTTTGGTGAAAATTTCTTCAATTTGAAATTCGGTTGAAATGAATTCTAATACTATATGTCCAGCTTGAATGATATATCTAATGAAGTGATGTTTGACTTTGATATGCTTGGTTCGACTGTGGTGAATCGGGTTTTTTGACATACATATCGCGCTAGTATTGTAGAGCAATTGAGACTTTAGCCAGAGAATCTGAATGCAACAACTGCCAGCAACAACATATTCTGCCTCAACAGTTGATAAAGAGACAGAGCCTTGTTTTTAGCTAGACCATGACACAAGAGAGAAACCAAATATTGGCAAGTGTCACTGATACTTTTCCTGTCGGTAATACTTATAGCAAAGTCTGAGTCAGAATATCCACGTAGTGAGGAAGAATCAGGAAAAAATCCCAAAATACACACGTTTTTTAAAAAAATTCTCAAATACACACGTTTTACGAAAAATTCCCAATCTCACAAGTTTGGGCATCACCGCGGCCGTCAACCGCGGTGATGCATTCACCACTTTAGTCTATTGTGGTAAATGCATTCACCGTGGTTGACGGCCGCGGTGAAGGCTTCACCGCATTTGCCGGCTGCGGTGAAGGTCTGACCTAAGCTGAAACTTCAAACAAACATAACTTGTGGTCGGTTTTCTGATCGTAGCGCAAGTTTTTTTTTATTCCGCATAACTTTTCAAGATCTTTCAATCTGCAACCCACCTTCATCCCCAAAAAATGTCGTTTACTGCCCCGAACCAGCAATTTTTCGATTTTGCCAAACTTTAGAAGGCCATAACATTGTGCTCCTAAATTCGAAAGTCATAAAAAAAATTGATTGCGTATAAATTTTTAAGAACTACAACTTTTACTAGGAAAGAATTTTCAAAACAAGAAATATTTTTGGGTATACAGGATTTTGGGAATAACTTTGTCTTTACTTTTACACAAATCCACAAACATTCCAAAATTATGGTTAATGTCAAAGTTGTAGTCCTTAAAAAGTTATGCAAAATAAAAAATGTCTCATGACATTCGGATTGCGGAGCAGAAAGTTATGGTTTTCCAAAGTTTGTCGAAACCCAAAATTGCTCGTTCGGGGTAGCAAACGAATTTATTTCTGGGATGAAGGATGGCTGCAGATTGAAAGATCTTCAAAAGTTATGCGAAATAAAAAAAAATCACTATGATTGGATAACCGAGCGCAAAGTTACGATAGTTTGAAGTTTTAGCCTTAGGTTAGGCCCTCACCGTTGCCGACAAACGTGGTGAAGCCTTCACCGCGGCCGTCAACCGCGTAGCGGTGAATGCATTCTTTGCCGTTGACGACCGCGCTGATGCCCAAACATGTGTACATTGGAAATTTTTCATAAAAGGTGTGTATTTTGGAATTTTTTTAAAAAACGTGTGTATTCTGGGGAAAAATCCGAAGAATCAGACCTAGGATACCATAAACCAAGATCAAAGGTTCCCTTCAAATATCTAAAGATTCTTTTAACAACAGTAAGTAGACTTTCCTTTGGAAGGTTTTGAAATCTAGCATATAGGCAGACACTGAATTGTATGTCTGGTGTACTACCGGTTAAATATAACAATGACACGATCATTCCTCTATACTTTCGTTCACAAACATGTTCCCCATCTAAATCATAATCCAGATGAGTATTTGAGGCAATGGTAGTTTTGCATAGGCTGACACTCATTAAATCAAATTGGACAACATAGACTGAAGATATTTGGTTTGATGAATAAAAATACCTGAATTTGTTTGGTGAATTTGCAGTCCAAGAAAAAAGGTTAATTTTCCCATAAGACTCATTTCAATTTGGCTTTTCATGGAAGAGCATAATTCAACACACATATTAGAATCGGTACTTCCAAAAACTATATCAACAACATAAACTTGAACAATCATAGAATGTTCCTTTTTGTGTTTAATGAAAAGGGTTTTGTCAACACCGCCTTGGCTAAATCCTTGTGAGATTTGGAAAGAAGTCAATTTTTCGTACCAAGCTCGTGGAGAAGACAGTTTATAGACATGGTCTGGAAACTCAAAACCCGTGAATCTAGTAGGTTGTTTAACATATACATCCTCCTTGATTTCACCATTTAAAAATTCACTCTTTACGTCCATTTGAAAAAGTATGATTTTCATATGACTAGCATAAGCACACAGAAGACGAATAGATTCAAGTCGAGCAACTGGCGCAAAGGTTTCATCATAATCAATGTCCTCCTCTTGATTGTATCCTTGGTCGACTAGACGAGCTTTGTTTATTATAATGCAGCCAAGTTCATTATACTTGTTCTAAAAATCCATTTTGTCCCAATTACAGTAATGTTGATAGGTCTAGGCACAAGTTCACAAACATTTAATCTAACATAATAAGACAGTTCTTCTTGCATAGCAAATAACCATTCTTCATCAAATAAGGCCTCCTTATACGATTTTGGTTTAAGTAAAGGGACAAAGGCATACTAACCTAGGGTATACTTACTTCTGGTATGAATGGGATCCATTAGTTCACCTATGATTTGCGATGAAGGATGTCTTTTTTTATATGTGCTGGCACTTCAGGGACTTCATTGAGGTTGTCAGCTTGAGTTGATGAATATGATTCTCTGGAAGGTTCAGTATGGTTGGAGAAAACTAGTTAGAAGTTTTAGCAAACCAAACAAGTTTGGGTTTTTCCTTTTTGAAGAAGCATTTCTGACTGGAATGACCATATTTTCTACAATGAGTTCATAATGCATGGTAATAAGAGGGTTGAAATGCCGGAAGTTTGCATGCTTATTCCTATGATAATGATAGTAGTTATTTTGAAGCATGTTTCTTATATGGAATGAATGTTATAAGTCTAAATTTTTTACAAAGTTGCTTAATTTCTCTTTTCGGCTTAATATTTTCATTAGTAAGATGAGCAATTTCCTTATCTTGCATATTTTGAGCCGTTTGCTGAACTTCTACTAACTGTTGTAGCCTTTCATTTTCCATATTTTTCTCATGAAGTTGAGAAACAGTGAGACAATACTTTCTTTTCAATAAGTTGCATTCATTTTGAAGGTAGGATAAAGCATGTAGAAAGAAATCATCAGTCTGAGTTTCAAGAAAAGAGTCAAAAGAGTTTCCAGAGTGTACCTTCTCAGAGTTGTTGTCAAACCCATTAGGAGAGTTTAGTCCCATGAAAGCAACAATCTCAGACTCTTCATCTGAGCTATAGTAACTCCAAGATGGTGTCATATCCTTCTCCTTCTTTTTGTTCAGAGGACTTTTTGCTCTGATGTGCCCTGTCTTTCCACAATTAAAACATATAGTAGAGTCCTTTTCAATAGAACTTTTGCCAGCTTTAGGACCATTTTCAGCTTTGTCGAGGCCGAATGTATTTTTGATCACTTGTCCCACCAGAGCTTTGTCCTGTTGATTTGGGAAACTTGTTACAAATGTTTCCAGGTGTTCTAGAATATCCATTGTTTCTTTTGGCATTCTTGTCACAATTTCATCATTCTTTGAAAGTTTTTGCTTGCCAGAGCTAACTCATTTTCGAATTCATCATCAAGTCTGTCATCCTCATTAGAATAAGATGATTGAAAAGCAATAGATTTTTTCTTATCATTCAATTTGGTCATTTGTTTAAGTAATTCTTCATGACTAAGTAGAGAACCAATAAGATTTTCAAGTGAAAGAATAGGTCTTTAGCTTCTTCTATGGCTGTCCTCTTAGCCATCCATTTAATGGGTAGAGATCTTAAAACTTTTCTGATTAGTTCTTTGCTTGAAAACGTTTTTCCTAACCCTTTCAGTCGATTGACAAGAGTGGAAAATCTTTTATCCATGTCTGATATTGACTCACTAGAAATTATGTCAAAAGTTTCATATTCTTTCAAAAGCATGGCAATTCTGGTTTCTTTTACTTCAGACGTACCATCGTGAGTAGTTTCTCGGATGTCCCAAATCTCTTTAGGTGATTCACATTTGTTAACTCTTTCACCTTCATCATGCGAGATTGCGGAGAGGATGACATGCATGGCCCTTGAGTCCAATTGAGCACTTTTCTTCTGCTCATCAGTCCATTCCTCCTCATCGTCTTCTTTCATCTCTACTGGTCCATTTCTCACTATTGCCAAGAGGTCGCAGTCTATTCCTCTTAGGTAAAGTCGCATTCTTTTCTTTCAAACTGAGTAGCTAGCACCTAAAAACCATGGAGGAATAAAACTAGTGGGATAGGTATTGGAAGCCATATTAAAAGATGAACTTCCTTTTCTACAACGATTAGTTCAAACAAAAATATAGCACTAATACCAATTGTTATTCAACTATGGCTTGTCCTTCTTAATCAATCACACAAGCAGTAGCTATAAAAGTATATATTTGATTGTAAAACTAGATTATATATACATATATGATAAGAGTTCTGCAATATGAGAAATCAATCACAATCTCTTTCCAATCAAAGTTATGCCACTGCAATAGAGACCAGCGAACTATAATATATACAGAAGAAATAAGCTTAGCCCCAATCTGCTAGAGTTCCTGGCTTCATGCCCCAACTCTAGAGAATGATACACTTTGAAAAGTTCTCCTAAGCAAATCGAACTTGAGAGAGTAAAAAGAGAACAAGGGAACCAAAACCCCTTTACAGAATTGAGTTCCTAGATGAAATCCCCAACTCAATTGATCAAGTATCTATCTCCTGAACCCATTCTCAAATCCTCCCAAGAACTGTCATGTTCTTCCTGAGGTAGGGAAACTGTTGAATCATTCTTCGCCAGGCAAGAACTTTAAATAGAATTACGAAAGGCTTGAACATCTCTATCATCTTGAATGAGGTTACTATTGCTTGATCAATCTCGAGGGCGACCGTTGAATTTGCAACTAGTAGAAGATCTTTAATGTTTGTTGTTCGATTATGAGTGAAGTGGAGGGGAACACATAATGATGGTGAGAATGCAAACTGGGAACTTGACGGGGACAAAGAGATGACTACAAGAGGCATATGTGGACTTTAGTGGGAGTGGGCTTTTGGAATGTGAAAAGTGTCGGGTCAAGGCTCAACACTGGTGCCTTCTGGTGCGACGGCGGCGTTGGTGGAGGGTTTGGGAGTCAAGAAAATCCCACAGCAGGTGGAGACCTTGGGGGAAGACGGATCGACGTTGGAAATCGGCGACGAGACAACCTTCACGGATCAGTAGGCGCGGCCGCCGGTGGAGTGGCTACTACGCATCTTGGATGGCTCCGACGATGACGCGTTAGTCTTAACCTAGAGGTTTGTGGTGTCGATGAGAGTTTCAAGGGATAACGACAGATCTCCTCCTCCTCCGCCGCTTCATTTAAATCAGAGGTCAGGGAAGAAGGGAGAAGAATGGTTAGGGTTCAAAGTTAGAGTTCAATTTTGCTTTGCTCGACGGGGAAGAAGTAGGGGATAAGTTGGCGGCGATTTTGGTAGGGGGAGGTGACCCATCACCGCTTTTTTTTATATTTATTTTCTTATGTATATTGGATTTTTTTTCATTTGTTGCTGACATGGCAGTGAGTTGGACCATTCCAAATTGACGGTCAAAACATGTGTCCGGAAAATTGAGCCTATATGGTGTATAATTGAGGCCAAGATAGCATGTTACGAAACCATTGGTCAAAGTTGATTATTTGGGTATAGTAATTGAGGCCAGAATAAGGTATTAATCATTATATTATATGCATAGGTGAATGGAGAAAACACCACATCGAGTTACATGGGCTAACGACATGCCAGTTAAATTAGTGTTTGCAAAATCGTATCGTACTGAGAATTCAACCGAAAAATTTATTTATTGGAGTCTAAGGTGACATAAAATTTTACTGGTATGAAACACGATTGAAACACAGCATACCATACTACTGGGAGCGGATTAGGTGAATAACCTTGTGGTCAATAACTATGCACAACCCAATCAGAATCTGCCACATCAGGGCCCCTTCTCTCTCCGAAAATCCTTTAGTTTTCCCCGCTTAATCTTTAACGAACGATTTCTCACTCGTTTTAACTCTGAATTTAAAGTTTTTTTTGCACAATTAGAGCAGATTAATTGTGCTCTTCAAAATTATATCCACTTTGATATATTTTCGGAACAAAAAAACTTGAGCCATTTTTTACCAGTCTATATCATATGGTATTGACTGGTATTGAAATAAGAGCATATGATATGATATGATATGATATGATATGATATGATATGATATGATATGATATGATATGATATGATATGAAAAACGTAATATGGTGATATGAACATACCAAGACTGTAGGATGGTTGAATACATGATAGTAGAAGTATACTAATTATCATTTAAAACTTTCAATATTGTGTATTGCAAGATACCACGTCCCCGTATCAGGGTGGTATTGTGTAATATTTTTTGGTCTTGTATTTTGTTCACACAGAAATTTATAAATCTAATAGATCATGATAAACTCATTTTTTCGGTGCAAAAATTTTCAAAAACGACTTCAAAACGAAGAAGATACCATATGATATGGAGTTGGTAACGAGAGACAAGAAATTTTTTTATCTAAAAAAATATTGAAAATAGATCTCATTTTGTAGAAGATATGAGCCGATTAAGAAAACAAGGGAAAATAAAATTGACTTTATTTCTCCACCCTTAGATCTGGATTTTCTGAATAAATAGTTCAGATTTAGTTCCTCATGGGTGCATAACCATGCAACCATGGTTATGCACTGTTAGGGCTGCAAATGAGCTGAGCTGAGCCGAGTTTTATCCCAGCTTGAACTTGATTCGTTAAAAAATAAGCTGAGCTTGAGCTCGAGCCATTTATTAACGAGCCGAGTCGAGTAGAGTTTGAGCTAGACTTGATACATTCATTTTGTATGTCGTGTATGGTACATGTGATTGATGTAACGATAAAAAAATAATCAAATGTTCAACATTAATTAATTTTATATTATAATTTGTAGGTGTCATATTGTTTAGTTAATAAATTTCAACTAGTTCAAATCATGTTATTTCATAGTATCAAAATAATTTTGTACATAATTTTTTTATAGAATTAAAAATAAGGCATATTTTCTTACATGTTCAACATGTTAAACTTCACATGATGTGAGATATATAACTTAACAATCCTATGAATTATGAAAGTCCAAATTAGATTGATTCATCCATAAGTCAATGATCAAGTTGGCACTTAAACCACAATGTTGAGACATCTCATGAGCTCTAATGGGCCAACTCACGAGTTGAGCTCAACAAGCCACCGAGTCGAGCTAGCTTGCGAGCTTCGCGAGCTGAACAAAGCTAAGCTCAAGCTTGGCTCGTTAGTAAACGAGTCGAGTTTTGAACGATTTTTTCCCGGTTCGAGCCTTGAGTTGCTCGCGAATAACTCGGCTCATTTGCAGCCCTAAACGAGTCGAGTTTCGAACGATTTTTTCCTGGTTCGAGCCTTGAGTTGCTCGCGAGTAACTCGACTCATTTGCAACCCTATGCACTTGATGAGTACACGTTTCGGCCACCTAGGACATTAAGCTATTTTCCATTATTATTATTGTTATTGTTAATTTAGAATATTCCTTTGGTTATTTGGGATTATTATTTCTTGTTAAGGAAGTTATTGTTTAGGAGTTGGTCTAGGATTAGTTTACCTTGTTCGGGAGGGAAAGGGTTTGTAGGATTATTCCTATAAATATGTACTTTGTCTCTACGTTTTATTCAGTAAAAGAAGAATAAATCAGTATTTCAGTTTATTTTAGTTTTAGTTCGTACGATTACGCGATGGACGAACCGATCGTCCATAAATTGGTATCAGAGCCTGGTTCGACGGAACCGAGCTCTTAACAGCTCCCAGGGAAGACATCGTCGACGTTCAACCACCAACGTCGGGAAGAGGTCCTGCGCGCAACCACGATCCGCAACGTCAAGGTGGATGGATCGCCTACCGAGGCGCCACCAACGAAGAAGCTAACTGTAGCTTCACCATTCGGGATCCACGAACTGCCTGACGCCGAGATCTCAGTCACGGGTCTTACAGGAGTTTACAATGCTGCCATCATTCTCCTTGACGCCACTATCCATAAAAAACCTATGGCTGCCCTAGCCGGTAGATCTTCGACCCACAATTTCATCAATACCGACATTGCTCAGGGTTTAGGCTGCAAGCTAAACCAATCTCTCCGTTCATGGTCAAGGTACGGACTGGGGAAATCTTGGTATGTGATCGATTTTACAAGGCCGTCCCGATTGACATACAAGGGGTACAGTTCGATGTGGACTTGTATGAATTGCCAGATTGCGGAACTGAAGTCGTCCACTAAGATATGCATGGATATATTGGGACAAGTCGATCGTGAGTTTCATGAATGAAGAGGTCGAGGTCAAGTTGCAGGGCTCTCCCATGAAGAGGGTTTGGACTTCGGAAGGGCCCACCGAGAATAGGACGGGTGGAATCACCAAAGAAACTCGGTGAAGACCACGTCACCAGTGACCATGGCCGCCAAGGAAGACTTCAATCGTGAAGCCGTTGATGACGAGAAGCTAGCTCCAGCGCCTCCACGAGCGAAAATTGCGAAAGAGGATGCCGCCTTCTCATGCCGCAAGCCAGAGTTACCGGCCGCCCTATCATTCGCTAGTCATGGCTTGGTTGATGCCGCGTCCCACATCAAAGACGTTGTCTCCATCCGTCTTGAAGGGGGGAGGCGTTTCCCTCGAGGGAAGAATGATGAAACTGAAGTTGGAGGAGTTAAAGGATTCGTTCACGTCCCTGAGCCCAATTGGAAATGTCGTAAAAAACAGTCACTATCTTCGTTGTCGACAACAAGTGGGAAAGCTTCTTCGTCATCGATCCGGGCTGAGACATTTCTTGAACTTTGGGGACGAAGTTCTTCGAAGGGGGGAGGTTTGATGAGTACACGTTTCGGCCACCTAGGACATTGAGCTATTTTTCATTATTATTATTATTGTTATTGTTAATTTAGGATATTCCTTTGGTTATTTGGGATTATTATTTCTTGTTAAGGAAGTTATTGTTTAGGAGTTGGTCTAGGATTAGTTTATACCTTGTTCGTGAGGGAAAGGGTTTGTAGGATTATTCCTATAAATATGTACTTTGTCTCTACGTTTTAATTAGTCAAAGAAGAATAAATCAGTATTTCAGTTTATTTTAATTTTAGTTCGTACGATTACACGATTGACGAACCGATCGTCTATCAGCACTCTATCCTGAGCCCATACTACTGATTTATTTAGTAGAACTCTTGATACGATTCTAGAATCTCTTAAACAGGTTAGCTGATAGTATGACTACCAATTTTGCTTGGTACCATGTGTATGTTGGTGATATTAGAAGTTCTCTCCTTGTCTGATGCATTTGTCTAATCATATCAAACTAAGCACATAGGACAATAAGTTAATCAACTGGAGTACTATTGAGCGGCTTCTAGTTTGCTCATCACCCGGCCAATAGGTCCTTGGTGAGGACCGAGGATGGTGCCTAAATTAATTTATAGCTGCAAAGTTCAAACCCGCAACTCTAGAAATAAATGGTCTCTATCAATATGTCCATCTACGGTGACAATATGCATGCACACATACAACATTATGGGCCGACATAACTGCATTCTCCAATGAGGTAAATGAAGTTGCCTTTTTTTCCAACATACCAAATTTACTAAAATAATTCACTATACATAACTTACACCAAGATTTTTTAATATACACAAGTTAGAGCTAGAGCCTAGAACGATGTAGTGTCTAGCAATTTTGGTGCAAGATCGTTGGAGACAAAATCGATTTACCCAAATCACTATCAACCAACATGATTTAGCGAAATCGTTACAGACTCTAGGGATTTTCACCTAGTGTCCATCGAAACTTCAGACAATCATAACTTTGCGCTCTGTCAAAAAATCCAAAGGCGGTTTGGTCTAGTGATGCCAATATGGTGGGTCGGATATCTCAATACCAATTGCCCTGCCCCACGCTACTGCTGGTCGGGGCAGGTAATACCCCCGCGGGTATGGGGCGGGGTGGGCCGACCAACTCTTACATGTTATTTGGAAAAAAATACACAAATTTTACTTTTTACGATAAAATGAAGGAAAAAAAAAACACTTTATGAATGGAAAATAGTGATAATAGAAGTTGTAATTGAGTCTAACCAGCAGCCCGCCCCACTCTACTGCAGGTTGGGTAATACCCGCCCCATACGAGTCAGGTCGGGAATACCCGACGAAGGAGGTTCAAATTGTCATCCCTAGCTTGGTGACTTTGGTCAGCCTTAATCTCCATAAGGCAGTTTGCTGCCACAAATGTGTCATTTGTGATTTCGCTAAACTTTGGATGGTCTTAACTCTGCACTCTGTTATCCAATAAAAAAAAATTCATTTTGCATAAAATTTTGTATTTTTTAATATTTGTCAACAATATGAGTAAAATTGCTTTTATGTCCATCAATGTTACTGTCAAAAAAAATGTTACACCAAAATCGCTAGACATTGCAGCAATCCAGCCAAACTTGTCTACTTTGGAAATTTTTTATAGTAAATTCTGTAATTTGAAAAAATCCAAAGTTGCGACACAAATTGTTAATTTTATTGGGAATAGTGTTAGATTGGATTTGCATAGCTACCAAAGGACATAGAAGAAAAAATAGAAAAGAAAAACATGAACATATAGCCATCTAGAGCTTTCGCAATAGAAAGGCTAGTTTTATCTTGTAATCTTTGTTTCTATCTTATAACCATGTCCCCTCTCAAATCATGTTTTTCCTTTTGAGTTTTGACTAGCTTAGCTAGTACTACAATATATAGTATGATGATCTTCAATGCCCAGTGTGATGTGGCAAAGGTGAAAAGCAAAGTAAGTGAGGGAACAGAAGCCATAACCCTAGAGCTCTCTAAAAGCCAACTATATGGAAAAAGGCAAGGCAACATATATGAATTGTCATTGTTTAGTAGGCGACTAGTGGGAGGACGTTCAATATATACTGTGCAAAAGGTGGTCTCGAACCCAGCAACTTTTGACATTATGCGCCAATATCGAGTAAAATTCTTGACCTTTGCCTTTATTGCTAGAAACCCACATTGTCATTTTCGTTACTATGGGTTAGGATGGAAATTGCGGAGGGTTGGGTTACCCACACCATATTAGCGTGGCTACCCACAATCTGCAACGGCACTCCAGTAGTTAGTGGATAATCACTACTCACTGCGGTTTGGTGTAGGATTGGTGTAGTTATCCATAAAAATTTATCTTCGTCAGCATGAATTTGTAGCCGCCACCAACGAACTCGCAATTCAAAAACGACTATATTGATATACTATAATATTATTCGTGCAGATGCAATTTTGTATATCTTACTCAACCTGGAGATTTTCTCTTTCTGATTTTGATATTCTACCTTTGTGTCGGAGAGACAAAGAGAATATAGTTTTTGCTTTACAAAATGCAAATTAATCTTAATCAACACACCCTATAAGTTTGCATTTTGACATTGAGTTATTTTAGTCTTTTATGAAATTAGTCATTACTCCTTATATTCAGCGGCGAATTCGGAACAGGTTAGAGACTGGGCTGTATTTAAAAAGCGGTGGAGAGGGCTGTGCCGTAAGCCTGTAACCCTATAAACATTGAAATATATACCCAAAATCGGAAATTTACAAGTACGCTAACCACACCCATCCCACTACCCATAAATTGTGGGTGTGATTAACCACAATATTTTCGAATTGGTGCGGTTTGTGGGTTATCCACAAACCACAAACCAAACTTCCACACCTAATTATGGGGTTGTTTGTTTAAGTCGTTTGTATCAAATATCTCGTATGAAAGTCTCAAATAATTTTTATTGAGTTCATTTCCAAATATCCCCTATCTGTGAGTCATTTTCAAATGACTCATTATTTTAACTCAATCTTTCTAATTATGTTCTTGCCATTTTTTTATAAATCCACTTTTATCCTAACCTTTTTATTGCTTATTCCCCTATCATTCTTTCGTCAGTCACCAATTTTTTCTTCTTTCCACAAAATTTCAAAAGCAACAAGAAGGACCATCCATCTTATCGCTTCTATAATTTTCTCGGGACCCTAGCTACACGCGTCATCAGAGCTCTCGCCTTCGAGAATGAGTCGTAATTAGCCCGAATGTGAGACTTATGGAATCTTTACCTTTTACAAATAAATTTAACAAAAAAATATTATTTAAAATTAGAAGGTATTATACATGACTGGTAATCATATGTTTTGTTGGTTGCAAAATGAGTTTGTTACCGGGTTGGTTTTATGAGGATAGAAAATAAGATAATGAAATATTAAATGTAAGGACAAAATAGTAACATTATATAAATGACCCATCTACGAATGACTCATCTAAACATTATTAAACAAACAATATATTTGCAAATGTCTACCTTTCTCAAATGTGTATACTTGAGCAAATGGCTCATGCAAACGACCTCTATAAGTTCCAACATGCATGCTTCTAGTTTAGAGTTCATATTATGTTGGATTTGGGTCATGGATTTGTGATCCAAATTGTTGGAGGAAGCTTGGTCAATGGCGTCGAGAAATTAAGGAAAGGATAAAACCGGAGGTATCCTGAAACTCCAAAAGGGGAATGTTCTGATATTAAGATAAATTAAGAAAGGAACCAAACTGATTCTCAAATTAGTACAGAAACAGTCGGCAATAGTATAACATATAATTTGGGATTGTGGGTAGAATAGATTAACCTTTTAGAGAACTTTCAAACAGGCAGAAACAAAGTGTTTTAGAGAAGGGTTTTGAAAGGGAAAAATAACAGAGTTGTTAGGGAGAGAACTCAGGCTGTGATAGTGTGCTCGTCAGGTTAGAGTGATTGTTGGGAGCAAGACTCTAAAGGGGTGATTCTGATCAAGTGATGGGGAGTCACATAAAGATCAACCTGTGTATTTTGTAAATCGGATTCAATCGTCATAGTAAAACGTCAGAGGACTCAACTGAGAGATCCTTTGACTATGGACTAGTCGATACCGAATTATCAGTATCAGAAACCATGTAAAAAATTCTCTGTGTCATCTTATATTCATATCTTGCTAATCGATACTTCTGTTAGTCTGTGTTAGCAGCGGAAGGTTCTGTTTTGTAGGAGGTCAGGAACAGGAAAGCGAAGCAAAGGAGGAAGAAGGACTTGTTTCCAGAATGCTGAGTTGATAGACTCAGTTTAAGGCCAAGATACTCAACGATATCATTTTGGGCTTAAAGCCAAACTACTGTTTTATTTGTGTCTCAGTTGGTTTATTATTTCAGAAACCAAACGCATCTACTTTGTCCATCCTTTGATCGATCTAACACACATATTCATTGTTTACAGTATTCACTTCGAATAGGGTTCGTTGCATTTTCTGAAAAAGGAAGTACCAAGTCTCGCGCTCGACTCATATTACACGTGGTATCAGAGCCCGACTCCGAAAAACAAGGCTTAATCCCCTTTGGAGGAGATGAGTTCAAGCGTAAACACTGGAGCAATCTTTATGGCTTATGGACCACTAGAAGTGAAAGGAGTTCGAGGTCAATGGTCAGAAACTGACAAGAAGAATTACTAGCTGAACTCTAAAGCCACGAATCTACCATACTATGCATTGGGACCAGAGGAGTATCATCGTGTCACTGGATACAAATCTGCAAAGGAAATATGGGATAAACTTCAAGTAGAGCTCATGAAGGTGCGACTCATGTAAAAATCTCAATAATTAATAGTCTGAAGCAAGAGTTTGAGTCTATTGTCATGAAGCCTAAAGAATCAGCTAAAGACATGAATGAAAGATTCACAACTATTGTCGATAGTCTGGTAAATCTGGGAATTGCATACGAGAGCAGCGATCTAGTCAGAAAGGTGTTATGGGCACTGGCGAAGAAATGGATGCCAAAGGTCACCGCAATTGAAGAATCAAAAGATCTTACAAAGCTCAGCCTTGAGGAGCTCATAGGATCCTTAATAACGAGATGGAGAAAAACTGAAAAGAGAGAGGCTGAAGAGCCAAATAAGGAACGATGAAGCATAGTCTTCAAGACGACTGCTCAAGAAGAAGACTTTGACAGTCTCGATGAAATGGAAGATGAGGAATTAGCCATGATGAGCAAACATGTGGCTAAGCTTATGAGGCTGAGAAAAGAAAAGAGAAGAGGAGGATTGATAAATCGTACTAGGGAAGGAGAAGATCAACCAAAATTCAATCGCACATTGCTGAGACTCGGAAATGAAGGGGTTTCAAATGAAAAACAACAATCTCAGGTTGGATGCTTCAAATGTGGAAGGTTGGGTCACATAAAGGCCAAATGTCCAATGATGAAGAGGGAAAAAGTACACACTGCAACTTGGAGCTGTAGTAAAGAAGAAGAAGATGATGATGAAATCAGACATGTTGCATACATGGCGCCGGAAGCAAGTGATGGTGATTCCAAACCACCTCAGGTAAGTCACATTGGCTATTATTCTAATGATTATAGTGAAACCGAGGAAATGATTGACACCATTAGAAATATTCAATAAGAATTTGAAAATGTTAGACTTAAGCACACCAAGCTAAAAGCTGAGTTTCTAAGCATGAATAATGCCTATGGAAAGCTAAAAGAAGATAAAAAGGTTTTAGAAAATCAATTTAAGCAATGTCTTCTTGAAAATGAAGTTCTTAAAACTGATTTTCAAAACTTAAAAGAGATACAAAATCATACGAATTGTAAGTGCAGTGAGGAATGTCACTCTAGCATAAGTGAGTTCAAGATAGGAGGTGGGACAGTAAAAGTACCAAATACTAGAATTACAAATTCACCTAAGAAAAAAAGGTCAAATAACGTTGGATGTTTCTATTGTCATCAGGACGGGCATTACATTGCAAATTGTAGGAAAAGGATTACAAAAGAAGTCAAGTTAAAAAAACATGAGGTGTCATAACTATAGTGAACTAGGTCATTTAAAGAGATATTGTAATAAAACCCTTAGAGTATCAAAACGAATTTGGATACCAAACACCAAGTAAAATCATGATTATGCATGTCTGTCTCCAAGTGAGCATGGATGACAGTGAATGGATCCTGGATAGCGGATGCTCACACCACATGACAGGTTCAAGAAACTTATTTTCAAGGCTTACCTTTGGAAACAAAGGTAAGGTTTACTTTGGTGATAATTACAACACTAGTATTCTAGGAAAAGGTCAGGTAGGTCAAACTCATTCAATAAAAAAAGTCATGTTGGTAGAAGGTCTTAAACCCAATTTACTGTCCATAAATCAAATTTGTGGTAATGAAAACAGTGTAGTATTTGAACCGAATTCATGTTATGTAGAGAACATCTTGAGTAAATAGGTCTTATTCACAGGAAAGAAAAAGGGGGAAATGTTCATTATAGATCTAAATGATAAAGCCATGTTCAATGAGACATGTCTAGTTTCACTGGATAAAAATGATAAGTTGGAATGGCACAGAAGGCCAGGTCATGTAAGTGTAGGAATTATTTCTAGACTAGTGAATCTAGGACTTGCTAGAGGTATTCCCAAAATTCATAGTAAGAAGGAATTCTTCTGTGCAACTTGTGCAAAAGGTAAGCACACTAGGCCTTCCTTTAAAAGCAAAACTGTAATTTCCACTAAAAGACCTCTAGAACTTTTACATTTGGACCTGTTCGGACCTAAAAACATCAAAAGCTTAGGTGGAAAACAATACGCCTGTGTTATTGTGGATGATTACTCTAGATTTACATGGGTTCTTTTTCTTGCATCAAAAGATGAAACATTTGAAAACTTCAGATTTCTTGCTAAGCGAATTGAAAATGAAAAGGGGAATAAAATTGTCAGCATTAGGAGTGATCATGGAGGGGAATTTATTTATGATAAATTTAGTCTCTTCTGAGATGAGCATGGCGTTTCACATAACTTCTCAGCTCCTAGGACTCCCAGCAGAGCGGAGTAGTAGAAAGGACAAACAGAACTCTAATAGACACAGCTAGAACCATGTTAAATGACTATGGATTGGCAAAACATTTTTGGGCAGAAGCAATTAACACAACTTGCTATATAACTAATAGAGCTCTCATTCGATCTAATTTAAATAAAAAACCTTATGAACTGTGGAAGGAGAGAAAACCAAATCTGGAATATTTTCATCCCTTCGGATGCAAGTGCTTTGTGTTAAACACCAAGGATAACCTTGGTAAATTTGATGCCAAATCAGATGAGGCAACATTCTTAGGCTACTCGACACACAGAAGAGCCTATAGAATATTTAACAAAAGGACCCTCAAAGTAGAGGAGTCCATCAATGTTATATTCAATGAAACTTCAAGTGAGTGTGCACATAGTCTAGACGACTCAAAGGATTTTGGACTTGGAAAAGCAATAGTAGAAGGAACTATGAAGGAAACTGTGGTCGAAGACAATACCAAGGCAGATGAATCTAAAAGATTAGAAAAGGAGAATGAACCTCAACTCTAGCTCACATCAGAAAGCGTCATCCGCCTTCGCTGGTCATTGGAGACATGGGACAAGGTATTATTACTCGATCTAAAACTTCATATGTGCATACTGCCTTTGTCTCTTTAATTGAACCTAAAACTATAAAGGAAGCCTTAGATGATTAATACTGGAATGCATCAATGCATGAAGAAATGAATCAATTTAAAAGAAATAATGTATGGGAACTTGTTCCAAAACCAGAAAATAGAGTCATAATTAGAACAAGTGGATTTATCGAAACAAATTTGATGAAGTAGGAACTATTACTAGAAATAAGTCCAGATTAGTTGCTCAGGGTTATAGTCAGAAAGAAGATATAGATTTTGAAGAAACATTTGCACCTGTACCAAGACTAGAAGACATAAGGTTACGATGTGCGTTTGCTGCATCTCAAGGGTTTAAACTGTATCAAATGGATGTGAAAAGTGCATTCTTAAATGGAGATATAAAAGAGGAAGTATACGTGTCTCAACCTCTTGGGTTTGAAGACTACGAATACCCAGATCATGTATATAAGCTAAATAAGGCTCTGTATAGACTTAAGCAAGATCCTAGAGTTTGGTATGGCAAACTAAGCCAATTTTTATTAGACAAATGTTTTCATAGAGGAGCAGTTGACAAAACTCTGTTTTTAAAAATTGAAAACTCACATACCTTATTGGTACAACTGTATATTGATGATATAATTTTTGGATCCACCAATAATGCATTATGTAAAGAATTTGAACAAGACATGAAAGGAGCTTTTGAAATGATTTTCATGAGAGAACTTAACTATTTCTTAGGACTGCAGGTTAAACAAACTAAGAAGGGCACCTTTATAAGTCAAACAAAATACCTTCTAAACATGTTTGACAGATTCAACTTTAAAAATCTTAAATCTGCATTAACTTCAATGGGATCAATAGTCAAATTATCAAAAGATGAGTCTGGAATTTTTGTTGATGACAGGATGTATCGTGGAATGATTGGGTCATTATTGTATTTGATAGCCAGTCAACCTGACATAATGTACAGTGTCTGTGTGTGTGTGCAAGGTTTCAAGGGTGTCCTAAAATGAGTCATCTAACTTCTGTCAAAAGGATTTTTCGTTATCTAAGTGGTACCTCTCACTTAGGATTGTGGTATTCCTGTAACTCTATCTTAGAGCTCGTTAGTTATAGTGATTCAGACTATGCTGAATGTGTTGTTGATAGAAAGAGTACGTCTGGAACGTGTCACTTTTTAGGAACTTCCTTGATTTCATGGGAAAGTAAAAAACAAAGTTTAGTGGCATTATCTACTGCTGCTGGACTGAGTTGTACTCAACTGTTATGGTTGAAATACCAGCTCCAAGACTATGGTCTAGATGTAGGTACTCTTCCCATTCTTTGTGACAACACCAGTGCAATACACATGACCAAGAACCCAATTCAACATTCCCATACCAAGCACATTAAGATATCCCTTCATTCGTGACTTGGTCCAAGAGGGAACAATTTGTCTAGAATTCATTAGTACAGATATGCACTGGGCTGATATCTTTACCAAACCTCTTGGGGCAGACAAATTCTTACCTATTCGTCATGAACTTGGCCTATTTTCCCTCAAAGAGATTGAATCTCTCGGATCCTGAGAATATAAACTTTCCTCGGTTAATAAATCCTGAGTATCTCGACTAACTTCAAGTCTCATCTAAACCTTCCTTATCCTACCTTCTCGAACCTTCTCTAGGGTTAATGCTCTCTATATATTTCAGCGACGCTAGGATTCTGTCTTCCATCCCTCATCAATTGTCACAAATCCATCTTCTGCTTACTATTCACAATGGCCATCAATAATGCTCAACTGCATCCTGCTGCGGTTTTCAACAAGAAAGGTTTCAGCAATGTTGCAGCCTACTCTAGATATCTCCGTAGGTTCAGAGATCGTCCCATCTATTCTTCATTCACCATTCAACCTTCTGGTTTTTCAAAATATGACATGAACATTCCCTCTCTTCTTGATGGTATTGGTTGGGGTTCATTGGTTGAAAACATGCGCTTTAGCTACTGTCCTGAGGCAGTCCGCATGTTTTATGTCAACATCACTCGAGGTCCTGGATGTGATCCATCTTTTTTCAAAACCATCGTGTTTAATTATGAGATCATAGTGACTCCTGAAATCCTGGCCACGACTCTCAATCTCCCTCACTCGGGACTTCGAGCGGGCACGAATGGTGAGTTTGTTGCTCGAGGATTCCACTTTGATGCTGCTCTGACTCGTTACACTCGTGACATTGGTTAGTTCTTTCCCTCTCCTCTCGCGGCTGGTCGTCTTCCTGACGATCTAAAGGTACTACACTTTTTCATCACTAGGTTCTTCTTGTCTCGTGATCTCTCTAGCACTGATCTCCTTCACTCTTCAGATCTTTGGATCTTATCTAATTCCAAAGAGGCTCAATTCATCAGCTATGCCTCACTGATGTTTCATCACATGATTAAGTTTGGCCTTCGATACTTCAGTGGTCCTCTGCCTTTTGGCCCCCAAATCACCAAACTTCTTTATTTCCTAGGTATTGACTTGCGCGACAAGGTCACACTCTGCAATGTCTTGGATGATCTGCGACTACATCATGTTTTGGCCAAGTTAGATGCTGAGGTTGGCCCCCGTAAGCCCGTCAATGGCTCAGGAGAAGTCATGATCATTCCTAAGTCGTACGCGACTGGTCAACTTGTGAATGCTCTTGTTGATGTAGATGTGTCAGTAATCAAGCGAGAATATTCGAATACAGGAAAACAAACCGCCACTCTGAAGCTTCTTAGGCAACAAGACTTGATGTGGCCTAAGTTTGTGTATGAGTCAGGAGCAGTCAATGACTCAATGAGTTCAGACTCTGAATCAGATGAGTCTTTGAGTTTTATCAGATTATGTAGGAGCTGTGTTGAGTCCTTGATTGTTACCAGTATTTCTTATATATGTTTAATTAATGAATAAGAAGATTCTCCCTGATATTTCACCTTTGCTCTCAAGTGAAACCATTCTGTAAATTTCTCGATTTGAACAGGCTGCACCAATCGTGTGTTACATGTGTGCAGATTGCAGGAAGAGCCAATGACAAGCTTAGGGGGAGTTTGTTGGACGAAGCTTGGTCAATGGCGTTGAGAAATTAAGGAAAGGAGAAAAGCGGAGGTATCTTAGAACTCCAAAAAGGGAAGGTTCTGATATTAAGATCAATCAGGGTAATCAAGGAACCAAACTAATTCTCAAACCAGTACAGCAACGGTTGGCAGTTGTATAACATATAAGGTGGGATTATGGGTAGAATATATTAACTTTTTCGAGAACTTTCAAACAGGCAGAAACAGAGTGTTTCAGAGAAGGGTTTTGAAAGGAAAAAAGAACAGAGTTGTCAGGGAGAGAACTCAGGATGTGATAGTGTGCTCATAAGGTTAGAATGATTGCTGGGAGCAAGACTCTAAAGGGGTGATTCTGATCAAGTAACGGGGAGTCACATAGAGATCAGCCTGTGTATCTTGTAAATCGGATTCAATCGTCATAGTGAAACGTCAAAGACTCAAATCAAAGATCCTTTGACCATGGACTAATTGATACTGAATTATTAGTATCGGAAACCACGTAAAAAAAATTCTGTGTCATCTAATATTCATATCTTGCTAATCAATACTTTTGTTAGTCTGTGTTGGCAGCAAAAGGTTCTGTTTTGCAGGAGGTCAGGAACAGGGAAACGAAGTAGAGGAGGAAGAAGGACTTGTTGCCAGACTGCTGAGATGATAGACTCAGTTTAAGTCCAAGATACTAAACGAGATCATTTTGGGCTTAAAGCCCAACTACCATTTTATTTGTGTCTCAGTTTGTTTATTATTTCAGAAACCAAAGGCATCTATTTTGTCAATCCTTTGATCGATCTAACACACATATTCATTGTTTACCGTATTCACTTAGATTAGGGTTTGTTACATTTCTAGAAAAGGAAGAACCAAGTCTCGCGCTCGACTCAATCCACACAAATCTCAAGCATCGTGTATTTGTCTGTAAATCCAAAGTTTTTTTTTTTTTTGCTTGATGAGAGCAAAATCCATGGTCCATTAATTTGGACTCTTTTTGGATGAAAATCCGTGGGTACTACGGATTTGTAAATCCCACACCATCCCTTGGGATTTGCCTAGCAGACCAAATCTTTGATGAATAGTTACTTAATTGTTCATCTAACAATTAACTAGGTGGCGATGACGCGCCTTATCGCGGACGGAGATGACATATGGGCATGTATTGTGTGGTCAGTTATGACATTTTGTTAGTATTATTAGTCTAAAATTAATGTTGTGTTAGCAGTTTTGTTAGCAATATTTATTTGAAAATATGATATTGACTGAGAAGAGATATATGGCGGTCGACATCCAATTTAATTTGTTTTGAAAAATTTGGCTAATAAATGATATTTACCTAAAACCATGTAGGCCCATTGATTATAGGTAGGGTATGAGTGACATATATATGAGTTTGTAAGTTTGTAGATGGATTTGGGTAGGGTATGAATATTTAGTTTCATAATCTAAATGTGTATGAGTTGTATGGATAGCCATTTATTCAAGGGTGTTTTAAATACACATACAAAAATTAGACTTATTTGTAAAAGTTCAAAAGTTTAGGTACGAACAAAATTTCAGGTACTAAAATGTAATGTTTCATCAATATTTTGAGGCTTATATATGTCAAAAAAATAAATTTAGGTTATAAATCTAAAGATCTATTAAGTTTAGGTATTCAACATGATAATTGTCTACTTTTTTATAGAAAAATGAAAACTATTTATTTGATATGTGTAAATACCTAGCCAAACATTCCATGTATAATTGTTGAAAATTCTACCCCAGGTTACAAAGTGGAACTTGCTTTAAATTTCACACCTTCAAATCCCATAGTGGGAAATGACGACTTTCAAATAAGTACATAACCATATATATTTATTTTTAATTGGATTCGACTTTGAGCTGAAAAAGTTAGTGGTTCATGGTTCAATCATTAATTCTCTAGTCTGTTGGTGAGTCGTGTATAGACTCGTTTATACTTGTTATTAGAATACATAAAAATAGTATACTAATTAGGGTTATGGAAGGCGAGTGAAAAGTGGAACGAAGAGGAAGTAGATGATGGAAATGATTGGTGGATTGGATTCATGGATTCAAGTGAAATCTAAATATTGGACCAATATGTAAATTTTAAAAATTATAGGTACGAAAATCTCATAAAATTTAGATACCAAAACATAATTGTTCAATAATTTTACATTAAAATTACATTTGGGGTATCACAATGTAAAATGTATATTATAGTGACTAAGTTATAATTTAAATATTTTGGGGTTTCAAAATATTATTGTTGATGCAACAGTAACCTTACTAAGGTTTATATATATTGTTCAATACATTAAAATTACATTTGGGGTATCACAATGTAAAATGTATATTATAGTGACTAAGTTGTAATTTTAAAAATTTGGAGTATCAAAATGTTATTGTTTATGCAACAGTAACCTTACTTAATGTCTATATATATTAATTATTCCAACTCTCTATATATTTTAAAAATTCTACCTATTATCTGGATATACCAAGAAAGATTAAAGCTAGTTATGTTGATTATGTGCAGTTCAAGTTGATGCGTGGTTGTTTATTTCCTTTCCATGTAAGGTTTGGGGTGATTTAAAAGAGTTAATACCTTCGTTTGACTAGAACTATAGACAAATTTTCTACTTTGGCCCGTGGTATCGGAAATTGCTATCCTGGCCTGAACTATGTAGCATACTTCCATATATGGCCCGAAGGCGTCAAATTAGACGGTCAACCGAGTTGATTGTTAGTAAAAGTCCAACTCATTTGCCGCGTCAGCTAGCAGGATTTTTTTTTAATTCTTTTGTTTACTTTCTAATAATAAAAAATTAATATTATCAAAAATAATAATTTTTTATCATACAATTTTTTTTTTTGTGGTGTGGAAGATGTGATCGACATAAATTTTTTTATAATATTAATTTTTTATTATTAATTTTTTTACTATTGAATTTGTAATGTTCAATTATGTGATAATCGGTGATTGCTAAAAAAGTGTTCACACCCTATAAATTGAGTTAGTATTGTATGGGACTAAATTAATTTCGAACCACACACCAATTTAATACATGAAACGATCCAAATTGTCTTGCCGCCATATATAAAACAAATGAAGTAATGGTGGTAAGGTAAATTACCATTTAAAATGATAAATCCATAATCCTAAACTCTATCAACAAATCTTAGAGCTTAATACACATTACTTAACTTGCACATCTATGTCCACACAGTGTATATGATTGCCTGAGTCTAGCTAGGTCTTACTAATTACTCGGTGAAAAGAGATTTAAAACCATTGATGATGACCACTCATTGAAAGATATAATTCTTAAGAGCAGAACAAATTGTGATTTACTCGATTCCAGTTGTCTCGTTGTCGTTGACCTAGTCAAGTGTGTAAAGGTTGAAGTATAATTAAGGATCAAGGACTTTTTGTTGATCATAATGAATGATGTTGAAGTTTGGTCCCGTATGTGCCGATATATACAAAGTCCATGATGATTTTAATCATTTACCTTCGCCGCTCACCATTATTTTCTAAATTTCACGCCTAGCTATGATATGCTATGCCATTAGAAGTGTCCATTTCACGCCTACATAGGTAATCACTAGTATATATTTGGAATATATCATACTTCAAGCAATGGCTGAACAAGAAATATTATTTAAGAGTTTTCTTTAAGAAAAACATTATTAAATAACAAAATATTCGACTTACAAAAGTTGGTACAAAATACCCTGATGTATTTTTATATTCTGATTAAATTGTTAATACACTCATTGTGCTCAACAAATCTTTTTTAATATATCCTGGGTTCGGATCCTATGACTAAGGGTGTCCTTAGTCATGTGATTAACCCCTCGTAGCCGTTGGATCTTTATTAATCAATCTAAAAGTGAAAATTAGGGAAGGGATAGTTAAATAATGGGAGGGGCGGTTCTGGGATTATGATAAAATTCATTTAAGTTTATTTTTTTTCCTCCAACCGTCCTCTTATGCGCTTGCAGCGCACGGTAGAGAGAGAAACGCAGCGATGGGGAGAAAACAACGACGATGGTGAAAGAGAGGCGGCCGACGATGATGATGAAGAGAAAGAAATGACACCTCGATGGCGGCGGCAACATTGGAGAGAGAGAGAAAGCAGGCCTGGCCGTCAACATCTGGAAAACAGAGGAGACCGAGAGACTATGGTGGAGGAGAGAAGGCAGTGGCGGTGAGAGAGCATCAACGACGGTGGAGGTGAGAGAGGCGGCGCGACGTTGGCGAGAGAGAGAGAGAGAGAGAGAGAGAGAGAGAGAGAGAGGTGGTAGCGGGAGTAGAGAGAGTCGCCGACAGCAGCGGTGGAGAGAGAGTCGATGGCGGCAGATCTCTCGACTCTGTATTTTGTTGTCCGAGGGAAGAACAATGATTTGTAATGCAAGTGTTGTCGGTTTGTATTATTAGTATTTTTGTATGATTTGTATAGTTTGTATTTGTAATATTAATTTGTATACTTTATATATATTGATTTGTGATGCAAGTCACGTCGGTTTGTATTGTCAGTACTCTACTTTGTACTCTTAGTATGGTTTGGGTACTTTGTCACTATCTTTTCATTACAAATTATGATGTTTACAAATCAACCCTATAAATATTATAAAGCAGAATGATAACCATTACAATCTATAATGCCAACCATTAAAAACTAGAAAAACAAAACATACAAACAGATTTACGACAAACAATACAAACATACAAACTATACAAAAATTACAAACTAGACCGACAGACCATACAAAATAAAAAACAATCACGTTGACTTTGGAGGCTTTGTCCCTATATAGAGAGGTTTCTTTCAAAGTCAACCCGGTTGTTTTTTTGACATACAAACATTACAAACATGGTGAACAAAAATAACAAAGCTTAGACACATTATAAAAGAAAACGACAAACATTACAAAATAACAAAACTTACAAATATTACAATTTAAACCAACAAAACATTACAAAGCATACTGACAGTACAAAATAATACTACTTACAATACAAATTGATAAAATAGTATTACAAATCAATGAATACAAAATATACAAATAATAACATAAAGTATACAAACTAGAAACACAAATATTAGTATTACTAATTACAATATATATAAGGTGACTACTTCGGTGCACTCACAAAAATGAGTGCGTTCAATGCACCCAACTCAAAAACTAGACTTAAGGTGTCGGATTTTGAATTTTAATTTGTAGAATTAGTGTAATATGATGATATAACATATGACAACAACTAATTAGTCGATTACCCTAAGCCCTAGACCTTCAAGTTTGATTTCTATCCCTAAACCCCAAATTGTAAACCCTAACCCTAACCCCAAATCTCTAAACTATAAATCCTTCAAATTAAAGTAAATCTTTAATGGTTTTTGTGCAAATTCATGTGCGTTATTGTTCATCACATCATAAGTGATGATTGACATCATTTTGACATAAATTGCATGTTTAAAATGACGGTTATGAAGTGAGTGCACTGAATGCACCCAAAAAAGTGAGTGCACCGAAGACGCCACCATATATATACATATATATAAATTAGGTATATAAACATTACAAACATAATAGATAAAAATGAAAAACTAGAATAATAAATGATACAAACGAATTGATAAAAAATTACAAACCAGACTTACAAAATTACAAAATATTCTGACAAACATAACAAAACCGACACTATCACCAGAAAATTTTCTTCGCCGCCGCCGGAAAATCAACGCCGACTCTCTCTCTCTCCCTTCCCCGCCATGGGGACATTCTTTCACCAAAATCTCCACGGCATTGGGCACGAAATATCCCTCGACCGGAGAGGGACTCGCGGAAGGGATAAGGTTACGTAAATTTTTTAATGAATAAATTAAATAATAAAATGAAATTACTATATTACCCTTTATTAAACTACATTAATTGGAGCCATTAGATTTAAATGAGCTTGGAGGGCTAAGATCGACTTAGTCATGTGCCTAATGGACCCCCTTAGTTAGCTGGTCTGATCCCATATATCCTACTAAACAATAATTCACAAACTCATTGCCTATTTAATTTCGAAACTTGTTCTTATTGTAACCTAAAAATGAAAAAATCACATCCAATATCTTTAATGATTTTATTAGTTGTTTCACAAGTCATGACATGAACAAGATCTCTTTCAATATTTGGAGAGGTTAGTTGGAGATTTTTGGAGTTTTCCTCCCAACCAATGCAGTCAAAATCATGGTTCTACGTAGAATCATTTTTGTTACCTAGAAGCGTAAAAACATAAGCTTTTAAGCTTTAAAGCATAGATTTTGACTATAATTATTAGTGAAAAGCGTGATTCTACTTTGAAACGTTTTGGTGAACTAGAAGTGAAAAGCGTAAGTTTTTAAGTTTTAAACTGCGATTTAGACTACATTGCCTCCAACCACACTTTGTACATCTTCTGTACCAATAGATTGAAAATATAATAGTTGAAGGAAGTTACCTTTACTTGAAGATGTAGATTCATCATGTCCTTGAAATGACAATCCATTCACTACTTCCCACCAAAGAGAAACGAAAAGGGAGAGAAGAAAAGGCTGAAGCTCTTGTTCTCTTTCCTTCTTATATCTTAACATATCGTTTGGTTCATATGAATCAAGAATTCATTTCATTGTAAAATGAATTACCGTGTAGAATTCATTGTCAAATGAAATCTTGTGTTTGATATGTCATATTCAAATCTTTAGAAATAAAATAAATTGCAGTGTAGAATTCATTGTCAAATGAATTCTTGTGTTTAGTATGTCATAAGTATAAGTAATTTAGTTAATAAAAGAGGATAATTATGTCATTCTGTTATAATTAGTAAAAACTTGTGGAATTCATTTGGAAATTCCATCTCAATTCCTCGAAATTGCTATAACTAGTTCCAATTCCAAAATTCAAAATTTACAATTGAAAATGAATTCCTTTAAATACCAAACACAAAAATGTTGCATTTCCAAAACTTATGAAATTCATTTATACCAAACGGTATGTAAGGGTATCCCATTAAAGTTTAAGGTTTAGGATTTGAAAGGAAAATTGGAGAATTAGAGTGTAATTGAACTTTTATTTTATATTATAATTGTCTTATGTATGTAATTGAACTGGAGAAATTTTACAATGCTATATAGTATTGGTGCTATAGGTTTTTGCCTTTATGGTACAACTTAAAATTGTACATTTACATTATGGTACAACATCATATTGTACCTATACTTTTTGTACAAATTCTTTTATGGTACAAATTGAACTTGTACCTTTATGTGATGGTACAATTTCAAGTTGTAAAGTTGTACCATAACATAATGGTACAAATTGCTTTATGGTACAACCTAAACTTATACATTTAATGTTATGGTACAACTTTGAGTTGTACATTAAAGCACCAATACTATATAGCATAGTAGAAGTGCTCAATTGAACTGTAGTCTAATGAGAAACATGCTCACATTAATAATAGTAATGTCACTTGTTCAAATGATAGGAACTACCATATATTTTTTCCCCTAGACTCAAACTACTACCATAGGGTCAATATTTTGCTCCAAATTTTACGGGTGTTCCAGCTATGTTGTGGATTCGCTATTGACTAGCTCCAAGTGATCTGATCGTTGGGTGTCTTTGTTGCATTTCGATGAATCAAAATTGTCAATTATTATTTTTTATTAACCGGATCCTCTGGTTTTGGTTAAATCGAGAGCTGTGGTTTATTTTTTAAAAGTACATTATAGTATCATACCTCAAACTCGATTTAATTTAGATCCAAATAAAAATATCTCACTAAGTATAGTTATACTCTATACACCAATCTAATCCACATACATGTAGAAGATTTCATCGGATGCTAAATAGGATTCCATTTCGAACCAATACACCCGTGGGTGATCGCTTTAAAGACAAGGATATTGAAATTCATAAAACAAATCCTCGCGAGTCACGATATACAGATCGAGGTCGCGTTCGGAAGTTGGGGAGCAGACATGAAGCTGGTTTGGGGGAACGGGTTAGCATGCTAACCCCTTAAGGGGTTGGTTTTTTGACACCCCCCTTTTAATTGGTCAATTTTTCATTAATTATTAACAAGTATTAATGAAAGTAAACATAATAAATGTTCTGTTATTAAATACAAAGTAAGCATTAAATACACCACATTAATTACCACTTTAATGGTATTTGTACCACTACAGTGGTACAACGTACCAGTACAGTGGTATATCTACCAGTACAGTGGTACAATGTATCAGTGCAGTGGCATATCTACCAGTACAGTGGTACACCGTATCAGTGCAGTGGTATATTTTTTGGAGGTGGTCGGAGGGAGTCTGCCGATGGGATTTTCACCGGAGAAGTGTGGCGGTCGGAGGAAGTCTGGTGGTCGGAGACTGCTGAAAAAGGAAAAATCAAATATAGTGAGAGAATTCCTAATGTGTATTTAATGTGTGTATTTAATTCCTAATGTGTATTTAATAGTGAGAGAATTCCTAATTAATATGGTACATTTAATTCCTAATGTGTATTTAATGTGTGTATTAATTATTGTGTATTAATTATAGTTGTATTTAATATACTAGGGGGTGTCATTTTTCCAACCCCTAAAGGGGGTTGGCATGCTAACCGACCCCCTGGTTTGGCTTAATAATTAAGAAGAAGCCAAAGAGCCTTTGAAATAAGTAGTGTTCATATATAACTTCCAAATGTTCCCTTGAAGAACGTTCCAATATAAACTACAATTATTGCTTGAAGCTTGCTCCACAGTTCATCCGGATCCTAGGCATCTCTCCCTTTGCCTTTGTTCACCATTTGTTTATATCATATCTGTTTAATTAATTTTCACCTTTCCTTTCCCTTTAATCTTCTTTTATTTACTGGTTTTGGGATTCTTCTTTTCCCTTCCCTTTTCTTTCCTTTCTTTGACGGGAAACAAATGGGGATTCTCTCTTTTCTGTCTCTGTGTATTGGTGCAAGTGAAAGGTTAAAGAACCTCTCTCTGTATGTATATATTTTTGCACACATCGAAAGACGAACAAGCAAAGCAACAAGCATCTATCTATCTTCATATACAGAGGCCACGTACCCTTTTTGCTGGTTTCTTTTTGTATAGAAAAGAACTTGCAGCAGGGAATGGAATGGCAGAAGGGATGATCAGACTAAAAGGAAAAGGAGAAGCTGGGGGGAGCTCAGGTTTGCACGCTAGGAAGCACAAAGAAAAGAAGCATGCAAGTGAATGATGAGGGGCACCCTTTCACGCCATGCTATAACCGACATATTTTAATTAGGGGTTTTCTTTCCTAACAAATTTTCTAGCATTGTTATGTTTATGAAAATTTTGTTGGAAGAGGGTTTTTCGTGATGCAATTCGATGGCGTCTTGATCGACAATAGACGTCGTTGGTCTTTGTGAGAGACACAAAAGTGGTTATTGATAAAATCATGAATGAACAGTTCGCAGGTTAGTGGTACTGCTACGGTTCTGGAGGAAATCATGATTTTGCGTGACACTTTTGGACGTTTTAGTGCTCGCTTTGTAGGCTGAAATTATAATTACCCATGATGGTACGAAAAGTCCTTTCTTTATTTTCTTCTTTAGTAGGGTTTGATTTTGATTTTTTGGTTGTTTTCGATCATCTGATCTTTTGTATCTCGCTATTTTTTCCGGTAATATAATCAATCTTTGGTATAAAAAAAAATGTATCGAGCCGTGACCAGTTCATGCTGGAAAGGAAGCCCAAGTGTTGCAAAGAAAAGATGAATATGGCACTAACCCCTTTGTTGGGCCTGTTCATTTTGCTTCATCATTTTCTCCTCAATGCCCATTCGTTTTACGAATATAGTATGGGCCAACGCTAAAGCCCAAAAACAGGGGAGGGGAGGAATGGAGCATGATCCTCGACTGAAAAAAAAAAAAAAAAACTTGTGGCTGCAGCAAACCTGCCTTATCCAGTACTCCAATTGTGGTCGTCCTTAACTCGCCACCAGTGCTGATTTCCTTCACCAATTTTCTTCAAAAATTTCCTCCATCTGCTTAATATCTTCACCCTTACAGCTTGAAGCTTTCTAATCTCATCATTTCCCTCTTCGAATGGCTTCCTCCACTCTTTCCCCTGCCACACACTCCCAGGTAAGTAATCAATCATCTTGTCCAACCTTCCCCAAATTTCTCAACTTGCCTCTTCCGCGGAACATTTGGTTGAGTAAGTATGGTTACTAAGTTTTTTGGGTGTTCCATTCCAGCTCTGCTCGAGCAAAAGCGGCATTTTTGCTCCAGCAAATGCTGCCTTGGTGAAGCCGGCGAGAACCCATGTGGCTGGTGGAAGGGACAGAGTGATGAAGGTCTCGTGCCAGGCCACTAGCATCCCAGCCGATCGTGTTCCTGACATGGGTAAAAGGGAGCTGATGAATTTGCTTCTGTTGGGAGCTATCTCTCTCCCCACTGCTGGGATGCTGGTTCCGTATGCTTCTTTCTTCGTCCCCACCGGGTAATATGGTTTTTTCATCCCTTTTAAGTGTTTGATTTATTGCCCCAGTGAGCTATTTCATCTGCCAACCAATTCGACTTGGTTTGTTTTCTTGAAGTTGTGTCTTGCTTTGGTGGAGTTGCGCTATCTTATTGGATTGTTACTATTGTGTACGTAGCCAGTTGCCTCATGATTATAAAGCTAGAAACTTTTTTGCCGTTCATGTCAATTTTGATAAAATTGAATCCTGGACTACGCTGTGTAGATTGGTTAATGCTTGGTGTAGTTTTTCCTGGTTCCTGTACCTGGCTACTTCTCTTTGTTTGCCTGAATATATTCCGGCTTCCATTTGCTACCACTCATTTGGAAATCATTTTCAACAGAACTGGAGGTGCTGGTGGTGGTACAGTGGCTAAGGATGCCGTTGGAAATGATGTCATTGCTGAAGAATGGCTCAAGACTCATGGCCCTGGAGACCGAACCCTTACTCAAGGATTGAAGGTAAATTTGTCCCCCAGTTTGAGCTCTTCTGCATTCATTACGCATGCTGTGAATGGATGTGTCACTGCACTGCTGCCTGTATGTTTTTCAACTCGATGGTTTTCTTTCTCAGGGAGATCCTACTTACCTTGTGGTGGAGAAAGACAGAACACTTGCAACATATGGTATCAATGCCGTTTGCACGCATCTTGGTTGTGTTGTGCCATTTAATGCTGCTGAGAACAAGTTTATCTGCCCCTGCCATGGATCTCAGTACAATGACCAAGGCAGAGTGGTTAGAGGACCGGCTCCTTTGGTAACCATCTAGCTATGTTGACCCTCTTCATCTTCCCTCCTTTCTCAACTCAAAATGTTCCTTTACTGATTGAGTCTTTTTCTTGATTGCAGTCGTTGGCGTTGGCTCATGCCGATGTAGATGATGGCAAGGTGGTGTTTGTTCCATGGGTAGAAACCGATTTCAGAACCGGAGATGCTCCATGGTGGTCTTAGGAGCTTTCTTCTCATACGAAACCTCCTTATGGTTCAAATGCAAAGATGTAGTGATATGACAGTTGGTAAATTTGTTTGTCTGTGCTTCATGAAAGAGCAAAACCATGAACTTGAGAGCTCAGTTTGTATGAATACAAGCTATCTCCATACACGTGCGCCGTTACTTGTATCTCATCTGTGTATTTAGAGAAACTTTCCGTCCCTCTTGCATGTTAAAATCTTTCCTGGACTAGCGAAGAAGAGTGGATCATTTGGAAAAGCAGAAAGCGAGATTGGCATTCATAACCGCAAGCCTCGAGTTTATAGAGGTGGCATGAGCCCTCGGAAAATATAGGATGAGATACAATTTTGATAATTTAGAATACTGACCGAAGTGCGATTATGGTTCAAGCAATATTAACTTGTGATAGAAATTTGAGGGGTTCGAAGTAGAATTTCGGTGATCGTAGTGAAGGTAGTGAAGGACATGAATTAGAAGGTTTTAATGTAGAAATTTTAGGGATTGGAGTGAAGAATTGGGGAAGAACAATAGTGACCAACACTAGTTGCTTTTCTGAGGCACCTCTTCAACTCTTCCTTGAACAATGGACAAGTTATCAGTAACTCGGCATCTTAATAAGCTCGATCCGTTCATTCCCACCATTGCAGTTCATCTCATTCCAGGTAGGAATGCACTATATGCGTCTTCTTCTCCTTGCGAGTATCTTGATTTCTTAACCACCTTTCTGTCGTGTACCCATATCCCATCCTCATAGCCTTTTAATTTCGGAAATTAATTATGACAGATCGAGGTCGAAACAAGATGTTTTGTCTCCTTCGAATAAGGGGCTTGCAGTTTCCTCTTCCCTCACTAAAAAAAATGTTAGAATATGACTTGAATTTGATTTGGGTTTGTTTTGTGTTTTGTGCCTATTTTGTTTAGGTTTGTGTTTGGGCTTTGTTTTGGTCTTTTCCTTGTAGGTTTGGAAAAAGTGTTTGGTTTTCTGTTTGAGATTAGGAGAAGAGTTCTATAAATACTCTTCACCACCCTAATCTGTTGTATGGTCAGTTATGTTAGTTTGTTTGGTTTGTCTGTTTGGAATTTGGTTTGTAACATGTACTCTCCTCAAATTGGTTTGTCTGCCAAAAAAACAAAGTTTCCTCTTCCCCCATACAACGCTCTTCGATGGATTCTGACACCTTCTGCTTTTCATGGTGTATCTCTTGTTTTGGGACCAATATTCTGTTACACCATCAACTCCCATTTTTCTTCATCACTTGGAGGATAATCCAGCCTCCTCCACACTCTTGTAAAGCCAAATCTCACATATTCCTTCATGTCCCAAATGTCATCCCTCTTGGATATTAGAGAAGAAAAAGAATAACCATATTCTTTTTATTTGTTGTGCCATATTAATCGGCTCCCTCTCTCTCCCTGTAACAACTCCACTTCCCCTGTACCTTCTCCACTACCCTTCATTCTCTCAACTGTATCTATTGTAAACCTGTATAAAACAGAATACAACAAACAGAAGCAAATCACGTCTGATTGCATTCTGATTTTCCTCAACAACAAACTCTCTTTTCCAACATGGTATCAGAGCTAGCAACGATCAGCTAGTCGATCCAATCTCTTTCTTCCTCTTGCGTCTCCTTTCCAGAGTGAAACACCCTGTTTTTTTCCTTCTCCTCGAGCTCCCTGTTCTTTTTTTTCTCTCTTCTCTTCTCTCCCGAAACCATGTCTGGTGACTCCGAAGTGCACGACAGCGCCATTTCGTCTGCTGTCCCTGCTATTGTGACTTTTAATCCTGCTGCTCAGCTTCCATTGAAGCTGACTCCGTCTAATTTCGCCTCTTGGCACTCCCAGCTTGAAACGCTGCTCCTCGGTCTGGATCTCTTCGGCTACATCGACGGCTCCACCGTCGCACCTGATCGCACCATAACAGAGAATGGCGTGGCCAGGCCCAATCCATCCTTTCAGCTCTGGTTCCGCCAAGACAAGTTGATCCTCCATGCTCTGCGCTGCTCCATCTCAGAAGGGATCTATTCCTTCGTCTCCGGGGCTTCGACATCACGCGATGCCTGGCTGATTCTGGAGAAGCTCTACGCCAGCAGTGCTCAGTCCCGCATCATTCATCTGAAGGGGAAACTGGCCAAAACCTCCAAGGGTAATCGGGACATCTTGGCGTTCGTAAATGATCTGAAAAGTACGGCGGCAGAGCTTGCTCTCATCGGCGCCCCTGTCTCTGATCTCGATTTAATCGTTTATTGCCTTCGTGGTCTTGGTGAAGAATACGGGGCCTTTGCTGCTGCCATTCGTGCTAGGGGACCAGGTCTTGTTCTGGAAGATCTGATTGACTCCCTAGTCGAGTATGAATCTGACCTTAAGGAGCAAATTCGAACCCCTGTTCCTACTGCCTTTTTTTCCCAGGGACAGAGACCTTCTAGCGGCGGCGGTGCAAACCCTTCTTTCGGCCGCCAGCAACGGGGCTCTCCGCACGGGCCGTCGTCCTCCTCCTCGCGGGCCTATTCTCCACAGGCCCATGTTGAATCTCCACGGGCCTCCAGCCCGCAAGCCCATTTGTTCTCCTCTCCTGGGCAGGCCGCACCTGCCAGCCTCAATCAGCGCCGGCCCACTATCATATGCCAATTTTGCGAACGCCCCGGTCATTCCGTACGTCAGTGTTTCAAGTTATTTCCGCAAGAACGCCAAGCCTATCAAGCTAGACAGTCTCAGGCACATCATGCCATCACTCGTGCCACACCCTCTGCACCTTGGTTGCTCGATTATGCGGCTTCTCATCATGTGACCCCAGATCTTGGCAATTTATCTCTTTATTCGGACTACAATGGCCCTGATGAGATTCTCGTCGGTGATGGCACAGGTTTGAAAATCACACATATTGGGTCATCCAAGCTCCCAAATTCTGCTTTACAATTAAATGATGTGCTTTGTGCCCCTGCGATAAAGCGTAAACTTATCTCTGTCGCAAAACTTTGTCGTACTAATCCCATTTCGGTGGAATTTTTTGCTGATTGTTTTGTTGTGAAGGATCTTCGCACGGGAGCGCCTCTGCTGAAAGGAGTAAATAATGGGGATGTCTATGAGCTGCCGCATGAAATGGATGCTGTTCACCTTGCTCTTGTCACCACCCGCACCTCCTCTACCTCATGGCATGCGCGTCTTGGTCACCCTTCCTATCATTCTCTTTCCAGTCTTCTTCGCACACATTCCTTGCTAGTAGCTTCCTCTTCTGTCAGTAGTCATTGCGATTCATGTCTTTCAAATAAGAGTCACAAACTTCCTTTTGGTGTTTCCTCTTTGTCAAGCACTAGACCATTTGATTTATTGTATACGGATGTTTGGGGGCCTGCTCCGGTGACCTCCATTGATGATTTTCGTTATTACTTGGTTATCATTGATCATTTTTCCCGCTATACATGGTATTATCCTTTAAAACGAAAATCTGATGTTCTTGATGTGTTTCTTGCCTTTCGTGCTATGGTAGAAAATTATTTTTCCACCACCATTCGTCGTCTTTATTCCGATGGTGGAGGGGAGTTCCAGAAGTTACGTTCCTCGCTTCTTGATCATGGGATCAGTCATCTCCTTACCCCTCCCCATACGCCTGAGCATAATGGCCTCGCTGAAAGAAAACACCGTCATATCGTTGAAACTGGTATCACTCTCCTGCATCATGCCCATTTACCTACGATATTTTGGTCTTATGCTTTTTCTACTGCCGTCTACTTGATCAATCGTTTGCCTTCCTCTGCTTTACGTGGCCAAATCCCTTATACTATTCTCTTTAACATTGTGCCCAATTATCACAAACTTCGCATATTTGGGTGTCTATGCTATCCCTGGCTCCGCCCATACTCTTCTCACAAACTGGATCCTCGATCTCGTCCATGCTTGTTCCTTGGCTACTGCCCTCAGCGGAGTGCGTACAAATGTTTCGATCCTACCTCTCATCGTGTCTTCCTCTCACGTCATGTTCACTTTGTTGAAACTTCTTTTCCTGGTTATTTGTCTAACCCTCCTGCAGCTTCGTCTCTAGTGGCCTCCTGGATCACCGACACCGGGCCCACAATTACAACAATTCCATTTCATGTGGCCACTCCCTCTGCTCCTCTGCTGCAGGCCTCCCTGGGCGCAGGCCCTTCACACACGACATCAGCCACTGGGCCGTCCCAGCCCAGTCGCCCGTCCATCGGTCTTGGGCCCCCGCTCGCGTCCTCCTCTGGCCCGTTGCCAGCCCACAGTGCCCTGCTGGGCCCGTCCTCCAGTTCTGGGCCCCCGCCCTCGTCCTCCTCTGGCCCACTACCAGCCCCCAGCTGCACTGCCTCGGTGGCTGACCTCGCCGCTACTGCTCATACTGGGCCGGCCCAGTTCCTGGCTCCAGCCTCGCCCGAGCCCACTGCTCAGCGGCCTTCTGCTCCGCCGCCTCTGCAGCGTCCTCATCAAATGCGCCCGAGGGCCCAGTCTGGTATTCACAAGCCCAAACGGCTATTTCCAGCTCTCTTTACAACCAGGGCCCCACCCCTTGAGCCTCGCTCCGTCAAGGAGGCCATGCAGTATACCGAATGGGACTCTGCTCTTCGCCGTGAGCACACTGCTCTTCTTCGCAATCACACGTGGGATCTTGTTCCACGCCAACCTCACTACAATGTTCTGGGCAATAAATGGGTGTACAGGATTAAGCATCACTCCGATGGGTCCATCAATCTCTTCAAATGCCGCCTCGTTGCAAAGGGTTTTCATCAACGCCCCGGGGTGGATTTTCAGGATACATTCAGTCCTGTTGTCAAACCTGTGACTGTACGCACGGTTTTCACCATTGCTCTCACTCAGAATTGGCCTATTCAGCAGTTTGATGTCAACAATGCTTTCCTTCAGGGCCCTCTGGATGATGAGGTATACATGGTCCAACCTCCCGGATTTGTTGATCCATTACATCCCAACCATGTTTGTCGCCTTCGTCGTGCTATCTATGGCTTACGTCAAGCACCTCGGGCCTGGTACACCGCTCTCAGCTCTTTTCTCATTGAGTTTGGCTTCCGCAAGACTGAATCCGATGCATCACTCTTTGTCTATCAGCGTTCAGGCATTATTCTATACTTTCTGGTCTATGTTGATGATCTATTGCTCACTGGCAATAATGATGCCGCTCTTACGGAGTTCCAGTCCGCCCTTGCCAACAAGTTTTCCCTCAAAGCACTGGGTGAGGTGAACTACTTTCTGGGGATCGAGGTTATTCCAACCGCTACAAGCTATATTCTCTCTCAGCACAAGTATATGACCGACATTCTTGCCCGCTTTCATATGTCTGACGCTGCTCCTGTATCCACGCCCCTTGCCTCCTCTGTCTCCTTGTCGCTTCAGGATGGCACCTGTCCTACTGATGCTACACGATTTAGACAAGTCTTGGGTGCTCTGCAGTATCTTGTCTACACCCGTCCTGACATTGCCTTCTCCGTCAACAAGCTTTCCCAATACATGCATTCTCCCTCCTCTCATCATTGGCAGTGCCTCAAACGTCTACTCCGCTATGTTCGTGGTACTATCTACTATGGCCTGGCTATCCGGCGGTCCTCTCTACCTATGCATGTCACCGCCTTTGCTGACTCTGACTGGGCCGGGAATGCTGATGATCGCACATCCACCTCCGCCTATCTTGTATACCTGGGCTCCACTCTCATCTTCTGGCGTTCTCAGAAACAACGGACGGTGGCCCGCTCTAGCATAGAAGCTGAATATCGTGCCATTGCCCATGCGACGGCTGAGCTGGAATGGGTTCGCAATCTCTTACAAGAACTTCATCAACCCCTCCCAGGGCCACCAACTGTCCTCTCTGATAATCTCGGTGCCACTTACTTCAGTGCCAATCCGGTTTTCCACTCTCGCATGAAGCATTTGGCTCTTGACTATCATTTTGTTAGACAACTTGTGCAGTCTGGTCGTCTCAGTGTCCGATATATACCGACTGCACAGCAACTGGCCGACACATTGACCAAACCTCTGCCGGCCACTCGGTTCCTACTTCTTCGATCCAAGATTGGCGTCGTTGACGCCTCCTCCATCTTGCGGGGGCGTATTAGAGAAGAAAAAGAATAACCATATTCTTTTTATTTGTTGTGCCATATTAATCGGCTCCCTCTCTCTCCCTGTAACAACTCCACTTCCCCTGTACCTTCTCCACTACCCTTCATTCTCTCAACTGTATCTATTGTAAACCTGTATAAAACAGAATACAACAAACAGAAGCAAATCACGTCTGATTGCATTCTGATTTTCCTCAACAACAAACTCTCTTTTCCAACATTGGAGTCATTAAAGAAGGGAATTTACTTGTGTTTCAATTACGGTTAGAACTTCTCTACTCATGACCAGTCCACTTCTGCTACTTGGCCCGAGTCGGAACTTATATGGTCTTATTCTAGCTCGAACACCCAACCAATTGGAATGAACGGGTTTGTTTCCTCGATTCGCTCCCAATCGGTTTGTTCCAAATCAAGCCACCCAATCTCTCCCTATGCCACTCACAACTTATAATGTCCCATTCAACTTCCCTTTTAGTTTTAGCACCTTTGGATTTGTCTAGAATAGGACGAGTCTTTTGTTAGAAACTATTCGGGAACTAATCAAGTGTATTTGAATAAGTATGTGACGGCAAGTTAACACGATGGGCTGAGATTTGCCAATGATGACTAATTCTTCTACTTAAACTAAAACAAGTAATTAAACGATTAAAGCAAGTAAATTGAGTAGAGATGAAACAAGTATGAGAACTCATGTTTCTATAATCAAACTGATCCCTCGATTGGATCGGGGGCAAACACATTATTGTTTAGGTAGCTTCCTCTAGATGAACATGCATACTAATTCCTTAACGATAATACATTCATGAATTCCTTCTATTATTGATAACATCCAAATTGGTGGTATTTACTCTTCATGTATAGGTTTGTTTCGTGCTATTTCATGTGCAAAATCGTTAGAATAGCGTCAAGTGCATCCCTATTTCGTTCCTATTTGATTATGATGTGATTTTAGGGTGCTTTAGACAATCCATGCGAATTAGGTACGAAAAGGGGTACAAGTGTAGCAAAATGGGCACTAAGTTGATGATCACAGCCTGGAGAAGAAGATCACGGTGGAGAAATCAGAATGTGAACTCAAGGTGAAGATCGTGGCCGCGAATCTGGAGGTTTCGGGCGTGAACTTCATGATGAAGCTAGTCGAGGAAAACATAAATTTTCCCAAGTCTGATCACGACCGCAATTCACCCTGATCACAAGGAAGTTCGCGGTCGTGCTTCATGGATCGCGAGCATGAAGTCAACCTGCGAACCCCTCGCGTTTGAGGGCCAAAATGACAGTGACGGCATATCATGGTTTCAAGGAAGAAGATCGCGACCGCAATCTTCACCCTGCCTGGCCTGAACTTCTCCTTCCTTTGAAGTCTATAAATAGAAGATCCCCTTCCCCCATTTAAGAGAGCCGATTTTGAGATAGAAATTTCCGGTTAGAGAGAGAGAAGAGAGAGAAGCTAAAGTAAAGAGGAGGAGCTAGAATATAGGAGTCACCTTCCTCAATATCAAGTCTTCCCCAATTTCTTTTATGTATCTACTTTCCTCCTTTATGAAGTAGTCTTCTAAGGTACTAGGGGTTCTAAACCTCAAACCCTAGTTTTAGGGCTATTATGTAATGTGGTTTTGAAAGAATGTGTTTATCTAGTGGATTTCATTGCTTCTCTAGACCATAGTCCATAAATTCTAGTGGTCTTAAAAATAATCTCATACACTAACTTTACAAACAAAGAAATAAATAAATTTCTTCATAGACCATAGTCCATAAATTCTCCAAGGACGTTATACGGCTGGGCTTGTCTGAATTTTACAACAAAGCACGAAAATCTAGCTTTAACTTCCATATAGACATAACCTCGTTGCCCTTTTGCATGTTTGCCGGGACGTTTTTGACTTTGACATGCTTTTCCAACTTGCAATTTGCACTCATCATCGTCATCATCCGTATATTTATCATAATATTTCACTTGGTCACATTTATTGCACGAAAATAATACTATATGTAACAAAGTTGCATTTAAGGATACTACATATTTCTACCCCAACATCCAACAACAAACAATCAATCATTATCCTTGCGACCAGCCCATGGTTTGAACTTTGAACAATCCATATTATTTTTCAAAAAAATTGGATTACTAAAATCCCATATATTTTTTTAGTCAATTGGTTAGTTCATATGAACCTTTATGTGTGCTCATAAGAATTCATTTCATTTTCGATTCTTACATTTTTTTAATAGGGTTTCTATGCTTGTTTTGAAAACGCCGTTCATCTTAATAATTGAAGTTATTGAAGAAATTTGAAGTGGATATCTTATATAATCAGCATACACATTTTTTTAAATGAAAACAAACAGATAGAATAATGTTTGCAAAAGTGCATATTTGTGCTTAAATCAATCGTAGTATTGAGGTTTTTCCAAACTCAAATATAGTTCTCATCTAGAGTGCTAGGCCATATTAAAAGCCAATTTGTCCAAATAACTTGATTTTTCAGTAGATTCTCCTTCTGTCGATGTCTTAGTCTGCGCATTAAACATAGAAGATTTCTCTCTTTTCTTCGCAATGCAATAAAGTCACAGTTTCTTGAGAATATGGTTTAGATTTATTTAACCCTGCCTTGCATGTTGTGGTTTATTTGCTTATGATTTCTTTTGTTTACTTCCTTCTAATTGTATGAGAGATACATTGGTGCCTAATCCATCGGTTTCTATTGGTTTCATTGTGACGAAATTTCAACTGGTAGATTTTCATACTATGGCGAGGCAGGTGGCCCATTATGCTATAATTGTTTGATTTGTTGGGTCCATGAGAGGCGGTCATCGTGGCTATACGTTTTGTCGACTTTGCATGTATGTACTGTAATTTTTTCCTTAGGTATTGAGACCCTTCAAATGGAGTTAATTAATCTGCGAGACACTATGTGTTGGTTTTAAACATATGGTTTTGGTTGTCAAATTCTATGGTGATGCACAATTGGTGATTCAACGAGCTTTGATTGGGGAGCCATCTCATAATCCGGAATTCTGTTGATTGTGTTCCAACTTCAACTTCAATTTCATTACAGTTCTTTGCTCCCCGTTGTTGTAACATGACTGCACATTTAATGCACAAAAGGAGCACCTATAGAGTTTAGCTCAACCAACATAGCTTGCTTGTTACCACGTAGATACATCTAATCCAGCACTGCCACTTTGTTGAGCTCTCTCAGCCTCACCATGAACACGCCTGCATCTCTCCCTTCATAAACTCGCCACGCTATGACACCAAATTCACCCAACCATACACCTTGGTGTTGTTATCTTCTTACTGAGGACACTGGCTTCTGCAACTGTACTAGTCCACGTCCCCCTGCATGATAAAGTTTGCAGCACATATCACTAAGCATTTCCTGAGCATAGGAACATTGAAAGAATAAATGTTCTCTAATTACAGGAGACATTTTGCATAGCACACAAACCCCATTAGTAACTTCCTCATTTGCAAAAGTTTATCTATGGTGACAAACCCTATCAGTAATTTTTCCCCATAGCACACAACCTCTTGCCACTTCATTAGTAATGCTTCCCATACCCCGGTGACTAAGTATTTCATCATTGGAGAGTTATCCTAGCACAAGACAGCCTTGCTAGCTCAGAAAAGGTTGGATGACAGAGCGCAGCTTGAGGATTCTCCTCCAAGTCCAAGAACCGCCGGAATTAGCTAGCACGTATACTCCAAATACTAGCACTTTTAATCCTATAGTTTTCAATCAACACAATCGAGGTCGTCCCACATTGCGTAGGAGAATCCTAAACATCCTAACAATGCATGCCTGGTTCCAAGAAAACAACTCCTTCACTCCCAAAGTATCCTGACATAGTAATTGTTTGGAGCTCCTCCAAATGAAAAAAAAAAAATCATTATCCTTACAACTAATTATAACACGTTTTAAAAAACCGATTATGCATGAATAAAAAACACTGTTATCAAGACCGAGCCGAACTGGTCGGTTCGACTGGTAAAACCGGCACCTGGACACCAAACCGGCTCGGATCAGTCAAAAAAACGCTGCGGCTGAAAATAGCAGTTGGGAAGCGGCCAAAGCGGTTAACCGCTCGGGCCGTTCAAACCGCCTGACCGGTTTCCAACATAAGAGCCGTAAAAAAAACTCTCCTTAATTACCTTGGGCCAAACGTGGTTGGAAAGTGAGTTATTACAAAAATTAAATTTTATACCCGACCCAATGCATTGATTCTCTATTCCCCCGTCCCTCTTAAATTTGATTTCCCATTTTTTTTTTCGGGCACACAATCGTTTTCCTAATTGACCAATTCCCCGTGACTTTTAATTCTTTCTGTTTTTTACTTTGATTTTCCATTTTCCATGGGCCATAGAATACAGGCGGTTGCTTCTTTTGCTTAGGAATTTACAACTTTTATATTTTTGTTGATTCCGAATCTTTTTGAATTTTGTGGTGGAATGTATTGAAAGAACAATTACCGAAAAATTGATCTCTGATTGGGTTAATTAAATGTACAGATTATCGTGATTTTCAATGTGTTAAGTATTTATTAATATTCATGTGATTCAAAATGCTAGAGGAATTATGTGTAGAATTTTGAAGAGAAATTTATAAAATTGAGATTCTTGTTCTATTGCTTTATTTTGGGAACAATGTGATTTATGTGGGATTTGGCCTATATAACTTTAGTACCCATGTTTTAAATTTGTTTAAGAGTAATGAACTCTATTTTTAATTTATGGTGTAGTGTGTGTTATTATGCTTGTTTTATTTATAAGTTATTGGTTCATTAGCGGTTTTTAACGGTTTAATATCGGTCAAACCAGTAAAATACGAGCCGTTCGCTATACTGGCCTATACTTCGATTCGGTTCTGACAACATTGATAAAAATCCTTCGTGTTGGGTATTTCTTTTGTTCATTTTTCTTCCAAACAAAGAAGAATGCTTACATATTGGGTACATATACATACTTTATCAAACCGCCAATTCGACAGAGGCATCAATATCTTCTAGCTATCGTCAAATTCGGATTAGATAATATAATAATAACAATATACCCTTTTTTTTCCCCAACGATGTAGTAGTTTGACTTTTTCTAGTCAGTCAACCTTCCATAATAATTTCTCAACTCCTCTCCTCCAACCCATCGGCTCCTTCCTTTATCAACTTCCACGCAGCCAACACGTGTCGCTCCTCAGTCAGCGTAGCTCCCACCGCAAACCTCAGCATGAATTTCCCTCCCGCCACGGTGTGCGTCATGAATGCCCGACCCGTCCCGTTGACCCAATCCAACAGCCTCCGGTTCGCCCTCTCGATCTGACCCGGCCCCCTCGCCCGCTTCGGAACGAACCGGAAGCAGACCAACGAAAATAATCGCGGCACCGTGACCTCGAACCTCGGGTCGGACCGGACCAGCCTCTCAAACATCCTCGCCATCCTGACGTCCGATCGGATGTGGCTCTGGAGGTTCGCCACCCCGTAGCTCCGCATCACGAGCCAGAGCCGGAGCGACTTGAACCTCCGGCCCGTCCCCACCTGCCAGTCCTTGAAGTCCACCACCGAGCTCGACTCGCTCGGTTTGTTTTTCAAATACTCCGGGTTCGTGTTCAGCGCCCGAACCAGCGAACCGGGTTGCTTGACCCACAGACAGCAGCAGTCCAGGTAGCTGAGCAGCCACTTGTGCGGGCTGAGGCTGACCGAGTCGACCAGGTCGACCCCGTTCAAGTGGTGCCGAAACTCGGGGCAGATGCACGCGCTCCCACCGTACGCGCAGTCGACGTGGACCCACACCCCGTAGTCCCTCGCCACGTCGGCCAGCGCGCCGATCGGATCGACGGCCGTGGTCGACGTGGTCCCCACGGTGGTGCAGAGATAAAGCGGGATTAACCCCGCGGCCAGGTCTTCCTCCACCGCTGACTGGAAAACCGCCGGGGAGAGGGCGAAACCGCCCTCGACGGACGTCGGCAGGGAGCGGATGTTGGCCGGGTTTATCCCGGCGATCCTGCAGGCCTTGGAGAAGGTGGAGTGGGTCTGATCGGAGGCGTAGACGGCGAGCTTGGAGAGGAAGTCGATGCCGTGCACACCAAGTGCTCGATCTCTTGCCGCAACGAGAGTGACGAGGACGGCCTCGCTGGTTGTGTTCTGTATCACCCCGCCCCCGGTCCCTGAAAGCGACGTGACCATATGTTATGTTAAGCAACAACACTGCCTCGCCAGCAAAAAGTTTGCATTTGTTTGGCATGCAAAGTCAATCGCATATAATACGCTTTGGGTTCACAAAAAAAAAGTCCATTCATCATAATTTATGACACCTGATTAAGTTCAGAGAAATCACCCCAGAGAATGCAAGCAAATAAATACAACACCACAGCTTTGGACTCACCAATAGGTGACTATTTTCACGGTTTCGGTAACTTTCCTTTACTTTGTTCAATAGACTCATGCATCATTCGTTAGAAAAAGATCAGTGTTTGTAAACTGTATCGTACTCGCGGTTTAGCAGCGAAAAACTTATATCATAGGTGATTGAACTATAGTTTCAATATAAAATACTTTGGTTGACTTTTTTCGGTACAATTTTCGATACAGTTTTACAATATTCGGTTAAAATTTTGCCAGCGTAATGTAATTAAGGATTGATTAGCTGTTGACACTTACCGGAGAACATGAAGGAGGAGGGGAGTTTAAGGGCATGAGCGAGCCAATCCATGACGACCATCTCGAGCTCGGTGGAGGCTGGGGAGGCGAGCCAGTTGAAGCCGACGGAGTTGAAACAAGTGCACAACATTTCGCCGAGGAAAGCGGCGGTGCTGACGGTGGCGGGGAAGAAGCCAAAGAAGTTGGGGCTGAGCCAGTGGGTGATACCGGGGATGATCTGGCTCTGGACGTCCTTCATGATGGCGTCCATGGGCTCGGGCCGATACGGCGGGGTGTGAGGCAGCTGGGAGTGGAGGTAGGCGGGCTGGACCTGGGAGAGAACCGGGTAGGTTTCGATTTTGCGGTAGTAGTCGGCTATGAAGTCGACCATCTGGTGGGCTTGTCGCCGGAATTCTTCGGGGTCGAGAGGGTTGAACTGTCCGGCAGCGTGGTCCGTTGGCGTGTTCGAATCAAGGCTGCCCATTTCTCGACTGTGCGCTCTGTGTGATTAGGGTTTCTGCAGGGAAGCAAAGGAGGGTGTGTTTTGGAGATGCGGTTTTCGGGCTGATGTTTGGAGAAATGAGGTGGGGGAGATGTATATATATATAGCACATAAACATAGACGTGGGGTTTCTTTCCCCTTTTCCTATCTTAAAAAGCAAATGGAAAGTTTACTTCGGATGAATGAACTCTTAATTTCATCTATTAGTTTTGTTGTTAGTTATATTCGTGGTTTGTCTATAAATGTTAAAGTAGGAAAGCAAGTCTGAATGGCAACGGGTTGGATGGGGTGGTTTATTCGTTATTCTATATAAAATAGTTCGAGTTTACTCATACTCATATAAGAATTGGGTAGAACATCATGATCATGCCCATATCGTTTCGAGTATTCATGAGTAATAATTTCTCTTTATAACTACAACCAACATGTTAACATTTATGCATAAACTCACATTATATAAGTGGAAAAGCACAAAGATAATTGACTCGAATGAAAAACAAAACTAATTCCAAACAACACAATTTCATGAAACTATTATATTTGTATGTTAAATATAAAATATGTTGAGAAAATAATGATCATTTCTAGACAAAATATATATGCATGTGTATGATCGGATGGGTTCGAGTTGAGTAGTGAGAAAACCATGCCTACCTATTACCCACAATATTCAGGTTCGAGTCTTAACTGTACCTAGTGAAAATCATTTGAATTCGGGTTTACCCTACCCAATGAGACTGGATTCGGGCAGATATCCACGGTTTCGTATAATTTTACCATCCCTACAAATGGATCACTAAAAACTTGTAATATATGTATAAAATAAAAATATAAAATAAAAATTACTTATTATTAAATACACAATTTTGAAAAAAAAAAGTATGTCAGACAATCACATGATCATTCCAGATTACATGAACGATCGAAAAATGATCCCCTATCGATCAAATAGTCAACAAGACTATCATCACCATTAATCATGCTTTGATCAGATGGTTATATTTCATTCACCAGACTTGAAATCCTATCTCCTTAGTGCTAAAGAACACAAAGATTATAACCATCTTTTATATGACTACTGTCTATTTTGGATAACCATAAGTCCAGCTGTTATTATGGTCGATGTTTGCCAAAATTGTTACCATTTTCTCCAAATCACACAAAAGAACATTTCACGACTTAGTGGGAATTAAACTCATTTTTAAACGTGGTGAATACATTACAAATAGGTCGACGTATCTTCGTTTTAGCCTCATATAGTTTGTAGTTGAGCCTGTCTATTGTATTTGTTCCTGTAACATGTAAACAGATAGAATTTGGGAGCGGTGGGTGTCGTTATAAAAAAAGGAAAGTTATCTAAACCGAAGAGAACAACAACCTGCCTAAGTATTTCACATGGTAAGCATGACGGATAGGCTGACTGAACTCTTGCAATATTATTTAGGACATATAATATGTTACCGAAAGCAACTCTAACAAAAAGCCCGTGAGAGTACAGAGTATAAAGGAACGTAGTAGCTAGGATGGGCGAAGCGAATCCTCATAGAAATCAGGTGAATCTATAAATGAAAAAAAAAAAAAATACTAGCTAGAACAAAATTTGTCTTGAATTACTCTAAAGAATGATGTTGTCTAATTGTAAAGATTATAAATTTGTATAAAAAGTTTAACCATATAAGTTATGACTTTGCTACGGTAACCTGCATGTCACCGTAACATGGACTTTTCGGTCGAATTAATATAGGATTAGGTTGACCGAATATGCTGTTTCAGTTTTGTGATGTTCAACGACGCGGTTGACTGTCTATAGCAAATGGTCGGCCTCTTTGGGAAGCGAACAGAATGAAATGTCCACCCAAATACCTCATAGGCCGACCTATTTTGCACTTAATAGGCCGACCTCGCGCACACCGTATCCATATTGGATAAAGATTCCAACACCAGAAAGGTAACCCTAACTTATATACCACTTAATTCGACCCATTCACGTCCTAAATATCTATAAATACGAATATATGTCACCTTCACCGCCACCAAAACTCTGAATTAGGTTTTTTTTTTTATGGTTAGATCCTTTGTGAAGAAGATCGTTAGCGGTTGTTGTTCTACGTGTTGAAAGTGGTCGACCACGTCGAAGGTGATGACTCTGCAAATTGCTACCAGAGCATAGACGATTTGTTGAAAGAGCACAAGTTAAAGGTAGACAAGTATATTCATATGTGTTTGACAGAGTGAAACAAGGTTTGGCATCAAGGGTGCCACTCTTAAGTACAAGAGGCCTCGATATGAAAGTGACTCCTACACCACTCCACAGAATGATCATTTTGTAAGAAAAAGATTATTTAGTGCTGATAGCGATGAAAATGAATCTAAAAGTCTTTTCGAAAAGCACGAAGTAAGTTTACGTTACATATTCATCTATAGTGTGTGTTTGTGTTCATATGTAACTTTAATTTTAACTATTATTTGTAGGTCATGAAAGTGGAGGGCTTAGAAGGATTCATAAAAAATCTGCAAAATCCACTTGAAGATTTGTTTTATGTTGTTACTAAAGAGAAGGTCGGAGAAACGAATTAGGACAAGTAAGAGACATTTTTTTTAAGTAGTACATGTGGTCGACCGTTTATCCAATGAGGTCGATCGTTTAGCCAATACAGTCAGACATTTTTTTTAAGTAGTACATATGGTCGACCGTCTATCCAATGAGGTCGACCGTTTAGCCAATACGGTCGACCTTGACTGTGAATAGGTCGACCTGTACTTTGAAAATCACAATTGACATTTTTGTTATTTTGATTTTTTCAATTTGACCATTGTTGACTTTTTTACTGAAAACGTGCAACGTAAATATTTGAGTTTGATCATTAGCAAGAGTAGATGGATTTGTTCATCCGTAAGTACCATACTGCTACGACTTTCGTATGAATTGTGCACTATTTATGTTACAATTTACGAGGATTTTGTGGTTGATTGTTGGTTGGTAGGTAGTGGATTTGTGTGAGGGCACTAACAATGTCTGCAAAACATGAGGTGAAAGAGCCAAATGTGTGGTATTTGCCAAATATATTTTCGGTAACAGTCGTAATGTTTATTTATTTGTCATAACCTAGTTATTAATATTGTACCATGTCAATTAATCTCAATTAAAATATGGTGCAGAAAATGGTACGCACTAACATGAAGACCAAACAAATTTTTAACAAGTTGATGGATGATGGCGTGGTGTTTATGCCGAATGTTAGTGCATGCTAGAAGGTTAGTCAATGTCCTTATCTCATTAAATTTCCAAAGTGCATTTGTTTGTATTCGCTTTTTATAACATATAGTGAGTGTTTCGTTGCTAGATGTTTATGTCAGTTCTGGACGATGAAGCACGCCATTAGTTTCTGTATCTCGTCAATGACCAGCAAAAAACTGCATTTTTACTTGACAGTCTATCTTCAACTAGTGAGGCGAATCGTACACGAAAATCAACCTATGCAAGAAATTGGCAAGTGTTTCCTATAATTTCTACTAAGTGTCACGTATTATACTAGGAGCATATAATATTCGTTATTTGTATGTAGTTGTCCAAATTGCATGATATTTTCAAACTGGAGCACATGAGCAATGTAGTAGTACCAAATTTTGGAGATTTCAATTTCGAAGAGCTACGCGTTCAAGGGAAAAGGAATAGCACAGAGTGTGGTGTGCACGTCAAGCAGTGGATGCGCTATGGATCCAAGGATCTGGATAGAGTGGTCAGTATATCGTCAAACAAATAACTTGTTTAATTTGTATTTTTTTTAGTTCTAACGAAGTCTTATATGTCATAATGTAGATAGGAGAAGAACACAAATTACCTCCTCGAAAGGAGATTCTATGGTATCTGGCTACACATTTTGAAAATTGTGCACGAGAAATTCTTTTCGAGCATGTAGTAGTTGAATGCATGGAACGAGGCAAAGAGAGAAAGAGTTCAAACAAAAAAGCAAAGAAATGAGGTCATTAAGTTACAATGTTGCATTATTTAGACAATACGTTGAATTTATATTTGCGAGGTTGTTTCCTTTTGGATATTGAATGTTTTTCGTTTATTAGATTTGTTATACAATTATGGATGTCAAGGAATTTACGATTTCAATCGTCTAGAACAAAAGGTCGACCACATAATCAAAGCGGTCAACCCTGTAGGCAGAGTAGAGGACGACCTCCTATGCTTAAGGTCGATATTTGATACCTTTACTTAGCTACTAAACAATGTGGAATAAGGATTGAGTCTTGTCTGTTTCGCCTTTATAAAAAACAATCGACAATTCGTGTAAAGAGATCGACCTAAATGGTTCGAATTAGCTTATTACTTACTTCTACTTGTCCAATTAGAATTTTGCGTACTTGTCCTTTTTGAATTATGATTTTATGTATCCTTCACCAATTGGGATAAGTGTTCTCCATACTAGTAAGGATAAAAAATTAGTCTACATTCTCTATAAATAGATGGAAGTCTTAAGACTTTATTCGTACTTTGATTTATGCAATTTGTTGGAGTGAAGTTGTAATCTCATCGCTCTTATTGTAATCGTGTGTTGGTGGCGGTTTATTCTTACTCCGGTCGACCTTATCATTAAGTGGTCGACCTTGTTGCCAAGGTATGTTTTGATGTGTCGTGTGTGCTAGTTAACAGTTCTCTGTGGTTCACTTTTCCCTAATTAGGTCGACCACCTCCACCTTACGGTCGACCGCATCTGTGTAATTCTGTGATAAGGTCGACAATACAGTGGATCCAGGTCGACCGCAGCTGTGTAATTTGGTGATAAGGTCGACCGTACAGTTGATCCAGGTCGACCTTATGAGACCTAATTTTGATTTTATTTAACATACAATTCGTATTCTGATCATTGCAGGATGGAGACTAGAGATGATACAGATGATAGAGATGCTGACGAGATTAACTTCGATGAGCTCGAGGAGGATCTATGGATAATACGGATGATACAGATGATGAAGTGATTGGGGACGATGAGGAAACAGAGGGTGTTGAAGAAGAATTTATGGATGGTGAAGAAGATACTGAATATGAACAACAAATTCCTTCCTTGGAGTTCCAAACATTAGAAGATGCAGAGAAATTTTATGATGCCTATGCTAAAGCGAAAGGGTTTAGGGTTCGATGTAGAGATCTTCGGAGGAGTCGTCAAGGAGTAGTAATTGGGAGGTCAATGGTATGTTCTAGAGAGGGGAATAGACAGAAGATGCATATAGATATAGAAGGTCGGACACGACAACATCGTAAGATGACAAGACATTCTTGCAAGGCATCGTATACTATACGCTTTGATCGGAATACGAAAATGTGGGTTGTTTCTAAGTTCGAGAGGAAGCACTCACATCGTTGTTGCAATGAAGAAGAAACTCAATTCCTTCGGTCTCATCGAAATGTGAGTGAAGTAGGGCTTTGGCGATAGGGATGCGACAGTCGGGAATAATACAACGCCACATTGTGCAGTTCGTGAAGAATAAAGTTGGAGGATATGAGAATCTAGGGTACACTTGACTCACTTCTACTGTCACTCCAGGAATTGGCCAAGTGAAACCACTTCCTAAAGCGTAGTATAGCGGGTTTGGGTTTAAATGTCAACCCGGGTCCTAGATTTGATGACTACTCAGTGAATTCTTGTTATCTAGCAATGAAACTTTAATGCAAGTCTAAACTAACAAACTAACAAAGCAAGTAAACGGTTGTATTCAGGTTAAGAGAGGTCACCCGGATATGGTTCCCCCTAGACTGCAGTTAAGCCGGATTGCAATTACCAAGTTCAGTTTCTATGATAGTTATGCTGCGGAAGGTTCTTAAACAGCCTGAAGTCTCGACTAAAGGTCTTCAGACCCTCTCAATCTGAGTCTCTAGCGGGCGACTAACCTCCACTGGAGTAAACAAATTGAGGCCCTAACAACAAAACCTCCACTACCGAAGTGAATTCGGTACAGAATAGTGAGTTGGCTCCTCGACTGAAGTCACCAACTCCCTACCTCCAATCAAGGATGCTCTATCAACCTAGGCAGATATTCTCATTCTAGGTTAAAGCAGAAACAACAGGAATTTGATCAGGATTCATGCCATTCAATCAATCAAACCTCAATCGAATATAATCAAATCATAGAATCAGTACTTGGGTTCATACAATCAAACCTAACATACAAATCTAGGGTTCTCCATACCCAGATGAATGGGAGAACTACTCCATGGAGAAAGAAGCAAAAGCAGAATCAGACGCGGAATTCATACTGTGCAGGATGGATTCCTGCTCCTGGACGTTGATCGGCACTTCTCCAAGCTCAAACTGGCCTCCAATGGTGATGAAGATCAAGCTAGGGCACTTGGAGACTCTTGTTCGTCGCTTTATCTCTCTAGGAATCGCTCTCTCTCTCTCTCAAAACTCGAATCCCCTTCTGTTTTGGCTGAAATCTGCTTAAAAGGGCATCAGTGGCCAAAGCACGGTCGAGGGAACGGCCGTGCTTTCCTCCAGCCCGCCCGTGCTTTGGCTAGGGTTAATTACACGGCCATTGTGATGGGAGAAACACGGGCGTGTTTGATGATGGACACGGCCGTGCTTGTGGTGGCCACGGCCGTGCTTTGTCTCAGCCCTGCCCGTGTTTTTAGCCAATGTTTGCCAAACTCAGATTAGCTCTCGGCAGTAAAAGCACGGTCTCAGAACACGGCCGTGTTCTGATTTAGGTGTGCCCGTGTTTTGGCTCCAGCTCGACGAAATGACTTCCGAATGCCCCGAAACTCGTGCTTAGCCTTTCCTTTGGCGCCTGGGACCTGAAATATGACAAAGTAGCACAACCCGGCGTAAAATAGGCCAAAAATACACGACTATGCCCCTCAAACGGATAAGAACTAGGGGCGCAAATATGTGCAATTACATCGTTATCAACACTCCAAAGGATTTGGATAACGTTGTTCAGAAATCCCGAACAGTTGACGACGATCTAATAGGAGATGTGAACCAAACATTGGGTTACTTGCAAAGTAAACATCCTTCTGATGCTAACAGATTCTTCAAGTACACAACCAACGATCAAGGTGAATTAAGCAATCTCTTTTGGTCAGACTCCACATCGAAAGCAGATTACCATTTTTTGGGATGTCTTGGCGTTTGATGCATGCTACAAGCGCAACAAGTACAATCGACCATTTGTTATGATGGTTGGTGTAAATCACCACCACTGTAACATCATTTATTGTTTTTCCCAGTTGGATAACGAGACAATCCCCAACTACGTTTGGCTGTTGAATTCTTTTCTGTAGTGTATGAACTCTAAGATGCCGACTTCAGTGATCACAGACGGATGCAAGTCTATGCGTGGCGCCATTACTACCGTTCTGGTTGGAGTGCCTCACTGTTTGTGTATTTGGCATATTGAGACAAATGCAACAACAGTCGTTCATAATAGAGAGTTCGTTAGCGCATTTAGCCACTTGGCGAAAGCACGTATATCAAGTGAGGAGTTTGAGAGGGGCTGAGAGCGTTTGATTAGTGAGCATGGTTTGTCTGCAAATAAGTGGTTGCAAGATTTGTACGCTGACAAATTACTTTGGGTAGAAGAATAATTGAAGGATATTTATTTCGGTGGACTCCAATCAACCTCGCGATGTGAGTCATGTAACCATTGGATAAATGGGTATGTGGGAACTCAATACAACTTGTAACTTTTTGTTCCGGGCATTGATGAAGCACTAGAAGGGATGCATTTCACGGAGGTGCATGATGATTATTATTCTAGGCACACGAGGTTGGTCTGCAAGCATGCCCTTCGCACATGGAAAATGCAAGCTGAAAGTATCTACACACATCGTACATTTGCTATCTTCAAGTTTGAACTAGAGAATGAAGCTATTTATGTATTAGCGGAGACAAGAACTGAATCAGATGGGACATAGACATTCATTCTGAAGAACTGCATGAACCCAAATCAGATAAGGAGGTTAACATTTACTACGACCAATCAAGATCTAAAATGTGAGTGTGCATTATTTGAATCTAAGGGGTTTTCATGCAGACATAGGCTTCCAGTCAGAAAAAATAAGAGATTTACAGCGCTACCCTCCACGTGGTTCAAGCTTCGATGGACCCAAAATGCGAAGACACTATATCGTCATCCTGGAGTTGGAGGTGATATGGCAGAGAAAGTTGGTTGAATGATAAGACATGGGGGATTGTCTCTAAAGTGTAAGCGTTTGTGTGACATCGCGTGTGGTAGTGAAGCTGCTTTTAATCATGTCTCTAAGTTGTTGGGTGAACTTACGCAATGGGCTTTGAGCTGCGTAATGGTGAGTATGTGCGAATAGACAATGCTCATGGTGTCCATGGTGGTGATGATGATGATGGTTGATAGGGCAAAAGCGTAATGCCAATTCCTATCTTGTAGTAAAACCGGGAAGTCCGGGTATCGTCTCTCAGGGACTGGTACAACCTTAAGTTCTATCAATTTTATGAGAAAACTATAAGTGAAAATTGTTAAATGAGACTAATTTCTAAAAGCAAAATAAAATAAACAAAGTAACTAAATGAAAACTGTTCGGGAGAAATTCAATGGAGAAAGCTCTGGGAGAGACATCGGGACTCACTACCTATCATATCAAAATTAATTCACATAATCCAATCAGTTTAATCCAATTCTCTACAGCCAGGATATCACGAATGTGCTAGCTATCCCTGTCGGGAATTACTACGTACTAAATAATTAAATCAAATCCTACTGTCATAGCTCAATAACTTAATTATTTAGCCTGAAGAATGATATCCCAATCAAGACCGCATAGTACCTTATTTAATCCACTGTCGCTTCGATAAGTTACTATGTCACATGAAATAGGTTCAGTTATTAGGGTTTCACTGTCGCTAATAACCTAATGAACAACAAATCAATGTATTGGGGGCCAGTCAACACAAAGCATTAAGCAATTTCATGCAATAGAGATTGGAAGAAAAGAATTAAGAATTAATCCATCAAGTCAAGAAATAGCTACATCTTATGGTGTTTCCCCCAGAAATTGGGGTTTAGTTCATGACGAAACTTAGATAAAACAATAGGGTTTTGTTCATCATGTTCTAAATCAACAATAAACAACTAGTTCGGTCTAGAAAATCCAACCAAAGTAATCGCCCTGGTTGAAATCAGCTCAAGCCGCCTTGGAAAGCTCAATCAGCAATTGCCGTTCGATGGAATTTGCTCGTCCCAAGCCTTCCGCTGCCCTCGCTTTTCTTTCGCCCAAAAGAGATTCCTCTCTCAAAATTAAAATCGTCTCCTTCCCCCCAGAGAATTAATTCTGCTTCCCTCCCTCCTTATTCTCCAGTTCCGTGTCCCAAATAATGATCCTCTCCCCTTTATTTTTCTTTCCTCCTGTTCCTTTTAATTTCCGGTCCAAGTAAATCCTTCCCAAGGAATTCCTTTTCTTCAAAGTCTCCAGCCCAAAATATAATTCCCTTCTCTTTTGTTCCGCCCAGAATTCCGTGTCCCAAGTTGCTTCCTAGCCTTCTCCCGGTCCGACCCTTTTGTCTCCTTTCCAAGCGGCTTCTATGGCTGGTTCAATTAATTCAAGAAAAGCCCATTCGGTCCATTTGAATTACTCCATTAAGCAATGCCAATTTTTCATTTCATTTACCTGAAACAAATAAAATATTTGGCACTCTACGGTAATGGTTTTATAATCATTCCAGGCTTAGTTGAACCCAAAAACAAGCATTATATGTCGCAAACATATTATGTAATAATCACACTAAGCTCACAAAATCAATATGTTTTCGACAATTATCAAAACCCCACACTCAGTACTTGCTTGTCCCTAAGCAACAATTCAGACAAGAGAACGATAATTGGAGAAAAGACATCACAGACCAGGGAGACACAACCTAACTCAAGACATAAGATCCACAACACACGAACACAACATCAATCAAATCATAGAATCAGTACTTGGGTTCATACAATCAAACCTAACATACAGATCTAGGGTTCTCCATACCCAGATGAATGGGAGAACTACTCCATGGAGAAAGAAGCAAAAGCAGAATCTGACGCGAAATTCATACTGTGAAGGATGGATTCCTGCTCCTGGACGTTGATCGGCACTTCTCCAAGCTCAAGCTGGCCTCCAATGGTGATGAAGATCAAGCTAGGGCACTTGGAGACTCTTGTTCGTCGCTTTCTCTCTCTAGGAATCGCTCTGTCTCTCTATAACTCGAATCCCCTTGATCTTTGGCCTTTTTTTCCTTTAAAACAGCTGCCTGTCGGGATACCCGGTCGGGTATTATTAAAACGCACGTTTCATGCTAGGGGAAAATCCCCGGTCTGCTCCAATAATCCCCGGTCGGGGATTTAAGCTTCACGACCGGGCCCCCCTCTGTTTCTCACGGGTGCCCAAAATGATAAATACCCGGCCTCCTCAGAATAATACCCGGCCGGGTATTTTTGGTCTTGGCCGGGTATTTTCTTCCTCCAGCACACTTCAAGCCTCACTTGCTCCTTTCGACCCAAATCCCGTTCCTTCGCCTCGATTCCAACACCGGGTCCTGAAATACGACATAAACACACAACCTTTCGTGAAATCGGCTTAAAACCCGAGAGTCAACCTCTCAAACGGCTCAAGAATAGGGGTGAAAATATGTGTAATTACCGGTCTATCAGATACCCATTTATTCGATGGCGTTTTAATTACATATACAAAAATTAGACCAATTTGTAGAACTTCAAAAGTACAGGTACTAAAATGTAATACACAAAAATTTTAGGTACTAATGTAATGTTCCATCAATATTTCGAGGAATTATATGCCTAAAAAATAAATTTAGCATATAGTTGAGGCTTAATTTATTTTATGGTGATGTATTTAAGATGATAATTATTTATTTTTTTATAGAAAATAGGAAACTATTTATTTAATATGTATAATTGTTGAAAATTCTAGCCCGGATGAAAAAAAAAAGAAAAACTCTAGAGAGAAGCAAAGGGAATACAAACTGGAACTCGCTTAAAATTTCTCGCCTTCAAATTCCATAGTGGAAAATGACGACTTTCTAATCAGTAATAACCATATTTTTTTTAATTGGACTCAACACTGAGCTGAAAAAGTTAGTGATTCATGGTTCAATTATTAATTCTCTAGACTATTGGTCAGTCGTGCATGGACTCGTTCGTACTTGTGATTAAAATATATACAAATAGTATACTAATTAGGGTTAGACGAAGGCAAAGAAAGAAATAAAGAAAGAGTTATGGAAGGCGATTAAAAAATGAAATAAAGAGGAAGTAGATGATGGAAATGTTTTGATCAATTCTTTTAGTTGACCGTCAATACAATAGTCAACCGTTTTCACCGGAGCGATTTATTTACACTTGCTTATGTAGATACCACATATTTTGTTACATGTAGTTAGTAGAAGTTTGTTTAGTACCCTGTAAATGTACTAAATGAGTTTATAAAGTCACTCTTGCAATATTTCAGAATCGTCGGATTCATGGATTCAAGTGAAATCTAAACATTGGACCAATATGTAAATGTAAAACATTGTAGGTACGAAAATCTTATAAAATTTAGATACCAAAACATAATTGTTTAATTATTTTACATTAAAATTAAATTTGGGGTATCAAAATATAAACTGTACATTATAGTTACTAAGCTGTAATTTCAATAAATTTAGAATTTCAGAATGCAATAGTTTAGGCAGTAACTTCACTTCGACCTTATATATTAATAATAGTAATTTTTACGCAAAAGTATAGTAGATAGGGAAATTGATAAAAGTGAGTAATTCTTCAAATATATCTGTACACTGTAATAGGGATATTCGAGCTAAAGACGAGCGTGCGGGACTCAGTCTGTTGGTCTCGAAAATTGGGAAAAAATCCCATAATACATTAATTATTAAAAAAAATTCCCAAAATACAGTACTTATAAAAATATTTCCCAAAATACAGCAGTTTGGTTATCACCACTGCAAACCAAGACAGTGAATGAAATCACCGTTTTGGACAAAAACGGTGATAGCATCATCGCTGTGGACAACAACAGTGATGCTATCATCACTGTGGTTAATGGCGGTGATTAATTCACCGTTGATTTGCGACGCGATGAAGGATCCTCACCGTTGAAGCAAAAAGCGGTGAAGTGGCGCAGATCGCTGACGTGGAAAGCGGGGCTATCACCGCTGACCAAAGCAGTGATAGCCCCGCTTTCCACGTCAGCGATCCGCGCCACCCGCGCCTTTCACCGCTGCCGTTGGATCCAGTGAGGCGCGGATTGTGGTTTTTCTCCACGATCCGACGCCTCACGCCGCGCCACGTCAGCTATCCAGTCCATCACCGCTTTTGTTGGACGCAGTGATTTCACTGCCTTTATCAGATGCGGTGATTGGTCCCTGGTAATTTTTTCCAGCGCCCCTTTCCCCCCTTTCCCCTATAAATACCACTCCCCCCCCCCCCCCCCCCCCCCCCCCCCCCCCCTCATTCCAAACCACACCAAAATCTTATACTTCTTTCTCCCTCCTTTACTTTCCTCTAGTTTCGTTCTAAGTATGCTCTGTGGTTGCGGCTAAGTCCGATCTTCCGCATCAGAAAGAATTACTAGAGTTTTTGTTTTGTCGATACTCTCGCTAGCTTTTCGGCAAAAAATGGACGAAGAGGCTTTGAGAGTACGTAAATTAATTTTATTCTTTTGTGATTTTTTTTTACATGGGTGCTCAAATTTAAATTGATTTGATTTTATATTTTTTTATAGATGGGTGCTGAGATATACGACCCTCGATTGTATATCGATCCTGGCCCAAGGGATTGAAGGTATTTAACCGGGCAAGATCAACATCGCTCCCGTTCAATTTGGAACAATAATCCGGTAGACACACTAAATTTATTTCAATAGTTTTAAAGTTTTTATTTTTCTTTATATTGACTGATAATATTGTGTTTTTTGTTTTGTAGGAATCACTTATTCCCATCGCTCATCGAGGGACATGTCGATTGCCCCGTTGGCATGATCGACTGCAGCCCTATATAGAGAGGACAGGATTGCACATGCTGAGGCACTTTACGAGGCTTGATATTGACAACGATCTGCTGACGGCAATGGCAGAGCGATGGCGCCCCGAGCTGCATACCTTCCACTTTCCCGAGGGTGAAATGACGATCACCCTCAAAGATGTTGCCATCCTCACCGGGCTCCCGATCACCGGAGATGCCATCATCGATAGCTCGAAAAAACCGGAAGATGGTTGGGGGCCGTTGATTCTAGAGCATTTGGGGTTCGACATGCCGACCACCACGCCCGTCGACGATCATGGGCATCCACCACTGAATGCGGGGCAAGTATCGGTCGCGTGGCTTGTTGACCACATCCAAATGGAGGTTAACATAGGCCCCGACACTCCTGAAGATCAGGTGGAGCAGTATGCACGTGTCTACCTAATTGGTTTGGTTGGTGGGTTTCTGTTCCCCGACAAGTCAAACCGGTGGACACAAGGCATGTGGTTAAATATGCTTTTCGGTGACTGGGACGAGATTGGGAAAAAAAGTTGGGGGTCGGCCGTCTTGGCTGGGATCTACCGAGAGTTGTGTACTTGCTCGAGGTTGGGAGCGAAACAAGCTGGCGGTGCGATGTTCATACTCCAACTCTGGGCATGGGAGCATCTTCCGTTTTTAGCACCTCGAGACCCTCGGGAATTCTGGTTGCCAGACGATGAGCTACGATTTGTAGCAAATCCCCCATATGGTTTCAAGTAAGTTTAATTTAAGTTTAATTTATTTTAGATATGCAATGGTAGTATTTTAGTGAATTTAGATCTATTCCAAGTAAGCGAATTTAGTGAATTTTAGTGAATTTAGATCTATTCCAAGTAAGCGAATTTAGTGAATTTTAGTGAACTTAGATATCTTTCAAGTAAGGAAATTAAGTGACATTTTAGGTCTGCAATTATAGTATTTAGTGAATTTAGATATCTTCCAAGTTAGGAAATTTAGCTAGATTTTTCTAACCAAATCGTATTTAGCTAATTTAGATCTATTGCCAAGTAAGGAACGTGGTAAGGTGTTGGTGCCTGACGGAACGCCACCTCTCTGTGTAGTAAGGTGTTGGTGCCTGACGGAACGCCACCTCTCTGTCATCGATATCGTCGATATCGTCCGTATCTTCCTCCTCACTGACTGATGTCAAATCTTCCTCACTTTCATCGTCACTAGAGGCGAATGGATAGCTCGACTCAGGATGGTCATCGTTGCCGGCATAACCAACATCGTCTTGTTGGTCATGCGAAGAACGCCCAGATCGAAGGTTGTTCGCAATGTCAGCCCACTCTGGACCCCAAGCAGGCCATTGATCACCGTCGGGCTGAACGATATTGACGGCAGTCTCAGTTGGTTGCAGGTATTCTTCCCAACCACCACCTCCTTCATAACTACCTCCTCCGTAGTTGCTTGAAGTACCACCCCACCCATACCCTCCTGCAGAAGTACCTCCTTCGTAGTTACCTCCTTCATAGTTACTTGAACTACCACCCCAGCCATACCCTCCTGCAAAACCATCATCACAAGAATACTGGTGAGAATGAGTTTCACCGACTGGCTCGGTCTCGACATACACCTCTGCAAGCCGCAACCCGTTGTCAGATAGGAACTGTATCATCATGTTCACCGAGTCATCATCGTTTATGACAACTTTTTCGTACACAACTCCGCCAGCACTCATGTTTGGATAGCGGTAAGCAATTTGACCAACTCTCCTTTGCTCGCCCGTACAAGTCCTTTCTGCACAAATGTCATGGAGTTCTTGCCACGAGAATCTCGACTCAATTTTTAGCATAGTGGATTCGCCATTTTCATAGTCGATGCCAATGTTCGAGTTTGTCACCCGACCATTCCACCGAATAATAAGCCGAAACTTCTTAAATTTAACCATGTCTGCAATTTATAATAATTAAGTATAGTATATAATTAGTACATTAGGGATACAAAAACAATATCATCCAAACCCATAAACAAACGCATGTAATTGATCTATCATGAGAAAACTAAACAAATTCATCTAAATTCATAACTAATTCACTACTATCATATCATAATTAATCTAAATATATCATAATATATTTTCCAATAACCGCAATTCACTAAATACAGACATATATTTACTAACACATCAACATGTAAACAATACATAATTATAACATACCGACTCCCGATCTATCATGAGAAAACTAAACAAATTCATCTAAATTCATAACTAATTAACTAACATCTATCAATATCATAATTAATCTAAATATATCATAACATATTTCCCAATAACCGCAATTCACTAAATACAGACATATAAATTACTAACACATCAACATGTAAACATTACATAATTATAACATACCGAATCCCGACGAGTTTCTTGAGCAGTAAACCAACTCCAAACCAGCTGAGAAAACGACTAATAAAACACTAATTTTTGTACTAATTTTCTGTAAAGTAGCAATAGGGGAAGTGGAGGTCAGTATTTATAGAAATTTTTTTTTTGCAATCACCGCCTTTGACGAGAACAGTGATGTATTCACCGCCATTGTCCTCAGCGGTGATTGCTTGGTAGCTGTGACCTAATTTCCACCTACCAGGCCGGTAAAACGTGTCAATTATCACCGTTTTACACATCAGCGATGATATCATCGCTTTACACATCCGCGATGATAAGGTCGAGTTTCACCGTTTTGGACCAAAATGGTGATTGCATTCACTGTCTTGGTTTGCAGCGGTGATAACCAAACTGCTGTATTTTGGGAAATAATTTTATAAGTACTGTATTTTGAGAATTTTTTTTAATAATTAGAGTATTATGGGATTTTTTCCCGAAAATTGACAAGTACGTGGGGAAATTGATATGTATAATCTGACATTCATCCATCTCAATCACTTTATCAAATTTGGACTGACATTAGATAACTCTCTCCTTTATCACAATACCCTACCGCTTTCTGTCGTGTTTGTCTTAATTGTCCAAAACTTTGTGGTTTAACCGTTAAATTAACCAGACATGTGGTTTGGTAATCCAAACATAACCATTTTAAGTTGATTAGTTTCTTCCGACCCGGTCTATCTTTCTTGGGAACTTGGCAACTTGCTAGGCGTACTCATTCCCAGAACAAACGATCAATTCATCATTTATTCTTATGTTTATTTTCTTTATAAAAATTGGAGTATATAGGTACAAAATCTTACAAAACTCATATTTGAAATAGTCCATCAATATATTATAGGGTATGCATATGGTGACTTGCAAGTCACAGTAACTTGAAAAAAATGGTTGACCTCTTCTATTAAGTGGTCGAACACTTTACCAGAAAATGGTCGACCTTTTCTACCAAATGGTCGACCACTTGAGTCTATGAGTCTACCACTACCGGAAATGGGTTGACTTAATGACACAGTTACCTTCAACTGGTCAACCTCTTCCACCTAGTGGTCGACCTCTTCCACCAAGTGGTATACCACTTTAGTCAACCGGTCAACCACATCCAGAAATGGGTCGACCTGATGATGATAATCAATAGGAAATAGCGAAATCAAAAGAACACGAACAACCGGATTTGCGTGGTATCCCTGCAGTATCCAGGACTAATCCACGGAAGAGTATAAACTATTCAGCTACTGATGTGATTATGATAATAGTCTGCGTACCTCAACCTAAGCTCTAGCAACATATATATACCCCTAACAGCCAGCACCGAACCCTAGCTCCCACGTCCAAGTTGCATGGACTTCATGGGTCGGTTACAAGAAGAAGAAAAAGGCCTACATCTACATATAAGATACATGGGCTATGGAAGCTGTGACCTAATTTCCACCTACCAGGCCGGTAAAACGTGTCAATTATCACCGTTTTACACATCAGCGATGATATCATCGCTTTACACATCCGCGATGATAAGGTCGAGTTTCACCGTTTTGGACCAAAACGTTGATTGCATCACCGTTTTGGTAGAAAGCGATGATGCTATCATCGCTTTTAACCAAGACAGTGATGCAATCACCGTATTGGTCCAAAACGGTGATAGCATCATCGCTTTTGTCCAAGACAGTCTGTTTTGGTCCAAAGCGATGATGCTATCACCGTTTTGGTCAAAAACGGTGATTGCATTCACTGTCTTGGTTACAAGAAGAAAAAGGCCTACATCTACATATAAGATACATGGGCTATGGGCTACGTATACAAATACAGATACATGGGATTTAACTCTCTAACAGCCTCCCCCAAATTGATGCTGATTGGAAAGCATCAATTTGTTCGACAGGTACCAGTGACGACTTGTAGAAAAAGCCTCGGTGAAGAGATCGGCAACCTAATCCTCTGTGCGAATATGATGAAGGGTAAGCGTGCCAGCACCAACTAGATCCCGTACATAGTGAACATGAATTTCAATATGTTTAGTGCGGTCATGAAGAACAGGATTAACCGCAATCCGGATAGCACTGGTATTGTCAACAAAAAGATCCATAGGTAGAGAGCAGACAACCCCCAGATCAACCAACAGACGCTGTAGCCAAACAAGTTCCGAGGCAACATCAGACATAGCCCTGTACTCCGCCTCAGTAGAAGATTTAGAAACCTTATCCTGCTTCTTGCAACGCCATGAAATAAATGAATCACCAAACTGCACACACCACCCCGTAGTAGACTGTCGATTATCAATACACCCAGCAAAATCAGAGTCAGAGTATGCTCGGAGAACCATAGGACCAGAAGCTGGAAACCGTATACCCACATCACGCGTCCCTTGAAGATAACGCAGGACACGGTGAACGGCAGACAGATGATCAGTACGAGGTGACGCCATAAATTGACTGACTACCTAAACAGCATAAGATATATCCGGACGAGTAGCAGCGAGATAGATCAGACTGCCCACAATACTTCGATAGGCCGCACCATCAGGAAATAGATTCCCAGAATCACGACCTAATTTGACATTCATCTCCATGGGTGTAGCAACTGGACGACAATCAGCAAACTGATGATCATCAAGTAAATCAGAAATATACTTGCGCTGACAGAGAAGAATACCACTGGAATCACGAACAACCTCAAGACCAAGAAAATAAGACAAATCACCGAGATCCTTGATATTAAAGGCGGCACTCAACCCGTCTTTCAGACTCTGAATACCCTGAAGATCAGAACCGGTAATAACCATATCATCAACGTAGAGTAAAAGAGCAACAATACTAGCAGCAGTCATTCGAATAAAGAGGGAAGGATCGTTCTGACTCTGGCGAAAACCGAGTTGACTGATTGTGGTATGAAATTTCTCAAACCAAGCACGAGGTGCTTGTTTGAGTCCATAGAGAGAGCGATTGAGCCGACAGACCTGATCCGGAGTACCTAAGTCATATCCCGGTGGGCGCTCCATATAAATGACCTCCTCGAGATCACCGTGCAAGAACGCATTCTTTACATCCAGTTGATGTAAAGGTCAGTTCTGACGAGAAGCAACCGCCAGTAGTGTGTGAACAGTGGACATCTTCGCCACCGGAGCAACAGTTTCGTTGTAGTCAATGCCGTATTCTTGGGTGAAGCCCTGAGCTACAAGTCGAGCTTTGTAGCGATCAACAGAACCATCCGGGTTCATCTTGACAGTGTACACCCACTTGCAGCCGACAACGGAGGTAGAAGAAGGTTGTCGGGGAACCAACGTCCATGTGTTGCTTTCATGGAGAGCGTCCAACTCTCGGCGCATGGCCGCATCCCATCGAGGATCGGCCTGGGCTTGGCGATAGCGAGTCGGCACTACAAAATTATCAACCCCATGAGCAACAAAATCATTATATCGTGGAGGGGGTATACCTTTTGTAGCCCGATCGGAACGGCGGGGAGCTGGGGCATCCGCCGCACTGGAGAGCTCGCAGAAGAGGATGCGTCAGGTGATGCGGAGGGAGAGCCGGGAGATGATGTGGAGATGGACGGTGTAGAAGCACTGGACGATGCTGAGGAGTCCGAATGGAGGGGCGCATGTGGTGAGCTGGAGCCGCTGGAGGAGTCGGACGAATGTGGCGGCGGGGAGAACAGATCAGTGCTGGGAGGATCAGGGGGATCAAAATGCGGGATGAATGGATCATTATCATCACCGAACACAGGGAGAGGAGAGCCAGGTGCCAAGAGCTGAGAGGACTCGGGTGAATCGGGATAGAACATGATATTTTCAAAGAAAACCACCGAACTGGCTATGCGCATGCATTGAGAGGCAGGATCGTAACATAGATAGCCTTTATGAATATCATTGTACCCAAGAAACACACAACGAGCAGTTTTGGAAGACAGTTTAGTACGTTCACGTTTTGGAAGTAGAACAAAGCATAGACAACCAAAAACGCGAAGACGAGAGTAGCTAGGATGACGGGAGTGAAGAGCAAAAAACGAACTAGTATTTTTCAAAACAGGAGTAACCTGATAATTAATAAGGCGAACAACAGTAGCGACGACTTCAGGCCAAAATTTATCAGGCACATGTGACGCCAGTAACATAGCACGAGTTAAGTCCATCACATGGCAATTTTTACGCTCAACTAGTCCGTTTTGCTGCGACACCCCAGGACACGATTGCTGAGTCAAGACACCAAGAGATCGATACACATCATATAACGGAAATGAACTAAATTCCCCCCAGGATCTGATCGGATAATTTTCACCGGACGACCAAATTGAGTATTGATCATCTTTAGAAATTCGGTGGCTACAGATTTAAGTTCAGATTTAAGGCGGAGAAAATAAACCCAAGTAAATCTAGTAGCATGATCGATAAAAAGGGCAAAATATCAAAAACCACGATGGGAAACTGCAGTAGCAGGACCCCAGAGATCGGTATGAATGATGTGAAAGGGATCAGAAATAATGGTAGTGCTAGAAGGATGAGACGAACTAATAGTTTTGGCTTCAACACAGCTTGTACAAGAATGTTTTGACAAAGAACGAACATCACATTTATCAAGTAAAGACTGACGAAACATTGTTTCAAGACGACTAGAATGAGGATGACCAAGGCGTGAGTGCCAAAGATCCCAAACATCAGTGTTTAACAAACTAGAAAAACTAGAAGGAAAATGCTGACTCAAAGACTGTGATAAAGTTTTGGACGGACTACCGACAAGCCTATTAGAAGGACTACTGACAGACGACGTTGGTTGGCACCCGTTAAGCTCCTCCAAGTGAAAAAGTCTTCCCTTCTTACTCCCTTTTCCGATCTGCCTCCCCGTCTTCAAATCCTGTATAAAACAGCCAGTCGGAGCAAATAACACAGAGCAACCTTGCTCAGTCAGCTGACCAACAGACACTAGATTAGGAACTAGATTAGGAACATGGAGAGTGTTGGGTAAGGATAAATGCCCGTTATTCATTGTTCCCACTCCATGAACCTTTAACTTTCCACCATTTGCAACACTTAAAGACATGTCAGAGACAGGCGCAACATTATTCAAGCTTTCAGAATGATTGGTCATATGATTGAAACAAGCCGAATCAAGGAGCCATGGAGAGTGAGTACCTGTACCATTAAGGGTAGCAAAGGCGGTGTTTATCGCGGTGGGCAGGGACTTCTGATGGGCAGCATTAACAAGCTGCTCGACTGTGGCGGCAGTGAGATTGCTACTACCGCTGTTGTTGCCAGCGTCGGGAAAGATAGCTGAGTGAGCTGTTCGGTCAGTCGCGGGGCGCCAGGCTGCTTGCGAAGACTGCTGCTCCTGGCGGGTTCCATAGCCCCGCGTGTTTCGATCGGGAAAGGAAGCACCACGGCCTCCCCCTGCACCATTCCCGCCAGCAGCTGTGCGCGCGTCATTACGCTGTCGTGTTCGACAGTCCAAGATAATATGTCCCGAGCGTTTGGCGTACACACATACATTCCATTGGCGGCAATGCTTTTTGGGATGCCCCTTCTCATGGCAAAAATGACACTCGATGTCAGTGGGCATACCTCGATTTTGGAATTGCGGGCGCTGAACAGCAAAGGTCGCCGGGTCTTGGGAAGCAGCAAAAACCGTCTCGCTCTCATGAGGGCGTACATCGAGTTGAGCTTGCGTACGAAGCCGGGTTTCTTCGCAGACAAGGAGAGGTATGACGCCATCGAACTTGAGATCATCTTTGTTCAGAAGAGTGTAGCGAACAGCCTCAAATTCAGGCCTGAGTCGCATCAAAAAATTGAGTAGCCGAGTCTGCTATCGTTCGAGAATAGCATCAGCTGAGGCAGGTTGTGGACGAAGCGCGGCAGTCACTATGTCTTGTTCCGTCTAGAGTTCTTGAGCCAGATTGAAGTACTCAGTGATAGAACGATCTCCCTGTTCCAGTCGAGCTAGGGAGAGCTGAATTTCGAATTGTCGGGCCGGATTTACGGTGGAATAAGTGGTGGTCAGGTGGCGCCACATCTGATTAGCTGAGGGAAAGAGTCGAAGACTCAAACACGGGAGGAGTCGACAGACCCCAAAAGCCAGGAGCGGACGCGGGCATCGCTCTGCTTCCAGTCAGAAATCTCCTTTGCCGGAGCTGTGGCCGCCGGGGATGGAAGTGTTCCATCGAGAATTCCCAGGTACCCTTTGCCTTCGATGAACACCTTGAACTGGAACTCCCAGAGAGAAAAATTGGTCGAGGTCAACCGAACATATGGGCGATCAGATTCCATCGCGTGAGGCTCTGATACCATGATAATCAATAGGAAATAGCAAAATCGAAAGAACACGAAAAACCGGATTTACGTGGTATCCCTGGAGTATCCAGGACTAATCCACGGCAGAGTATAAACTCTTCAGCTACTGATGTGATTATGATAATAGTCTGCGTACCTCAACCTAAGCTCTAGCAACATATATATACCCCTAACAGCCAGCACCGAACCCTAGCTCCCACGTCCAAGTTGCATGGACTTCATGGGTCGGTTACAAGAAGAAGAAAAAGGCCTACATCTACATATACATGGGCTATGGGCTACGTATACAAATACAGATTCATGGGCTTTAACTCTCTAACAGATGACACAATTACCATTAAGTGGTCGATCTCTTCCACCAAGTGGTTGACCACTTTCCAAGAAAATGGTTTACCGCTTCCACAAAGCGGTCTATCACTTGAGGCAACCGGTCTACCGCTTCTGGCAATGGGTCGACCTGTGACACACTTACCTTCAACTTCAACCTACTTGTTGGAGGAGGTAAACCGCTTCCGCCAAAACAGCCTACCGATTTCGCAAAATGGTTTATGTACCTCTTTCGGCGAACGATCTCTTCTTTCGGTGAACGGTCGACTAGATGACACAGTTATCTTATACTTACCTTAGGAAAATAATGGACAAAAGGAGATAAATATAAAATTGTTTTATAGTAATGCACTATCTTGTCACCTGTGGCAACCAAATTGCTACATAGATTATAGGTCAAGACAAAAAGAAACAACCTCTTTTTAACTCTTCTGGGATCAAAATCCACAAAAGTGATAATACGAGATTTATGGACGTTGAAGATGACACAATTGTATAACAAATATACTCTACTTTGAGCATCTTCATAACAACAATAACAACAAATTTGATCAATCACAAGATAACTATAGGATAGAAACAAGAAAACATAGAATTTGAAAGAAATATGAAAGTCTCTATAGAGTAAGTCAAATATAAAGGGTAATAACTATTTATTATACAAACCTTTTTCGGATTCTTTTTTATTAGCCAAACCTATCGAAATACTAAGAATTAGCCAAATATTAACTTTCAGTTAACAATTTTGTTAGTAATATTGATTTGGCAACATGATGTTGACTTAGAAGAGAAACATGAAGGTCAACATTCCGAAATTTTGGTATTTTAACTAAGAAAACTGTTACAAAATTATTAACGATAATGTAAAAATGGCTAATATTTTGGTGCATTATGAAAGATTAGGCTAATTAATAGCATTTTAATATTTTTGGATATTATAAAAGAATCTAAAAAAGGTTCGAATATAAAATAGACATTACCCAATATAAAATATAAATATGCGAAACATTTTTCAAATCTACGGGAGAACAATCACTCTAAAAACTTGTCATCCATGCTTGTAGCCCTTGTGCTAATTCTAAATCTCTTACTAGCAAACATATGTATTATTATTGGACTCTAATTACATGTCTTGACTCATGATATCACTAGCAATGGTTCATTAGTTGGGCTAATTATTGAAAGCGGTGGACCGCTTGGGGAGAGATATAGATCACTTTATTGAAGTGGTAGACCATTTTTTTCTATAGTGGACGACTTTAAGTGAAAGAGGTCGATCGTTTGTTGGACATAGCAAAATGAAAAATAGTACATCTGGTCGACCATTCTAACAATGAGGTCGACCGTCTTGTCCAAATAGGTTGACCATACACTGAAGAGGCCGGTCAGTTTTTCCAAGTGAAAGTGTTGCAAGTCACCGTAACAAAGTCCTATGTTATATGATGACCACAATTTATTAAGAGACAAGGAGAGGCGGTCTGATAATTAGACCCCCATTATTTTTCTTTTGCTGACACGAAATTCAAAAGAGTGAGATGATACTTTTGACCAGCCAAAGAGTACTATTTCTAATATCCTATTTTTCTTAATTAGGTCATATATCTTTTGTTCTAATTCAGAATTCAAATTTTTTTGCATAGAAATAATGAATGAATTATTCTATGCACAATAATATATATTTTGTTACGTTTTTTAAAAAAATAGCTCTTAAAAAATTATTAAAAGAACTCATTATTTATCCAATGAAATCCATTTTTTTATAATTTGAGAAGAATAATTATCCCTTCGAAAACAAGTGTTTCTATCATCTTGTCATTGTCATATAATGATCTTACCACTATGATAAAATAGAAAATATTGTCATATCATATTATGATACGATAGTGGTATGATATAATTATTATTTGCTCAAACATAAGACTTTATGTTATCTTACCACAGTCATACTCACATCATACCTCTATGGTAGGAATTCATAATATCATGCTCTCATTACTTTCATACCATGATCTTACTAGCGAGTTGGTATAATTGTGACTAGCCATTAAAAAAGTTTACCTGCAAAAGCAATTCGTAAACTAGCCATTAAAAAAGTTTACTAACATTTATAATAAGTTTATGGTAAATTAGCAAGATTGTATCAATTTATACACTTTCCACTTTGGCTCATGTGAATCCATGTAGTATTTGCATCAAAATTTTCAATACTCTATCAACCAATTGTGTAGAAAAGTTGAGAAAACTAACACATTTGCGACTTTGATATATTAATAGTTTATAATTTGCTTCAAATATCTAATTGATATTATACAACACAATAACTAATAATAATAGTCCAAGAATATTATTTTTTCTCCATTTTTAGAAGTTGATGGTCAGTGTGTAGAGCAGCTAGGAAACATGATGAATATTTTATAGCATAAGAATAACATTTTGTCATGTGAAAATATAGTGCGAGTCATTCGGGTGACCCGCAATCCATCCAACATCCACCCACATAAGTGTGGTTAGGAGATTTATCAATCTGCAATCCACCCATATCAATCACTCACTGCTTGCAGTTTGGGTTACTTGCTGGTGGATCAATATTGACCCGCAGATTAACTACCCACGTGCCCACCCTAAGGTTAGGTAGGGTTTTTCAGATTTCATTTATTTTTATGATTTATGTTTGATGGTTTTTGTTAAGATTTAGTTTTATAGTGGTTTATTGTCATATGGTACCCAAAATAATTATAATTTGAAGAGTGAAGTTTTAAATAGATACAAAATATGCATAAAAAGTGTGTAGTACTTATAATATTTATTTTTATGAAGTACTGATCCATTAACAAATTTTCAACGGTTGAATGTCGATTAAGCCACTTATAATATTTATGTTTATTATGTTTATAAAAATTACAATTTGGCAACCATCCTTAGAAAAATTATACCTAAAAAATATTATTTTACATATAAGTCCTCAATGAAATTTTATATTTTAATATTTAGTAACAAAATAAGCCTGTTTTATATTTTATGTCTTAAATTTTAATACATAAACTTTTTAAGCATTACAAATAAGCTTGATTTTGTATGTATATATAAGACAACATCAAGTAAATAAGCATCCATACCCAACCTAAACTCATTTACAAAAACCAAAGCCCATATAAACTTCACCCATACCCTACATCTAATTAAATAGTTACTTAGGTTTGGGTAAAATTACTTGAGTGGGTAATTGTCATTCCTATTAGGCAAGAAAACTTTGCGGTATGGTCCAGATCAGACAATACATACGGGCAATGGTATAGTTAGAGAAGGTTAGCATAGATCAGGAATCGAACCAAATACTACACGGTTCATAACAGACCATGTTGTGCAGTCTAGTTCGGTACGGTCCGGACCGTGCAGACCATATTGAGCGAAAATGAACTATTTGTTTAGCCAGGCACACAAAACTTGAACCAATAATCGAGATAAAAATCTATTTTCCCCTTATAACATAAATTACAAAACACACGCATAATTCGGATACCATAAATCAAAGTAAATAACAAAAGCACAAAGTTAGAGCAACCCAACATTTACCATAATGTCATAAACTTTAATATAATGTCATATTGAGATACAATCATCTCTACTCGGTAACAAAATGTAGTTTATGAATGAAGGGGGAATGAGATTTGAAAAATTATGGTTGAGACTTTAGTCCGGTTGAGGAGTTGAGAGAGTGGTCAGGTGAGCTGCTAACACAAATTTGGAAAGTGGGTTGGGTTTACAATTTGGTCTAGAAACCACGGTCTTAACCAAAACCAAACCAAGAAATCAATACATCTTATAATAGAGACCATGAACCACAACAAACCATTCTTAACGATCTATAATTCGGACCAAACTAAACGCTCCAGTTTAGTCCGCGATTCTTCAAACAGTCAGATCTATTTTTTTCTCCCAGCCCTAAACCCTAATAATAACAAGTATTAAACGTTGAGCGAGCTCCATAACGATATAGTCCATATTCCTTAGAGATTGTGGTTCAATTCTATTGAGTGCTGTAATTAGCGGCTGACCACTAACTGCATTACCCAGCAACTTTCCAACGCACCCCGCAAAAACTAACCAAAGAGACCACAAGTGTTAGTGTGTTCGTGGTTAACCTGCTACCCTCTCATACAAAGGCGAGGTATTTTTAACTTTTATTAGTACATGAATGGATTCCTTTTCTATTACAGATTGGGATTTGTTTCTTCACACAGATGGATTTTTGCCACTATCTTGTTGTCCTCTTTATCATAAAAGCTTGATTCTTTACACAGAGCAATTCGATTGCTTTCCCTTGTAATCCTTCAGTTTCATCACATCGGTTTTTATTGATATAAAGTGAATCATATTCTAGCAAGGATTGGGTTCGGAGTGTGGAACTTTTGATCATGAAACCATTCACTGATAATGCAGATCATCCCAACATCGAGGTAAGTTAAAAAGAAAATCCCATCGATGTAGCTCATCTCCATGTCCAAACCTTCATTTCCTTTGGAATCCGATTGATGCAGGGGAAATTTGCTGCAATTGTTGTTTGTTGGATTCTTGGCAACGGATGTCTCTTCGCGTGGAATAGTATGCTCACAATAGAAGATTACTATGTCCACCTCTTCCCGGTATTCTCAAAACTTGAGCTCTCTTTCTGTCTTTGCCCCTTTTAGATCTCATGTTGAATGCTACTAAGAAATCGTTATTGATTTCCAGAATGTAAGTTTCCATGTTGAAGGCTACTATAGAAATGTATTGTCCAATCCAAAAGCATTCAACAATTGATCCAATTATGCAGGACCATTATTTCCATCAAGTCGAAAACTGTATTCTCACAATCATCCGTCCAGAAAAAGAATTCTCACAATCTCGCCTATAAAATACATGGGTTTTGAAAATTCATGCATTCTGCATTACGTGCTAGTCAAATGACCCACTAATATTTTGTCTTCTTTTCTTGTCACAAAATGTTACCAATTTGCAGAAATATCATCCCTCGAGAGTCTTGACGCTCGTGTATCAACCATGTGCACTTACAACAATTGTCATTCTTGCATCCAGAGAAGCCAAGATCAACACTAGGAACAGAAACTTGGTTGGCTATGCACTTTTCTTCCTAAGCTCTCTTGCAGTTCTAGTCGTGAGTAACCCACTTCTGCCTCTTTCGTGTTACCTATTGTCCTCCCTGCTCTGTCTAATTGTCCTCTCCTATCATATATAAACACTTTCTCACCCGCTTTCCAATTTGCATAGTTGGATTTGGCCACATCAGGTAAAGGAGGCCTAGTAGCTTTCGTAGGAATATGTATCGTAAGTGGGTTATTTGGAGTTGCAGATGCTCATGTCCAAGGTGGAATGATTGGAGATCTCTCCTTCATGCATCCTCAGTTCATTCAGGTCCGCTAATTCATCAAACAACTCATCAGAAATCTGAATTACAGTTTCAGCTTGCGGGGGATTCAACCATATATACAACTCTAATGACTCACATTTCTGGGTTACTAGTCATTCCTTGCAGGCCTAGCAGCATCAGGTGCACTAACCTCGGCACTAAGGCTGATCACTAAAGCAGCGTTCGAGAATACTAAGAACGGTCTTCGCAAGGGAGCCCTTCTGTTCTTCGCCATCTCGTCGTTTTTCGAGCTTATATGCGTCGTTCTTTACGCGTTTGTCTTCCCTAAACTTCCTGTGGTGAAGTACTATCGTGCAAAGGCAGCCACTGAAGGGTCCAAGACGGTTTGTGCTGACCTTGCTGCTGGTGGACTCCAAACATTACCCGACCAAGAAGTACACACTTTGCTTCTTTTCGTTTTTTACCCCTTTCTTTTCGGTCTCAGAGTTTGAATTTACACGAATGTCGCGATTAGGCAGTCGAACGAGCTAAATACGAGACCCGATTCAGCAACAAGGAGCTATTGAAGCAGAATGCTGACTATGCGGTGGATATCTTTCTGATCTATGCATTGACACTGTCGATTTTTCCCGGATTCTTGTCCGAAGACACTGGATCACATAGTTTGGGAACATGGTATGTCTTCGTTTTGTTTTTGCTTAGAAAGATCAGATCGATGAGCAGGGGATGAAACAGGGCAATTTTTTTTTATGGTTCAGGTATGCGCTTGTTCTGATTGCAATGTACAATGTCTGGGATCTCGTTGGGAGGTACATTCCTCTCCTGAAGTTCATGAAATTAGAGTCTCGAAAAGGTCTGGCCGCGGCAGTCGTGTCTAGATTCGTGCTAGTTCCGGCGTTCTACTTCACTACCAAGTATGGCGACCAAGGCTGGATGATATTCCTAACGTCTGTGCTGGGTTTGACAAATGGCTACCTTACTGTCTGTGTCCTTACAGCCGCACCAAAAGGCTACAAGGTTTGATTTTTTTACACAACCAGTAATGAACTGACTAAGGTTTTGAGCTTGTGGTTGGTTGCAGACTGAGATTACTCCTTTTCTGTTTTGTTGGCTGTATAGGGACCGGAGCAAAATGCATTGGGGAATTTGCTGGTGGTGTTTCTGCTAGCAGGTATAGTCGCAGGTGTTACTCTTGACTGGCTGTGGCTCATAGGGAAAGGATGGTGAGAAGTGAGGGGAAATACAAGTTTAGGTGGATAGATATTATAATGGAGTTGATAGAGTGATGGTTTGTATTGTGTCTGTAAGTGTAAGGCAACAAATGGTAAGTGATTCCTGGGGTTGCTTAAAATTTTGGTCACAGTTCTGTATAGAATCTGCTCATACATGAGCAATATACATCATGCATGAGAATTCATGTTGGTGGGTAGGGTAATAGCAAGAACTTCAGAGGAGAAATCTCTCCCAAATGTTTCTATATGTATCATTGCAGCAGTCCCTTAACGGGCTTTTCATGGTAATATATGGATCGTATTATTTCATCGCCTTTTGTTTGTGCAACCCGACTATGGTACTCACAATTTATTTGTAAGAACATGCTCACAGATGTTGATTTTCGTTGGATCAAATACTGAGCCCTTCCCGACTGTTTGATGGACGTGGTGGCAATTTTTAATTGGCTCGAATCTCCTTGCACATGTCACCCAACTCCACATTAGTTACTTCCTTGTGGATTAGCTACTGGAGAAAAACGTGCAGTATTTTTCCACCTATCATAGCAAGTAATGAAAGAGGTTTGCCATGTTGGGCTCATATACAGAAGCTGGAAACAAAAACTGTCAAGCAAGGAATCCCTTGTTTTCACTCCTGAACACAGACTACGGAATACTATACATAAAATAAAAAATAAAAAACTGAATATGAACAAACACTAGAAATACACACAAACAACTAAAACAAAAGACTAAACAATCACCCAAAGAAAAGTAACAGAATATTCAAAACAATAATAAAAAGGAAAAGAACTAGTAACTTACTCCCTTTATGGAGAAGGTGTAAGTACCCGACAATGGTATCAACATTCGGTCTGTTGGAGTCGAATTTACCTTGTACGTAACCAGGATCATATTTCCTTCGGGTCTTGCATGTCTCCTTACTCGGTTAGTAAAGGACGTGCTCTTTGAGTTTGTAAAACGAATGTTAGGGTGCCTCTCACTCACTCCTAGTGTCACTCTAGAAAATGGCCAAGTGTAACCACTTCCTAAAGCGTAGTATAGCGGGTTTGGGTTTTAATGTCAACCCGGGTCCTAGATGTGATGACTACTCAGTGAATTCTTATTATCTAGTGGTGAAACTTAAGTGCAGGTTCAAACAAGCAAAAACACAAAGCAAGTTAAACGGTTGTTTCAAGTCGAGAGAGGTCACCCGGATATGGTTCCCCCTAGACTGCAGTTAAGCCGGATTGCAATTACCAAGTTCAGTTTCTATGAAAGTTATACTGCGGAAGGTTCTTAAACAGTCTGAAGTCTCGATTAAAGGTCTCCAGACCCTCTCAATCTGAGTCCCCAGCGGGCGACTAACCTCCGCCGGAGTAAACAGATTGAGGCCCTAACGAACCAAACCTCCACTACCGAAGTAAATTCGGTACAGAATAGTGAATTGGCTCCTCGACTAAAGTCGCCAATTCACTACCTTCAATTAAGGGTGCTCTATCAACCTAGGCAGATATTCTCTTTCTAGGTTAAAGCAGAAACAACAGGAATTTGATCATGATTCATGCCATTCAATCATTCAAACTTCAATTGAAGATAATCAAATCATAGAATCTGTACTTGAGTTCATACAATCAGACCTAACATACAAATCTAGGGTTCTCCATACCCAGATGAATGGGAGAACTACTCCATGGAGAAAGAAGCAAAAGCAGATTCAGATGCGGAAACCATACTGTGAAGGATGGGTTTCTGCTCCTGGGCGTCGATCGGCACTTCTCCAAGCTCAAGCCGGGCTCCAATGGTAATGAAGATCAAGCTAGGGCACTTGGGAACTCTTGTTCGTCGCTTTCTCTCTCTAGGAATCGCTCTCTCTCTAAAACTCGGAACTCCCTCACTTGTGGCTGGAAATTGGCTTAAAACCAGAAAATCCCGACTCACACGGCCATGTCACACGACCGTGTGACTCCCCCAGCTGCCCATGTGGCTTTGCACAACGCGGGGTTTCGTTAAGTGACTTCAGGCTTCCTACGCGGCCACGACCCACACGGCCGTGTGAGTGTCCAGGCTGCCCGTGTGGCTTTTGCCGAGCCTTCACAAGACCACAGTGGGTCTCCTACACGGCCGTGTGGCTTTTGGGCATGCCCGTGTGGCTTCCCAGCTTCTCGCCAAATGTCCAAACTCCGTCCAATCGACCCCGAACTCGTTCCTAAACCTTCATTCACGTACTAGGACCTGAAATATCACAAACAAGAACAACCTAGCGTGAAATTGGCCTAAAACAAGGGAATCGACATCTCAAACGGCTCAAGAATAGAGGTAAAAACATGTGTAATCAATGGTCTATCAAACTCCCCCACACTTAATCGTTTGCTTGTCCCCAAGTAAACCTAACTCAAACCAATGCAACTCTCGAGACCTCTATAGCAATAGACAACCTCGATCGTCGGTAGAGGATTTTCTAGATCATATAGCAGCTTACGAGGTCAACTGGTCTTCTAAGACATTCCCTATCTCTCTCAATACGAGTACTAGACTCAAGCCAGGATCATGAGAAGCAGTGGAAGTAAGACAGTCAGTTCATGGATAAAGGGACTCACAACATTCACAACCAAGGACTCGTTGTACCGGGGTGCTCTTTCACTTCATTTCACCGTTGGAACCCCTTTTTCACTTTCACTTTACTTTTGTTTTCTTTTTTTTTATTCACTTAGCGGGGGTTCCAACTGCAGTCTCTTACACGGTCGACCCTTATTAATCGAGCAAGAGCAATTTCCGTACATCTGGCGCTCGCTAGAGTACTTCTCTTAACTCCTTTTCCTCAACTCGTGTGGAGGGTCAATGAAATTAAGGGGGGTTGGAAGCTCTATCTGTGCCCTTAAAAACACATCCTCAAGTAGGCAAACCGTTCAACGGGTGGAAGTTTTACTTGTACTAGAGACGGCTTAGCTTCACCTTGTAGGAGTACCCCACTAAGGATCACTAAAATCTCTTCCAAAACTCGATTTTGTGCAATGAACGGTGCCGCACACGTTGGGCTTACCCCATGTTTAAGATTTAATGATTTTGACATGGAAGACCAACTGCATTTCATTTTTCACATGAGCACCCTGTTCGATACACGAGTCCAAAACACAATCCACATAGAGTCACCATTACCACATGAATTCAACGGTCCTAGCTCCACTAATTCACAAAATCAACTGGCACAATCTTATTCATAGAACAAAAAATTTAAACCTGCCTTGTGATACCTACCTTGCTAATGCACATGACCACATCAATACGTTCATGAAAACTCTGGCCCGACTTTCATGATTTGTCTTATACTGTGGTTATTTCATATTAAACTAGAGAACTCTAAATTATAAATTTGGTCAATTACTCTATAAGATAACATATTTAAATAGTGAAATCATCTACACAATTGATATTCATAAATTCACCTATGGGTCCAATCATGTTGCATTATAAAGAGATTTTAGGATTTAACGATTAACCAAACTAAAATTTTCAAAGAACTGATCACTTATTTTTTTGCATAACAATACCATTGCTTTATTGTAGTTCCAAAAATGAATAATAAGTTAAGAATTCTACATCGCATGCATCTACACATCATTACTACAATTCAATTGGTAATATTTGAATAAATTATATTTAGATTGCAATTATAAAATTATCCTCCATTTATAAGATAGACGTAAATTAAATTAATTATTAAAGTCAAAATAAAATAATCAAAATATGAGAATTCAAATATCAAACATCAAGAAAAGTACTTACGGGAGAGTTAGTGGGCTAGCTAAAGGTAGTGGAATAGTCATATGGTTTTTCATATTTTAGGTTTTGTATTTTTCAAATAAAAAGATACAAAACATTTACTTAGTGTAATTGGTAATGATTGTTGTCTTCATCTGAAAAAAATATGGTTCAAATCCCGAGACTGATGTGATTTTTTCTTATGAATAAGGAATAAATAATAATTGTGAAGATAAATCTACCCTTCCTACTTTCGCTCTAGTGACCAGAAATTTGAAATGCTGAAAAAATGCATCCAACTCTGCTATAAAATATTTGTAGAGATGTAGAATGGAAGTGTTCACTCTCTCGAAAATTGTTACTTTTCCATGAACTGAATAACAGTCATTTGGATGGATCAACTGGAAAACGAATTAATATGACTAAGTTGTCTTATTTTAAAAAAATGAGTTACTTAAAACGGATCAATTCGAATCATGTTCTTGTAGTGCTTCTAATGGTGATTCGTCATAGATTTTACAAACAAATTTTGGAGCAACACCGACCAGCAAAAAACATTAAGGCTGCAAATACAAATGCACCCTATCCTAGAAAATTGTAATTGTTTCAAAACAAGTCAATTTCAAATTTCTCAGACGAAATTGCTCCGTCGGTCCGTCCAAATTTTATGATGCCAAATGAAGTGATCTGACCAATTATCTCAGAATAAGAAAATTGGATCAAATTGATTTGTTAGAATTCCTACATATAAACCATTCCTAAGTTATTTTTAAATTACCAGTGAAGGTTTCGACCACAAAAAAAATCATCAAGGGGATGAAATTTAATTTTGTAACCCAAAAGGGTTGGCCTAATAATAATGTGGAGTGGAGAACATGCATGGCATCTTAAGTTCGAATCTTGGGACCAACAACCAACGATTGACCCTAAGTGGCGACGACAAGATTTGACGGTGAGGGGCTTCTGCTTGAACCACCACAATTCAACGATTTATTCATCTCCTTTATTATTGTACACCACTGAAGGGTTTCTGCTTGAACCACCACAATTCAGCGATTTATTCATCTCCTTCATTATAGTATACCACTGCAGTGATATTAGTATTTTGAATTCGTTTTTTGCATCTCTATCACTGGAGTGGCATAGATTGGTTATTATCGCTAGAAAGTGATCCTATCCAGTGGTAGGTCGGATTGCCCACCATTGTGGTTATGTTTGTGATTGTATTGGTGTAAAATGTTGAGTATGGCTCGGAACCGTACTACTACAGTGGTAGTTTTGTTTCTATCACTAGAGTGGTATCACAAAAATATTATGGCTAATAATTGTACCACTTCAGTGATAGTTGTGTATCCAATTTGTCGGAGGTGTGTCTATCATTGCATTGTTATAAAATTTTAGTAAGGATAATAAAAGTTGTACTATACTGATAGTGTTGTTTGAAATGTCCACAGCAGTGGTAGAAAAAATTTCATTGTGGCTAATAAAAGTACCACTACAGTGATATTTTTGTTTGAAATGGCTTTCTGGGTAGATCTATCACAAGATTGGTATAATTTATTGACTCTGGACACTAATAGTATCAATCCAGCGATAGTCGTTTTTTTATATATCTATAGTGATAGTTTTCTTACTGATCTCATCTATCTATCACTGAGTTGATAGTTCTTATTATTGACTTATTTTCTAACGTTAGCAAGAATGGCAAGGACGAAGAGAACGTGTCAAGGGAGAGAAGGGCTATACTGAAGAAGCTGTGTTTAGAACAAATTTGTATCATAAGAGCTATTTAGAATTGTGGAATACAGTGTTAAAAATACCATTGTAGTGGTACTAAATCATACGGCGCGATAAAACTACGTGATGCAATATCACTTCAATGATACAAATACCACTACTGTAGTACTCATTCATTTCTTGTGGAACCTAATAAATTCATCATCGTCCTCGAAAAGCAAGTGCTTTGATGTCAACTAATCTTCTGGGACCACGGTGGCTACCACACCTGTGTTTAGAAAAAATTTGTATCAGAAGAGGAATTTGGAATTGTACAACTCGGAGATGTAATCATCCATCTTTGCAACTGATAGATCCCGCCGACCGTCGAGTGATGAAGCTGACCTATCGTTCCCGACGGTCGTGGAGTTAAATAGTAGAAGAGCGAGAGGGAATAGAAACCGGGAATATGGGAGCCATAAAGGCACTTTCCCCACCCAGCTAAATTGTCCTTTTCCCATTCATAATTATTATGACCGTTAAAGCTTACCCAATTTACAAAATTACCAAAATAAAATAAAAAAAACTTCCATTAATACTTGCCATTAATACTTGCCAAATGTTTCAGCGAAAAAAGAGACAAAGCAAGAAGAGGGTGTAAAACATCATACACATTTTGAGACGGTAGTTATCATAAATGGTCACAAAACTATTCACTTTGTACAAAACGGTCACAAATCTTTAATTTTGCACGTTTCAATGATACAAGTTTGCGTGAATAACAAAAGGGTCAATCCGTCTACTTTCGTCCAAAAATCTCTTACTTTTGCACAGTCAGCATGGCACATCATTAAAAATATTAATAAAAAAACAATTAATCATCTGAATTAAACCACAAAACCCAACCGATTCAGTGGCTCTATACCCACCCAGGACCCCGCCGTACCCTAATAGCTAATACCCACCCTTCTTGATTTGCAGAAAGTCAACCGAAAAGAAAAAGTAGGTCAAAAGCTCAATTCTGCTTCTCAATTGATGTAGGCTACGTTCAGAGTCTGCGACGGACACGGTGGAGCGAGAGCAACTGGATTCGCATCAAATAATTTGGGGAAAACATCACCGCCGAAGTGTCATCGTTGTCTATATCTAACGATGGTGGATTCGAAGAGGCGGTCAGAACAGCAACCTCGTGGTGTCGCCGGCGACTGCGGCGCCGTGATGAGCAGGAGAGGAGTCGCGGAGGCTCTCACGCAGTGGCGGATACATGGTGCTTTAGGGGTGTCCCGGGACACCCTTAAATTTTGGGAACACGATTATTCAACCTCCGGTAGTAATTTCGTATAAAATATAATTAGTAATCTGGGACACCCCTAAAATTTTAATAAGTGATTATCTTACCCTCGATAGTAGTTTGCGTGATTAAAAAAAATATAAGTGGTACTCTGTGTTATTCAAATCTAAGACACTCCTATTATTTAACATCTTCTCCATTAGGTTATAACTCATTTGTTGTTCTATTTTAAACACTATGTAATGTTGAAAACACGATTTCTTATCCCCAGGGGTACCCTAATTTGAATTGATTTTATGGTTACACTGCAAGTGTTGAAACAGTCTTTTCAACTTTGAATTACATCATGAACAAGGTAGAAATTGAATATGCGATCTAGTAGGATATACCGATTTGTTGAGCAGTGTACACACCAAATCTATCTTATATTTTTTTCGAAATTGAAAACACATCGTGGCTTTTTGTGAACATTTATACTAATTGGATATTTTATTATTTATGTATTATTTAACTTAATTATTAATTTAATTTAATTTTTGAAAGAGGACACCCCTACAAAAAATTGCTGGATCCGCCACTGCTCTCACGTCGGATCATCGAGCTTCTCGTCCGGTGGAAATGGAGCGAATCGAGGCCCTTGGCGGTTACGTGGATTGCTGCAGGGGTGTTTGGCGAATTCAGGGGTCTCTTGGCGTGACGAGAGGGATCAGAGATGGGCATCTTCTAGAGTTCATGGTTGCCGAGCCGGAGACAAAAGTTGTGCGGATTCAATGAGATTTGGAGTTCCTGATCTTGACCTCCGATTGGTTGTGGGATATGGTAAGAAAGATTGATACCACTTTGTTCATAGGTATTGATTGGGGAAACTGATTCAATTTCACTCCTTCCCATTCCAAAGGCTTCTAATCAAGAAGCAGTTGACTTGATCCGCCATTTGTGTACTGATGCCGAAGAATCAAAGAGATGACCGGGAGATTGAACCGGTTGGGTTGTGAGGGTTAATTTGGATTATTAAATAATTTTTTTATTAACATTTTTATTGATGTGTCATGCTGACTAGGCAAATATAACGGATTTTTGGATGAAAATGGACGGATTGACCTTTTTGTTATGGCTAAATTACATGTTTGGTCACTCATATTATACAAATCTTTCACGTTTACCACCCGAATTACTTTTCTTTCTTATTCGCCACTAACTTTACGAATCGTTTCACGGTTGGTCACCGACCGTTACACTCCGTTAACTTTGTCCTACGTGGCAGTCAACTATAAAGTTTGACCGTTAACTAGATGACGTGGAAATTAAAAAAAATAAAAAAAAATAATTGATTTTCCACCATATCATACTAATTATTTAATAATAATTAATTAAAAAATAATATGATAAATAATTAATTTTTATTTATTTATCATGACCCTCACCACCATCATCACACTCCCGCTACTCCTCTTCCTCTTAGTATCAACCCCAGAGGAGTTATATATGTTTTTAGTTTGATTGAATTTGATGCAGGGAATGTACAGATACATTGGCTGGTAAGCGAATTTCGGCCGTCATCTTATTTGATCTCAATTCATAACTGCCATGTATTCTGCTGACTTCTGTTGGTTTCTATGGGGGGCGGAGCTATTTTGTGTTGTGCTAACAGTACCATCTATACCAACTGCGTTTCCTTTCTGCCCTGCTCCTGCTGCTGTGGACAAAGATGTATGGTCTCCACTTTTTTCCCATAGCACACTGTATAGCTCCAGAATGATTATCAGTGCCCCTGCCAAGCTAAGGCCACCAGAGCACAAACAAAACAGTTGCTTAATCAATATCACGAAGTTGCTGAGAGGAACTGCCAAAAAAGAAAAACACAGGTACAGAGCAAGACTCACCTGTCAAGATGAAGTTGCTCCGCGAAAGCAATGGAAGAGAATGCCCCTACGATCACGAGAAGCAGAGGACTGAACATTGCAGTAAATACAAGACCCTTTTTGCTGATACACAATGTCTGCAGGTAGTACACCAATGTCGATATCACCACCCCCTGCAGTCTGCACTCACCTCAATCTTGATTCAGATAACAACCCAACATTTATGTGATAATTCTGACGTATGGAGGGTAAGGTAGGGTAGGAGAAAAACTGACACAGTACATGATAGTCGCGAGCTCCACGTTCTCCATGTTGTGCTTACTGTCTGGGTTTGTGCAAAGGGTCTTCACCTTGCTTCCTCAGACTAACCCTGTTGACGAAGGAACTCTACCTCCCCTGCTTGCTTGCTTGCTTTGGCGACGGAGATATCAAACACCAGCGGACAGTTGATGGCTTCTAACGATCTCACGATGCCCACTTCCTGCCACGTAGCGTCGCCGTCAAATGGAATGCCGCCTACACCCGCTCCAGCTGCAACGCCACGCCAGACGTCTGCTACACCTCCCTCTCCCGCTACTCCAGCACCGACCTCCGCGCCGCCTCCGCTCTCCACGACTGCCTCTCCAACATCGACGACGCCGCGGAGGAGATTTGCGACCCCCTAAAGCAGATGCGGCAACTGGGCACGACGGGAGCGTCGGCGGAGATGTTCCGCTTCCAGATGAGCAACGTGCAGCCGTGGATGAGTGTCTCGCTGACGAACGGCTTCCGGGGCGTCGGGGGAGGCCAAGGCGGTGTACGCCCGTGCCGCGGAGGCGAAGAAGTACACCAGTAATGCGCTTGCGTTGGCTAAACGGAGGCCGAGGACATGTAATTTATTGATTTTTTATTAAATAATTAATATGATAAAATATATAGATAAAGTAAGTGGGATGATGAGGTGGAATTTTTATTTTAATTACCACGTCATCTAGTAAACCGTCAAACTTTATACTTGACTGCCATGTAGGACAAAGTTAACAGAATGTAACGGCCGGTGACTAACGGTGAAACGATTCGTAAAGTTAGTGGCGAATAAGAAAGAAAAGTAATTCGAATGGCAAACTTGAAAGATTTGTATAATTTGAGTGACCAAACGTGTAATATAGCCTTTTTGCTATCCACTCAAACTTTTATTACCGAAACGTGCAAAATTAAAGGTTTGTGACCTTTTTGTACAAAGTGAATAGTTTTATGACCATTTATGATAACTACCCATTTTGAGATACAGGCATAGTATCCGATCCTAGCAGGCTTTGATTGAAATGTACTCTAAAACTCTATCATAATAATTACTAGCTTATAACCCGGCCCATTGGCCGGAATGTTTTTATTTGATTATTTATATTTTTATGTTATGTTTAAGCCAATCAACCGGTTTAATTTTATTGACAATCCTTCGATCGAAATGATACATAAAGAAAGAATATGTAAGTCTAACATTCGGAGAAATACCATCATCATTTAAGAATGTAAAATATAAAATGTAACATTAATTCCATTTTCATAATGATAATTAAGCCATCGTTAAAATACTATTGGTTAGTTGATTGTCAAGAAAGAGGGTATAAAAGCTCAGTGAAATTCCACACGACCATTAGATAGTTTGAAACTAAATCACCTCACAATCATACATAAGGGTTTAATGCGCTCCATTAATGAACAATATGCCACCAATCAAAAAGAAATTGAGAGTTGTTGATTCAAGTCAACTATATACTAACAACTCAGCTAAGAGGGGACCATCAAAACTTGAGAGCAAACGACAAAATTAGGGTTATCTCCAACATACTAATAGACTCAATCAAAGTAATAATGCACAAAATTACACACTCCTTGTCCATCAGTTCCAGTAGGTTGAATAAAGAATCGACCTACTTCAATCAATCAATCAATGATTCCTCGTTTTAAGATAGAAATAGGTTGTGATAGATGTAAAAATCATAAACATAAAGATCCAATAGCCACCACTCTTCTTTGTACAACCAAATTTTTATCTCAAGAGACATATGTTTCAACCAAAAATTCAATTTTGAATCCTCCTTCTGCAACTCTATTATTGATTAAACTCTTTTACTTGCCCAACTTAAACCTCCAACAATAAAACCGTGTGCCAAGAGATACTAGATGATCGATTTTCAAAGGCGGCCTTGTACTGGGAAGTGAAAGGGGGCGCAACTATTGTACGATGGAGGAAATTTTCGAGAAAGTTAGAAAGAGATAAAAACAAAGATAAAACCACAAAATTTAAATTGAAAAATGCAAAGACACAACACGTAGTGACAAAATTAGTTTTTTTCCATTTTAGCCAATTACCAATTTACCTTTAGCAAAAATCAATGAGAGAGAAAGAATTTTTAAAATTGAGAAAATTACATGAAACTCGATCTACTATGAAAATTGAAGTATCAAGCACTATAAGAATACCTACGGTATACTTAGTGGGCTTGGTAATCATGATGGAAAGTCCTGCGATTTTCAGAGAGTTGAACTTCGTGTATATTTTGTATTCGAAATGACACAACAAATTTGTTCAGTGTAAGTGGTTGTGATTGTTGTCTTTGTTTGAAGAGACCCGGGTTCAAATCCTTATGTTGATATTTTTACTGTGAGATAAATAATTAATTGTAAAGACAAAAATGTCCTTCCTACTTTCACTCTCGTTGTAGAAAATTTGAAATAGAGAAAAGTACACAAAAGTGTACTATATATTATTGGGGATGGAGTGGGGATGGAGTGGGCCATGAAGAAAGGCGCCTGGCCCAATAATATTAATTATTGCACTACTTATCTAAAATATCAAAGCAAATTAATGAAATCGGCCTACAGAAGCCCCACGTTGATTTGATGGGCTGCCATGACAGACCATACAAAATGCATACTGATCTGGAAAATCTCAATGCTTTGTGTGAGAAATGAGAATTGCACGCTTTGTGAACAAACATTGTCCGATTGATTGTGGAAGTCTTTGAAATTTTTATAAAATTTGTCACTCTATTATTTTGTACCTCAAACATTTTTGGTATTTTGGAAAAAACATCAAACATGCTTCTATAAAAAAATCGTCAATCACGGTCCGACTGACAATCTCACCTTGGCAAAATGGGAGGGAAAAGTTAAGTTTTCCCCTTTCATGTTTGATAATTTTTTAGAAATGCAAGGACATGTATGATGTAAAATAAGAACAGAGGGCGTGTTTGATAAAAATGCATAGTAGAACACATATTATACCTATAACCTAATTTTATAAGAGTGTTTGGATAGATGTTTTATAAATGCTTGCATTTGATTATAAATGCTTGCATTTGAAATACATGCAATTCAAATTTTTTGTTTGAATATGCTCATTTGTAATTTGTTGGTAGTATAGACGTTGTGACCTTTTATTTTAATTTTGAGTATTTTGGTCACATATGACCATTTTGAAAAATTTTATTTTGACACCTAAACTTATCTTTACTTACATTTAGTACCAAAACTTTATTTTTTTTAAAAGTAGGTCGAGGAATTTTGGTGGTAAAATAAAATTTTAATACTTTCATTTTTAAAATTTCAAAAAGATGTCAAATTTGATGGTTTTAGGAATTTCAAATCACTAGTTCTTGACATGTGTTTGAAATTCACAAGTAATACGCTATACATGTATTTGTAAATCACTCCATGAATTTGGTACAAATCCAAATATCAAATGTAACTAATATCCAAACAAATGATTTAGTATATGAAATCCAAATCTTTCTACTCAAACACACGTTAAAATATTGATTGACCCAATAAATACGAAATTTTTTTAATTCATCATACTTGACATTTAAGGGACAAATCAACCACTCAAATTCAACAAGGAAATCCTCTCTTATGAACTTTCTGTGCATGAAGCTTGGCAAATGACAACTCAACCCATGAAGATTGGAATCACGTTTTTCTCAATGGGAAATCGTTGTTGAGTGTCAAACCATATACGCGGCGGGCAGTGAGCAAAGGTGAAGACAAAAATGCACTTTTCATTGCTGTGTCGAAATCCGAAATGCAAGATAGCTTCTTTCCTTTGAAGTTGCTTTCACGAAGCACCCCCTTTTCATTTTTATTAGGTGCGTGGGCGGCAATTAATAGAGCGACCCAACGACAAATTACACATATATGCGTTGTGATTGAGAGACTGACACTGATCGCGACCCAGGTCCAAGCTGCAGTATTTATCCAAACTCGTTTGTGTTACTCAACCATTTTGGAATTGCATAGGCAAGTGGGGCGACCACGTCTGCGGATCTTTTTGCTTGTGCAAATGGGTTTGGGTAAATGCTCTTGATTTATTTCTCAGGTTTCGTGGAGTATGCGGGTTAAAATGGCAGGTTATAGCTTCATGCGCACACCTGGAATTTTGAGAGGCACGTAAACATGTTGCTGATCCTGTTTGGTGTAGCCCGATGAAGAAATTTCAGACACTTCTGATTAATCATGTCATGTATGTAGGCTTCGTGATGAAAAGGTTTTGATAAATCTCCTTCAATAATATATGGTAGAGTTTTATATACTTTTCTCCATTTCAAATTTTCTGCAATAATGTGAAAATAGGAATGACATTTTTTACAATTAATTATTTATTTCATATAAAAAAATATCAACATAAGGATTAGAACCCAGGTTTTTTTCAAACAAAAATAAAAATCATAACTAATTACACTAAATGAATTTGTTGTATATTTTTTAATATTAAACATATACGAAGTTAAACTTCGACAACCGGAGGACTTTTCCATCATGATTAGCAAGCCCTCTAAGTCTACAATATGTATTTTTATGGTACTTGATACTTCAATGTTCATATTAGATTTTGATGAAATTTTCTCTATTTTAAAATTCCTGCTCTCTCCTTGATTTTCTCTAAAGGTAAATTGGTAATTGGCTAACATGAAAGATACTATTTCTTTTACTAAGTGTTGTGTAATTTCATTTTTAATTTTAAATTAGAATTTGTGTGCTTCTTTACCTTTGTTTTTATCTCTTTCTAACTTTCTCTGAAATTCCCTCCATAGTGCAATAGTTTGAGCCTCTTTCACTTCCTAGTATAAGGCCGCTTTTGAAAATCAATCTTCCGGTATCTCTTGGTACTGTGGTTTAATTGTTGAGTATTTAAACTTGACAAGTACAAGATTTCAACTCTGATATCAATCCATGGCGAATAGAATGAAGTTCAATCAAATAGTTATGGTGTGGCCTTAATTAATTATCTCGCTTGTTTCCTCTGCACTGGCATCACCGAATGATTCTGTCTCTCCTCAATGAACTAACAGAAGAACTATTTTGTTGCTTCTATTGCTGAAGACAATGTTTGATCAGTTATATCTTCCGCCTTTACTCCTCTTCCTAGGCATTGACCTTGAATGGGTTTTTTTTATCTTTGCCCAAGGTTAATCGTTCGCATATGCAAGTCATCCTTTCCTCTCTATATTTTATGATTTTTTTTATCTTTGCCCAAGGTTAATCTCTTCGCATATGCAAGTCATTCCTTTCTTCTCTATATTTTATGATTCTATGTTTCTAATTAATAACAAAACGGCTTTTGTTTCACATTGTCTTGTACGATGTTTGAAGCTCGATGTTTGAAGCTCGATGGATCTCCAATGTTATTGCTCCTCTTTTTGTTCTTAGGTTTCAACTTCAATGAGTTTTCTATTTCATAAAAGGTTCATTGAGTTGAACTGGTGTGCTCTTATTTCCTTCTTAATTCATCTAAATTTGTTGTTTGTGATTGATTTATAAAGTATAATAAAAGAATTTGAACGGTGGTTTGGGTTCTAGATTTGTTTGAAATCAAACAAGAAGTTTGTGTATAACAGAAGCAGTTCTACTTTCCAAGCGCCCTTTCTACTTTTTTTGTTGTTTGTTTCATGTAATTTATTTTTGTTTTATACTTAGCTATTGAAATACTGAAATAAGATGACAATAAAAAAAAGTGTTCTTTTCAATTACAATATTTTCGCTCATGTTTGATTTTGTTATAACTAATGTTCTATGCAACCATATTTTCCTCATTAATTTGATTCATATGGTCCTGCTTAAGGGTGGAAATTGGGGTGGGTGTGGTTACCCGCCCCACATTTTGCGGGTAATCACACCCACAAATATAAAATTATGCTACCCATAACCCGGCCCGCGATGGATAGTGGTTAACCACTATCCTCTACGGGTTGTGCGGGTTGGTAGTGGATACCCACATAAATTCCATCATTAAATAAAATAATATGTAATTAAATAGTGAAGTTGTGTTTCTTCTCACACAAAAATAAAAACATAAATAAAAGAAAGTTAATAAAGTTTTAAATAAATTATAAATCTCGAATACAAGAGGTTAGTTAGTGTACATTCAGAAGAGATGGATTTGAAAAGATTTTAGAAGATAACAGAGAGTCGGAGTGACCTGTTACCAGACAAACATTGTTGCATGTCACGGCTCCTCCATTGGCAACAACAACACAACACAAAAGTGGCTCGATAAGTGGAGGCATCCGCTTTTAATGAACTTATTATTCTCTACTCTCGATTAAAGTCTTGTATTGTTGGTAGCTAGTTGCATGTTGTGTTGTTAATGAGTTCGTGGAGAAATGGAGACAAATTAGGTATCGAACTAACCTTTATCGATTATTCCACTTTTCTAACGAATCGATTAATTTATCTGACTATATCTATGGACTTGGTTTTGTTATAAAATAAACATATACCACACAGACAATGCTTATTTGATAAAAGTATCTCACACGAACATTGCGTATTGATTTTATTTTGTTTTATAGAATAAGTATCTATTTGATTTTAGTAGCTATCTGAATTCTTGGTCTTCCAAGTTTCACAAACTAATATAACTAATGTAGTTAATGTGGGTTTTGTGGATAAACCGCTGTGGGTTGTGGTTAACCACTAACCACAAAAATCAATACTTTGCAACCCACACCCAACGAGATGAACTATGGTGCTAACCCCAGGGGGTTAGCACTGTCCTAACCCTAATCTACACCGTTAAAATCTACTTCTAATCTAATGGTTAAGAAAACACTAAGGGTAAGTTAGGGATAATCAGCATGAAATATTTTTTTCGTTTTCAAATTAAATATGTTTGTTTTAATGGCGCTGATTTGTAGGGATTTGGGACGGTTAGGAGTTTTGATTTTTTGAATAATGGTGTAGCCTCTCCAGTTTCCTCTGATTCGTGGATAACGACGACGACGGTGAGGGAGAGAAAAATCGAAGGGGAAAAACAAATATCGTCGGAGGTGTCATCGGAAACGGCGGAGAGAAGGTTTATTGTTGATGGCAACAGAATCCGAGGAAGTTTTTGTGATGACCGAGGCAGCGGAAATGGACGCGGCAGAACCGGTGATCGACTTGTCCATCGTCCCGGTGGAAGTGGAAAAAGCGAGGGAGGAGATCAGTGACTGTACGGTGTGGGTTTTCTTTTACATGGTTAATCTTTGTGAGGAGATCATTTATTCTGTACCACCATATATGAGTAACGTCGGGAATGCAGTTTCTGGGATGTAAAAGGAGGTGTGATGTAGGCATATTAGTGGTAGTGTTTTTTTTATGGTAGTGGTTGTAGTGATATTACTGTTTGGCGGTGTGGTTTGTCCGCAGCAGTAGTACTTGTGAGTTTGTATGGTTTGTAAAGGTGGATGGGTGTGTAGTGTTTTTGTGGGGTTTGTTGCGTGTGTATTGGTTGAAGTGTTTCTGAGTAGGGAATATGTAGTGTTTGCCAGATTGGAGTGTAATTTTCTTGTTTTACTGTTTTTGGTAGTTTGTGAAGCTTTAGTTGCGTGTGATGTGTTATGCAAGGTAGTATATTTTTATGGTAGTGTTTTGGTACGAGGTAGATATGTTAGTGTAGCGGTTTTGGCTTTTGGTAGTATAGTGTTTTCAGTTGTAGCGTTTGTGCATGTCTGCATGAACGAGTAATGCAGTAGTTCTGATTCAATGTTTTACAATGTTGAATTATATTTACAGACTCAGGGACAGTTGTACACGCAACGGAAAGAAACACCAGTAATAACAAAACCAATACGGTACACACTTTAGCACCACTGCTAATAAAAGAAACACTACTAACACGGTTCAATTGCAAGCTTTCTCGCCACCATTAACTCAAAAACACTACTAAGCAGGATGGGAATAACTACCAGTATGAAGCCCTTACTCAATTCGCGGTTAGCTGTAACATAACACGAAACACTACCAAGGAAACAATACTACCCACACCCAAAAACACTACAAACTCAACGGTTTGGACCCCACGGTCAGTTGTAACCTAACACGAATCAGTATAAAGGAAACAATACCACTCACACCCACGAACACTACGAACTCCATGTTTTGGACTCTTCACCTTCTCGTATGCAAAACTGAACTTCGTCGGATAAAAAATTGCTCCACACTCCGATCAGAAACCAAAACAGAGCTAGCATCCGGAAACCTACACGAAACCTCCCTAAAAGACAGATCTTGATCAGAAATAAAAATCGGAGCCGGGGCAGGGGCATTCAATGGAGCCTATGAAAAGATTGAAAGAAGATTGAAGAGGTTTGACTATTACCTGAGGCGGCGGCCCGAGCGAAGACAAGATCGGGTGAAATCAACTGCCCACAACGAGTTCGGAGAAGCAGAGGACGGTGGCGACGAGGTGGGAGGATCGGAGGTCAGCGACGAGGTCGAGGGGAGCGGAGGGCGGCGTTGAGGTTTCCGGATGGCGGCGTCGAAAGGATCGGAGGGCGGTGTCGAGGGGAGCGGAGGGCGACGTCGAAAGGAGCGGAGGGCGGTGTCGAAAGGAGTGGGAAGAAAACCCCAGGAAAAAGAAACTTCTCACACCCCCCAAAAATCCCACTGATTTCTACCAAACAAATCCCGCTACTTACACGGCCTGACAACTAAATACCCGAACTTACAAAAATGCCCCTGGAAATATTACACCTTTTGCATTAGCCGATAAAAAAGGGAATATGCGGGTTAGCACGGTGTTAACATACTATGGTAAGCACCCCATCCCATCCCACACCCAACCCACTATCCACAAATTGTGGGTATTGGTATCCACAAAGTATGCGGTTTGATGCGATTTGCGGGTCACCCGCAACCTGCAAACCAAACTTCCACCGCTAGACTCCTGCTCACTTTCAAATTTTATATTGTTTTAGGATTAGTTGGACACTTTTTATATATTTTCTCATGTTTTTAGTATTCATTAATCTAATTGCAAGTCATAATGATTGCTAAAATTAAGCTTCTCTACAACACTCTAGGAGTTGGGGGTGTTGAACTTGGAGTAGAAGAATTAGGATTGGATTTGGGAAGGGAAGCGGTGGGGGAAGAAATTGTGTTTGGATTTGGTTGCATGTAAAACTAAACTGCAGCAGGTGAAGGCCGAGAAGATGGAGTGGGTAAGGGTAATGATCGAATTGACGAGTGTATTGAAAGACATTGAGGCGAAACTGGATCAGTTGAAGAGATAGATGATGAGGATATCAATGAAAATGTAGATGGTATTTAAGGGCGTGGAAGTGTATTGAAGCAGGTGAAGGAAGACAAAGGGGACATGAGCATATTGATAGAATTAGAGATGAGTATTGGTTTTAGCGAGCTTATTACAACTTTCCCTGAGGATGATGAGTTGGCAAAACACAAGAAGAGGATCGAGGAGTTGAAGAGCGAGTTGACAAGAAACCCAATTTAAAGAGAAATTGAGGGCCATAGAGAGAAGGTCTATCAAAGTAGCCGAAAAGGAGTTACAGAAGGAGCCTCATAAAAAAAAGAGTTATAGAAGGAGTATTAGAAAGTGAATTTTTGGTTGAAATATATGCCTCTTAAGATTGAAGATAGAGTGAATAAAAATTTGGTTGTACAACGAAGAGTGGTGATTATTGGATCTTTAGGTTTATGGGTTTTGCAGCTACCACAACCTATTTCTATCTTAAAACGAGGAATCATTGATTGATTTACTTAAGTGGGTCGATTCTTTATTCAACCTACTGGAACTGATAGATAAGGAGTATCTAATTTTATGCCTCAATACTTTGATTGGGTCTATTAGTATATTGGAGGTAGCCCTAGTTTTGTCATTTGCTCTCAAGTTTTGACGGTACCCTCTTAGCTTACTTGTTAATATATAGTTGACTTGAATCAACAACTCTCTGTTTTTTTATTAGTGGCCTATTGTTCCTAAAATGAGAGCATTGAACCCTTTATGTAGAATTGTGAGGTTTCATATTCGGTTTCAAACAATCTATGGGTCGTGTGAAATTCCAGTAAGCTTTTATAGTCTATCTTTTTTTACAATCAACTAACCCATAACATTTTAACTTGACCTTAATTGTCATTATGAATATGGGTTCAATGATGCATATATTCTTAAATGGTATTTCCGAATGTTCTACCAATATATTCTTCCGTTATGTATCATTTCGCTCGAAGGATTGTCAATAAAATTAAACGGATTGATAGAGTTAAATGTAACATAAAAATATGAATATTCAAATATGAACATTCCAACCAACTGGTAAAGCTAATTATATGAATAGCGCCTACTTACATATTCCAACATACTTTTTAAATTTTTTGTCAAATTTATATTTTCTATCAATCATATGTTTTTGGTTGCAAATTAAATGGATTCAGATACGACTCTTTAATTAACACAACGTTGTTTTTTCTTTTCTAAATGCACTTTTTTAGTTTCGATGCTATCTTCATAAAATGTCGATAATTTCCAAAATTCCGTATCATTCTTACTAATATTACCACGCCAACCTCATGAAAACTAGCAGCTCTTTCATAATAAAGAATGGATATGTATGTATAGAGGAGCACTTCTACTATGCTATATAGTATTGGTGCTTTAATGTACAACTTAAAGTTGTACCATAACATTAAATGTATAAGTTTAGGTGGTTGTACCATAAAGCAATTTGTACCATTATGTTATGGTACAACTTTACAACTTGAAGTTGTACCATCACATAAAGGTACAAGTCCAAGTTGTACCATAAAAGAATTTGTACAAAAAGTATAGGTACAATCTAAAATTGTACCATAACGTAAATGTACAATTTTAAGTTGTACCATAAAGGCAAAATCTTATAGCACCAATACTATATAGCATTGTAAAATTTCTCATCATTTGACCACACAAAAAAATGTAAAGAATAAATCAAAATTATATATTGTGTATATGAACACCGAGTAATCGAGCAAATTCTCAAAGTGGGACAAAGAAGAAGAAGAAGGAACAAGTGAAAAACAAATCATACAAAGAACAGAAACAAAACTAAATTCTGCCAAAACAAAAAACAAAAAAAAGAAGGTAAAAAGCTTTTATCTATTACATGATAATTTATTTACATGAAATCGTCAAGTAACTCCAAGCTCTCCGGAATCTCAAACTTGAGCAAGCCGCTGCAATAGCTCTCCCTCTCATCCTCCGTCGTCGTACCGGCACTCAAGCTGCCGTTCACGAAATTTGACGACGTCGGTGTCACCTGCGCTGGGCTCGATAACGGCGTCGAAATAACGGACGAGTCCGCATTACCAATATTTCCACCGCCGGCGCTAATCAAGCTACTCTGATACCAATCCGCACCGTTACCGTTATTATTCCCACTCAACCCGGCTCCAACAGACTGGAAACTCTGACTATTCTCCGAAAGTTCAGGGATCGTATTCCAAAACCCAAAATCATTGGGTAGCGAAGCGAAATTATCCTGATCCGACACCTGACTCCCGGAGTTGTTATCATTATTATTATTTAATTCCAGGAAACGCTCCAGGTCAGCCTGCTGCTGCTGAATCAGCTGCGACGGCGTCGTTTGACTGTCCGTGAGATTCTGCTGCTGTTGGAGGTAGAGATCCGGGTTCTCCTGCTTCAGCGAGGCGAGCGCGGCGGCGATGCGGAGGAGCTCCGGGTTGAGCAGGGACGGAGGGGACTGTGTGCCGGCGGCGAGAAGGGCGAGGAGAGACGCGGCCGGGTTGACGTGGCAGAGCGCGTTGCCGAGAATCGCGGATAAGTCGAGGAGGTCGAGGCGGGGCGCGTGGGTGACCGGATCGATGCCGTTGCGGAGAAGCCTCTTGCGGATATGGGTGTTCCAATAGTTCTTGATCTCGTTGTCCGTCCTTCCAGGCAAACGGGCAGCTATGGCTGACCACCTAAAATTTCACCAAACACATTGACTCAAGGATTAGTTTAGTTTAGTTTTTTTTCATGCATATATAGGTTTATTGATACTACCAAACAAGACTGTTAGGTTTATGGTGACGATTTTATTTCATTTTTCTTCTCTCACAAGTAAACACTCAACAGAGGAAATGGTCATTACTCGCGGTCCAACCGAAAAAAAAAATTCAAGGGAGGAGTTTAAGTCAGTGAGTACGTGTTCCAACTTTTAATTTTTTCGATACAACTTTTACGGTACACGGTACAATATGATTCTATATTCGTTGGTGATTAGTGGTATGATTTGCTTACTTGTTGCCGAGGATGCTGTGGAGCTGGATGATGGTCTCCTCCTCCTCGAAGGCGAAACGGCCTCGCTTGATGTCGGGGCGGAGGTAGTTCGTCCATCTCAGGCGACAACTCTTACCACATCTCTGAAGACCTATAATTGATGGAACAATGAAGGGAAAATATGAGAAATAATGTGCGTACGCAGATTGTTGGTTTAGGTCATGATGGACATGTGTATATATATATGGTGGCTTCTATCGTACTTACCGGCATTTTTGGGGAGGGTGCGCCAGTTGCCAGGGCCGTGCAACTGGATGTAAGAGGTGAGCTTGTGATCCTCTTCAGTAGTCCAGGGGCCTTTCTTCAGCCCATTCTTGTCGCAGCAAGGAGTTCTTCCCATTCTTGGAAATGCTAATTAACAGGGTGTTTTGGTTGTAGTTGTGAAGGATCGGAGGAAGGAGAGGATGAGCATTAATGGTGAACTGTGGATGGATGGGATTGTGTTGTGTTGTGTATATATAGGGATTAGGTTAGGGAGAAGAAGGAAAGGTAGAAATGGCTGCGAAACAAAGTCAGAGAGATTTGGTGCCGCCTGGCCTCTTTTGCCACGTATTTTACGTTTGAATTTTTTTTTTTCTTATAACTAATGTGTCCATTTCATATCTCCACTAACGTGATTCGATTTTGTAATGTAAAAATAATATTAATAATAATGTCTGTCTACGCAGCTGGGGCAATGCGTGTATGATGCATATTTCTGGGTGGTGGTGATGTGCGCAAATCGTAATATAGAAATTGCATGGTATGTAAATGGTGACAAGTGTGAAATTAATGGTTTGTGTTCCCTGGGGGAGTTTTAAAAGGGAAACTGCAGCCTTTGTTTGGGGACACGATATGGGTTCCAGCTCTTTTCCTTATATATATATATATATGCTACGTGCGCAATTTAAGGACGAAATAAATTATCAGTAAAAGTTGCATGTACATTTCACCAGTATGATAGCTAGCTAAGCTCTAATTTAGTGTTATAAACTAACTGGTGGCACTAACTTGATCAGTTGTTGAAACAAGACCAATATATGTATATCATACCACTTTTTTACAATAACATCAAATAAATTCCTAAAACAACTTTCATAATTTATTTTATACGGTATAATCCAAAAGGCAACCCTCGGGCCCAACACCATAGAGCCAAAACGATAGTGCTACTTCGTGCAATGAAGCATGCATTGCAATAAAGTGGTGTAAGATTCATATTTTGGTGTCTTTCGATGATTGACTTTTAATATGATATTAGAGACGAGTGGGGTTTATTAAGGAAACAGTTCAAGTAGTTTTTTTTTTATAATGGAAACTGAATCAATCAAAGAAAGAAAATAAGCAAAACTAACTCGTAGATAGCAAATATTTCATATACAAAATTCAATAAGCAAATTTAATTCTCACTCCCGTTGTTTTCCTTTCATAAATGGTGAACTTAAATTCCCATTAACTTGCCCGGTAACTTATTAAGTGCTTGGAACATTCATAAATGTCAATGAGTTAATTAATTACTTGTCGAATGCAGATATGAATATTTCGTTTGAATTGGGGGATACCCAGAGAATAGGTTAGGATGATTACTAATCACGGTGGCTACCAACATCTATACCATTCATTATCTTTATTTTATTATATTTTTAAATTAACGATTAGGATTAGTTAAGAATAATTTAGGAAATGAAAAACATACCACACCTAATTACTCTATATATTATACTCAAACCCTAATACAACCCCACAACCGCCGCCGTCTCTCCCTTCTCCCACAACCGGCGTCCCTCCCTCCCCCCTCCCTCCGACCACCCCAACCCCAGTACAGCTCTCAACCGGACGTCCCTCCCCTCGATGGCGTCCCTCCCTCCCCCCCTCCCCCTCCCTCCGACCACCCCAAACAAGCCATTCGCTAGCTTCGTCTTTCACGGCCCAACCGGAGTTGGGAAATCACTGCTCGCCAGAGCATTAGCAATGGAGTTCCTCGGGTCGATAGATTCGCTGGAAAAGGTGGGATGAATAAAAACCCTAGATCTGATTTTTTCGCATTGGTAGTGATTTTTTCGTAGTGGTAGTGTTTTTTTTGCATTGGTATTGTTTTTGTCGCATTGGTACTGATTATCATGTAATGGTATTAATTTGCGTGCATTGGTATGGATTCAATCTGCAATGGTATTGATTTTTTGTGAAATGGTATAGATTTATATTGGTAGATTGTTTATATTGGTAGTTTTCGTGTAATGGTATAGATTTATTTCTGCAATGATATTGATATTTTTCAAAGTGGTAGTGATTGTCTAATGGATTGGTAGTGATTTCGTGTTTTTTTTTCTTTTGCAGAAGATTGAGAAAAATAAGGAAACGGGATCTGGCTGAAGATTATGGAAGTGAGAGAAAGAGAGATAATTGTAATTAATAGATTCTTGTAACTACCTAAAATGTAATTTATTAAAAAAATTAATTATTACAATTTATTTTTCATACCCAATTTACCCTTAGTAACCACGGTGATTACTACTTACGTAGTAGTAACCGTAACCTGTCGCGGATATCTAGGCAAGGAAACATGATTGAACTTTGACTTGTGTACACTCCAAGTAATTTCACTTCATTCACCATCAGTAATTACTTATGTCAATAACCTTCGAGCTTTTCTTGATATACAAGCATCCAAGGTTGTCAACCCGCGGGGTTGACCCGGACCCGGTTTAGCTAGTGGGTCAAGGGTTAATGGGTCACCCGATTTAGCCCGGTTTAGCCCAGAAATATGGAAAGCGTCATTAGGTTTTTGTTGTCCTCGTTGCGTTCATAAGGTTTAGGCATGTAACGAAGAAACGATCACTACCTTTGGATCTCTGATGATCGCTACTATCAGGGGCGGGGCTACATTGGGTTGGGCCGTTGGGGTGGTCCGGCCCCCCGAGAATTTTGAAAATCGCGTATGAGTACAACGAAAATTTCAAAATTACGTATTAATTATGCTATTTGTATAAATAACGACATTGTACAATTTGATGCAACTATGGCTGTATGTAGTCTAGCTGGTAAGTGGTTTTCTTTTACTTTAGGGGATGCGTGTTCAAAATCTATCAACAATGCATTTTACAATTTTTGGTTCTGTTGCATTAATTTTTGCTAAAAAAAACTCAGTTAGTTTTGGATACGTATCAAATTACTGAAGAACATGGTACAAACAAAAAAATGATTATTATTTTTTGTTGACAATTTATTCAATAATGTTGAACATATCATTGTTAAATTTTTAATTTAAATCACAATTTTAGTGCTAATAATTATCTTAGATAATAAATTGTAATGTGAGATTTATATTTTTTTTTTTTTTTAATTTTACGATAATACGTACTAAAATTTTTTTTGGTCCCCCAAACTTCAAACCCTGGCTCCGCCCCCAACTACTATGTCACCCCATTATTCGCAAACTTCATATATTCACCTTGTCAAAATTTTATGATATTAATGCAAATTTGGTTTTAAATCCATTTAACTCTGTAAGCATAACTCATCACATAATTCAATATATAGACAACACTTTTCAAAAATCATCACGACCGATATCCATCCATCACTAGTCATTTTCCAAACCTAAACCAACAAATAACATCTTAAATTTTTCATACAATTTTCCTCTGTGGTATATAGGAGGAGACACGTTGAATGTTGAGAAATGAGTTTGAATCCCGGCAGAAAGAAAGACAAGCAAGACGGATAAGTTTTTGCAAAGTGATAATGGAGGAGAGACAAATGTCAACGGCGAAATGAGATTTGTGATATTGAGAGAAATTGAAGAAGGAAAAAGTGATTTTGACCTTTGGTTTAAGAGATCAAAGTCCGAGTTGAGAGTGATTGGGCGGTGAGGCGGTTATGAGATTAAGGACGAAAATCATGCCCCCAGGCGGCTTAACCCTTCCATTTTGTCTGTCTTCCAAGCCGAGTCCTGCGTTTTTCGCTGCTTTGACCTTTTCTTCCTCTTCTTCACCCTCTTCAAATAATTACTCTTTTTACCTTTTTTATTTTAAAATTAAATTGTACAAAATCGACACAAATTTTTAATTTGTAACGAATAGATAACAAAATTGTGTACTTAGAACAAGAAGGTCACAACTTGAACAAAGTGACCATTTCACAAGTTCAAACTTTTGTTACAGTGTCGTTACAAATTGATCATTTTGTACAAAGTTCAAGGGTTTGAACAATCAGTCACTGTTAAAATTTGCTCCAGATGAGGTATGGTGTTTTGTTATTGATGTGAATGCTATGATCGTAATAAAGGACGACAGTGAAAGAGTTCAACACCTCACAAACTGGTTGAAAGCTACTTTTTAGTTGAAAAACTCGACATACTTTCTTACTTTCGTGGGATCGAAATTAAAAGGTCAACAGAGGGCATTCTTATTCGGCAAAACAAGTATATCGATGAACATGCGACCTCACATCTTATATGGCGTTGAAGTGGTTAGTGTCATATAGTGGACGAAAACATTACCCGATTTCAAAAAAAAAACACACACGCTTAATTTCCGTGGTCAGTCTTCTTTAGTATCGCGATTTGGATTATTTGGAAGAACATGAATTAGCTTTGCTTTAAATGGGCCCCTTTACCCTCAGACCCCCATCTTTAGCTCATTCAATTGTCGCAAAAGCCAGGCCGTGGCACGCAGCCTGCAACGCCCTATCGTTGTTACCTAGCTCGAGATGTACGCCAGCGAGCAGGATTATGACTTCTATCTCCAGGACTCCCCCGCGAGAAGGATGGGTTAATTTAAATCTGGACGGCACGCCAAATGATAATCTAGGACTGGCGGGCGCTGGAGGTGCGGTCAGAGATGAAGCTGGATGGTGGATCATCGATTTTGTGGCTAAGATTGGAGAGGCGTCAACAGCCTTGGAAGAGCTATGGGGCTTTTACTATGGTTTGGATTTAGTTTGGAAGACAGGATGTCGAACTGTTATGGTAGAACCAGACTCCCAGCTTGCTATTTTGTTGATCAGCGACAGACATGATGTAGTATCCGTATGCCACCTTGCTCTCCTCTATCCGTAGGAAAATTAGACGGGACTGGTTAGTGCGCATCTCTCATGTATACCGAAAAGGGAATAGAGTCGCAGACTAGCTCTCGAAACACAATTTCGTCTATCCCTACAGTATTCATGAGCTTGCGCACTCACCAACGGGCCTAATTCCCTTTCTGCGGGACGATACTCAGGGTGTATCCTTCGATTGGAGGATTGTTTCCCATCACATTACTTCTTCTACTTTCTCTCCACCCCTGTAAACTGTCTACTTGCCTTTTTGCCTCCCTTAATGCAAAAAAAAAAAAAAAATGACAACACATATAATAATGACTCATGTTTAGATATGGTGAAATGAAACAGTAGTATGACTAGATAGACTTTTAGTGTTTCTGTTTTTTTTTATAATGGTGAGGCTTACATTAAACCAAAAGGAAAACAAAGGTACAAAGCTGCATTGACTCAGAAAGGTTGAACCAAAACCAACAAACAACAAAACCAAAACAGACAAAGCAACTAAGTGGACCGAACCACTCTGGTTGCAAAGCGCAAAACAAAAAGAGAGGGGTACAGACAGCCATGGAAACACAAGGAAAGAACACAGGATGGGTTAACCCATCCCGTTGCAAAGCGCAAAACAAAAAGGGAGGAATACAGACAGCCCTGAAAACACAAGAAAAGAACACAAGATGAGTCAACCCATCACAACAAAAGCAGGAAGCAAACTTTTCTAAATACCAAACAAACACCAAAAGAGAGCAACTTCAAAGGAAAACACCCAGAGAGCAACATTCAAGATTTGGATAAAAAGCTATTATTATTTGTTTTTAAGAAAAAAAGACTATTATTTTAGTATAAGAGATGATGTAAAATGATGAAATTTTTTTAATATGCAATACCAAAAAAAAAACAAACTTAGCCACAATCAATATTGTTGGATGTATTTTATATTAATAATAAAAATAACAAATGTATAGAGTTAGTTAAGAGTGATAAATGATTTTAGTGTAGGGTTAGTAAGGAAACTCACGTTAGGAGTTGGCATGGAATGGGATATCTGACAGACAGAGTGGCTCCTTTTTGGTTGGAGTTGCATTGTGATTTGTGAACTGTGTTTTTAACTAACTAAACTGCCACGCTGGAACCCAATCCCAAACTATACACCACAAACGTTTCGCCACGTAGCTAAAAAGGTTATATAAGGCGCTCAACAAACACAAAAATAGTCAACTTCTCCATTCTGCTTGCTTGCCATTTGTCCACTTTGCCAACAAATACTGTTGCCTTGTATCTTAAGGTTCCCCACAAATGAATAGCTAACACCCAAACACAAACTCCAGGGCCTTTGGATCCATTTCATGATACATGTGAAAATAACCAAATTCAAAGTCATTGACATTCAGGTACTGAATTCCATCAACCTTCCATCTAACAAATGTGTAATTTGGGTCAAACATAATATAAAATGATTATAATTAGTACTTACAATGTAAGGTCAAAATGAGTGTTGCTTTTGGAGCCTTCCTGCTTCATATCTTCACTCCCAATATTTTTTAAAGAAAAACTTGTCGATCCCTAGAAAACAATCTAGAAAGGGTTGAACACTTGCTTATCAAATCAGACTTATAGTTACCCCATCATCCCTATTGGATACAATCTTACAGGAGTTTCAATGGTGAACTCGTTTTTACTTTCAGGTATTGTTTTGGGTCAGCTCCGTCTCCGTGATATTTGTATTTCGGTTATTCATTTTCTTAGGTTGGTTTTGTTTGTTTATTTTATGAATTTCATTGACGATGTGGATGCTGATGAGGCAAAGCTGATAATATTTTGGATTGAAATTAACTACCGGAAGTGATCATTTCATTACAAGTCCAAAAACTAAAGAAATATGACAATTTTCCCTAATTATCTAATCGATCAAGCAAAGTCAACCTTTTGGAACCATTTTGTACAAAGACTAAAGAAATATGACCATTTTTCCTAATTATCTGGTTTATAATCATTTTTACCTTTGCTCACTAAATTCTATGTGGGATTTCGTAGATCGTTGTAATTCCTATTTCATGCTCCTAGGCTATAGGTTGTTTTGTTTTGTATCCAATAGTCAAACCATGTTCTCATGTCATCATAATTTATAAGGTAAATATAATATATAAGCAACAACTATTACGAAGCGGGAAATTATAACCACAATTATGAAAAACATAAATTATTAGCCATAATTATTTTTGCGCGTAAACGAATGGCTAATAGTCTGTTACCTTTACTAACTTTGTAACGGAAAAAGCCACGTCAGCAGTCACATCACCTTCCACGTCAGATTAATTTTTATTTATAATTTTCAAACATTAAAAAAAACAAAAAATGGAGGGTCAAAGCCCCCTCATCTTCTTCACTTCGGTCGAATCCTCCGCCTCAATTCCGCTTCTTCCCTTCGATCGAATCCTTACCGCCTCAATCCTTCCCCAGCCGTTCCCTACCGCATTCCCCGCTGCCAGCCCTTCGTCATCGCCTTCAATTCCTTCTCGCAACCGCATCCTCATTCCATTCCCCACCAGGTCTTCTTCGATTCCAACTTTCATCGTCGCTGTCCCCTACTTTTCCTCCTTCGAGCAGACGTTGCCTCCGTCCACTGCTAGTCTTTCCATATTGCAGTCTTTGACTCTTTAATTGGCGTGGCAGAGGGTAGATGGTGGCTCCGAGAAGGATGGAAGAGGCAGAGGGGTTTCAAGGGCGGACTAGATCTGGGAAGCACGTATCTGATTCATCACACTCCCATCTTCAATCTCCACATCTCGACTCTGTCGATTCTACAAATGAAAGACGAAGCTCTCCTTCATAATCCGCTCCAATTTCCTCTTCACCCACCCCGACTAGATCCGATCTCGAGGACCCTGAAACAAGCCCAAAATTCTGCTCCAATCCACTAGATAAAATGCCGCCTACAACAGCACCATGAATTTGTACAACAGAATCCCCCTTGACCCTCTCCACAACCTTTGAAACCATATGTACAGTCTAGGCATTGACAATCTTGCCGCCCGGTGCAGTTGGATTGGTTCTATGCGAGGGCGCTGATGTACAACCCTCGAAACTCTAGATTCCGCCGAATTTGTATAGAAAGTCGAGGGGGATCAAAATGAAGAGGTTTTGTAGGAGGGAGACGTCCCCGGGCCAGAACTGACCTAATTTTAAGTCCTGAATTTGGAAATTCCTGTCGGTGAATCGCTTCAGGAGGCGACAACGATGTGGATTTTCTGCGTGGAGGAGCAAGTTTTGAGTGGAAGAGCAAGTTTTATTGTCTTTATTAGGAGCAAGTTTTTATATTTTTTAAATTAATATGTTTCCACATCATGACACCTCAGCATAGGTTAACGAAAATTCGGAAGAATAATTAACGGCTGGCTAATATATCGTATTATGATAGTTGTGGCTATTATTTCGAATTTCTTAATAGTTCTGACTAATATATTGTATTTACCCTAATTTATATCAAGGTTTGGTTATTTAAGCTTCTTTCGGATGAGTGACTTTCAATTGTTCATTTCATTTGCGGACTTAATTAGGTCGTGGGGTATATTTTATGTGCATGTGGTGTGTGTCAACTACAAAATGTGTCACCAGTACTCTTCATGTTGACGTTTTTTTTATATAATGGTAAAATTCATTAATTATTAAAGTTACCAAAATACAACAAAAGGAAAAAAAGGAAAAGGTACATAAATAGAATTTACAGAGAAAGCTCCTAATACTGGCCAATCACAACTCCACAACCCAAGACAATAGACCCTCCTTCCTAACATCTCAAATTGAAAATGCAAGTGAGGTAGCAGCAGCAAGTAGGCACAGTATTTCTTCCTACTGGACTAAGGGAAACCCTCTTTAAGACTGTTGCACGGGCATCCTTCTGAATAAGCACTCCCTTAATCTCTGCATCCAAGTGTCTCCAACCTGCCTGTCCATCTTCCCCTGCCTGTATGATACAGTTTGCGAGGTTGTGCATCTGTCATCAAATATCCTGAAATTTTGTTCCTTCCAAATACACCACAACAATGCGTGCAACAACGAAGCCATAAAACCAATCCTTAGGTCTTTGCGAGTTCAACGGTATCCACCTCTTGATCATTTTCGTTAACTCTGTATTTGTATGCCTGATGTTGAAGTAAACAAAATGTCTAATGATCCTCCAAACCTGCATTGTGATTTTGCAATTCAGGAACAAGTGGTTCGGGTCTTCCTCACTATAATTACAAAGTGGGCACCTATTGGGAAAGCTCCAGCCCTTTCTTTTTAGTGCATCTTGTGTGAGAACTCTCCTCCGATATGCCAACCATACAAATAAACAGATTTTGGAGGGGATGTAACTCTTCCCCCGAGCTTCCTGGTCTGATAATTGCATTCTTCCAAAAGAAATCCTTCATCTTATAAATCTGTGACCATGGACTAACACCAACCGATGTAAAAGGTTTAGCCGGCATCCACTGCGAATCATCATCTGAATATTTAATCTTCATCAATCTCGTCCACCAACTATAATCATTTGCAAACTTCCACCACCAATTTGATAATAAAGCAATATTGTGTCTACGCATATCCTGGATGCCAAGGCCACCCATCTTCTTGGGTCTCTTACAGTGTTTCCAAGACACAAAACATAGCTTATTTTCTTGAGTACCAGACAAATGAAGGAAAACTGTAGTCTCTCGATGGCCTGAATTATATGAGCTGGGGCTCAAAACAGAGAACAGAGATACGTCGATTGGCTGGCCAAAACTGGCTTAGTGAGCACAATTCTTCCACCAAAAGATAAAAACCTTCCTTTCCATCCTTGTAGTCTTGCCTGAATCTTATTAATCGGAGGATCCCATATACTAGCAGCTGATGGAGAGGTGCCAAGAGGCAATCCCAAGTAGATTGTGGGGAGAAATTCACAATCACAGCCTAGCAGATCAGCAAGCCAAACTGCTGCACATTACCGACTGGGAATAACTTACTCTTTTCCAAATTTATCTTGAGCCCTGTGACACACTGGAAGCACAGTAGGATTGCAAGTACGTTTGTAACTTCACTCTCCGTAGCATCGCAAAAAATGATAGCATCATCTGCATAGAGTATGTGAGACACTTCTCTTCTATTAACTTCATCCATACAAAACCCCAAAATATGGCCTACTGCATTTGCCTCTTCAATCATAAAGGATAGTACGTCAATTATTAAGTTGAACAACATTGGTGATAGTGAATCACCTTGTTTAAGACCCCTTTCCATGTTAAAGAAGTATGCTGCCTCCCCATTTACTAAAACTGACAGCTTTGAGTGAGAAACTATTCCTTTGATCCACTTCTGAAAACGCCGATTAAACCCCATTGACTCGATAATCTTGAATAGACAGTTCCAGTTGATGGAGTCAAATGCATTTTCAATGTCAAGCTTTAGAACTAAACCAAGTTTGCCACTTATTCTGCTGTCAAGGACTTCATTGGCAATGAAGTTGGCTTCATGACTCTGTCGGCCTCGAACTCCAGCGAACTGATAAAAGGAAATGATGAACTTCATGTATGGCCTCGCCCTAGCAAATATCACCTTGCAAATGGTTTTGTTAAGACTACCAATGAGGCTGATTGGTCTAAAGTCCTTCACTTCTTCCACCGCTTATTTCTTCGAAATCAAACACAAGAAAGAATGTGCCACTGAACTAAGATACTCTCCAGTTAAGTAAAAATGATCAAGTGCTTTTAGTAGGTTAGTCTTTATGATATTCCAAGCTTTTTTGTAGAATCCAATGGTGAAACCATCCGGGCCTGGTGCCTTGTCATTATTGCAGTCTAAAATTGCTTTCCTAATTTCTTCTAGAGTAAATGGACTTGTCAAAGCAAAATTGTCTTTGATATTTATCAACCCAACTTTGTAGTTCGTAGGAAAAGGTAGATTAGTGCAGCTTTCCTTAAACCTATTTTGATAATGTTGGACGAAAGCATTCTGCAATTCTTCTTTGCCTTGTGTCAGGTTGCCATCCACCTTGATATTGTGTATGTTATTTCTTCTCTTGTTGTTTTTGGCAACTCGTTGGAAGTAGGGAGTATTCTGATACCCAACTTTCAACCACAAATCCCAGGATTTTTGGCGCAGGAGACCTCTTCCATGATGAGTATCCTTTCTATTTCGATCTTCAAAATGGTTCTCTCAATAATTAACTCCTCCCTAATGTCCTGTCGCTCCTACAATCCATCAATATTTCTGATCTTCTCCATAAATTCTGATATTTTCTTCTCAACTCTACCAAAATGCTCAATATTCCACTTTTTAATACAAAAATTGTGTTTCTAAATCTTTGACCAAACCGGAAAACTCCTCCCACCCCAGAGACCGGAATGCTCCACTAACCTATCAAGTAAGTTAAGAATCTTTCCTCCAACAACCACATGTTTTCGAATCTCCAAGGCCTTCGGACTCTGCCTTCACTACCCCATCGTAAAAGAATGGGGTTATGATCAGACTCCACTTTGTCAAGAGCAACAATGGATTCACGTGAGAAGCACACATCAAAACTGTGATTAATAAGAGCTCTATCAATCCATGATAAGGATTGTGAAGCTCCCCCTCTTCTCCTTCTATACTTAGCTCCTTTTAGAGGTAAATCGATCAGACCCGAATTATTTATGATGTTGCTTCTGTCATGAGTTACAGATCCCTTGGTTGTCCCTGATAATCATCATCTGATCGTACCAAATTGAAGTCACCAATAATGCATAGTGGTTCAGTGTAGTGTTGGCATACCATACGTAATTCCCGCAAGAATTCAAGCTTGTCGTCTTTTCTCTATGGTCCATATACACCCAGCAGAGCAAATGTTTCTTGACTGTTTCCAATTTTCATTTTACTGCCAGGGATAAAGTTCCTTCCCAAGTGTAAGCAACCTATGCTTTCCTTGTTCCCACTAAATAGCTATGGCCCCACTTGCATCGTTGGCATTTCTTGCAACCAAACTTGACCCCCCGGATCCGCTAAATGAACTGATTAACTCCTGATTACAGTTATTTCACTTTGTCTCTACAAGGACCACAACATTTGACTTCTATCTTCGCTAAATTCTCTTGATCTTGGATCGCTAAGTACTTAATCCCAGCCCACGAACGTTCCACGCAATCACCGACTGACTCACTGATGGGCTCATTGATTAACTTGTACGGAGGCATACATGCTCTTTCTAGTTCTGGAAGGAGTGAGAACCATTTCCTGGACACCCAGCCTGTGTTGCTCCATTTCAAGTTTCGATCTCTTCTCTATTTTCTTTCTCAATCTGGTTTCAACGGCAAGATCTTCAATCCGGTTGATGGCTAAATGGGGAGAACCCTCAACTTCCAAACGGAAAAAATGGGATAACTCTCTACACCTCTCCCCCAAAGAATTCAAATCAAGCTTGGATTGACATTCATCGATGTATTCACCTGAGATGGGTTTATAAGGCACAAGAGAAAGGCAATTAGCATTAGAGCTTGTAATTGGATCATATGAAGGTGAAGAAACAGAACTAGGAGGGGAAGGGGGAAAAGGGGGTAGAGAAGGAGGTGAGCACAGTTCGAAAATTGGCTGGCTAGAATCAAAGTCCTCTCCTAGGGAGACATGGGTTAAAGCAATCTGATTTGCATTGATGGAGTAATTTTGGTTAGATAGGAGAGTTTGGGTAGGAGAAGAGGGATGGGATGGGAATAGAGTAAGATTTATTGTGGATGGAAAGAGAGGGGTTTGTGAGAAGGGGAAACTACTCGAGATGGCATGGGAAGGAGATACGAGACAACAAATACAGAAAAAAGGCTCACAGGTAGGAATGGGCTTGAGGTTAAGGAGGTTGAGGGCCAGGAGATCAAGGTGGACTGTAGGGATTTCCAGAGGCTCTACAGTATAGTTACAAACTTGGAGGGGCCAAAGGTTTTGCATATGAATGGGTTGGGTGAATGGTGTTGGGGGAGCTAGGCGATCCAGAAGGTATATGGGCTTGTTTAGTGGGCCTGCTTTCCTAACCCAGGCTTTCTTGATCTTACTAGGGTTTAAGGCAGTTCCTTGATACGTCGTCGGAGAGGGTGAGAGTGCGCACACTATTTCCTACATGGCAAGGATACCAACCGACCTTCCTTCATTCAAATTGCATGATCGGACTCGTTGGTCTTTGGAACTTGCGTCTAGCCTGTCATGTTGATTCTTTTCAGGAATGGAGGCGTCCCTTTGGTTTCCCGACTTTCCTGCCAGAAGTCGTCGGCGGTTTAGATCGACAACCGATATGTCCAAGAATGGTGGCAAGACAATTCTGGTTTTGAATAGCGTAGTCCCAAAAAGCTGCGGAATTTCATCTGGAATAGTACCACCATCTCTGATTCGAAAGTATGGAGCGTCCCTGCTTCCCCAATCAACATCGATGAAACCTCCACCAGTCTCCTATCTTTCTGGAGAGATCAAGACACTTTAGGTGTGTCGGAACCCCAAACACAAGGATCCATAAAAGCCCAGATTGTGCTGCAAAATTTCGTCCCACATCTTCATTCCAACAACGTAGAAGAATATTGAATCCTCGAAACTTCGTATCCCAAATACTTTGAACACGCGTCACCTTCTGCAAAGATGGACAGACCAGCAACCAGAGATCCCCAAATCTTTTGGTGAAGAAGAACTGATCATTAAGTTTCCAACTCTTACATGCCCACTCTTCAAAAGGGCCAAATAAGTCGTTTGGTAGTCCCCTGTTTTGTGTCCTAACAAAGCTAATTGTCACACAACGATCAAGGAAGCAAAGTCTTTCTTCCACTCCCTGTTCGGTAGCTTCAATATATATGTTATGATCTAAAGCAAAGTCTTCACCATACAATAGCCATCTCTCATAGGAAGACCATCCGTAATTGCGTCGACAAAAGATCTACCCATCACCACCGAGGCATCTCTTATGCTCCGGATGAGACGGGGTGGTGTGACAAGATTAATGCAATCGTTGAAAGCTTTGACTAAGGCATCCCAACAAGAATGACTGACATACTGCTGAAGTACAATGTACTCTGAATTATTTAATGGCTGAGGTATAATGTATTTAATTGTATCTCTGAAAATTCAAAATTCAAAATTATTATTATTTAAATTAATTTATGTCACACATGTATCCTTTCGGTTGTCATTTTAATTATTTAGCTCGTTATTTATTAACAGTAGCAAGAATTATTTATGAATGATCTAAAGTTTAAACCTTTTCCATGAGATTACACCATAAATATATCAGGAAACTTGAAATATATGAGTTAATCCTAATCTCGTGTTGTCCCCCTGTTTGATGTCTCCATGACACATCTTTAGTTTAATCCAAGTTCATAATTATAATTAAATATATCACCGGATAAGGTTCCCCGGAAATCAGAGACCAATATTAGAACGTACACCTATATATGCCTCTGCTTGAGCTAACCCAGATTCAGATTTTCTTCCTTGTTAGATCATCAAGATTATATAAATTAATTCAAACCGGTAGATCTTAATTTGCCAGTCTTGTGGCTGCCATATCACTTCTAGATCTTCTTCATGCAACTGCTCCATTTTTAATCCGCTACCTCCTTCGTCACGGTCGACATATATAATTAACGTATACACATATACATATTTGCATATAATTATGAAAATGAAATCCAGATTAAACTAATTGGGTGCATGCTTACGCAGCGCATGCAGACCCGTTGGGGTAATTACTTGTCTCAAATTTGGGGGTTCCGTCTGCATGCAATTTACTTTGTCTCATGTCATGAAGACTACTAGCAGCCTGCAGGCAATATATCATAATTATTAATTAAAATAACGTATGCTCGCGTGGAGAGTTGACTTGCATACATTGGATACACGTACTTGTAACTCGAAACAGAAAGAAGAAAAACGAAAACTACGTACGATTAGGAGGAATGGATGTTAATTTTATAAACTGATCGATCAAATGAAACTGTGTTGTTACGTACTTGTTGGTGGAAATCGGCAGGAACCCTCCTCCCTAACAAACTTTGAATATGTTGGCTGCAGATTCTGTTACTTTGTCAGTCTGTCTCTAATTCCATCTTGGTCTTCTCAAGGCTCCCAAGTCCCAGCCAGCATTACAAATTTTGCCATACTATGAATTCAATTTTAACATTACTTTGAAGATTATAAGTATAACACTACAGGAAAGGCCTTTCTGCAACCCTCGGATTGCTAATACTACTTGAAATTGTTGCGTTAAATATGTAACGGCAAAGACATTATTAGGACGTCGAACCCCAACCAGGGGCGGAGCTATGGCCAAGGAAGGGGTTCCATGGCACACCCTTAAACTTGGAGAAATTCACAAAAAATTAATAATATTTGATATTTGAATCTTTAATTGCAATGTCAATCGTCAAATGTTCTATCGTCAAACCATAGCGAACTATATAAATTGTTTTAATCTACTAATTTCAACATTTCTACATTCTAGTTTATCAATATGGACAAGAATGGCAAACTATTAGAGGAATTCATTAAATTTTTATGATGATAATGGGAGGAAAAAATTTGTTCTCATCAATGTATTTGCTTGTGAAAATTGATTAGATTTGCTACTGCTAGTTGTCAATGTACAAGTTGATAACATTTTTTGCAGTGAAAAGATTGACCAGCCTTTCACATCAAGTGAATTTAAATTGTGAATTGATTATTTGGTCGGATAAATTAAGTGTGAAATCTTGATAGTCTGGCCGATTCATATAGTTTTAGAATAAACATGAAACTACAAATGTATTTTTTTATGGCATCCCTTGAATAATATTCTGGCTACGCCACTTACCTCAACTCAAGATATTGACACCACATATTTCAATATAGGGTTGGTTAAGAGTGATAAATGATTTTATGAACAAAAATTTCGTCTAATGATAATACCAATATTAGGCATTAGCTATGAATCCGAAAGTTTCAAATTCAAAGTCTCTAAGTATCTAACCATAAAAAGTTAATTTACATCACCTTTGTAAAAAAAAAGTGATAAAAAAGTGATAAATGATTTTAGTGTAGGGTTAGTTAGAAAATTCAGACATATTAGGAGTTGGCATGGAATGGGATCTCTAACAGACAGAGTAACTCCTTTTTGGTTGGAGTTGCATTGTAAACTGCGTTTTAATTAACTAAACTGCCACGCTGGAACCCAATCCGAAACTATGCACCACAAATGTTTTGCCACGTAGCTGAAAAGGTAATATAGGCGCTCAACAAACAAAAAAATAGCCATCTTCTCCATTCTGCTTGCTTGCCATATGTCCACTTTGCCCACAACAATTGCTACATTCTATCTTAAGCTTCCACACAAATGAGAATGGCTAACACTCAAACCCCAAATGCAGGCCTTTGGTTCCATTTCATGATATATGAAGAAGAAAAAAAACTAATTCAAAGTCATTGACATTCAGGTACTGAATTCCATCAACCATCCATCTGACAAAGGTGTCATTTGGGTCAAAGAGTAAAATAAAATTATTGTTAAGTTTGTACGTACAATGTAGGGTCAAAATGAGTGTTGCTTTGGGTGCCTTCTAGCTTCATATCTTCACCAACATTATCTTTTTTCTGCGTGGCCTTAGCCCTGAAAACATATGGATCCCTTGAAAACAATCTAGAAGGGTTGGACACTTGCTTATCAAATCAGACTAGTTAATTACCTCATCATCCCTATTAGATACACTTATTGGTTTCAACGGTGAACTTGTTCTTTTGACAAACATGAAGACCGAAAACGTACAAAACACAATGATTCACGTGGTATCCTCGTTCACAAGAATGAGATTAATCCACGAAGACTCTTTCAAGAGTCTTCGGCTGACCGAACTTTTATTAGGATTTTATGATTATACCCTACAATCATACCTTGGCTGTACAAAGCAGCCGTACATATATATGACTCTCAATTATATTCCTTTACAAACGACTAGGAATGGTAAAATACCACCTTACCTACAAACAAATAGATCTTGACAATTAAGTACATTACTTATGTACTCAATGATTAAACGTACCAATGTACGTACTCCTATAACACATAGTTAGTAAATTACAGTACGGGAAAGTTACATATAAAATACCTATGAATATTTTACTTCGTTTCTAATCTAATGTTACGTTTAATAGTACGGTAATAGTGATAAATATATAAAATTAATTATTTTAAAAACAAATAAATATATAAATAATAGTACAGTTAATAATTAAATTAATTAAATATGAATATTAAACATGTTATACGATTTTTATACGTGTTTAGTACGGGAGACATGAAATGAATGGAAAGAAATGAAATGACTTGATAATACTACGGATACGGAATTTTTAAACGACTTGACAACAGTTCAGGGTATTGTTTTAGGTGAGGTCCGTTTGAGATATATCCGGATGTTGGTTATTCATTTTCTTAGGTCGGTTTTGTTTGTCTACACATAATATAATACACCGAAGGGAAAAACGGGAGCTCCATTTCAAATTTCCTGCAACGAGAGTGAAAGTAGGAAGGACATTTTGGTCTTCACAATTACTTTTTTTTATTCATTAAGAAGACACGTACTGAGATTTGAACCATGACCATTTTAAAGAAAAGCAAGGATCATAACCAATCACACTAAGTACATTTGTTGTATCTTTTTAAATTAAAAACATATAATAGCAGGGAGGAAAAAACCACTCCCCCATTTCAAATTCCCTACTCCAGGAGTGTTTGTAGAAATGGTAGAATAGGGAGTGTCAATTTTTCTCTTTCCTCTGTGGAACGGGCCAGCTTACGGTACACATGCGGGTTTAAACGGGTCCAGGAGTGTCAATTTTTTTCTTTAAGCACTTTCATTTCTCTGTGGTTATAAAATATATAAGAAAAGGTAAAAACAATACTCTTTTTTATTGCTAAAAATACAAAAATTTAACAATAAACTAATGCATGGTATCTAATGGGCTAACCGCTAACCATAAAATAAAAGAGTTGAATGAGCCTGACCTACACGAGATTTGGCCATCAAGTAAAACAAATGAACATCATTGGTTTGTCATTCTAAAACAAGCTATTTTCTTTGGCATAATATATATTATGATATTATTTTATATCTTAGTGGCTAAAATATAATGTATTTTAAAGTTATTCAATGGTTCAACCTCGACCAACCCAATTAGTCCAATTTTTATCATTTCATAAATATATTCTATAATTATTTGATATCATAATGATCAAATTATAGTGTATTTTATAGGTAATTGTTTGGTATTTGTTAGTAAAAAACTAAACAGAACGATCTATGTGGTTATTTTAAACATTAAAATGATCCTAAACATTTTCAGTTCCTTTTGAATTTTTATGGTTTAATTCCCGAATAAGTGATGTGCAAATGGCGAATTGCAGTCATCTCTTTTCTTTCACTATTATTTATTTTTAAATAGAAAGTTTAAAAGTAAAGAATAATTAGAATTTGGCATGGGTCAGTCAAACATGCTGAATTTCAAGTTTTGGTACGTTTTGATCAAGTCTAATTCATAATCACATGGTTCCCTGATTCCCGATAAAAATCTCAATCCAAACCAGTTTGGCAGGTGAGTCTGTGTTTACCACCATTTGCTAGGAATAAGACAACGGCGGTTCCTATCCCAAATCGTGTTGTTCGTTCTTGATTTTCTTAGATTTTATCATGGCCTAACAAAAATCAGAAAGCACAATGACGACAAGATGAAAGTTTTATAAAGCAAATTAATCGATCAACGAGCCGAGTAAAAGCTAGCAACGATTGTGAGATGCTCATTTCCCGAAAACCGACGGGATAGGCGATTTTTTATTCAATTTTCTGGAATTCGGTTTTTATAAAACTTACTCCACCTCATCATATTACCAGAAACAATATTGTTTCACAAGGTAACATGTACTTGATTTTGGTTTATAATGCCAATTTTTGATTCATTGCATCATTCATGTCTCTTTCCTGCTAAAATTCACTATTTTTATCACGAGTTTCCAAAAAAAAAAACTATACAACAATAAGCTATACACCCCATTACATTATCAAATTTCATACCTCACCTTCCTCCGGCCAACTGGCCGGGGCCCACGCTAGTTTATTTAATAAAATTTCTTGGCGACGTGGATGTTGATGGGCCAAGGTTGAATGAGTTTCGGATGGAGACTAGCAAAAGTGACAATTTCATTACAAGTTCAAATTTGTGTTATCTAATCGAGCAAAATTAAACTTTTATAATAATTTTGTACACAGACTATAAATTGATGGGACTAGATACTATCACAACACCTCTTGTGTTGTTATTGTAACAACACTAGTCCCCAACCAATAGGAAGCTAGGGTTGTGTTGACTTTTTATTAGATGAGTTGACCTAGTGTAAAATCAAAGCAGGGGTATAATTGTCATTATGAAAAATAGTTTTAAATAAAAAAATAAAAAAATATTTTTTTTTATTTTTCGGCGCAAAGTTTTGGTCACCGAAATTCGGCCACCGGTCGCCGAATCTGGTCGCCGGTCACCGGAATATGCTTTTTGTCGCCGGAATATGCCATTTTGTCATCGAAATATGCTCACCGTCGCCGGAATATGCTTACCGGCGTCAGAATCTAGTCACCGGGGTCGGAATATGCTTATCGGCGCCGGAATCTACTCACTAACGATCATCGAAGTTTGGTCAACGGTCAACGACCACAGGATGTTATGGTCTGAATTGTGAGATTTATGGTTTGGTTTCTCATATTTTTGTATGCTTTTTGTGGTTTGCTTTATCGTGTTTGTGGTTTGCATTAAGAAGTTTCTGGTTTGCTTTATCGTGTTTGTGATTTGCATTGAGATGTTTCTGGTTTGCTTTCAAAAATTTTGTGGTTTGCATTGAGGGGTTTCTGGTTTGTTTTAATATATTTGTGGTCTGCATTAGGACGTTTATGGTTTGCTTTTTTGTGGTTTGATTTATTGTGTTTGTGGTTTGCATTAGGAGGTTTCTGGTGTGCTTAGCAAATGTTGTGGTTTACTTTGTGAGGTTTGTGGTTTGTTTTAGGAGATTTGTGGTATGCATTTGGAGGATTCTGGTTTGCTTTATTGTGTTTCTGGTTTGCATTAAGAAGTTTATGGCATGCTTTCGGAAATTTTATGGTTTGATTTGTGGGGTTTCTGGTTAGTTTTAATATATTTTTGGTCTGCATTAGGAGGTTTGTGGTTTGCTTTACCGTGTTTGTGGTTTGCATTATGAGGTTTCTGGTGTGCTTTCAGAATATTTGTGGTATGCTTTGTGGGGTTTTTGGTTTGTTTTAAGGGATTTGTGGTATGGATTGGGAGGTTTCTGGTACGCTTTTTGTGGATTGTTTTACCGTGTTTGTGGATGGCAGGTTTATGAGTGCATTATAAGTAACAACATCTCGTCCAAATCCAAAAGTTTGCATATCCTTGTAGAAGTCCAGAGACTCCTCAAGCTTTGTGACGAGGTCTCAATTCTCATATTAGTATTGCTTATATAATAAGTATTACAATTGGATCTGCATTAGTATTACTAATAATGCATATATAAATTGGCAAAAAGAAAACCATATCTGAAACTAGCAGCTCCAATTGAGTGCAACCAGAAAGTGTTTGATGATAACCTCAACTCCACTCCAACAGTAACAGCAACGTAGTTTAAACCATGAGATTGACCTCACCTTACCACTATATACAAATATGAAATTCTCATCATCATCATATCATCATAATCGCCTAAAGCTTTATCATCGTCATAGTATCAAATTCCCATTAGGATAGAACAAACGAAGTATGATTTTCTTATTTCGGAAATGACAGCCATTTCTGGATCCATTGAATTATACCATAAAATTGGAGCTAAAGAGGGGCAGATGGGTCCTCCTCCTATCCTCTCTATTCCTCTATGCCTTTGCTTTTTTTTTTATCTCTCTCTCTTTTTTTAACTTTCCTTTTGCCATCCTTCTTCTGCTGCAACAGCATTCACTCAGTCTGGTCAGTGCAAGTTGCATAAGCATATAGACCAGAGAGCAATTTTCAACCAATGGCTGCACAGATAAATGGCCTCTCTGCAATTTTCTGTTCTTCGACCAATGAGGAAATAGAGAGGAAAAGGGTGGCGTTCGTTCATGCGCGCAGGCGGCAGTGTGGTCTGGAAACGGCGGCGGAAGGATGCCGGAAGTTTTGGTCGAAGGAGTGTGATAATGGTGGCTTCTCCTCCCGCCTCTGTAGATTTGTTCGTCCTTGGTTATGGGCTCTTCTGATACTGGCGCCAGGCGGTTCATGGTGATTGAAGACAATTTTTTTCCCAGCTCATGCGATGGCGCCGGCGATGGGAGAGATGCGGATTGACGCGGCGATGGTAGAGGATTGCGCCGGAGAAAATTGTTTTTCGGATGTACAGATTCGGCCGCCACTGTTGCTGGGGAGGCAGGGAGATCAAAACACGCCTAGGTAATTCAATTATGTTTATTTATTTATTTTAATTTGTTATTTATTGTTAGTTTACTGTTATGCCCTTGTTGTTAGTATAACTGTTTGAGCCTAACTGAGTGTAGGAGTGAGACTCGTGAAAAAAGGGGGAAGTAGGGTAACCGAAGCGTAACGTTGGTCCGTTTTTGGTGAGAACTTTAGACAGAGAGGTAGAGATTACAGAGGAAATTGGCTAGAGAGAGAAAGTTGTGTTTATTAGTGAGAGAATCCAAAAACCGATCCCCTACCTACCGTAGTAAATGCCCCTTTTATAGTACATTACAGTAGTGGGTATTTAATGCGATAAGACTACAACGTGTGTCAGGAGGCTTAGGCCATGCTTTTAGGCCATAATCATTCCTAGGACCTGACACACGACATGACCTTTCCTTCGTAGACTGCGGCGCCATGCTTACGATCTCCCTCCCTTGTCTTAGGTAGGACAAAACGACGCCGGTTTTGGGTGAGGCTTAAAACGGCGGTGGTTTTGGGCAGTGCAAAACGACGTCGGCCTGGGCGGGATCAGACTGTGAGGTAAAACGACGCCGCTCGATACGTCTGACATTGGCGGTCATCCTCTTGCCTCCATTCGATTGTTTTGCTCGCGCGACTGGGCCCGAGCCACATCCCCAACAATTGCCCCCCACCAGGTGGTGTTCTGTGAATGCCGCCTGTTAGCTCCTGCGTGGGTGGCTCGGCTCATCGCGCTCCCGCGCTTCTTTGGGTTGTTGACGCGCCTGCTATCGTCACCGGGTGTATTCCTTTGCGCGGCATGCTATCGTCACCGGGTGTGCGCGCCCAGGGTTTTGTGCGCTGCGCGACCGGTGGTTGTTGTGCGCGGTTCGCGAGCGAATATCTTTGTGAATACGCGCGCACATGCCTTGTTACGCCCGCGTCTTGCTTCCTCTTGTTATGTGCGTTCCGCGAGTGAATCTTTTTATTGACTGCGCGGTTCGTGAGCGAATATCTTTGTGAATACGCGCGCGCATGCCTTGTTTCGCGCGCGTCTTGCTTCCTCTTGTTATGTGCGTTCCGCGAGTGAATCTTTTTATTGACTGATTTTTTCCTTTCCGCGGGTGTACCCATGCCCCCCAGGCGGTGTGCGTACCTTGTGACGTCACCGCCTAGCCTCTAGCTAGCATTTATACCCTAGTAACCATAGGTGTCGACGTGGCCTGCCGTTGTCCACTCGTTTGGGCGGTTACTTGTTTGCTTTTTGAATTTCGAAATTCTGGATTGACGTTTCCGATTCTCGATGCGCCTTTTGCCCTTTCAGTTACCTCTCCTAGAGTTATAAATACCTCTGTGTCTCGGAGAGGAGTTTTTCATCTCCAAATCTTCTGCTTTCTCTTTCGTTGTTCTTGTTTTCCGACGATCTTTCTTTCTTCTTTTTCGACGATCTTGCACCCCAAAATCGTTCGTGGTTCTCACTTTTGAAGATACAAATGGCCAACGCTGATGTGAACAACGAGGTCGTAGTTGTGGCTGACGACGAAGGTAATCTTTCTCCCTTCTCTCATGTTTCTTCCGATCCATCGCTGGAGTTGGCTGAGTCCGACAACGATGGCGGCGGTGGGGAAGTTCCGGCGATGCACCTGGTCGAGTCCGACGACGATGGCGGCGACGGCGGGGTTCCGTAGACTCCTTCATACGATGCTTTGTCTGGAGGAGATTTGGTGGAGTGTGGGGGCGGCGAGACTAGTGCGGCTCAGTCGCGGGGGGGTATTGATCATCCGGCGAGATCGCACTGGTGGATCCGGCAACGTTCCGCTTGAAACCGTCGGGACGTCGGAGGCCTCCTCCGGGCCGATCTGTGTGTCGCGCGTGACCGAAGCGATGAGAAGGCTTGGGTTGCGCGGAATAGGGGCCGCGTACACTATACTGGAGTGGGAACAGATGTTTGGGGATGGGGAGGTTCCCAGTGACAACTTGATGCGCGGGCCGGACCATGTATCGGTGTACAGACGAAGGGAGGTTACGGAGCTAGTGCGTGGATTGGGGTTGCCCCCCAATTGGCAGTACGCTGTTCCTACCGCGCGTAGCCGCATCGGGAACTGCCCCGCTGGGTGGTTCGGTGTGTACTCTGAATACTGGCGGATGGGCTTCAAGTTCCCTGTCAACCCATTGTTGTGCGCCCTTTACAGGCGGTTGGGTTGCTCTATTGCACGCCTCTCTCCGTCCGTGGTTATGCATGCGTCCTGTCTCCGGTTGGTCTGTAAGCGGTTGGGTATCCAACCCACCTATGGTCTTTTTCGAAAGATTTATAAAATTAAGGGGCCAACCGAGACGAGTGATTGTCTCTCCATTAGGCGGCGAGACAAGCGGCCTGACGGCTTTGTCTATGGTTCTCCGAAGTTGGAGAAAAATTGGTTTGCCCGCTTTTTCTTTGTCAAGCCCGTCCCGGGGGAGTGGGCGGAGGAGCATGTAGCGGAACCTACAGTCTGGAAGAAGGGGGATATTCGCGGATATGAATCCGCGTTGGGGAAGTATGAGGGGCTTGATGATGAGTATGAGCTTTGCATGCCGCATAGGATAAATCTTTATTCCGGCGGTGTCCGCGCGGCTGTGCTGGAGGAGCTTTTTGCGGACGGTTAGTTTTATTTCCTTTTTTCCTTGCATTCCATCATATTAACGGCCGTCTTACGATTTATTGGCGCAGGTGTTGATTTTTCATCGTTGTCGAGCATGATGTCGCTGGATGAAGTCGTGAAGGTCCCGCGCGGTGAAGAAAGGAAGAGGAAGGAAGAGAGGGATGGTGCGCGTGCAGGCAGCACGAAGAGAAAGGAGTCCGACGGTGCGCGGACGAGTAGCTCGAAGAGGAAAGAGTCGGGGCAAGCCTTGACGCCGAACAAACCGGCTAAGGCAGCGCGGGCGGTTGAGCAACCTCCGCCTCGAGCAGTTGGGCAGGCGGCGACAGCGAAGCCGATTCCGTTAGTAAGTAAGCCCCCGCGTCCAGAAGGGACTTCGGCGGGCGGCTCATCTGGGGCAACTGTTCAGCGAACGCTGACGGAGATGGCCGGCGTCAATTACTATCGCGACGTGCGGATCCACACTGGCGCAGCATGCAACAGTCAGTCCGCGCAGGATGCTCTCCGTGCTCTTGGGCCGGTGCTCACCGTCCCTCCGCGGTTGGAGAAATCAGATCCTTTGCAGGATCTTGCCCAAATTCATTTTGCGGTATGTAGTGTGTTTCTTCTCTCGATTCGTCTTATTCGTAAGTTATTTGGCACTTTCTCAATAAGTTATTCGGATTAGGGTCTGATGTGCGCCTTCCGCGCACAACAAGAGCGTGCTCGTGATCACGCCAAAGTGAAGGCGGAGGCGGCGATGATTGTTCAGCTGGAGGGGAAGCTCGCTGGAGCGGAGGGGCGTGCGGAGGCGGCTACGAACAAGGCAAATGAGGCCCTCGTGGAGTTGGGGGTTTTGCAGAGTAGGCTGGCGGAGGATGTCGAAGCAGTGACAGAGCGGGCTAGGGCGGAGCTGCGTGGTGAGTTCGAGGAGGAGAAGAAAAAGCTGGCCGAAGAATGGGCGAAGGAGAAGGCGCAGCTGGAAGCGGGTCATGAGGAAAAGTTGAAACAGGTGCGCGAAGGGTTTCAACAGGAGAAGGAGAAAGATGTCCGCGAGGCACAGGTTGCCGCCGTGAGGCAGTACAAGTCCTCAGCCTCGTTTGGGAAAGTCTTGGCGGACGCGATGACTAAGGCTGTTATCGCGGTCGGCAAGAAAGTGCGCCCCGAGAACCCGGGCGTTCGTTGGAGAACTCAGGAGATGGTTCAGCACGTGCAGGGGTGGCTGCGTGAGAAGAAGCCACTGACCATCGATTCTGAGTCGGAAGACGAATCCGAGGAAGGGGAAGATGAGGAGCGTGCCGATGACCCAGACGATGAGCGCGCGGATGACCAAGGTGAGGGTGGAGGGTCCGCTGCGGCGGCGGAGGGCGAGGTTGAGGTTGTCGATGGGGACGATGCGTGAGTTGGAGTGGCGGTGGCTGAAGATATATATATATATATATATTTTTTTTTTTTTTTTTTTAATCGCGGCGCTAATATCTTAGCCCGCGGGTAGCTGTAATCCTTGCTCCGATGACATGGAATCCAAAAAAAAGTTTCAACACTGTGTGGCGCAAATAATTCGTAATTATTGCTATTTTGTGAACTGTGTGCGCGATTTTTAATCGGCGTTTAGCGTTCGGTTGCGGGGCGCGAATAATTCGGGATTATTGCTATTTTGTGAACTGTGTGCACGATTGGTTATCGGCGTTTCTCGTTCACTGGTATGGGCGCGAATAATTCGAGATTATTGCTATTTTGTTTTGTCGAACCTTTGTCTTTATTTCACCATACAAACGTACCCTCGTGACCAAATACATGTTAATCTGGACTGTAGTACTTCCTGAGGTTCTGCGCGTTCCATGTTCTCGGAATAGTTGTGCCTCCCAATTCGCTGAGCTTGAAGGTGTTTGCGCCCACTACTTCGCGGATTAGGTACGGTCCCTCCCATACCGATGCGAGTTTCTCGTGTTTGGGGTCCGGACGGAAGTTCATCCTCAACACTTGGTCTCCGAGATTGAGTTTGTGAGGGACTAGCTTAGCGTTGTAGTACTTAGCTACCTGTTCTTTCGTTGCCGCGAGCTTGATGGATGCTAATTCGCGTCGTTCTTGCGCTAGCTCGAGGTCTAGAAGGAGCGCCTCTTCGTTGGTTTCTCCATTGTACATTGTGATTCGGTACGTCGGGGCTGTTGTCTCGATGGGAATCACCGCGTCAGTGCCATACGTGAGCGCGAAAGGTGTATCTCCCGTCGCAACTTTGTACGTTGTGCGGTGTGCCCACAGCACTGTGTTGAGTTCGTCGGCCCAATTGCCTTTAGCGTCGCCCAGGCGTGTATGCAATCCGTGTAAGATTGCTTTGTTGGCCGATTCTGCTTGGCCGTTGGCTTGTGGGTAAGCCACTGACGCAAACCTTGCAATTGCTCCGACTTGATCGCAGAAGTCAATTACTTCCGCGCAATCGAACTGTTTCCCATGGTCGAAGACAAGCGCGTTCGGGACTCCGAACCGTGACAGTATGTTATTTTTCAGGAATCGTGTCACCTGCTGTGCGGTTATCGAGACGAGTGCTTCCGCTTCGATCCACTTGGTGAAGTAGTCCACCGCGACGATGATGTATTTGCGCTTTCCCTTCGCGGTCGGAAAGGGACCCAGCAGGTCGACTCCCCATTGTGCAAACGGCCATGGGCTCAGGTTGCCTTGGAGTTCGGTCGAGGGGAGGTGGTGTTGGCGTGCGTTCACTTGGCATTTGTGGCATTGGTCCACATATTTATTCGTGTCTTTTTTTACTCGCGGCCAGTAATACCCGTGCAACAGGATTGTGCGTTCCATGCTACGCGGCCCGGCGTGCATAGCGCATAGCCCTTCGTGTAGGTCGCGCACCACATTGTGGGCTTCCTCCTGGCCGATGCATTTCAAGTAGGCGCCCGAGTATGCACGCCGGTATAGTTCCCCCCCAATTATCGTGCAACGGGCCGCTCTTTGCCTTAGGGCCCATGCTTCTTTAGAATCTTCTGGTACCATGTCGTCTTGCAAGTATCTCATGATCGGGGTTCTCCAATCGTCCTCTGGTACGAGTTGAGTGGTGTTGACTACCACTTCGCGGCTGGTATCTTCCTCCTTTTGGACGGATACCAGTCGAGTTGACTCAAAGTCGGTGGCGGTTGCCAGTTTTGACAACGCGTCCGCATGCATGTTCTCCTCCCGAGGTATTTGCGCATACGTCACTGTCTCGAAGGTACTTGCTTTTTGTTTGACGCGCTCCATGTAATGCGCCAGCGCGTCCTCCTTCGCGTCGAAGGTCCCATTCAGTTGATTAACCGCCAGAGAGGAGTCGGAGAGGATCCGTATCATTCTCGAGCCCAAATCGCTGGCGGCCGTCATTCCCGCTAGGATTGCTTCATATTCTGCCGCATTGTTTGTCTTCAATGTCCGGAACCGGATTGCTATCTCGTGCGTAGCGCCCATTGGGGCGCGCACAACCACCCCCGCTCCTGCTCCATGTTTGCTTGCCGCGCCATCTACGTAGACATCCCATACTCCTTCTGGTGTAGAGTCAAGTGTGACTCCTTCCGCGATAAAATCTGCTAGGATCTGAGTTTTTATCGCGGGCCTCGGGGCGTATTGGATGTCATACTCAGACAACTCGACCGCCCATTTGACCATCCGCCCGGATACTTCCATTGATGACAAGATTTTTTTGAGCGGAAGATTGGTTAAGACCGTGATTTGGTGTGCTTGGAAGTAGGGGCGTAGCTTCTGTGAGGCGCTTACCAGCGCGAGGGCTGCTTTCTCAATTGGGGAATACCTTGTTTCCGCGCTCACCAGCGTGCATGACATGTAATACACAGGGCGCTCGACTTGGCTCTCTCTTCGCGATACTAGTACTGCGCTTACGACTCTTGTTGACACAGCAAGGTACAGAAAAAGTTTTTCATTAAGCTTTGGGGCAGACAGTACAGGTGGGGATACAAGATAACTCTTGAGTTCTTGGAATGCTGCCTCGCATTCTTGTGTCCACGCGAATCGCGCGCCGTTCTTGAGCGTTTGGAAGAAAGGGGCGCACTTGTCTGCTAACCTTGGTATAAATCTTCCCAGCGCCGCTATCTTGCCGTTCAACGACTGTATTTCCAGCGCGCTCCTCGGCGCTCGCAGTTGCTGGACGGAGGTTATTTGTTTCGGGTCAACCTCGATCCCGCGCTTGGTGATCATGAACCCCAGAAATTTTCCAGCTTCTGCTCCAAACACGCACTTCAGAGGATTCAAGCGCAGACTGTGCCTGCGCATTGCCTCGAAAGTCTCGCGCAAATCCCCCAGGTGGGAGTTGCCTGACTTGGTTTTGACGATGAGGTCGTCCACGTATGCTTCAATGTTCCGCCCAATCTGTCGCGAGAACACTGAGTCGATCATTCGCTGGTAGGTCGCGCCTGCGTTCTTCAAACCGAACGGCATTCCGACGAAGCAGAAGTTCCCAAATGGCGTCATGAACGCCGTTTTTTCTTCGTCCTCTCGAGACGGGATTTGGTGGTATCCCGAGAACATGTCTAGAAAGGACAGCGTCTCATGATCCGCTGTGGCGTCAATCAGCTGGTCTATCCGCGGCAGAGGATAAGGGTCCCCCGGGCACACCTTGTTTAAGGTCGTATAGTCGACGCACATGCGCCAGGCTCCTGAAGATTTTTTTACTAGCACCACGTTTGCCAACCACTTCGGATATTTCATCGGTCGGATCAGCCCTGCCGCGAGTAGACGCGCGACCTCTTCTTCTATGGCTTTCAACTTCCTCTTCTTCTATGGCTTTCAACTTATCGCCTGAGAAGCCTCTGCGCGCCTGTTGCCTCGGTTCTGCATTCAAGGGAACCGCGAGAGAGTGTTGCGCTATTTCTCTTGGCACTCCTGGCATGTCCTCCGTGCACCAGGCGAACAATTCCTTGTATTCTTTCAGCAATGCAATCAGTGGTTCAACCATGTCTCCAGGGACATGAGTTGAGACGCGGATCTTCTTCTCGGGCTCAGCTGGGTCGAGTGCTACCTCGAAATCAGAATCCATTGATTCTGGGCGCGGGTGTTCCGCCCGCGTGTCGACGATGTTGGTTTGACGGGGCTCTTCTTCTCTTCGTGGGGTCGCCCACGGGGTCCCTCTGGCCTCTCCGATTCCTACCTTGGTGGGGAATTTGAGCTTTTGGTGACACGTTGATGGCAGTGCCATAAACTTGGCGAGGAAGGGGCGTCCCAGGATGCCGTTGTGGTTGGAGTTGCAGTCGACGATAGTAAACTCGACTTGCTTGGATACTTGCGGCTCTTGATCTCCTATCACAACGGGAAGGGTGACCACGCCGATTACTGCGACCCTCGTTCCTGAGAAACCGACCAGGTTTCCCTCCGCTCGCCTCATCAAGCGTGGATCAATGTCCATTTTGTCGAGGGTGTTTTTGAATAGTATGTCTGCCGCGCTCCCTCCATCGATCAGGAGGCGGTGAATTTTGCAGGCGGCTACTAGCGCGGTGATGGTTAGTGGGTCCTCTGATGGGGTTCCCTGAGGAAATTCCGAGTCGTCGAAACTCAGGTGACACCTTGGGCGTACGTCCGACGACGCGCATTCCAGGGCGCGCTCGCGCTTGGTCTTTTTGGTTGGGCGGCTCCCCTCCACTGTCACTACACCGATTTCCTTCCGCACCAGGTAAGCGCCGGTTGCCTCATCGTATTCCGACGGGGGGGCGGGGGATCTTCGCGCGGCGCTTTCTGTCCTTCCGCTCCCTGGACAAACTGTGACAGCAGCCCTCTCCGGATGAGGCCCTCTATTTCGTACCTCAGTTCCCAGCAGTCCTCCGTTGAATGGCCCGTTTCCCTGTGGAACTCGCAATGTTTATTCGGATTGCGCAGGTGAGGTGCGACTTTGACAGGCGCGGGCCAATTGATTTTGTATCCCTTCTCACGGAGGACATGGAACACGTTTTTTACCGAATCGTTGAGCGGCGTGTAAGCAGGCATCGTGTTCTGCTGACGCCTGTCGGGGGAGCGTCTTCGCGGCAGTTGTTCTGGCGGGGCAAGTTGCCTTCTAGACCCGCTGTGGGACTGTAATAATTGTTCTCGGGGCACTTGAAGTTGCTTCCGCGTTTGGTCATCTCTGGGCGGCTTGGAAGGTTCAAAACGCCTGACAGAGCCCGCGCCCAGAGTTTCTTCTAGCGTGATAGCCTTCTCGATTTTGGCCTCGAGCTCCGTTGACAGCGTCACTGGCCTTTTCGCTATGGCGCGCTTGAGTTCCATGCTGGTCATAGCTTCCATGAGGTGATGGGCGGCGGTCTCTGGAGTTAGATCGCGCACCGCCATAGCTACTCTTGACCATCAAGCGTAGAACGCGCGCAGGCTTTCCCCATCCTTCTGCCTGATGTCGATCAGGGCCTTAAGGTGTAGGGGTCTCCTTTTTTGTGACGCGAATTTGGTAGTAAAGAGGAGTATGAACTCCTCAAAGGAGCGGATGATTCCGTTCGAGAGTCTGTTGTACCAGTCGAGGCATATGCCGGAGAAAGTTGATAGGAAGGTTCGGCATAGTGCTGCGTTGGAGTTGGTTTGGAGCTGCATTCTGAGGCAAAATGTGCTGACGTGGTCTTCTGGGTCCGTCGTCCCGTTATACGTGGGGAGAGCGGGCGGCATTCCGCTTAAATGCTCCACCATTATGTCCGCGCTTAGCGGTTGGTGGAGGATTCTCTTGGGAGGGTGAGGGCGGTATTGTGGGGAAAGGTGCTGCTCCAAGAAACTGAGGTCCGCCCTAGGACGCGGCTCCACTTGGGGTGCCTCGTCCGCGGACGTGACGTCCGGGATCTGTTGTGGCGGAGGGACGTTTGCCGCGGTCGCGTCTGGCGCTGGCAGCGCCGCGTGACTGGGTTGCGCGGACTCTTTACTCATCATGAGCGCAATAACCTGATTCATTTTCTTTTGCATATCGGCAATGACTTCGTTTTGCTTAGCCAACTGTTGCCTCATCTCCTTGGGCGTCAGCTCAGGCTCTTCTTTTTCGATGAGTACCGCGTTGAAGTTGCTGGCCTCCGCGTGCGTCCTTTGGTTCGTCATAGCTTTGATGGGCGTTACTTCGCTGGGTGAGTCGATATTGCGCTCCGTCGTCAGTTGGTTTTCCATCGCTTCCCTACTGGCCCCACGGTGGGCGCCAATTGTTTGAGCCTAACTGAGTGTAGGAGTGAGACTCGTGAGAAAAGGGGGAAGTAGGGTAAGCGAAGCGTAACGTTGGTCCGTTTTTGGTGAGAACTTTAGACAGAGAGGTAGAGATTACAGAGGAAATTGGCTAGAGAGAGAAAGTTGTGTTTATTAGTGAGAGAATCCAAAAACCGATCCCCTACCTACCGTAGTAAATGCCCCTTTTATAGTACATTACAGTTGTGGGTATTTAATGCGATAAGACTACAACGTGTGTCAGGAGGCTTAGGCCATGCTTTTAGGCCATAATCATTCCTAGGACCTGACACACGACATGACCTTTCCTTCGTAGACTGCGGCGCCATGCTTACGATCTCCCTCCCTTGTCTTTTAGGTAGGACAAAACGACGCCGGCTTGGGTGAGGTTTAAAACGGCGGTGGTTTTGGGCAGTGCAAAACGACGTCGGCCTGGGCGGGATCAGACTGTGAGGTAAAACGACGCCGCTCGATACGTCTGACATTGGCGGTCATCCTCTTGCCTCCATTCGATTGTTTTGCTCGCGCGATTGGGCCCGAGCCACATCCCCAACAATAACAACACTTAAATTGTGACCATTTACACTAATTACCTAGTTTGTAACCACTTTTACCGTCCAAATTCTACGTAGGATTTTGTAGGGTGCTGTTGTCGTTGTAATTCCTCTTTTCTGATCCTGCTCTGCTCCTGCTCCTGCTCCATACCCGAAAGTCAAACAATGTGCTAATATCATCATAATTCATATCGAGGTTTAATTATTTAAGCTGCTTGCGAATGAGTGATGTTTATTCATTCTCATCTTCAGACATTTCTCATTCTGGCATGCCTATCCGACTTAGGTCGTGGGGTAAATTTTAAGTGCATGGGATGTGTGTTGACTCGAAAAAGTGTCATATCCCTTGATGTTGAAAATGATCTCATATATATCGCAATCAATACGATAAAAAACGTGATTCTACATAAAGTGTTTTGTTAATCTATAATCGTAAAAACGTAAACTTTCAACTTTTAAAGTGCGATTTTAATTACAATTAATAGAAAACACGATTTCACATTGAATCTTTTTGGTAACCCAGAAGAGTAAAAAGTTAAGTTTTTAAGCGCGATTTTGACTACATTGATGGTAGTGACTGACATACTCATGAAGTATGTGGTATTCCTATCAAGAACCAGTTGATCCCATTAACTCGAGTTATTAGGAGAGTGTCTATAATATATCCTATTGGCGTAGCCAGAGATATAATTTAGTGGGGTCCAAACAAAATGAAATACAAAGTTTATGGGACGGGTTAGCATGCTAACCCCTTAAGGGGTTGGTTTTTTGACTCCCCCCTTTTAATTGGTCAATTTTTCATTAATTATTGACAAGTATTAATGAAAGTAAACATAATAAATGTTCTGTTATTAAATACAAAGTAAGCATTAAATACACCACATTAATTACCACTTTAATGGTATTTGTACCAGTACAGTGGTATATCTACCAGTACAGTGGTACAACGTATCAGTGCAGTGGTATATCTACCAGTACAGTGGTACACCGTATCAGTGCAGTGGTATATTTATTGGAGGTGGTCGGAGGGAGTCTGCCGATGGGATTTTCACCAGAGAAGTGTGGCGGTCGGAGGAAGTCTGGTGGTCGGAGACTGCTGAAAAAGGAAAAATCAAATATAGTGAGAGAATTCCTAATGTGTATTTAATGTGTGTATTTAATTCCTAATGTGTATTTAATAGTGAGAGAATTCCTAATTAATATGGTACATTTAATTCCTAATGTGTATTTAATGTGTGTATTAATTATTGTGTATTAATTATAGTTGTATTTAATATACTAGGGGGGTGTCATTTTTCCAACCCCTAAGGGGGGTTAGCATGCTAACCGACCCCAAAGTTTGTCTCAATAGTAAAATCATTGTCTTGGGAAGAGGGGGTCCATGGTTCTAAATTTACTAACCACACCTTAAAAATCCACCATTTTTAATGTATATTCATTTTCCAAGTGGGGTCCATGGACCCCACATCCCCTCACCTAGCTCCGCCAATGCCTATACCATACACTAACAACTCAGAGTGATCTGGTCGTTGAATGTACTTCGATATATTTTGGTAACTCATAATTATCAATTATTATTTTATTAAATTGATGTATGTCACGCAATTTTCATTTTAATTATTGTGCTCCTTGTTTATTACGAATAGAAAGAATAACTTGTGAATGATTTATACCTTAATCATTAAATTACACCATCATTTTTTAGATAAATTTATGGGGGAAAACTAGAGTCATTATAGAATACATTCTTTTTTTTTTCTTAAGAGAGGTAATCTTAACTTTGTTTGTCCCCTGTTTGGTGTCCCATGACACATCTTTAGTTTAATCCAAGTCCAAAATTTTAATTAACTATATCACCGGATAAGGTTCCATATGGAAACCAGAGACCAATATTAGTACGTGCACCTATGCCTCCGCTTGAGCTAACCCAGATTCAGATTTTCATTTAATTAATAAAAAGTTATCACCATTAACAAAAAAAAAAAAAAAAAAAAAGATTGTACAAATTAATCCAGCCGGTTGCCAGTTTTGTGGGCTGTGGCTGCCATATCACTTCTAGATCTTGTTCATGCAACTGCTCCTTTTTTAATCCGCTAGCTCCTTCGTCACGGTCAACATATCAAAGTGAAATCCAAATTTAATTAAACTAATTGGGTGCATGCTTACGCAGCGCATGCAGACCCGTTGAAGTAATTACTTGTCGCAAATTTGTGGGTTCCGTCCGTCTGCATGCAATTTACTCTGTCTCATGTCACGAAGATTAGACCGGAAATATCACAATTAATTTATTAATGTTGATGTCCTTAAAATAGCCGTATGGTCGTATGGAGAGTTGACTTTGATACATTTGGATACACGTACTTGTAAATCGAAACAGAGAGAAGAAAACACACAACTACGATTAGGAGGCATGGTAGTTAATTATAATATAAACTGATGGATCAAATGAAACTGTGTTGTTAAGTTGTTGGTGGAGATTGGCAAGAGGAACCCTCCAGTCCTCCTAGCTTGCACCCTCCCTAACAAACTTTGAATATGTTGGCTGCAGATTCTGTTACTTAGTCCGTCTGTCTAATTCCATACATCTAACTAATGATCTTCTCGATGCTCCCAAGTCCCTCCAATTTTAAAATTCTTCTGGGTTATGGATATCCACTAAAAAACTTTCATTAGTGACCAGGGAGTTCCGTTAGTAAAAGCTATCTTTCGCCGCAAGTAGGCTTTTGCGACGCCGCAAAGCCGTCCCGCTCTGTTTCAAATACTAGCGTCACAAAAAACTTGGAGAAGAAATGGCCCTCGACTTTCTAATCGATTAGGTCTGCACAAGCCAAAATCAGGAGAAGAAAAGGCTGAAAGGGAAATCGATGCTCATACAAAATACACACTTTGGGAAAGAAATGTTGGTGGTGAATGTATTTTCGTAGAGTTTGTAACCCTTTGTACGAAGAGGGGAAACTATAAATACACATTTTCGAGGTCTGCCAGTAAATTTAGTTATGTGACTTAATAGAGTAGAAGAAGGGCAAGACAACCAGAGACTCTGAGTTCTTTAAGGGTAAATTGCAAGTTTGGTCACTGGAGTTACTTAAAAAGTTTAGGTTTGCTACTAAAATAATTTATTTCATAGGTAGTCACTTAAATTAGTTTAACAGTTCAAGTTTGGTCACTCTCCGTTAGTCTCCGTTAACTTTAGTTGATGTGGCGGTCAACTCTGAGAGTTGACCGCTAAATAGGTGACGTGGCAATTAAAAAATAAAAAATATAATATAATATAATCTTTTAAAATTACTCTTAATTGTCTCAATGAATTAAAAAAATAAATAAACCTTAAAAATTATAACTATAATTTTTATTCCCCTTAATCCTTAGACTAACTCCAACCCAAAAAGCTATATTTAGCCTCCCAAGCTCTCAAATGTGCATATTTGCCTCCCCAAAACACCTTTTTGCTCCAACCCTATAGGCTTCCAAATTTAGCTTCCCACATCTTTTTTTTATTTAATTTCCATAATCCATACTTATTTACAATATCATTCTTGTAATTCACTTTAATTTTTTTATAGTTTGTTATTACTTTTGAAAACAAATTTTTCGATGTAATTTTTTTTTAATTCCGAGATAATTTTTTTTTTCTTCAAAATTAGTCATTTTTTGTAGCCGTTACTTTATGACCTTTTTTTGGACCGATCCAAATATGACCGTTTTTTTTAGCCGTTACTTTATGACCGTTTTTTTGTCGTTTTGTGCATCAAATGTGTTTATAAATTACAACTCTTCATTTTTCATCAACTCACTGAAACTTCTTCCCATTTCTAAAACAAACACATTCATCATGAGTATGTCAGATAGCTCATCGTCGGAATGACTTGGTTTGCAGGGCTTCGAAATGACTTGGTTGAGCAACTTTGGAATTTGCAGGGCAATAACTAGTATTGTTTAATTATGAATTGTATTGCTTGTTTTGATGTTTGTATTTCAAGTTTCAGTGTGTGATTGTATTTCATGTTTCAATAAAGTGTGTTTTGTAGTTAGTCAAAAGATTCAATAACGACTAGTTTTTTTATTACACATGAAAATGCTCAAAGTTCAAATACAACACACAACACACCACATAAAGCAATAAAAGCCTCAATTAGTACACATAGGACCTTCTTCTAATCATAATCCATAACAGGAAAGTAATCACCTCCACTTTCATCTCCATCTCCTCCACCACTTGCATCTCCATCTCCGCCATCTCCTGGATTAGAGTTGGGATCATCTTGATCGTACCCATAGATGTCATTTTGTTTACTCCTCCAAAATTTCTTCTTTCTTGGTGTCATCTTTGACAAATCCTTCTCCAGAATATTCATATTTTGTTGAAGTATTGCGGCCTCCCTCTCTTTCTTCTCAAGAGCCCATTGTTCCGCTTCCTGCACCCTCACTTGCCTCTTGTATGCCCATTCCTCGGCTTCCCTCTCTAGTCTCCTCTCTTGAAGATTAATTTTTCTATTTTCGTACTCCATCCTCGACTTTTGCCTCTCTCTCATATCATTACCAAACTCTAGCAGTTGAGTAGTGTACATGTCTGACGACTCTGCAACTACCTTACCTTTCTTTTTTGCTGCCTTTTGTTTGTCGCGTCCTTCAGGGCGAGACAGCACGAAAGGCGTAGCTCCCTCGTCTGGTATGTCGTCGAGACCTTCCACAGGGGAGGATTGAGAACCAATACCTATGGGAGAACCTTGAGAACCTTGACCCATAGGTGGAATTGGACCGACAACCAATTGAGGGTCACAATACCACTTTGGGCAATTTCGAAGGATGACCCAACAATGCTCATGTTCAAAGGCTTTGTCCCCATTCTCTTCCTTATATATCTGTCTTGCTACAAATTCCTATCAAAATTATTAATACACAAGTTAGATAAGTAAATATACATAAAAATAAGAAATACAAAAGTTAAAGTTTCCAAAACAATACCACATCAACTTGGTTGGTACCGCTCGTTTGACTCCTCTCCGCCCTCTGCAAAGCTCCCTTCCAAACTTTACACTTGTTACTGATAAGTCTCAGTCGGGATTCCATTGAATCCGTAGTACGAATTGTTGTAGGATCGCTTCTTCGAAATTCCCTCTCCACCCTTTCCCATAATCTCGTGCTCTTTTGATTGATGCCAACCGCTCCATCTTCAGATATTGATATCCAAGATTTGCACAAGTTTACATCTTCATGAGCTTTCCAATTGGGTCCTCTCTTACTTGACATGTTTTTGTTTTGAGAGATGATAAATAGATGAGAATGAGAGAGATTGATTTGAGAATGAGTGCAGAAAAAATATGAGAAGTTACTCATTATATAGAAAAAAAAATATGACCGTTTTATGGCCGTTAAAATTTGTCCGTTGCAATGTGACCGTTTTATTGTCACTACATTACCCATTTCAAACTAAAACGCAAACACACCCACACAAATACCACCCAAACAAACTGAAAATTGAAAAAAAAAGCACACAGCAGAGGGGGGCCACGCGTGCAGGCGAGGCCCAACCGCGGGAGGCGCGCCAGGGCCGCACGCGCGCGGGAGGAAGCCCTTCCTCCCGCGCGCGTGCGGCCCAGGCGCGCCTCCCGCGGTTGGGCCTCGCCTGCACGCGTGGTCCCCTTTTGAGCTGCTATATTTGCCCCCTTTCCCCCTTTCAGCTGCTACCTATCCACCCCAACACTCCAATCTCCAAATTTGCAAGCAAGGGTTGGAGTTAGTCTTATAACCGTAACATACGCCCATCCAACAAGCTCATCCCCGTTCCGCCGCCGGTAGCAACATCCCCACCGTCCAGATGCTTAGCTTCGGTTGCAGTCCACGAACGACATCCGCATTGATCTTAGCCATCTGCTGAAACATGCCGCCGTTGATCATCAGGTAATCTCTCAATGCACCATAGTAGTCCCCTCTCAGCACATCCTGCAGAGTCTTCACATAAAACCGCTGCGCCTTGGCTAGCGCCATCATCCCTTCCGCCTCTTTCTGCTTCCGGTACAACTCCGCGTCGGAGGCCAGCTGCCGCGCGAAGAACGCCTCCTTCGCTGTCACCATCTAGGACTTCGCCTCCTTCTCTCTCCCGTACAGTACTCCCTCCGCTCCTCTGCTTGTTGTACAAATCCCAATTCTCCTCTTGTACCTGGAAAATAACACACAGATCTTCAATCGATCAACTTTCACCCATAATCATTAATCAATCAATAGTCATTCAAAAGAGGGTACCTAGATTCATCAACCAATCGATTTCTAGATGAAAATCAAGAAATCTAGATTGAAATTAGAAATTGACCTTCCGCTGCCGCTGAATCGCAATGATCTTCGTCTCCGCATCGATCTTCGCCACCTCAGCTTGTTGTACAAAGCGCACGACTGGGTACGAGCGCCAGAGATTTGGGGTACCAGATCTGAGAAGCGGCTCGCGGACGACAGAAACGAAGAAGAATCCACCGCCGCCCGGGCATTCGCGCAAGTGGGAGGACTGGGAGCTCCCTTGCTACCTCCACCAACTTCCTAACCATCTTCATCATCTGATTCTGAATGAAACAAGAACATGAGAAATCACGTCTGGTGGGATATGAAATCTTCCCTGGTTGTTTTTTTTCCTTTAGTTGTTGATAATGTGTAGCCGAGTAATAAAAGATTACATTTTTTTGTTTTATTTATTTTAATATTTTGTTAAAGTGAGGTGGAAATTATAAATTTTTAATTTTTTTATTTATTATTTTTTAATTGCCACGTCAACTATTTAGCGATCAACTCTCAAAGTTGACCGCCACATCAGCTAAAGTTAACGGAGACCAACGGAGAGTGCCCAAACTTGAACTGTTGAACGAATTTAAGTGACTACGTATGAAATAAATTAATGGGTGCGCCTATGGTGACATGCATGTCACCGTAACTTGCACTTTTTGGTCGGCCTCAGTTAGGTTTAGGTCGACCTAATATGTTGTTTCAGTGTAAAAACAATTTCATGGTGCCTACTTTGGAGATTCATAGCTTACAATTGGCTCGATGGAAATTGGAGATTAATGGCTTGATTTGAAGTTGGATCCCTCTACACATTGAAGTGCTTGGGAGCTCGATAGGAAGTCCATAAGACCATTTTTGAACCCGATCGAAAGGCTATGCCAAAACATGAAAACTTGCCGAAAATGGCTCAGTCTGGGAAAGTGTTTGTGAAGCCTACTTTGGAGCTCAATTCGAAAAGCATGGATGATATTCGAGTCCAGGGGCCTTTACCACAAGAAAGTAGGTAAGTTTGTCTACAAAGTCAAGGTATGGGATGAAATATTGGATATCTGGAAGGCTTCAAACAAAAGGCTCGAAGTTGCTACGAAGTAAGCTGCCTTCTAGCACAAGACTGATGATAGACCATTGATTACACATGTTTTTACCCCTATTCTTAAGCCATTTGAGATGTTGATTCTCGTGTTTTAAGCCAATTTCACGCTAGGTTGTGCGTTTCTGTCATATTTCAGGGTTTAGCGTTGGCATCGAGGCGAAGAAACGAGTTTCGGGTCGAAAGGAGCACGTTGGGGTGAAGTGTGCTGGGGGAGCAAAATACCCCGCCATGAGCAGAAATACCGGGCCGGTTATTAATTGGACCAGACCGGGGATTTGACGCTTCGGACGTCTCTGAGAAGCAGAAGGGGGCCCGGGCAGTGAGCAGAAATCCCCGGTCGGGGATTCTTGGACTTGACCGGGGATTTTCCCCTGTTACCCGACGGTGCGTTTTGAAGATGCCCGGTCGCCACCCAAAATACCGGATCGGGTATTCAGGCCGGGGATCGCGACATGACAGCTTCTTAAGGGAAAAGAGAGGCAAAAGTGAGGGGCCCCGAGTTTTAGAGAGAAAAAGTGATACCTAGAGAGAGAAAGTGACGAACCTGATTCTGCAAGTGTCTTAGATCGATCTCCATCACCATTGGAGCGCGGCTAGAGCTTGGAGAACAGCTGATTGAGTGCCAGAAGCAGATTCTCGTCCTTCACAGTATGGTTTCCGCATCTGAGCTAGATTTTCCATCTCTCTCTATGGAGTAGCTTTCTTATTCACCTGGGTATGAAGAACCCTAGATTTGTTTGTTAGGTCTGATTGTATGTACCCAAGTACAAATTCAGTGGTATGATTATGTTCAATTGAGGTTTGATTTGTTGAATGGCATGAATCTTGATCAAATTCCTGTTGTTTCAGCTTTAACCTAGAAAGAGAATATCTTCCTAGGTTGATAGAGCACCCTTGATTGAAGGTAGGGAGTTGGCGACTTTATTCGAGGAGCCAATTCACTATTCTGTACCGAATTTACTTCGGTAGTGGAGGTTTTGTTCGTTAGGGCCTCAATCTGTTTACTGCGGTGGAGGTTTTTCGGCCGCTGGAGATTCAGATTGAGAGGGTCTGGAGACCTTTAGTCGAGACTTGAGACTGTTTAAGAATCTCCTGCAATATAACTATCATTGAACCTGAACTTGGTAAATAGCAATCCGGCTTAACTACAGTCTAGGGGGAACCATATCCGGGTGACCTCTCTCGACTTGAAAACAGCCTTTTTACTTGCTTTGCTAATTTGCTTGTTTGGACCTTCACTAAAGTTTGACTGCTAAATAATAAGAACTCACGAAGTAGTCATCACATTTAGGACCCGGGTTGACATTAAAACCCAAACCCGCTATACTACTCTTTAGGAGGTGGTTACACTTGGCCATTTTCTAGAGTGACGGTAGGAGCGAGTTAAGTTTCTGGCGCCGTTGCCGGGGACGGCTAGGTTGTTGAAGAAACATGAATTCTGTTAGTTCAGCTTTTCTTTTTAGCATTGTTTGCTTTGTCACACTTGTGCCTTCACGGGTTTGCTGATTGACTGTGTGCAGGTAGTGCATGACCCGTATCCAGTCAGGAGGTTTACTGTCGTTGGATCCGGAGCTTGAACGCACTTGTCGCCAACTTAGGAGACAACAACGAGCTAGAATGGCTACGGAGGAGCGCATAGACAGCCATTTGAGCAGCGATTCCGAGGACGAGTACGAGATGGAAGGAGAACATATCCCGCCCCAGGGGATACCTCTCCTGGTTCCCCCGGTGAATAAGATCTTGGGGAACAACCCCATACCCCAGGTAGATGGGGTTCAGCATCAACCACCACCTCCGCCGGGTCCCACCTTGGAGTACTACTACACTCCACGGGTTGCTGATATCCGCGTTGTCATCCTCTACCCGCCCATTTCAGCGAACAACTTCGAGATCAAGCCATGCTGGATTCAACTCATTACATCCTCTATCCAGTGTCATGGCTTGAAGGATGAGGAGGCAAGGGTGCATCTTTCCCGTTTCCTGCAGCCGACGAACGGGTTCAAGCTAAACAGTGTCTTTGATGACGCAATCCGCCTTCACCTCTTCCCCCATTCTCTGGCGGGGCATGCTAAGAGGTGGTTGGAGACCCAGTCCCCATTGTCCATCACTTCTTGGGACGATCTGGCCGACAAGTTCGTGCACATGTATTATCCAGCGTCGAAGACCACAGAGATCCAGCGGGAGATCACTCACTTCCGCCAAGAGCCAGACGAGTCACTTCGTGATGCATGGGAGCGGTACTCGGGATTTTTCTGGCAGTGTCCCCATCACGACTTCAGTGATGCATTCACCGTGGGGAACTTCTACAGTGCTCTTTCTCCGGAAAGCCAGAGGGTGATTGAGTCTCTATGCCCATGAGGGGACATTCTTACTAAGACTCCACCCGAACTGAACCAGATGATCAGTACCTTAGCTACCAGAGATCATTCCTGGGGGCAGAGCACCAGAGGCAGGAATTCCCGGGATCGGGGTGTGCATGCCATGGAGGCCAAGTCCGGGCTCGAGCAGCAGGTGGCTGAGTTAGTGCAGACATTGAAGCAGCCCAACAGTCTTATTCCGGGCAGGGGTCTGGGCGGACCTCCTGTAGCTCAATGTCAATGGTGTGAGAGCTCGAATCATCTGGTAGATGACTGCCAAGCTATGCGTGAGTCTTCTACCCCCCAAGAGCAGTTGGACTTCATCGCCAATGCTCGGCGCCTTGACCCATACAACAATACATACAATGAGGGGTGGCGCCAGCATCCCAACTTCGCTTGGAATAGCAACACCACTAAACCACTTGGTTTCCCAGCACCAGCAGGTGGTTTTCAGCAGAGGCAGCTTTTCCAGGCTAGACAGGGGCCAGTCCCACAGCAGCAGCCTTACCAGCCTAGGAAGGGGCAACCGTTTCAGCAGCCTCAGCGTCAGTATGCCGAGCCAGCAGCAGCTCTGGCTCCAGATAATCAGATGACGGAGCTGAAAAACATTTTAGCGGCATTCATGACTACCAGCCAGGCGAATTTTACCAGGATAGACCAAAGCATCGCCTCGCTGGAGGCAGGTCAGAGGAACCAAGGTGCTTTACTGCAGGACCTCCAGCATCAGCTTGGAGGAATAGCTCGTCAGAACAATACCCGGGCCCCGGGAACTCTACCTGCCACTACCATCCACAATCCACGGGAGCCGCACCAGCAGCTGAATGCCATCACCACCAGGAGTGGCAAGTCCACATCGGCGGTACCTGCCCAGGCTAGGGAGGAAGAGCCACTGCCTGCTTCAGCACTTCCAGCCGACGATGCAGAAGTGAGGGTGGATAAGGAAGCCCCTGCTCCCAAGCCACAGCTAGTGGTTAAAGAGCATGTACCCCAGCTCCCCTTGCCCAATCGACTACATAAAGATAAGCTGGAGAGTGAGTTTGCCAAGTTCATGGCAATGTTGAAGCAGCTCAACGTCAACATACCTTTCATGGAGGCACTGTCGAAGATGCCTAAGTATACCAAGTTCATGAAGGATCTCCTCAGCAACAAGAAGAAACTTGGGGATCTTTTGACAGTGATGCTGAGCGAGGAGTGTTCTGCTATCCTGTAGAACAAGTTTCCCGAAAAGTGCAAAGACCCAGGGAGTTTCACTATCCCTCTTGATATTGGCAAAATGCATGTAGGGAAGTCCTTGGCGGACCTAGGCGCTAGCATAAATGTCATGTCGTACAATTTGTTTAAAATGCTAGACCTAGGTGAACTTAGCCCTACTAGGATGAGCATTTAGTTAGCTGATCGCTCTATTGTGCATCCTAGGAGTATCATAAAAGATCTGCTTGTTAAAGTAGGCGCATTCAAATATCCTATTGATTTTGTTATTCTGAATATAAATCAGGATGTGGATGTGCCTTTGATTCTAGGTAGACCATTTCTTGCCACCGCCAATGCACTTATTGATGTGCATAGTGGTAAACTGATCTTGCGTGCTGGGAATGAACATGCTACTTTTTCTGTGGCTGAATTAGATCATTGTGATATGCCTGCTGTCGCACCCATGCATGCTATTTCTCACCAGGTACACGAGCCTGTCGTGTACCCCTTTGTGCCTCTCGTTTTGCAGGACTCCCCTCTCACGCCTTCGCCGCCACTCCCTTCAATCTCACCTCCAAATAAAAAGCTCAAAGAGGAGTGGCGGCCGAAGCCGCAGGTGGCTAAGCCTGCTCGAAAGAAAGGTGGAGACCACTATGAGCTGATACCACCTCATGCACCACGACCACCCTGGCCATCCGAGTAGTCACTCGCCTGCATCTTGCCGGATGGCCAGGTCGAGTTGACCAATGCTGGTGGTCGCACCCGTCGGGTGCATGGCCACAATCTGAAGCTGTACCTCAAGAGCGATGTGGATACGCTCTTGGAGGCACCTGTTCTTGCACCCCTCTGAGTATCCACCATGGGCGTCCAGCTAAAAGACGGTAAAGAAGCGCTTGTGGGGAGGCAACCCCACCAAGGTTTGCATTTCTTTTTCCCTTTCTTTCTGTGTTTTTGTGTCATTTTGAGTCAGTTGCATGTCTGTGTTGAAGTTTGGTCGGTTGTTTTGCCTCGGTTTGGTGTTTTCGTGCAGGGGAGGTTGGAAATTTGAGAGAATGTGTTTTTTTGCCGAAGGGGGAAATACCCGGTCGTGGCCCAAAATACCCGACCGGGTACTTATGGGCCAAGATCAGGACCCCTTCTGCCTTCCGGGGGCGCCCAAAGGGCAAATCCCCGACCTTGGAACGCGGCGTTTCAGAAACCCCCGACCTTGACCCAAAAATACCCGACAAGGTATTTTTGGCTCAAGGCCGGGGATTTCCTTGCACACGAAACGCGGCGTTTTCCAAAATCCCCGGTCGTAGTCTTAGAAGTACCCGACCGGGGATTTTTGCTATTTAAGCAAACCCCCGGTCATTTCTCTCTCTCTCCTCTCATTTTTTCCAAAATTTCCCTCTCTTCCTCTAAAATCCTCTGCCCTCTCTCCTCTTTGGCGACCGTCGGCCGCCGCTTAGTCCCGCCCCCGCCGCCACCCGCCGGCCTCCCGCCGCCGCCGTCGGTCACTTTCCGGCGGGTTTTCCGTTGACTTTCCGATCAACTTTCCGGCGAGCCTCCCAGGTCATTTTTGGCCCCTTTTCGCGTCCCTCACCGGTTTCTTTGCATCGCGTCTACAGTTCTACTTGAGTTTCCAGGTGTGTTCTTGTTAACTGCTCTTTTTCTGGAAAATCGAACTGTAGATTGTAGGACTGAGAATTGTGTTTGCCTGGCATGATTGAATTAGGATAGGATGAGGGATGCCGTGAGTATGAATGGCTATGGCTGTTGTGTATGTGTTGCCCGTGTGATTGAATTGGTCAGTTATGTTTTGTTCTTGCCTTGATTACGGTTGAGTTGCTTGCGATTCAACCGTATATGCGTATGCTGATAGCCTAGGTGGTCCTTAAGTGTGGGGGGAGTGATGAACCCATATTGTTGGTCCTGACAAGTTTTTCTTGGCTCCACCTTTGGTTTTTATTTTATTTTGCGGGAGCATGTCACTCGACCATCCGTTTGTGCAGGACCTGCGCCTGCACCCGGATTACATAGACCACCATCTGGAGTGGGCAGTATTCGAGAAGCTCCTTTGCATACAGGAGCTCTCCACCGCCATTAGCCACTGGGATTGGCGGACGTTGCTGACGATCGAGGAGCCCACCTACACCGAGCTGGTGTGGGAGTTCTACACCACTTTCCAGTACCGCCCCAAGGCGGCCTGGGACTCCTACGCAGTGACTTTCAGGCTGGGTGGCCACCCACACCCACGGGAGCTGACCATTGATGGGTTGGCCTACGCCATGGGTATCGAGTACCACCCTTACTCACGCCACGAGGTCGAGGTCCCAAACACGACAGACTGGAACCAGGACGGGTTCTACCGCCGGATAGCCAGGCGCGCCTATGGGTACGACTACTTCGACGCTGGCCAGACATCCATCTGCACCCTCAAGCCGTAGTGGCATATCCTTAATCTGCTGATCACCCGATCCATCATCCCCAATGCCACCGGTTCACACAAGATCCCGAAGCGGGTGTTGTACGCCATGTACTCGATGGGGTACCCGGAGCATATGCTGCACTTGGGTTCTTTCGTGGCTACCACTTTCTCTCGGTGCCACGGGAAACCCAACTATCTCTTCTGTGGTCCCCTGATCACCCGCCTGGCTCGCCATTTCGACATCAGCTTCGAGGGACTCACGGATTCTACTGCACGGGGCGGCTCCACCCCCCTCAGCCGGGACGTGCTCCACAATGCACTCCTCCTAGTCACTGATGGCACCCGCTCCTGGGTGGATGGACTCTCCTTGCCCCTGAGGAGGATGCGTATCTTGATGAGGACGAGGAGGATGATGACTACACCGGCGAGGAGGATGATGATTATGATGAAGGCGGGGCCATGGATGCCGATGAGCCGGAGCCCACTCTCTCCGCCAGGGGACCTCCAGCCACGACGAAGATCAGAGAGAGGCGAGTCCTCCTCCGGTCCTTCTGGTCCGTCGATGGCTTCTGGCCCGTTGATGGACTTCTTCACGAAGCAGCTCCAGCAGATGGGGCTCTAGTTCTAGCAGCTCGGGCTTCAGAACCAGCAGCTCATGGACCACCAGATCCAGTTCTACTAGCAGTATTCGGCCCACCAGGCTGAGTACCAGTCCAAGATGACGGTTGTGGACGAGCGCCTCGATCGGATGGAGGCTCAAATGGGAGTCACTAGGGCTCTCATCGAGCGAGAGCGGGATCGCAGCCGCCAGATTATGGAGTACCAGGAGCACCTGCTCCAGTCCTGTCACCGCTAGAGGAGCACCACTGGTCCACCGGGTGGGATCACTCACCGCCACCACCACCACTGACTGATGGGGTCGACGACCTCATGGACCAGATCAACTTCACCGGGCTCGAGTAGGCTGTACTCGTGGCCCCGTTTTGTGTTGTTTTCATTTCTGTCAGAGTGCAAACTGTCTTGTGTGTTGGTTTATTTTCTTTTCTTTCTTTTTATTTTTTTGGATGATGTACTGTTGGGATGACCATTGGACCTAACGTATTGTGTTTGAGTTCTTCTGTTCCCTTTAGCTGTGCTTTGTCCCTGACTGGTCCCCTCTCCAGTCCTCTTCACTCGGACTGGTCCACTTCCAGTCTCATGTAGTTCGTGCACACCGGTAACATCGTTTCCCTTTCTCCTTCCCTCTTCTCCATTGAGGGCAATGTCGATCTTAAGTGTGGGGGGGATGTTTCTCTTTTGACTGCATTAGATCTGTTTGTGTGCTTGGAGCCTAGTCCACTGTCCAAAATTTTAAATTTGAGGGCTCCAAGTACGTGTTTCCTTGCAAATTGCCTACTCAGTATGCTTTGAATTGACAGTCTCTATAGTAATGTGCAACCTAGGGAGGTAGTGTAGCACTATGGAGGATGTTGAAGTATAAGATTTTTCCTATCTAGCTCTCTGTTGTGCTAGTTGATTTTGTGAATTAGTGGAGCTAAGACCGTTGAATTCATGTGGTAATGGTGACTCTGTTTGGATTGTGTTATGGACTCGTGTATCGAACATGGTGCTCATGTGAAAAATGAAAAGCAGTTGGTCCTCCATGTCGAAATCATTAAATCTTAAACATGGGGTAAGCCCAACGTGTGTGGCACCGTTCATTGCACAAAATCGGGTTTTGGAGGAGATTTTAGTGATTCTTAGTGGGATACTCCTACAAGGTGAAGCTAAGCTGTCTCTAGTACAAGTAAAACTTCCACCCGTTGAACGATTTGCCTACTTGAGGATGTGTTTTTAAGGGCACGGATAGTCGCTCGTGCAAAAGACTGCAGTTGGAACCCCCGCTAAGTGAATGGAAAACAAGGAAGTAAAAGAAAGTGAAAAGGGGTTCCAACGGTGAAATGAAGTGAAAGAGCACCCCGGTACCACGAGTCCTTGGTTGTGAATGGTGTGAGTCCCTTTATCCATGAACTGACCATCTTACTTCTACTTCTTCTCATGATCCTGGCTTGAGTTTAGTACTCGCATTGAGAGAGATAACCAGTTGACCTCGTAAGCTGCTATATGATCTAGAAAATCATCTACCGACGATCGAGGTTGTTTTCTGCTATAGAGTTCTGGAGAGTTGCATTGGTTTGAGTTAGGTTTGCTTGGGGAAAAGCAAACGGTTAAGTGTGGGGGGAGTTTGATAGACCATTGATAATACATGTTTTTACCCCTATTCTTGAGCCGTTTGAGATGTTGATTCTCGTGTTTTAAGCTGATTTCACGGTAGGTTGTGCGTTTATGTCATATTTCAGGGCTTAGCGTTGGCATCGAGCCGAAGAAACGAGTTTCGGGTCGAAAGGAGCACGTTGGGGTGAAGTGTGCTGGAGGAGCAAAATACCCGGCCATGAGCAAAAATACCCGGCCGGGTATTATTTGGAGCAGACCGGGGATTTGACGCTTGAGGCGTCTCTGAGAAGCATAAGGAGGCCCGGGCAGTGAGCAGAAATCTCCGGTCGGGGATTCTTGGACTTTACCGGGGATTTTCCCCTGTTACCCGACGGTGCGTTTTGAAGATGCCCGGTCGCCACCCAATATTCTTGACCGGGTATTCAGGCCGGGATCGCGACATGACAGCTTCTTACGGGAAAAGAGGGGCAAAAGTGAGGGGCCCCGAGTTTTAGAGAGAAAAAGTGATACCTAGAGAGAGAAAGTGACGAACGTGAATCTGCAAGTGTCCTAGATCGATCTCCATCACCATTGGAGCACGGCTTGAGCTTGGAGAAGAGCTGATTGAGTGCCAGAAGCTGATTCTCATCCTTCACAGCATGGTTTCCGCATCTAAGCTAGATTTCCCATCTCTCTCTATGGAGTAGCTTTCTTATTCACCTGGATATGAAGAACCCTAGATTTGTATGTTAGGTCTGATTGTATGAAACCAAGTACAGATTCAGTGGTATGATTATGTTCAATTGAGGCTTTAACCTAGAAAGAGAATATCTGCCTAGGTTGATAGAGCACCTTTGATTGAAGGTAGGGAGTTGGCGACTTTAGCCGAGGAGCCAATTCACTATTTTGTACCGAATTTACTTTGGTAGTGAAGGTTTTGTTCGTTAGGGCCTCAATCTGTTTACTCCGGTGGAGGTTAGTCGCACGCTGGAGACTCAGATTGAGAGGGTCTGGAGACCTTTAGTCGAGACTTCCGACTATTTAAGAATCTCCGCAGTATAACTATCATTGAACCTGAACTTGGTAAATAGCAATCCGGCTTAACTGCAGTCTAGGGGGAACCATATCCGGGTGACCTCTCTCGACTTGAAAACAACCTTTTTACTTGCTTTGCTTGTTTGCTTGTTTGGACCTTCACTAAAGTTTCACTGCTAAATAATAAGAACTCAAGGAGTAGTCATCACATCTAGGACCCGGGTTGACATTAAAACCCAAACCCGCTATACTACGCTTTAGGAGGTGGTTACACTTGGTCATTTTCTAGAGTGACAATAGGAGCCAGTTAACTGAAACGACAGATGAGGTCGTCCTAATCCTATATGAGGTCGACCTGAAAGTGCAAGTTACTGTGACATGCATGTTACCGTAGCAAAGTCTTATATTAATTTTAGTGGCAAACGTGAACTTTTTAAGTAATTCCAGTGACCAAACTTGCAATTTACCTGTTCTTTTAAATTTGGTGGTTTGTAATGTACTAATGTAGGCATTTAATGGGAATTTTGTTTTGGATGAAGGAAAAAGGAAGTCTATTGGAAAAATGCATGACATGTGGCATACAATCACTACAAAAGTAAAGAGGAAAGCCAACATGATATTTAAGAGCTCCCGATAAAATTTGTTGATGTTTTATTTTTACCGGACTATTCTGTTGTGCGTTTCCACACAAGATGTCTCATTAACTATTCCTTCTTTGGCAATGAAATTCACTCATTCTAAACACATGAGCATTGTTGTTCCTTGTTCTTTTCATTGGTTTCCCAAAATATTTGACAATACAAGTGATACGCCCCTGGGGGTGTATGTTATCAAAGTCACGCAGTAAATGACTCAATCGAAGAATCGATTGAGCTCGAATCAAGAACGAAGCGCTCTTAATACGAACTTGGGATAAAACGGAACCAACAGACAATTCCACACCTGGGGAAAGCTCGTATGGTATAAAAGGGTAGCTGCTCGACCACGATTGAAGTGAATATTCAATCGATACACAAGCTCACAAGTTTGGAATCCACCAAACTCAAACAAGTCGCAACTTGCACAAAACCAAAGGGTTTGTTTTTCGATTAATCAAAGTCTTAGTTTTACAACGAAAGTAGAAAGGTATTTAAAGGCAAATAAACCTAATACAAACCTAATAGAACTAGGAAACAATTAAGGTAAAAATCTACTCTAAAAAGGACTCAAAATTCGGATTTAAACTCTCTTTCTTCAAGTGCAAGTAAGCTGCCAGCAAACAGTCAAAAGGCAGATTTCGTACTAACTTCACGCCTTTCATTCAAGGCCTTCCCGAACTCCAATTCTTCATCCAATTCCTTCCCTTTGTTCAAAAACATACCTAGTTTGATGTTGTAGAAGCCTTTGGTCTCGAATCAGATCCATGCTCCTTGAACTGAGCTCCAAAGTAGGCTTCACAAAACAGTTTCCAGACAACCATTTTCTGGCAGTTTCCAGTTTTGAGGTAGCAACTTTGAGGTCTTGGACAACAATCTTAATGACATCATCTGGCTTCAAAAAGCATATCATTGGAAACATGGAAACTTTATCTACAATAAAAATCATTGAACTGGAATTTCCACCAAGCCAATTGAGAGAACCATGCCTCCAAAGTATGTAACCTGAACACGGATTTTGACTTAGCCAAATTCTGCCTTTCTTCTTTCCAACCATGATAGCTTCTTTGGCAAGTAATTGTGACTTGTAGAAGTGGCCAATTTGGATCATATCAGGCTCCCCCTCTTCAAAAAGCTTTTCCCTCAAAGCTTGATCCTTCCTCTTGTTAAAATCTGCACAGAAATGATCATAAATTGGGTCAAATGTAGGCAGCTCAAACTGCGGAAAAATGCTCATCAAGACATCCCTGCAGCCTCCTCCATCTTCATTCGCGCTTGATTCTAGCAGGATCAACTTCGTTTGTGGGTTACCCTGAAGTCCTTGACCTGTATCGAGGTCAATTGTGGTCGAGAAACAAAGTAGAAGTTGCCATGAACCTCCTGCCGCAATGACGAATGCCGACGGAACCTGCAAACTTGGAATTGGTTGATTCAAACCTCCCATCTCCAATTGACCACTCGAATCTTGTTCACCCAGCTTCCATTTGAAGCTTCCAAACATTCCCAAGAATTGAATCACCTTCATAATCATCGACCCGACGATTTTATGTTTCCCGTCGTCGCCATCTTCAAATTTTGACGTACGCAGTTCATCCAATTCCAAATTGGGCGTTTTTGAATCAGGAATCTTTGGGATGAATTGAGCAGTCGTACACGTTCCGTGATCATCTAGGAATTGTCCCCAATCATTGATTTGGATCGAATAACTCCCCAACTCGCCGACGAGATACCCAGTTTTTGCTTCAACTCCGGCAGTTTCAGAGATAAAAATTCAACCTGGTGATTCTTCATTCGGGCTCGTTTTGGTTGGATTTCAACAACCTTACACGTTCCTTGCACCTCCTGGAACTTTTCTGCCGTGGTATATTGGATCGATTCAGCCTCATTCTCCTCAACCCATTGAGCTAATTTTTCTGCTTGTCCTTGCGTTTCCAGAGGAACATGAACTCGATTTGGATTGTGCAAGTCAGACAGATTCGAGCCGATCCGGAACTGTAAGGTCACCTCCTCTGTTACGAAAACAGAGTTTTCTTCCTCCAACGATGTCAACGAATAAGGGGCTGAATGTTTTCGAATTGGCAGCCCCAATTTAGCTACTGCTCGTGAGCTAATCAGGTTTGATTGGCTCTCACCATTGACGTACACAGAGCACACCTTATCTCCCACCAAACAGCGAGTATATGACGTCAAATTCGCTTGTTCTAACTCACCCACCATGGCTGTCCTGTTTTTTCGACGACTTATGCTTGTACGAATCAACACGTTTTCGCCTTCTTCTTCGCCCTTGCGTAGAACCAGGCTCTGATACCACTTGATACGCCCCTGGGGGATGTATGTTATCAAAGTCACGCAGTAAATGAATCAATCGAAGAATCGATTGAGCTCGAATCAAGAACGAAGCGCTCTTAATACGAACTTGGGATAAAACGGAACCAACGGACAATTCCACACCTGGGGAAAGCTCGTATGGTGTAAAAGGGTAGCTGCTCGACCACGATTGAAGTGAATATTCAATCGATACACAAGCTCACAAGCTTGGAATCCACCAAACTCAAACAAGTCGCAACTTGCATAAAACCAAAGGGTTTGTTTTTCGATTAATCAAAGTCTTAGTTTTACAACGAAAGTAGAAAGGTATTTAAAGGCAAATAAACCTAATACAAACCTAATAGAACTAGGAAACAATTAAGGTAAAAATCTACTCTAAAAAGGACTCAAAATTCGGATTTAAACTCTCTTTCTTCAAGTGCAAGTAAGCTGCCAGCAAACAGTCAAAAGGCAGATTTTGTACTAACTTCACGCCTTTCGTTCGAGACCTTCCCGAACTCCAATTCTTCATCCAATTCCTTCCCTTTGTTCACAAACATACCTAGTTTGATGTTGTAGAAGCCTTTGGTCTCGAATCAGATCCATGCTCCTTGAACTGAGCTCCAAAGTAGGCTTCACAAAACAGTTTCCAGACTTAACCATTTTCTGGCAGTTTTCCAGTTTTGAGGTAGCAACTTTGAGGTCTTGGACAACAATCTTAATGACATCATCTGGCTTCAAAAAGCATATCATTGGAAACATGGAAACTTTATCTACAATAAAAACCATTGAACTGGAATTTCCACCAAGCCAATTGAGAGAACCATGCCTCCAAAGTATGTAACCTGAACACGGATTTTGACTTAGCCAAATTCTGCCTTTCTTCTTTCCAACCTTGATAGCTTCTTTGGCAAGTAATTGTGACTTGTAGAAGTGGTCAATTTGGATCATATCAACAAGCACAGAAAGACTATATGTTGTCTAGCTTCAGATATTTTCATTGGCATGACCGAAGTAAATCGTGAATGATCATCCACGAGTTTGATAAAAATATGAGAAGCCATCATAAGATGTAATAGTATTAGAACCCCAAATATCATTATGTACTCACACAAAAGGTTTTGAACCGATAGACACACTAATCGCAAATGAAAGTCTTCTTTCTTTATGAAAATGACAAATGAAATGTTCCGATGCTTATGTATCGTTTGCTTGTGGGATTTGGGTGATGGATTTGGTACCCAAATCACAAGCATAATGGAATTGGCACAAGTCCATTGTTTGCTAAGGGACACAAATCCGTGGAGCCCACGGATTTGGACCCATTTTTTAGATCCAAATCCGTGGACCCCACGAATTTACAAATCCCACATTTCATTTGGGATTTGATAATGGAAGGCAAAATGTGAACAAATCCATCATGAATCTACGACAAAAATAAACTACACCAACAATGTACTCTTCCAAATCCATAATGCAACAAATCCATCATAAAACCAAAGGTTTTGAAAACTCAAAACCCTCATTTTCAAATCCAACAAGCAAACGAATTAGTTTCAATACTAGGATCCAAAGTATTCAAAATATAAATTATAGCATGTTTTAAATGTCTTAATCAGGGTGTTTGTTCTTCCTAAGCTAAATGAATAGTAGGTGCTTCGTGTAAGCCATAAATGCAAGCTAGGAGTTGATTATATTGTTCCTTTGATTGTGCATGTGAGATTAGAAATACCTTTTATCAGGGCCATTCCATGATAATCGGAGGCCCTATTCGATAATTTAAAATGTGGTCCCAAAACATTTTTCATGAATTTTTTAAAAATAAAATTATTAAATAATAATAATAATGAAAACTTCAAAAAAATGATTGGAAAATAATAATATTATCTACGCTTAGAAATTAACTTTTTCAAATTTTCGGGTTGACATAATTAGAATTGGGTGTGTACAATTCATATTTAGGCGTTGGATATTTTTGGGAAGTTCAATTTTGGGAAAAGAGAAGATTAAATACTTAACTGTTAGTTTTGATTCAACAAACAAGCCGCAACTCAGTGGTTGCGTCTTATTTTGATGAAAAGGATAGGTCCACGGTTCAATTCTCCTCCTGCGCCTTTGTAATTTTGGTTTTTTGTGTGTGTGGGCCTCGCCAGCCCAAGGGGTTCGAGTGTAGGCCTCGCCATCCCAACGGGGCCTCCGGACTAAACCTACTTTGGGTTTTTGTGTGTGTGTGGGCCTCGCCAGCCCAAAGGGTTCGAGTGTGGGCCTCGCCATCCCAACGGGGCCTCCGAACTAAGGGTTTATGTGGCGAGCCCAAGGTAGCATCCATACTCTATGGATTCTGTGGGCCTCCAGACTTAATTGATTATGAGGACCCAATATAATTGAGGCCCTGTGCCTGGGCCGGGCCTGCCTTCTATAATGTCAAGTAGTGCGGTTGGCTTTGTAGCAACAACTAAATGTGTTTGTCCTTGATATTGATTGTTAAAATTAGGGGTAAAATATATCGGATACCACTTCAGTTTAAAAATTGGGGTAAATATACTACTTAAGTTTGAATAGGGCGTCTAATACGATTAAAGTCGCCAAAAGGTGCATTCGTCTAGTTTTCCTTCCAACCTAAAACTTTAATTATCTTTTGGTACTGAAAACTTTTAAAAAAATTCAAAATTATATTATATTAAATATTATCTAATATACAAATTAGAAAAATTCTAAACATAGTATTACTAGAATGACTAATTAAATATTTTCAATAAAATAAATAAATTAGTGAAAAGAATAAACAAATTAGTAGCTCTACTAAAAAATAATTAAAATAGAACCAATCGAACATCTATACATCCAGACCAAAGAAAGATAAATGAAGCACTATCAGAAATAATTAAACATATTCCAATAATTAAAAAAATTAGAATTAAAACAGACAAAAATTAACCAAGTGATAAGTAAACTATAATAGCTAGAACATTCAGTAACAAATCTAGAAAAGAAAATATGACTATAAAAAGAGAATTACAATTAGTAAATTTAACTAAGATGGAACATTTACATAATACTACAGAATTACAATGAGATTTAATATAGAAATTATACAATATTAGCATGATGTAAGAGAACTAAATATAACGTTCTCAGATTGTTTATATCAAGATAGAATTCATATGATATATTTTCTTTAGGGAATAATTCAATTATTAGAACACATAATGATAATTGAAAAGTACTGATAATGATAATTGAATCTAAATTTCTTATTCAAGAATTGGTTTGTTATATATTAGGGTCTTTAAAAGAGGATTCTAACTAAACAATAAATAAATAATGTTTTTCATAAGTCCAAAAGACTTTTTACAATAAAAAAGTTTAAGGACAAATTCTGAAATTTAGAAAACGAAATGTGCCAAGAATATTTTGTTAATTTTAACGAAATGCACTTAACCGTAAACTTAAGTGGTACCGGGTGCACATATAATAGAGTTCAGTTGCACGTGATGCCCTATTCTTACTTAAGTGGTATAGCTCCCCCAATTCTCATACTTTAATAGTACCCGAAGTATTTTACCCTTAAAACTAGATGATCTAGTTATATACCTCGATGGATATATGTTACTCTTGTAATACTACTCTATTATGTGGCCATTGAGTTTGCAGTAAGTACTAAGGGCATTGTACACATTCGGTTAGCACTAGCAGCAACACAATTGGGATTCTTATATCTAAAAGGCATGTTATATCTTTGTGGTGTGCGACAGTGTGTCCTATTGCCTTCATATCATGGTTGACCAAATTAAGTTCTTTTGATTGTAGGTGTTAGCATGACCACATATTCGATAGCCCTACTCTATTGAGAACTTTATTGTCTATGAAGTTTATAATTCGATGAAACATAGAGTCTAGATAAGGTAATACATCGGACATGAGATTTTTGTTATAACCAAAGCATAATTGTCATTCAAACCACAAATGGATTGAAGGATCACATTAGTTTCTTGATAACTCCTTAGTTTAATGACAACTTTGCAGTCCAAACACATTTTTCAACCATTACAACACAATATATGAGAAACCAAGCTGCTAGGGTTGCAGCTGGTTGTAAGGGAGAAGAAGAATGCGAGCAAAGATTATTTGGAAACCCGCAAATAGCCAGACCTCTAATTCTTCTATTTATACCAACGTTCAGAAATGTAAAGTTGCAGTAAACGGTAAAACGTGAAATGTCTGTTAAACTGTAATTTAAACTAAAACAAAATATAGAATGCCACATGTCCCCTCGTATGGTTGGCCTCTTGGTCTCCACCAAACGGTAAGTGTTGGTCTCTACGTCACCGTTTCAACCTCCGCTTTAAGCTAGGTGGAGGGGAAGGCAGAAACGAAATGTTTTTGTCTGTATTTTGCTCTGTTCTTCAGTTGCTCCTCCTGGATCACTTCTGCAGCTCTTCTTTCTGCTTTGTTATTCCCCCATAAGTTGGCGAGTACATGTCAATGACTCCCAACTTATCAAGCAGATATTTCAACCTATAACAAGTCAATCCTTCGGTGAACAAATCTGCCAACTAGTCATAAGTTCTCACATGCTACAGTTTTATCATTCCAGATTTACGTCTTTCTCTAGTAACTTGACAATCGATCTCAATGTTCTTTGTCCTCTTGTGAAAGACATGATTTTCTGCTATATGAATAGCTTATTGATTGTCACAGAAAACACAATCGGTAATGGAACCTTGACTCACATTTCTGCTAACAGATTCCTTAACCATTCCAGTTCACAAACAAGCTGTGCCAATGCTCTATACTCAGCTTCAGAGGATGATCTTGAGACTGTTGTCTTTTTCTTAGATTTCCAGGTTAACAAACAACCTCCAAGCAAAGTATAATTCCCTGCCATCGATCTTCTAGTATCTGGGCAACTGGCCCAATCTTAATATGAAAAACCAGTCAACTCCATCTTTGTTCCTGCCCTGAACAACAGTCCTTGACCTGGTGCATGCTTTAAGTACCTTAGCACTCTATAAGCAGCTTGTAAATGATCAGTATAAGGGTCCTTTTGAAACTGACACAACTGATATACTGAATGTGTAAGATCAGGCCTAGTTATTGTTATGTAATGCAATCTTCCTACCAGCCTCTTATAAACTTCTGGATTTGGCAGAGGTTCTCCTTGCTTTGCTGTCAACTGAACTTTCCAATATGCAGGAGAAAGACAGTCTTTGGCATCCAAGTATCCTGTATCCTCCAATAAATCCATAAAATACTTCCTTTGATTCATAAATATCCCTCTATGATCCCTGTAGACCTCCAATCCCAAAAATAATTTCAAAACTCCCAGATCCTTGACCTTGAACTCCTTCCCTAAGAGTTTTTAGTCTGTTCTATATCACTTAAAGAACTCCCAGCAATCAAAATGTCATCAACATAGACCAAAACAACAAGCACTCTTCCCTGAAACCTTATAATGAACATAGAGTAATCAGAAGCTGCCTGTGAGAAGCCACTTTTCAACAAAGAAGCTGTCAACTTGGCAAACCATTGCCCGCTGGCTTGCTTCAAGCCATATAGAGATTTCTTTAGTTTAAAAACAATTCTTGGATCTGAAAATACAACTCCAAGTGGAGGTTTCATGTAAACCTCCTCATTTATATCACTATGAAAGAAAGCATTGGTTACATCCATCTGATGAATGTGCCAATCCTGTGAGGCTGCAACTGACAACAAAGCCTTGACTGAGTTGATCTTTGCAACTAGGGAAAAGGTATCTAGAAAATCTATGCCATAAATCTGTGTAAATCGCTTGACAACCAGCCTAGACTTGTGTCTTTCAATGGATCCATCAGCTTTGTGTTTGATTTTATACATCCATTTGTTTCCAATGGCCTTCTTCCCTTCAGGTAGGATAACTTCATAACAAGTCTAATTAGCAATGAGTGCATCCATTTCAGAATTCATAGATAATCTCCAGACCAGCTCTTTACATGCTTCTGCATAGGACTTAGGTTCTGTTGCATTCATAACACTTAGCACATAGGACTTGTGTGATTCAGGTAACTGCTCAAATGAAACAAAATGGTGTATTGAATGACTGCTCGTAGCACCTGAAAACACATAGTCTTTGTGCCATGCAACCTTGGTTCTATTTCTAATAGGTTTCTTCATTCCAGGATATTCCCCTTCTTCAATAGGTTCCTGAGCACATAATTCCTCCCCATCAGAATGCAGATCAGGGCACTCGTCAACAGGGGTAAAAGGAATAGGAGAGGTGCTGTAAGGGGTGGTAGTAGAACTGGAAGGTGTATTGGTGCTAGAAGATGATGAAGAAGAGTGGGGCTGAGATGTATTGTGAGAGTTTGGTGAAGGAACCAGTGCGAAGAAGTTGTCAGTAGGGAGTGGAGTATGAATAGGAAGAGAGGGCTTAAGAGTGGAGGATGAAGAATATGGGGTAGTGGTTTTGAAAGGAAAGATCTGTTCATGAAAGGTGACATGACGAGAAAAAAACACATCATGTGTTTGGAGATCAAAGAGTTTATAACCTTTGATCCCAGGAAGACACATTGCCTAGCTCTGGGGTTAAATTTGGTCATGTCCCTAAGTAAAGTAGAAGTATAGGAAAGGCAACCAAATACTTTGAGATGAGAAAGAGTAGGAGGTTTAAGGTAGAGAAGTCCAAATGGGGTGAGATCCTTCAGAATTGGGGAGGGAATTCTGTTTATAAGATTCACAGCATGTAAGATACAATCACTCCAGAATATCAATGGCAATCCAGCTTGAAATCTAAGAGCCCTTGCAACATTCAATATGTGTTGATGCTTTCATTCGACCCTAGCATTCTGTTCAGGAGTCTTCACACAAGATGTATGATAAACTATTCCATTAGTGGAATAGAATTATGTCATACGAAATTCACTCTCCTGTTCACTGCGAATAACTTTAACCAACTTGCCAAACTGCCTGTTAACCATCACACAAAAATCTTCTAAAATCTGACAAGTTTCATACTTAAACTTCATTAAGTATGTCCAATTAGATCTAGAATGAGCATCCACAATTGTAAGAAAATAGGAATATCCATCATAGGACTTAATAGCTAAAGGACCCCATATTTCCAAATGAATCAAATCAAAGACAAATTGTGCTCTACTAGTGCTAACAAGAAAAGGGAGCTTCCTTTGTTTAGCTAAATGGCAGGTTTCACAATTTCTAACAATGGACCTATTACATCCAACAAGTTGATTTTCTCTTTCTTTACTGGGGTTACCTAGCCTCCAATGCCATAAGTTGAGCATAGGCAAGCTACCATCAATAAACCCAATCTTATGCTTGGTTTTGAGAACCATTCGTACAACCCTTTGCCACATCTAATAATTGTGTTCATCTAGCAATTTTGAAACTATAGATTGTCCTAGATTTTCAATTGGATTGATATAGTAAGGACTTCCAAACACATAACTCCCTTGATTGTTAGGATTACCAGCATAGATCTGAGCTTGGGCATCGTTTTGCGTTTGCTGGGTTTGCTGCGTTTGCTGAGTTTATTGGGTTTGTTGATTCCGAGCATTGCGGTTGAAGCTGCCGACGGGGATCTCTCCATCACCACTGCCGAAGTTGTTGGGTGGAGTGTTCATCGAGTTGAGTTGACACAGAAAAGTGAATCACCGCTCTGATACCATATGAAAAACCAAGCTGCTAGGGTTGCAGCTGGTTGTAAGGGAGAAGAATAATGCGAGCAATGATTATTTGGAAACCCGCAAATTGCCAGGCCTCTGTTTGTTCTATTTATACCAACGTTCAGAAAGGTAAAGTTACAGTAAACAGTAAAACGTGAAATGTCTATTAAACTATAATTTAAACTAAAACAAAATAGAGAATGTCACATGTCCTCGTCTAGTTGGCCTCTTGGTCTCCACCTAACGGTAAGTGTTGGTCTCTACGTTACCGTTTCAACCTCCGCTTTATGCTAGGTGGGGGGAAGGCAGAAACGAAATGTTTCTTCATGTCTTCTGCTCTATTCTTTAGCTGCTCCTCCTGGATCACTTATGCAGATCTTCTTTCATCAGCTTCATCACAATCTTTCTGCTCTGTTACAATGTGAAGCGGTTGGTACTCCATTAACTCATTCCACAACATCATTAAATGGGTATTAAATTATGAGATAGACCTTGTTAAGTTCTTCAGTGTAGATAATTCTTCTTGTAATTCTGAAATGCACATCGAGTCTCTTTGATTATACTTTTTTTTTCATATTCACCCATGCTCATGCTGAACTTGACAAGGCTCTTTATGATGTTATCTGCAACACCCAATTTGATCCATCCCAATATTGTGGTATACAACTGATCCTTGAATGGTAAGTTTTTTTATAAGATAATGCATTAATCATGAGATGTTCCGGTCACTGTAATTTCTTTCACTTAGTTTCTTAGTCACAAGCAGTAAGCTTGGGTTTTCTCCTCCATGAACAATATATGCGTATGTAAGAGGGTAATGTGTGGTGGTTGAAGTTGTAGGGATGACATTTATATTATCAGTAGCAAATGAATCCACTTCTCCTTCACTAGAAGGATCATTGTTTACTGACTCAAACATTGAAGATCAATAAGAAAAAATAGAGAAAAATGGAAAGCTAACAAGCCCTAGAAGGGAAAGCTTCAACCCCCCTTCCTTCTTAAAAATTTGGTCTCCCCTTGGATAAGATCGAGAAATCCATCTTATTTGCTTTCTTCCTCCTCCTCCACAACTTCTTTCCTCACCCTTTCTCTCTCTTGTTCGGATCTGGCTGTGGAGTGTAGCATTGCTCTATAGAATGGCCGGTGAAGGCCGCCATGGCTAACTCCAGCTCGGATGGCCCTTCTGGTTGTAGGAGGAATTCTTCTTGATAAGAAGATTGATCTTGAGGCCCCCAAGGGTCTGGTTGTTCTCTGTAGTAGGGGGGTTGGTACTGAAACCCGAATCCATAGTCTTCTCCTCCGTGATTGCTCCAGGAAGTCTAAGGGTAATACCACTCGAGTGGTGGTGGATACCCCCAATGTTTGGAGAAGCCATGAGGATCCATGTTTCAGATCTGCACCAACAAAAACCAAACACCCAAGTGAAAAGCAAGGGTGAATAAAAAAAAGCGCTAAAGCAACAAATTTCTGCCTTTCCTAATAATCTAGATTATTCTCGGCAACGGCGCCAAAAACTTGACTCGCTAAAATACAACTCCTAACAATAGCCAAGTGTAACCAATGAAAGGGTTTTTATTATAGTGGTTCAAGTAATAAATATCGAATCATCGGGTCTCTAGATTTACTATTACTCAGCTTCAGTTTATTATCTAGCAAATCAGATTCAGGTTTAAAGAACTAAACTACTCTAGCAAACAGGTAAAGTTAATGTAATTACAAGTTGGGAACTCACTTAGGTATGATTCCCCCTCGCCACTAGCCAGATTAATGATTGATGATCTCTAACTTGTTCATTTTCATTCACAATGCGGAGAATCCTTGACTATACCTTGAATCTCAACTAAAGAAGTCAAGGCCCTTTTGAGTCGATTGCCTAGAGCGACGTATCCTTCTCTAGAACAAAGATCTAGGCGTTCTGAAGTAGATTCTTTCTATTGAATGAGGTTCTCAATTAGTAAAAAGTAGTGAATCGACCCTCGACTAAAGCAATCGATCTAGTACTATCAATCTATGGTGCTCTATTTACCTAATCAGGTATTCGCTCTCATGGGATCAAAGCAGAATCAATAATCTCGACTAAAGCATAATTGAATCATGAAAACTTGCACTGATTGATTATGAACTCAAGATTATCAAGCAGAAGTACTCATACAATCATCCAATCAAACAAACAAGGCTAGGGTTACTCAAAATCTAAGTGAAGGGAAGTTACTCCGTAGATAAGAGAGAGATTGCAGTAAGAATGTTCAAATGATCTATCTTCAAGTCCGGGCTTGTTCCTTGAGCTTCCAAGCTCGAAAAATGCCCTCAAATTGTCCTCTCACTCTTTGATTCGTCCCTTGGGTGTTTGAGAACCAGAACCCAACTCTTTATCTCCAAAAAAACGCAAACAGTCTTTATACCCGAAGATGGAATTTTGCACCACCAATATGCAGGGCCGTGCAAAACAATGCACTGCCCGTGAAACACCAAAACAATGGTAAAATGGGGTGGTCGTATTTTTCTCAAAGGTAAGGGTTTGAAGAATGCTGGAAGTCTGCAAATCAGAGATTTGTATGTCCATTTCTATGGTCTCCTTTGATTTTTGGGCAGTCTTACGTTTTGTTAATATACATGTTTTCAAATAGCTAAATAAGGGTTAGGTGTGGGAAAAAGAGAAGGATAGGTGAGGCATGTGGCCACTAAATAATGCATCTCGTAAGCAATATGAGGTGCAGATTGTGAAAGCTAAATAACAAATACACTTATTATTGATAAAATCATTGGGTAATCATTTTCCCTAACTTAGGAAAGACATATAGTTGTTATAGCATTAATATTACATAAACATACTACATGCAGATGATTCAAGCGTAACATGTTCTAGGTCACAATACCAATACAACAAGCTCTTGACATCGTAAAAGGATAAGTTGTGTTCTATTGCGTCTCATTGTCGAAGGTAAGTGGATCCCACAGGGCAATGACCTGCATGAACAAGGGGCCAACATTTGTATCTTTTCCAACTCCAATTTTCATAGTGAACATTCTTCCTATCACACGCTTGAGGCATGCATTTTTTATGGTCTCAAATAGAGCCAAATATTTTTCTGCCGATTTCTGAAGTGGTGAAATTGTTGCATCATTGTTGAAGAGAAGAATGCATGAGTTGTTTAAGATGTTTTGGCATTCGATGTTGATCTGGAAGTTGCAAAGAAGTCAGTACGAGTGTCTGGGAAAGTTTGTGGTGTCATTAAAGGTATACAAACAATGACTTGTATAAGCTGGGATGTTGACTATTCTCATAAGGCATCAAATGAAGACGGTCGAGGAATGTAATTTAATGTGAGGCAGAAATGAAGGAAATCTATTTAAAATTTTGAATTCAATTATCTTACAGTCTATGATGGAAACAATTTCGCTTCAGCAGCCATTAATTTAAGCAAGGTTGTCTTGACTGCCATCTTATAGCGAACATTAAAGGTTTGGGTGTGGATGAGTTGTCAATGAACATGCAATAAAATGAGTATAAAATACAACATGGTCAGTCAAATTAGTATCATGTAGTTAGAATTGTAGGTAACTAGATTTAAGCCTATATGAGGAATGTAAACTATTATTAAAACTGGCAATTCAATAGAGTAAAACTAAACTATGAACCTCTATTATATATGTGTGTTCCACCATAGAGCATGAGCAAAATAAAATGAGCTTGTACGATTATTGTGGAAAACAGAGAAAAGAATTCTCACCTATCTCTAATTTAGTTAAACCGATGCGAGTAAGGGCCCTCAATCATGCGAATTGTGGCTACGCTGAGCAAGGTAAAACAGATTGAATCTCTTTGAAATCATATTAATTGAGGATACATTATGACAACATACAACTGTATGTATCATGTCCATGGTTAGCTGCATAGTTTACCTTCCGATTTAGTGACCAAAATGCATGTAAAAGCTAGTAAAACTGGACCACGCTGTTATGCTTGATTGATAGATGCCTGGGATAAAGCATGATGGAGTGAAGTATACCTCACCATTATGGAATTCCAAGTATAAAATATCAAACAACAGTTAAATTTTAGTATGTATGAGGGATGAGGTAAGTATAATTCAATTAATAAGCCGCGAGATGTAACTATAAGTGGAAAATTACTTATGATAGGTTGGTGGACGTCTTAATTGAGTTGTTGGAAAAATATGGTATACTAACACTCAATCGTCCAGCCCTCCGCAGATAGTTGTAAGTTGGTGATTTCTTGTTTCTATCTAACACACTCAGTAGGTGACCAACCATATATGCTAGGGATATTAAACATAACGTAGGTTGGCTGGTAAGTATAGTGACTCTCTAAGGTATACTAGGTAGCGATACTTTTGAATTTTGTTTTCAAGTACAAAAGGTTTTCCAAAGCAGTGAAGGGTATTGGATAGAAGGCATATGTTCTGAAACATGGATGATCTGGTTCCTCGTGAAAATCCTACTGGTTGTCTCCTTCGCTGATTCTAAGGTAAATTACGGGAGGGAAGGTGCACAAAGAGCGCCTACAACGTTTTGCCTGAACAGAGCGCAACAGAAAAATCCGCCCAAGGAAGCAAAATTAGGGATTTCTCCTGCCAAACAAACTAGTGTTTATCTTTGAATAAGATCATCCTATAATGCCATAAAGAATCGCCGAACGACAACAAATAAGACACGAAATTACATCATTGTTGCTCTTATTTTTCCTAATAACATATTTTCATATAATTTGCTTTGGCGCATGATTCTTGTGGTCTCAGTGAAGGGGTGAAGAGGGAATTAGCATCCACTACACATAACAGTCAAGGATCATAGTTGAAGTACTTGAAACATAGAGTACAAAGGGATAACGATTGGAAGACATACTTGTTTTTCGATCCAGAGGTTGTGCAACACTAGTCAAGCTGGTCCCTGTCCAACACAATTCTACATCCATTACTGAAGCAGGCAAACTCGAAGACAACTGATGGTTTGTGAAGCTTCCGATAGCTCTAGAAAAGAGGTGTGAGCATGAAATAGTGGGTTAATTTTCTACGATGGATGAGAACATAAAATATAATTCTTACAGATGAACAACTTAACTTCCGCACCAAGATGAAATTGTAGTCGGGATACATTTGATATCACAGTGATGGCGGGCAATATGCCATATGTGGAGATTGTGGGGGTTACCGAGTGATTAAGAATTTAAATATGAGAGGGGTAATGGTGATTGACCAGGAAATCTAAGGATATAAGGTTCACATATCCATCCTTTAGAAAGGACGGGTGTTGTTCCATGCATGGTCTCCTTTCCGTCGCAGATTGTTTGCAGTGATAGTACCGTCGAATACCAAAGAAAACTAAGGGAAAATAAATAAGAATGATAGACAATGGAACCAATGTAGTGTAGATTGAGGTTTTCAGGGTAAGGGATGAATGGTTTTCATGCAAGGGGTGATAATTTAGGGATTTGAGGTGATGTGAGAAAGTTTGTGATGTTGTAGATTTTTAGGAGGGTGGAGGGGTAACAATATCGGTGAGGGATGATGAAGAATTCACATGGGTCAACCTTCTATCTCTACCTGTTGATAGGGTTATCTGCCAGTCTATCAAGTAGGCTAGTCAATCTAAGAACCAATCATAGGCCATTTGTACTAAACCTGTCACTCTCCTAAATGGGCTGGTCAGCTTAAGAACTAAACGCATGACATTTTTGTTACACCTGCTAGCTTGTTAATAGTTGGAAATATTTTAACAAAAAATGGAATAAAAGCGGCCCAATTATTTTGCTTGATCGAATATCTTTATCGAAGAACTTGTGAACAATATGCAAATATATAGGACCATGAAAACAGATATTTTAGGAACACAACTTAATTTATATGGACTAAGTCGACAATAACATGCATCGATAAACTAAACTAGTCATGGTAATTTATATGAACATACGTCAATCCCATTCATGAATAAATAGTGGTGCCAACAATATGAATATTTCCATTAAAGCAACGATGTTTGCAATAAGAACTTTAGACACAAAATCTATATACTAAGCAGGCCATTAAATGTAAATCTTCCTATGATTTAGAAAGTAAATCATGGCTTTATACATTTATTTAATGGCTTATACATTTACACATACTACAACCTGAGGATTTGCAATACCATTATTGTTCACTTGCAAAATACTATCATCAATGATAGGACAAAATGACAGTTGTACCCGTGAGGCAATCCATATGCATCGATGATGGGAGCATCTTCTGAAGGTCTATTGAACGTCATATACCTCTCGAAGAGGTGAGCTCACAAAAAACAATAAATACTAATTATTTTGCTCAAATTCTTGGCACACAGTTTAGTTCCAAAGAGAAGACTGCTAGTCTTCTAATTTAGTTCTCAATGACATTGACCATCGATTATAATGATAACCCCAAACTACCATTCACAAATCAAGGAAAAAAAATATGTTGCAACTAAAGGAAAAGTTGTAAAAATCTTATAAGCAACCACATGTGGTATGGTACTAATTAAAAATTGTTGGATTCCACCACCTAATGGTTAATAAAACCAACTTTGAAAGACAATGCATCATGACACAAAAGCAACATACTTTGATGCTTAGAAGAGCTTCTTTGCCTTAGTTTTACTATTAGAAACCATTGCTTTCAAGTGGGAGATGGTAAGATGTCATCCTGTACTAGATTTTTCTTCTTGTCCTTCAACAAAGCCTCTTATTTTTCCAGCTTTACTCTTACAAGTGGTTGATTGAGACTGGAAAAAGAGGAAACAAAGTGTTCCAGTAAGTTACAAGAAGCAGCTTGCAATTTGGAGGAAGCGAGTGCAAACAATAGGTTAGCTAGAGATTTACTGGTTAATCGGAAGCATAGAAGGTGAGATGGTTTTTGGGAGGCCTGAAGTAAGTGACGGTTTTTTATGGAAGTTGGTGTTTCCCACGCCACTAGAAGCAACAAGGGTGTCCTTAGACACTTCATTGCTTGAACAAAAGCAGCATTGGTGAACATTAGGAAACTGAATGTAGAGAACACATGGACGAAAGGCTGGAGAGAACGAAGGAAACAAACATACATGGGAACATTTTGGTATGCCTTTTCAGTCCCACCGCGTTAATCTTTCTTTCTGATTTTATCATTCAATGGTGTTGCAACAATACTGATCCCTGACATTGGAGAGTTCAACATGCGTAAAAGAGGTTGAGACTTCCTGAATAACTGAAAGGGTGTGAAATGAATGGGAAGCATGTTTGGTGATTGTAGTGAGATATAATACTAATCATCTAGCAGACACACTTTGTATGGTGCAAGATAGGAAGAAGGCACAAGCACCATTGAAAGCAACAACTATAGAGGACGACTCTCGATTGGTAAAGTAAAGTGAAGATAAAAACACATGAAAACTTTTCGGTTGAACAATGCATTCCCAGGATATATGGGCAACTGAAGCTTGCCAAGTAACTTAGCAGAGTTAGAACTCTCGGTGGGCTTTGCAGGTGTTGGCGGTGCATGTATAGCTAAGAGTATGACATTGAAGGTTCTTGTGGATAAAGGTACTACAAATGTGATGCAACAATCATGACAAACAAAGAACAATTCAGCTCATAAAATCCATAGGGCCTAGGGAAGAAATTCGATGGAGGAGCAAGAATTTACAGCGAAGGACTTGAATGCATGACCCATTATTGGGAAACAAATGAGGTGCATACAGATCAGCCAACATGCATACCAGTTTTTACTGTGTTATTTGTGCTTTACAACATTGTATAGGGATATAAGATCCTAGGTGTTTAGCAGAACTAAATTCTACAATCACATAGACTTTTCAATTAGGATTGTGAAAATGGATGAACTATAAAAGCATGGGAAGGAGAAACAAGTTTGAAGGCCAAAAACGCTAATGAAGGATTCATGAGATGGCATATCCATGGCCTGCAAACGTTGGGGGCCCTAAATTCTCTTACTCATTCAGAATAGTCCCGTCAACCCTAGAGAGCGTGGGATGAGAAGTTAATTCCAGAGCTAACTGGAGAAGAGTTCTCACTGGGACGCTTGGACTTAACGGGAAAGCAAAGGAAAGTTGGGAAACTTGCATAGTTACCCAGAATTAGTAGTTAAAAATAGTTTGGTGGGTCACTCTATAAGTACCCTAGAAGAGCTGGTCAAAGAGACTATGTCATTATGATTTCTCGTGGACACAATTAAAGAGTAAAGACAAGTGATCTAGCAGCATCCTAGAGTTGAATTAGGAGAGCATGTTGAGGAAAAGAACCTTGTAAGAATACTCTCTACTATTGGTGAAATTCACTTACAACTTGATTGATGAGGAGACTTTGTTGCAAGCATAACTCACCACATCATTGACCACAACAACACCTGAAGTGGGATTGAAGCATAACACGAGGGCAACTCAGTTTTCATATTAAATGACAACAGTTTGTCGTTTGGTGGAACGTTTTTGCTACTAGAAATAGTTAATGGGCAATGTTGATGCCAGCCAACCAAAAACATCTAATAAGAGTCTATATGCTTAGGAGGCAGGCTAGAAATCAGTATAAATGCAAAGTTAAGGAAAGAAGATGAACAAACTAAAGAGCTAGCTTTGGAAGAAATGCTGTGGAGTTCCACGAAGTTGTGAGAGTCAAAGCAGGATAAAAAGTGAATCCATCTTTAGGAGAGAACACGAATGAAGTGTTGGAAGTAAAATACATGAATCAATCATCGAAGAATGTCGAATAATGCTTTTTGGATTCACGCTGGGCAAACAGTGTGATGAAGACCTTTCCAACTGCAAGAATCTTTTTCAACTTACCATAGAGATTTTCTATGCAAGTTCCTACACCAACCCACCCTACAAAAATAAAAATAAAAAGTGTACAATTACAAAGGAGAGGCAATACCATCTGGGAGAAGGAAGCAAGGATGGAGTGAAGTCAACAATTAATCTGTCCACAACATCGCACACTCAAAAAACTACAAGGCTGCAAGGGGTTGTCGGCCATCCATGATGGAGAAGGCGCAATTTGAGGACGGGAGCCTTGTCCATCCATGTCACCTTCAAAAGGAAGATGTGGTTCAGAGTCACGAGGTAAGAAAGAGAGGTGAGTGTGGAAGAGAGATTGAGTTGTATCGTCGGCTACGTCATGTGAGAATAAACAAAAACAAAAGCGACGAAGAGTGTGGAGACAAATTAGAGATGAGAAAAATGGAAGAGGTTGATCCTCCACTAATTGAGGGGAGTAAAGAGTCATGCAATTTATGAGAAGTAGCGTGTCCAACATAAGCGGAGTGGCCTACTATGGAGAAAAGAAAGGTCCCCCCAGGAAAGAGGTGAATATGAAGGTAATGCCACATGCGGCAGACGTACGAAAAGGACGTGAAAAGATTCTGTCGAGTCTGGGTTGCAGGAGGAAGGCGAGGATGACAATGATTTGACTGAGTCAAAGCGGTGGGATCCCGGTAGAAGATACGAAGTCATCGTGGGAGCTGGTAGAGAGAAGAACACAAAACCAACTTCAGCAAACGACAGATAATGAAATAGTAGTTAGTAGTTACAATTTTAGACAATAAAGCGTGCCCAAATTTTACATATAAAAGAATTCATTGTTGTCTGTATACGAACCCAAAATAGTAGGGTGGGCATTCAATCGGTTTGGTCAAACCAAACCAAACCCGAACAAAACCGACACCTAAAGGCCTTTGCCTTTTGAGCCAAATTTCAACCAAACTTGATTTCGATTTGGTTTGTTTCAAACCAAAAAAGTCTCAATTCGGAATGTGCTTGACCAGACTCCTGAACCACAACCACACCACTAGTCGATCTTTGTTCCCTCTTCAATCTGTGTTCACGCGTTCACCATTTGAGAAATGGATACATGCAAACCGATCTTAACCTCTCCCTCATAGCAGATCGTCGTCGTGTAATGCTCGTAACAAGCTTGTGGGTCGGGGCGGTGGCAGTGCGGCCATATGAGCTCGGTGGTGCGGCCGTTGAGAGTGCCATCATCTCTACCTCCAACTTCTCACTCCATTTGTTGTTGTGGTTGCGATTCGGGAAATAGGCCACTAGATCAATTGGAAGGAAGAAATTGATGAAAGATGAGTAAGGGAGGGTCTGCACCCTGCGACGATTGGAGATGGAGGAGAGGTAGCAGATGAAAATAGCCATAGAGGAGCTAGTTTGAATTGTGTTAGACTAGGGATAAAAATGGGGTTGATGGAAATCACTAAGGAGAGAGGGCCAAGTTGGATTGGCATTCAAGGGTTGGCGGGAGAAAAAATTGTTGAATCGCTAAAGGTCGCCCTAAAATTGCTAACGGTCACTCTAACTTTAATACATAAATTACGTATATACCCCTAATTGAATTTCAAATTTTGCTCATACCAAACAACCCCCAACCATTCTTCCTTACCCAAATCTAGAAAATGATATAAACCAAAATTCAACAAATTATCATATGGAACAAACCATAAACTATAGTAAAAATAGAAAAATATTGTTATAAACCAAAATTTCCAAAAAAATGCTCAACCTAAGGCAATTTGCGGTTGATCCATGGAGCAACCTAAGACTGTGGTTGGTCCATAGTGCAACCGCAACTCACTTGCTGTTAAAAATGGACTGTGACCACCAACAAAGTTACAGCTGAATTGTGACTACTCATCCTTCCAAGCATATAAGAAGGTTCTCCTCCAGAACCATTCTCGTTCTATATTTGATGTGTTGTGCGCATAGTATGGAAGGATACTTTCGTAATAAAGACAGATCATTCAATTAGGGCCGAGCCTGTGTGTTTATTGATTTTGGGCTTCTTAAGATCAACTTAACTGGTCTCAAGATAGGGTGCATAACCATCCATCAGTAACTAAATATGAACTCTTCATTCAGAAAATCCAGATCTAAGAGTGGAGAATTAAAGAAATTTTTATTTTTCCTTGTTTTCTTAATCGACAAATATCTTCTTCGTTTTAACTCAGATTTCAATTTTTTTTTTTTGCACAGATGGAATGAGTTCGTTGTGCTCTACAAAATAAGATCCATTTTTAATACTTTTTTAAGAAAAAAATTTCGTGCCTCTCGGTACCAACTGCACCATATGGTATCTTCTTCGTTTTTAATTCGTTTTTGAAAATTTTGCACAGAAGTAACAAGCTCATCATGATCTATTGGATCTACAAATTTCTGGGTGAACAAAATACAGGACCAAAAAATACCACACAATACCACCCTAGTACGAGGTGGTATCTTGTGGAACACAATGTTAAAAGTCGTAAATGAGACAATTAATATACTTCTATTGTCATGTATTCAACCATCCTAAAGTCTTGGTTTGTTCATACCACCATGGTACGCTTTTCATACCATAGGTATGCTCTTATTTCAATACTAGCCAATACCATATGGTATAGGCTAGTAAAAAATGGCTCAATTTTTTTTGTCCCAAATATATATCAAAGTGGATATCATTTTGAGGAGCACAATTAATATGATCTAACAGGCAAAAAAAATTCGACTTAAAACGAGTGAGAAATCGTGTAAAGATTAAGTGGGGGAAATTAAATTCTTTTCAGGAGAGAGAAGGGGCGGTGATGTGGCGGATTCTGATTGAGTTATACATAGTTATTGACCAGAAGGTTATTGACTGGATCCGCTCCTACTTAACTGGATGGAATGTGTGCATGGAAGGAAACTTTCTCCAGAACCCCTTCCCATTCCACTTTTGTTAAGCTCAGTTAGAAAGACAAAACCTATTACTCTACTTAATTGACCATTAGCAGTATGACTAATAATTGTGTGGGGTTGGTTGTGATGTTTTTTCATATCAAGGAACTAAATCAGTAGGGATGATCTTCCCAAATAATGAGTATTTACTATTTAGTAAATTATTCAAACGAGGTGAAACTCAAATACAAAGTAAATTGATATAGTTTGATAGTTTATATTCATATCCATTTGTTGGGGTTGATTCAAATTTTTAATAAAAGATTTGGGTTTGTAATCATATATATATACATTTTGGCACCTAAATTATTATATTAAAAAGTTTAGAACCTAAAATTAAATTTTTTTGCATAAAAGTGTTAAAATTACGGCATGGGCTATTATATGAATTTGGATAATTGCCACCCATTATGTTCAATATGATTAACCAAATCCATGCAAATTACGGCATGGGATATTATAATTACGGCATGGGATATTATAGTATACTCAAGCGTAACTCTTATATATACCATTGGCAGATCATGATAATTTGATAGGCATGACAGTGATAATACTACAATCAACACGAGTTTTGAAGAGTTAATTTCTTCGTTGCTCAAAATATAAATATCATTGTGTAGATCATACTTAATGTGTTTTTTCTATGTAAATTTTTTTTGAATTTTCAGTTTAAAAGAATGCTATAAGATCTGGCTAAGAAAATAAAAGATTATAAAAAGTGTCTTCTTTGGATCCATGTCAAACTATCAGAGAAAAAGAAAGTGGAATTATCAGCCCGTCTCTCTGATTTGTTTTTAAATTATCTTGAACCATTAGATGTGATTAAAATGGATGGTTATAGATGTAGTTTTGTAGTGGTAGGTTTGGTACCATATCTCTTCCCTTATTATCAAGGAATGTACAATAAAACTGTTTACACCTAAAATAATCTAGACTAAATTAAATGCCGCATGGATGAGTCTCGGCATTTAATTCGATATCGCGTGTAAAAAACGGTGTCGTTTGGAATTAAGCGGCATCGCGGAGAATTAAAACGGTACCGCGAATTTAAAAACGGTACTGCGAGTAGGCCCAACGATGCCGCGGTACTTGAAACGACATTGGTTGCAGACCATGTGTAAGGCATGCGCAGGACATGTGTTGCTGTTGGACAAGGAATGTTTTTTATTTTATTATTCCTTGTCGGAGGAGGAGAGTAACAGCACCGGTTGGAGTCAAGCAATGTTGCGAAGAGATAAAACGGTGCCGCGAACCTCGAAGCTCAACGGCATCGCGAGACTGGGAAACGGTGTCGTTTGGCTAAAAACGGCACCGCGACAAGCGGCATCGCGGATGGGTAACACCGCAGATTTAAAAACGGTACCGCTGTATTAGCAAACGACAATATTTAATATAAAACAATGTCGTGGAGTAAAAAGCAAACAGAACTGTTTGGGGAAGAAAACGACATCGCGTGAGATTCACACCAACCCGAGCGAGGAGGAGATCAAGACGGTTGAGACACGTGGGAGTTCACAACGGAGCGGTTGAGGAAGCAGTTCCATAGGGCGTGAAGACTACGCAAGTGATTTCAAATAAAAGCAGCGGAGCAAGGAGAGAGAGGGGCACAACCAAATCAACACAGAACAACTCTGTCAAAACTTTACCTTTTCTCTGTAACTCCTTCGCGGAGCTCTCCTTCTAGGAAGGATCTCCATAGTTGTAGCCTTAGTCGTAGTCGCGGAGCTCTCCACAGGAATCTCCATAGGAGTAGCGGTAGCGTAGATTCCTCAAAACTCAAACACCCTCGTTCGAACGTAGTTTGGAGAGGTGCGAACCGTAGTAACGGTCGTTCTTGGTTAGAAGTCAGAGGTGCATCGATCAAATCAACATCGCCGACACCGGTGGTGGATATTTGACGGTCACGTTGATTTCACCATTTAGAGGTGCATCGATCAAATCAACGGCGCCGACATTCGGCGGCGGATATTTGACGGTAGCCTCGATTTCAACAATCAGCGGTGCATTCGATCAAACGGCACTGCAAGAGTTTCCACCGCGAAACATCAAATCAACATCGCCGGAAACCGAATTCGGCACCGGCGGTGGCATTTGGTTTTCCCGAGGAAACAATTTGGCACACCCGGTGGGACACGTGTGTTGAAGTGAAATATGGCTCTGCAGCATGGAAAACACAACGTTGATCTTTCACAAGAATCTTTGAAGGTGGAGCATGTGGTCGGCATTGAAGTTGACCGAGCAGAGGAGGCAGATAGACATGTCGGTTGGATGAAGGAGTGGCCCCAATCCATGTCGAGCATCGATGGGCATGTTGCACTTCTGTCTCTTCGTCGATCTGTAGAGGAGTACTACCGGCAGGTAAATCTCTATTTTATCTCTTTAAATAAGCCTTGTGATTCTCTTGGAAGACATAAGGATAAATTTTTTGAGATGATAGATGAACATGTTTCCGGCATTGCCAATAAGGATTCACTTAAACTTGTGGCTAAAACAGTGTCGTTAGGGGCTAGCAAATCTTATGTTGGTTCTCCTGTGAACACTATAGTTTTGAAGGACAGGAAAGTTAGAGCTGTCTTGCGAAAGCCACAAAAAAGAACAAAATTTAAACGTGTTTATAATAAGTTTCAGAAAATTAGGAATAACAAGTGTGATATCTTGAAAGATGACAAATTTTACAACATTGTTCAATCTAAGCCACTAGGGGGGCATGCCATCCCAGCTCGTGGTAGATTGAAGGAGAAACAACAGCGTAAGTGGCAAATAAGTTTGCCACATCCACCCTGTCTTGAGAAAAATCGAACTAGGGTCACCACAGACACTATTCAAGATGGAGGTGGTGACCACGTGGAAAAAATCAATCCCGCAAGAGTTGGCATGAATCAACAGAACCCTCATTGTAATTTGTCCCCAAAGCCTCCACTGAGTGGACAGGGGGGCAAGTTCAATCAAACCCGACATCGGGTTGCTACACCAGTGCTGGCTGGGAACAAAGCCATGAGTGGTGGTCTGGGGGGCAAGGCCAATGCCAAACAAACTCCAAAATCACGTGGAATTTTAAAAAGGGCAACGTTGTTGTGTGATAGGTGCAAAAGTCATGTTCGTGCTAAGCAAAATACCAACGTACCTGTTGATGAAAAGTCTCGACGTTCATACTACCAACAACATGGTGAGAGTGCGAAGCTGACAAAACTAGACCAGTCTAGGCAAGCGATGTCGCATGGTCGACTTGGCAAGACGAAGATGCCAACAAATGTGAATGTCTTGTCGAGAGCAAAGAACACTAGTGATTTTTCATGCCATCGACCAAAAGTGATGGATGAGGTGAAGCCAAATCGAGCTCGTGGAATTTCGAACAAAGATGTTCGAGCTAGACGAACTGGAGAGTTGCAAGGCAACATTGATTCCAAAAGATCAAAATCAACGTGTGTAAAGCCAACTGTGGTGAATCAGGGTATTTATGGATGGCTCGTGTGGTTTGATCCGTGGAGTTGGCAGTGGGTGTGGACCTTTGGCATGATGGTTCATGCACAAATCTAACCTACTCTTTTTAGCTCTCTATTATCAAAGAAATAAATGGCTAATATATGCCATGTAATACATCAAGGAAAAATTAAAAAAAAAAATTAAGCGGCATTGGTAAGCTCGCTGCAACATTGCAAAAAATCCACAATTGGCCATAAACATCATGGTTTGGCCAAATCGAGCTGTAGGATTCGAAACAAAGAAGAAGATCCACAACGTTGTGCCTTGAAGAGCTACTGCGGGCTTGTTAGAAATATATATATAAAAAAGGAAAGGCGGCCAAAACAGCGCTGATGAAAAAAAAAATTATTTATCTCAGTTTCGGCCAAGCCATATTGCGGCTGTTGTGGCCAAGCAGCCCTGGCGGAAAAAAAAACAAAGGGGGGAAGGACGGCCAAACAACCCTGAAGAGAAAAAATATATAAAAATATTAAAAAAAAAAAGAAAGCCTTTCATCGCTGCGGCTGTGGCTAACAGCCATAAAAAAAAGGGCAGAGGGGTGGCGGCCAAACAGCCCTGATAATAATTTAAAAAAAAAAGGTCTCAGCGTTGCGGCGGAAATTGAACAGCCCTGATAGTAATAAAAAAAAACGATGTCGCTCAGTTCAAGCAGCCCTGCAGAGTTCACCAAAGCTAGGATGAGAATCAATTTTTTTTGTTGTGTTTTTTGGCTAAGCATGGCCGCACAATCGTGTATGTGGTGAATTAGTTAAAGAAGAGTTTAATGACTTTGTAATTCAAATTGGACGAATGAATGGTTCATTGTATGGTGTTGGGTTCTTTGTCCAAAAGAAAAGAAACCAAAGCAGTAATCTATGTCCAATTTAAGTGTGCATAAATTATTTCAGGCCATGAAGTCTTCGCCAATTTTGGTGGATCTTAAACCCGATTGCCCTCTGCAGCGTTGGAGCTAGGAAAAGACAAGGAAAGGATTGGGTTGTTGAGGTTTTAACAGTACTTGTTGCTGGACGCAAATCCAATTTGGTCGAGTTTAATATTATATTAATATGATATTTAAAGAAAATTTATGGTTAAAAAGCACGCATGGTTGTTTTTCTCTTCGCAGCATTGCGACTTGAGGACAAATCCACCGTGTTTTGATTAAGCGGCCGCAACATTGCAAATTGGCTAGGTAGGGATAATGTCGTTTGGATGGCCACGTTGGTGAAAATTGGGGTTTGGACGAGGCCACATGCCTGGCTAGTATTTAGATGCGAAACAACGTTGTTGGCTTTGAAGCAATGTTGTGGTCGAGAATGGAAAAGGAGAATAAACTATGCTTTTATTCCTCATCGTGTTGGAGTCGATTTCAATTTAGCCAAATACTTGGCCGCAAGATTGCGCAAAAAAAAAAAAAAAAAAGGGGGAATAGAAGGTAAACATCGTTGTTGTGCTGACATGAGTCCAAGCAGAGCTGCGAATGCTGAGGAATTTAAAAGGGGAGGAATTTTTTGCCAGCATTGCTGTAGAAAACAGCGTTGTAGTAGATACAACATTGTTTGGGATTTTCCAAGTTGGCCGGAAAAAAAAAAGAAGGAAAAGAGATTAAGCAATGCAGTTACAGAAGCAGCTGTGAAAATCCAATCTTGAATGGAAAATGGTCCAAACATATATTAAAAAAGATTGATTTGATAAATCAACATTGGTTGGGACCATTCACGTTGCAAGGCCAATTGAACAATGCCATGTTGTTAGTTGGATTTGGCCAGTATGGTTTGGGAATTATTTTGGGTGGAGTAATTGTGTCAACAACTTAGTTCATAAGAATTAGCTCTTATAAACTAAGTTGTGGGGGGCATTGTTTACACCTAAAATAATCTAGACTAAATTAAATGCCGCATGGATGAGTCTCGGCATTTAATTCGATACCGCGTGTAAAAAACGGTGTCGTTTGGAATTAAGCGGCATCGCGGAGAATTAAAACGGTACCGCGAATTTAAAAACGGTACTGCGAGTAGGCCCAACGATGCCGCGGTACTTGAAACGACATTGGTTGCAGACCATGTGTAAGGCATGCGCAGGACATGTGTTGCTGTTGGACAAGGAATGTTTTTTATTTTATTATTCCTTGTCGGAGGAGGAGAGTAACAGCACCGGTTGGAGTCAAGCAATGTTGCGAAGAGATAAAACGGTGCCGCGAACCTCGAAGCTCAACGGCATCGCGAGACTGGGAAACGGTGTCGTTTGGCTAAAAACGGCACCGCGACAAGCGGCATCGCGGATGGGTAACACCGCGGATTTAAAAACGGTACCGCGAGGAAGCCCAACGGTACCGCTGTATTAGCAAACGACAATATTTAATATAAAACAATGTCGTGGAGTAAAAAGCAAACAGAACTGTTTGGGGAAGAAAACGACATCGCGTGAGATTCACACCAACCCGAGCGAGGAGGAGATCAAGACGGTTGAGACACGTGGGAGTTCACAACGGAGCGGTTGAGGAAGCAGTTCCACAGGGCGTGAAGACTACGCAAGTGATTTCAAATAAAAGCAGCGGAGCAAGGAGAGAGAGGGGCACAACCAAATCAACACAGAACAACTCTGTCAAAACTTTACCTTTTCTCTGTAACTCCTTCGCGGAGCTCTCCTTCTAGGAAGGATCTCCATAGTTGTAGCCTTAGTCGTAGTCGCGGAGCTCTCCACAGGAATCTCCATAGGAGTAGCGGTAGCGTAGATTCCTCAAAACTCAAACACCCTCGTTCGAACGTAGTTTGGAGAGGTGCGAACCGTAGTAACGATCGTTCTTGGTTAGAAGTCAGAGGTGCATCGATCAAATCAACATCGCCGACACCGGTGGTGGATATTTGATGGTCACGTTGATTTCACCATTTAGAGGTGCATCGATCAAATCAACGGCGCCGACATTCGGCGGCGGATATTTGACGGTAGCCTCGATTTCAACAATCAGCGGTGCATTCGATCAAACGGCACTGCAAGAGTTTCCACCGCGAAACATCAAATCAACATCGCCGGAAACCGAATTCGGCACCGGCGGTGGCATTTGGTTTTCCCGAGGAAACAAAAACAATCTTACGCTTTTATGATTATTGATAAGTTGGCTGGGTTAATAAGAGTATGAGGTTTATTGATATAAAATTGTAAGTTTATTTCTCAAAATTTTAGGTATTGGGTATTCCCTTAGATTGGTGAAAGATAGGTCACTATTCTCTTTTATAGGTTTAAAATCCGAAAACAATATCTAACAAAAAAAATTTACTATGTTTCGTTTCCGGCTAAGGAAACGTTTTTTTTTTGGTAGAAAACATTTTTTAGATTACACCGCATAAGGGCTAGGTTTGTAATGTATAGTTTTCTATTATCGTAGGTTAACCACTTTCCTTTTATTCTTTCACATCTTTTGGTTTACTTGGTTCTCATAAGCTCTTAGAGGATAAATATATTAGTGAGATGATTATTCTTCTTAAAACTTTTTTTTATAGTAACACATTTTTTTAATGTTATACCCATTTCAGTATTATTTTAATATTTGAGTTAATTATTATTGGATACTATATTTAATGGTTATATGGCTTCAACAAATATTCATCATGAAGAATCATATAATTGGCAAAAGAGTGCTCCAATTGGATCTCAAAAGAACCAAGTATGCTAAAGGTGGAGGTAATGAATTCGATGATGAAGATAGTGACGTTGCTAAGAAGAAGGATGACATTGTTGATTGTACATATAGAAATTTCAATGATAGAAGGAAAGAGTGAATCATTGATAATATTAGGGGCTTGCTATTTGCCGCCAACCAAATTGCTATTTGCCGCCAACCAAAAAAAAAAAAAGTATATATATGCATCTTTGGTTAAGGAGTTTCACAATCTACAACATATCCAACTTTCAGAGAACGTATTTAATCAGAAAAATTCAACGCTCGCCGGAAAAGTCGCCGGAAAATCATCGATGAAAAAAAATGTATATATATACATCTTTGGTTAAGGAGTTTCACAATCTACAACATATCCAACTTTCAGAGAACGTATTGAATCAGAAAAATTCAACGCTCGCCGGAAAAGTCGTCGGAAAATCATCGGGAAAGCCTATCCTCGACATATAATGCGTACACGCATCCATGAATCATCACTAACCATCAGACAATGTGGGCAAAGTGCTACACGAACCATGTGTTTCAAACCCTAAACCCTAAACCCTTTGTTGATGTGACTTGAATCGGACTATCAGCCGCTACGACTGGTAATCGGGGGTCCAGGGGCAACGCCCCGGTGGGGGTGCGGGGGCAACGCCCCCGGCCCACGGTGTATGGGCTCAATGTTATTTGGGTTCGGGTTCTGGGCCTGGTCTGTAACCGTTTCCTTTGTCATATTGGATTAGGTTTAGACCCACATGGAGAAGTACTATAAATACTTCGTGTTAGTGAACTACGTAAATCGTGTGTCGTGTTGCAATGCTCTATTTATATGTTGTTGTTTTTCTAGTTGTATTTTTAATGACCCTAGTGTCATTATGAAGTTATGAATTTCATTATGGATTTCTAGCGAGTTCGGGGTCGATTGGACGAAGATCGGGCGCGAGGCAAGTCAATCGTCGGTCGCCGGCACCGTTCTTCCGTCGTCGGCTAACCTCCCGTCGCCCTCAATCGTCGGAAAACAAGTAAGTTCACTTTTTCCGGCCAGTTTTCCGGTAAGTTTTCCAGTTTTCCGGCGAAAAACACGGCGGGCCGAAAAAAAATTGCAGCCCGAACGTCGCCGAGCCGAAAAAAATTTGTGGCCGGGACGACGGCCGGCCGAAAAATTCTTTCGGCCCGGCGACGCCACGGCCGCAAATTTTTTTCGGCCGGCCGACGAACACGCCGCCGGAAAATTTTTGGCCGGCGTGTTCAGCGACCGGCCGAAAAAAATTCTTTCGGCCCGACCGCAAATTTTTTTCGGCCGGCCGACGAACACGCCGCCGGAAAATTTTTGGCCGGCGTGTTCGGCGACCGGCCGAAAAAAATTTGCGGCCGTGGCGTCGCCGGGCCGAAAGAATTTTTCGGCCGGCCGTTGTCCCGACCACAAATTTTTTTCGGCTCGGCGACGTTCGGGCCGCAATTTTTTTTCGGCCCGCCGTGTTTTTCGCCGGAAAACTGGAAAACTTACCGGAAAACTGGAAAACTGGCCGGAAAAAGTAAACTTACTTGTTTTCCGACGATTGAGGGCGACGGGAGGTTAGCCGACGACGGAAGAACGGTGCCGGCGACGGAGGCACTGGGAAGGAAGGGAAAATTCAAAATTAAAATTTTTTTTTTTTACCGGCGACGGAGGCACTGGGAAGGAATAGAAAATTCAAATTTTGAATTCTTTTTTTTTTTTTTAGTTGGCGGCAAATAGCAATTTGATTGGCGGCAAATAGCCGTTCACTAATTTTTTTGGAATGGGCACCCATGCATGAGTGTTGTGTTTCTCACTTTTGATGAGGACTTCGTCCAAGGACGATTAAGATGTCAGAAAACATACTATATATATATATATTCATTTTTTATATTTTCAATAATTGAATTATTTGAATTATTTTATGATATCAAATAAAAATTAATTTTCCTTTAATAATTACTATTATTTCAGTGACATAGTTCATTCGATCAACGGGTAGGCTCAAATCTAGTTACTCAATAGGAAGGAATTGATAACGGGAAGAGACAAAAGGGAATGAAGTTGGAGAAATAGAAGAAACAAAAAATGGGCCTGAAGCCCAGTGGTATAGGCCAGAATGATGTAAGTGGGTTGTGATATTAATATGAACTATCTTCTTTCATTAATTTTGGGCCTGTGGTGTCGAGCCCAGTAGCCATATCAAGTACCCATTTTTCTTCCAACACTAATCCCTTTTCTCCCGACAGAAACCATGGCAGCCAGAGAGAAAGATGAAAACTCACCCACTTTTACCATTGAAAGTTGAAACCCAATAACGTCAATAAAATCCCACCAAGATGAATCGGCGATAGATTGGTGAAACTGCTAGAGAGCCGTCCTAACTTATACTGCCCGCAGAGGGATAATCAGACCCGACTATACCAGCGAGCAAATAATTGACTGATGTAAAGCATCGGAGAACAGAGAGATCACGGTAGTTGCAGAAATCGTAGCGAAATTGATTCCCGACGGGTTCTTCTGTCGCACGAATAACACGTCGTTCAATTTTTTAGGTTCTTGAGTTACACTATTTTTCTCTCTCACCGCCTGCCTGCTATGCTGCTAGTCTTCTCTGATCCAAGACCATAGAAGACTTTGATTGACCCAAACTTACCTGAAAAAGCACAGTGAAGAAGGGTTTGACGGGCATAGAGAAAAGGTCAAAGTTTAATAGGAGTTTCAGAACGCACTTATGGCAGAATTTGAAAATTCTCCGGCTGCAGGCAGAGCAGACACGTTTGAGGATTTGAATCTGGAAATGGCGTTTGATTGGGCGGCGAATCTTTTGTCTTTCACGATTCTCTCTCCCACGAGTTGGACCAAACTGTATTAAAGGGAAAAAAAAAAGACCAAAACCCAACAGAGCAAGAAAGACAAAAACCAACCATAAATTGCTTGGGCCAAATTCAGATCCCGTATCATATCTTGCCTGCGAAGCAAGCAAAACTCGAGCCGCCCCTGCGAATCGAAAGAATGGGGAATTCTGTGCCGCCGCCCCGAGTTCTCGGCGACAGAGCTGTAGAAGACGGAGCAACAGACGGTGGTCGACGCAGCAGAGGGAGAACAACGCCTTCGTGCTGCAGACGCAAGGTAAGAGTTTTCAGAAACTATCGTTCACTAATGGAATCAATTTATTGAAGTTTACTGTTGCTATTTCGAGATTCCGTTCCCCCTGCATCTCTGCGATCTGTCCGTCATCGTCTTCCCCCTGAAAGTTTGAATCTGATTTAAGAAGATTCAAGAATAGAGAATTTAGAAATTTTGTTCCCTCTCCTGACGCTCTGTTGGCCGCCTAGCGAAGAGGATTGATTCTTCTAGGGTCTAAAAAAACCTACCCCGCTCTTTCCTCAGCGTCTCTATCCTAGCGCGTAGGAGGAGTGAACAACTTTAAGTGGACCAAATCCGTGGACCCTACGAACTTCTAAGTTCAGCTTATTTAGTTGGAAATTGATTATGAACTTTGAAATCCATCATTTTTTACAAACATATTCTTCATATTTACTTTCTCTTCTTATATAATTAAGGGCAATAAAGGTAAATTACACTTCATACATACAAATTTAATTAACAAAATCCATCATGAAATCCATCAAACTAACAATGGTGTTTATGAAATCCACAATGAACCTAAAACCCTCATATATCCATGGTTTTTCAAATCCACGACACAAACGAGCCCTACAATTCAGTTAAGGTTCAAAGTTGTCAGAGAATTTTCTTTGGTTAAATTCGTCTTTTTCGGATTGGTGCGAAGTGCGGGTTTTGGATTATACAATTCATAAATACCTAATCCAAATTGTACTATAACTATTGTCGTAAGTGTTCGTATCTAAAACGTATTTATGCTATATACAAGTATATTTGTGAGAAAATTTACATATTTTGGCATATTGAACATATTTAATATAGGATACTGTTCACGTTGTTTTTTTGTTTGGATTTAGTATTTTCAAAAATCAAAACCACAATGTATGGATCGAGGAATTAGGCCATTTGTATCTATAGTCTATATGCATTAGGATTCCAATCCATGGATCACTCGGTTTGAGAAAGAATAAGAGAATCAAAGCAGAACTCTATTTCAACCTATAACCAAAGCAGCAACGACCAAGAAATATAGTTAATTAATTAAAATTTTCTTTCCAACATTCTCTAATAAATAATCAATAGTTTGAAGTGTGAACTCATCATCCACGCCTTCAAAATTACCCGGGAACCTAGTTAAAATAAGAAACTAAATGGACGGTAAATTATGTCCTAATTCCTTTAGTTCCCACTTCCCATCCATTCGATAGTTCCTAGTTCCTACAGTAGCATGATTTAATGGAGGATGAATCAATCAGACAACTACTCAGCTACAGCGACGCGCCAGGTGAGATCCGACGTCAGCTGCTCCGTCTCTCCTCCTGCTGCTTCATCATTCCTTCCTACAGGCACAAGGATCCGATCCTAAGGTAATCTACCCTTCTCACGCGACGCGTTGACTCGGGAGACGAACGATGAATATCCCACCCGCTTCCAAACTCCGTGTAACGTTCTCCGTCTCCTGTTTAATAGTAGGAATTTGATCCCTGGATCCGATTTATCGGTCACTCACCGTCTCCACAAACTCTCGGTTTCCATTTCCACCCAAATTCGATCTCTCTTTTCTCGCAAACAGGTAAACCAGCCTCCCCGATCCCTCTCTCTCTTTTTTTTTTCTGGTTGGAATTGTCGCTTCTCTACCCTCCGTTTCAGTAATGAGCACCATGTGTTTGCTTAAATGCTGAACAGAAACGGGAAGCTGAGGAGCCCGAAACAGTGTTGTTTTGTGCATGGTTTTAGTCCGGATTAGAAGTTTGAATTCCGGGTGAACGAATATTAAGAATTCTGGTTTCCGATTTGGCAATGCAGATGGAAGCGTCGTCCGTGGATTCACAGGCCGACTCGAGTCTGCTTAAAGAATTCTACATCCCTACGTATGTACTCGTCCCCGAATCGGAGGCCGTCAATGTTCCCGACGTGCCGCAGTGTCCGGTTTTGGTGTTCATCAACTCCAAGAGTGGCGGCCAGCTCGGCGGGGATCTTCTCGTAACCTATCGATCCGTTCTCAATGACAGTCAGGTTTGATTGTAGCTCGAGAGCTGTCCGTCTCTGTGGCAATTTTGTTCTCTTTCTGTTTAAGATGTTGCGATTGATTTCCTCGATTTCAGGTTTTCGATTTGGGGGTAGAGACCCCTGATAAAGTGCTGCGGAGGATATATATGAATATTGAGAGGCTCAAGTCTGGAGGTGACGATTTTGCTGCTAAGATTCAGGAGAAATTGAAAATAATTGTGAGTTCGATTGGCAGGTAGTTCTTATTTGTTGCTTCCTGTTTTGTGTATTCCGGGAGCTTGTTTCATGATCTCTGTTGTTGGGGATGCTAGGTTGCAGGTGGTGATGGAACTGCTGGCTGGCTTCTTGGAGTTGTCTGTGATCTCAAGTTCCCTCATCCTCCTCCCATTGCAACTGTGCCTTTGGGAACTGGGAACAACCTTCCTTTCGCTTTCGGTTGGGTATGAGTTTGTTGCTTATCTATTATGAGATGGAGTGTTGATTGCTTGATATATGCAGCCTGTTCACGTTTTATATACCTGAAATTTAAACCAGCTGGGCAGTTGTGATCTCTGCTATCTGCATATAAGAATAGTTAAGGCGTATAAACCTTTCCAATGTTGAAAAGTTCAGTTTGTTGTTTGCAGGGGAAAAAGAATCCTGGGACAGATCGTCAATCTGTAATTTCCTTTCTGAAGGAAGTAATGAAAGCTAAGGAAATGAAAATAGACAAGTGAGTTCTTTGTCACCTCTGTCTATGTGATGCTAGCTGGATTCTGTTATTTTCTATCCTTTTCTTCTTGCATTGTTTTCCCAAATATCTATGTTTTTTGGGTTGGTAATAGGGTCTTTTATGTGAGTGAATGACATATTCGGCTTTCTTTGTTTCCCCCTCTCCCCATATGTTTGATATAGCTTCATGTAGATAGTTTATAACCTTTCTACATTATGCTTTCACGAATGTTCAATCTTCAGGATTATGCAGTAGATCTTTAGGCTGTCACCTAAGTTGATGTTATGGATAGCTTAGTTTTAATTTCTCATCCTGCTTTGTATGTGTACTTACTTCACTTCGGCAATTCACTCTTTCAGCTGGCACATTCTGATGAGAATGAAGACCCCCAAAGACGGTTCTTGTGACCCTATTGCACCTCTCGAGCTACCACATTCTCTGCATGCAGTTCACCGTGTCTCTTCTTCAGACGAATTCAACATGGTAATACAATTTATATTGCACTTATATGGTCACTTTCAATACATTTTGAATCCCCGACAGCTTGCTAATTAAGAAGTAACTGCTCGAGAGCATGGAACTTGCTGTTTAAAGCTTGACCGTATACTAACTTGTCGTTGAAGTATTTCCTTTCTAAAATTCTTTTAAACTCGTGTGCATCATTCGAACCAGATCACTGATACTTATTGCACAAATTGTTCCATGATTTTGTGAATTACAATTCAACTATTCTAATTTCTTGTCAACCCACTGGGTTTTTCAAAGTCCTCTCACTACATACTGATAAACTTTGACAACCTGACAGAAGCATCTAATTTCATGATGGGCAGAGTTCATGCATCTGCTCTGTGCTTTATATCTTGGTTTTTTTTTTTCTTGTTCTTATTAGCTTCGTCATCATGCATCTAGATTGCTTTGATGGTATAGATTGAAACTGACAACATGTGCTTTCATTCAGGAAGGATATACCACATTTCGTGGAGGGTTCTGGAATTACTTTAGCTTGGGTAAGAGTTCCTGTCTGAACATAGTGCTCTCCTTCGGTTGTTAGCACTTTTTTTCTCATCCTCCTTTCTTTATCCGTCTCAATTTTGAGTAGCTCCTTTGTTGAAGGATATGATTTCTAATATTTGGAGCGAACCAAATCCCTCCCAAAACTTAGAACAAATAATCACTTCTTGTGTTAGAAAGTGAAAGTATGCTTCATCCTGCTGTTTTAACCTTCCACGGTCCCGGTCAGACCTTCAAAATACGAAAATTTTTTTACTAGTTCACCTTACTTTTTGGAGCCTGCTATCAGCTTTGGTCTTTTCCATTTCTTGTGACTATTTGACGGAACAACTACATATTTCGTTTATGCAGGCATGGATGCTCAAGTATCTTATGCATTTCATTCTGAGAGGAAATTGCATCCTGAAAAATTCAAGAACCAGCTGACCAATCAGGTATCTTCATGTTATTTGAATGATTGTTTCTCCTCCATTCTTTGTTTCGGAGGCTATTTGAGTACGCAATCTGAGTAGATTAACACATTGAAAATCACAACTATTCTTTAGTCGTCTGTCGAGCCACATCCCATTTGGATAGTTCTCAGACATCAATACTGCCATTACACTATATGCATCAAATGCTGCTTAGTGCTTATTATGTTTCTAACTAGTTGCCTTTGTTCTCTCTCCTGTCTCTCTGACCAGAGTACCTATGCCAAGCTTGGTTGCACACAAGGGTGGTTTTGCGCTTCTGTTTTTCAATCCGACTCAAGGTGGGGTAATTTTTTGCTTTTCCCCTTCTGTCTTAATTTGTCTTGTTTGAATAAGATGGTGTCAAAGTGTCTGATGCAGTTTCTTCATAGGAATGCATACTGCTGAACAATTTCATGACATTTGACATCATCTATATTCTACTGCAGAATAGCTAGCCTGGCAAAGGTGAAGGTCATGAAAAGACTAGGGCATTGGGAAGATCTAAGCATATCGAATGGGCAAGATTTCTGCTTCTCTTCTAACAGATTTCCTTCTGATTAAGAAGAACACATATCATTGACTTCATTTCCCTTTTTTCTGGTCCACAGGATACGGTCAATAGTGTGCCTCAACTTGCCCAGCTTTTCTGGCGGGCTAAACCCTTGGGGAACACCAAGTACTTGGAAACGCCGTGATGTAAGCACTTCATTCTCCTTTAACTCCGGACGTTTGCATTCCTCAGTGAACTTCTGCTTTTCCTTCCCCCATCCAGCATTGCAGTCCATAACCAATGAACAAAAAATATGTTAATATTTTGGTTGCAGAGAGACTTAACTGCACCCTTTGTGGATGATGGGCGTATTGAGGTTGTGGGTTTTAGAGACGCATGGCATGGCCTCGTCCTTCTTGCACCTAAAGGACACGGGACTCGCCTCGCACAGGCACATAGAATCCGGTTCGAGTTCCACAAAGGTGCAGCAGATCACACGTTCATGAGGATCGACGGGGAGCCCTGGAAGCAACCCTTGCCAGTGGATGACGACACCGTTGTAGTGGAGATCTCACACCTAGGTCAGGTGAATATACTTGCCACGAATGACTGCCGATCGAGGAGTATGAGCGATCCATCGACACCGAGTCACCATGCTCATGATGAAGAGGACCGCGATAGCGATGAGGAGGATTCAGTACAGGGGGAAGAGTTCAGGAAGTTTGGTGCTGCTGATACGTTCAAAATGCCAGATGAGTTTGACATTTCCCATCTTAGTTAAACGTTCTTTCCCCCTTTTTTTTCCCTTCTGTCTCTAGGTTGATTTGGCACGGACTAAAAGTAGGCTTTTGTAACTTGTGATTTGGAGTGGTAATTGGGTGGGTGCTGGAAAATTCCCTGAGGCGCACAGGCCAGATCAGGTGTGGGTTGCACATAGAGTCACGCACCATTCACTCACGTTTTTAACAGATTGGGTCGGGTTGTTTGATCGATTAATGGGATGGGCGTCATGTTTTATGTGGGTCATTTTTTCACGTAAAAAAAGGTGAGTTTAGAAGTTGCAATCTATCTACTCGATTCGTCAATCAAAAATGGCCAATGTCTACATCAAAACAAAACAATGCATTAATACTACTTCATGTTGTTGATATGAGTAACATAAGCCCATATTAATATTCTTGGATGGAGCAACTAATATTTGTCTTGCAATGAAAGATGTACTAGCATGACAATGCATCGACTTCCTTTGGTAATGTGACATAATTGTTATGATTCATATCAATATTGTGTCGTATCCAAATGACCCATATGCATTTTCAATAGATTTTGGTTTGTGTTGGACTGTTGGGGTTTGAATTTTGTGTAATTTGAATCAACTCATTTGGAGTCATGATTCATATCAATATTGTATCGTATCCAAATGACCTATATGCATTTTCAATAGATTTTGGTTTGTGTTGGACTGTTGGGGTTTGAATTTTGTGTAATTTGAATAAACTCATTTGGATTCGATTCAATTGGATCTGCTTGGATCCAAATTATTGTACACACAAAATGACATTATCAATAATCTCATTAACTACTTTCAACCCAATTACTTATATAATGTTGCATGTTGGTGTCTCCATCATATTTTTGGTTTGCAACAAAAAATAAGTAAAAAAATTGCACTAAAATCGAGTATCCATATATCCAAACTACAAGTCAGTCCGAACCCAAAATTGGGTCTTTTTCGCCATCCTTAATACATTATTGCAAATTTCTATTGTTTATGGTATATAATGGAAAATGATTGTTAAAATTGTTCACTTCTTAAAAGAGGTTCAAATGTAACAAAACAAGTGAAGGAGAGGAGAGAGTCAATTTATTAGAACAATTGAATTTTAAGTACTTACACTCTGTGTATAGAGTTGGAACAGCAAAAAAGGAAGACAAACTATGAACAAGATAGAGAGGGTGGTGATTTCTATATTCATCCATTTCCCACAGGAAACAGAACTGATCTGAATATTGCAAGCCCACAATATTTGCAACGAAGACCAGTTCCGAAGCTGTGAAGAACCCACAATTCAACTCTAACCTCAACTTAAAGAGGAAGGAATTATAAATAACCGTTGTGGAGCCATTTTACTCAGTTAGGTCTACAGCTGCCCTACGTAGGTAGGCTGTCCCAAACAGTTCTTCACAGCCTCGCTAGCCTTCTGCGAAACTGTTCGTTCTGCTTGCTTCTTCTTCTCCCTGGTCATAAAAGAAAAAATGCAGTGTTAGTGAATCCATATCAGACTCAAATGTGCACTCACTTCATCTGGAAGAGGGAATTCAATTAGTTTTCTATGCTTTTATTATTCAATACCTCTCCACATATTCCTTGAGTAGCTCCTTTGCCTGAACAAGTTTGGAGAGCAGGTTGCGGTATACATCAAGATCCCGGTCCACGCTCCTCTTGTTCACGTTTAGCGCTGCACAAAGCTGTTGCATGGGGTTCTGGGTTTAAGTATTGAGGAAACTCTTCTATGGCTTGAAGGTTAAGTTGGAAACATGAGAAGGACAAACTACCACAGAAAATATGGACCAAGAATATCCAAAACTTGAGCTGATGATAGATTAATCGAGAAACGAAAGAAAGAACTCATTTCTGAAACAACAACGAAGGTCTCCACTGAAAGTTAATTTAGCAAACAATCTCCAACCTGTCAAAGGAATTGTAGATCTACTGACCTTATCCAAGACAGTGGGTTCAGTGGCATTGGAAAGCTCGAGCAGGCGGAAAAGACCAACAGCAAAGAAACGGCTGTAGCTGAAATTCCCGGCGCCAGCTCTTTCTGCAATATCTTTCAACGTGCTCTCGACTTCACCTTCTCTCGAAGGGAACTCGACCAGTGAAGTGGGTGTCTGAGTCCTTGCCCACTCCTCGAGCTTCTTGGCATCATTTCTATACTTCAGAATGCACAAGCGATGAATTATGAACCCACAACTTCATAAAACTTGAAACAACATCGAAAGTACGAGGAACAAGAACCTGTATTGTTCTGGCTCCTCTTGCAAGGCCCTAATGTATGCTTGGAAAATGATTTCGCGATCCTCGTCGCTCGGGTATCCTTCCATGAGCTGATCATAGACAGTAACAAACCCTAGGGCAAATACAGGGTCATAACAGTATGTCTTCTTGTACTTAATCAAATGCTGCTGCACGATAAGTTCCTGGAGGACATTGTTGTAGATGCTAGGGATTGGTTTCTTGTACGCTTTGAGAAAATTCAACTTGGTTTCGGCCACAGTAGGCAAATCTGAGATATCAATAAAGCCACGGAATCAACGAAACGGGCATTCTAGGCGGCACATATCATTGGACTTTCTAGCAAGCAGAACTCTCAACATTGAACTTTTTCAAATTCAATCATATTCCGAGACAAGGAGGCATAATGCCGAGAATTTAACCTAATCAATTTATCAAGAGGAACTAATTAATTCAATTCGTATCAATTTCAGTGAACATTGCATAATAGCACACCAATTTTGATCTCTAGAATCTCCATTCTAATTCAAGCCCAGATACCAATAAAAGCACTGGTAGCAGAAAATTTGAGAATTACCTGTAGAAACGGACATGCAACGGATGACGAAGCCCGATGTCGACGAGGTAGAGCCACGAACGCGAGCAGAAGGGGAAGTTCGGAAACGGAAGGCTTCGCAGGTGGAGAAAGCTAGAGAGCGGGCGGAGGAAGAAGACGAAGAGGAGGAAGACCTTCCGTCAGCGGAAGAGTGACCCATCGCCGGCGAGAAGGAGACTGAAGTGAGCGCCGCCATGTTTTTCACTGCTAATTTCTGCGTACCAGCTTGCAACAAAAGCAGCGAAGAAGGGCTGGAGACGGCAGGGATTTCAGATGGAAATTGGGAGCAAGCTGATAAATCTCTGTACTCAGCTCCTGGTGGATTGCATTTTTCCGTCTTCCCGTTCCTCGTTTCGGTTCTTTGTTTTTCCAGGCGGAGAGGAAAATTGGGTGGGAAGGGGGAAGTGAGGTTGGGAAGGAAGGAGGGATTATCCAGCAGAACTTGATTTTTGTTTTTATGTTTTGTGGGAATTATCCGTTTAGATTGCGACACGTAGAGTCAAAAGTGTGACTGTGATTGTGTGGCTGTAGGATAACTGGACCTATGAACAGCCACGTCACAATACAATGGGTCCCTTGCAACACAGTAACAGCCAGGTAAGCGTCGGGAGAGGCAGCTAAACGAACCCATGTTGTTTGGCATCTTGTCTATAGTCAACAGCTTGAAAGGCAAATGAGCACTTGCCACGAGCTCTATGTCTTCATCTACGAAAAAATCTCAAAATACACGTGTTTAAAAAAGAATTCTCAAAATACACACGTTTTATGAAAAATTCTAATTCTATCCATCACTGTGGCATATGAAACCAGTGAATGTCAGTCGCGGTGAAAACCTGACCAAAAGTTGAAACTTTAAACAAACGTACATTTGCAATCCGAATTTCATGAAACTTTTTTTGAATACGCATAACTTTTTAAGGACTACAACTTTGATCATAACCATTGTTTTGGAATGTATGTGAATTTGTGGAAATTTAAGGCAGAGTTATTCACAAAATCCCGTATACCAAAAAATATTTCTTGTTTTGAAAATTCTTTCCTAGTAAAATTTGTAGTTCTTAAAATGTTATGCGTAAGAAAATTTTTTTATGACATTCGGATGGAGGAGCACAAATTTATGGCCTTCCAAAGTTTGACAAAATCGAAAAATTGCTCGTTCGGGGTAGCAAACGACATTTTTTTTATGAAGGCAAGTTGCTCATTGAAAGATCTTGAAATGTTAGGTGGAATAAAAAAGATTTCTCTATGATTGGATAACAGAGCACAAAATTACGTTTGTTTGAAGTTTCAGCCTTGGGTCAGGCCTTCACCACGACCGACAACCGCGGTGATGCATCACCACTTTCGTCTGCCGCAGTGAATGCATTCACTGCTATTGGCAGCCGCAGTGATGCCCAAACATGTGTAGATTGGGAATTCTTCATCAAACGTGTGTATTTTGGGAATTTTTTTAAAAACATGTGTATTTTGAGATTTTTTCACTAATTTACTCGATTTCAGTCAACCACTAAACATCTATAGGTAGAAAATGCATATTGATTATCGAATATAAAAGATTTATTAGTTAATTGCATGTTATTTGTTCGGTTAGTGGTTAGTTTGGAAGTTAATTGCTACATGTGTCATTTTTTATTTTGAAATTTTGTATCGTGTAATGTGTAACACTAAAATCCAATTAGCGAGTACCAACTACCAAGACACCAAACACAAGCACCACAAAATAATCATCATCCACAAACATACCCTTAACCCTTGTACTTTGCACTTTTATCAAACATGTCCATCTGATTGAATATTAGGACATTTTCCCTTAGACAAATGCCAAAACTATGTTGTTATAATAGTAGGATGTTATCGATTTTCTTATCCATTCAGTTAGCAGTTAACTACTAAGCAAAATACAGCTAACTGAAATCGACCCTTTAAGAAATTATTCGGTTATCGGTTAACCACTAATGGTCGTTATCAATTTTGTTACCGGTTAAAATCGATAACTGACTAACCGTTTACTACTATTCCTCTTACACTGAAGGCCATCCACCTTTTTAGTGTCGTTTTTCGAGGTTTTAGAGAAATCGCTAACCAAATCCGAAATGACTAGAACCAAACCCTACCCGAAATATAGGCCCTAACCCAGTAGTTTCCCCTATTGCCCCAACCCACCATAGTACCCCAGAGCCCAACTCACTCGAATCCCGATCTAACACAATATCTACCTGACCTACCTTAACTCTAGCCCACCCGAATCCCCTTCAACATTCATGTCCTTCCATTCTTCTCAATCAAATACTAAGGGGAAACCCCTTTATTTTCTCTCTTCTAGTTCGAACGACATACATGAGACTAGGGATGACAACAAAACATGAACCCAATATCCGCGTTGATCAGGTTGGATCGGGTTCGCATTTCAACACGTTACACTGTTCACCAGATTAGGTTTGGGTTTGTTTATACCTGCCCATGGATAATTGCTCACACTCAAATAATCAATTTTTTCATGACGGAAAGTTATTTCAACGGCAAAAGAAGGTTTGTTTAGTATGGATGCCCTCATTCATGTGATTTTATAGTTTGTCTTCAAGATCCTTGCAATATTTTCTCTGGATATATTTTGGTTTAAAGAATCGACCAATTCAATTCGTCCTAGACTCATTGCTAAAGTACTAACCTGAAAGAGTAGGCTTACCTATTATATCCTTTTGCCATCACACATCCCCACAATAACAATATATTAAAAAGCATGTCAGGAGTGGCAATGTAATTGTGTTTTGGTTGAATTTGGAAGATGAGATTGTTCATTCCTGCTGTGTCTGGTATTGAAGAACCCACGTGGCAAGGTAATACAACGTGAAATACTGTGGTTGATAAATAAGTATATAGTTCCAAATTTTCAATCGTTATCCACTACTGGTTTTGTTTGTTTTGGAGAGTGAAGCTAAGATGACAATGTTCAAGTTCTCAAGGAGAGAGAACTTTCAATTAATCATGTTGTTTATGAATGTTTATCTTTCATGTTGAACAATTTATATAGATTATTTGGGTTTGCTTGAATGTTCTAGATTTGTATTTTTTTCTATGGATAATTTGCATGGGAAGATTTATGTTAGACTTTTATTTTGACAAGAACTTGTTAATGTGCATTTTTTACCACAGAACTCATGGGTATCCATAAACCCGGGGATACTGTCACATGTGGCAGATGACATGGTGCCAACAAGGTGACAACATGGCGGTTGCACATGTGGCGTGTATGGAATACTAGTAGCATAGAGATGCTCCTAGGATTCTCCACCTAAATGAGAACTTAATGGTGCACTTATGAGTCACATAATGGGTGACATTTGTAGAGTGCACAATGAAAGAAATTAATAGGGTGTAGTAATGGAGAGGGACATTGATGCCTTGTATGAGGAGAGGCCTATATAAGGAGCCATTTCCCTCACTTGTAACTCATTCCACATTTTTTTAGAGTGATACACACTAGAGAGTTCTTCCATATCCTTTGTCTTTGTCTTGCTTCCTTTGCTTGCTTGTGAGTTTGAGAGAAGGCTGCTTAGTTCTCTAACGTAATTGAGAGCTAAGGCCGCACGATCGAGAGAAGGCCGTGACAATACCCAGTGGGTTGGGTTAGAATTTCCCAAACCCATTGGGTTGACCATGAATTTCTTTGACGGATAAACCCATGTATTTTGGTTTGGAAAAACCCGACCCAAACCAAACCAACTCATTGCCATCCCTACATGAGATAATTCTAAATGCCCAAATAACGCCTCACTTTCACAGCTTCACTCCGAAATGACTAGAACCAAACCCTACCCAAAATATAGGCCCTAACCTAGTAGTTCCACCTATGCACCAACCCACCATAGTGCCCTAGAGCCGAACTCACTCGAATCCTGAAACACCCTAACCCGGCCGGGTACTAATTTTACCAAAATACCCTCAATAAACCGTGGAATAAAATAGAACTGAAAATACTTAGAAAAATAGCGGAAACATTTCATAAATAACTTTAATAAATACCGAAACAACTGTCATGACTAAAACACAAAGCTTGACACTTGGGCAAACTAAAACTTTAAAATCTCAAAATGATCTCCAGCCTATACTCATAATCATAAACTGAAGCAACTAAAAAGTCTCTAATGCTACTGCTTCCCGAAAGCCTTGACCAGACATCCTCAGTGGCGCTTGTACTTCCCTCCTCTAGCTGGCTGCCCTCGAACAGCTCCTCTCGAACTCGCTGCTCTCTAACTCCTCTTAGTCCTCTTCAAACTTGTGAGTGAGATGGGGTCAGTCTACGCCCTTACGATAAAATCTATAGTACTTTAGTATTCTTCTCTAAACACTTAACTTCTACTAGTGGAAGTTGTTTTGTACTTCCACTCTTAACAATTATAACTCAAAAATTCTCCGAGAGTTAAAGTTACTCTCCCTTCTTAAAGCTCAAAAACTTGACTTAATTCTTTTGACTGGCACGGGGATCCCTCACTAGCTAGTCCGGTTGCCAACTCATACGTATGAGAAGCCATCCAGGTTTTCCTTAAACTTAAACTTAGTTAGGGAAGTCGTAACGATTCATCCCCCTAACATCTTAAACTTATCGTGGTGGCTCTTCACCACGATTCTCAAGGGCATAACTGCTGCCCATCTTAAAGGTCTCAAGAGCATAACTGCTGCTCTATCTCAAACTGTCTCAAAAGGCAACGGACTGGCGCTAGTGACTAAAAACACTTAAAACGACTTCACCTTCTTGAAGGTGAGTTACTTTTTAAAAAGAACTTGTTTCTTAACTTTAACACTAACTCATAGACATCAAGCTTCAAGTAAGGAAATAAACTCATCCACAATTCACTTCACATCACAGCTCAACCATCGCACATATCATCAAACATAATTATGCAATATCAAACATGAATCAAATACTGCACGCACATCAAGTAAATCAATACTTAAAAATACTCAAAGCAAATACTTGAAAAACCGTAAGGCGTAGAATTTACACTATTTACACTCACCTCACAAGTAGATTGGATTGAAGTACCCACCATCCAAGAATCGATGGTTGCTCTCCCCGGACAATACACATACCTTTGCTCCCATTATTCACTAATCATGATGAACCCATGTCATCAGAATACTTGGGTAACATACTGTAACTAGTTTTGCTTAAAACTAACCCATTACTAATGTCATACGCATGTGCATACTCCCAATTTCAAAAGATTCCTTTTACCCATCATAATTCAGCAATCCCAATTTCGTTCATTAGGTTCCACTTAGAGCCTGAAGGTTTAATGAATGATGCCATATCAAAAGAAAGGCCCCTCTTGTTGTATCTACGTCCATATATACAGATAGATACACATGAACCCAATTGACCATGATCGAATAAGACAAGAAAGACCCTTACCTCCCTGCTGCGCCACCCCTAGGACCCACCACCGAAACCTTTCCCTTCCATTTCCCTTTCACTAGAGAATAATGGACTTCATTTAATTCCCTCCTCCCATCTCGTCTCCTGCTGGCTTGCCGAGAGGCAGGCTGCTCCTCGCATATGGAAGAGAAGCAACTACCTCTAGTATATGAGAGGGAAGCAATAAGCTCTCCTGCCACGGGGAGAAATTGACAGGCTCCAAAACCCGCTCATCCTCTCCTGCCTTCCTCTCGGTTTCCGAAGCGGCTAGCATTTGTGACGGGGAGAAGAAAGGGATGGGCGAGGGTTTTTGGAAAAAATTGAGGGCCGCTCGGCCCTCTAGGTCTGAATATATATAAAAAAATTTATTAATTATAGTAATAATAATAATAGTTATTATTATTAGTCCTAATCCGCGGTTGTAACTCTTAGTACGTAACCGTCAATCCAACCGTCAATCCAACCGATCACGTATTAAGGTCGAACCCAAATCTAAAATACCGGGGTGTTACAAATCCCAATCCAATGACCCAATATCTACCTGACCTACCTTAACTCTAGCACACCCGAATCCCCTTCAACATCCGTGTCCTTCCATTCTTCTCAATCAAATACTAAGATGGAAAACCCTTCTCTTTCCTCTTCTAGTTCGAACGACATGCATGAGACTAGGGATGACAACAAAACCCAAACCTATTATCCGCATTGATCGAGTTAGATCGGGTTTGAATTTCAACCCATTACACTGTTCACCGGGTTGGCTTCGGGTTTATATATACCCGCCCATGGATACCCGCTCACACTCAAATAATCAAAATTTTTCAGGACAAAAAGTTATTTTAACGGCAAAAAAGGTTTATTTAGTATGAACGCCGTCATTCATATGATTTTATAGTTTGTCATCAAGATCCTTGCAATTGTTTCTCTAGATATATTCTGGTTTAAAGAATCGACCAATTCAAATCGTCCTAGACTCATTGCTAAAGATACTAACCTCAAAGAGTAGGCTTACTTATTATATCCTTCTGCCATCACACATCCCCATAATAATAATATATTAGAAAGAATGTCAGGAGTGGCAATGTAATTGTGTTTTGGTTGAATTTGGAAGATGAGATTGTTCATTCCTGCTATGTCTGCTATCGAAGAACCCACGTGGAAAGGTAATACAATTTGGAATAATGTGGTTGATAAATGAGTAGATAGTTCCAAATTTCCAATCGTTATCCAATATTGGGTTTGTTTGTTTAGGAGAGTGATGCTAAGATGACAATGTTCAAGTTCTCAATTACAGAGAAGCTTTCAATTAATCATGTTGTTTATGAATGTTTATCTTTAATGTTGAATAATTTGTATAGATAATTTGGGTTTGCTTGAATGTTCTAGATTGGTATTTTTTGTATGGATAATTTGTAAGGGAAGATTTATGTCAGACTTTTATTTTGACAGGAGCTTGTTATTGTGCATTTTTTTTTTACCATAGAGCCCATGGGTATCCATAAACCCGGGGACACCCAGCGGGTTGGGTTGGGTTGGGTTAGAATTTCCCAAACCCATTGGGTTTTATGATGAATTTCTTTGACGGATAAACCAATGGATTTTTGTTTGGCAAAACCCGACCCAACCCAAACCAACTCATTGCTAGCCCCACATGAGATAACTCTAAATCCTTAAATAACGCCTCACCTTCATAGCTTCACTCCATACCTCCCTACGCCGCTACCCTAGCATCAACCGGTGTGCTGAACTTCCATCTTGGAAATGTATTGTGTGGATGAAATGATGAATCTTGGATTTAATTTGGGTTAATAATTGATACGCTAAAACTAAACACCAGACTGCGATCAAGTGCAATCGCAGAATGAAAATGAAGAATAGTGGCAAGTTCAATTTATCAACCCGACGTATAGATCTATTGCCTACTCCATGACTACCTGTTATCTAGCGGGACTAAGTGTAGTGAGAGTGATTGCAAACAAAAGCAGTAAGAAAACAGGAAATGGTCCGAAGTTCTTAAGCAAGGGAAGAGTCACTCGGGAATGAGTCCCTCTAGCTCCTTAGTTAGGTCAAAGTTGTAATTCCCTTTGGTTGATTCATTGTTGATTAAATTGCAAAAGATCATAAATTAGCTTGGAATCTCTTTAGCTGACCAATCCCTATTAGACAGAATACCCGACAGGTGACTAGCCTTCACCGGAATAGACTGCTAGGGTGATTAACACATAACTCCACTACTGGAATGAATTCCAGTACAAAGCAGTGGATTGACTAACTCTCATATAATCAATTCACTACTACCGATTGAAGAAGCTCTAACAACCTAACCAGATTCTATCTATCTCAGGTTGCAGCAGAAATAAAGAAAAGTTGATCAGGCTTCAATTGACTCAATGAATCATGCCTCAATCGATTATAATCAAACATTATATCAATCCAAGTCATTACAATCAATATTCGTAACACATGGAACTAGGGTTCTTCATACCCAATTGAGAGAGAGTTCTACTCCATAAAGAGAGAGAGGAAAATAGTATACAAAGCAGTCATACTCATAATAATGGGAATAGTCTGCTCTAGGATGATAATCTTCACTCCAAGGATGAAATCCAAGCTTGATTGATGCAACCCAACTCCAAAATCACCTCTAGGGTTTGTTCTTCTCACTTTCTCTCTCTAGGACTCTGTTTTTTCTCTCAAATTTCGTCCCCCTCTTCGAAGACCCAAAATTGGGTTAAAAACCCAGTTATGCCGATCACACATCCAGGCCACACGGCCGTGTGAAATCCCCAGTTGCGTGTGTGGCTCTCCAAAATGTCGCGTTCAATTTAGTGACTCCAGGTACGCTACATAGCCAAAACCACATGGCCGTGTGGAATTTAGGTTTGTCCGTGTGAACTCTCTGGAATCCCACACGGCCAAAAAGGACCCTTACATGGCAAGTGTGGCTGTGCCGGCGCAAAGGGGTTCCACACGGCCAAGTCACACGGCCGTGTGGAATTTAGGTCTGCCCGTGTGGTTTCCTCAGCTTTTTTTCAAATGTCCCAACTTCGTCCAATCGACCCCGAACTCGTACCCAAACCTTCATTCACGTACTAGGACCTGAAATATCACAAACAAGAACAACCTAGCGTGAAATCGGCCTAAAACACGAGAGACGAGACTCAAACGGTATAGGAATGGTGGACAAAAACATGTGTATATATCAAGTCATCAAATTTCCCCACACGTAACTGTTTGCTTGTCCCGAAGCAAACTGACTCAAACCAATGCAGCTCCCCAAACCTCTTTAGTAACATGAAACCCCGATCGTTGGCAGAGGATTTCCTAGATCATTTAGCAGCTTACGAGGTCAACTGGTCTTCTAAGACGTCCCCTATCTCTCTCAATGCGAGTACGAGACTCAAGCCAGGATCATGAGAAGCAGTGGAACTAAGACAACCAATTCATGGATAGGAAGACTCACACAATTTAACAACCAAGGTCTCTCTGTATCGGGGTGCTCTTTCATTTCATTTCCTTTGTTGGAACACCTTCTTCTTATTATTCGTTTCTTTTGTTTTACTTTGTTGGAGTTCCAACTGCAGTTTGTATGTGCGGTCTGCCCTTATTAGGTGAGCAAGAGCAATTTTAGTACATCTGTCGCTCGCCAGAGTACTTTCTTTTAACTCCTATTCCTCACTTCGCGTGGAGGGTCAATGAAATTAAGGGAGGTCGGAAGCTCTATCCATGCCCTTAAAACACATATCCTCGAGTGGGCAAATCGTTTAACGGGTGGAGATTTTACTTGTACTAGAGACAACTTAGCTTCACCTTGTAGGCCTACCCCACCAAGGATCACTAAAATCTTTTCCAAAACCCAATTTCGTGCAATGAACGGTGCCACACACGTTGGGCTTACCCCATGTATTAAAATTTCAAAGTTTCGACATGGAGGACCAACTGCTTTTTCATTTCACACTTGAGCACCCTTTTCCGATACGCGAGTCCACAACACAACATAAGGAGAGCCATCAATACCACATGAATCAATGTTCCTAAATCCACTAGTTCACATAATCAACCAGCACAGTAGAGAGACAAATAGGGAAAAATCTTTATACTTCAACATCCTCCATAGTGCTACAACTACCTCCCTAGGTTGCATATAACCATAAAGACTGTCAATTCAAACCATACTGAGCAGGGTATTGCAAGGAACAATACTTGGAGCCCTCAATTCATCAAATTGGACAGTGGACTAGGCTCCAAGCACACAAAATCATCTAGCAGTAAAAAATAGATAAACACCCCCCCACTTAAGCACGACATTGCCCATAATGAAGCAGAGGGAAAGATAAGGGGAACAATGTTACCGAGAAAATGTAGTGCCAGAGGACTGGAAATGGACCAGTCATCAGGGACAGATGGAACGATGGAACAGTCCACAGAGCTAGAGTCATCAAAACACACTGGGTGATAGAAACCAAAGTTCCAAGTGGAAATCGAAAACAAACAAAATAAAAACAAACAGTGGTGGGGTTGCCTCCCCATAAGCGCTTTTTAACCGTCTTTTAGCTGGACGCCAATAGGGTGGATGCTCAGAGCGGTGTAGGAACAGGTGCCTGCAAGAGTGGATCCACATCGCTCTTGAGGTACAACTTCATATGGTGGCCATGCACACGACGGGTGTGACCATTAGCACTCATCAAATCGACCTGGCCATCTGGCAGGGTGCAAGCGAGTGAATACTCGGATGGCCAAGGCCGTCGTGGCTCAGGAGCTGAGACCAGCTCATAGTGGTCTCCAACTTTCTTTCGAGCAAGCTTAGCTACCTGCAGTTTCGGCCGCCACTCCTTTAATCCGCTCCGTTGGTAACTGAGAAAGCGAGGGCGATGGAGGAGGAGGGTGTGCAAAGTCCTGCAAAACGGGAGACACAGAAGGATACACGACAGCCTCGTGTACCTGGTGAGATAAAGCATGCGCATGCGAGATAACATTCATATTATTAGCAATGGAAAATGTTATATGCTCCTCGCCATCTCTCAAAGTCAGGGTCCCATCATGCACATTTATGAGAGCCTTGGCGGTAGCTAGGAAAGGCCTACCTAGAATAAGGGGCACTTCTACGTCTTCATTGATGTCCAAGACAACAAAATCCACAGGATAAAAGAATCTGCCAACCTTAACTAGGAGGTCTTCCACTATGCCCCTAGGATGAACTACAGATCGGTCAGCTAATTGAATACTCATCCTAGTTGCACTAGGTTCACCTAGGCCTAGTTTCTTGAACAATTTATATGGTATAACATTGATACTAGCACCTAAATCCTCCAAGTACCTCTCTACATGCAAATTACCAATAAAGCACGGGATAGTAAAACTACATGGGTCCTTCCACTTCTGCGGGAGCTTGTTCTGCAAGATGGCCGAACCTTCCTCCCTGAGCTCCATAGTGGCCAACTCACTCAGATTCTGCTTTTTTGAGAGAAGATCCTTCAGGAACTTTGCATAATTAGGCATTTGAGATAGTGCCTCCAGGAAGGGCACTTGAACGTTCAGCTTCCTAAGCATGGACATGAAGTTTCCGAACTCTACCTCTAGCCGGTCTTTGTGCAACCGAGTAGGGAAGGGAAGTTGTTGGACATACTCCTTCACCACTGGTTGCGGCTTAGGAGCAGGAACCTCAACCTCCTTCTCCATTTCTTTTTCAATAGCTGGAAATGCCAAAGCAGGTCCCTCTCCTGCTTGTCTGGCCAGGACAGGTGGGTGTGAAGTCACTTTGCCGCTCCTTCTAGTGATAACATTACAGTGGGTATTCGGGTCCTTCAGATTAGGAATGATATGCCTCGGCAAGGTACTTGGAGCCCTCTGTGCTCCTGCTTAAGCCACACTCCCCAGCTGGCTTTGGATATCCTGCAAAATAGCAAGGAATTTACTCGAGCCCTTTTTCATGAACTTCTCGATAGTGTTGAATTTATGAGCACTGGAACTGGCAAGAGAACCCACAAAGTCCCGCAGTTCAGCTATCAGATCATTCTGCACTGGGGTTGCAGGATTCGCACCTAGCTGCTGGAAAGGTCGCGGTTGCGGTTGGGCAGCCTGCCCCTGCATGGGTTGGTAGAGAAACTGTTGCTGCTGCTGGAATTGCCCCTGCCTAGGCTGATATGGCAGTCTCTAGAAGCCTGGAGGTCCCTGGGAGACTGGTGGCTTAGGATTATTTCCACTCCAAGAGAAGTTGGGATGCTGGTGCCGTCCCTCGATATACGTGTTGCTGTATGGGTCATTGCGCCTAGCATTGTTGTAAGTTCACCTGCTCCTGGGGTGTAGTCGACTCCCTCATCGCTTGACAGTCTTCCACAGTATGATGGGTGCTCTTGCACTGCAATGCATTGGCTGCTACTTTCATGTCCCTGCGACCATCCCAGAACGATCAATGGCCGAGAACAAATTTGAGACAACCTGCACCAACTCAGATGACTGGGTGGCTACAACATGCACACCCCGCCCTGGTGCTCGCCTCGATCCCCTAGCAGTTCCCCAGTCATATCTTTTCTCTGCCATCTCCTCAAAGAGCTGATTTAACTATAGTGGTGTCTTAGTCAACATGTTCCCGCCACATACCGAGTCAATCAGCTGCTTATCTTCTGGGAAGAGGACGTGGTAGAAGGTGCCCACCTTAAAGGCGTCATTGAAACCATGATTGGTATACTTCAGGAAAATACTAGTGTATCTTTCCCAAGCATCCCGAATGGTTTCATCTTCCTCCTGGGCAAAGTGGGTGATCTGCTTCTGCAAGTCCGCCGTCTTTGACGGAGGATGATAGCGGGTGAGGAACTTTTCCCCCAGGTTGGCAAACGTGGTGATCGATTCTGGAGGCCGAGTGTCCAACCATTCCTTGGCTTGGTCCTCTAGAGTGAAAGGGAAGTATCTCAGTTGGATGACATCGGTTGGGACCCCATTTATCTTGATCCCATCAATGAGCTCGTGGAATCGTCACTGATGCGATCTGGGACACTCCCTCTCCTTTCCACGGAATACCACCGAGCCACGCAACATGGTGATGACAGAGGTGTTCACCTCGAAGTTATTGGCTGGAACTTGAGGGTGTTGGATGGCCAGGATGGGCGACCTCATGTCCGATGCTCTGGCAGTCTAGTAATATCCCATGGTGTGCTCATCGGGGACAACCACATCATTGTTTTGTGTCTCACCCATGTCTTCCTCTTGGTTGATGTGCAGCTATGCTAGAGCCTCCTCCGCAGCCAGTCGCGCCTTTAAAGCTCGCTTGAATTTCCTACAAGTCCGTTCAAGTTCTTGGTCTAACGACAGTAGTTCTCCTGACTGGCTATGGGTCATGCACTACTTGCACACAGAATGCAAACACAACCCGTGAAGGCACAAAGGTGGAAGAGAGAGAATGCAGTAAAGAAAAAGCTAAATTTACAAACATTCACATTTCTACAATAACCTAGCTGTCCCCGGCAACGCCGCCAAAAACTTGAGACGCTAAAACACAACACTAGACTGCGACCAAGTACAATCGCAGAATAGAAATATAGAATAGTGGCAAGTTCAATTTATCAACCTGGGGTCTAGATCTACTGCCTACTCCATGACTACCTGTTATCTAGCGGGACTAAGTGTAGTGAGAGTGATTGCAAACAAAAGCAGTAAGAAAACACGAAATGGTTCGAAGTTCTTAAGCAAGGCAAGAGTCACTCGGGAATGAGCCCCCCTAGCTCCTTAGTTAGGTCAAAGTTGTAATTCCCTTTGGTTGATTCACTGTTGATTAAACTGTGAAAGATCCTAAATTAGCTTGGAATCTCTTAAGCTGACCAAGCCCTCTTAAACAGAATACCCGACATGCGACTAGCCTTCACCATAATAGACTCCTAAGGCGATTAACATAGAACTCCACTACTGGAATGAATTCCAGTACAAAGCAGCGAATTGACTAACTCTCGTATAATCAATTCTCTACTACCGATTGAAGAAGCTCTAACAACCTAAACAAATCCTATCTATCTCAGGTTGTAGCAGAAATCAAGAAAAGTTGATCAGGCTTCAAGTGACTCAATGAATCATATATCAATCGATTATAATCAAACAATATATCAATCCAAAAGTCATAACAATCAATATCCCTAACACATGGAACTAGGGTTCTTCATACCCAAGTGAGAGAGTTCTACTCCATAGAGAGAGAGAGAGAGAGAGAGAGAGAGAGAGAGGAAAACAGAATACAAAGCACTCATATTCATAACAATGGGAAGAATCTATTTTGGGATGATAATCTTCACTCCAAGGAGGAAATCCAAGCTTGATTGATGCAACCCAGCTCCAAAATCACGTCTAGGGTTTGTTCTTCGCACTTTCTCTCTCGAGGACTCTATTTTTGCTCTCAAAGTTTGCCCCCCTCTTTAAAGATCCGAAAGTGGGTTGAAAACCCTGTTTCCCCGATCACACGGCCAGGCCACACGGCCGTGTGAAATCCCCAGCTGCCCGTGTGGCTCTCCAAAACGCTGCGTTCGATTTAGTGACTCCAGGTACTCTACACGACCAAAACCACACGACCATGTGGAATTTAGGTATGCGCGTGTGAACTTTTTGGAAATGCCACACGGCCAAAAAGGCCCTAACATGGTTAGTGTGGCTTTGCCCACGCAAAGGGGTTCCACACGACGAAGTCACACGGGCGTGTGGAATTTAGGTCTGCCTGTGTGGTTTCCTCAGCTTTTCGTCAAACGTCCCAACTTCCTCCAATCGAGCCCGAACTCGTTCCCAAACCTTCATTCACGTACTAGGACCTGAAATATCACAAACAAGAAAAACCTAGCATGAGATCGTCCTAAAACACGAGAGATGAGACTTAAACGGTATAGGAATGGTGGACAAAAACATGTGTATATATTAAGTCATCAATAGCATTTCATACCCCTCTACTTTTGAAAATTAAGAAAAATACCTCTCTATTAATTTTTTACACGAACATGCTCCTCTAATATTGAAACGTAACGAATATACCCTTCCGACAGATTTTTTGTTAAATGGTCATTTAATGGACTATTAGATGAACCAATTGCCCCTCATTAACTTCTAAAACTCCTAATTTTAATTGTAATTATTTTGTCCCTAAAAATTAATAGTTTCGGACGCCCAACCTTCTAACCCAATAAAACCTTCATTTCTTCCTCTCTACTCCCTGACTCCCTCTTCTAGAGAAATTCGGCCTACTCCCCTGTAACATAGAAATCCAACCATCAACTCCGGCAGCTTGCCATCGACAACGGATAGAGCAAGCTTCGGCGGTGGCGAATCGACCTTTTCCCCCACACGAAGACACATATGCGGCCCTCGATTGATGTTTTGTCCCGCAAATGGTAGTGCGTGAATCAAATCCGGCAACCTCTTCCCCTCTGCCAGTGCCGCCAGCAGACTCTGCCCAGAAAAAAAGCAGTGTAATACTACAATGGTGCGCCAAAACCAGTTTTCTCTGTAACGCAACCTAATTCTCTAGTCAGACACTGAGATTTCATCGTCGAGAATTTCTTAGCTAAGCTTATATCTCATCCTTTCAAATCGCTGCCTTCCATTTTGCAATTTGTATTCGCTCGTCCTTACGCATCTTGTCGTTTTACGCTGTATATCCCATTCTCCCCTCATCTGGATCTGGAATGAGAAAATAAACAAGTGACGACCATTGTTGTTGCTTTGCCAGTGACGAGATGATATAGATGGGAGGTTGGAAATGCCAGATATCTATGGTACAGGAGCTTTGGGGGCGAGTAGATAGGAAGAATGAAGGTTTTGAGGGGAGTCACTAATTAACACCATAACATGAACTGAAATTACAAATTTGAACCTAATACTTAAAACCACATGAAATTTCCATCGCCCTATCTTGATCACGCGCTCTGCTGCTCTCGCTTTGCTCCACCCGTCGCCACCGCACAAATCTCTCGACTCATCACTCTCTAGCAAACCTCCAACGCCTCCAGATCCTAAACTCCAGTCCGGTCGGCAGATTTGAAGAGGTTGACGACTTGACCCTACGGAGGAAGAAGGATGAAAGAGTTATTGCCGGAATTAGGGTCGTCAGACGTGCTCCCTACCCGCTACCGCGTGTCCAGACGCGTGACACAAATGTTCCCCCCGGCTCTGGACGTCATCCCCACCCGCTCGATTCGGCAACAATGCTAGTTGGAAACCCGTCGACGACGCACTAGCCACAGGTCGAAACCACATCCCCAGCCCATCGGCGATGGGTTTTCTACCCGCCCTGTTGTCGTTAACGCGAAAAATGGTCTTACCTAGGGAAGAAGTAGAGGGCGAAGTAAAGCGGCGGTGCTCGACTTGCGAGGGATGTGGAATATCGACCCGTTTGGGAGCAGAAGAGGAGGGCGGTGGCGGCAGTGGGCGGGGCAGAACCAGAGCTGGCGGTGCGACAGTCGGCGGGCAGAAACAAAGGTGGCGACGACACCAAGCATCTACATCTTCTTCGTCCTCGAGCAGCGCAGCGGCATCAGAGGTGGTCGACGAGGACGGATTAGGGCAAAAATTGGTTTGGAATGAGTTAAGTTGGGGGCAAAATTGTTTGTTAGGGTAAATTTGGGGCGTAAAATTTAGAAAGTTAGGGAGTTAAATAGAAGTATAGTTAACGAGGGCTAATTGGGTCATTTTACAGTTTATTAAACAGTCATTTAATAGAAAATTAGAGAGAAGGGTATATTCGTTACATTATAATACTAGGGGCATGGTCGTAAAAAAATTAATAAAGGGGTACATTTGTTAATTTGCAATTGTAGACGAGTAGAAAATGCTATTAACTCATTTAATTTTGGATTCAAATTGTTGAGTGTTTCCTTATGACTCTTTTTTCTAGTGAATTTTTAATTTTTCAGGTTCTATTGTCTGTTTTACGATTAAATTCAATTTTACAGGGTTTTCGATTCCTATTTTGTTTTTGATTTAACGAGGGTAGGGGTGGGCATCGGTCCCGTCCAAACCGAATCGGGCCAAACTTAGGAGAATCGCTGTGTAATAGTGAAAGATATCTTATGACCAAGGATCGGACCAATAGTACATTCCGTATGCTTTGGTCCAGTCCAAATGTAAATTTGGTCCATTTTTCTTCAGTATTTTTAAAATTTATAGGACAAGAAACGTACCATATTATATTTGAATCGATGTGGTCCAATCCAAACATCAATTTGGTCGGGTGTGATGCGGTATGGACCACATCAGTACCGAGGTACCCAAAAACTGCTACGGTTACGGTCGCTAAGATGGTGCTATTTTGGGTGTTGGATAGCCCACACCAACCCCATATTCCAGTTTTAGTGGGATGCCACAATCATACGCCTTGACGAATCCATGGCGGTACAAGGAGTAGGGATGGCAATGGGTCGGGTTTTGCCAAATCCAAATCCAAACCCATGGGTTTATCTGTGAAAAAATCTCAAGGTAAAACCCATTGGATTTGGAAAAATCAAACCCAACCTAACCCGCTAGGTATTCGCGGGTCCATGGGTACCCATGAGTTTTTGTCGTAACAAATTTACAACAACAAGTTCCTATCAAAATAAAAGTCAAATATCAATCTCTCAGTACAAATTATCCTTATATAGAACACCATTCTAGAAAATTCAAGTAAATCACAAATTAATCATACAAATTGTTAAACAATAAACATCAGTCTAGAAAACTCAAGAAAATTGAAGCAAATCACAAATTATCCATAACAAACATGATTAATTGACAGTTTCTTCCTCGTCAATTAAACTTCTTCACTCTCCACTCGATAATATCAACTTCATTCTACATAATTAGAAAGAAAAAATTAAACATGTCTCCACAAACATAAAGAAGATTAGTTGTTTAGAGTATTAAATATATCAGGAAAATTAATTATGAGTGTGGGCGAGTACCCATGGGGTGGGTTCTAAACCCAAGCCCAACCTAACCCGTGCACGGGTTTAAACCCGAACTCGGCCCAAAACCCGTCAACATGGATATCCGTGGGTTCGGGTTTTGTTGGTATCCCTAATAAGGAGGCTATGGAAAGTTTGTTCTACCACCCTCGTAGATTGTCCAAGTAAATTCTAAAAAAAGCTGTTGTTTTGCTAGAATTTCGCAAGAACATCTTGTGTTAGTTTAATCTGGCTTCTCTCAGTTTAAGCTCAAAGGTTCAATTCAACGGTAAAGTTGGAGATGTTGATGTGCCTTGAATAAGACTATCAGCCGCTACGACTGGAATAGTCGGGGGTCTCAATGTTATTTGGGTTCGGGTCCTGGTTTGTAACCGTTTCCTTTGACATATTGGATTAGGTTTAGACCCTCATGGAGAAGTATAAATACTTCTCATCTCCTCTGTAGTCTTTTATCTCCTCGATATAGTGAAACTAGCTCTCTCTCGCCCATGGACTAGCTAACACACATGGTGTTAGTTAACCACGTAAATCGTGTGTCGTGTTTTCGATTCTCGCATTCGTATTCTTGCTTTCTCGATTCCAGTGATTTTCCAATCCGTAGCAGCGCGTTTATAACAAGTGGTATCAGAGTCTCAGCTTGAAATCAGGCTAGGGTTTCAATTATGAAGAATAACGTCGGTGAACATGAAGATCGAGAAGTTCACGCGGAAGAACAGCTTCACTATATGGCAGATCAAGATGCGGGCTTTATTGAAACAACAAGGTCCATGGGGTCCACTTTCTGCGAAACAAAAGAAGACAACGGTCGATGACGATGAATGGAATACCCTGGAGGAAAAGGCCCACTTGACCATCATGCTATCGTTGTCTGATGACGTCATCATTGAAGACACTGCCGAGAAGACTGTCGCGAGCTTGTGGTTGAAACTAGAGAGTTTGTACATGACTAAGTCTATAACCAACAAGCTGCATCTCAAGCAACGGTTGTTCAGCTTGAGATGCAAGAAGGTACACCTTTGAGGAAAAATCTGAAACAACTTAATTCTATTTTGTTAGATTTACGCAATATAGATGTGAAAGTTGACGATGAAGATGCTGCCCTAATCCTGCTTGTGTCTTTGCCGAGTTCATATGAGAATTTCGTGGATTCTTTTACTGCTGCTAAATATAGCTTGTCGTTGGAGGATGTCAAATTTGCTCTTCACACGAGAGAGATCAGACATAAGGCGTCCGGATTTGGTACAGGTGGCGAAGCATCGGGTTTGGCTGATACAGGTGGAAAGGGAAAGAAGAAATCTGGTAAAGGGAATTCGAACAAGAATTCCAAGGGTCCTGGTCCACAGCCAGGTGATGCTTGTCACAACTGTAAGGAAGTGGGGCATTGGAAGTACAACTGTCCCAAGAAAATAGGGCAACAGAAGAACCAAGGTTCAGTTGTCGTGGCAGAAGTGGACAACAGTTCTGAAGACGATCTCGCCTTGGTTGTAGATGAGAAGGCACATCGTGGTAATGTGTGGTTTCTGGATACTGCAGCCTCGTACCATATGTCTCCGAACAGGGATTGCTTCACAACCTACGAGTAGATAGATGGTGGTAACGTGGTCATGGCAAATGGAGTTGTCTGCAAGTTTGTTGGAGTCGGGTCCATAAAGGTTCAGACACATGATGGTTCGTTCTGTACTAACTCGCTCGAAACTATACCACAATAAAATCCCAACTAGTTACCAAGTTTTTAAACTCTAGTCGGGTGCAGTATAGGGCAAGTATTTAAATATCAACCCGGGCGATCCGTCTACCTCTAGTTCAGTTGTTGAAATGATTATCTAGCAACAAAGTTTTGGTTTAAAGATTTTCTAATTGAAATGAAAGAAAGCACATGTAATTTGTTTTGAAAACTCTTTTGTGGAAGGATCCCCTGGGTGTCGCTTCCCCCGAACTGCTACCATGCAATGTGCATAAGCACGATTTCTTTGTGTACGGTAATCGTGAACCGCAAAGGGATGCATATATGGTCGGAGACCACAAACTCAATTTCCAAACCGAGTTAATCATAAAAGGACGTGTCACTCGACCCTCTCTCGGTTTAGACAATCGGTAGTTGACTTACTCCCTCGCACAACTCTAAGGTCGGTCGGCTTCATCGCGATTAACCGGTTTGCTTGATTCAATATTGAGGGTTGCCCTAACTTAACCTAGTTTAGGTGGACAATTAGATTGCTAGAACCAACATGCACAAACCTAAGGGTGCTAAGCACAATTATGCACAATCCTTAGGGTGCTATGCACCTAAATGCACAAACCCAAGGATGCTAAGCACAAAACATGCACAACCCCTAAATTGCTAAACACAAGCATGCACAATCAATCATTCAATTCACATAAAAGAAAACTACATGTGACACGCTAAAACACAACACGAAACTGCGACCAAGTGTAATCGCAGTCCGGAAATGCAGTAACAGGCAAGCTCTAATTGTCAACCCGGGGTCTAGATCTACTGCCTACTCCGTGTATATATGTTATCTAGCAAACTAAGTTGAGTGATTGTTGATTTAAGTAAAAGCAGTAAGAAAGTAGGAAATGGTTCGGGAATGAGTCCCCCTAGCTCCTTAGTTAGGTCCCAGTTGTAATTACTTTTGGTTGTTTTACTACTGATTATACTGCGGATGATCCGAGAGTAGCTTGGAATCTCTTAAGCTGACCAAGCCCTCTCAGTTAAAATACCCGGCAGACGACTAGTCTTCACCGGGATAGAACGCTGAGGCAATGAACACAGAACTCCACTACTGGAATTAGATTCCAGTACAAAGCATGTAATCGACTAACTCTCGTATAATCGATTCACTACTACCGATTGAAGAAGCTCTAACAACCTAATCAGATTCTATCTATCTCAGGTTGCAACATAAATCAATAAAAGATGATCAGACTTCAATTAACTCAATCAAAACACTTCAATCTATTATAATCAAGCAATATCACAATCCAAACGTAATTACAATCAAGATTCCTAACACATGGAACTAGGGTTCTTCATACCCAAGTGAGACAAAGTTCTACTCTATAGAGAGAGAGAGAGAGAGGGAAATAGAATACAAAGCAGTCATACTCATAACAATGGGAAGAATCTACTCTGGGATGTCAATCTTTACTCCTAGGGATGCAGTCTGGGCTTCAATGGTGAGAAATCCACTCCAAATAGCTCCTAGGGTTTGTTCTTCGCACTTTCTCTCTCTAAAACTCTGTTTTTGCTCCAAAAAGTCGATTCTTCTCTCCTTAGGCTCGAAATTGGGTTAAAACCCAGAAAATCCCGACCACACGGCCGTGTGGCTTTCCCAGCTGCCCGTGTGAGTGTGCAAAACGTCGCGTTTCACTTGAGTGGCTTTAGGTACGCTACACGGCCAAAACCACATGGCCGTGTGGATTTCCAAGCTGCCCGTGTGAGCTCCTTGGACTTTCCACATGGCCACAAGGGGTCCCGTACACGGCCAGTGTGGCTTGCCCGTGCAATTTGGTGCCACACGGCCAGGTCACACGGTCGTGTGGGTTTTTAGGCATGCCCGTGTGGTTTCCTCAGATTCTCGCCAAATTTCCAATCTTCGTCCAATCGACTCCGAACTCGTTCCCAAACCTTCATTCACGTACTAGGACCTGAAATATCACAAACAAGAACAACCTAGCGTGAAATCGGCCTAAAACACGAGAAATAAAACTCAAACGGTACAAGAATGGTGGACAAAAACATGTGTATATATCAAGTCATCAAATTCCCCCACACTTAACTGATTGCTTGTCCCCAAGCAAACCAAGTCAGAAACAAGGTAAGCTCACATATTTCAATCATACCAACATTGGGGAAAAATTATATAGGCACAAAACACGTGAATCGTACTGGCCTTTAAACATCAACACATGAAAAACTTCAACAGCAACCTGGACAACCACCACAGAGGACATTCGAGTGCAGCAAAATTGGGTAAAGGAAGAGGAATCCTTTTTGTTCACTAATCAACATAGACTTGACTCAACCACTTGACCAAGACAGTCACCTCATGCACAAAACTCAAGATATCGGAATTGAGACCGAGCAATCTAGGTCCTCACCGGGGTAAAAGAGTATAGAGAATATGAGAAATCACTCACTCTCGACCAGTGGGGTCAGGACAATTTGATGCGAAAAATGCGCATGCTTATTCTCTCAATTCCTAACGTCTCTTCACATGAAGGCAACCTCTAAATGTTAGAGTTCACATATGGGGTGTCACCACTAAATAAACCGGAGGTCTTAGACACAGGTTCAGATTACTGGCTAGGGTCTTGGACATGGGGAAAAGGCCTTTTAGGTGGTGGAGGTATTCATAGCACAAGGTTCCACATTTCCCAACCCAACACAATCATAATCAATCAAACCACTTACTTTCTTTCTGCCATACTGCATTACTCAAATTCTTTAGAGCGCAAGAGGGAAGGAGGTCACAATAATGTTAGTATTTCCAAGCCAGACTGCTAAGAAACACTACTTAATGGGCACTATTCAGATTTGTGGTGGTGGCTCTCTTTTGCTTTCATTCTTTTTTTTTTCTTTTTTTCTTTTCTTTCTTGAGAGAACCACCACCTATGCACATTTTTCAAACACATGCCCAACTTTTTAAGAACTACCTCCAACCCTCACATTATATTTAGCAAAAACAACAGAGAACTTGTAAAAACCACTCTGTGGAACCTTCTAAGAGATGCAAAAGGGTGATTTTCCATTGTAGACCGAAAGAAAGAAAAGTACACGGCTCAAAGGGCTGACTAGGGGTTATGACACCTCAGGACAGTCAATTTGGTCGTGGGCTAATCCTATGCCTCCATCATCTTAGCTAATGACAACGTGAATGCTACACATCATGGAAGAGGGAACTATCGCACAAGAAAGAAACAAGCAGGCTCAAATCTCACATGGCTACCTATATGCTCTATCTCTCATTCTGATTCCCTGAACTAGATGCATAAACGAATATCGAGAGCAAGTGATCAATCCAAGTCACAATTGGTAAGCAAACAGTTGAAAAACTGAGCCCCTACACAATTCTACTGCACGTCTCAGTTATCATAATAGGCTGTCCTAGTCACACTCCAATTGTCATGCATTAATTCAAAAGCCATTCAATTCACCAATTAAATCCACAGTGCCAATATGATCATGTAAACAGCGATACTTGGAGCCCTCAAATCTCGAGATTTGGACAGCGGACGAGGCTCCAAGCACACATATATAGATTCCAACCAATACAAAGCACCCCCACACTTAAGCACGACATTGCCCTCAATGGAGCAGAGGGAGAGAGAAGGGGAACGATGTTACCGGATGGAAAGACTGCCGGGGCACTGGAAGTGGACCAGTCAGCGGGGCTAGCATCAACAAAACACATTGGGTGATAGAAACCATAGTTCCAAGTGAACAAACTGAAAAACAAACGAAAGAAAAACAAACCTTGGTGGGTTGCCTCCCCACAAGCGGTTTTTACCGTTGTTTAGCTGGACGCTAGTAGGGTGGATTCTTAGAGAGGTGTATGAACAGGTTCCTTCAAGAGCGGATCCACCTCGCTCTTGAGGTACAACTTCAGGTGGTGGCCATGCACTCGACGGGTGTGACCACCAGCACTCATCAACTCAACCTGGCCATCCGGCAGGATGCAAGCGAGTGAATACTCGGATGGCCAAGGCGGTCGAGGTTTAGGGGGCGCGACCAGCTCATAGTTGTCTCCGGCTTTCTTTTGAGCAGGCTTAGCTACCTGCAGTTTCGGCCGCCACTCCTCCTTGATCTTTTCTTTTGGTAACGGAGTGGGCGGGAGTGGCTGCAAAAATATGGCAGGGGGATCCTTCAAAATGGGAAGCACAGAAGGATACACGATAGACTCGTGCTCCTTGTGAGAAACAACATGTAAAGGCGATGAAGCAGGGAGAGTATTAGCAATGAAAAATGTTATTCGCTCCTTGCCATCCCTCAAGACTAAGGTCCCATCATGCACATCTATGAGAGCCTTGGCGGTGGCCAGGAAAGGCCTTCCTAGTATAAGGGGCACTTCTGTGTCTTCATTGATGTCCAAGACAACAAAATCCACAGGATAAAAGAATCTGCCAACCTTAACCAGAAGGTCTTCCACTATGCCCCTAGGATGAACTATAGATCGGTCAGCTAATTGAACACTCATCCTTGTTGCACAGGGTTTACCTAGGCCTAGTTTCTTGAATAATTTATACGGTATCACATTAATACTAGCACCTAGATCTGCCAAGGACCTCTCTACATGCAATTTACCTATAGAGAACGGGATAGTGAACTCTAGCGTTTAGAGGCTGCCATCATGGTGAAGAGATGTTAGGGATTGAGAGAAATAACATACGCATTTTTCGCATCAAATTGTCCTGACCCCACTATTCGAGAGTGAGTGATTCATTTTCATATTCTATATACTCTTGTACCCAGGTGAGGACCTAGATTGCTCGGTCTCTATTCTGATGTCTTGAGTTGGATGCATGAGTTGACTGTTTTGAGTAAGTGGTTGAGTCAAGTCTAGGTTGGTTGGTGAACAGAAGGGAGACTCTTCCTTTACTCAATTTTGCTGCACTCGAATGTCCTTTGTGGTGGTTGTCCAGGTTGCTGTTGAGGTTGGTCATGTATTGATGTTTGAAAACCAGTACGATTCACGTGTTCTGTGCCTTTATGACTTGTCCCCAATGTTGGTTAATTGAAATATGTGAGCTTACCTTGTGTCTGACTTGGTTTGCTTGGGGACAAGCAAACGGTTAAGTGTGGGGGAGTTTGATAGACCGTTAATTACACATGTTTTCACCCCTGTTCTTACACCGTTTGAGATGTGGTTTCTCGTGTTTTAGGCCGATTTCACGCTAGGTTGTGTTTGTTTGTGATATTTCAGACCTAGTACGTGAATGGAGGCTTGGGAGCGAGTTTGGGGTCGATTGGACGAAGATCGGGCGCGAGGCAAGTCAAAAAGGAGGCCACAAGGGCACACCCACAACTCACACGGCCGTGCATGTGACCACTTTGGCCGTGTGAGATTTTCCGAGAGCAAACACGGCTTGCCCTGATATCCACACGGCCGTGTGAAGGAGTGGTCTGCCGTGTGAGATTGTGCGAGAGCAAACACGGGCAGGATGGAAATCACACACGGCCGTGCGACCCTGGCCGTGTGGGAAGCCTGAAGATCGAACTAATTGGAATGCAGCGTTTTGACTCACACGGGCAACTGGGTATGCCACACGGCCTTGTAGCCCAGCCCGTGTGAGTCGGGAATTCCTAGTTTTAACCCAATTTCGGGCTACAAGAGAGAGGATCGGACTTTTTGAGCAAAAACAGAGCCCTAGAGAGAGAAAGGACGAAGAACACATCCTCGAAGCTATCTTGGAGCTGGGTTCCATTAAATCAAGCTTGGAGATCGCCCTAGGAGTGGAAATCATCATCCCGGAGCAGATTTTCCTCATCTTTATGAGTATGACTACTCCGATTACTGTTTTCCTCTCTCTCTATGGAGTAGAACCCCTCTCTCACTTGGGGATGAAGAACCCTAGTTCTATGTGTTAGGGATTTATTGTAATGACTTGGGATGATATTACTGTTTGATTTGAATCGAATGATGCATGTTTATTGAGTCAATTGAAGTCTGATCAACTTTTCCTGATTCCTGCTGCAATCTGAGATAGATAGAATCTGATTAGGTTGCTAGAGTCTCATCATTCGGTATTAGGAGATTGGCTATACGAGAGTTAGCCAGTGTACTGCTTTGTACTGGAATCTAATTCCAGTAGTGGAGTTCTGTTCTTACTGCTTCAGCTTTCTATCCCGGTGAAGACTAGTCGTCTGCCGGGTAGATAGACTGAGAGGGCTTGGTCAGCTTAAGAGATTCCAAGCTACTGTCGGATCTTTCGTAGTCTAATCAACAGTAAATCAACCCAGGGAAATACAATTGAAACCTAACTAAGGAGCTAGGGGGACTCATTCCCGAGTGACTCTTACCTGCTTGAGAAAACCGTATCAATTCCTGCTTTCTTTCTGCTTTTGCTTTTAAACAACAATCACTTACTTTAGTTGGTTAGATAATAGAGAATCACGGAGTAAGCAGTAGATCTAGACCCCGGGTTGATAATATTACTTGTCACTTTACTGCATTCCCGATCTGCGATTACACTTGGTCGCAGATTGGTGTTGTGTTTTGGCGTATCAACGACCAAGTGTAATTGCAGTCCGGAAATGCAGTAACAGGCAAGCTCTGATTGTCAACTCGGGGTCTAGATCTACTGCCTACTCCGTGTATATCTGTTATCTAGCAAACTAAGTTGAGTGATTGTTGATTAAAGTAAAATCAGTAAGAAAGAAGGAAATGGTTAGGTTTTCTAAAGCAAAGGAAGAGTCACTCGGGAATGAGTCCCCCTAGCTCCTTAGTTAGGTCACAGTTGTAATTACTTTTGGTTGTTTTACTACTGATTATACTACAGAAGATCCGACATTAGCTTGGAATCTCTTAAGCTGACCAAGCCCTCTCAGTCAAACTACCCGGCAGACGACTAGTCTTCACTAGGATAGAACGCTGAGGCAATGAACACAAAACTCCACTACTGGAATTAGATTCCAGTACAAAGCAGTGAATCGACTAACTCTCGTATAATCGATTCACTACTACCGATTGAAGAAGCTCTAACAACCTAATCAGATTCTATCTATCTCAGGTTGCAGCAGAAATCAATAAAAGATGATCAGACTTCAATTGACTCAATCAAAACACTTCAATCGATTATAATCAAGCAATATCACAATCCAAACGTAATTACAATCAAGATTCCTAACGCATGGAACTTGGGTTCTTCATACCCAAGTGAGAGAAAGTTCTACTCCATAGAGAGAGAGAGAGAGAGGGAAACAGAATACAAAGCAGTCATACTCATAACAATGGGAAGAATCTGCTCTGGGATGTCAATCTTCACTCCTGGGGATGCAATCTGGGCTTCAATGATGAGAAATCCACTCCAAATAGCTCCTAGGGTTTGTTCTTTTCACTTTCTCTCTCTAAAACTCTGTTTTTGCTCCAAAAAGTCGATTTTTCTCTCCTTTGGCTCGAAATTGGGTTCAAACCAAAAAATTCCCAACTACACGGCCAGGCCTCACGGCCTTGTGGCTTTCCTAGTTGCCCGTGTGAGTGTGCAAAAGGCCGCGTTTCACTTAAGTGGCTTCAGGTACACTAAACGGCCAAAACCACACGGCCACTACACGGGCAAAACCACACGGCCGTGTGGATTTCCAGGCTACCTGTGTGAGCTCCTTGGACTTTCCACGCGGCCACAAGGGGTCCCCTACACGGCCAGTGTGGCTTGCCCGTGCAATTTGGTGCCACACGGCCAGGTCACACGGCCGTGTGGGGTTTTAGGCGTGCCCGTGTGGCTTCCTCAGCTTCTTGCCAAACGTCCAATCTTTGTCAAATCGACCCCAAACTCGTTCCCAAACCTTTATTCACGTACTAGGACCTGAAATATCACAAACAAGAACAACCTAGCGTGGTAAGAGGGAACTATCACCCCTGAAGAAAACAATCGGCTCAAAGCTCACAGGCTACCTAGTTAACTAATCATATATTCCAATTCACAAACATGATGCATGGCAATTGTAAGCAACAAGTGATCGAGTCAAGACATCCATTCATTTATGCACACCTGAGAACCAAAACTTTGCCCTATCCTAATGAACTTCTCAGTCTTCATCATAGGATATACTCGATCACATGCAACAAGTTCAAATCAATACCAATAAACACGAGAATTTATGCCCACCATCCGACCACTTTGATCATACAAACATTGCTTGGAGACCTCAAATTTTTGAAATTTGTGCATACAAAAGGCTCCAAGCATCATCACACTCACACAAGCATACTAGTAGATTACCCCCCCCCCCCCCCCACACACACACACACTTAACTTGACATTGCCCTCAATGGCGTAAGATAGGGGTAGAATGATGTTACCACTTGGCCTTGGAGAGTGAATGTTGGAATTGAACTAGGGTAGGATAATTGAGCTTCAAGGAGAGACAAGACACACACACACAATAAGAGTCGCTTGAGGCGAGGTTATTACAAGCACAACACGTAGTAGTAGTTTATGTCACACACACACAAATAACAAAAAAAAAAAAAAGGAGTTCAGGGTTACAAGTAGAGAAGTGTCGGCCTATCCTCTTGATGATGACCCCCATATACATCGTGTCCACTCTGTTCCGCCCCAGACACCGGGCGAAAGAAGTGGCGATCAACGATTCCAGATGGATCGACTCAGAGTCTTAGATGGACTCTGCATCGTGTAGAGGGCAATGAACCCTCTATGTGTCATCAAGTGGCCTGACTGGAGGCTGGGGACGACGGATCTGGTGAGAAGAGTGTGGAGTATCCTCCACTGGGTCTTTAGCTTTATCGCGTTGGTGCGACTCCCCTCGAACTTGTCATGCTCGTGCTCTGGCGACAGAGGGCTCGGAATGCGCCCTGATAGTTGAAGTCGACGGTGTACTGCCGCTCCGTCATTGTCATGTGGGCGGTATGGAAGCCCATGGCCTGAGCAAAGCCATCATAGGTCAGCACTCGTGGTTGACCTCCCATCACAAACTCCACCCGTGGCCGGCTCTTCTTGCTGGCTGGGACGATGTGTGAGAAGGTGGAGTAGAACTCCATGCACAGCTCGTGGAAGATCTCCTCGTCCATGGTCAATAGCTGGCGCCGCTGGGGATGGCAGAGAACCCCAGTCATCGCGGCTCGGCACCTAAACAAGTTAAACATGTCCAGGTCTAGCAGCTAGTGAGGCCCAATGGGGCTGCCACTCTGGTAGGCGAACTTGTCGCCAAACTCTGGGTGGTTCACCAGATAACTAATGAACTCATGCTCCATGTTAAGCATCCTGCACAAATTGACACACACACACACACACACCATACGTGGAAACAATTGTCATATACCGCTCATTAGGAGGAAAAGAGATTCCCTCCACCCTTGTTTTTCCACCATGGTTAAAACATTTAAGTTCAAAGCATCGTGGCATGGTTGTGCGTAATTTACGGTCAAGCTCGTCACATACTCGACGCCGGTGACTTGGCTGGAAAAATGTGCTCCAAATCTCCCCAAAATCTCAGCACATGCCGGTATTTAGGAGAGGAGACTGGGTATGACGTTGGGTTTGGATTTTGCTCTCCGGAATTGGGGGAAAAACAAAAAACCGACGGGTTTTTGCATTTTCTGGCGAGATTTTGGTCGTGAAGTGAGAGTCGCTGTTCAGGCCCCTTTTATAGGCAGGGCTCAGAGTTCACGCACGCGTTGCCCAGTTCACGGTCTTAGCGACCGTGAACACTCAAACGCGTCCCTGAACATGGAGTGGTTGACAGGCGGTGAACATGCATCAGTACCCAGTTCATGGACGCGTTTGTCTGTTCACGGTGTAAGACCGTGAACTCAAGTGAAAACAGGGCACTTCTGCAAAAATTTTAACTCAACCTATTCCTCCGTGCCTCCTAATCGATTACAACACAACCATAAACCGCAAAACCACAACACTCGGCACGGGGACACCACTTCACCACTCGAACTCTTCACAAGACACTAAAATGAAAACTAAGGAAAAGAAAACAAACCTACGTTGGTTTGCCTCCCAACAAGCGCTTTTTTATCGTCATTAGCTTGACGGTTGGGGATAGATGACGACTTCAAACGTGATGCCACCGAGAGCGGATCCACCACACTCTCGGTGCGAGGCTTGTAGCCTCCCATCTTAGGCTCCTTGAGTTGGCCTCCTTGGTTGGCCAACTTTGCTTCGACCTCTCTGTTCTTCAGGGCCAAAAATCCCTATATCTTTCTTCTCCAAGCATTCATCCTGGATCCTTTGGGATAAGGACCCTTCTTAACTTCCTGCTCAACATTATCAAAGACAACATAAGTAATGGTGGGGTTTGCCTGGAGAGGCTCTCCTCCACTCTCATTCACATCATTTGAAAGTACTCCCTTCACTTCATATTTCCTAACCCTAGGATCAATTTCAAGCTTGATTCTCTCCTTTCCATCCCTCAAAATTAAGGTCCTCTCATTAACATCTATCAATGCCTTGGCGGTGGCAAGAAAGGGACGACCGAGGATGAGTGGCATATCCGAGTCCTCACTTATGTTGAGAATCACGAAATCGGTCGGATAACAAAACTTGCCCACTCTCTCCATCATGTCCTCCGTCGACTAAGGTGATGCTAAGCTTAGAGGTTTTAGAGGTCTAAATTTTTGAAAAGCTTGTAGGGCATCACATTTACACTAGCTCCTAGGTCTGCCAAGGCATTGTCTATATGATGATTACCAATATCAAGAGGGATAGTAAAGCTACCTGGGTCGGGCCGCTTTTCAGGAAAGCGATCGAGGAGGTAAAACGAACACTCCTCGCCAAGAGGCACGTTGGCGAGGCCTTCAAGCCTTGGCTTCTTAGTGAGGAATCCCTTGAGGTACTTGGCATATCTTGGCATTTGAGCCATGGCTTCGTGGAACGGGATGTTGAGGTGGATGTTGCAGAGCATTTCCATGAAACCTCCACACTCGTTGTCCAACCTCTCCTTGTACATCCTTGTGGGATAAGGAAGAGGTGGCGTGTATCCATCCACCCGCAAAGCCTTCCATGCCGCCTTCCTCTCATTCCTCGAGGGCTTCCCTTCTCCCTTCTTTGGGTTGGTCTCTTCCTTGTTTGTCTCTTCTTTCTCCATCACTTCATCAATGGTGACTTCCGGAACCACCTTCATACTTCTCACTTGAAGCACATTTACCCCAGCATGGTCCTTGGGGTTCACCATGGTTTGGGAAGATAAAGCTCCCTTGGGTCTCTCGGTGAGGATACCAGCAAGGTTGCCGATTTTCACCTCCAAGCTTTGAAGGCTCGCTTGATGACTTCGGAGACCCGCCTCAACCGAGGTAAACTTGGTAGTCGCCACATCCATAAATTGCTCTATCTTCTCAAACTTTTGGCTACTCGTACTCACAAAGGTGTTCACTAGGTCCTCAAGCTTAGATAGCTTGTCGGGTTGTTGTTGTTGAAACCCTAGGGCACCTTGTGATTGATACAGTTGTTGGAAGTTTGAGCATTGAAGTTGGGGCCTTTATTGAATGAAGGTCGGGCAAGGTTGGAAATTTCCCGTGGGGCCTTGAAAACCCTGGGGTCTCGGATTTGTCGGTGACAGTGGCGGATCCAGGGGGTGGCCACCCCGGGCCCCAGCCCAGCCCTCCTCTGGATCCATAGTTAGTATAAGCCTTATGAATTTTTCGATTTTAGATATTCGTGTCGTTGTTATTTTAAAATAAGATTGGGTATAATTAGAAAAATAATTCAGATGAACATATTCAAAATCACTACTCTAAATTTAGCTTATAAATTCTAACCCCAAAGGTTATTCGTCTAAAAAAACAATGAAACCTATAAATTCAAAAAGTTTAAAACGTAAAAGAATAAAACATATATGAGGTTTGTCACCTTGGAAAATTTACTAGAGCAGCTGGTGGATATAGGGATGGAAACACAATGCAAATTGATTAGTAGATTGATTTGTCTAGTGTTGATGCTGCTTGTTTCAACAGCTAATACTAATAGAACCTTTTCAACAACGAAACATGTGAAAATTGATTTGCGCAACAAAATGAGCGATGGATTTCTAGTCGATTGCTCAAGTATTTTATTTGAAACAGTGTATACTATTGGTATGGATGTGGACTCCATTATTAATGCATTCGGTAAATTAAAATACCGTTGTGTACAATTTACATTGTAAAAAAATTATAATCATTATATTTTTTTACTATTCTAATTTTCTAATAAAATGCGGCCCAAGCAAAGTTGGGGTGGTTCCTCCATCTGGGGTTATAAGTATTGCTATACGGGTTGTTGACCCTAGCATTTGCCTCGAAGGTGACTTGTTCCTCCAGAGTGGTTGCCTCCTTCCATGCTTGGCACTCCGATATCTCGTGGCTAGTGCTCGAACACTAGTCGCACGACATTACTGCCTGTTTTCCTTGCCTTTTATCTTTAAGCATAACCTCAAGCAACTTATCCAACTTCGCCTCAAGCGGAGCACTCGCTCCCAAGCTTCTCACTCCCCTATCTTTGCTTCTCCTTCCACTTCTAGTCAGCCCCCAATTGTATCCCATAAGGGCCATGTCTTCAAGTATCTTGGTTATTAGGGGTGGAGCCATATTAATCAATTTTCCTTGACACAAGGAGTCAATGAGAATTTTGTCTTCTTGCATTAGGCCTCCGTAGAAGATTTCGATCCAAAACTGTTCTTCAAACCCATGGTGCGGGCAATGAAGAAAGTAATCGAAGTACCTCTCCCAAGCATCCCTTTAGGTCTCGTCCACTTCTTGCTTGAAATGTGTAATCTTCTTTCTCCACTCCGCCATCTTCGAAGGCGGGCAGTAACAAGCCATAAACTTGTTGAGGAGGTCGTCCCATGAGGTGATAGATCGAGATAGGCGGTTGTTTAGCCACCTAAGTGTTTTCCCTGAGAGTGAGTAAGGGAAAAGCCTTAGTTGTAAAGCTTCGGTAGGCACACCATTAATTTTCAGACTCCCCGCAAGTTCCTAGAATCTCTACACGTGCTTTCTTGGTGACTCGCTCTCAAGGCCATCGAATAGAGCATTTCATCAGAGCCGACTTGATCTCGAAATTGTTCGCCGCCACTGGAGGATGTAAGATCGATGATTGCATGTCTGGCGGCCTTGGGGCCATATAGTACCCCATCTTCCTTGGGATTTTTTCATCCCCCGCCGCATCATTCAACTGGCAGGCTTGAGCGGCTCCATCTCGCCTTTGGTTACCCGCAATTTCCACTTCAATGACGGTTTCAACTTCCACTTCCTAAACTACTTATCCACTAACACCGGGACCCAAACGTTGTCCCTCTCTTTCACTCCTTCTCCTTGCTTTGGCTAGCTCACTCTCCCTTGCTAGGAGTTGGAGAGTTTGGTTTATGTCCTCGTCAAGTGGTAGCAAAGGTGTCGGGTTGCTCCGGGTCATGCACCACCTACACACAATAGGAAAACACACCAAGTCTAGCACAAGTAAACCACATACTTGCAAACTGGAAATTAAAAGCTAGATTAACAACCAACAACTTTTTCAAGATAACAGACCGTTGTGCCCGGCAACGGCGCCAAAAAAATTGACTCGCTCGAAACTACACAACAATAAAATCCCAACTAGAGCCCAAGTTTTTAAACTCTATTCGGGTGCATTATAGGGCAAGTATATAAATGTCGACCCGGGCCGATCCATCTACCTCTACTTCAGTTGTTGAAATCATTATCTAGCAACAAAGTTTTGGTTTAAAGGTTTGCTAATTGAAATGAAAGAAAGCACAGGTAATTGGTTTTGAAAACTCTTTTGTGGAAGGATCGCCCGGGTGTCGCTTCCCCCTAACTTCTACTATGCTATGTGCATAGGAACGATTGCTTTGGGCATAGTAATCGTGAACTGCAGAGGGATGCATATATGGTCGGAGACCACAAACTCAATTGCCAAACCGAGTTAAGCATGAAAGGCCATGTCACTCGACCCTCTCTCGGTTTATAAAATCGGTAGTTGACTTACTCCCTCACACAACTCTAAGGTCGGTCGGCTTAATCACAATTAACCGGTTTGCTTGATTTCATATTGAGGGTTTCCCTAACTTAACCTAGTTTAGGTGGCCAATTAGATTGCTAGCACCAACATGTACAAACCTAAGGGTGCTAAGCACAATTATGCACAATCTTTAGGTTGCTAAGCACCTAAATGCACAATCCCAAGGATGCTAAGAACAAAACATGCACAACCCCTAAGTTGCTAAGCACAAGCATGCACAATCAATCATGAAAAATACCTCAATCATTGAATTAAACAATACCCAATGACAATAATTCAATTCACATAAAAGAAAACTACTTGGTAGAGTTAGGGTTTCACAACACCCAAGTGAAAGGAGGTCTACTCCATGCTAGAAGTGGGGAAAACAAATGGGCAAGAGGTGGAAACCATCTTGAAGGATGCTCCCAGTCTTCTTAGCCCTTGAGTTGAGCTTTCGTTGTAGGAACTTCCCAAAATCTACCTTGAAGCAAAACCCTAATCTTCTTCTCCCTTTGGTTCGTGTTTCTCTCTCTAGAATTCAGAAGAAGTCTTCTCTCACAAAATGGGCTCTCTCTCTCTCTCTCTCTCCTCCTTTCAGATCATCATTTAAACCAGAGACGAGCTGAGTTCACGTCCGCGAACCACGAAACACGTCCGTGAACTTCAGGCGTGCGCCAAAATGCGCCGCAACGCTCACTTCTGTTCACGGTCAACTGCCTTTGTTCACGGTCTTAGAGACCGTGAACTCACCATTCTTCAGTAACCTTCGTTTTGGCTCTGGACGCCTCGCGATTCACGGTCAAGGGCTCCTCGCACGGTCCTGCATGACCGTGAACTGGCTCCTTTTCACCTCTTTTCCCGGTTTTCGATCCTTTTCGCCCAACTTTCAACTCTGAGGCTGGTTTCACCTATTGAATCCTGAAACACACTGAAACACGAGGAACCTAGCATAAAACCAACCATTTAGGAGTGAAATTGGCACAAACACCTAAGTAAAACGGGTGCAAAACATGTACAATTAGGCATGAATCATGTACCGTGAATGATGTCAGGCATGTTCCATGAATGACAAAGAACCCGATCTCCTTGAGTCTTCTAGACAGCAAGAGCTTCCGTTTCAAAGGAAAATGTGGAGTAGTGTAGGGGTGTTGAAATGGTTACCATGGTAATAACCAAACCAAATAAGTCTAAATTCTATTAACCATGGAATACAATATCATAACCAAACTGTCCAAACTAATTCAACAACCAAATTAACCAAACTAAAGTTTATTCGGTTTGGTTAATTGGTTAACCAAAATAACCAATATAACACCACATTATCATTAAGTGAGAAAATTTTTCAGTTAGTGCATCAATTCGCAATTTATATAATGAACAACACATAAAAATCCACATAATTGTAGTTAACCCTTAACCTAAATACATGTAACAAATACAATTATCTTACATTTGACTCTTGAGTGGTTATGCAAAGTATTAAGTATGTGTATATAATATATATTAGATATATGGCTAATTACTTAACTGGTTAATTTGGTTTGATTGGTTAGGAGTGCCTAAAACCAAACCAAACCACCTAAACCAAACAAGCTAAATTTTTTAACCAAACCAAACCAATTATCGAAATTAACCAAACCAAATTAGCCAAATACTACTGGTTAAAATGGTTACCACGGTAACCACACCGTTTGAACACCCCTAGAGTTGTGTATGTCAGCAAGAGTTTAAGGAAGGTACTGAAAGGCACGAAACGGGGTACCTTGTATGCATTACAAGGAAATGTGTTGCCAGGTTCTGCTGCAGTTGCATCATCTCAGGTTCATCAGGAAGATATGACCACTCTCTGGCACATGAGACTGGGGCATATGAGTTAACAGGGGATGCAAGTTCTGTCAAATAGGGATCTTCTTTGCAGGCACAAGGTGCAGAATTTGGAGTTCTGTGATCATTGTGTGTTTGGGAAGCTACAATGCAGCAAGTTAATTTCCCAAGAAGGGTATCCACCGGGTGAAGGGGATACTGGATTACCTCCACTCCGACTGTTGGGGTCCTTCACGAGTTGAATCCATTGGAGGCAGCAAGTATTTTCTGTCTATTATTGATGATTATTAGAGATTTAATTGGATTTTAATGATGAAGCAGAAAAGTGAGGCTTTAACGAAGTTCAAGCAGTGGAAGACATTGGCGGAGAATCAAGCTGGGAAGAAGATCAAGAAGCTGCGAACGGACAATGATTTGGAGTTCTGCAATTCTGAGTTCAACCAATTCTGCAAGGATGAAGGGATTGCCCGTCATCGGACCGTTAGAGATACACCCCAGCAGAATGGCATTGTGGAAAGGATGAGCCAGACATTGTTGGAGAGAGCACGGTGCATGCTCTTTAATGCTGGACTAGAGAGAAGATTTTGGACAGAAGCAGTAAACATGGCATGCTTCCTGTTCAACCGTGGACCTCACACAGGTATCGAGTGTAAGTCTCCTTATGAAGTCTGGAATGGTAAGCTGCTGATTACTCTTCACTGAAAGTTTTTGGGTGTCCTGTTTATTATCATGTGGATGAGGGTAAACTGAACCTAAGGCAAAGAAGGGTATATTTGTGAGTTACGGAGATGGAGTTAAGGGATTTCGTATCTAGTCACCTTCCGAGCATGGAGTTATACTCAGTAGAAATGTGATATTTGATGAGAAGTCTATCTTTAACCCCATGTTGAAGGTTCGAGTTGTTGAAGGTAGCATGAATGTTGATAAACGGGTGGAGCTGCAAAATCTCAATGAGAGTGAGTTTGAGCATCGAGGTGGAGAAGATCAACATGAGGATGTTTCTGCAAAGCCAGAAACTTCATATTCTAGTGCACGAGCTTAACAGTCTATGACTTCTGGTAGACTGAAGAGAGCGAATGCAAGAATACCTCCAGAGAAGTATGGCTTTGAGGATATGTTGGCATATTCATTTTAGGTTGCTGAAGAAGTGGATGCAGGTGAACCACATTCCTATAGTGAAGCCGTTTCGTGTGGCGAAGCTGATCAGTGGCTTTCCGCAATGGGAGATGAGATGGAATCCCATGACAGGAATCAGACTTTGGAGGTAGTCAAACGACCACGGGGAAGGAAGATTGTTACAAACAAGTGGATCTACAAGAAAAAGGAAGGAATCACTTATGAAGAGGGCATTAAATTTAAAGCTCAGGTGGTTGCACGAGGCTTTTCGCAGAGGGAAGGAGTTGACTACAATGAGATTTTCTCACCAGTGGTCAGACATACATCGATCGGGGTGCTACTAGCAATAGTAGCACATTATGACTTGGAGCCGAGCAGCTAGACGTGAAGACAACTTTCCTACATGGAGAGTTGGATGATGAAATTTACATGACTCAACCAGAAGGATTCCAGGTTCCAGGAAAAGAAGACTATGTTTGTAAGCTAAAGAAGTCATTGTATGGACTTAAGCAGTCTCCGAGGTAGTGGTACAAGAGATTTGACAGCTACATGCTTGATCTGGGCTACAAGAAAAGTCCATATGATTGTTGTGTGTATCACAACAAAGTGGAGGATGGTTCGATGATCTATCTTTTAATGTATGTGGATGATATGCTCATAGCTGCGAGGTCGAAGTCTAATATCCAGAAGTTAAAGGGGCTTCTCAGTGTTGAGTTTAAGATGAAGGATTTGGGAGCTGCTCAGAAGATCTTGGGTATGGAGATCTATAGGGACAGGTCGAAGAAGAAGCTTTTCTTGTCACAGAAGAGCTACATCCAGAAGATACTGTCAAGGTTTGGCATGTCTTAAGCAAGGCCCTTAAATACTCATAGTGTTTCAAATGTTCATCTATCCTCACCTTATGCACCACAGTCAGAGGCTGAGAAGGAGCACATGTACGTTAAGAGTCTAATATGCTAGTGCAGTAGGTAGCTTGATGTACGCTATGGTATGCACTAGACCTGATCTTGCACATGTTGTTAGTGTTGTTAGCAGGTTCATGATACAACCTGGGAAGGAGCATTGGCAGGCTGTGAAGAGGATCTTCTGGTACCTTAAGGGTACACCTGATGTGGGGATTAGCTTCGGAAGTGATACAGAGTGCTTGGTGTCTAGGTATTGTGACTCGGACTATGCTGGAGATGTTGACATGAGGAGATCGATGACCGGTTATGTATTAACTCTTGGGAGTTCTGTAGTGAGCTGGAAGGAAACTCTGCAATCGGCTTTGACATTGTCTACTACTAAGGCTGAGTATATGGCGTTGACAGAAGCTGCTAAGGAGGGAATATGGTTGAAGGGAATGGTTAGTTATCTGGGTCTACATCATGATCAGGCAGTGGTGAATTGCGACAGTTTGAGTGCAATATGCTTGGCCAAGGATCAAGTCCACCATGAGAGGACTAAGCACATCGACATGAGGTATCATTTCTTGAGGATAGAGAAGAGGATTAAAGTGAAGAAGGTTGGCACCGGGGATAATCCTGTTGATATGTTCACGAAGCCGGTCCCACATGGCAAGTTCAAACACTGCTTGGACTTGCTAAATGTCTTGAGTGGGTGACTCCGCCCTACGGGGCATTGATGGCGGGAGAGAGAGAGAAGGAGCAGAGTATATCAGATATTTCAGAGGAAGAGGATTCAAGTCAATGTGGAGATTTGTTGATGTGACTTAGCTTGAATCGGACTATCAGCCGCTACGACTGGAATAGTCAGGGGTCTATAACCGTTTCCTTTGCCATATTGGATTAGGTTTAGACCCACATGGAGAAGTATAAATACTTCTCATCTCCTTTGTAATCTCCTCGATATAGTGAAACTGGCTCTCTCTCGCCCGTGGACTAGCTAACACACATCGTGTTAGTGAACCACATAAATCGTGTGTCGTGTTTTCGATTCTCGCTTTCGTATTCTTACTTTTTCAATTCTGGCAATTTCCCGACCTGTAGCAGCGCGTTTATAACAGGAGGAATAGCTGTGCTGCTCTCATTGCACAACACAAGCCTATGAGATTGAGAAATGAGAGGCATGGCTTCATTGGGCGGAAAAAGCAACCAACCATTAAAACAAACAGACAGAGAAAGAGCAAAGTAAACAAGGGTGGGGGAAACTTCAAGAAAGCAGTAGCATTGTTAAATGAGGAAACCTTAATCCTTATCCATCTGCGTTCAACGTGTACATGCTATCTATACACTCACATGGACTTATTCCCCTCTTCTGAACTCTGCTCCAGTGACCGTGGAGACATCCTAACGTGATCCCATATATATATTTTGGTAAACCCTCAACTTGTCCTCCTTAATCCTAAACAATTTTGGCTAATGATGTTCTAGTGGGACAGCACATCACTTAGCACTAGTTTTACTTTTGTTTTGATAAAGAAGGTTGGAGCTATGTGCAAGAGAAAAAGAGGCCGTAGAGATAACAGCCAGATTCTGAGGAGGGCACTCCAGCAAAAGCCATACAAGATCTAGGCTGGTGGTGACAGTGTTGATTACCATAACCAATTAACTTAAAATATTGCACTAGCTATGCTGGGGTGGGGGCACTTGATCCCAGTACTTAACCAAGTGTGAAAAGTGAAAACCAAAACAAGGAATGGCAAATGATTATCCTGTTATTGTGGTGAAATCGATAACTAAACCAGAATCGATGGTTAACGCTAACATTGATAATCGATTAAATAGTAAACGGTTAGTTACCGGTATCCAAATTTAGTTAATTACTAACCTGCAATTATGCGGTTAGTAATCGACGATTAGATAGTCAACCGACTAATCGAATATAGTTATCCTCATAGTTAGTGCCAAAAATAATAGGCCTCGAAGAGTCGTAGTCATAGGCCAAAACTAATGGCGTGTTTGATGGCCGATAAGATCTCTTGCCTACCCTAGTTGTAATAGTGACTTATGTTCAAATGAGAATAATATCAAGGAAGGGTTTTAGAATGAGCACAGTAGAAAGTTGGATTGCACAAGTAGCTCAACAACAATCAGTAACATTTAAACTTCCATGTAATTTGGTGGGGTGGGGGGTTTCATGAGATGAGTAATTGTTGGTAGGTCTTTTATACTTGTCTGCTTCTTTAATCAAATTCGACGATAGAATAGTGTTATTGTGTACTTGTTTTGGATTGAGTTGATTATGGATTGATATCTATGTTAATTATTTTTATATAATGATAACAACTTAAAAAGAACACATAAGTATGGAGGAAAAATCTAAAAAACGTAACATTTAGAAACGGAGGAGGTCTTTTGTTGGTTAGGTTATTGATCGATTATTTTGATATAACTTTATCGAATCACTTGCTTAACGGTTACATAGTTAACCAATAAAATAATGGAGAACTGAATATACGATTATGGTTAACTGACTAATATAAACGATATGATCAAAAATAGCACAAAGTACTTAACAGTTAATCGAGAACAAACTAAACGGTTTCGATTATAACCAAATTAAATCGAACTGAACCAATTGCCAACCCTACATGCATATCTTAGTAATGGGGAATAGGATTAACCATGGGAATAAATGTTGTGCATAACCTACCTATAAGTAATTGTATAACTTTATTCATGGAAGGCAGCTAACTTTTTTACCAATTAATTTTAATGAGTGATATTTCATTCATTTTAAGTCATAATTTATTTTTTCACAAATAAATCAGATTAAATGTGTTCTTCAAATGACATCCACTTTTATATATTTTAGAACAAAAAAATTGAAACATTTATTACCTGTCAATGGTGCTAATGCTTGGTAGTAAATAAGATTATACCATAGGTTATGAAAGTGTATCATCGAGTTATGAATATACCATAGTTAGAATGGTTGTATATATATGATAAAAATATACTAATTGTCATTTAGCACCTTTCATCATCGTCTACCACCAATTTTTATCCTATACAAGGGTGGTATATTTGGTCTTGCAATTTTCCCCCATAAACAATGGTGGTATAAAGTGGTACCAGTGTACTAACAAATCCACCGTGAGATGCGAAATAAAATATATTGAAAATGAATATCATTTGTAGATCACAACGAACTCATTTGTCTATGCAAAAATAGTATGAAATCCAAATCAAAACAAGAAAAATAAAAATTAATTAAAAATAGCAAAAAGTAAAATCATTTAATCTCACCTCTTAGATCTGACACCACTTCAAATCAAAAGTCCAAATGTGGTTTTGCAAGTGTACACAACCCTATCTTAAACCGGTTAACCATATAACATAATATAATGTATACGTTGGATATTTACAAGGAAAGAAAATACCATCTATCATTTGGTCACATTGGATTTTACTGGATCCAAGGGGTTGTTAGTTGTGAGGTTATACTTATCAGTTATCACTTCTAAATGAAATTTTTTTATAGTTATTGTGATGGAATCTTGAGCCGTATATTTCAAAGATTGATAAACCGCCCAGTCAGATCTTAAAAATTGTTTAGTATAATGCAATTTTTTATGGTATACATATCTTACAAATATCATTTTATTCGGTGTTATACCGTTAAATAAGCAATTGTTTTATAATACTAGTTGATTTGGCGATACTTCACCTGTATAATATTAGCTGAATGTTTTATTAATTTAAACAACGATATGACAATATTAACTGAACCACAATTAAACCACTAAAATATCACACCACTAACTTGTTATATATTTATCTACAAATTACAATTCCCCTTGGATTTTGTCGCCCTTTGCCAGCCCGCCGGCTTGCAAAGCTTGGTAATAGCTTTTCGTTTTCAATCACTTGAAAAATCAACAAATAGTGTATAAGGATTAGGAGCAACTAGAAACCCATTTGCCCCTTTCCCCGGCCTATATAAACAAACTTCATTCTCCACGGTCCCTCACTCAGCAACTGTAACGACTACCGGTGATAGAAAACCCTCCTTCTCTTCATTAAGCAAAATGAAATCCTCCTAGTAATCCTTCAGCTCACATTACCAAGAAATTATCTACTAGGTCGCACATAGTCTCAAATAAGTTCGTTTTTTGGAGCTAAAGAGTTATGAACCTGAAATACAGGGTGAAGGATCTTTTCCATCCTGTTTCCGAAGAGATGCAGGCAGCTGCGAAACAAGGCACTTCTTCTACTCCTCCAAGGAACAGCGGCAATTGCAATGTTAGTTCGTCTCCTTCAGCTTCCGGCCCGACGAAGAAGCAGAGGATCAGCATCAGGGGCGGGTTGATAAGCCGCAAGGAAGCTCCAATTCAAGCCGCTCTAAGCATCGACGAGTTGAAGCTCAAACAGGCCGAGGAGTCGCTGAGGACCGTCATGTACCTCAGCTGCTGGGGCCCCAACTCATGATTTTTAAACTGATCGAAATTGCCTTAGGCCCCTTTGTGTCTCTATGTTTTTTACTTCACGAGTGGTTAGCAATTCAGATAGCGAGAGTTTGCTCTGTAGGTGGAGCTATATGATCTCATCATATCTCTCAACATGTCATCGTGTAACAGCATAATTTTGTACAGATGCATAAAGCTAACGTTTTTAACAACTCCATCCAAAAAACGGACAGGCAAGAAAGGAACATCCACGCATTTATGTGGAAATAGGAACGATGGAGATAAAGGTACCCGTCCCATTGCCATCCCCAGTCTCTATCACGAGGGAGATAATATGATCACCAGATGCTAATTATTAGAAAACTAAGAGCCAGCCAAGAACTGACGAGTGAAGAAGATCAATGAAGAAAACTTTTCATTTCGGCAATTAGTAGATCAAGATCCAGAAATTTTAAAGGTGACTACTGCTATTAAGCAGTTTCCCTCAACTGGGTTCTCTGATTTGGATTGCTACAACAGTAAACAGTCTGCCAAAAGAAAAGTTCTGGACTCTGGAGGAAAGATAAAGAGAAAACAGAGGTGCTCTGCTGAAGAACTAGAGAAACAGGGGAAGGCCTTGTATATTTCAAATTGTCGTTATTTTCGTCGGGGGTTTTTTTTTCTTCTTTCGCATTACACTAAATGAGGACCCCAGCAAACGACGTTCAGGATTCTCTCAGCTCTTTCAGCTTCTCTGATTCTGCTGCTCTTCTGAACCCGATCAACTTCGGCTTTCATCACTTTCTTCGAATCTTCCCTGCCTGAAGAACCAGAAGAAGAAGAAGAGGAAACCCAACTTCCCTGAGCCTCGCTGGGTTCAGCCGCCGCTTGAGAAGCCTTGAATCCTGACATCGCTTTTTTCCAACTCCCTTGACCTGTCTTGCCACTACTCAAGCTCCGTGGAACACTTCAGAGCTATCGAGGTAACTTCTACCCTTTTTTTTTTTCTCGGGAATCTTTTTTCTATGTTTATAACTGCTTTGGGTTGGACAAATGAATTTGGGAGCTGTGTTTATAGAGTGGGTAGAGGAGGGAGATTTTCGCGAAGGGCACGAATTGGGAAGACGTTGGTTCGTTAGGCTTGATTATTGTCAGTCCTCACTCCTCAGTATGGGGGTTGGTATATTAGGAATGTCAGAGGCGTCGTCGTGTTGCTAAGTTTGATAGCAACTACACCTGAAAGCGAAAGGGATCGAGAGATGGTCCAGGAACCTCCATTGAGTTGACGATAATTACTAGCTAAAAAAATTTTATTAAACAAAAAATAATTACACTATTATTTAATCTAGTCTTTTCCAGCTCATGGTTTCCTAGTCAATTTTGGGATTTCCTCCCGTCTTAAATGTTGCATAGGAAAGATAAAATGATATAAAACTTGACAAGTGGTGTCGAGTAGTGATTTTTGTCACTTTTTTCTCTGTAAACTTCTCCTATTTATAGCTTTGAAGTGGTAGCCGCGGTAGAAAAACCGTGTGAGAGTAACTTCCAAAAAGAACTGCTCCCCTTCTTCCTCGAATATGGCTGACGTGTCCTTGAACGTGGGATAATCAGCAGTTGCCCTGTTAACCGCCTACTTTCTCTCTTGGAACTGACGTCTTATTACTTGCCCCCTTTTACTATGGCCATTCCAGATCTCAAGACGAGTGACTTCTACATCTCGCGAAAATATGGTGTCTAGATCTCGCGATCACTTTGATCTATTGGACTTCACGTCAACATGGTCTAGATCTCGCGACCACCTTGGTCTATTGGAATTTCTCTCCCATCTTGAGCTTAATAAAAAAATTTGATTGCCCAAGCCCATAAAGAAAACGGCAAAGGTGAAGATAGAGAGAAGCTAGGGTTTTTGTTAGGGAAATTTTAAACCAACTGTTAGGATTAAATCTAAAATGTGATGGCTATGGTTGAGCTATATTATTAAACACTATAAAAAATAAATAAAAAACGTGTTATATATTTTCTTCAATTTTTTTTCTTCCTTCACACATTACTCATTAGGTGAAATTCTTATACTTTACCTTGAAAAACACTAGGACGAGGATTATAATGAAACTGAAAAGAAACCCCGAACATAATCATTTAACTTTCTGCCTTCCATATTTTTTTTATATTATTGTTTCTAAAACATATTTCCTGAGTACACAAGTATACATTTTTTTCTGTTAAAAAAAATGTTATTATAATGACAAAAGCTACCGTACGCCTATATTCATCACACTTGGTTTTGGAAAAAATCCCATTGTACACACGTTTTTAAAAAAAATTCCCAAAATACATGAGTTATAAAAAATTTTCCCAAAGTACACATGTTTGAGCATCACCGTTTTAGACAAAAGCGGTGAAGGTCATCACCGCGTTTGACGAACACGGTGAATACTTCACCGTTTTAAACAAAAACGGTGAAGTATTCACCGTTTCAAACTAAAACGGTTAAGTTTTCACCGCGTTAATTAACAACAGTGAACATTTCCCACGTTTCCCACGTTTCCCACCCCTGGTAGGTCAAAATTAGGTCGCAGCTACCACCTATTCACCGTTTGAGACAAACGCGGTGATGGTGTTCACCGTTTTCGACAAAAACGGTGAATAGTAGGCAGATTTTCCTATAAATTGCACACCACCAGCAGTTGTAAAAACATAACCACTCCCCTTTCTTCAAATTTCAGCAGCCAAAATCGAGCATAATACACAGAACAGAAATTTTTCGGTATGTTGAGACTTTTCGTATTATAGTCTAATTATGTTTTTAGTAGTTATAGTATGATTTAATTTTCGTATTATGTTGTTGTTAGTTAGTTGAACTTATGTTCGTTAGTTATAGTATGATTTAATTTTCGTATTATGTTGTTGTTAGTTAGTTGAATTTATTTTCGTTAGTTATGGTATGATTTAATATTAGTTGTACAATATGATTTTGGTTAATTTTACTGTCTTTAAGCTAATAGATACTTATTGTAAATTGTAGATATGGGTAAATTCAAGAAGTTTCATCTTACTATTCGGTGGAATGGAAGGGTGACAAACTCTGACATAGGCATTGATTATGAGGACGGCGAATCCATTATGCTGAAAATTGATTCCCGATTCAATTTTCAAGAACTCTGTGATCTTTGTGCAGAAAGGGTTTGTACGAGCGGACAGACGAGACTTGGCAAAATTACTTACCGGTATCCAGACATGAGTGCTGGCGGGGTCGTGTTCCAAGAAGTTGTCATAAACGATGATGACGCGGTTATGATGATGTTACAGTTCCTAAGCGATAACCAAGTCCGGCTTGCAGAGGTGTATGTTGAGACCGAGGCGGTCGGTGAATCTCATTCTCACCAGTATTCTTATGATGATGGTTTTGCAGGAGGGTACGAATGGGGTGGTAGTTCGAGCAACTACCAAGGCGGTGGTTATACAGGAGGTTACGGGGAGGGTGGTGGTTCAATCAACTACGGTGGATCGAGTAGTGCAGGATGGGACAAATACTCGCAACCTCCTAAACCAGCCCCATTTGTTGAGGCCGATGGTGTTCAATGGCCTGCTTGGGGGCCAGAGTGGTATGGAATCGAGAATACCATTCGATCAGGGCGTACTTCACATGAGCGAGAGGACGATGTTGGTGATCGTGGTCATGTTGATCCTTCTAGCCCGAGCTATCCATTCGAGTCGAGCGACGAGGATACTGAGGAAGATTTGATATCAGTGAGCGAGGAGGAGGAAGATACTGATGATAACGAGGGTGAGGCGGCATTTCGTGAGGCACCCACGCCATATTACACACAGGTTCCAACTCAATTTTTACATAGTCAGAATGATCCCCCCGACTTTGTCCCTATGCCAGTGTACAATCCGATGGCCAATTTAGAGGTGGGTATGGCGTTCACATCGAAAGACGCTGTGCAGGATGCTTTTACAGAAGAGGCGTTGAGGCGCAATTTTGAGTGGAAGGTAAAATATTCTGACAGTAAACAACTACATGTCATATGCAAGCATGATGCAGAGGGTTGTACGTGGCAACTGCGGGCTGCAAATATGAAGAGAAAGGGTGCTTGGGTGATTCGCAAAGCTGAGACGATCCACACATGCTCCTCTTCTATACTTTCCCAAGATCACAGGCAACTAAAAGCAAAGAAGGTTGGGAGAACTATTAAGCACCTTATAGAAGCACAACCAGATATCAAGGTGAAAGCTATCATGGTAGAGGTGAAGGATCGACATTCTTACACGATAAGGTACAAAAAAGCATGGCATGGTAAGCAGAAAGCCATGGCTGAGGTGTATGGTGATTGGGAGGATTCGTATGCTTTACTCCCTAGACTTATGGGAGCAATGGAGGAGTCCAATCCTGGGACTGTTTTCGTCCCAGTATACAACAATGTATACACTGAGGATCAAGTTCGAGTACAGGATAAGCTGATGTTCCATCGTCTTTTTTGGGCTTTTAAACCATGCATTGACGGTTTTGGGTTCTGCATACCGGTTATTCAGGTATTTTACCAACTAGTTCCGGTTTTAAATGTTGTATTATTTGCTGTTAAGTATAATTCATACTAATTATATCCTAAATTTTTATTCAGGTTGACGGAACTTTCCTTACTAGGAAGTACAGAGGATGTCTTCTAATTGCCACTGCGTTGATGGAAACAGGCGGATTTTCCCGCTTGCATTTGCATTACTGGAAGGGGAGAACAGCTTAAGTTGGGCTTGGTTCTTTGACCAACTGCACGAACACGTGACACAGCGGGAAGATATTACGATTATATCCGATCGACATGCGGGGATAAGGAATGCTGTTGGTGGTTTTCCCGACGAGTGGGGGTGGAGATGGAGATGGTGTATTCGACACTGGCTCGCCAATTTCCAACACAAATTTGGGAAGAAGAAAGACATCAAAAATCTACTTTGGAATGCAGGTACTAATGTTTTTCTTATGCGATTTAAGTTTGTGTTTATTAAGCTGATAAGCTGATGTTATTCATCATGTATTGACCAGTTAGTCTTTTGTTCACCTTTTAGCGGTTTCACATCAACCAAAAAAGTACGAGCAGAAGATGAAAACGATCCGTCAGGCCCACCGAGCTGGAGCAGTATGGGCTGAAGGTCAAGACTTGCCCATGTGGACAACGGGGCCAGATGGGGCATTGCAACTACCAACCATGGAGAAAGTATAAATAATGTGTACAAGGGTCTTCGAGCGATGCCTATTTCTGTCATCGTGGAAATGTCTTATTGGAAGGTCAACGAGTGGCGAGTTGCTCGGCTACAGCTAGCTATAGGGAGGGAGTTGCAAGGTCATTCAGTAGCACATGACGTATTCGCTCAAATGCAGAAGAACGATGAAAAATCAAGTAAGCATAAGGTTGTTCTTTTTAACCGCAGTGAAGGAATATTCGCTGTCGAAACAGGTATATGGGGTGGAGGGAGACGTGGTCACAATCGTCAAACGGTTAAATTGCACTACGAATTAGGGGAGTGTTCTTGTCAAAAGTATCAGAACGAAAGGATACCCTGTTCACATGCAATGGCGGTTGCTAAGTCAATAACCATGAACAGAAACAGCCTGGTGAGTCCTTACTACACTGAACAAGCGATACGGAACTCATATAATGCAGCTTTGAGCCCCATGCCAGATGAAGCGTATTGGCCTATATACGCTGGAAAGTTGATTATCCCACAGTTGCACCTAAAAGGCACCAAAGGCCGTCCTAGAGTTGAAAGGATACACAATGAGATGGATCAAGTTGAACGGACGAGAAGGGGACCGAAGCGATGCTCTAAGTGCAGACAACCTGGTCACGACAAGAGGCGTTGCCCAGGACAACCATCAACTTAATTTGCATTTACTTGTATTCTGCTACTAAATTGATCGCTTGTTTAATTTTTCATTACCGTTTGCATTTTAAGTCCAAGTATTTTGTTAACTCTAAAATGTTTTCCTTGTCGATACGATCGCGCTGCCGCAAACGGCTCGTTATTTCGAGATCAAACGAATAAGATACGCGCGTTTTAGTTTTTAGTACGCAAAAGTTACTTTAACGATACGATCGCGCTTTGACGTCACTTATCTCACTCGTTTGGACTCGGAATTGGGATCTGTAAAATTCTATGCGATCGTGGTTGATTTTCCCAACTTTTTTGTGTTGAGGGAAGATACTGATTCTTGATAAAATGATCCAGAAAATTCATTCGACAACTTAAGTGAGTAGGATAGTTTTTAGACAATGCAAACTCAAATAACAACACCTAAAAAGCACCAAAACAACATGGATAGATCACTACTGCAGGATAAAACGATAAATTCACTCATTTGCTTCATGTAGCTCCCTGAAACCTGCTGGCGGGTCTTGTGGAATTGGTTGCTCCATTCGATATTGCCTCAGAGATCGATCGGGTAGGTACCATTCCACCATGTGCCAGCAGATCAATGGCACCTTGCACAACCACGTCTCGTGATCCAGAGGGTGCCTAAGATGATGCAGCTCAACCAATTCACGTGGATATGGATCCCATATAACCTATATTCATTCAAAAATTCGGAATTAATGACCATTTACATTGACAAAATTTAACTTGTTCAAATATGGACAAAACATGATTACCTGATTCCACCATGGTTTATCTAACTCAGAACGATAAAACAATAACGAATGCTCAGGTTGATGGTCATTCGTATTTGCTCCTATCCACCTTGTAAGTAAAAGTACGGAATCAATTTAGTTGAAATATAGCTAAGCATATAATAAATTAAATTGGTCTAAGTACGTAATAAATAAAATTTAAATCTAGCTAAGTATGCAATCAAAATTAAATTGGGCTAAGTACGGAATAAATTCAATTTAAATCTAGCTAAGCATGCAATCAAAATTAAATTGGGCTAAGTACGAAATAAACTTACTTGACACCGTAGGGGAGATTTTGTAGAAAGTTGAGTTCATCATCGTTTCTCCGGTATGGACGTGGGTCGAGAGGTGTGAACATCGGGAGATGCTCCCATACCCACAGTTGCAGGATGAACATCGCAGCACCAGCTTGCTTTGCCCCAACCTTCGAGCAAGTACACAGCTCCCGGTATACGCCCGTTAGCACGGCCGATCCCCAACTCTTCTCTCCAATTGCATCCCAGTCACCAGTGAGCAATGGCAACCATATGCCTTGAATCCACCGGTTGGACTTGTCGGGGAACAAAAATCCACCCACCAAACCGATGAGGTAGATGCGGGCGTAGCGCTAGACTTGTTCTTCCGGTGTCTCGTCATTGATTTCCACCTCTTGCTGGATGTGAGATACCAGCCACGGGACCGACACTTGCCCCGCATTCAACGGTGGATGCCCCCGTCCTTGAATTGGTGTGGTGGTCGGCATGTCGAAGCCCAAACGATCACGTATGAGCGGCCCCCAACCTCCTTCGGGTTTGGTCGTGGAACCAATGATTGCATCTCCAGAAATAGGAAGCCCGGTGAGGATCGCCACGTCTTTGAGGGTGATCGTCATTTCCCCCTCCGGAAGGTGGAATGTATGGGTTTCGGGACGCCATCGTTCCGCCATTGCCGTAAGCAGATCGTTGTCGATCTCGATCCGCAAGAAATGGCGCAACATTCCCAAACCGGTCCTCGCTATGTAGGGCTCCAACCTTGGATGCCAAGCGGGCAAGTTATTGGTCCCTTTATGAACCACGGGAACAAGCAATTCCTAAAACAAATAGGGAAAACAACAATTTATTAGATTAAATAAAGCAAAATAAAACCTTAGGAAATAATAAAATAAAGCAAGAATACTCAAAAAATTACCGGATAGTTATCCCAAATAGCACGGGAGCGATGAGCTTCTTGATCGGTTAAGAGACTCGCATCCCTTGGGCCATAATGGATATACAATCGAGGATCGTATATCTCGGCACCCATCTATAAAAAAGTAATGAAATCAGAGATTGTTTTGATAAAAAAAAAATCAAATTGTTTCGATTAAAAAAAATTCATAAACCAAAAACCTACACGAAGAGCCTCTTCGTCCATTTTTTGGCGTAGGCCGGACAGAGGTTCGACGATTTTAGGTTTGTAAGGGACGGGAACTTAGCGGGACGGGGGCTTTAGGGTCAAACTCTAGTAATTCTTTCTGATGTGGAAGATCGGACTTAGCCGCAACCACAGAGCATACTTAGAACGAGACTAGAGTGGATAAATTGAGGGAGAAAGAAGTGAAATGTTTGTGGGGTGAGTTGAAAGTGAAAGGGGAAGGGGGTATTTATAGTTGGGGGAAGGGGGGAGGAGCTGATGCGCAGTTATTAGGGGAGCATTCACCGCGTTTGAGGAACGCGGTGAACTCCTCGCATTAACCAAAAACGGTTACTTCAAAGGTGACGTGGCGTGCTGTGAGGCGTCAGATCGTGGGAAGAAAACCACGATCCGCGCCTCACCGCATCTAACGGCCACGGTGAAAGCACACTGGCGCGGATCGCTGACGCAAACAAACACGGGGTATTCACCGTGTTTGTCTAACGCGGTGAATACCCCGTGTCTGTCCACGTCAGCGACTTCACCGTGGCCTACAAAAACGGTGAATTCCTCACCGTTTTTTATTAAAACGGTGATTTCTTCACCGTTTCAGTTTAAAACGGTGATGCATTCACCGTTTTAGACTAAGACGGTGAAGGCATTACCGTTTTACTTTAAAACGGTGAAATTTTCACCGTGTTTATTAAACACGGTGATAACCTTCACCGCCTTTGTCTAAAAGGGTGATGCTCAAACATGTGTACTTCTGGAAATTTTAACTTATGTATTTTGGGAATTTTTTTTAATAACTAGTGTACAGTGGGATTTTTTTCCTTGGTTTTGCACTCCAATATATTTTGCTAAATCAGAACCATCGGGTATTACTTTTTAGATTAAATGAATCCTTTGGCTTGAATTTGAGAATTAGGGATTGTGGTTCACCCCATTAGAGGCTAGGGTATAGTATCATGTTCCAAAATCCGATTAATTCGTGCTTTAAATAGTAAAACTCGATGGGCGTACCATGTATGCCTAACGTACGCTAGCCTGAACCTATTATAAGGGACCTCCTACCATGCCTTGAAGTTACTATAACTTGACGTTTTTGACCTGCTATAGCAGGTTTTATAGGTCGCGTTATGTAAAACTAATGTTTATTACGTAACAATTACGTAATGCTTGTTAGTCTTACGTAACAGTTAAACTAGAAGCGTTACGGAAAGTTTCCGTAACGACTTATCATTTTACATAAAGCTAGGTTAATATTCATTACTTAAAAGCATTGTCTATTACATAAGGCTTCCGTAATGACATTTTACAACTGTTACAGAAAATACACGCTCAATACGTAAAGTTTACGTAACGGATATATTTCATACATAATAGTTAAATTAGAAGTGTTACGTAAGACTTCAGTAATGACTTACCACATTACGTAACTTGATTAATATCATTACGTAAAAGGACCATCCATTACGTAAGGCTTCCGTAATGCCCCTTTACAACTGTTACATAAAGTATGCATCTATTACGTAAAGGTTACGTAACGATAGGTATTTCTTACGTAATAGTTAAATTAGAAGTGTTACGTAAGCCTTCTGCAATGATTCAACATATTACGTAACGAAAGGTTAATATTCATTACGTAAAATGAGTGTCTATTACGTAAGGTTTCCGTAATGACATTTTTCAACTATTACGTAAGATAAACACACATTACGTAACCATTACGTAATGCGACTTGTGAAACCTGTTATAACAGGTCAAAAATATCAAGTTACCATAACTTCAAGGTATTGTATGAATTTTCCAAAATTTATCCTTACAATTTACATACCTTATATTTGTTGCCCTCGCTTTTCAAAACTAGATCTTGGCTCAGTTTGGCCCTACTGTAGCTTTTGTAGAAGCAGCTTCTGGCTTGAGCTTTTAGAAAAGTATTTTTCAAAAAACGCAGTTGAGTGTTTGGTTGAAATTTTATTAAAAGTGCTTTTTAATATGAGATGTTGTGTAAAATGACTATAAATGACTTATAATATAAACTACGAAAATAATTCTAAACAATAAAATGTAGTCAAAATGGATCTTGTTAGACTTCTTTTATATTAAATAATATGATTGTATACTTTATTTTATTTTTAAAATGCTATAAATGAAAGAAAATTATACTTTCTGAAATAATATTAAAATAGAGTAAGGATAATCTTGTATATTCAAAACAGCTTTTCGCAAAAACTCCAAATCGGAGCTTCTGCTTTTATGTTATGCAAAAGCGTTTTTTGGCTTTTCAAAAGCCAAACTTTTAGAGGTATTTTGCGCTGCTTCAGCTTTTGAAATCGAAAAGTACTTCTAAAAGCCGCGCCAAACATAGTCCTTATCATTTTTCAAATAAAGGGCAATGAAGAAGCTTGTATTTTAACGAGGGTATGGCTGATAATTTTAAAGTTTGAAAGATTTGGTTAGTAAATTGTATTTACTCTATTGTGTAAGATACTAAATTTGAGTGTCTTGATAGACAAATTTTGACATAAGATCCTCAGCAGAGACTTAATGAACATTCACCTAAAAATGAGTTAAGATTAGATAATTTGATCATCGTAAGTAGTATGGCGTGTGTCAAGTTTCCCTTGGGATAAACACATTTTATCCAATAATCAAGTATTTCTATCCAATAATCTGGACTCTTAATAACTGTTTGAGTGTTTATCCTAACTCGAGAATCACGAATTGTTATATGTTTTATAATATTAGAAATTTGAGTGGCTTGGTTGACAAACTTTTGTATATATTCTAAATGTGACGTGATAAACCTTTAAAATATGATTTATGATTGGAGAATCGAAACCTATGAACGTCATAGGTGGGTGTGCTAAATATTGAGAATTTTTAATAGAAACATATAGCATACTCACTTATGAAGTGTGAGCACAAAAAAGTTAGAAGATTAAAAAAAATTTAAACATATAGATAAATTAATTTCTATAAATGATGAAATGAAATTTTCCGGCCAACGGGTCGGGTAAAAAACTACTTTACAAATCATTTGGTCATGATGACTTTTTAATTGGACTTCTTAATTTCACTTGTCAATATAATTATAACATTGATTTGGAACTCTTAATTGGACTTAATTATAGAGAATGAGAAGTTTGGAATTCATAAATCAATATTTCAAATTACTTTTAGGAAATAATTAAATGTAGGTGGATCAATAAATTGACCTACCAAACTATAGGGGAAGGCTGGAGAAGTTCGAGTTTCTCGGATGGTTACGAAGCTTTCCCTTTTAAAATTTTCTTGTACTAAAAATTTTCAATTGGTGTTCGAGACAATGGCACCATAGCGAGGATCTTGTTTTCCTTCCTAAATGGGAGCGAAGGATTAGCCCAGCGATTGATAATACTACTCTTCCTCTTTGGATTAGGTTATCCGATCCACTGACAGAGCTCACATCCAAAGAAGAGCTCAAGCAAGTTGCTAGTTCCTTAGGACGACCCCTGTGTATGGATAAATCTATCGGGAACGGAAGGAAAGTAGGTTTTGCGCATATCTTTGTGGAAGTTAAGGAAACTGCAAAACGAGTAACAAATCTTAGTGTCAAGGGTGTGTGAAAAGTGTAAGTGCTTTGGACATGATTGTGCATTACCTAAAGGTAGGGGTGGCAGATCGGTTTTCGGTTAGCGACTAACCGGCAGTTTTAACCGCTAACCGCCGGTTAGTCACTAACCGAAAACCGACTGGTTATTAGTCGCGGTCGGTGTTCGGCAAGACTGAAGGGTTCTCCGGTTAGCCGAGTAACCGAAGGCAGTTAACCGCGGCTAACTGGCCGACCGACCCACAACCGAAAAAATATAAAAAAGGCGAGGTGACCCCTCCAGCTTCTCTCTTTCTTCCTACAACTCCTTCGACTCTTCTTCTCTCTTTCTTCCTACAACTCCCTGCACCACCGCAGATCCGACCCTCACTGGTCCGCAATCAGGACCGCCAAGAACCTCTCCTCCGACGGGCGCCTCCACCTCAGCCACCTCAAGCTGCTCCGCCTCCACGGCGCCGGAAATTTGGGCCGCGTCTTCCTCTGCAAAATTAGGGATTCCAGCGACGCCGGCTCCAAGTGGAGGCCAGGATCCTCGCCGCGCCTAGCCCCCCGTCGTTGCGCCTCGCCGCCCGTCGCCGCGACCCCTCCAGGCTCCAGATCTGTTTCCGTGGAGAAAGGTGAGAGAAGATGAAGGAAGGAGAATTGGCGGGGGAACTGTCAACAGTGGGAATGGCGAGGGAGAAGAGGAAGTGTTTGGCGAATGGCAAGGATGGAAGTGTTTTGAGGGAGGCAGAGGGAGTGGAGGTGGGAGAGGGCGAGGGAGAAGGCGGCGGGGGAGATGTGGAGGGCGGAGAGGCGGAGGCGGCGGGTGTCGGCGAGGGAGAGGATGTAGGAGGTGAGGTCGTGACTCGTGAGGGTGGTGAGGTTGTGGGGAGGAGGTGAGGTCGTGAGGAGGAATTTTGGGTGGAGGAGGTGAGGTCGTGAGTTTGTGGGGAGGAATTTTGGGTGGAGGAGGATGCAGATAAGGAATGAGTGGTGAGAGGAAATTTGGGTTTTCTTTACTTCTTTTTTTTTTTGGAGATAAGGGAGAACCGAAACAAAACCGATACCCGACCGGTCGGTGGTCGGCTAATCGCAGTGTCTCTCACGGTCGGTGGTCGGTAGTGGTAGGTGGTGGCTCAGTTTAACCGATAACCGAAAAATTGGTTTTCGGTTACACCGAAACCGACCGGCTGACAGCCCTACCTACAAGGCCTAGTAAGTTTAGACTGTCAAGTCTCTAGTTGTAGGGGAAGTTGTTGAGCCTAATAACAAGGCTGATGATTTAATTAATGGGACAGCTCAGGAAAAGGGAAAAATAAGTTTCAGAAGACACTATTGAAAATAAATTTATTATTTCCTTACAATTAAAAAAAAACTAATGGCGGGCTTTTGGGTGAGCTCGTTGTTCTAGCTAGAATAATGGAAAGGGGAATTTTGGGGTTATTTAATTGGAGGGAGATATGAAATAGCAGAGAGCTTCTTTTGAGAAAATGGGAACTGCTTTTTATTCTTCTTTCTTTTTGCTCTTGCTCTGCTACTTACACGAGAACTTCAAAGGGTATTTATAGCCCTCCAAGCTTACAAAAATATGCACCCTAATTAATATGGCAGTTGAACCGCCATACACCATTGTGGCTCTGGTTTTTTTTGCTTTCTTTATTCACACTCACCTAATTGGTTCTACACAATTCCACACTAATATTTTCTTTTAACACACCATTACATCACACACGTAGATAGCTTCTAGGATGTTCTGATTTTTAGTTCATTTTAACAATTAAACTTTATTTTTAATTTCAACACTCCCCCTTAAAGTTTAATTAGTCGTAACTCCGAGTAGCGTCCTCATCTTGTGTAACACCCTACCCTATACCTTTTGCCTAATCATATTGTTCATACAAGTGCAGCGGAATTAAACTTGGGTGTTACATTAATTATCAAAATTTACCCAAATAAAATTTCGACATGAATTACTCGCGTAATGGGCTAACAGTTCTTGCAACTAAAACCTGCAAAATAATTTATCTGAATCCATGCATTCAATGACAACCATATATACTCACAACCATATACATGGACTTTTATAGCCATAGTCACAGTTTCATACTACACAACTGCATACCATACTCATACATACCATAATCGTCACAACTTACACAGTTACACAAATATACACATATCATCAACTTTCCACACCTGTGGATATCTCACACTACATCAGAAGATAGTATGCACATGAAAAACGTTCTGAAAACATTTTTTACAAAAAGGTGTGGATCACTGGCCAAAATCCCGAGTAGTAGTCCAAGCACAGAATAGTTGAAGACCATACCTCATCATGGCTTCAACTCTAGCTCCTCTACCACCTAACACTTATCTACTGCTGCTGCTGATGAATTGCTTACACATAGCATAAGCAGAGAAGAAGAATAAAAGAGGGTCAGCTCATAGCTGAGTGAGATAATCATAGCATCGTGAGTTCATAACAGAGCATACCCCTACCATACATCTAACAATCAAGCCAAAACACTAGGATCGGACCTCAGCCATCCTCATATCCCAATAGGCAAAAGACTCAACCACCTTGACTTATGCATATGCATCTTATCATGTTTTACTCATAGGCGCCTGGCTACTCCCATGCTAATAACTCTCCCGGGAAACATACCCCACATCCCGTCGGATGTAGTCATACATACCCCAACATCCCGTCGGATGTGGTCATACATACCCCACACCACTATGGGTGTAGTCATACCCCGACACCGCTCTGGGTGTGGTCATATCTCATAAGAATTCTTCAGTCACCACCACATGAGAGGTGTGACTATCATACATATCATAATAGAGTAATAGCATAGGGAGCCCTAATTACTACGTAATTGACCGTGAGACAACAACACTCATATTTGGTATCCTTATACATGTTTCATATATCATCTTGCTTAATCATAATTCGTTACTTGCACATGTACTTGACCTGGCGACAATTGGCTCAACATAACCAGGAGTCGTATAATTGCACTTCCTCGGGATAAACACTCGTGCAAGTCATCCTCCTTAAAACATCATAATATCACCAGGGAATATATATTTTCCCACTTGTGCATCCAAATACAACAATCATGAAAAATCATACCTAATCACCTTCTCGAACCATCGTAAAGCATATTAATAGTCAAGCCCACAATTTGCAACATATACATAATCATCAGCATAAACAAGGTTCATATCGATTAGGGCAAGTCAATAATATCATACAGCAATCCAGGGTTCAACATATAGCACAAAAGTTCATACACCCCTAATCATGCCATTCTAGTTCACCTAGATCAATTCTAAGCATCAATATAATTATCATGATACGACAAACCCGGTATGCCGTGCTAATCCCTCACCAGTTCTGGTCGTTCAAACACCGGTTTAACCTTCCCGTACTAAAACGTCAATTTCACGAACGAACCCCGAATTAAAATTCGAGACCGTCCTAATATCCCCTGCAGTATCCCCGTCAATATTAGTTCTAGGCTCCGGGTCAAATTCTCGATAAAAACACATCAAACCCTGGCCGGAGCTAAATTCAGCGGTTTGGACCCCGGCCTAAATAATTATCAAAATTCAGGGATTAGAACTAGAGGATTGATTACCTCGCTGCAGGAAGCTCGTAAATGAAATTTGGGCTCAATCCGGCTTCCGGATACTCCGAAACCCTAATTTGGCAGATCGGGAATTCAAGAAATTCCTGAACCAAAAACTCGTTTTAAAGCTCTAAATCGATAAATTACGATGTATAGATGAATTAGGCATTACTTACGGGATTTTTGGATCACTAGGGCTCAAGAATTTGAGCTTTGAAATTTTGGCCGAGTCCCCTGCGCGCTCTGCTTCTCTCTGTCGCAAGAAATGAAAAAGGAGAAGGGAAATGGATGGATGCGTTCGGTGGAATTAAATGGCCGTGTATATATATATATATAATTAATACGTATACTTATCCGATCGATCGATAATCCGATTTTTGCTGAAATAGTGTCGAAATGCTCGATTTTAAATCGCGAACTTTCTAGCGATCGAAATATGGGTTTTGCCGTAACGGGATGTTACAATTCTCCCCTCCTTAAAAGATTTCGTCCCCGAAATCTAACCTTGAGTTGTACCCTTAGTCCGCTTACTTACCCTTGACATGGTCTATCGTAGATAAACCATTACCTAACTCTCATGTTAGGCGATTCATAACATAGAAAGTAACACATAACACCTCAAGTTCCCATGTTTAGGTTTCAAAACCTATACTGGGCTATCACAACAAAAGCACATCAGCAAGTTCAAAACATAACTTAATAAACAAGATTGTTAACCTTTAAAGTAGGTCGCTACCAACTCAGGGTACTTCTCTCGCATACTTGCTTCAGTCTCCCAGGTAGCACTCTCACTTTCTTGATTTCTCCAAACCACTTTCAACGTTGGGATTTCCTTCCTACGAAGATTCTTAATCTGGTAATCAATAATCTCAACTGGAACCTCTTCAAATGTCAAATCTGAACCCAACTCGATTTCTTCTGGTTGTATAACATGGGAAGGATCCACTTTGTACCTCTTCAGCATACTAACATGAAATACATTGTGGATTTGAGATAGTTCTGGAGGCAATGCTAACTTATAAGCCACTGGTCCAATCTTCTCTGTGATTTCATATGGCCCAATATATCGAGGTGCAAGTTTCCCTTTCTTACCAAATCTCATCACCCCTTTCCATGGTGACACTTTGAGAAATACTTTCTCACCCACCTCGAAATTAACTTCACGCCTATTCGTGTCAACATAAACTTTCTGCCGATCTTGAGCCACCCTCAAATGCTCCCTGATTTCCTTGACCTTATCAACTGTGATCTGAACTATCTCTAGCCCTGAGATTTGCCTTGATCCTTCTACATCCCAACATAATGGTGTTCTACACTTCCTCCCATAAAGTGCTTCATATGGTGGAACACCCAAGCTACTATGGTACTGGTTGTTATAAGCAAACTCAATTAAGGGCAAATGGTCAATCCATGATTCCTCCCATTGCATTACACATGATCGAAGTAACTCTTCCAAGGTAAGGATGGTTCGTTCACTCTGCCCATCTGTTTGAGGATGATAAGCTGATGTAAAATGCAATTTAGTTCCCAAGGCATCATGTAAACTTTGCCAAAACCGAGATGTGAAGCTCGGGTCTCGATCAGAGACAATAGAAATTGGCACACCATGCAATCTGACGATCTCCTTAATATATAGTTGAGACAAAGTCTCCAGTGATGGTTTCCACCTAATGGGTAAAAAGTGAGCCGATTTGGTCAGTCGGTCCACAATAACCCATACTGCATCTTTTCCCCTTGATGATGGGAGACCATATACAAAATCCATTGTGATACTTTCCCACTTCCATTCTGGAATTGGAAGTGGTTGTAGTTTTCCCACAGGAGCTTGATGTTCTGCCTTAACTTTCTGACATACCAGACATGTGAAAACATGTTCAGCCGCTTCCTTTTTCATCCCACGCCACCAAAAATATGGTTTGATCGTGTGATACATTTTAGTTGCTCCTGGGTGCATAGCATAAGCAGAAGAATGAGCTTCATCTAGGATCTCTTTCCTCAAATTATCAACATTAGGAACACATGCTCTTCCATTCATCTTCAACATGCCATCTACCATTTCAAATGGGCTTTCTTTTCCTTCCTCAATATCTTGAATGATTTTTGCCAACTCTGGGTCCTCCTTCTGCTTCTCATGAATTTTGTCATGCAACAAAGGTCGAATGTTCAACCGAGCTAGTAACCCTGTTACACCATCCACTTCCAAATCCACATTCATTGCCCTCAAATCAACCAGATCATTTATATTGTTCTTCCCCTTTCTGCTCAGAGCATCAGCAACTACATTAGCTTTACCTGGATGGTAATCAATGGTACAATCATAATCTTTCAACAACTCTATCCATCTCCTCTGGCGACTATTTAAATCCTTCTGATCCATAATATACTTCAAGCTTTTGTGATCAGTTAGGATTTTAAAAGTCTCACCATACAAATAATGTCGCCAAATCTTGAGAGCAAATACCACCGCTGCCAATTCTAAGTCATGAGTGGGATAATTTACTTCATGAGGACGCAATTGCCTAGAGGCATATGCGATAACTCTTCCATCTTGCATTAACACACAGCCCAATCCTTGATACAAGGCATCACTATACACCACAAACTCTCCCTGACGTGAAGGTAGTGCAAGTACTGGTGCTGTGGTCAATCTCTTTTCAGTTCATCAAAACTCTTTTGACATGATACATCCCAAACATACTTGGTATTCTTCCTCAACAGTTTAGTCAATGGTGCAGCAATTTTAGAAAATCCTTCTACGAACCGCCGATAGTAACCCGCCATGCCAAGAAAACTTCTCAACTCAGACACATCTTTTGGTGGAGCCCAACTCACCACTGCTTCCACCTTTTTCGGATCCACCTCGACACCTCTTCCAGAAATTACATGTCCCAGAAATATTACCTCCTTCAGCCAAAACTCACATTTTGAGAATTTTGCATATAATTGTTTCTCCCTTAGAATTTGCAACACAATTCTAAGGTGAGTTTTGTGCTCCTCCTCGCTTTTAGAATAGATGAGAATATCATCTATGAACACAATCACAAACTTATCAAGATATTCATGAAAAACTCTGTTCATAAGAGCCATAAATACCGCTGGTGCATTAGTGAGTCCAAAAGGCATTACCAGGAACTCATAATGTCCATATCTTGTTCTAAAAGCTGTCTTTGAGGTTGCTCCATCTGCCACTTTCAATTGATGGTATCCAGACCTCAAATCAATCTTAGAAAAGACCGATGCACCCTGCAATTGATCAAACAAGTCATCTATTCTTGGGAGGGGATAACGGTTTTTCACTGTTGCTTTATTCAACCTCCGGTAGTCAATGCACATTCTCATGGAGCCATCTTTCTTCTTGACAAACAAAACCGGTGCACCCCAAGGTGAGATGCTAGGTCGAATAAACCCCTTGTCTAACAATTCTTGCAATTGTTCTTTAAGCTCCTTCAGCTCAATTGATGCCATTCTATATGGTGCCATTGAAATTGGTGTTGTGCCAGGTACCAATTCAATATCAAACTCTACTTCCCTTTCTGGTGGAAGGCCGGGAAGTTCTTCGGGGAATACATCAGGAAACTCCCTTACCACCTCTACATCCTCAACCTTCTTATCATTTACTACAGTAACTTGAGCAAGAAAGGCTTCACAACCTTCCTTCACTAATCGAAAAGCTTCCAAGGCAGAAAGAAAACCATGAGTCTCCTTTTTCTTAATGCCTCGGAATACAACAGGACCTTTATCTGGTGTGTTGAATAACACTTCTTTCTTTTGACAATCCACAACAGCTCCATGTGTTGCCAGAAAGTCCATTCCAAGGATGACATCAAATTCATCAAAAGGTAGCAGAATTAAATCTGCTGCTAGGAAAGCTCCATCCACACAAATGAAGGAACTTCTAATAACCGAGTCTACCTTCAAGGTATCTCCCACAGGTGTTTTAACACATAAGGTATAACCTAGCTTATCTGGAACTAAGCGTAGCATATGTGCAAACGTATATGACATGAATGAGTGAGAAGAACCAGTATCGATCAAAGCATATAATTGCTTGCCAAGGATAGAAAGCATACCAGTCACAACTTCTGGTGCCACTTCTGCCTCACCTCGATTCATTGCATAAACCCTCGGTGCTCCCTGTGCTCTGGTACCCTGCGTACGACTTCCTGATGGTTGATTTCGAACACCACCTCTACCAGCCTGTGAACCACCACGACCACTCTGAAATCCACTACGGCCTCCCTGGTAACCACCCCTGAATGGGACTCTACTAAATTGCATTGAAGGCTCGGACTGTGTAGCTCTTACTTCTCTCGAATGCGGACAGTCCCTCATGATGTGCCCAGGTTGGCCACAGTGAAAGCATACACCAGAAAATCTCCTACACTCTCCAATATGCCTCTTCTGACAAACTTGACAAAATGGAAATTGTGTGGCTGAGGAAATTGGTGCCCTGTATGATGTTCCTGACATAGATTGACTTGGTGTTCTCCCAAAACTGCTAGGACCTCTCCTGGGTGGGTAACGAGGTCCAGCATAATTTACTCCAAACTTCCTCTTCTTCTCCTCTTCTTTGGCCTTGTGTTCCTCTCGGCTCTCAACTTCATAGGCTTCATACTTAAGTGCTGCCTCCTTGATTGTGGCCATACTCTCTTCATCAACCCTGTGGACCTTTTCTTTCAACCCTATGCGCAGACTATGCAAGTATCTCATCTTCTTCTTATGCTCAGTATCCGCCAACCCATCCTCAAAGTAAAGCAGTCGAACAAACTTGATGGTGTACTCAGTAACTGTCATATTCTCCTGCTTAAGGTTGGCAAATTCATTGTTCTTTGCCCTGATAAAAGCTTCGGGAAGAAACTCTGTCTTAAAGGCCTTCAGGAACTCCTCCCAGGTGAACTGAACTCGTTCACCATTAACTCTAGAGACCGAAGACCACTAGCTCCTCGCGTACCCCTTTAGGAGAAAAACAACATATTGCACTTTTTCCTCTGGGGTTGCATAAAGATATTCAAACACATCTTCCATCTCCCTCAACCACTCTACCACAGCATCCGGACTCACATCTCCTTTAAAGTCCCTACCACCCAAACTCTTCATCTTTGCATAATCTAATACTGGCGGCCTTGCATCAACCGCCCCCACTCCTCTCGACTAGTCAGTAGGAACATTATGACAACTTCCGTGTGAGCTACAAGGAAATATTGGCCTTAGATTGATCCACACAAAATTCATTCTTCACCAAATCTCTCGCTTGGTTAAAACAAAAATTTTCCCAAAATAATTACTCGAAAACAAATAAGTTCAAAACTCAATTTTGAAAACCATGATGCAGGTAATTTCATCCACTATACCAATACACATAATCATATCAAATTCAATTCCCAGTTTAAGTCATTATGGGGTACTCCCCTCCTTAGGAGTGTTTAGCCTCCCATAGGGTATAGTACGCCATAACAGCAAAAAGAGGGAACCGGGCTCTAATACCAAACTGTAACACCCTACCCTATACCTTTTGCCTAATCATATTGTTCATACAAGTGCAGCGGAATTAAACTTGGGTGTTACATTAATTATCAAAATTTACCCAAATAAAATTTCGACATGAATTACTCGCGTAATGGGCTAACAGTTCTTGCAACTAAAACCTGCAAAATAATTTATCTGAATCCATGCATTCAATGACAACCATATATACTCACAACCATATACATGGACTTTTATAGCCATAGTCACAGTTTCATACTACACAACTGCATACCATACTCATACATACCATAATTGTCACAACTTACACAGTTACACAAATATACACATATCATCAACTTTCCACACCTGTGGATATCTCACACTACATCAGAAGATAGTATGCACATGAAAAACGTTCTGAAAACATTTTTTACAAAAAGGTGTGGATCACTGGCCAAAATCCCGAGTAGTAGTCCAAGCACAGAATAGTTGAAGACCATACCTCATCCTGGCTTCAACTCTAGCTCCTCTACCACCTAACACTTATCTACTGCTGCTGCTGATGATTTGCTTACACATAGCATAAGCAGAGAAGAAGAATAAAAGAGGGTCAGCTCATAGCTGAGTGAGATAATCATAGCATCGTGAGTTCATAACAGAGCATACCCCTACCATACATCTAACAATCAAGCCAAAACACTAGGATCGGACCTCAGCCATCCTCATATCCCAATAGGCAAAAGACTCAACCACCTTGACTTATGCATATGCATCTTATCATGTTTTATTCATAGGCGCCTGGCTACTCCCATGCTAATAACTCTCCCGGGAAACATACCCCACATCCCGTCGGATGTAGTCATACATACCCCAACATCCCGTCGGATGTGGTCATACATACCCCACACCACTATGGGTGTAGTCATACCCCGACACCGCTCTGGGTGTGGTCATATCTCATAAGAATTCTTCAGTCACCACCACATGAGAGGTGTGACTATCATACATATCATAATAGAGTAATAGCATAGGGAGCCCTAATTACTACGTAATTGACCGTGAGACAACAACACTCATATTTGGTATCCTTATACATGTTTCATATATCATCTTGCTTAATCATAATTCGTTACTTGCACATGTACTTGACCTGGCGACAATTGGCTCAACATAACCAGGAGTCGTATAATTGCACTTCCTCGGGATAAACACTCGTGCAAGTCATCCTCCTTAAAACATCATAATATTACCAGGGAATATATATTTTCCCACTTGTGCATCCAAATACAACAATCATGAAAAATCATACCTAATCACCTTCTCGAACCATCGTAAAGCATATTAATAGTCAAGCCCACAATTTGCAACATATACATAATCATCAGCATAAACAAGGTTCATATCGATTAGGGCAAGTCAATAATATCATACAGCAATCCAGGGTTCAACATATAGCACAAAAGTTCATACACCCCTAATCATGCCATTCTAGTTCACCTAGATCAATTCTAAGCATCAATATAATTATCATGATACGACAAACCCGGTATGCCGTGCTAATCCCTCATCAGTTCTGGTCGTTCAAACACCGGTTTAACCTTCCCGTACTAAAACGTCAATTTCACGAACGAACCCCGAATTAAAATTCGAGACCGTCCTAATATCCCCTGCAGTATCCCCGTCAATATTAGTTCTAGGCTCCGGGTCAAATTCTCGATAAAAACACATCAAACCCTGGCCGGAGCTAAATTCAGCGGTTTGGACCCCGGCCTAAATAATTACCAAAATTCAGGGATTAGAACTAGAGGATTGATTACCTCGCTGCAGGAAGCTCGTAAATGAAATTTGGGCTCAATCCGGCTTCCGGATACTCCGAAACCCTAATTTGGTAGATCGGGAATTCAAGAAATTCCTGAACCAAAAACTCGTTTTAAAGCTCAAAATCGATAAATCACGATGTATAGATGAATTAGGCATTACTTACGGGATTTTTGGATCACTAGGGCTCAAGAATTTGAGCTTTGAAATTTTGGCCGAGTCCCCTGAGCGCTCTGCTTCTCTCTGTCGCAAGAAATGAAAAAGGAGAAGGGAAATGGATGGATGCGTTCGGTGGAATTAAATGGCCGTGTATATATATATATATATATATATATATATATATATATATATATATATATATATATATATAATTAATACGTATACTTATCCGATCGATCGATAATCCGATTTTTGCTGAAATAGTGTCGAAATGCTCGATTTTAAATCGCGAACTTTCTAGCGATCGAAATATGGGTTTTGCCGTAACGGGATGTTACATCTTGATGAAAACATCTTGCTTCAGTGGCTTTGTGAAAATATCAACAATCTGATCTTCTGTCTTCACATACTTCAATGTCACTTCTTTCTGCTCCATGCATTCTCGTAAGAAATGATATCTCGTATCAATATGCTTAATGCGATCATGAAACACCGGGTTCTTTGCTAGCGCCAGGGAAGACTTGTTATCAACATAAATCTCACTTGACTCTTCTTGTGCCATGTTCAACTCCTTCAGCAACTTTCTCAACCATATCGCATGACACGCACACGATGTCGCAGCAACATACTCAGCTTCACAAGTAGATAATGTCACAATAGCTTGCTTCTTTGAACTCCATGTGAAAGCTGTATCTCCCAGAAAAAATACAAATCCTGTAGTGCTTTTGCGATCATCCATGTCTCCTGCCCAATCATTATCGCAGTATCCAACCAATTTGAAATTTTCTGCTTAGTATAAAGTAGAACATGATCAATTGTACCTTTGATGTAGCGTAATATCCTCTTGGAAGCATTCTAGTGTGACATAGTAGGTGCCTCCATGTATCTGCTGACTAATCCAACTGCGTAGAGAATATCTGGTCTAGTATAAGTCAGGTATCTCAGACTTCCCACCAGGCTTCTAAACTCTGTTGAGTTGACCTTCTCTCCTTCACCATCCTTGGATAGCTTTAGTCCGCACTCGGCTGGTGTGATTACAGGATTACAATTCTCCATCTTAAACTTCTTCAGGACTTCTTTGGCAAAACCACTCTGTGAGATGAAAATTCCTTCCTCCTTTTGACTTACTTCAATTCCAAGATAGTATGACATTAGTCCAATGTCTGTCATCTCGAACTCACGAACCATCGTCTTCTTAAACTCTTCTAACATCTTAGGATCGTTGCCTATGAAGACGAGATCGTCTACATATAGGCAAACCATCAATATTGCTCCCCTTGCACCTTGCAGTATAGTGCATGCTCATGTGGGCATTTGCTGAATCCATTCTGCTGAAAATACTTGTCAATCCTGCTATTCCAAGCTCTCGGTTCTTGTTTCAGACCATACAATGCCTTCTTCAGCTTCAACACCTTATCTTCTTAACCTTCAACGATATATCCAGGGGGTTGCTCAATATAGATATCTTCCTCAAGATATCCATTCAGAAAAGCTGACTTCACATCCATCTTATGTATCTTCCATCCATTTTGAGCAGCGAGAGATATCACCATCCTAATACTCTCCATTCTCGCCACGGGAGCAAAAAATTCATTATAGTCAATGTCGGGTCTCTGACTATATCCTTTAGCCACCAATCTTGCTTTGTGCCTGACAACTTCTCCTTTTGTGTTCTTCTTAGCTTTAAATACCCACTTCGCACCGATGGGCTTCTGATTCTCAAGAAGTGACACAAGCTCCCAAGTCTTGTTCTTCTCAATTGCTCCAATTTCTTCATTCATAGCTTTCTTCCATTTTTCATCCTTCATGGCTTCTTCAACATCCACTGGTTCACTATCAGTGAAATAACAGTAGAGTGTCAATTCATCACCTTCAATGGTTGTCGTTGTCATAAATTTCTTCAAGTCTTCTATACTTCTGTGGCCTTTCTCGGGGAATTTCACTAGATTCTCCTTTTGGGCTGGCAGGCTCTCTGTGACTGGGTGGACTTGTCACAGGTGTAGCTGTATCTGGTTCATCATCACTTTCATCCATAGTGAGTGGATAAAAAGTATAACTCTTCTTTGCTTCAGTAGTCCAGTCCCATGTTGCTTCTTCATCAAATACCACGTCTCTAGTGATGATCAGTTTCTCTTCCATAGGATCAAAAAATTTGTAACTTTTTGAGTGTTCTAAGTATCCTAGGAATATGTACTTCTTGCTTTTGTCATCCAACTTCTTCCTTTCTTGATCTGGTACGTGCACATATCCGACACTTACAAAAACTCGTAGGTGAGAGATTGTGGGTTTCCTTCCGCTCCATGCTTCTTGGGGTGTTTGATTCCAAACACTCTTTGTTGGTGACCTGCTCAGCAGGTAGACTGCACAATCAACAGCTTCAGCCCATAGCTCCTTTGGCAGGTTCTTGCTCTTCATCATGCTTGTCACCATGTTGAGGACAGTTTTGTTCTTCCTCTCAACGACTCCATTTTGCTGTGGTGATCTTGGGACTGTGAGAAACCTGCGAATTCCTTGATATTCACATAACCTTCTGAACTTCTTCAGCATAAATTCTCCACCTCTATCTTATCTCATTGCTTTGATGTAGCGGCCACCTTCATTCTCTACGAGCATCTTGAACTTCTTGAAAGCTTCAAATGTGTCTGACTTCTGCTTCAAGAAGTAAACCCATGTCTTTCTACTGTAGTCGTCAATGAACAATAGGAAGTATTTGTTCTTCCCGATCGATGTTGGGGTGATCGGTCCATAGAGATCTGCATGGACGAGCTCAAGTGGTGCTTTAGCTCGTGACAGGGACTCCTTCGGGAAACTTGCCCTGAATTGCTTTCCAACTAAGCATCCTTCACACAATTGGTCTGGATGATTGATCACCGGCAGACCATGCACCATATTCTTCTGACCGAGCAACTTCAGGCCTCCAAAATTTAGATGGCCATACCTCAGATGCCATAGCCATGTAGTGTCTTTCACACATGCTTTCAAACACTTCGCCATTTCAGTTTGAATGTTTAGGGTGAACATTCTGTTTCTCGACATTGGTACTCTGGCCAACAACTACTTTTTCTCATTTAGCAGCTCCAGTTGACGATTCACCATGTGGACTTCATAATTTTTCTCCATCAGCTGACCCAAACTCAGGATGTTACTTGTCATGTCTGGGACATAGTACACATCACTGATAAATTGTTGTGAGCCCTTCTTCAGCTGGATGAGTATAGTTCCTCTGCCTTTGATAGGAACCTTCGAGGAATCTCCAATACGACATTTCCTTTCACTGATTCATCCATATCCACGAACATGTTTCTTTTTCCACACATGTGGTTGCTTGCTGCATTATCCAGATACCACATGTTATCTCTCGTTTTTCATCTCCTTGATGTGACAGCATCAATGTGCCTTTGACTTCTTCTAGCACTTTGTTTGCTGTCTCCTCTACTTCTTTAGGCGGACTCCAACATTCCGATGCATAATGCCCGTACTTCAAGCAATTATGGCACTGGACGTTGGATTTATCACGAACTTCATTTGATCTCCAACTTCCTCTTCCATGTCCAAGACCACGAACTCTTCCTCTGATGGACGTTTCATAATTGTTCGTGGTGAAATTTCCTTCGTCTCTGCTTTGATATGCTCCTCGGGCTCTGCCTCTTCCTCTGCCTCTGTAGTTGCCTCTGCCTCGACCTCTGTACTGACCTCCTCCTTGTGCGCCTTATTTCTCCTCCGTGGTAGCTTTTGTAGCTAACACGTGTTCTGATGGTTCTTCATTTCTTTTATTTAGCCTTTCCTCTTGTGCTTGCAATGAGCCGATAACTTCATCCACTGTCATCTTTGACAAGTCTTTTGCTTCCTCCATGGCCACCACCACATAATCGAACTTCGGTAATAATGACCGTAGAATTTTGTCCACCACTTTGGTCTCTTCAATTTTCTCCCCATACTGCTTCAGTTTGCTGGCGATAGACTTCACACGGGCGGTGTAATCTGAAACAGATTCACCTTCTTTCATCTTCATTGCTTCAAAATCTCCTCTGAGTGTCTGAATTCGAACTTTCTTTACTGGTTCTATGCCTTGCATTTTCTTTTGCAGAATCTCCCATGCTTACTTTGCTGTGGTAGCATCTGCTATTTGATCGAACATGGATTCATCAAGACACTGATGAATGAGAGTGAGTGTTTTTTTATCACTCTTTCTATTTTTTCTCAATACCTCCTTTTCAGTAGGAGATAATCGAGAATCCTCCGCGGGAATCTCGTAACCTTTTTCAACAATATCCCAAGCATCTTGGGATCCCAGCAAGGCTCTCATACGGATGCACCAATTTTTGTAATTGGTTTTGGTAAGGTGGGGGAATTGAATAGGAAAAGTGGATTTTTCGGCCATGGAACAATCGTGATAACAAAAACACGAGATATTCTTTTCTGATGTGGAAGTTCAGACTACGCTGCAACCACAGAGCATACTTAAGAATAATTCGGGCTCTGATACCACTTTGTTGGAAATAAATTAATTATTTCTTTATAATTAAAAAAAACTAATGGTGGGCTTTTGGGTGAGCTCGTTGTTCTAGCTAGAAAAATGGAAATGAGAATTTTGGGGTTATTTAATTGGAGGGAGATATGAAATGGCAGAGAGCTTCTTTTGAGAAAATGGGAACTGCTTTTTATTCTTCTTTCTTTTTGCTCTTGCTCTGCTATTTACACAAGAACTTCAAAGTGTATTTATAGCCCTCCAAGCTTACAAAAATCTGCACCCTAATTCTTATGGCAGTTGAACCGCCATACACCATTGTGGCTCTGGTTTTTTTTTCTTTCTTTATTCACACTCACCTAATTGGTTCTACACAATTCCATACTGATATTTTCTTTTGACACACCATTACATCACACACGCAGCTAGCTTCTAGGATGTTCTGATTTTTAGTTCATTTTAACAATTAAACTTTATTTTTAATTTCAACAGACACTGTTCAAGAGGAAGCAGTAGGAACAATAAGGCAGGTAACTGTAGCTGCTACAACTCCTCCACCAGATGCAGAGCTAATTGATAACGATCGCTTTACTTTGGTGGTAAACTGAAGACAGAGGGCACTCCAGATGAGTAGGCAGGCACTCCATCCTACAATTGGATCATCATTGAGTAGTGGAAATCATTATAGAACCCATCATGATGGCCTGCAGGCACTCCAGATGAGTAGGCAGGTGTTGGAAATGTATATATGAATAGCTTTGAAAATTATAGAGTCTCAAGTGGAAAATCTACCACATTGGTAGTTTTACTTGGTGAAATGTGTATAAAGATAAGAGCCTCTCTCCTAAGGGCTTGCCCCTTGGGGTGACCCACTTTTGTGGAAGAGGGAGGACCTAACGGACCACAACACACACGCGCGCGCCGTCTGTCTGACTGACCGCTAGGTCGGTCGATTGGTTCACTTGAGACTATATATATATTTTTGGAGAAATTCCGAACGAAATTAATTATCTGCTAATTAATTATTAATCTGTTATTCTGAGGAATATTCTAAGGATAATCGATTAAAAAGGAATATTCGAAGGATAATCCCGCAGGATTTATTTTAATCGACGGTTTTAATTAAGAAAGTTATTATCTTCCATAATTAATCCGACTTATTCCCCAAGCAAGAGGATATATTCCTAGGGGTTCGGCTCCTATAAATAGCCGCCTCCCCAGCCCCTCTAAACAGATCACAACGAGCATAAACACAATAGAGAGAGTGTTCAGAGAACTCCGGTTTTCGCACAAAACCGCGAGTATTCAGAGGAGCTGTTTTATCCTGGAGACGACTGGTTGATAGTCTGCCATGCGCATCGAAGGTAGTGCCGCGAACGTCTTAAAGAGAGCGACCTAGTCCGCGACTCAGCTCTAGATTCGGTAACCCTAATTTTTCCTGTTCGTTTTTTAACAATTTTAAGACGTTTGGTTGCTGTCATATGTACCGAACAGGATACCGGAACAGAAGGAGTAGCCCTCAGGCAATCTACTATCTCGCCTTTTGAAAGCCGATTGGAATCTGTTCTTGGCTTTCGTTCTACAATAGATCGCGTTGGAATTGGTCCTGGCCTCCACGTCTCGGAAATCAGAAGAGGCGTGTAATTGAAGATAACGAGGAGGCCCGGTGTATAAATATGTGACAAGAGATTAGATATATTATATACATATATGTTTGAGAGTTTTGTCTGCTAGTTGTCGCAGGTTGGATGTTTTAATTTAAAGCATATGTCGCCAACGTTGTGGGAAAAAGAACAAGAGAGTTGCTCTTGGCGACAGCTAATGGAGTCCTTCGCTGGCAAGCTCATTACTGAATGGGCCTTCATTCCCGACCGGGCTAAACTAACGGAAAAAATGCCCTAATATATTGCTTCTTAATTGGACACCAAGTGAGAAGGATATAGAGTGGGTTTTCCTACCCACAAAAACCTAGAGTGCTAGCGAGGCATGAAAGAAGAATTGATCTTCTTATTTTGGGCCCACGAGCTGCCTTTGTTTCATGGTTTCTCTATTTATTTTATTGTTATGTGTAAAACAACAATATTAATTGATCTTCCATTTTTCCTTGGACGAGATAACAAGGCGGATGGTAGGAATGGAAGATACCCGTCTCGGTAACTATGGAGCCGGGATGGTGGAGCCAAGTTGTGGGTGTGAGGCTCTTCTAAAAGGCGGGAACCGACTCGTTCCGTTGCTTTGGCTTGTGGCAGCTAGGGAAGAAGAATTGCTTGGAAATTGAGAAATAGAGAATGCATTGACTCATCGAAAAGAGTTCAGAATCAAAAACTTTTTTATGAATCATTATGATAAATGATAAGCTGGAATCTATTTCACTTGAGTTCTATGCGTGGTATTGAGAAATCCATATTAATGCGATAAAGTAAAATAGAATTGATGCATGTATATGTGGTCATTGAGATGTATTACCTCGATGATTAGAGTATAGATAGAATACATGTTGTGGAATAGAATGGTTTTGTTTGAATGCGTGCATATATATGAAGAATATGTGGGAATAGAATAGATTAATTTTCCATAGTGCGATATTGTAGAAGTACTTTTGTCAGTACTAGATGAACCATTGGGGTTGCTCTGAAACATTAAAGTTTCAAGAATGAGAGCATCAAGCCGAACCAGATCCACACCAAATAGAATGGTACCCTTCGTGGTAACCATAAGATTGCCACTCAATCCTCTGAGAATGACGCTATGTTTCTCAATTAAATTTGAGAAAAACTAGGTCATATGACACGAAAGTGTTAGAGCAAGTTTAACATAGTATTGTGTTAACTTGATTAAAGAAGAGGATTTGGCAATAACAATCGCTTAGGCGATGACAGAGGTTAGCCTTAATGGTAACTCTGGAGAATGGTTGCTGGACACTAGCGCCCCAAGGCATGTCTGTGATAGACGATCTAAGATGGATTCTTTTTGGGACGTGTGTGTCCCTGTAAAGAATTAGAATATCTAAAGTCACATTCCCATATTATTCTCGAACGCTTGAGAAATTTTGTATCCAAGCAAAATGACCCATAAAATATGTGGTTAGAGAATCAAAATCAATAGATCTGATTTATGTTGATATGGGTAAACTTGATGGAAAGACAATAAATAATTTATTACTCTTTAGAGTGCTCTGATTGTCTAACTAGTTATTCGAAATAGTTTGAAATGCCTAGTTGCATTATGATTGCACTGATTATTCGATATGTAGCATGCATGTGGTAGCGTTAGAGAATCAGTGACATGATAACTAGAAGAGCATATGAGTGTGTAAGTTATTGTAAAACACATAAGCCTATGAAACGAAATACTCATTAGTTTGAGAAAACCATTGATGTCAATAGATTCCATTTATATTAAGAAATAGTGGGGGTGATATCCTGCCTACTATTGGAAATAATGGATAACTAGTGGGGTGATGAATCTGAGTATGAACTCAGAAGAGACAAATGAACCATAAATCACGAAAGGACTTTGGTTATGAAGTTGTTATCTACACCCTAAGAAAGAAAGATCCTACAAGTCTGCTAGAAGTTTGAACTTCCATAAAGATGCAGAATTGTGGCAGAATCCATTATTAACGAAATGGAATTATTGGAGTCTAATAAGACTTAAAATCTTGTAGAGTTACCTCTTGGTTGAAAAGCCTTGGATACTATATCGATAGAATCGAACAAGATTTGGCATCTTTGAGAATTACCTCTTGGCAATGAAGTCATGGGTAATAAATGAATTCTTAAAAGAAAAGTGAAACCTATTGGTTTAGTTTATGAGTATAAGGATCGCCTAATAGCTAAGGCTTTAAGTGAAAAGGAAAAATAGTAAATTTTCCTTTTATCTATTCACCATATGTAGAATAACATCCATGTATGTTCTGATTGCTAGTGTTGTGCGTCAGATGGATTGTTAAACATGTTCTATGAATGGTGATTTAGATAGGAAAATCTACATGGGACAACCTATAGGGTTCTTATTCCTGAACATGCTTAGGGAGTCTATAGTTAGAAAAATCTTTGTAAGATTTGAAATAGACTCTAAGACGATGGCATGAATAAATTGGTTCTCTCTCATGGTTTTAAAAGTGAAAGTGACAAGTGCATTCAGTACAAATTTGAGAATGACATGTCAATATTTGGTACAAAGACTCGTAATGTCAATATTGAAAAACCATGATGGTTGAGAATTTTGAATGTGAAGGATCTGAATGAAACAAATGTTATGCTTAGATATCCTAATAACTAGGAAAATAGAAGATGTACACCTGCATACATGTTTGATGATGCTCGTATAAATATTTAAAGAACACCTAAGACGGTGTAAGAAAGTTAGAATATACTAGTATTTACAGTCTGCGAGAGGCAACTGATAAACATGAGACCCGATTTAGTGGAGGGTACTTGGAAGGCTTACTGATTGTCCTAGTATAAAGCATTGAAATTCTATTGAAAGGGGTCACGGGACACCTTAAAAGAACAGAAAAACCTTGGTATTTGTTATCAAAGGTTTTGCTGTATTGGTAGGGTATAGTGATGCAGATTAGAATACCCTATAGAGGACTCCAAGTCAACAAGAGGCTGTGTTTTAAACATCGATAGAGAAGCTATGTCTTGGAAGTCTAAGAAGTAAACGATCCTGGCTCAATCTACTAAGAAATCAGAAATGATAGAACTAGCAATGGCTAGTAAAGAGGAAAGTTGATTGAGAGGGTCACTACTAGAGATTCCCTTATGGGAAAGACCGATCCCTCAGGCAGTTGATTAATTGTGATAGCACCGCAGCTATTGCAATAGAAGGGAACCGCTTCTAGAACGAAAAGAGGCGACAAATTTGTCGTAAGCACAGTACTGTAAGTGGACTCCTAACGATAGGAGCAGTGAGGGTGGATCATATAAGATCCGAACAGAATCTAGCTGATCCTTTGATGAAAGGATTACCTAGAGAGAAAGTCCAAAATACCGCCAAGGGTATGCGACTTATGCCTACCAAACCACGGACTACAAGTGATGGTAACCCGACCCAATAGACAGGAGATCCCAAGAAATGGGTTCAATGGGTAATAACAAGTCATGAATAGTATGTGAAAAGTTCATGCATAGTGAATCATGAATCCCAAAGCTACGAGTCACCCTTGGGAAATTGGAAGTGTAACCACTACACTAAGGTTCAAATCTTCGCGATACCTTAGCTTATGCCCGATCTTATGGAAGTGTTGATGCTCAGAGATAGTTTCAAAACTATTCAAGTGGGGGATTGTTGGAAATGTATATATAAATAGCTTTGAAAGCTATAGAGTCTCAAGTGGAAAAACTACCACATTGGTAGTTTTACTTGGTGAAATGTGTATAAAGATAGGAGCCTCTCTCCTAAGGGCATGCCCCTTGGGGTGACCCACTTTTGTGGGAGAGGGAGGACCTAACAGACCACCACATACACGCGCGCGCCGTCCGACCGGCCGGCCGGTCGATAGGTCGGTTGGTTGGTTGGTTCTAATAATTAATTATTAATCTATTATTCTGAGGAATATTCTAAGGATAATCGATTAAAAAGGAATATTCGAAGGATAATCCCGCAGGATTTATTTTAACCAACGATTTTAATTAAGGAAGTAATTATCTTCCTTAATTAATCCAACTTATTCCCCAAGCAAGAGGGTATATTCCTAGGGGTTCGGCTCCTATAAATAGCTGTCTCCCAAGCCCCTCTAAACAGATCATAACGAGCATAAACACAATAGAGAGAGTGTTCAGAGAACTCCGGTTTTCGCACAAAACCGCAAGTATTGAGAGGAGCTGTTTTATCCTGGAGACGACCGGTTGATAGTCTGTCGTGCGCATTGAAGGCAGTGCTGCAAACGTCTTAAAGTGAGCGACCTAGTCCGCGACTCAGCTCCAGATTCGGTAACCCTAATTTTTCCTGTTCGGTTTTTAACAGCAGGCACTACATAATGATAGATCCTTTCCTGGCTTAACTGGATATCGTTCTAGGAGCACAGCTGTGGCTCTACCTCTTTCTCATTTAAAGGTAGAGGGAGATAGAGAAAGAGAGGTTAATGAAGCTTCTCATTTAGAATATCAGGGGTTTCAATGTCCTTGATAAACACTTAACTGTTTTAGCATAGTTGAGGAAGCTAAAAATTGATATAGTATGCCTATTAGAAACTCGTGTAGTGGAAGAAAATACTACGACTATAATTTTAGACGCTTTTTCTTCCTGGGAACACTTAGATACCTATTCAAAATCAAAGTTTGGGCCGGTTTGTATATTTTGGAGACCAGTTTTAAAGTCACTCGACTTGCTTAAAGTGAACACTACTGTAAGGTAAATGTTTGTGTATAGTTCAAATAAGGAAGCAGAGAGGAGGATATAATATCATGAGATGCTGCTAAGAAAGGAAATTAGTGCGCCAATGGCCATTTCTTGGAGACTTTAATGCCCTTGCAGAGTTGAATGAAGCCTCAAATACACAAGTTATTACACAGAGCATGTTGGATGTTAGGGGTTGGATGAGTGACATGGAAGTTGTTGATGATAAGGTTGTTGGCTCGTGGTTTACATGGTGGACTGCATAGAGGGCTAATCACATAACAAAAAAATTGGTAGACCACTTGTGAATGAAACTTGGTTGGAAGTTTTCCCTGTAATTTCAGCAAATACTAATCCACCAGGGGTACCAGATTAGTACTGTGGCATTTTGTTGAACATTAATCCTAGACTGGACACATTGTCGAAGCCATTTGAATATTTTTTCTTCTGGCAATCTCATCAACGTACCTGAGCATTATCAAGGAAGCCTGGAAGAAGATTGTAAATGGGTATCCTCATTATGTTTTCTATGCTAAGCTGCAACAAGTAGGGGTGGACAACGGGTAACATGTATTTGGGTATACCCGTACCTGTAGGGTTTTTTTAGGGTAACAGGTACACATATTACCCGTAATGTTATTAACGGATGGTATGTGGAATTGCACATTCCTACTTTAGGGATTACCCGCAAATATCCGTTTGAGTAATATAGGCTGAAACTGAAATCAGAAAGTTGGGCTTCAATTGTCTTCAATACAGGCCCAATCCAGCCATAACCCTTTCGGCCTTTCCCTTGTCGACAGATGAGTCACGAGTGAGTAGTGACCCAGCTCTCCCTCTCCTCGCGACAGGCAGGCACTAGGCGTAGTGCCGCAGTCACCGTGCAGCCAGCAGCAGCTCTCCAATTCCAATCGCCCATCGCTAATGATGTCAATAATTTTAGTATCAACTTCTTTAATTGTGAACGTAGACTCCTAAAACCAACCGGTGCTCTCTAATTCTAATATGATGGGTCTGAACCACTAAATATTCCTTTTGTTTGCTGTCCACTTTAATTGGCAGGAGAATTGCAGAACGGAAGTAGCTTGGCAAATTATTAATTGGCAGCAGAATTGCAAACCGAGTATTTGTGATTGTATGACTAGGATGAAGTTTGTAATTCGTATGAATTTTGTGATTGTTAACCATGTACAAGTTGAGTTAAATTTTTTAAAAAAAATTTAACTTTGGATATTTATGGGTACTATGGGTACCCGTTATCCATCCCGTACGGATAATGGGTACCCGTTTACCCATTCGGGTTTGGGACATGGGATGAACTTTGGCCTCCAAACGGGACTGAGTACCCGTTTCAAACGGGACAGGTATCCCGTCCCGTTCCGTTGCCCACCCCTAGCAACAAGTGAAATTGGGACTTAGAAATTAAATAGAGAATTGAGTTAATAGCATTTTGTACTCTTCTATTATAACCATCTATTAATTTTTCGCACTTTCATAACCTTCATCTATCGCAATGTAACATATTTACTCTTCTATCAATATCTACATTCAATAGCCGTTGAAGCGGATAGGAAATTACTAGTATGCCCCTTTCTTATCACTTTAATTAATTGATTGCTTAAAATTATTCTTTTAAGTTAATTTTCCGCTTCCCTTTCGTTTTCTTTGTGAAATTCTCTTCCCTTTGTTGTACCGAGAACGCAAACAGAATCCGAGATCGACTCCTTATCTCCTGCAGTTAGCTTCTCCATCGGCGGGGACCTCCCTCCGACCGCGGCTTCGTCTACGAAGCTCCTTAAGAAAATCTTCGAGTTCCATCTTCTCCTCCGTTGACCTCTCTTCCGTCGAGCCTATCTCCTATCATCTAGGCTCATATGAGGAATCAAATAGGTAATTAATCAATCAATTAAGCCTATCTCCTATCATCTAGGCGCATATGAGGAATCGAGGAGGTGAGTTTACCAGATTCGTGCCTTTGTCATTTGGATCCACCGCCCTCCCCTCCGCCGAGGGGGAAGCATGGTCGACTGTCGAGTTCAGTGGAGCTGCAGAGAGGGATTGGTGTGGACATGTGGTTTCTCTTCTTGCTTGTGAAATGACAAATCGAAGGGAGGGGTCAAGGCTTCTCGTTTATAATACCACAAAGGGAAAGAAAAGGGAAAATTAAACAATAAAATTGTTGCTATTTTATTTTTGCTATGAAAAAAAATAATTAAAGTGAGCAAGGAGGATATATTAGTCATTTCTCATCCCTTTAAACTATTATTGGATGAATTATTAATAGAGGTGTATATTTGTTACTTTACGACAGAAAAGGGTATGAAAGTGTTAAAAAATAATAGAAGACACGTTTGTTAATTTGTAATAGTAGAAAAGTATAAAATGCTATTAAATTTAGAAAATTTTATTTGAATATTTCTCGAAGGGTGAAAGAAGCTGAGGCAGCGTTGGAGGTTGCTCACTAGTCACACTGCTATGCAGTATTGGAAAATCCTACAGCTGAGTTGATAGAAGAAGAAAAGAAACTAGGTTTGGAATGTATGTAACTAGGGATGGCAAATTACCCACCCATGGGTAATTATACCCAAACCCAAGTAGACCCATTGATAATGGGTTGGGTATTGGTGAAGTGCATATGGATTTGGAGGTTTATAGATGGGTTTGGGTTTGGGGCTTCCATAATCTAAATGGGTATGAGTTGGATATGGATATCCATTTACTTGAGGGTGTTTTAACTACACATGCAAAAATTGGACCTATTTGCAAAACTTGAAAAGTTTAGGTACCAAAATGTAAGACCAAAAAAATTTAGGTACCAAAACGTAATTTTCCATCGATATTTGAAGACTTATATGCAAAAAAATTAAATTTAGGTACTAAATATGCATGTCTATTAAGTTTGGGTACCAAACTGTAATTTGTATTTGGGCATGGGTACAAACCCAAATCCATTTGATATAAACCCAACTCAACCCAAAGTAAATGGGTATGGGTACAAACCCATCAAACTCTACCCACATCCATCTATTTGGATTTCATACCCAACCCAATTGGGTTGGATAGTAAGAAACCCATGGGTATGGGCAAAGTTGCCATCCCTATATGTAACTGCTAGGGCAGAGAAATAAATAATTTAGTTGCATTTCATAAATAATAGGTGGGGTTATTACTAATTGGTTTGAATAAGTATTACTAATTGTAGATGACTTATTCCAACAATCGTTCCACATATTTTATAATGTCCACCATTTGTTCTGTTCTCATGTTTAATATGCAATTCCACATAATTATCATCCATATACTTATTATTTTGGTTAGTAATAATAACTAATCTAATGGATTAAACTAGAGAAAAAGAACTAGTATGATGGACAAGATGCTTCTTTTTGTCCAACGGAAATCTATAGGTGAAGGGGTGATATTTCCTAATGTGAGAACAAGATCCGCCTGAAGAAAAGTTCGAAAATGAAATTGCTTACCTCCGTAGTCCATGCCTTTCTTTTATAAACTAGTTTGGTGACAGATTTGTTGGTCGGAATGTAATTTAAATACAACATATTAATGATACGTAAATAAAATTTTTTAAATTATTTGAAATGCTAAATTTCGTATGACATTAAGGTGACATCGAAATTATGTTTCTATTTTTTTAAAGTCTTATAACTTTTTATCAATGACACACTGTAATCTTAATGATTTAACCAAAGTTGTCAAACCGGTTTAAGTAGTTGAGCCGGTCAAGCAAGTTTTTCGAAGTTTAATGGTTTGATTGGGTCCAACTTGTTTGAGCCGTTTTACAACTTTTTGTAAATATATATATATATATATATATATATATGCATTTAAGATAAAAAAGAATTTAATGAGTGAAATGAAATGTACATGACTTATGGGGAGTTCTACGGTACCTAGGGTGAAATCCGGGGTACCACATACATTGAGTAAGAAAACGCTATCCAGAACTTGAATTAACTGATCTTTCGGACATAATATTATAGTCTAACCCTTAAAGATCAAAATCTAGGTCTTAATTCTATAAATCTTATACCCCAATATCAGTTTAATTAGAAACAACAATCGACGGTTATGATTCGTCTAAATATAGACAAAAAAATCAATGCACCATCTTAGGGTTTATAGTTTATGATAGATAATTAGGACCTAGGGTTCACTCATTAAGGATTAGGGTATGGTATCATGCCCAAAAATCCTGCTAATTCGAGATCTAGATATCGTTTTCATACTCAAAATATGCGGTACCCCGGATTTCACCCGGGGTACCATAGAAGGCACCCCTGGCTATTATATATATAATTAATTGGCAAAGGCTAGCGTACGACTGACGTATGCTGTATGCCTGTGTTCACACTTGGTTTTTGCGCTTCAATATATTTCGTTGAACCAGAGCCGTCGGTTATTATTTTTTTAGATTAAATGAATCTCATGGCTTGGGTTAGGGAATGATGGACTGGGGTTCACCCATTAGAAGTTAGGGTATAGTATCATGCCCCAAACTCTGATTAATTTGTGCTTTAAATAGTAAAACTCGATGGGCGTACACCGTACGTCTGACGTACGCTAGCCTGAACCTTAATTATATATATATATATATATATATATATATTAAAAATTCACATTCCATAAAAGAATCTTTAGCCAATATATTAAAACATACAAATATCAGTACCCACGTGGCCACGTCCCACCATCCCCTTCCCTCCCTTCTCCCTTCCAACAATCTGACAACTAGTTTTATAAAGATCATTTTGGAGCCTGACTTTGGTCAGACCTGCTCCAACCAGTCCGCCAATAAAGGTTTAACAACATTGGTTATAACATTCTTGAATAATCATTCATAACTTGTATATCTAATGATGTAGTCTCTTAGTTGCTTATAGTAGAAAAGCAAATTGACATAACAAAAATAAAGTTTGTCTGAAAAAGCGTAGCATAAATAGGAAACACATAATCAGAATCTTTAGCCAATACTTCTTTTTTATTAAGAAAGAATACATATATATATATATATATATATATCAATATCTCCATAAAGTATTCTACACAATAAAATAAAAAAAATTAGTAAGAAATAACATATTCCGTTCATACTCTATGTAATGAAAAAAATGTTATCAACCAACGTACTCAAATTCAGTTGAAAGAAAATTTTATTCACTCAACAAAAAAAAAAAAAACAATTAAACCTATCTTGTGGTACCTATCTTGCTAATGCACATGACCACATCAATGCGTTCATGAGAACTCTAACCCGAGTTTCATGATTTTTGTTGTACTAAGATTATTTCATATCAAACTAAATAACTCTGAATGTACATATGGTCAATTACTCTATAAGATAAAAGATTTAAAAAAGTGAAATCATATACAAAAACAGTATTTAGAAATTGTGTTCTTTTAAACTCATCCATGGGTCTAATCATGTCGTAATATCAAGAGATTTAGGAATTAACGATTATCCGAACTAAAACTTTCAAAGAATTGATCACTTATAGTTTGCATAACAATAACGTTGCTTTATGGTAGTTCTAAAAATTAATACTAAGTTAAAAAATTCTATATCACATCTACACATTCTCACCTGCAATTCAATATGTAATATTTGTAATAAATTATATTTAGGTTTCAATTTTAAAATTATTCTCCATTTATAAGATATATATTAATTAAATATATTATTAAACTACAAAATATGAAAATTCAAATATCAAACGCCAAGGAAAGTACTTGAAACAACCTGGCCTTTTTCGAAAACTAAACCATAACTCAAACAAAAAAACTGGTTATTCCGGAGCAACCCAAACCACTTTTTAAACCAAACAAACCGACAAAGTTTAATAATATCAACGAAAAGCCCTAACACTTGGGCAATCACAAATGTACATGGGCGATGGGTCGTGCTTGGGACGACACGGCACAGGCAGGCTTCAGGCCCATTTATTTCGTGCTGTGCTTGACACGGCCCGTCAGTTTTCTTGTCGTGCCATGCAAGCCCATTTGTTAACTTTGCTAGGCCCGGCCCAGGCCCGGGCACGGAGAAAGATAGTATTAACCGATAATGTTTGAGAAAAGTAACAAAAAAGGGGGAAAAGAAAATTGGAAGTATAGCGAGTGTGATTTGGCTTTGTTTAATTCTTCGTCCATTTTTACTTATATTAGTAATTACGTATATATCTTTATGACACTTCTAAGTTCTAACAGCAACATATAATTCTTTTTCTACTTGTATTTTGTAATATTTGAACCTATAATTCTTTTTATATTTATTTTCTATCAAATAAATATTATTTTCTATCAAATAATTCTTTTTCTAACTTGACTCCTTGACTTCTCATCGATGCCACCAAAAGTGGGCAAATGAAAAGTTGTCACCTTGTTCATGGATCAATGCAAGTCTCAACGAGACCACTTATCAACCAAAACTAACCATGAATAGAATTCAAGTCCGAGGAACAAATGGAAAGGCAACAAAGGTCCTCACCGGGGTATGATATGGGATGTAAAACAAGAATGAATCACTCACTCTCAAGACCAGTGGGGTCGGGACCTTTTATGTGCAAATGATGTGCAAAATTATCAACACTCGGTCCTATCATCTCAATACCACGGCGGTAACCTCTAAATGCTAGAGTTCACGGGATGGTTGTCACCACTAGCTTGTCCGAAGGTCTTAGACACGGGTTCAAATGACTGGCAATTGTCTTGGACATGGGGAAAAGGCTTATTGGGTGGTGACAAACACGACATGAGGTTCTACATCTTCAACCTAAATCCGAAGGTTCTATGGTTTCGACTAAGACCCTTCTCTTCAACCAAAGGCCACTAGCATCGGCCAAAAACCTTATGTCTCCCTTCCAAACTATCACCCATCATGAACCACATTTAAGCGCTCTTCCTCGGTCTACTCTTGCTATCACATTATGGTTTGGTAGTGAAGGAGTTCTAAAACAATGTGGGGGTTTCAGTGGCTTGAGTGCCAAGAAACCCCTCTTAGAGCATACACTTTTATTTTCGTGGCACTCTCTACTTTATTTACCCCATTTTATCACCTCTTTTTCGTTTCTCTTTTCATTTATTTTTCTTGTCTTTTATTTTTGAGGGGGGTACTAGAGAGTAAAACCTTTGCCACCTATACATTTAACGACCAGTGCTCTCTTTTCAAGAACTCACTCCAACACTATACTTCATTTTCCCTTCCTAGCAAGAACCACACACAAACCTCCTATGTAGAACCTCTTTGGAAACTCAAAAGTGAAAGCTCTGGGATACAAGGATGATTCATGTTTAGACATGAAGAAAGGATTGGGGGTCGTTCTATCAACACCATTAAGCTCACAAGCACGAAGCTCCTACTTTAAGAACGACCCTTAAAGTCACAAGGCTCAAAGGGGTTGACAAGTGGATAACACATTTCGGGACAATCAACATTTGGGCGTGGACTAATCATATGCCTCCATCATACTCACTAGTGACAAATGTGATGTTAATCGCCATGTTAAGAGGGATCTAAGAACACAAGAAGAAAACGATCGGCTCAAAGCTCATATGGCTACCTAGTCACCCAACCATCTATTCCAATTCACAAAACACCATGCATGGAAATTGTAATCAACAAGTAATCGAGTCAATACATCCATTCATTTAAGCACACATGAGAACTAAAGTTTTGCACTATCCTAATGGACCTCTCAGTCATCATCATAGGATATACTCGATCACATGCAACAATTCAAGGTCAATGCCAATAAACACGAGATTTTCCCACACATCGACCACTTTGATCATGCAAACATTGCTTGGAGCCCTGAAATTTTTCAAATTTGGGCATACATCAAGGCTCCAAGCATCAATCACATTCACACAAGCATAATTGTATACTACCCCCCACACTTAAGCTCGACATTGCCCTCAATGGTGTAAGATAGGGGTAGAATGATGTTACCGCTTTGGCTTGGTGAGTGAAGGTTGGAAACGATTCCAGGGTAGGATATTTGGAGCTTCAAGGAGAGACAAAAACACACACACAAACACAATACGACTCGCTCAAGGCGAGGTTATTACAAACACAATACGATAGTAGTAGTAGTTTATGGTCACACAAACACAAATGAAAGAAAAATAACAAAAACAAGTTCAGAGTTACAAGTGGAGAAGTGGGGTGAAAGAAATCGGCTCTGCCACATATCTCACTCGTCGTCTACCTCTGGCAGGTGGAAGGACCCTCTCCCTCATCTAGAAGGCGGCCATGACGTCGAGCCATCAGCTCGAGGAGATCGGTCTGCCGGTTGAGGCGTGAAGTCACTCCCATGAAGCTCGTCTCTAGGCGATCCACCCTCTGGACGAGGGGATCACCTTCTGCTAATGGTGGTGGTGGGTGGGCTGGGCGCTGGAGCGGGGGACGCCGACGGAGGCCGGGTGCTCGAGCAGGTGTCTGCTCTGCTGGTGGGCCCTCAGGATCGGGCTCCACTGGAGCCGGCTCAACTGCTGCTATGATGACTCCTGATGGTCAGAGTCCCTCGAGGTACTCCACTCCTTACTCTCTCTTGAGTACCAGCTTTTGGTTGTAAAGGGTCGCCACTGGGAAGGGTTCCATCCTCCCGCCGTTGGTGCATCGAGCCAGATCCACGTGGAAGTGTCGGGCCGTCCGCGTAATGAGGCCCCCCATGTGCATGGTGTCCACTCTATTCTGCCCGAGACACCGGGCGAAAGAAGTGGCAATCAGAGATCCCAGATGGATCAGCTCCGCTGGACTCCTCATGGATTAGAGGGCAATTAGCCCTCTGTTCATCAACAGATGGCCTGACTGTAGGTTGGGACGATCGAGTTGGTGAGCAAAGTGTGGAGGATCCTCCAAGGAGTCCTCAGCTTCACAGCGTTGGTGCGGCTCCCCTCAAACTCATCTTGCTCATGCTCGGGGCGGCATAGGGCTCGAAATGCTCCCTAATAGTTGAAATCCACTATGTACTGCCGCTCCGCCATCGTCACGTGGGTGGTGTCGAGTCCCATGGCCTGAGCAAAGGCGTCGTAGGTCAGCACTCGTGGTTGACCTCCCAGCATGAACTCCACGTGTGGCGGCTCTTCTTGCTGGCCGGGACGGCGTGGGAGATGGTGGAGTAGAACTCCACGCATATCTCATGGTAGATCTGCTCATCCATCGACAGGAGCTGGCGCCACTGGGGGTGACAAAGTACCCTTGACATCGTGGCACGACACCTGAATAGGTTGAACATGTCTAGGTCCAGCTGCCAATGGGGACCAATCGGGCTGTCCGGGTGATGCACTAGGTAGCTTATGTACTCATGCAGTCGATGGATGAGCATATGTCCGGGTGATGCACTGGTAGGCGAACTTGTCTCCAAAATCCGGGTGATGCACTAGGTAGCTTATGTACTCATGCAGTCGTGCTCCAAGTTAACCATCCTGCACAAATCAGCAGACAAGCACCATACGTGGAAACAATCATCAAATATTGCTCATTGGGAGGAAAAGAGATCCCCCCCACACTTATGCTTCCACTACGGATTGTAAACATTTAAGCTCAAGCACACCGTGGCATTGTTGTGGGTATTTCACGGTTCATGCATACAAAAATTTTCACCACAACCCAAACCACGGTGGCTTCCATCCACCAACAATCATAAAGCTCCACATGCATTCTCCAAATAGCACTTGGTGGGAAAATTCTAAAAATAAAGACAATTCAATTCAAACATGCCTACCAAGGCTCAACTAGGCTCATGCAATTACATTCCACCATTCAATCAACCTAATTCACCTAATTCCTCGCCCTAATTCTAGGTTCAACATTCAAAGCATCAAAATCATCCTCACTTCCCTACCTAATCCGATTCTCACAAAATTAACAAGGTGGAGCTGAAAAACCAACCTGGAGATGCAAGTAGGACGTAGAAGGAAGTGAGGTGCGGGCGAGGAAGGCGAAAATGGCCAAAAAACAGGTCGGGGAGGGGTCGCCGGAGCTTTGTCAGAAGCTCGTCGGGGACTCGCCGTCGGCGACTTGATCGAAAAAAACTTGCCCCAAAATCGCAGCACAGGCCGGTGTTGGTGAGGAAAAAATGGGTTTGCTAGCCGGAAATGGGTGAAAAAGTGAAAAACCGTCGGAATTTCGCGGTTTTCATGCAAGAATTCGAATTTTTCGGCGAGTTTTGGGTCGTGAAGTGAAGAGTCACCGTTCACGCCCCTTTTATAGGTGAAGCACGGAGTTCATGGACGCGTTGGCCTGTTCACGGTCTTAGAGACCGTGAACACTTAAACCCGTCCGTGAACTGAGGTTGGTCGACAGGTGGTGAACATGCAGAAGCGCCTAGTTCACGGACGCGTTTGCCTGTTCGAACTCAACAATATGTCAGTGAACTTCAGTGAAAACATGGCGCTTCTGGGAAAATTTTGGCTCAACCTATTCCACCGTGCCTCCTAATCGATCACAACACAACCTTAAAACGCAAAACCAGAAAACTTGGCACGAGAACACCACTTGAACTCTTCACTTGACACAAAAATGAAAATAAGGAAAAGAAAACAACCCTCCGTTGGGTTGCCTACCAACAAGCTCTAAGTTATCGTCATTAGCTTGACGGTTGGGGATCAATCACGTGTCCTCGTCACGGGGTAGCAAAGGTGTCGGATTGCTCCGGGTCATACACGTCCCTACACAATAAGAAAATAACACCAAGTCTAGCACAAGCAAAGCACACACACTCTCCAAACTGAAAATTAAAAGCTAGATTAACACCAAACAACTTTTTCAAAAAACAGACCGTTGTTCCAGGCAAAGGAGCCAAAAACTTGACTTGCTCTGAATATCACAATTAATTCCCGCCTAAGGTCCAAGTGTAAACCTTAGTCGGGTGTAATACAGGGCAAGTATGTTTAAATATCGACTCGGGCCGGTCCATGTACCCCTACTACAGTCATTTGAATCATTAACTAGCTAATCGGTTTTTGTTGAAAAGTTTGCTAATTAAAATAAAGCAAGGCAAAAGTAAATAGTTTTGAAATCTCTTTGTGAGAAGGATAACTCGGGTGTCGCTTCCCCCTAACTACTACCATGGTATGTGAATCGAAGTGATTTCTATGGGCAAGGTGACCGCGAATCGCTAGGGGACGCAAATATGGTCGTAGACCACACTCTCGATTTCCAAACCGAGGGATACATTATAAGCTATTCAAGTGGCCCTCTCGGTTAAGGAAATCGATGGTTGACTTACTCCCTCACCCAACCCAATGGTTGGTCGGCTTAATCGTGCTTAACCAAATTGCTTAATTCAACATAGAGGTTTACCCTACACTAACCTAGATAGGTGGCTTAAGAAGCCCTAGGAATCCCAACCCAATTGAGCCTTCCTTGAAGGGGGGGGGGGGGGGTTCCCCTCTAATCTAGGTTAGAATGGCCAATTAGATTGCTAAGCACAACATGCACAATCAACATGAAAAATACCTCAATCATTGAATTAAACAACACCCATAAACAATCATTCAATTCACATAACAACTACATGGCAAATTGTTAGGGTTTCACAACACCCAAGTGAAAAAGGAAACTACTCCATGCTATAAAGGGGAAGAACATAAGAGGAGGAGGTAGAAACCATCATGGTGATGCCTCCAATCTCCTTTGAGCTTGTGTTGATCTTCTCTTGGGAAGAATCTTCCCAATTCACCACTTGGAGCAAACCCTAGCCTTCTTTCTTCTTTGGTTCGTTCTTTCTCTCTCTAAATCTGAAGAAGAAGGCTCTTTCTCACTCTTGGCTCCTCCTTCTCTCTTCCCTTCAACTCCCCTTTTAAACAGGGATCGGGCTCAGTTCACATCCTCAGTTCACGACCGTGAACTCTTGAACGCGTCCGTGAACTCAAGGTTGCCGTCGAAACGCAACGCTTCGCTTGCACAAGTTCACGGGAAATAGCCCCAGTTCACGGTCTTAGTGATCCTGAACTCACTCAGCGTCAGTAAATTCAGAATCGCACTGGACGCCTTGATGTTCACCAGCAACAGCTCCTCTTCACGGTCTTAGCAGATCGTGAACTTCCAAGAGAAACTGTGAACTGTCTGTTTTTTCACCTCTTCTCCCGGTTTTCGCTCCTTTTCGTCCAACTTCCGACTCCGGGGCTGGTTTCACCTGTTAAATCCTGAAATATGCTAAAACACAAGAAACCTCGCATAAAACCACCCTTTAAGGAGCACAATTGCCACAAATGCCTAAGAAAAAACAAGAGAAAATGTGTACAATTAGACCCGAATCATTGCACTCCCCTCAGGGCTGCAAACGAGCCGAGTCGAGTCGAGTTTTTGCTTAGCTTGAGCTTGGCTCGTTTATTAATTTTTTAGCTCGAGCTCGGCTCGAACTCGAATTTTGATAATCTAGCTCGAGCTCGAGCTCGGCTTGAATAAAAATAATCTAGCTCGAGCTCGACTCGGTAGAGCTCGATAAATGCCCATTAACATAGCTTGTCAAACTGAGTACAAGCTCCGCTGAAGATGAGCTTGATTTAAAATCATTCTTGCTGGAAAAACGTGTAAACATAAGAATTTAAATGATAGAAAGAACACTAAAAACTATAAATAACATCTAAATTTCATACACATTTGTATTAACAAGACAATGTTCATGTTTAAAAGAGAAATTCATCCTTCCACAAGCTCTAAACAAGGCAGCTCACGAGCTTAGCTCACCAAGCCACCGAATCAAGCTAGCTCGCGAGCTTATCAAGCTGAGCGTGGTCTAGCTCAAGCTTGGCTCGTTAACTAACGAGTTGGCTCGCGAGCCGGCTTGTTAAATAACGAGTCGAGTGTCGAACGAGTTTTTTTCGATTCGAACGCCGAGTTGCTCGCGAGCGATTTGGCTCATTTGCAACCCTAACTCCCCTACTTCCTATCTTCCTTTCTTTGTCCTCATATTTGTGTTATAGAGAGACGGTGTCGAAGTTGTTGCCATCAACTATCCTTATATTGTGCGGACTATACATGCCATGTTCTCACCGTGGAAAGGCATCCTTCATTTTTATTTTGCCCATTTTCTTTTTAGTACAAGACACATATTATGTCAACCGTAATAGTAATAATGAGTAGCATTTTGTATATAACTAAAATAATGTTTCATCAATGTCAAACTTTGATGGGAAAAGTTATTGGTTCCTCGTTCATGTACAATACACATTATTCAATATATCAATAGTAACATTTGTACTATCAAGTGAAAAACAGTAGCCTTATGCTATTTGATTGTGTAATATTTTACGACAAAAAAAATATACGAGAATGACATGTGACCCAAATTTAAATCGTCAACAACGAAATTCTACATTACTTAGTCGTATGATGAAGCTGACGTGCTATAGAAATTTCTGAGTAAAAAAAATAATATGTGAACAATGTGTCATATATGCATGAACATACTTCCTTTTACTATAGTGCTATTTATGTGTAACTTTTTTTGGCTATGATCTTGTCCTTTTCATCAATAGTAGATTGTTTCCAAAGATTACTATTTTTTTCCACATCACTATTACAAATTTCTTTTGATGATATCCACGAAAGTTATTTATTATTCAAGAAAAAAATTATTTGTATTAAATGGTCAACTTATCCGATACAATGTGTGGAACAATTTTGTAAGCCATGCTGCAAATGGGTTAGTTCGAGGCCCCACCTCGTTAAACACCTAAAACCAAAACAATCCGTTAAATATGTACCAAACAATAATAAGGGTGAATTAGTTATCCACCTAAAGCATTGATCCCACTATACGATTGGAATGCAGAAGCAGACGAGAGGTTTCCTCCTGATTTGAAGGGGCCAATGAAATAGTATATTTTTTACTCATCTACCTTCCCCTACACCGTCCATTGTTGTGCGAACAGTGGGTCAAAGAAAAAAAAAAGTAAATAGTAGCATAAACAGTTGGCAACAGTGTAGTACATTATTAATTTAAATCTGAAGTTGGGTTACTATTGCCAAAGAACTCTATTTGATTGACCCATTGGAAATAATGATGATTTGATATAAAAGAATTAGAGTGATGAGAGGCAGGTTTAATTATTTTGAAAACTAGGAGAGAAGAATTGAACGTGGAGAAAAGAATGGTAGATGTAGAGGTGTCAATTTATAATTCAATCTATAAATTCAATTTAATACATCCACTTAAATATTTAATTAATTCAATTTCTTTGATTACAAGTAATTGGATTGATTCATTGATTGTTGACAAGTTACAATTAAGTACATGTATATTTATATATTTTACAATTTGGTATCTAAAATTTATTTTTTACAAAAAATATCATTGTGAAATTATATTTTTTACCTAAATTTTTCTACCAATCCAATCCACCAATCTATGAATCCAATATATTTGCCACCTCTAGGTGTCAGGCATCATGCAAGAGACCTGGTATGACCGTATGATCGTACTCACCACTCCAACCAACACTTATGTTTGTAAATTGGGCTAAATTTTTGGATATGAACTTGCTAATTTTGTAGGGGTGTGTAGTGGTCCGGTCCGGACCAGACTAAACTAATGAGAACTACAGTTCAATAGTGAAAGACATATTAGGATTAAGGACTGAATCACATTATATTCGATTCGATGTGATCTGCTCCAATAATTGGTTTGATCTCGTGCGGTCCATTACGGACCAACCCTTGCACACTCCTACTGATTAAGGTTGATTTAAGTATTTAAGGAAACCAAGATATACTGTGGGTATGGGAGTCCACTACTGCTTTCTTTTATATAGTCTAATTATATTTTTACTTTTTTGTCTAACTATAAATAATGATTGATGGTCAAGAGAAAATTTAATATTGATAATGTAAATACAAAATTAAACAGGTAACACAAATTTCACTATGTCTCTCACCATCCGCAACAGCGCGGATGCTTTTCTAGTTCCCATATAAACCCAATTTTACTTAAAAAACAAAATACCATATTAGGAGATGGATCATGTTTTTTAACAGTATTTGGGGGGAAAGGCGAGTTATTAGGTCCCTTTCCAACTGTCATCCTTTTTTATCTCACAACAAGTCCCTTCTCTTCCTTTTTGTTTTGTTTTCTATCCCTATGAGTTTCTTGTCTTGAAATTATTTTCTCCAAAATTCTGATTATCACACCGTTCTTCCGTTCTTTTTTTTTTTTTTTATAATGGCGATTGGGGAGAAGTTACGGTGATTACTTAAGTACTAGTAATCACCGTAGTTACTAGGGATACAAATGGTATTTTGCTTTCCTTATAATCATAACTACCATATTAATTACGTAAATGATTGGGAAGAGATAATTATGAAAAGTGATTATTAAACAATTAAACTACTATATTTTAATCAAACCTTGCTTCTGTACGATAACCAATATCATTCCATAAAACTCGAACATTACTATTGCACATATAACAATGAACACTACCATTCCATACGGTCGATCACTACCAATGCATGTCAGGCTCTACAAAACCGCACACACATATCATTGCAAGATCAAGAAAAACAGTGCAACTCATCTTAACCACTGTCATTGCAAGATCAAATAACATACCATTCCACCAAAAAATCACTACCATTGCAAGATCACTGCCAATGTGCGCATATAACTATGAAAATGGTAGATCACTACCATTGCATAAAAAAATTACTTTTTTTCCTTTTTGATTCTGTCTTATGCCTCTGCTTCTCAATCTAGTTACCTTCCATATATATACTCATTAACCTTCATTTTATTGTTGCGAACATTCATCTTAGTTGTTTGATTATGTGGATTGTGGTTCTTATCGGACTTTAGGGACAATTCTTGTATTAATCTCTTTTTCTAGTTTTAGGTGAACATAGAAATTCCATCTCTATTAATATTCTCTTTGATTAATACTGCTATTGTGATTAAAATTTTTCCCTTATTGTCATTCAGTTACTTACATCTTTTTGTAATTGGTTATTTAGTTTTTGACTGTGAAATGAACTAGATGATGCTTTTATTTCGCTCCACGAAACCACAGTGGACAAAAAGCACGACCTTTCGTCATTACTAACGAGTAAAGTTTAGGAAATACTCATATGATACAACAATTTAGAATTTTTTTTGTATAGAGAGCCAAAATACATATGGAGTGGTATCATCTTTTGTTGGTGCAGCTCTTCACAAAAGATTTTTTTTTTTTATAGAAAGCTCTTCAGAAAATGAAAATACGATAAGATGACAATGTTGCAGTTGTCATTGATCAGGAAGGGAATCTAAAGAGAACTCGAAATTTTGGTGCGATCGCAGGAAGGTTTTCTTACAATCAAAATCAATAGCAATCTTAGAGAATATAGTAATAAGTAAGAAAATTAAGATAAAATAGGTAATATAAGAATTTCCAATTCTCTTTAGATTAGAAGTTTATATTAGAATTGTAGTAGAGTATTTCATTGAAGTATTGTACTTTTGCTTACATCTTGTGAAGGTTTAATTTACCTCTTACGGTAATGCTATAATGCTAATAACCAATCTCTCCTTTTTCCATTCCCCTTGTCTATGGTCCATGTTTCCTTTCCTCCTATTATTGTAATATATAATTTTGAATGGAAGCATACTGTAGCCAAGGATGAGGTCTTCCCCTGTGGACGCGTCTAGGTGAGCTCTGTTAATTTTGTCTGCTTGTACACTATGCTTGGGTCCCTATTGTTGTTGTGCATTGTTGTTGTGCAGTACATGTATTATTGCGGACGTTTAATGCCATTTCATGTGCTTGTACCACAAAATAGTTGTCCTTTTTCATTCCTATAAAACCGTTCCTAGCTTTGAAGGAGATTCTCACAATTTTCTTCCTTTCTCGAGCCGGTAGGTGCTCTTTTATTAATATTTTTGTTCTACTTGTTTCTTCTATAGTTGCATAATTGTTCCTGGAATGGCCTGCATCATTGTTATTCTCCCTAGCCATTTCATCTAGTTTCTCAGGAGCTGTATCCTTGCTTTTTAAGTCATGAGGCGACTGGTTGGGTAGGTTGAGGTTGTTGCTGTTGTTGTGAAGCTGCTGCACACATGGATGCATATTCCTACTACTATTGCTGCCATTACTTTCACCACCACCGCCAGGTTTACCCAAAGAAAATGTTTTTGATGAATTGTTGGTGTTGTCTGTTGCAACAGATGCCACGATGGTGATTGGGATGGCGGAGGTGGAGGCGGGAGCGGCAAGAGCGGTGGATGTATTGGTCGTGGCAACACGCTAGCATGAAGGGCACATGGTGAAGGTGGTGGCAGGCATGTAGAAAGGCTGGGACACGTCTCGACAGGACCAGTACCTGAAGAAAGAGTTCAGCTAGTTGGAGTACTTCCTCAGCAGGTCCTCATTGACCACTTTTCCAGAGCTTGGCGAAGAGCTCGCCTTCTCCGACGAACTCACACAATTTTGTTGTCTGTTTATGTATTGCCAAAAAAAGTCCACTGTATCATTCAAAGGATCTGCTCATACTTCTTGTGTTGTGGTGAATGTACATGAAAGTTGTTATCACTGCCAATTTACCTAAATCAAGATTCAACCACAAATTAAATATTGCAATAGATGGATAAATCTACTAAAAATCGCCAATTTCTGGGTACTCACTCAAATCAAATTTTTAGCCAGCTACTTAGAACCTGCATGAATCGCGATCAACACCCAGTTCATATGGACAATTTCCAATTTTCGACCGTCACCAATCTACTTTCAGGGAAGCTAGAATCTAAGGAAGACCCAGGCAAGGAGTGTCGACGATGGATTGTGACCCAATGATATTTTGGAAGTAGCGACCGAAGCAAAAATCAACTAAAAAATTAATTGAGACAAGAACAGGCATTCTGGTCTTTGTCGTGCTGTCATGCTTGCAGGGCCTCTCAATCATATTCTGATTTCTTGTCCCTCGTGAGTTTTTGGCATTCGTTGTCCTGTTTTGTTCGACGAATCTTTGGTGTTCAGCTTCGTTGTCCTCTTGTCTGATTTCTGTTCTTTTGTTCTCTCTTTGCTGGCCTGCTGAGGTTAATTACTCCTAGCGGCCTTTTTGTGTTTTGCTTGTCAGACTTTCTTTTTGTTTATTTTAATACAATCGTGAGGAATGCGTTAGGGTGGCAACTAGAATTCTAGTAGCCAACTGTGGTTACTTCCGTATGCGCTGTCCATTCTCCTCTTTTTTGAATCTCACGGTTAAAACAGCTCTAGGGTAATTTTGGAAACAAAAAACGATCACACCAGATTATTCTATATATTCTATTCAAACCCTACTTCTACCCACCCCTTCCTCTAGTCAAACCTGCCTCAGCCAGCGGCGGATCCAAGACACAATAGAGCACTGGGCCGCATTTGAATAGAAAATTAGATATCATACAATGTCAATTGTACATGACGATCTTTTAATTTAGCGAATTCATTCATCCATACCAATAACATACTCTATCTCAAAGAAAATAGTTAAGCAATCAGCGAGAAATTCATCTGTCATTTTGTTGCGTAAATAAGTTTTCACATGTTCATTGCAGAAAATGTTCTCTCCGTAGTAGCTGCTGAAACGAGCTAGGTCTACACTAAACGAATCAACTAACTAATCAATTTATATTATGTATCCATCTCCGTTCCCACTAGCTTCTTTATTAATATGCAAGGGATTCCTGACTATGAACCACATGAGTGGCATACTATCGTAGATCATTCTTCAAAGAATGCATCTAATAGCCGTCAAAGTCTCGAGGATAAACTCTTGAGCAAGTTTGTAAATGTTTTATTCATCAAAAGACCTGAAAGAATTTATAGTATCTAGTTTACCACTCAACTGAAGCAATTTAAATGATGACTCAACAAGTTTGTAAATATTTTCTTCATCAAAAGAGTGAAAAGAAATCAGTGCTTGACAAACTAGCGAAGGATTCCGTTTCGGGTACATTCGCCTCCTCGTTCTAATTTTGTATTTTGGGGATTGTGGGAATTTTTTGAGTTCTGACAGAGAAGTGTGAGATTTCGTTTAGTGGTTTTTTTATATTAATGAAACTTTACAATTTTAGTATTTTATTTGTAAGACTTTAAGCTTTCATCGTTAATTTTATTCTTTTCAAATGAAATCATTGGGACAAGAATTTTTAGTCTAAATCTAGCATAGTGATTTGGATATATTCATTAGGACCATTTTGCAAGTTACACAAAATCATTATCAAATAATATTGGACCGACTTTTAAATATCACTAGGCCGAACACCTAAAATCAAAAAACTTATACGTAGTATACTAACTCTGGATCGGAGGAGGGCTGGGCCGTGGCCCGGGGTGGCCCAGCCCTAGATTCGCCAGTGGCCTTAGCCGCAAGCTCCCATTGTCGACGAAAGGCTAGCCAAACCCTACTTCTACCCTCCCCTCCCTCCAACCAAACGTACCGCAGCCGCAAGCTCCGCCGACTGCCTCCACCATCCCCGACGCACCAGCCTTGACACACGTCCCATAAACTCGACCATCCTTGACACACGTCCCATAAACTCGACCATCGATTCATATCATCGTCATAGCCTCGAGTATAGAGCGATATAGAGGGATGGAGAGACAACGTGCCATGGTTTATTTATATATATATATATATATATATATATATATACGGTTCAGGCTAGCGTACGTCAGTCGTACATTGTACGCCCGTCGTGTTTTATTATTTAGAGCACGAAATAATCGGAGTTTGGGGCATGATACTATACCATAACCTCTAATGGGTGAACTCCATTCCCTAATTCTCTAACTCAAGCCACAAGATTCATATAATATAAAAAATAATAATCGACGGTTCCGATTCAGCGAAATATATTGAAGTGCAAAAATAAAGTACTGTACGCCTGACGTACGCTAGCCTTTGCAATAAACTTAAATACCACTTACTGTTCACTAAGATAGTTTAGCTGGCAATCTGATTCAAGGAAACGCTTTTGCCAGTTGGGCCTATTGATGGGCTTTTTAACTTCTGAAATTGGATCGGATTTGTGTTAATGTGGGTCTTATATATTTTGGCCAATGCTAGAGTGCCGTTGTAAAAAATGCGTCACCGGTGACGCCGTTTCTCATTGGTCCACGTGTCACTGACTGGATTATCAAATTCTAACCAACCCAATTTCGTTGGCCCATTAGAAGTAACCCAAACCACCTATCCGGCTCTCCCAAACTAACGGCGGGGAACTCCTTATCCACCGCCAAGACATGTCGCCGATGATCAATTGTGAGGAAGCATCGAGCCTTTATCAGATCCTTCCCCGCTCTCATTCCTGCTCCCACTCCATAAAAATTGACCACTACCACCATCGTCTACTTCCCCAAAAACCACCGTCGTTATTCCAATTGCAGTAGCTGTTTATTATTCCCCACCAATTTCTTCCTCGGCGAGACCGCTCTCTCGCTCGGGGAAAACCATCATTTGGAATCAGTTCTTCCAGGTATAATCTTTGTTTGAGGATGTTTGGTCATTATCGTTGTTTGAATTATTGGGTTTCAATCTCGGCTCAAAATTGCTTGATTTAAGATCTGCCGCGGTGGTTTCAGTCTCCGGATCAGTTTTGAGTTTTGGGTTTACCTGAATTTTCACTATTCGAATGATGGTTTCAGCTGTTGCTTTATGCTGCTTTTGGGTTCCAGGTTTTTTATTAGCTTCCAGAGGTCGGGAGAAAGAGATGGAGGAGGTACTGGACATGTAGACGAGAGGGAGGAAGTAGCTCAGAAGAAAAATAACATAGTTGAGTCTATACAATGCCATGAATAAAACTAGGAAGAGTTACAAGCTGATTGTCCAAGGCAAAATCAGCATATGAGCAGAATAATGTTGGACTTGCTATGAAGTTGTTTCAAAGAATGCTAATATGTTCATATGACTATGGGTAATATTATTTCTGCATGTGCTAGTTTGGGAGCATTGATTAATGGAACCATCGGCAAACTCCAAAACTTGGAAATGGCACACAAAATGGACAAGATTATCCATAGAGTAATAAAGGAAAGGAGACTGCAGGAATGGAGAGGATCGTTTCAGTGGCATCATGAAGATTGTTCCTAGCTAGTGATGCTGATGTGAGCATACCAATTTTGCTTGCACAAGGAGCTACACGTACGTTGGTTCATTAGGTTCGAGATTAAAGTTTCTTTTATTTTCTGTGTTGTTATGCTGAGTGATGCAGATTACTGGCTTTTGTCGGACGCCGGTGTTAGCATCAGACATGTGGACAGCTGATCATTAATAACTAGAAGTTCTTACCTTCAGTCTATATAAACTTATGCTCTAGGAGCAGCGATCGATCACGATTCAGGATCATGAAATTTGAAAACAATCCTTCACTCATGAGTAGCTGAGCTTTGAAACCAGCAGCAGCAAACCACCAAATCCCCAAACGCAATTTGTATTGTTATAGACCGAGGAGTTAACTATTATGCTATATATAATTGCTAGACTAAGGATGCTGACATGGAACAAGTTTCAAATGATGGATTTGGATTCAGGCTTAGCTTACCTACAACTACTAATCTACGACTAATTAATCAGGATACACGGGGTACACCGGGGCAAGAACATTGCTGGCACAAATCGAAAAGTAGACAAACTTTATCTTTCATTAACTGGCAAAAAGAAACAGGCACAAAGACAAGATAAGATGAGCATAATATAAAACCTCTCTGCTGCTTGTTAAAACCAAGAAACAAGCCATAGCAAATTAAAACGACCCCAATAATCTCGTACATTCACAAATACACAACCCTCTATTTATTTGGAAGGCTTCTGATTAGGCGGGAAAAGTCACTCTGAACCTTCAGGAACTTGGTTTCGACATTTCATGAGGAACCACAAAGACCGAGGGGGATGACGCAGATGGAGGGCGAATCTCTTCTTTGTACTATGATGGCGGTGCTGCTGCACGGAGACAGAGGGATGGTGAAGGCGCGGGATTCGTCGCCCTTGTGTTCCAGAATAAATGAATGAGGAAATGTAGTCAGTGGAGCCATTTGGTAGATCCCGAGAATGTATTAACGACAGAGGTCTTTCTGTAGAATCCACCGGAGATAGTGATCAACGACGACGAGCTGGTTCACTCATGTTTATTTTTCCTTGGTTTTTGGCAACAACAAAAAATAGTTCGACAAAAGTAAAAGGAGTTATTTGGGAAAATATCAACTAAAAAAAAGCAAAACAGAAAAAACAATTCCGTCTGTTTGGTGTAGCGGCGGTTTGGTTTGTCGAAGGGTTAACGGGTTTGAAATGAATTCGTTCAACCCAGATCCATGCCACCTCATGTCCACGTGGCCCAATTAGAAAGCACGTTATCGGTGCCGCACTTTTTATAGCGGCACTATAGTATTGGCCATATATTTTAGGTACATTCTTCTTTTCTTTTCAAGTTTTAGATCCATTTCACTTTTCATAGGGAGAGAAGCAAAGCAAGCCATGAAGAGGCGATGGGAGGAAAATCTCGCTAGAAATGTGTTTAGGTTTTGTGGGTTGAAAAAAAAGGAGAAAAAATTATTAATTTATAACTCTTTGATATTTTTAACTAGGGGTGGGCAACGAGAAACGTCTATTTGGGTATACTCGTACCCGTTCCGTTTTTTGAGGGTAACGGGTACCCATATTACCCGTAATAATTTTAAAGGATGGGACTTGGGATTGTACACTCTTACAATGGGTACCCGGGGGTTACCCGCAAATACCCATTTGGGTAATATGGGTACCCGTTATACCCATTCATTATATAAATGCATAAAGCCCATTTCTCAACTCTCTTCAGGCCCGGCCCAGCCACAGCAAAATTTCCTAGAAATCTTTCGGCCTTTCCCCTAATTCCCTTGTCGACAGCTCTCCTCTACACTCGACAGGCAGGCGCACCTCGCAGTCAACAACTCAACTCTCCTCGATTCCTCATCTCCTCTAGTCCTCTCCGAGTCCGGCCTCTGTCCTCGACAGTCGTATCCGCGCAGCCAGCAGCTCAACTCTCCAAACGTCGCGGCAATCTGAATCTCCGTAACCCAGCCAGCCTGCTCTGTTCGGCGACTACCCTGCTGCGATTCCCCGTCGCCGACTCGCCGTAGCCCAGCCGACAGCCAACTAGCCTCAGCATCCATCGACATCGGTCGTCGCACTTTGGTCATTCCACCCAGCCGTCAACTTCTGATCATTTCAAGGTAATGAGTAGCGTCTTATTTGTTGTGTTGCGATTCTTACATAATTGCTTTTATCGCACCAATTACATGGGAAGCTAGGACACATATATAATTGTTATACCTAGTTGATTGGCAAAGATAATGACAAACTTATGGACACGGGACAGTTGGGTTGAACAGGTGCAGCGGCCAGCATTGAGCTTTCCCCTTATATATTTTTGCAGGTTGCAAATTATCGAAGAAAGACACCAACAGGTGGCAGGAGAATGACCAATATCACCTCTTGGAATGTCTCTCCAAGGGGATCAGTGGAAGGCAGATTGCAAAACAGCCAGTAGCTTGCCAGTTGGAATGCTTAGAATGCTTTATTAGTATGCTTTATTTCTTAATTAGTTGTTAAGCAGATTGTAAACCGAGTATTTGTAATGGTGTGATTGGGATGGATTTTATAATTCATATTGATTTTGTGATTGTTAAACAGGTACAAGTTATGTTTAAATTTTTGTTAAAGTTTTAGTGATTCAAACTTTGGGTATTTACGGGTATTATGGGTACCCGTTTCCCAAACGGGTTTGGGACATGGGATGGACTTTGCTCTTCAAACGGAATTGGGTACCCGTTTCAAACGGGACGGATATCCCATCCGGTTGCCCACCCCTATTTTTAACATATCTGGTCCATAGTTCTTTCATGTATTTTCACTTAATAAAGTTGTTTAACCTATCTTTTTCCTCTTTAAATGCTTGGTGGTACCTAAAGAGTAGCAACACTTAATTCATGCATTTTGACATTTATCAGGCCATTAGGTGGTAAATCATCGATGCTTATTCACTTAAATAGAAATCTAAAGGGTTAATAGCATTTTCTACCCCTCTACTATCACAAATTAACAAACGTACCCCTCTACTAATTTTTTGCACAAACGTACCCTTCTACTATTAAAACGTAACAAACATAATCCTCTGTCTAATTAGCCGTTAAACTACTGTTAAGTGGGCTGGTAAATGACTAAATTATCCCTAATTTGATGCTAAGTTAATTTTAATTATTATAATTCCCACTATAATTAAAAATAAAACAAACTCCTTAAAGAAACCCCTCCACCTAACGTGAAACCATCCGTCTCCCACTTGCCCGGCTCCCCTGAAATTCAGTCTCCCCTGAAGTCGGTCCCGTTTTCTCCTTGCCGTCGGCAGCCCCTGTTTTCTCCTCGCCGGCGGCTAGAGCAGGAAGGACAGCTCGCGATCCCCGGTTAATCTATCTTCTTCGCGCGAACACACAGTTCAAGGGTGGCGCTCGATTCTTCCAGCTTAGGCGACTGAAGCAGCTTGCTCTCCGTCATTGAGAAGGAATCTCTACCCATACAGCAATCGCCTTTCATAATAAATCCTCGGTGCATTGGTATTGCTGAGGTATTGTTTGTTTAAACCAAACCAATTATAATACTTTTAATTTTTAGTGTGTGATGGATATACGACAAATAGATCTAATTTAATATTGGTTGTATGTTGTGATTTTGGAATTTGGTAGGTAAAGGAAAAGTCCATCTGGAGTACCACTGTTAGTTGTTTGTGCGGCAGCAAACATGACTAATGAAGGAGAAAATGGTAGCGGGGCTGCTGAAAATGATAGTGCAGCTATTGATTATGAAAGTTCAGCTGCTGAAAATGTGAGTCTTGCAGCTGCAATTAATAATGAAGCGTGTGATGTCGATGATGAAGGTGAAGAAGAGAAGGGTAACACTGATAGTGAGTTTGAATTGAACCCAGATTGGGTTAGTGACGAGGATATTGCAGATAGAGAAGAGATAATATCAAAAGTGCAGAAGGTAAAAGAGAAGTTGCACTTAGGAATTCCAGTTACTTACCACTCTGATGATGAAGTTGATAGAAGACAAAATGAAGGTGATGATCATGAGGATTTCAACTCAAGTGATGATGGGAGTTATGAAGGAACTGATGAGGATGATGAAGTTGCTGATCATGCAGTTCGTAGAAAAAGTCTCTTTACTAAGTTCGATCCGACCTTGGAGACACCATTCTTTGAACTTGGTATGATTTTCACAAGCATGAATGAAGCTAGAGAAGCAATAAAGAAGTACTCTTTGGCTGCCAGAAAAGGTGTGAAGGTGAAGCAAAGTGATCAAAAGAGGGTTAGGGTGGTTTGTAGATACAAGGGTTGTCCATTCGTGATGTTGGTTTCATGGTGTAAAAGGGCAGATGCCTTTCGCATAAAGACACTGAAGTTGCATCGATGTGGGCTGCATTTCAAGAACAAATACTGTAGCCCAGCTGTGATTGCAAAGAAGTATCATCGGAGGATTAGAGCACATCCACAATGGAGGCTTAAGGACATGAGAGAGACAACTAAAGAAGAGTTGGGGTATGATGTGAATAGGATGACTTGTTCACGTGCTAAGAAAATCGTTATGCATTTGAATCAAGGATGCTACAAGGATGAGTATGCACTTCTATGGACTTATGCTGAAGAGCTTAGGAGAACTAACCCGGACACAACTGTCCGTATCATGGTAAATCGAGACAATCCCGAAGGGAAGCCAAAGTTCCAACGAATGTATATATGTTTCGGTGCCATGAAGAAGGGTTTCTTAGCTGGGTGCAGGAAGATCATTGCATTAGATGGCTGCTTTCTTAAGGGTTTATGCAAGGGAGAGTTACTTGCTGCTGTTGAGAGGGATGCAAATGACCAAATGTATCCTATTGCATGGGCTGTGGTTGAAGTCGAGTCGAGAAGTTCATGGGATTGGTTTCTGAAAGAGTTGAGAGACGACTTAAGCATCAATGAAGGGGCTGGTTGGGCCTTCAGTTCAGACCAAATGAAGGTAATTATGGCTGATTTATTATTGATGATTCAAATTGTGCATAAGTAGTAAACTTGTGAAGGCAAACTAGTGAGTTGTGTATGAGATCTAAAACATGATGGTGGTACTACTTTTGACTGCTTTCTATAGTTTTCTCCAAATGTAAGTAATTTGCAGCTAAGTGTGTTCAATTAACAGAAGCTTGATGTTTGCTTCAGGGTCTTGTTCCAGCAAAAGTTGAACTCTTCCCATCTGCTGAACATCGGTTATGTGCACGACATATATATAGCAATTGGAGGAAGAAGTTTCAGGAATCGAGCATGGCAGAAGATGTTTTGGGCATGTGCTAAGGCGGCAACTCCAATTTCATTTGACAGAGCATGGCAAAGATTAGCTGCTGAGAATAAAGAAGCTGCAAGTGCATTGCTTTTAATTGATCCGAAACACTGGTGTCGATCCTACTTCTCTACAGAGGTAAAATGTGATACCGTTGACAACAATATGTCTGAGTCATTCAATGCATCCATCTTAGAAGCTAGATATAAGGCCATCTTCAGCATGTTAGACGATCTTCGTGTGATGGTTTTAGAGATGGTTGCTAAAAAGATGACATTGGGAAATAAGTGGAATGACTTATACTGCCCAAAGATATTACAGAAGTTCAAGAAGAATGCTGTTGAAAGTGACTTTTGCCACATTCTGTCAAATGGTCAGCATGGTTATGAGGTGAGGCATCTTGATGAAAGATTCACCGTGCAGCTTCTTCGACATGCTTGCTCCTGTAGAGCATGGGAATTGTCTGGGATCCCATGCCCGCATGCTATTGCATGTTTGGTCCATGAAGATAAAGACCCTGTCATGTATATTTCAGATTATTTCTCGATCCAAAACTTTCGAAATACATACCAGCATGCCTTGCAACCAATGGACGGTCCTAAATCATGTATCCAAAGTGAATATGAACCCATACTCCCTCCAGATTTTAGAGTGATGCCCGGGAGACCAAAAAAGAAGAGAGTGAGGAGTGCTGAAGAAAATGAGGATCAACAAAGGAAGAAAAAAAGAATCTACACTTCTGAAGAGTTGATGGCACCAGACAAGAATGATCCTTCCAAGCAATGCAAGACCGGGAGAGTTATTACTTGTAAAAGGTGCAAGCAAGAGGGACACAACTCTCGAACCTATAAAGACCAAATTCCCTCGACCTCAAACAAGAAGCCAAGGTGAAGTAGTCGATAGTAGGAAGTAACTCTGAAACCAAGTTTTGGTATTATTGATCATGTGAAGATATGGTGGAAGCAACTATGAACCTTGTTTCTGCAGGCTGTTACTTTTCTGCATTTTTCATTTTGTCTGTTTCTCATTGTCTTAAGCTGCATTATTTCTTTGCTGGACAAATGTATTTCCTGGATTAAGAGCATATATCTTCACATTCATAGAACTTTCTATTTGCTTATAATCTTTGCTGCCAGTTCTATTTGTTGATAATCTGGTGCAAGAGCATATGATCTAGTGTTATAGAGACTGATTTTTGTATAGCATACAATCTAGATACCAACAATTTAATTTGCATACAAGAACAGTTCAATCTGACAAGGGAAGAAACAATCTACGACAGCAGTTTATTCTGCATAATACAAACAAGACCGCTACAATGAGCAAGAAGAAAATGATTCAGTATTTGCAGCTTCCTCATTCAGGCAACTCTAAGCAACAAGAAAATGATTCAGCATTTGCAGCTTCCTCATGCTTTTCATTTTGCCTCCACCGTCCATGAATGCAGCCTCCTGCCGACGTTTGCTGAGGGCACGAGGGAGTTAAGTCACCTAATTCGACCGGGAGTTGGCGTCCAAACATCGCGGGAGAAGCCGGGAAGCATGCCCCTCTGCTGTGGAATCGATGGGAGAAACGGATGACTACACCCTTGCGCGCCGCCTTTCCTGCTCCAGCCGTCGACGAAAAGGAGAGAGCCGCCGCCAGGGATCGATTGCCTTTCCTGCTCCAGCCTTCGACGAAAAGGAGAGAGTCGCCGCCGCGGATCGATCGCCTTTCCTGCTCCAGCCGTCGACGAAAAGGAGAGAGCCGCCGCCGGGGATCGATCGGTGGCAAAACTTTCGGAGAGACTTCCATTTGAGGGGAGTCAAGCTTGACGAATGGTTTCCCGTGGAGCTGTGGAGGGGATTTCTTTAGAGATCGGCTTTAATTTTAATTGAATCAGGACAAAAAATAATTAAAATTAACTTAGCATCAAATTAGGGATAATTTAGTCATTTACCAGCCGACTTAACAGTCATTTAACGGCTAATTAGACAGAGGATTATGTTTGTTACGTTTTAATAGTAGAAGGGTACGTTTGTGCAAAAAATTAGTAGAGGGGTACGTTTGTTAATTTGTGATAGTAGAGGGGTAGAAAATGCTATTAACCCAAATCTAAATGTCTTATTTTTTCCCAAATATTTAGTATTGGCTATATTTTAGGAAATTAAATTTCAAATTTCAAATTTATGTAAAAATAGGTTGCATTGATCATAATCTTCACAATGAAATTTCTTTTAATATTTTTAAATTTATTTTACAACTGTATGAATAAATAATAATATGTCTGAATCAACATCAGGTTGGGTGAATATTGCGGTTTGCATGAATAACTGTCTCTCTTACATAAATAAAACTAAAAATGCGTGAATTAGATGTTATACCTCTTTAGATACCACTTAACATTTATATTATTTTCCTCCCACTTCATCTATACTCCACGGCAATAGCTAATGAGCACATCTCATTGTTTTCTAATCACATGAGCGCAACAAGGTGCACATAATTTCTAGCGAATTTATAAAGGTGAATAAATAGTGTTGTAAAATATCTATCTTCCTAGTTTTATTGTTCTTTGAAGCATCCTATTGTCATAGAGGAGGGTAGTGGCTTGAACCTTTGAATACCAACGTAAATGATTGATTGATAGTACTTACTTGTAACTCCACAGATGTTGCAAACAATGTCTCGCAGCTCTCTATCCTCGCTCTACCCTCCAACTCCCCGCAACCAACTGGGACAGTGGAAAATTTTGGTACCTAACATTTAATTTGTTAAACAATAAATATCATTGAAAAATTATGTTTTAGTACCTAAAATTTTTTATTATGACATTTTAGCACCTAAATTTTTCACAATTTACATATTGGTCAAATATTGAGGATGTCATTTAGATTCATGAATAATCCACCAATCAATTTAATTCAATTCATTTGATCCATCACCAATATCATCATCAGGGAAGTTGAAAATAGATCGCGATGACAGCTCTCTCCTCTCTCTTCGCTTTCGCCTGCTTCATCGCCCGACTCCTAGTGGCAGCGGTGACGACAGTGCTCTCTACATGCCTGCGAAATTAGAAGTCCGTGAGGATTACTACCTGTCGCGAAGGATCGATAATCGGCGCCCGGTTTCTCCAGGAGTAGGAAGGTTTTTATTTGCGGAGATCATTGCCCGGAGTGGGTACTAAAAAAGAAGGGTCGTTGTTATCTATAAAAATAAACCTTGTACAACATCGGTTAAAAACAAGGAATTAAATGGGTTTATAAGGCCAACTTAACCATGTCAGTTTAAATTAGTTGAGTGAGCCATGAGGATTGGGTTTTTGGGCCCATTACTCCGTGCCACCACGCGCGCCATGCATCCCCAAATTTGGCTAAGTATGGGAGCCACCCCAATGACATGCAGAGGGGGGTGGCCATAATACCACACCCGCAGGAGGTCCATGTATCCCCAAATTTGGCTAAGTATGGGAGCCACCCCCATGACATGCAGAGGGGAGTGGCCATCATACCACACCCCCAGGAGGTACCAAGGGAGGTGGCCACCATCATACCACCCCCAGTACATGACAAGGGGGAGGGTGATGGCCGAATTTTGCTAAGGCAAGGAATATGGGAGCCAACCCCATGAGGTACCAAGGGGGTGGGCATCATATCGCCACCCCCAGGAGGTACCAAGGGGGTGGGCATCATTGACGTGGCAAGGAGGGTGACCACCATACGTCTACTACCCAGGACGTGGTATGATGTGGTAAGGGGGGTGACAATAATCCCACCACCCCCAGGACGTGGCAAGGGGGTGGGTACCATATTGTCACCCCCAGGACGTAGTGAGGGGGACATATTACCACCCCCCATGGAGTGTTCATGGAGTTGGGATCACCACCCCATGGGGTGTGAAATATGACTAAGTATGGAGAGGCAAGGAGGCACCATTATATGACACGAGTGTGATCGGCAAGGAGAACCCCCCATGAGATGATCAGGGGGTGGCCATCAACACACCCAGCCATGAGCATGCAATCCCCATGATATGATAAGGGCGGTGATTAATATCCACCCCTTGTGGTATGGTCAGGGGGTCAACAACATACGCCCCCATGGTATGGCCAAGGGGCGCGGTCAACATTGCCCCCATGAGGTTTCCAGGGGGGCTACCAAGACACCACCCTCATGAGGTGGTCAAGGGGGGTCATGTGAGCACGTAGTCTCCCTACTCTCGTAATGGTTAAGTATTTTTGCCCTTTTGACTCAGGTGATTCAAGTGCCCACCCATATGTGGCACGTGGTCTGCTTTCATGCCTTAGCTTTTTTTCTCTATAGACAAGCAAAGCTATGGAGGAGATACCAAGAGCATGGAGTGAGGTCTCAAGAGGAGGGGCCAAGATTGGGTCTACATCCAACATCAGGGTAACCGTCATAGCAGTTGAGAGGATAACTGTCACTCCACGTCAGCAGAGCCGTTTCTTGTGGCAGTTACTTCTGGTGACTATAAATAGGAGGTGAAGATGACAGGGAAAGGGTTCTCAAAAATCATAACTCGACACCACTTGTCAAGTTTTATCTTTTTTATCTTTTTCCTCTGCAGTTTTTAGCAATAGTCGTAGTTTTTGGAGCTCTCACTGAACCTTTATAGGAGTAGGGCTAATTTAATGTAGATTTGCCTCGTAGTTCATCAAAACATTGAACACCCTTGTTTGAAATTTGTTCAAAGAGGTGTGAACTGTGTTGTTTGATCGTTTGTTTGGAACTCAAAGGTGCAAAATCCAATTCTGCTCATCTAGTTTTTCTCGCCGGGGAAAACAAATTGGCACACCCGGTGGGACATGTGTGTTCGATTTGATGGCTCCTAGGCGGAGGAAACAAGAAGGTGACGCTCCGGCTGGTTTTGTGGAGGAGTAGGTGGCCAACATTGAACGTGGCCATGGGTCAGAGGCGGTGGCCAGAAACAATTGGTGGGGCAGAGATCCTACCAACGGCGACGCCTAGTGGAGATATTGGTGAAGCAGTGGGGGTCCTTCGTCAAATGATGGAGGATAACCACAAAATGGTGGCAGAGAACCGTCAACCCACAGAGGAGAACCGCCAAATCATGGTGGAGAACCGTCGCATGATGGAGGAGGCTAGAGATGCTTCTCATCAGGTAAATTCTCAAATGGACTGTCTTAATTCTAGAGACCATAGACGTCTAAGTCAATTATTTGAAGTGGTTAATAAGAACAAAAGTGATTTTGATGAGTTTAGAAGATTTTTAACCACACCAATAATCCAATCTAGAGCTCTGCCATTAGATGGCGGGAATCCGAACCCCTTAAACAATTCTGTAAATTTTAATTCATCTCCCGTCGGCGGCTAAAATGGTCAGCCACGACAAGATAACCTCTTTCTGCCGATGACAAACCAACCAACTCCTCACCGCATGAATCGCGGCGAGATTCCTGCCACTACTCAAGTGGAAGGGATACCCAAGAGTTGGAGAAATTCCCCTACGTGGTGACAATTTGGGAGTTACACATTCTACTCCAGTGGAACTGCCACCCATACCCATACCAGTGGCAAGGCCCTATACGGTGCCTGCTCACATGGGAGGGGGAGTAGGCTTAGGTGGGGGGGATCAAGGTCCTCCGAGCATACCCAACACCCATGCCACCCCATTTCAATGGGCATGGCATGGACCCCATGGTTTTTGTACCCCAAGTGGGGCAACCAGGGGGCATGATCCCAACACTCTAAGGGATCAGATGGCTCAACTTCTTGCCGAGCAATTTGGAATGGGAGTGAGACCCACCATGCCACCTGTTTATCGAAAACCATACCCTGAGTGGGTGGATAGACTCTACCCATTCCCAAGGGGGTTTAGGGTGCCCGAGTTTGCCACATTCACTAGGACAGGGGACCAGTCTACTATGGAGCACATTGGACGTTTTACTGTCCAGTGTGGGGATGTAGGAGATTTTATTATGTTAAGAGTATTTGGAAACTCATTGACAGGACCTGCTTTTGCTTGGTATGTCAACTTGCCATCCAACTCCATCCAAACATGGCAGCAGATGGAGCAAATCTTCCATGCTCAGTTCTACATATTTGAGCGTGAGGTTTCCATGGCTGTTTTGGCACGAATGCGCCAAGAGTCATGGAAGTCAGTGGAGCACTTCTTGACAACCTTTAAGAATTCTCGTAACCGTTGTTTTGTCAACTTGACAGAGAGAGAGAGAGAGTTTGTCAAGTTAGCACATGGGGGGTTGAGTTTTGAGTTAAGGAAGAAATTCCAAGATAGAGAATTTTGTGACTTGTTCCAACTCATGTCTTGTGCGGTGAGATATGAATCTCTTCTTCAAGAAGAGGAGAATAGGAGGAGTGCCTCAAGGGGGCAATACTTCCCCAACATCGGCTACCCTGTAACCATATTGGCCAAGAGGCCAATGAGGTGGAGGTAGACCTGGCTGAGTTAACTCTAGGGAAGCCATATGTATGTGCTCCTTTGGCTAAGATGGACAATGAACCACAAGGGGGTAGACCAAATCGTGCCCCTATCCAGCCACGGAGGTATTCCTTCGATATCTCCAAAGCTAACTTGATTTTTGACCAACTCTACAAGGATGGTCAAATCAAGTTAACAGGGGGGGGGGGGGGGCATAACATCCCACCACCCGAGAAATTAAAAGGAAAGAAGTATTGTAAGTGGCATAACAGCATGTCACATGCCACTGACTCATGTGTGGTTTTCCGTAATATCTTGCAGGATGCTATTGAGAAGGGGCGTATCAAGCTCCCGGAACCCAAGAAGGATGCCATGTTGGTGGATACTGATCCATTTCCCAACGTGGTAGGCATCAAAATGGTTAACCCGGATCTCTCCAAAATTGAGTTGCCCAGTTTCAAGTTGGTGTTGGATACAACACCGCCTCAACATGGGAGCTCCAATGCAACTCATGAACAAGGGGGCTTGTCAGGTACAAAGCAGGCTAGCCCGGCCGCAATGATGACAGATGAAATTGAGAATTTGCGTGCTCAGTGCAAGAAGATCCTCAAACTTGATGAGGCGAGGCCTTCCGCCCACCAAAGACTTGGCCCACCCAACAGGCCGAGATACCCTTCTTATTAGAGACAAGTAGAGGGGGTCGTCTAGCCGGCTTGGGGACAACGAAGGAAGTGGATAGCACATGGCATTTCTTCCATGCGAAGTCCTCCCGTTAGAGGTCCGCCCGTGATGAGAACTTTTAAGATTCCCAATGTGCCACAAGGAGGGTGGCATACTTATGACATGCGTCGTCAACAACCAGTAGCCATTGGGGGGATGACAAGGACTCAAAGGAGGAGATTCCTACGTAAGAATGCTGCAGCACGACAGGGAAGGTATCCAGTAATACTTGGTGTGAGGATCAGACCATCACAACACAATGATGGTGTTCCACCAAATATCGAGGTGGACAACTCAGTGACTACTGGGCTCAAGGTGACAATGACTAACAAAGGGAAGCAGGTCCAAGTACGGGGTGATTTCAAAGTTCATGAAGGGGTTGAGGATAACTTCTAAGAAGAAGGAGGTGAATATGAATATGAGTATGTTGAAGATGACATGCTAGAAGATGAGCATCCCAATCCCAAATTTGAAAGAAGCAACAAGGATGATGAAGGGGATGACCAAGGACCCCCTTTGACAATCCAGTTTGGAAGTTTGCTGCCAGTGGTGGTCACAAACTACATACTACCTATGGTTTTCCAATTCAATGAGGAAGACCGAGATAGGTATGTGGAGGAATAAGAGGTAGTAGAAGAGGCTGAAGATACAGACGGGTCCATTGCTGAGTTAACCGAAGCATTTGCTCGTTTGGAAGCAAATGATGAGCCATGGGGTGTTAGGATGGCTCGATTGGGGAGTAGGATTCATATAGCTACTGAGGTGGCAAGATAAGGCAAGAGTTCCCAGCAACTCTTGAAGGAACTCCATGAGGCAGGCCATAAGAGTGTTGGTTTGCTTGGTGAAGATGATGGGAGATACCCTTTTTATGTGTTATACCAGGGTCTTGAAGCTTCATCATCCTCACCCATCCAAAACCCTTCTTGGGGTTGGGAGTTTGATGGTGAGGCCGAGGATTCGGCATCAAAGGAAGAAAATTCGCCGAGACGAAGAGGAAGTCTTGCAAGTAGCCACCTTGAAAGGGAAAGAGGTCATGAAGGAGGAGAACACAAGTGTTGAGTTAAGTCACTTAGTGGTTTTCAATGAACCAGAGCCAAGTATGCTAAGGCATTTGAGGCCCCTCTATATCAAGGCTAGGTTGGATGGTATGCCGATGTCAAGAATTCTTGTTGACAATGGAGCTGCTCTCAATGTGATGCCCACTAGGCTGTTAAGAAAATTGGGAAAGACTACAAACGATTTGATACCCACTGATATCTTCGTTACTAGTTTCAATGGGGGATCAACATCAGCAAGAGGTATACTACCGGTCTTAATTGGAGTTGGTAGTCAAGAGAAAATGTCTGCCTTCTTTGTGGTGGGTGGGGTTATAAGCTACAATGCCTTGTTGGGAAGGGATTGGATTCATGCCAACAAGTGTGTCCCATCCTCACTTCATCAGTGTTTGATGTTTTGGAATGAAAAAGGAATGGTGGAGGTAGTACAGGCAGACACCAACCCCTTTGCAGTTGGTGCTAACGTGGGCGAGGCTCCACTCTATCATGGAGACTTCAGACCTCTACAAGTGAGGAGTATGGATGGATGGTCGTGCACAGTGGTGATGTCAAGTGCTAAGATATTGAGCATGGCATGCCTCGACCCCCTTGCCGACATTGTGAGACCATCTATGATTGCTTTGGATGGTCCACCTAAAGCCGAAACTAGTATTAATGATGAGTAGACCACTTCGAGACGAGGTAGTGGGCAAGGCCGAAGTGACGACCTTGTTGGAGAAGCTAGCCTTCTATCAATGCGAGCAGAGGTTAGCTTGTGAGGAAGCGGTGTTGATGGCTGACTGTGTGCCTAAAGATGACTTGCCTGAAGAAGGCGAGGTACCGGGTATAGCTGAAGAAGACCAGAGGCCTATGAAGTCACGTGATGTGTTGGAGGAGATCAATCTTGGCACCGAGGACGACCCACGTCCTACTTTCATCAGTGCCATGCTCCCCGAAGCCGAGAGGTATGAGTTAATTAATTTGTTAAAATAATTTAAGGATTGTTTTGCATGAGATTATCACGAGATGCCTGGTCTAGATAGAAAGTTAGTAGAGCATAGATTACCAATTAGTGATGGTTTCAAACCCTTTAAACAGCCGCCTAGACGGTTTGCTTATGAGGTCTTGCCAGATGTTAAGAAAGAAATTGAAAGATTGTTGAAGGCTGGCTTCATCAGGACAACCAGGTATGTGGAGTGGTTATCCAATGTAGTGCCAGTTAGAAAGAAGAATGGCAAGATACGTGTATGTGTAGATTTTAGAAATTTAAACTTAACCACCCGTAAGGATGAATACCCAATGCCAGTAGCAGACATGTTGCTTGATGCAGTTACTAGGCATAAGATTTTTTCTTTCATGGATTGTTACTCAGGCTATAATCAGATCTACTTAGCCGAGGAAGACATCCACAAGACCGCATTCAGATGTCCTGGAGCCATAGGGTGCTATGATTGGCTCGTCATGCCCTTCTGGTTGAAGAATGCTGGTGCCACTTCCCAACGAGCCATGAATGCTATCTTTCATGACTTGATTGGTGAGTTAGTTGAGGTCTATGTGGATGACATTGTTGTCAAGTCTAAGGTAACAAGTCAACATGTATCTCATCTTTGCATGGACTTCTTACGTATGAGAGGCCATAACTTGAAACTAAATCCACTTAAATGTGCATTTGGTGTATCTGCAGGTGACTTCTTAGGATTCCTTGTGAGCCAATGTGGCATTGAGGTTGATAAGAGCAACACCAAAGCCATCATTGAGGCCATGCCACCAAGTAATAAAAAAGAGCTTCAAAGGTTCCCCGGCCAAGTTAACTACATTCGACGTTTCATCTCGAACTGTGCTGGTCGAACCCAAGTCTTCTCTCCTTTGTTGAAGTTGAAGCAGGAAGATGAGTTTGTATGGTGTCAAGAGCATCAACAAGCCTTTGATGACATCAAGAAGTACCTGGTAACCCCGCCGGTACTCAACTCTCCAATCCCACATCGGCCATTGAAGTTGTACCTTTCAGGCACTAACACCTCTGTAGCATGTCTGTTGGCTCACGATAATGACTATGGCCATGAACAGGCCATGTACTACTTAAGTAGACTATTAAACGAGGCATAGCAAAAGTACTCCCCTGTAGAGAAGTTATGTTTAGCCTTATATTTTTCTTGTATGAAGCTAAGGTACTACTTGATGCTTGTTCAAGTGTAACTCATATGTAAGACTGATATAATAAAGTACATGTTGTCCCGGCCAATCATCCATGGGAGGATTGGTAAGTGGACACTTGCACTATCTGAGTTCAACTTGAAATATGTGCCTCAAAAGGCCATAAGGGCCAAGCATTGGCTGACTTCTTAGCTGACCACCCATGTGTGGATGTGCCAGGTGAGTTGGTAGAAATAGACATAGAGGAAGAGGCCCCTTGGACATAATACTTTGATGGATCAAAGACATGATCTGGAGCGGGTGCTGGCGTGGTCCTCACTTCCCCATCAGGGCATGCCATGCACTTTGCCTTTACACTTGATCTCCCATGTACTAACAATCAAGCCGAGTATGAGGCTTTAGTGGTGGGGCTGGAGATGCTTGTTGACTTGAAAGTCAAAAGTGTTAATATCCAAGGGGACTCCCAACTGGTAGTCTACCAAGTACTTGGTAAATTTCGATGCATCAATTGCATATTAGAGACATATCTTGACTATGTCCAAATATTAATTACCCACTTTGATAATGTCTCCATCAAGTATGTTCCTCGCCAGGACAATGGCAAGGCTAACTACTTAGCACAACTAGCCTCGGGGTTCAAAGAGTTTGCTCATGAAGGGGGAGATCAAATTTTTGTGGGAAGGCTCAACCCATTGCATGAGAGATTGAAGCAAAGGGTATATGTGTTTACAATTGAAGAGGAGGCCAGTGACTGGCGTACCCCCTTGATAGCATGCTTGAAGAATCCAACAGGGAATGTGGATCGGGCCGTCAAATTCAAGGCAAGGAACTATGTCTTGTTGGATGAGGTCTTATTCAAAAGGAGACCATAAGGTTTACTATTGAAGTGCTTGGGGGGGGGGGGGGCAAGGAGGCCCTACAAGCCATGGGTGAGGTTCATGAAGGGATATGTGGTGCTCATCAAGCAGGCCCTTCTATGAGATGGGTACTCCACCGGTATGGGTACTACTGGCCATTCATCGGAGATAATTGTGCCACTTTTGATAAGGGATGTGAGGCTTGTCAACGACATGGCCCGGTGCAAAGAGCTCCGGACATCGACTTGAAGTCTATCATCAAACCTTGACCTTTCATGGGATGGGCCATGGACTTGATTGGAAAGATTTATCCCCCATCTTCTGATAGACATACATTTGTCATCTTGGCAACTGATTACTTCACCAAGTGGGTGGAGGCCAAGCCAATGATAGTGGTCAATCAAGAAGAAATCATCAAGTTCATCAAAGAGAATATAATACATAGGTTCGGCTTGCCAGCCACCATAACAGCTGACCAGGGTACTGTGTTCACCGGAGGATAGGTGATGGCTTTTGCTGAGGAGTATGGTATCAAGATCATATACTCCACACCATACTATGCCCAGGCCAATGGTCAAGCACATGCTTCTAACAAAGTGGTGAAGGGTATTCTGTCTAAAATGCTAGAAGATAACCCAAGAAAGTGGCATGAGATCTTATCTGAAGCTTTATAGGCTTATCAGATGTCTCCACGTAGTAGTATAAAGGTGACCCCTTTTATGCTAACTTATGGCCATGAAGCTTTCTTGCCAGTGGAGGTGAGTGTTAAGTCATTAAGATACATGAGCCAACATGAGCTAGCACCATCTGAGTACTATGAGTCCATGATGTTGGAATTGTGTGATCTTGATGAACTCCAACTCAAAGCTCTCGATAATATCCGGGTAAAAAAGGACAAGGTGGCTCGTGCTTACAATAAGAGAGTCAAACATAAGTCATTTGAAGAAGGAGAGTTGGTATGGAAGCTTCATTTGCCCATTGGAGATAAGGATCCCAAGTTTGGTAAATGGTCTCCTAACTGGCGTGGACCCTTCATTGTTCATTCTACTCGTCCCAATGGAGCTTATTTACTAAAGGATCTTGATGGAGTGTTCCATGAACGTTTAATCAATGGAAAAATACTTAAAACCATATGTCCCTTCTCTTTGGGACGTGGGTTGTTGTAAGTCTTGAGACTGCTAGGCCGCTAAGGTGGCCTAACCCCATACCAAACCTTAAAATCGTGCTAAGATGTGAACCATACTCCATGACAAGACATGGGGGGATGGTGATTGGAATGGGGGTGATTAGTAGTAATTGGGATTAACTAGGGGGCATGGTGTTGTTTTGGCCCTAATAGTTCCAAAAATATACCATGCCACGTAATTAAAGATTGACCATGAGTGTTGGTGGTCTTGTTGGCATGGGGGGCGTGATCTTTGTGTGAGATGAAAAAAGATATGAGAGGGCATGTATGCATAGGGGAACGGAAAAAAAATCAAATCATACTCATTCGATCGACAGAAAGGAAATCAAACAAAGGCCAACAAAGTGGCTAAACCGACTGTTCATAATGGAAAGGAAAAGAAAAGCAAACATGGGGCATAAAGGAAAATCGAGTTTCAAGGATGGAGGATCTTCTTGATCTCATCAAAGGTGGCCCTCAATTTAACAAGGTTGGCCTTGTTTTCACGCTCCTCCTGGTCGGCTTTTGCTCGGTGAAGGGCTATTTCCTTCATGGGAGTAAGAGTCTTCTCCTGGTCAGCAAGAGCACGAATTTCGCCCATCAATACGTTGAAGTTTCGAATTAGAGACTCTGACTGGGTTTGCTCTTGTGCCTCCTCTGCACAAAGCCTACTGAGTTCGGTCTCCATCTCGGCTATCTTAGAAGAGCGAGCATTTTTCCTGGCTTCAAGGGTGGTAACCTGACTTGACATGGCCTTGCCTTGTGATACTTTCCCTTGCAAGGAGGTGGAAGTGGTGGCTCTAGCATTTTCTTTATGGAGCATGGTATCCTTCAACTTTGTAGGCTTCTCGATAGCCCCAATACATGATTTGATGGTGTCTGAAGCAGTGTGCATAGATAGCATGTGGTCCATGCTCAAACCTGGTAGTGGGATGTGAAGCTCGAGCTTGGACAAAAGAGCAAGGGCTTGTTCAGGCCAGGTAGAGTCAAAAGCCCCTATGACTTCGTCCAAAGTGTAAGATAGGAAGTTGTCAACAACATCCAGGGCTTCATGAATGGATGAAGAAGGCGGGTTGGCAAAAGGGTTGGTGGCAACCACCTGATATTGGCTCTCCAAGTCTCGTAGGAATTGGAGGTCATCATTAAGAGTGGTGGCACCGTGCAAGTTGTGTACATATGAGATATTGGTGTCTTCATTATAATATATATATATATATATGGGGAGTTCTACGGTACCCTGGGTGAAATCCGGGGTACCGCATACCTTGCGTAAGAAAACGCTATCCAGAACTTGAATTGACTTATCTTTCGGACATGATACTATACTCTAATCCTTAAAGATCAAAATCTAGGTATTAATTCTCTAAATCTTATACCCCAAGATCAATTTAATTAGAAGCAATAATCGACGGTTATATATATGAGGTTTTTTGGTTGGACGTGGTACTTACCATGCCCAGGGGGGTCTCTACTCGTTCAAGTTTTGAAGGATTACCCATGAGGCCAGTAGGATGTGGGTATTGCTCCTCCTCGGCCGCCTCCATTAAATGGGTCATTTGGTGGGTGGTGGCATCCACCATCACTCGTTCACCTCCATGAAAGGATTTGTTGTGGGGACCTGAGGGAAATGTGTTACTCAAACTGTATGCATAAATGGACATTAGAAGTTGGTAATTGACGTAAAAAAAAAAAAAAATGGATACCTGAAAACAAGTTGGTTGGTGGAACTTGAAAAGAAGGACCACTTGTGTGTAAGGAGTGTCCAAATATGGTAGGTGGAGTTCCCCCTGTACTCATCCCTGGATGCCCTGGTGTGAGGAGGGGGATGGTAGAACCAGCCCCCAGGGTGGTAGAACCAGCTCCCAAGGTGGGAAGACGAGAGGGGTGTGGCACCAAGTTGGTCGAGGGCTGAGGATCACTAGCCTAGGACGAAGACGAAGATGAATGGTAACCCCATTTGTTTTTTCCCGTGTGTTCTATGATCTCGACCTCCCCTTCTTCAGAACCTTCGTTGGCAGGTTTGCCGTCACCACCCTCTGACTCTGTACCGGTAGGGCTATGAGCACCCTTGTGAACAGAGTTCCCCTCCTTCTCTTCCTCCTCCTCCTCCTCTGGGTAAGAGGGGGGGCTCTTCTTCATCCTCATCTGACATCATTGTCTCTGACTACACAATGAGACAGGTGGTTAGGGGGTGTCATCACAAATAAGGAATACTAGCTATGGGGAATGGGAAGACTTACATGTGCACTGGTTTGGGGTTTGTGTGGGGGACAAGATTGCTTGGATGGTCGAGTATGACCATGAGATTTTCTGGAAGCTATATGACAAAGAAAATATATTCATGGTTAGAGAAAAGAAAGAAAAAAAAAGGCATGCTATATAAATATACAATGGGAAGAAGGCTTACATGCAGGGCCTTTGGCCGATGATGTGTTGGATTTTTGGGTGTGACCAGTTTTTCCCTTGCCACCATTACTCGAGGTTTGGCCATCGGGGCCCTCCCCTTGGGGCACATTGGTAAGGAGGCCATTGACAATGGTTTGAGGATTACCAGCGAAGAGCTTTAGATCGTCCAATGTTTTTGAGAGCACTCTCTTGAAAAGAGGAGTGGAGTATGGACTTGAATTAAAGGGTGTGAATGGAATGGAGGTGAGTAAAGAGGCATGCCATGCCTCAAGTTTCTTCACTTCCTTGTCTTGTAACGGATTTCTCTCGCCGGTGGTGTCGAGTTGGCGTGAGAATGAGTTCGACAAAGGCCACCCATGAATCAAGCCAAATTGTCTTGCAACATAGTGAGGGTTGTAAGGCTCCACATAAGTTGCATTCTTTCCATTGGTTGGATTGAGAAGGAGGTCTCGTGCTACCACCCAGTTGACCCATTGACTAGCAAATCTCTCGTAGTTTGTCTTAGGCTCTCCTTTAACAGGGGACACGGAGAAAGTCATGGACAAAGAGGAAGGACCCACAACTCGACTAGCAGAGGGGGTAAAGATGAAGCCCTTTTTTAAGTTGTAGAATTGAGCAAAGCAGCTGTCAAAACTGTGCATCAAAGGGGGAGCCTTCGCATAATACAAGCCACAAGAACGTGGCTTGGGGTCGATTTGATCCAAGAGGGGAAGGTCACCACGTGTTGTTGGAAAATAAGCATAAATCCAAAGGAGCACTAACCATAGGGGTCCGCTGCCAGCAGGAGTTACACCCTTCTTGACTTGATGAATGAGGGTGTGCATGCTGTGGTAGAGATGTGCCAAGATGGTTTCCAGAAAATCAGCACGAGGAATCCCATCAGAAAGTTGGTACGAGATATGAGATAGAGACCTACGGGGACATCCATGAGTCGGGCAGATAATGAACCTGTATAACCAGTAGTGGATAAAAGCCACCCTCTCCTTCTGGGTGATAGCTGCCCCTACATCAGCGAGCAAGTATTACTGGTGCAAACTCGTGAAGGATTGTGTCAAAATAGGAGTTTGCTCATCAAGGGGGGTGAGGTCTGTTGGTGCTTTGGCCCCTAAAGACAAACCAGTGAGGGCGGCTAAGTCCATTAGGGTGATAGTCATCGCACTCGGGGGGAAGACAAAGCAGTTGGAGCCTACAGACCAGAAGCAAAAGGCAGCTTTTAATAGCTGAACATCTGGATCCGGAATCGCAGCGCAAAGGGCCAATAGATGGGTAATGCCAGATGCCATCCATTGTGCCTTAGTGGCCGTGTCAACCTTCAACCTCTTATACCACTTGAGGAAGATGGGATCACTATTTGGCCACGAGGACACTGGTTTTTTGCTTTTGGTGGGGCGAAAGAACATGGTAGGCAGTATTTCTTCTTCGAGGTAGAGAGGGAAGCTACCCTCAAGTGGATATTGGTCAAGTGTAGCAGCAAAGAGGGTATTCTCATCAATGACGTAAGGGCTAAGCCAACCCTCCCCATTTTCTTTCACTTACAAAAAGTCCATCTTCAACCCTGGTTTCTTACATAGTGCCACGTACTCCTTCTGGTATTTGCTAGTTGCTTTTTGTATCTCTTGCTTGTTTGGCTCGGAGTTAGCCATCCTACATCATTACGAGCTCGGAGTTAGGGGGTGGTACTACGACTATGAGTGTACAAAAAAAAGTGGCCAACAAAAATAATGATAATATAAATATATGCATATTGGAGGCCATTCAAAAAAAAAAAAAACCAATAATAATGATATACAAATATATGAGCATATGAATGGTCATATGTATATTAAAAAAAACATGTATGATATATATATATATATTTGGGAGGCCAAGCATAAAAAAAAATCTATAATACATGCATTTGGCGGCCATCTACAAGAAAAAAAATAATATCCTATGACAATGTAAATGCAGGGCCAAACGATAAATTGGTCATATGCCATAAAAGAGCAAAAGTAATGATTGTTTACTTGGAAAACTTGTGTGTCACACGGGTTTGAAGGAGTTGTTCTCTGGAGTGTGGGTTGTTGATGAATGGTGAAAATTGGAGGTTGATACTAGTCTCTATTTATAGAGCTAGAAGATGGAGCTAGTAAATCTTTTCAGTTAAGGAAAAGATTTGATTTAGAGTGTTACAAGGAGAAGGAAATTAAGAGTCCTTGCCAAACATGGCAAGTACTTATTGTTACTTTGATTATCTAAAATCAATATAAAAAAATCCAGTATTTTCTGGCCTTGGTGTCGAAGTTCAATGTGCGAAGTCTAGAGAACAATCAGAGCAACACGATTGGTTTCTTCCTCTGGCCAAACTGTGATTCGTGGATGCATTAGGTCCTCATTTTTTCTTGGTGATTTCATGAAGGGTTAAGAAATTGAATTGCAAGGCTTGATTGGCCATAGGCCAAATTAATTACATGACAATGTTTCTGTTCAATGGAAACAATAATTGAAGTTTGCATGCACTGCATTTTGCTAGCAGTAGCCGTAGAGGAGAGGGGTTTTTATTTATTTGTATACATATGTTTTTGTGGTTCGAGACCAACACTGGTTTGTGGCCAAGGGAGATAGTGGCAGATCTGTATTTGGCTTGGACGATGAGAGTTCTGTATTACATGTTAACTAATTAGTCCATAATTCTTATGAACTAAGTAGTTGGGGCATTTGTTTATCCATAAAAATTAACATTGTACCACATTGGTTAAAAATAAGAAATTAAATGGCTTTATAAGGCCAACTTAATCATATCAGTTTAAATCAGTTGAGTGGGCCATGAGGATTGGGTTTTTGGGCCCATTACTCCGTGCCACCATGCGCGCCATGCATCCCCAAATTTGGTTAAGTATGGGAGCCACCCCCCATGACATGCAGAGGGGGGTGGCCATCATACCACACCCCTAGGAGGTCCATGCATCCCCAAATTTTGCTAAGTATGGGAGCCACCCCCATGACATGCAGAGGGGGTGGTCATCATACCACACCCGCAGGAGGTACCAAGGGAGGTGGCCACCATCATACCACCCCCAGTACATGGCAAGGGTGGTAAGGGGGGTGACCATCATCTCACCACCCCCAGGACGTAGTGAGGGGGTCATATTACCATCCCCCATGGAGTTTTCATGGAGTAGCGTGGGATCACCACCCCATGGGGTGTGAAATATGACTAAGTATGGAGAGGAAAGGAGGCGCCATGATATGACACGAGGGTGATCGGCATGGAGAACCCCCCATGAGATGATCAGGGGGTGGCCATCTACACACCATGCCATGAGCATGCAATCTCCATGGTATGATCAGGGTGGTGATTAATATCCACCCCTTGTGGTATGGTCAGGGGGTCACCAACATATGCCCCCATGGTATGGCCAAGGGGCGCGGTCAACATTGCCCCCATGAGGTTACCAGGGGGCTACCAAGACACCACCCTCATGAGGTGGTCAAGGAAGGTTATGTGAGCACATAGTCTCCCTACTCTCGTAATGGTGAAGTATTTTTGCCATTTTGACTCAGGTGATTCGAGTACCCACCCATATGTGGCACATAGTATGCTTTCATGCCTTAGCCTTTTTTGTCTATAGACAAGCAAAGCTATGGAGGAGATACTAAGAGCATGGAGTGAGGTCTCAAGAAAAGGGGCCAAGATTGGGTCTACATCCAACATCAGGGTAACCGTCATAGCAGTTGAGAGGGTAACCGTCACTCCACGTCAGCAGAGCAGTTTCTTGTGGCAGCTACTTCTGGTGGCTATGAATAGGAGGTGAAGATGACAGAGAAAGGGTTCGCAGATTTTAGCCATAGTCGTAGTTTTTGGAGCTCTCACTGAACCTCCATAGGAGTAGGGCTAATTTAATGCAGATTTGCCTCGTAGTTCATCAAAACATTGAACACCCTTGTTTGAAATTTGTTCAAATAGGTGTGAACTTTTTTTTTTGATCGTTTGTTTGGAAGTCAAAGGTGCAAAATCCAATTCTGCTCATCTAGTTTTTCTCGCTGAGGATACAGTCGTATATCGATCCGGGATGTACATGGCGCATCCCCCCTATTGTTTCCATGAAAAAGAAGGTCTTGGAAATGATCTAGTGGCCTATCATAAAAAGAGGAAACTGAAGATGTTGTCCTCATCTAGAAATAACAAACAGCAACAAATGTTGCCATCTCAGGCTTGGCGATTTAAACTCCCCTCATCTTCAAATCTGGAAGATGATGAGGGGTGCCACAAGCCATTTTGTCCCTCTGAGAAAAATTGATATGAGCTTGGATAGCTCCATGGACAAGTGTCCTCAATCGGTGGGGTTACCTGTGCCTTCTGCGGTACGAATAAGGCCCTGAATACCATTATCTCCTCTGAAGAAGGCTTTAGGCTGTCGTCTACTATGGACTCTTGAACGGGCATTTTTGCTCGTGGTTTCTCTGATGGCCTGACCTAGGTTTCAGGAGCGGCAGATTGGTACCTTTAGGGAATTGGGGAAGGTTCGGATCCCGAATTCTTCGCCCTGGCAAGGGGGGATTTCCCTCTGCAGTATCCAAAAAAAATTCAGTTGGGATAGCGGAGAACCGAACCCCGACCCAAACTCTAACTCTTGACCACGTTTGGAATTATCCTACTGGATTGGGGTGGCTCTCCTCTCCCTATTTAATATCTGTCTCTCAACACGTTCCCTTCACCTTGAATATTCAAAGGACGTTGCTATCGGTCCAGGAGAGGAGACTACGCATCCAAAAGTGAATTCCCAACTTAGGTAAGGGTTTGTGTACCTGCCTTTGCAGTATAAACCTGCAATTTTTTACTCGTGTTCGGAGTGTTCTTAGTTAGAACATCCCTGTCTGTCCCCAACGCCTCAATCCAAAGTGGACGGGCTTGGAACCTTGCTCTGACCGTCCACCAGACCTGCAACTCACCATTCCTTGTGCTCCCCTATCCTTGCAGGCGGAGATTATGGCGCGGGTTACCGAGGATCAAGTGGCCCAGTTCTCTTTGGAGGAGGTCCAATCACTGAAATTCCGCAGTTCACGATCACTTCTTGGTCGCGTCTTCTCTGAGACTCACTTCATGACCATGGAGCTGAGAGAGGGGATGGACACGCCTTGGCAGAGGAAGGGACAATTCAAAGTAATATAGACTAAACATGGTCTTTTTGATTTTATCCTGCCTAATGAGGAGTCCACAAAATGGATCATGCGTCGATCACCATGGATAATAAAAGACAGAATTCTCCATGTCCGAGCATGGACTCTTTTGTTTCACTGTGGGAGGGTGGTTCACATGCAACGTGCCTGCTATTTTGACCCTCCAAATCGGAAGGAGAGGTTTAGTCCTCAGATGATTACTAAAAAGTTGGGCGCAAGAATTTATGACGAGGAGGAGGAGCACCCCCCATTCCGTGGGGCGCCTAATTCTGTGTAGGTATACCAAAATTTAAGGGAGCATAGTGAGGAGCTTAGTCGAGCGGGACATGCTCGAAAACAAGAGATACGGGATGTGGCTAGGACGGACAAAAATATGGGATACCAGAGACGGACTCAACTGATGGGGAACTTTAAAGCTCCCTCTACGGGAACAAAGAGAGCTGATCTATGGCGACGGAGCCCGAGGGGATCCTCACGGCAAAGTCCCCTAGGATCTAGCTCGGGGGCTGAGTCACCAACAGACTAGTAGTACCTCATCCCGTGGAGCTGACGTGGGGCGAAGGCTGAGGAAGAATGGCGCTCGACCGGGACGGGACAGTGGGGTGTTCCCTGCATATCATGGTAAAGTGTGGGGATACCTATTTTGACGAAGGGGTGGTGGGTTTGGAGGACTCGAAGTCCGATGGTGAAGGACTTCAGTTTGAACTGAAGAGCCGTGCCCCCCTTTCTACGGTGGCTGCTGATACCCAAGCTCATGCTGGCCATGTTCGACAAGTGGTCAGGGCGTTTGAAACAGGCATGCTCATTAACAAGGATGGTGAGGGTTCTTCGTTTTGCCTTGATACAAACCTTGGTTCATTGGAGCTCGATGCGAAGCTGCATGAAGATGAGCAAGAAATGGTTGCCAAATTGAATGAATATGGGTCCAACCTGGTTGATTCATGGTTTGGAGGGAGGAAAAGAATGTTGCAAGAGGTGGATGGGGACATTGGGGATTACCCCACTCAAAAGAAGCAATTTGTAGAAGTGTAGGTTACTACAGACTAGGTGGAGGAAGCCAGCCCCCCGTTCGAATAAATGAGGCTTTTGGCAGGGAATGTGAGGGGAATTGGACCGTCACTCAAATTCCAAACTGCTGTAGGATTAGTTCATTCCAATAAACCGGAGCTTGTTTTCTTTTCATAAACAAGATCGAGCCGGAGAGTTGTTTCCCAAAGAATGTAGGGGTTAGGGTTTGAGTTGTCTCGCTGCTTTCTTCTTTTTAGAATGCTCTTAATGCATCCGGTGGTCTAGTGGTAGCTTGGTCCCCCGGAGTTGATGCTTCAGTGTTTTATCATTTGAATTTTTGTATTTGTGTTCATATTAATGAAAATGCATCTTCGTATGTGGTGGTGTATGTACATTAGTTGTATTGAAGCTGTTCGTGCCTACCAATTGGGTCAATTGCATGACATTTGTGATGCACTCAATTCCCCTTTTGTGGTGATTGGTGACTTAATGCTATGCTTCATGCTAGTGGAAAAGATGGTGGTAATCCGTGGAATGCTGCCCACTCGATAGATCTCGGAAATTTTGTGCATAACCTTGGTCTCCACGATCTTGGTTACCAGGGTGATCCTTTCACTTGGACGAATAAACGTATGGGCTTTGCATATATTCGTGAGAGGTTGGATAAGGCTCTTTGCTCCCAATCGTGGATTGACTGGTATCCGGATACTTTAGTCAAGCATTTCACTGATCAAGGTTCTTATCATAGAGCGTTGCTCCTGTCTGATAAGCCCTATATTCGAGCTAGTCGTCCTCTCTTTAGATTTGATGGCCGCTGGGCAGAGAATCCGGAGGTCAAGGATATGGTGACGTATGTTTGGCAGGAGGAGATCCATGGGACCCCAATGTATCAGCTGTGGGAGAGGATCAAGAAGGTTCGACACTTTCTCTATGATTGGAGTAGGGCGGGGACTACTAATTTCCTGCGTAATATTAAAACACTCCAAGCTGAAATTGACCGTCTCAAAATAGAGCACTCAATTAACTGTGATGTGGTGAGGGTGTTCGCGACAGAGCTGAATAGGCATTGGGAGGCGAAATATGTGTATTGGCAACAAAAATAGAGAGTCCACTGGCTAAAGAGAGGGGATAAGAATACCTCGTATTTCCATACGGTCACCCGAGCCCACCGAAAACAAAACTTTGTGGTTGGGCTTCGGAGTGTTACTAGAGAATGGGTTACTGAGGAGAAAGATATGGCCGGTATTGCCAATGAGTTCTATAAGAATATCTTCACGTCAGAGAACTCGGTCTTTAACATGGCCGAACGGGTTACGAGTCTCCCCATTGATTAGCGTGTGAATGTAGAAATGAATGCTAGCCTGACAGCTGAAGTCCTTCATGAGGAAGTTCGTGCCACGGTCTTCTCCATGGGATCGAAGCAAGTCCCGGGTTCTGATGGTTTCACTAGGAAGTTATTCAAATCCTACTGGGATATTGTTGGTGGTTCAGTGATTGCAGCGGTCTGTTCATTTTTTTTCTACGAGCAGACTCCTCCGTAGCTTTAATCATACCTGGTTGACTTTGATTCCCAAGGTTGATAATGTCGATGAAATGAGACAGCTACGCCCGATTAGCTTATGCCAGTTCGTCTATAAAATAATTTCCAAGATCATGTTGGAGAGGTTGGCCTGGTTTCTCCCTCAAATAATTTCGGAAGGGCAAAATGCTTTCATTCGTGACAGTCAGATTGTTAAAAACGTGTTGCTTGAGCACGAGTTGATGCACTATTTGAAAATTAAAACGCGAGGCAATAAAGGGTACATGGATCTAAAGGTTGACATGGAAAATGCCTATGATAGAGTCGAGTGGCCGTTTCTTCTTCCGGTGTTAGAAAAATTATGTTTCAACTCTACTTGGTGTGGCTAGATTCACGAGTGTTTATGATCGGCAACCTTTTCGGTTATGATGAATGGCACTGCATCGGGTTTCTTCTCGACCTCACGCGGCCTCCGGCAGGGCGATCCGCTTTCTTCTTTACTCTTTGTCCTTTTTACGGAGGGATTTGCTACACTTCTTCGGAAAGCTATTGCGGCTAAGAAACTTGGAGGGGTGAAGGTTGCCCCTCGCGCACCTTGAATCTCTCATATGTTCTTTGCAGATGATTCATATTTGTTCCTCAGGGGCTCGGTCCCGGAATGTGAAAATTTAATTGACGTTTTGAACGAGTACGAGGAGTTTAATGGCCAACGGGTGAATCTGGCTAAGTCGGTTGTATGCTTTAGTAAGAATATTTCCCTGCCGGATTAGGAGTTCCCTGCCAAGATTCTTGGTGTTGGGGCGGTGGGTGTTTAGGATAAATATCTTTGTTTGTCATCGTTGATTTCCCAGTCTAAAGTGGCTACTTTCCGTTTCATGGAAGAGAAGTTGCTCAGCCGTCTTCAGGATTGGAAGCAATGGACTCTGTCGCTGGCAGCAAAGGAAACATTGATTAAATCGCTGGCCTTAGCCCTTCCGCTGCACGTCATGTCATGCTTTAAACTTCCGTTGTCTCTTTGTCGATTACTGGATAGGCATGTTGCTCGATTCTGGTGAGGTGCTTCAGAGGGTCATTCACGGATTAGGTGGATGTCTTGGCGGAATATGTCCCAGAGTAAACATGATGGAGCCATGGGGTTTCGACGGTTTTAGCACTTTAACCATTCTTTGTTGGCCAAAATTGGGTGGCGCATTCTCATGGATCCACAGTCGCTCCTTGCTCAAGTCTATAAGGGGAAGTACTTTCCCACGGGGACCTTCACTGACGCTACGCCCCGATCTCGTCCATCGTATCCTCCTACCACGGAGGCCCTTATTGAAAAAGATATTCCGTTGTTGCCCCGGTGCCCGGTTTGTTGGGCCCAGAATGAGACAATGTAGCATTTGTTTCTTGATTATTGCCTCGTGGCGCGGGCTCTTTGGGATCACTCGGGCCTTGAGTATCTTGGGCAAGGGATTCCCCGTCACACTTTACCCCTTTTTCTGAAGAGAGTTATGGGTCTCATTCAGGACCCGCCCATTTTTATGTCAGTGGCAACCATCCTATGGTGGATTTGGAAATCCCGTAACTGGATTGTTTTTTAGGGTAAGCAATTTGGAATCTCCGCCTTAATGCGCCAATTTCACCAACAATACCATGAGTGGAGCTGATTACCAGTTGATTGTGTGACCAGGTCCTTGGGTGATCGGGGGACCCAAGTTGGTAGTGGGGGTGTTCCCTCTCTAATTTGTATGTGGGATGGTGCTACCCGTTGTGGGTCTCACGCGGCTGGGGGTTTTGTTATTACGTCTCCAGGGAGCGAGCTACTCTGTGCACGTGGATTGCATGTTGCTGACATTGATGATCCTATGGTGGTCGAGCTCCTGGTTCTGCGGGCCGCGGTACTTTGGTGTTTGGAGCATGGCTTTACTGATGTAAGATTTGAAGGGGATGTCAAGGTTGTTGTTGATAAAATTAACCAGGCGGATGCTCGGGATAGCACGATGGGGGCGTTTTGGAGGAAGTCATTCGGCTGATGTTTGCTCATCCGGGCTTTAGTGTATGATTTGTTGGTCGGAGTAGAAATATGGTAGCCTATTTGGTGGCTGGAAAGCCCTTTCATGGTACCCGACTTCATATCGTTTCTTTAATTTCTGGGCCTGGTTAAATTCCAGGGTGTAATGTTCTACCTGATCTTTCAATATAATTGATTATTTAAAAAAAAAATCATTTGATCCATATATCCACCAATCTAATTCACTAATACATGAATTCAATTTTTTTTCGCCTCTACAGTGTCCTATAACAATCACGAAAACTTCCCATTTCTAAAAGCAAAAGTCTCATTTAGGGATGGCAAACCAGATCCGACCCGGTGGATTTTATCCGATCTGAGCTGTCATGGAGCGGATAAAATCCGGCCCGTTTTTGAACAGGGCGGATCTCGACCCGCTCCGCCATTAGAACGGGGTGGATACGGATGCAAACTTCTTACCTGCTCCGCCCTGCTCCGCCCGCTCTGCCCCGTTGATTAAGCATTTGTCGCCAAAACATCTTCCCGCAGAGGCTTATCTCCGCGAAGCACCCAATCCCAGGCACCCAACAGCTAGTGTCTAGTGAACGATTAATATTCCCACAGAGGTCTTCGCAAAACTCAATCCCGCCGCAGTTCCGCACTCAACCCCTTTAACGATTCATCTCCTTCCCCAATTCCCAATCCCCCTCCCCCAATTCCCAACTCTGCTTTATCGAGCATTGAATTGAAGATGAAGGGCTCTCATATAAGTTCAACTTACGCCCTTCTTTTTCTTCATCTTCTCTATTTTCTTCTTCTTCTTCTTCTTCCGAGATTTGCAGCGCCATTGGAAGGGGAGTAGAAGAAAGAAAGGAAAGCTCACATATTTCCATTTTCTAGCAAGGAGATCAACAACAATATTACAGTGGTGAGGTAAATATCAATCCCTATTGGGCTATTGGCATAGTTTTCTTTGCTCTATTTCGATTGATTATTATGGTGAGTTTTCTGCTGGTTGCTGCAAAATTATGGGGAGTTTTGTTTGGTCTAATTCATTGGCGGGGAGAAGTTGTTGATCATTTCACTCTTAAGGCATTGCTTGCAATTTGTCTCTCCCGAAAATCATAGATTGGAGTTGTAGTTTATGACAATGAAATTGCTTGCGGTTAATTAAATCAATTCGTTGTAAAATTGCTTGAGCCACTTTTTTTGCTGTGTTCAAGCATTCAATTTCATATACAGAGTTTGCTGTCTTATTTATCTACTTATGCAAAATTAAAATCATATTAGCTAATTGAACCTCGTTCATCTTGCAATTAGGAATGGACAAGGAGGGACCTCAAACAGTACAGGACATGGAGGGGCCTCAAATTGAGTCTGCTGTTCTGAATGTGGAGGCAACAGCTTCCCAACCTCAACAAGATCCGCCTCAAGGCCCTCAACCTGATGTTGTTCATGTTGTTGCTGAAGCCCCACCTGCAACTGATGAGAAAGAGAAGCGCAAGGGTCCTACGTCTGGTATGGTGTTCTCACAGTGGTGGAAACATTATAATAAGTTAACAGTTGATGGCAAACCAAAAGCAGAGTGCAAATATTGTAAGAAGAAGCTTGTTGGAGAGCCATCCCAAGGAACAACTCATTTGAAGAATCATTATCACCGATGTCCTAAAGTGAAGCGGTCTGGAGATATAAAACAACAACTCTTGCAAGGAAATTTGAATAAGGACAAATTCCAGTTGACGCCGTTCAACTTTAGTCAAGAGAACTCTCGAAAAGAACTAGCTAAGGCGATTATAAGGCATGAGTATCCTCTCTCGATTGTGGAGCATGAAGGTTTTAGGAGTTACAGCATGAGTTTGAATCCATGCTTTAAGATGGTGTGCAGAAACACCATAAAAAAGGACTGTCTTGGCATTTACGATGTTGAAAAACAAGCTGCAATGGAGTTCTTGCGGAAGAATGAAGGTCGAGTGGCAATAACCACAGATATGTGGACATCTTCTCAGAAGAAGGGTTTCATGGCAGTGACCGCACACTACATCGATAATAATTGGACTTTGCAAAGTCGAATCATCAGGTACTTTTTGTATCCATTCACATATTATAGTCTGTGATTACTTGGTTGGTGTTTTCCTTTATTACAGTTTGTTATGATTCATGACTTTGATGTGTTTCAAACTCTCATTCATGGTTTTTTCTGGTTTACTTTGTGTTTGAGTAGTGCGCTGTCTGGAGGTGCTTTTGTGCTCTGTAGAATCCTTTCATATTTTTCATGATAATAGCACTGGTTCCCTTTTCCCATGATAACAGAACAAGTTCCCTTTTCCCACCAATGACTACAATTAACATATTATTAAATGACTATTATATCATGTTATCATGCATTACACTATGATGTTTAATTGGAGTATGATAGTATATTGCCAATCTGTCATATTGATAAGTTTAATTAAGTCGTGCTATCTGTGATTGTGCAGGTTCATTTATGTACCTGCTCCGCACACAAGTGAAGTTCTTTGTGAAAATCTGTTCGATTGTTTGGTGAATTGGAATCTCGATCATAGATTATCAGCTGTCACAGTTGATAACTGCTCGACGAATGATGCAATGATGAGTCGACTGATGGAGAAGCTTCCTCTAGAGTCTCTTTTGGACAATGGAAGTATGATTCATATGAGGTGCTGTGCACACATATTGAATCTGATTGTCAAGGAAGGTCTTAAGGTGATTGGAGATGGAATAGACAGAATCAGAGAGAGTGTTCATTTCTGGCTGGCCACACCAAAGAGATGGGAGAAGTTTGTCGAGACTACTCACCAGCTTGAGGCTGCACGCATAATTCGTAATCAAAATGGTAAGAAGCTTGTACTTGACTGTGACACTAGATGGAATTCAACTTATTTGATGTTGAATACTGCTTTGGGGTATAAGGAAGTTTTTAATCGCTTAAAGATTCGAGAGTCAAAGTACAAATGCTTGCCTACTGAGCGTGACTGGAAATTGACAGAAGAGATTTGCAGTAGGTTAAAGAAGTTTTATAGTGCTACTGAACTTTTTTCTGGCACTAAATATCCGACTGCCAACTTATGTTTTGAAGTAGTTTGTGAGATTAAGCTCGCTCTACGGCAGTGGTGTGTTTGTGGAACTGAAACCATTGAAACTATGGCCATAAATATGTTGGAAAAGTTTGACAAGTATTGGCATGAGGTGCATTCTTTAATGGGGGTAGCAGCTATACTTGATCCAAGGTATAAAACTGAAGTAATGGATTGCTACTTTCCTGAGATTTATGGTGAGGAATGTGAGACGGAGATAGAGAGGCTTGTTGGTATATGTCGTAAGTTAGTTGAAGACTATGAAGAGAAGGAAAGAGAGCAAGAAAACATAAATGATGTGGTTCAAGTAAGCAGTTTGGGAGCTGCTGCAGGTCATAGGGAAACAACAAGCAAATTTGCTCTATATACTTCTAGAAGGAAAAGGAAGCCTACTAGGTCAGAGCTGGACTCTTACTTGGAAGATGCAATCATACCCCCCACACCTGATTTCGATGTTTTGTGTTGGTGGAAGTCAAATAGACATAAATATAATATATTGCATAAGGTTGCAAGGGATGTTTTGGCTATTCCTGTCTCTACTGTGGCCTCCGAGTCTGCTTTTAGTGCTAGTGGAAGGGTGATATCTTCTCATCGAAGTAGGCTGAGTCCAGAAACCATAGAATGGTTGATGTGTGCTCATAGTTGGCTTCGTGCTAGTTCCCAAGGTAATCACTATCAAAATGATGCTTATATTCGAACGTTGCTGCTTTCCAAGGGTGATATTTTTCTAATTGTTTGTGTTTGAATGCAGCTGGTTCCACTGCAGGGAAGGTCTCACAAGGTACCGTGCTTGAGGATTCTGATGGAGAGACAGACAATGATCCTTAGGTATTGATTCAATGATAATTTTTGGACTTTTATTTGGCTGTTTGTTTGGATTTTAAGTAGTTACAATTGCAGCAGCTCTTGAAAATATCAATTTCCTTGTTATGGTTCCAGAGTTATTCAATAGTTCTTGAATGATTAGTGTTTGGCTTGCAACAAATGTCAATTTAGTTTAGCTATGGTTCCACAAGTTAATAGTACTATGGGGCTTGATGAATGATGAATTATGATATGAGAAGCTTATAGTGAATGATGATATTGTCAATTTGCAGCTTGCTAGTTGTTGCTGTGTTGCATGGCAATTTTCAGTTTGCTGGCTACTGTTGTGATGCACTACAGGCTTAATATAAATCAAAGTCAGGGGAGAGGTTCGAGAGGAGATGTTTGCTGTTCTGGAGACTAAAGGAAGGCTTATTGGCTGCTGTTGTGCCGCATGATATTTGGAGTTTCCAGATTCTGCAGTTGATATGCTTAATGCTTCCATTATTTTCTTTTGAACTCTTATGGTTTATGCAAACTCTTTTTGGATTAGGATTTCAGTTCCTAGAAGAGGTTTGAGTGTTTCTTTTGGATGATTGGAAATTGGATATTTTGTGAGGTTTGCTTTGTTGTTATTGGATTTTCGTAGTTGGAATGTTGGAACTGGAATACATTTTGAGTTGTGGATGTTATTTAGTGGTTGAAGTTTCTTTATGACTAATTTGTTATACAGCCTCCTGTATGATGAATGAAGAATAATGTTGACATGGTTACATGTTAGAGATAAAAAAGGGGTGGGGTGGGTATATGTTGAATGACAATGTATTATAGGTTGAACTGAAACTGGGGCAGGGCGGGTAAAATCCGCCCCGTGCGAGGCTTAACATGGGTCAGAAAACAGCGACCCGTCGCGGATCGCGGGGCAGGGCGGGGCGATGAGTTAGATCGTGGGGCAGAGCACGGGTTTAGGGGTACCCGCCCCAAACTTGACCCGTTGCCATCCCTAGTCTCATTGTATAGAAAAGGCTCGATTAAGTTTAACCACTGATTGGGATTTGTAAAAATTAATGACAATCAACATTAAGTCTCAATTATCCTCCAATCAATATAAGGAGGTTCTCCTCCAGCGCCCACTCTATTTCCCTTTTCCTGTCTTCTCTAGGGGTGGGCAAACGGTTCGGCAAACCCGAACAGAAACCGAATTAATGTTATTCGGTTCGGAAGGAAAATATGGATAGTTCGGAAATCAGGGCTCTTTCAACCGAACCGAATTTCCAAATTTCCGACCGAAAAACCGAAATACTATAATTGCAAGCTCCAAATGATGGATTTTTATGTTTGTAGTTGTTTTTAGACTTAAATATTTGAAATGTTTTAAGACTTATGTGTTGAAAAGTTTGGTTTTATAATTGATGATGCATATAATTGATATTTATTGTTTATATTAGGGGTGAAAAATTATTTAAAAGTGGGAAAATACAAGTAGCTTCACAAATTCGGTTTTGTGTGAAAAACCGGACCGAACCGAATTATAATTCGGTTCGAATTCGTTTTGAGATTTGGGAGAATTCGGGGACCCGGTATTCATAATTTCGGTTCGGTCGAAACCGAACCGACCGAATGCCCACCCCTAGTCTTCTCCGCATAGTAGGGAGGCATGTCTCGGTCTTTTATCATTAACTAAATTGAGGAGTCGGGTCGGGCTTAGGGATGACAATGAGTCGAGTTGGGTCGAGTTTTGCCAAACCCAAACTCAAACCCATGGATCTATCCGTAAAAAAAACCCGGGGCAAAACCCATTGGGTTTGAAAAACTCAAACCCAACCCAACCCGATGGGTATCCGCGGGTTTATGGGTACCCACGGGTTTTTGTCGTAAAAAATTTACAATAACAAGTTCCTATCAAAATTAAATTCAAATATCAATCTCTCAATACAAATTATCCATATTTAAGACACAATTCTAGAAAATTCAAGCAAATCACAAATAAACTATACAAATTGTTCAACACTAATCTAGAAAACTCAAGAAAATTGAAGCAAATCACAAATTATCCATAAATAACATGATTAATTGAAAGCTTCTTCTTTTCAATTAAGTTTCTTCACTCTCACTAGATAACATCAACTTCATTCTACACAATTAGAAAGAAAAAAATAGACATGTCTCCACATACATAAGTAAGATTAGTTGTTTAGAATATTAAATATACCAAGAAAATTAATTATATGAGTGTACGCGGGTACCCATGGGTCGGGTTTACCTAAACCCAAATCCAACCCAACCTGGTGAATAATGAACGGGTTAAAACCCAAACCCGGCCCAAAACCCATCAGCACGGATTTTACCCGCATTGACCGGGTTGGGTCGGGTGGGTACCCGTGGGTTCGGGTTTTATTGCCATCCCTCGGGCTTCTTGGTAATTTGTGGGCTTGGAGAAAACCTAATCTGAGCATCAATTATTGATTAAGAAATGGATTAAACAAAGTAAAAATAAATAAATAAATAAAAAACGACGCGAGCTTGAAGTGAAGGTTTACCTGGCAGCTACTCAGCAGTCAACCTAACACGTCCGATACTCCTTCACAGCTCCTAAAACGTCTCAACGCTAGGTTTTTTGAGGCACAAAATCAGTTAATCTGCATCAATTTTCATATTTCATTTTAATTCGTTTCTCTTGTTGCTTTAATTTCTGCAGGTATGTGATTATCATTTGCGTAATTATTGCACATATTAGTAATTTATAAGATTAAGAATTATTACCGGTACTTGAATTGAATCCCTTGCTATGTGGCTTTTAGTAAGCAATTTCAAGCTATTCAATTATGAAATAGAATCACAACCATACATAATTAGGGGTGCATAGTTAATCTGATTGTGACAATTTAATTATGTCAAGGTTGTGTATTTTTATTATATAAGATTGTTAAGAAAATCCCATTGGGCCCTTAAGAAAATCCCACATGGTGAGGTGATCCGTTATCCGACAGCCTAGTTATTCTGCTAACTTGAAGATTCGTTAGTATATACTAACTAATATCCAAAATGTATGAACTAATATCCAAATCTGCTAAGTATCTAGATAGCACAAACTAGTATTCAAAACATCACAAACTAGTATCCAGATAGCAGATACCAACTAATATCAACAATCAACCAACTAATATCCACAATCAACCAACTAATATTCAATATGAATACTCTTATAGGTTATCTTGGTACTCTTATGTGTTATCTGTATACTAATTATGTGTTGTTTGGGTACTATTATGTGTTGTCTAGATATTAGTTTGTGAATTTGAGATAATAGTTGATTCATGGTGGATATTAGTTATCAATTTTTGAATACTAGTTTGTGCTCTCTAGATATTTTAGTACTTGGATATTAGTTCATGTATTTTGAATATCAGTTAGTATCTGCTAACGAATCTTCAAATTAGCAGATTAACTTTCCCCGTTATCCGGGCACAGTATTAGGGGTGCCTATATGGTCCGGTCCGGTTAAATTGGACCAAATTGATCCGGTCCCAGCCCGGTTTTTTCGGGAATATAAGGACCAAAGATTGGATTGGATACAGTCCGGTCTTGATCCGGTCCGGTCCCAATTTTATCTTGATTTTAGGTGTTGGGGGTCTCTTATCCGGTCTTTATCCGGTTTTTTACCTCAAATCTAAGCCCGAATATGAGATTGCATTGTTTGCTATCCGGTCCCTGGTCCGGGTTATACGATCCGGTTTTGGATAAAACCAAACAGTTCGGGACCAAATTGCCAGCCCTACACAGTATACTCGTGATTTGCTCAAAACGGAGGTTGGTTTTGTCTACAATTGGTGTGTCAACCAATGCCTGAGGCGCCACTTTCTACTGTTGTTCTCAGTTGAAACCGTGTGCTGAATCCCATCCCAACATGCCACGCAAGCGGACAGGAAATGCCCATCCTCTTCCCTATAACAATCCGAATAATAACCAGGCAATACAAGGGTAATTAAGTCATTCGCGTTCCCAAAATTCCACCACCCATCATCCTCAAAACCAGGGTCTCTAACCCCCACTGAAATCCAAGCTAGGAGTAGGACATGGCCTCTATAAAATATATGAAGCATATTCATGAGTCAGATTTTCTCTATTTTGAATTTGCTGATCAGGGATTAATTTTCGGAAGGGTGATTTAGTCATTTCACTCGGTTACATTAAATCATGCGCATCGTTTTGTCCATGGAAAAAAGTTGTTGTCGCACGCCAACAGGCTCTGGCCCAAACTCCGCCGGCCCATTTGGCCCAAACTCCACCTTCTTCCTCTGCCGACAACGACCATCAACCGCCTCTGCCGACATTGACCTGGTTAGCTATGTACAAAACATACCCTCAGCTCTACAATCCTCGCCGGCGGTGGCTAACGAATACAGTAGGAAGGAGCTCAGGTCACCGCCTTCTTCCCCATCTTTACCCAATCTCCATCTAATTTGCTTTCAGATTCCTCAATAAAGCCATTCCCTCTGATACAATCTAAAAATGGAAGGTTCCACATTGATGAAGCAAGCTGTCGGTATGAAACACGGGTGATGCTGGAATCGAAGTGAGAAGAGAAATAGAGTCAGTTGTTGCATGCTCGCAATTGTCCGGATCTTCTTTGATTTCTCCTCAAATAACCCTCTGGCCAGAAGAAAGATTTAGTGGAGGGATTATAGGCATGAATCAAATGACAAGGACCGGAATTTCTTCATATCTTATTGAATTGAATTCATTGCAGTTAATAGGTTTTATATGCAATTTTCTCTTTTCGATGTTCAATGTATCAAAGATATTTGCATGAGTGCCAGCTGTTTACAATGATAGCCAAAAGCGCCACATGCCTACATCTAACAATGGTTTTATTAGTCTTTGCAAAAAAAAAAAAAAAAAACAATGGTTTTATTAGTCATAATAAAAAAAATGGCCTTATTAACTTCCTCCACCTTCACCATACTTATCGTAGAAAACTATCCTTACTAAGGATTGAAAAAATCGTATCGTACCCGCGGTTCGACTAGAAAAATCATCTACCTGAGATTAAACCGGTAGAAGGTAGTTAGCAGTATGAAACGGTTGAACAACGGTTAAATCATGTTTTTAGTATAAAATATCTAACCACTGAGTTTTCCAATACAAACTCCGGTACAGTATTTCAATCCTTATTTTCATTGAATTTTTCCCTTTTTGTTGTTAGTATTTTCATTATAATTTGAGATTTTAACACGTTCTTATACACATTTTAGCTTTATTTACTTTAGAATACAAAGGCTTATTTAGTTAGGCGTGGGTAAAAACTAATATTGTACGATCCATGAATTGAAAAAATGTAAAATATCGTTGTGTTTGATGTGGAACGATGAAGTCTAAAAATTATCAATTCAAAGTGATCATGTGTATTTTCGAAGAACCCAATTTAACTTGAAAATTTACTAAATGGATGATATTTTTATATTATATTTTATAATTTGTAATAAGTATAAAAGTTTGAAATTGAGGTTGAGATGAATTTCTTTACCAAACTAGATTAATATGGAGAAAAGAGAGAGTCCTTTAAGCTTATTGATAGAATTATCGACTGTGAAAGGTGATTAAACGGCGAGGACATATTTGTTTCGCTATTAACTCATACCATCTCAAATTATTCACGATTATTGATTTTCTTAGATGTATTATGATAATTGCCTTTTAATTATGAACTTAATTAAACTAACTTTATCATCTATTAAAACATGGTGATTTGAAGGGATTTCTTATCCATCCTGCTACGATAGCAAAAAAAGATGGAAAAAAAAGAAGTATCTACATAAGGGGTTTTTCTCTTTCAAAAAAAAAAAAAATTCATAAAGTTTTAGTCGATTAATTACATAAGGTGGATGTAAGTTTTTTTGCACGTTTTTTACTCCTGTTTCTTCTCCAATAGTGATATGCATGGCGACGGCCAAATGTTTTAATTTTCATTTCGTTTTGTTTTTAACGTCCTTTTTTATATAATTGTTTCAAAACCAGTTTACTCCCCCTTTGATAATTTGTTTAGCGAATTACCAAGTTTTTTCATTTTGTCATTCTTTTCCACATGAGAATATGACATATTGATCCATTGTTATCCCAAATGCCCCGTGCACCTTGGATATATGTTTTAAACAATTGTTTCACAACCACCTCTGCACTTGCTTCACTGGGACACTGGGTATTATTAGTTGGTCCGCTATAATAGAAACCACATGCATCTCATGTCATGATTCTTTACATTTCATCATGTTCTTTGTATCACATTAGTTATGTATCTCATGTCATGTTCTCATGCATAGAAAGACTCATGTTATGATTATTAAATGACTCACAAATTTACAACTCTGTATAACATGTTTGTCAACTATTAATGTTTTGATTTTGTCAACTATCACATGCATAATTCTAGATATGGTGCCTTATCGCATAAATTTCATGAGGCAAACATTTGTGTTTCTCACACATATTATATCTATAAACCAAATGATTTTGCTGCAACTCCTCACAACAATTATTATTTCTTAGTTATAGTAGTATTCTGTTACTAATGAATGGTTCCTTTAATTTCACAAATTATTTATCAGCCAAATTGAAAAATTTTCCACTTCACAAAGATGGATCCTTCTCATCTTTTATTAGTGGGATTGAGTCCTCCCAAACCACAGCTCATCATATTCAAACCATGTTGCGACAGAAAAAAGACTGAGAAACAATTGGATGTTGCTGCAAGCCTGCAGCTCCTGCCTCCTGACAACAAACTCAGGAGAATATGCCCTTTATGTGAATTATCTACTTTGTTTCATGAGTGTTGTTTTTGTTCAGGGTAAATAAAATTTATTAGTTAAAATTTTAAAAAATGTATATGTTTTGTCAAGTTAAATTTTTGTAATGCATCAAAATATTAGCCATTTGTTTGAGTGTTAGTAATATTGTAACTCTTTTATCAGTAAAAATCCAAAAATTTTGAAATGTTGACCACCACATGTATTTTTCGAGTATGTTGACTAACAAATTGCAAACACAAAGTTAACATTTACCTAATATTTTGTATTTTGAAATTTTTTATTAATAATTTGAAAAATCATTAAAAATGATTTGAAAAGTTTAAAAAATTTGACAAATAAATTATAGTTGCCCTTTTATTTAGGATCATAGAATTATTTACTGAATTATCTACTCAAACCAAGGCTCACAAGGGCTTTCAAGGGGTTGGGGTAAAGGTCGGATCAGATTAAAAGACTGGGTAGTAAAGTGAAAGAGTTTTCGAAGTTTGCCTAATTTTATAGACCCATCTTTACATTTTGGATTTGGGCTATTGTTTTGTAGAATTAAAAGATTCATGGGTAAAACAATACAAATAATTATTTATCTCTATCAGAGATCAATCATTTTCCTTCATACTTGAGGTTGATTACGCATGTATCATGCGAAACAACTACAATTTTCAACTATATAGTTTACTTAAATTGCTCGCCTTAGTTATAGATAGTCAATTGACTCTTAGTTGTATCCTATTTGAATGTTATATTATTTTCTTCTCTTTCAGCTATATTGTGGCACATTATGCATAGTCTGACAACTTGGCAAGATGTTTTCCAATAGAGAATTGTACAAATCATATATTGCATCCATCTCTAATATATATCATATCTATAACTATACAATTATTCCACCTAAACTCATTGGGTCAACAATGTTTAGCTAGAAGTTACCAAAACAAACGAATTGTTTTCAATTGGATTTATATTTCAACGTTTACCAAATGATCAATTATGCATAGATTACCCGCCCAACGGGACGGGCCCAGTGCTAGTATTATTAAATATAAATACCATCCTGCAATCACTTATGGATTACCAGACCAGCAATCTTCTCAAGTTTTTTCCAAGGCAATACATACATACATACACAAGATCACTTCTCTCCAAATTAGGCTATGAGTTCAACAAGCAAAGCTTGGACGGTGGCAGCAAGCATTGGAGCAGTGGAGGCGCTGAAAGACCAACTGGGCTTCTGCAGATGGAACTACATCCTCCGATCCGCTCATCACTACGCCAAGTCCACAGCGGCGGATCTAGAACACAGAAGTGCACTGGGCCGCATTTTATTAGAAAATTAGAATAGTAAAAAAAAATATAATGATTATAATTTTTTTACAATGTAAATTGTACACGACGGTATTTTAATTTAGCGAATGCATTAATAATGGAGTCCACATCCATACCAATAATATATACTGTTTCACATAAAATACTTGAGCAATCGACTAGAAATCCATCGCTCATTTTGTTGCGCAAATCAATTTTCACATGTTTCATTGTTGAAAAGGTTCTATTCGTATTAACTGTTAATACGAGCAGCATCAACACTAGACAAATCAATCTACTAATCTATTTGCATTGTGTTTCCATCCCTATATCCACTTACTGCTCTAGTAAATTTTCCAAGGTTTCCAAGGTTCTATTCGATTTTAGGTTTCATTGCTTTTTTAGACGAATAACCTTTGGGGTTAGAATTTATAAGCTAAATTTAGAGTAGTGATTTTGAATATGTTCATCTGAATTAATTTTCTAATTATACCCAATCTTATTTTAAAATAACAATGACCCGAATATCTAAAATCCAAAAATTCATAAGGCCTATACTAACTATGAATCCAGAGGAGGGCTGGGCCGGGGCCCGGGGTGGCCACCCCCTGTATCCGCCGCTGCAAGTCCAACGTCAGATCCATCTCTTCTCAGGCCAAGACCCTGCCTCCTAATTCCTCTGCCGCCTCTGCCATGACTTCTGGCGAGTCGTTGAAGCAGGCTCAAAATTCTGAAGAGTCTCTTAGGAAAGTCATGTACTTGAGCTGTTGGGGTCCTTACTCATGAGCAATTGCTTCTCTCAACATTTTATATAAGATTGTTCTCTAGTGTATATTTGTTTTCGGAAAATTAGACCCTGTAGTCTGTACCCTGGCAATCAAGTTTCAGTTGCCTGTGACAAAAAAGGTCTAAAGATTGGAACGTGCTCTTTCATCTTTGATCTTGTCCGTGTTTCCTGATCTCAATTATGCACCATTTTAATCACCAACACTTCAAATAGAGAATGTTGGGGGACAAAGAACAAATGTAACTCTCCATGTTAAATCGAACTAAATGGAAGACTAAGATTTTACGTGGTTCTTCCTCACACTACGTGAGGCTTACATCCACGGGAAGTGATTCTTTCTTATTGATTGATTGTCCGGCTGGTTACAGCCTTACACTTATTTATACAACCCTTTTCATCTAAATTCTCTAGGGTTTGACACAAAGGACGTCGAGTACAAGTGGGAGACGGACTCGACGTGGGCAGCAAGGCTGCATGGGCTACATGAGTGGGCTCTCGGCCCATTACTCCCCCGCAAACTGGAGCGTGAAGGTCTCGAACGTTCAGTTTGGAGAGAAGAAAATGAAAACGATCACTTCCAAGCCCTTTGGTGAACATATCCGCAAGCTGCAGATCGGTATGAACCTTGACCGGGGAAATGTGGCCGGACTGCACCCGCTCGCGAATAAAGTAACAATCCATCTCGACATGCTTGGTGCGTTCATGGAAGACTGGATTATTAGCGATATGAAGTGCTGCTTGATTGTCACAATGAAGCACTGTTGGAGAAGTTTGAGGTACGCCAAGCTCCTGGAGCAACCAACGGAGCCAGAGTATTTCACTAACTGTGCTGGCCATGGCGCGATATTCGGCTTCGGCAGAAGATCGGGCAACAACCTTTTGCTTCTTTGTACGCCAAGAAATGGGTGCACCGCCCAGGCTGATGAAGTATCCGGTAGTCGAGCGACGGGTGCTCTTACAGCCACCCCAATCTGCATCACAATATGCCGTGAGGCGAAGGGGGTTGTCTTTTGGGAAGAACAAACCTTGCCCTGGAGACGTCTTCAAATATCTGAGGACACGGAAAGCTGCATCAAGGTGCGACTGACAAGGGGCATGAACGAACTGGCTGAGTATGTTGACAGCATAAGTGATGTCTGGGCGAGTGACGGTTAAGTAAAGCAAGCGGCCCACCAATCGCCGATATGGAGATGGATCAGACAGAACAGTATCATCCGGGCGCGTGAGCTGGTGATTCTGCTCAATGGGAAACGGGCTGGGTCGGGACCCTTCGACCCCTGCATCTTCAAGAATATCCAGGGCAAATTTCCGCTGGTTGAGAACAATTCCATCAGCAGTGCGAGCAACTTCAATGCCCAAGAAATAACGCAACGTACCAAGGTCCTTGATGCTGAAACGCTGATCAAGGAAGGTCTTGACACGTGAGATGAACGGCAAGTCGTTGCCAGCTAGTATGACATCGTCCACATAAATCAAGGCCGTCACAAAGATGCTCCCCCGTTGGTAGATAAACAGAGCCGCATCTGCCGGGGAGGATCGAAAACCAAACTCACACAAGGCAGTGGTGAACTTTTGGTACCACTGGCGAGAGGCTTGACGAAGACCATACAACGACTTATGCAGCCGACAAACTCGTGTGTCACCAGGCTTACGAAAACCAGGGGGTATCTCCATGTATATCTCTTCATCCAGATCACCATGAAGAAATGCGTTGTTGACATCAAGCTGATGGATGTGCCATCCTTTACTGACAGCCACCGCGAGAAGGCAACGTATAGTTACCAGTTTGGCAACTGGTGCAAAAGTATCATGGAAGTCCAAGCCTTCAATCTGGGTATACCCCTTTGCGACGAGCCTGGCTTTAAAGCGTTCAATTGTACCATCCGGATAAAACTTGATCTTGTACACCCATTTAGCTGCTATAGTGCACTTTCCAGGGGGCAAAAACACTAGGGTCCATGTCCCATTAGCCTCCAGTGCACGAACTTCGCGTGTCATGGCGTCCCGCCAGACCTTTTCTCGGACCGCCTCATGAAAGAAGCGTGGTTCATCATAGCGAGTTTGTGCTGCAAGGAAAGCACGAAAAACAGGTTTAAACTTAGAGTAATCAACGTATGCAGCAAGGGGGTACATAGCAGAATTAGTGGTGCTTTCCTGTGATGTATTGGTGTGAAAATCAGTGATGTAATTCTCCAAGTGTTTGGGCCGAAAGCGCTGGCGATCACTCTTCCGTGTGGGAGGGACGGCTGAGCAGGCTCATGAGTAACGGCTTCAGATGCCGAAGATGGGCCAGAAGCCGGCCCAGGGGAAGACGGCCCAGCAGTGGATGAGACCGATCGGGGAGAAGCATCTGGGCTCGACGGGCCGCTGGGTGAGGCCGGACTGGTGGGCTCGTTGGTGTGGCCCGCTGCTGGGGGCGAAGAATCAAGCGGGGAATCATCCGCTGCATCGGCTGAGGGCGAGACAATCGGTCGAGGTATCCAGTGAAGGTCTCGGCTCATGGCGTCTTGCATGGGAAATGAAGTCTCATGAAACTGAACGTCCCGAGAGGTAAGCAAACGACGAGTGACCAGGTCATAAATACGATATCCCTTCTTGCTGGCAGCGTAGCCTAAAAACAGACCAGCCCGGCCTCTCTCGGCGAACTTATCAAGGTGTGAATGAGTGTCCTTGAAGTAGACCAAACAGCCGAATACACGAAGGTGATGGTAAGTGGCCTGCTTCCCGAAAAGGACCTCGAAAGGTGTCTTGCCCGTTGCTCTTGTCGGAAGGCGATTTATGAGGTAAACAGCGGTGAGGATGCACTCACCCCAAAAACGAACTGGGAGGCTAGCTTGGAAACGTAAGGCCCGAGCTGTGTCCAATATGTGGCGATGCTTTCTCTCAACCACGCCATTTTGCTGTGGCGTGTCAGTGCACGAGGTCTGGAGAAGAATGCCTTGCTCTGCATAGTATGTCTTGAGACCTGCAGTCTGAAACTCGTGCCCATTGTCAGCTTGGATCCGTTTGACGGACCGCCCAAACTGATTCTTGACCATGTTACAAAAGAGAAGTAAATACCGCTCAACTTCAGATTTGTAACGCAAAAGATAAATCCAAACACCCCGAGAGAAATCATCCACAATGGTTAAAAAATAATGTGCACCACTTAAGGATGCAGTCTGATAGCCACCCCATATATCGACGTGTATGAGGTCAAAAATAGAAGTAGTCTTAATCATACTGGACAAAAATGGCTCACGAGTTTGCTTTGCCCGAAAACAAGAATGACAAGGGCCAATATCCGAAGATGAACTAAAAGACAGTATCCGACTGATATGTAAAAGTTTATCTGGGGAGGGATGCCCAAGACGAGCATGCCAAATAACTCCTGACACTGAACTGCGTCGCTGTACTGCGCAAGCCTGCGACCGACCCTGTCCAAACAAGCGCAAATAGTACAAGCCATCTCGAAGCTCACCTTTCCCAATCAATTTCTTCGAGCGTAAGTCCTGGATGACGCAAAAATTGTCAAGAAATATCAAGGCCATATGATTATCTTTAGTCAATCGGCTTACCGAAACAAGATTACACCGGAACTCTGGAACATGTAACACACGGCCCAAAGTGAATCCAGGTTGCAGCTCAACTGACCCAATATGTTTCACAGGTATACTATCACCATTGGGTATTCGAACTGGCAGACCATTGACAGGAATTTCCTTGCTTGATAATAAAGATTCATCCATAGTAATATGCTCGTTGCAACCAGAATCTAATAACCATTCTGATTCATAAGAAATTATACCTGCCATGTGAGCTGCTGGGTCTTCATTCGTCCTGCCGGTTGCTCCTCCAAAGAACTGTTTCAGCTGCTCCAACTGGGCCTTAGTAAAGCCAGCGACAGGGCTCTGCTCAGAATCAACTTGAGATGCCTTCGGTTCACGATTTCCCTCTCGACTGGAACCATCATTCTGCCGTGGATTGCGACGTTGTTGAGGCCGTTCACCCTGCTGGTCGCGTTGAGGGTATCCGACGAGTTGGTAGCATGATTCGCGAAGATGGCCGGTGCGTCGGCAGTGAGTACAGCGAATTTTTGGTCGCTGCTCCCCCGTACTTCGATCGCTACCGCGATCACCTTTATCAGCGTCTCCCTTCGCAATGAAAGCCGCCGCCTCGGGCTGGACCTTGCGGTTCTGGGAGATATTCTTTTGCTGCTCCTCATTAAGCACCATGTGAAAAGCTTCAGCTAACAATGGGGTGGGCTTGGTCGCCAAGATTTGGGTGCGCACTGCTCCAAAAGCCCCATCAAGACCCATAAGAAAGTCAAATAGTCTCGCACTCTCTTGCTGCTCCCTCACCTGCCGAGTGACGTCGCATGTGCAATTGCCACAGGTGCAACGCGGCAATGGCGATATGGCGGATGCTTCTTCCCAAAGACTGCGGAGATGTGTATAGAAGTTCGACATCGTTTGTTTTTCTTGCTGCAGCAAACTGATCATTCGGCGCAGCTCATACGCTCGAGATGCACTGCCTTGGCCGAATCGCTGAAGCAGATCAGTCCATTTCTCAGTTGCGTGCTCAGCAAATCGGATACTACTCCGAATTTCCTTATCCATGGAGGTTTTTAACCACCCTTTGACCATGGCATCGCAGCGAATCCAAGCGTTCTTCTCTAGAGGAGTGTCGGGTTTGGGGAGAGTTTCATCAACAAACCCGTACTTGTTCTTTGCGATGAGGGCGTCCTTCATATCGAGAGCCCACTCACCATAGTTGGTTGACGTGAGAAGATCACCAACCAGCATGTTTCCCGGGCCATCCGAGTTTGATAATTGATAAACCGAAGGAAGAGCATCTTCGGGTTTGACAGAGGCACCGCCGGTCTGAGGGTCTTTATCCTTACTCATGATCGGACGTGGCGCGGAAGACCGGAGCCTAGAGCTCTGATACCATGTTAAATCGAACTAAATGGAAGACTAAGATTTTACGTGGTTCTTCCTCACACTACGTGAGGCTTACATCCACGAGAAGTGATTCTTTCTTATTGATTGATTGTCCGGCTGGTTACAGCCTTACACTTATTTATACAACCCTTTTCATCTAAATTCTCTAGGGTTTGACACAAAGGACGTCGAGTACAAGTGGGAGACGGACTCGACGTGGGCAGCAAGGCTGCATGGGCTACATGAGTGGGCTCTCGGCCCATTACTCCATGACTTGTTATTTTATAGCAATGAACCTTTGTCTTTCACTTCCCTGTGTAAGATGAGTCACAGATGAAGTCCTCTCTGCAATTGAACGAACAACAATAAGGCCCTTTATAAGATATGCTAATTGGTTCAAGTGTAAGGACCACAATTTCTAAAGTACATGACCGTTCTAAGCTACTCCTCTCCTTCCTTGGTTTTGTGTTGTCCAATTCCTCCAAGTCGCTGGCTTGATTCTGCAGCAGGAGACACACAAGGAAGAGAAGAAGTCGGCTTCTGTTTGGGCTTGGATTGATGATGATGTGCCGCCATCATCTTGTTTTTTGGTTTGGTGATGCAGTGCACTGCTCCGATGCTGGTTGTCGCATTTGAAATCATCTCTTTTCTTTGATACGCTGCTAATTAACGAATCAAGCAGAAGGCAACTGAAAAAGGCTGAATATATGTGCTCTTCCTTTGTGGGTTAATTGGTGGAGTGTTGTTTTGGATAATGGATATGAAGGCTAAGTAGCAGAGTGGGAGTTTTGTTTGGAAGCATGACCAATTATGGGCCAGTGGTATTTTCACGAATCTTTGGCCCGGTATGTGGTTCCAAGGAAGGTGAAAGATGCATGGAACTATCGTCTGCGCGCGGGTGAAGTGTATATGTCACTCTCAGCCTTCTGTTTTTTGTTTTTTTGTTCCTTTCTCGAGGATCGGATAAAAAGTTGAGTTGCTGGATGCATATGATGAACGGTTACTCACAATACAAGGGTTTGGCTTGTAATAACTTACAAGCGAAAAAAGAAGTTGGTGTTTATAAACCTTTGATTTATTAATTGGATACGGAACTAATGTCGAACTTATATATATATATATATATATATATATATATATATATATATATAAACATAGAAAACCTAATACGTAGTCTACACTACCCGAAATCCGTATCCTACTCGAATACAGTAACCCTCTTAATACCCTAGACTTCTCGGCCATACAACTAATAAGACTCTAACTAAGCTACTCAACGGGAACGGATCAGGTCAGTAACCTTATGGTGAGTAACCATGAGTAACCAGCCCACATCAGCATGACATCAACATCCCTCTCACTCCTGGAAAGCCTTTAATTTTCCCCTTCTTAATCTTTGACGGACGATTTCTCACTCGTTTTAAGTCGAATTTTTTTTTTGCATAGTTAGAACAGATTAATTGTGCTCTTTAAAATGATATCCGCTTTGATATATTTTTCGAACAAAAAAAATTGAGTCATTTTTTACCAGTCTATACCATATGGTATTGACTGATATTGAAATAAGAACATACCTATGGTTTGAAAAACGTACCATGGTGGTATGAACAAACCAAGACTGTAGGATGGTTGAATACATGATAGTAGAAGTATATTAACTGTCATTTACGACTTTTATCATTGTGTACCACAAGATACCACCCCGTACCAGGGTGGTATTGTATGATATTGAAAAGCGTACCATGGTGGTATGAACAAACCAAGACTGTAGGATGGTTGAATACATGATAGTAGAAGTATATTAACTGTCATTTACGACTTTTATCATTGTGTACCACAAGATACCACCCTGTACCAGGGTGGTATTGTATGGTATTGTGTGGTATTTTTTGGTCATGTAATTTTTTCACCCATAAATTTGTAGATCCAATAGATCATGATGAACTCGTCCCTTCTGTGCAAATGTTTTCAAAAACGAATTAAAAACGAAGAAAATACCATATGGTATGCAGTTGGTACCAAGAGGCCAGAATTTTTTTTCTCAAAAAATATTGATAATTGTTCTCATTTGGTAGAGCACGATGAACTCGTTCCATTTGTGCAAAAAAATTAAAATCCTAGTTAAAACGAAAAAGATATGAGCCGATTAAGAAAGTAAGGGAAAATAAAAATGGTCTTTAATCCTCCATCTTTAGATCTGGATTTTCTAAATAAATGGTCCATATTTGGTTATTGATGGATGCATAACCCATGGTTATGCACCCTATCTTGAGCCCTACTCAACCAAACCGTTCATGCACTAACCCACGTAGCCCATACTAATGCTAACCCATAATTAATCAAACACATAGACTACTAATCTAACTAAACCCAAATCCAAAATAACCTCATCAAACCTTCCCCTCAAAAAACCTTGGTCCCCAAGGTTCGGTCCATGTTGAGACGCGGAGGTCGATGACGATGACAACAATAGCTCTTGCGATGGCCAAACTTGAGTCGCTTCCGGAACTTCCAGCTCGTGCTCCGTCCTCTAGTCTTCTTCCTCCTACTCACTGGAACTCCCGGCTCGGTCGCTTGAGCATCGACATGCACAAAAATCCCTCCGCTAACATATCTAGAACGTGGACCAAATAGGAAGAGGTTTGAGGGACCCCCTCCACGCACCACATTTTGGTGGCCCCGGGGTACCAAGTCGGCGGAGCGGCAAGGTTCTAACTTGATGAGATTCGGAAAACTAAGTATGGAGACCAAGCCGGTAAGGCTGGCTTAGTAGTAGGGGCCGACATGACTGGCTTGGTGGCAGGGGATATCAAGCCGAAGAGACAACAAAAGTACGAGCATGACAATAGCAACACAACTAAGTGTGGAGTCTTGGGGGATGCCAAGGGTGTGGTCAAGACTTCATCATGGAGGCAAGGTTACAAGCTTCAGCCTCATCCAGTCAAGACAAGGCAACAAGACTGAACACCAACCTTATGTGGCTTCGAGGCCATCAAGTACCTACCATTCAACAAGGCGGGGCAAGTGGACCCAAGGTGAGAGGATTCAACGCCAAAGCTGAGACAAGCCGACAAGGGGTCACTAAGGCAATTGGAGCAACAGACCGTCTGGCAGTTACCAAGCGTGTTATACCTAGTGGCTATAAACTGGAGAAACGAAGAAGAAGCAAGGGTTTCACAACAAAGCATTTGACGCACAATGTCAAAATTTATCCTATCTCTACAAATTAGTCATACCCTTTAGTTTCCAGAGCTCTCACTGAACCTCCATAGGAGTATGGGAAATTTGACGTAGCTTGTTCCCAAAAAAATCATAAAAAAAAACATCAAACACTCTCGTTCGAACATTGTTCGTAGAGGAGTGAACCGTGTTGATTGAATTCAAACACCAGATTTTCCTCACCGGAAAACACTACAATTAAATTATGTCATTGACTTCTCTACTACAACATCCAATACGATTTTATCATCTTTGGTTCAATCCTATAGCTGCAGTCTTTAGTTTGCTATATAGACGATCAATGCAGTCAAAAACGCGATTTTACCAAGAAGCGGAAAAGAGATAAAATCCTAGAATCAAAACATATACTATGTAAAATAACAAAAAAAAACTGTTACGACATATACTATGTAAAATATGTGTGCACAAAATTTAGATAAGTAATAAATACATGCAATTCATGTCTAAAGTAGAGCAACTCATAGCATCTTTTCAATAAGTTCGTTATCATAGATCTTAACAATAAGCCTCCTTCCCCTTTATGCTAATGAATTTGGAAGGGCCTAGCTGATGAATTAGATTCTTGTATTGAAACTAAGAATGCATCCAAGTACCTGGTATGTATCTTTTGATCTAAAATGTATCATAATGTTGGTGATTTGCCTTTAGAATATATTTTTTTTATAATTAATTTCATGAAAAGAATACCCATTTAGTGAACTAAAAACATAAAAGGGTAAATCGTTTTGGTGAAATTGAAACGTAAAAGCGTAAGCTTTTAAACTTTAAAATACAATTTAGTCCGATTTTATACATTAAAAAAATTTATATGAAAACAAAAGCTTTTTGGTGAATTACAACGTACAATTACAAGGTTTTAAATTTTAAAAGATGATTTTGATTGCATTGTAGACGATATGAGAATTTCATGAAAAGAGAAGGGATAGTGGCGATATAGTCTCTCCAATCTCCATCTCTGAAGCGTTATTCACTTTCCTAGTGTGCAGCCCCCACCACCCCTGATTATTATGAAATACCACTAGCTGTAGCCACCAAGTAGTAACAGTCCAATAAACAACCATAAATCAACCCCAACGAGATCCGGCCTTACAGCTCCTGGTTTTCTCCAAACATCTGGCTTTCCGCCTCTGTTTAACCCGTCATCCAACTTATATTTCCCTCGCCGATATTCTATAAAACCCATCCCTCTGGTCTTTCCTTCTCCAAACCAGAAAACACACAAAACCCAGATTTCAGTTCTCAATTTCATCACCACCCACAACGAAAAGTCTTTAACTTTAGGCATCACAAAAATCAATCCACCAAAGATTAAGATGAGCTCATCTAGCAGAGCATGGATGGCGGCGGTAGCAGTTGGAGCAGTAGAGGCGATGAAAGACCAAGGCCTCTGCCGATGGAATTACGCCATCAGATCAATCCACCAGCACGCCAAGAACAAGATTAGGTCCTCTTCAATTTCCCAACAACAACTTAAACCAAGACAGCTCTCTTCTACTTCTACATCGGCTTCTCAGGGCATTGGGGGAACCAGGAAAATGGTTGAGCAAGAGAAGGCGACGAGAGCAGAGGAGTCTCTTAAGACGGTTATGTACTTGAGCTGTTGGGGTCCTTACAATTAGATTACAAATTTAGACTTTAGTGCCCCAGAACTATTCAATGTGAGCGCTATGTAATATCGAATTTAACTTGTAAATGATGAGTTGATCTATTGATTATATGAGAGGGTTGACTATGAAATGTTGTGTTACAAGTTACAACTGATCAGATCATGATCCTCTTTTGAAATTCCACTGAATTTGTTTTGTTTACCTATATTATTTTCGGGCGGCTTTGTGATTTCTATAACTATGAGGGAAAAGGGTTTTGAGAAGTGGAAAGAAATAGAAGGCTCAAAGGATTGATAAAAGGAACTAAATTTATTTATAGGAAAGCAAACGTAGATAGTTTCTAGAAGGGTTAATATTTTTGTATGGTCTGAACTTTAACCAAAATAAATATATTGGCCAATCTTTTTCATTTATAACATCCTGGCTCAAACTACACATCAAAATAAACAATTTGGCCAGATCCGACTTTTGACCGTTAACTTGGACGGTCAAACGCATTGACTAACTGTCAACGCGTCATGTCACTGCCAACTCAGCAAATTTCAATTAATTTTTTTTACATCTATTTCCATTTTCTTTCCTTTATCATTTTGAACGAAAAAAAAAATAAAAAAAATTTTCAATTCAAAATGATAATTTGTTTTATTTTTTGTCCCGAAATTGAAAAGGAAAGAAACGATCATTTTTAAATTAAAAAAAAATTGTTTTAAAAAATGATAATAAAAAATTTTGCCCCGAAATTGAAAAAAAATTTCGTTCAAAATGATAAATGAAAGAAAATGGAAATAGGTGTAAATTAAAAAAATTAATTGAAATTTGCTGAGTTGGCAGTGACATAGCGCGTTGACTGTTAGTCAACGCGTTTGACCGTCCAAGTTAACGGTCAAAAGTCGGATCTGGCCAAATTGTTTATTTTGATGTATAGTTCGGGCCAAAATGTTATAGATCGAAAAGATTGGCCATAATGTTTATTTTGGTCAAAGTTTAGGCCATACAAAAATACTAACCCTTTCTGGAAATACAAAGAGACAGAATTACGAACTCAATCTACACAGTTTATGCTCAAAAGAAACACAATCTCTTCCCAAACAGAGTTTACCCAATACACTATAAACTAAGATATTGAAGAGATATAATGCACAAAATTACTCGTAGGAAGAAAACACAATCTTAACCTAAAAGAGGAAATCGCCAAGTCTTGACCAAGTGCTGCAAAGGGTAGAAACAGAGCAGCAGAGATGACCGTTGGATGGATATTGAGTAGCGAACAAGAAATATGATGGAGAGCTGTCGTTGGGTTTGCAGAAAGACTGCCTTGAAAGGAAAGGTGATAGCAACTCGTTTCCCTGAGTTAAGGGTTTTACTTGTAGCTCACAAACGAGAGAACGCTGTAGAGTGTCGAAGACTTTTTAGGTTTATTATTGATTGATTCCTCGGACTAATGTTGTGAATACAATATATAAGCGACTAAACTTAATACGTAACCCTAGCTACAACGATACCCTAGTTACTTCCTACATTAGCCGACTCGACCATGTATATGTTCGGCCCATGTGAGCCCATGCAACCTCTAACCCATTACTACTACGTAACCCATGACTAACCCATGAACTACATGCATAAACATTCTAATCCAAAATATAATTAACATAGCTAACCCAAAAAGCCCAAACTAATATCATCGAGCAACCCCTCCCACCGAATAGGCTCCCATCATTAAACGAGTTGCTATCATTCCTTCCCCCTTTGGATTCAACCTTGTCCCCAAGGTTGACATGATCGGTATCTACGTCGAGGCGTGGAGGCCGACGACGAAAGCAGTTGTAGCTCTTGCGACAGCTTGGGATGCATAGCCTCCGTAACTTCCAGTTCATGCTTCGACCTCTAATATTCTTCCTCGTAGTGGATGGAACTCTTGGCTTCTCAACTTGGTGATTGGCGGCCAGTACAATTAAGTTTCCTCCCTTGCGTGAACTGGGCCATGAAAGCGGAAGGGAGAGCCTCCCATTGTACACATCATCCTTTTCCCACAGCCTCGTTTGCTTGGTGCGCCAATTTGGATGGACAAGCGTCCGCGGTCACAAATCCATCACCGGTTCATCCAATTCCACACTACAGGAAAATTCACATTCAATCACGGGATTTCCCGTGACCAAACAGCCAATTCCGGTGGCCGAATCCATTGGTCACGGGCAAATACCCGTGGCAAGCGTGCCCGTGACTGAATGTCAACGATCACGGGAAACCCCGTTACCAAACAAATACTGTAACGGGATAAACCCCATGACAATTGGTCTATTCGGTCACAGGTTTTCCCGTGACTAAGTATTGAACACGGGAAGATTACCGTGACAAATGTAGCATATAGTCACAGGATATCCACTGACTAATCTAGGTTTCCGTAACGGGATTTTGTCCAATAGCCACGGGTATATTGTTACGGTGTGCAACATGATGCAACGGGTTTTGTCTCAACGGTCATGGGGAATCCCGTGATATGAGTTCATCAGTCACGGTAATAGCCTGTGACAGAAGGTTGCTACTAGTCAAGGGAAAGAACGATGATGAATACATGTAACTAGTCACAGGAAAATCCTGTTATTGTTAATAAACATTTACTCGCGGGAAAGTCTCGCAACTAGTCATATGCAATATGGAGATTGATATTAGCTAAAAGTAACCTGAAAGTCTTGTAATAGTTACGAGATGAAATTTCACTTGAAACAATGAAGAAGTCTTATCAACATATACTGTTCACCGGTCAATTTATAATTAAAAAATCTACTTTAGAAGCATTTTGGGCACATAAAACCTATCTAAATAATCACATCACAAAATACCCATGCTTCAACAAAATAAGCACTAGTAGTTTTTATCTTCATTCAAAAACAAAATTACCATTGCACTTGACAACGTGCAAGGTTGAACTACTCTTCTTGTGCTTCACCCTTCTTTCGTCCACACTCCTTGTACTGCACTTCTGGATTACGAAAAAAAGATTACAGAATTTAGTTCCATAAACAATACTACAAATGTATCAAAGTACCATTACCAATATCACATTCATACTTATAATTATACATAAAGGACTGAGTAGTGTTCTATAATTGAATTAGGAACTGTATAGTTATCCCACACTAGCAAACTTAAAGAGAGAGGTAAATATGCTTTAATAAACACCAACAGTTAGTTAAAGAGTGTTGTAAATAAACTACTTCTGCAAAAGCTATGAAGTCCACAATCTTAATGGGAGAACCAAACTAACAAATACAGTAAAAAAGCCACATCTCAAAGTGTTCTATGGTTACTTTCATAAGCATAATCTCTCTATGCAACAACAAAAACAGCAGCTTAATCGCAGCAAAAACCATACAAGCAGTACCACAAATAGAATTCAGTAGCAATTACAATCTATCTATTTGGTTCTAGGCTTCATTTATTTGACAGAAAAGAAGCTAATCAACTACTTCTACCAACACTAAGCAGCCTCCTATCTCAATAAGAGGAACAACCAAACAATTATAGTCAAAAGCCAGAAATCTAGTGTCTAAAGCTGCTTTCGTAAGCAGCATCCGTCTCCAAATAATAACGAAAGCAGTAGCTCAATCATAGTGAACACGATACAAGCAATATCAGAAACTGAATTTGGTTTTAGGATTCTTATACAATGACATACAAGAAGCACCTACTCATACCAATGCTAAGCACCCTACAAGCAACATATTTCCAAAAAACCAATAAAACAAATCAATCATAGTAAAAATCATAGGAGCAATCACAGAAACAGAATTCAACAGCAATTAGAGGTTGTGCATTTGGTTCTGGGCTTTTTTTATGACATACAAGAAGCAACATAAATAGAAAACCAAGTTGTATTCTAAGAGGCACAATTGTACGTACCTAGTGTTGTATATTTTGACTACTTGCGAACATCTCTTGCAACTTCTTTACTTCAGCCTTCAAACCAGTCAACTCTTCAGCTAGTTCTGAAACGGTATCTTTCAATTCAGTGATAGTTTGTTGAAGAGCTTCTTTTTCTTCATCTGACTATCTCAGTTGGGCTTCCAAGTTTGCATCCCCCACATACCTCGTGGAAGTTGTGCTCTTCAAATCCTTAGGCCTCAAGCCACCTCCAAAACAAATTACATGACCACGCTTTTGTTCTCCTAAAAGTGTTTCTACCACTTCAAGTGCAGTGAAGTCTGGATTGGCTTCGATTATCTCGGTCATTTTAGCCTGACAATAACACAAAACATCATAGTTAAAATAGGCAAACAAACTAAGTTTAAAAAATGTAAGAGGAGCTGTAAAAAAACCTACATGTCTTTCATTTGCTGCTTCATCTTTTATTATGTCTCCTTCCTTATAGGTCTCAAACACTAGCTCAGCTACAGTTGGAGGTCTGCCCAACTTCTCTTCCTACATTATAAGAACAATTCTTACACAAAGGCAGCACATATATGTTCAATGATGCAATTACAATATGGAAACAAACAGGTTGGCAACAGGTTGTCTCCCTCTCTTCCTACTATGTTTATAAACAAAGTTCAATCCATTTCAGTTGATTTTCGAACAATAAATTAATAGATATCTTAACTGAAAACAAAGTAATCTACGAAACAAATAAATCACTTTAGTTGGCAACATATTGTTTTTACTTCCTATGTTATAAACCAAGCCCAATCACTTCAGTTGCTTTCCTAACCGTCTTTACTTACAAGAAAAAGGAGAAAACCAAATAACACTTACCAAATCCAAAGCAATTTGTCGGACAGGCCTTCTCCCACTATGTTGATTCATGTTTTCATTGCTCTATTCTCTTCATTGGTCTTGCTTATCTTCTATATAAACAGAAAATGAATATAAAATGAAAATATCAAGTTATTGGGCTAAAACTAGTAGGAGAAAGTAGTTGATTATTATATATTTCACCTTAAATTCTTCAGAAAGGAACTTCTCCTTCACACACCACTCCCAATCCTCTTTACTTAGATATTCTGGAACATCATTGAGAATGTCTTCCAACTTTTCCCAAGTCTTCACATGACGACAGTTCATTTTAGATCTCCAAGTTCCCCACAAGCTGCGCATATGGTTGAGAACATCTTTCTTGAAGGATTCCATTTGAGGATGTGTAAAATATTCCTACAAAAAGTAATAACAATATTACTTAGCTTCTAGTTCTCCTAGACTTGATACATAAGAAAACAATGAAATAACTTATAAATAACGAGTACCTTAGCTGCTGCCCACATATGTTCTAACTGTTCATCACATATGTCATCCCATTCCTTTACTCTTACAGGACACATTTGTGAGTTTCGTACAATTGTGCCAAGATAGTTTGTCCAAACACTACCATTACGACCAGCCCCTCGTCTGTTTTTGAAGATGATTGTTAACTTCTCACCATAGTGTCTTTTTAAGTTTAGCTTTTAATTTTTAAGTTCAGAGCTTAAGTTTAGCTTTTAACTTCAACTTTTAATTTCAAAGTTAAAGATTTTAATGCACATGAAGAACCTTCCAAAAGAAACATATATCCGTACAGATATAGTTCGGAGAGTATAGATAATCAGTGGCTAGCCATAGAACAAATGGGTTTGTGTGAGAAAGCTTTGGCCCCTAGCGGGTTCCTTTAATTAGTATTAACTTGGCTTTTGTTTTGTTCCATACGTCAATTTGAAAGGAGAAATAACTCATTAGGGAGAAGAAATGATTACGGGAATCTCCTTGTTTCATTGTTCACTTTTCACCAAAACAAATTATGTTTAAGTTCAGCTTTTAACTTCATAAAAAGAGTGAAAAGGATTACACAGCTCAACTGTCATCATTCACAATTAAAGGGGGCAAGCTGCTCAAGTGTATCATTCACAGTTAAAGTGTCATCATTAAGCAAAAATGATGTTTTAGAAGGCATAAATGTAGTCGAAGAAGAACTAACATGTGGCAGATGGTGCTTGTAGCTGTTGAGTTAAAGAGTAAGTGGCACCGATTCTGTTGTCCCCAATAGTGATACTAGTAGTTGGAGTTTGATTTTACACTACTGCAACTTGGTTCCCGCTCACGCGTACCTGATATAATAGATCTGGGTTAAGCGTATAAATTGAAAACAAAACTAGAACTGAAAGTAAAAGAGGTAGGTTGTAGGAGTAAGAGTATGTATATGGACTAAGAAGGAAGTAAACAACAATTTAGGAAACCAGGGGAGGAGTACTCTAACTTAAGATGTTTAGAGTATTCTTTATAGTAATAGAAACATCTACCTACATAACTCAACGATGCTAAAAGAATTTCCAAATCTCAGTCAATGCGCACAAGTACAATCTCTAGGGGAGAAGCTATCAATGACTAGTATATAATTCTAATCAAACTTTCTATAAGAGAATCCCAACAGAAACTATCAATGTTGCTGCAAGCTGCAAAAGCAACGGGAATCCAATCCGAATAGGCAAAGGCTTCCCCAGTAAAGAAGTGAAAATGAGTATGAACCTTGAATTAAGTTGTTGAACCCTCATTTGTCATCGTTAACCTATCCATGAGTTCCTATTCTACTGCTAGATACCAATCCCTAACAACCAAAAAACATAAGTAACAGATTAATAGTAGCAACATATACTAAGAGCTTCGACCATGTTATATTTTGATAAAAGTCAGGTAACATACCTTAGGTGTGAAGACGAGAAGTTTGGTAGCAATGGCGAGGAGCTGGACTATAATGAGCGAACCAAAACCAAATAGAAGGATGAAGGCGATGGCGAGGAGATGGATTTTTTCAGCCGGCTCAAAATGAAACCCAAAGCAGGGGATAGAACTAATTGAAAGGAAGGAAGAGTCAGCAACGATCTCATTGACGGAGATCTAGACATACTCCGCTGGCCTTGCTCACTGGAATTACTAAAGAGTTTTAGGTTAGCCATTAAAATTAGTTTATTCCATTCATGATCACTAAAATTAGTTTAACAGTTCAAGTTTGGTCACTCTCTGTTAGTCTCCGTTAATTTTCGCTGATGTGGCAGTCAACTCAAATAATTAATCGTTAAATAAGTGACGTGACAATTAAAAAATAATGAAATTTAATCACTTACCATTTCCACCTCACTATAAAAATAAATTAAATAAAACTAAAAATAATTATAATCTATCATCCTCCGCTCCGTCCCTTACCTCCGCTGCCAGCTCCACATCCTCGCTTATTCTCCGGTCCTAGACCTGATCACAACATCTATCGGGCAGGCGCTCGACTCCCCGACCTCACCGCGAAACCTCTGGTTGGGAAGCCACTCACCGCCCTATGTAGTTGTCCCCGCCAGATAGGGCCGAATAAACTGGAGACCACATAGAAGATTCAAGGTGGGAAAGAAACAAAATTTCTCTGAGTCATCGATCGACACCCAAAGCAAAAAAGAGGAAAAATAATTAACTGTTACGAAAAATTGCACGGGCAAGAACTCCATCTCCGATAACCATACAAGTTCCAATCAAATCTAGGCCGAACAGAGCTTTTTGTAGAAGCTTACTCTTCTACAGAGCAGATTTCAAGCTGGACGCCTGGACCCAGTTCGATTCTGGGGATTTGCAGCCGACCCATCTTTCTTATACTCGGTGACACGCCAAAACACAACACCAAACTGCGACCAAGTGTAATCGCAGTCCGGGAATGCAGTAAAGTGGCAAGTTCTATTATCAACCCGGGGTCTAAATCTACTGCTTACTCCGTGATTATCTATTATCTAGCCAACTAAGTTAAGTGATTGTTGTTTTAAGCAAAAGCAGTAAGAAAGCAGGAATTGGTTCGGTTTTCTCAAGCAAAGAAGAGTCACTCGGGAATGAGTCCCCCTAGCTCCTTAGTTAGGTCTCAATTGTAATTACCCTGGGTTGATTTACTGTTGATTAGACTGCGGAAGATCCGACAGTAGCTTGGAATCTCTTAAGCTGACCAAGCCCTCGCAGTCTAACTACCCGGCAGACGACTAGTCTTCACCGGGATAGAAAGCTGAAGCAATAAGCACAGAACTCCACTACTGGAATTGGATTCCAGTACAAAGCAGTAAACTGGCTAACTCTCGTATAGCCAATCTCCTACTAACGAATGATGAGGCTCTAACAACCTAATCAGATTCTATCTATCTCAGGTTGCAGCAGAAATCAAGAAAAGCTTATCAGACTTCAATCAATTCAATAAAACATGCATCATTCGATTAAAACCAAACAGTATAATCATCCCAAGTCATTACAATCAAATCCCTAACACATGGAACTAGGGTTCTTCATACCCAAGTGAGAGAAGGGTTATACTCCATAGAGAGAGAGAGGAAAACAGATAACAAAGCAATCATACTCATAACAATAGGAAGAATCTGCTCTGGGATGATGATTTCCACTCCTATGACGATCTCCAAGCTCGATTTGATGAAACCCAGCTCCAAGATGGCTTCTAGGATGTGTTCTTCGTACTTTCTCTCTCTAGGGCTCTGTTTTTGCTCTGAAAACTCGATTTTCTCACTTGTGGCCCGAAATTGGGTAAAAACCTGAAAATCCCGATCACACGGGCAGGCCACACGGCCGTGTGGCATACCCAGTTGCCCGTGTGAGACACAAAACGCGGCGTTTCCAATAATTGCACTTCAGGCTGCCTACACAGCCAGGGACACACGACCGTGTGGCTCACCCAGTCTGCCCGTGTGAAGGCTCGCACAATCCCACACGGCCACATTGGTTACTTGCACGGCCGTGTGGGTTTTGGGTGTGCCCGTGTGGCTTCCTCAGCAACTTGCCTCGCGCCCGATCTTCGTCCAATCGACCCCGAACTCGCTCCCAAACCTTCATTCACATACTAGGACCTGAAATATCACAAACAAGCACAACCTAGCGTGAAATCGGCCTAAAACACGAGAATCAACACCTCAAACGGCTACAAAATAGGGGTAAAAACATGTGCAATTAACGGTTTATCAAACTCCCCCACACTTAACCGTTTGCTTGTCCCCAAGCAAACCAAGTCAGACACAAGGTAAGCTTACAAATTTCAACCATACCAACATTGGGGACAAATCATATAGGCACAGAAACACGTGAATCATACTCGCTTTCAAATTTCAACACATGAACAACTTCAATAGCAACCTGGACAACCACCACAGAAGACATTCGAGTGCAGCAAAATCGAGTAAAGGAGGAGTCTCCCTTCTGTTCATCAACCAACATAGACTTGACTCAACCACTTACTCAAGACAGTCAACTCATGCATAAAACTCAAGACATCAGAATCAAGACCGAGCCATCTAGGTCCTCACCGGGTTAAGAGTGTAAAGAACAAGGAAATGAATCGCTCACTCTCGACCAGTGGGGTCAGGACAAATTGATGCGAAAAATGCGCATACTTATTCTCTCAATTCCTAACATCTCTTCACCATGACGGCAGCCTCTAAATGTTAGAGTTTACAAAAATGGGTGTTATCACTAACTAATTCGGAGGTCTTAGACACAGGTTCAAGTGACTGGCTATGGTCTTGGACATGGGGAAAAGGCCTTTTAGGTGGTGGAAGTATTCATAGCACAAGGTTCCACAATTCCAAGCCCAACAAACTCACAGTCAATCAAACCAGTACTTTCTTTCTGCTATTCTGCATTACTCAAATTCTCTAGAGCACAAGAGCGAAGGAGGTCACATAAATGCTAGTATTTCTAAGCCAGACTGCTAAGAAACACTACTTAATGGGCACTATTCAGATTTTCGGTGGTGGCTCTCTTTTGCTTTCATTTTTTCTTTGTTTTTCTTTCATTTTTTCCATTTCTTAAGAGAACCACCACCTCTGCACATTTTTCAAACACATGATCAACTTTTTAAGAACTACCTCCAACTCTCACATTACATTTAGCAGAAACAGCAGAGAACATGCAAAAATCACTCTGTGGAACCTTCTAAAAGATGCAAAAGGGTGATTTTTCATTGCAGACCAAAAGAAAGGATAACACACGGCTCAAAGGGGCTGACTAGGGGGTATGACACACTAGGACAGTCAATTTGGTCGTGGGCTAATCCTATGCCTCCATCATCTTAGCTAATAACAACGTGAATGCTACAAATCATGGAAGAGGGAACTATCGCACAAGAAAGAAATGAGCAAGCTCAAATCTCACATGGCTACCTATATGCTCTATCTCTCATTCTGATTCCCTAAACTAGATGCATAAGAGACTGTCAAGAAAAAGTGATCCATCCAAGTCACAGTTGGTAAGCAAATAGTTGAAAAACCAAACCCCTACACAATTCTACTGCACATCTCAGTCATCATAATAGGTTGTCCTAGTCACCATCCAGTTGTCATGCATCAATCCGAAAACCATTCGATTCACCAATCCAAACACAGTGCCAATATGATCAAACAACCGTACTTGGAGCCCTCAAATCTTGAGATTTGGACAGCGGACTAGGCTCCAAGCACACGTATATAAATTCCAACCGATACAAAGCACCCCCCCCCACACTTAAGCACGACATTGCCCTCAATGGAGCAGAGGGAGAGATAAGGGGAACGATGTTACCGGATTGAAAAACTGCAGAAGACTGGAAGTGGACCAGTCAGCGGGGACATATGGAACGAACGGGCATTTCTGCACTAAAGGGACATCAAGAACACACTAGCACATGTTCGTTAGGGATTAGAGTTGGCCCAGATGGCCACAAAATAACAATCCACAAAAGAAAGAAAAAAGGACAAAAACAACCAACAAACTCAGTTCAAGCTCCTAAAACACATGGAGCAAACATAAAAAGTTTAAAACAAAAACACACACTGAGGGGCGACAAGTACAGCCTACTCGTTGCCAAGGTTTTCCAGATCGATGTCATTCATGAATGCATCATCATCATCAGCTGGTGGAGGTGGAAGTGGAGAGTCCTCCCAGGGAGTCCTCCAGACTGGCTGCTCGCCTGGTAGTGACTCACTTCTACTGTCACTCTATGAATTGGCCAAGTGTAACCCCTTCCTAAAGCGTAGTATAGCGGGTTTGGGTTTAATTATCAACCCGGGTCCTAGATTTGATGACTACTCAGTGAATTCTTGTTATCTAGCAATGAAACTTTAATGCAAATCTAAACTAACAAACTAACAAAGCAAGTAAATAGTTGTATTCAGGTTAAGAGAGGTCACCCGGATATGGTTCCCCCTAGGCTGTAGTTAAGCCGGATTGCAATTACTAAGTTCAGTTTCTATGATAGTTATACTGCGGAAGGTTCTCAAACAGCCTGAAGTCTCGACTAAAGGTCTTCAGACCCTCTCAATTTAAATCTCTAGCGGGCGACTAACCTCCACCGAAGTAAACAGTTTGAGGCCTTAACAAACAAAACCTCCACTACCGGAGTAAATCCGGTATAGAATAGTGAGTTGGCTCCTCGACTAAATTCACCAACTCCCTACCTTCAATCAAGGATGCTCTATCAACCTACGCAGATATTCTCATTCTAGGTTAAAGCAGAAACAACAGGAATTTGATCAGGATTCAAGTCATTCAATCATTCAAACCTCAATCGAATATAATCAAATCATAGAATCAGTACTTGGGTTCATACAATCAAAACCTAACATACAAATCTAGCGTTCTCCATACCCAGATGAATGGGAGAACTACTCCATAGAGAAAGAAGCAAAAGCAGAATCAGATGCGGAATTCATACTGTGAAGGATGGATTCCTGCTCCTGGACGTTGATCGGCACTTCTCCAAGCTCAAACTGGCCTCCAATGATGATGAAGATCAAGCTAGGGCACTTGGAGACTCTTGTTCGTCAGTTTCTCTCTCTAGGAATCGCTCTGTCTCTCTAAAACTCGAATCCCCCCGACTTGTGGCTGGAAATTGGCTTAAAACCAGAAAATCCCGACTCACACGGGCAGGCCGCACGGCCGTGTGGCTCACCCAGTTGCCCGTGCGAGTCAAAACGCAGCGCATCAATTAGTTGAATTCCAGGCTTCTTACACGGCTAGGGTCACACAGCCGTGTAGCTGACCCAGCCTGGCCGTGTGAAGCCTCGCAGAATTCCACACGGCCAAACTGGTCACTTGCACGGCCGTGTGGATTTTCTGCTCTGCCCGTGTTTGCTCTCGCACAATCCCACATGGCCAAACTGGTCACTTGCACGGCCGTGCGGGTTGTGGGTGTGCCCTTGCGACTTCCTTTGTGACTTGCCTCGCGCCCAATCTTTGCCCAATCGACCCCGAACTCGCTCCTAAACCTTCATTCACTTGCCAAGACCTGAAATATCACAAACAAGCACAACCTAGCGTGAGATCGGTCTAAAACACGAGAAACCACATCTTAAACGGTGTAAGAACAGGGGTGAAAACATGTGTAATTAACGGTCTATCAAACTCCCCCACACTTAACCGTTTGCTTGTCCCCAAGCAAACCTAACTCAAACCAATGCAACTCTCCAGACCTCTATAGCAACAAACAACCCAGATCGTAAGTAGAGGACTTCCTAGATAATTTAGCAGCTTACGAGGTCAACCAACGCACAAGTCATCTCATAGCTTCTTCGGCGAGAACGCTAGTCTCGAGTCGGAATCATTGCAAATAGTGAACAGAGGACAAATGAATTGTGGATGAAGAGATTCTCAAAAACAAAGGATCATGGACTCACATTTTTCAAGGTGCTCTATTTTCTTCTTGAAGATGGTTGGAACCCCTTTTCTTTCTGTTTTGCTTGTTTTCTGTTATTTTTTTCTCTCTTTTTTTTCCAAGGGTCCCAACCTGCTTTTCAGAAAATGGGGCTCCCACCTAGCAGAGGTTTTGCGGGAGCCCGGCTCTTACCGGCCATGCCAGGAGCGGATGTCTCGAGCCTCGTGCGGGGGAAAGACATGTAAGGGGGCTGGAGGTAGTAGGTGGAAATTGGGAACGGATTCCCGTCTCCCCTTACACACTTTCGCCCTATTCGCACGGGAGACGTTATTTTGAAGCACATTTTCGAGCACCTGTTAAACTCAAAACATGAAACAAGAGTCCATGACAGGTAGAGAGTCCACAACACTACACAATTCAAGGGTCCTAAGATCACTAATTCACTCAATCAACCAACACAATATGAAGAAGCAATGAGACTTCTTAAATGCATCAACATCCTCCATAGTGCTACACTACCTCCCTAGGTTGCATATTACTATAAAGACTGTCAATTCAAAGCATACTGAGCAGGCAATTGCACGGAAACGCGTACTTGGAGCCCTCAAATTTAAAAATTTGGACAGTGGACTAGGCTCCAAGCACACAAACAGATCTAATGCAGTCAAAAGATAAACATCCCCCCACACTTAAGATCGACATTGCCCTCAATGGAGAAGAGGGAAGGAAAAGGGGAACGATGTTACCGGTATGCACGGACTGCAGGGGACTGGAAGCGGACCAGTCGGAGTAAAGCGGATTGGAGAGAGAACCAGTCAAGACAAGCACAGCCAAAGGGGAACAGAAGAGCTCAAACACAGTATGTTAGGTCCAATGTCAGCCCAATAAGACATCATCCAAAACAAAAGAAAACAAACCAAAACCAAACTAGTTTACAATCCGACTCAAAACACAAGAAAGAAAGTCAAACCGTGGTGGGGTTGCCTCCCCACAAGCGCTTCTTTACCGTCTTTTAGCTGGACGCCCATGGTGGATACTCAGGGAAGTGAAGGGACAGGTGCCTCCAAGAGCGGATCCACGTCGCTCTTGAGGTACAGCTTCAGGTTGTGGCCATGCACCCGACGGATGCGACCACCATCATCGGTCAGCTCGACCTGGCCATCTGGCAAGATGCAGGCGAGTGAGTACCAAGACGGCCAGGGTGGTCGTGGTGCAGGAGGTGGGACCAGCTCATAGTGGTCTCCACTCTTCTTCCGTGCAGGCTTAGCAACCTGCTGCTTCGGCCGCCACTCCTCCTTGAGCTTTTTGTTCGGAGGCGAGGCCAGATGGAGTGGCGGCGAAGGAATGATAGGAGGGTCCTGCAAAATAGGAGGTGCAGAAGGATACACGACAGGCTTGTGTACCTGATCAGACATAGCATGCACAGGGGTGACAGCAATCATAGCACAGTGGTCAAATTCAGTCACAGAAAAAGTCGCATGTTCATTCCCAACACGCAGGATCAGTTTACCATCATGCACATCAATAAGTGCCTTGGCGGTGGCAAGAAATGGTCTACCCAGAATCAAAGGTACATCCACATCCTCATGTATATCAAGAATAACAAAATCAACAGGATATGTGAATGCACCGACACTGACAAGAAGATCCTCTATGATTCCCCTAGGATGCTTGTTTTAATGCCAACTGACTATGGAATGGTTATAAGACCATTACCAGCACGTGCTAGTGTTTTGGTATATTTTAGGTGGAAAACATGGAGCTATTAATTTATAAATAGAACGTGAATGATGTGCAACAAATTTTCAACGTGAAATTCTTGGACTGGGGTTATTCTCCAAATGATTTGGACCGGACCATTGAAGGGAGTTATTGTACCGGGCATGGGAGCAAGGAATGGATTTGGGCCAAGGAAATTACTTGGACCGGATTTTTACAGGGACTTGATTTTCTTGGAGGGCATTTTAATTGCAAAGGAGAAGGGAATTGGTGGAAGCGGACAAAAGAATTGGCTGGGGAGAGAGTCTCTTTGGAGGGTTTTGGACGGAACAAAAATTGCCAAGGGAGGCAATTATTAATTTGGGGGGCCGGTTATTTTCCAGGGGGACAATTAATCTGGGGAACGGATTTTTAATTTGAGAGAAATAAAAAGCAGAGCAAAGAGGCGCAGCGGAGAAGGCAGCAGCGAGCGCAGCAGGGGCGATCATCGATTGTTGAGCAGTTTTCCAGGCGGCTTGAGCTGAGTTCAACGAGAGCGATTAGTTGGTTGGATTTTCTAAACCGAATTAGTTGTTTCTTGTTGATTTAGAACATGATGAACAAAACCCTATCGATTTATCTTAATTTTGTCATGAACTAAACCCCGATTTCTGGGGGAAACACCATAGGATGTAGCTATTTCTTGATTTGATGGATTGATTTATGATTCTTTTCTTCCAATCTTTATTGCATGAAATTATTTAATGCTTTGTGTTGACTGGCCACCAATACAATGAATTGTAGTTAATTAGGTTATTAGCGACAGTGAAACCCTATTAACTGAACCTATTTCATGGGACATAGTAACTTATCGAAGCGACAGTGGATTAAATAAGGTGCTATGCGGTCTTAAATAGGATATCAATCTTCAGACTATATAGTTAATTCATTGAGCTACGACAGTAGGATTTGAATTAATTGTTTAGTACGTAGTAATTCCCGACAGGGATAGCTAGCACGTTCGTGATATCCTACCTGTAGAGATATGGATTAAACTGATTGGAATATGTGAATTAATCTGGATAGGATAGGTAGTGAATCCCGGTGTTCCTCCCAGAGTTTCTTCCATTGAATTTCCCTCGACAAGTTTACCTTGCTTAATTAGTTTAATTATTTTGCTATTAGTTAATAATATCATCAACCAAACCATTTTTCACATATAGTTTACTCCATAGAATTGATAAATCATAAGGTTGTACCAGTCCTTGAGAGACGATACCCGGACTTTCCGGATTACTACAAGATAGGAATTGGCATATACGCTTTTGCCCAATCAATTTTTTGGCGCCGTTGCCGGGAACTGCCATACCTTATTTTTGTTGATTTTTGTGAGTGAACTATTTTGTAGTGTGCAGAAGAATTTTCAGGTTTATCCTCCTCGTGCATGCCTAGGAGGACGACTGGCAATTTACTGCCACTAGATCCGGAGATTGAGAAGACCTGCCGACAGAACAGGAAGCAGGTCAAGTTAGGGAAGCAGCCAACCACAACTCCTAGGCCTTCCCTAACCCAGAGAGGGCAGGCTTCATCACCTGTCATCCACACACCACCACCTCGTGAGGTTGAGCCAGACATCATGGCAGAACAGGATCGTTCGATCAGGGCTCGCTTGAATCGAAGGACTGGAGCGCGAGCTTCATGTGTTGTCATTCCGGCTGGGGATGCAAACATGGAGATTACCCCAGCCTTCATCAATATGATCACTAATGGGTACACCTTATTAGGGGCCAGCACCGAGGATCCTCATGAACATCTTCGTCGGTTTGCAAGCATTTGTTATACGATGAAGAGCCTGACTGTGTCTGATGATGCCATCCGTCTTCGGATGTTCTCATTTTCTCTGCTAGGGAATGCATCACACTGGTTCCAAAACTTAACACCCCGTTCCATCACAACATGGGGTCAGCTTGAGAAGACCTTTTTGGATAAGTACTTTCCTCCTGCCAAGGCAATGAAGAGGCAAGAGGAAATTGTCACTTTTAAACAAGCTGAGGATGAAAGTCTGACCGAGGCATGGGAGCGCTATAAGGAGCTTCTAATGAGATGCCCGAGCCACGGTCTTGAAGATTGGAACGTGATCTCTATTTTCTTCAACGGAATCAGAAGACAATTCCGAGATGCTCTGAATAATGCTTCCCGAAATGGTTTCACAAGAATGGAAGCACCAGAAGCATATGAACTGGTAGAGAAGATATGCTCTGAAGATACTGAATGGGGTAGTGAGACCGGCATTCAAAGGAGAGGAGGCTTGCATGAGATAGACAAAGTTGCAAGTTTAGAAGCAAAGATTGATGCTAAGCTGGATTCCAAGTTCGATGCACTCGAACGAAGGCTGGCTAAGATGGCTCTTGGTAGACAGGAGGAGGTTGCTTTTTGTGAATTATGTGAAGGTGCTCATCATAGGGATCTATGTCCACTGGTGGCTGATCAGTTGGAAGATGTGCACTATATCAACAATCAGCGAAATCAAGGCCAGGGTGGTATGTATTCAAATACCTACAACCCGCAATGGAGAAATCATGCTAACTTTTCCTGGGCGAACAACAACCCAACTGGTGTTCGAAACATCCCACCTCCTGGTTTTCAACAGCAGCAGCCTCAACCAGAGAAGAAGCCCCAGCTGGAGGAGTTGATTTTGGCTCATATGCAGAAAACAGACAATAATTTCAAGGGCCTGGATCAATTTGTCACTCAACAGCTAGCCATCAACAATAATTTACAATCGTCTATGCTAGCTATGGAGAGGCAGATGGGACAGATGGCTCAAACTTTGGCAGATATGCAAGGCAGGATTCCTGGGACATTACCAGCAAATACTGAGAGGAATCCAAAGGATGCCATGGTTGTAGCAGTGACATTGAGGAGTGGAAAGGCCTTGGAAGACCCTAGCAGCTCGAAAAAGGCACCAGAGGCAGAAGAGGAAGCACCGGGAGAAAGATCTTGTGCAGAAAATGAAGAATCAGCCTTGCACAGGCAAAATGAAAACAGTTTGCCTGTGCAAAAGCATGCTGCCCGTGTACCTCAAAAAGTGGAAAAATTGAAGAATGAAGAGGTAAAACCTTATGAACCTCCCGCACCATTCCCTCAAAGGTTAATGAAGCCCATGGAAGACCCAAACTTCAAGAAATTTGTGAATATCTTCAAGCAACTTCAGATTAACATACCCTTGGCGGAGGCACTTGAACAGATGCCTACATATGCTAAATTCTTAAGGGAGTTGCTGACAAAGAAGCGGAAATGGGTTGATCTAGAGAAGGTAACCCTTACTTCTGAATGTAGTGCTGTGATTCAAAATACATTACCAGAAAAGAGGGATGATCCGGGCAGTTTCACCATTCCATGTGTTATTAGAGGTAGAGAGTTCGATAAATCAATTTGTGATCTTGGAGCAGGAATTAATTTGATGCCATACTCAGTCTACAAGAAATTGGGATTGGGAGATGTTCTTAAGCCTACTCGGATCACTCTCCAATTGGCTGATCGATCAGTAAAAATCCCAAAGGGAGTGGTGGAGAATGTATTGGTGAAGGTGGGGAAGTTTATTCTCCCTACAGATTTTGTGATTCTGGAGATGGAAGAAGATCAGGGAGTGCCTCTAATTCTCGGCAGACCTTTTCTAGCAACTGGTGATGCACTCATCGATGTGGGAGAGGCAAGTTGACATTCCGAGTAGGTAAGGAGGAGGAAATTTTTAATGTCTTTCAAGTTGACCATAATCACGATGCATTTGATGACTTTGAAAGTGGAGCTCGAGAAAGGAAAAATTCCTCTTCCTGTGATAGTGGACCACCCAAAGAACTATCACATGTCCTAGCAGCTCAAAGTTTGAAATCAAAGCAAGGGCAGAAATCCTTGCCAGGTCACCTCAAGTATAGATATTTGGGTAAGGATTTCTATCTTCCTGTTATTATTCCTTCTTCACTGACATTGAAACAGGAAGAGTACTTGCTTGAGGCACTGCAGTACCACCTACGCCTCACTAAAGGGTCCAACATGCAAGCTAAGAAGGTCATACCCAATTTTCGCACACCTGGCCCTGCAGAGGTGACTCATATGTTGGATGGAGGTTATGCGTTCTATCATTGCTCGGGAGGGTATGCTGGATACCTTTCCATACCCATTGGTTGAAAGCTCCATGAACGTCAGGCTGAGGACGTTAAACAAGCGCTTCTTGGGAGGCAACCCAAGGTAAGTTTTCTTTTCTTTATTTTTCTTTTTCGTTGTGTCAAAACCGTGCATGTTTAGATTAGGATTTGAACATTAGGGACAATGTTCCATCCTGAGTGTGGGGTGGCGAGTCTTAGTGTTTGTTTGTTTCTTTTGTCATGTGGTTAGTTTAAAAAAAAATAAAAAAAAATTCCAAAAAAAAAAAAAATATATTTGCCATTAGGTTGAGCACAGGCAAACTGCATGCAGTTTGCCTGTGTAAAAAGCAGGTTGCGTGTGCAAAGCTAATGGCTAAAAACACCTAATAATCAGAAAAATTAAAAACAAAACCTTGTACTCTTGTGGTAACATGATGTAAATGACTGTGTTGCGTGTGAAATGAGTTTGTGCTTGAATGAAATCATCGAAATCACCCCACTAGTGTTGAATTGCAAAGTTCTTCACGATGAGCTTGAATGTTTTGACTGACTTGATGTGCTTTGAATGAGCAAACTCTTTTAGCAACATTCTCTTTTGTGAGGATAGTGTAATGACTTTTGGTGAAGTAGTTAGGTGGAGAACATTGACCATTCGATATGTTTGGATACCGTGCTTACTTGCATAAATTGTGAGCTGTTGATTTTGCATTGAGTCTCTCTGTTTTGAATGTTTTATGATGGGGTGAACTGTATCTTTATAAAATGAGAAAACACTACCTGACAAGTAAAATATAAGAAAGTTGCCATAACAATTAAAGTGTGGGTAAAAATGCCAAAATCGTGTGAGGCAATCACTCATTGCACATGGGGATGAGGAAAGATTCAATTGAGAATCGGTTCGCGACCGTACGATGTTGCTTATCAAGTACGATTCCCCAGTTGAGTGAAGTGCCATTTGAGGATGCAATGACCCTCCACACGGACCGAGGAAAAGGAGTTAAAAGAAGCCCTTATGCGAGTGCTAAGAAGCAGAAATTGCTCTTGCTCGGTCACCGGTAGTAAGAAACAAATCCCACTTGTACTAAATACGACCTCTCGGCAAGCAAAAGCATAAAGAGAGAAAGCCTCTCCTTGTCATAAAAGGTAGTGATGTGCTTAAAATTAAAATCATGTTTGCAAAAGGCTTCCCCCATTAGTTTTTGAGACTAATGCATAATTAATTGCTTCTGATTGGTGTGAGTAAGCCAGATTGTCCTCACGAGATATGCACCTCACTGACGTGGTTAGATTCTCCTAATAACTGTTGCACCATAAGTTGTTAATCACCCACTACCGACGATCGAAATTGAGTTTTGTTATTTGAGTTTTTGATGGATTTGAGTCAGTCATTGGTAATGGTTGCAAAGAGCTTGAGTGTGGGGTGAAAGGTATGGTCATTAAAGCACAACTCATCAATTGAGAAAGAAACTACTGATTATCACAAGAGTACAAGGGTAAATTTCTTATGTTGATATTGTGTTCTGTGAGTCGTGGTATTATGTTTTGAGAAAGGTTGTGTCTCCCTGGTCTGTGTTGTGTTTCCTCCAATTATCGGTTTCTTGTTCAAGTTGTTGCTTAGGGACAAGCAAGTATTGAGTGTGGGGTTGTGATAATTGTCGAGAACATATTGATTTTGTGTGCTTAATGTGATTATAACATCATATGTTTGAGACATATAATGCTTGTTTTAATGCCAACTGACTATGGAATGGTTATAAGACCATTACCAGCACGTGCTAGTGTTTTGGTATATTTTAGGTGGAAAACATGGAGCTATTAATTTATAAATAGAATGTGGAAGTTGTGCAACAAATTTTCAACGTGAAATTCTTGGACTGGGGTTATTCTCCAATTGATTTGGACCGGACCATTGAAGGGAGTTATTGTACTGGCCATGGGAGCATGGATTTGGGCCAAGGAAATTACTTGGACCGGATTTTTACAGGGACTTGATTTTCTTGGTGGGCATTTTAATTGCAAAGGAGAAGGGAATTGGTGGAAGCGGACAAAAGAATTGGCTGGGGAGACAGTCTCTTTGGAGGGTTTTGGACGGAACAAAAATTGCCAAGGGAGGCAATTATTAATTTGGGGGGCCGGTTATTTTCTAGGGGGACAATTAATCTGGGGAACGGATTTTTGATTGGAGAGAAATAAAAAGCAGAGCAAAGAGGCGCAGCGGAGAAGGCAGCAGCGAGCGCAGCAGGGGCGATCATCGATTGTTGAGAAGTTTTCCAGGCAGCTTGAGCTGAGTTCAACGAGAGCGATTAGTTGGTTGGATTTTCTAAACTGAATTAGTTGTTTCTTGTTGATTTAGAACATGTGAACAAAACCCTATCTATTTATCTTAATTTCGTCATGAACTAAACCCCGATTTCTGGGGGAAACACCATAGGATGTAGCTATTTCTTGATTTGATGGATTGATTTATGATTCTTTTCTTCCAATCTCTATTGCATGAAATTATTTAATGCTTTGTGTTGACTGGCCACCAATACAATGAATTGTAGTTAATTCGGTTATTAGCGACAGTGAAACCCTATTAACTGAACCTATTTCATGGGACATAGTAACTTATCGAAGCGACACTGGATTAAATAAGGTGCTATGCGGTCTTAAATAGGATATCGATCTTCAGACTATATAGTTAATTCATTGAGCTACGACAGTAGGATTTGAATTAATTGTTTAGTACGTAGTAATTCCCGACAGGGATAGCTAGCACGTTCGTGATATCCTGGCTGTAGAGATATGGATTAAACTGATTGGAATATGTGAATTAATCTGGATAGGATAGGTAGTGAATCCCGGTGTTTCTCCCAGAGTTTCTCCCATTGAATTTCCCTCGACAAGTTTACCTTGCTTAATTAGTTTAATTATTTTGCTATTAGTTAATAATCTCATCAACCAAACCATTTTTCACATATAGTTTACTCCATAGAATTGATAAATCATAAGGTTGTACCAGTCCCTGAGAGACGATACCCGGACTTTCCGGATTACTACAAGATAGGAATTGGCATATACGCTTTTGCCCTATCACCTACATGCATGCTGCCAATAGTAAGAGGGATAGTAAAACTCCCTGGATCCTTGCGCTTTTCGGGCAGCTTGTTCTGCAGGATAGCAGAACACTCCTCGCTCAGCAACACTGTCGAGAGATCCCCAAGTTTCTTCTTGTTGGTGAGGAGATCTTTCATGAACTTGGCATACTTGGGCATCTTCGACAGTGCCTCCACGAACGGTATGCTGATGTTGAGATGCTTCAACATTGCCATAAACTTGGCAAACTCAGTCTCCAACTTGTCTTTGTGTAGGCGAGTGGGGAAGGGAAGTTGAGGGACATGCTCCTTAACCACTGGTTGTGGCTTGGGAGCAGGGGCTTCCTTCTCCACCCGCACTTCTGCATCGTCGGCTGGAAGTGCTGAAGCAGGTAGTGGTTCCTCCTGTCTGGCCGGGACAGGATCAGCAGATATGGTCTTACCGCTCCTGGTAAAAATGGCATCCAGCTGCTGGAGCTGGTGAGGATCCCGAGGATTCGGGATAATGGTGGCAGGCAGAGTCCCCGGTGCCCTGGTAGTGTTTTGGCGGGCCAAGATGCCCACCTGGGTCTGCAGATCTTGCAAAATGGCACCCTGGTTCCGCTGACCTTCCTCCAGTGACGTGATAGCAGCCTGAGTGCTAGTCATGAATGAAGCTAGAATATTTTCCAGCTTTGTCATCCGGTCATCTGGGGCAGGGGCTGCTGCTGGCTCGAAAAACTGGCGATGGGGCTGCTGGAATGGTTGCCCCTGCCTAGGCTGGTAGGGCTGCTGCTGTGGGGCTGGCCCCTGTCGAGCCTGGAAGGGCTGCCTCTGCTGAAAACCACCTGCTGGTGCTGGGAAACCAGGTGGTTTAGTGGTGTTGCTGCTCCAGGCGAAGTTGGGATGCTGGCGCCACCCTCATTATATGTGCTGCTGTACGGGTCGAGGCGCCGAGCATTGGCGATGAAGTCCAACTGCTCTTGGGGAGTGGTAGACTCCCTCATAGCCTTGCAGTCCTCCACTAGGTGATTGGAGCTCTCGCACCACTGACATTGAGCTACTGGAGGTGTAGCCAAACCTCTGCCCGGAATAAGACTGTTGGGCTGCTTCAACGTCTGCACTAGCTCAACTACCTGCTGCTCGAGCCCGGATCTGGTCTCCATGGCGTGCACACCACGGTCCCGGGACTGTCTGCCTCGGCTACCCTGTCCCCAAGAATGAACTCTGGCAGCCAAAGTACTGATCATCTGGTTCAGCTCGGGTGGAGTCTTAGTAAGAATATCCCCTCCTGGGCATAGAGACTCAATCACCCTCTGGATATCTGGAGAGAGGGCACTGTAGAAGTTCCCCACTGTGAATGCATCACTGAAGCCATGATGGGGACACTGCCAGAAATAGCCCATGTACCGCTCCCAAGCATCACGAAGTGACTCATCTGGCTCTTGGCGGAAGTGAGTGATCTCCCGCTGAATCTCTGTAGTCTTCGATGCCGGATAGTACATGTGCACGAACTTGTCAGCCAGATCGTCCCAATAGGTGATGGACAATGGGGGCTGGGTCTCCAACCACCTCTTAGCATTCCCTGCCAGAGAATGGGGGAAGAGATGAAGGCAGATTGCATCATCCGGGACACCATTCAGCTTGAACCCGTTCGTCAGCTGCAGAAAACGGGAGAGATGTACCCTGGCCTCCTCATCCTTCAAGCCATGGAACTGGATAGAGGATGTAATGAGCTGAATCCAGCATGGCTTGATCTCGAAGTTGTTTGCTGGAATAGGCGGGTAGAGGATGACCGGGCGGATGTCAGCAATCCGAGGAGTGTAGTAGTACTCCAAGGCGGGACCCGGCGGCGGTGGATGATGAAACCCATGATCCTGGGGTATGGGGTTGTTCCCCAGGACCTGATTCACCGGGGGAGCCTGCTGAGGATTCCCCTGGTGCTGATTGTAATCTCCGTCCATCCTGTACTCTTCCTCAGAATCGCTGCTCAGGTGGCCGTCTATGCGCTCTTCCGTAGCCAGTCTAGCTCGCTGTTGTATCCTGAGTTGGCGACAGGTGCGGTCAATCTCTGGATTCAACGGCAGTTACCTCCCGACTGGCTACGGGTCATGCACTACCTGCACACACTCAAGCAAGCAAACCCGTGAAGGCACAAGTGGGACAAAGCAAACAAAGCGAAAAGAAAAGCTAAATTAACAGAAATCACTTTTCTTCAACAACCTAGCCGTCCCTGGCAACGGCGCCAAAAACTTGACTCACTTCTACTGTCACTCTAGGAATTGGCCAAGTGTAACCACTTCCTAAAGCGTAGTATAGCGGGTTTGGGTTTAATTATCAACCTGGGTCCTAGATTTGATGACTACTCAGTGAATTCTTGTTATCTAGCAATGAAACTTTAATGCAAATCTAAACTAACAAACTAACAAAGCAAGTAAACAGTTGTATTCAGGTTAAGAGAGGTCTCCCGGATATGGTTCCCCCTAGACTGCAGTTAAGCCGGATTGCAATTACCAAGTTCAGTTTCTATGATAGTTATACTGCGGAAGGTTCTCAAATAGCCTGAAGTCTCGACTAAAGGTCTTCAGACCCTCTCAATCTGAATCTCTAGCGGGCGACTAACCTCCACCGGAGTAAACAGATTGAGGCCTTAACAAACAAAACCTCCACTACCGGAGTAAATCCGGTACAGAATAGTGAGTTGGCTCCTCGACTAAAGTCACCAACTCCCTACCTTCAATCAAGGATGCTCTATCAACCTAGGCAGATATTCTTATTCTAGGTTAAAGCAGAAACAACAGGAATTTGATCAGGATTCAAGTCATTCAATCATTCAAACCTCAATAGAATATAATCAAATCATAGAATTAGTACTTGGGTTCATACAATCAAAACCTAACATACAAATCTAGGGTTCTCCACACCCAGATGAATGGGAGAACTACTCCATAGAGAAAGAAGCAAAAGCAGAATCAGACGCGGAATTCATACTGTGAAGGATGGATTCCTGCTCCTGGACGTTGATCGGCACTTCTGCAAGCTCAAACTGGCCTCCAATGGTGATGAAGATCAAGCTAGGGCACTTGGAGACTCTTGTTCGTCACTTTCTCTCTCTAGGAATCGCTCTGTCTCTCTAAAACTCGAATCCCCCCGACTTGTGGCTGGAAATTGGCTTAAAACCAGAAAATCTCGACTCACACGGGCAGGCCGCACGGCCGTGTGGCTCACCCAGTTGCCCGTGCGAGTCAAAACGCAGCACATCAATTAGTTGAATTCCAGGCTTCTTACATGGCCAGGGTCACACGGCCGTGTAGCTCACCCAGCCTGGCCGTGTGAAGCCTCGCAGAATTCCACACGGCCAAACTGGTCACTTGCACGGCCGTGTGGATTTTCTGCTCTGCCCGTGTTTGCTCTCGCACAATCCCACACGGCCAAACTGGTCACTTGCACGGCCGTGCGGGTTGTGGGTGTGCCCGTGCGACTTCCTTTGTGACTTGCCTCGCGCCCGATCTTCGCCCAATCGACCCCGAACTCGCTCCTAAACCTTTATTCACTTGCCAGGACCTGAAATATCACAAACAAGCACAACCTAGCGTGAAATCGGTCTAAAACACGAGAAACCACATCTTAAACGTTGTAAGAACAGCGGTGAAAACATGTGTAATTAACGGTCTATCAGGTAGCAGCTGGAGCAGATGCTGCTGGACCTCCTGCATGCGCTGATATCGGGCCTGCTCTCTCTCGATGCGAGCAAGGGTCACCCCCTGCTGGGTCTCCATCCGATCAAGGCGCTCATCATACGCAGCCAACCGGGTGTGGTACTCGGCATGGTGAGCCGAATACTGTTGCTGAAACTGGAGCTGATGGTCGTAGAGCTGCTGATTCTGGAGACGCAGCTGCTCGACCTGCTGAGTGAAGTAGTCCTGGCCGGGGAAAGTGGAGCTGCCACCTCCGTACTCGAAGGTGGTGGGGCGGGCGGCAGCAGTGTCATCCACATCCTCTAGATGGACCTCCTCATCATCCGCACCCTCAGGAACCTCTGGCTGGTCCTCCTTTGGGATCTGAGGTTGAGGAAACCCCTCGATCCACTTAACACCTCGCTCTTCTCAAAGCAGGTGCATTTTACCGATTGTAAACTCGCCAAAGGCACTGGTGTCTCCCGCTCTGTGCACCCCTGCACTGATATCTGGAAGTGGCCAGGCGGGTGATGAGGGGAGTGCAGTGGAGTTTCTTCAGCTCGGAAGCACTCTTGTCGAAGGTCCTCGCCACCACCGAACCAAAGTGGAGGGGATGATCCCTCTGGCGCATAGACTGGATGAAGTACATGGCTCTTTTGGTGATGGCGCTGGCACTGTCCGAGGCTGGCACTGTCCGAGGCTGGAGTGTAAGACTTGGCCAGCAGGTGATAGAGAATGCGGTTGTCGAGCTGCAATGTGCTGGCCTTCGTCTTCCCCGCCGAGAAGGGACCCTGGCTTGGCCGAGCGAGGCGGGTGTACAGTGTCTTGAAGTTCACCCCCTCTGGCTTGATAATCTCAGTGATGTAGTCCCTGTCATCGACCAGGCCGAGGCCGAGGGCGCTCGCCAGCTCGAGGTAGCTCATGGATCGGGGTTCACCGCCGAGCCTGAACTGGACGGCTTCTCCGTCCTTCCAATCTTCGTGGTAAACCTTCTCGCGAATGCACAGTAGGCAGCGCCAGGTGCGGTTGGTGACAATGATGGAGAAGTGCTCGTAGCAGTTCAGCTTCTCCAACTCTCGCTTGGACCAGCAATGATGCTGCCCAAACTTGCAGGCCAGGACGCTCTTAAAACGATCCTGCTGGGGCCCGCTTCTCAAATCTTGAACAAACGGGTGCCTGAGGTTGGGCTTCGTCATGGTCCTGCAAAAGAACAACCCAAAGTGGAACCAAAAAAGCCAAGGAAAATGTTAATCACACCCCCACACTTAAGAACAGAAAACAGCCGAACCATGGTTTCATCCATAGTTTGGGGGTCAAAAACTCAATCAAACAAGCATAATCGGGGTGGGGGTGCACATTCATGGAAAAGTAGGCAACTCAAGGTTTACATCCATAGCAAACTCACCATCAAAGCACATCATTAAGGGCTCCAACCGACTCCCACAAAATGGTACGAAAACAGGCATTTCATCGAACACCTTGTGTGCACTATTAAGGTAAACATGGAATTGACAAAATTCTTGCACACAAGGGCTCAAACAAGCAAGGGGGACAATGCCCAACACAATTCATACATAATCCAAGCATTCCCCTCAATCAATTGCACACAATTCACATGATTCAAAGAGGTTCTCTAAACATGCACCCTAACACCCAATTCTCCATAAATAACATATTTAAGGTCAAAATCAAACCTGGAGACTCAAGTAGAGGTGTAGGGGATGATGAGGGGAAGGCAATGGAAGCGACGAAAGGCCGAAAAACTGCCCGGAAGTGCTCGTCGGAGTCTCGCCGGAGTCTCGCCTGAAATCGCCTCCGGCGCTCAAAATCAATCCAAATCACCTCAAAATCGAGGGATAGGCCGATAATGGGGAGGAAAGGGTGGGTGTGGTTGGATTGGTGAAAAACCGACCAAAAATGGCCGAAAATCAACAAAGAGGGCGAAAAGTCGCGATTTTTCGGCGAGGGGGAGAGGATTCCGGCGAGAGAAGTTTGATTTTCTGACCACTCGGCCGTGTCGACCGAATTTATAGCCCGTGGCTCGACCACACGGGCAGGCTCACACGGCCGTGTGAGGTGCACATGTGCCCGTGTCGGCCGACACGAGCAGGCCGAGGAATTTCACACGGCCGTGTGCAAAGCACACCTGGCCGTGTGAAAAATAGCGAGAGCTCACACGGGCAGGGGCCAACTTCACACGGCCATATGAGGGACCCCTCTTGCCCGTGTGAAAATTCCAGGGATTCCACACGGCCAAAACCCATTTTCACACGGCCGTGTGACTTTCAGGGCTGCCCGTGTGGGCTGCTAGAACTCCGAATTTGACCTGTTTTCACTCCAGAACGACATACAACTCGTGAACAACACCTCAAGACTCAAAAACACAAAAAATCAAAAGGAAAAAAGTAAGAAAATGCAAACCTAGGTGGGGTTGCCTCCCCACAAGCGCTTCTTTACCATCTTTTAGCTAGACGCCAGTCGGTGGATGCTCAGAGAGGTGTAGGCGCGGGTGCCTTCAAGAGCGGATCCACCTCGCTCTTGAGGTACAGCTTCAGATGGTGGCCATGCATCCGACGAATGTGGCCACCAGCATTCACCAACTGGACTTGGCCCTCCGGCATGATGCAAGCGAGTGAATACTCGGATGGCCAAGGTGGGGGCGGGACCAGCTCATAGTGGTCTCCGGCTTTCTTTCGAGCATGCTTAGTTACCTGCAGCTTCGGCCGCCACTCCTCTCTGATTTTGTCTGATAATGAAGTGGATGGAAGTGGCGGCGAAGATATGGGAGGGGGATCCTGCAAAGTGGGAAGCATAGAAGGATACACGACAGACTCGTGCTCCTGGTGAGAAACAGCATGCAAAGGCGAAGAAGCAGGGAGAGTATTAGCAATTGAAAATGTTATTCGCTCCTCGCCCTCCCTCAAAACTAAGGTTCCATCATGCACATCTATGAGAGCCTTGGCGGTGGCTAGGAAAGGCCTTCCCAATATAAGGGGCACTTCTGTGTCCTCATTGATGTCCAAGACAACAAAATCCACAGGATAAAAGAATTGGCCAACCTTAACCAGAAGGTCTTCCACTATGCCCCTAGGATGTATTATAGATCGGTCAGCTAATTGAAGACTCATCCTAGTTGCACGGGGTTCACCTAGGCCTAGTTTCTTGAACAATCGATATGGCATGACATTGATACTAGCACCTAGATCCACTAAGGACCTCTCTACATGTAACTTACCTATAGAGCACGGGATAGTAAAACTACATGGGTCCTTCTACTTCGGCGGAAGCTTGTTCTGTAGAATGGCCGAGCACTCCTCGCTGAGCTCCATAGTGGCCAGCTCGCTCAGCTTCTGCTTCTTTGAGAGAAGATCTTTCAGGAACTTCGCATACTTAGGCATTTGATATAGTGCCTCCAAGAAAGGTACTTGGACATTCAGCTTCCTAAGCATGGACATGAAGTTCCCGAACTCTGCCTCTAGCCTGTCTTTGTGCAACCGAGTAGGGAAGGGGAGTTGAGGGATATACTCCTTCACTACTAGTTGCGGTTTAGGTGCAGGCACCTCAACCTCCTACTCCGCTTCGTCTTCAGCCGCGGGAGATGTTGTGGCAGGGGCCTCTCTCTCTTGTGCCCGAACAGGTGGATCAGTAGTCATCTTGCCACTTCTGGTTGTGATGGCATTGCAGTGCTCGTTCGGGTTCTACGGATGAGGGATGGTCTGGCCGGGTAGAGTACCAGGAGCCCTTTGTGCCACTGCTTGAACCACGCTCCCCAGCTGGATTTGGATATCCTGCAAGACAGCCTGTGTGTTCCTCTGGCCAGCTTCAAGAGCCAGGAATTTACCCGAGGCCTTTTCCATGAACTGCTCAATAGTGTTGAATTTCTGAGCACTAGAACTGGCGAGAGAGCCCACCAAGTCCCGCAATTCAGTCATCGGATCATTCTGCACTGGGGTGGCTAGGGCTGCACCTGGCTGCTGGAAAGGTCGCAGTTGTGGTTGAGCAGCATACCCGTGCATGGGCTGGTAGAGAGACTACTGCTGCTGGAATTGCCCCTGTCTGGGCTGATATGGCGGCCTCTGAAAGCCAGGTGGTCCCTGGGGGACTGGTGGTCTGGAATTTGCCCCACCCCAGGAGAAGTTGGGATGATGGTGCCACCCCTCGTTGTAAGTGTTGCTGTAGGGGTAATTTCGCCTAACATTATTGATGAAGTTCACCTGCTCCTGGGGTGTGGTCGATTCCTTCATCGCCTGGCAGTCTTCCATCGTGTGATGGGTGCTCTTGCACCACTAGCAGAGCATCGCCTGCTGCTGCCCGGTCCCTGGAATCATTCCAGAGCGATCGATGGCTAATACCAACTTCGACACCACCTGCACCAAATCAGATGACTGGGTGGCTACAGAATGCACACCCCGCCCTGGTGCTCGTCTTGATCTCCTTGCAGTTCCCCAATCATACCAGTTCTCTACCATCTCCTCAAAGAGTTGATTCAGTTGTGGCGGTGTTTTGGTCAGCATGTTCCCGCCACAAACTGAGTCAATCAGCTGCTTGTCTTCTGGGAAGAGGGCATGGTAGAAGGTTCCCACCTTCAAAGCATCATTGAAACCATGATTGGGACACCGCAGGAAGAGACTGTTGTATCTCTCCCATGCGTCCCGGATGGTCTCATCCCCATCCTGGATAAAGTGGGTGATTTGCTTCTGCAAGTCCGCCGTTTTTAACGGAGGATGATAGCGGGTGAGGAACTTGTCCGCCAGGTTGGCGAACGTGGTGATAGAGCCTGGAGTTCGAGTGTCTAGCCACTCCTTGGCCTGCCCCTCCAGGGTGAATGGGAAGTACCTCAGCTGGATGGCATCTGCTGGGACCCCATTTATCTTGATTCCATTGATGAGCTCGTGGAATCGCCTAGATGTGATCGGGGGCACTCCCCCTCTTTGCCACGGAACACCACTGAACTGCGCAGCATGGTGATGACGGAGGTGCTCACCTCAAAATTGTTGGCTGGGACATGAAGGTGTTGAAAGGGTGACCTCATGTCCGCGGCCCTGGAGGTCCAGTAATATCCCATGGTCTGCTCCTCGGGAAGGACCACATCATGGTCCTGTGGATCCCCCATCTCTTCTTCTTCAGCGATCTGCAGCTGTGCTAGCTCCTCCTCTGCAGCCAGTCGCGCCTTTAGAGCCCGCTTTAAGTTCCTGCAGGTTCGTTCAAGCTCCTTGTCTAATGGTAGTAGATCTCCCGACTGGCTATGGGTCATGCACTACCTGCACACAATCAGCAGAAACAACCCGTGAAGGCACACAGGTGGAAGAGATAAAATGCAGTAAAGAAAAAGCTAGAATAACAAATTTTCACATTTCCCCAATAACCTAGAGGGTCCCCGGCAACGGCGCCAAAAACTTGACACGCCAAAACACAACACCAAACTGCGACCAAGTGTAATCGCAGTCCGGGAATGCAGTAAAGTGGCAAGTTCTATTATCAACCCGGGGTCTAGATCTACTGCTTACTTCGTGATTATCTATTATCTAGCCAACTAAGTTAAGTGATTGTTGTTTTAAGCAAAAGCAGTAAGAAAGCAGGAATTGGTTCGGTTTTTTCAAGCAAAAAAGAGTCACTCGGGAATGAGTCCCCCTAGCTCCTTAGTTAGGTCTCAATTGTAATTACCCTGGGTTGATTTACTGTTGATTAGACTGCGGAAGATCCGACAGTAGCTTGGAATCTCTTAAGCTGACCAAGCCCTCGCAGTCTAACTACCCGGCAGACGACTAGTCTTCACCGGGATAGAAAGCTGAAGCAATAAGCACAGAACTCCACTACTGGAATTGGATTCCAGTACAAAGCAGTAAACTGGCTAACTCTCGTATAGCCAATCTCCTACTAACGAATGATGAGGCTCTAACAACCTAATCAGATTCTATCTATCTCAGGTTGCAGCAGAAATCAAGAAAAGCTGATCAGACTTCAATCAATTCAATAAAACATGCATAATTCGATTAAAACCAAACAGTATAATCATCCCAAGTCATTACAATCAAATCCCTAACACATGGAACTAGGGTTCTTCATACCCAAGTGAGAGAAGGGTTCTACTCCATAGAGAGAGAGAGGAAAACATAATACAAAGCAGTCATACTCATAACAATGGGAAGAATCTGCTCTGGGATGATGATTTCCACTCCTATGACGATCTCCAAGCTCGATTTGATGAAACACAGCTCCAAGATGGCTTCTAGGATGTGTTCTTTGTACTTTCTCTCTCTAGGGCTCTGTTTTTGCTCTGAAAACTCGATTTTCTCACTTGTGGCCCGAAATTGGGTAAAAACCTGAAAATCCCGATCACACGGGTAGGCCTCACGGCCGTGTGGCATACCCAGTTGCCCGTGTGAGACACAAAATGCGGCGTTTCCAATAATTGCACTTCAGGGTGCCTACACGGCCAGGGACACACGGCCGTGTGGCTCACCCAGTCTGCCCGTGTGAAGGCTCGCACAATCCCACACGGCCACATTGGTTACTTGCACGGCCTTGTGGGTTTTTTGTGTGCCCATGTGGCTTCCTCAGCGACTTGCCTCGCGCCCGATCTTCGTCCAATCGACCCCGAACTCGCTCCCAAACCTTCATTCACGTACTAGGACCTGGAATATCACAAACAAGCACAACCTAGCGTGAAATCGGTCTAAAACACGAGAATCAGCACCTCAAACGGCTACAGAATAGGGGTAAAAACATGTGTAATTAACGGTTTATCACTCGGAGAGCAATCTGCGAGCTGGCAATTGGGGAAAGCACTAGGGGTGGACATCGGTGCGGTCAAACCGCTCCAAACCGCTCCGAATCGCTTATGCGGTCCATCCAAAACGCACCGTAAAGTTTACCATTTCATTTGCGGTCTAACTGTTAAGCAGTTCGCGGTATGGGGCTACCAAAATCGCGCGGTTGCGGTTCGAAACCGCAAACCGCTAAAGTAAATTTCCTCTCGCAAGTTCGCCTTCCACCACTGAGTAGCTTTGAATCCAGTCATCCAAAAACGCCTTAGCAAGGTATTGGAGAAAATCCCCTCCCACCAATTGCACTTCTCACTTAGATCCATTCCCTTCGTTCTCCTAGCTAACTTCCCTCTCACTCTTTCTCTTTGCCTTGTGACTTCTGAGGGGTCACTTTCTGACGAGAAACAGAGGAAGTAAAACAGAGCAGGAAATTATTAAAGAAAAGATAATTTACCATCAAGTTTAGAGAGATGGGGATGAAATTGGAAACAATGGAGTCGAAATTAAATAGGGTTTGTGTTTTCTGTGGGAGTAGCCCTGGGAAGAAGACCAGCTACAAAGATGCCGCCATCGAGCTCAGCCGAGAATTGACAAGCAACACACTCTGTTTCTCCTCTGTTTTGCTCTATTCTTGTGTATTCGCTTCTCCCCCATCGATTCCACAACGTGTATCCAATCTCTCCCAAATTTCCACCCTGAGTTTCGTTTTATTTCTTCTCAATGTTAAGGGCTAGTCTAGTCTAGTGCTCAAAACTAAATAAAAAGTGACCTTGTAGGCAGGTAATGATAACATTTGGAAAATTGATGAGGCCACCATTTAATTTAAAAGTTGCTGCATTTTCTATAGCTTTCATGCGGTTCTGGTTTCATGTTGTCTGCAGGTTTATTTGGTCTAATTGTTGTTTTGGTGGGAGAAATAAGTTTACAGTTTCATGTTTTTGCATCTGATACATGATCATTCCAGCTCATGCAAGGCCGTACCAAGGAATTTGGGTTGTTAGTTATGCGTATAGGAATTTGGTGGAGGTTAGAAATGGATTCCACTTTGCGGTCATACATGTGGTTGCGGTCTAAACCGCACCAAGTCGCTAACTTATGCAGTTTGGTTAGACCGCACCAATTAATTTGCGGTTTTACATGCGGTGCGGTCCGATACTTTAGGGTGCGGTGCGATTTATATCAATTTGGTGTGGTGCGGTTTGAACCGCACCGATGCCCACCCCTATGCCTAATAACCTAAGTTCTTCTAATAACTCTGTGGATGGGAGAAAGGAGATCGTTGGACAGTGTCATTTTATCTCGCCGCCCAAAGTCGAGAGTGTACACGTGAAATATAACAAAAACAGCCCCCGGTAAGTAGAAACCAAAGGCCTGGCTGCTCGACAAGCGGCCGAAACCGCAAGCCAAACATCGTAACGTAATTACAAGCCGCAACTTTCAGTTCCATATATAACCCATCCAACGTTGTAGTCAGTGTCATTAGATCCGCTCAATCTCACTGTTTCTGACCAAACTATTTAGTCGGCAAAATCAGTTATTGCACGGTCTGATTTTAAATTCGCAGACATAAAGAAAATGAGTTGGAAGGGGAAATCGTGGACCTTTGTGGGCAGTGTTGCGATGGTGGAGGAGCTCAAAGACAAAAACCCCCGCTGCCTAACCAGTCCTGCTGCTGCGGGTTCCTCTTCTTCTTCTTCCTCAGCCATGAAGAAATGTTTTCAGCACCAAAATCAGTTGGGCCAAGAGGAAAGTATGGAGATTGAAGCAAAGAACAAGAGCCAGAAGAAGAGATTAGTGGTGTCATCGCAAGAGGAGGAATCACTTAGAACCGTTATGTACTTGAGTTGTTGGGGACCCAACAATTAATTATATGCGGTAACAAAATGGGTAAAGAGTTACGGCGCTCTTTTTGTTCTTTGAATCCGACTTTTAGGGGTGGCAGTTCGGTTACCGGTTACCGGTTAACCGACCGGTTAAACCGATAACCGGTCGGTTATCCACTAACTGGTAACCGAAGTAACCGAACTTCGGTCAGTTATCGGAAGCTGGCCAAAAATTTTTTTGGTCTTAAAAGTGGTTCGGTTAACCAATAACCGAGGTAATCGAGAAACCGAAGCCTATTTCGGTCTGTTTTCGGTAAGGGGGTGTTTATTTTGGCTAACCGATAACCGACCGGTTATCGGTTATAACCGAAATAACCGAACTGCCACCTCTAGTTGTAGTTGGTGACTATGAAATTGAATGAATGATGCAATTAGTGATTGACTTTCTTCGATTTATAAATTTACGAATTTGAAGTGAGGCCGCTTATGGATTGGGATGACAATTTTGTTCATACTCATAGTATTTTATTACCCAACCTAATTTGGTTGGGTATGACAATTTTGTACCCATATTTGTAAATTATAGTTTGGTACCTAAACTTAATAAATCTTTAGATTTAATGCCGAAATTTATATTTTTGCATATAAGCTAAAAATATTGTTCGAAGATTACATTTTAGTACCTCAAATATTTGTGTATTACATTTTGATACCTAAACTTTTTAAGTTTTACAAGTAGGTCCAATTATTTTTTTAAATTGACATGTCGTTCATTTGAGGTCCAGTCAGCAGCTCTGTTTGTCACGCTTTCAGAAAACGGACGGAGTTAACGGAGTCTAAGGAGGCTGATGGGCGGTGACTAACTGTGAAACGATTCGTAAAGTTAGTGGTCAATAAGAAAGAAAAATAATTCGGGTGGCAAATATGAAAGATTTATGTAATTTGAGTGACCAAACGTGTTGTTTAGCCTATTAAACTTAGAGCATCCACATCAATACAATTGCATTTATGCTCTTTATTGTCAACTCAATTTTTTTTTTTTTTTTTTTGCAATCCACCTCTAATCACTTTCATTCACATACATGCAATCAACTTACAATTGTGTATATAATTAAATATTATGTTTAAATTATAGAAAATAAAGTAAAAGAGAAAATAAAGTAAAATAATATGAAAAATCTCCATTGCCTTTTTTTACTTGTATATGCAATTACATCAAATATGTAATTGGTAACCACATCAATTCAATTGGTTTGCAATTGCAAACACCCATACAATTTCATCTTGCAATTGAAAATGCAATACCAATGTGGATGTCTTAGCACTTTGCGCGACACTTTCGATTTGATTTTTTTGGCCAATTAATTTCCAGAATTATTTTGTGGTTAATTATTTTTGAATAATTAATTGAAATTTGATTTTTGTGAAACGACGTAACCCTTCTGGAAAGGAACTGCCGTTTTGACAATTAAAGACTTATGCATCCATACTTCTTCTCCAACATTCATATTTTTCTTCCCGTTTTTCCTTTTAAAAAACACAAACACAGAAGTCAGAAAGATTGCTGCTTTCAGACTTTGATTGAAGGGACTCCTTGTGGTGATTTGCCTAATTCCTACCAGCAATTTGTAGTGGGGGCAGATAACACTCTAAGGAGAGTGATTTAGTCACGCCTTCAAATTTGTTTATTCTCTACTGTTTCCATAACAAGTATACAACAAATAGAGAGTCAATGGAGAAACGAAAAATATCATATGGGTATTCTATGGTCTAAGGCGGCACAACATGTACCCCAAATGGTGCCCACCTCATACCTAACTTTGGGGCACATTTCCCACTTTTTATCTATAGCAAAAAAAAAACAAGAGGAGTAAAGGAAATGAGTTTTTCCAGCAAATCAACCTTGAAGGAGCCAAATAAGAGGGAAAATCAAAATGTTTCCTCCCATTAAGATTAGGCTTTGGGTGAGGGGTTTTGGATGGAAATTTTAAAAGAATAGCTTATTCGATCATTTTTACGAAGTATAGGAGTACGTTTGATATAAAAATAGTAAAGGGACATGTTTGATAAAAATGCAGAATAGATGGGCATATTATACCTATAACCCTTAGATATATTAAAGTGTGAGTTTTTACTTAAGGGATCTAGTGGGATGCGGGCAAGTCCGCCATAGCTTTTTGTGCACCTTTTTCCTGTTTTTCCTCTCCGTATCTCCCTACGTCATTTCCTGGTCACTACCCAAGTTTGGCCACTCCCAAGTTTGCCATGTCGACAAAACTGGAAGTTGGCCAAGCTTAGTCTCCAGATCTTCTACAATCAAATCTCACCTCCTAGGCTCCTCCTTTCTCCAACCTCCTGATGACAATAGCCAAGATGGATTATCGCTCTGTCGTTTTCATGTGATTGACCGAGTTTAACTATCACTTCTATGTTTTCCTTCCAAATTGTGAAAATGGCTCCTCCTTTCTCAAACCCTTCATCTACTCTTCTTCTCTTTGCCATCTTTATCTCTGACAGAAGTTCAGTGGCGGCGGGAAAAAGATCGTTAGTCTTCTCTCTTACCTTCTCATTTAGCTTTCAATGGCGAGACTCAAATCGAGTTTCCGGATCTAGTTGGCTATTATAGGTGGAAAAGGGAAGAAGAAATCTGGTAAAAGAGAATTCGAACAGAACCTTGAATTCTAAGGGTCCCAGTACACAGGCATGTGATGCCTGTCACATCTGTTGAGAAGCAGGACATTGGAAGTGCAACTATCCTAGAAGAAAAGGACAATAGAAGAACCAATGTTCTGAAGACGACCTCGCTTTGGTTATACATGAGAAGTGGACAATAGGTCTGAAGACAATCTCACCTTGCATATAGATGAGAAGGCCATCTTGGCGATGTGTGGTTTCTAGATAGTGCAGACTCATATCATATGCCTCCTAGTAAGGATTGTTTTTCAATCTACGAGCAGATAGATGGTGGTCACGTCGTTATGGCCAATGGATTTGTTTGAAAAGTGGTTGGAATCGGGTGTATCAAGATTCACACACATGACGGTTCATTCTGTACCATGAACGAAGTTAGAAATGTTCCACAAGTGACAAAGAATCTGATCTCTTTAAGTTTTATCGACAACAAGGGTCTCAGTTTGATCGGAAGAGATGGAGTTGTGTATGTCTGCAAAGGTTCAAAGAAGGTACCGAAAGGAGTAAAGTGTGGAACCTTGTATGCATTACAATTTACAAAGGTCTTCGTTGTTAGGTTCTGATACTGTTGCATCATCTCATGTTCATCAAGAAGATATGACCACTCTCTGGTACATGAGACTAGGTCATATTAGTGAACAAAGTATGCAAGTTTTGTCGAAGAGAGATCTTCTTTGTGGGCACAAGGTGAAGAGCTTGAAATTCTGCGAGCATTGAGTGTTTGGGAAATTACATCATATTAAGTTTTCTAAGAAGAGTATCCACCGGACGAGTAGGATACTGGATTATCTGCACTCCAACTGTTGGGGTCCTCCAAGAGATAAATCTATTGGAAAGCGATATAGAAACACTATAACAAATTCGTTCTATTAGGACAAAAAAATTATTTTGTCATTTTTTGTTTGTCACAATAGGTACGGTGATATGAGAAAATAATATATGTCCTATTTGGTATGCCTAATGTGACAAAAAAGTGTGGTTAGAATAAGTCGTCATTTAAAGTGATTAATGTGACAAATATTTCGTGTCACAATTAATTTTGTCAAAATAGGCATCCCATATCGGGATGTATGAGACTTAACAGTGACAAATTTCTTGTTGTTAGAACAGTTTGTCATTTAAAGTGAGTAATGTGACAAATATTTCGTGTCACAATTAAGTTTGTCAAAATAGTCATCCCATATCGGGATGTAAGAAACACAAATGTGACAAATTATATCGTTAGAGTATCTTTTGTCATATTATTTCTTCGTGAATTGTTTAAATGACAAAGTATTTTGTCACAATAGATAATAATAATTCCACTGCGAGCTGAAAAAATGACATGTTCGTCATAATATAGTGGTTTTGAATTTGACAAAAGGCATGCTCGTCATAATATAGTGGTTTCGTTGTTGAAAAATGCATTTATGTCAGATTTGCTTGTATTAGACTGAAACCTGGTGTTAAACTCAAACCCCGTGGCCCTTGGTTGTTATATGACACCTTGATTAGCTAACCGTGATTTTATCTGTGGACGCGAAAGAAAACTCAAATTGTCGCTCTCCCTAAAAACTGTTGACTATTGAATATTTTTAAGTGCCCGGAGGCCCGCCCTTTAATTTTTGGGATTTGCTTTTATTTTTCTTTCATCCAAAATATAAAATGCACAAACAAGTCATCATCTTGCAATTCCTCTCTCAATCTCGCTCTCTCTCAATCGCCTCTCAATCAGTGTAGTAAAAAAATGGTAAAAACGCATAATAACGGTTAAAAAGGTGTTTTGGGTTGTTTTGGTATGTTTCCGGTCAGAACCCAAAACTGCCATTCTGATCCCGAAATGGCGTCGTTTCTAAAAAGAAAAAATTAAAAAAATGAACGCAAAAAAGGGTGATTGGGTGCTCGACTGGCTGATAGACCCTAATTGCTATTTGGACTCTCGCTTTACAGAGTCCACAGGCGGTCACTCACCAACCCTTCTCTCCTCCAATTCCTCTCTCCCTCATCCTCGTTTTCTTCTTCTCCCTTATCCACCACTCCTCCTAACGACAACGGCCCCTTCTCGAATTCCCAACCTCCTCCCGAAACCAAGCCCTCACCCATCTCATCTCTCAAAGATGTCAGGACGAGCCTCAATCACAAAGAAGAGATGTGGTGGCAACAGAACCCAACCCAGGTCAGATCCGATTCGCCTCCCCTGAGAAACCCCGCCGCGGGTCCCTATCTAGACATCAAAAAGAGACTCTCTGAATATGGGCAAAGGTCATCTTCTCCTCCCAAAACCCAGCACAAGGGCAGCAGTAGCGACTACAAATATCATTTCTAAAGTTGTACCAGCGGAACACATCGGCCGAAAGCTCAATTTGGGATTACCGGTGCCAACACTGCTTTTCCTTCTTTAGAGCATATTAGAGCAAGTCTTGAGACCCTCGCTCAACGTGTGGGGTCCGATAATAGAAGGCCAGATTCGACTCAGTCGTGGAAGCATCTTTAGTCAGAGAGCTGCTGGATGATTGTTTCTTTTTGTGACTTTATGAGTTTTCTTAGTTTGTTCTGAATTCTGATGATTAGGTTTTATGTAGGAAATGAGATTTCTCTCCTACTGTTCATGGCTAACTAGGAGAATGAATTGTCATGTAGTAGATGGACTGATCAGCCAAACTCATGTCATACTTGGCGGATTCTTCTCTGATAGTTGTGCTACCAAACGTTCAATTAAATTTCATATCAGAGTCAACCGTTGATAGTGGATTTCTTCTTTCCACTGACTGCTTTTGTTTCTTGGCTAGCCACAAACACTTTTAGTCTTCTGGTCTTGAACTCAAGAGGTTACTTCTCTTACTGAGTTTCTGCAGCCTGTCAGGTATCATGTGGCAGATACTAAATATATATTTTATGCCCGTGAACCTTAATCCAACAATGATGTTGTGCACGTCACCCATTTTTTGGGCCTTGCTCCAGTTGGAAATCCAAACAAACAGGTTAGCTGAATAGTTTGTTTTTTGTTCTTACGTACTTTTCCAACACAGCTACTCAGGTTCTTGACTCGCACGAAACTACACCACAAATTAATCCCGACTAGAGCCCAAGTTTTTAAACTCTATACGGGTGAAGTATTGAGCAAGTATTTAAATTATAAACTAGGGCCGATCCATTTACCCCTACTTCAATCGCTTAAGTTGTTATCTAGTAAAAACGGTTTTGGGGTTTCAAACTAAGAAACTACAAACTAAACAAGCAAAGAAAAGTAAATAAAGGAAAACTCTTACTAAGGGAGCTTCACCCAGGAATTGCTTCCCCCTAACTAGCTACCATGACTTGTTGGATTGAATGAAGTTGTGAGGCGTAGGTGGTTGTGAACCTCGGGGGTGAGCAATTTGTGATCAATCTGTCACGGCATCAATTCACTAGCGATCGATTTGTCAAGAGATCGATCCACTCACCAAGTCTAGGGGAACCGCTAGGAGGAGCAACTAGCGATCCATTTTTCACGAGATGGATTCGCTAGGGATGGATTTGTCACTAGATTGATCCTCTCACTTGGGCTCTAGTGGTAGCCTAGGTCTCTCCCTCAAACCGGAGTTTGAGCGGCTTAATCACAGCCAACCTAGATGCAAACTGGTAACCGCGTACCGCAGAGGGATGCATATGTGGTCGGAGACAACAATCTCAATTTCTAAACCGAGGTAAGCATGAAAGGCTGTGTCACTCGGCCCTCTTGGTTTAGACCATCGGTAGTTGACTTACTCCCTCACTCAACTCAAGGTTGGACGGTTTAATCACGTTTAACCAATTTTCTTAATTCCACATTGAGGTTTGCCCTATATTAACCTAGGTTAAAGTGGCTAATTAGATTGCTAGCACCAACATGCACAAACCTGAAGGTGCTAAGCACAATTATGTACAATCCTTAGGTAGCTAAGCACCGCAATGCACAAACCTAAGGATGCTTAGCACAAAACATGCACAACCCTTAGATTGCTAAGCACGAGCATGCACAATTGACATGAATAATACCTCAATCCTTGAATTAATCACTACCCAATGCCAATCATTCAATCTAAACAAGTAATTACAAAGTATTAGTTAGGGATCTACAACACCCAAGAGAAAAGAGTGTGTTTCTAGAGAGAGAGAGGGATTACAAATTTGAGCTCAAGATCTTCTTCTTCTAGGCTTGAATCTTCCACCCAAGCCTCCAATGATGCTCCAAGATCACTCTAGCACTCTCTCTCTCTCTCTCTCACTAGAACTCCCCTTTGGTGTTTAGGTTGAAACCCTAGAGAAAGAAAGTGCTTCTTCTCCAAAGAGCAGCTCTCCTTTATCTTTCCTGGGACGCCTTCACTTCACTACTACGGTGTTTAGGTTTCAGAATAGCGCAGCTACGAATTGAGCTTGCTCAATTCTAGGAAAACCAATTCCACAGAACGGGGAAAGACTCGAAATAGATAAATCGAAGCCTGGCCACGATCAGCGTGAATAGCTTAACGATACAAGCACTCAAGTTGTTTAGAACTCTTCCTAAACAACTCTCAATCTCACGAAGCACAAGCTTTGTGAACCAAACTCGAGTTTGTATTCAAATCAAATAAAAATGAGTTTTACAATGCAATTTATCAACCTTAAATAGACCTACGTTAACTAACAATCTTAATACGGAAAACCAATTCTCAAACAAACAAGGAAATAGAGTTCAAACAGAAAAGGGAAAACAATTTATTCGCAATCCTAGTCCAAAGAGGATTCGGATTACTCCTTGCAAGACAGTCTTCTCGGCAGCTTCCATACGATATTGCTTGCCTTCGTTGGAAGCATTCAAGGCATGGTTTAGATCACCCAATGCCTCTACGTTGTTCTATGAGAAATTTACTTTCATGTAGTTTCATCCTTGGAACTCGATTTCCCTCTAAACCCCTCGAACCAAGCTCCAAAAGTTGGTACCCACGCCGCCTTCCAGACTTAGTGAAAATCTGACAGTTTTCCAGTTTCAACGTAGGGTTTTGAGATGCTTGAAAATCAGTCTTCCTAGCCTCTTCTTGAGCTCCCAACCATTTCCTCTTATAGAGAAACTTCCCAGCTTCACAAGAAGCCTTCATTCTCCCTTTTCTATCGAGCCAAACAAAAGTTGCATACGTGCAAAGAAGGGTACCTGAAACACTTACAACGCTTAGGCAAAATGCATAATTCTTGTTAGTGTTTGAGATTACTTTTCGATCAAGAAATTCAAGCTTGTTGGTTGACCCAAATTGCATCATATCAACTTCCTTCTCCTAACCATTTAGATGCATTTTATCTTTGCATATCTCAGTTCCTTATGAATTTTGATAAGCTTGTCTATTTGTTATCGAAATTCATTGGATGCACTTCCAACTGCCCAATGGTGAATATATATATGTTAATTTTTCAATGGGCAATCTTTCATTGTGTATTCACCCTGTTGCTTTTCTCTCGTAGTCGACAATATTTTAGACAGAAGAAAATGGTTGAGGGCTCAGTTTGATGAGAATAGTAATTTCTTCGATGCTGGAAAGAAAGGCCAAGGATTTTGAGAAGGAGATACAAAATCAGGGAGAGCAACTAAAAACTTATAATGATTTGTATCGTGGTGAACAAGGTGGACTGTTTTGTGTCATGGTGGACAACTTGGAATGTTTAGTTATGCTGAACAAGGAGTTAGACTGGTATGGAAATGGTTGTAATGTCTTTGATCTTTGGTAATCTTTCCATTATCAGGTTGCAATCAGGAAATAATTTTGAATTATGAAACTTTTTAAGCAAGTCAAATTTGACAACAATGTCATGTCGTCACATTATGTACATTGTCTGACAAATTGTTCTCCTGTCGTATTAGACATGAGACAAATAAACCACCTGTCGAGACAACCTATACTCGTCATAATATGCAGTTATGAAAAAATATATTTGTCATGGTAAACACTTGTGACAAAATATAGTCGTCACAATATAAAGTTATGACAAAATATTATCCTGTAATATCACGAATAGTTCTCCCAATATCACATATTTATGACAATTGTAATGACAAAATATGTCGTCATAACATCTATGTTTGTCACAATATACTACCCAGAACCTTAGCTATACTGAAAGCAAATGTGACAACTTTGGTTTAAATATTTTTCACATTTGACCTATCATGACGATGATAAAATGACAAACCTTTGTGACAACACCCTTTGTCATATTATATCTAATATGACAAAATGAGTATCTAGTACGACAAACTCCCCTCGTCATAATATGCCGGATTTGTTGTAGTGAAAATGCCTTTTTTAAATTGTCGATATTGTTTGTAGAATTTATGAAAGTCCACTTGTATGAAAAATCGAACCCTATAAAACATAAGCTAATCGAAAACATGAACGGGCCATTTTGTAGAAGACAGAGATGAAAGTCCACTTGTTTTAGCTTTTGTCGCCGTTAATCTCTCTAGGTCACTAGAGAAACCGATTGCACGTGAGTGGATATATTGAACTCAAGATAATATGATTATAATTGTGTAGATGCTGAACTTGATTGCTTGAGATCTATCCACATTTACTCGTCTCACAACCCATTCCAAATGACACATTCTAGCCAAATTACTTCAACCAATTGACTCATTTTCTAAAATGAGTATTGTACTCCAAATTGTCACATTTTGAGAATGTTCCATCCAAAAGACCACCGAGTTTCATTGTATTAGATAGTGATCAATTAAACACAATATGGTTGAGACACTAAACATATAACAAATTTGAATTAAGGAATTGTCTGCTTATTGGATTTCAAAATGAAGCTTTTGGTCAAATCTAAAGATTAGGAAAATGAATGATTGGTGAAGGATTTTTAGTCATTGTGAATTGGGAAATTTCTTTACCTAACTCTCCTAATTTTTTAAGGGTAGTATAGGTTCATTTTTATTATTATTAGGTTCCGCTTAAGAGATTCATGAGACCTTTAGCTTCAAGACAAGTGTCGGATTGCACAGTCTGTGGGCTATGCCGGATTGTACAGTTTAGTTCGGACCATAAACTGTTCAGAATATTTGGTTGTTCCATGTTCTGTATTATATGCTGTTTTGATCTCTTAGTATGGTCTAATCTAGACTAATGTTTACCAGACCAACCCGTGGACCCTACTGACTTCCCAGTACGTATTAGCAACCCACTCGACCACTCTCCCAACGGGAACCAAGTGTCAACCCTAACTTGAGAATCTCGTCTCCACCTTCATTCACAACCACATTTCAATATATAGTAGAGATGATCGTGTCTTTTTTATTAACTGACATTTAGGGTATCACAATTATTCATGCATGTTGAAATTTATGTTTTAAGGAAAAAAAACAAATTTCTCTCGGTTACTAGTATAATTTTTTTTTCTAGATGACTAAACAAATTGTTCATTTTTTGTTCAATAAGGCCTATCTGGACCGGACCCTATTGAACCAGACCGCATACGTGTAGTCTAGTCTACACTATATAAAATATAGTTTGGTCTTTGGTCTATACTTCAAGCTCTTAATCTAGACCATAGATCGTAAATGTCCCGACTTTTTCTATGGATCGTGACAGATATGACTTGAATAGAACTATATGGCTACGACTGGAAGTCACGGGGGTCTCGCTACCCGATTAGCGAGTCGGGTCCAGGGGCAACATCCCCGATCGATGGTGTATGGACCGATACACGGACACACCAAAACACAACACCAAACTGCGACCAAGTGTAATCGCAGTCCGGGAATGCAGTAAAGTGGCAAGTTCTAAATATCAATTCGGGGTCTAGATCTACTGCCTACTCCGTGAATATATATTATCTAGCAAACTAAGTCGATTGAATTTGGTCTTAACTGAAAGCAGAAAGAAAGCAGGAATTGATTTGGTTTTCTGAAGCAAAGGAAGAGTCACTCAGGAATGAGTCCCCCTAGTTCCTTAGTTAGGTCTCAGTTGTAATTACCCTGGGTTGATTTACTGTTGATTAAACTACGGAAGATCCGACAGTAGCTTGGAATCTCTTAAGCTGACCAAGCCTTCTCAGTCTAACTACCCAGCAGACGACTAGTCTTCACCGGGATAGAAAGCTGAAGCAATAAGCACAGAACTCCACTACTGGAATTGGATTCCAGTACAAAGTAGTAGACTGGCTAACTCTCGTATAACCAATCCACTACTAACGAATGATGAAGCTCTAAAAACCTAATCAGATTCTATCTATCTCAGGTTGCAGCAGAAATCAAGAAAAGCTGATCAGACTTCAATCAATTCAATGAATCATGCGTCATTCGATTAAAACCAAACAGTATAATCATCCCAAGTCATTACAATCTTGATCCCTAACACATGGAACTAGGGTTCTTCATGCCCAAGTGAAAGAAGGATTCTACTCCATAGAGAGAGAGAGAGAGAAAAACAGAATACAAAGCAGTCATACTCATAACAATGGGAAGAATCTGCTCTGGGATGATGATTTTCACTCCTATGATGATCTCCAAGCTCGATTTGATGAAACCCAGCTCCAAGATCGCTTCTAGGATGTGTTCTTTGCACTTTCTCTCTCTAGGGCTCTGTTTTTTGCTAAAAAACTCGATTTCCCCTTCAAAAGACTTGAAATTGTGTTAAAACTCAGTTTTGCTCCGATCACACGGCCGTGTGATATCCCCAGCTGCCCGTGTGGAAGTGCAAAACGCCGCGTTTCACTTTAGTGGCTTCAGGTACGCTACACGGCCAAAACCACACGGCCGTGTGGATTTCAAGTCTAGCCGTGTGAGCTGCTTGGACTTTCCACACGGCCACAAGGGGTCCCCTACAAGGCCAGTGCGATTTTCCCGTGCAAAGTGATGCCACACGGCCAAGCCATACGGCCTTGTGGAAATTTAGGCGTGCCTGTGTGGCTTCCTAAGCTTCTCGCCAATCGTCCAATCTTCGTCCAATCGACCCCGAACTCGTTCCCAAACCTTCATTCATGTACTTGGATCTGAAATATCACAAAAAAGAACAACCTAGCGTGAAATCGGCCTAAAACACGAGAATCAACATCTCAAACGGCTCAAGAATAGGAGTAAAAACATGTGCAATTAACGGTTTATCAAACTCCCCACACTTAACCGTTTGCTTGTCCCCAAGCAAACCAAGTCAGACACAAGGTAAGCTCACTTCAATCATACCAACATTGGGGACAAATCATATAGGCACAGAACACGTGAATCATACTGGCTCTCAAACATCAACACATGAACAACTTCAATAGCAACTTGGACAACCACCACAGAGGACATTCGAGTGCAGCAAAATCGAGTAAAGGAGGGGTCTCCCTTCTGTTCCCCAACCAACCTAGACTTGACTCAACCACTTATTCAAGACAGTCACCTCATGCATAAAACTCAAGAGATCATAATCAAGACCGAGCCATCTAGGTCCTCACCGGGGTAAAGAGTGTAAAGAACAAGGAAATGAATCGCTCACTCTCGACCAGTGGGGTCAGGACAATTTGATGCGAAAAATGCGCATACTTATTCTCTCAATCCCTAACATCTCTTCACCATGACGGCAGCCTCTAAATGTTAGAGTTCACATAAATGGTTGTCATCACTAACTAATCCGGAGGTCTTAGACACAGGTTCAAATGACTGGCTAGGGTCTTGGACATGGGGAAAAGGCCTTTTAGGTGGTGGAAGTATTCATAGAACAAGGTTCCACATTTCCAAACCCAACAAGTTCACAGTCAATCAAACCAATAACTTTCTTTCTGCTATTCTGTATTACTCACATTCTCTAGAGCACAAGAGCGAAGGAGCTCACATAAATGCTAGTATTTCCATCCAAGTCACAGTTGGTAAGCAAACAGTTGAAAAACTGAACTCCTACACAATTCTACTGCACGTCTCAGTCATCATTATAGGTTGTCCTAGTCACCATCCAGTTCTCATGCATTAATCCGAAAACCATTCAATTCACCAATCAAAACACAGTGCCAATATGATCAAACAGCCGTACTTGGAGCCCTCAAATCTCGAGATTTGGACAGCGGACTAGGCTCCAAGCACACGTATATAGATTCCAACCGATACAAAGCACCCCCCCACACTTAAGCACCACATTGCCCTCAATGGAGCATAGGGAGAGATAAGGGGAACGATGTTACAGGATTGAAATACTGCAGGAGACTGGAAGTGGACCTATCAGCGGGGAACATATGGAACGAACGGGCAGTTCTGCACGAAGGAAATAACAAGAACACACTAGCACACTGTGCATTAGGGATCAGAGTTGGCCCATATGGCCACACAAACGAAAATCCACAAAAGAAAAACAAAAGTACAAAAACAAACGACAGACTCAGTTCAAGCTCCTCATACACATGGAGCAAACATAAAAAGTCTAAAACAAAAACACACTCTGAGGGGCGACGAGTACAGCCTACTCATCGCCAAGGTTGTCCAGATCGATGTCGTTCATGAAGGCATCATTATCATCAGCTGGTGGAGGTGTAAGTGGAGAGTCCTCCCAGGGAGTCCTCTAGACTGGCTGCTCGCCTGGTAGCAGTTGGAGCAGGTGTTGTTGGACCTCCTGCATACGCCGAGATCGGGCCTGCTCCCTCTCAATGCGAGCCAGGGTCACCCCCTGCTGGGTCTCCATCCAATCAAGACGCTCATCATAAGTAGCCATCCGGGTCTGGTACTTGGCATGGTGAGCCGAATACTGCTGCTGGAACTGGAGCTGATGGTCGAAGAGCTGCTGATTCTGGAGACGCAACTGCTCGAACTGGTGAGTGAAGTAGTCCTGGCCGGGAAAAGTGGAACTGATACCCCCGTACTCGAAGGTGGTGGGGCGGGGGGCAGTAGCGTCATCCACTCCTCGGGGTGGACATCCTCATCAGCCGCATCCTCAGGAACCTCCGGCTGGTCCTCCGCTGGGATCTGAGGTTGAGGAAACTCCTCGATCCACTTCACTCCTCGCTCTTCTCGAAGCAGGTGCATGCGAGAGATCGTATATTCCCCAAAGACACTGGTGTCCCCCTGCTCTGTGCACCCCTACAGTGATATCTGGAAGTAGGTGGCCAGGCGGGTGATGAGGGGAGTGCAGTGGAGGCTCTTCAACTCTGAAGCACTATTGTCGAAGGTTCTTGCCACCATAGAACCCAAGTGGAGAAGATGACCCCCCTGGCGCATGGACTGGATGAAGTACATGGCTCTCCTGGTAATGGCGCTGGCACTGTCCGCAGCTGCAGTGTAGGACTTTGCCAGCAAGTGGTGGAGAATGCGGTTATCGAGCTGCAAGGTGCTGGCCTTCGTCTTCCCCGCCACGAAGGGACACTGGCCTGGCCGAGCGTGTTTTGAAGTTCACCCCCTCTAGCTCGGTGAGCTCGGTGACGTAGTGCCTATCATCGGCCAGGCCGAGGCCGAGGCCGGTCGCCAGGTCGTGGTAGCTCATGGAGCGGGGTGTACCGCCAAGCCTGAACTTGACGGCTGCACCGTCTGCCCAATCCTCCGTCTCTTCGTGCTTGAAGGTCGTATAGAACTCAAGCACGAGCTCGTGGTAAACCTTCTCGCGAATGCATAGTAGACGGCGCCAGGGGGGGTTGGTGACAATGGCGGATAAGTGCTCGTAGCAGTGCCGCTTCTCAAACTCCCGCTTGGACCAGCAATGATGCTGCCCAAACGAGCAGGCCAGAACGCTCTTAAAACGATCCTGGTGGGGGCCCCTCTTCAAATTCCGAATAAACGGGTGCTTGAGGTTGGGTTTTGTCATGGTCCTGCAAAAGAACAACCCTAAGTGGAACCAAAAGAGCCAAAGGAAAGGTTAATCACACCCCCACACTTAAGAACAGAAAACAGCCGAACCATTGTTTCATCCATAGTTCGGGGGTCAAAAACTCGATCAAACAAGCATAATCGAGGTGGGGGTGCACATCCATGAAAAAGTAGGCAACTCAAGGTTCACATCCATGGCAGACACACCCTCAAAGCACATCATTAAGGGTCCCAACCGGCTCCCACAAAATGGTACGAAAACAGGCATTTCACCGAACACCTTGTGTGCACTATTAAGTTAAGCATGAAATTGACAAATTTCTTGCACACAAGGGCTTAAACAAGCATGGGGGACATTTCCCAACACAATTCACACACAAACCAAGCTTTCCCCTCAATCAATTGCACACAATTCACATAATTCAAAGTGGTTCTCTAAACATACACCCTAACACCCAATTCTCCATAAATCACAAGGTTAAGGTCAAAATCAAACCTAGAGACACAAGTAGAGGTGTAAGGGATGATGACGGGAAGGCAATGGAAGCGACGAAGAGGCCAAAATCTGCCCGAAAGTGCTTGTCGGAGCCTCGCCGGAAATCGCCTCCGGCGACTCAAAATCGTTCCAAATCGCCTCAAAGTCGAGGGATAGGCCGAAAATGGGGAGAAAAGGATGGGTGTGGAGGTGGTTTGGTGAAAAACCGACCAAAAATGGCCGAAAATCGCCAAAGAGGGCGAAAGGTCGCGGTTTTCCGGCGAGGGGGAGAGGATTCAGGCGAGAGGATTTGAAATTTCTGACCACGCGGCCATGTCGGCCAAATTTATAAAGGCTGGGCTCGGCCACACGGGCAAGCTCACACGGCCGTGTGAGGTGCACAAGTGCCCGTGTGGGCCGACACGGTCAGGCCGAGGATTTCCACACGGCCGTGTGAAAAGCACAACTAGCCGTGTGGAAATTGTCGAGGCTTCACACGGGCAGGGGGCCAATCCACACGGCCAAGTGAGGGACCCCTCTTGCCCGTGTGAAATTTCCAGGGACTCCACACGGCCAAAACCCATTTCCACACGGCCGTGTGACTTTTAGGGCTGGTCGTGTGGACTGCCAGAACTCCGAATTTGACCTGTTTTCACTCAAAATCGACATACGACTCTAGGACAATACCTCAAGACTCAAAAACACAAAAAATCAAAGGGGAAAAGGGAAGAAAATGCAAACCTAGGTGGGGTTGCCTTCCCACAAGTGCTTCTTTACCATCTTTTAGCTGGAACCCAATAGAGGAACTAAGGGTCCTCGAGCTTGATCAGCAGCTCTGCGCGCTCGACAACACCTCCCAAGTACAACTTTAGGAGGTGGCCATTCACCTTGAATGGCTTAGTTTGAGCATTGCTGATCTCCACCGCACCGTGCGGGAAAACTTGGGTGACCGTGAAGGGTCCCGACCACCTCGAACGTAGCTTGCCCGGGAAGAGTTTCAGGCGTGCATTGAAGAGCAGAACACGATCACCTACCTGAAACTCCTTCGGGCCCCTTAACCGAGCATCGCGGAGACGCTTGGTTCGCTCTTTGTAGAGCAGGGTGTTCTCGTAGGCATGGTAACGCCATTCCTCCTACTCCAGCAGCTGCAACTTACGTTCAGTACCTGCAACACTCAAATCCAGGTTTAGCAGCTTAATGGCCCAGAAGACCTTGTGCTCTAGCTCTACTGGCAGATGACACGCCTTCCCATAAACAAGCCTATAGGGAGAAGTGCTAATCGGGGTTTTATAGGCCGTCCTATATGCCCAAAGAGCATCATCGAGCTTGGTGGACCAATCCTTGCGGGTATGATCCACCGTCTTTTCAATTATCCGTTTAAGTTCCCGGTTCGTCAGCTCGGCTTGTCCATTTGAGCTTCTGCCCACCTCGAGACGTAGTCCACTGCAACGAGAATGTATAGATTGCCAAAAGATGGAGGGAAGGGGCCCATGAAATCGATACCCCAAACGTCAAAAATTTCACAAATGACAGAAATATGTTGGGGCATCTCATCCCGGGCAGAAATGTTACCTGACCTTTGGCAGCGGTCGCACTGTCGTGCGAAGTTGTCTGCATCCTTGAAGAGCGAGGGACAATAAAAGCCCGACTGTAGCACCTTCCGTGTCGTGCGGTTTCCTCCATGGTGACCTCCAGTAGGCCCCTCGTGGCATTGAGACAGGATGTCTCCCATCTCGTGCTCCATGACACAGCGCCGGATCACGCCATCTGCTCCGATCCTGAAGAGGTAAGGATCCTCCCAGAAGTAATGCTTCAGGTCGGAGAAGAACTTGCGCTTTGCATAGTGGCCATCCCCTGTGGTAGCTGCTTGCCCACCAGATAATTGGCAAAGTCAGAATACCAAGGGACCATGCTTTCCACCAGTGTCATCGCCAGCAATCTCTCACCCGGGAAGGATTCATCGATCTCTTCCACGAAGTTGTCCACCGGAGGGGCTTCCAACCGTGAAAGATGATCTGCAGCAACATTCTCGTCTCCCTTCTTGTCCCGGATTTCAATATCAAATTCCTGTAGAAGCAGGATCCAGTGGATGAGCCTAGGCTTTGCATTTGCCTTGCTCATTAGGTAGCGAATCGCCGAGTGGTCAGTTGTAGACCACCACATGGGAGAGCACCAGATAGGGTCGGAACTTATCAAATGCATACACCACAGCGAGGAGCTCCTTCTCAGTGGTGATGTAGTTCTCCTGTGCATCGTTCAAGGTCTTGGACGCGTAGTAGATGGGCTGGAAGTGCTTCTCACGTCTCTGACCCAGAACTGCTCCGACTGCATAGTCACTCGCATCGTACATCAGCTCAAAAGGGAGAGACTAGTTAGGAGTCACCATGATAGGTGCATGGGTAAGCTTCTCCTTAAGAGTCTCGAATGCAACTGTGCACTTAGGAGTGAACTGGAATGGTGCATCCTTCTCCAACAGCTTGGTCAGAGGCAGGGAAATCTTCGAGAAATCTTTAATGAAGCGCCGGTAAAAGCCTGCATGACCCAGAAAACTGCGAATCCCCTTCACAGAAACAGGAGGAGGTAGCTTACTGATCGTCTCAATCTTCGCGCGATCCACCTCAATCCCCTGCTTGGAGATCTTGTGTCCGAGCACAATCCCCTCACAGACCATAAAATGGCACTTCTCCCAGCTGAGTGCCAGATTAGTCTCCTCACACCTCTTCAGAACGAGTTCCAGGTTATGGAGACAATGAGTGAAGGAGTCTCCGTAAACCGAGAAGTCATCCATGAAGACTTCTATGATCTCTCCGACCAGTCGGTCGAAGATCGCCATCATGCATCTCTAGAAGGTCGCCGGTGCATTACATACCCCGAATGGAATTCTCCGGTAAGTAAAAGTACCGAAGGGACAAGTGAATGTGGTCTTTGCCCGATCCTCTGGTGTAATAGGAATATGGAAATAACCAGACATGCCATCTAGGAAGCAATAAAACTCATGACCAGCCAACCTCTCCAGCATCTGATCAATGAAAGGTAGGGGAAAATGATCTTTCCTGGTGGCATCGTTCAGGCGCCGGTAATCGATGCAGACTCTCCAGCCAGTCATGGTCCGCATCGGGATCAACTCTTTCTTCTCATTCGGGACCATAGTCATCCCGACTTTCTTCGGGAACACCTTAGTGGGGCTGACCCACTTGCTATCAGATATAGCAAAGATGATCCCTGCATCCATGAGCTTCACAATCTCTGCCCGAACCACTGCTTCCAAGTTAGGAGACAATCTCCGCTGCGGCTGCCTAACTGGCTTAACCTCATCCTCCATCAGAATTCTTTGGGAGCAGAAGGATGGGCTAATGCCTCTGATGTCTGTGATCTTACATGCCATGGCCCGGGCATACTTCTGCAGCAGAGCCACCAGCCTGCTCTTCTGCTCTTCCGAGCTGATAATGACCGGGAGCTCGTTCCCCTCCCGGAGAAATGCATACTCCAGGTGAGAGGGGAGGGGCTTAAGCTCCAGCTCTGGTGGCTCCTCCAATGATGTAGCGATCTGGTGCGAGATAGGGATGGACTTGAATGGTATCTCTCGCCCCTCGATCGCGGCCTCATCTAGCTCCGCGAGCTGCTCCTCCAGCTGCACGTCCAGTGATGCCTGTTCCCCTAGCAAAAGACAACGCTCAAGGAAATCGTCAGTACCCGCACTCGTGATGGCGAGTGCGGTCTCAAATTCAGCAACAACATCACAGTAGTCTAGATCATCATGGAGCTGAGGGTGTTTCATATTATCAAAAACAGAGAAGGTGATTTGTTCACCCCCAGCTCGCAAAATTAATTTCCCATCATTCACATCAATGAGCGCCTTGGCGGTGGTGAGAAAAGGTCTACCCAATATTAATGGCACATCCACATCCTCATGTATGTCCAAAATTACAAAATCAACAGGATATGAGAATGGCCCTACTGCGACTATCAAGTCCTCTGTAATGCCCCTAGGATACACAATGGATCTATCAACAAGTTGAATGCTCATCCTAGTATCACTGGGTTCACCTAGGCCTAGCTTTTTAAACAGTTTATATGGCATGACATTTATGCTAGCGCCTAAATCCGCCAAGGACTTCCCTATATGCAAACTACCAATCATGCAAGGGATAGTGAAACTCCCTGGGTCTTTTCGCTTCTCTGGTAGTTTGTTCTGCAGGATGGCAGAACACTCCTTGTTGAACATCACCGTTGATAGCTCCCCAAGCTTCCTCTTGTTGGTGAGGAGATCCTTTATGAACTTGGCATACTTGGGCATCTTCGATAATGCATCCACGAAGGGCATGCTTATGTTTACCTACTTCAGCATTGCCATGAACTTGACAAACTCAGTCTCCAGTCGTTCCTTGTGCAACCGAGTAGGAAAGGGAAGCTGGGGTACATACTCCTTGACCACTGGTTGCGGTTTAGGAGCAGGCACCTCAACCTCCTTCTCTATTTCCTCTTCATTAGCTGGAAGTGCTGAAGCAGGGGTCTCTCTCTCTTCTGCCCGAACAGGTGGATCGGTAGTCACCTTGCCACTCCTGGTGGTAATGGCCTTGTAGTGCTCATTCGGGTTCTGCGAAAGAGGGATGGTCTGACCGGGTAGAGTACCAGGAGGCCTCTGAGCTACAGCCTGGGCAACACTCCCAAGCTGGGTCTGGATATCCCAAAGCACAACCTGCGTGTTTTTCTGACCAGCTTCTAGCTCCATGAATTTTCCTGAAGCTTTCTCCATGAACTTGTTTGCACTGGAGGTGGCCAGAGAACCCACCGGATCTCGCAGTTCCGCCATCGGGTCACTCTGTGCTGGGGCTGCAGGTGCTGCCCCTGTCTGATGAAATGGTCGCACCTGTGACTGAGGTGGAACTGGCCCCTGTCTGGGCTGGTACGGAGACCTCTGGAAGCCATGTGGTCCCTGGGGGACCGGTGGTCTGGAATTTGCCCCACCCCAGGAGAAGTTGGGATGTTGGCGCCACCCCTCGTTGTAAGTGTTGCTGTAGTGGTCAAAGCGCCTGGCATTGCCGATGAAGTCCAGCTGCTTCTGGGGAGGAGAAGACTCCCTCATCGCCTGGCAATCCTCCACTGTGTGATGAGAACTCTCACACCACTGGCAGGGCATAGCCTGCTGCTGTCCGGTACCTGCAATCATCCCGGAATGATCGATAGCTGAAACCAGCTTCGATACCACCTGCACCAAATCGGATGACTGGGTGGATACAACATGCACACCCCATCCTGGTGCTCGTCTCGATCTCCTCGCAGTTCCCCAGTCATAGCCCTGCTCTTCCATCTCTTCAAAGAGTTGATTCAGCTGTGGGGGTGTTTTGGTGAGCATATTCCCGCCACAGACTGAGTCAATCAGCTGCTTGTCTTCTAGGAAGAGGGCATGGTAGAAGGTGCCCACCTTGAAGGCATCAGTAAAACCATGGTTAGAACACTTGAGGAAGAGACTGGTGTATCTCTCCCAAGCATCCCTGATTGTCTCATCCTCCTCCTGAGCAAAATGGGTAATTTTCTTCTACATGTCTGCCGTCTTGGACGGAGGGTGGTAGCGAGTGAGGAACTTGTTCGCCAGGTTGGCGAACGTGGTGATAGATCCTGGAGGTCGAGTGTCTAGCCACTCCTTGGCCTGCCCCTCAAGGGTAAATGGGAAGTACCTCAGATGGATGGCATCGGCTGGGACCCCATTTATCTTGATTCCATCGATGAGCTCGTGGAATCGCCTCAGATGTGATTGGGGGCACTCCCCCCCCTCTTGGCCACGGAACACCACCGAACCGCGCAGCATGGTGATTACAGAGGTGCTCACCTCAAAATTATTTACTGGCACATGAGGGTGTTGAATGGGAGACCTCATGTCCGCGGCCCTGGCAGTCCAGTAGTATCCCATGGTCTGTTCCTCAGGAAGGACCACATCATGGTCCTGTGGATCACCCATCTCTTCTTTGACAGGGATTTACAGCTGTGCTAGCGCCTCCTCCGCAGCCAGTCGCGCCTTTAGAGCACGCTTGAAGTTCCTGCAGGTTCGTTCAAGCTCCTGGTCTAATGGTAGTAAATCTCCCGACTAACTACGGGTCGTGCACTACCTGCACATATAGGTGTCAATCGGGCGGGTTCGGGCTGGGTTCAATCAGGTTCGGGTTCAAACGGATTGCGGGTTAGTCGTGTTGCGGGTTCATCGGGTTCGGGTTCAAACGGGTTGCGGGTTAGTCGGGTTGCGGGTTCATCGGGTTCGGATTCAATCGGGTTGCAGGCAAATCGGGTTGCGGGTTCATCGGGTTTTAGGTCGGGCGGGTTGAGGGCGGGTCGGGTTCCGGGTTGTTCGGGCCAGCGCATCAAGTAACTTAACTCATTACTCATTACCAACTTACACATTTTATTACACTAATTTAAAATATTTTCTCAACTTTTTAACCAATTTATTTCTACCTCGTATATATATACTTTATTTTTTTCAAAAAAACTAGTCAAAATGTTAAATCAATTTGTATGACTTGCAAACTTGTTATGTAATTAATCATAATTGGTAAAGTATTATAGCTAATAGTAATGGTGATATCAATATTTGCAACCAAAAGACAGCGTTAATTGTTTATTTGATATTTTAGCATTAAATTCACTAGTAATTGGATTAAAGTATCTCGTTTAGTATAACCATGCAAATCTGGTATTTGGCGTGTGGTATTTGGCAAAAGCATAGTGATAAAAGGAGTTATTTCAAAATAACTCATTTCCCAAATAACTTTAGTAAACTGTTACCAAACGAGTTATTTGTAAAATTGTTCGAATTATCCTAAAAATTGAACCATTAAAGATTAGCTATCAAATTTAGTAAAATTATTGTGACTTCAATCATAACTTACTCAATAGTATATATCCTATACACTTAGCTTTACCCTCAATCAACAATATTAAGTTAGTATATGTTGTTGATTGTATACCATAAACCATCAATACATTATACACTAACCACATAACCTATACCCTAACCATATGTCCTTGAGTTGTGATTTTGCTAGTATAGTTAATTTAAAAGTGAAATTCATACTTCGATTTTCAAAACATAGATAAAAAGTGATATTTGCTAATTGTTATACCCTAACCATATATCCTATACTTTACACCACATACCTTGTACCCTAACCACGTACCATAAACATAAATTAAAAAGGGATCTCCTGCCGTTAAAGCATGGATTACGAAACCGTACCGGATATCAAACCGGAATCGTCTTTGGCATGGTAAATCGTGGTACAACCATGGTTCAACCGTTTCCTACCGGTAAATACCGTTTTTGGAATAAAAAATTTTTTTTTATTAAAAAACCGTACCGGCAAAATTAGGGTACCATACCGGAAAAATACCGGAGTAAAACCGGATTATACCGCAGGTTTAAACCATACTTACTCATTCCCACTGTGATTATCAACAACCCCACAACAAAAAAATTTCAACTTATCAGCCTAATCACAAAAAGATTTCAACATTCCCAGTATATATAAGTATTAACCGTTTCGGAGTTGGAAAATGGGCTAGGGGAACCAATCTTTGCCAACCGGCCCAAAAACTGATGAATGGCCCAACCTTAATGAATCCTAATAATTGCTTAGCTAGATGGACCCAAAGCCCAAACCTAGAGCCGAAGCTCTTAACCTAGACAGCCACACCCACCCCCTTCTTCCCCGCAACTGCATGTGACTCTCAAATCCCCTCTCTCTAATCTCCCTCACCAGTCACCGCCTGTCCACACGCCAATCCAATCGTTCAACACCTTCTTCCTTCCTAATCGTACAACCATCCATCTCTTCAAACGTAAACAAGATCTGATGATGATTCCCAACTCAGGTAACTCAGCATGTGGCTGATTTTAACAGCAATATCGTTCATCATCTATCGACCAATATCCTCCCTCCAGTTCAAGATCTCTCTGATCAACCAAGGCTCTTCAGATGCAGATCCGACCTCTTGGCTTCCCTCCACAAACCCGACCGGCGATTCCATCCAAATCGATAGTCATCACCGTCGTCAGTTCCTTTTCTCTTCCGCTCTATCCCTGTGAAATACAAACGCGGATTATCCAGCAAAAATCGCGCTCCAACAGATAATAAATCGCGATTTTTTCGCGAATTCATTCAAGATCGCGCTTTTGGGCTCTAAAGCGCGAGCGCATACCCATTTCACACGAATTGTGTGACCTAAGTTTCTCCTCTGCTTAATGCTTTCCGTTTGTTTTTTTTTTTTAACTTTGCGTCAAAACGGCGCCGTTTAGTAAAATGAAGCGGACCGCTATTGTTATTAAAACCGGCCGAAATTCCGGCCCATTGTGGTCCAACCGAAAATACCGGCCGGCATGATTCTGGAGGGTACAAAGCCCTTATTGGGCGGTTTCAGCTCCGGTTTCCGATTTTTCCGGTCCGACCGGCCGGTCTGGTACGGTTTCCTGGTCTCTGCGTTAAAGACTTCAAATGACTTCAAGTGAACATATGTTAATAAAAAAACTTAGAACCGTCAAAACCATCAATATCTTATACCCTAACCATATACACCCTAAACCATATGTACCTTATACCTTATACCCTAACCATATACTTTATATCTTAAACAACGAACCGTCAAAGATTACTTATCAAGTTTAGTATAAATTGTTGTAACTAATGGTTAATTTATTTATTAGCCCATAAAAATTACATACATATATACATATTAGCCTTCAAAGCATATAAGAATAATTTTAACTAGTCATGCCCTCCATATAAAAGTTAAAGATTCATATTTCAAAAGCTAAAATTATGAAAAATCAAAAAATTGAAAACACCAAATTTGTTTCCTTCTTTCTATTCACAAAAATACTAAAATTTCTCTCCTTCTTTCTCCTTCCATACATTAGAAAAACTCAATTTTCCCTCCTCTTTCTCTTCCATAAAATTGAAAGAACCAAATTACCCTCTTCTTTCCTTCTACAAAAAGTTGAAAAGTCAAAAGTTTCCCTCCTTATTTCTCTTTCATAATCAAAAGAATCAAACTTTCCCACTTTTTTCTCTTCCCACATATCAAAACCACCAAAATTCCCACTTGTTTCTTTTCTAAAAAATTCAAAGAACCAAATTTCCCTCTTCTTTCTCTTTCCAAAAACTCGAATACACCAAAATTTTCCTCTTCTTTTAAAAACATCAAATTACCAAATACATTACTTTACTTTATTTATATTTAATTGATCATTTTATTGAATAGTTAAATTAACCAAAATTTTGATTATATATTAGATTAATATTGTCATGATCTCAAGTGACCTTCATGTTTCAATTTTTGTAATTTTCTTAAAATACGTAATATCAAGTGAGTTTCATATTTTTAAAATTTCTTATACGAAATGAAAATAATTTTACTTAAGTTTAGAATGAAAAACTTTATTTTGAAAAACTAGGTATTGTATATTTTTATAATTATTCAAGTGGATTAGATGAAATTCGGGTTGAGTCGGTTGGGTTACTTGTTAGTCGGGTTCGGGTCAATCGGGTTCGGGTTAATCGGGTTGCGGGTCAGTCGGGTTGCGGGTCAATCGGGTTTGGGTCAATCGGGTTGCGGGTTAGTCGGGTTGCGGGTTAGTTGGGTTGCGGGTCAATCGGGTTGGGGGTCGGGCGGGTTACGGGTTGTTGACTTTTAATCAATTCGGGTTGCGGTCAGGTTGCGGGTCGGGTTGATCGGGCGGGTTAATCGGGTCGGGCTATGTTTTGACACCTATACCTGCACACAATCAGCAGAAACAACCCGTGAAGGCACACAGGTGGAAGAGAGAAAATGCAGTAAAGAAAAAGCTATAGTAGCAAATTTTCACATTTCTCCAATAACCTAGAGGTTCCCCGGCAACGGCGCCAAAAACTTGACACGCCAAAATACAACACCAAACTGCGACCAAGTGTAATCGCAGTCCGGGAATGCAGTAAAGTGGCAAGTTCTAAATATCAACCCGGGGTCTAGATCTACTGCCTACTCCGTGATTATCTATTATCTAGCAAACTAAGTCGATTGAATTTGGTCTTAACTGAAAGAAGAAAGAAAGCAGGATTTGATTCGGTTTTCTGAAGCAAAGGAAAAGTCACTCGGGAATGAGTCCCCCTAGCTCCTTAGTTAGGTCTCAGTTGTAATTACCCTAGGTTGATTTACTGTTGATCAAACTGCGGAAGATCCGACAGTAGCTTGGAATCTCTTAAGCTGACCAAGCCCTCTCAGTCTAACTACCCGGGAGACGACTAGTCTTCCCCGGGATAGAAAGCTGAAGCAATAAGCACAGAACTCCACTACTGGAATTGGATTCCAGTACAAAGCAGTAAACTGGCTAACTCTCGTATAACCAATCCACTACTAACGAATGATGAAGCTCTAACAGCCTAATCAGATTCTATCTATCTCAGGTTGCAGCAGAAATCAAAAAAAGATTATCAGACTTCAATCAATTCAATGAATCATGCATCATTCGATTAAAACCAAACAGTATAATCATCCCAAGTCATTACAATCATGATCCCTAACACATGGAACTAGGGTTCTTCATACCCAAGTGAAAGAAGGGTTCTACTCCATAGAGAGAGAGAGAGAGAAAAACAGAATACAAAGCAGTCATACTCATAACAATGGGAAGAATATGCGCTGGGATGATGATTTTCACTCCTATGATGATCTCCAAGCTCGATTTGATGAAACCCAGCTCCAAGATTGCTTCTAGGATGTGTTCTTCGCACTTTCTCTCTCTAGGGCTCTGTTTTTTGCTTAAAACTCGATTTCCCCTTCAAAAGACCCGAAATTGGGTTAAAACCCAGTTCTGCCCGATCACACGGCCGTGTGATATCCCCAGCTGCCCGTGTGGAAGTGCAAAATGCCGCGTTTCACTTAATGGCTTCAGGTACGCTACACGGCCAAAACCACATGGCCGTGTGGATTTCCAGTCTAGCTGTGTGAGCTCCCTGGACTTTCCACACGGCCACAAGGGGTCCCCTACACGGCCAGTGCGATTTTCCCGTGCAAAGTGATGCCACACGGCCAAGTCACACGGCCTTGTGGAAATTTAGGCGTGCCCGTGTGGCTTCCTCAGCTTCTCGCCAAACGTCCAATCTTCGTCCAATCGACCCCAAACTCGTTCCCAAACCTTCATTCACGTACTAGGATATGAAATATCACAAACAAGAACAACTTAGCGTGAAATCGGCCTAAAACACGAGAATCAACATCTCAAACGGCTCAAGAACAGGGGTAAAAACATGTGCAATTAACGGTTTATCATACACGTTTGGGTTTCTGTTGTGGGCATACTTTATAACCTTATTCTTTTCCATATTGGATTAGAGTTAGACCACATGGAGAAGTATTATAAATACTTCTCATACTCCTTTGTAACCTGTATCTCCTCAAAGTATAGTGAAACTGACTCTCTCTTGCCTGTGGATTAGCTAACACATAGTGTGTTAGTCAACCACGTAAATTTGTGTGTATTGTTTGTTTATTGCTTTGGTTTTTCTTGCTTTGTTGATTCTCTAATTTCTTGATCAGTAGAAACAGTTATGAGAAGTTGTATCAGAGCTTCGGTTGGAAATCATGCTAGGGTTTCGAGATTAAAGAATGACGTCGGTGAATGTGAAGATTGAAAAGTTCATGGGGAAGACCAGGTTTGGTATATGGCAGATCAAGATGCAGGCGTTATAGAAACAACAGGGGCTGTGGGGATAACTGTCCGGTAAACATAAGAAGACATGGGTTGATGAAGATGAGTGGAATATCCTATAGGAGAAGGTCCACTCGACCATCATGCTATCGTTTTCTGATGACGTCATCATTGAAGTAAAAATTGAGAAGATTGTGGTGGGCTTGTGGTTGAATCTAGAAAGTCTGTACATGAGGAAGTCGTTAACCAACAACATGCATCTCAAGCAACAGTTGTTCAACTTGAGGATGCAAGAAGGTACTCTTTTAAGGAAACATTTGGAAAAAAATAAATTCTACCTTGTTAGATTTGCGTAACATAGATGTTAAACTTGATGACGAAGATGCTTCCCTAATCTTGCTTGTTTCTTTGTCGAGTTCATGTAAGAATTTGATGGATTTTTTTTATTGACGATAAAGATAGATTCTCATTGAAAGATGTAAGATATGATCATTATACTAGAGTGATCAGGCATAAGGTGTCCTGATCTAGTTCGTTGTTATAGGTGGAAAAGGGAAGAAGAAATCGGGCAAAAGAGAATTCGAACAGAACCACAAATTCTAAGGGTCCCGGTACATAGTCAAGTGATGTTTGTCACATCTGTAAAGAAGCGGGACATTGGAAGTACAACTATCCTAGAAGAAATGGGCAACCGAAGAACCAAAGTTTTGAAGACGATCTCACTTTGGTTGTACATGAGAAGTGGACAACAGGTATGAAGTTTATCTTGACTTGCTTGTAGATGAGAAGGCCCATCGTGGCAATGTGTGGTTTCTAGATACTGCAGCCTCGTATCATATGCCTCCGAATAAGGATTGTTTTTCAACCTAGAAGCATATAGATGGTGGTAACGTCTTTATGGCCAATGAAGTTGTTTGCAAAGTGGTTGGAGTTGGGTATATCAAGATTCAAACACATGATGGTTCATGTTGTACCGTGAATGAAGTCAGACATTTTCCACAAGTGACAAAGAATTTGATCTCTTTAAGTCTTCTCGTCAACAAGGGTCTCAGTTTGAAGGGAAGAGGTGAAGTTGTGTATGTCGCAAAGGTTCAAAGAAGGTATTGAAAGGAGTGAAGCGTGGAACCTTGTATAGATTTGGATTAGTATTAGACCACATGGATAAGTACTATAGATACTTCTCATACTCATCTGTAATCTCTATCTCCTTGAAGTATAGTGACACTAGCTCTCTCATACCCGTGGATTAGCTACCATACATTGTGTTAGTAAACCATGTAAATTTGTGTATGTTCTTCGTTTATTGCTTTTGTTTTTCTTGCTTTGTCGATCCTCTGATTTCCTGATCCGTAAAATTCGTGATAGTATCTATGGTTCAGAACAGAATGCATCATTTCCCAACCCTAATCAATTCTCATCAAGAATTTGAGAGCTTGTAACAAATCACGCTTCAATATGTGAGTTTTCTGAATTGCTGGGGTTCGTGGGTTTGAAACTTAAATAAAATAGTAGGTCGAAAGCTCGTGCCCTGCACAAAATGTTCCATTCTTATATTATTAATATTTTTTATTGTAAATACGAAATAATATGCTAACAAAAAATAAAAGTAACACAATACACTTTTCAATTGTGTGAATCAGTAAATGGAACGACAAAACCTAAGATTGGTGTAAGAAAGTGTGTGTTCAACCACATATAACACTAGGTTGAAGCTACTAAGTCATGAAAGCCAATACACTTCGATGACCAGTTAGGCCTCATATTCAAAAATAGTACTCTATGAAAAAATTGAATTTATTTGAATAGTTGGAAAACTCACAAACATTGTCATTCGATAATTATTTTCAAATGAAAAATGGATCACCGAAATACGCGTGATCAGTCAACCTCCAGTTGAATAGCCGAAAAACTGTCAACCTCCAGTTGAATAGCCGAAAAACTCACAAAGATTGTCAATCTATAGGAATTCAAAAATAGAAAATGCATCATCAGAATACACATTATCCGAATACACATGATCATTCGGTTTTCAGTTGAATAGCCGGAAAGCTCACAAAAAGGTCAATATATAAGAATTCAAAAATGAAAAACATATCGTCGGAATATGCGTCAAATACGAACAAAGATGCCGATTTAGAAGAAAAAACAAAGAGATAAAAGAAATGAAAATAGGATTATTATAAGGTTAATAATAAAAGAAATCATTAAAAGAAATGAGATAAAATATATGTCCATTTAAATGAAAGAGAAATACAAATTATGCAAATACATGATTTCTTACGTTAATTTATTTGAATATTGAAAAACAGACAAAGATTTCCCATCAATAATTATTTTAAAATGAAAAATGGATCACCAAAATATGTGTGGCAGAAATACGTGTGATCATTCAACCTCTAGTTGAATAGCTGGAAACCCCATAAAGTTTTTCAATTTATAAGAATTTTAAAAATGGATAAAGCATTATTGATATACATGTGATCCGAATACGAATGATCATTCGACTTTTAGTTGAATAGTCGGAAAGCCCACAAACAAATTAGTATATAAGTATTTGAAAATAAAAAACACATCCTCGGAATATGCATCAAATACGAACAACTATGTAGATTTTAGAAGGAAAAACAAAGAGAGATAAAAAAAATTGAAAATAAGATTTTTATAAGGTTAATTATACAAAAATGATAAAAAGAAGAAATCAGTTAAATATGTGTCCATTTAAAAGAAAGAGAATTACAAATTAATGCAAAAGGTTAACATCCTCAAAATTATAATTATTTACAAAGTAATCACTGCGTTAAAGAATTGATGTGGTGATACCACTAGTTTTGAATCTGAAAGTCACATGTTGGAATCATTTCAAAAGCACCTAATTATAAAAATCAATCTATATCACCCTTATCTAAAAAAAGAATTAATGGATTATTCTATCCCTTGAGGAGGATAGCAAAATGATACTGAAAATGTCAATAAAACTTAGGCAAAATACCTGTATAGCCATAACTATTAGTTTTCTGACAATAATATCCACTTTTGGGGAAATACACAAAACAGTTAGATTTTGGATGACAGGTTGATAGATCTAGCCATTTTCGTTTAAAACTTTAATGGTGTTAGAATCGACGCACACGTCAATGATAACTCAACACGGCTTGCCAAGTGGATGCCACGTCATATTTTTCAATACAGTCGTATAGCCAAAACTTTGATACTAGTGACTAATATAGCCATTTTTCAAAACTATAAATTCTGCCTCCTGAAATTCCTCCATTACACTCCAAATCTCATCATTCTCTTGACCCAATTCAAAAATTCTGGACAACAAATGTTGATGGTCGTGCGGGGGCTATGGATCCCCCTTCAGTTTCCTTCCTTGCCCTCTTTCTTGTGCCATCAACATATGCGTTCACCTTTTTCAACTTGCCCCTCTCCTCTCGAGCCCACTTTGTCGCCATCTCTCTCTGGTAATACGAGAGGTTTTGTGGTCTCATCAAGTCATGGAAAGCGTGATATAGTTTGTGATAACTCTTCCGGTCGGTATGCCAGCCTCGATTAATTATTTTTTGCCTTTGCTTAAGTTTGTTCATGCCTTAATTGTTTCTTATATTTATTTTTGAATTATTTAGGTTAAGAGGACGATGAGAATTGGAGTAGGAATGATGAATTTTGAGAGGCGAGACTTTTAATTTTGAAAAATGGCTATATTAGTCATTACTCATTAGTATCAAAGTTTTGGCTATACTAACGTATCAACAAAATATGACGTGGCATAGGGATGGCAAAAATATCTCTAAACGTGGATATCCGTCCAAATCCGACCTAGTCGGGTAGGGTAAAATCCGAAGCCGAAGGACTTTTAGTGGGTATGGGTAAAACCCGAACCCGAATATTGCGGGTCATCGGTGGGCATGATTTTCTCACTATCCAACACGAAGCCGTCCGATTATACACATGCACATGTATTTTGTCTAGAGATAAATATTATTTTTCTCTAACATATTTTGTATTAAGCATATAAATATAGTATGTTCATAAAATTGTGTTGCTTTAATTAATTTTCTTCATTCTAATGAATTATTGTTGTACTTTTCTTTTTAATGTAATGTGAGAATACGTGTGAATGTTTACATATTACTTGAAGTTATAAAGAGAAATTATTACCTATGGATAACCGTGGATATCCGAAACCCGAACGAGTATGGACATGGTTTTGATTTTCTACACGTTTCTAATGTGGGTATGGGTATGTGTAATACTTGAACTACTATGGGTAGGGTAACGGATATACACTATCCGCCCCCGACCCGACCCAACCCATTGCCATCCCTAACCTTGCAAGATATGTCGAGTTGTCGCTGACGTATGCGTCAATTCTAACGCCGTTAAAGTTTTTAACGAAAATGATTAGATTTGTCTAACTACCATCCAAAATCTGACTATTTTGTGTATTTATTAAAAAATGACTATTATTGTCACAAATTCGATAATTATTACTACTCGTTGTAAATTTCTATAAAAAAAGAAATAAAGCAATACAGTTGTAGTATTTATTACTTGAGGCACCGAGGGAACCGAAAAGTAAAAAGGCGAAATCCACCGGCAGTGTACAGTTTACTCACAATTTTAAAAGCGCGGAATTAACGTTGAGCTTGGCCTTCTTCTAAGTTCTATCCATCAAAGCCAGGCAAGGAAGAAGTAGACGAAGGAAAAGGAAGTTCCGGAATTTTCAGCAGCAACTGAAAACTTAAGAAACAAAATGCCGTTCTGGCAGACGGCGGGAAATGCAACCACTTCATCCTCGTCTTCTTCTTCCTCTAACACGAACTCGTCTTCCACATCTTCCAGCTCCTTGAACAGCACCGCCCACCACAACAGAGCCGGCGGCGATCCGAATCAGCAAAACTACGGCGAGCCTCCTGGAGGAGAGAGATCGCCAACCACAGTCTCTGCTGCTACTGCCGTTTCGCTTGTCGCCAAGTCGTTATTGCCTACCCGAAGGAGGCTCAAGCTTGATCCTGCCTCCAAGCTCTACTTCCCTTGTAAGCCCTGCCTTTTCTTTTTCTCTTCCCCATTAATGGGTTCACTTTCTTTTTATACATACTTGTGTCGGATCATTGGATTTCCATCTGATTTTAGCCATCATTTGCTTAGTGTTCAATTCAATTGTTTGTGTTTTTGTTTTCTTGGGCTTGCTTCACAGACAGTAATGTGCTGTTCTATTGTTACAGTTAACAGAATTCACTATGATGGTCGATTTTGATGTTTTACTCAAGAAATTCTGCTTGGCATTTTGTCGAACATGTAGAGTTCATTCAAAGAAATTCCATTATATGATTCTTCTGCATGCTGTTTAAGGATCCAAGTTCTATTTCACCACGGTGGTCTGTTTCAGCTACTTTTATGTCATCCTACAAGGCACAAGCTTCTCTGTTAGCTGATTCCATGCTGGAGTGATTTCCCTTTTCATAATTTCTGATTCGTTTCAAAATTGTGGCTTTGAAGATGAACCAGGGAAGCAGGTAAAGAGTGCAATTGGCATTAAAAACATTTGCAAGTCCCATATTGCTTTCAAGGTATGGACCAAATGCATACTCTCTGCTAATATCTATTTGCAGAATCATTCTACTCCCTTTCAAGGTATGGACCAAATGCATACTCTACAAAGCTGCACCAGCTCAGCTGTCACCAAAATATAAACCCTTTAGGTTCATTTGCTTTCTTATGCTTCTAGTTGTCAGACAAACAGGATTGGCTTAACAGCTAATATAATCTGGACTGTCGGAATATAACATGTGTATATGGATTATGGAATGAGTTAGGGATAAGTTAAACAGTCATTTTGATCGTCTAATGGTCGGTACATGTATTCTCACGTTGCTGTTTGCATTATTGTTAAGGAAAAAAGGAAAGCTAATTGCTTGAAATTTGGGCTGTTTGTTTTGTAGTTCCAAACAACTGCACCTAAGAGCTGTTACATGCGTCCTCCAGGAGCGATACTTGCCCCTGGTGAGAGCCTGTTTGCAACTGGTAAGAATCTAGAGCCACCCATGGCTGCTTGAATTATACGATGGTCAATTTTCCGTCCTAGACTGAATCATGAAAACTGTACAGTGTTCAAGTTTGTGGAGCCACCAGAGAACATTATTGAGAGGCAACTGGATTTAAAAAGCAGGGTCAAGTTCAAGATCATGAGCTTGAAGGTTAAAGGAGAGATGGAATATGTACCAGAGTTGGTATGCAACATTCTCAGTTTATGTTTTGCAACTCGTCTTCATCCATGGACCGTTAAGACTAAATTAATGATCTGTTCATGTAATGTTTACGAAGTTTGATGACATGAAAGATCAAGCAGCAGTGGAGCAAATTTTGCGGGTTGTTTTTCTTGACCCCGAAAGCCCAAACCCTGTAAGTATTCTCGAAAAGAAAAAAGAACTTGCTACCTCTGGACCTAGAAAGATTGCAACTTTCTGAATCTGAGGAGACATTGATGCCGCACCAATGAGGAGACATTGATACTTTATTGTTTGCATATCCAAGGCACTGCAAAAGCTCAATAGACAACTTGCTGAAGCGGAAGCTGAACTCGAGAACCGGAAGAAGCCTCCCGAGGAACCAGCCCCTCGTCCTACTGGTGAAGGGCTCGTCATAGATGAATGGGTAATTTCAACCTGCTTGGTCTCTTTACTCTCCTTACATAAGTTATCACTTCACTGTGGCTTACAGTTGTTAATGCTGCTCCATTTCTGGGGGTCTTTCCGCAGAAAGAGAGGAGGGAGAGGTACCTAGCCCAGCAACAGGTTGAAGTTGGTCCGGTGTAGAAGTAAACTGTTTTTATCATTTATTTGTTGTTGTTAGCTTTGTTGTGCTGAAGTTATCAATTACTGTGTGGTCACATTGAGGGAATCAAAGAGAGAGAGAGAGAGAGAGAGAGAGAGAGAGAGAGTCATCTTGACAGAAGCGAGGTGTAAAGTAGCATTAAGAAGGTGTTATCGCATTGCTGTTGCTTAATGATGAGGGAACAGGATCTGATTTTGATCAGTTCAATGTTGGTCAATTATTAGTACATATTCATAAATCATAATGGTGAATAGCACTATTAGATAATCAGTTAATGGTTATCCTAATCAAAGGACGTGCTTGGCTTAGGTGGATATGTGCAGAAATATGCTGGCATCCATCACATTAAGTCATTAACAAACCATTATTAAAAGCATGGACATAATAATCCATTCCGCACTGAAAGGGAATCAGGGAACAGGACTTTGATAAGCTACAAACCTTTCCTGTTTCTGCATTCGATTATAAATTATTTATTCCCTATCCCTTTATGAAAGAGGCAATGTTAACAGAATTACTATTTGCGGCCAACTTTCCAAAAATACCTCAATCATATTTTCTACATATACTAATACGACTTCGAGAAAGGAGTTGTTAACAAAATTACTATTTGCCACCAACTTTCCAAAAATACCTCTAATAATATTTTCTACATATACGACTTCGAGTAAGGAGTTGTTCACAACTTACTACAACAAATATTCAATTCCACCCACATCCAGAAAACTTTAAAAAATCGGCAAAACCGACGTTTTGTTAAAGAAGCAATCATATACTAAACTCATCGGAGAAGCGGAATTTTGTCGCACTCTGTGCACATGCAACCATCATTCGTCACTAAACATGTATTTTTTTCATTATAGAATTTTGCAATCCGGCGAGCTTTTCTGGCACAGCAGACAAGGCCGAAAAGTTTTGGTGACGTGAACCTGGCCTGACCGAAGGAAAATAGCGGCATGAACTTAGTCGGGCAGGAAAATGTCATTGTCGATACCTGGTCGAGCCAATAGAAATTCTCGGCATGACCAAGTGCAGCCGAAATATTTTTTCGTCCCCGCTAGGTTCAAGCCGCCCATTTTCGTCGGCCCATCCATGTTCAGGCTCCCGAAATTTTTTGGCCCGGGAGGTTTCAGCAGCCAAAATTAGGGTTTAAGGTTTGAATTTATAGGGTTTGAATTTAGAGCTTAGAACTTGAATTTAGGGTTTAGGGTTTGAATTTATAGTGTTTGAATTTAGAGATTAGAACTTGAATTTAGGGTTTAGGGTTTGAGTTTAATATTGATGTGTTATATAATTATTGTAATTGTAGGAAAACTGTCATAATGGTTCAACCAGCTCTTTGATTAAGAAAAGAATTGCTCAATCGCATGGGTTCTTTATTATCAGCAGATCAAGAAAACCGTATACTGATAGTCCACATCCTGTTGATCGCTATTAATGTATTGCGATAGATCTAGCAGGATGGAGAAGTCATACAAACCAGACCCTATGAAGGAGCGACGTGGGAATACTAGTTCAAAGGGTATTGATTGCCAGTTTGAAATATGCATTAAAGAAGTTTGGCAAAAGTATCACCCAAGCACTTGGGTTTTACACGGGGTGAGATCACGTCGAACTGGGAAGAACAGGGGGTTTCACGACCATGAGAAGGTGTTGTGTCCAGAACGTCACAGTCATAACAAAAAGTTTAGTGACGATGATAAAGCTCGGACAAGAGGGATGAGGAAGGCGGGGGTGAATCCATCTCAATAAAAGACGACGTTGGATTCTGAAAAGTGTGTTCGGCATGATATTATATAGATCTACAACTTAAACATCAGGACAAGGTTGAATGAAATCAGTGAAATGGATGCGATGTAGTTTGCGCTTCAAGGAGTTGAAAAGTTGAATTCCCATATTCAACATGAGAAGGACGTCGATAATGTGCTCACCAATATGTTCTTTGCATACCCAACTTCTATTCAGACGTCCATAACATGCCATGAGTTGAGATTATTGGGGTTACTCAAGTGAACAAAAATTCCAACATTGCATATGCACTTATTACAAGAGAAACAAAGGAGACGTATGAGTGGGTGCTTAGATATCTAAAAGAGTTGTTGGGTCCTCAATCCAAATGTGATTGTTACAAACTAAGAAGGCGATCTACTTGCTTCCATACCTTTGGTCTTCCCCGAGCAACATACCTACTATATTTTTGGCACATCAACAACAACGTGAAGGCCAAGTTTGAGTCGATATTTGGGGGGTGTAAAATAGAGTGTTGGCAATTGAGGTATGGTCTAAGTATTCTAGGGAGGCTGCATATTCACTACAAGAAAACTGTCGTTTTGCGTCGGTTATTTCTTAAGTTTTGTGTCGGTTATAACCGATACAATTTTTTTTTGTCGGTTCACTTAACCGACACTAAACCTGTCGACACTAACCCGAGTCATGTGGTTAATGGAAACCGCCAGAATACCGACACAAATCATTTTATACCGGTTACTTTGCGTCGGTTGAACCGAATCTAATCATTTACTAAGAAAAATTATTTTTGGAATTACATTAATCCTCTGTGTCTGTTTAACTGACTCGAAATAACCGACACAAATTATAAAAAATAATAGCTTCCGCCGAAAGCTGATTGTTGCCTCATTGCTGCCCTTTCCAATCCAGATCGATGACAGATCTTTCTTCCACTCGCCCACATACCCCAAGAAAAAAAAACCTTGAAATCACAGAGTACCCAGGAAACCTAGATCCCATATTTTCTTCTTGAGGACGCAAAAATGCAAAAACCCAAAAAGTCCAATTTCACCTAGGATCTCGGAGGGGATCAGGATGGAAAAAACGACAGGAGAACAGATATGAGTAGTCGACTCCAGCTTCACCTAAAGACAACAATGACATGTGAGGCCAATGATGGCAACGACAACCGCAACCAGGATGGCGATTTTGGTGAGGTCGTGGAAGTGTTTCCCTGCGAGAAAACTTGCGTTGAATTGAGATGGATTGCACCTTTGACTTCTATGGACAACGATTTCTAAGACACGGCTCAAACCTCTTCAAACAAAGTTCGAACAAGGGTGTTTGATTGATGGTTTTTGGGAACGAGATCTAAATTAAATTACTTCTACTCCTATGGAGGTTCGGCGAGAGCTCCAAACTACGAACTACATCTATGGCTACATGATAGAGAAAAGGTAAAGGATAAACTTGACATGTGTGTCAGAGTGTTGGTTTTTGAACCCCTGTCTCTGTCGACCCCTCTTCTTATTTATAGCCTCGAGGAGGTAACCGCCATAGAAAACCGCTTGTTGGATAATTGCTACAAAGAACCGCTCCTCCTTCTTCGGTAGAAAACCGCCTCTTGGATAACTCCCAAAAAGAACTGCTCCCTGCTTCCTCGGAGTGGTGGTTACTCCTCCAACCGCCTAGGTGCCTCACTTGGAACCGTCGTGGGTTTGGAGTGTAGCTTGCCTCGCCTAGTCTTGTTCTGAATCTCGTGCCATGCTAGTCTTTTGACGAGCATGTAGTGTCTCGCAAAGGGGGTCGTGGTCTTCTTGCCTCGCGGCCATGAAATTCTTACTCATGTCCATGGCCTTCTTGTCTTACGACCATGAACTTCTTACTTATGTCCATGGCCTTCTTGTCTAACAGTCATGGACCTCTTGAGACATATTCACTGTCACTAGTGATATAATGCTCCATCACCACGCCCTTCTCATTTGTGTCCATGGCCACTCTTGTGAGACGACATGGCTTTCTCATGATTATAATTTAGCATGGCATCTTGCTCGCACCCATGGACCTCTCCATCATGGACATGGCCTCCCTTGTGAAGCGGCCAGTCCTTTCCTATACTTAGAATATTTTTGGTTGTTTGGGTTTAGATCATGAGGTGACATGGCCTCTTTATTCGCGGCCATGGACTTCTCATTCACGTTTGTGGCCCTTTCTGCTGGACGGCATTGGTCTCCTCGTACTTGGTATTGTTCACATGCCCAGGTCCTCTTGTCTCGTGTCCATGGCCGTCACATATGACAAGGCCATGGACCTCTTAATCACCCATATGGCCCTTCTCATGAGGCGGCATGGCCTTCTTATACTTAGTAACTTTTCTTGCATCCATGCCCCTTCTCGTGAAGTGGCATGGACGTCTCATCTTGTCTCGCGTCCATGCCCCTTCTCGTAAAGCAGCATGGACCTCTCATTGAAGCGGCATGTACCTCTTCCAGACTTAGTTTATTTTTCAGTTATTCGGTACTGGTCGCGGGGCGGCATGTGCTCCTCAATTTCTAGATGGACATTGCCCTCTTCGTTGAGGCGGCATGTCTTTCTCCGTGAAGCGACATGTACCTCTTCCAGACTTAGTTAAATTTTCACTCCTTCGGTCTTATTGGTGAGGCGGCATGGCCTCTTCGTTGAGGCGGCATGGCCTCTAGATTTCATACGGACGCGACTCTGTTTGATGAGGCGGCATGTCCCTCTGTAGACTTAGTGGCTATGGACTTCTCATACTTAGAAATTTTCATGCCATCTCGTGGCATGGCATGGCCTCTTATGAGAGGCCCATGTCCCTTATTGAATCATGTCCATGCTCATTAATGAGCTAGTGACTTGGGTTTAAAATCAATATCCATAAGGCCCAATTTAAACAACATTAATTGTTATAATGGGTGTGGCATTATAAACTCCTTGATTATCTTGTAACTCACCAATGTGGTACAAGACAAAATTTATGGTGTAAACAGGAAGGCTCTGTGGTCTCTGATTGTGGAGGCGGTGAGTGAAAACGTTCTTGCGATGGAGGGATGATGCTATGGCCGGAGTTAGAGTGCGGCAGGAAAATGAGGCTGCGGTCAAAGGTAGAGAACACGGAAGCCAACAGATCGAAGAGGGCAAGAAGATGATGGGAGACGGATGAACTAGGGGGAATAAGGGGGTGAATTTGTTTGAGATGGCAAAAGGATAAGAAGTAAAACGAGAGAGAGAGAGAGAGAGAGAGAGAGAGAGAGGAAAGGGGCTCGTAAAAATTGGGGAGGGTTTAGTTTTTTGGGATTGAGCGGTTGGGGAGAGGAATTTTTGGCGGCCACTTGAAAATTGGAATTTTCCAATTTGGAGCCAAAAAATCCATCAAAAGTTATGTCGATTGCCATATAAACCGAGGAAAAACCACTTAAAATTGTGTCGGTTCATGCATAAACGACAAAAATTCATGAAACTTTCGTCGTTTCTAGCTTAGCCGACACAAAACCAAAAAAATTTGAGTTGGTTACTTACCGACACAAAATTGCGACTCAAAACAAAAAAAATTATGCTCGTTAAATGAAACGACACAAAACATCCGACTCTAAACCATTGTTTTCTTTAAGTGATTGTTTGATGAGTCAAGGAATGCGTGAAGTATTGAAAGAATTTGTTGACGTTTGGGGAAGGAAGAACCAAAGGTTAGTTGATTACGTGAACCTAGAGTGGATGCCTCATAGGAGAAAGTGGGCAAGGTGCTACAAGAATAAGGTGTTTCATCTTGGTAACACGAGGACAAGCAGGATCGAGGCATCTCACTCTTCATTTAAGACATTCCTCGTATATGGTAGAGGGGCGATGGGCACTTATTTTGCGAAGAACCACAACTACATGGAAGCTCATTTTGGAAGTTATGAATGATCTTCACAAGTCCCTTACCCGGAATCTCTCTACGGAAATTGAGATCCATGCACGTTGTTGAGGAAGAAAGTTAGCACCGAGGCCATCAAACTAATGTTGGATGGTGCATATAGGTACAAGGAAAGTTGTGGTGTCTTTTTTTGACGACATATGGGCTTATCTGTGTTTGTCAGGTTATTGCAGCTAAGGCGAGACAACATCAGTTCTACGCCAAGGAATTGCATGTCTTTTGCGGACTTTGCATTACCAGAGGCCGCCAAACAAAGATCAATTTAGCGAGCAAGTTGAGTTGGAGTGAGAAACTTTTAAGTGTCTGGTCGTGGAAGTGGAAGAGCAAGGTCCTAAAGCAGTCAGACAAAAAAGAGATGCCCTATTCTACGGACTTCACCTGACAGAGGACAACGTGAGGGAACCAGAAGTGAATGAGACGAGAAGGAGGCCTCAATCAGACACCAGTCACATTCCTTCGTGGTTTAAGCAATCTCAATGTACATGTTCCCGTTTAAGGAGTACGAGGTCCTATTAGAGTGGAGGTAGGTCTCGTTCAACCATCACCCAGACCCAGGCGTCATATTTTGCATATGACAGACACGATGATAATACAAGTGAGTCAAGCTCCAACTCTTGTTTCAAAATTAATTTATCACTATATTCTAATTATTCTAAACTTTTGTTTATATATTTGGAAATGTGTACCCAGGGCCCCACAGATGACATCATTATGCTCTCATGGACTATCTTTTTCCAAAGTTTGTTCTCGAGGTCGTGATAGACCATTTCGACCCGAGTCCAGATGGACAATGTGGTTTTTGGGGCACTCTCGCATTGTCTATGGATGTCTGACATTCATTATTTGGGGCATAGAGCAGAAATAGCAGATGAAATCAGGAGTAACTTATGGAAGTACCAAGAAGTGTTTCGAGAAGAGTAGATGGAAGTGGTGGTTGGCAAGGTGCAGTTCATTGCATCAACTACATGGACCCGGGTAGAGTGCCTGGCACGCAATGGTTGGATTTTAAGGACTTATGTGTGTTTGCTACCCTATATAACATTGCATTGTCCCTATGTCGCATAAGATGACCTTCGTCCACGCCCAGATGGAGAGAAATGGCGATCCTCATCTGGCTTATACTCTATGGAGTGATAATCACACTGGACTGAAGTCACCATCGGTGAATAGCCGTGGTTCCTCCCATGGGGACTAATTCATTGTGATACCGCAGAAGCAACTCCACTAGGAATCCCTAATTCCTCACCTTCTACATATGGCTCTGACTAATGTGTCGTCTTGAATAAACGAGAGAAAGAATAAAACTTAAACCTCGAGCTGAGTTGATTTTTGCATAATTCAGGTTCAGCTCTGGAATAAACAAAGTTTAAACTGAGTATGTTTACTAAAATTCTGACTCATATATAACTCTAGCTCGACTCATGTATAACTGACTCATGTATGATTCGAGCTTCACTATAATTCGACTGATTATCGGACGCTTGTGCGTGATCGAGCTTTAAATTTATAAAGTCGAAGCACACTATGTATTCAATCCTAACTAAGTGATGCAGTGGAGGAGATGGCGAGCCGGTTTCTTGAGAGGCACGATCGAGTTCGGCAGACTGCTGGGTAGCGGAAAGAAGCAACGCCCGTGCACGGCTATTATGGTTTACGTGTTTTAGTTTCCTTGTCATTAGTAGTTTACGTATTAGTTTTGGGCGTGGATTTTTGCTGTTAGGGTTATTCCCTCCCCCTGCACTATATATATTTGTCGAGACAAGGCTTTTTAATTAGCTTTTGCGTAATAACAGAACAAGGGTGCCGCCGCTCTTTTCCCCAAGTTCGAGTTCGCGAGAGTTCGTTCTTGACACTGCTAACCAAGGTATTCCTCGAATCAATTGGTTAGTGGTGATCGTTTTCCCGGCATTCGGTAGAATCAACGGGTCTTCAGTTTCTATCCAGGTACTTGCTGCGTCAGTTGGTATTCAGAGCCTAGTCTCCATCATGCCGCCCCGCCGACCGGTGAATCGTCGTCGCGTGGAAGAAGTTTATGAACGTGATGATATGGTTGAATGAATGGGGCGGATGGAAGAGACAGCTGAACGATTAGCGGAGAGGATGGAGTTGTTGGTCGTAAACCAACAGGACGCCATCGACCGCAACCAATTACATGCCGGGTTTGAGGAAGAAGAGAGTGAGTCCTCGTAAAGTGAGAATGGTTTTGGTGATGATCTTCAGAGGCCGCGCCATCAGGTAGATCAGCGGCGTTGGGAGTCGGGTATGCGAGTCGATATTCCGGAATTTCAAGGAGGCTTACAACCAGAAGAGTTTCTCGATTGGCTGATCAGGGTCGAAGAGGTTATGGACTTCAAAGAGGTCCCGGAGGATAAACGGGTGAAGCTATTAGCAACTCGGTTGCGAGGAAGGGCTACGGCTTGGTAGCAACAGACGAAGTTAACCCGCGAACGCTTGGGAAAGTCCAAGATCACGTCGTGGGAGAAGATGAAAGAGACTATGTGTACTCAATTCGTACCGTACAACTTCCAACGGGTTATGTATCAGAGGCTGCAGAACCTGCGACAGGGCGCTCGTTCGGTAGAAGACTATACCAACGAGTTTTATCAGCTCATAGCCAGGAACGAGGTACATGAAACGGATGACCAGTTGGTCGCACGCTATATTGGGGGATTATGGGTCCAGATACAAGAAATTGTGAATTTGTTCGACCCAGTTAGAGTCTCGACAGCCTACCAGCGGGCTGTGATCATCGAGAGGCAACAACGACGGGCTAGGAGCTCAACTAGTGCCGCCCCCCGATCGGTGGTAGTGGCGGGTTCCCTCGCATCACCAATAGCAGCGCTCCTACGGGTAATGACGCCATTGGAAGGTCCAATAAAATTGGTACTGGTGGGACAGGTAACAGTAGTGGCGGCCTCAGGTGCTTCCAGTGCGGGGAGCAGGGTCATCATCAGTCAGAATGCAAGCAACCCGCGAGGAAGGCAATGTTCACAGAGGTGGCTGCATTTGATGATGGAGAATTCGAGGCTACCGGTGATGCAACACCAGTGTTCGACGTGGAGGCTGTAGAGGAGGAATTCGTGAGGGGTGATGGCGACGTGAACCTGGTCGTGAGGAGGGCCTTCATAACTCCTCGTGCGACTGAGGAGAACTGACTCAAGAGCAACATCTTTCAGTCTACCTGTACAATCCGGGGCCAGGTTTGTCGTTTCATGATTGACTCGGGAAGTTGTGAGAATATCGTGTCGGCACTGCTATTCAACAGAAGGCCATCCGAAACCCTATAATTTAGCTTGGTTGAAGAAAGGGGGTGAGGTTGGTGTGTCCAAGCGTGCTTTAGTTCCATTCTCCATTGGGTCCAAGTATAAGGATTCGAAATGGTGTGATGTTGTCCCGATGGATGCGTGTCACTTGCTCTTGGGAAGACCGTGGCAATTCGACAGGGAAGTGCGCCATGATGGGCGCTCGAATACTTACAATTTCTTATACGAGGAAGTGCGCATTGTGCTGGTTCCCACCCAAGAGAAGTCGATGCCAAGAGAAACGAGTCACGAGTTGGGCAAGAATTTGTTATCCCTAGCCCGGTTCGAAGAAGAGAGTCGTGAGTCAGGAGTGGTGTTTGCCCTCATTGGAAGAGATGTCTCTACAAGGGTAGTCGTGCCCAACGCAGCAGCTAAGATTGTGCGGGAGTTTCAAGATTTGTTCTCGGAGGACCTTCCTAACGACTTGCCACCGTTGCGAGACATACAACATCGGATCGACCTCGAACCGGGAGTCGTCCTCCCTAATAGGCCGCACTACAGGATGACCGCCGCAGAGCACGAAGAGCTACGCCGACAAGTGGAAGATTTGCTAACCAAGGGTTTCGTCCGAGAGAGCCTCAGCCTGTGCGCCGTTCCTGCCTTGTTGACTCCCAAAAAGGACGGTTTGTGGCGCATGTGCATAGACAGTCGAGCCATTAATAAAATCACAGTCTGGTATCGTTTTCCCATTCCCCGACTAGATGACTTACTTGACCAACTGAATGGTGCTCGTGTGTTTTCAAAGTTGGATTTGAAGAGTGGCTACCACCAGATTCGCATTCGTGAAGGTGATGAGTGGAAGATGGCATTCAAGACGCGTGAGGGGTTGTACGAATGGCTGGTTATGCCGTTCAGGTTGTCGAATGCGCCTAGTACCTTCATGCACGTGATGAACCAGGTTTTGAGACCGTTCATTGGTAAATGTGTTGTGGTATATTTTGATGATATCCTTGTTTACAGCACGGATCACGCGCAACATATCCGACATTTGCGGGAAGTTCTCACGGTGCTTCGGCAAGAGAAGCTTTATGGCGCCTTGAAAAAGTGTGTTTTCATGTCCTCGGAGGTGATATTCCTCGGCTATGTTATCTCCGCCGAGGGACTACAGGTTGATAAATCAAAAGTGGAGGCTGTGGGACAGTGGCCTAGCCCGCGCACGTTGACCGATGTGCGGAGCTTCCATGGACTTGCGTCGTTCTATCGGCGGTTTATTCCTCACTTCAGCAGCATCACGGACGCCATGCGTGGCAGTAACTTCTTGTGGACTGACGAGGCCGAAGCAGCGTTCGAACTAATTAAGGAGAAGCTAACAACGACCCCAATTTTGGTGCTATCGAATTTCCATCAGCCCTTCGAGCTATATTCGGATGCGTCGAAGGTGGGCATTGGTGCAGTTTTGAGTCAGAACAGCCGTCCCATTGCCTTCTTTAGTGAAAAATTGACAGGTGCAAAGTTGCGATATAGCACTTACGATGTTGAGTTTTATACTGTCGATCAAGCGGTGAAGCATTGGCGCCATTATCTATTTCATCGCAAGTTCATTCTGTATACCGACCATGAAGCCCTCAAACACTTGCACGGCCAAGACAAAGTCTGGGCCCGACATGCCGCGTGGGTGGCCTACTTGGAGCGCTTTACATTTGTGGTGAAGCACACTAGTGGAATCACTAATCGGGTTGCAGACGCATTGAGTCGGCGTCGGACACTCATGGGACGCATGACAGTAGAGGTACCGGGCTTTCGTACTTTGCCTGATTTATTGGAAACTGACCCTTTCTTTGCTAGTGTGCTTGTGCGGGTTCGAGCAGTTGAACGGATGGGGTACCTACTGCATGATGGGTTTCTTTTCAAGGGAAACCAATTGTGCATTCCGGACTATATTCTGTGCACCTTAATCATTCAGGAATTACACGGTGAAGGCCATGTGGTGCGAGATCGCACCTTACGACTCGTCCAGGGAAGCTATTTCTGGCCGACCATGCGGCGGGAGGTTCAACGGTTCGTGAAACTCTGCCATACTTGCCAAGTATCGAAGGGCACTGCTACGAACGCTGGGTTATACATGCCTTTACCTATCCCGTCCGGGCCTTGGGAAGACATTAGCATGGATTTTGTTCTCGGCTTGCCTCGTACTCAGCGCGGGAACGATTCTATTTATGTTGTCGTTGACTGGTTTTCTAAGATGGTGCATTTCCTCCCTTGTAAGAAGACAACAGACGTTGTTTGGGTGGCGCAGTTATACTTCCGGGAAGTCTACAGGTTGCATGGGTTGCCCACCTCTATTGTTTCCGACAGAGACACTCGGTTTTTGAGTCATTTTTGGCGCAGTCTTTGGCGAATGGTGAATACCAAGCTGAAGTTCAGTAGCGCCTATCATCCGCAGACGGACGGCCAAATCGAGACTGTCAATCGGTCGTTGGGTAACCTACTAAGGTGCTTGGTCGGTGACAATGTGAAGAGTTGGGATTTGAAGCTTTGCCAGGCCGAATTTTCTCATAACCATGCCGTCAACCGGAGCACAGGATTTAGTCCCTTTCAAGTTGTTTATTCACGTTCCCCAAGTGGACCGCTCGACTTGATGGGGATGCCGGACCCTTCACGTCCTCATGGTAAGGCTGTAGACATTGTTCATCGATTGCAGGACACCCACCAGTTGGTGCGTACTAACCTGGAGAAGGCGGCGAGCAAGTACAAAGAGGTTGCTGATCGTAAGCACCGCCATGTGGAGTTCGACGTGGGTGATTATGTGTGGGCTGTTCTGACTAAATATCGCTTCTCCGCGGGCGACTATTACAAGTTGGCGGCCAGGAAGATTGGGCCAGTGGAGATCATTGAGAAGATCAACCCCAACGCTTACAGTCTCAACCTGCCCAGCCATATTCGCACATCCGATGTCTTCAATGTCAAGCACCTAGTTCCGTTCGCTGGCGACGACTCGGACGGCGACAATTCGAGGGCGAATTCTGTCCACCCCGGGGAGGATGATGCAGTGGAGGAGATGGCAAGCCGGTTTCTAGAGAGGCACGATCGAGTTCGGCAGGCTGCTGGGTAGCGGAAAGAAGCAATGCCCGTGCATGGCTATTATGGCTATTGTGGTTTACGTGTTTTAGTTTCCTTGTCATTAGTAGTTTACTTATTAGTTTTGGGCTTGGATTTTTGCTGTTACGGTTATTCCCTCCCCCTGCACTATATATATTTGTCGAGACAAGGCTTTTTAATTAGCTTTTGAGTAATAACAGAACAAGGGCGCCGTCGCTCTTTTCCCCATGTTCGAGTTCGCGAGAGTTCGTTCTTGACACCGCTAACCTAGGTATTCCTCGAATCAATTGGTTAGTGGCGATCGTTTTCCCGGCATTCGGTAGAATCAACGGGTCTTCGGTTTCTATCCAGGTACTCGCTGCGTCACTAAGCCAAGTATAACCTAGCTAGGGTTGTAGTAAAGTGGCTTGGTTGTATTCTAAGGGATCCTTAAGTTTATTATTACTTCGCTCCGAACTACTATCTAATCGGGTCGGAAGTTTGGTGAGGGGGTATACTAAGGCGAAATAAACAACCCACCCAGTGTTGGGAGAACGCGATAGATGAGATGGTTGCCTAGGTTAGAATCCTCCTAGCTACGATTGTCAAGTAGGGTAAATCGAATGTGGTAAGTGAGCTCTTTTTCGTGGGCTTTTGTGGTTATCCACACGCCTCCGAGTACGCCTCCCCTAAACCCATATATAGTCACCTAAATCTAGGATATTGTATCTGGGGCACTAAGCTCATGGTTCATTTCAATGGTCACTATCCACTGTCCACACTGAGGTTTTATCCTGGGTTCTATCTAGGAAGGCACCTATAGTAGGGGTTCGGTTGCCTCGACCACTATAGGCCCCCGTTCAAACATCTAACCCGATTTGCTTGATGGCGCATACCCGTCTAACTCTAGAACTCCAAATTCAGCGTAGAAGCGTAAAGTAGGCTAGTAGAGAAGATTATGGCGACTTACCCAAACACAATCAAAGCTAGAATAGCAATAAAATCAACTAGATAAACACATTCATTCATAAACCCATTTATACACAACCTATAAACTAGGGTTCATCTTTTCTAAACAACCATTAGAGAATCAAGTCATTAGAGAGGAAGAAAACACAAATTAGAAGAAGGGAATGACAGAATCAAGCTTCTTCTCCTTGCTCCTTGGGTTGATTGGATCTTCAATGAAGCTCTCCCAAGGTGATTCTATCTCTAAAACACTCCAAAACCCTAACTTTCTCACTCTAAGGAGGCTCCCCATTTTCTCTTCAGCAACTCTACTATTTATAGGCGCTGGAAATCTCGAGCTAGTTCACGTCCTGAAGACAGAATATCGCGACCGCGAACTTATGTGTCGCGGGTGTGATCTTTTTCCTCTATCTGGATCAACGTTGCCCCCGAAGAGAGTAGTGAAACTCTTTGTACTCCTAGCGACGCCTCCTTCCAGAGTTCGCGGTTAGAGTTCTCAGTTCTCCGCTTCGCGGTCAAGATCTCACGACCTTGGCCCGCGATCTTCTGATAGACTTTGCATTCCATCTTCGCGGTCGGGAACTTTAGCACTTCAGCTGCGATTATAGGTGTCAATCGGGCGGGTTCGGGCTGGGTTCAATCGGTTTGCGAGTTAGTCGGGTTTCGGGTTCTTCGGGTTGTGGGGTTATCGGGTTTGGGTTCATCGGGTTCGGGCACAAACGGGTTGCGGGTAGTCGGGTTGCGGGTTTATCGGGTTCGGGTTCAATCGGGTTGCAGACAAATCGTGTTCGGGGTCGTCGAGTTTTGGGTCGGGCGGGTTGCGGGCAGATCGGGTTGCGGGTTGTTCGGGTCAGCGCATCGAGTAACTTATTCCTTACTCATTACCAACTTACACAATTGATATCTACCTCATATTTGTACTTATTAAATTTTTTTAGTGCTTATAAAAGTTTAAAAAAAGCTTGTCAAAGTGCTAAACTAATTTTGGATTATTTTAAATGATTGAGTTATTGAAATCGTATGATTTAGCCATTATAGTCAAAATTTTGATTGTAGTCTTAAAATCTTACGATCTTATTTATGGGCTACAGGTCGATCCTGATTTTACTACTAAATCTTTCAATCTTAAAATTCCATAGAATCTCTATTTAAAAATTTACAATTATATGATTATGTCCAAGCCAAATTATGGCTTATTGGTCACTAAAACTCAATTATGACTAAAAGATTCTCATACCAAAGTTTGAAGTTTTGACGGAAGATCGACAGCCACTGTCGCGAGAGTTTTTTTTATTTTTGCTAGATAACCCTATATCCTAAAAGTAGTCAAATTAGCTTATATAATTAGATATTACACTATTTATGAGGAATTGTTAAATTATCTAAATAAGTAAATTGTTTATTATAGTCTAATTGAGTTCCTCCTCACACCTTTATTAAAAAAATTCCAAATATTTAGGATAGAACTTTTTACATTAGAGTGGGAGACTTCCTCCAAAATTTTTTTTGTTGAAAGTGAAAACCTTAGCTTGAAAAGGCAGGGGACTAGGGATCATTTTGGGTTGGCGCCTGGCGGCGGGGGATGGGTAACCAATTTTCGAAGAAAAAATTGGGCGGGTTGGGCTTTCAATAACCCCCAAAGGTTAAACCCCATAAAATTCAAGTATGAATCCTGCTCACATTTCCCTCCTACAGCGGATGGAGTCAATTTAACATGAATGTAATTTAGGAAATTTTCTTTCAGTCTCAATCCTGAATTGACTATTGAGTTTTTGGCTTCGGTTAGAGCTTCTTCGATAGGATGCGTGAGCTGCAAATATGTATCGGGAGCTATTTGTTGTTTCATTTTGTAATCTTTTGTTTGTGCTAAGCTAGTGGCCATCAAACTATGGTTTATCATCTTAAGTTAAAAAAAATCTGAATTGCTACTATAGTTAATTTAAAGTGAAATTCATACTCTGATTTTTAAAATTGAAAGAAGAAATCCCACCGCAGAACCAAACACTGCACACACAGACTGCTTTTACTGCTCAACGTGACTGGGATCTACTGTTATAACCCGGAAGCTGTCTCTATGGGCTGGAGTTGGGTGAGGGCTCTTTGGATTTTGACGGGAGTTTGGCACGTTGGTTGAGATGGAACTGGTTGTTGCCTGTGTTTGTTTTAGGTGATAGTTCTCGCTCTCTCCACCGATTTTGTTTTCTCATTTTTTATCGAATGGGTTCGTGCTCTCTCTTTCTGATTCGGTATGATCCGCTTAATCTATTGTGTAGGGCATCCCTTAATCGATTTGCTGGAAGGAATTTCGGAGAAGTCAGGTGTTCTTCTCTCTGCCCCTATTGAGTTGTTTGGTCTATTTCGTCAGCTGAAATCGTGGATCGCTTGATGGATTTTATGGATCCGGAGAGTGTTTTAAGCCCTCGCCATAGAAGAATGGGTTGCCGAGATGAAGAACTCGCCTTCTGTCTGTGCTTTCTTTTGAACATTAGGCTTCGCACACTGCTTCGCACATCCAGAGCTACTAGAAACTTTTATGTTGCAGGTCATGTTCTCTGTCTTGCCCTCCAACAAATTTCCCCGTTGTAGGTTTGTTTTAATCGTGATGGTTGTTTTGAACCTTTACTTTTTCCTCTATTTTTTGTTTTTTTTTTTTGCAGCTTAAGCAGATATTGGTTTGGGGAGTGCTTCGCCTGTAGGACAGAGGGTTTGTTGACGGATGCTCTGCGGAATCGGGGTTTTTGTCGCCGTTTCATCCCATCAATTGCTATTGGTGAGAGATAGTGACTTTCCTTTTAGATTGATAACCCAGCCTTTTCGTCGAGAAAGGAGAGGGAGGGCCAGTTAGTGGAGAATGGAGATATGAGGGAGAGAAAAAATCGCAGTTCTTTTCCTCCAGCACACATTCTATTTCTACCTGCCTCCTCAATTCTACTTCTCATCCATCACGTTTCTTTTTCCTCTCTCTCATGGTATGCATGCAGCGTTGTTTTGTGCAATTTTAGACGCGGGAAATAGATTATTTGGTGAGTTTCAGCGATCTTAGATGGTGGTTAATTTGATTTTCAATCTTTCGAAGTTTATTTCAGTCTTGATACTGATGTTGCTTAAAACCAGGAGGATAGCCTTGTTCGTCGATGTAGATGTTAACCGAATAGAAGATTCGCAGGTTCTTTTTTTTCATTTTCTTCAGGTGATTGTTTCTTCTCTGTCCCTAATTAGATGTTTCGTCAGTTTCGTGATATTAAATCGAAGGTTGTTTAATGGATTTTTTGAATCTGAACTCAGAAGAGGCTAGATTAGTGGCTCAAGGTTACTTGCAAGAGGAAGGCTTTGATTACGACGAAACTTTTGCCCCTGTGGCTCGTCTTGAATCAATCCGATTGCTATGTGCTTTTGCTAGTTATATGAATTTTAAGCTGTTCCAGATGGACGTTAAAAGTGCCTTTTTAAATGGAGTTATTCAGGAGGATGTTTATGTTGAACAACCTCCTGGTTTTACTGATTCTCAGTTCCCTGATCATGTCTTTAAGCTCAATAAAGCTCTGTATGGGCTTAAACATGCCCCTCAAGCTTGGTATGAACGTTTAACGACGTTTCTCAAGCAAGAACATTTCGTGCAAGGGGCTGTTGATAAAAACCTGTTTATTAAAAAGGTTTTAGGTGACCTATTGCTTGTTCAAATTTATGTCGACGACATTGTTTTTGGCTCTACAAATGAGAAACTGTGCTCTGAATTCTGTGAGTCCATGAAAAATGTGTTTGAGATGAGCATGATGGGAGAATTGAAATTCTTTTTAGGTCTTCAAGTCAAGCAAACACCTTGTGGCATTTTTATCAATCAGGCTAAATACATCTCTAGTATGTTAAGTAAATTCGATATGACTGCCTTAAATACAAGTCCCAGTCCTATGGCGGCTAATTTAAAACTGGATAAGGATGAAGCTGGAATTCCAGTGGATGAATCCCTGTATCGAGGCATGTTCTGTTCTCTTCTTTACTTAACTGCTAGTAGACCAGATATTCAATATAGTGTGTGCTTTTGTGCTCGTTTTCAGTCTCAACCAAAGGAAAGTCACCCCAGTGCGGTTAAACGTATATTTCGTTATATAAAAGGAACATCTGATGTAGGTCTCTGGTATAGCCAGCAGGATTTGTTTGACCTCATGGGATAAAGTGACTCTAACTTTGCTGGTAGCCTCACTGATCGAAGAAGTACTACAGGCAGCTGTCAGTTTGTAGGTCTCTCCCTTGTTTATTGGTCATGCAAGAAACAAGGTGTTGTTGCTCTTTCAACAGCAGAAGCAGAGTACATTGCTGCTGGCAGCTCCTGTACTCAATTATTATGGCTTAAAAATCAGTTATCAGACTATGGTCTAGTCAGCACTACTATTCCATTATTCTGTGATAATACTAGTGCTATTAGTATGACAAAAAATCCTGTTCAGCACTCTCGCACCAAGCATATAGAGGTTAAGTACCATTTCATTCGTGATCTTGTTCAGGATAATTTAATTTCCCTACAATATATCCCCACCGAGTTCCAATTAGCAGATCTTTTCACCAAACCCTTAGCTACTGATCGTTTTACCTTTTTGTGTCATGAAATCGGGCTGCGGTCCCTTTCATCTCTAACTGAGATGATTGGGAGGTAAGTTCTGCTTCTATTTTCCTTTATTGCATTTTGTTTCTTTTTGTGTTTTAATTTTTCGTGCTTTGATTTGCCTTTGTAATTATTTCTGTTTATGTCTGCCTTCCTTGATTCTCTGCATTTAAGTTCTTTCCTTGTTTTATCTTGTTCTCTAGTATTTAACCTTGCTCTCGGTTCTCCTCCTTCCTCCACCTTTTTGTCTAGCGATCCTAGTCTTGTCCCCTCAATATGGTCTTCGCAGTCACATTTACTGGCACCCTTTTCTTTGAGCCTATCCCCACCAACTATCATCGTCATCTCCAAAGTTTTGCTTCGCGTCCTTTTTTGGCCTCATATCATGTTCCCTTTCCTGCTCTCATGGAATTGGGACTTGATGTGCACAGGTACATTCAAAACTTGGGATGGGAATATCTTCTTGATCATCCTTTTTCATCCTTGGTCTGTCCAGACTTAGTTCGTTATTTCTTTTCGAACTTTCGCTCCCCCGGGCTTGCCTCCCGCACTTTCTCTTCTATAGTCTTTGGACATCTGTTCACTCTTCATCTTGACGACATGTCAGAGACTCTTCATATTCCTCGAGTTGGAGAGGCTCTCACTGACGCCTCTGAGCTTGAGCTATTTGCATTTCAATATGCTGAGGAATTTCATCAGCTCACCGGCGTTCTGCCAGCTCCTGATATTCTTATGCCTGTCTCCTCTCTTCTACCATCTCTTAGGCTGCTTCATTATTGCATCACCCGGGTCTTTGTTCCTCGTGGTGAATCTCTGGACCTTGTTCTTCCAATGGATCTTTGGATCATGTCTCACGCTGTTCATGGGATTCCCCTTGAATATGCGCATCTTGTGTTTGGTGGTCTTCTACGGTTTAGTGATGCGTCCCTCGGCGGCCTCTTGCTTTTGGGCCCCTGGTCACCTCCCTTCTTCTCGAGCTTCGCATCCATCTCTCTCCGTTTCACACTATCACGCCCTCCATGTACCCTCCGGCTGACGCTGTTCTAGATGCTCTGGAGATTGCCATTGAAGGGGAGGATGCTGTTGAAGGGGAGTATGTAGTTGTCTGGGTGAGTAGCGGCGATGACGACAGCAGCAGTAGCAGTAGTGATGATGCAGAACTGGAGCCTTTGGTCGAAGCTCTCCAGGCCCTGCTGGAATATGGCACAGATGGATCAGATGATGACCAAAATTAGCTCTTGATTAGACCTCCTGGCGAGCAGTTTTTTTTAGTTTTTGAGAGTAACTTTTCTGGTTCAGTTTGTTGTGTGGATTTCTTGTCAGGCTTCTAGACTTGGGTTGGTCTTGATCTTGTTGCTGGATGATTGTTTTGACATCAGTTTGTGTTCTTTTTCTAATGTTTGGCGTGACTGGTTTCTGGCTGTCTTTGAGAATGGTGGATGATGGATGTTGTTTGGACTTTAAGTGGTTCTGGCCTTATTGATTAATGGATATTGCTTATATGTTTGGTCGAGAGAAGGTATGTTCTTTTTGCAGGCAATTGGCAATCTCTGATTTAAGGAGAGATTGTAGAACCAAGTTACCAAATCATAATTGCATCTAAGAAGGTAAGTCGACAGCCAGAGACAGCTCAGAGCTTCCATTTGTATCCTGCGTTCGAATTCAAGCACAACGGTCAATTATGGGTGGATGGCTATATATACTCGAGCTCTTCTTCAAAGCTCGATACCTTTTGTCAAGGGTGGTAGAGGGCTACTGAAAATCTGGATTAATCAACAGAGGAAGAGGTTCTGCTTGATTAACGGTGTAACGGGTCTGGGACTGGGATCTGGGTTAAATACTCTTGTTGTTTTTCTTTTGAGTCTTTGTTGGTTCATATCGCTTGATAGGAAAAATCAAATAAAAAGAGTCTCCTAGACTTCACTGAAGTACCGAGTCTAGGACGAGGAGTGACCAGTAGATTGGGAACTTCGTTAAACTTGGTTGTGTTCTTTCGATTCTCTGTTGGTCCCTTCTTTCCTCACTTTTGATTCTTCCTCTGGTTTGCACTTGTCCCCTTCTTCAGAAACTCTGCTTCTCAAGGAAGAAGACGAGTCTCAGAGTGAAGTGAGCGGGCTTAAATCTTGGGCTAAGGAAATCAGTGGGGCCGATTTGTGTTACTTAGTGGGCCGCCAATATATCACTCAAGCCTAGTCCTTAATCCGATCTGTACTCCCTGAAGACAGATCGTGTATCTATCTTCTCTTCGCAAAATCTTCATTTCCATTTCGCCTCTTCTTCTTCTTCCTGTAGAACCCTAGTTTTTCTTCTCTCTTTTGCGATTTCAGATTTTTCAGTTGAGATTTTTGCATCAAGGGAAAGGCATATATGTGTTCAGAAAATATCGAAATCCAGGGATTTGCCTTTTGGATTAGGTGATTGCAATTTTCTCTTCCTTTAATTGTCATCTTCTGCAAAAAATGGGACCTAACTATACCTGTAATGTTTCTCCTCAGGCTGCTATCCGACTTAGAACCTGGGTATATGGCGAGAGTACTAATGAGTAAGCCTTGATCTGACATTAACTTTGCTTCCAAGCTAAGTGAAGAGCTTTACTTCAACACATCCATCTGATCCCTCCTCTGTGTCTGCACATGGAATGTTTGTTTTTGCTTATATTCTGAACTCAAGGGAGAGAGGCAGACGAATGAAAGGTGGTGAGTGGTTTAGTGACTTTCATTGTTGTAGTGCTCGCATTAGTTTTGTGCATTATCCTTTTTTTTGGTTGTAATATGTTTATGTTGTCGATCAACAAGCCTATTTGGTACTCACTACAATGGTTCACATACCGAAAGAAAAATAGATGGACACATTGATTGAATTGTATGTTGTTTATACTTTTTAACAACACTATAAAGTGCAATTAGGAAATTCGTATTCGTATGTATAATTGTTGCTCTTTTTTTTCTGTTAAATTCATATTCATATTGAATCACTCATTCATCTCAATCATGGTACCTCAATACGTCAACCATGGCAAATGGAATTGTAAAAACTTAATTGTCACACCCATCCCGGCGTAGAGAGCGGGTAATAAAAGCCTAGTATAGATTAAAAAGTCATATTTGCTATACCTAACCATATACCATATACCCTAAATCCTAAACCATATACCCTAATACCCTAACAATATATCATTATGAGTTACGATTTTGCTACTATAGTAAATTTAAAGTGAAATTCAGGCTTTGATTTTCAAAAAATAGATTAAAAAGGGATATTTGCTATACCCTAAACCATATATACCTTATACCCTAATCACCTACCTTATACTCTAACCATATAGCATTACGAGTTATGATTTGCCAATATTGTTCATTTAATCTTTATCACACTTTGATTTTCAAAACATAGATTAAAAATTGATCTTTGCTATACCCTAAACATATACCATAAACCATATACCTTATACCATAACCACTTAACTTATACTCTAACCATAAACCATATAGCCTTATGAGTTATGATTTGCTACTATAGTTCATTTAGACTGAAATTCAGACTTTGATTTTCAAAACATAGATTAAAAAGAGATCTTTGCTATACCCTAAACATATACTCTCAAACATGGTTTTGACTTTTGTCTAAGTTTAGAAGGTTTTTTATTAAGCATATGATATCTATAAGTGATTAAGTATATGATTTATAATGTAAAATAACATGTATTTGTGATAATTCGAGTGATATTATATTAAAGAAGAGATAACTTGTTACAAATTTTCAAATATAATATAGTCAAATAGTCATTACATATAAGAGCATAATATAGTTAATTAGTCATGCCCTACATATAAAAATTAAAGATCATATTTGAAAGACTAAAATTTTGAAAACCCAAAAAGTTAAAAACACTGAATTTGTTTCCTTCTTTCTTAAAACAAAAAAAGAACTAAAACTCCTTCTTTCTCCTTCCATAAATTAGAAACACTCAATTTTCCTTCCTCTTTCTCTATCATAAAATTGAAAAAACTAAATTTTACTCTTCCTTTCTTTCTCAAAAAGGTGAAAACACAATATTTCCCTCCTTATTTCCTTTTTCGTAATCAAAAGAATCAAACTTTACCACTTTTTTTCTCTTCCCACAAATCAAAACCACCAAATTTTCCCCTTGTTTCTTTTCTTAAGAATTCAAAGCACCAAATTTCTCTCTTCATTCTCTTCCCAAAAAAGTTGAAAACACCAAAATTTCACTCCTCTTTTAAAATCATAAATTATCAAATAAATTACTTTACTCTATTTATATTTAATTGATAACTTTGTTGAATATTTAAATTAAACAAAATTTTAATTTATATATAATATATTAATATTGTCCATTATATCAATTATTATCTTCAATGTCAATATTGATATTGTGTTGATTTTATATTTCGTATTTAATTTTTTAATTTTGTTAAAGAACTAATTGTTCAAGCGACCTTCATGTTGCAATTGCTGAAATTTTATTAAAATGCATAATATCAAGTGAGTTTCATGTTTTAAATTCCCTATACAAATTGAAAAAATAAAATTATCTATGTTCAGAATGAAAAACTTCATTTTGAAAACTTATGTATTATATAATATAATAATTATTCTGGTGGATTGGGTGGGGTTCGGGTTAGACTGTCGGGTCACGGGTTAGTCGGGTTCGGATCAATTGGGTTTGGGTTAATCGGGGTGCTGGTTAATCGGGTTGCGGGTTAGTCGGGTTGCGGGTCGAGTGGGTTATGGGTTGTTGACTTTTAGTCAATTTGGGTTGCAGGCCGGGTTGATTAGGCGGGTTAGTCGGGTCGGGTTATGTTTTGACACCTATAGCTGCGATCTTGGCCTTGTCTGCTTCTTCTCCTTGTTTCTACGCATTCTTGCCCATTTTCTCCCCATCTTTGCTCGCAATGTCAAAGCTTTTAACCTACGCAGGGAAGTTAGAGCTAGTTGTATCAATCTTGGCTAGTATGACCCAGTACTGGATGAGCGTCATACTGCTGCCAAAGAAGGTTATAACAGAAATTGAAAAGCTCTGTTCCCAAATCCTTTGGAATGACCTTGAGAAGAAGAACGCTAGGGTTCAGTGGAGGACAGTTGCACTGCCTCGTGCAGAAGGGGGTATGGGGTTTAAGGATTTGCATTCTTAGAACAAAGCCTGCTTTGCTAGGCATCTTTGGAGGATACTTTCTAATAAGGAAATACTCTGGATTGCTTGGGTAAAGGAATATAGACTCCGTAATCTGAGCATTTGGGAGGTTAAAACAAAAGGTTCGTGGGTATGGAATAATATCCTAAAGTTGCGAGATATCTTTGTAGGGAAGTTATGTAAAACATATAGGGGAGTACAATGTGAGGGAGATCTGATGCCTCGGTTCCAGACCAGCAAAATCTGGCAGAGTATCAGACCTAGAGGTGCTCCTGTGGGGTGGTCCAAGCTGGTTTGGAAGAAAGGAATTCCACGGAATTTAGTTATCACCTAGCTGATTTTACTAGGGAAGATCACCACCCTGGATAAGATTCTTCGTTGGAACCCAGAAATTTGTGTCACCTGCCCGCTGTGTCAGCAGTTGCCTGAGTTAGGTGACCATATTTTCTTTCAATGTGAGTATGTGCAGGATGTGTGGAGATCTTTTTTCCAGCTGCTTGGCGGGTTCCGTTACCTGCTACTTTGCACCAGGCTGTTGTGTTTGCAACTCAGAAGCTTCAGCAGAGTTTAGCTGGGAGAATACTCTAGTGTCTGGTGTTAAGAGAGATATGGCGGGAGAGATGTCGCCAGTTGTATGGAGGTAAGCAAATGTCAGTTGCAGGTTTGGTTGCTAGGATGCAAGAAGTCATAAGGATAAAGGCTGTTGGGGATCCAAAACTTGTAGAGTCTATGAGTGCTCAGCGCTTGCGGTAGGAAGGACGAGAGCTGAGTATGTAGTATAAAGCGTGGCAGAAGGTAGTAGTAGGTCTAAATATCTTGTATTGGGTTTATATCTTGTACTGGGTTTCTCTCTAAAGTCTGTACAGTGAACCATTGTCTTCAGATTGTACAAATTGTATTGATGAAATAAAGCCACCCATTATAAAAAAATGTCAAATGCCTCCCGAAATAGTGTCATGAACGAAATGGGCATGCAAATGACATTTGTTAAAACAATTGATTTATCATGTTAACACAATTTTACCTAATAAATGCAAGGTGAATAACACCATTTCGGTGTTATCAACTGATTACTGAAATCACGAGCAATACTCGAAATTGACTCATCAATCCGAAACTCTTTACAAAATTTGTTGAGAAAGCAATGTTTTATCGCTCAAAATTAAAATAAAATTAACATGTGCTAATGATTGGAGTCGACGTTAGCATAACCAAACTATTAATGAGAATGACGTTTGTTAGGGATGGCAACAATATCCGCGATTATGGATATGTGCTTGGTCTGACCTAATTAGGTTTGATAAAACCCGAACCCGAAGGATTTTCAGTGCGCATGTGTATAACCCAATACGGGTAATGGGCGGACATGTATTTCTCATGATCCAACCTGAACCCACTACAAGAAAAATTGGTTTCAGCAACAATATTCTTAGCAACCATAAGGAAATGGTTGCTGATAACTGGACTTTTGGCCACCATTTACAAAATGGTTGGTGATGCCCAACCTTTGAGCAACCATCATAAAATAATTGCAATAGACTAGGACTCATGCAACCATTTGCACAATGGTTGCTAATACCTAGCTCTTCAACAACCATTTGTTAAATGTTTGCCAGAAAATCAATACATCACCAACTATTATCAAAATGGTTGCTGATACTTGATGTTTGAGCAACCATTACTTAAATAGTTGTCTATTGAGCAAAGTTTGAGCAACGATTTGTAAAATGGTTGTCGAAAAGTCAATACTTTATCAACCGTTATATAAATAGTTGCTCAAGCTTGTTGTTTGAGCAACTATTATTTAAATGGTTGCTGATTGAGCAAAGTTTGAGCAACTATTTGAAGAATGGTTGTCAAATGTCAATGCTTCACCAACCATTATAAAAATAGTTGTTAATAATTGATTTTTGCGAAACGATTACTGAAATGGTTGCCGATTAAGCAAAGTTTGACCAACGATTTGAAAGATGGTTGCCGAAAAGTAAATACTTCATCAACCATTGTCAACATAGTTGGTGATACTTAATGATACTTCATCAAGAACATTTTCTTTTCGTTGAAAAAAAAGAGAGAATATTTTAGTAAATATATTAGAATATTTTTATTAATTATCATTATAATAAATCATTATGTATTCATTCTATAATATTTTTAAGGACGGTTTTAAAACTAAAAATCTCATGTTTTTACACTTGTAGGTAATTAAAATGCTTCTACATAAACTCACTATTTTCACTATATGACAATGACCGTTCAACAAATTCGTATACGACTTTAAATTTGATTAGTGTGTTAAAAGACCTTTTGTAAATGAATGAAAAATTCTTTTATGCCCCTATCACTATTGGATCAACGTTGAAGTCTATTAGTATCAAATACTAAATTGGTTCATTAATAATTTATTTTTCTTCATCAAACTAATCACTGCTTAACTGTTTTAGGTGACTAAATCATATAATACTGAACCCATGCCGAATCATCCAAGTCCAACTCTAATCCATACAAACTTTATCAAAACCATTCATCTCAATGAATCTCCACCGTTTATTCAACCAAGTACACAAAACCTTATCTCTTTGGCTTTCTATGGATGTCGAACCCCATTCCCTCATCCAACGCCTCCACTGATTAGTCTCTCCTCCCCACCTTCCTCTTCTGCCTTCCGCCGCCGCCGCTTTCTCAAATTGATGGGTGGCATGCGCCTCCTCCTCCCTCCTCGATTCTCTCTGGTTCCCACCGCCTCGTCGTCGAGGGCACAAGTCTCAAACCCATTCCCAAATCTCAACCCCATTCCCAAATCTCAACCCCAAATATGAACAAACAAAAACCCCAAACCCATTCCCAAATCCCCATCCAAAATCAGGTTACCCAGCGTTCCCTTGCCGTCGCCTGGCTTCCCTTAGCCGGAGACGGAGAGATGGCGGGAGGACAGGGAGACAGAGATGGCAAGAGCACAACGGCGTGAGGAAGAATAGTTTCCGACCTCAAGCGACTTCCGCCGCACTCCCTTGTTTCTCGGCGAGACTTAACGGCGATGACGGAGACCGCATCCAGGCTCTGGTCTCCCAGCTTCCAGCCACCTTCAGCAGGGGAGTCACTCGATACTACGGATTTGAACAGAGGAAAGAACTCAAGGGGACGCCCTCTGCTTTCTCCAGGCAGCAGCAAAGACCTGGGTATCGAGATCTTGGCGGAGGAAGGTTGCAGGAGAAGGAGCTGCGTCTGAGGATTGAATTGGGGGGTTTTTGATTTTTTGTCAGTGTTGAAATTTGAGAGTTAGGGTTTTTAGTGAATGAATTCCATCGACTTGAGGGAGCTTCTATTTACTTAGAAATGACCGAGATGTTGCTTTTAGTTTTAAGTGCTTGTTTATGGTATGCTAGTGGAATTCAACCCGTCAATTGCCTGTTAGGTTGGAAAGATATCCCTCGTTACAGTAGTTGAGATTGGACTTTCACCTTCAATGAAGTGAGTTGAATTGCCTAACCTGCTTACTTTTCATTCTAATATGAGATTGTGTTTACATGTGCACTTCTGTAGGCGAAGAAGATGACTTCCATAGGAGCTAGGAAATAGGAAATGCTCCATGGACTACTATGGATGGAAGTTCATAAATCCTTGGCTTGCTTCTGCTCGATTTCAGAATCAATTGATGATGCGGCACTTGCCTTCCATGTTTAATATGCTTACAAGAGGTACTTTTTTCCCTCCCTTCTCTCGACCTCCATCTGCCCTCTTTTGTTTTCTTATTATTGATCTTGGTAGAGCTTGTTTAATAAGCAGTTGTTGATAACTCAATATGACTTATACTTCTCTTTTTGTTGAAATTACAGGTAGATGCATCATTTATTCAAATGATGTGAAGATTGCTTGAAGATACTAAGTATAGGCTTGCTAACCATTGAGATCATGTAAATATTCAGGATGATAATTGTATTATGGATATGTGTAGGAGTAGAACACAATATTATGTTTTGCCACTTTTCGTAATAAGATATCATTTTTGGATTAAGATTTAGATCAATTGAATATTATTTATGTTTTCTATTGTATGCTTTGATTTGTTATTTTTAATTTATAGTTAGCGTTTAACTACCATATAAATTAAAGGTTGGTTTATAACTGTTCACAGCTCTCATTCAGCTACCATAGGCTAAATAGTCTCTTAAACACACCGTTTGGAAACCATATAATAAGAGTTGCCTAACTACCCAACCTCCACAGATTGTTTGGCGACCATAAAAAAAGGTCGCCCAAACCTCTCATTTGACAACCATAAATGAGATTGTCGCTTGAAACGTCACCCTGTAGCGACCATAGTTATAGTTGTTCAAACTCTAGATTTACGCCAACCATTTTATATCGTCGCTGAAAACATGTAAAAGGCAACCATAAATAGATCGTCGCCAAACTGGTGTTCTGCCAACTATACCCTATGGTTGCTTAAAGTATACATTCAGCGACCACATATTAAAAGGGTCGCCTTGGACCTATGCCAACGCAGTATTGCCGACCATCTTGGCGACCGTCTTTTATGGTCGCAGAACTGTTTCGGCAACCATTTTTTTAGTTTCAGCGACCATTATTGATGGTTGCGGAAAGCATAATTTCTTGTAGTGACCCGCCCAATTATGCACATGCATGGCCATTATTTTCTCAACATATTGGATATATTATATATATACAAATATAGGGTCACACTCGTATGCGTTAGACACATACTATGCGACAGGATTTCTACACCGTAGATCTAATCTAACGGTGTTTATTAATTGGAATTAAATTATTTAATTTTTACAATTTTTAAATGATTAGTTGGTCCTATTACTTTTTTATGCGTACCCTTTAACCCCTAAACAAACTTTTCAACATATTTTCGAATTATAGTACCAAATTTTATTCTAATCATGTCTCCAATCCATTAAGTTATATTTACTTACAATTTTAGTTTGGTGATTTATTTCTTTTGCCACTCATGTCAACGCTCAAACCCTCTTTCCAATTGCTGTCTGTAGTGGTTGACGAACCCTCTCCTCTCATCCTGGCTATCGATTGAAGCAATTGGATTTTGCGCTTCCCATCGATGTTTAATCCCTCTATGGATTAAGAGAGTGACCTGTTCGAGGCATGATGGATTGAATCTTGTGCTTGAGAGGCGGATGAGGAAGGATCGGAGAAGTGAAGAGTGCAGACTCGAGAGGTGGGCCGAAGTGCGGATCGCCGATAGCGGTGGGTAGGTACAATGCCGTTGATGGCCAACGGAAAGTGCGAATACCAACAGCAGCAACCAGAGCGGATGAACGAGACTGATGGCATAAACTTTGATAGGTATGAATAATGGGCCTTACTTGAAATTGCAGAAGTAGAAGTTGTACTAGGTCATATTTGTGTTTGAAATTTTTCTTTGGATGTTTATGGGATGTCTGATTTCATTGGTAGCAATAACACATTAAGATTCACTGTCTCCCTTTCCCCATGTGCAGATTGCAGAAGTTTCTGAACCCTTTTTTATTGACTGGGTGATTTCTCAGCATGATCACATTTTGGGATGGACTGGTCGTTCTTTTGACCTTGAGGTTAGTCCGTAATTGCGGTGGATGATTTCTAGTGCAAGCCTCAATCAGATTCACCTTGATCACTTAAAGCTGTACTGTGTAATTGTTAAACGCACTGAATTAAATATGAACAACCACGGTAGGGTAATTTGAGAAACATGTGAACTTGAAAATAGTTGCTGGGGTATGCAAGACTGGGAACCTTTGTGTTTCCTGTTGTTTGTGCAGGACTGGGAACCTTTGTCCCTGCAGAAGAGGCAAGCGACATCAATAGTTGAGTCATTTAGGTATTACACATCTGCAGGCGATGTTGTCTATAATTTTTCACAGCTTGGATTCCTCTCTGCAGAAACTGTTGAGTCAGTTATGTATTATGCTACACCTGATAGAACAGTCAATTTGTTTTAGTATGCTACTTGACCACTAACTGGACTGGAAAAGGAGTTGAACTCTGCCAATGTTAATTAGACTACTTTCCCTTTGTATCTTACATAGTTTAAGTAATAGTTGTTTTGCTCTCGTGTTGCATTGGCAGTTCCGAGGAATAATCTATATCCCGCCCATTCCTCCGTTAACTCGCTATACAGAATATGTGATAATTCGTCGTCTTTCGAGGCTCAGAGCATGGTTGACTTTTGTGAAAGATTGGTGTTTGAATGACTTTTTAACAACTGGAACCGTTGATGTGAAGAACTCACTATTTGGAGAATGCTTGATATCTCTATAATGAACCATTATTGTAAGAACTGCCTTCTGCTTCTCAAGATTTAAAGAGATATTAGCATACATCATTCATCTAATAAAACCTTTTCTTTACAATTCCTAATTAACCACTTACACAACTCTAAATAATGTGACAGCTTAAGTTGTTGCTAGCTTTCAATCAAGTTTTTATTATTATCAATCTTGTATGTATTCTCTCATTCTGCCTTCTTTTTGTAGAACTGACCTCCCTGGTGTTTTTCTTTTCGATTGTCACTTGGCAGGTGCTAGAGTAATCATTTGGGATCTCAGAGAGAGATTCTTGTTTGGTTTTTAAAAATTGGCGATGTTGGATCTTCTCGCTTGAGATATTTCCTTCCTCAAGCAGATAATGTAAGACTGTCAACTTCAGTGGAGCCTCCTCTTTGTTTGTCTTGCTTGCTTCTCTTAGCTGAACTTGCATATAATTTTCAGGTTCTTGATGAGATATGCCGATTGATTGATGATTAATTCAGAGACTCGGTGTTGTTAAGCGTTTGCCGAGCATTGTTGGTAGGTCTTCAAATTCTCTTTTGTACTTTGAATTCGCAAACCTTCCATTATAGCTTGTATATAATTTGTACACATTATCTTGCTACAGTAGGGATATGTTTGGGTGTTGCTTAACTGAGGCCCCTCTCGTGCATTCTCTGATTCAGATGTTGTTATGATGGAAGAAGACTTCGATATCTTGAAGGTCTATCATTTCCTCTGTCTATGTCTCTCTCTCTCTCCAATGCATATGTGATATGTGTAATTATGTCTGTGTTCGGTTCATAAATAATGATGGCCGAATTTTTTTTTTGGTCAAGAAAGAAACAGTGCTAGGTTGGTTACTGATAAATTCATTTTCATTCTTCAGGTGTTCTTTATAGCCAGTGGAGATGGCCTCCCTCGTTCGGTGGTGGAGCCAAAAGCAATAGAGGAATATGCTTGTAAATAGGCTTGTCATTGGTGGGGATTTAATCTGTACTCCTTGTTAATAGGCTTGCTTTCCTTAGTTGGATCAGTTTAGGTGTCAATAGAGGAATTCTTTTTTTGGACGTAATGGTATTAATAAATTAGGTTTGTTTGGCAGTCTATATAAAGGGGTGCCAAGCCTAGAGTTTACCTTGTAAAAAATAACTCCTGCCGTTCTCCCTGGTGACTTTAGAAAAAGTAAGGCTTTTCTTCTCTGTTGGCGGGGAGATAAACTCATTGCAATGCAGAAATCTCGGTACAGTGCAGCAACTAAAATAGCTCTTTCTTTTGGTCGTTTGTGCTGTTCCTTTCTTACAACCTTTTTCCTTTAATGTATGCGCTGTCTTTATTCGCTCCTTAAGCCACTTTGATTTTTGTTTGTTTATGACTTGATGCTCCTTTAATTCCCTACAATTATGTAAGTCCTTAGTTATTTATTGTTTTACGTGGGCAAAATTTGTTGTTTAGCATGTCGAGCCATGATACTAAAGAAGTTGTTGGATCCATATCGACTACCTTTCGAGCCATGGAGACGACGTTCACTGAGTTGCACGATAAGATTAAATCTTTGACTGCAATGATACTGAAAGCTGATACTGAATTTCAAGTGCTAAAGAGGATGTCGAAACGTATTCTTGATCAAGCATCTGGAAGTTCACCTCCCACTGATGTTCCCGTCACACCTACCGTAAAAAGAGTTTATTATATTGATTCAAACCCAGAATCAGATCGCGATGGCGATGGTTCACACAAGAGGCAAAAATATGCGGTCATGGAAGAATTAAATGAGTCGGTGAAGGTATATTTAATTTATTTAAACAATTTGGACTTGTGTCATTTTAAAGTGTTTATGATGTACCTATGTATTGTAATTTTTGTTAAATTCAAATCGTAGGTGGAATTTCCGGTGACTGCATCTGGAAGTTCAGCTCCCACTGTTGTTCCTGTCACACCTAGCGTAAAAGGACTTATTTATATAGATTCCGACTCAGACGCAGATGGCGATGATTCACACAAGAGGCCAAAAAATGCGGCTGTGGAATATATAAATGTGTCGGGGAAGGTATATAGAATTTATTTAAAGAAATTACACCTGTGTGATTTTAAAATGTTTATGATGTACCTATGTATTGTAAGTTTTGGTAAATTCAAATCGTAGGTGGAATTTCCGGTGACTGCAATAATGGCGTTAGATAATGATAAGGATCGTTCCATTGCGCGTTTCATCTTTGGTGATGGTCTACAAGATGATAAATGGCTTGTTGAGAATTTTGGCCATAGTTTAAGACGTCTAGAACTGAAGGATTTGCTGCCGGAAATATGGCTTCATGGTTATGTAAGTATTTTGTAGTTCTGTTTTGGTAAGTCATACTTGACCACATATTAGCTATACTAATCTTGGGTTTTGCTTATTTTAGATTTTGACTGCTGTAGCTTGTCAATTAACTGTTGATGTTAGGGCTTGGGGGAAAAAGGGACCTTGGTACCTTCCATCCAATTTTGAGGTAAGAAATAATTATGGAAAGCTCTTTACAGTAAGTTTACTTTTTTCTTTCTCCCAAAGTTGAATAGTGAATGTGAACTGCTACCCAGGATTTGGTTGTGAAAATGGGTTGGACTCCAAAAAAAGCCGTGGAAAATTATAAGAACCTATATCTTGGCGGCACCTTTGAATGCACCAAAGTATGGTGTAATAATATTAGTGATTTTTCCAGGGTACTCTATTCTCTTAATGTTTTGCCCTTTACTATATAGTCCATTCATTCTTTCGTCATCATTTACTTGTTTATTTATTTCAGATATATTTTCCAATGAATGATGAGAACCGCCATTGGTTTCTTATTGTGTTTTTCATGGACCGAAAGGTAGTGCATGTAGTGGACTATTTGCCCATTGATTTGGGTTTGCTGGAAAATCGTAGGAAAAGGGTGCAAGGAATGGTGGGTGATCAAACTATTCCCTTCGTGTAAATTTAGTAAGTCAATTTTCTTTTTTTTTTTTAATTTTTGTACTGTAATAGTTACGTGGTTAAGTTTGTTGTTACAGTTGAAATTCTTTTACAAGATGCTTCAAGAATTTCCAGACAAGCCATCAACCTATGAAGTGCCCAAAGTGCATAAGTTCCAAATCATAAGTCCTCCATACGTTTCTAAGCAAATTGATGAGTTAGTATTTCTTTGAGTATTTTGATTATTTCATTTCAATTGACAATCTTATTTTCAATAATAAATGCTATTTTTCCACGTAGCTATGAGTGCGGGTTTTACGTCTGTCAGTGGATGTTGCACGGAGAGGCTGATAATAATTCGTATACGGCGGTATAATACAATCCTTTCCTTCTAAATACGATTCCATCCACGTGAGATTCTACACTATCAAATCGAAATCAACATGTTAAGAGTAATGTTCTAAATTTGCTGCAGGTTTGTAGTAATAGAGGTCGACTATCCTTGGCCATAAGTTTTGTCAAAGATCTCTCAAATACAAGGCACTCTCAAATTATTGATGAAGCAAGGGCCGTTTATGAAAGACATTTCAATGGGAAAATCAGCTCAAAATGCCAAAAGAGTTTATTTGATTCATTTTAGAAAAGTAGTTGTTTTTGTTTTATTGGTAGTCGGTCGGTTTTACTATCACTTTGATCCCAACTGAATTCATTTTAGATTGGTTTTGGTGTTTGCCTTTATTTTTTCTTAAATCAGAATGTTGGTTCACGTTTTTGTGGCTTTGTTCCTGATGCTTGTTCAGCTAGGATAAGGCTTAAAGAAGGCGCCTAGGCTTGAGCTTTAACTGCCATGATTTCATTATGGGATTGAAGGGACCGGGGTTGTTAGAAGAAGAAGACTTTGACCTTTCGCCTGATTAGTGGGGTTTTTTGTTTATCTTTATTTTGGCCCAAAAAATGCGCCAATTCTTGGCTTTGGCCTTTAGATATCTCATATCTTGCCACCGGAGATGTATGCGTTCATCGGAGCAAACCTAACCATGTTGGATCCAACAAATAGCTCAATAACAAAATTTTAACCCAATAACAAGTGTTTTTAGTTGCTCAAAGCTGGATCGTATCGAGATAGTGGTAGAGATAGTGGTAGATTGATAATGTATATATAGTATCTTCTCCAACTAGAGCCTGTAACTTAAAGTCGGTTACAACTAATTTGCCTTTAAATCATAGCAAGACAACTAAATATCGTCACAAAGTCAAAGAGTTTCAATGACCCATTAAGTTGAATTGCTTCGATACAACGATCGATTCATTACAAAAAAGCACTGAAACTTTAATCCATATCAAACACGGATTCACACTAAAAAAAGGAAGGTATTGGTTGATCAATTTGTTCTTCTTGGGCTCTGGGATCTCACCAAAGAAAGGCATTTTTGGACCGGTAGTATTGGCAGATGATTTACACGTGGACAGACAAGTCAAACAATTAAAGGGTATTGTTTTGTTTCTCAACGAACATGAAAAGGGAACGAGACAAGCAGACAATTCAAACAATTAAAGGGTATTGTTTTGGTTCTCAACGAAAATGAAAAGGGAAACAAAACTAGAGTACTGGCAGGAGAACTAATCAACCAAATATCCAGAATATACTACTGCAGGAGAAATGAACCACCATCTCTCTATGAATGGCTGCAACAGTTTGTAGGGTGTTGGACCAGATACAAAGCTAGTTGCATTCTCCTTATATCTCCGCATGGCTGCAACAGTTTGACAATGACAATGAGGCTTAGTAGCTGTTTCGAAAGGTTGTTTTCCTTCAAGGCCAAGTAGGAGAATTCTTGCTTACCCATATATTATAAGAAGCATCCCAAGATGCACCCATCACCCATGAGAACACCCAAACGCCACTATCAGACCTACATAAAATAAGATGCAGCATATGAGTTGTGGATATCTAAGTATGTTTCTAATTTATTCACAACGAACAATTCTTACTCGTGACGTTCGGGAATTGAAGGAATTGTCAAAGAAAATTGTTCCGGCACAGGTGGATCAAGTGTTGGTTCCACTTGTCGATAAAGATCCTCAAACAAGCCATCAAGAAATTTGATCTACATAAGTAGTAATCGCTTTATTCGGAATAGATGAAAACACAAATCAATTTAGAGATATAACTGTATTCGGATCAGGAGGTCAACCATACCATAGTTACTACTACGTTTCTACGAGATCTTTAGCGCATTTTAGAAGGATACGAATCCAATAGATGGACTTATTTTTCGTCCAGCATAATGACAGCTAAATACCAGTGAACTTCATCACCGTCCATTGCATCTTTCATGGGAAGACACACCTAAATAACGACGAAAAAGACCAAACTCAGCTGAGCATTGTAAAATACAATTTACAGAAATATCAAAAGCTTGATGGAACATCTAATTTATTCGCATATCCAATTTAAACAGTAGCTAGAAACAGTAATTGAGGAATATTTCAATGAAACAAGAAACGAATTGTTAAGAAGAAACCTTTCTGCATGTGTGAGCTCTTGCCAAGAACTTTGCACTGTAACACTCTAGAGCTTTTTTTGATGTCATTCCATAGTTAATTACCATTTCCTGATCATGGTTCATTTAAAATAGAAGATAACATATTTAATAGGAGAAACGGAATATTGCACCTAAAATAAATATACAAAGTAAACGGGAAAAAAAGAATGCAAATTGACGATCCATTAATTTGGAAGAACTTCTGGTCTTGCGTTTTGTCATCATCATGCCGTCCTTATCGTTCTGCATATTGCTCCTGGTTTGTGCCCCCTGACCGAGCTCCTGTACTGCTGTCCTGAATGAGCTTCTGGTGAATGCATAAAAGGAGTTAGCATTCTTAAACTAGGGCCAACGGGTGAGTGTTTTTCTCTATAAGGATACTGGAAACTTTATCTTCCTCATTAACCTCCACATGGAAAAGGAAAATAATATTGTATACGGGTAATAATTAACATGGAAACAATCCGCATCATCTATTTGGAAGTTGAATTTACCATATATAACACGCAAGCATTCTTTAGTTTTTTTTCCGGGTAATTCAAGCATTCTTTATTAGTTGCATTCTTTATCCAACTAATTAGCTGCATTCTTTATCCAACTAGTAACCATAACGAGAAACAATATAATAAAAATTTAAAGTACTAAAATATAAAAAAACTGTACACCATGACGGGAAAAAATAGAAAAAACTTATAACACGTGAAAAACGAATTAGGTTAACAACAACAGCAAAAAGACCTCTGCTTTGCGCCCGATTCAGCCCCTCTCCACAAACAGCAAAAAGACGGCACACCAATGGAGGAAGAGGGAGATAATATCAACAACAATGAAGACAACGATGTTGAAATCATACCAGAAACAATGACCTCTGACAACAATGGTCCTACTGTACAGGAGGATGACAAAAACGTTATTTAAAATTCTCCTTTTATCTGTGAGGAATTCCATGATTTTGAGGATGCATATGCGTTCTACAACAACTATGCTAAGAGTTGGGGGTTTTCTGTCCGTCGCCCAAGGAAGGTTAAGAACGTCAAGGGAGAGGTAACAAGTGCAGGCTTCGTGTGTTCCTGTCAGGGAGTTCGAGAAGCACATAAAGGTCCACAAAAGAGGGAGTCCCCTATGGAGATCAGATTTCACTGCATGGCTATGTTTCGTGTGAGCTTGAACAAGACAAAAAATAAGTGGGTTGCTGATATATTTAACTCACAACACACTCATGACCTAGTTAGGCAGAATCAGGTACATTACTTGAGGTCGCATCGAGGATTAACAGAAGCAGACAAGGCAGACCTCCGATTTAAAAAGGATGCCGGAATGAAACCTTCTCGGGCCATTAAGCTTGTTGTGCATTGTGTTGGAGGGCATGACAAACTTGGGTATACAGTTAAAGATGGGTTAAATTTCAGCACCAAAGATCGCTCTGAGAGAATCAGCGAGGGTGATGCAGCAACTGCACTGGCCTATCTAGAATCAAAGAAAAGCACATACCCACACTTCCTCCTCCGATACACTACTGATAAGGAAAAAAGGCTACACTTTTTATTTTGGGCTGACAGCATTTGCAGAGCCGACATTTCGTGTTTTGGAGAGTTGCTCGCATTTGACACAACGTACCAAAAAAACATTTACAATATGCCCCTGGTCATTTTTATAGGTACGCCATCCTAGTATGCCCTCTAAGTATTATCCTTTGCTTTGTTGTTTGAAGACACATAATGGCATCTAGAAAACAGCAAGTTTCTGATTATATGAACTCTACCATTGTTAACATATTCCTCATAGTTTTAGCTTTTCTCTTGCTGGTTCAAAATATTCTGATTTTTCCGAGTTTCTGTTTGACATTGTAGGTATCAACCATCACTTCAAAACTTGCTTATTCGGGAGTGCACTGTTGCCCAATGAGACTGACGAAACCTATATTTGGGCGTTGAAGATGTCAATTGTGAAGCAAATCAATAATCAAATGAACACTGAACACGAGATTTACGTGGTTTCTCCAACGATAAACGTTGAGACTAGTCCACGGCACAAAGGCGTTAGGTTATCTTATTCAATAGTGTTCCAAGATACCTTACAAATAGTCTCCAAGAACTATATATATGTGGCTGCCCCCAAGCCCTAATCTGCCAGACACAACTAACAAATATATACATATATTACAAAATGATACCCAAAGTTATCACTTTTAACACCCTCCCTCAAATTGATGTTGCTGCCGCAACATCAATTTGCGAGCCAGAAACCAATGGCGAGCAGACGCCACAGCCTTGGTCAACAGATCAGCAGTCTGATCTTTAGAAGTAATGTAAGAGAGCTCGATGATACCTGCCGTGACCAGCTGCCGGATATAATGGACATGTACCTCAATATGCTTTATCCGATCATGGAGAACAGGATTAGTAGCAATCCTGATAGCACTCGTGTTGTCAGCATAAAGACGGATAGGAAGAGCACACTTCACACCAAAGTCAGCTAACAACCGTTGAAGCCACACAATCTCTGATGTGACCTCACTCATGGATCGATACTCAGCTTCTGTAGATGATTTGGACACCCTGTCTTGTTTCTTGCACCGCCAAGAGACAAATGAATTTCCAACCTTCACACACCAACCAGACGTAGAATGACGAGTATCCAGGCAACCAGCATAATCAGCATCTGCATAAGCAGCCATAATGGGCTCACCCCCAGAAGGAAAGAACAAACCCACATTTGGTGTACCCCGAAGATAACGCAAAATGCGTTGTACTGCAAACCAGTGTGTTGTCCTCGGAGCTGCCATGTACTGACTAACCACTTGTACCGCATAGGCAATGTCAGGACGGGTATTGGTCAAATAAATGAGACTACCAACAATACTGCGATACGCAGTACCATTTGACAGCAATTCACCATCATCCAACCGAAGTTTGAGGTTCTGCTCCATGGGGGTACCAATCGGTTCACATTCATCCATCTGGGCCTCCTCCAACAGATCCGCGATATACTTGCGCTGACTCACATGAAGTCCAGCCACAGAGCGAGCAATCTCCAGTCCTAGAAAGTAAGACAAATCACCGAGTTCTTTGAGGTTGAAGGCATTCCGCAGTGTCCGAGTCAAGAACTGAATACCCTCCTCATCGTCGCCACTAATAATCATATCATCGACATAAAGCAGCCAGACAGTAAGCCCATGAGCAGTAGATCTAAGAAAGAGCGAGGGATCATTCTCACTCTGAACAAACCCAGCACCGAGAATTGTGGACTGGAACTTCTCAAACCACGCCCGAGGTGCCTGCTTCAAACCATAAAGAGAACGTCGCAGTAAACAGACCATAGAGCTGTCACCTTTAGCATAACCAGGCGGCCGTTCCATGTAGATTGTTTCCTTTAGATCCCCATGTAAGAACGCGTTCTTTACATCGGGCTGAAGCAGACACCACCCCTTCATGGCGGCAATAGCGAGTAAGCTGCGAACCGTTTGCATTTTGGCAACCGGAGCAAACGTCTCATCATAGTCCACCCCATATTGTTGTTTGAATCCTTGAGCAACTATTCATGCTTTCTCACGTTCAATCGACCCATCCGGATTAACCTTAAGAGCATAAACCCATTTGCTACCAATCACAGACATACCAGGCTGTCGAGGAACCAACTCCCATGTATGGGTAGCTTCAAGTGCATCAGTTTCTGTTGTCATAGCCTTTTCCCACTGATCAAGACCGCGGACTTGTTTATACGTGGCGGGAACAAATACCGAGGAAGTGGTGGAGAATGCCACAAAATCAGAGTGGCGAGCAGGAGGACGCCCCTGTGTCATACGGAGCGAGCGACGAAGGGCTGGACCAGGGTCCATATCCACCAACGAGGAGCCTGCAGAGTCAGAACTAAAAGTGGACGAGGAGCTAGAGGAGGAGGAACCAGTGGAAGCAGAGCTGGAGGAAGAGGACGTCGACGATGAGGAAATTACCGAGGGCGGAGTAGGCGGCCCATTATCATCATCGTCAGTCTCAACAGGTGGAAAGCTAGGAAGGGAAGTAAGAAAATCCAATTGCTCCTTAGAGGGAGAGGCTGCTGACGCATAATAGAGTTCATGTTCAAGGAAGACAACGTGACAGGAGATACGAAGACGTCGTGCAGTAACATCGTAGCAAGCATACCCCTTATGCTTCTCGCTGTAGCCTAGAAAAACACACTTAGCGGCCTTGGGTGAGAGTTTATCCCTCTCACAAAGGGGAAGAAGCACATAGCAGATGCAACCAAACACGCGCAACCAACCATAGTTGGGAATACGTGAATAGATAACCTGATAGGGCCTGCATTGGTTAAGAACCGGGGTGATTTGACGATTGATGAGGTATACCACTATATGAACAGCCTCAACCCAAAAGCTAGTGGGCACATACGAATGAAACAACAAGGCTCTAGTCAACTCCAAAACATGGCGATTTTTGCGCTCGACTAACCCATTCTGCTGAGACACTCCCGGACAAGACTGTTGAGGGAGTATGCCCTTCTGACGAAAGAGATCCTGCAATGGATGCGATGAGAACTCCCCACCAGGATCAGAACGCAAAATTTTGATAACTTTACCAAATTGGGTCGAAACCATCTGAATAAAGTCCCGAGCCACCTCAAAGAGCTCAGACTTCTTCTTAAGAAAGTAAACCCATGTAAACCGTGTCACATGATCAATAAACAGAGCAAAGTAGCAAAATCCAAGCCGCGATGGTACAGGGGAAGGCCCCTACAGATCGGTGTGAACAAGATCAAATGGTTCATCATACTTAGTCGAGCTTGCAGTAAAGGAGCGCTGAGAGATCTTAGCTTCCACACAGTGGACACACTCATGATCAGGAATAGACCGAATGGAACCTGACAACCAATTTTTCTTAAACATATAAAAAAAGTCTCGATTTATGAGGGTGGCCCAGCCGAAAATGCCACAAATCCCAATCTGACAATTTTACAGAATAACCAGTCGTGTCTAAAGTAGCAGAAAAACAAGAATCAATAGCTGCAGAATCGTGTATCTCCTTGATAGCACCACCAGCAGGCGAATCCCAGGCTGCAGTCCTGACTGAGGTGCCACCCCGATCTCCCTCCTGACGTCCAAGGCTATCAAGTAGATAAATCCGACCTCTTTTACTCCCTTTGCCTATCACCACCCCCGTCCTCATGTCCTGCACAGCGCATCCATGAGCATCAAAGACAATACGACATCCATCATCAGCTAACTGACCCACAGAAACCAAGTTGGGAAGGAGTTTAGGAACATAGAAGGCTCGAGAAAGAGACAACTGATCACTGTTTACATTACCCATACCAACAATAGCCATATGGGAACCATCAGCTACCTGCAGAGAAATACAGTATGCGGGCGAAGAGAAATAAAAATTGACCTATCACTAGACATATGATTCACGGCAGCAGAATCAAGGTGCCACGGAGTAGAAGATGAAGATACCATACCAGTAGAAAAGGCAGCAGTCAGAGCAGAAGGTAGAGATTTCTGAAGAGCTTCACGAACAAGATGGCGAATCTCCTCAGAAGACACCCCAGCAGAGCTTGATGAGCTACCAGAGGCAGAAGATGGCGCAGCCTGTGTAGTGACATAAACCGCACCCGGGGGAGCACGAGGGGCGGTGGGATGTGAACCACCAGTCGACTGAGAGTAACCCGAACGGTTACCACGACCCCGGCCACGCTGGACAAGTATCGGGCAGTCACCAATGACGTGGCCTGCTGCCTTGAAGTAGTTGCACACAATGCGCTTAGGACAATGAAGCTGAACATGTCCCGGCTCCTTACAATGATAACATATAATCACCCCAGATGGTGTGCGACCAAACTGAGGACGCCCAGCCTGAACTGCAAATACCGTACCAGAATCCGAAGAGTGAACATCAAGGCGAGCTTGAGTACGAAGACGAGTCTCCTCACGAATCAACTCTCCAAGGACCTCCTCGAGCGACCCCACATTACGGTGGAGAAGAGAGGAACGAACCCCCGCAAAGGCAGGATTAAGGCGCATAAGAAATCCCATCAGTCGAGAACTCGCCCGATCCTTGAGGACTTCCACCGAGACCTCAGTAGAGACCAGTGACGTGGTTAGCATATCCTGCTCAGTCCAGAGATTGAGAGCAGCCTGATAGTAGGAACGAATATCAAGATCCCCCTGCTGTAGAGAGGCAATCGCGGTCTCAAGCTCAAACTTCCGCGAGACATCAGCTTGAGAATTGACAGCATGTAAGTGCTTCCACATAGCGTGAGGAGTCGGAAAAGCACGGAGACTGAGAGCAATCGCCGGATCAACTGACGATAAAATCCAGAACATAACCTGGGCATTCTCAATTGCCCAATCAACTTTTTTCTTAGCGGACGCATCCACCCCGGGCTCAGGAGAGGTGCCGTCGAGAATAGGTAGCAACCTACGCCCCTGAACAAAGACACGACACTGCAATTCCCAAAGTGGGAAATTCTTCCCTGTGAACCGAACCGATGGAACATCCATCTTTGTACCTTCCATGATAATCAATGAAAACAAAAAGGAACCCACTAGGCAATTTGCAATTCCCACACGTAGCTAGCCTAAATCCACCACAAAAAGACAACGAAACCAGGACCAAGGAATTATGTATCAGGCAGGTTGGCAATAATCACACGCAGCCAGCCGCAAATCACCAGAAAAAGAAAACGGACAGCCAGCTGAGACTGAGAAATCAGGAGTCGGACGGCGGGTAAACTTAACCAAGGAATTACCAGAGAGTAGGCGCGAGACACGAACCCAAAAAGCCAGCTGCGGGAACCCGAGAAGCAGCTACAGTAAAGCGAAAATCCACGTGAACCACTGCAGAAGTCGAGAGAGCAGCGGACACCAAGATATCCAACTAAACCACACAATTGAGAAGAGGCTCTGATACCATGTCAATTGTGAAGCAAATCAATAATCAAATGAACACTGAACACGACTAACACAAAATGATACCCAAAGTTATATATACATATATTACAAAATGATACCCAAAGTTATCACTTTTAACAGAAGATAGTGAAGGAAATGTTGGGGGACATTCCGCTACGTACAGTTGTCACGGATGGGGATAAAGCCATGAGGAAAGCTATTGCTCATGTGTTTCCAAATGCAACACATCGACTATGTGCATGGCATTTGTCCAAGAATATCACTGGCTGGGTGAATAATCGACCCGACTTTGAACCCCGATGGAAGAAGTTAGTAACTGTTGAGTACGAGCCAGAAGAAATTGAGGAGAAATGGAATGCATTGGTAAAGGAAAGCGAACTCCAGAACAACCAATGGGTGTCGAAAAAACTATTTGGGAGACGCAACGAATGGGCGGACACATACTTGCGCTCACATTTCTTTGCTAGGTTGACAACCACATCAAGATGTGAAAGCATAAATGCGGTTGTTGCAAGGTATGAAAATGAGAGGTTATGTTTGCTTGACTTTTTCACTCAATACGACCGGTGGCTCAGGGAAATGAGAGAGACAGAGATTAGATTAGATTTTGAGTCTAATTATGGTGTAGTTCCTATAAAGAATTCAATCCTAAAGCCCCTCGAGCAAAGTGCAGCAAAGCTTTTCTCAAAGGCTGCATTTCTTTTGTTAAAAAATGAGTTTGAGGAGGTTATTGGAGTCATTAAGGGTAACCAAACTGAAGAGGGGAACCTACACACTTACACTGTTACCATGTTCAACAAAGAGAAGGTCATAGAGGTGAAATACAACATTGAAACAAGCGATATGGAGTGTAGTGGTCAAAAGTTTAAGAGTATTGGGATACCTTGCGTTCATATTCTAATTGTTCTCAAAGAAGAAAAAGTGAAGACTATTCCTGAAAAATTGGTACTCAGACGTTGCTCGAAGAACCCAAAGTCCCTAGACACTCTGCCAGAACCAAGTACATTGGGGGATGACAGCTGTTTCAGCATTAGGTACGGGTCACTACAGTTCATGTCTCAACGATTCTGCTTATTAGGAGCAGACACTCCTCTCTCTTATCGAATGGCTCAAGATGAGTTGACAGCAGCGTGTAACAAGTTGGAGATGGTAAAGAAAACCCCCGCCGAGAGAGAAAGGATTGACAAGTTCAAAGATGTTTTGAACCCAAATCAAGTGAGGTTTAAGGGCTGTAGAAAAGGAAAAGGAAAAAAAACTTAAGAAAAAAGGAAGAAAGTGTGGGAACTGCGGGCTAAGGAATGGGCATTATAGGAGCACTTGTACTAATCCCCCAGTCGACGTGGTAGAGTCTCAATCTGATGAGGAGGATGACGACGATGACATGGACGATGATGAGGACGATGATGGGGATGATGATGGGGACGATGATGGGGACGACGGAGAAGATGGAGACGACGATGATGGAGATGATGACCAAGGTGGTCAGCCCCCAAAGGTAATTAGCAACTCTGGTTAGGTGTTCTTGATATAGTTATTAGTGTTAATAACCTACAGTTGTTATTTTGTTTTTACCATAAGCAACAAATGAGCAGGCATAATACTACTGGAGAGCCCATAGGAAAACGTCAGCCACAACAGAAGGTTATATATCATTTGTTTATTCACTAAAATTATCGATTTGTTAGAAATGGCTATTAGCTTAAGAGTTTATTAGCCCTCTAACAGATCGGGGGCACGTACTAGGAGCAATACTAGTCAACAAGAGAAGGGAGCAGAGAAGGGAGCTAAGAAGCATACATGACATAATGCTGGTAGTACTAGTCGGCATGATGATAGTCCAGGCAATGAACATCAACTGGTACTTTTCCAATCATGTTTTTATTTAACCGGCAAGATTAGATGATTCTTTGTGTTGGAAGTTACATCTTTAATATTATTTTTTCTTATTTTGGTCTGCTACAGAAACAACATCAGACTAGAACCCGTGATGCAAAGAACAGAAGCATCAAGAAAAACAAATGAAGTTCACTAGCACTTCCATAGCAAGAAGTTGAAACGCCCATGGAAAGCAATGACCACTTTTTATTGAGTTTACAATTTCATTATTGATTTTAGGGGACAAAATCTTTTAGCTTGGTATATTTCACAAAAGTAAACTCCATCGACACTTCATATTTTTGTAGGACAAATGAACTGTTTGCAATTGAAAGGACATACCTGGCTTTTCTTCTTTGTTTTGTTTTGTTTTTTTGTGTGTGAAGCAGACCTGGCTAACTAATGCCTCACGGGTTGCTCCTCCATAAACTGACAACATAAGAACATGTAGTTCTTTGAATCAGATGTTGAAGCCAAATATATGGAAAACCATTCATGTGTCTAACTAGTAAAGCCGCCTAAAATTGTAACTGTGACATTGGAAATGAGTAATTTACCTCCACTCTGAAGTGCTTTTTCAATTTGTCCACTTCAGATTTCCTTGAGGCCTCAACTGACTCAATCTCCAAATCCGTATTTTGTTTGGTAACACCACGTGCTGCTCCCTGATGAAAATGCAGACGAAATTTGCATGACTCAAACGGATAGCACAAGGGTTGCTAGTTCAGGAAGAGACTGGAAAAGGAAACAGATAGCAAAGAAACAAGAAAAATTACTCACGGCAGCAGAGGCATCTCGACTAAGTTGCAAAGAAGACATTCCTAGCTGTGAACCAAAATTCATATGCTGCATGTACTCTTCTCAAGCTACAATCAGGTGCAGGAGCTTCTTCTGTACTCCAATGTATGATCAACAGCCTAATGCAAAATCAACAATTAAGAAAATGTTCTTTGGAAATATAGAAAACAAAATCCAAACGTTCTAGCAACACAATCGAAATATTGGAGGTGTTTGGTCTATACTACAAAACCCAATTCCATATTCATCCATCATCTACTATTGATTGAATCTGAAGTTAAGCAACCATTGCTCAAGTTACTATCTGAAACTATGTAGAGCATTCAACATGACCTAGGAAGCTAAATGCAATTGTCCAGACAAGAGAAACAGTTCACAACATGAGCTCATACTAAACTCAGTTAAACAACCCGGTATAATTAAACAATGCACTCATTAGCTTGATGTGAAGGACTATGTTCTATTTAGAGGACTTTTATGTTCTGTTTAGAACCGATCTATCAACAAAGGCCAGATCTGTCAACAAACACTCAAAGCTTAGATACCTGTTTTCGATGCCCAGTACCCTGCTTGTGCTGCTCCCATTCATGGCCTCCTCGAAGCACCTTATCTCCTCGAAGTTCCTTCAAGTTCTTCCTCCTCCCCCGATTCGCAAGCCTCAAATCAAGATGAAAACAAAACCAAATAAAAGAAACGAGGTCAGAAACCCAAAGTTTGGAGTCAGTAATTGGGGAGTGTCCAGTCATGTCCTGATTTTAAAAGGAACTCAAAGAAACGAAAAGAAAAATTGCATAGCAACTACCTGCAATCGTTTCTTAGGGGGCCTTTTTAATCCGAGGGAATGGGACCATAGCTTCCGCTCTTACCAATCCAAATTTTTTTTGTATGCATCTCGTGCCAAACAAAGAGGAAATCAAAGAACCGAAAATGAAAACCAAAAATTTGGGGAAGGAAAAGGAGAAGGAAAACCGAGATTTCACTAACTCTTATCTTCCAGTTGGAGCATCTTCGCCTAACACAACCCAGAGGAACAACCCCAAATCCACAAGGTCTCATTAACCGAGCAACTCGTCGGCAGCTACGCGGAACCGCTGTCGCCAATAGATGGAATCGTCGACTCTCTCTCTCTCTCTCTCTCTCTCTCTAATCGTCGGCAGCTACGCGGAACCGCCGTCGCCAGTCGATGGAATGATTGGAATCGTCAACTCTCTCTTTCTATCTACTCGTCGGCAGAAACGCGGAACCGCCATCGCCTCTCTCTCTCTCTCTCTCACTCAGATTGACGACATGCAAGATAGAATGAGAATGGGGGGGGTCAGAATGAAGGAAACGTTTCTGGGGGACGAACCAGATCTTGTTCAAAAGACACGCAAATTTTTGGCGAAAAAAACGCTATTCTGAGAAGGTAAAAACCAAATTTTAACAATTTTGATTTTCTGTTTACGTTGCATTTTGCCGCTACCATTAGGACACTTTTTTTTACACATTTTTGTAATGAAAAATTAGAGAATGGATGGTTATTACTTTTTTCAATTCACCACAAATAAAATTTATCATATTAAAATATGAAATTAATTTCGTATATAACATTTACAATTATCGGTTTGTTACCGAATCGTTACAAATTAAATGTTGGTCATGTTTTGAGGTCGGGTAGTTTGTTCGTTAAGTATATGACACTAACCACTTGAACGACATATAAGATGTCAGGTCATGTGTTCGTCGACATATTTGCTTTGCCGATTAAGAATGCCCTCAGTTGACCTTTCAATTTGATACCAAGAAAGTATGGAAGTAGACATAGTTTTTTCAACTTAAAAGCTGTCTGGAACCCGTTTGTGAGCCATTGAGTTCTCTCATTGTCATCCTAAACAACATAATATCATTCACATACATTAACAAAACCACCATACAACTAGAGTGAATTGTAACGGTGATTGAGCGTTCAAACTTTTGAACTTAATTTGTACAAAACGGTCACCAAAAGTCTAATTTGCAACGACACGGTAACAAAAGTTTGAACTGGTATGAAATGGTCACACTGTTTAATTTGTGACCGTTTTGTTCTAAGTAAAAAAGTTTTGTTATCAAATGGTTACAAATTAAAGGTTTGTGACTGCTTTGTACTAAGTGCAAAGGTTTGTGGCCATTTATGCTAATTACCCGTAGTTCTCGTTTAGCTTTATGCATAATATAAAGGAACATGTGGTTTTTAAGAATTGTGGAGTATTTAAGTTGGGATAATTTTATTATTTCTTTTCGTGTAGTTACATGTTTTTAATTCTTGTGTTGTCCTTTAAGAGTTATTTTATTCGAATGAAAGATTAGTCAGTCCAATGGGATGGTCCAGACCGAATCAAGACACATATGGTTTGATCCAAACCGAATCAAAGTTATAACGATTCGACTTTGGTCCTTGATTATGAAGAAATTTTGGTCAGGTCCAACAAAAATTTTGTAATACCAAAAATACAATTTATTGTTTTCAATGGATGAAAAGTACACTTCAATTCCCTCATTAACCGCCAATAACTATTAGCAAACTTTTACTATTTTAATTTTAGTTTGTGATAATTTCAGGCGGCATGGCAGTCCAATTTTTTAGGGAAAGTATAGAAAATAGAAATATTGGAGGGAGCTTCTAATATTTTGTATTGTTTTTAAAATTGGAAACGTACAATTCAATTTCATATTTACCAGCCAATAACTAAGAGGAAAATTTTAATATTTTAAATTTTCGTTGCGATAAATTTTGGAGGCAGACCTCTCCAAATTTTAAGGGAAATTCCAAATATTGGAGTGATAGACCGTTAATTACACATGATTTTACCCCTGTTCTCACACTGTTTGAGATGTGATTTCTCGTGTTTTAAGCCGATTTCACGTAGGTTGTGCTTGTTTGTGATATTTCAGGTCCTAGTACATGAATGGAGGCTTGGGAGCGAGTTTGGGGTCGATTGGACGAAGATCGGGCGCGAGGCAAGTCACAAAGGAGGCCACACGGGCACACCCACAAATCACAAGGCCGTGCAACTCATATTTCTGGCCGTGTGAGATTGTGCGAGAGCAAACACGGCCTGCCCTGACAACACACACGGCCGTGTGAAGAAGTGGCTTGGCCGTGTGACTTTCGCCGAGAGCAAACACTGGAAGATGGAAGTCACACACGGCCGTGCGACCCTGGCCGTGTGAGAAGCCTGAAAATCGAACTAAGTGGAACGCAGCGTTTTGACTCACACGGGCAACTGGGTATGCCACACGGCCGTGTGGCCCTGCCCGTGTGAGTCGGGATTTCCTGGTTTTAACCCAATTCCGGGCTGCAAGAGAGAGAATCGGACTTTTAGAGCAAAAACAGAGCCCTAGAGAGAGAAAGGACGAAGAACACATCCTAGAAGCCATCTTGGAGCTGGGTTTCATCAAATCAAGCTTGGAGATCGTCATAGGAGTGGAAATCATCATCCCAGAGCAGATTCTTCCCATCAGTATGAGTATGACTGCTTTGTATCTTGTTTTCCTCTCTCTCTATGGAGTAGAACCCCTCTCTCACTTGGGGATGAAGAACCCTAGTTCTATGTGTTAGGGATTGATTGTAATGACTTGGGATGATATTACTGTTTGATTTTAATCGAATGATGCATGTTTATTGAGTCAATTGAAGTCTGATCAACTTTTCCTGATTCCTGCTGCAATCTGAGATAAATAGAATCTGATTAGGTTGTTAGAGTCTCATCATTCGATAGTAGGAGATTGGCTATACGAGAGTTAGCCAGTTTACTGCTTTGTACTGGAATCCAATTCCAGTAGTGGAGTTCTGTTCTTACTGCTTCAGCTTTCTATCCCGGTGAAGACTAGTCGTCTGCCGGGTAGTTAGACTGAGAGGGCTTGGTCAACTTAAGAGATTCCAAGCTACTGTCGGATCTTCCGCAGTCTAATCAACAGTAAATCAACCCAGGGAAATACAATTGAAACCTAACTAAGGAGCTAGGGGGATTCATTCCCGAGTGACTCTTACCTGCTTGAGAAAACCGAATAATTTCCTGCTTTCTTTCTGCTTTTGCTTTTAAACAACAATCACATACTTTAGTTGGCTAGATAATAGAGAATCACTGAGTAAGCAGTAGACCTAGACCCCGGGTTGATAATATAACTTGCCTGTTACTGCATTCCCGGTCTGCGATTACACTTGGTCGCAGATTGGTGTTGTGTTTTATCGTGTCAAGTTTTTGGCGCCGTTGCCGGGGCCCCTCTAGGTTATTGGGGAAACGTGAGAATTTGTTACTCTAGCTTTTTATTTAATGCATTTTATCTCTTCCACCTGTGTGCCTTCACGGGTTGCTTCTGCTGATTGTGTGCAGGTAGTGCATGACCCGTAGCCAGTCGGGAGATCTACTACCACTAGACCAGGAGCTTGAACGAACCTGCAGAAACTTCAAGCGGGCTCTAAAGGCGCGACTGGCTGCGGAGGAGGCGCTAGCACAGCTACAGATCACTGAAGAAGAGGAGATGGCTGATCCACAGGGCCATGATGTGGTCGATCCCGAGGAGCAGACCATGGGATCCTACTGGACCGCTAGAGCTGCGGACATGAGGTCACCCATTCAGCATCCTCATGTCCCAGCCAACAATTTTGAGGTGAGCACCTCAGTAATCACCATGCTGCACGGTTCAGTGGTGTTCCGTGGTAGAGAGGGGGAGTGCCCTCGTTCACATCTCAGGCGATTCCACGAGCTCATCGATGGAATCAAGATCAATGGGGTCCCAGCAAATGCCATCCAGCTGAGGTACTTCCCATTCACCTTGGAGGGGCATGCCAAGGAGTGGCTAGACACTCGACCTCCGGGATCCATCACCACGTTCGCCAACCTGGCGGACAAGTTCCTTACACGCTACCATCCTCCGTCCAAGACGGCGGACTTGCAGAAGCAGATTAACCACTTCACCCAGGATGAAGATGAGACCATCCGGGACGCTTGGGAGAGATACAACAGCCTTTTCCTGAGGTGTCCCAATCATGGTTTCAATGATGCTTTCAAGGTGGGAACCTTCTATCATGCCCTCTTCCCGGAGGACAAGCAGCTGATTGATTCAGTTTGTGGCGGGAACATGCTGACCAAAACACCGCCACAGCTGAATCAACTCTTTGAGGAGATGGCGGAGAACGGGTACGATTGGGGCACTGCCAGGAGATCGAGACGAGCACCAGGCCGGGGTGTGCATGCTGTGGGCACCCAGTCATCTTATTTGGTGCAGGTGGTATCGAAGCTGGTTTCAGCTATCGATCGTTCTGGTTTGATTGCAGGTACCGGACAGCAGCAGGCTATGCTCTGCCAGTGGTGCGAGAGCACCCATCATACAGTGGAAGACTGCCAGGCGATGAAGGAATCGACCACGTCCCAGGAGCAGGTGAACTTCATCAACAATGTCAGGCGCAATGACCCCTACAGTAACACCTACAATGAGGGGTGGCGCCAGCATCCCAATTTCTCTTGGGGTGGGGCAAATTCCAGACCACCAGTCCCCCAGGGACCAGCGGGCTTCCAGAGGCCACCATATCAGCCCACACAGGGGCAATTCCAGCAGCAGCAGTCTCTCTACCAGCCCATGCAGGGGCATACTGCTCCATCACAGCCGCGACCTTTCCAGCAGCCAGGTGCAGCCCCTTCCGCCCCAGTGCACAATGATCAGATGGCTGAACTGCGGGAATTGGTGGGTTCTCTCGCCAGTTCTAGTGCTCAAAAATTTAACACCATCGAGCAGTTCATGGAAAAGGCATCGGGTAAATTCCTGGCTCTTGAAGCTGGCCAGAGGAACACACAGGCTGTCTTGCAGGATATCCAGACCCAGCTTGGGAGTGTGGCTCAAGCAGTGGCACAAAGGGCTCCTGGTACCTTGCCCGGGCAGACCATCCCTCACCCTCAGAACCCGAATGAGCACTGTAATGCCATCATAACCAGGAGTGGCAAGATGACTGTTGATCCACCTGCTCGGGCACAAGAGAGAGAGGCCCCTGCCTCGGCATCTCCAGCAGCTGAAGCAGAAGCCGAGAAGGAGGTTAAGGTGTCTGCACCTAAACCGCAACCAGTAGTGAAGGAGTATATCCCTAAACTCCCCTTCCCTACTCGGTTGCACAAAGACAGGCTGGAGGCAGAGTTCGAGAGCTTCATGGCCATGCTTAGGAAGCTGAATGTCCAAGTGCCTTTCCTGGAGGCACTATCTCAAATGCCTAAGTATGCGAAGTTCCTGAAGGATCTTCTCTCAAAGAAGCAGAAGCTGAGCGAGCTGGCCACTGTGGAGCTCAGCGAGGAGTGCTCGGCCATTCTGCAGAACAAGCTTCCGCAGAAACAGAAGGACCCAGGTAGTTTTACTATCCCGTGCTCTATAGAGAATTTGCATGTAGAGAGGTCCTTGGCGGATTTAGGTGCTAGTATAAATGTCATGCCATATAAACTGTTTCAGAAACTAGGCCTAGGTGAACCCCGTGCTTCTAGGATGAGCCTTCAATTAGCTGATCGATCTGTAGTGCATCCTAGGGGCATAGTGGAAGACCTTCTGGTTAAGGTTGGCAAATTCAATTATCCTGTTGATTTTGTGATTTTGGACATAAATGAGGATGTGAATGTCCCATTGATACTGGGAAGGCATTTCCTGGCCACCGCCAAGGCCCTCATAGATGTGCATGATGGGACCTTAGTTTTGAGGGATGGTGAGGAGCGAATAGCGTTTTCAATTTCTAATACTCATCCTGCTTCGTCACCTTTGCATGCTGTATCTCACCAGGAGCACGAGTCTGTCGTGTATCCTCCTGTGTTGCCTATTTTGCAGGATCCGCCTCCCATACCTTCGCCGCCACTCCCGTCCACTCCGTCATCGAAGGAACAAATCAGGGAGGAGTGGCGGCCGAAACAGCAGGCAGCTAAGCCTGCTCGAAAGAAAGCCGGAGACCACTATAAGCTGGTCCCGCCCCCACCTTGGCCATCCGAGTATTCACTCGCTTGCATCCTGCCGGATGGCCAAGTTGAGTTGGCAAATGCTGGTGGCCACATTCGGCGTGTGCATGGCCACCATTTGAAGTTGTACCTCAAGAGCGAGGTGGATCCGCTCTTGAAGGCACCTGCTCCTTCACCTCACTGAGCATCCACCGACTGGCGTCCAGCTAAAAGACGGTAAAGAAGAGCTTGTGGGGAGGCAACCCCACCTAGGTTTGCATTTTCTTCCCTTTTTCCTTTTGATTTTTTGTTCGAGTCTTGAGGGGTTATTCACGAGTTGTATGTCGTTCTGGAGTGAAAACAGGTCATTTTCAGAGTTCTGGCAGCTCACACGGCCAGCCCTGAATGTCACACGGCTGTGTGGAAAATAATTTTGGCCGTGTAAGCTCTCGCAGAATTCCACACGGCCAGATGAGATGCTGGCACGGCCGTGTGGAAAGTTGCCTTGGCCGTGTCTGCTCTCGCATAAATTGGCACGGCCAGACGAGCACTCGGCACGGCCAGACGAGCACTCGGCACGGCCAGACGAGCACTCGGCACGGCCGAGTGCAATTCCTCGGCCAGCCCGTGTCGGCCGACACGGGCAAAGGTGCTCGAGACACGGCCTATTTATTCGGCCAGCACGGCCGGGTCGTCAGAAAATTCCAATCCACTCGCCGGAAACCTCTCCCCCTCGCAGGAAAACCGCGCCAAAACCCCACTTTTCGATTTTTTCGGCCATTTTTTGTCATTTTTTCACCAAACCAACAACAAACCCACCCTTCCTACACCAAAAGCGGCCTATCCCTCCATTTTGAGGAGATTTGGCCGACGTTTTTGTCGCCGGAGACGATTTCCGGCGAGACTCCGGCGAGGCTCCGACGAGCACTTTCGGGCATTTTTTCGGTGTTTCGTCGCTTCCATCGCCTTCCACTCATCATCCCTTACACCTCTACTTGAGTCTCCAGGTTTGATTTTTCCTTTAACTATGTTAATTGTGGAGAATTGGGTGTTAGGGTGCATGTTTAGAGAACCTCATTGAATCTTGTGATTTTTTGTGCAATTGATTGAGGGGAATGCATGGAGTGTGTTTGAATTGTGTTGGGCAAAGTCCCTCTTGATTGTTTGAGCCCTTGTGTGCGAGAATTGTGCCAATTTCATGCTTACCTTAATAGTGCACACAAGGTGTTCGATGAAATGCCTGTTTTCGTACCATTTTGTGGGGGTCGGTTGGGGCCCTTCATGATGTGCTTTGAGGGTGTATTTGGTATGAATGTGAACCTTGAGTTGCCTACTTGTTCATGGATGTGCACCCCCACTCAGATTATGCTTGATTTATCGAGTTTCTGACCCCCGAACTATGGATGAAACCATGGTTAGGCTGTTTTCTGTTCTTAAGTGTGGGGGAGTGATTAACATTTTCCTTGGCTGTTTGGTTCCACTTTGGGTTGTTCTTTTGCAGGACCATGTCGAAACCCAACCTCCGGCACCAGTTTGTTCAGGATTTGAGAAGGGGGCCCCACCGGGATCGTTTTCAGAACGTCCTGGCCTGCAAGTTTGGGCAGCATCATTACTGGTCGAAGCGCGAATTGGAGAAGCTCAACTGCTACGAGTAGGGATGGCAACAAAACCCGAACCCACGAGTACCCACCCGACCCAACCCGGTCAACGCGGGTAAAACCCGTGTTGACGGGTTTTGGGTCGGGTTCGGGTTTAAACCCGCTACACTATTCACCGGGTTGGGTTGGGTTTGGGTTTAGGTAAACCCGCCCACACATATAATTACTTTCCCGGTATATTTAATATTCTAAATAATATATCTTCTTTAAACAATTAATATTATTTATGTTTGTGGAGACATATATAATTTGTTCTTTCTAATTATTTAGAATGAAGTTGATATTATGGAGTGGAGAGTGAAGAAACTTATTTGATGAAGAAGAAGATTTCAAATAATTTTGTTGTTTATAGATGTTTATCTTTAATTTTGAACAATTTGTATTGATCATTTGCGGTTTGCTTGTATGTTCTAGATTGATATTTTTTATATGAATAATTTGTATAAGAAAATTGATGTTAAACTTTTATTTTGAAAGAAATTTGTTATTGTAAATTTTTTTACCACAAAACCCACGGGTACCCATGAACCCGCGGATACCCTGCGGGTTGGGTTGGGTTTGAGTTTTTCAAACCCAACGGGTTTTACCCCGGGTTTTTTTGGCGGATAAACCCATGGGTTTGGGTTTGGGTTTGACAAAACCCGCCCCAACCCGACCCATTGCCATCCCTAGCTACGAGCACCTCTCCCCCGTTGTCACCAACAAATACTGGCGCCGCCTGCTCAGCATTCGCGCGACGGTTTACCATGAGCTCGTGCTTGAGTTCTACACCACCTTCAAGCACGCAGCCACGGCCGATTGGAAGGACGAAGCTGCAGTCCAGTTCCGACTCGGCGGTGAACCACGCTCTATGAGTTACGACGAGCTGGCGGACGCCCTCGGCCTCAACATGGTCAACGACAGGGACTACCTCACAGAGATCGCCGAGCCTGACAGGGTGGACTTCGGGAGGCTGTACTTCAGCCTCGCTCGGCCTCGTCAGCTTCCCTTCAAGGCGGGGAAGACGAAGGCCAGCACATTGCAGCTTGAAAACCGTCTCCTCCATCACATGCTGGCCAAGTCTTACACCCCAGCCTCAGACAGTGCCAGCGCCATCACCAAGAGATCCCTGTACTTCATCCAGTCCATGCGCCAGAGGGATCATCCCCTACACTTGGGCTCGGTGGTGGCGAGGACCTTCGAGAAGAGTGCTTCTGAGCTGAAGAAACTCCACTGCACTCCCCTCATCACCTGCCTGGCAGAGTACTTCCAGATATCCCTGCATGGGTGCACAGAGCAGGGAGGGACCACTCCCTTTGGCCGGGCTACGCTCACCAAAATGCTCCTGCTTCGAGAAGAGCGAGGTGTCATGTGGATCGAGGGGTTTCCTCCGCCTCAGATTCCAGAGGCGGTCCAGCAGGAGGTTCCAGAGGGTGCAGCTGATGCGGAGGTCCAGCCCGAGGACGTGGATGACACTACTGCCGCCCTCCCCACCACCTTCGAGTACGGGGGTGGCAGCTCCAGTTTCCCGGGGCAGGATTACTTCACCTCCCAGTTCGAGCAGCTGCGTCTCCAAAACCAGCAGATCCTCGACCATCAGATGCAGTTCCAGCAGCAATACGCGGCTCACCAGACTGAGTACCACCAGAGGATGGCTGGTTACGATGAGAGATTGGACCAACTCCAAACCCAGCAGGGAGTGACTCTCGCACACATCGAGCGAGAGAGGCGCCGTTCACGGCGCATGCAGGAGGTCCAGCAGCATTTACTCCAGCTGCTACCGGGCGAGCAGCCAGTTTGGAGGACTCCCTGGGAGGACTCTCCACTTCCACCTCCCCTAGCGGATGGTGATGATGGTGCTGATGGTGGTGACGCCTTCATGAACGACATCGTCTTCGATCTAGATAACCTCGGCGACGAGTAGGCTGTACTCCTTGCCCATCTCAGTGTGTTTTGTTTTTCGTTTTAGACTTTTGTGTGTTTGCTCCATTTGTGAAGAGCTTGAACTTAGTGTCGTTTGTTTTTGTTTTTGTTTTTTTCTTTTGTGGATTGTTTTTGCTATAGCCGTCTGGGCTAGCACTTATCCCTAACACAGTGTGCTAGTGTGTTCTTGGTCTTCGATTCGTGCAGAACTGTCCATCTTCCCGTTTGTTTCTCGCTGACTGGTCCACTTCCAGTCCCCCAGCAGTTTCAATGTCGTGCTTAAGTGTGGGGGGGTGCTTTGTATCGGTTGGAATGTATATATGTGTGCTTGGAGCCTAGTCCACTGTCCAAATCTCGAGATTTGAGGGCTCCAAGTACTACTGTTTGATCATATTGGCACTGTGTTTTGATTGGTGAATTGAATGGTTTTCGGATTGATGCATGACAGCTTGATTGTGACTAGGACAACCTATGATGAGGACTAAGACGTGCAGTAGAGTTGTGTAGGGGTTCAGTTTTTCAACTGTTTGCTTACCAACTGTGACTTGGATTGATTACTTGTTCTTGACAGTCTCTTATGCATCTAGTTCAGGGTATCAGAATGTGAGATAGAGCATATAGGTAGCCATGTGAGATTTGAGCCTGCTTGTTTTTTTCTTGTGCGATAGATCCCTCTTCCATGATGTGTAGCATTCACGTTGTCACTAGCTAAGATGATGGGGGCATAGGATTAGCCCACGACCAAATTTGACTGTCCTGATATGCCATATCCCCTAGTCAGCCCTTTTGAGCCGTGTGTTATCCTTTCTTTTGGTCTGAAATGAAAAAAATCACCCTGTTTGCATTTTTTAGAAGGTTCCACAGAGTGGGTTTTACATATTCTCTGCTGTTTCTGCTAAATTTGATGTGAGTGTTGGAGGTAGTGCTTAAAAGTTGAGCTGGGCAGGTATTTGAAATATATGCAGAAGTGGTGGCTCTCTTAAGAAATGAAAAGAAAATGAAAGAAAAACAAAGAAAAATTGAAAGCAAAGAGAGCCACTACCAAAAATCTGAATAATGCCCGGTAAGTAGTGTTTCTTAGCAGTCTGGCTTGGAAATGCTGACATTTTTACCTCCTTCGCTCTTGTGCTCTTGAGCTATTGAGTAATGCAGAATAGCAGAAAGGAAATATCGGTTTGTTTGACTGTGATTGTTTGGGTTTGGAAATGTGGAACCTTGTGCTATGAATGCTTCCACCACCTAAAAGGCCTTTTCCCCATGTCCAAGACCCTAGCCAGTCATTTGAACCTGTGTCTAAGACCTCCTGATTAGTTAGTGGTGACACCCCATATGTGAACTCTAGCATTTAGAGGCTGCCATCATGGTGAAGAGATGTTAGGAATTGAGAGAAATAGCATGCGCATTTTTCGCATCAAATTGTCCTGACCCCACTGGTCGAGAGTGAGTGATTCATTTTCATATTCTATATACTCTTGTACCTCGGTGAGGACCTAGACTGCTCGGTCTCTATTCTGATGTCTTGAGTTGGTTGCATGAGTTGACTGTTTTGAGTAAGTGGTTGAGTCAAGTCTAGGTTGGTTGGTGAACAGAAGGGAGACTCTTCCTTTACTCGATTTTGCTGCACTCGAATGTCCTTTGTGGTGGTTGTCCAGGTTGCTATTGAAGTTGGTCATGTATTGATGTTTGAAAACCAGTACGATTCACGTGTTCTGTGCCTTTATGACTTGTCCCCAATGTTGATTGATTGAAATATGTGAGCTTACCTTGTGTCTGACTTGGTTTGCTTGGGGACAAGCAAACGGTTAAGTGTGGGGGAGTTTGATAGACCGTTAATTACACATGATTTTACCCCTGTTCTCACACCGTTTGAGATGTGATTTCTCGTGTTTTAAGCCGATTTCACGCTAGGTTGTGCTTGTTTGTGATATTTCAAGTCCTAGTACGTGAATGGAGGCTTGGGAGCGAGTTTGGGGTCGATTGGACGAAGATCGGGCGCAAGGCAAGTCACAAAGGAGGACACACGAGCACACCCACAAATCACACGGCCGTGCAACTCATATTTCTGGCCGTGTGAGATTGTGCGAGAGCAAACACGGCCTGCCCTGAAAACACACACGGCCGTGTGAAGAAGTGGCTTGGCCGTGTGACTTTCGCCGAGAGCAAACACGGGCAGATGGAAGTCACACACGGCCGTGCGACCCTGGCCGTGTGAGAAGCCTGAAAATCGAACTAAGTGGAACGCAGCGTTTTGACTCACACGGGCAACTGGGTATGCCACACGGTAGTGTGGCCCTGCCCGTGTGAGTCGGGATTTCCTGGTTTTAACCCAATTCCGGGCTGCAAGAGAGAGAATCGGACTTTTTGAGCAAAAACAGAGCCCTAGAGAGAGAAAGGACGAAGAACACATCCTAGAAGCCATCTTGGAGCTGGGTTTCATCAAATCAAGCTTGGAGATCGTCATAGGAGTGGAAATCATCATCCCAGAGCAGATTCTTCCCATCAGTATGAGTATGACTGCTTTGTATCTTGTTTTCCTCTCTCTCTCTCTATGGAGTAGAACCCCTCTCTCACTTGGGGATGAAGAACCCTAGTTCTATGTGTTGGGGATTGATTGTAATGACTTGGGATGATATTACTGTTTGATTTTAATCGAATGATGCATGTTTATTGAGTCAATTGAAGTCTGATCAACTTTTCCTGATTCCTGCTGCAATCTGAGATAGATAGAATCTGATTAGGTTGCTAGAGTCTCATCATTCGATAGTAGGAGATTGGCTATACGAGAGTTAGCCAGTTTACTGCTTTGTACTGGAATCCAATTCCAGTAGTGGAGTTCTGTTCTTATTGCTTCAGCTTTCTATCCCGGTGAAGACTAGTCGTCTGCCGGGTAGTTAGACTGAGAGGGCTTGGTCAGCTTAAGAGATTCCAAGCTACTATCGGATCTTCCGCAGTCTAATCAACAGTAAATCAACCCAGGGAAATACCATTGAAACCTAACTAAGGAGCTAGGGGGAGTCATTCCCGAGTGACTCTTACCTGCTTGAGAAAACCGAATAATTTCCTGCTTTCTTTCTGCTTTTGCTTTTAAACAACAATCACATACTTTAGTTGGCTAGATAATAGAGAATCACTGAGTAAGCAGTAGACCTAGACCCCGGGTTGATAATATAACTTGCCTGTTACTGCATTCCCGGTCTGCGATTACACTTGGTCGCAAATTGGTGTTGTGTTTTACCGTGTCATGGAGGTAAATGTATTGAATGCTAAAAAAGGAATTCCTTGTTTACGAATATCCAAAAGTATAATTTAATTATTTTTTTTTTCATGAATCGGCTGGGCTTATATTTAAGCCGAACAACCCAGTACATAAAAGGCAACAAACGTGCCCATTGATTTTTTTTTTTTTAGAAACCAATGATAAGGATTTCATTAAAATCAAGAATCAACTGCCTCAAAGGCTACAACGTCAGCTACCCTCTGTGGTAGAACATTACAATCAAAATGAGTTTCCTCAGAAACTGAAACTAGATGAGCAAACACATGAGCCTTCACAACTCTGCAAGTAATGAATTTTCTGAGTTGAGGGATTCAGAACAACAAAGAAACAACAGACGAAACAACAATAGAACGAAACCAACCTCAAATCTTTCAAATCTCCTACAGCCTTTGCGAGTTTCTTCCAAAATGTAGGAGTCAAGCGGGCGGAAAAGAACCACCAGGTGGAATATGGTTTCACAATATTTATTATGAACACTCCAACTACATCTGATGTTCTTCTCCGTCCTTTGTAGACACATCTACATGTTGGGACTGCCCGCCGAACTGCCGCTAACACAACCTCATAAGAAAATAAAAGAAGATCAATAAAATGGATTGGATTAGGTAACTAGTCTCCAAAATCAGTTATTAGCTAACACGCATGAGGGAAAAACTGAGATTTGGAATCAAATTAATACAAACCGTGTCAACAAGTTACGAAGCCAGATCTACTTGAAGAACTCGTGTCAGATGCCAACTTCGGCTTTCACTAATTGAAGCAACCCACCGAACTTCGTTTTTGTGAGATCGACAACATGCAAATGTCAATACAGCCCAGAAGAATCATCATATGACGTGTGTTTCTAGAATGAGCATTATGAAAAAACCGAACTCCATCTGATGATCTTCTGCGCTGTCCTTACAAGTTTACATGCTGCCATTCTCACACTACCATGCCTCTAGCCCAACGCACTTCGGAAACCAAAAAGAAAAAAGAAAAAACAAACGAGGGGATTAGGCTACTGGAGTCAGACCTTCATTAGCTACCAAGAATAAGATAAAAAATCTATTTGAGTAAAATACGAACCTTCCTCCTTGCAGCTGTCTCCCCGACATCAATCTCCAAATCGTCACCCATTTCGCGCCAGTGAAGAAGATTAAGATAGGGCGGCATCGATCTACCCCTCACAACGAAGCGAGAGCCTGGAGGCAAGTAGAGGAAGGAATGAAGAGGTAAGCGGGTAGGAATTTTTTTCCTTTGGGTTCTTGACGAAAGAACAAAAGTGATTGAGAACAATGGGAGGGGGAATGTGTAATGAGCGACGGCTAGGGTTTCATCCACCCTTATTTATTTAGTTCTTAGCCTTGCATTTTTTTCTATTTTGCCCCTCACATCTTGGTGATGGTGGAAAGGAGGGAGCAGCTGGATTGGGGAGAACGGAAGGGGAAAATGGAATTTAGGGTTTGGACTAGCAAGACCAATGCGCGTGGGAGAGAAGAGCTGTGAATGGGATGCGCTTGAGAATACATGGCCAACATGCATTGTTTGCTTTTTTTTCCTACTAAAATAACTCGTTTGTAAACAAAAACCAGTGAGGGAAAATGGGCCAGTGGGGGATGGTTAGTTGTTCCCTATGTAAACAATGGGAGTTTCTATAATCAATTTAATTTCCTATAGTTTAACACGTTGTAAACAATGAGAATACCAAGATCTGTTGAAAACGTTGTATGTCCTAAATCAATCTTGTATTACTAACCACGTTGTGTTAGAATTAAGCGTTGAAATGTTGCATTTTCCAATTGTTGAATACGTAAACGCCCTACGGGCAGTGGCTGAGCCACCTCCTGAGGAGAGGGGTCATAGGACTCAGTTGGAAAAAAACAGGGCAACAAAATCCTTCAGATATGTAAGGTTTAATATGATCCTTTGAATTTAGGACCTCATACTTTCGTTCATGTTAGCTCATCTAAGTACACCAATTAACTCAAACTTCATTAGGTAAATGGAATTTTTCATTTTGAAAATAAAAAGGAGCCCAGTCAATTTAATGTATGGCTACCACACTCCCTAAGACATACAACTCTACCAATGTTAGTATGATGACAACCATAAAACACAATGCTTACTTTCGTACGCAATATTCCAATTCTATTCAACAACTTATTTGGGCGACAAATGATCCCCAATTCACATTACACAACATAACTAGGATCCCAAACCAGCCTTCTTGAAATTTGAGCTAACCTTGCTTCGACTAGGAAGACATGTCCATTGCATTGATTTTCATATTATCAACCCTCTTGCCTAAACTACCTTGGATATGTTTATCGTCTGTTGCACGATTTTTGTGACAATTATGGTGAGGGAGATGACTACAAGATTTGGATAGAGTTTCTAATAAACAAAAATAATTTGATACAATCTAATCGAGATTACAAGAACAATAGTTTTGTACCATCAGATTGGTGCAAATGATGGTAAAAACAACAACAAACAACCTACGGGGCCACATCTACACAAAAGCATCCACGAGAAATTCTTCAGTAGTCCCGGCTTACCACGTTGGATATCTGACGTGGTGCTCTGAGCCAATTACCTTTAGACATATAGGAGTTAGTTTTTATTTCCTCCTGTTTTTATGGTATGTTGATTTTTTATTATTCTTTTTCTTTTTTGCTTTCGTTCTTTTATTATTCTTCAGAAGAAGAGATAAATCTCCAATAGAAGAAAAAAGGTGAAATCAAAGGGGATAATTCGTTTACGGAAAGAATCAATAAGTAAAGATTAACCAATTAATTGAGAAAATAATTAAATACGAGTCCATTCCATTTCTGCATTTTATTAATTACTCAATTTCCAAGTGGCTGGTTTTGATTAGGTGGGAGTACCATGTCAGTAAAATGACGTGGTCATCCCGGAGCATGGAAGAATTTCTATTGCACCCACTCTTTCTAAAAATACCAATGCTATAGTGCCACATCTACAAGAACCACTCGTGTCATATGCTAACTTCGGGACCTGCTACCTGCCACTCAGGTGGTCTTCTGCACCAAATACAATCACATACCCTATAAAACATATTAATGGAATTCCAACATTTTATCCCTGATTTTAAACGTACCCTAAAGACAAACCAAATTATGTAGCCAGACTTAATTGACAAATGTGTGGCATTTTCTAAATCAATATAGTGTAAAAAGCATAAAATGAGAATTCCTAAACGCATATAAAAACATTTATATCCTTACATCCTAAATCAATCTTGTATTACTAACCACATCATGTTGCAATTAAGCATTTAAATATTGGAATACCAAATTGTTGAATACATAACCGCCCTGCGAGATACAACTCTACCAATGTTAGTATGACAACAACGATAAAACACAAGTGATTACTTTAGTATGCAATAATCAACTATATTTGACAACTCATTTCAACAACTTATTTGGGATCTCAAACCAACCTTCTTAAAACTTGAGCTAACCTTGCTTCAACTAGGAAGGCATGAGCATTGCACTGATTCTCATATTTTCAACACTCGCGCCTCAACTACCTTGGATATGTTTATCGTTTGTTGCATGATTTTTGTGACAGATAAGGTGAAGGACATGACTCCCAAAGTATTGTTCTTCTCTTTGCTATGGTAGGACGTTAGGCTAAATGTTGCTGATCGGAGGACTGTTGAACGCGAGTTGCCACAAACGGAGTTGTAGTCTACGTGTCAGAGCATACTGGGAACCAATACGTTATAGTAAGTATTTATACGGTTAATGGCTTGTTGTTATCAAAGATGAATGTATTGGCTGATTTTTAGAATTGTATTTCAGCTCAATGGTGCGAGAGGACGAGCATTTGGAACCACGCAACCAGCTGAGGTTCAGATGAATGGAAGTCAACCCCTACCCTCGCAGCCTAAGACCTGTCTATCCATGAGTCAACTAATCTTTTTTGCACGTTAAATTGTTAAGAAAATTTGTTAGTTGGACTTGAAACCTATTGGTTGCCTATGTACCCGAGTAGTGGGGATCAAAGTCAACGTAGTTCGTTTGAAATTACTTAAATACGTTCTACTGATCGCGATTAAGATGATTTGAGTTATTAGGAAGTGGATTTATGATTTTGCAATTTCGTAATCGAAAGTTAGATTGCCTTTGGAAGAATTTCAACGAAAATAACTATCACGGTCTAATGACCATAATTTCGTATTTGGGAAATCTCTAAATAAAATAAATATGTGTATGCAAAATGAAGCCCAAATTTAAATCAAGGTTTTAATATTTTGAAATACATAGAAGTAATCTTAACTTGGCCAAAGCAAAAAGTCTTAACATGATTGGTCGATATAAATTTTGCGTATTAAGTGACTTACAAAATACAATGTAACGAAATAAATAAGGTACAAGAATTACAACGTATACCGAGTGGTTAGGTGCTGCATTGCTTGTTTGTTGTTGTGACTTGTGAACCCTGAGGTGGGGAGTTTGACTAACACTAGAGTGTTTTTTTTTTCGCAGAGGGCAAGTGGCTTGTGAACCCTGACTCCCTGAGGTCAGGAGTTCGACTCACACGAGAGTGTTTTTCTTTGTTTCGCAAAGGGCAAGTGGTAAGGACGAGTAATATTAAGAAAGCCCTAGGGGTAGATACGTCATTGTAACAAAACTGGTATATAAACCATTTTTTTGAGAACCCTAGCCGCTCTCTTGTCTCTCGTCTCTTCCTCTCTTCTCCAGAAATAACAAACCAACAAACGAAAAGAAGAAGAACAAAAAAAAATCCTTGCTTTTCTCCTCCTTCTACTCGATTCTTCTTCTTCCTCCTCTCACCCTCTATTTATCCTCCATCTCGTCACCGGCGAGTACCTCGGAGGAAGGAAGCAACCCCTTCTCTACCTGACCTCTCATTTCTCTCTAGAGGTAACGAAACACGACCTCCCTCAAGACAACGAAGGAACGATTGGAATTTTAGTAAGTAATACCTCCAATCCTATGTTTCGAAAGGATTAGGAGGCCTTAACCCAAAATAGTTGTATTTGTGTGTTGATATAAATTTTGATGTTTGGATTATGATGATTATATTGGTTCTAACCTCAAAATGAAGGTATTTATTAAAGTTCTCAAATTTGGTTAAAAGCAAGAAAATAAGAGAATTGACAATCTAGCATTTTAAATGACTAAACACTGCTATTGCTCGTGAATAGGTGTTGTTTTATGGTGGGTTTGAATCGGGATTTGGTTGGTTTTGGTTAATACTTAATAGTTAGTTTAGATTAATCTGGGCACTTAGTTTAATCTATGTTTATTATGAATTTGGAAATGTTTATGCTGTAGAAATAATATACATAAATAAATGTGCTTGAAAATACATGTATGCTATTTTGTTTATAAAGATAGGATTTGGGACTATAGTTGATATTCAATTGGTTTGGTAAAATTCTGGGTTTTGCTTACTATCGGTGCTTTTGGTTTTGATACAAAAAAGGTTTAGTTTAAAGGGGGTGGATTTAGATAAGGGGGATTATTCAAAAGCCTTCACAAAATCGAGTATTAATGAGCAAGTTGCTTTATTGTTTTGAGATTGTTTTAAGTTTGCCAAATCTGAGCTTACTTTATAAGAAGTTGGATGTTAGCTTAGTATGTGTGATGTATGTTGCGGAACAAGATACTTAATGAATAAAGCGATTAAGTCAAAAAGAAGAAAACAAGTAGAAATATAGATGTAGCTTTGTAATACATGGAAAATATATAAATGAGAATACTGAGATAAATGGCAGAAGCTGAAATATATATGAACATGATTTTAAAGAACTTACGAAGAAAGAAATCGATAAGATTTGCTGATTATTGCTACCATGGTATGATTTGACTTGTTGTAACTTGCTTGGATATTGATTGAGCTTTGATTGCTTTTAGAGGGTTTAGGTCGAGTTGTAATTTGATTGGGATTGATTGGGTTTTGGTTTCAGAACCTTATAATAAGATGGTTATAGATGATGAATGATTAAGTGATGATGGTTGGTTTTAGTTGGATACCTACCTTTACACTTGTTGTTTGATGATGATTCTGATCCTCCAAACTCTTCTCTCCTTCTTGGGTTTTTTTTTGCTGAAGTTGGCTGCAGTGGTAGGGTGTTTGGTGAGGGATCTTTTGTAACTTCGTGTCTTCTGTTTGTGTATGTTTTGAGTAGGAGAAGGAAGGTGTTTTTGTGTTCTTGTTTTGGGATTACAGTGGCTAAAGGGAAAGAAGCTAAGCTTGCTGTTTTTTGTGTTTTCAGGAAGGGAAATGAATATTGTCGAAGAGGAGGAAGGAGAGAAGCTGGGAAATTTTTGCAGAGTGGATGTTTTTTTTTTGCAGAGTTTTTGTTGTCAGTCCGAAGAATGAAAAGAGGAAGAAGAAGCTCCTGTTTTATAGGAGAAGAGTTCAGTGTTGCCAATTTTGATTGGCTAGTAGGGATATAGGTTGGTGCTGTATTTTTGTGATTGGCTGTTGAGTGGGCTGGACCTGGTCCGGTTCGACCAGTTTGGTTCGGCCGAGATTGGGCTTGGTTCGAGTTTGAGCCCAAGTTGACTGAAGTTTGGGCTTGGTTGACCAGCCTTGAATTAAGGTTGACCTGAGTTGACCTGGACTTGGATTTTGACCTGAGTTAACCTAAGCTTGGGCATTGACTTTGTCTCTTTTATTATTTGTAATATAGTGGATGAGTTTTGTGATTAAAATATAATTATTACTTTTAATAAGATGATTTTAATAAGTTGATTTATTTTTTTGTATATTAGTTCTCTTCTTTTAGTGTCCAAAATCAATTCCCAAATCTTACAAGACCCATAGTCTTCAAAGCCAATTTCACAATCAACTCACACGACAACCAAGCCTAGTGAGTGCTTAAATTGTCTAACTGAAGCATGCCATCACTATCAAATTGTATCGATTAAGATTTGCTATTGCTAATCTCAATAATCCAAATTGTACCAAATAAGATTTTCTATTTCTAATCTTATTCAGTTATGATAACCAATACATTTCCCAAACACTACAAATACGTTTTAGTTAGAAGGCCATTAAAGATTTGCTATTGCAAACCTTAAATTGAAACTAATTAATGTTTTATTAAAAATATTTTAACCCGGACAAAAACTTTTGTCTACAAGTAGTATGGAAGGTTTATTGTCCAAATGCATGGTATGCACATTTAGATAGCTTTTTCGTATAATATAGTCACGGTAAAGCCATTGACTTCTATACAAAAAATTGTCGTCGTCTACATTTATTTTGCTTTACTTCCTTAAGTATTTTTGTTATTATCATTGATTCTTTTCTAACAACTCTAAGAAGTCATGAGTTCCCTCGTTTTATTTTTTTGGTTAGTTTTATGTTTAATTGTTACAACATATGTATACAAAACGTGTACGTTTAAAGTATCAAAAAACCTGTACATCATTGATGGTTAAAATGGGCAATTGTCATCGCAAAGTTTCCTGTTCGATTCTCCATATTCTCTTATTTCTTTTACCCACATCCATGACCTTGCTCGATTCTCCATATTCTCTTATTTATTTTACCCACATCCATGTAATCATGTTTAATCATGTTTCAGCTACGCTTTTGGAACCACGTCGTCCTTGGGACACTCTCTCTTTAGCACCTGATGACTCGATATTTGCACATGTTATCCCCTTTGTTTCTTGATCGTTTAAGCTTGCATTATCGCTTCTTTGGACTATTTTAAGAGATTCCAAGCTAATTTAGGATCTTCCGCAGTTTAATCAACAATAGACCAACCAAAAATAATTGCAACTTGGACCTAATTTAGGAGCTAGGGGGAATCATACCTAAGTGAGTTCCCAACTTGTAATTAGTAGAGTAGTCAGTAGAGTAGTTTATAAATCAATCCTTAATCTAGTTTGCTAGATAATGAACTGAAGCTGAGTAATAGTAACTCTAGAGACCCGTGGATTCGATATTTATTACTTGTGCCACTATACTGCAGTCCCTTTCATTGGTTACACTTGGCCATTGTTAGGTGTTGTGTCGTAGCGTGTCAAGTTTTTGGCGCCGTTGCCGGGGACTTTCTAGATATTAGGAAAGGCAGAAGTTTGTTACTTTAGCGTTTTTCTTTTCTTTTCCACCCTTGCTTTTCACTTGGATGTTTTCGTTTTTGTTGGTGCATATCTGAATCATGGATCCTCATGGCTTCTCCAACCATTGGAGGTATCCACCACCATCTGAGTGGTATTACCCCGAGACTCCCTACAGCAATCAAGGAGGAGAAGACTATGGATTCGGGTTCCAGTACCAACCCCCCTACTACGAAGAACAATCAGACCCCTGGGTATTTCAAGAACAATCTCCTTATCAAGAAGAATTCCTCCCACAACAAGAAGGACCATCAGATCTTGTGTTCGCCACAGCCTTCTCGGGCGATCTGGCAGAGCCATGCTACACTCCACAGCCAGATCCAAACTATCACTTGAGGCTTCTCGTGGACCAGATTGCTCGAGTACCTGAGAGATCCTTTCCTTAGATGGATCCTCATATCCAGGCCATTGCCCAAACTGACTTCTCATTTCCCCGTGAAACAGAGGATACCCTTCGGATCATAAAGGAGCACATAGAGGTCATTGAGAAAGCATGTTCACAGTTTTCTCAAGACAACCTTTATGCTACCACACAAGTAGAGGTGGAGGAAGAAGAAGGCAATCATGAGGATGTTGAGGAGCATACAGAAGTTGTCAAGGAAAGCTCCCATGATAATCATGATCAAGTGTATCCACTGGTGGTAGATCACAACTTTCCCCATTTCCGCTCTGACATGCTGGGCCCGAGCGAGGAGATGCAAGCTGAACTTATTGAGAACCTTGCATGGCGACTTGCTCTCCAATCAGTTATGGAAGAAGAAGAGAGAGAAAGGGTGAGGAAAGAAGTTGTGGAGGATGAGGAAGAAAGCAAAGAAGAGGTAGTTCTTGATCTTTTCCGAGGAGAGGGACCACATTTTGAAGAAGGAAGGGGGGTTGAAGAAGCGAGTGGTGTCCAGGCTGAGGATGAAGTTGAGGTGGAAGAGGCTTGCACCGGCCCTACAATACAAGTAATATCCCCACCAAACTTCGAGGAACTGCTTAGCAAGGACCCATTTGCAGTGTCTCTTTGCCAGACTAAGGCCACATCGACATCGGTCCCTCTTGGTGGATGCGATGGTGGCCAATCTATGCTGTCATATCTGGTTTGGGGCAATGGGACGAAAGAAGAGAAGAAGAGGTCTCGAGGATGGAGACTTCATCTGCATCAAGTGCACGAGCTTCCATCACTAGTCATACCACATGCTCGTGACTTGCGACTCCACCTCATTGACGAGAACCTCAACTTCAAGGAAGTTCTAGCATGGACCGAAACTTAGGAGCCATCGTCCGGCTCACGACGTGAAAGAAGCGCTTGTTGGGAGGAAACCCAACCAATCGGTTTGAATTTCTTTCTCTATTTCTCCTCGGTTGAGTCAGTTTTGTTATTTGATTTTAGAGTCAATAACTCAACCTTTGTGAGATTTTGTGTGGTGTTTGTGTGATGATTACTCTCTCTTCCTGGAATGCACCACCTGCCCCGTCCATCATCATTCACCCTTGATCTGGTAACTTTGTTCTACCCTCCTTATCTTTCCTCCATTGAGGACAATGTCGTGCTTAAGTGTGGGGGGATGTTCGATTATGTATGCGGGTTAATGTTGGTTGTTTGTGTGCTTGGAGCCTAGTCCACTGTCCAAATTTTTAAATTTGAGGGCTCCAAGTACGTGTTTCCTTGCAAATTACCTGCTCTGTATGCTTTGAATCGACAGTCTCTATAGTAATGTGCAACCTAGGGAGGTAGTGTAGCACTATGGAGGATGTTGAAGTATAAGATTTTTCCTATCTAGCTCTCTGCTGTGCCAGTTGATTTTGTGAATTAGTGGAGCTAAGACCGTTGAATTCATGTGGTAATGGTGATTCTATTTGGATTGTGTTATGGACTCGTGTATCGAACAGGGTGCTCAAGTGTAAAATGAAAAGCAGTTGGTCCTCCATGTCAAAAATTTGAAATTCTAAGACATGGGGTAAGCCCAACGTGTGTGGCACCGTTCATTGCACAAAATCGGGTTTTGGAAGAGATTTTAGTGATCCTTGGTGGGGTAGGCCTACAAGGTGAAGCTAAGTTGTCTCTAGTACAAGTAAAATTTCCACCCGTTGAACGGTTTGCCTACTTGAGGATGTGTTTTTAAGGGCACGGATAGAGCTTCTGACCCCCCTTAATTTCATTGACCCTCCACACGAGTTGAGGAAAAGGAGATAAAAGAAGTAATCTGGCGAGCGCCAGATGTACAAAAATTGCTCTTGCTCGACTAATAAGGGTTGACCGTGCAAAAGACTGCAGTTGGAACTCCCGCCCAGTGAATGAAAAGAAAAAAAAGTAAAATGAAAGTGAAAAAGGGGTTCCAACAGTGAAATGAAGTGAAAGAGCACCCCGGTACAACGAGTCCTTGGTTGTGAATGTTGTGAGTCCCTTTATCCATGAACTGATTGTCTTACTTCTACTTCTTCTCATGATCCTGGCTTGAGTCTAGTACTCGCATTGAGAGAGATAGGGGACGTCTTAGTAGACCAGTTGACCTCGTAAGCTGTTATATGATCTAGAAAATCCTCTACCGACGATCGGGGTTGTTTGTTGCTATAGAGGTCTGGAGAGCTGCATTGGTTTGAGTTAGGTTTGCTTGGGGACAAGCAAACGGTTAAGTGTGGGGGGATTTGATGACTCGATATTTGCACATGTTATCCCCTTTGTTTCTTGATCGTTTAAGCTTCCATTATCACTTCTTTGGCCTATTTTATGCTAGGTTGTGTTCCTTTGTCACATTTGAGGTCCTAGCATGTAAATTGAAGCATAGGCGCAAGTTTGAAGTCAATCGGAGATCATTCGGCAATTCGGGAGAAGAAACACGAGCATGACCTGAGGAATAATGGACTTCTACCTCATATTATGGACAAATAATCATGGAATTTTTTCATGAAAAGAAAGAGGACGAGACTACGAGCGTCTGGGATCATACGGCGACTGATTCAGAGTCCGGACGAGGGAGAAACGAAGCATTAAACAGAGGTTGAGCAAGCCAAACGGGCACGCCTAAAAACCCACACGGTCGTGTGACCTGGCCGTGTGGAAATCACAGAGCCCTAACACGGGCATCTGGGAAAGTCACACGGCCGTGTGGCCTGGCCGTGTGATCGGGAATATCTAGTTAAAACCCGATTTTCAGCAAAAGGAAAGGAGAGAGCGGGGTTTTGGTTCCCAAACACCCAAGGGACGAACCCTAAAGAGAGAGAGCGACTTGGGAACGTTCTTGGAGCTATTTTGGAGGATTTCTTCGCCATTGGAGCTCGGGAATCAAGCTTGGAGATGGAGATTGAAGATCTAGATCAGATTTCTGCAGTCTCTCTCTTCTTTATGGAGTAACTTCCCTTCACTTAGGTTTTGAGGAACCCTAGTTCCATGTGTTAGGATCTTTCTTGTATGAAGTTTTGGATGCTATATTGTTTGATTATAATCGATTGAGGCATGATTTATAAAGTCAATTGAAGCCTGATCATCTTCTCTTGATTTCTGCTTTAACCTATGATAGATAGAATTTGATTAGGTTAAGAGAGTTTCCTTGATTGATAGTGGTGAATTGGTTGTGCGAGAGTCAATCAATTCGCTGCTTTGTGCTGGAATTCATTCCAGTAGTGGAGATCTGTGTGAATCTCCTTAGCAGTCTACCCCGGTGAAGGCTAGTCGCCTGCCGGGTATTCTGTCTAAGAGGGGTTGGTTAGCTTTAGAGATTCCAAGCTAATTTAGGATCTTCCGTAGTTTAATCAATAGTAGACCAACCAAAAGTAATTGCAACTTGGACCTAATTGAGGAGCTAGGGGGAATCATACCTAAGTGAGTTCCCAACTTGTAATTAGTAGAGTAGTCAGTAGAGTAGTTTATAAATCAATCCTTAATCTAGTTTGCTAGATAATGAACTGAAGCTGAGTAATAGTAACTCTAGAGACCCGTGGATTCGATATTTATTACTTGTGCCACTATACTGCAGTCCCTTTCATTGGTTACACTTGGCCATTGTTAGGTGTTGTGTCGTAGCGTGTCAGCAGCAAGCACAAACGACGACGTTTGTCATGTCTCGTCGTCTTCCCTGGGAAGTAATTGGAGATAACCATGGTTTTGATGGCTGTTGGGTTTTGATGGCTGTTGGTGAGATAAATGGTTAGCTATGGGGTAACTTGGGTGAACAGATGATGGCCTTTTGGATAGTCGAATTGGGGTGTGGGATGTTGATGATACAGTAATTTGAACCAAATTAACCTAAATCTTGTTTCATAACTTTTCATTAGGCAACTGATCCCATTTATAAGTAATTGAGAAATGTTTCGATAAGTATAGAAAGATACAAGCAACAATTCATTAAGAAGGGCCGAACCCGTACAAAAAAGCATTTTGTTCACACACTTAGTACACTTGCATAACAAGAGAAATAACATTAAGACGGACACTAAGCAATTTTAGTAGATTCTATTGACATTAAGACATCCTGGTTTCGATGGGAAAACAACCTCAAGATCCAAATAATCATCCTCGATAGTTAGGTGGATAAAATGAACTCTACATTCAGCACACCAGGATGTCTTCACCTCGCCGACACGTTCGGAGATGAGGTAAGAAGTGCCCTGGTGTTTAAAACACGAAAAGGAATTTCAAAAAAATTAACAAGCATTAACAAACACAATAACCGCAAACAAGATCGAGAAGGATGAATGACAAAAAATTTTATTTCAATAACCTCATCGTCACCATTCTCTTGCAACAATGTAAGATCGATTGAATCCGACAAAATAGACATAGATACTGCTTCCTCATACTTCAGCTTTGCAACGAAACCAGGCTCAACCATAAAGTCGCTATAAATAAAGCCGTTAGTAATGGCTGACAATAGGAAAAGGAGGCGGAGTAGACTGTTGTAACGATTAGTTGGTAAACAATACTTACGGGTACCATTGCGATATATCATCCATTGTCAGAAAATTATAGCACAGAAACCCTACTCAATTTTTGTTCTTGGACTTACTGTGGATGTTCAATAGGAGTATAAGAACACATTATGATCAACTATTCTAATAGAACGTACCAAATAGTTAACAATCAATTAAAGAAAAGTACATGGGCGGTGGAAACATGGCCGGCGACACCGCGTAGTTAGTCGAGCAGATCGGGAACGAATCAGCTAGAGCGAGTCAGCGACGGAGGTGGCAAGCGACGATGGTGGCCTGCTCTTCTTCCCACAACCGACGTGGTTAGTCCTGACAACTTTCCTCCGCTCTTCTTCCCACAAACGCTAGAGCGAATCAGCGGCGGAGGTGGCAGGCGACGATGGTGGCCCGCTCTCCTTCCCACAACCGACGTGGTTAGTCCGGGCGACTTTCCTCCGCTCTTCTTCCCACAACCGCTACAGCGAATCAGCGGCGGAGGTGGCATGCGATGATGGTGGCCCGGAGGAGGAGACCGCTACTGAGCGACCAGTGGTTGCTTGACCGGCGGAGGCGGAGACGTGCAAGCAACGGAGGCGGATACATGCAACGGAGGCGGAGGGAGGAGGAGGGCGGTTGAGTATGTGTCTGATCAGTCTGAAGGAAAACCGAGAAGGCAGCGCATGGGGAGGGGAGAAAAAGCAGAAGATGAATCTTTTGCTAGATTTGGTAGGTAAGTAGTCTTCCAATTTTCAACTTTGCAATTATTGTTCTCAGTTTTTTTTTTTTTTTTGACAATTCATTATTGTTAAAGAGACAAAGGGAGGGCAGCCGCCGATCTGCTCGACTAAGCCTTATTGGGCCTGGTACAAAAGGCATGCTTAGTTTAGTTTTATGTTTTAATTTTACAAGAACTCATTTTATAGTTATAAATATAACAGTGGAAGTATATTGAATCAAAACGCTTGTTCAGCAGCAATGGTGAAGAATGCCCATGGTAATGACCAGGACGCTGGTTCGACACTCATACCATTACAAAAAATTTTGTTTTCAGCTACACCTATAGAACGACGTTGTTCTCCAGACCACTTTCGATTCAGAGACGAGCACAAAACGATGGCATTTTTTCATGTATCGTCGTCTTCCCTAGCCCCCAAATTCCCAATTATCCAGTTGCCGCCGTCACCACTCACCACCGTAATCTGACGGTCGTCTCTCTTCATCGTCCAAACTTTCTCACTCCGTTACGATTCTGGACTCCGACCAAGAGAATTCCCTTGACGAGACCCAATCCCCTCTCTCTATTTCAGCCTTAGTGATTGTTTACACGACGTAAAGGTCATAGTCGTTCACCTTCAATTGCTTCGGATTCGTCGCGAAAGGGTAGCTGTCATCTGCGACCTTAAAAACAGATGATGAGCCAAAGTCGATGTAGGTCAGAAGCAGGGACGATGATGATGATGGAAAAATTAGGGGTTTGCAATTGGGGTATCTAGAAAAATCGTAATGACGATGATGGTGGTTTAGGATTGTCGAATTGGGGGAACCTTTTAATGGAACTTTATTTTATCAATTGTATAATTTTTGGGTGTTCATTAAATGATCTTGAAGAAATAAGGTATCATCTGAGTTCTCACAAAAACAAATAGGTATCATGTGAGAAAATAGAACACTAATTATTATTGGGGGGCTTCATAGCACATATAATTATTCAAGGGGTGCAAGTAGTAATTATTATTACTAATTTTAATATAATTTATAATGACCATTAGATTAGATCTACGGTAGAGAATCCTGTCGCATAGTATGTGTCTTACGCATACGAGTCGCTTCCACAAATATAATATTTTCATCAAAATATGTTATTTTTTATTAATTTTCTTCATTCTGGTGATTTATTGTCTTACTTTTTCACTAATGTAATGTGCATATACGTGTAAATATTAACATGTTGGTTGGATTACAAAGAGAAATTATAACCCATGGATAACCGTAATCCCAAAACCGAAATGAGTATGGCCATGTTTTTGATTTTCTACATGATTCTTATGTGAATATGGGTATGGGTAAAACCCGAACTATTTTGGGTAGGGTAACGGATATGCACTATCCATTCCAAACACGATCAGTTCCCATACCTAATGTTAGTCAAATCCAAGGACAACCTAGCATGGGTGTCAAGCCACTAAAGGAAATATCAATCTTGGTAAGGTAAACATCTCGAGAAACCAGCTCACTAGGACAAACTGTTCAAGAGTTCATTTCGACTGAAAACTTTTGGTAGTTGTAAAGACAAGTTCGAAGTAAAAGTGCCTAGTACTCTTATATATATACTAGCTTTGGCCTAGCACATTGGACGGAATAGGCAAGTTATAATGTCAAATTTGTATGGGTCGAGTTAACCCAGGAGAAAGGGAAACTCTAGGAGTGGTAAGGGATTCTTGATCGAATATTAGAGAAAATTGAGAGATGAGTAGAAGATTAGTTGTTGAAAACTAAAAGAGGAAGCAAAGAAAGCCCCAAAGAATCCAATAAGTTTTTTGAATATCATGTTTATCGTATCACAATCTAGTAGTAGCAAGAACAATTATGCAATCACAAACAGGGTAGTAGAAGTTTGTTTGAATATCATGTTCATCGGATCACAATCTGGGAATAGCTCAAAATTATCAAATAATATCACTTTACAATTGTACTACAACAAGTCATATCTATTCTCAAGCTATCAATACAGTGAAAGTTCATCAAGAGACAAACACGATAATCCATTTTCTTAGAGGGTTCAATGAAAATTATTCTATACATGTATTTCTAGTGCTATTTTTTGTGAGGGTGATATAGATTGATTTGAATAGTTAGGTGATACTGGAGGTATTTGAACATGTGGCCTTCATGTTTAAGGATAGTGGTAGGTCAAGCACTTGTTCGCAAAACTCTAGTGTTGTTTACTGAGCCATTATCAAGTATGGATGATATCTTTTACACGAAGGCTTAACATGAGAGACAAACCCTAGGAATTCATCAGCAAAAAGGAAAATGCTTTAATCATTGACTATGGCTTTTAAAATCATTCGGAATAAGAGTACTAGATAAGTCAAGCGGAAAATGAACCAACAACCCTATCACTAACAATAAAGGTAGGGGAGGAGGTAGAGGTGGGTTTGATAACCAAAAACCCTATTGTACTTACTGCAAGATGTTAGGGGACTAAATACATGATCTTACAAGCATGGTTGGCCATCATGCATGAGTCCAATAGGTGCAGAGATACAAATGCTCAAAATTTCAAACAAGTTAATTAAGCAGTTGGGATTTAGTCTAAAATGAGAGAGAGTAACAGTTCACAAGGAGTCCTATATGCCATGATGGATTTGTTGAAAATAACTGACAATAAAATTGGTAAATTGTCTCTTAGTGGACACAACAACAATGCTTCTCCACGTTCAAAAACTGCCTTTATTATTAAGAATTGTAACACTTCAGGCAAGTATACTCTTATAACACTATCTCATACATCACATGCCCATGAAGAATTATGGATCCTTGACATTGAAGCCACAAATCATATCATCTATGATTTCAGATTGTTCCGTTGTAATGTATAACAACCAACAATGCATACATTACATTACCAACAAGTCACAGTGTTCAAGCTTGTCATATGGGATGTGTTAAGTTTTCATAAGATTTGTTGCTGAAGGATGTGTTGTTTTTCCAAGAGTTCAGCTTCAATCTTGTGTCTGTTAGCAAGCTTACCAAACAGAATACAATATGTGTAACTTTTTTCTCTTTTTTCTTAATAGAAGACAAGTTGAAGATGCAAATGATTGGTTCTTCTAAGCTCCAATATGGTTTACAAGCTTGAGAGAGACCATGTCAAAAGTCATAAAGGAGTTGTTGCCTCAAACTATCTACTCTTCACAAGCATTGTTAAATTTATTTATGCTCATGTATGACCAAATACTTACCATCTATCTTCTCAGCATTATGTTTGGAGGCAAAACATGCAAACCAAATTGAATGCTCTTGAATATAATGGCACATGGAGTACTGTTTCTTTACAAACAGACAAGAAAATAGTTTGTTCCAAATGGCTATTCAAAATCAAATACAATATCAAATAGAGAATTTGAAAGACACAAGGAACATTTAGTTGCCATTTGGAAGGAGCGCTACACTCGTATATATCAAGGCAGCAAAAGAGAGTACAGATTACTACTACAACAGTTAGTCGATGATTTTAATTACTATGCTATGGGAAACGTTGCTTTCCTTACAGAAGTTTGATCAATTCCTCATTTCAGCTGTCTATTAACATTTTGATAGCTAGCTTAGTTGATTCTAGTTTACTATTGTAAATGGATTAGTGGAGCAGGTCTGTTGCTCCTACGTTTTTGCGGATCCTGGATCTTCCAGGCGGTGCTTAATGAAAGGGTCGATAATTACCGGAAAAAAACAAGCCTCGAGGAAGTCGTTCTCAAGACTCTGATGTTTTGGTTCAACAACACTATTATCACAATCAAGTAGATTGTTATCTTTTTGCTAGTATTCCATATACTTCTTATATACTAGGCTCTGTAGATGACTTGATTGTGGAGGATTATATGAATGAGATAACCAAAATAAAGGCTTATCTCCGAAAAACTTTAAACACGAAAGACTTTGAACCCTAAAGTACAATCTTGGTCTTGAGCTAAGAACTTCAAAAGTGATTCACTTACCATAATGTAAGTATGAATTGGAATAATTGGATAAAGCATGACATTTAGATGTGAAACCTGTCACAACACCTATAGACTACAAGATTCATTTGAGCACAACTAATAGAAGTGATTATGTTGATCCCACTTTCTATAGAAATCTTGTTGGTAAGCTAACTATCTTACCACTAAAAGGTCAGAAATCGGCTTTTCTAATCAACAAGTTACTCCATTCATGAGTGCACCCATTGTAGTTCACAAAAAGGCAGCTATAAGAATCATAAGATATGTCAAAAAGAATCCTATACATGTCTTATTCTTTCCAGTTACTTTTACTCTCACTCGCAAAGCCTTTAGTGACTCAAATTGGAGAGAGCTTGTTAGACACACGATGGTTGATTCGAGCCTAATTGAACATGTTTTGCCCCGTTTTATTTTTCTGTTTGTGCCAAATTCACTCCTTAAAGGTTGGTGTTACGCTAGGTTCTTCGTGTTTGAGTGTGTTTCAGGATTTAGCAGGTGAAACCAGCCTTGGAGTCAAAAGATTGGTGAAAAGGATCGAAAACCGAGAGAAGAGGCGAAAAAGAGTCAGTTCACGGCTAACAGAGGGAGTTCACGGTCTTGCATGACCATGAAGAAGAGGAGTTGAACCTGAATCCCGAGGCGTCCAGAGCCAAAATGAAGGTTACTGACACAAGGTGAGTTCACGGTCACTAAGACCGTGAGAAAAGGCAGTTGGCCGTGAACTCGAGTGAACGATGAGGCTCGTTTTGGCGCACGCCTGAAGTTTACGGACGCGTTTCATGGTTCATGGCCTTGAACTCAGGCCGTGAACTCAACTCATCTCTGGTTTAAAAGATGAGTTGAAAGGAGGAGAGAGGAGAGAGCCCATTTGGTGAAAAGCCTTCTTCTACATTCTAGATAGAGAAATACAAACCAAAGGGAGAAGAAGGCTAGGGTTTAGCTTCAAGGCAGATTTTGGGAAGATGTCCTCCAAGGAAAGCTCAACTCAAGGGCCAAGAGGACTGGAAGCATCCTCCAAGATGGTTTCAATCTCTTTCCCTTTTGTTTTCCCCACTTCTAGCATGGAGTAGACCTCCTTTCACTTGGGTGTTGTGAAACCCTAACTCTACCATGTAGTTTTCTTTTATGTGTATTGGATGATTATCATTGGGTATTGTTCAATTCAATGATTGAGGCATTATTTATCATGATTGTGCATGCTTGTGCTTAGCAACTTAGGGGTTGTGCATGTTTTGTGCTTAGCACCCTTACGTTTGTGCATGTAGGTGCTAGCAATCTAATTAGCCACCTTAGCCTAGCATAGAGAGGAAAATTTCCCTTCCAAGGGAGAATCGATTGATTTGGTTTTCCTTCCGCTTTCTAAGCCACCAAAACTAGGTTAAGTTAGGGCAAACCTCGATATTGAGTTAAGCAAGTCGGTTAATCGCGATCAAGCCGTCCGACCTTAGAGTTGAGTGAGGGAATAAGTCAATTACCAATTGTCTAAACCGAGAGGGTCGAGTGACACAGAATTTCATGCTTACCTCGGTTTAGCAATTGTGATGGTGGTCTTAGACCACATATGCATCCCACTGTGGTTCGTGATTATCATGCCCAAAGCAATCGTTCCAATTCACATAGCATGGTAGCAGTTAGGGGGAAGCGACACCCGAGTGATCTTTCGACCAAAGAGTTATAAACCATTTACCTTTGCTTTCCTTCATTTCAATTAGTAAACCTTTAAACCAAAGTTTTGTTGCTAGATAATGATTTCAATAACTGAAGTAGGGGAAGACGGACCGGCCCGGGCCAATATCTAATTACTTGACCTATACTGCACCCGGTTAGAGTTTAAAAACTTGGGCTCGAGTCGGGATTTTATTGTGGTGTAGATTCGTGTGAGTCAAGTTTTTGGTTCCTTTGCCGGGGAATAATGGTCTGTTATTCTGAAAATTTTGTTGGTTGTTAATCTAGCTTTTAATTTCCAGTTTTGCAAGTGTGTTTGTGCTTTGCTTGTGCTAGACTTGGTGTGTTTTCCGATTGTGTTTAGGTGGTGCATGACCCGGAGTAACCCGACACCTTTGCTACCATTTGACGATGACATAAACCAAACTCTCCGACTCCTAGCACGGGAGAGAGAGCTAGCGGAGGCAAGGGGAAGAAGTGAAAGAGGGGGACTATGTTTGGGTCCCGGTGCTAGTGGAGAAGTAGTTGATGAAGTGGAAGTTGAACTCGTCATAGAAGTGGAAATGGCGGGGAAACAAAGGCAAGATGCGGCCCAAGCTCGCCAATTGAACGATGCAACAGAGGAAGAGGATGCCCCTAGGACGATGGGGTACTATATGGCCCCAAGGATTTTACCCAACATAGTTGGAGTTCTTGGACTATAGCACCTTTACATAAGTTTAACGAGAAGAAGAGACAAAGCAAGTTGAAACCTCTAAAAAATCTAAATTGCAAACTTTGTTAACTGATCGAAGCTACTCTCTTGGATGCAAAACAAAATTCCATGTTTGTGCTATGGAAGCAAATTGTTAGAAACACATAAATTGCAGTTTTTGGTTATTTCGTATTAATTGTCGGATTTTGATAATTGGGGGATTATTTGGGAGTTCGGGAAATAAACAGGGAGTCGGTTGTTATGTTTTATTAGTTGAGTAGGAGATAGAAATTAGGCGGACTATATGATCTATAATTAGTGGGATTATTCTCATTATGCAATTACAAAACAACTATCTAAAACCCTAATCCTCTCTCTCTCTTCCCTCTCCCATGTCTCACTCTTCTTCTTCTTCCCTAAGGCTGCCGCAGCAGTCTTCCCTCCCAACCCACTTTCGATCTCTCTCACTCTTTCTCCTGAAAATCCCTAGCTTGGGCAATACCTCATTGCTCTAGCTATTTTTCCCAATTTCTTGAGCTGTTAGAAAGCTTGTTTTTAACATCTGGTATCAGAGCACGGTTCGAGAGAGAGTTTCACGTAACTCTTGAACCAGGGCAGACGTAAGAAGACAATGGTGCTGACTAAGTCTCAATCAGCAGCAGAGAAGGCGGCTCAGGAGGCCGAGAAAACAACCAAGACTGGCAACAGGGGACTCGACGGTGTGGTGGAGGACGAGACGGAGCTCGAGGCGGTGAAGGTGGTGGTTCACGAGCACTCACGAGCGCTAGCACGACTCTAGGAAAGCCTGAAAGGGTGCAGGCTGAAGCGAAGGCAGATGCTGAGGATCTTCGCCAGAGTCTAGAGGACCTGAATCGAGCGGTTGCTTCGCTGCATGCAAAAGGGGCCGGAGCAGAGATCGCGCTGAGCCCGACCGTGTTGGCGGCCAACGGTGGCGGCGCGGCTGGCGGGGGATCGACCGCCGCGAGACCATCTCCGATCCCGGCCGAGTCGGCGATCGTGGTCGGCTGGGCGATAGGCGGCGGAACCTCCTTGGCAAAGACGGAGGCGGAGTTGGCGGGCGCGGCGGCGGCGGAGACCGAGGGAGGAAAGGCGGCGGACGTAGAGCTCTCCAACGTGGATCGCGCGGTCGTCGGAACGCGTGGCCGCAGTCGGGGGTCGGGCCTGCCACAAGAGATCGCGGCAATGAGGGAAAAGGCGAAGATGCCAGGGTATGACGATGATGGGCCTCAATTGAGCTTCGGGCCGCACGAGCAGATGGGCACGAACGAGGAGGTCGAGTTGAGCTTGACCGGGAAGACAGAGAGCTGGGCCGAGCCCGGGAGGAGCGCGATCGGGCGGGGCACGTCAAGGGAGTTGGGCCGAAACCTTGGGTGGGGCCCGAACCGGGGCGGGGTGGACCAGAGTGGGCCGAACCGATCTGGTCGGTCAGGATGGGCTGGCTCGGGTGGGGGCAAACCGGTCGGACCAAGTCTTGGGTGGACCGGGTGGTAGGGAAGCTAGAGACAGAAGGGAGATCGACCGGATTCGTGACCCTCTTACCCGCCGTTTCATGGCCCCCGCTCGCCAGCGGAACAGTGGGATGCAAGTCAGGCACCGAAGGTTGGGTCGGACGAGTATGCGGAGTACCCGTTCAAGGAAGAAGAGGAGTGGGGCCGAGGCAGAGGGTTTTCGGTCTCGCGAGGCTTTCGCGATCGAGTTTCGGGATACGACAGGTATGGCAGTTACCCTCATGGCTTCGATGGTGACCTGGTGTTTAGGGCTAAGCCTCCTACCATTCAGTTTCCGAAATTCATTAGACAAGAGGATGCAGGCCTACGATACCAGTTCGGTAAGTCGGAAGGGTGGGCGCCGGAGCAACTGGCTAAGCTGCGTTAGACGAAAACTATGTAGTAGAGTACAAGGAAGAGTTTTTCAAGCTGGGAAATAAGGAGTACCAGAGGAGACCTTGGTTGGTTGTGTATGGCTGGCCACAAGCCAGAGATCGCCGCGGCGGTTAAGGTTTTCGAACCCGACTCGTTACGGTCTGCTTTTTGTCTTGCAGGTTATAAAGAGGAGGAGCTGGCCAACTGGAGGAGTACGATTGGGCGCTTCTCGAGAGCAAGCGGTAGTGGGGGAGGCCGCATCGGGTCGAGCGATGGAGGAGCGAATGCGCCCATTGGCATAGGGCCGTCGATAGCTGGCGTCGTCACCTCAACTCGGCAAGTTCCTAGGCCTCCCCCAAAAGGATTTGTGCGACTATCACCACAGGAGATCGAGCAGAAGAGAAGATAGGGGAAGTGTTTCAATTGTGACGAGAGGTTCACCGTAGGACACAAGTGCCCCAAGCCCGATTTGATGATGTTGGTGGGTCGCTGGGTAGATGAGGCAAAGGAGGAAGCAGCTGAAGAAGGGCCTCCAGAATTGGAGTAGGAACCACAACCTTGAGGGCAAGGTTGTTTTCCAAGAAGGCGGGGATGTTAGAAACACATTAATTGCAGTTTTTGGTTATTTCGCCTAGGCTATAGGCATCAAATAAGACATTCATAGTGCTTAGGAGGTGCCTAGTCATGATTATGTGCCTCGAGGTGCACTTAAGTGTGTTGATCCTTCATAAAGAAAAAAAGTGTGCTGATGGACCAAGGGAAGGTAGATATGTAGTTTTCTCCCTTAAAATGCCACTGTCTCAAACTACCCTCGATGCAAGTCCTTACTACTTCAGACTTTCTCTCAATTTGGAATATGAATCACAATTCTAGTTTATATAGTTCTTTTTCCTCCTCGCACATTACCTCAAGCTAAACCCTCTGCCCTCCAGCTGTTAGCTATCGCCGAATTTCAACACCCAAAAACTACAAGTGCGAAACCTCCTCACCGCTCTATTTTCATCGATCGGCCTTTTTCATGTTGTTGTTTGTCGCTGATGACTACCAGAAATTGGTATTCGTAAGGTGTAAGCCTATAAACCTTCTCCTCGTCGATCCATTCCCTTGATCCTATCCCTACCATTTTGTTCTTTGTCGTCGTCGAGTACAGGGGCGGAGTCAGGATTTAATCATCAGAGGGGGGGGGGCGGAATTTTCTTAATACGTTACAGCAAAAGAGGAAAAACTAGTAATAAATAATAAAAAACGTATTATTATTATTAAAAATCAAAACTTGTTCACATTAAGTTCACTACAAATCATAAAAACTAGGGTTAATATTTTCGTATGGCCTGAACTTTGACTAAAATAAACATCCTGACCAATCTTTTCGATCTATAACATCGTGGCCTGAACTATACACCAAAATAAATAATTTGGCCAAACCCGATGTTTGACCGTTAACTTGGATGGTCAAACGCGTTGACTAAAGGTCAACGCGCCACATCACTGCCAAGTCATAATAAAATATTTAAAATATTCACAATTTTCACATATTCCCAATATTTGTATTATGAGTGAAATTTGGGGAATGTGTGGAAATTGTGAATTATTTTAAATTTATAATAATTTAAAATTAGGGAATGTGTGAAAATTGTGAATTATTTTAAATATTTTATGATGACTTGGCAGTGACATTGCGGGACAAGAACTGTTTGCAATTGAAAGGACATACCTAGCTTTTCTTCTATGTTTTTTTTTTGTCTGAAACAGACCTGGCTAGCTAATGCCTCACGGGTTGCTCCTCCATAAACTGACAGCATGAGAACATGTAGATCTTTGAATCAGATGTTGGAGCCAAATATATGGAAACCCATTCATATGTCTAACCAGTAAAGCCGCCTAAAATTGTAACTGTGACATTGGAAATGAGTAATTTACCTCCAGTCTGAAGTGCTTTTTCAATTTGTCCACTTCAGATTTCCTTGAGGCCTCAACTGACTCAATTTCCAAATCCGTATTTTGTTTGGTAACAGCACGAACTGCTCCCTGATGAAAATGCAGACGAAATTTGCATGACTCAAACAGATAGCACAAGGGTTGCTAGTTCAGGAAGAGACTGCAAAAGGAAACAGATAGCAAAGAAACCAGAAAAATTACTCACGGCAGCAGAGGCATCTTGACTAAGTTGCAAAGAAGACATTCCTAGCTGTGAACCAAAATTCCAATGCTGCATGTACTCTTCTCAAGCTACAATCAGGGGCAGAAGCTTCTTCAGTACTCCAATGTATGGTCAACAGCCTAATGCAAAATCACCAATTAAGAAAATGTTCTTTGGAAATATAGAAAACAAAACCCAAACGTTCCAGCAACACAATCGAAATATTGGAGGTGTTTGGTCTATACTACAAAACCCAATTCCATATTCATCCATCATCTACTATTTATTGAATCTGAAGTTAAGCAACCATTGCTCAAGTTACTATCTGAAACTATGTAGAGCATTCAACATGACCTAGGAAGCTAAATGCAATTGTCCAGACAAGAAAAACAGTTCACAACATGAGCTCATACTAAACTCAGTTAAACAACCCGGTATAATTAAACAATGCAATCATTAGCTTGATGTGAAGGACTATGTTCTATTTAGATGACTTTTATGTTCTGTTTAGAACCCATCTATCAACAAAGGCCAGATCTATCAACAAACACTCAAAGCTTAGATACCTGTTTTCGATGCCCAGTACCCTGCTTGTGCTGCTCCCATTCATGGCCTCCTCGAAAGCACCTTATCTCCTCGAAGTTCCTTCAAGTTCTTCCTCCTTCCCCGATTCGCAAGCCTCAAATCAAGATGAAAACAAAACGAAATAGAAGAAACGAGGTCAGAAACCCAAAGTTTTGACTCGGTAATTGAGGAGTGTCCAGTCATGTCCTGATTTTAAAAGGAACTCAAAGAAATGAAAAGAAAAATTGCATAGCAACTACCTGCAATCGTTTCTTAGGGGGCCTTTTTAATCCGAGGGAATGGGACCATAGCTTCCGCTCTTACCAATCCAGATTTGTTTTGTATGCATCTCGTGCCAAATAAAGAGGAAATCAAAGAACCGAAAACGAAAACCAAAAATTCGGGGAAGGAAAAGGAGAAGGAAAAGCGAGATTTCACTAACTCTTTATCTTCCAGTTGGAGCTTCTTCGTCTAACACAACCCAGAGGAACAACCCCAAATCCACCAGGTTTCATCAACCGAGCAACTCGTCGGCAGCTACGCGGAACCGCTGTCGCCAATCGATGGAATCGTCAACTCTCTCTCTCTGTCTCTCTCTCTCTCTACTCGTCGGCAGCAACGCGGAACCGCCGTCGCCAGTCGATGGAATGATTGGAATCGTCAACTCTCTCTTTCTCTCTACTCGTCGGCAGAAACGCGGAACCGCCATCGCCTCTCTCTCTCTCTCTCTCATATTGACGACATGCAAGATAGAATGAGAATGGGGGGTCAGAATGAAGGAAACGTTTCTGGGGGACGAACCAGATCTTGTTCAAAAGACACACAAATTTTTGGCGGAAAAAAAACGCTATTCTGAGAAGGTAAAAACCAAATTTTAACAATTTTGAATTTTCTTTTTACGTTGCATTTTGCCGCTACCATTAGGACACTTTTTTGTTTACACATTTTTGTAATGAAAAATTGGAGAATGGATGTTTATTACTTTTTTCAATTAACCACAAATAAAATTTATCATATTTTCAATATTAAAATATGAAATTAATTTCGTATATAACATTTACAATTATACATTATTTGACTAATTTTAAACAACATAATATAGTGTTATCCATTAGTGAAGTTGATTGAGATAATGAAAATGGAAGATTGGAGAGACGATTAGTTAAGTAGTTTGGAGAGACAAGTAGTAAGAAATGAAAATAGAAGATTGGAGAGACAATTAGTTAGACTACCTTTGAGATTGAATAAAAAGACTTTTGTCTTTTAGTTAGTTAAGTAGTTCTCGGGGTAATTAGCATAAATGGTAACAAATCTTTGCACTTAGTACAAAATGTTCACAAACCTTTAATTTGTAACAATACGGTAATAAAACTTTGAAATTGTATAAAATGGTCACCGCTATTTAAATTATGACTGTTTTATTTTAAGCGCAAAGGTTTGTTACCGAATCGTTACAAATTAAATGTTGGTCATGTTTTGAGGTCGGGTAGTTGGTTCGGTAAGTATATGACACTAACCACTTGAACGACATATAAGATGTCAGGTCATGTGTTCGTCGACATATTTGCTTTGTCGAATAAGAATGCCCTCAGTTGACCTTTCAATTTGATACCAAGAAAGTAAGAAAGTAGACATAGTTTTTTCAACTAAAAAGCAGTCTGGAACCCGTTTGTGAGCCATTGAGTTCTCTCATTGTCATCCTAAACAACATAATATCATTCACATACATTAACAAAAACAAACATACAACTAGAGTGAATTGTAACGGTGATTGAGCGTTCAAACTTTTGAACTTAATTTGTACAAAACGGTCACCAAAAGTCTAATTTGCAACGATACGGTAACAAAATTTTGAACTGGTATGAAATGGTCACACTGTTTAATTTGTGACCGTTTTGTTCTAAGTAAAAAAGTTTTGTTATCAAATGGTTACAAATTAAAGGTTTGTGACTGTTTTGTACTAAGTGCAATGGTTTGTGGCCATTTATGCTAATTACCCGTAGTTCTCGTTTAGCTTTTTGCATAATATAAAGGAACATGTGGTTTTTAAGAATTGTGGAGTATTTAAGTTGGGATAATTTTATTATTTCTTTTCGTGTAGTTACATGTTTTTAATTCGTGTGTTGTCCTTTAAGAGTGATTTTATTCGAATGAAAGATTAGTCGGTCCAATGGGATGGTCCTTCAACATATTCGAACCAAATATTTCGCATATACATGTGTTCTCAAATGAACATTTGAAACTGGAAGGAAATAAAATGATACCATAAAAATTGTGATAGAACCAGAGGTACATGAACTATCTCCCGAATCCCGCAGTGGCCTTCACAACTCTGCAAGTAATGAATTTTCTGAGTTGAGGGATTTGAACCAACAAAGAAACAACAGACGAAACAACAATAGAACGAAACCAACCTCAAATCTTTCAAATCTCCTGCAGCCTTTGTGAGTTTCTTCCAAAATGTAGGAGTCAAGTGGGCGGAAAAGAACCACCAGATGGAATATGGTTTCACAATATTTATTATGACACTCCAACTACATCTGATGTTCTTCTCCGCCCTTTGTAGACACATCTACATGTTGGGACTGCCCGCCGAACTGCCGCTACACAACCTCATAAGAAAATAAAAGAAGATCAATAAAATGGATTGGATTAGGTAACTAGTCTCCAAACTCAGTTATTAGCTAACACGCATGAGGGAAAAACTTAGATTTGGAATCAAATTAATAAAAACCGTGTCAACAAGCTACGAAGCCAGATCTACTTGAAGAACTCGTGTCAGATGCCAACTTCGGCTTTCACTAATTGAAGCAACCCACCGAACTTCATTTTTGTGAGATCGACAACATGCAAATGTCAATACAGCCCAGAAGAATCATCATATGATGTGTGTTTCCAGAATGAACGTTATGAAAAAACAGAACTCCATCTGATGATCTTCTCCGCTGTCCTTACAAGTTTACATGCTGCCATTCTCACACTACCATGCCTCTAGCCCAACGCACTCCGGAAACCAAAAAAAAAACAAACGAGGGGATTACGCTACTAGAGTCAGACCTTCATTAGCTACCAAGAATAAGATCAAAAATCTATTTGAGTAAAATACAAACCTTCCTCCTTGCAGCTGTCTCCCCGACATCAATCTCCAAATCGTCACCCATTTCGTGCCAGAGAAGAAGATTAAGATAGGGCGGCATCGATATACCCCTCACAACGAAGCGAGAGCAAGGAGGCAAGTAGAGGAAGGAATGAAGAGGTAAGCGGGTAGGATTTTTTTTCTTTTGGGTTCTTGACGAAAGAACAGAAGTGATTGAGAACAATGGGAGGGGGAATGTGTAATGAGCGACGGATAGGGTTTCATCCATCCTTATTTATTTAGTTCTCAGTCCTGCATTTTTGTCTATTTTGCCTATCACATCTTGGTGATGGTGGAAAGGAGGGAGAAGCTGGATTGGGGAGAACGGAAGGGGAAAATGGAATTTAGGGTTTGGACTACCAAGACCAATGCGCGTGGGAGAGAAGAGCTGTGAATGGGCTGCGCTTGAGAACACATGGCCAACATGCATTGTTTGCTTTTTTTCCTACTAACATAACTCGTTTGTAAACAAAAACCAGGGAGGGAAAATGGGCCAATAGGGGATGGTTAGTTGTTCCCTATGTAAACAATGGGAGTTTCTTTAATCAATTTAATTTCCTATCGTTTAACACGTTGTAAACAATGAGAATACCAAGATCTGTTGAAAACGTTGTATGTCCTAAATCAATCTTGTATTACTAACCACGTTGTGTTAGAATTAAGTGTTGAAATGTTGCATTTTCCAATTGTTGAATACGTAAACGCCCTACGGGCAGTGGCTGAGCCACCTCTTGAGGAGAGGGGTTATAGGACTCAGTTGGGAAAAAACAGGGCAACAAAATCCTTCAGATATGTAAGGTTTAATATGATCTTTTGAATTTAGGACCTCATACTTTCATTCATGTTAGCTCATCTAAGGACTCCAATTAACTCAAACTTCATTAGGTAAACGGAATTTTGCATTTTGAAAATAAAAAGGAGCCCAGTCAATTTAATGTATGGCTACCACACTCCCAACAACTCTACCAATGTTAGTATGACAGCAACCATAAAACACAATGCTTACTTTCGTACGCAATAATCCAATTCTATTCAACAACTTATTTGGGCGACAAATGATCCCCCATTCACATTACACTACATAACTAGGATCCCAAACCAGCCTTCTTGAAATTAAAGCTAACCTTGCTTCGACTAGGAAGACATGTCCATTGCATTGATTTTCATATTATCAATCCTCTTGCCTAAACTACCTTGGATATGTTTATCGTCTGTTGCACGATTTTTGTGACAATTATGGTGAGGGAGATGACTACAAAAGTATCGTTGTAGCGCATCTTTCATAGATTCAAGTTGGCTAGTTTAATTTAAACTAAAACTATAAGATTTTATTAGATTATGATTATGCTCAAGTAGTAGGCGAGGCCATTTTGCCTGGGGATACGTCCTACGTCGACCACTATACCACGAAAACTATACTACGACGCCTAATCCCTTAGTGTTATTATGGATCAAGATTTATAATCTTCAAGGATCCAACAACCTTGACCCCAATCTCAAAAATCACGATAATGGTTTGAGATATTACGTATAAACTAAAATTATTAAATCATTACTAAGACGCCAAATTAAAGCCAGTGAACAACTTCGAGATCAAGCCATGCTGGATTCAGCTCATTACATCCTCTATCCAGTTCCATGGCTTGAAGGATGAGGAGGCCAGGGTACATCTTTCCCGTTTTCTGCAGCTGACGAACGGGTTCAAACTGAACGGTGTCCCCGATGATGCAATCCGCCTTCACCTGTTCCCCCATTCTCTGGCGGGGAATGCTAAGAGGTGGTTGGAGACCTAGCCCCCATTGTCCATTACCTCTTGGGACGATCTGGCTGATAAATTCGTGCACAGGTACTATCCGGCATCGAAGACTACAGAGATCCAGCGGGAGATCACTCACTTCCGCCAAGAGCCAGATGAGTCACTTCGTGATGCATGAGAGTGGTACATGGGATATTTCTGGCAGTGTCCCCATCATGGCTTTAGTGATGCATTCACAGTGGGGAACTTCTACAATGCTCTCTCTCCGGACAGCCAGAGGGTGATTGAGTCTCTATGCCCAGGAGGGGATATTCTTACTAAGACTCCACCCGAGCTGAACCAGATGATCAATACCTTGGCTGCCAGAGACCATTCTCGGGGGCAGAGCAGCAGAGGCAGACATTCCCAGGACCGTGGTGTGCACGCCATGGAGACCAGATCCGGGCTCGAGCAACAGGTAGCTGAGTTGGTGCAGACATTGAAGCAGCCCAACAGTCTTATTCCGGGCAGAGGTTTGGCTACACCTCCAGTAGCTCAATGTCAGTGGTGTGAGAGCTCAAATCACTTAGTGGAAGACTGCCAGGCTATGAGGGAGTCTACTACTCCACAAGAGCAGTTGGACTTCATCGCCAATGCTCGGCGCCTCGACCCGTAAAGCAATACATATAATGAGGGGTGGCGCCAGCATCCCAACTTCTCTTGGGGCAGCAACACCACTAAGCCACCTGGTTTCCCAGCACCAGCTGGTGGCTTTCAGCAGAGGCAGCCCTTCCAGGCTCGACAGGGGCCAGCCCCACAGCAGTAGCCCTACCAGCCTAGGCAGGGGCAATCATTCTAGCAGCCCCAGCACCAGTTTGCCGAGCCAGCAGCAGCTCCAGCTCCAGATAATCAGATGACGAAGCTGGAAAATATTCTAGCTTCATTCATGACGAGCACTCAGGCAACTATCACGAGGTTGGACCAGAGCGTAGCCTCAGTGGAGGCAGGTCAGAGGAACCAAGGTGCCATCTTGCAAGATCTGCAGAACCAGGTGGGTATCTTGGCCCGCCAAAACACTACCAGGGCACCGGGGACTCTGCCTGCCACCACTGTTCCAAATCCTCGTGATCCTCACCAGCACCAGCAGCTTGATGCCATCACTACCAGGAGTGGCAAGACCACATCAGCTGCTCCTGCCCAGCCCAGTCGAGATGAGCCACTACCTACTTCAACACTTCCAGCTGATACTGCAAAAGTGGGGGAAGACAAAGAAACGCCTGCTCCCAAGCCACAGCCAGTTGTTAAGGAGCATGTACCCCAGCTTTCTTTCCCCACTCGCCTACATAAAGACATGCTGGAGACTGAGTTTGCCAAGTTCATGGCAATGTTGAAGCAGGTCAACATCAGCATGCCGTTCGTGGAGGCACTGTCAAAGATGCCCAAGTATGCCAAGTTCATGAAGGACCTCCTCACCAACAAGAAGAAACTTGGGGATCTTTTGACAGTGATGCTGAGCGAGGAGTGTTCTGCTATCCTGCAGAACAAGCTGCCCGAGAAGCGAAAAGACCCAGGGAGTTTCACTATCCCTCTTGTTATTGGCAGCATGCATGTAGGAAAGTCCTTGGCGGACCTAGGCGCTAGCATAAATGTCATTCCATATAAATTGTTTAAGAAGCTAGGCCTAGGTGAACCTAGAACTACTAGGATGAGCATTCAGTTAGCTGATCGTTCTATCCTGCATCCTAGGGGTATCGTTGAGGACTTGGTTGTTAATGTGGGTGCATTCACATATCCTGTTGACTTTGTTATTTTGGATATAAATGAGGATGTGGATGTACCTTTGATTTTGGGAAGACCGTTTCTCGCCACCGCCAAGGCGCTTATTGATGTGCATAGTGGTAAATTGATTCTGCGTGCTGGTGATGAACAGGCTACTTTCTCTGTGTCTGAGAATGGGAAACACTCTCATTTGCATGATGACATAGATTATTGTGATATGCTTACCGATTTTGAGACTGCACTCGCTATATCGAGTGCGGGTACTAATGATGCTCTTGAGTGTTGTATTTTGCTAGGTGAGCAGGCATTGTAGGAGCCGCAGCTGGCGGAGCAGTTGGCCGCGTTGGAGAGTGGCCCCTTCTTGGAGGGCGACAGGCTGTTCAAACCGATCTCATCCTCCACCCGCATCGCTACTTCCTTGGAGGAACCACCAGAGGTGGAGCTTAAGCCCCTCCCTCCTCATTTGGAGTATGCATTTCTCCGGGAGGGGAATAAGCTGCCAGTCATCATCAGCTCGACCCTCACACCCGAGCAGAAGACCAGACTGGTGACCTTGCTGAAGCGGTACGAGCGAGCTCTCGCATGGAAGATCACAGACATCCGGGGGATCAGCCCCTCTTTCTGCTCCCACCGGATACTGATAGAGGATGAGATGCAGCCAGTGAGACATCCGCAGAGAAGACTGACAGCGAACCTGGAGGCTGTGGTTCGGGCAGAGATCGTGAAGCTGCTGGACGCGGGGATCATCTTTGCCATTTCCGACAGCGAGTGGGTCAGTCCTACCCAGGTGGTACCCAAAAAGGGTGGGATGATTGTGGTGCCTAACGAGAAGAATGAGCTGATCCCGATGCGCACGGTGACTGGATACCGTGTCTGCATTGATTACCGGCGTCTCAACGACGCCACTCGGAAGGACCACTTCCCGCTACCATTCATTGATCAGATGCTGGAGAGACTGGCGGGGCACGAGTTCTACTGTTTCCTGGATGGGATTTCCGGGTACTTCCAGATCCCTATTGCACTGGAGGACCAGGCGAAGACCACTTTCACCTGCCCCTTCGGCACCTTTGCCTACCGGAGGATCCCATTCGGGCTATGCAATGCCCCGACCACTTTTCAGCGATGCATGCTCGCTATCTTTGACCGTCTGGTCGGCGAGATTATGGAGGTGTTTATGGACAATTTCTCGGTTTATGGTGACTCATTCTCTCACTATCTCCATAACCTGGAGCTTGTCCTTAAACGGTGTGAAGAAACGAACCTGGCACTGAGTTGGGAGAAGTGTCACTTCATGGTTCGAGAAGGCATAGTTCTTGGGCATAAGATCTCCAAGATGGGGATTGAGGTGGACAGAGCGAAGATCGAGACTATCAGCAAGCTGCCTCCTCCTACATCTGTTAAGGGGATCCGGAGTTTTCTTGGTCATGCAGCGTTCTACAGGCGGTTCATCAAGGAATTCTAGAAGATTGCTCTGCCCCTGACTAAGCTTCTAGAGAAGGATGCCCCCTTCCAGTTCACTGATGCATGCACAGCGGCTTTCACGACCTTGAAGGAGAAGCTCACTCAAGCTCCTATCAAGGTTGCTCCTGATTGGTCCCTGCCATTTGAGCTTATGTGCGATGCCAGTGACTTTGCTGTTGGAGCTGTATTGGGGCATAGGCGAGATCAGCATTTCCGACCTATCTACTACGCCTCGAAGACCCTAAACGATGCTCAGGAGAACTACACCACCACGGAGAAGGAGCTGCTCGCGGTGGTGTTTGCCTTCGATAAATTTCGTCCTTATCTGGTCTTGTCCCATGTTACCGTGTATACAGATCACTCCGCGATTAGATACTTGATGAGCAAGGCTGATGCCAAGCCTAGGCTCATACGATGGATCTTACTGCTGCAGGAGTTTGACATTGAGATTCGGGACAAGAAGGGAGCGGAGAATGTTGTTGCCGATCACCTCTCCCGGTTGGACGCACCCCCTGCGGACAACCTCGAGGAGGAGATCAACGACTCCTTCCCAGATGAGAGACTGATGATGATGTGCCTGGTGGAGAGTGTCACCCCCTGGTATTCTGATTTTTCAAATTATCTTGTGGGCCAGCAGCTGCCCAAGGGGATGACAACTCACGCCAAGAGGAAGTTCTTCTCCAACCTGAAGTACTACTTCTGGGATGACCCTCATCTCTTCAGGATCGGAGCCGACGGTATCATCCGTCGATGTGTTATGGAGAGTGAGATGGACAGCATTCTATCTCACAGTCATGAAGGACCTGCTGACGGTCACTACGGAGGGAACCGCACGGCGAGGAAGGTGCTCCAGTCGGGCTTCTACTGGCCCACGCTTTTCAAGAACGCAGACGCCTTCACACGCAGGTGCGACCGCTGCCAGTGGTCAGGTAACATCTCTTCCCGTGATGAGATGCCCCAGAATGTGTTTATAACTTGTGAGATTTTTGATGTCTGGGGTATCGACTTCATGGGCCCCTTCCCTCCATCTTTTGGTAATACATATATCCTTGTTGCTGTTGACTACGTCTCTAGGTGGGCTGAGGCGCAAGCCTTGCCCACTAATGATGCTAGACGTGTTTGTGGTTTTCTGAAGCAGTTGTTCTCCCGATTCGGGACACCTAGAGCCATCATAAGCGACCGAGGTACCCATTTTCAGGGTCAGTTCGATAAATTGTTGTCTCGCTATGGTGTAACTCATAAGGTGCCCGTGGCCTACCATCCTCAAACCAGTGGCCAGGCCGAGCTGACGAACCGGTAGCTCAAGCGGATCTTGGAGAAGACGGTTAACCTATCCCGCAAGGATTGGTCCACCAAGCTCGATGATGCTCTGTGGGCATATCGCACTGCCTACAAGACGCCCATTGGTACCTCACCGTACCGGCTGGTCTATGGAAAGGCATGCCATTTGCCCGTGGAGCTAGAGCACAAGGCCTTCTGGGCTCTTAAGCTGCTAAACTTGGATGTTAGTGTTACAGGTGTTGAGCGAAAAATGCAGATGTTGGAGCTGGAAGAGTGGCGTTATCACGCCTATGAGAACACCAAGCTGTACAAGGAGCGCACTAAGCGCCTGCACGATGCATGGTTGCGGGGTCCGAAAGAGTTCCAGGTTGGTGATCGAGTTCTCCTTTATAACTCTCGCCTGAAGCTCTTTCCCTGAAAACTCCGTTCCCGGTGGTCTGGACCGTACACGGTCACACAGGTGTTCCCGTATGGCACGATTGAAATTGTTAACCCGCAAACTGAGCCGTTTAAAGTGAATGGCCATCGTCTCAAGCTCTACCTGGGAGACGAGGTCGAACGTGCGGAGTTGGTAGTGGAGCTCGCGGACCCTTAGTTCCGCAATTGGCGTCCAGCTAAAAGACGGTAAAGAAGCGCTTGTGGGGAGGCAATCCCACCACGGTTTGCATTTCTACCCTTTGTTTTTATTTATTTATTTCATTTTTGTCGGTTTTTGAGTCTTTGAGTCTATCTGGAGTCAGTCTGGAAAGTTTTTCGTGCCTCGGGCGGTTCTTTTTAATGTGTGATTGGGTAAATTTTAGAGCCGGGGCACGAATGAGTCTTGGTGGTTTGAGATTGAAAAACTAAAAAAAGGCATTTTGGGCTCGGCAGTAAAAACACGGGCACCAGGGGACCAAAACACGGCCGTGTTTTGCCCCTGCCCCGCCCGTGTTTTGCATTTCGGCCACGGCATAAAAAGCACGGCCGCTGGCTTTTTGAAAACACGGCCGTGTTTTGAAAGGAGCCCGCCCGTGTTTTAATAAGTGAGAAATTCACCCTCGGCAGTAAAAACACGGGCGCGGAGCAGGCCGAACACGGCCGTGCTTTGCCCCGCCCGTGTTTCGCTGCCCCCCCCCCTTATAAATTCGATTTTTCAGCCCCCCCCCCCCCCCCCCACCCACCAGATCACTTTTTTCAAATTTTCCCAGCCCCCTCTCGCCGGAAACTCGGCCCTTTCACCTTCTCCGTCGATTTTCTGGTCATAACTCCCTCTCCCGACCTCCAAATCACAAACCGCGAACGCCCCCACGCTCCTGGCGTCGAGGAGCACATTCCCCAAAGATTTGGGCTGGTTTGGCCGAGGTTGGGTCGCCGGCGGTGAGTTTTCCGGCGAGTCTCCGGTGTGTTTTCCGGCGACTTTGGGTGCCTTTTTCCACTTTCTTCACCTCTCTCGTGGTCTCTCCTTGCGTCTCCAGGTGTGTTCTCCTCGTCTTTTATTTTATTTATGGAGAATCGATACCTAGAGTTAGGTGAAGAATTTCTGATTGTGGAATGGTTTGGGGATATTTGGGTTTGGGGGATGCTTGGGATGATTGCATGTTGCGTGGTATGCGTGCTGTGTGGTTTTTGTGTGGTAGATCGATTGGTGCTTAATTCGTACAGTTTTGGGTACGCTTGTTTCACAGGGGGCCTATTCCACTGTCTGAATTGCTCGATTTGCGGGTCCCCGGTGTATTTTGCTGTGTAAATCTCGTATGATGGGTACGCTTGTTTCGCCGGGAGTCTAGTCCACTGTCCATATCTTTCGATATGAGGGCTCCCGGTGTGGGTTTGGCCTAACATTGACCCCGTTTGCTTGTGTACACTGTGTCCTTCATTGTGTTTTGCAGGATCATGGAGGTTTATCTCGACCAGATGAGCATCACCCAGCGTCATAAGCTGCGGAACCTCCATAACCGCACCATCGCTGAGCACCTGCACCTAGATTGGGAGGTGTTCGAGGAGCTTCATGCCAGGCCACAGATGGAGGCCGTGGTCCGCTCCTATGGTTGGCGGCGTCTTCTAACCCTCGCCGAGCCGACCTACAAGGAGCTAGTCTGGGAGTTCTACGCCACCTTCCACCACAACTCGAAGGGGAACTCCGACCATGCTGATGCAATTCAGTTCACACTCGGCGGGGTGAAGCACTCCCTCAGTTACTGGGAGTTCGCCAATGCACTTCGTCTCAATTCTTCTAACCCTACGCTTGGACCTCTCTGATCCCACCGACTTCGCTTGCCAGGCGTACTTTCAGAACATATACCTGCCGAACAGTGTGGATGAAGAGTACGTGGCCAGCCAGACGCGGGCTGCTCTCCTCCGTCCGGAATGGCGGATCCTCAACCACTTGATGTGCACTTCTTACACACCCAGTAAGGGCTCGGCCAACCGGGTCACACTCCGGACACTCTGGTTGATGCATGCGATGGGTCGTTCTGAGGACACCATCCAGCTGGGCTTTTTGCTTGCCCGGACGTTCACTAAAGTAGCCAGCAGCATGACTCGCAGCCTTGTATGTGGCCCGGTGATCACCGCCTTGGCCCGCAACTACAGGGTGGACTACACGGGGATGACATTGGTCCGCGGGCCAACCCCAATCAGCGAGGCTACTCTCTGCCATCAGCACTTGGTTGCTCGCCACGGGCGTGTGCGCTGGATCGCGGGCCTTCCTCAGCCACCTCTACCTGCAGCAGGCGACCAGGCCGAGTCGAGCGCCGCTGGTGGGCGCCGAGTTCCCCGTCGCGCTCCCCGTCGTGACCAGGCTCCCGCGAGCCCCTCTCCTGCTCCCCGGTCTCCATCTCCAGGGTCACCTCCTCCAGTGGTGGTGGCCATCTCCGACCAGTTGGTGGCGATTCCTAAGCAGAACGAGCGCATCCTGGCCGGCCAGGAGCGCATCCACACCCGCCTTGATCGTGAGCAGGACCGAGGGCTTCGTCTCATGTCCGGGCAGCACTACATCATGTCCTACTTGGGCTTAGACCCGAACGCGGTCCACTACCCGTTCGTGCAGTCTCCAGGGTTTGAGGATGAGTACCCTCCACCCACCGGCGATGGTGGTGATGCCTTCTAGAGCGGGTTCTGTGCTTTATTTGTTTTCCAGACTGAGACTTCGTGTTTTGTGGTTTCGTTTTGTTTTGTTTTGTTTTTGTTGGATTGTAGACTTGGTACTCTGATTTCTATCACCCAGTGTGTGTGTTTTTGTTGTCTCTAGCTCTGTGCCTCCTTCTTTTGACTGGTCCGCCATCCAGTCAACGTTCCTGACCACTGTTTCACGGTAACATCGTTCCCCTTCCCTCTGCTCCATTGTGGACATTGTTGCGTTTAAGTGTGGGGGGGGGGGGGTTCTTTGTATGAATTGGAACGTATATATGTGTGCTTGGAGCCTAGTCCACTGTCCAAATCTTGAGATTTGAGGGCTCCAAGCATGGCTGTTTGCTTGATGATTGATCGTATTGGCACTATGGATGTGATTAGTGAATTGAATGGCTCTTGATTTGATACATGACAACTTGAGTGTGACTTAGACAACTTATTGTGATGACTGAGATGTGCAGTAGAAGTGTGTAGGGGTTCAGTTTTTCAAGTGGCTACTCACCAAATGTGACTTGGTTTGATCACTTGCTTTTGACAGTCATTTATGCATCTAGTTCAGGGAATCAGAACGAGAGATAGAGCATATAGGTGGCCATGTGAGATTTGAGCCTGCTCGTTTCTTTCTTGTGCGATAGTTTCCTCTTCCTTGATGTGCAACATTCACGTTGTCATTAGCTAAGATGATGGAGGCATAGGATTAGCCCACGACCAAATTGACTATCCTGGTGTGTCATACCCCTAGTCAGCCCCTTTGAGCCGTGTGTTTTTCTTTCTTTTGGTCTTCAATGAAAAGTCACCCTTTTGCATCTCTTAGAAGGTTCCACAGAGTGATTTTTACATATTCTCTGCTGTTTCTGCTAAACGTGATGTGAGGGTTGGAGGTAGTGCTTAAAAGTTGGGCAGGTGTTTGAAATTGTGCAGAGGTGGTGGTTCTCTTAAGAAATGAAAAATAATGAAAGAAAAACAAAGAAAAAAAATGAAAGCAAAAGAGAGCCACCACCAAAAATCTGAGTAATGCCCATTTAGTAGTGTTTCTTAGCAGTCTGGCTTAGAAATACTAGCATTTATGTAACCTCCTTCGCTCTTGTGCTCTGAATTTGAGTAATGCAGAATAGCAGAAAGAAAGTTATTGGGTTGATTGATTGCGAGTTTTTTGGGTTTGGGTATGTGGAACCTTGTGCTGTATGAATACTTCCACCACCTAAAAGGCCTTTTCCCCATGTCCAAGACCCTAGCCAGTCATCTGAACCTGTGTCTAAGACCTCTGGATTAGTTGGTGGTGACACCCCATATGTGAACTCTAGCACTTAGAGGCTGCATTCATGATGAAGAGATGTTAGGGATTGAGAGATTAAGCATGCGCATTTTTCGCATCAAATTGTCCTGACCCCACTGGTCGAGAGTGAGCGATTCATTTTCTCTTATTCTCTATACTCTTTATCCCAGTGAGGACCTAGACTGCTCGGTCTTAATTCTGATATCTTGAGCTTTGTGCATGAAGTGACTGTTTTGAACAAGTGGTTGAATCAAGTCTATGTTGGTTGGTGAACAGAAGGGAGACTCTTCCTTTGCTCGATTTTACTGCATTCGAATGTCATCTGTGGTGGTTGTCTAGGTTATCATTGAGGTTGTCCATGTGTTAATGATCGAAAGCCAGTATGATCCACGTGTTTTGTGCCGATATGAAATGCCCTGTTTTGAGCTACCTTGTGTCTGACTTGGTTTGCTTGGGGACAAGCAAACGGTTAAGTGTGGGGGAATTTGATAACGATGTCATTGCAAATATTTGCGCCCCTAGTTCTTATCCGTTTGAGGGGCATAGTCGTGTGTTTTTGGCCTATTTTACGCCGGGTTGTGCTATTTTGTCATATTTCAGGTCCCAGGCGTCAAAGAAAAGGCTAAGCACGAGTTTCGGGGCATTCGAAAGTCATTCGGTGAAGCTGGAGCCAAAACACGGGCACACCTAAAGCAGAACACGGCCGTGTTCCTAGGCCGTGCTTTTACTGCCGAGAGCTAATCTGAGTTTGAAAAACACGAGCTCAAAACACGGGCAGGGTTGAGGAAAAGCACGGTCGTGTCCACCAAAAGCACGCCCGTGTTTTCCCCAACAGTCTGGCCGTGTAATTAACCCTTGGCAAAACACGGGCGGGCTGAGGAAAAACACGGCCGTGCCCTCGACCGTGTTTTGCCCAGTGATGCCCTTTTAAGCAGATTTCAGTCAAAAGAGAAGAGGATTCGAGTTTTAGAGAGACAGAGTGATTCCTAGAGAGAGAAAGCGACGAACAAGAGTTCCCAAGTGCCCTAGCTTGATCTTCATCACCATTGGAGGCCACCTTGAGCTTGGAGAAGTGCCGATCAACGTCCAGGAGCAGGAATCCATCCTTCACAGTATGAATTCTGCGTCTGATTCTGCTTTTGCTTCTTTCTCCATGGAGTAGTTCTCCCATTCATCTGGGTATGGAGAACCCTAGATTTGTATGTTAGGTTTGATTGTATGAACCCAGGTACTGATTCTATGATTTGATTATATTCAATTGAGGTTTGAATGATTGAATGACATGAATCCTGATCAAATTCCTGTTGTTTCTGCTTTAACCTAGAATGAGAATATCTGCCTAGGTTGATAGAGCATCCTTGATTGAAGGTAGGGAGTTGGTGACTTTAGTCGAGGAGCCAACTCACTATTCTGTACCGGATTCACTTCGGTAGTGGAGGTTTTGTTTGTTAGGGCCTCAATCTGTTTACTCCGGTGGAGGTTAGTCGCCCGCTAGAGACTCAGATTGAGAGGGTCTGAAGACCTTTAGTCGAGACTTCAGGCTGCTTGAGAACCTTCCGCAGTATAACTATCATAGAAACTGAACTTGGTAATTACAATCCGGCTTAACTGCAGTCTAGGGGGAACCATATCCAGGTGACCTCTCTTAACCTGAATACAACAGTTTACTTGCTTTGTTTGTTTGTTAGTTTAGACTTGCATTAAAGTTTCATTGCTAGATAACAAGAATTCACCGAGTAGTCATCAAATCTAGGACCCGGGTTGACATTTAAACCCAAACCCGCTATACTACACTTTAGGAAGTGGTTTCACTTGGCCAATTCCTAGAGTGACAGTAGAAGTGAGTCAACCACTTTTTTTGTCTCTCTGGGTTTTGAACTGGACAAAGGAGAGAAAGGAATAGTGGACGAGGGAAGAAACAAAAAGTCACCGGCAGCAAAGGAGAAATCCTCCGGCGGGGCTTCTCATGTGAGTTTTTCTTGGGCTTTATGGGTTTGGTAATTGTCATTTGATTTTGATTGTAATGATCCAAATTGTTTGTATTTTTTTATGTAGGGTAGGGTGTTTGATGATGATTCTGACCCTCCAAACTCATCTCTCCTTCTTGGGTTTTTTTTGCTGAAGTTGGCGGCAGTGGTAGGGTGTTTGGTGAGGGATCTTTTGTAACTTCGTGTCTTCTGTTTCTGTATGTTTTGAGTAGGAGAAGGAAGGTGTTTTTGTGTTCTTGTTTTGGGATTATAGTGGCTAAAGGGAAAGAAGCTAAGCTTGCTGTTTTTTGTGTTTTCAGGAAGGGAAATGAATATTGTCGAAGAGGAGGAAGGAGAGAAGCTGGGAAAGTTTTGCAGAGTGGATGTTTTTTTTTTTTGCAGATTTTTTGTTGTCAGTCCGAAGAATGAAAAGAGGAAGAAGAAGCTCCTGTTTTATAGGAGAAGAGTTCAGTGTTGGCAATTTTGATTGGTTAGTAGGGATATAGGTTGGTGCTGTATTTTTGTGATTAGCTGTTGAGTGGGCTGGGCCTGGTCCGGTTTGACTAGTCTGGTTCGGCCGAGACTGGGCTTGGTTCGAGTTTGAGCCCAAGTTGATTGAAGTTTGGGCTTGGTTGACCATCCTTGAATTAAGGTTGACCTGAGTTGACCTATACTTGGATTTTGACCTGAATTAATCTAAGCTTGGGCTTTGACTTTGTCTCTTTTATTATTTGTAATATAGTAGATGAGGTTTGTGATTAAAATATAATTATTACTTTTAATAATATGATTTTAATAAGATGATTTATTTTTGTTGTATATTTGTTCTCTTCTTTTAGTGTCCAAAATCAAGTCCCAAATCTTACAAGACCCATAATCTTGAAAGCCAATTTCACAATCAACTCACACGACAACCAAGCCTAATGAGTGCTTAAATCGTCTAACTGAAGCATGCCATCACTATCAAATTGTATCGATTAAGATTTGCTATTGCTAATCTCAATAATCAAAATTGTACCAATTTAGATTTGCTATTGCTAATCTTATTCAGTTATGATAACCAATACATTTCCCAAACACTACAAATACGTTTTAGTTAGAAGGCCATTAAAGATTTGCTATTGCAAACCTTAAATTGAAACTACTTAACGTTTAATTAAAAATGTTTTAACCCGGACAAAAACTGGTGTCTACAAGTAGTATGGAAGGTTTATTGTCCAAATGCATGGTATGCACATGTAGATAGCTTTTTCATATAATATAGTCACGGTAAAGCCATTGACTTCGATACAAAAATTGTCGTCATCTTCATTTATTTTGCTTTACTTCCTTAATTATTTTTGTTATTATCATTGATTCTTTTCTAACAATTCTAAGAAGTCATGAGTTCCCCAGTTTTATTTTTTTTGGTTAGTTTTATGTTTAATTGTTACAACATATGTATACAAAACGTGTACGTTTAAAGTATCAAAAAACCTGTACAGCATTTATGGTTAAAATGGGCTATTGTCATCACAAGGTTGCCTATTCGATTCTCCATATTCTCTTATTTCTTTTACCCACATCCATGTAATCATGTTTCAGCTACGCTTGTGGAACGACGCCGTCCTGGGGACACTCTCGCTTTAGCAGCAAGCACAAACAACGACATTTGTCATGTCTCGTCGTCTTCCCTGGGCAGTAATTAGAGATAACCATGGTTTTGATGGCTGTTGGGCTTTGATGGATGTTGGTGAGATAAATGGTTAGCTATGGGGTAGCTTGGGTGAACAGATGAAGGCCTTTTGGATAGTCGAATTGGGGTGTGGGATGTTGATGATACAGTAATTTGAACCAAATTAACCTAAATTTTGTTTCATAACTTTTCATTAGGCAACTAATCTCATTTATAAATAATTGAGAAATGTTTCGATAAGTATAGAAAGATACAAGCAACAATTCATTAAGAAGGGCAGAACCCGTACAAAAAAGCATTGTGTTCACACACTTAGTACACTTGCATAACAAGAGAAATAACATTAAGACGGACACTAAGCAATTTTAGTAGATTCTATTGACATTGCTGAAATGGTATTCAGTTTGCTGGGGAAAAAATAATTTTACCAATAACAGCTCAAAATAACTCGACACATTGTTCCAAGGACCCAATGTGACCATAAACTCATAAGAGTTTCCACCAATCAAGTTGATAAGGGTAACGAAATCGGCATTGGCCATATCTTTATCACTTACTACATCTAAAACGCTTTTGTCCAAGTTTGTCGATGGGAAAACAACCTCAAGATCCAAATAATCATCCTCGATAGTTAGGTGGATCAAATGAACTCTACATTCAGCACACCAGGATGTCTTCACCTCGCCGACACGTCCGGAGATGAGGTAAGAAGTGCCCTGGTGTTTAAAACAAGAAAAGGAATTTCAAAAAAAAAAATTAACAAGCATTAACAAACACAATAACTGCAAACGAGATCGAGAAGGATGAATGACAAAAAATTTTATTTCAATAACCTCATCGTCACCATTCTCTTGCAACAATGTAAGATCGATTGAATCCGACAAAATAGACATAGATACTGCTTCCTCATACTTCAGCTTTGCAACGAAACCAGGCTCAACCATAAAGTCGCTATAAATAGCGCCGTTAGTAATGGCTGACAATAGGAAAAGGAAGTGGAGTAGACTGTCGTAACGATTAGTTGGTAAACAATAATTACAGGTACCATTGCAATATATCATCCATTGTCAGAAAATTACAGCACGGAAAACCTACTCAATTTCTGTTATTGCACGTACTGTGGATGTTCCATAAGATTATAAGAACACATTATGATCAACTATTCTAATAGATTGTACCAAATACTTAACAATCAATTAAAGAAAAGTACCTGCGGCGGTGGAAACGTGGCCGGCGACACTGCGTGGTTAGTCGAGAAGATCGGGAACGAATCAGCTAGAGCGAGTCAGCGGCGGAGGTGGCAAGCGACGATGGTGGCCCGCTCTTCTTCCAACAACCGACGTGGTTAGTCCTGACGACTTTCCTCTGCTCTTCTTCCCACAAATGCCAGAGTGAATCAGCGGCGGAGGTGGCAGGCGACGATGGTGGCCCGCTCTTCTTCCCACAACCGACGTGGTTAGTCCGGGCGACTTTCCTCCGCTCTTCTTCCCACAACCGCTATAGCGAATCAGCGGCGGAGGTGGCAGGCGACGATGGTGGCCCGGAGGAGGAGACCGCTACTGAGCGACCAGCGGTTGCTTGACCGGCGGAGGCGGAGATGTACAAGAAACGGAGGCAGAGACATGCAACGGAGGCGGAGGGAGGAGGAGGCCGGTTGAGTATGTGTCTGATCAGTCTGAAGGAAAACCGAGAAGGCAGCGCATGGAGAGGGGAGAAAAAGCAGAAGATGAATCGTTTGCTAGATTTGGTAGGTAAGTAGTCTTCCAATTTTCAACTTTGCCATTATGGTTCTCTGTTTTTTTTTTTTTTTTACAATTCATTATTGTTAAAGAGACAAAGGGAGGGCAGTCGCCGATCTGCTCGACTAAGCCCTATTAGGCCTGGTACAAAAGGCCTGCTTAGTTTAGTTTTATGTTTTAATTTTACAAGAACTCATTTTATAGTTATAAATATAACAGTGGAAGTATATTGAATCAAAACGCTTGTTTTCAGCTACACCTATAGAACGACGCCGTTCTCCATGCCACTTTCGATTCAGAGACGAGCACAAAACGATGGCGTTTTTTCATGTATCGTCATCCCCTAGCCCCCCCTCCCCCCCCCCCCCAAATTCCCAGTTATCCAGTCACCGCCGTCACCACTCACCACCGTAATCTGACGGTCGTCTCTCTTCATCGTCCAAACTTTCTCACTCCGTTACGATTCTGGACTCCGACCAAGAGAATTCCCTTGACGAATTGGGGAAACCTTTTAATGGAACTTTATTTTATCAATTGTATAATTTTTGGGTGTTCATTAAAAGATCTTGAAGAAATAAGGTATCATCTGAGTTCTCACAAAAACGAATAGGTATCATGTGAGAAAATAGAACGCTAATTATTATTGGGGGGGGGGGGGGGCTTCATAGCACATATAATTAGATCTACGGTAGAGAATCCTGTCGCATAGTATGTGTCTAACGCATACGAGTCGTTTCCACAAACATAATATTTTCATCAAAATGTGTTATATTTTATTAATTTTCTTCATTCTAGTGATTTGTTGTCTTACTTTTTCACTAATGTAATGTGCATATACGTGTAAATATTAACATGTTGGTTGGATTACAAAGAGAAATTATAACCCATGGATAACCGTAATACCTAAAACCGAAATGAGTATGGCCATGGTTTTGATTTTCTACATGATTCTTATGTGAATATGGGTATGGGTAAAACCCGAACTATTTTGGGTAGGGTAACGGATATGCACTATCCATTCCAAACACGATCGGTTCCCATACCTAATGTTTGTCAAATCCAAGAAGGACAACCTAGCATGGGTGTCAAGCCACTTAAGGAAATATCAATGTCGGTAAGGTAAACGTCTCGAGAAACTAGCTCACTAGGATAAACTGTTCAAGAGTTCATTCCGACTGAAAACTTTTTGTAGTTGTAAAGACAAGTTCGAAGTAAAAGTGCCTAGTACTCTTATATATATACTAGCTTTGGCATAGCACATTGGACGGAATAGGCAAGTTATAATGTCAAATTTGTATGGGTCAAGTTAACCCAGGAGAAAGGGAAACTCTAGGAGTGGTAAGGGATTCTTGATCGAATATTAGAGAAAATTGAGAGATGAGTAGAAGATTAGTTGTTGAAAACCAAAAGAGGAAGCAAAGAAAGCCCCAAAGAATCCAATAAGTTTGTTTGAATATCATGTTTATCGTATCACAATCTAGTAGTAGCATTATTCTATACATGTATTTCTATTACTATTTTTTGTGAGGGTGATATTGATTGATTTGAATAGTTAGGTGATACTGGAGGGATTTGAACATGTGGCCTACATAATTAAGAAAAGTGGTAGGTCAAGCACTTGTTCGCAAAACTCTAGTGTTGTTTACTGAGCCATTATCAAGTATGGATGATATCTTTTACAAGATGGCTTAACATGAGAGACAAACCCTAGGAATTCATCAACAAAAGGGAAAATGCTTGAATCATTGACTATGGCTTTTAAAATCATTCGGAATAAGAGTACTAGATAAGTCAAGAGGAAAATGAACCAACAACCCTATCACTAACAATAAAGGTAGGGGAGGAGGTATAGGTAGGTTTGATAACCAAAAACCCTATTGTACTTACTGCAAGATGTTAGGGGACACTAAATACATGATCTTACAAGCATGGTTGGCCATCATGCATGAGTCCAATAGGTGCAGAGATACAAATGCTCAAAATTTCAAACAAGTTAATTATGCAGTTGGGATTTAGTCTAAAATGAGAGAGTAACAGTTCACAAGGAGTCCTATATGCCATGATGGATTTGTTGAAAATAACTGACAATAAAATTGGTACAATCTTGTGTCTGTTAGCAAGCTTACCAAACAGAATACAATATGTGTAACTTTTTTCTCTTTTTTTTTAATAGAAGACAAGTTGAAGATGCAAATGATCGGTTCTTCTAAGCTCCAATATGGTTTACAAGCTTGAGAGAGACCATGTCAAAAGTCATAAAGGAGTTGTTGCCTCAAACTGTCTACTCTTCACAAGAATTTTTAAATTTATTTATGCTCATGTAGGACCAAATACTTACCATCTAGCTTCTCAGCATTATGTTTGGAGGCAAAACATGCAAACCAAATTGAATGTTCTTGAATATAATGGCACATGGAGTACTGTTTCTTTACAAACAGACAAGAAAATAGTTTGTTCCAAATGGCTATTCAAAATCAAATACAAAATCAAATGGAGAAATTGAAAGACACAAGGAACATTTAGTTGCCATTTGGAAGGAGCGCTACACTCGTATATATCAAGGCAGCAAAAGAGAGTACAGATTACTACTACAATAGTTAGTCGATGATTTTAATTACTATGTTATGGGAAACTTTACTTTCCTTACAGATAGTTAGTCGATGATTTGCGGATCCTGGATCTTCCAGGCAGTGCTTAATGAAAGGGTCGATAATTATCGGAAAAAAACAAGCCTCAAGGAAGTAGTTCTCAAGACTCTGATGTTTTGGTTCAACAACACTATTATCACAATCAAGTAGATTGTTATCTTTTTGCTAGTATTCCATATACTTCTTATATACTAGTCTATGTAGATGACTTGATTGTGGAGGATTATATGAATGAGATAACCAAAATAAAGGCTTATCTCCAATAAACCTTAAACACGAAAGACTTTGAACCCTAAAGTACAATCTTGGTCTTGAGCTAAGAACTTCAAAAGTGATTCACTTACCATAATGTAAGTATGAATTGGAATAATTGGATAAAGCATGACATTTAGATGTGAAACCTGTTAAAACACCTATCGACTACAAGATTCATTTGAGCACAACTAATAGAAGTGATTATGTTGATCCCACTTTCTATAGAAATCTTGTTGCTAAGCTAACTATCTTACCACTAAAAGGTTAGAAATCGGCTTTTCTAATCAACAAGTTACTCCATTCATGAGTGCACCCATTGTAGCTCACAAAAAGGCAGTTATAAGAATCATAAGATATGTCAAGAAGAATCCTATACATGTCTTATTCTTTCCAGTTACTTTTACTCTCACTCGCAAAGCCTTTAGTGACTCAAATTGGGGAGAGCTTGTTAGACACACGATGGTTGATTCGGGCCTAATTGAACATGTTTTGCCCCGTTTTACTTAGGTGTTTGTGCCAAATTCACTCCTTAAAGGTTGGTTTTACGCTAGGTTCTTCGTGTTTGAGTGTGTTCCAGGATTTAGCAGGTGAAACGAGCCTCAGAGTCGAAAGATTGGCGAAAAGGATCGAAAACCGAGAGAAGAGGCGAAAAAGAGCCAGTTCATGGCTAACAGAGGGAGTTCACGGTCTTGCATGACCATGAAGAAGAGGATTTGAACCTTAATCGCGAGGCGTCCAGAGCCAAAATGAAGGTTACTGACGCAAGGTGAGTTCACGGTCACTAATACCGTGAACAAAGGCAGTTGACCGTGAACTCGAGTGAACGATGAGGCCCGTTTTGGCACACGCCTGCAGTTTACGGACGCGTTTCATGGTTCATGGCCATGAACTCATGCCGTGAACTCAACTCATCTCTGGTTTAAATGATGAGTTGAAAGGAGGAGAGAGGAGAGAGCCCATTTGGTGAAAAACCTTCTTCTACATTCTAGATAGAGAAACACGAACCAAAGGGAGAAGAAGGCTAGGGTTTAGCTTCAAGGCATATTTTAGGAAGATGTCCTCCAAGGAAAGCTCAACTCAAGGGCCAAGAAGACTGGAAGCATCCTCCAAGTTGGTTTCCATCTCTTTCCCTTTTGTTTTCCCCACTTCTAGCATGGAGTAGACCTCCTTTCACTTGGGTGTTGTGAAACCCTAACTCTACCATGTAGTTTTCTATTATGTGTATTGGATGATTTTCATTGGGTATTGTTCAATTCAATGATTGAGGCATTATTTATCATGATTGTGCATGCTTGTGTTTAGCAACTTAGGGGTTGTGCATGTTTTGTAGGTTGTTAATCTAGCTTTTAATTTCCAGTTTTGCAAGTGTGTTTTTGCTTTGCTTGTGCTAGACTTGGTGTGTTTTCCGATTGTGTGTAGGTGGTGCATGACCCGGAGTAACCCGTCACCTTTGCTACCGTTTGACGAGGAAATAAACCGAACTCTCCGACTCCTAGCACGGGAGAGAGAGATAGCGGAGGCAAGGGGAAGAAGTGAAAGAGGGGGACTATGTTTGGGTCCCGGTGCAAGTGGAGAAGTAGTTGATGAAGTGGAAGTTGAACCCGTCATAGAAGTGGAAATGGCGGGGAACCAAAGGCAAGATGCGGCCCAAGCTCGCCAGTTGAACGATGCAACGGAGAAAGAGGATGCCCCTAGGACGATGGGGTACTATATGGCCCCAAGGTCAGCTCACATTCAATCGCCAATCCTACATACTCCAGTGGCGGCAAACAATTTCGAGATCAAGCCAACTCTAGTGACTATGATACAAAGTAATGCCCTATTCCACAGCCTTCAGAGCGAGTCACCAAGAGAGCACGTGCAGAGATTCTTGGAGCCTAATTACATATGTTTTATCCCCGTTTTAATTAGGTGTTTGTGCCAAATTCACTCCTTAATGGTTGGTTTTACACTAGGTTCTTCGTATTTGAGTGTGTTTTGTGATTTAGCAGGTGAAACCATCCTCGGAGTCGGAAATTGACGAAAAGGATTGAAGACTGAGAGAAGAGGTGAAAAAGTGCCAGTGCACCGCTAACAGAGGGAGTTCACGGTCTTGCATGACCGTGAATCTCGAGGCATCCAGAGCCAAAGTGAAGGTTACTGAGGCAAGGTGAGTTCACGGTCACTAAGACCGTGAACTCGAGTGAAAGATGCGGCGCGTTTTGGAGCACGCATGCGGTTTACGAACGCGTTTTATGGTTCACGGCCGTGAACTCATCTCATCTCTGGTTTAAAAGATGAGCTGAAAGGAGGAGAGAAGAGAGAGCCCATTTGGTGAAAAGCCTAATTCTACATTCTATATAGAGAAACACGAACCAAAAGGAGAAGAAGGCTAGGGTTTAGCTTCAAGGCAGATTTTGGGAAGATGTCCTCCAAGGAAAGCTCAACTCAAGGGCCAAGAAGACTAGAAGCATCCTCCAAGATGGTTTCCATCTCTTTCCCTTTTGTTTTCCCCACTTCTAGCATGGAGTAGACCTCCTTTCACTTGGGTGTTGTGAAACCCTAACTCTACCATGTAGTTTTCTTTTATGTGTATTGGATGATTGTCATTGGGTATTGTTCAATTCAATGATTGAGGCATTATTTATCATGATTGTGCATGCTTGTGCTTAGCAACTTAGAGGTTGTGCATGTTTTGTGCTTAGCACCCTTACGTTTGTGCATGTAGGTGCTAGCAATCGAATTAGCCACCTTAGCCTAGCATAGAGAGGAAAATCTCCCTTCCAAGGGAGACTCGATTGAGTTGGTTTTCCTTCCCCTTTATAAGCCACCTAAACAAGGTTAAGGTAGGGCAAACCTCGATATTGAGTTAAGCAAGCCGGTTAATCTCCATCAAGTTGTCGGACCTCAGAGTTGAGTGAGGGAGTAAGTCAATTACCAATAACTGAAGTAGGGGTAGACGGACCGGCCCGGGTCGATATCTAAATACTTGACCTATACTGCACCCGATTAGAGTTTAAAAACTTGGGCTCGAGTCGGGATTTTATTGTGGTGTAGATTCGTGCGAGTCAAGTTTTTGGTTCCTTTGTCGGGGAATAAGGATATGTTATTCAGAAAATTTATTTGGTTGTTAATCTAGCTTTTAATTTCCAGTTTTGCAAGTGTGTTTTTGCTTTGCTTGTGCTAGACTTGGTGTGTTTTCCAATTGTGTGTAGGTGGTGCATGACCCGGAGTAGCCCGTCACCTTTGCTACCGTTTGACGAGGACATAAACCGAACTCTCCGACTCCTAGCACGGGAGAGAGAGCTAGCGGAGGCAAGGGGAAGAAGTGAAAGAGGGGGACTATTTTTGGGTCCCGTTGCTAGTGGAGAAGTAGTTGATGAAGTGGAAGTTGAACCCGTCATAGAAGTGGAAATGGCGGGGAACCAAAGGCAAGATGCGGGCCAAGCTCGCCAGTTGAACGATGCAACGGAGGAAGAGATGCCCCTAGGATGATGGGGTACTATATGGCCCCAAGATCGGTGCACGTTCAATCGCCAATCCTACATCCTCCAGTGGCGGCAAACAATTTCGAGATTAAGCCAGCTCTAGTGACTATGATACAAAGTAATGCCCTATTCCACGGCCTTGAGATCGAGTCACCAAGAGAGCACGTGCAGAGATTCTTGGAGCTCGCGGGGAGTTTGAAAATTAATGGTGTGTCGGTCGAAGCTTTGCAACTAAGGTTTTTCCCTTACTCTCGGGGAAAGCACTTAGGTGGCTAAACAACCGCCCACCTCAGTCTATCACCTCATGGGACGACCTCCTCAACAAGTTTATGGCTCGTTATTGCCCGCCTTCAAAAACGGCGGAGTGGAGAAAGAAGATTACACATTTCGAGCAAGAAGAGGACGAGACCTTGAGGGATTCTTGGGAGATGTACTCCGATTACTTTCTTCAGTGCCCTCACCATTGGTTTGAAGAACAGTTCCGGATCAAAACCTTCTACGGAGGCCTAATGCAAGAAGATCAGATCCTCATTGACTCCTTGTGTTAGGGGAAGTTGAATAATATGGCTCCGCCCCAAATAACAGAGATACTTGAAGATATGGCCCTTAGGGGATACGATTGGGGTTTGACTAGAAGTGGAAGAAGAAGCTTTGATAGGGGAGTTAGAAGCATGGGAGCGAGTTCCTCGCTTGAGGCGAAGTTGGATAAGTTGCTTGAGGTTATACTTGAAGATAAAAGGCAAGGAAAACAGGCGGTAATATAGTGCCAACCAGTGAAGGAGGCAACCACTCTGGAGGAACAAGTCAACTTCGTGGCAAATGCTAGGGTTAACAACCCATATAGCAATACTTATAACCCCGGATGGTTGGTTGTGGTCGATAAGTGGTTTGGTTGAGAACTTGCGTTTGTTCCTTTCCATTTGTTCCTTTCTATTTGCCTTTCCATTTGTTCCTCATACTTGAATTCCATGCATGGTTGGTTGTGGTCGATAAGTGGTTTGGTTGAGAACTTGCATTTATCCATGAATAGGTTGAGAACTTTTCATTTGCCCATTTTGGTGGCTCTTAATATCGTTTGTGGTGGATGTTAGTATTGCTTGCAACGGTTCATGTGTTGGTTGTCAATAAACATCGAGAATTCTCGTTTCGTGTCCTTTGAGTAGTCCCCAAAGTATTTGTATAGGTTGAAATATAACCGACTGCGTGAAATGGTTTGCTTGGGGACAAGCAAACATCTAAGTGTTGGGGAGTGATTCGGGCCTAATTGCATATGTTTTATCCCCGTTTTAATTAGGTGTTCATGCCAAATTCACTCCTTAATGCTTGGTTTTACGCTAGTTCTTCGTGTTTGAGTGTGTTTCGGGATTTAGCAGGTGAAACCATCCTCAGAGTAGAAAGATTGACAAAAAGGATCGAAAACCGAGAGAAGAGGTGAAAAAGTGCCAGTTCACCGCTAACAGAGGGAGTTCACGGTCTTGCATGATCGTGAAGAAGAGGATTTGACCGTGAATCTCGAGGCATCCAGAGCCAAAGAGAAGGTTACTAAGTAAAGGTGAGTTCGCGGTCACTAAGACCGTGAACTCGAGTGAACGATGCGGCGCGTTTTGGCGCACGCCTGCAGTTCCCGAACGCGTTTTATGGTTCACGGCCGTGAACTCAGCTCATCTCTGGTTTAAAAGATGAGCTGAAAGGAGGAGAAAAGATAGAGCCCATTAGGTGAAAAGCTGTATTCTACATTCTATATAGAGAAACACGAACCAAAAGGAGAAGAAGTCTAGGGTTTAGCTTCAAGGCAGATTTTGGGAGGATTTCTTCCAAGGAAAGCTCAACTCAAGGGCTAAGAAAGCTGGAAGCATCCTCCAAGATGGTTTCCATCTCTTTCCCTTTTGTTTTCCCCACTTCTAGCATGGAGTAGACCTCCTTTCACTTGGGTGTTGAGAAACCCTAACTCTACTATGTAGTTTTCTTTTATGTTTATTGGATGATTGTCATTGGGTATTGTTCAATTCAATGATTGAGGCATTATTTATCATGATTGTGCATGCTTGTGCTTAGCAACGTAGGGGTTGTGCATGTTTTGTGCTTAGCACCCTTACGTTTGTGCATGTAGGTGCTAGCAATCGAATTAGACACCTTAACCTAGCATAGAGAGGAAAATCTCCCATCCAAGGGAGACTCGATTGAGTTGGTTTTCCTTCCCCTTTATAAGCCACCTAAACTAGGTTAAGTTAGGGCAAACCTCGATATTGAGTTAAGCAAGTCGGTTAATCGCCATCAAGTTGTCCGACCTTAGAGTTGAGTGAGGGAGTAAGTCAATTACCAATAACTGAAGTAGGGGTAGACGGACCGGCCCGGGTCGATATCTAAATACTTGACCTATACTGCACCCGATTAGAGTTTAAAAACTTGGGCTCGAGTCGGGATTTTATTGTGGTGTAGATTCGTGCAAGTCATGTTTTTGGTTCCTTTGCCGGGGAAAAATGATCTGTTATTCAGAAAATTTTGTTGGTTGTTAATCTAGCTTTTAATTTCCAGTTTTGCAAGTGTGTTTTTGCTTTGCTTGTGCTAGACTTGGTGTGTTTTCCTATTGTGTGTAGGTGGTGCATGACCCGGAGTAACCCGTCACCTTTGCTAACGTTTGATGGGGACATAAACCGAACTCTCCGACTCCTAGCACGAGAGAGAGAGCTAGCAGAGGCAAGGGGAAGAAGTGAAAGAGGGGGACTATGTTTGGGTCCCGTTTCTAGTGGAGAAGTAGTTGATGAAGTGGAAGTTGAACCCGTCATAGAAGTGGAAATGGCGGGGAACCAAAGGCAAGATGCGGCCCAAGCTCGCCAGTTGAACGATGCAACGGAGGAAGAGGATGCCCCTACGACGATGGGGTACTATATGGCCCCAAGGTCGGTGCACATTCAATCGCAAATCCTACATCCTCCAGTGGCAGCAAACAATTTCGAGATCAAGCCAGCTCTAGTGACTATGATACAAAGTAATGCCCTATTCCACGGCCTTGAGAGAGAGTCACCAAGAGAGCACGTGCAGAGATTCTTGGAGCTCGCAGTGAGTTTGAAAATTAATGGTTTGTCGGTCGAAGCTTTGCAACTAAGGTTTTTCCCTTACTCACTCTCGGGGAAAGCACTTAGGTGGCTAAACAACCGCCCACCTCGGTCTATCACCTCATGGGACGACCTCCTCAACAAGTTTATGGCTCTTTATTGCCCGCCTTCGAAAAAGGCGGAGTGGAGAAAGAAGATTACACATTTCGAGCAAGAAGAGGACGAGACCTTGAGGGATTCTTGGGAGAGGTACTCCGATTACTTTCTTCAGTGCCCTCACCATGGGTTTGAAGAACAGTTCCGGATCAAAACCTTCTATGGAGGCCTAATGCAAGAAGATAAGATCCTCATTGATTCCTTGTGTTAGGGGCAGTTGATGAATATGTCTCCGCCCCAAATAACCGAGATACTTGAAGATATGGCCCTTAGGGGATACGATTGGGGGTTGACTAGAAGTGGAAGAAGAAGCTTTGATAGGGGAGTTAGAAGCATGGGAGCGAGTTCCTCGCTTGAGGCGAAGTTGGATAAGTTGCTTGAGGTTATACTTGAAGATAAAAGGCAAGGAAAACAGGCGGTAATATAGCGCGACTGGTGTTCGAGCACTAGCCACGAGATGGCGAAGTTCCAAGCAATGAAGGAGACAACCACTCTGGAGGAACAAGTCAACTTCGTGGCAAATGCTAGGGTTAACAACCCATATAGCGATACTTATAACCCCGGATGGTTGGTTGTGGTCGATAAGTGGTTTGGTTGAGAACTTGCATTTGTTCCTTTCCATTTGATCCTTTCCATTTGTCTTTCCATTTGTTTCTCATACTTGAATTCCATGCATGGTTGGTTGTGGTCGATAAGTGGTTTGGTTGAGAACTTGCATTTATCCATGAATAGGTTGAGAACTTTTCATTTGCCCATTTTGGTGGCTCTGAATATCGTTTGTAGTGGATGTCGGTATTGCTTGCAACGGTTCAGGTGTTGGTTGTCAATAAACATCGAGAATTCTCGTTTCGTGTCCTTTGAGTAGTCCCCAAAGTATTTGTATAGGTTGAAATATTACCGACTGCGTGAAATGGTTTGCTTGGGGACAAGCAAACGTCTAAGTGTTGGGGAGTGATTCGGGCCTAATTGCATATGTTTTATCCCCGTTTTAATTAGGTGTTCGTGCCAAATTCACTCCTTAATGCTTGGTTTTACGCTAGGTTCTTCGTGTTTGAGTGTGTTTCGGGATTTAGCAGGTGAAACCATCCTCGGAGTCTAAAGATTTCCTCCAAGGAAAGCTCAACTCAAGGGCTAAGAAGACTGGAAGCATCCTCCAAGATGGTTTCCATCTCTTTCCCTTTTGTTTTCCCCACTTCTAGCATGGAGTAGACCTTCTTTCACTTGGGTGTTGTGAAACCCTAACTCTACTATGTAGTTTTCTTTTATGTTTATTGGATGATTGTCATTGGGTATTGTTCAATTTAATGATTGAGGCATTATTTATCATGATTGTGCATGCTTGTGCTTAGAAACTTAGGAGCTGTGCCTGTTTTGTGCTTGGCACCCTTACGTTTGTGTATGTAGGTGCTAGCAATCTAATTAGCCACCTTAACCTAGCTTAGAGAGGAAAATCCCCCTTCCAAGGGAGCCTCGATTGAGTTGGTTTTCCTTCCGCTTTCTAAGCCACCTAAACTAGGTTAAGTAAGGGCAAACCTCAATATTGAGTTAAGCAAGTCGGTTAATCGCGATCAAGCCGTCTGACCTTAGAGTTGAGTGAGGGAGTAAGTCAATTAATGATTGTCTAAACCGAGAGGGTCGAGTGACATGGCCTTTCGTGCTTACCTCGGTTTAGCAATTGAGATGGTGGTCTTCGACCACATATGCATCCCACTGCGGTTCGCGATTATCGTGCCCAAAGCAATCGTTCCAATTCACATAGCATGGTAGCAGTTAGGGGGAAGCGACACCCGAGTTATATTTCCGCCAAAGAGTTATCAAAACCATTTACCTTTGCTTTCTTTCATTTCAATTAGTAAACCTTTAAACCAAAGTTTTGTTGCTAGATAATGATTTCAACAACTGAAATAGGGGTAGACGGACCGGCCCGGGTTGATATCTAAATACTTGTCCTATACTGCACCAGATTAGAGTTTAAAAACTTGAGCTCTACTTAAGATTTTATAGTGGTTTAGATTCATGCAAGTCAATGGTCAATTACAAGGTAATTTTTTTTAGTGGCAACACACCTCTTGGAAATGAAACAGACAAAATGTTATCTCTTGATCTTTCTATTAAGCTTATATCAAGCTCTAGTCTATACAACATGTGAAGCCAATGGTTGCCGTATCTTCTTCAGGATTTCAGAATTCCTCATCCTCAACGAGTAAATTTACACTGTGATAATCAATCTTTCATATACATTGCAGAAACCCTACTTTCCATGAAAGGACAAATCACATAGAGCTTGATTTTCAGAGGTTCGAGAGAAACTTCTTCTTGATGTTATAAAAATCCTTCATGTGGCTTCAACTCACCACCTTGGTAACATTTTCACCAAGCTCTTCTCTCCTGCTCCTTTTGGTTCGCCAATAGGATTCTTTCATTTCTAACATTCGTTTTTTTTAGTGGTTAAGTCATTTCTAACATTCTAATACCAACTATTTTACTGCTTTAGTCTTAATCCTTTTATTGTAAGGATTTTACCCAACATAGTCGGAGTTCTTGGACTATAGCACCTTTACATAAGTTTAACGAGAAGAAGAGACAAGGCAAGTTGAAACCTCTAAAAAATCTAAATTGCAAACTTTGTTAACTGATCGAAGCTGCTCTTTTGGATGCAAAACAAAATTCCATGTTTGTGCTATGGAAGCAAATTGTTAGAAACACATTAATTGCAGTTTTTGGTTATTTCGTATTAATTGTTGGATTTTGATAATTGGGGGATTATTTTGGGAGTTTAAGAAATAAACAGGGAGTCGGTTGTTATGTTTTATTAGTTGAGTAGGAGATAGAAATTATGCGGACTATATAATCTATAATTAGTGGGATTATTCTCATTATGCAATTACAAAACAACTATCTAAAACCCTAATCCTCTCTCTCTCTCTCTCTCTCTCTCTCTCTCTCTTCCCTCTCCCACGTCTCACTCTTCTTCTTCTTCCCTAAGGCTGCCGCAGCAGTCTTCCCTCCCAACCCACTTTCGATCTCTCTCACTCTTTCTCCTGAAAATCCCTAGCTTGGGCAATCCCTCATTGGTCTAGCTATTTTTCCCAATTTCTTGAGCTGTTAGAAAGCTTGTTTTTAACATCTGGTATCAGAGAACGGTTCGAGAGCGAGTTTCATGTAACACTTGAACCAGGGCAGACGTAAGAAGACAATGGTGCTGACTAAGTCTCAATCAGTAGCAGAGAAGGCGACTCAGGAGGCCGAGAAAACAACCAAGATTGGCGACAGGGGACTCGACGGTGTGGTGGAGGACGAGACGGAGCTCGAGGCGGTGAAGGTGGTGGTGCACGACCACTCAGGAGCGCTGGCACGGCTCGAGAAAAGCCTGCGAGGGTGCAGGCTGAAGCGAAGGCAGATGCCGAGGATCTTCGCCAGAGTCTAGAGGACCTGATGCGAGCGGTTTCTTCGCTGCGGGCAAAAGGGGTCGGAGCAGAGATCGCGCTGAGCCGGACCGTGGGAGGAAAGGAGGCGCGAGAGACCATCTCTGATCCCGGCCGAGTCGGCGAGCGTGGTGGGCGGGGCGACAAGCGGCGGACCCTCCTCGGCAAAGACGGCGGCGAAGTTGGCGGGCGCAACGGCGGCGGAGACCGAGGGAGGAAAGGAGGCGGATGTGGAGCTCTACAACGTGGATCGCGCGGTCGTCAGAGCACGTGGCGGCGGTCGGGGATCGGGCTTGCTACCAACACCGTCGGCCCAAGAGATCGCGGCAATGAGGGAAAAGGCGAAGATGCCAGGGTATGACGATGTTGGGCCTCAGTTGAGCTTTGGGCCGCACGAGCAGATGGGCACGGACGAGGAGGTCGAGTTGAGCTTGACCAGGCAGGCAGAGAGCTGGGCCGAGCTCGGGAGGAGCGCAATCGGGCGGGGCGCGTCGAGGGAGTTGGGCCGAAACCCTGGGTGGGGCCCGAACCGGGGCGGGTGGACCGGAGCGGGCCAAACCGATCTGGGTCGGTCAGGATGGGCCAGCTCGGGTGGGGGCAAACCGGTTGGACCAAGTCTTGGGTGGATCGGGTGGCAGGGAAGCTGGAGCCAGAAGGGAGATCGACCGGGATTCGTGACCCTCTTACCCGCCGTTTCATGGCCCCCACTCGCCAGTAGAACAGTGGGATGCAAGTTAGGCACGGAAGGTTGGGGCGGACGAGTATGCAGAGTACCCGTTCGAGGAAGAAGAGGAGTGGGGCCGAGGCAGAGGGTTGTCGGTCTCTCGAGGCTTTCGTGATCGAGTTTCGGGATACGATAGGTATGGCAGTTACCCTCATGGCTTCGATGGTGACCTGGTGTTTAGGGCTAAGCCTCCTACCATTGAGTTTCCGAAATTCATTGGACAAGAGGATGCAGGCCTGTGGTTGTATGCAGCTGACAGATGGTTCAAGAACCATCCCACCAAGGAAGAGAGAAAGGCGCATCTGGCGTCTTTCTACTTAGAAGGCGGCACATTGCAGTGGTGGGAGTGGCTGGAGCAATCATGTGCAGCGGCCCAGACCTTGATCACTTGGCCGTTGTTCAAGGAGGAGTTGCGATACCAGTTCGGTAAGTCGTAAGGGTGGGCGCCGGAGCAACTGGCTAAGCTGCGTCAGACAGGAACTATGGCAGAGTACAAGGCAAAGTTTTTCAAGCTGGGAAATCAATGCAAAGGAGTACCGGAGGAGACCTTGGTTGGGTTGTGTATGGCTGGCCTCAAGCCAGAGATCGCCGCGGCGGTTAAGGTTTTCGAACCCGACTCGTTGCGGTCTGCTTTTCGTCTTGCAGGTTATAAAGAGGAGGAGCTGGCCAGCTGGAGGAGTACGATTGGGCGCTTCCCGAGAGCAAGCAGTAGTGGGGGAGATGGCATCGGGTCGAGCGGTGGAGGAGCGAATGCGCCCATTGGCACAGGGCCGTCGATAGCTGGCGCCGTTACCTCAACTCAGCAAGTTCCTAGGCCTCCCCCGAAAGGATTCGTGCGACTATCACCACAAGAGATCGAGCATAAGAGAAGAGAGGGGAAATGTTTCAATTGTGACGAGAGGTTCACCGTAGGACACAAGTGCCCCAAGCCTAATTTGATGATGCTGGTGGGTCGCTGGGAAGATGAGGCAGAGGAGGAAGCAGCTGAAGAAGGGCCGCCAGAATTGGAGTAGGAACCACAACCTTGAGGGCAAGGTTGTTTTCCAAGAAGGCGGGGATATTAGAAACACATTAATTGCAGTTTTTGGTTATTTCGCCTAGGCTATAGGCATCAAATAAGACATTCATAGTGCTTAGGAGGTGCCTAATCGTGATTTTGTGCCTCGAGGTGCACTTAAGTGTGTTGATCCTTCATAAAGAAAAAAAGTGTGCTGATGGACCAAGGGAAGGTAGATATGTAGTTTTCTCCCTTAAAATGCCACTGTCTCAAACTACCCTTGATGCAAGTCCTTACTACTTCAGACTTTCTCTCAATTTGGAATATGAATCATAATTCTAGTTTATATAGATCTTTTTCCTCCTCGCACATTACCTCAAGCTAAACCCTCTGCCCTCCAGCTGTTAGCTATCGCCGAATTTCAACACCCAAAAACTACAAGCGCGAAACCTCCTCACCACTCTATTTTCATCGATCGGCCTTTTTCATGTTGTTGTTTGTCGCTGATGACTACCAGAAATTGGTATTCGTAAGGTGTAAGCCTATAAACCTTCTCCTCGTCGATCCATTCCCTTGAGCCTATCCCTACCATGTTGTTCTTTGCCGTCGTCGAGTACAGAGGCGGAGTCAGGATTTAATCATCGGGGGGGGGGGGGGGGGGGGGGGGAGGGGGGATTTTCTTAATACGTTACAGCAAAAGAGGAAAAACTAGTAATAAATAATAAACAACGTATTATTATTATTATTAAAACTCAAAACTTGTTCACATTAAGTTCACTACAAATCATAAAAACTAGGGTTAATATTTTCGTATGGCCTGAACTTTGACCAAAATAAACATCCTGACCAATCTTTTCGATCTATAACATCTTGGCCCGAACTATACACCAAAATAAACAATTTGGCCAAACCCGATGTTTGACCGTTAACTTGGATGGTCAAACGCGTTGACTAAAGTCAGAATAAAATATTTAAAATATTCACAATTTTCACATATTCCCAATAATTGTATTATGAGTGAAATTGGGGGAATGTGTGAAAATTGTGAATTATTTTAAATTTATAATAATTTAAAATTAGGGAATGTGTGAAAATTGTGAATTATTTTAAATATTTTATGTTGATTTGGCAGTGATGTTTATTTTGGTCAAAGTTCAAGCCATTCGAAAATATTAACCCTAAAAACTATAATGACAATAGTCGAATTAGCTAATAACTAGCTTCCAAAAAAGAAAGGAGGAGGCTACTGCTTAGCAAAAACACAAAAAAATTATAAGTATCCTCACCGCAAGAATCGAAATTGAACCCATGACCATTGGGTCTTTCTACATTGCCAATTCCACTAGGCCAATTCAGATTTTATGTTATAATTTGCACGCTTTTTAGTTTTATTCAATACTCTTTTGTTTATACGTATTATCCTAAACAGTTTACAGGTAAGTTCGAGATTCTCGGGGGCCGGTGCCCCCTTAGGACCAACGTAGCTCCGCCCCTGGTCGAGTACTACTCTTTGTGATTTTATAAGCTTGTGATTCTAAAAATGTTATGTAATATTTGTTTATTTTTAAGGATTATCTAAGTTACTGATCATTTGAATATATTTACAAAAGTGTTTAAAACGGTTATTTCCAATAAAATTGTTATTTTCGCTTCAAAGGTCTACCTATACCTAGCGCCAAGTCGGGCACCAACATCTGCCTCACAGTTAACGTCTTCTAGAACAATGCCTTAAAATCAATTAGTAAGAGATGGGATAAAAAGTTAATGATTTAACTATTATGTTATACTAGATTAGGGCCGGCCTCTTGACCAGGAGAGTTTGATTTTCATGTGTATGTGTAGTAAACATTGAGTATTGAAGTAACAATTTAATTTGGTAAGTTCTCCATGAATAATATAGGAAAGTATTTGATGTATTTGACTAATGAAGTTTAAAAATAATAAACAACGCCCAACTACACTAACATAAATTCATATTTCAAACAAAGTCATATCTATATAAAAATGTCTAAGAAGAACAATGATAAGAGTTGTTTTACATCACACATACATAATCAATCTTCAGTATACGATAATTTTTTTTGCCTTTTCCATTGACTTTCGTGTATTCAATGATATAATGAAACAAACTATATGTTTAGAATGTACTTAAAAAGAAACAAACTAACTCACACAGTCATGGTTCCATTGACTTTAGTGTATTCAATGATATAATGAAACAAAGCATGCAGATCTCCAGCTGCAAGTTCAACTAATAGAGCAACACATAAAAAAGTAAATCAAAGTGAAAAGAAGGCAAAAACTAAAAGCAGCATACCTAACATTTTGGGGGAAATCCACAACAATAAAAGTCATTGTATGAACACTTGATAATGATTTGAACACTTGTGATATATGAGTAGTGAAAGTTAATAAAAGTCATTGTAGCTCTTACTCAAGTTAGAAAGACTTTGATTTAATGGTAAGTAAACAATGATATGTAGTGTTTAAGAGGGAAGATGAGACCTTACATTGTTTATTAATATGCATCTTAGTTTCATAAATTTTATATCATTAAAAATTTATGTGCTGAATAGAAACCCATCCAAGTTTGGAGCCATTGTAAAATGTAAGTTATGAGGCAAATGAAAAGTCTCAAGCAAGGTTGTCAACCTACGGGTTGACCCGGACCCGGTGAAGCTAGTGGGTCACCGGGTTTAGCCCGAAAATATGGAAAGAGACATTATATTATACTTATCGTGATAAATTATATCAAATCTCATCTAACATATGAGTTATAACATATAATATTACACTAAAATAACATGTCGTACTTAGATCCAACATATAGTGAAAATTCACACAAAATTATGTAACAACAATATTCAAATGTTCAACTTAGGATTCCAAAGATTGAGTTAGGCGAAAAGAAAATCGGAAAATAGGTGCATTCCGCAAACCAAATAAAAAAAATGACACAATTTGACCTCTAACCCGGTACCTTGTAGCGGTCGACTCTGCGGGTGCGTGCAGCCCGTTTTTCTCACCGGGTCAGGGTCAAAGTGGGTCGACCCGCGGGTTGAAAACCTACTCTCAAGCATCCACATGCTTGCAAAATAAATATATATTATCAAACATAAAATCATATCTTGCATCAGAAAAAAGAACAAAAATGTAGTAATTTGATAATCAATATAGGAATCAATATGGACACAATATCTAACCAAGAGAAGAGGAAGCGAAAAAACACAAATTGTTGTGTATAGATTCCGCTCACGATATTTCAAAGTGAAAAATATCATAAAAATTATTAACCAATAAAAGGGAACGGTTAAGGGGAAAATGCATCAATTTGAACCTAAAATGAGAGGAATTAATATCCTACACCATCATATATAATAATATATTATATCCCAGAACATCATAAAAAAAATCTATCTAAATGAAAAAGTATACTAAATTGAATCCAATGTAAAAGTAACGATGAAGATAGATATTATATCCACCTAAGGAATAATCTCTCGATAGAACCACTCTACTATTAAACCCATTTCATCAAACAATTGCATCATATAGAGTTTTAACTTAAATTTGAAGTGCTTATAATTAGGTATTTCAGCTCATGAATAAATTAATTATATCATTTGGTAAAATAAAATAATTTATAAACTTGAGAGTTATTTCATTTGTTGTTAAATCATTTGAACTAAAGTATGAAATTACTTCAGAATCGTTATTTTATTCATTATTATTAAAATTGCTATTTTTATTATAATGTCTAAGCATGTCTAGGCGAGCTAGGAGATAGAAAAATGCCTAATGACCGTCGTACGCCTAATGTGCTGCTGAACCTCAATAATTATAGCAAACTTTGAGTGCATCTTATAAATTTCATCACTTCTATTTTGGTATAATTGATTACATCAATAAAGTGATCAATCAAAGAGTCTTTCTTTAAGATTTTGATAAGATGTCCCCTACTGCACAATTAGTATGACTAAATTGTACTACGATAATCATGTATTGAATTTTGAATCGATAGCGCAAAAGATTGTACTAACTCAAGTAGAGTTTTAGCTACTCGGTACTTCATATTCGCATGTAGATAGCTATTTCGAAGAGTTCGAATATTGTTTGAGTTTGTTGAACTTTACCTAACGAAACTATGATATCAAGCGCAATATATTATGCTTTTAGGAGAAATTGGGAAAATATGTTGGTGACATCAAACCTAACATGGATACCATTGAATTTAAGTGATAAGCAACATTTATGTTTAATAGATTAGACATGAAAAATATATTTAGCATTCTCATAAGTTGGTATGAAGAAGTGATAATTAGGAATTGAAAGCTAGAAACAAAGTTGATTTAATAAATAACTGCAAATGATATTGTGAAAAAGAAAACAAATGCTTAGAGCATAGCTAGGCATGAGAGTGTTACATTAAACTCTCCAAGAGAAAGCAAGTAACCATTAATAGTTAGCTGTGGATATTGAAATAGTTAACTATGATGAATACTATATACTGGTGTTAATACTTGGCCCTTAGCTTGAACATTGCATCATGCTGATAAAAATTATTTCATTAATTACATTATTGAAATGAGGGGTCGTATGGAAGTTTTGATTGTTTTTTTAGATTGTTAAAATAAATACATTTTTCATAATACATATGTTTTTATTTTTGTTCATACACAATCGTGAATTATTTGCTTGATTTGACTAAACTATTATTCAAATTGAATGATTAAACAATTTCAAATTTTAGCATAGACTGTCGAGATAATTGGTATCAGTGTTTGTCATTTTTATTTATCTTGAAATGTATGGTACCAGTGTCCTTATATCGTCATTGAACACTTCATTCAACACTTCAATTCAATGCGCAATATTCCAACCAATGATATTTGTGTTGAGATTTTAAGATTATCCTTCATTTATAAGTTAGAAAAAATTATAAATTAATTATTAAAATATGAAAATAGAATATCAAACTCCACAAAATACTTGCAGGAGACTTAGCGGGCTAGCTAACCGTGATAAAAAAGTACTTTATTTTTCATAATTTTAACTTCCTCTATGTTTTGTATTAATATGGTTCAAATCCTAGCATTGATATCTTTTTATATGAAATAAAAAAAATGATTGTGTAGACAAAAATACTCTTCCTACTTTCACTCTCGCTGCAGGAAATTTGAAATGGAGCAAATCAAACTCTTTAAAATGTATTATAAGTAGTCTAGATACATAAAATTTATTATTATTTTACGGAAAAGGTTAACACAATATTTGCAAGAACATTTTGTTTTGGTAAACTATATTATTCCTAGTCTCTATCACAATTCATGTGAATTTATAAAGGGAGAGGTACACGTGTCATTATTAAAATTGGAGGGACACATGTGTGTGGTGTTGTGTATTAATTCTGCCTCACCATAAGTGTCATTAAGCAGACCACTAAACACAAACCAGAAACACAACAAACCACCCTACAAATACTAGAAAAGCATACTAGAACTCATCGCACAACAAAATTCATAAAACATACAAAAAAACTCAAAGCATACCAGAATTCACCACACCACAAAATTCTAAAACCACACCACAAATACCAAAACACATATCATAAAGCTTACACATACAAGAAAGCTTATATAGCATACCACATTTTTTTAAAAAAACACAGATCACAAGTTTCATGAAGTATACCAAAAATCTTATGAAGCATACCACAAGTTCATTAAAGCATACCATGTACAAACAAATTTCTTAAAACACTACACAAGTTCCCTAAAACATACCAGAAATCTCATGAAGCATACCACAAGTTTCTTAAAGCAGAATAGAAATTTCTTAAAGCATATCACAAGTTTCTTGAAACATACCACAAACTTCATAAAGTATACCAGAAAGTTTCTTAAAAGGGTTATAGCCTATAGGTATAATATGCTCATCTACTATGTCGTTTTATCAAACATGCCCCTCTATTATGGTTATAACCTATAGGTATAATATGCTCATCTACTATGTCGTTTTATCAAACATGCCCCTCTATTATTTTCTTACATCAAACATGCCTTTGTACTTTGGAAAAATTATCAAACATGTCTTTTTGTTAAAATTTCATCCAAAAACCGTTAACCACGGTCGAACTTTGGTTTAGGCGATACAAATGTCTAAAGAATTCCTAGTATTTTCACTTTAGAGTTTTTTTGGTTCTTTTTTATAGCTAAATAATACTAATAATTTCACTTTGATGAGACCCAGAGAAATAAAACTAGGGACAAAACTGACATTTTCCCTCTCATTTGCCAATGTCAGGTCGACTAAATCTCAGTTCAACCATGATTGACGATTTTTCAAGGGAAATTTCTACAGTATGGCATGCTTGATAATTTTTTCAAAGTACAAGGGCATGTTTGATGTAAAAGATAGTAGAGGGCATGTTTGATAAAATGACATATATAATAGAGGGGCATATTATACGTATAATCCTTCTTAAAACATATTACCAATGACAAAACTCATACACTTGAATCTATTTGTACATTTTGGAAATTTCAGATATCAAAATGTGGGTATGGTCAAGCACATTATAACCCACAAACCGCAAATCTAATTTGCACCCCTATTAGCACCTATCCGATTATTTATTTTAGGGTAAATACAATATATTAGTCACAACTATTATGAAGCGGGGAATTATAGTCACAACTATGAAAATTCAAATTATTAGCCAAATGTTATGTTTCTGTTAACAATTTTGTTAATAATGTTGACTAAACTTTTACGTTTTAAAGTTATAAATTATGAGCATTCTGACGTGGCTGCTGCCGTGGCCGATGACGTTGCCTTCTCCGTTAAAAATTCATTAATAGTAACGAATAGTTAGCCATATCTTGACCCGCAACAATAGTTATGACTAAAAATTTGAATTTTCATAGTTGTGACTATAATTCCCCGCTTCGTAATAATTGTGGCTAATATATTGTATTTACCATTTATTTTATTGTAATTTTTTTTTTTATTTTTTTTTTTTTTGTCAAGAGATATAGTATTAACTACTAAAGAATAAGTCAGCAAAGAGTGATTGAGACCGTTATCAATAAAATGCTATTATAAATATTGAGCAATTGGGATCAAATAATTAACTAAAAGGAGGACAAAGCAAGGAAGACGAGATCCAATGTTCTTAAAATAATAACGTGCCAAGTGGGCAGGAATATGGGATGGGATACCCCTTCTAAGTTGGGTTCCTCCTTTTTAATTTGAGATCAGTAAAAAAATTAAAAGGAGTATCAAAGTAAGAGTTAAGGTTGTGTTTAACATTTCTTTTTGTCTTTATTTTCTGTTTTCTCATATGAAAATAGAAATTGAAAGTATGTTAGATTCTGTTTTTATTTGTTTTCATCTTAGTTGTCGAAATATTTTCATTCACGGAACTTTATCAAATCTCACTAGACTCAGTTTCTACATATTGTTCTCTCAATATTCCCCTAGCTCGCCATTAACACTATTCCTCTAACTATTTTACTAATTTTGTCTTAGTCTCAATATTGATACTAAACGGGACCGAAAGAAGTAACTAAACACACTTTTATTTCTAGTTTCTACTTTTATAATTTTTCAAAATTACCAACTAATCATATTTCTATTTTTGTATTGTCGTGTGTCTCTGTTGTCACAACTCCACAGTAAACACCACAACAACAATACTATATCAAAGCCTAAATAATTGGAATTTTCCTAAACACTTTGTTTGAAGGTGGATTAGGTTAGTTCTGAGTGATGGTGATGGGGTTTCTCCACTATGCGTAGAAAGTGGGTCTGCCAATCTGCCTGCTTGGCCCTCCATCTTTGTATTTATCTTATGGGTTATTGAATTATTACATATGAATCAATGGGTGTCTTTTTCTAGCTATGTTGACATTTTGTGGCCTATCCATCACCAACATTTCTGAATAAAACACCCTTTGATGGGCAATATATTCTTGGAAAATAGGAATTGAATAAGTAGATGAGATTTCCTTATCAACATATCAATTCCATACCTACTATCAGTTGAGTTGAATGGCATTCCCATTTTTAAGACACAATTATCTTTAAGTATTTAGTTCTTTTGTAGTTATCCCCATTTAATAATTATTGAGTGATAAATAATTAACTTATACATACTGAATAAGACCTCTTATCTCACTAAGATAGTTTAGTTTCCCGACTGTCCACTGATCTATCATTCTGAGTCCCACCAGTTCATCACCCATGAAGCTGTATTCCATAATACCTTGTACAGATGAATCATGAAAGCAGAGCAAACTCGTACGCTTTATTCTTTCTTTTTTAATGGGAAAGAATAAAGTAACGCACGATTGAACATTCCCACGGTATTAGAAAATCAGCACCTTTCTCACGTCCAAAGAAATTAGCACTTTCTAGAACGGTTCCGCATACAGGATGGAAGCAGGCAAAAAGAAGATTGTAAACACAAAAAAAAACCCACAGATTTTGCTAAACTGGTCAGCAACACGGTCGTATTTATACTTTGGGCATGTACATGCATCATCAGAGCAGACTCACGACTATTTGGAATGGCGATCGACCATGCATGGACAATAAACAAAACAAGAGGCGCCATTGCTAATTCATATATATAATCCCTGGAATGGAATGGAACTTCCCAAAATATCATATGCTGCATGAGCAAATGTAACAGCAGCAACAGATGGCCAATCGTGGAACTCAAAGGCCAACATAGAAGAGGAAGACAAGTACCAAAAGGCTAGAAGCGGGCGGGTTTTGTATTATGCATACTGTCCTAACTCCAGGATGCAGTCGGTGCCGATAACGGATCAAGTCAGTAATCATGAATAATTTGTCCACATCAGCATGACATTAGTACACTCTATTTTCTGGAAAGTCTTTTATCCATTCTTCTTTAATCTTTAACGGACGGTTTCTCTCTCGTTTTAAGTCGAAATTTAATTTTTTTTCACAGATAAATCATATTAAATGTGCTCTTTAAAATGATATCTACTTTGATATATTTTTAGTACAAAAAAAAAATTTATCAGTCATTATCATATGGTATGCTCATATTTAATACCATGATGAGGCCATCAAAGCCAAACACACTCAAGTTGAAGGGCCAATGACTCGAGCTGCGGCTAAGGCTTTTCGGGATCAAATTGCAAGCTATTTGGCTAAGGAGTTGGAGGGCTTTAGCTTGGATTTGCTAGAAGGAAAGTCCACACACTATTGAGCTATGTGGATCACGAAATTGGGCTCAAAGGGAGGGAAGGAGGGTCGGCCATGGAGAAGGAGTCTCAAGGTGTGAATGGAATCAACAATGGATAAAGATCATGGTGTGAACACAAGGTGTGAAAGGAATTTCAAGTGTGAACACAAGGGGAGCTGATTTGAAGGCTAGATTCAAGGGTAGTTGTTGACTTAGTCTTTTCCTTGTTTGTTAAGGTTTTTGTTTTCCTTGTTTGTTAAGGTTTTTGTTTTCCTTTTTCAAGTAGGATTTGGTTTTCCTTAGTTGTTTTGTGTTTAGATTCGTGGGTCTATAAATAGGAGCCCAACCAATGTATTTTTCATTCAAGTTTCAGAAATCAAATACAAGTGTTTACAAGTTCAAGTGAACGTTTTGCTTATTCGCTCCTTTGAGGATTCGGGAGGTTTGAGTGGTCTCTTATCAACTAGAGAACGCGTCTAGTTGTGGCGAGCATCGACGATATCGGTTGGCCTCTTCCACGGGTTCGAGATTGTTTGGAAGGTTTCATATACCTTCTGGCCCTTCTCACGAGTTCGGATTTGTTTGATTGATTCCCCAAGTATCTTTATTTTCATGTTATTCAAGAAAGGAGAAAACCCCTAAAATGTTCGACGTGTGCGACTCTGGTTTTTGGTCCGATTTGGGAGGATTCTCGAATTAGGATCATATCAAGTGGTATCAAGAGCCCGGTTCAAACGCAACGGAGAAGACAAAGATTCTTGGAGTTCTTGGTAGTTCGGGAAGCATTCTTGGAAATCTTGAACGTCAAGAAAGCAAATCTTGAACGCTCTTGAGAGTTTCTTGTGTGGCAAGGAAGGTATCTTGAAGACAAAGCATTCGTGGGGTTCTTCTCTAGCAAGAAACCATGGCAAAACAAGCACAAGATGTGGCGACACAACTTCAGAAACTCATTGCACAACTAGCTACGGTACTTCAAGAACAAAGGGAGACAAGGGCACAAGTTGAGGCATTGCAAAGACGTGATCAAGAGCAGCCTCAACAACGAGAACAAGAGCCATCCCAAGGCGAGTTTGCAAACCCTAACCATAGGGAACGACGAGAAGTAAGGAGAGTTGTTCGAGCTGTTCAACGTCCAATGTTTGAGAATGTTCGTCGACATAGGCCATTGGGAGGGCATCGTGGTGCAAGGAGAGACTTCCCCTTCTATGACGAGGAAGGGTATGAAGAATACGAGTATGATGGAGGTGCTTACTGAGATGATGATGATCTAAGAGGATTGAAGATAACCGTACCATCTTTCAAAGGGACAATTGATCCAGAAGCTTATCTCGATTGGGAACGCAAGATGGAGCTTATTTTTGATAATCAAAACTAGTTAGAGAAGAGGAAGGTGGTGATGGCTACCATTGAGTTTACGGATTATGCCCTAGCGTGGTGGGATCAATTGAGCACTAAGAGAAGAAGATATAGGCGCAGGCCTATTGAAACATGGGATGAGTTGAAGGCAATCATGAGAGATCGATTTGTTCCAGCCTATCATCAACGGGAAATGCACCGAGCATTACAACTTCTTCGACAAGGCAACAAGAGTGTTGAGGATTACTATCGAGAGATGGAGTTGTTAATGATTCGAGCTGATGTTCGTGAAGATAGGGAAGCTACCATAGCTCGATTTCTACATGGCCTTAATCGAGAGATTCGTAATGTCGTGGAAATTCAACAATTTGTGGAGGTAGAAGACTTGGTCGCTATTTGCAGCAAGGTGGAGAGGCACCAGAAGAATAGGAGGTTTCTACCCTCTACAAGTACTACAAGGCCTACACCAGCACCTACAACAAACCCTAGGCCGAGTGCTCCTACAAGAGAAGCACCAAAACTCGGGCCAAAGGTGGAGACTCCAAACCCTAGCACCAAACAGGGTTCATCTTCCGGTGGAATTCAATGTTTCAAGTGCCATGGACGAGGGCATATGGCAAACCAATGCCCAAACAAAAGAGCATTGATCTTATTGGAGAATGGTGAATATGTGTCCGATGGTGAGGAAGAAGAAGCACTAGAAGAGAAGGGTACATCAGATTCTGAGGTAGATGAGGCACTTGAGATGGAGACACCCCCGGGCAGATTATGTGTAGCTCGAAGGGTATTGAGCATCCAACCAAAGGAGGAGCTTGAGCAACGGGAGAACCTCTTCCATACGAGGTGTGTAGTGGATGGGAAGACCCTTTCGGTTGTGATTGATGGAGGGAGCTGCACCAATGTGGTTAGTGCTAGTTGTGTGAAGAAGTTGGGGTTGAAAACAACGATTCATCCAAAACCCTACACTCTTCAATGGCTCAATGAAGATGGGTCAATCAAAGTGGCTAAACAAGCTTTATTGAAGTTCTCCATTGACAAATACAAGGATGAAGTAACATGCGATGTGGTGCCAATGCAAGCGGCTCATGTTCTCTTCGGGAGGCCGTGGCAGTTTGATCGAAGTGCTCAACATGACGGCGTCACCAACAAATACACGTTAAAGCACCAAGGTAAGAAGATAGTATTGAAGCCTCTATCTCCTAGAGAAGTGTATGAAGATCAATTACAAATGCAACAAATTCGAGAGGAAGAGAAGAAGGCTCAATACGCAAGGGGTGCAAAGAAGGGTTCGAGTAGCTTGGAGTCCAAGGCATTGATGCTAGCTCGACAAGGAGACATGAAGCAAGCCCTCTATGATCGAGTTCCTATGATTATTGTCCTATACAAGGGATTGCTACTCAACCAAGAGCTGATTCAAGAGGTACCACCTAGGGCACGAGTGGTACTATAGGAGTTTGAGGATATCTTTCCCGAAGAAGCACCAAAGGGATTACCTCCAATCTGCGGGATAGAGCATCAAATTGACTTCATTCCTGGGGCTACCATTCCAAACAAGGCAGCCTATAGGACGAATCCAGAGGAGACAAAGGAGTTGCAAAGGCAAATTAATGAGCTTATGGAGAAAGGACATGTTCGTGAAAGCATGAGTCCTTGTGCGGTTCCTGTCATCCTCGTGCCTAAGAAAGACCATACGTGGAGGATGTGTGTTGATTGCCGAGCAGTCAACCAAATAACCATTAAGTATCATCATCCTATTCCTCGATTAGATGACATGCTTGATGAGTTACATGGGTCTAACATGTTCTCAAAGATTGATCTAAGGTCTGGTTATCACCAAATTCGCATGAAGGAAGGAGACGAGTGGAAGACAACATTCAAAACAAAGCATGGTCTCTATGAATGGATGGTGATGCCATTCGGCTTAACAAATTCTCCAAGTACGTTTATGAGGCTGATGAATCATGTGTTGAGAGCATTCATTGGCAAATTCGTGGTGGTCTACTTTGATGACATTCTGATCTACTCAAAGAGCATGGAAGAGCACCTTGAGCACTTGAGGGACGTGTTGAAGACTTTGAGGAAGGAGAAACTCTATGCCAACCTCAAGAAGTGTACATTTTGCACCTCAAGCGTGGTGTTTCTGGGTTTTGTCGTGAGTGTTAATGGAGTTGAAGTCGATGAAGAGAAAGTAAAAGCGATTCAAGCATGGCCTACTCCTACCAACATGAGTGAAGTAAGAAGCTTTCATGGATTGGCTGGCTTTTATCGATGATTTGTGCCCAACTTCAGCACCATTGCGGCACCATTGACCTTAATTATCAAGAAGAATGTGGCGTTTATTGGGGAGAAGAGCAAGAGAATGCATTCGAGCTCCTCAAGTACAAGCTTACTCATGCTCCTGTTCTGATGCTACAAGATTTTAACAAGATGTTCGAAGTGGAGTGTGATGCATCGGGATTGGGAATTGGCGCTGTATTGATGCAAGAGAAGAGGCCCATTGCATATTTCAACGAGAAGTTGAGCGGAGCTACGCTTAATTACCGACTTATGATAAAGAGCTTTATGCGCTTGTTCGAGCTTTGGAGACTTGGCAACACTACTTGTGGCCAAAGGAATTCGTCATACATACTGATCATGAGTCTCTCAAGTATTTGAAGGCCCAACACAAGTTGAACAAGAGGCATGCTCGTTGGGTGGAGTTCATTGAATCATTTCCTTATGTGATCAAGTACAAGCAAGGCAAGGAGAACGTAGTTGCTGATGCATTATCGCGAAGATACACGTTGATCACTACCATGGATGCAAGATACCTTGGATTCAAGCAAATCAAGAGCATCTATGAGGAGGATTCTGATTTTCGAGAGATTTACAAGCTTTGTGAGAAGCATGGAGAAGGGAAGTACTATCGACATGAGGGCTACTTGTTTCGTGGTAACCAACTTTGCATACCACGTACTTCACTTCGAGAATTGCTACTACGAGAAGCTCATGGAGGAGGATTGATGGCACACTTTGGTGTAGCCAAGACTTTGAGTTGCTTACAAGAGCATTTCTATTGGCCACATATGAAAAGCGATGTGGAGAGCTTATGTGCTAGATGTGTAGAGTGCAAGCAAGCTAAATCGAAGGTGCAATTGTCTGGATTGTACACTCCACTACCCATTCCCTCGTTACCGTGGGTTGATATATCTATGGACTTCGTATTGGGGCTGCCAAGGACGAAGAGAGGTCGAGATTCTATCTTTGTGGTGGTGGATCGATTCTCAAAGATGGCACATTTCATTCCATGCCATAAAACTGACGATGCGGTTAATGTGGCGGATTTGTTCTTCAAAGAGGTGGTGCGACTACATGGGATGCCACGCACCATTGTTTCTGATCAAGATGCTAAGTTCTTGAGCTACTTTTGGAAGACGTTGTGGAGCAAGCTTGGAACGAAGCTCTTGTTTTCGACTACTTGCCACCCTCAAACGGATGGGCAAATTGAAGTGGTGAATAGTACTCTATCTCAAATGCTTAGAGCCATCATCAAGAGCAACATCAAGACATGGGAGGACTGTCTACCTCACGTGGAGTTCGCTTACAATAGAGCCGTGCATTCGACAACAAAGTATTCTCCATTCGAGATTGTGTATGGGTTCAATCCTCTTACCCCATTGGATTTGACACCTTTACCTTTGAAGGAGCAAGTAAACATGGATGGAGCTAAGAAAGCGGAGTATGTGAAGAATCTCCATGAGAAGGCTCGGCTAAATATTGAAAGAAGGACAGAGCAGATCTTGAAGAACGTCAACAAGCATAGAAAGGCTCGAAATTTTGAAGCAGGAGATTGGGTGTGGGTGCATATGAGGAAGGAAACGTTCTCACATCAAAGGAGATCCAAGTCGTTGCCCAGAAGTGAAGGTCCCTTTCAAATCATTTCGAAGGTTGGAACGAATGCGTACAAGCTTGATCTACCAGGAGAATACTGCATAAGTGCAACCTTCAACGTTTCTGATCTTGCACCATTTCTGGATGATAATTCGGATTTGAGGGAAAATCCTTATCAAGAGGGAGGGACTGATGAGGTCATCAAAACCAAACACACTCAAGTTGAAGGGAAAATGACTCGAGCTGGGGCTACGGCTTTTCGGGATCAAATTGCAAGCTATTTGGCTAAGGAGTTGGAGGGCTTAAGCTTGAATTTGCTAGAAGCAAAGTCCATCACACTATTGAGCTATGTGGATCACGAAATTGGGCTCAAAGGGAGGGAAGGAGGGTCGGCCATGGAGAAGGAGTCTCAAGGTGTGAATGGAATCAACAATGGATAAAGATCATGGTGTGAACACAAGGTGTGAAAGGAATTCAAGTGTGAACACAGGGGGGGGGGGGGGGGGGGGGGGAGGGCGGATTTGAAGGCTAGATTCAAGGGTAGTTGTTGACTTAGTCTTTTCCTTGTTTGTTGAGGTTTTTGTTTCCCTTGTTTGTTAAGGTTTTTGTTTTCCTTTTTCAAGTAGGATTTGGTTTTCCTTAGTTGTTTTGTGTTTAGATTCGTGGGTCTATAAATAGGAGTCCAACCAATGTATTTTTCATTCAAGTTTCAGAAATCAAATACAAGTGTTTACAAGTTCAAGTGAACGTTTTGCTTATTCGCTCCTTTGAGGATTCGGGAGGTTTGAGTGGTCTCTTATCAACTAGAGAACGCATCTAGTTGTGGCGAGCATCGACGATATCGGTTGGCCTCTTCCACGGGTTCGAGATTGTTTGGAAGGTTTCATATACCTTCTGGCCCTTCTCACGAGTTCAGATTTGTTTGATCGATTCCGCAAGTATCTTTATTTTCGTGTTATTCAAGGAAGGAGAAAATCCCTAAAAAGTTCGACGTGTGCAACTCTGGTTTTTTGTCCGATTTGGGAGGATTCTCGAATTAGGATCATATCATACCATATGGTAAGAAAGCGTACCATGATGATATGAACATACCAATATGGTAAGAAGGTTGAATACATGATAGTAAGAGTATACTAACTGTCATTTACAACTTTCATAATTGTTTACTACAAGTTACCACCCACATATCATAGTGGTAAAGTATGGTAATTTTTTATCCATTATTTTTTCACCCAGAAATTTATAGATCCAATAGATCATGATGAACTCGTTCGTTCTGAGCAAACGTTTTCATAAACGACTTAAGAACGAAAAAGTTACCATATGGTATGTAATTGTTAAAAAAAAGTTTCGCGAAATATATTGAAAATTGATCTCATTTTGTAGAGCACAACGAACTCGTTCCATCTGTGCTAAAAAAAATTTTGAAATCCGAGTTAGAACGAAAAAGATAAGTGCCTATTAAGAAAATTAGGGAAAATAAAATGCTTTTAATTGACAACCCTTAGATCTGAATTTTCTGGACCCACCTAGATCTAAAGGTCCAGATTTAGTTACTCATAGGTCAGTAAGCATTGGATACTGACCCTATCCTAAGTCGTCGGTGCCCATGCCCCCACCTCTATGATGGTTTGGATGGGGCCGATTTTTATATAGAGTTTGGATTCGCGATTTTAGAAACTTCTTCGAATGACGATGCAAAATAAAGTCTTTTTTGTCACATTCATTGTAAATCTGAGAGAAAATAATAAAGAGTTTAGGTCTAAAATGTAATTATAATATTTTAGTGATAGGAATAAAAAAGTGTTAAAATGCATGATTCTATAACATATTTGTGACACGGTTTTACATGGGTTCGCTGCACATACTTAAAATACAAAGACCACAATTACATTATCATTTTTTGTTGGATTTAGGTAAAACCCACCAAATATAATATCGATTGAATTTTCCCGAATTAAATTGTTTCTGAGTTCGGTTGGTTGTACGTGGTGATGGATTATTTCGTCATCCCTACATCCCTCTACTCCCCATGCTCCCCTTTGATTGCTAAAACAATACGGCCAAACCAGCCATCACCCGTCATTGCTCCCCCTTGCAACGATCCGTCCTCAACACTTTTAATCACTATATATGACTCGAGCGATCTGATCAAAACATGAGTAGGTTGAAAATATATTATAAAACTAGTAAATTTTGAGATTTTTTTTTGTTTTTTGTTTTTTCAAATACACTTGCATCGTCACCTATTTACACACTATGAAACCCCCTTTTATCATTTATTTTATCATCACACAATGAAACCCTAGGTTTTTAAGTTATGTAACCAAATTCGGAGACGCAAAATTCGTCACTTTTCTATAGGGTTAATTGCAAGGATGGTCACTGGGTTTACTAAAACCGTTCATGTTTGGTCACTGAAAATATTTAATTCCATTTATGGTCACTAAGATTAGTTCAATGGTTAAAGTTTGGTCACTCTCCGTTAGTCTCCGTTAGTTTTTGCTGATGTGGCAGTCAACTATTATAGTTGACCGTTAAATGAGTGACGTGACCATTAAAAAAATAAAAAAAATAAATATTTACAATTTCCACCTCATTTTACAACTATTAAAAAATAAAAATAAAACTTACCTCCGCACTCCGCCGTCTACGCCCTGTACGTGAAACATCTTTGTGGAGCTTCGCCTCACTCGTGCCTGTGTTTTTTCTGATTTCTTTCATTTTCCCATTGTTCAGAATCCGAGTGTCGGGCGGCAGCGTCACAATGGGAATGATCCGAATCGGTGCCACGAGGAAAAAACAGAGTCCGGTTTTGGTGGTTGGAATACTACTGCTTGCTCTGTTTTTGAAGGCTGCGGATGCAGAGTACCGGCGTTACAGAGATCCAACGAAACCGATTGGGGGCCGGATCAGCTTTCTATGCTTTTTTTTATCGTCGTCTTACCGATGAAGTAGTTTTTCACGACGTTAGCTGAAGCGACTTTGCGATCAATCTGAACCATATGGCCGATCTTTTCCAGCTCCGCCGGCTTGTTCCCGCCGCCTCTCTTGGTTCTCCTCTCCTCGTCCATCCGCTTGGCTTCGATCAGCACCATCGTCTCGCTCACCGTCCAGTTCCCTTTCCTGTAATCTCTCATCACCAGCGATGATCCCCCTCCAAGTCCAACACCACTCCCTCCTCCGCCTTGGCCTTGGTCGCCCATCATTTCCCCCTCATCCTATAACTATTCCTATAAGATGCGAAGAAAGAAACAAGCTAGTAATTTGAGGTAGTCAAAGGTAGATGTGGAGAGAGATGGAGAAGAGAGATAGACGAAGAGGTATTGCCTGGATCCAGAAGCTCTTTAATTTTAAAGCATATAAAGTTGATCCGGCCCCCCATCGGTTTCGTTGGATCTCTGTTTTTTCCTCGTGGCACCGAATCGGATCATTCCCATCGTGACGCGGCCGCCCGACACTCGGATTCTGAACAATGGGAAAATGAAAAAAATCAGAAAAAACACAGGCACGAGTGAGGCGAAGCTCCACAAAGATGTTTCACGTACGGGGCATAGACGGTGGAGGTAAGTTTTATTTTTTTAATAGTTGTAAAAATGAGGTGGAAATTGTAAATATTTAAATTTTTTTATTTTTTTTATTTTTTTAATGGCCACGACACTCATTTAACGGTCAACTATAATAGTTGACTGCCACATTAGCAAAAATTAACGGAGAGTGACCAAATTTGAACCATTGAACTAATCATAGTGACCATGAATAAAATTAAATATTTGCAGTGACCAAACATGAACGGTTTTAGTAAACTCAATGACCATCCTTGCAATTAACCCCTTTTCTATATGTAAAGAAATAAGTAGAGGGAATAATAGATTGGAGGACAGCCGTGGAGGAATCGGGACACTCTCAGGGGTCCATATCTCAACAAGTGTCCCTCTTGCACGTGAAGGGGAGTGGGAGCTCTCTGCAAAAGGGTAAAAGACTGAATGAACCCGCCTACGCTACCCTCCAAATTCGTATTTTGTCATTTTTTTAACCAAAAGGACAATCATATCAATTTCCACTTACAAACAAAATAATAGAAGAAAAATAGAGAAAAGAAATTGAAATTGCAGAGTGGGGGGCCATCAAATTGCAAAAAAAAAAAAAAAGAGAGAGAGGATGGGTTCCAAAATCGGCAGCTGATTGGTTGGGTGAGATGAGTCATAAAGCAAGCTTGTAGATAAGGCCGCCACCTGTTTCTTCCTACCTTCCTGCATCACAATCACATCCTTCCAAGTTTCTATCTCCTCCTACTTCTCGTCAGAATCTCGTCTCATCTCTCATCCCATTCTTACAAACCATCACTTGTGTCATTTACATATTAGCGAGGCCAACAATTTGATTTTTTTCTATGGTTAAATAATTAACTTGATGTATTATGATGGTATTATCATAAACATATATTTATAAGTTTAATCTATTATAAATGATAGTATTTATTATTCCCAATCCTATTTTTAAAAACAAAAGATATAAAGACTCTCAAATGACTAATTTCATCCAACAAATCAAAGAGTATGTTGATTGACATTGATGAATACCCTTGGAACTTCTTGTTAGGAACGGAACAATAACAAGAACGAGGTTACCGAATCTGGAGCTGAGTCGCGGACTATGTCGCTCTCTTTAAGACGTTCGCGGCACTGCCCTTGATGCGCACGACAGACTATCAATCGGTCGTCTCCAGGATAAAACAGCTCCTCTCTGTACTCGCGGTTTTGTGCGAAAACTGGAGCTCTCTAAACACTCTCTCTATTGTGTTTATGCTCATTGTGGTGTGTTTAGAGGGGCTGGGTAGGCGGCTATTTATAGGAGCCGACCCCCCGAGGAATATACCCTCTAGCTTGGGCAATAAGTCGGATTAATTAAAGAAGATAATTACTTCCTTAATTAAAAACCGTCGGTTAAGATAAATCCTACGTGATTATCCTTCAAATATTCCTCAGAACAACCGATTAATAATTAATTATTAGATAATTAATTTCGTTCATAATTTCTTCAAAAAATATATAGTCTCAAGTGAACCAACCAACCAACCATCCGACCAGACGGTCGACGCGCGTGTGTGTTTGGTAGTCCGTTAGGTCCTCCCTCTCCCACAAAAGTGGGTCACCCCAAGGGGCATGCCCTTAGGAGAGAGGCTCCTATCTTTATACACATTTCACCAAGTAAAACAACCAATGTGGTAGTTTTTCCACTTGAGACTCTATAGCTTTCAAAGCTATTCATTCATTTCCAACAATCCCCCCACTTGAATAGTTTTGAAACTATCTCTGAGCATCAACAGTTCCATAAGATCGGGCATAAGCTAAGGTATCGCGAAGATTTGAACCTTAGCGTAGTGGTTACACTTCCGATTTCATAAGGGTGACTCGTAGTCTTGAACCCTATCTCAGACAGTGTAGCACACTGGATCTTTTCATTGAGTTGTGTTCTCTTCTTAGCCCATGTGTTTATGGCCATGCACATTATCCTGGTTTAGTGAACGCTCTAGCAACTTTGTGCCTCCAAAGTTCCATAAGGAGCGGCCCCACTCCCATATTCACATAGGTGAGTCTATCAGGAGTACCCCCAAAGTAAAGTACTCCACCCCACTTAGGGTATAGATCTCATTAAGAGTTATTAACTCAACCTCCATTGCTTTGGGATTCATGCTTCACTATACATGAACTTTGCGCATACTACTCATGACTTGTTATTACCCATTGAACCCATATTCCAGAGTTCCAATTTATCGTACGATAAATTGACGATAAGAAACAGCTCCGGTCGTTCGAGAGTCGACGCCCATCCACCCACAGTAAAGTAAAATCCAAAACCTCCCAAAAGAAGCCAAAACGACATAGATAGCCGCGCCCTGCAGCGGCTCCCGTGCTCCTCCTGATAAACCGCCTTCTAACAAGCAGGCAGCTGCCCCAGTTCCGGGTTTTACCCGAACCCGCTCCCCTTCTATAAATACTCGCTCCGCCTTCCCCACTTCCTTCTTCACTCCAAGTCTCCAACTCACTCACAAAAAAAAAAGAGAAATCCATTGCTACCAAAACAGAAAAGCAATTCGAATTCCGTCTTCACCTTGCCGAGAATCTTCCGGAAACAAATCCCAAAAATGAATCACCTGAACAGAGTTTGGATGGCCGCCACCGTCGCCGTCGTACAGGCCCCCCACGCCGACCAGGGAACCAAATGGAAATCAGGCCTCCAGTCCCTCCACCACGGAAAGAGGCGCTTCTTCTCCGGATCCGGCGATGCCGCAGATCTCCGCCCGCTTTCCAGCGCGGTCGTATCCGATCGGGCCGGAGTCGCGGGAAGCCGCGACGCGGACGAGAGCGTGAGGCAGAGCGACGAGTCAATCAGACGAGTCATGTACCTCAACTGCTGGGGCCAGGGGTGAAAAAGTCCGTTGCTGGAGGCGGCAGGGAGTTCCCGGCCGGATGTGGATCAAGACAGACTATATGTCGCCGCCGGGGCTTCAGTACCTAATTTGAGTTGTGAGCTCAAATAGATCCGACGACGGCGACTCGAAGGAGGCGTTGACCCCAACTCGGAAAGTGAGTCGGCGACTCGCCGAGGGGTTGTGGATGCGAAAATTGTACAGGCTGATAGATCGAGTTGGTTCTGAAGTGTGTATATACTGAATCAAGCTTTAGTAAAAAAGTTTTCGGGCATTTCTCATTTCATCTTGGGATTTGCCTTCGTATGATTCTTATGCTTTTGATCCGGAATACGTTTTGCGATCACAATTCAAGATTCGTCAGCTCAAAAAGCTCACGAGCCTTCCATGGCTAGCAAAAAGATACCCAGAGAACTGTGAAGCTCACAAGTTATAACCCGAACAGCTTTTGGCCTTTTACTGATTGCAACTTAAAGCAAGGATAGCAAAGAACACAAACTACCAACATCTGATCTATTTACGAGGACGGACAACGGAGCCGGAGTACTTCCAACTCGCTTGGGTTTTGGTTATGTCCTATCCTTACCTTACGCGCCGCTGTAAACAGGCATCGGCGTTGAATTTTCTGGAAGGTGTTGCTCGCATGAAAAACTGTTTGTTGACCCGGTGAAGATGATTGATTGGTAGCTGATCAAGGCAGGAAGCTCGGGATTAGTGTCAAAGTGAAAATCAAAACAAAATCCAAACATACTATTCTTTTGGGGGGTTTTTTTTATTATTATTATTTTTTTTTAGTGAAGCCGATTGAGAATTTAGACGACAGAAGTGTAGCGATGGCAAGGAGACTGGAAGGGTGGGTAGAGGGTAGTGGCCGGTGGGTATCCAATACTCATATTCCTATATCAAATACAAATTATAATAAAATAAATAAAAAAATATCATTAATGTAAAATAGAGAATATAAAGTAATAGTTGAAAGATCGAGGATTGTACTTGTTCATAAGTTTTATTTGGTCAAAATATATTTGAAGGAAAAAAATTGAGAAATACAAATAAATACTCGAGGAAATCGAGGTAAGTCTGGTCAAAGATGGGGCAGATGCCTCGTCCCAGCTATAAAAGGTCGAGTATTATCCAGCAGGACAGGTTTAAATTGCAATCACTACATATGTGTCAATCCAGTTTTATTTAACTGGGCTATGTATCATATGAGTTATGATTTAATTAGCTAGGATATCAAAGCAAGTTAACTGAATTATGGTTTACTCGAGTCATTGGTTCAATTGAGTTATAGATCAATGGGGTTAGTTGTTCGAGTTACAGACAATTCTGATTCTAAGTTGTCCAAGTCATCCCATTGGATTACTTACTCCTTAGTGATTATTGATTATTAAAAGTCTTTCCTTCGCGTTATGGGTTTTGGGTGTGGCTTTTACACCCTGCTCCGGTAGGAAGGAAGTCTTCTGCCATTGTGCTTCATAAGGTGTATTAGAGGTGATGCTGAGGGTAGTCCTCGAGATTTTTTCCTCCTTGGGTAGGCCATTGACCATAAGGTATGAGAGGTTGGTTGAATCTTTGATATGGAGGATAGCTTTCTTGTTAAGGTCTCAATTGGTAGGCTTGATTAATATTGTTGACATCAGCATGTCCTTGACCTCCATGGCTATAACAGTCAACACCTTTGTGGCCTTCTTCTTCACATGCTTCACAAAAGAACATAGATGTCAATTGGTCCATGCTTTGACTCCATTGATGCTTTCTTAATTTGTTGTGTCAGCTCCTTGCCTTCATATGTTCACAGAGGGTGGTGACATCATCCTCCCTTCCTTGGAAAGCCTTCAATGGTTTAATTGTTTATGGTCGTTTGGGCCATTGCGACCACGATTATCTTGGCGACAAACTTAATTCCCAGAGCCTTTTCCTCTAAAATCTGTATACCCAGGTTGATACCCAATAAGCTTGAAGCATCGTTCTTTTGTATGCCCAAACTTTTGGCAGTGCGAACAACAAAGAAAATGTGAGTCGGAGCCCCCCTTATCAGAGTTTTCAACGGGCTTACCACCCCATTGAGAGGCGGCAAAAGCAGTCGCATCAACTTAGAGCTTACGATGAGTGGCAATTTTCCTCTACTGCTCGCTGATAAGCCGTTAATTGCACATGTTTTTACCCCTATTCTGGAGCCGTTTGAGGTGTTGATTCTCGTGTATTAGGCCGATTTCACGCTAGGTTGTGCTTGTTTTTGATATTTCAGGTCCTAGCAAGTGAATAAAGGTTTAGGAGCGAGTTCGGGGTCGATTGGGCGAAGATCGGACGCGAGGCAAGTCACAAAGGAAGCCACACGGGTAGGCACAAGACCCACACGGCCGTGCCAGTGACCAATTTGGCCGTGTGGAATTGTGCGAGCACTAACACGGGCACAAGAAGAATCCACACGGCCGTGCATAAGACCACTTTGGTCGTGTGGAATTCTGCGAGGCTTCACACGGCCAGGCAGGGTGATCCACACGGCCGTGTGACCCTGGCCGTGTAGGTTGACTGAAGTCCAATTAATCGATACGCGGCGTTTTGGCCTCACACGGGTAACTGGGTATGCCACACGGCCGTGTGACCCTGCCCGTGTGAGTCGGGAATTCCTGGTTTTAACCCAATTTCGGGCTGCAAGTGAGAGAATCGAGTTTTGAGAGCAAAAATAGAACCCTAGAGAGAGAAAGTACGAAGAACACATCCTAGAAGCTATCTTGGAGCTGGGTTTCATCAAATCAAGCTTGGAGATCGTCATAGGAGTGGAAATCATCATCCCAGAGCAGATTTTCCTCATATTTATGAGTATGACTACTCTGTATTCTGTTTCCCTCTCTCCCTCTATGGAGTAGAACCCTTCTCTCACTTGGGTATGAAGAACCCTAGTTCTATGTGTTAGGGATTTGATTGTAATGACTTGGGATGATATTACTGCTTGATTTTAATCGAATGATGCATGTTTATTGAGTCAATTGAAGTCTGATCAGCTTTTCCTGATTTCTGCTGCAACCTGAGATAGATAGAATCTGATTAGGTTGTTAGAGCCTCATCATTCGGTAGTAGGAGATTGGCGTCTGCCGGGTAGTTAGTCTGAGAGGGCTTGGTCAGCTTAAGAGATTCCAAGCTACTGTCGGATCTTCCGCAGTCTAATCAACAGTAAATCAACCCAGGGAAATTACAATTGAAACCTAACTAAGGAGCTAGGGGGACTCATTCCCGAGTGACTCTTCTTTGCTTGATAAAACCGTACCAATTCCTATTTTCTTTCTGCTTTTGCTTTAAACAACAAACACTTAACTTAGTTGGCTAGATAATAGATAATCACTGAGTAAGCAGTAGATCTAGACCCCGAGTTGATAATATAACTTGCCACTTTACTGCATTCCCGGTCTGCGATTACACTTGGTCGCAGATTGGTGTTGTGTTTTGGAGTGTCACTCGCCGATGGAGAGCATATTGTAAGCCTTGGTAATCGACGAGATGACTTCATTGACAAGACTTGAGACCTCACGATGGAGAAGACATCGTCTAGCCCCATTAAAAAGTTGAATAGCTTGATTCTTTCATCCCGATCACGAGTTTGTTTCTCCAGGTTGCACGTGCATTGACCGCAGGTACACGCAGGAGTTGGGGAAATTTGCTGGCCCTCCTCCCATAGACTGCAGAGTTTTGTGTAATAAGCAGAAACAATGAGTTTGGCATGTGCAAGTAAACTGATCAACCGGCATAACTTGTAATGTCGTGGTATGCTCGCTTGCCCAAATCTTGTGTGATCATCCTAGATCTGCTTAGTCGTTTTAGCAAAGCGGATGGTACATCGAACTTCAGGTGTCATAGAAGCCTTCAGCCAACCCTTAATGGTTGATAACGCTATATTCGAACATGTTTTTCCCACCATTTCTTGATAGTTTGAGCTTATATTCTCGTTATCATGGCCCGTTTTACGCTAGGTCGTGTCGGTTTATGGTGTTTCAGGTCCTAGTATGTAAACGGGGGAGGGGGGGGGGCGAAAGAGCGAGTTTTGGGACGATTTGGTGCTAACGGGCATAAAGCTGGGAGGTGTTACGGGCCAGCCTTGGGAGTTACTGTCGCAACTGTAACTTGTCCCAAGAGCCCGTAACTTCTCAGAGTAGAAGTGCCAAGTTTCCAGAGAGCTCTTCGGAGTTACGGTCAGACCTTCAAAGTTACGGTCTAGACCGTAACTCTTGGGTAGCGACGACACTAATTCCAGGGACGTTTTTGGAGTTACGGCCTCACCTCTCAAGTTACGGTTGAGGCTGTAACTCCTCCTAATAAGAAGCCATAACTCTTGGTTTACAGAGTGCAGTAACGACGTCGTTTGATGGAGAGTTACGTGCGGGCAAGCCAAGTTATGACCGTAACTAATTTTAACATGCAGATTCTCAGCTTATAAGAGGGCTGCTCGGGCAAGAGGCAAAGGATCCGGATTTTTTGAGTCTAAAGGCAGAAAATAACCCTAGAGAGAGTGACGAAGAAAAACCCTTGGGAAAGGATTGGAGCGATTTGAAGACTTTGGAGCTCGATTCCTCAACCTCGGAGTACCTATTAGCCACCAGGAGCAGATCCCCATTGTCGTTTTGATGATGTCTTCTTCGAGCACGACGTTCTCAAATCTCTCCATGGAGTAATTTTCCATTTCATCTGGGTATGAAGAACCCTAGCTGTGTATGTTGGGAATGATTGTATGAACCCCATTTGCGAATGACTGGTTGGATAAATTCAGTTGAGGAATTAATTAGAATTGCATGAGTCCTAATCAAACCTGTGTAAATCCCGCTTTAACCTAGAATGATAGTCTCTGCATAGGTTAAAAGAGCAACCTTGAATTGAAAGTGGTGAATCGACTGCTTTAGTCGAGAAGTCGATTTACTGCTCCGTACTGGAACAAGCACTAGTAGAGGAAGTTTTCTTGTGATTAACCTCGTTCAGTGTATGCCGGTGGAGGTTAGTCACCCACCGGGTATTCGAACCGAGAGGATCTGGATAACTTTAGTCGAGAGCCCAGACTAGTAAGAACTTTCTGCGGTTTGTCTATCAATCTGAGTAAATTGGGAACGTATAACCTGAACTAGCTGCACACTAGGGGGAACCATACCTAAATGACCTTTAGCACCTGAAAAGAACCAGAACATTACTTGCTTTTAATTTCTTTTGCTTTGAAATCACTTCACTCACTTAGTCCCGCTAGATAATAGAAGTTCACGGACTAGGCAGTAGATCTAGAGCCCGGGTCGATAATTTAAACTAAACCACTATTATGCATTTCCAATCTGCAGTTATACTTGGTTGCAGTTTGGTGTTGTGTCGTAGCGAGTCAATGGTCGCATCACAACACAATCAGGCATCTAGTTCGCGAGCAGCAATCGGACGAATAACAGTCCCATCAACAAATCCTAGCCTTTTCTTAACTAGGGGAGAATAAGTCATGTCGATGACCCATTCACCATAATTATTGTCATCAAGAGATCGCCCACGTGTTGTAAATCTGATTGAGGTATAAAATATACAGAGTTGACATCCGAAGTGAGGGGCTTCCCCATAGAAGCATGCAAGGCATCATTCTTGACCTCGTTGCTCATAATGCAGCAAGGAGAAGCTAATCGATGTCACTAATTCAAGAGTAGACAAGTTCTAGAGGTAATGCTTGTAGGGTATTTTGGTTTGAAACTGCTTCACACCCAAAAAAACAGAAGTCTTCTTTCGTTTCTCGACGGTGAAGTAAGATCAAGCTGAATCTTTACAGCTTTGGTACCATGATAAAAAAGCACAAAAACAAAAACAAGACATAAGGTTTTGCGTGGTTTCCTCTTTCAGTTTGAATAAGACTACTTCACAATGAGCAAATCTCTCAGTTTTTTTTATTGTTCTGAAGAGTTGTATGCAATTAACTTGGAGCTACAACTCAAAGTCCCAGCTTATATGCAGCCGGACACCCTTCTACAGAAGCAACTAGGGTTTGGCATAACCTAAGGTAAATTACAATAATTATCCCAAATAATACAATCTTAACAAATGAGCCATGCACACATGCGGTTCAACATTTCCAAATATCATTATCTTTGTTTGTCCCTTTCACATTATTTCTTATTATTTATCCTTTGTTGACCATGCATCTCTATTCTCTAATGCTTCCTTCTTCTTTTCTCAATCCAATCCACTTTTCTTACCTCCTTGTCGTAATTGATCCCTTCCTGGACTGTCTGTCACATACTCATCATGTAAATTGCTTAATGGACTAATTCATTGGATTAACTATATCGAGAAAGGTGAGATACGTTCGTCATTACAATTTCAGTTACCATCACTGCATAACTCATTTCTCGATATTGTCCGATCTAAAAAGAGGGCCTATTTTTTCTTTTAAAAGGTTATATGAATTTTTTTTTTTGTGTGTGATTAGATGACTTTGAATCGGGAACCTTCATGTTTTAGGTTTGTAGAGGCTCGGTAAACAGAGCAGCCAAATTGAAAATCAATTTTGACCATTGGAGTCAACGTGAGCTGCTTGAAGAAGGAGAGCTTCTCGTTTTGTTAATGCGCACCGCTCCATGTCAAAGTGCTGCGTTTCACTTATCACTACTGTTTATCGTTTACTTTCCTGCCAAGCATGTACTTGTTTCCCTTTCAAGCAAAGCACAACAGCAAGATGTAAGTTGGGTTTGTTGTCTTCTTCTGATGTAGCAAACTATATAATTTTTATGATGAATGAGAATGAAGGCAAGCCTTCTAGGGTTTCAACCTCCTTTCAACTTCTTTGTTATGGTATCAGAGCCCTAACCAAACTCTGTTGCCGCCGCCGCCACAATGGCTAATGAAAATGAAACCACTTCAACCCAAACTCCACCTCACACAACTACTACCACCACTAACGTAACTCCACCACCAGGCAACGTATACCAGGTGGAGGATCCTTTCTACCTTCACGGATCCGAGCAACCTGGGCTTCTTCTGGTTGCTGAGAAGCTTAGCACGACCAACTACAATGACTGGAGCAGAGGAATGCTCAATGCTTTGGCCGCCAAAAATAAACGGGGATTTATCAATGGATCTGTTCTTGAACCGCCTAAATCAGATCCCCTTCGAGGCATCTGGATGCGCAACAATGTGATGATTTTGAGCTGGATTCAGCAAGCTGTTGAGCCAGAGATTCGCAAGACCATACTGTCCACTAAGACAGCTCTTGAAGCTTGGTGCAGTCTGCAATCCAGATATGGTGCTGGTGATATCATCCGCGTGGCAGAGCTTGAAGAAGCTCTTTCCAATTTGAAACAAGGTAATGACACCATCACTGAGTACTATGGTAGGTTCATTACTCTTAAGGACGAGTTAGATAACTACGAACCATTGATTGCTTGTGACTGCACCCCCACCAGCCATATCAGTTGCAGAGCCATGAAAAGAGTTTTTGAATATTATGACACAAACTATGTGATCAAGTTCTTAAGAGGTTTGAATGAGAACTTTTCCACTGTTCGGTTACAAATCTTGTTTGGTGATGAGTTGCCCAATATCAATCGTGTCTTTCAACACATGTTACAACACGAAAGGAAACTTTATGGTACTCAACGAGGCAAAATCATTGCCAACATCTCATCTGAGAATGTTGCACTAAGTGCTCAAGGTCCAAACAGAAGACTTGGTCCCAATTTCAAGCGTCCTTATTGTACTTATTGCAAAAGGGAAGGTCATACATAGGAACTTTGTTACCACAAACATGGCTGGCCGCCTGGGATGACAAGAACTCCACCAACTACTCAGGCCAGAGTTCTTGAATGTACACACTGCAAAAGGCAAGGGCACACTGAAGATAGATGCTATGCCAAACATGGTTTTCCTCCACGTAATTCAACTATTCCAGGCAGAGGAAGACAATATGCTAATTTTGTTGCTACTGAACAAGGAGAATCTGAAGTGAAGATAACTAAGGCAGACTATGACAAATTGATGAGTCTCATGCATTCTTCCCAAAGCTCTAGTTCATCTTTCACTGCTGCAGCTTACACAAAATCTCTTGCCAACTCAGGTAAATATCTCTTATCTGCCCCTCTCACGGATAGAAATCTAAGTCTTCCCTCAACCTGGATAGTTGATACTGAAGCATCAGACCATATTGTCTGTTCCTTGGATCTTCTGCAGAATGCCAAGCCCTTACATGATGTTTATATCACTCTCCCCACTGGAGAAAAACACCAGGCCACTCACATTGGCCTCACTGAGTGTAGTGATCAACTAACACTCACAGATGTCCTCTTTGTTCCTCATTTCACATTCTACCTCATTTCTGTCAGTAAACTCACCACCACAAACTCACTTTACTTAACTTTCTATTCTGACTTTTGTCTTATACAGGACTTGAGGCTGAAGAGAATGAGTGGTTCTGCTAGACTGTGTAATGGACTTTACCTCTTATAAATAGATTTTAAGCCTAAAATTATCATTGCTGCTAGGGCCTCCTCTTTTGATCTCTGGCACTTTCGATTGGGTCATGTTTCTCACTCTAAATTTCCATATCTATCCCCATTTTGTACCTCCATTGAAACTCAATGAGATTTTCCCTATGATGTATGTCACTTAGCCAAGCAAATGAGACTTTCTTTTCCTGATAGTCAATCTGTAACTACTAAACCTTTTGAACTACTTCATGTTGATATATGGGTCCTAATCCAACTCCTTCTTTTGATGGTTATAGATACTTCTTAACCATTGTCGATGACTACTCTCGTATGACTTGGATTGTTTTGTTAACCCTCAAATCAGAGACTAGGCCCAAATTAATCACCTTTTGTAAACAAGCAGAAAGACAGTTTCAAACATCCATTAAAAGAATCAGATCTGACCAAGGGAAAGAGTTTCACATGGAAGAATTCTTTGCTTCCACTGGCATGATTCATGAGATGTCTTGTGTTCAAACCCCTCAACAAAACAGCATGGTCGAGAGAAAACATCAACATATCTTGGCAGTTGCTAAGGGCCTTAAAGTTTCAAGCTGATCTGCCAGCTGGTTTTTGGGGGGATTGTATTAAACATGTTGTGTTTTTAATCAACCGTGTTCCTACATCCATCTTGTCAACAAAACACCTTATGAGGTTCTTCATAACAAACCTCCTAACCTTTCAGATCTTAAGGTTTTTGGTAGCCTCTGCTATGCTAGTACTCTAGGAAATCACATAACAAAGTTCCAGCCTAGAGCTTGAAAAGGTGTCTTCTTTAGTTATGTTTCTGGAATCAAGGGGTACAAGATATATTATCTTGTATCCCATGATATTTTCATCTCACGAAATGTCATTTTCTATGAAAATCAATTCCTTTTCAAAAACCTCAATAGCAGTGATGATCCAAACAACCTTAACCCCAGTTCTTTACCTAATGACCTCTTCCCTTTACCTGTTCTCCCATACCCTGATGATGACAACAGACCTCCCACTGCTACTACACCTACACTACCACAAACAACCATCACAGATCCATCTTTACCTACATCATCTACACCATCTACTACACCTCCATCACCTTCCTCCACTACTCACAGTGTCTCTCCTTCCCCCACACCATCCTCCCCTTCTCCTACACCACCACCACCTCCACCCCCATCCTCAATTCCTCCCAGAAAATCCACAAGAGATTCAAAACCCCCTACCCATCTTACCAAAAACTACCATTGCTACCTCCTGCACAAGTCTGGCAGCATCCATTCTTCTACTCAGTCTCAAGCTCTCAAGACAAGGTACTCTCTTTCCTCTACTCTCTCTTACCAAAGATTGTCTCCACATCACAGAAATTTTCTACTCAACATTTCTTCTCATGTTGAACCAAACACTTACAAAGAGGATTCTTTGTCTCCTGAATGGAATGCTGCTATGCAGCTTGAAACTCAAGCTTTGATAAAAACCCATACATGGGATATTGTGGAACTTCCACCAGGTAAAAACTGCAGTGGCAATAAATAGGTTTACAAGCTCAAATTTCTCCCTACTGGCCTGTTAGATCGATTCAAGGCTAGGCTTGTTGCCAAGGGCAACACACAACAGGAAGGGGTGGATTTTCAGGACACTTTTGCTCCTGTTATTAAACTGACCACTGTCAGGACATTCTTAGCAGTTGCAGCATTTCGAAACTGGCAAATTCACCATCTAGATGTGAATAATACATTTTTGCATGGTGACTTCGAAGAAGAGGTCTACATGACTATGCCTAAGGGTTATTCTTCACCATCTGGTTTCAAGAACCCTGTTTGTCGTCTAAGGAAGTCACTCTATGACCTTAAGCAGGCTTCTAGACAATGGTTTTCCAAGTTACAAGATCATTTACTTCACGAAGGTTATGTTCAGAGCACAGCAGACCATTCCTCATTCTACAAGGTCACTGAAACTTCCTACACATCTATTCTGATCTATGTTGATGACCTCTTGGTTGGTGGTAATGATTTGGAAGAAATTGCAGTGTTGTGAAAGCCGAGCCGAGCCAGCCGGCCGAGCCGCCAAAACCGCCAACCGGGCACAAAACCGGCTCGGATCAGCTATTTAGCCGGACTGGTTCTCTGGGGTGACCGGCGAGCGGCCGAAGCGGTTAACCGCTCGAGCCGCTCGTCCGGTTTTTTACATTCGGCCGGTTGGTTTAACTAAAAAAAAATTAAAAACCAAAAGACCAAAAATTAAAGGGGAAGGTGGGTCAGGGTCGGCCTGTCTGCAGAACCCTAATTTCCAATTTTAATTTTCCATCTTCTTCTTCGTGGAGACAAGGAAGCGCCGCTTCCGAATTCCAAATCCCATGCCGCCGTTCCTCCTCGTCGTCGTTCCCCGTCTCCATCGCCGCCGTTCCTCCTCGTCGTCGTTGCACGTCTCCATCGCCGTCTTCCCCAGCCGTTCCCCGTCTTCCTCGTCGTCTTCTCCAGCGCCTGTGACCTGTCGCCATCGCCATCTTCCCCAGTGCCGTTCCCCATCGCCATTTCCCTCTGATTTGGGCGAGCCCCTGCCGGCGAGTGCCCCGGTGAGGTCTCCCTTCCCTTCCCCGGTCACTACCTCTCCTCTGCACCGACCCCTGTTTCACCGACCCATGCTGCCCTCCCCTGCACCGGTAAGTGTTTGTGATTGTGTTGCTGCTCTAAGGAATTTTCAAAATGTGCAATCTCTTATGTATGAGAGTAATCATGTGTTCTGCTTGATAATTCGAGCATTGTTTACTATGGTCCCAAGCTGAGATTATTATTGTATTAAAGCTATGCACCCTGCTTGATAATCCGAGCATTGTTTATGTGATTAAGGCATATTCCCAAGCCGAGGATATTATCATGGTAGAACCACTAGAATTGTTTAAGAGAGTAATTTACTTGTGATTTACCATGATTAAGAAGTGTCCACTATTTATACAGATGACTGTTTATTAGGTACCGGTTCTCAAACGGTTTTTAAACGGTCTAATGACGGCTGGACCACTAAAGAACGAGCCGTTCACGTTTCCGGGTCATACTCCGGCTCGGTTCCGACAACATTGAGAAATTGGCAGATTGAAATCATTTCTTCATTCAACTTTCAGCATCAAGGATCTAGGTACTCTTCCTTACTTCCTTGGTATTGAAGTTGCAAGAAATAATTCTGGGATTCATTTATCACAACCGAAATATACTTTGGAGATCATTGAAGAGGCAAATTTACTTGCACTACAGGAAAATTGATTTTTGGACACGGTATCCTATTCACGGGAACTTTTACTGTACTTAAAAGTATACTAGCAGTCACAGGAAAATTTCCTGTAATTGACGGTATAGATCTAAATATGGGAATTAATTTTATAATTTTTAAGTCTTTATTTACCGTGACTAATTGTTAATCACGGTTAATTACCGTGAACACTATCATAATTTTAGTTCAAAAAAGTTTACCAAAATTTAAGTGGGAAAAATTTGGTTTGGCTCCAAACTTCCTCCCCTCCAAAACTTCCCACAAACAAAATTTCGTTTGGGCTCCAAAAAGCCGCCAACGAAAATTATCCCGCCACCCTATTTTCATTAGTTTTGGCCTTTGCGGTTGTGAGGTGGGGGTTGCACATCACGATTTATGTTCCCTCTCTCCTCGAGCGGATTCCCATCGTAAAATAAAAGCAAAAGTGGAAGTCGATTCTCTATCCCCCCCCCCTCTTTTACTTCCAATTTCATTCTCTTTCCGGCTCAGAGCCTCAGACTCCACGACAATCCTGATTCGTTTTCCCTCTTCTTCGCATCAAATCTCAATCATGAATTATAGATCTGGGTTGTACCATGTAGATGAGGTTTTCGCCATTCTCTTTCCCTCTTCTCTTTGCACGTCTCCTACTCGACCTCTGAAATCCATTCAGCGAAGACTACTCATCAGGGCTAACACTCTGAAATCAACAAGCTCCATTTCGCTCCCGCTGGCAACTTCACTTAACTTCCTTGAAGATTCTACCCAGCTGGTAAACCCCTCTCTCACAACAAAATCCAATTTATTCTATCCCATTCCATAATTTGAGCTCCGTATTGAGTATTTCTAATGTGGTTTCGTGCAAATCTTGATAGATTTGTAGCGTCTTGGTGTTGTCTGTTTCAGTCATCCAGGCTCTCAAGGACATGGTTCTAGGTATGGGGTTTCAACCGTGGGAGGGAAGCACCGGGAACTTTGGGCCCGCTGGAGACGAAGTCACCACCCTACCTTCCCGCTCTCAATTTAGAGGAGACAGAGGAAGTCATCGTTAATGATTACTTTCGCCAAAAATGGTGGACGCTTGGACATGCACAACTTATCGGTAGGTTTGATATAAGGAATCTAGGTTATACACTCTCAATTCCTTCATACGTCTATATTGGCCAGCTAAGTTTGTTAAATAATTTTGGTTACTGGCCTGGTTAATTTAGGGTTTTTAGATGGTTTGCGATTCCAAGATTAAGGATTGGTGTTTGGTTTGTGTTAACATGGGTTGTGTTTAATAATTTGGAGTTCTTCAGTAATCTAGGATTTTGTGTTTGAATCCAGTATCTGGGGTCTTTGGTAATTTTTTTACTGCTATACTTCTTCTTGATAACTCATGAAGTTGCTTAACTTAAGCCTCTCTCATCTGCTACAACTTGAGAAAGCATAAGTCATGAGGACTCAAGCAAGCATCAGGATTAAGAATAAAGAGACATTGTGCCGAAAGTACAAGTTCCAGCCCAACCTCTGAAGTGGTTTTGTGTTTAATACCAGACATGTTTGCTTTGTCTGTAATTTATTCTTCTTGTCTCTGTCTCTGAACTTAGAAGTTTGCAATTATGTGGGCATGAAGATGTCCATGTCATGCTGAGCTTCGTGGGGGAAGATACATATTCCAAAGCATGGAGCTAAGATGTTGCAGATGTATAATGACAAGTAATTTCTATTTGTCTGAGCTTAAAAAGTCTTCACTTGACTTTGATACTAACAGATTATGGATTTCTAGTATCTCACTTATTGGATTTGTTGGTTGTTCTGGCGGCAGGAGGTTAGCTATGTTGAGGGTGTAGTTTTGGACATGCAAAGCAGAACCAATAGCTCTGGATCGTACAGTGATAATGAGGATTCTTTTGTGTGCCTTGCTGTATCATTGCTGACGTTTTCATGTGACTTTGCATCCTAAATAGATTTACCAAACGAATCAAACACAGGCTTCTAGTATTCTTGCTATGAAATCATGTGAGTATAACTTCTCAGTTAAATAATTGAGCAATCTCTTGCTAATGTTGTTGGCCACGTAGTGACCGGGATTTGATTTATTGTTGCTTGTATAGTTATCTCTTCTCATATACATTAAAGTAAACTCTTATTCATCTGCTTGCTGGAGATTTCTAGCAGGAATCTTGATATAGCTTTTCATCAGAGGTGAGAGCCGTTTCTGTTATGGGTTAATAGCGCTCTCCTGGTCCGCACAGTAATATTTTCTAATGCTTTTGTAATCTTGAAACAAGCTAACAATCAATAAACTAATTCTATGTTGGATGCTAGATGTGTCAAATTTTAAGGTTGGAAAGGTTAATAGACTGCTCTATCGTCCTATAACTTAGAAGGTCTTACTTTGGAACTAGAGTCTTATTCTTAAAAATTCTTTTAGTGATGTGTCCTGATTTGCATACATTCAACGTGGATGGATCTTATAATCTTCTGAATGATGTCACTGTAAAATGTTAGCTTCTCATTTGGATCATGTTTCTAGGGTGGATAAACCTTAGTATGTTATTTTAGTTAGGCGTTTAAACTTCCAGTTCTATCATTCCTATCTCTATTCTGTTGTCACTAGTTGCTCCCAATTTTTGTTAAAGGTAGATCCCGAAGGGGAGGACTGATTTACATATAGTATTTCGGTGTATCTATTTCTATACTATTGTGTATTGTTTTATCTTTCAGCATCTGTGATTTCAGGATAAAAATGAATTATGGATTGGAAGGCTTGCTTTGAGCCCAGAACGCTATATGCTACTTCTTTCTTTCTTTCTTTTTCGGTTTGATTAGCTCCCTTCTGAAATTCATTGGTGTAGATAATTTAGTTGGTGTTCTGGATAATACTTGCAGTATTGTCTCAAGTTCTTTGTACGTGTTGTATTTGGTTTTGCAGGTTCTCAGTTGTGTTAAGAACACTGATAGAGCATTCAAGCAGTACTGTTAGAGTGCTAGAGACATTGTAATGCTTAAAAATGTGGGAATTCACTCGGAGAAATCACTAATGGGACCACCTGCTTGTGTTCATAGATATATTTGGTTTCTTTCTTGATTTTTATGGTGTCCATGCTTCTAGATATAGGGATTTGAGAAAGGTGTGTAACTGACAGTTGGTGTTCCTGCATTCTTATGATGGCTGTTCAAGTTGGGTTTTGCTTGGGTCCCTTTTCAACAAGATTAAGCTGGGTTCTTATTTTGCTAGACTAATGTTATCTTTTGCAGGGGCTTGAATTACCCAGGAAGGCATTGCTGGCAGTGATCAAAGAGCAAGTTTTTTGTACTTATAATATAGTTGCCCAGTCTCTTTATTCTTTTTCTTGTTTTCCGTCTAGGTTTGCTCCTTGAGGCACTATGTAATGGTGAATGCAAATGATAATTTGACTTTTATCTTTCTTTTCTTTCTTTGTGGCACAAGAGTTCTGCTTGATTGATATGCTCGAGGCTTTGGATGTGTAGCTTCACGAAAAGTCAGCATTTGCATTAAGGAGGTTGGCATAGGTTATACCATATGCCTTTATTCACTTGTAATGAGTTTTGGTTGAAAGAATTGGCAAGGCGTTAGTTGTCGGCACATTTTATTTATTGCTGTCATGACTTTTTCCTGTTGGTTTACAGTATTGCTCCTATTTTTTATAACTAGAGCTGTGTTGTGTTCTACAATACCTTTATTCTTCTTTTTATGCTTATTGATCAGTTCGTTGATTTCTTCTACTTTTTCATACTTATAAATGGTTAAAGTATGCATAATGAATTCATACCAATTTGTTACAGAATTTGTGGTAATCTGCTATTTGTAGAGTTCACTTGGGTCTAGGTCTTGGGGAAGAATGTTCAAAATAGTTAACCAATAGTTCCATTTGTTATCTCCATGTTTAAGCAAGCCTCTGCACCCAAATAGGTTTTTGTAATTGCTGGAGTTCTGTAGATTTGCTGTTGTTCCTTAGTGGAAATGGGTGAATAGAGCTCTCTTTTGGAAAAATAAAGTTAACGAACTTATTCTATGTTGTATGGATGCAGGGGCCACATTTTGATGTCATTCTTGGCGCCTTTTATAACAAGACAGAAGCTTCTTTCACTTGACATGTTTTGACTCATCATTTCGATCTACAAGATGAACCGCAGAAGTGAGGTTGTTTTGGCTATTAAGGGGACATCATTTCATTAAAGAACATCATCTGTAATGACTTTGTTTTTGGCTATTAAGGGGACATCATTTGTAATGACTTTTAGTTGTGGACATCTGTAAGGTTATTTGTATCTTCATTTTATTAGTTTGACTCTCAATACTATAAGCTCAAACACGAAGCATTAGAAAGAAAGAAAACCAGGTGCAATTAATTAGGGAAAATATATGTTAAATACCATGACCAAATGTTAGTGTATAGACATGGGAGAATTAACCAAATACTATGACCAAATGTTAGCATCTGGACACAGGAGAATCAGCCAAATACCGTGACTAACGATTGGCATCTAGTCGCGGGAAACAATTTTATCACGGTAAATACTGTGTTAAAATCTCTACATCCCGTCTCTAAATGAGTTTTATTTCTCGGTTTTGTGTGGCAAGACTTGGCATTAGTCATAGGGCCTCCTGTGATTAGTAAGTATATATTATCACGGGAAATCATACAGTGACTAGTTATAACTAGTCACGGTAGGGATGCAAATGAGCCGAGTCGAGTTTTACCCCAGCTTGAGTTTGGCTCGTTAATAAACGAGTCGAGTTCGAGCTCGAGCTAGCTTGTTTATAAAAATCTTAACTTTTAATTGGTACTTCATTTTGTATCGAAGCAATCTATGATGCATAATTTCTTTTTAAAGTAGAAAATAAGATATATTTGCTCGCATACTCAAATTGTTAAGCTTTATATATGGTGAGATATATAATTTAACAACCATATGAATTAAAATCATAAGATATAGATTGATTCGTCCATAAGTTGGTAATCGAGCTGGCTCTCTAACTACAAGTTAAGACATATCATGAGCTCTAAACGAGCCAGCTCACGAGTTTAGCTCAACAAGCCACCGAGTCGAGCTAGCTCGCGAGCTTCACGAGCTGAACAAAGGTGAGCTCGTGTTCGGCTCGTTTATTTACGAGTCGAGTTTCGAACGAGCTTTTCTCGAGTCGAACGCCGAGCCGACCGCGAACAGCTCTGCTCATTTGCAGCCCTAGTCACGGTACAAAGTTCCCGTGACCTTTACAATTAAACACGGAGGTATATATTACGATAATTTTCCAGTGAATAAAACTATTAAACACAGGAAACACACTTTTAAACACTGGATATACCGTGATTAAATGGTCTTTTTTCTGTAGTGTTGATTCTAAATCTGTTTCTACACCAATGGATTACAAGTTACATCTCAGTTCAGAATGTGCTACTCCTTTCCATGATCCTGAGTTATATAGAACATTGGTTGGGAAGTTGATTTATCTAACTACGACAATGCCTGATATCAGCTACGCAACACAGCAAGTTAGCCAGTTCATGTCCAATCCTAGCACAGTTCACTACAAAGCAGTTGAAAGGATTCTACGTTACCTCAAATCTGCTCCCACCACTGGTCTCTTCTATCCGAGCAAGGGTTCATTCCACCTCAAAGCTTACACAGATTCTGACTGGGCAGCTTGTGTCGACACCCATCGTTCTGTTTCTGGATATTGTGTGTACCTCGGTGATTCAATCATCTCCTGGAAAAGCAAGAAGCAGAAGACACTCTCCCGCTCCTCCTGTGAGGCCGAATATTGAGCACTAGCTTTTACATCTTGCGAGCTCCAATGGTTCATTTATCTTCTTGCAGATTTCCAGATCCATCATTCCCAGCCAGGGACTCTCTTCTGCGACAACCAGAGTGCCATTTACATAGCACAAAATCCAACTTTCCATGAGCGCACCAAACACATCGAACTCGACTGTCACTTGGTGTGCGAGAAACTCCAGAACAAAACACTCAAGCTTAAACTTGGTGTGCACAGATTGCGCCGTGAACATTTCCATGCATTACACAAACTTTATTTCTTCTTTATTCATTCGGAATTTGCATGCTTTGATTAGGAATCCCAACTAAAAGAAACCAGCAGGCCGGGTTTGTGTGTGCAGTTACAAGAAAGTGGAAATAGAGAAAAGGAAATATGACATAAACGGAAACATGCACGACCACATACACTGTGGTTATTAATTCTTCCATATAATTCCGATTAACACGCTACGCCTCCGATGCAAACCCATTGACCGACGAAGAGACGCCTGCAAGGCAAATTTGGGTTGAAAGAAAGGAATTTGGTCCTGCTCATGCGAAAAGTCGCAGCAACTCCATCCAGCTGTCGTGCTTCTTCACCTGGACAGCCTTATTACACGTTTGTACGCATGCCGCTGCACTCAAAATCGTTAATTAGTCAATATTATTGCTGTAATATATAACTTACACAACTAGCCATTATTAACGAGTGCAGCAACTAGCCATATATCTACACATAGTATAATACACCGAAGGGAAAAACGGGAGTCCCATTTCAAATTTCCTGCAACGAGAGTGAAAGTAGGAAGGACATTTTGGTCTTCACAATTACTTTTTTTTATTCATTAAAAAGACACGTACTGGGATTCGAACCATGTCCATTTTAAAGAAAAGCAAGGAACATAACCAATCACACTAAGTACATTTGTTGCATCCTTTTAAATCAAAAACATATAATAGCAGGGAGGAAAAACCCCTTCCCCCATTTCAAATTCCCTGCTCCATGAGCGTTTGTAGGAAGGGTAGAATAGGTAGTGTTAATTTTTTTCTCTTTCCTCTGTGGAACGGGCCAACTTACCGTACACATGCGGATTTAAACGGGTTCAGGAGTGTCAATTTTTTTCTTTAACCCCTTGTATTTCTCCGTGGTGATAAAATATATATGAAAAGGCAAAAACAATACTTCTTTTTATGCTAAAAATAAAAAAAATTTAACAATAAACTAATGCATGGTATCTAAAGGGCTAACCGCTAACCATAAAATAAAAGAGTTGAATGGGCCTGACCTACACCGGATTTGGCCATCAAGTAAAACAAATGAACATCATTGGTTTGACATTCTAAAACAAGCTATTTTCTCTAGCATAATATATATTATTATATTATTTTATATTTTAGTGGCTAAAATATAATGTAGTTTAAAGTTATTCAATGGTTCAATCTCGACCAACCCAATTAGTCCAATTTTTATCATTTCAAATATATATTATATAATTATTTGATATCATAATGATAAAATTATAGTGTATTTTATAGGGAATCGTTTGGTATTTGTTAGTAAAAAACTAAACAGAAAGATCTATTTGGTTATTTTAAACATTAAAACGATCCTAACAGTTTCTTTTGAATTTCTATGGTTTTATTCCCGAATAAGTGATGTGCAAATGGCGAATTGCAGTCATCTATTTTCTTTCACTATTTTTTATTTTCAAATAGAAAGTTTAAAAGTAACGAATAATTAGAATTTTGCATGGGTCGGTCAAACAGGCTGAATTTTAAGTTTTGGCCCGTTTTGATCAAGTCTAATTTATAATCACATGGTTCCCTGATACCCGATAAAAATCTCAATCCAAACCAGTTTGGCAGGTGAGTCCGTGTTTACCACCATTCTCTAGGAATACGACAACGGCGGTTCCTATCCCAAATCGTGTTGTTCGTTCTTGATTTCCTTAGATTTTATCATGGCCTGACAAAAACCAGAAAGCACAATGACGACAAGATGAAAGTTTTATAAATCAAATTAATGGTGTTCTCTTTCTGATCTCATGTAATTATATAATGAAGTTGAAGTTTTTCGATGTTATTCAATTTCATTGGTATGTTTTTAATGGTCTAACTTCATGGTTGTACCAACTTTTGATGTACTGTTTATGTTCCAATATATTCACTTTGGTATGATTATTAGGGATATGCTAGGCGGTACTCACCATTAGACCAATTTAGCTTAATGGTTGAATCTGCGGGTTATCCCAATAATTCAATATTCGGCTCAGCTCCTCCGACCAACGGGTCGGGTTACAAGCTAGTTTAATTTAATATACGTACTGCTTTGGGCGGTGGAAATCACCAGGAGAAGGAAAGCGAAGGCCAGAAGGAGGGAATTCTTGGCTTTGGCCATTTCCTCAGCAGTAGAGGAGGTTTTTTATTGAACTCCGGGAGTTGAAATATTTCTCAAGCTGAGTTGGTTTGGCTGTGTTTTGGTGTGGGTTTTCAAGGGTAAAAGTCGATTGCTTATTTATATACATAAAATTTTGAAGGATTTTTTTTTATGATCCCTAGATAGGGATAATAACAAGAATGGAGAATTTTATTAAAGCACATGATGACAAGATTATATATATAGTTGTTTCATGTATCAGTTGTGTTTTTTTCTTGAAATTTTTGTGTGGTAGAGCCAACAACAAGACGCTAATCGGGGAAGGAATTAATTGCCTCCTAGTTGGTTGGCCTATGTACATATAATAAAATATGAATAGCTGGCTAGCGTACAATTTCTTTTTGGACCGTATATTTTCTTAATACATGAGCATTACCTCGGGATTGACAGTTTCAATTGTTTTTAATTTTAACTTAAAGATGTGCACAATTTATTAAGTCAAAGTCAAGGTTGTCAACTCGCGGGTTGACCCGGACCCGATTGAGCTAGTGGGTTAAGGGTTCTTGGGTCACCCGATTTAGCCCGGAAATATGAAAAGCGTCATTATATTGTACTTATCCTAATAAATTATATCAAATCCCATCTAACATATGAGTTATAACATATAATATTACACCAAAATAACATTTCGTACTTAGATTCAATATATAGTGAAAATTCACACACACTTATATAACATTAATATTCAAATGTTCATCTTAGGATTCCAAAGATTGAGTTAGGCGAAAAGAAAAATCGGAAAATAGGCGCATTTCGCAAAACAAAGAAAAAAATGACACAATTTGACCTCCAACCCGGTACCTTGGGGCGGTCGACCCGACGGGTGCATGCGGCGCGTTTTCTCACCGGGTCAGGGTCAAAGTGGGTCAACCCATGGGTCGACCCGCGGGTTGACAACCTTGGTCAAAGTAGAATTAAGAGATTATATATTAAAAAAAAAAAGAATTAAGAGTTTATATAAAGTGTTTCATTAGAGTAAGGCCTAATACCACAGGAAATACCATCCTTTAGAGAAAGTGCCATTTATATTACATCGTTTTCGAAATGCCATTTGTATACTAAAATGTCTTCTCTGTTAGTTGGGCCGTTAAACATAACTGTGCGACTTTTCAACGCACAGTCAGCGCTTACTTGGATCCTACGTGGCTTGCTGACGTGGTTTATTTACTGGGGAAAAAAACCAAGGTAAAAGTGAAAACCGACTCGGGCTCCCCTTTACTCTTTTCATTCTCAATCTTTCCCCTCTTCCTCCACTGCGAAACACAGAAGAACCCTAGCTTCGCATAGGGAAAAAATTTCCCTAAATCGACGAGCTGGGCGGAATCAATCGGCGTGCGAGTAGAGGCGAAGAAGTCGGATCGTTGCTGGGAGTGAGATCGGAGGAGCGGAGCTGTCGAATCGTCGCCTCCGCCCCTGCTCTGCTCTCCCCGGCGATTACCCATCGTCGTCTTTAACCCCCCTCCTCCTCTGAGTCCTCTCTGCAAGTGGCGGTTGTTTGATTGAGAAACCCGAAACCAAGATCCCATTTATTCACTCCCATTCCCCCACCCCATCCCTTGTCCCTGTCGACCCACCATCCTTCGGTTTCCTATCTCTCTCTCCACCTCTCTATGTCGGCGTCCCCGATAAACTGTAGGTCTCTGCGTTTGGATCGATTTGCAGGTTGCGGAGATTGGGGCCTTCCTAAGCTCCAGCGTCGCCGCCGTCCAAAGCTTCGCCACTTGCAGAGAGGACTCAGAGGAGGATGGGGGTTCAAGACGACGATTGGGTACCGGGAATCATTAAAAGGAGCGAGGTGTGCGCAGGGTGGTATCCTGCGCCACGCTCTGCCGCAACTGATCTGGGCCGAACAGAGCGACGGCGGTGCGGCGGCGGAGGAAGGGGATGGACGAGGGACGGCGGCGGCGGAGGAATTGGGAGAAGGGGAAGGAGGGAAAGAGGAGCGAGGCCATTTGTAGGGTTTGGAGGAGAAGGAAGCAGCGGCCATGCTGGTTTTGAGGGATGGCATGGCGGTGGCCGGATTTAGGTTTCAATTTTGGGGGAGGAGGAATGCGCTGTTAATCAGAGAAAACCAGGGACGCACAAAAAAACGAAAAATTGGAGGGATCGATCGATGTTTGTGTGAAAGAAGAAGGAGAGGTTTTTAAAATAATAAATAATTAATAAAAAGTATTTTTAAAATTTTAAAGCATTTTTTCCAACATGACATCCACGTGTCGCCTACGTGGACACAAAGTGGGCCACCGTCAGGTCAACCGTCAATTCTAACGGTCAACATAAATTCGCGTAACACAAATGACACAAACCTTTAATGGATTGGAATATTTTTGTGTTTTCGAAAACGATGTAATATAAATGGCACTTTCTCTAAAGGATGGTATTTCCAGTGGTATTAGCCCTTAGAGTAACTCCAACCCCAACCATGTTAATTTAGCCCCTTATATTTCAAACACCCAAATTTGATTCACCGTTTTCATGTTTTACTTCAACCCTGCTCCTCTCAAATTTAGCTCTATTTTCTTTTAAATATCCTTCACATTAATCATATTTACGATGATTATAATTTATTCTTTTCATTGGCATTTTACAATTCATCGTCATTTTAAAAGAAAAATTTTCGATAAATTTTAGTAAAATTTTTAGGCAAAATTTTTGCTGTCGAAAATAGCCGTTAATCCAAGATGAGTTTACATTACAGTTCTATTTTTTTTTAAAGAAAAACACACACTAATGATAAGATGAAATAACAAGATCAAGATACTTGAAAATAATAAAGATTAAACACATAAGATGTCCTTAATCGAACTAAGGTCGATAGTAAGCCGCTTCTCTCCCTCCCCACTTTTTGGTCCATCGTCACCATGACTTGCATTAGAAGAATAGTTTGTAGTAGATTTTGGATAATCTTGATTGTATTCCAGAAGGTCGCTTTGTTTGCCTTTCCAAAACTTATTCTTTATTTGCGTCTGGACAAATTCTTTAAAAGAAAAGTAAATACAATATATTAGCCACAACTATTACGAAGCAGGAAATTATATCCATAACTATAAAAGAGGAATTTTACAATGCTATATAGTATTGGTGCTATAGATTTTTGCTTTTATGGTACAACTTGAAATTGTCCCTTTAACGTTATGGTACAACTTCCGATTGTAACTATACTTTTTGTACAAATTCTTTTATGGTACAACTTGAACTTGTACCTTTATGTGATGGTACAACTTCAAGTTGTGAAGTTATACCATAACATAATGATAGAAATTCGTTTATGGTACAACCTAAACTTATACATTTAACGTTATGGTACAACTTTAAGTTATACATTAAAGCACCAATGCTTTATAGCATAGTAAAAGTGTTCCTATGAAAATACTAATTATTAGCTATAACTATTGTTACGCGTAAACGAATGGCTAACAATCCGTTACCGTTATTAACTTTGTAACGGAAAAATCTACGTCATCAACCACATCACCTTCCACGTAATATTAATATTTAGTTATAGTTTTCTAACATTAAAATTCAAAACAAAAAATGGAGGGTCAATGCCCCCCTCATCTTCTTCCCCAGCCACACCTCCTCCAATCAAATCCCTCTGCCTCAATCCCTCCACCTCCGCCACCTCCTCCTCCTCGAATCCTTTCAACGACGACCCCGGTGCGATGTCTCCAGCAGCAAAGTACGCGACGACTAAGAAGGCGAAGTCCCCGAAAGATAAGGGGATAAATTCGTTGATTTATCCACAAAGTGGGAAAGCAGCATCTCGTCGAATCCCCAGTCAATCCCTACCGCATCCCCAGTCTCCTTCAATTCCTTCTCGCAGCCGCATCCTTATTCCATTCCCCGCCAGGTTTTCTTCGATTCCAACTGTCATCCCAGCCATCCCCTACTTCTCGCTTCGCCGATGATGTTGGCAACAGTGAAGCGATAGCAGGAAGGGAGGAGACGAAATGTCGATGGTGGAGGAAGAAGAAGATTACACCTTTTAGGATTTTTTTCCCTTCCATTTTCTTAATTTTTTAATAATTTATTTTTTAAAACAAAAAATATTATATGGTTACTGCCATGTGGGAGCCATGTCAGCATCATCTGACGGAATTATTAACAGAGAGTTAACGTTTGGTAAATAATTTATATTCTGATAGTTGTGGCTATTATTCCCCGCTGCTTAATAGCTGTGGCTAATATATAGTATTTACCCTTAAAAGAATGGCCATGTTTTATTGACGTAGCAACACTTCCCTCTCTCTCTTCTCAATAATTCATTTTTCCGCTCCACGTATTCGCATTTCCCTCTTGTATGGCATCTCCTCTTCATCATCAACCAATTTTCTTTCTTGTAGTTCCATTCGTATGCGTTCATACTCGGCCCTCAATTCTAGCAATTGAGAATTGTAGATTTCCGAAGTCTCAGCAACACCTTTCCTTTCTTCCTCGCCTTTTGTTTGTCAAGTCCCTCGGGGAGAGTTAAGACGAAGGTTAGACACATGTGGTATTATTTTGGTTCCAAAATTTCCGTTAATGCGATCTTGTCTATCAATTTAGAAAATGGAGGAAAGCGGATGAATCTGATGTCTAGAAGGTGGGTTGTGAATATTACAACCCAGGTTGTGACCCAATGTCATCCCATTTGAATTTGAAAGATATTGCTTCATTGATCAAGTATCGGGCTTATGCTAACGAGGTTCGGAGGGACAAGGAGATGTTTGCAGATGGAGGGACGAAAAAGGTTTTTTTTCTATTGTTTTATTATAAAAAGTGTTAGCAACAAATGAAGAATATATATATAAAATGTCCAATGGGGTATTATTAGTTGACTATCAAATGTTTTTCTGGCCGAATGATTTCCTTTTGGGTTTTGTATTCGATGTTATAGGAATGAATTGGATACAAAACTGTTTTTTGCTTTAGTATATTCACTAGCTTGCATTTCACCATCTGCATCTATGACAATTTCTCAAATTTGGCAAAGTTGAAACTTTAGTGTCCCGTGAAGTATAAACCAGAAAATCAAGTGCTCGGTCCAACAAAACATACTGGTGACAAGCATTGAAGACCCAAGCACCTGAATTTCAAAGGCGACCTGTTATTGCGCGGACACGTGCCCATTTCCAATTAATGATATAGGTTCAATCTGTTAGCAGATCATGCCATTTGCCACGTTGACACATGCCTACTTGTACATAACCCATCTATCTATAGTCCCATGAAGCCCATGCACGAAGACAACGTTGGACAATGTTTGCCTCCTAGAGTTCGACCTTTCTTTGTTGTTTTTCAGATAAATAGCTTCCGCAGCTGTGAGCAGTAAATGTACAGTTTGAGAGAATTATAATATCGGTATCCTGGAGAGTGTTAAGCTCTCCTGTGGATTAATCCAGATCATCAGGAAAACCGAGTAAACCGTCTGTGTTCTTATTTCCTTACTATTTTTGTTTAGTTTGATATTCATTCTGATATACAAACATGTATCAGGGCTTCCAACAGTAGATTTGTCTGTTCCTCAGGTTCGGCTCAGTTCAACGAATTATTCCCTGTGGGAGTTCCAGCTCCGAGTGTTAGTTGAAGGAAGGGGCTTACTTGGTATACTGAATGGGACTACTGCACCACCTGGCGTGACAAGCCAACTCGAAGGAGATCACTATGTGGGCTCAAAACAATGCAAGAGTGAGGTCATGGATGTTGGGATGCATCGGTCCGTCGACTTACTTGAGTCTGCGTCTGTTTCCCATGATAAACAGGATGTGGCCATGGATTTCAATACCTAATAAACCTCATAATCATCCAAATACACTTTTAGAAACTAGTACAAAACCACAAGCTTAATGTTCACAAACCACAAGCTTAATGTTCCACAAACCACAAGTTTAAACTTTAATGTTCACAAACCACAAGTTCAATGTCTCAAACTAGAAAGTAGAAACTACTAATTGGATCTTTTGTTTGAAATCAAATCCATATCTTCAAGCAACTCCAAATGTAGAAAAGTCAACATTCGGGAACACGTCTCCTTCATCTTCTTCATCACTAACTACAATACAAAAAAAACAAGTAAGAAACATTATAAATTATGACGTATTAGAATTCACATCATAATAACTAATTCACACACCTTCCTCTGTAAGTGCTCGATCGAGCTCATCAATATCTGATTCCTTGTCTTTAGAAGATGCCCCTTCATTCTCTTCTATCAACCACTCAGTAGTAATATCAGAATGAATGCTTTCAAGAGATATGGGATCATATGATTCTTTCTTCTTCATGGCATAGTACTCTCTAGTCAAAGTGGAATGCATATATTGATTCAGTTCAATAGTAAATATAAAAACTAGAACAAGTAATAATTCACAAGTTTATTCATACCTATTCTGCAGTCGCAAGTTGTAATTCACACACACCAAATCACTAAGCATTTTGTGCTGCAATTTCTTTCTTCTTTTGGTGTGCACACGCTCAAATACACTCCAATTACGTTCACAGCCAGAAGAAGAAGCAGTTTGGCTAAGAATGCGAATAGCCAAGTTCTGCAGATTCGGAGCATCAATACCAAACCATTTCCACTACTTATATGCATATTAAGCATACATGTTAGTATCTTAATTCTTAATAAACAGAACTAGTATTAATGTACAAAAATTCAATTACCTAGTTGTAGCTGTAGCGCAGAATCAATTGCTTGCTTCCTCCCAAAATTACCTTTTCGTTCAGAATACAAAGTCAGCTTCTCAAGCACCACATCTGTATCAGGACATAAGGATTGGTTCTCAAGAAGATCAAGAATGTCATTTCTAATAGGCCTTGTATCTTCAAAATCGTTGGCATACTTGAAAGCCGAATTAAGGAAGTATGATGCCACAAACAAATCACGGCTCAAATGTTTATCCCACCTCTTATTAATGAGGTCTATGTAAGGCTTGTACTGCTCCACCTTATCTCCACAAATAGCCTTCACAGCTTTTGAGACTCTAATCATCCCATCATGTACATACCCCATAGCTGGTTTACTATCTAAATCCACAATGCGAAGTAACTTCACTATTGGCATTGTCAACTTAACTATGAAGTCACAATCCACCCAAAATTGTTGATCCAATACAATTGACTTCACATCCTTTCCAACCTGCATTTTCGAGAACTCACTATCTTGAAAGAATTCACTGATCACTAGAGCCTCCAAGTCATTCATATGCTCAAAAATACTTTGCAAACTCAGAAATGTAGTTGCAAATCTTGTAGCTCCAGGCCTCACTATTTCTTTCCAATTATCTCTTCTCTTCAACCAGTAATAAAGTGGGTCATGATTATAAACAAATTTAGAGATTTTGGTTGCTCGATATGCAAGAGTCCTAACATGAGGCAACCATCCAATGTCTTGCAGAAGTAAATTCAGGGTATGAGCAACACAAGGAGTCCAATATATATTACCATAATGGTCATGAATCATCTTCCCTGCAGATCTATAATTAGATGCATTATCCGTCACCACCTGCACAACATTCTCTGCTCCAACCCAATCAATGACCCCACTAAACAACTTAAACAAGTTCGTTCCAATCTTCACCATACCAGAAGCATCAACGGATTTCACAAAGCATGTGCCATTAAAAGAATAAATCAGAAAGTTGATCAAAGATCTATGCCTATTATCTGTCCAACCATCTGCCATAATAGTGCATCCAGATTCCTTCCAATGAGATCTAAGATTCTCAATCAATATATGACATTCTTTCACAATGCTATCCAATAAAGTAAAACTCAAAGCATAATATGTAGGACCACCATTACCAGGACCAAGGGTTAAAGAAGCATCCAATGCAATTTTAAACTGTGGAGATTTAATTGCTTCTAAAGGAACACATGCATCATAGAACCATCTAGCCCATGCTCGATCTACATACAATAAAGCTTCTTTAGTTGCTAATGCACTCTTTATTCCCGGCTGGCTACCAGAAGTTGATCGTGGAGCAAAGAAAGTTTCAACTGATCCAGTAGACACATTTGTGGACGTAGCAACTCTTTTAGAACTGTTACCATCATCATGTGCACTAGAAGAACTAGTCTCACGAAGTTCTTTAAATCCAGCTTTGATAAGTTTAGATTTCTTCTTATTAGCTTCAAAATCAGTCAAAAGTTTCTTCAAGTTTTGGCTCGCCTCAGGAGGAACCTTTGTACATACAGCATTATCCCCACTAACTCCAGCTAGATGTTTTTTCATTCTAGTGATTCCTCCACCTCTGAATACTTTCTCACAATATATGCAAGTGTGTACCTCAACCTTTCCCCAAGATGAAAGGTACAATGATTCCAAGTCGGATCAGTTTTGGCCCGTACATTCTTTGTTGACACTCGTGGTCTACTAGAAGCTACTCCTTGCTCAACTGCCAGGGTTTCTTCCCTGCTAGCCATTGCTGTCACAATAAAAACAATAAACATAATGTTAGTAAACACCCACAAATTTTTTACTACGGATCTTCATTCACTTCAGGTAAAATGTGGTAACCAGCAAACCAATGACAATGTGTGCACGTGGGAACCTGTATACGACTATAAGTGAATTAGCAGGATATAGTCTTTCCTTTTACTTCCTCGGGATATCAACAGTAGCATTATGCAATTGCAGAATTCTGTACATGCTACTTGTTGCTAGATAGTTTTGTCAACTTTAAAGAGAGTTGAACATGAAGTCTACAAACTCATTACAATAACAGGTTTACTGTTTCTCAGGAAAGGTCTTTGTGGAGGGGAAAATACTGAACAAATTTGACGTGAAGCCACATACCGAGAGTCTTGAAAATATGGAAAACTTTGTCGTGAGAGGATGAAGAAGTGTATGACCAGAAATAGGCAAATCCAGGTCATCAATTGAGTTTTGTTTACTAACCCATGAATCAACCTATTTCAATGTTTACGTTTGATTTTGTACAAAGTAGAATAGAAGCAGTGACAAAGGGAGATGGAGAAAACAAACACTACCTCTAATCTCAGTGTGTAGAAGGTATCGCGGCCGGGAAAGACGAACGAAGATCCTCTTTCTCCGGCGCGGCTTGGAACGACCAACAAAGCTCCTCTTTCTCCTCCGGCGCGGCGCGGCTGTGAACGACGATATCTTCGGTTGCTGGGGAGGACGAGTCGCCGGTGGTGTTTGGTTGCTGGGGAGGATGATGTCTCCGGTGGTGTTTGATCTCTGGTCTGAGAAAATGGAAATGAGTTCGAGAGGCAGAGCGGCGCGGGGAGACGAGAGTGTAGAGAGAAGAGCGCTAGCAAGGGCCAGTCGAAGGTAGGTTTTCGTTTCTGCTTCTCTTCCATTTTTTTAGCTTGTGTCAAAACAACGCCGTTTGAGTTAAATTAAGGGATCGCCGGGTTTATTAAAACCGGCCAAAATTTCGGCCCATTGCGGTCCGACCGCAAATACCGCCCGGCAGGATTTTGAAGGGTACACAGCCCCTATTGTGTCGGGCCTGTTCCAGTTTCCGGTTTTTTTGGTCCGACCGGCCGGTCCGGTCCGATATCCTGGTCCTTGGATGTGGCGACATCTTTCATCTACGTACTCCTCTGTCAGCGCCGCACGACAATTCAGGATTCTTTTTTTTTTTTGATCGACTGCAACAAGGATATAAATTGGTGACTGAATACTTCAATTTACTCCAAGAACTTTGGACCGAACAAGACTTGTTGACAGCTGCTCTCCGCCCGAGGGCGCTTTCTGCTGATGCAATTGTGGAGCGGCAACAGTCGCAGGTTCTAACCTTTCTGATGCGCCTTCGACCGAAATTTTAGTCAGTCCGATCTATGCTGTTGAATAAGGACGATCTTTGATTTGATTGGGTCTTGGCGCATTTGGTACGTGAAGAGGTTCGTCTCCGAACTCAAGCACAAGTTGATATCCGTCCAGGGGCAGCCTCAGCTACTGCTGCTCCGTCTACATTTTTTTCTTGATCAGCCACTATTTCAAAAGTGGATTCCAATTACTGACTTGGAATGCCACCATTGTCGCGAAAGAGGCCACGTTCAAAGGCACTGTCGCCGGCGCAACTTCTGCGTCTATTGTAAGCGATGCAGACATATGATTCTAGACTACCGATCTCGGCAGAGAAATGAAGCACGCAGATCTGGGTGAGTAGGTTTGAGTTTGCTTCAACCAGTAGCTCGCTCAGCCAATGTTGTTCTTCATCACAATCGGGCGATGACGTTAGAAGCCGAAAGTCATGGAGCAGGCTCTGGGATGTTAGCTTCTGATATATAACAGATGGATAATTCGGCCTTACAATGATCATTACCGACTGCGATTAGTCCTGCCTTCACTACCCTTCAGGGTTCAGGTAACAATACACCTTGGCTACTCGATTCAGCGTGCTTTAATCACATGACGCATGAAAATGGTAAATTGAAATATATAGTTCATGTGGATAGTGAGAAATTGAGTTTGCCATATACTCTACATGTTGGGCAACTTATTGAGCAATGTTGTTCTTTTATGTTTAAACTGTCTGGATGTGTGACACAGGATTTGAAAGGGGGAGGAAGATAGGAAAGAGGATTAAACGTGGGAGGATCTTCCACTTGGATTAGTTATAAGAACGTCCAACATTGCCATCATCATTCATTCCTGGTCATGATAGATCTGTCAGTAGTCAGTCCAGGTCTGAGTCTTTGCCTATTAGTTTCTCGAGTCTTTCAAATAGTAAGTGGGATCTTTGGCACTCACGGTTAGGTCATCCTCACTCTAGTCTCCTTGTAACGATGTTCTGACAATCTTTACTTGGCAAAAATAATGTCCGAGTTTCTGAAAACATTCTTGTACTAGTTGTGTTGAAGCAAAAACAATCAGTATTTCCTTTCCTTCTAGTACTACTGTTATCACTGATCCTTTTCATATCATCCACATTGATCTTTGGGGACCTTCACATGATTTATCTAGGTCTGGATGTTGTTATTTTTCTCTTTTTATTGACCATTCTACTCGATTTACTTGGGTGTACTTTCTTCGTAAAAAATTCTGAACTTCGATCCACTGCTACCAAAATTTTGCAAAATGAACCAAACTCAATTTGCCCTTCCTGTTAAGATAATTCGCTCTGATCCTGGCTGTGAGTTTAGCTCATTTCCCTTGCTGGATGTTTATCGTTCTTTTGGGGTTTTGAGTCAAAAATCTTGTCCTGGAGTATCTCAACAGAACGGTCTCATCGAATGTACAAATCGCCATGTTCTGGATCTTACTAGAGCCTTACGTTTAGCTTCTCATGTTCCTGCTTGACTTTGGCCTGAAGCCGTTGTACCGACTGCAATTCAATTGATAAACTATCAAGTCACCCCTATTTTGAGTAAGAAAAGTCCATTTTTTGCCTTGTTTTCATGTCATCCTGATTACTCTCGTCTTCTAGTCTTTGGTTGTCTCTATTTCGTACTTCTTCCATAATGTAAGCGTACTAAATTGTCCTTCAAAATCGCTCATTGTGTCTTTGTGGGTTATAGCGACGTTCACAAGGGATATTTGTGTTATGATCCCTTGCTCTAATGTGTGCGTATAGCCTGCACAGTGGTGTTCTTTGAACACATCAAGTTTTACACTCCTGAGTCCCCTACTACTTGTTTCCCAGCTCCAAATTGGCCCCTTCCATTCTTTAGTAAAGATTGTGATGGTGATGGTGATCCTTCTACTGCGCTTCCAACTGACCCCATGGTGATCTGTCTCCCCAATAACTGACCACGCCTGTGACATTAAGTTCAGCTGCATCTTCTAGCGATTCATCCTCCAGTCAGCAGCTTACTTCCTCAAATCCTTTGTCTATTAATTCAACACCCATCAGCTCAGTCGCAACTACTTCTCATAGCCTGCAACTTACTTCGTCACCTCCTACGTTAGTTGATACAACACCCATCAGCTCGGATGCTTCTGATTCTCCCAGTCTACCTCCCCTTCGCCATTCCACACAGGGTATCCAACCACCTCGCTTTAACGACTATGTTGCCCATGGAATCGAGGCACTGGTTGTATCGACACGTTACAAGCAGGCCAAGGGTATTCCAGTCTTGGAACAGGCTATGCAATGTGACTTAGAAGCTCTTCATTTTAATAACACGTGAACTTTAGTGCCTCACCCATCTTCATCTACATCGGTCGTTGGATTTCGTTGGGTTTATAATGTCAAGATGCACCCCCGATGGAACTGTTGATCATTACAAAGCAAGGCTTGTTGCAGAGGTATTCACTCAGGAGTTTGGTTTCGACTATAGTTAGACTTTTACTCTCGTTGCCAAAATGTCAACATATGTACCTTGTTATCCATTGCTGCTTTACAAAATTGTCGTTGTATCATCTTGATGTAAATAATGCATTTCTCCACGGTGACTTGGAGGAGGAAATTTATATGCACACTCTCGATACTCCTTATCAGGTATGTCGTCTTCATATGCTCTTGTATGTTAACGATATGGTTGTCACTGGTATAGATCAAGTCGGTATTTAGCGTCTTAAGGATGGGTTACAAGCTTCTTGCAGTCTCAAAGATCTTGAGAATTTGCCTTATTGCCTGAGTCTTGAGGTCACACGCAGCTCACGGGGTTATTGCTTGGCCAACAGAAGTACATTACTGACTTACTTGCAGATCATCAATTAGAAGACTGTAAGCCCGTTTCCACCCCTATGGAGTTGAACATGAAGTTATGTCGTGATTCTGGTACTCCTCTGTCTGATGGTATAACTTATCAGAGTATGGCTGGGAGTCTTATATACTTGTCCGCTACTCGGCCAGATATTTCCTATGTCGTTCAGATTGTCAATTAATTCATGGTTGCCCCATGTACTAATCATCTTGTTGTTGTTCACCAAATTCTTCGTTACTTACAGGGTACTAGAGACATTGGTACATTCTTTTCGTCTACGGGACCTGCTCGCCTCCAAGTGTACTCTGACTCAGACTTTGCTGGCTACGTTGATAACTATTGGGTGGTGTGTTCAGTTTGGTGGTGCTTTCATTTCTTGGCGTTGCAAGAAACAAGATAAAGTCTCTAAGTCATCTACTGAAGCGAAATATCGAGCTATGTCTGATGTGGTCTCAGAACTCGTCTGGTTACGACGTCTTCTCCATGATTTGGGTGTCTCCTGTCCTATTCCTATGGATCTCTTTGTGGACAACACGAGTGCTATTCGCATTGCTGTCAACCCGATGCTTCATGATCGCACGAATCATATTGAGATTCATGTGCACTATGTTCGTGATCTTGTTCGTGACAGTACAATGACTCTACACTATGTTCGTACTGAAGATCAAGTTGTTGATCTCCTCAAGAAGGCTTGTCCTACTAGTCGGCATTGGTATCTCTCGAGCAAATTGATGCTCTCTGATCGGCATCAATTTGGGGAAGGCTGTTAGCAAATCATGCCATTTGTCACGTTGACACATGCCCACTTGTACATAAAGCCCATCTGTATACAGGCCCATAAAGCTTATGCACAAAGACAACATTGGGCGATGTTTGTCTCCTATGGTTAGACCTTTCTTTGTTGTTTTCAGATATATAGCTTACGCAGCTGTGAGCAATAAATGTACAAGTTGAGAGAATAATAAAAAAAAATTATAATGTTGAGAGAATAATAATTTCAGTAGCCTGGAGTGTTCAACCTCTCCCGTGGATTAGTCCTGATCATCAGGGATACCACGTAAACCGTCTGTTTCTTATTTCCGTATTGATATGTTTAGTTTGATATCCGTTCCGATCTGCAAACACAATCCCCATCTCCAAAGAAGCCTTGGAGTTCAAAACAATGCCAGACCCAACTCTTGCGACTCCAGATTAAGCAGACATCAACTACAACACAATGTTACTAAAGTAGATCTACAGAGCCCTGGGAAGGTACACACTACACACTGCTTACCAGAATATGAAGATACCGACTTGCTGAACCAATAACTTAACGATGTTGTGGAAAGAACTTGGTGAAGCTGCATGCAGGTATATTCTTATATGGACACACAAACAAATACAATATGTTGAAGAGAAGGGGAAGTCAAGAGGGCAGAGATATGCTCCTAAGGTTCAGAAGATTGTTGGTTGGCTTTATTGTCCACGAATTCACCTCCCGTGATTCATCGGCAAGGATGAAAGGCAATGAGATTTCCCTGATCATCAACTCCCCACAGAAGGGGCACTCCCCAGCTACCGCGTCATCCAATTGAGAGCGCAACTGCAGATTCCAATAGAAGTTAAACTCCGCCAAAGTTAAAACAAATACCGCCCGAGCAAGAAACTTGAACTGCTAGAGCACAAGCAAAATGCTACGTTTAAAAGAGAAAATTCTGATAGAGGTGATTGTCCACTAAAAAAAAGCAAACCTTATCTGCATTGGTTGTGCTTGAAACCGAATCTTCAAACATGCTGCCGTTTAGGTCTTTTCTAGCTCCATCGCCCAACAGAGTAAGTTGCTTCTGCAGGTCCAGAATATGCTCGGCCTGCATTGTTCGTCCATTACAAACATTAGCCAGAGTAAACATAGCGACTACCATACGGCTACTGACCCATCTCGCAAGGCAATCAAATTACGGAATCTTTGTTACGGCAACTTACCTGTGATTCAGTAGTACATCGTGTTACATGAGCAATCAAGCATTCTGAATGGAAGGCATGCCCACAAGGAAATACGTAGAAGGGAGCAATTGGTCCCACAGATGTGTATCCTCGAGAGATGCGATAATCCCCACCCACATTCAAGATCTTCCTTCTGCAAACCTGGTAATAATTTGGAAAATAAAAGAAAGGTGATGGCTGGGTTACAGCTTTTGTCTCAATTATACTAGTTGAAGTATGAGCGATGGCATGAAAAGCACAAGAACAACTATACTTCCTGTTGAAGAATCTAATTTATGGGTTTGTTCGTTCTATCATTTAATAAAAAAATTACTTCGATTGAAAGTCCAAGTGAAAGTAGAGTTTTAGAAAAAAATTGAGGTGAAGGTGTAGGAGATAGTTTTTAGTAGGGTTAATATTTTCATATGGCCTGAACTTTGACCAAAATAAACATCTTGGCCAATCTTTTCGATCTATAACATCCTGGCCCGAACTATACACCAAAATAAACAATTTGGCCAAACTCGATGTTTGACCGTTAACTTGGACGGTCAAATGCGTTGACTAACGGTCAACGCGCCACGTCACTGCCAAGTCAGAAGATCTGATAAATATTTAATTTTTTCGTTTTTTATTTTTGGTTTAACTAAGGTATTAGATGCTTTTTTTAATTTATAATAATTTAAAATTAGGGAATGTGTGGAAATTGTGAATTATTTTAAATATTTTATGCTGACTTGGCAGTGACATGGCGCGTTGACTAACGGTCAACACATTTGACCGTCCAAGTTAACGGTCAAAAGTCGGATCTGGCCAAATTGTTTATTTTGGTGTAAGTTTAGGCCAGGATGTTATAGATCGAAAAGATTGGCCAGGATGTTTATTTTGGTCAAAGTTCAGGCCATACGAAAATATTAACCCTTTTTAGTATAAAAAAGAAGTAAATGATGGAATGGCAGATTGCTATTTAAAGAATGAGTGAGATTCAGAAAATGATGCTACTGGTTATACCTTCAGAATAAATTTATACTTCAATAAGTTAAATTTAAAATAATTTCATCAGTGTAGTGACTTTTAGATTCAAATAATTTGGAGTGACTTTTAGATTCAATAAGTTAAATTTATATTTCAATAGTTATTTTGGAGAGACAAATTGTCCATTTAGAGAGATTAACTAAAAATACTCGCACGAATAATATGCAAAAGGGAAGCGACTTAACAACAAGATAGAAGTGATGAGATGAAAAGCAGAGAATAACACAGAAGATGAAACATACCCCACAATCCTCATCCTTATCAATGACAGCATATCTCTGAGCAAGAGCATTTATATCATTCCTTATATTGTCTGCACCATGGGTCGCATCATTCATCTCCTGTTTCAGTTCTTCAATTTGCTTGTTGTAATCCTCCAATGATGAGCATATTGCCTCCTACATTGGACACAGAAACAACGCAATCCTGATACTCAACCTTAGCAATCAAATGGACAACTGAAGCTGCAACTAGGTGCAATGAAGCTGAAATTGACTTAGATGTTAACCAGGTAAGGACGAACACTACTGAGTTTGAAGCTAGATTAACCCTGAAACTTCCTCGAAAAAGGAAAATAGTAACATTACAGTTCCATATACCCAACTTGAGAACTGCTCAATTGGGTGAATTATAAGAATACAAATTAGAAAGCTTATTAATATTTTACACATTACACATCAGAATCCCTCAAGGAAATCATCATGTTTGTTCTTGGGATGATTATGTCTCCAGAATAGCAAGGTTAATTTGAATTGATACATAGGAGATTTCTTTGAAAATTCGTAAGGCCTCTAATAATCACAGTTGTCTCTAAACAGGAAGTGACTGTCAATGAATTCCGTCAGAAATCTATGGCATGGAGGTTAACTGTGGACACAGCTGGATAAGGGAATAATAAACAGCACACCGCTAAATTAAGAAATTGCATCATGGAATAAACATCATACTTAACTGCCTCTAAAGAGCAAGTGGTTGTTTAGTCAAACTGACATACAGTACCAACAGAAGCACACTTACGAGAGTGCAGTCAGAAATCCACCAAAAATAAAAGTAACTATATAATCTTACCTTGAAATCATCAATCAGGGCAAAGTCTGGAAAGAAGGGAAGTATATCCTCAATTTTCAACAGCCCATCAGTTTCTTTAAGAAATGCTATGGCCTTTCTAATGTTCTCCCTCTTTGTTCCCTTTTCCTGTTCAATAACATGCTTGGCGACCATGAGCCATAACTTCTTCCTCAGGTCTTCGTCGTCTTCTACTTTATCAGCTTCAGCCATAGCAAGCTCAGGATCAACCTAATGAGTACAGAATGAGTAGCCCCGAAACCAGCATTTAAACCAACCAAAGAAATCTATGCCTAACTATCCTACTGTATGCACAAAAATGATCAAAGTTTTTGGGATACACATAAAGCTACTACAGTGCAATGTACAAGAAAACAGAGACTTAGTAAAAGGAATGATGACAGGTATCTGTAAGCTTGAACAATCTTTTATTTTATGTCGTCACAAATAATTGCAGCTATGATATCTACAAACCCACAACAGTTGTAAAACACTTTGACCCACCAGTACTCCGGCTTATGCCAAAACAAATTTAGGTTTCATGCAGAACATTAACAGTAACAGTAGCTCTAAACCGTTACCTGCAGAGCAAGAGCAACTGCTTCTTCATGCATGGACATCATACTGTATATATGAACGCAAGCGCGCATTCGCTTCTCTTTGAGGCAAAGGCGGAGGGCATACTTCGGATCATAGAAGAAATCAGGTCCATTTTCTCGGCCTTTCCCAAACTTGCATTGTAGGAACCGCAGAAGTGCACTATCATCTTCCTACATTGGAGAAGGTAAAGAAAAAAAAAACGAAAATATCATGTAAGTAGCTTACATATGATCTGGGTAAACAGTAAAACAAAGGGAAACTGCAGGAGACGCACAGATGGGGTTACAGGATATTTGGACTTCAGGAGTTGCATAAGTTTAAGACTACTATTTCATTTTTGGTGCACTATTAAAATTTATGCAAGTTACGAACTATGAAAATGCTACTGTCATGGAGCTACTAAAGCACCACAAGACCCAAAATGAGGAAGATAAACATTAAACAGCTACAGAATCCGAATACAGAGGAGCTACTGAGGCACTAAGATATCCAAACACTGCAGAATACAAAGTATAATACTTATGATGTTGCTAAGTCAGATCATATGGCCTCGCAGGGACACCTTGGTTATATGTGTGAGGAACATGTTTGCCAGGCAACCTTATGCTGCCTCAACTGACATAAGTACTGAACTTGTTCTCCATAGTCAATGAAGACAAACAGACCTAGTTGTAGATATGCAAAATACACGATTGAAGCCCTTCCACAAATGCATTATATATATACATAATCAAGCACATGATGGGCTTAAAAAAAAATGACGAACACAAGAAGTTCAGCAAGATATCTACATCAGAAAATCAAATGATCAAATTGAACCTGCTTAGCATAGAGAGATAAAAGCAAATTGTGAATTCCAGGATCCTCATTATGCAGACGATGAACACAGAACTCCAAGTACTTGATGACTTCGTGAGTTTCATTCCTGCATTCAACATATCTTCTGTTAGAAGACATAAATGTAAAAGAAAATTTCAGACACCAATGTCTTGAAATAGGATTTACAGGACCAAACTAACCCCAAAGGATGCAAACCAAAAACTTCTTTTCAAGCTCATTATGTTCCTATTGAGTTCTTGGCATATCAGTTGTACACAAGATGACAGGAAAACATCCAAATATGAAGATATCATATTTGTAGGAAAACTATCCTAAAACTTGACAATCGTTTTCGACGTGAAATGCAATGTGCATGCTTACAGCTAAGTGAATCAGCATTCCTTTCACCGTCACATTTTAATCATATTGACACCACCTTTACATAGTGTAACTGTTCATCCAGTCAAATCCCATGTAAAAAAATTAAGTTGATGCCTTGATGGCCTGAATGTGGGAAAGGCATGGTTAGCATCACTCAGAGTAGAACACCACATAATTAATCTAGAGATCATTACTTTGCATGGGGTTCACTTGAATAGCGCATCATTGCAGGAATCAATTTCCGCGGGTTTAGGTTCTTCGTCCCCATCCAAGACTCCACCGTTTCATATGCATCAAGAGCAATGAGATCTGGAGCAAACTTGTACTGTAAATGCAGACTTATCTGATTAGGATTGGTTAATACTGGGGGTCAAAATAGATGTTATAGCTAAGAAAAACAACTCCAGCCTTAGATTAGATGAACTAAGGCATCTGAATACTGTACTTGTACCTGAAGATCTATAGGCACAGCTGGCTTTTGAAGTACTTCCAAAGCTTTTTTTGTTTCTCCTTGCTGAAAGTGACAGAACCACCCAAAATAAATATGTATATACATATAAATTCTTAAGAATTTGATCTACACTCATGACTGAACAGATTAATCCTTAGGAATTTGATCTAACTTAATTTTCATGATAGGTTAGAAATTAATTCTCAAAGTTACATTTCCAGTGAAGGTGAAGGTAGAATAGGATATTAGTTACTTGAGCTGCGCTTATGATACAGATTTTACAGAAAAAAAAACAGAACTTGTGATTTCCTTCCGTGATTTCTTTACATTTAAAAAAAGACATTCTTTCTTCTCCCTTTTTTTGTGTACAACAGAAAACTGGATAGAGTTCAGAAGTGCATAAGTTGAAAAGGTGAACACGCAATGTAAAACAAACATCAGAACTTGGAGCCATAAACTTACTTTTACTCTGCAGTAAGCAGTTGTAAAATCATTCTAAGAGAATTATAGCTGTGAAAGCACCTGTATATAGTGATGAATTACAATCTCATGCTGCTCCTTCAGACTAGCAAAATATACTAGTTCTTCAACTCGTCCGTAACTGCTTAACATGTATTGTCATCAAATTAGCAGATTTACTAAACATACCAAGGTTCATTAAGTAAGCATACAGAACATTTCTCATTAAGGTCCTCGATCCTCAAAAATATTCTGTCACTAAAACTCACAAAAGGAGCAACAATTATATCTACCATGAACATGTCCAGCAAGAAGAAAAAGAGAACATCTTATCAGTTGTTACAGTTACAGTAACTTTCTTCAGACACGATAAGAATAAAAGAGCAGGGAGCTACCCAGATTTTCATTCACTCACCTAAAAGCACACAATTCAGATTATTTACCTCTCCAGAAGTTTCATTGTTGTAGCCTCGTCAAGTACATCTTTAGAATCACTGAGGAAAGCACAAAATTCTTGAATGATGGACTGGTACTCAACACCATGATTTTCCACTGCACTATCTTCTTCCAAAAGAAGCCGATTTATCTGAACATCAGCATAGAAGAAAGCAATCTCATTTTCAATCCACATGCTTGAAATGTCATTTGGTGTCTTCGGTCCTAAATGCAACAACATTTTCCTAAAATAATTTATCAACGCTTCCAGACTTACTAAAATTTGGGAATGCCTCTAGAGAGTGAGAGTGACACACTGTACCCAGTTATTAATTCTCTCGGGTCAAAATGTCAGAAATGCATTGACATGCAAGACACAAAATAAAGAAGCACTCATTCTCAAGGAATTCAAGCTGAAACTCACCTCCTTGGATATTGTTTATTCATTCTGAGCAACCATTAATCTAAAAAATGGAATAAATTCATATGACACCATATTAAACCTAACCCTCTCTACCTTATAACAACATAAGTACTTAAAGATGTGTATAATAATAACAGTTGCGAAGTAGTAGACATGTTATGGAGGTTATTTGTTCAGGTGACACAATATTGATAGATCAAAATACCTTGTCCAAGTACAATTCAGTTGCCCATGTCGAAATCATTGTTATTTGGCACTTATCCTCTTTTGTGAGATTATCTAGCCTATGCAACAAGAAAGTCCTCAAAGCATCCTGCAATAACAAGTGACACAAGTAACCTTAGGAACCCAATTCAATTATAAATAGGAAAAAACTCTTTACATAAATATCCAGTGTAGTCCTAACTTTAAGTGCATTTCATTGTTCATCCTAAATTAGTACTCCATATCTGGTGCTAAAGATGTCTTCTACCTACCCGTACTAGCAGTTGCAACAAATCACAGGAAACCTGATGATACATTTGGAAGTAATCTAAACTACGAATTACTAATTTAGATGATATAAAACCAACCCAGATACCTGTTCTCCTACACTGATAAACTTGAGGGTGACTTCCTCAAATGATAGTATATAGTTAATCTGCAAAATAAAGAACCAGATACCAGTCATGGATTGCTTACCCAGATTCATTGCTTAAACCCATTCAGCAAAGTTATTATTTAATGAAACACAGCAGATAATCAGAATGGATGTAGTATGCACTTCTTATCCAGATTATAGACAACAATATTCAGCAAATTAGTTCCCTTGAAAATTATTTGACTTTTTTTTCTTCTTTTTTTTGCCAGCGTCACTTGCTCCTCTAAACAAGCAAGCCAGGCTAAGATGGGGAAAAGCATAGTTTCTTTGTGTCATTTAGCCGGTGAATCCTTCATCAGAACTCACTGAATGGGAATTTCAATAATGAAAAACTAAATAGAGAGTTGAGTTAATAAATTGGAAAGGAGGTCAGAAAGAACCGAACATAAGTGGAACGTACTTTTGCATAGAAGGATGCCGCTCTTTGAAAATCCCTCGAAGAAAATGCAGCATCTGCCTGCATGCCAATTGCAAACCGCTCTAGAGTTATAAAATGCCAAACAAAAAGTTATCCAGAACTTCTGCATACATGGCATAATTCCAAATTTTCGGTCTTTGAATTGAGAACTGCAGTTCAGAGTGTTAATCTAATCGCAGTTGTTTTCATACCTGGACCAAATATACTTGATCCCTCTGAAATGGATCACGACAATTTGCTAAAGATGCAGCATATTCTTTCATGTCAAGATAGACCTTCCACATATCTCGGCCCTCATCGTTGACAGAAACCTATAGAGTGAAGCCGTACCAAAAGTTAAAGTTACTTTCTGGTCAAAGATAAACAGACACAAAACAAAAAATCTGCAAGTCGCTGGAAAATGACCTGGAAGACAGAATTCTGATCGTATGCATAGAACAAGCCAGCAGTGGCATCGCTACACAACCCAATAATGCCCCTTGAAGCTGATTCTGACGTCAGATCAAAATGGAGGTCCTCTATGATATGCTCACTGATTCTGTTCACGACCTACAAAGAGTTTAGAACAGATATCTAAATGTGAAAGATGTGAACAGATTTAGAATACCAGTAAAAACAAACATCTATGTTACCAAGTCAAACTTATGAGCATGCACGTAATAGAGTTGCTAAATAATGTAACCATCAACATTAGAACCTGAAATTCAACCTAATGGGCCAGCACTAACCCATCAATACGATATATAGGTTCATCCAAGAATAACAGAGCAAAGCCTAGACATATGATTACAAATGCCACCTAAACAGAAGAGCCAATCTAGTAGCGGTACTGAATGAACTCACCTTAACCTTGTTCCCAATGAGAAGTAAGAAATGGAATTCTGAAACAGCCATAGAAGTTGGCTTAACAACTTCAGAACCTTCGCTTAGTTTTGAGTAATCCAGAAGTGCTTTGTTCTCAACAAAATTATCACCATTTGGATTACTGCAAAGAATTTGCAGAAGACAGTCCAACTTTATAATGTAAAAAAAGGTCTCTTAAAATCTAGATTAATGATCTCCACGCATCAAGAAATAATAGACTTCCTCCCAAAACTCTCGAAATAGCAGGAGTTCATAATATTGAAGAGATAGCAAGTATCAATGATCAGAAGCCATCCAGACAATTACAAATGCTAACATAAAGGAAACAATGAAAAATTATATAGCATCCCAGTATACCTATGCTGTGATCCAAAATTTAGTCCCCCGTGGTAGATACCTGCTCCTGAAAGCCACGCAAAATGTGTCGCTCTTCTTTGCTTGATAAAGAAATGTAGTTCGCTGAAAATTTATTGTAAGTGAAATCAAGAATCTGGTATCGTAAATCCAAAGGACTCTAGTGGTAAAAAATTATTCTTCTGCTGACATAGAGAACAATAAAATTGAGCAACCTTTGCACTGTTCCACTGAAAATTACTTTACTCACTTTTCCAAGGGATAACAATAAGAACTTTAACACAATACAAGGCACACTTGCCTGTTTGGTACTTCTCCAGGTAATTCCATAAAACGAACCGCGCGCTCCAAATAACTAGCAAAAACAGTCTGAAATGCAGAAATGAAGCATTGGAGCAATGTAGAATTGATGCCGAATAGTTGCATTAAAAATGAAACTTACTTCCAGCAATCCAATGCCAGTAAAAGAATAGAGCCGTGTAGGTGTAACAGCCATCACATAATATCTGGTTCCACTTCCTAAACTAGCTGTCTCCATCTGCACCAAGAGTCAAGAGATGAGGACCTTAGTACACATCTGGTCAAGGATATTCTCGCCTTATCAACAGAAGAAGGAAACTAATGCTGGTACAATAGAATAGAAAAAGGGACTAATTATATGGCTAGCTGAGAACCAGATGCAAGAAACATATATGAATATCAAATTCTAGTGTATAATAATGAATTTCAAGTTAGTGAAGGAAGATGGGAGGGAAAAAGAAATTCCGGGTTCCAGGTTCTAGGTTGCTACTTAAGTCACAAAGTATACAAACTAAAAGGTAGAAAACATCAAGAAGCAACTGGTAGAAGGATTGCCAAATAAGGGACAGCAAATACAGTACCTGCAAGCCCATAAAAGCTTCTGGAAGTTCTTTCAATTCGTATATAAACTTTATGTACTTCTCCCTCTTATCCTTCTCATCAACAGCAATCTCATAAAGTTGGCCATTATCTGTGCCGAGAACGACTTCCTTTGTCGAAGCTGAGTTTGAACACAGAACCCAGAACACAGTACAACACAAAACCACTGAGTTTCAAGACTCTGAGCAACTCAACGTGAAAGAAATTCATGTTCAGACCGCATACAGTACACATAATCGTACCTTCCGTAATCTGTTGCCTATTCCAAGCAACTGCATTTACAACAAGACCTTTCAGTCTGCCCAAAACACGCGGCTTGCTCCATTTGGCATGAGTGTAGTAAGTCTCAGCACCACCAGCACCAACGACAGTGGCAATGCAGTGACTTCCTCCAGGATCAACAAACACTCTGTGGATAGATTGCTCTCCGGGTCGTCCCGCACAGAGGTCAATGTCTATTATCCAAGAACAATTTGAACGGAAACAGTAGACATTCAGTTAACATTAAATTGTACCGAAAGAAATGCCAACTCTATACGTTCAAAGAAATTTGAGGCGAATTGGACAGAAAGAAATTTCGTTCGACAAACAATTACTCACCGTAAGAATCACCTACGCCGAAATCGTGCCTAATTACCCATCCTTTGCTTGTTCCCAGTACAATGACATCGTTTCCGGCCGCCATGGCAGTGATCACCCCACGCCCTTTGGTCGCGTACCTCTCCAGGAGATCGACGGTGAACACCTGCCTCGCGTGATCCATGTTATTCCGATGATCTTTACCAGCGCCTCCTGTCGTACAAGAAGAACAAGCCTATAGCTGACTATAGAGCGGGAATTCTCTTCAGACCTCGCAGCCGCATGAAATATACTGAATTCCAGAAGCTCAACTCCGCCTTACCACCGAGATCGGAAATCCGCCGGCTACTTCGTTCAACTAAGAATCAGGGGTGTCTCCTGTGTATTGGAAATTAGTAAGAAAATTACTAGATGGGCACGGCGTCGTTCAAAGCTGCTACTGTGGAGTTGAGCTTAGAACGGGCCTAACAAGCCCAAATGAGCTGGCCCGGAAGAAATGCTCCATATTGGCCCCCACGATTGGGATTGAGAAGGGAAATCAACAAGTGGAGCCCTACCTATGGGCTTTCAAAATCATATCTGTGTCTTGTGTGTCACAATCATAGTTAGTAGATACTCCACACATAACGTATCTGTATTTGTATGTATTGTATCCGTTTAAAACTTTCGTATTCATATTATTGTCAAATTGTTTTATTTTTTCTCCTTCATTTGATGGTTCCCGTACTAAATATGTATAAAACCCATATAACAAGTTTAATATTCATATTTAATGAATTAAATTGTTAATTTTACTATTATTAAAATATTTATATATTTTTAAGACTAGCATTGATGGTTCTTGGAACTGGAAGAGGCTGTTGAAGCTGCGAGGTAAACTTCCTCACCTTTTTAATTTGATTGATGGCAAAGTATGCTAGAATGACATTGTGATGCCAAGGTATTCTATGAAAATGGTTTGGGAGTCACTAAGACCTAAACTAAGTCTTGTCTCGTGGGCTGGTTTGGTCTGGAAGGCTCCTTCTATCCCCAGGAACAGATTCTTGGTGTGGCTTATCATCAAAGACAGGATCCAGACTAAGGATAAAATGAAGAGATGGGGATTTGCAGGTTCAGATTTATGCAGTCTATGTAATCAGCACCCAGAAAGTAGAGATTAACTATTTGCACAGTGTGAGTTTTTTAGGAAGCTCTTTCATGAACTGTTGGGGGAGGGGGGGGGAGTTGAAGACTTCTTGCCAAGGGATTGGGAGGAAGGGTTGCAGTGGGCAATTAGGAAGTTTGGGAAGAAAGGGACAGATGAAGGGCATGGTAGAATTGTGTGGCAGTCAATGATCAGCCATGTAAGGAGAGAACGTTGCACTAGAGTTTATGAAGGGATTAATAGAAGCGTGGAAGGATTGAAGAAGGTAATTAAGAGTGAGATTCTGGTGATGATGTTGGAGGAGGAAGCTGCCAAGTTCTCGTACTCAGATACTGCATCTTCTTTGTGATCTGGAAGCTTTAACCTATGGCTATAGTTAGCTAGTTTGTTTTGTTTGTGGCTTTTGTTAATGGTTTGGTCTGTTTTGCCCTGTTTCTACAAGGTCACCTAGCTGGAAAGGTTTGTTTCCAGCAACCCCTTTTCTTTGATGGAATGGAAAGAATCTAATTCATCAAAAAAAAAGTATTTTTTTAAAATAATTAATTTTATATATTTATGTCTATTAACGTAATATTAAACGTAAGATTAGCTTAGGGACGAAGTAAAATACCCGTACGTATTTTATACGTAACTTTCTCGTATAGTATTTTACTAACTATGGTTGCAATCTTGCAATTAAAAAAAATTAACGACAACAACTAAAACGTTCCTCTTTATAGTTGCATTACTCATCGGAATATCGAGAATCAAGCTATCTTGTCGTATCATCTAATAGGTTTTCTCATAAAACATTCTATCAGACACCTTATATGCATTACCTTGGTTGGAGGTGAATAAAGTAATTGATGAATTTTCATCAGAAAATGAGAAGTTTTACCATATATAATTTACACGAGAAGAAAGATTGTGGGGACCTCTAACTCAAGGGGTTACGTCGAATGAAAAACAACGACAACTTGATTAAAGTCAAAATATGGATTTTTGCGAAAAGGTGACATTTGGGTTGTTCTTATCAATCTCACATTGAAACTAAAGTTGAACAAATTGCTGTAAGTAACAAAATTTTAATTGATTTGCGAACGACAAAGACTTGAATGGATGAGAAATACAAGTGTTTGTGGAAAGCGAGGTGTGTCTGTCGAAGGAAAAAGCTAGAAAGAAAAAAAGAATTTTGCAAAGGGTTGCGAATTGAGAGGGATCATAAAGCGAAAAAAGGTAAGTGAATTTCTCTTCTATGTTTTGGGGGAGAAAAGCAATTGTTGGGAATGAGTGCATCCACCACACTAGGTTCGAATTTCGGACCAACAACAAAAAAAAATGCCAACTATTGTGAAGTTTGCTTACAAATTTAAGCACAATGCATAACCACTCTTGAATTAATTTTTAATGAAGTATATCACATTTGTTTACACTTTGATTTCAATACTTTTTAACATTAAAAAATCATATTATTAATTATTCCTATAAACTGAGATACAAAAAGCCACATTAATCAAGGTTTCATATGCCTTGGTGATACGAAAATATACCATAATGGTATACATGATAGGGAAATATATAACTGAAATACAGCAAAATAGATATCAATTTGTAGGTCATAATAAATTCATTTTGTGTGTGACATTTTTGAAATTCGAATTAAAAACGGAAAAAATATACAATTTGATTTAAAAAAATAGGGAATGAATGAAATTCATATTTATATCAACCATTAGATCGATCTAACATATTGAGATTAGTTATAAAGTATGCATAATTTTGCGGTTTCTGACCTAATGTTGTTCATTTTCACGCTCACAAGAAAAGAAAAAAATTGGTCGAGAAAAAAGGAAAGAAAAAAATTGGAATTTGTTCATAATAAATTGGAATTTTGATGACATACATTTTATGCATATTTTAGACTTCATTTCTTAAGTGTTTGAATGTTATAATCATCATACATTGGCCGTTTTATATTGTGTTATATGTGACTAATGTTGATATTCTATAACTTAATAAGATTTATATCGTTTTTTTTCATTTATCTCCTTTTCGTTCATTATCATCATATTGTATACTAGGTTGTGTTGTCTTGCTTTATTTCGTGTCCTATCATGTTAAGGAAAGTGTATAGCAAGTTTCAGATCATTCGGAGGTTGAAGGGTGCGAAGAATGAGCACTTAAGCTGAAGGGATACCAACTCACAGCCCAAACTCATGACCGTGAGAATGGAACTCACAGTCTTGAGTTGAGTGGGCGAGTGGAGTTCATGGGCTAAAATTAGAGATCACAAGCATTAACTAAAGGTTATGGTCTTTGACCTTGGCACGAACCTATAAGTACATGGGGTTATTTTTGGACAAATGGGGCATCATAGAAAGAGAAAATAGAGGTTTATGAATATGTAGAGAGAGACATGAATTGAAGGGTTTTGGGAGTCAAATTTTCATCATCAAACCTTAAAATTCTTCCAAGATTTAATAGGACGGCTCAAATCAAGAAGGAGAAAATGATTCTAGCTCAAGATTGGTGTTTTCTGAATTGGTATTACCCGGAAGCTTCATGGAGGAGAGAAGGTCAACGATCTGCATTCTGAGAACAACCCCTTTTTATGCTCGCCAACCATACTCCCTTATTTATCAAGTTCCTCCACCACTCCAAGAAGAACCTCCTACATACCTAGAGAGGTAGCCTCACCACCCTGAGAGCCTAAGATCAACTCAGGACTTGAATCGTCACAATACATTATGGATATCTGGTGAACATGTTCAAATGCAAAAATTCTCCAATTACAACCTTATACAAGACTTTAACGAGTTACAAATGAGGGTAGAGAAAGAAGAAGAGTATATTGTTATATTTAGGTATTATCTTCCTTTGAGTCACATCTTTGCTCCCGTTCCACAAAGAGAAGAATACAATAAGGCGAGCAATGAAGGTGTTTGAAGGAGTAAGAGATGCTCAAGATGATTGAGAAGTAAGAAGAATGCATTGATTTATTTAGTGAAGATCCTGTTTGGAATTAAATCTTTGCTTCCATGCAACAAGAAGAAGAGGTCGGAGAAGCGAGTAAAGATGATGTTATGAAGGATGAAGAGCAAAATGAAGAAGAGGAAGCGCTTGGTCCTCAACTAGAGAAAAATTTTACTCAAGAAGGAAGAGAGGAGGTTGAAGAGGTTATTGGATCCTTAGGGTTAATTAAGGTTTTGGTGCATAAAGATGTTCTTAAGTATGAGCCAAGCTAAGGTGGCACACCTAACCTTGAGGGGCTTTTTCAAACAGATAAATTTGTCATGTCTCTTTGCCAAACCAAGGCAGCACCATTATTGCTCCTCTTGATGGATGTAATGTTGGTCAATTTTATGATGTATTATCTTGTTAGGGAAAAAGAGAAGAAAGAATGAGGAAATAAGAGATCCCAAAGGTGAACCTCAATCTTCATCAAATCCATGAGCCTTCGTCAAATGTCATACCCATGACTTGAGACTTAACATCACCAAGAATCTCAATTTCAAAGAGGTTTTGGGATGGATCGAGACTTATGAGCAACTGTCTAGCTTATGACGATAATGAAGCAATTGTTGAGGACAACACAACTACGATTTCATTTTATTTACCTTTTACTTTTATAGTTTTTAGGTTAGTAGTGAATAACTATCTCATGTATATGAGTCTCCTCTAACACTTTGTGTTTTACCCCCCACAAAATGAGCTTAATTGGACCTTCATTCGATCTTGTTCACCTTCTCCACTGGCCCTTCAATGTGGTATACTTGTTTCTATCCACATCCACCTTGTGTCATGCACATTAGAGACAATGTTTGATTTGTAGTTACACTTATTCACAGATGTTTGTATGTTATTCTTGTGCTTGTGGTTTGTTGATTGTGAATGGAGTGCATGTATGGTTTTCTTTTTGTGGTAATGGTGAGATGATGATTTTGCATGGTTGTGATTGCTCGTTGTCGGTCAAAGGTTGAAAAATCCTACGCAGTGGCCTTCCACACAGACCGGGGTATATGTAGGGGAACAAAATTCAATGCATATAAATCCATACTTGCCTAGTCAAAAGTGCTACAACCCCCTAAAAAGTACAAAAAAATGAATAAAAAGGTTGTTTGAAAACAAATAAAAAAAAGATAATTGTGAGAACATCTGTACTTCCTACCTACTAGGAGAGTCCACTTGTATGGTCATCTAATTGTTGGCATTTCCTAATTTCTTCTAGTAAGATCTACGCCCTTCTTCATGGCGAAAGAATTGATTGATACTTGTATTGATACCTAGGCAGAGTCCTCTGAATTTGACGTCATGGAATTGTTACCCATCACATCTCATTATACAACTAGGCTTCAATATTCATTAGACTGAGTATCTTAATCTCCAACTAGGCTTCATGCCCATTACTCTATCCAAATTAAGATTGTCGGATTATGATCTCATGTTCTGAAATGAAGTGAGCCACTTTTGAAGTTAATTGTTGTATATACATCTTCAAGGGCTTTATATTGCATGCTCCTTCAACTAATCTCGAAGTCTAGTCTGAATGAACTATTAGCATTGGTATGAATTACCCTTTATGTTATCGCAATTATGTAAATTCTCACCATTGCTCTGAGGTATCCTTAACCTATCGTAGGACAACTAAGCTTCAATATTTGGATTTATACATATTTGTTTGTTGTTCTTTGGAATTTTAAAATCTTCAATCATCATGAGTTGTAGCAATCTCATGTTGTGGTTAAGAAAAACTAGAGAACAGTGGACGTTCAATTTTCTATGGATGTTTGTCTGTGTAATAGAAAATGATTTATGTTGTTATTTAATATAATTACCATACTGATTATTTGGTTTCTCGGGTAGATGTTGAAGTGTCAACGATGACATTGCAAGACAATACCAAGTTATAACTGAAGATAATGTCAAATTAACCCCATCGAAGCTGCAACCAGCTCCTAGTGCTTCGCCACCAACAATATTTGTTAATGAGTTCCCTACAATTATACTCGGTGTTCAACTTGTGAGACAAGAAGGAAATGAGTTTTTTCAGGACAATGTTATTGGATTAATACAAGGTTTTGGAGGGTATGTCGCATGACTTCCTTTGACTTAATGCATATGAGTTATGAGTTTATCACTACTAGTACAATGCATATTTACTGAATGCTACATGTTAAACTCTTCAAATGTGGTAATGGATAATTTGTCGGAGGAACACTCTCATTAAAACCTTGATAAAATATTTGGTGTTGTTGGAAGATTAAAATTCCCTAACTTTCAGTAATTTGGTTTGCCTTCTCGGTAGAATCCCACCACATCATCTGTGTGTTATGTTTGATATTAATGTTTGTCGTGAAACGGTAGTATGAAGACCATCATGATATGCCATCCTCATAAATCAAAACTCTTCTAAAATTAATATCATAGGTTATTTTGTTCTTCGGTTAGCCATGATGTTGTTGATGAGTTTTTGTTAGTCTATTGTTTTTTGGATTTATATTTTTAGAATTTAAACTTCCTTAGTTGTAGGATTCACAAATCACAAGATGCAGAGTTCTGCCATCCAAAGATCAATCTTATAAACAGATTGAGAGACAAAGATACACGACAAACAAAGATATATAACAATCACAAGATGTAATGTTGTCATTCTTTCCATTTTCAATTTTATGTGTTTAACTTGCCTAGAACTTTAGTTTTATGTGTTTTCACTAGCCTAAAAAATGGTGCAATTTTTTTTATCTCGAAGTTACGATAGAGTTGTATAATATGCTTTATTTTTTTTTTCCATGTTCTAGATCCATGATTTTTAAGTTTCGTTTTCAATCACGAGCTTAGATATTTTGAACCCTATTTTTTTTTATTTTGATAGAAGATATTTTGAACTCTAATGTAGTAGGACGATTCTTTTCGCCATTTTCATTAGGGCTGGCAAGAAAATAACTCTCAGAAAAATATTGTGAGACGCTAATTGTTTTCATCCAAAATATTTGATGAGTTGACACTTCATATGAATTCAAGTCATTTTTACTACAAATGTCACGATACCTATGTAAATCTATGACTTTTTTTGTATGCGCACTAGTTTCTTCCTTGTTGTTGATTTTCGCACTCCCAAAACAACGTGTTTTATTCTATTCGAAATGTTTAATTTATTTATAGAAGTTAAGATTGAAATATTTTATTATCATCCACACGTTAGCAATTGATAATTTTATTACGTGTCATTTATTTTTCCACCCTTTATGTCTAGATTTTGAAAAAGCACAATTAATTTTTACACTGAATCAGAAATATAGATACTAGGCGGACAAATCAGGTATTTCACTATTTCCTTAGGGAAGGACTATTTTGAAATACTGAAATGTGGACAATTTTCCCATTTAATTACTTTATTTATACTCGCTTCTAGAACTTTCTCCCTTTTCCCATTTTCCAGCAAAAAGATCTCCTTCTCCCTCGTTTATTCTCATGTAAATCGCGACTCCATGCCAGCCTCGCCAAAATATCGACGGCCGAGATCTCGGTAGGCTTTTTTCGCGACTTTGACGCCTACCTGTCTTCCTAGTTCCTACTGGCAAGGCCAAGGCGAGAATGGTTTTGAATTTTGACCTTTCTGGCTTTTTTTTCTTCTTCTTTTACTTATTTTCCATCGTACGTTTTCCTTGCGCTTCAATCCAGCCCTCTATATTCACTCTCCCCACGACTTTTCCCCCAAACAATACACACACAAACCTCTCATTTAATTTCACACTTTTTTTGCTGCCCGCCCACCTTCCCTTCTCCCTCTTTCTAGGAAGAAAGAAAAAAAACAGAGGAGCAGGGTTTTAGTAGGGTTTTAGCAGCCGACCGCCATGAAAGGTTTCCAGATCTTCCGCAGAGCCTCCACGGCCATTCGTAACCGCGCTACACCGTCCAAGATTCTGATCGTCCTCACCTTCGGGTAAACAATTTTGAGATAAAGGAATGCAGATCTCTCTGTTTTGCTCTTCCCCTGTGCTTTTCCTTTTTCCAGCGCCTATCTCTGATTCTACAATTGTGTGCCGTGATTTGATTTTGCAGCGCCGCCGGCGGAGCCTTTTTGGCGATTTCAGACGACTCGCCGTTCGGGAGCTTGACCGCCGGCGAGTCCGGGAACGACGGCGGGAAGAAGAAGAAGCTGGTGGTGTTGGGAACAGGATGGGGAGGCACTACTTTCCTCAAGAATCTCAAGACTTCCGCCTACGACGTTCACGTCGTCTCGCCTCACAATTACTTCACCTTCACTCCTCTCCTGCCCAGCGTCACCAATGGCACCGTCGAAGCTCGCAGCATCGTCGAACCCATCCGGAACATCGTCCGCAATGTAATCGTCCAACTCCATTGATCTTACTTTCAACCAGTGTTTTATGAATAGATCTCGCACAGTTAATTGTGGTTAACTGGTTATGATTCTTATTTCGTATGTTAAATCGTATTGATCTCTTGTTTGGCGTGCTTGCTCATTTTTCGTCCATACACATTGCTTGAATCACAATCGCGGAGTTTTCGGGCCCCTAGTTGTAGAGAGAAATGAATCATACGCTGAATTGTTGCTTGTTCTGTTTTGGTTTGACAGAAACCATACAATGTGGAATTCAAGGAAGCAGAGTGCTACAGGATCGACCCTGTGAACAAGAAAGTATACTGCCGTTCCATTCAGAATCTGGGTCATGGAGAGAATGAATTCGCATTGGATTACGATGTGTTGGTTATAGCCATGGGAGCTCGAGTTAACACCTTCAACACCCCTGGTGTTGAAGAACACGCCCATTTCCTCAAGGTAAAATAAGAACTAAATCTTAATTAGATCATCATTCTCTTAGGATGTATAAGCAGTTGAGTTGATTGATGTGTCGGCATGTTTGATGATGATAACCAGGAAGTTGACGATGCCCAGAAGCTTAGAAGGTCCATAATCGACTGTTACGAGCGAGCCAGCCTTCCGACCATTAGCGACGAAGAGAAGAAGCGAATTATGCATTTTGTGGTCGTCGGTGGAGGTCCAACTGGAGTCGAGTATGCTGCAGAGCTCCATGATTTTGCCTCTCAAGACTTGGCCAGTCTGTACCCATCTCTGAAGGATTATCTGAAGATCACATTGCTCGAAGCAGGAAACCACATTTTGCCCATGTAAGGCAGAGAAGAACAGATTTTGTTCATGACAAAAAAAAAAAAGGAATTTTTGGGGCTCACCTCTGAAATGTTTTTGCTGTTGTCGTCAGGTTTCACAAGAAAGTTACAGATTTTGCGAACGAGAAGTTCCAGAAGGATCAGATCGACGTGAAGACGGGATCAATGGTGGTGAAGGTTTCCGACAAGGATATCTCCACCAAGAACAGAGCCACAGGCCAAATCGAGGCCATCCCCTATGGGGTCGTTCTCTGGTCGACTGGAATCGCCACACGCCCTGTGATTGCAGAGTTCATGGAGAAGATTGGGCAGGCTGGTAGGCGTGTCATGGCGATCGATGAATGGCTCAAGGTACAAGGATGTGATGACGTGTATGCTCTTGGCGATTGCGCCTCCATAGCTCAACGAAAAGCCCTGGTACGTGAAATTCTGACGATTTTGTTTGCAGTACTTGTATATTGATGTTGCTTGTTTTAATCCGAACCTTGCTGTCTGTACCCATTAGATTTGATGATTATTCCTTCATTCGGTTCTCCAGGAAGATGCTGCGGCTATAATGAAGACTGTGGACAAGAACAATGCCGGTGCTGTAGATGTCGGGGACTTCAAGGAATTCGTGAAAGACATCTACGAGAGGTATCCACAGGTCAGGAAGTACTTGGAGAAGAACAAGCTGAAGAACTTTGAAGCTCTGTTGAGGAATGCTCAGGGGGATGCCCAGAAGAAGATAGACATTGAAGCTCTTAAGAAGGCATTATCTGAAGTCGATTCTCAAGTGTCGTTTCTCCCACCAACTGCCCAGGTGGCGTCTCAGCAAGGGAAATATCTGGCAGCTTGTTTCAACAAAGCTGGGCGCTGCGAGAAGAAACCCGAAGGCCCTTTCAGGTTCCAGGAAAATGCTGGGCGTTACCCTTTCCATCCTTTCAGGTACACTATTGAGAATCCCTTTCTCTTTACATCTTTATTGCTCTTTACTGTGATTGAACTAACAGGATTATCTATTTGCCTTGTTGGTGCTGGTGTGATTAGTTACAAGCATTCTGGGCAATTTGCTCCACTGGGTGGCGAACAAGCTGCTGTCCAGTTTCCTGGAGATTGGGTTTCCATTGGCCATGCCAGTCAGGGTCTCTGGTATACAGTTTATGCAAGGTAAAACTACAATATTAGTCCTGCCCTTAATCCTATATAATCGTCTAAGTATTGCGAGCAACCCATGAGTCAACGTCCCTGTTCCTTTGTTTGAACCATTTTGCAGCAAGCTTGTGACATGGCGAACAAAGGTGCTGGTTGTATCGGACTGGTTCAGGAGATTCACATTTGGGAGGGATTCAAGTCACCTTTGAAGCTGCCACAGGGTTGGTCAAACTGTTTGAGCGTATACACAACAATGTTTTCTAGGGATAACCAAACGACCGTTGTTCTGCAGTTTTATTTTGCATCCCTTTACCAGAAGTGATTTCTCTGCTGGGTTGCCAAGTTTTGATGATTTTCATTCTTTTTGTCGGTATGAGTTGTGATCACAAACAAGAGGAACGAGCTTTAAAGCTCGGTCCAAACAATTTTAATGGCGTTCTTCAGTTTTGTTACAATATCTACATAGCTTGAGAATCGTGATCATATACTCCATTTTTCTCTTGATCAAGCCTTGACAAAACTAAAATTGTTTGGCCACTGGGTTGTTAAAATATAGTATTTGGAAGGTTCCACATAAGTACATAACAAATTAAATGTTAGGTCCCATGAATTATGATTCAACACAAAATTGTCGAATGGCAATTTTGACCTGACCCGATGAATAATCTCCTCAATCTTATATGCACTGACCCGTCCCATTTTTCGGTCTATTTTGTCTAAATTACTTGTAATTTTACTCAAATTACTTAAGATTTACTTTTATCACCTCATATTTTAGCTTTGATAGAATTACAATTAGTTGAGAATGTCGATTTCTCGAATAATTAACTATATTCACATGTTATACTTTTTTAAATAAAAATGAATATTTTTAAAGTTTTTCGCTTAAATTAAATATTCATATGCGTCGACCTATTTCGACCCGCAATCCAAACTAAATTACTCAAACAGGACCTAACCTACCACAAGGCCGGTATGAATACCAAGATACCTGCACCGACCTGCACCATTGTCATTCCTAGCCTTATGGTTGCTAATTTTATTTCTTTATTGTTAGTTTCTTCACTTTGCTTGTGTTATTGCAGGGTAATTATTGTAATTTGTGAAATTGAGTGGAAACAAAATCATTTGGAAAACCTCCAGGTTAAATAATTCAAATAGTACACAATAGAGACACTTCTCTTTTTCTTCACGGACCGATGTTGAAAAGTTTTATTCACATTTGGTTGACTTTGATCCTTAAAGTGGATGCAGTGGAATGGATGAAACATATCCGACCAAGAGCACTTCTACTATGCTATATAGTATTGGTGCTTTAATGTACAACTTAAAGTTGTACCATAACATTAAATGTATGAGTTTAGGTTGTACCATAAAACAATTTGTACCATTATGTTATGGTACAACTTTGCAACTTGAAGTTGTACCATCACATAAAGGTACAAGTTCAAGTTGTACCATAAAAGAATTTGTACAAAAAGTATAGGTACAATCTGAAGTTATACCATAACATAAATGTACAATTTTAAGTTGTACAATAAAGGCAAAAACTTATAGCACCAATACTATATAGCATTGTAAAATTTCTCATCCGACCAATTAGTCTTTGTCAATTGTTTTATAAAATTATAGTCAAAGAACACTATGGCATAACGGATGTCAGTTCATTTGTCCAAAAGTGTTTCACCAGAGCAAAATGAATTTGTCAGAGAACTGACTCGTTCTAACTACAACATCCCAATCGACGGCCAAGTATAACCGCCGACCGGATATTGCATAGGGCAAGCAACCAATAAGAATTTATCGTACCACGGGGGGTCTAGGCTTACCCTACTTTAGGTTTAGAGTTCGTTATCTAGCCAACCTAGGATAGTGATTGATAGAATTAAACTAACTAACCTAGACTAACCACTAACCTAGCTATTTACAAGGTTGAGAGCTCTCTTGGGTTGAATTGTCCTAGGTTCGTCCTTTGGATCGATGTTGGATATCCTCCTAGCTCGATCGACTCAAATACACTACCGCTTGGAGATGGCCTCCTTCAGGGAATGACCCGGAACGGCGAATCAATGGATGGGTACTACTCTATTCAACCTAGGGTATTGTATATTGCTAGGAGACCGGTCGAATCAATTCCCTCGGTGACTACCCGGACAATATACGATAGGAGTGACCCGAAGATGCCAAGGAAGGGGCTCTAAGGGGATTATCCCACTCCTCGGTCAAAAGCTCAAAGCATTAAAGTGGAAACCACACTCATGCCATTCAAGAAAACATCCATCAATTAAGTAAAATCAACAATCAAACTAGGGATTTTGTCACATACATCAACAACAAACCCAAAACTATACCTAGGGTTCTTAAACCCAAGTGAAGGGGGTGAGTTTCTAGAGAGAGGGAGGAGAGATTATAAAGAAACCTCTAGATCTTCTTCTTCTTCTAGGCTTGATTTCTAGATTCCAAGCTTTATCAATTCCTTGAATAAAGCTCCAAGATCACACTCTCTCTCACTAGAACTCCCCTATGGTGTTTTGGGTTGAAACCCTAGAGAAAGAAAGTGTTCCTTCTCCAAAAACCAGCTCCCTTCTCTCTCTCCCCGCTGTTGTTTTTATATTTGCCCGAAAGTGACCAGTTCATGGCTACGTTGGCCAGTTCACGACCGTGAACACCTAAACGCGTTCTCAGTGTCGTCTCCAAAATGGACCACTTCACTCTCCTGGGTTCACGGTTTGTGCTCAATCTTCACGGTCTTGTTGGCCGTGAACCCGTCTCGCGGTAGTAACTGCGGATTTCTCCCTGGACGCCTTGATGTTCACGGCTTGTGGCACCAGTTCACGGTCTTAGAGATCATGAACTCCAATGCCAGGCCGTGAACTGCGGCTGCTTATGGACGCATGCGCTTCACTGTTACGGGACTTCGGACTTTTCTTTGGTTTTTGCGCTTTTTGACCTCCAATTATCCCGAAACTCGTCCTCGACCATTCCACACATGCTAGGACCTGAAATGTATCAAAAGATAAGCGCAACCTAGCGTGAAATATGTCAAGAAATGATGATCTACTAAGCTAAACGAATAAGAAATGAGGGGTAAAATGTGTAGATTTGGGCCCGAATCAGGAACACATATTTATTGATAATGTACTAATTGGACAAGCAATTATGCATTACCTTAAGAGCAAAAAGCAAGAAAAGAAAGGTTATATGTCTCTTAATGTTGATATGGAAAAGACCTATGATAGACTTGAGTAACCATTCTTGTCTGTGTACTTGTTAAATGGGGATTTTGCTCACAAATCACAACGAATTAGCAAGATTAATGAGTGTGTTTCCTTTGTGACATTTTCTGTGATGGTGAATGGTAAGCCTTTTGGTTATTTTCGGTCATTGCGGGGACTGAGGCAAGGGATCCATTGTCTCCCCTCTTGTTTGTGCTATGTACTCATGGTTTATGCATTTGTGGCCCCTCTAAGAGGGAGACAGTAGATGCTTTGATCACTCCCAGGGTGGGTACCTGGTTTGAAGATTGTTTGGGTCATTGTTTTCCAATAGGAATGATTAGGCGAATTTTGGGTATACCACTGCCACAGTTGCCAGCCCCATACAGTCTCATTTGGAAAGATGAGCCATCGGGTTCTATATTGTCAAGTCTATATATCAGCTGGCCTTACAGTGGAGCCATCAACAAGGGGTTGGCATGAGAGTGACTAATTTACAGTTTGGCATTGATCCACCCGCAAATAACCCAAACTACAATGGATTGGTGATTGATGTTGGTGGATAATGTTTTGGAAATTTTCTTCCTGCACTTATTCGGGTGGACGCTGGATGGGTTGCGGGTCACCCAACTCGCTTCCCACTTTCACTTGTCAAAGAGATATTTCTTGTTTATACTATCGAATAGTAATCATATTTACTAACCGTACCACACTCACTATCGACTTCTCATGGTTGAATGTCCATTTGTTATTGGGAATCAAATTATAAAAGCTAATGTATCAAAATCATAAAGAGCGTCGATTTTCTCTGCACAATTGGTTAATAGAGTAATGAAAGATTTGATACCTATACCAAATAATTGAAAACCACGCACATAAAGAACCTTGGTCTCTAGGCATATGTGTTTATTGAGTTTATTTTGTTTGTAAACGAATAATTTATTGGCCAAATGAAAAGTTGGTATGAATAATAACAAAAACTTTACATGTCCAATTACTAGACGGATTTCTAGTAGACATAGTGGGAAGTGTCTAAATTACCAGTGTCTTCCAAATTTGCGAAAAATATTAGTCAGTTCGCTTAATGGTTAGATGGAGAATTCCCTTGTGGGTTAACCCAAAATCTAACCGCATTGACCCACCACCCACCCAACCAGAAGAAGAATGTGGGTCGATAGCGGGTCACAATTCTATCAACTCACTAGTAAGTGAGTGAGTCAATTTGAGACTGAAATTCACCCAACCCACTCATTGCCCACTCCTACAGTCGACACCCATGATGGAGGGAGGTTGTATCTTTCTTTGACATGGCCATCGAAAAGAAGGTTTGGGGTTTTCCCATCCCTCCTAAACTTGAGTTCTTCCAACAACAGAAGCGTTACGGGAAAATGGCAACGCCTGCTTAGGTTATCTAGTTTGTTTGGCTCTTGTTGAGACATTGGAGCACCTATTTCTCCGTTGTAGAGTGACAGTAACATTATGGGAGGGTAGTGGACTGGGTGTTGCTCGAGTAGGGTCTCAAATTTTCCTTGTTTTTTGGAAAAAAGTGGAACGAGATTCTACAACATAACAGATCATGAGATTAGTAGCTTTCCTATGGACAATCTGGACGTCTAGAAATTGAGTTGTGTTTGATCATGTGCGGTATAGTATCTTGGTATTGATTCGCCAATATCATGACCAAATGAATGAGTGTTTAGCTCTACCGCCACAACGTACCCCACTTGTTGCTGAGCCAATAGGAGCAAGTGATGTGAGTGATATAGGGGTAATGAATCTTTTTTTGTGTTTAGTTGATGATGAGGTATTGGCAAGTTCTCACGTGGTTGGGGGATTGGTAGTGAAGAGCAGGACGGGAAGTATGGTTAATGTGTATGGATTTCATTATGTAGGTTTGGTTGATCCTTTCAAGCCGAGTTGATGGCGTTATGGGATGCAATCCAGATCCAGTGGAGTTTTAGGAGGGTCTAACTGAGGTGGGATTTCAAGGGGCCGCGAAAGCTGTCATTGACAAGATCAAGACTCTAGAGTTACATGATGCTCAAGGAGAAGTGATGCTAGAGAAAATCGCTCGGCTCCAGCAACAATATTAGGAGGTTTTATTGGAACTTATTGGTAGGGAAAACAATTTGGCATCCTGTTTGATGGCAAAAGGCCATTTCTTGTTCCCTGCAAATATTGGGGGGTTTTTATTTTCGATAATGGTTTCTTTTTCATTTGTAAACATTGATATTTTTAATTACTTGGTAATACAAGTGAGCTATTGGCAAAAAATATATTGTTTATAAACATACTTTTTTATGGTATATATATATGGTTCAGATTAGCATACGTCAGGCGTACAACGTGTTCACACTTATAATTATTTTTAATTTATTATATTTAAATAAAAAATATAATTACAACTACTTCTATTAATTTGATTTTTCATACGATTTAGTCCCAAATAATTTCCCCATCATCATGCTGAAGTTAATCACATAAATATCCGATATAAACATTATGGTACCTTTTAATTTCGATAATCATGATTTATACCCACAAATTTCTTATTGCAAAAAGAGTCTGAATCGTCATTTGTAACAGTTCATCCAAGTCTTTTATATTTATTTATAATCCAAGTTCATCTCATTTATTGAACGACCTGATGCTCATTTTCTTATCTGAGGAAGACTTCACTTTCCCCTTCGTCCTCATCATCATCATTGGATTCTGACCTCGATCTCCCGCAGGAATGCACTGCAAGGGGAGGAGACACAAGGGAGGAGACGCAAGAGGGTATCATCTTCTCAAGGTATTTGTTTGAGAGATAACGTTGATAAGCGGAGAATTCATGTGGCATATTGCATTTCACGTGTGAAAAGTTACATTATCCATATTACATTCATGTATATATAATAGAGATGCTAAAGTTCTATTTACTACATGAACCTAATAAACCTACAATTTACAATACAATAAATACATCTATTACAATTAGGTCATCGTTTCTTCTATTTCGGACAACTCCCCCCCCCCCCCCTCCCCCCCACAAGCTGGTGCGTACACATCCAAACCACCCAGCTTGGCCTGCAAATTCTGGAAAACATGTATTGGGAAAGACTTTGTGAAGATATCAGCAAGTTCATTAGCCGAAGAGACATGCATGACCTTAATTGTACCTTGTAAAATATGATCCCTAATAACATGACAATCTATTTCTATATGTTTGGTGCGTTCATGGTTTACTGGATTGTCAGCTAACCTAATTGCATAAAGACTATCACAAAAAATGAGAGTGGGAGCTGTAAGAGAAATATGCAGATCATGCAAGATATATCGGAGCCACATCAATTCTCATGTAAGACTGGCCATGGATCGATCTACTTCGGCAGAGGATCAAGAAACAATCTTTTGTTTCTTAGATCTCCACCTGACCAAAGAATTTCCTAACAGAACACAAAATCGAGTGGTGGACCGGCGTGTGTCTGGACAACCAACCCAGTCACTATCACTAAAAAAGAATGTAACTTAATCTCAGAAGAAGAGGAAAAGAGCAGACCTTGACCTGCAATACCCTTTATATATCGAAGGACCCTCTCTGCAACCTGCATGTGTTCATTAGTAGGTTTATGTGTAAATTGACTTAGCTGATGAATAGCATAAGTCAAATCAGGTATAGTGTTACAAAGGTATAACAATCTACCAACTAGACGCTTGTAGACATATGGATAAGATAAAAGGGTACCATAATTGGCTGACAATTTAGAACCTGGAGCAGAAGGAGAATCAGAAGGTTCTGCTCCTATGAAACCAAAATCAGTGAGAAGGTCTAAAGCAAACTTCCTTTCGTTTAACAAAATTCCTTTAGAAGATCTTGCAATTTTTAGACCAAGTAAAAATTTAAATTCTCCTAGATCCTTAATGGTAAAAGCTTGATGAAGCGATGCTTTAAGATCTTTGATAGCAATCAAGTCATTACTAGCAAGAATTATGTCATCGACATAAACTAAAGCAACCGTAAAAGAAGTTTCTGTTTTTCTAACAAACGTTGAATAGTCTGCTTTGGACTGTATATAACCCGCAGAAGTGAGAAAATTTGATAGTTTAATGTTCCACTGACGGCTAGCCTGCTTTAAACCATAAAGAGATTTGTTTAAACGACACACATGATTCTTGAAACCAGGTGGAACAACCAGACCAGGAGGGATTTTCATGTACACCTACTCATCAAGATCACTATGTAAGAAAGCAGTATTTACATCAAGCTTATGTAAATACCAATTATTAATTTCAGCCAAGGAAAGAACAATTCTAACTGCATTGTGTTTGACAACAGGAGCTCAAGATAGTCTAATCCTGGAGTCTGAGTATAGCCTTTAGCTACAACACGTGATTTGAATCGTTCATTAGACCCATCAGCTAGAAACTTAATTTTAAAAACCCACATGTTTCCTATGGGTTCCTTATCAAGAGGAAGTTCTACGATAGTGCATGTTTTGGTTCTATCGAGAGAAGCTAATTCTGAGTTGCAAGCTTCTACCCATCTAGGATCAGTGATAGCTTCTTTGTAAGTCCTAGGTTCAACAATCATAGAAGTGGAACAGATGTAGTTCTTACACTGATCACTCAGATTGTCAAATGTCATGAAATCAGACAAGGGAAAAGCAACACTAGAAGAACCTACTGCATATATGATAGGGAAAAAGCGTAATGCTTCAATTCCTATCTTGTAGTAAACCGGAAATCCGGGTATCGTCTCTCAAGGACTGGTACAACCTTTTAATTTATCAATTCTATGAGCAAACTATAAGTGAAAATGGTTTGAGAGAATAATTATTATCTAATAGCAAAATAATTAAACAAAACAAGCAAATTAAAGTTGTCGGGAGAGATTCAGTGGAGAAAGCTCTGGGAGAAACACCGGGACTCACTACCTATCATATCCAAATAAATTCACATATTCCAATCAATTTAATCCAACTCTCTACAGTCAGGATATCACTACTGTGCTAGCTATCCCTGTCGGGAATTACTACGTACTAAACAATTAAATCAAATCCTACTGTCGTAGCTTAATGACTTAATTATTTAGCCTGAAGATCGATATCCTAATCAAGACCGCATAGTACCTTATTTAATCCACTGTCGCTTCGATAAGTTACTATGTCACATGAAATAGGTTCAGTTATTAGGGTTTCACTGTCGCTAATAACCTAATTAACAACAAATCGTTGTATTGGTGGCCAGTCAACACAAAGCATTAAGTAATTTCATGCAATAGAGATTGGAAGAAAAGAAATATGAATCAATCCATCAAATATAAAAATAGCTACATCCTATGGTGTTTCCCCCAGAAATTGGGGTTTAGTTCATAACGAAAATAAAACACACAGTCATGTTTGTAATCATCATCGTATTGATTAAAGCTAAAGAAAAAATACTGAGATTATGGAACGTAATCCCGGCACCAATTCCTTCTCGCTCCAATCGCCTGTCTGTTTGCTCCGCTCGATAGCTCCTGCGTCGCTCGTCGCCAATTCTCTCTCGCCAAAGCTGTTCTGTCCCAATTAATTCCCAATAATCAGTCGCCTACGATGCTCTGCTCCTCCAAGAAAAATCCCCTTTCAAGCCGCCACTCTCCTCCACAAATAATTTCACCCCCCAAAGAAATTCTCCCGGCCCTTATTTTGTTCCGTCCCCAAATTGCCTGTCCTGGGCCCAAAATGGCCGCCAAACAATAATTGCCTCCCTTGGCAATTTTAGTTCCGTCCACAATTTTTCTCCTCGTCCAATTTCCTTCAGCCCCCGGTCAAGCCCAATCCTCTGGGCCTTGAGTCCAAGTGAGTAGTCCACCAGTTATTCGAGCTCGATTTACTGGTTGTGCACTCGCTCCTTTTTCGTGCTTTCTCCACCTGTATCATATCAAACTCATGGCACTAGGCAGTAATGGGTTTTTCAACCATTCTCGGGTTAGCGAGCCCTAAAATAGCACCAATTAGCTAAAACATACCATGAGATAATCACATAAAGTCCAAGAATCCGATATATTAAAGCCGAATATCACAACCCCACACTCAATTGTTGCTTGTCCCTAAGCAACGACTCGAATGACACAAACACATAACCAACCATAACAATGACACACCACAGACTCACCACTAAAAACAAAACACAATTTTCCTTGTACTCTTGTTGTAATCAGTAGTTTCCATCTCAACGGATGAGACGTGCTTTATTGATCATACCTTTCACCCCACACTCAAGGTCTTTGCAACCCTTAACCATTGACTGACTCAAATCCACCAAAAACTCAATTAGCAACACTCAATTTTGATCGTCGGTAGTTGGTGGTTAAAAACTTATGGTGCAACAATTATTAGGAAAATCTAACCACATCAGTGAGGTGCATATCTCGTGAGGACAATCTGGCTTACCCACACCAATCATAAGCAATTAATTATGCATGAGTCTCAAAAACTAATGGGGGAAGCCTTTCGCAAACAAGATTTTAACTTTAAGCACTTCACTACCTTTTATGACAAGGAGAGGCTTTCTCTCTTTCTGCTTTTGCTTGCCGAGAAGTCGTATTTAGTACAAGTGGGATTTGTTTCTTACTGCCGGTGACCGAGCAAGAGAAATTTCTGCTTCTTAGCACTCGCATAAGGGCTTCTTTTAACTCCTTTTCCTCGGTCCGTGTGGAGGGTCATTGCATCCTCTAATGGCATTTCACTCAACTGGGGATCGTACTTGATAAGCAACATCGTACGGTCGCGAACCAATTCTCAATTGAATCTTTCCTCATCCCCATGTGCAATGAGTGATTGCCTCACACGATTTTGGCATTTTACCCACACTTTAATTGTTATGGCAACTTTCTTATATTTTACTTGTCAGGTAGTGTTTTCTTTTTTTTATGAAGATACAGTTCACCCCATCTAAAACATTCAAAACAGAGAGACTCGTTGCAACATCAAAAGCTCACAATTGATGCAAGTAAGCACGATATCCAAACATGTCGAATGGTCAATGTTCTCCACCTAACTACTTCACCAAAAGTCATTACACTATCCTCACAAAAGAGAATGTTGCTAAAAAAGTTTGCTCATTCAAAGCATATCAAGTCAGTCAAAACATTCAAACTCATTGTGAAGAACCATGCAATTCAACACTAGTGGGGTGATTTTGATGATTTTATTCAAGCACAAACTCATTTTCAAGGCATCACGGTCATTTACATCATGTTACCACAAGAGTACAAGGTTTTGTTTTTCATTTTTTTGATTTTTAGGTGTTTTTTAGCCATTAACTTTGCACAGGCAGCCTGCTTTTTACACAGGCAAACTGCATGCAGTTTGGCTGTGCATAGCCAAATGACAGAATTTTTTTTGTTGGATTTTTTTTAACCACATGCAACAGGGACAAACAACACTAAGACTCACCACCCCACACTCAGGATGGAACATTGTCCTTAATGTTCAACTCCTAATCTAAACATGCGCGGGTTTGACACAACTAAAAAGAAAAATAAAGAAAAGAAAAGAAAACTTACCTTGGGTTGCCTCCCAAGAAGCGCTTGTTTAACGTCCTCAGCCTGACGTTCATGGAGCTTTCAACCAATGGTTATGGAAAGGTATCCAGAATACCCTCCCGAGCAATGATAGAACGCATAACCTCCATCCAGCATATGAGTCACCTCTGCAGGGCCTGGTGTGCGAAAATTGGGTATGACCTTCTTAGCTTGCATGTTAGACCCTTTAGTGAGGCGTAGGTGGTATTGCAGCGCCTCAAGCAAGTACTCTTCCTGTTTCAATGTCAGTGAAGAAGGAATAATAACAGGAAGATTGAAATCCTTACCCAAATATCTATACTTGAGGTGATCTGGCAAGGATTTCTGTCCTTGCTTTGATTTCAGAATCTGAGCAGATAGGATAGGTGATAGTTCTTCGGATGGTCCACTATCACAGGAAGAGGAATTTTTCCTTTCTCTAGCTCCACTTTCAAAGTCATCAAATGCATCGTGATTATGATCAACTTGAAAGACATTAAAAATTTCCTCCTCCTTACCTACTCGGAATGTCAACTTGCCTCTCCCAACATCGATGAGTGCATCACCGGTTGCTAGAAAAGGTCTGCCGAGAATTTGAGGCACTCCCCGATCATCTTCCATCTCCAGAATTACAAAATCTGTTGGGAGAATAAACTTCCCCACCTTCACCAATACATTCTCCACCACTCCTTTTGGAATTTTTACTGATCGATCAGCCAATTGGAGAGTGATCCGAGTAGGCTTAAGAACATCTCCCAATCCCAATTTCTTGTAGACTGAGTATGGCATCAAATTAATTCCTGCTCCAAGATCACAAAGTGATTTATTGAATTCTATACCTCCAATGACACATGGAATGGTGAAGCTGCCCGGATCATCCCTCTTTTCTGGTAATTTATTATGAATCACAACACTACATTCAGAAGTAAGGGTTACCTTCTCTAGATCAGCCCATTTACGCTTCTTTGTCAGCAACTCCTTTAAGAATTTAGCATATGTAGGCATCTGTTCAAGTGCCTCCGCCAATGGTATGTTGATATGAAGTTGCTTGAAGAGATTCACAAATTTGTTGAAGTTCGGGTCTTCCATTGGCTTCATTAACCTTTGAGGGAATGGCGCGGGAGGTTCATGAGGCTTTACCTCTTCATTCTTCAATTTTTCCACTTTTTGAGGTACACGGGCAGATTGCTTTTGCACAGGCAGATTGCATGCAGTTTGCCTGTGTAAGTCAGATTTTTCAGCTTTTGCACTTTCTTCATCCTCTACCTCTACAACTCCTTCCTTTTCGGATTTTGTCGACTTCCTTGGACTCTCTGGATCCTCCAAGGCCTTTCCACTCCTCAAAGTGACTGCTACAACCATGGCATCCTTTGGATTCCTCTCGGTATTAGCCGGTAATGTCCCAGGAATCCTGCCTTGCATATCTGCCAAAGTTTGAGCCATCTGTCCCATCTGCCTCTCCATCGTTAGCATAGACGATTGTAAATTATTGTTGATGGCTAGCTGTTGAGTGACAAATTGATCCAGGCCCTTGAAATTATTGTCTGTTTTCTGCATATGAGCCAAAATCAATTCTTCCAGTTGGGCCTTCTTCTCTGGTTGAGGTTGCTGCTGTTGAAAACCAGGAGGTGGGATGTTTCGAACACCAGCTGGATTATTGTTTGACCATGACATATTGGGGTGATGTCTCCATTGAGGGTTTTATGTATTTGAATACATACCACCCTGGCCTTGACTTCGCGGATTATTGATATAGTGCACATCTTCCAACTGATCAGCTACCAGTGGACATAGATCCCTATGATGAGCACCTTCACATAATTCTCAAAAAGCAACCTCCTCTTGTCTACCAAGAGCCATCTTAGCCAGCCTTCGTTCGAGTGCATCGAACTTAGAATCCAGCTTAGCATCTATCTTGGCTTCTAGACTCGCAACTCTGTTTATCTCATGCAAGCCTCCTCTTCTTCGAATACTGGTCTCACTACCCCATTCAGTGGCTTCTGAACAGATCTTCTCTACTAGATCATATGCTGCTGGTGCCTCCATGCTTGTGAAACCATTTCTAGAAGCATTATTCAGGGCATCCCGGAACTCCCTTCTAATTCCATTGAAGAAAATAATGATCACGTTCCAATCTTCAAGACCGTGGCTTGGGCATCTCATCAATAGCCCCTTTTAGAGCTCCCATGCCTCAGTCAGAGTCTCATCATCAGCCTGCTTAAAAGTAACAATCTCTTCTTGCCTCTTCATTGCCAAGGCAGGTGGGAAGTATCTATCCAGAAAGACCTTCTCAAGCTGAGCCCATGTCGTGATGGAACGTGGTGTTAAGTTCTGAAACCAGTGTGATGCATTCCCTATCAGGGAGAATGAGAACATCCGAAGACGGATTGCATCATCAGATACTGTGGGGATTTTCATGGTATCGCATATGCTTACGAACTGACGAAGATGTTCATGAGGATCCTCAGTGCTAGCCCCAGAGAAAGTATACCCATTGGTGATCATGTTGATGAATGCTGGGGTAATTTCCATGGTTGCATCCCCACCCAGAATGACAACACATGAAGCTCGGGCTCCAGTCCTTCGATTCAAACGAGCCCTGATTGATCGATCCTCGTCTGCCATGATGTCTGGCTCAATAATGCGAGGTGGTGGTGTCGGTGGTGTAGGGATGACAGGTGATGAAGCCTGTCCTCTCTGTCGACGACTATAGGTTAGGGAAGGCCTAGTAGTTGTGGATGTGGTAGGCTGCTTCCCTAACTTGACCTGCTTCCTGTTCTGTCGGCAGGTCCTCTCGATCTCGGGATCTAGTGGCAGTAAATTGCCAGTCATCCTCCTTGGCATGCACGAGGAGGATAAACATGAAAAATTCACCTGCACACTAACACCCAGATCAAAATAGTTCACTCACAAAAATCAACAAAAATAAGGTATGGCAGTCCCCGGCAACGGCGCCAAAAACATGATAGGGAAAAAGCGTAATGCTTCAATTCCTATCTTGTAGTAAACCGGAAATCTGGGTATCGTCTCTCAGGGATTGGTACAACCTTTTAATTTATCAATTCTATGAGCAAACTATAAGTGAAAATGGTTTGAGAGAATAATTATTATCTAATAGCAAAATAATTAAACAAAACAAGCAAATTAAAGTTGTCGGGAGAGATTCAGTGGAGAAAGCTTTGGGAGAAACACCGGGACACACTACCTATCATATCCAAATCAATTCACATATTCCAATCAATTTAATCCAACTCTCTACAGTCAGGATATCACTACTGTGCTAGCTATCCCTGTCGGGAATTACTACGTACTAAACAATTAAATCAAATCCTACTGTCGTAGCTTAATGACTTAATTATTTAGCCTGAAGATCGATATCCTAATCAAGACCGCATAGTACCTTATTTAATCCACTGTCGCTTCGATAAGTTACTATGTCACATGAAATAGGTTCAGTTATTAGGGTTTCACTGTCGCTAATAACCTAATTAACAACAAATCGTTGTATTGGTGGCCAGTCAACACAAAGCATTAAGTAATTTCATGCAATAGAGATTGGAAGAAAAGAAATATGAATCAATCCATCAAATATAGAAATAGCTACATCCTAGGTGTTTCCCCCAGAAATTGGGGTTTAGTTCATAACGAAAATAAAACACACAGTCATGTTTGTAATCATCATCGTATTGATTAAAGCTAAAGAAAAAATACGGAGATTATGGAACATAATCCCGGCACCAATTCCTTCTCGCTCCAATCGCCTGTCTGTTTGCTCCGCTCGATAGCTCCTGCGTCGCTCGTCGCCAATTCGCTCTTGCCAAAGCTGTTCCGTCCCAATTAATTCCCAATAATCAGTCGCCTGCGATGCTCTGCTCTTCCAAGAAAAATCCCCTTTCAAGCCGCCACTCTCCTCCACAAATAATTTCACCCCCCAAAGAAATTCTCCAGATCCCCCAATTTAATTCTCCCGGCCCTTATTTTGTTCCGTCCCCAAATTGCCTGTCCTGGGCCCAAAATGGCCGCCAAACAATAATTGCCTCCCTTGGCAATTTTAGTTCCGTCCACAATTTTTCCCCTCGTCCAATTTCCTTCAGCCCCCGGTCAAGCCCAATCCTCTGGGCCTTGAGCCCAAGTGAGTAGTCCACCAGTTATTCGAGCTCGATTTATTGCTTGTGCACTCGCTCCTTTTTCGTGCTTTCTCCACCTGTATCATATCAAACTCATGGCACTAGGCAGTAATGGTTTTTTCAACCATTCTCGGGTTAGCGAGCCCTAAAATAGCACCAATTAGCTAAAACATACCATGAGATAATCACATAAAGTCCAAGAATCCGATATATTAAAGCCGAATATCAATATATATAATCATTGAATTTCTTAGGTTTAACCTTAAGACGAGGAGGACGAGCATAGGTAGGTGGTTTTGTAGCTTGAATGATATCTACTAGATCAAGAGACTGATCTGGAGGAAGGGGAGGAGATGGTAGATCAGACTCAATGGGTATAGAGCTTGTAGGATCCAGACATATTGTGTCAGGAACTTCGATAATGGGAAAGCAAAAATCAAACTCTGGTTTGTTAACAGAATCATGCAAGGGAAAGACATGATCATGAAATACTATGTCCCTAGAGAAGAAAATGTCATGAGAAGCTAGATTATACAATATGTGGCCTTTGATAGAAGAGTGAAAGCCTAAGAAAACACAAGGATCTGCTCTTGGAGCAAATTTAGGCTGATTGTGCTGTAATGTAGACGCATGAACGAGACACCCAAACACTTTAAAATCTTCGTAGGATGGTTTTGTTTTGAACAGAATCACATAGGGAGTTTTGTTTTGTAAAAGAGGGGAAGAAAGACAATTAATGATGTAGACAGAAGGCATGACTGCAAAACCCCAAAACACTATTGGAAGAGAGGCTTGAAATAATAAGGCTCTCGCAACAGCGATAATGTATTGGTGCTTTCTTTCAGCACGACCATTTTGTTGAGAGGAAGCTACACATGTAGTTTGATGAATGATTCCAAAAGAGGAATAGAAAGAAGGTATATTCAACTAGTTTGTTACCCGCCCGTTGGGCGGTGCATGTGCATTATGTTTGGTTATTTTATAATTTATTATATTATTATTATTATTATTTATGTTTGTTGATCTAATGTACAAGTAATTGTAAATCTCACTTACCTTATTTTAGGTAATGTTTCATACTTTTATCTTTTTTTATTTATGAAAAATTTAATTGTATTAACTGAGCTCTCTTTAGATTTTTTTTATCGATTTAATTTTTTTTTTATTGAACTAAAATAAGTGATAAAGAAGTTAAAAAATTTAAGGCCACAAACAAAAAATTTTGAATAAGAAGATATGCATCAATTAATATAAAAAAATAAGCTAAGAGCTTTTCATTTTCTTTTCCTTCTCATATGTCCGTATACGATAATAGAGAATATTCCGATCTAGATCCTCGAATATCGTGTATTATCAGTTACACCTGCAATTCTGGAATAATAATGAAACACATTAGCATCCACATCCATCAATCTTTCGCATACTCATTTAATTTATCTTGGCAATGTTCTAACAAAACCAACCACAAACAGAATAATCAGTTGTCACTTATTTATTAAAACAATATTTTCAGTAAACTAAACTGCATATCAACACAATTTATATTTTATAGAGAGCTACATATCTCATGCAAAAATACTTGTGCTTTTTAACCTAATAACAACATAGACAAATAATGAAAGGATTACTTCAATATAACTCAACTCATTCTATCTTGCAGATTCCTAATTTGTGAACTGAATTTATGCACCAATCCAAATGGTAGTTGGTAAAAAACAATCATGTCAAAATCTAACTTTAGTTAGTGATTCAATGAGAAAAAATCCACCCTAATGAAACAAACAAATGTCATTGCAAACGTGTAGAAATTGAAAAAACATCGAAATACGCAACCGAGGAACCACCACCATCATTTTATTTCTTCTTCACGACCTTTATAAAAACTCCAATTATGGTCCCTTCTACTATAATCTCTTTGCTACCTACTAATTACTAACCATATCATCATCTTATAGCTAGCTAGTAGCATGTCAATCATGAACATAAAGAATATAATGAACAACCCTAACAACTCTACTTTCCATTTCAACATCTAAGCAATCGGGTTGCAATAGCCATTTAAGGAAAACGATCAATTATTCAACCAAAGGAGATATGCCCTAAGTCCAATCAATTATCCCTTCTAATTATATATTACCTATTAGTATAAGACGTAATAGAGAACGTAAAAACAACTTCATGAAAATGAAGAAGAAATAAATTCGCTCATCGAGTGGGGAAATTTACCATCCAACAGTCTTAATTTGGAAGAAATTAAGAAAAGAATGGAAAGAAGAGTGAGCAGTTGCCAGCTTCAGATCAAGGAGGAAGAGGGAGCAGCCGACAATCCTAGGTTTGGTTCACCTCGTCTTCGTAATGATAGGATGAACAGTTTTCATCAACAAACAAAATATGTACAACTGCTCAAAATTTTGCCATATGGTCGTTGCCTCGTGTACCTCCCTCCTCCTATTATCCTACAAAGAAAAATAAAACTTCATGTGCATTACCATCTCATTCTCTATCTAATTTCTTATTTTCAATATTTGGATTTTATTTATAGAGACAATCAAAATAGGAAAATGGTAGAGATAAATTAAAAGGTTGCATTTATAATTAATATGTTTTCATTTAATCTGAATGAATAAGAAGTGTTTCAAAAAAACAACAATTATTGCTCTGCCAAATTTAACATCATTCTTTTTTCTATATAAATTATTCTTTTTATTTTATTTTATAAGTATATGCATTAGGAAGAATTGAGTGTTTGATAGCAAAAAAATATATAGTCATATAGTTCATTTTTCAAAGTCGATTGATTGTCAAATACTTATTTTCTCTTAGGCCATCGTATAAATTTTTTTAATTGAAAAATTATTATTATTCATATGTGTGCTTGTTTTTTTCCATCAAAATTTAACTTATTATAATATAAAAACGAATAGAAAATTTACTTAATGAGATTTAATAAGATATTTTTGGGTTAAACAAACACGATATATGTCACTCTCTATTTTCATCTTTATAGTTTGTTTAATTGAAAAAAAAATATATTACTTATGTGTTTGTTTGTTTAAATGTTTCACAAAAATGTAACTTATTTTAAGTTTTAGTAAAAATGAGTAGAATTATTAAAAGAAGAGAGAGATAGCTTCATAAATAGATCAATAAATAAATTTTTGTTTGTAAAAAAATTGTCCACCTTGGCATCTTGTGAATTCACCAAGTGCTTATGTGGCAAGAACTTACTTTTGAATAACCATAATATTAAGTATATAGATATAGATAGATATAGATTCCTTACCATTGTCAGTTCTTATGATCTTTATTTGGGCAGAAAATTGTGTTTTCACATATGTAGGCAAGTTGAGCAGAATCTGTCTAGCTTCACCTTTTGTTTTCATAAGATATATCCAAGTGTGACGAGAACAATCGTCCACACAAGTAAGAAAGTATCGAAATCCATCAATCGTTGAAGAATTATGTGGACCTCAGATGTCTATGTGTAATAGTTCAAAAGGCGTTTGAGATTGAGAAAGACTAAAAGGAATGACAAACGACGTTGCTTTGCAAGAGGACAGACAGAACAGTGAACTCTATCATGTTTAGTATTAAACTTGACAGAAGAATCTAACACTTTGGATAGAGGTAATGAAGTATGACCAAGACGATAATGCCATAGATCAAAAGACACTAAAGCAATATTGAAATAAACAGTACATTGATTGATGTGAGCCTTACTAGAAGGAATTTGGAGAAGATAGAGACCATAATCATGTTTAGCTGTAGAAATCGTTTCGTGGGACGAAAGACCCTGTATTAAACAAGAACTAGCTTGTAACCCGACCCGTTGGTCGGAGGAGCTGAGCGGAATATTGAATTATTGGGATAACCCGTAGATTCAACCATTAAGCTAAATTGGTCTAATGGTGAGTACCACCTAGCATATCCCTAATAATCATACCAAAGTGAATATATTGGAACATAAACAGTACATCAAAAGTTAGTACAACCATGAAGTTAGACCATTAAAAACATACCAATGAAATTGAATAGCATCGAAAAACTTCAACTTCATTATATAATTACATGAGATCAGAAAGAGAACACCATTAATTTGATTTATAAAACTTTCATCTTGTCGTCATTGTGCTTTCTGGTTTTTGTCAGGCCATGATAAAATCTAAGGAAATCAAGAACGAACAACACGATTTGGGATAGGAACCGCCGTTGTCGTATTCCTAGAGAATGGTGGTAAACACGGACTCACCTGCCAAACTGGTTTGGATTGAGATTTTTATCGGGTATCAGGGAACCATGTGATTATAAATTAGACTTGATCAAAACGGGCCAAAACTTAAAATTCAGCCTGTTTGACCGACCCATGCAAAATTCTAATTATTCGTTACTTTTAAACTTTCTATTTGAAAATAAAAAATAGTGAAAGAAAATAGATGACTGCAATTCGCCATTTGCACATCACTTATTCGGGAATAAAACCATAGAAATTCAAAAGAAACTGAAAATGTTTAGGATCGTTTTAATGTTTAAAATAACCAAATAGATCTTTCTGTTTAGTTTTTTTACTAACAAATACCAAACGATTCCCTATAAAATACACTATAATTTTATCATTATGATATCAAATAATTATATAATATATATTTGAAATGATAAAAATTGGACTAATTGGGTTGGTCGAGATTGAACCATTGAATAACTTTAAACTACATTATATTTTAGCCACTAAAATATAAAATAATATAATAATATATATTATGCTAGAGAAAATAGCTTGTTTTAGAATGTCAAACCAATGATGTTCATTTGTTTTACTTGATGGCCAAATCCGGTGTAGGTCAGGCCCATTCAACTCTTTTATTTTATGGTTAGCGGTTAGCCCTTTAGATACCATGCATTAGTTTATTGTTAATTTTTTTTTTATTTTTAGCATAAAAAGAAGTATTGTTTTTGCCTTTTCATATATATTTGATCACCACGGAGAAATACAAGGGCTTAAAGAAAAAAATTGACACTCCTGAACCCGTTTAAATCCGCATGTGTACGGTAAGTTGGCCCGTTCCACAGAGGAAAGAGAAAAAAATTAACACTACCTATTCTACCCTTCCTACAAACGCTCATGGAGCAGGGAATTTGAAATGGGGGGAAGAGGTTTTTCCTCCCTGCTATTATATGTTTTTGATTTAAAAGGATACAACAAATGTACGTTATGTTCCTTGCTTTTCTTTAAAATGGACATGGTTCGAATCCCAGTACGTGTCTTTTTAATGAATAAAAAAAAGTAATTGTGAAGACCAAAATGTCCTTCCTACTTTCACTCTCGTTGCAGGAAATTTGAAATGGGGCTCCCGTTTTTCCCTTCGGTGTATTATATTATGTGTAGATTTGTGTAAAATTTTAATGTACATTTAGACATTTTAACAAGTTTTGATATTGAAATCAAATTGAAAGTGAAATCCGGAATGAACATAAGGGTTAAATTGGGAGTTACATGAATAGTGCCAACATGAGTGACTTTAACTCTAAGACTATTTGGCAAAGAAACGTTCAAGTTATCAATAGGACGATATGAATGGAACAATTCTAACCTAGAAGCCACATGATCTGTGGCACCACTGTCAACAATCCAGACTTGGGAATTTAAGTTGGAATTTGAAGAGGACAGTTGTGGGAATATATGGGGAAGTAGTCATCCCAGTCTGAGATGAATCGCCCTGAGTGGTGATCAAATTAGCCATGGCAGTAGAAGTAGGTTGTTGATTTCTTGGTTGAGTCTAGTTGAGGAGCGATTGATACTGAGCTCGAGACAAGGTCATAGACCCTTGACCATTAGAATCATCTGATGCAATGGAATCCAGATCAGAAGTCACATCATGAGCAGCGGCTTTTATAACCTGGCGGATAGCCATGGAGCTTATAGCAACGATCAATGGTGTTGCCGTAGAGACCACAATGAGTACAGAGAGGTCTCTTTCGCCCTCCTCCATGACTCTGTGCAGCACTTGCCTGACCGTGCTGAGAACTAGTACCTTCAGGACCTTGACTTGAGGTCAGATTACCACGACTGGAACTAGCACCTCCACGGCCTTGAATGGCCAGAGCAATAGGAGCTTCAATTTGACTACCAGACTGCCTCTCTTGCTGTACTAAACTAGAGAACACCTTGTTCATTGTGGGAAGCGGATCCATCATTAAGAACTGAGAATGAACAGCACTGAAATGCTCATTGAGGCCTTTGAGGAACCAGATAACCTAATCACAACGCATATACTCTCGAGGAAGAGAAGCAGCAACACAGGCACAAAGAGGAGTGCAAGAACATGAGGGCAAAGGCCTTAGAATCAGGAGTTCTTCCCAAAAATCCTGAACCTGGTGAAATAGGCACTGATAGACAAGACGGCCTACTTGAGCGACGAAATCTCATCATACAGATCTGAGATTCTTACTTCTTTGCCTACGCTGAAGCGTTCTCTGAGATCCTCCCAAGCTTTGACTGCGGTATCAAACCAGAGCACGCTCTGCGCTATCTCAGGCGAGACTGAACGCTGAAGCCATCCAAGAACTAAGACGTTCTCCTGATCCCACGTCGTCCAGAGAGGATCATCGCGGGTCAGAACCGGAACACGAGAATCAATCAGTTGTTGCGAACTTGTAAGCCCATGCGCAGAGAACACGCCCACAAATGATAATTCGCGCCAACAAGTGGTGCAGTCACCAGCTGGAGAGACAGGAGATCTCCATTTGAGATGAAGTAAGGATGCGAAGCCGGAATCGAAGACGAAGACAAAGCAGAGGTAGCACCGGCGGAGGAGCTGATTGGTGGAGGACCAGACTTCGCCGAGATCGTTAAGAAAGTTGGCATTGATAGATCTAGCTTTTTTGAGAATCGAATGAAAGAAAGATCAATAGAGTTAGGAAAACACGATCGTCGATGTGCGAACTGATCGGAACAGTGAAATTGAGCGGAAGATGAATGAAACAGACTGGATCAAACAATTGAGAAGACCTGCACAGAGAGGATTAGAATGAGATGTTCGTTCTCTCTGGGGATTTCGTCGATGAAAGAAAGGCCAAGTGATGACTCGATATTTGCACATGTTTTCTCCTTTGTTTCTTGATCGTTTGAGCTTTAATTATCGCGTCTTTGGCCTATTTTATGCTAGGTTGTGTTCATTTGTCACATTGCAGGTCCTAGCACATAAAGTGAAGCATAGGCACATGTTTCAAGTCAATCAGAGATCAATTGGCGATTAGGGAGAAGAAACTCGGGCATGACCTGAAGAATAATGGATTTCTACCTCACTTTATGGACAAAGAATCATGCAAGCTTGTCATGAAAAGAAAGAGGACGAGACTACGGGCGTCTGGGATCAAACGGCGACTGATTCGGAGTCCGTACGAGGGAGAAACGAAGCATTGAATATAGGGGAACAGGTTCGGCAGTAAAAACACGGGCGCGCCTAAATCAAAACACGGCCGTGCCCATATTTAGGCACGACCGTGTTTAGGCCGACGCGCGCGGGCGTGTTTTTAACACGGGGCAAAACACGGGCGGGCAAAAGCAAAGCACGACCATGCCCTCGACAGTGTTTTGCCCAGAATCGGGTTTTTAACCCAAATTCGAGCCAAAGGAGAGAGAGAGCTGGGTTTTGGATCCCAAACACCCAAGGGACGAACGAAAGAGAGAAAGGGTGATCTGAGGGCATTCTAAGAATGGAATTGGAGGATTTCTTTGCCTTGGAAGCTCGAGGAACAAGCCCGGACTTGAAGACTGATCATCTGAAGATTCTTACTGCAGTCTCTCTCTTCTCTATGGAGTAACTTCCCTTCACTTAGGTTTTGAGGAACCCTAGCTATGTTTGTTTGATTGGATGATTGTATGAGTACTCTGACTTGATAATCTTGAGTTCATATTCAATCTATGCATGTTTTCATGATTCAATTCTGCTTTAGTCGAGATTATTGATTCTGCTTTGATCCTATGAGAGGGAATACCTGATTAGGTCAATAGAGCACCATAGATTGATAGTAGTGGATCGATTGCTTTAGTCGAGGGTTGATTCACTGCTTTGTATCGATTGAGAACCTCTTTTGATAGAGGGAGTCTAGTTTAGAACACCTTGATCAGTTGTTCTAGAGAAGGATACGTCCCTCTAGGCAATTGACTCAAGAGGGCCTTGTTCCTTTAGTCGAGACTCAAGGTCTAGTCAAGGATTCTCCGCATTGTGAATGAAAGTGAAACAAGTTAGAAATAATTAATCGTTAGTATGGCTAGTGGCTAGGGGGAATCATACCTAAGTGAGTTCCCAACCTGTAATTAGATTAACTTTAACTGTAGTTTGCTAGAGTAGTTTTAGTTCTTTCATCTTAATCTGGTTTGCTAAATAATAAACAGAAGTTGAGTAATAGTAACTCTAGAGACCCGTGGATTCGATATTTATCACTTGAGCCACTATACTGCAGTCCCTTCCATTGGTTACACTTGGCCATTGTTAGGTGTTGTGTCGTAGCGAGTCACCAAGAAGACTGGAAAAAATTCAAGAAACGGAAACGATGTCGTCCCCCGCTCTGATACCATGTTGATCAGCGGAGAAGCCATGTGGAAGATTGCATTTAACGCGTAAAAAGTTACATTATCCATATTACATTCATGTATATATAATAGAGATGCTAGAGTTCTATTTACTACATGAACCTAATAAACCTACAAGTTACAATACAATAAATACATCTATTACAATTAGGTCCTCGTTTCTTCTATCTCAGACAACTGATAAGCATGTGCAATCAACTGGGCAAGCGATGGAGATTTTTCCTTCGAGACGGTCGGTCGTGAGGTCAATACCGGTAAAAGAGGGGCACCAATCAAGCGATCGGGTATTTGACCAGAGAAGCAATTGAAAGGGACGTTGAGTAGGGTGAGGGAAGGGAAGGGTGGAAATTAGGTTGGGGATTGCCGGAGAAGTTGTTGCCTTGGAGTGGGCGGAGGTTAGGGTGAAAGAAGGGATCTGGCCCGAGAAGCAGTAGCCGGAGGGGATGAGGCTGTGGTGGGAAACTGGTTTGTATAGGACGGCGAGCCAAGACAGGAGCAGTGCTCGAAGACGGGATCGATTTGTAACTTGAAGGAGAATGGTCAGAATGGTGGGCTTTATAGAAATGATTGTTGAAGGTTTTGCAATTTCTATCTTTTGTGCAATTACAGTTGTTCTGTGGGTCTTTGGGAGGATTTGATTGTTGGGTTTCTCTTGCATTCTAATGTAAGGAGTCTTTTCCAGATGTTGTTTATCTTTTATTAGAATACATTAATGGTTGGGTTACGATGCAATTACGAAACAGAGCACCCACCTAGCATTCTCGGCGGGCTCTACCAGGGTGGTATTGTATGGTATGGAGTTGGTAACAAGATGTATGAAATTTTTTCCCCCAGAAAATTTTGAAATCCAATAGATCATGATTAAATCGTTCCTTCTGTGCAAAAAATTCCGAAAATGATTAAAAACGAAGGAGATACCATATGGTATGGAGTTGGTAACGAGAGTTATGTTCCTCAAAAAATATTAATAATGGATATCATTTTGTAGAGCACAACGAACTAGTTCCATCTGTGCAAAAAAAAAAAATGAAATCCAAGTTAGAATGAAGAAGATATGATCCAATGAATAAAACTAGGGAAAATAAAAAATTTTAATTCTCCACCCTTAGATCTGCAACCACTTAAAAAAACTAAAAAGGGTCCATATTTGGTTACTCATAGTTATGCACATAAGGTTATGCACCCTATCTTGAGCCCTTTTTTGGGTGCATTCAATGCACCCAACTCTAAAAGTGATCATAATACACCAAAGTTTGAAAATTAATGGATAGCATTATTCTAATATGATGATATAACACAAAATCACAACTAATCAATGCATTACCCTAACCTATTAACCTTCAATTTTGAATCCCAATCCAAAATCCCAAATTAGAAACCCTAACCCTCAATTCCTAAAACCTAAATCAAATAAATTAAAGTGAACCTTGAATGATTTTTTACAAATTGATGTGGTTCTTGTTAATCATACCACAAGTAATGATTGACATCGTTTTCAATCGCCTGCTCAGAATGACGATTATAAGGCGGGTGCATTGAATGCACCCAAAAAAGTGAGTGACATAACAATATATATAGTTAGGATATAGTATCATGCCCAAAAATCCTGCTAATTCGAGGTTTAGCTAGCGTTTTCATACTGTTTTCATACTTAAGGTATGTGGTACCCCGGATTTCACCCGGGGTACCACATACCTTAAGTATGAAAACGCTAGATAAACCTCGAATTAGCAGGATTTTTGGGCATGATACTATATCCTAACCCTTAATGAGTTAACCCTAGGTCATAATCATCTAAATCATAAACTATAAACCCTAAGATGGTGCATTGATTTTTTTGCCTATATTTGGACGAATCATAATTGTTTCTAATTAAATTGATATTGGGGTATAAGATTTAGAGAATTAAAACCTATATTTTGATCTTTAAAGGTTAGAGTATAATATCATGTTCGAAAGATCAGTCAATTCAAGTTCTTGCCTATTCCGATCCTTGTTTCGCTTCTCAATTTTCACTGTGCGTTCTCAAAATTTGTCGTCTCCGTTGCTGGTGGCCACATTGTAGCTTCCGGCTAGTAATCGAATCCATCAGTCTCCACCTAGCCCATATTGTATGGCGGAGGCAGCCATGTTTGGCATTTTTCCGGGACAGGGGTAAATTTTGGGAGTGACAAAAATACTCCATATATGTTTATACTAAGGATGGAACACAACACCAATACAACGTATTTTGTCACTATATCACAACTCATTACTTGGTTATAAATGACATTAAATTAATTTATTATACTACAAACGAAATCTCAATTGGAATAGATATTTTTTCTTCATATGTTATTCAATGATTTGCCAGAATCTTGAAGCAATCCAGTGGCAACGCAGATTCCACTAGTTTTGACGGCAAGTGTAGATAATATATTTGCAACTTTAAGCTGTATCAAGAACGAACTTCGAAGTCGAATTCACGGCTAGTTTGCTACTGGTTGTTTAAAGAGATCCATTGAAAAGGACTTACTTAATAGTGTAGACAATGAATGCATTTTGTGTTTATTTCATAATATGAAAACTCGTCATGGTTGTTTATGAAAATACCGATTGTATTAGTCGTTATCTTTTATATATGAAAATAAATTATTTAAATATTATTAATTTAATTATACTTATTAAATATTTATATATTTATAATTCGAAAAGAGGACAGGGTCCTCCGCCACTAATTGTATGTGATTGGATGGGTCCAAGACACCTAGAATAATGTTCTCATGCAAGGTTCGGGGTCTTAGTCATATTGAGATTCAACGGCTCTCTTTTATTTTTACAGCCAATCTGCTTGTTATGCAGAAAGCCGGCGGCATTATATTGTTCTGGTGGAAAGAAACAAGGGTGTGAAATTGTTGCGGTAGGAGTGAAGGAATTACGAGGGGCCTAACTGCAATTTTTATCAAATTTGTACTTTTTAATTAAATATTAAATAATATATTTGGTATTAGTTAATTATTTATTTGCTAAATAATTTTAGCCGTAAGATATACTTAATGGTTAAGATTAATATAAAAAGTGAGTGCATGCTCGAAATAGTGAGTGCATTTGGCGAAATTCGTGTGTTTAATGCGCTCTGTTTTGAAGGAAACACAAAATCAAACAACCGTCAAATATCCACTGGCGAATGTCGGCACTGTTGATTAGATCGATTAAACAGAAACCAAGACGACCATCAAATATCCACCGCCGAGTGTCGGGCGATGTTGATTTGATCGATGCACCTTTGACTTCTAACCAAGAACAACCGTTATTCGGTTCACCACCTCTCCAAACTACGTTTGAACGAGGGTGTTCAACGAACAACGAGGAAACAAGAAGGATCAAAATTACGTTACCTCTACTCCTGTGGAGGTTCCTCTAGAGAGCTTCGCGACGACAACTACGATAACGATCTACGACTATGCAAAGGAGATCTTTGACAGAGCAGTTCTACGAAACTAGAGAGAAAAAAGGTAAGTCTGCGACGTTGCAGTTTGAGATTTGATTTTGCGGTCCTGAGCTTCTCTCTCTTCCCGATCTTTATATCCCGATCTTCTCCCTGAAGTCATAGTAACCGCCTTCGGTTCCTCTACATTACGTTACCTCTACTCCTATGTAGGTTTCTCTAGAGAGCTCCGCGACTACAACTACGATAACGATCTACACTCAGCAAAGGAGATCTTTGAAAGAGCAGTTCTACGAAACTAGAGAGAAAAAAGGTAAGTTTGCGACGTTGTAGTTTGAGATTTGATTTTGCCGTCCTGAGCTTCTCTCTCTTCCCGATCTTGTCCCCGTATTCATAGTAACCGCCTTCGCACCTTTGTCTCCCACGCTCCTCATTCCAGTTGATAGGGCAAAAGCGTAATGCTTCAATTCCTATCTTGTAGTAAAATCGGAAATCCGGGTATTGTCTCTCAGGGACTGGTACAACCTTTTAATTTATCAATTCTGTGGAGCAAACAATAAGTGAAAAATGGTTGATCTATGAGATTATTAACTAATAGCAAATAGTTAAACTAATTAAGCAAATTAAACTTGTCGGGAGAAATTCAATGGGAGAAAGCTCTGGGAGAAACACCAGGACTCGCTACCTATCATATCCAAATTAATTCACATATTCCAATCAATTTAATCCAACTCTCTACAGCCAGGATATCACGAATGTGCTAGCTATCCCTGTCGGGAATTACTACGTACTAAACAATTAATTCAAATCCTACTGTCGTAGCTCAATGAATTAACTATTTAGCCTGAAGAACAATATCCTATTTTAAGACCGCATAGCACCTTATTTAATCCACTGTCGCTTCGATAAGTTACTATATCACATGAAATATGTTCAGTTATTAGGGTTTCACTGTCGCTAATAACCTAATTAACAACAAATCAATGTATTGGTGGCCAGTCAACACACAGCATTAATTAATTTCATGCAATAGAGATTGGAAGAAAAGAAATATGAATCAATCCATCAAATACAGAAATAGCTACATCTTATGGTGTTTTCCCCAGAAATTGGGGTTTAGTTCATAACGAAAATAAAACACATAATCATGTTCTTGATCATCATGATGCTAGTAACGAAAAGGAGAGAAAATACCGATACGAATAGAAGCACAAAATCTGATTCTCTCTTCCGATTCGAGGTACTAGTGATATTCTCCAATCGATGCGCTCGTCCTTCGTCTCGTTCCGCGCTGCCGCTCCATGTCCCTGGATCTCGATCGCCCAAAGAATTCATTTTCTGAGAATTCTGTTCCGTCTCCAATTAGTTGTCCGCCTAAGCAATTCCTTGTCCCAGAAGAAGCTTTGCCAAAAAACCCTTCCGTCCAAATTAATTCCTCCCCTGGGCCCAGTCTAATTAGTGGCCGCCTCCTTTTTCCCCCCAAGCCAAAAGAGATTCCTCGGGTCCAATTAATGTGGACCTCTCTTCCTTCACCCTCTGTTACGGTCCAAGTCTCAGCCGAGAAGGAAAAAGATTGGGCCCTGGCCCATTGTTAATTCCAGAGGTGGAAGGAAATAATTCCTTCTGATCCAAAAATATAAAGCGCCTGTTTTTTTTCTTCGATAGTCTGTTTGTGTTAACATTTTTCTTCACCTACAACATATAGAATTCATGGCACTAGGTGGTAATGGTTTTATTGTCATTCCATAGTTAATCAGCTCTAAAACAGCACCAATTGGCTTAAATATATCATGGGATAGTCACATAAATTTCAAGAATCCAATATATTAAATCCGATTAGCACAACCCCACACTCAATTTTTGCTTGTCTCTAAGCAACGACTCAAACAACACAAACACATAACCAACCATAACAATGACACACCACAGACTCACTAATCAAACACTCAAATAAAAATAAATTCCTTGTACTCTTGTTGTAATTTGTAGTTTCTTTCTCAAAGGACACGTTGTGCTTTAATGATCATACCTTTCACCCCACACTCAAGGTCTTGCAACCCTTTAACCATTGACTGACTCAAATCCACCAAAAACTCAAATAGCAACACTCAATTCCGATCGTCGGTAGTGGGTGATTAACAACTTATGGTGCACCAATTATTAGGAGAATCTAACCACATCAGTGAGGTGCATATCTCGTGAGGACAATCTGGCTTACTCACACCAATCATAAACAATTAACAAAGCATGAGTCTCAAAAAACTAATGGGGGAAGCCTTTCGCAAATATGATTTTAACTTTAAGCACATCACTACCTTTTATGACAAGGAGAGGCTTTCTCTCTTTCTGCTTTTGCTTGTCGAGTGGTCGTATTTAGTACAAGTGGGATTTGTTTCTTACTACCGGTGACCGAGCAAAAACAATTTCTGCTTCTTAGCACTCGCATAAGGGCTTCTTTTAACTCCTTTTCCTTGGTCCGTGTGGAGGGTCATTGCACATCCTCTAATGGCACTTCACTCAACTGGGGATCGTACTTGATAAGCAACATCGTACGGTCGCGAACCGATTCTCAATTGAATCTTTCCTAATCCCCATGTGCAATGAGTGATTGCCTCACACGATTTTGGCATTTTTACCCACACTTAAATTGTTATGGCAACTTTCTTATATTTTACTTGTCAGGTAGTGTTTTCTTTTATGCAGATACAGTTCACCCCATCATAAAACAATCAAAACAGAGAGATTCGTTGCAAAATCAAAAGCTCATAGTTGATGCAAGTAAGCACGGTATCCAAACATATCGAATGGTCAATGTTCTCCACCTAACTACTTCACCAAAAGTCATTACACTATCCTCACAAAAGAGAATGTTGCTAAAAGAGTTTGCTCATTCAAAGCATATCAAGTCAGTCAAAACATTCAAGCTCATTGTGAAGAACTATGCAATTCAACACTAGTGGGGTGATTTTGATAATTCCATTCAAGCACAAACTCATTTTCAAGGCATCACGGTCATTTACATCATGTTACCACAAGAGTACAAGGTTTTGTTTTTAATTTTTCTGATTTTTAGGTGTTTTTTAGCCATTAGGTTAGCACAGGCAGACTGCACCTGCACAAGTAGACTGCATGCAGTTTGACTATGCATAGCCAAATGACAGTTTTTTTTACCACATGCAATAGGGACAAACAAGCACTAAGACTCACCACCCCACACTCAGGATGGAACAATGTCTCTAATGTTCAACTCCTAATCTAAACATGCACGTGTTTGACACAACTAAAAAGAAAAATAAAGAAAAGAAAACTTACCTTGGGTTGCCTCCCAAGAAGCGCTTGTTTAACGTCCTCAGCCTGACGTTCATGGAGATTTCAACCAATGGGTATGGAAAGGTATTCAGAATACCCTACCGAACAATTATAGAACGCATAACCTCCATCCAGCATATGAGTCACCTCTGCAGGGCCAGGTGTGCGAAAATTGGGTATGACCTTCTTAGCTTGCATGTTGGACCCCTTAGTGAGGCGTAGGTGGTATTGCAGTGCCTCAAGCAAGTACTCTTCCTGTTTCAATGTCAGTGAAGAAGGAATAATAACAGGAAGATTGAAATCCTTACCCAAATATCTATACTTGAGGTGATCTGGCAAGGATTTCTGTCCTTGCTTTGATTTCAGAATCTGAGGTGATAGGATATGTGATCGTTCTTCATGTGGTCCACTATGACAAGAAGATGAATTTTTCTTTTCTCGAGCTCCACTTTCAAACTCATCAATTGCATCGTGATTATGATCAACTTTAAAGACAGTAAAAATTTCCTCCTCCTTACCTACTCGGAATGTCAACTTGCCTCTCCCAACATCGATGAGTGCATCACCAGTGGCTAGAAAAGGTCTACCAAAAATGAGAGGTACTCCGCGATCTTCTTCCATCTCCAGAATTACAAAATCTATTGGGAGAATAAACTTCCCTACCTTCACCAATACATTCTCCACCACTCCTTTTGGAATTTTCACTGATCGATCAGCCAATTGGAGAGTGATCCGAGTAGGCATAAGAACATCTCCCAATCCCAATTTCTTGTAGACTGAGTATGGCATCAAATTAATGCCTGCTCCTGGATCACAGAGTGATTTATCGAACTCTCTACCTCCAATGACACATGGAATGGTGAAGCTTCCTGGATTATCCCTCTTTTCTTGTAATTTATTCTGAACCACGGCACTACATTCAGAAGTAAGGGTTACCTTCTCCAGATCAGCCCATTTGCGCTTCTTTGTCAGCAACTCCCTTAAGAATTTAGCATATGTAGGCATCTGTTCAAGTGCCTCCACCAACGGTATGTTGATATGAAGTTGCTTGAAGATATTCACAAATTTCTTGAAGTTTGGGTCTTCCATGGGCTTCATTAATCTTTTAGGGAATGGTGCAGGAGGTTCATAAGGTTTTACCTCTTCATTCTTGAATTTTTCCACCTTTGGAGGTGCACAGGCAGAATGCTCATGCACAGGCAGATTGCATGCAGTTTGCCTGTGCAAGTCAGATTTTTCAGCTTTTGCACTTTCTTCATCCTCTATCTCTTCAACTCCTTTTTCTGATTTTGTTCACTTCCTCGAACTCTCTGGATCCTCCAAGGCCTTTCTACTCCTCAATATGACAGCTACAACCATGGCATCCTTCGGATTCCTCTCGGTATTTGCTGGTAAAGTTCCCGGAATCCTACCTTGAATATCTGCCAAAGTTTGAGCCATCTGGCCTATTTGCCTCTCCATAGCTAGCATAGATGATTGCATATTATTGTTGATGGCTAGCTGTTGAGTGACAAATTTATCAAGACCCTTGAAATTATTGTATGTTTTCTGCATATGAGCCAAAATCAACTCCTCCAGCTGGGGCTTCTTCTCTGGTTGAGGCTGCTGCTGTTGAAAACCAGGAGGTGGGATGTTTCGAACACCAGCTGAGTTATTATTCGACCATGACATGTTGGGGTGTTTTCTCCATTGAGGGTTGTATGTGTTTGAATACATACCACCCTGGCCTTGACTTCGTGGATTATTGATATATTGGACATCTTCCAACTGAGCAGCTCCCAGTGGACACATATCCCCATGATGAAGACCCTCGCAAAGTTCACATGAAACAACCTCCTCTTGTCTACCCAGAGAAATCTTGGCCAGCCTTCGTTCGAGTGCATCGAACTTAGAATCCAGCTTGGCATCTATCTTGGCTTCGAGACTTGTAACTCTGTCAACTTCATGAAAGCCTCCTCTTCTTCGAATATTGGTCTCACTACCACCCCATTCGGTGGCTTCTGAAAAGATCTTCTCTACCAGTTCATATCCTGCTGGAGCCTCCATCCTTGTGAAACCATTTCGAGAAGCATTATTTAGGGCATCTCGAAACTCCCTTCTGATTCCATTGAAGAAAATAATGATCAAGTTCCAATCTTCAAGACCATGGCTTGGGCATCTCATCAATAGCCCCTTATAGCGCTCCCATGCCTCAGTCAGACTCTCATCATCAGCCTGCTTAAAAGTAACAATATCTTCTTGCCTCTTCATTGCCAAGGCAGGTGGGAAGTATTTATCTAGAAAGACCTTCTCAAGCTGAGCCCATGTCGTGATGGAACGTGGTGTTTAGTTCTGAAACCAGTGTGATGCATTCCCTATCAGAGAGAATGAGAACATCCGAAGATGAATTGCATCATCAGACACAGTTGGGCTCTTCATCGTATCACATATGCTCACAAACCGGCGGAGATGCTCGTGAGGATCCTCATTGCTAACCCCCGAAGAAAGTATATCCATTGGTGATCATATTGATGAATTCTGGGGTAATTTCCATGGTTGCATCCCCAGCCGGAATGACAACACATGAAGCTCGGGCTCCAGTCCTTCGATTCAGCCGAGCCCTGATTGATCGATTCTCGTCTGCCATGATGTCTGGCTCAATGTCACGAGGTGGTGGTGTCGGTGGTGTAGGGACGACAGGTGATGAAGCCCGCACTCTCTGTTGACGATTCTTGGTTAGGTAAGGCCTAGGAGTTGTGGTTGTGGTTGGCTGCTTCCCTAACTTGACCTTCTTCTTGTTCTATCGGCAGGTCTTCTCGATCTCCGGATGTAGTAGCAGTAGAATGCCGGTCGTCCTCCTTGGCATGCACGAGGAGGATAAACATGAAAAATTCACCTGCACACTAACACCCAGATCAAAATAGTTCACTCACAATAATCAATAAAAAACAAGGTATGGCAGTCCCCGGCAACGGCGCCAAAAACTTGATAAGGCAAAAGCGTATTGCTTCAATTCCTATCTTGTAGTAAACTGGAAATCCGGGTATCGTCTATCAGGGACTGGTACAACCTTTTAATTTATCAATTCTGTGGAGCAAACTATAAGTGAAAAATGGTTTGATCTATGAGATTATTAACTAATAGAAAAATAGTTAAACTAATTAAGCAAAGTAAACTTGTCGGGAGAAATTCAATGGGAGAAAGCTCTGGGAGAAACACCGGGACTCGCTACCTATCATATCCAAATTAATTCACATATTCCAATCAATTTAATCCAACTCTCTACAGCCAGGATATCACGAATGTGCTAGCTATCCCTGTCGGGAATTACTACACACTAAACAATTAATTCAAATCCTACTGTTGTAGCTCAATGAATTAACTATTTAGCCTCAAGAATGATATCATATTTAAGACCGCATAGCACCTTATTTAATCCACTGTTGCTTCGATAAGTTACTATGTCACATGAAATATGTTCAGTTATTAGGGTTTCACTATCACTAATAACCTAATTAACAACAAGTCAATGTATTGGTGGCCAGTCAACACAAAGCATTAATTAATTTCATGCAATAGAGATTGGAAGAAAAGAAATATGAATCAATCCATCAAATATAGAAATAGCTACATATTATGGTGTTTCCCCCATAAATTGGGGTTTAGTTCATAACGAAAATAAAACACACAATCATGTTCTTGATCATCATGATGCCAGTAACGAAAAGGAGACAAAATACTGATACGAATAGAAGCACAAAATCTTATTCTCTCTTCCGATTCGAGGTACTAGTGATATGCTCCAATTGCTGCGCTCGTCCTTCATCTCGTTCCGCGCTGCCGCTCCGTGTCCCTGGCTCTCGATCGCCTAAAGAATTCATTTTCTGAGAATTCTGTTCCGTCTCCAATTAGTCGTCCGCCTAAGCAATTCCTTGTCCCAGAAGAAGCTTTGCCAAAAAACCCTTCCGTCCAAATTAATTCATCCCCTGGGCCCAGTCTAATTAATGGCCGCCTCCTTTTCCCCCCCAAGCCAAAAGAGATTCCTCGGGTCCAATTAATGTGGACCTCTCTTCCTTCACCCTCTGTTATGGTCCAAGTCTCAGGCGAGAAGGAAAAAGATTGGGCCCTGGCCCATTGTTAATTCCATAGGTGGAAGGAAATAATTCCTTCTCATCCGAAAATATAAAGCGCCTGTTTTTTTTTCTTCGATAGCCTGTTTGTGTTAACATTTTTCTTCACCTACAACATATAGAATTCATGGCACTAGGTGGTAATGGTTTTATTGCCATTCCATAGTTAATCAGCTCTAAAACGGCACCAATTGGCTTAAATATATCATGGGATAGTCACATAAAGTTCAAGAATCCGATATATTAAAGCCGATTATCACCAGTCAACCGTGTGGATAACTCCCTCCTTGTTGCGTAAGTCCCACGAGTAAGAAATTTCTTGGACACGCGGGAACTTGGCCAAAACGACACTAAGCCAAAATCCATAATTTCCCACCACGGTTCAATCCTCCAAACAACCCTGTCCACATAATAAACAACGACATTGAAACACACGCCATCGTTGAAAATTGGTTAAGAAATGTTCCACCGTTTCTCCTAGTTGTTGGCGAGTTCGTGCCAAGTCTGCCATTGTTAATTCTGGCTTAGAATAGTAGAACTGGTCATGGAACATCTGTTCCATTTGCTGCCAAGTTTGAACCGAGTTCGATGGCAAGTTAATGTACCACGAGAATGCAGGACCCGTCACCGCATTGAACTGTAAATCGTCCAACGTGTTCAACGGTGGACTAATCTCTAATTCCGTTGAAGGTGATGAAATCTGGTATGCGAAAACCACGTGGAAAGGGATAATATCTATCAACCAAGTTCGGATATGGTTTTCGGTACCCCGGCGGCATCGTTGGTCTAATCCCTAAACCAAACTGATCCGCCAGCATCTGTGCTACCTGATCTCGAATCACATTAACGTCTTGCCCCCCGAGTTTCCCCCCTTGTGGTACAAATCCACCAGGATCCATGCCAGGGGTAGCCGCGTGGTGGAACATGATCATTCTTGTTCATTCCTCCACCAACAACACCACTCATCGGACCCACGTACGGTCTGGCTTCCGGGATATTTTGTGAACCCACATTGTGCATCGGTGGCGGCTCAACACGAGTGTTAGCCGCAGTGTTGGTCTCGCCATGATTCACACTCGACGGAGTTGTTGGATTCAACATCGGTGTCGGTGGAACACCCTATCTCGGCTCAGTATCTCGACCGTCATTGACCGGAAAATTATTGGTGCCAGTATCATTGTGTAACAGATTCTCGCCGCTTAACAGCAAAGCCTTTGTTTGCGGCACTGGCCTACTCAAAAACTCTCTAAATTCATTAAAATCACGTCTGTTACTTTCCAAATCCATTCTGTTTTTATCTACGACTTCAACCAATCGGCTAACACGTCTATCAATCCGAGATCTAAGACCATCAAGACGTCCATCCAAAGAGTCTAAGTGAAGTTTTACCTGTTGGTCATCATTCATGACTTGGCAGAGCATGCACACCATTTCACCCTAGTCAGCGGTTTGCGCCACTGCTGGCACTTCCCCTTCGGTGTCGTTGCTCAAACCGACGTTTGAACCGTCAATCTGGTCAATCTGCATGTTGACCATTTGCTCTTCCTCCACTGTAGTTTGTGGAAGATCTCCCTCGTGATTCCTCCGTCGCGGAGCCATTCGAACACACGTGTCCCACCGAGTGTGCCAATTAGTTTCGATGGCGAAACTCGCGTGTTTAATGCACTCCGTTTTCAAGGAAACACAAAATCAAACAACCGTCAAATATCCACCGCCGAAAGTCGGGCGATGTTGATTTGATCGATAAAATGGAAACCAAGACGACCGTCTAATATCCACCACCGAATGTCGGGCGATGTTGATTTGATCGATGCACCTTTGACTTCTAACTAAGAACAACCGTTATTTGGTTCACCACCTCTCCAAACTAAGTTCGAACGAGGGTGTTCGAAAAATAACGAGGAAACAAGGAGGATCTAAATTACGTTACCTCTACTCCTATGGAGGTTCCTCTAGAGAGCTCCGAGACTACGACTACAATAACTACGACTCTGCAAAGGAGATATTCGACAGAGCTGTTCTACGAAACTAGAGAGAGAAAAGATAGATTCTGCGACGGGGTAGTTTGAGATTTGATTTTGCCGTCTTGAGCTTCTCTCTCTTCCTGATCTTTATACCCCAATCTTCTCCCCGTAGTCATAGTAACTGCCTTCGCACCTTTGTCTCCCACGCTCTTCATTCCTGTCAACCGTGCGGATAACTCCCTCCTTTTTGCGTAACTCCCACGATTACGAAACCGCTTCGACACGCGGGAACTTGGCCAAAACGACACTAAGCCAAAATCTATAATTTTCCACCACGATTCATTCCTCCAAACAACCCTATCCACATAATAAACAAACGACATTTAAAAACACACCATCGCCGAACTCTCGCCACTGCGACGTTGTTTTAAAGTAAACAACGTCGCTTCCTATCCTCGCGGTGTCGTTGGATCTTTGAGACACCGTTGGGCTTATCTCACAATGTTGTACTCCAGGAAACAATGTTGTTTTCTACACCATGACATCGTTTATGTGAAATTTCTCACGACATTGTTTTATATTAAACACTGTCGTTTTCTAATCTGCGGTGTTGTTGATACCTCTCACCGTCGTTTTCGACTAAACGAAACCGTCTAAAATAATCTTTAAAATATTAATTAATTAAACCGGCCATCATTGTTGATACGCCGTCAAACTCTCACTTCGCGACGCCGTTCTTAGTTAAACAACATCGTTTTCTAGTCCTGTGATGTTGTTGAGCTTCGCGACGCCGTTTAATCTTTCCGCGACATTACTTTTCACTAATCAACGCCGCTTTATGGCCTTGTCTAAATTACAACTACAACTCAATAGCTTCGGCCCGGTTTGACCAGCATCGTTATCCGACCTTGTTGTCCATCAAACAGTGTCGTTTTTCAGTCCGAGACATTGTTCAGCCTCTCGCGACGTCGTTAAACTTGCAACTTTGCTTGCATAAAACTCGGCACCGCTTGACATCATTCTTGAGGTCGCGATGTCGTGACTTTGCTTCACTTCATTCCACAACGACATCGAGATCTTGAACTGAACTCTAGCCGCACGACGTTGTTTCTATTAAACACCATCGTTTTCAGTACCGGTGTTGCTATCTCCCACGATGTCGTTTTCGACAAACAATCATCATCCAAAATAATTATTGCAATTATATAATTAATTGAAACTGTCCTTATTGAAAACCTCGGCCATCACGACACAGTTCTCTACCAAACAATGTCGTTTTCTAGTCTCGCGGTGCCGTTGAGCTTTGACTTCTCGGCGCTGTTTGTTTTACTAAGCAACACCGTTTTTTACTCCCTCACGACCAAATCTTCTCCTCCTCCGGCACGGGATAAAGAACACTCCTTTTTCCAAACCTAGTACCAATATTGCGGCCGATGGCTCACGATATTGTTTTCTAGTAAACAATATCGTTTCAAGTACCGTGGTGTTGTCCAGTTCCTTGCGGTGTCGTTTTCTTCCCCAAACAGTTATGTTTGCTTTTTCTTCCGCGACACTGTTTTATAACATTGTCATTTTACCTACTGCGGTATTGTAGGGCTTACTCGCGGTATCGTTTTTAACTAAACGACGTCGTCCAACATAATCAAAAATAACAATTTATTAAACCGCCGAGACTTTGCACTCGTGTAGGGCTTGGCAGATTTTGGACCAAGCACTTACCCGATATGGTTTTTAATTAATCGGCATCGCTTACCAAGGCCTCTCGCGGTATCATTTGTGTCAACATCACCGAAGACACCACCATATATATATATATATATATATATTGTGTGTGTGGACAACTGGTATGCTCCAGATGATCTGACCGTCAGATCTACATGGATTAGCTCCGGCTAATCTCAATGGTCAACTCTTCTTTTCTCTTAAATTGAACTCTGGGTTTGGGATTAGAAAATCGGGGCCTGGGGTTTATCCATTTGAAGTTAGGGTATAGTATCATACCCTAAACTCGATTTAATTCATAATCTAGATAGAGATATATCACTAAGAGTACCTGGAATATACTATACTCGAGGAGTACACTAATTTGAAACCACACATGGTATATTTGCTCATATTTTTTTATCTCACACCATAAATAAAAATCATTCCAACAAAATATTTCATCAAATACAAATGACAATTTTAACTTGACACGATATCTTACCTATCTTTATCCGTTTTGGATAGGCTAAATACACTTGTATAGCCAAAACTTTGGCGATTTTGCCAAATATAGCCACTTTTGGCGAAATACCAGAAATAGCCAGAAATTTAAAAGTTCGATGACAATTATAGCCATTTCCGTTACATAGTTTGACGGCGTCAGTGACACCGTTAATCTAATTAACGGAACAATGATCTGGCTGCCAACTCACTGTATCTTTCCTTCCCACCTCAGCATCCATTGACAGATGGGATGACACGTCATTTTTAAGCAAAAAAACAAAAAAAACCTAAATCAGGGGAATCAGATTAGTATTGTTCCTCTTTCATTTCCCCAATTCAATTCATTTAGGGTTTCAGCCATGAAGATGAAGAGCATCCCGCCGCACTCGTTCACAAACCCAGCTCCACCGATTGAAGCAGCCCGCCGCACTCGTCGATGAACCCAGCGCCGCCGCACTCGACGACGTACCCAGCTCCGCCGCCTTCGTTTCTTTTCGCGCAGACCTTGTCTCTCCAAGTTCCGACAAGGCGAAGAATACAGATCGACCGCGGCGGCATCTGCCTATTCTCCCCCCAGAGCTTGTCGCCGAAATCCTCGCTTGGTTGCCCGTCCGCCCCCTCGTCCGATTGAGGTGTGTCTCCAGATCCGTCAAAACCCAGAACTCGGGAAGAAGGAGATCGGGAATAACCCAGAACTCGTCTCCGCCCTCCTCTAAACCTACTCCCACACCGCCGCCGGCTTCTCCGCCTCCCTCATCGCCGACCGAGCCTCCCGCCTCCTCCGCACCCTGGGAATCCTCTTCGTCGTCCCTGACCAGATCCGCCACCTCCACACCACTCCCCCTCAACTCCGCCTACGGCATCATCATCGGCGTCATCGACACCGGGATCTGGCACCTCTACACCAGCTTCGACAACTACGCCTTCGTCGCCGCCGAGCGCGTGAATCGCCGCCAACAAGATCTGCTGGTCGCCCGGATGCTTCGATTTCTTCACAGATCTCTATGTTGCCTTCTTCTCTGACGATCCTGTCGCTATCACGGTGGGGAAATTGAAACGGATGTTGTATTTTGGGGTTTTTGGTTTAGGAATTGAGATGTTTGCATTTGGGGTTTTTTGTTGGGATAGGCAGATGGTTGCACAATCAGTATATTCGAAGAGGCAGATCATTGACGTGTTGTGAATGGGTTTTTTGGTTAATTTAAGTTTATGTGAAGAAGTGGAGAGGCGGTTCCTCAGCGGCGGTGGTGAGAATGAGCCGGAGGAAGAAATTCGAGAAGATGATCGGCGGTTGGGGAAAGCGAAGGGGAAAGAACCGGGGGAGGGGGGGGAGTGAAAATAATAAACTTTTTTATTTTTATTTTTTCTATTAATTCCAGCTCATATTTTTATAGACTAAAAGTTTGACATGTCAGATTTTCTGTTAGTCCAGTCAGCACGTTAACTCACACCGTCAAAGAATTGGACGGAAATGGCTATTTTTGGTATTTCGTCAAAATTGGCTATGTTTGGCAAAATCGTCAAAGTTTTGGCTATACAGGTGTATTTTGCCTTTTGGATATTACTAAGATCAAATGCGAGACATGGCGAGTATGAGTTCCTTTTGCATCTAATTCCACCATGTTCTAAACTCGCTTGTCTTAATTCAATGAAATATTATTTCAAATCACTCATTTTAACATCTCTTAAATCAAACTTTAACTCTAATACAACAACAATTGACCGAGAGAAACAATATGTCTCTGTTGGAATTCCAATATGACGATAGGTGTTTGTTTTATGCTCAAACAAGACAGAAAAATCAGCTTATTTTCTTAATATAATTCTCTCACTCTTCTTTCTTTCTTTTGTCCTCTTTTATAGAGGAAAAACCTCTAAGTTTTGAGGATGATTTCCAGACAAAAAAAATCCAAAAATACCACTTGTTTCCGAAAATTTCCAAAAATATCACATTTTTCCACAAACTGTAGGGTGGGGACGCGATTTGTACAAGAACCGTTGGAGGTGGCAGCGGTGTTCCCAAGAACCGCCAGGTTTGATAAATGAGCCGAGGTTGAGTTCTACCTTGTTCGGCTCTGTCTGAACGGTGGGTTGATCAAGTTTTAATAAATGAGTTGGCTCATGTTCGACTCAACTCGGCTCGTTTATAAACGAGGCGAACATGAACAAGGCAAAGCTCGACTCGGCTCGGCTCATTAACAGCCCTACGTACTGGTATCCGAGATTCACTTAAGGTTATCTCGTTTGTCTCCTAATCCTAAGCGACGTAGCTCATGGCCTTAACCAAATAATAACAAACTAAATCAAACAAGATTGCAACTAATTTCTACCAAACAAAACCTCCAAATCAAACAAAGTAATCTATGTAGCAAGCTTGTATGCTTCATGGGCCTCCATTCAACCAACGTGGCTACTTCTTTGCATGGAGTGCATGGGCGCATGGATGGGATTAGACTAATGAGTCGATCATTCCCTCCCATTTCAAGTAAGATATTGTCCTCAAGTTCGTCACCACCTATCGCATTTAGTCCCTCCTTCCTTCTACATGTCCGAGGATGAATATGGACTGAGATCATTTCATCGCTAGAAGATGCAGATAACTTGTTGGCCTCGTTAACACGCTTCCTGCATTGAGGACAACAACGGATGGCATTGCGCTTTGACATAAACCAACTTTTCCCAATAACTCAAGTTGTTGAGAGAGGTCCATGTATGGTACTTGATCACTTTCTTATACGCTCTCTCAAATGAAAGCCAACTCATGAGCTTGAAGTTTGCACATGCCCAACCATACCATGTGCTTTAAGACAATGGTTAATATCAGGGGTCATGAGTACTTGAATACGTGACCTCAAAGACAAACCTGCTCTAATACAATGTCATAAACCAATTGGTCCTAATAACTTGAGTTGTTGGAGAGGTCCATCTATGGTACTTGACCACTTTCTTATAGAGCAAGCCACGAAAGGCAAAGCGCATGTGGAGTTCGCATCACGATCTCCTGGGATGGAAGAGATTGTTTCGTGGTGATGGTTGAGGCGAGCAATAGCGATGGTGATGGCGTCGCAACGAGGGGGACAATAACATATGGGGAAGCGAGGAGTGGGTTATGTACCTTGTTGATCTCTGGTGGTCTCAACGCAGTGATCGACTCGACTTCGGGTGGAGGTTGCTCAACGAACGAAAGCTGCGAGGAGTGCTTTACGACGGCCCAAACAGTGTTGTGGCGGGTAGGACAATAGGGGCTGAGATAATGTGACTAAGGAAGGTCCCCTTAGTCACATGGCTAAGTGAATCTCTACCCTTGCACCTCATTAAAATCCAAGGGCTCCTATTAATTCAATTTAATGAAGGGCAGTATAGTAATTGTATGTTTATTTTTAACTTTTAATTATAAAAGAAATAAAAAAAATTAACCCGACCCATTTCCGTCCCCGTCCCTTTGCGTCGGATCGCCTCCCGTCCGCCTATGATCATGGGCGCCATTATTTCAATGGTTCCTGCTGTGCGCCATTTATTACCTGCTGTGCGCCATTTATTATTCCGGAGAGAGAGAGAGAGAGAGCTGCCCCTCCCGCCGCCGGTCCGTTTTTGGGAAAACTCTCGCCGGCCACCATTTTTGGTGTGGCAGAGAGAGAGATTTTCTGGTCGGGAAATTTTTTCCGGCAACCATCGTCGATGGAGAAAAATTTTCCGGCGACAGTGCTTTGTGATGTTTGTTGACATATTTTGTAATGTTTGTACGCTTTGTTATTTTGTAATGTTTGTAAACTTTGTTATTTTTGTGCACCATGTTTGTAATGTTTTTTATGTCTAAAAAACAACATGGTTGACTTTTGGATGGAACTTCTCTATATAGGGATGGAGCCTCCAAAGTCAACCCGGGTGTTTTTTCCAGTTCGTATGGATTGTCGGTCTAGTTTGTCATTTTTGTCCACCATGTTCGTACTGTTTGTATGTCTAAAAAACACCTGGGTTGACTTTGGGAAGGAGCCCCTCTATATAGGGATGGAGCCTCCAAAGTCAACCTGGTTGTTTTTTCTTTTTGTATGGTTTGTATTGTTTGTCGGTCTAGTTTGTATTTTTTGTACAGTTCATATGTTTGTAATGTTTGTAAATCTGTTTGTATGTTTGTCGCTCTAGTTTGTACTGTTCGTATGTTTGTATGGTTTGTACTGATTGTAAGTCCAGTTTGTATACTTCGTAATTTTCCATAATACCCAAACTACCCCTGTCATTAATTAAATAGCCCTTGCCACTTTTTAACCATCAGATTGATGTGTCCATATCTAAGGGCTGGGAGAGGCTTAGTCAAGTGACTAAGCACCCCCCTTAGTCACCGGATCCGCACTCGGACAATAGCAACGACAGGGAGCTGCAGAGTTGTGAATTTCTTGCAAGTTGTGATAACATTATCGCGGGCTACGATCAAGCTGCGACTGGTGGTAACCAATCAATGTCCTCCTTGAGAGCCACACTAAGCTCATTGTATCATAAACCAGGTTTGATACCAAATGTTGGAACAATAATTCCAACGTTATGATAGGTGTTCGTTTTAGGCTCGAACAAGCCGAGAAACTCTATTCCTTTTCTCAATATAATTCTCTCTCTCCCTTCTTTATTTCTTTCTTTATTTATAATTCTAAACTTTTAAATTCATGATAAAACATATGAACAAATATATGATTGTTACAAATTCATAATGTATCAAATCCTTTTAAGCAAAAAAAATGTATCAAATCCTTAATAAATAGATTTTTAAATTGCAAAACCTTCATTTTTAAATCCTTGAAACAGATCGACGACCCCTAAGTTTCGATATCATGATTACATCAACTGATTTTTCGTATCTCCTACAGACGTGGCTCGTGGCATTTAACCGAACAATAACAAACAAAATCAATCAAGAATCAAACAAGATTGCAACTACTTTCTACCAAACATATCCTTTTCAAATAAAGTAATCTACGTGACAACCTTGTATGCTTCATGGGCATCCATTCAACCAACGTGGCTACTTCTTTGCATGAAGTGCATGAGCCGCATGGATGCGATGGACTAATGAGTCCATCAGTCTCCCCTTTCATTGAAAAAACCATTGTTTCTAATAAAAAAATTTACATAATTGACTTGATTCAAGTTTTATCGTTTTTTCATGATAGTGCTATCACTTTATTTTTATTGTTATATTTTTAAGGTTGAAGATAAACGATAGAACTTAGGACCTTCATGTTTTAATACGTATATTCAAATGCATTGGTGTAGGGCTGGGGAAAATAGACCAAACCATTAAAAAACTATGGATCAAATCGGGCCGCACAGTTTAATCGTGACTGTAAACCGTTAAGAATGATCTAGTCTAGTCCATAGTATGTATTATATGATGTACCGATCTCTTGGTCTGGTATGGTCCAGGCCATGATTTACCATACCAAATCGTGAACCCAGTCCACTTTCCAATTCGTGTTAGCTGCTGACTCGACAACTCTCTCAACTCCTTAACGAGATCCAAGTCTCAATCCCAATTTTTTTTAATCACGTGCACTCCTTTCATAAACCACACTTTACCATAGAGTAGAGGCGAACGTGTCTCTGCATGTCATTATGTTCATGTTATTAGGTTATGGTGCAAGTTGAGTTGATCTAACTTTGTGTTTGTTATATACTTGGATTTATGGTATGAAAATTATTCATGTGTGTTGGAGTTTATGTTTTAAGGAAAAGAAAATTTTCTTCTCTCTTATTGGTTCAATGTTTCGTGTGGTTACAAAACAAATTGTTACTTTTTCTCTCAATGTGGTATGCATGGGCCAGACTGTACCTGATCAGACTGCAATGTGTGGGTTTGGGACGGGTTTGTCTTAAACATACCCATCCACGCTTTCAAATATTCAAACTCATACTCGCCTCATATCCATGTTGGGGAAGGTTTTGCAAACCCATCCTAATACTCGTTGGTATCAGGTACCCATGGGTAATAGCCGCCCCGTACATCCAACATTATAATACCTAAAATTTTACATGTAAATTTTCAATTATAATATTAAACACACCTACTATATAATGAAGTTGACAAAGAGATAATCATTATTGATACAGTTCAAAGCAACTTATCATAAAACATTCATTAATCCATAACTAAAGTACATTATAATCCAAAACATTATTCTCGGAATCTGATACATCTACTAAGTAATAACTAACTAACATAATCATGTTAACACGAGGGAAAAAGTGAAAGCGAAGGGAGAGTTGAGGAAATAGGAATTAGGTTTTGATTTGGGTGGCCACTCAAATGCATTTCTACTATTTATTTTCTTCAGTTATCCTCACTATCATTGATAGGTTACAATTTTATCCATGTATTTTTTAAATGTGAAGAAATGCTCTTAAATGGAGGGCGAAGGAGATTAAAACCATAGCCGCTCCATACCCATCAAATGTTTTGCGGGTTTTACCCATACTCGATCAATGCGGGGATTCCCCACATTGACTGAGTTGGGGAGGTCGAGTACCCTCGTTTCATGGTTTAATTGACATCTCTAAGTGCGAACTTATATGTGTCACTTTGTATTTGATCTGGTCCCTGGTCTATACTCCAACTTTTTAATCTGAACCATAAACTGTATGTATGGTCAGTCTGGACCAAACCACATTGTTTCCCAGTCAACGTCCTACATTGGCATATGCCAATCCTAACATTCAAGTATGAGTCAAATATGAATAATATTAGCATACCCAAGGTATTATCACTCCTACCATCAAATCTATTAGTGATGGATGTCCATCTATCATCCACAACAGTAATGTTTGGATTTTTTCCAATATACCACTCAAAAACTAAAAATTCGTAAAATACCACTCGTTCTACATGCATGCCACCATTTCACAAGGACCGCATCCTAGGGCTGAACAAACACACCCGCAAACTGACCCACCCGACTCAACCCACCCGTATTTATCGCTAAAACTAAGGTTTTGGTTTGGGTGAGGGTTTTCTTTTGTACAACCCGCCTCTTTTGGATTGAATTTGGATTTTGGATTACACAACCCGTAGAACTCGACCCAATCCGTGTTCCAACTATTGGTATGAGTTTGTATCCAAAAAATATGTATGTCGTATATAGTCATACTTATGAAAAATTAAAATATTGTGCCATATTTTTCTCTCATGGTCTCCCTAATCTAATGCATTCTTCGGATTAAAATTTAGACATAGATTTAACATAGCTATGATTCACGTAATTCATTTTTCTTGTGTACAATTTTAAAAGAATAACATACTATGGATGCGCTCGTTTGTCATATTTTTAGCCTATTTCAACAAATATCGTGAAAAAAACTAGATATATGTTGAAGTAAATCATATTTTATTAAAATTTAAACAACATTTGTGAGCTTTGATACCTTTCACATCGGTTTATTCGTTTGAAATTTTATTTAATTATAAATATTTTTATGTTGTAGAATAATTACATATTTTGCGTTGGGTTGGATTTTTACTTAAAAATATCGCCAACCCGACTCAACCAAATTAGAAACAAACCATAGGGTTTTAATTTTTTTTTTGGGTGGGTTTGGGTTTAATATTTCCCAAACCGTAGTGCAAGGATCGGTTGATTAAAATGGTTAAACCCGGACCACCCGACCCATGTACACCCCTACCGCATCCCCCATGGCGGTTTACCAAAGGACCGCAGGGGGGTGCGCCGATTTTCATTTTGTGAAATAACCGCAGGGGGTAGCTGCGGTTCTATGCCTGACCTAGACAGAAGCGCAGGACCCCCCAACGGTTCTCTGGCTAACCTAGACAGAACCGCCACAACCCCTGGTGGTCCGGTTTGTCGACATATAACTGTTGGGGGGTCATTGTTGTTTACGTGGTGTCCCTATCCCCCGATAGCCAACATGTTGACATGCGGGGGGTTGACAAACGCGGGGTTTGCATGGACCATCGGGATGCATGGCGGTTTTCAAGCCACATTTTTCCTATAAAAGGCAGCACCACCCCAACTCTTCACTACTTCCTCTCCTTCTTCCTCTAATTTATGTTCTTATCCCAACTATGTTATTGCAGATGGCCTGGCGAAAATTCACACTTTTGATACAGTGGAATGGTTACACGGAAGATACTGGAAAGGGGGAACGTTACATAGGTGGTAATTTTTATAAAGTGAAGGTCAGTACGCGACCGAACCTTGAAAAGCTCCGTCATATGTGTACTATGGTTACTTACATGGAGGGCACAAGGAGAGTTGATCGTATAGTGTATCGGTATCCAAATAGAGAAGGTGGGTCGTTGTGGAATGAGGAATTTCTCTTAACCACTGAGGATGCTCAATTTTCTGAATGTCAATAACTTTCCAAAGTAGAGATGTTTGTTTACATCATGGAGGTGGAAGGCGGTGGAGGTCATCCTGGAGGTGGCCAAACATCTGGTATTCAAGATGGTGGTGGAGTATATGAAGAAGGAGGTGGAGGTCATCATCGTCAATCCTTCCCATCATATCAAGAAGAAGCCCAACGGTCCCATGAGTACCAACAAGGAGGTGGAAGCCACATCATCAACCACTCTCATCATACGAACAAGAATCACAACGGTACCATGACAACCAACAAGAAGGCTACCAGTACCAACCCGAGTACAACTTCCATGCAGGCAGCAGTACTTATCACAACTACACCATTACGTAGCTGAAGATAGTGCCTTTCATGATCTAGAAGAGATTGAAGATGTGCCACCAGATCTAGATAGTGATTGTGAAGATGAAGAAGAGGAAGGCAATGTTAGGGCAGATAGCTTCGAACCTCTTGAAGGTGCTAATGATTCAGACCTAGATTCCGACCCGGATGAAGTAGAGGTGTCCCATGACCGTGTTCCTATGGCATACTATATGAACATTCCAAAAAATTGGTATGTTAATGCCAACATGGAGCAGCCAGAGTTGCCAATATGGGGTCCAACTATTGGGTTTAAGACGGGCCAACAATTTGGTACAAATAAGGAGGTTTGGAACGCTGCCTATGTTTGGCCCGGCTTTTAGAAGTGCTTTTCGGCTTCAAAAGCTTAAGCAGGGCCAAACACCTCTAAAAGCTCGGCTTTTGAAAAGCCGAAAAACGCTTTTGTATAACATAAAAGCAGAAGCTCCGATTTGGAGCTTTTGCGAAAAGCTGTTTTGAAAATACAAGATTATCCTTACCATATTTTAATTTTATTTCAGAAAATATAATTTTTCTTCATTTATATCATTTTAAAAATAAAATAAATTATAAAATAATATTATTTAATATAAAAGAAATCTAACAAGATCCATTTTTACTACTTTTTATTATTTATAATTTTTATTCATATTTTATATTATAAGACCTTTATAGTCATTTTACACAACCGCTCATATTAAAAAGCACTTCTAATAGTTTTACAGCCAAACACTGAACTTCTTTTTTTGAAAAGTACTTATCTAAAAGCTACAGCAGGGCCAAACTAAGCTACTGTTGACACAGAGCAATAAATAGGGTTTCGAATGGTGCACACCACATTAAGACCCAAGCAGAATCATAGTTAGATGCTAGATAATCATGAGGGATGCAAGGCTAGGGTACGGGCTATCAAAAGCAAGAAAGTCGGGCGTTGGATCATCACCCGTGCAGAGCGGATGCGAACATGGTCATCTTTCCTATAGCCTATGCCATTGTTGAGGGAGAGAGTACTGAAACCTGGGATGGTTCTTCCAACAAATTCACCTCCACGTCACCAAGAGGACTGGGCCTCACAATCATTTCTGATCGCCATGCCAGGATCAGAGCTGCCATCCTAGACTTGGATCCAACGTGGGGGGTGGTTCCTGAGATGGTGCATGTGACACTTCAAGAGCAATTGGAACCATATTTTCAAGCAGAGGAAGCTTGCTGATAATCTGTGGTGAACTGGTAAGCTTGCTATTTCACAGTCAAGTTATGTTGGTCTCGGTTCATTGTACTCAAATGTTAACAGACGCTTATATATGCCCCACAGATATTGCCTACCAAGAGAAGAAATTCATGGAGAAGTTGCAGGAGAACCGTGAGCTATACCCTGAAGGTGCGAAGTGGCTTGATCAACATGACCTATCCATGTGGATTTTTCATAAGTATGGAGGTACCATGTGGGGTATTGCCACAACGAACTCAAGTGAGAGTATCAACTCCATCTAAAAGGTTATTCTTGCACTGCCAATCTTTGTCATTGTTGAGATGACATTCTAGAGAACGAACAGATAGTTCCTCAATAGACTCCATTGGCCAAGGTAAAGGAGGCACAGGGTAAGTTCCACTCCGATAATGCCCTAGAAATCATGGACAGATATAAACACAACATTAGTTGGCATAGGGTCATCACCATGAACCGAGATGCTGGAGACTATACAGTTGAGACTGGCCATTGGGAGGCTGACAGACACGTGTGTGTGTGTGGGGGGGGGGGGGGGGCATTGTCATGAAGTCAAGGTGAATTTAAGGACAAAACACGGGGAGTGGTCCTACCAGAAATATCAGTGGAGAAGATTACATTGTTCTCATGCCATGACCGCAATTAAGTCCGGGAGCAAAGACCCACTCCACTTCGTGAGTCCTTTCTTCAATATCGACTCACTCAAGAAATCATATGGAAAGAGTTTCCATTCATTGTCAGACGAAACTTACTGGACAGTGTATGAAGGAAAGGTGATCACCCCACCGTTCGGACAGAGGCATGAAACGGGATGACCAAGGGTAAAAAGGATTTCCAACGATATGGATTAATCTGGAAGACCACCGCGAGAGCCAAGGCATGTTCCATATGCAAGTATTGATAAACGAACTTGTACTGGACCAATCGGCCCTCAAAATCAAGGGCCTGACGTTGCAAATCTATATAACGGCATATAGATTGCTTGATCATTGCATTTTAGTTGGTGTGCTCTTTGTTGGGTTTCTCAACTAATGTTGTCCAACTTTGTTGGTCATTCAAGTTATATTGCTCGAATTTGTTAGTTTGCTTAAGTTATGTTCTTCGATTTTGTTGGTTTGCTCAAGTGTTGTTGATCGATTTTGTTGGTTTGCTCAATAAAGTCTAACTTAAATACCAAATGAAAATAACTTATAGGCAGCGGACCATGGGGGTCAACGATTTTCGCGTTCGAAATGCAAACCGCGCGGGGTGGTCATTGTTTGGCCAGGATCGCTAAGGTAGCGCACGGTCAATCTGATTGCAACAACCCCATGCATTCTGTAGGCGGCGGAAATGAAAACCACAACCCCTACGGTCCTCATTTTAATCACTATGGGAGGATGTGATCCTTGTGAAAGGATGGTGTGGATGGAAATGATTTGTAAATGGTGGTATTTTGGAATTTTGTAGTTTTAGGGGGAAAAATATACGCAATGTTTAAGCTGAAAGATACTGACCGACACATCCAGCCCATGTTAACAGTAAAGGAGGGTATGCGAGCTTCTTGAAACAATAAACCCTCATGAATAATCCCAACTACACTACCGATGATTGATAAACAGTAAATTCATATACAAGTAAATTGTAAAGCCGTTCAGAATTTGTTCTCAGAACCCCAGAAATCAAATGCAAGGAACAACAAATTCATTTCACCACTTGTCTACAAGCGCCTTTTACCTTTCACTGCATGATATGGTAGCATTGCAGTAAAACAACACACGCACCTCAACCAGAATATCTACAGTGAGACAACACTACCACCATCTGGTTGCTTTCCGCTCAGATGCGGCTCGAGTCTCTCCCGAAAATGAATCTTCTAGTCCAATCTGATACCACCAACATTCTCGTGCGCCAGCTAACTTGCTTGCTGAATGACATAACAAATGTGTAATCTGGGTTTAGAAGCTGTGGATATATATCAATAACCTCAGAAAAGCAAAAGACTTGAGACTGTAGGTTTGTAGTTACCTGGCATAGACAGAATACCAAAGCCACTGGGTGCTGTGACCCATGGAAACCCAGTCTCCTGGAAGTTCAGCAGCAGCCTGCTCCCCTCCCAAAGGAGCAAACTGCCCAAAGTGCTTGTACCTTGCATTGAGAAAAGATTCCCAGCAGATTGATGTTAAAACAGGCACACACACAAAAAAACGTAGAATGGAACAAGAGCAAACCCACCAAAACAACCTATTTGTCACCTCTAGTTTTTCACGCGCGCCACACCAGAAGTTTGAAGTACAGGGGGATTTACCGGAAGGGAGTAAAGAAATGTCGGTTGCCTCCAGGTCCAGCAAAGCGTCGAGGGCCTTCAGGATGTTCCTTGCACTGGTTTTTCCTGTTGAAGCACTTCGCGAGATATTTGCCTTGTTGACCAGCAACCTAAGAGACGTAGGGAGAATGTACGTTGGTGCAAATGTAAGTATAGTTTCATTTAGAAGGTTGATGGATGATAGAAGGCAAGGAGTACCTACCTGAGCTGTGGCAGGAAGGCTAGTGGTCTGTGAATCCACGAGATGGATAGCTTTCTTGAACCCCTCGATGTCGACTTCCTTTTTGTCTTCGCTCATTGCATCTTTCAACAAATCTGTCAGATCTCCGAGATGCTGGTTGTTTAGATAGGTTTCCACCTGAGGATACCTTGCGATAATATCATCTACCACAGCCCGGAACTCTTCCATGGTCAAGGTGCCTGAGTTGTCTGTATCTGCAGCCTCAAATATGGCCACGATATCGTCCTGAATATGTCACAAAATGTTACAGTTACTACTTGTATAGCTACATTCTGAATTGTGGTTACAATACAAGCTGATACAACTGCCATTATTATCCACATTTGGAAAATGGAAAGACAATCCATGTGCAGAGTACCCAAAAATATGATGTTTTTCATTTTCATTCATAAATAAGATTAACAGGGTATCTGCACTTCCAGCAGAGGAACGCCTGGTTGGGAAGCTCCAGTAAACAACTATATTCCCAAAACAAAAGCATTCACCCACAGGTACTTATAGAATTTCCTTTTGGCATAACCAAGAAAAACAGATGCCACATTATTGAAGTCACACGACCAAAGAATGTGCAAATAAGCCCTGGCTGTAATTGGCTAGCAAATAGTAGAACACATTGATATCCATTCTCCCCCTTGTTTCCTTCATGCAACAAAAAGGAGAAGGGAAGTGTAATGGAGATGAAAGGACAAAATGCCGTACTCGAGAAGTAGTGTGGTGTTTGAATGTTGATGATAGAAAATGCACCACCTTCCAAGAACGAAAAAATTACATCACACGGACTAAAGAATGACATACCATGATTTTACGCTGATCAATTGTCGCACAATCACCAAGTGCATAAACGTTTTCAGTTTCTTTTACACGGAGCCATTCATTAGTGGCAAGAATACGCCTTTTGCCCTGCGCATAGATGAAACTTTCTAAGTAACCAACCAGCCACATCCAACTTCTTGGCAATTTTCTTAGAATACTTCCAAAGGGTATCACATGCAAGTTGGAACATGCAGTTCAAATTGTCTAGAAGTACCCTGATGGTGCAACAAATACCTGGCCAATTTGCTCCATGAAGTCTTTTACAACTGGACGAGTGCTTATGCCAGTAGACCACAAAACCAAACCATGAGGGATAGAACACAGCTCTCCTGTGGGTTTCATCTTCATGGTAATTTCTTTGTCAGAAACACTCACAACTCGACATCCTGTCTGGACTTCAATTCCATCCCTTCCGAACTTTTGTTCAGCAAATGAACTTATGCGCTCATCAAACCTACAAGAATAGGAAGTCACTCATTTTAAAGACAGCCACATTAGCTCGGACTGAAAGATCATTAGAGCAGTTTGTACAAGAAAATTAAAACAAGCAATTCTACGAACAAGTAACACAAATTTTTGTCTTAGCATACAGCACTCAACAGGAAGAAGAAGAAAAACTTAGATTCTGAAATGAGGGAATGCAAGCAAGCTTAGTGCATCGACATCATGTATGAGCCAAGTTAGTAGGGAAAGTCTGTTCCATGGTTCTTACGTATTCAAGATATGATCACCCGATTGAACTACACTGATTTTCACAAGATCTTTCACTGTTGGGTAGATATTGACGAGGTCTTCAATGAGAAAGTCATGCAGCTCAGCAGCAAACTCTACACCAGTTGGGCCACCACCAACGATTACAAAATGTAGGTTAGTTCTTCGCTCTTCTTCAGTTAGATCAGGAAGGACAGCCTTTTCAAAACAGTCAATCACAGTCCTGCGAAGCCTTTGAGCATCTTCTAAATCCTGAATGAAAAAATTCATAGTTTCTCTCATCAACATACAGTTGCAGACTTGCAGCTCGAGAAACTTCTAGCATCAGCAAAAACAGATATTTCTCTATCACATCTCCAGCATAACTGGAAATACCTTGAGAAAATGACAGTTCTCCTTGACACCAGGTGTGTTGAAAGTATTTACTTGTGCTCCAACTGCAACAACCAAGTAGTCATATTCCAGAGAGAACTCCTCGCTGCCCACGGTGTTGTTGTCAAAATTAGCTTTGCAGAAAATTTTGTTGTTTGCAGCATCTATCTTTAGGCAATCTGCCTCCCAGAACTGAATTTCTCCGTCTCTCTGTTAGTAAGAAGATGAAACATATAAGGGCAGAAAAATGACAAGGTTGAATACCAAGCAATCACAAATTACACTATGCATAAAATCTATAAATCAACCATCGTTCCACTTATGTCTTCCCATACATATGCACATAGCTACAGATGCTTCTGCACAAACAAATATCGTCCAACTCTAAAATTAAAGAGATTGCCACTGAAGTTCTATAATAAACACAGCACCAGTTACAGAACTAGCTCAATTCATCTTAACCTACCTTCTTTATGATGTTTCGAACAGGCTCCACAATGCTTCGTGCTTCAACAGTTCCACATGTGACACTAGGCAACAGAGGGGTGAAAGCAAAATAATTCCGAGGCGAAACCACCTGGACGTCGTACATAGAAGCATCCAGGTCTTTGAGAAAGCTTGTACCAGCCCATCCTGTCCCAAGAACCACCACTTTCTTCTTCTGGCCATCATTTTTATTGACAATGGAAGCAGGTACTTCATCAGGCTGTGATCGTGAGTCTGAATAAGCCACCAAGCCCCCACTACTGCTCCATTGCACAACAGAGAGTTCATGTTATAAGAGATTATAAGGAGTCAAACATCACAAAAGTATGAAACAGTTTAGGTATAGAGTCTGCATAAAAAGCATAGGTTAAAAAAGGAAAGAATCAGGGATCCCAACAGTTGGTCCATTTCCACTGTACCTATTGCCAGAAAGTAGCATAACTTAATCCTTGACAGCTTAAGGTAAGCTAGTCGGAAACAGAACACCATGTCTGTTAAATTCAGCTGCAAGTTACTGCTTGCATGACATACCAAGCTCTTATAAAACTACTAGCAGGTAAATATGAACCGGTACTCAATTCTAAGAACACATTCCACTCCTACCATCCACCAGAAAAGACTTGATCTTTCTGTAACATCTTATTTTCGAGAGCCCCAAAAATTTGCAGTTCACGAGCGAATACTATCTCATATCAAACAAAAAAGTCAAAGTCGACGATGGGCATGTGATCAATTTGTTTGGCAAGCAAGTAGGAACCCAGCAGCTCATTTTTTCCCCCAAAAGCAAAATTACTGTACATTCCCAGCCCTTCGTTCCCAGGAATCCAGGAGAAGGCAAAAGTAGCGAGGATCTATCTTCTGCCCCCTAAAACCCATAAAAGGGTGACCACAGTGAAAAGGCTCCCAACCCACATTTCCATTAAAAGGGATAATATTAACAATATGGAAAGACATGGCCCAGCTAAGTTCTGATCAATCGTGTACACTCCCAAAAACAAGGAAAGAGAGCAAAAGATCACCCAAAACAGAAAACAACCCAGATCACTTTCCAATTTTGGATCACTATCGAACCAGGAAAGAGGAAACAAGTGAAAATGGGAAATGATCACAAAGAAGGACCTGACGGTTAAGAGGAGCAGCAGCTTGGAAGAAGTAGAAGCAGGGGAGCCATTGAAGAGGTCGCGGGCAGCTCTGCCGAAGAACGACATGATGGAAAAAAGTCCTTCCAGGAGAAAAGGAAGGCGATACAAAGCTTTCTGCCTTCTTTCTTTAAGACCTGAGGGCTGAGGCCTGGAATCTCGTTTCTAGAGAAGTCAGCTAGACTACTGAACGTCACCACCACGCGCTCGAACTGGGCAGTGTGAACTGTGTGAAAGACTGAGGACTACCAGCAAAGAGAGGGCAATAATGCGTGGCCTGAATTGATGTGGACGGAGCGGGGTACACGGAGAATGATTGAACCAATATATTTCCTTTCTTTTACGGTCGTTTGCTTCACACTATGTTTTTTTAGAGCGGAAAACATGGGGAAGGAAAGAATAGGAAGGAAAGTGAAATTTTCGATAAACTTTTCCCTGTTTTTAAAGGTGAGCACAGTAATCGGGTGAAGGAAAAGAGGGGAAAGTTTCACTGTGGAACCCTCTCCCCCAAATCGGAGAGAAAACGCTCCACTAACTCATTCTCTTTCATCTTTTTATTTGCCAGGTTAATTAATCGTTCACTTTCCCTTTTTTATTTGCTACCCCTCTCCTCGCTCCTTGCTTTTTCTTCTTCTTCGTTCTCCCTCAAATGCGAACCCAAACTAGAAACAGAGATAGACAAACTGGAAGTCAGCTTGGCAGATTTGCTTCGTCGGAATAGTCTCGGTCGGATTGCAGCTGCCGACTAGGGGAGCGTTGGCGCCGGCGTGAGCACACGGCGGCAGAAGGGGGGGGGGGGGGGTTTAGAAACAGGGAGATTAAAATTGTAGGTCGGAGAATCATAGAGCGACAGATAGTTGGAATCGGGCGAGCGCAATTGGGATCAAATCGGGCCGGGCTGGGCGTTCGGGGTGAAGAATCCGACCTGGCGAACTCTGGGAACTGGGAGTTGATGGCCGAAGAATCGGAGAGCGGCTGAGAGCTGGAAGCCAGCAGCGCCACCATTAACCTACAATTAACCTCACCGACGGCTAACCGGGGGAACGAGAGTCTGCGCTAGTGGGGGATTGGCATTTTTTTCTTTTCTTTTCAAGAATGTTCCTCTGGACAAAAGTGATACATGAGAAAGAGATCCAGCATTCAGTGGGATGGGGAAAATATATTCAATTTGCTTTTGTACTCACACATATTATTATCTCTAACCCAGGCACTAATAACATGTAATAGATTTAATTGAGAGTGTAATAGATTTTAATTGATTTAGCTTGTTTCGGTATTTGTTCATCAATTATGTTTAATGAATCAATTCATTAGGTAACCATATAACTAATATCATTAGATAATTAGTTATCTCAATAATAAAATAAGGTATATATACGTTATGATAATATGTTATCTCAATAATATCTTATATAATTATATTATAAATGATGTTATCAAGTAGGGATGTCAATTGAACTCGGACACAAGTGCGATCTGCATATATTTATGTACACTTAAGTTTAGATGTTATGTTGACGAATCAATAAAATAGTGAACAAAATTTTAGTAATGGATTGACAAGTTTTTTCAAGCGATCAATTTTAGATTTGTAATGGTGAACAAATTAGCAAGTATTAATAACAAATTTAATTCATAATCGATAATTAATTGAAATAATAAAACACACAATTATATTATTTTAGTATTACATTACACAATACAACATACTTATCATATTTCTCAATATACTTTTTTTCATCTCAATTTTTCTTTTTCTTTACATTTACATAACCAATAAAATAATATATTCATCACACTTCTCAATACACACTTTCTTTCCCACTTTCCTCCATAAAACAACATTTTCTTTTCAATTTCCTTCACCTCCAAATCTCCCCTCCCCTCCTAATTTTCCTTCACCTCCCCTCCTTTTCCTCCTTTCCTTCGGAAACATAGTGTCATGGATTTGAAAAATGAGGGTTTTGGTAAAATCTGGGTTTTGGAAAACCATGGATATATGATGGATTTGGTGACATTATGGATTTGAACAAGTCTATTGTTTGCTTGATGGATTTGATTATGGATTTTGTTTGATTAGATTTGTGGATATTAAATACAAATTACCTAGTTACCCTTATTTAATTATATTTCTATATTATAATCCAAATCTTTCATTTAAAACTAATCCAAAACATAGAAAGAAATTTTACCACTTTGTGGATTAACAATTCAACTACAAATATAGAAATGTATTACAATTTGGCACTCATTAACAAGTCATCTAATAATGTACGCAATATTATGTATCAATTGCTCGCTTTATTGCTACAACTCATCATCTTCTTGCTAACTCACCGATGTGGAATCCGACACGACAATTAATCAAATAATAATGTACAAGATGAGCATAAAGTGTTTCTAGGTGAATCTAATATACATTCATATTTAAATAAAATACGATATTACAAAATGAAATGATAAATTCTCATATTTATAAAATACGAATTATAAAAGTTTACAGTTGCATGACCATTGAATTAAAGTAGGACAAATTTGTAATTAAAGAAATAATTAAGGATAGAAAGGTAATTTACCATCATGGATTTTAATCCATCACCCAAATCCCACCTCAAGAGGTGGAACTTCCAAGTCCGTGGGGTCCACGGATTTGGAACCCCAAAAGAGGTGGGCCCCACAAATTCCATATCCCTAATTCCCTAAGGCAAACGATGGATTTCGGTTCAAGTCCATGATGAATATATTTCTATGACCAAATCCATCACCAAAACCCTTAAGCAAACGACCCCTTAAGCATGTTACTTAAGGGATGTACCCTCCCGGACTCAGACTCGGAGTGCGAATTGAGACCCGAGCCGGCCAGCCGTCCAGCGTCCACCGACGACTGGTTAATTTCAAGAGCTTGTTGGATGTTAAAATGAGAGTTTTGAGTTTTTTTTTTAATTTGTTGTGTTATGGATTTAAAAGAGTGTGTTGTAGTCTTGTAGATTTAGTTAATTTTTTATCATGAATTTAAAAAAATTTATACCATCAGTCTCAAATTTTTGGGATAAATTGCAAGTTTGGTCAAAGAAATTACTAAACAATTTAACATTTGTCATTAAAAATATTTTATTCCATTCGTGGTCACTAAATTTAGTTCAATAGTTTAAGTTTGGTCACTATCTGTTACCTTTCGCCAGTCTCTATTAACAACATCATATTTTTGCTGACGTGGCTAACAAATATGCTGAGTGTCCCAATTTTAACCAAAAACAAACCGACTTGCCACTTCATACCCATTGCATGACCCAACCAAACTCCTGACCCGACCCCATCTTCTTGACCCTTCCTCTCCCCGAGTTCCCCTTCGTCATCTTTCTTCACCGCAAGCCAAGGACTCCAGCCTGGAGTTTGTTCGTCGACCAATAACTTTGCAGAGGCCTTTCCAAATCCCCACTCGCCCTCTCCTTAAACCCTCAACCACTGCTACCATGCCATTGTGATACCCCTCGCCTTATTATTCCCCGAGTCGCCGAGCTGCTCCGCCAGTAGGGCTTAGCCCGCTCCGCATCCTGATTCTCCCACATCAACAAGACCGTAATAATCACTCCACCTTTCCCAATTCTCCTTCCTCTTAAGAAGTTCTAGGTTTATGGTAGAAATGTAGCTGAGAATGACAGAGGTAGCAAGCTACTACTCTGCTCTTTTTATATCAGCTTTGTAATCAGGTTTACAATTGATTGTCACGTGTTACACTTACTTTGGTTGTGTTTAAACACTAACAATAATCTTTAACAACTAATCTACTTGTAAACAAAATGGTGTGTTGCACCACTATCAGCCTAGCCTTCTCTTTATGAAACGCCTTGCATACAGAAACGTTTCTTCTTCACTTGGAATGCATTCGAACCTTCTTCTCCTACAATCCTTGCTCAGTTCGGATTCTCATGAGTTCATAACTCTGTCACCCTCCCTCAAGTTGTGGATGGCAGTATGACTCCCAACTTGATTAGCAAATCCTTGAGGTGTGCCTGCTCCAATCCCTTAGTGAAGATATTTGCAAGCTGATTCACTGTATTCACATGTTGCAATCTGATCAACCCAGTTTTAATCCTTTCTCTTGTCACATGTAAGTCAATTTCTATGTGTTAGGTTCTTTCGTGGAAAATGGGATTCTCAGCAATGTGTATGGCTAACCTATTATCACAGAAGATTGTTGGAAGAGGAACCTTGACACTTAGTACTTCCAACAACCCTTTCAACCATTGAACCTCACATACTCTCATTGCCAATGCCATGTATTATGCTTTTGATGAAGATCTTGATACAATGGTTTGCTTCTTGGTCTTCCAGGTAAGCAATGACCTTCCTAAGAAAGTACAGTATCCAGTAGTTGATCTTCTTGTGTGTGGACAACTTGCCTAGTTTGAGTCGCAGAACCCTATCAATTTAAGTTCTGATCTACTATCAAAGTGAATCCCTTGCCTTGATCCATTCTTCAAGTATCTTAGAACTCTATGAGCTGCTTGTAGGTTCTCCTCATGAGGTTTCTTATGAAACTGGCACAATTGCTGGACAGTAAAGGCCGAATCTGGTCTTTTAATGGTGACATAGTGCAGTCTTCCCACCAATCTTTTATACTGCTCAGAATCAGATAGTGGAGTTCCCTAAGTTGCAGACAGCTTCACATTGGGGTCAAATTGGGGTTTGGCACCCTTTAGACTCCAGATAACCTGTTTCCTTTAGCAATTCAAGACAATACTTTCTTTGGTAGACACTTATCCCACTTGATGTCCTGTTAATTTCCGATCCCAGAAAATACTTCAAAGGGCCAAGTAGTTTCATCTTAAACTCTTGACTTAGAACCTTCTTAACCTGTTCCATGTCCTTCAATGCATCTCCTCTTATTATGATGTCATCCACATATATGAGTAACACCACAATTCTGCCACGAATCCACTTAGTAAACAAGGAATAGTTAGAGGCAGATTGACTAAACCCATTCTTCAGAAGAAAACTACTTAGCCTGGCAAATCATTGCCTGTATGCTTGTTTCAAGCCATACATTGATTTTTTCAGTCTGCAGACTATCTTCTGTGATCCATTTTGTTCCAAATCCAATCCTGGTGGCGACTGCATATAAACTGTAACATCCTGTTACGGCAAAACCCATATTTCGATCGCTAGAAAATTTCACGATTTAAAATCGAGCATTTCGACACTATTTCGACGAAAATCGGATTATCGATCGATCGGATAAGTATACGTATTAATTATATAAAATATATATATATTAATTAAGCGGCCGGGCATATATATTAACTTTCCCCACCCACCCCGTCCATTATCATCTTCTTCGGTTCTATTTTCTGGACCGAGAGCAGAAGCTCTTCAGGGGACGCGAGGAATTAAATTGCAAAGCTCAATTCTTGAGCTACAGTGATCCAAAAATCTCGTAAGTAATGGCTAATTCATCTATACATCGTGATTTATCAATTTAGAGCTTTAAAACGAGTTTTTGGTTCAGGAATTTCTTGAATTCCCGATAAGCTAAATTAGGGTTTCGGAGTATCCGGAAACCGGATTGAGCCCAAATTTCATATACGAGCTTCCTGCAGCGATGTAATCAATCCTCTAGTTCTAATCCCTGAATTTTGGCAATTATTTAGGCCGAGGTCCAAACCGCTGAATTTAGCTCCGGCCAGGGTTTGATGTGTTATCAAGAATTTGACCCGGAGCCTAGAACTAATATTGACGGGGATATTAGGACTGTCTCGGATTTTAATTCGGGGTTCCTTCGTGAAATTGACGTTTTAGTACGGGGAAGCTTAAACTAGTGTTTGAACGACCAGAACTGGTGAGGGATCAGCACGGCATAGCGGGTTTGTCGTATCACGATAATTATTTTGATGCTTAGAATTTATCTAGGTGAACTAGAATGGCATGATTAGGGGTGTATGAACTTTTGTGCTATATGTTGAACCCTGGATTGTTGTATGATATTATTGACTTGCCCTAATCGATATAAACCTTGTTTATGCTGATGATTGTGTATATGTTGCAAATTGTGGGCTTGACTGTTAATATGCTTTACGATGGTTCGAGAAGGTGATTAGGTATGATTTTTCATGATCGTTGTATTTGGATGCAAAAGTGGGAAAATATATATTCCCTGGTGATATTATGATTTTTAAGGAGGATGACTTGCACGAGGGTTTATCCCGAGGAAGTGCAATTATACGACTCCTGATTTACCTATGTTGAGCCAATTATGGCCAGGTCAAGTACATGTGCAAGTAATGAATTATGATTAAGCAAGATGAGATATGAATCATGTATAAGGATACCAAATATGAGTGTTGTGGTCTCACGGTCAACTACATAGTAATTAGGGCTCCCTATGCTATTACTCTATTATGATATGTATGATAGTCACACCTCTCATGTGGTGGTGACTGAAGAATTCTTACGAGATATGACCACACCCAGAGCGGTGTTGGGGTATGACTACACCCATAGTGGTGTGGGGTATGTATGACCACATCCGACGGGATGTTGGGGTATGTATGACTACATCCGACGGGATGTTGGGTATGTTTCCCGAGAGAGTTATTAGCATGGGAGTAGCCAGGCGCCTATGAGTAAAACATAATAAGATGCATATGCATAAGTCAAGGTGGTTGAGTCTTTTGCCTATTGGGATGTCGCAGGGCTGAGATCTGATCCTAGTACTTTGGCTTGTTTGCTAGATGTATGGTAGTGGTATGCTATGTTATGAACTCACGATGCTATGATTATCTCACTCAGCTATGAGCTGACCCTCTTTTATTCTTCTTCTCTGCTTATGACATGTGTAAGCAGATCATCAGCAGCAATAGATAGGTGTATAGGTGGGAGCTGAGCAAGAGTTGAAGACAAGATGAGGTATGGTCTTCAACCATTCTGTGATTGGACTACTACTCGGGATTTTGGCCAGTGATCCACACCTTTTTGTAAAAATGTTTTGAGAACGTTTTTCATGTGCATACTAGCTTCTGATGTAGTGTGAGATATCCACAGGTGTGGAAAGTTGATGATATGTGTATATGTTGTGTAACTGTGTAAGTTGTGACGATTATAGTATGTATAAGTATTGTATGCAGTTGTGGAGTATGAAAAGTGTGACTATGGCTAAGAAAAGCCAATGCATATGGTTGTGAGTATATATGTTTGTGATGAATTATTTTCCAGGATAAGTTGCAAGAACTGTTAGCCCATTACGCAAGTAATTCATGTCGAAATTTTATTTGGGTAAATTTTGATAATTAATGTAACACCCGAGATAAATTCCGCTGCAATTGTATGAACAATACGATTAGGCAAAACGTATAGGGTAGGGTGTTACAGTTTGGTATCAGAGCCCGGTTCCCTCTTTTTGCTGTTATGGCGTACTATACCCTATGGGAGGTTAAACACTCCTAAGGAGGGGAGTACCCCATAATGACTTAAACTAGGAATTGAGTTTGACATGATTATGCGTATTGGTATATTGGATGAAGCATCATGGTTTTCAAAATTGAGTTTTGAACTTCTATGTTTACAAGTAATTATTTTTGGAAAATTTTGTTTTAACCAAGTGAGAGAGTGGGTGAAGAATGAATTTTGTGTGGATCAATCTAAGGCCAATATTTCCTTGTAGCTCGCATGGAAGTTGTGAAAATGTTCCTACTGACCAGTCGAGAGGAGTGGGGGCGGTTGATGCAAGACCGCCAATATTAGACTATGCAAAGATGAAGAGTTTGGGTGGTAGGGACTTCAAGGGAGATGTGAGTCCAGATGCTGTAGTAGAGTGGTTGAGAGAGATGGAAGATGTGTTTGAATATCTTTATGCAACCCCAGAGGAAAAAGTGCAATATGTTATTTTTCTCCTAAAGGGGTACGCGAGGAGCTGGTGGTCCTCAGTCTCTAGAGTTAATGGTGAACGAGTTCAGTTCACCTGGGAGGAGTTCCTGAAGGCCTTTAAGACAGAGTTTCTTCCCGAAGCTTTTATCAGGGCAAAGAATAATGAATTCGCCAACCTTAAGCAAGAGAATATGACAGTTACTGAGTATACCATCAAGTTTGTTCGACTACTCTACTTTAAAGATGGGTTGGCGGATACTAAGCATAAGAAGAAGATGAGATACTTGCATGGGCTGCGGCTAGGGTTGAAAGAAAAGATCCACAGGGTTGATGAAGAGAGCATGGCCACAATCAAGGAGGCAGCACTTAAGTATGAAGCCTATGAAGTTGAGAGCCGAGAGGAACTGTCATATGCCATGAGATCACCACATCGACCGCTCCATAGGATCGCTCCATCCACTCCCACCACTGTAGCGTGCATCCCCTTCCAAATAGAAGGATGCCAGCTACGCCTTCTTCTCCTCTCTGTTTGGGTGGCTCTTGAACTACCTCTCCACCGTATACAACCACAACCCAACATCTCCATGACCATCAAACTTGGGAAACTCGATAACAGGAGGTTTAGCTCGGAAAACTATTCCATCAGTCATATCATAAGGGTAGTAGTATCCATCATACATTTCCCCGCCCGACCTGAATTGACCGGTTCCACCCCCAAAATATGGCCCAGACTCCGGCCCCATATGCGAGTGGTAGTTCCCCCACTGCGTTCTTCCAAGGACCGACTGACTTCTCCCGACCTGATTCAAGACCCTTGTCCTTGCTTCAGCTCTCGTCCACCTCGGCTCGACTCAACCCCAAGTGTGACCAAGGCCCGGTAGGGTGAGAAAAAGGACCAATATGGCCCCGGCGCGGCCCAGGTCCACCCACCAAAGCTGCTGCCTACGGCTGTCTTGCGTGGGTCCGGTTGACCCGGTTCAATCTGACTCCGGTTCGACCATTTTGCTCCGGCCCGACCCATCTCGACCGGCTCAGGTCGGCTACCCAGCCCAAGTTCGCTCCGGTTGGGCATGGGTCAGTCCACTGGGCCCCGTACCCCGCTGGCCCGAACCCTCTTTCGGCCCATAGAAACCCAACCTGCCTCCTCGCGAGTCCGCATATGGCGCCCAACCATCGTAGCCAGCAGCCTTCCCCTTGCCGCGGCCCTCCATCGCTTCTAGGCCCGTAGGAGTAGGCAACAAGCCCGGCCCACCGTCCTGTTGACTCGATCCGAGGCCCGCACGGTTAGGGTTAGGTAACCCTAATGTGTGGCTCTCGTCGCACCTCCTCCCAAAACCAGCGCAGCCAGCCAGCCTTGCTCCACCTCCACCGCACATCGAGGCGCCTACCCTGCTCCTGCCGACGCCGCGACTGAGCCTCCTATTTTCTAGGCCTTCGCACTGATTGCGGCAGCCCGCGCGAGGCGTCCCGCTTGGGTCTCAGCTTCAGCCTCCATCGTTTCTCCCCTCTGTCTCATCTCGGTTGGGATCACAGCGGGTAAGAAACGTGCCTGCATCTCCGCCTCTATTGGGGGAGGAGAGCCGCGGAATTTAGTGAGGGAGAGAGAGATAGTGTTTGAGAGAGAGAATTAGGTTAGGGAATAATTATTCTATTTCTTGCTTACCCGAAAAACCCCACCCGAACAGAATATATAAGACCGACAAATTCCCTATAACTACCCGAATAATGAATAACATCCTAATTGTATAAATATCACCAAAAACCCTGAAATAACAACCAAATTCCATCAAATAATAATAAACTGTCATCCCGCCCCAAGTACAGAAGACCCTAGGATTTATGTTTCCTACAATCCACCCTCCTTGAGACCAACCCTTCCCTCAAGGTTGGCTTCATTTCGGCTCCTCTTCCTCCTTGGTCGCGTCCGCCTCCTCCTTGGCCAGCTCCTTGCCTTCATCTTCTCAATTACCCACTAGCAGCATCAAATGACCCTTCGCACATTGGTGTCCCACGATGTATCTCTCCTTGCAATTGAAACAAATGCACTTGTAAACAAAGTTGCAGCATGATATTGGGCGAAAAAACTTCATTGAGTCCGCATTCGGGAATTTAGTGATAAGAGAGAGGATAGTACAGTTTACCTCCCTCCACATCATGCCAGAACAGTTTACCTTCCCCCAACTAGCTTCCAGATATCTTGGAAAAATTCAGTAGGGTAACCATCTGGCCCTGGGGCTTTACCCTTCTTCATGCCCTTAACTACTTTCCTTACCTCCTCTACTGTAACCATAGCACATAGCTCCGAGTAGTCCCCCTCTAGATGGAATTGTTGAAGTTGCTTTAGGGTGTCCACTGTTACTCTTTTCAAAGAATGATCCGGAGTTCCCAAAAGTTTGTAATAAAATTTCACAGCCTCCCTTCCCAAGTCGTCCACATCTTCTAGTACTTTGCCTTCCTCAGTCACTAATTGTTGAATAGTATTCCTTGCATGCCTTGTCTTGACCATACTATGAAAAAACTTAGAATTCAAATCACAATTCACCTACTGCTGCCTGGATTTCTAGCAATTAAAAATTTCATCAGCCTTTGCCTTCTTCACTCTTTCATGGATATCATAATATTGTTCTCTATTTAAGGCCTTCAACCTAACCTTAATCTGCCTCAGCTTGTGATACAGTTGTGCCATTGTTGATCCTGCTACTGGGCAAATCCACCCTTCCTTTACAAGACTATCATACTTCTGATGGAATTTCCAGAAGTGAAAATACTTGAAGGGACGAGGTAGTGTCTTTGCCTTAGAGTCAGTAGAGATTAAGAGACCACTGTGATCTGTCAGACCAGGTAAGAGAGTCTTCACTGGACTCCTAGGGTAGTGCTTTATCCACTTTTCAGTAATCAGAACACAATCAAGCCTTTTCGCAATTGGATTATCTGATTGCTTATTAGACCAAGTGAACCATGGACCTTGAGACCTATGATCTAACAATTGCAAATCATAAATCCAGAAGCAAACTGTTGTGCACTCTCCCCAAGGCCACCTGAATTGGAAGACTCGGTATGATCTAAAATAGTGTTGAAATCACCCAATGGTATCCATGGAATTGACAAATCCACCTTCAGTTTCAGTTCCTGATACACCTCATTTGAACCATAGACAAAAGTGAATTTAGTGGAGACTGCCCCTTGGAGTAGACCATGAATGTAGAAACCATTACTCTCCAATACTGTGAACCTCAACTCCTATTTACAGAAAACCCATATTCTACCAACACCAACAGAGGAGTAAGTATCCTTATACTTCCATCCTGGAAAATGACTATCAATAATCTTTTGCACCTTATCTTCAAGTACTCGAGTCTTTAAAATGGCTATCAGATCCGCCTTATACTGCTTAATTACTTCTACTATACTATCTTGTTTAGCAGGGCTGTTAAAGCCTCGCATGTTCCATACTAGAACATTCATCACTTGTTGAGATTTTGCCCCTCTGGGGCCAACCAGACTTTCCCTTACCTTTCTTTTGTTGACCATCATTCCCTAATTCAAGGAAGTGAACAGGATCCTTCAGTGGGGAGACCACAATTCCACCTACCTCAAACTGCTCCAAAGACTCAAGCACCGAACTACTAGCCAAACCCCCACTAGAACCAGAACCCACCATTGCCTGCTGGAAATCATGCTCCGATGGGAGACCACAACCCTGCCATTCACCACGAATAGTACCAACTGAGAGCTAGAGAGGTGACTAGATTCCCTATGACCCTCTGAAGACCAGCCTCTACCAAGGTTGGGGCCACGGGAGAAACTTGCACTGATTGACTAGGCTCTTAAGGTGGTTTGTCTACTTGAGCGTCTTCCACTGACTCAGGCTGCTCAACCCGCACAGACTGCACAACTTGCTCGACCTGCACAGCCTACTCAACCTGCTCAACCTCTAACTAAACTTCCTACTCTGGCAATGCACAATTATGACCTAACTGGTGATACTTCTCACAGATATTCGGTTGGTTACGCAGGACGTCGATCAGGGGCAACCCTCATAGCCTCAGGGAAAACAGAATCAACTCCCATCTCAACACAAACCCTCGGGTACCCCAACCGAATATCTAACCTACTTGACTTGTCAAACCAGAGAGGCCTCCCTATCATACTTGCTAGGCGAGTCAGTATCCTCCAAGTGACATGTTCAAGAGGTAGGTCAAGAAGACGTACCCAGATAGGAATCGTGGATCGCGACTGCCCTGCTCGGATGCCTGGTTCCCATTTCCTCAAGTAGCACATATCATTCTTCAGATACCATGGCCCGCTCGAGAAAACCCAATGAGCAGTTTCTACGGTAGGAAACTGGAATAAAAGCAACCTATCACCCAGCCACGAAACCCTAATCCGACCTTTTTTCCCCACAATCGATCTGCCCAAGCCTGGACCTGACGGATATGAGGACTGGAGGAAAGAAACTAGCCGAGCAAACACTGTTTCCATCGCACAATGTCATCGTCTTCCAGCTCGGCAGAGATGCGGAGTCCGCCATAAAAAATCTCAAATCCCACGTACACCAATTGATTCTCCTCGGCAATCCTAAAGAGATCCACTCAGGATCTCCCCGGCGAATCAGAGTCAGAGGCCATTAATCCCTAGCACCAGTTGAAAGAGCCATGGCGGCAGGGACGAAACCCGCCCAGTCGGAGCAGAAAAACCGTTTCAAACCTCTAACTAGGGATGGAAATGGGCCGGGTTAGGGGCGGGTTTGCCTAACCATCCCCATCCCGCTTTCAAATATCTATACCCATACCTGCCCCATACCCATGCGGGGGAAGGTTTTGCAAACCCATACCCATGGGTTTCAGGTACCCATGGGCCATGGGTAATACCCGCGCCGTACATCCAGCATTATAATATTTTCAATTATAACATTAAACGCACCTACTATATCATGAAGTCGACAAAAATCATTACCCATCTCATACCCATCAAACTTTTTGCAGGTTTTACCCATACCCGGTCACCCGCCCCACACCCGGTCAATGCGAGGATTACCCGCGTTGACAGGGACGGTCGTAGGGGTGGGCATTAGGTTTGATTTTACCGAACCGAACCAAACCAAATAAAAACCGACCAAAACCGAAATAATTGTAATTAGGTTTGAAATTCGGAAGTAAATAGGGTAAATTTTGGAACTCAAGTTCGTTTGAACCGAACCGAAATTTCGAAAAACCGACCGAATTCCGAAAATACAACCCACCTGCCCGAATCCCAGCCCATTACTCGCGGCCCAGCCTTCTTTTTTCAGCCCACTCCGCCCTAGTCCAACAAATTGGATTGGGCTTCTGATTGGTGGTCTGGGCCTGCTTCCTGCTGTCGTCTGCTACGTCTGGTCAATGGGGGCCTCTTGAATAGGGATGGCAATCAAACCCATGGCCGCTGGTATCCGACCGCCCCCGACCCAGTCAACGCGGGGAATCCCCGCATTGACAGGGTATGGGGCGGGTATGGGTAAAACCCGCAAAAAGTTTGATGGGTATGGGGCGGGTATGGGTTTGGCCTCCCCCGACCCATACCCATACCCATACCCGCCCCACGAAAAACATTTCTTCACATATAAAATATACATTAATTAAATTATAATATATCATTAATAGCAAGGATAACTCATGAAAATAAATAGTAGAAATACAATTGAGTGACAACCCAAATCAAAACATAATTCATTTCCTCCAAATCTTCCTTCATTCTTTGACTTTTTCCCTCATGTTTACAACATTATGTTAGTAAGTTATTTATTACTTAATAGATGTACCAAAGTCAGAGAATAATGATTTGGCTTGTATTGTTACTCAATCTTATGGATTATTGGATGTTTTAGAATAAGATGCTTAGAATAGTATTAAGAATGATTGTTTCTTTGTCGACTTTATGAAATAGTAGATGCGTTTAGTATTATAATTGAAATTTTTGTATGTAAAATTTTAGCTATTATAATATAGGATGTACGGGGCGGGTATTACCCATGGGTACCCAAAACCCACGGGTATGGGGATGGGTTTGCAAATCCTTCCCCCGCATGGGGTAATGGGGCGGGTATGGGTTTGGATATTTGAAAGCGGGGATGGGGATGGTTTAGGCAAACCCGCCCCATTGCCATCCCTACTCTTGAAGTCTTCAACAAATCGACCGTCTCACTCTCTGCCGCCTGCGAGACTGCGACTCCTAACCCTAGACGAGATCGCAAAGGGAAAGCCGGAAAGGGAAACTACGAAGCAGCTGAGGCAGCGACTGCCGACTGCGACTCCATCTCGTCCGACCTCCACCACCTCCCGAGCCCGGCGACGCCGACGGCCCGACCCTGAGAAGCAGCTTCGTCTCCCTCTCGACGCGATCCTCACCCTCCACGAGCACCCTCCGGCCCAGACCCATTGGTCTCCGCCTCTCAGGCTCCCACAATCCCACCCAGACCGAGGCAAGCACCTGCCAGCCGTCGAGTCTCCTCTTGCGCATTGAATCTTCTGCCGACTCCGACTGTCATCACTCGGCACTCGCCTCCTTTACTCCGACACTCCAACTCCTAAGGCAGCAGGCAAAAGTTTCCTGTTACAGCGAACCAAACCAGAAGGCAGCAAGCAAAAATTTGGCAGCAGCTATGAATTTTGGTTCTGGACAATTAAACTGAACTAAGCTGTATTTCGGTCCTGCCGAGCCAAATCGAAGTATAGCTCTGTTCGAATTCGATTGGGGTGCAGGGGAAATCGGAAATTCGACATATCCTAATTCGATTCGATTTAAACCAAACCAACCGAACAGCCACACATAGACGGTCGGATACCTGTGAGCATGATTTGATTGCCATCCCTACCTCTAACTTTCTAGGGAGAGAACAGCTCAAATGAAACTTACGCTTGAGAAGAACGAATTAAAGATCCTTTTAAACAAATCTAATCAATTTGTCCCTCAATGAGCAAACAAACCAAAAGGTACATCTGTCATATGGATTACAATAGTTGGCGCTAACAGTCGAAAATCAAAAGGTAAAGCCAAAAATACAAGAAACTTCAGAATCCAATTTACTCCATGTACTGTTGCAACGGCGGCAAGCATTCAAACGGCGATGGCTCATGAAGTCACCTAGTTCGTCTTCCCCTTTGGTACTAGCCTACTAGCTGAGACATACACAACGCTATGCAGCAGATGATCACAAAAAATAAAAGTCAATTGAAGATATATGGAAAGCTATCACATTCCAGAGAAAAAAAACGGAATTTGGCCGATTTTCCAGACCCTTGAGAAATTATAAGAATCTGCAGCATCTGTTATATTCGGCAGAAATTCACTTTGCGAAGGTTTTTCTAACAAAGTTAGAGTGGGCCTCAATCCAAAAGAGAGTTTCTTGCCCCCCTGCTGGGGACCTTCGCATTATTTACCCAAATCAATGCAAAACGCATAACACATAACAAACAAAGAAAGCCAGTTTAAAACTCACTCTACGAACTATGAATCCACCAACTTGAAATCACGGATAAATAACAAATCAAGTCTCAGATTGATCCGATGTTCGCATAGAACTCTACGAAGGCAAACTTGGATGTAAGTGCATTTTGTTACTACAATGGCAACTCCATCCATAGGTCCCTCGATCCTTCTCTGCTTACCCTAGAGACAAACATTTTATTTCTAAAATAAATCAAGTAGATGCTCAGTGAATATGAATAAGAATTCATCTCATTCTACAAAGCAAGCGTTTTGCCACCTCGCAGTCGATGAACTTTGAAGGTAATATATAATCATCATAGCAACTACATATTACTGATCAGAAAAACTTGGGAACAATTATAACATTTCGAAAGAGAATCAAAGCTTCTACAGTATTTTAAGTACAGTCTTTAAAATTTATGACTCAAGAAGATGCTCAGTGAATACGAACCAAAACTTGTTTCATAATTGCAAAGGCAGCAGCAAAGCCACCTCGCTATCAATGGAATTTGAAGCTTAATAATCATCATAGCATCCGCATACTAACTAACACGAATCATTTGAAATTATTTTGACATAGTTGAGTAGGGAACGAAATCTAGTGCTGTGATTTAACTCCTATCTCGTGGGTTGAGCAAGAGACGAAGCTGATGACAACACTACACTCTGCGAGTTTTTTCAGACTCTGAAGCCATTGAAAATTGACCAACAGGGTATAGTTAAACTCAATACATTAACAAAATGGAAGAAAGAAAACACGATAAAGAAACAGGGACAAATAGCCTTTGAGAAAATGCTGTTTGCTTCAGTTAAATCCGTTAATATCCAAGTAATGTAGCTTACACCATGTAGGTTCTCCCTGATAAACAGGGGCATGGCTCCACTACAACTCACAAAATTGGATTAGATCGTCATCAGCAATCTCCAATACAAAGCTTTTGAAGAAAAATCATGAAGGGAATGAACACCCTCAGATAAACCCGTCAATATCCCTGTTATGTAGCTTACACCAAGTAGGTTCTCCCTGCGAACAGGGGCTTGGCTCCACTACACCTCAAAAGAGTGGGTTGGATCATCATTGGATGCTACACTAAGCCCTCGTCAATGTTGACAAATTATAGCTTCAAAACAAGTTATTTAACAAATTTAATACAAAAAAACTATTCCCCAATATCAAATAAGTTTTGAGATTTGAATCTAGATTATCAATGGCTCAGAAAGATTTCAGCTTTCTCGATCACAGAATATCAGAAGCAGAACTGGCGTTGAAGCTGTTTAAGTCTCATCACAGCCAATAAAACCAAATAGCTTACAATATTTTAGATAAAACCCACGATCAAAAGAAAACATTGAACTAGAAAATTCACCAAAAGACTAGGCTCATATTAAGAAATTCAACCATAGTTTTCCATTTGCTTCATCGATTCCTCTCAGAAGCGCGGATAATTGTCAAATCATCGCCGTCTACAGAAGTAAACAAACCATTTTCCCAACAATCACCACAGCCTACACATCTAAGCAAACCATTTCCCAACAATCACCACTGCTCACACATCTAAGCAAATCAAGAACAAGAACAGCAAAAGAAAGCAATCGAAGGTAGATCAAGTTATAGCGGATGTCCTTAGAGGTAGAACTAAGAATCAAGATTAACCCCCACGTTAACACCGCCATAGAAATCAATTTCTGCCTCTATGACTAGCTCAATTTCCAATCTCATAAAATTTAGAAAACCGGCTAAAGGTGAAGAGGCACGAACACATAACAGAAGGAAAAGAAGAATTCAATAAGATTGGTGTAATTTTGGAGAGATGTATCCGTCGATTTGACACAGAAGAAGCCACAAGAGAAAAAGGTACAGAGGCTACACTGCAACACTTGACGGCGAACTGCTCTGGCACGAGCAATGGGGCTTTCACCGTCACTGGGGCGTAGTGCTCCTAAGCGAAGCCCGGGGTTGCATCATGCGAAACTGTCATAGACGCTCGAACAACACGACCTACGGAGAAGCTGGTTATCAAAACTACGGCGGAAACGGGAGACGATGCTTTGAAATTGAGAGTAGAAACTGCGGTTGTAGATTGCGATTGGAGCTCCCAGTATTTTATAGCCTCGCCTCCGTGTTTTCCAACCCTAGTAAAACCCTAGTTCCCGAGAACGGAGGCATCGCCAGCGGTGGATCGTTCACTTTGAAGAATTCTTGACTGGGCCAAGGAAGAGTATATTGGGTTCAGATCAGAATACTAATGGCCTGGGCGAAGGCTGAGAGAAGAAGCACGATGATTAATAATATCAATGCAGGCCCAATACCTACTTCGCGGGTCCAGTTTACTCTTATTGTCCATCCAGACTTATTGGTACTGTTTCAACTCGGATTGAACTTAGGTGTGGGTGGGTGCAGCTTAGGCGTTGGTTGGTTCGAGACGAGATTCATGTGGTTTAGTTGTGTTTTGATTGTGTTTTGCTTTCTGGTTGGAACTCCGGTTGCCTTGGGCTCCTCCTCTACTTACCCCTCAAAACGCGCTGATCACCTGGCAGCTATCTGTAAGTTTGTAAGTTGTAACCAACCAGAAACTGATATTTGCTTCTTTGTGTTTCGTGCAGGCATTTTGGGATAGCATGCGCCGCCTAGGGAACTGTGGGGGGAGATGACTGGTGCCTCTTTTCTTACCACATATCCGTATCCCACTTTTTTCCCGGCCACATCAACTACACAGACTGACGAGAGGGGTCACGTCCAATGCCCTTTGAGATATATATATATATATATATATATAGAGAGAGAGAGAGAGAGAGAGAGAGAGAGAGAGATTGAAGTTAAGAGATTTGCGTTCTCCTCTCCTACTTTCGCTCCACTCATTTTTCTATTTCCACTCTATTTTCTCTCAATTTCCCCTCTGGTGTCTCTTATATTTTCTTTTTGGGAGATGAGCAGAATTGGAGTGATCGACTTGTGGGTTTTAGACGCCTGGAAAAGTTTCAGAGAAATGTTACGGTACAAGAATTCAAGCTAAATTGATCGTCCCAAACCCACAAGTATACCCGTCGATCACCATCATTCATAGTCCACTGTGTTGGTTAATTGTATAAATCAGTGTCAATTGGGCTTATTTAGTAGTTTAGTTATTATTATCATTGTTTAGGTAGGAAGTGTTGCAGTCGTGGGTCATTGTTTGTCAAAGTAGGATAAAGAAAAGTGTAGCTTATTGGCCAAGCAACGTGGCTGAGTATTAGGTTTATGAGTCTATAAATATGTACTTCAGCATTAGTTTGTATTATGGTTGATCAATGGAAAACAGTTTATCTTTGCATATTTGTTATTCGTTTAGTAGTTCGTAGATAGGAGTACCAGTAACGTAAATTGGGGTTGTTCTTGCCATTAAGGAGAGCCTCTACTCGAGAGTGTTGAGAAACATATCCGAAGTTCGCGTGCGTAGGTTTCAACCAAGAAATCTACGCAACAATTGGTATCGGAGCCTGGTTCCGTGCACACCGGAATCCAGGTTACATAACTTCATCATCACACGTTGTCTCATTATGTTCCACCAGCAGCTACATCCCTATTACTCGCAGCCAACATATTCACCATACGAGTATCAAGATCCATACTACGTTCCATTGAATCCTTCGCTACCATATGATTACTCCTACGCCATGAATCAACGATTCTATCAATATCATCAAGAATGGGGACTTCATCAAAATTGGAATGGCTACTACTACTCAGCTTCCGACGGCACAGAAGAAGGTTCTACCGTTGTTTCGCCTGAGTTCAAGAAGCATATTAGGGCGGCGTTCTTACCCTACAATTTTGATCGTGAACTATACCAGCGGTTTTAGAATCTTCGCCAGGGCCCTCGTACCGTCGAGGAATACTCTACTGAATTCTACTCCCTACTAACACGTGTGGATTCCAACGAGTCTCCTCTTCAGCTGGTGTCTCGATACATTGGTGGTTTGCGCCTCCAACTTTAGGACGTGCTAAATGTGTTTGACCCGATAAGTGTGGCCGAGGCACACCAGCGGGGATCCCAGGCTGAGAAACAGCTCGCCCGGTGAAATCCACCCGCCTTCAGACAACCGGTGAGCACCCCTAGCGGCTCCGCTCCAGCCTCGCACCCTCCACGGGTGGCAACTACCCCTCCACCATTCCTCAACTCTGCGGGCAACCAACCAGGCCGTATGGGCGGACTTCGTTGTTTTAACTGCGAGGATGTCGCAACCCAAAGTCTAACACTCGGGGACTTTTCACAGAGGCGGAGGAGGCTAGGCAAGAGGACCTTCGCGACCCTCCCAATCTACGACGATGGTGATTCAGAGGAGCATGTTGTGGGAGACGTTGGCCCTCTACTAGTGCTGCATCGCTCGTGCATAACCTCGCGTCTACCGGACACTGAGTGGTTTCACTCAATGTCACCATCGGAGGCAAGGTGTGTTCTTTCATCATCGACGCGGGCAGTTGCGAGAATGTGATCTCAGAGGTAGTGGTGTCTAGACTGGGGCTCGCAACTAAACCACACCCCTAGTCATATCGTCTCTCCTGGCTTAGCCAGGGTATTGATGTTACCGTCTACAAACGTGTATTTGTCAGCTTTTCTGTCGGTTCTACATACTGCGATACTGTCTACTGTAATGTGGTCCCTATGGACGCATGCCATCTACTTCTCGGTCGACCATGGAAATATGATAACTCAGTTTATCATGACAGACGTGCCAACACGTATAACTTCCTCTTCCGGGGCACTAAAATCGTTCTCATGCCTACTAAGCCCAAGGCGACAGCTGTCTCTCCAACACCCGCTTCTTCCCCCACAACCCTTTTGTCTAGAGGAACGTTTCAAGCTGACATGGAGGAATCGGGGATGGTCTTCCTTGTCTTTTGTTCGCTGTGGCAAGGAGACGCGGCCTCCTCTATACCCGATCGCGTGCGGCCACTTTTACAGGAGTTTTCTGACATATTTCCTGAAGTCCTGCCTAATGATTTACCTCCATTACGTGATATACAACATCATATTGACCTCGTCCCAGGTTTCGTCCTTCCCAATCGCCCTCATTACCGTAGGAGCCCCCAGGAGCATGAAGAGCTCCTTAGACAGGTCAAGGAACTTCTCGCCAAGGGCCATGTGCGCGAGAGTCTTAGCCCCTGTACTGTCCCAGCTCTTTTAACACCCAAGAAAGATGGGTTGTGGCGTATGTGTGTTGATAGTCGAGCCATCAACAAGATTACTGTACGTTATCGTTTTCCTATTCCCCGATTGGACGACTTGCTGGATCAACTAGGAGGCGCTACTGTCTTTAGCAAGTTTGACCATAAAAGCGGCTATCATCAAATTCGTATTTGCATGGGTGACGAGTGGAAGACTACCTTCAAGACTAGGGAAGGCTTATTTGAATGGCTGGTTATGCCCTTCGACTTGTCCAACGCCCCCGGTACGTTCATGCGGGTGATGAACCAGGTACTTCGGCCGTTTATTGGACATTGCATGGTCGTCAATTTTGACGATATCTTGAATTATAGTGACAATGAGCCGGTCCATCTCGACCACCTGTGGGACATGATGTTGGTTCTCCGCCAGGAAGTTCTACACGGCGACGGCCAAATGTGCTTTCCTTTCTCCATCGATCCAATTCCTTGGTTATGTGGTCTCGCAAGATTGCCTTCACATTGATCCGAGTAAGGTTTGGGCAATAGAGAAATGGCCTCGTCCATCGTCCATTACCGAGGTACACAGCTTCCACGGGTAGCTTCTTTTTAACGTCGTTTCATCCATCAATTCAGCGGGGTCATGGCGCCCCTCACAGACTGCATACAGGGTTTGAAGTTCTCATGTACCTCCGACGCGGAGGCTGCCTTTCTGGAAATCAAGGCTCGACTTGTCTCTGCCCCCATCTTGGTACTTCCTGATTTCACCCAACCTTTTGAACTCCATTGTGATGCATCGAAGACCGGTATCTGGGCTGTCCTTAGTCAATCCAGCCGCCCCGTTGCTTACTTCAGTGCGAAGTTGTCTGGTGCCAAACTTCGCTTTAGCACGTACGACGTCAAATTCTACGCGGTTGTGCAAGCCATTAAGCATTGGCGCCATTATTTGTTCCACCGTGAATTCGTCCTCTACACCGACCATGATTCTCTCAAACACCTGGGCAGCCAAGACCAGATTTCTCATCGACATGCTTCATGGATTTCGTACCTGCATCAATTCACTTTTGTGATCAAACACAAGGCTGGATTTTCTAATCGTGTGGCAGACGAAATAAGCCGGTGAAGTGGGCTACTGACAGAGATGCGCGTACAGGTGCCCGAATTTGACTCGTTCATGGCTCTTTATGTTGATGACCCTTATTTTTTGCAGATTTTGGATCGTCCTCAGCGCGGTGACTCGACCGATTTTGTGTTGGACGACGGGTTCCTCTTTCATGGGGTTCAACTCTGCATCCCTTCTTGTAGCTTGCGCCTGAAAATGATTCAAGAACTCTACAATGAAGGTCATGTGGGCCGAGATCGCACATTCTAGCTTCTTTTAGCTTCTTACTTTTGGCCCTCGATGCACAAGGAGGTCGGTTGGTTTGTGGCCCGCTGTCGGAGGTGTCAGTTGGCAAAAGGTACTGCAACTAATGTCGGGTTATATCGGCCCGTGCCTATTCCTACCCAGCCTTAGTCCGATGTGAGTATGGACTTCGTCCTCGGTCTCCCTCGTACCCAACGTGGGTCTGACTCCATTTTTGTGGTCGTGGTGGATCGTTTTATACCCTGCAAGAAGACATCGGATGCGATCGATGTTGCCCAGCTCTATTTTCGGGACGTCTACCTTCTTCATTGTCTTCCTGCGTCCATCGTCTCGGATCGCGATACACGCTTTGTGAGTCACTTCTGGCGCAGTTTATGGCGTATGGTTAATACACAACTGAAATTTAGCAGTGCTAATCATCCGCAGACCGACGGGAAAACGAAGGTTGTTAATTGTTCTTTGGGGAATCTCTTACTCAGTTTGGTAGGCGATCATCCTAAAGCTTGGGATCATAAGCTCCCTCAAGTGGAGTTTGCTCATAACCACGAGGTCAATCGCTCGACAGGCTTCCCGCCGTTTCGCGTTGTATATGGGTTGTCCCCGCGAGGGCCTCTTGATTTGCTCGCCCTTCCCAGCAAGGTCCAGCCTCACGCTACGGCTGCCGATTTTGTGAGTCAGCTAGCCCAGATTCATACCGCTACCCATGACCGCCTGGTGGCCTCCATTCCGGCGTACAAGACTAGTGTCGAACAGCGCCGCTGCGCTGTGGAGTTCGACGTTGGTGACTTTGTTTGGGCTATCCTCACCAAGGATCGTTTTCCTGCCCATGAGTATAGCAAGCTTGCAGCGAAGAAGATTGGCCCTGTCTAGATTGTGGAGAAGATTAATTTGAATGCGTATCGCCTGTGCCTTCCGAGCCATGTTCGTACGTCTGATGTTTTTAATGTGAAACACCTTGTTCTTGTCATGGCGGATTCATCTTTGGACGAGGAAGCCGTGGATTTCGCGGCCGAATCTTTTCTACCCCAGGGGAAAATGATGCGGAACACTGCAACGTGCGGCCTTAGTGATGGGCTTCATGAGCATTTTGATTATTTTGTTTGTTTAAAGACCTTGACAGTAATTTTCTTTCCTAGTTTTAGTCGGATTAGGTTTTCATTGTCTTAGCTATATATATCGGCTCTCTTAGTCCTTTATTAGGCAGTTTTTGATATTGAATAAAAGAACAAAAGAGGGTTTCCTCGAAAAGTCGACTCTCGGCTGTTCTCTTGAATCAACGAGTTTTGATTTACCCTCCTTCCTCCCACGTACGCTGCATAAAAAATAATAAAGTTTGAGCTAATAATACCATAACCTGTTGTCCCATAATAAACCACTACCCATATCTGCAATTATCATAAGACCTTAAATGGATGAGCATAATAACAAAATCCACTGCCCATAAGCGACTGTCCCCATAATAAAAAAAAATCCCACCAAATCATCATTCAACCAATCGATGAGAATGGACGAGCAGTTAAGCTAGAAATCAGATTGATGCTATCTAGTCATACAATATGTATGTTAAGTCTTTCAGAATCATATTTGAGCTAATTGAATAAATCCTAATGGGTAATACGGGTACCCATACTACCCAAACGGGTATTAGCGGGTAACCCGTGAGTACCCGATATTGAAATTCATAATCCCAAGTCCCATCCCGCAATGAATATAACGGGTATTTGGGTACCCGTAATCCTCAAAAAATGGGACGGGTTTGGGTATATTGAAATACCCGTTTCTCGTTGCCCACCCCTACACTAACCCCACTAAATACCCTCTAACTCACGCCACGATCCTACCTCTAACAACCCATAATTAAATTATTACTTTTATTATTTAAATGCGCATAACAAAGAGATTCATTTTTTCCTCGGATTTCTCTAGGGATGACAACAAAACCCGAACCCACTAGTACCCTACCCGCCCCAAATCGGTCAACATGGGTAAAACTCGTGTTGACGAGTTTTGGTCCGTGTTCGGGTTTAAACCCGTTCACTATTCATTGGGTTTGGGTTTAGGTATACCCGCCCCATGGGTACCCGCCCACACCCATATAATTAATTTTCCTGGTATGTTTAGTATTCTAAGCTACTAATATTCTTTATATTTGTGGAGACATATCTAATTTTTTCTTTTTAATTGTGTAGAATGAAGTTGATATCATCGAGTGGAGAGTGAAGAAGCTTAATTGACAATGAGGAAGAAGTTTTCAATTAATCATTTTGTTTATGGATAATTTGTGATTTGCTTCAATTTTCTTGAATTTTCTAGATTGGCGTTGAACAATTTGTATGGTTAATTTGTGATTTTGCTTGAATTTTCTATAATGGTGTTTTATATATGGATAATTTGTATTGAGAGATTGATATTTGACTTTTATTTTGATAGGAACTTGTTATTGTAAAATTTTTACGACAAAAACTCATGGGTACCCATGAACCCGCAAATACCCAGCGAGTTGGGTTGTGTTTGAGTTTTCAAACCTATTGAGTTTTACCCCGAGTTTTTTTCACGGATAAACCCACGGGTTTGCGTTTGGCAAAACCCGACCCCACCCGACCCATTGCCATCCCTCTCTCGAAGACCAGGTGACTTTTGTGGTAGCTTCGTTGGTTTTCTTTGTGACACCGGAATCTGGATTTATGTCTATTTTCTTTTCATTCCAAATTCAGGTATCCGAGCTGCAGCCATTTCTGGAGAGAGGTGGGACACAATCTCATGAACTGGAGGGTTTTGGGTTGGCATATTGATTTCTGAAGTTTTAATTGTGTGCTTTGGACTTTTTTGCCCATTTCTGGAAAATTAATTATGAGTTTGCATTTCTCTGAGGGACCCAAATGGGAATTGGATTGATAATCAGGAAGACCTCAAGGCCTTAGTGATGCATTTCTATGAAAACTTGTACACCCAGGAAGATGGAGTCTATGAGGATCTGATGCCTAGAGGCAGGTTTCCGCGTCTGCAGCAAGCTGATCTCCTCAGGCTGCTTCATTCTTTTCGTATCTCAGACTATCATATGGCCATCTTTGGGATGAAGCCTATGTCGGCTCCTGGGCCGGACGAGTATCAGGCTATTTTCTACCAGAAGTTTTGGCCTCTTGTGGGAAAGAATCTGACTGAGCTGGCTACTCACTTTTTTGAATCAGGAAATCTCCCGGATGAGGTTTTCGAATCCACGTTGGTTCTTATCCCGAAGGTTGATCATCCTGAAACCCCTGGTCAGTTCAGACCCATCAGTCTAAATAATGTGGTGTTGAAGGCCATTACCAAATCCATAGCTAACAGACTCAAACCTCTTATGCCAAAGCTAGTAGCTCCGACCCAGAGTGGTTTTATCAAGGGAAGGCAAACGAATGACAACATCTTATTGCTTCAAGAGATCCTTCATTCGCCGAGGAAAAGGAAAGGACCAAGGGAGGTCTGGTTATTAAGATTGATCTAGAGAAGGCTTATGATCGCCTTCACTGGGGATTTCTTCGGGACACTCTGGGAGAGATAAGCCTCCCTAGTTCTTGGATAAGCAGGATTATAACGTGTGTGGAGAGGAACAAAATACGGATCAACTGGAATGGCGAGCTGACCTCGGTGTTCAATCCTACTAGGGGCGTCAGACAGGGAGATCCCTTATCCCCTTTTCTCTTTGTTTTATGTATGGAAAGATTAGCTCATCGTATTGAACAAGCTGTAGAGGAGAAACTTTGGAAACCACTCTCTCTCACCAAGGGTGGCCCAAAGCTATCTCATCTCTTTTTTGCTGACGACCTGATTTTGTTTGCTGAAGCTGAAGGTGGTCAGATTGAAGTGATTCGATCGTGCTTGGAGGATTTCTGCTCAAGTTCGGGACAGAGAGTGAACTTGCACAAGTAAGCTATGTTTGTGTCCCCTAATATCCAGAGAGACAGAGCGCAGAGGCTCAGTGCAAGGGCTGGGATTACTCTTACCAGTGATCTGGGCAGATATCTGGGACTAAAAGCTATTAATGGCAGGATCACTCAGGCCAGAAACCAGGAACTGGTGCTGAAAATTCAACAGAAATTGGCTTCATGGAAAGCAAATCATCTGTCAATTGCTGGACGGATTACCTTGGTGAAATCTATAGCGTCTTCCATGGCAGTTTACCCCATGTTTACCGAAAGATTACCTAATTCTATTTGTAAATCTCTTGACAGGATCAATCGGCAATTCGTGTGGGGAGAGGAGGACGGCAAGACGAAGTTTCACCCAATTGCTTGGGACCAGATGACCTTGCCAAGACAACGAGGGGGCGTGGAGATAAGGCCAACATGACTTGCGAATCAAGCTATGCTGGCCAAAGGAGCCTGTAGCCTGGTGAAGGAGGATAAAAAGCTGTGGGCTCGAGCTATGAGGAGCAAGTACGAGAGGGATAGAAAGGGGATTCACGTGCTTAGTAAAATAAAGGGAAGTTCCTTTGCCTGGAACAGTTTCTCCCAAACTGTGAACCTTTTGAAAAAAGGGATTGCTTACAAAGTTAAAAATGGGCAAGGCACTAAGTTCTGGTCTGATGTATGGATTATGCAGGAACCACTGGTGGAGCTGACAACGACTGAGGTCCCTTTGGAGTACAGAGACAAAAGGGTGGCTGACTACTGGGATGCAAATACAGGGTGGAATTTTCAGGAGATTCAGCCGTACCTCCCGCCAGAAATCATTGATAAAATGCGGGCTGTTTGGCTGGATCCTATGACTAGCGACGAAGATACTCTTTTTTGGAGAAATACTCCCAATGACAGGTTCAGTGTTAGCTCGGCCTATCAGACCATGACGCCAGATCAAGCAAGCCAGGATCGCATCGACTGGAGGAAGATTTGGAGACTCCATTGCCCAGAAAGAGTCCGTTTCTTTATTTGGCTCGCCGCTAAAGGGAAGCTGTCTACTAACAATGTTCGAAAGTTTCGTCACCTCACTACTGATGATACGTGCCAGCTTTGCAAAGAAGCAGTTGAGACCAATATTCACTGCTTGAGAGACTGCACAGCCACGTAGATGATTTGGGAAAAGCTGCTCCCTGTCCAGGCTCATCAGAGCTTCTTCGCTACAGATCCGGTGAGTTGATTTGAAATGAACCTGGAGAAGAAACTGGGGGTGGATATCAAGGAGGACTGGCCGAGCCTCTTTGCCTTAACGTGCTGGTATGTTTGGAAGTATAGAAACGAATTTATTTTTCAGGGGAAAAAGATGGCTTTTGCCTCCTCTTCTTCAAAAAAAAAAAATAAATAAATAAAAAATTATGAGTTTGCATAATGCCATTGCTTTTTTCGCCTCAGGGCATTCATTCAAACCCTCGGTAATCCCATGACGGTGAGCTATTTTGAGCGGCTTCTTAGTGTAGGGATTGTCTATGTCAATAGAGGGTTAAATTTTACCGACCTATCAGAAATATGTTGGTGGTGATGATGTTACCGACCTTTAAATTATGGGATCACCGAGGGTTTGAATGAATGCCCTGAGGACACTAATACCTTCGTGGGTTTCATTTTATTTCAATGGTTCTTGGGACACTAATTCTTCCACTTTTGCAGGCTCAAGTTGTAGTTGGAACAACTAAATTAATGGTGGCACTGGGAAGCAAGGGCAGTGGTTTGATGATGTGTTTACCTGGGGTGATGCATCTTGGAATACGTTCAGTATGATTGTCTTCTGGAGATATATTGATTGCCAACCAGAAATACACTAACAGCCTGTTTGGAAAGTAACAAATTTTAAGAAATGGAATTCCATTTTCTAAAATCAAATGAATTCTCATATTTGGAACACTCTTCAGCCTGTTTGGAAATGCTAAATTTTGAGGAAATGGAATTCCAATTATCAAACTTTTCATGATTCTCATGTTTGGAAGTAAAAAATAAAAAGGAAATGGAATTCCAAAAGGTAAAAAGTTGGAAATTCTAAATCCTATCAAAAGTGGTCGGAATTGGTGGAGGGAGTGACGGAATTAGTGGACCCCATATTAATTTTGACTCACCTTTACAATAAAGCCCTTACTACTTTTGGATTTGAAATCATTAATACCAAGGATATTATTGTAAAAGCACTTGTAAGAAAATAAAAAAGATGAAATCATTTCCCAAACTTTTGGATTTGTTTCAAACATAAACTCTTGAAATGAATTCCCACTTGAATTCATATTCTCACAAGAAATAGAATTCATTTTCTAGCAGAATTATATCCAAACAAGTTGTTTTTTTTTTATGAAAAATGGAAATCATTTCCTACAAAATTGTGCAAATACATTTCCGATCAAAACTGGTCGGAATTGGTTTATATTTCATTGGAATTTGTGGGGCCCATTGCTACTTTAACAAGTAATCTCCATTCTAGCCTTGTATTCCTCTGCATTACACTTATTAATTAAGTTATTTTTTGCTTTTGTCAATCTCCTCCCCACACGTTGCATAACGATTTAGACTTTGGATTTCATGATTTTTTTTTCCCAGATCTAGAAGCTATGGGCGCTTCATCACTCATTTCTTTGGAAATTTTGTTTTGCATCAATCTCTTTCCATTTGTTATGTGGTTATATTAATAGATTACAGGGACACAATAGTAAAAGTATTTATAAGAATTCATTTCATATTCTTCCAACACATAAACAAGATATGATTTCCCAAACTTTAGGATTTATCCCAAACAAAAATTATGAAAAGGAATTCGTACATGAATTCTAATTCTCATAGGAAATGGAATTCTATTCCTATAGGAACTAGCGTGGCCCCGGCCATTTGGCCGGAGTAAGGTGAGGTATGAAATTTGATAATATAATGTGGTGTATAGCTTATTGTTGTATAGTTTTTTTTTGGAAACACGTGATAAAAATACTGAATTTTAGTAGGAAAGAGACATGAATGATGCAACGAATCAAAAATCAGCCTTATGAACCAAAATCAAGTATCTGTTACCTTGTGAAACAATATTGTTTCTGGTAATAAGATAAGGTGGAGTAAGTTTTATAGAAACCGAATTCCAGAAAATCAAATAAAAAATCGCCTATCCCACTGGTTCTTGGGAAATGAGCATCTCGCAATCGTTGCTAGCTTTTACTCGGCCCGTTGGCCGATTAATTTGCTTTATAAAACTTTCATCTTGCCATCATTGTGCTTTCTGGTTTTTTGCCAACCCATGATAAAATCTAAAGAAATCAAGAATGAACAACACGATTTGGGATAGGAACCACCGTTCCTGTATCCCTAGAAAATGGTGGTAAACACAGACTCACCTGCCAAACTGGTTTGGATTGAGATTTTTATCGGGTATCAGGGAACCATGTGATTATAAATTAGACTTGATCAAAAAGGGCCAAAACTTGAAATTCGGCATGTTTGACCGACCCATGCCAAACTCTAATTATTCTTTACTTTTAAACTTTCTATTTGAAAATAAAAAATAATGAAAGAAAAGAGATGACTGCAATTCGCCATTTGCACATCACTGATTCGGGAATAAAACTATAAAATTTTGAAAGGAAACTGAAAATGTTTAGGATCGTTTTAATTTAAAAAATAACCAAATAGATCTTTATGTTTAGTTTTTTACTAACAAATACCAAATGATTGCCTATAATATACACTATAATTTAATCATTATGATATCAAATAATTACATAATATATATTTGAAATAATGAAAATAGGACTAATTGGGTTGGTCGAGGTTGAACCATTGGATAACTTTAAAATATATTATATTTTAGCCACTAAGATATAAAATAATAGCATAATATATATTATGCTAGAGAAAATATCTTGTTTTGGAATGACAAACCCATGATGTTCATTTGTTTTACTTGATGGGCAAATCCCGTGTAGGTCAGGCTCATTCAACTATTTTATTTTATGATTAGCGCTTAGCCCATTAGAATCCATGCATTAATTTATTGTTATTTTTTTTCTTTTTAGCAATAAAAAGAGTATTGTTTTTGCCTTTTCATATATATTGTTTTTTCCTCTCTGCAATTATATGTTTTTAATTTAAAAAGATACAACAAATGTACTTAGTGTGATTGGTTGTGATCTTTGCTTTTCTTTAAAGTGGTCATGGTTTGAATCCTAGTAAGTGTTTTTTTAATGAATAAAAAAAAGTAATTGTGAAGACCAAAATGTCCTTCCTACTTTCACTCTGGATGCAGGAAATTTGAAATGGGGCTTCAAGTTTTCTCATTTGGCTTTTATTTATTGGATAGATTGATTCCAAACAGGCTGTAAAGGGTAGGGTTGAGTTTGGGTCAAGATACACCGTACACGAGTCTTGATTCTGTTGTCTAATTTGTATAAACTTTGATAGGTATAATTTATCACTCCCCAACAGTTTCAGTGTTCTTGACTCAATCATCTACACATGTTGAGATGGCGGAAATGACCCATGGTTGCAGCTGTTGTTTTCTGGTTGACTGCTGATGGAATTAGTGGCTTTGATGAATGCATCATCTCTTTGTAGTAACCAAAAAATACTTTATTGTAGTAGCCAAAAGCTGGAAATATACAAGTGTGATCAAGACTCATAAATTTCTTAATAAAACCTCAATTGGATATATATAATCATCAATGTATTGAAAAATGGTTCATACAACTGCTCCTAACATGCAAAACTAAGATTCTTCATACCCAAGTGGTAGAGTGGATTACTTCATAGAGAGAGAGGGAGGAAAGTCATGCCGGATGTAGAAATCATCGTGTAGACGGAAGAAATCTGCTCTAGGTCGTCAATCGTCACTCCTCGAGGCTTGAATCGAGCTCCAATAATGGGAAATTTTTTTTATCTACGACACTCAAGGGTCTTTGTTCGTCACTTTCTCTCTCTCTAAACCTCTGTTTTCTGCTCCAAAACTTTAATGAGAGACCAAAATCGTGTTCTCCTTGTAACAGCCTGAGCTAGGCATACCCGGTTCAAATACCCGGTCAGGTATTTGAGGATCAGACCTGGTTTTATCGAAGCAGTGTGCATCGCCTTATCGGTGTAGGGGGAATACCTAGTCGATTAGAGAAATACCAGGTCGGGTATTTATGGCTCACAACCACCTATGCCACACGACTCCATTCAATCCAACGAGTCATGGTAGCTAGTTAGGGGGAAGCAACTCCCGAATGAAGCTCCCTTAGTTAGGATTTTCCTTCATTTACTTTTCTTTGCTTGTTTAGTTTGTAGTTTCATTATCTCTAAACCCAAAAGTTGTTTGCTAGATAACAACCTAAGCGATTGAAGTAAGGGTACATGGATCGGCCCGGGTTGACAATTTAAATACTTGCTCTATACTGCACCCGACTAGAGTTTAAAAACTTGGGCTCTAGTCGGGATCAATTTGTGGTGTAGTTTCATGCGAGTCAAAATGTTACCCAACCTTTGGCAGTGGTCGCACTGTCGTGCGAAGGTATCAGCATTCTTAAAGAGCGAGGGCAGTAGATGCCTCCCATCTCGTGCTCCATGACACCCCTCCGTATCACACCATCTGCTTTGATCCTTAAGAGGTAAGGATCCTCCCATACATAATGCTTCAAATCGGAGAAGAACTTGCAATTGGCGTGAGTAGTCATCCCATTAGGCAACTGTTTTCCCACCATATAATTGGCAAAGTCAGAATACCAAAGGGTGACGCTCTCCACCAAGCACAACGCCAGGAATCGCTCACCCGGGAAGAAGTCATTGACCTCTTCCACGAAGTTGTCCACCGAAGAGGCTTCCAACCGTGAAAGATGATATGCAGCAACATTTTTGGCTCCCTTCTTATCCCGGATCTCAATGTCAAATTCCTGCAGAAGCAGGATTCAACAGATTAGCCTTGGCTCAACGTCAACCTTGCTTATCAGGTAGTGGATAACAGAGTGATCTGTGTAGACCACCATATGAGAGAGCACCAGGTAGGGTCGGAACTTGTCAAAGGCATATACCACGATGAGCAGCTCCTTCTCAGTGGTGGTGTAGTTTTCCTGGGCATCGTTCAAAGTCTTCGGCGCGTAATAGATTAGCTGAATATTTTTGTCGTGGCTATGAACTAGAACAACTCTGACTGCATAATCACTTGCATCACACATAAGCTCGAATGAAAGAGACCAATCAAGAGTTACCATGATGGGTCGATGGGCAAGCTTCTCCTTTAAGGTCTCGAATGCAGCTGTGTATTTTGTAGTGAAATAAAAGGGTGCATCCTTCTCTAGCAGCTTGGTCAAAGGCAATGCGATCTTGGAGTAATCTTTAATAAATCTCCTGTAGAAGCCTGCATGACCTAGAAAGCTGCAGATCCCCTTCACAGAAATGGGAGGAGAAAAATTTCTTGATTTTCTCAATCTTCGCATGATCTACCTCAATGCCCTGCTTGGAGATCTTGTGCCCTAGCACAATCCCTTCTCGAACCATGAAATAGCACTTATCCCAGCTGAGTGTCAAGTTTGTCTCCTCGCACCTCTTTTGGACAAGTTCCAAGTTATGGAGACAATGAGTGAAGGAGTCTCCATGAACCAAGAAGTCATCCATGAAGACTTCCATGATCTCTCCAACCAGTCAGTCGAATATCGTCATCATACCCTGCTGGAAGGTCGCCGGTGCATTACACAGCCCATATGGAATCCATTGGTGTGCAAAAGTACCAAAGGGACAAGTGAAGGTGGTCTTTGCGTGATCCTCTTATGTGATCAGAATATGGAAGTACCCAAACATGTCATCCAGGAAGTAGTAGAACTCATGTCCCGCCAACCTCTCCAGTATTTGATCAATAAAAGTAAGCGGGAAATGGTCCTTTCTGGTGGCGTCATTCAGGCGCCTGTAGTTGATGTAGACATGCCAGCCAATCACAGTATGCATCGAGATCAGCTGATTCTTCTCATTCCGGACCAGAGTCATCTTGCCTTTCTTTGGGACCACTTGAGTGGGACTAACACACTTGCTATCAGATATAGCAAAGATGATCCCCGCATCCATCAGTTTCACAATCTCTGCCCAAACCACTACCTCCAAGTTAAGAGTCAACCTCCGCTGCGGTTTCCTGACAGGCTTAACCTCATCCTCCATAAGAATTTTGTGGGAGCATAAGGATGGGCTAATGTATCTGATGTTAATGATCTTCCATGCCATGGCCAGGGCTTACTTCTGCAACAGAGCCACAAGACTGCTCTTTTGTTCGGGGATCAGTTCCAAGCTGATAATGACTGGGAGCTTATTCCCCTCCCCGAAAAATGCATATTCCAGGTGAGAGAGGAGGGGCTAAACCTCCAGCTCTGGTGGATCCTCCAAGGATGTGGCTATCTAGGGTAAGATAGAGATTGACTTGAACGACTAATTTTTCCCCTCGATCGCATCACCCTTTAGCTCTGCTAGCTGCTCCTCCAACTGCATCTTGTGTGATGCTTGCTCCCCTAGCAAAAGACAACGCTCGAGGAAATCACTAGTACCCACACTCGTGATGGCGAGTGCGGTCTCAAAATCGGCAACCACATCGTAGTAATCTAAATCATCATGGAGCTGGGGGTGTTTCATGTTATCAGAAACATATTTGTTCACCCCAGCCCTCAAAATCACTTTACCATCATTAACATCAATAAGAGCCTTAGCAGTGGCGAGAAAATGTCTACCCAGAATTAAAGGCACATCCACATCCTCATTAATATCAAGAATAACAAAATCAACAAGATATGAGAATGACCCTACTACTACTATCAAGTCCTCTGCAATATCACTAAGATGCACAATAAATTGATCGCCCAATTGAATGCTCATCCTAGTAGTATTGGGTTCAACTAAGCATAGCCTCTAACAGTTTATATGGCATAACGTTTATGCTAGCGCCTAGATCCACCAAGGAATTTCCTACAAGCAAGCTACCTATCAAGCAAGGGATAGTAAAAATCCCTGGGTCTTTTCGTGTAACACCCTACCATGTACGTTTTTCCTAATCATATTGTTCATACAATTGTAGCGGAATTTAAAACTGGTGTTACATTAATTACCAAAATTTACCCAAATAAAATTTTGACATGAATTACTCGCATAATGGGTTAACAATTCTTGCAACTTATCCTACAAAATAATTCATCCGAATCCCTGCATTCTTAGACATACATATATACTCACAACCATATACATTGGCTTTCATAGCCATAGTCATAGTTTCAAACTCCACAACTGCATACCTTACTAATACATGCCATAGTCGTCACAACTTATACAACCACACAAATATACACATATCAACTTTCCACACCTGTGGATATCTCACACTACATCATAAGCTAGTATGCGCATGAAAAATGTTGTCAAAACATTTTTACCAAAAAGGTGTGGATCACTGGCCAAAATCCCGAGTAGTAGTCCAAGCACAGAATAGTTGAAGACCTATACCCCTATCTACTGCTGCTGATGATTTGCTTCCATATGGCATAAGCAGAGAAAAAGGATAAAGAGGGTCAGCTCATGGATGAGTGAGACAATCATTGCATCGTGAGTTCATAACAAAGCATACCCCTACCATACATCTAGCAATCAAGCCAAAACACTAGGATCAGACCTCAACCATCCTCATATCCCAATGGGCGAAAGACTCAACCACCTTGACTTATGCATGTGCGTCTTATCGTGTTTTACTTATAGGCGCCTGGCTACTCCCATGCTAATAACTCTCCCGGGAAACATACCCCACATCCCGTCGGATGTGGTCATACATACCCCACACCACTATGGGTGTAGCCATACCCCGACACCTCTCTGGTGTGGTCATATCTCGTGAGAAATCTTCAGTCAGCACCACATGAGAGGTGTGACTATCATACATATCATAATAGAGTAATAACATAGGGAGCCTTAATTTCTAGGTAATTGACCATGAGACCAAAATACTCTTACTTGGTATCCTTATACACGATTAATATCTCATCTTGTTTAATCATAATTCGTTACTTGCACATGTACTTGACCCGACCATAATTGGCTCAACATAGGTAACACATGAGTTGTATAATTGCACTTCCTCGGGATGAACCCTCGTGCAAGTCATCCTCCTTAAACATCATAATATCACCATGGGATATATACTTTCCCACTAGTGCATTCAAATACATCAATCATGAAAAATCATACCCAATCACCTTCTCGAACCATCATAAGGCATATCAACAGTCAAGCCCACAATTGCAACATATGCGCAATCATCAGCCTAAACAAGGTCCATATCGCTTAGTTCACCATATAGCACAAAAGTTCATACACCCCTAATCATGTCATTCTAGTTCACCTATGTGAGTTCTAAGCATCAATATAATTATCGTGATATGACAAACCCGGTATGCCGTGCTAATCCCTCACGTTCTGGCCGTTCAAACACCTGTTTTAGCTTCTCGTACTAAAACGTCAATTTCACAAACGTACCCGAAATCAAAATCTGAGACCATCCTAATTTCCCCTGCAGTCTCCCCGCCAATGTTTGTTCTAGGCTCCGGGTCAAATTCTCGTTAAAAACACATCAAACCCTGGCCGGAGCTTAATTCAACGATTCTGGCTCCGACCTAAATAATCGCTGAAATTCATGGATTAAGATCAGAGGATTAATTACCTCACTGCAGGAAGCTCGTATATGAAATCTGGGCTCAATCCGGCTTCCGGATACTCCAAACCCTAAATTGGCTTATCGGGAATTGAAGAAATTCCTGAATCAAAAACTCGTTTTAAAGCTCTAAATCGATAAATTACGATGTATGGATGAATTAGGCGTTAATTACGGGATTTTTGGATCACTAGATCTCGTGATTTGAGCTTTGAAATTTTCCACAAACGCTTCCCTGTGCGCGCTCTTCTTCTCCGTTTTCTCTCGACCCAGAAATGGAAAAAGAGGAAATGGATGGGGGATTAAAATTGACCGGGTGAATTATATATATGTGACCGCCTGTTATATATATATATACATGCATATATATTTATATATAATTAATACATATACTTATTCGATCGATCAATATCTCGATTTTCGTCGAAAAACTATCAAAATTCTCATTTTTAAATCGTGAAATTTTCTAGCGATCGTAATACGAGTTTTGCCGGAACGGGATGTTACATTTCGCTTCTCCTGTAGCTTGTTCTGCAGGATGTTAGAACACTCCTCGTTGAGCATCACAGTTGACAGCTCCGCAAGCTTTCTCTTATTGGTGAGGAGATCCTTCATGAACTTAGTGTACTTGGGCATTTTCGACAGTGCCTCCATGAAAGGCATACTGATGTTCACCTGTTAAGCATTGCCATGAACTTGGCAAACTCACTCTCTATTTAGTCTTTGTGCAACCGAGTAGGAAAGGGAAGTTGAGGAACATACTCCTTCACCACTAGTTATGGCTTGGGAGGAGGCAACTCAACCTCCTTCTCCATTTCTTCCTCATTGGCTAGAGGTGCTGAAACAAGTCTTGCTTTCCCTTATCTGGCTTGAAGAGGGATCTCGCAGTTACCTTGCCACTCCTAGTGGTAATGACGCTCAAGTGGGCATTTGGAACTGCAGGATTGGGGATAGTATGTACTAGTAAAGTACTCGGAGCCCTCTGTGCTACAGCTTTAGCCACACTACCAAGCTGGGTCTGTATATCCTGCAGAACCGCCTGAGTGTTTTTCTGTCTAACTTCCAACTTAAGAAACTTGTCTGAATCATTTTCCATGAACTACTCGATGTTGATGAATTTCTGTGATCTGGAATCGGCAAGAGAACCCACTATGTCTCGCAGCTTAGCCATCAGATCACGCAATATTAGGTCTACTGGAGATGCATCCGGCTGTTGAAAATTCCGCGACTGTTGCTGAGAAAGAGCTAGCCTCTGTCGAGCCGGATAGAGAGGCTATTGCTGCTGGAATTGGCCCTGGCAGCCCTAGTATGTCGGCCTCTGAAAACCTGGTGGTCCCTAAGAGACTAGTGGCTTAGGATTACTATCACCGTCCCAAGAGAAGTTAGGATGCTGGCACCCCCCTCGTTATAACTGTTGTTGTAGGGTTCAAAGTGCCTAGCATTGCCAATGAGGTCTAGCTGCTCTTCAGGTGTAGTAGATTCCCTCATTGCCTAACATTCTTCTACTGTGTGGTGGTTGCTCTCACACCACTGGCAATACATCGTCTATTGCTGCCCTGTACTGGGAATCATCCTATTTTGATCAATTGTCGTTACCAGCTTATTGACCACACTCACCAGATAAGAAGAGTGGGTATCCATGGCATGCACGCCACGGCCTGGTGCTCGCCGAGATCTCTGAACAGACATCCAATCATAACCCTGCTCAGCCATATCTTCAAAGAGCTGGTTCAACTGTTGTGGCGTCTTAGTCAACATGTTTCCTCCATAAACCGAGTCGATCAACTGCTTATCTTCTAGAAAGAGAGAATGATAGAAGGTACCCACTTTGAAGGCATTATTAAAATAATGGTTGGGACACTTCAGGAAGAGAACTTTGTATCTCTCACAAGCGTCCCAAATAGTCTCTTCCTCCTCTTGGGAAAAATGGGTAATTTCCTTCTGCAGGTCCGCTATTTTAGAAGGAGGATGATAGCGGGTCAGGAATTTTTTGGCCAAGTCGGTGAATGGTGATTGACCCTGGAGGCTGGTTGCTCAGCCACAACTTGGTATTTTCCTCCAAAGTAAATGGAATTAATGCAATTGGATGGCATCTTGATGGACCCCATTGTTCTTGATCCCATTAATCAGCTCGTGAAATAGCCGCAGGTGCGCGCGGGGACACTCGCTTGTCTTCCCATGGAAAACAACTGAACCTCTCAACATTGTGATAAAGGAGGTGCTCACCTCAAAGTTGTTGGCAGCAACTTGAGGGTGTTGGATACTGGACCTCATGTCTGTGGCCCTGGCGGTCCAGTAGCATCCCATGGTATGCTCCTCAGGGACAAGAGCTTCGGAAGCATTGGGGTCACCCATTTCTTCATCACTCTTAGATCCGTCAGCGAAAACGACCTTATCCTAGTCCTCATCTGTAGCCATTCTCAGTTTGAGCGCTCTGGACTGGGACTAGTCCGTTCGAAATCTGGGTCCAGATTTCGCAGTTCTCCCGAATGGCTACGACTCATGCACTACCTGTGCACAAACTGCAAACAAAACCCTTGAAGGCGAACAGGTTGAGGAACACAAATGCAAAAAATTAAATGCTAAAGTAACAGATCTTCACGTTTCTACAATAACCTAGAAGGTCCCCGACAACGATGCCAAAAACTTGACTCGCTAAAATACAACACCAAACTTCTACCAAGTGTAATTGTAGAATGAAAATGCACTATAGTGGGGCACATTACCTAGCTTGGAATCTCTTAAACTGACCAAGCCCTCTTAGACACGTTACTTGGCAGGCGATTAACCTTCACCTAGATAAAGTGCTAAGGCAATAAAAACATATCTTCTCTACTGGAATGAATCCCAGTACAAAGCAATGAATTGATTGACTCTCCCATAATCGATTCACCACTTCCAAATCAGGATGCTCTATTGACATATTCAGATTCTATCATTCTAGGTCAAAGCTGGAAACGTACAAGTGTGATAAAGACTCATAGATTTCTGAATAAAACCTCAATTGGAGATATAATTAAAAAGGGTTCATACAACTACTCCTAACATGCAAAACTAGAGTTTTTCATACCCAAGTGGTAGAGGATATTACTCTATAGAGAGAGTGAGAGAGAGTGAGGAAAGCCATGTTGGATGTAGAAATCATCGTGTAGACGGAAGAAATCTGCTCCGGGTCATCAATCGTTACTCCTCGAGGCTTGAATCGAGCTCCAATGGTGGGAAAAATTTGATATAGGGCACTCAAGGGTATTTGTTCGTCAATTTCTCTCTCTAAACCTCTGTTTTCTTCTCCAAAACTTGCATGAGAGAACCAAAGCCGTGTTCTGCTTCTACCAGCCTGAACTGGGCACACCCGGTCCAAATACTCGGTCGGGTATTTGAGGATCAGACCGGGTTTTATCGAAACGGTGTGCATCGCCTTCTCGGTGCAGGGGAAATACCTAGTCGATTAAAGAAATACTCGATCGGGTATTTATGGCTCACGACCGGGGGGTCTCCTGGGTTCTCCTTGTTGGTTTACCCGATCTCACATCAAAATACCCGGTCGGGTATTTGGGTGGCCTGGCCGGGTATTTTGCCTCCCAGCTCCTCTTTTCACCATCTCTCTGCTTTTGACCCGAAACTCACTTCCAAGCCTCCATTTCCAGTCCAGGTACTGAAATACGACATAAAAGCACAACCTAACGTGAAATTGGCTTAAAACACGAGAAATGAATCTCAAACGGTACAAGAATTGTGGACAAAACATGTAAAAATATCAGGTTATTATTGACAACATTAAATCTCTTTCTAATTTATGTTCCTATTCTCCTTCTTCCCTCTGTTTGCTCTTGAACTTTTGAATTTTCACTACTTACAGCCTGTTTATGTTAATCAGGCAATAGGATCAGTTTGTTAATAGAAGTTCAGTTATTTAAACCCCTCAAGCGCGACCTCATGTTTCTGCTAATTTATGGTTTAAGTTGTGTTGGTATGAATTGAATCGGATTATCTGCCGACAACTGAAAATCACGAGAGTTTTGTCCAATGGCAATGCCCGGGTCAACAGGCTCGGGGGAGAGATTCTTCTCCCGATGGAGGTCCCATGATCCACTGTGTATGAGCTTATACACAATGTGGTACTTGGATTATACCCTAACAATCATCCACTAATCAAATGATTTTTACCGTTAAAGTAACGGTCAACACTCGACTCAGGCCAAATAAATAAATTGTTGTGATAGTTTTAAACCACGATGTTATATGGTGAAAAGATAGACAAGATGTTAAAGAACAACAAAGTTTGGAACAGACAAAAATATTACTCAAAGAAAAACATACTCAGCATAACAAATTTATCCCAAACCTGGAGTTTATGGATGATGGAGTGTAATTGTACTATCAATTTTCAATCATTCTCGAAGGTTCACCTTTGCATTTTATCATACATCTAAATCCCTTTCCTCTACCGCCATTCTTATTTGTTCACATTCTTATTCTTCTATTTGCTGGGGTTTCAGCGTTCGTTTATTTGGTATATTTACAAAATGAGTTATTTGTTCAAATACATACATTTGAAAATAAATATATATTTTTTATAGAAAAATAAATATATTTGATAATGTAGACATTTTCAAATTAGCTATTTGTTCCGAAGTTTTTAGATGAGTAATTTTCAATAGGTCAACCAAGAAATAAAAAAAAACATTTTTTTCGGTAATTAAAAAAACATTATGCAACCAACATATAACATGGTTTTGGACATTACCCACATATAATACGACTTTCCAATTTTGAATAATAATATTATTTCAACTTAAAAAAAAAGTATAACGGTTCCAGTATAAATTATTTTAAAACCAAACATAACATATATTTAAAATCATCTCCAAAAATAGTAATAACTATTTTAATAGAAAATATTTGAACATTATTTAAAAATAATTGAAAAGTATTTTGGATTATGAAGACAAAATAGAGAAGGGTTATTATTGGGTTTATGAAAAGGACAATGTTAATGTAACACCACAATTTTTGAGGTTCAGGTTCGACCAGTAATAAGTGAATGGGTCGGACAAGGTTTGGTTATAGTAACACCTGTTACTGATTGGGTTTTAAACTTAAAACTAATTCCTCTTATTTAATCCGAATTAAGCCAAATTAATTTTAAGTTAACCTAACCCTAAGTTGCGCTCCTCGTCATGTGGGTATATCCTCCAAATACTACATGCGCGTTCCCCGTCAAAGCACACACCATTATATAATTGCTAGCTTATGCGCAACTTAAGGAAGGACTATCTGGTGAATTGGACCTTCTTTTCCCTGCAGTGCAATCCCGATCCGGTCTGTTCGCTTGCTCTTCCACCAAACTAAAAGCTTCCTTCCACCAAATATAAAATTATTTAAGTTATTAATTATTTGTCAAGAATTATACACTTTCAGGTTAAGATTTGTATATATTAATTGAGGTTAAATGTCATGTTTGGTCATTATATTTATCATTTAGTTTCACATTTATCACTAGAAAGTTCAATTGAAATAGTGGTCAAACTCTCATAAATCACTAGCTGTCCATTTTTATTAAATTTATCATACATGGTAGTAAACTTCCTTTTTTTTTGTTATTTTAAATGAATGACATAACACTAAATTAAAAAGAAATTAATTCCAAGTTCCAGCTCATTTCTACTTCGGCAGCTTCATAGCTGAACAATGATAACCTCCACCTCACCCACAACATCGCCAGACATCGCCATTAGGAATGACAATGGATCAGGTTAGGGATTGGTAATGCATAACCATTATCCTACCCGAAATAATTTGGGGTTTTCCGTACAAGAATCGTGTATAAAATCAAAGTCATGCTCATACCTAATCGGTTTCAGGTCACATGTATACTGACATTTTTTTTGAAAGATGTATAAATGACTAGAATAGAAGTGACATGATATAAGTGAAAAAGTGCGATAATAAATGACTAGAATGAAGTAAATTAGTTATAAGCAATAAAATTTCGTGACAGATATTATATATGTTGCTACATATTTAATATGTTGAGAAAAACAATAACCATTTCTTGACAAAATACATAGACATTTGCATGATCGGGTGGGTTCGATTTGGACAGTGAGAAAATCGTGCCCAACCATTACCCATAATATTCGAGTTCGAGTATTACCATAACTACAATTTTTTTTAGTTTGGATTTTACCCTACCCCAATTAAGTCGGATTCGGGTGGATAAAAATGGCATATTCAACTTTTTAGTGTATTTCCACTCAATTTTGAATGGGACTGAAGTGAATATTTAACTTTTAACATTCTTTTATTGGTAAATTATATATTTGTCACATTCTTTTATTTCTTCTTAGTATATTACTAAGGCGACAAAAATATTTAACTTTCACTTTTAGTAAGCGAACGAACATACCCTAATCTAGAACCCATCCACGAAAACTTAAAGAACACTTCTTTTGTCTGAATTGACTTGCAACATCAAACACTATAGTTATTAGGTGATAATCACCTCTTCACTCTCATTCTTCATATGTAGTCAATTCAAGAATCATCCTCACTAAAGATTATATTGCTCTTCTAAATAATGAATCTAAATTATTAGCATTCTTCATATTTAGGATCCAACTCGAATAGTGGATATTTCTCAATCAATCACTAACATTTTATTTTTCTTACAAACAAGAATTTGATCCCAGTGATAATATCATTGGTCTTGAATATGAAAATCACAAGTTCAAAACCCTTAAATAGTACGTAACTAAAAAAAAAAGCTCTATCAGCCTTATAAAAAATTGCTAACACTTTTCATATTTAGATTATAACTCCTCTCCCTCATGTCCTATTAAATGAAGGAATGAAGTATTTAAAAAAAAGAAGTTGGATTTCCACATCAAATTTAGTAATTACATTACAAATATAACTAAATTAACAATTTCAAACGCAATCAATGATGAAAATAAAAAGAAGAATCTTCAAAAAAAATTGTGACTAGAATGAGGTAAATTCTTTTGTGGTGAAAGTTATATTTCATATATGATTATCTTTTATTTTAAAATTTGCTTCCCTACAAATATGAAAAAAAGAAGCACATATCAATAATGAATACAGTGGAGTTGATGCTGAAATTTGAACTTCGAAACTTTGAAATTTTAATTATTACTGACATCATATTACAACAGGTCCAACGGGCCAGGGTACAATCTAGTGCATATATATAAACTTAAGTATAACTAGGGGTAGCAAGCATAAGGTCCTTGGTAGTCCCTCAATTCAGGGTGGCTAGCCGAAAGGAGGAAAGGGAACGCCATTGGTGACAGTTGAAGCGCGCGTGGATCTCGAGAGGGGCTAGCAGCGGCCAGGCGGTGGTGATCGACAAGATGGGATGCTGGTGGTGGATCAGAATAATATTGTGGGTTGGACGCACTACGACAGGGACGATGCTTGGAGCGGCGTTGCAGGTTGCAGTGGTGACAACCACGTTGTGGATAGGGATGGCAAATTACCCACCCATGGGTAATTATACCCAAACCCAAGTAGACCCATTGATAATGGGTTGGGTATGGGTGAAGTGCACATGGATTTGGGGTTTATAGATGGGTTTGGGTTTGGGGCTTCCATAATCTAAATGGGTATGGGTTGGATATGGATATCCATTTACTTGACGGTGTTTTAACTACACATGCAAAATTTGGACCTATTTGCAAAACTTGAAAAGTTTAGGTACCAAAATGTAAGACCAAAAAAATTTAGGTACCAAAACGTAATTTTCCATCGATATTTTGAGGACTTATATGCAAAAAAATTAAATTTAGGTACTAAATATGCATGTCTATTAAGTTTGGGTACCAAACTGTAATTTGTATTTGGGGATGGGTTTATACCCAAATATATTTGATATAAACCCAACTCAACCCAAAGTAAATGGGTATGGGTACAAACCCATCAAACTTTACCCATATCCATCTATTTGGATTTCATACCCAACCCAATTGGGTTGGATAGTAAGAAACCCATGGGTATGGGTAAAGTTGCCATCTCTAGTTGAGGACGCTCTTCGTTGTGAGAGTTTGGGAAGCGAATTCGGGCGTCAAAGTGGACGATGGTGCCACAGGATTTCACGACCTAGTAGCGGTGGGATTCTAGTAGCGGTGGGATTCTCGCTCAAACACGTGGATGCTAATAACCGGCGCAAGCTTTATTAAACAAGCGACCGAGAGGTGGCCAAATGGAAGTAAGTCGAGCTTTATACCCTACCTATTAAGTGGCATGGTAGGAATTGGACCACAGGTGCTGTTTGGGGAAATCGGATGGGTTATATGATATGCTCTTACATGCTATTTACATTTGAGTTACATACTTATAAGATTCATGTTTATGCTACGAATTATGTTCATTTCTCAATTTATGCAAGCATGACATTGCATTGCATCACAAGGTTATGTTTTAAGATAAGGGAAGGTAAGTTACTTTATAGTGTGCTTAACTTATATCTTCTCATTGTGTGGAAGATCAATTTGAGCAAGTTTACTCGGTTATTCAAGTTTACGAGCAAGCAAGAACAAGTTCTAAAACTCACCTAACTAGCTACGCCCGCGACCACTTTCTTTCCCATTGTGAGGAAGTTCATCTTATCAAGTTTATCAGGCTCACTTCCCATTGTGAGGAAGTTATCAAGTTATCAAGTTTATCAGGATTATCACGTTTTGGTGGTCGGGCAGTTGAGCTAGTTAAGTTGAGTTGGAGGCCCCTTTATCAAGAAAACCTTTTCAAGAAACTATTTTCAAGTCAAGTAAATACTTCAATGCATGAGCATTTGCACTCACTATGCATGTTGGATCACTTTACTCACTATGCATGTTGGATCACTTTATGTATTATGTAAAGAATGGAACTAGGACTAGAACTGACCCCCAACGCCCACACTCAGAGATTGTAGGGTCATCAGGAGTACACTAAAGGAGGCGATCTGGTCACGAAGGGGTTCAAGGCTCCAGCGGACTCTAGTATAAAGAATTAAATTATTATGTACTTAGCAGGATCGAGACTGGATGTGCATTTATTAAGTATGTTTATGTTTTAAGCGTAAACAAGTTTCAAGAAATTATGATTTGAATTTCAAAGAATTTTCGAGTCTGGTTTTGGTTAACAGTTTACTAAGGGTATTTTGGTAAAAGTTGTGCTTGGCCGAACTAGGGTGTTACAGTTAAAATTGAAAAGTAGTGAGAAAAAAAGAGTCACTTACAAATGACAAAAAGGAGGGCAATCAATTGCAATTGACTCAATTAAGTCATTTAGTTTTTCGTTGGAAACAAATGACTTGCATCCTTTTTTATTGGTAATGAAACGATGGGACCTTTTTCAAAAATCAATCCACATTTCAAACCAAAAAACCGGTTACTCCGGAGCAACCAAACCACTTTTTTTAAAATCAACAAACTGACATTATTTAAGAATTTCAAACGAAAAGCCCTAACAATTGGGCAACCAAAATCCAAACACTTAAAACAACTTAACCCAGAATCTCCAGTTTATACTAATAATCATGAACAAAATAATTAACTATTCTAACTGACACTTCATGAGCTTCCTGATATCCCGCCAATGCTGGTCCAGCTGCTCGCCTCTCCTTGCTTCTTCTCGTGATAGACTTCCGTTAACCCTTCCTCGACCTGGTGAGTAAGAAGGGGTCAGTCTCGTCGTTACTTCCTAAGCTCTTTCCCTAAGCAAACCCTTACTAAACACATTATTCGGGTTCTTGACTTAGACAAAAGCCGTTCTCGCTTTCATCATTTATACTTTGTTATCAAATAGTCTATAAGAGATGTCTACTCATATCTTATCTTTAGAATTTCCTTAATCCATAGATACCAACACTAGGGACCACCGTGTTACGTCTCGCCGTCCGGTGTCCCTACCCTAGTATGCCAACCGCGTTACGTCTTGCCGTCCGGTTGCATACCCAAACTCGGCAATGGCACTGCGTTACGTCTCATCGTCCAATCCATGTCCAATCAACTACTGCGTTACGTCTCGCCGTCCAGTAGTGACCCAACATACCCGATCAAGTGATGCGTTACGTCTCGCCGTCCAGCAGTGATCCGACCATCTACTGCGTCCAGTAGTGGCCCAACCGCCCGGGGGTTCATCTTACCATTAACCACACACACACACACACACACACACACACACACACACAGCACAACGCGTGCCTCCACCTTAAGTAGGCGGTGGGATGCCTCACACACATAATCGCGCTTACTTGAAAATAACAAACATAACTGAATTAAAAGACATAAACTAAAAGACCTCGACAGAGATTTTACCCCCTTTACACTCACCTCATATCCATTGAAACCGATTGATTCTGATCAAAATTTTCCAAACTCACTCCCAAAATAATCTCCTCGCTTCCACGATTCCATAGGCACCGACGGCTCCTCGATTGGACGTCAATTGATCGAGTTATGACCAAAACAAACATTCCACCCGTTCTCAAAATACCATGTATCATTTTCGTAATTTTCCAGTCAACACCATTGACTCCGACTTCTGAGAAAAATTACAGTTGTGATCATAAACTTTTTAAATTTACACCAACGGTACCTGAATTTGACCGATTTTCACTCCAAGCTTCCGATGCTCGTTTCTCCCTCGTCCGACATCGGAATTCAATTTCGTCAACACGGTGACGATCCTAGGAATGTCCTCTACGCAATGGTGCCAAGATTCCAAAGCTTGATTGAATTCGACTACGCCGATGCCATCGACGGGCCTAGTCGATCAACACGTGCGTTGGGTTAATTGGGGGGTTAACATGAGCTTAGGGACAGATGGAAATCGAGCTCCTTACCCTATTCGATGATGGTGATGGCTATTCCTTCGTGGGCTTCTATCTCGCTCACGTCGGTCGTACGAGAGAAGGGCAGAGACGATGATGGGAGGCTCCGGGAAGTGGTGGTGTGCGTTGCTGCTGTGCGGACTACTGCCGGGGAGGACGCAAGCGCAGACTGCTGCTGTGGCGCTGGATACTGCTCGAGGGAGGCCGGGGGTTTCTTTCCAATTCCCTTCACGTTGATGCTCTTCTGATTAAAAGGGAAGAAGAGGAACGTTTGGGGGAATTAATGGGATTAATGGGTTCGGGGAGGGATAAATTGATGGGTATCAGGTGTGTAACGGGTGGGGAGGGGATTCCTTTTCCCTTCCGTTTTTTTAATAATAACAATAATAATATAATAATAATAATTATTATTAATTCTAATCCGTTGTTGTCACCTTTCGCACGTAATCATCAACCCAATCGTTCTTTCATTGAGGTAGAACCTGAATTCAAATATCGGGGTGTAACAGGTAAACAATTCATTTAGTGTTTAATGACTCATCCAAAATCTTCAAGCAAACAGCTCTTATCGGAATTCAAAAGGGACTAAAATCAATCCATGGTGCTCTGCTCCATTGCATGTTTTGTTTGAAGACAACAGAGTTATGTTTGGCAAACTATCAAATCAAGACTCAAGTGACCACTAGTTTGCATGGGTAATTTGGTCAAATGAATCAATTGAGTCATTTGCTAGCCAAGGGTATTGTTACTTTGTTAGTACCCCGCTAAGGTAGGAGAGAGGTTCAAAGATTATGAGGGACGCGAGTAATGTGCAGATGAGGAAACGTGGTAGTTGTTTTATTACTAAATAAGAGTACATGGAGATGAGAGAGAGTAGAGGGATGAGAGAGAGAGTCCAACTAACCCGCTCTCTATAGTAAATGTTGTATTTATAGGGACACATGTGGTAGGTGGGAATTAAATGGGACAAGACCGAGTGTGAGTCTCTCATTGCGCGGGTTTTCTATGGTTCGATGTCGAGGGTAGGTCGACTGGCGTCTTCGTACACTCACTTTGTTCTGCGCGGGAGGCCTTAACTAATATCCCCACCAATTGTCTCGTAGGTCGGGCGAATGGCGTCTTCGTGCATGGAGTTTGTTGTGCGCGGGAGGACTTAGCCAATATCCCCACCAATTGCCCCCAACAGGAGGTAGTTTAAGAACGGCTTTCTGTTGTCACTCTATCGCGAGCAGTGCGCTTGAAGCAGATGCTTTGGTATTTTTATGGGAGTTGGATGTTGGCGCTTTTATTCTTTATGCGCATTGATTTCTTTGTAATGCGCGCCGCGGTGACGTCCCTTGTTTCCCCCAGTGGTTTAGGAACTACCTTATGCTGTCGTGGGTTCTGAGGTTCAACGCGGGCGTGTGTCGCTCTGTTTGTGGAGCAGGCCGTGCGTGCGAGACACAATTCTGTTCTGTTGGCCACGTGGCGTATTTGGGTTGTCCTGTTTGGGCAGTTAATTTGAAATTTGAATATGAGCGCTCGTTTCGCTGCTTTCGAGGTGATATTTTTTGGTTTTTGAATGCCGATGCGATGTATCTCCCGCTTTCCAAGAAGATATCCGACGATTGGCCTTGCTTCTTCCCTCATATATAAAACCCCCCGATGTTTGATTAGAAGGGTGTTACTTTGTGTGTTTTTCGTGTCCAGGATTTGCTCTAGCTTCCTCTCCTTCGGTTTCGAACCTCTTTCTCGTATTTCCATGCTTGATTTATCTAACGCATCTTTTGATTTGTTCGGAATGGATGGTTCTTTGTTTAGCAGGGAGTTACCGCATACGCCCTCGTTCGGGTCCATCGAAGGTAGTGATCTGTTTCGCAGCGCATAAGATGAGTTTAGGCAACGCGAGGGGAATGATAACGGAGGAGAAAGCACTTTGCGTGCCTCCGATGCCCTTCCACGACATACTGATCGCGCGTGGTAGCATGATTGGTGTTTCTAGGCATTCGTCGGGTCGTCGTTAGAAATTTCGGAGATCGAATACGATCGCCCGCTTGAGGTGGAGCGCCCTCTTGAGATGGTCCACGTTTCTGAGGCTGTTAGCCGCCTTGGCCTAGACGGCGTGAGCGCCGAGTATGACATAATTGACTGGGCTGATATGTCTGCGCCGGGCACTGTTCCCATTGATAACTTGGTGCGCGGGCCAGATCAAGTCTCCGAACTTAGGAGGGCGGATGTGGAAAGATACGTGCGCGGTTTGGGCCTTCCTCCTCCTGATAATACGCGGTGCCTAGTGAGCGAAGTCATATCGGGAATTGTCCCGCTGGGTGGTTTGGTGTCTACACCGAGTACTGGCGAATGGGGTTGAAATACCCCTCGAGCTGCTCCTATGTTCCTTGTTGCGTGTCTTTAAGTGTTCACTTGCTCGTTTCTCTCCCTCAGTTATTTTGCATACATGTATGTTCCGCCTCGCATGTAAGCGGTGGAACATTCCTCCCTCTTATGGCATGTTCCGTAAATTTTATAAGATGCGCGTGCCTACAAAGGCTACCGGTATCTGTGTTAAGCGGCAAAATATGCGATCGGATGAGTATGTTTATGGTTCGCCCAAGCTCGACAATTTGTGGTTTAATCGGTTTTTCTATGTGAAACCGGTGCGCGGGGAATGGTAGACTGAGTTTGCTGAGATTTAATCGCCTTGGTGTGCGGGCGATATGAAGATAGAGTCGGAGACTGGCGAGTACCAGGGTATTAATAACCGCTACGAAGTGCTCCTAAAGAAAAGATCAATCTTTACGACAAGGAGGCGTGCAGTCCTTTACTATATGAGTTATACGCCGATGGTTAGTTGACCTATTTCTTATGTCGATTGTGATCTTCTGCCATATCAATGGTGTCCTTACGCGTGTTTGTTGCAGGTGTCGACTATTCAATCGTCGCCAGTATGATGACGGCTGAAGAAGAGCCCAAACCCAAGAAGGCTCCATGCAACAAGCACAAGAGACATGCGAAAGGAGAAGCGGAAAGAGCTGGTGAGAAGAAGACGTCCGAATGGACGTGAAAGCAACCGATGGTGGGAAAATGACCCGCTTCCTAGCAAAAAACATAATATGTTATTTGATTCTAATGAAACCTTCAAATAATTCGCTTTTTCTCCATTATTTTTCAATCACAACCCTGACTTTTTTTCATAAACCAATACTATCTTTAATTCTTTATCTATTTTATCTTGAGGAACCCAATACTTTTCAGTTAATTTCAATAACTTTCCAATTATTTTTCAATAAAATAATCATTGCTATTTTGGAGTTTGATTTCAACTATATGTTATGTTTGGTTACAAAATTATTTAATTTGGAGACGTTGTAATTTGTAAAGAAAGGTTTCAGAGCATTTCTACTATACTATATAGTATTGGTGCTTTAATGTACAACTTAAAGTTGTACCATAACATGAAATGTATAAGTTTATATAGTACCATAAAAGAATTTGTACCATTATGTTATGATACAACTTTACAACTTGAAGTTGTACCATCACATAAATGTACAAGTTTAAGTTGTACCATAAAAGAATTGGTACAAACAATATAGGTATAATCTAAAGTTGTACCATAACGTTAAAGGTACAATTTCAAGTTGTACCATAAAGGCAAAAACCAATAGCACTAACTACTATATAGCATTGTAAAATTTCTCAAGGTTTCATTGTAAATTAATGCATTTTGTTAGTTCAAAATGCTTTTTTCGTGGTTTGCTATATTAGGATCTGAAATAAAATAATGAAACATATTAAATGTAATGATAAAATGATATCCACATTGCCATAACCACTTGCGTATGAAAATGTCTACATTGCCAAATATATGTATTTCCCAAATATCTACTATGACTCGTTTTAAGCCCTAAGCTCATGCCTCATGGATACCTTTAGAACTTACTGGCATCTTTCAAGCCAAGACATTAACCATGAAATTATGATCTTCTGTCCTCTAATAGTCCAACCAGCAACCAACAAGTTATCAGAAGTATCAACGGCGTACAAACATAACCGCCGGGTCTTACCGGCACTTCTCAGTTCCCATGGTGTGCGGGAAGCTACCACTAAAAGCAGTCTTGTAGGCTATCCCTGCATTTTGTGTTCTCGTGTTTCCTTCTTTGGTTGACTCTCTCAAGAAAGATCGATTTGATCATTTCATAATTCTGCTGTGATGGAGATAGTGAGCAATCATCAACCCGTGTCTTTCGTGAGCTGCTTAGCGCTGGATGAAGATGGAGGTTGAACTTGCCTTCAGGGATTTCCTCTCTTTCAGCTTGGAACAGTGCCCTTCTTCTCCTGGATTTATGTAGCTGTGTAGTTTTTGTATCATGATCTTTCTGTTTTGAGTTGTACTAAGCTGTATTTGCTTGGCAATTGATAATAGCATCATCATTCCTGTACCAAAACTGAAAAAAGAAAGAAAAAAAGGCAAGGTACTCTCTCTCAGGTTTATTAACCTCCTCTAAATCAATTGTGAAGTAGACAAAAGCACATTTCCGAAGGCAATTGAATCCAAAAATTCCACACCTTCGACGATCCCCACCTTTCCATGCATCCAGCTGTATCTTGATCACTGTAATGAGTTGTACTCAATCTCCAATAACCGTTCATTCTACCCAGCTCCCTCCAGGGTCTACTCTCACTCCCACTGATTTCATTTTACTTCTGATTATGTTGGCTTCCTCTTGTCTCCCTGCATTAGCATAGATTGTAGCCAACAGCACATAAGTAGCAGGATTATCAGGTTCGATCTCAAACAGAGCTCTAGCAGCAATCTCGGCAAGCTCCATGTCTCCATGCGTTCTACATGCCCCAAGAAGTGCACCCCAAGATTTTGCGGTTGCCTTCACTGGCATTTCACTTATGATCTTGTATGCCTCAGACAACCTACCTGCCCTGCTCAGGACATCAATCAGACAAGAGTAATGATCACTGGTCGCACGTAGACCGTAATATTCATGCATCTTTTTTACGTAACGAATTGCTTCATCAGCCAATCCACCATGGCTACAAGCTTTCAAAACTGCAAGGAATGTAATACCATCAGGTCTCACGTTTGCCAATTCCATTTGCCCAAATATTTCAAGTGCAGTCGCTGCCTCTCCGTGGAGGGCATGTGCAGATATCAGGCTGGTCCATGGAACCACATTCTTTTGCTGCATGCTTTGGAAGACAGTGGTTGCTCTATCCAGACACCCACACCTCCCATAAGCCTCTACAATGCCACTCCTTATCTGCGGGTGTGGATCAATATTTTTCCTCACTGAATACCCATGAATTTCCCTGATCAAATTCAGCGACCCCAAGTCTGCACAGGCTGGTAACAGAGCAAGAAGCGTAATCAAGTCTGGCTTCAAACCCACCTCACCCATTTTCCTGTAAAATCTGATAGCTTTCAGCGCTCCATCCTCCACTCCTGCCAGGCCAGCGATCAGGGAATTGAAAGTACCAGTACTCGGCTCAACATCCATTGCATCAAACACAAACAATGCCTCACGAATCCTCTTGGAATGGGTGTAGAGAGATACCATGGCATTCCAAACAACAGCGTTTCGTTGGGGAATTTCATCGAACAGTCTGCGTGCAACGTCAATTGAAGCACACTTACCGTACATATCAACCAGAGCACAAGCGACGAAAGGATTTGAGAGGAGACCCATTCTTCCGACGAGGGCGTGGATAGCGGCGCCCAGCTGGGTGCGGCGGATAGCGGCGCAGGACTTGAGAACAAGGGGAAAGACAGGGGGGTCGAGAACCACAGAGGTTTGCATATGGTGGAACAGAGCCAGGGCTTGTTCGTGATAGCCTTGGTTGACGTAAGAAGTCAGCTGTCTTGTAAGTGATAGCAATCGGTTGTGGTTTGTGAAGCTCATTGTTCGCCGGAGTTTCTGCTCCGAATCGTGTATCTATTGCGCTATCTCGGCCGAAAGCGGCGACAGCCCACAGTGTAGGGTGGTGTCGAAAGTCGTAACTATTGAGTTGCAATTTGCAAACTTGCAATACATTTGTATAGCCATAACTTTCACGTTTGTGACAAATATAGCCATAATTATTCGAAAACCAAAAATAGCCAATTCCGTCCATCTCTTTAACGGTGTTACTTAACACTCTGACTAGATGACTCGACTCTACTGTCACTCCAGGAATTGGCCAAGTGTAACCACTTCCTAAAGCGTAGTATAGCGGGTTTAGGTTTAATTATCAACCCGGTCCTAGATTTGCTGACTACTCAGTGAGTTCTTGTTATCTAGCAATAAAACTGGAGTGCAAGTCTAAACTACCAAACAAACAAAGCAAGTAAACTGGTTGTATTCAGGTTAAAGAGGTCACCCGGATATGGTTCCCCCTAGACTGCAGTTAAGCCGGATTGTAATTACCAAGTTCAGTTTCTATGACAGTTATACTGCGGAAGGTTCTTAAACAGCCTGAAGTCTCGACTAAAGGTCTTCAGACCCTCTCAATCTGACTCTCTAGCGGGCGACTAACCTCCACCGGAGTCGACAGATTGAGGCCCTAAGAACAAAACCTCCACTACCGGGGTAAATCCGGTACAGAATAGTGAGTCGGTTCCTCGACTAAAGTCACCAACTCCCTACCTTCAATCAAGGATACTCTATTAACCTAGTCAGATATTCTCATTCTAGGTTAAAGCAGAAACAATAGGAATTTGATCAGGATTCAAGTCATTCAATCAATCAAACCTCAATCGAATATAATCAATCATAGAATCAGTACTTGGGTTCATACAATCAAAACTTAACATACAAATCTAGGGTTCTCCATACCCAGATGAATGGGAGAACTACTCCATAGAGAAGAAAGCAAAAGCAGAATCAGACACGGAATTCATACTGCGAAGGATGGATTCCTGCTTCTGAACGTTGATTGGCACTTCTCCAAGCTCAAGCTGGCCTCCAATGGTGTTGAAGATCAATCTAGGGCACTTGGGAACTCTTGCTCGTCACTTTCTCTCTCTAGGAACTGATCTCTCTCTCAAAAACTCGAATCCTCTTGAATTGTGGCTGAAAATCTGCTTAAAAGCATCAGTGGCCAAAGCACGGTCGAGGGCACGGCCGTGCTTTGCCTGACTCCGCCCGTGCCTCGGCCAGGGCTTAATTACACGGCCAGCAAGTGGTGGAAACACGGCCGTGCTTCGCGATGGACACGGCCGTGCTTTAACTGAACACGGCCGTGCTTCAGTGCCCGTGTTTGCAACTGAATTGGCCAAACCAAATTTGCTCTCGGCATAAAAAGCACGGCCAGCAGTACACGGCCGTGTAATGCCTTGGGTCTGCCCGTGTTTTGGCTCCAGCTCACCGAAATGACTTCCGAATGCCCCGAAACTCGCGGTTAGCCTTCCCTTTAACGCCTGGGACCTGAAACATGACAAAATAGCACAACCCGGCGTAAAATAGGCCAAAACACACGATTATACTCCTCAAACGGATAAGAACTAGGGGCGCAAACATGTGCATTTACATCGTTATCACTAGACTGACGGAAATGCTTACCTGGCGATACTTTGTCGGACACGTGGATTATAAAAAAAGGACATAAATTCAATTTTTCCGAATTCATAGAATGAAAAATAAAAATAAAATTTTTTTATACAAAAAACTTCATCTTCCTCCCTGTACCTCCCCCACCATTGTTCGCCGCCGTCAACATCATCTTCATCCCTCCTTTCCCCTACGATTCCCACCAGCGATGCCATCAAACCACCGCCCGCAGCCGTGAACAACCGCTCTCCGACTCCAAATCCTCCATCGACCTACCGACTCCAAATCCTCCATCCCCACTGCTCCCTCTTGCAGCTGATATTGCTTCCTCGAGATTCGCCCAATCAGTTCATCGATGGAGGATGGGTTCGGTGGTGAGAAACGAAAGGGATTTCTTCAAACCAGGAAGAAGAACCCGATCTGGAACTGCGCCGAAATCGCAGTGATTGCCGCCATGAAATTCAACATCTGCAGGTGAGTGAATCCAACGATCTGGTTTCCAGATCTAGTTTCTGAGCAACTCCATGAGCCCAAGTCCCTCCACGCGTAGTCCCAACTGACCGACAAGGAAAATCCCCAGATTTCCAAATCAAGCCCGACTCTGGCTATTGGCGATCTGTTGGGCACGGTTCGGATTGGAAACGTCGCCGCGGGGAGATGGCGAATTGGGATTTCAGACTGGTCGTCGTTGCTTTGTCCGAGGAGAGTAGGAGGAGGATAAGAAGGCGAGCCAGTACGAGGAGTTGAAGGCGGAGAGAACTGCGGCGAAGGAGCTGCAGGGCCTGGCTGTGCGGTAGGATCGGTGAGGCAGATCTGAATCGGAGACATAGGCTCTCCCACCGTGGCGTAGTACTCGATCCTGGTGGCGTTGGCGTCCATCGGAGCAAGACCGAGAATCGAAGCCGACAGCAGCCCGATGCCCACATCAACTATGCGATTCTTCCGCTTGGGAACAGAGTTCAAAGAGGGGTTGCTATTGGCATTTCTGTCGAATTGAGGTTGCGAAGAGGAGAAGCAAGAAAACGAGCAATGGGTTTTGAAATGGAGGGAAGGGCTTGAGCGCGGAAGAGGGATTTGGGGCTTGCGATGGCGGCGGAAGCAGAGAGCGCCATTTTTGAGTTTGAGATTCTTGTTGCAGGGAAGGGGATTTGTTCGGAGACGGAGGGGGTCGGGTCATTGGTTGGGAGCAATGGTCGCTGGTTGGGAATGACGATTGATGCGGCGGTGGTGGATATTGAAGAACAGATGGGGAAGACGAAAGTGAGGAGAGAGGGAGAGGAGACTGGATATTGAAAAGGAAAAAATTAATAAATATTTTTATGTTTTTAAATTAGTTATTAATTGATTAACTAATTTATTTTTGAATTAAAATATGACATGGCACTTACGTGGCAAGTGTGGTTGAGTTGTCGCTGATGTGTGCGATGATTTGGCATCCTAGTCAGCCTAACGTTAATTTAACTAACGGAGTTTCTAACACCGTTAAAGTTTCTAACGAAAATGGCTAGATTTGTCACATGACCATCCAATTTCTTGGCTATTTGTGGTTTTCGAATAGAAATGGCTATATTTGTCAAAAACGTGAAAGTTATGGCTATACAAGTGTATTTTGCCTACATATTATATTAGAGTTATTTTATGGCTCATTTTAATTCTCAGAATGGTTTGAAATCAGATTTCAAATTTTTTATTGTTTGATAACTGTTAACATTTAATACAAAATATTTTTTTATATGATATGTTTATCCTTAATCAAAGTTCAAAAAGACAGTAATTCATACGTAAGATTTAGACAGTGACAAAACGATTCGCATAAACTCTAGCCTGACAATAGGCATTTATAGTGCCTAGATGCCGCCTAGGTAGAGTTTGACATGATTAATTAGCGCAAGACATGATTAATCGAAGTGAGTCACACTCAAGGGCATTGGTAGACCGGGGTGGGGGGTGGGGGGTGGGGAATGTTGCTAGGTTTTTCGAAACGACGCAATCTCCAGATGCCCTATATTCGACACGTCATTCATTCCTGAATTGAAATTATAGATTAATGAAACAATGACTTGGAACTTATATTTGCAACTAGAGCTGGAAGTTTAGTACCAGTATTTGGGATATACCGAATATCGTACCGAATTTACAATTATTTGGTATTATCGAATACCGGCTTACGTTTTAGAGATTGAGATTCATTCACTCTTTCACAACTTAGAAGACCACATCCAACTCAATTTTGACTTTCCAGTTTAAGTCACTCTCGTCTATCAGCTAATCTCTTGTTATTTTCATAATACCAAAAAGCAAACACTAGTATTTGTCGTCTCTTAGCCACCAATTCGTCAAATTAAAGATTACAAATGACAAGAATTTGAGATGTCACCTCTCCTCCATTTTCCTTATCCATATCCTAGCTCTAGACAAAATCAAGACTCTTTGCTTAGTCTCTTTCCCCTAAATTAAATAATTAAATCTAATTTATATATTTAATCATTGATTGTAAAGGTAATAAATTTTGTATTCGATAATACCGATTGGCATACCAAAGTACCAATTGGGATACCGAAATATTTAGCGATTGAGATTGTGATTGATTTTAGGGTGAAATGCAGTATTCGGGATTTTGGTATTTGGGATTTGGATATCGGTACCCTACCGATTTCCACCTCTAATTTAGACGACTTCTCCTTGTCGCTCCATTCCATTCAACCTCTACCCGCTTTTTGTCATTGCCAACAGTAGTACAACCACAACCCACAAATTTCGTAGTTCTTCTCCAGCTCCAGTCGACCCGACCCTCTATCTTGATTTTCACTAACGTCGACCACAGAGCTATCTTAACCAACTCTTCCTTCAGTTCTTATCGAGCTTTGGTCAACTCGACCTTTTGCCCTGCTCTTCAACATTGTTGATTATGTACCAGTCACAACCCATGACTTATATGAACTTGTGATTCTTGAATAACATGACATATTTTGCTTGTGTGTGGAGATTTTGTTAAACTATTAATCATTTGAAATTGAACTCAAGGAAAAAAGTGCTATAAAATTGTTATTTTCGTTGAAAATTTGTAATTTTTCAAGACATACCATCCAAAAACTAAAAAATTCCAAAAATATCACCCTTATCCAAAAACCACAAACCCCTATGCCGGTTTATACGAGAACCATAGGGGGTGTCGCAGTTATCAATCATGTCAGCTGAAAACCGCATGGGATCGGCGCGGTCAGATTGACTGTGCGTCACCTCAGCCATTCGGCGCAAACCGCCGCACCCCCCAGCGGTTTGCCTATGAAATGTTTTTTTACCGAAACTTCAAGCGAACATAACTTTGCGCTTGGGTATCCGATCGTAGTGAAATTTTTTTTGACTCCGCATAATTTTTCGTTATTGCAAGCCCCAAATAATCCTAAGTAGTTTGGTCTCGCCTTCATCCCGAGAAACGTCATTTGCTACCCCGAATGAGCAATTGTTTTATTCGTCAAACTTTAGACGACCACAACTTTGTACTCCGTAATCTGAACGCCCCAATTGTTTTTTATTTATTTCACATAACTTTTTAAGGACTACAACTTTTATCATAGCTATTTTTGCATAATGTATGTGGACTTATGAAAAGTAAAACCAAAGTTATACCCAAAACCCCTTATATCCTAAAATATTTCCCGTTTGAAAAAATTGTGGCATTTCAAAGTAAAACCAACGTTCGAGTTCCGGAGCACAAAATTATGGAATTTCAAAGTTTGGCAAAATTGAAAAAAGTGCTCGTTCGGGGTAGCAAGCGACGTTTTTAGAATGTGATACTAAAGCGGTTTGCAAGATCTTGAAAGATTATGCGGAATCACAATTTTTTTTTTTGTTGCTACGATCGGATAACCGAGCGCAAAGTTATGTTCGTTTGAAATTTCAACCTAGGTCATTGATCGAAAAAAATTATAAGCAAACCGCGCGAGCGGGGGGGGGGGGGGGGGGGGGGGGTGGGGGGTGGGCGGGTGGGGGGGGGGGGGGAATGTTGGGGTCGCCTTTTTATTAATTAACCGCGGCTACCCCTGCGCTTATTATACAAAATGAAAATCACGGCTTCCTCCTACGGTCCTTTAGTAAACCACCATAGAGGGCCGCGATTTTTTTTGGGAATGAATGGTATTTTTGGAATTTTTTGTGGTATTTCTGGAAAAATTCTTGAAAATTTGTGTTTTCGCTAACGCCTGGGCGCCGCTCGCTAACGCCAGGACTACAACGCCTGTATAGTGCCTTCTTGAACATTGCCCTTAACCAAAAGAATCAGAGCAACCCAAAAAAACATTGAAAATTTATTGTTAATGGCATTATTGGAAAATAAAAGAAGCTATAAAGTAAAAGAAAAATAAAATAAATCTAATTAATAAAAAGTTTGATATTTCTAAAGTTAAAAAATTTGAAATCTCTAAAATTTAAATTCACAATACAAAATGCAGGAAAAACATAACCTTCCGTGAATTCAATGATCCAAATCCTTCCTTTTCTCCAAAGTGACCCTTACTATATATATCTAATTAGAGTTATGTTGTGCATATAGCCATAAATCACTAGTCACGGGCCCGACCGGTTGGCCGGTTTCATTTATGAACCATTGTGTCTGTAACAAAAAAAATATATTTTAAATGTATTAAAAATAGCATATACATATGATATAAGAAAATAAACATTTGGTCTACTTTCAAATATATTATCTGTCTAAATGTCCATTTAAGTTGTTGACCGACTGCAACAATTAATTACGAAATGAGACACCTAATACACAGTTGAATACCTGCCTCTTTTCCTGAGTAAGTTAAATGGTCATTTTGAATAAGTATTAATGAGTTAATTTTGTAAAATAATTGATGTGTATATAAGTTGCATGTGTTAACATGTGATATATAACGTAATTTCACAGTATATGAGCCACGTAGCTAGCTTTATGGATACTTGGAGAATCAGCAAATGACACTTGGCCTAAATGAATTTCTTGCATGCCGCCTCTGTTGGGAATAAAGAACTGAATTGTTAAAGGTCGTCCTAAAAATTACGTAAGTTACCGAATAGCCCATTTTGAATTTCAAAATTAAACACAAAACAAACAACCCCTCCCCCTCCATAAATCTAAAAAAATATAAACTAAAATCAAACAAATTATCTTATCGACCGAACCATAAATCGTAGCAAACTAATAGAAAACTATGAATATAAACCGAAATGCCTTACATACATTTGCATCCGTCAATTTTATTGGGTGTCCTTATCATATGTGTATGTATATACCCTAGTTATTCGAGTCCTAACTCCTTGAATCAAGTACCATCGTTCCCCAAAATTGAGGGGCTAGGTAGGTAATGAAGGATTAACAATGAATTTTATCATTACTTGCTATTTCTTAATCTAAAAAAAACTTATATAACCACGCTGCTCTTCCCGTAATTACACTCTCGCCGCCATAAGCAGGTCGTAGAGCGTGTCCTGACCCACCTTGGTGAAATTAGGGATGACAATGGGGCGAGTTTGTCTAAACCATCCCCATACCTATCTTTAAATACCCAAACTCATACCCGCCCCATACCCATGCGGGGAAATGTTTTGCAAACCCATCCCCATACCCGTGGGTTTCGGGTACCCATGGGTAATACCCATATCCGTACATCCAACATTATTATACCTAAAACTTACAAGAAAAGTTTTAATTATAACTCTAAACGAACATATTATATCATGAAGTCAACAAAACACGGCCATTTCTTTAATATGGTTCAAAGAATATGATCCTAAAATATCCACTAAATAATAATTAACTAACATAATCTTGTTGACAAGGGGGAAAGTGAGAGTGAAATGAGAATTGAGAGAAATGAATTAGGTTTTGATTAAGGTGTCCACTCAATTGCATTTCTACTATTTATTTTCTCAAGTTATCTGCATCATCATTGATAGTTTATACTTTGATATATGAAGAAATTATCTTGGTGGGGCGGGTATGGGGATGGGTATGGGACGGGGGAGGCTAAAACCATACCCGCCCCATATCCATCAAACTTTTTGCGGGTTTTACCCATACCCGCCCCATACCCGGTCAAAGCGGGGATTCCCCGAGTTGACTGGGTCGGGGGCGGTCGGATACCCGCGACCATGGGTTTGATTACCATCTCTAGGTGAAATCCGTGTCCCATTTCTTCAATTCGTCGGCGTCAGATTGATCAGGAGCGTGCTGGTGCTTGTTGCAGAACTCGAGCACCTTGTCCAGAATCACGCCGGTGACGTTGGGGAGTGGGATGCCGTTGTCGGTGCAGTCGTCCTCGATCATGTGCTTGATCGTCTGGGACTGCATCGCCACCGCCTCTTCGACTTGGAACGTCCCGCCGTCGCGGCTCTTCAGGGTGATGCACTTCTTCTCCGACGACATTGTTACGGCAATTTGATATCTTGGTTAGTTTCTCCGGGGAATCTTGAGTGCACGGCGAGGGATTAGAAAGCGAGAGCTACCGATTGATTGAGTGTTGGAGATGTGAGAATCTGTAAGCTCGGAGCTGCTTATTTATTTATAGCAAGGGAACTGAATTGCACAAAGTAAGTCCGAATCGGAATCTAGAGTGAACTAATTAAAGAGGCATTTCATCGACAATCATACCATTGATAATTTTCTTTTGTGCGTGAGATAGAGACTTATTAGAATTCACTACACTGGTGGTAAAAAAAAACAGCTCTCTTTTGCCTTGAATAACATGTGGAATGGACGCACATTAAATTGACAAATCTATATAATTATGCTAAGAGCAATATGTGTACTTATATTCAATTTTTAATGGTCGAATTGACTCATTATTTGATACTGTCGATGACTTCCCACGGGGAATGCTTCTCCTTCGAGGCATAGAACTTCAAAAAAGAAAATCATATTTGGTCAGACTTCAGTAGGCAAATGGAGGTTGATTCAATTGACTAACGTGTGATCTTGGAAGGCAACACACATGATGACAGTAGGCAACCTAGTGTAAATTAGCCCATCCACTTCTTACACCTCAAAAAGGGCAAGAGAATAAACCATGATAATAATCAAATGTACTGCTTTCCGTATATGATCCAAGCATCAATCAAACACTTGCATCTGCAATTGTTTACATATCAGCAGAAATAGAAGAAAATCTCACACTTGCCCGTATTAGAACATCAACACAAACCATGATCAATTTGATTCTAAATTTTGTTCAAAAACCAACACAATCATTCACTATGCAGCACCAATGGTAGAAGAAAATCCAGTTGCATGTTGTATCCACTATCCAAAATCAGATTACACTTCCAAAAGGATAACATGTCAACCAAACTCATATAATTACGAATCAGATTGCTATTGGTCAATTAAGTACTGTTAAAATCATATATAACCAACTTCTAACAATAACCCATTTGCCAATCATGATTACTACACCATCAGGTGTCTTTGTTTCCGCATGAACAAAATAATAAAGAATTTGCTTGGCAAAAAATCTAAAAATAAAAGGCGTTTATTAATTGATGAAGATAGTGGAGTTAATAATTCTTTATAAAAGGTAGAACATGTATGAATGCAGTGCTTGTGTGGTTATGAAACTTTTGTGGAACTTAAGCACTCTCTTTTGTACCCCTTTGACTCGGTACCATCATTGGTGATATGCAGCAAATCGAACCAAACAAAACAAACATGAACCTGAACTGATGACATATGGCTCTGAAGTGGAAACATTAAAGATTGATTGCAATTAAAAGGATTACAGTTGCGTACCTTACTGTTAATTACTTAATTGTCTTCGAGTGGTGGAAGAAAGACTGGTGGAGCAGTGCCGCTTAAGTGCTGCTGCTGTTGTCTTCAAGTGGTGATGACTTTGATTAATGGAATTAGCTCAAGGGAGAGTGTTGTTTCTGTTGTCTTCAAGTGGTGGTGACTCTGATTAATCGGATTAGCTCAAGGGAGGTTTCAAACTTTGAGCCATTAATTCACAATTTGAACCTACAAAAACACGCCATTTAGTACAACCATCGCAAAATTAGAAAGAGGGTATAAATCAAGCCGAGAGATATGATCAACTGTCCATAGTCATCTCTGAAGTCTGAACCACAGAGCTAGAACATGTAATGACACATAAAGCAAGTGCAAGAGACATTGGAGGCTCAAACGTTTTGAACATGGCAAACCAACTGGGTTCTTTGAGAGACACAAAAAGATATTATAATTTATGCAAAACCCAAGCAGGTAGCACCATAAGAAGCTTTATTGTATGGAGGGCATAACTACGTTATGAATAAGAAGCACATCCAAACAAATCTAAACCACAAAGTTTCCACAATGAAACCCATGTTTGAGCCTTTCTACTATGCTTTAAAATATTGGTGCTTTAAAGTACAACTTTAAGTTGTACCACAAGTTAAAGGTACAAGTTAGAGTTGTACCATAAGGGAATTTGATTTTTATGTTGTGGTACAACTTCAACTCTTCAAGTTGTACCATAACTTAAATGTACAACTTTAAGTTGTACCTAATAGGTACAACCTAAAGTTGTACCATAATGTTAAAGGTACAACTTCAAGTTGTACCATAAAGGCAAAAACTAAAGCGCCAATGCTTTAAAGCATTGTAAAATTCCCCGTTTGTTCCATGGAGTAGTTTTGAGCTAACTCAAGTACGGTTGTCCTCAACTATGAAGAGCTATATGCGGGTAGGGATGGCAATGGGTCGGGGACGGATAGTGCATATCCGCTACCCTACCCAGAGTAGTTCGGGTTTTACCCATACCCATACCCACATAAGAAACGGTTAGAAAATCTAAACCATGCCCATACCCATTCGGGTTTCGGGTATCCACGGTTATCCATGGGTAATAGTTTCTCTTTATAACTCCAACCAATATGTTAATATTGACACGTATTCTCACGTTACGTAAGACGAAAAGTACGACAATAATTCACTAGAATGAAGAAAATTAATTAAAATAACACAATTTCATAAAACTATTATATGTATATGCTAAATATAAAATATGTAAGAGAAAAATATTGATTATTTCTAGACAAAATACATATGCATGTGTATAATTGGGCGGGTTCGGGTTGGATAGTGAGAAAACCATGCCCACCCATTACCCGCAATATTCGGGTTCGGATTTTACCCGTATCCACTAAAAGGCATTCGGGTTCGGGTTTTATCCTACCCGATTAGGTCGGATTCGGGCGGATATTCACGGTTACGGATATTTTTGCCATCCCGCTGAATTAAGCTCACTCATTTTCCTATATGCGGGCATGAATCAACGTCCATACCTTGCTAAGTTCTGAAGGGCATGAATCAACGTCCATACCTTGCTAAGTTCTGAAGGGCATAGCTAAGCTATGAAGATAGTACAGACAGTGTAATGCCTCAGAGTTTATGATCGAGAGAAATCTAGCCAGCAGCACTCCACCACAACGTTCTTGTCTTCAACTTCCAATGCCTTAACCGAGGCTGACTTCTCCAACGATTCAACGGTTGATGTCAAGAAGCCCGAATCAAATATGATCAAGGTAAAAATTTGATATGTTCTGATTACTAAACTATGCGATTTCCAGGAAGAGATTACCTTTATTCTGATTTTTTGTTTGCCCCTTTTTGTCTCCAGGCGATTCAGAACGGGTTCTGGGTGTTCGTGGACATGGCCAGCGGAAGATACTTAAATATCAAGGAGATGAAGGCACAATGAGAAACCTGACTGAGACTTGATTGATGATCATCGAATCGAGCCTGCAAGAAGTTTCTCCACCACAGCGTTCTCGTCTTCAGCTTCCAGCTGCCCTCCAATCGCCAAATTAGAAAGAGGGCGAAAGACAGGAAGATAGAGACAGGTACCGGGGCGATTGGGTTTACGCGGCGGTGAGGTTCGTTTCGGCCGGCAGCGAGGGAGGCAGGCACCGACACGATTGGTTTTACCCGGCGGCAACGAGGGAGGCAGGCACAGACACGATTGGTTTTATGCGGCGGTGAGGTTCAGTCCGGCCGGCAGCGAGAGAGGCGGGCGACGCGAAAGACGGGCAGATTGAGACAAAAACCGTAGGAGCTGCAACGGGCTTTGAGGGAGGGGAAATCATTGGCTGGTGGCCCAGTTGTATTTTACAAAAGACTTTTTTTTTAAATACAATTTAATATCCAAAACTTTCATTTTAAACAATATAATAGTTAAACCTTTTCGAAAACAATCTAATATCCAAATCGTCAACTTTCCGTTCGTTTAACCGTTAGTTGACACTTCAAAAAAGTTTTGTTTTAGGGGAAATTGTCACAATACAACTTTGTTTCTTCTTTTGGCATTGCAGATGACTGAATATTTAGATATTCTATACCATCATGGTGGAGTCATGGACTTTTCGGGTTTGGAACTACGATATGTTGGTGGTTTTTCAGAGAAGATATCGATGGATATTGATGAAGTGTCGTACTTCGAACTTTTTTGAAGTGTCAACTAACGGTCAAACAGAAAGAAAGTTGACGATTTGGATATTAGATTGTTTTCGAAAAGGTTTGGCTATTATATTGTTTAAAATAAAAGGTTTGGATATTAAATTGTATTTACCCTCTTTTTTTTAGAACAAAAGTCTCCTTCCGTGGAATGCGCACAGCGCAGGAAAATTGAGTTTAAGAGGGTTCTGGCTAAGAACTTCGGGTTTGTTTGGAAGTTGCGATTGTTAAATAGATGTATTGTTGAGAATGCATGTATAATATTATACATGTATTATCGAATTTGATGCAGATCGAGACAAAAACCGTAGGAGCTGTAACAGGCTTTGAGGGAGGGGAAATCATTGGCTGGTGGCCCAATCGTATTTTACAAAAGTCTCCTTCCGTGGAATGCGCACAGCGCAGGAAAATTGAGTTTAAGAGGGTTCTGGCTAAGAACTTCGGGTTTGTTTGGAAGTTGTGACTCGCTATGACACAACTCCTAACAAAGGCCAAGTGTAACCAATGAAAGGGACTGCAGTATAGTGGCTCAAGTGATAAATATCGAATCCACGGGTCTCTAGAGTTACTATTACTCAGCTTCAGTTTATTATTTAGCAAATCAGATTAAGATGAAAGAACTAAAACTACTCTAGCAAACTACAGTTAAAGTTAATCTAATTACAGGTTGGGAACTCACTTAGGTATGATCCCCCCTAGCCACTAGCCAGATTATTGATTGATAATCTCTAACCTGTTTCACTTTCATTCACAATGCGGAGAATCCTTGATTAGACCTTGAGTCTCGACTAAAGGAACAAGGCCCTCTTGAGTCAATTGCCTAGAGGGACGTATCCTTCTCTAGAACAACTGATCAAGGCGTTCTGAACTAGACTCCCTCTATCGAAAGAGGTTCTCAATCGATACAAAGCAGTGAATCAACCCTCGACTAAAGCAATCGATCCACTACTATCAATCTATGGTGCTCTATTGACCTAATCAGGTATTCCCTCTCATAGGATCAAAGCAGAATCAATAATCTCGACTAAAGCAGAATTGAATCATGAAAACATGCATAGATTGAATATGAACTCAAGATTATCCAGTCAGAGTACTCATACAATCATCCAATCAAACAAACATAGCTAGGGTTCCTCAAAACCTAAGTGAAGGGAAGTTACTCCATAGAGAAGAGAGAGACTGCAGTAAGAATCTTCAGATGATCAGTCTTCAAGTCCGGGCTTGTTCCTCAAGCTTCCAAGGCGAAGAAATCCTCCTTCTCTTCTCTAAGAATGCCCTCAAATCGCCCTCTCTCTCTTTGGTTCGTCCCTTGGGTGTTTGGGATCCAAAACCCAGCTCTCCCTTTGAATTGTGGCTGAAAATCTGCTTAAAAGCATCAGTGGCCAAAGCACGGTCGACGGCACGGCCGTGCTTTGCCTGACTCCGCCCGTGCCTCGGCCAGGGCTTAATTACACGGCCAGCAAGTGGGTTAAACACGGCCGTGCTTCGCAATGCACACGGCCGTGCTTTGATTGAACACGGCCGTGCTTCGGTGCCCGTGTTTGCAGCTGAATTGGCCAAACTGAATTTGCTCTCGGCATAAAAAGCACGGCCAGCAGTACACGGCCGTATAATGCCTTAGGTTGCCCGTGTTTTGGCTCCAGCTCACCGAAATGACTTCCGAATGCCCCGAAACTCGCGGTTAGCCTTCCCTTTAACGCCTGGGACCTGAAACATGACAAAATAGCACAACCCGGCGTAAAATAGGCCAAAACACACGACTATACTCCTCAAACGGATAAGAACTAGGGGCGCAAACATGTGCATTTACATCGTTATCAAATTCCCCCACACTTAACCGTTTGCTTGTCCTCAAGCAAACCTAACTCAAACCAATGCAACTCTCCAGACCTCCATAGCAACAAACAACCCAGATCGTCGGTAGAGGACTTCCTAGGTCATTTAGCAGCTTACGAGGTCAACCGACGCACAAGTCATCTCAAAGCTTCTTATCGAGTCGGCATCATGGCAAAAAGTGAACAGAGGACAAATGAATCGTGGATGGAGAGATTCTCAAAAACAAAGGATCATGGACTCACATTTTTCAAGGTGCTCGATTTTCTTTGAAGATGGTTGGAACCCCCTTTTTTTTTGTTTTGCTTGTTTTCTGTTATTTTTTTCTTCTCTTTTTTCAAGGGTCCCAACCTGCTCTTACCGGCCATGCCAGGAGCGGATGTCTCGAGCCTCGTGCGGGGGAAAGACATGTAAGGGGGCGGGAGGTAGTAGGTGGAAATTGGGAACGGATTCCCGTCTCCCCTTACACACTTTCGCCCTATTCGCACGGGAGACGTTTATTTTGAAGCACATTTTCGAGCACCTGTTATTTTCAAAACATGACACAAGAGTCCATGACAGGTAGAGAATCCACAACACCACACAATTCAAGAGTCCTAAGATCACTAATTCACTCAATCAACCAACTCAATATGAAGAAGAAATGAGACTTCTTAAATGCATCAACATCCTCCATAGTGCTACACTACCTCCCTAGGTTGCATATTACTATAAAGACTGTCAATTCAAAGCATACTGAGCAGGCAATTGCAAGGAACACGTACTTGGAGCCCTCAAATTTAAAAATTTGGACAGTGGACTAGGCTCCAAGCACACAAACAGCCAAACATTCACCCGCATACATAATCGAACATCCCCCCACACTTAAGCACGACATTGCCCTCAATGGAGGAAAGATAAGGAGGGTAGAACGAAGTTACCAGATCCAGGGTGAATGATGGTTGACGGGGCAGGCGGCGTATTTCAGGAGGAGAGAATGGCCAGACCACAAACACCACACAAAATCTCACAAAGGTTGAATTATTGACTCTAAAATCAAATAACAAAACTGACTCAACCGAGGAGAAAAAGAGAAAGAAATGCAAACCGACTGGTTGGGTTGCCTCCCAACAAGCGCTTCTTTCACGTCGTGAGCCGGACGATGGCTCCTAAGTTTCGGTCCACCCCAAAACCTCCTTGAAGTTGAGGTTCTCGTCGATGAGGTGGAGTCTCAAGTCACGAGCATGTGGTATGACAGGTGATGGAGGCTCATGTACTTGATGCAGATGAAGTCTCCACCCTCGAGACCTCTCCTTCTCTTCTCTCGTCTCATTGCCCCAAACCAGATATGATAGCATCGATTGGCCACCATCGCGTCCACCAAGAGGGACCGATGTCGATGTGGCCTTGGTCTGGCAAAGAGACACTGCAAATGGGTCCTTGCTAAGCAGTTCCTCGAAGTTTGGTGGAGATATCAAATGTAACTCATGGCCGGTGCAAGCCTCTTCCACCTCAACTTCGTCCTCAGCCTGGACGCCAATTGCTTCTTCAACCTCCCTTTCTTCTTCATGTGGTATCACCCCTGGGAAATGATCAAGAACTCCTCCAGCTTCACTTTCGTCATCCTCCACAACTTCTTTCTGCACCCTTTCTTGCTCTTCTTCTTCTAGCACGGATTGGAGAGCAAGTTGCCAAGCAATTTCTTTCATGAGATCTTCTTGCATCTCCTCACTCATGCCCGCCTCTTCAAAGCTCAGTTTGGGGTGTGGGAAGGTGTGGTCGGCTACGAAATGACACTCCTGATCATGATCATCACGGGAGCTCTCCGTGACAACTTCAGTGTGCTCCACAATGTCCTTGTAGCCTTCTTCTTCCTCCTCCTCTTCTTGTATGGTAGCAGAAGGGTGATCTGGAGCAGGTTGTGCCCAAGATCGCTCAAGATCATCGACGCTCTTCTTAAGGCTCAGGAGGATCTCCTCTGTTTCACGATAGGCATGGACACAATGATCCATCCTGGAGCATGTTCTATCACAGTCTCGAGCAAACTGCTCCATGAGAAGTCTCAATTCGTAGTGTGGATCTGGCTGTGGAGTGTAGCATGGCTCTGCAGAATGGCCCGTGAAGGCCGCCATGGGTAACTCCAGCGCCGATGACCCCTCTGGTTGTGGGAAAAATTCTTCTTGGTAATGAGGTTGTTCTTGATATGCCCAGGGGTCCGGTTGTTCTCCATAGTAAGGGGGTTGGTACTCGAACCCTAATCCATAGTCTTCTCCGCCTTGATTGCTCCACGGAGTCTCGGGGTAATACCACTCAGGTGGTGGTGGATACCCCCAATGATTGGAGAAGCCATTAGGATCCATGATTCAGATCTGCACCAACAAAAACAAAAACACCCAAGTGAAAAGCAAGGGTGGAAAAGAAAAGAAACGAAAAACGCTAAAGTAACAAACTTCTGCCTTTCCTAATACTCTAGAAAGTCCCCGGCAACGGCGCCAAAAACTTGACTCGCTATGACACAACTCCTAAAAAAGGCCAAGTGTAACCAATGAAAGGGACTGCAGTATAGTGGCTCAAGTGATAAATATCGAATCCACGGGTCTCTAGAGTTACTATTACTCAGCTTCAGTTTATTATTTAGCAAATCAGATTAAGATGAAAGAACTAAAACTACTCTAGCAAACTACAGTTAAAGTTAATCTAATTACAGGTTGGGAACTCACTTAGGTATGATTCCCCCTAGCCACTAGCCAGATTATTGATTGATAATCTCTAACCTGTTTCACTTTCATTCACAATGCGAAGAATCCTTGACTAGACCTTGAGTCTCGACTAAAGGAACAAGGCCCTCTTGAGTCAATTGCCTAGAGGGACGTATCCTTCTCTAGAACAACTGATCAAGGCGTTCTGAACTAGACTCCCTCTATCGAAAGAGGTTCTCAATCGATACAAAGCAGTGAATCAACCCTCGACTAAAGCAATCGATCCACTACTATCAATCTATGGTGCTCTATTGACCTAATCAGGTATTCCCTCTCATAGGATCAAAGCAGAATCAATAATCTCGACTAAAGCAGAATTGAATCATGAAAACATGCATAGATTGAATATGAACTCAAGATTATCCAGTCAGAGTACTCATACAATCATCCAATCAAACAAACATAGCTAGGGTTCCTCAAAACCTAAGTGAAGGGAAGTTACTCCATAGAGAAGAGAGAGACTGCAGTAAGAATCTTCAGACGATCAGTCTTCAAGTCCGGGCTTGTTCCTCAAGCTTCCAAGGCGAAGAAATCCTCCTTCTCTTCTCTAAGAATGCCCTCAAATCGCCCTCTCTCTCTTTGGTTCGTCCCTTGGGTGTTTGGGATCCAAAACCCAGCTCTCCCTTTGAATTGTGGCTGAAAATCTGCTTAAAAGCATCAGTGGCCAAAGCACGGTCGACGGCACGGCCGTGCTTTGCCTGACTCCGCCCGTGCCTTGGCCAGGGCTTAATTACACGGCCAGCAAGTGGGTTAAACACAGCCGTGCTTCGCAATGCACACGGCCGTGCTTTGACTGAACACGGCCGTGCTTCGGTGCCCGTGTTTGCAGCTGAATTGGCCAAACTGAATTTGCTCTCGGCATAAAAAGCACGGCCAGCAGTACACGGCCGTGTAATGCCTTAGGCTGCCCGTGTTTTGGCTCCAGCTCACCGAAATGACTTCCGAATGCCCCGAAACTCGCGGTTAGCCTTCCCTTTAACGCATGGGACCTGAAACATGACAAAATAGCACAACCCGGCGTAAAATAGGCCAAAACACACGATTATACTCCTCAAACGGATAAGAACTAGGGGTGCAAACATGTGCATTTACATCGTTATCAAGTTGCGATTGTTAAATAGATGTATTGTTGAGAATGTATGTATAATATTATACATGTATTATCGAATTTGATGCATTGTAGAATACAACGTTTGGTATGTGTGATTGTGTATGTCGCATCAGCTATAAGCTGAGACAAAACAATTTCAACTCAATAATCTCAACAGTCCCAACTAAGAGTTGAGATATAACAATCACTCAAAATGAGTGATAGTTTCTGTCATATCATAGAAACAATCCATGTATTGTTTCTGCTAAAAAACAAAAAAAAACAATGCATTGTAAATAGTACATACATAATGACAATCTCAACAAAACAATCGGCAACTTCCAAACGACCCCTTTCTTATGGTATTGTTTAAAATGACTCAATCAATCAAGGAACCGGTTGACTTAGCTAAGTGTAACTTATTCGATTACATCAGAATCAATTTGTAATTGGTGAAAGTACTTTCTTATCTGGGCCCAAACCCAAACATTTCAGTTCTTCTTTCCCTCTGCCTCAGAGTTGTCAATGCATCTTTAACACCATTGATGTTAGAGAGTTGTTTACCAGCCCCAAAAAAAACAAAACCTTGTCCTCTTTTATCCCAGCTGATGTAGAACAATAAGCACATTTTTTAAGCAAACTGAACCAAAAAGCTTCAAAGAGTGGAAGGAAAGAGTTTGAGGGTTGAGGCTCTCCATGGCAATCAATTTATTTGTTTCACCCGAAGATTACATCGTTCTATACTACCATCCATGTCAAGTGGCGATACCCAGCCCACTTGGCAGCAATCTTTATACCAATGGCTAAGCCTGCACACAGCAACGGCGCTGGAACCTGCTTCCCTCTTGCAACAACTTCGCCTTCTTCACCCTTGGTACGATTCTTCGAATGGTGATAGATGGCAAGGGCGACATATGAAGTCATTACCAGTACCCTCACCCAGGGCTCTCCTATAGCAGTGAGCACAGTAGCAGCAGGAAGGGCAGATGTGACATCATCCCTCTTCTTAACCAATCGAGAGAAAGTGTACACACCCAGAAGAAGTGTCCAGAAGAGTGGCTCTGAAATGTAGTTCCCTACTGCTGCATAGCCAATTAGACCGGATAACGTGAGGAGATATGATTGGCTGCTTACTGAATTTGGAACAGCAGCTTCAGCAATAGCGAGCACCGCTGATGAAAGCACAATCATTGTGGTGAATTCTGGGACTGGGGTGTAATGCAGTATTCTGGAATAGAAAGCTCGAACCATGTAGAACCCGGTCTCCAGGGTTCGTATTAGAGACGTTATTGGGTCACCAATGAAGTGGAAGATTAGGGCCAGAAGGAGTTTTAAGAGATACCCCACGAAACCGATGACAGATAATGCACCCTTCTTCCAGTTACCAAGCTCAAATAAGACCGCCCTCCATGAATAGATGAGGAAACCTAGTGCTGCACAATCAACAATAAGCATTTCATTATCTTTCTTGAACACCAGCAACCAATGATCCACAGCACGACAAACTTCCCAAGCGGATATGTTTACACCAAGTACAAGCATCCATTACGGCCTAAGACAATTGATAATGAGGAAGAAGCAATCATGTTGGACCAATTGAGAACCTCAATAACAAGACTCATACTAAAGTTTCAACCAGCAGAGTTACATGTGTTCATCCTAACACGAACATCTAATATTCCACCTACAATTCGAACCCCAAACCATGAAATCACAAGGAACAAAATCTCAGCCAACAACTCTCTAACGGTAGGTTAATCTAGACATAGTTTCTGATTCCTTTTCTTTCTTGCTTTTCATAGGGCTAGGAAGAACGCAATGTTATAGGATTTCTGTCTAAGGTACACGGAAGTATTGGTGAAGAATTCCTAAGAAGTGCCTGCAACAAAGTGGTTCGACTAACGAATTCCCAAACTTCATCGCCAAAATCTACTCAGTACTCAGAATTAATCTCGATTCAAGCAACAGACTATTATCTAAGACCAGCCGAAATTTGTATCAATTTGCGAAGAGGAGAAAGAGCGTACCGACAAACCAAGGCCACCTGAGAGGCGGGTCAGGCGCTTCCTTGGTCAGGTACCGGAATCTATCAGGCATCGTGGTCTCTTCTCGAGCCATCTTCTGGGAATCATCTTCGACGCCATTGTTGATTTCCCCTTCAGTGTTCTGTGAATTGACGGAAAACTCAAGCGTCAGCTTCCTATCGCCGAAAAGCCTCAATCTTTTGCAGCCGGCTTTGCCGAGAAATGGTGGGCCTTTGACGGGTAAAGAGCGAAATGTAATGGAATTGAGTCCGCTGCGTGGTTGGAGAGGAAGGCGAAGGAATGGCGAAGATGTGAGAGTAGGATGAGCAGACAGGGCAATGGTGGAAATCATCGACATCGCTCCCCGAAGTTGGAACTACAAAGATTTCGCCATTGGTGGTAAGGAGGGGTTTGGCTAAAAACCCGCAGGTTTCTCTGCCTGAACTCGGCAGGCTAGGGAATTTAGACGGGGCACACATCTCGGGCCGGTAAAACCCGACTTGATGGTGTTGTGATTTTGCGGGCCCAATGGATAGCACTAGAAAAGGACTCTAGGGCTTTTATTTTAGACCCCAAATTTGGCCCACGGATAAAGGTTGGACCTAAATTGATATATAGATTAATAGATTTAAGGAGGAGCCCAGAAAACGTCACCGCGTCCGCCGCCTTCCATCGGGGAGAGCAGTGTACTAGCCATCGCACTGGATATGATGGAGACGACGGATGTGATTATCGGAACAAAGTCAGATACAGACCGCGATACGCCAGATCTTTGGATGGGCATCATCGCCAAGTCTGCCGCCGGAATGATGCGATTGAAAGGGCCGGTAACCGCCAGTCTATCACGAGTCTGTAGTAGAACCGCACTGATGCGCCGGATATGAGGCGGATAGAGGAACCGACGAGAAGGGTTAAGGACGGTGGTGGGCGACGACGACAATTGGATTTTCCGCGCCAATATCTTGTCGTTGATCTTCAGTTTCATCGTGCTACCATGAATTGCAGAGGATTTCTTGCTATAGTCACCCGCTTTGGGAAACCTCACCCATAGAAGGATTGAAGGCTACGGATTCAGATTTGTTCATTCTCCTTACTGCGCCACCGTGTGCTATAGCAGTTTGTAGCCCAACGCCATTGTGCGTGCCCGACCCTGGCTTTGCCTCCATCCATGAATTACTTTCGTGGTTCCATCTCACTTTTTCCAGGGACTTCAAAGTAGTTTCAGTCTAGCGGACGATGAACCTTCCGGCGAACGACGAGGCTTTCTGCCTGCTGAATTGCGGTTCCGTTTGCGAATTCTTGGTCACGTACGTAATTTTCAAATATTTTATTTATTATTTTACTTACTTATTTTAATGGTTATTAAGCCTATTTGTAAGTTTTGGTTCGTTTGGGTGTCCTATTGTTTTTAGCGGTGTTATTAAGATCGAGCTGAGCCGGCCGGTCGGACCGCTAAAACCACCACATGATCGTAAAACCGGCTCGAATTAGTCAATTAACTGTAAAGGTTTTATGAAGCGGGCGGCGAGCGGCCGAAATGGTTAACTGCTCGAACCAATCGCTCGATTTTTCCCCTTCCGGTCGTCTGGTGTTAAAAAATTTAAAACAAAAAAGAAGTTGGGAGAGGAGAACCGGAGAAGGCGGCCGGTGGAAGGACTGGTCGGATAGAGGTTTGCCGGCGGAGGGTTGGCCGCAAATAGAATGACGGAAGTGGAGGCGAAATAGTGAGTTTTGTTGGATAAAACGACATCTCTTCAGCCACTTAAAACGACGTCGTCTCCATGACCAAAGGAACGGTAGCGTTTTGGGTTCGGATAACATTTCGTCTTTCGCAGTTGTCGTCTTCATCTCGAGTCTTTCAATCTGCAGCTTTCGGTTCTTCTCTCAATAGATCGAAGAACCTCTCCTCCAGAGCTCCACCGCCTCTACTCAGCAAGAAATTATAATCGCTACATGGAGCGTCTTGTAGGAAACGGCTATTTCCTTCTCTGCCTATATATATCGAGTGAGTTCTTCATTTGAAGGTAGCGGTTGATAGTAAGAGAAATCGCGATTCTGTCTTGTCTATCATGGGCCATTTCGGGTTTCATCTTCAGTAGATAGGTCACAGGAGTTGAGAACTGGGTGACCTTATCTTGGGAAGTTGGGATTGAGTGGTTTTCATCTGTTTTCAAAAGTGCCAAGTCTCTTGGCTTGGCTAGGGTTTGAATTGATCAATTGTAACTCTGTTTCAATTTAAATAAAATCTATTTCTTTTCATATCCATTCAGATTCAACAATTGGTATCAGAGCGGGCTCTATGAAGGACTAATCGTCGCCAAAGAGAAGATCACGAGATGTCTGGATCATCCTCAAGTGCAGTAGCCTATTCGGCAAATACAAACCCACCATGGTTTGATGGAACATACTACACAGTCTGGAAGAAGAGGATGCGAATTTACCTTCGTGGAGTTGACGGAGAATTATGGGTGGTTGTCAGAAAGGGACCAGTCCCCATGAAGGATGAAGATGAAGAAGAATGGAAGGAAGACCAGAAGATTTCCTCACAGCTCGACTCAAGAGCTATGCACATTCTATTCTCAACATTATGCCTTGAGGAAAGAAGCCAAGTGGCGCAATGTGAATCAGCAAAAGAGTTTTGGGAGTCTCTTCAGACTACCCATGAAGGTACGTCTGAGGTCAAGGAGAGTATGATAGATGTCTTATTAAATGAGTATGAATCGTTTAAAATGAGCTCAGGAGAGTCTATATCAAGCATGTATAAACGGTTTAATGATCTGATAAATAGACTAAAAGGGTTAGGTAAAACCTTTGAAACCAAAGATCTTGTTAGAAAAATTTTAAGATGTCTACCTAGAGAATGGTTACCTAAACGGACTGCAATAGAAGAAGCCAAAGACCTGAATGTTCTATCTATTGAAAGGTTAGTTGGGTCATTGCTCGGTCATGAGGAAATGATCATTCAAATGAATAAAGACGATCATAGAAGAAGAAAAGTCATTGCCTTTAAAGCTCAGGAATGTGACAGTGATTCTGATCTAGACATGGGGGAAGAATTTGAGAAAGAATATGCCTTAGTAAGTAGAAAGTTTCATCGAATGCTCAAAATGAAAAAAGAATTTCAGGCAAAAAGAGCATATCAGGATCCTAGAAATCTTAATAATAATCAGTTCTCCGAGTACAGAAGAGAAAGAGAAGGATCTGATAGAAATCATGCTAAGACATATGAAGATACAACTCAAATTGATCATATTTTGAGAAAAACCCACCGAAAATGCATGATAGATTCTCTGAAGGTCGTGAAAGGTATAAAGTTGATAAGGAAGACAGTAACACTTCCATTGAGAAAGGTTTAACGATTTGTTTTAAGTGTGGAAAGCCAGGGCATATGCGTTCAAGATGTCCTTTGAGTGCCAAAGCCAAAGAAAAAGCCCTTGCTGCTTCCTGGAGTGATTTCAGCCCAGATGAAGAACCAGAAGGCAAGAACTTGGCATATATGGCCTTTGCTACAAAGAGTGAAAGTGATGGACAGTCTACAACCAGTAATGATCATCAATCGCCTTCATGTTATCAGGTAATTACTGACTCGGACTCAGAACAGGATAGTAAACCTAAAGCAAAAGTTGATTTTTTGCATGCTCTAGCGAATCTTCAGGAAGAGTGCAATAGGCTCAAAAGCAAATATTGCTTACTAATGACTGATAACAAGTCTCTAAAAAATGAAATTGAAACATTAAACTGATCATTAACTATCCAAAATGACTGGAACAAAAATTTAAACACAGAAGTCTTTAATCTTAAGAATGAAAATCAAAGGTTAAGAGACTTATGTAAAACTAAGGATGTTCAAAATAAAAGTCACCAAGGCGAAAGTATGAATAGAAGATGGTCAACTTCGAGATCTCCTACTAAGAATTACAAGAATCAGTATCTGGACAAAAAGTATGAGAAATATCTTGTTCTTACTGCAAAAGATGAAATTTTTACATGTTCTTACTGCAAAAGAAAAGGGCATTTAGCAAGATTTTGCTATGATTTAGAAAAACTAAGAAGACCTGGCATCACTAAAATATTTTGGGTTCCAAAATGTGCTAATCTCTGATTGACTGCAGAGTTTGGGAGAAAATGAGAACATCTGGTTTCTGGACAGTGGTTGCTCCCACCACATGACAGGTAAAAAGGAATTATTCTCTTCTTTAAGTTATAAAAAGGGTGGTAAAGTGGTATTTGGAGATGATCGTGTAGGAATCATCATGGGAAGTGGAATAATTGGTAGAAGTCCGCTTCCAACTATAAAAAATGTGTTGTTTGTGAAAGGGTTAAAACATAATCTTCTTTCGATAAGTCAACTTTGTAACTCTGAGAACAAAGTAGTATTTGAATCAATATCATGTGAAATCATCAGAATAAAAGACAATAAATTATTATTCTGTGGAACTAAGAAAAATAATATGTATGTGGTAGATCTAAACTGTATCAACACTTTTAATGAGACATGCTTTCAGGCTAAAACTCATGATCTGGAAATGTTATGGCACAGAAAACTTGGTCATATAAGTTTATCTAAGCTTTCAAAGCTATCAAAAATGAAGTCTACACGAGGAATACCTCTGCTAAAAGAAGTACCTAAGTTCTGTTGTGATGCTTGTGTTGGTGGAAAAATGGTCAAGAAAAGTTTTAAATCAAAAAGGGATATAACCACTACTGAACCCTATGAGCTAATACACATGGATTTATTTGGACCAACTAATGTAATGAGTCTGGGGGAAAATCCTATGATTTTGTACTTGTTGATGATTTTTCTAGATATACTTGGGTATACCTTCTAGCATCCAAAGATGAAGCCTTTGTGTATTTTAAGAACTTTGTCCATCATAGACTGACTGAATCAAAGAATGGTATAAAAGTCATTCGCAGTGATAATGGAGGTGAGTTTATTTCTGATCAGTTTGGTGATATCTGTAATGATAAAGGCATTACTCACACTTTCTCTGCTCCACGAACACCACAACAAAATGGTGTTGTGGAAAGGAAAAACATAACCATAATAGAAACTGCTAGAACTATGCTGTTAGAGTATGGTTCTCCTAAATTTCTTTGGGAGAAGCTGTGATGACAGTTGTCTATGTCATAAATAGGGTTCTAATTAGGAAATTCATAAACAAAACTCCCTATGAGATCATCAAACAAAAATCTCCAAATCTAGGATATTTCCATCCTTTTGGATGTAAGTGCTTCATCTTGAATACAAGGGATCATCTATATAAGTTTGAATCCAAATCTGATCAAGGTATATTCTTAGGATATTCAATTAAAGGACAAGCATACATAATATATAATCTAAGAACGAGAAAGGTTGAAGAATCAGTGTTTGTAAAATTTGATGATCTGAAAGTACTGACAAAGTCACTGTAGAAAATATAGAACTTTTGTTTCCTATGTTGAATGAAAAGGGGAGCACTGAGGAGCACCAAAGAGATTTAACCGAAAATGAAAACCAGAAAGACAAAAGTGAATCAAGTGACGAGTTAAGCAAGGAAGAAGAAAGAAAGGAGGCTCCGCCCCACATTCAAAAACGTCATCCACCCTCAAAAATCATTGGTGAGCTAAACGAAGGTATTCATACCAGAGGAAAATACCAACCAGGTCAGTATGCTCTTATCTCTCTTTTAGAACCCAAGAACTATAAAGAAGCTCTACTTGATGACGAGTGGTTGAATGCTATGCAAGAAGAATTACTTCAGTTTGCTAGGTTACATGTTTGGGAACTTGTCCCTCGCCCCTTAGATTCCTTAATCATAGGAACAAAATGGGTTTTCAGAAATAAAACAGATGAAGAAGGACAAGTAATTAAAAATAAGGCAAGACTTGTGGCTCAAGGATATTTACAGGAAGAGGGAATTGATTTTGAAGAATCCTTTGCACCAGTTGCACGTATAGAATCAATTAGAATGCTATGTGCATATGCATGTTATATGAAAATTCCTCTATACCAAATGGACGTAAAAAGTGTGTTTTTAAATGGTGAGATAAAAGAGGAAGTATATGTAAGTCAACCACCAGGTTTTATTGATCATAATCATCATGACCACGTGTACAAGCTGTCTAAAGCATCGTATGGATTAAAACAGGCTTCTAGGGCTTGGTACGATAAACTATCCACTTTTTTGAAAAATGAAGGTTTTTCCCAAGGGAACGTTGATAAAACATTGTTCATCAAGAAAGAAAACTCAGAAACATTGATTGTGCAAATATATGTCGATGACATAGTATTTGGATCAACAAACCCTGAAATGTGCACTAAATTTTGTCAAATCATGAAATCAGAATTCGAAATGAGTATGATGGGAGAACTATTACACTTCCTAGGATTACAAATTAAGCAAACCATATCAGGAATATTCATAAATCAATCCAGTTACACTGAAGCTATGCTTAAGAAATTCGAGATGAATTTTGTGAATGAAAGTCCAACACCTATGGCTGCAAATCTAAAACTTGACAAAGACGAAGGAGGAAAAGCATTTTGTGAGAAAAAATACAAAGGGATGATTGGATCTCTCCTTTATTTGACAGCCAGTAGACCTGATATTCAATTCAGTGTAGGATTGTGTGCAAGATTCCAATCAAGTCCCAAAGAAAGCCACTTCAAAGCTGTCAAACGAATTTTCAGATATCTAAAAAGGAACAATCAATGTAGAGCTTTGGTACCCAATTTCTGATTCATTTCAATTAGTTGGCTATAGTGATTCAGACTTTGGAGGAAGTCTAGTGGATAGAAAGAGTACTTCAGGGACTATTCAATTTCTTGGACCTGCTCTAGCTTCATGGTTTAGTAAAAAACAAGGGGCAGTGACTCTTTCAACAGCTGAAGCTGAATATATGGCGACTGGAAGCTTTTGTACTCAAATTATGTGGATGAAATTATGGTTTTCATTTCAAAGATATTCAAATATGCTGTGATAATACAAGTGCAATCAGTATGACAAAAAACCATGTCCAACACTCTAGAACAAAGCATATTGAAATAAAATATCACTTTATTAGAGATCTAATTCAAGCAGGGCACATATGCTTACAGTTTGTTTCGACTGAGTCATAACTAGCCAACCTATTTACCAAACCGCTCCCCAGTGAACGTTTCTTGCATATTTGCACGGAACTAGGGCTCAAATTTGCATGTCAGATTAGAAATCTTTCTCACTAAATCTTGATTGGCCCACTCTTCTACTTTACATATTTAGCATGCCTTGATTTAGAAAATTGACGCTTTTTTGTACATGCTTGCATTGTTCCAAGACAAATCCATGGAAGCTGCCATCTAATCATTACACTTTTCTTAGCCTTTTCCTGCGGGAAACTCTTCGGCTGTCATCCGCTCCTCTCTTCTCTCAGCCTATATAAATCTCCTCCCTTTTCTCCTCTTCTCCTCACACTATTCTAGCAACTAAGTTCATCCAAACTCAGAGAGAATTTCAGCCATCCAGAATGAGTGACTATATGCCTCGTCCTTTTCGTTTCGATGGGTTGGTTCACACATTCTCAGGATACATGTTCCATGAGCCCAGGGTGCTGAACCATCATCGATATCTCCAGCATTTTGACAAGAGAAGGCTCCATCACATCACCCAACTTGACCCTTATGAGTTAATGTCTATAAATATGACATTATCTTTCTCATCGAAGGGCTTGGGTGGGACTTTCTTCTTCGACAACCTATTCATCCTGCTTGTACAGAAGCAGTCAAATACTTCTTCTCAAATCTCCAGAGTCCAGGTGTAAGCTCAAGGAGGTTCACCACACTGGTTTATGGTCACCTGTTAACCATACCAGTAGAGGCTCTTAATGGTATTCTCGGCTTCCCATCTCATGGGCTTGGCCTAGCTCACCCATCTGAGTTTTGGAAGCATGAGTTCAAGATTGAGGTGGAGTACAACAACTTCTCCACAGAGTCAACTGGTGGCTCTGATGTCCCAATCCCTAGTTCCTGGTTACCTCCAAGGCTGAGGATTTTCCATTACTTCCTCACTCACGTTTTCCTCCCTCAATCCTTCAACCAGGAGTGTGTTCTCCCTATGGACCTCTGGATTATTGCTAGTGCCACAGCAAGAAGGAAGCTCGATTTTGCAAGCATCATGTTTGGTCAGTTTCTTCCTGTGGGGGACGAAAATTACAAAGGTCTTCTACCTTTCGGTTCCATCATCACTCGTCTGTTGATCAACCTAGGAGTTGACTTATAAGAGTTTCGAAGCATCTCTTCCACAATGTATGTCAGTGCACTAAACGTGCTAATGGTGCTTGATCTGCCTACTGGCATACCTCCTCCTCCTCCTCCTCCTTCTGCATCTCTTCTAGGCCCCCCTCCAAAATCTCATCCTGCTAAGAGGGTCTCCTCCGGTAGAAAGGCTAAATCTGTTGGTGAATCCAACAAGTCTGGAGATCTTGTGTTTACTATCTCCGAAGGCAATACCTCCTCTGATGATTCTGCAGCCTCTGCCCCTCCTGCCTAATCCTTCTATTTCTCCTATCCTTAGGTTGTAGTGCTCGCTGTACTGTTTTTTGTTTTTTTAAGGAGCCTTTTGTTCAGGGGGAATGAGTCTCTTAGTCTCTAAGTAGTTAAAAACTGATGTCCAGTTCCAGCAAATTAGGGGGAACATTCTCGATGTTTCCATATTTTGTTATCTCAATCCCCCTTAGTATTATGCTCCTCCTGTAACCGCTTTCAATGAATGCATTTGTGTTTTTAATTTGGATCCTTGGTCTGCTGGTGTGTTGTCTGCTAATGTTTTGCAGGTTCTCTAACTTCTCGGACGAAGGGGGAAATTGTTGGATAAAATGACATCTCTTCAGCCACTTAAAACGGTGTCGTCTCCATGACCAAAGGAACGGTAGCGTTTTGGGTTCGGATGACATTTCGTCCGTCGCAGTTGTCGTCTTCATCTCGAGTCTGTCAATCTGCAGCTTTCGGTTCTTCTCTCAATAGATCGAAGAACCTCTCCTCCAGAGCTCCACCGCCTCTACTCAGCAAGCAATTATAATCGCTACATGGAGCGTCTTGTAGGAAACGGCTATTTCCTTCTCTGCCTATATATATCGAGTGAGTTCTTCATTTGAAGGTAGCGGTTGATAGTAAGAGAAATCGGGATTCTGTCTTGTCTATCATGGGCCATTTCGGGTTTCATCTTCAGTAGATAGGTCACAGGAGTTGAGAACTGGGTGATCTTGTCTTAGGAAGTTGGAATTGAGTGGTTTTCGTCTGTTTTTGCAAAAGTGCCAAGTCTCTTGGCTTGGCTAGGGTTTGAATTGATCAATTATAACTCTGTTTCAATTTAAATAAAATCTATTTCTTTTCATATCCATTCAGATTCAACAAGTTTCGTTGAGGGAGAGACATATTTTCATGGAATTCAAGAGTGAATTCAAGAGAATATTTCTTACAACGTAAACAGATTGCTCATGCAGATTGGGTGGCTAGATCCTTGGTTCATAACTCCTTACCTGAGGACTCGATCACAATCTTAGATCTTCTTGCCCAGTTTTTTCCTTGACCTACTATTGTATTTGCTATCTTTGGAAGAATAAAATTCACCATCCTTCAGCTAAATAAACTACCCATCCTTTCGACTAAGGATCTTCATGCATATGATTTCACGCATATGTATCGATTTTTTTACTACCCAAAGCTGGGGAAAAAACTTAAGGCCTTTGATATGATCGATTATTGTAATTGGATTTTAATTTCAAATGGATTTTTGGAAGCTATTACTACTAGTAGTTTTAAATATATATTTTTTATTTTCTCATTGCAGAAGTCGATGACTAGTGTTTTTTTTTTTTACAAAAGATAATAATTAGATTAAAACCAATAGATCGTTACATCCTGGAATACAGCCAGGCCCAGAAATCAAACGACCGACAAGTAGTCGGGAACAAGGACAGGGCCTGTCTAGCTACCAAATGAGTTACCCTATTATTTCGCCGACCTACAAATCGAACAGTGAAACCTACATTTGAAGCAAATAAATTGACTATCTCCACCAGAATTGCCCCTATATGATTATCCCGAACATCTTTTCGGAGAATCTTCTCAATTATCACCTGGGCATCACCTTCAAACCTCATGACAGTGAATCCATTTGCCAAACACCAACCAATCGCCTCCCGGAGGACCAGAGCTTCCACCATCATTGGATTATCAAGGAATGGGAACTGAACCCCCTTCGCAAGGATGACCTCTCTATCGGAATTGAGGATAACCATCCCCCCTGTCGCATGAGATCCCAACCGCACAGCCCCATCCCACATACAAATAGCCGTGGTAGCTCCATCCAAGGTTAAGGTAGGGGCCGGGAGGCGCGCAAGCTGCTCATTCTGGTCCCGAGGTAAACTAAGCCATTCCTGGACTTGTTGGTGGACTTGCCGCATCAAGGCAGGGATCCTGAACTGTTTGCCTTCAAAGACTAGTGTGATGTGTTAGGAGATATGAAGACAACTCAATAGTATAAAAAAATGACTAGTTATCATGTGAAAGTGATGGTAATTAAAATTCACTATCTTTCTAATCGAATAAAAATAAATACGAGATTTGCGTAAACACGATCCACAACATCAATTTCGATTTTTAACTCTAGTCGATCATAACCAACGGTTCAATAATCCATTTCATTATCCTAAATAGGACTGGGAGTTTGGTACCGGTATTTGAGATATACCGAATACCGTATCGAATTTATCACTATCAGCCTTGTTTTTTAGGGATTGGGATCCATTTTGAAGTGCTATTTGGTATTCGAGATACGGTATTAGGATCGGTATATACCGAAATATAGAAAATTACTGAAAATTAAAAAATTAATGAAATATAGCACACACTCTTTGATCATGCCTCACTCTTTCTCAATTTAGAAGCCTCCATCCAACTCAATTTTGACTTTCCAATTTAAGTCACTCTCGTCTCTCACCTAATCTCTTGTTATTTTCATAACACCTAAAAGCAAACACTAGTATTAGTCGTCTATCAGCCTTCAATTCATCAAATTAAAGATTACCAATGACAAGAATTTGAGATGCCACCTCTGCACCATTCTCTTTATCCATATCATAGCTTTAGACAAAAACTTTTCTTAGTCTATTTGCTCTAAATTAAACAATCAAATATGATTTACATATTAAATTATTAATTAGAAATATAATTAATTTCGTATTCGATAATACCGGTTAGGATACCAAAATATTTAGGGATCGAGACTGGGATGCCAAAATTATTTAGAGATTGAGATTGATAGGCTTTTAAGTTGTAATTCAATGTTCGGAATTTTGATATTTGATACTGAGACACCGATACCATATCGATTTCCACCCAAACCCTAAACATAACATCTACATATGATTCGGCCAATGTCACTTACCTGACATCATATGCTTGCGTTGCTGCTGAACATTTATTTCAGCATGCTGACTTGGGCTTTCACAATGACGGAAACGACAAAACAGAAAGTACCATCAACTTGCTCGTATACTTTGTAAGGGAAAAAAAAAAAAAACTTGCTCGTATATATAATTCTCTCCCCTCTTTTCTTCTCTTTTGGTTGGCACTTAAATCTCTAAATTTTGCAACCTTTTTTGTGATAAAACCAAAAGGAAAAAAACAAACCATACCCACTCATTGGTCTTCTGGATAGAGCTTTGGTCAACATGGGGACCAAATGGGAATATTATATAAAATTGTTGTTTATAATCATTTTTTTTAATTTGATATGTTTTTATCTGTGTCATGAATGGTTAAAATATCAAATTATTCTTAAAATGAAGGTGGCGAAACATAATTTACAGAGATATACGTACATTTACCTCACTATGTAGGCAAATTAATAATATTAAACTTATAATGCTTAAAGCACCAATGATTGTAAAACCGTACCGAAAGTTATATTGAAACAGTTAGTGATAGAATTTTATATGCTAAAATTGTAATTCAACCTTTCCGTACAGCTAAAACAGCATATTGTTTAAGGTCCAGTATCCGGTATATTCGACCGGACTGGACAATGCGGTAGCATTTCTAATACATTTAAAAACACTTCTTAGTTTCAAGTGACGATTTTGGACTAAAATGATAAGGGACTAAAAACTTAAGTGGTATAATAACAACAAAACATAAATTTCAGTACTGCTTGCCACAATTTAAACTGTCGTCGGTTTGTTAAGATGAAACTTCTCTTTAATCATTTAAATCAAAGTCTTTGAATCAAAATTTAACAATATGCCGACTGCCGAGTCAAAATCTAATTGTGTCCGAATCAAAGCTAAGAGATTTTTACTTGCCGGTTTCTATGCAACTATTGAACCCATCTGGCAAACAAATATGAGAATGAGAATCATCCAACTAGGTATTGAATTGTAGTACTTTTAGGAACCTAGAAAGAAGCATGAAACATCATATCGTCATATACTTTAGTTAATTAAAATACACTAAACTAGTCACAACAATAACTAACATCCAAAGTACGACGTTGGTATACAAAAAGATCTAGCTTAGATTAGATTTGAATGATGATGACCGATCGAAGACAGGAAAGCCCTTCCCCACTTCCAGGAATCCATTCATCAGTTTCATATAAATGGGTGCGCCGAAATATGTACAGTCTTGTGTTTAGATTAGACTACTATGATTTCTTCCAGATTCACCCAGTCTCTCTTTCTCACTATCCTACGTAGAATATTCATTGAACTTTCTTCGAATACCCCGCCAATTTGCACCCACCCCAACCCCGGCCAGATTATTAATATTTTAAGAAGACTCCTTTAGCTAGGCTGTCATCGTCAAGTCAATCGTGTAGCTATAAAAATGCCGCTAGCTCAGGTCTTCCTGCTCATTTGACCTCTCAATCATATCATAGAACCGTTGTCAGCTGCAGAGAGAAATTAGCAAGGAAGAAAAGAATTAATGGCGAGAACTCCTTACACTGACAAGAATGGTCTGAAGAAGGGCACTTGGACTGCAGAAGAAGACATGCGGCTTGCTGCCTACGTCGCCGCCCACGGCTGCCGGAACTGGCGCCGATTGCCCAAATACGCTGGTACACGCAATTACTTATGTATTTGATCTTTTATAGGGGAATCTTGCAGGGTCGATATTGTGGTAACTGATTTGTTCTTCTTCTTCTTCTTGTAGGTTTGGCAAGATGCGGGAAGAGTTGCCGGTTGCGGTGGCTGAACTATCTGAGGCCAGATATTAAGAGAGGGAACTTCACTAAGGAAGAGGAAGCTGCCATCGTTGCTCTGCATGATTCACTGGGGAACAAGTGAGTCTATATTGTCCGGAATTATTAGCTTCCGTCAGACAGTGTATTCTTGCAGTATACTATACTTCACACTCTTAGTGACATATACATATACATATACATAAAACGAATCTCATGATTTGGGTTAGAAAACTAGGGACTGGGGTTTATCCATTAGTGGTTAGGGTATAGTATCATGCCCAAAACTCTTATTAATTCATGATCTAAATAGCAAAACTCAAACGGGCGTACGGTAGCCTAATGTACGTTTGGGTGTACGCTAGCCTAAACCATATATATATATAAATCATGAATTCAAGTGAATTTGAGCTACGATACTATACTTAACCTCTAAAGGATAAACTCCATATCCTAATTCTCTAAACCCAAACTCAAAATTTTCGATTTAATAGAAAACAACAATTGATGGTTCTGATTGGTCGTCGGAATTTATCGAAGTACACATCTAACAACAAAATTACCTAAAATGTACTATACTCCTGAAATTTACTAGTCTTTTACCGCATACAGACAAACTAATAACTCATATGTGGTCTTGAATCGCTGCAGATGGTCGATAATTGCAACCCATTTGCCAGGGCGGACCGACAACGAGATCAAGAACTACTGGAACACTCACGTGACCAAGAAATCTCAACCTAAACCCGCCACCACTACAGACGCTGCACAGCCAATTGTTTGCAGCAGCAGCAGCAACGTCGACGCCGTTTCTCATCAACAGCAATTATCAGAGATTATTAGTACATCAATTGGCCATGAGAGTTATCATGATAATATAAGTAGGCATGAAATTACCGACGTTGAGGTTGTCTCGACGCCACAGATCAATGATCATCAGTACTGCTTGTCCCTGCCTCAGATGTCCGCCGAGAGCAGCTCCTCTCTTTCACCAACAGCTGGTACTGACAGCCCGAATGCGAACAGTGGCAGTTCGGTTTTGATGATGAATGACTTTCACCAGTGTGATTTTGGTGGCGATTTCTGGTCGCAGCCATGCCAGCTGGTTGATGCTGCTGATGACTATACACAGCGGGAGATTTACAGTACTACTACTATAGACGATGATCAGTATTTCGGGTTGCACAACGATTACATGCTCTGGCTACATTACGGCTTGCACAATGAGGTGGTGCAAGGGATCGTATGAAAACCGGTGCCAGTTCGTTCAGATTTATGTAGTAGTCCAGGGCTCGTGTGAAGGTTTTTGGTTACTTGAGTTCATAGTTGATGTACAATAATCCCTTCCATGGAATCAATTAATTGCATGTGATCCAATGTGCTTGAAGTACCCACGGTTGCTGTACTAGTAGTACTGTTGCATGTGTTAAAAAAAAAACCCATGATGTATGTTTAAGTATGGTGTTGAACGTCGTTGGTTGATGCATGGTTCATTAGAAACCAATGAGAGATCGACCTCTAATTTTCTTTGATGTGTGTAAATAAGAGGTTGAGATATGGCTTATGTCTAACCGCATCCAGCAATTGCAAATCGACAATATTTTTATTGCCATCTCAAATTTTGTGCAATCTAACTCGATTTTATTTAGTTGCATTTACATCAAATAAATTAAAAGAGAAAAAAATTATTTTATTTATTTACATATTGAGTGTGCCATATAGGATTTTCAATTGAAAAAATGTCATTGATGTGGATTATCTAAGTTTGTGGTACTTACAGGCACAAGAAAAACTTAAGATTGAACACTAACCCCAGACACCCTATGACCAATTGCAACTTTTTTTGCTAGTATCAAGTCTTGTGTAAGGAGTGTCAATAAACCTTAAACGAGGATTGCAACACACCAAGATTAACGTGGTTTCCTCAATGATGATGATTGTTGAGACTATTCCACGAGAGAACACTCAGAACTCTTATTCACGTTCAGCAACTGAAGTTACAAAAGCTACAGCCCTTCACCAAAGTATATATCTCGGCCGCCCATACTAACCCTAATCCACGTCAACAATTAGCCTCTCGGTCTGTCATTATACCCCGAGAAGTAGAAATAATTACAATTCCCATCCCCCCTAAAATTCGAGGAATTTTTTGATAATTCGAATAGATTCGTAGGCTGGGCCGGCCAAACATTCTTCTTACGGCTAGATCCAATCTCCTGGTCCCTGCGGAAAGCGGAAAAAATTTCACGTTCTTCCTTTCGGGAAGGGAGGGCTAGGAAAACCCCATATTTATATACGGCTAATTACAATAAGGTAAGTTAAACCTATAACATGGGGGCCACCAGGTAAGATATTCAATCTCATTTGCTATGTCTTGACCGATTGTTCTTGCAAGTTCTTAGATGCCCTTCCTATTTAATTCGACTATTTTTAATGCATGTTTGATAGAGATGATTGGTAAAGGAGTGGCCAAACATTGGCTCTAATTAAGATGGTGTAAAATTAGGATGGAATAGGGATAATAAGGACGGGCAAAATGAAGTAAATTTAACTGTATAGGGAGACGCTTTATAAGATTTCTGATATGCTATAAAATACTAGTGGTGTTGTTAAATTTGTTGTGTTTTGTAGTCTCCCAATTGATGCACAACACACGCATTTGTCCCCCTTTCCAATTTTTAGTATTGACAAGCGTGCACCTTCCTTCATAAATCCGGATTAATTGTATCAACCCCTTAGGAATAAAAAATTCAATCAAAATGAAATATTTCTATTGGCTAGAGCTAGTGTCGTACAAATGGGATGTTAGTGGTGCTGCTAATGAACGAAGTTGTTCAGGAGCGGCTCAACATTCGATTCAAGAAAACCTCGTTCGCTTATGGAAAAGCTTCACCTGTTTATTAACGAGTCGAGATTGAACTAAGTCTTGTTCAACTCGTGTGCAAACTCGTTTAGTTGTCTTATTGAGCTCAACTCATTGACTATCTCATTTAGAACTCATGAGATGTCTCAACATTGTGACCAGCGAGCCAACTCGACTACCAATTTATGAGATCATCAATCTCATAAATTTAATTGTACAGGGACAGGTAGAATCAAGGAAATTAAATTGTATAGGGACGCACTTTATGTTGGCTGGAGGCTGGAGCTATTGTTAGCACAAATTGAATGTTAGTGGGGCTGCTAATGAACGAAGTTGTTCAGGAGCGGCTCGACGTTCTGTTCGAGAAAACCTCTTTCGATTATGGAAAAGTTTGACCCGTTTATTAACGAGTCGATCTATATCTTATGAGTTGTCTTGTTAATAATTCATAGGTTTATTAAATTGTATATCTCAGTATCTCACTTCATATGTTGTTCAAAACTTCTGAGTATATGAGCAAATATGTCTCATAAATGACAAGGGATCAGTTAATCACATTTATCATATATGACATAATATTATGGTGTTTAATTTATAAGCTATCTTAGAATTGTGTTTGAGCCCCATATCTTAATGATGAGCCAGGATTTTAATAAATGAGATGGTTTGAACCCAACTCAACTCAGCTTGATGATAAATGATATGAGTTCGAACTCAACTCGCTTATTAACAAACTAAAACTAAAAAAGACAAAACTCAACTCGGCCCATTAACCTTTGTAGATGTTAGCAACTTAACTTCTACCTTAATCCTCCTCCAGATCCATTTTCTTTTATTTGGTTGTGGGCTTTCCAAATGAAATAACAGCCCACCATAGTTTATTTGTTGCTCTCAACTAGGGATGGCAATGGGTCGGGTTGGGGCGGGTTTTGTCAAACCCAAACCCAAATTCATGGGTTTATCCGCCAAAAAAACCCGGAGTAAAACTCGTTGGGTTTGAAAAACTCAAACTCAACCCAACCCCCTGGGTATCCGCGGGTTCATGGGTACCCGTGGGTTTTTCTAGTAAAAAATTTACAATAACAAGTTTCTTTCAAAATAAAAGTTTAACATCAATTTTCTCATACAAATTAATCATACAAAAAACACCAATCTAGAGCATACAAGCAAACCGCAAATGATCAATACAAATTGTTCAAAATTAAAGATAAACATCTATAAACAATAAGATTACGTGAAAGCTTCTTCCTCGTCAACTAAATTTCTTCATTCTTCACTTCAATATATCAACTTCATTCTAAACAATTAGAAAGAACAAATTATACATGTCTCCACAAACATAAAGAATATTAGTTGTTTAAGGAAGATGTATTATTTAAAATATTAAATATACCGGGAAAGTAATTATATGTGTGTGGGCGGGTACCCATGGGGCGGGTTTACCTAAACCCAACCCGACCCGGTGAATAGTGTAGCGGGTTTAAACCCGAACCCGGCCCAAAACGCGTAAAACCCGCGTTGACCGGGTTGGGTCGGATGGGTACCCGTAGATTCGGGTTTTGTTGCCATCCCTACTCTCAACCTAAATTGGTAGTGGGCCAAGAATTTTGATCCAGATGGATTTGGTTCGGACTGGATTGTTAATTGTCGTCACCTCTTGATATTTGCCATCCAGCTTACCTCTGCAGCGCACTCTTTCAAAATTTCAGCTTTTACATGCACTATGAAGTTGCGAATATTAAATCGTTGCATTGTAATGAATCACCATAATATAAATGCATGTATTGATACAATGGATGCATTTTAACAATACATTGTTTGGTTGTTGAGATTCTACTTTATGCATTGATTTACATAAAGTTATTTTTATGGGAAAATGTCATATTTACCCTCAACTTTTAGTATAAGACAAAAACTATTAGGGATATAAATGAAAAGAAAAAGTTGACACAAATCTAAAAGCAACAATCACAACAATCTCAACTTTTAGTTGAGATTGTATAATGCATGCATTGTTTTACACTTTGGCAGTTCCAAACATTAATTGTGCATATAATACATGTATTCAACAAACACAACTCTAACAATCACAACTTCCAAACGACCCCTTAAATCAACTATAAAATTCTTCACAAAATTATTCACCGAAATCATCTATATTTATGCAGCTTATTAATAAGGATATTCTATCTGGCAGCGGTGGATCCAAAACAGGTTAGAGCACTGGGCCGCATTTAAAAAGCGATGGAGAGGATTGGGCCGTAACCCAATAAACACTTAAATATATACCCAAAATAAAAAAAATTAGAATTACTATACGAGCTTTGTATCCGGGGAGGGCTGGATCGTGGCCTGGAGCGGCCCCTAGATCCGCCGATGCTATCTGGGCTTCAGACTTCACTTTGACCATTTTATAATCTGTCTTTCAGTCTTTCATTTCATGGGCTTTGTCTAATTCTTTTTTATATATCTTTATTGTTTTAATTTTCGGACTCAATATTTGAACGGTGAATGTTTTACCCTAATTTTATCACTATATCAATTTCTAGACCTTTTGTAAAATTCATTTATGGTACAAACTAAAGTTGTATCTTTATGTTATGGTACAACTTCAAATTCCCTTATGATACCACTTAAATTTGTATTTTTAACATATGGTACAACTTCAAGTCGTACTTTAAAGCACCAATACTTTAAAGTATAGTAGAAGTGCTCATTATTATGTATATCCCACTAGGAATTAAAATACAAGTAGATTTTCCGTGCATATGAAATGGGAGAAGATCTCATGTAGGGGTGACACTTTCGACCTGACCCATTTTATCCGACTAGTTTGGTCTGTTTTTGGGCGGGGCAGGCATGGGTACTCTCATCGACTTGACCTGCCCTTACCCGCCCCGTTCTCGACCCGTTCTTGCCTAAATTACATGTAATCTTAGTCAATTTACTTAGGAATTTTCTTTTATTACATCATAATTCAGCTATAATAAAGTTGTAAATTACTGAAAACTTCAATTTCTCTAATAATTTAACTACATATATCAAAATATTGTTTGTTTTCTTGGCCTTATAATAAAAATAACGAATATTTTTAATGTTTTTTCATATAAATTGCATACCCATTGAGTCGACTTGCCCCGACCTGTGACCCATAATAAATTACCCGACCTGAACCTAACCTGCCATGGGACAGGTCTGGGTACCAAGAAACCCACCCCGAATCTGCCCCATTGTCATTCCTAATTGATAGACCGTTAATTACACATGTTTTTACCCCTGTTCTTACACCGTTTGAGATGTGATTTCTCGTGGTTTAGACCGATTTCACGCTAGGTTGTGCTTGTTTGTGATGTTTCAGGTCCTAGTACGTGAATGAAGGCTTAGGAGCGAGTCTGGGGTCGATTGGACGAAGAACGGACGAATGGCGAGGTTTTTGGGGAGCTGCACGGACAGACCAGGGAGGCTGCACGGCCGTGCACGTGAGCAATATGCCCGTGCGCCTTATGCCGAGGACACGCACGGGCAACCCCTGAAGCTCGCACGGCCGTGCACCCTGGCCGTGCGAGAGGGCTGAAGTTCGACTAAATGACACGCTGCGTTTTGAGTTGCACGGCCAGAATGGTGATATGCACGGCCGTGCACCCTGGCCGTGCGAGTCGGGATTTCCTGGTTTTAAGCTAAATTCCGAACCAAAGAAGAGGAGAGCTGGGTTTTTGGATCCCAAACACCCAAGGGACGAACCCTAGAGAGAGAGAGCGACTTGGGAACATTCTTGGAGCTATTTTGGAGGATTTCTTCGCCATTGGAGCTCGGGAATCAAGCTTGGAGATGGAGATTGAAGATCTAGATCAGATTTCTGCAGTCTCTCTCTTCTCTATGGAGTAACTTCCCTTCACTTAGGTTTTGAGGAACCTTAGTTCCATGAGTTAGGATCTTTCTTGTATGAAGTTTTGGATGCTATATTGTTTGATTATAATCGAATGATGCATGTTTATTGAGTCAATTGAAGTCTGATCAACTTTTCCTGATTCCTGCTGCAATCTGAGATAGATAGAATCTGATTAGGTTGCTAGAGTCTCATCATTCGGTAGTAGGAGATTGGTTATACGAGAGTTAGCCAGTTTACTGCTTTGTACTGGAATCCAATTCCAGTAGTGGAGTTCTGTTCTTACTGCTTCAGCTTTCTATCCCGGTGAAGACTAGTCGTCTGCCGGATAGTTAGACTGAGAGGGCTTGGTCAGCTTAAGAGATTCCAAGCTACTGTCGGATCTTCCGCAGTTTAATCAACAGTAAATCAACCAAAAGGAATTACAACTTGGACCTAATTGAGGAGCTAGGGGGAATCATACCTAAGTGAATTCCCAAACTGTAATTAGTAGTTTTACTTAGTTTAGTTAGTAGAGTAGTTTGGTTAATCAATCCTTAATCTAGTTTGCTAGATAATGAACTGAAGCTGAGTAATAGTAACTCTAGTGACCCGTGGATTCGATATTTATTACTTCTGCCACTATACTGCAGTCCCTTCCATTGGTTACACTTGGCCATTGTTAGGTGTTGTGTTTTAGAGCATCAAGTTTTTGGCGCCGTTGCCGGGGACTTTCTAGAGTATTAGGAAAGGCAGAAGTTTGTTACTTTAGCATTTTTCGTTTCTTTTCTTTTCCACCCTTGCTTTTCACTTGGGTGTTTTTGTTTTTGTTGGTGCAGATCTGAATCATGGATCCTAATGGCTTCTCCAATCATTGGGGGTATCCACCACCATCTGGGTGGTATTACCCCGAGACTCCGTGGAGCAATCAAGGCGGAGAAGACTATGGATTCGGGTTCCAGTACCAACCCCCTTGCTACGGAGAACAACCGGACCCCTGGGCATATCAAGAACAACCTCATTATCAAGAAGAATTTCTCCCACAACCAGAAGGGCCATCGACGCTGGAGTTACTCATGGAGCAGTTTGCTCGAGACTGTGAGAGAACATGCTCCAGGATGGATCAGTGTGTCCAGGCCTATCGTGAAACAGATGAGATCCTCCTGAGCCTTAAGAAGAGCGTCGATGATCTTGAGCGATCTTGGGCCCAACCTGCTCCAGATCACCCTTCTGCTACCATACAAGAAGAGGAGGAGGAAGAAGAAGGCTACAAGGGCATTGTGGAACACATTGAAGTTGTCACGGAGAGCTCCCGTGATGATTATGATCAGGCGTGTCATGTCGTAGCCGACCACACCTTCCCACACCCCAAACTGAGCTTTGAAGAGGCGGGCATGAGTGAGGAGATGCAAGAAGATCTCATGAAAGAAATTGCTTGGCAACTTGCTCTCCAATCCGTGCTAGAAGAAGAAGAGCAAGAAAGGATGCAGAAAGAAGTTGTGGAGGATGACGAAAGTGAAGCTGGAGGAGTTCTTGATCATTTCCCAGGGGTGATACCACATGAAGAAGGAAGGGAGGTTGAAGAGGCGATTGGCGTCCAGGCTGAGGACGAAGTTGAGGTGGAAGAGGCTTGCACCGGCCATGAGTTACATGTGATATCTCCACCAAACTTCGAGGAACTGCTTAGCAAGGACCCATTTGCAGTGTCTCTTTGCCAGACCAAGGCCACATCGACATCAGTCCCTCTTGGTGGACGCGATGGTGGCCAATCGATGCTGTCATATCTGGTTTGGGGCAATGAGACGAGAGAAGAGAAGAAGAGGTCTCGAGGGTGGAGACTTCATCTGCATCAAGTACATGAGCCTTCATCACCTGCCACACCACATGCTCATGACTTGAGACTCCACCTCATCGACGAGAACCTCAACTTCAAGGAGGTTCTAGCATGGACCGAAATTTAGGAGCCATCGTCTGGCTCACGACGTGAAAGAAGCGCTTGTTGGGAGGCAACCCAACCAGTCGGTTTGCATTTCTTTCTCTTTTTCTCCTCGGTTGAGTCAGTTTTGTTATTTGATTTTAGAGTCAATAACTCAACCTTTGTGAGATTTTGTGTGGTGTTTGTGTTCTGATTACTCTCTCTTTCTGGAATGCACCGCCTGACCCGTACATCATCATTCACCCTTGATCTGGTAACGTCGTTCTACCCTCCTTATCTTTCCTCCATTGAGGACAAGGTCGTGCTTAAGTGTGGGGGGATGTTCGATTATGTATGCGGGTGAATGTTTGGCTGTTTGTGTGCTTGGAGCCTAGTCCACTGTCCAAATTTTTAAATTTGAGGGCTCCAAGTACGTGTTTCCTTGCAATTGCCTGCTCAGTATGCTTTGAATTGACAGTCTTTACAGTAATATGCAACCTAGGGAGGTAGTGTAGCACTATGGAGGATGTTGATGCATTTAAGAAGTCTCATTTCGTCTTCATATAAAGTTGGTTGATTGAGTGAATTAGTGATCTTAGGACCCTTGAATTGTGTGGTGTTGTGGATTCTCTACCTGTCATGGACTCTTGTATCATGTTTTGAAAATAACAGGTGCTTGAAAATGTGCTTCAAAATAAACGTCTCTCGTGCGAATAGGGCGAAAGTGTGTAAGGGGAGACGGGAATTCGTTCCCAATTTCCACCTACTACCTCCAGCCCCCTTGCATGTATTTCCCCCGCACGAGGCTCGAGACATCCGCTCCTGGCATGGCCGGTAAGAGCAGGTTGGGACCCTTGAAAAGAAAAAAAGAAAAGAAAAATAACAGAAAACAAGCAAAACAGGAAAAAAGGGGTTCCAACCATCTTCAAAGAAAATCGAGCACCTTGAAAAATGTGAGTCCATGATCTTTTGTTTTTGAGAATCTCTTCATCCACAATTCATTTGTCCTCTGTTCACTGTTTGCCATGATGCCGACTCGAGAAGAAGCTATGAGATGACTTGTGCGTCGGTTGACCTCGTAAGCTGCTAAATGAACTAGGAAGTCCTCTACCTACGATCTGGGTTGTTTGTTGCTATAGAGGTCTGGAGAGTTGCATTGGTTTGAGTTAGGTTTGCTTGGGGACAAGCAAACGGTTAAGTGTGGGGGAGTTTGATAGACCGTTAATTACACATGTTTTTACCCCTGTTCTTACACCGTTTGAGATGTGATTTCTCGTGGTTTAGACCGATTTCACGCTAGGTTGTGCTTGTTTGTGATGTTTCAGGTCCTAGTACGTGAATGAAGGCTTAGGAGCGAGTCTGGGGTCGATTGGACGAAGAACGGACGAATGGCGAGGTTTTTGGGGAGCTGCACGGGCAGACCAGGGAGGCTGCACGGCCGTGCACGTGAGCAATATGCCCGTGCGCCTTATGCCGAGGACACGCACGGGCAACCCCTGAAGCTCGCACGGCCGTGCACCCTGGCCGTGCGAGAGGGCTGAAGTTCGACTAAATGACACGCTGCGTTTTGAGTTGCACGGCCAGAATGGTGATATGCACGGCCGTGCACCCTGGCCGTGCGAGTCGGGATTTCCTGGTTTTAAGCTAAATTCCGAACCAAAGAAGAGGAGAGCTGGGTTTTTGGATCCCAAACACCCAAGGGACGAACCCTAGAGAGAGAGAGCGACTTGGGAACATTCTTGGAGCTATTTTGGAGGATTTCTTCGCCATTGGAGCTCGGGAATCAAGCTTGGAGATGGAGATTGAAGATCTAGATCAGATTTCTGCAGTCTCTCTCTTCTCTATGGAGTAACTTCCCTTCACTTAGGTTTTGAGGAACCTTAGTTCCATGAGTTAGGATCTTTCTTGTATGAAGTTTTGGATGCTATATTGTTTGATTATAATCGAATGATGCATGTTTATTGAGTCAATTGAAGTCTGATCAACTTTTCCTGATTCCTGCTGCAATCTGAGATAGATAGAATCTGATTAGGTTGCTAGAGTCTCATCATTCGGTAGTAGGAGATTGGTTATACGAGAGTTAGCCAGTTTACTGCTTTGTACTGGAATCCAATTCCAGTAGTGGAGTTCTGTTCTTACTGCTTCAGCTTTCTATCCCGGTGAAGACTAGTCGTCTGCCGGATAGTTAGACTGAGAGGGCTTGGTCAGCTTAAGAGATTCCAAGCTACTGTCGGATCTTCCGCAGTTTAATCAACAGTAAATCAACCAAAAGGAATTACAACTTGGACCTAATTGAGGAGCTAGGGGGAATCATACCTAAGTGAGTTCCCAAACTGTAATTAGTAGTTTTACTTAGTTTAGTTAGTAGAGTAGTTTGGTTAATCAATCCTTAATCTAGTTTGCTAGATAATGAACTGAAGCTGAGTAATAGTAACTCTAGAGACCCGTGGATTCGATATTTATTACTTGTGCCACTATACTGCAATCCCTTCCATTGGTTACACTTGGCCATTGTTAGGTGTTGTGTTTTAGAGCATCACTAATCTCATGACTAGAGTGTTTGGTAAAGTGATTAAACCACTCTTAACCCTTAAATCAATGTTAAATATACCTAATGATCAGAATAAGCTAATGAACATATTAGTGATAGAAGTATTTTTTACATTATAATTTTTTTAAATTTCTATCATTATGTATTGTCCCCTCCTTTTTCTTTCCTATTTTTAAATTTAAATACTGTCTATTCTTAATTCCCTCTCCCCATATGAAGAGAAAAAAAATTGGAGGTGGAACACAAAAACCCTCTTTCTCATTAATTCTCTTAGTCTTTTAACTAGTATATAATATTTACAAAGATTACAAAGTAAATTCCTAAATTATAAAAAGTATAAAATTATGGTTAGATAACATAAAAATCATCTAATAGTAATGTACAAACCTATACTACATGCTATACAAAATAAACAACAAAAGTGTGACAATCATATAAGAAAAATATGCAAACCAAATAGTGTAAGGAATACAAACCAAACTATAAGAGTATATACGAGCCTATTTGAGAAAGTACAAACCACATTATAAATGTATACAAACCAATGTTAAAAACAATACGCAAAGTAGAACAAAATAGTATACAACCCAATATTACTAGTTATACAAAGCAAACTTTGTCTCATTCACAGTTTCATTATAAATTAGGCTAATTTACATTAAAAATCATATTCGTTTGTTATTATAAATTATGACTACTAACTGTACAATTACAAATGGATGTAAGTTACACTACAAGTCAGACTAATTTACCTTACAAACTAATAACTGTACAAATGGACACGACTTAGATTACAAACCAATCTAATCTACATTACAAGCTACTAACATTACAAATGGATAAGACTCACATTACCAACAAGGCTAGTCTACATTATAAACCATAATCTTGTGACATTGTAAATTATGACCACTTATAATATAAATGCATAATACTTATATTACGAATCAAACTACTTTACATTACAGACCATGATGTACAAATGAATATGAGTTACATTACAAACCAAACAAATTTACATTGGAAAGCATAATATTTGGCCATTACAAATTATGAAATTTTATAATGCAAATCTACAACAATTACATTATAAACCAGACTACTTCTTTCTATGATGTTCTTGTGCTTACTGATGGGTCTAATATGGGACTGCATTGTGTGAAGAGGGTGCTGGATCGGTTTAAAGTATTGTATGGACTTGGTTTAATCTGGGTAAATGTGAACCCTTCTGTGCGGATTTGACTTTGGAACAAATGCATAGTATGGCTGATTGGTCTGAGTTTAAATTAGGGAAACTTTCTGTACGGTTATCTTGGGGTTCCTCCTGTGGCAGGGAAGCTCACTAGTCACTATCGATGCTTGCAGACCTTTGATAGATATATGGGGAACTTCCTGTGCAATATCTTGGGGTTCCTCTTGTTGCCTCCATCTCATGAGATTTTTTTTATTGTTAATTACAAAACATATCTAGGGATGGCAACAGATGGCGTCCGGGTGAATAGTGCATATCAATTACATACCTTTACGATATTGTCGATGTTTATATAAAATTTATTGAAAACAAGTATGTGCTTGCCCCATAAGTAGCACCAAATCTTGAAATAAAAACAAAAGAACCAGAACAATAAAAAATGAATACCAATGAGATTTGTAATTAGAACCGAACAAGATCAGCCGACCCCAATATGCGCATGTCGTATGATATACATTTGTGTTCGCACTTATTATATGTACTTTAATATATTCGATGAATCAAAACGTCAGTTATTAATTTTTGATTAAATTAATCTTATTTTTTATTTAAAGAATTAGGGACAGAAGAGTATAGTCTCATGTCTAACATTTTGGGTAATTCGTGATCTAAGTAGTAAAACTAAATGGATGTATGATAGGTAGCGTACGCCAGACATACGCTAGCTGAAATATTATATGTATACTCATTTACAAGTATAGATAGTTATTTAAAAAATTCTTAACGGGTCTATAACGAGTAATAATTGAACCATGCATGAATCACTCACATTTTTCGTCCAATGTTCAGTTTGATTCAAAGAGTAAAATTTTCTACTTAATAGTAAGTTGTTGTTTTAAGTTGAGTTCCACATTTTAGTCAATTTAATTCTCTCTACATTCTTTTCTTCTCGGGCTAGAACTTTCAATAATTATATATGAAATTTTGCTATGTATATAGCAAATAAAAGATTATCAATAAACAATAACCATCATAAATCCACCACGGTAAAATAATCAAATCTCAACAAGAAATAACAATATGTATATTGACCAATCCGCCATAAATTGCGGTCTCAACCTAGTTACAAATAATTTTGAGAAACTTATGAGATAGAGGTGGCAATTTCAATCCAATCCATCAATCCAATCCATTAAAAATATCCACCTAATCCAATCCATTTAAATCCAATCCATTTAATCCAAATCCAATTGGATTGGTGGATTCATGGATTGGATCCATGGACCATTGGCAAATTAAGATTTAGTACCTATAATTTTTATTTTTACATTTTGGTACCTAAAATTTAATTTTTTATACGAAAAATATCATTGGAAAATTATGTTTTGGTACCTAAAATTTTTCATTATGACATTTTAGTACCTAAACTTTTTACATTTTACATATTGGTCCTTGGTTGAGGATGTCATTTGGATTCATGGATAATCCACCAATCCACTTGATCCAATATATGAATCCACCAATCCATTAAATCCAATCCATTTGAGCCATAGATCCATCAATCCAATCCATCAATCCACCAATCCAATCCATTTGCCATCTAGATGAAGTAATGGCCACTTCTTTTTATTATTTTTGTGTTTTTAAACATTAGCGTTGGTCATCTTATCCTATCCTATAAGCTAACTAACTGTATGTAAATTGAAAATTACACCCAATTATTGCTCTTTGTCGGTCCAATATTTTTTGTGCTTGGGAAGCTCAGGAATAGGATGCTGACACGAAAGTTTTTAAGTTTGACATTTGAAAAAGTTGGAATTCTAGTTGAATAATGCAAAAAGCTGTTTGGTTTTTTAGAGTATAAGTGGCGGTCTGTCCCTTCGAAAATTTCCGTACGTTCTTGAATAACAAAATTGAAAATTCAGTCACCTCATTTTGAAAGTTGAAACCTCAACCACGTCATGATCCTGTCCATTTACGCCGCCCCTGTTCGAAGCAACAAAGTGCGTAGAAATTAGCAAACTATCATACAAGAATTTTCAATCTAGTGGCTATTTCAAGATATTTATCTTGTTTTTTTCTTTTGAAATGCATCAATCAGAACAGAAGAGTTCAAAAGATACAAGAAACGGAAAAAATGGTAATTCAGAAGAACTGAACTAAGCATCTCCCCCAAAACAAAATAAAGGAAACAAATAGAGACAAAAAACTAACACTATGTTTCCGAAGGAAAAGAGGAAAATGGAGGGGAAGGAAAATTTGTAGGGGAGGGAAAAGGAGGAGAGAGGCGATTTAGAAGGAAGGGAAAATGTTGTTTTATGGAGGAAAAGTGGGAGGGAAAATGTATATTTGGAAGTGTGATTAGTATGTTGTTTTATTTGTTATTATATAATAGTAGGATAATTTGATTATATGTTGAATTATGATGAACTGTGAATGAATATATTATTTTAAGAGGCATGTAACAAATTTTTACATATCATGCAACAGTTTTATGTATCGTTTAAAACAACTTTATATATGAGAGGTAAATCATCTATTTGTTCTGGTAGGGTATTTTTATGCTAAATCGTGATTTAGTCATAGTTTATTTGTTTTATATAATTTAAACGCGCCAATCTGTTTAAACTACGGTGGGAGATTTTTTCAGTCGAATCGTCGGTAAGATATGATTTTAAGTTGTATATTAACGATTTAGTTATATCTACAATACAAGTAACTTACATATACGATAGAAAATGTAACGAAGTTGGGAGGAAAGTGACTAGTGGTAAACCCAAAATATATGATAGTGAACACTAATATGAATACAAAAATTTAGTGACGTTAAATTAAGTGATAAATTTAGTAACTAAATTAACTCATCTCAATTCCTACATCATTATTAACTACATCAGCAAAAAGATAAACTCATTTTAGTTTTCAGTTTGTTGGACCAAAGTAACAACAAAAACACGAGAATGGAATAAATAAAAAAATAGAAGAGTTTTCTCACTAAACAGTCGTATAACGATAGAGCTCCATTTAAATTGAACTTCATTTTCTGTTTTGAATCAATAAAAAAAGAATAAAAAAATTTCTATAAAAGCAACCAACGTTCACTCTCCTTTTCCTCCCAAATCGGAGGAGAGCTTTCTACAGTCTGTTTTTTTTCCTCTCCTTCCTTACTATAGATGCCTTAAAAAACGGAGGAAAGGTTTTGGTACCCGCGCTTTCTGCCCCCCTTTTCCTTCCCCTCTCCTTTCCGCCCTTAAAAAATAGAGGGTAAATAAAAGGTTCACAAAAAATGGGCCAGATCACTCCCAATGTGAGAAACGCGCCGGAAAAAGCAAAGGGAAAAGTGGGTTAGATAGTGCTAATGATGCTGTGAGTTGCTAGTTTATTTTAAGCATGGTTCAAGAAAGTGCGTTTAATCTTACGCTTTGACATACCTAGGCGTTAAGCAACACCGAAACGCATTTACTAGGAGTTTTGCGAAATTAGGATTCAAGAACATGTCGATTGAGTAAGGAGATATCTAGGTGTCGCCTGACCATAATTAGAGGGAGCTAGATAGTCCATATCAAAGAGGAAAATTAGCACCATCTATAAGCTCAATCATTTGTATTGATCTTTTTAATAATTTAAGAACTTTATAAGCTATTCAACTATGATTATATGAACTTGTAAGCTATTTTTCTTATTGTTAAGTGTTAAGTTAATTACTAACCATTTGAAATGAAGTATGAAGTGCTGTAAATTATTATTACATTCACTATGTAATATACATTGTTAATTCTGCTTCCAAGGCGGAGGCAAAATTAGGAAATGGCTAGGCGAGTTAAGCGCTAGGCAAGGCCCAACGCTCGCCTTACGCCTAGTACCTTATTAGTCCTTTTTAAGTGCGATCTGACGATCTTAATTAGGAAGGATTATTTGGGCCATTGATTTGGGATTTCTCCACACTCTACTCCCTTCTCTCTCTTCAAAAGCATTGTCGACGCCCTTCTATGAATGGCAACTGCGTCTAATCCTTTCTCCAACCTCTCTTTAGATCAAACACCAGTGGGGAAAGTTGTTTAAGTTCCACCGTTTCTAAGATGAGATTTGAGTTTCATATATTAATTTCAACGAGATATGAGTTACAACCAATGCAATCAATATCGCGATTCTACGCAAAAGCATTCTGGTGACCTAGAAGCATAAAAATGCATGCTTTTAAGCGTAGATTTCGACTACACTTGTAAGGGAAATGCGTTATTCTACTTAGAAGCATTCCGGTGACCTAGAAGTATAAAAACTTAAGCTTTTAAACTTTAAAGCACAATTTTGACTACATTGGTTACGATTACTATTAAGACTGGATGGCTAGTGTCGTGACTACAATGACTATAACTGAACTCATATCTCATGGTGTCCTATTAGCGGTTCCATGTGGAGACGGGATATGAGTTTCTGAACTGTGTTGACAATCTGGATTTTATTTTTGATGGTATCAGTCTAAGGATACTAATTGATCCGTTAGAGGATAGGTTCAAATTTAACTTGATAGGTATAAAGACGCTGAGGTCATATTCCCGTTTAATCTTTCTTCTCCCACAACTTAGGAATGGTTGTTTGTGTTCTAAGGAAAATGTCATTGACTAAGCTCGGTCAGTGAGCCCTTCGCACTCAAGTCGCGTTAGATAGTTAAGTCAGCCTTCACTCAAACTCACTCAAGCTCACAAGATAGGAGGAACTCTCTCTAGAGATGTATTGCTCTCAGTATTTCTGGATGATGTACAAACAAGGTGGAGGTTTTTCCTTATATAGGCCTCACCTCCAAAATGGATGGCTAGGATCCCTATAATCCTACGATCAAGATTGAGTATGTAGAATACTCTATACAAATATCTACCATCTAGAATCCTCCAAAAAATATCTATACACTCTCCATAAGTCTCTACATGTCTCCACGATCTTTCGAGGTTTTCTAGAATGCTCCACCGTCTTTATGATGCTAAGGCTTGAGCCTCACTGGAACTTGACTCTTGGGGGTGACATTCTCCCCCACCTAGTCACACGACGTCCTCGTTGTGGTCTAATGATGGAATGCCTAAATCAAGCCCTTATGTTGCCATAATGTGAGCTCATTATCCATATAGCTAGGATGAACTCCCCTTCGAGGGATAACACGATGAGCCATGATCTCATCTACATTGTGCTCATGTGTCTTGGTGACGGGTGTTGGTGCTCGATTCGTCTTGTTTTGTTATCCATTTTCCTTGTCTTAATGGCTTTAATTGGCTAACATGGAAGACAGGGTGAATCTCTAAGTGTGATGGTACCTCCACTTTATATGCTATTACACCCCGCTCTTCCCAAAAGTCAAAATGACTATTATACCCTTGGGTCAAGTTCTACCGTATTGTCGATGAGGATTAAAAATGTGAACTAATTGTTCAAACGATGTCGAGTTTCGACATGAAGTGAGAAAATTATGGACGTTAACTGAATTTTGGATTAAACTCACCCGTAATTAGGAAATTCCCAGAATAACCCCGAGGAAATTAAACCTAATACCTCAAACTAATTAAAACCCTCGTTGGTAACCTCGCACCGCCCCAACCCAAACTTAATAAAACCCCTCCCAAAAAGACAAAACAGGGCGGCTCTTGGCCAAAAGAAAGAAAACGAGGAACTCATTGGGCCAGAAGAAAAAGCTTCCGTCCCAATATATATACATGATGGAGATGAGAGTGAGGAGCAGAGGCGGTCACAGTTGGACCTTTGGAATACCGTCTCCTCGGAGAGAAATCGATGGAGGGAGATATATTGGATCGAGAGGAGCAGCAGCCCAAGGCATCTGCAGCCCAACCCAAGTCAAATTGTGCATCTCCTTGTACGATTAGTATACCTTTCTCTACTTGTGTAAACCAAGGGAAAGTAGGACAGCAGATATATATATCTCCTGTAGGCCATTCAGCCATTGTAACAGACTGCAGTCAATAATAATATCAAAGCCGGAGAGGCTGATCTCTCCCGTGGACTAGTCCTGACAAATCGTCAGGGATACCACGTAAAAATTCTCGCGTCGCGTTTTAGTTTGTTCTCGATTTTACATGGTATCAGAGCTTAGGTCTGGGAAATTCTGATTTCATTCCTGATTTTGGTGTTTGCTCATCAAGGGTGACGAGGAGACAACAAAGAAATCGCAGAGCTCCAACTCTAAGGGCGAGTTCTAGATGAACCATGGTTTTGATGTATCCTCAGAATATTTCTTGCATCCGTCAGATATCAATGGTCAACTGCCAGTTTCGGAAGTTCTTACTCCGTCAAATTATGGTGAGTGGGTCTTCGATGTAACAGATGCACTCATAGTTAAAAACAAGTTCGGTTTTGTTGACGATAGTCTTCCGCGTCCTACGGCTGATCCTGAGTTGAAGGCGTGGAATCGCTGCGATGCTGTGGTCAAAGGTTGGCTTCGCATATCTATGGATAAAGAAGTACGGAGCAGTGTTCGCTATGCGAAAACAGCAAGAGAGGTGTGGATTGTGTTGAAGCAACGTTTTGGTCAAGGTAGCCTTACTCGGGGCTATGAACTTTGGCGCATGCTTAGTGGTTTGTGGTAGGAGAAACTCTCTGTTTCTACCTTTTATACTAGGCTGCGCACAATATGGGAAGAAGCACAGTCGATGGCACCTCCAGAAAAGTGCACCTGCGGAAATTGCACGTGTGACCTGGAAGGAAGAATTCGATCCAAGGATGAGACTTCTCGTCTACTTGATTTTCTTATGGGACTTGACGAGAGCTTTGGCACAGTTCGAAGCCAGATATTGACCATGAAGCCATCGCCGAGTTTGAGTGAGGCATATGGCATAGTGTCCACAGACGAGCAACAACGCCTCCTCACACAGAAGCGTCGATCTTCACCTGAAGCGGCTGCCTTCGCAGCCAAGAATTTTAATGATCGTGGAGAACGATCGGACAAAGGAGATCGATCGGATAAGGGCGATCGGACAGACATGCCATCTGGGCCAAGGACCAATGATGGCAAGCCTCTATGTCTACATTGTGGAAAATCAGGTCATTTTAAGGCAACCTGCTATGAGATTATCGGCTATCCCAGCCGCAATGGGAGTGACAAAGCTGACAAGGGTGAACGGAGGCGACGAACGCAAGATGAACGACCACCTAAGGCAGCAGCAGCTGAAACAGAAGTTAGCCCGGTTTCGGGTTTAACTATGATGCAGCTCGAGCAGCTGCGAAAGTTCTTTGGATCATCTAAACCTATGGATGATCCCGCTGCTCACATGGCAGGTACGTTTCTTGGTAGTTGTGAATGGTTAATTGATTCTGATTGCAATGAGCATATCGCTCAAGATGAATCAATGTTTGGTAAGAGAATTTCCACAGAACAAAGTCAACCTGTGAAAATTCCAAATGGGGATTGCATTCCGGTAAAGAGTATTGGTTCCATGAATTTGAATTCTGAGATCAAGCTAGAGCGAGTGCTTCATGTTCCTGACTTCAAGTGCAATTTGTTATCCATCAGCAGGCTAACCAAAGATAACAATGTTGCGATTATTTTTCTCCGTGATATGTGCATTCTTCAGGACTTACAATCCAAGAACGTGATTGGGAGGGGGATTCTCCGTGATGGGCTTTATTTCTTGAAGATGTTCGATGACCAGGAACGGTTAGCTCTTACTGCAGATGGACGACATAAACTTTCAGAGGAGGTTTGGCATTCGCGTCTGGGTCATTTGTCCCCCGGAAAGCTTTCCCAGCTTGATTCAATCATTTCTTATTCGTCAGTCAAGAACAGAGCACCATGTCATTCTTGTTTTCGTGCTAAGCAGAGTCGGAACCCTTTTCCGCTTAGCTCTATTAAAACATCATGTTGTTTTGAGTTAATTCATGTAGACATATGGGGTGGCTATCAAACGGCTTCCACCAGTGGAGCTCATTATTTCTTGACCATAGTTGACGATTTCAGTCGTGGTGTTTGGGTGTATCTTCTGAAATTCAAATATGAGGTTGCTCGCTACATGACTATGTTTTGTGAAATGGTTCGAACGCAGTTTAATCTGCAGGTTCGTCGTATACAGGCGGATAATGGATTGGAATTCATTACTGCGCCACTCCGGGATTATTATGAGAAGTCTGGTATTGTGTTGCAGACTATTTGAACTGATACTCCTCAACAGAATGGAGTCGTTGAGCGTAAACATCGTCACATCCTGGAGACATCTCGTGCATTACGTTTTCATGCAGGCCTTCCGGTTCGTTTTTGGGGCGAATGTGTTCTTACTGCAGTTTATTTGATAAATAGAACTCCTACATCAGCCACAGGGAAAACCCCGTATGAGATTTTGTTTGGCAAACCAGCGGCCTACTCACATCTTCGAGTGTTCGGCTGTCTTGTATATGCCATGGATACACATGGAGGTCTTCATAAATTCGCTGAACGGGGGCGAGCTGGTGTGTTTCTGGGTTACGCGGCTACGCAAAAGGGTTATCGATTCTATGACTTAAAGACTCGTAAAATTCTTGTGTCTCGAGATGTCATTTTTCATGAGGATTATTTCCCGTTTCATGTGCAGGATCCACGAGAATTTCATTGGCTGCCCTCCTCTGTGGTCACGCAACTGGGGGCTGATCATGATAGCCCATCGAGTAGCTCGCATACTCCTCTTGACAAGCAGTCTTCGCAAGACTTGGAAGTGACTCCAGCAACTACCAAGTCCTCAACAGATGGTGGCGTTCCGCCTGGAGGCAGCTCCCTGTCCATGTCACCTTCACCATCGAGCAAGACTCCGGTTGGCCCTATTTCGTCGCCCTCTCCTTCGGTCACTCCAGCGCCTCCTGCCGCACCTGAGTTGCGTCGCAGTCTAAGGGAGCGCCATCCTCCTAAGCACCTTGATGCTTATGAAACTGATCTCACATCTGCGTCACATGTTCGCTATCCTATCTCGCATCATGTATCCTATGAGCGAGTCACCCCAGCTTATCAAGCTTTTCTTGCATCTGTTGATCGAATTCCAGAACCGCGCATTTTCAAGGAAGCTATTCGTCATGCGCATTGGAGAGAGGCCATGGCTAAAGAAATTGCAGCGCTTATGGCTAATGGCACATGGCGTCTGGAACATCTTCCTCCCGGTAAACGATGTATAGATTCAAAGTGGGTTTTTAAGGTGAAGTACTATCCTGATGGAACTGTCGAACGATACAAGGCTCGACTAGTTGCTAAAGGATATACGCAAATTGAAGGAGTGGATTTTCATGATACATTCACACCTGTAGCCAAACTGGTCACAGTTCGTTGTCTTTTGGTTGTTGCAGTCAGTCAGGGATGGTTCTTACATCAACTCGATGTCAACAATGCGTTTCTTCATGGGGATTTATCTGAGGAAGTTTACATGAAGGTACCTCCCGGTTTTGGCGTTGAAGGTGATTCCCGGGTTTGCCGATTGCAAAAATCTATTTATGGGTTGCGTCAGGCATCTAGAAATTGGTATCAAAAGTTTACTATTTCTCTAGGTGATCTTGGTTTTCGGGCTTCAGCTGCTGACCATTCTCTCTTCATTTACAAGAAAGGATCTACGTTCGTCGCAGCACTCATTTATGTTGATGATGTTATCCTGGCAGGTAACGATATGGATTTTATTAATTATGTGAAGAAGTTCTTAGATGAGAAATTCAGTATTAAGGATCTTGGGGTCCTTCGTTACTTTCTCGGACTTGAGGTTGCTCGTGCTCCTCAAGGACTTGTTATCAGTCAGAGAAATTATGTTATGGATATTCTCATCGACGCTGGAGTGCTTGGTTCTCGCCCCAGCGCTTTTCCGGTTGAACAAAATCATCAGCTTACCAGACCATCGACGGATTCACTTGTCGACGGGTCTTCTTATCGTCGTCTGGTTGGGCGGCTCCTTTATTTTACGGTGTCTCGCCCAGATATTGCATATGGTGTCAACATTTTGAGCCGGTTTGTTGATGCACCTACACAGGCGCATATGGATGCTGCTATGCGCATCTTGCGCTATCTCAAGACTTCTCCGGGTCAGGGCCTCTACTTTCCAGTGAATAATTCGCTTGAGTTAGTTGCACACTGTGATGCCGAATGGGGTGGTTGCCAGTCCACCCGTCATTCTACTACAGGTTTCTATATTTCCCTTGGTTCTGCGCCGGTTTCCTGGCGTACCAAGCGTCAGAAGGTGGTCGCTCGCTCTTCAGCAGAAGCTGAATATTGTGCCATGGCTAGCACAGTGAGTGAGCTGCTTTGGCTTCGCTGGTTGCTCCATGAGTTAGGCGTTCCCCGGTCTCGCCCTACTCGTCTTTATTGTGACAATCAAGCAGCCCTTCATATTGCTGCTAATCCTGTGTTCCACGAGCGCACCAAGCATGTTGAGATGGATTGCTACTTTGTTTGAGAGCGTGTTGTTTCTGGTGATATACTTCCACTCAAGGTTAGCTCGCAGAACCAGGTGGCGGACCTCTTTACCAAGGGTCTTGGCGCGGATCGTTTTCGTTATTAGCTCTCCAAGCTGAACATTCGTGACCTCCACCGTCCAGCTTGCGGGGGCGTATTGGATCGAGAGGAGCAGCAGCCCAAGGCATCTGCGGCCCAACCCAAGTCAAATTGTGCATCTCCTTGTATGACGAGTATACCTTTCTCTACTTGTGTAAACCTAGGGAAAGTAGGACAGCAGATATATATATCTCCTGTAGGCCATTCGGCCATTGTAACAGACTGCAGTCAATAATAATATCAAAGCCGGAGAGGCTGATCTCTCCCGTGGACTAGTCCTGACAAATCGTCAGGGATACCACGTAAAAATCCTCGCGTCGCGTTTTAGTTTGTTCTCGATTTTACAAGATATAGCCATCGGGCCACGATCCATGGAACAGCATCGGCCATAAGAAACCCACAATTCCATCTGGATCCTCCCTTCTCGAAATCCTCGGAACCACCAAGGAAGTGAAGTGACGGAAAGCCACTCGTGCGATCACGTCGCGACCTGTTATGCCTTGTCGGTGCCCAGCAGTGGATGAGCATAAAAGAAAGTCTGGGAGCCAAGAAATTTTCGACGTTCAGATATTGACAAGGATGGGACGTAGCAGTAAGAGCTCGAATAGAATTGACCTTCGTTCATGGATCTAAGCCAAGGTGAGTAGATAACCAGCCATTATACTTATATCGTAAGATTGAGATGCATCTAGTAGTTCGATTCTGGAAATTAGTGTCGTGTTGCCTACTGTTTCCAAAGGAAATCAAGGGTTGTAGGTTGGTGAGTTTAATTACGAGATACGGCTTAAAATAGGGTTGCTGAGGATGGTCCATTAGGTGAATAATTGGTGGAAGACAAAGGTTAGCGTGGCCAGAAGAGATGAGTGGGCTCATTTGGGTTGGAAATAATTAGTGTTTTGGATGGAATTACATGTGTTGGCGAGATGAAGACATGAGATGGGATTACAATTTCTTAAAGAGCTTTTGGAAGCGCATGGAGAGGTGGAGCTTGTGTGTATGCGTCAAGTGGGAGGTGATCTTAAGGTGATGAACTCTTACTAGTTCAAGTCGATCGACTGATAACTAAGGGGGAGTGTAAAGGGGGTAAATTCTACGCCCTACATATTCTTTTACGTATTATGATTTTAAGTATTTTAGTGAATTGGTTACCGTTGCTTGGTTATGTTTATGATTGATCATTTGTGTTTTGCTTGAGTTATGGTTTGAGATGATCTTGTGATATTTGAGGTGATTTTGTTTGAGCTATGCTTGAAGTGAATGGTTATAAATTACTTTGAAATTTTTACGAGTATAAGTTATTATTAAAGAGTAAGAAATAAGTTCTTTTTAAGAAGTAACTCACCTTCAAGAAGATGAAGTCGTTTTAAGTATTTTAGGGGGATGAATCGTTACGACTTCCCTAACTAAGTTTATGGAAAGCCTGGATGGCTTCTCATATGTATGTGTTGGCAACCGGACTAGCTAGTGAGGGATCCCCGTGTCAGTCAAGAATTTAAGTGGAGATTTGAGTTTTAAGAGTACAGTTTCAAGAGTCAAGATTTTAATAGTGGAGGTACAAAACAACTTCCACTGAGTTAAGTAAGGTGATCAAGTATTAATAGGATGTTAAACGTAAGGGCATAGACTGACCCCAACTCACTCACCAGTTTGAAGAGTTAGAGGAAAATGAGTCAAGGATCGTCTTTTAAGAGTTTATAGAATCTCCAGTCTACTCTAATCGTATTAAGGTAAATAACTAAAGTTCTAATAGAAGAGGTTCCAATCGTAAGGGAATACCTCTAGGATTTTGAAGGAGTTGAAGGAGTAGTACGAGGATTCTACTACTAGGCAGCAAGGAGAGGACCGAATAAGCAAAAGCAAACAAATAGGAGAACTATGAATCTCCGAAGAAAGAGCTACAGTCACTAGATGTCAGCAGCTATAATGATGGGAGGATTTCAGGGTCCTTGACCCTAAGCAATGGCGAGGAGGCAACAAGCCAAGAAAAGAAGAGGTACCACCAGAAGTCCCTCAACTAGCTTTAGTTGTCGACGACTTGACGCTATTACAACATAGTGACAAGGAGTAGTGGAAAGCTTAGACTTTAAGAAAAGCTAGGGTAGTATAAATGAAGCAAAGGAGGAAATAATATTAGGTTACGGGGAATATGAAAGGATTTCAAGAAGTCAAAAGGTCATGGCGGAGAGGAGGCATGGTCATTTCCATATGACGATAAAGGAACCCTTAGAGATAAACTACGTAACTGGAGAAGAGGGTACTTAACCCTGGGGAGTTTGGCCGATGACAAGCCTTTAAAAGGAACAAGACAAGCAACGAGATAGATGATGTAGAGGGAAAGTTATGGTCTCGGTACGAGCACCATTGGACGAGATGTGGAGGAAAGTGCCACAAAAGTCTAAAGCATGCCATGTAGAAGACAACGGGGAGTCAATAAGTAAGAAAAGATATGGAAGGTGAGAGGGAATAGCAGTTAGCTAGTAAATGGCAGTGCGAGTAGAGAACCAATTCTCAGCAATGCCTGAGTTGAATACTAAGTCAACACAGAGCTAGAAAGAGGATAGTAGAGACCCTACAAACTACCCAGATCACGAGAGGTCAGGAGGTCGTTGGGACCGTTGAAAGGGGAATGCAAGAGTTCACGATGATCTGTTATGGGATTGTCCTATCCTAAAAAGAGGTAGCAACGAGCCGCCTAAGGTACATGAGGAGTGATAGAAGGAGGAACCTCTCTACTAAGTTGGAACTTGAGGGCTAAGAGCTGAAGTCTCGTAACTAGCTATAAAGTAAGTCATTAAGCCAACCGAGTATAGACAAATAAGTGGAACATTGAATAAATGTTCTAGTGGATGGCAGAGAATTCGAGGAAACACATGGAATTTCCGATGAAGGATTGAAAATATGTGTAGGTGACTCGTGTTCAAGAAAATGCATAGTGGAGTACGAAGAGGAAAAGGATTACCAAGAAGGAGGAAATCGTTAAGTTACCTTACCCAAGGTGCCCCACTCTGAGCGAGTCCGACATAGTAGGATGCCATCCATAAAAGAAGGCCAGTTAAGGATAAATTAGTGATATTTAGTTAAGCCACTAAGAGTCATGACTAAGAGATTAAGGCTATGTACAAGCATCAGTCGAGACAAAAGACGTGGATGAGGTATGTTCAAGCCGACCAAGGGCAAGCCACTATTGGAAGCTTTGACCCAAAACAACAACGAGAAGATACTCAACAGAGTTTGGGGATCGAAAATAGTACAAAGCACCAACAGAAGGGTAGTAAAAGTAAAGAAGCAAGGAGGACACCATAGGACAATATAGGCAATAAAAAAAGGTGGTTGTCGACCGGACAATGAATGCGTGAAGGAAGATAGTTGGGACGTGGTCAAGCACCATCGTGAGTAGAAGTCGTGGGTGTCATCTGCCAAGTCTACCTAGAGAAAGTTTCTAGTGGAAATGTTGGCTCTGAGGTATGGCGAGAAGCTACTAAACTGAGTATATCAAAGCTAGTACCAAGCATCGATGAAGGAGTTGTGGAAGTAAGGAGGAAACCACAAGCTATAATGAAAGTTATGGTGAAAAGGGTGGTAGTTGATAAAACGACAAATTCAGGGAGAAAGATAGTTAGGAAGATCCGGCAAAAGAATACGAAGGTCAACAAGGAGGCGTTAAGGTGATTGCCAGTGGAGAATAAGTTGGACCATAGGAAGCCCATCAAGAACGGAGAAGCTCAATGGTCAACTTTAAAGTAGAAGTGTGGTGGTCCAGAACGGTCGAAGGGAAAACCTTATCGGTCAAGGTACATAAGTGAGAAGAGAATATGGGAACCAAGATGACTACATCAAGGACGAGGGACATATAGAACTAGAGAGAAACATCGATAAGAGGAGTCACGAGTAAAGAAGTAAGATGGATATGAGTTTAGCGAACATGCTAGGGTACCTGATAGACCAATAATTACACATGTTTTTACCCCTATTCTTGAGCCGTTTGAGAGGTTCACTCTCGTGTTTTAAGCCGATTTCACGCGAGGTTGTGTGTTTATGTCATATTTCTGGACCCGGCGTTGGAATCGAGATGAGGAAACGAGTTTTGGGTCGAAAGGAGCGAAGTTGGGTCGAAGTGTGCTGCAGGAGGAAAATACCCGGTCGTGGGCTCAAATACCCGACCGGGTATTTATTGTTTTGGCACCCGTGAGAAACAGAGGGGGGCCCGGGCATGAGCTAAAAACCCCCGGTCGGGGATTCTTGGGACAGACCGGGGATTTTCCCCTGACATCAAAACGTGTGTGTCATTTATACCCGGTCGAGACCTATAATACCCGACCGGGTATTTCGACCAGGTATCGCGACAGGCAGCTTTTTAAAGGAAAAGAAGGCCAAAAATCAGGGGTTCCGAGTTTTAGAGAGATAGAGCGATTCCTAGAGAGAGAAAGCGACGAACAAGAGTTCCCAAGTGCCATAGCTTGATCTTCATCACCATTGGAGCCCGGCTTGAGCTTGGAGAAGTGTCGATTGACAACCAGGAGCAGAAACTCATCCTTCACAGTATGAGTTCCGCGTCTGAATATGTTTTTGCTTCTTTCTCCATGGAGTAGTTCTCCCATTCATCTGGGTATGGAGAACCCTAGATTTGTATGTTAGGTCTGATTGTATGAACCCAAGTATAGATTTCATGAGTTGATTATATTCGATTGAGGCTTGAATGATTGAATGACTTGAATCCTGATCAAATTCCTGTTGTTTCTGCTTTAACCTAGAATGAGAATATCTGCCTAGGTTGAAAGCGAAAGTGTGTAAGGAAAAGAAGGCCAAAAATCAGGGGTTCCGAGTTTTAGAGAGATAGAGCGATTCCTAGAGAGAGAAAGTGATGAACAAGAGTTCCCAAGTGCCATAGCTTGATCTTCATCACCATTGGAGCCAGGCTTGAGCTTGGAGAAGTGTCGATTGACAACCTGGAGCAGAAACTCATCCTTCACAGTATGATTTCCGCGTCTGAATTTGTTTTTGCTTCTTTCTCCATGGAGTAGTTCTCCCATTCATCTGGGTATGGAGAACCCTAGATTTGTATGTTAGGTCTGATTGTATGAACCCAAGTACAAATTTCATGAGTTGATTATATTCGATTGAGGCTTGAATGATTGAATGACTTGAATCCTGATCAAATTCCTGTTGTTTCTGCTTTAACCTAGAATGAGAATATCTGCCTAGGTTGATAGAGCACCCTTAATTGAAGGTGGCGAATTGGTGACTTTAGTCGAGGAGCCAATTCGCTATTCTGTACCGAATTCAATTCGGTAGTGGAGGGTTGGTTCGTTAAGGCCTCAATCTGTTTACTCTGGTGGAGGTTAGTCGCCCGCTGGAGACTCAGATTGAGAGGGTCTGAAGACCTTTAGTCGAGACTTCAGGCTGTATAAGAACCTTCCGCAGTATAACTTTCATGGAAATTGAACTTGGTAAATTGCAATCCGGCTTAACTGCAGTCTAGGGGGAACCATATCCGGGTGACCTCTCTTAACCTGAAAACAACCGTTTAACTTGCTTTGTTTGTTTGTTAATTTGGACTTGCACTAAAGTTTCACTGCTAGATAACAAGAATTCACCGAGTAGTCATCAAATCTAGGGCCCGGGTTGACATTAAAACCCAAACCCGCTATACTACGCTTTAGGAAGTGGTTTCACTTGGCCATTTTCTAGAGTGACAGTAGGAGTGAGTCAAGTTTTTTGGCGCCGTTGCCGGGGACGGCTAGGTTGTTGAAGAAAAGTGATTTCTGTTACTTTAGCACTTTTGTTTGCGCATTGACTGTTTGTTCTTTCCCACTTGTGCCTTCACGGGTTTTCTTGCTTGATTGTGTGCAGGTAGTGCATGACCTGTAGCCAGTCGGGAGGTTTACTGCCGTTGAATCCGGAGATTGAACGCACCTGTCGCCAACTCAGGAGACAACAGCGAGCTAGACTGGCTACGGCGGAGCGCATAGACGACCATTTGAGCAGCGAGTCCGAGGACGAGTACGAGATGGACGGAGATCACAATCCACACCAGGGGATTCCTCACTAGGTTCCCCCGGTGAATCAGCTCTTGGGGAACAACCCCATACCCCAGGCAGATGGGGTTCATCATCACCCACCACCACCGGGTCCCACCTTGGAGTACTACTACACTCCCCGGGTTGCGGACATCCGCCCTGTCATCCTCTATCCGCCCATTCCAGCGAATAATTTCGAGATCAAGCCATGCTGGATTCAACTCATTACATCCTCTGTCCAATTTCATGGCTTGAAGGATGAGGAGGCAAGGGTGCACCTGTCCCGTTTCCTGCAGCTGACGAACAGGTTCAAGCTGAACGGTGTCCCTGATGATGCAATCCGCCTTCACCTCCTCCCCCATTCTCTGGCAGGGAATGCTAAGAGGTGGTTGGAGACCCAACCCCCATTGTCCATCACCTCTTGGGACGATCTGGCTGACAAATTTGTGCACAGGTACTATCCGGCATCGAAGACTACAGAGATCCAGCGGGAGATCACCCACTTCCGCCAAGAGCCAGATGAGTCACTTCGTGATGCATGGGAGCGGTACATGGGATTTTTCTGGCAGTGTCCCCATCATGGCTTTAGTGATGCATTCACAGTGGGGAACTTCTACAGTGCTCTCTCTCCGGAAAGCCATAGGGTGATTGAGTCTCTATGCCCAGGAGGGGACATTCTTACCAAGACTCCACCCGAACTGAACCAGATGATCAGTACATTGGCTGCCAGAGATCATTCCTGGGGGCAGAGCAGCAGAGGCAGACATTCCCGGAACCGTGGTGTGCACGCCATGGAGACCATATCCGGGCTCGAGCAGCAGGTGGCTGAGTTAGTGCAGACATTGAAGCAGCCCAACAGTCTTATTTCGGGCAGAGGTCTGGGCGGACCTCCCGTAGCTCAATGTCAGTGGTGTGAGAGCTCGAATCATCTAGTGGAGGACTGTCAGGCTATGCGGGAGTCCTCTACTCCCCAAGAACAGGTGGACTTCATCGCCAATGCTCGGCGCCTTGACCCATATAGCAATACATACAATGAGGGGTGGCGCCAACATCCCAACTTTGCCTGGAACAGTAACGCCACTAAACCACCTGGTTTCCCAGCACCGGCGGGTGCTTTTCAGCAGAGGCAGCCCTTTCAGGCTAGGCAGGGGCCCCACCACAGCAGCAGCCCTACCAGCCTAGGCAGGGGCAGCCATTCCAGCAACCCCAGCGTCAGTATGCCGAGCCAGCAGCAGCTCCAGCTCCAGATAACCAGATGACGGAGCTGAATAATATTTTAGCGGCATTCATGACTACCAGCCAGGCGAATTTCGCCAGGATAGAACAGAGCATCGCCTCGCTGGAGGCAGGTCAGAGGAACCAAGGTGCTATACTACAGGACCTCCAACATCAGATTGGAGGAATAGCCCGCCAGAACAACACCAGGGCACCGGGAACTCTACCTGCAACTACCATCCCCAATCCACGGGAGCCGCCCCAGCAGCTGGATGCCATTTTTACCAGGAGCGGTAAGACCATATCCGCTAATCCTGCCTCGGCCAGGCAGGAGGAACCACTACCTGCTTCAGCACTTCCAGCTGACGATGCGGAAGTGCGGGTGGAGAAGGAAGCCCATGCTCCCAAGCCACAACCAGTGGTTAAGGAGCATGTGCCCCAGCTTCCCTTCCCCACTCGCCTACACAAAGACAAGCTGGAGACTGAGTTTGCCAAGTTTATGGCAATGTTGAAGCAGCTCAACATCAGCATACCGTTTATGGAGGCACTGTCGAAGATGCCCAAGTACGCGAAGTAAATGAAAGATCTCCTCACCGAAAAGAAGAAACTTGGGGATCTTTCGACAGTGTTTCTGAGCGAGGAGTGTTCTGCTATCCTGCAGAACAAGCTGCCCGAAAAGCGCAAGGACCCAGGGAGTTTTACTATCCCTCTTACTATTGGCAGCATGCATGTAGGCAAGTCCTTGGCGGACCTAGGCGCTAGCATAAATTTCATGCCATATAAGTTGTATAAAAAGCTAGACCTAGGTGAACTTAGTCCTACTAGGATGAGCATTCAGCTAGCTGATCGTTCCATTGTGCATCCTAGGGGGATCGTAGAGGATCTGCTTGTTAATGTAGGTGCATTCACATATCCTGTTGATTTTGTTATTCTTGATATACATGAGGATGTGGATGTACCTTTGATTCTAGGTAGACCATTTCTTGCCACCGCCAAGGCACTAATTGATGTGCATGATGGTAAACTGATCCTGCGTGCTGGGAATGGACAGGCTACTTTTTCCGTGACTGAATTCGATCACTGTGCTATGATTGCTGTCACACCTGTGCATGCCATTTCTGATCAGGTACACGAGCCAGTCGTGTATCCTTCTGCACCTCTCATTTTGCAGGACCCTCCTATCATTCCTGCACCGCCGCTCCATCCAGTCTCACCTCCAAACAAGAAGATCAAGGAGGAGTGGCGGCTGAAGCAGCAGGCTGCTAAGCCTGCACGAAAGAAGGGTGGAGACCACTACGAGCTGGTTCCACCCCTGCACCACGACCACCCTGGCCATCCGAGTACTCACTCGCTTGCATCTTATCGGATGGCCAGGTCGAGCTGACCAATGCTGGTGGTTGCACCCGTCGGGTGCATGGCCACGACCTGAAGCTGTACCTCAAGAGCGACGTGGATCCGCTCTTGGAGGCACCTGTTCCTGCACCTCCCTATTATCCACCATGGATGTCCAACTAAAAGACGGTAAAGAAGCGCTTGTGGGGAGGCAACCCCACCACGGTTTGCATTTCTTTTTCCCTTTTTTTCTGAGTTTTTGTGTCGCCTTGAGTCAGTTGCATGTCTGTGGTGAAGTTCGGTCGTCTGTAATGCCTCGATTTGGTGCTGTCGTGCAGGAGAGGTCGAAAATTTGGGCGAATGAGTTTTTTGGCCGGAAGGGGGCAAATACCCGGTCGTGGGCCAAAATACCCGACCGGGTATTTTTGGTCCACGATCGGGCCCCCTTCTGTTTCTCGGGGTGAAAAAGGGAAAACCCCCGACCTTGTCCCAAAAATACCCGACCGAGTATTTTTGGTTCACGGCCGGGGATTTTCCCAAGTTAAGACGCAGCGTTTCCAGAACCCCCGACCTTGACCCAAAAATACCCGGCCTCAAGGCCGGGGATTCCCTTGCACTTGGCACGCCGCGTTTTGAACACTCGGTCGTGGAATCAAAAATACCCGACCGGGTATTTTTTCTATTTATAGCAAACCCCGGTCATTTTCTCTCTCTACCCTCATTTTTCAAAAATTTTCCCTCTCTCTTCCTCTCAAATCCTCTCCCCTCTCTCTTCCCCGCCGCCGTCGGCCGCCGCCGGCCGCCGCTGCCGCCGCCGCGCCACCATCGCCGGTCGGTTTCCGGCCATTTTCCGGCGAGCCTCCCGGATCATTTTTGGCCTCCGTCTCGCGTTCCTCACCCGTTTTTTGAGCCTTAGCTACAGTTCTCCTTGTGTTTTCAGGTGTGTTTCTTGTTAACTGTTCTTACCTCGAAAATCGAACTGTAGATTGTAGGACCGAGAACTTATTTGCATGCCTGAGTTAGAATAGGGTGAGGGATGTTTTGAGTATGCATGGTTCTATCTATGGTGTATGTGCAGCCCGTGTACTTAATGTGGTTGGTTTTGTGGTTCTTGCCTTGATTCCGGTTGAGTTGCTTGCGATTCAACCGTTTGTGCTTAAAACTGTTAGCCTAGGTGATCCTTAAGTGTGGGGGAAGTGCTGAACCCATGCTGTTGGTCCTGACAAGTCTTTTCTTGGCTCCACCTTTGGTTTGTTGATTTTGCAGGAGCATGTCCCTCGACCATCAGTTTGTGCAGGGCCTGAGCCTGCACCCGGAGTACGCGGACCAGTTCCGCGCGGTGATTCGGGGGAAATTGGAGCGCCACCACCATCTGGAGTGGGCAGTGTTCGAGCAGCTCCACTGCCTACAGGAGCTCACCGCCGCCATCAACCACCGCGATTGGCGAACGCTGCTGGCTATCGAGGAGCCCACCTACACTGAGCTGGTGTGGGAATTCTACACCACCTTCCAGTACAACAGCAAAGCAGCTCGGGACTCCTATGCAGTGAAATTCAGGCTAGGTGGCCATCCCCGGGAGCTGACCATTGGCAGGTTGGCCTACGCCTTGGGGATCCAGTATCACCTATCCTCCCGCCACGTGATCGAGGTCCCGAATCCGACAGACTGGAACATGGATGAGTTCTACTCGCAGATTGCCCGGCGCGCCTATGCGTTCGACTGCTTCGACGCTGGCCAGACATACGTCCGCACCCTCCAGCCTCAGTGGCACATCCTGAACTTGCTCATCACCCGCTCCATCGTCCCCAACGTCACCGGCTCGCACAAGATTCCGAAGCGGGTGCTCTATGCCATGTTCTCGATGAGGGACCCGGATCACATGCTGCATTTGGGTTCTTTTGTGGCCACCACCTTCTCTCGATGCCACGGGAAGCCCAACCATCTCTATTGTGGTCCCTTGATCACCTGTTTAGCGCGCCATTTCAACATCAGCTTCCAGGGGCTCACAGATTCTTATGCCTGGGCGGCTCCACCCCCCTCAGCCGGGAAGTGCTCCACAATGCACTCCTCCTGGCCACTGATGGCACCCGCACCTGGGTGGATGGGCTTTCCCTGCCCCCTGATGAGGATGTGGATCGCGATGACGATGAGGAGGACGCTGACTATTCTTGCGCGGAGGAGGATGAGGATGAGGATGATGATGATGGCGGGGCCATGGATGCTGATGAGTCGGAGCCCCCACTGTCTCCACCAGGGGATCTTCGGCCACGACGGAGATTAGAGAGAGGTGAGTCCTCCTCCGGTCCTTCTGGTCCGTCGATGGCTTCTGGCCCGTCGATGGACTTCTTCACGGAGCAGTTCCAGCAGATGGGGCTCTAGTTCCAACAGCTCGGTCTTCAGAACCAGCAACTCATGGACCATCAGGTCCAGTTCTATCAGCAGTATTCGGCTCACCAGGCTGAGTACCAGTCAAGGCTGACGGTTGTTGACGAGCGCCTTGGCCGCTTGGAGACCCATATGGGAGTCACGGGTGCTCTCATCGAGCGGGAGAGAGATCGAGGCCGCCGATTGATGGAGTACCCGGAGCACCTGCTCTAGGCTTGTCACCCACCAGAGGAGCACCACTGGACCACCCGGTGGGATCATTCACCACCACCACCACCACCGGAGGATGGAGACGACGACCTCATGAACCAGATCGACTTCACCGGTCTAGGAGGCGGCTCCTAGTGACATGTTTTGAGTGTGTTTGTTTTTGTCAGTGTGCAAACTGTCTTGTGTCGGTTTAGTTTCTTTCTTTTTATTTTGGACGTTGTACTATTGGGCTGACCATTAGACCTGACGTATTGTGTTTGAGCTCTTTGGTTTCCTTTAGCTGTGCTTGTCCTGACTGGTCCTCTCTCCAGTCCGCTTCACTCCGACTGGTCCGCTTCTAGTCTCCTGCAGTCAGTGCATACCGGTAACATAGTTCCCCTTTCCTTCCCTCTTCTCCATTGAGGGCAATGTCGATCTTAAGTGTGGGGGAGATGTTTATCTTTTGACTGAGTTAGATCTGTTTGTGTGCTTGGAGCCTAGTCCACTGTCCAAATTTTTAAATTTGAGGGCTCCAAGTACGTGTTCCTTGCAATTGCCTGCTCAGTATGCTTTGAATTGACAGTCTTTATAGTAATATGCAACCTAGGGAGGTAGTGTAGCACTATGGAGGATGTTGATGCATTTAAGAAGTCTCCTTTCTTCTTCATATTGTGTTGGTTGATTGTGTGAATTAGTGATCTTAGGACTCTTGAATTGTGTGGTGATGTGGACTCTCTACTTGTCATGGACTCCTGTATCATGTTTTTGAAATAAAAGATGCTCGAAAATGTGCTTTAAAATAACGTCTCCCATGCGAATAGGGCGAAAGTGTGTAAGGGGAGACGGGAATCCGTTCCCAATTTCCACCTACTACCTCCAGCCCCCTTACATGTCTTTCCCCCGCATGAGGCTTGAGACATCCGCTCCTGGCATGGCCGGTAAGAGCAGGGCTCCCGCAAAACCTCTGCTAGGTGGGAGCCCCCATTTTTTGAAAAGCAGGTTGGGACCCTTGAAAAAAAAGAAAAAAAAAAACAGAAAACAAGCAAAACAGAAAGAAAAGGGGTTCCAACCATCTTCAAGAAGAAAATAGAGCACCTTAAAAAGGTGAGTCCATGATCTTTTGTTTTTGAGAGTCCATTCGTCCATGATTCATTTGTCCTCTGTTCACTATTTGCCATGATGCCGACTCAAGACTAGCGTTCTCGCCGAAGAAGCTATAAGATGACTTGTGCGTCGGTTGACCTCGTAAGCTGCTAAATGATCTAGGAAATCCTCTACCTATGATCGGGGTTGTTGGTTGCTATAGAGGTCTGGAGAGTTGCATTGGTTTAAGTTAGGTTTGCTTGGGGACAAGCAAACGGTTAAGTGTGGGGGAGTTTGATAGACCAATAATTACACATGTTTTTACCCCTATTCTTGAGCCGTTTGAGAGGTTGACTCTCGTGTTTTAAGCCAATTTCACACGAGGTTGTGTGTTTATGTCGTATTTCAGGACCCGACGTTGGAATCGAGGCGAGGAAACGAGTTTTGGGTCGAAAGGAGCGAAGTTGGGTCGAAGTGTGTTGCAGGAGGAAAATACCCGGTTGTGGGCTCAAATACCCGACCGGGTATTTATTATTTTGGCACCCGTGAGAAACAGAGGGGGGCCCGGGCAGGAGCTAAAAACCCCCGGTCGGGGATTCTTGGGACAGACCGGGGATTTTCCCCTGACATCAAAACGTGCGTTTCATTTATACCCGGTCGAGACTCAAAATACCCGACCGCGTATTTCGACCGGGTATCGCGACAGGCAGCTTTTTAAAGGAAAAGAAGGCAAAAAATCAGGGGTTCCGAGTTCTAGAAAGATAGAGCGATTCCTAGAGAGAGAAAGCGACGAACAAGAGTTCCCAAGTGCCATAGCTTGATCTTCATCACCATTGGAGCCCGGCTTGAGCTTGGAGAAGTGCCGATTGACAACCAGGAGCAGAAACTCATCCTTCACAATATGATTTCCGCGTCTGAATCTGTTTTTGCTTCTTTCTCCATGGAGTAGTTCTCCCATTCATCTGGGTATGGAGAACCCTAGATTTGTATGTTAGGTATGATTGTATGAACCCAAGTACAAATTTCATGAGTTGATTATATTCGATTGAGGCTTGAATGATTGAATGACTTGAATCCTGATCAAATTCCTGTTGTTTCTGCTTTAACCTAGAATGAGAATATCTGCCTAGGTTGATAGAGCACCCTTAATTGAAGGGGGCGAATTGGTGACTTTAGTCGAGGAGCCAATTCGCTATTCTGTACCGAATTCAATTAGGTAGTGGAGGTTTGGTTCGTTAGGGCCTCAATCTGTTTACTCCGGTGGAGGTTAGTCGCCCGCTGGAAACTCAGATTGAGAGGGTCTGAAGACCTTTAGTCGAGACTTCAGGCTGTTTAAGAACCTTCCGCAGTATAACTTTCATGGAAATTGAACTTGGTAAATTGCAATCCGGCTTAACTGCAGTCTAGGGGGAACCATATCCGGGTGACCTCTCTTGACGTGAAAACAACCGTTTAACTTGCTTTATTTGTTTGTTAATTTGGACTTGCACTAAAGTTTCACTGCTAGATAACAAGAATTCACCGAGTAGTCATCAAATCTAGGGCCCGGGTTGACATTAAAACCCAAACCCGCTATAATACGCTTTAGGAAGTGGTTTCACTTGGCCATTTTCTATAGTGACAGTAGGAGTGAGTCAGTACCCTAAAGTGAAAGCAATACCACCTATGAGGGTGAAATGTGGCGATCTCTCGGGTGAAAATTTCTTGGACGGGGAAACTGTACGAGGAATTTCAGGCAAGGTCAAAGAACAATAGAAGAGATCGTCCGAGAACTCCCAAGTTAAACGGTGCTAAGGAAGCCACAACAACATTGAAGTTGCAGGGAATGGAGAGAAGGATTTTAGGTCATGTCGTATAAGTTAAAGGAAATAAAAATCCGCGAAGTGAAAAGGATTACCACAAGCGACGCTTAGGGTAATCATAGTGGACAAATTTCGAGGGCAAAATTTCTATAAGTGGAGAGGAAATGTGATACCTCGACTTTGATAGGTTCAACATCAAGTACTGAATCAGTTGGACCAAATAAATTGAGCCGAAATTGTGTCCCATCACACCCTGGGCCCAAGTTGGAAAATTCTGAAAAGGGCAATGAGTCACTCAAACCTATGCGATGCTACCAAGCTAGATGAGAATATATGTTATGGTCAAGAGTACATATAAGAACTATCATAAGCTATTCAAGACAAAGTAAGGGCACGCCATTGAAGTTCATATAGAAAGAGTGAAACCTTGAGCCAAAGAAGCACGAGAATGAAGAGTATGAAAGGATGAACCCAATCAAATTTCGGGGACTAAATTTTTATAAGGGTGGAGGAAATGTTACACCCCGCTCTTCCCAAAAGTCAAAATGAATATTATACCCTTGGGTCAAGTTCTACCGTATTGTCGATGAGGATTAAAAATGTGAACTAATTGTTCAAACGATGTCGAGTTTCGACATGAAGTGAGAAAATTATGGACGTTAACTGAATTTCGGATTATACTCACCCGTACTTAGGAAATTCTCAGAATAACCCCGAGGAAATTAAACCTAATACCTCAAACTAATTAAAACTCTCGTTGGTAACCTCGCACTGCCCCAACCCAAACTTAATAAAACCCCTCCCAAAAAGACAAAACAGGGCGGCTCTTGGCCGAAAGAAAGAAAACGAGGAACTCATTGGGCCAGAAGAAAAAGCTTTCGTCCCAATATATATACATGATGGAGATGAGAGTGAGGAGCAGAGGCGGTCACAGTTGGACCTTTGGAATACCGTCACCTCGGAGAGGAATCGATGGAGGGAGGGAGATATAGCCATCGGGCCACGATCCATGGAACAGCAGCGGCCACAAGAAACCCACAATTCCATCTGGATCCTCCCTTCTCGAAATCCTCGGAACCACCAAGGAAGTGAAGTGACGGAAAGCCACTCGTGACGATCACGTCGCGACCTGTTATGCCTTGTCGGTGCCCAGCAGTGGATGAGCATAAAAGAAAGTCTGGGAGCCAAGAAATTTTCGACGTTCAGATATTGACAAGGATGGGACGTAGCAGTAAGAGCTCGAACGGAATTGACCTTCGTTCATGGATCTAAGCCAAGGTGAGTAGATAACCAGCCATTATACTTATATCGTAAGATTGAGATGCATCTAGTAGTTCGATTCTGGAAATTAGTGTCGTGTTGCCTACTGTTTCCAAAGGAAATCAAGGGTTGTAGGTTGGTGAGTTTAAATTATCATCCATCCCTCTGTTCGTTATCGCATTCTCGAGCTTATAATATTTCAGTTGCCAATCGTCAATCACATGAGCTTCTCCCACTTATATCGCTCACTCTCCACTCTAAGTGAAAGACCATTCATCCCGTCGGCCGCTGATGCATCGCCTCTGTAAGTTCTTTGTCCTCTTTTGCCTCAATTAATGAAGCTCTTCCTGTGGTAGTGTGGTTTGGATTTCGAGTATGTTGTTGGCCTTTCATATGCGCAAGTTTGAGCCATGGCTGGTGGTGGTAAACCACCATTCCTTAAGGTTAAAAATATTTTGAGAGCAAAGTCTTATGACACTTTATTTATAGTGTTTATCACTCTTATATTTGATACATTTTCTCCTTTTATTTAGTAGTTTTTATTATATTTCATATGAAATTCATAACTATTTGGATAATGAGCATATGATAAACCTTGAGTGTGTTTTTGTACTATGTGATTTCTTTTAGTGTTGTTTTTTTCCTTTTCAAGGAGATAATGCACTCAAGATAATTATGGATCACCAAGAGACCCAATGGATCAGAAGGAACAACCGTAAAAAAAGTATGTCTCTCTCTTCTCTCTCTAATGGAACTATTCTCTTAACCTTCCAACGGTTCTTTTTCCGTCCCCATTGCTGGGACTTTTCCAGCTCAATCTGAGAGCATCCAAAAGATCACAAAAGCAATGGTAAAGATTTCCCCCATATTAATGGCTTGCAAGTAGAGGGAAGAGACAGACGCGCATCATTAGTTAAAAGCCAGAAGGAGATTGGACAGCACAGGGGATGCTCTGCAATAGCTATAAGGAAAGGAGGTATTTGGAAGCGACCAGACTGTGGGAGATCGATTTTTCATTGTCAGATCAAGAAGATGAGAAGGGAGGTACGACTGAACAGGAGAGTTATGAGGGTGCAGTCTGTAATCTATAGTACCTGTTTAGGGCAGAGTGGAGAGAACATTGAGCCACGAGCCGTTGGTGAGGATGAAGAAAAGCAGAGCAGGGAAAGATTTAGTCAACATAGGTATTATGAGGGTGTTGAAAAGAAAGATTGCTACCAAGATTCATGGGGATTATTGCTATCTCACATAGAGGTAGAGCCTTTAAGAAGGATGAGAGCAGCAGAAGGGAAATCTCAGGCTTTAATCTCGCAAGAAGAAACCCCTTTCTCCTCTTACAAACTCTGCCCACTCCTAAAAGCCTTCCAACTCCCAGCTTCCACGAAAAACAGAGCACAAGAATATCATCTCAATAGGGACATTCTACATCAGTAAATTCATTGATATGGACAGAGCCAGCCTCACTTTCAATGGATACAGAAGATTCATCAGGATGTTGGCTGAGATTGAGGTTAGTGAACCAATCCCGACGGGATTCGATTTTCCCTTCACGGATGAAGCAACGGGTCGAGAGTATTCCGAAGAAATAACTTTCAAATATGAAAGACTTGTCGAGTTATGCTACTTCATTGGGAGAATCGGCCACAACTGGCCAACATGTACAAGAATGAAAGAAGAAAGGAAGAAGGGAGGTCATGTTAAGCTATCGGATATCTACACATCTGAGCTGAAGGTGGGGATTGATTCTCCCTACAAGTCGAGTGGTAGCAAAAGCCGCATCGAAGAGGAAGAACCATGGTGTCCATCCACCGACCCTGAATCTTGGAGGGACCACTACTGCTCGGGAGGCTTAACTTATGGCAGGGATGGGATGGTGGCGGCAGAGATCACGTCGGCGGGAGGGGAAGATGAAGGCCACCCTCAAATCCCACCGGGCTTCACTGTGCGCCGACTGGAGGAGGAAGCAAGGGCTGAAGAAGGGAGTTATCATGGGAGGATGAAGGGGAAATACATAATGGATATGGGGGCAAAATATTTGTCGAATGATTTGGAGGAAGCGGCGGCTGCTTTTGCAGGGGAGATTGAGGCTCGAGGGAGGGGAAGAGGCGCAGCGGCAGTCAGAGAGGAGATTGTAGATGGGCACCCAACTCTCACTTGGGCCTTGCAACCCCATCTCACAGGCCCGCCAAAATAGTGAAATTGAGCCCAGGCCTTCCAACCTTCAGTTCTAGAGCCCATACCAACATATTCAAGGAGAGCTGGAGGGAGAAGTGGACCTCTCTATCCTAAGGCCAGGAGAGGCTGACCAGGGAGTTAATGAAGGGGCTTGTTTTATTTGAGCCCATCGAGTTCTGTGTTTGCAGGAGGAGTGAAAGGAAGAAGTAAGAAGAAGAAACACCACATGAACAAAGCTCAATCGACAAGTGAAGGCATAGGGGATGGAGAAGAAAGTGACACAAGGGCAGCGGTGGTTCGCCAAAAGCCACCTCATGGTCCATGAGTATTGTAAGTTTGAACTGTAGGGGATTTGGCCAAAACCTTACAAGAAGTTATGCTAAGCATCTTATTCGACGTCATGGCCCTTCTATTGTCTTCCTAACGAAAACTAGCAACAACGAAGAATTCATGGAAGAACATAGAAGAATTCTTAAAGTTTTCCCCAATAAAGAGTATGTAGAACTGGTCAACTCTTCTAGGGGCTTCGCTTTATGGTGGAAGGAGGGTATTAGTATTAATGTACTTAGTAGTGATAAGTATTAAAGTATTATATGGATGTTAGCATTGACATGGGGAAGAAGTTCTTTTGTACATTTGTCCATGCCCCAACTACTGTTGTTGGTATAAGGGAGTTTTGAGAGCACTTGAGCTCTCTTCGGCGTAGTAGAGATGATAGCTGGGTCATAGTTGGGGATTTTAATGCTGTTATTTATGAATATGAAAAGAAAGGGAGGTGCCCTCATAGGTACGAGAAAGTGAAACCTTTCAAAAGGTTCATTTTTGACAATGCCCTCATCGACCTTGGATTCAAAGGCAACCCTTTCACTTGGTCCAATAGGCTCTCTAGTCCAAATTTGGTTAGAGTTAGATTGGACCAGGTGTTGTGCTCGCCATTTTGGAGATTGATGTTTGGAGAAGCGGTTGTATTCCGTGAAAAGATGGTGGCTTCTGACCATTGCTCAATTAGAATTGATTTCCACTATTAAGGGAACAGAAGAAGAAGAAGAAGAACACCATTCAGGGTGGATGAAAGATGACTAGAAAAAGAGGAATGCAAGGAGATTGTTTGCAGGGAATGGGATCCAGGAGGACTATCTAGCAATCAGCTAAACAAATGCGAGAGAGAAAAGGCAGGGGCGAAAGACTTCCATAAGAATAGTATTCTTAGGGAGAGTGAAATTGTGTCCAGACTTGAGATTCTCCATCAACCTCCACGTATTCTAGAGAATGTGGAGGAGGAGAAGAGTCTAACATCAGAATTGACCAGAATTTGGCTTGAGGAGGAAGCATTTTTGAGTCAGTGCTCTAGAGTTATTTGGCTTCAAAAGGCGATTGACTCGCTACGACACAACACCTGACAAAGGCCAAGTGTAACCAATGAAAGGGACTGCAGTATAGTGGCTCAAGTGATAAATATCGAATCCACGGGTCTCTAGAGTTACTATTACTCAGCTTCAGTTTATTATTTAGCAAACCAAATTAAGATGAAAGAACTAAAACTACTCTAGCAAACTACAGTTAAAGTTAATCTAATTACAGGTTGGGAACTCACTTAGGTATGATTCCCCCTAGCCACTAGCCAGATTAATGATTGATGATCTCTAACCTGTTTCACTTTCATTCACAATGCGGAGAATCCTTGACTAGACCTTGAGTCTCGACTAAAGGAACAAGGCCCTCTTGAGTCAATTGCCTAGAGGGACGTATCCTTCTCTAGAACAACTGATCAAGGCGTTCTGAACTAGACTCCCTCTATCGAAAGAGGTTCTCAATCGATACAAAGCAGTGAATCAACCCTCGACTAAAGCAATCGATCCACTACTATCAATCTATGGTGCTCTATTGACCTAATCAGGTATTCCCTCTCATAGAATCAAAGCAGAATCAATAATCTCGACTAAAGCAGAATTGAATCATGAAAACATGCATAGATTGAATATGAACTCAAGATTATCCAGTCAGAGTACTCATACAATCATCCAATCAAACAAACATAGCTAGGGTTCCTCAAAACCTAAGTGAAGGGAAGTTACTCCATAGAGAAGAGAGAGACTGCAGTAAGAATCTTCAGATGATCAGTCTTCAAGTTCGGGCTTGTTCCTCGAGCTTCCAAGGCGAAGAAATCCTCCTTCTCTACTCCAAGAATGCCCTCAAATCGCCCTCTCTCTCTTTGGTTCGTCCCTTGGGTGTTTGGGATCCAAAAACCCAGCTCTCCTCTTCTTTGGTTCGGAATTTGGCTTAAAACCAGGAAATCCCGACTCGCACGGCCAGGGTGCACGGCCGTGCATATCACCATTCTGGCCGTGCAACTCAAAACGCAGTCGAACTTCAGCCCTCTCGCACGGCCAGGGTGCACGGCCGTGCGAGCTTCAGGGGTTGCCCGTGCGTGTCCTCGGCATAAGGCGCACGGCCATATTGCTCACGTGCACGGCCGTGCAGCCTCCCTGGTCTGCCCGTGCAGCTTGCTCAGCCTCTGTTTAATGCTTCGTTTCTCCCTCGTCCGGACTCCGAATCAATCGCCGTTTGATCCCAGACGCTCGTAGTCTCGTCCTCTTTCATTTCATAACAAGCTTGCATGATTCTTTGTCCATAAAGTGAGGTAGAAATCCATTCTTCTTCAGGTCATGCCCGAGTTTCTTCTCTCGAATCGTCAATTGATCTCTGATTGACTTGAAACTTGCCCCTATGCTTCACTTTATGTGCTAGGACCTGAAATGGGACAAAGGAATACAACCTAGCATAAAATAGGCCAAAGACGCAATAATTCAAGCTCAAACAATCAAGAAACAAAGGGGAAAACATGTGCAAATACCGAGTCATCAGCGATCAAACACTTCCCTCTTCCATTCTATCACTATTCACATAAAGCATAGAAACAAAATCCTTCGCCTTAAAGATGAGATTGGGAATTTGGTTGAAGATGAGGCAGGGCTGAAGGGTATGTCAGTAGGGTTTTTCAAAGAGCTTTTAAAGGCTAGAAATACCACTGTGTTTACCCACCTCCTTCAGGGGTTCCCACCAATGGTAACAAAAGAGATGAATGAGGACCTGTGTGCGGGAGTGACCAGTGAGGAGATCAGGAGAGCATTTTTCTCTCTCGGAGCAAGAAAGGCATCGGGGTCAGACGAGTTCTCGGGTAAATTTTACAAAAGATACTGGGATATTGTTGGTGAAACCCTCTGCAGAGAAGTAAAGGATTTCTTGGAATCGTCTATAATTCCTGGAGGGTGGAATGATACGCACATTGTGATGGTACCAAAGGTGAACCATCTGGAGACAATAGGCCAATTTCGACCCATCAGTTGCTGCAATTTCATGTACAAAATCATCTAAAAGATTATGGCTACCCGAATGAAGAAATCGACTCTCTATTTGGTCTTAGAGCTTCATACATCATTCATAGGCGGTTGCCTCATCCAAGATAATATCATTATCGTTCATGAAGTTCTACACCATTTCAAGAATCACAAACTAGGCAACATAAGGGATATGATGCTGAAGCTGGATATGAAAAAGGCTTATGACATGGTTGAGTGGGAGTGTCTAGAGACTCTCCTAAGGCAATATGGGTTCAATGAGAGATGGTGCAAATGGGTCAGCGCTTGTATCCGTACGGTCAGTTTCTCAGTATTGTTCAACGGATAAGCCTCAGAGAGCTTTTGTCCTTCGAGAGGCATTAGACAAGAAGACCCACTTTCCCCTTTTCTTTTCATCCTTATGTCTAATGCTCTCACATTCCTGGTTGACAAAGCAGTGATGGAATAATGGATTAAGGGAATTAAGCTCAACTCGAGATGCTGTACTCTCACTCACTGTCTTTTTGCGGATGACACAGTCATATTTGGGAAAGCTAACATCCAAGAGGCTGGAAGAATTTTGGAGGTCATCAATGACTATGGGGCAATCACTGGTCAAGAAGTCAACATACACAAATCCTTTATTTTTTCTGCGCGAATGTTCCAGCTGAAGAGAAGAATGATATCATCAATCACATTGGATTTGCATCCTCCAACTTCCATTCAAAATATCTAGGAGTCCCGACAGAATGGGAAAATTCAAAGAAGGAAACGTTCTACTTCCTTATCCGAAGGATGGAAAAGATGGGGGAAGCATGGAAGAGCCTACTTCTTTCACATGGAGGAAAGGAAGTCCTTCTCAAGTCGGTTATTCAGGCTATCCCTTCTTTCATCATGTGACTCTTCCTTCTACCAGAGTCCCTAACAAAGAAAATGGATTCTCTTCTTAGCAATTTTTTCTGGTCAGGGTCGATGCAAGAAAGAAATCTTCTCTGGTGTAGGAAGGATGTTCTTTGTACCCCAAAATCAAAGGGAGGGTTGGGTTTCTGAAGCTTTAGAGATTTCAATCTGGCCCTGCTTGCCAAACAAGCCTGGAGGCTTATGAACAACACTGATTCACTTTAGAGTCATCTCATTAAAGGACTATACTTCCCTAGATGCAACTTTCTTTTGGCTAAAAAAGGAAGCAAACCATCATGGATCTGGGCGAGTCTATGGGAGTCCAAGAAAGTCATTGATCTATGAGCTGTTAAAGTGATTGGATCGGGTGATGATACATGGATTGATCAAGATCCTTGGGTTCCCTTCCTTCCTAAGGAGCGCATTTAGAGTGGTCCACAGAAACACTCAAGAGTCAGTACTTGGATTGATCCGGAAGCAGAAAGTGGAATGATGATTTGATCCAGGGACAGGTTTCTTCTCCAAAAAGGGATGCTATTTTGAGAGTTCTGATTGGGGAGGAGGACGCCAAGGACTTTTGGGCGTGGAGATTTAATGAAGATGGAAAGTTTACTGTTAAGACAGTGTATCATGCGGTTCACTAGTCAGTAACGGATTCTCAAACGATGGACAATGTGGAGAAATGGAAATGGATGTGGAGTCTGAATATCCTGCCTAAGCTCAAGTTCTTTGTCTAGAGATGTGGCAGGAACGGTCTGGCAACAAAAGAGAGACTCATGCATAGGAAATGATCCCCTAATGCTACATGCCAAGTGTGCCAATGGCCGATTGAGTCCCTCTTCCACTGCCTCTTTCATTGTCCCCATGCAAGGGAAGCATGGGAAGTGATCTTCCCAAACCTCCCTCTGCCAGCTCAGTATACTGCTTTCCTTGACTGGTTGTACCTACTCAAGGACTCTATCCAACCAAGAGCCCTGACTCATGTTATATTCCTTTGCTGGAATATTTGGAAGGCTAGAAATGAATGTGTATTCAAGAATCGGATCCCTTGGCATCCGAACTTTATTTTTTGTACTTACAAGGAGTTCACGGAATGGAGAAATTGCCCGAGGAGTCCCCCCACTGACTCTCCTTCTACTCAGCTCAGGGGAGCCCAATCACTCAATTCTCCACCGCCAAGTAATCACAATTTTGTGATTCACTGTGATGGGTCGTTCTTAAACGACTCCCAGCCGGCAGCATATAGTGTTGTGGTCACTAACCACCATGGACAAGTGTGTGAGGGGCGAGCTGACACTCTCCTTTGTTCCACCTCTCTCGAAGCCGAAGCAAAAGCTCTATGGTAAGGTCTCAAATTAGCCCAAGAATTCAGCACGAAATGTGTTGTCCAGTCAGACTGCCAGCTGCTTATCAAAGCTCTGTCGGATGATCCAAAAAGTTGGCCTTGTCGGGGTGCAACCTGGATTGGATCAATGATCTCAATCTTAAGAGCGAACCCTCAAGTGAAGGTCAAAGCAGCTTCACGTGCTTTCAATGTTAAAGCTGATTGGGTTGCACGATCACTTGCTAGATCTTCTCTCTTTGTAAACTGGATTAGTATTCTTGACCTAATTTCGAATTTCCTGTGATAAAGTGTATTCTCGCTTTTTTCGAGTTGGAAGTGGAATAAAAGATGAACTTTATTGTAAAAAAAAAAGATCAGAAGGAGGTCGAAAATACAAGCCCGTGGCCTAAATGGACAGGGGCAGAATTTGGTGTTCGGGGGGCTGGAGTTTCTTAGTTCGTTATCACCATAAAACTGAGAAATTAAATAAATAAAAAAGATAATTCTTAATAAATATAAAAACTTTAATTTGAAGATGATTAAATTAACTCAAGATAAGATCTAAACATAAATTTTGTAGCAAGGTATATTCAATATAAAGTAGAAAAGAAATAAATTATGTGATATAACATTTCAATGTTGTGTAACGCATTCTATTTTCATTACTGAAACATGTTCTTTAGCATATAAATTAGAGAAAACAAACAAATTGATAATGCATTTCAATGTTGTATAGTACATCCTATTTCGGAATTGAAATAGAAGGAATTAAATTTAAAATTGAAGGAATTAGTAAATTATTAGACTATGAGAATTAAATAATTAATTGTGCAACAATATTAAAATTGAAAGTTACGGCTGATCATTTTGCAAATTTTGAGGAATCAAAATGAAATGGAAGACCAATTAAAGCAAATTGGAATCGACAGGTTTCGAACACTGAAATATAAGACCAATTCTGCAAATTTTGAGGAATCAAAATGAAATGGATAACCAATTAAAAACAAAGTGGGATCGACAGGTTTCAAACACTGAAATATAAGACCAATTAAAAATAGGTTGGGATCCATGGGTTTCAGACACTTGATTATTCATTTCAATGTTATATAGTCCATCCTATTTCGAAATTGAAATCGAAGGAATTAAATTTAAAATCAAAGGAATTAGTTAATTATTAGACTATGAGAATTAAATGATTAATTGTACAACAATATTAAAATTGAAAGTTACGGCTGATCATTCTACAAATTTGAGGAATCAAAATGAAATGGAAGATCAATTAAAAACAAATTGGGATCGACAGGTTTCGAATACTAAAATATAAGACCAATTATGCAAATTTTGAGGAATCAAAATGAAATGGAAGACCAATTAAAAACAAATTGGGAACGACAGGTTTCGAACACTGAAATATAAGACCAATTAAAAATAGGTTGGGATCCATGGGTTTCGAACACTTGACCTACAGATCATATGACCTTTCTCCGGTAGACTGCATTGACATTTTGTATTACTATATTGCACATTAAACAATATCAAACCTTTTATGTTCAGTTTATACAAAATTTTCAAAATACAAGTCAAGCTTATACGTAACTTCTAAAATTCTCGGGGGGTCGGCCCCTCGCGAACCCAGTTGTAGCTTCGCCCCTATAAATAGAGATGGATTCTCAGCGGAAGCTCAGTTATGAACTAGATGATAGTATTTTGAAGAATATATGGGTCAAACAAAGTCCAAACAAGCTAAAAATTCAAGAGGAGGCCCATGATCCCAAGATGAAGTTTTCCATAAAAATGTGATGATTTGGAGAAGAAAACTGAGTGGTGGGTCCAACTAGGGTTGGAAGTTTGGTATCGGTATTTGGGATATACCGAATACCGTACCAAATTTATCACTATTTGGTATTACCGAATACCGGCTTATTTTTTAGGGATTGAGATTGGGATCCATTTTGGAGTGCTATTCGGTATTCGGGATTATGGGATTTGGATCGATATATACTGAAATACCGAGAATACCGAAAATTAAATTAATGAAATATAACACACAACCTTTAGTCATTACTCACTCTTTCACAACTTAGAAGCCCCATCCAACTCAATTTTGACTTTCCAGATCAAGTCACTCTCGTTTTTTTTTTACAAAAGATAATCATATATTGATAAAAAAGAGATAGTTACATCCTGGAATTTAGCCAGGCCAAAAAATCAAAAAAGCGACACGCAGTCGAGTACAAAAGAAGGGCCTTTCTAGCCACCAAATGGGCTACCCTATTACTACGCTGACGTACAAACCACATACTGGACCTAGGAGAGCCTAACAAGCACTGCAGAACCTCCTCAAGAAGGGCCCCAACCCTACTATCCCTAACTTCAGACTGGTGCAGCTTATCAATAATCACCTCGGCATCCCCTTCGAATCGCACCCCAGTGAAGCCCACTCTCCGACACACTAGAATAGCCTCACGAAGGAATAGAGCCTCCGCCGCCATTGGGTCAACCACCCCTTCAAACTGAAAACCGTGAGCCAGAAGAATTGCCCCAGCCTGGTTCCTAACCACCAATCCCCCAGCCGCATGGGACCCATACTTGACAGCCCCATCCCACTAACAAACAAGTAGCGGGGCAGAGTCCTCCTCACCCACCGGATGCGCAACTGGGGCAGGGAATCGCTGGACCCTATCAACTGGCAAATCGAACCACTCCTGATACTGTTGGTTAAACTGCCGCATGAGAGCAGGGATCCCGAACTGTTTGCCTTCAAAGACAACCCAATTACGGGACTGCTAGATTCTCCAAAGAACTGCCACAACCGCCATAAACAGTTGAGGCTGATGGAGGAGCACCATTAACCTCTTTAGGAAGAGGGGAAACTTGTGCCTGCGGAGTCCCTGACCAAGGTATTCCAATCCCGAGAAATCTCACAAGGCTCTCGCCACCGGACAGTCCAGAAACAATTGTTACATGGTCTCAGACGCAGCCCAACATACCGGATAGTGAGGATGTACCGAGATATCTCTCTCAATTAGGGCTTCCGTCGTAGGCAGTATCCGATTATAGATTTGCCATAGGAAGACCTGCAGCTTAGGCGGAATTGGAGCAGACCAGAGACGGATCCAACTAGGCTTATGCATCCAGCTCACTTGTGATTGCCACCTGCCCTCTTTCTTATCAAGTAAACCGCCAAATGATAAGCAGATTTCACTGTAAATATCCCATCCACCGTCTCATGCCAAACAAGGCGATCCTTTATATCATGACGAGGAAGAGGGATTTCTTGAATAGCCCTACAAGTAGGAGGGTCAAACCACTGCCGCAGCTTCTCCTCACACCAACCTCCGCCCCCTGGGCACATCACCTCAGCCACTACTAGTTTATCACCAGCTGGCACAATCTGGGGATTGAAAGCAGGAGCCTCCGGATGAAACCGAGGTACCCAATTCGAATGAAGCAGTGAGGCCGATTGCCCATTCCCAATTTGCCATCTAAGGCCCTTTTCCAAAAGTTGCTTACCAAACAGGATACTTTGCCAACCCCAAGAAGGATGAGACCGAGGTGTAGCCTCAAGGAAACTACCTTTGGGGAAATATTTCCCCTTGTAAACTTGGGCAAGGAGGGAATTAGGTTCATTAAGGATTCGCCAGCCAATCTTTGCCAGGAGCGCCTGATTAAAAAACTCAAACCGACAGAACCCCATCCCTCCATCATGCTTACTACACATATTACGCCAGGACATCCACCTAATCCTAGACTGCCCATTTTCCACACCCCACCAAAACCTGGCAATATGTTTGTCTAGAAGTCGACAGAGCGAAAGGGGAAGGCGAAAACAGGACATTACATGAATAGGTAATGCCATGGACACAGATTTGATCAGAGTTTCCTTTGCAGCCCAAGAGAGGGTCTTCTGTTTCCAACCCTGAAGGCGAGCAAGCAGTTTTTCCTCTAAATAACGAAAAGCGTCCATCTTGGATCGGGACACCAGGGTAGGTCAGCCTAAGTATTTGTCCTGGACCTCTACCGCACCCACACCGAGGATTTGGGCCAAGAATTCCTGATCGGGACCGACGATATTTTTACTAAAGCATACCGCACCAGGGTAAGTAAGCCTAAGTCACTCTCGTTTCTCACCTAATATCTTGTTATTTTAATAACACCAAAAAACAAACAATAGTATTAGTCGTCTCTCAACCTCCAATTCGTCAAATTACGGATTACCAATGACAAGAATTTGAGATGTCACCTATCATGCATTCTCCTTATCCATATCCTAGCTCTAGGCAAACTCAAGACTCTTTGCTTAGTCTCTTTGCCCTAAATTAAATAATCAAATCTAATTTATGTATTTAATTATTACTTGCAAAGGTAATTAATTTCGTATTCGATAATACCGATTGAGATATTGAAGTACCAATTGGGATACGGAAATATTTAGGGATTGGGATACCGAAATTATTTAAGGATTGAGATTGAGATTGACTTTAGGGTGTAATTCGGTATTCGAGATTTCGGTATTTGGTATTGGGATACCGATACTGATAGACTGTTAATTACACATGTTTTCACCCCTGTTCTTACACCGTTTGAGATGTGGTTTCTCGTGTTTTAGACCGATTTCACGCTAGGTTGTGCTTGTTTGTGATATTTCAGGTCCTGGCAAGTGAATGAAGGTTTAGGAGCGAGTTCGGGGTCGATTGGGCGAAGATCGAGTGCGAGGCAAGTCACAAAGGAAGCCACACGGGCACACCCACAACCCACACGGCCGTGCAAGTGACCAGTTTGGCCGTGTGGGATTGTGCGAGACCTCACACGGGCACAGATAATTTCCACACGGCCGTGCGAGGCTTCACACGGCCAGGCTGGGTGAGCTACACGGCCGTGTGACCCTGGTCGTGTAAGAAGCCTGGAATTCAACTAATCGATACGCAGCGTTTGGAGCCACACGAGCAACTGGGTGGGCCACACGACCGTGTGGCCTGCCCGTGTGAGTCGGGATTTTCTGGTTTTAAGCCAATTTCGAGCCACAAGTCGGGGGGATTCGAGTTTTAGAGAGAGAAAGCGACGAACAAGAGTCTCCAAGTGCCCTAGCTTGATCTTCATCACCATTGGAGGCCAGTTTGAGCTTGGAGAAGTGTCGATCAACGTTCAGGAGCAGGAATCCATCCTTCACAGTATGAATTCCGAGTCTGATTCTGCTTTTGCTTCTTTCTCCATTGAGTAGTTCTCCCATTCATCTGGGTATGGAGAACCCTAGATTTGTATGTTAGGTTTGGTTGTATGAACCCAAGTACTGATTCTATGAGTTGATTATATTCAATTGAGGTTTGAATGATTGAATGGCATGAATCCTCATCAAATTCCTGTTGTTTCTGCTTTAACCTAGAATGAGAATATCTGCCTAGGTTGATAGAGCATCCTTGATTGAAGGTAGGGAGTTGTTGACTTTAGTCGAGGAGCCAACTCACTATTCTGTACCGGATTCACTCTGGTAGTGGAGGTTTTGTTTGTTAAGGCCTCAATCTGTTTACTCCGGTGGAGGTTAGTCGCCCGCTAGAGACTCAGATTGAGAGGGTCTGAAGACCTTTAGTCGAGACTTCAGGCTGTTTGAGAACCTCCCGCAGTATAACTATCATAGAAACTGAACTTGGTAATTGCAATCCGGCTTAACTGCAGTCTAGGGGGAACCATATCCGGGTGACCTCTCTTAACCTGAATACAACAGTTTACTTGCTTTGTTAGTTTGTTAGTTTAGACTTGCATTAAAGTTTCATTGCTAGATAACAAGAATTCACCGAGTAGTCATCAAATCTAGGACCCGGGTTGACATTTAAACCCAAACCCGCTATACTACGCTTTAGGAAGTGGTTTCACTTGTCCATTTTCTAGGGTGACAGTAGAAGTGAGTCAAGTTTTTGGCGCCGTTGCCGGGGACGGCTAGGTTGTTGAAGAAAAGTGATTTCTGTTAATTTAGCTTTTCTTTTCGCATTGTTTGCTTTTTCCCACTTGTGCCTTCACGGGTTTGCTTGCTTGAGTGTGCGCAGGTAGTGCATGACCCGTAGCCAGCCGGGAGGTTTACTGCCGTTGAATCCAGAGATTGACCGCACCTTTCGCCAACTCAGGAGACAACATCGAGCTAGACTGGCTATGGAAGAGCGCATAGACGACCACCTGAGCAGCGATTCTGAGGAAGAGTACGGGATGGACGGAGAATACAATCCACATCAGGGGAATCCTCAGCAGGCTCCCCCGGGGAATCAGGTCCTGGGGAACAACCCCATACCCCAGGACCATGGGGCTCATCATCATCCACCGCCGCCGGGTCCCACCTTGGAGTACTACTACACTCTACGGATTGCTGACATCCGCCCGGTCATCCTCTACCCGCCTATTCCAGCAAACAACTTCGAGATCAAGCCATGCTGGATTCAGCTCATTACATCCTCTATCCAGTTCCATGGCTTGAAGGATGAGGAGGCCAGGGTGCATCTTTCCCGTTTTCTGCAGCTGACGAACGGGTTCAAGCTTAATGGTGTCCTTGATGATGCAATCCGCCTTCACCTTTTCCCTCATTCTCTGGCGGGGAATGCTAAGAGGTGGTTGGAGACCCAGCCCCCATTGTCCATCACCTCTTGGGACGATCTGGCTGACAAATTCGTGCACAGGTACTATCTGGCATCAAAGACTACAGAGATCCAGCGGGAGATCACTCACTTCCGCCAAGAGCCAGATGAGTTACTTCGTGATGCATGGGAGCGGTACATGGGATATTTCTGGTAGTGTCCCCATCATGGTTTCAGTGATGCATTTACAGTGGGGAACTTCTACAGTGCTCTCTCTCTAGACAGCCAGTGGGTGATTGAGTCTCTATGCCAGGAGGGGATATTCTTACTAAGACTCCACCCGAGCTGAACCAGATGATCAATACCTTGGCTGCCAGAAATCATTCTTGGGGACAGAGTAGCAGAGGCAGACATTTTCGGGACCGTGGTGTGCACGCCATGGAGACCAGATCCGGGCTTGAGCAGCAGGTAGCTGAGTTGGTGCAGACATTGAAGCAGCCCAACAGTCTGATTCCGGGCAGAGGTTTGGCTACACCTCCAGTAGCTCAATGTCAGTGGTGTGAGAGCTCAAATCACTTAGTGGAAGACTGCCAGGCTATGAGGGAGTCTACTACTCCCCAAGAGCAGTTGGACTTCATCGCCAATGCTCGGCGCCTCGACCCGTACAGCAATACATATAATGAGGGGTGGCACCAGCATCCCAACTTCTCTTGGGGCAGCAACACCACTAAGCCACCTGGTTTCCCAGCACCAGCTGGTGGCTTTCAGCAGAGGCAGCCCTTCGAGGCTCGACATGGGCCAGCCCAGGGGCGGACCCAAGGAGGTTTAGGGGTGTCCCCGGACACCCCTAAATTTTGGGAAAACGATTATCAAACTCCAGGTGGTAATTTACGTATGTATAAAAAAATATAATTGATTGTGAGGGACACCCCTTAAATTTGAAAAAATCATTATCCTACTGTCATTTGTGTATAGGAATATAAGTGGTAGGTTGAATAATTTAAATCTAAAACACTATTATTATTAATAAACTTAATTTCCGTTGAGCTAAACTCATTTGTTGTTCGATTTTGAACAATGTGTAATAATAAAATGGCATTCCCTATCTCTAATTATTTTAAAAACCTAACAATTGAACTAATTTCAAACTACCCTTAATTTGTATTGATTTTATGATTGTACGACAAATGTTGAAAGAGTCTTTCAGCTTTGGGTTACAGTAAGAACAAGTTTACAAATCGAATATGCGATAAGTTCGTGAATGATTGTCTAGTAGTGTATATAGAGACAATTTTTTTAAACACTATAGACACCAAGTGTATTCTATAATTATTTCTAAATATGAAAACACATCATGGACTTTTTTAACCTGTACGAGTAAGGTATTTTCATATTTACCATTTTATTTTTATTTAATTTATTTTTGAAAGAGGACACCCCTATAAAAAATTTCTGGGTCCGCCACTAGGCCAGCCCCACAGCAGCAGCCCTACTAGCCTAGGCAGGGGCAATCATTCCAGCAGCCCCAGCGCCAGTTTGCCGAGCCAGCACCAGCTCCAGCTCCAGATAATCAGATGACGAAGCTGGAAAATATTCTAGCTTCATTCATGACGAGCACTCAGGCAACTATCACGAGGTTGGACCAGAGCGTAGCCTCACTGGAGGCAGGCCAGAGGAACCAAGGTGCCATCTTGCAAGATCTGCAGAACCAGGTGGGTATCTTGGCCCGCCAAAACACTACCAGGGCACCGGGGACTCTGCCTGCCACCACTGTTCCGAATCCTCGCGATCCTCACCAGCACCAGCAGCTTGATGCCATCACTACCAGGAGTGGCAAGACCATATTAGCTGCTCCTGCCCAGCCCAGTCAAGATGAGCCACTACCTGCTTCAACACTTCCAGCTGATACTGCAGAAGTGGGGGAAGACAAAGAAACGCCTGCTCCCAAGCCACAGCCAATGGTTAAGGAGCATGTACCCCAGATTCATTTCCCCACTCGCCTACACAAAGACAAGCTGGAGACCGAGTTTTCCAAGTTCATGGCAATGTTGAAGCAGGTCAACATCAACATGCCGTTCGTGGAGGCACTGTCGAAGATGCCCAAGTATGTCAAGTTCATGAAGGAACTCCTCACCAACAAGAAGAAACTTGGGGATCTTTCGACAGTGATGCTGAGCGAGGAGTGTTCTGCTATCCTGCAGAACAAGCTGCCCGAGAAGCGAAAAGACCCAGGGAGTTTCACTATCCCTCTTGTTATTGGCAGCATGCATGTAGGAAAGTCCTTGGCGGACCTAGGCGCTAGCATAAATGTCATGCCTTATAAATTGTTTAAGAAGCTAGGCCTAGGTGAACCTAGAACTACTAGGATGAGCATTCAGTTAGCTGATCGTTCTATCGTGCATCCTAGGGGTATCATTGAGGACTTGCTTGTTAATGTGGGTGCATTCACATATCCTGTTGACTTTGTTATTTTGGATATAAATGAGGATGTGGATGTACTTTGATTTTGGGTAGACTGTTTCTCGCCACCGCCAAGGCGCTTATTGATATGCATAGTGGTAAATTGATTCTGCGTGCTGGTGATGAACATGCTACTTTCTCTGTGTCTGAGAATGGGAAACACTCTCATTTGCATGATGACATAGATTATTATGATATGCTTACCGATTTTGAGACCGCACTCGCTATATCGAGTGCGGGTACTGATGATGTTCTTGAGCGTTGTATTTTGCTAGGTGAGCAGGCATCGCAGGAGCCGCAGCTGGTGGAGCAGTTGGCCGAATTGGAGAGTGGCCCCTTCTTGGAGGGCGACAGGCTGTTCAAACCGATCTCATCCTCCACCCCCATCGCTACTTCCTTGGAGGAACCACCAGAGCTAGAGCTTAAACCCCTCCCTCCTCATTTGGAGTATGCATTTCTCCGGGAGGGGAATAAGCTGCCAGTCATCATCAGCTCGACCCTCACACCCGAGCAGAAGACCAGACTGGTGACCTTGCTGAAGCGGTACGAGCGAGCCCTCGCATGGAAGATCACAGACATCCGGGGGATCAGCCCTTCTTTCTGCTCCCACCGGATACTGATGGAGGATGAGATGCGGCCAGTGAGACAGCCGCAGAGAAGACTGACACCGAACTTGGAGGCTGTGGTTCGGGCAGAGATCGTGAAGCTGCTGGACGCGGGGATCATCTTCGCCATTTCCGACAGCGAGTGGGTCAGTCCCACCCAGGTGGTACCCAAAAAGGGTGGGATGACTGTGGTGCCTAACGAGAAGAATGAGTTGATCCCGATGCGCACAGTGACTGGGTACCGTGTCTGTATTGATTACCGGCGTCTCAACGACGCCACTCGGAAGGACCACTTCCCGCTACCATTCATTGATCAGATGCTGGAGAGACTGGCGGGGCACGAGTTCTACTGCTTCCTGGATGGGATGTCCGGGTACTTCCAGATCCCTATTGCACCGGAGGACCAGGCGAAGACCACTTTCACCTGCCCCTTCGGCACCTTTGCCTACCCGAGGATCCCATTCGGGCTATGCAATGCCCCGGCCACTTTTCAGCGATGCATGCTCGCTATCTTTGACCGTCTGTTCGGCGAGATTATGGAGGTGTTTATGGACGATTTCTCGGTTTATGGAGACTCATTCTCTCATTGTCTCCATAACCTGGAGCTTGTCCTTAAACGGTGTGAAGAAACGAACCTGAAACTGAGTTGGGAGAAGTGTCACTTCATGGTTCGAGAAGGCATAGTTCTTGGGCATAAGATCTCCAAGATGGGGATTGAGGTGCACCGAGCGAAGATCGAGACTATCAACAAGCTGACTCCTCCTACATTTGTTTAGGGGATCCGGAGTTTTCTTGGTCATGCAGGGTTCTACAGGCGGTTCATCAAGGATTTCTCGAAGATTGCTTTGCCCCTGACTAAGCTTCTAGAGAAGGATGCCCCCTTCCAGTTCACTGATGCATGCACAGCGGCTTTCACGACCTTGAACGAGAAGATCACTCAAGCTCCTATCATGGTTGTTCCTGACTGGTCCCTGCCATTTGAGCTTATGTGCGATGCCAGTGACTTTGCTGTTGGAGCTGTATTGGGGCAGAGGCGAGATCAGCATTTCCGACCTATCTACTACGCCTCGAATACCTTGAATGATGCCCAGGAGAACTAAACCACCACGAAAAAGGAGCTGCTTGCGGTGGTGTTTGCCTTCGATAAATTTCGTCCTTATCTGGTCTTGTCCCATGTGACCATGTATACAGATCACTCCGTGATTCGATACTTGATGAGCAAGGCTGATGCCAAGCCTAGGCTCATACGATGGATCTTACTGCTGCAGGAGTTTGACATTGAGATTCGGGACAAGAAGGGAGCGGAGAATGTTGCTGCCGATCACCTCTCCCGGTTGGACGCACCCCCTGCGGACAACCTCGAGGAGGAGATCAACGACTCCTTCCCAGATGAGAGGCTGATGATGATGTGCCTGGTGGAGAGTGTCACCCCCTGGTATTCAGCGTTTGCGAATTATCTTGTGGGCCAGCAGATGCCCAAGGGGATGACAACTCACGCCAAGAGGAAGTTCTTCTCCGACCTGAAGTACTACTTCTGGGATAACCCTCATCTCTTCAGGATCGGAGCCGACGCGCTCATCCATCGATGTGTTATGGAGAGTGAGATGGAGGGCATTCTATCTCACTGTCATGAAGGACCTGCTGGCGGTCACCACGGAGGGAACCGCACGGCGAGGAAGGTGCTCCAGTCGGGCTTCTACTGGCCCACGCTCTTCAAGGACGCAGACGCCTTCGCACGCAGGTGCGATCGACGCCAGAGGTCAGGTAACATCTCTGCCCTTGATGAGATGCCCCAGAATGTGTTTATAACTTGTGAGATTTTTTATGTCTGGGGTATCGACTTCATGGGCCCCTTCCCTCCATCTTTTGGTAATACCTATATCCTTGTTGCTGTTGACTACGTCTCTAGGTGGGCTGAGGCGCAAGCTTTGCCCACTAATGATGCTAGACGTGTTTGTGGTTTTCTGAAGCAGCTATTCTCCCGGTTCGGGACACCTAGAGCCATCATAAGCGACCGAGGCACCCATTTCCAGGGTCAGTTCGATAAGTTGTTGTCTTGCTATGGTGTAACTCATAAGGTGTCCGTGGCCTACCATCCTCAAACAAGTGGTCAGGCCGAGCTGACGAACAGGGAGCTCAAGCGTATCCTGGAGAAGACGGTGAACCTATCCCGCAAGGATTGGTCCACCAAGCTCGATGATGCTCTGTGGGCATATCGCACTGCCTACAAGACGCCCATTGGTACCTCACCGTACCGGCTTGTCTATGGAAAGGCATGCCATTTGCCTGTGGAGCTAGAGCACAAGGCCTTCTGGGCCCTTAAGCTGCTAAACTTGGATGTTAGTGTTGCAGGTGTTGAGCGAAAAATGCAGATGTTGGAGCTGGAAGAGTGGCGTTATCACGCCTATGAGAACACCAAGATGTACAAGGAGCGCACTAAGCGCCTTCACGATGCACGGTTGCGGGGTCCGAAAGAGTTCCAGGTTGGTGATCGAGTTCTCCTTTATAACTCTCGCCTGAAGCTCTTTCCCGGAAAACTCCGTTCCCGGTGGTCTGGACCGTACACGGTCACACAGGTGTTCCCGTATGGCATGATTGAAATTGCTAACCCGCAAACTGAGCCGTTTAAAGTGAATGGCCATCGTCTCAAGCTCTACCTGGGAGACGAGGTCGAACGTGCGGAGTTAGCAGTGGAGCTCGCGGACCCTTAGTTCCGCAATTGGCGTCCAGCTAAAAGACGGTAAAGAAGCGCTTGTGGGGAGGCAACCCCACCAAGGTTTGTTTTTCTTTCGTTTGTTTTTCGGTTTGTCCACTTGGAACTATGGTTTTTATCACCCAGTGTGTTTTGATGACTCTAGACCTGCTGACTGGTCCCATTTCCAGTCCCCCGACAGTCCATATTCCCGGTAACATCCTTTCCCCTTATCTTTCCTTCTGCTCCATTGAGGGCAATGTCGTGCTTAAGTGTGTGTGGGGGGGGTGTTTATCTTTTGTTGACTGGTAGATGAGTTTGTGTGCTTGGAGCCTAGTCCACTGTCCAAATCTCGAGATTTGAGGGCTCCAATTATTGCGTGTTTGATCATATTGGCACTGTGTTGTGATTGGTGAATTTAATGGTTTTCGATTGATGCATGACAACTTGATTGCGACTAGGACAACCTATGATGAGGACTGAGACGTGCAGTAGAATTGTGTAGGGTTCAGTTCTTTCAACTGTTTGCTTACCAACTGTGACTTGGATTGATCACTTGTTCTTGACAATCGTTATGCATCTAGGTCAGGGAATCAGAATGTGAGATAGAGCATATAGGTAGCCATGTGAGATTTGAGCCTGCTCGTTTCTTTCCTGTGCGATAGATCTCTCTTCCATGATGTGTAGCATTCACGTTGTCACTAGCTAAGATGATGGGGGCATAGGATTAGCCCACGACCAAATTGACTGTCCTGATGTGTCATATCCCCTAGTCAGCCCTTTGAGCCGTGTGTTGTCCCTTCTTTTGGTCTATAATGAAAAATCACCCTTTTGCATCTTTTAGAAGGTTCCACAGAGTGGTTTTACATGTTCTCTGCTGTTTCTGCTAAATTTAATGTGAGTGTTGGAGGTAGTGCTTGAAAGTTGGGCATGTGTTTGAAATATGTGCAGAAGTGGTGGCTCTCTTAAGAAATGAAAAGAAAATGAAAGAAAAACAAAGTAAAAAAATGAAAGCAAAAGAGAGCCACTACCAAAAATCTGAATAAAGCCCAGTAAGTAGTGTTTCCTAGCAGTTTGGCTTGGAAATGCTGACATTTATACCGCCTTCGCTTTTGTGCTCTTGAGATATTGAGTAATGCAGAATAGCAGAAAGGAAATACTGGTTTGCTTGATTGTGATTGTGTGGGTTTGGAAATGTGGAACCTTGTGCTATGAATACTTCCACCACCTAAAAGGCCTTTTCCCCATGTCCAAGACCCTAGCCAGTCATTTGAACCTGTGTCTAAGACCTCCTGATTAGTTAGTGGTGACACCCCATATGTGAACTCTAGCATTTAGAGGCTGCCATCATGGTGAAGAGATGTTAGGTATTGAGAGAAATAGCATGCGCATTTTTCGCATCAAATTGTCCTGACCCCACTGGTCGAGAGTGAGTGATTCATTTTCATATTCTGTATACTCTTGTACCCCGGGAGGACCTAGATTGCTCGGTCTCTATTCTGATGTCTTGAGTTGGATGCATGAGGTGACTGTTTTGAGTAAGTGGTTGAGTCGAGTCTAGGTTGGTTGGTGGACAGAAGGGAGACTCTTCCTTTACTCGATTTTGCTGCACTCGAATGTCCTTTGTGGTGGTTGTTCAGGTTGCTATTGAAGTTATTCATGTGTTGATGTTTGAAAACCAGTACGATTCACATGTTCTATGCCTTTATGACTTGTCCCCAATGTTGGTTGATTGAAATATGTGAGCTTACCTTGTGTCTGACTTGGTTTGCTTGGGGACAAGCAAACGGTTAAGTGTGGGGGAGTTTGATAGACCGTTAATTACACATGTTTTCACCCCTGTTCTTACACCGTTTGAGATGTGGTTTCTCGTGTTTTAGACCGATTTCACGCTAGGTTGTGCTTGTTTGTGCTATTTCAGGTCCTGGCGAGTGAATGAAGGTTTAGGAGCGAGTTCGCGGTCGATTGGGCGACGATCAGGCGCAAGGCAAGTCACAAAGGAAGCCACACGGGCACACCCATAACCCACACGGCCGTGCAAGTGACTAGTTTGGCCGTGTGGGATTGTGCGGGACCTCACACGGGCACAGATAATTTCCACACGGCCGTGTGAAGTTGCACTTTGGCCGTGTGGAATTGTGCGAAGCTTCGCACGGCCAGGCTGGGTGAGCTACACGGCCGTGTGACCCTGGCCGTGTAAGAAGCCTGGAATTCAACTAATCGATACGCAGCATTTGGAGCCACACGGGCAACTGGGTGGGCCACACGGCCGTGTGGCCTGCCCGTGTGAGTCGGTATTTTCTGGTTTTAAGCCAATTTCCAGCCACAAGTCGGGGGGGATTCGAGTTTTAGAGAGACAGAGCGATTCCTAGAGAGAGAAAGCGACGAACAAGAGTCTCCAAGTGCCCTAGCTTGATCTTCATCACCATTGGAGGCCAGTTTGAGCTTGGAGAAGTGCCGATCAACGTCCAGGAGCAGGAATCCATCCTTCACAGTATGAATTCCGCGTCTGATTCTGCTTTTGCTTCTTTCTCCATGGAGTAGTTCTCCCATTCGTCTGGGTATGGAGAACCCTAGATTTGTATGTTAGGTTTGGTTGTATGAACCCAAGTACTGATTCTATGAGTTGATTATATTCAATTGAGGTTTGAATGATTGAATGGCATGAATCCTGATCAAATTCCTGTTGTTTCTGCTTTAACCTAGATTGAGAATATCTGCCTAGGTTGATAGAGCATCCTTGATTGAAGGTAGGGAGTTGGTGACTTTAGTCGAGGAGCCAACTCACTATTCTGTACCGGATTCACTCCGGTAGTGGAGGTTTTGTTTGTTAAGGCCTCAATCTGTTTACTCCGGTGGAGGTTAGTCGCCCGCTAGAGACTCAGATTGAGAGGGTCTGAAGACCTTTAGTCGAGACTTCAGGCTGTTTGACAACCTCCCGCAGTATAACTATCATAGAAACTGAACTTGGTAATTGCAATCCGGCTTAACTGCAGTCTAGGGGGAACCATATCCGGGTGACCTCTCTTAACCTGAATACAACAGTTTACTTGCTTTGTTAGTTTGTTAGTTTAGACTTGCATTAAAGTTTCATTGCTAGATAACAAGAATTCACCGAGTAGTCATCAAATCTAGGACCCGGGTTGACATTTAAACCCAAACCCACTATACTACGCTTTAGGAAGTGGTTTCACTTGGCCATTTTCTAGGGTGACAGTAGAAGTGAGTCAGATACCGTACCGATTTCAACCCCTAGGTCCAACCGTCGTGGGGCCACTTTTGATGCTTTAGCTTCTAGAAGACTTTCTCAGCAAGCTACTTTGTCCACAAATTGAAGGAAACCAATTACAAGACGGATAAGGAAGGATTTGACTGGCTTGAGGAGGGAAAATACTAGAAAGCCCCCTTCAGTAACTAGTATAAATGGGAGGCTAGGTTAGAGCTTTTTTACACACCTTTTACCAATTTGAATGGCAAACGTCGCCTTAGTTTTACTATTATCGCCCTAAATCAAAACATAAATTACTAAATTAAACTTAATAAATTAATCAAAAATCAACAAAACAAACGCCCTTAAAACTAAAATCCCTAATCCACGAAGAACATAGGAGCCAAGTTTCTGGGCATCAAGCAGGGATCATCATCAAGTAATTAGAGCAACTAAGCAAGATTATTGATTTCCCAAAGCTAACGCATCATGGGTGGATTGGGATGGGTAGATGGGGAATGGTATTCTTGATTCCGCCCCATAAGAAGCTGAGTGTTCTCCCCCAATCACCGCCAACCAATCCTCCGCCGTAGATATCCGACGGGATAAAGAATTAATGTCTCGCCGTCAAATTTCCCCAGCTTCACTCGCTCGCTCGATTCCACCAACAAAGTAATATCGCGCATGGATACTGATAGGCCCCCCGCCTCCTCTGCTTATGCCACCGCCAACAATAGGCTCGTCTTCGCTCCCGAAGAGGTTCAAGAGCCAGAATTTTGAGGCCTTGATTCCTGGTACTGGTAATTCATATTTGATTGATCAAGAAATGGATCGATGAACTGATTTTTTATTAGTGTTGGTGATAGTTTCTAGTTTCGTATAGTGCCTAATCTACGACTTTGAAATTCAAGAGGTTAAGCAGGAGAGAGTACGAGATAAGAGAAAAAGGTTATAAAAGTAAATTTAATTAGGGCGATGATTAGAAATCCCCTTTACCAATACTCTATCCCACTGGGCACTAGTAGCAACCCATAGAGAGAGTAGGCTAAGCCCTACTGGAATTCGACTAGGAGTATTCACCATCGATGCTTGTATAAATGTGATGCATATTATGATTCAATGTCTTTACCATCGATGCTTGAGTTGATTTATGCTTGTATCATCTTTCGCTCATTCATTCAATGCTTTAGTTGTTGATTGATCTATTGATTCTATGCATGTGACTTCTCTTATATGCTACTATAGTATCATATATATTACTATCATGGGAGACAAGGAAACTAATCACATGTACTAGGCATCATTTTTAGATGATGCTGATTCGTAGATCATCGATGCTATAGACCATCGAGTATCGAGCTTGTAGAGGCCTGCAATTGATCATGTGTTATCCTAACTTTCTTGTTCTTCATTGACTAGGTGATGACATGAAGCAAAAACACGTATTAGCTATTCAAATCTCTATCGTAAGAGGCGCATGCACGAGTAGATAGTGGCCTTAGAGGAAGGTTTGCTATCATAATAGATGGTGCATAGAAGTATCTCATTGATGAGTTAGTATGCCTGATCATCTAGAGAACACTACCTAAACATTCCTTTTACTTGCTTTGTTTGCTTTCTTGCATTGTTTGGTTCTTTTCTTGCATTAGTAGAATAGTAATTCGACCAAGGCCACCTCAATCCATTATATTTACTTTTGTTTGCATTCTCATTCGAACATAATTGGTTAGGTTTGATTAGTTACTATCAAAAGACCTTGTAGAATACGACACTATGACATCCTAGAATTTTATAACTCGATTTCAACATCAGCATCTACCAATAGAAATGCAAGTGTACTTGATGTATATTCACTACGGAAAGTTCAAAGAAAATCTGATTATTTTGACACTTCTAAATCTTAGATGTGAATCATGTAGTTTTATGCATAGTTTAAGACTTTAGCATTCTCCATTGGTGTGGGGATTGTTGTGATTCTTGGTATGAATGGAAAAGAAGGAAAGAAAAACTCAAAGCCCATTTATACCACGTTGGTGAAACATGAAATTGAGAATATATGTCGTATGTGAAGTGGATCACTATTGCTTATAAGAGAGTGGGAAATAATAGTGCCATAGTGTTGTCTTCGTCGCAAACTTGGCACCAAATTTTCTTCTCATTAAGGGTGACATAAGTTTATTTATATAAGTAAACACTACTTAAAAGATTCGAACCTAAGACTTTCATATTGAATGTCAATGATAGTATAGATAAACCAATCAAATTCGGGTAATTTTGGAAACTAATTTTATGTTATCAACCGAACCAAACCGGCTACAGCCGGATTTATGCATAAAATTTAGGCATTCTCTTCTCTTTCTAATCGATTCATTCCGTGCAGGTCATTGTCAGTAGTTTGCATGGATTTATAAATACCCCATTTTAGACCACGTTTAACCTAAAATGGCGTTGTCATATAGTGGCAATCAAGGTCGTATTCACTCGGGTCCCGGTACCCTAACCTACTTCCCACGTTGTTGTCATCTAGCCAATCGGTTTAAAGGGTTGTGTTGGAGGATTCAAGTGAAATAACTAGTAGAGAGAATAAACAAGAATAAAAGAAGGTACATCTAGGGGTGTTCAAATAGTGTGGTTACCGTGCTAACCGTTTTAACCGGTAGTATTTGGCTAACATGGTTTGGTTAATTTGGATAATTGGTTTGGTTAAAATATTTAGCTTGTTTGGTTTAGGTGGTTTGGTTTGGTTTCAGGGACTCCTAACCAATCAAACCAAACTAACCAGTTAAGTAATTATCCATGTATCTAATATATATTATATTCACATACTTAATACTTGGCATAACCACTCAAGCGCCGAATATTCTTTCTTTTTAGATTCAACAACAATAAAGCTCAATATTGTTCTTATAATGTATATTTTTATTTGTAGAGTAGACCATGATATATGGACGTCCAATTTAGATACAAACTCATACAATATATTAGATGAAAAATTGAAAGGAATGTCTTTTTCAACCTATGATAATTGTTAAGAGACTAATTCAATTCATACAATCTCAACAATTAATTAAATCCAACTATTGACATATATTTTTGTAAGGTGAATGCTTCTATTGACGATAAGATAATTGTATTAGTTGCATGTATTTCTGTAAGGATTAACATTAACTATGTGTTCATTGTAATATTTTATTCATCATAAAAAATTTGAATTGATGCATTAACTAAAAAATTTCTCACTTAATGATAATGTGATGTTATATTGGTTAATCTGGTTAACCAATTAGCCAAACCGATTAAACTTTAGTTTGGTTGTTGTATTAGTTTGGACGGTTTGGTTATGATATTGTATTCCATGGTTAATAGGATTTTTGCTTGTTTGGTTTGGCAATTATCATGGTAACCATTTGAACACCCCTAGGTACATCGGGGAACTAACCCTCACCCTCGCCTAGGCCTATCATGAAAATGACTAAACATGTTGGGTTAAGCGAATGTGGTGAGTGAGCTCTTTTCCGTGGGTCTTCATGATTATCCACACGCCTTAGAGTACGCCCTACCTACCCCATTTCCACTTTAGTATAGGCTCACGTATGTGGGGCTTTAAGAACTTAGCTCATTTCAATGGATACTACCCACCGTCCTCTTTGAGGTTTCATGATTACCATCTAGGAAGGCATTCTTGTGGCAAAGGTACAGTCGCCTTGTCCACCACAAGGCCCTATTCAGTCATCTAATCCTAACCTGCCGGATGGCCCATACCCGTCTAACTCTAAAACTCCATACCCAGTGTAGAAGTAGAAGCTCAAGTAGGCTAGTAGAGAAATTAGGGTGACTTATCCAAACACAATTTAAGTAGATAAAGCACTAAAATCAACTAGCTCCTCTCCTCTAGCTTATGCTCATTTTCCTTCTTCTCCTTCCTTCAGTTTCTCTTTCTCTCTCCCTCTCCCTCTCTCTCTCTCTCTCTAAACCAAAAAATTTTATCTTAAAATCAGTTCTCCTAAAATGGGGGAAAAGGTCCTTTATTTATAGACTTCAGGGGGCGGACAAGTCCGCGGCCAAGTAGAGGAAGATCGCGGTCGTGATCTTTTCCTTCAAGAAATTGATTTTCAGGCGTCGCCATTTTGGTCATCGTCTTCTAGAGTTCGTAGGCTGACTTCACGGTCACGATCCGTGATCGTGGCCGCAAACTTCCTCACGGTTAGGGAAGGCGGTGACTATGATTAGACCATCAAAAGTTTCTGTTTCTTCTTGGGTGGCTTCCTCACGATGTTTTCGCCCAAGGGCTCCAAGTTCGCGGCCGCGATCTTCTCTCCTGCTTCACGATCTGATATCTCGACCGAGATCTTCCTTGCCCAGGTTGTGATCTTCATCTGCCAATCATTTTGCTACACTTGAGTCCTTTTTCGTACCTAATTCACATATATCGTCTAAAGCACCCTAAAATCATGACATAATCAAATAGGAACAAGATAGAGATGCAATCGATGATATTCTTCTTATTATGCACACGAATTAGAACGAAAAAAACCCTAAATATGAAGGGAAAATAACACCAATTTAGGTGTTATCAATCTACCCCACACTTTGGCATTTGCTTGTCCCCAAGCAAACCTACTCAAACCCATGCAAATTGATAAACAAATCAACGGGGGGTGCATTCTAGTTCTTTATTGCATAAATAAGAGTGGACGGAGACGAGTAAATGTTACTATCATCTTACTGTGCAAGCACAAATTTCTTGGTGAGGACCATACATACTACTTTGGGATTAACATTCAAGGTGTGTACCGGCCTATCGGGGGACTTCTCAACAACAATTAAGCACAAGAACTCTTGAGGGTGCTCTTTATTCTTTCTTTCAATTTAAGAGTTATCTTTTATTGGTCTCCTTTTTCAACGTTGACACGCGTTGCACCAATCTTTTGCAAACTTCTTTGCAATCAAGCATCTCTCCCTCATGACCAAAAGCGGATGGAACATTGTCTTCCCTATCTAGGTCACATGTAGGGAAGTTGATGGGCGGATTCTTCTTAGCCCAAGCAATAAAGCTATCCAAAATTTAAAGACATCCTCGAATGGCACTCCGAGCCAAGAGAAAAGCCCTATGATGGCTTAACTCAAACACTATGCTCGGTTGCCTCTCACGTGAGAACCTCTTTTTCAAAAGATTTTTTTTTTCAAATTGAGCACAAAATTTTAATTCGAGTTAAAAAATGATGGAGAGTCCCGCACACATGTTCTTCCTAAAATAGTAAACATTATTGACTCACCAAAGAGAAAGAAGAGAGTAAAACCTCTCATACTCTGGTACTCTAATCATGCAAGTACTCCCTAGGGAACACAACACATCAATCATCTATAAATTCAAAGCATACTGAGTAGGAAGTTGCAAGAAGCAAGGTATTTTGGAACCCTCAAATTTGAAAAAAAAAAATTGGATGTAGCATTCTAGGTTTCAAAACACAATCACTAACATACACTCCCATAAGCAATCATCAACGTCTTACATTCATAATGAAGGAGGGATACTAGTGATTCATAGCTCAATCAATCATGATAATCATTCAAGCATTCACACACATCCCCTCCACACTTGAGTGACACATTGTACACAACGTGGGAGATTCAAAAGAGAATATCATGAAGGTTACCATAGGTTGGATTGTAGGTTGGTGAAGGCAAACAAGTGTAGGTCTTTTCTTCCTAATGGTTTTCACAACGATAATGCGCATAAGAAAGAGAGGAAGACGATTATAATTTATAAGACATAGGTACGATAAGTAGATCATATAAGTACGATTACTAATATTACGATAATATTTAAAGTACGAAAATTAAAATGAAAAGAAACTAATAAATAAACATTGTTTATGGAAAAAGAAAAGAAGAGTAAAGAAAAATAAAAGATAGAACTTAGGTCTTGTATGCCTAGGACTTAATCCTCCTCGGATGGTCCTTCTTCTTCTTGGAATGGAAAAGGGGAGGTGAGCGAACAAGTTGGGGCAATACATTTTCAATCAGGATATCCATCTTCTTCACTATAGCATGAATGCATGCCATAATATAGAGTCGCACTTCCTTCTCCCTCCTTTGATTGTGAAGGATCGTCGTTATCATTGCTTTGAATCGGAGATCCCATGCATGGTTGAATGGTGGGGGAACCAGATGATAAGTAGATGAAAGTGCCTCTCCTCCCGTATACATGCTTTCAACTTGTTCTTCCTAATTGACTGGCCCTCTTCTTCCTCTTACCGCCGTGGCTTCCGGAAGACAGAACATGGTACCCTCCATATCCAACGTATTAGTGGTTGGAAATGGAAGTGCAAGTACTCCCCAAATGCCATCATCACACAAATGTAACACTTTAATTCTAGATTTTATGATGTCAAAGGATATAGGAGTTGTCCTACTATCGAATAGAAGTTGCACGACCAAGAAGTCGACTCTGAAATACTTTGCAAGTCGAGTGACATAAGCTCCTCCATGAAAAGAAGTGAGTCGATGGTCTGTTTAGTAGCACTTGAAGATGGAAAGAATTGCCAAATCGAGGTGGAGCGATTGAGGCATATGCATGATTTGGAAGAAAATGACGTCTTGGGAAGTCAAATTGCTCTTGCTTTGGTTCTTTCCACCCACGGACCTAACAATCACATGGTGTATTAACCCCCACTCCGGTTTCACCTCACTAGCCTTCGATAGTTTGACATCCCACTGTCGACCGTTGGAATTCTTTACTTCGGATTCATAGAAAGGCTTGAAACATGGGAAGCCGGATTCCCTTGTAAAGGTAGGAAAAGCTTCCGGTGAGTCGACGAAATCCGCCGGGTAAATATCAATGACTCTTGTAAACTCCTGGATCGACACTTGGTGATGTTCTCCCCCTACTTTGAATTGGATGTTGTCTTCAAGGTCGGCTGCACCTCGCATATCTTGAATGGTAAGAGTGCTAACAAATTCTAGAACACATACCCTGTAGATGTTCTCTTGAATGGATAACAATTTAAGTTACTCAAACTTCTGAATCTTGGAACGAAGTTCGTCCTCGATCCCAAGCTGTGCAAAAAAAGAATCTAGTTGAGACATGTACTCTCCCCAAGAGGATGTCCTTGTAGCCAAATAAGTTTGGTCTTAAATTGCTCGGATACATTGTCCAAATAAAAATAAGTAAGATGCTCAATGCCGCCTATAACATTGGCTTGACTTTCTTGAAAAATTTCCCTTGGCAGATGGGGAGAGAGTGATGGTGGATCGGTTCTTCGAAAACTACTTTCTTTGATCCATATTTTCTTTTCTTCTTCCGATGGTTGTGGTGAGAACGAGAAGTCGAGAAATTTCCATGTAGGAAGAACTCGCTCCAATCGCCATTCCCTTGTTCTTATAAGTTATCCTTCAAAACAAGTAGTACAAAATGCACAAACCATCAATCCAAACATCACATACCCTAATTAAAAAGAACTTACAAAGAACTCTTATAAATTCTCTAGGCTCCCCCACACTTGAGTGAAACTAAAGCTTGGAAAAAAAGGAGGACCTTGAGGGAGATATAGTTCAATGGAAAGGAATAATCCTAGAATCTGCTTAACCTACTCAAATCAAGTAAACAAGGGTAAACAAGTGCAATGAAGTTGATGCTCAATGAATAAGATTGAAGAGAATGAAAACAATGTGGTTGGGAAATTTCTTCGAACACTTGGTGGGCAGTCTATGAAAGCTTAAAACATTCATGGAAATGGCCCACCAAGGTCTTCCAAAATACATAGCAAAACCATTAAAGCAAAGATAACAATTCTATGGTTTCGAAAAGTCATGATGAAGTTTATTTGAGTGGTAAAAGTTCCTAAAGCACTCAACAAATTTTGAGCCAGATAAGGTAATTAAAATGTAAGAAAATAAAAAAGTGTACCTTATCTTGCTAGAAGACATATTGGAAATCCAAAAATGATTGATAATACTCCTCAAAAGATGTTGGAAAGTGAAGTAGAGAAAGTATGCTCAACAAGCTAAAAAGGGATTGAGAAACATGGCCTTGAGATCTAAAAGATGAGATGGATAGACTACACATGGTTACAATGTGCATCTGTACCTTAAATATGCACGGACAAGATCGCTTGCAGTAGTAAAAAGACCGCGGTCGCGATCACTAAAGTGCTAACTGCGATCTTTGCCCTGAACACAAAGATCATGATTTCACCAAACCTTAAGCTTAATAATTCATCTAAATCAATCAAACATCCAGAACACGAGACAAGGCAAGGGATAAGTCCTATCAATAATAATATATGCAATTCTAAACCTCTAGTTAAACAATTATTCAAAAAAAAAAGGAAAATATATGCAAACCAAATCGTTGGGTTGCCACCCAACTAGTGTGTCTTTTAAATTCTTTTCACTGGACTTGCTCCTTGAGATCACGAGGTAAGAGCTTCATTCTCCACCAATGATTCTTCATAGAAATCATACTTCTGGTGAAGTCCCAAATGAAGACCATGGAGTCTCTCGGATGCCTCATCCGGTGTTTGAGATTCAAAAGTCATATCCGAAGAACGACGTTCATGATCAAAGAAACTAGACTCCTTTGCGCAAGTGTCCTCATCCGTGAATGGCTTATAGCATTCCTAGAATTCTTCGTATTCGAGAATGGGAGCTAGCTTACTCACATTGTGTTTCTTGGTCTTGTCTTGAACTCTTCCCTTGGGGTATCTCTCTTCAGCGATGAACCTTCTAAGTTCCCTCCTATTGTCCTTGGCTTGTTGAGAGACTTTGAACAACTCTTGAAAAGTCCTTTTAAAAGGAAACTTATCTTTCTTTGGTATATTCTTAAGCTTGCAAGAATCATCCACACCTTCAACTCCTCTATCTTGAGAATCAACATGAGAGGCCATATTGAACCATTCTATCTTGGGGCTTGAAGGTGATGTGGAATGAGGTGTGACCGGCTCACAATCCATCTTCACATCTTCTCATTTGTAGTACTTGTGAAAATTAGGGATTGGAGTCGTCTTGTAGCTTATCTCATCCTCTCCAAACCTTAAGGTGATCTTGCTTCCACTCACACTGATAATGGTCCTTGTCGTAACTAAGAATGGTCGGCCTATTATTATCGATGTATCACATCCTTTCGTGTCGAGAACCACAAAGTCCACAAGATAAACAAAATGACAACATTTTACTAAGATATTTTCTATGATTCCCCTTGGCTCGACAAAGGACCTATTGGAAACTCAATCTGTATTATAGTAGGCATGAGGGGTCCAAGGTCTAACTCATTGTATATTCTCGTAGGCATAATATTGATAATAGACCCCAAATCTGCCAGCGGATTCCAAATTTTTTTGACTCTGTAGGTGCATGCAATAGTGAAGATTCCTGGATCTCTTAGCTTTGAGGGGAAGACTTCACACCCGATGGATGTTGAAGCAACTTCACTAATGGAGACCATAGAAATTTCTTCCATCTTCCTTTTTTCCAACAATATCTCTTAAGAATTTAGTATATTTGGAAATTTTCATAACCATGTCTATTAAAGGAACGGTTACCTTCAATTGCTTCAAGGTATCCTTCCATGGAGCACATTCATGATGTAGATCACTTTCGAATAACCGTCTAGGATAAAGAGCCTTTGGTGTTTAATTGGGTACTTGAGTCCTCCTAGACTTCTTTTCATCTTCAATCTTGATTTCGATAGGAGGTTGTACTTCTTCCCGAACTATCTCTTCTTCTTGCAAAACTTCTCTTTGAACCACTTTTATCGGTATCCTCGAGGTTGGAATAGTAACTTCCTTTAGAGGCCGGCCACTCCTTAGAGTTACCACATTACACCCCTCGTTAAGATTAGGTTCAGTATTTCCCGGTAAGGTTCCTTATGGTCTTGACGATAGAGTTTGTACCAATGAGCTTAGTTGGGTTTCAAGATTTTGAAGCAAAGTTTGTTGATTCGTTTGAATCACTTCCAAACTTGAGAAATTGGTCATTGTACACCCAATGAATTTTTCAATAGCCTCAAACTTCTTGTTGGTGTTTGTAACGAATTGACCTGCTAAGTCTTCAAGTTTAGAGACTCGACCATTGGAGGGTCGACCTTGATCTTGATAGGCTCCTTGGAATGAAGGTTGAATTGTCCTTGCATAAGAATTTTGCATAGGAGCTTGAGATTGAAACCCCAGAGTCTTTCTATCCGGTGGAGAAGACCAAAGAAAGTTGGGATGGTTCTTCCAACTCGGATTATTCATAGAGCTGCATGGGTTGTTCCCTCGTGATTTCCCTCCAACAAAGTTGGCTTGCTCAAACTGAAGTGAGCCCTCAATCATAGAATTACACTCCTCACGACTCACCACACCAATCACATTTCATGAGTTGCTTTCCGTTACCTTTCATAGATGATGAATCTTGATCAATTTTCTTTGAGAGTTCTTGTATATGGGCCGCTAACGAAGATGGTTCTTCAATCCTTAATAAACTTACCTTATTCACACTCTTACATCTTCTTCTGTCACCCCAATCGTAGCTATTCAGTTCCATCTCTTTAGTTAGTCTTTGAAGTTCACCAACTTCCTTGTTTCTGATGGCACCTCCACTAGCCGCATCGATGAGGTTATATGACTCCCTTGTCAAACTGTTATAAAAGCTTTCCACTTTCAACCAATCAACAATACTGTGGTGTGGACATTTGAGTAGAAGTGTTGTAAACCTTTTACGTGCTTCAAACAATGGCTCATCTTTCCTTGAAAGAACATAGTAATCTCGCTTCTCATTAAGGTCGTCTTAGAGGGTGGAATATACCTTGCAAAGAACTTGTCACATAGATCCTCCCACGAGCTGATGGAGTGATGGGGATGGTTATTCAACCATTGCTTTGCCACTCCATTTACAGTAAATGGGAATAAATTCAGAAGGATTGCCTCTTGAGGAACCCCATTTATCTTGATTCCATCTGTCAACTCGTAGAACGACTTGATATGTGCATGGGCATCTTCACTCATCATCCCATTGAATTGAACTGCACTTTGAAGCATCGAAATTCTTCTCGACTTTATCTCATAGTTGTTGTTCGGCACCGGTGGGTGAAAATAGGTGATTAAACACTAGCCACACTTGTCCTTGAGTAAGATTCCCATTTGTTATAAACGCGTTGCTATGGATCGGGAAATCGCCGGAATCGATAAAGCAAGAATACGAAAGCGAGAATCGAAAAACACAGACACACAATTTACGTGGTTCACTAACACGATGTGTGTTAGCTAGTCCACGGGCGAGACAGAGCCAGTTTCACTATATCGAGGAGATTACAGATTACAGAGGAGTATGAGAAGTATTTATAGTACTTCTCCATGTGAGACCCCTGACTACCAGTCGTAGCGGCTGATAGTCCGATTCAAGTCACATCAACACCATTGTTCTAGGCCTTGGTAGAACTTGAGTTTGACGTTGTTGGCCCGCCATTGGAGGAGGTTGATGTCTTGCAACTCTTCTTAGATTCCGAAGGTTTCTCTCGATTTCTTTTTCAAGAGGTAATATCTCCAAAAAATCTCTTCTTCACATATAAGAGTGCTACAAGACACAAACTCAACAACCCGTGACGTACAAAGTTGGATAACAAAACAGAAAATGATAAAAATACTAAAATAATATAAATACAAACAAAGGAAATAAATGATAAACTAACAAGTCGATATTTTTCTAATAGTACCAAGGTTTCCTGACAATGGCGCCAAAAATCCCTTGGGTTGCTTCCTCGCGAAGTTCACGCCCAAGGGCTCCAAGTTCGCGGCTGCGAACTATAGTTCTCAGGCCGCGATCTTCTTTCTTGCTTCGCGGTCTGATGTATCGACCGAGATCTTCCTCGTCCAGGCTGTGATCTTCAGCTTCCTGCCATTTTGTTGTAGTGTTTGGACTTAACCCAGTTTTCAACGTGTGGCTGATAGTTTTTAGAGGTATTGTATGGATTAATGTACCTTAGATGGTAATTTATTTAGCGGAGAGAAATAAATTTTGAAATTAGAAAATCTTATAAAATTCCAGCTATATCTGGAGAAGCCTTAAACAGGCTCAGGGACTGATTCGAGAGGGAACTAGATGGAGAATAGGTGATGGTGACAGTGTGAGGGTGTGGTGGGATCATTGGATTCCTGCTGCTGAGGATTATAAAATCCAATCATTGATATCACGCTTGAGTGTAACTGAGAAGGTGTCAAGCTTGATAGATCCAGAGACTCGATCATGGAAAATCAATGTTTTGCAATCCCATTTCCAACCAATTGATCGAGAAAGAATCTATCAAATTCCATTCCCATCTCTGCCACGACCTAATGTCAGAGTTTGGGGGAAGGATAAATCAGAGAAATATTCAATAAGGTCATGATATAAGGAATGGTGGAAGAAACAAGAGGCAAACCAAGAAAAAAGATATATCCCTATTGACTGGAAGCAACTATGGATGTTGGATTTACCACCAAAAGTAAGAGTATTTGTCTGGCGATGGGGCAACAACATATTGCCTACATGATCTTATATATCTCGCAGGATGAATGAAGCGATTGATGAGTGTCCATTTTATGGCCTCCTCGAAACACAGGAGCACATAATAAGAGATTGTGACTGGGCAGTGCGAATTTGGAGACCAAGTTTCCTATCGAAGTTGTTCAATTTAGGGGAAGGGAAGAGTTGTTAAGAATGGTTAGCAGACTTAACTGACCAACCAACCAAGGACGAGCTATGTTCAATTCTAATCACCCTATGGTTCCTATGGAAGGAAAGGAACAATCAAATGTTCAACAACCCTAAGCTAGAAGAATGGTAAGTGGTGAGCAGAGCGCAAAATTACCTGGAGGAATACTGTCAGCAGCAAGTGAAGATTGAAACTCCGCGAACTCCATCAGCGACCACTCAATGGGAACGACCTCCATAAGGGATCTTCAAAATTAATGTTGACGCTGCAACGATCGAGGGGGAAGGAACAAGTTTTGGCTTGGTCATACGAGATGCATATGGGAGATTCAGGGCGGCGGTGCGAAGAACCAGAACAAAATGGCCACCGGAGTTGGCTGTCGATGGGACGAAACAGAATGCTGGCTAGATAGACCCCCAATTATTCTTGTCACTCAACTTTTGGTTGATGCCAATGTTGCCCCAAACTGTTGATTTTGCATATTTGAATACAGGCGAGTAATATAAAAAAAATAAACATAACAATATTATTATCACGGACAAAATAATAAATTTGAACTTAATGGATTAATTCATGGGTAAAATACCTCGGGTACCACTTAAATTTGAGAATTGGGATAAACATACCACTTAAGTTTGAATAGAGCGTCGGGTACCATTAAATTCGACAAAATGTGCATCCGTCTACTTTTCAATCCAACTCAAAATTTTAATTACTTTTTGGTACCCAAAACTTTTAAAAAACAGTCAAAACTATATTTCAACAAGTTTTATCTAATATAAAAATTAGAATATATAGAATTATTAACCCGTGAGTTCCTAAGAAATCGGATCACTGTTCATTAAGAAAAATTCGGCGTCTACTGTTCACAGTGGTTGTGGTTAAGTGCTTGCGGTTTCAGCGTAAACTTCTGTATACCCCTTCGGGCTGGCCAAGCAGGATCATTGATCACGGGGTGGGCTGGCCATTCATGGCCGTTAGATCGTTATCTATTATCAAGTCGCGTTTCTTCTCCCCTGCATCGCTCCTAGGTCAATTTCGTTTCATCTAAGACAAAAAGAAAAAAAAAATTGTTTTGAGGGCAAATCGAAGCCCTCGCCGCCGCCTCCATCCATCTCCTCCATCCTCCCGACCGAGCATAAATCAACGCTACCACTCAACCCATCTCCCTCTTCCTCAACTTACCATTCATCTCTCTATTTCTCTCGACAATCAAAATCGGCCTAGATCAAAGCCGCCTTCTTGTCCCTTTTCATCTCCCTCACCATCCTAACCCTAACTCCTAGATTTCAGCTCTTCCCTACCTCTTCGTCTTTCACCTTGAAGTCCAATCTATGTTTCCACATCTGCATCATCCAAAAAAAGTTGACTCTGCAACAATAACGAAGAGGATGCTCATCAAGTTCCGTTGCTTCTATTCTGTTCGGATCCGCCTCATCTACCTTTTCTGATCAATGGTCACTGTAAGGTCCTTCTCCTCCTCCTTTTTTTCGGGTTTTCATTGTGGCGATTATGAGCTTTTGAAAGCATACAGTTGGTCACTGTACGGAATCTTCTGCAATATGTTGCTGGATCTACATCGTACTTTCCCTCCCAGACTTCTTCTCACTCAATCTTCAGCAACACTAAGAAATTGCTTCGGACAGAGTAGTGTCGATGGCGTTTGATATATTGAGTTTTAGTGTTTGATTTATATCAATTGGGTATTTTTTACTTTAATTGTGAGATCAGAACTTGAATATAACATAGAAAACTCTACTCTGTGTCCTCTCAGTATAAAGATTGTTGGAAATGATAGAGAAAACATTGGAGACTAATAACAACACCGCAGGTTAAAAATAGAAGAGATTGACAGAAATGAGGTTATAACCAGAAACATAGTTTGTCATCTTCATTTCTGCAGTCATTGTGAACTCAAGGGTTAGTGAAGAAGCTGTAATGAGGTTGTGTACACCTTGGAGATTCAGTCAATAGTTGGATTTAAAAAGTTTTTGAAAGGTTAGTTTGGTCCCTGATTGGTCTTTTTGGGTTAGTCAGAACCTTCGCAAATTAGTTGTATCGATGTTGCATTTGTTCCTGCCTATTAACATCTTTAAAAATACTATCTTATGGTTTCTTTCTAACAGAGCAAGACCATAATTGATTTTTCCATAATCTTTCTAGCACTTCACCTCTTAGATTACAAATGTCAATGATTATCAATTGGGTTTCCTCTCAAATAATGGTTTTTTTTTCTCTCAAACAACATTGTTGTATTCTACCGTATCAATCATTTGACTTGCTCTATTAAAACTGTCTTTCTTTTGGATAAATGGCTGAAATTATGTCTTTCACTAATGCACTTTCACTCAATCATGCCGGAGGTGTAGTGTTAAGGTGAGCTTTTGAAAGGATTCAAGGATACAACTTCCCTTCTGGTTCGACAACTCTACTTCTTTGTGAAATCTATCTATCATTGCACTAATTTGTTTAGTATGACACTTCACTATTCAGGTTATGGGAAAAGCGTAATTAGCATAAGTAACCAAGGGTTGAAGCTCCTTCCTGTGAAGGTTTGGCTTGAAGATAACGAGTTTAGCAAATATATTCAAATATGTATGATGCTACCTTTTTCTTCACCATCTACCATTCTGTATGTTTTCATGTTTTTATGCAAGTATTTTTAGGTGTTTGATTTGCTAGCCACTGGGATATCTCACTTAAGCTTTGTTATGTTGTATACTTGAGTTTGGTTACTCCTTGGCAAAGGTGAAACTGGAGAAGTTGGATGATGCCACACAAAGGTCCCCATCCATATGCTAATCAGAGAATCACCATGGTGATCATCAGCCAAGTGTCGGCTCTATAAACATGAGATTTGTTATTCTAAGGCCATTTCCCTATTTCGGCAGATATATATACATACATAGTTGGGATCCACTACTAATGTTTTTGTTCTGATTCTTAGGCGTGATCAAAAATATCTTCCCTGCCTGATTTAGTTAATGGTTTGTTCTCTTCTCTACAGATAGCTATGGAAATCTCACAGTGTGGTTTGTAGCTAGAGGATGTTTCTTTGTAGCTAGAAGATGTTTCTTTGGTAGTGTCTTATAGATATCAATTATATATGTCACCCAAAATGCATTTCTTCCTTGCCTTTATAGGTTTGGGGAAACTCTTTTGCTAAGGTTTAGCTGGGGTGCACTACCATGTTGGCTCTCTTTCTCTCTAGATAGCAGTCGAAATCTCAGCCTGTAGTTTATAGCTCAAGGATGCATCCTTTGTAAAGTTGGTAGATAATAAGCTACGTCACCCAAAAATGCTTTTCTTTCTTGCTTTTATAGGTTTGAGGAAGTCTTTTGTAAACAATTTGCTTTTAGTTTGTGATACAAAATTATGTAATGGGCCTATAGATATCGCTGTTGTTTTTTTGGACAACTGCTATTTACAACATTTGTAAATTTTTTCCTTTCCTATGATTCAACCATGCATATTTCTTCCTAAGTTGGCTGAAAGGGAAACAATGGTCATCTCTCTAAAAAACGGTAGAAATGTATTGTATAACAAAAATTGAGCCACTGCAAAGCGCGGGCCATATAACTAGTTATTACTAAAATGGCAAGATAGAACCATATTCTTAGTTAAGTGTTATACCTCCTCCAATTCTTATACTTTAATGGTACCCGAGGTATTTTATTCATTAATTCATCTCAAGATAGAACGGACTTACTTTAATGGTGCACATCTATTTCACACGCCAATAAACGACGAATGCAATTAGGTTAAATCCAAAAGAAAGACTAAATCAAACTATGTTAAGTCCACAAAAACCTAGGTTGAATTGACAAAGCTTGGCCTCCCTCATTTTGATCAAGCATGCATACACTTCTCATTTGGGGTAAGAAAACTGATATTGGCTTTACATATGAACCCAAAAGTCACATTTTATATCATTGATTATGATGTTTATGGATAAGCATTGAAGTTTAGTAATCAACTATTGGGTTTTCGAACTACATGATACCTAAATTGCTGTCGTAGCAAAAGCCGTCCAACGTGGACTCAGTAGTGGAGAAGGTACTTACTTATAGTTGCAGATGATCAAACCGCACTCGCCCTTTTCGCTCTCTTATCTTGTCGCTCTTTTGATTCCGTTGGTAGGCTGAGCTCTTTGCGCAAAAGTCCGAAGCCATGGTGGTAGGTGAAAGAGGATAAGGCTTAGGATGCAGATCGATGCAACCCGCCGATCGTTTCCTAATCACCACCAACCCCCTCTTTTGTTCCTTTCTCTTCCCGGGCATTCCATCGCACGTAGCTTCACAGAAGGAATCATGCCCAAATTCCAAGCGAGATTGGAAGAGTTAGGTTGAAAATAAGAGGGATTATGGTTTTCTCAAATTTGAAACGTATATAAAATTTGTAATAAGTTTAGGATATATAGTAGTTAATTGGTAAGAATTTAGTTCTATGAAATGCAAATGTATGTAAAATTTGTAACAAATTTAGAAGATAGGGTAGTCGGTAAAAGTTTAGCCCCTTCAACTATCATAATTAAACTTAAAGTTAGCCCCCCCCCCCCCCCCCCCCCCCCCCCCCAATCCCTACTCCTACACTACTTTTGGGCCAATCATTTTCAATTGTTTTAGGTGGGTTTGGATAGATGTAATACTTTTGAAATACATATAATTCAAATTCATTATTTGCATGTCCATTTGTAATTTGTTAGTATTTTAGATAAGATGATTTTTTAAAATTTTAAATTTTCCGATCATATAATTTGGTATCCAAAATCATTTTTTTATACAATTTAATACGTAACCTTTAATTTTTTAACAAATAGGTCCAAACTTTTTGTGGTAAAATTAAATTTAGTACTTTTATATATTTTCAAGAGAGTACTTATCCATTTAAAATTTTACAAATAGGTCCAATATATTACCATGAAGAGTTTCAAATCACTAGTTGTTGATATATATTTGAAATTCACAAATAGTACACATTTATTTGAAAATCACCTCATGAATTTGATAAAAATCCAAATACCGTATATAGTTAATATATGAACAAATGATTTAGCTTTTGAAAATTCAAATACCAAATACCAAATCCAAATCTATCTACCCAATTACACCCTTAGTATAATTGAGATCGGTACAGTGTTGCTCAAATTAAAAAGATTCTTACGTGTATGCTCAAATTAAAAACATTGTTATCGGTAAAAGATGAAAAGTCCAATTCCTCTTATTTGTTGACTCGCAATTTTTTATGTACAAAACTGCAGTGTTGTATTTGAACGCCTCCGTTATTGCAACCAACAATCAGTTCGTTCTTCGGTTGCCCACCGGTAAGGAATTCGTCGCCGAGGTTTAGGTCACCACCTCAGCAAGATGTGGCTATTTCTCAAAAGTACAAAAACTCAAACAATTAAGAGGTTGAAAACGTCTATAGGTTGTGGACGTCTTTTTAAAAGAAAAACGACCCATAGTCCACGTAGCTATGTTACCGGTTCACAATGAATTTTTATGGCCAAGTTGTGTAGATCTTACAACATGCCCACGTTGTACTAGGTAGCAATGCGCACGATAACATCCATTATAAGCCCATATTTATAGGTAAACCAATGTGTGTGGCTGTGTGTCCGATCAGTGGTGGAGCTACCTTATAGCGGGCTAGTGTTCGTTCTCAACTCTCAAAATTGTGTAAATTTAGGTGTAAAATTTGTAACAATTTTGAAAAGTAGATTAGGTGATAAGGCTTTAGTCTCTCTCCTCGGTTCAAACCCTATTGAACGTAAAATTTTAACCCCACTTGTTCAGATTTTTTGCTCCGCCACTGTGCCCGAGTATCTACATAATAAAGGTCATGGTTTATTTATGGGTTTGCATTGTATTTTATCAATGTACCGCACTGTTAGAAATGAAAATATTTTAAAGGTATAAATGCAGTCTCAATTTATCACATTTGTGAGTAAATCATTGCAAAAAATACATAAGAAGATATTTTTTTATAGAGAATTATTTTTTTTTGAGTGACTGCTTTTGTAGGAGAGAGATTTATATGACCTTGAGAAAAACTAAACTAATCACTAATTCGAAAAGTTACTAATGAACCAACTAATAAACAATCATGCTTCATTTTTGTCTCTATGCTACAATACAACGAGAAGTAAAACTCGGACATAGATTGATTGTTTTACGTTGTTTTGATGATTACATATGTAATGTAAGTTGATATTTTATCAATATTTTTGTTGAATATATTCTGAAGTTGAGCTAATAATCCACCGCCGGGCATTTTCATCATTTTTTTTTAACTTGTAGCCTTTTGTTTCACGCCACAGCTCGCTGTGATCACCGACCTTTTGTTTCACGCCACAGCTCGCTGTGATCGCCGAACAGATGGACTGTGGTCTTTGAATAACCCTGTGATTCTTGTCTCAACAAACACACAAACCAGGAATTTCCAAGGCACTCACCCAGCCTCAGGATCCCCACCGGCCCATATATTTTTTTTTTTTATAATTCAACAATGGTGGTGGTGCCAAACCACAACTACCGTGGGAAAAGAAGTTGGTGGTGAGCAGCAACAGGGTAGTTATCCAGTCAGTCGTTTTGGGTGCTATGACATTATTCCACTCTTGACCAACTACCCCATCTTTGCCTATATAAAGCTTTTGCCCCAAAGTCGTGAAATTCCAGCAACTTCAGTTGCACCAAAACCAAACCCCAAAAAACAGGGCTCTCCTACTTTCCCTCTGTTCATAACAAAACCAGAGGTTCAATCACCTCTTCTCTTCCTAAAGACTTCCTTCCCTTTTTGGCTTCTCAGGTAACCTGTCCAATGCAAGCTTTTTTCTTGCCACATGGGAAAATATTGGTACTTTAAAATAATACACTTGACACATCCTTACTACTTTCTTCTCCAGGATGTTGGCGCAGATTCTTGCGGTGCTGTTGATCGGGTTGCTGGCATGGGCTTTAAACAAGTCCCTGCGCCCGCCGCCTCCCAAGATTTGCGGAACCCCCGGCGGGCCGCCGGTGACCGCAACTCGGATGAAGCTGAGGGACGGCAGGCACCTCGCTTACCAGGAAAATGGCGTCCCCAAAGAGGAAGCCGAGCACAAGATCGTTTTCGTCCACGGGTTCACCTCTAACCGCCTCGACCCGATGATCGTCACCAATCTTTCCCCGGTTGGTTTCATGCTGTTTATAACAAGGGATTCAAATTAAGCTTTTTAATGATGATGGGTGAATGTGAATTTCATCAATTCTGCTTTGTTTTCAAATTTTCAGGAAGCTGTCAGAGAGCTGGGGGTTTACGTTGTGACCTTTGATCGCCCGGGTTACGGAGAGAGCGACCCGGATCCGAACCGGACTCCCAAGAGCTTGGCTCTGGATATTGAAGAGCTTGCCGATTACTTAGGCCTCGGATCGAAATTCTACGTGGTGGGTAAATCCATGGGCGGCCAAGTTGTTTGGGGCTGCCTTAAGTACATCCCTCACAGGTAATTTCAGTAGAAGAATTAAAAAATCACCCAAAGAAGAAAAAAAAATCATTCTTTTTTTGCTGGGAGATTACTCTGTTTTTATGAGTCATGACTCTGTTTTTTTTAAATCTCAAATTGTGGGGTTGTTCAGGCTAGCAGGAGCAGCGCTAGTCGCCCCTGTGATCAACTACTGGTGGCCGAGCTTCCCTGCAAAGCTAGCTAATGAAGCTTACAAGCTTCAGCTTCCTCAGGACCAATGGGCACTGCGAATTGCCCATTATGCACCCTGGCTAACCTACTGGTGGAACACACAGAAACTGTTCCCTTCATCTGCCGTCATCGCCAGGAGACCTGAGACTCTCTCCCGTCAGGATCTCGAACTCGTTTCTAGATACGGAGAAGGCCGATATCTCAAGGTAGTTTCAATTTTTATAATTCCTTTTCAAATTTCAGTTCTGGGATTTGGAGGAATTCTCATCCCCTGTTTTTTCCCCTGTTTCTGAGACTCTGTTTTTTTTTTTTTTTTTTTTTTGGCTTTTTTCAGGAAGTGGCGACCCAACAGGGAGCGTACGAGTCACTGCACAGGGACATGAAGATCGGGTTCGGGAAATGGGAATTCGACCCAATGGCGATGGAGAATCCGTTGCCCAACGACGAAGGGAAAGTTCATCTGTGGCAAGGGGATGAGGACAAGAAAGTGCCGGTGGATTTGCAGCGTTTCATTGCTAAGAAGCTGCCATGGATTCAGTACCACGAGCTGCCAGGTGCCGGGCACACCTTGCATTACGTTCCTGGAATGATCGAGGGAGTTCTCAGAGCTCTGTTGGTTGGGGAAGAAGGCAAGTAGCAAGAGACTCGTTCGTATGGTGGATTGTGTCAGCAAATTAAAATAGATGAATTTCTGATCTTTGGTCGTCGGAGAATTGAAGAAGCATATAGTGATGTATCATATGGGACTTTAAAGATCGGTCAAGTAAAGATGTAATTTGGTGGTTGGTCGGTATATTTTGCTTTTAAGTGATAAATGTAACTAAATTAACTCTTTAAAAAAACAAATTATAAAATACTATTTTATAGAGTCACATCACAAGCAGTGAATCTTTTGTAATTAGCCATAGTTTGGAAGAGTTTTTGTGCTATTAAGGTCGTTTGCTTCATGGATTTGAAATATGAGGGTTTTGGTAAAACCTGAGTTTTGAAAAACCATGGATATATGATGGATTTGGTGGCATCATGGATTTGAACAAGTCTATTGTTTGCTTGTTGGATTTGATAATGGATTTTATTTGATTAGATTTGTGGATATGAAACACAAATTACCTTGTTACCCTTATGTAATTATATTTTCATTAAAAACAAATCTAATGATACAAAGTAACCGAACTTCTATTTTGTGAATTCATTCAATTACAAATATAGAAATGCATAATAGTTTGGACATGACACTACTCCCTAATTTTTGGATCTAATTGTCGATCTAGCAATAATGCACAAGATGAGCAAAAAGTGTTAGAAATATCAATAGAGGAGTAAATAGAAGACTCAGTAGACGAAGATGTGAAATTCAACCACAATTGAAAATGTCCCGATTTTTTGGTCAAACTCGAGCACCACGCTTAATCAAAAATTTCATCCCGAAATTCACATTTTATGCGAGAAATTAATGTTAAACAAGCCCAAAAAAAAAAAAAGAGACAAGGAGAAACAAACGTGAGAGTCCTTTATCATTCATTGCTCTATATGAAAAACTGAGGATGGAGAGTTCGAGGCCCCCACCGGAGAAGAAGGAAGGGTAGATTAGTCATTAGGTAAAATAAGTAGGGATAAACTAATAAAATGCCATCATGGATTTAAATCCATCACCCAATTCCCACCTCCATAGGTGGAACTTCCAAAGTCCGTGGGGTCCACAGATTTGGACCTCCAAACTCTGTGGGCCCCACAGATTTACTCCCTCAAATTCCATCAAGCAAACAATAGACTTTTGTTAAAGTCCATGATAAATGCAAGTCCATCACCAAATCCATCAACAAAACCTTGAAGCAAACGACCCGTAAAGTTATAATAAATTAGCTTATTACAATTGAGCCCAAATTAATGGATATTTGATCTAAATTGACCCCTTTAAAAATCGAAGCGTCATTATTCGCCCATAATGATTAATACATTTTTCTTTCCCAAATTATCTTTTCATTATTTTTCCCTTCGCATATCGCTCTTGTTTACAGTCGTTTACCTGTTTTCTTCGTGGTGTCGGGCTTGCAAATTATTTTGGTTTTTATGCAGGGTTCTATGCTCACCCATTTTATTATTTTGCCTCCGTGTTGGTAACTTTTTCCTTATCTTAATGATCTTTCCTTCACTTATTAATCACGCTTACGATCGTTGTACCGTTTTTTCCTTTTTTGTGTCGGGCTTGAAGATGGGTTTTGTCAATGTTGTCAGAACCGAACCGTCGTATGAACCGGTATGGTAAGCTATTCACATTTTATTGGTTTAACCGTTATCAAGCCCCGTTATCGAACCGGTGTCTAAGAAATAGAATTATTATAAGTAGAAACCATTAATTGTATAATAATTAAATAATTATTCTAATATATTCAAACAAAAAATTATATATGACAAGTAAAGTTTATTATTGTACAAAAATATAAATTATTTAAGTATAATACGGGTGATTTTTAATAGTTATGAACACTATTTAATGATTAAATGAACATTGTGAGATCATTTAATAATAAAACTTGTAGCTTTTGGTACACAAACTAGTTGAAGCGGTTCGAATGGTTCGTCGGTTTAACCGGTAAGTTCGCTTGCAAAGGGGATGTTCCAATCGTGGCGGCTAAAGAGCCTGATTGGACTGGATTACACTGGTTTTTTGCAAGTTTTAAGGTTGGTTGGTTTTTATCCCGGTCTTGCAAATCAGTGGTTGGATTTGTTTTGTGTAGCTGATTGAAGTTGTTTCATCGCCTTTTCTCTATTGTGTCGGGGTTACAAATAGTTTTTTATTTTTTATACCTGATTTTATGATCTATTGTTTGACTATAATTTTCCTCGCCGAATTTTATCTTAGATTTGTTTTGTGTAGCCGCTTGGAGTCGTTTCATCGCCTGTTCTCTGTTGTGTCGGGATTGCAAATGGTTTTTGGTTTATTTTTTATGCCGAATTTTATGATATATTGTGTTTGACTATTTTTTCCTGCCAAATTTTATGATCTATTGTGTTTGACTACTTTCGTTTTGCTTTCATGGTAGGTACCTTTTTGTTATCCTAACGATCTATTAATTTTTTTACTTTTTGTTCGCCTAACATGTGACCCTTCGTAATTAACCATAAGTTCAGTTTATATTTTATTTTTTCTAATTCTTTTATTCTATATGTCCAAATTAAAGGTTGTCAAATCGCGGTGTTGACGAGTTTGTGTCGACAACGAGTTGTACATGTTTTTCTAATTTACGGGATTGAGCCAGCTGTGGATTTTGTTGAGCGTGGCGGACTTGATGTTGAATAGTTTTGCTGCGGAACCGGTTTTTAGATGCTTTTCTAATTCGACCTGGTCAAAGTGAGTTTAACCGGGTGTGACCGGGAATGAATTTATCCGCTTTTATAATAAAAGAACTGGGTCCAGTGTGGATTTTGTTAAGAATTCCCCGCCCTTTATCAAACCTGTAAAAGCGAGTTCAATCCAGTGTTGACGAATTTAGAACCAGGGACGAGTTTTACCTGCTTTTGTATTTAATGGATTGGGCACCTAATTCGACCCGGTCAAAGTGAGTTTAACCCGGTGTTGACGAATTTTGTGTTGAGAACGAATTTGACCCACTTTTGTAATAAACGAATTGGGTCGAGTGTGGATTTTGTTAAAAGAGGTAGATCGGAGCAACTCCCGTCTTCTTCTTCAGAAGGGCAGGGTCCATTGAAACGGAGGGATAGGTTCCATCCAGTGGGTGACCATTTCGTAACTAAAGGAATCTTTGATTGTCTTTTTGTTTTTTTTTTGTTGCTTTTCCTTCCTTCCCTATTCCCAGTCACACGAAGCCTCTCTCTCTCTTTCTCCTCTTTCATCTTTCTCTTTTATTTCTATCACTCACCCAACCCTCCCAGTCACTTGAAGAAGAAAGGAAAAAATTGTTGTGCCCTCCTCATGTGGTAGAGAAGAGGCCAACAAGGTTGGCGGTGGAAACTGATAAAAAAAAAAAAAAACTTAAATTGAGGGAGGAGATGACGGTTGGCAATCCAACCACTAGCATTAATCCCCTCTTCCTTGCTAGCCTATAAAAGGCAGAGGCAGTAGCCTCAAAAAATCATCCCTCACCATTCCATTTTTCCATGTTCATCATTCTTCTTTGCTAGCTCTCTGTTCGTATTTCTTGTGGGTTTTGGTATTGAAACGTTTTCACTACCACGGGTAGATAGGAGAATTCTTGTGAGTGAAATAGTGAGGTTGTTTCGGGAAACACCGAGTGTTCTATTTCCTTGTATCTTGAAATTCTCTGTAACCTACTGTTGCAATAGTGAAGAAATACTCTGGAGCTGTTGTTCCCGTGGACTGGCCCTAAATCAGGGTATACCACGTAAATCCTCTGTGCCAATTATTATTGTCTATGCTTGTTGTCATTTTGAGAATAGTCGTAGTATATTGCGTTATTAAATTACCGAAGTAAATTGATCTAAGTAAGTTGGTTACCGTAATTCTGGAGGCTCTGCCACCAGGTCCAACTTACCTGTGAACTTTTTACAAGCGTGTGATTTTTTAATCCAATATATTTATCCGCTATTCTCACCCGCTGCGCCCAACAAGTGGTATCAGAGCCACGTCCAATGGAGGCAAAAACAAGCAAGATGATAAGTCTGAATGGCTCCAACTATCACATATGGAGAAACAAGATGAAGGATCTCCTACTCGTGATGGAGTTGCATTTGCCGGTGTTTAGCACAACTAAACCTGATGGCAAAACTAAAGAGGAATGGGAGTTCAAGCATGAGCAAGTATGTGGCTACATTCGACAGTTCGTCGACGATAATGTATATAGCCACATTAGCGGAGAAACTCATGCCAGAACTCTGTGGAACAAGCTGGAGGCACTTTATGCATCAAAGACCGGCAACAACAAATTATTTTATCTGACCAAGTTGGTCCAGATGAAATACAAGGAAGGCAAATCCTTGGCGGATCACTTGAACGAAATTCAAGGGATCGTGGATCAGTTGTCCGGTATGGGCATAAAGATGGAAGATGAGGTGGTCGCTCTCCTCGTTCTGGCTTCCCTTCCAGAATCTTGGGAGACGCTAAAAATTTCACTTACCAACTCTCCGAAAGATGGAGTTATAAACATGGAGATTGTCAAAAGCGGAGTCCTGAACGAAGAGATGCGAAAAAGATCACAAGGTGCATCCTCATCATCTTCCCAGTCAGACCTTCTGACAGTGGATTCCAGAAGCAGAGGAAGAAGTGAAGCGAGAGGCTCAAAGCAAAGAGGCAAGGGTCGAGGGAAGTCCAACAAGTTTGCCAACATCCAATGTCATCACTGCAAGGAAAAGGGCCACATCAGAAGATTTTGCCCAAAGTTCAGAAATGAGAGAAAGAAGGGCAAACGAGATGAGAACAGTGATGATGATGGTGCAAACTCTGTAGATGAGTTCAATATTGTCTACGAGGAAGATGTTGTCAACCTGACAACCCAGGAGACAAGCTGGGTGGTTGATAGTGGTGCTACCATCCACGTGACGTCCAAGAGAGAATTTTTCTCATCTTACACACCAGGTGACTTTGGTGTGGTAAGAATGGGAAATGGTAATCTTTCCAAAGTTATCGGAAAAGGAGAAGCCTGCTTGGAGACGATGAATGGTACAAAGCTACTGCTGAAGGATGTCAGGCATGTTCCAGAAATGCGCCTGAATCTCATCTCTGTAGACAAGTTGGATGAGGAAGGTTACTGCAACACCTTCCACAATGGCCAGTGGAAACTCACCAGAGGCTCCTTGGTGTTGGCCAAGGGCAAGAAGCTGTCAAAGCTGTATGTGACGGAAGCCAAGATCTCCCCAGAGATTGTCAACTCAGCGGAGAATGGTGACACAATTGAATTGTGGCACAAACGGCTCGGTCACATGAGTGAGAAGTCCATGGCAAAGTTGGCCCAGAATAAAGTCATAATTGGGTTGGATCATGTTCATCTAAAGAAGTGTGTCGATTGCCTTGCGGGAAAGCAAAACCGAGTTGCTTTCAAAAGTTCCATCCCTTCAAGAGCGAAGAACGTGTTGGATCTAGTTCACTCAGATCTCTGTGAACCCGATGTCAACGTCAAATCACTTGGAGGTGCCAGATATTTCGTGACATTCATTGATGACCATTCACAGAAGACTTGGGTGTATACCTTGAAGACCAAGGATCAGGCCCTAGACGTTTTCAAGCAATTCCTGGCCCTGGTGGAGAGGGAGACTCGCAAGAAGCTCAAGTGCATCCGGACTGACAATGGTGGAGAGTACAGAGGTCCGTTTGCTACCTTCTGCAAGGAACATGGAATTCGGCAGCAATTCACACCACCAAAGACGCCGCAATTGAATGGGCTAGCTGAGAGGATGAACAGGACCTTGCTAGAGAGAGTCAGGTGCTTGTTATCACACTCGAAGCTACCACAATCTTTCTGGGGGGAGGCACTGCTTGCAGCAGTTTACGTGTGGAACAGGTCACCCAGTGTGCCACTGAAGTATGACACCCCAGAGAAGGTGTGGACAGGAAAAGAAGTTTCCTACAAACATTTGCGGGTGTTTGGTTGCAAGGCCTTTGTCCATATTCCAAAGGATGAAAGGTCAAAGTTGGATTCAAAGACGCGACCGTGCGTATTCATTGGCTATGGTCAAAATGAGTTTGGCTATAGATTCTTTGATCCAATCCAGAAGAAGCTTATCAGAAGCCGTGATGCTGTGTTCATCGAAAATGAGACCATCGAATATGTTGTTGCTAGGAAAGAAGTTCCTAATACTGATGCTAGTCAACCAAGCCTTGGGCTAGTACCTCCAACGCTGGCGCTTACAGAAGTTGGAGAAGAAGCACAACATGATCAGCCTGAGATAGTTGAACAAGATGCTCCTGTGGAGTTTCAACCAGAAGATGCTGATGACGATGGTCAACCACCAGCCATTGAGGGTTCTCCTGTTCAAATGACGAGATTTGGTAGGGTCACACGACGCTCTACCAGATATCCTGAGACTGAATACATGTCACTTACTGACGGCGGAGAACCAGAAAGTTTCACAGAAGCTATGAATGATGAACACAAGAAAAGGTGGATAGAAGCCATGCAAGACGAGATGGATTCCTTGTATGAGAACAAGACATTTGAGCTGGTGAAATTGCCCAAAGGCAAGAGAGCTTTGAAGAACAAGTGGGTGTTCAAGATTAAACATGATGAACACAACCGTCAGCCACGCTTCAAAGCCAGACTAGTTGTGAAAGGCTTCAGTCAAAGGAAAGGCATTGACTTTGACGAGATATTTTCACCTGTGGTGAAGATGACATCCATTCGTACTGTGTTGGGACTAGCAGCAAGACTTAACCTGGAGGTTGAACAAATGGATGTGAAAACTGCTTTCCTTCATGGTGATTTGGAGGAAGAGATTTACATGGAGCAACCAGAAGGCTTCAAGAAGGAGAAAAAGGAGGACTATGTGTGCAGGCTCCGTAAGAGCTTGTATGGCTTGAAGCAGACACCAAGACAGTGGTATAAGAAGTTTGAGTCTGTTATGGGGGAGCAAGGCTACATGAAGACTACTTCAGACCACTGCGTGTTCGTGAAGAAATTTCCTGATGGAGATTTCATCATACTTTTGCTCTATGTGGATGATATGCTAATTGCTGGGCAAAACGTCTCAAAGATCAATGATTTGAAGAAGGAGTTGAGCAAGTCTTTTGCCATGAAAGACTTGGGACCAGCAAAGCAGATTCTTGGCGTGAGGATCATTCGGGATCGAGGTGCCAAGAAGATATGGTTGTCACAAGAAAAGTACATTGAGAAAGTACTTCAACGTTTCAACATGGATAATGCTAAGGCGGTTAGCTGTCCTCTTGCTAACCACTTTACATTGACATCCAAACAGAGCCCGTCTACAGAGAAGGAAAAGGCGGAGATGGATAAAATTCCATATGCTTCAGCAGTGGGAAGTTTGATGTACGCCATGGTGTGTACAAGGCCAGATATTGCTCATGCAGTTGGAGTTGTCAGTCGGTTTCTTTCCAAACCAGGAAAGGAACATTGGGAAGCTGTGAAGTGGATCCTCAGATACCTTCGAGGTAGCTCCAAAATGAGTCTATGTTTTGGAGATGGTGAACATGTCCTTGTTGGCTATACAGATGCTGACATGGCAGGTGATGTTGATTCGAGGAGGTCCACTTCTGGGTACCTGATTACCTTATCAGGGGGAGCAATATCGTGGCAGTCAAGGCTACAAAAGTGTGTAGCTCTTTCCACAACAGAAGCTGAGTATATAGCAGTAACAGAAGCATGCAAGGAGATGATATGGATGAAGAAGTTCCTAAATGAACTTGGGTTCCTACAGGAACGACCGCAGATGTTCTATGACAGTCAAAGTGCTATTCATCTTGCGAAGAATGCTTCATTTCATGCTCGATCAAAACATATTGATGTCCGATATCACTGGATCCGAGATGTGCTTGAAATGAAACAGCTACAACTGGAAAAGATCCATACTGACGAAAATGGATCTGACATGTGTACCAAGACTCTTCCAAGAGAAAAGTTTGAGTTCTGTCGATCAGCTGCAGGGATGATGAATTCGCCCATGTAGTCGGGCGGGGGAGAATTGTTGTGCCCTCCTCATGTGGTAGAGAAGAGGCCAACAAGGTTGGCGGTGGAAACTGATTAAAAAAAAAAACTTAAATTGAGGGAGGAGATGACGGTTGGCAATCCAACCACTAGCATTAATCCCCTCTTCCTTGCTAGCCTATAAAAGGCAGAGGCAGTAGCCTCAAAAAATCATCCCTCACCATTCCATTTTTCCATGTTCATCATTCTTCTTTGCTAGCTCTCTATTCGTATTTCTTGTAGGTTTTGGTATTGAAACGTTTTCACTACCACGGGTAGATAGGAGAATTCTTGTGAGTGAAATAGTGAGGTTGTTCCGGGAAACACCGAGTGTTCTATTTCCTTGTATCTTGAAATTCTCTGTAACCTACTGTTTCAATAGTGAAGAAATACTCTGGAGCTGTTGTTCCCATGGACTGGCCCTAAATCAGGGTATACCACGTAAATCCTCTGTGCCAATTATTATTGTCTATGCTTGTTGTCATTTTGAGAATAGTCGTAGTATATTGCGTTATTAAATTACCGAAGTAAATTGATCTAAGTAAGTTGGTTACCGTAATTCTGGAGGCTCTGCCACCAGGTCCAACTTACCTGTGAACTTTTTACAAGCGTGTGATTTTTTAATCCAATATATTTATCCGCTATTCTCACCCGCTGCGCCCAACAAAAATAACCCACTTCTCTCTTTAAGAAGAAGCGAGGCAGAAGATTACCTATGGGTCTGTAGGGGCGTCCCGGCAGTGACGATGACGGTGGCGAGGTGGCAGAGGTGGTTTAGGGGTGCAACGACGGTGATATCGAGCAGAGTCGGGGGTGAGAGCACAACGACGATGGCGGTGATGGAGATGGTAACAAAGCCCTATGATGACCTGGAGCTACCTCTACCTGGCGTCAACGAGATCGACGATGATGGCAGATCGATAGCAACAACGAGGCTAGTAATCTATAGAGAGATGACAGGTGTCAAATACTGGAGCGGCGGCGAGACTTTATGGATTTCGCGATTGCGTTGCTGAGGAGATATGCGGGAGGTGGAGGAGATTCAATGGGCTTTCATTTGGGAGCCATCGAGAAGAAGAAAAAAAATGTTATTCTTTGTGTTTGTTTGATTTCGGCCGACATTTTCTCTTCCTGCCTCTCTCTCTCACGGTCGATGAAGTGGAAGAAAAAAGCAATGCTCTCTCTGTTTGGTTTGTTATTCAGTTTGGTTTCACCATTCATCCTCTTAGACTCTTAGTACTCATGGAAACATATGGGTCTGAATTGATTTTGTCTTGGTGTTACATTGATTATTTGCAGCTACTACTCTCGATGTACATGCATCATACACCTATCATGAATCCAATAAGATGGAGTTGTTTCCAACATGCCCTTGGATTAGTACCAATGTAACTATCTGTATCTATATGCACAATCAACAGCTATAAACACCAGTGGACTTGCAGTGAAACTTCACATTCTATGTCACATAAACCCAAACTTGCCTTCTCCTTATTCATTTTCTTGTAGAGCATGTATCATAATCTTTTTATGTTTAGACTTGCTTATTTTGGGTGTTCTTTACTGTTTATGTAGTGTAGGTGCAAAGTATTTGATTTAGTTTAATTATATTTTAGAATGAATTGCTTATTTAACTGATTCCATACCTAATTCAACCATCCATTTGTATCCTAATGGAATTCGTTTAGCAGGAGTATTGTTGCTGATATACAGTTTTCGTATGCTGAATCGATCAAGCTATTTTAGAGGTTTCATAGATAGTCCAGCTGGCAGGGGAACTTCAAATGGCAATTACTTTTGTGATTGGAAAGGAATACCATAACCGAAATTTGGGTTAGTTTCTCATCTCTTGATGTTTATGTTCTCTCTTTAAAAACTACTCATTGGTTTGATCCTCATATCTCACTCTCAATTTGATTTCTCCCTGGCATGACTAGATTAGTTATTTTGCCTATCTGTGTGTTCTTTACTTGGCCGTTTGGTTGTTCTTTTTTTGGTGGTGATGGTTTAGGTTGTCGTTAACTAAGCAAGGCTACTAAACATGTAGATCGAGATGGAGGAATCAACTCAGAAGAAACAAACTAGGGTTGAGTTACAACGAGATCAAACGTGAACTTAAGTTTCGTCCTGCAAATTGTTATATTTTTACCTTGGTATGAACTTCTGTTGGTATCTACGACACTTGGGTTATAAATTTACTCATGTGAGAATCTTGAAAAATATTGATGACAAGGTCACATTTTCTTTTTGAAGTTAGTTGCGGATACTTTTGAGTGGAAGTTAATTTGAGCTGCAAAATCGCAGTTGCAAATTGCAATGTCATGTTTGGAGTTTCATGCTTGAGCATGGACTTTATATTGGTCATATATACATGTAATGGTGTTGTGGTTCTTGATTGAACATGATACATTTTGGCACAACTTGCTTTGATCGGAACCCTATTACATAGTGGATTATCTTCTACCTCCTTTATTAACCATTGGTGTTCACTGGATTCAATATGCAGTAGGGGGTGGCAGTCGGTCAGTTTTGGTTTAACCAAAAATCGAAAACTCGGTTATCGGTTAAACCGAGCCACCCCCTATAGTTTCCGACCACCAACCGTGAGGGAGGTCACAGTTACACGGCCAACCGACCGGTCGGTTTCGATTTTAGGATCGGTTAGCCGGCCAACCGAAAAAACCTTCCTTCTCTCCAAAAGAAACACTAAAAATTAATTAAAAAAAATCTCCACCACTCAATCGGTCAATCCTTATCTCCTTCTCTCTCCTTCCTCCACCAACCCACCAGACCACTTCTCTTCTCTCTCCCCCAATCAATTTCGTTCCCCTTCTTCTCTCCCAAAAACCTCTCTTCCAAAAATCTCTCCCAAAATTAATTCCCCTTTAGTCTTCTTCTCTCGTTCTTCTTTCTTCCAAAAATCTCTCCCAAAATTCATTCCCCTTCGGCCTACTTCTCTTTGCCAAAAAATCTTCCCAACTTTTCTTCTTCCCCTCCTCTCACCGATCTGCCTCTCTCGTTCTCTCATGGCCTCGATCGGTTTGCTAGCGGCGGGGGTGGTGGCCGGCGCGATCGAGAAGTGGGAATCGGGGAGCGGACGGCGACTTAGGAAGGAGAGCTGGGAACGGAGGCGGCGGCAGCTCGCTGTGGCGGCGACATTGGGCAGCGAGGGAAGCCGGAGGTTTCTGTGTGGTGGGGTGGTGGATTAGGCGCGGAGCGGAGACCAGTTAATTTTGGATAGCCGGTTAACGCCGGTTAATCACCGTCAGTTAGTCGGCTATGCGAAAACTCCCTCTGACTCTCTGACCACCGACCGACCTTAATAACCGTCGATTTTCGGTTAGCTACTAACCGACGGTTTTTGGTTAAAACTGGCGGTTAGCCGCGAACCGGAGACCGAATTGCCACCCTAATCTGCAACATGGTGCTGTTGGTTTTAAGCCTTCTAACTTGGTTTCTGAAGCTGTTATTGTGTGCTCTCTCTTTGCTCTTACAATCACGTATTCATTATTATTCTAAATCATTCCATTTAAATTCCATGGTTTATAACCTGTTACTCCAATTTGGTTAGGCATAGCTTCTAATGCAGCAAGTGTAAGCAACATTTATTTTTCTCTCTACTTTTTGTCTGTAGTTAGTACACTATGGGATAGGTTAGTTGTGAAAAAGATGAGGGAAACATATTTAAGCATTTTTCTACTTCTATTCTAGCTTCAGCATTGTTCTTTGTGTGTTTCATGTTTATTATGCTTTCATTTATATTGTTTCATGTAGATAAAGCTGCAGTACTACTATTAGTCAACATTTTTTCACATGTATAGCCTTCTGGTTAATGGTAGTGAACTGACATATTTGGTCCTTTTATACTGGTCAGTTATGCTCTAACAATGCTAGGATTACAGCAGTCAATTGAACTAGTGACTGAACAAGCAAACTGAATAGGGTTGGCCGGGATTCTTCTCTTCCCCGGTCAATCGAGGAGCCGACAGAGGAATATGGGAGGGTCTACCCGACCTTCTCTTCTCCCGATTTCTTGATATTGGTTGCAACTATAAGGACATTGTTTCCCTAGTTTCTTTCAAATTTGATGATTAGTGATGATTAGTGTCGATTTCTTGATATTTAGATCGATTGCTTGATTCTCATTAGTCATGCTTCTTCTGAGTTATAGGGGCCTTAGACCTCGAGAATTATAATGTTTACTTTATATGTTCAAGACATGGGTCTTTTTCACTTCTTTTCAGATGATTAGATCAATATCTTGGTGATACCGGAAATATCCTTAAGATAGTATCAACTGATTATTTGCTTTGCTTTAGAATTCTTCTACAACGTGAAACACCATTATGTTCTTGAATTGATAAGGTTCATAAATGGAACTCGATGGTAGATATGCAGTGTTATTTGTGTGTGATGGTTAACGAAACTAGGGATCATTTGTTTTTTGGTTGTTGTTATGTACATGAAGTTTTGCAGGTTATTTATGTGATAGATGGGATTATTCCCCTGGTGCAGGATGACATGAAGTTCTAGAAGAACCTGTGCATAAGTTGGAGAAGCATCGTACGGGAAGTTTTATGTAGACAATGGTGGTTAGTTAAGTGTAGAGAGAACGTTGTCGCTAAGAAGATGACAATGCATGAGTTGACTGGGAAAATAATGGCAGTGCTAGAGGTTAGGATGCTTAGTGATTGTAACTTCATAATAGAGCCAACCATGATAGTGGTCTTAGGATGAGTAAGATAGTTAGAAGACTGTTAGTGTAAAAGTCTATGGTATTCATTTCAATGTTTATGGTTGATTTAATATGTTGGAACTGAAGGCACTTTAGTGGAGACAAATGAATGGCTTTTAAGGCCTTCTATAAAATTGCTTTAGGTGCGGTCAATTTCAGCTATAATTAGGGTCATCTCCTATACTATCCAATTCTTTGCCTGGAGGAGTCTTCAGTGTCGATCTTTCAGCCACGTTATCTTAGAAACATATTTTGATAGAGTGGAGTTGGGGAATATTAATTTATGTTAAGCCCAAGTATGCTCTTTCGATAATGAGGAGACATGGTAATGATGAGGCCTAATGACGAGAGTTTGTAATAGCGAAATATGGTTCCTTGAATTCCTTAGGTATGCTTTTAGGTGCTTCTAACAAACACATGTTTATGGTATATATATTGAGTTCTCATCTCCCAGCTTTTCTTCCATATTAGATAATTAAAAAAATTGTTCTTCTTATGAGTGAACTCTTTGCTTTCTCTAACAATTATGACGCAACATTCTTTCCATTATTGTCAAAGGTAACATAGCATGGCTGTGAAACCGTTGGTCGAGTTGGCTTAGGAAGTGGGAGGTCCTGAGTTCAATCCCCAGCGGTGCCACTTATGTGTTCTTCGAGGCATCCCTGAGTGTTGGGGATGAAGTCCCCCGATATTGTGTCCTGTACAGGTACTCTCAAGGTTTAGTATACCCCATTGTCACAAAGTGGCACGTGGGGTTGAGGTTCCTAGGTTATAAAAAAAAATATTATTTCCATTATTTTTTGCTATATGCGTTTTCATCTTTATTGTTTTTACTTTTTAGTATTTTGGCTCACTTAAGTCCAAATTAATAATTCACGTCTCACACCAATGATTATAAATTTATTTATCTATACTCATAGATAAATAACAACGCTACCTGCCCCTGCCCCTGCCACGCAGCGCGGGCTTCCATACTAGTTACATAAAAATGATGTAATGTTAATGATATGACAGATTTTCAATTTTTGTTTATATTATTCATTCAACTCTTACTCTTGTTTGCTTCATAGGTTTGAAAAATGAAGATTTTCGATATAGGTTTTATAAAACAATGAATTTATGGTTGAATTGTTTCCTTATAGAGGAGAAATAAATCGTTGTTTGCTTGCTAGATTTACGATAAATTTGGTTGAGTTGAATTTGTGGGTATTGAATATAAATGAACCTTATTGCCTTCTCGATCGCCGACGTTGTTTTCGAGACCAGTTTTCAACTGTGGATTTTGTATATCAACATCGTGGCCATTTATTCCGAGGCAAACTAAGCTCGGTGAGTCTCGATCTGCGTAGATATGAGGGAAAAGAGAAGCGTCTGGAAGAGAGAGTGGTATAGAAGTTTTTTTGGATATGTTTCGCTTGTCAATTGCAAAAAAAAAAAAAACTAATTCGGTTGGTCACTGGTTGATTAGGCGTTATTCTACAGTATGAGTTCGTTTTATTTTAGTTTGGGTTAAATTTGAGTGATTGAGCAATCAAACAACCAACTCAACATCTGTATCTGTTATGTCATTAAAAAACTAACAGAATCTTACCGAAAGTTAACGGTTAGTGATCAAGCATGAAATGAGGGTTTAATTAGAGTGACCGGTAATTCTTTAAAAAGTTTTAGTGATGACGTAAAACAAACTTATAAGTCCAGTGACCAAACATTCTATTTACAAAGGTTGACAAATCGTCATCTGAAATGTTGGAATAAACTCTGGTTTAACAGTGCTAGACAAAGTTGCTAGACAAAGTCAAAACTAAGTAGTCTGACAACCTTGTTATTTACCCTATTTCTAAAAGCCAATATTATGGTGCTGGGTAAAAAGTGCGTTACCATGCCGCAGTCTCTGATTGGGCCATGTGGAGCTTAGGTGGCAGGACTGGATTCATTTAACCCGAGACCAAAGCACATGAGTATTGAGTTCAGAGTACTCACCCAACCCGCCCACTAACGGAGAACCCTTCTCTGTCCAACTCAAAGGCTTTATTCAAATTTTTTTTTTGCAAAACTGTTTTGTCTTTTTATTAATTAAATTAAACTTACAATGAATGAAAATGAAATTAGTTTGTATTTCGAAAGATTCAGAAAAAAAGAGGTCGACGACGAAACGAACCCAAATGCAGTTCCTCGATCTCTCCGACGGTCTCTCCAAAATCACTCTGTCACCATCGAAAAGCGTCGCCGCCAAATACTAGACGATACAATTGAAAGAAGCGGAGAGACGCCCTTCTTCTCCGACAGTCGCTCTAAAATCACTATGACCACTTGTTTGTGGTCGATCCCTTGGGTTAGGCATAATCTAACCTGGAGTAGCTATCATTCCCTTTTGCTGATGTCATCGCAAGTCATGGATGCTGCAATGGGAGGGTGGGTTTCATGTTTTCCATTTGTATTTCTGGGTTTAAGGAGCAGCAGGGGATTATTTGTTGTCATTGTTGTTTTGTTGGTCTCTCCTTCATAGGGAAGCCGTTTATACTGTAAGGGCCTAATGTTTAAAGGGCGGGGAAGGTAAATATTAACCCAAGTGAGACAGTTTTTCCCTCAAATCAGAGGCATGTCTGACCATTCCTAGAAGCAGAACAGAGGAGATGGTGCAAGGGAAGATCTATGGCACATTATGTTTGTGACAGATGTGGAGGAATGTATATTCCTAGGCATAATTTCTTGATATATATGGAGTCCTCGTAGAACATGATATGGATATGGATTGATGAATCTTTTTTACGGGAAGTTAGTTTGGACAGGGCAAGAACACTATGTTGACTCAGACATGGAAATACCACAAAGTTTGTTGGTATGTGCTGTGATTTTTCTCTCCGGTAGATGTGGACTCTCGGTTGTATTAAGGGATCTATCGTTCGGTACCAATTTCTAGAAATGGTGAACGGTTTGGTGTATGAGAAAGCAGATATATATTAGATTTTGGCCTCAACTGTAGTAAAATGAGACTATGTTCCTTCTTAGTCCATTGAAGTTCAGTTAACATTTAATTAAGATGGTTAGGCATTCAGTTCAAATTGTTAGCTTGGTAATGACATTTCATATTGTAGTTTTCTTTTCTTGAACAACTGCTGAGATTCTTGTTTATTCTTGAGGTTTGTTTGAAATAGAAAGGTTAGACGACAAGTTTGACACACCACCTGCATCTTGAATGGAAGGTATGCCTCTCTACACATTATATTAAGATTACATTTTTATGTATTTATAGTGAATGTAGTAATAAGTTAATTGTGCTGGCAACCTGAATGAATCACTTTGTGATGTGACTTTTGAGAAGACAATTGTTATGATCTACAATATCTACCTTCAATGCTAATAAACGGCTTTGATAACTCTTCCAATACTGATACTAACAAGATAAAGTAATCATGCATATCACAGGTTGTTTAAGAAACTCTCTGCTACAGAATGACAAGATTTCAGGTTACATTGTGTCATCCTCTGAAGTCCTCCTGGACAGAACAATCCACTAATTACTTACAACCAGTACTGGGATTGGGGATTTCTTTATATACGGAGACACCTTGTTTGTACTAAATTGTTCCTAGAGGAGAGGCTATACAACAGCGATTGCAGTGGAATGGGATGAACGACTCCAAACAAGCTTAAAAGGACATAAAAGTTGCAGCTGCAGACAATTACATTGATCCATTATAATCAAGTCATTGCTATTTCATTATCTTTGTATGTACTGTTACATTGAAATCTAGTAGATAAATGAAATTTGATTATCACAGTGGAATGAAATGTGCATAACCCTTTAATATATGAAGTGGTTACTGTAGTTCTTCACCAGATTTATGAAGGCTGGCCTAATGTCCAGTGGATGCTCGATTGAGTTTGCACTGAAGGATCAACCATATGCCAAGATAGTTTAATGCCTCCACGAGTGGGTTATTTGACAAGATTGTGAAATTCATGGGATAGAAAAGCATCAAATACATTGAGATTTGGATATAGTTAACTATGTCAACAATGTGAACATCAATTTTAGTATTTCAGCAGGTCCGAGTCAGGTGATAAGCCAACAAGATAGTTTAATCATAACCTGCCTCAGTTGATGTGAAACTTTTGATATTGCAGGATCATGTTGTTTAAAATTGCAGCAGTTATGATTAATTATCGTCCATATTAATCATTAATAAATATAGATGATTTATTGATTGAGATGACTTTGTATCTGTTAGTCAGTATTTCACAAGGCCTGAGACAAAGTTATCCACTTAATGAAATACAGATAGTTAAGGAGGTAAATTATAATTGATAACAGTTTAGTCATTTCACATGGAAGACTCTAAAATGACCTACTAAGTTCAACTTTTGACCAGGAACGGTATTATATTATACAAAAGCTAAATAAGAGGATCATGCTGCCCTCCCATTTCCACTGCAATTAGCATCAGCTAGGCCATCATGGCTGGATCAGGCACTCATGCAGGAAGCTACTTGGCATTATTCATATTACTTTGTTTTGCTATAAGAGATCTGGTAGCTACGAAGCACACTACTTGGCCCTCTTACAGTCTACTCATAATGATTACTTGACCTTCTTACAATTACGAATGCTAATGTAATGACTGGTTATTTTATTAGATTGGTACCATGGAATGCAACTAACTCAAGATTAAATAGCTAACCCTGGTGTGATATGATATGAATATAGATCTACAACCCATAAAGACCATTAATTAATAATGACCTTCTAATGACGATCCTTTTGCATTCAATCCGTCTCATTCGTAATAACCACTTCATATATTAAAGGGTTATGCAAATCTAAGAGTGTAGAGTGGGGAGAACGCACAAGTATGGATCTTTACCACCCTGCGGAGCAAGGCCTTAATCAAAACAAAATACATAATGAGGCTATTGAGTTGGATTAGTTGGTGGAGAAGGGACACTTCATAGACATCATACTATTGGGAATCTGTTGGGGGATTCAAATCCACTGTCATAAGCATAAAACTGCATATGCACATCAGAAATGAAATGCTTTGTTTCCTCTTGTCTCCCATAAGGTTCCTCTCATTGCCTATATAAACAAGTTCTAGATGACATAGAAGGTATTGCAAATTATCAGTAACCACCTCTCTCAAAAACATGACTGAAAACAAAACCAAGAAAATGGCAGTTGTTTCTGTCCATGCTCGCTCCAACAGTTTTCTGGCTGCAACTTCAATCAGATATCCATAGAAGCCAATGAAGTTTTGGAGGTGAAAGCAGAAGATACCTCAAGTACAGGAACACTGTGACCAAAACAATCCAGGTCTTCAAGGGTATGGATACCAAGAAATCCACTTTATCCAACAACTTTGAGACCGTCTCCATGTTGAAGGAAGCTGAATATGCTGTTATTGAGGTTTTGATGTGCTTGTTGACATTCAATTCTCAATATTCAAATCTGTAATTAAATCATCAAAATCAAACAAACTTTTACATGAATCATCTGTATACAAAATTTTGATACTCAAATCCACAAGTATACAGGGTCTTTACTCATCTCACTTGGGAGAAGCAGTTGTAATGCACTAGTGGATTGTCTGCATGATTTTTGAGGGACTGGTTATAATTACAACAACCCTATTATTTAATTCGAACTACATGTGTGATCTCACTCCCATCATCTTTAATTGTCCTTTCTATTACAACAGCCATCTGAGAAGTTCCCAAATTTCACAGTTTCTTGGCTTTGACCTTCACTATCTATATTGCACAGTACACGACCTTAGAGCTGCATTGACTTCAAGCGGCTGACCACTAGCAGGCCATTCAAAGTTGAAACAAAAGAGTTGAAAAGGTCAGGAGGAGCTCTCATCAACTAAGCAAATTCCCAGAATTCCTAAATTCCCAAACGCAACTAACCCAAAGGGAAGAACAAGCAAACCTGACCAAGTATCGCCGATGCTCGAGTTCATATCTTAAATAAGGACAAAATTAACGAGAGACTTACCTGGAACACGCTGCTAACCACTCCATCAACAACACTCTTGTCTCCACGGCGACCGACCACCACCTTAATCTTCGACGGAGCAGGGAGGAGACAGTGAGGGAGAGGAAGAACCTCAATTTTGGAGAGTGCGTCTGAGATCGAATCGATGACTGATGAGTCTGGAATTGAATTCTCTAGCCTGACAAGCCCACCTAATAAATTTTAGGACTTAAGAATTTTTTGGATCAAGTAAAGCTTGGTCCAAAATATGCTACAAGAATTTCTAAGATTACCAAGTTCATTTATAGTCCAACATCATTAGCTTATTACACAGTTATATTTAGGGTTAATTGCATGATTGGTCACTGAGATTACAAAAAACGTTCAAGTTTGGTCACTCGAAATATTTAAATCCATTGGTGGTACTTCACTCTACAAAAAACCGTTCACGTTTGGTCACTCTCCGTTAGCTGCCGTCTAATTTCCGTTAACAGAGTTTGTTAAGTGATGAGATGGCGGACGAAATCGTCTAATCAGGACTATTTAACCCGTAAATAGTTTGACCCGGCCCACCACGTCATTGAAACCCGCTGGCTCAATTAAACCTACCCAACCCTCTAACCAAACCAGACACGGCCCACCAACCTAACTACCCACCAAAACTAAATCTCTAAATCGAAGAAAAATCAACACCTTACCCTTCTCCATCTAGCGCCGCCTTCCTCCCTCCCGATTTTCTTCCTCTCCACCTCTGAGACGACGATTATGTTGCGCCAATCTCCTTTTTGAAGCTTCAATATGCAGCAGCAGGACTAGCCATCCCAGCACCATTTCTGAAGCAGACCTCTAAGATCCTATCAGATCTGTGCCGTTATGTTCCTCCCTCGCCCCTTTTTTTCTCCAACTCAATCCTCCGGTCAGATCCGCCGCTAGCCCCTCTGTTTCTTCATTTCAAACTCCTTTTCTCCATCAGACACCGCTCTGACTTTCATCCTTAGCTGGACGAAACCGCAACAGTACTCCGGGCTCCGAGAGGTGCCTGCCTTGAAACCCCGTCCTCCACCGCCGACGACTCCCGCATGCCCACCACCTCTTACTCCGCCTCCTCCCTCGCTACCCCCTTCTAAAAAAATCCCTCTAACTACTGCTTGCGGCCACCGTCGTTGTCTTCAGCTAAAATGACATTTTCCCTTCCCCGGGTGTTTGAAGCATGTTTTGCAGATCTTTTGGTGCACGGAGGCTCCAGATTTTGGAGCTTTTCGCCTTGTGACGCAGCAACCGTTTTCCTTCCTCTGCTTCTTCATACCGAATCAGTCGGCTAGATTGACAGGAGACTTTTAGTGATATTTTATCATATTTCGATTGGATTTGGATTGCTCATCTTGATCTCTATTTTCTTCAATTGCTATGCTTTGATGGGTATTATGTTCTATTAAGGGTGGTCTGATTCTTGTCTGATTCAGAGGTGGAGAGGAAGAAAAACGGGAGGGAGGAAGGCGACGCTGCATGGAGAAGGGGAAGGTGTTGATTTTTCTTCGATTTAGGATTTAAACTTGATGGGTAGTTGGGTTGGTGGGTCGGGTCTGGTTTGGTTAGAGGGTTGGGTAGGTTTAGATGAGCTGGCGGGTTTTTCTGATGTGGCAGGTCAGGTCAGACTATTTTCGGGTTAAATAGTGCTGATTAGACGATTTCGTCCGCCACGTCATCACTTAACGGACTCTGTTAACGGAGATGGACGGCAGCTAACGGAGAGTGACCAAACGTGAACGGTTTTGTAAAGTGAAGTATCACCAATGAATTTAAACATTTCAAGTGACCAAACTTGAACATTTTTTGTAATCTCGATGACCAACCATGCAATTAACCCCTCATATTTATTTTGATCATATTAGCTAATTACATAGTTATATTTATCTTAATTGTAAGCTACATTTCAGTGTTGATGTCCTGCGTTGAATTAGAAAAGACGGGAACTTTTAAAGCCATGAAAATGGAAGTAGACTGAACAAAGGATAGGTGTTTGTAGCTGAAGAAGCCGAGCTAGGGCCAGGGTTTTGGGTGGTAAAGGATGCTCTGAATCGCAGTTTGTGACCAATTTTTGAGGAGCTGATTGACTGCCGTACTCCGATTTCTAAAGTAAAGCAGCAAAAGGCAGATCAACGGTGATAAAATGGTGAAATATGGTTTGATTTCATCGTCTGTCAATTGGCTGAATGCTGCCTTCCGCATCCATTCACCGTAACGCACAGCGCTTGAAATTACAACATCAATTAAACCGCAAAAACAATCTTCTTCTTCTTCAGTGGGGATAGTAACCGAGAACAGAGTAGACGGTCTGCACCGCCGTCAGGGAAATCAGAATGAAAGCTCCCAGCAACGATATAATCGTCCACGGATTCGTGCAGTAATCCCTCTTCAGCGACGCCTTGTACCTGTTCCACCGCCGGTGATAATACTCGTTCACCTGCTCACACAACCCGGCGAAGTAGAAATCCCGCAGCACAATCTGCTTGCAGATGTTATTGAACATCGCCGCCACGTCATCCCTCCCCCCGAGATCGTTGGCCACGATCCGCCGCCGCTCCAGCACCTCCACGTCCTTGGCCGTGTCGATCAGCCGGTCCATCAGCAGCACGTACGACGTGATGTACTGCGAGCTCTCCTGGAAGCACTGCTCGAACGCGATGAAGTTCCTGAACAGCGCGTCCGTCGAGTCGTGGACCCGCAGCGGCGGGATCCGGAACACCCCGTTCCTGAACTCCAGGTCGAACAGAGACTTGGTATCGTCCTTCTCGAACCAGATCCCGGCCTCCTTGAGCGCCGCCGCGCAGTGGATGAACTCGATGTTGTTGCTGTTCCTCTTCCCCTTGGTTTCGATTCGAGGGGAGGAAGGGAAGTAGCAGTTGTGGATCAGGTGGAGGAGGTGGTGGCTGTTCTGCCGGCCGCCGGCGCCTAGGGTTTCCTCGTTGACGTTGTTGATCGAGGACCGGAAGAATCGGAGAGCCAGATCCGGTAATGACGGGGTGGCGAGGCCGTTGGCGGTTCGGCGGACCGTGAAATTGAAGAGCCACTCGAGGACGAAGAAGGGGATCTGGTTCTCGAGCAGCGCCAGGTCGCGCTGGAGGGTGAGAATCATCCAGGAAGTGGTGAAGATGGGGTCGCTCTGGAGCTTGGGGTCCGGATTGGAGTAGCGGAGGAGGAGCTCGAGGATGAAGCAGCCGTCGAGGAGCATCATCTTGGCGAGGTCGGTGTTGCTGTAGTTGATCCACTCGGCGTAGGAGGCGCGGACGTCGTTGTCGAAGCGGAGGATGGCCTTGCCGCAGGCGTCGAGCGTGGCGACGGCGTTCTGGGTGCGCTCGAGGAGGGAGAGCATGTACCGCCATTTGTGAGCCTCCATGCCCTTCAGGCTCCGCTCCTCGTGGTGGATGGGACCGACGGAGATGATGTGGGGAGTGTAGGCGTCTTTGTTGGTGTTGCGGAGCTTCGTCGGGACTCTGCAGATCGTCCAGCTGGAGGAGAGCGGGGAGAGCTCGGCGAGCTCGATTTTGATCGACTCCAGCCAGTGGGTGTCGGCCGATTGGATCGAGCTGGGTTCCTCCATGGAATCGAACTGAAGCAGAATCAAAATCAATGAATTTCGTCTATTACACAACTCAATCACTGCAAAAAAATGAATCAGTTGACCAAGAAAGTGAGAACTAAGAACACAGCTTGCTTAGCTAACTTACCAATCCGAAACGAATGGTGTGCTGATGCATGCGATTAACAGCTTGGTTTTCTGAATGAATTTCCTTGAGCTACTATGGCCGCCAAGTGGGCAATAATTGAGTCGAGAGCTGCTGGGAAAAGAGTGGAAGAAGAAGAAGACTCTGCTCTTGTGGACGAAACTATCCCTTTTCTTTCTCTGCAAAACAGTGCTAAACTAGCTTTACCAAAATGGCCCCATCATTAGCAAATTACTAAAACACCTCTTGCTGTAGCCTGTAGTTGTTGAGTTAGTATTGACATAATGACCGTTTCAACGCCACACCAGATGGAAAATTTTGACCACAATTTATACAGTGAGTCCACCCAACTCCATAGAGGAGGAAGGATTGGGGATACAGTAAACTACAAAAGCCCATCAGCAGCCCTCATAAAGTTTGAGATACTTTTTTTGTAAAAAAAAAAAAAAGTTTGAGATACTTTTTCTGATTAGATGAGGGATTAGTGGCGAACTTGACTCCTATTCCTTTCCTATATATAGTATTATTACAAAGGAGCCCCTCAATTATTATTTTTTAGCAACTAAGCTCTTCTGTTACTATATTCTTACAAATCAGCACATGTCCTTCATTTTGTTGAGTTGCTGTAAAAAAAAAGATGAGTCAGCATGCTTACCCAACTCTGAACTCTGAAGGGTGACACCACACATTACACAACCATGAATACCACTTGTTGGTGGATCGAGCGCGAGATTTTTCTTTCTCTTTGAATGGAAACCCTAATTTGGTCTTCTGTAAAACGAATTGGGAATGAGCAAGGTCTAACACGACAGATCGAAATATAGTAGTGTTAAGAAAAAGAAATAAACAGAATGAAACGGCAAATGGGCCCAAATCAAAGGTCTAGAAAGATGGGCTTGAAATATGCGACAAGCCCGTTGTTCAGCTCGTTGACTGCTCCTTGTCTCTTTGATCAAACGGATTCTTAACCAAACCTGTTCTTGAGCAGACTTCCCTGTTCGACTGAGAAACCTGCAAAACAGAGCATCCAACAGCAAGAACCAAACTTTAACCAAAAGCAATCAACACAACGAGAACCCGAGTTTTTACGTGGTATCCGGTACTATTTGATTTAGTACCGACTAATCCACGGCCGAAGGTTCTCAAACGAGACCTCCGACGTTCCACTATGAGCTTTACAACCAATCACTGTTACACTCAATCTCCAGGCAACTCTCCGTCACCGATCAGACTCAGAATTGGCTCTCTCCCTGAAAACCTAACCAAGAATACTCGCTATTCTACCAGCAATTTCCCCAACTGCTACTGACTTCTCCTTTTCACCCTATCTCACAACCCCTGTTTCTCTCTTTCTCGATTGCACAGACAGAGTCTCGAAAAGTGTCCTCTGCTGGTGAGATTACAATTGTATTAATACTCTCATTCTGTCTACCGTTGTCCATGATCTTCTTTTGATTAGTCCGATCTTTCCTTTCTTGATTTTACCATATACTTTCCTTGTCAGGATGTATTCAACCGTTGCTCAAGACTTTCCTTCTTCAGGAATGATTCACAGTTGGCATTACCGAGCCTTGACAAGCTTCTCACAACACCACTTTCTTTTTTCGTTGAATAACACAACACCACTTTCCATGATGAAAGCATGGGATAATAATACCAAATAAGTAAGGCCATAAAATGGTAAAAATACGCATAAATCAATAAGATTGTTGAACAATGACTAAAGATTGTTCATGATGGCAAGGAACGGATCATTTTACGATTTTGAATAGTTGAGTTATAATTTATAATTGGAGTTAGAACCATAACCAACTACTCAATTATCTACTTACAAAAATAACAATGAAACGATAAATCAAAAGTTACGACTTGCTCAAAATATACCGGGACAGGGTAAATTTCAGAGGAACAAAAATACTTTCATATATATTTTATTGGTGATGGAACACAACACCTATAGGTAGTGTTAGTGTATTTTGTCACGACACAACTCATTACTTGTTCAAAAATTGACATAAAATTAATTTATTATATTATAAATGAAATTTCAATTGCAATAAAGACCTAATCTAATCTCTTTTCTCCTTATGCCTTTTCGATCTTTTCCCCAAATAACCTTGAAATTGTCTAGCGACAGCGACAATTCCACTAGTTTGATTCTACCAACTACAACTACAAGTGTAAAAAGAGCATTTTCAGTTTTGAGATATATTAAGAACAAGTTTCCAAGTCAATTTGGCAACTAGTTTGCAGTTTGATAATGCTTGTTTAGTAAAATACATTGAAAGAGACTTATTCAATAGTGTAGACAACACATATTTTTGAGTTTCTTTCACAATGTGAAATCTTTTCGTGGTTGTTTATGAAAACAATGATTGTATAGTCAGTTATTTTTAATCTATGAATTATTTTGATATATTAATTTTAATTAATTTTATTAAATTATTCTTAATTAAATACTTATATATTTACATTATAAAAAGAGTACATGAATAGTTTGAAATACTGCCTCCGCTACTAGATGTCAAAGAATTACTTGAACGTTAAACGGATGAGTCACCACTTCGGCTTGAGCCCAACTGATCATTCATCTACTTATCGGATGTCTCCGAACTCCGAAGGGACGAGTATTCATCTACTTGACACAAATGAAACCTAACAGAAGGGTTCAATTGTAATAAAAAGGTTTGGGGCCTATTTGTTAGAAAATAAAATGGTATAGGAGCCAATTATATTATGTAAATTGCGTCCAACTTCCCATAAGGTTGCCGAGTAATTAACTGCAGAGTTGGTCAACTATTGATCATTCTGATATTTGCGGATTGGTCTGCTGCTTCTTCGCACCTGCTCCTGTGACCTGTCTGTCTTGTGTGAAATTGGAAATAATATTACAAAATAATGGTAAATACAATATAAGCCAAAAATAATAAATAAATATAAATTGCATTTCCTCTGCTTGATTTGTGATAAAAATTGAACGAAAAGTCAATATAAACCATTAAAAATCTAGCTATAAATTGATGGGATATCCTTCTTCCGTTCCGTGACGGACTTTGTTTCTCCAACCAGTTTCCGCTCTTAATCTTAAGCCAGAAAAGCAGCACGAAGAAAAAAAGTCGTCGTCGGACCGGCGGGGAGCGGCGGAGGAGGGTGGAGCATTCATGAGACTAGACGAGAACATAAACCAGTTCAGCAGACACAGCACCGGCGCCAAAGGAGATCGGGGAAGAATAGAGCAAAGAGAGGAATCTCAGAGCCTCCACCGCGGCAGGAGCGCGTCTCTAGATCCCCACCACGCCGCCGCAGACGACCCCCCTCCTTTCATCGACGACATCGATTCGGTCTCCTCCTTCCCTCCGCTGGTCGACGGCTCCCCTGACCCGCAGCAGCAGTCGGCGCCGTTCGTCAACTCCTTCAGCCAATTCAAACGGTGGCCCTGCCACGTCCCCTCGCCGCCGCCGCCGCATCCACTGCACAAATCGGTATCCACGCCTGTTTTGTTCGAGCCGCAGACGGATGCGCGGTCGAATCGGGGTGCGGCGGATCTCAATCTCAACGAGATTCGGATTTCCGACAGTGAGAAACTGGTTGCGGCGGCGGCTGCCAATTTGGGATTTACAAATAGCTTTACGAAGGATCGGATGCTGAAGATGGGGAATCCAGCCTCGCCGTCGCCATCTCCATCGCCTTCCCCTTCGCCGCATGTGAACCCCTTTCGGACGACATCCAATTCGTCGGAGGAGTCTACTCCGAAGCCGAAGCCGACGACGCACGTGGTGGTCGGAGGTATTACTTGCCCGATGGTCCGGAAGCTGTCGCTGGTGCGGCATCGGAACTGCTCAATGAACGGGAAGATTAGCTTCATAAAGACATGATCGGATTAGACGATTTTTTTAAGCTATCCGACCGCCGTAGACCAGGCCGATGAGCAGCGGCGGATCCACAGGATATAAGAGAGCGGTGGGTAGCATTTGAATAAAATATTATATACTATAAACAAAAATATATAATAATATAGTTTTCATTTAAATGTCAATGGTACAAGAAAGTCTTTTAATTTAGCAAATTCATCAATAATCTAATTTCCATTCATAATTATAATATACTCGTTTCAAAGAAAATAGCTAAGTAATCCACGTGAAATTCATCGCTCATTTTGTTGCACAAATCAATGTTCATGTTCCATTGCTGAAAATATTCTCTCTATGGTAGTTGTTGAAACGGTTAGGTCAACACTAAACAAATCAAACGAGAAATCAATTTGTATTATGTGTACATCCATGTTTCCTCCAGCTTAGGGCTGGGAATCCAGACCAAATCGTATGGAGAACCGCGGTCTAGACCGTATCGTATGGTTTGGTCTGGACCGTGAGACCAGAACTATGGTCTGTTCTGGTTTGTGGTCTCCTCCTTTAGTGCGTGGTCTGACGTGGTCTGGACCGCGGTCTACCGCAGTAAACCGTAACAGACCGCGACACACTACCTACTATCTTGGACAAAAATAACACTAAATTGAACCTCCATATGTGTATTTGAAGAACAAAGTTAGTTGATTCTTCATCTAGTTGAGAGCCAACAAATTGCAAAATGATCGCTTATATGTTATCTCCTTATCAAAGTACCACACAAAAATTAGAAAGACTCATAAATAATATTCACATATAATGTCTAGACTATGGAGTCGATAAAAATTGAACACTACAAAAAAATCCGTTCACCTTGATGAGATAAGGATAATTATTGAGAGATATGCGACCATCTTAGTGGTTCAAAATTACCTCGACGTCATCAAAAAGGTTATCAACTGGGAGAACCTTCGGATCACTCGAGAGAGGAGAGAAACGGTAGCACAAAGAGGAATAGGAAAATAAGGCTATTTGAAAATTGAAAAAACGCACTTCTATCCTCATATTTCTTCTCATTTAATACGGTCACAATTTTTTTGTTTCACTAGCATATTCATCACTAGATTTTTTTATAGATACCGGCGAAAGGTTGGAGGGCTAACAAGAGTTAATTTTTTTTAACATGGTCTGTCTGGTCCAGACCATACCGGACCGTATAGTATATGGTCTGGTCCATGGTCTGTGTTCCAACCTCTCGGTCTGGACCACAGACCGTATCTATGGTCTGGTCTGGACCGGACCGCACCGTTTCCCACCCCTACTCCAGCTTCTCTAATAATTTTGCAAGAGAAAAACTTCATCTTCTTCACATGAGTAGTGCATTCTCCAAAGAATGCATCTCATAGCATTCAAAGTCTCGAGGCTAAACTCTTGAGCAAGTTTGTAAATATTTTCTTCATCAAAACACTAAAAAGAACAGTTAGAATCTAGTGCCCCACTCAATTGAGGCAATCTAAATGATGACTCATGAAGTTTGTAAATATTTTCTTAATCAAAATAATGGAAAGAAAACCATATCGACGGGTTGGCGGAGAAATCCATTTTGGGTATGCTCGTCTCCTCGTTCTTGTTTTGTTTTGGGGGGATTGGGAAATTTTTTGATTTTCAAGGAAGGGTGTGCTTTAGTTTAGAGTTTTTATTTTTTATTTTAATGAAACTTACACTTTTAGGTTTTCATGTCTTTTTTCAAATAAGGGTTTAGGGTTTAGAAAATTTAGTATACATTTAGAGTAATGGTTTGGATATGTTCATCTGGACCATTTTTCTAGTTACACAAAATCCTATTATCAAATAAAACTAGACAGGAATTTAAATAGCATTGGGCCAAATACCTAAATCAAAAAATTTTATAAGCACTAAACTAACTCTGGATCCGAAAGAGGGCTGGGCCGGGGCTGGCCCAGCCCTGGATCCGCCACGGCCGATGAGCGGGGTCTGTGCGTCGATTTTTATTTCGTTCCTTTATTGGATTATTATATTATTGCTTAATATGGTTCTTATTTTGGAGCATTTTAACTCAGAAAGAGATCGAAACTATGTCCAGAGTATTCGATAATTGGGTTTTGCTCCCAACGGGGATAGGGTTCAACTTCGACTTGCTAGTTAAACTTCAAACATAAATGGATAAGGTGTTGGACAAGAAGAAATGTCATGATATCAAAAATATTGAGAGAAATGCTAAATTCAAGGAATGAAATACAATATGTTTCTGCCAACGCGTAAATACTCAAATGCATCGTAATATGTTGATGGAAATACTAGTAACATCCTAAGAACTATTTTCCTTAACATGAAGCTTCTTAAATAATTTTACCACACACGTTAAATTTAAAAGTGTGGAACTGGTCTGACCAAAATGCGCTAAGTTGAGAGAAGTTTTGGTTGAACATTGACTCTTGACTAGATAGGCAGGTGGGCCATATAATGGCTTAAAGTAGGGATGGCAACAAAATCCGAACCCATGGGTACTCACCCGATCCAACCCGGTCAACGCGGGTAAAATCCGTGTTGACGGGTTTTGGGTCGGGTTTGGGTTTAAACTCGTTCACTATTCATCGGGTTGGGTTGGGTTTGGGTTTAGGTAAACCCGACCATGAGTACCCGCCCACACCCATATAATTAATTTTCTCGGTATATTTAATATTCGAAACAACTAATCTTATTTATGTTTGTCGAGACATGTCTAATTTTTTCTTTTTAATTGTGTAGAATGAAGTTGATGTTATCTAGTAGAGAGTGAAGAAACTTAATTGAAAGGAAGAAGCTTTCAATTAATCATGTTATTTGTAGATAATTTGTGATTTGCTTCAATTTTCTTGAGTTTTCTAGATTGGTGTTGATTAATTTGTATAGTTAATTTGTAATTTGCTTGAATTTTCTAGAATGGTGTTTTATATATGGATATTTTGTATTGAGAGATTGATATTTGACTTTAATTTTGATAGGAACTTGTTATTGTAAATTTTTTACGACAAAAACCCGTGGGTACCCATGAACCCGCGGATACCCAGCAGGTTGGGTTGGGTTTGAGTTTTTCAAACCCAGTGGGTTTTACCCCGGGTTTTTTTCACGGATAAACACATGAGTTTGGATTTGGATTTGGCAAAACCCCACCCAACCCGACTCATTGCCATCCCTAGCTTAAAGTCGCTTTCTCGTGTCAACCCTCAAAACTAATAAATATCAACTTTCACTAGGCTAAATTACAAGTTTGGTCACTCGAATTATACAAATCTTTCATGTTTGCCATCTTAATTACTTTTCTTTCTTATTTACCACTAACTTTACGAATCATTTCACCGTTAGTCACCGACCGTTACAGTCTGTTAAATTTGTCCTATATGGCAGTCAACTATAAATTTTGACCGTTAACTAGAGGACGTGGATATTAAAAAAAAATTATTTGTCCACCTCATTATTCCACTTACTTTATGTATATGACTTTATCATATTACCTAATTAATAAAATTTAAAAAAATAAATAATATGATTGATTTATTCTCCAATAGTCAAGATCCGACGGACGAGATTGTCGTTGTACGCAGCCGCGTTCGCCACGCTGGCGCCGATCTCGCTCCGGTCGCCCTTCGACGGCCATCTCGTCTCCGAAACCACCATCTCGATGTCGTCAAGCTTTAGCGCCGACATTGCCGCAAACACGGTGTCGATCTGGGAATCGAAGAAGCTGAAGTACCTCAACCCGCTGCCGGCTTCGACGATGCCGGGATTCTCCCGGAATAGAGCGTATGTATTCCAGCTAGATGACGTCGAAGTTTGCTTCGTAAGCGAAGAATGGGTAAGCATTCACCATCAGGTACGAGCCGGTCTCGCGGAGCCACTCCAGTCTCCAGCATTGGGCGAAAAACCGGCTCGATGAGCTCCTGCTGAAACGACTTCGCTTAATATATAATGTAATATTGTGCACTACATAATATATGGAATCATAAAAAAAACTCCACTCAACCAACTTTTCAGTTTAATTCACACAACCTCTTCCAATCTTGTTTCATTTTTCTTTCTGAAACCATACTACTCAAAACCTTGTCCTTTAATTTCCTCCTAATTATTGGGACCAACTGGTTTATGACATGGTATCAGAGCTGATTTTACCAATTGGTCGTGTGTTCGAATCTCCACGACCCCCCAATATTAACAGTTGTCTTCAAGCACATGGTATGGCGGGCCTGTGCAAACTTCAAGCCCATGAGTCGGCTTTCGTTTGAGGGGACGTGTTAGTGTTGTGGTATATGATCCACAATTGAACCTCTCCCAACAACTCGAGTTATTGGGATCAACTGGTTCTTGACATGGCATCAGCGCCTTCTGTGACCGAGAGGTCTTGTGTTCGATTCCCGGTGACCCCCATTTTTTAAGCACATGGTATTATGATCATTTGAACTTGGACTGGAGCTAAGTGATGACATTGTTATCGGCTTGAAGGGCCTTGGCCACAACTTTGACGGGGATTTTGGGGTTGGAGCCGAGAACCACGGTTAGCAGCGGCTGGGTCCCAGGGTTCTCGCTATTGAGCGCGACGATGACGAAGGCAGGTCCCTTGCCGACGTTCCTCTAGAAGTGGGTGAGCACTTGGGGGAAGACGAAGGCCTCGCCTGGGGGAAGAAAGGAGACGGAGGCGTCATGGCTCTTTATTTTTTCGGAATAAATTAATCATATTATTTATTTATATTTTTGTAATTTAATAAATAATCATATTATTTATTTTGGTAATTCAAGTTGAGAATAAATCAATCATATTATTTATTTTTATAATTTAATTAATTCTTGTAAAATAGGTAATATGATAAATTATATACACTAAAATAATTTAGTAAATGTAGTGACCTAACTTGTAATTTACCTAAAAAATTACAACGGTCACTAGTTAAGTTATGGGGTATGGTTATGGTGACATTCAAGTCACCGTGTTTTGGAGAAAACAATCGATCACTTTTATAGTGGTAGAGACAGGAATTGAAACTATTTGTGTTCTCTTTATAGATTATAAATATATAATTATTTAATTTATATTAAAATTAATAACATCCAAATAATTCATTTATAAATAAAGATATAACTGAATAATACAGTCATTATTTTCAAATACAACCACGATGGGTTTTCCTATTGTAAAAGAAATTGAAAATACATTCATTTTCTACACTAATAAGTCGGTCCCTTTCAATGTATCCGAAGAGTAAAATCATACTTGATCACCGACAAGGAAAGGGAGAGCTAAAACCAGTGGAATCGATGTTGGACTACTTTAGGGGTGCTGGGCAAAAGATCGAACATGCCTAAGGAGAAAAGAGATATGAATAGGTGAGTGTCGAAAGAGATTTTCTCGAGACAAACGACAAGCCGCTCGTGAGTAGGTTGGCTCATTTGCAGCCAATGCAGTCAAAAGCGCGATTCCGCGTAGAACCATTTTGGTGATCTAGAAGCGTAAAATCGTAAGCATTTAAGCGCAGATTTTGACTAGACTTGTAAGTGAAAATCATGATTCTGCGTAGAAGCACTACAACAAAAAACAGATTTTGTAACGACACGAATTGTCACCAAATGTTTATGTGAGTGTGGTTAACCGAGTGTAAGTACGGTTAACCGAGTTTATTAAAAATGAAATTGTGATAAGTTTTTGGTCTATTAAAACCGATAACCGAATGGTAGGATTGCCTGAGAAGGCAAAAAAGATCTGATCCTGGAAAATATCCGATTGAGCCCCCTGTGATGAAAAAATTATGTCACATAAACTGGTGGTTATGCGGCGGACCTGGTCCGTCATGTCAGTCGCTGTTCGGTAGTTATTAGAGGGTCGCTTGGCTAACCGAAAACTGACCCTTTGGTTTTTTCTTAAACCGAAACCGACCAAAATCCACGTCACCTATAAACCGTTACAAAATGAATTGGTGTTTCACTTCGTCACATAAGAATGGACTTCAGGTGACGACAATTTTCATTACGTAAAGAAGAGTATTTGCAACGTGAATATCTCGTCACATAAAAGTTACTTTGTGTGACGAAATAATTTGTTATATATTTGACTTTGGTGACGGGTTTCAGCCGTCACTAAAAGGTGAATTAGAATGTGACTTCTAATAACAATTTCTGTTTCGGCAAGCACCTAGGTGAAGCACAAGAAAAGTCGAACTAGTATCTAATATTCTTCACCATTAATTTAAACATAGAAGTGTTTATACAAGATGAACACGAAGCAAATTAAAAAAAAAAAAACAATATGCTCCATGGTTGTTATTTAATGTCAATGACAAGTAAATTCATGTGTGTTCAAACACTTCTATAACTAGGAAACAAAAATAAGACCACAAGACAGTTTACATTACGGAAGATCGCATCATCGTTACTTCTACCCTGAGGCACTCCCTTGACTGCATATCGATAACCCTGAATGCATAATGATTAATGAAATATATATTGAGCTTAAGTATTAAGAGTGGACAAAGCATATCTTGAGGTACGTTGAGACCGAAATCAACAAAATAATGATTATGCAGGGCCGTCCCATGATACTCGGAAGCCCTGTTCGACAATCTAAAATGTGGCCTCAAAAATTTTTCTTGAAAATTTAATAATTTTCGAATCGCCGTCAAGATTGGCTACTAGTATCCAAACTCCTCAATTCTCTGTTTTTGTATACGCTGAGAACTACCTTTTTCATATTTTTGGATTGACATAATTAAAAATATAATCAAAGATTAATTATTTCAAATTTCCAATCAATATTAAGTTCCCTGCAAAAGAAAAAAAAATTTAGAACTTAAAACAAGTTGGTTAGAAACCTGGATAGTAGGGATGGACATCGATCAGGAGTTAATTAGAATGGGGTGTGAATAATTAATATTTAAGCTTTGGATGATTTGGGGTGGGGAAAGAGAAGAAGTAAGACGTTTAAATACTCTAATGGTTAGTAAAAATTCAATAAATGACTCTCAGTTTAGTGACTGAATCGCCTTTTTAATGAAAAAGAGGTTCAAGGTTCGATTCTCTTCCCTATCAGTTGTCATCCTTGTATATTTGATTTAACCCTTCCGTGTCAGTTGCCATCCTTGTACATTTGATTTTTGTGTGGGCTTTGCCAGCCCAAGGAGGCCCAGGTTGGCTCCGGCGAGACTAATGGAATAGAGGCCCATAAAACTTGAGGCACAACAGACTTGTGGATTATGAGGCTCCATTCTGGCTTATGGATTAGAGGCCCCATAAAACTTGAGGCCCTGTGCTGTGGGTCTGACCAGCACAGGGCCTGGGCCGGGCCTGTGACTATGATATACAGAAATTGGCTAGCAAATAGTAAAAGTATCTATCTTGTTTAATAGTACTCAAATCATACATTAAAATGAAGTGAAGAGAATAATCACTTTCACTACAAGATTGATGGCCAAAAGAGATCCAGGGAAGCTTATTTTGTTCACAAACAGAGACAAACTATACCTAAAGAAGGGCACAGGGTTCACACCTCTAACGTAACGGAGTAGTCGAGAGAAAACACAGGCATCTCCTTGACACAGCCTGGGCGCTTATGTTTCGCGCGAATCTACCGTTGAAATTCTGGGGGGAATCAGTGCTCACAGCTACTTATTTGATAAATCGACTGCCTTCCAAGGTTCTTGGAAATCGCACCCCCTACGAAGTGCTCTTGGGCAAGGTTCCAACCTATGATCATCTTCGTGTTTTCGGGTGCTTGGCCTATGGAAAGGACACACACAAGAACCTTCCAAAATTTGCAGAACGTGGACATCCATCTATTTTTGTTGGGTACCCAGCAAGTCAGAAGGGTTATCGGCTGTGGGACTTGGAGGCCCGAAGGTTTTACGTCAGCCGTGATGTTATTTTCATGGAAAATATATTTCCTTGTCATGCAGGTTCAGGGGACTTCTCCCAGCTCTTGGCGCATTGCCCCCCTTCACCTGCTGCTGTTGCTCCCGAAACCGAAGAAGTGCAGGCACCCTCGCCAGCTAATACTCCAGTCGAGGATGTTCGGGAAGCAGGAGATGTTGGCAACACCGCCTCTGAAACCACTTTACCCTCGAGTGAGAACTCGGTCGCTGACCCGGGTACATCGGATTTTCCTCCCTCAAACCCGCCGGTGCGGCGCAGCTTGCGAACTCGCACAGTTCCTAAGCATTTGGATGTTTACGAGGCCGAGCTGCCGCCATCCAACATTCCTTACCCCATCGAAGATCACGTGGGATATCATGCTGTCTCCCACCCTCACCGAGCCTTCTTGTCAGCTGTGGCTCGGACCCCTGAGCCAAATTACTTCCATCAAGCCATTCGTCACATCGAGTGGAGGGAAGCTATGAAACGTGAGATTAAAGCACTGGAAGAAAATCACACTTGGACACTTGTTCCACTGCCGCCAGGGAAGAGAGCCATTACACCAAAATGGGTATACAAGATCAAGTATCATCCCGACGGCAGCATCGAGCGATACAAGGCCAGGCTCGTTGCAAAGGGGTTCGCGCAGGTTGAGGGGGTGGATGATCATGACACGTATGCTCCGGTTGCCAAGCTGGTTAGCGTACGTACTCTTCTCTTAGTAGCTGCAGTTCGTGGCTGGGCTGTGGACCAGCTGGACGTCAACAACGCCTTTTTGCATGGGGACCTCGACGAAGAAGTCTACATGAAGATCCCTGATGGCTTTGCAACCCCTGGTGACACTCGTGTATGTCGTCTCCACAAGTCCTTGTACGGATTGAAGCAAGCCTCTCGTAACTGGTATGCTAAGTTCACTTCGACTCTGTTGGGTCTCGGTTTTACGCGTTCATGGGCAGATTACTCTTTGTTTGTTCGGAAAACGGCTACCAGTTTTGTTACAGCTTTAATATACGTTGATGACGTCATTCTTGCCGGTGATGATCGTGCGTTTATGGAGCATGTTAAGTCCACTTTGGATGATCGGTTCGGAATCAAGAACTTGGGGCTGCTCAAGTACTTCTTGGGCATTGAAGTTGCTCGCTCACAGAAGGGTATAGTGCTCAGTCAGCGCAAATATACTCTTGATCTCCTTCAGGATGCAGGGCTTACGGGGGGCGCCCTGCTTCCGTTCCAGTTGAGCAAAATCACCCTCTCACTCATCCGGCTACCGATGATGTAGTCGAGGAAGTCGATAGATCCGCCTATCATCGGCTCGTTGGTCGGTTACAATGCATTCACCGACTTCTGCGCACGCAGCTGCTGCAGATCGTGTCCTACGCTACTTGAAGAATGCACCGGGCCAGGGGATTTTACTCCCTTCTCATGGGACTCTCGAGTTAACTGCCTACTGCGACGCTGATTGGGTAGGTTGTCAGACGACATGCAGGTCTACCTCTGGGTATTTTATTATGTTGGGTAATGCCCCTGTTTCCTGGCGTACCAAGAAACAGACTGTTGTGGCTCGTTCCTCAGCCGAGGCCGAGTATCGTTCTATGGCCAGTGATGTCAGTGAGGTTCTTTGGCTTCGAGCTCTTCTTCGTGACTTGGGGGTTACTCAGTCTACTCCCACTGTTCTCCACTGTGACAACAAGGCAGCACTGCACATAGCGTCTAATCCTATGTTTCACGAGCGGACTAAGCACGTTGAACTTGACTGCTACTTTGTTCGAGATCATGTTACCAGCCGCACCATTCTTCCTACGAAGATTGCTTCTCACGACCAGGTGGCTGATCTCTTCACCAAAGGCCTCGGCAGTGACCAGTTCCACTATCTCCTCTCCAAGCTCGGCATTTGCAACCTGCATGCTTCGCTTGCGGGAGGTAAAGGGTTTACGTGCATGTACATGAGTAGGGTTAGTTTGGTATTTTAGCCTTACTAATACCTACGGCTCTGATACCATGAAAAATCTAAGATACGATAAAATAGAGAACACGACACAAGCGATTTACGTGGTATCCTCGTTCGGTATGAACGAGACTAATCCACGGAGAAGGAGAACCCCTTCTCAGTCTTTTCTTATTCGTATCTCAAGTCTACTGCGGAGCCAATTACAAGAGCTATATAAACAACCCTAAAGCACAATTAACCTAGGGTTGGCCGTAGGTATTAGTAAGGCTAAAATACCAAACTAACCCTACTCATGTACATGCACGTAAACCCTTTAAGCCTCTGCAACAATTTGCAGCCCCAAACCACTTGAAGATTCGTGAGAATTCCATTCAACTAAATGTCTGTACACAAGGAAGAAAGAAAGAATCGAGGCCAAGAACAACCTGTAAGAAAGCAAGAAATTAGATGATGCTGCTAAATTATCTGAAATTCACATGGTAACTTGCGAGAGAGCAAGTCCGATAAATTAAATGCAGAATTAGAACGAAGTCATCATTCTAGAAACTTAGCTCCATTCTTCCATCCACTGTTCTATTTTTGATCACGTAATCAACCAATGAGCTAATTCACGCTCTCTCCTCATATTTGCTCATGCGACTCTTTTCTTAACAACTCATATAGAGTTAGCAGCTCATCTCTCAACAGATCTTGCGCCGGCTTCACCACCATTGTTGCGCCGGAAGTCGTTTCCACGGGGCGGACTCCTCTCCCACGAGCAAATCTGTTTCTCCAATCCTCCAATTGCAGACTGCGATTCTGGGGCGGTGGTGCTTTGCTCCAGCGTTGCAGCTCCGTTAGAGGGAGAAGGAGAAGGGAAAATCGACGGGATTGGCGGCTCTGGGTAGACGAGATAGGCTCTGGGAAGGACAAATTAACGGGTCTTTGCTTGGAGGGAGGCTAGGTAAACGAAGAGGGCAGGGGGAAGGGCAAATCGACAGGAAGGGGGGCGTTGGTCTTTAATTGGAGGGACGGTGACTGGTGAGGTAGACGAAGAAGGGGAAGGGTGGCTCTGGGGAGATGAGGTAGACGAATGGGGTTAGAGGAAGGACAAATTTGACTTTTATTTTTTGTGGTAAAAAATCCCAGATCCTTAAACAAACAAGTAATTTTGCTAAATCTCTCACAAATCTCTTGTATTAAAATCCTGGGAATTTAGTTGAGGAATTTGAGATCAAATCTCTCGTTTTAAAATTCTGGATCCAAATGACCCTTAAATGCATAAGCCTCTCCTCATCATAAACAATAGTGGAATTCCAATAACATGCTCAATCAAGCTAATTATCCGAGATAAGAGAAAGCTAAAGGTAATATGTGAGAAGTTAGGGGTCGTTTGGAGAATATGAGTTTAAATCTATAGATTGTCAACAATCTAAAGATTCTAACTCTTCGGATTGTTGAAAATAGATTTTAAAATGTTTATTGTTTGGTAACTGTGATTGTTAACATTCAATGAAAATAAAAAAATTATTTTTATATTAAATAACGTGTTTATCCTTAATAAAAAATTAGAGTGGTTCGAGAAATATTAAAAACTTTGTTGATAAATATATTTAATATGATAAATAAATAAAACAAAGAGAAAAAGTAGGAGAAAAAAATCTCACGAATCAAGATATAGAATCTCTCCGATTATGAGAGATTTGATATCCGTAGATTTTAGAGATTTGAAATCTCTAAAGCTCAAATCTACAATACAAAAAATAACAAAAAAACATAACTTTCTACAAAATCTACGGATTCAATGAATCCACGCCCTAAATCCCATTCTCCAAACGACCCCTTAGAACCACTACAACAAAGTAGACCAATCTAAATCACTAACATAGATCCATTCAATCTAGCACAAATAATCAAGTTACACAAAAAAGAAAGTCAAGAGAGCTCAAAGTAGAAAGGCAACAACATCTAAGGTGAGCTAAACAAACAAGAAGCTAAAAAGTAGTAATAGAAAATTCATTTGAAGCATTAGTTTTTGGCAAACGACAGGACATGAAAGTTGTATCCACATGCAAGAGGCAGGATGAAGAAAAAATCACTGAGTTCGCAATAGCCAGTCGATCGAGCATATCGTGAGCATTAAATAGAACATCTAATTCTCAAGGTGAACTAACACTCATCAAAATTCTAGAAGCAAATGACCTCATAATTTGACGGATGGTTTTTCTGAACACATACCAAATAATTTTTCTAAATACATTTATGTTACACTGAACTCAATTTTTCTAGTGTTTTTAATATAAATATATATATTTATGTGACACGTTTGCGTCACGCAAGGTTATTAAACATATGTGACAAAATAATTTGTTATAAAAAATTATTAACTTTAGGTAACAAAAAAATTCGTCACAATAAAATATTTCTTTGTCACATTTGGTATTTTTCAGAGTCTATAAAAAAGTTCCATTTTTATGTGACAATCAACCAAGTTTGTCACGTAAAGTGTATCTTATGTGTTAGGAATCGAACAATTGAAACAATGGTTACCGAATCTGGCTAAGTCGTGGACTAGGTCACTTTCTTTAAGACTTCGCGGCAATAGCACGTAATGCGCACGACAGACTATCAGCCGGCCGCCTCTAGGATAAAACAATCACTCTTTGTTTTTCTCTCCGCTTGTGCGAAATCAGAGCTCTTTGAGTCTCACTCTCTTCGTATTTTTGCTCTATATCTTTAGGGTTAGACAACTCATTTATTTATATAGGATGAGACCTTCAGACTTCCCTCTTGGTGGATGATTGAGAATAATCTTAAGGAAGGAAATCAAAAGTAATAACTCCTTATTAGACTTTCCTTTAGCACATAAAATTAACACCATTGATAAAAGTTTCCTTCAATAAAAGAAATCAATCTGATTGATTGAAATTTTCCGTTAGTGTGGGTAATTGATATGATCATGAAATATTCCTTCAATATGAAAAATCAATCCAATTGATTGGAACTTTTCGTTAATTTGGTCAATTAATTCTGATTGAGGAAATATTTCCTTCAATACGGAGAATTAATCTGAATTCACTTCACTTACCTTTTTCAAGGACATTCCTTTAGTTTTTTCAAACTATTCATATTTCTCAACAATCCCCCACTTGAATATTTTTAAAAACTTCCATTGAGCATCAATAGTAGTATAAGATCGGGCATAAGCTAAGTTATTGCGAACATTTGAACCTTAGCATAGTGGTTACACTTTCGATTTCATAAGAGTGACTCATAGTCTTGAACCCTATGTCAGACAGTGTAGCACGCTGGATCTTTTTATTGAGTGTTACTCTCTCATAGCCCGTGCGTTTTATGGCCCAGCACGTTATCCCGGTTTAGTGAACGCTCTAGCAACTTTGTGCCTCCAAAGTTCCATAGGAAGCGGCCGCACTCCCACATTCACACATGTGAGTCTATTAGAAGTAAGCCCAAAGTAAAGTACTTCACTCCACATTGAGTATATACCTCATTAAGAGTTACTATTAACTCAACCTTTAGGCTTTGGGATTCATGCTTCAATATGCATGAACTTTTCTCAATATTACTCATGACTTGTTATTACCCATTGAACCCATTTCATGGGATCTCTATCGGGTCGGGTACCGTCACTTGTAATCCATGGTTCGGTAGGCATAAGTCTCATACCCTTGGCGGTATTCTGGACTTTCTCTCTAGGTAATCCTTTCGTCAAAGGATCAGCTAGATTATGTTCGGATCTTATATGATCCACCCTCATTGTTCCTATCGTTAGGAGTTCTCTTACTAATCCGGGCCTAATTGTACGCATTTTACACCCGTTTTCCTTAGGCATTTGTGGCAATTGTGCTCCTAAAAGGGTGGTTTTACGCTAGGTTTCTTGTGTTTTAGCATGTTTAAGGATCTAACAGATGAAACCAGCCCCGAAGTCGAAAGTTGGATGAAAAGGAGCGAAAACCGAGAGAGGAGGTGAAAAACCGGCAGTTCACAGTTTCCCCTTGTGAGTTCACGGTCTGCTAAGACCGTGAAGAGGAGGCATGGGCCGTGAACATCAAGGCGTCCAGGGCACTTGCCGAAGTTACTGACGCCAGGCGAGTTCACGATCACTAAGACCGTGAACTGGAGCTATTGCCCGTGAACTAGGGGTGGGAAAACGGTTCGGTAAACCCGAACCAAACCCGAATTAAACCAAACCGAAACCGAAATAATGTTATTCAATTCGGAAGGAAAATATGGATATTTCAGAATTCAGGGCTCTTTCAACCGAACCGAAATTCCAAATTTCCCACCAAAATACTATAATTGCAACCTCCAAATGGTGGATTTTTATGTTTGTAGTTGTTTTTAGACTTAAATATTTGAAATTTTTTTATCATTGATGATGCATATAATTGCATTTTTAGGGGTGAAAAATAATTTAAAAGTAAGAAGATACAAGTAGCGTCACAAATTCGGTTTTCTGTGAAAAACCAAACCGAACCGAATTATAATTCGATTTAAACCGACCGAACCGAATTATAATTCGGTTCGAGGTTTGGTAGAATTGAGGGACCCTGTATTCATAATTTTGGTTCGGTCGAAACCGAACCGACCGAATGCCGACCCCTACCGTGAACCTGAGCAATCAAAGCGGTGCGTTTCGACGCCGACCTTGAGTTCATGGACGTGTTCAAGAGTTCACGACCGTGAACTGAGACCGTGAACTAAGCTCGATCTCTGTTTAAAAGGAGCACTGAAAGGAAGAGAGAGGGAGATCCCAAGAGTGAGAAACTGTCTTCTTCTTCAGATTTTAGAGAGAGAAAGAACGAACCATAGAAGAAAGAAGGCTAGGGTTTGCTCCAAGTGGTGAATTGGGAAGATTCTCCCAAAGAGAAGATCAACACAAGCTCAAAGGAGATTGGAGGCATCACCATGATGGTTTCTACCTCTTCCTCTTGTGTTCTTCCCCTTTCTAGCATGGAGTAGTTTCCTTTTTCACTTGGGTGTTGTGAAACCCTAACTATTTACCATGTAGTTGTTGTGTGGTTTGAATGATTGTTTATGGGTGTTGTTTAATTCAATGATTGAGGTATTTTTCATGATGATTGTGCATGTTTGTGCTTAGCAATCTAATTGGCCATTCTAACCTAGATTAGAGGGAAAACCACCTTTTAAGGGAGGCTCAATTGAGTTTGGATTCCTTGGGCTTTTTAAGTCACCAATCTAGGTTAATGTAGGGCAAACCTCTATGTTGAATTAAAAAATTTGGTTAAGAGAGATTAAGCCGACCAACCCTTGGGTTGAGTGAGAGAGTAAGTCAACTATCGATTGCCTTAACCAAGAGGGCTTCTTGAGTAGCCTATAATGTATCCCTTGGTTTGACAATTAAGAGTGTGTCTACGACCATTGTTGCATTTCCTAGAGGTTCGCGGTCACCTTGCCCATAGAAATCACTTCGATTCACATGCCATGGTAGTAGTTAGGGGGAAGCGACGCCCGAGTGATCCTTCTCACAAAGAGCTTTCAAAACCATTTACTTTTGCCTTGTTCTACTTTAATTAGCAAACTTTTCAACCAAAACCGATTTGCTAGATAATGTTTCCACGGACCTTCCCGAGTTGATATTTAAACATACTTTCCCTACTAAGGTTTATGCTTGGAACTTAGGAGGGAATTAATTGTGATATTAGGAGCGAGTCAATTACAGTAATGTGCTTACGATGAATCTGACATCTCTTTCCGTTGTAAAACCGGTTCTCGACTTTAGGGATAACTGCGATGCTATCACAATGGATCAATACTGGAGGGACTGGCCTTTCCCACATGGGAATCTCCGACGATAATCCTCTCAGCCAACTTGCTTCTTCACTAGCCGTTGCTAGTGCTATCATCTCTGATTCCATAGTTTATTGAGCTAGGATTGATTGTTTCTAACACTTGCAAGACACAGCTCCTCCAGCGATGTTAAAAATATAACCACTGGTTGCCTTGGAGTTGTCTGATAGAGCAGGAAACCTTTGATAGTGTATATCAAGGTTTGTTGTTCTCTTGTCGTATCTCATGACCCTCTCTATTGCATTCCAATGCTCTCTACTAGGACAACTATTAAACCTGCCAAGCAATCCCACGACATATGCAATGTCTGGTCGAGTGTAATCCGCCGCATAACGGAGACTGCCAATGATGCTAGCATATTCAAATTGTCTTACACTGTCTCTAGTGTTCTTGAATAGCTTTACACTAGCATCATACGAAGTACACGCAGGTTTACAATCGAAATAATTATATTTCTTAAAGATCTTCTCTATGTAGCTAGATTGATCTAGAGAATAACAATTTGTTGTTCTAGTTATCTGGATTCCAAGCATAAAATTAACTTCACCCAGATCTTTGACCTCAAAGTTCTCTCTCAACATGCCTTTTGCTTCATTGACCACGTGAATATTTGTATCAAATATCAACATGTCATCTACATACAAACATATGATAGTGCGAGTGTTATTCTCTAATTTGTAGTAAATACACTTTCACTTTCATTCACCTTAAAGCCATTCGAGAGAACTAGATTGTCAAACTTCTCATGTCACTATTTTGGATCCTGTTTCAAACCATACAATAATTTGTTTAACTTACAGACTTTTGAGGCATGTTTAGGAATAACAAACCCTTCAGGTTGCTCCATATAGATTTCTTCATCCAAATCACCATTCAAAAACACGGTTTTAACATCTATTTGATGTACCACGAGATTGTTCAAGGAAGAAAGAGCAAACATGAGACAAATGGATGTTATTCTAGATACAGGTGAGTAGATATCGAAGAAATCTACATTCTCTCTGTCCATATCCTTTAACTACTAGGAGAGCTCGTAACCTTTCAATTGCACCATCAAGTCTCCGTTTCGTTTTAGAACCCATTTATTACCTAAGACTTTGCAGCCAGGAGGTAATCTGTAAGATGCCAAGTCTTATTTTCTTCCAACGAATCCATTTCATCTCTAACGACCTCATTCCAAAAATCTGCATTTATGGAAGTTAACGCTTCGTGCAAACTTTTAGGATATTCGAGGGTGTATACTGTAGTAAAGTCATCACCAAAATCTTTGGAGATTCTAGTTCCGTTATCTCTAATACCAGGTAGTACATTACCCCCACTATTTTTTGGTTTAAATGGAAATCGCATCTCAAAGAAATCAACATCAATGGATTCTATTAATAGTACAAGCATTCAAATCATAAAATCTATATGCCTTACTAGTTGCAGCATAGCCAATGAAGACACATTCATATGCTCGACTAGCCAACTTAACACTCTTAGGATCCAGAATTCTTACGTAGGCCAAACAACCCCACGTTCTTAAATAGGACATATTAGGTGTCTTATTCTTCAAGATCTCGTAGGGTGACTCTTTTCTGTTTGTTTTTGGAAGATGATTAAGAACATAGCAAACAGCCAACAAAATATCACCCCACCAAGAAGCAGCAGCTCCAAAATTGAGCATAATAGCCAAAACTAATTTTGTAAACGTCCTATTTTTCGCTCAGTTTTACCATTCATTTATGGTGAATATGGTGTCGTGGTTTCATGAATGATACCATGTGAGCTATAGAATTCATTGAAGGGATTAGAGTCATACTCTGATTCTCTATCACTCCTATGTCCTTTGTTTTTCTATTGCACTGATTTTCTAATTCAATCACAAATACCTTAAACATATCAAGGGTATCAATTTTGTTTTTATCAAATAAACAATAGGATAATCAGAGCAATCATCTATGAATCGTGGTCCATGAAATCGTACCGTACCGACGGTTCAACCACGAAATATCAGTATCGGAGGCTAAATCGGTATGCGGTATTTAACGGTCTAACGTTTCAACTACGGTAAAACCACGGTTTTATCATAAAATATCATACCGTTGACTTTTCTGGTAAGATACCCGGTACGGTTTCATGGACCATGCTATGAATGTGATAAAGTATCTCTTGCCATTCCTAGTTAATGTCCCATCAAGTTCACAAATATCATAATGAATCAGATTTAGGGGTTCTGATTCTCTAACCATAGATTTATGGGGCGTTTTTCGTTATCTTAGCTTGACTACATAAATCACATTTATCAAATTCATCCACTAAGGGTTTAGGGATGTGTCCTAAGTTGCTCAGATTCTTCATGATTCATGTGTTCACATCATAAAGACGAGCATGCCAAACATTAAAACCACACAACATGTAAATAGAAGAATTCACCTTATTGCCTTCAACATTCAACTTAAACATCACATCACAAGCATAACCCTTTCCCACAAAGTTTCCATTCTTAGTAAGAGTATACAAGTCAGCCCCAATAGTTTGAGTAAACCCACCCAGCCTTATTAAGAAGATAGATCGAAACAAGATTCTTCCTTATCTCTGGAGTGTGCAAGATATCTTTCAGAATCATCGTCTTTCCAGAAGTAAAGTTCAGCTCCATATCCCCAGAACTAGCAACTATAGTGGTGTGGGTAGTCCCCAACAACATTTTCTTATCAACAGGTGCCTCATTGTATGTCTTGAACATAACACGATTATTGCATACGTGTTTTGAGGCTCCAGTATCTAGTCACCATCCTTATGTGTTACCAATGAGGTTAACTTTCGCTATCATATATGTGATCATGGCCACCAAGTCCTCCTCGGTCAATTTAACACTAGCAACAATGTTAGACTTGTTTCTGCCCTTTCATGCCATATGACCTGGTTTCCCGCAATTATAGCAGAAAATAGAGTGTCATTGTTAGAGGGTTGGGCCACGATCTTCTTGCTACCTTGAGGGGCACCATTCTGATTGGGGTGGACCTTCTGGCTCTGATTCTTGAAACCCTTAGGGTTGGGTTTCAGAGCTCTAGGAGTGGATCGTCTAGTACTGAGAACTAGTAATTCTTCATTCATATCTTGTTTACGACCATCTTCCTCTACCCTTAGGCGAGTTATCAAAATTTTTAGTGAAAATTCTTTAGTTTTATGCCTAAGAGCATTCTTAAAATCTTTCCACGAAGGGGGAAACTTATCTATTATGCAAGCAACTTGAAACTGATTGTCCATAGGCATACCTTCAGAAACGAACTCATGAGCTATTTTCTGAAGCTCGTGTGATAGAAGCTCAATAGACTTGTCGTCCACCATCTGGTAGCGGAGGTAGGAGCTGACAACATACTTCTTAGCTCCAGCCTCCTCAGTGTCATACTTATTTTGGAGAGCATCCCAAACCATCATTGAGGTGTTGTTCTGATCCGCGTAATAGTCGTAGAGATCCTCAACTAGCCCATGAAGGATGTAGTTCTTGCACAAGAATCCTCCTCTTTCACCTTTGCAGCAGCAACCCTTTCTGCATCAGTTGCTTCTTCGGTCATTTCCACCGGCATGTTGGTGAGAGAATGTGCCAACTTCTTGGTTGTCAAGTAGAACAACATCTTCTATCCCCAGCGGCGGAAGTTGACTCTGAGGAAGTGAAAGGGTCGATTAATATCGACAGTGCCAAATCCGGGCATGTTCTGTTCGGTAGCCATAGCAACAGCAGATCGTCTTACAATTGTTAGGAATCGAACAATTGAAACAATGGTTACCGAATTTGGCTGAGTCGTGGACTAGGTCGCTTTCTTTAAGACGTTTGCGAAACTGCCTCTTAATGCGCACGACAGACTATTAGTCGGCCGCCTCCAGGATAAAAACAACCACTCTTTGTTTTTCTCTCAACTTGTGCAAACCGGAGCACTTTAAGTCTCACTCTCTTCATTTTTTCTCAATATCTTTAGGGTTAGGCAACTCATCTATTTATATAGGATGAGACATTCAGACTTTCCCTCTTGGTGGATGATTCATAATCATCTTAAGGAAGGAAATCAAAAGTAATAACTTCTGATTATACCTTCATTTAATACAGACAATTAACCAGATTGATAAAAGTTTTCTTGAATACCAGAAATCAATTCGACTGATTAAAACTTTCCGTTAGTGTGGGTAATTGATATGATCATGAAAGATTCTTTCAATATGGAAAATCAATCCAATTGATTGGAACTTTCCGTTAATTCGGTTAATTAATTCTGCTTGAGCAAACATTTCCTTTAATATGGAGAATCATCGGAATTAACTTCACTTTGACTTTTCTTTAGTTTTTACAAACTATTCACATTTCTCAACGTTATGTGATGAAATCGACCTTGTCACTGAAATATTCCTCACAGAAGAGGCAGTTTGTTGTAGTGAAACATTTTGGTGACTTACAAATATAAAAGCGTAAGTTCATTCCGTCGACTCATTACCATGAAAGTTTGTATGTTGATCAGAAGTGATCGACCTTTATCGGAAGCAATCCACCATTCTCTGCAAATTAACTGTAAGTCACTGTTGTTATGATAGGGGTTTCAGAGATTAATGATGAATCTACTATCTAATTGTGCAATGTTTGACTTGACTTGCATTGAATTGTAATAATAATCATCAAATTAAAAATCTTTGATAAAAAAGGGCTTATAAAAATCTCGAACAAAAACGCCACCAAAACTGAAGGCACACACCACACAACCACGGCGGCAGAGCAGACCAACGGCGCCCACAAGGTTGTTTTCCCTTTTATTTCCAACTTCGCAGAAAATTACAGATCGATCCCTCCCTCTGCTCACGGCGTCAGCCCGAAGGAACGTCCAATAAATGGCAGCAGCGACTTCATTTCCCCGGAGATAGCGTTGCAAAGTCCAAACCCAAAAAAGAAAATAAAATCGACGCGCAAGGCCAAAATTCCACACACAGAGGAAGAAAAAGCCATGGAGAGATCGGGAACGACGAAATCATCTCCTTCCGAATCAGCTCAGCAGCGCAATTCCTTCTTCGAGTACGCCCTCTCCAAATCCACCGGCCACCCGCCGCCTTCCTCCAACCACCACCACCTTCACCGCCATCCCGACGACAGCATACTGGATCTCGACGACGAGCCGGCCCCATCTTCTCCTTCCGCCTTCGTCTCTGTCAGCATCCCCATACACCGGATCCCAGACCACCACATCCGGCACAGCCGGCGGCCGTCCACGGGGCTCTCCCCAATCGGCTCTCCCAAATCTATCTCTGCTTTCTTCTCCGGTGAGTTTTCGATCCCTGCAAAAGTCAATTCAATCAATTGGGGGTTTAGAGTAGTAGTTCTTCCAGAGGCAATATTTTTTTATTTACGTTTTTTGAATTTGGTTTCGGGAAGAATCGGGCTGCCACCTGGACCTTGTGGCGGCGGCGCGTAGGGAACACGAGCTCTGCGGTACGGCGGAGGAGAAGAAGGAGTTCAAGGGGAGGTGGGTGCCGATGTTACTGAACCGGCTGAGGGAGCTGACGGAGATGGAGGGCAAGAGCACGGTAGGGGTGGAGATCGCCGACACGATCGATTTCTTGAAGACGCTGTACGGCTCGGAGTCGGTGTTGAAGGAGATTGGTGAGATCAGCGACAAGAGCCGGCAAGGGGTGATAAGGCTGCAGGAAGGGCTGTTGCTGGTTGACAAGGCCAAAGAGCAGCTTCGATCTGCTCTCCAGAAGAAGCTTTTCTCCGCTGATTGAATCTGTAAATCAAAACTTCGAAGTTTTGGTTTTGAGATGAATGAATTCTATCTAGTAAATGTAATTTTTTTTTGGCTTTGCTTGGCTGCTTTTAATTCTCTGTAATTGTTTCGAGGGAAGGACGACTGGATTATCAATATTGTGATGTTTGTTCATTGTGATAATTGTTTGAGACTAATGATGTTAGGGTTGAAGTTTAGTACCGGTATTTTGGATATTATCGAATATCGTACTGAATTTGTTGATATTTGTTATTATTGAATGTACCTATAATTTTTTGGACATTGAGACTGAAATTCAAGTGTTATTAGGAATTACGGGATTGAGATCGGTATATATATCGAAATACCGATCAATACCAAAACTAAAATAGTGTGTAGTTTATCCCTCTCACACATACTCTGACGCTCACTACTACCATACCATCAACCACCAAGATGGTTATACTCTGACGTTGTCAAACTCGCAACGTTGCTAAACTCACGGCATCGCAACATATTGCGATGTTGTTTAGCTCGCGACATCATTAACCTCGCGATATTATTTGACCTCAAAACGTCGCGAAGCTAAATGATATCGCGAATTCAATAATGCTACGAGCTAAACTATGTCGCAAAGCCAATGATGTCGCAGAGTGAGTCATAATGGTGATGAATTTGACAAAGTTGCGATGAAGCAATGTCATCCAACCAGTTGAGCGGTGTTGCGAGGTTGGCGACCCTCCGAGTTCAACGAGGTCATGGGGTTAAGCAATGATGTTGTTTTGCCTAGGTAGTATCGTCATGACATTTTTTTTTTTGAACCGCGAATCGCTTCTCACTAATGAACAAAGCTTCAAGGAAAACAACGCGTCACATGAATGTTGTTTAGGCAAAGACGTGGCAGGATTACTTGGCCTCTACGTTGATGGTTTGGCCACAAGGTGTTTCAGCCGGGTCCAGATCGGGTAAGTAACTGATGGGTCAGTAACCCCCTTCCCTGGTCCCCACGTGTCAGTCACTTTTTTATTTAAATTAAATGTGAAAGGGCAGTACGGTAAAATCGCACTTACTCCTATTTATTACTGACCCTAACTTTTGACCGGACCACATCAGCGCCTCCTTCTCTCTCCTCGCAAAATATTTAATTTTCATTCCCTTAATCTTTCACGGAAGATTTCTCGCTCGTTTTAAGTCAAATTTTTTTTTTTGCACAATTAGATCAGATTAATTGTGCTCTTCAAAATGATGCCCACTTTGATATTTTTTGGACACAAAAAATTTTGTCAGTTATTACCAGTCTATACCATATGTTACACATGATTTCTCGCTCGTTTTAAGTCAATTTTTTTTTGCACAATTAGATCAGATTAATTGTGCTCTTCAAAATGATATCCACTTTGATATTTTTTGGACACAAAAAATTTTGTCAATTATTACCAGTCTATACCATATGTTACACATATGGTAATGACTGTACCATATGGTATTGACTAGTATTAAATAAGAGCATACCATATGGTATGAAAATTTTTGCCACATGAATATATATTTCGTTACCACCCAATACCATATGGTATAGTGTGGTAATATTAATATATATTTCGTTACCACTCAATACCATATGGTATAGTGTGGTAATATCAATATATATTTCGTTACCACCCAATACCATATGGTATAGAGTGGTAATACCAATATATATTACCTAAAAGAAAGGGGAAAAAAACAAAAGGAGGGAGAGAAAAAAAAATTCTTCTGTCTCATCTCATTTCATCCGCAACCAAAGAACAACAAACGCCAAAAAAAGGAGAAAGATCGAAATTAAAGCCAACGAGTTGATGAAGAGAAGAAATGCAATAAAAGATGGTGACTTCAATTTTTATTCGTCGATTGCTAGAGAAAAAAATGATATCCACTTTGATATTTTTTGGACACAAAAAATTTGTCAGTTATTACCAGTCTATACCATATGTTACACATATGGTAATGACTGTACCATATGGTATTGACTGGTATTAAATAAGAGCATACCATATGGTATGAAATTTTTTTCCACATGAATATATATTTCGTTACCACCCAATACCATATGGTATAGTGTGGTAATATCAATATATATTTTGTTACCACCCAATACCATATGGTATAGTGTGGTAATATCAATATATATTTCGTTACCACCCAATACCATATGGTATAGAGTGGTAATACCAATATATATTTCGTTACCACACAATACCATATGGTATAGTGTGGTACCAATATATATTACCTAAAAGAAAGGGGAAAAAAACCAAAATGAGGGAGAGAAAAAAAACTTGTCTTCTGTCTCATCTCATTTCATCCGCAACCAAAGAACACCAAACGCCAAAATAAGGAAAAAGATCGAAATTAAAGCCAACGAGTTGATGAAGAGAAGAAGCGCAATAAAAGAGGGTGACTTCAATTTTTATTCATCGATTGCTAAAGAAAAAAAAATGAAGAAGGAAGAGAGCGGATATAGATTTGAAAAGGAGATTGTGAGAGAAAAAGTAAGAGAGAAGGAATAGAGAAAGAGATTGGGAAAAAGGAAGAGAGAAGGAAGAAAGTGGAGTTGTAGAGAAAATATCATTCTCTCTCTTTCATTGAAAAGCCAGCCATTGAAATGCAGAATAAATAAAAAAAAATTAAAATAAAAAACGGACAAAAATGTCCCTCCCCACCCCCGCGTCCAGCCCAACCACACGATTGCTCCATCCCCCAGATCTACGGCGTTTCAACCATGTGTCATTGTGAAAGATCGACATCATTTTGACAACTTTGTTGGTGGAGGCGTGAGCAACATTGCTACGAAGGTATTTTCTTGCATGTAGATATCATAGCGGTTGAAGACCACAACTTTATGGAGAAGGATGGAGCATGTGGATGGAGCAGTTGTGAAGAGGAGGAGTTGGCGTGACGAATACGAAGATGATTTTAGATAAAATCATCCGAGCATGGAGAGAGAGGGACAACAAAAAATCAACACAGAAAACAACTATGTTCCAAATTTATCTTTTTCTCTATAACTCCTTCGTGGAGCTCTCATTCCAGAAAGGATCTTCATAGTCGTAGCGTAGTCTCGGAGCTCTCCACATGTTTCTCCATTGAAGTAGTTTTAACAAAGATTCCCCAAAGACTCAAACACTCTCGGTCAGACATTGTTCAGAGAGGCGAGAATAGAGTAACAGTCGTCTTGATTTCAGAAGTTTGAAGTGTATCCGATCTAACAACATCGCGAAAGTTTCCACAGCGAAACAAGTGTGTTGTTATTATATAATATTTTTCGTTTATATTTTATACGAGTGTTAGCACCACACCACTGTTTCTTTTTATATATTTTGAGATGTTTGTGGAGCTATTATTTGTGTGTGTATATTCGATTTGTAATTTTGAATGAAATTAATTTGGTATTTGGTATATATCGATACCGACCAAAATTTTAGAGATTGAGATATCAAAGTAATTTTGAGATTGGGATTGAGTTTAATGAAATATTAGTATTCAAGATTTAGATCTTTGATATTGGGATACCAATATCGTACTGATTTTCACCCTACCAGAATGGCAACAAGAATGCCAATGATGCAACCTTCGATTTTCAATCCTAGAGGCTACAAATTTGAATTCCCGAGACGACACTTCTTTCCTTCCTCACCCCTCTAGTAGGACCTTGTAAGTCGTAACATATCTTTCTCAGAAAAAATAAAGAATGCCAACAAGGATGGATGGGCTCAGCCGCTAAGGTGAGTGACCCTATAACGATAAGGTTTTGGTCCTGTTCCTGTATTTAGTTTGATTCTGGACTGTACATGGGCGCTGGCACGTGCTTGGCCGGCACGACACGGGCACGCTTCGGGCCCATTTATTTCGTGTCGTGCCATGCAAGCCCATTTGTTAACTTTGCTAGGCCCGATCCAGGCCCGGGCACCGTCCGAATCGTGCCATGCTTATTCGTGCTCGTGCCATGCTCGTGTTCGTGTTTAATGAAAAGGACGAAAATAAAAGAGAGAATGAAAAAGAAGGTGAAAATTGGACGGAGGAAGATAGTATTAACCGATAATGTTTGAGAAAAGTAACAAATCAGGGGGAAAAGAAAATTGGAAGTATAGGAAGTATAGCGAGTGTGATTTGGTTTTGTTTAATTCTTTGTCCATTTTTACTTATGTTAGTAATTACGTATATATCTTTATCTTTACAACACTTCTAACAACAAAAAATAATTATTTTTCTACTTGTGTTTTGTAATATTTGAACCTATAATTCCTTTTATATTTATATTTTATCAAATAAATATATTTTCGTGCCATGTTCGTTCTTATACTCAATAAAGTCTCGAATTTATTAAGCCCGACACAGCCCACATATATACCATGCCGTGCCCGTGCTCGTGCCCGTACCCATGAAGTTTAGGCCCGGCACGGCCCATAAATTATTCGTACTCGTGCCGGGCTGAACCATTTATTTCGTGTCCGAGCTCTAACCATGCTAGCCCGTGAGCGGCACGGTCCGATATCCACGTAAGTTCTGGACTAAACAGAACATTCAAAAAAAACCTATAATGTGAACGGATGGGCCAATTATTCAACCAGGCCACACAATTAACGTGGTTTGAAGGCCACATCTGAAGCCCAATCCAAGCCTGCCTTTGTCTGTCAGCTTAGTCGATTTTCTTATTGTAAAAAATGATACTGTATTTGGTTTAGGAATTTCTTGTACTTTAAAATGTAACTAACTTTTTTTTGAGTTTTTCATTAAGATACCGTCTGTTTTCTATCTAGACCCTCACTGTTTTTGTATTAGAATACATATTAAAGGTGATTTTCTATAAGGTCATCCATCTTTGCACTTCACAATGAACACGTTTAACTTCAAAGTTCTTACTTATGAATCTTTGATCTTTCAAATGTTTTGACGACATGGAATTCGCCTAAAATATTACATTAAACAATACAGTGAGATAGCTGTATTATTGTGTAAACTGTTAGAATTTAATATAATTTGGATGAACTCAAATGTTTTAAAATCAAAGAGTATCATCGATATTCATATGATTGTAGAGGTGTTGAATTTCCATAATTGTCATGTTCTTGCTAAAGCAAGAAGAACAAAATCACCCTTTGACCCAAAGGTAATTTGAACAAAAAATACACTATTGAACACTACATAGCACTTACGTGTTTACTGTTTAGCTACTTGTGAAGTGATACTTAATCCAAGGTAATTTCTTAGTTAAATAACGTTGTTGATTCACCATCACTTTCTTATATTCGTATAATTGTCACATATGAACATTTCCTTCATTTTAAGGAATCAAATTATCCTTCATTTTCCCTACCTCTGATCATCATGTCTGTGTGCAGTCACTCATATAATCCTTGTTGATTGGAGATGAAACAAGTGTTTGTGAAATTATATCATTGGTGTCCATTTGAAAAAAAAAACTCATAACTTAAATTGACATACGAATTTTAACCATACGTATGATACGATTGAAATACAATTAAATCATTATTTCAAAACAAAATACTCTATCATTAACTTTCCAGGCATAACTTCCAATGCAATTTTACTATTTTTCAACGAAACAAGAGTCTTATAATAACTACAAAGTTAATTCCTTGTAAATAAGTATTCTTATATATAACCCTGAAGTTTAGTTTTTGTTGGCTAAAAAAATATCATTTGATACCTCAAATATTATTAAATTACAATTTAATCATTATAATGTAAATTTTACATTTTGATACCTCAAATTTAATTTTAGTGTAAAATTATTGAACAATTATGTTTTGGTATCCAAATTTTATGAGATTTTCGTACCTACATTTTCTTTTAAATTTACATATTAGTACAATGTTTAGATATCACTTGAACCATGAATGCGGATCCACTAATCCTTTTGAACCAATCCATGAATCCAATCCACCATAACATAAAAGTATAAACTTAGTTTGTATCATACAAGATGTTGTATCACTCAGCTGTCGGAGAATATTCAACCATTTTATATTTGCTCATTACATGGAACATTATATAAATGATAAAAGAGAGATGACTCTAAAATATTGCAAGAGCGAATTTATAAACTCATTTAGTACATTTACAAGGTACTAAAGAAACTTCTACTAACTACATGTAACAAAATATGCGACATCTACATAAGCAAGTGTCAATAAATTGCTATGGTGAAAAGGGTTGACTGTTCTATTGACGGCCAACTAAAAAATTGGTCAAAACCTTTCCATCGTCTACTTCCTCTTCGTTTTATTTTTCACTCGCATTCCATAACCCTAATTAGTATACTATTTTTATGTATTCTAATCACAAGTATGAACGGATCCATACACGATTCAACAACAGTCTAGAGAATTAATAATTGAACCCATCTGCAAACTTCTAAACCCATATATACACTAGTCATACCCTACCCATAATCAATGGGTGTACTTGGCTTTATGTAAATATCATTTATTAACCAATTTTTTTTTTTAAATTGGACGTTTACCATATATATATCTTCTCAGTCAATATCATATTGTCAAGTCAATATTACTAACAAAACTGCTAACAAAAAATTAATTTTAGGCTAATAATACTAACAAAACATCATAACGGGCCACATAATACATGCCTATAGGTAGGGGGTGTTCAAACGGGTTGGTTACCGTGGTAACCATATAAACCGGTAACAGTCGGTTAATTTGGTTTGATTAATTTTGATAATTGGTTTGGTTTGGTTAAACAAGTTAGCTTATTTGGTTTGGTTTCTACACTGCTAACCAATGAAACCAATTAATGGCACACCTAATATACACAATTATTTCTACTTCCATGCAACCAACCAAACCAAACTTTCGTGATTCCCTATTTATTTCCATATGCACAACAAACCAAAACATTATCGATCAAAAATTAAATGGGCATGCCTATATTTACTAAACCAAAACATTTTAGACAAATACTATACTTTAGGATTATATACAATACCATGACAGCCACCTCAAACTATGTATAGTTTTAGTATTTTGTAGGAGAGCTTTAACTTCCTGATGAGTGGTTTGGTATGTATTTATGTTAAAGGGTTTGTTGTAAGCTACCTATATTAGGTGCATAGATGATGAATGATGTATTAACTCGAATGATGATGATAATTATAGATGGTTAGTCTTATTATTATTGCTTATATAAAATAATAGTTTATATTTGTTTTCATGCAATGTTATGTTATTTGGTTAATCCGATTAACCAAACCAATTAAACTTTGGTTTGGTTAATTTGATTTTCGTGTTAATTTGGACGGTTTGGTTAGGACATTTTATTTCATGATTAATAAAATTTAAGCATAATTGGTTTGGTTATTACCACGGTAACCATTTGAACACCTCTACCCATAGGCCATCTCCGCCCGCGACAAGACGCGGAATCACCACCTAGTTAATGGTTAATTATAAAAGTAATAAATATTAGTAAATTAACCCACACACATGCTATATTGTAGAATGTGGAGTCTCTTTGGTTCTCTTTTCCTTTCTTCTTTTTTAGACGTGGAATGAGTTGTATCAGCTTACTTTATGTTGCGGTTTCCACTTGAATTATGGATCATCCTCTTAATCTTCCCATTGTGCAGTGCCGACGGCGAGTAGGTACAGAAACCCGCAGTAGCAGTTTACAGTTCCAACACCCAGTCCATTAAAACCCTCGAATTGCCCATCAAGTTTCTCATCCCCAATGGCCGGAGCTGAAGTGCCGCCGGTCTCGGCTCAGGTCGAAATCCCGGTAGAAACCTGGCTAACTTCTCTGGACCGAAAACTGCAGGACTCACTCCCACCATCCTCAAACTGGCGAATCTGCAGAGTCCCCCGCAAGCTCCAGAGCGTGAAGAAAGACGCCTACAGCCCACAGGTCATCTCAATTGGGCCCTTCCACCACGCCGCCGACAACGTCAAGCCCATGGCACACCACAAGCTCCACTACGCCACTTCCCTCCTCTCCCGCACCCCAGCCACCAAATCCACAGCCACCCTCGCCGCCTGCGCCGATTTCCTCCGCCGCTTCGACTCTACCATCCGCGCCTACTACGCCGAGAAGATCGATCTCAACCAAACCCAGCTCGCCGAGGTCCTAATCGTCGACTCCCTCTTCATCATCGAGCTCTTCGTCAGGTACTTCAATGTCGATCTCCGGCTTCAGCACGACCCGATCTTCACGAGCTCCTGGATGATTCTGACCCTCCAGCGAGATCTTCTGCTGCTTGAGAATCAGATCCCTTTCTTCGTCCTCGAGATGCTGTTCATGATTACCGTCAAAAGAAGCGCAATTGGGCCGTCCATGCCTCCCCTGCCTGAACTCGCTCTGCTTTTCTTCAAATCTGCTCTGAATCTGGACGAAAAATCGAGCCCAATCGGCGGAAGCACTACTTGGAGCTGCCACCATCTGCTCGATCTAACTTACAAATCTTACTTCTGCCCATCTCCTAGGCTGAATCTCAGAGAAGAATCGAGTCGAGATCTGGAACGATTGGCAGCGCCCGATTTGGTCAGAGGAAGAGGGGAAAGGGGGAAGAAGAAGAAGGAAAAGCCGTGGGTTCTAATCCAATCCGCCAAAGAACTCAAGACAGTCGGGATAAAGTTCAGGAAAGTAACAGCCAAGCATCTGTTCGAGATGGAGTTCAATGACGGGAAATTCAGAATCCCGCCATTAACAGTTCACGACTCGACGGATTCGTTGCTGAGAAATCTCATGGCCTACGAGCAGTTCTCCCACGCGAGCAGGCAGTTCGTGACGTCGTACGTAATGCTGATGGATCGGCTGATTGATACGAAAGAGGATGTTCAGATACTGGAGAAGGCAGGGGTAATCGAGAACGAATTGGGGGATTCGGGTTACGTGTCGAATTTGTTCAATGAGATGTGCAAGCAGATTGTGTTCAGGGAGTTCTACTACGATGGGTTGTGCGAGCAGGTGAATGGTTACAGCAAGGGAAGGTGGCAGAAGTCGAAAGCCCATTTCAAGAGTGTGTATCTGAAGAACATTTGGACGATCGTGTCGTTGTTCGTTGCGGCTTGGGTGCTTGCTGCTACTACCATACAAACTGTCTACTCTATTCTCGATTACAATAAACCGTGATGCCACTTTGTTTGTTGGGTTGGGAGACTCCATTTCTGGTGGCTTGAGATATTTCTGTGTGGATTTTGATATCGTACTATGTAATGATGCAGATAAAAATCAGCCCTTTCTATATAGTATTGGTTCCTTAATGTACAACTTGAAGTTGTACCATAACATTAAAAGTATAAGTTTAGGTTGTACTATAATGAAATTTGTACAATTATGTTAAGATACAACTTTACAACTTGAAGTTGTACCATCACATATATATACAAATTTAAGTTGTACTATAAAAGAATTTGGGCTTAATACCTTATTATGGCCTGAACTATGACCATGTAATCAACTTTGGCCCGAACTAAGCAGCATATAGACAGAATTGGCCTGGAGCTGTACATGGGCGCTGGGCCGTGCTTGAGCCGGCACGGCACGGGCACGCTTCGAGCCCATTTATTTCGTGTCGTGCCATGCAAGCCCATTTGTTAACTTTGCTACGCCCGGCCCATGCCCGGGCACGGTTCGAATCGTGTCGTGCCTATTCGTGCTCATGCCATGCTCATATTCGTGTTTATTTTCGTGTCATGTCTGTTCTTATACTCAATAAAGTCTCGAAAATATTAGGTCCGCCACGACCCACTTATATACTGTGCCGTGTCCGTGCCCATGAAGTTTAGGCCCGGCACGGCCCATAAATTATTCGTGCTCGTGCCGAGCTGGCCCATTTATTTCGTGCACGTGCTCGTGTCGTGCTCTAACCATGCCGTGACGTGCTAACCTGTGGGCGGCACGGCCCGGTGCCCACGTACACCTGGATCGTGGTTTGACCGTTTGTTTGGACGGTCAACACCGTTGACTGTTAGTCAACTGTCCAGGTCACTGCCATGTCAGCACAAAAAAATATAATTTCATTTTTCTTTTTATTTCCTTTACAAAATTGAATAATAAAGAAAAAAAATAAAATAAAACGATAACTTTTGGCCACCCTTCCCCACCTTATCCCCTCACCTTCTTTCCTTTTCGATCAAACAAAAAAACCCTATCTTCCATCTTCTTCCCCGATAACCCGCCGCCTCCATTCTCTCCGACTTCAAATGCAGCGGCGGCCGGTCGTTTGAAAACGCTTTCATCAGAACCTAAACACGGGCACCCATCCCCACCTTATCCCCTCACCTTCTTTCCTTTTCGATCAGAACCCAAAAAACCCTAACCATTATTCTTCTTCCTCCTTCTTCCCCGACAACCCGCCGCCTCCATTCTCTCCGATTCAAATGCAGTGGCGGCCGATCATTTAAAGACGACGCCGTCGTCGTCGCACGCTCGAATCCCTACCCAAAACCCTCACTCGTTCCTCGCGCGCTCGAATCTCCACTGTTCTCTCGTCGACAGCAAAATTCCCCACCATCGATTTCTGTCTAGACCAAGACCAAGCCTTCCCTACCCATTGCGCTCTGTCCATTTCTTTGTAGGCCAAACCTTCCCCACCCATCGCTATTTTCTGTAAAAGGCGAAGAAAGTGAGGTTCCAGGGACAACTGTAGCAAGGGACCACTTCGACAAAATCTTGTTGTTATTCAGCTAAGGTAAGCAATCACTATCCCTCATAATAATATTCTGAATACGTCCAAGAAATCGGTTTTGGTCATATGTGGATTGATGCATAGTGGACATTAAACAATAATAGTTGATTTGTCTTTATCGGCTTAGTGAATTTAGCGATTTGTCTTTGTCGGCTTACTGAAGTTTGCTTAGAAAAGTGTGTTTTCGATTTATTTATGTGCACCATGGAAGACCCAATTGAGCTCATTTTATGCCATGGAGGATTTATGTATATGACAGGGGCTGTTCCAAAGTACGTTGGAGGTGATAAAGCTGTGGTGAACATGGTTGTCGATGTATTGTCCTATTTCGAGTTAACAAAGACTCTAATTGAAGATTTAGAGTATGTCTCCGTGGAAAGGCTTTGGTACTTGACTCCGGGTAAAAGTATGGCCAGTGGATTGCACGAAATTCATTCAGATGCGGAGGTTATGAATGGATTACTCCCATGTGTAGGTAAAGGACAGTTGAGGGTCTACTTTGAAGCAACCAAAGACTTGGGTGATGATGGATTTATGGGTGACAACTACGGCCATGAACACGATGGTTCTGATGAGGATGGTGAAAACTCGGCTGTACCTGAATTTGTGCGAGTAGAGGAAGAGGATGATGCCCAAACATCTGATGAAGAGTACCATGAAATCAGGCAGAAGGTTCGAAACAGGAGGCAGAATTATAGAGCTCAGAATCAAGAGTCGGGTGAGGAGGTGGATCAAGTGGTATGGGAGGAGGATGAGGAGCATAATGTGGGTAGTGAGAATCGGGGCAGAATGTGAGTGGAAGTGGGGGATGCAATCAACCATCTGAAGCTGGTGAAGATGATGCAAATAGTGGGGGATCAATGAAAATTGAGTATAGGGGATCAGAGGAGTCTGCTCATGTTAGAGGCAACATTGGTGAACAAGATAATGTCGCCAATGACATCTTTTGAAAGTTGACCCGCAAGGTTCCTTCCTTCTCGAGGTGGATGTAGATCCGGGTTGTGACAAGGTGTTCTTCAAGAGACTCTATATTGGCTTCTCCAGTTTGAGCAAAGGATTCATGGCAGGATGTAGACCCTTCTTCTGCCTTGATGGTTGTTTCTTAAAGGGGGAGGTTCAAGGAATGCTTCTGTCTGCAGTTGGTAAGGATGGGAATAACCACATGTTCCCAATTGCATGGGCAATAGTGAAGTCAGAGAATAAATCCTCTTGGATTTGGTTCATAAATGCGTTGCAAAACCAACTTGGGACAGCTGACGGTAGTGGGTATACTATTGTCTCAGACCAACATAAGGTAACTAGTTTACTGCTTATGATTATTTGCATACCTACATTTAAATCACATGGTTTCCTAACTTTGTCAATTTAACACAGGGGCTTGTAGAGGCTCTACATGCCTGCTTGACAAATGCGGAACACCGGAAATGTGCTGGCCATGTTCATGCTCACTTTCGGGAGAAGCACAAGACGGCAGCAGCTACTGATTTGTTTTGGGAAGCTGTCTACTCTCTCAATAACTCTGATTGGACGGATGCCATGGTTTGAATGAAAGGCCATGGTTCGATGGAGAGCAACATATGCGAGTCATTCAATAACTGGATATTGCGATTCAGGTCTCTCAGACCGATTGCAATGTTGGAGGGAATTCAAGTGTCTGTTATGACTCGACTAGTGAAGAACCGAAGGAAGATGATGCGATGGAATGACACTTTCCCTCCGGTGGTCAGAGGGAAACTGGAGAAGTCAAAGCATGAAGCGAGAATGTGTACTAGTCGTCCTTCATCTGAGACGATGCATGAGTTTCTGTCGAGAACAAGGCCTTCGTGGTTGACTTGAAGAACTTGACATGTACGTGCGGTTGGTGGGCACTAAATGGTATTCCTTGAAGTCATGCTTTTGCATCCATCAGAAGCATGTGAGGACATCCGGACCTTTATGTTGATGGTTTCTTCAAGATGGAGTTTGTCAAAATGGCATACAAGTTTCCCATTCCAGCATCGGAAGGCCGACAAGCATGGATGCCCGTGTTTGGGAACAAGGTGTACCCTCCTCGGATTAGGCACATGCCTGGTCTTCCAAAGACAAAACGTCGAAGGGAGGCTTGGGAGATCCGAAGCAAGCAAGCTAAAAATGGAATTGGGGAGGTTGCTAGTAGGGAGAACATCTCGGTTCATTGTGGGAATTGTGGTGGAGAAGGCCACAATTAGAGGACATGTAAGAATGAGCCTGCTGCCCCTAAGACTGCATCTCCTAAGAAGAAGAAGCAAGCACGCCCGACTCCTATGGCACCTGTTCCTCAATCAAACCAAGACGCTGGAAGGGAGAATCAGTTAACTCGAAGAGGATCCTTTTAAAACTTATTAGTTATTTGTTATGAATATTTATTAATGTAACATTTTACTGCAGCCACGAGAAAAGAAGAAGGGTCGTTGCATCAAGTGTAGATCAGAGCACCATAATGCAAGATGTTGTACACTACTTGTAGAGATTCAGGTAACCATCTTTTAATTATGAATGAATGAATGGAATGAATGAAAGAATGAAATCACTGAATGTGTATGAACGTGTAGGCCCCCCATGTTGGTTTGTGTAGTAAAAGGGTAACTGATCCTGAAATGAGAAGGGCGATGCAAGGTATTGGAACCTACATTGACATGGACACTGGAAACATGTATGCAAGGGTATGTAACAGAATTTTGCAGCTTAGTGACAGAGTAGTGTTTGTTGTGAACTCTATTCCTAATATGAAGATCCTACTATTTTGCAGCTTAGTCACAGAGTGCCACCACCTGGTGGTGTACGAGCAACAGAACCAGACCTGCCTCCTGTCAATACCACACAGCCTCCCACTACTCAACCAGAGTCGCCTTAGGAAGTCAGAAGATGCTATGTTAGGAAGTAGATAAGACTCCTGTTTTGTGCGTGCTATGTGCATGTTACGGATCATTGTGATTCGTTGGAGTGTAGGAAGAAATATGTAAAGTAGGTCCAAAGTTAGGATCCCCCTTTTGTACATGGTCTGGAAATGAACCTTGTCCTAAAATAAGGCACGCCTTGTCCTAAACTAAGGTAGTGCCCCTTTTGTAAATGTTCTGGAAATGAACCTTGTCCTAAACTTAGGTATTGCCTCTTTTGTAAATGTTCCGGACATGTTTGAATGATCAAACATATTATGTTTATGAATGAATGAACTTGTATATGTTTGTCCCAGTTATGCTTCAATGAAAGCTTCAATGAAAGAACATGATAATAGGAAGGAAATAAGGTATCATAATGGAGCAGTTCTTTGATTTCATCGGAAATTACACAAATTAGACAACAAGCTTACAATTGGACAAATCTCCAAAACAAAAAGAAATATAACTACAATGATTACACAGACGGTTAGCCGATTTTGTAGCGCACAAATCGCATTTCGCATACTTTGCAATTCACCAAAACTAGTTGAATTGATCTCTGTCACCTTCGTCAAGTCTTCAAGCATTGCCAACTTCTCCTGTTTCCTCTTCTTTGCCTTCTCTTCTGCCCTACCAAGTTGTCCTTCAAATGCCTCCAATGTCGACTTTAGCTTCTCATTCTCTTCCATAAGTCCACCAAGCATAAAGTCACTCTCTGTGACTGCATCAACCCAGCGAAAAAACCGGCAGTTCTTCTCTTCATCATTCCAATACGGGCAAGAATAAAACAATCTTCCAGGATTGTCGTCTGTTAGAGAAGTGTTGACAACGCAGGGGCTCTTTGGAAGTTGCATCTTATGGGCTTCGTGCTTGACGAACCAGAAGAGGATGAAGCTTTGGTGGCAATTTTCCCAACTCGCCTGGACATTATTGCACAGTGGGGTCTGAAGAGAGCTCGAGATGGGCCTGGTAGAAAGAAAGAAGAGAGCGCGAAAGGGGTATCAAGCCGTTTTTGGATAGAAAGGAAGAAGGGAGCTCGATTTCGTTTGGAATATGGAGGCGATGAGTCGTCGGGGAAGAAGGGAGTTGTTTTCCGTCAAGGATATGGAGGCGGCGGGTCGCCGGGGAAGAAGGGATCTGTTTTCTTTTGGGATATGGAGGCGGCAGCTCGTCGGGGAAGAAGGAGGAAGAAGAATAATGGAAGATAGGTTTTTTTTTGGGTTTGATTGAAAAAGAAAGAAGGTGAGGGGATAAGGTGGGGATGGGTGGCAAAAAGTTATTGTTTTATTATTTTTTTAATTTTTTTCTTTATTATTCAATTTTGTAAAGGAAATAAAAAGAAAATTGAAATTATAATTTTTTTGTGCCGACATGGCAGTGACCTGGACAGTTGACTAATGGTCAACGGTGTTGATCGTTCAAACAAATGGTCAAACCACGCTCTAGGCCAATTCTGTCTATATGCTGCATAGTTCGGACCAGGATGTTATTTATCAAACCACGGGGCCAAAGTTGATTACATGGTCATAGTTCAGGCCATAATAAGGTATTAACCCAAGAATTTGTACAAAACGTATAGGTACAAGTTGAAATTGTACCATAACGTTAAAGGTACAATTTCAAGTTGTACCATAAAGACAAAAACTTATAACACCAATACTATATAGTATTGTAAAATTCCTCAAATAAATAATGCTTGCCCAAGTAATGTACAATTGTGGAAGCAACTTAGATATGGCTAATCGCCGATAAAAATCTAGTTCTATAAAAACTTATGCTTACTTCCTTGGATTTAGTATGAACAAAATTGGAATGATCAATAGAACATGCAAAATAATACCAAATAAAACGTCGTACGTTTTTGCATCAAGGAAGGCTACAATAAAACGAGCCCTGCAAACTAGAAACGTACATGTAACATGTTGGGTGGGCCTTACAAATTGGATTAAAGAGAGGTCGAGGATAGGGCTAGGCTGTTAGAGCAAACATCTTGTTCAAGTTGGACAAAAAAGAACAAATATTTGCTCGAGATATGAAAATCCATACAATCAAAGAAGGGAATCGATTAACAATTCATTATGGATTAGTATATGGACGTCCTTATCAGCAGACAACGAGAAAAAAAGCGAAGAAAACAAATTTTTCTTCGTTGTTTCTAATGATAGTGTTATAAACGCGATGCTATGGATCGGAAAATTGCTGGAATCGACAAAGCAAGAATACGAAAACGAGAATCGAAAACACGACACACGATTTACGTGGTTCCCTAACACGATGTGTTTTAGCTAGTCCACGGTCGAGAGAGAGCCAGTTTCACTTTATCGAGGAGATTACAGATTACAGAGGAGCATGATAAGTATTTATAGTACTTCTTCATGTGGGTCTAAACCTAATCCAATATGGCAAAGGAAACGATTACATACCAGGCTCAGAACCCGATTCAAGTCACATAAAAAAATCTCCGCCTTGACTTGAATCCTCTTCCTATGAAATATCTAATGTACTCTGCTCCTTCTCTCTCTCCCGCCATCAATGCCCCGTAGGGCGGAGTCACCCACTCAAGACATTCAGCAAGTCCAAGCAGTGTTGTAACTTGCCATGTGGAACCGGCTTCGTGAACATATCAGCAGGATTATCCGCGGTGCCAACCTTCTTCACCTTAATTCTCTTCTCTGCCCTCAAGAAATGATACCTCACATCGATGTGCTTAGTCCTCTCATGGTTGACTTGATCCTTGGCCAAGCGTATTGCACTCAAACTGTCGCAATACACTACTGTCTGATCATGATGTAGACCCAGATCACTAACCAGTTCCTTCTAGGGGTGGCTATACGGTCCTGGTCCGGTTAAATTGGACCAAATTGACCCGGTCCCAATCCGATCTTTTCAGGAATATAAGGACCAAAGATTGGATTGGATACAGTCCGGTCTTGATTTGGTCCAGTCTTGACCCGGTCCCGTCCAAATTTGATCTTGATTTTAGGTGTTGGGGTCTCTTATCCGGTCTTTATCCGGGGTTTTTACCTTAAATCTAAACCCGAATATGAGATTGGATTGTTTGCTATCCGGTACCAGTCCGGTTTCGGGTAAAACCAAGTAGTCCGGACCAAATAGCTAGCCCTAGTTCCTTCAACCATATTCCCTCCTTAGCAGCTTCGGTCAACGCCATATACTCAGCAGAAATATGATATTTGATGAGAAGTCTATGTTTAACCCCATATTGAAGGTTACTGTTGTTGAAGGTAGCATGAATGTTGATCCTCGAACCTCGTGTTTCCACAAACACCAATGATGTAAACTTACTAAGCTTCACTACTTAATTGTAATAAAATTTCTACTGTAAGTAACGTGCATACTAGTGAAAGTCCCACGTGCCACTTTGTGCAGCGGGTCCTACTGAATCAGGGAGCCACCTGCAATCAAATTCGACGCTAACGGGGCTTCGCCCTCAGCATCCTTGTACCTCCGAGAACACCAACGGGCCTCCCTTGGATTCGAACTTGGGAACTGCAACTCTCAAACCTTCACTGTCGCGGCAGCTTTACTGTTAGGCTATTTTACCTTTGATCGTAACTACTATAATTAAATATGAGAATGATGTATTCACTGCCTAAAATTAGGAAATAACTAATGAAATTAACATGTAAAATATGCCGCAAAATTAGGAAATGAGGAGCAGCAAAAGAATACTTAGGCGAAGAAATTCTGATAGCAAAAAATAAAGGAACAAGTGAAAAAAATGAGAAAATCCAAGGAATAACTAACAAAATCGCCTCCAAATTCAGTATCTTTGCCCTCCGAAATTACTAAAATTCAAGAAAAATTTATCACCCATTAAAGGCCACAACCATTGAATTAAGGTGTCGTTTACTTCGTGAATTTGAAAATGAAAATTTTGGTAATATTTGGATTTTGAAAAATCATGGATGTATGAGGGTTTTGGATTCATTATGGATTTGAAAAACATCATTGTTTGTTTCATGGATTTCATTATAGATTTTGTTAATTAAATTTCTATGTATGAAGTGAAGCTTACCTTTATAGTCCTCAATGATATAGGAAGAGAAAGAAAATATGAGGATAGGTTGGTAAAAAATGATGGATTTCAAAGTCCATGATCAATTCCCACCTATTTACAAGTCCATCATTGACCAAAATTCATCAAGCAAACAAGCCCTAAGATTAAAAAGAATTAATAATAAGGAATTAAGGATTGACTTAGTGGTATCAACCCACCGACGCCTTTCCGGACCAAGCACCGGGGCTCGAGCTCTCCGACCTTGGATCCTGATTTTAATTTTATAAAGTATCTTATTTAAGTTTGTAGTTATATTTTTTCGTATAATATTTATAGTATAAACTGAACTTACACGTTTATTATTATGATACTAATTCAACTTATATCTACAACACTTATTACCTTCATGGAAATTGTAAATTCATCAACCTTTTCTTCTAGGGGTATTCAAATGGTTACCATGGTTACAACCAAACCAAATAAGGCTAAATTCCATTAACCATGGAATACAATATCATAACCAAACCGTCCAAACTAATACAACAACCAAATTAACCAAACTAAAGTTTAATCGGTTTGGTTAATTGGTTAACCAGATTAACCAATATAAAATCACATTATCATTGACGATGAAAATTTTCCGGTTAATGCAACAATTCGCAATTTATATAATGAATAAAACATAACAATCAACACGTAGTTATAGTTGACCCTTAACAAAAATACATGCAACTAAGACAATTATCTTACGATTAGTATAGAAGTATTCACCTAACAAAAAATTATGACAATTGTATGGGTTAATGAATTTTTGAGTTTGTGTAAATTGACTTAGTATCTTAGCAATTATCATAGGCTGGAAATGACCTTCCTTTCAAGTTTTCATTCATCATAATGTATGAAATTTATCTAAATTAGGCGTCCATATGTTGTGGTATAGGCTTTACATATACAAATATACACTATATGAGCAATATTGAGCTTTATATTTTATGAGTCTAAAAGGGATGAACGTTAACTCTTGAGTGGTTATGCAAAGTATTATGTGTATAAAATATATGTTAGATATATGACTAATTACTCAACTGGTTAATTTGGTTTGACTGGTTAGGAGTGTATGAAACCAAACCAAACCACCTAAACCAAACAAGCTAAAAACTTTAACCAAAGCAAACCAATTATCCAAATTAACCAAACCAAATTATCCAAATAGTACCGGTTAAAACGTTACCACGGTAACCAAACCGTTTGAACACCCCTATTTTCTTCTACCAAAAAGGAAAAAGAAAAGATTGACTTTACTAGTGGGACATGTGACTTGATTGTGTTCCTCTCTAGTTAAGTCTTTAAAAAGGATAAAAGAACACTAATGGAATCAATAAAAAGTGGTAATGTAAATGAGTCCAGGCAGTCTATCAGCTGGAGCCTGGAAGAGGCATAAGAAATATGAGGAATACGCACTTAAAAATTTTATTTATTGGCCTAGGATAAAAAAGTAGCTGAGTATTAGAAAGCAATATGCTTAATTATAATGCATATGCCATAAACTAGAAGTATGTGCATAATGGAGCATCCAAGAATTCTCAAGGGCTGTTCTCTTATAAAATTTGAATGAAGATAATAGTAATTATTAATAGTATCTTATTTCGAAAAAGAAAATATATGGCTAAATATAAGTTATAAAAAAACACCCTATTTTTTTATTTATCACAAGATCGCTCGTGTCATTGGTTAAACCAATAACTGATTAACCGATTACCCCAAATGAAGGTGTCATGTCAAGATGCATTTCTACTTGAATTTCTCCAATTTGAATGCGCTTATAATCAAATGTGGTTCAAGTGCATGGTCAGTTTCTAGGTTTATAAATATGTTTCATATATGCTATTGATAAAATTTTCCTAGTATAGCGTTAACTGTGTTACGATATTTGGTCGTAGATCCAAGCTAAAACTAAGTAAAGAAAGATGCAGTTAAACTAAAGCAACAATAAAAACAGTGTTTGGGGTTTTCAACTTATCTCTTCTCGTTCATAAACCATCTATTTACAACTACAACTTATATGAATACCAAAAGAACAATGTAACCAACTCCCAAAAGGAAAACAGTATAAACAACAAAACTATTGATACTTGGGCTTGGGCTTCCTCATCGAATACCTCGGTGCATCCATATCGACGGGTCCTTGATCTCATAACAAATTGTCCTTACGTTTTCATTTCACCCTTGATCATTGTCTTTCCAATTTCATTGAGCTCATCCTACTTAACAATAAAATATCTTGCTTAAACATTAAGTAAATGGCATGTGAATCAAACATTTTATAGAAAATATAAGAATTGAAAGCCTAGTCAAAGTGATGAACAGCATGTGGTTTTTCCTCTTTAATCCTTAGGAAACCAGGCACTCCACCGGCGAGCATTTTCGGAGCAAGCATCGGGCCCCGAGATCGCTGATGGATACAAAATTTAATTTCTTAAAGTATCCTATTTAATCTCATCCATTACGCCAAACTTTCCGAAAATGAAACCCTAATCCTAACTTTAATGGTGGGACATGTGGCTTGATTTGCATTGATTATGTTCCTCCCTAGTTAAGTCTCACCAAAGGGCAAAGGATGCTAATGGAATCAATAAAGAGGACACAGAAAAAATAGGAAAGATGAGGAATAATTCCCTAATAATAGGCAAGTAGCCAAGTGTAATAAAGCAGTATGCTTATCATGAATGTGCCATAAACGATAAGCATGTACAGAGTGGCGGGCCGAATTCTATTAAAGGGTATGCTCCCATAAAATTTACATTAAAATAATAATTAATAATATATAATTTCTAAAACAAAATGTTTGATTTAATTCAAGTTACAACAAAACATCATAACATGTCATCATCTGTAGCAAACTTGTATACTACATTAGTAGATAAGTAGATGTAGTGTTCGACCCTTTTTTTTCCATATATCACACAAGACAATCAATTACGTGATAACATATCTCATATTTATTTTTGAAGCATGTTCTTGATGTAGCATTTAAAATGTCCTTCCATCCTTCCATTTGAAATTGAAAAAAATCAATACTAATTTTCGAAGCAAATAGTCCATGAATATAATAAATTCACTTTTCTCACCATCAACTAAGCTAATTCCTCATTATAAAAAATTTTGAATTAATTCAACAATTCCTTTTAACCCAAAGAATATCTCATCATTCTAACATACTAACAATATTCTAAATTGTGTCCTAGAAGAATGATCAAGAAAACGAATCAAACTCATTAAATATGGATGAGATATTGCATAACTTGGACATCGATATGATTTAATGTACAAATTCATTCAGATTTTGATTTTGTCAAATAACAAGTCATGGTGTAGTGGATATCATTTGTTTTTTCATTTAAAATATCATGGGTTACCTATAGAACTGATTGTTATACAAAGGGAAAGTAAGAGAAAGAAAGAGCAGAAAAATTAGCGAGCGAACTTCTGATCGGCGCTCTTGCCACTGGGATCCGAAAACGGTTTTTTCTCATTGATGATTCCTCCTTTTTTCATACTTCTTTCCCTTTCTTAACAAAGCTTTGGTACTAGTACTTATGTTATCAATGATTGGTGAGAGATATTGGGCGGACCTGCTTGGAATCGGAAGAAAATAGGCTCATCTACATTGAGCAGGAGCTAGTGGATGGTTGTCTTCGAATTCATGCAGAGCTTGAAAACTAGGGGATCGCACGCTGGAAGATTGTTTGGTAGGATAATTTCTTTCTTCTCCTCACGCCAAACAAGTCCATTCTTGCAAAAATCAGTTAGCGCGAAGAGTGGGATGATTAGGATTTCATGGCTTGGACAAAAATATTATGTTATTCCAATTTCCTACTATGGAGTCGGCACACTATGTGTTCATGGATGGCCCATGCTACTTGCATAACAAAATGTGTTACCTCGGGATATGGGAACTGAGAATCAGAGTTGGAAGTCCCAATTCAGTGGTTCCTATCTGGATTAAATTCATTGATTTTCCTTTGATAAATATTACTGGGCGTATACTAACTCGTTTGGAAAACATGTTGGGTAAGCCATTATGGTTTGATAAATCATATAGACGGGGCAGTGTTTGGGATACTGATAGTGTCATATTTGCACATGTTTGCACTCCTGTTTCTTAACCGTTGTGGCTAGAATTTGTTGCTCCTTGTCCTATTTTGCGCTAGGTTGTACTATTTTGTCATATTTCAGGTCCTAGCAGATAAAGGGAGGCATAGACGCAAGTTTCGGGTCAATCGAAGGTCGCTTGGTCACTCAAAAGCCTCTCAAACGTGGAGCAGAGGAGGAAACGTAGGCAGTCTTCCTTAAAAGCACGATCGTGTTTCATTCAGATCCCTCACAATGCTTTTTATGCCGTGTTTGGTGACGATCCTGGAGAAAACACGGGCATACCTCCTAAGAACACGACCGTGTTTCCCAAACGACGCTGACAGTGCTTTTATGTGCTGGACAAATTCGTGAAGGCTGCTGAAGGATACAAAGCACGGGCGGGACACAGCCGTGTAACTGGTCGCTCGTGTTTTGCCTAGTATCGGATTAAAATGGAAGATTCAAGCCAACAGAGTGAGGATTCAACTTTTTGGAGCAAAAACAGATTATTGAGAGAGAAAGTGACATTGAACAAACCCTAGGAACTATTTGGAGTGGTTTCTCACCATAAAGCCCAGATTCCTATCTGGATTAAATTCATTGATTTTCCTTTGATAAATATTACTAGGCATATACTAACTCGTTTGGAAAACATGTTGGGTAAGCCATCATGGTTTGATAAATCATATAGAACGGGGCAGTGTTTGGGATACTGATAGTGTCATATTTGCACTCATGTTTCTTAACCGTTTTGGCTAGAATTTGTTGCTCCTTGCCCTATTTTATGCTAGGTTGTGCTATTTTGTCATATTTAAGTTCCTAGAAGATAATGGGAGGCATAGACGCAAGTTTTGGGTCAATCTAAGGTCGCTTGGTCACTCAAAAGCCTCTCAAACGTGGAGCAGAGGAGTAAACATAGGCAGTCTTCCTTAAAAGCACGATCGTGTTTCATTCAGATCCCTCACAATGCTTTTTATGCCGGGTTTGGTGACGATCCTGGAGCAAACACGGGCATACCTCCTAAGAACACGACCGTGTTTCTCAAACGACGCTGACAGTGCTTTTATGTGCTGGACAAATTCGTGAAGGCTGCTGAAGGATACAAAGCACGGGCGGGACTCAGCTGTGTAACTGGCCGCTCGTGTTTTGTCTAGTATCGGGTTAAACTGGAAGATTCAAGCCAACAGAGTGAGGATTCAACTTTTTGGAGCAAAAACAAAGTTATTGAGAGAGAAAGTGACATAGAACAAACCCTAGGAACTATTTGGAGTGGTTTCTCACCATAAAGCCCAGATTCCTATCTGGATTAAATTCATTGATTTTCCTTTGATAAATATTACTGGGCGTATACTAACTCGTTTGGAAAACATGTTGGATAAGCCATTATGGTTTGATAAATCATATAGAACGGGCAGTGTTTGGGATACTGATAGTGTCATATTTGCACATGTTTGCACTCCTGTTTCTTAACCGTTTTGGCTAGAATTTGTTGCTCCTTGCCCTATTTTACGCTAGGTTGTGCTATTTTGTCATATTTCAGGTCCTAGCAGATAAAGGGAGGCATAGACGCAAGTTTTGGGTCAATCGAAGGTCGCTTGGTCACTCAAAAGCCTCTCAAATGTGGAGCAGAGGAGGAAACATAGGCAGTCTTCCTTAAAAGCACGATCGTGTTTCATTCAGATCCCTCACAATGCTTTTTATGCCGGGTGTGGTGACGATCCTGAAGCAAACACGGGCATACCTCCTAAGAACACGACCGTGTTTCTCAAACGACGCTGACAGTGCTTTTATGTGCTGGACAAATTTGTGAAGGCTACCGAAGGATACAAAGCACGGGCGGGACACAGCCGTGTAACTGGCCGCTCGTGTTTTGCTTAGTATCGGGTTAAACTGGCAGATTCAAGCCAACAGAGTGAGGATTCAACTTTTTGGAGCAAAAACAGAGTTATTGAGAGAGAAAGTGACATAGAACAAACTCTAGGAACTATTTGGAGTGGTTTCTCACCATAAAGCCTAGATTGCGTCTCCAGGAGTGAAGATTGACATCTCTGAGCAAATTATACTCATCATTATGAGTATGACTACTTTGATTGTTGTTTTCCTCTCTCTCTCTCTCTCTCTCTCTCTCTCTCTTTCTCTTGGGTATGAAGAACCCTAGTTCCATGTGTTAGGGATCTTGTTTGTATTGACTTTTGGATGTTATACTAGATGAGTTTAATCGATTGAGGCATGTTTATTGAGTCAATTGGATCCTGATTAAGTTCTCTTGACTTATGCTTTAACCTATGACAGAGAAAATCTGATAAGGTTATTAGAGTGACTCGTCCCGAATATCACAATAAAAAATCTTAACCGAAACGCTTAATTGGAAAAAAAATTACGAGGGCCAGGTTGAGCCACAACTTGCTCACATGCAGAATGCTTCCTCTTCCTCAACGAACCCAGGTCGAGCAGCAAATCTCTCTTTCCTCGTCACAAGACTGAAGACGGCCGATAAAGAGTAGTTTCGTTAGTTGCGAGTGAGCCTCGAGGCTTGGATTATTAGTTGTCCTAGTTTAGGTGATTTTCTACGGGTCGGGTTACCCTCAGATTTCCCGTCACGTTCTTCCCTTCATTCGCCATCAAAGAACAGATTAATAGATATGTAGAGAGAAGAAAGAGGAAAAAGGAAAAGGGAAGAAGATAGTCGACAATCGACAGGAAAGAGAAGAAGAGGAAAGGAAAGTGAGTCTCAACAGAGAGAGAAAGGGAAAAAGAAAAGGTTATAATTGGAAAGGTTCCATAAAAAACGAGTCAATTGACATTTCCTCCCCACCACCCAAGTATTTGAGATTGACTCATAATGAAATAATTACAATTGCCCCCCTCCAAAATGTTTCGTTTTAGTTTTGAGTTGCCAAACGAGACAATTTGGCTCAATTGGCTCATTTTGAGTCAATTGAGCAAAATTGCCTCACTAGAAAGCTTCATCCAAACGACCCCTATGAGATTTAAATCAAAACAAAGCAAAGTTAAATGGTTTGAAAGCTCTAGATGAGAAGGATCACTCAGGTGTCGCTTCCCCCTAACTACTACCGTGGCACGTGGACTCAAATGGGACGTTATGGGCAAGGCAATCATGAACCGCTAGGAGGTGCAACTATGGTCGAGGACCACACTCTCAATTACCAAACCAAGGGATACATTATAGGCTACAAGAGTAGCCCTCTTGGATAAGGCAATTAAGGGTTGACTTACCTTCTCCCTCAAAATGATTGTTGGCGACTTAATCATGATTAACCTAGTTGCTTAATTCAAGATAGAGGTTTGCCCTACATTAACCTTGGTAGGTGGCTTGTCTAGCCCAAGGAATCCCAATTCAATTGAGCCTCTTTTGGAAAGGGGGGTTTCCCCTCTAACCTAGGTTATAATGGCCAATTAGATTGCTAAGCACACACATGCACAATCATCATGAAAAATACCTCAATCATTAAATTAAACAACACCCATAAAAATCATTCAAGTCACACTACAACTACATGAAAAATAGTTAGGGTTTCACAACACCCAAGTGAAAAAGAGTACTACATGCTAGAAAGGGGAAGAACACAAGAGAAAGAGGTAGAAACCATCATGCTGATGCCTCCAATCTCCTCTAAACTTCTGTTGATATTCTCTTGGGGAGATTCTTCCCAATGCACCATTTGGAGGAAACCCTAGCCTTCCTTCTTGCTTGGTTCGTCCTTTCTCCCTATAAAATCTAAAGAAGAAGACACTCTCTCACTCTTGGGATCCCCTTCTCTCTTCCTTTCAGCTCACATTTTATACTAGGATCGGGCTCAGTTCACGTCCGTGAACTCTTCAACGTGTCCGTGAACACAGAGCGTTGTGTCGAAACGCACCGCTTGACTTGCATGAGTTTACGGTTTGCACTCAATGTTCACGGTCTTGTTGACCGTGAACTCGCCTTGAGCCAGTAAATGCACATTTCTCCCTGGACGCCTCGCGGTTCACGGTTTTGGGCTTTAGTACACGACCATAGGAGACCGTGAACTCCAATGGGAAACCGTGAACCTTGCCTGAATCACCCTTTTTGCCAGGTCTTTGCCTCTTTCGTCCAACTTTTGACTCCGGGGCTGGTTTCACCCGCTGGATCCTGAAACACACTAAAAAGCAAAAAACCTAGCGTAAAACCACCCTTTTAGGAGTTCAAATGCTACAAACGCCCAAGGAAGACAGGGATAAAATGTGTGCAATTAGGCCCGAATCACTCCCCCACACTTACGTTTGCTTGTCCCCAAAAAACCATTTCACACAAGGTAATATCTCAACCTATCAAAATGCTTTGGGGACAATTCAAAGGGCACGAAGTGGCTAATCTCAAATAGCTATTGGCAATTAACACGAGGACTGTGGCAAGCAATACTGATATCCACCACAAACGACATTCGAGGCTACTAGAGAGGGGCAAATGAAAAGTTCTCACCTTGTTCATGAATCAATGCAAGTATCAACAAGATCACTTACCAATCACAACTAACCATGCATAGAGTTCAAGTCCAAGGAATAAATGGATGGGCAACAAAGGTCCTCACCGGGGTATGATATGACATGCAAAACCAGAATGAATCACTCACTCTCTTAACCAGTGGGGTCAGGACCGTTTGGTGCCAAATATGTGCACAATCACCAACTCTCGGACCTATTGTCTCAACACCACGACGACAACCTCTAAATACTAGAGTTCACGGAATAGTTGTCATCACTAGCTTGTCCCAAGGTCTTAGACACAGGTTCAAATGACTGGCAATTGTCTTAGACATGGGGAAAAAGGATTTTTGGGTGGTGGCAAACACATCATGAGGTCCTACATCTTCACCCTAAAACCGAAGGTTCTATGGTTTCGACTAAGAACCTTCATTACAAACAACGGCCACTAGCATCGGCCAAAAACCTTGCTTCTCTCTTCCAAACTATCACCTATCATGAACTTCCCTTAAGCGCTCTTCCTTAGTCTACTCTTGCTATCGCACTTTGATTCGGTATTGAAGGAGTTCTTCGACAATGTGGAGGTTTCAATGGATTGTGTGCCAAGAAACCTCACCTAGAACATACTCTTTGATTCTTTTGTGGCACTCTCTACATTATTGACCCCGTTTTATTACATCTTTTTTTTGTTTCTCTTTGTTTCTACTTTTCTTTTCTTTTTGAGGGGGGTACTAGAGAGTTAAAAATTTGCCACACTACTTTTAAGGATCAATGTTCTCCTTTTAAGAACTCACTCCAACACTACTCTTCCTTTCACTTTCGTTCCTAGCAAGAACCGCACACAATCCTCCTATTTAGAACCTCAATAGAGCTCAATAGCGAGACCTCTAGGACACAAGGACGACACATGTAAGACACGTAGAAAGGATGGAGGATCGTTCTTTCAACACCATTAAGCGCAAAAGCGAAAAGCTCCTAACAAGAGAACGACCCCCAACGCCACAAGGCTCAAAGGGGTTGACTAGTGGATAAATCATTTCGGGACAATCAACATTTGGGCGTGGACTAATCCTATGCCTCCATCATATTCACTAGTGACAACTGTGATGTTACTCGCCATGGTAAGAGGGATCTAAGCACACAAGAAGAAAACAATCTGCTCAAAGCTCACATGGCTACCTAGTCACCCAACCATCTATTCCAATTCACAAAGCAACATGCATGGCAATTGTAATCAACAAGTAATCGAGTCAAAACATCCATTCATTTTTGCACACATGATCACTATTCTAATGCACCTCTCAATCATCATCATAGGACGCACTCGATCACATGCTACAATTCAAGGTCAATGCCAATAACCACAAGATTCTCCTACAAACCGACCACTTTGATCATGCAAACATTGCTTGGAGACCTCAAAATTTTCAAGTTTGGGCCTAAATAAAGGCTCCAAGCATCAATTAGGATCACACAAGCATAATAAAAGACTACCCCCACACTTAAGCTCGACATTGCCCTCAATGGCGTAAGATAGGGGTAGAACGACGTTACTGCTTTGCTTGGTGAGTGAAAGTTGGAATTGTTTCAGGGGTAGGAGATTTGGAGCTTCAAGGAAAAGACAAAACACACACACACACAAACACAATACGACACGCTCAAGGTGCGGTTGTTAGCGAGACGTTCAAACTTGCTAACCTTCATTGGGTTGCCTCCCAACAAGCGCTACTTTAACGTTGTTAGCGAGACGGAGACTCCGAATCAGGCATCTTGTAGGAACACCACCTCCTTTTGAGGTATTACCTCTCCTCCAAGGTAACGTTTGAGGCGGTGTCCATTCACTTTGAAAGCTCCTTTCTCTGGGTGGGAGGTCTCGACCACCCCGTATGGGTACACTTGCGTTACCACATACAGGCCCAACCATTTTGATCTTAACTTCCCGGGGAACAATCGCAACTAGGAGTTGTATAAGAGCACTTGGCCTCCAGGATGGAAATCCTTCCCTCCTTTCAATCGAGCATCATGTAGGTGTTTCGTCTTTTCCTTGTAAATTTTGGTGTTCTCATAGGCTTGGAGACGCCACTCCTCGAGTTCAAGCACCTACAACTTTCGCTCATTTCCACACAAAATAGGGTCCATATTCAATAGCTTTGTGGCCCAGAAAGCCTTGTACTCTAGCTCTACGGGAAAATGACAAGACTTTCCATACACCAATTGGTAAGGCGAGACACCTATTGGTATTTTGTAGGTCGTGCGGTACGCCCATAGAGCATCATCAAGTTTTACCGACCAATCTTTGGGAGATTGATCCACAGACTTTTCTAGTGTCCTTTTCAGTTCCATATTTGATAACTCAACTTGTCCACTAGTCAGAGGATGATAGACTATTGATAGCCAATGGGTTACACCATAGCGATGGAGGAGTCTGTCGAATTGCCCCTTAAAATGGGTTCCTCATTCGCTAATGATGGCCCTTGGGTTCCTGAACCTTGAAAACAACTTTTTAAGGAATCCATTGACTCGTCTTGCATCATTGGTAGGGAGAGCTTGAGCTTCAACCCACTTGGAGACGTAGTCTACGGCCACAAGGATGTATATGTTACCCAAAGACGAGGGGAAATGACCCATGAAGGATGTATATGTTCCCCGGCAACGGCGCCAAAAACTTGACTCGTCTCGAATATCACAATAAATTCCCAACTAAGGCCCAAATATAAACCTTAGATGGGTGCAATATAGGGCAAGTATGTTTAAATATCAACTCGGGCCGATCCGTGTACCCCTACTTCTATAGTTTGAAGCATTATCTAGCGAATTGGTTTTTGGTGGAAAACTATGAGATTTAAATCAAAACAAAGTAAAGGTAAATGGTTTGAAAGCTCTAGATGAGAAGGATCACTCAGGTGTGCTTCCCCCTAACTACTACCATGGCATGTGGACTCGAATGGGATGTTATGCGCAAGGAAATCATGAACCGCTAGGAGGTGCAACTATGGTCGAGGACCACACTCTCAATTACCAAACCAAGGGATACATTATAAGCTACAAGAGTAGACCTCTTGGTTAAGGTAATTAAGGGTTGACTTACCTTCTCCCTCAAACCGATGGTTGGACGGCTTAATCATGATTAACCTAGTTTATTAATTCAAGATAGAGGTTTGCCCTACATTAACCTAGGTAGGTGGCTTGTCAAGTCCAAGGAATCCCCACTCAATTGAGCCTCTTTTGGAAAGGGGGGTTTCCCCTCTAACCTAGGTTAGAATGACCAATTAGATTGCTAAGCACACACATGCACAATCATCATGAAAAATACCTCAATCATTAAATTAAACAATACCCATAAACAATCATTCAAGTCACACTACAACTACATGGCAAATAGTTAGGGTTTCACAACACCTAAGTGAAAAAGAGTATTACTCCATGCTAGAAAGGGGAAGAACACAAGAGAAAGAGGTAGAAACCATCATGGTGATGCCTCCAATCTCCTTTAAGCTTGTGTTGATCTTCTCTTTGGGAGATTCTTCCCAATTCACCACTTGGAGCAAACCCTAGACTTCCTTCTTGATAGTAATGAATTGATTGTATGAGAGACAATCAATTCACTGCTTTGTACAGGAATTCGTTCCAAGTAGAGGAGATTTGTGTGAATTGCCTTAGCAGGCTAACCCTTTTTATCACCAACACATGGTAAAACATAAAACATAGTGTAGAGAAATGAGTAAGAAGAAGAAGCTGAAAAATAGAAAAGAATATTGAGACGAAGAAGCGCAAAAAAGAAAGAAGAAGCTACTCTAAAGATGGTTGTCTCTAACTGTATCCTAGCCTAACTATAGAGAAATCAAGACCGTCCTCCCTAGCATATCAAAAGGTAGAAAAAGACATTGTGACATCATTTTGAGGCACAACTCAATGTTAAATAGGCGCTACCGAGGCTATAACGTGATTGTGACGCCTTCTCCACTGCTTTTTGCCAAGGCAAGGTGTTTTCCTTCTGAATTTCACCTAGGCGAGATTAGGCGAGTGCCAAGGCGCGCTTTTTACAACCTTGGTTCTAATAATTGAATTATTCCCTAAAGCAAATATATTCTATGAATTCTGTTTAGTTGGAATCCACTTTTGAAGACTCTTATACCAAATTAGACCTGGTAATCGGGTCGGGTTGGGTAATTTTGGTTTGGGGACTCCGATTACGGGTCGGGTCATGTGTGGTTGGCTGATTTCAGGTCAAATATTGACCCAACCCATTCGGTTTCAGGTTGGGTTGGGTTATAGGTCGTTTCGGATTATGAGCGCTCTCAGAAACAATATCAAACATGCTTCATATTTTCTTAAAGAACACAAATTTTCACATAGCATGACAATAGTTTACCTAACACATGTCAATTAACATAATCTCACATCATCTCATGTTAATGAAATGAAATACAAATTGCGCAAATCGTCAAAAAACAATCACAAGAGTAATACTACTACAAGAAACACATTATATTTGATTATCATTAAACTCCAAACATGTCATTCAAATCCTTGTGATTTTTTTTAACATCTCACCAATTTATGAGTGATTTTATCATTTTGGGAGTAACATATAAAATAGAACGGGTCTAACGGGTCGGCCCATTAACCCACCTAAATCGACCCGAAAAATCACGGGTTATCGGGTCCGAGTCATTCGGATTTCGGGTTATAAAAATTTCTACCCTTTGGGCGGTTTCGGGTCAGGTCAACGGGTCAGCTTGTAATTTGTCAGCTCTATACCAAACCAATTTTTGATAGAAAATTTATAATAAATTATTATAAGTATTTTCAATTATCATTATGTTTTCTAATAATTGAACTATTCCCTTATGCAAATATATCCTACAAATTTTGTCTTCATATAAATTATCTAAAGAAGTTATATTTAATTCTCTTACATCATGCTTATGTTTACCAATTTATTTATTTTATTGAAAAAATTTCATTTGTCATTCTAGAAATACTTTGTTTAGAAGGTTTTCTAATTTTTATATTAGATAATACTTGTTGAAATATAGTTTTGGATATCTTTTAAAAATATTGGATACCAAAAGATAATTAAAAGTTTGGGTTGGATGAAAAACTAGACAGATATACATTTTGACGACTTAAATGGTACCCGACGTTCAATTTAAACTTAAGCGATATATCTACTCAAATTATCAAATTTAAATGGTATCCGAATTATGTTACCCGTGATTTACGCGTCTCCTCTTGTTCGTACAGAGAAAAATTAGAGGGATAGCTCTCATTATGGATTTCGATTGCTACCAAATACCTTTTTATTCAATTCTTATAGTTTTATTGTAAGGTTTGCCAAACTGGAATCGTAATCAAAAGTCAAAACCGATTTCTGCTTCTTTAAATACAATAAACAATTTGTCTAAGCTATTAGGAATCATATGCTTAAACTAATTGAAAAGTTTCAATGTTGATAAGAAATGTTATCTTCAACTAATTACACTGATTCTTTGTCAAAAATGTTATCTTCAACTAATTACACTGATTCTTTGTAAAAAAAAAAACTAATTACACTGATTTGTTAATTATCCATGTTTGCTTTTTTCCCAGGATTAAAGCAGCGTTGTACCTGGTGAAGTACAGCACCCGCATTTGAAGCTGCTGGCTTGGTTTCCACCAACGCTCCGTCCAGCTTAAACCTTCCCCCGCATCAACCGACCATATATAATGGACGGAGCAAAAGCAGGCTCCGGCGAAGTTCCGGAATTGCTACTGCAGAAAATCAAAGCAGGCTTAGCTAAAGTGTCGCCGCGTTCAACAAGTTGGAGCATCTTCACAGTACCAAACAAACTCCGCAGCGTCAAGGCTGGCGCCTACGATCCTCACATCCTCTCAATCGGACCTTTCCACCACGGCCGGCCGAACCTCGCCGGAATGCAAACCCACAAATGGCGCTATACTCTGTCCCTCCTCGAACGCACCCAGGACGCCATTCCCACAATGGAATCCTGCCTCAAAGCCATCCTCGGCTTCGACCACGAAATCCGCGCCTGCTACGCCGAGCCGATCACCCACGAGCCGACAGAGCTAGCCGAGATCCTCTTCCTCGACGGCTGCTTCATCCTCGAGCTCTTCCTCCGCTACTCCAACAACGAGCCGAATCTCAACCACGGCGACTTGCAGAACGACCCAATTTTCACAACCTCGTGGATAATTTCCACGCTCCAGAGAGACATGGCTCTGCTCGAGAATCAGATCCCCTTCTTCGTCCTCGAATGGCTTTTCGATTACACGGTCCGCCGAAGCTCCAGCCGCGTGGACTCGCTCCCCGATATCGCTCTAGGGTTCTTCAAATCCGCGATAAGTGGGTCGCTGCCGAGAAATCCGGCGCAGTCCACGGCGGCGGCGGCGGCGAATTTCCAGGGGAGGGAAACGATTAGAATGGAGAGAAGGCAGAGCACGAAGCACTTGCTCCACCTGATCCACACCAGCTACCGGCCTTCTTCTCCAAAAGCAGAGGCGAGGCTCCAGATTGGGGCGCCGGCGGCGCCGTCGGCGTTCGTCCCGTCAGTAGGGGAGCTGTGCGCGGCGGGGATTCAAGTCCAGATGCAGAGGAAGCCGACGAAATCGATGCTCGATCTGAAATTCAAAAACGGAGTGCTGAAGATACCGCCCCTGCGGATCCACGACTCCACCGACGCGCTGTTCAGGAACCTGGTGGCGTTCGAGCAGTGCTTCCATGGCTGCCCGCAGTACATAACGTCGTACGTGCTGCTGATGGACCGATTGGTGTACACAATGGACGATGTGGAGCTGCTGGAGCAGAGTATGATCCTGGAGAACTATCTGGGGAGCAGGGCAGAAGCGGCGGATCTGTTCGATAGCATCTGCAAGCAGATTGGGATTCAGGATTTCTACTTCCCGGTGCTCTGCGATCAGTTAAATGAGTTCTACTGCCGGCGGTGGACTTCGTACTGGGTTGATCTCAGGAGGAATTATTTCACCTCGAAATGGACGCTCGCGTCGGTGTTTGCTGCTTTCTTGCTCCTTACAATGGCTCTTGTGCAAACGCTCTACACAGTTCTTTCCTACTATTCTTACAGAAAATGATTAAGAGATTCAGTGGTTCATTGGTGCAAATTGCAATTGTTGGAATGAAGATTTGACTCCTTGTTGATGGCAGAAGAAGAGTTTGGCGTCAAATGTTTGAGTTTAAGTTAGCTGTCAATAAATCGTGTCGTTTCACTCGTTTGACATTTAGGTTAATGTGATTTGAATTGGATAATTTGGTGATTGGGAGTTACCGTGAATACTCCAAGTATATTGTTGTAGACTAGCTAATACACGTTTTGTTAGTGAACTATGTAAATCGATGTGTTATTTTCTTTCTTGTTGATTGTTGTCTTTCTTGTATTGTCAACAAGGTTGTCAATCCGCGGGTCGACCCGGAGGTCGACCCACTTTGACTCTGACTCGATGAGAAAAACGGGCCGCACGCACCCGCCGGGTCGACCGCTATAAGGTATCAGGTTGGAGGTCAAATTGTGTCATTTTTTTCTTTGGTTTGCGAAATACGCATATTTATCGATTTTTCTTTTCGCCTAACTCAATCTTTGGAATCCTTAGTTGAACATTTGGATATTGATGTTATATAAGTGTGTGTGAAATTTCACTATATGTTGGTGATAGACCGTTAATTGCGCATGTTTTTACCACTATTCTTGAGCCGTTTGAGATGTTGATTCTCGTGTTTTAGGCCGATTTTACGCTAGGTTGTTCGTGTTTGTGATATTTCAGGTCCTAGTACGTGAATGAAGGTTTGGGAACGAGTTCAAGGTCGTTTGAACGGAGATCGGACGTTTGGCCAAAAGCTGAGGAAGTCACACGGGCATGCCTAAAACCCACACGACCGTGCAAGGGAACCCATGTGGCCGTGTGGAAATTCCAGGGAACTCACACGGGCATCATGGAAATCCACACGGCCGTGTAGGATGGCTGAAGTCCACTTATCGAAACACCGCGTTTTGCACAACTCACAGGCAGCTGGGAAAGCCACACGGCCTTGTGGCCTGCCTAGTGGTCGGGAATTTCTGGGGTTTAACCCAAATTCGGGCAAAAGGAGAGGGGAATCGACTTTTTGGAGCAAAAACAGAGCCCTAGAGAGAGAAAGTGCGAAGAACACCCCCTAAGAGAGGTTTTGGAGCTGGGTTTCATCAATCAAGCTTGGAAATCATCCTTGGAGTGAAGATTGACATCCCAGAGCTGATTCTTCCCATCTTGATGAGTATGATTGCTTTGTTTGCTGTTTTCCTCTCTCTCTCTCTCTCTCTCTCTCTCTCTATGGAGTAGAACCCTCTCTCACTTGGGTATGAAGAACCCTAGTTCCATGTGTTAGGGATCTTGATTGTAATGACTTGGGATTGTTATACTGTTTGGTTTTAATCAAATGATGCATGATTCATGGAATCAATTGAAGTCTGATCATCTTTTCTTTATTTCTGCTGCAACCTGAGATAGATAGAATCTGATTAGGTTGTTAGAGCTTCATCATTCGGTAGTAGTAGATTGGTTATACGAGAGTTAGTCAATCTACTACTTTGTACTGGTACCCGATTCCAGTAGTGGAGTTTTGTGCTTATTGCCTCAGCAGTCTATCCCGGTAAAGGTTAGTCGCCTGCCGGTTAGCCTGCCTGAGAGGGCTTGGTCAGCTTAAGAGATTCCAAACTACTGTCGGATCTTCCGCAGTTTAATCAACAGTAAATCAACCTAGGGTAATTACAACTGAGACCTAACTAAGGAGCTAGGGGGACTCATTCCCGAGTGACTCTTCCTTTGCTTCAGAAAACCGAACCATTTCCTGCTTTTTTATTGCTTTTAGTTGAAACCACAATCAATCTACTTAGTTGGCTAGATAATAGATATTCACGGAGTAGGCAGTAGATCTAGACCCCGGGTTGATAATTAGAACTTGCCACTTTACTGCATTTCCGGACTGCGATTACACTTGGTCGCAGTTTGGTGTTGTGTTTTAGCGTGTCAAGTTTTTGGCGCCATTGTCGGGGAACTCTCTAGGTTATTGGAGAAACGTGAAAGTTTGTTACTCTAGCCTTTTCTTTACTGCATTTACTCTCTTCCACTTGTGTGCCTTCACGGGTTGCTTTTGCTGATTGTGTGCAGGTAGTGCATGACCTATAGTCAGTCGGGAGATTTGCTTCCATTAGACCAGGAGCTTGAACGGACCTGCAGGAACTTCAAGCGGGCTCTAAGGCGCGACTGCTGTGGAGGAGGCGCTAGCACATCTGCAAATCGCCGACGAAGAAGAGATGGGTGATCCACAGGACCATGATGTGGTCCTTCCTGAGGAGCAGACCATGGGATACTACTGGACCACCAGGGCTGCGGACATGAGGTCGCCCATTCAACACCCTCATGTGCCAGCGAATAACTTTGAGGTGAGCATCTCTGTCATCACCATGTTGTGCGGTTTGGTGGTGTTCCGTGGCAAAGAGAGGGAGTGCCCCCGATCACATCTGAGGCGATTCCACGAGCTCATCGATGGGATCAAGATAAATGGGGTCCCAGCAGATGCCATCCTGCTGAGGTACTTCCCATTTACTCTGAGGGGCAGGCCAAGGAGTGGCTAGACACTCGACCTCCAGGCTTGATCACCACGTTCGCCAATGATAACGATGTAAATGCACATGTTTGCGCCCCTAGTTCTTATCCGTTTGAGGAGTATAGTCGTGTGTTTTTGCCTATTTTACGCCGGGTTGCGCTATTTTGTCATGTTTCAGGTCCCAGGTGTCAAAGGGAAGGCTAAGCGCGAGTTTCGGGGCATTCGGAAGTCATTTCGGTGAGCTGGAGCCAAAACACGTGCAGACCCAAGGCATTACACGGCCGTGTACTGCTGGCCGTGCTTTTTATGCCAAGAGCAAATTCAGTTTGGCCGATTCAGGTGCAAACACGGGCACCGAAGCACGGCCGTGTTCAGTCAAAGCACGGCCGTGTACATCGTGAAGCACGGCCGTGTTTCAACCAGCTGCTGGCCGTGTAATTAAACACTGGCCGAAACACGGGCAGGCTCAGGCAAAGCACGGCCGTGCCCTCGATCGTGCTTTGGCCACTGATGCTTTAAGCAGATTTTCAGCCACAAGTCAAGGGGATTCGAGTTTTTGAGAGAGAGATCAGTTCCTAGAGAGAGAAAGTGAGGAGAAAGAGTTCCCAAGTGCCCTAGATTGATCTTCAACACCATTGGAGGCCAGCTTGAGCTTGGAGAAGTGCCAATCAACGTCCAGAAGCAGGAATCCATCCTTTGCAGTATGAATTCCGTGTCTGATTCTGCTTTTGCTTTCTTCTCCATGGAGTAGTTCTCCCATTCATCTGGGTATGGAGAACCCTAGATTTGTATGTTAGGCTTTGATTGTATGAACCCAAGTACTGATTCTGTGATTGATTATATTCGATTGAGGTTTTAATGATTGAATGACTTGAATCCTGATCAAATTCCTGTTGTTTCTGCTTTAACCTAGAATGAGAATATCTGACTAGGTTGATAGAGTATCCTTGATTGAAGGTAGGGAGTTGGTGACTTTAGTCGAGGAACCAACTCACTATTCTGTACCGGATTTACTCCGGTAGTGGAGGTTTTGTTCTTAGGGCCTCAATCTGTCTACTCCGGTGGAGGTTAGTCGCCCGCTAGAGATTCAGATTGAGAGGGTCTGAAGACCTTTAGTCGAGACTTCAGGCTGTTTAAGAACCTTCCGCAGTATAACTTTCATAGAAACAGAACTTGGTAATTGCAATCCGGCTTAACTGCAGTCTAGGGGGAACCATATCCGGGTGACCTCTTAACCTGAATACAACAGTTTACTTGCTTTGTTTGTTTGGTAGTTTAGTCTTGCATTCCAGTTTCATTTCTAGATAACAAGAATTCACTGAGTAGTCATCAGATCTAGGACCCGGGTTGATAATTAAACCCAAACCCGCTATACTACGCTTTAGGAAGTGGTTTCACTTGGCCAATTCCTGGAGTGACAGTAGAGTCGAGTCAAGTTTTTGGCGCCGTTGCCGGGGACGGCTAGGTTGTTGAAGAAAAGTGATTTCTGTTAATTTAGCTTTTCTTTTTGCTTTGTTTTCTATGTCCCACTTGTGCCTTCACGGGTTTGTTGCTTGAGTGTGTGCAGGTAGTGCATGACCCGTAGCCAGTCGGGAGGTTTACTGCCGTTGAATCCAGAGATTGACCGCACCTGTCGCCAGCTCAGGAGACAACAGCGAGCTAGACTGGCTACGGAAGAGCGCATAGACGGCCACCTGAGCAGCGATTCTGAAGAAGAGCCCGGGATGGACGGAGACTACAACCAACACCAGGGGAATCCACAGCAGGTTCCCCCGGTGAATCAGGTCCTGGGGAACAACCCCATACCCCAGGATCATGGAGCTCATCATCCACCGCAGCCGGGTCCCACCTTGGAGTACTACTACACTCCTCGGATTGCTGACATCCGCCCGGTCATCCTCTACCCGCCGATCCCAGCAAACAACTTCGAGATCAAGCCATGCTGGATTCAGCTCATCACATCCTCGATCCAGTTTCATGGCTTGAAGGATGAGGAGGCCAGGGTACATCTGTCCCATTTTCTGCAGCTGACAAACGGGTTCAAGCTGAACGGTGTTCCCGATGATGCGATCCGCCTTCATCTCTTCCCCCATTCTCTGGCGGGGAATGCTAAGAGGTGGTTGGAGACCCAGCCCCCATTGTCCATCACCTCTTGGGAGGATCTGGCTGACAAGTTCGTGCACCGGTACTATCCGGCATCGAAGACTATAGAGATTCAGCGGGAGATCACTCACTTCCGCCAGGATCCAGATGAGTCACTCCGTGATGCTTGGGAGCGGTACATGGGCTACTTCTGGCAGTGCCCCCACCATGGCTTTAGTGATGCTTTCACTGTGGGGAACTTCTACAGTGCTCTCTCCTCAGATAGCCAGAGGGTGATTGAGTCTTTATGCCCAGGAGGGGATGTTCTCACCAAGACTCCACCCGAGCTGAATCAGATGATTAATACATTGGCTGCCAGAGATCATTCTTGGGGGCAGAGCAGCAGAGGCAGACATTCCAGGGACCGTGGTATGCACGCCATGGAGACCAGATCCGGGCTCGAGCAGCAGGTAGCTGAGCTAGTGCAGACATTGAAGCAGCCCAACAGTCTTATTCCGGGCAGAGGCATGGCTACACCTTCAGTTTCTCAGTGTCAGTGGTGTGAGAGCTCGAGCCACTTAGTAGAAGACTGCCAGGCTATGAGGGAGTCTACTACCCCCCAAGAGCAGTTGGACTTCATCGCCAATGCTCAGCGCCTCGACCCGTACAGCAACACCTATAATGAGGGGTGGCGCCAGCATCCCAACTTCTCTTGGGGCAGTAACACCACCAAGCCACCTGGTTTCCCAGCACCAGCTGGTGGCTTTCAGCAGAGGCAGCCCTATCAGCCTCGACAGGGCCCAGTTCCACAGCAGCAGCCCTACCAGCCTCGACAAGGGCCAGTTCCACAGCAGCAGCCCTACCAGCCTCGGCAAGGGCAACCCTTCCAGCAGCCCCAGCGCCAGTTCGCCGAGCCAGCAGCAGCTCCAGCTCCAGATACTCAGATGACGAAGCTGGAAAATATTCTAGCTTCATTTATGACGAGCACTCAGGCGACTATCACGAGGTTGGACCAGAGTGTAGCCTCACTGGAGGCAGGTCAGAGGAACCAGGGTGCCATTTTGCAGGATCTGCAGACCCAGGTGGGCATCTTGGCCCGCCAGAACACCACCAGGGCACCGGGGACTCTGCCTGCCACCACTGTCCTGAATCCTCGGGATCCTCACCAGCTCCAGCAGCTTGATGCCATCACTACCAGGAGTGGCAAGACCACATCAGCTGCTCCTGCCCAGCCCAGTCGAGATGATCCACTCCCTGCCTCAACACTTCCAGCTGATACTGCAGACGTGGGGGAAGACACAACAACGCCTGCTCCCAAGCCACAGCCAGTGGTTAAGGAGCATGTACCTCAGCTTCCTTTCCCCACTCGCCTGCATAAAGACAGACTGGAGACTGAGTTTGCCAAGTTCATGGCAATGTTGAAGCAGGTCAACATCAGCATGCCGTTCGTGGAGGCACTGTCGAAGATGCCCAAGTATGCCAAGTTCATGAAGGACCTCCTCACCAACAAGAAGAAACTTGGGGATCTTTCGACAGTGATGCTGAGCGAGGAGTGTTCTGCCATCCTGCAGAACAAGCTGCCTTAGAAGCGAAAAGACGCAGGGAGTTTCACTATCCCTCTCATTATTGGCAGCATGCATGTAGGGAAGTCCTTGGCGGACCTAGGCACTAGCATCAATGTCATGCCTTATAAATTGTTTAAGAAGCTAAGCCTAGGTGAACCTAGAACTACTAGGATGAGCATTCAGTTAGCTGATCGTTCTATCATGCATCCTAGGGGTATCATTGAGGACTTGCTTGTTAATGTAGGTACATTCACATATCCTGTGGACTTTGTTATTTTGGATATGAATGAGGATGTGGATGTACCTTTGATTTTAGGTAGACCGTTTCTCGCCACCGCCAAGGCGCTTATTGATGTGCATAGTGGTAAATTGATTCTGCGTGCTAGTGATGAACAAGCTACTTTTTCTGTGTCTGAGAATGGGAAACACCCTCATTTGCATGATGACATAGATTACTGTGATATGCTTGCTGATTATGAGACCGCACTCGCCATCACGAGTGCGGGTACTGACGATGTTCTTGAGCGTTGTATTTTGCTAGGTGAGCAGGCATCGCAGGAGCCGCAGCTGGCGGAGCAGTTGGCCGAGTTGGAGAGTGGCCCCTTCTTGGAGGGCGACAGGCTGTTTAAACCGATCTCATCCTCCACCCGCATCGCTACTTCCTTGGAGGAACCACCAGAGCTGGAGCTTAAGCCCCTCCCTCCTCATTTGGAGTATGCATTTCTCCGGGAGGGGAATAAGCTGCCAGTCATCATCAGCTCGACCCTCACACCCGAGCAGAAGACCAGACTGGTGGCCTTGCTGAAGCGGTACGAGCGAGCCCTCGCATGGAAGATCACAGACATCCGGGGGATCAGCCCTTCTTTCTGCTCCCACCGGATACTGATGGAGGATGAGATGCGGCCAGTGAGACAGCCGCAGAGGAGACTGACACCGAACCTGGAGGCTGTGGTTCGGGCAGAGATCGTGAAGCTACTGGACGCGGGGATCATCTTCGCCATTTCCGACAGCGAGTGGGTCAGTCCCACCCAGGTGGTACCCAAAAAGGGTGGGATGACTGTGGTGCCTAACGAGAAGAATGAGCTGATCCCGATGCGCACGGTGACTGGGTACCGTGTCTGCATTGATTACCGGCGTCTTAATGACGCCACTCGGAAGGACCACTTCCCGCTACCATTCATTGATCAGATGCTGGAGAGACTGGCGGGGCACGAGTTCTACTGTTTTCTGGATGGGATGTCCGGGTACTTCCAGATCCCTATTGCACCGGAGGACCAGGCGAAGACCACTTTCACCTGCCCCTTCGGCACCTTTGCATACCGAAGGATCCCATTCGGGCTATGCAATGCCCTAGCTACTTTTCAGCGATACATGCTCGCTATCTTTGACCGTCTGGTCGGCGAGATCATGGAGGTGTTTATGGACGATTTCTCGGTTTATGGAGACTCATTCTCTCACTGTCTCCATAACCTGGAACTTGTCCTTAAACGGTGTGAAGAAACGAACCTGGCACTGAGTTTGAGAAGTGTCACTTCATGGTTCGAGAAGGCATAGTTCTTGGGCATAAGATCTCCAAGATGGGGATTGAGGTGGACAGAGCGAAGATCGAGACTATCAGCAAACTACCTCCTCCTACATCTGTGAAGGGGATCCGGAGTTTTCTTGGTCATGCAGGTTTCTACAGGCGGTTCATCAAAGATTTCTCCAAGATTGCTCTGCCCCTGACGAAGCTTCTAGAGAAGGATGCCCCCTTCCAGTTCACTGATGCATGCATAGCGGCTTTTATGACCTTGAAGGAGAAGCTCACACAAGCTCCTATCATGGTTGTTCCTGACTGGTCCTTACCATTTGAGATTATGTGCGATGCCAGTGACTTTGCTGTTGGAGCTGTTGACTCGCTATGACACAACACCTAACAAAGGCCAAGTGTAACCAATGAAAGGGATTGCAGTATAGTGGCTCAAGTGATAAATATCGAATCCACGGGTCTCTAGAGTTACTATTACTCAGCTTCAGTTTATTATTTAGCAAATCAGATTAAGATGAAAGAACTAAAACTACTCTAGCAAACTACAGTTAAAGTTAATCTAATTACAGGTTGGGAACTCACTTAGGTATGATTCCCCCTCGCCACTAGCCAGATTAATGATTGATGATCTCTAACCTGATTCACTTTCATTCACAATGCGGAGAATCCTTGACTAGACCTTGAGTCTCGACTAAAGGAACAAGGCCCTCTTGAGTCAATTGCCTAGAGGGACGTATCCTTCTCTAGAACAACTGATCAAGGCGTTCTGAACTAGACTCCCTCTATTGAAAGAGGTTCTCAATCGATACAAAGCAGTGAATCAACCCTCGACTAAAGCAATCGATCCACTACTATCAATCTATGGTGCTCTATTGACCTAATCAGGTATTCCCTCTCATAGAATCAAAGCAGAATCAATAATCTCGACTAAAGCAGAATTGAATCATGAAAACGTGCATAGATTGAATATGAACTCAAGATTATCCAGTCAGAGTACTCATACAATCATCCAATCAAACAAACATAGCTAGGGTTCTTCAAAACCTAAGTGAAGGGAAGTTACTCCATAGAGAAGAGAGAGACTGCAGTAAGAATCTTCAGATGATCAGTCTTCAAGTCCGGGCTTGTTCCTCGAGCTTCCAAGGCGAAGAAATCCTCCAACTCCACTCCAAGGATGCCCTCAAATCGCCCTCTCTCTCTTTGGTTCGTCCCTTGGGTGTTTGGGATCCAAAACCCAGTTCTCCTCTTCTCCTTTGGCTGAAAATCGGGTTTTAAGCAGAAAATCCCGACTCACACGGCCAGGGTGGCACGGCCGTGTGGCTTACCCAGTTGCCCGTGTGAGTCAAAACGCTGCGTTCCAATTAGTTCGAATTCCAGGCTCTTTGCACGGCCAGAGTGGCACGGCCGTGTGAACTTCCTTTTTGCCCGTGTTTGCTCACGCAGAATTCCACACGGCCAGACTGGCCTCTTGCACGGCCGTGTTGATCTTCTGCTTTGCCCGTGTCTGCTCTCGCAGAAAGTCACATGGCCAGACTGGCCTCTTGCACGGCCGTGTGAACATCAGGGTAGCCCGTGTGACTTCCTTTGCGACTTGTCTCGTGCCCGATCTTCGCCCAATCGACCCCGAACTCGCTCCTAAACCTTCATTCACTTGCCAGGACCTGAAATATCACAAACAAGCACAACCTAGCGTGAAATCGGTCTAAAACACGAGAAACCACATCTCAAACGGTGTAAGAACAGGGGTGAAAACATGTGTAACTAACGGGCTATCAAACTCCCCCACACTTAACCGTTTGCTTGTCCCCAAGCAAACCTAACTCAAACCAATGCAACTCTCCAGACCTCTATAGCAACAAACAACCCAGATCGTAGGCAGAGGACTTCCTAGATCATTTAGCAACTTACGAGGTCAACCGACGCACAAGTCATCTCAAAGCTTCTTATCGAGTCGGCATCATGGCAAAAAGTGAACATAGGACAAATGAATCGTGGATGGAGAGATTCTCAAAAACAACAGATCATGGACTCACATTTTTCAAGGTGCTCGATTTTCTTTGAAGATGGTTGGAACCCTTTTTTTCTGTTTTGCTTGTTTTCTGTTATTTTTCTTTTTCTTTTTTTCTTTTCAAGGGTCCCAACCTGCTCTTACTGGCCATGCCAGGAGCGGATGTCTCGAGCCTCGTGCGGGGGAAAGATATGTAAGGGGGCTGGAGGTAGTAGGTGGAAATTGGGAACGGATTCCCGTCTCCCCTTACACACTTTCGCCCTATTCGCACGGGAGACGTTTATTTTGAAGCACATTTTCGAGCACCTGTTATTTTCAAAACATGACACAAGAGTCCATGACAGGTAGAAAATCCACAACATCACACAATTCAAGGGTCCTAAGATCACTAATTCACTCAATCAACCAACTCAATATGAAGAAGAAATGAGACTTCTTAAATGCATCAACATCCTCCATAGTGCTACACTACCTCCCTAGGTTGCATATTACTGTACAGACTGTCAATTCAAAGCATACTGAGCAGGCAATTGCAAGGAAACACGTACTTGGAGCCCTCAAATTTAAAAATTTGGACAGTGGACTAGGCTCCAAGCACCTAAACAGCCAAACATTCACCCGCATAAATAATCGAACATCCCCCCACACTTAAGCACGACATTGTCCTCAATGGAGGAAAGATAAGGAGGGTAGAACGAAGTTACCAGATCAAGGGTGAATGATGATGTACGGGTCAGGCGGTGCATTCCAGAAAGAGAGAGTAATCAGAACACAAACACCACACAAAATCTCACAAAGGTTGAGTTATTGACTCTAAAATCAAATAACAAAACTGACTCAACCGAGGAGAAATAGAGAAAGAAAGGCAAACCGACTGGTTGGGTTGCCTCCCAACAAGCGCTTCTTTCACGTCGTGAGCCGGACGATGGCTCCTAAGTTTCGGTCCATGCTAGAACCTCCTTGAAGTTGAGGTTCTCGTCGATGAGGTGGAGTCTCAAGTCATGAGCATGTGATGTGGCAGGTGATGAAGGCTCATGTACTTGATGCAGATGAAGTCTCCACCCTCGAGACCTCTCCTTCTCTTCTCTCGTCTCATTGCCCCAAACCAGATATGACAGTATCGATTGGCCACCATCGCGTCCACCAAGAGGGACCGATGTCGATGTGGCTTTGGTCTGGCAAAGAGACACTGCAAATGGGTCCTTGCTAAGCAGTTCCTCGAAGTTTGGTGGAGATATCACATGTAACTCATGGCCGGTGCAAGCCTCTTCCACCTCAACTTCGTCCTCAGCCTGGACACCAATCGCCTCTTCAACCTCCCTTCCTTCTTCATGTGGTATCACCCCTGGGAAATGATCAAGAACTCCTCCAGCTTCACTTTCGTCATCCTCCACAACTTCTTTCTGCACCCTTTCTTGCTCTTCTTCTTCAAGCACGGATTGGAGAGCAAGTTGCCAAGCAATTTCTTTCATGAGATCTTCTTGCATCTCCTCACTCATGCCCGCCTCTTCAAAGCTCAGTTTGGGGTGTGGGAAGGTGTGGTCGGCTATGACATGACACGCCTGACCATGATCATCACGGGAGCTCTCCGTGACAACTTCAGTGTGTTCCACAATGCCCTTGTAGCCTTCTTCTTCCTCCTCCTCTTCTTGTATGGTAGCAGAAGGGTGATCTGGAGCAGGTTGCGCCCAAGATCGCTCAAGATCATCGACGCTCTTCTTAAGGCTCAGGAGGATCTCATCTGTTTCACGATAGGCCTGGACACACTGATCCATCCTGGAGCATGTTCTCTCACAGTCTCGAGCAAACTGCTCCATGAGTAACTCCAACGCCGATGGCCCTTCTGGTTGTGGGAGAAATTCTTCTTGATAATGAGGTTGTTCTTGATATGCCCAGGGGTCCGGTTGTTCTCCGTAGTAAGGGGGTTGGTACTGGAACCCGAATCCATAGTCTTCTCTGCCTTGATTGCTCCAGGGAGTCTCGGGGTAATACCACCCAGATGGTGGTGGATACCCCTAATGATTGGAGAAGCCATTAGGATCCATGATTCAGATCTGCACCAACAAAAACAAAAACACCCAAGTGAAAAGCAAGGGTGGAAAAGAAACGAAACGAAAAACGCTAAAGTAACAAGCTTATGCCTTTCCTAATACTCTAGAAAGTCCCCGGCAACGGCGCCAAAAACTTGACTGCTCTAAAACAACACCTAACAAAGGCCAAGTGTAACCAATGAAAGGGATTGCAGTATAGTGGCTCAAGTGATAAATATCGAATCCACGGGTCTCTAGAGTTACTATTACTCAGCTTCAGTTTATTATTTAGCAAATCAGATTAAGATGAAAGAACTAAAACTACTCTAGCAAACTACAGTTAAAGTTAATCTAATTACAGGTTGGGAACTCACTTAGGTATGATTCCCCCTCGCCACTAGCCAGATTAATGATTGATGATCTCTAACCTGTTTCACTTTCATTCACAATGCGGAGAATCCTTGACTAGACCTTGAGTCTCGACTAAAGGAACAAGGCCCTCTTGAGTCAATTGCCTAGAGGGACGTATCCTTCTCTAGAACAACTGATGAAGGCGTTCTGAACTAGACTCCCTCTATCGAAAGAGGTTCTCAATCGATACAAAGCAGTGAATCAACCCTCGACTAAAGCAATCGATCCACTACTATCAATCTATGGTGCTCTATTGACCTAATCAGGTATTCCCTCTCATAGAATCAAAGCAGAATCAATAATCTCGACTAAAGCAGAATTGAATCATGAAAACATGCATAGATTGAATATGAACTCAAGATTATCCAGTCAGAGTACTCATACAATCATCCAATCAAACAAACATAGCTAGGGTTCCTCAAAACCTAAGTGAAGGGAAGTTACTCCATAGAGAAGAGAGAGACTGCAGTAAGAATCTTCAGATGATCAGTCTTCAAGTCCGGGCTTGTTCCTCGAGCTTCCAAGGCGAAGAAATCCTCCAACTCCACTCCAAGAATGCCCTCAAATCGCTCTCTCTCTCTTTGGTTCGTCCCTTGGGTGTTTGGGATCCAAAACCCAGCTCTCCTCTTCTCCTTTGGCTGAAAATCGGGTTTTAAGCAGAAAATCCCGACTCACACGGCCAGGGTGGCACGGCCGTGTGGCTTACCCAGTTGCCCGTGTGAGTCAAAACGCTGCGTTCCAATTAGTTCGAATTCCAGGCTCTTTGCACGGCCAGAGTGGCACGGCCGTGTGAACTTCCTTTTTGCCCGTGTTTGCTCACGCAGAATTCCACACGGCCAGACTGGCCTCTTGCACGGCCGTGTCGATCTTCTGCTTTGCCCGTGTCTGCTCTCGCAGAAAGTCACACGGCCAGACTGGCCTCTTGCATGGCCGTGTGAACATCAGGGTAGCCCGTGTGACTTCCTTTGCGACTTGTCTCGTGCCCGATCTTCGCCCAATCGACCCCGAACTCGCTCCTAAACCTTCATTCACTTGCCAGGACCTGAAATATCACAAACAAGCACAACCTAGCGTGAAATCGGTCTAAAACACGAGAAACCATATCTCAAACGGTGTAAGAACAGGGGTGAAAACATGTGTAACTAACGGGCTATCAGCTGTGTTGGGGCAGAGGCGTGATCAGCATTTCCGACCTATCTACTACGCCTCGAAGACCTTGAATGATGCCCAGGAGAACTACACCACCACGGAGAAAGAGCTGCTCGCGGTGGTGTTTGCCTTCGACTAATTTCGTCCTTATCTGGTCTTGTCCCATGTGATTGTGTATACTGATCACTCCGCGATTCGATACTTGATGAGCAAGGCTGACGCCAAGCCTAGGCTCATACGATGGATCCTACTGCTGTAGGAGTTTGATATTGAGATTCGGGATAAGAAGGGAGCAGAGAATGTTGCTGCCGATCACCTCTCCCGGTTGGACGCACCCCCTGCGGACAACCTCGAGGAGGAGATCAATGACTCCTTTCCAGATGAGAGGCTGATGATGATGTGCCTGGTGGAGAGTGTCACCCCCTAGTATTCTAATTTTGCGAATTATCTTGTGGGCCAGCAGCTGCCCAAGGGGATGACCACTCACGCCAAGAGGAAGTTCTTCTCCGACCTGAAGCACTACTTCTGGGATGACCCCCATCTCTTCAGGATCGGAGCTGACGGGATCATCCGTCGATGTGTTATGGAGAGTGAGATGGAGGGCATTCTATCTCACTATCATGAAGGACCTGCTGGCGGTCACCACGGAGGAAACCGCACGGCGAGGAAGGTGCTCCAGTCGGGCTTCTACTAGCCCACGCTCTTCAAGGACGCAGACGCCTTCGCACGCCGGTGCGACCGATGCCAGAGGTCAGGTAACATCTCTGCCCGTGATGAGATGCCCCAGAATGTGTTTATTACTTGTGAGATCTTTGATGTCTGGGGTATCGACTTCATGGGCCCCTTCCCTCCATCCTTCGGCAATACATATATCCTTGTTGCTGTTGACTACGTCTCTAGGTGGGCAGAGGCGCAAGCTTTGCCCACTAATGATGCTAGACGTGTTTGTGGTTTTTTGAAGCAGCTATTCTCCCGGTTCGGGACACCTAGAGCCATCATAAGCGACCGTGGCACCCATTTCCAGGGTCAGTTCGATAAATTGTTGTCTCGCTATGGTGTGACTCATAAGGTGTCCGTGGCCTATCATCCTCAAACCAGTGGCCAGGCCGAGCTGACGAACCGGGAGCTCAAACGGATCTTGGAGAAGACGGTGAACCTATCCCGCAAAGATTGGTCCACCAATCTCGATGATGCTCTGTGGGCATATCGCACTGCCTACAAGACGCCCATTGGTACCTCACCGTACCGGCTTGTCTATGGAAAGGCATGCCATTTGCCCGTGGAGCTAGAGCACAAGGCCTTCTGGGCCCTTAAGCTGCTAAACTTGGATGTTAGTGTTGCAGGTGATGAGCGAAAAATGCAGATGTTGGAGCTGGAAGAGTGGCGTTATCACGCCTATGAGAACACCAAGCTGTACAAGGAGCGCACGAAGCGCCTCCACGATGCACGGTTGCGGGGTCCGAAAGAGTTCCAGGTTGGTGATCGAGTTCTCCTTTATAACTCTCGCCTGAAACTCTTTCCTGGAAAACTCCGTTCCCGGTGGTCTGGACCGTACACGGTCACGCAGGTGTTCCCGTATGGCACGATCGAGGTTGCTAACCCGCAAACTGAGCCGTTTAAAGTGAATGGCCATTGATAACGATGTAAATGCACATGTTTGCGCCCCTAGTTCTTATCCGTTTGAGGAGTATAGTCGTGTGTTTTGGCCTATTTTACGCCGGGTTGCGCTATTTTGTCATGTTTCATGTCCCAGGTGTCAAAGGGAAGGCTAAGCGCGAGTTTCGGGGCATTCGGAAGTCATTTCGGTGAGCTGGAGCCAAAACACGGGCAGACCCAAGGCATTACACGGCCGTGTACTGCTGGCCGTGCTTTTTATGCCGAGAGCAAATTCAGTTTGGCCGATTCAGCTGCAAACACGGGCACCGAAGCACGGCCGTGTTCAGTCAAAGCACGGCCGTGTACATCGCGAAGCACGGCCGTGTTTCAACCAGCTGCTGGCCGTGTAATTAAACACTGGCCGAAACACGGGCAGGCTCAGGCAAAGCACGGCCGTGCCCTCGACCGTGCTAGCCAATTCCTGGAGTGACAGTAGAGTCGAGTCAGCCAACCTGGCGGACAAGTTTCTCACTCACTACCATCCCCCGTCCAAGACGGCGAACCTGCATAAGCAAATTACCCACTTTGCTCAGGATGAAGATGAGACCATCCGGGATGCTTGGGAAAGATACACCAGTCTCTTCCTCAAGTGTGCCAACCATGGTTTTACTGAGTCCTTCAAGGTGGGCACCTTCTACCATGCCCTCTTCCCGAAAGACAAGCAGTTGATTGACTCGGTTTGTGGCGGGAATATGCTCACCAAAACACCGCCGCAGCTGAATCAACTGTCTGAAGAGATGGCAGAGCAGGGTTATGATTGGGGAACTGCGAGGAGATCGAGACGAGCACCAGGGCGGGGTGTGCATGCTGTAGCCACCCAGTCATCTGATTTGGTGCAGATGGTATCGAAGCTGGTTTCAGCCATCGATCGCTCTGGGATGATTCCAGGGACCGGACAGCAGCAAGCGATGCACTGCCAGTGGTGCGAGAGCACCCATCACACGGTGGAAGACTGCCAGGCGATGAGGGAGTCGACCACACCCCAGGAGCAGTTGAACTTCATCAACAATGTCCGGCGCAACGACCCATACAGTAACACCTACAATGAGGGCTGGCGCCAGCATCCAAATTTCTCCTGGAGTGGCAACAGCAATCCAAAGGCACCTAGCTTCCAGGCTCCTGCCACTAGTTTTCCAAACCAGAGGCAGTCATACCAGCTTCGCCTAGGCCAGATGCAGCAACAACAACCACTCTATCAGCCCAGACAGGGGCAGGCTTTTCAACAGCCTCCACAGCAGCAGTACCAGCAACCTGGTGCACCTCCATCAGTCCCAGTACCGGGCGATCCCGTGTCCGAACTGAGGGATCTAGTGACTACCTTGGCAAGCACTAGTATCCAAAAGTTCAATAAATTGGAGCAATTCATGTAAGTGGCTGGAGGCAAATTCATGGAGATTGAAGCTGGCTAGAGAAACCAGCAAGCACTCCTGCAGGATATGGATACCAAGATCGGGCACCTGGCAGATGCCCTTGCTTCCAGACCAGCTGGCACACTTCCTAGCCAACCCCTACCGAATCCTAAAAATCATAGGGAGGGTTGCACGCCATTATGCTGCAAAGTGGGACAGTGACTGCGGATGCACCGCAGAAGAGTGCCAAGAAGGTGACCCAGATCACCCCTGAGCCGGAAGAAGACACGGTGATGGAAAAGGAGCCAGAGGATCCAGCTCCAAAGCCACAACTTGTAGTGGCTGAATATAAGCCTAAGCTCCCTTTTTCCACCAGGATTCACAAAGACAGGCTAGAGGCAGAGTTTGGCAACTTCTCGTCCATGCTTAGGAAGCTACATGTTCAAGTGCCCTTCATGGAGGCACTAGCTCAGATGCCTAAGTATGCGAAGTTCCTGAAGGAGCTTCTCTCGAAGAAGCGGAGGCTGAGCGAGCTAGCCACTATGGAGCTCAGCGAGGAGTGCTCGGCCATTTTGCAGAACAAGCTTCCGCAGAAGCAAAAGGACCCAGGTAGTTTTACTATCCCGTGCTCTATAGGTAAATTGCATGTAGAGAGGTCCTTGGTGGATCTAGGTGCTAGTATTAATGTGATGCCATATAAATTGTTCAAGAAACTAGGCCTAGGTGAACCCAGTGCAACTAGGATGAGTATTCAACTAGCTGACCGATCTATAATTCATCATAGGGGCATAGTGGTAGACCTTCTGGTTAAGGTTGGAAGATTCTTTTATCCTGTGGATTTTGTTGTCTTGGACATCAATGAGGACACAGAAGTGCCCCTTATACTGGGAAGGCCTTTCCTAGCCACCGCCAAGGCTCTCATAGATGTACATGATGGGACCTTAGTTTTGAGGGATGGCGAGGAGCGAATAACATTTTCCATTGCTAATACTCTCCCTGCTTCATTGCCCTTGCATGTTGTTTCTCACCAGGAGCACGAGTCTGTCGTGTATCCTTCTGTGCTTCCCATTTTGCAGGATCCCTCTCCCATACCTTCGCCGCCACTCCCGTCCACTCCGTCACCAAAGAAAAAGATCAGGGAGGAGTGGCGGCCGAAACTCCATGTAGCTAAGCCTGCTCACAAGAAAGCCGGAGACCACTATGAGCTGGTACCGCGTCCTGAGCCTCGACCACCTTGGCCATTCGAGTATTCACTCGCTTGCATCCTGCCGGATGGCCAGGTGGAGTTAGGCCTGTCGGTTCGGGTAACCAAACCCGAAACCCATGAAAACCGAAAAAACCGAACCCACGCCCTCACAACCCGAAACCGAACCCGAACTGCACTTTTGTGGGTTTCGGGTACTGGAACCCGAAATTGATGTTGGCGAGTTTAGTTCGGTACGGGTGAAACTGAAACCGAACCGGTCTGAGTTTTTTTTTTTTTTTTTTACTTTTGTGATTTGAATTTTACATTCTTTTGCTTGTAAAACAATTTTATTCTTATTATTTGTACATTCTTATTTTACCATTATGTTTAATTTTATGGGACATGGACAATATAAAACTAATATTTACATATTAGTTTATTATTAAAATATTAGTTAATTATTAAAATATTTAATTTTATGTATTCTATAACTATAGACATACTATTAACTATTAAAGAGTATTAGTAGTTTAGAGACAAAGTAAAATACTTAAACATATTTTATACGTAACTTAATCATATCTTATTTAATTGTGGATTTTCGTATAATTAAATGTTTTAGTAATACCATAGGTCCAAAATTGAAGGTATATCAACTATCATATGCAAAAAAATGTTTGGTGTTTGGCACAAAATTATAAATAATTTTGTTCAACATAAAATACGACAATCATAGATGAGATTATCTTCAACTCGTAATTAAACACATTAGTTTTACAATTCTCAAATGATAACATCCAAGTAAAATAAAAATTCATCTACCATACAAGATAAACACTACTACCATTATCACTCCTCATTAGGCTCTACATCTACATAAGTCTCATCATTTTCATCAGAATTGACGTCGACATAATCTTCTTCCACTTGTGACATAGTAGGACTCGGGACCAAAACATGGGTAGTAGGAGAGTTTCCACTAGGTCCTGCACGAGAGCTTCCACTAGGTCCTGCAGGTGCACTTGCACTCCGAGCTTGAAAAGCTGCATATACTGGATAACATAAACAATAACAACTTGTTAGAATATGACTTGATCAAGATAACAAATATAAGAATAAAGAGAAATATTAAGTCCTTACCATTTTGAAATACCACTTCATCACCCTCATCTTCTCCATCAGCCACCAACTCGGAGTCTGAAGATCTTATCCAATCTTCACAATAAATCAAAGCCTCCACAAATTCAGGGGATAAGGATGTCCTAAACGAATCTAAAACTCGACCTCCTGTGCTGAATGCAGACTCAGAAGCAACAGTGGAAATAGGAACAGCAAGAATATCCCTAGCCATCTCAGAAATAGTAGGATATTTCATCCCACTTCGAGACCACCATCCCAAGATGTCAAACTTGTATTCATCCTCTTCTGAACCCACCAATGCTCGTGTAACCACTTCATCATCCTCCTCCTCCTCAAGGTACCTATCAAACTCAGATTTGGAACTTTTTCTAGTTCCTTTCAGAATGGCATCTCTTTTCATTTTCCTAAAATCACCCCAAATCTTCCCTTTCTTCTTCCCATCCCCACTTCCACTAGGTTCTTGCACATCTTCCTGAATCACAATGGGAGAACTGCCAGGAAGTCCGAGCCTATGCTTGTAATGGTCAAACAGAAGACGCATTTCATCTTTCACCTCTTCGACCAAAGCTTAACCCCTGCTGTCACCATACATTTTTTTCAAAGCTTGTTCAAGATATTCAACTTTCCGCCTAGGATCTAATATGACTGCCATATAACACAACCGATTCATCTTGGAATTCTCCAACTTATCTTCAAACCAATACTTTACAAGTTTGGACTTGATTCTCTCAGCCATGCAAGACACCTCAAAATCTATACCATTAGCCCACTCAGATATCATAGTATACATTTCACATACCTCATCAAACAAGAGGTGCAAAGTCACATATGAAGTCCCAGAAACTCGAACAGTCAAATCATAGAATATCTTCAGGTAATCAATCAACCGTCCCACACTAGACCAATCATCAGAAGTTGTGATACCAAGGCTTTCATTTCCATATTTTTTTTCATTGAGATGTTTCTTGAATTTCTTATCATTTCTAGCTAATGTCTGAATTGCTTTCTCAAATGGCTTTGCAGATTCCAACATCAGATACGTGGAGTTCCACCTTGTAGCTACATCCAACGAAACAAATTTCTTCGACACTATCTTTTCAAACTCAATGCAATCTTTGAATTTTCAGCTCCTAGTTGGTGTAGATTTAACCCACTTCACAGATTCTCTCACTCGCTCCAAAGATTTACCAGTTTCTTTAAGCCCATCCTTCACAGCCAAATTAATAATGTGAGCCACACACCTCATCTGCAGATACTTGCCATCCAAAATATCTGATCCCCACTCTTTCAACTATTCCCTCATATGCATAGCAACCACATCATTGACACTAGCATTGTCCATAGTTATACAAAACACCTTCCTAATGCCCCACTCCACCAAACAACTAGCCAACTGTTTTCCAATTTCACTTCCAGAATGTTTTGTAACTTGGACAAAGTTAATAATTCTTTTATGCAATTTTCAATCTCTACCAATGAAATGAGCAGTAATGCACATATAATTGAGATTGGACAAAGAAGTCCAAGTATCAGTAATGCACATACCATCCTCAAAAACTTAGTCTTGAAATAGTCCTTCAGCAACTCTCTATTTTCAAAGAACACCTTGATACAATCCTCTCTAACGGTCTGACGGCTAAGTAACACAAACATTGGACAAACACGAGCCATAAACCATTTGAAACCTTCATGTTCAACATACCTAAATGGTAATTCATCTATGATAATCATCTCCGCTAAAGCTCTCCTAGCATCAATCTGATCGAATTTCCAAGTCCCAAAAGTGTGTACCTGGCCTCCAGAAGATGATAAATGGTCGACTATCAGCTCACCCTTTTGTATCTTTTCCAAACAACTATCTTTATGATTCCGCAGAGTAGAAGTCCCATATTTAGTGGGAGCCATAAGAACACCATTGCAATAAATACATCTTGCTTTGTCCAACCCATCCTTCTTAAAACGCTTGAAGTGTGGCCAAACGTCAGACTTTTCTTTCCCTTTTCTTGAAATTGTCTCCTCGTCTATTGTTTCAGCAAGTGGTACATTGGTGGTACCGGTAGACGGTGCAGGAGCAGGAGCAGGATCGGAAGACGGTGCAGGAGCAGGAATGCTGGTACTCTTAGAGCGTCCTCCACGTCTAGGACGAGAAGCCGATGGTGCCTCACTTCCCCTGTCAAAATGAAAAGTTGAGTTGAGTTAAAGCTTGGAATTATTAGTATATGAAAGCATGTATCAGTAACGAATAGAAAATGGACACTATTAGATCCCAATACACTATTAGGAAATTCAATTATCCCCACCTTTCCAATGTATCTCACTCCCATGCTATAAAAAGCCAAATCCAAGAAACCAGTTGTCTCCCAACATTCATTTACAACTTTTTTTTCTAAACAGAACCCAGAAAGAAGAAGAAGAAAACATGGGAAGATGGGTTGCAGAATGCAGAGGAGGCTTGCATTGCGAAGAAAGCTTCACATTCTTAGAATGACCACTCATTCCCATCAGTAGAAATTTGGATGGATCATAAGATGGCCCCTCGTCATCATTCTTCTAATTGATATTTCAACTGCAATAACTACCTATCAAACCACTAGATTCATCTTGTATTAAACTCCCTATAATTTTACTTTACAGGCTGAAAAGTGCATAAAATCTCTAGAATTCCATTACAATTCATTCTCAAGGACCCAAGGAAGCTCAAATCTGTCCTTCCAAAACTCAAACACCCTAATCTGTAAACGCCTAATCCACCTTTTATCTTCATTTCTACGCTTTAGCAAAGGAACCAGTTAAGACTCGTAACTGCATCTTCAGAAACAGAACTCAATCAAACTTCTTCAGAAATCAACTAAGACACAGCGAGGCCAAATTCAGCGCACCTCAAACCAAAATCACCATAACCTAGTTCCTCACCAAAGCAGGATCAAAGTCATGGGGGGAGATCAAATACCTATTAACAGCAGAAGCACGCACAAACAGAAGAAATTGAACAGTTCAGCAGGATTAAGCAAAACGAGCGAAATAGCAAAATGGGTTTCAGTTACAAGAGAGAAAAGGCTTCATTTCAACCCACAACCAAAACAACTCAACAACAAGCAATCAGATCCTGCGACAAAGAAAATCAACACAGCCGTTAAAGGAATCATCTAGCTCTAGCTCCATCCCTGTCCGATTTCTAATGAAGGTAGCATCAAAGGGTAAATTACTAAATTGCAATTCCAACCATCTCCGAGTAATACCAAGTTGAATGAAAAAGGAGATTACTGGGATTCCATCTCTGTTTTGTACGGTGATTTAGGATAACAGGGGAAGAGCGAGGGGAGTTGCTCAGGATGGTTGAGTTGCCGCCGATGGAAGTGAAAGAGAACGACGTCTGCGTTAGGATGCTTGCCGCGCCGATCAATCCTTCTAATATCAATCGAATTGAAGGTCTGGAGTTAACCTTTGAAGTCTATTTTGTCGCAATCCCCCTGTTTCTGAAATTGGTTTTCGTCTTTGGTTGGTCGTAGGAGTGTATCCTGTGCGGCCGCCGGTGCCTGCAGTTGGAGGAACAGAAGCTTCGAACCCAGAGGAGTTGCTCGTGAAATCGCCAATCTCCAGAAGCTTCGAACCCAGAGGAGGAACAGAATAACAGGGGAAGAGCGAGGCGAAGAGCGAAGTTGATACTTGATGGTGGTGAAGCGGATTCCTCCCTGTCAAAGGCTGGAACGATGATGGCGGCGCGGCGAGGATGATGATGGCGGCGACGGCACGAGGTGAAGGGCTGAAGCGAGGAGGCTCTGTCCTCTGTTTCGTTTTCCAAAAGTGAAGAGACGGCGACGGAAGGGCTGAAGGCTAGGGTAGGGTTGCTCTTGCTATCAAAAGCCAAAACGACAGCGTGCGTGACTGATGCTATTGGGTTTTGCGGGTTTTGCGGGTTTTTCGGTTTTGCGGGTTTTGGTAAACCGAAACCGCTGCTGTGTGTATCGGGTTGAACCCGAAAAAACCGAAACCGACTCTGTTTATATTGGTTCGGGTTCGGGTTAAACCGAAAACCCGAAACCGAATAGACAGGCCTAGGTGGAGTTGACGAGTGCTGGTGGTCACACCCATCGTGTGCATGGCCACCATCTGAAGTTGTACCTCAAGAGCGATGTGGATCCGCTCTTTGAGGCACCTGTTCCTTCACCTCTTTGAGTATCCACCCTACTGGCGTCCAACTAAAAGACGGTAAAGAAGCGCTTGTGGGGAGGCAACCCCACCAAGGTTTGTTTTTCCTTCGTTTGTTTTCGGTTTGTCCACTTGGAACTATGGTTTTTATCACCCAGTGTGTTTTGATGACTCTAGACCTGTTGACTGGTCCCATTTCCAGTCCCCCGAAAGTCCGTATTTCAGGTAACATCGTTCCCCCTTATCTTTCCCTTGCTCCATTGAGGGCAATGTCGTGCTTAAGTGTGGTGGGGTGTTTATCTATCTTTGAATGCTAGATGAGTTTGTGTGCTTGGAGCCTAGTCCACTGTCCAATTTGATGAATTATGGGCTCCAAGTACTGTTCCCTGCAAAATCCTGCTCAATATGCTTTGAATTGACAGTCTTTATGATGATATGCAACCTAGGGAGGTAGTTGTAGCACTATGGATGATGTTGAAGTATAAGATTTTTCCTATATGTCTCTCTGCTGTGCCGGTTGATTTTGTGAACTAGTGGATTTAAGACTGTTGATTCATGTGGTATTGATGACTCCTCTTATGTTGTGTTGTGGGCTCGTGTATCGAAAAAGGGTGCTCAAGTGTGAAATGAAAAAAAGCAGTTTGTCCTCCATGTCAAAAATTTAAAATTCTAGGACATAGGGTAAGCCCAACGTGTGCGACACCGTTCATTGCACAAAATCGGGTTTTGGAAGAGTTTTTAGTGATCCTTGGTGGGGTAGGCCTACAAGGTGAAGCTAAGTTGTCTCTAGTACAAGTAAAATTTCCACCCGTTGAACGGTTTGCCTACTTGAGGATGTGTTTTTAAGGGCACGGATAGAGCTTCCGACCCCCCTTAATTTCATTGACCCTCCACACGAAGTGAGGAATAGGAGTTAAAAGAAGTACTCTAGCGAGTGACAGATGTATAAAAATTTCTCTTGCTCACCTAATAAGGGCAGATCGCGCATACAAACTGCAGTTGGAACCCCAGCAAAGAAAAAAAAAACAAATAGTAAGAAGAAGGGGTTCCAACAAGTGAAATGAAATGAAAGAGCACCCGATACAATGAGTCCTTGGTTGTTGAATTGTGTGAGTCTCCTTATCCATGAATTGAATGTCTTAGTTCCACCGCTTCTCATGATCCTGGCTTGAGTCTAGTACTCGCATTGAGAGAGATAGGAGGCGTTTTAGAAGACCAGTTGACCTCGTAAGTTGCTAAATGATCCAGAAAATCCTCTGCTGATGATTGGGGTTGCATGTTGATACAGAGGTCTGGAGAGTTGTACTGGTTTGAGTCAGGTTTGCTTGGGGACAAGCAAACGGTTAAGTGTGGAGGAGTTTGATAGACCGTTAATTGCACATGTTTTTAACCCTATTCTTGAGCCGTTTGAGATGTTGATTCTCTTGTTTTAGGCCGATTTCACACTAGGTTGTTCGTGTTTATGATATTTCAGGTCCTAGTACGTGAATGAAGGTTTGGGAACGAGTTCGGGGTCTATTGGACGGAGATCGGACGTTTGGCGAAAAGCTGAGGAAGTCACACGTGCATGCCTAAAACCAACACAGCCATGCAAGGGAATCCATGTGGCCGTGTGGAAATTCCAGGGAACTCACACGGGCATCCTGGAAATCCACACGGCCGTGTGGATATGGCCGTGTAGGATGGCTGAAGTCCACTTATCGAAACGCCGCGTTTTGCACAACTCACACGGGCAGCTGGGAAAGCCACACGGCCGTGTGGTCGGGAATTTCTGGGTTTTAACCCAAATACGGGCCAAAGGTGAGGGGAATCGACTTTTTGGAGCAAAAATAGAGCCCTAGAGAGAGAAAGTGCGAAGAACACCCCCTAAGAGCGGTTTTGGAGCTGGGTTTCATCAATCAAGCTTGGAAATCATCCTTGGAGTGAAGATTGACATCCCAGAGCAGATTCTTCCCATCTTGATGAGTATGACTGCTTTGTTTGCTGTTTTCCTCTCTCTCTCTCTATGGAGCAGAACCCTCTCTCACTTGGGTATGAAGAACCCTAGTTCCATGTGTTAGGGATCTTGATTTTAATGACTTGGGATTGTTATACTGTTTGGTTTTAATCAAATGATGCATGATTCATTGAATCAATTGAAGTCTGATCATCTTTTCTTGATTTCTGCTGCAACCTGAGATAGATAGAATCTTATTAGGTTGTTAGAGCTTCATCATTCGGTAGTGGTAGATTGGTTATACGAGAATTAATCAATTTACTGCTTTGTACTGGAACTCAATTCCAGTAGTGGATTTCTGTGCTTATTGCCTCAGCAGTCTATCCCGGTGAAGCTTAGTCGCCTACCAGTTAGTCTGCCTAAGAGGGCTTGGTCATCTTAAGAGATTCCAAGCTACTATCGGATCTTCCACAGTTTAATCAATAGTAAATCAACCCAGGGTAATTACAACTGAGACCTAACTGAGGAGCTAGGGGGACTCATTCCCGAGTGACTCTTCCTTTGCTTCAGAAAACCGAACCATTTCCTGCTTTCTTACTGCTTTTAGTTAAAACAAAAATCAATCGACTTAGTTGGCTAGATAATAGATATTCACGGAGTAGGCAGTAGATCTAGACCCCGGGTTGATAATTAGAACTTGCCACTTTACTGCATTTTTGGACTGCGATTACACTTGGTCGCACTTTGGTGTTGTGTTTTAGCATATCAGTTGGATCTAAGTACGACATGTTACTTTGGTGTAATGTTATATGTTATTACTCATATTTTAGATGAGATTTGATATAATTTATCAGGATAAGTACAATATAATGACTCTTTTCATATTTCCGGGCTGAAACGGGCTAAAACGGGTTACCCATTAACCCTTGACCCACTAACTCGACTGGTTCCGGGTCAACCCGCGGGTTGACAGCCTTGATTGTCAATTAACCCCGGTCTGTGCGTGACATTTTACATTTGAGTATCTGTTGTTTTATTCTCATGTTAGATAAGTCAGCAGTAGCAGAGCTTCAGCTAAGAGTCCCGTATTTTTGCTACATTCTCCATCATTGAGCAGATTGTCATATTGCAATACATTTGAGCTTTCATGTTGGTATCAGAGCTTTTTAACAAGTTGTAACCAAGGTATCAGTGAGTGATTCTTTTTGCAATCAATTGCAGAAGTGAGAAGTTGGGTAATACGAGAGTATCGTTTGAGGATGAAAGCAATAAAAGGGTGAGCGAGAAAACATATATGTTTGTATACCCAAGTTTAATGTGGATATTGATGAAATAGAGTCTAGTGATGGAAAATCTCCTTCAGTCAAAATAACATTGGGGAGTGGTGAATGATGGATTCATAGAGTTAGGATAAGGAGAGGAGATGTCGGGCACTTGATCAAAGAGACTCGATGAACTAAAACTCAAAGATTTGAAGGCTAAAAGCTATTTATTCATCTCCATTTACAAGGTTATTCGGAAGACATCACATAAAAAGAAAAGACTTATAAGAAACTTGAGATTTAATGAAGGTGAGATTTCAGGGATCACAAGAGTGAAGAAGGCTCAATTGCAAGCTCTAGGAAGTAACTCTGAGCTTCTAGAGATGAGAGAAGGCGATACCATAACTGATGACATTAGTAGAGTTATGGTAATAGTAAATTTCATGAGAAATTGTGTTGAGGAATTGACCGATGTTCAAATTGTTAAAATGATTCTCAGAACTTCAATTAAGAAGTTTAACTTTGTGGTTTGTCGATCGAAGAATTTAAGGATATAGAGTCATTAATTGTTGATGCACTTCAAAGTTTTTAATTTTGCATGAGCTAAAGTTTCATAAGAGGAATTACGGAGAACAAGATCGAGCTCTGAGAACCTTCCACGAGTATGGTGAAAGGTGTATGGTGAAAGGTGTGGTCAAGGATATTGAGACACATGCTTACTCTTGTAGGAATAGAGCAAGAGGAGGAAGATGTTTGAACAAAGAATCTGTGGAACGTTTCAGATGCCATAAACTTTGTCATTTTAAGTATGAATGTCCAGGATGGGAAAATCATCAGGCATATTATACTACTTCTCTAGACATATCTCGAGGAGTTATGAAGGATGATGTGTGTCGATGGCCTATGTTGAGGATAGCAAAGCTGCAAAGAGGGGGTGCAAAGCAATGAAGCATGGTGATTTTTGGATTCTGGTTGCACCAATCACATGAGTGGTGATATGAACTGGTTCGTATAAGGCTTAGTAATGATTTCATATTGGATGTAATTGGAAAAAGGAGCTATCAAATTTTCTTAAGAATCAGGTTGCTTTTGTGTTACAAGAAGTATTTATCTTCCTAAGCTAAGAACTAATCTCCTGATTGTGGGTCAACTATAGGAAAAGGGCATTTATTTTCTTATTAAGGAAGGAACTTGTAAGTTGTTTTATGATGAAAAATATTTGTTGCTACAGACACAAATAAAGACAAACAAAATGTTTGTTCTTAAGGCTAACCAGCAGAAAGAAGGAGGTCACCCGTATCTCCAAACTGGCAGTTTTAGAGATTGTCTCTTGAACTCTGGCACAAAATATTTGGTCATTTGCACATTCAACGGTTGTTGAATCAGGCAAAGGAATTAGCTGGTACAAGATTTATCAGCATTAAAAGGATAAGTTAGCATCTATCAGATATGTCTGATAGGAAAGCCACATAGACTTCCTCTTCCGAAGAAAAGAAATCAGAGGGCTACTTAGAAGCTTGATAGACCAATAATTACACATGTTTATACCCCGATTCTTGAGCCGTTTGAGAGTCGATTCTCGTGTTTTAAGCCGATTTCACGCTAGGTTGTGTGTTTATGTCTTATTTCAGGACTTGGCGTTGACGTGAAGGCGAGGAAACAAGTTTCGGGGTCAAAAGGAAGACGTTGGAGTAGAAGGGTGCTGGAGGAGTAAAATATCCAGCCATGAGTAATAATACCCGGCCGGGTAAATCTCTAAGAGAGGCCGGGGAAAATCATTTTTGGACGTCGAGAAATAGGAGGGGTCCCGGCTAGAGAGCAAAAATACCTGATCGGGTATTCTGGGCCTCGATCGGGTATTAACCCCTTTGGTGCTGCGCTGCGTTTCAAAATCCTCGGCCGGACATTGGAAATACCCGACCGGGGATTACAACCGGGGATCGCGAACAGCTGGGTTTTAAGGGAAAGAAGGCCAATTTTGCAAGGGTTTCGAGTTTTAGAGAGAAAAAGCTTATACCTAGAGAGAGAAAGTGACGAACCTGATTCTTCAAGCGCCCTAGATCGATCTTCATCACCATTGGATCCCGGCTTGAGCTTGGAGAAGTGCTTATTGATTGCTAGAAGCAGAATCCCATCCTTCACAGTATGGTTCCGCATCTGAGCTAGATTTCCCGTCTCTCTCTGTGGAGTAACTTTCTCATTCACCTAGGTATGAAGAACCCTAGATTTGTATGTAAGGTCTAATTGTATGAACCCAAGTATGAATTCAGTGATATGATTATATTCAATTGAGGTTTGTTTCCTTGAATGCCATGAATCCTGATCAAATTCCTGCTATTTCTGCTTTGACCTAGAAAGAGAATATATCCCTAGGTTGATAGAAGGTAGTGGATTGACGACTTTAGTCGAGGAGTCAATTCACTATTCTGTACAAGATTTACTTCGGTATAGGAGGTTCGGTTCGTTAGGGCCTCAATCTGTTTACTCCGGTCGAGGTTAGTCACCCGCTGGGGACTCAGATTGAGAGGGTCTGGAGACCTTTAATCGAGACTGCAGACTGTTTAAGAACCTCCCGCAGTATAACTGTAATTGGACTTGAACTTGGTAAATTACAACCTGGATTAACTGCAGTCTAGGGGAACCATATCTGGGTGACCTCTCTTAACTTGAACACAACTTTCACTGCTTTTCTTGTTAGTTTAACTAAACCTTCACTATACTTGAACCGCTAGATAACAAGACTTTCACGGAGTAGTCATCACACCTAGGACCCGAGTTGACAATTAGAACTGAACCCGCTATACTACGCATTAGTAGGTGGTTACACTTGGCCACTTTCTAGTGTGACGCCAGAGGCGTGTCAAGTCTTTGGCGCCGTTGCTGGGGACGACTAGGTTGTTGAAGAAACGTGATTTCTGTTACTTTAGCATTTCCATTTCCTCATTGATTGTTTGCTTTTTCCCGCTTGTGCCTTCACGGATTTGCTTGTTTGGCTGTGTGCAGGTAGTGCATGACTGGTAGCCAGTTAGGAGGTTTACTACCGTTAGATCCGGAGCTAGAACGCATCTGTCGCCAACTAAGGAGACAATAGCGAGCGAGACTGGCTATGGAGGAAGTGCGCATCGACGGCCACTTGAACAGCAATTCTGAGGAGGAGTATGAGATGGACGGTGCGCAAAACCCGCCCCAGGGGATGCCTCTCCAGGTTCCCCCAGTGAATCAGATCCTGGGGAACAACCCAGTCCCCCAGCCAGATGGGGCTCGTCCTCCAACACAAGCATCAGTTCCTACAATGGAGTACTACTACACTCCACGGGTCGCCGACATCCGCCCATTCCAGTGAACAACTTTGAGATCAAGCCATGCTGGATTCAACTGATTACATCTTCTATCCAGTTCCATGGCTTGAAGGATGAGGAGGCAAGGGTGCACCTTTTTCGGTTCCTGCAGCTGGCAAATGGATTCAATATGAATGGTGTACCCGATGATGCGATCTGTCTCCACCTTTTCCTCCATTCTCTGGCGGGGCATGCGAAGAGGTGGTTAGAGACCCAGCCCCCACTATCATCACATCGTGGGACGACTTGGCCGACAAATTTGCGCACAAGTATTATCCGGCCTCGAAGACCACAAAGATTCACCGGAGATCACTCATTTCCGCCAGGAACCAGATGAGTCCCTACGTGATGCTTGGGAGCAATACTCGGGATTCTTCTGGCAGTGTCCCCATCCCGGCTTCAGTGATGCATTCACAGTGGGGAATTTCTACAGCGTTCTGACCCCAGAAAGCCAGAGGGTGATCGAGTCTCTATGCCCAAGAGGGGATATTCTCACCAAGACTCCCCCCCAAGCTAAATTAGATGATAAACACTCTGGCTACCAGGGATAACTCTTGGGGGAATAACACCAAAAGCATGAGTTCCCGGGACCGAGGAGTGCACGCCATGGAGGCCAGGTCCGGGCTAGAGCAGGAGGTGGCTGAGTTGGTCCAGACATTGAAGCAACCCAACAGTCTTATTCCGGGCAGAGGACTGGCCGGGTCTTCAGTTGCTCAATGTCAGTGGTGTGAGAGCTTGAACCATCTGGTGGAAGACTGCCATGCTATGCGGGAGTCTTCTACACCCCAGGAGCAGTTGGACTTCATCGCCAATGCTCGACGCCTCGATCCTTACAGTGGAACATATAATGAAGGGTGGCGCCAGCATCCCAACTTCTCATGGAATAACAGCAACACCACTAAACCACCTGGTTTCCCAGCACCAGCAGATGGTTTTCAGTAAACGCAGCCCTTCCAGGCCAGGCAGGGTGCATTTCCGCAGCAGCAGCCTTACCAGCCCAGACATGGCCAATCATTTCAGCAGCCGCAGCGCCAGTATGCCAAGCCACCAGCAGCTCCAGCTCTAGATAATTAAGTAAGCAAGTTAATAAAACCTTCTGGCGGCATTCATGACTACCATCCAGGCGAATTTTGCTAGGATGGACCAGAGCATTGCCTCACTGAAGGCAGGCCAGAGGAACCAAGGTGCCATATTGTAGGACCTCCAGAATCAGATTGGAGGAATAGCTTTCCATAACAATACCGGGTCACCGGGAACTCTGCCTGCCACCACCATCCCCAATCCGTGTGAGCCTCACTAGCAGCTGAATGCCATCACTACCAGGAGTAGCAAGCCAACACCGGCTGTACCTTCCCTAGCCAAGCAGAAGGAGCCACTACCTGCTTCAGCACTTCCAGCCGACGATGCAGAAGTGGGGATGGAGAAGGAAGTACCTGCTCCCAAGCCACATCTAGTGGTTAAGGAGCATGTTCCCCAACTTCCCTTCCCCCCTCGACTACACAAGGACAAGCTGGAGACTGAGTTTTCCAAATTCATGGAAATGCTGAAGCAAGTCAAAATTAGCCTGCCGTTCGTGGAGGCACTGTCGAAGATGCCCAAGTACGCAAAATTCATGAAGGATCTCCTTACCAACAAAGAGCGACTTGGGATCTCTCGACAGTGATGCTGAGCGAGGAGTACTCGGCCATTCTGCAGAGCTAGCTTCCAAAAAAGAAGAAGGACCCAGGTAATTTCACTATCCCGTGTTCCATTGGCAAATTACATGTCGAGAGGTCCCTGGCGGATCAAGGTGCTAGTATCAATATTATCAGGTAGGATACGGTGACTACCCTCAAAAGGGTTTGATTTTTGATACCCCCTTTCTTATTGGTTCATTTTTCCTCAATCATTTGGTAAGTATTAATGAAAGTTGTAGAATTTAACACTCACATTAAATACACATTGGGAATTAAATACCTCACATTAACTACTTGCTTTTTTCAAATTTAAACCCACACTAAACCCAATTCTCTCTCCAAAAAAGCAAATAATCCCTCTTCTCTCCTCCCTCTCATCATGCTTCCGCCATTATGATTTTTCGATTTCTGATTTTTCAGATATGACTTTTCTCTTTTTCAGTTATAATTTTTATATCACTGCACTTATATTTGTACCACTACACTTAAACTCATATCTGATATTTTGTACCAGTGCACTGGTAGAGATACCACTACACTGGTAGCGATATCAGTGCACCGGTACAAATATCAGATATGAGTTTAAATGCAGTGGTACAAATATCAGTGAAGTGGTACAATGTATCACTGCACTGATACATTTTTTTTTATGTAACAGTACATTTTTGCGGGTGGCCGGAGGAAGTCTATCGGCGAGATTTCACCGGAAAAGTGTGACGGTCAGAGGCTGCTGGAAAAAGGATGAATGAGAGATAAGGAGAGAGAATTGTATTTAATGTAGGTTTAAATCAAAAAAGACAAATAATTAATATGGTGCATTTAATTCCCTATGTGTATTTAATATGGGTGTTAAAATATATAGATTGCATTTAATACCAAGGGGGTGTCATTTTTCCAACCCCTTTATGGGGTTAGCATGCTAACCGATCCCAATGTTATCCATACAAATTGTTCAAAAAACTAGGCCTAGGTGAACCCACCGCAACTAGGATGAGTATCAATTAACTGACCAATTTGTGGTTCATCGTAGGGGTATAGTGGAAGACCTCCTGGTTAAGGTTCGCAGGTTTTGTTATCCTGTGGATTTTGTTGTCTTAGACATCAATGAAGACACAGAAGTGCCACTTATTCTAGGAAGGCCCTTCCTGGCCACCGCCAGGGCCCTCATAGATGTCCGTGATGGGACTTTGGTTTTGAGAGATGGCGAGGAGCAGATAACTTTCTCTATCGCTGATAATAATATGCTTGCTGCCTCGCCTATGCATGCTATTTCTCACCAGGTGCACGAGCCTGTCGTGTATCCGTCTGTGGCTCTCATTTTGCAGGATCCCCCTCTCAATCCTTTGCCGCCACTCCCTCCAACCTCACTACCAAATAAAAAGATCAAGGAGGAGTGGCGGGTGAAGCCGCAGGTGGCTAAGCCTGCTCGGAAGAAAGCTGGCAACCATTATGAACTGGTCCCACCTCCTGAACCACGACCACCCTGGCTATCCGAGTACTCACTCGCTTGCATCCTGCCACATGGCCAGGTCGAGGTGAAAAATACTGGTGGTCACACTCGTCGTGTGCATGGCCACCATCTAAAGCTGTACCTCAAGAGCAATGTGGATCCGCTCTTGGAAGCACCTATTCCTGCACCACTCTGAGCATCCACCATGGGCGTCCAGCTAAAAGACGGTAAAGAAGCGCTTGTGGGGAGGCAACCCCACCATGGTTTGTTTTCTTTTCTTTTGGATTTATTACTATTGCGCTGACATTTGACCTATTATATATGTGCTTAAGTGCTTGTGTCTTCTTTAGCCTTGACTTTGCCCGACTGGTCCCATTCCAGTTCGTTTCACTTCGACTGTTCCGCCTTCCAGTCTCATTGCAGTCCGCGCATACCGGTAACATCATTCCCCTTATCCTTCCCTCTTCTCCATTGAGGGCAATGTCGAACTTAAGTGTGGGCGGGGGGGGGGGGGGGGGGGGGGGGGGGGGGATGTTTCTAGTTGACTACTTAGATATGTTTGTGTGCTTGGAGACTAATCCACTGTCCAAATTTCGATTTGAGGGGTCCAAGTACGTGTTCCTTGCAATTGCATGCTCAGTATGCTTTGAATTGACAGTCTCTATAGTAATGTGCAACCTAGGGAGGTAGTGTAGCACTATGGAGGATGTTGAAGTATAAGATTTTTGCTATCTTGCTCTCTGCTGTGCCGGTTGATTTTGTGAATTAGTGGAGTTAAGACCGTTGAATTCATGTGGTAATGGTGACTCCTTTTGAATTGTGTTGTGGACTCGTGTATCGAATAGGGTGCTCATGTGGCAAATGAAAAGCAGTTGGTCCTCCATGTCGAAATCAATGAAATCTTAAACATGGGGTAAACCCAACGTGTGTGGCACCATTCATTGCACAAAATCAGGTTTTGCAAGAGATTTTAGTGATCCTTAGTGGGGTACTCCTACAAGGTGAAGCTAAGATGTCTCTAGTACAAGTAAAATTTTCACCCGTTGAATGGTTTGCCTACTCGAGGATGTGTTTTTAAGGGCACGGATAGAGCTTCCGGCCCCCCTTAATTTCATTGACCCTCCACACGAGTTGAGGAAAAGGAGTTAAAAGAAGTACAGAAATTGCTCTTGCTCGACTAATAAGGGTCGACCATACATGACTCGCTATGACACAACTCCTAACAATGTCCAAGTGTAACCAATGAAAGGGACTGCAGTATAGTGGCTCAAGTAATAAATATCGAATCCACGGTTCTCTAGAGTTACTATTACTCAGCTTCAGGTTATTATCTAGCAAACCAGATTAAGATGGAAGAACTAAAACTACTCTAACAAACTATAGTTAAAGTTAATCTAATTACAGGTTGGGAACTCACTTAAGTATGATTCCCCCGAGCCACTAGCCAGATTAACGATTGATGATCTCTAACCTGTTTCACTTTCATTCACAATGCGGAGAATCCTTGACTAGACCTTGAGTCTCGACTAAAGGAACAAGGCCCTCTTGAGTCAATTTCCTATAGGGACGTATCCTTCTCTAGAACAACAGATCAAGGGGTTCTGAACTAGATCCCCTCTATCGAAAGAGGTTCTCAACCGATACAAAGCAGTGAACCAACCCTCGACTAAAGCAATCGATCCAATACAATCAATCTATGGTGTTCTATTGACCTAATCAGGTATTCGCTCTCATAGTATCAAAGCAGAATCAATAATCTCGACTAAGCAGAATTGAATCATGAAAACATGCATAGATTGAATATGAACTCAAGGTTATCAAGTTAGAGTACTCATACAATCATCCAATCAAACAAACATAGCTAGGGTTCCTCAAAACCTAAGTGAAGGGAAGTTACTCCATAGAGAAGAGAGAGACTGCAGAAATCTGATCTTGATCTTTAATCTGCATCTCCAAGCTTGATTCTCGAGCTCCAATGGCGAAGAAATCCTCCAACTCCACTCTTAGAATGCCCTCAAATCGCCCTCTCTCTCTTTGGTTTGTCCCTTGGGTGTTTCGGATCCAAAACCCAGCTCCCCCTTTCCTTTGGCTTCAATCTGCCTAAAAAACCCGATTCTGGGCAAAACATGGTCGAGGACACGGCCGTGTTTTACTTTTGCCCGCCCGTGTTTTGCCCCTAGCAGCCCTCGTCAGCCAAAACACGGTCGTGCCTAAATATGGACACGGCCGTGTTTTGCTTTAGGCTCGCCCGTGTTTTTACTGCCGAGCCTGTTCCCCTATATTCAATGCTTCGTTTCTCCCTCGCCCGAACTCCGAATCAGTCCCCGTTTGATCCCAGACGCTCATAGTCTCGTCCTCTTTCTTTTCATGACAAGATTTCATGATTCTTTGTCCATAAGTGAGGTAGAAATCCATTCTTCTTCAGGTCATGCCCGAGTTTCTTCTCCCTAATCGCCAATTGATCTCTGATTGACGTGAAACTTGTGCCTATGCTTCACTTTATGTGCCAGGACCTGAAATTTAACAAAGGAACACAACCTAGCTTAAAATAGGCCAAAGACGTGATAATTAAAGCTCAAACAGTCAAGAAACAAAGGGGAAAACATGTGCAAATATCGAGTCATCAAATCCCCCCACACTTAACTGTTTGCTTGTCCCCAAGCAAACCTGACTCAAACCAATGCAACTCTCCAGACCTCTATAGCAACAAACAACCTCGATCGTCGGTAGAGGTTTTCTAGATCATAAAGCAGCTTACGAGGTCAACTGGTCTTCTAAGACGTCCCCTATCTCTCTCAATGCGAGTACTAGACGCAAGCCTAGATCATGAGAAGAAGTAGAAGTAAGACAGTTAGTTCATGGATAAAGGGACTCACACCATTCACAACCAAGGACTCGTTGTATCGGGGTGCTTTTTCGCTTCATTTCACCATTCGAACCCCTTTTTCACTTTCATTTTACTTTTTTTTCTTTTTCATTCACTTGGCGGGGGTTCCAACTACAGTCTTTTGCACGGTCGACCCTTATTAGTCGAGCAAGAGCAATTTCTGTACATCTGGCGCTCGCTAGAGTACTTCATTTAACTCCTTTTCCTCAACTCTTGTGGAGGGTCAATGAAATTAAGGGGGGTCGGAAGCTCTATCCGTGCCCTTAAAAACACATCCTCAAGTAGGCAAACCGTTCAACGGATGGAAGTTTTACTTGTACTAGAGACAGCTTAGCTTCACCTTGTAGGAGTACCCCACTAAGGATCACTAAAATCACTTATAAAACCTGATTTTGTGCAATGAACGGTGCCACACACGTTGGGCTTACCCCATGTTGAAGATTTCAATGATTTCGACATGGAGGACCAACTGCATTTCATTTTTCACATGAGCACCCTGTTCGATACACGAGTCCATAACACAATCCAAATAGAGTCACCATTATCACATGAATTCAACGGTCCTAGCTCCACTAATTCACAAAATCAACTGGCACAGCAGAGAGCTAGATAGGAAAAATCTTATACTTCAACATCCTCCATAGTGCTACACTACCTCCCTATGTTGCACATTACTATAGAGACTGTCAATTCAAAGCATACTGAGCAGGTAATTTGCAAGGAAACACGTACTTGGAGCCCTCATATTTAAAAATTTGGACAGTGGACTAGGCTCCAAGCACACAAACGGCCAAACATTCACCCGCATACATAATCGAAAATCCCCCCACACTTAAGCACAACATTGTCCTCAATGGAGGAAAGATAAGGAGGGTAGAACGAAGTTACCAGATCAAGGGTGAATGATGGCGGACGAGGCAGGCGGTGCATTCCAGGAGGAGAGAGTAGTCATAACACAAACACCATATAAAATCTCACAAAGGTTGAGTTATTGACTCTAAAATAAATTAACAAAACTGACTCAACCGAGGAGAAATAGGGAAAGAAATGCAAACCAACTGGTTGGGTTGCCTCCCAACAAGCGCTTCTTTCACGTCATGAGCCGGAAGATAGTTCCTATGTTTCGGTCCACCCCAAAACCTCCTTGAAGTTGAGGTTCTCGTCAATGAGGTAGAGTCTCAAGTCACGAGCATGTGGTGTGGCAGGTGATGAAGGCTCATGCACTTGATGCAGATGAAGTCTCCACCCTCGAGACCTCTTCTTCTCTTCTCTCGTCTCATTGCCCCAAACCATATATGATAGCATCGATTGGCCACCATCGCGTCCACCAAGAGGAACCGATGTCGATGTGGCCTTGGTTTGGCAAAGAGACACTGCAAATGGGTCCTTGCTAAGCAGTTCCTTGAAGTTTGATGGGGATATTACTTGCAACTCATGGTCGGTGCAAGCCTCTTCCACCTTAACTCTGTCCTCAGACTGGACGCCAATTGCTTCTTCAACCTCCCTTTCTTCTTCATGTGGTATCACCCCTGGGAAATGATCAAGAACTCCTTCTGCTTCACTTTCTTCATCCTCCACAACTTCTTTCTACACCCTTTCTTGCTCTTCTTCTTCTAGCACGGATTGGAGCAAGTTGCCAAGCAATTTCTTTCATGAGATCTTCTTGCATCTCCTCACTCATGCCCGCCTCTTCAAAGCTCAGTTTGGGATGTGGAAAGGTGTGGTCGGCTATGACAGGACATTCCTTATCATGATCATCACGGGAGCTCTCCGTGACAACTTCAGTGTGCTCCACAATGTCCTTGTAGCCTTCTTCTTCCTCCTCCTCTTCTAGTATGGTAGCAGACGGGTGATCTTGAGCAAGTTGTGCCCAAACTTGCTCAACCCGCTCTGGCTGCTTTGATGAGTGCGAAATAGTCTCCTCCGATTCACGAAGGGATGAAGAGTTAGGAGGAGCCAAAGATGAGAAAAGGAGGTCCATCTTGCCATTGCGTCTCTCGGAGTCCTGAGCAAACTGCTCCATGAGAAGCCTCAATTCATAGTTTGGTATGGCTGTGGAGTGTAGCATGGCTCTGCAGAATGGCCCGTGAAGGCCGCCATGGGTAACTCCAACTCCAATGGCCCTTCTGGTTGTGCGAGAAAGTCATCAGTACAAAAGACTGCAGTTGGAACCCCCGCCAAGTGAAGAAAAAAGAAAAAGAAAAGAAATGTAAAATGAAAGTGAAAAAGGGGTTCCAACGGTGAAATGAAGTGAAAGAGCACCCCGGTACAATGAGTCCTTGGTTGTGAATGGTGTGAGTCCCTTTACCCATGAACTAGTTGTCTTACTTACACTTCTTCTCATGATCCTGGCTTGAGTCTAGTACTCGCATTGAGACAGATGGGGACGTCATAGAAGACTAGTTGACCTCGTAAGCTGCTATATGATCTAGGAAATCCTCTACCGACGATCTAGGTTGTTTGTTGCTATAGAGCTCTCGAGAGCTGGATTGGTTGGAGTTAGGTTTGCTTGAGGACAAGCAAACGGTTAAGTGTGGGGGAATTTGATAAACCAATAATTACACATGTTTATACCTCCATTCTTGAGCCGTTTGAGAGTCGATTCTCATGTTTTAAGTCGATTTCACGCTAGGTTGAGTGTTTATGTCATATTTTTGGACGTGGCGTTGACGTGAAGGCGAGGAAATGAGTTTCGGGTCAAAAGGAAGACGTTGGAGTAGAAGGGTGCTGGAGAAGCAACATACCCGATCATGAGTAATAAAACCCGGCCAGGTAAATCGCTAAGAGAGGCCAGGGAAAACCATTTTTGGACGTCGAGAAATAGGAGGGGTCCCGGCCAGAGAGCAAAAATACCCGATCGGGTATTCTGGGCCTCGATCGGGTATTAACCACTTTGGTGCTGCGCTGCGTTTCAAAATCACCGGCCGGACACTGGAAATACCCGACCGGGGATTACGATCAGGGATCGCGAACAGCTAGGTTTTAAGAGAAAGAAGGCCAATTTTGCAAGGGTTCCAAGTTTTAGAGAGACAAAGCATATACCTAGAGAGAGAAAGTGAAGAACCTGATTCTTCAAGCGCCCTAGATCGATCTTCATCACCATTGGAGCCCGGCTTGAGCTTGGAGAAGTGCTTATTGATTGCCAGAAGCAGAATCCCATCCTTCACAGTATGGTTTCCGCATCTGAGCTAGATTTCCAGTCTCTCTCTGTGGAGTAACTTTCTCATTCACCTAGGTATGAAGAACCCTAGATTTGTATGTTAGGTCTGATTCTATGAAACCAAGTATGAATTCAGTGATATGATTATATTCAATTGAGGTTTGATTCCTTAAATGGCATGAGTCCTGATCAAATTCCTGTTATTTCTGCTTTGACGTAGAAATAGAATATATGCCTAGGTTGATAGAGCACCCTTGATTGAAGGTAGTGAATTGACGACTTTAGTTGAGGAGTCAATTCACTATTCTGGACTGGATTTACTTCGGTATAGGAGGTTTGGTTCGTTAGGGCCTCAATCTGTTTACTCCGGTGGAGGTTAGTCGCCCGCTGGTGACTCAGATTGATAGGGTCTGGAGACCTTTAGTAGAGACTTTAGAATGTTTAAGAACCTCCCGCAGCATAACTATCATTGAACTTGAACTTGGTAAATTACAACCTGGCTTAACTGCTGTCTAGGGAGAACCATATCTGGGTTACCTCTCTTAACTTGAACACAACTTTCACTGCTTTGCTTGTTAGTTTAACTAAACCTTCACTACACTTGAACCGCTAGAAAACAAGACTTTCATGGAGTAGTCATCACACCTAGGACCCGGGTTGACAATTAGAACTGAACCCGTATACTACGCATTAGTAGGTAGTTACACTTGGCCACTTTCTAGTGTGACGGTAGAGGCGTGTCAAAGCTACTACTTATTATGTTGATCTTTGAGTCCCCTTTGCTCCAGTCTCGAATGGAGGTAAGAATTATATCTTAACTTTAACTGGTGATTTTAGTAAGAAACTACGGTTTTACTTCATGCTTGCAAAATCATATACACTTGAGGTGTTTAAGAAATTCCAGAGCTATGTGGAAAATGAAACTAGTTTAAGTACAAAGTGTCTTTATAACAGACAAAAATGGTGAGATTTATGTTAAAGGTATTCAAAAGCTTGCGTTAGGAAGCTAGTATAAAGAGAAAACTCATTGTTGCCCTCACACCACAACATAATGGGGTAGTTGAGAGGAAGAAAATAATTTTAATGAACATGGTAAGGTGTGTGCTGGAACACTACAAAATTCACTTTCTTTTAGCCAGAAAACTGTGACATGGATTGCGCATGTCCTAAACAAAAGTCCAACAACAGCTTACTATGAAAAGACTTCACAGGAACTCTGGATAGGAAATCCTCCATTTGAGTGTTTGAGTGTGTGGGCTATGTCCACATTCCAAATCACCAAACAAAGAATCTAGATAATAAGAGTGTAAGATGTCAATTCTTGGGCATCTTAGTTGAATCCAAAGCCTACAAATTGTACAACCCAACTACGAAAAAGTGATTGTTAGCAGGGATGTAATATTTGATGATAAGAAAAGGGTGGCATTGAAAATCAGAAATACAACTGTGGTTGTACTTACTAAGATTTACTAGGGAGGAAGTGATGGTGAATGATATGATTCATTATATCATTATGTGAAGAAAAAGGTGTTGATGCTGCTATACCAGCAATATAAAATCAAATATCATCCAACAAATGACTATAGAACCAGTAAATACCATAATAACCTGATGAAGATATGGGAGAAGAAGTGGAAGACAACTATGGCTCTCCTACTGATGTGCTAGAACTTTCTAGTACAGACTTGGATCACGGTGTAAGAAAACGACCTTCTCGTATATCTATTTATGAATGCATTATTGCAGTTACAAACTCGAGAGCAAGGGTGGCAGTCTGAGATGATCCTCTAATCTATGAGGAAGCAATAACCGATCGTAAATGGAATGTTTCTATGAACACAAAAATATCATATATTGAAAAGGATCTCAGTCAAAATTTAACTGAAGCTCCAACAGGTGTTATTCCAATCAGGCTCAAGTGGGTTCCCAGAACTAAGTACAAGGAAGATGGTACTGTTGAAAAGTACAAGACTAGAGTTGTGCCTTGAGGCTTCACTCAAAAGCAAGGAATCGACTACACTAAGTTATTTTCTCTAGTTTTTCCTTGAGATACCATCAAAACCTTCTTGGATTTTGAATTTTTGATGCATTTCATGGTTTTGTTGTCTATAAGTTAGATGTAAGGAGTATTTTTTGTATGTTGAACCGACTGAGGATATATATGTAAAGCAACCACAAGGATTAGTGGTTATTTGGAGAGGAATCATAGGTGTATAAGTTACAAAATCACTCTATGGTCTAAAACAAGCCTTTAGGATAGCGAAATTGACGCTTACTTTCTCAATTCTAGCTTTGAAAGGAGTACATATGATCATACATTGTTCATAAAAAGGTAGAAGGTTGTATACTGATTATTAGCTTGTATGTGGATGATCTAATGTATACTAGCAACTTTCCTGAGTTGATTGTAGAATTAAAGTCATCTATGGTGGTTGAGTTTGAGATGACTAATCTGGGTAAGATGACATATTTTTTGGGATTTGAAATAATTCAGAGAGAAGTTGGGATTTTTATGCAAACAAATGTATGTTAAAGGTAGGAGATAGTGTTCTTTGTTTGCAACTTTGAGGGGAAAAAACCATGGCACTAGGAGCAAAGATGTAAGAGGCAGGAGATAGTGTTCTGGTTAATACAACAAAGTACAAGAGGTTAATTGGTAGCATGTTGTATCTTACAATAATCACACCAAATCCTATGTTCTTTGTTTGCCTTCTCAGTAGATACATGGAGGCACCTACAAGGCTTCATATGTTTGCTGTTAAAAGGGTACTCAGGTACCTACAAGGAATAATGAACTTTGAGATTTGGTATAAAAGGAGAATTGAAGAAGGCTGCTTAATGAGATATACTGACAGTGATTATGCATGTGACATGGATGACAGGAAAAGTACTAGTGGACATGCTTTCATTCTTAGAATTAAAGTTTTTTCTTGGGCATCAAGGAAACAACCAGCCGTAACATTGTTAACTACTAAGGCTAAGTTTGTATTTTCATCCTCCTAAGCAGTACAATGTGTCTGACTTAGAAGCATTTTTTAAGCAAATTGGATGGCAAGAAAGTGTATAAGGTATCACTAACTTCCTATGTGACAATAATTCAACTATTAAGCTCTCAAAGAACCCTGTACTTCATGGGTGAAGTAAGCATATAGATGCACGATTTCACTTCCTAAGGGATCTGGCAAAAGAAGGCATTGTAAATTTGAAGCACTTCAAAACACATGAATAGGTTGCTAATGTGATGAAAAAAAGTTCTAAAACTAGAGAACTCTCAATTGTTAAGGGGCAGGTTGGTCATTGACTCACTCTTACTGTCACTCTAGAAAATGGCCAAGTGTAACCACTTCCTAAAGCATAGTATAGCGGGTTTGGGTTTTAATGTCAACCCGGGTCCTAGATGTGATGACTACTCAGCGAATTCTTATTATTTAGCGGTGAAACTTTAGTGCAGGTTCAAACAAGAAAAGCAAGCAAGCAATTAAACGGGTGTTTTCAAGTAAAGAGAGGTCACCCGGATATGGTTCCCCATAGACTGCAGTTAAGCCGAATTGTAATTAACCAAGTTCAATTCCTGAGATAGTTATACTGCGGGAGGTTCTTAAGTAGTCAGAAGTCTCGACTAAAGGTCTCCAGAACCTCTCAATCTGAGTCTCCAGCGGGCGACTAACCTCCACCGGAGTAAACAGATTGAGGCCCTATTGAACTAAACCTTCGGTACATAATAGTGAATTGGCTCCTTGACTCGCTACGACACAACTCCTAACAAAGGCCAAGTGTAACCAATGAAAGGGACTGCAGTAAAGTGGCTCAAGTAATAAATATCGAATCCACGGGTCTCTAGAGTTACTATTACTCAGCTTCAGTTTATTATTTAGCAAACTAGATTAAGATGAAAGAACTAAAACTACTCTAGTAAACTACAGTTAAAGTTAATCAAATTACAGTTTGGGAACTAACTTAGGTATAATTCCCCCTAGCCACTAGCCAGACTAAAGATTGATGATTTCTAACTTGTTTCACTTTCATTCACAATGCGGAGAATCCTTGACTAGACCTTGAGTCTCGACTAAAGGAACATGGCCCTCTTGAGTCAATTGCCTAGTGGGACGTATCCTTCTCTAGAACAACCAATCAAGGCGTTCTGAACTAGATTCCCTCTATCAAATGAGGTTCTCAATCGATACAAAGCAGTGAATCAACCCTCGACTAAAGCGATCGATCCACTACTATCAATCTATGGTGCTCTATTGACCTAATCAGGTATTCACTCTCATAGGATCAAAGCAGAATCAATAATCTCGACTAAAGTTGAATTGAATCATGAAAACATGCATAGATTGAATATGAACTCAAGGTTATCAAGTCAGAGTACTCATACAATCATCCAATCGAACAAACATAGCTAGGGTTCCTCAAAACCTAAGTGAAGGGAAGTTACTCCATAGAGAAGAGAGAGACTGCAGTAAGAATCTTCAAATGATCAGTCTTCAAGTCCGGGCTTGTTCCTCGAGCTTCCAAGGTGAAGAAATCCTCCAATTCCACACTTAGAATGCCCTCAAATTTCCCCCTCTCTCTCTTTGGTTCGTCCTTTGGGTGTTTGGGATCCAAAACCCAGCTCTCCCTTTCCTTTGGTTTCAATCTGCCTAAAAAACCCGATTCTGGGCAAAACACGGTCGAGGACATGGCCGTGTTTTGCTTTTACCCGCCCGTGTTTTGCCCCCAGCAGCCCTCGTCGGCCAAAACACGGTCGTGCCTAAATATGGACACGGTCGTGTTTTGCTTTAGGCGCGCCCGTGTTTTTACTGCCGAACATGTTCCCCTATATTCAATGCTTCGTTTCTCCCTCGTTCGGACTCCGAATTAGTCGCCGTTTGATCCAAGATGCTAGTAGTCTCGTCCTTTTTCTTTTCATGACAAGCTTGAATGATTCTTTGTCCATAAAGTGAGGTAGAAATCCATTCTTCTTCAGGTCATGCCCGAGTTTCTTCACTCTAATCGCCAATTTTTCTGTGATTGACTTGCAACTTGTGCCTATGCTTCACTTTATGTGCTAGGACCAAAAATGTGACAAAAGAACACAACCTAGCGTTTAGGCCAAAGATGCGATAATTAATGCTCAAACGATCAAGAAACAAAGGGGAAAACATGAGCAAATATCGAGTCATCAAATCCCCCCACACTTAACCGTTTGCTTGTCCCCAAGCAAACCTAACTCAAACCAATGCAGCTCTCCTGATCTCTATAGCAACATACAACCCCGATCGTCGGTAGAGGATTTCCTAGATCATATAGCAGCTTACGAGGTCAACTGGTCTTCTAAGACGTCCCCTATCTCTCTCAATGCGAGTACTAGACTCAAGCCAGGATCATGAGAAGAAGTAGAAGTAAGACACTCAGTTCATGGATAAAGGGACTCACACCATTCACAATCAAGGACTCGCGATACCGGGGTGCTCTTTCACTTCATTTCACCGTTGGAACCCCTTTTTCACTTCCCTTTTACTTTTATTTTCCATTCACTTAGCGGGGGTTCCAACTGCAATCTTTCGCACGGTCGACCCTTATTAGTTAAGCAAGAGCAATTTCTGTACATCTGGCGCTCGCCAGAGTACTTCATTTAACTCCTTTTCCTCAACTCGTGTGGAGGGTCAATCAAATTAAGGGGGATCGGAAGCTCTATCCGTGCCCTTGAAAACACATCCTCAAGTAGGCAAACCGTTCAACGGGTGGAAGTTTTACTTGTACTAGAGACAGCTTAGCTTCACCTTGTAGGAGTACCCCACTAAGGATCACTAAAATCTCTTCCAAAACCCAATTTTGTGCAATAAACGGTGCCGCACACGTTGGGCTTACCCCATGTTTAAGATTTAATGATTTCTACATGGAGGACCAACTGCATTTCATTTTCACATAAGCACCCTGTACGATACACGAGTCCATAACACAATCCACATAGAGTCAGCATTTTCACATGAATTCAATGGTCCTAGCTCCACTAATTCACAAAATCAACTGCCACAACAGAGAGCTAGATAGGAAAAATCTTATACTTCAACATCCTCCATAGTGCTACACTACCTCCCTAGGTTGCACATTACTATAGAGACTGTCAATTCAAAGCATACTGAGCAGGCAATTTGCAAGGAAACACGTACTTGGAGCCCTCAAATTTAAAAATTTGGACAGTGGACTAGGCTCCAAGCACACAAACAGATCTAATGCAGTCAAAAGAGAAACATCCCCCCCCCCCCCACACACACACTTAAGATCGACATTGCCCTCAATGGAGAAGAGGGAAGGACATGGGGAACGATGTTACCGGTGTGCACGGACTGCAAGAGACTGGAAAGGGACCAGTCAGGGTGAAGCGGACTGGAGAAGGGACCAGTCAGGGACAAAGCACAGCTAAATGGAGCAAGAGGACTCAAACACAGTGGGTTAGGTTCAATAGTCGGCCCAATAGTACATCATCCAAAATCAAAAGAAATAAAATAAAATAAACCAACACACAAGACAGTTTGCATTCTGACAGAAATGAAAACAACACAAAACGGGCCACGAGTACAGCCTACTCGAGCCCGGTGAAGTCGATCTGTTCCATAAGATTGTCGACCCCCTCTGGAGGTGGTGATGGTGGTCGCGGTGGCGAGTGATCCCACCGGGTGGTCTAGTGGTGCTCCTCTGGTGGGTGACAAGTCTGAAGCAGGTTCTCCGAGTACTCCATCAATCGGCGGCCACGATCCCGCTCCCGCTCGATGAGAGCACCAGTGACTCCCATCTGGGCCTCCATCCAGTCGAGGCGCTCGTCTACGACCGTCAACCTGGACTTGTACTCGGTCTGGTGGGCCGAATACTGCTTGTAGAACTGGACCTGATGGTCCATGAGCTGCTGGTTCAGAAGCCCGAGCTGCTGGAACTAGAGCCCCACCTGATGGAACTGCTCGGTGAAGAAGTCCATCGATGGGACAGAAGCCATCGATGGACCAGAAGGATCGGAGGAGGACTCGCCTCTCTCTGATCTCCGTAGTGGCCGAAGATCCCCTCGTGGAGAGAGTGGGGGCTCCAGCTCATCAGCATCCATGGCACCGCCACCACCACCATCATCATCATCATCATCATCATCCTCCTCGCCAGTGTAGTCAGCATCCTCCTCGTCCTCATCGAGGTCCGCATCCTCCTTAGGGGGCATGGAGAGCCCATCCACCCAGGAGCGGGTGCCATCAGCGGCCAAGAGGAGTGCATTGTGGAGCACGTCCCGGCTGAGGGGGGTTGAGCCGCCCTGTATAGTATAATCGGTGAGGCCATCGAAGCTGATGTCGAAATGGCGCGCCAAGCGGGTGATCAGGGGATCACAAAAGAGATAGTTGGGCTTCCCGTGGCACCAAGAGAATGTGGTAGCCACGAAGGAACCCAAATGCAGCATGTGCTCCGGGTACACCATCGAGTACATGGCGTACAGTACCCGCTTCAGGATCTTGTGGGAGCCAGTGACGTTTGGGACGATGGATCAGGTGATGAGCAGGTTCAGAATGTGCCACTGCGGCTTCAGGGTGAGAACAGATGTCTGGCCAGCGTCGAAGTAGTCGTACCCATAGGCACGCCTGGCTATCTACCGGTAGAACCCATCAATGTTCCAGTCTTGCGTGTTCGGGACCTCGACCTCGTGGCGGGAGAACGGGTGGTACTCGATCCCCATGGCGTAGGCCACCCCATCTATAGTCAGCTCCCGTGGGTGGCCACCCAGCCTGAATGTGACCGCGTAGGAGTCCCGGGCCGCCTTGGGGTGGTACTTGAACGTGGTGTAGAACTCCCACACCAGCTCGGTGTAGGTGGGCTCCTCGATCGTCAGCAAAGTCCGCCAATCCCGGTGGCTGATGGCGGAGGAGAGCTCCTGTAGGCAGTGGAGCTGCTCAAAAACTGTCCACTCCAGATGGTGGTGGCGCTCCAGTTTCCCCCGGATGACCTTGCGGAACTGGTCCGCGTAATCTCGGTGCAGGCTCGGGTCCTGCACAAATGGATGGTCGAGTGACATGCTCCTGCAAAATCAGCAAACCAAAGGTGGAGCCAAGAAAAACTTGTCAGGACCAACAATATGGGTTCATTACTTCCCCCACACTTAAGGATCACCTAGGCTAGCAGTTTAAGCATTACCGGTTGAATTGCAAGCAACTCAACCGTAATCAAGGCAAGAAGCAAACACAACCCACCAATTTAATCATCCGAACAGCACACACACAATAACCATGGCCAATCATACACAAGGCAGCCCTCACCCTATTCTAATTCAAGCATGTCAGGCAATCACAGTTCTCGATCCTACAATCTACAGTTCGATTTTCCAGAAAAAGAGTAGTAAACAATAAACACACCTGGAAACTCAAGTAGAACTGTAGCTAGAGCGCAAAAAACGGGCGAGGGACGCGAAAAAGGGCCAAAAACAACCCAAGAAGCTCGCCGGGAAGTCGCCGGAAAATTGGCCGGAAAGTCTCCGGAAAATGACCGGCGACAGGGGGCGGTGGAAAGCGGCGGCTGGCGGCGGCGGTGGGTTGCCGGCGGGCGGCGATGACGACGGTCGGCAGCGGAAGAGCTTGGCCGGCGGCGACCAAGGGAGGAGAGAGGGCAGAGGTTTTTGAGAGGAGGAGAGGGAAATTTTAAAAAAAATGAGGGTAGGTATTTTGAGTCCACGACCGGGTTTTTGTAAAACATCGCGTTTCATGCTCTTGGAAATCCTCGGCCCTGAGCCAAAAATACCTGGTCGGGTATTATTGGAGCAAGGTCGGGGGTCTATGAAACGCGGCGTTACAATCCTATGAAATCCCCGGCCTTGAGCCAAAAATACCCGGTCGGGTTTTTTGGGCCAAGGTCGGGGATTTTCCCTTTGGGCGTCCCAGAAGGCAGAAGGGGTCCCGGTCACGAGCCAAAAATACCCGGTCGGGTATTTTGGCTCACGACAGGGTATTTTACCCTTCCGGCCAAAATTCTCATTCTCCCAAATTTTCAAACTCCCCTGCACGAAAACACCAAACCGAGACATAACCGACGACCGGACTTCAACACAAACATGCAATTAACTCAACACGACACAAAAACACAGAAAAGGGGGAAAAGAAATGCAAACCGTGGTGGGGTTGCCTTCCCACAAGCGCTTCTATACCGTCTTTTAGCTGGACGCCCATGGTGGATACTCAGCGGGGTGCAGGAACAGGCGCCTCCAAGAGCGGATCCACATTGCTCTTGAGGTACAGCTTCAGATTGCGGCCATGCACCAGACGGGTGCGACCACCAGCATTGGTCAGCTCCACCTGGCCATCCGGGAAGAAGCAGGCGAGTGAGTACTCGGATGGCCAGGGTGGTCGTGGTGCAGGAGGTGGAACCAGCTCATAGTGGTCTCCACCTTTCTTCCGTGCAGGCTTAGCCACCTGCTGCTTCGATTGACACTCCTCTTTGATCCTTTTGTTAGGTGGTGAGGTTAAAGGGAGTGGCGGCGCAGGCGTGAGAGGGGGATCCTGCAAAACGAGATGCACAGGGGGGTACACGACCGGCTCGTGTACCTGGTGAGAAATAGCATGCATAGGTGTGACAGCAAGCATATCACAATGATCAAGGTCAGCCACAGAAAAAGTAGCTTGTTCATTCCCAGCACGCAAGATCAGTTTACCACTATGCACATCAATAAGTGCCTTGGTGGTGGCAAGAAATGGTCTACCTAGAATCAAAGGCACATCCACATCCTCATTTATATCCAGAATGGCCCGTGAAGGTCGCCATGGGTAACTCCAGCTCCAATGGCCCTTCTGGTTGTGGGAGAAAGTCATCAGTACAAAAGACTGCAGTTGGAACCCCCGTCAAGTGAAGAAAAAAGAAAAAGAAAAGAAATGTAAAATGAGAGTGAAAAAGGGGTTCCAACAGTGAAATGAAGTGAAAGAGCACCCCGGTACAATGAGTCCTTGGTTGTGAATGGTGTGAGTCCCTTTACCCATGAACTGGTTGTCTTACTTCAACTTCTTCTCATGATCCAGGCTTGAGTCTAGTACTCGCATTGAGACAGATGGGGGACGTCATAGAAGAACAATTGACCTCGTAAGCTGCTATATGATCTAGGAAATCCTCTACCGACGATCGGGGTTGTTTGTTGCTATAGAGCTCTGGAGAGCTGGATTGGTTGGAGTTAGGTTTGCTTGGGGACAAGCAAACAGTTAAGTGTGGGGGAATTTGAGTGACCAATAATTACACATGTTTATACCTCTATTCTTGAGCCGTTTGAGAGTCGATTCTCGTGTTTTAAGCCGATTTCATGCTAGGTTGAGTGTTTATATAATATTTTAGGACGTGGCATTGACGTGAAGGCGAGGAAATGAGTTTCGGGTCAAAAGGAAGACGTTGGATTAGAAGGGTGATGGAGGAGCAAAATACCCGACCATGAGTAATAAAACCTGGCCAGGTAAATCGTTAAGAGAGGTCGGGGAAAACCATTTTTGGACGTCGAGAAACAAGAGGGGTCCCGGACAGAGAGCAAAAATACCTGATCAAGTATTTTGGGCCTCGATCGGGTATTAACCACTTTGGTGCTGCGCTGCGTTTCAAAATCAACGGCCGGACACTGGAAATACCCGACCGGGGATTACGATCGGGGATCACGAACAGCTGGGTTTTAAGGGAAAGAAGGCCAATTTTGCAAGGGTTCCGAGTTTTAGAGAGACGAAGCGTATACCTAGAGAGAAAGTGACGAACCTGATTCTTCAAGCTCCCTAGATCGATCTTCATCACCATTGGAGCCCAGCTTGAGCTTGGAGAAGTGCTTATTGATTGCCAGAAGCAGAATCCCATCCTTCACAGTATGGTTTCCGCATCTGAGCTAGATTTCCCGTCTCTCTCTGTGGAGTAACTTTCTCATTCACCTAGTTATGAAGAACCCTAGATTTTATATGTTAGGTCTGATTGTATGAACCCAAGTATGAATTCAGTGATATGATTATATTCAATTGAGGTTTGATTCCTTAAATGGCATGAGTCCTTATCAAATTCCTGTTATTTCTGCTTTGACCTAGAAAGAGAATATATGCCTAGGTTGATAGAGCACCCTTGATTGAAGGTAGTGAATTGACGACTTTAGTTGAATAGCCAATTCACTATTCTGGACTGGATTTACTTCGGTATAGGAGGTTTGGCTTGTTAGGGCCTCAATCTGTTTACTCCGGTGGTGGTTAGTCGCCCGCTGGGGACTCAGATTGAGAGGGTCTGGAGACCTTTAGTCGAGACTTTAGAATGTTTAAGAACCTCCCGCAACATAACTATCATTGGACTTGAACTTGGTAAATTACAACCTGGCTTAACTGCAGTCTAGGGAGAACCATATCTGGGTGACCTCTCTTAACTTGAACACAACTTTCACTGCTTTGCTTGTTAGTTTAACTAAACCTTCACTACACTTGAACCGCTAGAAAACAAGACTTTCATGGAGTAGTCATCACACCTAGGACCCGGGTTGACAATTAGAACTGAACCCGTATACTACGCATTAGTAGGTGGTTACACTTGGCCACTTTCTAGTGTGACGGTAGAGGCGTGTCAAAGCTACTACTTATTATGTTGATCTTTGAGTCCCCTTTGCTCCAGTCTCGAATGGAGGTAAAAGTATATCTTAACTTTAACTGGTGATTTTAGTAAGAAACTACGGTTTTACTTCATGCTTGCAAAATCATATACACTTGAGGTGTTTAAGAAATTGCAGAGCTATGTGGAAAATGAAACTAGTTTAAGTACAAAGTGTCTTAGAACAGACAAAAATGGTGAGATTTATGTTAAAGGTATTCAAAAGCTTGCGTGAGGAAGCTAGTATAAAGAGAAAACTCATTGTTGCCCTCACACCACAACATAATGGGGTAGTTGAGAGGAAGAAAATAATTTTAATGAACATGGTAAGGTGTGTGCTGGAACACTACAAAGTTCACTTTCTTTTAGCCAGAAAACTGTGACATGGATTGCGCCTGTCCTAAACAGAAGTCCAACAACAGCTTACAATGAAAAGACTTCACAGGAACTCTGGATAGGAAATCCTCCATTTGAGTGTTTGAGTGTGTGGGCTATGTCCACATTCCAAATCACCAAACAAAGAATCTAGATAATAAGAGTGTAAGATGTCAATTCTTGGGCATCTTAGTTGAATACAAAGCCTACAAATTGTACAACCCAACTACGAAAAAGTGATTGTTAGCAGGGATGTAATATTTGATGATAAGAAAAGGGTGGCATTGAAAATCAGAAATACAACTGTGGTTGTACTTACTAAGATTTACTAGGGAGGAAGTGATGGTGAATGATATGATTCATTAGGTGAAGAAAAAGGTGTTGATGCTGCTATACCAGCAATATAAAATCAAATATAATCCAACAAATCACTCTAGAACCAGTAAATACCCTAATAACCTGATGAAGATATGGGAGAAGAAGTGGAAGACAACTATGGTTCTCCTACTGATGTGCTAGAACTTTCTAGTACATACTTGGATCACGGTGTAAGAAAACGACCTTCTCGTCTATCTATTTATGAATGCATTATTGCAGTTACAAACTCGAGAGCAATGGTGGCAGTCTCAGATGATCCTCTAATCTATGAGGAAGCAGTAACCGATCGTAAATGGAATGTTGCTATGAACACAAAAATATCATCTATTGAAAAGGATCTCACGCAAAAGTTAACTGAAGCTCCAACAGGTGTTATTCCAATCAGGCTCAAGTGGGTTCCCAGAACTAAGTACAAGGAAGATGGTACTGTTGAAAAGTACAAGACTAGAGTTGTGCCTTGAGGCTTCACTCAAAAGCAAGGAATCGACTACAGTAAGTTATTTTCTCTCGTTTTTCCTTGAGATACTATCAAAACCTTATTGGATTTTGAATTTTTGATGCATTTCATGGTTTTGTTGTCTATAAGTTAGATGTAAGGAGTATTTTTTGTATGTTGAACCGACTGAGGATATATATGTAAAGCAACCTCAAGGATTAGTGGTTATTTGGAGAGGAATCATAGGTGTATAAGTTACAAAATCACTCTATGGTCTAAAACAAGCCCTTAGGATAGCGAAATTGACGCTTACTTTCTCAATTCTAGCTTTGAAAGGAGTACATATGATCATACATTGTTCATAAAAAGGTAGAAGGTTGTATACTGATTGTTAGCTTGTATGTGGATGATCTAATGTATACTAGCAACTTTCCTGAGTTGATTATAGAATTAAAGTCATCTATGGTGGTTGAGTTTGAGATGACTAATCTGGGTAAGATGACATATTTTTTGGGATTTGAAATAATTCAGAGAGAAGTTGGGATTTTTATGCAAACAAAAGTATGTTAAAGGCAGGAGATAGTGTTCTTTGTTTGCAACTTTGAGGGGAAAAAAACCATTGCACTAGGAGCAAAGATGTAAAAGGCAGGAGATAGTGTTCTGGTTAATACAACAAAGTACAAGAGGTTAATTGGTAGCATGTTGTATCTTACAATAATCAGACCAAATCCTATGTTCTTTGTTTGCCTTCTCAGTAGATACATGGAGGCACCTATAAGGCTTCATATGTTTGCTGTTAAAAGGGTACTCAGATACCTACAAGGAATAATGAACTTTGAGATTTGGTATAAGAGGAGAATTGAAGAAGGCTGCTTAATGAGATATACTGACAGTGATTATGCATGTGACATGGATGACAGGAAAAGTACTAGTGGACATGCTTTCATTCTTAGAATTAAATTTTTTTCTTGGGCATCAAAGAAACAACCAGTCGTAACATTGTTAACTACTAAGGCTAAGTTTGTAGTTGCATCCTCCTAAGCAGTACAATGTGTCTAACTTAGAAGCATTTTTTAAGCAAATTGGATGGCAAGAAAGTGTATAAGGTATCACTAACTTCCTATGTGACAATAATTCAACTATTAAGCTCTCAAAGAACCTTGTACTTCATGGGAGAAGTAAGCATATAGATGCACGATTTCACTTCCTAAGGGATCTAGCAAAAGAAGGCATTGTAGATTTGAAGCACTACAAAACACATGAATAGGATGCTAATGTGATGACAAAAGTTCTAAAACTAGAGAACTCTCAATTGTTAAGGGGCAGGTTGGTCATTGACTCACTCTTACTGTCACTCTAGAAAATGGCCAAGTGTAACCATTTCCTAAAGCGTAGTATAGCGGGTTTGGGTATTAAATTCAACCCGGGTCCTAGATGTGATGACTACTCAGCGAATTCTTATTATTTAGCGGTGAAACTTTAGTGCAGGTTCAAACAAGAAAAGCAAGCAAGCAATTAAATGGGTGTTTTCAAGTAAAGAGTGGTCACCCGGATATGGTTCCCCCTAGACTGCAGTTAAGCCGAATTGTAATTAACCAAGTTCAATTCCTAAGGTAGTTATACTGCGGGAGGTTCTTAAGTAGTCAGAAGTCTCGACTAAAGGTCTCTAGAACCTCTCAATCTGAGTCTCCAGCGGGCGACTAACCTCCACCGGAGTAAACAGATTGAGGCCCTATTGAACTAAACCTTCGGTACATAATAGTGAATTGGCTCCTTGACTCGCTACGACACAACTCCTAACAAAGGCCAAGTGTAACCAATGAAAGGGACTGCAGTAAAGTGGCTCAAGTAATAAATATCGAATCCACGGGTCTCTAGAGTTACTATTACTCAGCTTCAGTTTATTATTTAGCAAACTAGATTAAGATGAAAGAACTAAAACTACTCTAGTAAACTACAGTTAAAGTTAATCAAATTACAGTTTGGGAACTAACTTAGGTATAATTCCCCCTAGCCACTAGCCAGACTAAAGATTGATGATTTCTAACTTGTTTCACTTTCATTCACAATGCGGAGAATCCTTGACTAGACCTTGAGTCTCGACTAAAGGAACATGGCCCTCTTGAGTCAATTGCCTAGTGGGACATATCCTTCTCTAGAACAACCAATCAAAGCGTTCTGAACTAGATTCCCTCTATCAAATGAGGTTCTCAATCGATACAAAGCAGTGAATCAACCCTCGACTAAAGCGATTGATCCACTACTATCAATCTATGGTGCTCTATTGACCTAATCAGGTATTCACTCTCGTAGGATCAAAGCAGAATCAATAATCTCGACTAAAGTTGAATTGAATCATGAAAACATGCATAGATTGAATATGAACTCAAGGTTATCAAGTCATAGTACTCATACAATCATCCAATCGAACAAACATAGCTAGGGTTCCTCAAAACCTAAGTGAAGGGAAGTTACTCCATAGAGAAGAGAGAGACTGCAGTAAGAATCTTCAGATGATCAGTCTTCAAGTCCGGGCTTGTTCCTCGAGCTTCCAAGGCAAAGAAATCCTCCAATTCCACTCTTAGAATGCCCTCAAATCTCCCCCTCTCTCTCTTTGGTTCGTCCCTTGGGTGTTTGGGATCCAAAACCCAACTCTCTCTTTCCTTTGGCTTCAATCTGCATAAAAAACCCGATTCTGGGCAAAACACGGTCGAGGATACAGCCATGTTTTGCTTTTGCCCGCCCGTGTTTTTCCCCCAGAATCCCTCGTCGGCCAAAACACGGTCGTGCCTAAATATGGACACGGCCGTGTTTTGCTTTAGGCGCGCCCGTGTTTTTACTGCCGAACATGTTCCCCTATATTCAATGCTTCGTTTCTCCCTCGTCCGGACTCCGAATCAGTCGCCGCATGATCCCAGACGCTAGTAGTCTCGTCCTCTTTCTTTTCATGACAAGCTTGCATGATTCTTTGTCCATAAAATGAGGTAGAAATCCATTCTTCTTTAGGTCATGCCCGAGTTTCTTCTCCCTAATCGCCAATTGATCTCTGATTGACTTGAAACTTGCACCTATGCTTCACTTTATATGCTAGGACCTGAAATGTGACGAATGAACACAACCTAGCGTAAAATAGGCCAAAGACGCGATAATTAACGCTCAAACGATCAAGAAACAAAGGGGAAAACATGAGCAAATATCGAGTCATCAAATCCCCCCTCACTTAACCGTTTGCTTGTCCCCAAGCAAACCTAACTCAAACCAATGCAGCTCTCCTGATCTCTATAGCAACATACAACCCCGATCGTCGGTAGAGGATTTCCTAGATCATATAGCAGCTTACGAGGTCAACTAGTCTTCTAAGACGTCCCCTATCTCTCTCAATGTGAGTTCTAGACTCAAGCCAGGATCATGATAAGAAGTAGAAGTAAGACACTCAGTTCATGGATAAAGGGACTCACACCATTCACAATCAAGGACTCGAGATACCGGGGTGCTCTTTCACTTCATTTCACCGTTGGAACCCCTTTTTCACTTCCATTTTACTTTTATTTTCCATTCACTTAGCGGGTCGACCCTTATTAGTCAAGCAAGAGCAATTTTTGTACATCTGGCGCTCGCCAGAGTACTTCATTTAACTCCTTTTCCTCAAATCGTGTGGAGGGTCAATGAAATTAAGGGGGGTCGGAAGCTCTATCCGTGCCCTTGAAAACACATCCTCAAGTAGGCAAACCGTTCAACGGGTGGAAGTTTTACTTGTACTAAAGACAGCTTAGCTTCACCTTGTAGGAGTATCCCACTAAGGATCACTAAAATCTCTTCCAAAACCCGATTTTGTGCAATGAACGGTGTTGCACACGTTGGGCTTACGCCAGGTTTAAGATTTCGATGATTTCGACATGAGGACCAACTGCATTTCATTTTTCACTTGAGCACCCTGTTCGTTACACGAGTACATAACACAATCCAAATAGAGTCACCATTATCACATGAATTCAACGGTCCTAGCTCCACTAATTCACAAAATCAACTGGCACAACAGAAAGCTAGATAGGAAAAATCTTATACTTCAACATCCTCCATAGTGCTACACTACCTCCCTAAGTTGCACATTACTATAGAGACTGTCAATTCAAAGCATACTGAGCAGGTAATTTGCAAGGAAACACGTACTTGGAGCCCTCAGATTTAAAAATTTGGACAGTGGACTAGGCCTAAATAGCTGGTCGGGTATTTTGGGTGGCGACCGGGTATGTGCAAAACACACCGTTAACAGGGGAAAATCCCCGATCATGGCCAAGAATCCCCGACCGGGGATATCTGCTTCCTGCCCGGGTCCCCCTTCTGTTTCTCAAAGACGCCTGAAACGTCAAATCCCCGGTCATGGCCAAATAATACACTGTCGGGTATTTCTGCTCATGGCCGGGTATTTTTGCTCTCCAGCACACTTCAAACCTCACATGCTCCTTTTGACTCGAATCTCGTTCCTTCGCCTCCATTTCAACGCTAAGCCCTGAAATATGACATAAACGCACAACCTAGCATGAAATCGGCTTAAAACACGAGAATCAATGTCTCAAACGGCTCAAGAATAGGGGTAAGAACATGTGTAATTAATGGTCTATCAAACTCCCCCACACTTAACCGTTTTCTTGTCTCCATGCAAACCTAACTCAAACCAATGCAACTCTCTAGACCTCTATAGCAACAAACAACCCCGATCGTCGGTAGAGGATTTCCTAGATCATATAGCAGCTTACGAGGTCAACTGGTTTTCTAAGACGTTCCCTATCTCTCTCAATGCGAGTACTAGACTCAAGCTAGGATCATGAGAAGAAGTAGAAGTAAGACAGTCAGTTCATGGATAAAGGGACTCATATCATTCACAACCAAGGACTCGTTGTAACGGGGTGCTCTTTTCACTTCATTTCACCGTTGGAAGCCCTTTTTCACTTTCACTTTATTTCTTTTTCTTTTTCTCTTTTATTTTTATTCACTTAGCGGGGGTTCCAACTGCAGTCTTTTGCATGGTCTACCCATATTAGTCGAGCAAGAGCAATTTCTGTACATCTGGCGCTCACCAGAGTACTACTTTTAACTCCTTTTCCTCAACTCGTGTGGAGGTTCAATGAAATTAAGGGGGGTCGGAAGCTCTATCCATACCTTAAAAACACATCCTCGAGTAGGCAAACCATTCAATGGGTGGAAGTTTTACTTGTACTAGAGACGGCTTAGCTTCACCTTGTAGGAGTACCCCACTAAGGATCACTAAAATCTCTTCCAAAACCCGATTTTGTGCAATAAACGGTGCCACACACGTTGGGCTTACCCCATGTTTAAGATTTAATGATTTCTATAAGGAGGACCAACTACATTTCAATTTTCACATAAGCACCCTGTTCGATACACGAGTCCATAACACAATCCACATAGAGTCGGCATTATCATATGAATTCAATGGTCCTAGCTCCACTTATTCACAAAATCAACTGGCACAACAGAGAGCTAGATAGGAAAAATCTTATACTTCAACATCCTCCATAGTGCTACACTACCTCCCTAGGTTGCACATTACTATAGAGACTGTCAATTCAAAGCATACTGAGCAGGCAATTTGCAAGGAAACACGTACTTGGAGCCCTCAAATTTAAAAATTTGGACAGTGGACTAGGCTCCAAGCACACAAACAGATCTAATGTAGTCAAAAGAGAAACATCCCCCCCCCCCCCACACACACACTTAAGATCGACATTGCCCTCAATGGAGAAGAGGGAAGGACAAGGGGAACGATGTTACCGGTGTGCACGGACTGCAAGAGACTGGAAAGGGACCAGTCTGGGTGAAGCAGACTGGAGAAGGGACCAGTAAGGGACAAAGCACAGCTAAATGGAGCAAAAGAACTCAAACACAGTGGGTTAGGTCCAATAGTCAGCCGAATAGTACATCATTTAAAATCAAAAGAAATAAAAGAAAATAAACCAACACACAAGACAGTTTGCATTCTGATAGAAATGAAAACAACACAAAACGGGCCACGAGTACAGCCTACTCGAGCCCGGTGAAGTCGATCTGGTCCATAAGATTGTCGACCCCCTCTGGAGGTGGTGATGGTGGTCGCAGTGGCGAGTGATCCCACTGGGTGGTCCAGTGGTGCTCCACTGGTGGGTGACAAGTCTGGAGCAGGTGTTCCGAGTACTCCATCAATCGGCGGCCAAGATCCCGCTCCCGCTCGATGAGAGAACTAGTGACTCCCATCTGGGCCTCCATCCGGTCGAGGCGCTCATCTACGACCGTCATCCTGGTGGGCCGAATACTGCTGGTAGAACTGGACCTGATTGTCCATGAGCTGCTGGTTCAGAAGCCTGAGCTGCTGGAACTGGAGCCCCACCTACTGGAACTGCTCGGTGAAGAAGTCCATCGATGGGATAGAAGCCATCGATGGACCAGAAGGACCGGAGGAGGACTCGCCTCTCTCTGATCTCCGTAGTGGCCGAAGGTCCCATGGTGGAGGGAGTGGGGGCTCCAGCTCATCAGCATCCATGGCCCCGCCATCATCATCAGCATCCATAGCGAAGGAGAGCTCCTGTAGGCAGTGGAGCTGCTCAAAAACTGTCCACTCCAGATGGTGGTGGCGCTCCAATTTCCCCCGGATGACCTTGCGGAACTGGTCCGAGTAATCCCGGTGCAGGCTCAGGTCCTGCACAAATGGATGGTCGAGTGACATGCTCCTGCAAAATCAGCAAACCAAAGGTGGAGCCAAGAAAAACTTGTCAGGACCAACAATATGGGTTCATTACTTCCCCCACACTTAAGGATCACCTAGGCTAGCAGGTTAAGCATAACCGGTTGAATTGCAAGATACTCAACCATAATCAAGGCAAGAAGCAAACACAACCCACCAATTTAATCATCCGGGCAGCACACACACAATAGTCATGGCCAATCATACACAAGTCATCCCTCACCCTATTCTAATTTAAGCATGTCAGGCAATCACAGTTCTCGGTCCTACAATCTACAGTTCGATTTTCCAAAAAAAGAGTAGTAAACAAGAAACAAACCTGGAAACTCAAGTAGAACTGTAGCTAGGGCGCAAAAAACGGGCGAGGGACGCTAAAAAGGGCCAAAAACGACCCAGGAGGCTCGTCGGAAAGTTGGCCGGAAAGTCGCCAGAAAATTGGCCGGAAAGTCTCAGGAAAATGACCGGCGACGGGGGGCGGTGGAAGGCGGCGGCCGGCGGCTGGTTGCCGACGGGCGGCGACGACGACGGTCGGCGGCGGAAGAGCTTGGCCGGCGGCGACCAACGGAGGAGAGAGGGCAGAGGTTTTTGAGAGGAGGAGAGGGAAATTTTGAAAAAAATGAGGGTAGAGAGAGAAAACTAACCGGGGGTTTGCTTAAATAGCGAAAATCCCCGGTCGGGTATTTTGAGTCCACGACCGGGTTTTTGTAAAACATCGCGTTTGATGCTCTTGGAAATCCTCGGCCTTGAGCCAAAAATACCCGGTCGGGTATTTTTGGGGCAAGGTCGGGGGTCTCTGAAACGCGACGTTACAATCCTGGGAAATCCTCGGCCTTGAGCCAAAAATACCCAGTCGCGTATTTTTGGGCGAAGGTCGGATATTTTCCCTTTGGGCGCCCGAGAAGGCAGAAGGGGTCCCGGTCACGAGCCAAAAATACCCGTTCGGGTATCTTGGCTCACGACCGGGTATTTTACCCTTCCGGCCAAAATTCTCATTCTCCCAAATTTTCAACCTCCCCTGCACGAAAACACCAAACCGAGACATAACCGACAACCGAACTTCAACACAGACATGCAACTAACTCAACACGACACAAAAACACAGAAAAGGGGAAAAAGAAATGCAAACCGTGGTGGGGTTGCCTTCCCACAAGCGCTTCTATACCGTCTTTTAGCTGGACGACCATGGTGGATACTCAGCGGGGTGCAGGAACAGGCGCCTCCAAGAGCGGATCCACATCGCTCTTGAGGTACAGCTTCAGATTGCGGCCATGCACCAGACGGGTGCGACCACCAGCATTGGTCAGCTCGACCTGGCCATCCGGCAAGAAGCAGGCGAGTGAGTACTCGGATGGCCAGGGTGGTCGTGGTGCAGGAGGTGGAACCAGCTCATAGTGGTCTCCACCTTTCTTCCGTGCAGGTTTAGCCACCTGCTGCTTCCACCGACACTCCTCTTTGATCCTTTTGTTAGGTGGTGAGGTTGAAGGGAGTGGCAGCGTAGGCGTGAGAGGGGGATCCTGCAAAACGAGATGCACAGGGGGGTACACGACAGACTCGTGTACCTGGTGAGAAATAGCATGCATAGGTGTGACAGCAAGCATATCACAATGATCAAGGTCAGCCACAGAAAAAGTAGCGTGTTCATTCCCAGCACACAAGATCAGTTTACCGCTATGCACATCAATAAGTGCCTTGGCGGTGGCAAGAAATGGTCTACCCAGAATCAAAGCACATCCACATCCTCATTTATATCCAGAACAACAAAATCAATAGGATACGTGAATGCACCTACTTTAACAAGCAGATCCTCTATGATACCCCTAGGATGCACAATAGAGCGATCAGCTAACTGAATGCTCATCCTAGCAGGGCTAAGTTCACCTAGGAGACAACAGCGAGCTAGACTGGCTACGGGTCATGCACTACCTGCACACAGTCAAGCAAGCAAACCCGTGAAGGCACAAGTGTGACAAAGTAAACAATGCGAAAACGAAAAGCTAAATTAACAGAATTCACGTTTCTTCAACAACCTAGCCGTCCCCGGCAACGGCGCCAAAAACTTGACTCACTCTTACTGTCACTCTAGAAAATGGCCAAGTGTAACCACTTCCTAAAGCGTAGTATAGCGGGTTTGGGTTTTAATGTCAACCCGGCTCCTAAATGTGATGACAACTCAGCGAATTCTTATTATTTAGAGGTGAAACTTTAGTGCAGGTTCAAACAAGCAAAGCAAGCAAGCAATTAAACGGGTGTTTTCAAGTCATGAGAGGTCACCCGGATATGGTTCCCCCTAGACTGCAGTTAAGCCGAATTGTAATTAACCAAGTTCAATTCCTAAGATAGTTATACTACGGGAGGTTCTTAAGCTGTCTGAAGTCTCGACTAAAGGTCTCCAGACCCTCTCAATCTGAATCTCCAGCGGGCGACTAACCTCCACTGGAGTAAACAGATTGAGGCCCTAACGAACCAAACCTCCACTACCGAAGTAAATTCGGTACAGAATAGTGAATTGGCTCCTCGACTAAAGTCGCCAATTCACTACCTTCAATTAAGGGTGCTCTATCAACCTAGGCAGATATTCTCTTTCTAGATAAAGCAGAAACAACAGGAATTTGATCAGGATTCATGCCATTCAATAAATCAAACCTCAATTGAATATAATCAAATCATAGAATCTAACTCGACTCTACTGTCACTCCAGGAATTGGCCAAGTGAAACCACTTCCTAAAGCGTAGTATAGTGGGTTTGGGTTTAATTATCAACCCGGGTCCTAGATATGATGACTACTCAGTGAATTCGTGTTATCTAGCAATGAAACTGGAATGCAAGTCTAAACTATCAAACTAACAAAGCAAGTAAACTGTTGTATTCAGGTTAAAGAGGTCACCCGGATATGGTTCCCCCCAGACTGTAGTTAAGCCGGATTGTAATTACCAAGTTCAGTTTCTATAAAAGTTATACTGCGAAAGGTTCTTAAACAGCCTGAAGTCTCGACTAAAGGTTTTCAGACCCTCTCAATCTGAATCTCTAGCGGGCGACTAACCTCCACCGGAGTAGACAGATTGAGGCCCTAAGAACGAAACCTCCACTACCGGAGGAAATCCGGTACAGAACAATGAGTTGGTTCCTCGACTAAAGTCACCAACTCCCTACCTTCAATCAAGGATACTCTATTAACCTAGGTAGATATTCTCATTCTAGGTTAAAGCAGAAACAACAGGAATTTGATCAGGATTCAAGTCATTCAATCATTAAAACCTCAATCGAATACAATCAATCATAGAATCAGTACTTGGGTTCATACAATCAAACCTAACATACAAATCTAGGGTTCTCCATACCCAGATGAATGGGAGAACTACTCCATGGAGAAGAAAGCAAAAGCAGAATCAGACGCGGAATTCATACTGTGAAGGATGGATTCCTGCTCCTGGACGTTGATCGGCACTTCTCCAAGCTCAAACTGGCCTCCACTGGTGTTGAAGATCAATCTAGGGCACTTGGGAACTCTTGCTCGTCACTTTCTCTCTCTAGGAATCGTTCTATCTCTCAAAAACTCGAATCCCCCTGACTTGTGGCTGAAAATCTGCTTAAAAGCATCAGTGGCCAAAGCACGGTCGAGGGCACGGCCGTGCTTTGCCTGAGCCCGCCCGTGCTTTGGCTAGGGTTAATTACACGGCCATTGTGTTGGTGAAAACACGGCCGTGCTTTGGGAGAACACGCCCGTGCTTTGGGAGAACATGCCCGTGCTTTGGGAGAACACGCCCGTGTTCTATCTCAGCCCTGCCCGTGTTTTGGCCAATGTGGTCCAAACTCAAATTAGCTCTCGGCAGTAAAAGCACGGTCACAGAACACGGCCGTGTAATGATTTAGGTGTGCCCGTGTTTTGGCTCCAGCTTGACGAAATGACCTCCGAATGCCCCGAAACTCGCGCTTAGCCTTCCCTTTGACACCTGGGACCTGAAACATGACAAAATAGCACAACCCAGCGTATAATAGGCCAAAACACACGACTATGCCCCTCAAACGGATAAGAACTAGGGGCGCAAATATGTGCAATTACATCGTTATCAAACTCCCCCACACTTAACCGTTTGCTTGTCCCCAAGCAAACCTAACTCAAACCAATGCAGCTCTCCAGACCTCTATAGCAACAAACAACCCAGATCGTAGGTAGAGGACTTCCTAGATCATTTAGCAACTTACGAGGTCAACCGATGCACAAGTCATCTCATAGCTTCTTCGGCGAGAGCACTAATATCGAGTCGGCATCATGGCAAATAGTGAACAGAGGACAAATGAATCGTGGATGAAGAGATTCTCAAAAACAAAAGATCATGGACTCACATTTTTCAAGGTGCTCTATTTTCTTTGAAGATGGTTGGAACCCCTTTTTTTCTGTTTTGCTTGTTTTCTGTTATTTTTTCTTTTCTTTTCTTTTCAAGGGTCCCAACCTGCTCTTACCGGCCATGCCAGGAGAGGATGTCTCGAGCCTCGTGAGGGGGAAAGCCATGCAAGGGGGCTGGAGGTAGTAGGTGGAAATTGGGAACGGATTCCCGTCTCCCCTTACACACTTTCGCCCTATTCGCACAGGAGACGTTATTTTGAAGCACATTTTCGAGCACCTGTTAAACTCAAAACATGATACAAGAGTCCATGACAGGCAGAGAATCCACAACACCACACAATTCAAGGGTCCTAAGATCACTAATTCACTCAATCAACCAACACAATATGAAGAAGAAATGAGACTTCTTAAATGCATCAACATCCTCCATAGTGCTACACTACCTCCCTAGGTTGCATATTACTATAAAGACTGTCAATTCAAAGCATACTGAGCAGGCAATTGCAAGGAAACACGTACTTGGAGCCCTCAAATTTTAAAAATTTGGACAGTGGACTAGGCTCCAAGCACACAAACAGATCTAATGCAGTCAAAAGATAAACATCCCCCCACACTTAAGATCGACATTGCCCTCAATGGAGAAGAGGGAAGGGAAAGGGAAAGATGTTACCGGTATGCACGGACTGCAGGAGACTGGAAGCGGGCCAGTCGGGGCAAGCACAGCCAAAGGGAAACAGAAGAGCTCAAACACAATATGTTAGGTTCAATGGTCAACCCAATAAAATATCATCCAAACCAAAAGAAAACAAACCAAACCCAAACCGGATTACAATCCGACTCAAAACACAAAAAAGAAAATCAAACCGTGGTGGGGTTGCCTCCCCACAAGCGCTTCTTTACCGTCTTTTAGCTGGACGCCCATGGTGGATACTCAGGGCGGTGCAGGAACAGGTGCCTCCAAGAGCGGATCCACGTCGCTCTTGAGGTACAGCTTAAGGTTGTGGCCATGCACCTGACGAATGCGACCACCATCATCTGTCAGCTCGACCTGGCCATCTGGCAAGATGCAGGCGAGTGAGTACCCAGACGGCCAGGGTGGTCGTGGTGCAGGGGGTGGGACCAGCTCATAGTGGTCTCCACTCTTCTTCCGCGCAGGCTTAGCAACCTGCTGCTTCGGCCGCCACTCCTCCTTGAGCTTTTTGTTCGGAGGCGAGGCTGGATGGAGTGGCGGCAAAGGAATGATAGGGGGGTCCTGCAAAATAGGAGGTGCAGAAGGGTACACGACAGACTCGTGTACCTGATCAAAAATGGCATGCACAGGCGTGACAGCAATCATAGCACAGTGATCAAACTCAGTCACAGAAAAAGTAGTTTGTTCATTCCCAGCACGCAAGATCAATTTACCATCATGCACATCAATAAGTGCCTTGGCGGTGGCGAGAAATGGCCTACCTAGAATCAAAGGCACATCCACATCCTCATGTATATCAAGAATAACAAAATCAACAGGATATGTGAATGCACCTACTTTAACAAGCAGATCCTCAATGATACCCCTAGGATGCACGATAGAACGATCAGCTAACTGAATGCTCATCCTAGTAGGGCTAAGTTCACCTAGGTCTAGCTTTTTATACAACTTATATGGCATGACATTTATGCTAGCGCCTAGGTCCGCCAAGGACTTGCCTACATGCATGCTGCCAATAGTAAGAGGGATAGTAAAACTCCCTGGATCCTTGCGCTTCTCGGGCAGCTTGTTCTGCAGGATAGCAGAACACTCCTCGCTCAGCATCACTGTCGAAAGATCCCCAAGTTTCTTCTTGTCGGTGAGGAGGTCTTTCATGAACTTGGCATACTTGGGCATCTTCGACAGTGCCTCCACGAACGGTATGCTGATGTTGAGCTGCTTCAACATTGCCATAAACTTGGCAAACTCAGTCTCCAGCTTGTCTTTGTGTAGGCGAGTGGGGAAGGGAAGCTGGGGCACACGCTCCTTAACCACTGGTTGTGGCTTGGGGGCAGGGGCTTCCTTCTCCACCCGCACTTCTGCATCGTCGGCTGGAAGTGCTGAAGCAGGTAGTGGTTCCTCCTGTCTGGCCGGGACAGGATCAGCAGATATGGTCTTACCGCTCCTGGTAAAAATGGCATCCAGCTGCTGATGCTGGTGAGGCTCTCGAGGATTCGGAACGGTGGTGGCAGGCAGAGTCCCCGGTGCCCTGGTGGTGTTTTGGCGGGCCAAGATGCCCACCTGGGTCTGCAGATCCTGCAAAATGGCACCCTGGTTCCGCTGACCTGCCTCCAGTGATGTGATAGCAGCCTGAGTGCTATTCATGAATGAAGCTAGAATGTTTTCCAGCTTCTTCATGCTGTCATCTGGGGCGGGAGCTGATGCTGGCTCGGCAAACTGGCGCTGGGGCTGCTGGAATGGCTGCCCCTGCCTAGGCTGGTAGGGCTGCTGCTGTGGGTCTGGCCTTTGGCGAGCCTGGAAGGGCTGCCTCTGCTGAAAACCACCTGCTGGTGCTGGGAAACCAGGTGGTTTAGTGGTGTTGCTGCTCCATGCGAAGTTGGGATGCTGGCGCCACCCCTCATTATATGTGCTACTGTATGGATCGAGGCGCCCCGCATTGGCAATGAAGGCCAACTGCTCCTGGGGTGTGGTAGACTCCCTCATAGCCTGGCAGTCCTCCACTAGGTGATTGGAGCTCTCACACCACCGACATTGAGCTACTGGAGGTGTAGCCAAACCTCTGCCCGGAATAAGACTGTTGGGCTGCTTCAATGTCTGCACTAGCTCAGCTACCTGCTGCTCAAGCCCGGATCTGGTCTCCATGGCGTGCACACCACGGTCCCGGGACTGTCTGCCTCGGCTACCCTGTCCCCAAGAATGATCTCTGGCAGCCAAAGTACTGATCATCTGGTTCAGCTCGGGTGGAGTCTTAGTGAGAATATCCCCTCCTGGGCATAGAGACTCAATCACCCGCTGGCTGTCTGGAGAGAGGGCACTGTAGAAGTTCCCCACTGTGAATGCATCACTGAAACCATGATGGGGACACTGCCAGAAATATCCCATGTACCGCTCCCATGCATCACGAAGTGACTCATCTGGCTCTTGGCGGAAGTGAGTGATCTCCCGCTGTATCTCTGTAGTCTTCGATGCCGGATAGTACCTAAGTGCACGAACTTGTCAGCCAGATCGTCCCAAGAGGTGATGGACAATGGGGGCTGGGTCTCCAACCACCTCTTAGCATTCCCCACCAGAGAATGGTGGAAGAGGTGAAGGCGGATTGCATCATCCGGGACACCATTCAGCTTGAACCCGTTCGTCAGCTGCAGAATACGGGAAAGATGTACCCTGGCCTCCTCATCCTTCAAGCCATGGAACTGGATAGAGGATGTGATGAGCTGAATCCAGCATGGCTTGATCTCGAAGTTATTTGCTGGAATAGGCGGGTAGAGGATGACCGGGCGGATGTCAGCAATCCGCGGAGTGTAGTAGTACTCCAAGGTGGGACCCGGCTGCGGTGGATGATGAACTCCATGATCCTGGGGTCTGGGGTTGTTCCCTAGGACCTGATTCACCGGGGGAGCCTGCTGAGGATTCTCCTGGTGTTGATTGTAGTCTTCCATCTCGTACTCCTCCTCAGAATCACTGCTCACGTGGCCGTCTATGCGCTCTTCCGTAGCCAGTCTAGCTCGCTGTTGTCTCCTGAGCTGGTGACAGGTGCGGTCAATCTCTGGATTCAACGGCAGTAAACCTCCTGACTGGCTACGGGTCATGCACTACCTGCACACACTCAAGCAAGCAAACCCGTGAAGGCACGAGTGGGACAAAGCAAACAAAGCAAAAAGAAAAGCTAAATTAACAGAAATCACTTTTCTTCAACAACCTAGCCGTCCCCAGCAACGCGGGTGACCCGGGTTCGATCACCGGCAACGGCGCCAAAAACTTGACTCGACTCTACTGTCACTCCAGGAATTGGCCAAGTGAAACCACTTCCTAAAGCGTAGTATAGCGGGTTTGGGTTTAATTATCAACCCGGGTCCTAGATATGATGACTACTCAGTGAATTCGTGTTATCTAGCAATGAAACTGGAATGCAAGTCTAAACTATCAAACTAACAAAGCAAGTAAACTGTTGTATTCAGGTTAAAGAGGTCACCCGGATATGGTTCCCCCCAGACTGCAGTTAAGCCGGATTGTAATTACCAAGTTCAGTTTCTATGCAAGTTATACTGCGGAAGGTTCTTAAACAGCCTGAAGTCTCAACTAAAGGTCTTCAGACCCTCTCAATCTGAATCTCTAGCGGGCGACTAACCTCCACTGGAGTAGACAGATTGAGGGCCTAAGAACGAAACCTCCACTACCGGAGTAAATCCGGTACAGAATAGTGAGTTGGTACCTCGACTAAAGTCACCAACTCCCTACCTTCAATCAAGGATACTCTATTAACCTAGGCAGATATTCTCATTCTAGGTTAAAGCAGAAACAACAGGAATTTGATCAGGATTCAAGTCATTCAATCATTAAAACCTCAATCGAATACAATCAATCATAGAATCAGTACTTGGGTTCATACAATCAAACCTAACATACAAATCTAGGGTTCTCCATATCCAGATGAATGGGAGAACTACTCCATGGAGAAGAAAGCAAAAGCAGAATCAGACGCGGAATTCATACTGTGAAGGATGGATTCCTGCTCCTGGACGTTGATCGGCACTTCTCCAAACTCAAACTGGCCTCCAATGGTGTTGAAGATCAATCTAGGGCACTTGGGAACTCTTGCTCGTCACTTTCTCTCTCTAGGAATCGTTCTATCTCTCAAAAACTCGAATCCCCCTGACTTGTGGCTGAAAATCTGCTTAAAAGCATCAGTGGCCAAAGCACGGTCGAGGGCACGGCCGTGCTTTGTCTGAGCCCGCTCGTGCTTTGGCTAGGGTTAATTACACGGCCATTGTGTTGGTGAAAACACGGCCGTGCTTTGGGAGAACACGCCCGTGTTCTATCTCAGCCCTGCCCGTGTTTTGGCCAATGTGGTCCAAACTCAAATTAGCTCTCGGCAGTAAAAGCACGGTCACAGTACACGGCCGTGTAATGATTTAGGTGTGCCCGTGTTTAGGCTCCAGCTTGACGAAATGACCTCCGAATGCCCCGAAACTCGCGCTTAGCCTTCCCTTTGACACCTGGGACCTGAAACATGACAAAATAGCACAACCCAGCGTAAAATAGGCCAAAACACACCACTATGCCACTCAAACGGATAAGAACTAGGGGCGCAAATATGTGCAATTACATCGTTATCAGAATCTGTACTTGGGTTCATACAATCAGACCTAACATACAAATCTAGGGTTCTCCATGCCCAGATGAATGAAGAAGTTACTCCATAGAGAGAGAAGCAAAAGCAAGCTCAGATGCAAAAATCATGCTGTGAAGGATGGGTTTCTGCTCCTGGTCGTCAATCGGCACTTCTCCAAGTGTGAGCCGAGCTCCAATGATGATGAAGATCAAGGTAGGGCACTTGGGAACACTGGTTCGTCGCTTTCTCTCTCTAGGAATCGCTCTGTCTTTCTCTCAAACTCGGAATCCTTCACTTTTGGCCTTCTTTTCCCTTAAGAAGCTGTCTGTCGCGATCCCTGGTCTAAATACCCGATCTGGTATTTTGGGTGGCGACCGGGTATGTGCAAAATGCACCATTGTGCAACAGGGGAAAATCCCCGATCATGGCCAAGAATCCCCGACCGGGGATTTCTGCTTCCTGCCCGGGCCCCCTTCTGTTTCTCAAAGACGCCCAAAGCGTCAAATCCCCGGTCATGGCCAAATAATACCCGCCCGGGTATTTCTGCTCATGGTCGGGTATTTTTGCTCTCCAGCACATTTCAAACCTCATTTGCTCCTTTCGACCCGAATCTCGTTCTTTCGCCTCGATGCCAATGCTAAGCCCTGAAATATGACATAAACGCACAACCTAGAGTGAAACCGGCTTAAAACACGAGAATCAATGTCTCAAACGGCTCAAGAATAGGGGTAAAAACATGTGTAATTAATGGTCTATCAGTCATGGTTGAGCTGGATGAGTTCGAAGTTGCTGAATGAAGATTGAAAGTAAGAATGAATCAAAGACGGTGAATTGGCTTTGGTTCGGGGGAGGAATTTATTAGAATGAAGATTTGAACCCTCGTTGTTGGCGGAAGAAGAGAGTCTGGCACCAAATGTTTGAATTTAAGTTGTTTATCAATAAACTGTGTTGTTTGACATTTTGCATTTTAGTGCCTATTGTTTTATCTCATGTTAGATAAGTCAGTTAGCAGAGTTAGCCGGTGTGGTTGTTAGCATTAGCAGAGTCAAGGTAGTTAGTCATGGGAGCTACTCCCTCGGAATCAATGGATTGGGGTTGTTAGTCAAAGCCAAGTTATTGGCTTCAGCGGCGAGTCTTGTATTTATACCACATTCTCAATTATAAAATAAATTGTCAGATTGCAATACATTTGAGCTTTTCATCAATGTGTTCGCATTCTTCCTTCACACAAAATCTTCGAAATTAATTCTCCTTGAACAGAATATGTTCGAGGATCTCCTGTGTTGACGAATACTAATTATCTGTGCATATTGTCTATCTTTTTAACCACTCTCTTTACTTTTATTTATTGATTAATTAATTTTTTCACGTATTTTTTATAAATTATTGAAAAATACATTATTGTGTAATTAACTAAATATCAGATAATCTATGTGAAAAATTGAAAATTGGTAATGTTGCATGAAAATGCATAATTTGTGAGTGATCCACTTCTCCCCCATTAATAAAGATGAGAGATTGGAAACAAATAATTAGTTTACCTAAATTATTATTATTGTCCCTATTAAACAATAAACATGTTCTCTAAAAAAACAGTAAACATGTGACCCTTTAATCTATATACTTTCTCGGGATGGGATTAGGTGCTAACCCTTATAGGAGTTAGCACCGTGATAACTAGCAAAAAACGCTACTAAAAATAACGAAATTACTACGGATTATTATAAAATCAATACAACATCTAAGCTAAATCACTACTAATTCAAATTAATAATAGTTTTTCTCTTGATTAGGACGGTGCTAACTATTATACAATTAGCACCGTAACCGCTCACATACTTTCTCATGTAAGGATTTAAACATGTTTATGACCTCGAATGTTCCACACACAATTATGCGGCTCTGAATTCCGACTTCTGTTGGATCATAAAATGACAAATTAAAAGTGTAATCCCCAATGCGGTGCCGCATCCACCGCCATAATCTTGTAAACGGCGTCGGGCAGCTGCCTCTCCGTTTCCTTTCTTGCGTCTAAAGGAAACCCTCAGCGGGTTTCTTTCGCATTTCTCCTCTTCGCCGCAGAAACAACTGGACGAGGGCAGAGAGAGGAAGAGACGACGATGTCCGCCACCGTTGCTGATTTAGTGTCGTGTTCCTCTGCCGCTGCCTCCGCTTCTGGCCAGGCGTCGCGCTACGTGCTGAAATCGTCCTCTCAGCACCTCGCGCCCGCTGCCGTCGTCAGCTATCGGTATGCGCTTTACTTTCTATTTCTCTTCTCTTCTTTTTCGACGAATTTCCATGCTACAAGGTTAAGAACGGCCTCGAAGTTCCGAATAGAGTGCAAAAAAGTAACTCGGAAATAGACATGGGATATAGGGTTGCGGTCATTTGGATTTCATCGCTTTTCATTTTTGTTAATTTAAGGGTTGAAATCTTTTTGTGCTTTCTTGGTTTTGGGGTTTTGGGGTTGAGCAGGGTTAGGTCGATTAGGTTTTGAGGAACGATTGTGCTGCTTTTGATGGAGGATGTTACCATTTGTAGGGTTTTGCTCAAACCAATAGATGTTTACTTTTCCTTTACGGTTCCTCTGTTCTCGTACTGCTCTCAGCCTTGTGGAGGATAATCAGCAATTTCCGTAGTCAGTACTTCATTTCGGGTTGTCCTCTGTTCTTCTCAAGGTGAATGAATACATGTTTAGGGTTTCAAAGTTTTAGCGCCGTCGAATATTGTTTATAACAACAGGTGCAGTTTCTTCTTTTTACTTCATAGAACGCAACTGAAGAGAGGATCTGCAAATAAAGGGTTTAGTATTGTAGAAAGTCTGGTTGCTGGCTTGCTGGTATATAACCCTAAGTCGTGCGATTCTGTTTATGGGGAAGTAGAAAGTTGCGGACTTGCTATCTGAATGAAATATCCATGGTTGTGAAAATTCGACTCTCGTACAAAACCTGTTCTTCTGCTATATGGGTATCTACATCCCTTTCCTTATTCTGAGAGAAAAGATGCTGCTTATTCATTTGAGTTGAGGAGGGTTTTTTTTTTTCCTTAGACTTTGCAAGATGCTAATATATGGTCAGTTTCTTTTTATTATAATTGGTATTCACTTGAGTTTCATAGAGCTACATATGCATGTCCTGAGAGGCAAGTAGAAGCTCCAACAACTTAACTGCTAGGTACTGATGTACATTTTAACTGTTCGTTCCAACCAGGTACAAGGAAGCTGTTGGCAAAGGTTTCAGCAAGATCACAGGATGTCGAACTCATAACTTCTTGCCGGATAGATCCAGCATTGCGTTTCAGCCTAACTCGGCTGCATTGCCTAGTTTGTCCCTCAGCCAACGTTCAAATGCACCGAATCAGATCCAGCATATCAGTACTTCAAAAGGTCAGTTCTCTCTTCTTCTTTTTTTTCTTTTAACAAACTAAGATTGATGGAGTAGTGGGTGATAAACTGATAATGGCTGTGCCCTTGGGTCTTGGATGCATAATTCTGGGCTGAAACAAACTTGGTTATGTCTATATTTTGACACTGAAAGGAACAAAAGTCCCTGGATTCTCCATATCTACATGTGTAATAAAGGTTCAGTTTTGTAGGGAATCGGGAATATCAGCTTAGAAGTTTAGGGAGATTAGAGCACTGGACGGCCTTGCTCTGGTGTTTGCTGCACTTTTAGATGAAGATTACATTACATATCATAAGTTTACAACTGAAACTCACATCAGAATGGACAATGGAGGCAAACGATGTATTCTGCCCGGAATCCAATGGAAGAGTATAAGTCAGACTCATATGGAAATAGCGATAATTACCAATATTTCCCTATAAACTTGTCAAATATAAAATGTTCAATAACAAAATCATGCTCTTATTTCTATTCTATATATATTAGAGATGACTTGTTAGAATATCCAATCATCAAATCGAGGTAGAAGCGTATGCATGTGTAGATTTTACCCTGATTTTGCTGATCCCACAAGTGTGACAAGTAAGTTTTACATGAAGCCACACAATACTTGATAGAGAGAACCTGTGAAAGAATAAGCTTTTAGGACTCAACTCGGGATTTTGACTACACTGACATTGAACTTTCAATTGGCAGAAAGCCCTTTTATGCACATATCCTCCACATCAACCTCGCTTTTCAAAGATGAAGATGGTGAGTCCTCATACAATCTTCCAAAGGTACCCAGAAGAGTATCCATAAAACCAGCAAAAGCATACAAGTGCTTCAACTCTCCAGCCTTAGCCGAGAAGCCAGAATGGTGGTGGAGGACATTAGCATGTATCCCTTATCTGATTGCCCTGCAGATATCAGCTGCAGGATACTACATCCAGCCCTTACTAGAACACTATGGTTGCTTCGAAAACTTGATCTTCTTCGTTCCTGGAGCAATCACAAGGCTACCCATGTGGTTTACATTGCTGTACTGCTTCTTTGCCTACGGTGGGATTGTGAAGAACAAAGAATGGCCTCACTTCTTCAGGTTCCATCTCATGATGGGATTGCTGTTGGAGACTTCGTTGCAGATTGTATGTGCCACTAGCAATTTCTTCCCTTTGATTCACCAGGAGGGCAGGTTGGGAATGTATTATTGGGCTGGAGTAGGGTTTGCTTACATACTGATTCTGCTGCAGTGTGTGAGGTGTGCCATTGCAGGGGGCTATGCTCACGTACCTTTCATTTCAGAGAATGCTTATATTCATACCCAGTTCAACATTGGTGGTCTGCAAAGGCCCTGGTGAAAGAAAGAGAGAGAGAAAGCAGAATGTCGATGGCTCGGGGAAAAGAAGAGGATATTGATGAAAAGGTGGGTTGTAGAGTAGATTAGGAGTTTTGTAATCTTTTTTTTTTTTTTTGGTGAGAGGAGTTTTGTAATCTGTCGTTATGTAAGCTTCACTTTTTTTTCCCCATTAGCCCCAGGGGTTCTGAACCTTGATGACAATATTCTAGTGATATATTTCTAAGTATCATTTATAAAAACAAAATTCAATAGTTATTTTTGTTGAATTAACTTGTGATTAAAAAAAATAATTACAAAACTACGGAAAGTACTTAAATCTTACCAAAGGTAAAATAGCCTAATGGTAAAGTTGCCGCGACAGTGAAGACTTGAGAGTTGCTGTTCTCAAGTTCGAATTCAAGTGAGGATCGTTGGTGTTCCTGGAGGTACAAGAATGCTGGGACGAAGCTCCGTTGGGGTCGAATTTGATTGCAGGTGGCCCCCAAATTTAGTAGGACCCGATGTAACAAAGTGTCACGTGAGGTTGAGGTTTCTAAATAATAATTAAAAAAAAAGGTTAGCAGAGTTTTTTTTTTTTTGAGCAGTATATTTTCGACTACTCTATAGGGTGAATTCATACTGAATATAGATGTAACACGCAGATTCATTAGTTATTGGATTTAAAAAAAATGAGTTATTCGAATTTACTAGAGCGCATATATGTCGTGCTATGGTAAACGTACTATCCTTGGATTAGAGATCCTGATGGATGACCGTTGATGGAATTTGGATTTAACAATTTACTTGATTTTTAAAGTAGTTGTGGAATTATGAAACAACTTATTCCTTTCACTTAAATAAATGAAAAAGACATTTTCCAGGAAAATTCTGTCAAAGATTTTGACATTGAAATTTGTCGAAATGAAATGTTCCTATTGAGTCATTTTGTACCAAATTACTGGTTTGCTGACAAAGAATTGCATGAGTCATTTGGCTCATACGAAAGTCTCAATTGACTCTATTGAGAGGATTTTTCCAATAATAGCACCTTTAAAACAAAAATTACAAAACTAGCACCCATATGAAAAAATTGACAGAAATAGCACCAATTATTTTGGAACGCACCCCTAAGATGCGTTTTATAAGTAAAACGCACCGGAAGGGTGCGTTCTACTTATAAAACGCATCAGAGGGGTGCGTTCCAGATTACAAAACGCACTAGGGCGGTGCGATTTAATGTTGCTGCGGAACGGTCTTCAAGACCGTTGGATGGAGGGACAATCGGGCGGCTGAGCGCTTGCCAGCGGAGCGATCCGCGCCAAGGATACCAGATCGCACGCCCGAGATGCGTTCAACCCTAGGGAAGCGCCAAACGCATCAGGAGGGAGCGATCCGCGTGAGGGCAAAATTACCCTACCACCCCTGGAGGGTGCGGTCTGATGGGTATAAATACCCCCCTTCCCCTCTCATTTCTTCACACCACAACCCATTCTTCCTTCTCTCTCCACAATTTATCTCTCTAAACCCTCCCCCTCCCAAAAGCCTAGGAAATAGTGGTCTGTTGGTTGCGGCTAAATCCGATCTGCAATCAGAAAACATTTCTTAGGTTTTTTCCTCAAAACCCGCCGAGCCGAGCCGAAGCTTTGTCCGAATTGCGCCGAAAAAATGGCCAATTGGTGGCAAGAAGAAGGAGTTTATGTTGATGAATTTCAAGCGGTACGTACTCATTATTCTGGTTTAATTTTTGTTGTTGTTATAAGCTTTTTAATTAATCTATGTACTAACCTCGTTGTTATTTTCTCGTAGGTTGGGGAGGACGTGGATATATACAACCAACGGTATTATCTCGAGCAAGGACCGTTGGATCCAACCGACTTGTACGATCAACCCAACCATCGGTCAAGGGATGTTTGGAACGCTCACCCGGTACATACAATTCTTTACCATTTGTCCTTCTTTTATTTTGTTAATGTATTTAGTGGAATATAAAATAAATTTATGTTGAATTTTTAATCGTGTTGGTTGTTTTCAATAATTTAATCGAATACATAGCGCCACTTACTTCGACTCGTTATAAAGAGATGCACGTCTAAGGAAATGGGGTTTTAAGCGATTATCATATTCTCCCATTCCCTGGGAAAATTGGGTAATAAGAGATCCTCAGATCCCCCCTTTTTCTGTCAAAAAGACTGCGTTTATAAGAAGATGTATACCTCTTCTAAGAGTCTAACGAGAGTGTTGCTTTGTATTCGATTAAATTATTTAAAACAACCAACACGATTAAATTATTTACCAAACAACCCTTACGATTTATTTTGATGTGTAGAAAATGAATTTTATTAATTTCAAACATTTGAATATGTGTGTTTCTCTTAAATTATTATTCATTAACAATGTCATTTATTTTAGTTAATTTAGTATGTTTGTTTTACGATAATATGTATGTATCTCTTTAAATTATAATATGTATGTATCTCTTCAACTGTCGATGGCCTTTCGAAGTTATGGATGACACACATGTGTGTGTGTTCACCGCACGGGATATGACCCAGTGGCCGTGTCTCTTGCTGTTGATGGCCCGAATCCTAACACTGCACCCCTCGTGATGATTACGGCATCTGACTATGAGCCTTTTAGTGTTGGAATGAGTTGTGTGCCATTCAAAATGCCGAGTCATTGCTTCTGTCTCAATGGCGTGTCGCACCTCCTTCTTCGAGCCAAATTGTTGGTCCTTCATAAACCCAGTGAGTGGACCCCATATTGGGACCTCTGGAGGCTCCATGTCGCTGTCGACCATCCAATTGTCGTCTGGAATGTGATTGTAGTAGGGGACTGGTACACGGTCACGAGCCCCCTCATCATCATTAGCTGAGTCTGACTCTGGTCCTGAATCATCGGCACCTTCAAGAGGGTTGGAGCTGTCTGCACTGACGTTGTTCTCTCCTTCTTCATCGGAGGGGTCACTGACTGGTGCTGGCATGACATCCTCCATCTGATCCAGCTCATGAATGGCACCTTCATCAGCTCCATAATGGTAGTTATGAAAACTACCGCTGCCTGAGTGGAAGTTGTACTGAGGTTGGTTAGGGAGGTCCGGTTGAACTTCTTCTTCATATGACGGGAAAGATTGATGATGACCTTCACCTTGCTCTTGGTACTGAAAATATGAATGAGGATCATGGTAACTTTGGTAGGGATAATCGCCATATAATTCACCTCCACCATGAATACCAGATATTTGACCGTGTCCAGAGTGACCTCCAGCGTCTACGACCGACTCGGTGTAAACAAACATCTCGGCTTTGGAAAGATTGTTGGACCTCATGAATTCGAGCATGGCGTCTACCTCATCCTGAGTGGTTATGAGATATTCCTCATGCCACAATGACCCACTTTCTCTGTTTGGATATCGGTACACCATACGATCAACTCTTCTCGTGCCATCCATGCAAGTAACGTTAGTGCACATTTGATGGAGGTCTTCAAGCAGCGGTCCGGTAGCGACCTTTATCTTGTGAAAATTGCCACCTATGTAGGTGACCCCCTTTCCGGTCTCTTCTGTGTAATCATTCCACCATAAGCCAAACGTGAACTTTTGAAATGCCATCTGCGATAAATCTGTAGTTCAGTTAATATCATAAAAATCAAAAATCAAAAATAACAATAAAAAGTAATACTAAATAAACTTACGAGTTAACGTTAATCGCAAAACTACTAAAGAAATATAGAGCTACAACAGAAAATTGAAAATGGAGAAGGAGAGGTGTGAAGAGAAGTGGTTGTCCAGGAGGCCTTTTATAGGTAAAATCACTGATGAAAACCGCACCTTAGGGGTGCAGTTTTCGTCTGCCACGCAGGCCCATGCAGACCCACGTCTGTTACGTCTGCATGGTATGTCGGAAATTGATTGACCAAAACCGCACCTTCAAGGTGCGGTTTGTATGGCAAAATCGCACCATAAGGATGCGGTTTTGTTTGGGAGAAACAAACCGCACCTTTATAATGCCGTTTTAATAGGTCATGCCAAAACCGAACCTCGGCCAAGCGGTTTTTGTAGGTCAGACCTAAAACCGCTTGGCCAAAATGCGGTTTGGGTCCAGAAATTTGGAACGCACCTTACTGGTGCGGTTTATTTATAAAATGCACCCTTAGGGTGCGGTTTAAATGTAAAACGCACCTATAAGGTGCGGTCTATTAAAAGGGTGCTATTAGTGTAAATTTTTTCGGATGGGCGCTATTTTTGTAATTTTTTTTAAAGGTGCTATTTCTGGAAAAATCCCTCTATTGAGTCATTTCCAAATGCCTCCTATCTATGAGTTATCGCCAAATGACTCATTATTTTAGAAAAAAAAAATTCAATTATGTCCTTGTCACTTTTCAATAAACTCATTTTACCCTTGTCTTTCTATTACTTATTTCCCCTATCATTCTTTCCTCTATTACCGATTTTTTTTGTGCCAAATTTTACAAGCGATGATGGGGGTCATCCATCTTACCTTCTCATCATTTTCTCGTGACTCTACCTCTTCGTATCATGGGAGTTTCCACCTTCAAGAATTATTGAGAAATGCGAATAGTTTGAAAAAAAAAACTAAAGGAAAGTCTTTGAAAAAGGTAAGGAAGTTAATACGGATTAATTCTCCGTATTGAAGGAAACGTTTCTTCAATCAGAATTAATTGACCGAATTAACGGAAAGTTCAATCAATTGGATTGATTTTCCATATTGAAGGAATCTTTCATGATCATATCAATTGCCCATACTAACGGAAAATTTCAATCAATCGGATTGATTTCTGGTATTAAAGGAAACTTTTATCAATCGGGTTAATTGTCTGCATTAAAGAAAGGTCTAATCAGGAGTTATTACTCTTGATTTCCTTCCTTAAGAAGATTCTCAATTCCTCCACCAAGAGGGGAAGGCTGAAGGTCTCATCCTATATAAATAGATGAGTTGCCTTACCCTAAAAAAGTAGAAGAGCATAAACACGAGAGAGAGTGAGTTCATAGAGCTCCGGTTTTCGCACAAAATCGATGAGTAACAAATCAGAATGGCTGTTTTATCCTGGAGGCGACCGGCTAATAGTCTGCTGTGCGCAATACGAGGCAGTGCCGCGAACGTCTTAAAGAGAGCGACCTAGTCCGCGACTCAACCAGATTCGGTAACCCTAAATTTTATGTTCGGTTTATAACAATTTTAAGACTTTTGGTTGTGCCGTGTATACCAAACAGAGTGCCGATTCTTGATCACGAGATCGTGGATTCATGAGCAGAACTCCCCCAGCTTCTTTTCCTTCTCGCGGCGAGATAAACAGACACACCTGAAAGACTGCCGTTGTGCTGCGGGGGTTAATCTGGAACAAGAACATGGGGATTACTGACGGAAATCGGAGATTGCAAAGAGATCGGCCCCGCAACTGTGGAAGCCTTCCTTTTCTTCGCTGTCACATTGCCCTATGTGAAGAGCCTAGAGACTCGGTAGCTTCTATTTGGTCATACCGAAAATTGCTTGGAAGCAAAGGCGAGCCCCAGAAAAATGGCCTCCTTACTTGATCCCATCACAATCAGACAGATCAGAAGCCATCTGGAGGGGTTGCAGCTTCCTGGCGGATGTGGGTGAACTATCACTGGGAAGGAGACAACCCTAAATCGTGTTGATTTTCGGATCTAGCCCAGGGCCCATTGCAACGGAAGCCAGTTGGGGAAACGTGGTTTGCGCGATTGAATGGGCCAAGGAAATTCAATCTCGGGCCAAGTAAATGAAAGAAAGCCACGACTAACTAATTGTCCAAGTCCCACCAGAATGAGGAAGAATGGACAAGCGTGTCCTTTTTGTGTGAAGTTAGCAGGCCTTTCAATTCCTGGGCCTAGAAATATTTTGGTTTAAACGAACCTAGATGTCCACTAATGTTGGCACCACAGCAGCTGTGCACGTCGGCATGAATTTGTATGCGCCGGTTGAACTGAAGCCATGATCAACTACCATAAAGCAAGGAGGGGCGCGCGATGTTATGTGCTAACATCGAAGGCGCTATGGAGTGGAGCACGATGAGGACGAGGAGAATATAATGACTTCTTGAAAAGAGGTAAGAGTTGAAACCTTACTTATGAGTCATTTATGAATGACATAATTAGAATCAATTTCATATGAGTTTGTGCATGGAGTTGAGAAAGGTTATCAATGCTAGAATGAAATCTAGAATTGGTGCATGTTGACATTGAGATTTGTTAACTCGATTATTAGAACTTCATACACACGTCTTCGAGAGTAATTTTGATTACATGAATGCATACTCTGAAGCATATATGAATGTATATTATGTAGTAAATATGCTAGTGGAATGGGTTATATGTCCTTATTTATTTAGTACTGTTTGTCAGTACCACGAGAACCATTTGTACGTTTCTAAACCCTAATAAGGTTCAAGAATCAGGATAGCAAACCGAATCAGATTCACACCAATTAAAATGGTACCATTCATGGTAACTAAAGGATCATCGTCCAATCCTCTAAGAGTGACGCTTTGTTTCTCTGCAATAGTTGCGAGAAATTAGGTCATAAGACACGAAAGTGTAGGAACAAGTATAACACTTGTTCTAGTGTTAACTTGATTGAAAAGTAGGATTGGTGGCTATGATGATTGACAAAAGAGCAAAGATTAACCATGTTGGTAACTCTGAAGAATGGTGGCTAAATATTAGTATCTCGAAGCATACTAAGACATATGCTATTAAGAAAGTGTTGTTGAGTATTGCTCACTCCACTATTGATCATGGTCATGAGAGTAGGCATATGATGATAAATTTAAAATGTTGAATTCTTATGGTTCTTGCATGCACGTCTTTGACGTATATCTTGAGGAATTGAATAGCTAGGGTCACATTTTCATAATGGTTGTGATAAATATGATTTTCATAGCTAAGCTAATAAACCCATAAATATGTGATTAGAGAATCATAATCTTTGATCTGACACGATAAATATGGGTAAACGTGATGTAATGCTTATTTGGAATGGCTTGAAATGCTTTATCGCATTAATATTAATTGCTCTGATTATTTGGTTGGCTGGTAGAAGAATTTGAGAATCAGTGCTATATGATTACAAGTAATCATATGACTATATGTTTATTGGATATGCATTAGTAAAACACATAAGCCTATATAATGAAATACTCATTAGTTTGTGAAATCGATTGATACCAATAAATTCCATTTATATTAAGAAATGGTGGGGTGATATCCTGGCTACTATTAGAAATAATGGATAACTAGTGGGGGTGATGAATCTGGGTATGAACTCAGAAGAGACAAATGAACCATAAATCATGAAAGGATTTTGGTTATGAATTTGTTATTCACACACTAAGAAAGAAAGATCATACAAGTATGCTAGAAGTTCGAACTTCCATAAAGATGCAGAATTGTGGGAGAATCCATTATTAACGAAATGGAATTATTGGAATCTAATAAGACTTAAAATCTTGTAGAGTTACCTTTTGGTTGTAAAGCCTTGGGTAATATATCGATAGAATCGAATAAGATTTGGCATCTATGAGAATTACTTCTTGGCAATGAAGTCGAAGGTAATAAATGGATTTCCAAAAGAAAAACTGAAACCTGATGGTTTAGTTTATGAGTATAATGATCGCCTAGTAGCTAAGTCTTTAGGTGAAGAGGAAACATTATAGATATCTATTCACCAATATTTACAATAACTTTCATGTAGGAGATGAATGTTAAAGCTATTTTATGAATGGTGATTTAGATAGGGAAGTCTACTTGGGACAATTTATAGGGTTGTTATTCCTGAATATGCTTATGGAGTCTATAGTTAGACAAATCATTGTAAGATTTGAAACAGACTCTAAGATGATGGCATGAATAAACTGGTTCTCTCTCATGATATCAATGATGTGAAAAACCATGTTTGAGAATTTTGAATGATCTAGATGAAGCTTGTGTAAGCTAAGCGATCCAGGTAACTATGACAATGAAATAGATTTCTTCTAGATCTTAACTATGTAGTTAAACTGATCTAGAGGAAATCTAAGTTGTATGTCTGCATAAATGGTTGATGATGCTAGTGTAAATATTAAATAACACTGGAAACGGTGTAAGAAACTAAGAAAGTTAGAATATACTAGCATCGACAGTTTGCGTGAGGCAGCTGATAAACATGAGACCCGATTTAGTGGGGGTACTTAGCAGGTTTACTGATTGTCCTAGTATGAAGCATTGGAATGCTATTGAAAGGGGTCACGAGACACCTTAAAAGAACATAAAACCCTTGGTATTTGTTATCAAAGGTTTTGCTGTATTGGTAGGGTATAGTGATGCGGACTAGAATACCCTATAGAGGACTCCAATATAATCAGAAGCTATGTTTTAAACATCGATAGAGAAGTTGTGTCTTGTAAGTCTAAGGAAAAGAAGTAAACGATCATGGCTCAATCAACTATGGAATCAGAAATTATAGAACTAGCAATGGCGAGTAAAGAAGAAAGTTGATTGAGAGGGTCATTACTAGAGATTCCCTTATGGGAAAGACCGTATCCGCCGGTATTGATCCATTGCTATAGCAATTGCTAAATTGAACCGTAACAAAAGGTGAGAGGCGACAAGTTCGTCATAAGAACAGTACTGGAAGAGAGAGTCCTTAAATGTTGGAGCAGTAAGGGTGGATCACTTAAAAGAGAATCTAGTTTATCCTTTGACGAAAGGATGAACTTGAGATTATAACAGAATCTAGCTGATCCTTTGACGAAAGGATTACCTAGAGAGAAAAGTCCAAAATACCACTAAGGGTATGGGACTTATGCCTATCGAACCACGAACTACAAGTGATGGTAACCCGACCCAATAGACTGGAGATCCCAAGAAATGGGTTCAATGGGTAATAACAAGTCATGAGTAGTATGCGAAAAGTTCATGCATAGTGAAGCATGAATCCCAAAGCAATGGAGGATGGGTTCATAACTCTTAATGAGATCTATACCCTATGTGGGATTGAGTACTTTACTTTGGGGGTACTTCTGATAGACTCACCTACGTGAATGTGTGAGTGGGGCCGCTCCCTACGGAACTTTGGAGGCACAAAGTTGCTAGAGCGTTCACTAATCCAGGATAACGTGCATGGCCATAAACGCACGGGCTGAGAAGAGAACACAACTCAATGAAAAGATCCGGTGTGCTACACTGTCTGAGATAGGGTTCAAGACTACGAGTCACCCTTATGAAATCGGAAGTGTAACCACTACGCTAAGGTTCAAATCTTCACGATACCTTAGCTTATGCCCGATCGTATGGAACTATTAATGGTCAGAGATAGTTTCAAAACTATTCAAGTGGGGATTGTTGAGAAATGTGAATAGTTTGAAAAAAAAACTAAAGGAAAGTCTTTGAAAAAGGTAAGTGAAGTTAATTCGGATTAATTCTCCATATTGAAGGAAACGTTTCTTCAGTCAGAATTAATTGACCGAATTAACGAAAAGTTCAATCAATTGGATTGATTTTCCATATTGAAGGAATCTTTCATGATCAGATCAATTGCCCATACTAACGGAAAGTTTCAATCAATCGGATTGATTTCTGATATCAAAGGAAACTTTTATGAATCGGGTTAATTGTCTGCATTAAAGAAATGTCTAATCAGGAGTTATTACTCTTATTTCTTTCCTTAAGAAGATTCTCAAATCCTCCACCAAGAGGGGAAGGCTGAAGGTCTCATCCTATATGAATAGATGAGTTGCCTAACCCTTAAAAAGCAGAAGAGAATAAACACAAGAGAGAGTGAGTTCATAGAGATGAGTAATAAATCAGATTGGTTGTTTTATCCTGGAGGCGACCGGCTGATAGTCTGTTGTGCGCAATACGAGGCAGTGCCGCGAATGTCTTAAAGAGAGCGACCTAGTCCGCGACTCAGCCAGATTCGGTAACCCCAAATTTTCTGTTCGGTTTCTAACAAGAATAAGTCGTTATTAGTACGAATGTGAGACCCTGGAGTCGTTAGATCTTATAAAGAAATTTAACATGAACATATTATTTAATATTTGAAAGTATTATACATGACTTGTAATCATGAGCACTTCTACTATGCTATATAGTATTGGTGCTTTAATGTACAATTTGAAATTGTACCATAACATTAAATGTATAATTTTAGGTTGTACCATAAAGAAATTTATACCATTATGTTATGGTACAACTTTACAACTTGAAGTTGTATCATCACATAAAGGTACAAGTTCAAGTTGTACCATAAAAAAATTTGTACAAAAAGTATAGGTACAATCTGAAGTTGTACCATAACGTTAAAGGTACAATTTCAAGTTGTACCATAAAGGCAAAAACCTATAGTACCAATACTATATAGCATTGTAAAATTCCTCAGTAATCATATGTTTTGTTGGTTGCAAAATGATTCTGTTACTTAGTTAGTTTTATGAGGATATGAAACAAGATAATGAAATATTAAATGTAAGGGCAAAATAGAAACATTATACAGATGATCCATTCATGAATAATTCATTTAAAAACTGTTAAATAAACAATGAATTGCAAATCTCTACATTCACAAATGTCAACATTTGTCAAATTTATATATTTAAGCAAATGCCTCATTTTGTAAATGACTCATATAAACAACCAAAAGAGCTACAAAAATATAAACTAGAAAAGTACCAACACAATGTTGCGGATGGTGGGAGCTGGGAGGCCATGTGGCGCATTAGCCAATGACTTGTTGATTTCTCATTTCCATTAGCAATTAATAAATTATCTCTTTGATAGCCTGCTTTTTTCCCCCATACTTTGATAGCCTGTTGTTTGCTTTGGTGAAGTCAGGCCAAAGAAATAAAAATAATTAAGCTATACTAAAGAAATGTAGCCCATGGTAGTCTTTGTTTATTTGAATAATTAAATCCAATCCAAACCGGCAAGTTCAAACCCAAAATTCAAGGTTTATAATAGCGTACCGGAAAATTCAGCGTAGAGTATTTTATGCCGAAACTATGATTTAATCGTAGTTCAATCATTTCATATCATTAAATACCGCCTACCAATTTAGTCTAGGATGAAGATTTTTCTGATCGAACCGCCTATACGGTACAGTTTTCTAATTCTTGCAAAAATTTGAGCCCTATTTATTGACCTGATTCTGTTATCATTCTTCAAACTAAAATACCACACACAATAATATCTATCATTTTCTCTCATTCTCGCTTTAAAATAGTCCCATCATCAATAGATCTCAAATTCGACTATGGATCCCTCGATCCAATAACTTCTTTTTGCTCTTTCTCTGCCTCTAGATTAACATGAAGAAAAAGAAAAGAAATTATGCAATCACCAAAAGTGTCCCAAGTTCACCTCCATTGAAGTTAAAGAAGAATGCACGATGTGGGAGCAAGAACGGCAGAATACTGGCCAAGTATGGAAACCGGGTTGAGGTACCTACTTTGAAGCCTAGTTTATTCATGTTAAGAGACATTTGAGTGAAGCTAGAAGTTGGGTGTGAAATTCCAAGACTTGTTAAAGATCGTGAAGAAGTAGGTGGAGGTCGACCGAGCTTAGAGGGCCTCAAACGAGCTGCCTGAAGATCATATGGGGGCAGTTTATTTTACTTATTAGTGTTGGTTTCTTGTTCTCCGAATTTGAGGGTTCTTGAGTTGATTTCTTGTTCTTTTCCTTATTAGTGTTGTAGAGTTTTTCCTTCCCTATATAGCATAGAATTACGGTTCCTTATGCCTATTAAAGGCTGCATTGTAGCTTGTAAAAGAAGAACATTATTGATTAAGCTTTAACTCTAGAATTCTTCGAGCAATAGCTGGCAAGTTTTTATTGATCTTTAGTGGACCCTAAAGGTTGTTTGGTCTTGTATCAATCAAGTAATTCACTCTGGATTGTGGGGAGCAATACAATTCCGAAGGGAAATCGAGATCGAGACGTTAAAACTTGAACCAATCAAAACATGGAGCGGAGATTGATCACCATAGATCACGAACAAGTGTAAAATGTAATTTTTCATCAATATTTTTAGGACTTATATGTAAAAAAATAATTTTATGCACTAAATATTAATGTGCTAAGTTTGGGTACTAAAATTATAAGTAGTATATAAACCGCTATTAACCAACATAGAGAAAGAGGGGAAGAAGAAAGGGATAGAGGAAAGGGATAATTACTATAGTTAGTATAGTACCATTAATGAAAGCATGGTGCTAACACTTAAGTGATACATTCCTGGAATCGATCAAATGCCATCGAGGATTGATCGTCGAAGAGGCCAAGTCGAATTCCGGGAAAGAATCAGAAAATTGTCCAAGTCATTTTCAGTGTTCAAGTAGCCAACTTTTGGTGGGTGTATGTTATCAAAGTCACGCAGCTAACGACTCAATCGAAGGATCGATTGAGCTCGAATCAAGAACGAAGCATTCTTAATACGAACTTGGATAAAACGGAATCAGCCTCCAAAGTTGACTACTTGAACACTGAAAATGACTTGGACAATTTTCTGATTCTTTCCGGAATTCGACTTGGCATCTTTGACGATCAATCGTGGATGGAATTTGATCGATTCTAGGATTGTATCATTAAGGGTAGGGGTGTACATGGGTCGGGTGGTCCGGGTTTAGCCATTTTAATCAACCGACCAATGCACTATGGTTCGAAAAATATTTAACCCAAACCCACCCAAAAAAATTTAAACCCTACGATTTGTTTCTAATTGGGTTGGGTTGGGTCGGGTTGGCAATGTTTTTAAGTAAAAATCCAACCAAACACAAAATATGTAATTATTCTACGGCCTACGCCATAGAAATATTTTATAACTGATTATAATTTCAAACGAATAAACCAAGGTAAAAGGTATCAAGATTAACAAATGTTATTTGAATTTTAATAAAATGTGATTTATTCAACATATGTCTAGTTTTTTACGACAATTTTTTGAAATATGCTAAAAAGGTTATAAACGAACGCATCCATAATATGTTATTCTAATAAAATTGTACACAATAAAAAAGATTACGTGAATCATAGTTATATTAAATTTATCTCTAAACTTTAAGCCGAAGAATGCATTATATTAGGGAGACCATGAGAGAAAAATATGGCGAAATATCTTAATTTTCACATAAGTATGGCTATATACCACATAAATAGTTTTTGGATACGAACTCATACCAATAGTTGGAACACGAGTTGGGTCCGGTTCTACGGGTTCTGTAATCCAAAATCCAAACTCAACCCAAAAGAGGCAGATTGTACAAAAAACCCTCACCTAACCCAAAACCTTCATTTTAGCGATAAATATGGGTGGGTTGGACGGGTGGGTTAGTTTTCAGGTGTGTTTGTTCACCCCTACTTAAGGGTTTTTCGCACCTATCTTCTCTCATGAGAGATAGTTGTCCATTCAACAACTACTTTTTCCAATCTCATATTATTCATAATCGAATCCTATAGCATTCATTTTAACTCGAAATTAAAAAAAAAATTGCATAGAAAGAATGTACTAATTAGGATATACACAATGATATCCATGTTGCTATATTTTGAGCAAAGAAAAAGTTAAATTTTTAAAACATGTGCCAGTTGTAGTATTATTGCTGAATAAGTGTCATATCAATCATATCAGTGTCGTAACAATCATATCAGTGTCATATCATGGTATTATCATTATGATATAGTGTTATCATTCATATTAGTATCATATCATGATATTATCACTATGATAATGGTATAAATTATAATCACTATGATATCGTAATAATATCAATCATATCATTGACATATCATGCTATTATCACTATAATATAATGATAATATCAATAATATTAGTGTCGTATCATGATATTATCTCACTATGATATAGTGATAACAACAATCATATCAATCATATCATTGTTACTAGTAATATCATGATATGACAGTTGTACGAGAATCTGGAAAAATTTTGCTACAAAATTTTCAAATCAATATCATTTTGTAGGGGTTAATTGCAAGGATGGTCACTGGGTTTACTAAAACCGTTCATGTTTGGTCACTGCAAATATTTAATTTCATTCATGGTCACTAAGATTAGTTCAACAATTCAAGTTTGGTCACTCTCCGTTAGTTTTTGATGATGTGGCAGTCAACTATTATAGTTGACCGTTAAATGAGTGACGTGACCATTAAAAAAAGGGTTTTTTGGGTAAATACAATTTAATATCCAAACCTTTTATTTTAAACAATATAATAGCCAAACCTTTTCGAAAACAATCTAATATCCAAATCGTCAACTTTCTGACTGTTTGATCGTTAGTTGACACTTCAAAAAAGTTCGAAGTACGACATTTCATCAATATCCATCGATATCTTCTCTGAAAAACCACCAACATATCGTAGTTCCAAACCCGAGAAGTCCATGACTCCACCATGATGGTATAGAATATCTAAATATTCAGTCATCTGAAATGCCAAAACAAGAAACAAAGTTATATTGTGACAATTTCCTCTAAACAAAACTTTTTTGAAGTGTCAACTAACGGTCAAACGAACGGAAAGTTGACGATTTGGATATTAGATTGTTTTCGAAAAGGTTTGGCCATTATATTGTTTAAAATGAAAGGTTTGAAAAAATAAAATATTTAAATATTTATAATTTCCACCTCATTTTACAACTATTAAAAAAAATCGAAGGAGAAAGAGAATGCGTATCGGTCGAAATATTTACAATTTCATTCTCTATGTCGTTGCTGCCGCTGGAAGATGACGATGATGAGGGAAGTATTGCCTCTATCTCCCTTCGGAAATTTTCTTCATCGGGCTGAACCGTCAACCTCTGCCTCTTGCTGCTGCCGCCGTCGCCGCCGTTGTTTCTCCGCCACACATATGATCCACCGCCAATGCCGCACATGGGTTTCCTCTTCCCCTGAAACTGAGACAGAGCAGGTGTGCTAACCAATTTCTTAATCTTCATATCCTCCTCTTCTTTGCTTATCGCTGCTCCACTAGCCTTCCCCTGTTTCTTCTCTAAACCCAGAGCATCTTCCCCGAAATCATGGAAATCTTCTTCTTCTTCTTCTTCTTCTTCTTCTTCTTCGTCTGTAACACTGCTCTTCTCCATTGAGGTCGTGGGTTCTCCTGAATCTTTCGATTCTGCCATCAAAGTCGCTTCCTTTTCTTGATAGGAGTTGTTCTCGACTACGATCTTGGAGGTGTCGATACACCTCCGGCGACGATCTCCGGGGACTCGCCGGACCGCAATGTAAGCGCCGCAAGGGATCAACGCTTCTTCTTGTTCGCCGTACTCTTCCTTGGTGTTCTCGTTGGTGAAGACGAGATCGTAGTCGGTTCCCAGGCACAAGCCGTTAGGGTTCCATTTCGGATTGGTGTTCTTCTTCGCCTTGAACTTCGACCTCAGGATCGCCATCTTCAACTCCTCGACCGATACGCATTCTCTTTCTCCGAATCAGAATCGGAGAGCAGTCCAAATGGTAAATATTTAAATTTTAATAGTTGTAAAATGAGGTGGAAATGGTAAATATTTAAATTTTATTATTTTATTATTTTTTAATGGCCACGTCACTCATTTAACGGTCAACTATAATAGTTGACTGTCACATTAGTAAAAACAGAGAATGACCAAACTTGAACTATTGAACTAATCTTAGTGACCATGAATGGAATTAAATATTTGCAGTGACCAAACATGAACGGTTTTAGTAAACCCAGTGACCATCCTTGCAATTAACCCCATTTTGTAGAGTACAAAAATATGATTTTTTGTGCAAAATTTTTCCAAATCCAATCTAAAATGAATGCATTATGATTCATCGGATTTTCATTATGGTTTGAAAAAACACTCACTGCTGCCTGGAAATCTGTGTCAAGATAAGGAAAGAGAAGAGGAAACACACAGCTTATAATGCACCGGTCCGCACATGAGCAAGGCTGGCCGCCTGGCCTTATTTATTTTGTGCCAAAAATATTCTTTATCATCCATAGCCATTCGATTTGGAGTCTCACTAATCTCAAGTCTCAACCATGGATCATCATTTTGCAGTCCTACAAAACTAGAGGGTTTTGTTAGGGATACTAGATCATTTTAAATGGTTAAAAAATCCACGCCATATGACCTGTCAATTGTCAATGCATTGGTTTTTCACTACTAATAAGTAAAGTTAACTTTCATAAATAAAAAATAAGGGTAATGTCTATTTTTTATCCAAATCTTTTTCGAATTCTTTTATATTATCCAAACCTATAGAAATACTAAGAATTAGCCAAATTTTAACTTCCAGTTAGCAATTTTGTTAGTGATATTGACTTAGCAACATGATACTGACTTGGAAGAGACTCATGAAGGTCAACATTCCAAAATTTTAGTATTTTAACTAAGAAAATAGTTACAAAATTATTAACGAAAACATAAAAATGGCTAATATTTTGATGCACCAAGAAAGTTTTGGATAACTAATAAATTTGGATAATATAAAAGAATCTGAAAAAGATTCGGATAAAAAATAGACATTACCCAAAAAAAAAATAATAAAGCTAACGAATATGAAAGTTTGTATTAGAATTGTCATAATGAATATTAGGACTTTGCTACGGTGACATGGACTTTTCGATCGACCTAAGCCTAAAGACCGAATTGACTAATTCAGTTATGTGAGGTTTAGAGACGCGGTCGATTGTCTACATAAAATGGTCGACCTCTTTGGTGGTATAACAGAATGAAAGGTCGACCCAAATACCTCATAAGCCGACCCTTGTGCACCTATCAGGTCGACCGCATTCGTAAGAGGTCGACCGCATGCACACCGTATCCGTATTGGACAAGGATTCCAACACCAGAAAGGTTCCACAATTGGACAAGAAAACGAATTGGGTCGACCCATACACGTCCTAAATCTCTATAAATACGAATATAAGTCCCCTTCAACGCCACCAAAAGTCTGAATTAGGTTTTTTCCGATTTAGAGTCTTTGTGAAGAAGATTGTTCGCGGTTGCTGTTATACGTGTTGAAAGTGGTCGAGCACGTCAAAGGTGAGGTCGACCTAATGTAGCATTCGCCGTCATCTTCTCTAATGCGTGATTTCCACCGTCTAATTTGATATATTGTTACGTGTAAAATACCATTCGGTTGACCTTGACCTCAACCACGTCGACCTGTCGATACAATTCTTTGGAATTGAATTTAGGGCACAACACTTGGACTTCCGTATTTGCGAGGTAACGAAGATCAACCCAATAGGTCGACCTAATGTATTTCAAGGTCGACCGTTTCTGTTTGTTTTGGTTGTTCAACCTGAATGTCGAATTTGGCTTTGTTTGTAAGACTATGTTGTGCTTCAAAAGGTCGGCCGCTGACTCACTTCTACTGTCACCCTAGGAATTGGCCAAGTGAAACCACTTCCTAAAGCGTAGTATAGCGGGTTAGGTTTATATGTCAACCCGGTTCTAGATCTGATGACTACTCAGTGAATTCTTGTTATCTAGCAATGAAACTGGAATGCAAGTCTAAACTAACAAACTAACAAAGCAAGTAAACTGTTGTATTCAGGTTAAGAGAGGTCACTCGGATATGGTTCCCCCTAGACTGCAGTTAAGCCGGATTGTAATTACCAAGTTCAGTTTCTATGATAGTTATACTGCGGAAGGTTCTTAAACAGCCTGAAGTCTCGACTAAAGGTCTTCAGACCCTCTCAATCTGAGTCTCTAGCGGGCGACTAACCTCCACCGGAGTAAACAGATTGAGGCCTTAACAAACAAAACCTCCTCTACCGGAGTGAATCCGGTACAGAATAGTGAGTTGGCTCCTCGACTAAAGTCACCAACTCCCTATCTTCAATCAAGGATGCTCTATCAACCTAGGCAGATATTCTCATTCTAGGTCAAAGCAGAAACAACAGGAATTTGATCAGGATTCAAGTCATTCAATCATTCAAACCTCAATCGAATATAATCAAATCATAGAATCAGTACTTGGGTTCATACAATCAAACCTAACATACAAATCTAGGGTTCTCCATACCCAGATGAATGGGAGAACTACTCCATGGAGAAAGAAGCAAAAGCAGAATCAGACGCGGAATTCATACTGTGAAGGATGGATTCCTGCTCCTGGACGTTGATCGGCACTTCTCCAAGCTCAAACTGGCATCCAATGGTGATGAAGATCAAGCTAGGGCACTTGGAGACTCTTGTTCGTCGCTTTCTCTCTCTAGGAATCGCTCTCTCTCTCTCTCAAAAACTCGAATCCCCTCGACTTGTGGCTGAAAATCTGCTTAAAAGCAGAAAATCCCGACTCACACGGCCAGGGTGGCACGGCCGTGTGGCTTACCCAGTTGCCCATGTGAGTCAAAACGCTGCGTTCCAATTAGTTCGATCTTCAGGCCTTCTCACACGGCTAGGGTCGCACGGCCGTGTGAGATTTCCATCTGCCCGTGTTTGCTCTCGGCGAAACTCGCACGGCCAAACCACTCCTTCACACGGCCGTGTGAACATCAGGGCAAGCCGTGTTTACTCTCGCACAATCTCACACGGCCAAAGTGGTCACTTGCACGGCCGTGTGAGTTGTGGGTGTGCCCGTGTGACCTCCTTTGTTACTTGTCTCGCGCCCGATCTTCGCCCAATCGACCCCGAACTCGCTCCTAAACCTTCATTCACTTGCCAGGACCTGAAATATCACAAACAAGCACAACCTAGCGTGAAATCGGTCTAAAACATGAGAAACCACATCTCAAACGGTGTAAGAACAGGGGTGAAAACATGTATAATTAACGGTCTATCAGCCGCTCAAGCTATCTGGTTGACCTATCCGTTTTTCGGTGTAATATTGCACTTGCTTTTGTTGGTTAATTGTTATTTTCCTGCTGGATAGGTCAACCTAGGAAGATCAAATGTCGACCTTAAAGGTTGTGGTAGTCACAATTTGTCTTTCAGGTCGACCTAATAATTTGTCAGGTCGACCACGTCTCTGTTTTTTGGTCAATTGTAGAAATTTGAAGTTGAATTAATATTTGAATTTTTCTTTAAATTGTTTAGACGATGACGCATGATGAGAGACTTCATCAAGACTTGGGTAAAATCATGAAAGTGTTGAAAGCCACACAAGAGCAGCTGGTGGTGTGTCAAAAACAAGTCAATGACTTTCAGAAGTCCATTCGTGATAAAGTGGAGCAATTGTCAGTTCGATTGACAGATATGACTGGATGATGCATGATGGGTTTGAGAGGCTAGAAGGTGTTATCAAAGATATAAGTGCAGAACGAATGGAGAATGGAGGAAGAGATGGTACATGAAAGAAATTTGACTTTGATAGAGAGGAGGAGACCATGATGACTCTGCAAATTGCTACCAGAGCATAGATGATTTATTGAAAGAGCACAATTTAAAGGTAGACAAGTATATTCATATGTGATTGAAGATATTAGTATTACTATCATTAGTGCTAATTTGTTTTGTTTATATGTTTGCAGAGTGAAACAACGAATGGCAGCAAGGGTTCCTCTCCTTAGTACAAGAGACCTCGATATGAAAGTGACTCTTACACCACTCCACAGAAGGATCATTTTGTAAGAAAAGGATTATTTAGTGCTGATAGCGACGAAGATGAATCTAAGAGTCCTTTCGAAAAGCAAGGAGTAAGTTTACGTTACATATTCATCTATAATGTGTGTTTGTGTTCATATGTTACTTTAATTTTAACTATGATTTGTAGGTCATGAAAGTGGAGGGCCTAGAAGGATTCACCAAAAATCTTCAAAATCTAGTTGCAGATTTGTATTATGTTATTACTAAAGAGAAGGCTGGGGACGCGAATTGGGACAAGTAAGAGACGTTTTTTTAGTACGTGTGGTCGACCGTTTAGTTCATGAGGTCGACCGTTTAGCCAATAAGGTCGACCTTGACTGTGAACAGGTCGACCTGTACGTTGCAAATCACAATTGACATTTATGCTATTTTGATTTTTGCAGTTTGATCGTTGTTGACTTTTATTCTGAAAACGTGCAACAAAATTATTTGAGTTCGGTCATTAGTGAGAGTAGCTGGGTTCACTCATCCGTAAGTACTATACTACTACGACTTTCGTATGAATTATGCACTATTTATGTTATGATTTACGAGGATTTTGTGTTTGATTGTTGGATGGTAGGTGGTGGATTTGTGTGCAAGGGCACTAACAATGTCTGAAAAACATGATGTGAAAGAGCCAAATGTGTGGTCTTTTCCAAATATGTTTTCGGTAAGAGATCTTCGGAGTCGTCGTCGAGGAGTAGCAATTGGGAGGACAATGGTATGTTCGAGAGAGGGGACTAGAGAGAAGGTGCATATAGATAAAGAAGGTCAGACACGACAACATCGTAAGATGACAAGACATTCTTTCAAGGCATCATATACTGTACGCTTTGATCGGAATAAGAAAATGTGGGTTGTTTCTAAGTTTGAGAGGAAGCACTCACATCGTTGTTGCAATGAAGAAGAAACTCAATTCCTTCGGTCTCATCGAAATGTGAGTGAATGAGACAAGGCTCTAGCGATAGGGATGCGACAGTCGGGAATAAAACAACGCAATATTGTTCAGTTCATGAAGAATAAAGTTGGAGGATATGAGAATCTGGGGTACACTCCAAGGATTTGGATAACGTTGTTCAGAAATCCTGAACAGTTGATGACGATCTAATAGGAGATGTTAACTGAACATTGGGTTACTTGCAAAGTAAACATACATATGATGCGGGCAGATTCTTCAAGTACACAACCAACGATGAAGGTGAATTAAGTAATCTCTTGGTCGGACTCCACATCTAGAGCAAATTACCATTTTTTTTTGGGGATGTCTTGGCGTTCAATGCATGCTACAAGCGCAACAAGTACAATCGACCATTTGTTATGATGGTTGGTGTAAATCACCACCACCATAACATCATATATGGTTGTCAAGTTGGATAACGAGACAATCCCCAAATACGTTTGGTTGTTGAATACTTTTCTGGAGTGTATGAACTCTAAGATGCCGACTTCAGTGATCATAGACGGATGCAAGTCTATGCGTGGTGTCGTTGCTATTGTTCTGGTTGGAGTGCCTCACCGTCTGTGTATTTGGCATATTGAGACAAATGCGAAAACGACCGTTCATAATAGGGAGTTCATTAGCGCATTCACCTACTTGGCGAAAGCACGTATATCGATTTAGGAGTGTGAGAGGCGCTGGGAGCATTTGATTAGTGAGCATGGTTTGTCTGCAAATAAGTGGTTGCAGGATTTGTACGCTGGCAAATTACTGTGGGCAAAGGCATACTTTAAGGATATTTATTTCGGTGTACTCCAATCAACCTCGCGATGTGAGTCATGTAACCATTGGATAAATGGGTATGTGGGAACTCAATACAGCTTGCAACGTTTTGTTCAGGGCATTGATGAAGCACTGGAGGGGATGCGTTTCACGGAGGTGGAGGATGATTATTCTTCTAGGCACACGAGGCTGGTCTGCAAGCATGCCCTTCACACATGGGAAATGCAAGCTGAAAGTATCTACACACATCATACATTTGCTATCTTCAAGTCTGAACTAGAGAATGAAGCTTCTTATGTATTAGCGGAGAGAAGAAATGAATAAGATGAGATAGAGACATTCATTCTGAAAAACTGCATGAACCCGGATCAGATAAGGAGGTTAACATTTACTACGACCAATCAAGATCTAAAATGCGAGTGTGCATTATTTGAATCTAAGAGGTTTTCATGCAGACATATGCTTACAGTAATAAAAAATATGGGATACACCGCACTACCCTCCACGTGGTTCAAACTTTGATGGACCCAAAATGCGAAGACACTAAATCGTCATGCTGGAGTTGGAGGTGATGTGGGAGAGAAAGTTGGTCGACTGATAAGACATGGAGGATTGTCTATAAAGTGTAAACGTTTGTGTGACATCGCGTGTGGTAGTGAAGTTGCTTTTAATCATGTCTCTAAGTCGTTGGATAACCTTACTCAATGGGCAATTGAGTTCTCGAGGGAGAGAACGGACAACACTGCACCTGCAAACCCTCCAGCAACCCTTCGAAGTGTGAAAGATCCAAAAATTGGGAAGACCAAGGGGACATTCAAGTCAGCACGAACTGCATCGGGCAAAAGCGTAAGAAAGTGTTCGAAATGTGGAAAATATGGTCATTTTCGCCCTAAGTGCCCGAAAAAAGTCCCAAAAAGAAATCTTAAATTTCTTCTATTGTTTTTTAGGAGTTTATTTTTTTGTAACTGTGATTGCATTGTATTTTTTTTTTGAATTATCTTAATAATTTATGAGTTAGTTGATTGTTGGTTGAAATAAACAAACATAATAAAACGATCGACCTCATAAAAAACACGGTCGACCTAACCAATTGAGCGGTCGACCGAGTATTTAATTTGGCCGACCAAACCGGTTTGTATGACAACATCTACCCAAACCTATCCTCCAATCCTCTATTTAAGAAACCTCCCCCACTCATTTTACACCACAATTAGAACCCTATCCCACCACATCCACTCATTCTTCCTCTCTTTTCCCTTCTTCATCTTCTTCTCCAATTTCAAAAAACTCAAAGGAGAAGAACCAAAACGCCCATTCCATTTCATCCTCATCTACTTAGAAGAAGAACAAGGTGGGTATTTCAATCTTCCTTTCATTTGGTTCGAGTTTTCTCTTCTTCATTGGTAGATTAGATTGTTTAAAAAAAGTTCTAAAGATGGAAAAGACGGATTTTCCCTTCTGTTTGTCAGATTCGGTCGACCTATTAATCTTCGTGGTCGAAACGCATCTGACTTTCATTTGATCCATTCTCGTGTTTCATGAACTGAGGTCGACCTGTGTCGTTTTGCTCTCAATATTGTACGAGTTTTTGGGTTTTTAAAAAGATCTAAGCTGGAAAATGAAGTATGTTGTGTTCTGTTCGTCAGAATCGGTCGACCTTTTCCTTACCATGGTCGACCGGGTCTGAGGTCGACCTATGATGTTGCTGAGGTCGACGGATTTCCTTTTGCATTCCAAATCTTAAGCCTTTTGGGCCTATTCAGACTCATTTTCTATTTGCCGAGGTCGGCCTATGATGCTTCTGAGATCACCCTATGACGGCAAAAATATGAGTTTTGCCATTCTTCTACTAATTATTTGTGCGAAACTAACTAAGGTCGACCTGTTGTGATTTTGAGATCGACCTAATCTGTTTCGCACTCAACATTGAAAGCATTTGGGCAATTCAGACTCGTTCTCTATTTGCTAAGGTCGACCTATGATGTTTCTGAGGTCGACCTATGACGGCAAAATACGAGTTTTGCCATTCTTCTACGAATTATTTGTGCGAAACTAACTAAGATCGGCCTGTTGTGATTTTGAGGTCGACCTAATCTATTTCACACTCAACATTTAAAGCATATGGGCCATTCAGACTCATTTTCTATTTGCCGAGGTCGACCTATGATGCTTCTGAGGTCGACCTATGACGACAAAAATACGAGTTTTGCCATTCTCCTACGAATTATTTGTGCGAAACTAACTGAGGTCGACCTGTTGTAATTTTGAGGTCGACCGAATCTGTTTCGCACTCAACATTTAAGGCATTTGGGCCATTCAGACTCATTTTCTATTTGCTGAGGTCGACCTATGATGCTTCTGAGGTCGACCTATGACGGCAAAAATACGTTTTTTGCCATTCTCTTACGAATTATTTGTGCGAAACTAACTGTGGTCGACCTGTTGTAATTTTGAGGTCGACCTAATCTGTTTCGTACTCAACATTTAAAGCATTTGGGACATTCAGACTCGTTTTCTATTTGCCGAGGTCGACCTATGAATTATGATGCTTCTGAGGTTGACCTATGACGGCAAAAATACGAGTTTTGTCATTCTCCTACGAATTATTTGTGTGAAACTAACTGAGGTCGACCTGTTGTGATTTTGAGGTCGACCTAATCTGTTTCAAACTCAACATTTTAAGCATTTGGGCCATTCAGACTCGTTTTCTATTTGCCGAGGTCGACCTATGATGTTTCTGAGGTCGACCTTTGACGGTTTTTACGAGTTTTAGCCCTCTTGTTCGACCAATATTTGTGCATAATTAGATGAGGCCGACCTATGATTCATTTGAGGTCGACCTATGTTTTTTTTACTCCAATTGTTACGGGTTTGGGTCGACCCATTCTCATTTTTAATTAACTGAGGTCGACAGTTTCTGATTGGGAGGTTGACCTATGATGTTTTGCACTCTAATTTTGTCCATCTTCGAACCATATTTGTGCTTGATTTTCTGTGTTCGACAATTGGCGTGTATAGGTCGACCTATGATGTTTTAGAGGTCGACCTAACATTGTTTTGTTTTATGTGTACGTGCAGTTTTAGGTCGACCACTTTATGGAGTGGTCGACCGAGTTTTGTTCATTTCGAAAATGTGACTAACGTGTATTCTCGCTTGTTTGATCGCAGGATGTTTGGCAACAAAAAGAAAAGAAAGTCATAAAAAGCTGCTGCCTCAAGTTTGGAATGGGAAGAGTTCAATGCCACTCTGTTCCAGACCAAGGAGCAAAGTAACAACTTTGAAGAGAGGAGAATGCATAACTGCAGAGTGGCTCCTGGAAGGCCATTGACGACGAATGCGTATTCTCATTTCGAGAATTACGGGTTTCTAGGATCCTTTGTCGAGCAAGAGTGGCTGAAGGTGATATCTCTGAATGTACCATACTACCCAAAAATGGTACAGTACTTCTACAACAACATCGTCTACCAGCGTAATGCAAATGGATCCATTCATGCATTTAAAACCTATGTGAATGGGGTGGAGATGCGCATCAGCAAGAATGTGTTGGCGCAAGTACTAGAGGCTCCAAACGAGGGGAAGAGAATCAATTCTTACACTGCTTGGAATGAAACTCATTTCTCGAGAACCAAGCAAATCCAGATGGTATGTGGTCTTGATGAAGAGGAAGATGCTCAGGGTCGCAGTAGGTCAACGAGTAACCACCTGACAGTTCAAGCCAGAGTTCTTCGCAACATGCTTTCCTACAACATTCTACCAAAGGGTGGACATCGGGAGACAATCACCTACTTCGACATGGAGCTCCTCACCAACCTACTATTAGACGAGAAGGTGAACTTGACATACTTGATCTTTAACCACATGCTTACTGCTGCAGAGAGTTCAAACCGAAATCTTCCCTATGGGATGATCCTGACTTTGCTATTTGAGCATTTTTCATGTGGATTTAAGTGGCGAGGTGGGGTTAAGAATCTCAAGGCAGGAGTTCTATACAGTTTCATCTATGAAAAAGATGGCCATTGAGTTGCGTAATGGTGAGTAAGTCCGAATAAACAATGCTCATGGTGCCCATGATGGTGATGGTGATGAAGGAGCCGGAGACGAGCCAATGTCGTAGGCACAGAGTTCAACTCCACCGGTCACCTTAGAGCGTGTGTGGGAGCACATGGAAGGCATGTACGAGTACATGGGCCAGATGTCCAGCCAGATGACTGGCATGTATGACTACATGGGGAAAATGGGCTCCCAGATGAGCACAATGCAGGTGACCGTGAATGAGATGCGAGATGAGTGGCGATCTTTCAGTGGAAGATACATGCATCCCACCACATCCGACCACCATCATGCTAGCAACACCAATGAAGAAAATGTGGGTGAGGGAGAGAGGGGACATGAGTAGGAACTCGAAGATTTTAGATTGTGTGTTTTTATTGTTAAGTGGTCAAAATGATTGTTGATTGTTATTCTGTTGTTTTAGTTTTTTTTTTTTATGTGCGAACAATTGTGATTTCTGTTTTATTGTATTTCTTGTTAGTTTGTTTAGTTGTTATGCTATAAAGTGATGAGTCCTTGTTATCATTATTTATGACTAGTTATGATGGTTTGAAACATAATTTGTACGAGCAAAAGAACCACACAAATCGACATACATAAGCAAAAAAGACACGGGGCATAGGTTGACTTTCTTGTATTCGGTCGACCTCGTACCGGATTAGGTCGACCTCGAAACCAATACTTGATCTTCATTTTACGTCAAATGATTGGACAAATTGATAGAACACTTATCTTCTATCTGGTCGACCTCTTTTTTTATCTGGTCGACCATGTTGTTAATGACTCCCATCAAGTGGTCGACCTATATACCTTTACGGTCGACCATGTTGTTTCTAACACCAACGAAATGGTTGACCGAGGTTTTATTGTGGTCTACCAAAAATAACAACTTAAACTAAGGACGGTCGACCGGATGGTCTTTCAGGTCGACCGCGATGCTTTCTCGTGCTGCCCAAATTAGTCAATTCGGTCGACCTCTTTCAGGATTAGGTCGACCGAAAAATGCATGTTATGGTGACATGCATGTCATAGTAGGCATACCCTGAATATTATATCGTAGAAATAATTTTTTCATTTATAGTTTGTGTGTTTTAGTGAAATTAGCCCATAAAAAACTCTAAACATGTTAAGACATGATATTTTGTAAGATTTTTAAATTAACCGAATATGAGTAACATAACAACCACGTAAACTAGTCTCGGATGAGTAACAAAATTTATAAAAGATTGATCGTCAATGTTTTATTAATCAGAAATTTTGAAAAAATTGTCAATTTATTTGAAATTTTGAAAATAATTACATTTTTGTGGTGAGAGAACATAAATATTTTTATTAACAGTTATGGCTATAATTGTTCCAATGATCAAAGCTTAAACTATTTTTTAAATTATTATCTCTTAAAACCTCATATTTAATCGCTATTTATTTCAGCCAATAGTAATAATTTTTAAAAGAAAGGAATGAAAGTCTGAAAATTCCATTCTATAGCTTCACCAAATCACGAGTAACCATCATAACTGTATAATTGTCCTCCTCCTTCTTCCTCCTATGGCAGCGAAAGCCCTCTCTTCAGTTCCTCCACTCTCTCACATTCATACTTGAGCGGTCAAATCCGTCGCATCAAATAAGAACCCACCAAATTCACTATCCTAGCTTTCGGTTTCCTTAGCTGGCTTCTTCAGATCTTCAATTTCGATTCTTCCTGATCGTTCTACACTGCCGACTATTTTGGAACCCATTCCGATTTGGTGCCGTGAAGACCGATTTCCGGGTTTCTGGGAACCGGTGGAAAGTGGGGCGGATTGGAGATGAGGCGGAGGCCGGTGGATTTCCGACGGCCCGTCAGGAGGAGGTTATCGAATGTGGTGTGGTGGACGCTATGTGGAATAGTTGTGCTCTTGTTTATAGTGATTTTCAGCAAAGAGAGCCAAATTGAATCTAAGCATTCGATCATCAGTAAGGTAAAGATCTATGCTTTATTATGTGTGTTCTCCTCCTTTGTTGGTATGTGCTTGTATGTTCAAACTATTTCCAGTTGTGGGAACTTTGTGGTTTGATGTGTTTCTGGGATAATGTGGGTGGTGGGGATAACCAGTAAGGTTAAGAATAGCTCTTGATTTAAACCTGGGTAGCATTCTTCATTGGCAGAAAGCTTGTTGTAACTAACTATATAAGCTGGATTAGTGTGTATGTAGGACACTTGATTTGATCTAGAAGTAGTTTTGCTAGATTGGGATGTTCTATAGCACGGTAGGATTCAACTTTACTTATGGTTAGGGTTCCGAGTCGCGAATTTTCCTGAGGAATAATATTTATTGAATCCTTCACCAGGTGGTTGTCTGTGGTTTGGCTCCATTAGGTTGCAGAGCAGGTTTCAAGTCTTAGATTTGAGGAAGTCAACTTTGTCTGACACATTGTTGGAGAGTGGATTCTCTCGTCAAGTTCCTTGTGATTAGGGCGACCTGTGCATATACTGTATTCTTTTGGTTTGTTTAGGACCATTACAGAAAGTGGGAGTATGTAATTCGCCAGTGACGATAAGAGTTGCAGGTTAGGTTTATATTCAACTGCCTCAAAGAATTTGTGTTATCCAAAAACCAGAACATTATGAACTTAAATTATCAGGCATAGATTTCAATTATATCCATAAAAGTCATGATAATGATGTCCTTGCAACAAACTTTGGATTATCATATTGATTTCGCAAAGGAAAAGTGTAAACTAAGAGAATTGTACGTTTATGCACTTACCGTATGGATTTGGATTATTTGAACGCAAACACAAGCGAGAATTTCTAAATGTGGAAGATTGTGAAAGTTATGCATTCTGTATAGGCAAACTGAACAAGGCTCAGGGCTACATTAGACTGCCTCGGCTGTGTCAAAAGCCATGAGGAAGTGTAAAACACTCATTAGGATGTAGAAGATGCTGCAATAGACTAGGGTGACAATTTAGGTTATCGAACATCTAGTGCATTCAGTTGCAAAATAATGCCTTCAACCTAGCAATAAGCTGGAGAATGTTGCTCCTTATGTTTCTCCACACAAGCTCATAGTTCATTGAAGATATGATATATGTTTCAAAGAAGTTAAGCAGAGAGGAATTTGCTTTTTATTAACCGGCATGAATTCTTAGTCTATATTTTTGCAGCATGCCTTACTATTTCTGTTCAACTCTTTATGGCTTCTCATCTCTGTTGCTTTTATTCTGCCTTTACCCCCCTTCAGCAGAACTCTTTTAGAAATGAGAAAGTTATGGAAGGGCTGAACGTTACGGATGAAATGTTGAGTCCTGATTCCGTCACCAGGCAGCTCAGTGACCAAATATCGCTTGCCAAAGCCTTTGTGGTGATTGCAAAAGAGAGCAACAATCTCCAGTTTGCTTGGGAGCTAAGTGCTCAAATACGGAACTCCCAAGTCCTTCTCTCGACCGCTGCAACAAGGCGAGTCCCCTTAACCACTAGAGAATCCGACACTGCGATTCGTGACATGGCACTTCTACTCTTCCAAGGGCAGCAATTCCACTACGATAGTGCAACTATGATCATGAAACTGAAAGCCAAGATTCAAGCTTTGGAAGAACAAATGAGTTCTGTTACCGAGAAGAGTTCCAAATATGGACAGATAGCCGCTGAAGAAGTTCCAAAAGGTCTTTACTGCATTGGTATACGGTTGACTACCGAGTGGTTCAGAAACTTGAGCTTACAGCAGAAGATCAACGAGAGAATGCAAATGGAAGCAAAACTCAGAGACAACAGTCTCAATCATTTCTGTGTCTTCTCGGACAACATTATTGCTACTTCAGTAGTAATCAATTCAACATCCATTAATTCAAAGAACCCAGCTCAACTTGTCTTCCATATAGTAACTGATGAAATCAACTATGCTGCAATGAGGGCCTGGTTTGGCACGACCCAGTTTAAAGGAGTGACTGTCGAGGTTCAGAAGTTTGAAGATTTCAAATGGCTGAATGCTTCATACGTTCCGGTTCTGAAGCAGCTTCAGGATGCTGAGACACAAAGCTATTACTTCTCGGGTCATCATGATGATGACAGAACTCCAATCAAGTTCAGGAATCCAAAGTACCTATCAATGCTGAATCATCTCAGGTTTTATATTCCTGAAGTGTTTCCTGCATTGAATAAGGTAGTATTTCTCGACGACGATGTGGTTGTTCAGAAAGATCTATCTGGCCTATTTTCGATTGATTTGAATGGCAATGTGAATGGGGCGGTGGAGACATGCATGGAGACATTTCACAGGTACCATAAGTATTTGAACTACTCCCACCCGCTCATAAGAGAGCATTTTGACCCAGATGCTTGTGGGTGGGCATTTGGGATGAATGTGTTTGATTTGGTGGAGTGGAGGAAAAGGAATGTCACTTCCATATACCACTACTGGCAGGAGAAGAATGTTGACCGGACGCTTTGGAAGCTCGGGACGCTTCCACCGGGGCTTCTGACCTTCTATGGCTTGACTGAGCCTTTAGATCCCACGTGGCATGTGTTGGGATTGGGGTACACGAATGTCGACCCTCATTTGATCCAGAAAGGAGCTGTGTTGCACTTCAATGGGAATTCCAAACCATGGCTGAAGATTGGGATGGAGAAGTATAAGCCTTTGTGGGAGAAGTTTGTAGACTACTCTCATCCTTTGTTGCAGCAGTGCAACTTCCATTGATTCTTTTATGGGGGTGAGGCTTTGAGCAAGTTGCAGGAATTTTTGTATCATGAAGCATTACAATTAGCACGATTATTTTGGTTTTGTTTCGGTATCTGAGGGAGTGGAAGAGATGGGGTGGATGGCTTGGCTGGCTAACTTGACAGGTGATGGTTGTAAAAGTGGCTCTGTTGTAGTGTAGAATTTAGAAGAAGGTTTATTCACGTCACATACATTACAGAAGTTTATCTATATATCTCCAGTAGAATTAATGTTTATTATTCTCCAGCACTTGTGTTTTCTTGAGTCTCTAGTTCATTTGTTTAAGTAGGTTGCTGAGCTGAGAGCTCTTCAAAATACTCCTGAAGCAGAGCAAGAGATTAGCACAGAGTTCTCGAAACCAAAATCCCAAGACCCATTAAGCCAAGCGAGTGAACAAGGAGAGAGGGAAGGAGGTGAAGAGTGATTGATTGTTTGCCTGGATTGCTGAGATGGACGGAGAGGAGCTGAAACTTTGATCACCACACTTTGCATCGGTTGGACAGATTACAGTATCCATATTGAAGAGGGAATTTCAATGTCGATGGTAGCTCTGTATCGGTGATGAAAACGAGATCCTTAATCCTTGCTAGCTCATCCTTCAAGCTCAGGTATAGCTCCCACAAGTTGGTCGCCTTCTGAGCTAAACTTTCCATCGCGACTGCTTCCTCAGCTTGTTGCGCACCCTCGACGACATCAGGCATCGCTACTGGTCCCAACTTCACCTCTAGTTTACCGACGTTCTCCACGTAGGGCCTCGCTGGGGCCGGCAGTGTCAGCCTTGCGACGAAGGCTTATCAGAATAATGAAAATTACGAATAATTACTAAGAAAAAGATAATCAATATTGATAATAAAATAAAACAATAATAAAAATATTATTTAAGAATGGAATGAATTTGGAAGTTATTATGGTCTTAATTACCTTAGGGCATGTTGGAGCATACATAGTATGGTACGTTGGTTCAACAGCACAAAGAAGATCGTACTGAATCCCACCTTGTATCGACGGTGGTGGGAGATGTACATATATCCTATGATGAGAAAAAATGGTCACATGCCCACCAAAAGCTATCCCATGATGGATCTGCATATATCAAATTAAAAGTAACTTATAACTGTTATGAATTATCTATTTTATTTTATAATGCTCTGCATATATCAAATTAAAAGTAACTTATAACTGTTATGATCCACCATACTAGTTCATATGCCACCGACAGGAGTGTGGTGAACGAAAACCAGGTCAGGATGATGCCCACGAACTTCCTACGAGAGTGGATCTCGTCGAAGAGCAAATACGTCACCATCACCACCACCGTGATGGCTACAATAGCCACGGTGCATAGGCTCACTATGAAGCTTCTTTTTGCTCGATCCTAGGTAGCATATCGCCACGATCGCAAACGAGGTCTCTCCCATAACTCCCAACCTTAATAGCGCGAGGAGATTGTAGTTGTCTAAGAAGATAACAAAGTAAGAAACTAATGATTTATTTGAAATCAACCAAATTAATCATATAAGATACAAACATAATTTCACGTAGTGTACTAATCATTGGAATAACATATTTCATCCGTTTGTTTAAGTGATACCAATAAATAACTATCACTACATAAGGTTTACGTTGTGTTTAATCATTATGGAAGACTTACATAATAATTTTGTTTAATTGATGCATACAAAATGATAATCTGTTCAGAAGCTTTATGCAGTGTGTTAATCATTAAGTAACACTCATGTAATATCTTTGCTTACATAATAGTTATAAAATTTAGTTTATCTAGTGTATATAAATTTTACAAATGAATTGTAATTTATGTTATTGTTATATAATGTTGTTTATATAACTGCTAAAGAATGTTGTTATATAAATCTTTTATAATGTGTGGTCTAATAATAAAATAAAGCAATATAAAGTAATATTTGATGAATTTGTAATTTATGTAACTGTCATAGAATGTTGTTAATTGGCGTGGCCAAGAAGAAACGAAAAAACGAAAGATCACAAGTATTTAGTACGCAACTCTATTTGCATAAATCGAGTCAAGGGAAAATGACATACTGAAAATTGTGAAACATATGTACATAATACATCAACATATTGTAGTTGATGAAGTTTGTGGATAAGAAAGCACACGTAGTAGTTGTTGGTGTTCTTATCGCTTGACTTGCCTTTCACAATTGTCCAGATTGCTAAGTTGAGAAAACATATAAAGAAAAGAAGGAATGATTAGTGTATAGTATACAGTTAATTAATGTAGTTCCATCTTTAATTACTTACAAGGTGTCGTAGATTATCCCTAGCGCTAAGAGTGCCACCCCCATGTGGTACATGGCCAAGAAGATCATTGGCGTGCAGTACCTGTGCCGTTTAGGAAAACAAACAAAAAAATGAAAAATCACAAGTAATTAGTATGCAACTCTATTCCCATAAATCGAGTTAGGGACAAATGACATACTGAAATTGTGAAACATATGTACATACCACATCAACACAGTGTATTTGATGAAGTTTGATATGTGGAGCAGAAAGTGCACGTTATAATTATTGGTGTTCTTATCGTTTGACTTGTCTTTCACAATTGTCCATATTACTAAGCTGAGAAAACATGTAAAAGAAGAAGAAGCAATGATTAGTGTACAGTGTACATTTAATTAATGTAGTTCAATCTTTAATTACTTACAAGGTGTCGTAGATTATCCCTAACACCGAGAGAGCCACCTCATGTGGTACATAGCCAAAAAGATAATTGGCGTGCAGTACATGTGCCATTTAGGGAAAAAACAAAAAATGAAAGATCACAAGTAGTTAGTATGCAACTCTATTCCCATAAATCAAGTAATGGTCAAATGACATACTGAAATTGTGAAACATATGTACATACAACATACCACATTAACACATTGTAGCTGATGAAGTTTAATATGTGGAGCAGAAAGCGCACGTAGTAGTTGTTGGTGTTCTTATCGGTTGACTTGTCTTTCACAATTGTCCAGACTGCTAAGCTGAGAAAACAGGTAAAAAATAAGATGGCATGATTAGTGTATAGTGTACAGTTAATTAATGCAGTTCAATCTTTTATTACTTAAAAGGTGTGGTAGATTATCCCTAGCGCAAAGAGAACCACCCCCATGTAGTACGAGGCCAAGAAGATAATTGGCGTGCAGTATCTGTGCCGTTAAGGGGGAAAAAAAGATCACAAGTAGTTAGTACGCAACTCTATTCCCATAAATCGAGTCAGGAGAAAATGACATATTAAAATTCTGAAACATATATACACACCACAACAAAAGATTGTAGTTGATGAAGTTTGATATGTGCAGCAGAAAGCGCACGTAGCAGTTGTCGGTTTTTTTTATCACTTGACTTGTCTTTCTCAATTGTCCTAAGCTAAGAAAAGAGGTTAAAAAATAATAAGGAATGATTAGTGTATATTGTATAGTTAACTCATGTGGTGCATCGCTGAGAGAGCCACCCCCTTGTGGTACGTGGCCAAGAAGATAATTAATGTGCAGTACCTATGCTGTTTAGAAAAAAATGAAAAGATCACAAGCAGTTAGTACGCAACTCTATTTGCATAAATTGAGTCAGGGGAAAATGACATACTGATATTGTGAAACATATATGCATACCACATCAACATATATGTGGGACGATACAATACGAAATGGATCACACTCGGCGGGAGGAATGGTTGTAAAAGATCATAGTGGGTCGATTGTCTTGACTAGGGGAGTTCATATCGATAATATTGATGACCCAAAAATAGTATAACTATTAGTCCTCCGCGATACCATCGGGTGGTGCTTGGATTGTGGCCTCTCACAAGTTCATTTTGAAGGGGACGCGAAGGTGGTCATTAACAAGATAAACCAGGTCGATAGAGATGATATTCACTCTGGAGCCACTCTCAAGGAAGTTCTTTGTTTGTTGGAAATTCATAATGGTATTAACGTACGATTTGGAGGTCGGAATGGTAATAGGGCAACCTACTTGTTGGCTAAAAAGACCCTTTCTTTGTACCGAATACGTGTCGTTCTTTTGATTTTCTATCTTGGTTGTATACCTGGGTGTAATGTGTTTGATCTCATTTTTAATCAATACAAGAATATCTTTTGTATAAAAAACTATATAAATAGTTGAAATTTTAAAATTCCCAAATTCGCAAGCTGATCTTAAGTAATCATTGTTATTCATTGGATTCTGAAGGATCTAGGTCGTTATGAATGAGAACTGTTGCGATTTGCAATTATATGATTGTATTGTTTAACCGAGCGGAAAGAGAAGGGAAGTGGGCACCAAGTAAATGGATATAATGGGGGAAAGATTGACGGAGAGTCATATATGAAAAGGGGAGTGATCACATGTGATCATATTTGAGAGGAGATGTTGACATAAATAAGAATTGATTCCTATGAAACATAGACTCTATTACAAGTACTCCAAAAGGATCGAGAATGAGCATTGCTTGAAATGTTCGAGATGATGATGAAAAATGAAAATTTTCAATATATAGTAATTTTATATTTTTATTGACTTAATTGAGACTATCCAATTGAAAATATTCCGACTCTTCTAAAATCCTTCAACATTCAGTTTTGTAGCGAGAAAATTCTTAATAGTTAATTTTTTTGTTGCAAAATAGCTTGGAAAGGTAGGGGAGTGTTAAAATATTATTATTTTGTACTAGTTATTTTATTATTAGGGTTGGGCGACTAGGTCATAGCCGAATATTATTAGTTTATTATTAGGTTTATTTTCTACATAAATATGTACTTTGCGTTTACGTATCAGAAAAGTATTATCAAAGTATCTATCTCATAAGCCAAATCTCTTTTCTTACAAAATCCTCACTTATCCCTGACGGCCAACGATCATTCTTTTCGTCGATTCTCAATTCTTTGTCTTCTAATCACTAAATCTCCAATTATGCTCTTCTTATTCTCAACCCCTAATTCTATTCGAAACACTAAATAATCGTAGTTCTTTCAGTGGTATAAGAGCCTCGTTGGATTATGAGTTCATAATAAGTCTTAAACTGTGACTCGAATCAGCTGTAAGAACTCGACAAACTAATCTCCGAGGCGTAAAGGAAGGCCGATCGGTTAAGGGAAAAGTTTGGGCCGCATAGTATGGTGGCGGCGTCGCTGGTCCGAGCACCAGCAATAGAGCTTGAGGTGGGACCGAGGAAGTGTTAATTGTGTATTATTTAGGTACCAATGTGTAATTATGTATTTAGGGTTTGTTCTAGCAAACCATTATATATACTCCTGTAACTCTCGTATGAAGTAACTAATAAGAAAAGCCTAAAACCTGAGAGGGAGATCCTCTCCGTGGACTAGTGTCACATTGACGAAACCACATTAAAAAAGCTTTGGTGTTCTTTCAATTTCAGTTCTTATGAGTTTAATTGACATGGTATCAGAGCCTACGATCTAACTCTTGATCGCGGTTCTCAGGACGGGTTTGCAGCTGTGTCTTCTTTGATTGCATAGCTGATTGGATTTTTCTTCTTCTACGGTGTGGTGGACTTCATCTTCGCACTGACATAATTCTTTGGCCAGCTACGTGATTCCTTTTTGCTTCGAGGAGGGGTCTTTGTTTTGTGTTGGCATATTTCTTTGGCCAGCTACGTGATTCCTTTTTGCTTCGAGGAGGGGTCTTTGTTTTGTGTTGGCATATTTCTTTGGCCAGCTACGTGCTTCCTTTTACTTTGAGAAGGGGTCTTTGTTTGCTGCTTGTCATTCCTCCTCTTGCCCTAGCAGTGGGCTACGTACGATTCTTTTGTTTCGTCGTCCGCAAGGTTAGCTCTTGGCTTTATTCTGGTAGCCTTGATTGCTTCTTCTCATTATCTTTAATCGCTCGACACTATGACTGCTGGGAAAGTTGATTCTGTGGCTCCTAAGCTGGATGGGACGAACTTCCCTTTATGGGAATTTCAGTTCCGTAACTTTGTGGAGGGTTAGCGGCTGCTCTCGACTTTGATAGGTACTCTTCCCAAGCCTGCCGCTGATGCTCCTGTCAAGGAAAGGGATGACTGGGCAGCAGGTAATGCCCAAGTGGTTACTTGGTTATTGGCTTCTGTTGATATGGCGACAGGTCTCAGTCTTCGCCGTTTCTCGATGGCGTCCGAAATGTGGTCTCAAATTTGTGCAATTTATTCTCAGAACAATGCATCTCGTCAATTTGAATTGGAGAATGAGTTGGCTTTGTTTCATCAGGGTGATCGTGATATTCGGTCATATTATCAAGCCTTGATGACAAGGTGGACTGAGTATGATATGTTACCTGCGTCCTTCGTTCCGGCCGCCGCGTTAGCTGATGTTTTGAAGGAACGCTCTCGTTTCCGGTTGATGCAATTCTTGGGCAAGCTACGTCCTGAATATGAGCCTATACGTGCCTCTTTGCTTCATCGGAGGTTGCGAGTATTGATGAGGCCTTTTCTGAATTACTCCGTGAAGAAACTCGCATTTGCAGTCAAGCAAAAATGGATAATCATGGGGCTGTGGAGTCTGCGTTTGCGGTTGGGAAGGGTTCTTCTTCACGACCTCAATTTCAGCAAGGTACCCCTAGTAATGTTGTTTGCCATTTTTGCAATGAACCTGGTCATATTCAACCACATTGCAAGCGTAGAAATCTCTGTATCTACTGTAAACAGTCAGTCCATATCATTATCGACTGTAAAGTTTTGGCTAAGAAAGGAGGTTCCCGTCCTAATCATCGTCGGGGTTCGGCTGGGATAGCCTATGTTGTAGGAGAGTCTTCGGGGCCAGCTGTTGTTTTTCCTCCGTATGTGTCTTCTGCAGGGCACGCCGCTGGGCATGCAGCTTCTACTAGACCATCGGTTGCTGCTACCACTTCTACCCCAGCGGCTGCACTCACTTCAGCAGATATCAGGGGCTAGTTGCTGAGGCGCTTCAAGATGCTACTCCTCATATGTTAAATGCAGCATTTGCGACCGGTTCATCCTCAGGTAAACTCCCTCGTTAGTTACTTGATTCAGCGGCATTTAATCATATGACACAGTCTTCAAAGAGCTTCACATCCTTAAAATCTACTCCTATTCGGTCATTACAAGTTGCTAATGGTGCCCAATTACCAGTTTGTGGTTTGGGAACTGCTGATTCTGGGTCAGTTCAGCTTCCGAATACTCTATATGTTCCACAACTAGTTCCCAGTTTGGTTTCAGTTGGTCAGTTGACTGAGGATGGGTGTGCAGTGACTTTTAATGATCGGGGTTGTGTTGTGCAGGATTAGAAAATCGGGAAGGTACTGGGAACGGGTAAGAAGGATGGGCGTGTCTTTGTTTTGGATCACTATCAGCGGCAACCAGTAGTGGTCACGAATCAAGGATCATGCGCAGAACTGAAGGCTGTTTGTTATTGTTCGGATTTTTTTTCATAAGAGCGGATTACCGCCTGATGTAGGACCTTTGTCGGTTGGCTTTTCTCTTAAGACTTTGGATTCCAATATTTGTAATTCGCAGACATCCGTTTCGGTTTGGGATTTATGGCATTATTGTCTTGGACATCCTCATACTGCCCGTCTATTACATATGTTTCGACATAATCTATTACCTGTGACTGTTGATCCCAAATTTCATCCTTCCCAGACCTGTATTAGCTGCATTGAAGCAAAGGCTACTCAATCTTCTTTCTCTTTGAGTGAGACGCATTATGAATCTCCTTTTGATCTTGTTCATACAGATCTTTGGGGGACTTCACCGATTACTTCACGCATGGGATTCCGGTATTTCGCGTTGTTCGTAGATCATGTTACTAGATATACCTGGATTTTTTTCTTACGGCATAAGTCTGAGTTGGTTGAGCATGCCAAGTCTTTTGTGGAAATGGTGGCGACGCAGTTTGGCAAAAGGGTTAAGATCGTACGTTCCGATCCTGGCGGGGAGTTCATTGTGACGCCATTACTTGAATTTTATCAGTCACGTGGTATTCTGCCTCAACAATCATGCCCAGGTGTTGGGATAGTGAAGAAGTGTGGGCTGATAACCCACCTTATTTTATTGTACCTCTCCTTAGAGAGGATGAAACTTTGGATTGATTAATTAATTGAATGCAAATTTCCATAAAAAAAAATCATGCCTAGGTGTTTTGCAGCAAAACGGTTTGGTAGAGCGAAAGCATCGGCATGTACTTGAACTGACTCGGGCACTACTCTTTCATTCTCATGTTCCTACTGGTTTTTGGGTTGAGGCAGTCAGCACTGTTGTTTATTTGATTAATCGACAGATAACTTCACTTTTTGGTGATCGGTCTCCATATCACTTCTAATACTCACTGTTACCTGATTATTCTCGTTTACGGGTGTTTGGGTGTGTCTGTTTTGTCCTATTGTCGAAGAAGGCTCATCATAAACTTGCGCCGAAAACTGCTCGTTGTTTCTTTGTGGGTTATAGTTCTCAACATAATGGTTACTTATGCTATGATCCGGCTGACCTCCGAATGCGTATTTCCTGCCATGTTACCTTCTTAGAGGATGTCATGTATTATTCTGAGACAGCTGAGACCACCTTAGCTTCGCTTGACTTTCTCACCCAGCTGCCCCCTTTTGATACTTCACCCACAGCTCCTGCTCCAGTTAATGATCCTCCATGAAATGATCCTCCTGGAAACAATGATGAAGAACTTCAGCATACTCCTCCTGGTACCCCTTCGGCGCATCTCTCTTCACAAGCCACGTCCACCAGCATGTTTGCATCGGGTGATGGCTTGTCGAGTGGGGCTTCTTCCTCTTTGCCCGGCAGCAGGTCTTCTACAGGTTCAAGCGATAGTTCTTCTCCAGGAGTGGGCCCTCCACCTCTCCCAATTCCCCGACGGTCCAATCACACAAACATCGGCCAGCCACCTCTCCGTCTAAATGACTATGTAGGCTATTCGGCAGATGATGTTATTCCTACTCCATCTCACTATCGTTTTGCTAAAGATGACCCACGTTGGAGCATGATAACGATGTAATTGCACGTATTTGCACCCCTAATTCTTATCCATTTGAGAGGCATAGTCGTGTATTTTGGCCTATTTTACGCCGGGTTGTGCTATTTTGTCATATTTCAGGTCCCAGGCGTCAAAGGAAAGGCTAAGCACGAGTTTCGGGGCATTCGGAAGTCATTTCGTCAAGCTGGAGCCAAAACACGGGCAGACCTAAAACAGAACACGGCCGTGTTCTGTGGCCGTGCTTTTACTGCCGAGAGCAAATTCGAGTTGGCAAACATTGGCTAAAAACACGAGCTGAAAGCACGGCCGTGTTCTCCCAAATGACGGCCGTGTTTCTCCCAACACAATGGCCGTGTAATTAACCCTAGCCAAAGCACGGGCGGGCTGAGGCATTACACGGCCGTGCCCTCGACCGTGCTTTGGCCACTGATGCCCTTTTAAGCAGATTTCAGCCAAAACAGAAGGGGATTCGAGTTTTGAGAGAGATAGAGCGATTCCTAGAGAGAGAAACAAGAGTCTCCAAGTGCCCTAGCTTGATCTTCAACACCATTGGAGGCCAGTTTGAACTTGGATAAGTGCCGATCAACGTCCAGGAGCAGGAATCCATCCTTCACAGTATGAATTCCGCGTCTGATTCTGCTTTTGCTTCTTTCTCCATGGAGTAGTTCTCCCATTCATCTGGGTATGGAGAACCCTAGATTTGTATGCTAGGCTTTGATTGTATGAACCCAAGTACTGATTCTATGATTTGATTATATTCGATTGAGGTTTGAATGATTGAATGACTTGAATCCTGATCAAATTCCTGTTGTTTCTGCTTTAACCTAGAATGAGAATATCTGCCTAGGTTGATAGAGCATCCTTGATTGAAGGTAGGGAGTTAGTGACTTTAGTCGAGGAGCCAACTCACTATTCTGTACCGGATTTACTCCGGTAGAGGAGGTTTTGTTTGTTAAGGCCTCAATCTGTTTACTCCGGTGGAGGTTAGTCGCCCGCTAGAGACTCAGATTGAGAGGGTCTGAAGACCTTTAGTCGAGACTTCAGGCTGTTTAAGAACCTTCCGCGGTATAACTTTCATAGAAACTGAACTTGGTAATTACGATCCGGCTTAACTGCAGTCTAGGGGGAACCATATCCGGTGACCTCTCTTAACCTGAATACAACAGTTTACTTGCTTTGTTAGTTTGTTAGTTTAGACTTGCATTAAAGTTTCATTGCTAGATAACAAGAATTCACCGAGTAGTCATCAAATCTAGGACCCGGGTTGATAATTAAAACTAAACCCGCTATACTACGCTTTAGGAAGTGGTTTCACTTGGCCAATTCCTGGAGTGACAGTAGAAGTGAGTCAAGTTTTTGGCGCTGTTGTCGGGGACGGCTAGGTTGTTGAAGAAAAGTGATTTCTGTTAATTTAGCTTTTCTTTTTGCTTTGTTTGCTTTGTCCCACTTGTGCCTTCACGGGTTTGCTTGCTTGAGTGTGTGCAGGTAGTGCATGACCCGTAGCCAGTCAGGAGGTTTACTGCCGTTGAATCCAGAGATAGACCGCACCTGTCGCCAACTCAGGAGACAACAGCGAGCTAGACTGGCTACAGAAGAGCGCATAGACGGCCACCTGAGCAGCGATTCTGAGGAAGAGTACAGGATGGACGGAGATTACAATCAGCACCATGGGAATCCTCAGCAGGCTCCCCCGATGAATCAGGTCCTGGGGAACAACCCCATACCCCAGGATCATGGGGTTCATCATCCACCGCCGCCGGGTCCCACCTTAGAGTACTACTACACTCCACGGATTGCTGACATCCGCCCGGTCATCCTCTACCCGCCTATTCCAGCAAATAACTTCGAGATCAAGCCATGCTGGATTCAGCTCATTACATCCTCTGTCCAGTTCCATGGCTTGAAGGATGAGGAGGCCAGGGTACATCTTTCCCGTTTACTGCAGCTGACGAACGAGTTTAAGCTGAATGGTGTCCCTAATGATGCAATCCGCCTTCATCTCTTCCCCCATTCTCTGGCGGGGAATGCTAAGAGGTGGTTGGAGACCCTGCCCCCATTGTCCATCACCTCTTGGGATGATCTGGTTGACAAATTCGTGCACAGGTACTATCCGGCATCGAAGACTACAGAGATCCAGCGGGAGATCACTCACTTCCGCCAAGAGCCAGATGAGTCACTTCGTGATGCTTGGGAGCGGTACATGGGCTATTTCTGGCAGTGTCCCCACCATGGCTTTAGTGATACATTCACAGTGGGGAACTTCTACAGTGCTCTCTCTCCAGATAGCCAGAGGGTGATTGCGTCTCTATGCCCAGGAGGGGATATTCTTACTAAGACTCCACCCGAGCTGAACCAGATGATCAGTACTTTGGCTGCCAGAGATCATTCTTGGGGACAGGGTAGCCGAGGCAGACAGTCCCGGGACCGTGGTGTGCACGCCATGGAGACCAGATCCGGGCTCGAGCAGCAGGTAGCTGAGCTAGTGCAGACATTGAAGCAGCCCAACAGTCTTATTCCGGGCAGAGGTTTGGCTACACCTCCAGTAGCTCAATGTCAGTGGTGCGAGAGCTCCAATCACCTAGTGGAGGACTGCCAGGCTATGAGGGAGTCTACCACTCCCCAAGAGCATTTGGACTTCATCGCCAATGCTTGGCGCCTCGACCCGTACAGCAGCACATATAATGAGGGGTGGCGCCAGCATCCCAACTTCGCCTGGAGCAGCAACACCACTAAACCACCTGGTTTCCCAGCACCAACAGGTGGTTTTCAGCAGAGGCAGCCCTTCCAGGCTCGACAGGGGCTAGCCCCACAGCAGCAGCCCTACCAGCCTAGGCAGGGGCAACCATTCCAGCAGCCCCAGCGCCAGTTTGTCGAGCCAGCAGCAGCCCCTGCCCCAGATGACCGCATGACAAAGCTGGAAAATATTCTAGCTTCCTTCATGACTAGCACTCAGGCTGCTATCACGTCACTAGAGGCAGGTCACCGGAACCAGGGTGCCATTTTGCAAGATCTGCAGACCCAGGTGGGCATCTTGGCCCGCCAAAACACTACCAGGGCACCGGGAACTCTGCCTGCCACCACTATCCCGAATCCTCGGGATCCTCACCAGCTCCAGCAGCTGGATGCCATTTTTACCAGGAGCGGTAAGACCATATCTGCTGATCCTGTCCCGGCCAGACAGGAGGAACCACTACCTGCTTCAGCACTTCCAGCGACGATGCAGAAGTGCGGGTGGAGAAGGAAGCCCCTGCTCCCAAGCCACAACCAGTGGTTAAGGAGCATGTACCCCAGCTTCCCTTCCCCACTCGCCTACACAAAGACAAGCTGGAGACTGAGTTTGCCAAGTTTATGGCAATGTTGAAGCAGCTCAACATCAGCATACCGTTCGTGGAGGCACTGTCGAAGATGCCCAAGTATGCCAAGTTCATGAAAGATCTCCTCACCAACAAGAAGAAACTTGGGGATCTCTCGACGGTGTTGCTGAGCGAGGAGTGTTCTGCTATCCTGCAAAACAAGCTGCCCGAAAAGCGCAAGGATCCAGGGAGTTTTACTATCCCTCTTACTATTGGCAGCATGCATGTAGGGAAGTCCTTGGCGGACCTAGGCGCTATCATAAATGTCATGACATATAAGTTGTATAAAAAGCTAGACCTAAGTGAACTTAGCCCTATTAGGATGAGCATTCAGCTAGCTGATCGTTCCATTGTGCATCCTAGGGGGATCATAGAGGATCTGCTTGTTAAAGTAGGTGCATTCACATATCCTGTTGATTTTGTTATTCTTGATATACATGAGGATGTGGATGTGCCTTTGATTCTGGGTAGACCATTTCTTGCCACCGCCAAGGCACTTATTGATGTGCATGATGGTAAACTGATCCTGCGTGCTGGGAATGAACAGGCTACTTTTTGTGACTGAATTTGACCACTGTGCTATGATTGCTGTCACGCCTGTACATGCCATTTCTGATCAGGTACACGAGCCTGTCGTGTATCCTTCTGCTCCTCTCATTTTGCAGGACCTTCCTATCATTCCTTCGCCGCCACTCCATCCAGCCTCGCCTCCGAACAAAAAGATCAAGGAGGAGTGGCGGCCGAAGCAGCAGGTTGCTAAGCCTACAGGGAAGAAGGGTGGAGACCACTACGAGCTAGTCCCACCTCCTGCACCACGACCACCCTGGCCGTCCGGGTACTCACTCGCCTGCATCTTGCCGGATAGCCAGGTCGAGCTGACCGATGATGGTGGTCGCATCCGTCGGGTGCATGGCCACAACCTGAAGCTGTACCTCAAGAGCGACGTGGATCCGCTCTTGGAGGCACCTGTTCCTTCACTTCCCTGAGTATCCCCCATGGACGTCCAGCTAAAAGACGGTAAAGAAGCGCTTGTGGGGAGGCAACCCCACCACGGTTTGTCTTTCTTTCTTATGTTTTGAGTCGGATTGTAAACCGGTTTGGTTTTGGTTTGTTTCTTTTGTTTTGGATGATGTATTATTGGGCTGACCATTGGACCTAACATATTGTGTTTGAGCTCTTTGGTTTTCTTTAGCTGTGCTTGTCTTGACTGGTCCTCTCTCCAGTCCGCTTCACTCCGACTGGTCCGCTTCCAGTCCCCTGCAGTCCGTGCATACCGGTAACATCGTTCCCCTTTTCCTTCCCTCTTCTCCATTGAGGGCAATGTCGATCTTAAGTGTGGGGGGATGTTTATCTTTTGACTTTTGACTGCATTAGATCTGTTTGTGTGCTTGGAGCCTAGTCCACTGTCCAAATTTTTAAATTTGAGGGCTCCAAGTACGTGTTCCTTGTAATTTCCTGCTCAGTATGCTTTGAATTGACAGTCTTTATAGTAATATGCAACCTAGGGAGGTAGTGTAGCACTATGGAGGATGTTGATGCATTTAAGAAGTCTCATTTCTTCTTCATATTGTGTTGGTTGATTGAGTGAATTAGTGATCTTAGGACCACTGAATTGTGTGGTGTTGTGGACTCTCTACCTGTCATGGACTCTTGTTTCATGTTTCGAGCATTAAATGTGCTTTGGAATAACGTCTCCCATGCGAATAGGGCGAAAGTGTGTAAGGGGAGACGGGAATTCGTTCCCAATTTCCACCTACTACCTCCAGCCCCCTTACATGTCTTTCCCCTGCACGAGGCTCGAGACATCCGTTCTTGGCATGGCCGGTAAGAGCAGGTTGGGACCCTTGAAAAAAAAAATAACAGAAAACAAGCAAAACAGAAAGAAAAGGGGTTCCAACCATCTTCAAGAAGAAAATAGAGCACCTTGAATAATGTGAGTCCATGATCCTTTGTCTTGAGAATCTCTTCATCCACGATTCATTTGTCCTCTGTTCACTATTTGCCATGATGCCGACTCGATATTAGAGCTCTCGCCGAAGAAGCTATGAGATGACTTGTGCGTCGGTTGACCTCGTAAGTTGCTAAATGATCTAGGAAGTCCTCTACCTAGGATATGGGTTGTTTGTTGCTATAGAGGTCTGGAGAGTTGCATTGGTTTGAGTTAGGTTTGCTTGGGGACAAGCAAACGGTTAAGTGTGGGGGAATTTGATAACGATGTAATTGCACCCCTAATTCATATCCGTTTGAGAGGCATAGTCGTGTATTTTGGCCTATTTTACGTCGGGTTGTGCTATTTTGTCATATTTCAGGTCCCAGGCGTCAAAGGAAAGGCTAAGCACGAGTTTCGGGGCATTCGGAAGTCATTTCGTCAAGCTGGAGCCAAAACACGGGCAGACCTAAAACAGAACACGGCCGTGTTCTGTGGCCGTGCTTTTACTGCCGAGAGCAAATTCGATTTGGCAAACATTGGCTAAAAACACGGGCTGAAAGCACGGCCGTGTTCTCCCAAAGCACGGCCGTGTTTCTCCCAACACAATGGCCGTGTAATTAACCCTAGCCAAAGCACGGGCGGGCTGAGGCATTACACGGCCGTGCCCTCGACCGTGCTTTGGCCACTGATGCCCTTTTAAGCAGATTTCAGCCAAAACAGAAGGGGATTCAAGTTTTGAGAGAGATAGAGAGATTCCTAGAGAGAGAAACAAGAGTCTCCAAGTGCCCTAGCTTGATCTTCAACACCATTGGAGGCCAGTTTGAGCTTGGAGAAGTGTCGATCAACGTCCAGGAGCAGGAATCCATCCTTCACAGTATGAATTCCGCGTCTGATTCTGCTTTTGCTTCTTTCTCCATGGAGTAGTTCTCCCATTCATCTGGGTATGGAGAACCCTAGATTTGTATGCTAGGCTTTGATTGTATGAACCCAAGTACTGATTCTATGATTTGATTATATTCGATTGAGGTTTGAATGATTGAATGACTTGAATCCTGATCAAATTCCTGTTGTTTCTGCTTTAACCTAGAATGAGAATATCTGCCTAGGTTGATAAAGCATCCTTGATTGAAGGTAGGGAGTTGATGACTTTAGTCGGGGAGCCAACTCACTATTCTGTACCGGATTTACTCCGGTAGAGGAGATTTTGTTTGTTAAGGCCTCAATCTGTTTACTCCGGTGGAGGTTAGTCGCCCGCTAGAGACTCATATTGAGAGGGTCTGAAGACCTCTAGTCGAGACTTCAGGCTGTTTAAGAACCTTCCGCGGTATAACTATCATAGAAACTGAACTTGGTAATTACGATCCGGCTTAACTGCAGTCTAGGGGGAACCATATCCGGGTGACCTCTCTTAACCTAAATACAACAGTTTACTTGCTTTGTTAGTTTGTTAGTTTAGACTTTCATTAAAGTTTCATTGCTAGATAACAAGAATTCACCGAGTAGTCATCAAATCTAGGACCCGGGTTGATAATTAAACCTAAACCCGCTATACTACGCTTTAGAAAGTGGTTTCACTTGGCCAATTCCTGGAGTGACAGTAGAAGTGAGTCAGAGCACTTCTATGGATGATGAGATTGATGCATTAGAAGCTCAACACACGTCGGATGTGGTGCCTCGGGTTCCCAATATTCCTGTCATTGGCAGTCGATGGGTCTACACAATAAAAATGCGACCAGATGGCTCTATTGAACGATTCAAGTCCCGGGTTGTTGCTCAAGGTTTTAAGCAGGAGTATGGGATTGATTTCGAGGAAACCTTTTCTCTGGTTGCTAAGATGCAGACTGTTCGGAGTTTGTTTGTTGTTGCTGCTATGAAGAACTAGTCTATTCTTCAGTTTGACATGAAAAATGCTTTTCTGCATGGTGATTTGAAAGAAACGATTTACATGGAGTGTCCAGCAGGATACTCAAAGGAGGGCCGGATGTTGTCTGCAAACTTAGGCATTCATTGAATGGATTAAAGCAAGCACCACGGGCGTGGTTCGAAAAATTTCATTGTACCATAATTCAGGCGGGTTTTCTACAGAGTCAGAACGATCCTTCCATGTTTACACGTAATGATGTTCATGGATTGACTGTTTTGCTACTATATGTGGATGGCATGATTGTTACAGGAAGTGATAGTGACGGAATTCGGGAGTTGACAGCCAGTTTACATTCGGCATTTAAGCTAAAAGAGCTTGGGGAAGTTTCTTACTTTCTTGGCTTGGAGGTGAGTAGATCTGCAGCAGGCTTACATGTTAGTCAGAAGAAGTACATTAATGATCTCCTTGATGCTACTGGTTTTAGCTCGTGTCGTCCCTGCAGCACCCCGATGGAACAGAACCTGAAACTCAGCAGGGAGAGTGGTGAATTATTGGAGGATCAAAGCTTCTATCGCAGTGTGGTAGGAAGCTTGATTTACCTTACTCATACCCGTCCTGATATTGCCTATGCAGTACAAGTGGTTAGTCAGTTTACTGGTTTTGCTCGCACAGCTCATCTTGATGCAGTTCACAGGTTACTTCATTATTTGAAGCATACTTCGGAATTAGGCTTGTTCTTTCCTAGTGATGGAACCCCGGAAATTGAAGCATTCGCATATGCTGACTATGCAAGCTGTTTGGACACTAGACGATCAACTTCTGGATGGTGTATTCGCATTGGCCGATCTTTTGTGTCATGGAGGTGTAGGAAACAAGATAAAGTGTCCAAATCTTCCACAGAAGCAGAATATCGATCGATGTCTGAAGTTAGCTCTGAGATGGTGTGGTTACAGAGGTTGTTTCTTGAGTTGGGAGTCACGTGCGAGCTGCCTATGAGAATATATGGTGATAATACGAGTGCTATACAGATAGCAAATAATCTTGTGCTGCATGACAGGACAAAGCACATTGAGGTACATGTTCACTACATCGGGCAGTTGGTTGAAGAAGGGGTGGTCCAACTGAGTTACTTGAAGACTGAGGAGCAGACTGCTGATTTGTTGACTAAGGTTGTGTCCTCAAGTAGACATTGTTATCTATCTTCCAAATTGATGTTAAGATCTCAACATCAATTTGAGGGAGGGTGTTAATTGTGTATTATTTAGGTACCAATGTGTAATTATGTATTTAGGGTTTGTTCTACCAAACCATTATATATACTCCTGTAACTCTCGTATGAAGTAACTAATATGAAAAGCCTAAAACCTGAGAGGGAGATCCTCTCCATGGACTAGTGTCACATTGACGAAACCACGTTAAAAAAGCTTTGGTGTTCTTTCGATTTCAGTTTTTATGAGTTTAATTGACCGCACTACAAAATTGGGCGACTATGGGGACTATCATAGGGGACAACTATGAGCTTTAGTCTTCAGAAATAAAATCTCAAGTTAAATTAGGGACAATTGGGGGAAGGGTGCAGATTGCTGCATTGAAGCTTCTGGCTTCTACACCTGTACGTGTCGAGGGTTTGATTACACGAAGTTCATTATTTGGAAGGCATCACACGCAGGATAAATGCTATTCTTCTTTTCTATTCCAAAAGTTGAGATAATGATCAGTTCCATGTATCTTTGTTTATCATCACCACATACGTAATAAATCAATTGTGAATTTGGTTTTTTATATACAAATACAATGGTGTTAAAAATTACATGTATGATTATTTTTTGTCCCCTAACCTACAAGTTTAATGGACAACTATTCGTCCCTAAAATTCACACAGGTGACTATTTGTCATCTCCAAAATTATAATATAAGCGATCATTTTATTGTCCTTAAATAAAATTATTTATGACGATTTGTTGACACGAATTCGACTCTTATGAGTACAACATGTTGTCCCTACAGAAAAGGGAACGATATTTTTTATTTTTTAAAATATTGTTGGGGACGACTTCTTGACATCACAGTTGTAGCTATGAGGATGACATATCGTCTTTCATAAAAAAAAAATGAGATAACAACTTGTAAGTACTGAGGACGACTATCATCCCTAATATTGTGGACGATCTAGATATTTGTTGTACCCAAAAGAATAGAGGACAAGCGTATAGGGGACGAAATATTGGGGACAACAAAATCGTTCCTAAAAACTATGGGGACTATTTTGTCTATTTCCGGGGACGATTTTTGTTGTCCCTAAACCTACTATTTTTTGTAGTGAAGGTCGAGGTGCAGGTAGTCATGGCCAAAGAGCCTGGGGTTGCTTACACAGGAAGCGTTGCGAATTGAGATCTCTGTCATTGCTCCATCACTGAGGCCCGGGATGGCAACCACCAAAGTAGCAGCATACGAGAGTGAGAGGGGATGGGATTAGGTGCTAACCCCTATAAGGGTTAGCACCGTGATAATTAGCAAAAATCACTACGGATTATTATAAAATCAATACAACATCTAAGCTAAATCACTACTAATTCAAACTAGTATTAGTTTTTCCCTTGGTTAGGACGGTGCTAACTATTGTACAATTAGCACCGTAACCCCTCCGAGTGAGAGCTCTATGTTGTAGAAGGCGCACGACCTCAGGCTGGATTTGATGATGGTGGCCAGAGCGAAAGATTTACGTGACGCCGGTCTTGAGACGCCGATCAACGTTGAGTCATAGGAGAAGGGTGCGACAAGCGCACCACAACCAAAACAAGCTAGGCGAGGAGTCGTGATGGCAGTAGTCCTTGTCAACTCCTTGGCCAGAAATGAATCGCCACACCACTCGACCTTGACGAAGAAGACGAACCACAGCTGGTTCATATAAGGAGAAGATGCTTCCATGGCAAGGGAGTGAAAAGTCCCCCCAATTCCTTATCTACCGTCGAGCAAGTTGTTTCGGATGTAGATTCACTCTTCCTCGATCACCAAGCTTGGTTCTTTTTGCCATGCATGTCGTCTGACTCTCAAGAAAAGGGATCGTGATGGAGGATGAGGGTTGCGGGTGACTAGAAGAGTGTAACATTCACAAACTGGAGGTTTCGGAAGAAGGAGACCGACCGAGTTCAATTATATGAGAAAAATTGAAACAGACCCTTACATGCAACGTGTCAAAGGGGCAGTCAGAATATGTACGTACTAACGCTGGTTTATAGGTTTGGATTGACGCCAGGGGAAATATTCAACTAGCAAGAGCAATAGCTTTAGAGTTGAAAATTCAAGGCTCCACCGCCGCGGCTAGTAAGCCAAATCTCATAGAAGGCATGCAGTGTGTTTTGTGCATACTTGGAGAAGGAAGGAGAGCAGATTGCTCACAGAATAATGGGGATGGGGAGATCATCTCCTGAAGCTAGCCTTGCACAAGAGAGGCCAGGGGAAGTCGTGGCAGTAACAGGTAACGGCACCAACGACACTGTCGCACCTCGCCGGGAAGCTGTAGGCTTGTCAATGGGCATCCAAGGGACATAATTAGTTAAAGAAAGCTTGCTTGTCATTATTGTGAAGGTTGACGTCGACTCAAAGCTTTTCACTACCGTCTTTGTTGTGATCCGATCCCTATGTCGTTTTCCTTAATTATAGGGATCATTTTGTACCTTTTCCTTTCCAGCGTATCATGTAGAGGGGTTAGACTGTATATATATATATATGGTGGCTACTTCGGTGCACTCATTTTTTTGGGTGCTTTCAGTGCACCCACCTCTAAAAGTGATCATAATACATCAAATTTTGAAATTTAATGGGTTGCATTAGTCTCATATGATGATATAACACAGAATCACAACTAATCAACCCATTACCCTAACCTATTAACATTCAATTTTGAATCTAAACCCAAAATCCCAAATTGTAAACCCTAACCCTAAATTCCTAAACCCTGAATCATTCAAATTAAAGTAAATCTTGAATGATTTTTGTATAAAATCATGTGGTTCTTGTTCATCATACTACAAGGGATGATTGACATCGTTTTCACATGAATCGTCTGCTCAGAATGACGATTATGAGGCGGGTGCATTGAATGTACCCAAAAAATGAGTGCACCGAAGACATAACTATATATATATATTTATTTATTTATTTATTTATTTATTTAGCTGCTGCTTGTAACCCTAAGAACAAAAGACGTGAGTCGTCAATAAGAAATCAGCCGAGAGTCTCAAACTCTCTCGTTCAATATGAATGGGGAAACCACGTAAATCTGTGTCTCGTGTTATTTTTTCCCGCATTCATCGAGTTTTAACAACCGAGTTCAGCTGCTAGCTTCTCCTGCAGCACGAGCCTCCGTCTTGGCACTTGCTCTCGCGACATAGTAGCCATATTCAGTTACGTTGCAGCATCAATTTAGAGAGCTCGGAAGGTGGGAGGGCGGAGGACGAGTTTGAGTTCTTACTTCCTATTGACGGCTGCTCAACATGGGTGAAAGTGGTGGAGAATTAGTTTATGGGTTAGTTTCTAATTATTCAACTCATTATGGTCATGGCGGGTCAGAAACCGGAAGCAAGGAGGACCAACAAAGGGGAAGGAATGTGCCGACGAGGAACGGTGTGGATCCAATGCACAGCTTGGACCTTATATTGGTGACCTTATCGAGAGCCTTCCAAACAGAATTCGGCTGGTTAACCAGGGTTGGGCTCTAAAAGGTTGGATTTTCTTGGACCGGAAGGGATTTGGGTCAGGATCGACCGGCCCGACAGAAGAGGGAAGTCTCGTCAGAACTGCTTGTGCCAAGAGGATTGTCCGATCGAGTATTGGAACGGAATTGAAAGAGGAGGAAGCGAAAGAAAACACTGTAACTATGTCGAGGGATCACAATGAAAGCGAGGGACGTCCGTGAAGTAAATTGCAACATTGAGTACAAGATCTTTTTTTGGTGAGAACATTGAGTACAAGATCTCTTTCAAGTGGAAGGGATTGTTAGAAATATTATTATTTTGTACTATTTATTTTATTATTAGGGCTGAGCGGATAGTTCATAGCGGAATATTATTAGTTTATTATTAGGTTTATTTCCTATACAAATATGAACATTGGGTTTACGTAAGAATTAATCAGAAAAGTATTATTAAAGTATCTCTCTCAAACTCCTAATATCTTTTCTCTCAATTTCTTCTTCTAATCCCTAAATCCCCGATTTTGTTCTTCTCAATCATCCCTAACTCTATTCAAAACCCGAAAGAATTCGTAGTTCTTTCAGGAAGAGAGTACCATGATCCAACAGGTAACCTTTGGTTGTAGGTTACATTACCCCACAACCAAACAGACCCCCTGGAACTGGAAATTGCTTGAAAAGGTATGTCCATTCATTTGCTAGCTTAACACATTTCAAGGTATTCCTAGACTATAATTAATAGTGAACTAGTTTGTAGAATAACACTTGAAAATCGATGACGCTTGGCACTTAATCAGTCAATATTTCAGGATAGTTGGACTTTGAATATGATCTTATTTTTCTAACTTTTTTTTATCATTTATCAGGGATGACAAGAACTATCTCTAGACAAATTGAATAAGGACACCAAGAGTTTAGTGCAAATCAATGAGACAATGACTTTTGAATTGAAGATAAATACTGAATTTTGGTAAATTGAGTAAGTATTTAGTTCGCTCAACTTTTACTTCAAATGATCTAAGGACGAGTCATTTTATATATAGAAAAAGTTGGTATTAACCTAAATGTATCATCACAAAATTCAACCAACTAATGATACTAAACAACTGTTTTCAAAAAAGTTGAGGTATTAAGGATCATCAATTGTGGAAAAAATCCCAAATTACGGAATGTTAAACAAATTCTAAATTACAATATTTTTTAAAAATATGCCCAATATACTCAAGTTTGGATTAGACCGCAGACCAGACCAGCGATTTAGAAAGTCCATCGATGGATACTAAAGCGATCCCTATAAATCGCTCAATACCTAAGCGATCCCCTTTTATCCCTACATGCGCGCTGCGAGAGCCATCACTACCGCCGAACCCAACCTTCTAGTCCACATTCGTCTTCAACATCCTCAAACCAGAAGACCTTCACTGTTGAAGCACCGCATCACCGCTGGGACTTCCTTCTCCTTAATATCGTCTTCCTCCTCGTTCTCGTCCAAATCAAAACTATCCTCCAACGTTCCACCACCTTCGCCTATGAATTCCTTCTGCACCTGGTCGGATCGACCGGAGCTATCACTTCCATCTCCTTCCACTTCCTCTTTTTTCCTCCCCGCGTTCGCCTCGGCCAGCGAATTGCTCCAACACCTCGTAGGGTCCCCTATTTTGTCTTCGTGCCTGATTTCTCGAACGTTTTTTTATGGATAGGAGAAGTTGTGCAATTGTGGATGAATTGAAGGATTTGGAGGCAGTGGTGACTTTCAACACCAATGTCGAGAGCTACCATTGATGGATTGCTTTGGTTACCAGCGATCTATCTCCTGGGTCGCTGGTCTAGCCCCCGACCTAGCCCAAACTTGAGTATATTGGAAATTTTTTTATAAGTGTTGTAATTTCTGAATTTGTTTTAACAACTTCTGCAATTTGGGATTTTTTTCCTCAATGTTTATATATATCATCGCCATAATGACAAGTCCAACCTTCATTGTTGCTGCAGTCGTATTCCCAAACATATAGTGGTCCTCAAATAAAACTTCAATTAAGCATCTTCCCTTTTCCGCAGTGCCGATTTTGTCCAAATGGCATAAAAACCCCATCCTCATCATCCATCCACTTTGCATACTGCATTATGAATGCAAACGGATGAACCGAATAAACCCCATGTGAAAATAAAAAAGAAAATCTCAACAACACGCACAAAATTCCGAATCCTCTCTCCCCCCGAAACCCCTGACAAATTCCGGCATAAAATTGAAAACCGAAAAAGAACCCTTCCAATTCCCTTTCCCTTTCCCCCCAACATCTTCGTCGCACTCTGTTTCACACCAACCAACTTCCATTTCCAATTCCAATTCTCCCCCATTTCTCTCCAAGCCATGAACGAACCATTCCAGAAGCCCAGAAGATCGATCAAATCCAGGGAAGTTGGCTCCAGGTACCTCCAGACCACTCCAGCTTCACCCTCTCGTGACATCAATGGCGGCCACCCATCTCCATCCCCTGTTTCTCAAGCTCCTGCTTCCCCAGCCCGCACCAATAAGTCCACCGCCGCCGCCCGCAAGTCCCGCAATCACGACGACCCGGCATCCACTCGCGGCAGCGGCCTCCTCTGGCCTTCGTCCGCCATCTCTTCCAACCCATCGACCGATAATATCGCCACCGCCGCTCATGGCGGAGTCAAGACCGCTAAAACTCTGGGGGATCATTTTCGGGGGAGCAAGAGATTGATTAACGAAGTCCTGGAAGAGAAGAAATCAGACCCAGACAAGTTATCATCCGCCGCCGCCAACAGCGGGTTCTCCGCTCTGGGAAGACAGAGGAGCGGCAGAGAAGTAGCCAAGTGCGAGAGCGACAGAGCGATTCAGTTTCAGAAGGAGAATCACCGCCCCGGAGGACTCGGCGGCTCGTTCAGGTACGCCGGCGGGAAGCTCGGATTCCGTGGAGGCAATAAACCCTCTTCCCCTTCTCCTTCTTCTTCCTCCTCTTCGACTTCCACTTCGTCGACTTCTTCCAATACCCTTCTCTACACCAACGCCTGCTACGTCCCGGGGAGATTCTCCGTCGACGAGAATGCTCTGTACAAGAGCTCCCTCCCCGGAGCCGCCACCTCCCGCCGGCAATCGGACATGTTCCCGGAGCGAATCGACCAGGACGTGTGCGACTGGGCCGGAAATTGCGCTGAATTCGAATGCTTCGACCCGAAGATTGAAAACCCAGTTAGCAACCGAAGGAGAAAATCAGGGATCGAAGTTTCTTCCAAGTACTTGAACAACCTTAACCGACGGGGCCCCGACCCGAAATCCGTACCCGGGTCGCCAGTCCTCGACGGCGGCCCGTCCCCTTCCCCAAACTTGTCCCCGAAGAGGAACAATAAGAAATTGAGCATCAAGGCAGGGTTCAGAAGGGCGCACTCGCTCACGCTCCCGGGCTCAACGGGCCCGTCGCAGTGGGCCCTATCTCCGGGCCGGACCGGGTCGCCGCCCATGACGGTGGAGAACAAAGAACGGCCCATGTCGTTCTCCACGTGGAAGCCGCCGACGAGCCCGAAGAAGCATGGGGGCATGGAGAAATTGCTGAGCATGGGGCTTGATTTCTTCAAGAGCAGCGCCAAAATCAAGAGAATTTCTTCTTCTTCCTCGACTTCTACCTCGACATCAACCTCGAATTCTTCTTCTTCCTCCGCCGCCTTCTCTACCTCGTCATCGTCCAGTTCGTTGTTGGACAACGCCGAAAACGTCCATCAGCTGAGATTGATCCACGGCAGGCTGCTGCAATGGCGGTACGCCAATTCCAGGGCTGAAACAACCAACGAGAAGTTGGAGAAACAAGCCGAGGTGGGTTTTTTTCTTCTCTTCTAGAGTCCAGTATCCACTCAGCTTCAGGATTCTGAGTTTTTTCCCGGATGTTAATTTTGTATGTTGCAGAGTGATATGGTATTAGCGTGGAGCACAATTGTGAGAAAGCGGCAGAATGTTGTGAAGATGAGATTGCAGCTCCAGAGGGAACAACTGGAGGTGAAACTGGAATCAATTCTCCATTGGCAAGTAAGTTTTATCACCGGAAAGTAAAAACCAGTAAACCATCATCAATTGTGCTGTAGTGTTGATGCGGTGTGCAAGAAACTTACTAACGTTGTTGGATTGTGACACGGTATTTGAATTTGTTAGTATTTGCTTAATTTTCTCGGTCTTGTGGCACAGATGAATGCTCTGGAGAGATGGGAGGAAATGGAAAGGCAACACACTGCAGCATTGTCGAAAACACAGGAATCCTTGAACGCTGTGGTTTGCAGAGTTCCACTGATCAAGGGCGCAAGGGTAACAACCTATATTATCGTGAATTGGCTTCAAGCATGATAATCATAAGGAAATAGTTCAGTTTTTGACAAAATGGTAATGTGGGTAATTGGCAGGTGAACGAGGAGCTGACTTCTCTGGCATTCAGGCATGCTACAGATTTGACGAACTCCATCAGATGGGCTTTGAGCTCATTTTCATCTCCGGTATGTATGCATATTTAATATTTTTACTGCAGTAAGTCACTTGATGCGAGATGAGTGGAATGAAATGGAGAGAAATGAGTGAACTTGAGGGCATGGCTTTTATGGGTTGTTTGTTTTTCAGGCCGATGAGACGGTGGAGATGGTATCAGAACTGGCGAAAGTGGTTGCACAAGAGAAGTTGTTGATACAAGAGTTCCACGAGATTCAGCACACCATATCTGCGCTACAGGTTGAGGAAAGCGACTTGAAGGCTGCCATAATCCAGCTCACTTCTTTGCAGCTTTTGCAACAGCATCACCAAAAGCAAGAAGAGCGGTGCTGACTGTTGATGGAGGGAGACAGAGGATTCTTTTCTTTCATCTTCTTGTTATTTTTTTCTGTTGTTGGTGGTGAAATTTTTTGGGGACACAACAAGGATTGGGGCGGTGACAGTTGGAGTTGGAACGAAGCAAGAGGAATTTGTTAATTTTTGAACTGTTCAAACTCCAGATGTCACCCTCCATAGGGTACTAATAAAATCATTAAAAACAAAATAGTGCAATTTTCCTATCCTCCTTTAGATTCCTTGTTTTGTTTCCTTTTACCGGATGATCCAAGTTTGTGTTTCGACAGACACTAGCTTATTACCCAGTCACTTGGCAGGACGTAGTCACGAAAATTGACTCTTTGATTCTATCTGATATTACCCCTTAACATGTGTGCGGCGATGGCCGGAGGTTTGTCAACAACACCATAATAATATATGTAAAGTCATTACCCGTTAATATGTATGTGGCGATGGCCGGAGGTAGGTCAACAACGCCATAATAATATGATGAAAAGTCATTATCCCATTGCATTACAAAAGAAACAGTAAAACATAAACACTATAATGGACAATCCAAACCAAGCTATTAGCCTTATATATAGCCACTATTGTCATGCAACATGATGCTCCTAAAGTGAACATGAAAAATCAAAGGAATGCTTACCTGGTTCCAATTACCGATGGTAAAAACGAAAACCACCAAGAGATTTCATAAGAAAAACCCAATCTGGATTGCCCTTATACCAAAAACCACAGGGACACAAAAGGCGATAAATCCCTGGTTGAAAAAACAAAAACCAGCAATGTCCAAATCAAGTCGATGGAATGCGTCGGCCAGTTTTTTCTGATAAATAGTTTTGTTAATTAAAATGACAAGAAAAAAAAATGAAATTCAAAGCATGCAATTTTCTGTAGAAATCTCATATACAAACAAAAGAAAAAGGCAAGCTATATATGCCTGGAAGCACCAACAGATAATAATTTTTGTCAATATCCCTACCACTGTGAAATCCTACCAAATCACTCCTAACCACTTTGCTACACTAAACACACAAATGACTTACAACTCTGTACTTTTTATCTCTTCAGTCTGTATAAGTCAATCGCCATGAACCCTCCCCATTATCATGATTCTTATCCTTCTCGACAACAAACACACTGATTGGTCCACTCTTACCCCTTCTTCATGGCAACTACATGGTATTTTGAATCAGTGCAAATTAATTCAAACAACCATTCCTTGCTGCAATTTATGGCTTGGGGAAATATCACTTTAGTCATAATACTAATTTACATGAAATGAAAGAAATGATCATTATAATAGCCTTATAAAATTTAGAGTACCAATGGTGATTCCTCTCTTCTCCTCGGTGGCTTTGTCAATAGAATGAGATTGATGACTATCTCTACCAACGCATTCTATATGATCATAGTATGGCCTTTTGTGTAAATCATTTCTACCTTGCCCATTTTCACACCCCAACTCCAAGAGCTAACTTGTTGGGGCTCTCCTCTAGGTAAACAACTTGTATCAACATCAAACATGAAAACAAAAATTGCTTTGGTTGAGATACTAGTATCAGGATCTTGTGCTCTGTAGAAGGCAAAATCGTTTCTCAGGCATTGTCAACCCCAATCAATTTGAAGTGGGCCATTGCTCTCTTACCGTCTAAATTAAAGAGCAAGCTCAGGTTAGCCTCTTTTATATCTTAACTTGACAATTTTTTAGAGGAGATACAATCATGATTCACAATTCTAAAAACAACCACCTCAGGTAATACAATCTTATGGAAACAACACTAATGAAGCTCCCAAATTACAATTATGTACATGTTTCCTATGAGGGTGTGCATGTGCAGATTAAGAAAAATATAAGGATTGAGGAGGGAGCTTACTTGGTACACGATTTTTATGAGCAAAAATCCCGTCAATAAATTCCAGGTGGATATGTCCAATCGATCGGGTCTAGACATGCGTATATATCAACATGCTATACTACAAACACAGAGAGTTTGGTTTGTCCTTGCCATGACAACATATGCTCACCGTGTATTTATTCCTTGCAAAGAGAAGGATATCAAACCATCCTGTATCTGCTCCGAATATGAACATCACTCGTACTTTTTACATTATAGTAATTAGAACCGCACTTTTAAATCTGGAAGCAAGTGACCACTATCACAAAACATCATTGTAAAAACTTATCTGCAATCATGAGGTTATTTCGCTAAAAAGAGACCATGTTTTATATGTTGAAGATTAGCATATAGCTTGAATAATTCAATTCGACAATGATCTCAGCTCTTAATATAAATTTTGTGTAAAAGTGGTATGATTGAAGCTATTCTCTATGTTAACACTAATCAGAATAGTCTTTGTTTACTGGAAACTAACCTAAAAAACATTTCAAATCAGAAAAATAATGATACTGAAAAGGAGTATCATAACAAAAGCAACAAAAGTATAGCTATTTATCTTTAATCAACTCAAAAGTCAACCTAGAAGATCAACCAAAAGAACTGATGTTAAGAGATCGCACATTACTGTCAAAGAAACTAAATAACACATCAGCCAGCTCTCCAAGCAAGAACACTTAACATTTCCATATTTACCCCTCCGGAAACATAGCGCAAAAATTGAATTGAGAAATGAAAATAGTCTAAATGATCGAGAGGTGGGTGTGGGGTTGTCTACTAGATCATGGATGCCTTATTTCAAAATCGAGACGTGGTCCAAGTTGACTTTTAACTATAATAAAACTAAAATGATTATAATACCCTTATTCAAAATGTGATATCTTTCTATATTGTTTAAATTAAAATTATCTATATCTGTCTGATTCTCGTATTCTCCATGAGATCATTTTCAATTGTTATTATAGCTAAAATCATATATTAAACACGTCATCATACTCATAATCAAACAATCAATCATACACTAAAAATACAACCTATAATATACGATCGGTAACTACGTATCTAAGTGGAGATCCCTGATATTCGGAGGCCCTGTGCCGGAGGGCGGGCCAGCACACCCTCTTGGCCGGCCCTGACTCAAACACAAGACCTCTCATACTATGAGACACTCTATGAGCACTCTATGCAATGGGATGGGTGGATATCTCAATCCACGTACTCGTTATGGCTAACTGTAAGTTAGGTCGGGTAATAATCGTGTAGATACAGGGCGGGCGAGGCGGGTCGATCCATCCTTTTTTTTTTTAAGAACGTCGATATTTAACTCATTTAGAAAACAAATTTAACTATCATATTAGTTAAATTATTAATTACCCATCCCAAACATACTAGAACAGGTCGGATCGCAAGGGTCAAATCTCATCACGACGTTTACGTGAGTAGGGCTGAAAATTTGCCTGTCTCGTCCCTGACCCTGTCTGACCCATTCCTGAAGGGTCAAGATGTATAACTGACACGTTCCATCCTTGTCTCCTTCTTGACCCTGTCTGACCCTCAAAGGACGGGACGGACCGGGTCAGTGGGTCAACCCTAATCAACACACTACTTTTTTACAAATTACGTTTTCGTACCCAAAATTATTTTTTCTTACAATTTAGTACCTAATTTTTTTTACAAATAAGACCATATATTTTGATGGTAAAATTACGTTTTGGTACCCAAAAATTTTCATTTTTACAAATTAGTACGTAAACTTATAAAACTTTACATAAAGGTCCAATGTGGTGTGAGATATTTGTTGTTGCTAAGAGTCACAGGGTCAAAACATGCCTCGTCCCTAAGTTGTCTCTACCCGTCCCTACCCTTACAGGATCAACAAATGACTCGTCCCTAATCTGTCCCTGTAGACAAATTGACCCGTCCCGATCCTTAAGGACGAAACGGATCGGGCGGGTCAGTGGGTCTTCCGGATCAACCTTTCACACCCTATAAATCTATAAGTGACTGCTAGATTTTCATTTTCCACTGGGGAAACAACACCTATGATGAAGCAGCTGTCGTACTGTTCTTTCTATGACTTGGTAATATTGTAACATGCGAGCAACTTGTGGCTTAGTGGTCTCGTGCTATGATCCATTGGGACAGAACTGAAATATTAATTGACCAAATTAAGGGTACCCATGCCGTCCCTAAACGTGGCCATTTTTATGTTTTTTGCCTTGTTGCTGACTAGTTCTTTCTTTACTTACTAAAATATTTTCTTGTAAGCCCTTGTGATTTGTGAAGGTCAATCTATTTTTTGTGGTTGCTTCTTTCGCCCTGCTGATTTGATATTGTTTTGTGATGTAAACAGGGGCGGTTGTGCAGGGCGGCAGAGTGAACATCACAATGAGTTGGGGAACTTTCTTGGTTTCTAGTGTTTTCGCTTTGTAGTTGTTTCGTTTTCTGTTTGTTTACTAATTGCTTGTACTGGGATTGATTGGGGATATTATCAGCGGAGACCGAATCAACCAAGTTTTTGATAATATTATCGTAATAAAATATTTGTGGGATTCATTTGAAAATTTTGCCTGGGGATATTATCAGCGGAGACCGAATCAACCAAGTTTTTGATAATATTATCGTAATAAAATATTTGTGGGATTCATTTGAAAATTTTGCCTAAAATTTTTAAATTGAAAAAACTGGTCTTAATTATATAGAATTTAAAACTAATAATTAAAAGTCAATTTCTTTATATTCAAAACAAAAAAAAATGAAAATAAATTCTTCAAAACGTATGAAATTCATTTATACCAAATGGTAAGTAAGGGGTCGTTTGGTTCATGGATTTGAAAAATGAAGGTTTCGATTAAAATCTAGGTTTGCAAAACCATGGATATATGATGGAATTGCCTCATTTGGTTTTTGGTACAAACCATCGTTTGCTTGTTGGATTTCATGATGGATTTAATATTGTTATATTTGTGATTGTATTAGAAATTTATCTTATTGTCCTTTTTTTTTTACAAAAACCTTATTGTCCTTATTGAGCATTATTTATTTTTATATTATATTTTTTGTTATAAAACAATTTTGATCCAATAGCTTCGTCCCACTACCACAATCGGAACAAATAAACATCATTAATCAATAACAACTTCATATTATACACACAATTAGACATTTCGCTAAGATTTTCAATGTTGCAAAGTATGCTTTGAGATTAATCATGTAGTGCATGCGTGCAATGAATAATAATGAATATTGAATACAAAATTAATATGCACTACAAGTTGGTCATTAGTAAATATAAGAGGATAAGATGGTGATTAGTAAAATAAGTAGGGTTAAAATTATAAAAAGTCTTCATGGACTTTGTACCTAACACAAATCTTACCTCTTGGCCTGGGGTGGAATTCTCAAGTTCGTGAGGTCCACGAATTTGGACCCTCAATAGGGCTAGTAGTCGGTTGGTATCCGGTATAATCCAGTATTCGGTATACCGGAAACAGACATTGTGCCCGCCTAATACCGATACCATATGTTAACCGATATACCGGTATACCGGATAGTCGGTAATCGGTATTAAACCGGTATACCGAATACTGGGTCGGCCGGTCAGGGATGGCGAGAAGGAAGTCGACCTTGGGGTCGGCCGGTCGGGGATGGCGAGGAGGAAGTCGACCGTTGGGGAATGCTGTTGGTGGTGAAGAGAAGAGGACGACGAAGATGTTGGGGGTGACTGGTGAGCTTCGGCGAGAACTGTTGTTGCTGGCTACGGACGCTGGTGGTGAAGAGAAGAGGAAGAAGAAGGCCGAGGTTGGCTGCTGGGGGCTGCGAATCAGAGGAGAAGAAAGGAGTTGGCTGCTGGGGAGGGAGGGAGGTCGATTGCAATATTAGGGATTAGGGTTGTTGGTCAACGCCTGTTGTCCCAAATCCCAATTTGCATTTCCCTAATCAATTCCCCATGTGCGCTGGGTGACTCACTCCTACTGTCACTCTAGAAAATGGCCAAGTGTAACCACTTCCTAAAGCGTAGTATAGCGGGTTTGGGTTTTAATGTCAACCCGGGTCCTAGATGTGATGACTACTCAGTGAATTCTTATTATCTAGCGGTGAAACTTTAGTTCTTATTCAAACAAGCAAAACAAGCAAAGCAATTAAACGGTTGTTTTCAAGTCGAGAGAGGTCACCCGGATATGGTTCCTCTAGACTGCAGTTAAGCCGGATTGTAATTTAGCAAGTTCAATTTCTATGATAGTTATACTGCGGAAGGTTCTTAAACAGTCTGAAGTCTCGACTAAAGCTCTCCAGACCCTCTCAATCTGAGTCCCCAGCGGGCGACTAACCTCCACCGGAGTAAACAGATTGAGGCCCTAACGAACCAAACCTCCACTACCGACGTAAATTCGGTACATAATAGTGAATTGGCTCCTCGACTAAAGTCGCCAATTCACTACCTTCAATTAAGGGTGCTCTATCAACCTAGGCAGATATTCTCTTTCTAGGCCAAAGCATAAATAACAGGAATTTTATCAGGATTCATGTCATTCAATCATTCAAACCTCAATTGAATATAATCAAATCATAGAATCTGTACTTGGGTTTATACAATCAGACCTAACATACAATTCTAGGATTCTCCATACCCAAATGAATAAGAAAACTACTCCATAGAGAGATGGAAAATCTAGCTCAGATGCGGAAACCATACTATGAAGGATGAGAATCTGCTTCTGGCGCTCAATCGGATCTTCTCCAAGCTCAAGTCGGGCTCCAATGGTGATGAAGATCAAGCTAGGGCACTTGGGACTCAGTTTCGTCACTTTCTGTCTCTAGGTATCGCTCTGTCTCTCTAAAAATCGGAACCTCCTTCTCCTTTGGCTCAAATCTACCTAAAAGGCCAACCCTGGGGAAAACACGGTCGAGGGCACGACCGTGCTTTGGTTTTGCCCGCCCGTGTTTTGCCCCGTGTTAAAAACACGCCCGCGTCGGCCAAAACATGGTCGTGCCTAAATATGGTCACAGCCGTGTTTTGCTTTAGGCCAGCCCGTGTTTTGCTTTTCCATCAGTTCAGCTCTCGGCAATAAAAACACTGGCATGCCTGTTTGTGTACACGACCGTGTTTTGGTTTAGGCAAGCCCGTGCTTTGGCCCCAGCTCGACCGAATGACTTCCAAATGCCCCGAAACTCGTGCTTAGCCTTTCCTTCGACGTCTGGGACCTGAAATATGACAAAGTAGCACAACCCGACGTAAAACGGGCCAAAATACATGACTACTCGCCGCAAATGGATAAGAACTAAGGGTGCAAACATGTGCAAATACATCGCTATCACTGGGCGCTATGTTTTACTTTTTTTTTTTTAATATTCGGTATTACTGAATGGAAATTATACGCCCGAATACCGATACTGGCGGTACGGTATTCAGTAATACCAAATACTGGTTTACCGATTACCACCCCTAACCCTCAAAGTCCGTGGATCTCATGGATTTATTCCTGCTAAATCCATCAAGCAAGGATTGTGACGAATTCCATGAAGCAGATTTTGTGTGCTTCCACTTGTTGAGGTGCGATTTGCCACAATACCCCAAATTTCTAATGAGAATTGACTCCTATATTATCATATTATTAATACCAATTCTCCTTTATGAATCTATTTCCCAAAATAATTATTCAGCCCAATTGTACATAAGACTTGCATTTTTATACCACTCAAATTGACCGTGGTATTCATTTCCTAAGTCGAATAACTTTCATATGCTGGAATTAACTACTCTAATGCATTAAACCACAGTTACGAAATTGGGGATTGGGGAAATAATATGGAAATGTATAATAATCTAAAAATCATCCTAGAAGAGTAACAAGGTAATTCTATTCTCAATCACACTGACAAAAAGGAAGGGGGGGGGGGGGGGGGGGGGGGGGGGGGGGGGGGGATGGGGGTCTCTCTCCCCGCTCTCCTTCGTCTTCTGCGAAGGCTCGGCCAACTTCTAATCACCTTGGTTCTTTCTATCTTCCTGGTTTGCCTCAGTAATCAACAACAACAACGACACCGCAAATCTAAGAAAATGGGTGCTCAATTGAATCTGGGTGCAGAGGAGTTGCAAAAGAAGGGGCCTCTGCCTCCCGCTCCTCCGGCGCTTGCATTCAAAGCACGGCGGTTCATACCTATGGGTGACTGTCCATATAGGAAAAAAAGATGAAGAATATAAACTCGATTCAAAGAATTGATCGGAGTGCAGGTAAACGAAACCGTGGGTTAATCCTGGTTGATCGTACTTTGGAGACTGCGAAGCGGCGGCGTTCAGTTAACGTCGTCTTTTGGGTTTTCAAGCTCCCTTCAGTGGAGGAATTGGATTTGGAAGAGCTGGTATTCAAACAAACCATTATGGTTGCCAAGTCTAAGATGGCAATCGGGAATGCCTCTCTTCCCTCGGTCTCTTTGGATTCTGATACATTGTTCCCAAACGAACGTAGCCGGCGGCAGGAAGGGGATACACCTACCGCTGATCGGAACTCCGCCGTCAATGGTTTTTGGACAAAAGATTCTCCCATTAGGCGGTTGAGTGTTAGGAAGATACCTCCTATGGATTTGGTTTCCGAGAATAAAGGGATTCCAATAACCAAGTTTCAAATTCCGATTTCCTGGGCGAAGTGTTCTATCTCTAGGAGATATCTATTTCCCCGATACCGTGTGGGACTGGGAGTCCCTATTGGTGACTTGACCCGGCTCTTATTTAAGGAACTCGGCGCTGGAACTCAAGCTCGGAGTTTAACCTTAACCCGAGCAACAGACCAGCCACGAGCACATCCGACCGCGGTCATTCCCAATAGCCCTTCCCACGCAGGTAATTCTTCGAGCTCTTCTCTGCTTCCCCGTTCCTTTAAGCTGCTTGCTAGCCCACTGATCAAACGTGAAAGATTGGGTGGGTGTAGCGCAGGCAACGGTAGTGTTAGCAACAGAGGGCGTGGTACATGCTTGTTATTAACGTGGCCACGGCCGGTTGGAAGGGATGAAATGATCTCTAACAATAATGATTCTACTTTGCAGATTCAAGCCATGGCACACGTAGCTTCGGATCAAGTGGTGCAATTCTCCATGGAGGAGGTCCAATCGACGAAGTATCGTGCTTCTCACTCCCTGCTTGGTCGAGTTTTCACCTCCAATAGAATTTCCACCACTGAATTGAGAGAGGCTGCTCTCACGCATTGGCTCATCCAAGGAAGGCTTCGGGTGGTTTTGGCGAAACATGGGCTGGTTGAGTTCATGTTTCGGAATGAAGAAGCTCGGCTCTGAGTGCTTAAATGTACCCTTTGGGTCCTCAATGATCACATTGTTCACCTCCGCCCTTGGACCCCGATGGTCACCAAACAAGTCTTTGATGACCTTGCAGTTGTTCCATTCCGGGTTCAATTGTGGGACATAAAGGAAGAATGCTGCACACCGCAATTCGGGAGGAAAATGGTGAGCGCTACCATCGACAAAGTTCTTGAATCGAATCTTTTTGCTTGTCAAGATACTGGGCGCTGGTTCGTGAAAGTCAGGGCATTAATCGATTTTACTAAACCTCTTCGATCCCAGATTATGCCTACTAATGATGATACTGGCTGCTTCTGGGTTAGCCTCAAGTACGAATATCTACCGAGTTTCTGTTATCATTGTGGCAGGGTGGGCTATTTGATGCGTGCATGCACGTTTCACCCGCCATCTCGCAAGGAAAAGTTTGGACCTCACATGTCCACTCGCAAGATGGGATCCCGTGTCTATGACGCTGACAATTCGAGCCTTCCTTTTTCAAGGGGTGGTAACTCAGTTTGGGTGAACAAATCACTCAAGGAGCAGAGAGAGGGTGCTGATGGGAATGGCTCGGCTCTTTCTGGTGAGACACATGACCCACCGGTCCAGGTGAGGGATTGGCAACAGAGCTTCCCGCCGCGGAGGTCAAATGTTGAGGTAACTGCTGGACCTCAGCATCGCCAGAGTCCTCGGGGCTTCAAAGTGGCGAAATCTCCTAAGATGCAGATTGGGCGAGCTGGGTGCCCTCCTCGTCTGCAAAATCAGCAGGCCGGTGGAAGGATTGGTCCAATGTGCCATGCCGAGAAACAAGTTTGGGAGGACGAGAGAAGGAAAGATAGCCTCGGCCGGAGTACCCCCTTGGTGGTGTCGGAATCTTCGGCGCTTCCTTCCGATGGGGCTGCCGGTCATGTGCCTACGGAGAAAAATAATGCTACCCTGGATCCTGTCGGAGGCTCATTTTGTCTGATTCGGATGATGATGCCCCGCCGCCCCCAGTTCTTGGTGCTCCTGGCATAGCACGCGAAGGGAAGACGAAGCAGCGTCTCCATGTGAAGTTGGGGGAGAAGAAGCTGGCGGCGGAGGTCTCTAACCCGCGCGCTGCCCCCCGCCAGTCTCGGCCGAAATCGAGTGGTGGTTCCAGCCGATCTAAGGAAGTGGTGGCTGACCAGACCCAGGCGGTTTCGATTCGATCTGGGAAGAAAAAAGGTGGAAGTAAGGGTAAAGTTACCCAACCAGAGCAAGTAAGCGAAGGCAGCACTCCGATTTGCCCTGTTCCTGAGAAAGGCAAAATGGTTATGGAGGAAGCTAATGCGCCGGTGGACTCTGATGGCTCTCCATCTTATGAGGATGAGCTCCGTTATGTTATCAAGAGTAGGGGCTCACCTGATGCTCAAATTCAAGCTGGGCAGGTGAAACAGGTGGTAGCGGCCTTTGAGGCGAATTTAGCCATCAATGAGCTTACTGACCACTCGGAGCCTGCAGAAGGTGATATGATTCTGAAGCTGAATGAATATGGCTCTAATCTTGAGGAGGGAACTCGCAAGCGGCCTCTCCAAGATTTAGCTGGGGATGTTGCGGATAGTCCAACCCCTAAGAGGCAATTTGTGGAGGAGAATGCAGCAGCTGAAATGGTGGAGGAAGCCAGCCAAGAGTGGCCCCAAGCAGATAAATGAGGCTTCTGGCCTGGAATATGAGAGGGATTGGGCCATCCCTCACATTCCAAACAGCTTTGAGTTTAGTTCGTTCCAATAAGCTGGACCTTGTCTTCTTTTCATAAACAAGGTCGTCCAGGCGCGTAGTTTCCCGTCGTTTGAGGGGGTTAGGTTTCGAGTCGGCTCAGTGTTTTTTTGTTGATGCTATTAATGGTTCTGGTGGTCTTGTAGTTGCTTGGTCCCTCAAAGTTGATGCTTCGGTGTTTTTTCATTCGAGTTTTTGTATTGGTTCGAGAATTAATGATAATAGTTCTTCGTATGTGGTGCTCTGTGTTTACCTAAGTTGTAATATCGCATTGAGGGCAGTCCAATTGGTCCATGTTCGTGAGATTTGTGAAGGTTTACAGGTCCCCTTTGTGATAATTGGCGACCTTAACGTAACCTTGCAGGAGGGAGAAAAAGATGGTGGTAATCCTTGGAATGCTTCTCAAGCTCTAGACCTTCGCAATCTGGTCCAAGACCTTGGGATGCATGATCCAGGATACCAGGGTGACCCTTTTACTTGGACTAACAAACGAATGGGGGTGGCTTGTATTCGGGAAAGGCTGGATAGGGCTATGTGTTCCCAACGCTGGATGGATCAATTCCCTGATACTCTTGTGAAGCACTTCACTGATCAAGGATCTGACCATCGGGCTGTACTCCTATATGATAAACCCTATGTCTAGATGTTTCGCCCCCTGTTTCATTTTGATGCCAGGTGGGCAGATAACCCGGAGGTTAAGGCGATGGTAGCGTACGTTTGGCAGGAACCAGTTCATGGTACCCCAATGTTTCAGTTGTGGGAAAGATTAAAAAAGCTCCGTCATTTGCTCTACGACTAGAGTCGAGCGGGTACCACCAACTCCCTGCGTAATATCCATACCTTGCAAAATGAAATTTCCAGGATAAAAGCGGTTCATCCGATTGATTGGCAGGAAGTGACAACTTTAGAATCGGAATTGAATAGGCAGTGGGAGGCCGAGGAGCAATACTGGCAACAAAAATCACGTGTCCGTTGGTTGAAAAGAGGGGACCAAAATACCTCCTACTTCCACACGGTCACACGAACCCGGCGAAAAAGGAATTTTGTCTCCGGATTGTTTATTGACAATGGGGACTGGATCACTGAGGAGAAAGGGAAGGCGGACATTACGACCACCTTCTATCAACATCTCTTCACCTCAGAATCTCAAATTCATGATATGAATGAGCGGGTGGCTGACCTCCCTATTGCTTCCAACGTGACTCCGGAAATGAATGCCACCCTGACCGCTAAGGTTAGTCCAGATGAGATCCGCAAAACGGTCTTTGCCATGGGCTCAAAGCAGGCGCCAGGCTCTGATGGCTTCACGGGGAAATTCTTTAAAGCCTACTGGGGGATTGTGGGGGAGTCGGTGGTGGCTGCGGTTGGCTCTTTCTTTGCTACTAGCAGGATGCTCCGCAGTTTTAACCACACCTGGTTGACGCTTATCCCAAAGGTGGATCAGGTGGAATCCATGCGTCAACTTCGTCCCATCAGTTTATGCCAGTTCATATATAAAGTGATTACGAAGATCATGGCGAAGCGGCTGGCCGGGATTTTGCCCCTCATCATCTCTGAAGGTCAGAATGCTTTTATCAGGGAAAGACAGATAGTGGATAATATTCTGATAGGCCATGAGTTAATGACTATTTGAAGATCAAAACCCAGGGAAAAAAAGGATACATGGCTCTTAAGGTTGATATGGAAAAGGCCTATGACAGAGTTGAATGGTCCTTTCTTCTTGCGGTTTTGGAAAAAATGGGCTTTAACTCGATATGGTGTGGATGGGTGCAGGAATGCTTAAAGTCAACAACTTTCTCGGTCCTTATGAATGGTTCTCCGTCAGGTTTCTTTGCGCCCTCTAGGGGGCTCCGGCAGGGAGATCCCCTCTCTCCCCTTCTTATTGTGCTTTGCACTGAGGGCTTTGCTGCCTTACTCCGGAAAGCCATCTCCGACAAGAGGCTGGAAGGAGTGAAGGTGGCTCCGAGGGCTCCCCGAATTTCTCATTTGTTCTTTGCTAATGATTCTTACTTATTTCTCCGGGGTTCTCTCCAGGAGTGTGAGAATTTGATAGAAGTTCTAAATGATTATGAGGAGCTTAGTGGCCAAAGGGTTAATTTGGAGAAATCGGCTGTTTGTTTTAGTAAGAATGTCTCGTTGCCTGATCAGGATTTCTTGGCGGCAATCCTTGGTGTGGGCCCTGTAGGGGTTCAAGATAAATACCTTGGTCTACCCACTTTGATTGCTCGCTCCAAGACGGCCACGTTTCGATTCCTGGAGGAGAAGCTTTTAGAACGTTTGCAGGGTTGGAAACGCATGACTTTATCTTGGGCAGCAAAGGAAACTCTGATTAAATCTGTTGCCTTAGCTCTTCCGCTCCATGTGGCCAGATTCTGGTGGGGGGTTGATGATGGTCGGTCCAGGATTCGGTGGGTCTCCTGGCGTAATTTGTGTAGAAGTAAACATGACGGAGAGATGGGTTTTCGCCGGTTCGAACAGTTTAATCAAGCGTTGTTGGCTAAGATAGGATGGCGAATTTTGAATGAACCCCAGTCCCTCTTAGCTCAGGTCTATAGAGGGAAGTATTTTCCACAGGGATCCTTTCTTTCGGCTACGGCTCCGTCCCGCCCATCCTGGGGATGGCAAAGCATTCTCTTTGGGCGGCAGTTGTTGACTAAGGGTTTGCGGTGGCAGATTGGGAATGGCCAAAAGGCCCCTTTGCTGAACTCAAAAACTGGATCCCGAATCAGCATCCTTCCTCTCCTGTGTACAACCCCCGGGTTCTGCTGGCAGATGAGGAAGTGATGGTCTCTGCTGTCCTCCGTCCAGGGGAAGGGAGTTGGTGTGAGGATCGGCTGAGCCAGTGGTTTGACTCCCCAACTTGTCAAGCGATTAAGGCGATACCACTGCCTTGGGAGCATATTGAGGATCGATTGATCTGGCATGCCACGGAGGATGGAATTTTTACAGTCAAATCGGCTTATCATTTGGCAGTTCGGCTGGACCAGGAGAGTGGGAGATGGTGGGCGCAGGTTAGTTGGATGGACAAACGTAGCTGGATCCGGGTGTGGGAAGCTAATGTCCCTCCGAAGCTGAAGGTGTTTGTCTGGCAAATCTTGACCAGAATTTTACCAACGACTGAGGCACTAATAGAAAGGAAGGTGGAGGTCCTACCCCGTTGTCCTGTCTGCTGGGCTTCAAGCGAGACAATGGAACACTTGTTTCTTGAGTGTCCGGTGGCTACGGCTCTGTGGTCGCAGGCAGGGTTTGATTCTCTTGGCGAGGGGTTGCCCCGTCATACTTTCCCCCTCTTTCTCAAGAAATTGCTGGCTACTGTGCATCAACCTTCGCAGTTCATGGAGGTAATTGCTGTTCTGTGGAGAATTTGGAGATCCCGAAGTTGGGTGGTCTTTGAAGGGAAACAGTTCAGCATTCCGACTCTCTTGAGACAGTATAACCAACAGGTAGGGGAATGGCTCGGCCTGCCTAGGAACCCTCAGGCTTCCCCTCCTCATCTGCCTGCTCCTCCTGTTGTGGAAGTAAGCGGATCAGGGGGACCTGTGTGTCGTTGGGATGGGGCTGTTCGACGTGGGTCGCACTCTGCTGGAGGTATGGTTCTTCTCAATGGGGCAGGGACGCCGCTCTGGGCTGAGGGGTTCAGTTTCCCAACCTGGATGATCCAATGGTGGTGGAACTACTTACTCTTCGGGAAGCAGTTCGTTGGTGTTTGGCGCAGGGGTTTCTGATCATGCGGTTTGAAGGCAATGCTAAGGTGGTCATTGAGAAGATCTGCAGGGCTGATGTGCACGACAGTCGGGTGGGGGCTATTTTGGAGGAGATGATTCAGATTTTCAGGGGTAATCCGGGCTTTAATGTGCGATTTGTAGGTCGGGGTAGCAATAGGGTAGCTCATTTGGTAGCTAGACAGGCCCTGTCTTTATTCCCGACTACGTGTCGTTATTTTGATTTCCAGACCTGGCTGGCTTCCAGAGTGTAACTATCGATTGGTTTCTATCAATTAATGATTATCTTTTGTAAAAAAAAAAAGAGTATCAAGGTAATTCTGCTTTCAAATCCATAATTTGATTCAACAAAATCCATCATCAACCCCTTATTTTTCAAAGTCAAATATTTGATTGAGACTTCTATTTTTCTAATCCCACAAGCAAAATGCTCCTTAATAAGGCCTCATTGTAACCCAAGATCATAAAGATTTTATTATGACAATATATGGAGGATATATCATGTAGAATACAACATTTTTTACTTGAATTTAGCCCACAATGCATACATTGGAAATAAATTATATATTTCTTATACATAATAAACAATGTAATATCTATAATTTATAATCCATACATTCTTTATATTTTCCAAACAACAATTCTTTTAGGAAATATAAATTCTTATTAATGCATACACTACAGAAATTCACAATTTCTCCAAGCAAAGTTCTAAACCAACCTATCGTGTTTTGATGTTTGGAGTTGTATACTTGTATTACCTTTGGGTTAGGTTTGACAATTGACAACATTGTTGTCACGCCAGTGGATGGTTGAATTTGGTATAGTTAATGTTGGTTATGGAACCGGTTGGAATAACATCGGTATGACCGACATGATAGATTTTCAAACTCTAAATAAAATGATGATATTCAAGTGAGTTTAATTGAGAAAAATACTATTTTATGATTTATTTCATCCATTTGAATATTAAATAGTGATGTTATTTGTTGGTTTCAAGTATAAATGTTTGAGTGTTGACAATTTTAGGGGTGTTTAATTGGTTACTATGGTAATTATCAAACTAAACAATTCTAAATTCTATAACCATGAAATAGGTCCAAACTAACGCAACAATAAAATTAACCAAAGTAAAGTTTAATCGATTTGGTTAACTGATTAACCAGATTAACCAATAGAACATCACATTATCATTAAGTGATAATTTATTCGATTAATACATAAATCCACAATTTATATAATGGATAAACATAACAATCAACATATAGTTATAGTTAACCCTTACATAAATACATGCAACTAATACTAATACAATTATCTTACAGTCAATAGAAGTATTCGCTTAACAAAAATATATGCAATGGTATGGAGTTAATGAACTGTTGGGTTTCTGTGAATTGATTTAGTCTTTTAACAATTATCATAGGCTAAAAAAGATATTGTTTTCAAGTTTTAATCCAACATAATGTATGAGTTTTTATCTAAATTAGGCTTCCATATGTTGTGGTCTACACTCTACAAATACAAATATACAGTATATGAACAATATTGAGTTTTTATCTTTTATAAGCCTAAAAAGGAGAAACGTTTAACTCTTAGTGGTTAAGCAAATTATTAAGTATGTATTTATAATATATATTAGATGTATGACGAATACTTAACTGGTTAATTTGGTTTCATTGGTTAGAAGTGTCGGAAACCAAACCAAATCACCAAAACCAAACAAGCTAAAAAAATTAACCAAACCAAACCAGTTAACCAAATTAACCAAATCAAATTATCCAAATACTACCGGCTAAAACGGTTACCACGTTTATCACTCCGTTTGAACACCCCTAGTTGACATTAAATGTTGTAGTTGACGTCGAGTTTTTTTAATGTTGTGCAACGGAGTCGGCCGACGGCCACCTTTCAACTCGAACTACTCTCTTGATGTCTCTGGTCTTCTCCTGCAAAGAGGATCTGCCAGTCGATCTCGTCGGGTACACTCTCCGACGCTCAAGTTAGTGAGTGGTTGAGGGAAGAGGAATATTACCTCGAAAAGAAACATGAGGAAATGGGATTGAGAACGAATGTATGTGCTTAGGGGGTGGAAATTGGGGCGGATTGGGCTGCCACCAACTAATATGTGGTTCACAACACGACTATAGTGGTATCCTGTTTTGTTAAATGCAATTTTGTATATCTTACTCAACGTGGGGATTTTGTCTTTCCGATTTTGGTATTCTACCTTTGTGTCATAGAGTGAAAGAGACTATAGTAGTTTTTGCTTTACGAAAATCAAATTAATCTTACACGACACACCCTATAAGCTTGCATTTGGACATTGAGTTATTTTAGCCTTTTACATAATTAGTCATTACTCCTAATATCATAAACTATTAATAATAAGCATGATGGACTTAAATGTAAAGTAATGGTTGTTATACTGATGTGGGTATAGTGGATTTTATGGTTTAACCACTGGGGTTAGTGACCACACATATTAGGATTTTGCTAACCACACCCAACCCATTACCCACAAATTGTGGGTTTGGTTATCCACAATGTGTGCAATTTGGTGCGGTTCGTGGGGTTTCCACAAACCAAACTTCCATCTTATACTGCGCTAATCATAGCGAGAGTTCACAGGTCTTGGCATTGGGGATTTTTTTTCCTTACCTTAATCTGGAAACGAAATGGCCTTATTAAAGGCCTCTAGGCGAACATGAAGAGGATACATGTCTCCATCTAGAGCTTGGTGTTATATGGAGAGAGGACACATCACGGGGGTACGTGGCCAAGGGTGATGAGTGACCTGGTGTGAGTGACCCCAGGGGTGGGCGGAGTGAGTCCAAGTTGGTCGAGGTGACCTAGGGTGGTTGACCACGGGGGGTGGCCGAGGTGTTCTGAGGTAATTAACCCCGGGGGTGGGGGGGGGGGGGGCAGAGTTACTTCGGGGTGGTTGAGGTAACCCAAGGTGATTGACTCTGGGATGGTCGGAATGACCCCGGGGTGACCAAGGTTACCTGAGCTGATTGACCCCGGGGGCCCGGAGCGACCCCGTGGTGACCGCGGTGGCCCAAGCTTATTGATCCTAGAGTGGCCGGGGTGAACCCAAAATGACCGAGGTGACCTAGTGTGATTGACCCCAGGGGCCCGGAGTGACCCCGTGGTGGTCGAGGTGGCCCGAGCTTATTGATCCTAGAGTAGCCAGAGTGACCTCAAAATGACAAAGGTGACCCAATGTGATTGACCTCGGGGAGCAGGAGTGACCTTGGTGTGATTGATCCCCGGAGTGACCCCCGAGGTGACTGAGGTGAAGTTGATTGATCTCGGGGGTGTCAGAGTGACGTCGGGGTGGCCAAGGTGACCTCATCGTGATTGACCACGGGGGGTGGCCTGATTGACCCCAAGGTGGCCGAGGTGATTGATCTCGGAGGTGCTGGAGCTGCCCCAAGGTGACCGAGGTGATTGATCCCGGGTGGCCGGAGTGACCCCAAGGTGGCCAAGGTGACTTGAGATGGTCGGAACGACCCCATGATGGTCGAGGTGACCCAAGGCGATTGACCTGGGGGTGACTATGGGGTGGCTGAGATGACCCAGGAAGATTGACACGGGGGTGATCGGAGTGATCCCAAGGTGTCCGAGGCGATCCAGGGTGATTGACCCGGGGGGGGGGGGGGGGGGGGTGGCCGTAGTGACTTCAATGTGACTTGAGGTGATTGACCCAGAGGGTACCGGAGTGACCTCAAGGTGGGCGACGTGATTGACCCCGGGGTGGCCGGAATGATACCAAGGTGACTTGGGGGGATTGACCCCGGGGTGATCCCATGGTGGTCGAGGTGACCCGAGGGTGAGACCTCAATGTGACCCGAATGACCTTGGGGTAACCAAATGGTGAGGTTATCTCCGTTTAATAAAATAAAATTTTACTTAGGGCCCACTAGTTATGTTTATATGAGTATTTTTTTTTTCATTTTGTTTGGAATGTCGTATTTTATTTAAAAATATAAGTAGATTGTCTTCAATATATTTTATATGTGCTGGAATTAGTTTGATGTTAATAATTTTCACAGTTCTACATATTTTGTTAAATCAACATGATTTGATATAAACTAATTATATCTGGTCAAATCATATCTCTTGTTAAATCGGCACAACGATATAAATGATTGACAACTTGCGATGACACTAGCAGCAGTAACACTAAGCGCACCAGTAACCATAGCCGGTCTTGTGCAGCGGGTTCATTTCAGATCCAGGGCCGCCCGGTTCTGCCCTAACCCGCAAAGTAATCGGGGTTTGGGATCCATTTTGGTAACAACATCAGAAGCTTTGATTGGTGAGCCCTTTTACCCGTCCTTGCTTCCAAGCCGAGGGCAATTTTCGATCCGCTTCGCGATCTCTTACCTCCGTCCTACTAGCTCATCGGATTGACGGATTCTCTCCTGTAGACATGGCGATGGCTACACTAGCTGCTGCTCGTCGAGTCGCTGCTCTCGGCCGAGTTTCATCCCCCGCCACATCCGTTCAGGCTGCGTCTCTCGTCCCCCGCCGCGGCCTCGCCGGCGCTGCAGGTAATCTCTACCCCCATGAAGCTTCCGTCTTTGAATATACCATTATTATTGTGCATATATAGATCCAAGAATGAGAAATTTTTTAATTCGCTGTTAGATGCATTTCCCGGTTCGTTTACCGTCTGTTTGGTCGTTGAGAAAAAGAAATTGAAATGAACGGGTTGTCTGTCTAGGGCATATTTTCAGCATTACTATCGAGGTTGGGCGAATTGAAAAAAGAAGGGGAAAAAAGAAGCTACGGGGGCTCTGATTCTTTTGTGTGTTTGTTTGGCAGATCACCATGGGCCACCGAAGGTGAACTGTTGGAGCCAACCAGCGAATCCAGCTCAGTGGAAGGAAGAGCACGTAAGTTTTTTGAACCGTTCACCATTTGGCTTTTCATTCTGAATTTTGTACGTTGTGTTGCTAGAGTTTGTCTGGTAAAAGTTTGCTTCTTTAGGCTGGACTTCCGAGTTGGGCTGAAGGGTATAACCCAGCTTGAATTCTCTGCTAGGAGAAAGGCAAATGTGAGACTGATAGAGCATTCATCGGTTGACGAGAGAAACTGTACTGATTCTTATTTCTGATTTCCTTTCCTTGCAGTTTGTAATTGTCTCTCTCGCTGGTTGGGCTCTCCTTATTGGTGGTAGCTACAAGTTCTTCACCAAAGGCAAGAAGGAAGAGGTAACTTTACACTTGCCTTCAAATGTGAGAGTTGATTTAGTCTTTTGCATTGTGGGTGTTGATGTCGACCTAAAAGCAGCGTTCTTTTCTCTTTGATGTAATGTGTGTGTTTTGGGTCAAATTTTATGAACCTAATTGTTGTCTTTACCTTTGGATTTGAGGTCATGATTAGTCAGTTAAGTTCTGCAGTTTTAACAGTAGCTTTTGAAAGCATGGCAGCTTGAATTAACTGCCTGGATTTTTCCATCGTAACCTGTTTGTCCTATATAGTTCAACATACTGAGATGATCTGTTGAAGGTTGGAGAGACTTCCCATTTCCATTTCTTACCTTCGAGCTTGTAATTTAATATGCCGCTCCCCCTTTCTGTTCTCCTCTTTTCTGTCCTTGTGTATTGTTGTTGTTCTTGTTCTCTTTAAAATTTCCAGTCCACCTGATGGGAAAACAAGAGAACAATGTCTATCACTGCATCCCTTTCTTTACATTTAGCACGTAATTATCTTTTTGAAAACCTGTTCCAAGAGATGTCTTCCTGCAGTCATTAGCACCGCCTTATATGTCAGAAACATTTAGATACAGACGCCCTGTGGCCTTGTAGCGTGGTGCAATGCCCTTCTGATATGCTTGAACTATTAGGCCAAATGATATGAAGCACGTTGAACTTGTTTTCTGGTTGATTTTATTGTGTCCACTCTGTTCATCAGGCGACACTATTAGGGCTTGTTTGCTTGATGGATTTGGTGAGGGATTTGGATCCATCATGGATTTTGTTCAAAATTCATTGTTTGCTTCATGCATTTAGGAGCAACAAATCCGTGGGTCCCACAAACTTTAAGGGTCCAAATCCGCGGACCCCACGGACTTGAAAGTCCCACCTATTTAGGTGGGAATTGATCATGGACTTTGAAGTCCATCATTTTAGACCATACTACCCCTCCTATTTCATTTCACTTCTCATACCAATGAGGGCAATAAAGGTAAATTTCACTTCATGCATACAAATCTAATTAACCAATTCCATCATGAAATCTATGAAACAAACAATGGTATTTTTCAAATCCATGATTAACCCAAAACCCTCATATATCTATGGTTTTACAAAGCCCAAGGTTTACCAAAACCTTCATTTTTCAAATCCACAAAGCAAACGACGCCTAAATGTTTTGCACCATGTCCGATTTGGATATAATCCAGCTATCTTTGCGGAAACTTAGGTTATTAACAGTCAGTTGTACTTGTACAGATTAAGGTCGTGGCATCCTCAACATATTTGTATCATTGTATGGTTGCTTTCCTATCTTGTTTTGTGTTTCCCTAACACACGATTTTTCTCTTCCCAGTTGGTAGAAGCAAAGCACTGAGGTCCATACCCTTCTCTCCTGTGGTTCCTGGTAATAAAATGTATTCAGTTGTCCTTCGCTGAGGATTCAGCCTGCCGTTTGTCACTCATTGTTTTCTTAGAACAGATGATTATATTAAGAGCGGAAAATGTTTAATCTCCTTTGGCGAGATGGATAATAAACCCTTCGCAGTTTGATGCTTCACAGTTCATATTATGACGACTGTTCTGATTTTATCTTTGCTTGAGTAGAAGGTATTTCCAATGCCAATGAAAGTACAGGGTTTTTTCGGTTTCGAAGTTTAAAGCTTAATTGGAGACTGTTTTTGTTCTCAATGAACATAACAAGTGGTTAGAGGTGGCAAATGGATTGGATTGGTGGATTGGATTGGTGGATCCATGGATCAAATGGATTGGATCTAATGGATTTATGGATTTATGAATCCAAATGATATCCTCAACCAAGGACCAATATGTAAATGTAAAAAGTTTAGGTACTAAAATGTCATAATGAAAATTTTTAGGTACCAAAACGTAATTTTTCAATGATATTTTTCGTATAAAAAATTAACTTTTAGGTACCAAAATGTAAAAAATAAAAATTATAGGTACTAAACCGTAATTTGCCAATGATCCATGGATCCAATCCATGAATCCACCAATCCAATTGGATTTGGATAAAATGGATTGGATTTAAATGGATTGAATTAGGTGGATATTTTTAATGGATTGATGAATTGGATTGGTGGATTGGATTGAAATTGCCACTTGTAACCAAGTTTTTGGATGGGTGGCCGGAGAAAATAATGACCATCTGAAATTCATTGATTCCCTCTCCACTTGAAATTTCAGAGACTAACACCTTTTCTAAAGAAATCTCATTCGGTCAGAACTCAGATGGGTCTGTTTCGTCTTTATACTCGTCTCTTTCTTGCTCCGATGAATCTGAAACCGACTCTGATTCCTTTTTGTAGATAGAATCTGCATTATTGTCATTACGTGAGCTTGCATCCATGGCAACTCCATCAGTCTGAGATACCTCATTGCCTTCCTCCAGCTTGAAAGTACCTTTGCTTAATCTGTCGTCCCTTTTCCCTGAACTGTTTTCTGAGTTTTCTGGCTTTGATAACTGAGCACCCGAAGAATCCCCTGACTCATTTACTGCTGCTATTTCCTTCATGGTCGAAGTAGTACTTCTCTTGCCCCCTTCACCTTCACCGTCTTCTTCGTTGTCATCTTCATTGCTCATCTTGTTGTTCCCCAACCATCTGTTTCTAGCACCCACCCTCCACTTCTTTCCTCTGGCCTTTCTCGAGTGGACATGTTTCGTCTTCCTTGCAGCTTCACCTGGAGAAGTAGTTCCATTGCTTCCAGCTACAGCGGCAGGCAATAATCCTTCTTCTCTGGACAACTTCCTCCTATTATCACTTCCATTATTCTCAACAATGGCACTCTCCCCATCAGATAGCTTCCTAGACGCTTCGTCCTTCTTCTCCTGACCTACTGCTACTACTGCATCATCTGCCGCCTTTGTCCCATTGGTGGAAAGAGGTTTTGATGAAGGATCCTCATCCGAACCTGCTGACCAGACCTTGACCGGGTTCTCGACCCCACGATGGTGATGACGACGATGACGATGCTTCTTCAACTCCAGATTTTCAGCTTCCTTCTGCTTCAAACTCTCAGCAACTTGGGGATTACTTTTCTTGTCTCCATCCTCTGAAGGAGTTGCATCCCCCCTCAGCAACTTGATCTCGCTCTGCTTCTCCTCGAGAGCAATCTCCAAGGCCTTCCCTTCGTCTTTTAGGGAATCGATGCTGGATTGCAGCTCCACCACTCTCCTCTCAAGCTCCATCTTCTCGGTCGTCACTTTCTGGAGCGCTGCTTTCATGTCCTCTGCTTTTCTCTTCATTTCACTGCTCTGTTCTCTCTCCTTCTGCAAATATGAGAATAACAGCAAAGCTGGTATAAGTTTATTCTAAAGGCATCCTCTTTATGGGTTAAGTCAACACTAAGCAAACCAAAAAAGCCTTAAACTTCTTTATCTCTTCTGGTTTCATTTTGGTTCACAAATTCCAGGGAGAATTCAAGCATGCATATATATTATGGGGAAATGGGAGCAAGGGTGTGGTTTACCTGCAGGAGAAGGTGAAGGGAGAAGAGCTGTTGTTCTTTGTCAGTGACAAGGAGATTGAAGATGCGCCTTTCTCTGAGCTTGTGAACCACTAGAACTCCAAGCAAAGCAGCACCAAATGCGATCAGCAGCATTACCCCATACGGCCTCCCTCTGTTGCTGTTCCCACCATTGCTGCTGCTACCGTTGAAGTTCCCCTTGATTGCCATTTCCTCTCTCTCTCTCTCTCTCTCTCTCTCTCTCTCTCTCTCTCTCTCTGCCCTTTGAAGATCAAGAGTTGGTTCAGTTTATGGGAGTTTATGTATAGGCCTTATAGTTAGTGAGAAAGAGAGAGGAGTGAGATAGAGTTTGCTGAAATGTAGGCTTTGTCATGTTAAAAGAGCAAGCTATCTACTCCTCCATTGCTGAGCTTTCTCTCTCCTGAGTCACAACACATGCACACTCCATCTACAGAGTACAGAGAGAGAGAGAGAGAGAGTTGTGTAGAAGAAGTAGAAGGGCTCAGCCATTTTTTTTTTCTGCTGATAAAGTGATAATAATATATCTCATAACGTAGAAGTTTGGAGCAAGATGGACTACTTTTTTTCCCCCTTCCATTCCATTTTCCAGGCGCTGAATCTGGAGACCACCTTTTGGATTTTGGCTTCATTTCCAAGCTTCATTTTTTGGCATTTTCCCCCCTTCTTCTCCTTTCTCTTCGGGGAAGATGGTTTTAATGTGTGCCGCCGACCTAAAACCCTACTCGCCAGAAATAGTTAATACTAGGCCAATGGAGTACAAGTGCCATTTTTACCAATATACCAAAACAAACGACTCATAATTAAATGGGAATGCGAGAGTCTAAACAAGATATATAAGCTTAACTTCAATATTGAGATTAATTATTTTTCGGTAGAACTTGGGTGTTTTTACTAATACTTAACAAGTTCAAATATTTCCTATCTATTGGTGGAAAGGTGGTTGTATAACTATAAATAATGTATTTATAGTCCAGGCTAGACGTCATCAAGTGGCAGAAAATTAGACTGATCGATAGAAAAACATACTGCAGTTTTCATCGTAACTCGAAAAAGAGTGATGAATGAGGATTGAACTCAACTGGGTTTCCCCAATTTGAGACGCGGCAGCTCCTGCTGCATGTCGATCTTTATGCACATGGATTGGTTGATTTTGGGTTCCAAGTGCAGTCATCTTTACTGCAAAGTCTTTCTACGATCTTCGATTGGCCGTTTCTCACCATTTCTTATATAGTTTCTCTTCTATGTACCTTATACAAAATTCCACGATTATTCATAAAAAGAAAAATCCACGAATTTTTGGAGCAGATCTGATCCATAACTAATCATACATAATTTTGTTTCTAATTTTACTAGCACAAGGCCCGGCCCGTTGGCCGTAAGAATTTTGTCGAGGAATATGATATATAATAATAAATATAATAGATGATTTGAAATGCATGAAATGATTATTTTCTACCTTAGTTATGCACATAACATTTTTGAAAGTGATCGAAATATGCATAATATGTTTAGACTTTAGACCTCCATGAAAAGAGGGGAAAAAATATAATATAAGCATTACATATAATTATTGAATGAAAAAAATACATATAACTAATTGTCATTCAATAATTAATTAAACCATATAGTTTAATATTAGAGTTGCTTCTCATAATACATACCAATGTTGTTAGAACCGAGCCGGGACATGACCCGATAACGCGAACGGCTCGCACTTTAGTGGTCCAACCGGTATTGGACCGTTAGAAAACCGGTACCTTATAAATAATAATATCATAAGTAAAAAACACAAAAGATAGTAATTTAACAATTTGATGACTAAAACGATATTTAATTTGCAGGTACCACTTGATAATTTTATATATTACAATTATATAACAACTAAATTAAACCCAATGACTATGGGATTTAAAGACCCCAAATGACTATTGTGGATCTTCTTTGTAATGAATCAATGGGCTCTTAAACTCAATGACGCCTTTATTCTTTTGTAGGTGATTATATAAAAAAAAAAACCCTAGTACCCTCTAGCCATCCTAGCGCCGCTTCAATCCCCTTCCCCCTTCTCTCCTGTTTCACAATCATCGCTTCCAAGTTCCACCCCATTTCCTCCGCTGTGAAACCCACCACCTCCACTACTCTTTTCCGGCCAACCCTCCCATCTCCTTCCTTCCTCCTCTCCCGCATTCAGCCTTTTCCTCCCGACGAAACCCCACCACCCCGCCCCTCTCATCCCGACCAACCCTCCCCAAATAAACTCACCATTTCTTCTACTCCATTCCCGGCCACCCTCCGCCGACGAGCCTCGAGCTAGCCTTACCAGTCCTTCTGCCCGTCGTCTTCTCCTCTTCCAGCATCCCCCCCTTCCCCAATTTTTTAATAGCAAACGGTCAAGAGACCAAAACCGGTCGGACGGTTCGAGCGGTTTGAACGGTTAACCGTTCCGACCGCTCGTCGACCGCCCTTCCCAGCCGTTCAGGTCTTCAGGGTGTTCCGAGCCTAGCTAGTGGTCGGGTCCCGGTTTTACCGGTCGGACTGACCGGCTCGGCTCGGTTTTAATAACACTGATACATACATAATCAACCTTTAGGATGAAAGAAAATGTCTCATAGAGTTTATTATGTTCTTTAAGTTTTTCCCAATAGAGAGCATTCTTTTTTACCACACTGTTGGTAATGAATATGAAGTTCTTTAAGTTTTTCCCAATAGAGAGCATTCTTTTTTACCACACTGTTGGTAATGAATATGAAGTTGCTTGATTTGAAATATATAGGACATGATGCTAAGATGTCACTAATAGTTAGTTGGAAATGTGTTGTGTACGGACTTCCCAAATTATTCTCGGATCGCAGACATGTCTAACAACAAAGTAGTAATTTTTATGCAGCAAATATTTTTTTCATGAAATAATTCAATAAATAAAAATGTATGAAAATAATATTTCTTGAAATATATGTTACTCATTAAGTTGATGAATGAGCGAGGGTATGAGTAGCATACATTTATTTTAAAAAGATAGAAGTTGCAAAATGTCTTTTGGGTTGCATGAGATCGCTAACTGACTTATGCTTTTTTGCAATAGATAGTTCAAAATGTGCCTTAAAACTTTTGTTTCCACCAGTGTAAAAGAATTGTTTGAACCAAAGGATTGTAAAATCGTATAGAAAAAGTTGGTAGTAGAGTATTTTATATTGAAGTCATAATTTCACTGTGGTTCAATCGTTTCATATTGCTAATATCACCTATCGATTTAGCCTATGATGTGAAGTTTGTGGTCTAACCGCCGGTACGTACAATCTTTCAGTAAAAACTTTAAATAAAAAACCACTAAAATATTGACATTATCAAATACCCCATAAAAAAAATAAAATTACAATACTAGTATTAAGGAAAATCTTCCAAATGATAATATTGATTTAGTATTTTAAATTGAAATGGAAAAAATATGTCAAATATAATGTCATCTCCTAAAATAAATCAAAACTCAACAGAATAGGGCCAAGAATATCCACTAATCAAAGCAGAAGAACAATTATTTCACACTACCTAATTTCCACCTCTTTTAAATGGAGTGCGGATCCGGTGACTAAGGGGGGGTCCTTAGTCACTTGACTAAGCCCCTCCTAGCCATTAGATCTGGACACTTCAATCCAATGGTTAAAAAGTGGGAAGGGCTATTTAATTAATTACAGGGGTAGTTTGGGTATTATGGAAAATTACGAAGTATACAAACCGGATTTACAATCAGTACAAACCATACAAACGTACGAACAGTACAAAATAGAGCGACAAAACATGCAAACAGATTCACAAACATTACAAACGTATGAACTGTACAAACAATACAAACTAGACTGACAAACAATACAAACCATACAAAAAGAAAAAACAACCGGGTTGACTTTGGAGGCTCCATCCCTATATAGAGGGGCTCCTTCCCAAAGTCAACCCGGGTGTTTTTTTAGACATACAAACATGGTGGACAAAAATGACAAACTAGACAAAAAATTCATACAAACTGGAAAAACACCCGGTTTGACTTTGGAGGCTTCATCCCTATATAGAGGGCTCCGTCTCAAAGTCAACCCAGTTGTTTTTTAGACATACAAACATTACGAACATGGTGGACAAAAATGACAAACTAGACCGACAATCCATACGAACTGGAAAAAACACCCGGGTTGACTTTGGAGGCTCCATCCTTATATAGAGGAGTTCCATCCAAAAGTCAACTAGGTTGTTTTTTAGACATAAAAAACATTACAAACATGGTTGCCAAAAATGATAAACATGGTGCACAAAAATAACAAAGTTTACAAACATTACAAAATAACAAAGCGTACAAACATTACAAAATATGTCAACAAACATCACAAAGCACTGGCGCCGGAAAATTCTTCTCCGCCGGAAAAAAAATTTCCGACCAAAATCTCTCTCTCTCTCTCCTGGAATAATGGCGCTTCATCTCTTTGGGGAAATTTCCCTGGAATTAATGGCGCCCAGGAATTGCCGACGGAGGCGGCGCAATTAATTGGGATGGAGATGGCAGGCGACGCAAAGGGACGGGGACGGGTTAATTTTTTTATTCCTTTTAAAATTAAAAATTAAATAAACATGTAATTACTGCATTGCCCTTCATTAAATAGAATTAATAGGAGCCCTTGAATTTTAATGAGGTTGAGTGGCTGAGATTCACTTAGCCATGTGACTAAGGGGACCCCCCTTAGTCACCTGATCTTAGCCCCTTTTAAATGTTCTCTCACTCTCTCTTTGCCTTCCTCTTTGTTTTTCCATTTGTTTTTCCATCTCTCTCTCAGTTTTGTATCTCACAACTCACCCCATTTTCCCTTCCTCTTTCTTCCCACCGCTTGGAATTGAGAGAAACCTATAAACATCCCAATTACTTATTGAATTTTGCATTCGAAATACTTCTTCTCGATTCACAATCAATAGTGTGAATCAGAGCACCTAAAATCTGGGGAATGATGGTCGCTTATTCATCGACGGAGCAAAGTAGCTTGATAGCTTGTGAATAAACTAATTATTAAAAGTGATAAAAAGCAGAACTCGTTAAACCAATCGAGTGAGTGTATAGTTAGCTCATCGCTTAAAGCCTTAAACCATTGTATGTATCTAAAGAATCAAAATGCATAATCAAGTTCATCTTCACTTTACATGTATTTGTCGTACAAAATCATTACATATAAAAAATGATTTTGAACTGAAGCCATATTAAACTAAATCTCATCTTATGATTATTGGATCCATGTCAGATTAGCAAAAGGTCTAAGGCTATTGGTCAATCGGACTGAAAATTAATACTAATTTAAGAATTATATATCACTTCCAAAATTTTCAATACTCCAATTCAATATGCAATATTCAAAAAAATTATATATGAGTTTCAACCCTTGCTCAAAATTTTTAGACAAACCACCCCCCCCCCCCCCCCCCCCCCCCCCCCACACACACACTTGCAAAGAAATACTAAATCACAATTTCTTTTTCACTTTACTTGCTTCTAAAGTTATTGTTGACGTTGTTTGTTATTACTACAAGTTGTAAAAAAGACTTTTCAGCTATGAAGTTAATCAAGAATGATTTTATAAATGAATTTTTAGTTGTATACATTGAAAAAGGTTTGAATCTCAAAATAAATAATGAATGTATTTTATAAACCTTTTAGAATATGTGCAATCACACGTTGATGTGAGAAACTACTAATTAATTCAAATTTTATATGTTATTTTTATAATATTTGATTTATTTTTTATCAAATGACGCATTTCTCCATTAAACATATGTTCACCAATATAGGTTGTATGGTGCTCGCACTTGTGCGAGAGCCCTTGAAGTTTAAGTCTGGTACGACCCATGAAGTATTCATGCTTGTACATGGCCGATCCATATACATTGTCTTCATGGTATGCTCTAAATGTGTCGTGCTAGCTCGACCATGTGCCTAGTTATAGTTATATGCATTATAATAATTAAGTTTCTACCTTTTCACAACACCAAGATAAAAACAGTCATAAATGCACTCAACATATGATTTTGACTACCTGATGAAATACTACATTTGAATAAATTACAACTGATGTCACAAATAATGATTATACCCTAAATCATACATAAAATATTTCAAACATAAAAAATATTAATATTAAATTAATTATTATAAAGAGTAAAAATTGTATAATGAGGTTAATTATAATTCATTTATATGTTCATGCCCTATAAATTGATCAACACATCCTATCCAAAACTAACAAAACGAACATCACATTAAACTCGATATCGTCTCATTATTGTCGGGTCCATTCAAATCTTGATTATTGTTTTTGTTTAGTGTAATTGGTTGTGATTATTGTTTTTGTTTGAAGAGACCAAGGTTCAAATCTTGATATTGATACTTTTTCATATGAAGTAGATAATAATTGTAATGACAAAAATACTCTTCCTACTTTCACTCTCGCTTCACGAAATTTGAAATAGAAAATCTTAAAACATTGAATATATCTTATAGAAAAAAGCTTCTTCAACCAAGTACGAAATATATTTTACCTGAAACTATTATATCTTATAGAAAGTGATTAATTGTGAAATCGGAACTCAAGTTACATTGATTCATACATTAAATAATAAATTGTATGTGTGGTTCAGTTAAGACAAAATACATATGTGTAGCCAAAACATGGATCTTTGTGACAAATATAGTTATTTTTTTTTTGTCACAAATCTATACATAATACAAAGAAAATCTATACATAATATAAGGATAAATTGGGCACTATGACAAAAAAGAGCCTCCTAGAATCACTCTCAGGCCACGAAATTTGAAATGAGACTCTGTTTTCCAGTTTTATCATTATATTATGGTAGATTTGTCACAAAAAAAGTGATTATAGTCGTCACAAAGGTCCATCTTTTGGTTAACTTCTTTATTTTGTCTGAACTAAACAACACATACAATTTAGGGTAAATACAATATATAAGCCACAATTATTCTGAAGCGGGGAATTATAGCCACAACTATGGAAATTCAAATTCTTAGCCAAACGTTAACTCTCTGTTAAAATCAAAATTTAAATTGGTTGTACCTAAAAATCAAATTAATCGCTTGATATATTTTGGAACAAAAATATGGAGACATATCTATACCATGGTGATGACGAGTAAAAGTAATATGAAGTAGGCCAAAAAATTCCAGATAAGAAATACGACAAACACACCACGACAAACATAAGGTAGACCAAGAAACTTATAAGTAGACTAAAAGGTCAGCACACCACAAAACTCGTAAAACATACCAGAGAACCCAAAGATGACCACAAGTTTCCTTAAGCATATTAAAAAAGCATAAACTTAACTAGGGATGGCAATTTTGATAGACCTGGCCCGTTTTACTAGATCTGTTTGTCCTGTTTTGGGCAGGTCGACATGGGTATTATCATCGGCCCGACCTGCCCCATTCTCGAATCGTTCTCGCTTAAATTGCATGTAATATTAGTCAAATTATTTAAGATTTCCTTTTATTACATCATATTTCAGCTATAATAAAGTTGTAAATTAGTGAAAACCTCAATTACTCCAGTATTTTAACTGCATTTATCATAATATGGTTTGTTTTCTTCGTCGTATAATGAAATTAACGAATATTTCTAATGTATTCCATATAAATTGCATAACCATTGGGTCGACCTGCCCCAACCCGCGATTCATGATAAATTACCCGACCTGCCACCGCCGGGGGGGGAGGGGGGGGGGGATGGGTATCGTGATACCCGTGCCGGACCTGCCCCATTGTCATTCCTAAACTTAACTATAGTCTACAAGTATAATGAAACAAACCAGAAAACTCACAGAGTCACACCACACTGAGAACATGACAAACCACACCACATAACTCATAAAGTTGTCCAGAAGACTCATAAAGCATACTAGAATATGTAGAAAACACACCACAAAAAGTACAAACTCACCGCACCATAGAAACTCATAAAGTATACCAGAAATCTCATAAACCTTACCACAAGTTTTCTAAAACAAACCAGAAAATACATAAAAGCTGACCACAAATATCATGAAGCAAATAAAAAACATGTGAAATCACACCAACTCACATGAAGCACACAAGAAAAACGAGAGATCATACTGGAAACCTCATATAGCTAACAATGAGTTTCCTGAAGCCGACCATAAAAATTATACTAGACCGGAAACACGATAAACTACACGATATATAAAACTTATAGAGTATAACATAAAATGCTAGAAACATACCAGAAAATGTAGAAAATAACAAAGAATCTTACTGCCATTATTATATATCAGAAAGTTCAAATATGCATACCGAAATTGTTTGTGAAAACATACATCCATACATGATTACTCTTTGTCGATGTAGTACTGGTACGAAACAACTACTACAAATAGACTACTATTAATGCAAAAAACAACAATGATTTCCAACAAAAAATAAACAACAACAATGGGTCCATTCTAGTAGAAGATAAAAGTAGATACAATCTCAATACTTAACAGTACACTGGTACTGATATCTTAAATTTTCTGCGATCGTGTTTCATACTTCATATCTCGGGGAATGAATTCTTGATGTGTCATACGTATCCCCACTTTTATTTTGTTTTGCACCACCGCTCCAATATGATACATAACAACATCTCTATGCACTTCATCAATCACTTTTATAACATGATCAATACCAAAGTTTTTTTCCACCCTCCATATGGCCATCACCCACATCTTGCTGCTTAACTCCAAGCATCCAAAACACCTCGTATCAACTTTGACATACAAAGGATCCACTATATATAACATCATCTGGTAGTCGATAGTAATCGTTTTACCCAATGATGCCAAAAATATTGTCATTCAACAACTCATTTATGAGGTTTCGGATCAATGAATGGAACACATTCTGGGAAATACTGAAATTATACGGGACAACCTATAGTCATCAAATTTGATGATGGCCTCGCGACATTAATTAGTTGGAAGGAAGATCTTGCGTATTTACTTCCATTAGTGAATAAGGTTGACTTAACCTCAACATAGTAATCTTTGAAAGGGCAGAGTCGAGATCTTGATGTTTGTTGTTGGTCTTGTGATTCACACATGTCCAATTTGTCTCTTGATTATACCAACAACAGTCTTTTAAAGTCCAATCCAAAGTCATATACAATGTTCAAGTAATTGATCATTGGAATCATGCCTCTAAATTTCGAATATCAAATTCATCAGTCTGCCACTTATCCATGATTTTTACACTATTTTCAAACCTCACCCCAAACAAGGAAGAATATGATGACATATTCGTTTAAGTATCACATGTGAAGCTTGCCTTCTCAAGAAAGCTTGAATATGTGTGCATTTGCTTGAGAGAAAAAAATAATAAGGAGGAAAAGCTTGATTAATTAGGGTTTCAGAACTAAAGTATTGGCCATATATGTCATGAAGCACACCACAAACTCAAGAAGGTACACCAAAAAACACAATGCAACCACAACTCTATTGAAGGAGACCGAAAAGACGAGGCACCACACCATAAACCTCAAGAAGTGAACCCCAAACACTAGAAAAAACACCATAAGCACTAAACACAATGCAAAATACAAATATTTTGGTCCATACCATAAACCTAATGAAGTAGGCCATAGACCTAATGAAAAATATCATACTTATGCGAAACAACACCACAATTCTCATGAAGAAAAAAAAAGACGAGAAATCACATCAAAAACTTCACGAAGCAACCAAAAATACTATAAAGTACACCACAAATGCTAAACACAAAGCAAACCACAAATCTTAACATACCAGGAAGATGAGAATTTCATTTTAAACACAATGAAGCATACCATAAATATGTGAAACCACACCATAAATTAGGGGTGGAAGGAGGTGCTGTTGTGATTAACCGCACCACATTTTGCTGTTAACCACAACCATAAAACACTGATAACACAAACCACACCGCGGTAGTTAGTGGTTAACCACTAATTGCACTGCGGTTTAATTGCGCTGCGGTTTTGAATATACTAAACAAAAAATTTTTTGCATTATATTAATATGTGTCATCTTCTTAATCGGAATATACAAAAGAAAAGTCATGGTTTCATTATAATATTTTTTCATAAACAAGTTCCAAAAGAAAGTTAGTAACAATATAAGTTGCATTCTATTCTATCTTATTTACTTGGAATACTTGAAAATTTTATAAATTAAAATAATAAAATAATTTGTAGATATTGGTGGAAATGAGGATGGGCTCATGGACATAAATGCTCATTTTTCTTTAGACATGGCCTGTGAGAATTGCTGGGTTTGGTAAGTTGTGAATTAAATGTTTATGATATAGTTTGGTTTTTGTGGTTTAACCGCTGTGGTTAGTGGTTAACCACTAATCACAAAAATCATCACTTTGCTAACCACAACTAACCCCTAACCATAAATTGCGATTAGTGGTTAACCAAATCATTTACGGTTCGGTGCGGTTTGCGGATTAACTGCAAACCACACACCAAACTTCCACCCCTACCAGAAATATCATAATTCATACAAGAAATTTCAGGTCGTCTACCTGTAAAGTGTTGTTGTGTTGCATCGGAGGTCAAAATGGGTGACATATTTGAGAGGTGTACCAAATTAGGAGTCCAACAGAGAAGGACATCTCGTGCGTGGAGGAGTAACTTAACTTATGGAGCAAGGTTTTAGGTCGTGAGACTTGACAACAAAGTAAGGTTTTCTATTGACTGGAACTAGAGAGAATGGGATGGATGCTAGAAAATGCAATAGGATTGAAGGTTTCCATGGTAGTCGCAGGTGCGGAGACGTGAGAATCTGATTCGGGCCTAAATGTACACTTTGTATCCCCGTTTCTCTTTGACGTTTGTGGCAATTGAGCTCCAAAAAGGGTGGTTTTACGCTAGGTTGCTTATGTTTCAATGTGTTTCAGAGTCTAACTGGTGAAACCAACCCCGGAGTCGAAAGTTGGAAGAAAATGAGCAAAGGCCGGGCAAAGAGAGGATCTAACCACAGTTCACGATTAAACATTGGAGTTCACGATCGCCATGACCGTGAACAGGAACCACAAACCGTGAACCGCGAAGCGTTCAGAGGGGTTTCAGAGGTTACTGAAGCCAAGGTAGTTCACGGTCGCTATGGACCGTGAACTGGAGCCATGGACCGTAAACCCCAGAAGTGAAGAGGCGCGTTTTGATCAAAGTTCATAGAGTTCACAGACGGGGGCTGATGTACACGACCGTGAACTGTGCGCGATTTGTGTATAAATAGAGAGCTGAAAGGAAGAAGAAAGGGAGAGCCCAAAGTGAGAGAAACTTTATTCTCCTTGAAACCCTAGAGAGAGAAAGCACAAACCAAGAGGGAGAAGAGGCTAGGGTTTGCTCCAAGAGAAGATTTTGGAATTTCCTCTTCAAGAGAGGATCTCTACAAGCACAAGAAGAGTTGGACGCATCACAATGATGGTTTCTTTCTTCATCCTTTGTGTTCTTCCTTTGTCTAGCATGGAGTAGTTTCACTTTTCACTTGGGTGTTGTAGAACCCTAACTACTATAATGTAATTGATTGTGTGATGGTGGTGTTTAATTTAAGAATTGAGGTATTTTTCATGGTGATTGTGCATTGTGTGTGTTTGGAACCAAAATGAGGAAGCGGGAGCCGAGGATGAGCCAAGGACTATGAGCTATTACATGGCTCCACGGGCGACAGATATCCAATCTCCTATCCTAAATCCACCTGTGGCCACCAAAAACTTTGAAATCAAGCCCGCTCTCGTGACGATGATTCAAAATAATTCCTTACTCCACGGGCTTGCCAATGAATCACCGTGAGAGCATGCTCAAAGGTTTCTTGAGATCAAGATAAATGGCATCTCCAAGGAGGCATTGAAACTGAGGCTATTCCCCTATTCTTTGGCGGGGAAGGTGCTCTGATGGCTCAACAAGCGTCCGGCTCGATCCATAACCTCTTGGGATGATTTACTCAACAAGTTCATGACCCGATATTGTCTTCCTTCCAAGACGGCCGAGTGGAGGAAGAAAATCACTCACTTTGAGCAAGAGGAAGATGAGAGGTTGAGGGATGCATGGGAAAGATTCTCCGACTACTTCCTCCAATGACCTCGCCATGGATTCGAGGAGCAATTTCGGGTAGAGACTTTTTATGGAGGGCTCATTCAAGATGACTAGATTCTCATCGACTCTCTTTGCCAAGGGAAGTTGATGAACATGACCCCACCTCAAGTGACCGAGTTGCTTGAAGATATGGCTCTCAAAGGATATGATTGGGGCTTGACAAGGAGTGGGAAGAGAATCACCGAAAGAGGAGTGCAAAGTGTGGGAGCAAGTGCTCCAATTGAAGCAAAGTTTGACAAGTTGATCGGGTGATCCTTGAGGACAAGAAGCAAGGGAAGAGAGCGGTGATGTCTTGTGATTGGTGTTCAAGCACTAATTATGAAATTGCGGATTGCCAAGCGATGAAGGAGATAAGTACCCCCGAGGAGCACGTGAGTTTCATTGTCAATGCTAGAGGGAAAAACCTTTATAGCAACACTTACAACCTCGGGTGGCGCAATCATCCAATTTTCGCTTGGTCTTCCCCTACCAATCCAAGACCTCCAGGCTTTCAAGGTCCAACGGGAAATTATCAACACAAAGGCCTCAATTCCAAAATTCGAACTTCCAACAACCATACCAAGCACAAGGTGGTCAAGGGTTTCAACAAAAACAACAAGTCGACAAGTTCTCTAAACTTGAAGATCTAGTCACCAACTTTGTGAGTACAAGCTCTCAGAAGTTTGAGAAGATTGAGAAATTCATGGATGTGGCAACCTCCAAGTTTACCTCGGTTGAGGCGAGACTCTGAAGTCATCAAGCAAGTCTCCATAACTTGGAAGTGAAAATCAGAAATCTTGTCGGGATCCTCACCAAGAGACCAAAGGGAGCCCTACCCTCTCAAACCATTACAAACCTCAAAGATCACGCCGGGGTGTATGCATTTCATTTGAGAAGTGGGAAGGTGACTCCGGTGGTAGTTGCCAAAGAAATGAATGAGAAGGAAGACCCTCTACCCGAGGGTGGAGAAGAAGAAACCTCGAGAGAAAAGAGAGGAGTGGCGAGGAAAGCATCACCAACGCCATCTTTAGTGGCTGAGTACACGCCACCCCTACCTTTTCTAATGAGGGTGCACAAGGAAAGACTGGAAGCGGAATGTGGAGGTTTAATGGAGATGCTCAGAAAAATCCACCTCAACATTCCCTTCCATGAAGCAATGTCCCACATGCCAAGGTATTCAAAATACCTCAAGGGGCTTCTCTCCAAGAAGCTGAAGTTCGAAGACCTCGCCAATGTCACCCTAAGCGATAGGGCTGGGAAACGGTGTAGTCTGGCCATATATACAGTATGCGGTCTAGACCGAGAGGATAGAATAGAGACCATGGACCAGATCATAAACTATACGGTCTAGACCAGACCACGCCTGTGCGGTGCGGTCCAGTCTAGACCAGCAGACCATGTTCAACGAAACTTGTATTGTTCAATACTACATACCAACTATTAACTAACACAAAAACACATTGACATCTCATCATCACCAACAATAAAGCTCAAAGGTCAACTTAAAAACCAACATAGACTTTGTTACAAAGTACCAACCAACAATTTGAAATCTAAAACCCAACATAACATAACTTAAAATCCATAACATACAACATCCTTAATTCAATAACAATAACTAACAAGTCTTACAATCTACAAACTGCAAGTTCGAACACCACCCTCTCTTAGTCCTTCACAGTTCACACATTTGAAGTTGACCCAACATCATCACTTCCTCCACCAATCTCAAGCTTCTTCTCCACCACAAAGTACATATTACATAACAATTTCTTCTTGCATTTCTCATAATGAAGAGCTAGAGTAGACGTACCAATACTATATGGATCAGCAACAAATACTTGTCCACAAGTGAGGCAACTTGCCTTCTTCTGACCATTTTCAATAAACCTCCTGTACTCTCTCCATATTTTCGAACTCAATTTGCTCCATATACGGAGGTCCTCATCATATTGGAATAATGCAGCAGAAACTAGAGGTGTTACTACTACTGTTGGGGGCGCTTGGGCTATTGCTAGGTGTGGTGCAACAGCGGGTGGTTGTCCCTAAGCTGGAGGAGTCGCCATAAAGCTGAATCTGCATTAGATTCAGTACTAGAATTATCTTGAAATCGGGCTCCTTTACTAGCATGAATGGATAGACATATAATTGCTTGTTAGATGTTGAAATTAGAGTAACACCATTGACCCCCTCCCCTCAATCTTGATATAAGGTCTTTCTTATTGCATTCCAAAATATTAGACCCCCTCCCCTCAACACTCTTATGTTGATACTTGATACAAGGTGAACCAAAAACACATAATAAAAGGATCTATTTCAAGTTATTACCCTAAATCGTCTCTATCTAATGAACTAAATCCAACCCATGAAAACACTTAGGGGTCGTTTGGAGAACGTGATTTAGGGCGTGGATTCATTGAATCCGTAGATTTTGTAGAAAGTTATGTTTTTTGTCGTTTTTTGTATTGTGAATTTTACCTTTAGAAGTTTCAAATCTCTAAAATCTACGGATATCAAATCCCTTATAATCAGAGAGATTCAATATCTTGATTCGTGAAAATTTTTTATCATACGTTTTCTCTTTCTTTTCTTTATTTATCATATTAAATATATTTATCAACAAAGTTTTTAATATTTCTTGAACCACTCTAGTTTTTTTAATAAGGATAAACATATTATTTAATATAAAATTAAAATTTTATTTTCATTGAATGATAACAATCACTGTTACCAAACAATAAATATTTTAAAATCTATTTTCAACAATCTGAAGAGTTAGAATCTTTAGATTGTTGACAATCTATAGATTTTAACTCACATTCTCCAAACGACCCCTTAATGTGTTAACCAATACCTTGGAACGGCAGAGGTCAATGGCGATGGAGCAAACTGAGAACGATGGTGGAGGTCAATAGAAGAGGTCGATGGCAATGGCGGAGTTCGATGGTGAGGAACAGAGAATGTGAGATTGTTGGTTGCATGTTGGAGCGGTCAATGTCACAGATCCATTACGACGATATGGAGAACATATTGCACTTGCTGCTTGGTGGTGGACGTCGAGGACTTACAAAACAGATTGATGGCAATGAAGCTGCTGGATAATCGATGGTGGAGCTCGTGGAAAGTTGAGCATGGATTGAATGATGGACAAGATAGGCAAGATGAGCTAGGTTTTTCCTTCTCAGCTATCACAATTTTGGGGTAGTGGCGACGACTTAAGGAGGTAGGGCTGCAATGTTGGAAGACAAATTGATTAGGGGCTTGACCCTTTGGAGTTGTCAAACTGGGCCTGGGATTACTGTTGCAAGCCCACACTTCATTGGGTCATGGTCTGGACGGTTAACCACAGTTTAGACCAGACCGCAAGTATAAGAGGCAGACCATGGACCAAACCAAATTGTATTCATGGTCTCATGTTCCGGACCAAACCTTACAGTACGGTCTAAACCGTGGTTTGTCATACGGTTTGGTCTAGATTCCCAGCCCTACTAGGCGAGGAGTGCTCAGCCTTCATCCTCAGCAGGTTGCCCAAGAAGCAACCCGATCCAGGTAGTTTCACCATACCTCTTTGCATTGGTACTCATCACATAGAAAATTCCTTGGCGGACTTAGGGGCGAGCATGAATGTGATGTCATTTAAGATTTTTTAAGAGGCTAGACAATGGTGAACTAAAGTCTACGATTCTTAGTGTCACATTGGTCGATTGATCTGTCATTAGTCCTAGGGGTAATGCGGAGGATGTGCTAGTACGAGTGGGGAAATTCTGTTATCCGACGGATTTTGTGATCCTGGATATAAGTGAAGATTCTGAGATGCCACTCATACTAGGACGCCCTTTCCTTGCCACCTCCAAGGCGTTAATTGATGTAAATGCGGGAACTTTGTTTCTGAGGGATGGTGAGGAGAGAATTACTCTTGGAATTGAACCTAAGCCTAGGAGTGAGCATGTGAGGAAAGTGGAACCGGGTGATATGAATGCAAGTGGAGTAGAACCTTTCAAGGTAAATCACACTATTACTTTTGTTCCTTGTGATGATGTGAAGCAGGAAAGCAAAGAGGGCATCTCACCCAAAGAAGGAAGGAAAAGAGCTTGGAGGGAAAGGATGAATCACGCTAATGCCCAGTGGAAGGAAAAGGGCAAAGCGAAAGTCATCTGCCAAGAAGGCCATCCCATAGAGAGTAAGTTGGGAGGCGACATGCATCGTCCCGAGATTGTGGCAGATCCACTCTCGATTGCATCACGTTCAAAGGGGTGATAGATCTGCAACGTCAAGCTAGTGACATTAACTTAGCGCTTGTTGGGAGGCAACCCAACGTAGGTTTGTTTTCTTTTCCTTATTTTCGTTTTTGTGTCGAGTGAAGAGTTCAAGTGGTCGAGTGGTATCCCCGTGCCAGGTTTTTGTGATTGTGTGTTTTGAGTTGTGTCGTGAATGATAGTAGGCACAGTGGAGTAGGTCGAGTTAATTTTTTTTGAAAATGCCTTGTTTCTCACTGCACTTCACGGACGGATTGATATGTTCACTGTCTTAATCGATCGTGAACTTCCAAACGCATCCGTGAACGAGGGTGTTTCCACGTGTTGTCAAACCCACCAGTTTGCCCCAATTCACGGATGGATTGCTATGTTCACGATCTTAGCGCCTGTGAACTGGCAAATGCGTCTGTGAACCTCGGGGTCTGCCTATAAAAGGGCCGTGAACTCTTTCTCTTCATTTCACGACCCAAAACTCGTCGAAAAACCTCGATTTTCCAACGATTTTCGCCCTTTTTGTCAACTTCCAGCGATCCAAATAAAAAACCAATCACAGACCCATTCTCCGCTCATCAAGGGCGGCCTTCGCCAATATTTTGTGGGGATTTGGAGTCATTTTTTCCAGTGAAGTCGCCTCCAGTGAGCTTCCGGTGAGCTTTCGGCAACCCTCCTCCGGCCTTTTTCGGACATTTTTCGCCTCCCTCGCCCTCTCCTCACTTCCCCTACCATCCTACTTGAGTCTCCAGGTTTTTTTTCAACTCTACCTTGGTTAATTTGGGAGAATCGGATTAGGTAGTGAAGTGAGGAAAATTTAGTGAAGTGAATGTTGAACTTAGCAATAGGGCGAGGGATTAGGTGAATTGTGGTGAATGAATGATTGAATGATGTTTTCATGAGCTTTTTTTGAGCATTGGTGGGCATGATTTAATTGGAATTGCTTTTATTTGTGGAATTTTCCCACCAAGTGCTAATTTGTGAGTGAATATGCAATTTTTATGCTTGAGTGGTGGATGGTAGCCACCGTGGCATGGTTTTGGTTAGGATTTTTGTGTGGATAAACATTGAAACACCTAGGACCATGCCTCGGTGTGCTCGAGCTTAATTGTTTTAAGTAGCATGGACCCGTAGTGAAAATATAAGTGTGTGTGGGGGGGGGGGGATTCCGTTTTCCTCCCAATGATTTGAGATTGACAATTATTTCCACGTATGGTGCATGTTTGAATTTATTGCAAGAGAGTCAGCATGAACCACCCCTACCTTTTGGCGCTGAAAGGGAACCCCACAATGGAAAGGGAGCTGAGATTCTGGGCAAGCACTAACTCCGGAGATCACTGGAAACTCGACTTCACTCAATTCGACAGTCTTCACTGTGGAGACATCATGAGGGAGGCTATGGCGCACCCACAATGGCGCCGACTCCTTGAAATGAAGGATGACATTTATGGGGAGTTGTGTGTTGAGTTTTTCAGTACCTTCACAGTCCGTAGGAGCAAGAGCACGTTCAACCATCGGCGGCGCGAGGTGACATTCCACTTGGGAGGGGAATGGCACACCCTGACTTTTGACGAGTTTGCCCGATCCTTGGGAGTTAACGACGGGTATGAGGCATAATGGGAAGAGGACGCCATCAGAGTTTGCAACGTGAATGCAACTTTTCAAAGATTTTTCCTGTCCGAGCCCCGACGAATACCATTTCGTTTTGCACCCATGTTGGCGTCCACACTTAAGCCATAGTGACGCATCATCAACGCACTCCTTGCCTTGCCTGTTCCCACTACCCGAGCTATCACAATCCAAACAAGATAACCGATAGGATCTTGCTGGCATTCGCTTGCATGGTGGACCCATCTAGCAATCTTCATCTTGGTTCAGTCTTGGCCACCTCTTTCGCCAGAGCCATAAGGGGAAATCGACAATATATCACATCAATGGGGCCCTACATTATCCATCACGCTCGTCACTTGAATGTTAATCTGGCGGGCTGCACATATGAGGGGCACTCCACGGGGTTCGAAGAGTGCACTTTGTGTTGCATGTGTTTACTGGGAACATTTGGACCATTTCGGTTCATTGAGGGACTGCCTCTACCACCACGGGTTCCATCTCCAGAGCAGGCACGGCTAGAGCTCTTGGCCGTCGCCAGCGTCGCGCGCTCCAGCGTCCTGCACCATCACTAGCAGTAGCAGCAGCATCATCAGGGTGAGCCGGTCCTTCCACTTCCGGGGCGCACCTCGTGGAGAGGATGGACCGCCTTGAGACCCTTGTAGTATGAGTCACTTCCCGGCTCGACCGTCACACCGACCTGCTAGAGCAGATAACTCGTTGCCAGGGCCTCCTTCCAGATGATGAGTCGGGGCCTTCGAACCAGTGAGAGGTAGCCGACGAGTGAGACATGTGGCAATTCCTTTCACCCCATTTCTCCACTTGTAAATCTGAACTCTTTTATTTTATTTTTCGTTCCTTTATTTGGTATGTGTGAACAACTAACTACTATCGTACAATTATGTGTAATAACCTCGCCTCGAGCGAGTATGTGTTTTGTTTGTGTGTGTGTGTGTGTTTTTTTTTTTTTTTTGTCTTCTCCTTGAAGCTCAAATCTCCTACCTCGGAAAAATTTCAACTTTCATTCACCAAGTAATGTGGTAACATCGTTCTACCCCTATCTTACACCATTGAGGGCAATGTCGAACTTAAGTGTGGAGGGGTAGTTTATTATTATGCTTGTGTGCTTAGATCCCTCTTACCATGTTGAGGTGAATTACGATAGGAACTCATGTTGTGTTTGCCACCACCCAAAAAGCCTTTTCCCTATCTCAAAGACAATTGCCAATCATTTGAACCCGTGTCTAAGACCTCCGCACAAGCTAGTGATGAAAACCGTCCCGTGAACTCTAACATTTAGAGGTTGACACTGTGGGGAAGAGAAGATAGAGTCGAGTGTTGATGATTGTGCACATTCTTTGCACCAAAAGATCCCGAACCTACTGGTCAAGAGAGTGAGTGATTCGTTCTTGTTTTTCATGTCATATCATACCCCGGTGAGGATTTTGTTGTCCATTCGTTTGTTCCTTGGACTTGAATGTTATGCATGATTAGTTGTGGTTGATACGTGATCTTGTTGAGACTTGCATTGATTCATGAACAATGTGATAACTTGCCCATTTTTGTGACCTCGATTGTCGTTTGTGGTGGATGTCGGTATTGCTTGCAACGGTCCACGTGTTAATTGCCAATAGCCAATGAGATTTGCACTTTGTTCCCTTTGATTTGCCCCCAAAGCATTTTGTTAGATTGAGATATTACCTTGTGTGAAATGGTTTGCTTGGGGACAAGCAAACGTCTAAGTGTGGGGGAGTGATTCGAGCCTAAATGTACATTTTTTATCCCCGTTTCTCTTTGACGTTTGTGGCAATTGAGCTCCAAAAAGGATGGTTTTACGAAAGTTGGAAGAAAATAAGCAAAGACTGGGCAACAAGGAGGATTCAGCCACATTTCACGGTCAAACATTGGAGTTCACGGTCGCTAGGGCTGTGAACTGCGAAGCGTCCAGAGGGGTTTCAGAGGTTACTGACGCCAAAGTAGTTCACGGTCACTAAGACCGTGAACTGGATCCATGGACCGTGAACCCCAAAAGTGAAGCGGCGCGTTTTGATCAAGTTCGCAGATTTCAGGGACGCGACCTGATGTTCACGGCGGTGAACTGGGCGCGATTTGAGTATAAATAGAGAGCTGAAAGGAAGAAGAAAGTGAGAGCTCAAAGTGAGAGAAACCTTCTTCTTCTTGAAACCCTAGAGAGAGAAAGCACGAACCAAGAGGGAGAAGAGGCTAGGGTTTGCTTTTGGAAGTTCCTCTTCAAGAGAGGATCTCTACAAGCACAAGGAGAGTTGGACGCATCACAATGATGGTTTCTTTCTTCATCCTTTGTGTTCTTTCTTTGTCTGGCATGGAGTAGTTTCCATTTTCACTTGGGTGTTGTAGAACCCTAACTACTATCATGTAATTGATTGTGTGGATTGAATGATTGTGTGATTGTGGTGTTTAATTTAAGAATTGAGGTATTTTTCATGGTGATTGTGCATTGTGTGTGCTTGGAAATTTATTGTGCTATTCTAACCTAGATTAGAGAGAAGCCCCCTTTTCTTAAGAGGCTCAAAATTGAGCTGGGTTTCTTAGGCATTCCACGCCTCCTAACTAGGTCAATGAAGGGAAAATCTCTAATTGATTTAGACACCTAGGTTAGTTGTGATTATGCCGTCCAAACTTTGGTTTTAGGGAGAAGGTAAATCATCCCTCAATTGCTTGAGCCAAGAGGGCTACAAATGCTTACCTTGGCCTAGCAATTGAGAGGATGGTTTCTAACCATTATTGCACATCCTACGGGTCACAATTGCCTTGTCACACACCGGTTCATTCGATCCCACGGTTCATGGTAGTTATTTAGGGGGAAGCAACACTCGAGTGAAGCTTCTCACCAAGAGTTTTCCACCCTTTTGCTTTTCAAATCTTGCTTTTAAATAGTAGATTGTAGAGATTTCAACAAACAAAATTCCGTTAAATAATGTTTCAAACAACCGAAGTAGGGGTACATGGGCCGGGCCGAGTTGATATTTAAACATACTCAACATTCCTCTAAATAATGTTTCAAACAATCGAAGTAGGGGTACATGGGCCGGGCCGAGTTGATATTTAAACATACTTGCCCTATATTGCACTCATCTAAGGTTTATACTTGGGCCTTAGGTGGAATTTTATGGTGATAGTCAGAGCGAGTCAGAAGCTGATCTCTGTTATTATCGCGACAAGGGAGAGAAATCAATGCAAAAGCCCTTCTTTTGGACAGTTATTTGAACAGTATCGTCTAACCGTCGTTAGATCTACATTGGTTAGAAAGACCATTGAATAGAAACATTATACTAAAAAGGCCAAACAAAATGAACACCTAGGAAGAAGAGGCCATATGCATATAAATGCATGAGACTTTTATCTTCTACGACTCCTAAGTGATAAAAGAAAGAGGAGCTCATCTTGTTTCTTTTTTTATTACCTTCCTCACATGTGTATAAGACTGAATCCATTCGATTTCTAAACAAGAAAAAAATTGGAACAAAAATATTATTTGCTTCATCGATCCCAATAAAAGAAATCATTTAAGCTGTTAGGATTATAACTTTTTTTACGATATATGCAAATTTTTTCTTTTTTATTTTCTTTATTTGATTTCTGGTTGTGTTGTTTTAGCAAATTTATTTGGCGACGTCAGGGATTAACTCTACAAGCATTCGTTTTTTTTAATCTATCAGAGATTTTCTAAAATGGGCTTTCTAAAGACCCCCAAGGATCAATTCGAGGACGTAAAAAGGAAAATTTTTTTTTTCTATCAATTTCTCTTCAATCCAGGAAAAATAAGTAATTTCTGTTGGGCTTTTATACTTTTTAGGTTGATTAGGTTTTTGGGGGGTTGAAAGTAATTAAAAAATTACGTACTGATTAAAAAATTCAGGTCAAATGACACGCCATTGATTAATACCTCGATCGTAGAATAATCAAACTCAACAAAGTTAACAGAGAAAAGTTCGTACTATAATTATAATATTGAATACTTTAGGATGTAATTAAAAAATGGCTTAATTCACCTACATAGCCATAACTTTCGCGTTAGTGACAATAATAGCCACTTTTCAAAAAATATACAGATGAAGCCACATTTTTAAAACTTGTTTGATAAATTTAGCAATTTCCGTCAAATTCTTTAACACAGTCAACGACCTGTTAATTAAACAAATTTTAGACTGATGTGGATGCCACATGTCATTTCCACTTAATTTATCATGCCACGTGGATACCACATCACATTTTAAATTAAAAAAAAATCTAATGCACCTATACTATACGCCGCCGCTGCCAGCAAATAAATTCCCTCCGCCATGAAACCTAATTTTCGCTTCTGTTCTTCATTCATCTTGCTCTTCCAAAATCCCGCTTTCGTTCTTCCCTCTAGCGGCGGACTGGACGTAGTACTGCCGATACCTTTGCAATTTGAATATCAATAAGGCCAATTTGGAACCTACAGAGGATTGTACTTTGCAGTCGGCATAGCCATGTACGAGCCAAGTTTGGAGACAGAGCCAACATAACTCGAAGTCCCAAAGCGGGACACATTTCATTCGCATACAACTGGCGTTCTTTTCAATCAGTTTCAAGCAATTTGGGGAGGGCTTCGTGTATGCATTCTTCTAATTCTCGTTCGCCGATTCCAAATCGTTTTTCGCGATCCAGTTCTTCGTGGTGCTGCAATTGATGTCACATACTAACCGATGGCAAACTCGACGGATGGCTGCGAGGAGGTGGGTGTTGACGAACCGGCGGCGAAGGGGCGAATGGCGGCGGGAAGCATCTTCGAGTTGGAGAGATTCTCCATTCTTTCTCACTGCCGCTGGCAAAAAATCCCCTTTACGCCCAAAACCCTAATTTCTTAGAGGGATTTTGTTGATGTATATGGGCTTGGGCCCAATTCCCCTCGCGTAATATCGGCTTTGGAGGGTTTGGTGGTTGGTCGAGTGCCTATATAGGGTTAGAGACCCTAGCTCTATAAATGTGTATGTAAACAGTATGCTGAAGTTAAGCTGAATAAGAGGAACAATAGCTTCGGCCATGGACTAGTCTTGTTCATACTGAACTGAAAAACCACGTAAATCTGTGTGTTGATTTCTGTTTTGATATTACGTATTGTCTAACATGGTATCAGAGCCTATGTCGTCTAATCAAATTACTGCTCGTTTGAAATCCAAGAATTATGCGATATGGGAGTTTCAGTTTTGCACTCTGATTGAAGGGAAAGGGTTTCTTGGTTGGCACGACCATTTGACCTGTGGCAACAGAAGCAGAGGCGCTCAAACAATGGGTTCTTAAAGATGCAAAGGTTCGGATGATGCTCCTTAATTCTGTTGATGCATCAATTATATTGGGTCTTTGTATGTTACCTACAGCTGCTGCAATGTGGAAGTACATGGCGAATACGTATAAGACAGTCGGGGCTTCTCGACAATATGAGGTCGAGGTCGAGCTTGCAGCCTTGTTTCAGGGCAATATGTATGTAATTTCGTACTACTACGCCGCTTGCAACATGTGGACCGAGCAAGCCATGATCATTGCAAGCTTGCTCACTACGGCGGGAATGCAGGAGGTCAAGGCGGAGCGGGAGAAGATCTGTCTTGTACAGTTCCTAATGCGTCTCAACCCGGAGTTTGAGACGATCCGAGCATCCCTCCTGAACCGCGAGAATCTTCGCATTGATGGTGTTTTAGGTTCCCTAATCCAGGAAGAGATGCGACTCTTTGGGGGATTTGATGACTCGAAATTTGCACATGTTTTCTCCTTTGTTTCTTGATCGTTTAAGCTTGCATTATCGCTTCTTTGGCCTATTTTATTCTAGTTTGTGTTCCTTTGTCACATTTCAGGTCCTAGCATGTAAATTGAAGCATAGGCGCAAGTTTGAAGTCAATCGGAGATCATTCGGCAATTCGGGAGAAGAAACACGAGCATGACCTAAGGAATAATGGACTTCTACCTCATATTATGGACAAATAATCATGGAATTTGTCATGAAAAGAAGATGACGAGACTACGAGCGTCTGGGATCAAACGGCGACTGATTCGGAGTCCGGACGAGGGAGAAACGAAGCATTAAACAGAGGCTGAGCAAGCCACACGGGCACGCCTAAAAACCCACACGGCCGTGTGACCTGGCCATGTGGCCGTGTGGAAATCACCGAGCCCTCACACGGGCATCTGGGAAATTCACACGGCCATGTGGCTTGGCCGTGTGATCAGGAATTTCTGGTTAAAACCCGATTTTCAGCAAAAGGAGAGGGGAGAGCGGGGTTTTGGTTCCCAAACACCCAAGGGACGAACCCTAGAGAGAGAGAGAGAGCAACTTGGGAACATTCTTGGAGCTATTTTGGAGGATTTCTTCGCCATTGGAGCTCGGGAATCAAGCTTGGAGATGGAGATTGAAGATCTAGATTAGATTTCTGCAGTCTCTCTCTTCTCTATGGAGTAACTTCCCTTCACTTAGGTTTTGAGGAACCCTAGTTCCATGTGTTAGGATATTTCTTGTATGAAGTTTTGGATGCTATATTGTTTGATTATAATCGATTGAGGCATGATTTATAGAGTCAATTGAAGCCTGATCATCTTCTCTTGATTTCTGCTTTAACATATGATAGATAGAATCTGATTAGGTTAAGAGAGCTTCCTTGATTGATAGTGGTGAATTGGTTGTGCGAGAGTCAATCAATTCACTGCTTTGTACTGGAATTCATTCCAGTAGTGGAGATCTGTGTGAATCGCCTTAGCAGTCTATCCCGATGAAGGCTAGTCGCCTGCCGGGTATTCTGTCTAAGAGGGTTTGGTCAGCTTAAGAGATTCCAAGCTAATTTAGGATCTTCCGCAGTTTAATCAACAGTAGATCAACCAAAAGTAATTGCAACTTGGACCTAATTGAGGAGCTAGGTGGAATCATACCTAAGTGAGTTCCCAACTTGTAATTAGTAGAGTAGTCAGTAGAGTAGTTTATAAATCAATCCTTAATCTAGTTTGCTAGATAATGAACTGAAGCGGAGTAATAGTAACTCTAGAGACCCGTGGATTCAATATTTATTACTTGTGCCACTATACTGCAGTCCCTTTCATTGGTTACACTTGGCCATTGTTAGGTGTTGTGTTTTAGCGTGTCAACCACCCAAAGAACTATCACATGTCCTAGCAGCTCAAAGTCTGAAATCAAAGCAAGGACAAAAATCCTTGTCAGGTCATCTCAAGTATCGATATTTGGGTAAGGATTTCAATCTTCCTGTTATTATTCCTTCTTCACTAACATCGAAACAGGAAGAGTACTTGCTTGAGGCGCTGCAATACCACCTACGCCTCACTAAAGGGTCCAAAATGCCAGCTAAGAAGGTCATACCAAATTTTCGCACACCTGGCCCTGCCGAGGTGACTCATATGTTGGATGGAGGTTATGAGTTCTATCATTGCTCGGGAGGGTATCCTGGATACCTTTCCATACCCATTGGTTGAAAGCTCCATGAACGTCATGTTGAGGACGTTAAACAAGCGCTTCTTGGGAGGCAACCCAAGGTGAGTTTTCTTTACTTTATTTTTTCTTTTTTGTTGTGTCAAACTCGTGCATGTTTAGATTAGGAGTTGAACATTAGGGACAATGTTCCATCCTGAGTGTGGGGTGGTGAGTCGTAGTGTTGTTTGTCCCTGTTGCATGTGGTAAAACAAAAAAAACTGTCATTTGGCTCTGCACAACCAAACTGCATACAATCTACCTGTGCTGGTGCAGTCTGCCTGTGCTAACCTAATGGCTACAAAAGCACCTAAAAATCAGAAAAAATTAAAAACATAATATTTTACTCTTGTGGTAACATGATGTAAATGACTGTGATGCGTTTAAAATGAGTTTGTGATTGGATGAAATCATCAAAATCACCCCCACTAGTGTTGAATTGCATAGTTCTTCACAATGAGCTTGATGTTTTGACTGACTTTATATGCTTTGAATAAGCAAACTCTTTTAGCAACATTCTCTTTTGTGGGGATAGTGTAATGACTTTTGGTGAAGTAGTTAGGTGGAGAGGTTGACCATTCGACATGTTTGGATACCGTGCTTACTAGCATCTGTTGTGAGCTTTTGACTTTGCATTGAGTCTCTCTGTTTTGAATGTTTTAGATGGGGTGAACTGTATCTTTATAAAAGGAGAAAATCCTACCTCACAAGTAAAGGATAAGAAAGTTTTCATAACAATTAAAGTGTGGATAAAATACCAAAATCGTGTGAGGCAATCACTCATTGCATAGGGGGATTAGAAAAGGTTCAACTGAGCATCGGTTCGCGACCGTACGATGTTGCTTATCAAGTACGATCCCCCGTTGAGTGAAGTGTCGTTTGAGGATGTGCAGTGAACCTCCACACGGACTGAGGAAAAAGAGTTGAAAGAAACCCTTATGCGAGTGCTAAGAAGCATAAATTGCTCTTGCTCGGTCATCGGTAGTAAGAAACAAATCCCACTTGTACTAAATACGACTACTCGGCAAGCAAAATCTGAAAGAGAGATTCTCCTTGTCAAAAAGGTAGTGATGTGCTTAAAGTTAAAACCAAGTTTGCGAAAAGCTTCCCCTGTTTTTTTTATTAGACTCTTGCTTAGTTAATTGCTTATGATTGGTGTGAGTAAGCCAGATTGTCCTCACGAGATATGCCCCTCACTGATGTGGTCAGATTCTCCTAATAACTGCTGCACCATAAGTTGTTAATCACCCACTACCGACGATCGGAATTAAGTGTTGGCCATTGAGTTTTTGGTAGAATTGAGCCAGTCAATATTAAAGGGTTGCAAGACCTTGAGTGTGGGGTGAAAGTGTATGATCATTAAAGCACAACTCATCCACTGAGAAAGAAATTACTGATTATCACAAGAGTACAAGGATAAATTTCTGGTGTTAATGGTTGTGTTCTGTGGGTCGTATGTTTTGAGCAAGGTTGTTACTGTGTGATCTATGATGTGTTTTCTCCAATTATCGTTCTCTTTTCTGAGTCATTGCTTAGGAACAAGCAAGTATTGAGTGTGGGGTTGTGATAATTGTCGAAAACATATTAATTTTGTGTGCTTAATGTGATTATTACATGATATGTTTGAGACGTATAATGCTTGTTTGAAGGCAAATTGACTATGGAATAGCTGAAAAGCTATTACCATCCAGTGTTTGAGTTATGATGTGTTACAGGTGGAGAAAATGATAGCACAGACAGTAATTGGAAAGACACGACTTTGTAGGGAATTAACTCCCTAATACCAAGCGGACTGAGAATAGACGCATTCGATAGCAGACTGGGCCGGGCTTTGCATTTGATGCTAGGACACGGAGCTGGACGGGAATCAATTACTGGGCAAGCGAGGGTGTCATTCTTGAAAATAGAACTTCCCATCTTCTTTGTCCTTCAGCGGGGAAAGGAAATTGAAGTTGGAACGGGAGGCAATTAATTGGACTTGGACCAGAAATCCAGAATTTGTTGGCCCGAGTCTGTTGTCCTGTAGTGATCATTATTTAGGGGGGGGGGGGGGGGGGACAGAGCGGAGAAAGGAGGAACTTGAGAATTCTTTGGGAGAAGGGAGCAAGCAGTAGCGCGACTTGGAAACGAGAGCAGCAGATCGCAAGCGAGAAGCAATCCAACTTGCGATCATTAGTGATCCCGAAGTGAATTCTTTCTAATCTTTCCCCCTCTCGATTAGTTTGAAGATCATTATAAACATGATTTTGTGTTTTATTTTTGTCATGAACTAAACCCCAATTTCTGGGGGAAAACACCGTAGGATGTAGCTATTTCTAGATTTGAATGAATTGATTCATAGTTCTTTTCTTCCAATCTCTATTGCATGAAATTACTTAATGCTTTGTGTTGACTGGCCACCAATACAATGAATCATAGTTAATTAGGTTATTAGCGACAGTGAAACCCTAATAACTGAACCTATTTCATGTGACATAGTAACTTGTCGAAGCGACAGTGGATTAAATAAGGTGCTATGTGGTCTTGATTGGGATATCGGTATTCAAGCTAAACAGTTAATTCATTGAGCTACGACAGTAGGATTTGAATTAATTGTTTAGTACGTAGTAATTCCCGACAGTGATAGCTAGCACAATAGTGATATCCTGGCTGTAGAGATATGGATTAAATTGATTGGAATCTGTGAATTAATTTGGATATGATAGGTAGTGAATTCCGGTGTTTCTCCTAGAGCTTTCTCCATTGAATTTCTCCCGACAACTTTACTTTTTTTTATTTCATAGATAGATCGTAATAGATAGGGTATTACAATGCAGCGGAAATGAAAGAACGGTAGTCAACCAAAAGGGTCGCTACCGATGCAAGGGTCGTTTGTGCCACACGATGGGCAGCCCTGTTAGTTCTACGAGGAGCAAATACAAACGTAATAAAAGCAAAGGAAGACTTCAACTTCCGCACTTCCTCTAGCACCGCTCCTCCGCGGTCATGGTTGACATCATTCTCCAATGCACGGCGGATGACCAATTGGGAATCACCACAGAAACAGACAGCAGAAAAACCCCGATTAATACTCCACAGCATTGCATCCCTCAAAGCTAATAATTCCAACAGGAATGGGTCCCAAATGCCCTCGTAAAACTTACCGTATGCACAAACCAAGGAGTGGTCGCTATCAAATCCGACGAATCCAATGCTTCCTCCCACACCTCGTCTCGTCGCACCATCGAATCGGACAAGAAGTCCACTGGGGGGGGGGGGGCAAGAAGGATCAGCTACTGGTTGCCTGACCTGCCTTGGCCTCGGAGCATTCTCCCTCGGCAGCGCAGCCGCCTCCCTCCATTCCTCGACCTGCCTGTTGTACTGTCTAAATAGAGGACCTGGAAGGTATTGGATTTTGTCATAGACTGACCAACACCGACCTTTCCAAATGCGCCAAGTGAGGAAAACCACTTCTGCAATTTGTAATTTGGAGAGCTGCATAGAAAAGAAAAGATCATGCCAAGCAACATCATTTGTCACATAAGACATGGACAGCCGAATTTGTTCTTTCCCAGCAAGAGCCCAAATGGCTCGACTAATCCTGCATTCAAAGAAACAATGAGATATGGTTTCCGCACCATTTGAGCAGACTAGACAAGAATCAGAATCACAGAGGTGCTTCCCTTTAAGAATTGACTGCATTGGGAGGAATCCTCTGACCACCCGCCAAAGGAAAAACTTGAGTTTCGGGGGGGATCGGCAGACTCCAAAGCATTTTCCAGAATTGCGTGTTGAGGTGAGGAGGAAGCTGATCGTACTGAAGTTGCCTGCTGGATACTTGCAGCTGATAACCTGTTTTAACAGTATATTGACCAGAATAATCGTAATGCCAAATAAGCTTGTCCGGTTGGGGCGCCGCTGGAATTGGAATGGAGAGGATCCATGACACACTCTCAGGAGTAAAGGACGTCCGGATTAAGTCTAAATTCCAAGTTCTAGTGAGCGGATGAATGAGGCCAGCCACAAACGGACTAGGCAGCGAGATGCCGGGAAGCAGGGACGGGGCCGATGGAGGAGTCGAAGGTAACCAGATATCTTCTAGGGTGCGGATTGCCGATCCACAGCCTACTTGCCACCGCAGCCCACGTTTCAACAACTCACGCCCTTCCAGAACACCTTGCCAAGCCCAGGACGGACGTGACCCAGCTGGCGCAGACAAGAAGTCACAGTGAGGGTGATATCGCGCTTTATACACTCTCGCAAGAAGAGACTCTGGGCACTGAAGAACCTTCCAAGCTTTTTTACCGAGCATTGCAACATTAAAAAGATCAAAATCCCGAAAGCCAAGGCCGCCATGGAATTTACTGACACAAATTGCCGCCCATGAGATCCAGTGCATGCCCCTCTCCTTGTCTTGACCAGCCCACCAGAATCGAGCAAGCTGACTATTTAACCTGCAACAAGAAGTGGACGGCAGACGAAAGGAGAACATAGTATAAACCGGCAAGGCTGACCCAACGGCCTTGAGCAAGACTTCCTTCGCAGCAAGGGAAAGCGATTTGGAACGCCAACTTTGAATGCGGACAGCAAGGTTCTCTTCAACAAACTGGAAGGTTTGAACTTTTGATCGCTGAATTTGAGCCAAAAGTCCCAAGTACTTGTCAAGGGGGCCAATGGATGAGATGCCAAGGATGTTGGCCAGAATATTCTTCTCATGATCACTAACATTGGCACTGAAACAGACTGAAGACTTTGGAAGATTTATGCGCTGGCCACTAGCCTCCTCAAAGGGGCGCAATAACTGAAGCAAATTCTCACATTCCACTGAGGTTGCACGCAGGAATATATAGGTGTCATCGGCGAAGCATAGATGAGAGATGGTAGGTGCAAGGCGATGAACCTTCAAACCATGTAACTGCTGCAAATCAAGAGCATTAAGAGCAGAGTAGAGAAAGCTTCTGTATAAATAGCAAACAGCAGAGGAGAAAGAGGATCGCCTTGCCGAATACCCCGATGAGGTCGGAAGTAACCATGTTCTTTCCCATTGAGCAGCACCGTGAAAGAAACTGTAGTAACACACGATTTAATCCATTTAATCCATTGAGGTCCGAAACCCAAAGCCTCCATAACTGCAAATAGTAAACCCCATTCAACCCGTTCGTATGCCTTTTCCATATCCAGCTTGAGCGCCATCCACTTATCCCGACCAGTAGCCTTCGTTTTTAGAAATTGCATGACTTCCTGGGCGATGAGGACGTTATCGGATATATCTCTCCCCTTGACGAAGCCATTTTGTGCAGCCGAGATCACCGAGGGAAGGATAGTACTCAGCCTAGCTGTGAGGATCTTGGATAGTATCTTGTAGAACACCTGACATAGACTAATCGGCCGCATTTGCTTCATCAGCTCCGCATTGGGCACCTTCGGGATTAGAGTGATAATGGTATGATTGAAATTCTGTAGCAAACGGCCAGACCGGAAGAATGACAGAGCTTCCCTGCATACGGAGTCTCCAATAATATCCCAATATGACTTAAAAAAAGCTCCGGTTAGCCCGTCCGACCCCGGAGCTTGTCCAGCTCCAATGCTGAAAGCTGCAGCTCTAATATCCTCACGAGTAATAGGAGCAGCCAGGTAGGAATTCTGAGCATGAGTAATCTTCCGGGGGATTCCCAAAGCATTCACCAAGAAAATAGGGGGGATCCCATTAGACGAGAACAACTTCTCAAAGAACCCAACAGAGATATTACCTTTAGCAGCCTCATCATAGTGTCGGGTACCAGCTTCATCTTGAAGGGCTTCAATGAAATTCTGCCTCCGCCGTTGTGTAGTTACACGGTGAAAGTGGTTCGTGTTAGCATCACCAACTTGCAACCAATTGGTTCTTGATTTTTGCTTCCAATAAGCCTCTTCTTGTAAGTACGCGGCTGCCAGTTGAGTTTCAAGTACCTGGATCACTTCCCAATTCACTGGAAATGAATCACGTTCTGATTCTATGGCGGATCGCAGCTCCCTGATTTGCCTCGCCGAGTTTGTAGTGCCCATACGTGCCCATTCCACTAGCTGATGCCTCACTGCCTTGCAAAGCGAGAACAACTGAAATTGAGGTGTTCCCTGCATTGAAACCTGCCACTCACCCAAGACAATGGCATGTGCATCATTATTTTGACACCATCTGCGATCAAAATGAAACCTCGGCTTCCCTTTCCCTGCTCCCGGAATTAGCTGCAGCAAGATGATCCTGTGATCGGACCCAAGATCTGAAAGATGAGTAAGCTGCATTAGAGGCCACAGAGACAAAAGATTGTCAGTGACTAAAGCTCTATCCAGTCGCTCTAATATGTGGGTGGAAAGGCCTTGCCGATTAGACCATGTGTATGGTGGTCCTTTGAATCCCAAGTCAAACAATCCTGCATTATCAGTAAAGGCACGAAATGATTCCATAACCTGAAATGAAGGAGGTCTGCCTCCCATCTTCTCATCTGCATGGAGGAGGCAATTAAAATCACCTAGGACTACTTTGGGAAGGGCACAAGTCGAAAGCAAAAGGAGAAGTTCATTAAACTGGTCATTACGGATATTTACATCACTACTGAGATGAACAAATAATACTGCTACCATACCCCAAACCATATGCTACAGTTCAACAAACAAGAAGAACTCAGCCTAACCTAGAACTCTACACAGGACACTAGGAACACTAGCTACTACTAATCCACCTGCTAAGCCAACAGGGGGGACACAATGGATTGCCTGGAACCCCAAACGCACGAGCTTCTTATGGACATAGTCATTGTCATGCTTGGTTTCACTAAGGAAAATAACTGACGGAGAAAACCTACACACAGCTCCAAACAACGCGGGCACCGTCAAGGGTGAGCCAAGCCCCCGACAGTTCCAGGCAATGATACTCATGGCGCCGGGTGGGACCAGTCCGGGCTGGTTGCCACCACCACATCACAGTCTACATTGTTGATCGAAGAGTTCAATGGATCGGTACGAGCCTTCTTTGTCATAGCCGAAATTTCAGGCTCAGTCAGCAGCTCCTTGTTCCTGATCAGTGGGGTTGCAGGCGATGTCTTCAAGCCCTCTCCACTGAATGAATCCCTAGCACTCGGGACCAGGCCAGACACTCCAGTAGCATTGGCCTTCGGCCGACCACCGTCCGCTTCGATCAGCAATTGACCCTACCGAGCAGCATTCAAAGGTACACCAGCCCCAGCAGCACCCTGTCTAACCCAGGTGAATTGCTTCCGGGATAACAGGGAGAGTTCATTCACCTTCGGCCCTGACTTGGTCGCAACCAGGTGTTGGCCATAAGGCGTCACCGTGTCTGCTAGCTCCTCGCGTCGAGGGCATTGCTGCCCAACGTGGCCCAAGATCCCACACAGATAGCAGAACTGGGACAGACACTTGTAGGTGACTGTCGCTGTGAACGAGCCTATGCCTCCCTTGTCGTGGGATGCAGGCACCGAGACCGACAGCGGGAGGCGGCCGTCAACCCAGACCCTCGCGCGGAGGAAGAGTTCACCAGACCCAGGGATCCGATGCACCGCGGCCGAGTCACTCTTCCCCAGAGCCGAGCCAAGAAGAGATGCCATTTTCCGAGTACAGCACTGGGGGGGGGGGATGCCCCAGAATTGCAGATCTAGGGGAATCCGCCAGAGTTGATCTGCAACCGTCTCCGTAACCTCCACCCAGGGGGGCGAGATTAACCAGAAATTTGGGGAGGAACCATGGCGATAGCTTGCAGACCCTGTCCATGTCATCCTTTGTCGGAAACACAAATTGAAGGAGCCCTGCTGCCGCCGGGAGTACCGAAATAGCACCGCGGCATTGCCACACTCTCCCCATCGTCGCTTGCAGATGTCGAGTCGGAGGGGCGGGGCCAACAATCCTACCCAGCAAAGACAACTCATTCAGTTCGACGCCAGCAACGACGTCGGCATCACCAAAGATAACTGCATTCACGCCTGCCATTTCGACTTGAATTGATAAAGATAGCGGGTAGCTTCCCGGGCTTCGCAAGCAATTGATTACGGATGCTCGAATCAGCGATGGGAAACGCTTTGCCCACCAAGAGGGATTTATAGCCCCCATCGTTCCCCTCCCCGTTGCCGGCGGAGCACGATGCAGGGATGGCCGGGTACGGCGATGCGCACTACGGCGACGGTTTCTTGCCCACTCTCCACGATGGAGAGAAAGGGGTTTTTTTTCCCTTTCCAGTTGTAACAATCCGCGTGGAGGTCTTTGTTTCCCGACAACTTTACTTTGCTTAATTAGTTTATTTTGATTTGCTTTTAGATAATAGTTCATCTCTCAAACCATTTTCCCTTGTAGTTTGCTCTATAAAATTGATATAATATAAGATTGTACCATTCCCTGAAAAACGATACCCGAACATCCGGTTTATTACAAGATAGGAATTGAAGCATTACACTTTTATCCTATCAATTATACTATTTACAAAGTGCATCCGGCCAAGGCCGGGTCTGAATCTAGTTTAATATTTGAGCATTGCAGTGAAATTAGTCCTAGTTAATATAAAAAAATTGATAGGGTGAAAAGCTAGTAAGATTAAGGATTTTTATCTATTCCATTGTCCTAGACGGAATTGGAGAGGATCCCTCATCGCCCTCACCCTTGGCCGCCTGCCTTGCTTCTTTTCTTCTTCTACTTCTCCTCTCCTCGGCTTTTGCGGGCGATTCACCTTTGGAACGCGGCTCGGAAGGCCCAGAAATCCATCCGTTTCGTACTTATCGCCGCCCATCCGGCATCCACTGCTGCAGCTATCCTAGAGAAACTGCTCGACCTCTCTGCTGCTTCTTCCGGCAGGTATTTACCCTTCATCCTGTTTCTGTATTGCGTATATATGGTTTCTACAGAATATCTGAGTGGCTGAATTGTAGATTGCTCTAAATGGCCGCGACTTTTGTGTTAATCTACTGCGTACTTTTCTGCTGTATGCCTTTCCCCCTCTCTCTGTTGAGTTAGTCCATTTACTCCTTTGCTGGGTTGGGAGATTCGCTCGATTTGAGTTCGTGGGTTGTACTTAGCTTCGCTGTTCTCTCGGTTGTTAAGACCAGGAGTAACTGTTCCTCTCTGTTTGGGTGGAGATGGAAATTCTGTAGTAGCGGCTTTCTAGTTGGATTTTGGATACTACGGATTCAATTGCACGAACGTCTGTTGTTTGGTATCTGCGTTTGTTTTTGTTTGTGCGTGTATGTATTCATGCCAAGTACTGATTGCGGGGTTGAGATGTTAGTTTACAAGATTTCCAATCCTATAGGAACGTAATTGTGATGCTCACATGGGTTTTCGGCCGAATTTATTTCCATTCCCTCAGTTCGAGAGCCCAAAGGACTTGATCTAAGCTTATGACACATTAACCTTTGTGCTAAGCTAATAGAAATTTTGACCTTGATATGCATCTTGATTCTTGTTCATTGTTTGATCCACTATAATTACATGTGTTGCCTATGAACGTGGGGAATTAAGAACATTTTCGTGGTATGCTAAGACATTTATGTTTGACTCGTCGAACCTTGAGCTTGTTGCCTTGTCTCGTGATTTTCTGTATCTTTAGATCCCTATCATAAGACGCAGGAGGCAAAGAGAAGGTTCTGCAATTTGAGGTTGGTGAAACTAGAAACCGATTTGGGGAAAGAAACACGAACCATATGGAGTCACAATCTCAATCTGGAGACATATTTGATTCCTCGTTGAATCTAGAGGAGACACATTATAAAGAAGGCTATGATGAAGGGTACAAAGATGGCCTGGTTGCTGGCAAAGAAGATGCCAAACAAGTCGGCTTGAAAACGGGCTTTGAGATTGGAGAAGAGCTCGGATTCTATCGTGGTTGCATCGATCTCTGGAACTCGGCAATGAAGGTAGCTCCGACACATTTCTCGACCCGAATCCAGAATTCTATAAAGCAAATGGAGGAACTGATCGACAAATACCCGCTTTTGGATCCTGAGGATGAGCGCATTCAAGTGATAACGGATAGTCTAAGGCTGAAGTTCCGGGTCATAAGAGCAGGCCTGGGAGTGAAATTAGAGTATGATGGTTATCCGAAGCCTCGAGAAATGGAGTTTTGAAGTAGTACGTTCTTAGGGATATCCTGATCCCTTTTGTTTGTCTCTACCTCCCATCCTTTGTTACCTCATTAATCATTAGCCATGTTTTACTGTGAGGTAATGCGCTGGATGTCCAGCATTGTACACTGGGGCTTTGCTGTCTCCCTCTTCTTATGGTATTATATTTCGAGTTGAATCAATGAATGGCTTGCTGGTACAAATGTTTATCTATTTCCTTATATTTTCTTCGCCATGGGACTGAATGAGATTAAATCTTAACTATCTTACAACTGCGTAAAGGGATTATACTAGTCACAAACAAAACCATGAAACTGGAACGGTTTTGTTGTCTTTAGGTTTCATAGCCTCGAACGAAACAGAGAAAATGTATGACTCCTTTAACATCTCCATGATAATTCTTTTGGATTTTTTTGCTTTTATCAGGCTGTGTGGTTGCATGGCAGCCACATAAATCTTTATATCATCTTATCTCATTCACCTTATCTGTTGTTTTCAGCTTGTAGTAGTTTGCAAGGTGGTGGAAGTTAAAAAAATGCTAAAGCAGGGGCTTGGTTGCTGCAAAGTGTACATATCTGAGAGCCGAAACAAGGCAGCATTGGATTTGATTGAAAGAGCAGCAAAGTTGTTCCCCGAAGCACAAATCATCAACAAGTTTGAAGATGTGACCTACAACAGAGTTGGATACACACTTGTTGCAAGTTTGGATCCAAACCCGTCACCTGCAGATAATAGTCCATTGAAGAGTTCAGTGTTCGCCATGGTTAAGGCTGCGTTTGAAGCAATTGACCTCGAGCATCATGCTGGGTCTCACCCTAGACTTGGTGTTGTGGACCATATCTGTTTCCATCCACTTGCTCAGGCATCTCTGGAACAGGCAGCCTGGGTTGCTAAGTCCTTGGCAGCCGATGTTGGTTCTCAACTCAAAGGTTTGGCTCCTTTTTTCGGTATGAAGGTTTGAGCTTTGACATTTTGAAACTCTTCTGTGAAGGAAGAAACATGATCTGGGTTTTTTCTTTCAGCTGAATGCTAATGCTGTCAAATTTAGCCTGCAGTGCCGACTTTTCTGTATGGTGCTGCCAGTAATGAAAGGAGGAAGCTAGATTCAATCAGGAGGGAATTAGGCTACTTTAAGCCGAATTCTGGAAACCAGTGGGTTGGAGGTCCAGAATCAGAAACCCTGCCTCTGAAACCAGACGAAGGACCCTGTGAAGTGAATCAAGCAAAAGGTGTCCTTGTCGTCGGAGCAACCAAGTGGGTTGATAACTACAATGTCCCCGTCTTCTCCACCGACATGGCTGCCATTCGAAGAATCGCGAAAAGGGTAAGCACGAGAGGTGGCGGGTTGGCTTCTGTGCAGGCAATGGCACTTGCTCACGAGGACAATGTGATTGAGGTTGCTTGTAACTTGTTGGAGCCGAGTAATGTTGGAGGAGACAGAGTTCAGCAAGAAGTCGAGCAGCTTGGTGTGGAAGAAGGAGTTGGTGTAGGGAAAGGTTATTACACTGATTTCTCGCAGGAGAAGATAGTTGAGAGTTACTTGAAGCTTGCTGGTCAGGCTATGTGAGAAGTGTACAATCTGCATCATCACGTTGTAGGATTTGCTGCTCTGTTGCTGGTCAAGTTATTCATTTTCCAACATTTCCATTCTACTAGTTGTTGTAATTGTAAGATACTCGAGACTGAAGTTTACTTTCTGCCAATGCTTTTGCAGCAGTCTTCCAGAACGACAAACTGGGGCACTGATGTTTTGTTCTTAGAAGAGGGAAACTTGCTTGGGGCAAATTTGAAGAGGGAAACTCACTTGTAATCCACCACCATTAAGGGAAAGGATTTGTGTTACTTCCATCAGTTTAATACATTATCCAATATAGTTGTCACAGATAACAAAAGCTACATTTAATCATTTGATAAGATTGAACAACAACCAAAAATGCATCTGCAATTATCAAAAGAGAAAGAAAATGCATTTGATGGGTACAGCTGATGTGTCACGGGCACATATTCCTGTGGGCTGTGTCCTGTTGGCTCTACAGGTGTGTATCTAACAACTTAGGATAAGAGCCTGAAAAGAATCTGTTGGCTGGAAGTGGTTCTGGAGCCCATCCAATCTCAAAGATCCCACAAAATAGTTTTCAGTCCTTATCTCGTGTTTCATGCACAATTACTCAAATTCGGGTCATCATAGCAGTAGAGTGTGGGCAACAATTTAGTCAGAGGAGGAAATCCATCACGAGTGGATTGGACCGAATTAAAATAAATATATGCAATTTGTTGAGGTTTAGTTGTCAATTTTATAATTAAGAAGATATATTAAAAAGTATATGAACTAAATATCAGATGCAATAGTAGTGTTTTGTCAGTTTTCCTGATTTCATCTGCACAGTCATAGCTGTACCTAACTCGTAGCACTTCCCAGCTCTATGAATATGACGGGGAGCCCTTTATTTCTGGTTTTGTTTGGTTGCAGAGTACAGAAATGGGACAAGTCGGTAGTCGAGACCAACAAGAAAACTCCACAGCGCTAATCGATTCATCAAAACCTGACAAATCGCCACTGCCGTGACAAAGCAAAGCTCACGGGCACATGACGAGCTCTGCTGCAATTCAGTAAATACACAACAGAATTGATAGTTTAAAAAGTGATACCATGATGTGCATTTCCCCCATGTTCTTTATTTTGGGTTTGCTTCTTTCTTACAGTTTATGTGAATCATGCATGCTGCTCTTGGTTTAGCCTAACTTTTTCTCATTTGGGTTTGTTTGTTTCTGTTTCCTCGTGGGGACAGGTGGCTTGAATGCGATGCAGTACGATGCTGACTGATTCCATTTGGCCTGCCCCTGCCTCTTCAACAATGGCTTATATATATTATAATCTCTCTCATAAATTTCTGCTGTTCTTGTAATAAGTTCTCTTGCCTTTCCACTTGAGCAGAGTCTAGAAACGACTATCGTATTTCAAAGAAGCCAAAGCATAAAAACAGAGGAAGCAGAGCTCAGAGGTGGGAAGAAGATCAAGAACAAGAAAGAATAGCTAGAAATGGAGCTTAGCCCAAGATCCAAGGTAACGATTTCTATGTTTCCTGGACTTGTTTGATACTACTGCATGCTTGCGATCATTTCTTGCTTTCTTGTATCCCTTTTGCAGCTTTGCTTCATTAAATTTTCTTTCTTCCTGTTCTGCTCTTCCAAGGAGTGATCACGCTTTAGCTAACAGTCATCGAATCATCTTGAGCTGCTGCAAGTTATGAACCCTAAAAGTTCATGATCATAACCGTGTAGGACGAAATCTTCCACCACTTGATAGTTGACATGAACCGACTTAGCAAATGCAGTTTCCGGTGTTATCCATTGCCACACATCTGTCTGTCCATGTAAACATATGAATCCCGTGCTAAACATAAATAAAACCATTCCTAGTATTGTGATAATAGGATAAGATTTCCCTCCTCAATTCTGGTTGGTTCCATAGATTCCCCCACCCATCGATCTCTCCTTATCCTTCAACTGACGAGGATCGATGATGATCTGTAATGATGCTAATTTGGAAATATCAAATACTGAGCTGGGTTTTTCTTTTCCTTGTCCTAGATCAACAAAAAGGGGGCGGGGAATCACTCGGCGCTGCTCTGCTGCAAGCTCTTCATCTCAGAGTCGCGAAACTCGGCGATCCTGGACGCCATCGAAACGGCGGCGAGGCGGGACCCAGAAACGGTGATCGTCAACAAGTTCCCTGATCGTGCTTACAACAGAATCCGATACACTCTGGTCTCCTACGTCGTGGCGCTCGACAGCACCGGAACCGCCATTTACAGCCCCCTGCGGCAGACGGTGGTGGCGATGGCGGAGGCCGCCTACGCGGCGATAAACCTCGAGCAGCATTCCGGTACCCACCCTCGGCTTGGCGTGGTGGACGAGATCGTTTTCCATCCCTTGGGTCGAGCCTCGCTCGATGAAGCCGCTTGCCTTTCCAAGGGTCTCGCCGCCGACATCGCCGCCCGATTTCAGGGTCAGTAGCTCCAATCGAAGAACCTTGATTTATTGACAGTGTTGCTTTCGGTTTTCATCTAGGGTTTCTTTTTCTGTGCAGTGCCTGTGTTTCTGTTTGGTGCTGCACATCCAACGGGGAAAGCCTTGGATACCATAAGGAGGGAGCTGGGCTACTACAGGCCCAATTTCACAGGCAGCCAATGGGCCGGCTGGACGATGCCCGAAACTCTATCGGAGAATCCCGACGAAGGCCCGGCCCACGTGTCTCGAACCCGAGGCATCGCGATGATCGGAGCCAGGCAGTGGGTCGGGTTGTACAACATTCCGATCGTGAGCACCGACGTGTCTGCTGCTCGGAAGATCGCCCGGATGGTGAGCGCTCGTGGCGGTGGGCTGCCTACGGTGCAGACGTTGGGCCTGGTTCACGGCGAGGATTCGACCGAGATCGCCTGCATGCTGCTGGAGCCCAACCAGATCGGAGCGGACCAGGTTCAGAACCGGGTTGAAATGCTTGCGGCGGAGCAAGGGTTTGATGTGGAGAAGGGATACTTCACTGATTTTTCACCTGAGATGATTGTTGAGAAGTACACCAATTTGATTTCTGGGAACAGGGATTGATGCGACTGGTTAGGCTTTGAACGTCTCAAATGTAATAATATATCTTAACCACTAAATGTGAAGGCTGTAATTTTGTAAATGAAAAAGTGGAAACCAAAACCACTTTGTCAGCATTTTTCATTTCCCAGATGTAGAGTTTGCATTGACAGAGAGGTCGGATCAGGGGAAAAATTGAACACTCTGCCTCTTAACATCAGCCACCGTGGCTGATCCAGAAATTTTACATAGGGGTGTCCTCTTTTAAAAAATAAATTAAATACAGATAATTCTAAAATAATTAATAAAAAATATTTAAATAAAAAATACTTTACTCATACCGTTTGAAAAAATTCACAATGTGTTTTCATATTAAAAAATAATTGTAGAACACACTTGGGATCTACACTATTAAAAAACAAATTGTCTCTGTATATCATATTAAACAATCATTCACGAACTGATCACATATTCAATTTCTAAACTTGTTTTTGATGTAATCCAAAGCTGAAAAGACTCTTTCAATACTTGTTGTACAACCATAAATCAATACAAATTAAGGGTAGCTTGAAATTTGTTTAATTGTTAGATTTTGAAAATAATTAGAGATTGAGAATGATATTATACTATTACACAGTGTTAAAATTGAATAACATATGAGTTGTAGCCTAATGAAAATTATGTTTATTAATAATAAAAGTGTCCTATGTTTGAATTACCCAAACTACGACTTATATTCTCATACTCAAACTAAAAAATGAGAGTAGGATAATCACTTTTTTAAATTTAAGGTGTCCCCGACTATCAATTATAATTTTTTTGTCAATACGTAAATTACTACCGGGGGTTGGATAATTGTTTTCCCAAAATTTAGGGGTGTCCAGAGACACCCCTAAACACCCGTGGGTCCGCCGTATAACCTATTATCAATATATCATCAATGTACATTTCGTGGAGTTTGAGCTAAAAATGCTTTAACCCTTTCACGACCACTGCTGCTTCCGAAAATCTTCCGACAGCAATGTCCGAAGCAGTTCCTGCAATCTTTTCGCCCCAGGACCAGGACTAAATACCGAATGATCCCCACCAACAGAGCACGGGTCAGACCCATTATCCGACCCACCGACGCACCAGGCTCCTGGAGCAAACCGATCGGTTCGCCCCAGGAGTTCCTTGTCAATCTTGTCCAGAACCGGATCATCCTTAGCGAATTTCCGAGCAAATGGAGCACTGCTGTTAACCATCTTGTCGAAGTCTTTCGTCGTCAAGGATATAGGGTGTTGCTTTGGCAACGAGTTATTACATAAATACATCTCTTTAGTGATAGGCTTTGGGATAGGGAGGGTGCACCAACACCATTGCCAGCTCCCCACGTCAGAGGCGTGAATTGAGTTATTACAATACATCTCTTTAGTGATGGTGTATTTGTGTAAATAATGATCGTTCTACCTATATTGATCAGAATGCTTTAATATAGTTAACTAAATATAAGTATTTTGCAACGAGTCCCTCTTATTATGTCCAGTTGAATCCTAACTTACAATCCTCGTAAAGATTCCACCTTTTGTGGCACGATTTCATCCCCCAGTCAACAATAAAGGGTTAAACTGATTCAGTGGGGGTGGACTTTCAAATTCCAATTGAAACTGTTTCAGAAGCAATAAATAGGAAGGAGAACCCAACCCGTAAAAAACGCGTTACCTTTGCTAAGTGAACTTATCCTCCAAAGATCCAATCGATCACCCACCTCCAAAGTCGAAGAAGACGAACGAGAGAAATGCTTTGAGTAGAAGATTTCAAGAAACTTACGACGGAAGAGAGCTTCTTAATATATTATAATGGAAGGCCAAAAAGTAGGGTAGCAAATTAATGGAAAGAATGACTATGAAAGTTGTAAAAAATTCGTCGGAAAAGGGGGTGGGGACAAAGTTGGAGGCGTTGCACCGATTTAGCAAATAGAATGGTATGATTAGTGGTACAACCGATTTGTGTCGGTTCATGTCGGCTTAATAAAAGAATACATTCTAAATAAAATAACAGATACTCACATTTAAATATACCATATTTTCTCACAAAAAAAAACCATATTTAACGTCGATATCTAAAGGTATAGATATGAATCCAACAAATTAGATAAACTTTTAATTTTCATATTCATAAAACATATAATAATTTTTTTTTAAGTTGGTAAATTGATCATACCGATCATGTGCTAGGTGTAACGATTGAAGCAGATTTAACCGACACCAATTGAATTAGATTCATCGCCAACGAACTCATTGATAGTAGAAGAAGAAGTGGACGACCTGGACTCATTTTCAAACTCGACATTGAGAAAGCTTTTGATTCGGTTTGCTGGGAATGTTTATTTAAGGTTCTTAAGAATATTGGGATGAATGCAAGACTGCATAAGTGGATTAAGGGGCTGGTTACTTCTTCCAAACTCTTTGTGCTTGTTAATGGGGAGGTGTCGGGCTATTTCGATATGCAGAGGGGGGTGAAGCAAGGAGGGTTGGCGAGGTTAATCACCTTCTGTATGTTGATGACGACATTGTATTTTTTTGAGAGGCATCCGATGATAGCATGTTCAACCTAATGGTTGTTCTTATCCATTGTCAAAGCATCACCGGGTTAAAAGCGAATTTCCAAAAGAGCATGCTACTACTAGTTGGGGAAGTTAAAAATATCTAGAGGTACGCTGAAATTCTCGGATGTGATTGGAAATTTCTCCTTACTGTGTATCTTGGCCTTCCACTCGGAGCCTCCCCTTCGTCGTCTGCTGTTTGGAACCCTGTGATCAATAAAATGCAGCTGCGTCTCGAAGGTTGGCGAGGGCATTATCTGTCATTGGGAGGAAGAATTATTCTCTGCAACACGGTGCTTGCCAGTCAACCGCTCTATCTGTGTAGCCTTTTCACGGCTCAATGTTCAGTCATTGAGAAGATTGAAAGGATTCAAAGGGAATTTATCTTGTTTGGTGGGCATTCTAGCTCGAAGATACATTTGGTGGCGTGGGATAGATGTAAAATTTCGAAAAGATTGGGAGGCCTTGGCATTGTCGATACCCGTAGCAAAAACAAAGCTGTCTTATGTAAATGGTTGTGGGATTTCGCCCATGACAGAGACTCATGGTGGAGGGAGCTTATCAATGTAAAGTTTTCTAACGTGTGTTCGGATTGGATGCCAGGCGAGTTTAAAGGGGTTGCAGGCTGTAGTCCTTGGTCGCAAATTCTGAAATTAAAGAAGGACTTTTGGAGATTTGCCACTGTCGATCCAGGGTCAGGTGCTGGGACGTCTTTCTGGTATGACGTTTGGACCAAGGGTCGCTTGCAGATGAGTTTTCGAGAGTCTCTACTGCTGCCGCATTGCCTAATTGCCGGATTACTGATGTTTTACATGAGGACGATGGGACTATCACCTGGGAAATTCCTCTTAAGCATAGCTTGAGAGGAGGGGCTGAGAGTGAGCGCATAAACCTCCTTAACTACCTTAATAGTCTGCCAAATAACATGTTTCTTGCAGGTCCTTCAAGGTTGGTGTGGGATCCCTCTCCCGCTGGATTCACAGTTCATTCCTTTTATACTGAGATGATCAAGGAGCGGTTTCCGGGTGCTGGGGACTTTCCTTTCAATATCATATGGCAGTCGATCATTTCTCACAAAGTTTGCACCTTCTTGTGGATTGCATATCAGAAAAAGATTCTTACCCACGACGCTCTCACAAGAAGAGGATGGGCCCTTCCAAGCCGGTGTGCTTTATGAAGAATTAGTGAAGAAACCGTCGATCATCTTTTCCTTACTTGCAGGTTTACTAAAGAAGTTTGGAAGATGCTGAGCTACTTCGTTCATTTCACTCTTAACTCCAATGACATATCCGCTTCAATTCGATCCTGGCCTTGGAAGACTTCAGGCAGCCCCAAGGATTGGTGTACAAACGTGCTCCTTCATGCGACGTGCTGGTGCATATGGCTCAAGAGGAATGCAAGAATTTTCAGGGAGGAAGGAGAAGTTACCAGAGTGGCTTTTTTCAAGGTGTGTCGTATGATCTTCAATTGGTTGCTCGCTGCGAGTAAAGTTGGGAGGACTAAAGGAGAAAGTTGGATGCAGATAGTTAGGAATCGTTTGCTTCCAGGGCCTATGTCTAATGTGATAAATGAGAACAAGGCGTTGTCTTAGACCTTCTGGTTGGCTTTTTTGCTTGCTACCCTTCTTGGCAATTGTTTGTGATTGACTCAATTAGTTTATCCTTCTTGCTGCTTGCTGTTGTGTGTTTCACAGTATCCTTTGTATTCATGCTTCATTCTTCTTTGTTTTGGGAAGGCTGGGCGTTTTGGTTTTGTGTTTGTTTGGGTTGATTCCTTCTCCAGCTTGTTGCTGGGCTTGTTTTGGTTTGTTGTAAATTTATTTTTTAAAATTAATATTATTTAGCCATTATAAAAAAAAAGAATTAGATTCAACCGGCCCGCATACTACCGGCTTGACAACCATCATTAAGAGAGTCGATACCTCCTCCTCTCATAACCTCGGCGCATTGATGGTTGATGATCATGCATGCATGCTCCATTTGTGTACTCCTTTGTTTCTGTCAACTTCTGATTGGTTCAAGTAAAACTAATTAAGTAGGTACTCAGAGTATTTTGAGGTAGTGAGTGTTGTAACCACAACACCTTATGCCAAGGTATTGCAGAGCTTCTTGATCGAAGTATTCCATACAACTTTGACTTTATTATTTGATGATGGATTTGGTAAATGGTAATGAATTTGAATTTATCATTGACTTTATCCAGAGGGTCGTTTGGTTTTGGTGATAGTTAAATTGATGTATTGTCATCAATACATGCATAATAATATACATGTATATATGAAAATTGGTGTATTGTAGTTTACATTGTTTGGGTTCTGTGAAAGTGATTAAAGTTTTAAATAAGTTATATTACTTTTTTGCTTGAAATGTCACTTATACCCTTTGTTTTAAATATGAAAAAGCAAAACACATAAGAAAGTAGGGTCATAGTTGGAACAAAAACAAAACCCAACAATCTCAACCAAAAAATCAACAATCTCACAAAAAGTATGCATTGTGGACAATGCATGTATTGTAATTATCGCAACCAAACTATCACCAAAATCAAACGACCCCTAAATTTCATTGTTTGCTTGACGTATTTTGAGGCAACAAATCCATGGGGCCCCACTAACTTTAAGGGTCCAAATTCATGGGGTCCACGAATTTGAAAGTTCCGTCAATTTAGGTGGGAATTGATCATGGACTTTTAAGTCATCATTTATGACCAATTTGCCCTTCTTATTTCCTTTCTATTATCATACTAACGAGGGCAATATATGTCAATTTCACTTTATTCATACAAATCTTATTGACCAAATCCATAATGAAATCTATGAAACAAACAATGTTATTTTTCAAGTTCATAATGAACCCAAAACTCTCATATATCCATGGTTTTACAAAATCCAAATTTTAGTAAAACCTTCATTTTTTAAATCCACAGAGTAAACGAGGAATGGTTTCATATTCCAGCATATCCCAGAGGCTTGGAAGAATGGAGCCACTTTACTTCTTAATTTTAGTATCTTGTTCAACCTTGCATGTTTACTTCCTGTATACTCAAATTCCTTAGTTTGTATTTAGTGATGGCAATTTGAACCCGCTTCGTGGGTATTATTCGATTTGAATCGTGATGGGGAGGGTATTATCCAACCCGCAGTAGCGTGGGGCGGGGTATGGGTATCTACTTCCGACTCCCTCGGCCCCATCCCGCCCCGTTCTTAGCTCATTTTATCTTAATTTCTCAAAATATCTATACATATTTCTCCTACTTTGACTTTTCTTCTACTAGTTAGAGTCGATCTTTCAACTTATTAGACTTATTCACCCATTCTATTATCAATATTTTTCATACATAAAGTATTTTTACCCACTCGTTTTATCGTAAAAAGTAAAACTTGGGTGTATTTTTCCAAATAACATGTAAGAGTGGGTCGACCCGCCCCGCCACGTAACCGCGCGGATTTTACCCACCCCGATCCATAGTAACGTGGAGTGGGGCCCCCGCCCCGCCCCATTGCCATCACTATTTGTATTCCTTTAACCAAGCAATCCATAGTGTTTGCTGATATGCCAATACTTACTATAATTCTCGACTTATTATTCAGGATAAGTCACAGAGTATGGTCGAACAATAAAGTTATAATATAGACAATAATAGTTTGTATGTAACTGGACTTCCGATGAAAGAGTTTGTTTTGCTACTAGGTGTGCAGCTCTGTTAAAGGTAATGCAACGAAAATAACCTCTGCAGTACAAAATGATCAAAACACTCATACATAAAAACATAAAACTCAATCACAAGAGATAGATACGAGCCCTTAAAAATAATCAAAATTATCGAATACATCTACAAATTTTGTTTCATAACATGGATGGCATCTTTAAGCAAAGTAAAAAAGGAATGTGCTATTTTAATGAGCGGTTAAATGTCACACTTGGTCACTCGGGTTACTAAATCGTGTTATGTTTAGTCACTAGAAAAAATTAATATAAATTTTGATCACTCGAATTACTAAAACAGATCACATTTAGTCACTCTCCCGTTAGCCTCCGTCCAACTCCGGTCACTCGAATTACTTTTTTCTTATGAATGTCACTCGAATTACTGAAACATGTTACATTTAGTCACTCCCCCGTTAGCCTCCGTCCAACTCTAGGAGTTGGACGGAGGCTAACGGGGGAGTGACTAAATGTGACATGAATCAGTAACAGAGTTGGACAAAACCTAACGGGAGAGTGACTAAATGTGACATGAATCAGTAATTCGAGTGACCAAAATTGATATTAATTTTTTCTAGTGACTAAACATGACATGCTTTAATAATCTCAGTGACCAAATGTGGCATTTACCCTTTAATGAGCATATGGAAATAGCACATAGAGTTGTACAACCACCATGCTTAGAGCTTTGAATTTGTGATAAAGAGGGAAAGTGGCTGTGAATTAAAGACAAAGGAGCAAACTGATTAAGAATTGACGGAAAAGAGCTGTCTGCCACAGGGTCATCGCCCGTCGGTGATATTAAAAGCATGGCCAGTACTTCAGCATAAACAGAGCCATTTTCAAGTTATTAGGCACTTTAATTTTTTATTATATGGATATGGTTCTTCCTCTTTGATATGTTGTACTTTAGTTAATTACCTTGTTTGATTCTATCTTTCTTGCTGATTGAATTTTGGTATTTCGACAGTTGGTTTTAGTAAAGTTTTGGTTTTGATTTTTTTTAGGGAAAGGAGGGAGCGCACCTCCTATAATCTTATTAATGGGTCAAATGACAATTATCATTTAACAAAACTCCCTCAAGAAAGGGAGGAGGAATATCTATCCAACTATTACAATCAATAGTAGCACTAAACAAGTGAGCTAGATTGTGAGCAACCATGTTCGCTTCACGGTATGTGTGATGCCATCCTCGACAATCTGCCGGGTCTGCCTCTTCCCAGATCTGCTGGCAAATACTGGCCATCTCAGTGTAATCAATGGCTTGGTTCTGCAATCTAGTAACCAACATTTGACAATCAGATTCAATAACATAGGGTCCCAAACTAAACTCCTTCATTTTCGCTACAGCAAACAGAACTGTCCTGCCTTCCATAACTTCTGGAGGCCATCTTTCATTCTCTCGTATGGCGACAGCAAAGGAGACATGCCCTTCCCAATCACGAACAATCATTCATATCCTTGTTTCTGCTTCCCCCAAACAACCCGCATCAGTATTAACCTTCAATAATCTCATACCTTGTGGCTGCCATTGGCGGGTTTGTGTTGTTCGTTCCCATCCCCTGCACTTGCTCGTGTTCCAACTTGTATTCAATAAAGAAATATTGTGCCTTTTGGGTGATGACTGCCTCTTCCAACTTCTCTGCGTTAAACTAATAGTTGTTTTGTTCATTCCACAGCAGCCACATTAAGGAGCTTATCCCTCCAGCTGTCTCCGAGTCTGCTGTAGTAAGGACACGATTTAGCCACTTCTCCATTGGTTCCTCTTCTGCATAATTATATCGGTCACACCAAAGGGACCTCTGCCAAATACAAATGGACCATTGACATTCCAGAAATCTATGTTGCATAGTTTCCGCCATTCCACAGTAAGGACAATCCTTAACCACTCTATCCTCCATCTTTTTTGCCAAGTTAACATTAGTAGGAAGGATATTATGCATTATTTGCTAGAGAAAGACACGTACCATCAGAGGGCAGTTTTTCTGCCACAAGGCTTCCATGTTCACCTCATTTGCTTCCCCTGCCTCCTCCTCCACCTCATCAAGTTCAGGCTCACCCGGGGGTTCTTTAATTGCCACTTTATATCCTGTCTTGACATTATAGCAGCCATTCGCAGTTGCTTCCCAACAAATCGAGTCTCTTGTCGGGGTTCGGGGAATTGGTATTGCTCGGATAGCATTTTTTTCTTCAGGTGAGAACAACAGCTCCAAAACATCATTCCGCCATGCATTGGTTTCATGGTCAATAAGCTCAGCCACCATCTCAAATCCCATTGTCCCTTGATGGCCTAGTGCAGGTTTCTTGCTTGACAATTGGTACCCATCTATCCTCCAAAATTCTTATCGAGGTACCATCTCCCACTCTCCATCAGTCCATCTACTCCTTTTACAATCACATCCTGAGCTGACAAAATACTCCGCCAAGTATAACTTGGGCGGTAACCAGTTGCTGCCTCCATCAGGGAGCAATTCGGATAGTACTTGGCCTTTAAGATTCTTGCAATTAAGGAGTCTGGGTTCTGAAGTAACAACCAGAATTACTTGCCAACATAGCCTCGTTAAAGGCCTCAAGCTCACGAAGTCCCATTCCTCCCTCTTCCTTTGGCTGGCTCATAAATTGCCAGTTCTTCCAATGTATTCTATTTTTATCCCCATTAGTCCCCCACCAGTAGTTTGCCACCACACTATTCATTTCTCTAATCAGACAGTCAGGGAGTTTAAAGACAGACATGGCGAAATTCCCTTGCGTTAACGCCACAACATTAATTAACACATCCCGACCTGCTATAGAATAAGTCTCCCTTTCCATTTCCGTACCATGTCTCGTATCCGCTCCTTAATGTCGAAAAATGCTACCTTCTTCGAGCGTCCCACAACCGTAGGGAGTCCTAGATACTTCTCATGCTTAGACACCTCCCGAATTCCCAGGTTATTCCCTATCTCCACCCTCCTCTGCTGCGCCACGTTATTCCTAAACGTCAATTTCGACTTGCTAAGATTTATCATCTGTCCGGACTCTATTTCATAGTCCTCCGCCTATGAAATACTCTGATTATTTGGTCAATCCTCCAAATTGGTCCCACAACACCTTAATTAGTAATTGTCCTTAATCTCTTTGTAATTTTCTTTTCGCGTGTAAAAAGGAATGTGTTATGGTTTGTGATGTTTATTGTGATTTGTGTCCATTGTTATTCTTAGAGAGTACTGCGAATGTATTACATCATTAATAACGCTAAATAATAAAGGTTTAAGGAGGGTGACTCAATTATCGTCGTTAGTGCTGGGGATGTGGCCGGCTTATCGATATATCATATTAATTCAATTATTGTCATTTTTGGTAGAATTGCCTAGCGATTTCGAGTTAGCTAGATCCTTTCAACTCGATGCATCTTACATGTAACTTTTTAAGCGTAATCTACTACTAGTACAATATATTTACTATATTCTCATTTGTTTCTGTTTTGTAATGTCTCTTTCAATGTGTTTTCGATTCATAATGATGCAATTTAATATTTTTAGGAAACTTATGGAATGGGTTAGGTTTTTCAAATTCATTGAATGAGTTAGATTTGTATATGTTTAGTACCGTTTATCTATTTTATTTTTCTATCTAAGTCTATCGTATTTTGCTACACGTAATGCTTTAAAATTACTGATATTTAACTTATTGATATGTTGTCTTTAATGATTAGTATTACTCAAAGGGAAATATAAAGATCTACCACTAGCTCAGCCACATATTAATTTATGAAAATAAGAGTGAAAATAAAATATGTGTTATGGTAAAATATTTAATAATTTTTCTTGATTGCGAGAGTAGTAGTGAATATGGATTTTTGGATAATACGTGATGAGTCCTAGCGATGAGAGTTATAATTTAGATATTATCTTGGGTGTATAATTACGAGTATAAAATGATTAAAAGACACTGTAATAACATATAATTTTATCGAATTCCAAAATATTCCCTTGAGCATTTCCATATTGAATTTCTAGTAAAACTGTTCTTTTTCTTGGTGAATCAATTATTTTATCAATTATAATTTTTTTGAATTAATTTCATTCCTCAATCAAAATTGAAAAATCGAATTATTTTTCGCTTAAAGGGTTTCAATTTGAATAATTAATAATAATTTCTAGTTCTAGTGAGATCGACACATTTTATCACTGTATTACGTGAATCGATCAACACACATGCAGAGTTGTGCATCGTTTAGAATCATTATCATGTACTAATCTCAAAATTTAGTTGTGACCCTAATAAATTCAAGAGTATGCCAGTGCTTAGGATTAGACTTAAATTTACCCAACAATTCAAAACTCTAAAACAAAAGTTTGGTTATGTAGCTATATGTCTCCTTGTATCATACAACTTAAGTCAGCTTTAGAATGGTCTTCTTTTGTTTTAATTAAGCTCAACATTGGAATTGTCACCTCTGCATTATTGTTGTTGTTGTTGTTGTTGTGTGTTGTTGTTGTTTCGTCTCTGTTGCATCACTAATTGTCCGCCAAAACTTAATTTAGGTATCAAAACTCTCCATGAAAAAGACATAGTACTTGGTCTTATTTCCTCCGCCTAGGTTAGGGACCAATTGGGAGGAGATTGAGCTGAGAAAATGACTCGTAGTTATTAGTTAACACACTAACTTTTTTTTTTTTTTTACAAAAGATAATCTTGTATCGATCAAAACAGAAAGTTACATCCTGGAGACCAGCCAGGCCTGGAAATCAAAAGAACGACTCATAGTCGGGTGCAAAGAGAGGGCCTTTCTAGCCACCAAATGGGCTACCCTATTGCAACGCCGACCAACAAATCTAACACTAAACCCAGGGCTACTATCAAAAATCATAATGAGTTCCTCCAACACAGCCCCTACCCGACTATCTCTAGAATCCGCCTTGTTGATTTTATCAATGATAACTTGTGCATCACCTTCAAAGTTGACCTCCGTAAATCCGAGCGATGGACACCATAGAACAGCTTCACGAAGAGTAACCAACTCTACAACCAAAGGATCATCAAACCACGGAAACTGCAACCCCCTTGCCATTAAAACCTCCCGATCCGGGGTCAGAATAACTAAACCACCAGCCGAGTGCGACCCAGCCCGAACAGCCCCATCCCACATGCAAACAACCCCGTCCACGCTAACTCGATCTTGGTGGGTCTGCTCTTGCCAACCACGAGAAAGGCCTCTATCCGCAGGCAACCGGACCCACTCCTCATACTGCTGATGAAACTGGCGCATAAGGGCCGGAAACCCAAACTGCTTGCCCTCAAAGACAACCCAGTTACGCGATCGCCAAATCCTCCAGAGGATAGCCACGACAGCCATAATAACATTAGGTTGGGAAATCAACTTCAGTAGCCTTTTAAGGAACAAAGGGAACGTATGACGAGGAAGCCCCTCACCTAAGTGAGCCAGACAAGAATAATCCCACAGGGCTCTCGCAACAGGGCAATCAAGAAAAAGGTGTTACATAGTTTCCGAACTTGCCCAACACACCGGGCATCTAGGACTCACAGGGGCCTGTTTCTCAATAAGAGCCTCAGTAGTAGGCAGGATCCGGTTAAGAATCTGCGAGAGAAAGACCTTCAACTTGGGAAGAATATCGGCTTCCCATACACGAATCCAGCTCGATCGATCCATCCAACTAACCGTCGACTTCCAACTCCCCCTTCGCTTCTCAAGGGAGACTGCTAAATGGTAGGCAGACTTCACCGAGAACACCCCATCCGGGGAGGCATGCCAAATAAGCCTATCCTCTACCGGCCGCCGCGGGAGAGGTATAGTCTTAATGGCACAGCAGGTCGGTGGGTCAAACCACTGGCTAAGCTTCTGGTCACTCCACCCTCCCCCCCCCCCCCGACAGATTACCTCATCAACAGTCAGCTCTCCTCCCGCCGGTAGAACTCGAGGGTTAAACCTAGGAGGATCAAACTGAAGAGCCGAAATCCAATTAGAATGTAGAAGCGACGCAGACCGACCATTCCCAATTTGCCATCTCAAACCCTTTTCCAATAACTCTCGACCATACAGGATACTCTGCCACCCCCCACGAGGGGCGGGACCGAGCCGTCGCTTCAAGGAAAGTGCTTGTTGGAAAATACTTGCTCTTATAAACTTGCGCCAACAGGAATTGGGGGTCCGTCAGGATACGCCACCCAACCTTAGCTAATAACGCCTGATTAAATTGCTCAAAGCGACGAAATCCCAACCCCCCATCGTGCTTACTCCGGCACATATTCCGCCAGGACATCCAGCGAATACGGAAATGTTCCTCTGTTACCCCCCACCAGAAGCGGGCTACATGTCTGTCCAAAAGACGACACAAAGAAAGTGGTAGCTTGAAGCAAGACATCACATGCAGTGGTAGAGCCAGAGCAATTGATTTAATCAAAGTCTCCTTAGCCGCCCAGGATAAGGCTTTCTGTTTCCAACCCTGCAGACGCTCTAACAGCTTCTCCTCCAGGTACCTAAAAGTTGCCATTTTGGAACGCGCAATCAGAGTGGGTAGCCCAAAGTATTTGTCATGCACCCCCATTGCCCCCACCCCCAAAATTTCAGCAAAAAACTCCTGGTCCGCGCGAACAACATTCCGGCTAAAACAAACAGCAAACTTCTCCAAATTCACCCGTTGGCCACTCAATTCCTCATAGTCATTCATAACTTCTATCAAATTTTCATATTCCTGGAGAGTACCTCTCAGAAAAAGATAAGAATCATCCGCGAAGAATAAATGAGAGATCCGGGGTGCACGCGGGGCCACCTTAACCCCTCCCAACCTGTCCTCCAGAATAGCTTTGCGCAGGAGCGTCGCAAAGCCCTCAGTACACAGCACGAATAAGAGAGGGGATAAAGGGTTTCCCTGCCGTAACCCTCTTGAAGAGGTGAAATAACCTGAGGGGGTACCATTCATGAGGACAGTGAAAGAAGCAGACCGGAGACATTCATGAATCCACCCTCTCCAAGTTGAGTTAAAGCCCATTTTTTTCCAAAACAGCTAGAAGAAAGGACCATTCGACTCTATCATAGGCCTTTTCCATGTCAACCTTTAGAGCCATGTACCCTTTCTTACCCCGTGTTTTGATTTTTAAATAATGCATTAACTCATGCCCCAAGAGTATATTCTCGACAATCTGCCGGTCTCGGATAAACGCATTCTGCCCCTCAGAAAAATTCTGAGGCAAGAAACAAGCCAGCCGCTCGGCCATGATTTTAGTAATAACTTTATAAACAAACTGGCAAAGGCTAATCGGACGTAATTGTCACATAGACTCCACCTTATCCACCTTCGAAATCAGGGTAAGCCAAGTGTGATTGAAACTACGGAGTAGTCGACTTGTCGTAAAGAACGAACACACCGCGTCCACCACCGAAGGTCCCACAACATCCCAGAAGGTTTTGAAGAACTTGCCAGTGAAGCCATCCGAGCCAGGCGCCTGTTTTGAGCCCATTGCAAACACCGTTTTACGAACTTCACTAGGGAGGACTTCAGCCGTTAGCTAGCATTCATCTCAGGAGTTACATTCCGAGCAATGGGTAGATCCGCAATGCGCTCAGCCATGTTATCAACCTGATTCTCCGTGGTGAAGAGATGCTGGTAAAAGGATGTTGCAATATTCGCTTTTGTCCTTTTCCTCCGTAACCCATTCCCCAGTCTCCCTACGAAGGCCCTCCACAAAGTTTCTTTTACGTCGAACTCTGGTCACTGTATGAAAGTAAGCCGTATTTTTATCACCCTTCTTCAGCCAATAAACCCTAGACTTCTGCTGCCAGTACACCTCCTCCGCCTTCCACTGGCGATTCAATTCCATCTCTAGACTTCTAACTTCGTCCCAATTAATAGGTTGGATAAGTTTCACCCTCTCAATTTCACTCTGAAGGGTTCTGATATTCCGCAACGAGTTGGTGGTGCCTGCCCTACTCCAGTCATATAACAAATGGCGGAGTCTCTTGAGGCGCTCCCAAAGACAACATAGGTGTCCCCTGAATATCCTCCTGCCAGACATAGCAAACCATAGCCCGTACTTCCGGATTATCCGCCCACCGGGCATCAAACCGGAAAAGGGGTCTGCTATTTCGAGCATAGGGTTTGTCCGAGAGCAAGAGAGCGCGATGGTCAGAACCCTGGTCCGTGAAATGCTTGACCAAGGTCTCGGGGAACATGTCCACCCAACTCTGAGAGCATAGGGCCCTATCCAATCTTTCACGAATACAAGCTACTCCCATCCTCCGATTAGTCCAAGTGAACGGCTCACCAAGGAAGCCAGGATCATGAAGACCCAAGTCTTGGATAAAATCCCTCAAACTTATCGAATGGGCACCATTCCATGGATTGCCACCATCTTTTTCACCCATATGAAGCGTAGTGTTGAAATCTCCAATGATCACATAGGGAAGAGTAAGGGAGGAGCATAATTCACGAATGTGAGCCAATTGACCGGTACGAACATCAGAACGACAACTAATATAAACAAAAATCACAATATAAGAAAAATCCACTTCATTAATTTGGGAACAAATACTTTGGAATGGTAAAACACCGAAGCATCAACTCCGGGGGACCACGCTACTACTAAACCACCAGACGAATCAATTGCATCCACAAAAAAACACTGAGAAAGATCAAAACCTAAACCCCGCATACGACGGGAAACAACACGCCGACTCGATCGAGTTTCCGAGAAAAATACGAGATCCGGTTTATTCGAACGCACTAGACCTGCAACCGTTTGGAATGTGAGGGATGGCCCAATTCCCCGCACATTCCAGGACAGAAGCTTCATTTATCAGGCTGGGGCCATTCGAGGCTGGCTTCCTCCACCTTCTCCTTCTCAAACACATTAGCAACTTCGATAAAGTACTTCTTTGGAGTGGGAGGGGAGCCCACTTCACCCTCGACCGAAGCCAACGAGCGCTTATGGGCACTAAACACAGGGTTGGTCAAATTTGACCCATACTCATCGCCCACCTCAGCCCCCTCCCCATGCACACCTATATGCTCCGAAATCGATCGAACTCCCTCGCCTTCAATCATAACCGTTGTCACTTTGCCTTGATCAATAGCCAACCCAGTCTCGAAAGCCGCTACAACTTGGGAGACCTTCCCCGAGATTCCCCGACCAGTTCCAACCGAGGTGGGACCCGGATCACGTTTTCTGATTTCAAAGCAATGGGTATCAGTACCCATCCCCGAACCCTCCGAATCGCTAGGCACGGGCAAGCCATTCTCTCTCTGCACCGCCGCATCTGCACCGAGGGGGTCGTCTACCCCAGCCTCGCTTGCCCCGCTAGCCATCTCATCAGCAATCTCACCAGCAGAGACATCTTCGTTTTGGGAAGTTGGAAGGGGCACAGTAGTTTCAACCCCCTGCTCATGGAACTCCTTCCCATGGCCCACACGAACCTGGCGAGACTTCCGAGGGGCATCGACTAGCCGTGGGGCAGGAACAGCTACACCACCCACATCCGAAGCCGCGGCCTTGGATGCATTCCGACGCAGTCGCCTTTTCACCGGTTTCACAGTCCCGGTACTCAGGCCTCCCGATTCCCGCACCGGGTAAGAGCTAGGCTGGGCGTCCTGCCTCGTCGGCTGGCCGCGAGGACTGGCCTGCACCTTTGGGTGGGGCAAATCCACCATGTCATCATCTAAGTCGTCCTCAAGGATGAGTCGACGACGCCGGGCCTGCTCCGCGATACCACCTGCCGGAGCCACAGCTGCGGGAGCAGGCGATCCCCGACCCGCACGCACCGGGTTTTGAGGCTGCCGTCCTCCCTTCTTACCTCCTAAAACCGGGTTGGAAGTCTCCTTTATAGACGCCTCCAGCTTTTGTTTCCCACCTCCACAAAAATTAACTTTGGGAGGCCTGTTAATGACAAACCCTTTCGGGCTCTGGCGCCGCACCGGCGATCGCACCAGCTCCACATCCACCTGCATATCTTCCGGACGAGGATCCATGCTTTCTCAACCAGCGGGGATTTGTTTCTCTCTCTGCCGACCCACCTGGCCGTTCATATGGAAACGCCCAGCCTTATTGTTCTCCTTCCGCCCAGCCTCAGCACCCTGCAAGCGCGGCTGCCGATTTACCCACACCGAACTCCTCGAGCCCCCAAACACCATCGACTGATCATCCTCATCATAAACTTGCCGTCCCAGTTTCTTGGTCATCATGTGAGGACCGAAACGTTCTTTCCCTTTTGGCGGGTCAAAGACACAATCGCGCCGAGCATGGCCTATCCGGCCACAATGGAAACAGAATTTGGGTAAACGTTCATATTTGAGGCTCACCCAAAAGCTATCCGTTTCCTCATTAACCGCCATCACTTGGGATCGAAGGGGCTTGGCAAAATCGATCACCGCCCGAACTTTAATAAAGTGCTCGCTCATCTCGTTACAAGCAAAAATGTTGGAGTCGAGCACCTGGCCTACAGTAGAGGCAATCATTTTCTGACCAAAGAGTTTAGTGCGAAACTCCTCCTTTACTCCCCAAAGTTGGAGCCGAAAAGGAGCCAGAGCCATCTCCTCAAAATTTTGCTTGGTGATGGTCGGAGCCCAGGAGCGAAGCGTTAGCAACTTGTCTTTGATAATCCAAGGGCTACGAGCTAAAGCCCACTTCTTTGCTTCCTCATTCGGCAGGATGATCTCAAACAAACCATACTTGGTTTTCAAGACTTTGACCTGTCCACGTAACTTCCATGCATCAAGCAATCCATCCCGCAGCTCCAAGGTTGAAATCGGATCATTAGTGAAAAATCTCCCCAGGAGAGTGGAGAGTGTGCGATGCCCAGGACCTTGTTGACTGTACCTCCTCGGGGGAGAATTGGACAATTTGCTCATTAACCACGTGGGACATCGTGCGAGGAACCTACCAAAAAGAGGAACAGGTAGGGTCAAGCACAACCTCACAACACCCTAACAGACCCTTGGTCGAGCCAATAACACTCGAAGCCAGAACAGAACGGGCCTGTGTAACAGGAGGAGGCTCTGGCTCAGCGAAGAGTAGAGGGGAAGACCGCGTAACTTATCTGATCTATTTTTTACAATCTCTTGTGTTTGTCTTTAAGCGTTGTTGCCTGCCGGCTAGCAATTTCAGTGGTGCAACGACGTACGTCTACTAATCCTGCATGTCTAGCTATAATTGCCTGGGTATAAAATATGTAGTAATTTTATGCTTCCTAATATTTTTTTTTGGCCTAATATCAAAAATAGGCCAGTAGCTTACGCTTTGTGTCAATCCTGTTCCTATGCTTTCAATGTGACAATTATGTCCCAAAATTTTAGTTTTCGTTAACTTCGAATGATCAACGGTTAGCATATTGACCATAATGCGTCACTTAACTTATTATTTTTTTGCACATCAACTTAAACATTTTTGAATTTGTATTTTTGTAGTGCGTTCCCCTTATCTCAAATGTAATCCCTGATTTCATTTAAATTCTTTCCCCCACAATTAGTTTGCTTGCCTCCATGGATAGCAGATTTCCTCTTCCATTACTTCTCTCGAATACTGATCGGTGAACAACCGTTCTTCCTGTAATCTCTCGCTCTGAAAATCGCTCTGAAGTTTGAACAAGAACTTCATGTCATCATCTACTCTTCTTTGGTGGAGGAAAATATTAAGAATAGTTAGGCCATAGTGTTTGTGTGCTTCATCAAAGGAGACACTCGAACGGGATTTACCACCCATCCTTGTCATCACTCTCTTTCAAATTAGGGATTACAGTCCTCAAACGAGACCAAAATTAGAATCGACCATGACACATCAACCACTGTGAAGGAGCTTATGAAAGAGATTTCACGATCAACTTGTTATCAAGGATCTACGCAGATTGCACATAGTGCCTTGGCGAGCTCTGTCACCGAGATATCAATTACCAACAAATCTGAGAACCATCTCCAGATGCTTCCTCGCTGTCTCAATGCTACCTCCTCACAAAACTTTTCTCCCTCTGCTACAACACCCACCAAAACCTCTCTCCCCCCGTTCATCCGCCAAGTCCCAGCTCCTAAACGGATCCCTTCGAATATCTCCTTTGCAACTTCGATATCCGTTAACAGATTGGTGAAGAAAAAATAAATACAAATGTGGGAAGAGAGCATAAGTTAGTATGGATAGATCTTTACGTTTGATGGTGATGACAGAATAATAGAAGATAACTCGTCTAGTCCCTAACGCACCATGTTGTTGTGTAAATGTGTAATCGATCGGACATCACGTGAAGCTGCCTTCAAATACTCAGATCTATTGAGAGAAATCATATTGAAAAGGATTACATTGCAGTTGTGGTTTGAAGTCGACAGAGTGAAGATGAACGTCGAAGATGAATGATTAGGCAATGAGGAAGGGAGCAGATAGGGTGAAACATAATCATTAGGTGTGTTATGGACTTATGGTAACTATTGTACATAATAGTTACTCCACCGGTCCTCCTTCCTCCGCCTCCCACCCTCCACCCCTACCTCCACTTCTCCCCGTGTAAAAAAAACCAACACGTCGTTTGTAAACAAATTTATTTTACCATTATAAAAAATTCTCTATTATAATTTTTAGGGTAAATACAGTATATTAGTTAGAACTATTAAGCAGCGAGAAATTATAGCCACAACTATAGGTGTCAATCGGGCGGGTTCGGGCGGGTTCGGGCTGGGTTCAATCGGGTTCGGGTTCAAACGGGTTGCGGGTTCATCGGGTTGCGGGTTTATGGGGTTCGGGTTCATCGGGTTCGGGTTCAAACGGGTTGCGGGTTAGTCGGGTTGCGGGTTCATCGGGTTCGGGTTCAATCGGGTTGCGGACAAATCGGGTTACGGGTTCATTGGGTTTGAGTCGGGCGGGTTGCGGGCGGATCGGGTTGCGGGTTGTTCGGGTCAGCGCATCGAGTAACTTACTCCTTACTTGTTACTTGTTACCAACTTACACATTTTATTACACTAATTTAAAATATTTAATTTTGTCAATTTTTAACCAATTTCTTTCTACCTCTTATATATACTTAATTTTAAAAAAACTAGTCAAAATGTTTAATCAATTTATATGACTTGCAAACTTGTTATGTAATTAATCATAATTGGTAAAGTCCACTAGCTAATAGTAATGGTTTTATCAACATTTGCAACCAAAAGACACCATTAATGTTATTTAGTATTTTAATATTATTTCAGTAGTAATTGGATTATAATATCTCGTTTAGAATAACCATGTAAAATTGTTGTTACTTCAATCATAATTTACTCAATAACATATATCATATACACTTAGCCTTACTCTCAATCGACAATATTAAGTTAATATATGTTGTTGATCGTACACCCTAAACCATCAATATATTATACACTAACAACATACCCTATACCCTAACCATATATCCCTATGAGTTGTGATTTGGTAGTATAGTTAATTTGAAGTGAAATTCATACTTTTATTTTCAAAACATAGATAAAAAAGTGATATTTGCCGTAACCATATATCCTATACTCTACACCATATACCATATACCCTGTATCCTAACCACGTACCATAAACATAAATTAAAAAGGGATCTCTTGATGTTAAATATTTTAAATGACTTCAAGTGAACATATGTTATTAAAAAATTTAGAACCGTCAAAACCATCACTACATTATACCCTAACTATATACACTCTAAACCATCTGTACCTTATGCCCTATACCCTGACTATATATTTTATACCCTAAACAATGAAACGTCAAAAATTACTTATCAAGTTTAGTACAATTGTTGGCTCATCAATACATTATACACTACCCACATACCCTATACTCTAACCATATGTCCTTGAGTTATGATTTTGTTAGTATAGTTAATTTAAAAGTGAAATTCATACTTTGATTTTCAAAACATAGATAAAAAGTGATATTTGCTAATTGTTATATCCTAACCATATATCCTATACTTTACACCACATACCTTGTACCGTAGCCACGTACCATAAACATAAATTGAAAAGGGATCTCCTGCCGTTAAAGACTTCAAATGACTTCAAGTGAACATATGTTAATAAAAAACTTAGAACCGTCAAAACCATCAATTCTTATACACTAACCATATACACCCTACCCTGACCATATACTTTATACTTATTTCATTTTCATAATCAAAAGAACCAAACTTTCCCACTTCATTACAGGAAAACTGATTTTCAGTCACAGTAACTTATTCACGGTAAGTTTTCCCGTACTAAGACGTATACTACTAGTCACAGGAAAAATTACAGTAATTGATTATATAGTTCTAATCACGGGAATAGATTTCAAGTTTTTTAGTTTTCATTTTCCGTGATTAATTGTTTAGTCACAATTAATTACCGTGACAATATCATAATTTACTTTTGCAAATTTTCTTAAAAATAAAGAAAGACTGAAAATAAAAAAGAATTTCATATCATAAGACAATAAATTTCAGCTCCCTTACTAATAAAAAGAGTATTTATAATCGATGTAATTTATCTTCCTTTTGATCACACAACTCAATAATTGACATCCAATAAACACTTACAGCTCGGTTCTAAGTATTTATAATTCTCGTTAAATTTGGAATTCCATTATTTTTGCAAACAAAAAATTAGTGGACAACAATTCGGGTCTCTCACATTTGTTTCCCGCTCCACAATTCCAAAGTTTGACTAAAAAAAGTTTGGCTCCACAATCCCAAAATTTGCCTCCAGAATTAGATGGCTCCAAAATTCCAAATTTTGACTCCAAAGAAATTTGGCTCCACAATTCTAAATCTTGCCTCCAAAAAAAGATGGCTCCACAATTATGAAATTTTGGCTCTCCTGCTCCCGCAATTACATTTATCAAGAAAAAACATATCTCCTCCGTCCTCCCTAGCCAGTAGCCACACAGCCACACTTCATTCGTTCTCAATAAAAATTGTTTGGAGACAATGATAGAAAACAATGATCTCAATTATTAATTCTTCATTATTAATATTGACATTATGTTGATTTTATATTTACTTTTTTAATTTTGTTAAAGAACTTAGTGTTCAAGTGACCTTCATGTTTCAATTTTGTAATTTTCTTAAAATACATAATACCAAGTGAGTTTCATATTTTTTAAATTTCCTATACGAAATGAAAAAATAATTTTACCTAAGTTTAGAATGAAAACCTTTATTTTGAAAAACTATGTATTGTATATTATAATAATTATTCAAGTGGATTAGATGAAGTTCGGGTTGAGTCGGTCGGGTTACGGGTTAGTCGGGTTCGGGTCAATCGGGTTCGGGTTAATCGGGTTGCGGGTCAGTCGGGTTGCGGGTCAATCGGGTTCGGGTTAATCGGGTTGCGGGTCAGTCGGGTTGCGGGTTAGTTGGGTTGCGGGTCAATCGGGTTGCGGGTCAACCGGGTTGCGGGTCGTTGACTTTTAGTCAATTCGGGTTGCGGGCGGGTTGCGGGTCGGGTTGATCGGGCGGGTTAATCGGGTCGGGCTATGTTTTGACACCTATAGCCACAACTATCGAAATACAAAATAATAGTCAACCGTTAAGTCTACGTTAACACTTCAGTTAGATAATGGTGAGTCGGTAGATGTTATCCTGACGTGGCAGTCAACGAAAAATGTCACATCAGCCGGTCAACCTTGCTAACTTATATATTGATAAATTATTAGGAAAAAAAAATCAGTCCGGTCACCCTCATATTCTCTCCATTTCTCTCCTTCCTCTCTACCCAAGGGGGAAGCGTTGGTCGTCGTCGGAAGCGGTGTTACCCTTCCTCTCTACCCAAGGCAGAAGCGTTCAATTCAGGGTCGACCAAGTTGGATTGCGGCGGCCGGAGCTACCCTCTCTGAAAAGAGAAGGTTGTCGTCGAGCTCCCCTTCCCACCTGCCATATGCTTCTACCTTCGAGTGGTGCTTCTGCACAGGCAGTCAACCAGCTGCTTCTTCCCGCTTGTAGTTTGATTAGGTTTTGATTGACTGAATAGATACTTGAATGGTTGATGAGGTGAGGCTTGGACATCTTGAGAGCCCATAGCGACCGATTAGGTTTTGATTGACTTAATTTATTAAGTGTCCTAAGAACGAAATCATCAATTTCTCGATTAGGGTTAGCGGCGGCGGCGGCGTAGCGGGGGACGCAATTACGGTTGTTCCCCGACAACAAGGAAGAATGTGGTCGGGGCAGAATGTGACGGCTCTTCCACGTCTCTCTGTGGGGGGCGCCATCGTTGTGGGGAGTTCTTCCCATTATGGGCAACCAGAGCAATTACGGTGGCAACAGAGTGGTGCAGCAGAGGAAGAAGAACGATGGGAGGGAGGAGGAAAAAGACGTGTGTGGGAGGAGATTTTCTAATATAATAATAATGATTACTTAAATAAAATTATTATTTCAATATTTTATGACGTGGACGCTAATATTTTATTGTGTAGTTTCTCGTATTTCTTGTCTGCTTCATGAGAGTTTCTGGTGTGGTTGCACATATTTATGGTATGTTTCAGGGAACTTGTTGTCAGTTTTATGAGATTTTCTTGTCGGCTTCAGAGAACTTGTGGTATGCTTTATGACAATTTTGATATGCTTTAAGAAATTTCTGCTCAGTTTTATGAGGGGTTAATTGCAAGGTTGGTCACTGAGATTACTAAAAACGTTCATGTTTGGTCACTAAAAATATTTAATTCCATTCGTGGTCACTAAAATTAGTTAAATGTTCCAAGTTTGGTCACTCTCCGTCCATTTCCGTTAACTTTTGCTGATGTGTCAGTCAACCCTAACAGTTGACCGTTAAATGAGTGACGTGACAATTAAAAAATAATAAAATTTAAATATTTATCATTTCCACCTCATCAAAAAATAAATTAAAAACATAATTTCTTCTAACTTTTTTGTTTTTTCCACCACCACTTACCTCCACCGAAATTTTTTTTTTTTTTAAATGGAACCTCCACCGAAATTCACTTTGTTCAGCTTCCTCCTTTTTTTCTAGCTAAAGTCAGGAGACCCCTGTTCCTTCATTTTCCATTTTCCAGGGATGGACAAAACGTCGCCCAGAAGCTTAGTCAACGGTGGAGTTGGATAGGGACGCGATGAGCGATTTGAGCGATCGTCGTCATCCCGTTCAGGATTGGACAAAATTCTCCCACCCGACTGTTTTGGTGAGATCCAATCTCATCCCGATTGTGTCCCTTGCGCGGTCGGTGACCGCCAATTCAATTGGGGTTGGCTTGTCGCGGCATGAACTTGAAAAGGAGGGTAGCGATGACGACGGTGGTGGAAGAAATAAGATCAATTAGCTTTAGATCGAGAACCCCATTTTTAGAGAACCCCATTTTTTTTACCTCAAGGAGCGGGTGGTTTCAACCGAACCGACCACCGCTACTGTTCTGCTTGGTCTCTTGTTGCTCCTAGTCTTCCAAGAAAGCCACCACCACCAAAATAAGAAGACAACGAGCTAGCATCGGGGTTCGGCGAAGAAGGGAGCATCGGTGAGGAGGGTAATTTGTGGTGCGTTCAATTATCATGGAGCCTTACTCTGAGCCGTCGCCTGTCTCTTCCTCGTCCTCCGTCCGAGATGTTCGCGGAGGAGCTTATCTCAGAGCTGATAATCCGCCACCAATAGAAGCACCCCGTCGCCGAAGGAACGTCAATTAAACAGTTTCCTTCTTCCGGCTCTTTATCTTCCATCGATGAAGAGAGTATGAGACCTTTTTATATAATGGTTATGAGAACCTTTTAAGTTCCACCAACCTTCAATTCTATCTATCTGCCTGGGAATTTCTCCTCTTTCTCTCCCCTCGTTTCAACAAAACACAGTTCGTACCCCTTGTTTCCCCGGACTCCGTTCCACAACCGCGTCCTTTTTAAAATCACTCGATTGCTACCCCAACCGGAATCCTCGCTCGCCATCTCACCGGCCGGAATTCCCCTCTTCCATCCCTTCCACAATCGCTCCCGGCGGAATCCTCATGGCTACTTTCACGGTTAAAAAAATTATTTTTCAATTATTTTTTTAATGATTGCAATAATGAGGTGGAAATTTGAAAATCTTAAAATTAATTTTTTAATTGCCACGTCACTCATTTAACGGTCAACTGTCAGGGTTGACTGACACATCAGCAAAAGTTAACGGAAATGGACGGAGAGTGACCAAACTTGGAACATTTAACTAATTTTAGTGACCACGAATGGAATTAAATATTTTTAGTGACCAAACATGAACGTTTTTAGTAATCTCAGTGACCAACCTTGCAATTAACCCGTTTTATGAGATTTGTCGAGTGTAGAGAGCTTGTAGTATTTTTGGGTTAATTGCAAGGATGGTCCCTGGGTTTACTAAAACCGTTCATGTTTGGTCACTGCAAATATTTAATTCCATTCATGGTCACTAAGATTAGTTCAATAGTTCAAGTTTGGTCACTCTCCGTTAGTTTTTGCTGATGTGGCAGTCAACTATTATAGTTGACCGTTAAATGAGTGAAGTGGCCAATAAAAAAATAATTTTTTTTTAATATTTACAATTTCCACCATTTTAAAACTATTAAAAATTAAAAATAAAAATAAAACTTACCTCCGCCATTTACGCGATTCTGATCCCTCCGATTCTCTCCCCCTCCTTTGGGTTTCTCTCCCCCTCCTTCGATTTCTCTCCGCCATCTACGCCGACGGCCAAGCAGAGCTCGGATACCAGAAGAATCCATCGTCGCCATAACCATAACCTTCCCCGCATCAAGCTCCTCGAAATTCAGGTCATCTTCGTCCGATCCGCCGAGAATCCCGGCGAGTCCGTGCGCGGCGACGGTCGACCCGACGTAAAGATCTGTATCCGAGACGCGGACGCCGTCCACGGACAACACCGACTGGTCCACGATGGTGTCGTTCTAAGAATGAGCGGGGAGCAGCAGCCGCCGATTATCAAGAGGCGGTGCCCGGGGAGGAGAGTGTCGATGTAGGAATCGCCCCGGCCGCGGAGGGAGTTGGCCGGGAGCAGAGCGGGGGAAATGTGGCGGAGGAGGGAGCAGACGTAGCGGGGCGCGGCGGGGGAGATGTCGAGAGAGTAGAGGAAGCAGTCAGGGGGCGCGAAGAGCGTGAACGCGGGGGAGGAGTTGGAGGAGAGGAGGCTGAATCAGAGATCCGTGGTGGCGGCGACGTTGGGGAGGAGGTAAGTTTTATTTTTATTTTTAATAGTTGTAAAATGAGGTGGAAATTGTAAATATTTAAAATTTATTTTTTTTTTATTTTTTTTAATGACCACGTCACTCATTTAACGGTCAACTATAATAGTTGACTGCCACATCAGCAAAAACTAACGGAGACTAACGGAGAGTGACCAAACTTGAACTATTGAACTAATCTTAGTGACCATGAATGAAATTAAATATTTGCAGTGACCAAACATGAATGATTTTAGTAAATCCAGTGACCATCTTTGTAATTAACCCTAGTATTTTTGTAAGTTTTTTTGGTATGCTAAAAAAACTCGGGGCAGCTCACAGTCTGGCCCATTCGGACATTCGTTGCTAGTGCTCTATTGTGTGGGCCGACCAACCCCCTATTTGAATAATTGATGTATTAGCGTCGGACGATTTCTCAGGCATCCATGACTTGGGCTAAATTCTTTTATTTTTAATAATAGGCCGATTTTTTAAATTGGGATTGTGAGTTTTAATTTCTATAAAAGAGGCCTGTACAAACTTGGGCCTACAGATCCGGCCCGCGATGGGATCCGAACACCGATATACATTTCTTCCTTGTCAAGTCGGGAAAAGGCAAACAAATCCCCACTGGCATATAAACTGTTCAGCCACTTCGCTTCCCGAAGTCCCACCTTACGAACTACGGTCGAAACTCGAAACACCTCAAAATTGTCTCTTCCCCAATCGGAATCCTCTCTCCGTTTATCTTTACTAAATGGCGACGGCGATGGTAGAAGATACGAGCTTTGAAGATGATCAGCTCGCATCCATGTCCACTGATGATGTGCTTCGAGCTTCCCGGCTTCTGGACAATGAAATCCGGATATTGAAGGTATTTCGATCTTACCCACCTATTGAATTTCTTTTCCCTTGTTGTTTCTGATGCACTGGATTCCTTCCTGCTGTTGTTAATTTCAATTGCTACTGTCGACTTGCCATCTGGTTGGGATTTAGGGTTTCGTGTGTTCAATTAGGTTTAATGTTGGTTTCAGGAAGAGTTACAGAGAACGAATCTGGAGCTGGAGTCTTACAAGGAAAAAATCAAGGAGAATCAGGAGAAGATTAAGCTCAACAAGCAGCTTCCTTACTTGGTTGGAAACATTGTTGAGGTATGGTGGATCGTGCCACAGCAATATCCAAATTTCCCTCTTTCACTTATTTGTTGTGCTGTAATAGTGTTCTTACGTGGTCTCTTTATGTATCTGTTAGATTTTGGAGATGAATCCAGACGATGATGCTGAAGAAGATGGTGCTAACATAGACCTCGACTCGCAAAGAAAAGGGAAATGTGTGGTCCTAAAGACTTCAACTCGTCAGGTGGAGTCTCTCTCTGACCTTATCACCTGGTTGTTTGATTGAAGTTTCGAACTTTGCCTCAACTGGTTAACTTGTTCATGCAGACTATATTTCTTCCTGTTGTTGGTCTGGTTGACCCTGACAAGTTGAAGCCTGGTGACTTGGTTGGAGTTAACAAAGACAGCTACTTGATCCTTGACACTTTACCATCTGAGTATGATTCCCGAGTCAAGGCCATGGAGGTTGACGAGAAGCCCACAGAGGACTACAATGACATTGGAGGCTTGGAGAAGCAGGTAGGCCTTCTTAGCTTCTCGCTAGCTAGCTGTTTACCGGAAACACGGTCATTAGTACTAGAACATTATTGTATATGCTTGAATCAGCCTTCTAATCTATATGCATTCCCGAACTGCAGATTCAAGAACTAGTAGAGGCCATTGTATTGCCTATGACTCATAAAGAGAGATTTCAGAAGTTGGGCATTAGGCCTCCAAAGGGAATTCTCTTGTATGGACCTCCCGGTACTGGTAAAACTTTGATGGCTCGTGCCTGTGCTGCACAAACAAATGCCACCTTTTTAAAGCTTGCAGGTCCACAACTTGTGCAAGTATGTTTTCCTTATTCATTTTGTTCCCGTTTTATCTAGTTTTGTTAGCTTGTGTGTATATGAAAATTTCTTGGTGCAACGCATACATAACCCATTCACCAACTAGTGTTGTAGTATCTTTTATTTTTTATTTCAACATGCACGTCTATTGTGTTGATACAAAAGTGATCAGACTCGCAATTTGGTGTAGATGTTTATTGGTGATGGAGCAAAACTTGTCCGCGATGCCTTTCAGCTTGCGAAAGAGAAGTCTCCATGCATCATTTTCATTGATGAAATTGATGCAATTGGAACTAAACGTTTCGATAGGTATGTGGATTTTGTGCTGTTTCTTATTTTGTTGCTTTGTCTGTATCTGTATGTAGCTTGTGTTACTTATTGCGAGACTTCTGTTGGGTGTGCAGTGAGGTGAGTGGTGACAGGGAGGTTCAAAGGACCATGTTGGAACTGCTGAATCAGCTTGATGGGTTCAGCAGCGATGACAGGATAAAGGTTTGTCCTACCTGAAATCTAATGTTTGTAATCACAACTTAGGTTGTGTCTCAGTTGACCCTTTCTTACTGAATGCTAACTCTACCATTAGAAGAACTTAAAAGATGTTACTTTCCGCTCAATTTACCAACAAAGTTCCATGCTAACTCTACCATTAGAAGAACTTAAAAGATGTTACTTTCCGCTCAATTTACCAACAAAGTTCCTTGTATATATCAGGTGATTGCTGCAACAAATCGAGCTGATATCCTGGACCCTGCTCTTATGCGATCTGGGCGTCTGGATCGTAAGATTGAGTTCCCCCATCCGACTGAAGAAGCCAGAGCCCGAATTTTACAGGTTCGTTGATACGAACCGTGGCTAATCTCTTAAACCCCTTTATACATAATTTTTTATTTATGACAAAAGCCAAGTGCAATTGCTGGTCCTGACAATTCAAGCTTTTGTGATATTTGTAGATCCACTCGAGGAAAATGAACGTTCACCCTGATGTCAACTTTGAGGAGCTAGCTCGTTCGACGGATGACTTCAATGGGGCACAACTGAAAGCTGTGTGCGTGGAGGCTGGGATGCTTGCTCTTCGAAGGGATGCAACTGAGGTGAATCACGAGGACTTCAATGAAGGTATAATCCAAGTGCAAGCCAAGAAGAAAGCAAGCCTGAATTACTATGCTTGATTGAGTCGACAAAGGAAAAAAACTCAGGAGACTTGGCTGGGTTGTTTGCTGATTCTAAGCTTTAAATCATGCAGTGAACTTTTTGTGCTTTTTGTGGTAATGATATTTGTAACATTATTATGCTCCAAACTTTCTAGTTGAATGGTGGAATATATTTATATTCTGGGTCTGGGCAGCAGATAGGGTCAGTAATGAATAGGGACCATAGATCTAAGAGGCAAGCAATCGTGTGGTTGGACCGGACGCTGAGTGGGGAAGGATATTTTTGTCCGTTTATACATTAAATTTTTTATTTTATGTAATTTCATATTTAATGACTGCACTTTTAAAGAAGAAAGGAGAAATCACTTCTTTGCAACTTTCTATCTTCCTTCTCTCTTCCTTTTTCTCTCCCAATCTTTTTTCCATATTCTCTCTCTTTCTCTCTTCTTTTTTCTCTCTCAATCTCATTTCTAGATTTAAATTTGCTCCATTCTCTTCTTTTTATTTTTTTTCATGACGAATAAAAATTGGAGCCACTCTTTTTTATTGCATTTCTTCTCTTCATCATCTCATTGGCCTCAATTTCGATCTTTCTCATTTTTTCGGCATTTTGGTGTTCTTGATTGCGGAAGAGGAAATGAGAGGCGACACAAGGCGATCTTTTTTCTCTACCTCATTATATATTTTTTTTCTTTTAGATAATATATATTGATATTATAACTCTATACCATATGGTATTCGGTGGTAACGAAATATATATTAATATTACCACACTATACTATATGGTAATGTATGGTATTGTGTGGTAACGAATTATATATTGATATTACCACACTATACCATATGATATTGTATGGTATTGTGTGATATTACCACACTATACCATATGGTATTGGGTGGTAACGAAATATATATTGATATTATCACATTATACCATATGGTATTGGGTGGTAACGAAATATATATAGATGTGTTAAATTTTTTTCATACCATATGGTATGGTCAATACCATATGGTATAGCTGGTAATAACTGACAAATTTTTTTTATGTCCAAAAAATATCAAAGTGGATATCATTTTGAAGAGCACAATTAATCTGATCTAACTGTGCAAAAAAAATTAAATTCCGACTTAAAACGAGTGAGAAATCGTCCGTTAAAGATTAAGAGAAGGAAAATTAAAGGTTTTTCGAGGAGAGAGAAGGCGCTGATGTGATCCGGTCAAAAGTCAGCGTTAGCAATAAATAGAGGTAGGAGCAATTTTACCTTATTGTTCTTTCGTATTTAATTTAAATAAAAAAGGGACTGACACGTGGCGACAAAAGAAGAGGTTACTGATGGGTTACTGACCCATCAGTTACTGACCTGATCTGGTCCCTGGGTCTGGTATCTTAGGTAAGTGCCCTTCCAAAACGTACATTTCCATTTTTGTGCATTTATGCCGAACTGCATATCAGGTGCAAACAATACTAGCCATAAAGTTTGCAAGCTGGGTGAGTGTAATTTTATGTCGCCGAAGCTCAACATAGAATCAACTATCAAGAGAACCTTCAACTATCGAGTATAATATACGGATTTAGAGAAGAGCCGAGAGTAGAGGGCCGTCACTATAGAATTGGTCGAACAGCTTAAACAGCCCGGCTTGGTCCAGACTCCAGACCAAACAGATTATACCACAATGAGTCAAGCACGGCTTGGTCCAGATCAAATATATTATACTACTAGTTGATCCTAGGATTGTAAATAAAGAGCACAATTTGAATTAAGTCTTATTCCACTAGTGAGTCTTTCGGGATAGCTTGACTCGGTAGTTTGTGGAGTTCAATTCGTGAGCTATCTCGTTTTGAGGTAATGAACTGACTCGACAATATTGTTAGTGTTTGAGCTCGACTAGCCGTTTATGAGCAAATCAATCTATATTGTTGATAATTTTGAAGTTTGTTAAATTATGAATCTTACCACACATATTATGATTTAAGACATTGAGCAGTGGACAAACATGTTCAAATTACTTGCTATTTTTTTATAAGGGTGATATACGTTTGTTTTGAATATTAAATACTATTTAAGAGATTCAAACTCGAGACGTCCAGATTGAAGACCAGCAATAGTACCACTAGGCCAAGCCCTTGTTCGCAAGACACTACTTACTATCAAACAAAATTATATGAACTAGTAAAAATTTATCAACTAAATAATATGATACCTACAAAGTATATAAATATGGAACGAACAATGATTTGGTCTTAGTGGTGCTAACTGCTAACTACCACTAGTCTTGATTCTTGAACCATCTCTCAAGTAGTACATTATAATGCAAAATCAAACATATATAACCCTTATCTAAAAAAAGCAACTAAATATGGATCAATCAATTATGATAAAGTGACTATTATTCTCATCTTCATCACACATTAATCACATGTTTGATGTATCATATATGAGTATACTGACATACAAATATTAGCTAGGGTATTTAACTTTTATATTTTTATTTACGAGTTGGACCAATTAGACTCATAAATCAACTGAGCTAGTTGGCCAATTGTTGAGTCGAGCGAGTGAACTTGAGCAAAGTTATTAGTAACGGCTCATTTATTCACAAGTTGAGCCATAATTACATCAAACTCGGCTTATGAACCGTCCTATTTATTGGGTACCAACGGCAAGTACCAATACAGGCCGAAAAAGTTAATCTGCTAATTTGAAAATTCGTTAGCAGATACTAACTGATATCCAAAATATATGAACTAGTATCCAAGTACTAAAGTATCTAGAGAGCACATACTAGTATTTAAGGTTTGCTAACTGATATCCACCATGAATCAACAATTATCCAAAATTGCAAACTAATATCTAGGCAACACAGAATAATATCCATACAACACATAATTAATATCCAGATAACACATAAAAGTATACAGATAACACATAAAAGTATCCGTATTGAATACTAGTTGGTTGATTGTGGATATTAGTTGGTATCTGCTATCTGGATACTAGTTTGTGATGTTTTGAATACTAATCTATGCTATCTAGATATTTTAATAAAATCAGAAGATTTGAATACTAGTTCATACATTTTGAATATTAGTTAGTATATACTAACAACTTATACAGTTAGCAGAATAACTAGGCTGAACACAGGCCACTAAGGGCCTTGACCCCAGGGGCTAACCCAACTTCAAAGCCAAGCCAGTGCATCTCTTTCATTGGATCCTTAGCCGCACAATGAGTCGGCGGCACCCCTGATTAGATCGAAAGACATAAAAAAAATTAATATTATTTTATATATTAGGCAACTGTCATCCGTCAACCAAGAAATCTAGTTGCATTGCACCTTTCATAAAACCTCATTATTACGAAAAAAAAACTAATCAGAAGCAGTACTGATGAAACCACTTAGGAATTGGTAGGCCAACAAATTAAATGGCTAAAAAAAAAAAAAAGCTGCTTGTGGTCCTCCTACAGCAGCATTCCCATTTTAATTATTGTTTTTGAGTGGTAGCTAGCCAATCCCACAAGCAATCCCTTGATTAGGTTGTTTGTTTTGTCCTTATTTATTCGAGAAAAAATTGAAAATCATCTTGTTTGTAAGGGTCATAATCGTTCACTAGTTTTTCACCCGCCCGTTGTGCGGTGTATTTTGTTTTGTTATTTTATAATTCGATATAGTATTGTAATTGTTATTAGTATTTATGTTTATTAAGGTAATATACATGGAATTGTAAATCCCACTTACCTTATTTCAGGTATTGTTTCATACCTTTATATCTTTTGTTTATTTATGAACATTTTAATTTTATTAACTGAGCTCTTTGTAGACTGTTCTTTATTGATTTAGAATTTTTTTTATCGAACTCGCCATTTAAGATTATAAACATAACACACAATTGTGATAAAGAATTTAAAAAATTTACAGCCACAAAAGAAGAAATTAGAATAAGAAAATATGCTTCAATTAATAAAAAAATAAGCGAAGAGCTTTTTTTCTCTCCCTTCTCATATGTCGGTATATGATAATAGAGAATATTCCGATCTAAATCCCATGAATATCGTGTATTATCACTTACACATCAAATTTTGGAATAATGAGGAAACTCATTAGCATCCACGTCCATCAATCTTCCATGTACTCGTTTAATTACCTTGAAATGTTCTAACAAAACCAACCACAAACAAAACTATCAGCTGTCACTAACTTATTAAAGCAATATTTTCAGCAAATTAAACTGCATATACTTAAACACAATTTATATTTTGTAGAGAGCTACATATCTCCTACATAAAAGAATCATGTTTTTTTTTACCTAATAACAACATAGACAAATAATGAAAGGAGAAGCCTTCAATACAACTCAACTCATTTTTATCATGCAGGTTCCTCATTTGTGAACTGAATATATGCATCAAAATCAAGCTTTAGTTAGAGATTCAATGCGAAAAAATTCACCTTAATGAAACAAACAAATGTCACCGCAAACATGTAGAAATTAAAAAAACATCGAAATAGACAACAGAGAAACCACCATTATCATTTTCTTTCTTCTTCGTGACCTTTATAAAACCCCAATTATGTTCCCTTATACTTATAACCTCTTTGCTACCTACTAATTACTAAACATATCATCATTGTATTGCTAGCTAGTAGCATGTCAATCGTGAACATAAAATATAATAAACAACAATCACAACTCTACTTTCCATTTTAACATTCAAGAAATCGGGTTGCAATAGGCATTCAAGAAAAACAATCAATTATTCAACCAAAGGAGGTATGCCCTAAGTCCAACCAATTAACCCTTCTAATTATATTGTATATATTTAAATAAAAGTATATGGCGACCCTTCTCCGTGAAAAACAAAGAAGAAATACATTCACTCATCGAGAGTGGGAAAATTTACCATTCAGCAGTTGTAATTTGGAAGAAATTAAGAAAAGAATGAGAAGAAGAGTATAACTCGGCCAGTCAACCGCAAACAATAACATATCACTGAGAAAGTGAGACCAGTTGCCAGCTTCAGATCAAGGAGGAAGAGGGAGCAGTTGACAACCCTCGACTTGGTTCACATCATATTCACAATGATCTGATGAACTTTTTTCGTTAACATGCAAAAATATGTTACAACTGCTCAAAATTTTGTTATCTAATCTTTGCCTCGTGTAACTCGTGTCTCCTATTCTCATACAAAGAAAAAGAAAATCATATGCATTACCATTTCCTTCTTTATAAATTATGAGAATACAAATATCAGAAATCTCAAAAAAAATAGCAACTAATAAGAGGGCTTTGTTTATTTTTATGGTGGTTGACATACTTTCTTGATTTCTTATTTTCAAAGTTGGATTTTATTTCTAGTGAGACAATCAAAATGGGGAAAGGGACAGAAACAAATTAAAAGTTTGCATTAATAATTAATATATTTTCATTTAATTGGAATAAATAAGAATTTTTTAAAAAAATTAAAATTATTGCTATGTCAAGTTTATATTCAAACATCTTACTATAAAATTTATACTTGTTTTATTTGATAGGTATATACATTAGAACGAAGTGAGTGTTTGATAGCAAAAAATATACAGTCATATCGTTTATTTCTCAAAGTCGATTGATTATCAAATGCTTGTTTTCTCTTAGACCATCGTTTATATTTTGTTTAATTGTAAAATATTATTATTTCTGTGTGTGCTTGTTTTTTTTTTCTTCATCAAAATGTAATTTATTATTAAATTTTAGCAAAAATGAGTAAAAAATTTACTTAGTCAGATTTAATCAGCTTGGGTTAAATAAATATGATATATGTCACTCTCTATTTTCATCTTTATATTTTATTTAATTAAAAAAAGATTATTACTTATGTATGTGTTTGTTTGTTTAAATGTTTCCTAAAAAATTAACTTATTTTAAGTTTAGTAAAAATGAGTAGAATTATTAAAAGAAGAGAGAGATAGCTTTATAAATAGATTAATAAATAGTTTTTTGTTTGTTAAAAAATTGTCCACCTTGGCAACTTGTGCATTCACCAAGTGCTTATGTGGCAAGAAGTTATTTTTGAATAGCCATAATATTTAGTATAGATAGATAGATAGATAGATTAGGCTAGTCTGTCAGTAGCATCCCATGTATATAGTTAGCTGATTAACTTATGCATGGCAAATTTGCCAATAATTGAATCCACCATATTTAACTGGATTACTAATAGTATTAGGTTAAAACACCACACACAGAAAAAATCCAAAAATACCACCCTTTCTTGAAAATCGCTTGGTGGGGGCGCGGTTTTCGATGGAAATCGCACAGGTCGGGGGCAGTTTTACGAACCGTATGGGGCTTGGTTGGTTTTGTTGAAAACCGCACCTCCACCCGGCGGTTTTCAGTATGCATATTTTTTATCCATATGAATCTCATAAGTTGTCTTGGCACAATTCGTTTAGTTCATTCCAATTAAATCTTTTTATTTAGTAGAGAGATTAAAAAAAGTAGCAGTGGTGGTTCGAACCCAGACTCATTAAATAGTTAACTAAATTCAGCCCAACATCTAAAGTACCACACTACAACTCCTCATTATCAATTATATATTAACAAAGTTTTAATCCTTGAACGCTAAAAATCCTCAATAACTTTGGACGTCCATAACTTTGTGCTTCAAAATCTGAATGCCATAATTTTTTTTATTTATTCTGCATAACTTTTCAATTTCTACAACTTGTAACATAACCTTAATTCGAAATGTACATGGATTTGTGAAAACTGAAAAGTAAAGGTAAAGTTATACCCAAGATCCTGTATATCCAAAACTAATTCACGTTTTGAAAGTTTCATCCTAGTAAAACTTGTAGATCTTAAAAAGTTATGAGAAATGAAAAAAAAATTCATGACGTTCGTATTTTGGAGCACAAATTTATGGCCGCCCAAAGTTTGACGAAATCGAAAAAAGGCTCGTTCGGGGTAGCAAATGACGTGTTTTCGAGACGAAGGCGGGAACAAACAACCAATGGGTGTTTGCAGCTTGCAAGATCTCGAAAAGTTATTCGGATTAAAAAAAAAATCGCTACGATCGGATACCCGAGTGCAAAGTTACGTTCGTTTGAAGTTTTGGCCGAAGTTAGGAGTTGATCGGAAAAAAAAATTGGACCAAAACCGCTGGGTAGGGTGGCGGTTTGGCCCAAAACCGCCGAACCACCTAGCGGTTTTCAAAACCGACCCGTAACCTAGCGGTTTTCGTCGAAAACCGCGGCCCCACCTAGCGATTTTCGTGTAAACCACAGGGTTGGGTGGCGATTTTCGTCGAAAACCTCGTCCCACCCAACGATTTTCGTGTAAACCGCAGGGTTGGGTGGTGGTTTTCGAAAAAGGATGATATTCTTGGAATTTTTTAGAGTTGGATGATATTTTTGTAATTTTTTTTAACAATTATTTCTAGAAAAACTCCCACACAAAGCAGCTTAACGTGCAGCGCAGAAATTCTTGATCATTTCGATCATGTACTAATTAAAATTTAAAGTCCCTTCTCCACCTCCGCTCACAAAGCATCAGTCTAGCTAGCTAGCTGTAAGGTTCAATCCTGGCTCCCCACGTGTCCAGAACAAGTTACTTCAATTTGCAAAATTGATCCTTAGTTGTTTTTTTTTGTCTTTTCCACTTAGTGTTTATCAGGATTCAGGATGAATGAATATGTAGAAATCGATAGTGCGGAAACGAAAGAACACGAGGCAAGATTTACGTGGTTTCCCCGTTCGGTGAGAACGGGACTAGTCCACGGAGAACGTGAGTTCTCGGCTGATCTGTTATTGATGATATTCTTAGTTAGGGTTTTGCATATGAGCTCTCCCCCTTAAGTACACGTCCGAACCAACCCTAACAACAATTAACAAGGGCTGGTTAATTACAATGTGATCCCTAAACTTAATAATAAGCCTAGAAATCACTACACTCCCCCTCAAGCGAAGGAATGAATATCAAGAAGTCCAAGCTTGACCAGAAGATGAGAGAACTGATCAACACTAAGACCCTTGGTAAAAATGTCTGCCGGCTGGTCTGCAGTAGCAATCTTTAGAGGAAGAATATCCCCCGACTGAACACGCTCCCGAACGAAGTAACAGTCCATCTCGACATGCTTGGTGCGCTCATGAAACACCGGGTTCGCCGAGATATGCAGAGCAGCCTGATTATCACAGTAAAGAGGAGTGGGAGTGGTGTGATGAACACCCAAATCACGCAAAAGCCACCGAAGCCACAAGACTTCACTAGCAGTATTCGCCATAGCGCGATACTCTGCTTCAGCCGAAGAACGAGCAACGACTGACTGTTTCTTGGTACGCCAGGAAATAGGAGAGGATCCCAACTTTATGAGATACCCCGTAGTCGAACGGTGGGTCAGGGAACAACCTGCCCAATCAGCATCACAGTATGCCGTGAGAGAAAGATCAGGCGAGACGGGAAGAAACAATCCACGTCCCAGACAGGTCTTCAGATACCGGAGAACGCGGGTTGCTGCATCCACGTGTGCCTGGGTCGGGGCATGCACTGCTTGACTGAGAATGTTGACTGCATAGGCGATGTCAGGCCGCGTGACCGTGAGGTAAAGCAGCCGGCCAACCAGTCGGCGAAAAGAAGCAGGGTCGGCAGCTGGAGGAGAGGGATCACGCCCCAGATGATGACTCTGCTCTATGGGAGTAGGACTCGGACGAGCAGCCGTGAGTCCAGACTCGGCAAGGATGTCAAGGACATACTTGCGTTGATTCAACACCATCCCGCGAGGAGAGCGGGCGACTTCGATGCCAAGAAAGTACTTCAAGTTACCAAGATCTTTGATAGTAAAACGAGTGTGAAGTGAATCCTTGACCCGTTGAATGAAAGGCATATTGTTGCCTGTCAAAACAACATCATCGACATAAATGAGTGCGGCGACAAAGACATCCCCATGCCGGTATGTGAAAAGAGCATGATCAGCACAACTTTGAACAAACCCAAGCTCCAAAAGAGCCTGTGTAAACTTGTGGTACCAATTACGTGAAGCCTGACGAAGACCATAAATGGATTTACGGAGCCGGCAAACACGAGTGTCACCAGGAGTAGAAAAACCTTGAGGAATCTGCATATAAACCTCCTCATCGAGATCGCCATGTAAGAAGGCATTATTGACATCAAGCTGATGAATGAACCAGCCCCTACTGACTGCAACAGTGAGCAGACAACGAACCGTCACCAACTTGGCAACCGGGGCAAAAGTATCGTGAAAATCAATGCCCTCTATCTGAGTGAAACCTTTCGCAACGAGCCGAGCCTTGAAGCGTTCAATGGTCCCATCGGCGTTGAACTTGATCTTATAAACCCATTTGCAAGCAATGGCTCTCTTCCTAGGAGGCAAATGACAAAGCACCCAAGTGCCGTTAGCTTCAAGAGCTCGATACTCAACGAGCATAGCACGACGCCAATGCTCATAACGAATAGCTTGATGATAGTACTGAGGTTCATCATGGCTAGTGACCGCAACAACAAAGGCATGATGAGCCTGAGAAAGTCGCCGATAGGACAAGTAGTCTTCAATGGGGTAAGTGGCATTGGCTTGCCCAGCAAAGCCAGGTAAGTCCACGTCAAAACCATGCAACTTAACAGATGGTTGACGTTGACGATCGCTCCGTCGGGGAGGTGGCGCAGTCGTCGAAACAGGTGCCACCGGTACTGAAGGCATAGCGGCCGAGTCCGAAGGAGAGAGCCCGCTGTCCAGCTCCGTTGAGGAAGAGTCAGGGCCAGGTGATGATGATGACTCATGTGCGGCAGTGGAGCTAGAAGAAGGAGTCCCGGTCGAGAGACCAGGGGACGACGGGGAAGGCTGATCCTGCGAAGAAGAAGTCCGGGTCGAGGGACCAGGGGAGCTCTCGGCCAGAGTAGAAGTCTCGCCCGGACCTGGACGAGAACCGAGCTCAGCAGGGGGATCATCATCCCAGATGGGTTCCGCGCGGACAGGAGGTGGCCGAGGCAACGCGTCCTGCGTGAAAGTGGGTGATGGATCAGCCGACAGGCGATAGGGAAACACATCCTCAAGAAACTTGACATCACGGGATGTGTAAATACGCCGGTCTTCGAGATCAAAGATCCGATAACCCCGTTGAGTGCTAGGATAACCAACGAAGATGCCTGCACGCCCGCGTGCAGCAAATTTATCAAGACCATGCCGATTGTCACGAGCATATACCAAACACCCAAAACTCCGCAAAAGATGATAATTGGGATCCTTATTAAACATGATCTGAAAAGGAGAACGATTCCCGGTGGTGACAAGAGGCATACGGTTGATTAAGTAGGCAGCAGTAAGAACACACTCTCCCCAAAAATCAAGAGGAAGATTAGCTTGAAAACGCAGAGCTCGGGCAGTCTCTAAGAGATGGCGATGCTTGCGCTCAAAGACGCCGTTTTGCTGTGGCGTGTCCGTACACGAAGTCTGTAAGATAATGCCAGTCTGCTCATAATAAGTACGCAGTTCATTGGTCGCAAATTCTGGACCATTATCTGCCTATATGCGACGGACCACCTTACCAAACTGTCGTTGAATCATACTAAAAAATGATAACAGAGTACGAGCTACATCAGATTTAAACTACAGCAAGTAAACCCATACAGCTCTGCTGTAATCATGCACAATCGTTAAAAAATAACGTGCACCAGAGAAGGAGGGAACATGATAGCCTCCCCAAATATCCAAATGTATGAGTTCAAAACAAGAAGAGGTCGTGATCGAACTGGTGGAGAAAGGATCACGTGCTTGTTTGGCTCGAATACACGAATGACAGGGTGAATTCCGCTGAAGAAGAGGTGTCGAAATGTACTTCTGCAATACTGTCAACTTTGTCATGGAAGGATGCCCCAAGCGGGCATGCCACAAAGCTGTCTGATCAACTGCCTGACGAGCCGTATGCGCCACTGGATGCTGCCCATCAAACAGTCGAAGATAATAGAGCCCATCAACGTGCTTACCCATCCCAATCAGCCTCCTGGATGGTAAGTCCTGAACAATGCAGAAGTCACTCAAAAAGATTAAGGCCACAGGGAGATCAGCTGTGAGCCTACTGACCGAGAGCAAATTGCATTGAAAATCCGGCACATGCAATACTCGTTGAAGAGATAAATCAGGAGATAAGCGGACAGAACCAACATGATGCACAGGGACACCTGTCCCGTTAGGAATCCGAACCTGAAGAGCCGGAGGTGACTCCAACTCATTAATCAACAAAGATTTATCATTAATTATGTGTTCATTGCATCCTGAATCTATAACCCACGAAGAAGGTAGAAGCGAACACGTACCTGCCATGTTCGACACGGGATCCGTAGGTGATTGACTAGGCATGCGTAAATCCGAGTTCAAGAATGATTTGAGCTGGGTAATTTGAGCCATAGTGAGTCCTGGTATCAGGCTAGAGTCTGGCTCCACGTCTACAGCAGCTGCGCGTGGGGAAGAACGAGAGGCACGATCGGACTTTTTCTTGGAATTCTGCTCGCCTTCCTTGCGTGGAGGGTATCCAATCAGCTTGTAGCACGTTTCGCGAGAGTGCCCAGGCTTCTGGCAATGGCCACAAACAAGCTTCACGCTCCCCCGACTGCGACGACCGATCAGACTTGCGTTCGCCTTGTGTTTGGAAGGCAGCAACTTCTGGCCGCGAACGACGACTGTTGGAGATGTGGCGGGATTGCTCTTCATTCATGATCAAGTGATAGGCCTCTCCCAAACTAGGAATCGGCTTCATAGCCAGGATCTGCGTACGAACAGTACTAAAAACATCGTCAAGACCCATTAAGAAATCAAATAGACTCTCACCCTCTTTGGCTTCGCGTTGGCGACGTTTGACGTCGCACGTACAGCCACCACACGTGCACTCCAAGGAAGGGGCCAAAGAACTAATCTCATCCCAATGCCCCCGCAGTTTAGTGTAAAAGGTAGCAATTGAAGTCTTCTCCTGCTGAAGAAGATTAATGGTGCGCTTCAACTCATATAGGCGAGCGGCACTACCATGGCCAAAGCGAGCTTGAAGGTCAACCCATATATCACGAGCGATGGTGGCGAAACGCACGCTGCTGCGGATATGCTTGGTCATGGCAGTTTTGAGCCATACCTTCACCATAGCATCCGCCTGCTTCCAAGCTGCATAATCGTCACTCCCACCGTCCGGAGCCAAGATCGAGCCGTCAACAAAACCCAATTTGTTTTTGGCAATAAGAGAATCGGTGATGTCCCCAACCCATTCACCGTAGTTGTTTTCAGTGAGTAAATCGCCAACAAAAAGCTGGCTGGGGCTGTCCGAGTTGTGAATCAGAAAAGGCGAGGGCCGCGGCAACGCCAGAGACGTCCCACTGCCACCGCCGCTACTGCTCTTGGACGAGCTATTGAGAGCGCCATCTTCCTTGTCGCTCATAGTGAAAACTGGCCGTGAATCCATTCACAGCTCTGATACCATGTAGAAATCGATAGTGCGGAAACGAAAGAACACGAGGCAAGATTTACGTGGTTTCCCCGTTCGGTGAGAACGGGACTAGTCCACGGAGAACGTGAGTTCTCGGCTGATCTGTTATTGATGATATTCTTAGTTAGGGTTTTGCATAAGAGCTCTCCCCCTTAAGTACACGTCCGAACCAACCCTAACAACAATTAACAAGGGCTGGTTAATTACAATGTGATCCCTAAACTTAATAATAAGCCTAGAAATCACTACAGAATCCCAGATGAAGCATATATGTTTTTCAAACATGATTGTATGTACAGTGGTTTGCTGGTTAGTTTGGGCGTTTGACTGGGTGGATATCTAGACATGATGCATGATGGCCGCTTCAGTAATTTTGGACAATAAGATTATGGGTGATGATAAGTTTGCGATCTGGGCGGGATATGCATGACACTGCCCAAGATCCATCATGACTGTAATATCACTTTCATTTGCTGAATCTTATGTGAAAACTTCAAATATTCTTTTTGGTTCTCTTTCTCTTTGTTTTTCTCCTAGCTAGCTAGCTCGCTCGCTCCTATCACAAAAGCCAAAGACTTCTTGCTCGTCTCTTTTCTTTATGTTAGGGGTCGTGTGGAAGTGGAAATGTAATCCAATAGTAATAGAGTTAAAATTCTACATTTGCGAGAGTAAAAAGCAGCGGCGGATCCAAAACACAGAAGAGCACTGGGCCGCATTTCGTTAGAAAATTAGAACCGTAAAAAATATAATGATTATAGTTTTTTTTAATGATGTCAATTGTACACGACGATATTTTATGTCAACATCCATACCAATAGTATACACTATTTCAAATAAAAATACTTGAGCAATCGGCGAAAAATTCATCTATTATTTTTTTGCGCAAACCAATTTTCACATGTTTCATTGTTGAAAATGTTCTCTCCGTAGTGGCTGTTGAAACGAGTAGCGTCAACACTAGACAAATCAATCGATTAATCAATTTGCATTGTGTGTCCATCCTATATCCACCAGCTGCTCTAGTAAATTTTTAAAGGAACAAATCTCATATTTCTTTTAGTCTTTTACGTTTTAGACTTTTAGACTTTAGGTTTCATTGTTTTTTAGACGGATTATCTTTGGGGCTAGAATATCTAAACTAAATTTAGAGTACTAATTTGAATATGTTCAACTGAATCTTTTTCTAATAATACCAATTTTATTATAAAATAACACTGGACTGAATTCCTAAAATCAAAAATTAATAAGGACTATTCTAACATCGAATCCAGAGGAGGGCTGGGCCAGGGCCTGGGCTGGCCACCCCCTGGATCCGCCACTGGCAAAAAGGATATGGGTATGGAAATTGGCTTCAATTACCTCATTCATGTTAATTGAGAATACCACCCCTTCCTGTTTACATCAAAATATTTTCATTCTAGAAATACTATTTGGGTGATAATCCAATACTTGGTCACCATGTATTCAGTCCCAAGTAAACCATCCAACTTCAAAGTGGATGGTAGCATCCCTCATTATGGGTACCATCCAACCTTTAGGTGGATGATACCATCCCATATAGTGGACACCATACAACCTCTGAGTGGACGGTGACTATCCCAAATTATGGATACCAACCAAACCTTATGGTGGATACCATCTCAAATATCATGGATGTCATCCCAACCCAAAGTGAATGGTACCATCCATATAGTGGACACCTTCAAACATCTTAGTGGATGGTGATCATCCCACATCATGGATATCATCCAAGCCTACGGTGGATGGTACCAACCAATGTTGTCAGAACCGAACCGTCATATGAACCGGTCTTATAAGCGGTTCGCACTTTATTGGTTTAACCGCTATCAAGCCGTTATAAACCCGTTATCGAACCGGTGTCTAAAAAATATAATTATTATAAATAGAAACCATTAATGTTATTATAATTATATATTTATTATAATATATTCAAACAAAAAATTATATATAACAAGTAAAGAATATTATTGTACAGAAAAATAAATTATTTAAGTATAATACAAGTGATTTTTAATAGTTATGAACATTATTTAATGATTAGTTTCAAAACTAAACACTGCGAAAGTGTATAATAATGAGACTTGTAGCTTATATTACACAAGTTGGTAGTAGTGCAACTGGATAAACGTTTGACTTTGCCCCAATAGCTGCAGGGTTTGAATCCCAGTTCTCTCCACCTGGCTGGATATTTTTGTCACCAAGATTCTGACTGGTAAAACCGATGAAGCGGTTCGAACGGTTCGATAGTTGAACCGGTCGGTTCGCTTGTAAATGGGGTGTTTCCAGCTATGGCGGCTAAATAGCTTGACCGGACCGGATTGGTGATCGGGTGACGGTTTCACCGGTCTGGCTTTAATAACACTAGTACCAACCCATATCATGGACATCATCCAAAGTACTTATTGGATGATACCATACTAATTGAATGGTTCCATCTATGTTAAACAATATGACATGGTAAGGTTTCTATAGACTTCCTACGACGACAACAGACTTACGTTGGCCGTAGAGGCTAAGCGCAATTACATTTCGAGAGAAGGATAGAGAGAGAGAGAGAAAGAGCAGTGGGGCGACTATTGGGCAACAAAAGTTGAAGCAACCTTCTGGAGAGAGGCATACAATCACAATCAATCAAAAAGACAACTTATCTCAACTGTCCCTTTTTTTTTCTTTTTCTCTGTAGTTTGCGGAGCTCTCAAGGAATTTCCATAAGAGTAGTGTAAGGTAATGTAGATTCCTCTTACACCAAGCACTCTCGTTCGAACAGTGTTTGAAGAGGTGTGGACGGTAGTAACAATCGTAACCTTCATAGAAGTCAGGCGCAACACATCCATCCGTTTTCCCATCGTTAACAAATTGGCACGCCCAGTGGAACACGTGTGTTTGGTATGGCTTCGCGATAGAGGCAACAAGAAGATGATCTTTCGCAAGGGTTTATGGAGGAGAAACAGCTAGTCGGTATTCAAATTGATCTATTTGGAGGTACTTCAGGCAACGCTATTGGAGCAGAGGTTCAACCCTAGGTTCCAAACACATATCCAAGTGAAGCAGTGCCCTCACTCCACCAAATGATTGAGGAGATTCATCATATGGTGGTTGAAATAAGTGGAATCGACCAACAGTTAAATCTTCACATTGACTCTATACTAAGTATTTTGATAATTTCGAACAAAACTTTGATAAAGCATGTGATACGATGATTGATAGATATGTTTGTGATTTTGAAATGTCAAAGTATGAAATTATGCATGATACACCCATTGTACCAAAAAAATCTTGTTGTTAAGCGACAATGATTTGGTGAATAAAAAAATTGAAACAGTAAGCACTGACCAAATTCGTGGTTTAGGCAGTCAACCACAATTGGTTGATGAGAAAGTTGGGTATCTGGCCATTTTAATGGGCAATCCAGAATATGATGGTAACAGTAGTGGTCAATCCAAATTTTCGTGCTTGACTGGTAAAAAATTAAAGAACCTACATATGCCAATGATAAAATTGGTGATGGGTTGGATAATGTCAATAAGAACTCACCCCTTAATTTGGCTACAACAATGTTGCTTAAAGCAAGCAATGTAAACGTGTCTTTTTCTATGGACGCCATTGTTTTAATGAAAACCCAAAATCCAAGTCCTATCATAATTATCATAGTTACTATAATTAGGATATTATTAGATATGGTTAGTAGTTATTGAGTCATATTAGGATATTCTATTAGGTTTTTCTAGTCTTTCGCTATAAATATGCAATTGGTCCTTCATTCATAATCATTCAAGAAGAATATTAAGAAAACTCTCCTAAACCCTAATCTCCCAATCCTCTCAATTCTAGATCTCAATCCCTCTAAAGGTCTAGGCCGATTCCCTATCTTTCTCTTCTCAAATCCCTAATTTTGTTCTTTATCCCCAAATCCCAATTCTCGATAGAATCTTAAAAACAGGTTCTATCATTTGGTATCAGAGCCAATATGAGCTCGTCAAAGCTCTCTGATCCCGAATGGGCTCAACTCAAAAAACAGTTTCAGAGATCACTCGACGCGCGGGAGCGGGGGTGGGTGGTGGCGGCGGCGACAACAGCGGCGAAGGCGGCCGAATGCGCTGCGGTAGGGGGGCGCCTCACGAGGGAGGCAGGAGGGGTGGCGGCGCAGGCGCAGCCGTGTCGCGTGGAGGGGGTCGCGCCGCGGGGCAGGGCTGCGCAGCCTGAGGCGGAGGAGGCGACCAAGGGCGCCTACGTAGGGGAGCGCGCTGCGGCGGCGAGAGCAGGTGAGGCGGCGGTCTCCACACCGCGGGTGGAATGTGTTCTTTCTGTGGCCGCCGGGAGAGGAAGTGGCGGAGGAGGTCTGCTGGAGGAGGAAACGAGGAGGTTCGAGGCGGCGGCAGGCCGGGTTGCGTCACCGGAGCTGGGGAAGCAAGAACCGTCGGTGATGGCGGACAGCGTGGCCAAGAAGAAGACAGCGGAGGAGGTTGGTGGCGGTTGGGTTCCTCTTCTCACGAAACCTAGGTCACTAACTTTGGGCTGGGGAACGCCACAAAAACAAATTTTCTCATTGGGCCGATTTGAGTTGGCACAACATATTGGATTGGAGAATGAACAGGCGGAAGCTGAAGAGAGATGGGGAAAGGTTGGGCTGATATCCGTGAGCCCATTTACTAAGGAGGTGTTTGGAGGAAAATTTAATATGGAGCTCGTTGGGCTCATCCTAGCTTGGCCAATTCAGCAAAGTGGGCCGAGTTTCAGGAGGCAGATTGAGCCCAATATGGGCTGCCTTTGGAGGGAGATGGTCTTAGAGTTTAAATGTTTAGGTGGAAAGGAGTTTAGCCCAAATTTGCATGAAGGAAAGTTCTCGAACTCTTATTTTGTGGAATTTGATAAGGAGGAGGAGGAGGATTTGTCCAACTATGGAGAACGTGACAAGTGTCACATGGTTCGAGAAGGGTTGAAGAAAGCCGGAGATGTCGAAGAAGAAGTCATTCATGAGCTGGAGACGAATTGGAAAAGAAGAAAAAAGAGAGGTAAAAAAGACGAAAATTGACTGCAACCTTGAGGACAAGGTTGGTATCAAGGAGAAGGGGATGATGAAAACCCAAAATCCGGGTTCTATCATAATTATCATAGTTACTATAATTAGGATATTATTAGATATGGTTAGTAGTTATTGAGTCATATTAGGATAGTCTATTAGGTTTTTCTAGTCTTTCGCTATAAATATGTAATTGGTCCTACATTCATAATCATTCAAGAAGAATATTAAGAAAACTCTCCTAAACCCTAATCTCCCAGTCCTCTCAATTCTAGATCTCAATCCCTCTAAAGGCCTAGGCCGATTCCCTATCTTTCTCTTCTCAAATCCCTAATTCTGTTCTTAATCCCTAAATCTCAATTCTCGATAGAATCTTAAAAACAGGTTTTATCATGTTTGCAAGGCCGCAAAAGATGAGTATGCGTGCATGAGCCATTAGAAAAAAGTATGTGTGAATATCCTTCGAGCAAGATTGAAAGTGGAAAATGTGGTAAGAAATTCATCTGTGAACACATTGAAAAGGTTAAGCCCAAGGGATAACTTGATAGTAATGATCAAGTTAACCTGCCAGGGGGGTGTATCATCCCATTTCTTGGCAGGATGAATAATTTACCAAGTCAGAAGATGTTGCAATGATGGTTAACCAAAAACATTTCTCAATGTTGGGATGGTGATCACATGCCAAAATTCAAAGCCAAAAAAGTTGGCTTACCTCGTTGTGATCCTTTATGGATAATTTCTCAAAGTCTCCAACAACAAGGCAAGTTAATGTCCCGAAGTTTGGGCAGGGGGCATGTTACCAACCAAAAAAATGGATTGGGGGGGGGGGGGGGGGGTATTTCGGACAACTTGCTAAAAGTTCAACGTGTTCATTGCTTGAGTAAAGGTAAAAGAATGACAAAGTTTAGAAAGGGGAGCATGTCGCCAACCAACAAAGATAGATTGGGGGATATGTTAAGCAAACTACAGTATGATCAAACCACTTTTGTCTTGCATAAATTTAAGAGTGTGGATAAGAATGAACAAGGCATTAATATATTAACAAAAATGGTGGACATAGTGGGATCCATAAGAAATCTCAATATACACCAATAGGATTTGGTAAAGCAAAAACTCAAAAATGGTTGTGTGCTAAGTGTAGGAGTCAACAAGACCCTGAGTACTAGAAACGAAAACAAGCGAGCCATGTAGGTGGCAGTGGACTTGTAAAGTCTAAGTACATATCCTCCCCAAAATAATGTGAAGAGTAGAACTGAACCAATTTGGGGGAAAACAAGGCATACATGTGCTCATGGTTTCCCTTATAGCCCAAAAGAATTGGAATGAATGGTGTGCCTCATAGACTAGTTCACAACTATAGGGGTCAATGTCAACAAGCAGATGAGCTGGTTGGGATAACGCGAGCATAGAGGCATGAGACCACATATAAGCGTGTCAAAAATCAAGTTGGAAAAATGAAACTTAACATTAAGATGAAGAATGCCTTTCCAGTGTGTGCATCTCTTTTGAAAGAAAAAGGCACATGATGTATGGATGGCTTGTGTGATTTGATCAATGGAGTTGGTAGTGGGTGTATAACTATGGATTCTTGTTACCTCTAAGGGCTATGATGACTGGTGATTCTTCCCAACTATTGTCATAAAATATATAATATTATTAAATAGATAAATAAATAAAGTGCTGAGCAAGTCACCCAAGTTGACTTTTGAATGGTTTGGCTCAAGTAAAAGGACACCATTCTTGTTGATGGAAGGAAACATCAGTTTATAAGAAGAATTGGAGTGTCCATGTCCTAGTAGAGATGGATTTTCTTTTATTAGTAAGACACTGGATAGCCTTCTGTCGTATTTCATTTACTTGGCCGGAAATGAGTTAAGTTCTTTATGTGATTCGTAGACATGGCTACATAAGTCTTTTCAAGTGATTGTACACCTAGTACAGTTGGTGTCAACAACTTAGTCCATAATTTCTTATGAACTAAGTTGTGGGGAGCATTTGTTTACACCAAAATATTTTGCCCCTTGAAATACTACTTGGGTGATCATCCAGTACTTGGTCACCATGTATCCAGTCCCATGGTAACTATCCAACTTTAAAGTGGATGGTTGCATCCCACATTATAGATTCCATCCAACCTCTATGTGGATGGTACCATCTCATATAGTGGACACCATCCAACCTCTTAGTGAACAGGATCATCCCAAATTATGGATACCATCCCAACCCTATGTGGATGGCACCGTCCCAAATATCATGGATACCATCCCAACCCAAAGTGGATGGTACCATCCATTTAGTGGACATCTTCCAACCTCTTAGTGGATGGTGACCATCACACATCATGGATATCACTCAAGCTTACAGTGGATGGTACCAATCCATATCATGGACACCATCCAAAGTACTTATTGAAGAGATGAGTTAGGATGATTGCTAATTTTTTGGTTGCCATCGTGGCTATCTATATCTCCACCCTCAATTCTTAGTATTTTAAATCCGACCATTATGATTGAGTACGGATAATTTTGAAAAAAATAATAATTACACCACACTATTCTTCTTAATATATTACTTTCTATATATTATCCCAAACTCTAAATAATTATTTTCAACCCTACAAATCAGTCGCCTACCTCCCTTCCCGACAAAGCTGCTCACCATCGATCGGCCGATCATCCTTACTCCTCCCATTCTTCGCCATCTCTCTGCCTCCCTCGCTCCCACCCTCCGCCACCTCTCTCTCTCCCTTCTCCCCTCCCCACCGCCTCCCTCCTCCACTCCACTCCCAACCCCACCCACCCCCTCCCTCTCTGCTCCCCACCTCACCCACCCCCTCTTTTTCTCTTTCCCCGTGAGAACACGTTACCACTTACCAACTATTGGACGTTGGTGTGGCGGAAAGGAATAACCGGTAACTCTAGACCGGATTTTAAGTTTGATTTTTGTTATCGGTATGTATTATTTTTATAATGGTATTGATTTTTATAGTTCTATTTTTTTTATCTCGCATTGGTATTGATTATCATGTAATCGTATTGTTTTTTGGTTATAGCGTTATCTTGGTATTGGTTAAATCCAGAATGTGTTTTTGGATTTTTCATATTAGTATTGATTTTTTTCGTTGTGGTATTACTTTTTTCGCATTGGTATTGATTATGTAATGATAATATTTTTTTTTTGGTATTGATGTTATTGTATTGGTTGTGATCTTCATGTATTTTTATGAGTTAAATCTCCAATGATATTGGTTAATAAGTGGTATATCCGTATATGTTGTGGTAGTGGTAGTATTATTATGCTTTGGTATTGATTCTTGTTTTTTATAATGGTATTGGTGTTTTTCAAAGTGTTAGTAGTTGCCTAATGGATTGGTAGTGATTTCTTGTTTTCTTTTTGTGTGCAGAATGATTGAGAAAAATAAGGAAAGAAGATCCGACTGGAGAATATGGAAGTGAGAGAAAGAGAGAAAATTGTAATTAATAGATTTTTGTAACTACCTAAAATGTAATTGTTTAAAAAAATTAATTAATATAATTAATTTTTCCATACCCAATTTACGCTTAGTAACCATGTGTAGTAATCACCATAACCCATCCCGTATCATGAATACCATACTAGTTGGATGGTTCCATCTTAGGTCACACAATTCGCAGAGGAAGGCTCGGCGCTCCCGCTCTAGCGCGCAGAAACGCGAATTTCAAAGGATTCGCATATAATTCGCGAATTTCTTTTTATTTGGAGCGCGAATTTTGTTGGATAATTCACAGATTCATTTTATAGAGACGGAGCGGGAGAGATTCCAGGAAGGAGTCCGTCGATTTAGTGAAGGAGCTGCTTGTTGGTTGACGTACGGAGCCGAAAAGGAAGGGAATTTGTTGATTTTGGAGGTTTTGAACTTCGCAAGGAACAATAATTTGTTAGCGGTTAACAATATCGTAGGGAGGAAAGTTTTGGATAAGAGCCCAAAATTAGTAGATCTGGGACGTCGGCTGGTTTCTAGGTTGGCGAATGTGAAAGGGAGGAAGCTTGCAAGGGAGAAAGAAGACCCAACTTCTAAAAGAGATAGATAGTAAACGATGACAAGTTTGAAGAGAGGATCTTGACTTTAAAGACCCAAAATCATACTAGGACTGGCTTATTTTTAGGGATTTCAACTTTGAAAAGGAAAAACAGAGTAGAGGAAACGGGAAGCAGTCGCAGAGCGGCAGAGGAAGAAGACGAAGACCAAAGAACATGACTTTATGATCATCTGTCTTCCTATGATGGTGGGCTGAGTCAAATAAAGCCCAAGGAAATAAAATTAAAATGAACCTAACTTAGAATAAAATCAAAGAGTAAGAAACGAGCCTCTCCAAGGAATACGACCCAACTAAATATTAAAATCTACGAGATATTTTCTAGTGTTTGATATTTTCAGATTTGCATGCAAATATAATCTTAATAATAATGAGACATATGATGTTTACTAATTTGGATTTAGTATTGGACTATTGGTGCATAGGTCTTGTTACAATTACAAGTATTTGTATATGCTCACAATACGAAGTGTATAGTAAATAGTTTATAAAAAATAATATTTAAATGACGCTCTCTTCACGCTCTCAAAATTGACTTCTTTTAAAATTGACGCTCTCACGCTCTCGCTCCACGAACTGGTATCCTAAGTTCCATCCATGTTGAAACAAAATGACATGGTGAGGTGTCTATAGACTTCCTACGCCGAAAACTAACTTGTGTAGAGGCTAAGCGGAGCTACTTTTATGGAGGAGGAGAGAGAGAGAGAGCAGTTGGGCGAATCTGGGCAATAAAAGCTGAAATAACCTTCTAGAGAGAGAGCAGTTGGACGAATTTGGGCAATAAAAGTTAAAGCAACCTTCTAGAGAGAGGCAGACAATCACAATCCAACAAAAAGAAAACTTGTCTCAACTATCCTTTTTCCTTTTTCTCTGTAGTTTGCGGAGCTCTCCTACATGAAGGATTCTCCACAGCAGTAGTCTTAGTTGTAGTCGCGGAGCTTTCAAGGTATCTCCAAAGGAGCAGTGTAAGGTAATGTAGATTCCTCATACACCAAACATCCTTGTTCGAACAGTTTTTGAAGAGGTGCGGACTGTAGTAACGATCATCACCTTCATAGAAGTCATGCTCAACCCTACCACCCATTTTCCATCGTTAACACTCCCCCTAATAATTTGACATTACCACGTTTTCTTCCATTTCCCCCAAATTTGTCCCTCTATCCTTCCTCTCCCAGATTTCTCCGAGCTATTTCTTACAAAAGTGCCTCTTCTTCTTAATTCAACAATGACGGGGAGAGCGGTCATGGACCGGAGATGGATCTGGAGGGAAAGTTCTCGATTGGGTTGGAGTCAATGAGCACTAGGTATAGCCAATGCCAGTGAAAGATTGGATGAGACTCGACATACCAATTGGTATTGCTCTCATGCAGGTGAAAAATTTCGGCTGCTTCCATGATGGAATGTTTGAACGACAATTTTCAAGATTGATTTTGCATTAATCAAAAAGCATTTTTAATTATGTTGAACTTATAGATACACTAATGGATACTTAGCAGCATTATTAATTAGTAACGACAATTAATAGTTAGTTAGCAGTGTTAGTACTTAAGTTAGTAGCAATTAGTAGTTAGTATAATACAACAACAACCTTTAGGAGGGGTATGTATACAAAAAGCATTTTTGTATTTTCACCAAATTCCACACCATCAATTCCCAAAAAATAAACTCTATCCAAAGATTGTACAATTTCCATATGTCAATCCTTAGTTTTGTAACTAACATTGGCTAAGTTATATGATGCCTATTTATTTTCGTTCAAATGAACACAACAAACTCGATATGTATGGTAAATGATGGCATACTCCTAGAGTGCAGTATACTTTATGAACTATGTATATATAGTGTCTTCTGTCATACGTCGAGTACGTATAGAAGTGCCCCATACTTTTAGTTAGAGAATATTATCTAGACCGGCAAGGCATACTTGGTTCTAAGATGTGAAATTTGGCTACATATGGAGCCAACATGGTACCAAGCCAACAAGGCAGGTTTAGTACCAAAACACCAAGGGGTACCAAGCTGGCAAGGCAGACTTGGTACCAAGATGTGAAATTTGGCTAAGTTTGGAGCCAACAGACTACCAAGCCTAGGGGTATTCAAACGGAGTGGTCACGGTAGTATTTGGATAATTTTGTTTGGTTAATTTGGATAATTTGTTTGATTTGGTTTAAATTTTTAGGAGGTTTGGTTTAAATTTAGACACTCGTAACCGACCGGTCAAACCAAATTAACCAGTTAAGTAGCTAGCAATATATCTAATATATATTATATACACATACTTAATACTTTGCAGTTTGCATAACCGCAGAGGAGTCAAATGTAAGATAATTGTATTAATTACACGTATTTATGTTAAGGGTAACTATAATTATGTGTTGATTGTTATGGGTTATGCATTATATAAATTGTGAATTGATACACTAATCGGAAATTTTCTCACTTAATGATAATGTGATGTTATTTTGATTAATTTGGTTAACCAATTAACCAAATTGATTAAACTTTAGTTTGATTAATTTGGTTGTTGAATTAGTTTGGAAAGTTTGGTTATGATATTGTATTTAATGATTAATACAATTTAGTCTTATTTGGTTTGATAATTATCATGGTAACCATTTGAACACCCCTAAACAATCCAACAAGGCTGGCTTGGTAGAGAAATTTGAAATATGGCTAAGTATGATACCAAGCCGTCAAGACAGGCTTGGTAGCCAGGCAACAGTACACCAAACCGGGTACCAACTAGATATTCGTACAGAAGCTAAGTCTGGATACCAAGTTGGCAGGACTGGCTTGGTAGCCAAGCAAGAGGATACCAAGCTTGGTACAAAGACATGAAGTTTGACTTAGTACGGAGCCAACAGGGTACCTGGCCGTCAAGGCAGACTTGGTACCAAGACATCAAGAGGGTATCAAACCAGCAAGGCAGGTTTGGTATCTAGATATGAAAATCTGACTAAGTCTAGATACCAACTTGGTAAAACATGCTAGGTAGCCAAGAAAGGGGGTACCGAACCGATAAGACATGCTTGGTGTCAAGTTACTAAATCTCCCAAAATCTAAGTGTGGAGACCAAGCCGGTGGGGTTGGCTTGGGAATGGGGTGTCAAGGTACCTAGGTGGTTACCAAGGTAGTTACACTTAGTGGCTATAAGTAGGATAAACTAAGATTGTTAAATGGTTCCACAACCAACCATTTGACAACACATGTCAAACTTTATCCTTTTCTCTACAATGTGGCCATAATCATAGCCTTTAGTTGTTGGAGCTCTCACTGAACCTCAACAGGAGTAGGAGTAGAGTAATTTAACTTAATTTTATCAGCCATTAAAAATATCCAACACCATCGTTCGAACATTGTTCGAATAGGTGTGAACCGTGTTAGAATCATTGTTCAAGAAGTCAGTGCATTCATTGAGTTCAAAGATCAGATTTTTCCTGCCGAAAAACAAATACTATGCCCCAAAGTCCAACAAATTCAAGATCCAACAAATTCAAGATTTACATATTGTTTTCTTACCAGTATTTTCATATTTATCCGCATATATCATCCTCCTCCATCAGGATTCAAGTATGTTTTCTTTTAGATGGTTAGAGGGAGGGGAAGAGGAAATTTTGAGGAAGAAAGACCCACATTGGAGGTGAGTTTAGGGCAATCAATTCACCGCATTCTCCATTCTCCAATATGCAGTTGTTGCTATATTTTCAACCACATGGTTACTTATTTATCGAGTGGTTAAAGTAGGTAAGGTTCAGTAAATAAATAAGGTAGCAGCATCATATTCAGACTTAACTCATTTCTATCGTTTTCGCAGTCTTTGTGAAATGTTACTGGAATCGAATGAGTGAAGCACACGCCTTAAAATTTAATGATAAAATTATGATCATCAAAATATTGACAAAAATATATATAAATTACATGGTCAATAAATTATTCAATCGATATGATCAATGGTACTTATATAATGGGGAATTCTACGGTGTCGTGCCTGCACCAATACCGTCACTTTCTACTGGTTATAGCCGGTCTTTGGCTTTTCAATTTTTTTTTATAGAAATTTCTTTAGCTCAAACTAATATTAAACCGGCTATAACCGGTAGAAACTGGGCGGCATTGGTGCGGGCACAGCACAATAGAATTTCCCCTTATATAATAGTCACTAGACTATATATAACATTATGGTATTTTTATACCTCGCCAAATTAATATTATGGAGTAGTATGCTAGGTACCTGTCTACAATTAAAAAATAAATACCATATTGCAAATATCCATTTTAAGGTAATATATGGTTGTTTTTATTGAATAGTCAACCCTCAAGTCAAGTTGAGTATTATAAGATGAGTTTTTATAGGGTTGATAGTATTTTGGACCCCTTTACTATCTTAAATTAACAAATATATCCTTATATTATATTTAGAACAAGCTTACCCTTCTAATATAGAAACTTAAAAAAAATGCACTTCTGTCCAAATATCTGTTTATGGGTCGTTTAATGGGACGAGAAATGACTCAAGTACTCTTGAATTATACCAAAATGTATTTTTAACCTATTTGTGTCCTAGGCGAAAAACAAATACCCTAATTCATCCATCTCCCTTTGACTGTCTACGATTCGTCTTCTTCATTCACCTTGACCACTGTAGTTTATCATTCACATATTCACGAAACTAACCCAGCTAATCCTGCAGCGCTCAACTACACATCTGGCAACACCTACTGCATCGGCACCCAACAACTCCTAGACGGTGACTGGAGCAGACTTCATTCGATGGCAGCGACAAGAGCAGACATCAGCAGTTGCAAAGTTTGGCGGGTGAGAACGAGACTTCCCCTGCTCTAACAATTACCCAGCCGACGGGGAAGACTTGTGCCCGCAACCTCTCTTTCGGCTGCAATCCCAAATCCTCATTGTTGAAAAAAATGCCACCCCAAATCCCTTTTTGATCTATGTTAAGACGACGCAAAGCATATGATAATTTTCGGCCTTGGATGGCTGCCGGAAGGAGTCTCTCAAAATCGGATGCACGATAGTCTAAGGGGAAGGAATAATGAAACTAATTTTATTTTATTTCTTATTACCCAGAGAAAAGGGACATCTATGTTTAAAGGGTAATTGGGTCATTTCGCACCTCATTTCACGGCCTGTAAATAGATTTTTAAACGGAATGACATTTTTGTTAAGTTTCCATATTAGAAGTGTACGTTTTTGCAAAAAATAGATAATGATACATTTATGAATTTACAATAGTAAAAGGGTATAAAATACCATTAACATTTTTTTAACATGCTAAATTGGTACTATATTATTATTATTATTATTATTATTATTATTATTATTATTATTATATCTCTTGTACACTATTGTGTTGTGAGATAAACTCCCCATAAAAACTCAACCACCAACATATTTTTTTATAAGGATGATATAAGTTTATTTTTGATTAGATATTATTTAAAGATTCAAAAGAGAAACTTCTAAATTCAAGATCAGTAATATCCTAGCCCTTATTCGGCAAGCACAACAGCATAACTAATCAGAGCATAGACTAGAACGTATATAGCCAGTATCATATATCAATGTCCGTTAACTCATCGATATAAGAAAATCGCGTGCTTCATATTGATGATCACCAATAGAACGTATAACGACAAATGGGCATTTCTGTTACACCCCGTTTTTCTCGATAGTCAAAATGACCATTATGCCCTTGATAAAATTTGTCAAATCCCACCATAATATTGATGAGGATTTTGAAATGCGATCCCTCAGCTCCAACTGTGCAGAGTTTCGACATAAAATGAGGAATTTATGGATATTTATTGAGTATCGGATTAAACTCACTCGGTACCAACTAATCAAAAAATTCCCAAAATACCCTTGGGTTTATCTTAAATTTCCCTCTCGGCTTCTTTACCACCTATTATAAAATTAACCTAAACCCTCAGCTATTAGCGGAAGCCACCGTCCAAAAACTGCTAGCGCACTCTCCCACCATCGCACAGAGGCAGGGGAAGCTCCTAGATATAATCAAATGCCGCAAACCCCAAACATACACTCTTATCTCCATTCCAACACCACTATCTGCTTCATTATGTGGCAAGGTGGAGACATGAGCGGTACAACCATAAAAGGGAGGTCGGCCATGGCTGATGAAGGCGTTGTTATTGTGCACGTGGAAGGAAGAAGTTGGACGTGCCAATTGGGTTTGTTGAGATGGGTTTGAAAGTGATTGTTGGGATGAGTTTAATAGGAAGCTAAGGTCTCTGGGAATTCTTACCAAGGGTAGAAGAGGTTTTGTCTTCCAAGGAAACGAGGAGCTATTGACGACGTCAACGTTACAAAGTGATAGGTCGGCCGGGAAAGGGAAGAAGCTAAGGTACGTTTATCATTCGACGAGAGTGGTGATCGATCCCAGCTGGTGAACAAATCGTATCAATTGACTTAACTGATAAGGTAAGTGTAAAGGAAGTAAAATCTATATTGAAGGTCTTTTAGTTTATGCTTTTCGATCAAGTTATTAATTAGTTAATTTTTGAGTAATGCGCGATATGTGTGTGAGGCATCCCACCGCCTGTAAGGGTGGAGGCACGCGTTGTGCTATGTATGAATGTATGGATATATGATTGTAATATTTGGTTGATGGTAAGATGAACCCCTGGGCGGTTGGGCCACTACTGGACGCGATAGCCGGTAGATGGTCGGATCACTGCTGGACGGCGAGACGTAACACATTAGTTGATCGTGTTTGTTCGGGTCACTACTGGACGGTGAGACGTAACGCAGCAGTTGACCGGTAATGGAATGGACGGCGAGACGTAACGCAGTGCCATTGCCGAGTTGGGTATGCAACTGGACGGCGAGACGTAACGCGGTGGTCCTAGGTTCTTGTGTTTGAGTTAAGGATAGAAGTAGAAAACTTCTATGATTTCAGGATAAAAGTGGAGAATTCTACGAGTTAACGTTGGAAGAAAGTAATAAGGATGAAAGTGGGAACAACTTTCATCTTAGGCATGAAACCCTAATAATGTGTTTAGTAAGGGTTTGCTTAGGCAAAGACCTTAGGAAGTAACGATGAGACTAACCCCTTGTCACTCACCAGGTTGAGGAACAGTTCGGATGAGGATTTCGGGAAGAGGCAAGGCGAGGGGAACAACCGCACCAACATTGACGAGACATCAAGGCGCCCAGCGCGGAGCTAGAGTTAGATTTTCTAGTTATATTATGTTCATGATTATGAGTATAAACTGGAGGTTTAAGGTTTAAAGTTATATTGTTTTATTGACTAAGGATTGAGGTTGCCCGAGTGTTGAGGGTATTTTCTTTGAAAATGATACCGCTGTATTCGTTTTAATGGAATTTTGAGTATTGTTTTTAATCGGCTCCGGAGCCATGGTTATTTCGGTTTGGTTAAAAGTATCAGGACATTTCAATTTCACTGTCAGCTTTGCATTCAAAGCACTTTAGGGACATCAATTTTCGCAAGGTCAACCATTGTGGAAGCGCATCTAGAAGCTACAAGTGACTGAGAGAGTGCATGTTTTCGTCTGGATGGCAACTCAAGGGAAGTTGACCACCAACAACATCCGGAAAGCTAGACATCTGACCCAATATGACTCTTGTTCGGATTGCAGGGGGAATACCAGAAACCAATGCCCACTGTCTGAGAGATTGCTGGAAGGCTAAATCAGTGTGGGAAAGGATCATTGGCGGTCCAAGAAACAGTTCCTTTTTCAGCGATAATTATGAAAATTGGATTGAAACAAACGTGACAGATGATTCGGGAGGCACGTGGTCGCGGCAGTGGGCAAGTTTCTTAAGGTTGGTGATGTGGTACATATGGAAATGTAGAAAAACAGGAATCTGTAAATGTATTAAGCTAACGAATCTGTCTCTATATCATTACGTCATAGCCAAAGCAACAAAATATATTAAAGCATGGGAATCGGCTAAGAGAAATTTTGAAAACAACAAGAAAGGAGTTCGGATGGAAGTTATGATTGGCTGGTCAGCTCCGCCGGTGGGGTGGTATAAACTGAATGCGGATGGGGAAGCTCAAAGTAACCAAGGAGTGGTGACGGTAAGAGGAGTCCTGCGTGACCAAAATGGAGATTGGCAGGGAGGATTCTATAGTAAGCTCGGGGCAGGGTGTGCATTAAGGAAGAGCTCCGGGGGATCCTTCAAGGCCTCGAGTTGGCGTGGAAGAAGAGTATACAATTCCTCATCTAGGAATCAGACTCACAGCTTGCGTTGCAGATGATCGAGAAAAGAATTGACAGTGTAGACCCTTATGGTACAATATTGGGAGCAATTAGACATCTGTTAGCTAAGGAATGAGTGGTTCGGCTGGTTCACACGTATTGTCAAGGTAATAGAATCGCGGACTGGCTCTCGAAGCGTAGTCTCGCCTATCCCTTTGGTACGTATGAGTTAGACGAACATTCTGGGAGCTCAGCAGGATTTTTCATGAAGATGTCGTTGGGGTTAGCTTTTCTAGATATGTGCAGCAATAGTTTGCTCCTTGAGCTCTGTGGTAGACCTGCTATGTTTTCGACAGTGATCTAGTTCTGTTGCTTTTGTTTGGCAATTTTTGCCTCCGTTTAATAAAAAAAAACAATATAAGAAAATCAATTCATCAGTTCAAAATGAGGCTGGTTAACTCATCAAAGTCGAAGGGACGAAATGTCTGTGAGGAAAAAACCTGCCAAGTACTAACAACTCGCTCATAAGAATTCCGATATGATCATGCCTACCTTTTCCCCTGCTTTTGGTGTGTTGAGTAAAGTCAAGTACTACAGTATCCTCAGGGGCGGACCCAAGTGCATAATGGGTTTGTCAATTGACAAACCTAAAATCAAAATTTTGGACAAAATTTTTGTGCAAAATTTTATTTTATTGAAAGTAGTATTTGAATTCGAGACTATTTGACAACCCTTAGAAATTTCGGTCTATAGTTGAATACTCTTAGTGAAATTTCAGGGTCCACCCATTGAGTATCCTTTGCTTTATTTTTATTTTTTCCTGAAGGAAGCAGCGGAGTTGGTCCATATAGACAGGGCAATAAAATCGGGCATAGCTAGGAGTGGATTTTTCTTTTTCAGTAGGTTGGAAGCACTGTCACATATCACCATTTCACATGTGTTAGATTGTGTTAACATGTCTATATATTTCTGTAACGTGTGTTCCATTGTGGTAACTCGATTTCCCGTCCCCATATGGCATGCATTATTAATGAATAACAGCTGACAACTTTGTTATTATTTTCATGTCGAAAGGTGGCACTATACATAAATATTAGATGTGTCCCCTGACACACTCGTATGGTCCTAGCTCCGCGCCTATGTACACAAACTTGAAGAACATAATAATGATACAAGTGCATATAATAAGGATGGGTATGGATATGATTGTATGTAGGAATCCATGATTCAAAGTTGTATATATGTTTTGTTTTGGATTGATGTTGATTTTTCACTCTTGTTTTTTCTATAGTTGTTCCAAGGATTGAACCCAATGACGGCTCTATCATAATTGTGTAACTAGTTGGGTTTATATACATGGGTCATGTGCATAGTTGAATACAATTGCGGAGAGGGAGAAAGAAGAAAATCAACTTTGATGGCAAGAGTGATATCGATTATCGATGTCTTCCCTTTCAATATCCTAAAACTAACAGAGTGAGAAGCTGGCCACAGAAAAAAGCGGCTACTCCCACTCACTCAATAGCTTGCTTTGTGGATCAGCTCTATCAGGGAGGATCGATGGTGGGCTCTGGGGCCTGGGAGTGGAAATGGACAGGGAAAGCTCTTCATATAAAAAAATTAATAATATGTTATCTTTCGTCTCCGAGTCGTTCTTATGAATACATCATTATCTTGACAGTTTCTGAAACTATATATCATGTAAATTATTATGGTGTTAAAAAAGTGTATATTATATTCACACTTTTTTAACACCATAATATATATGTCAAATGATAGCGTACGTTAGACGTACAACGTTCTTACTTAGTTTTTGCACTTCAATATATTTCGTTGAATCAAAATCATCGGTTATTAATTTTGAGATTAAATTAATCTTGTGGCTTGAGTTAGAGAATTAGGGACTGAGTTTCACCCATTAGAAGTTAGGCTATAGTACCATGCCTCAAATCCCGATCAATTCATGTTCTAAATAGAAAATCTCGACGGACGTACAATGTACGCCTGACGTACGCTAGCCTTATATATATGTGTGTGTCAATTATGAAGCATTGAAGTTGTACGCCTGTGTTCACACTTGTTTTTTGCACTTTAATATATTTCGGTGAATCAAAACCGTCGGTTATTATTTTTTAGATTAAATGAATCTTGTGTCTTGGGTTAGAGAATTAGGGACTGGGGTTCACCCATTAGAGTTTAGGGTATAGTATCATGCACCAAACTTCGATTAATTCGTGCTCTAAATAGTAATACTCGACAGACGTACAATGTACGACTGACGTACGCTAGCCTGAATATAAATGTGTGTCAATTATGAACCAAAGAATTCAATGATTTTTAAAAACACAAGTGTTTCACGAATGTTAGATAATAGAGGATGGGTTTTATGGACGTATCCATCTTTTTTTAGTACAAATTATGGGTGTTTGTCTTTGTTGCATGCATATACAAACAATCACTCTCGATTCATGAATACTAATTTGTTTTTCACCAAATATATAACAATTAAACAATGGATTTATCATTAGCTAAGGGATGGAGAGTGGGTAGCTTGGCTTTTCTCTACGCTTTTTGCTTATAGCATTGTTTATCTCAAAGGCTACTCTTTGATTGAGAGGACTAGTTCTTCTTTTCGCTCCTCAATCATGCGTAGTTACGTGACATAGCATATGTATATTACTAGAGCAACTGAAGGCTCAGATGTGTTTGCAATATGACAATATTTATTAGATATGTAAGACTCAACCTTTTGTACGATTGTTTCAACAACAAATTCGGCTTCCACTATTGCAACTACTAACATAACAATAGGGCTAAACAAACCAACCCGCAAACCAACTCATCCGTCCAATCCGATTCAAGCCACCCTTATTTATGGTCAAATTAAAGTTTAAAGTTGCATAATGTTTTTTTTTTGGGTACAACCCACCTATATTGAGTTGGGTGCGGATTTTGGTAACACAACTCTTAAAACATGACCCAACCAATGTTGAACGATTGCCATAAGTGTTCATAACCAAAACATATATGTGTGAAAAGTAACCTATATTTTCATATTTTCACTTGTGATTTCTCTAGCCAAATACATTGTTCAACTTAACATATAGACGCAGATTTAATATAAACTACCATTCACGTAATATTTTTCTTGTGTATAATTTTAGAAGAACAATATATTATGAATATATTAGCTTATAACCACTTTAGTTTATTTCGACAAATATTTATGAAAAAAAACTAGACACATGTTGAAGTAAATTGCATTTCATTAAAATCCAAACGACATTTATGCATATTGATATTTTTTGCCTTGATTTATTTTTTTCAAACTTTTATTAGTTATATATATTTTTTATTGTAGAATAGTTGCCATTTTGTGTTGGGTTGGGTTTTTTATTAAAAATATTTTTAACCCGACCCAACCCAACCCAATTATAAACAAACCGTAGGAAGTTTAATTTTTTTGGGTGGATTTGGATTGAATATTTTTAAAACTATACTATATGAGTCGAGTGATTAAAATGACCAAACCCGAACCACCCGACCCATGTACACCCCTACTTAACATTCTATAATTCAGCTACTATGATCAACTACCAAACTGTAAGCACACAATACCTTCTAACAACTCTATAGGACCATCTTGACTGAAACTGTAACTTAAGGAATCATAATGAAATAAACCAAACGACACTATTCCACTTTATTGATACAGACTAATTTGAACGTTTGAGACTTGATCGCCAACTTCAATGATTCTCTTGATAGAATTTGGATTCTCTCAATCTTGATGAAGTTCAGCCTTTAGCTTTCAACAAATCGCCCCCTTAACTGAAGCCCTTCGCGCCATAGGCTTCAGTTCATTTCTTCATTTTGTTTTGTCGACTTCAGCCAATTCACACACAACAAGTTTGCTTCTCAAAAGATGGAAGGATTCCATCTTCAGATCTTTGGTCATATGATATGAAACCTGCTCATAAGTGCTACAATACTCCAACTCAACAACTCCATCCTTTACCAGATCCATGATGAAGTGAAGCCTGACATCTATATGCTTGCTCCTCCCTTGTAGCACCGGATTATTGGACAGTTCAATACAAAACTATTATTACAGAGGATAGTTGTCTTCCCAGCTACAAAAGTGCCCCATTTAACACTTTACAATATTCTTTGTAGCCAAACATAGTGAGCCAAATAGTAAGCAACTGAAATGAACTATGCTTTTGTTATAGAAAGAGTAACTATAGGTTGTTTCTTCGAGGCCTTGGAGATTGCTCAGTTGGACCTTCCATTTCTGCAATGGAATCATCCCACACAATATGAATTCCTTCCCATCCTAGCTGTTCAGATGCTGTTTGACCTTTTGAGGTTTCATTCAAGCCATTCAGCTAACAAAAAATTACATCTATACTCACCAATATCTTTTTTGTAGTGGGATTGTAGAGTTTGTATGCTTTTGATTCACTAGATATACCCGGAAAATAACATTTGGAACTCTTATCATCCAGGTTTCTTCTTCTCTGATCAAGTATGTGTTCATAAGCCACACAACCAATGATTTTGAAGTGAGATCCTGATAGAGTGCTTCCAGTCCACAGTTCCTGAGCTGACTTGCCTTGATTAACTATTGTACAACCCCTACTGAGCACATGAGTGGCCCATGTGATAGCTTCATCCTAGAAACCACAGGATGCAACATACATCATATTCATCACAGTATTGTTCTTCCTCTCAACTACTCCATTTTGTTGGGGTTTAAATGATGATGTGAATTGTCTTCTTCTACCAGCTTTTTCATAGAGTTCCTTGCACTTTGTGTGCATAAAATCCACTTCTATGTCTGTTCTAAGACTCATAATGACCATTCCAGTCTCATTTTCTACTTGTGCTATATATCTTTTGTACCACTCTAGTGTTTCTAACTTAGCAGACAAAAAGTACACCCACCATTTGCGACTATAATCATTAGTTAGGGTAAATATATACATTTCACCACTATTAGAAGCTTGTGTGAGAGGATCACAGAGATCAGCATGGATGAGCTGCAACTTCTGTGAAGCCCTCCACTAACGTTTCTTAGGAAAGGGTTGTCGGTGCTGCTTCCCTATCATACAAGTTGAGCAGACTCCTGATGACTTGATATTTGCACATGTTTTCCCCTTTGTTTCTTGATCGTTTAAGCTTGCATTATCGTTTCTTTGGCCTATTTTACGCTATATTTTGTTCCTTTGTCACATTTCAGGTCCTAGCACATAAAGTGAAGCGTAGGCGCAAATTTCAAGTCACTTGGAGATCAATTGGCGACTCGAGGGAAGAAACTCGGGTATGACTTGAAGAAGAATAGATTTATAACTCAGTTTGTAACCATAGAATCATGTAAGGTTGTCATGAGAAGAAAGAGGACGAGACTACGAGCGTCTAGGATTAAACGGCACCTGATTTGGAGTCCGAACGAGGGAGAAACGAAGAATCAAAGATAGGGAACCCGGAACTGCAAAATACCTAATCGAATATTTTGACCATCTGATAGGGTATTTTGACAGCATCAGAAGGCCCCCCGGTCTTGAACCAAAAATACCCGGCCGAGTACCCAAAATACCCGACCGGGTCGCGAATGCAGGTTGTTAAAAGCCTGTTTTGTGCATTTTTGGAGGGGGAGATGGGGTTTAGATCCCAAACACCCAAAGGACGAACCAAAGAGGGAGAGGGCGATTTGAGGGCATTATTGGAGTGTAATTGGAGGATTTCTTCACCTTGGAAGCTCAAGGAACAAGCCCGGACTTGAAGACTGATCATTTGAATATATTTACTACAGTCTCTCTCTTCTCTATGGAGTAACTTCCCTTCAATTAGGTTTTGAGGAACCCTAGCTATGTTTATTTGATTGGATGATTGTATGAGTACTTCTACTTGATAATCTTGAGTTCATATTCAATATATGCACGTTTTCATGATTCAATTCTGATTTAGTCGATATTATTGATTCTCCTTTGATCCTATGAGAGTGAATACCTTATTAGGTCAATAGAGCACCATAGATTGATAGTATTGGATCGATTGCTTTAGTCGAGGGTCGATTCACTACTTTGTATCGATTGAGAACCTCATTTGATAGAGGGAGTCTAGTTCAGAACGCCTTGATCGGTTGTTCTAGAGAAGGATACGTCCCTCTAGGCAATCGACTCAAGAGGGCCTTGATCCTTTAGTCGAGATTCAAGGTATAGTCAAGGATTCTCCGCATTGTGAATGAAAGTGAAACAAGTTAGAAATCATCAATCATTAATCTGACTAGTGGCTAGGGGGAATCATACCTAAGTGAGTTCCTAACTTGTAATTAGATTAACTTTAACTGTAGTTTGTTAGAGTAGTTTTAATTCTTCCATCTTAATCTGGTTTGCTAGATAATGAACTGAAGCTGAGTAATAGTAACTCTAGAGACCCGTGGATTCGATATTTATTACTTGAGCCACTATACTGCAGTCCCTTTCATTGGTTACACTTGGCCATTGTCAATAGTTGTGTCATAGCGAGTCAACTCCATTGTCCCCTTTTAGCTGAGGTAATCCTTGAACTAGGTCTATTTTCTACAAATGTTGCAAGCTTTGAGAATTCATATGCCCAAACCTTCTATGCCACAAGTCCAAATAGCAGTTTGATGTTCATCCTCCAGTCTGCTTATACTGAATGTTTTTAGTCCGAGCTGTTTTGTCTGCTGTGGAGTGCAACACAAACATCCTGTTGGACTTTATATCTGTTTGCAATAGAAACCCTTTTATGCATGTAATATCTTACAGCTTCCATCTTTGATAAGAAATGAGATGCCTCTTTCCTGCCACTGACCAACATTAGCATATTTGTCTTAAGCCATGAAACAACAAACACTTCGTATACCACTATTGAAAGTTGGTTGATCACCAGCTTCACATGGCCTCTACCAGCCACATTCAGTTTGGAGTTGTAACTTAGCATGACATTGAAGGTAAATCCTGTGTCCATCTCAGTAAACTAATTATATTCCCCGGTCATATGATTGGAGCAACCTGAGTCAAGAAACCACCAATATGAGTCCTTGTCTATAGAGGTTTCTTCCACAAAAGCCATGAAACAGTCAGTCTCCTCCTTTTCTTCCTCATCAGACATGTACTCAATATGAGCCATCAGTAACATGTCATCCTTTGTATCTCCATATGACTAATTATCTTGAATATAACTTGAACGGGAATAATAAGCTTGTTGACTCTTATACCATTCTGGGCACTCGTTCCTGTAGTGTCCTAGTTTTTTACACTTACAACATTCCACAACCTCCCTATTCCAGTTTCTTTCTCTACATCTCCCTCTGCCAAGATAAAAACCCCTACTCTATCCTCTTCCTCCCCTACCACCAAAGTCATGAGTGGTTATGAATACCTGGTCTTCTTCTGCATGCAGCCTTTTTGTGAACTTCTGCCCATGTACAATGAGAAAGCTCTGAAGAGCATCAACATATAACACCTCAGTGTTGTTGGACTCCTCGATACAACAAACCACATGGTTGAATTCTTTAGTTAGGGTTCTAATAATCTTTTCAAAAATCTGGACATTAGGCATCTCATCTGTACATTTTCTCATGGCATTAGTTATGGTTATAACCAGGTTGAAGTGATTGTTCACAGACTCTCCTTTCATTCCAATTATTTCAAAGTTCATTATGGTTTGATTTATGAACCCTAGAATTGCCCTGACATTTAGCCCACATTGAATCCCATAAGCCTTTGGCAGCACCTTTCTTGGAGATGGTTTAGATGATGGTTTTGTCAATGGAGCGGAAGAGGTAGTTCATAGCCTTCAGGTCCCGCGGCTTCAGATAATCACATGCTTTTGTTTCAGCCTCAAATAGCTCTCCGTCATCTCTTTCTTTGAATCCATGTTGCACAACATTCCAATACTCTTTTCAAAGAAGCATGTTTTCCATCAAGAGACTCCATTGATCACAATCATCATCGAATCTTGGAAGACCAACTTGAACAAAGCTACTTGATTCACTCATTCTGACACTCACACAAGATCTCCTTGACAACAGATCTAGTGATTCACCCGATAATCAATAATACCTCACAATATCTATCACGTTTCCCAACCCCAATCTGCAATTGATAGCAATATCACACTCAACTAATCACCTAAATTTGCTTGAAAGCCTTGATTACAGTTTGGTTGAGCTCTGATACCACAACGAAGACTCAAATGTGTTTTCAATCTGACAAACTTTATTAGAAATGAAAGACTCAACCTTTTGTATGATTGCTTCAGTCACAAACTTGGCTTCCATGACTCCAACCACTAACTTAACACCTTATAATTCAGCTACCGTGATCAACTACCTAGTGGCTAGTTGTAAACACACAACTTCTGACAACTCTACAGGACCAACTTGAATCAAACTGTAACTTAAGGACTCGTAATGAGATAAACCAGACAACACCATTACATTTTATTGTAATAGACTAATTTGAACATTTGAGATTTGGCGCGCCAACTTCAATCCTTCTCCTGACAGGATTCAGATTACCTCAATCTTGCTGCAGTTCGGTCTTCAGCCTTCAACAACAACATGGTTCAAACTTGCGACATGTGTCATTCCCTTCCTTTTCATTCTCTAGAAACCATCGATAATCTATATAGATATATAAAATACACAATCCAACACGAGGAAGGACAACTGAGTTTATTGTATAGGTCAAAAGGAAGTATGTGTTTGTTTGGATGAGGTTTATGTAAAATTAGATATTTGAGTTTTTTTTTGCTCAAAGATCGCTTATATTATCAAGAAAATTGGAAATAACTACATGATCAGATATATAATCAAGTATGAAAATCGAACCCTACTGCAGAAGGGTACAAAGAATGAACTTTGTTTTACCACCAAGTGGACAACCCTGTTATCACTATGACCAACAAAGCGAACACAAAAATTTTGGTAGCTCCCCACGAAGGGACTGAATCTCCTCAATAATCATCGCACCATCAACATTTGTTATCTGTTTATCATAGAAATTATGAAAAACCAATCACATCACAGAGAGTTATGAAAAACAAATCGCATCTAGAGTTAATATGTGCAAGGGGGATACGAGAGATGATGACGGGGAATGGAGATCTTTGTGGTGTATATACAAGGAAACTCGATGGAGGCATAATTTAATTTAACGAGTTATATTTTTTCGTATTAAGTTGTAATTATAATTTTGCTTCTCAGAAAAAATAGATTAATTGTGCTCTTCAAAATGACATCCACTTTAATATATTTTGGAACAAAAAAATTGAGACATTTATTGTCCATACCATGTGGTGATGCTTGGTAGTACATAAGATTATAGCACATGGTATGAAAATGTACCATGGTGGTATAAATATACTAGAGTGTAGAATGGTTGTATACATAATAGTAGTAATATATCAATGGCCATTTACAACTTTCCACCACCGCCTACTACCAGTTACCATTCTATACCTGGTATGAGGTGGTATATTTGGTCCTGGTAAAATTTTCTCCAAGAAATTTGAAGATTTAATAAATCACGATAAACTCGTTTCATGTGGATATCATTTTGTAGATCACAACGAACTCATTCCATTTATGCAAAAAAAATTGAAATTCAAGTTAAAACAAAGAAGATCAAAACCAAATAGAAAAAATAAGAAAAGTAAAAAGTTTTTAATCTCACCCCTTAGATATGATCCCACTTAAACTCAAGGGCATAAATATGATTATACAAGGGTTATGCACTCTATCTTGGACCCCTGACTATTTAAGAACCCTATATGACTCGCATTTATAGGGTCAATTTATAAATCTGACTACCCTGCCAGTGTTTCCTTATTAATCATGTCTGACCCTCTTGGGTTGGGATTAGGCCGAGTTAGTGGGTCGGCTCAAATCTACATACTGATATTTTGAAAATGATATTTTGGTACCCATATTTAATTTTTCTTACATTTTAGTACCTAAACATTTGTGGTAATATTTGTGGTAAAATATATTTTAGTACCTTTATATTTTTTTATCTTGAATTAGTACTTAAACTTTTACAACTTTACAAACAAATCCGATGTTTTGGTATGAGAAATTTCATATCACTAGTTATTGCTATGAGTCACATGATCAAACGATGACCCAACGCTAAATGTACTCATCCGAACTCTCAGGGGCCCGAAAGGGGGGGGGGGGTAGAGGGGTCTATTGAGCCAAACTAGGCCCCTAGTTGGAGACTAATGTGGAGTCGATATGAGGAAGGGGATACAAAAGATGATGATAGGGTTAAAGATATGAACTTATGAGATTCAAAAGGAGGAGACAACGAGGATTCAAAATCGATAATGCATATGGACTTTAATGGCACATAAAATGATAGGTTTTTTTATCCCATTTCTCAACATGCTTCACACTATTTTGTTACATCTTGAAAAATTTTGACTTAGATTTTCTTAATATACATTCGAACGTGTTTTTGTAATCTCTAAGAGTATTTTTACATATTGATGCCTTTTTGGGTACTTTCTCATTATTTTCATGCAAAGACAAACTAGAGAACCAATGTGTACGTGGACCGGACATTTTGACCCATAACCAGAAGACATGAATTGGATTTGCACCTGTCCAGAATCAGGAACGACTCACATGGATGGTTCTAATCATCCAAAAATGGCCCAAACCGTCCAAGTAAAAAACAATTCCAGTTTTGACCATCCTAAAGCATCTCTCCGACTCCCAAATAAAAGATAATGATGGATGATCTCATAGAGAGATTTTTTCATAAAAATTCTCTAGAAAACCTAATTCTCTAGCCTATAATACCCCCTTCGGGTTCAGAATTCTATACAATTTTACATAGAGGTTCTCTACAAACAAAAGCATTTGAGACCTTCAAAGATTGTTTTGAATCTCTAAAGGAGGAAAAGTGATGGCCTTGACCATCCCAGGGCACCTCTGAGATCCAAAAAGAATTGTCTCATCTCCAGAATCTAGGTTTTTTGTTATCTTCAATGTTTCTATTTGTTTATGTAACCATGAGTGGCTAGTTAATTCTATTGTTTCTTCTTCATTGTCACTAGCACAAATCCATTCAATCTCGGAGTCCATATTCTCAAGACAATTTCAAGTCTTCTTGTTTTCTTGACATTTATCCCCATCAATTTGTTGTTGCACATAACATACACAAGATCATTCATCTTGTGTGCATGAAAGATGTTCTTTTTCTTAGTATGAATCTACAAGTAAAAAGTTCACATTTCAGAGAATGAATGACAAACATTCCAAACTTGTAAACATATAACCAACAAATACGATAATTGATATCATTTAAAGAAAATAGAGGCAATTTCTTACTTACTCTCTCAAATGCACTCCAATTACGCGTGCACCCAGAAGCACTACAAGTCAAACTGAACACTCGGATGGCAACATTTTGAAGCTCTGGCATGACATCTCCAAATGAAGTCCATCAATCAGGTGTATGTTGCCTATCCTTTAAGGTCATTGCGCAAAAATTGTCAAACATGCCTTGAGCATGATGAAATACGTGCAAATATTCCACTATTCTAAATTTCTCTTCATCCTCCTTAGCAATTCTATCCACACATTCATACAATGCTACTTTCACCTTTGAATCATTATGGTTAAATCTCATACCCCGAGAATGGTGAATTTGAGGACTCAACCGAGATGTAGCATAGTGAAAAGGCCTACTCATTTGATCTTCCCACCTTTTGTCAATGATCCTCAAGACAGACTTATATCTACATTAAATAAAACATAGATACTTGTATCATAAGTTAAAGAAAATAGAGACAATTTCTTACTTACTCTCTCAAATGCACTCCAATTACGCTTGCGCCCAGAAGCACTACAAGTCAAACTGAACACTCGGATGACAACATTTTGAAGCTCGGGCACGACATCTCCAAATGAAGTTCATCAATCAGCTGTATGTTGCATATCCTTTAAGGTCATTGCACAAAAATTGTCATACAAGCCTTGAGAATGATGAAATACGTGCAACTGTTCCATTATTCTAAATTAACTTCTCTTCATCATCCTTCGCAAGTCTACCCACACATTCATACAATGCTACTTTCACCTTTGCATCATTATGGTTAAATCCCATACCCCGAAAATGGTGAATTTGAGGACTCAACCAATATGCAGCAGAGTGAAAAGGCCTACTCATTTGATCTTTCCACCTTTTGTCAATGATCCTCAAGACAGGCTTATATCTACATTAGGGACATAAAATTCACAACTTAAAATAATAAAATACATAGATACTTGTATCATAAGTTAATAGTAATAGTAAACTAAAAAATTACATTCTTTTGACATTGTTGAAGTTGCTCTTAATCTTCTCCTTGGCTTGGATCATCTCGGAGTATAAGAAGTGCATTGCCGGTTTTGTCATCAGAATCAACCAAATGCAGAAGATTGACTAGAGGTTAGCAGCTCTAAGGCAAATTAACACAACTTACCAAAATCTACCATGAAGTATCAAAGCTTCAACTCTTTTCCCTTCCTGAAGCTTAGCAAAGCTATTCTTCCTCCACTTCTCAGAAGAGAATATTGTCATCAAAGAACCCTTATTGTCATGGAGAGATCCCAAAGTAAAAGATGATGTAGCGAATCTTGTAACTACAACTCTAACCAAATCCTTCCTTTGAGTGAACTCCCTCATCTTGGAAACCAACATTGTTCTCTCATAAATGAAATTTGTGATCCTTTTAGCCTTAGCCACCTTAATATTCTTCTCGAGATCCTCTAGCATCAAATCCAAGCAATGGGCTGCACATGGTCTCCAAAACAAATGCTTCTTCTTCTCCATCAACATTTATTCTCCCGCCTCATAAGCTGAAGCATTTCTGTTACAACTTGGACATTATTCTCTTCTCCAACCTTCTCAACAACTTTATCTAACATCTCAAACGCCTTCTCATCCATCTTTGAAATCTCATAGGTGTTAACAACATCAAGAAGTACGGTTCCACGAGAACTATTAACTAAGAAGTTAAAGAGGACTTTTGTTCTTATCTTTCCATCCATCAGACATTATAGTGCACTCCACCGCCTTCCATTCATCTCTGAACACCTCCAGTTTACTCTCCACTTCCTTCATTTCTCCTTTAAAATAAATCTCCCTAATCTCATAATATAAAGGAGGCTTAAACTAGGACCATGCCGAGCTACAACTTTCCACATATGTTCATAGGTATCGCTTCTAGTTGCATTGAGTGCAATTGCATTTTCATACCACCATTTTGATATTGACTTGCAAGCCTTTTCTCAAAGATCTTTCTTCAAAGTGCACCTATTGTTTTTTGTTTACTAGTGCCACTCCCACTAGCCACATTTAGAATGCCACTACTATCTCCATTCCCACCAAGATCGAGATCATGTAGCTTCTTTGTCTCCTCATTTCCTTATTCATTAAGATGAAGTAGATCTAGCATTTTTGCCTTACTTCCTTAGGAATACTAACACAAGCCACTTAATCCTTTCTTGTTCCTGCAAGATGATGTTTGAAGCAGATATACCACATACTTCCTTGTCACAATAATTGCATATCACTTTCTTCCTAGTATCAAGTAATTCTACACCATGCTGCAAATCGAGATCATTGCGATTTCCAGGTGCATTCGTTCTCTTTGCTTTACTACTTGATATAGAGTTACTTGCACTTGTACCAACACCACCACTCGACATCAATACAGTTCTGCAAAAGAAAATCATGACCATTATTACATTAAGGCTAAATGAAATTGAAGCTTTAGAAAATAAGAGGAAACTATCATAAATGCAATAAACTACTTTTTATTACTCATTTTTACTTATACTCCCTCGCAATAAGCTACTTTGAAGGGACAGGCAACTCACAAAAATCTTAGTAATGCTAAATTTGATCATTTCAAGGAGTAATTGGAAGCATAAAAACCAACTACGGACAACACTATATTGTTCTTTGAGTAGTTGTGTTCACTTCAAACTAATTAATCATGGAATAATTAACACCAACCAACTATGGAACCGAAAATCACACGTTCACACCAACTATTAACACAATAACACCAACTAAAATTGAAGCAGCAAGTAGTAAACAAGATTTACAAGATGTCATCTTACATACTTCTTCTCGGCTATCGCCTTCATGGATTGCGGTAGAGACCAGAGACAGAAGAGCATCAGATGCTAGGAGGCTACGGTGACTTTTGAAGTTGGAGCGTGCTGACCGCAGATGAAGATAGAAGGAGGGTGAGGACCCGATGGAGATGATTTGTGAAGTTGAAGGCGCCACACCCGTGCTGAGTTTGAGATGGAAGCTTAGGGTTCTTTCCCTCTCTCTCGACAATAGCTAAAGTGAGCGATCGATCCTTTTTTCACTAGTCATCATAAAATGACGTTGTTTTGGGATAAGTATGCACTTTTGAATCGTGCTTCAAATCGTATAAATGATCTTGAACGCGTTTTTTTATGTTTTTACTGATTATACCACAATTTTTTACCCTTTTTGTGTGCTATGCGACTTTAGATAGAAACTGGAGCATTCTTCTGGTCCAAAAATGTATAAACATATTATTTTATGCTTTACAGTGTGATTTTGACGGGATTGAAGAACCCTAAATCTGTATGCTATGAATAATTTTTGTGTGATCTTTGGTTTGTTAAACTCGACATTACATATCTTATTGAGGTTTTATTCAGGAATTTCTTGAGTCCTGATCACACTCTTCGAGAGAGGGAATACCTTATCAGGTTGATATAGCACCTTCAATTGGAAGTAGTGAATTGATTGCGAGACTAGTGAATTGATTCTCTCTCGACAATAGCTATAGTGAATCGACATTACAAGGGTAAAATACCTCGGGTACCACTTAAGTTTGAGAATTGAGGCAGACATACCACTTAAGTTTGAATAGGGCGTCGGGTACCATTAAAGTCGCCAAAATGTGCATCCGTCCAGTTTTCCATCCAACCCAAAATTTTAATTACTTTTTGGTACCCAAAACTTTTAGAAATATCCAAAACTATATTTAAACAAGTTTTTATCTAATATATAAATTAAAAAACCTTCTAAACATAATATTACTAAAATGACTAATCAAAATTGTCAATAAAATAGATAAATTAGTAAAAATAATAAAAAATATCAAGAAGAATAATAAATATATATCATATAATAATAAATATTTAAAATTAATATTAGAAGATATATTTAAACCCCTAATCCAATTAGAAGTACCATTAAAAATAGTAAAAATGAATCTAATCAATTATCAACACATCAAGACCAAAGAAGGATAAATGGAACACAGTCAGAAAGAATTAAACATATTTCAGTCTTTGAAGAAAATTTAGAACGAAAAGTATCCAAATAATAAATAAACTATAAAAGCTAAAATATTCCGTAACAAATCTAGAAAAGAAAATACGACTATAGGAAGAGAATTAGAAGTAGTAAATTTAATTAATATGGAACATCTACAATATAATATTAGAAAATTGTAAGGATATTTAACATAGAAAATTATACAACATCGACAAGATGTACAAGAATCAAATATAACTTTCTAAAATTATTTATATTGATATAGGATTCATAGGATATATTTGCTTGAGCAAATTGTTCAATTATTATAACACATAACGATAATGAAAATACTTATAATGATAATTGATTCTACATTCCTATTCAAAAATTGGTTTCGTATCAGAGTCTTCAAAAGAACATTCCAACTAAACATAATTAATAAGATATATTTGCTTCAGTAAATAATTCAATTATTAGAAAACATAATGATAATTGAAAATACTTATAATGATAATTGATTTTAAATTTTATATTCAAAAATTAATTTGGTATCAAGTCTTCAAAAGGGGATACCAACTAAATAATAAAAATATATGTTTTTCATAAGTCAAAATGATTTTTTACAATAAGAAAAGTAGAAGGACCAATTAAGAAATTTAGAAAACGAAATATTCCAAGAATATTCTGTTAACTTTCACGGAATACACTTAACATTAAACTTAAGTGATACCGGGTGCACAAATAATAGAGTTCAATTATACCCGACGCCCTATTCAAATTTAAATGGTATGTCTACACCTATTCTCAAACTTAAATGGTAACCAAAGTATTTTACTCACTTTACATCCTGTTTGCTCTAATAATTAGTTCATTGACTAATAGTAGACTTGATTATCCTAGATCCATTATACTGATTTCCGATATTTGGTTACATTTGGCTCTCTAAAAACTGCTACTCCAAATCTCCAATTGGTACCCACTGGCCACTACCCACCCTATGCACGAAAAAGATTGGAGTCAGACTGAGACTGAGGGCGGCCCACCCCGCAATAGTATATGAAAAAAATAACCTCCGGCGTTCTCTTCTCCCTCACCCACTTCCCAAGCCCCAAAAACCAAACAAAACCTCTCCTCTCCTCTCCTCTCTTCTCTCTCTGTTCCGTTGCTCTGCCTCACAGTCACAAGAAAAGAAACATAATAAAAACTTGGCTTTCACTCTCTTTTCCATCACCACCGGCTGGCTCGTGTCATATCATGCAGCCAGCCAATGTAGAGGAGTTGAGTGTATGTATGGGCATAAAAAGGGGCGATTTCTCTCCTCTAACCTCTTCCCTTCTCTCTTCTTCTTGTATTTTGCTTCCTCCCCTTCTCCCCCTCATCCTTCTCTCTCTCTCTACTTGCTCTCGTTCACATCACCTAAATACCCACCAACCCCTCTCTCGCTCCCTCTCTTCTCTCTAGTACCAAACCAATCCTTTCAAGTATCAGCTTACCTGCTGCCAGGATTTCTCCACCAGATCTCTAGGCCAGGAAGGAAGAGGAAGAAGGAAAGCTGGAAAAGAGATATCACCGCCCCTCTTTCCCTGACACCAGACGGCCTCAGGCCCCTCTTCCTCTCCTCTCCTTTCTTTTTATTTTATTTTATTACCTCTCTTCTTTTTCTAATAATACCCTTTGGTTAATTTTGTCTTTTCCTTCGTTTTTTTCCCCTTCCTCGCCTGTCTTGGTTTTGGTTTCCATGCCACACCCACACACCAAAATAGCGTCTTTCTCTTGATCCCGTCTCGATAATCCCCTTCCCGTTTCTGGGTTTTGGTTCTGGAGGTTGGAGATAAAATGGCGAATGGTGGTGCGGTTGATGAGAGGAGGGAGAGTGAGACAGTGGTGTTGTTCAGTGAGGAAGAACTGAGGGAGATGAGTGGGGTGAAGCAAACCGGGGATTGCATAGAAGTCACTTGTGGTTGTACTAGCCATAGATATGGCGATGCGGTGGGTAGGCTTAGGGTTTTTCCCAACGGTGACCTCGAAATCTCCTGCGAATGCACTCCTGGTTGCGACGAAGGTTTCTCTCCCATTCTTCCTTTTCCTCTTTCTATCTCTTGTTCTCGTCCTCTCTAAATTTTTTCCTATTTGTCTTCTTCCTTCCCTTTTTTGATATCTGGGGTTTGAATTTTATGCATGTTGAATGTGTCATCTGATGTCGTTTTCTCCCCATCGTTTTAATCGAACGGCATTGATTCATCTACCCTGAGTACCGTCCCCGAGTGGCCTTGTGTTTGTTTTTTTCCCTTATACAGGCCAAGTGTTTGCTGTATTGCCTCAGTGAACCAACTTGCGCCTTGGTAACCCCTACCAGTAAGCTGTTGCGTGTGCCTGTGGAGCCTATTCTTCACAAAGAGCAAGAAGTTTTGTTTGCTAACCTACATTGTTGTTACTGTTCACTCTTTTTCATCCTACTGAACTAGTGGCTGCCGAGTTTTGCCATTACTGTGTAGGCAGAGGAACCTCCTCGTGGCCTATATCTGTCTACCCTTTTGTTTTTCTTCCTCACCCTCCTTTCTTTTAGATCATGCTTCAGCACAAGGAGTCTTTTTATTTTTTATTTTGGTAGAAGCACAAGGAGTCTAGGATCAAACTTTCGTGTTACCTGGATCATTACGTTGGGATGAGGCATTTTGGTAACCCACTTTTCTTGCCCAGTTATTCTTTATTGAAGGATCGTTGGGTCATCGGTCATTTTTGGATCATGGGTTGGTTTCTTTCTGACCAACTCATCATATACATGTTCTTCGTCAAAAGTGTTTTGTGTACTTTCCTTTTTTGAAACAGTGCAAAAGTCATACCAACGGCGCCTACCTTTTAATTTTCTTGCTGAAGTATGTTTAAGGTTCAAAGTCTGATATGGGTAGGCGACTTTAGTTTGAGAAAACTGTCGTGAGTAGAAGGTTATCTTATGCATGCTACAAGGGTTGGTACGTGGTACTGATGTCCATTTGAGAGAAGCTTAGGTCTTCAAGAACAGGAATATGCTCTGGTATTTCAGTGGGAAAGAAAGAAGGCCGATAAGTACTGCTACTTGGAATATACTATGGCCATAAAGTAAACCCGGACCTGGCTACGCCAATCCATATTTGCTTTTTTGAGGCCTAAGTTGTATACAGTATCTTGCTACTTAATCGGACAAGAGTTTATGTGGTATTTGGAGGCCGACCATCTAGCTAAGGCCTACTTCTATCCCCTGCTAACTTTTTCTTCGCCAATTTCTCGCACATGATCGTTGGTGCAGTTTCTTTTGCTGTTGCTAGCTTTTAGCTTCTTATCATGTGCATGTTTTTGTACTTTGTCCTTGCTCTAAATTTTACGGAAATGCTTCTCTTCTGCATGTGATTATAACTTTATCAACATTAGACTGGACTTTTGGATGCTTTTCATATGAACTCTCTGTCCTCCATGGAATTCCTTTGTGCTTCCTGAGACCACACAGCTGATCTTTTTTCATGTGTTGATGGTTGTGTAGATAAGTTGAGTCCTGCTGCATTTGAGAAGCATTCTGGGAGAGAGACTGCTAGGAAGTGGAAGAATAATGTGTGGGTGATAGTGAATGGAGAGAAGGTTCCGTTGTCCAAAACAGTGTTGCTCAAGTACTACAACCAATCATCGAATGGATCCCACCGCTCTCAAACTGGACGTGTTTTCCATCGTGATGAGTTTGTTCGCTGCAGCAAATGTAACAAGGAGCGCCGATTCCGCTTAAGGACCAAAGAGGAGTGTCGAGTTCACCATGATTCTGTGGCCAATGCTAGCTGGAAGTGTGCTGACTTACCGTTTGACAAGTATGCCTTCTCTCCTTTTAAGTTGATAGTAGCTGTTTCGTTATTTCCATTATGGTGAATGGAAAATGCTGCCTTTGGTACATTAGATTTATAGTTGTTATTTGCTTAATAATACAGCCCATTCTCTTATCATTTCTGCATCCTTAACTCTGTTCTTGCAAACCAGAGTGTGATGTTCTTTCCTTGGGGTTGCTGTTGAAATAATTGTGATTATTGCATGCTTTTTCCTTCTTTTCTACCATTTTGCAGGCAGTTTCTTTCTCTTGTTAACATTCACTAAGACCTTATATGCTATGAATAGAACATATAGTATGACTTCTGCCTTTTTCACCTTTACATGGAAAATTATGACTTATGTCGCTGGATGCAAGAGTTCCAGGAATATGTGTCAGATAAAGGCTAGTGTTTCTCATAATTTGGTTCCTCATACAAGGTTTTCCTGGACTATAGAAGTTGGCAATGATATTAAATCTTTGTTGGAGATTTTTAAATGATCGGCCCATAACCAGAGCCATGAAAGGCAGTTGCTTTGGAGCTACCAACTTAATTGGACGACATATAATGGCATGTTTCCTTTTTCCTTTCTCTCTGCAATAATGGATGATGTAAAATTTCAGACCCTTAGACGATTTTGTTGCCACCAGTAATCCTGTTGGAGTATGCTACAACAGAAATTTCCACGGTGGTGGCTGGAACTGGTCCAGGCTCCAGAGAACTATGAGATTTATGATTTCGAATGCTATGAACATAAGCACTGAGCTAGTCTGCTCAATTTGACTTAAAACCCCATTGTTTTCCAGCAAAGGACATCATAAAAAGCTTAGGTTGACAATGTAGGATTGAATTCGGTCCTTGCGTGGCCTTCTGCTTCAGTTTCTTCGACTGATATCCTCGTTTTGTTGGCAGGCTAACATGTGATGACGATGAGGAGAGAGCAAGTCGAAAGGTGTACAGAGGCTGCTCCCGCTCTCCGACGTGCAAGGGATGCACTTCCTGCGTGTGCTTTGGCTGTGAAATCTGCCGCTTCTCAGACTGCAATTGCCAGACTTGCACTGACTTCACTACGAATGCGAAAGCTTGAAGAACCCTTCTTGCAGCATGACCGAGTTCGTCCACCATCCTTGATTTGATCCCATTAGGGCTGCCATTATTTAACCACTTCACACTGCTCTTCTCCCCTGCCTTCTAGAACAGTCGGAAAAAAGGGCGGGAAGGAGCAGCAAATTCAGTGACTATTTATCCTCTATTTTTGGACGTCTATTTATGAACAAAACACCCGCCAATCCGCCATGCTTGTGTGATTGGCAAGCCTGTGATCTGAAGTTGAGTGAGAGGATACACAGTTTTCTGACTCACTAAGTCTTTTGTTGGGCTCCAAAGACAAGTAATTTCAATCTCCTTCATTTATTATTACCGATCATTTCGTATATCACATCTCTTGCTGCTTCCTTAACCATTTCCTGCAAATGATGCTGAAAATAAAAGAGAAGTCCGTTTGAAATTGCGAAAAGCATGAATTGTCAGTAAAGATTTGAGGAAAGCTAGAATCGTGGGGAAAACATCTTACTAGTGTATTTTGATCATCTTCACGCTGTGTCACCGAAGAGAGGGAGAAGGAAAAAAATTGCGAGGGGAAGGACAATTTGAGGTTGAAAAAATAATGAGGGGAAAGTACTCAAAATAGTATTCATTTTCGAAGGAAGAAAGGAGGGAAGGAAAACATTGGGAGGGGCAGGACAATTAGGAGTGAATATTTGAGAATGGAAAAATAATGAGGGGAAAATAATGTTAATTTTTTAAAGAAGAAAAGAGGGGAAAATAGACTCAATAAGAGATAATAGTTGTTTTTACTCCAAATTGAGAGGCAACTGCTATCGTATTTTTTCCCCCCCAAATAATCACTCATATAACTTAGCAAATCTCATAAACAAGGGAAACATTATGATTCTCTCCACTTTTTCTCCACATTCTACTTTTCCTTCTTCATGATCAAAGGGTCAAGGAATCTTCAATTGTCAAAACAATTGAAGAATGTTTAAATGGTGGGGAAAATATCATGTACTGAAATCAATTGTGTATAACGAAAAAGTCGTGGATAGCTTGAACTATGGTAAACAAAAATTATGTATTGAATTGAATCATATGTTTTGATTATCTCTCAAGGAATGCCCCATTGAGGAAAGGGTTTATCGTTTAATTATGTACTTAAATAAACTGGATGGCTAAACATCGCCCTAGTTTTATTATTATCGCCCTAACTTAAAATGTAAATTTACTAAATTCTCCTTTATCAGTCACACTAATAACTTCAACAAAATAAACCGTCATAATCCTCATTGGCTACTTCGACGTCGTTGAACTCCGCTCCAAACACCCTCCACCGGTGTTCTTAATTCCCCCGCCCTCCGCGGCCGTTCCTTCTCCCCCCATCCCTCTCCATACAAATATCACAAAATTTTATTTCATGGACTGGGGTTATCAGATATGGGTGGCGGGAGGGAGAACTAACGGAACAAGCTAAAGGAAAGAGTGATAGCGTTTGCGACAACACCAACTCTCCGAATTTCTAAATACTGCAATTCCGGGGAAAGGATTTTCACCTAACGTGTATATCAATTTAACACTTAAAAAGAGTATAATATATTTGAATACACAAGAGGTTGTTTTAACCTTCAACTGGAGGATTCTGTATGTTTCTCTACTCTCCTCACACAGTTGCACGACACCGAATTCGAATAATTCAGAAGGAACGACTAAACCTTTCTATCATCTCTAATCATTGTTAATTTTTTATTAGGTTCAATTTTGTTTTTTTGGAAATTGGTGTTCGTTCCGGAACGGCAAACAGAGGAGAAGAGAGAGAACATAGTGATATAGACAAGCTTTTTGGTATTTGTGGTATGGTTTGTGTTTTGTGGTATGCTTCATACTTGCGGGGAGGTGGAATTAGCACACAACACGACAAGCATGTGCCTCCCAATTTTTTAATAATGATAAGTGTGTTGATATTCGGCTTTAATATATCGGATTCTTGGACTTTATGTGATTATTCATGGTATGTTTTAGCCAATTGGTGCTATTTTAGGGCTCGCTAACCCGAGAATGGTTGAAAAACCATTACTGCCTAGTGCTATGAGTTTGATGTGTTACAGGTGGAGAAAGCACGAAAAAGAAGCAGTGCACAAACAATTAATTGGGCCCAAATCACTTTGTCTCGGGGAGAATTAATTTGGGCCGGGGATCAATTATTGGGCCAGGTCTAACTGAATTGGACAAGAGCTGGGCTGGTGAATTTTTGGGCCGAAGGAATTCTTGGCCAGGGGAACAAAATTTGTGGGGGGAATTGAAGAAAAGAAAAGAAAGAGAGGGCGGAAAGAAGAAAAGGGAGAAGGCAGCAGGGAATAAAAGAAAGGAGGCGGATTCTTTCTTTGGAGAATTGGAGGACGGAATTATAATAAAAAAGAGCCAGGGTAAACTTTTGGGTTTTGGAATTTTTTGGGCGGAAAGAAAGCAGTAGGGGGGGACGTGAATTCTTTTGGGAGAAGGAAGGCGCGCAGCAGCTGAGGTCGCGGGCAGAATTCTTGGCGATCAATTTTTCAAGGCTAGAGCTGAGTTCAACGAGAGCGATTAGTTGGTTTGATTTTCTAAACTGAACTAGTTGTGTATTGTTGATTTAGAACATGATGAACAAAACCCTATCGATTTATCTTAATTTCGTCATGAACTAAACCCCAATTTCTGGGGGAAACACCATAGGATGTAGCTATTTCTTGATTTGATGGATTGATTCATGATTCTTTTCTTCCAATCTCTATTGCATGAAATTTCTTAATGCTTTGTGTTGACTGGCCACCAATACAATGAATCGTAGTTGATTAGGTTATTAGCGACAGTGAAACCCTATTAACTGAACATATTTCATGTGACATGGTAACTTATCGAAGCGACAGTGGATTAAATAAGGTGCTATGCGGTCTTAAATAGGATATCGATCTTCAGACTATATAGTTAATTCATTGAGCTACGACAGTAGGATTTGAATTGATTGTTTAGTACGTAGTAATTCCCGACAGGGATAGCTAGCACATTCGTGATATCCTGGCTGTAGAGGTATGGATTAAATTGATTGGCATCTGTGAATTAATCTGGATAGGATAGGTAGTGAATCCCGGTGTTTCTCCCAGAGCTTTCTCCCATTGAATTTCTTCCGACAAATTTACTTTGCTTAATTAGTTTAGTTATTTTGCTATTAGTTAATAATTTCATCTCTTAAACATTTTCACATATAGTTTGCTCGAAAGAATTGATAAATCATAAGGTTGTACCAGTCCCTGAGAGACGATACCCGGACTTTCCGGTTTACTACGAGATAGGAAATTGGCATATACGCTTTTGCCCTACCATGTGTCCCTTCCTTTATAAGTTCACATTAATTCTGATAAACCCCTTTGAATAAATAAACAAATGAATCAAAACTAAATGTCCTATTGGCTGACAAATTGGGTGTCAACACCTAACCGCTGCCCAATTTATGATAAAATATAAAAAAATCGGCAATTTGGTCATTTCATCATTAATTAATTGTCATACCTATCGTACATGTCAATCTAATTTGTTCTCACTTACTTTTTATGGATCGGATAGGGTGCTAACACCTCTTTGTGTTAGCACGATACTAATATAATTCATTAAGGGCTTGTTTAGTATTGTTCTTTGTTTTTATTTTGTGTTTTCTTCTTAAAAATTGTCAAAAACTGAGGAAAAAATATTCAGTTGGGATTTTTATTTATTTTTTATGAAATAGATTCATACAACTAGGTTTAATTGAGAGAAACCAAAATTAATGGTTTCCTTGGTGCTTTTTGTTATTAAATTGAGGCTAGAACAACCAAACAAATACAATAGCTACTACAGAGCCGAAAATAGAGTACTCATAAACAGGGGATCAAACACAAAATAGGGGACACAAGAGGGTCTGGTGTCCGAGCTTTGAGGTATCTAAATTTGGCGGGGAAAGCTTACTCCGATAACATCTTCCTGCAGCATGTGAGCCAAATTTGCTGGTGGATCATCAAGTTCATGCGTACCGAAGGGATATATGAGACTATGCTTCGAGAGTCCGCGACTCTATTCCCTTCTCTGTACGTATGAACTATCTGAACCACCCAGCCTTGTCCAAGTAGTCGACAAATAAGGCCTAGAATAGTCGTGTATGGATGTATTGGATCATTGCGTTTCTATATTAGTTCAAGGACCAATTGAGAGCTGGATTCTAGTATCAAGAACTCTGCAATGCCATTTGCAGTCCCTGAAGAATTCCCCATAATCCAGCTTTGAGTGATGATCCATTCCCGATTTTGCTACAGAAGCCACCAAGCTAGTCTCCCTAACATTTGCGGAGGACGCCTCCCGCTGAAATCAGTTCTTAGTTGCTATGAGAAGCCCCATATGTATTCAACTTCTACCATCCCTATTTTGGCGCATTCCATCCAATCAAGGCTTCAGTTCCGTTTAGCAGGGAGAGGCGGTCTTGTTTAAGGTTGGCTGTCTCCCACACTTTTGCCCATTCTTGAGCTTTGGCGAGAATGTAGTTGCTGAAGTCGATGCTGACATTTTGATTCCCTTAAAAGCATTGTAAATTTGACACTTTCAGATGTACCAGATCAATAATGCGAAGTAACTTCCCCACTTTCCTGGCCAATTTCCCTGGTTCTCCTTCATTATGTTGGGCTGAATCCATATGTCATAGTTAGTATGATAGAATTCTGCCATTATGTGAGGAGAGAAAATCCTATTCCATACCATTTTGGCCATTCCGCAGTCTCTTAGGCAGTGGAGGCTTGTCTCTGGCGCTTCCTTGCAGTGAGGGCAAAAGTCGTCATGAGTGAGATGTCGATACTTCATTACTGCATTTGTATTCAGCTTCCCCTTTACCGCCATCTAGTTAAACATACGAACCCATTCAGGGACTTGGAGCTTCCAAATTCTTTTCCAAATCATCTGCTACTCTGTTTCTGTGTTGATCATGCTCCTGAACGCTGAGCTGGTGGACAAAGCTCATGTCGACGTGAGACTCCAAAATGGCTTGTCTCTTCCACTTGACAGGGGGTCTGATTCCGGTCCAATTGAACACATTTTCCCCCTCATATCTTAATCGTTTGACTTTGCATTTCATCATACCTCGACATATTTCACACTAGGTTGTACTTGTTTTGATACATTTCAGGTCCTAGCACGCGTGGAAGGGTCGAGTGGTGTCACGCAGGGAAAGGATCTTGTTCCGTCTTCATTTGCGCATGGCCTGTTGATGGAAATAGGAGTTGTTCTGCTCTCCTAGTTTGACCCACTTTTCTTTAGATCTCTGGTACCATATGAGCTCTTCTTGGGCAATCAAGGTATCTAGCTCGGCTTTCAACTTCGCTTGAAGTTTGGCGAGACCTCTGGTAAAACAAGTGGCCATCCTAATCTGAATGCCATGAATCCTAGCTAGAAGCCTCTTCTTTCCATGACTAATAATCCCAAAAGTCGACATGTTCTAGTGTTGTAACGTGGGGATAATATCATTTAGAGCCTCTTGAAGGTTTGATTTAGATTTCCAGGTTCCAGCTAAGAATTCAACAAAATGGTCATGAAGCAACCAAGCAGCTTCAAATTGAAACGGTTTGCTGCCATTGTGATTAAAATTCGTGGGAGAATGAGAGGTAAGAAGAGCGGATGATCTGAATGTAGCTTCGTCAAATGTTGCACTGTGGTATTGGGGACAACCTCATTCCAGGCCGCATTGCAAAGTGAACGATCTATCATGTTGGCCTTGTGCGTTCTTGTTGTCTCTCCCCTAAACAAAGTGAATCGTGGCCCTGAAAAACCTAGATAAAAAAGATTAGTTAGATCAATCCAATTCACAAAACGATGGAATCTTCTAAGAGCTTAGAAAGAGATGGAACCTGCTTTCTCTGAGTGTAAGCTGTAGGCATTAAAATCGTCGGTAACTAGTCATGTTGGCCTTGTGCGTTCTTGTTGTATCTCCCCTGAACCAAGTGAATCATGGCCCTGAAAAACCTAGATAAAAAAGATTAGCGAGATCAATCCAATTCACAAAACGATAGCATCTTCTAAGAGCTTAGGAAGAGATGGAACCTGCTTTCTCTGAGTGTAAGCTGTAGGCGTTAAAATCGTTGGTAACGAGTCATTGCATTTTAAATTTCTTACTAGAGCTTTCTAGGTGTTTCCAGAGTAATCGATGAAATTTGTATTGCAGGCTTTCGTAAACACCGGCCAACATCCAATCAGTGAGGCAGAGCATGAGATTTTCACAGTGATATGCTGCTTGCTGGCATCTATGAGATTAACATTGAAATCCTCAGGTTTCCAAGCAAGCCAAATACCTCATTTGCGCCCATCCGCATCAACAAAAAACACTTTCCCAAATCCTAGTTTGACGCAATCTGTCATGGCTCTATCTCCACTGATCGATGGTTCAAAGATTAGTAGGAAATGGGGATGTAGGTTTCTCTAAGCAGCTTGATGGATTGTCTGAAGTCATTACTTCCTGCTCCAAAAACGTTCCAAGACAAAATTTTGTAAGTTAAGATGATTGTAAACAGAAATAAATAACGACATTAAAAAGAGCATACCGGGAAAGAGAAGTCCGGTAAGAAATCGAGATGGGAGATTGAGCCATCAGTGAGTGATTGCAAGAGCAGCCTGTTGATCAGTTAGCTTCAGTTGGTCAGCACTCAAGTTGTCTGTCCTTGTCTCAACCATGGGTGTGTCTCCTTCATTCCCTCTTTCCGCCTTTCAACCCTCAATCTCCTACATCGGTGGGAGGCCGCAAAACTCCTCAATATCCTTTATTGTGAGAGGAAAATTTGGGCTATTGGTTTTAGACTTCTGCTCCGCTTGTTGGAGTTGACGTGCACCGTTTTTTTTTATGGCTTTTGAGGCTAAATTCGTTGTTGGGTTCTTTGACGCGTAACTGACTAGTTTCCTTCTTCTTCTGGTAATGTTGACGAGCGGAAGCTCTGTTGGAGTCAGGGTGGACATTCTCCTTAAGACCAAGAACAAGTGGTGGAACTGAAATCATGTGAAATTTTGTGTTGTTTGGGCCCAACACTATTTTTGTCGATTGGCTCAAAAATGTCGATGTAGAAGGCCTCTCTGTGTCCATGGTTGTGTCTTTATTGATTTGGGCTTGGGCTTGTATTAAAGTTAGGTCACGGATGCCGATCGGCCGCTATTCCTTGATTTGATTATCCGTGTTGACCTTGTCATTTTTCGAATGATCTTATGCCTTCCCTTTCTGGTTACCAGTATTCCCTTTTTTGGGTCCCAATTTCCCTTCTTCTTTCCTTTTCCTTCGGCAAGAGACATTGACCGGAAAAGTCTCCCCTTTCCCTTTCTGGCCCGATTTGTCTGTTGACCTTTCCACATATGGCTTTGGCAAAGTGGGAAATTTTGTCTTGATTACCCGGGTTTGCAGCTGATTTCTTGTTGATTTCCTTGATTTACGTGTCACCTGCATCCACGATCCATACCCTGCTGGTGGCTTCGACGATCTCTGCTCTGACAACATCTAGTTACTCATCAGATCCTGAATGTTGACCACTACTAGCGCCTGAGAGGTCCGGCATAGAGGGATTTTTTATCGGTATGTCCTATTCGTCCACATTCGTAGTAGATCCGTGGAATGTTTTCGTAAAGAACTTGTTGCCATGCTCCGTCGACCCTGACACGCGTCCGTAGAGGCTTCATCATATCTAGCTCAATTGCAAGTACCGCAAATCTTCCCCTTTCCAAATGTTCTATGTGGTAGTCAAGCTTAACTGTCCTTCCAATAAGATTGCCAATTGCAAAAAGAAACTCTCTGTGATAGAAATGCACAGGGAATTTCGGTAATTGAACCCACGCCACCACCTTGTGGTGGGGCTTGTCTATTTCATGGAAGGATAATGACCATTGGTGTCCCACAAGATAATGATCTAAGATCAGCCAAGGGCCACGAGTGAGGGCTAATAGGTAATCTTGATCGTTGCTAAAGGTTACAAGGAAAGTGTCATTGTTCAAGTTTAGAATATCCAAGCGACCCACCGGCCACCATTTCCGGTGAAGTTGAGAACACGGATAAGCATATGAGATTGATCGGCCCAGGAGCCTTACCATGAGCATCTTTTTCCAGGGTTCACATAGCCTTTCTTTGAGTTTCGTCAAACTTTTGAGTTCCGGTTCACCATTGAATGTGCCAGCTTCTAGATCATGCTCTCCCACAAACATCCATTGGTGGGTTTTGGAAGATATATTGGCTGCTTGACTCGCGAGCATTGATTTGTATTTTGTCAACGTAGGACTAAAGGGTGTTGGCGAGGGGGTCATCGAGGGTTGCAGATGAGGTCGGCAAAGCAGATCAGTCGGTCGTCCAAAGCACCGTGGATTAGCCGCAACAGTCTAGGCTTGTAGAGACAGAAGCTACATTGAGGAGTCTGAGGTCAAAGTGACGGTTAAAGATGGATCTGACGGTCGACCCGAAGAAGGCAGGGTAGCCGGCGATGGCAAGAAGTCAGAGGAAGTCGAGAGCATTTTTTGGTTTTGATATGCTTTATGAGATTTTGGTATGCTTTATGAGGTTTCATATATGCTTCATGAGGTTTTGGTTTTCTTCATAGAACTTATTGTCTGTTTTGTGAGGTTTCTGATATGCTTTAAGAACTTGTGGTTTGGTTTAAGAAAATTGTGGTATAGTTCATGAGATTTCAGGTATGCTTCAGGAAACTCGTGTTATGTTTTAATAAACTTGTGGCATGATTTAAAGAACTTGTGATTTGCGTTATGAACTTTATGAATTTTATGGTATAATGAGGTTCTGGTATGCTTTATAAGATTTTTTGTACGCTTTCTAGTGTTTATGGTGTGGTGAGATTCTCACATCCTTTATAAGATTCTTTGTAAGTTTTATGAGTTTTTTTTGTATGTTTTCTGATATTTGTGATGTTGAGATTCTAGAATGCTTTATAAGCTTTCTGGTATGCGTTATGTGTTTTCTGGTATGCTTTATGAATTTTGTGGTGCGGTGAGATTCAAGTATGCTTTATAAGCTTTTTGGTATTTGTGGTATGGTTTATTATGTTTATGGTTTGTGTTTTGTGGTATGCTTCATGATACTTGTGGTGAGGTGGAATTAGCACACAACCACAAGCATGTGCCTCCCAATTTCTAATAATGATAACTATGTCACTTTCTTTATAAATCCACGTTAATTGTGATAGACCCCTTTTAATAAATAAAAAAACAAAACTAAATGTTCCTATGAGCTGAAACTATTATTATTTGTTAGCATTATGCTAACAAATTGGGTGTCACCATCGTAACCGCTGCCCAATTTATGATGAAATAAGAGGAATTGGCAATTTTGTTATTTCATCATTAATTAATTGTCGTACCTATCATACATGTCAATCTAATTTCTTCTCTCTTACTTTTTGTGGATCGGATAGGGTGCTAACACCTCTTTGTGTTAGCACGATACTAATATAATTCTTAAAGGTCTCTTTTAGTATGGTTTTTTTTTTGTTTGTTGTTCTCTTCTTAAAATTTGTGAAAAAACGAGGAAAAATATGTTCAATTGAGATTTTATTTTATTGTGAAACAGATTCATACAATTAGGCACAAATTAGAGAAACCAAAATTAATGGTTTCCCTGGTGCTTCTTACTCCTATTGTGTGAGATTTGTGTAGGTTTTGATTAAGCCTTTTTTTCATTTTTTTTCTCGGTGGCCTTTTGGCTTCCTCCTTCTTGTCCCTAGAACTCCTCCAGATCCAAGAAGCAGGAGAGATGCAATGAGTCTGCGGCTCCATACTCTCTATCCCACGGCCCCTCCAGCCGGTGGACGTCCCTTCCTTCCACGACCTCGTAAAGCCAACAAGCCCAACGCATTTCCCCCACGACAATCTCTCCTACCCCATCACGGTCTCTCTATCGCCACGACCCAATAAGCCGACGACCCAAAATACTTCCTCTCATGAGAGTCTCTCCAGCCCCACGACAGTCTCTCCATCCCGCCGAACAATGAATGTTGAATCAAGGCAATTCAGCAGAAATCTTAAAGGAAGCCCTAGACCTCTGATTAGGGATGCTCAATTTTGTTAGTCTCTGGCGCAAACAAATGATGAAGATGAAGCTGACCACGACACTAGTGAGATCGGCGGTGGACGAGGCAGTCATTGCAGAGCTGGGTTGGGTTGGGTAAGATGCATTGTTGTTCTAATAACCGTAACTAAAGATTCTCTTTGTGGTTGTTGATTTTAATTATATATGATAATTACAAACAAAACGCATTTTTGTTTTTCGCTTTTTTGTTGTTGTGTTTCACTTATGTTGTCAAAACCATAATACAACCGCAATAACAAAATTGTACTAAATAAGGCCAAGGGTATTATAGTAACTATCCCAACAATAGCAGCTCCCCCCATTCTGTCTCATAGATTTGGATTTCATATGTAAATTACAGTTTGGCATATAAACTTAATAAATTCTAAAACTTAATACCTAAACTTAATTGTTTTTGCATATAAGTCCCAAAACTATCGATGGAATTATAAATTTTACTAACTAAAATGTTATGTCTTTCATTTTGATACATAAACTGTTTAAAATGTATAAATAGGTCTAAGTTTATGAGGTTTCTAGTATGCTTTAAAAAAACTTGTGGTTTGTTTTAATAAACTCGTTGTATGCTTTATGAGGTTTCCGGTATGATTCATGGAACTTGTGGTCTGTTTCATGGGGTTTCTAGTCTGCTTCATGGAACTTTTGGTCTGCTTTATGAGGTTTCTTGATGCTTTAAGGAGCTTGTGGTATGCTTTAGTAAACTCGTGGTCTGCTTTATGAGGTTTATAGTATGCTTCATGGAACTTGTCTAATGCTTTATGAGGTTTCTAGTCTACTTTAGGGAACTTGTAGTTTGCTTTGATTTTTCTGATATGCTTTATGAAGTTTAAGGTGTTGTGAGGTTTTAGACTACTTTATAAGCTTTTTTTAGCTAGTTTATGGTATTTGTTGTGTGGTTTGTTATGTTATTTTGGGACTTATAACATATTTTTTGGTATGCTTCACGGTACTTGTGGTGAGTAGAAATGGTAACAGATCGGTCAGGGCCAGATAGTGCATATCCAATACCCTACGCAAAGTAATTCGGGCTTTACCTATACGAGAATCGGGTAGAAAATTAAAACCATGTACATACTCGTTCGGATTTGAGGTATCCATGATTATCCATGCATATCAATTTTTCTTCATTACTTCAACAAATAACACGTATATTGTTGAACGTATATTGGCAATGCAATGACAATACATTGATTCGAGGCTAACTACGTATATTGGCATTGCTAGGACTTGTAACATGATTATCCGTGCATAACAATAACACGTATATTGGCATTGTAGTGACAATACACTGATTCGAGGCTAACTACACATATTTTACCCCTCATTTTTTGATAGTTCGACTTGGTAAATCATTGTCCCTCGACCTATTTTACGTTAGGGTGTGCTATTTTTGTTACAAGTCCTAGCACGTGTGTAAAGGTCGATGATGATTTTCGGGGAGATTGGAGGCCGAAAAGTGCAAAGAAGTGAAAAAATTACAAAGCCGTGACAATTGCATGACGAGCGTAAAGATTTTCATGGTCGCCAGACCATGAAAATTTACCACAGACCGTGAAGTCGGACAAAAACGGCAGCATTCACTTTCGTTTTAGGCTGAGATCACGGTCGGGCTTCCGATGTCACGTACGTGAATCGTGACCGTAAAAAACCACCGTTGGGGCTCTATAAAAGATAATAGCGAGAAGAGAGAAAGGAGAGCTGATTTTTGGAGATGAACTTGGTTCTCTCTAGGGTTTTGACCCAAAACACCAAAAGAGAGTTCGTGTGTGTGTGTGTGTGTGTGTGAGAGAGAGAGAGAGAGAGAGAGAGAGAGAGAGAGAGAGAGAGAGAGAGAGTTCTTGAGTGATCTGGGAGTTTTATTGAAGGCATTGATCAAGCTTGAAAGCAAGGAATCAAGCCTAGAAGAAGAAGAAGATCTTGTGCTTTAATTTGTGATCTCTCTCTCTCTCTCCTCTCTCTAGAAACTCACCCTCTTCTTTTGGGATTAAGAACCCTAGTTCTAGATTTTGATTGGGTGTTGATGTATGTGACATATTCCATGTTTGATTGATGATTTATTTAATTGGTGGATGTTTTCATGAATGAAATGAGTTGGGTTTCCATTTTCATGTATTGAGCTTTTGACCTAGGAGGGAGAACATCCTCTTAGAGCCCATTATTGGCGTCTTCGACTCACTCCTATTGTATATAGTCCGGGTAATCCCCGAGTGAGTTGATTTGATCTACCTCCTAGCAATATATGAAACCCTAGGTTGAATAGAGCACCTACCCATCCACCGATTCGCCATTTCGGGTTGATTCCGAGTGAGTCTATCTCCTAACGGTAGAGTAATTGAGACAATCGGGCGAGGATAGTACTCAACATCGTTCAAATTGACGGAACTAGGGGGTTTAAACCCAAAAAATCTCCAACCTTGCAAATATCTAGGTTAGTAGTTAGCTAGGTTAATTAGTTTAGTTATCCTAATCACTGTCATAGGTTGGCTAGAAAGAACCCTAAGCCTGAAGTAAGGTAAGCTTAGATCCTCGTGGTACGATAAATTTTATTGCTTGTCCTATTCTACACCCGGTCATCGGTTATACTTGACCGTCGATTGGGAAGTTGGTGTTAGAGTCGAGTCATACACCAATAAATCCGTAGAACAAGGAAAATTAGCTGAAGAGAACACAATTTTATTAAAATATTATATATGTATAGAAAATATCAAATATGGTGAGAATAATAAAGGTCAATCTAGATAAAATACATATACATATGTATAATCGGACGAGTTCAGGTTGGATAGTGAGAAAATTATGTCCACCCTTTACCCGCAATATTCAGAATATGATTTCACCCTTACCCGCTAAAAATTCTTCAGGTTCGGGTTTTATCCTGCTCGATTAGGTCTATTTGGGCATATATCCACGGGTATGGATACTTTTGCCATCTCTAGGGGTGACGTGCGAGATGCAGAATTAATGCACAACGCTACATGTGTGCCCCTAATTTTTAACAATGATAAATGTATTCCTATCTATATAAATTCATTTTAATTGTAATCACCTCCTTAAAATTAAAAAGTTATCAAAACGTAATGATGCTGTTGACTGGAACTAGTGTTACCACCTTAACCTCTATATTTTAATATAATATTACTTTATCACTCTCTCAATTCTTATTCCTCGTTATTTTATCCTGTAAGAGGACATAAAAGATTTTTTTTTAACAAAGGGTACTAGCATTTCATTATCAAAGGCAAAGGCCAAGTGTTAAAAGAAAGGAGAAATAACATAAAATTTTTGAAGCCATTCCAAAGGAAGCTAGTTGCGGGGCGTGATATCGCCACCTAGTTGGCTTTGCAATTAAGCCTTCTCCTGATATGGGTTGATTCTTGGGTGAGACGAGAACGAGATCATACCCCTAATGACCCCAATAGTTGCCGCAGCCCGCCACGGCCAAAGACTAGGTGGACCATTGACTGTTTGCACCAGTCTCAGAAAATCAGACAAAACAAGGCAAGGGGATGACAAAGTTTCAGCCAGCAAAGAGCCTTCCAATAATGCCTTGGTCTCTGCTTCCTGTGGAGAAAAGCAACACATGGATTCAACTTTCCCATAAAAAACTTGACCATGATTGTTCGTGATTACAACGCCATAAGCCGCCTTCTGGAATCGAGTAGTAACGGTCCGTCACAGTGTATCTCAAAATCATGAGTACTTGGCGGTAATGTAGTTTGATCAGGCGGTGGAGGAAGCTGAGAGGATGCTGAACTCCAACCCTTTTCTTTGGGCAGTTCATCCATTGTTGGTGTGCAGGTGCAGCACAAGCTTTCGAGATAGTATCCGGTGGCCATGGGAATTTACCCCTGAAGGTTTTCTCATTACGTGGCTCCCACGAACAACCAATCCAGGATGTTGGTGAAAGGTGGTGGTTACTGCTACCCTTCTGTCGTAACAACTCCGATTCAGCGATAAGCCACGGCTCATGGAACATCTTGGTGGATCAGAGGACATAAAATATTGATTGTCCTTCAAAATTTATATATGGTTGGGACTTGGATATCCACATGCCAACGAAAACAACTGTAGTGTCGTTTTTTTCATACTATCTAATATCTATGATGGCTTATTGGCATCAGATCAATAGGAAAGATGGTGACAAGTGATATTGTGACCACTGGGACCCGCCTCCTGGTTTTGAAACTCCATTTCTTTTAGCTAGACGTGCTCATCGGTTTGGTTTTGATTAACAACTAATTGATATGGTGGTTAGTGGTTAATTAATAAACAAAAAAGGAATACTGATAACCGAATTGATAAGTCTTATTGTAACCACCTATTTATCAGTTCGGTTAGCGGTTAACTAATTACTACTAAAATACAATCCAAAAAGTATGGTTTTTCCTAATCGAACCAATATCAAACCAATAGTTTCAATTTTCTTTTCAGAAATATAATAAGCCAGAGTAATAACCTCATCATCCCGTAAATTTAATAAGACTCATTTAACAGTCCACGAGCAAAACAATGACCAAGAGTACATATTACAAATAGTTTAACTACATTTCTACATTGTTAACTACATTTCCAGGAGGTGGAGTGAATGTCTCTCCTGAAATTCGAGCTCTGTGGAGACCACGTGGCCTTGTCACATGGCTTGCTCTTATCCGGTTGCCCTTCTTTCATCGGCCTTCAGGCTTCATGCCATGTGGGTTTTTCGTTTGTTTTGCAGGTTGAGCAGACGCAATGTTATGGTGTGTTGGGGCAGCCCGCGTGCACTTGGGTTCTTGCCAATGTCATTGAGCTATGTGTGCATATGGGTTTATGGGCCTTATCGGTTACGGATTTGCATTGGCCTCCTCTTCTAGGCCTGCTTGTTTTTATGTTTCGTCATTTCTTGGCCAGGCCCAGTGGTGAATATGTACGACAGTACGTGTTAGTTTTGCAGGGAATGGGCGTTTTGATTTTGCTTCGACATGGTCAAACTAGAAACTACCGAAGCTTGTATCCTTTTATGAGATTTCATTGAGCTCCTATATTTTATGGACTAGTACCAGCTTTGCCTTTGTTTTATTTTGTTTTGTTTTGCAGGAGAAGTAGTTTTGGCTTTTGGTGAGTTGATGAACTATTCTCACGCAAGGGTGTTGGCTTCCTTTTAATAGGTCTCTAGGTTTTATCCTTTTATTCTTAGGATTGTAACAAGAGCTGCTCTAGTGGCTACTATGGCTCTTTTATCGGCAGTTTGACTAGTTGTCGATTGTCATGTCTGGCTATCTAGCGTACCGTAATATCTATGATTTACTCTATCTATGCCACAAAAAAAAAACATAAAATAAAAATTATAAGAGATAATATCAATATAATAATACAACTTTCATCGTGATATTGTAGTTTATATCAAGATTCCAATTCGTAAAATAAAACATGATCAAACTCACCCAATTAGCTATTTCCAACTATCAAGACATCAAATATAAGCACCACAAGATCATCATCATTCACAAACATCCAAGAAGCCAAGATTATTAGAGTGTAAGGTTCGGTCTGACGACTGCAAATAATGTAGTTAAAATCGTGTTTTAAAACTTAAAAACTTATTCTTTTACACTTCTAGGTCACTCAAACGCTTCTACGTAGAATCACGATTTTCACTTATTAGTGTGGTATCTACGCTTTCAAGCTAAAATCTTACTTTTTTACATTTCTAGGTTACCAAAATGTTTCTTCATACAATTGCGGTTTTTGACTGCATTGACTGCAAGGGGAGCTAGAGAGAGGTCACTTTCGAGTTCTAACTCTTAACCACATTTGAGACTCTTGGTGGAAGGTTGTTTGCAATAGACAGGAATTGAGATGTTTGGAATTGTAACTTTGGCTGGTCTAGAACCTTTAAACTTTCCCCCTTAGCTAAAGTCCAAAACAATGTAGTTATACTAGTAGGCGGTAGTCGATTTTCATATTGGTAACTAGTCCAATAAGTAAATCCTGCTAACTGGTCCAATAAAAATTATCGATTATCGATTAATCACTAACCGCTTTTATTGATTAACGATAACCGGCTAACCGTTTACCACCCTATTTCTATAACTTCTCCAAATCTTGGAGTTTTGCATTGTTGAAACCTCAGAATAATATTGTTATTATTTGGTTTGGATTATGCTTTGTCGCTAATTGCAGGCCTCGTACGTACTAGCTAGCTAGGTCTTTCTATAATGATAACATTCCACCAAAAATATATAGGGAATATATATAAGGATTAGATGGGATACATTAAAGCCTGCAGATGTGGTAAGAAAATTGTTAAAATTTATTAGTGGAACTCTTTCGACAAATCAAATTATTGAGTCGAGACGAATTGATTTATGACCTGATATAGTAGTGTCAAGACTCAAGTGTGAGCTCAGCCTCAACCCAGCCCGAGGCCGTCTTTTATTTTGTTTCCAACTATACAACTGAATCTTGGTTTGTTTCGGAACTCGGCCCATCTCAGATATAAGCCCGATCCAATCACAGGGATTCAGGCCCCAACTTTTCTTTGTTCCTACCTTCTTAATTAATTCTTTATGTTCGGCATGATTCAGTTTTAGCTTGAATCTTATTTGTACGCAAAGTTAAGTTGTTTTTATGTTCTACATGATTCAATTTTAGTTTGGCTATCTGCATTTGATATTTATATTCCTGATATTTTTTTTTCTCCCTTGGAATTACACACAGGATCAAACTACGGACCTTCAGTTTACAAGAGTGACGCTATATCAGCGAACTATACGGGCTCCAATGTCTGTGATTATCTATCACCCACACGTAGGGGTGGGCATTCGGTCGGTTCGGTTCAAACCGAACTGAAATTATGCATACTGGGTCCCCGAATTCTATCAAACCGAATTCGAACCGAATTATAATTCAGTTTGGTCGGTTCAAACCGAATTATAATTCGGTTCGGTTCGGTTTTTCATACAAAACCGAAATAGTGAGGTTAGCTTGTATTTTCTATTTTTTAAATTATTTTTCACCCTAATGTAAACAATAAATATGTATCATCAATGATAAAATCAAACAAGTCAACACATAATTCATATGATTCAAATATTTAAGTCTCATAATAAGTAGAAATATAAAAATCCACCATTTAGAGCTTGCAATTATAATAATTCGGTTTTTCGGTTCGGAATTCGAAAATTCGGTTCGATCGAAAGGACCCTGGTTTCCAAAATATGCCCTTTTCTCTTCCGAATTCCGAACCGAATAACATTAATTCGGTTTCGATTCGGTTTATATTCGGTTCGATTCAGTTAGGTTCGGTTTTACCGAACCGTATGCCCACCCCTACCCACACGCCTATACTTCCTCATTTTGCTCCGCTCCGCATTGCTTCTACATGGCACTGAAATATCTACCTATAAGCATGACAAAATATTCAAATTTTCACTGTGATATTAATGGACAAGTTACCATGCTAGCCAGAGTTATGCACCACCAAATCCCTGGACGACTCAAGATAGGATGCATAACCCATGGTTATTCACCCATTAATAATTAAATTTGGACACTTCATTTAGAAAATCCAGATCTAAAGATGGAGAATTAAAAGTTATTTTTATTTTCCCTAGCTTTCTTAATCGGCTCATTCTTTTTCGTTTTAACTCGGATTTTAATTTTTTTGCACAGATGGAACGAGTTCATCGTGCTCTACAAAATGAGATCTATTTTCAATATTTTTTGAGAAAAAAAAAATTCTTGCCTCTCAATACCAACTGCATACCATATGGTATCTTCTTCGTTTTTCATTCGTTTTTTAAAATATTTGCACAGAAGGGATGGATTCATCATGATTTATTGGATTTACAAATTTTTGGGTGAACAAATTACAGGACCAAAAAATACCATACAATACCACCCTGGTACGGGGTGGTATCTTGTGGTACACAATGTTAAAAGTTGTAAATGACAGTTAATATACTTCTACTATCATGTATTCAACCATCCTACAGTCTTGGTTTGTTCATACCACCATGATACGCTTTTCAAACCATAGGTATGCTCTTATTTCAATACCAGTCAATACCATATGGTATAGACTGGTAAAAAATGACTCAATTTTTTTTTTCCGGAAAATATATCAAAGTGGATATCATTTTGAAGAGCACAATTAATCTGATCTAACTGTACAAAAAAAATTCGACTTAAGACGAGTGAGAAATCGTCCGTCAAAATTAAGGAGGGAAAAATTAAAGCCTTTCCAGAAGAGAGAAGGATGCTGATGTCATGCTGATGTGAACGGGTTACTTATGGTTACTCACCATAAGATTACTGACATGATCCGTTCCCTTAGACCGACACGCAAAATTTGAACACATTGAATACGGAAGTCAAACTCCAACAATTAATTAAACAAGTATGAAAAGTCAGAATCAAATGGGGGGATAGAGAGAACAATAATAAAATAATAGTTCCGGCAGCAAACATTGGAAGGTCAAAGGTGGGAGGAAGAGCTTCTTTCTGTTCATTCATGGCGGGCCGGCAGCATGGGGGAGAGGTAAGAAAGGCCATCCCTCCCTCCCAGACCAGTTAATCAATCATGATGACAAACATTTCCAGGGTTGACTTTTTCTTTCTGCAATTAACATTTAATGAGTCAACGCGGTAAGTCTGCAGCTTCGGCAGCTCCAAACCACTGTTCTTTTTTATTTTATTTTTTTTGGTTGCTCCGGCAGTGTTCCAACTGTTACACGGCGGGCTACAACTGCCATCGGTGCCCGTAATGAATGCAGATTTTGGTCACTTATTCAGCCTTCCTTCTTCCACTTCCTCGCAGTCGCAAGCACAGCCACAAAGACAAAGACAGAGGATATCATTTCGCACCGCACAACTAGAAATTTTTCTCCTTTGCTTTTTTTTACATTTACGGGTGGTGGTTGCTTAACACGGTACAGGTAGACTGTCACCAAATCTATTTGTCATCATAGTTACCAGCTGCCTGCCAACTACCCATCGGTCTGGTTTTGATGCGCAACTGTAAGCAGAAACTTGTTTAGATGGCTTTTACGATTTTGGCAACCTCTTTCTTTTTATTACATGTAAGATCGTGGATCGTGGAAATTTTATAGTGGACACTAGGATATGAATAAGTATACTCCTTAATTAATAACACTGATCATTAATTAACAATTTATGGGTTGGTTTTTAGCATTTTTTTTGGTAGAAAGTGTGATGCTAAAAGAACGTCTCTTACATCTAACTTTTGGGACAGGTTACGGTAATCACCGTGATTACTAAGGGTAAATTGGTTATAGAAAAATAAATTATATTAATTAATTTTTTAATAAATTATATTTAAGATAGTTACAAAAATCTATTAATTAAAATTCTCTCTTTCTCTCACTTCCTTAATCTCCAGCGGTCCAGCCAGATTTCCTTTCCATATTTTTCTCAATCTTACTGCAAAAAAAAAAAAAAAAAATCAGTACCAATCCATTTTGAAAAACATCAATACCATTGCAGAAATAAATCTATACCATTACACGAAAACTACCAATATAAACAATATATACCACTGCACATTGAATCCATAAACGAAAACTACCAATATGTCTATTTGGTATGTATGTTGTGATGGTAGAGAGAAAGAAAGAGAGCAGCAGGAGAGGGAGGGAGAGAGAGAGAGATATAGAGAGAGAGAGGGTACCGAGGGTGGTCGGGGGCTGCTGCCGACGGTGGCCGAGGGTGGTCGGGCCTACTGCCTGCGGTGCGACGGGAGTGGTACGTGGAGGCGGCTGCGACGGGTTTGGCTGCAGGGAGGATATAACTAGGGTTTAAGTAGATTATATAGAATAACCAGGTGTGATCACTTTTTAATTTCCAAAATTACCCTAAAAGAATCTTGACCATAAGATTAAAAAAGGAAGGGAAAATAATTAATCAAATGGTATATAAAGAGGTTGCCACCGTGATTACTAAAAAACAAGTAATCACCCTCACCCATTTTATGATAAAGCTCACGGTTTCGATTATGGTTACTTCTTTTAACGCGGTTATTAATGTTTTTGGGAATGAACTTGTAGTAATTTTAGTTTTGATCATCGTAAATTCATAATGGTTTTGTTATAGGCAAGTAATATTTTCTGATAATTGTCTTAAACTAAGTCTAATTGATTTTTCTCCATCAAATTCCATCAACAATTTTGAAATACGTAATCATATTGATTTTGTTTGATCTGCCACGAATTCATCGGTTAACCAACATTTTATAGTTGTTTGAGCCCGAATAGTCCAAAATTCGTGCCACGTCACTCTGTCCCTGCGCTTGGGCGCCTTTACCGCTCAACGTATTGAGAGATGGGCGTCTGGCCCAAAACTTCTCCGATGCTTATGTAAACTTTGTATCCTTTAGAGAGAGAAGTAATCCCCCCTTCTTTAGTCCGAGAAAAGTCCCCCTTATATGTTACCTACCAGCACTATTTATACTTACACAACTTGAGGTCATGCTTTTACCTCTCTGCTCCACGTCAGCACATCATTAAATGCATCTTACTATATTCATGTTAGGAGCCTCGACCAATCTGTCAGACTTTTGCCAGGCTGTAGGCGCCTCCCTTCCGAGACCACTTTCAGTCTGCACATTCTTGTTACGTGTCAGGACCCCTCCACCTCAGCTTGGGCCCAGTCTACTAGGCTTTTCCAATGGCTACCCTCGGCTCAGCACGCCATCTAGGCCCATAATCATTCTTGGGCTTGAAGTTGGTCTTCCCTCCTTAGTCATACCCCCAACAATTGCCCCCCAGTTAGGTGCTCAAGGCCCCTTTTTTCTTGAGCACCTAACTATGCCTTTCCATGTTTGGCCTAACGGCTTGGGCGCCTTTCAAGAAATGCCACCTTTTTTACTAAAACACTCGTGAACCGTCAGGGCTTCCATGCCAGGGCACCTACAAGCCTATGTGCTCGAATGGCTCCTCACTTTGTCTCGGGCGCCTAGATATTTCGATGAGAATGACACAAATTGAGCCATTGGTTAGGGCGCCTTTCAATTGCCCCCCACTTTACCCGGGCATGCCATTCGTTTGGCCTCAATAGGAGCCTAAACCTCTATTACGCACTACCATTTTTTCCTTGTGGCGCGTGTTTCCAGGCGCCTCGATTCTTCTGACCCCTTGGGCTTTCTATGCGCCTTGGTTTGGCCTCCATACAAGGCCCCCCCTTAAAATTCAAATTCTGAATTTTGAATTTTGAATTTTGAATGAAAGGCCCCATAGTGCCACGTGTCCATTGGCACGCCTACCGAGATGTAACTCCATTCTCCGCACAGATCTCGAGGCGCGCATCCCTTTGTTTCCTTATAAATTCTACTCCCCCCCTCTCATTTGTCTCACTTTTCCCCAATTCTCAATTTCGCTCTGCCTTCTCTCTACCTTCTCTCTACCAGCCGCCGCCAAACATTGCTCCTCCTTTTGCCCTCCTGCCGTGATGTCGACTCCCCAAGATCAGGCGCCTTCCACCAGCCCCGCCCTAGAGGCGGGCGCCTCGAGAAACTCTGGCAAGCGCCTTTGCTCTGAACTTTTGCATTGACTTTGCCTTTAACCCATTCTTCGTCGGTAGCTAAGGTGAGGGCGCCCTATTCAATTTTTGCTTTAGAGAGGACGCCTGCATCAGCCACACCTTTCACCTCGGCGCCTAGTTTCATGCCCGCGGACGGATCATACAAGATTACTTCGTGAGAAAATATCTTCCCTCCGGACTATGTGCCTGTTGATGACACCTCTGAGATCCCCTTCAACGTGGCCGGTCCCAACCACATATCTACCATCAACTTATCGCGAGTGCGAGAGTTGACTTATAGTTTGCCATTACCACGTGATTGGTGGTATGCGCGTCCATCACCCATCGCGAGGGTCGGATTGGGTGGCCCCAAATGGATTGGGATCTATCAGGAATATTTTCGCTTCGGTCTTCGTTTTCCAATAGATCCGATCCTAGAAGGCATCCTGACCACCTGTGGCTGCCCGCTGGGGCGCCTATCCCCCTCTGTGACACTAGTGGTAATATTGTTCAAACTGAAGTGCAGGATACACAATGTAAGGCCGACGTTCAACCTTTTTAGCCATTTCTTCAACGTCGTGGCTCTTGATAATTGCTTATCCCTCCAAAAACGGTTGAAGATTCCCTACCATTTTGTGGTTAAGTGTCCCAAGTTGAATAGAAGCTGGTTCAAGGGATTTTTCCTTAGGAAGCCCTATCTAGATTCATTCTTTGAGAGTGGGGCGCCTTTTTGACTGAGTGGGAGCTTGGCAGCGAGGCTGCCTTTAACATAGACGTCCCGCTTTCTCATGATGAGCGTGAGGCGCCCGGTTAATATCGACCCATCCTATCAACTTACGTTTGACCGCCAACCACCCCCCTGTTCTAGCCGAGTATTAGAATTACGGTGTGTGGGACGCCTGTGATTTTCCTTCCTTGTACATCTTTGGGGGGTTTTACTAACTACTACTACTTTGTTGTTTGTTGTGTGTAGGGAGCGATTTCACGAAAATTGCCACCTTGATGCAGAGCCGGCTTGCTTAGATGCAGGTTGGGGCGCCTTCTGCCTCAGTGACCTCGGCTCCCCGGGCGTCTAAGGCGCCTAGCCCGAAGAAGAAGAAGAAGGGGTCGAAGAAGGACCAGGCCCGAGAACGGGCAAAAACCGCCAGCGTGGACTCCTCGGCGCCTCCCGTGGAAGTTGCGGAGCCCTTAGTCAATTTCACCATCGACGAAGATGAAGAGGAGGAAGAGATGCCTCTAGAGCGCCCAAAGAGGGCGGGCGCCTCCCTGAAGCGGGAAGGCAAGAAATATCGGCTCAGTAGCAAGGCTGAGAAGAACAAGGGAATGACCGCGGGGATGGAGACGGGCGCCCAGTTTGTGTTGGACGCTGAGGGGTGCTTTGTTGGTCTGGACGGCGCCCCGCAATCCTGCAGCCACTTCGCACAGAATCAGGCCGCACCGCCTTACCCTGCTCTCCTCGCTCAGTCATCGATTGTGGTTGTGCTATGGGCCTAGCAATCTCGGCCACTCAGATGCTTCAGATCCCCTCTAAGATCAATGATGAGCATCTCTTCTCAAAGCTTGCGCAAGTATGCGCCAAGGTACGATTGCATACCCTTTTTGGCAACCTTTTGAGCACACTTCTACGATTTATACTAACTCAATTGATAGATTTTGTTGTTTTCCGAGAGAGGCGTCAGGCGCCTGAGCTCAGTCTCTGCTGAAAGCCGGCTGTCGGTGATGCGAGATGACTTGGAGACAACGAACAGGCGCCGGGAGCATTTGGTCAAGGAATGTGAGGACGCCCAGCTCACTGCAACTCAGGAGGTGTCTTGACTGCAAGGCATTCTTGAGGAAGAGAGAAGGCAGCGTCAGGCGAAGTTGGACGCCCGGGTGAAGGCAACCCGTCATGAGTTTGAAGAGTGGCTATCATCTCAAGTCGAAGAGCTCTCTCGCTTGAAAGAGGAGAAATGAAGGGATGAGGATGAATTGACAGCCTTGAACATTTGCTTCAAGGAGATGAAGAAGACCCTGAAGGCGTCCCAGAAGGAGGTAGGCACCCTGAAGTCCACTTTGGACAAATACGAGTGAACTGAGGAGGGGCAAAACTTGTTTGCCAATGCCTGTTTGACTAGTTTGGGCATTCTCAAGAAGAAGCTCGAGCAAGATCATCCCAGCCATGTTTGGAATCTTGGTGATATGGCCAACTTTGTCATCAACGATATGCTGGGCGCCAGGTCGGGCGAAGGGCATGCGCCTCCACCACCAGTTCAAGAGTCGCCCCCGTTGCCAGAAGAGAGGACGCCTTGCACTGGTGATGCAACCTCCGAGGCTAAATAGATGCAACAAGCATCTTCTTCCTTTGTAACCTTGTACTTTCTCCTCTTTGGGTTGTTGATTGGGCGTTTATCCCCTATAATCTTGTACTTTTTATCTACTTGGGTTGTTGGTTGGGGCGCTTATTTTTGACACTTTTATAAATAAACCATCTTGCTGGTCCTTATGCACTTAATAGATGTGTTTATTTTACTTTCACCGATGGCAGTTTTGTACGTTGTTCGGTGTGCCCACAACACACTTGGCAACTCCTCAACCCATTTGCCCTTGGCGCCCATCAGTCTTGTGTGCAGCCTGTGGAGGATGCTCTTGTTGACCGCCTCTGCTTGCCCGTTTGCCTATGAGTAAGCCACTGAAGAGAATCGTAGCACCACCCCATTTTCATCACAAAATTCGATGAACCCCTTGCAGTCAAATTTTTTGCCATGTTCGGTGACAATGGATTCAGGGAGGCCAAACTGAGTGAATATGTTCTTCCTTGTGGATTTTTGTACTTGAGCCTCAGTTATGCTTGCTAACAGCTCTGCCTCTATCCATGTCGTTGGCAGGTACCTGACACTGGTGCCAAGTGCTTACATGGGCCCTCGCTTCCTTTCTCATCATCGGCCAATAGTATCTCTGCCGCAACAACGTTTTTTCCAGACTTCGGGCGCCCTCATGCATTCCATAGGATCCTTCGTGCACATCTTCAATAGCAAACTTAGCTTCTTCGTACCCCAAACACCGTAAATATGCCCCTGAGTGAGATCTTTTGAATAGTTGGCCATCCACAATAGAACGTCGGGCCACCCTCCGGCGGAGGCGCCCGACCTCCTTAGGATCCTCCGACAAGATTCCTTGAGTTAAGAACGAGATTATCGCTTTTATCCAGCTCTGTTCCTCTAACGCAACGGTCAAGGCGCCCACTAAGAACTCCTCTTATATTTCCGTGTCACAATGACCTTTCTCTCCTCAGTAAAGTCTAGAGCGGTGGCCAATTTTGATAATGCATCAGCATGGGCATTTTCTTCCCTGGGAACATGCGTGAACATCACCGCTTTAAACCAGGCGCTTGCTGCTTTCACTCTTTGTACGTAGCCTTCAAATGCCTACTCTTTTACCTCGAATACCCCATTCAACTGATTGATCACCAGCGCGAATCAGACTTGACATATACCTTTTGGGCGTTCAACTCCCTTGCCATGTGAAGCCTCACATTGACGACTTCATATTCTGCGGCGTTGTTCGTCTTTAGACTTGCAAAGCGCAACGCCACTTCATTCATGGCTCCCAAAGGACTGATGATCACGACCCCCGCGCCGGCTCTCGTGCGGCTGGCCGACCCGTCCACCTGTACTTACAGGAGTCGCCTTCCCCGGCGTTTGACTCCACCACACCTTCTGCCACAAAGTCTGCGAGTACATGTGCTTTCACAGCTGGTCTAGGTGCATATCGTATGTCGAACTCGCTTAATTGCACCGCCCATTTGACCAGCCGCCCTGATACATCCATTGAATCCAACGTAGTTCGTAACGGAAGGTTGGTTAACACCACTACAGAATGCGCCTGGAAGTATGGTCTCAACTTGGTGGCCTCCATGACAACTGCTAGCACGGCCTTTTCTATGGGCGCATACCGCCTCTCATGTGTCACCATTGTTTTGCTAACGTAATACACCAGTCTTTCTTCACCCGTGGGCACCCCGCGCGAGACAAACACGACACTTACCGAAATCTCAGAGACAACAATGTATAAATACAACACCTCCCCTGCTTTAGGTGCCACCATTACCGTGGGAGTGGCCAAGAGGTGCTTAAGCATTCATCGTTCTAGCGAAAGCGCACTGCCATTTTGAGTGTGTTGAAGAAGGGAGCCACCCTGTCGGCCGATCTCGGAATGAAGCGCCCCAACGCTGCTAGTGCCCAACTAGGTCTTGCACTTCCTTAGGCGTCCTTGGTGGTGCTAGTTTGATAATTGCTTCCACTTACTTGGGGTTAGCCTCGATGCCACGCTTGGTTATCAAGAAGCCTAAAAACTTCCCCACCTCGGCGCCAAATACACACTTGAGAGGGTTGAGGCGGAGCTGGTGTTTTCTCAGGGTCACAAACGTTTCACGCAAGTCGCTCAAGTGGTCTCCTTTTTGCCTACTTTTTACGATGAGATTGTCCACGTAGGCCTCCACATTCCATCCAAATTGCTGACGAAGATGTTGTTGACCATGCGTTGGTAGGTGGCGCCCGCGTTCTTCAAACCGAACTCCATGACTCGATAGCAAAAATTGCCAAAGGGCTTCATAAAGGCGGTTTTAGCTTGATCTTCCTCCGCCAAGGGAATTTGGTGATATCCAGAGAACATGTCGATGAAGCTGAGCATCTCGTGATAAACGATGGTGTCTACCAATTGGTCTATGCGAGGCATGAAGTATGCATCGGTTGGACATGCTCTGTTGAGGCTCGTGAAATCGACGCACATTCTCCAATCTCCAAACGGCTTGGGCACAAATACCACATTAGACAATCACGTGACGTACGAGGCTTCATTAACCAGGTTGGCTCCTAGGAGCCTGTCGACCTCTACACGTAACGCTGCCTCTTTCTCCTGAGATAAGTTTCTCCGCTTTTGGTTGGACGGGCTTCTTCCCCTTTTCAACTGCCAACCTGTGAACATCCGTCTCAGGCACACCCCCGGCATTTCTTCTGCACTCCACGCAAACAGCTCTCAGAATTCTTGCAAAAGAGCGATTAGTGGCACCCGTACCTCTTCGGGCGCTTGCGCCGATATCCTCACATGCCTATCGGGCCGTCCTTCCTCAATTGGGACCAAGATCTCCTCGTTCGCTACTTTCACCCTAGGCGCCTCTTCGAGTTCCTCTGTTATCGCGTAACCCTCTCCTCCTGACGCGGGTGCTTAGCCTTCTCCTCTCTTGCGTACTGCGGGGCACTTCTGCCGCGCGACACGCCCATCCCTTTTGGAGCTATGAACTTCAGGTTCTGATGGCATGTGGAAGGCACCCCATTGAACAATGCCAAGAGTGGTCGACCCAGGATTGCATTATACGAGGAAAGGCAGTCCACAATCCCAAAATCTATAGCATGGGTAACTCTTTGCTCCTCGTCGCCCAAAGTCACCGGTAGACGAACGCGCCCAATTACTCGAGCGGGCGCCTCGAAGAATCCATTAAGGACTGATTCTGACGGTCGTATCAAGTTCGGCGACAAATGCATGCGCATGACCGTGTCTTTAAATAGCACATCCATGGAGCTTCCAGTGCCGACTAACATCCTCTTGGCCTTGCACCCCGCGATCACGCCCTATATTTCAATTGCTTCCAAGGATGGGAGCATGCTCGCCTTCTCTGGTGTTTGATTAAACGCGATGTGTATCGCCTCCCTTGCATCCTCTGAAACGGCCTGCAGGCGCCTACTAGCTTCCAGTTTTTCTCGCAAATCAATTGTCCCTATGATAGAGTCTACAGTGCTAGCTATTTGGACCTGGACCGGATGAAAAACCGGAAACCGAACCGTATAACCCAGACCGTTTAAGACCGGGACCGGATTTAAAACAATCAAATCCCGTCATTGGTCTCATAATTAGTAAAAAACCCGGACCAATCCAATCCGTGTCAAAACCGGAAGACCGGATAAATAATAAACTGACCCAAATGCAAATCCCAAGCCCTAGATGAGCCCAACCACTCGACCCACTCCCCCTCCCATTCAGCCCAGCCGAATCCCACTGTACTGTAGGGTTGGAAATTGCAACTTCTGAAACGGACAACACACATAGCAGCGCAACCGATACCTCTCAATTCCCTCCCCTCCGAATCGACATCGCGGCCGAGCCCGAGCTCCCTAACCCTAAACCATCTCAGCAGGCGGGCGGCGACCACCTACTCTCCGGGACCCAGCATCTCGTCGTCGCCTTGTCGGTCGGATCCGTGCCGTCGCAGTCGCTCCCACCTCTGCTCAGCTCCGCGACGCGACGTGACCTAGCAGCAACGAGCATTTCATCAGCCAACATCTCGTCGCCACTCGCCAGCATCTTGACGCAGCGTGACCCAGCAGCAACCCGCGTCTCTTGACCCAGCAACTCGTCGCCCTCCGACCAACACAGCAGCTTGAAGCCGCCGAACCGTGAAAAATGGAGGGGAGCAGCAGCTGGGTAAGTTTTTTAGGTTATTAGTCATTAGTTTTAGTTTAATGGCGGAACATGATGACTTATAATGGTGGAAAGATGGTGGAGATGATAATTTGCAGCATCACCTTAGTTTTGGTAATAAATTTCGGTGGAAAGATGGAGGGGAATGGGCAGTAGCACCTTAGTTTTTGGTAAGTAGTTTTGATAATTAGATGGAAGGGATGATAATTTGTAGCAGCACCTTAGTTGGTAATTAGTTTTGATAATTGTTCCTTTCTTGCATGTGCACTTCACTCCACTTACTCCATAAATCACAATTGTTCTGATTACTCCATTCAGGCATTAACTGACCATTCAATAGTAATATAATTAAACAAATGAAATTGAAGGCGGGAAAGGAACATCAACCCACGTTCCTGGAAAATTATTAAACCAAGACTGGAAAAGAACTAATGGGTGAAAAATACTTAATTGGTAATTAGTTATGATAATTAAATGGAAGGGAGAAAAATGCATTTTCTGATATTGATTGAATTGTGTTGTGCAGGGTACTAAGAAGCGAGTACCGACATCTTCTCCTCCAAAACGTCGAGTACAAGTTGCCACTTCAAGTTCACCGAGGTCAACTAGTGATTCTGATGATTGTTATGATGATTATGATCTTGTTGATGATTATGGAAAACCTCAAGCTGGCCATACTAAGAGTGAGTTGGAGAAGTATCTTGCTCATCCTCTAGAATATGATGATGCTGAAGAAGAGTTTGATGTGTTGAAGTGGTGGAAGACGAATGCTATGAGGTATCCCATTATGAGTGAGATGGCAAAGGATCTGTTTGCTATTCCTATGTCAATTGTTCCTTCCGAGTCCTTTTTTAGCACAAGTGGACGTGTTTTAGATGAATTTAGGAGCTCTTTGCATCCTAAGATTGTGGAAGCTCCCATATGCAGTCAATTGGCTTAGATCAAGTTCTAGTGAGTTTGTGGAGCATCTTAATGGTGATGATGATGACTATGAGGATCAAGAAGACTTCGTGAGTGGTAAGTAAATTACTTTGTAGTTTTTAGTTTTGGCCACGTAAATGCTATTGCTAACAATTATATTTTTTTGATCCATGTCATTTAGTTTACAATGCTATTATGGTGGATGAGGCGGAAATGTGTGAGCATGTGAGTGGACACGAAGGTACAAGTACTAGCAATGTCGGAGGGAGTGATGTGTTTGGTTTGAGGAGTAGAACAAATCAAGGAGGTGGATCTAATGCTTCATTTGTTTCTCTTGAACCTGATGAGTAGGTTTGGTAAATTTGTTAGATTGGATTGAATTTGGTGTTTGATGTCTAAACTTTGGTTGTGAACTTGTGATGCACTTTATTTTTATTTTGAAGTTTGAATTGGACTTTGAGTTTGTAATAGACATCAATGATGGTTGTGATTTTGTATTGGACCATGTTTGGCTTGATTTTTGCTACAAACAAGCTGTCTACATTCCAGGAAAATGAGTATATGCTGCTGAATTTTCTGCAACATGGTCAAAACAGGATTGAGACCGGACTGGGTCAAAACCGGACTGTACCCAGTCCAAGCTTTGGTCCCTATATTTTCAAAAAGACCGGACTGGACCGGATCAATTCGGGCCAATTTAACCGGACTGGACCGTATAGCCACCCCTAGTCTATAGTAAGCCGGATTCTCTCAGGCACCTGGTCCTGGTTTAGTTCAAATGGAGGTGGGGGGAGCTCGGGCGCCTTCTCCTCCGACCTTGCTACATATCTTCTAAGCGCCCTTTCTTCCGATTTTTTCACGAAGTCATTGAGCATCCCTCTCTCCGTCAATCCTTGCAACTCAGTCTTCAATTTGTAGCAATCCGCGGTATGATGCCCCCGCTCACGGTGAAAGTCACAATACTGATCTAGATTTCGCTCATTAGGTTGCCCCCTCATTGGGTTGGGCAATGCACGTGGTAATCTTTCTCCTTTACATGTTGGAGCACATTTTTTACGGTATCGTTGAACTCTATGGTCGGTCCGGCTGCACGAAATGACGGGCGTCCCATCTCCACTCGTCTCGCATGCACCCATTGCGGAGCGGGGTTTTGATATGCAGGTCCGGGCGTCGGGGCGGGCCTTCGTGGTGCCTCTCCCTCTTCTCCACGAGCGCGACACTTATCTGTCCTTCGTGCTGCCAACGTTTTTTTCCAACAGTATTGCCTTCTGGACTCGGCGGTCTAGGTCCTCCGTAGACTCCACATCTCTCTTGGCCAATGCTCGACAGAGCTCATCGCTCGTAGTGCAATCTTCCAAACAACAACCTAACACAGGCGGCTGCACGTCCCTCACCGCCATTGCCACGGAGATCCACCTCTCATAGAACTCTCGGAGTGACTCCCCCTCCTTATGCTTGGTCTTGAACAAGGCGCTTATGGTCAGGGTGCAGCGCTTGCGACTGGCAAATTAGACAAGAATATTGCCGCGAATTGCTCAAAACACACTATGCGCCCATCCTCAATTTGGTGATACCAGTCGAGCCCTATCCCCAGGAAATTCGACGGGAACACCTTGCACAAAGTGGCGTCCGAGCTGTTATATAGCTGCATTTTCGTAAAGTAGCCGTTAAGGTGATCATCCGGGTCCGTCGTACCGTCGTTGGTGGGCAAAGGTGGAAGTTTGGTGCTTGTCGGCTCTGCTAACACGATCCTTGCCAACGGCTGCTTCACGGTGAAATGTCGGTTCAGCCGTTCGAGCGCCCATCCACTTTGCGCGCCCATCTCTGAGTCCGCGTGGTCATGTGGGAGCCAACCAGTCAGTGTGCGCCTGGGTTGGTCAGTCTCCTCCGTTTCTACAGCCCTCTCCCTTTTCCTGGACGCCAAGCTGGGAACGCCTCCCTCTCCCCGCTTCAAGGCTTCCACCTCGCGCCTTAGGCTCTCAATAGCTGCGTCCTGGTCCCCAATAATCTTATACAGATCCTTCTTAGTGATCGAGGCGTCCTCTGAGAAAAAATCCATGTTCTCACTTCCTTGGCCCTCAGTCACCTCAGGCGTGTGCTCTCTTGCTAATTGAGATTGATCCTCCGTCACCTGCTCCACCTCTTCTATTACAGGCGCCTCCATTTCCATATTAGGTTTTCGGCCCTTCCTGGCGTGCCAATTGTTTGAGCCCGAATAGTCCAAACTCCGTGCCACGTCACTCTGTCCCTGCGCTTGGGCGCCTTTACCGCTCAACATACTGAGAGATGGGCGTCTGGCCCAAAACTTCTCCGATGCTTATGTAAACTTTGTATCTTTTAGTGAGAGAAGTAATCCCCCCCCTCCCCTTCTTTTAGTCCGAGAAAAGTCCCCCTTAAATGTTACCTACAACACTATTTATACCTACACAACTTGAGGTCATGCTTTTTTTTTACCTCTATGCTCCACGTCAGCACATCATTAAATTCATCATACTACATTCATGTCAGGCGCCTCGACCAACCTGTCAAACTTTTGCTAGGTTGTAGGCGCCTCCCTTCCGGGACCACCGTCAGTCGGCACATTCTTGTTACGTGTCAGGACCCTTCCCCCTCAGTTTGGGCCCAGTCCACTAGGCTTTTCCAATGGCTACCCTCGGTCCAGCACGCCATATGGGCCCACAATCATTCTTGGGTTTGAAGTTGGTCTTCCCTCCTTAGTCATACCCCAACAATAGTTATAAAAAGCTAGAAGTTTTAGGTTAGAATTTTCCTGACAAATAGGTCATGTCAAGCGTGTATGTGGTCACTATTGTACGTGTAAGTTTTTTTTTTTTTTTACAAAATTGTACATTTAAGTTGGAACCCTAAACTAAAAGAGAATGTAGCAAGGGTTGCCGAGTTGTGCAGAATAAAGTGGCCATTTTTACACTCTGCATTAAAAAGGCGGTGCTCAGGAATTTATTGTTCAGCCTTTGAAGAGATTCGTCATATTCACATTTGTGTACTTGTCCAGTCCTTGTCATGTACTGACCAATAAGCTTACATGAGACGGACGTGTGAAAGTTTACTAATACCGGGCAAATCTCAATTTCCCTTCTTATTACGGGATGTCAATTTTGATTTGGAATTGGAGCAGTTCTGGTTATTTTCTTTATGATCAATAATCATGTATTATCCTCCATTAAATTTGATGGGTCATATATTTCATTTTAAATTGAAATTAAATTTTTTTCATAGAAAAATTAGATTAATTGTTTTTTTCAAATGTCATCCTCTTTTATGTACTTTGGAACTTGAAACTTTTATTACCAGTCCATACAATATTATACTAGTTGGTTTGTACAAAAATTATATGAAGTATGAATATACCCTCGTATATCATGATTGTATACATAATAGTATGTATATATGAACTGCCATTTATCATATTCATTATTGTCTACCACTATTTACCACCCTATACCAGGGTGGTACATAGTGATATATTTGCTCCTGAAATTGCTTTCCATAAATTTGTAGATACAATAATCAAGGTGAGCTAGTTTCTTCTAGGAAATTTTTTCAGAATTCGAGTTAAAAACGAAGGTTGTAACGAATAGTACATATGAACCATATATGGCAAAGGCTAGCGTACGCCCGGACGTACCCTAGCATACCGTACGCCCGTTGAGTTTTGCTATTTAGACAATGAATTAACCGGAGTTTGGGGCATGATACTATACCATAACCCCTAATGGGTGAACCTCAGTCCGCAATTCACTAACCCAAAGCATAATATTCATTTAATCTTGAAATGAAAATCAACGATTCTGATTCGTCGAAATTATTGTTGATTTTCATTTTAAGATTAAACGAATCTCATGATTTGGGTTAGAAAACTAGGGACTGGGGTTTATCCATTAGTGGTTAGTGTATAGTATCATGCCCAAAACTCCGATTAATTCATGATCTAAATAGCAAAACTCAAACGGGCGTATGGTAGCCTAACGTACGCTCGAGTGTACTCAAACGGGCGTACTGAACCATATATATATATTAAGATTTTATATAATTTTGTAGACCGTTACGAACTCGTTCCATATGTGCAACACAATTTGAAATCTAAGTTAGAACGAAGAAAAATGTTATCTAGACTTTGAATGAACTGGATTTTGAGCATGGTTCTAATTTGTCGAAATTCGTCGAAGCACATCTTACAACCATATCACCCAAAGTATACTATACTCAGTGAATATGTCAGACTTCATCATATATAAGTAAGACTGTTAATTGTCTTTATTTCGACCATGAATGAATTAATGTATGGAGTATAATATTATACTCTACCCAATAACCACTAATGGATGAATGTCAAACCCTATTTTTCTAAATTCAAATATCAATTTAACAAACAATAATATTTAACAATTATAATTTATTGAAGTGTTCGTGTGTGACATATGATTCGTAATTGAATCTCTCCCAACAACTCGAGTTATTGGAAATACCTGGTTCTTATTTTCTTGACACAAATTTCATAAAAAACCCAGCCAAGGAGTCCCTCCTATTGCCATTTGTACTCATAGTCAAACAAACATAGATATGGCCTTGGGTTATTTACTCACTGCAATCACGTAATTTGGTCATATTTGGTAATCCGGTCCGATAGGTAGACACGCGTCTATTAATGAAGCTACTAACGTAACAAAACATGAGTCTCCTTTGGTGGCTTCGGTTAGCTCTCATTCATAACTAGTACGACTCTACTAGCTAGGATGGATCCCACACTAACATTTGTTTCTACTTACCCAACATATGTTTGTACAGAAACACAGCCATTCCTTAACAATAGGACTGTTAGCTGAGTCAAGTGAAGTTTGGCTCGAGCTCAACTCTAAGATAATTTATAATATAAATACCCTAATATTTATATGTCATATGTGATACAAGTGATTACCTAATGTTATGTCATATATAAGACGTATTTGTTTAAATACACTCAATGTATTAAACATCATATGAGGTGATATATACAATTTAATAACTATATGCATCATTAACAAACCAACTGATAAAATATAGATTGATTTTCTCATAAGCTATAGTCGAGTTGGCTATCTAGTCACAATGTTGGGACATCTCATTAGCTCAAAACGAGAGAGTTCATGAGTTGTATTAAACGAGCCACTTAATCGAGTTAGTTCACGAGCTTCACGAGCTGAACAAGATAGAGCTCAAGCCCGGCTCGTTTATTAACGAGCCGAGCTTTTTTTAATCGAACGAGCTTTTATCGAGTTCAAAACTGAGCCGCTCACGAATAGTTCGGCTCATTAACAGCCCTACTTAACACTATACTATCACTCTGTTCATAAAGGGCAGAAAAGGGGGGAAAGGAAAGTTGGAATTTCGATACACTTTCTCCCGTTGCCGAAATTTCGGAAAGTGCCAAGGGGAGGGAAAAGAGGGAGATAGGTTACTGTTCAACCCAACCCCCCAAATTGGAGAAAAAATTAGAGAAATCATTTTGGACACTTTTTAATTGATTCTTTATTGCGCTCTCCTCTTTCCTCTCTTCTTCTTTATCCCACCACAAGGAAGAACAACTGAACCCAGAAAAAAAAAAAAAAAACAGAGCACTTTTGCTTGATCTTAGTCAATCTGTCCTTCCATCGGTCAAAAAATCGATCTTCCAAAACAAATCGCTGCACTGACCTTCATCTTCTTCGATCTACTTCTCGATTCTCTACCTAATCAGGACCTCAGAACACGGACAAAAGCTCAATTAAAAACAACAAAAACACACCCAAAAAGAAAATGCATGTCATGATATGATCTGGATTGAGAATCTCCCTATTACTATCTTGTGGGCAACGAGGACAGCGGCGAGCCTTCTCCTGTCTTCTTCCCGTCCGAAACCTCACCAAAAATCCAAAAAAACAGATATGGATTATAACCCTTTTTCTCCGAATCGAAATCTACAAATCGAAGATTGAAACATGCAAGCTCACTTACCTCCATAGATCAGAACGTCGTTGTCGCCGGGTCTCATGGTCAGCGATTATAATATAGGTACCAAGGTTATTCTCGTTAAATTGAAAATCATTCATTATATTAAGTCCCAAGATTCTTTACTATTGCATACGAAAAAAGCGGATTACTTTATTCTTTTAATTGCCTGCGGCCGTGTGTACCTAAACCACATGGGAACTCGGAGAGCAGATCCGGTGAGTAACCTTGTGGTGAGTAACCCCATGTATAACCCAATAAGAATCTGCCACATCAGCGCCTCGTTCTCTCTCCTGGAAAAATCATTAATTTTCTTTCTCTTAATCTTTAACGACGATTTCTCACTCGTTTTAACTCGGAATTAATTTTTTTGCACAGTTAGATCATATTAATTGTGCTCTTCAAAATGATATCCACTTTGATATTTTTTGGAACAAAAAAATTTGTCAATTATTACCAGTCAATACTATATGGTATAGTTAATACCATATGGTATTGACTGGTATTAAATAACAGCATACCATATGGTATGAAAAATACCACCTCATAACAGGGTGGTATAGTATGGTACAGAGTTGGTAACGATTCAAAATGATATCCACTTTGATATTTTTTTTGAACAAAAAAAATTTGTCAGTTATTACCAGTTAATACCATATGGTATTGACTGGTATTAAATAACAGCATACCATATGGTATGAAAAATACCACCTCATACCAGGGTGGTATAGTATGGTATGGAGTTGGTAACGAGAGGTATGAAATTTTTTCACCCAGAAAATTTTGAAATCCAATAGATCATGATTAAATCGTTCATTTTGTGCAAAAATTTCCAAATATGACTAAACAACGAAGGAGATACCATATGGTATGGAGTTGGTAACGAGAGGGATGAAAAAAAATTCTCAAAAGATATTGAAAATGGATATCATTTTGTAGAGCACAACGAACTCGTTCCATCTGTGCAAAAAAAAATTGAAATCCGAGTTAGAATGAAGAAGATATGATCCAATTAAGAAAACTAGGGAAAATAAATTCTTTTAATTCTCCACCCTTAGATCTGCAGCCACTTAAAAGAATGATCTAGATTTGGTTACTCATTATTACTCACCCTAAGGTTACTCACCCTATCTTGAGCCGGGAACTCGGATGTCCGAGTTAGAATGAAGAAGATATGATCCAATTAAGAAAACTAGGAAAAATAATTTTTTTTAATTCTCCACCCTTAGATCTGCAGCCACTTAAAAGAATGGTCTAGATTTGGTTACTCATTATTACTCACCCTAAGGTTACTCACCCTATCTTGAGCCGGGAACTCGGTTGTCCGAGTTAGAATGAAGAAGATATTATCCAATTAAGAAAACTAGGAAAAATAATTTTTTTTAATTCTCCACCCTTAGATCTGCAACCACTTAAAAGAATGGTCTAGATTTGGTTACTCATTGTTACTCACACTAAGGTTACTCACCCTATCTTGAGCCGGGAACTCGGTTATCCGAGCATCTCGCGTCCACCACTCTCATTTCTCTAACCCATGCCTTTCTTCTTCCTACCCAATCCAATATTAGACATGGACCAATATATAATCTTCTTCTCCTACAAGAATAATGACCACCGACAATTGCCACACATAAAGCACACTATCTTCTCCATTTTACCATTTTTATTCATACATTCAGAGATTTCTAATTATAATGATTCAAACTTTTTATTGGTAACCATAAAAAAAACAACAAGGATTAAAAAGTCGTATAGTATCGACGGTTCGACCAAAAATCTACTCTCGAGTTTAAATCGGTAGATTGTTTTTAGTGGTATGAAATGGTTATACAACGGTTAAACCTCAATTTCGGCACAAAATACCATGTCGTTGAATTTTTCGATAACACCTAATTTCACAATAATGAATTCTTTTTCATCAGTCAACTATAGTTATGTAATAGAAATACATTATGCAAAACTAATTATTAGCTACAATGTTCATCATCTCACCAATTTGTATTACACAAAAGTTCTATAAGGTAAGATAACTTTTACATAGTAGTTTAGTTGAATGTGATTCTTTACATAATTTGCTTGATCTATGTAACACTATTCTATTAAATTTTGCGTAAATTAAAAAGTCATACATAAAAGCTTATCAAGGGATAATTATTCCTTATATATTAATTGAACGGAACATATTAAATAAATATTTTGTAGCCATAAGTTCTTTTTCCCCTGTAGTCAACTATATTGGCGCAATACAAATACATCACGTAAAACTTATTATTAGCTACAATGTTTATCATCTTATCAATTTACATTACCCAGAAAAGCGGTTAGGTAAGATAACTCTTACATAGTAGTTTAAGCAAATGTGATACTTTAAATGACTTACCTGATTTTATCGTTAGACCAAATATTACGAAAGATTTACGCAATAACATTCTATAATAATTATGTAAATTAAAAATTTATACGTAAAAACTTATAGAGTGATACTTATTCTTGTGTACCAATAGAATAGAGCTTATCAAAAAAGTCTTTCGTAGCCATAAGTTCATTTCCCCTGTACTCAAGTATATTTGAGTAATACAAATATGATAAGTAAAAGTTATAGAGCTACAATGTTTATCATCTCATTTGTGTAACATTACGCAAAAGTCCTAGAAGGTAGCATAACTTTTACATAGTAGCTTAATCAAATGTGATACTGTAATAACTTGGCTGACTTTATTATTAGACCACACATTACGAATGATTACGTAATACCATTATATAACAATTATGCATATTAGAAATTCATACATAATTATTCCTTATGTATCAGTTAAACATCATATATCAAATAAGCCTTTTGTAATGACTAAGACACTACGTAAAACTTATGGAGGGATAATAATTTTTTATGTATCAATTCAATAAATATAATATATAAATCGTCCATAATATAAGTTTAAATTAAACTCCTAAAATTTAACTAAAGTATTAACCATCTGATTAATTTGCATTCAAAAATATTGGAAGAAGTTAATTTTACATAACAATTTAATCATAGATGATCATTTTCATAACTTATGAAGTGTCTTACCCAAACTATTTTCTGAACCATTTGATTTCAACTAAATTATTAAATCAAAGACTGTAATATAAAGTAGATTTAGTTTCTCGCCGCAACATAGCGCGGCCAAAAAACTAGTATTTATTAAAGAAGACAATATCCATTACAATTTCATTTGTAAATTGGTGTATAATGGAATATAGTAAAAGAGATTTGCCGAACACTACAAACATCAACCGTATTTTATATATTTTTTCCAGCACAAGAAAACACGACGTGATAGTTTGTTGCAACTTGTACCAATTGGATTTCTTCTTATTCAAGAAATCATATATTTTGTTTAATATAATTTTTTAAGATGACACCCCCTAAAAATAATCATGGATCCTTCACTAAGTCGGCAATTGTCCCACAAATCTGACACTTTCAGTTCTAGTTAACGAGGGGATCTCCACATTGATGAGATACAGGTATGGGTAATGTTAGGAACGGAACATGACTCACTCCTAATGTCACTCTAGAAATTGGCCAAGTGTAACCACTTCCTAAAGCGTAGTATAGCGAGTTTGGGTTTTAATGTCAACCCGGGTCCTAGATGTGATGACTACTCAGTGAATTCTTATTATCTAGCGGTAAAACTTAAGTGCAAGTTCAAACAAATAAGAAACACAAAGCAAGTTAAACGGTTGTTTCAAGTCGAGAGAGGTCACCCGGATATGGTTCCCCCTAGACTGCAGTTAAGCCGGATTGCAATTTACCAAGTTCAATTTCTATGACAGTTATACTGCGGAAGATTCTTAAACAGTCTGAAGTCTCGACTAAAGGTCTCCAGACCCTCTCAATCTGAGTCTCTAGCAGGCGACTAACCTCCACCGGAGTAAACAGATAGAGGCCCTAACGAACAAAACCTCCACTACCGAAGTAAATTCGGTACAGAATAGCGAATTGGCTCCTCGACTAAAGTCACCAATTAGCCACCTTCAATTAAGGGTGCTCTATCAACCTAGGCAGATATTCTCATTCTAGGTTAAAGCAGAAATAACAGGAATTTGATCAGGATTCAAGTCATTCAATCATTCAAGCCTCAATCGATTATAATCAACTCATGAAATCTGTACTTGGGTTCATACAATCAGACCTAACATACAAATCTAGGGTTCTCCATACCCAGATGAATGGGAGAACTACTCCATGGAGAAAGAAGCAAAAGCAGATTCAGACGCGGAAATCATACTGTGAAGGATGAGTTTCTGCTCCTGGTTGTCAATCGGCACTTCTCCAAGCTCAAGCCGGGCTCCAATGGTGATGAAGATCAAGCTATGACACTTGGGAACTCTGGTTCGTCGCTTTCTCTCTCTAGGAATCGCTCTGTCTCTCTAAAACTCGAATCCTTGATTTTTGGCCTTCTTTTCCTATAAAAGGCTGACTGTCGCGATACCCGGTCGAAATACCCGGTCGGGTATTTTGGGACGCGACCGGGTATAATTGAAACGCACCATTTTTGCCTCAGGGGAAATCCCCGGTCTGGCCCAAGAATCCCCGACCGAGGGTTTTTGCCTCCTGCCCAGGCCCCCTTCTGTGTCTCATGGACGCCCAAAGCCAAAAATCCCCGGTTATGGCCAGATAATACCCGGTCGGGTATTTCTGCTCATGGCCGGGTATTTTTGCTCTCCAGCACACTTCAAGCCTCACTTGCTCCTTTTGACCCGAATCTCGTTCCTTCGCCTCGATTCCAACGCCGGGTCCTGAAATATGACATAAACGTACAACCTCGCGTGAAATCGGCTTAAAACACGAGAATCAACATCTCAAACGGCTCAAGAATAGGGGTAAAAACATGTGCAATTATCAGTCTATCAAACTCCCCCACACTTAACAGTTTGCTTGTCCCCAAGCAAACCTAACTCAAACCAATGCAACTCTCCAGACCTCTATAGCAACCAACAACCCTGATCATAGGTAGAGGATTTCCTAGATCATTTAGCAGCTTACGAGGTCAACCGATGCACAAGTCATCTCATAGCTTCTTCGGCGAGAGCGCTAGTCTCGAGTCGGCATCATGGCAAATAGTGAACAGCGGACAAATGAATCGTGGACGAATGGACTCTCAAAAACAAAAGATCATGGACTCACCTTTTTAAGGTGCTCTATTTTCTTCTTGAAGATGGTTGGAACCCCTTTTCTTTCTTTTTTTGCTTGTTATTCTGTTTTTTTTTTCTTTTTCTTTTTTTTTTCTTTCAAGGGTCCCAACCTGCTTTTCAGAAAATGGGGGCTCCCACCTAGCAGAGGTTTTGCGGGAGCCCGGCTCTTACCGGCCAGGCCAGGAGCGGATGTATCGAGCCTCGTGCAGGGGAAAGACATATAAGAGGTCTGGAGGTAGTAGGTGGAAATTGGGAACGGATTCCCATCTCCCCTTACACACTTTCGCCCTATTCGCACGGGAGACGTTATTTTAAAGCACATTTTTTAGCACCTTTTATTTTAAAACATGATACAGGAGTCCATGACAGGTAGAGAGTCCACATCACCACACAATTCAAGGGTCCTAAGATCACTAATTCAAACAATCAACCAACACAATATGAAGAAGAAATGAGACTTCTTAAATGCATCAACATCCTCCATAGTGCTACACTACCTCCCTAGGTTGCACATTACTATAGAGACTGTCAATTCAAAGCATACTGAGCAGGGAATTGCAAGAAACACGTACTTGGAGCCCTCAAATTTAAAAATTTGGATAGTGGACTAGGCTCCAAGCACACACAAACATATCTAATGTAGTCAAAAGAGAAACCCCCCCCCCCCCCACACTTAAGATCGACATTGCCCTCAATGAAGAAGAGGGAAAGATAAGGGGAACGATGTTACCGGTGTGCACGGACTACGTGAGACGGGAAGTGGACCAGTCTGAGCGAAGAGGACTGGAGAGGGGACCAGTCAGGAACAAGCACAGCTAAAGGATACCAACGAGCTCAAACACAATACGTTAGGTCCAATGGTCAGCCCAATAATACATCATCCAAACTAAAAGAAAACAGACCAAAGCCAACTCTAATGGCAATCCGACCCAAAAGAAAAGAAATAAATGAAAACCGTGATGGGGTTGCCTCCCCACAAGCGCTTCTTTACCGTCTTTTAGCTGGACGCCCATGGTGGATACTCAGGGAGGTGCAGGAACAGGTGCCTCCAAGAGCGAATCCACGTCGCTCTTGAGGTACAGCTTCAGGTTGTGGCCATGCACCCGACGGGTGCGACCACCAGCATTGGTCAGCTCGACCTGGCCATCCGGCAAGATGCATGCGAGTGAGTACTCGGATGGCCAGGGTGGTCATGGTGTAGGAGGTGGGACCAGCTCATAGTGGTCTCCACCTTTCTTCCGAGCAGGCTTAACCACCTGCTGCTTCGGCCGCCACTCCTCTTTGATCTTTTTGTTTGACGGTGAGGTTGACGGGAGCGGCGGCAAAGGTGCGAGAGGGGGATCCTGCAAAACGAGAGGCACAGAGGGGTACACGACATGCTCGTGTACCTGGTCATAAATATCACGCAGAGGTGTGATAGCAGGCATATCACACTGATCTAATTCAGCCACAGAAAAAGTAGCCTGTTCATTCCCAGCACGCGGGATCAGTTTACCATCATGCACATCAATAAGTGCCTTGGCGGTGGCAAGAAATGGTCTACCCAGAATCAAAGGCACATCCACATCCTCATGTATATCAAGAATAACAAAAGCAACAGGATATGTGAATGCACCTACATTAACAAGCAGATCCTCTATGATCCCCCTAGGATGCACAATGGAACGGTCAACTAGCTGAATGCTCATCCTAGTAGGGCTAAGTTCACCTAGGTCTAGCTTTTTAAACAACTTATATGGCATGACATTTATGCTAGCGCCTAGGTCCGCCAAGGACTTGCCTACATGCATGCCACCAATAGTTAGAGGGATAGTAAAACTCCCTGGGTCCTTGCGCTTTCCGGGCAGCCTGTTCTGCAGGATAGCAGAACACTCCTCGCTCAGCAACACTGTCGAGAGATCCCCAAGTTTCTTCTTGTTGATGAGGAGATCTTTCATGAACTTCGCGTACTTGGGCATCTTTGACAGTGCCTCCACAAACGGTATGATGATGTTGAGTTGCTTCAACATTGCCATAAACTTGGAAAACTCAGTCTCCAGCTTGTCTTTGTGTAGGTGAGTGGGGAAGGGAAGCTGGGGTACATGCTCCTTAACCACTGGTTGTGGCTTGGGAGCAGGGGCTTCCTTTTCCACCCGCACTTCTGCATCGTCGGCTGGAAGTGCTGAAGCAGGGAGTGGTTCTTCCTGCCTGACCTGGGCAGGTGTAGCCGATGTTGGCCTGCCACTCCTGGTGAAGATGGCATCCAGCTGCTGGTGCGGCTCGCGAGGATTAGGAATGGTGGTGGCAGGCAGAGTCCCCGGTGCCCTGGTGTTGTTCTGGCGGGCTATTCCTCCAATCTGCTGTTGGAGGTCCTGCAGTATAGCACCTTGGTTCCTCTGACCTGCCTCCAGGGAGGCGATGCTCTGGTCTATCCTGGCGAAATTTGCCTGGCTGGTAGTCATGAATGCCGGTAAAATGTTTTTCAGCTCCGTCATCTGATTATCTGGAGCTGGAGCTGCTGCTGGCTCGGCATACTGAAGCTGGGGCTGCTGGAATGGCTGCCCCTGCCTAGGCTGGTAGGGCTGTTGTGGTGGAACTGACCCCTGTCTGGCCTGGAAAGGCTGCCTCTGCTGAAAACCACCTATTGGCTATGGGAAACCAGGTGGTTTAGTGGTGTTACTACTCCAAGCGAAGTTGGGATGCTGGCGCCACCCTTCATTGTATGTGTTACTGTATCGATCGAGGCGCCGCGCATTGGCGATGAAGGCCAACTGCTCCTGGGGTGTAGAGGACTCCCGCATAGCCTGGCAGTCCTCCACCAGATGATTCGAGCTCTCACACCACTGACATTGAGTTACTGGAGGTGTAGCCGTACCTCGGCCCGGAATAAGACTGTTGGGCTACTTCAATGTCTGCACTAACTCGGCCTCCTGCTGCTCGAGCCCAGATTTGGTCTCCATGGCGTGCACACACCGGTCCCGGGAATGTTTGCCTCTACTACTCTGCCCCCAGGAATGATCTCTGGTAGCCAAGGTACTGATCATCTAGTTCAGTTCGGGTGGAGTCTTAGTAAGAATATCCCCTCCTGGGCATAGAGACTCAATCACCCTCTGGCTCTCCGAAGAGAGGGCACTGTAGAAGTTCCCACTGTGAAGGCATCACTGAAGCCATGATGGGGACACTGCCAGAAATATCCCATGTACCGCTCCCATGCATCACGAAGTGACTCGTCTGGCTCTTGGCGGAAGTGAGTGATCTCCCGCTGGATCTCTGTGGTCTTCGATGCTGGATAGTACCTGTGCACGAACTTGTCAGCCAGATCATCCCAAGAAGTGATGGACAATGGGGGGCTAGGTCTCCAACCACCTCTTGGCATTCCCCGCCAGAGAATGGGGGAAGAGCTGAAGGCGGATTGCATCATCAGGGACACCATTCAGCTTGAACCCGTTCGTCAGCTGCAGAAAACGGGAAAGATGCACCCTTGCCTCCTCATCCTTCAAGCCATGGAACTGGATAGAGGATGTAATGAGTTGAATCCATCATGGCTTGATCTCGAAATTGTTCGCTGGAATAGGCGGGTAGAGGATGACCGGGCGGATGTCAGCAATCCGTGGAGTGTAGTAGTACTCCAAGGTGGGACCCGGCGGTGGTGGGTGATGGTGAACCCCATCTGCCTGGGGTATGGGGTTGTTCCCCAAGATCTGATTCGCCGGGGGAGCTTGGTGAGGATTCCCTTGGTGTGGATTGTAATCTCCTTCCATCTCGTACTCGTCCTCGGACTCGCTGCTCAGATGGCCGTCTATGCGCTCTTCCGTAGCCAGTCTAGCTCGATGTTGTCTCCTGAGTTGGCGACAGGTGCGTTCAATCTCCGGATTCAACGGCACTAAACCTCCCGACTGGCTACGGGTCATGCACTACCTGCACACAATCAAGCAAGCAAACCCGTGAAGGCACAAGTGGGAAAGAACAAACAGTCAATGCGAAAACGAAAATGCTAAAGTAACAGAAATCACTTTTCTTCAACAACCTAGCCGTCCCCGGCAAAGGCGCCAAAAACTTGACTCACTCCTACTGTCACTCTAGAAATTGGCCAAGTATAACCACTTCCTAAAGCGTAGTATAGCGAGTTTGGGTTTTAATGTCAACCCGGGTCCTAGATGTGATGACTACTCAGTGAATTCTTATTATCTAGCGGTAAAACTTAAGTGCAGGTTCAAAACAACAAGAAACACAAAGCAAGTTAAACGGTTGTTTCAAGTCAAGAGAGGTCACCGGAGTAAACAGATTCAGGCCCTAACAAACAAAACCTACACTACCGAAGTAAATTCAGTACAGAATAGCGAATTCGCTCCTCGACTAAAGTCACCAATTCGCCACCTTCAATTAAGGATGCACTATCAACCTAGGCAGATATTCTCATTCTAGGTTAAAGCAGAAACAACAGGAATTTGATCAGGATTCAAGTCATTCAATCATTCAAGCCTCAATCGATTATAATCAACTCATGAAATCTGTACTTGGGTTCATACAATCAGACCTAACATACAAATCTAGGGTTCTCCATACCCAGATGAATGGGAGAACTACTCCATGGAGAAAGAAGCAAAAGCAGATTCAGACGCGGAAATCATACTGTGAAGGATGAGTTTCTGCTCCTGGTTGTCAATCGGCACTTCTCCAAGCTCAAGCCGGGCTCCAATGGTGATGAAGATCAAGCTATGGCACTTGGGAACTCTGGTTCGTCGCTTTCTCTCTCTAGGAATTACTCTGTCTCTCTAAAACTCGAATCCTTGATTTTTGGCCTTCTTTTCCTTTAAAAGGCTGACTGTCGCGATACCCGTTCGGGTATTTTGGGTCGCGACCGGGTATAATTGAAACGCACCGTTTTTGCCTCAGGGGAAATCCCCGGTCTGGCCCAAGAATCCCCGACCGGGGGTTTTTACCTCCTGCCCGGGCCCCGTTCTGTTTCTCACGGACGCCTAAAGCCAAAAATCCCCTGTCATGGCCAGATAATACCCGGTTGGGTATTTCTGCTCATGGCCGGGTATTTTTGCTCTCCAGCACACTTCAAGCCTCACTTGCTCCTTTTGACCCGAATCTCGTTCCTTCGCCTCGATTCCAACGCCGGGTCTTGAAATATGACATAAACATACAACCTCGCGTGAAATCGGCTTAAAACACGAGAATCAACATCTCAAACGGCTCAAGAATAGGGGTAAAAACATGTGCAATTATCAGTCTATCAGAACAACAACAAGGAACGGGGTTGCCGAATCTGGAGTGAGCCGCGGACTAGGTCGCTTTCTTTAAGACGTTCGCGACACTGCCCTCGATGCGCACGACAACCTATCTACTGGTCGTCTCCAGGATGAAACAACCCATCTCATATGCTCGCGGTTTTGTGCAAAAATCGAAGCTCTATGAACACTCTCTCTATTGTGTTTCTGCTCGTATTGTGGTGTGTTTAGAGAGGCTGGGGAGGCGACAATTTATAGGAGTCGAACCCCTAGGAATATACCCTCTTACTGCGCGCGCGTGTGTTTGTGGTGGTCCGTTAGGTCCTTCCTCTCCCACAAAAGTGGGTCACCCCAAGGGGCATGCCCTTAGGTGAGAGGATCCTATTCTTATACACATCATAAGAGTAAAACTACCAATGTGGTAGTTTTTCCTAAGTTGAGCATATAGCAAACCGTCAAAAAAATATCACCCACCAAGAAGAAGCATTTGCATAATTGAGCATAATAGCCACAACTAAGTATGTAAATGTCATATTTTTCCGCTCAGTTTTACCATTCATTTCTGGTGAATATGGTGTCGTGGTTTCATGAATGATACCATGTGAGCTATAGAATTCCTTGAAGGGATTAGAGTCATCTCTGATCCTCTATCACTCCTAAGTTGTTTTATTTTTTGATTGCACTGATTTTCAAATTCAACCGCAAATACCTTGAATATATCAAGGGCTTCACTTTTGTTTTTCATCAAATAAACAAAGCAATAATCAGAGCAATCATCTATGAAAGTGATAAAGTATCTCTTGCCAGACCTAGTTAACGTCCCATCTAGTTCACAAATATCAGAATGAATCAGATCTAGGGGTTCTGATTCTCTACTCACAAATTTATGAGGCATTTTCGTTATCTTAGCTTGGCTACAGAAATCAAATTTATCAAATTCATTCATTGAGAGTTTAGGGATATGTCCTAGCTTGCTTAAATTCTTCACAATTCGTGTGTTCACATGACAAAGACGAGCATGCCGAACATTCAAATCACACACCATGTGAACTGAAGAATCCATCTTATTCTTTTGACATTCAACTTGAACATCCCATTACATGCATATCCCTTTCCCACAAAACTCCCATTCTTAGTAAGGGTATACAAGTCTGCCCAAATAGATTGATTAAACCAAGCCTTATTAAGAAGATATGCCGAAACAAGATTCTTCCTTATCTCTGGAGTGTGCAACATATCCTTGAGCACCATTTTCTTCCAAGAGGTGAGGTTCAGCTCCACTTCACTAGAACCAGCAACCATAGTGGTGTGGGCAGTCCCCAGCAACACTTTCTTATCAGCAGGTGCTTCTGTGTATGTTTTAAACATAGCACGATTGTTACATACATGCTTCGATGCACCTGTATCCAGCCACCATCCTTTTGAGTCACCGGTAAGGTTGACTTCAGCGATCATATCCGTGATCATGACTATCAAGTCCTCTGCTGTCAAGTTAACCCTGGCAGCAGCAGCAGGGTTAGGCTTGTTCCGGTATTTTTTTGCCATATGACCCGGTTTCCCGCAGTTATAGCAGATAAATGGTGGGTCATTCTTAGAGGGTTGGTTCGTGACCCTTTGGTTACCTCGAGAGGTACCATTCTGGTTGGGGCGGAGCTGCTGGTTGTTACTCTTGAAACTTTTCTGGTTAGGTTTTAGAGCTCTAGGGGTAGGTCGTTTAGCAGTGACGACCATCACCTCTTCTTTCATATCATGCTTGCGGGACTCTTCCTCAATACTTAGGCGAGTAATCAAGCTTTCTAGTGAAATTTTTTTAGTTTTATGTCTAAGCATATTCTTAAAATCTTTCCACGAAGGGGGTAGCTCATTGACAGTGCAAGCAACTTGAAACTGATCGTCTAGAGATATACCTTCAAAGACGATCTCATGAGCTATTTTCTGAAGTTCATGGGATTGAACTTTGACGGACTTGTCATCCACCATATGGTAGCGCAGGTAGCGGCTGACAACATACTTCTTAGCTCCAGCCTCCTCCTTGTCGTACTTATTTTGGAGCGCATCCTAGATCATCATTCGGTGTTCTGTTTGTCCGCATAATAGTCGTAGAGGTCGTCCGCTAGGCCGTTGAGGAAGTAGCAGAAGCAGCCCTCTCCTCATCGGTCGTTTCTTCCGGCAGCTCGACGGGCATGCTGGTGAGGCAGTGTGCCAACTTCTTGGTCGTCAGGTAGAACTCCATCTTTTGTCTCCAGCGACGGAAGTTGAATCCAACAAAGCGGAAGGGTCGATTGATATCGACAGCACCAGATCCAGTCGTGTTGTTATGTTTAGTCGATATAGCAGCAGCTGAACGTCTTAAAATTGTTAGGAACTGAACAACAACAAGGAACAGGGTTACCGAATCTGGAGCTGGTCGCGGACTAGGTCGCTTTCTTTAAGACGTTCGCGACACTGCTCTCGATGCACACGACAGACTATCAACCGGTCGTCTCCAGGATAAAACAGCTCATCTTGTATGCTCGACCATTTTGTGCGAAAATCGGAGCTCTATGAACACTCTCTCTATTGTGTTTCTGCTTGTATTGTGGTGTGTTTAGAGGGGTTGGAGAGGCGGCTATTTAGGATTCGAACCCCGCGGAATATAACCTCTTACTTGGGGAATAAGTCGAATTAATTAAGGAAGATAATTACTTCCTTAATTAAAATGAGTCTATAAGATAATTCCTGACATAATTATCCCTCGAATATTCCTTTTGAATGATTATCTTCGTATCTGTTAAGGATACAAGACAATCAAGTCGTAATTAATTATTATTTAATTTCGGAATTTCTATAAAAAATATTAGTCTCAATCAAGACCCATCCATCCGATCGGTCGATCAGATGGCGCGTGGGTGTGGTGGTCAATTAGGTCTTCTCTCTCCCACAAAAGTGGACACCCCAAGGAGCATGCCCTTAGAAGAGAAGATCATATTCTTATATACATATCATAAGAGTAATACTACCAATATACTAGGTTTTCCTTTGATTCTTATAGTTTTCAAAATTATTCATTTTTCATTCAATTCAAACAGGTAATACCCACAAAAGAATAGGGATGGATCAAGAATGAGTTTAGCTGCCCCTCTCCATCTTGATACTCATAAATTTCTCGTGCGTAATTATTATAATACACACCTTTGATTCTAATTTGATATAGGGTTGGCACATTATTCACTCTCTTTGGGAAAATGAATCGCTATTTGCCGCTAGTAGTTTTACTATTTGCCGCCCGTAGTTACAAAAAATAAGACGATTTTGCCCTTGCTCTATTTTAAAACCCTAACCCTATCTACCCTCAACCTTCACCTCCCAACCCTCTCCCAATCTGCAGAAAAGCCCACCGCCAACACCCTCCAAGCTGCCGACCAACCCAGCCGCCAACCCCCTCCAAACTGCCGACCAACCTACCAATCCGTCGCCGCAGCCGACCACTCCTCCCTCCTGCCGATCAGAAGCCGCCGCCGCGAGCCCAGAAGCTGCCGCCGACGAGGACCCTGACCAGCAGCGCCGTCCGACCTCCCCATCTCGCCGTCGAGCGCAGAATTCGTCGCCGCCGAGTCTCCCTTGTTCGATCTCGCCGCCGCCGACCTCCTAAGCTCGCTCCAGGTAATTTTTTTTTTATTTTTGTCTTCACACGGTCCGACTTGCCGGAGCGGACGGGGTCTGACTTGCCGGAGCGGACGGGGTCCGACTCCCCTGGTCGGACGCGGTCCGCCTCACCCGGTCGGATTGGGTTTAACTGATTCGGTTTAATGAAATATTTATTAGATTTATTTTAAATTCAATTGTTAGTAACTTAATTAGTTTAATATCATAGTTGAATAATTAGTACTATCGGATGAGGCCATCAACATGGAGGAGGTGATTGTTGAGGATTGCACTGAGGAAGAGCTGAATGCGGTGAAAGCATCCAGTAGCGCAGCACAAAGCACGATACCACGTTAGTTGAATGATTAGTATATAAACGTTGGTTGAATAATTAGTATATAATTGTTGATTATATAATTAGTATATAAATGTTAATTATATAATGTGTTAGCTTATTAATTGGTTAAGTTGAAATAATTATTTAAATAACTATCTATCGTATTGAGTAAAGTAACTATCTAGTTAAATTAATTACATAACCAAGTTGTATGTATCATAATTAGTAATTGATAAATTATGACTATGAATAAATTGCTAATCAAATAATTTAATATAAGAGATTAATAGATAATTATTAACTATGCTAATAGATAATTATTAACTATGCTAATAGATAATTTATTATAATAATTATCTAAATAATTATTTTCAATAATTGTTAATTTTAAATAATTATCTATGATGTTTTAGTTAAGTAATTGAGTAAGTTGAAATAAATATTTAAATAACTACCTATCGTATTAAGTAAAATAACTATCTAGTTAAATTAATTAGATAACCAAATTGTATGTATCATAATTACTCTATGAAACAACAAGTAATTGCTCAACAAATAATTTATTATAAGATATTAATAGAAAATTATTGACTATGTTTAGAGATGGCATCACCTGGTAATTCTGGAGGATCACGTAGTTCTAGAAGAGCTGGAAAGAGATTGAGAAGATTCCTTGGGCGCCCTATTAGCGCTAGTGCGAGAAATAGGGGCCCAAATGATAGAGATGAGCCACAGCCACAACGAGTAGTGACACCGATGAGTTTGAGGGCCGACGGTTTTCCTCAGTTTGATTTTCAGATGCCTAGTAGGGCTGGTAGTGGAGCTGGTTCCAGTCGTGATCATGCTTCACCGTTTGAGCCTTCAGATGAGATTGATGACGAGTCGGAGGAGTATGAGTCGGATGCTGTTGAGTATCGCATTCCACCAGTCAGTCCGATCAGAGATAGAGGTGCCCCCAGCGGATCGTCACATGCCGTTACTGGGCTTCATGCTGTTACTGGGATCTATAGAGACCATGCGGGGCGTTTCTATAGAGCTCTACAGCTTGGTGAGGGCCAGAGTGGTACTGCTGATGTGGGAGAGGCCTGGGAGCCTAGAGGACCGTGTCCTGGTGGGCCGAGCGACCCGAGTTTGCTCCGTAGCTTTCCTGGGCATGTTGCCCACAGTCTGTACACTGGAGAGGCTGATAGAGGGGTGATCACTTGCTACGACAGGAGTTCGACCCTTCGCCACGTTCTCGACGGTTATGTGATAGCAGATGATAACGCTAGGACTACCGTAGAGACATCGGGCCTTGCTCACCTCGTTGATATCACCTTCCAGAGCGAGCTGGACCCTGCTCTCATCTCGGCATTTGTGGAGAGGTGACAGCCGGATACCAACACCTTCCACATGCCGTTTGGAGAGATGACGATCCTCCTTCACGACGTGGCACACATTCTTGGGCTTGCGGTTGAGAGAGAGGCGATGGTAGTGGATCCGAGGCCGTTGGAGAAGTGTGCACTGGAGACTGACATCCGAGCACTACTGGGATTAGATCGTGACGATTCTGAGTACGGGGAGCAGGTTGGCGAGGTTGCCAGTCTGTCTAGGTGGTACAGAGGATTTGGTTTGTTGGGTGTGGGAGATTTGACTCATTTGCAGCAGTCTGGTCCACCAGCTAGAGAAGCTCAGTGTTACCTTCTTTTGCTGCTTGGGTCCACACTGTTCGTAGATAAGAGTAAGGACCGCGTTTCTGCTGTTGTCAACTTGTTTGTGAAGAGGCCGGATATGCTCGGAGAGTACGCGTGGGGGGCAGGAGCACTTGCGTATCTGTACAGGCAACTTGGTATTGCCTCTCGGGCTGAGGCTAAGGGAGTGGCGGGTTGTCTGACTTTACTACAGTGTTGGATTTACGACCACTTTCCTACCTTGAGGCCTAGTCGGTTGGAGCCACGAGAGCTGGAGCAGGGGCAGGGAGGAGCATTCAGGTGGCGCGGTACAGCACCCCAGTCGATGAAGAAGAGGGATGCACAGATGTTGGCTTATTATTGGCAGGCGATTGATTGTTTGACCCCTCAGTCAGTTTGTTGGACTCCGTATGGTCAGAGTCCTCATCTGACGGTGAGACGTACCTTGTATCAGGGTCTGCTCAGATTTGAAGAGATAGTAGAGCCATATGATCCCACTAGGTGCCTACGACAGTTAGGCTACCTGCATAGTGTACCGTATCCCCCGGAGCGTCCGCTTGTTGTGCGTCGACCTGCTTCCACGCTTGGATACTCTCTTAGCTACCAGTCTGTTTATGATTCGTGGTGGAACAACTTGCGGGCGCATAGTGTTCATCTGGACCTTTATTCTACTCTGGTACGACGTAAGCCATGGGAGTCTGCTGAGGATTACATGGGGTGGTACATTAGGCACTCGCACCCACAGATACTGAGTGACAGCCGACCTCGTCACGACATCACGGATGTTGATACGGTTAGTACTTTTATATTTGAAATTATTTGTATTAAGTAAAATTTTGTTTGATTGTAACTAATATGTATTTAAATTTTATGGTTTTTGTTTACAGTTGTCACACGAGATGTGTTTTGAGATATCTCCCGTGATGGATGCTGCACAGGGTAGTAGGGAGGAGTGGATGGCTAGCGCCAACGAGTACTACGACTTATGTCATGGAGTTGGGGACATGTGGCCCGAGTTTAGGAGGAAGTCGGGTTTTCTACCACCTCCACAGTAGTTGTATGATTTTTATGTCATATGTATGAGTGTTATTTTTTGTTTTTAGACGAGTTGACTTATGTTATTCTGTTGTTCTACTACGACTTATGTTATGTGGTGTTCAGTTGCTTATTTGTTGTTTTGAGACTATGACTTATGACTTATGTTATTTTTTGTATCTGATTATGACTTATGTGGTTTATGTTGTATGTTTTTATTATATCATGTTTCCATGTGACGTAAACAAACTTCATTACAATTTATTTAAAGTGAAGACGTTCATTATAATTTATTTAAATTGAAGACGAGTACAAATTTATTTCTTTGGAACCCTCTTTTTGCGCGATGGAAAGCTATGAGTCCCACCGCCAAGATCGAACCACATTTGACTAAACGGCGTGAAATATGTATCCCATCCATCCACGCTTTCTTGGTGACCTCCTGGCCACATGCCATGTAGAGGGGGCATCGGTATCTTGTCCGCCGGGAAAGAGAGGTTGATCCAATGATCCTGGACGAAATGCAGAACAATGACTCCTCTAGGATTGGTTGCCCCAGATATGTTGTCCACTGGCAGAATGGTACAGTTGTACGCACTTGGTACTGGCAAGAGGTAAGAGCTGTACATGACAACAGCCAAATTAAATAGTGTGGCAAATATGAATAGATCCACACCCATCATCCAATGACGTTGAGTCGTTGGTGCTGTAGTAGCGATGTCAATGCGTCTGATTGCCGCATTCACAGATTCACCGTAGATGGGTGCGTATCGCCAATCGTGCTCACGGAGTTCTTCAGCAAGTAGTCGCCTCACCTCTGGGAACCCATCTTGATTACCATATAATGCAAAACTAAGTGCACGAAACCCACAATGATCGTCTGGCACCGGGTCGTGGATGGCAATGATAAGTAATAAGATCCCGAATGAAGACAGGAAGCAGTACCATGTGTGCGTAATCAGACTGGGTGCTGGATCCAGGGATATCTGTGAACGAAATAGATAATCAGCACATATTCTACATAAATTATTAATATAAATAACTACACTTATGAAATTTTTAAATAGCACATATTCTACATAAACTATTAATATAAATAACTACACTTATGAAAATTTTAAATTGTACCTGTGTCCGGATTGTTGTATTTGTTGTTTTCTTCGCGATCATCACACTCCTCAGTTGCATGGTCGTCTGACGGGTAATCGTCTGTCTGAGTCCCCGTGGACTTGGTACTGGTCGACTTTGTAGACCCCGACGTTTGCTTCCCGACTTCTTTTTCATGTATTTCTTCTTGCCTCGCAATATCTTTTTCCACCACCCTTTAGTTCTTCCAGTTGATTTTTTGGTTGGGCGTCCCTTTCGTGATTCGTTCACTTCTGGCTCGTGATTGTTGTCTTCCGCCGGGTGGAGACCGCGAAACACGTTCTTTGCTGCTTTTTTCGTTGCCTCTGGTCCTCTCCGTACAGCCTCATCAACCAACTCCTGAAGGTGACATTTAGCCTCCTCCTCCTGGGGAACGTACTCCTGAGCATTGGGTGGATGCTCGTATGTCAGTGTACGCCAATATATATGAATATCACCTGGGAGTTCTCATTTTTTTCCAAGCGAGCCGCCAATTCTTCTTCAGCCTCCTTCATTAATATAATTGCCTGCATGCTGACTGCCCTTCTCAAGTATGTGAAGGGTGTACCACCGAATGCTGAAAGGGTTTTCTGTCTAGATTTTTCCAACATCATCCTAACCTCCCCGAGTTGGTTAGTAATGTAGCAGTGGTTTCCTTTCCATACAGTGTTCATAGATCCCCGCGAATTGTGGAGGAAAGTTTTCAAAGCGGAATGTGAAGACTCAACTCTGTTTGTGCTCGTATTTCCTAGATGAAACACATTTTTTGTATGACAAACTGCCCACTTTTCTCGATGTTGCCACCACACTCCCTGTATGTATTGCAACAGACGTGGCTCGTGATTGCCCCATCTTGTCCTAAAGTGGCCAAACGCGGCCAACATACCTTGCTCGGACCAAGAATAAAGCATAGGACACCAATATTGATCGTACGCCTCGCTGAACAAATCCATCCAGTCCTTCCCAAATATTTCCAAACACTTCTTCTGCACATTGGTCTTGATGTGCCAAACACATAGCAAATGCGGGGTGCGGGGTGCGGGGGAAGACCACAGAAACCGTAGCAAGTAGTCCACCTTCGTGGTCGGTGACAGTGGGCATGCGTGGATGGAGCAATTGTGGTATGCACTCCAACAGCCACAGATACGACTCTTTTGTCTCATCCTTCATGAGAGCACAACAGATGTTGAAATTCTTCCCAACTGGAGTAGCACCTACGACCTCCACCCATGGCCATTTATATGCATTGGTCTTATACGTTGAGTCGATCAGAATCACGTACGGCCAAGCCTTCAACATCTGGATGGAAGTTGGATGGGCAAAAAAAAGATGTGTAAGCACGTCGTTATCGTCCTTCATAACCTCTATATGATAATTCTCACGTTCAGCTGCTTGCAACGCATACTGCACTGCATTCATCTCGCCCATCTCGTCTTTCCTAGACTTGGAACCGAGGTTATACATCTGCCTTTGGGTGTGATGCCCTTTGTCACCCTTCTGCTTGTTAATTGTCTGCTTTTGTTGCGACGGAGGTACCCCAACATCTCTCATCTGCTTCAGAGATTCTTTATCCTCCTGACTCAATTTATTCATTTGACTGTGGCCCTCGGGATAAAGCATCTTCTCATGATTGTGATACCCTCGCCTTAAACCGGTTTCTTGCTCAATCACTGCTTGTATCTCCCAGAATGAAGGTCCATCAAGAGCATCTGGATCAACCAGTAGTTCTTTGATTTTAACCTTGAACATGCATCCCGATCCTTTTGAACTTGTATTTCCACGACTCTCAATGGGAGGATCCGGCTTGTATGACTTCCTCTCCCTACTGCATTTGTCGCAATACATATAACACATACCCAATACTTTATTGTTGCGCAACTCACGTGGCTTCATCGATCCCTTAGTTACAAAGAAACCAAGAGACATCGCGATGTTTTTGGTCACTGTTACAGCATCTTCGAAATTGTCATATCGGACGCCATTGAGAAAATGGTCTTTGTAATCACCAATTAGTTCAACATTGGAATCCATGTCCACCTGCAATTATGATTTCACAACTCGTTAGAAAGGTACAAATTATATGATTCTACAAAATTAAACTAAATTAATTAACTCTACAAAATAAAAATAATTTGATGATAAGAAATTTAATTAAATATAAATTATTAAACCAAATTAGCTCTACAAATTAAATCTAAACACAATAAACTAATTACCGCTACAACAAAACACAATCACTTAATTAAACTAATTCTGCTTCAATTGACTCTACAAAATTAAACTAAATGAAATAATTTAATTAACTCTAAACAATAATGATAATTTGACGGTAAGAAAATTATTTAAATATAAATTATTAATCTTCTTTAGCTCTACGAATTAAATCGAAACATAATAAACTAATTAGCGCTACAACAAAACACAATCGCTTAATTAAACTAATTTTGCTATAATTGACTCTACAAAATTAAACTAAATGCAATAATTTAATTAACTCTAAAAAATAATGATATTTTGACGGTAAGAAAATCATTTAAATATAAATTATTAAACTTCTTTAGCTCTACGAATTAAACTAATTGTGCTTCAATTGACTCTACAAAATTAAACTAAATGCAATAATTTAATTAACTCTAAAAAATAACGATAATTTGACGGTAAGAAAATTATTTAAATATAAATTATTAATCTTCTTTAGCTCTACGAATTAAATCTAAACACAATAAACTAATTAGCGCTACAACAAAACACAATCGCTTAATTAAAATAATTGTGCTTCTTTAGCTCTACGAATTAAACTAATTGTGCTTCAATTGATAGCTCTACGAATTAAACTAATTGTGCTTCAATTGACTCTACAAAATTAAAATACATGCAATAAATTAATTAACTCTAAAAAATAACGATAATTTGACGGTAAGAAACTAATTAGCGCTACAACAAAATACAATCGCTTAATTCAAACTACATATGAATTTAACTATGTAAATTAGAAATAAAAGCAATGAATTAAATATAAATTATTAGCTCTAGAATTAATAATATGTCACACGTTAGATCGAAAAAGCAAAAGGCGAAAAGAAAAAAAAACCCTTTCTCTCCATCGTGGAGAGTGGGCGAGAAACCGTCGCCGTAGTGCACATCGCCGTAACCGGCCATCCCTGCATCGTGCTCCGCCGGCAACGGGGAGGGGAACGATGGGGGCTATAAATCCCTCTAGGTGGGCAAAGCGTTTCCCATCGCTGATTCGAGCATCCGTAATCAATTGCTTGCGAAGCCGGAGAAGCTACCCGCTATCTATCTCAATTCCAGTCGAAATGGCAGGCGTGAATGCAGTTATCTTTGGTGATGCCGACGTCGTTGCTGGCGTCGAACGGAATGAGTTGTCTTTGCTGGGTAGGATTGTTGGACCGGCCCCTCCGATTCGACATCTGCAATCGACGATGGGGAGAGTGTGGCAATGCCGCGGTGCTATTTCGGTACTCCCGGCGGCCGCAGGGCTTCTTCAATTTGTGTTCCCGACAGAGGATGACATGGACAGGGTCCGCAAGCTATCGCCATGGTTCCTCCCCAAATTTCTGGTTAATCTCGACCCCTGGGTGGAGGTTACGGAGACGGTTGCAGATCAACTCTGGCGGATTCCCCTAGATCTGCAATTCTGGGGCATCCCCCCCCCCCCCAGTGTTGTACTCGGAAAATGGCATCTCTCCTTGGCTCGGCTCTGGGGAAGAGTGACTCGGCCACGGTGCATCGGATCCCTGGCTCTGGTGAGCTCTTCCTTCGCGCGAGGGTCTGGGTTGACGGCCGCCTCCTACTGCCGGTCTCGGTGCCTGCATCCCACGACAAGGGAGGCATAGGTCCGTTCACAGCGACAGTCACCTACAAGCGTCTGTCCCAGTTCTGCTATCTGTGTGGGATCTTGGGCCACGTTGGGAAACAATGCCCTCGACGCGAGGAGCTAGCAGGCACGGTGACGCCTTATGGCCAACACCTGGTTGCGACCAAGTCAGGGCCGAAGGTGAATGAACTCTCCCTGTTATCCCGGAAGCAATTCACCTGGGTTAGACAGGGTGCTGCTGGAGCTGGTGTACCTTTGAATGCTGCTCGGCAGGGGTCAACTGTTGATCGCAGCGGACGGTGGTCGGCCGAAGGCCAATGCTACTGGAGTGTCTGGCCTGGTCCCGAGTGCTGGGGATTCATCTAGTGGAGAGGGCTTGAAGACATCGCCTGCAACCCCACTGATCAAGAACAGGGAGCTGCTGACTGAGCCTGAATTTTCGGCTATGACAAAGAAGGCTCGTACCGATCCATGGGACTCTTCGATCAACAATGTAGACTGTGATGTGGTGGTGGCAACCAGCCCAGACTGGTCCCACCCGGCGCCATGAGTATCATTGCCTGGAACTGTCGGGGGCTTGGCTCACCCTTGACGGTGCCCTCATTGCTTGGAGCTCTGTATAGGTTTTCTCCGTCAGTTATTTTCCTTAGTGAAATCAAGCATGACAATGACTATGTACATAAGAAGCTCGTGCGTTTGGGGTTCCAGGCAATCCATTGTGTCCCCCCTGTTGGCTTAGCAGGTGGATTAGTAGTAGCTAGTGTTCCTAGTGTCCTGTGTAGAGTTCTAGGTCAGGCTGAGTTCTTCTTGTTTGTTGAACTGCAACATATGGTTTGGGGTATGGTAGCAGTATTATTTGTTCATCTCAGTAGTGATGTAAATATCCGTAATGACCAGTTTAATGACTTCTCCTTTTGCTTTCGACTTGTGCCCTTCCCAAAGTAGTCCTAGGTGATTTTAATTGCCTCCTCCATGCAGGTGAGAAGATGGGAGGCAGACCTCCTTCATTTCAGGTTATGGAATCATTTCGTGCCTTTACTGATAATGCAGGATTGTTTGACTTGGGATTCAAAGGACCACCATACACATGGTCTAATCGACAAGGCCTTTCCACCCACATATTAGAGCGCCTGGATAGAGCTTTAGTCACTGACAATCTTTTGTCTCTTTGGCCTCTAATGCATCTTACTCATCTTTCAGATCTTGGGTCCGATCACAGGATCATCTTGCTGCAGCTAATTCCGGGAGTAGGGAAAGGGAAGCCGAGTTTTCATTTTGATCACAGATGGTGTCAAAATAATGATGCACATGCCATTGTCTTGGGTGAGTGGCAGGTTTCAATGCAGGGAACGCCTCAATTTCAGTTGTTCTCGCTTTGCAAGGCAGTGAGGCATCGGCTAGTGGAATGGGCACGTATGGGCACTACAAACTCGGCGAGGCAAATCAGGGAGCTGCGATCCGCCATAGAATCAGAACGTGATACATTTCCAGTGAATTGGGAAGTGATCCAGGTACTTGAAACTCAACTGGCAGCCGCGTACTTACAAGAAGAGGCTTATTGGAAGCAAAAATCAAGAACCAATTGCCTGCAAGTTGGTGATGCTAACACGAACCACTTTCACCGTGCAACTACACAACGGCGGAGGCAGAATTTCATTGAAGCCCTTCAAGATGAAGCTGGTACCCGACACTATGATGAGGCTGCTAAAGGTAATATCTCTATTAGGTTCTTTGAGAAGTTGTTCTCGTCTAATGGGATCCCCCCCTATTTTCTTCGTGAATGCTTTGGGAATCCCCCGGAAGATTACTCATGCTCAGAATTCCTACCTGGCTGCTCCTATTACACGTGAGGATATTAGAGTTGCAGCTTTCAGCATTGGTGCTGGACAAGCTCCGAGGTCGGATGGGCTAACCGGAGCTTTTTTCAGTCATATTGGGATATTATCGGAGACTCCGTATGCAGGGCAGCTCTGTCATTCTTCCAGTCTGGCCGTTTGCTACAGAATTTCAATCATACCATTATCACTCGAATCCCGAAGGTGCCCAATGCGGAGCTGATGAAGCAAATGCGGCCGATTAGTCTATGTCAGGTGTTCTACAAGATACTATCCAAGATCCTCACAGCTAGGCTGAGTACTATCCTTCCCTCGGTGATCTCGGCTGCACAAAATGGCTTCGTCGAGGGGAGAGATATATCCGATAACGTCCTCATCGCCCAGGAAGTCATGCAATTTCTGAAAACGAAGGCTTCTGGTCGGGATAAGTGGATGGCGCTCAAGCTGGATATGGAAAAGGCATACGACCGGGTTGAATGGGGTTTTCTATTTGCAGTTATGGAGGCTTTGGGTTTCGGACCTCAATGGATGAAATGGATTAAATCGTGTGTTACTACAGTTTCTTTCACGGTGCTGCTCAATGGGAAAGAACATGGTTACTTCCGACCTCATCGGGGTATTTGGCAAGGCGATCCTCTTTCTCCTCTGTTGTTTGCTATTTATACAGAAGCTTTCTCTACTCTGCTTCTTAATGCTCTTGATTTGCAGCAGTTACATGGCTTGAAGGTTCATCGCCTTGCACCTACCATCTCTCATCTATGCTTCGCCGATGACACCTATCTATTCCTGCGTGCAACCTCAGCGGAATGTGAGAATTTGCTTCAGTTATTGCGCCCCTTTGAGGAGGCTAGTGGCCAGCGCATAAATCTTCAAAAGTCTTCAGTCTGTTTCAGTGCCAATGTAAGTGATCATGAGAAGAATATTCTGGTCAACATCCTTGGCATCTCATCCATTGGCCCCCTTGACAAGTACTTGGGACTTCCGGCTCAAATTCAGCGATCAAAGGTTCAAACCTTCCAGTTTGTTGAAGAGAACCTTGCTGTCCGCATTCAAAGTTGGCGTTCCAAATTGCTTTCCCTTGCTGCGAAGGAAGTCTTGATTAAGGCCGTTGAGTCATCCTTGCCGGTTTATACTATGTTCTCCTTTCGTCTGCCATCCACTTCTTGTCGCAGGTTAAATAGTCAGCTTGCTCGATTCTAGTGGGCTGGTCAAGACAAGGAGAGGGGCATGCACTGGATCTCATGGCCGGCAATTTGTTTTAGTAAATTCCATGGCGGCCTTGGCTTTCAGGATTTTGATCTTTTTAATGTTGCAATGCTCGGTAAACAAGCTTGGAAGGTTCTTCAGTGCCCAGAGTCTCTTCTTGCAAGAGTGTATAAAGCGCGATATCACCCTCTCTGTGACTTCTTGTCTGCGCCAGCTGGGCACGTCCGTCCTGGGTTGGCAAGGTGTTCTGGAAGGGCGTGAGTTGTTGAAACGTGGGCTGCGGTGGCAAGTAGGCTGTGGATCGGCAATCCGCACCCTAGAAGATATCTGGCTACCTTCGACTCCTCCCTCGACTCCGTCCCTGCTTCCCGGCATCTCGCTGCCTAGTCCGTTTGTGGCTGGCCTCATTCATCCGCTCACTAGAACTTGGAATATAGACTTAATCCAGACGTCCTTTACTCCTGAGAGTGTGTCATGGATCCTCTCCATTCCAATTCCAGCGGCGCCCCAACCGGACAAGCTTATTTGGCATTACGATTCTTCTGGTCAATATACTGTTACAACAGGTTATCAGCTGCAAGCATCCAGCAGGCAACTTCAGTACGATCAGCTTACTCCTCCCCTCAACACGCAATTCTGGAAAATGCTTTGGAGTCTGCCGATCCCCCCGAAACTCAAGTTTTTCCTTTGGCGGGTGGTCAGAGGATTCCTCCCAATGCAGTCAATTCTTAAAGGGAAGCACCTCTGTGATTCTGATTCTTGTCTAGTCTATTCAAATGGTGCGGAAACCATATCTCATTGTTTCTTTGAATGCAGGATTAGTCGAGCCATTTGGGCTCTTGCTGGGAAAGAACAAATTCGGTTGTCCATGTCTTTTGTGACAAATGATGTTGCTTGGCATGATCTTTTCTTTTCTATGCAGCTCTCCAAATTACAAATTGCAGAAGTGGTTTTCCTCACTTGGCGCATTTGGAAAGGTCGGTGTTGGTCAGTCTATGACAAAATCCAATACCTTCCAGGTCCTCTCTTTAGACAGTACAACAGGCAGGTCGAGGAATGGAGGGAGGCGGCTGCGCTGCCGAGGGAGAATGCTCCGAGGCCAAGGCAGGTCAGGCAACCAGTAGCTGATCCTTCTTGCCCCCCTGGTGGACTTCTTGTCCGATTCGATGGTGCGACGAGACGAGGTGTGGGAGGAAGCATTGGATTCGTCGGATTTGATAGCGACCACTCCTTGGTTTGTGCATACATTAAGTTTTACGAGGGCATTTGGGACCCATTCCTGTTGGAATTATTAGCTTTGAGGGATGCAATGTTGTGGAGTATTAATCGGGGTTTTTCTGCTGTCTGTTTCTGTGGTGATTCCCAATTGGTCATCCGCCGTGCATTGGAGAATGATGTCAACCATGACCGCGGAGGAGCGGTGCTAGAGGAAGTGCGGAAGTTGAAGTCTTCCTTTGCTTTTATTACGTTTGTATTTGCTCCTCGTAGAACTAACAGGGCTGCCCATCGCGTGGAACAAACGGCCCTTGCATCGATAGCGACCCTTTTGGTTGACTACCGTTCTTTCATTTCCGCTGCATTGTAATACCGTATCTATTACGATCTATCTATGAAATAAAATAAAAAAAATTAATATGTCTCAAATTAAAAAAAAAAAGACACTGCCATATCGCCGTCCGCTTGCCGGCCGCGGACGGGGTCCGATGCCGGCGGGCGGGGTACGACGCTGTCGATCGGACGGGGTCCGCCTCCGGTGAGCGGACGGGCAAAAAAATCCAGGAGGAGGTCGGCCACGGGGTTTACCTGATTCGCTGGTCCGACGATCGGGCGTGTTGCCGTCCAGTGGCCGGCGAATTATGCTGACGAGATTGGTCCAGTGGCCGGCGACTTAGGCTGTCGTCCGATGGCCGTGAATCTGGCTATGGTGTTTGTGGGGGGTTGGTGGTCATGACTCGGGTTGTGTGTGTGTTTTTTAAAAAATCATTTCAGCGAATAGAATATAAAGAAAAATTTGGAGGGCAAAATTGTCTTTTTAGTGTTTTTTACGGGCGGCAAATAGTAATTACCCGGACAGCAAATAGTAACCCTCTTGGGACCCGAGTCTTGCATTCATGAGGTTTTATATTTAAATTACGACTATGGACATTTTATACATTATTTCCTTCGTTACTAATAGGATTGTGTGTATGGCTTAACATCTTTTCATGATTTTATCGTGGCCTGAAAAATTTATCTTCTATCAGTAAATAAAACTACTTAATAAAACTGTAAAACAATCCATGCGTGCATAATGGAGAATGAATTGAATGGTGAATTTCCGTTTAAATTCAATTGGGTGTAGGAATTCAAGAGATGGTATTGTTTTTGATCGACACAAAGTTAAAATAATCAAATAAATGAAATTTCCGGTCCCTAATTTCTTAAATAGTCTCGGTACGCTCTCTAAAATGTGCATTGTCAAATTCATGATTTAAAATAGGATAAAATTACAAGATTGATCACTGAAATTGCTAAAAAAGCATGACTCATGAAACCATTCCGGAGATCGTATCTGAAAAGTCAACAGTATGATATTTTATTACAAAATCGTGGTTTAACCGTAGTTCAACAGTTAATAGTTAGTACCATTAAATAAAGTCTACCAATTTAGCCTCCGATATTAGTATTTTGTTGTTGAACCGCCGGTACAGTACGATTTCATTCACCATGGAAAAAAATCAAAATACTTAAATATGAAAGCATGCATTTAAGAGAGCGGTATAACGAGAAATAGAGTCAAATCAAGCTATAAAAATAGCTCAAGAGCAGACAAAGTGGGCGTAGTTGCAAAATGGAGGTGATCGATTATGTCTGTAGGAAAGGGAAGGAAATGAAGAGAAATTGTACGGGATACAGCTTGTTGACACAGTGTTGATAGAAAGAAAGAAAGAAAGAAAGAAAGGTGAAAATTAAAAACACAGGCAGGCAGTACACAACCTCTCTCTCTCAACACAAACAGCAACGCGGACGGTTCTGTAGTTATTACTCTCTCTCTCTCTCTGTCTCAGCTGTGCCCTGCTCTGCTCGTCACGGCCACTTCCCCCAATTCCTCAGTAATCCAAATCAAGCTTATGCTGCTAATTTCCCCTTAATTACCCTCCATTCATATATTACTATTAACTAATTAAGTCCATGCTAATTAGCGGAGGCTTCTCTGGTCAGCACATACATGCAGTGATGGTCGTCAAGTGACGCAGCAGAGCGCCAGAGTTTGCGTTTCCAGTGCTGTTTATAAGTACCAAAAGTGTGATTGGCTGATTGCCCATCGCATGCTGTGATTCAGCACCAGAAAAAAAAAAACTGTTCTAAATCTGAAGGGAGACATTAATTAGGGGGATATAATTATACATACCATCATCATCATTTTTATGATTTCTACCGGCCGGCGCCATGGATCCCAAGAAATCAGGCAAACAAAAACCCAATAATAAGAAGATAATACAAAACCCGATTATGACTGTTAGGTAGGTAGCTAGCTCACGCAATTTCCCAGAGGGAATAGGTGTTAGGTAGAGGTGGAGGAGACGCACGGCACAGCCTAATTAATTAAGGAAACATGGGCGGGGCGGCGGTTCTATCGGTAAGAGCGGAGGAGGGCGCCGCAGAAAGTGCAGATGATGGCCCGCCATGTCTTCCAGTAGAAGGGCACGTAGCAGAACCTGGTGCTGGTCTTCATGTCGGCGATGCTGGCTCCGCCGCCGCACCTCGAGCAGGTCCCCGCCGCCGGCTTGCTGCTCTTCACCTTCCTCCTCTGATCCACCAGGAAACAGAACACCACCATCTTCGCTTCTCTGCAAATCCCTTTTTTTTTTGTCTGTGTGTCTATTGGGTTTGATCCGTTGGATTGAAGCAATTTCTCTGTTTCTGGTTTGCTTTTTTGCTGAGACTGAAATGGGGATGGGAAGAAAGAGCTGCTGCTTATTTATACCGAAGGAGGAAGAGGGGACTGGGGAGGTTTATGAAGGAAGGAAGATTTGGGTGAAGCGAGAGCCGTTGGATTTGGGAGAGCGTTGTGGGGGAGAATAGGCAGGAGCCGTCAGATTTCGGTTACTGAATACTTGTCTCTGTCACGCTCGTGTCGCTGGGAAGTAGTGGGTTGATTTGATTGGGCTCGTCTGAGTGGCCGCCGTACCGAGAGAGAGAGGGAGGCCATGGAAAAAGTTACGAATGCAATCTCAGCCGTACACGTAGATGGGGAGGAAAGGGGGAAAATTCCCAAAATAATGTTTTTTTTTTATATTTACCAACAATATGGTGGTTTTAAATATAATGACACAGATATTTTGTTTTTGTGGGCAAACATACGCGGGCTCGCAAGAGACTCAATTTTACTAGTTTGAAATGCGGATTCGAAGTGGACTTGGGCGGACTAGCGTGAGGCTGGTGCAGAAACGCATGGACTTAGCGGACCCGCATTAGTCTCATGCGGATTCGGTCTGTGTTTTATCCACTCCAGCATATATATTTTCTCTTCTCCTCCATTCCCCTCCTTTCAGTATCACCACCCAAAAACTTTTACGAAAACGAGAGGGAGGAGCTCTGCTGGTTGCTGCAAAGATGGCTAGGTAAGAGACATTTATTTTTGTAATTATATTATTAAAATGCTATTATAATTTTTTTAGTTAGTAATTAGTGCATTTGTTTGTTATGTAATGATTTTAGAAAATTTGAATTAATTGTTTGGTGGAAATCGGAGAAAGTAGACGACAATTTCGGCGTTCATTTCGTTGGTGGTAGAAGGTTTCAGTTGACAGTTCCATGTCGGGTGACATATCATCAATTTTGTGAGAATCTAATCCCGAGAATACGGCGTAGAGACGAAGCATTACAAGATAGTGATATGATCACAGGTTTCACTTACCGTCTTCCAGAATGGCAGAATGGTGTTCTATTTCATTATGCGATGCCTATTGTGGATGATGATGGTTTGAATGTGCTTTTCGATTTTATGGCACAAAATCATTATTGTTTGGGTGCTGAGGTACATGCTGAGATTAACCAGGCTGATCAGGGTGAAGATGATACATGGAGTGTGCCATCTGACCATGATTATGAGGACGACGAGGAGGAGGAGGAGGAGGAAGATGGGGAAGAAGAGCAGCCTAACTTTCCTCCATATTTTTACTTGCAGGCTAATGAAGAGGATGATTAATTATCATATGTTGATTCATATGGGATAATTCCAATGCCTATCGTTACTGGTTTTGAAGGGGAATTCTACAAAGGCCAGATATTTCACTCGAAACAAGCTGCACAGGTGGCGGTTAAACACCACGCACTACAACGCAACTTTTAGTATGGCGTGGTGGAGTCGTCACCTTCAATCTGGAAGGTTAGATGCTTGAAGCATAAGGATGAAAATTGTCCTTGGATGGTGCGGTTTGGATGTCGAAACGTTGGAAGCGAATGGACTGTGAGGAAGGCCGAGTTGGTGCATTCTTGTAGCAATACGACTCAACCAACAGATCATCGCCATCTTGATGTCGACGTTATATCTGAGTCCGTGAAACATTTGGTACGTGCCCAACCTAATCTGAGTGTTCTAACTGTGCAAGCCGAGATGAAAGATAAATTTAATATGTAAGTTACTTATAAGAAGGCTTGGTATGGGAAACAAAGAGCATTGGAGAAGTTGCATGGAAATTGGGAAGAATCCTATGATTATTTGCAAACATTCTTGCGGGTGGTAAAGAGAAAAATGTCAACATCAGTTATTGATTGGGTAAGAGTTCCTTCAGATCAACCAGGTCATTCGATCTTTCAGCGAGTATTCTGGGCTTATGGACCTTGTATAGATGGATTCAAGAATTGTCTAGGAGTCATGGTTGTTGATGGAACCTTTCTTACTGGAAAGTATAAAGGAGTGCTACTCATGGCGAGCTCATTTGATGGCCGGAAGAAGATTTTTCCAATAGCATTTGCCATTGTGGAGAGCGAGAATACTGAAAGTTGGCCATGGTTTATAAATCGTGTTCAAGGTTTGACCGATCGAAATGACGTATGCATCATCTCAGATAGACATGCGGGACTCTATGAAGCCATGGGTGACATCGGAAGAGGTTGGGAGTGGAGGTGGTGCATGCGACACTATGCAAGCAACTTGAAAAAGAAGACAAAAAGCAAAATTATGTATAACCAACTGGTTCGAGTCGGTAAGTCTCTTCATCGTTATTGATTGACACTCCAACATCTTATTAATTTTAATTTAATATTATCATGAATTTATCTAACTCTTGTGGTTATTTATTTTGTTAACCCGAGAAAAACGCTTGGAGAAGTTCGATCGTCAAGTTGAGAAATTTAAGAAGATGGCCACTGAAAGAAATATTTCTTGTGATAACTGGGTGGATCAAAATCAAATTCGTTGGAGCTTAGCACATGATAACTATAATGGTGGGACTCGATGGTCTATGATGACGACCAACATGGCAGAGAGCATCAATGGTGTTTTCAAAGGTATTCGTTCACTTCCTATAGCTTCTCTTGTGCAACATACTTATTGGCGATTATTGGAGAAATTCGACAAGATGAGGTTGGAGACAGAAGCACAAATCAGAAGTGGACCTTCACAGTACACCATCAAGTGCGAAGAGAAGATGAAGACATGGTCACAAAAGGCAGTGGGACATTCTGTGACGGGGGTTGATCGACGTCAGGGCATCTATGTAGTACAGACTCTTCCCAACAATTTCAACATGACGGGTTCGAACACACTCACAGTGCATTTCGATGACCACAATCGAGCGGGATTTTGCACTTGTGGGAAATTCCAAGGAAATAAAATTCATTGCTCTCATGCCATTGAAGCTTGCAACCGAATGGGGGCTAACCCGTATAGGTTTGTAAATGACATCTATAAGCTGGAAACAGTGTTGGCTTGTTATGGGACAAGTTTCACACCTCTTGGTGAACCTAAGGGGTGGAAGAAGCACAATGATTCTACTCTCCATCCTAACGTGCACATGATTAGGAAACCGGGGAGGCCACGAACAACAAGAATTCACAACGAGATGGATTGGCCAAGAGAGGAACTAGGTGGACATGATGCATAAACTTCTGGTGGAGGAGCAAGTGGAAGTGAGAGCCAACGAAAAGGAAGTGGTAGACGTGCGAGAGGTGGTAGAAGAGGAAGTAGTGGTAATAGACGTGGTATGTAATTGTTTGATGTTGTTATGGTTTGAACGATCGAGTGTGTAATTGTTTGATGTTTGTTATTGTTTTTCGACGTATATGTAATGGATTGATCGATGTTGTTATGGTTTGAACGATCAAGTGTGTAATTTTTTGATGTTTGTTATTGTTTTTCGACGTATATGTAATGGATTGATCGATGTTGTTATGGTTTGAACGATCGAGTGTGTAAATAGTCCACCATAATACATAATAATCATACATGACATGAAATAAATAGTCCACCATCATACATAATAATCCTACATGACATGAAATAAATAGTCCACCATCATAGATAATAATCCTACGTGACATGAAATAAATAGTTCACCATCATACATAATAATACTAACGACCTCCACCACGACGACCACCACCAAGAGGATCCACAAGATGACCGCCAGTACCACACAACGGTGCATGTCTGTCCCATACTGGCCTGCCCTGATCGTGTTGAGACTGATCATCATCATCCTGATCCTGTGTACCGAACAAACCATCTATCTGAGACTGGGGATGCTCGTCAGGTGCATCTATCTGAGACTGAGGATGCCACATATGGTCCAAAAAATGATCGTCCCCGTCTATGGTGTCTCTCCATCTATAGGGTGAGGATGGTCTCGTTGATGCTGCTCTGGGTGAAGATGTGTATCCGCCACCCATCATAACATGCTGCAGCGGTGTATGAAAGCTATCGAGTGGTGGCTGAAATCCCGAAGGCTGAAACTGCGTCTGGGAGGGTTGAGACTGGTGCTGTGAGGGCTGAAACTGCGTCTGAGTAGGCTGAAACTGGGTCTGAGTCTGAGAAGGCTGAAACCCATAAGAACACTCCCCATGAAACTGCGTCTGGGAGGGCTGAAACTGGTCCTGTGAGGGCTGAAATCCCGCAGAAGAAGAGGGCTGAAACTGCTGCATGATGTTTAAGGTAGTAGTCGGCCGGACAGGACGTGCTCGCTGACGATCTGAAATCCGGACTGGGTGAGGCACGTCGCGGTGCTCACGTCGCTGTCTACGCCTCCTGGGCTCCTCTGTGAGCTGTGGTCCTCGCACGTCCCACTCATGTCTCTCAGCAGTACGATCTGGCCATGGGTCAACGCTAGGATCAGATGACTGTGGCTGTACCAGTACCATCATATCATGATGTCGGCGAGAATCCAAACCTAGAGCAGCAACCCCGGCCACCATCATGTCGGCCAACTCCATCCTATCGTCTGTGGACAACTCTCCTTCCCGTAATCTCAGCTCATCGTACTGATAGACCGTAAATTACACATGTTTTTACCCCTGTTCTTACACCGTTTGAGATGTGATTTTTCGTGTTTTAGACCGATTTCACGCTAGGTTGTGCTTGTTTGTGATATTTCAGGTCCTGGCAAGTGAATGAAGGCTTAGGAGCGAGTCTGGGGTCGATTGGACGAAGAACGGACGAATGGCGAGGTTTTTGGGGAGCTGCACGGGCAGACCAGGGAGGCTGCACGGCCGTGCACGTGAGCAATATGGCCGTGCGCCTTATGCCGAGGACACGCACGGGCAACCCCTGAAGCTCGCACGGCCGTGCACCCTGGCCGTGCGAGAGGGCTGAAGTTCGACTAAATGACACGCTGCGTTTTGAGTTGCACGGCCAGAATGGTGATATGCACGGCCGTGCACCCTGGCCGTGCGAGTCGGGAAATCTGGTTTTAAGCCAAATTCCGAAACAAAGAAGGGGAGAGCTGGGTTTTTGGATCCCAAACACCCAAGGGACGAACCAAAGAGAGAGAGGGCGATTTGAGGGCATTCTTGGAGTAGAGAAGGAGGATTTCTTTGCCTTGGAAGCTTGAGGAACAAGCCCGGACTTGAAGACTGATCATCTGAAGATTCTTACTGCAGTCTCTCTCTTCTCTATGGAGTAACTTCCCTTCACTTAGGTTTTGAGGAACCCTAGCTATGTTTGTTTGATTGGATGATTGTATGAGTACTCTGACTTGATAATCTTGAGTTCATATTCAATCTATGCATGTTTTCATGATTCAATTCTGCTTTAGTCGAGATTATTGATTCTGCTTTGATCCTATGAGAGGGAATACCTGATTAGGTCAATAGAGCACCATAGATTGATAGTAGTGGATCGATTGCTTTAGTCGAGGGTTGATTCACTGCTTTGTATCGATTGAGAACCCCTTTCGATAGAGGGAGTCTAGTTCAGAACGCCTTGATCAGTTGTTCTAGAGAAGGATACGTCCCTCTAGGCAATTGACTCAAGAGGGCCTTGTTCCTTTAGTCGAGACTCAAGGTCTAGTCAAGGATTCTCCGCATTGTGAATGAAAGTGAAACAGGTTAGAGATCATCAATCATTAATCTGGCTAGTGGCTAGGGGGAATCATACCTAAGTGAGTTTCCAACCTGTAATTAGATTAACTTTAACTGTAGTTTGCTAGAGTAGTTTTAGTTCTTTCATCTTAATCTGGTTTGCTAAATAATAAACTGAAGTTGAGTAATAGTAACTCTAGAGACCCGTGGATTCGATATTTATCACTTGAGCCACTATACTGCAGTCCCTTCCATTGGTTACACTTGGCCTTTGTTAGGAGTTGTGTTTTAGAGCATCACGTACTCAAAGGTATCATACTGCAAATTTATTTAATATATCAAATATTCCACACAACTAAGAATTTCAATCCACTAAAATTTTATTTTGAAATAATAAATTACTAACCCCTGCGTTAAGTCCTGCTGCTCTCCGTGTGACTGAACGTCTAGTAACATCTCGATACCACTCGAGATGCTCCGAGTGGTAGGCTAGAGTCTCCTGAGTATATGGCCTAGTCGCTATATACTCATGTCGATGACTCCACAAATCAATCGACTCTCTGGAGGCGTGCATCAACCGCTGCCCTCGCGATGGCCCACGAGTTGTCTTGCGAAGAAACCACCTAATCTCAGCCTCAGGATCTGGATGATGAGGCTCGTTCTGCATCATGTCAAACTGTCGGAGTACCCGATCTGGATGGTGCCACATCACTACTAAAAAGCAGATCAGTGGAACCACTGCTCGGAAGGTATCTGACTGGGGAACGGAACCCCTAAACTGCAGGTCTCTCTCCCAGTAAGGCAGCCACTACACAGAAAGGTGGGCACATTATTACAACTTAGTCTAAAACAAACTAATGTGAACCACAAACTATTCTTGTATGAAATGTTATTACTAACCACGATCGTCTCCAGCTCGTCAAAAAACAACTTATAACTGAAGAGCTGGTCACCATGCTGACGGGTCATGGCCGGAAGCCATCGAGCACCATGCGGAGATGCGTCCGGTGTAATAGGCTCATCCTTCACTGTATGTCGTGGTGCTATCAATGGGAATCGCTCCCACGCCCAGAGCTGCAGCAAGGCGACCCAACCACCAAGGTCACCTCCGGTGGAAGAGGACTGCGTCATATGCAGAACCGACCTACCTATCTCACAGTATAGGTAGACTAGAACAGCTGCTCCCCAAGCGTATCCTCCCACGGTTTGCCAATTCTCCAACAGAAGTAGATAATGCAGGTGAACTGTAGCTCCAGTCCGATCGGGGAACAACATAAACCCAATCAAAGATAGGGCATACGCTCGTGCAAACTGCCCTGTAATCTCTGCTGATGCATTTGGCGGCAGATTGTTGAAATGCTCCCTAAGCCAACTAAGCTTAACGACACCCCCGCTAAGATCATTAGGAGCATGTCCTAACATCCTGGTACACGTCTCCGACCACTCACGATCTGGTACGTCTACTATGACGTCCTCACCGTCGATCGGTAAACCGCTCAGTGTGGCAACGTCCTCAAGAGTGATCGTAACCTCACCGACCGGCATGTGAAATGTCGATTTCTCAGGACGCCAACGCTCTACTAGAGAGGTGATCAAAGATGCATCTATACAACCAGTCATAGGGACCAACTGCTGCATGCTAAACAAACCGGCATCCTGGAGATACGACTCATAACGTGGATGGTACGTGACCAATTTGGTCGTAACTCGAGTCTAGTAAACACGATCACCAGCCTATAGTGTACAAAACTTATATTAATTCAATTTCATGGCGTAATTCTATTTTCAGAACATATTGTAATATCTATCTAATTTACTAAAAATATATATAATGAAAACTATTACTAATTTCACATGCAATTATAATATTTCAATTTACCTAGTAAAATCAATCTAATTTAGTAAAACATATCTAATCAAACTAATACTAATTTCACAAAATTCTAATCTAACTAGCTAATGAACTTTAATGAAATAAAATACATAAAATACTTACCTCGTTAATCCAAACTGAGTCGGCACGATGTTGACCATGTGCCCAAAGGAGTACTGAATCGACCGGAGCTGTATCTATCGTCGCAGGTGATCGTCTCGTGGAATGCCTGTCAAGAATCCTAGGAACTGCAAAAAAAAAAAAAAAACAGAAAAGAAAAACCCGCCGGCAGCGAGTTTCCGGTGGCCGGCGACGACATTCTGGTGGCCGGCGGCGACTTCCCGATGGTCGGCGGCGAATTTACAGTGGAAGAATTGCTCACCTCGGTACCGATCGCGTGCTTGTTGTCCTCTTCCAAGGCCTCTTCCTCCGGCGGCCGCCTGTTCTTCATCGGAGTCCGACATCAAAACCAGAAAAACCCAGATCTGGTTTTGTTCAGCCGCTCTTCACTCCTGCGCTTCCGCGTGACTCTCGGTCGTCTCCGCACGAGTCCGGGGCGAGACCGCGGTGGATTGCTCGGTTTTGTGGCGGTCGATGATGGGGGTTGGGCGATGGTGGGTTTCTGGCGAGAGGACGGCGAGAGAAGGGGGTGCGTCGCTGCGGAAGGGGCGGGGTGGAGAAGAAGATAAGACTCGGGGTTTCTTTTATGCGAACCCGCGTGAGTCTGGCCCGTTTCTTCCTCTCTTATGCGAACTCGTATGAGTCTGCTGCGGGTCCGCCCAAGTTCATTTCGGATCCGCATTTCAAACTACTAAAATTGAGACTCATGCGAGCCCGCGTCTGTTTGCCCACGAAAACACAATATCTGTGTCATTATATTTAATACCACCATATTGGTGGTAAATAAAAAAAAAACATTATTTTGGGAATTAACCCGAGGAAAGGCGGATTGATTTTTTTTTTTTTTTATTTCTTTAGCTATTCGGTTGGCTGATAAAAAGCTGAATCGGAAGGATATGGTCTTTCTTATGGGATTCGAATTCGAAGCTATGGAAATTAGTATCTGGATTTGATTGTATTCCCTAAACTGATGAGATGATTTGTTTGGCAGATGATTTACGAAATGCTACATGTAGTAATGTTCCTTACACACTAATTTCGTGGCTCTGTCCAGGTTGTATTTTTTTTAAAGGGAAGAAAGCCTAACACACTAATTTCCTGGTTCTCCATTAGCTTAGGGTTTTTGGGGGGAAGGGTTAGATGCTTAGATTGATTTACATTGTTTGATAGTATCGGTTTTTGATAATGTTTGTGTGTTTGTGGGATAACGATCTGGATTATCCTACGAAGCTCAGTATCCTCTGTGGCTGTGGGCGCACGGTTGTGAAAGATTTATTTTAAAAATAAAAATTAATGGTACAAATTCAATTTGTATCTACATTTATTATGTACAAATTTATTTATACTGCAAATTGAGCGGGTACCTTAATGTTATGGTACAATTTAAATTGTGTCTATGTATTTTTAGACAAATTCCTTCATAGCATACACTGAGCTTGTACCTTTAACGTTATAATACAAATTTAACTTGTACATAGAATTACCGGTGCTTATGACTTGTGAACATTGTAATATTCATAGGTTTGAAGTTAATGGCTTTAGATTTCTTTTCAAGATATATATCGTGTACAGTATATCCTCTTTTTCTTTCTCGAGGGATGTGAGTACTTTTTTTTAATAATGGGATGTGAGTAATCTCTTGGAAAAAACCATTTCGATCCAAATTTAATAAAAATAATTCTCAAAACCTTAAAGAAATTTTATGCATTATTAAATTTTCAGATTTCAACTGCAATCCTATCAACATAAAATTTCCGCTTAAAGAGATTATAAAGTGAATCCGAGATAAATAAAAGTTACCCTGGACCTTGATTATGAAATGTTATCTTGATTTTATGAAAAAATTGAGAATTTTATCAGTCAAAATTATGTCATGGTCCATGTTGAATATGCAAAATTGTGCCATTACATTTAATTTTTCTTGTATTTATTGGGGGGAATTAAAAACAATAGCAGCGTTTGCTGACCTTTTAAACGTGAAAGATAAACCTTGTATATCTATCTCTGAATCTCTCTATCAACATAACTTGGTTTGAAAGACACTGTTAATAGCAATGAGCCTGAAACGGACGTAATATATATCATGTCAGTTCAAAGGTCGGTCGGGGGAAAAAAAGGAGCGACTGACTGGGCTATACGAATTTAATGAGAATGGTTAGTTGGCGGGAAGGAGAACAGATGGCCGGGCCAACTTGGGCCACTGGCAGTTGGGAGTTCGGCGTTGGATTTGTGCCTGCTACTGCCGAACCCTTCTTCTAGACGACTTCATTTAACACAAACACAAACACAACCACATCTATTCCTTCGCTCCCAAGATTGCTCATTGAGCTGCTCTTGGTTTTAGTCCCTTCAGCTACCACACGCTCTCGAGGACGTCCTAGCGAGCGTGATTCACAAACATTGGTGAAGCAAATCCGTCAGTGGTAAGGAGACACTTTCCACCATACAATTCGTTAGGTGGCTACTACGGGGACTACTGTCTGCTACTAATGTTGCCTCTTCCATGGTTTCTGTTCTTCCTTCTTTCATGAAAATGAACCGACCACTTGCCATAGCTCTGCTCGGCTACCTATTGTGCCGACAATTGGCTGCTGTCCTTTTTAAGCACACTAATGAAAACACACGATATTAAGACCGGCCATAATATACACCCACAGCTTTTCAAAAGCATCACCAGGTTCAATATGGTTATTCTGCTAACAGTGTAAGCTGTTAGTATATACTAACACGGTCGGATTTGAGGCCACGTAGGCGAGCCGCGATTGGACGGTGGAGGGGGAGAAGAGCAGCTTGTGGCTCGGCTGAACCAAGCCTCTTCCTTTTTTTTTTGTTACAATTCAAAAAAACCCAAACTTTTTCATTTATGTTTAATTTTCTTTTCTCTCTCCATCATTTCATTTTCCTTTCTCTCTCACTCTCCAAAACTGACTGCTCTCTTCTGTTCTTCTTCTTCTTCCTCTCTCTCTCCCAAATAATTCAAAATACCTCTCCACAACGACGGGTGTGAGAAATACGACGCCGGCGACGAGGGCTACGGGCAGGAAGAAGACGGCGGTCCTTGGCAACGCCGGTAGCGGTGCTTGAAGGAAGAAGAAGTCGGCCGAGCAAGAAGGAAGACATCGACGCCAGTAGCGCGAGGAAGACGACTACACAAGCTGCGAAGAGAAGAAAGTTTTTGAGGTAAGCATCTTCCTTTCTCCTAATTCATTGACGGTGAAGGCGGATCTTTGAGGTAGGTGTTTTGGATCTGAGATTCATTGTTAGGGATCTGGGATTCTTGTCGGGGGATTTGAGATTCGATTTGGGGGATCTGGGATTCTTTTGATTTGGGAGATTTTGATTTCTTTCGATTTGGGGGATCTGTGATTTTTTGTGGCTGGATTACATATATTTGATTTAGGGTTTCATAGATTCGACTGGATCTGAGTTTTTTTTTTTTTTTGCTTCGTTTTTTGGATCTGAGATTCATTGTTAGGGATCTGGGATTCTTGTCGGGGGGGTTGAGATTCGATTTGGGGGATCTGGGATTCATTTGATTTGGGGGATTTGGATTTCTTTCGATATGGGGGATCTGGGATTTTCTGTGGCTGGATTACATATATTTGATTTAGTGTTTCATAGATTCGACTGGATCTGAGTTTTTTTTTTTTTTGCTTCGTTTTTTGGATCTGAGATTCATTGTTAGGGATCTGGGATTCTTGTCGGGGGATTTGAGATTCGATTTGGGGGATCTGGGATTCTTTTGATTTGGGGGATTTGGATTTCTTTCGATATGGGGGATCTGGGATTTTCTGTGGCTTGATTACATATATTTGATTTAGGGTTTCATAGATTCGACTGGATCTGAGGTTTTTTTTTGTTTGCTTCGTTTTTTGGATCTGAGATTCATTGTTAGGGATTTGGGATTCTTGTCGGGGGATTTGAGATTCGATTTGGGGGATCTGGGATTCTTTTGATTTGGGGGATTTGGATTTCTTTCGATTTGGGGGATCTGAGTTTTTTTGTGGCTGGGATTTCTTTCGATTTGGATTTCTTTTGATTTGGGGGATTCGTTTTTTTATGTCGATATTGTTTGGGGTTTTTGGATTTTGCTCGTTAATTTGATATTTTTTTACCTGGAAAATTGTTTAGCTGGCATGGGATACCATTTAGTTTAATGTGGATATTGTTTGGTGGTTGATTGTCCGGATATTGGTTATGTGATGCATAGATATTTGTATGCTAGGTATGGATATTTTTATGCCTTGTATGGATATTAGTTCAATGATATTAGCTATTTTCAGGAATTGTGCAAGATGGCAAAATCCAAAAGGTGTTCGATGCCAGCTCCTCCAAGAGAAGGGAAGGCGGAGACACATCACTGGCTCAATCCAGACGCATCATGCTGGGAAAACAAAGATTTTGACAATCTTGACCTAAATCAGGTACATAGATGTTGTCTTTGCTTCTTAAGTGACATGGTTTCATATAGTAAACTAAATATTTTACAACATATGTAGCTTGCGGCAATGGACTCAATGGTTGAAAGCATGATCCAAATGTGGAGGGCTCGGGACGACGCGCTCAAAAAAATTATCAAGCGTCAGCAAGACAAAAGTTGAACTATTGCTTTCTCATTTCTTATATGGTTGTGCTTTTTCGGATTTGAAATTCTTGGATTGCCAAGTTGTAATGACATTAAATACTAGTTTTATCGCGATTTGTCTATCAAACGACTCTTTTTATTAAGAATGTCGAGTTTTTTATTCTAGAATATTATTTGCTCGTCGAAAACACATCTCCACAAAACAAATATCCAAACCACTCAAACTAATATCCGACTGTCGCACTAACATCCGTTCTCAATTACAAATATCCATACTACCCAGACTAATATCTCACCGTCTCATACTAATATCTAATCATCCCGAAATTAATATTCTCACTATCACAGACTAATATGTGACCACATATCCAGCCATAGTCTCTTAATTAGCAATTATCATAGGTTGAAAAAGACCTTACTTCCAAATTTTCATCAAAAAATATATATATATATATATACACTATTTCTTCATACTTGAAAACCAATGTAGATAACCATCCATGCAGAACAAAAATTCAAACCACCCAGACTAATATCCGAGTGTCGCAGACTAATATCCACTCACCATCACAAATATCTACACCACCCAGACTAGTATCCCTTCGTCTCAGACTATTATCCAGTCATACCATAATAATTATCCTCACCATCATAGACAAATATCCACCACACACTGACTAATATCTTACCCCCGCAAACTAATATCCGACTACTCAGACAAATATCCACACATCACAAACTAATATCCTCCTATCCATAATAATATCCTATCACTGGAGACAAATATCGTCGAGATTATGTTTTGGTTTCAAGAAGAGTCGCACTTGTGCATTGCACGACTCACTGGCTTGCGTTGTCAACATTCGCGCTGTGAATTGATCTCTCAGATATAAGGAACACCATTGATGACAAAATTTCTTCAAATATTGCATCCATTGGTGACCATCGACAGTTTCACTACCGGGAAAACAATCAGAAACCATGCTGCTCCATGCCTCATCAAACGTCTCAGACAAATATCTAGTGACACCTAAATAATATTGTAAATATAACAGAATAATATCTATAACACACTGACTAACATCCACCACAAACTAAATAGTATCCAGTATGTACTAACTAATATCCGCCACACTGACTAATATCTTATAGTTGTACACTAATTCAAATAGTTACCAAAAGTGCTAGATGCTTAAATAAACGTTGGACAACATCTTAATAGTTACCAAAAGTGCCCCATTAGAATATACAAACGTCCAAGAAAATTTCCGAAAACATGAACTAATATCACTTCAAACCAAAGCTAGACCCTAAACTCTTAACCATCTTCCCAACACAAACCCTAAACCATAAAAACTATTGTTATTTAATGGACAGTTACCAAAAGTGTCTCATTAGAATATCCAAACTTCCCAGAAAAATATATGAAAATATGAACTAATGAACCATGAACCCTAAAACTAAAATGAATATCCACACTACCCAGAAGAATATCCACACCACCCAGTCTAATATCCCACCGTCTTAGAAAAATATCATGTGATCCCAAAATTAAGATTATCCATATATAACAGACTAATATCCATCACACACAGACTAATATCTTATTGTTTTACACTAATCCGAATAGTTACAAAAAGTGCTAGATGCTTAAATAAACAAAGGATCACATCAGAATAATTACCAAAAGTGCCCCATTAGAATATCCAAACGTCCCAAAAAAATAACCGAAAACATGAACTAATGAACCCTAAACCCTAAAACTAAAAAGAATATCCACACTACCCAGACAAATATCCACACAACCCAGTCTAATATCCTTCTGTCTCAGAAGAATATCATGTGATCCCAAAATGGATATTATCACTATGAGATAATAATATCCATCACATACTGACTAATATATGATAGTTGTAGACTAATCCGAATAGTTACCAAAAGTGCTAGATGCTTAAATAAACAAATGATCACATCGAAATCGTTACCAAAAGTGCCCATTAGAATATCCAAACTTCCTAGACAAATATAAAAAAGCATGAACTAATATCAATTCAACCAAAAGATAATATCCGAACCATGTAAACTAATATCCATTCATTGCAAACGACACAAGACTAATAATTAAACCTTTAACCCTAAAAAAAATAATAAATCATAAACCCTAACACTAACACCCTAATCAATTTACCAAAAAAGCCCTATTAAAATATCCAAAAGTCCTAGAAAATTTTCGAAAATACGAACTAAATATCAATTCAAACCTAAGCTAGACCCTAAACCCTTAACATTAAACCGTAACACAAACCCTAAATCATAAAACTATTATTATTTAATGGGCCCTCGGCCCATGGGCCCTCGGCGGGCAGCCCTAACTAAGGTTGCAAGCCTTATGTGTTAGGACTTGCTAGTGTGTTTAATTTCCTAGTGTGTTTAATTTGATGTAAGAAACAATATTCCAATCCTTCACAAATTGAAAACCCGAACCATAAACCCTAAAACTTAAACTCTAAATTGGTGTAATCAGTTTCGGTTGGTTGGGTTATTTTGGGGTTTGGTAAATATTAGTTTAATGATGGATATTGGTTTGCGAAGGAAGAATATTAGTTCATTTCAACTAGGGATGGCAATGAGGCGGGTTTGGGGCGGGTTTGCTTAAACCATCCCCATACCCATCTTCAAATACCCAAACCCATACCCGCCCCATACCCATGCGGGGGAATGTTTTGCAAACCCATCCCCATACCCGTGGGTTTCGGGTACCCATGGGTAATACCCATACCCGTACATCCAACATTATTATACCTAAAACTTACAAGAAAAGTTCTAATTATAATTCTAAACGAACATATTATATCATGAAGTCAATAAAACACGGTCATTTTTTTAATATGATTCAAAGATTATGATCCTAAAATATCCATTAATACATAATATAGAGTATAATATTTTTCAAATTATTATGTTCTAACTCGATACATCTACTAAATAATAATTAACTAACATAATCTTGTTGACAAGAGGGAAAGTGAAAGAGTGAAATGAGAATTGAGAGAAATGAATTAGATTTTGATTAAGGCGGTCAATCGATTGCATTTCTACTATTTATTTTCTCAAGTTATCCTCATCATCATTGATAGATTATAATTTGATGCACATATTTTTTATATATGAAGAAATTATCTTGGTGGGGCGGGTATGGGGCGGGGGAGGCTAAAACCATACCCGCCCCATACCCATCAAACTTTTTGCGGGTTTTACCCATACCCGCCCCATACCCGGTCAAAGCGGGGATTCCCCGCGTTGAATGGGTCGGGGGCGGTCGGATACCCGCGGCCATGGGTTTGATTGCCATCCCTAATTTCAACAATGATGCAAAGTAATATCAACACAATAGAAAATAATATCGACTGAAAACAAATAAATATCCACACAAACAAACATACATAAATATCAGAGGGGCCCCATCAATTTTCGTTCTCTTTCCACTCATATCCATTCTCCCGCCCAAACTCAAGCCGGGCCCACCAGCCCACCACGCCACCGCCGCCACATGCTGGGCCGGGTTTTACACGTTGGCCCACCTACAGCTCACTTAAGTGAGCCACCACCAAGCCGCCTCTCCCCTCCGTTGGATGAAACATGGGCCGACGTGGCCCAAAATCCTGCCCTGTTAGTATCTGCTAACACTTTGAGCAGTTAGCAGATTAACTTCTGCGCACCAGGTTACAGACAGCAGTAAAAAAGTACAAAAAAGCAACTGGGTGGTGGATCTAATTCCCCACTTTACAGCTTTCTCTACCGTAATCGAAAGATCAGTTCTTTAATCTGTATACAGCTACAGAAGAACAGAAGCATTAGCAGGGGAAAATGAGAGAGGTCTATCCGCAGAATCACCCAACTACTGATTGCTATGTATTGTAGTCGGAAGCAGCCTTGTTGACATGTACGGGAAATGTGGGCTGCTCGATGAAGCTCAAAGCGTCTTCGATAAAATCAGCGTAAAGAACTCTGTTCCTGGTCAGCATTGCTCGGTGGATACTGTCAAACCAGCAATCTGAAATCCATCATCGGAATATATAGAGAGATGGGTCAGAATGATCTTTTACAGCTTTGGTACCATGCTTTGAGCTTGTGCTGGCTTGGCAGCCATCAGGCAATGTAAAGAAGTTCATTGCCAGTAAAAGCAACGAACTTCTTTACATTGCCTGATGGCTGCCAAGTCAGCACAAGCTCCAAAAAAAAGTTCATTGCCAGTATGTGAGGAGAGGTGGGTGGGGCAATGTCATTGTGGAATCGGCTTTAGTCGACCTCTATGCAAATTGTGGTTGTGGATTTTGCTTACAGGGTGTTTGAACAAATGCCAGTGGAACACGATGATTAGCAGGTTTGCACAGAATGGAAGCGCCAATAACGCTCTTGCAGTGTTTGATGACATGGTCTAGCAGGATGTGAAGCCAGATTATATTACCTTCATAGGAGTTCTTTTCGTGTGTAGTCATTCTGGTTTCGTTGATCTAGGGAGGAAGCATTTTGCATCTATGATCCATGAATATGGTATCAGACCCGGCACCGAGCAGTACAATTGCAACAATACACAATCTATACTGACTTTAACATGACCGCCAAATTGGGAGAAGAAAGAACAAGAGTATGTGCTCTTACAAATTAAACCTGAAATCCTTGGCAAATGCTGCCTATACAATATACACCTTGATGCCTTCATAACGGTATGGAGAACTAAGTCACATCATGTTCAATCTTCGATATCTGAATCTGAAGTAGTATGTTGAGAATGACTCTCAGAATCCGAGAATTCCTGTGAATCAAAACCAAACCTCATATCCTGATCAACCATCTCAGCAAGATCATCCCTATCAGCAATTCTATAGGCATCTACCAAAGCCTTGAACATAGACTCAGAACGTTCGATCTCTCCATACTTCAGCTGGGTATAAACCCTCTTCAAACCTTCCACCATACCTGCTTTTCCATAACAGTGGACCAAATTGATATGCGTTACAATATCCGGTTCAACCCCATCATCTTGCATTCTCATGAACATGTTCAAAGCCTTGTCGATTTTCCCAGACAATCCATACACATAAATTGCAACATTATAAGCAAATCGATCCAGAACCACTTTGGCTGCTTTAGTGAACCCCTCACAGGACTCCAGTGCTAAACTGTGTAAACCCACCATGGAGAAAACAGATGCTATTATACTTTGAGCTGCATAGGGTTTTGCATCTAGATAACTCGATTCGAGCTCTTTAACAGCTTCAGATGCTACCCCTCCTTTTTTCAAGATGGTGAATAGTAAGCTGAACGTCCAGCCATCAGGTGAGAGCTTCTTCTCAATCATCTCATGCAACAGCTCCCCACAAGCTCGAAGCTGGCCATTGGTCGAGTAACAAAGCATCGCTTTGTTGTAGGAAATGCAGTCGCTTAGTAAACCCGACTGTTTCATCTCATCAGCAACATCAATAGCTTTATCTAGCATCCCCATGCTCTTGTATAAATACATCATGGTTCCGTATGATATCTCATCAGCCAAACCTTTCTCTTTCAACCCGTTAAAAACCATCTCGGCTTCTGAAACCATCCCAAATTCTGCATATAGACTGATCATGCTATTTGATGCAACTGAATCTGGACCACCCTCCAAAAGTTTAGTCTTTTCATAAATTTGTTTAGCACCATCAAAGCATCCCAGCTTACTATATACCTTAAGAAGGGATGTTAATACAATCTGATTTGGTGAAACCCCGGTTTCTTCCATTACGCTAAAGTATCTTAGAGCCTCTTCGACATTACCACTTTCTGCAAAACCATCAATTAGAGCCCCATACACAACTACATTAGGTTTTACCCCTGCCTCTAACATTTCCTGGTACGTACTGACTGCATCAGATAGCTGCCGTAGGCGGACATAGCATGCAATAACCGAAGAAAATGTTGAACATTGTGGTTTAAAACCCGCTCCTTTCATCTCAGCTAACAGGCTCCTTGCTTTCTCAACCAAATCACCTCCTGATAACATTTGGACTACGGAATTGTATGTGCATTCATCAGGCCAAGTACCGTGATTCCTCATGGTCCTAAATAGAGAAAGTGCTTTATCATAAAGCTTTGCCTTACCGTAAGCTTTCACCATAACGTTATATTCCAACACATCTTTCTTCAAGCGTGCACCATCTCTCTTCCCGTGAAATATAGCCTCAGCTTCAGCCCAAAGCCCCTTCTCTGCATAGACATTCATAATTGCTGCTCGTGTCTTTGCTGACAATGAACCATTGGCTAGACACTTTTCTAAAAAGATCTTTGCCCTATCACGTAACCCTTCATCAATATACATCCGGATAATACCTGGCATTGAATGTTGATCAACACTTCGAGAAGTCTTCTCCATTTCTTCGATTATATTCTCCATCTCTCCGACCATGTGCCTCTCACATAACATAAGTAGAAGAGTTCGATATGTTACACTATCAGGGGAAAGACTAACCTCCCTAATCTTTCTATAAGAATTTATGGCTGCATCCACGTTTCCTGCTTCTGCATGGAGAGATATGAAGATGTTGTAAGTTGTGGTATCGGGAGGAATCCTTCTTTCCTCCATTTTCTTAAGCAAGGACTCTGCTTCTGATAAGTGTCCTAGGGTTCCACAGGTAAAGATCATTGTATTGAAAGTTATAGTATCCATTGCCACACCCGACTTCAACATTTCCGCAAAAGTATCAGCTGCATCCTTCAAACGACCAGACTTCCCATAAAGATCGATCAATGTATTGTAAGTGGATGTCAATCGTGGCTTCCGACCAACAGTATTCATTTCATCTGATGCAACTTCAACCCCTGGAGTAGGAACTCTCCCGCCTGTCTTGAAAAGCTCAGTGGATAAAAAGTACTTCAAACTAACTGGTGCAGATGAAGACACGTCATCGAAATCAACTGCAGAATCGAATTTAAGATCATCCAAATCAACATGTCCAACGCACCATTGTCTGTAAAACCTATCTGCCCGATCGAACTCCCCTGCATCCTTCAAAACCTTGATAACCGAATTCATCGTTACTTCATCAGGGAAAAGCCCTCTATGTTTCATATGCTTAATCCACAAAAGCGATTCTTGAACAAGACCAGCTTTCCCATACACATCAACCAGCATCCCGTATGTGTTGTTAGTTGGGAAAACACCACTCTTTGCCATCTCAACCCAGCAAAGCCTTAAGTCGTCCCATTTCTGAGCTCTACCCAAAGCCCTAAGCACAATATTATAGTGAATAGCATTTGGTACGTAATCTTTCTGGGATTTAAAGAATTCAAAAACTATAACTACTTTCTCCCAACCCCTCTGTTCTTTGAGAATCACAGTCTGTTCTTTGGCGCTCAAATTCTCACAACTGCCATGAAGGGTCTTGTCAATATCCTCAGCAGACTCCAGAGAACGCAAAATGGAAGGGATAACGCCTCCGTATTTCCTTTTCTTACCACGAAAAGAGGAACTTCTGGAGGGCAGAGTTAGAGAATTCGACTGACAACGAAGCTTAAACCCACAAGATATTTTAGCTGGCTCGCTGCTGTAGCACGAGGGGTTCAAGAAACTATATCTTCTTGAAGGAAGTTGGGGGCCGCACTGTGGTGAAGAAATTGAAGAAGGATACCGTTGGGTGCGGGGGAGTTGATTAAACCCTAGAGAAACCCTACCCTGGGAAGAAGGAGAATGAAGAGGGCGGAACTTACTTTGAGCGAAGATGCGAGCTTGGAAGCTTTCATGGCTTATTTCCTTGGAACTGTGACAGTGGCTGTAACTGGTAGTGCAAGTGTGAATCATTTTCTCCTTCTTCAGCGACTTTACGGGTTTTCTGATTTCGTACAGAGGAGGAGAAATGGTGGGTTTGGTTTTGCTGGGCGCTTGTTGCTTGTTTCCAGCAAAGGTTTCGATATTTTGCTGCGAGGGAGCCTCCACTCAGTCCAGACTCCAAGTGCTAATTTGTCTGTTTATTTGGTTTCTATTAACGAGTGAACAAAACCTACGGAATTCTAATCCACCCTTGCCATTGTGTATTTGGTCACTTTCTCCAATTCAAAGTTCAAATCCAATCCAGCAGATGCAGATCTACTCGTAAGAAAATCGGTAAAACTTTAATTAGGTTTTGAAAGAGAAAATTCAAATCCAAGAGGCCGATTGGCAAATGGAAGATCATGTGTTCTATATCCTCCTTTGTCATTGGACCTTGCTTAGCACGTTCAGTCAGCTGTCAACGATTCGGTTGAGGGTCGACGGGCCAGGGTTTGACCGATATCCGTAAATATATTAGTGTTTATGGGTTCACAAATTATTCGAACACTAACATTCTAATGAATCTACTAAGTTATTGTATTGATTTTCGTATATATTGGGCACTAACAATCATATAATGGAATTTAGGATTAAACTCTAAGAAAATTTATTTCTCATAAAACAATCATCATGAAGAAGTCTCTATTTATACAATTTCCCGCGTCGTTACAAGATCCTCTATGATAGATAATTTTCACGCTGGGTGCGAGTTCTCGATATGAGTATTGTCCAAATCAAAATCAAAATCCAACCGTAAGTTTTAAATTCAAAAAAATATTTTGATTGCTTGGAAGGTGATCATTATTCCATCCAAATGTTTAGTTGAAAAGTGTTAGCAACAACATTATAAAAAGTTTAGGAGTAGCTCTCTCGTTTGTTTCATGGATTTAAAAATTAGGGTTTTGTGATTTAAAAATCCAAAAATCTATCAAAGATTTGAAATATTATGGATTTGAAACAATCATTTGTTTGTTGAGATGTTTCGATCATGGATTTAAGGATTTGGGATTTAGAGGTTAAAGTCCATAATTACCATACTATAATTTACTATTTGTTTGTCATATTTATGATATGTACTCAAACAATGAGAATACATACTAAAAGGCATAATGTTGTCACAAGGACAATAATAGTTACCAATTCCTTGTCTTCCATTTCAAAAGTAACATATAACAACATATATTAGAATCGGAAGAACAAAGAATTCACGTTCGATGAAAAGGTCAAAGGAAACTACAACAAAGAAAAAGGCATATAAATTTTAACTCATGTTTGCACATTAATTGAATAGTTATATTATTACTAATTAATTGATTAATTATAATGTAAAATAGGTAAAGTTGAGGTCAATCTTGGAATATTAAAATTTTACGAGGGCATATGGGTAAAACCCCATTATGGATTTGTGGCATGTTCCAAATCCCACATCAATATTACGGATTTACAAATCTGTGGGATCCACGAATTTGGACCCTTGAAATCTATGAGTCCCACAGATTTGGTCCTTATAAAAACTGCAAACAAACGATGAATTTCCCTTAAATCCTTTATGAATTTTATTTTGGTACCAAATTAATCATCTAAATCCACGAATCAAATGACCCTCAATCTCATAAATTGTTGTCTAACCTTTCATACTCGTTTATTCTAATTCAATACCTTGGTGAATGTGTGATAAAACTATGGCTGACAACTTGTTCGGGTGGAGATAATCATATATAAATCATTTTCGAATCGTGATCTTACAATAACGATCATTCTAGTAGACTAACATTAATGAAAATATGATATAACATACACAAATTAACCAACCTGTTTGAGCTGCGATACCAGGACCCCGAACTCCTCCGCTCTTGCTCCTTGCATACTCTTTCTTCGTTGTCCCACCTACACACAAGGCACAACAGAGGGGGGCACCCGGGCCCGTCAATCCCGCGACGCTCAAATTAGTTCGAGTTCTAGAGAGAGAAGTGCATTACCCTAGTGTTTGTGAGAGAATCCGACCCACTTAAATGTCACCTACCACTTACTATTTATACTTACCCAGCTCTTGATCGGGCTTCTTCAAACTAGCTCCATGTCAGCATCACATTAAATGCTTTCTACTTTTGTCGACTGGGCGCCCCGACCAATGTGTCAGTCTTCCGACACATAATATGCACCCGACCAGGGGGACCGCAGACAATCCATAGTTTTTTGGACTCTTCAAAGTTTCGTCTGAGACTCCCTTCATCACACTCGGGCCTGGCCCACCTGGCCTTGCTAATGGGCTAACCTTCTTGATGATGCCCTACCAAGTCTCATTGGGCCTCTATTTGGGCTTCTTTTCACCATACCCCCAACACAACCCGTATGAAGTTCTTGAAAAATGTGATCGCGCCATCTATGAACAATCGTGTCTTAAGATCTTTGATATGTTGCAAAAAAGTTGAAATATTTTTAGGGGAACGAGTTAGAATTTGGTCAAAAGAAATACTTATAACTCGTGAGAAATATAAAGGATTAATATATTTGTATGATCCAAACTTTTTACATATTAAACATTCTGGCCAATCTTTTCGATTTATAATTTCGTGGTCTCAACTATGTATCAAAGTTACAAAATTGGCCAAACTTGAGATTTGACTGTTAATTTGGACGGTCAAGACCGTTGACTAACGGTCAACCCGACACATCACTGTCAAGTCATCATAAAATATTTAAAATATTCACAATTTTCACATATTTCTAATTTAATTATTATAAATTAAAAAAATTATATAATACCTTAGTTAAACCAAAAATAAAAAACGAAAAAAAAAAACTAAATACTTATCATATCCCCTCTCCCCAAAATGGATGCCATCGATTTGTTCCTCCTCTCCGTTGTCCTCCTCGCCATCTCGGTTGACCCTTCTTCCGTCAATCCCCCTCAAACCTAATCCTCCAATCACTTTCCCACAATCCAACCCATCTAATTGAAATCTCTCTCTCCGCTCTCTGCTTTATCTTCTTCTTCCCAGAAATCCCAAAAATTCTCAAACTCCCTTCTCAATTCTAAACCCTAAGTCTTTCGAGCCATCTCTATCCTCCCGCTCTATGCTTAACCCTCCTCGCCCTCTCTCCCCAAAGCCGCCTCCGCCTAATTCCAACTCGAACTCGCAGCTCTCCGTCACCATCTTCACCACTTAACTTCTAGTCGCTGATTCTCTCAGCCAAATTGATCGACTTCTGCATTTGGTTCGCCGACAATCTCTACAAGTCACCACAGGCACTTTTTCAATCTAAATCGCCACTTACACTAATTCAATAGAAGAGGATGATGGTGACGAGTGGCGGGCAGAATCGACAAAAAGGATTCCAGAGAAAACGGAGGTTGGAGCGGTTGGGGAAATCGCGATTACTAGTTCTGAAGACAGGCTGCCTTTGGAGACAGAGGCTACGGGAAATGGCGACTGGGGGATCGATATACTCAAGATATTGAGGAAAAGAGATCTACCTCCTCTGGTCCAAGCTGAGGTACCGATTGTCGAGCAACGAGTTCGATGATACAGCGCGCTTGCTTGTTGCATCATCGGATTTTGTTTCCTCCAATTTTAGTCATAATACAGATATTGGTAGTATGTGGATTTTGTGAATATTTTAAGTGGGTGTATGCTGACTGGGCAATGACATGACGAGTTGACCGTTAATCAATGATATTGATCGTCCAAACTAATGGTCAAATCTCGGGTTTGGCCAATCCCATAACTTGATGCATAGTTGAAGCCATGAAGTTATAAATCGAAAATATTGGCCATGATGTTTAATATGTTAAAAGTTCGGGCCATACAAATATATAGAGTGATGCGGTCAGTTGCATGCTAGAGCATACTTTACATAGTCAGGTGGTTTTTTAGCGAATACTTAATATTTAATATCTCCAACCCGTACTAAAATCATTACTTTGTTGTTGGGTTTGAGGAAATCTCACCCTAACATCATGTCAGTGTGATTTGCTCTAATAAAATCGGATCAAGTTCACCTGGATACCCACATAATGAGTTCTTTTGTAATCTCTAAATACAAACTATATTAAAACCCGTAATATGGACACAAGTTAAGGTGGAGTCTGAAAGATGTTTGATATGATGTAGTAACAGAGGTGACCTAACTGTCTAGATTAGCCTACCAGTAGTATGAAAGATTGTCTTCCCAGAGAACAAATCCAGGCATGTGTAAAACCATGGCCAAATCTAGTGTCCTCCCAGGTTCAACGCTAAGGATTGCACCTGCCATTGATCTTACATTCAGTGGTGGAGCCACAACCAGCCAAGGGAGGTTGGTTGCACTCCTTAGAGTTGTGATGATTGCCTGGATCAAGGGTGGTTTTGTGAGGGTTGGCTAATGGTGGTGAGAATGGTAGGTTCAAGCAAGTACATTGGGAGGAATGAGATGATGATTTATGATTGGGGAATGGAACAAAAGGGAGGTTTGGAAAGTTTGAGCAGGAAGAGAAAAGAGAGGCGCTCGGCTGAGTAGAGAGAGGGAAGAGAGAGATTGGATGATTTCCCTAATTTGATTGTTTATTTTTTAATAATACCAAATGACAATCATACATAGACTTATAGTCTCATTTTCCTAACAACTACCATAATAATCTCATTATCTCTCAATTATTCTCAATAATCCTAAATCTCCTAATATCTCATTGAATATCCTCAAATAACAATAATAATAATGATGTAGTTAAAATTATAACCTGGTGACACGTCATCTATCCGTGCCTCCATCAGTCGTCACCGCTTCAAAACAACCTTGCCTTCAAGGTTGTTAATCCGCATTGGCCTTGCTTGCTTCTGCCACCACTTCCTCTACTTCGTCTTCAAATGTTTCCACCAAGAGCATGAGATTGGCATTTTCTTCAATCGTTCAAACTCAAACTGAAAATCACCTACAGTTATAGTGTTGGTTTGTTTTAGTTTGACCAACTAATCGGAAGCTGACTCGCCTGTACCGCCAAACTGATATGCGAATTCCTCCTTAAACCGCTCCCATGTGATTAGCTCTCCTTTCTCGACATAGGTACACTCCAGCAACTATTGAGCTCCATCCTCGAGGTAAAATGATGCGACATAGGCTTGCCTTTCCTCCGGAATATTCTGATGTCGAAACCATCGCTCCACTCAAGCCACCCATAGCACTGCATCCTCAGTAGTTGAAAATTTAGAAAACTTGATGGTTGGGGTTTTGGGCCAGAACCAGCTACCGTCGTCTCCGTCTCTGTCGTACTAGCCTCCACCTCCTCCCTGTCGACCTTGGGTGTGACTCTCTCGGCCCCCGTACTCATATTCGTGGTTGATCATCTCCCAGTCACCCATCTGATCGCTCCCTCCACCTTCTATTTGTTTCCGTGGTCGATCTCCTGCGCTCTGACTGCCTCTTCCTTTCAGGAATCCCTTGTTATCGATCAGTCCACTGAAATGATGTGCATCCCGGCTTAGTCCCTCAACCGTGCCCCAGCCCAAAATAGCCATCTCCTCCTCGACTGCCCTTAATCGGGTTGAACCTAACTTGGTGGTTCGGCCTGGTCCAACCAAACTCGGTCCGCCTCGCCCTAGCCCTGCTCCGCGTCTCTGGTATGCTCCAGCTCTAGGCTTGGCGTCCGACACCCCCAACTCTATTCTCTCTCGTCTGTCCTGTCGCTGGTATCACCCCGACGCTGGCTCCCATGTGCCACAGTCGCCGCCGCCAGCAGTCTCCTTCCATCACCCGAGCGGTTGCTCGAGCTACTTTTGCGACGGAAGGGAGCCCTCGAGCTGATCCCTGCCCTCCTCGGCGGATCGCTGTTTTTGGGATTGGCGGCTACCATAGCCTGGTAGGTGGCCTTCATGTCGTTCCTTCGAATCAGGGCGTTCATGGCACGTGGTAGCTCGGCGAACCCTCCCTTCCTATGTTGGAGTTTTGGGCCTCAATTGCCTGTCGGCGCTCCTGCCCTGCCATTATTTGCGCTTTTTTCCGTGCTGTAGCAGTTGATTTAGCTTGGTCACCAATATTTTGTGTCCTTCCGCTAGATGCACGTGTCTTGCATAAACCATCTCCATGTCGATTTCTTCCTACATGGTGGGCCTGTCAGACGTCGTCTGGGATCCTTTCGTCTTGCTTATATTTCTGGTCTCTACTATCATATACCGTCGCCTTAATCAGTCTCTGATTCCAACTGATGAGTGTCAGGATCAAAGGTGGTTATCTGATTTGTGAGGATTGGCTAATGGTGGTAAGAATGATGGGTTTAGACTTGTACAGTGGGAAGAATGGGATGGTGATTTATGATTGCGGAATCTATCTATATCTATATTCTATAACATATATTATAGTCGTTCTATAGAAATAATTTGTCACGTCGGTCGTAGCTCATCTCTCATTGCTCCACACTAGCTTTTTCCACTTTTTACCATCTCTTTTCTGAACCGTTTTATAATAAAGCGCAACTATCTTAAATTAGTGATTTAGTAAATGCAAATAAAATAATGAATAATTATGAGCATACCACGTAGAAACAATTTACTCCTTTGAATTATAATTTTTTTATGAATTCTAGCCTCCATTTTGTTCACGATAAAGACTAAATTCTAGCTTTCAACTCTTCCGCCAACAAATTCGTGTTTGTAAAATCGTATCGTGCCGATAATTCGATTGAGAAAATTTCATGTTAAAGTCTAAACCGGTAGACAATTTTTAACGGTATGAAACGATAGAACCTAAATTAAATCACAGTTTCACTATAAAATATTATATCACTGACTTTCCGGTACAATCTCGGGTAGGCTTTGATAATAATTACCATTTGCTTATGTATTTTCTAAGTTCCAACCATACATTGACTTTTGTGTTTCTCCAAACCAACAATCATACTCAGTTACTCCTTTCACCAAAAAAGACTTAGTTACTCCAATAAAATCTTATAGCTTCACATTTATAGAAAAAAACTAGCTAGGGCCCGGCCATTTGGCCGGCAGAAGGTGAGGTATGAAATTTGATAATGTAATGAGGTGTATAATTTATTGTTGTATAGTTTTTTTTTTGAAACACGTGATAAAAATAGTGAATTTTAGTAGGAAAGAGACATGAATTACGCAACGAATCAAAAATCAGCCTTATGAACCAAAATCAAGTACCTGTTACCTTGTGAAACAATATTGTTACTGGTAATATGAAGAGGTGGAGTAAGTTTTATAGAAACCGACTTCCAGAAAATCGAATAAAAAATCGCATATCCCGCCGGTTTTCGAGAAATGAGCATCTCACAATCGTTGCTAGCTTTTACTCGGCCCGTTGGTCGATTAATTTGCTTTGTAAAACTTTCATCTTGTCATCATTGTGCTTTCTAGTTTTTTGCCAAGCCATGATAAAATCTAAAGAAATCAAGAATGAACAACACGATTTGGGATAGGAACCACCGTTCCTGTATCCCTAGGAAATGGTGGTAAACACGGACTCACTTGCCAAACTTGTTTGGATTGAGATTTTTATCGGGTATCAGGGAACCATGTGATTATAAATTAGACTTGATCAAAACGGGCCAAAACTTGAAATTCAGCCTGTTTGACGGACCCATGCCAAACTCTAATTATTCTTTACTTTTAAACTTTCTATTCGAAAACAAAATATAATGAAAGAAAAGAGATGACTGCAATTCGCCATTTGCACATCACTGATTCGGGAATAAAACTGTAGAATTTCGAAAGGAAACTGAAAATGTTTAGGATCGTTTTAATGTTAAAAATAGCCAAATAAATCTTTATGTTTAGTTTTTTTACTAACAAATACCAAACGATTCCCTATAATATACACTATAATTTGATCATTATGATATCAAATAATTACATAATATATATTTGAAATGATAAAAATTGGACTAATTGGGTTGGTCGAGATTGAAGCATTGAATAACTTTATAATACATTATATATTAGCCACTAAGATATAAAATAATCGCATAATATATATTATGTTATGCCAGAGAAAATAGCTTGTTTTAGAATGACAAACTCATGATGTTCATTTGTTTTACTTGATGGGCAAATCTCGTGTAGGTCAGGCCCATTCAACTCTTTTATTTTATGATTAGCGGTTAGCCCATTAGAATCCATGCATTAGTTTATTGTTAATTTTTTTTTCTTTTTAGCAATAAAAAGGAGTATTGTTTTTGCCTTTTCATATATATTTTACCACCACGGAGAAATAAAAGGACTTAAAGAAAAAAATTGACACTCCTAGACCCGTTTAAATCTGCATGTGTACGGTAAGTTGGCCCGTTCCACAGAGAAAAAAGAAAAATAATTGACACTCCCTATTATACCCTTCCTACAAACGCTCATCGAGCAGGGAATTTGAAATGGGGGGAGTGATTTTCCTTTCTGCGATTATATGTTTTTAATTTAAAAAGATACAACAAATATACTTAGGGGTCGTTTGGATGGATCAATTGTAAAACGAGACAATTTGACCAATTGTTTCATTTTACAAAACGAGTCATTTAAAACGAGTCAATTCAGATTACCTGCCCCCACCCCAGACAATTGTAATTGGCTTAAAATGAGTCAATTCAGAATTCCCCAGCCCAAATTGCTTCATCCAAATTTTCTGCTGCCAAACGGATCAATGTAGCACAATTGACTCAAAACGAGACAATTGTGTCAGATTGATCCATTAGAATTCATCATCCAAACGACCCCTTAGTGTGATTTGTTATGATCTTTGTTTTTCTTTAAAGTGGTCATGGTTCGAATCCTAGTAAGTGTCTTTTTAATGAATAAAAAAAAGTAATTTTGAAGACCAAAATGTCCTTCCTACTTTCACTCTGGATGCAGAAAATTTGAAATGGGGCTTCAAGTTTTCTCATTTGATTTAATTATTGTGTAGAAATATAATAAGTTGACGAGAAAAAACATTTTATATATACTTGGGTTTGACAATAACACAGAGTCCAATTTCAATTTACCGAGTAATGGAAAATTAAATAGAAAATGACCCTATGATTCCACAATACCATATAATATGGTTTCTATGTCGGTCCGTACAACCAGTTCAACTAGCAATGGACAAAAACATGTAAGAAGGCCACCATTATGAAGCGGTAGTTAAAACTAGTAAAAAGCGACCAAAGTCGGTCAAAATTAGAAATATTTGGGATCAAATTTGAATAATTAATTTTTTATCAATAAACAAATAGTTTTGTTTTGGTGGAATTAATAAACAAAAATTCTGAATTCAAATATGAATATTTAGATATGATGTTATGAGTTGGATTTAAATATAAACTATTGAAGTTGACATCAGATGTTACCTTTGAATACCATAATAATGTATTGGTAGTTATATATTCATAATATTAGGAGATTGTTTTAAGATAAATCATATATATGCACAATTTGTCTTTTTGCTAGCTTTCAAGTAGATTTATTGAAAACTGTGTTTTTACTCTTTACCCGATACAATTCCAATTTATTTCTTTTTTCATTTTGTTGATAAATATAATTCCTTTATTTTTTAGGATATGTGAAAATTGACAACCTTGAGCCATAATTAGATAAATAACACCAAAATTAGGCATAATTTATCACCAAATATCAAGTTCTTTGATCACTCTAAGGGTCAAATGCCTGTTTTAGTTTTCTAATTTTCTTGATCAAACAAAAGAAAAATAGGAACCCAACATCATTAAAGAAAAATAACAAACAACAGAAGGAAAGAAAACAAAGAAACAAACCGCCCATCGGGCGGGCACGACACTAGTAAAACATAAAGGAGGTTTGGGAAGTTTGAGACGCGAGGAAGAGGGAATAAAGAAGAGATGCACTCGGCCGAGTAGAGAGAGGTTGAATGATTTTCTTAATTTGATTGTTTATTTCTTAATAATCCCAAATAAAAATCATACGTAGACTTATAGTCTCCTTTTCCTAACAACTACCATAATAATCCCATATCTCTCAATTATTCTCAATAATTCTAAATCTCCTAAAATCCCAATGGATATCCTAAAATAACAATAATTATAATGATGATGTAATTAAAACAATAAAATGGTGACACCGCAATCTGTGCCTCCATCAAGTTGGCAGGCCAAACTAAAAATCACATGCAAACGTTAGCAAGGACTACACCTTCCATTCAGTGATGGAGCCACAGCCAGGCAAGGGAGGTCGGCTGCACTCCCTTGGACAGGTTGTAGGGATGACAATGTGAACCCGCCCCATCGGGTATTACCCGAACTGACCTGTGATGGGATGGGATGGGTATTACCCGCCCTGCCCCGTCCCGCCCCATTCATGACCCATTCAATCACAATTTCTTATAGTATCTACTCAATTTTCTCTAGTTTTGGCTTTTTCAACTAATTAGACTTGATTTTCAATTATTTAGACTCAATTACTCATTCTATTATCACCATTTTCATTCATTTTATCATAAAACATAAAATTTTGCGAATATTATTTTCAAATATTGTGTAAAAGTGGGTCGATCCGCCCCGTCCCGTCCCACCCCTCGCGGGTATTATCCGCCCCGACCCATAATAGCATTGGGCGAGGCATGGGGTATTGAAGTACCCGCCATGCCCCATTGTGTAAAAGTAATTTTCCATTCATTTAGCCTTTCTATTATCACCATTTTCAAAGTGTTTTTCCATTCATTTTATCATAAAACATAAAATTTTACGTATATTATTTTCAAATATGGTGTAAAAGTGGGTCAATCCGCCTCATCCCATAATAGCATTGGTCGAGGCATGGGGTACTGAAGTACCCGCCCCGCCCCATTGCCATCACTAGCTGGCTGGCTCAGTTAATAATCACATGTAAACGTTAGCAAGGAGAGAGTTTTGAACAATGACCTACCTTGCAAGAGTAGAAACTGAACTCCAACAATCACGCCACTAACTAGTTGTTAACGTGTAATTTAATCTATACTTTGTTACACGTCCAACTTACATAAATTAAAACGACCTCACCTACTTCCCCATCTCAATCCCTAATTGATGTTGTTGCCGAGTGCCGACGTTCCTGATAATCGGCTTTAACATATTGAATTCTTAGACTTTATGTGATTATTCGTGGTATGTTTTAGTCAATTGGTGCTATTTTAGGGCTCGCTAACCCGAGAATGGTTGAAAAACCATTACTGTCTAGTGCCATGAGTTTGATGTATTACAGGTGAAGAGAACACGAAAAAGAAGTTGCACCGACAAACAATTCTCGAAGCTGGGCTCAAGGCCCAGCTGGATGGGGATTAATGAAATGGGCCAAAGCCCATTCGACTGAGGCTCCTTATGCTGGGCCGGATTTGCTGGGCCAAAGGTCTTTTGGTCTCAAGGAGTGGGGCGGCTGGGATTGGATTGAAAAACAAAAAGGAAAAGGCAAAGCTTCTGGTGGACGGAACAGGGGAAATAATTAGAAGCAGGGAACAAGGAAGGCAATTACGGGAGGAAGAAAAGAATTCTCTAGGCGGAATTTTATTCTTGGAGCGAGGGCAAGAATTCTGGGGAAAAAGAGAAAAGCGGAGCAGCGCAGGTAACGAAGAGAGAGAGGCGCAGCGGAGAAGGCATCAGGCGGCGATTGGCGATTCACAAATCGGCGATCAACTTCTCTCGAACGGCTTGAGCTGAGTTCAACGAGAACGATTAGTTGGTTGGATTTTCTAAACCAAATTAGTTGTTATTTGTTGATTTAGAACATGATGAACAAAACCCTATCGATTTATCTTAATTTCGTCATGAACTAAACCCCAATTTCTGGGGGAAACACCACAGGATGTAGCTATTTCTTGATTTGATGGATTGATTCATGATTCTTTTCTTCCAATCTCTATTGCATGGAATTGCTTAATGCTTTGTGTTGACTGGCCACCAATACAATGATTTGTAGTTAATTAGGTTATTAGCGACAGTGAAACCCTATTAACTGAACATATTTCTTGTGACATAGTAACTTATCGAAGCGACAGTGGATTAAATAAGGTGCTATGCGGTCTTAAATAGGATATCGTTCTTCAGGCTAAATAATTAAGTCATTGAGCTACGACAGTAGGATTTGATTTAATTGTTTAGTACGTAGTAATTCCCGACAGGGATAGCTAGCACAGTAGTGATATCCTGGCTGTAGAGAGTTGGATTAAACTGATTGGAATGTGTGAATTAATCTGGAAGGATAGGTAGTGAATCCCGGTGTTTCTCCCAGAGCTTTTTCCATTGAATTTCTCCCGACTATTTTACTTTGTTTAATTAGTTTATTTTGCTTTTAGATAATTAGTCTCATAAACCATTTTCACCTATAGTTTGCTCTATAAATTGATAGAATGAAAGGTTGTACCAGTCCCTGAGAGACGATACCCGGATTGCTGGTTTTACTACAAGATAGGAAGTGGCATTACGCTTTTGCCCTATCAAGTTTTTGGCGCCGTTGCCGGGGACTGCCATACCTTATTTTTTGTTGATTTTTGTGAGTGAACTATTTTGATCTGTGTGCTAGTGTGCAGGTGAATTTCAGGTTAATCCTTTTTGTGCATGCCTAGGAGGACAACCAGGGATTTATTGCCACTAGACCTGGAGATCGAGAAGACCTGTCGACTGAACAGGAAGCAGGTCAAGTTAGGGAAGCAGCAAACCACAACTCCTAGGCCTTCCCTAACCCAGAGAGGGCAGGCTTCATCACCAGTCGTCCCTACACCACCACCACCACCTCGTGACATTGAGCCAGTCATCATGGCAGACGAGGATCGTTCGATCAGGGCTCGTTTAAATCGACGAACTGGAGCCCGGGCTTCATGTGTTTTCATTCCGGCTGGGGATGCAACCATGGAGATTACCCCAGCATTTATCAACATGATCACCAATGGGTATACTTTCTCTGGGGCTAGCAATGAGGATCCTCACGAGCATCTCCGCCGGTTCGCGAGTATATGTGATACAATGAAGAGCCCCACAGTATCTGATGATGCAATCCGTCTTCGGATGTTTTCATTTTCTCTGCTAGGGAATGCATCACACTGGTTCCAAAACTTAACACCCCATTCCATCACGACATGGGGTCAGCTTGAGAAGGTATTTCTGGATAAATACTTCCCACCTGCCTTGGCAATGAAGAGGCAAGAAGAGATTGTTACTTTTAAGCAGGCTGATGATGAGAGTCTGACCGAGGCATGGGAGCGCTATAAGGAGCTTCTAATGAGATGCCCGAGCCACGGTCTTGAAGATTGGAATGTGATCTCCATTTTCTTCAACGGAATCAGAAGACAATTTCGAGATGCTCTGAATAATGCTTCCCGAAATGGTTTCACAAGAATGGAAGCACCAGAAGCATATGAACTGGTGGAGAAGATATGCTCTGAAGATACTGAATGGGGTAGTGAGACCGGCATTCGAAGGAGAGGAGGCTTGCATGAGATAGACAGAGTTGCAAGCTTAGAAGCAAAGATTGATGCTAAGCTGGATTCCAAGTTCGATGCACTCGAACGAAGGCTGGCTAAGATGGCTCTTGGTAGACAGGAGGAGGTTGCATATTGCGAATTATGTGAAGGTGCTCATCATAGGGATCTATGTCCACTGGTAGCTGATCAGTTGGAAGATGTGCACTATATCAACAATCAGCAAAATCAAGGCCAGGGTGGTATGTATTCAAATACCTACAACCCGCAATGGAGGAAGCATCCTAACTTTTCCTGGGCAAACAACAACCCAACTGGTGCTCGCAACATTCCACCTCCAGGCCTGCAGAAACAACAACCTCAACCAGAGAAGAAACCACAACTTGAAGAATTGCTTCTGGCTCACATGCAGAAAACCGACAATAATCTGAAGGGTCTTGATCAATTTGTCACTCAACAGCTAGCCATCAACAATAATTTGCAATCATCTATGCTAGCTATGGAGAGGCAAATAGGCCAGATGGCTCAAACTTTGGCAGATATGCAAGGCAGGATTCCTGGGACATTACCAGCAAATACTGAGAGGAATCCGAAGGATGCCATGGTTGTAGCAGTGACATTGAGGAGTGGAAAGGCCTTGGAAGACCCTAGCAGCTCGAAAAAGGCACCAGAGGCAGAAGAGGAAGCACCGGAAGAAAGATCTTGTGCAGAAAATGAAGAATCAGCCTTGCACAGGCAAAATGAAAGCGGTTTGCCTGTGCAAAAGCATGCTGCCCGTGTACCTCAAAAAGTGGAAAAATTGAAGAATGAAGAGGTAAAGCCTTATGAACCTCCGCACCATTCCCTCAAAGGTTAATGAAGCCCATAGAAGACCCAAACTTCAAGAAATTTGTGAATATCTTCAAGCAACTTCAGATTAACATACCCTTGGCGGAGGCACTTGAACAGATGCCTGCATATGTGATGCTCTAAAACACAACACCTAACAATGGCCAAGTGTAACCAATGAAAGGGACTGCAGTATAGTGGCACAAGTAATAAATATTGAATCCACGGGTCTCTAGAGTTACTATTACTCAGCTTCAGTTCATTATCTAGCAAACTAGATTAAGAATTTGATTAACTAAACTACTCTACTAACTAAACTAAGTAAAAGTACTAATTACAGTTTGGGAACTCACTTAGGTATGATTCCCCCTAGCTCCTCAATTAGGTCCAAGTTGTAATTCATTTTGGTTGATTTACTGTTGATTAAACTGCGGAAGATCCGACAGTAGCTTGGAATCTCTTAAGCTGACCAAGCCCTCTCAGTCTAACTATCCGGCAGACGACTAGTCTTCACCGGGATAGAAAGCTGAAGCAATAAGCACAGAACTCCACTACTGGAATTGGATTCCAGTACAAAGCAGTAAACTGGCTAACTCTCGTATAGCCAATCTCCTACTACCGAATGATGAGACTCTAGCAACCTAATCAGATTCTATCTATCTCAGATTGCAGCAGGAATCAGGAAAAGTTGATCAGACTTCAATTGACTCAATAAACATGCATCATTCGATTATAATCAAACAACAAAGCATCCAAAACTTCATATAAGCAAGCTCCTAACTCATGGAACTAGGGTTCCTCAAAACCTAAGTGAAGGGAAGTTACTCCATAGAGAAGAGAGAGACTGCAGAAATCTGATCTAGATCTTCAATCTCCATCTCCAAGCTTGATTCCCGAGCTTCAATGGCGAAGAAATCCTCCAAAATAGCTCCAAGAAAGTTTCCAAGTCGCTCTCTCTCTCTAGGGTTCGTCCCTTGGGTGTTTGGGATCCAAAACCCAGCTCTCCCTCTCCTTTGGCTCGAATTTGGGTTAAAAACAGCCATTCCCGACTCGCACGGCCAGGGTGCACGGCCGTGCACATCACCATTCTGGCTGTGCACCTCAAAACGCGGCGTATCAATTAGTTGAACCTCAGCCAACTCGCACGGCCAGAATTGTATGTTGCACGGCCGTGCGTGGCCACGCACAATCCCGTGCGTGCCCACGCACAATCCCGCACGGCCAAAATGGTCACTTGCACGGCCGTGCGTGGCCACGCTGGTCTGCCCGTGTAGCTTGCTCAGCCTCTGTTTAATGCTTCGTTTCTCCCTCGTCCGGACTCCGAATCCATCGCCGTTTGATCCCAGACGCTCGTAGTCTCGTCCTCTTTCATTTCATAACAAGCTTGCATGATTCTTTGTCCATAAAGTGAGGTAGAAATCCATTCTTCTTCAGGTCATGCCCGAGTTTCTTCTCTTGAATCGTCAATTGATCTCTGATTGACTTGAAACTTGCGCCTATGCTTCACTTTATGTGCTAGGACCTGAAATGGGACAAAGGAACACAACCTAGCATAAAATAGGCCAAAGACGCAATAATTCAAGCTCAAACAATCAAGAAACAAAGGGGAAAACATGTGCAAATACCGAGTCATCAATATGCTAAATTCTTAAGGGAGTTGCTGACAAAGAAGCGCAAATGGGCTGATCTGGAGAAGGTAACCCTTACTTCTGAATGTAGTGCTGTGATTCAGAATAAATTACCAGAAAAGAGGGATGATCCGGGCAGCTTCACCATTCCATGTGTCATTGGAGGTACAGAATTCAATAAATCACTTTGTGATCTTGGAGCAGGAATTAATTTGATGCCATACTCAGTCTACAAGAAATTGGGATTGGGAGATGTTCTTAAGCCTACTCGGATCACTCTCCAATTGGCTGATCGATCAGTAAAAATTCCAAAAGGAGTGGTGGAGAATGTATTGGTGAAGGTGGGGAAGTTTATTCTCCCTACAGATTTTGTGATTCTGGAGATGGAAGAAGATCGGGGAGTGCCTCTCATTCTTGGTAGACCTTTTCTAGCCACTGGCGATGCACTCATCGATGTTGGGAGAGGCAAGTTGACATTCCGAGTAGGTAAGGAGGAGGAAATTTTTAATGTCTTTCAAATTGATCATAATCATGATGCATTTGATGACTTTGAAAGTGGAGCTCGAGAAAGGAAAAATCCCTCTTCCTGTGATAGTGGACCATCCGAAGAACTATCACCTATCCTATCTGCTCAGATTCTGAAATCAAAGCAAGGGCAGAAATCCTTGCCAGGTCACCTCAAGTATAGATATTTGGGTAAGGATTTCAATATTCCTGTTATTATTCCTTCTTCACTGACATTGAAACAGGAAGAGTACTTGCTTGAGGCGCTGCAGTACCACCTACGCCTCACTAAAGGGTCCAACATGCAAGATAAGAAGGTCATACCAAATTTTCGTACACCTGGCCCTGCAGAGGTGACTCATATGTTAGATGGAGGCTATGCGTTCTATCATTGCTCGGGAGGGTATGCTGGATACCTTTCCATACCCATTGGTTGAAAGCTCCATAAACGTCAGGCTGAGGACGTTAAACAAGCGCTTCTTGGGAGGCAACCCAAGGTAAGTTTTCTTTTCTTTATTTTTATTTTTAGTTGTGTCAAACCCGTGCATGTTTAGATTAGGAGTTGAACATTAGGGACAATGTTCCATCCTGAGTGTGGGGTGGTGAGTCTTAGTGTTGTTTGTCCCTGTTGCATGTGGTAAAAAAAAAAAATCCAAAAATCCAAAAAAAAAAAAAAATTCAAAATTTTTTTTTTGTTCCTTTTGTCATGTGGTCGGTAAAAAAAAAAAAAACAAAAAATCCAAAAAAAAAATTGCCATTAGGTTGAGCACAGCCAAACTGCATGCAGTTTGCCTGTGTAAAAAGCAGTCTGCCTGTGCAAAGCTAATGGCTTAAAAACACCTAAAAATCAGAAAAATTAAAAACAAAACCTTGTACTCTTGTGGTAATATGATGTAAATTACTGTGATGCGTGTGAAATGAGTTTGTGCTTGAATAAAATCATCAAAATCACCCCACTAGTGTTGAATTGCATGGTTCTTCACAATGAGCTTGAATGTTTTGACTGACTTGATATGCTTTGAATGAGCAACTCATTTAGCAACATTCTCTTTTGTGAGGATAGTGTAACGGCTTTTGGTGAAGTAGTTAGGTGGAGAACATTGACCATTCGATATGTTTGGATACCGTGCTTACTTGCATCAATTGTGAGCTTTTGATTTTGCAATGAGTCTCTCTGTTTTGAATGTTTTATGATGGGGCGAACTGTATCTTCATAAAAGAAAACACTACCTGACAAGTAAAATATAAGAAAGTTGCCATAACAATTAAAGTGTGGGTAAAAATGCCAAAATCGTGTGAGGCAATCACTCATTGCACATGGGGATGAGGAAAGATTCAATTGAGAATCGGTTCGCGACCGTACGATGTTGCTTATCAAGTACGATCCCCAGTTGAGTGAAGTGCCATTTGAGGATGTGCAATGACCCTCCACACGGACCGAGGATAAGGAGTTAAAAGAAGCTCTTATGCGAGTGCTAAGAAGCAGAAATTGCTCTTGCTCGGTCACCGGTAGTAAGAAACAAATCCCACTTGTACTAAATACGACCTCTCGGCAAGCAAAAGCAGAAAGAGAGAAAGCCTCTCCTTGTCATAAAAGGTAGTGATGTGCTTAAAGTAAAATCATGTTTGCGAAAGGCTTCCCCCATTAGTTTTTGAGACTCATGCTTAATTAATTGCTTATGATTGGTGTGAGTAAGCCAGACTGTCCTCACGAGATATGCACCTCACTGATGTGGTTAGATTCTCCTAATAATTGTTGCACCATAAGTTGTTAACCACCCGCTACCGATGATCGAATTTGAGTGTTGCTATTTGAGTTTTTGATGGATTTGAGTCAGTCAATGGTAATGGTTGCAAAGAACTTGAGTGTGGGGTGAAAAGTATGACCATTAAAACACAACTCATCCGTTGAGAAAGAAACTACTGATTACAACAAGAGTACAAGGAAAATTTTGTTGTGTTTGAGTGTTTGATTAGTGAGTCTGTGGTGTGTCATTGTTATGATTGGTTATGTGTTTGTGTCATTTGAGTCGTTGCTTAGGGACAAGCAACAATTGAGTGTGGGGTTGTGATAATCGGCTTTAACATATTGAATTCTTATACTTTATGTGATTATTCGTGGTATGTTTTAGTCAATTGGTGCTATTTTAGGGCTCGCTAACCCGAGAATGGTTGAAAAACCATTACTGTCTAGTGCCATGAGTTTGATGTATTACAGGTGAAGAGAACACGAAAAAGAAGTTGCACCGACAAACAATTCTCGAAGCTGGGCTCAAGGCCCAGCTGGATGGGGATTAATGAAATGGGCCAAAGCCCATTCGACTGAGGCTCCTTATGCTGGGCCGGATTTGCTGAGCCAAAGGTCTTTTGGTCTCAAGGAGTGGGGCGGCTGGGATTGGATTGAAAAACAAAAAGGAAAAGGCAAAGCTTCTGGTGGACGGAACAGGGGAAATAATTAGAAGCAGGGAACAAGGAAGGCAATTACGGGAGGAAGAAAAGAATTCTCTAGGCGGAATTTTATTCTTGGAGCGAGGGCAAGAATTCTGGGGAAAAAGAGAAAAGCGGAGCAGCGCAGGTAACGAAGAGAGAGAGGCGCAGCGGAGAAGGCATCAGGCGGCGATTGGCGATTCACAAATCGGCGATCAACTTCTCTCGAACGGCTTGAGCTGAGTTCAACGAGAACGATTAGTTGGTTGGATTTTCTAAACCAAATTAGTTGTTATTTGTTGATTTAGAACATGATGAACAAAACCCTATCGATTTATCTTAATTTCGTCATGAACTAAACCCCAATTTCTGGGGGAAACACCATAGGATGTAGCTATTTCTTGATTTGATGGATTGATTCATGATTCTTTTCTTCCAATCTCTATTGCATGGAATTGCTTAATGCTTTGTGTTGACTGGCCACCAATACAATGATTTGTAGTTAATTAGGTTATTAGCGACAGTGAAACCCTATTAACTGAACATATTTCTTGTGACATAGTAACTTATCGAAGCGACAGTGGATTAAATAAGGTGCTATGCGGTCTTAAATAGGATATCGTTCTTCAGGCTAAATAATTAAGTCATTGAGCTACGACAGTAGGATTTGATTTAATTGTTTAGTACGTAGTAATTCCCGACAGGGATAGCTAGCACAGTAGTGATATCCTGGCTGTAGAGAGTTGGATTAAACTGATTGGAATGTGTGAATTAATCTGGAAGGATAGGTAGTGAATCCCGGTGTTTCTCCCAGAGCTTTTTCCATTGAATTTCTCCCAACTATTTTACTTTGTTTAATTAGTTTATTTTGCTTTTAGATAATTAGTCTAATAAACCATTTTCACCTATAGTTTGCTCTATAAATTGATAGAATGAAAGGTTGTACCAGTCCCTGAGAGACGATACCCGGATTTCCGGTTTTACTACAAGATAGGAAGTGGCATTACGCTTTTGCCCTATCAAGTTTTTGGCGCCGTTGCCGGGGACTGCCATACCTTATTTTTTGTTGATGATGATGATGTAACAATAATTATAATGATGATGTAATTAAAACAATAAAATGGTGACACCTCAGCAATCTGTGCCTCCATCAAGTTGGCAGGCCAAACTAAAAATCACATGCAAACGTTAGCAAGGACTACACCTTCCATTCAGTGATGGAGCCACAGCCAGGCAAGGGAGGTCGGCTGCACTCCCTTGGGCAGGTTGTAGGGATGACAATGTGAACCCGCCCCATTGGGTATTACCCGAACTGACCTGTGATGGGATGGGATGGGTATTACCCGCCCTGCCCCGTCCCGCCCCATTCATGACCCATTCAATCACAATTTCTTATAGTATCTACTCAATTTTCTCTAGTTTTGGCTTTTTCAACTAATTAGACTTGATTTTCAATTATTTAGACTCAATTACTCATTCTATTATCACCATTTTCATTCATAAAGTGTTTTTCCATTCATTTTATCATAAAACATATAATTTTGCGAATATTATTTTCAAATATTGTGTAAAAGTGGGTCGATCCGCCCCGTCCCGTCCCACCCCTCGCGGGTATTATCCGCCCCGACCCATAATAGCATTGGGCGAGGCATGGGATATTGAAGTACCCGCCATGCCCCATTGTGTAAAAGTAATTTTCCATTCATTTAGCCTTTCTATTATCACCATTTTCAAAGTGTTTTTCCATTCATTTTATCATAAAACATAAAATTTTACGTATATTATTTTCAAATATGGTGTAAAAGTGGGTCAATCCGCCTCATCCCATAATAGCATTGGTCGAGGCATGGGGTACTGAAGTACCCGCCCCGCCCCATTGCCATCACTAGCTGGCTGGCTCAGTTAATAATCACATGTAAACGTTAGCAAGGAGAGAGTTTTGAACAATGACCTACCTTGCAAGAGTAGAAACTGAACTCCAACAATCACGCCACTAACTAGTTGTTAACGTGTAATTTAATCTATACTTTGTTACACGTCCAACTTACATAAATTAAAACGACCTCACCTACTTCCCCATCTCAATCCCTAATTGATGTTGTTGCCGAGTGCCGACGTTACCCTCCCAAAATAGCGATCTTCCTCGTCACCTCTCCCCGTACAAAGAAAAAATAAAAGAGCCGCCTCCCTCAACTCCTGCATTCCTCCTCTGGCTGCTCGGGTGGCCATCATCAACCTATCTTGCTGTAATAGCCCGGAGAAGAAGAGTTGAATTCTTGGCGTATATCAACAATAGAGTTTCAGAGATGAGAAGAATCGGAGAGAAGAAAGAAGAGAAAGCAAGGGAAGAACAGAGATTGAACAGAGGAAGGAAGCAGAGAAGAGATAGGGAAGAAGGAAGCAATTTCTGTAAATTGTATTCGGTACCGAGTTCAATACATGAGGGTCCTATTTATACTTGTTACACAATTACATTCCACTCCCTATTCTTAACGACTTTGCATCTTAGTCCCATTTATTACAACTGATGATCCTGGATTTGTCCCGGCGAAGTAATTGGCAAACAGTGTAATAGAGGCAAGAATGAGGGAAAGAGGAAGAGAAATTGAGAAGGGAAGGAAGAACAGAAGCAGAAGCATGGGGAAGAAGAAGGATAGAACGAGAGAGCAGAAGAAGAGAATAGGGAATTGGAATTCTGTTATTTCTTCATGTCTCCAGTACGACAAGATAGAGCTTTTATAGCCTTGTACAATTATCTAAGTGATCCTCCTTATTCTACTACTTACAACTACCTCCTCCTAGATATTGGGTTCATTACAACTCCCCATCCCTTGAGAACAGACTTGTCCCCAAGTCTGTTAACCAATTCAAACCGACATACAATGCAGCAATTAATCGACTCAAGAAAGGAAATGAGATGAAACTATAACAGCAAGGAAATGACTCAAACTGGATGGAAGAGTTGCTACTCAATGATAGCAAGTTGCTGAAGTCCAGTCATAGTAGCATGAGCAATCCTCAACACACCAGCAACAAGGCTTGTCAAAAAAGCATTCCCCACAACATTACTTCCAGATTTCTTACTGCAAAAACAGAAGATACAGTGTTGCGATGTCTATGCCGCAGCAAGATGCACAAGAAACAACAACCATCCATCACTGCCAACTCCATCTTCAGTAGGATCCACACACTGCCCCCACTCCCAACAGCTTTATATGGTTCTTTAAAGTCAGGGCAGGCGCCTCTGCCATAGGAAAGGATGATGTTACCTCTAGAACATAATGTTTGTAGGGCTCCTTGAACACAATGTTTGTAGGGTTCCTTGAAGTTAGGTTCTTGTTCCCTGCACTGAAAATTAACAGAATTGCCATAATGAAGCTCATCAGCTGCACCAACCCTCAACTCAATTTCCTTACAACCATTGAAGAACCAACACTGTAGAGAAATCCAATCAAACAACTCCCCAACACAAGCTATCAAGGCCTCCTTGTACGGTGCCTTAAAGCAAGGGCACCGTCCTCTGCCACGAGACACTACACAAACACCATAGTAGGTAGGGAAAACTTGATATTCATAACCCCATCTGTCATTCAACCCCCAAATCCATTGAAGCCACCAAGTAAAAAATTCTACAGATTTTCTACCATCTTCATACACATATCCAGCCCATTCCGGTTGGCCATATACAACACATGGAAAGTCAAGATGCAGCATCCCACTAGTACCAATATTCAATGAATACGTATGGAACAACATAGAAGCCATTTGATCACCATTACTTTGAAAACCAGCCTTGTTTTCTACTCCAATAGTGAAGGCAGATTGTTGGACTTCTCCTTGAGCAAGCAACACCCCATTTCCAGCCTGCTTGACATGTGTTTTATCCATCATTGAGCTGGTAGTAGCACCAAAGTGCAAATCTGTTTTTGTGACCATTTCAACAAAAGAATTCAGCTTGTCCATTTTGTGCAAAGACCACAAAGAACCTGAAAAAACTGGCCAACCAGGTGGTTTCAAAGGAACACTAACGGCAAACATGTGCTCCTCAGGAAGCCCAAAGCCTCCCCCTACAGGATACCACTTAGTAAGATCTTCATTCACAAATTCCTGGAGTGGTGCATCAGATTCTACAACTGTAGTTAGTACTTTCATTTCTGGAGACTCTATTCCCTTCATCATACTATCCTCAACTATAAAAGCAGCAGAAGGAAAGGTTGCAGCACTCTTCACTACAACAAATTCGGCCTATTATGACGAGGTAATTTTGTCATATTAGATACTCATTTTGTCATATTTGGTATAATATGACAAAAGGTGTGGTCACAAAGGTTTGTCATTTTATCGCAGTCAGGATAGGTCAAATGTGACAAAATTTTAAAACAAGGTTGTCACATTTGGTTTCAGTATAGCTGAGGTTCTTAGTAGTCTATTGTGACAAACAAAGATGTTATGACGACATATTTTTGTTATTATTTTTGTCATAATTTGCTTATTTTGTCATAAATTGTTCGTCATATTACACCGTTATATTTTCACATCACATAATTGTGACAAACGAATTGTCATAAATGCATGATGTGACGAATATATTTTGTCATAACTGCATGGTGTGACGAATATATTTTGTCATCATTGTATATTAGGACGAACGTATTCTGTCATAACTACATATTGTGACCAATATGATTTATTCACCAATATACTGAATAACATATAGTTGAAAAAATTAATATTCTTATAGCATGAAACTCCAATCAAACAAATACTATTTACATATCTAACTTTTTCTGGTGTGCTAAACAAACTAATCTGGGAATTCTGCATCCCTCGGCAATGCTGGCCTATTGTTGTCACTGTTGTTGCCGCTTATATGTTCATACAATCTGCAGAGAAAACCTACATCAAATTGAAAGGATTATTAACCCCAAAACCTATATGTTTGCTACAGAGATACATAGAAGTACAAGATCGAGATGAAACTATTCTGAGATGGGAACAAATCTACCTATTAATAGCCCAAATCAGTGGTTGAGGTGTCAAACGCTAGTACCTGCAGGTAGCTGCTTCCGCACATGGCTTTAAGTAAAACAAGAGCAGCCAACCTCTGTAGCAGAAATTCCAGAAATTAGTGACTTAACAACCTTCTCTAGAAAAACAGCAGCAAAAACTGAATTTCCACAAATTGGACTGAGAAACTGCAACAAAGCATAAGCAAACAAGAGAAATCTACAAGACTGCAACAATAAAAAAAAATTGCAGGCTGCAACAAGTTAAACAATTTTAATGAGAAATTTTCAAAATATACCAGCATTCAAGTCTTTCCCCATGGGTTGTGAAAACGGAAAACTGGATATTAAACTAATGAAACTAACAGAACAAATTATATTAGAGGTATTATAACAAACCATTATAAACCAAAAAAAAAACTTGAACACTCGTACATAGTTTAAACTAAATCAAATTAATGAAGTTATCAATTCATGTGCCAATCTTCTTGTCTCATGTGATAAACAACCTTCTTCTCTCCATGAAGCATTGCTATCACTCCACCATCTTCTCATTCCCTAGCTCGATATATAAGTATACATTTAAGTTCAAATCACCCATTCATGTGGTTTGAATAAAACATTGGAACATTGTTCCATTAAAGAACACGAGGCAGAAAGATAAACCAACTAAACCAAACCACCCTAGAGGGAATTCGGAAGTTTAGATCTGGGCCTAAAAAAAACTCTAAACCTCACATAATTGTATACTATCGAAACACAATTGCCCGGAAGTCTAGATCTGTAACCATTCGCCCCTCCCTTTCTAATTGAGCGACCAATCTCTTTCCTTACTCCTTTTCTTGTAAATTTGAACTTAACTTTCAAAATCATACACACAATTTCCCGGAGTCAATGCATAAAACAACATAAACTTTCTTCCCCATCTCTTGCATATAATAGATACAACTTCATATCTGGTATCAACCAAAAAACTATAAAATAAAAACAAAAGCAGAGCAATCTTTGGGAATTATGGTAGGTTCTGATGTATCTACAAGGCGGAAAACCCAAAAGACTAGGCATCACACTTCATTAACCCTTATTGAGACAGGACAATTATTAAGGTTTTCAAGTGTCTTATGGTAATCCAGTAGATTTCCTGGAAACGATAAACTAGAGCAAAACCATGACCGTAAAGGAAGCGTTTAAGAAACATCAAATATGTATGTATCCAATTTTATATTAATAGCCCTAGCTATAGCCAATTCCAATTGTTTCAAAGATGAAAATGGAACCAGATGGACTAATCAGCCTATGAATTGACATGGACTTTCAATTCACATCTAGCTATGTAAACAAGAGAAAGAATTGACAGTTTGCACCTTACTGTATTCGTCATTAATTGTATACATGACAGCCTCCTCAAATTCCCTGTATGCCTCCCATATCTTATTCCCTCGCGACGTGTAATCCACAGGCAGTTAATGCAGCTCTTGCATATAATCCGCTGCAGCTCTATTAACTATTCCGTGGATTGAAAATAAAATAGATAGTATTTGGTCTAGTCGTCTTCCGTTGCAGGTCCTCTCCATCATCAATCTACACCCTAAAGCGCAGAAAATCGAAGGAAACACAAAAAAGAAGCTTATTATACAATTAAGAGGCCATTAATATCCCCACCACTAAAACATTTTTGTTCCGCCAACAAAACCCCATAACAAACAGGAAAGAACGTGGAATCGATTAACCTGGAGAACCGCCTCACCCGGGCTGGCGTTTTTGGAGCTATCAGTGTTGACTATATCAACTAAAAATCTTGGCAGGAGCAAGCATCTCAAAAGCAGTAGGGCGGACTAGGCGCTAGAGGAGAGGCGACGGAGGCGGGAGGAAATGGTGCAAGGGCTTGGAGCGAGGGAAGAAGAATCGAGTTTGAGCCCTCAGAGAGTTGGGAGCAGTGAAGCGGCGGAGAAGTAGAGATGGGATTGGCGGTGATCTGAAAAATGAGAAATTATAGAGGGTTGGGTCAATAAGTAACTAGAGAGAGAGAGAGATAAATTATGACACCGTTATCAATTTTGGGGGTCGTTTGGACCACCTTAATTAATAAAATGCAGATTCCAAAAATAAAGTTTTGAGTAAATCTAACTTTTTAATCTTAAATTGTGTTATTGAATATGTGGGATATATAATTATCAATTTCAAAATTAGTAGCAATATGTAGATGTACCATGAAGCCTTTATTTATCTGAAAAAATTTATATCAACGATTTTATGATCGGCTTTTTAATGGTTAATAACCGGTTATCCAACTTTAAACCTTTTGCTAACCCGGTTCGCAGACCGACCTAGTTTTGAAAACACTGCTTTTTAGCCTTTTGTTTTATTTGGAATGGAGAGTGTGGGTTTGGCACTTTGGCTTGGGCGGTAATACTTAGCCAAAAAATTTGGAATTGTGGATCCAAATATTTGATGAGCCAAAATTTAGAATTGGGGGGGGGGGGGGGGATTTGCGGGAGAGCCAAATTCCTCTATGCATGAATTTTGTAGGAATAATATGAGAAAAGCTACTCTGACGATATAATTTGTCACTTTTGTGTCTCTTATATCCCAATATGAGATGCCTATTTTGACAAATGTAATTGTGACACGAAATATACGAACTATTCTGACAACAAGAAATTTGTCACTGTTGAGTCTCTTACATCCTGATATGAGACGCCTATTTTGACAAAATTAATTGTGGCACGATATATTTGTCACATTACTCACTTTAACTGACGACTTATTCTGACAACAATTTTTTTTGTCACATTAGGCATACCAAATAGGACATATATTATTTTTGTCATATCACCGTACCTATTATGACAAACAAAAAATGAAAAAATAAAATATTTGTCCTAATAGGCCGAATTTGTTGTAGTGCTTGTTTTTTTCTGCAATTGTCTCAGTGATCCATCCAAAATGACACACACAGCCGCAGCAAACTCACTCCAAACCCATATGGAATGACAAGAAGTCCATCCCCCAAACCATAAATCTGCCCTTCGCTCGAAATTAACGGTAACAACCCTGACCTTCTCATGTTCTGGAGTATCATACTCCTAAAATAATCGCTCACACTCCCTAACCCAACATCTAGGATTCTCGCCATTGAATGAGGGAAACTCCAAAGGCTGAGTAGAGAAGAGATTACCGAAAGTTTGACTGTGAATTGCAGGTTATGCAGAGGAAGAAATCATCAGCTCAGAGTGCTGCCTTTGTCGAGCAGGAGGTGAAAGTCTCTCAGAGTGGGAATCAGCTCCCATTGTCGAAACGAGGATGTGCGGCTTCTGAGCCTCACTCTGTTGCAGAGTGTTGCCAATCGCGCCAGGATGATTTTGCGCTGGTTGCTAAACTCATCCATTCGAGCTTTGAAGGCCGCCCAACCTTCCTTCGTCGTCCGACTAACTCCACCGATGACCCGTTATGAGATTGGGGTTGGAAGACCCCCGCTCTCTACCGTCGAAGGAGACGATGGAGTGCTGAAGAGGATATAATCGCCGAGGGTGTCAGTTCTTGGTTGTTTGTGTGGCGGAGAGGAAACACTGTGATTCTCCTCACAAGCTACCTTCGTAGACGAAAGTTGATACTGAGGAGAACTTGACGGCTCCAACTGCGCAATACGACGAGCAGGTGGAGGGCGCTTTACTTGAGCAAAGTTTTGGTAAGGCAGCTGCTCCTCAGCGACAGTAACCACGGTCGCACATCCCGTTCGGCCCGTCTCCGGCAAACGCAGCAAGGTTTGGTCAAGCAATTCTTCCAATCGATCGAATCGGCACTCCATTCGGGCGGCCATACTGTTCAATCTCATGTTGATCGTCATCATGTGCCAAGAACTAGCTCTGATACCAATTTGTAATACCCCGGAGAAGAAGAGTTGAATTCTTGGCGAAGATCAACAATAGAGTTTCAGAGATGAGAAGAATCAGAGAGAAGAAAGAAGAGAAAGCAACGGAAAAACAGAGATAGAACAGAGGAAGGAAGCAGAGAAGAGATAGGGAAGAAGGAAGCAATTTCTGTAAATTGTATTCGGTATCGAGTTCAATACATGAGGGTCCTATTTATACTTGTTACACAATTACATTCCACTCCCTATTCTTAACGACTTTGCATCTTAGTCCCATTTATTACACTTGCATGGTCTGCCTATCCTCCATTCCGATTCCAATTCCAATTCCGACTCCAATTCCTCTTAGGTGAGTGTTCTTTGAAAATATATGGTTTGATTCCGTGTCAAATGTCGCATTTGCTTTATTGTTTGAAAATAGATAATTATTTTATTGTTTACTTTGGTTTTGAGTTTGTAGATTTTCTATTATGGAGAGAGATTTTTCAAAGAAGCCCTGGATAACCACGAATCTTCATGAGCGTGAAGATAGTGGATTGAATTCATTGGCACCTGGACATGTTCAAGATATGATTAGAAGACATTATCTCCAAAGATGATATTTTACATCTTGGCTTTCATCAACTTAAAGCTTATATATTTTACATGAAGACAGTTGCGAGATTTGCAGGATTGAAGGGAATTGCCGAGCTTTTTAGAGTAGCATTTTTTGCAATGAACTATGTAAAGAACACACTTCGCAATAGGATGAGTGATGACATCATGAATGATTTTATGGTTGGATACATGAAGAGTGACATCCTTGACAATTTGGATGATGAATATATTTTATATACTTTTCATATTATGAAAACACATCGTGGATCATTGTAAATATCAATATAAATTACGTTTTTTTTTCTAACCCACCTTGGTATAGTTCCTGGCTACACCAGTGCATCATGATTACCAGTTTTCCAAATCAGTTATGCTCTGCTCTCCTTCCTGCACCGTAGTCAAAAGACATTCAGATAGAATGCTAATATTGCCAGTTTCAAGAGTGGGGAACATAGGCAGAGGCACAGTGTTTGGGATGTGTCGCAGGACATAGGTAACATAGGTAAGTTTTGGAAAAAAAAATTAACACATCCCTATATATATTTATACAAGGAATCAAATATTCCAATTCGCCGCATTAATAGAGTATTAAAAGTATTTTACCAATACAATACAACTAAGTGGTTGTTATTTGATTGATATAAAATTAATTTATACCCTATAAATGAAATCTTCAATTAAAATAAATCTCTGATTGAGTTCATTATTCTCAATTACCCTATTCAATTTTGTCCAAAAATTATGAAGCTTGACAACTATTGGGCTCTCCCTTTTCTAGTTTGCTAGTTTCCATTCAATTTTTATTTTAATTATTAAATATTTTTTTATATTTTTATATTTTGAAAAGAACACACAACTAATTTTACAACCTGACAACTAATTTTACAACCTGACTCCGCCGTGGGTGGGGAATACTAACATCGAAGAGTTTGTTCTAATAGCTGAATCAAATCAAAAGCCCTATTGAGTACCAAAGTCGAGACCTTTCCAAACATTACCCTCCCACTACAAGTCTTCACCACCATCCGTTAGACCATATCAATTCCATGCCCCACACAGTAACTTCAAACTTTGCTGCTATCTTCAACCAACAATGTAACTAAGGACCAATAGCTAAAAATGTACAAAAAAGGAAAACACTTGCATACAGATGTAACACCTCAGACTCGGATATGCGCTCCCTTCACTGCCTGCAAAACCCTACAATAGAACTCCCAATCCAATTTCTTTAATCTCTCTGATATTGTTCCTCTATGAATGCTATGGTCAAAGAGATATATGTAAAAACCGCCAATTTGCACACTTCCTTGCGAAAGAAGCCAACAAATGCACGAGCATCGAAGTTGTGGGCGAAAAATGGAGTGTATCCTCGTGGTAGATAGGTTAGGTCCCACATCATAGTGCAGCCATCATGGCTTGCCGTTTCATCTCTGCAGCTTTCCCACTGCCTCTGAAGTACATGTAGACTTGCTGCAAATTGAATCCATGTCGGTGAATAAGAGACGTCAGTTAGGACTGCAGCTATCAGATAGATGACAAGCAGTGAGTGATGTACAATACAGTTAACAAAACCGAACCTGGATAACCCAGATGCTGAGAAGGGATTCAACTGTAAAAAGTGCAAATCCAATGAAGTAGAATACCTGCAACCATTAAACACTGGTCACTATGATATATTGCTTTCCACAATGCTAGAAAGAAAATTTTGGTACATATGTTACTGACGTCGCAGCTCACTGAAATCTACATGAAACACTAGTTACTGTCCAGAGAACTTACCCCCACTAGGGCATTGGTACCTAGAAGATCAATTGCAGGCAAAATCCCCCTGTACACAAGTTTAAAGCAAGAGTATCAGATAACAGATGATGAGATGGCCTAAAGAGGAGTAGCTTAACAAGTTTGCTTAGATTAAAGGGAAGATGAGAAATGAGAAATGAGAAAAGGAGGTGAAAAGAGGAAGGACAAAATATGATGATCTTCTAATGCCAGAATAAACTTACGCAAGCGACTTCCCCTTGAAGATAATAGGCGGTGCAACCGCAGCTAAGATGCAAAAACCAATGTGGAACTGCATATAAAAAATAAAAAACCAAAAAAACAGAGAGTTAGCCGCTTTTGCTGAAGGTAAAACTTGACAACAAAGTCTATACTCTATGTAATTAGGAATTGCATCAGATTACCAGGTATGCCAGAAAAAACCACCCGAATTTCAAAGCGCTATCAGTCCTGTAAATGAAATTAGTAAAACTGTCACAGAATGTAGACGTGATACGTAAGGAAGTTGCGAAGAGAGTTTTTAATCTTTTCAAACTTAATCACTTATATAGCTATGTCCAAACATGTTTCCTAACAAGAACTCCATGTGTTGCATTCACTTAAAGCATGTGATTCGACAAAAGAAACAATATAAGAGTTGCAGAGACTTATCATTTTATCAAAAACTATTTCATAAACTTTCTACTGTCAAGTGAATCAAGTTTCAGAGCTAGATGTTTCATAGAACTTATGAATCCGAAACTACCAAAGGTATCCAGAAATATGGTTTCTCCTTAATGATTGAGAACTAATAGGCTAATACCTCATTGCCCGGTAGAGGGGGCGATACCACAAAACATAGGCCCCGGGAACCCCGGATATGAAATAAATGACAGCGAGAAACCAAATGGTTGGACCTGAAGAAGAAATACAACTTTTAGGACAAGCCAAAATAAATAATAAAAATCTGTATCAATTTTGTCATCAAGATTCACCAACCTTCTCCTTTAATCCAGGCTGTGGTAACAGCAATAACATTCCAAAAAAGAGACAATATCAGACCTGCAGAAACAAGAAAAGCAGAAATGTTGACTAAACTAGATAAAGTACATCAGAGAGAGTAGCATGAGTTGGATGGCTAAAGTTGACAGGTTTACACCATGCAGCTCAACAATGAGACATAACTATATGAAGTACAAGGGGCGTACATACCCAACAAAGTGGTGAAAGCGACATATTGTATCCTTTGTAGATGGATAGGTATTTCATTGGCAATGTCATGATGGATAAGAGGAAAAAATGGAGGGAAGTTGTTCTCTTCAATTACTATTCCAGCTGCAAAATGGAAGAAAAAGAATATCAAACTAACCCACTCTAAAGAGCCTCAATGGTTACTAAAACATTTCAGCATATAATTGTACCTTGTGCCATGGCATCTTCTTTACGTTTTAATGCCTAACAAAGTCAAGAAAGCAAATTATAGAAAACTATCAGTCCGATGCGGTGAACACACGGAAGAGAAATGTACTAGGATTAAGAGTAAGGTATTTGAAGTAGCCAACAGGAATTCAGAATTATTTATGAGTTGAACACCTGTTCTCTCTTCTTCAATTCAGCCTCTTTAGCTTGGAGTTCCTTCTCCTTGGCTTTAATATCCTACAGAAGAAAGACGAATCCCATAAGCAGAACAATCCCAGTGTGAACAATTGGATCATAATAAAAATCAAGTTTTCAAATACTTTTGCGTTATCCAGTGGAATATCGACCGTTGCACCACGATCATAAGGTTCTGGAGGGAGAGGTGAAAGCCTTGAAGATGCAGGGGCAACACCTGGATTCTGGATATAGCAAAAATTCAGAAGGTTAAATGACAACACAACTCCTCAATATCCTAACACTTACATAAAAACAAGTAGACTGCAATTATGGAAATGGACTGACAGACACCAAAGAATTTTGTGACAATAAAAATCAACTTAGAGACAATTCTGTTGAATATAACAGCAGACATCTGCTGCAATAGGAAAAAAGATCCAGATAAGCTTGAAGCTCATGGTTAAAAGTTTGTCAGTACAACACCATGGATAAGCAATGAATTTCAAACTCAAAGGGTATGCTATTAATAAGCTGTGAACCGTATTATCAAGAAACCTTCATTAATCGTCACAGCTAACAATGTAGATAGATGAAACGAACAAATGTGTACTGAGTTAACAAAAAATCTGTATGGCCTCACAATTAAAAACGAAATCAATTACCCTGTGACAGTAACATGTAATGTCACCTCTAGAAGAGACAAAGACAACCCAGAACTTGAGCAAGTGAAATGCATAACAATCAAAACCGAAACTATCAGCAGTAAACGCTTTCTGCATCATGCAATTCCAACCTTAAAGATACAGCTTTAAAATTTCTGGATTAAAGGATAAGAAGGCAGGAGCTTTACCGGCATGTAGAAGGCACCTCCACCACCACCATAGCTAGACTGTCCTGGTCCTTTCCCCTTCGATTGATCCTAACATCAGCAAACATTATAATATAATCAATTCTCTTCAATCCTACGCTTAAATCAACAAACTCATGCGTTGCACAGCAAACACGTGTCATTCAACAAACTCTTGTCCATGGCCCTACGAATTCTGCCTAGGATCAATCAAAGTCAAGGTCTTCCTTCAATTGTAAAAGGGATGGAGAAACAACAGGTGATAAAGATTTCAAGTTTTCTTTTTCTGTTTCTTCCAGATTTCTGTTTCTGTTTGCTTTTTCCGGAGATTTCAACTTTGCGTACAACACAATCCATTGCTTCAAGAGGAAAAGCAATTCCCTCACACCACTACAATGCACTTACAGACACGGAACAAATGCAAACGCCAAACAGTACAAATTTAACACCAGGAACTCCGAATTGGAGCAATGGCAAGCAGATCTAACGAACCCAATTCAAACAAACCATAACCTTTGAACAAGCAGGCAATACCCACAAGGATTTTGAGTGAAGAGACAAACTATTAACATACCGCAAATGGATTGACCTCGTCTTCGTCAAAGGGATTGGAATCGTAGCGACTCATTGGACCAAAATGGAGATAAAGAGGGAAGATCTACGCGCGCCCACAAAAGAACAGCAAATCTCCTGGAGATCGGCAAAGCGCGGAGAGGTGGGATTGCGAGAAGGGGAGAGAAATTGAAGAAAGAGAATAGGATTCTTGTGGGGAGTGGGAGGTGGGTTTTGGTTAAGAAGTGAGATTGTTTCGGAGGAAATATAGAGGAATGAGTATGTGATGTGAGAGACAGAGAATGGAAAATCTCACAGCTTTACGGAAGAAAGATAGGAACCCATCGCGAGATGAAAAGGCAATTGAATTGAGAGCGATGGTTGGGTTTGGGTGGGAGGAGGTTCTAGTTTCCGGCTCGCTCCGTTGGTTGGTTTGCTACTTTTTTTTTTTTTCCAAGTAATGCCAAAGTACAATAGTTAAATCTTCTACCTAAACCCCAAAAAGACAATTAATGAAGCCACCCTACAAAATCGAAGGACGCTATCTCTACAGGGGACAGCAGCAGGGCTTGTCTTGCCACTCTATGGGCAGCCCAGTTGACAGTCCTCGGGACCGAGCAAAAGCGAATACAAGAAGAACAAGAGCTCAATAACTGGAAACAATCACGAAGCAAAGGCCCGCCCACCGAGTGGTTGGTTTGCTACTTTGCTCCCTCGTTTATTTTGTCGGCTAAACATTGTGTTAATGCTAATTACTAATTAGCAGCAGCACAGGGAATACTTGATAGATTTTTTCCCCCACGGAAACAACAATAAGGAATTACTACCATAAAAAGATTTACCATTGATTCTACCAAAATGTAATGATGGAAAAATCCTACTATACTATACTTGCTATTCGAATAGAAAAACCTCATACATGATATACTAACTTAAATTGATAAGCGGTATAAAGAAAAATTAGAGTAACGGAAAACGTAACAGTACAACAGAAATTAGAGTAACCGCCAATGTAGTTAAGACTTTTAAGTGGCAAACATGAAACAAAAAATTAGTAATATCAACGATTAACCATACTATTATCGGGTAATTAGCATAAACAGTCACAAACTTATGCACTTAGTGCATAACGGTCATAAATTTTTAATTTGTAATGATACGGTAACAAAAGTTTGAAATGGTCACTTATATTTAATTTGTGACTGTTTTGTATTAATTGCAAAAGTTTGTTACTGAGTCGTTACAAATTAAAGGTTTTGTGACTGTTTTGAGGTCGGATCATGTGTTCGTCAAGTATATGGCACTAACCACTTGAACGAATTATGAGATGTCGGGCATGTGTTCATCGATATACTTGCTTTGCCGAATAAGAATGCCCTCTATTTACCTTCCAATTTCAAACCGAGAAAGTAAGAAAGTAGGTCGAGTTTTTTCAACTAAAAACATGTAATCCGTTTGTGAGGCATTGAATTCATCACTGTCATTCTTTGTTTTTTACGAGTATTGTCATCCTTTGTTACGGTCATATCATTCACATAAATTAACAAAGCCATCATATCTCTTCTGAAGCAAATTGTAACAGTGATTGATCATTCAAACCTTGGACATTGTACAAAATGGTCTCCAAAAATTTAATTTGTAAACACAGGGTAACAAAAGTTTGAACTTGTAAGAAATGGTCACACTGTTTAATTTATTACCATATTGTTCTAAGTAGAAAGTTTTGTTACCATGTTACAAAGTAAGGGCTTGTTTGTGACCATTTTGTTTTATGTGCAAAAGTTTGTTTGTGACCATTTTGTATTATGTGCAAAAGTTTGTGATCATTTATACTAATTACCTACTATTATCCTTTATTTATATATTTTGATCATGAATTAGCGATTAAGGAAATGACGATTCCACGAACCTTGAAGAATTCAGTACAGCTCATTACAACATCTCTTGTTAAACGTAAAATATTAATTAGGGCCTAGATGAAGACAGAATACAACATAAAAATGAACTTGGAGAATCCAATAATCATGCTATGCACCAGCTTTCGACCAATTCAGCCAACATTTCATTATCAAGAACCGGCAACAAATTTGACAATACAACAACCAAAGGAAGCAGAAAAGAAAGAATAATAATGATGGGGGGTTAGGACATTTCTGCAGATCACATACATTCATTCTAGCATAACAAATACTTTTTTTCCAGCGTAACCACAACACGTACTAAAAAATAATTGACAAACATGAATTTGGTTGTGGGAGAGGGCAAGTCTTTTTTGTTTTGTCCATCCAGATCACCAGACACCTAGCTTTCTTTTATTGCCTTTGGAAGAAAGATTCTGTCTTGTTTGTTCTTCTTCCAAAGGGCAAGAATTTCAGCAATCTGAGCAAAGCCCTTCAAACACAAGAGGCCTGTTAGTTGTGGAATTTCGGCAGTGCATTTGTTTCCACAGACTAAGATATGTACTCGGGGAAAGGAGAGAGTCAAGAAACTTCAAAACTTGATGGTTCATATCTCCGCATCATTTTGCTCATTGGAGGGGGGTTCAAGAATTTGCATTACAAGTCCTGATGTTAATCTGGCTGGGGGGTCATCCGGATTCAGTCTCCTATGGATTCGCGGCTGGGGTGCTCTCTTCTGATCATGTTGTTTAGATCCTGAACAACCTCAGACATCTGTGGCCTGAATTCAGGCTCAGACTGCAGACAAGGACAAGTATTCCAGGTCAGGTTGAACATATCTATGCCTTGCTAACTAACCTTACAAGTCGTTGCTAATGTTGCTTTTCTATCAGAAGTAATCAAAATTATGCAAATTAATCTAGCTCCAATAATTTAGTTTGAGAAATGTAGCTCAAACAAACTCATGTTTCAATCTAACTTCTTCAGACATCTTTTCACCTGAAGCCATTCTTCAAATATGTAAATCTAACAGCCCGATCGTTCTTCAATAATAGTCACTACCCAAGACCCAATATTAAGCAAACCACCTGACATCAATTACTCTTTTGCTGCTTAAAAGTTCTCGTGCTACATTAACTCCAGTCTTTCAAAATTCTTATCGAACAACACTTTTTGTTAGCACTTCAAAATTACTTATTTTGCTTCTCTTTCAAAAGTTAAAGCAAACACGCCCTAAAGTTCTGGGATGTGACCAATAGAGGAGTTTGACGGGAGATTTGTTACCTGAACACATCGAGAAATTATATCAGCAAAGTTGGAGAGTGACTTAGCAGGGTATTGCCCGTTAAGAGAAGGGTCAACCATCCTGGATAATGCATCGATGTCATGGAGCTGAGGGATTGCCCACCTCACTAGAAACTGCTCACCACGGTTCCGTGACCTATACATATTTCCATCCCCGAGGAAACAAGAATGAAGATTAATTTCTATGAACAAACCATTTGGCAAAGTGATGATGCATGCGTGGAAGTTCTTATTTACCGGTCATAGGATTTTCGGCCTGTCAAAAGCTCCAACATTACAACACCAAAGCTGTAGACATCACTCTGGATAGTGTAAATTCCAGACTCAAATTCTGGTGCCCCATAGCCATATGCTGTTAGCAGCTGCCCTGACAACTGAGAAAGGGACCGAGTTTCAGAAAGAACACTTGTGAAACGAATGAAATAAAAGTGAGGAACTACCCAAACCATAAAAGGAGAGAGAAAACAAGAAAGTTTAGACAGTGTGAGGCAGTGGCCTAGGGTCTGAGATTTAGCTACCACTTTGGTGTTTGCTAAGCAAACTATGTATCGTCTTAAAATTCGCATAACCAGGATTTTCTAAGTCGGGTACAGTACTATTTTTTTTTTCTTTTTCCAAATGGGTTTAATTTAATCTTGATGTAGCTATGAGCTAATCACAAATAAATAAACTAGCATATGCGCAATATGCTTCTTGGCTTCATTAGTTCCTCGGAATGCTCTGCAGCTCCTATAATTTCCACTCTCTCGTTTAGTCAACATAAATACCTAGTTGACATATAAAGTTGTGATTATGATACCATAAAACCCAATATGACAAAGTATAGCAGATCCAAGTAACAAACACAACAATACATTCTGTATGCACCTCATGTGGCGTTTCTTGCAACTTTCATGGGCCGGGGGTTCAAAATTTAGAATAAACTTACTTCTGCTACGGTCTCTTAAAACCAACATACTAATAGAAATTCTGGTGTAATTTAAATGCTTTAAGGAGCGTACAATTGCATGAAAACGGCACATGGACAAGAAGGATCACGAAATCAGATTGCAAATCCTAGTCAATCAACATGAAGAAATTGTCAAGCTTAGATGGATAAAAAAGGAACTTTACCTGTCTTACAGAACCAGATGATATTAATGAAGCTAAACCACAATCTGAAACACGGACATCAAGATCATCATCTAGAAGAATATTGGCCGACTTGAAATTTCTGTGAACAACAGGTGGCTGGCAGACCTCATGCAAGTATCTGATCACATAGAGAAACACAATCACTAACCATTGAAGGAAGAACAGGATGAAATTTTGGCCCAACATCTGTTGGCATTAACACAGCTAAATGACGAGATTTCCACAGCTCAGCTGTCTAACAAATATAATGGTAAGACAATCGGCTTACTCGAGTGCTCTAGCAGCTCCTAGTGCCATCCTAATGCGGGTGTTCCAGGAGAGATTATCCTTTAACTCATCGTCGGAGTGCAGTAAATCCTGCAGACTGCCATTACTACAGTACTCATAGATCAGAAGCCTCTGATCATGCTCTGCACAGTAGCCCATAAGCTCAACAATGTGAGCGTGTCGGATTCGATCAATATTGTTGACCAGTTCAAGAAACTCATCATCACGCTGACTCGAAGCTCTCTTGTCCAGTTTCTTGACTGCCAGAAGCTGCAAGTACACACAAAAATATCAGACATCAAAACCTGAATCCATCTTTAGCTTAGGTGAACAACCTAAGTCCCAGTCCTTTATGAAGAAAAATAAGAGGATAATATATAAAGCTAAGATTCTAGCTCTCATTTGGCTTGGAATCAGAGGTTGCGACTCAGTGTGTATTTGGCCCAGCACACGCTTGTCATAATATTGACAGAGAACTTCCAATGCAAAAAGCTGCGCTAGAAGTACATCACTATACTTACAACCCTTTTTCTCAAAATAACATAGTTTTCTCCCTTTTGCACTATTTTGTAACTAAACCAAATTAGTCAACAGTAACATTTTAAATAAAACAAACCCATAATAACTAATTTTTATGTTGTTTAGTTTTTCTATTTCTTATTTTTTGTAGTAATTTTACATCATAATTCTAGCATTTATCAAAAGAACAATCGAACAGTTATTTTTTACCAAACCGAATTCTCTAAAGCTGTGCCAAACAGATTATTAAATTCAGTTAAGTTCCTTCGCCTGAAGAAAATAAAGCACACGCACGAAACTAATAGCTAATGGCGAACCTTCCCATTAGGACGCTCTGCTCTATAAACAGTTCCCAGCATACCGCCACCAATGAGATTTTCTTGTGAAAAGCTGTTTGTATATTGCTGGAGAGAAGCAATGGTGAAACTCCTTGCAGAAGTGGTGACATCCCTAGTTTTGGTGGAAGGTTGTGCAGCAGCACTAGGTTCAGCAGGCACAAGTGGGTTGACAATGACCTTCTCAACAGGAGCTGGTGGTGGAGGAGGAGGAGGAGGTGGTGGTGGTGGAGGCGGCGGCATATACATCATATCCATCGAGTCTAGCCTGCTCAAATCAATTTTATGATCATTCCGTTTGGGTGCTGCTGCTGCTGCCACTGTGGGAAGGCATCTTTGAGGTGATTTTTGTGGCACCAGATGGTCTTTCTTTGCCTGTGCCATTGTCTCCTTTGGATCTATTTACAAATTGTTCACTGTATGTAATCAACAGACAGAAACAGAATTATAGCGCCAAAAGATCCAGATGGAAATTTCATGTACCTTTTTCTATTTGTGGTCGACTAGTTGGCAGGAACAAAGAACTATTACTGTCTCTGGGATGTTCTCTGTTGCCTTTGTCTGCACCAACTTGATGCCGTTTGAAATTTCCAGTACCTTCTTCTGTTTTTCTACGATTCTTCGGTATGCAAATAAGGCATGCCATCACCACAATTAGAAATGCCAATCCCCCAGCAACTGAGAACCCAACTACCATTTTTTTGCTAGATTTCTTTCCACTTGATTTCTCTTGTGAAGATGGCCCCTCTGCCTTTTCTCCACGAGGTTTTCCAGGAGGTGGTGGTATTGACGATGGTGGAGACCCAGAAGGAAATGGTCTTGTTGGCGGTGGTGTTGCTGGGTAGAAGGGTGCTGGCAATGGGGCACCAGTTGTAGCGTTGAACGGGTTCCCATCTTTACTGCATAACACAACCTGACCGGTTATGGACAGCTCACACTGATCTCTTTTCTGCTTAACACAAATTCAGTGGCAAGTTTTTCTTTTTCTTCTTCTCTTTTTGTTCTACCCTAAGAAATGAAATACATAGTTACTTTTATAACTCACTTGAATGTAGGAATATTTAGCATCTTGTCAGGTATGGGTCCTGAGAACAGGTTATTCTCAATGTTCCTGTTTTGCAGAGGAAGACACAAATAAGTCATAGAAGCATCTTTAGACATTTAGGGAAACCAACCATATGACTGCAATAAATTTGAGATACTTAATGCTACTTCATAGACAAGCAAAAGAAGAGCATTACAGATCTTGAAGTGGGAGGTCCTGGAGAACATCAACGGTACCAGATAACTGATTATCCTGCAAATGCCTGCCAACACGAGTCAATTAGCTTTACAATGCAGGGGGCATTCAGGGGAAACAATGTTGTAAGAAGCTTACAATGTAGTAAGCTGAAGCAAGTTAGAAAAGGAAGGAGGCAGATTCCCACTCAAATTGTTGTTGGATATGTCTCTGCAAAAAGATTCAAGTGCTTCAATCAAACATAACACAAGCATTGGAAATGGAAACGGAAAAGATAGTTGCATGACTAGTCGAAAATGAGAACCCCTACAGATTGATCAATCCTGCTTGGGGTTGAAAGGAATCGGGTATCTCTCCACTTAAGAAATTGTCGTTCAGAGACCTGGAAGTGCAGAAGTCAATATGTGAGCTGAAGTTGCAAACCTGAACATAACAAATAATTCACATCCAGAACTCACATATCTGTCAAGAGAGGTAGAGAGGGCAGAGAATCTGGAATGCTTCCCGTCAAATTATTAGCCGATAGGAAACTGGAAAAAGAAGAGTATCATGAATTCACATAAGCAGGTAACTATAACAGTTATGAAAAACCAAAGCCACAGAAAAAGTGACACAAACGAAAAAGACACGTACAGTGTTCGCAAAGTAGGCGGCAATGTGGCTGGAATGGTCCCGCCAATGCGGTTATTGCTTAGATCTCTGGAACATAGAAATCAACATGCAAAATTAATGCTTAGGTAATGTATAATTACACTGATATAGAAGTCTATTAAAAAACATAGAGATTGCATTAACAGCGAGAGCTATACTTCCTTGTTCATGTTCAAGGAAGCACAAGCAGAAGGCCCAAAAGTTTACATAACAGAATGTTGAAACTAAAACATATTTAACTGCATGAGGAAACAACTGCCAATGGCTCCTAAATTTCGATTAACCAACTTGTATGATACAAATAATTGCAGATGAGCAGGAAAGAGAATTACATGGATCTGATAGAAGTGAACATTCCCAAACCATTGCCCAGTCCTCCACCCAAATTAGCTGCATTGAGAGTTCTGTAAAACCCCTCCCAAGATGAGTAATTGTCATGATCTACCAGTCAGTATTAACAGAAATTAAACATACGCAACAGTTCAAACCGAGATTTCTCCACACTTACATGGATATTATCGTTGAGTCATTACACTGAACACCTTGCCACGCTTCACCACAAGGGTCGCCGGCGCTGGCAACCCAGCCAGGTAAAATAGGATTCCCCAGTGAAGCGTATAGGCTATTAATTGCAGCAACTAATTCAATGAAAAAAGCAATGCTGGTGATCAGCCCCAAAGTTCAATTGAAACAAAACAAAAGAACTAAGAAACATAGCTACAAACATGACTCTGCACAGCACATTGTACTATTAAGAACATTTTCCCAAATGAAAGGGGGAAAAGCTGAAATGTCCAGCTCAAACTCGAAATTTGCTTCAACCCCCCTTTGTCTTTTTCTTTTTTCACAGAGACCAAACAGCTGAGAAAGGAGTTTCTGAGAAAAGGTGATTGTGAGAGAGCTTCCATTACCATCATTAGCATCAGTACTTCCAACAGAAACTTGAGCTGCCCAGATCAAAGCAAAGCCCAAAAGGGGCAGAGCATAGATCTCCCAGCTACTGAAGCACCGTCCACCAGATCTATGCGCTCCCATTGATCCTTAAAAAGCCTCAATTATCTCTTACTCCACCACCGTCAACCATAACCACAGCCTCCAATCTGAGAGTGCAGACCAAATTCACAGCAGAGAGAATTAGAGCAGGAAAGTCACATTCCATGTGATCCCATTCAACTACAGCTCAACAACTAAGCACTTCCCTACAATCCAAACCAAGAAACAAAATTGCAAAAAACTTTAGTTATTATTATTAAATTTCAAAAAGAAGAATCCAATAGAACAAACAATAACCCATCTCTCCAATTATTATTGTTTCTCTCTCACACTCCACCCCACCATGTTTACACTTGTAAGAAACAGCAAGAAAAAGGGTGTCAAAAAGTGAGCAAGAAAAGATTAGACAGAGATAGATAGAGAAAGAGAAAGAAAGAGAGAGTTTAGTAGCAATAAGAAGACGAAACCTTGAGAGGGAAATGCAGAAGGTAGCGAATCAGAAGCAGTCAATTGCGAATAGAAGGAGAATGGGATTGGGCAGTCTTTTTTTTGGTTGGGAAAAGTGGTGGGCTTGAGAAGCTTGAGGACTAAGATTCACGGAACCTGGATTGGATGGATAATAGCCTCTTGGAAAGTTGGAACAGACACAGAGAGAGGGACAGACGCAAGGAGAACACAAATCCCACAAGCAAGCAAATGGGAGAGCAAGTAGAAGAAGCGAAGAAAAGAAAAGAGGTTTGCCCAGAAGAGGAGATAAGGAAAAGTGGGTAGCTTTGTTTCGCTGGGGGAAAAAAGGGAAAGAAGAAATTGGAGAAGAGAATCCTACCCAAAGCAAGCAGGAGAGGGAAAGAAAGAGAAAGAAGTGGAGATGGGAAAGTGGGTATCTTCCTCTGTAGGTTGCGGTGAGAGAGAGAGAGGGAGGTGCGTCTGTTCCTATGACTGTAATCTGTAAGTAAGTCAGTCATTTTTCTTTGCCTTTTCCCATTTTGCTTTTCAACAGTTGCAGAGCAATCCGTTAGCTTTTTCTTACTCTTTTCCTCTCTCTCTCTCTCTCTCTCTCTCTCTCTCTCTCTCTCTCTCTCTCTCTTCTTTTTGGGTTATTCTTTTGCCTGGTGGCCGACGTCAAGCGAAGCAAACAAACCCGCTGGCGTTTCGGTCGCCAAATCCAGTCAGTGGATACATATCCACGTTCGGGGGCCGTCATCGCCGGTCTCCTACATAAATCTTACTTTATTTTACATAATAAAATAAGAATAGAATCAATTACCGGATAATAATAATAATAATTTAATTTAATCAAAACGAGGTCGTGGTGGAGGTGGACTGGTAAAAGTAGCACGAGAGAGCATCAACATTTAAGCGGTCGGTAGGGGTGGAAGGAAATCCCCTACCCTTTTCACAGAAAATTTATGCTGTCGGTTGATTAATTTGGCGAGTAGGAATTGTCCAATTATGTGTTGTATACTTGTATTACTTTAAAATATAAGGGCACAAGGTTAGAATTTAAATTCTTTCTGACAGATATCTTCAAGAGGTATTGTTAAAGTTTAATTTTTTGTTTCCTTGCTTGTTGGTCCTTAAGGTCCGAATTGAAGGAGTGACGGATGTTTTCATTCACATATTAAAGTTTAAATTCACCGAAAAGAATATAGTTGAAGTTTAATTAACAATCTATTCGTAAATGTAGCTAGATTCATGAACTAAATTCCGAGACACCCCCTATCGTATTAGGAGAAATTATTGATCCCTGTGTGATAGATAGTAGTAGTTTCAAGTTTGGAAGGAAAAAAAATATGAAAAGTAAATGCTTGTTTTATTGATTTCAACTCATGACTCTACAATTCTTAAACGAGAAATTTTGCAATATTAAATTTTATTGGTGTTATAGGTTTTTGTCTTTATGGTACAACTTGAATTGTACTTTTAACGTCATGGTATAATTTCATATTGTATCTATACTTTTTGTACAAATTCTTTTATGGTAGAACTTGTACCTTTATGTGATGGTACTACTTCAAGTTGTGAAATTGTATCATAACATAATGGTACAAATTCCTTTATGGTACAACCTGAACTTAATATTATGGTACAACTTTAAGTTGTACATTAAAGCACCAATACTTAATATCATAGTAGAAGTGTTCTTCTTAAAGATCATATTATTAATTATACTACAAAAGCAATCTTTTGTTGTGTTTAAGAAATTGGTTTTATTTGCAAACTTAGACAAAGTCCAATTAAAGTGTGATTTCCAGAAAGTTTCATCCAAACCCCAAAAACTAAACCCCTCAACCCAGGGTCGTCCAATGAATCGTGGAGATCATGTTTCCGAATTGAGATGTGACAAACTTTTTTAAGTACAATAAAATGAAAATGGGTATAGCATATCTTTGTTTAATCAATAATTTCAAATTAAATTATACATTCTCTCCAATTTTTTACTTTACGAGAAATCGTTTTCAATCCTCATTATCGTTAATCCATTAAGGATATCTTGTCACTTTTTTACACAAATAGGACTTTGAGAGTACAAATATGACTTTAACAATGAATATACATACCTCAATTATATTTACATGAGAATATTGACCACTGACTAGCACTAGCATTAATTAACATATTTAAACGCATCATCATAACCATAATCAATCAATCATATGCCACAAATTCAATATATAATAAAGGATTTAATCAACTAACATTACCCACGATGGAGGCACCCTACATTAACATTCTTGTGCCAAAGGGCCTCCCAGGACACCACATTGGTCTGCCTTGCCTCCACCAATATATCATTCACGAACCAAGGAAAAAAGCAACAAGATAATGAACTCTCATTTCTTCAATCGAATATGTGATCAGTTCGTGAGCAATTGTCTACTAAAATATGTTAAGTGGACATTATGATTTCTTTCAAAAAATAAAACTTGTCGTAGTGTTTTCTTGTAGCTTGTTCTAATATGAATAGACAAGAATTGAACCATGGTCTCTTCCATCAAAGACATGTAACCAATTAGACTAGACACATCTGTATTACTTTATTAATACAAAACATAGAGGAAGTTAAAATTATGAAAAACAGAGTACTTTTCTATCACGGTTAGTTAGCCCGCTAAGTCTCCTGTCAGTATTTTGTGGTGTTTGATAATTCTATTTTTATATTTTAATAATTAATTTAGAATTTTTTCTAACTTATAAATGAAGGATAATCTTTAAATCTCAACACAAATATCATTGGTTTGAATATTGCGCATTGAATTGAAGTGTTCAATGACGACATAAGAACATTGGTACCATACATTTCAAGAAAAATAAACATGACAAACACTAATACCAATTATCTCGACAGTCTATGCTAAAATTCGAATTTGTTTAATCATTGAATTTGAGTGATAGTTTAGTCAAAGCAAGCAAATAATTAACGATTGAGTATAAACAAAAATAAAAACGTATGTATTATATTATAAAAATGTATTTATTTTAAAAATCTAAAAAAGCAATCAAGACTTCCATATACAAGCCCTTAGATCAGCATTGTAATTAATGAAACAATTTTTTATCAACATGATCCAATGTTTAAGCTAAGGTCAAATTATTAATCACCAGTATATAGTATTCAGCTTAGTAAACTATTTCAATATCCACAGCTAACTATTAATGATTACTTGCTTTCTATTTGAGGGTTTAATGTAACACTCTCATGGCTACACTCTAAGCATTTTTTTTTCTTTTTCCAATATTTTTTGCAGTTATTTGTTAAATCAACTATGTTTCTAGCTTTCTATTCATAATTATTCACTGCTTCCTACCAACTTATGAGAATGATGAATATTTTTTCATGTATAATCTATTGAGTATGAATGTTGCTTATTACTTAAATTCAACGATATCCATGTTAGGTTTGATGTCTCCAACATATTCTCACAATTTCTCGAAAAAGCATCATATCTTACTATTGATATCATAGTTTGTTAGGTAAAGTTAAACAAACTCTATCAATATTCGAACTCTTTGAAGTTGCTATCTACATGTGAATATGAAGTACTGATCAGTAGCTAAAACTCTACTTGAGTTAGTACGATCTTTTGCTGTATCAATTAAAATTCAATACATGATTATCTTATTACAATTTAGTCATACTAAATGTGCAGTAGGGGACATCTTATCAAAATCGTATCGAAAGACTCCTTGATTGATCAGTTTCAGGATGTAATCAATTATACCAAATAGAAGTGATCAAAATTATAGGATGCTCTCAAAGTTTGCTATAATTATTGAGGTTCAACAACACGTTAATCGTAAGGTGGTCATTGGGAATTTGTCTATCTCCTATAGCTCACCTAGACACACTTAGACGTTGTAATAAAAATAGTAATTTTTAATAATGATGAATGAAGTAACAGTTCTGAAGCACTTTCATACTTCAGTTCAAATGATTTAACAACAAGCAAAATAACTCTCAAGTTTATAATTTTTTCTATACCAAAATGGTATAACTAATTCATTTATGAGTTGAAATAGCTAATTATAAGCACTTAAATTTTTAAGTTAAAACTCATATGATACAATTGTTGACGAAATGGTTTTTATCATAGAGTGGTTCTATCGAGAGAGGTATCTAAGAAACATGGCTTACTTTATTATTCCTTAGGTAGATATAATATATATCTTCATCGTTACTTTTACATTGGATTCAATTTAGTATACTTTTTCGTTTAGATAGATTTTTTTAATGATTTTTGGGGATATAATATATCATTATTGTATGATGATGTAGAATATGAGTTCCTCTCATTTTAGGTTCAAATTGATGCATTTTCCCTTTATCGTTCCCTTTTATCAGTTAATAATTTTTATGATATTTTTCACTATGAAATATCGTGAGCAGAATCTATACTCAACAATTTGTATTTTTTTCGCTTCCTCTTCTCTTGATTAGATATTGTGTTCATATTGATTCTTATATTGATTATTGAATTACTACTTTTTTGTTCTGAAGTTTATGAAACTAAGATGCATTTTTTTTAGAAACATGAAACTAAGATGCATATTGATAAAGAATGTAAGGTGTCATCTTCCCTCTTAAGGCTTAAGCACTATATATCATTGTTTACCTACTGTGAAATCAAGGTCTTTCTAACTTGAGTACAAGCTACAATGACTTTATATTGTTGTCGATTTTTCCCAAAATATTAGGTATGTTGCTTTTAGTTTTCGCATTCTTTTCAGTTTGATTTAGCTTTTTATGTGTTGCTCTATTAGTTGAACTTGCCAGTTGGAGATCTGCACGCTTCGACTACATTAATGTCACAGTGACTTCTATATGAAATGCCACTTGAAACATGAGTGTGTGATTTAGTTTGTTTCTTATTAAGGACACTCTAAACATATACTTTGTTCCATTATATCATTGAATACACTAAAGTCAATGGAAAAGTCGAAACATTTTATCGTATACTGAAGATTGATTATGCATGTATGATGTAAAACAACTCTTACCATTGTTCTTCTTGGACCGTTTTATATCAATATGACTTCGTTTGAAAATATGTATTTATGTTAGTGTAGTTGGACGTTGTTCGTCATTTTTAAAACTTCGTTAGTTAAATAAATCAAATATTTTCCTATATTATTAATGAAGAACTTACCAAACTAAATAGTTATTTCAAACCCCAACAACATGAACCATAACAAAAATATATACCTACACTTATACATGACAACATGAGAATCAAACTCTCCCGGCCAAGAGGCCAGAAGATAATCTAGTTATATAGTAAAGGATTTAATCAACTAACATTACCCACGATGGAGGCACCCTACCCTAACATTCTGAAGCCTTGTGCCAAAGGGCCTCCCAGGACACCACATTGGTCTGCCAGTCTGCCTTGCCTCCACCAATGTATCATTCATGAACCAAGAAAAAAACAACAAGATAATGAACTCTCATTTCTTCAATCGAATAGGTGATCAGTTCGTGAGCAATTGTCTACTAAGATATATTAAGTGGACATTATGATTTCTTTCAAACAATAAAACTTGTCGTAGTATTTTGTTATAGCTTGTTCTAATATGATATTTTCTTATTTATGAAATCAGATTATTTTTAATTATTTTTCTATGTAACTGCATTGTACTAAATAGAATTTTGGATTCTGTCCTGCTACCAGTTTGAAACCTAGGGGTTGTTTGGAAGTTGCGATTGTTAATTAGATGTATTGTTGTGAATACATGTATAATATTATACATGTATTGTCGAATTTGATGCATTGTAGAATACAACGTTTGGTATGTCTGATTGTTTATGTCACATTAGCTAAAAACTGAGACAAAACAATTTCAACTCAACTATCTCAACAATCACAACGAAAAGTTGAGATATAACAATCACTCATTTTGAGTGATAATTTCTGTCACATCACAGAAACAGTCCTTGCATTGTTTCTGCTAAAAAAACAAAAAAACGATACATTCTAAACAATACATGTATAGTAACAATCTCAACAAAACAATCGCAACTACCAAACGACCCCCTAATTTGATTTACCTACAAACCAATCCCTAGGTATTGTGGGCCCTCAAAGACTCCTTATAAGTTGTATCCCATAAGATCGGGGTACAATACCTCGAGTGCCACTAAAGTATGAGAATTGGGAAAGTCATACCACTTAAGTATGAATAGGGCGTCGGATACCACTGATATCACAGAATTGTGCATCCGTCCAAAATTCCGTCCATCTACAATTAAGAATGAATAAAATATTATTTTTGGTCAAAAATTTAAAAAAGAATATAGAAAAGGAAGAAGAAAAAAAAACAAGTTTTCCTCTTCCAAACTGCGCCGCTTTCCGGCGACGATCTGCCCTCCGAAATCCATGCCCGACGTCGATCTCACCATCGATTGCTCCACCTGGCACTGTCCACCACCTCTCGCGTCGCTGTAGCCGCCAAATCCCCCGCCTTGCAAATACCTCGTCGCTTGATCGGGGAACCCGTAACTCAAACTGCCTTCCGTGGCCGCCACCGCTGCAGCTCCAGGCGACCCTGGTTTGGCCAACTGTTGCTTGAAGATCCATTAAAGGCGAGAGTGACAAGAAAGATGAGTCCAAAAATAAATCATCCTTACTCAAAGAATTCGCCCTCAGTAGGAGAAGATCTCTGCCAAATTCCGATAGTCATAGCTCTCTTCTGATTTTTGTTTTCAATTTTGTTTTATAATTTTTTTATATATAAAAATAATAGTTTATTCTTTCTTAACTGTAGATGGACGAAATTTTGGACGGATGCACAATTCTGTGATATTAGTAGTACCCGACGTCCTATTCATATTTAAGTGGTATGACTCCTCCAATTCTCATACTTTAGTGGCACCCGAGGTATTTTACCTCATAAAATCGTGTGGCGTAGAAAAAAAAATACTTTTTTTTTTATTTTTCAGATGCAAATTGTTCTTGTGCGGTTGTGCCTATTATGAGTTATTTTATCTACCCTGGTTTGAAAAGTTGACGAATTGATTTCTATGGCAAAAGCAAGCTGATAGTGCATTATTACTTTGACTCACTCCATCTAACAATCTTCTTTCTGACTGACAAATAAAAATGTTTTCAAGATAAAGTTAAACTGCAACAAATATCTTTGAGAACCAAATCATTTCGTTTTAATATATTTTGTTTTGTTTTTGGGAACAATATTTGATCAGTAGGATCTGAATTGATTTAATTTTGGTTTTGGCCCTAAATAGCACGATCTTGAGATTCTAAATTGCAGCGCGTGTGAATAAGGTGTGCTGTTAATGTTATTATATTATATTATTATAATGGGTGTAGATTTTTTTTTATTTGGTAGTTATGGGTGTAGATTTTGGAAGTAAGTGACTGCTGGCGTGGGTGGATAAATGTAAATCCCTAGATTGAAAAAAGAAAACCTCCAACATAGCCATTTCCTGTGCATCAAGACTACTTTCACTGCACATCCAGACTCATAAACATTGTTTCGACTCGGAAGGGATTTCGGTGTGAGCGGGTGCAGGGAGGTCTCTCCTTGGATCCTGACGAAATTTTGGTTGTTTGGTTGCCTCTGTAACTCTGATATGACTTCTGGTTGGGGGCAGAGAGAGGATCCTCACTCGCGTTGGCCAAGCGGAAGTTGTTTGTAAACTTTGTACCTAAGGACTACAGTCTCACGTGGGGTCTGGGGATAAGATATTTTGTAGTTTTGCTTGGTGGGCATACCACCACGTTGCTATTCAAATTTTGTCCACTCATTTCAGCTACCACAACATTGGTTTCTCTGCCCGTCTTCTCTCTCTCATTTTTGTACAGAAAAAACAATATTAACAGCACAGCCTCCAGTAGCACGATAGTATCTCTCCCCATCCCTCTCTCTTCCTCTCTTTCCCACTCCTTCGCCATAGCAGGCGAAGTTCTCAACTGGAGAAACGAATTTAGAATTCATTGCAGGTATTGAAAACTGTTTACTCTGTTGTTTGCTTTGACGACTTCTATGTTCTAATTTTACGTTTTCTTATGATTCATGCAATGCTATGGGGATATCGCAGCAGCGGCGAGAGGGATGGAGTTCTGCTTTTGCAGTGATCAGCCACATCGGAGCGTTGAGTTCAATCGATCGAAAATGAGGTTCGCTTTTCCACTTCTGCATTTGATTGGAGCTTACTTTTCTCTTAAAAATTCCTACTATTTGGTTCTTAGTGGGTAGGCTCTCTCTTTTTGATTTCAGCATTTTTGCAACCATACTGGGACCGTCTCATCCATCATCTTCGTCGAAGCGACTACTCAGATCAGGGATCCCTACGGGGCCTCTAACTCCATATCTGCAGGTATTCTCTTTTGCTGTCCTTTAGTTTTATTCTCTCTTCCAAACGTCGACATTCAATTCTTAAAGTGATTCTCCTCTCCCAATCTCGAAATAGATACATTCCTCTATTTTAATTTGGCGTATTTCTCCTGACTTGAGTTTTTTTTCATGTTGTGTTATTAGGTTATGAAGCGAATGGTCTGAGTTATGAAGCGAACGATCGATTTGGCGAGTTTTATAGATTCACGGTTTCTGTTTTAGTTCCAGGTGATTGTTTGGTCTTCCTGCTCTTTTTATTTGGCATTTCTCGGTCCTCCTAGGCGTGGTCACCTTTTCCCTCATGCGGTTTTGCAATATTCACTCTGCAGGTGGAGCTACTCGCGATGCATTTAGTTCAATTCAGAAATTCTGGCGAGGGGAGGTGGTCAAGGGTGCCATGATTTTAGTGGTGTTGTCCTTCTCCTGTTGGAACATCGTTGTGCCTCCTCAGTGATGCAAGATATGCATATTTTGCATTGACCTTTATTCAGTATTCGTCTTGCTATGAACTTCTTTGCTTATGGAGTACCAAAATGCCATGGGTTGATTAGAACAGATCGATTCTTCTAATATTACCTTATCAGGCCTGTGTTCTCATTTCTGTTAGTGGAAGTGTGTTTTGCCTCTTGGGAAATCTCCCCATGTAATTATATATTTTCATGTATCTCAATTAGCTTCGCAATCAATCACCCAATAGATTACTGGGTTTACATGATGTTTTATGTTTCTAAATACTGCATCTCTTTGACCTTTTAACAGACTAAATTAGTCTGTGTGTGTTTTTGTGGAGCAATTTTTCTTGCTTGCGTAATCAAAAGTAGGCAAGTTTCTTTGTAAATGTGGTATAAAGGACTTTTTTTTGCTCTTAAATTTAAATGTTCCGGGCATTTATGAAATTTATAGTTCGCAGTTCCGTAATATTAGCTTATATGTTGGTGTGATTACTTCAGGGCTAGAAGGATTTGGAAAAGTCTCCTGAATAAGCTTTGAGTATGCTTTTGGAATAGGATGATTCTTACTCCTTCTGTTGGGTTCTTTTACAGGTCTCTAAATGGTTGATGCCCTCTAATCAGTTGAGTTTATTTGGATTCCAATTGAAACACAACCTCCTGTTCGTGACACCATGGAAGAAGAATTACATTTTTCAGTTGCCAAATTAGGAATGAATGAGTATGCTGTTGTATTCATATTAGGAATTCAACACACTTGGCCATAATTTAGCATTGTTATGTTTCACGTCTTCTCTGGCCGCCTAACTTTGTCTCTAATTATTCCTTCTCTGGAAATGCCAATGAGAATGATGTTATTTCGATTTGCAATGCCAAGTGTTTTCTTTCGGAAGTTAATGACAGTTTGCTTTGTTATAACCTGAATTTTCCTTTTGTTAAAACCTCCTGCTAAACAAATTATTGCAATCCAACTTTTAAACTGTATTTCTCACCCATCCCGGCGCGGAGCGCGGGCAATGAAAACTAGTTATAAAAGAAAGGGACACTAAACTGAACAGAACAGAACAGATTGCATTGCAGGCTCAACGAAGTGAGTGCCCTATATCATCTTTTAGGTTTAGGTAGCCTTGAATGTAGTTGTGCGTTAGGTAACCAGAGCGTGGAGCGAGAGCGAGAGCGTCAGAGCGTCAATTTCTCAAGAATTCAATATCGAGAGCGCGAATAAAGCGTCATTATTATTTGTTTTATTTAAAATTTAATTTACCTTTTATCCAATAAACCTTGCATTTTGATTCAAACAAGCTCCGTATAAATCTGACATTTTTTGGCCTTCAACTATACTTGTTTCAAAAAATTTAACCAACCGCCCGTTCCGTCCGTTATCCCATAAGAAATTAGTAAATTACTAAAAATTAGAAAAACTAAATATTATTGAAAAATATTTCCCAAATAAACCCTTATCTCCAAGGCCCAAACCCAACCATTACTCCTTCTATTCTCGTTCTCTCTTCCCCAAATCCCTTCTCCCAAAATCAGAGCTCTCTGCTCTCCTATAATCCACTGCAAAAGAGCAAGTCAATTCATTATTAACCAAAATTCAGAAGGCCTCGCCTTGTTCCCTCAATTTGAAAAAACCTAGTCACTTAAACAGGTGATGTGCCTAGCATCTCTAACGGAATTGAGAGCTAGGGCCGCACGACCAAGAGTAAGGCCGTGACAGTTGGTATCAGAGTCTGGTTCTGAAAGAAGAACCGGTGTCCTCACTCCCCAAGAAGGAAGATAAGAAAGAGCGAGAGCCTCACCAAAGATGGCTGGATCAGAAGTCCACGACGATGCGGAGAAGCACCGTGGAAGGGATACCGTGAAGAATCCCAAGTCAAAGGGTGACAAGTCCAGCACTCGTGATCCTATGACGTCTCTAGAGAGGCGTGTCTCTAGAGTGGAAGTGAAGGTGGCGGAAGACATCACTGCCATCGAGGATTTGAGAGCTAACTTCGCCCAAGTCGAAAGCGATATTCAAGGTATGAATGCTCGTTTGTCGAGCTTGGAGATTGGTCATGATGGCATACGAGAAGAGCTTGTGGCCCTCATCAATAACACCATCAACGCATCCTTGAACAACGCCATTGAAGTTGTGAAAGAGCATGTCCAGGCCGAGCTGGTGGGCGTGAAGGAGGAGATTGCAGACCTCAAGAGCGAGGTCACTCTCGTGAAGAAAGCCATGGCTAACGGACCTGCCATCGCACAACCTACCTCAACCATGGAGATTCCAAGACCAAAGAGCTTTCAAGGGTCGAGGAATGCAAGGGAGTTAGAGAACTTCCTATGGAGCTTGGAGCAATACTTCGAAGCTTCGGGTATTCGAGATGAGAATACCAAGGTAAAAACTGCACCTCTTTACTTGAGTGATGTTGCTATGCTGTGGTGGAGAAGGACCCAAGGCGATATCAATAAAGGGACGTGCGTGATGGAGTCATGGGATGACTTCAAGAGGGAGATCAAGAGGCAATTCTACCCAGAGAATGTTGAGTTTGAAGCCCGATCGAGACTAAGGAGGCTTGCTCACGAAGGAGAAATTCGAGGGTATGTGAAGGAGTTTTCTGAATTGTTGCTCGAGATCCCCGACTACACCGACAAGGAGGCCATGTTCACCTTCCTTGACGGCCTCCAACCATGGGCAAAGTTGGAGCTACAACGACGAGGTGTGCCAAGTCTTGCCGAGGCAATGGCGATTGTCGAGTCCCTAGTCGAGTACCACGAGCCGGAGGAACGTGTGGAGTTCGGAGGGAATGGAGGTGGACGCGACTATGATAGAGACACACGAAGGCGTGGTAGACCGGACCAAGGAGGTAGTCATAAGGTTGAGAAACCACTTACTTGCTTTCTTTGTGATGGTCCACATCGTGTGCGAGATTGCCCAAGAAAGCACAAGTTGTCGGCAATGAAGGCCATACTGGCAGAGTGCTCGAGCTAGGAAGAGGAAGCAGAGGAGACTCCTAGAGTGGAGCCCCATGTCGCGAAGATGGGTTGCATGAAGAGATTGAGCGCCATCAAGCGGGCGGAAGAGCCTCCCCATCCCGAGCAGCACGGCCAATGCTTCGTAGAGGCGAAGCTCAACCAAAGGAAAACAAAAGCCTTGGTTGATACTGGGGCAAGTTGCAACCTTCTTGACGTAGGCGAAGCTCAACCAAAGGAAAACAAAAGCCTTCGTAGAGGCTAGGCATCACGTACGAGAAGAAGCAAAGAGGGTGGATAAAGGCTACCAACTCAAGGGACACAAGAACTCATGGAGTAGCGCGCCAGGTGCCACTCAAGCTTGGAGGATGGACTGGGGTGGCGGACTTTGAGGTTGTGTCGTTGGATGATTATCAGGTCATCATCGGCATGGAGTTCATGGTGCGGGAGAAAGCTTTCCCGATTCCCTACGCCAATAGATTCTGCATCAATGGTGGAGCAAGGTTGGTTCCCATGAAAAGAGAGCAACTTGCGTCAAACAAGAGTTGTTTGGCGAGTAAAGGGAAGCAAGAAGTGGCAACGATGGTGGAGGCAGCGGCTCACTCAAATTCTCGTTGGAGAAGGACGAGAAGGAGTGCACCACATCGTGGAGCCATAAAAGACGAGGAGGGGTCACCTTCGACTTGCCATGAGAAGCAAGGAAAGGCCACCATGATCGAGAAGGCGGGACACTCGGAGACGCGACGGAGAAGACCGCGGAGGAGTGCGCAACATCATGGGAGCACAAGGCTCGAGAGCGAGCCAGGGCCATCCTTGGTTTGGAGGAAGGTGCAACAAGACCTTGCAAGCAATGAAGTTAAGGCAAGGAAGGCGTCTGCCAAAGAGCCACGACGAGGGCGTCGTGGATTGAGTGGAGGAGAATGTCACCAACGAGGCTCAAGAGTCGAAAGAGGCTGCTTGAGGTCGAAGGAGGCATTTCGTAGTAAGGACGCGACGAGGGCGTCGCGAGCATAGGTGGGGGAGGATGTCACATGTGGCAGATGACATGGCGCCAACAAGGTGACAACATGGCGGCTGCACATGTGGCGTGTATGGAAGACTAGTAGCATAGAGATGCTCCTAGGATTCTCCACCTAAATGAGAGCTTAATGGTGCACTTATGAGTCACATAATGGGTGACATTTATAGAGTGCATTATGGGGGAAACTTAATAGGGTGTAGTAATGGGGAGGGACCCTAATGAGGGGCATTGATGCCTTGTATGAGGAGAGGCCTATATAAGGAGCCATCTCCCTCACTTGTAACTCATCCATAATTTTTGTGAGCAATACAACTATAGAGTTTCTCCCATCTTCTTGTGTCTTGTTCTTGTGAGTTGAGTGAGTTTGAGAGCTTGTGAGAAGGCTGCCTAGCATCTCTAACGGAATTGAGAGCTTGCATCAGCGACCGCCGGAAAATCTGACAATTCGGGGGTAGAAACAGAGTTGGATGGCCACTGATGACTAGAGCGGCGAGGATGACGGCAACCGGTGAGTTGGCAAAGGGCGAGATCTACGCCAGATGCTGGTGAACTAAGAGAAGGACGGCGGTGATGGTTAGATTCGGCGGCGCTGGGAAGAGATAGCGGTGGCATCTGGTGATTTCAAAGTGGCTTTCCCCCGGCCGATTTCATCAGAGAAGGATGGTCGTCAGAAAGTCGCGCTTTCATTTCAGAGAATCCGCGCTCTCATAATAAGTAATTCGCGATTTTTGGGTGCTCTGCGGAAAAATCGCGTTTTAGCGAATTAGAGCGGGATCGTTGGGGCTGCAGAGGCGAAGTGGGTTACCTAAGTTGTGCGTAGCTGATATATGTTATATATAATATATCTAATACATGAAATTTGGGCAAAATAACCAAAATAGCAGTTTAACCTCTAATTTTTTTAACTGCTGATTTTTTTTAAAGTTAGTTGTTGACCTCAACATTCAAATTCAAGGTGTGATGATTTAGTGTCGGATCCATAAATTTTACATAGGAGTGTCATCATTCAAAAATAAATTTAATTCAAAAATTCAATTAAATAATTATTAAATACAAAAATATCTCATTAGTACAAGTTACAACAAAAGCCTACGATGTGTTTTTAGAAATACTGTCATGAAAGGAACATAGGAGTTTGCATTTTGGAAAAATTTACAAAATAAGTGAAATACATTTGATGTCTACAATGCTCAACAAATCTCTCTCGATATATCCTACTAGACAAGGGTAGTCCGTTATTGGGTTTAATCGTCAGGTTTTGAAAATAATTAGGGATAGAATAGTGTTTTACTATTATATTTGATTTAAAATACAATAACAGATGAGCTGTAGTTTAACAAAGATAATGTGGTGAATAACCTCTGATCAATAACTGTGCATAACTCAATCGAAATCCGTCACATCGGCGCTCCTTCTCTTTCCTTAAAAGCCTTTATTTTTTCACCCTTTAATCTTTTACGAACGATTTCTCACTCGTTTTAAGTCGAATTTAATTTTTTTACACAGTTAGATCAAATTGTACTCTTCAAAATGATATCCACTTTGATATATTTTTGAAACAAAAAAAATTGAGCCATTTTTTATCAGTCTATACCATATGGTATTGACTGGTATTGAAATAAGAGCATATTTTATAGGATGAAAAGCGTACTATGATGGTATGAACATACCAAGACTTTGAATACATGATAGTAGGAGTATATTAACTGTCATTTACGACTTTCAACATTATGTACCACAAGATACCACCCCGTACCAGGGTGGTATTGTGTGATATTTTTTATCTTGTATTTTGTTCACTCAGAAATTTTTAAATCCAATAGATCATGATGAAAACGTTCCTTCTCTGCAATAATTTTCAAAAACGACTTCTAAACGAAGAAGATACCATATATTATGGAGTTGGTAACGAGAGACAAGAAAAAAAATTCTCAAAAAATATTGAAAATGGATGTCATTTTGTAGAGCACAATGAATGCGTTCCATCTGTGCAAAAAAAAAATCAGAGTTAAAACGAAGAAGATGTGAACCGATTAAGAAAGCAAGAGAAAATGAAAATGTCTTTAATTCTCCACCCTTAAATATGGATTTTCTGAATAAAGGCTCCAGATTTAGTTACTCATGGGTGCATTAAGATTGTTAATGAGTCGAGCTATTCGTGAGCGGTTCGGTCTCGAACTCGATAGAAGCTCGTTCGATTAAAAAAAGCTCGGCTCGTTAATAAATGAGCCGAGCTTGAGCTCTACCTTGTTAGGCTCGTGAAGCTCGTGAACTAGCTCGATTAGGTGGCTCATTTAATACAACTCATGAACTGTCTCGTTTTGAGCTTATGAGATGTCCCAACATTGTGACTAGAGAGCCAACTCAACTACAACTTATGAGAAAATCAATCTATATTTTATGAGTTGGTTTGTTAATGATGCAAATAATTATTAAATTATATATATCACCTCATATGGTGTTTACTATATTGAGTATATGTAAACAAATACGTCTCATATATGACATAATATTTGATATGATCCAAATCCGAAGAGAACCCTCGAACTCGGATGATATGACCAAAGTACGCAGCTCCAACGATCTTTTCTTGATTTTCTTGAAAACGACCTTTTCTTGATTTTCTTGACTTTCTTGATTTTCTTGATTCTTTGATTTTCTTGAACTCGAATGTGCTCATATAGGGTGAGCGGGGTCGCATCATTCCCTCCCTCTTGAAGAAGATTTGACCTCAAATCTTGCTGCGACATATAAATCCTCTTCATGACTTCATTATTTGCCAACTTGAATATGCACCTTGAATTCCAAGCTTATCCAGAAATTCTTGAAGTCTTTGTCTCTCTCTGATATGAGCCTCCTTGTATGACACTTCATATCCAATAACGAACTCCATATGTTCAACACTCGCACCATAAATCTCCCATATGAATTGACTTGTATTGAGAAAAGCTTGGACCATGCTCAAACACAGAAATTGATGTTGCTTATCTATTTGGGATGTTGATGATGCCCATGGTCGAATTTTGGTGATGGTCAATGACATCTCCAATATCAAAATCTACTCCAATAGGGAAGAACTTGTCTTGAACTTGTAGAACATTTACATTTGTCTCCATATTTTCATTGTCATAGACACCCTTGGGTAGAATTCCATCTCCAATGGCCAACTCAACATGATCTGTACTTCTTCAATAGGTGACTCTTTTGGACGCTCCTTTAGATTTATCTCATCATGATCAAAGTCCATTATCATGTTGGTGATAGGTAGCACCTTCTCTTCATTTTCTATTTTAAGTTCTGGTTCTTCTTGAGAGGAAATCAAAACTTGTGCATCCTCTTTACAAGTGACTAGAGTAAGTCCATCAACCAGAACATCATCTTTCTCTTCGGATTTGGATCACATCAATATTAGGTAATCACATGTACCACATATGACATATAAATATTAGGGTATTTATATTATAAATTATCTTAGAGTTGTGCTCAAGCCAAACTTTCAATCTTAATGATGTGTCAAGATTTAATAAATGAGCTGGCTCGTGTTCGACTCGACTCGGCTCGTTTACAAACGAGCCGAACATGAACAAGACAAAGCTCGGCTCGCCTCATTAACAACCCCATAACCATGGGTTATGCACTATATCTCGAGCGGCAGTGTCCCAAGTTCAAATCACACATGCTACCAATTAAATATTTTTTCACCCATATGCAAACTACTACTGGGAGTTTGATAATCATTTTTTCAAATTTTAGCGGTGTCCCACTATCACTTAAATATTTTTATACCCGTATGCAAACTACTATTGCGGATTTGATAATATTTTTTTCAAATTTGAGAGTGTTCCGAGATACCTCTAAACCCCCATGGGTCCACCAAGGGCTAAGATGGGTGTTGTTAAAAATGACAACCCCTTGGGATTGTCACGGTATTTCTTTCCAGTCCTATTGTGAGCGCAGAAAACAGCTACCAGGAGTAGTGACGGAGCCTGAATTCTGAACAAGGAGAGGCTGACTTGAATTATTGTAATTGAAGAAGGAGACTAAACCCTAATCGACTATTTTAATTCGTAAAATTTTACAAAACTTACATGTATATTTTTTTAGGCAAAATACACTTGTATAGCCAAAACTTTTGCGTTTGTGCCAATAATAGCCAAATTTGGAGAAATACCACTTATAACCAGCTTTTAAAGTTGTTGTAGGACAAATATAGCCATCTCCGTTAGATACTTTAATGGTGTTATTAACACCGTAAACTTATTTGACAGTTCGCTGACTGGGCGCCAAATCAACAGACACGTCAGCGCCAAATAAGCAAATAGTGACACGTCATATATTTCAATTATTTAAAATTTACACATCATAAATTAAAACAAAATTACCCTCATGTACCCATCTGCTTCGCAGAACCCATCTTCCCCAACTCCATCATCTTCCCCAGCTCCTGCAACAGTTCAACCTGCCCGCACACCGAGTTTGTCGTGGATCCCCGTCTCGTCCTCTCCGTTTCTACAGTCCAACCTCCCACCGCCTTCTATGCTTCCCGCTACTGTCCCCTGGCTTGCGCCCCCGTATGGATCGAACAATATAGCGGCAGCTGGATTCGGCTCAGCTCCGAACACGTTGACAGAGCTCGTACGGAATATGGAAAAGAGGGATCTGACGAGGATTGTGAGTAATTTGAAGCTGGTGGTGTTTCTGAATCCGTTTAGGGAAGATCCTGACAAGGCGTTGAGGGATTGGGATCTTTGGGGTCTGTTCTTCTTCATCGTGTTCGTGGGACTCATCCTCTCTTGGTCTGCCTCTGTGAAGAAGGTCAGCTTAACTTCCAATTTGTGGATTTTGACTTCGGATTTGGGATTTGGGGTTTCTTATTCTTGTTTGTCGACAAAAGCGACATTTGATTCGGAAGATAGGTTGAGTCTTGTTCTTCTTCTGAATCGGCCATGGCCGCTGAGAAATGTTTCTTCGGCCTTGGGTTTCACACAGACAGGGAGGAAGAGAGGAAGGAGGCTGACGCCGGAGCTGCAGGAGGACGATAGTGGATGATGTGGTGAGTGGTGAAAGAGAAGTCATGGCAGCCGTACACAAATGGGGATTAACAGCGGTTGATTATATTAGTCTTCCATACTTTTGTTCTTGTTCTAAAGTGTGATTTCTTGTCTGCTACGCATTATTGATGACTCAATTAGAGGAAGATTAGAGGGAGAGAAATGGGAAGTTTGAGGGTTTGTGGACTTTATTAAATTTATTTTTCATTTTTATTAATCTACATGGCAATGTTGTTGATGCAATATCGCCAAATCATCATTTCCGTTTTTCCAGACAACTTGTTAGATGACATTGTTAAAGTATTGGACGAAAGTGGATATAAGTGGTATTTCTCCAATTTTGGCTATTTTTTGTACAAACGCGAAAGTTTTGGCTATACGAGTGTATTTTGCCATTTTTTTATAACTCAAAGTTTATAAGAGTTAGATCCCCTCTTAGCTTTAACCGAGTGTCACCACTAGCGAATACGAATGTCAATGGGGCAGGTCCGGGGCGGGTTTCTTGGTACCCAGACCCCCCTCCCCAGACAGGTCGGATAATTTATTACGGGTCGGGGGCAGGTCGACCCAATGTGTATGCAATTTATATGAAAAACATTAGAAATATTCTTTATTTTTATTATAAGACCAAGAAAACAACAATATTATGATAAATGTAGTTAAATTATTGGAGAAATTGAGGTTTTCACTAATTTACAACTTTATTATAGCTAAAATATGATGTAATAAAAGAATGATTCTAAGTAATTTGACTAAGATTACAAGTAATTTAGGCAAGAACGGGTCGAGAATGAGGTGGGTCAGGGCAGGTCGGGTCGATGAGAGTACCCATGCCTGTTCCGTCCCGCTCTAAAGTAGACCAAACAGGTCGGGTAAAACGGATCAGGTCGAAATTGTCATCCTATTAGCGAAGAGGAGGACATGAGATGCTTCGAATTCCAGGAAGAGATGCTACAATTAGCTAATGAGCCACAAATAGTGGTCAACAATAGGCAGCGGTGCCAGTTCCAGCGGAGAGGAGCATCATGTGAGTGGTGGACTGGTCGAATGAATGTCATGGGCCTGCAGTCTGCACCTCCTGCTTTAATTCAAGTCCTGCCTAATTGTTATTGTTAATAACGACTTTCTCCCCCTAACCCACATGCTACCAAATTCAAATTAAAATTAATCGGTGAACAGTCCGTTGGGTTGGGCCACCCAGCAGAGCTCAAGCGAAGTGTCTCATATATAAACATAAAGGTCCACCGGCCACGCTCAAGAATGGTCAAGAAAGCAGAACTCGGAGAACGTTACGGCGAGAGACAGGGAGGGAGCCTTGGATGACGATAATGGTGTCTCCTTTTTGTTTCGAGAGGAAAAGAAATCAGCTTAGCCGCTTAGGGTTAGGTTAATAATGTTCATTAACATAAATTATTATGGTTAGGAGAAGCCTACCTAATTAGCCAAAGGGGTTTTAACATTTCCACCAGGAAGAAAAAAAAACGAGGGCTATTGTTTTTTAATAAAAATAACGTAAACATGACGCTCTAACACTTAACCATTGATCAAATGTGGAGATTGAATCTCGATGCTGTTATGATACAACCAGTTGTTTAATGTGGCATACGCGTGTGCCCTCTACATAGGTGGGTCATACATGGTTCTTATAGGGTTAGAGGCCGGTCATACCCAGTTTCAGTCCTACTCATGTGAGTGGTTACTCTACGGTTTGATATCGACCCACCTTCAATTGATCCAATTATCCAAACTACCACAATTTTCTTCTTCCCATTCTCATCATACTTCTTCAGCTGTCGTTTTCTCGTTTCGTAGCTATTACTAACAATTGGTTCGAATCCGTCCTCTTGGTCTTTCTTCTCTTATTGAATTTCGTGTGTCGATCCAGAAAACCTTCCCTCCTCTTCTTCTTTCTTTTGGCGAGCAGGAAGCGCCAACTTACTATGTTGCTTATTGTTATTTTGAAGGGGGGCCTATAAGCCCAAGGGCGAAGGAACGAAGTTGCTCGACTGAAAGGAGAGGGAAGGAATATATGAGCCCGTAGGGCGAAGGTTTAGAATATGTGAGCCCGAAAAGCGGGCGAAGGGAGAGGTTAGAAGTAGCTTCTTGTCCTCCTTTTACAAGATCTTCGGGCGCTTCCATTTTCTTGTTGGGGTACATGATAGGCTGGGCCTCACGCGTGCTTCCCCAGAGAGGATAAAATCCACCAGCTTATAGAAGAAATGTCCCGGAGCTAATAGTACTGTGTGCCCGAAGGCGGCCCATCCTTTCGGCACCACCCTCGTCTCACCAAACGACATATTCCTTCTGGGATTTCGATGGCTGGACTCCACCGAATCCAACAACATCTATAGAGTATGAAAATAAGAACAAGGGTTTGGTTAACAGTTCTCTTAAATTGAGTATAATAAGAAAATTAATGTATATCATCCTCATAAAAAATTGTATTAAGTGACGAAATTCTAAAAGTTAGTTTTCTATAAAAAAAATTCTAAAAGTTCCTATAACAACACTAACATTTTACCGAAAAGATAGGGTAAATTGCAAGGTTGGTCACTGAAAGTGCTAAAATATTTACGCTTGGTCGCTAAAAGAATTTTATTCCATTCATGGTCACTGAAAGTAGTTAACGTTTCACGATTGGTCACTCTCCGTTAGTTTCCATTACCACTGTTAGTGGTTTGCTGCCGTGGCAACCAAAAATGCTTATTCATCCAAATTTGACCTGGCACCTCATAAAACCGGACATGCCACGTCAATTTTACCCACCACATCACATTTCCCAACCCATGACCCAACCCTCCTTATTGACCCGCCCGACCTAAAACTCCATTGGCCGAAAAGGACAGGGAAGAAGGAGCTTCAATCTTCCAATTCCAAATCCCAGCCGAGGGGAGCATCTACTTTTGATTGTCGATGCTATGGTGACCATCTCTTCCTCGAAGCCGATCTCCCCTTGCCTCCTCCCGTAAACCCAAGTACTCCCAAACCCAAAACATGGTGGAACGCCAAAACTGATGCATTCCCAAACGTGAAGGCACTGCTGCTTCTATTCGGGAACACAGATTGTCAACGAACAGATCGAAGATGGAATCCGCCGCCCAGATTTGTCGCCGCCGAAGACAGAGGCTAGCAACCTCCCTTGGATTCGGGCCCCGACTGTCCCTAGAGTTAGTTTTGCTCGTCGAGTCTGAAATCGACGGGGCAAAGAGGCGATTCTCCTAGATCCAGCTCGACTAGAGAAGGCTGCGGGATATTCTTGAAGGTCCAATCAGCGTCAGCGTGGTGCGGGACTAGAGTGCGGAGGTGAAGTTATCAATGGTTGGGGAGACGGAGATGATAGCAGCAACACTTATAGGAGAGACGGATGGCAATATACCCTGGCCTCGGGGTCCCATCTTGAGAAGATGATGAGCAGCGCCGGAGGGAGGTCGGGTGACGACGAGGAAGAGTTGCGGAGAAGGATGCTTGGGCGACGGAGGGTAGCAGACGACGGCGAGGAGGAGGCGCGTATCAAACAGAGGAAGAAGAAGAGGAAAGGCTGAGAGAGATGGGGGAGATCGAGGGATGTGTAGAGGAATTAAAGAATTGGGTTCCTTCAATTTCTTTGCTCGGGTCACGGGTTGAATTGGGTTGAGTCATGATGTGGCAGGTCGAGTTTTATGACATGGCAGGTTAAAATTGGATGAATCAACATTTTTGGTTGCCACGTCAACAAACCACTAACGGTGTTAGTGGAAACTAACGGAGAGTGACCAATCGTAAAACATTAACTACTTTCAATGACCACGAATAGAATAAATTTTTTTAAGTGACTAAACATGAATATTTTAGCACTTCTAGTGACCAACCTTGCAATTTACCCCGAAAAGATATTAGCCTTTTTGGGTTTGGCTTGTATGGAGTTTGTCTTGGGGTGCATATTAAGGTGACTTCTCGTAAGGCCACTCATTTTTGCAGTGCTCCATAATGAGCACGTTTAACTTAAGAGTTCTTACAGAACTCTTCCATTTCACCCCAAAGCGCGTCTTATCAATTAAAATCAGTTTTTTACTAATGAATCATGCATCTCTCTCGTGCTTTGTCGATGTGAGATTCGTCTAGGGTGTTACATGCAACCTCATTTGGGACTCAACGCGCTAATTGAGGTTTGCTCCACTATCGGCCAAGAGGGACATAGAAAGGCTTTGATATCACTTGTAACATCCGGACCTTTCCCAAATAAGATATTGACTGCTTTGTATCTTGACTTGCACAGATTTTGCCTTGGGGTGCATATCAAAGTGATTTCTCATAAGGTTACTCATCATTGCAATGCTCCATTATGAGTACGTTTAATTTCAGAGTGCTTATATGGACTCTTCAATTTCACAAAACAATAGGTCTTAATCGATTTTTTTATTTATGAATTATGCATTCCTGTTATGAAAATATTATTATCATTATGGATGACCAACATTAGATGCTCCATGGTATGTTACAAGTTCTATGTAACTCATCTCCTTATATTTATTTCTTCATATGACACATTAGATGCACAATTGGGTGTTACATGTAACCCCCCACCCCATTTCTATTTCACATTCATTCTCACATTCATGTAAATTGATTGTAAGAATGTAGGGGTTATGTGATGTATGCCTATAAATATATGATCTCCTTGTACTAAGGAATACATGAATAAGAAAGCTCTATCCCCCCACTCTTTTTGTGTCTCTACTCTTACTCTTATGTCTATTGCTCTTCCTTGTTATTTCACAACACGTTATCAGCACGAGCTCTGCCAAAGTAATGGTTAGTCATTGTCTCTCTACATAATCACATATACTTGAGTAAGATCACAACACGATCAAGGTATGCAAATTTTCATGTCATTTCTTGTTAGTATGTTTATCTATCTCATTGTCTTTGAGGGATTATTTGATCATGCTATTTGTTTATATTATTTTATATATGTCGATCTCGTAACATGGAGTTTGTGCTTGGACATTATCAAATAATGAAAATTGCTCCTGTAGTAGCAAAATCATTATGGGTTGACTTATCGATTGCTACATTCGACATATAGAGAAATGAAAGTCTAAAGATCTCATTTTCACCCGAAGTGGAAAAAATGAAGAAAAAATGTGTCAAATGAAAGAAGTGGATCTGGTAACTAAAATATTGGAATATGAGTTACCATTGCGATGGGGAAAAATCATTGATCTTGTACCCGATGTATGAAAAGAATTTTTATTGGTCCAAGAATCATTTGAAAGAAAAATGAAAATCTATATGTGCTCCTGCAGTAGCAATATTATCTTAGAGGTTTTACAAAGTGTAAGTTAATTTCTTGTTAGTTAAAGGTGAAAAATGTATTGGACTTGTGATGATGAGAAATATTATATAATTTGATCCAAAGGCTGTTGTTTCATTCCTGGAAGCGAATGAAAACAAACCATTCTTAAAAGTGAATGGATCGAGACACACCATTATATTAATATAATTTGGTGTTTGGATAATGACAATCAGCAAATATATCTTTTCACCGGAAGTGAAAGATAAAATAATTATAAATGAGGATGATAATTTATGTAGCAAAAGTCATGATCATATACTGTAACCTTCGTATGCCGAAATGTGTTATGAAACACATATATGTTGTTGTTGTTGTTGTTATTATTATTTTTTATATTTTTGTATATAATGAATATTTGCAAAAGTCAATACTGGTATTATATCATATAGTATGGAAGTAAGGAAAAGCTCCGGAAGAGATTGTGTTTTGTTACTTGAAGTAACTAAACAATATATTGGTGATATTCATAGTATGTAAATATTCTTATCACTATGTATATGCGCTTACAATAGTTTACCGAATCAGAAGGTGCCTCATGGCCAAAATGTAGTACAAGAATATGTGAAGGCTCCAGAAGAGCTAATGTTTTGAGACATGAATGAACTAAACTGTCAATTGAAGATGCATTACCGAATTATGAAGATATTCGCAGAAAAGAATATCATAATTGATATTGCATCAGAAATGTGTTATAAGAGAACATATACTTAACTAGAAAAATTTGTACTACATGTATATTAGTACATATGAAAGTGTAAACCAGAAGTTTGCAAGATCGGATAACTTTTTATTTTGGCATGTCCGGTCATACCATCCCGGATACAGATGCGAAAATGATTGAGATATCATACAAAAATTAAGTGAGAGTTCATAGAATTCATCAATCAAAGGATTGATTATGTGATACATGGTCTCGAGGAGAATATACTCGTGAAAATAATTGATTATGTTGAGATTTTATAAAAGTGTATGCAGAAAAATACACTCAACGTGCAAATCATATATGAATTTTATGATTTTGATTGATTCATCAACTATATCGTCATATATGTCTGTTATCTAAACGCAACCTGATGTTTGCGAGATTAGTTGCCGAATGATGGATATATTTTGATGATTATCCAATCAAACAGAACTTCTCTTATGAGAAGAAACTAAGTCTATCGATCTCTTATCGAGACATATGATATCATTAATTCACATGAAGCCAACAAGTTATCATAAGTTCCCCATTTCATATAAATGGTTTTGGTCAGGGACCAAACATTTAAAATGCTAGAAAATTTGGGTGTGCAGAATATATCCCAATTGCTCCACCACAACACGTTATGAGTTCCATCAGAACTTATATTGGACATGGTATCCATTGCAATGAGAGATTTTTTCATGACTCTTTTGCTAACATCATCATTTTGACGAGTTCCTTTTCGAACGTTAAGGGGGAGAAAAGTAAACAGTTGGGCATAGATATGAGTTGAAATCATCATTATCGCATTTTGATCCTCAAACGAAGAAACATGAACCCGAAGTTCATATGGTGATTCATGGAGAAAAAAAACGTATTGATTGCCAAACGCCTTTTTACTCACTAAAAGGAGTGATTATGTCACATGCCCATTTGTGAATACTCCAATACAAATTGATGTCCATATTGGATAATCTAATGAGTCTAAACGAGCGCATGAAGCGTGGTAGACCAATCGGTTCCAAGGATAGATATCCTCGAGAAAGGAAGGAGCTATAAATTAAGATGGTAAACTCGAGGATAAAATAGCTCTAGAAGAGTCAATTCATAAAATTGAGATCATAGTTCCAGAAGAATAGTAGGTACCTGAACGTTTAAAATGAAGAGATCTCAATTAATTGGCTTGTATGAAGAAAGTTGGAACCGAAGTGTATTTATTGTCGACAAGGGTTTTGATTATGCTGCAGCACTGAACATGATAGATACAAAGATGATCAAAAGTAAAAGTCTATTGATGCATGCAAAGGAATATATATTGGCCAATATAAAAGAAAGCATTAGGCTATTTGGTATAAGTTTTGGACCAGAAGTCCTTACACCTGAAGATGTAAAACTAAAGGGATACAAATGGATTTTGTGCAAACGCGTGTGAAAATTGTGAGATATAACACAATTTCTCATAAGAGATTTCTCGTAGAAACCTAACATTAATTATGAGAGGAAATACTCTCTTGTGGTGGATGCAACTATGTTGTGCAATTTAAATAGTTTGGCAGTTCAAAAGGTATGAAATTTGCATTTGGTAGATATTGTGATAGCCTATTTGTATGGATCCCTTGATAATGATATTTATACGAAAATCCCTGAAGGATTAGTTTTCCAGAAGCAAACATGTGACGTTCTCGAGAACAATATCGATCGATAAAACAATCCTTTGTTTGGATTGACATAAAATGGATGAATATGGTATATTCATCTAAGTGAATATCTGCTAAAAGGAGTGGTCAAATAAGCCTTACGTGATTAAATTTGAATAAAGTGCATTAGAGCATTTGCATTTGGTATGTGTGATTGTGTAATGACATATAGGCTTTCGTGCGTGATATTGTGATTTTAGTTATGAGTTTGATTTATGATGTGGTTTGGTTAAGTGATGTTGTGTGTATGATGTGCCTTTTTTGCTTGTGACCTTGTGTTATGAAGTAATTGTTTGCATACAATTGTGTTAGCTAAGTTTTATAGTTATTTGGAAGAAAAGAGTCGAGACAATATTTTATAATGATCTCATATGTTTTAGTTGATATGAACTCCAGAAGAGATTCATAAAGCATGGTTTGCTTAAAGAAAGAAAATTGAACATGGAGGATTTAAGAAGATTCTTTTTGGATTAAGACGACAGTGTCGGAAAAGTGAAAGAACAATTTTGTATGGAAAAAATTGCATACGTTCAACAACCAAATGATCATAAGGTCACTAGAAGTGAACAAAGATCAATTTAGGCCTTGAGATAGAAGCGAGTTATTAGGTCCTGAAGTACCATATGCCAATGTCGTTAGAGCAAAAATGTATATTGCTATACTTCATTAAGTTATACTTTGTTACCTATTGGTAACGATGAGGATCATAGATGAGTAATTTGTTTACTCATGGTCGTACAAGTATCTCATGGAGATTCCAAAGAAATCACAATAACAACATCATCTTATCATGAACAATGGTCAACAATTCATGAGACTTGTTATGAATTGTTTGGTTAAGATTTGTTATTCAACACGTCTAAATGACTTGTGGTTGCGGATTATATTCATAGAAAATGATCTTGAAGATCATGTATGAAGAAAATGGTCCTAATGGATCATGCATAAAGTGACAATCTAGAAGATTTGTTCACTAATAAGCTTACCATGACAATATTTGAAAGATTTGTTCACTATTGATGTTGTCATGAGGGGGAGCATATACGCACTGCACTCTTTTTTCCTTAACCATGGTTTTTCCCACTGGGTTTTCCTGGTAAGGTTTTTAACGAGGCAGATTCAAATAGCGTATTATGATGATTATGTACTCTTTTTCCTTCACTAGGATTTTATCCCACAGGGTTTTTCCTAGTAAGGTTTTAACGAGGCATATTCATGTCTAATGGTCATCCAAGGGGGAGTGTTATGAAAATATTATTATCATTATGGATGACCAACATTAGATGCTCCATGGTATGTTACAAGTTCTATGTAACTCATCTCCTTATATTTATTTCTTCATATGACACATTAGATGCACAATTGGGTGTTACATGTAACCCCCCACCCCATTTCTATTTCACATTCATTCTCACATTCATGTAAATTGATTGTAAGAATGTAGGGGTTATGTGATGTATGCCTATAAATATATGATCTCCTTGTACTAAGGAATACATGAATAAGAAAGCTCTATCCCCCCACTCTTTTTGTGTCTCTACTCTTACTCTTATGTCTATTGCTCTTCCTTGTTATTTCACAACTTTATTCCTACTTTGCCCATATAATTATCGCTTATCAGATTAGCCTAGGTGTTACAGTTAATGAGTTTCTGCGAAAAAAGGACACCCCCGATTAGAGCCCAACATCTTAGGCCCATAGGATAGTAGTCCGTAAACTGCAGCCAACCAACCGCCATCCATAGACCATGACCGAAACCCCACCAAACTAACCAACCAATTGTCAGCCAAATCCAACGGCCACCACACCGTCTTCCTGCCTCCTTCCCCCGCCTTTCCTTTCCTTCCTCCGTCCCCGATTCACTTCTATCACAAATCCACATCAGCCGGCGACGGCGAGAATACCACATCTCCGACAGCCATGAAACCACGTTTCCAAACCCTATCGAGGGCTCTTCGCTCCTTCTCCACTACGATCGAGCCCACGAAGCCCCAATTCGAGCAGACCCTGGCCAGCCTGCGAGCCCGATTGGCTGATGAATCCCCCATAATCTCCGACTTCGTCGACCTCCAGTCCAACGACTCCTACTCCGTCGAGGTCGGAACCAAGAAGAAGCCGCTTCCCAAACCGAAGTGGATGAAAGAAGCGATTCCCGGTGGGGAGAAGTATGTTCAGATCAAGAAGAAGCTGAGGGAATTGAAGCTCCACACTGTCTGCGAGGAGGCGAAATGCCCTAATTTGGGGGAGTGCTGGTCCGGCGGCGAAACAGGGACTGCTACGGCGACGATTATGATTCTGGGAGATACTTGCACGCGTGGGTGTAGGTAAAGTTCCATAGGTGATTAAGTTGTGGAGCTTTATGGTGTGGTTGATTGGTTTTAAGCGTTTGCCTCCTTTTTTTTTTTTGTCTTCCTTTTGGCTGTTTCAAAAAGGTTTTGTAATGTGAAGACGTCGAGAACTCCTCCGCCGCCTGACCCCAACGAGCCAGGAAATGTGGCTGAGGCAATTGCGTCGTGGGGACTGGATTATGTGGTGATTACCAGTGTCGATCGTGATGATTTGGATGATCAGGGCAGCGGCCATTTTGCTGAAACCGTGCAAAAGTTGAAGGCTTTGAAGCCTAACATGCTTATAGAAGCATTGGGTAATGAAACTAACTTGCTTTCCTTTGGTTGATTTCACCACTCATTTGATAATTTTTGTGAAAGGCTTAGTACTTTGTTTTAAGTTCTTCGATTGTGCTTATGTATTGATATTGTTATTTCTGAATTATGGTTATTCTTCTCTTTGCCTGTACAGTTCCTGATTTCCGAGGGGACTCTGGTTGTGTTCAGAAGGTTGCAACATCAGGATTGGACGTCTTTGCTCACAACATTGAGACAGTTGAAGAGCTTCAAAGTGTTGTAAGGGACCACCGTGCTAATTTCAAGCAATCTTTAGATGTTCTAATGAGGGCCAAAGAGTATGCCCCTGCTGGAACGCTCACCAAGACATCGGTAATGCTGGGATGTGGTGAAACACCTGAACAAGTTATGAAAACTATGGAGAAAGTGAGAGCTGCAGGTGTTGATGTGATGACTTTTGGTCAATATATGAGACCATCCAAGCGCCATATGCCGGTATCTGAATACATTACCCCTGAGGCCTTTGAGAAGTACAGAGTTCTAGGCATGGACATGGTATGGTTTTCTAACATCTTGCTTTTCCCTGGAAATTAATGTATTTGTTGTTGTTCTATTTGAGTTGTCTGATGCTAGATTGTCTCTGCCTATTTGTTAATTTGCATGGATATTGAATGGCATAAGACGGCTAACTCTTCCCAAACCTATGCTTTGATTAGTTAAAACTTGGACTTTTAAAATGTAAATCGGGAAATGCTGTGATCAATGTTAGTATTGATTTTTTTGGTTATCCTTGGCAGTTTTTGATAATGAGTTCAATTGGTGGATACTACATTTTCTCAAAATATCTTCCTCAGAGTGTTGAGTTCCACTTGAACTTTTGATAGTCGGTATTCTAGCGATTCCAATAACTGTACATATAATGTATCAAAGATGATATAACTTCTCATCAGAGTAGGATTGAGCTCACGGCCTTTCTGAGGACCCAACTTCTTGTGTGACCGCTCTATGGTCTGCACACCCATCCAAACTGATTTGGGTTTACCTCTCTGCTGGTGCAATTTCGATTTCAAAATTATTTAGTGTTTGCTTTGTACTGTTTACCAACATGAAATAGCCAAGGGTGAACTCTCTTGTTCATGCAATCTGGCATTGTGCTTGTGTTTAGACTAGATATGGTATTAGTTGGAGTCTCAGTCATATACCTCTTCAGTCAGTCTGCTTCCCTTCTGTCCTCCTGCTGGACTGTGCATGGTAGTTTTTTCTAAAGTGCATTGTGATCTGGATTCTGGAGTAAGGTTTACATATCATTATATAACGTTAATCATTCTCCACCTTGGAATTCATTTGTCTCATTGCTAACTGTCTCTGTACCACCTCTATTCGCTTCACTGGCACCAATCGAGAGTTTTATTATAGCATTTCAGTATAGCATTGCCCACCATTGGGTTTGACGTCAACTCTCTCTCTCCCTAGTCTTGGTTTCTGGGTTGTCTCTTTGTTCTTTGGCATGTCTTACACCGGTGTATGGATGTGGTTTACAGGGATTTCGGTACGTGGCATCTGGTCCAATGGTTAGATCATCATACAAGGCGGGCGAGTTCTACATCAAATCGATGATTGAGTCGGATCGCACAGCTGCATCTGTATCTTAAGATGAATCTTGTGCATTTGTCCTTTTGTTCCACATTGGAAACAGCCCCTATCACTTTCATTGGAAGTAAAGATCCATGCAGCGGGAGATTACATTACATTAATGGCACGTACAACAAAACCTGGGTGAGCTGTTCTTGGGATTCGGATTAACGTGATGTTAAGCGTCACTGTTCTTTACTCGGTCCTCCTGGCTGTAAATTTCAATAATTGTAATGTTGTATTGGATAATCCAATCCTTCCCTGTTTCTCTGGTCCTGCAATTTTTTTGTTCTGTTCTGATGAATTTGTTTGGTCCCTGAATGTTTGAGCAAGGAAAGGCCATGAATCGTAGTGTTTATATTTGCTGCAGCCTTGTCGAGAATTAGAGGCGACCAACATATGAAGTGAAATGATTGGCTTTGCTCTTTGCGTGTCTCGTTTCGAATTCTTGTAAATTTGTTCTCCATAAGCAGTTCAAGACACTACCATGAAAGGATCACAGTTCTACTCTCCATATCACTACCTCGAAATCGAACCTGTGGAACTGAATTGTGTTGGTTGATATGGTGGCGAACTCTAATGTGACTTGCGGCTATATTGGTTGTCTCCTGATTCGTGATGTTCTTTGTTCTCTAGGAGATGAGTCGTTATTGATGAACTGATTTTCGGCTAAGCCCATTTCCAAACCGAGGATGGGAAAGGCGAAATGCAGGCAACATTTGTAGCAGTATACTATAATATAAGGCTAGTGTTAATCTTTTTACTAAGGGTTGGAGTACACAGATCAAACTAGATACTATGTGGTTCGGACCAGACAACATCTGCGATCTAGTCCGATCTCGTTTGGACTAGGCATACTACATTAAACAAAAAGTAAGCAGTTTATTTGGTCTATCACACCATAAATCGAACCAATAACCAAGAGAAAACATGTGTTTTCCTTAAAAATCTAAATCCAATAGCATGCATAAGTTTGATACCATATATACAAATACAAGTAAATAATAGACAAAAAGTTAAAGCCACCCAACTTTCACCATAACGTCATAAACAATAATTTAATGTCATATGAAGACATTATCCCCTAGACCCCTATGCTCTCTACCAGGGTGTGATTTGTGAATGAAGCAGAGGACGTGATTCAAAAAACGAAAGTTGAGACGTGGGCCTCGTTGAGGGTGCGAGAAGAGTGATCGAGTGGACTACTAACACAAATTGATTAGTGAATTGGGTCCACGACCTCGTACGATAAACCGCAATTTGAACCAGACCAAGAGAACAAAACATCTCATAATTCACATATTACCCGAATGAGAGTTTCGATCATCATCAGCTGGCTGTCACCTACAAGCACTTCCTTAGTTTGCAACTATGATTTTGATTGATACCCACAGCCACAACTCATTACAATCCATACCCAAAAACACTAACCATCTCTCACAAACGGAATAAAAGAAAAGAAGACAATCTAAGATAGAACACTGGAAAAAACAAGAAATTGACGAGCGCAACACAATTTTGAAGTTACCCGTCCGTCAACCTCACTAAAAAAATCCACTCTTGTACTCAACCTCTCCCCATTGGCTCCGCCGGTTCTTTTCTAAACAAACCCCATACTTCAATTCCTTCGCCCTTCCTCGTCTCCTCTCTCTGTCTTTCTTCCCCTTCTTTATCTAAACCCCTCAACCTCAATCCTTTCTTCCCCACATTCCCATAATCCCATTCTTACTTACCTCTATTCTCAGTTACTCTGTTTTTAAACAAACAATATGGGTTGCTGTGCCAGCAAGAGCTCCGACGAATCCAACGCCACCAGCTTCCCGGCCTCCTCCTCCAGCCACCACCCCAAGGCCCGCCGCCGCTACCACAACAAGCGCTACCCGGCGGCCCATCCCTCCAGCCCAAAACCACCCAACAACAAGGCCCACCACGCCGCAGTAAGCCCACTCACTTCCTTCGACGACGTCGACCGGGTCAAGGTCAAGGAGGTCCTCACCGAACGCCCGCCCTCCGCCTCCCGGCCCAGGCCCACCTCCGCCCCGCGGGCCAGGAACAACAGCGCCAACAACAGCATCGACGGCCCCGCCGCCAAGAAGAAGAGTGGGCCGGCGGCCTCCAGCTTCAGCTTCGATAAGAAGGACAGCCCCGCCGCCGGGGACAGGAATCAGACCATCCCTCTGGCCTCCGATATCTGGAGCATCACGGGTGCGGCGCCCATGGCGGCGCCTCCGAAGCGGGGTAATCACGGCGCGGCGGCTGCGATCCAGCTCTCTTCCGAGATCTGGAGCATTGCCAACGGTCCTCCGCGTATGGCTCCGCCTCCGATGATGATGATGAGTTCCGCGGCTGCGGCTGCGGCGGCGAGGAGGCCTGGTCCGGTCCCGTTCGCTGCTCCGCGGAAGTATTCTTCCCCCGGAAAACGGGAATCGGCGGTGGAATTGAACAGGTACTCGGCGGAGAGGGAAAGGGGGTCGACGATGTCGCCGGTTAAGAGGGAAGCGTGGAAGAAGAATTCGTACGGATCTCCAGGGAGTAGGCGTGGGGAGAGGCAGGGTCCGTATCTTGCCGGGAGAGAGAGGCCGTCGCCGCTGTCGAGAGAGTCGGAGAGAGAGCGGCGGCCGGTGGCGATTTCTCCTCAGAAGCGAGAGAAGGAGAGGAATTCGTCGGGTAGCCTCCGGAACGGTGGAGGTTCGAGCGAAATGAGAAGGTGGGCGGACATGGAAGAAGAAGGGTATGGACGACGGTCGGCGGGGTCGCCGGCGGTGAGGGAGGGGAAGAAGAACGGTCGCGGCAGCTGGGGAGTTTCGGCGAGCCCCGATAAGGAAAACGCGAGAAAGACAAACAAGGGCCGAAACGCTACCGTTTCACCGAGTGGGCGAGGGAATGAGTCTTCTGACAGTTCTCTTTCGATTGAGGGGTTCGTCTTTTTGTGAATGATTAAAGTTAAACGGATTTTTACTTTGGGGATGGGAAGTATTTTTGTCCTCTTTTCACTAATCAAGAAAAGGAGTTTAGGGAAATAAATATAGTGCCCTTCTTAAAGGGATGGTCATCGTAACTACCAAGGGTAAAATATGAGTTTTGGGTGGGTTTGTACTTTGTTGTATGCACTAAGATTTTTTGTTGTTGGTAATAGCACTAAGATTTTATTAATGACGTTTTAGCTCCGTCCACATTTCGTCGGCGCTGAGAAGGGAAGAAGATGGGCTTGCTTATAATGGAGTAGACTTTTCCAACAGATGATGACATTTGTGATTTGTGCTCTAGCCTCAAAGAACCAGAAAAGTTCTTCAATATAGCTTTGTTCACCGTTCGACGGCGTCGGGAAGGGAAGAATATAGACCTGTTCACAATTGAGATACATTCAACAGAGAATGAAAATGGTGCACTGGTATTGGTATTCAATGATAAAGTAGTACTGTGTTGGAACTTGAAAATCAGGGGAGTTATAGCGTTCTTCTTGTGGCAAGAACCTGCCAGAGCTGCTGTTTTTTTTTTCTTCTTTTCCAGTTAATATTCTGCTGCTTCTTATTCATTTCAATCCTCTATATACAGAGGAAAAAGCCTAGCGATTGGGTTCATAATTGATACCCTGATTTCTTAAAATTTGGAGAATCCATCCGATCTCCCTACATCTATGTTGTGAAAACAGTTTAAGCCATTGAGCCGGTTAAGTAAGTGAATTGAGGTTTAATGGTCTGGTTGGGGTTCGGTCGGCTTGAACCGTTTTAGACGTTTTCTAAATATATATACAAATAAACTAGTAATTAAAGATTTATTGACTGAAATGACATTTATTTTACATGTATCAATTAAAAATTTATTTTTCAAAAAATAAATCTACCTAATCTCTATAACCCACCCACCTCCCTTCCTTTGTAAAAAAAAAAATCTCCCTTCATTTCTTCCTCTCTTCTTCTCCCTCCTTAGTGGTCAGACCAGGGGCTTTCTGGAGGTCGTTTTGAAGCCCGAATTGATCAGATCGGGTCCAACCGGGGGTCCGATAGGGGTTTAACAACCTTGCCTACACCTATCAAAGCTGAAAAAATCCTAACAGCTACGTGGACATCAACTCCACTAACAAACTAAATCAATACAAGCAATCAATGAAATCAAATCCTAACTACTAGATTCCTAAATGAGCAGCAACTAACCCCAACGGATTTGGGTTTTTCTTCAGCCACGAGACAACCCATCACCCCTTGCACGATTGTTGCTTGAGCCCTCGCGACCTGCAGGTCCATCATTCCATCCTCTGGAACAATGGACTTGTCCCCAAGTCCGTAATCGCCAAGAAAATCATCATCGAAGTCGCTGCACATGAACACAGTCGCCCCTTTACAGTGATGACCTGGCAAGAACCTTTCATCACAGTTGAAGCATAGACCGACACCACGACGACGTAGCTGTTCATCCCATGGCAAGCGTTTGATCGAGAAGGATTTTGATTTTGCCGACACGTAGCATCCAGTAACTTTGTTCGAGCAACCTGTTCGTCACGAATTCGTGCAAGGCGAATGGCTTCCTTCAATGAATCCGATCGAAAGAGACGAAGGGTCTCGAAAATCTCGGGCTTGAGGCCACTCATGAACGCTCTTACTAAAGCCTACTGAGCATGAACCTTGTTACCGAGGTGCTCGAACTCCCGCCGATAATCGCGAAGAGTTTCGATTTGCCGGATTCGAGTAAGAGCCTCATCTGCATCATCATCATCGACCGGCTCGAAGTGAGTCCATAATTCACTAGAAAATAATTCCCAAGTGATCTGGATGCCGTATTGAATATATGATTTCTGCAACCAACGTCACCACTGATTAGCCTCCCCTTCCAAGTGATAAGAGGCGAGCAGAAACTTTTGGTCTTCCTCCACGTTTTGGTATTCAAAAAATTGGTTCTAACTTAGTGTAACGAGATGGAAACAACGGTCAGTGAGGATCCTCGCGACGATCATACTGCCCGTGTCGGGGTTGATCTTCTCAGCATTCGTAGTACTCGGGGACTCCACGCCGATCCTCCCTTGCGTTGTGTGGTTCTTCTCGTCGGCCTTCACGTCAAACTTCATGTTCTTCCTCAGTGCGTTCATTTCGTCTATAAACTCAGTGGAATGGGAGATTCAACACTGCCAAGGAGCGGTCAACTTCGGAGGTGGGAAGGCCACGTTGTTGGAGGAGACGGAGGTTCTCTTCTATGCTAGTCTGGGTGGCAGCAGAGTGACCCTCGAGGGCCTGCAAACATCCTCCTAAATCTGCGACAAAACCCCCCAATGCTGCGACTGAGTTCTCAACTAGGCGGACGTCGTCAGGAATGGCAGTTCAGATTGCTACATGAAGAGCCTCCAAGTTAGCCTCCAGAGATTCCATCCTCTCGTTGTCTGCATCAGGTTTGGGAGCCATGAATTCGTGCTCTGGTACCAAATGTTGGAACTTGGAAATTAGGGGAGTAGAATTCTTCTTGTGGCGAGAACCAGCCAGAGTTGCTGCTCTTTTTTCCAGTTAATATTCTGCTGCTTCTTATTCATTTCAACCCTCTCTATATAAAGGAGAAATCCTAACGATCGAGGTTCACAAATTGATACCCAGATCTCCTAAGATTTGGAGAATCCATCCGAACTCCCTACACCTATCAAATCTAGAAAAATCCTAACAATTACGTAGGCATCAACTCCACTAACAAACTGACTCAAAATAAGAAATCAATGAAATCAAATCCTAACTACTAGATTCCTAAATGAGCAGCAGCTAACCCCAACTGATTTGGGCTTCTCTTCAGCCACGAGACAACCCATCACCCCTTGCATGATTGTTGCTTGAGCCCTCGTGACCTGTAGGTCCATCATACTATTGTTGGTATTCAAAAGTAAAGCAACTCGTAGTGGTATGCACGTTCGATGAGTGATTTAGACATGTAAACAGGCACCAAAGCGTGCATGGAATGTAGTGACAATGATTGATAATGTTATGGTAGAGGTCATTTTTGTTTTCATTTAGATTGGTACTTCAACTGTAAGTACTGGTATTGGTTGATCTTGCTAGTATATGATGAAAGTGTACTAGCTTTGGTATTGGTTGTGGTATATGTTAATATTATTACTGGTATTGATGTTCCTCTGCTATGGTGCTATGTATCCTGATCTTCCTCTACTCTTGCCAGGGGAAATAATAGATGTTGATCTTCATTCAATTGTGAGATTGAAGTAGGATGCAGTTCTTCACTGGTGGGAGTGAGGAATGGGGGGGGGGGGGACTGTCAAAGTTCAAATTAATCACACAAAAACACGAACATGACACACAAGATTTACGTGGTTTCCTCAACGATGATCGTTAAGATTAGTCCATGACACAAGGCAGAGTTCATGCTTATTATTCACGTACTTTTTACAGATACAAATCAGCCTCTTCAACATATATATACTAGGCCGAACCATAACCCTAAAAGATTAATTACATTTAGATACTCCTAACTTCTAATAATCTTCCTCAATTTGATGGTGCTTGCGCAACATCAATTTGTGTGCTAGAAACCAATGACGAGTAGATGACACTGCCTTAGTTAATAAATCTGTTGTCTGATCTTTTGAAGTGATATATGCTAACTCCACCGAACCTTCTATCACCAACAGTCCAATATAGTGAATATGTACTTTGATGTGCTTTGTCCTGTCGTGTACAACGGGATTTCACTATCCGAATGATAATGGCATTGTCAACATAGAGGCAAACTGGTGTCATAACACGAACTCCCAATTCGGCCTGTAAACGACACAACCAGGTAATTTTGGATGCCACCTCACTCATGGAACGATACTGTGCTTCAGTTGATGACTTGGAAAATTGATCCTGCTTCTTGCACTGCCACAAAATAAATGAACTACCCACTTTCACACACCATCCCAAAGTCGAGTGACCTGTATCAAGACAACCAGCATAATCAGCATCCACATAAGCTTTAATCATAAACTCTCCTCCGACTGGAAATAGCAATCTGACATCCTGGATGCCCATGAGATAACGGAAAATACGTTATACTATAGACCGGTGGATTGTTAGAGGGGCTGACATGAATCTCATTGCCTGTACCCCTCATATGAGTCAGATAGATCAAACTTACTACTATACTGCAATACAGTGATCCATTAGACAACAAATCACTATCTGCCTGTCTCAGCTTCATATTCTGTTCCATCGAAGTAGCGCAAGGTATACACTCGTCCATCTGAGCTTCTTCAAGTAAGCCCATCACATATTTTTGTTGACCAATGTGAATTCCCACAGGATAAAGATGAATCTCCAACCCCAAGAAATATGATAGGTTACCAAGTTCTTTCAAATTAAACATAGACCATAGGGTCTGGGTGACTTCCTAGATTCCTTCGACATCATCCCCACTAAGCACCATATCATCAACATATATCAACATAATAGTCAATCCCCTCGTCATGCTACACAAGAATAGAGACGGGTCACTATCACTTTGCACAAAACTAGCCTAAAACCACTATTTCTTGAAACTTCTTAAACCACGCACGCGGATCTTGTTTTAATCCATATAACGAACGATGAAGACGACATACCATAGAGCTATCACCCCTCGTATAACCAGGTGGAATTTTCATGTATATTTCCTCCTTAAGATCTCTATGAAGGGAGGCATTCTTCATATCGAGATGAATTAACAACCACTTCTTCATGTCGGCAACTGCTAACAGACTTTGAACTGTTTGCATCTTTGCAACCAACGCAAAGGTCTCTGCATAATAAATACCATATTCCTGTCGAAAACCCTGTGCCACTAACCGAGTCTTGAACCTTTCCACTGTGTCATCTGGATTCATTTTCAAAGTAAATACCCACCTACAACCAATAACGGAAAACTCAGGTGATCAAGGGACCAAGTCCCACATGTGAGCCGCCTTGAGAGCTTGAGTTACCACTAAGATTGCATTGTCTCATTTGGAGTGTCTTTTAGCCTGTTTATAGGTCACTAGAACCACAATAGCAGGAGTAGAGAACACTACAAAATCAGAGTGATGAGCAAGCGGTTGGCCTTTATTCGATTGAGTAGATCGACGCAGCTTTGGAACAACATTGTCCACGTGTTGGAGCTGAAGTGATGTAGCAGAAGATTCAAACATGGACGACGAGCCATTGGTGCGCGAAGGGTCAGAGCGCGAGCTGGAACTCAGGGATGACAATTTAGAACTTCTGTTAGGAGAGGAAGGTGAAGAAGATGAGGAGGTTGCTGAGGATGAACTAGTTGTAGGAGCATCAGTCGAAGAGGAGGAATTGTATGAGTCCGTATCACTCAGCTCAATAGCGTCATAAGAAATGGGAACGTCGAATGCGCTTTAGAATTCCAAATTTGGTGGACCTGCGGGATTTGAGCCGGAAGATCCATAGTAGAGCATATGCTCAAGAAACACCACATGACAAGACACACATACTCAGCGAGCAGCAACCTCGTAACACGCATATCCTTTATGCTTCTCGTAATAACACTGGAAAACATATTTAACAAATTTGAGTGTGAGATTTGTCCTTTCCAGATGAGCTAAAAGAACATAGCAAACACACCCAAACACCCACAGCCAACCATAGTTTGGTACTCGAGAATATAGTTCCTGATACGGACTTCGTTGCTGCAGAATAGGTGTAATCAATCGATTGATAAAGTAAATAGTGGTATGAACAGCTTCATCCCAAAATCGCAAAGGCACCAGCTATGGAAACAATATAGCACGGACCACCAAACCATTTTGTTGGGAAGTAACGGGGCAAGATTGTTTCGAAATAATACCTCGTTCCTTCAGCAGATTCTGTAAAGGATTTGAAGTAAAATCCCCTCCTGGATCTGATCGTCCGATTAAACTAACAAACCATGTCAAAGTATTCTTGTGCTACGGTAAACAACTCGGACTTTGGACGAAGAAAGTAGACTAAAGTAAAACGTGTTGCATGATCCACAAATAACACAAAGTTGTGAAATCCCAGTCGAGAAGTCACTGGTGACAGACTCCATAGATTCGTATGCACAAGATCAAATGATTCATAATAAACAGTAGTGCTCTAAGTAAATGAATTATGTATCATTTTAGCTTGCAAACAATGAACACATTCAATAATTTGATCATTCAAAACAGTTACAGATAACCACTTATTCTTAAACATAGTACGAAGTCTCACGGAATTGGGATGACGCAATCGAAAAATGTCTTAAATCCCAGTCAGGTAAATTCATTGAAGAAACCAAAACATTACTACAAAAACCGAATAAATTCTTCCCAGCAGCCGCCAACTGATTTTCGTCTTGGCCAACTTAAGTACTAGTATCTTGGCCATGTAACGTTTCAAGCACATGTCCAGTTGACACCCCCGACTGAGAATAAGAATCCAACAGAAATGTTTGTCCCTTCTTACGAGTTCCTTCCCCGTCTTCGTGTCATGCACAATATACCCGGCATTGTCAAATATAACCCGTCACCCATCTTCATCTAGCTGGCCCACCTAAATAAGACTCAACACAAGTTTGTGGTACATATAACATATCCGGAAGAGAGATGTTAGACTGATCAATATGACCAACACCCTTAACAGACATGATCGAGCCATTTTCAACATGTAAATAAAGACATGGAACCGAGGGACCAAGAGGGCAAAAAGCATGTTGAGAGCTAGTCATATGATTATAGGAAGCAGAGCCAACATGCCAAGGAGAAGAGTAAGAGTCCGTACCTGTGTCAAAGGCTGAAGTAAGCAAGGCCTCCTTCAGCGCCTCGTGGACAAGATGACAAACATCAATAGAAGTAATAGAAGTCGCCTTTGTCCCAATGGCCGAAGTCGTGTAGGCAGTCCTGGAAGTAGAGCCACTGCGAGGGCCTCCAGCTCGACCACATCCATGCCGAGCAAGCCTAGGACAATCCGTAATAAGATGGCCTCCCTACTTGCAGTAGTTGCACATGTTCTTCTTCTTAGGACAGTCCGCAATCAAGTGACCCTTCTGCTTACAATAATTGTAGACGTTTCTCTTCTTACAGTGATATTTCCAGGCTCCTTATAGTAATGAAAAATAATCTCCCTCTTTACAGTAGGATAAAACTAAGGTTTCCTTCCCGAACCGCAAAGGCAGCCGGAGAATCAGTTGCATGAATGCCCAATTTTGCCTGACTACGCAGACGAGTTTCCTCACGGAGAAGCTCACCAAGAATTTCCTTCACAGTCTCAACATTACGATGAAGAATTGAGGCCCACATTCCTTCAAATTTAGGACGCAAGTTCATAAAAATGAATAATTTGAGTGCTCGCACGCTCGCGAATCACCTCTCATAATCCTCACTAGACAACAAAGAGCTCGTCAAGTGATCATGTTCAGTCTAGAGTGTAAAAACCTCTTGATAGTACGTACTCACATCAGAGTCTTTCTGTGCCAGACGACCAATATCACTCTCGATATCAAATTTGCAGGAGGCGTTGGGTTTATAATAGAGATTGGCGAGATGCTGTCACATCACTAATGCCCTATGAAAACCCCACAAACTCAAGGAAATACCCTGATCCATCGAGCCCAACGACAAAGTCATAACCACAACATTTGATGCCGCCCAATCTTTCTTGGCTTTGGGCGTAGCCTCCATAGCTGGTTCTCGAGCCGAACCATCGCGAAAAGACAATGACCAATGACCCTGAACATGAAGCTTGAACTAAAAACCCAGAGAGCATAGTTCTTACTTGTGAAGTGGATGAAGATGGTGTCGCCCCTAGAGTTCTCCATAGTTTATCGAGAAAAGGAAAAGACGAAACGAGGAACCAACAAGAAGACAGAATCAAGAACCACACACCAAGAACGCGAATGCGAGGAGTACGAGCAGAAATTCCAGAGTGCAGAAGCAAGCACGGACAGAAACTCAGAATATGAATTTGCGAGGTTCTGAATCCATGTCAAAGATTGGATTAATCACACAAAAATACTAACACGAGACACAAGATTTACGCGATTTCCTCAACGATGAACATTGAGACTAGTCCACGACACAAGGCAGAGTTCATGGTTATTATTCACGTAATTGTTACATGTTGATGTGACTTGAATCGGACTATCTGACGCTAGGACTGGATGTCATGGGGGTCTGATGCAACACCCCCGGTCCACTATGTATGGGCTCAATGTTGTTTGGGCTTGTGTTATGGACCTGGTTGTAACTGCTTTTCCTTTACCAAATTGGATTAGGGTTAGACCATGGAGAAGTACTATAAATACTTCTCATACTCCTCTGTAATCTGTATCTCCTTGAAGTATAGTGAAACTGGCTCTCTCCTTCCCGTGGACTAGCTAACACACATTGTGTTAGTAAACCACATAAATTGTGTGTCATGTGTGTTTCGTTTTCTTGCTTCGTCGAATCCCCCTCTTTGGCGATCCGTAGAGAAATACATGACAAGTGGTATAATAGCGCCAGTTGGAAATCAGGCTAGGGTTTCGATATTCAAGAATGACGATGATAAATATAAAGATCGAGAAGTTCACGGGGAAGAACAGTTTCGATATATGGCATATTAAGATGCATACTTTATTGAAACAACAAAGACTATGGGCTCCGCTGTCTACAAAACAGAAGAAGGCAACAATCAATGATGATGATTGAAATACCCTGGAGGAGAAGGCCCACTCTAGCATCATGCTAGCGTTGTCTGAAGACATCATCATTGAAGTCGCTGTTGAGAAGACTTTCACGAGCTTGTGGTTGAAGCTGGAAAGTATGTATATGACGAAGTTCTTAACCAACAAGATGCATCTCAAGCAGCGGTTTTTCCAGCTTGAGGATGCAAGAAGGTACTCTTTTGAGGGAACATCTAGAACAAATTAATTCTATTTTGTTAGATTTATGCAATATAGATGTTAAGGTTGATGACGAAGATGATGCCTTAATCTTGCTTGTTTCTTTGCCGAGTTCATATGATACTTTTGTGAATTCTTTTATCGTTGGTAAAGATAGCTTGTCGTTGGAGGATGTTAGATCTGCTCTTCATACGTGAGAGGTCATACATAAGGCATTCGAATCTGGTACACGTGGTGAAGCATCGGGGTTGGCTGTTCTAGGTGGAAAGGGAAAAAAGAAATGTGGTTAACAGAACTCGAACAGAAACTCAAATTCTAAGGGCCCCGGTCCACAACCAAGCGATGCTTATCACATATGTAAGGAAGTGAGGCACTGGAAGTACAACTGTCCCAGAAAGAGAGGGAAACATAAGAACTAATGCTTAGCTGGCTTGGCAGAAGTGTATAATAGTTCAGAAGATTATCTCGCCTTGGCTGTAGATGAGAAGGCACATCGTGGCGATGTGTGGTTCCTGGATAGACGAACTAAACATTGTTGGAGAAAGCAATGTGCATGCTCTCTAATGCTAGACTGGGGAGGAGGTTCTGGGGAGAAGCAGTGAACATGGCGTGCTACCTCATCGACCGTGGACCTCACACATGTATCGAGTGCAAAACTCCTTGTGAGGTGTGGTGGTAAGCCTGTTGATTACTCTTCGTTGAAAGTTTTTGGTTGTCTTGTTTACTATCATGTGAATGAGGGTAAACTGAATCCAAGAGCAAATAAGGGTGTATTCATGGGTTTTGGAGATGGAGTTAAGGGATTTCGAGTCTCGTCACCTTCTGGGAATAGAGTTATACTATTATGATGTGATATTTGATGAGAAGTATATTTTTACACCATGTTGAAGGTTAGTGTTGATTGAGATAGCATGAACGTTGATAAACATGTGGAGCTGCAAACTCTTAAAGAGAGTGAGTTTGAGAGCGACTGCATGAGCACCTCCACAGAGTTATGTATTCTAGGACATGGTGGCGTATGCTTTTCAGGTGGCTAAAGAAGTGGATGCAGGTGAACCATAGTCCTCCATAGAAGCAGTTTGGTGTGGCGAAGCCGCTCGGTGGCTTCCTGCAACGGGAGACAAGATGGAATCCCATGACAAAATCAGACTTGGGAGTTGGTCAAAAGCCCACAGCGAATGAAGATTGTTACAAACAAGTTGATGTACAAGAAGAAGGAAGGAATGGCTTTTGAAGAGGGCATTAATTTCAAAGCTCGAGTAGTTTCAAGAGGCTTCTCGCAGAGGCAAAGAGTTGACTACAATGAGATTTTCTAACCAGTGGTCAGACACACTTCGATCAGGGTGTTACTAGTAATAGTGACACATTATGACTTGGAGCTCGAGCAGCTAGACGTGAAGAAAACTTTCCTACATGGAGAGTTGGAAGAATAAGTTTATATGAATCATATTCCAGGATCTAGAAAAAGAAGACTATGTTCGTAAGCTAAAGAAGTCCTTGTATGGACTTAAGCGATCTCCGAGGTAGTGGTACAAGAGGTTTGAAAACTACATGCTTGAGCTAGGATACAACAGAAGTCCTTATGATTGTTTTGTATATCATAGCAAGGTTAAGGATGGTTCGATGATCTATTTGGTTTTGTATATGGATGATATGCTTATACCTGCAAGGTCGAAGTGTGATATATATTCAGAAGTTAAAGGAGCTTCTTAGTGCTGAGTTTGAGTTGAAGGATTTGGGAGTTGCTCAGAAGATTTTGGGTATGGAGATTTACAGGGATAGAGAGAAAAATAAGCTTTTTCTTGTCACAAAAGAGCTACATCTAGAAGATACTATCCAGGTTTGGCATATCTTCAGCAAAGCCCTTGAATACTCCTAGTACTTCAAATATTCATCTATCCTCAGCTTATGCACCACAGTCAGAGGCTGAGAAGGAGTACATGTCGAGAGTCCTATATGCTAGTGCAGTAGGTAGTTTGATGTACGTTGTGGTATGCACTAGACCTGATCTTGCACATGTTGTTAGTGTTGTCAACAGATTCATGATATAACCTGGGAATGAACATTGACGGGATGTGAAGAGGATCTTCCGGTACCTTAAGGGTACATCTGATGTGGGGACTAGATTCGAAAGTGATACGGAGTTCATAGTGGCTGGTTATTCAGATTCTGGATATCCTGGAGATGTTGACACGAGGATATCGATGAACGGTTCACTCTTGGAAGTTCTGTAGTGAGCTAGAAGGAAACTCTACAGTTGACAGTGACATTGTCTACTAATGAAGCAGAGCATATGGCATTGACAGAAGCTGCTAAGGAAGGAATATGGTTGAAGGGGTTGGTTGGTGATCTGGGTCTACATCATATGATCATGTTATGGTGTATTACGACAGCTTGAGCGCAATATGCTTGGCCAAGGATCAAGTCCACCATGAGAAGACTAAACACACCGACGTGAGGTATTATTTATTGAGGATAGATAAGAGGATTAAGGTGAAGAAGGTTGGCACCGCCGACAATCCCGCTAACATGTTCACGAAGCCGTTCCACATGGCAAGTTCCAACACTGTTTGGAATTGCTAAATGTCTTGAGTGGGTGAATCCTACCTAAGGGGAATTGATGGAAGGAAGGAGAGAAGGATCAGAGTACATAAGAGATTTAAGAGGAAGAGGATACAAGTCAAGGTGGAGATTTGTTGATGTGACTTGAATCGGACTATCTGGCGCTAGGAATGCCGACTGGATGACTACAACAAATTCGACCTATTATGACAGGGAATTTTCGTCATATTAGTTACTCATTTTGTCATATTAGGTTTAATATGACAAAAGGTGTTGTCACAAAGGTTTGTCATTTTATTGCTGTCAGGATAGATAAAATGTGGCAAAAATTTAAAACAAGGTTGTCACATTTGCTTTCAGTATAGCCGAGGTTCTGGTAGTCTATTGTGACAAACAGAGATGTGATGACGACATATTTTGTCATTAATTGTCATAATTTTCTTATTTTGATAGAAAATTTTCGTCATATTACTACATTATATTTTGACATCACATAATTGTGACGAACAAATTTTGTCATAAATGTATGGTGTGACGATTATATTTTGTCATAATTGTATATTAGTACGAACGTATTTTGTCATAACTGCATATTGTGAACAATATGATTTATTCATCAATATATTGAATAACATATAGTTGAAAAGATTTCTTGTAGCATGAAACTCCGATCAAACAAATATTAGTTACACATCTAACTATTTTTGTCGTATAAAGCAAACTAATCTAGGAATTCTGAATTCCTCGACAACACTATCCTATTGCTGTCACTGCTACTGCTGCTTATATGTTCACACAATCTGTAGAGAAAACCTACATCAAATTGAAAGCTGAGACAACGCAAACCTTGGCATTCTGCCCAAACTCCTTCTTGAAGATACCAATAGAATCAGGGCCACAAACATCATGAGTCATCAAGATATTAACGTCTACCCACACATTTTCACCGGGACTCAAATGGGTCTTCTCAGAAGCCCTAGCCCAGATTTTCCCAGTCATTGTTATCGCAGCCTTCACCTGCATCAAAATCTCCCATTACCAAAATGAACAGAATCGAACTGGTGGCTAGAAGGAATCACAGTGAAAGTACGTGAGAATAGGACACCAACTGAGCCAGTAGTTGCCAGCTTGCGCTCGGACTGCAGTGGCGCCATGACCGAAACAATTTTATTCGAGATTTATTTCCTGCAACTGGGAACCGAGAAAGGATACGATGCTGTGGAGAAATCTGAACGATCCAATTCCTTCTATCAAAATGGGAAAAAACCAAAAGACACAACAATTAAGAAAGGGAATCCTGATCGATGCTACTACTCAAAGGAAACACAAGATTAGAACTCAAGAGACAAGACAATAATGAAATATGAAACACCAGAAAATACCTTGCTGCAACGTTCACATGACATGAAAGAAAACTCAACATCTCTCTATTGTACAAGGTTGCTTCTAACCTTATTAAATTACCTGAATCAATTGATTAGGATTAGGCCGTAAAGGACTAGGGAAGAGTGAAGATCGACGTAAGTCCGTAGCTGTGATTTTTGAACCATCACGAAATTGAGTCGGACCGGCGGATTGAGTGGGAGGTCCGACGACGAGACCGACTATGAACCGCATTTGAGGAAAGCCTGATGGTGAGTAGTAGGTGGCTAGAAAAGTAGATGCAGGGATCGACCAAGGTAAAGCGACCTTCTGGCGATTTCAATTTTAGGGTTCTTCGATTGAAATTGGAGATAGTGGAGAGTTAAAGCACTTTCCTTGTTTGGGGAGGCCAAGAGACCTTTAACTAGCAAAGTAATAGCGACAATGAAGATGAATCAGAAACTCATTTCAGGGAAGCATGCCAAGCGAAATCGACAACATCAAATGTTTACATGAAGAAGATGAACCGTCTCTCTTCATGAATCAGACTGGGAAATGAAGGGGGAATGCAGAAACCCAGAAATTAGAATAACAACGACAACCACAACACGAAACAAAACCCCAAATCCCAGATATGCTGGAGAGGAGATCTGTCGCAAAACCCCAAAACCCCAAAACCCCAATTAGAATAACAACTTGGGACGGCAACCGGATGTTGCGCGAGACCTGAATTTCATGTTCGCAATTTCTCCCAGACGACGAACAAAACTCGAGCCGAAGATGGAGGCAGAGGGAGGCTGCTATGTCGGCGACCTGGAGTGCGCTCGCTAATTGCAAGGAGAATGACTTCGACAATCTGTCGAACCGGCTACAGGAGATGACCGATGAGGGGCGGACTGGCGGAGAGAATTGAAGGAGCGAGATTGTTTTTGGTCGTAGGGTTTCAACTTTCAACTTCGTATTTGGTCTCCTGCAACCTCCAGAAATTGCAGCAAAGGGAAGGATATAAAAATGGACACGAAGTTGCATAGGAAGAAAAATAAAAGAAAACCCCAAAAAATTAAAGGGCGTGCCGCCAAGCACTTAACACTACAACAAATTCGGCCTATTATGACGAGACATTTTTGTCATATTAGATACCCATTTTGTCATATTAGGTGTAATATGACAAAATATGTTGTCATAAAGGTTTTTCATTTTATCGGCGCCAGGATAGGTCAAATGTGACAAAAAATTTAAACAATGTTGTCACATTTGCTTTCAGTATACCTGAGGTTTTGGGTAGTCTATTGTGTGAAACAGAGATATTATGACAACATATTTTGTCATTACAGTTGTCATAATCTGGTGATTTTAAGAGAATTGTTCATCATATTACACAATTATATTTTGTCATAATTGTATATTGTGACGACTACATTTTGTCACAAGTGTTTATTGTGACGACAATATTTTGTCATACCTTGTCAGGAAAGGTGCCTTATTTGTCTCATATCTAATATGACAAGAGCTATGTTTGTCAAGAAATGTATATAATGTGACAAATGGAGATGCCATGTCAACATATTTTGTCATAATTTTGTCCATATAAATGAGATTCAACTGAATGTCAACACTCATTACATAAGATAGTTCCCAAAAATTAAAATCTATATCGAAACTTTCCAAAAGCAACTATGACCTAGAAATAACATATCACTCCCAAATGGAAAACAACGACACAACCTTTCTAAAAAATACATGCTCTCATACTCTCGTTTGATGCTGATTTGGCTGGCTGAGCTATGGTAAAGAGGGATAACTCTGAGTTGGATGATGAACTCAGATCTTGTAACCAAACAAAGGACCAGTGAAAAAGAGAAAAGAGACTCACATGGGAGAGACATAGGCAAATTAATTGATGCTAAATTCAGATGATACAGGCCAGAACTCTAACTTGATGCCCAAGCACATAACACTTTATATCAAGAACCTTCTAAAAGAACTACTAAGAAGCAACTTTTTAGATGGACGTGGCTGATTAAACCATTTAGTGATAGAAAAGACATTCACAATTAATAGTTCAGAGGGACTTGCAAAATTATGCGGTAGAACTCAACCTTAAGTCAAAATAAGATGAGCGAAGAAAACTCCTCTTCCGGAGCAGCTTGGCCACTCCACCAATAGTAGTTGTTCCTCCGCTGCTCTCTGCTACTGTGCGCCCTTGTTGAGTTGCAGCTCCTAGAATTGAGCATATTGTCCCTCCAAATGAGTTCAGCCTCCATATGCTTTGTTTTGGCATCACCTACACAACAACCCACATATGAGTTATGTTGTGTTCTCTCTCGTCCCCCGTCCCTGTCATGGTCCATTTCATTTGGATGTTTGAGTTAAATTTAATGTTTGCGTCTCCTTTAAAATTAAAAGAAACATTCTGAATGCCAAGTACAAAATTAACTATTATGTGTTATAGGGCTACAATGAGATCACAGTTATAATCTATTATATGTTGATACCTGCAGAAAGAAAGTAGCAAGTAACAAGCTTTGCCAATAGAAGAAACATGTTCATATTAAACCCCTGCAAATATAAGAACTCAGTAGTGAGAGAGGAGAACCAACGCTTACCAAGATTTCAGAAGTTCTGTTTATTTTGCTTTTCTCTATTTATCAACAAAGCTATCTGTCAAGTTGTATGTTAAAATAAAGAGGCCTATACAAGCAACAAGACAACAAGAAAGCCCAACAATCATCTCAAACTAGCAGAAACAGCAAGAATGCAAGCTGAAAAGACCACATCCCTGAATTAGGGGAATCATATCAATATCATATATCTAAGACATTACAAGCAGATAGAGTAAAATGGGCAATTGCAGGAACCAGAATACCACTTACCAGAATACCACAAACAGAAAAATCGAATAAGAATATGAGAACAAAGGAGAATCAATTGGGAAATCCCTTGGTTACCTCGAGGCTAGTGCCTTCCCTGCAAAGGGTTTTGATGCCTTCCGCATTACCGTAACTCACTTGCTGGTACACCAATTCGTACTTGGACTGATTCTGCCCCATGTTTATGTTGGTTGATCAGTACAGAGCACTACCACCAACACTACTGAACCCAAAAACTCCCCAAACTTCCACACACATCATCAGAACTCCAACCGACCCGAGAGTGAACCTTGTGCTTTCTACCTGCATTTCAAAAAGATTATATGTAAGCATGCTTAGAGAAGGAAAAGGAGGAGCTATGCCAATTTGAAAGAAGAAAACGATGAATCCGACCTTGAATCCAATGAATCTCGCAGCCACAACTACAGTAGTGTTGAAATTGGAGTTCGAAAATGAGCGGAGAAATCAGAGTTCTCTTTTTTCCTACCCAAAAATTACGTTTTAGGGTTTAAAACAAAAAAACTAGTTGAGCAACAAAGTAGATAAGGACTGATGAAATAATTTGAGGGCAATCTTCTTAGCAGGGTCCTTGCTCACCGTCGATTGAGGAGATCCTGGGGGGCGATCGGAGATGGCACACCGTCGGTTGAGGAAGAAATGTGAGGGTTGAGATGCAGCAGGCGGAGGAAACTTGGAGGGCAGCGAAAGCTGTGGTCTGGTAGTTGAAGGAACCTCAGGAGGCGAGGCACAAACATGGTGAGCAGAGTGGAGAGAGTTGTTGAAGCTAGATTAGCAAGGGAGGACGATGATGGCGTATGTGGAGGGGTAGGAAAAGCGGTTGCTGCGGCAGCCTTCCAGTCAGCAGTCGACAGAGAGATAGATCTAGAGAGGAGGGAGGGGGATGGGAGGTGGCAGTTCTGAATAAAATTTGGATGTCTAGGTTTAGCTATTTGGGTTTTGCTTTTGCGGGAAGGAAAAATGAAATTTTGGGGAACTTCCGCCCGCCTTGTCATTTTTCATTTTTTCACTTTCCCTCCACAACCAATTTTCCTTTGAATAATGGATTTTCAATGTATTTCCATTAGAAATTTGCAAATACAACGGTATTTTCATTTTTGTTGTTACTAATCTGATGCCAACGACGGAAAGCACTTAAGTCGTTAATATTTGTTGTTAATAGGCAATTTTCTTGTAGTGATCATTGTTATCTATTGTGAAAAAATACTTTGTCATTTAAACAATTCAAGAAGACATAATATGATAAAAGCTATTCTAACGATATAATTTGTCACTTTTGTGTCTCTTACATCCCGATATGGGATGCCTATTTTGACAAACTTAATTGTGACACGAAATATTTGTCACATTACTCACTTCAAAATGACGAACTATTCTGACTACAAGAAATTTGTCACTGTTGAGTCTCTTACAACCCGATATGGGATGCCTATTTTGACAAAATTAATTATGACACGAAATATTTGTCACACTACTCACTTTAAATGACGACTTATCCTGACAATAATTTTTTTTTGTCACATTAGGCATACGAAAGGACATATATTATTTTTGTCATATTACCGTACCAATTGTGACAAACAAAAAATGACAAATTTTTTTTTTGTCCTAATAGGCCGAATTTGTTGTAGTGGATGTCACGGGCGTCTCGATGCACGATCAACGACTGGGGTCCAGGGGAAACATCTTGGTGGGGTCTTGGGGGGAAATGCCCCCAGTCAGCGGTGCATAGGGTCAATGTTGTTTGGGTTCGTGCTCTGGACCTGGTTGTAACCTGATAACGATGTAATTGCACATATTTGCGCCCCTAGTTCTTATCCGTTTGAGGGGCATAGTCATGTACTTTTGGCCTATTTTACGTCGGGTTGTGCTATTTTGTCATATTTCAGGTCCCAGGCGTCAAAGGAAAGGCTAAGCACGAGTTTCGGGGCATTCGAAAGTCATTTCGGTGAAGCTGAGCCAAAACATGGGCACACCTAAACCAGAACACGGTCGTGTTCTGAGATCGTGCTTTTACTGCCGAGAGCTAATTCGAGTTTGGCAAACATTGGCCAAAACACGGGCAGGGCTGAGATAGAACACGGGCGTGCTTCACCAAAGCACGGCCGTGTCCTCCCAAAAGCACGGCCGTGTTTCTCCTAGTGTAATTAACACTAGCCAAAGCACGGGTGGGCTGAGGCATTACACGGCCGTGCCCTCGACCGTGCTTTGGCCACTGATGCCCTTTTAAGCAGATTTTCAGCCAAAGAGAAGGGGCTTCGAGTTTTAGAGAGACACAGCGATTCCTAGAGAGAGAAAGTGACGAACAAGAGTCTCCAAGCGCCCTAGCTTGATCTTCAACACCATTGGAGGCCAGTTTGAGCTTGGAGAAGTGCCGATCAACGTCCAGGAGCAGGAATTCATCCTTCACAGTATGAATTCCGCGTCTGATTCTGCTTTTGCTTCTTTCTCCATGGAGTAGTTCTCCCATTCATCTGGGTATGGAGAACCCTAGATTTGTATGTTAGGTTTGACTGTATGAACCCAAGTACTGATTCTATGATTCGATTATATTCGATTGAGGTTTGAATGATTGAATGACTTGAATCCTGATTAAATTCCTGTTGTTTCTGCTTTGACCTAGAATGAGAATATCTGCCTAGGTTGATAGAGCATCCTTGATTGAAGGTAGGGAGTTGGTGACTTTAGTCGAGGAGCCAACTCACTATTCTGTACCGGATTTACTCCGGCAGTGGAGGTTTTGTTTGTTAAGACCTCAATCTGTTTACTCCGGTGGAGGTTAGTCGCCCGCTAGAGACTCAGATTGAGAGGGTCTGAAGACCATTAGTCGAGACTTCAGGCTGTTTAAGAACCTTCCGCAGTATAACTATCATAGAAACTGAACTTGGTAATTACAATCCGGCTTAACTGCAGTCTAGGGGGAACCATATCCGGGTGACCTCTCTTAACCTGAATACAACAGTTTACTTGCTTTGTTTGTTTGGTAGTTTAGACTTGCATTCCAGTTTCATTGCTAGATAACAAGAATTCACTGAGTAGTCATCAAATCTAGGACCCGGGTTGATAATTAAACCTAAACCCGCTATACTACGCTTTAGGAAGTGGTTTCACTTGGCCAATTCCTGGAGTGACAGTAGAAGTGAGTCAAGTTTTTGGCGCCGTTGTCGGGGACGGCTAGGTTGTTGAAGAAAAGTGATTTCTGTTAATTTAGCTTTTCTTTTTGCTTTGTTTGCTTTGTCCCACTTGTGCCTTCACGGGTTTGCTTGCTTGAGTGTGTGCAGGTAGTGCATGACCCGTAGCCACTCGGGAGGTTTACTGCTGTTGAATCCAGAAATTGAACGCACCTGTCGCCAACTCAGGAGACAACAGCGAGCTAGACTGGCTACGGAAGAGCACATAGACGGCCACCTGAGCAGCGATTCTGAAGAAGAGTACGGGATGGACGGAGAGTACAATCAACACCAGGGAATCCTCAGCAGGCTCCCCCGTTGAATCAGGTCCTGGGGAACAACCCCATACCCCAGGATCATGGGGTTCATCATCCACCGCAGCCGGGTCCCACCTTGGAGTACTACTACACTCCTCGGATTGCTGACATCCGCCAGGTCATCCTGTACCCGCCTATTCCAGCAAATAACTTCGAGATCAAGCCATGCTGGATTCAGCTCATTACATCCTCTATCCAGTTCCATGGCTTGAAGGATGAGGAGGCCAGGGTGCATCTTTCCCGTTTTCTGCAGCTGACGAACGGGTTCAAGCTGAATGGTGTCCTGGATGATGCAATCCGCCTTCATCTCTTCCCCCATTCTCTAGCGGGGAATGCTAAGAGGTGGTTGGAGACCCAGCCCCCATTGTCCATCACCTCTTGGGACGATCTGGCTGACAAATTCGTGCACAGGTACTATCCGGCATCGAAGACTACAGAGATACAGCGGGAGATCACTCACCTCCGCCAAGAGCCAGATGAGTCACTTCGTGATGCATGGGAGCGGTACATGGGATATTTCTGGCAGTGTCCCTATCATGGCTTTAGTGATGCATTCACAGTGGGGAACTTCTACTGTGCTCTCTCTCTCTCCAGATAGCCAGAGGGTGATTGAGTCTCTATGCCCAGGAGGGGATGTTCTCACTAAGACTCCACCCGAGCTGAACCAGATGATCAATACCTTGGCTGCCAGAGATCATTCCTGGGGACAGAGCAGCCGAGGCAGACATTCCCGGGACCGTGGTGTGCACGCCATGGAGACCAGATCCGGGCTCGAACAGCAGGTAGCTGAGCTAGTGCAGACATTGAAGAAGCCCAACAGTCTTATTCTGGGCAGAGGTTTGGCTACACCTCCAGTTGCTCAATGTCAGTGGTGTGAGAGCTCCAATCACCTAGTGGAGGACTACCAGGCTATGAGGGAGTCTACCACTCCCCAAGAGCAGTTGGACTTCATCGCCAATGCTTGGCGCCTTGACCCGTATAACAGCTCATATAATGAGGGGTGGCGCCAGCATCCCAACTTCGCCTGGAGCAGCAACACCACTAAACCACCTGGTTTCCCAGCACCAGCAGGTGGTTTTCAGCAGAGGCAGCCCTTCCAGGCTCGACAGGGGCCACCCCCACAGCAGCAGCCCTACCAGCCTAGGCAGGGGCAACCATTCCAGCAGCCCCAGCGCTAGTTTGCCGAGCCAGCAGCAGCTCCGGCCCCAGATGACCGGATGACAAAGCTGGAAAATATTCTAGCTTCATTCATGACTAGCACTCAGGCTGCTATCACGTCACTGGAGGCAGGTCAGCCGAACCAGGGTGCCATTTTGCAAGATCTGCAGACCCAGGTGGGCATCTTGGCCCGCCAAAACACTACCAGGGCACCGGGGACTCTTCCTGCCACCACTATCCCGAATCCTCGGGATCCTCACCAGCTCCAGCAGCTGGATGCCATTTTTACCAGGAGCGGTAAGACCATATCTGCTGATCCTGTCCCGGCCAGACAGGAGGAACCACTACCTGCTTCAGCACTTCCAGCCGACGATGCAGAAGTGCGGGTGGAGAAGGAAGCCCCTGCTCCCAAGCCACAACCAGTGGTTAAGGAGCATGTACCCCAGCTTTCCTTCCCCACTCGCCTACACAAAGACAAGCTGGAGACTGAGTTTGCCAATTTTATGGCAATGTTGAAGCAGCTCAACATCAACATGCCGTTCGTGGAGGCATTGTCAAAGATGCCCAAGTATGCCAAGTTCATGAAGGACCTCCTCACCAACAAGAAGAAACTTGGGGATCTTTCGACAGTGATGCTGAGCGAGGAGTGTTCTGCTATCCTGCAGAACAAGCTGCCCGAAAAGCGCAAGGATCCAGGGAGTTTTACTATCCCTCTTACTATTGGCAGCATGCATGTAGGCAAGTCCTTGGCGAACCTGGGCGCTAGCATAAATGTCATGCCATATAAGTTGTATAAAAAGCTAGACCTAGGTGAACTTAGCCCTACTAGGATGAGCATTCAGCTAGCTGATCGTTCCATTGTGCATCCTAGGGGGATCATAGAGGATCTGCTGGTTAATGTAGGTGCATTCACATATCCTGTTGATTTTGTTATTCTTGATATACATGAGGATGTGGATGTACCTTTGATTCTAGGTAGGCCATTTCTTGCCACCGCCAAGGCACTTATTGATGTACATGATGGTAAACTGATCTTGCGTGCTGGGAATGAACATGCTACTTTTTCTGTGACTGAATTTGATCACTGTGCTATGATTGCTGTCACCCCTGTGCATGCTATGTCTGATCAGGTACACGAGCCTGTCGTGTATCCTTCTGCACCTCTTATTTTGCAGGACCCTCCTATCATTCCTTCGCCGCCACTCCATCCAGCCTCGCCTCCGAACAAAAAGCTCAAGGAGGAGTGGCGGCCGAAGCAGCAGGTGGCTAAGCCTGCACGGAAGAAGAGTGGATACCACTATGAGCTGGTCCCACCTCCTGCACCACGACCACCCTGGCCGTCCGGGTACTCACTTGCCTACATCTTGCCAGATGGCCAGGTCGAGCTGACCGATGATGGTGGTCGCATCCGTCGGGTGCATGGCCACAACCTGAAGCTGTACCTCAAGAGCGACGTGGATCCGCTCTTGGAGGCACCTGTTCCTGCACCTCCCTGAGTATCCACCATGGGTGTCCAGCTAAAAGACGGTAAAGAAGCGCTTGTGGGGAGGCAACCCCACCACGGTTTGACATTCTTTCTTGTGTATTGAGTCGGATTGTAACCCGGTTTGGGTTTGGTTTGTTTTCTTTTGTTCTAGATGATGTATTATTGGGCTGACCATTGGACCTAACATATTGTGTTTGAGATCTTTGGTTTCCTTTAGCTGTGCTTGGCTTGCCTGATCCGTTTCCAGTCTCCTGCAGTCCGTGCATACCGGTAACATCGTTCCCCTTTCCCTTCCCTCTTCTCCATTGAGGGCAATGTCGATCTTAAGTGTGGGGGGATGTTTATCTTTTGACTGCATTAGATCTGTTTGTGTGCTTGGAGCCTAGTCCACTGTCCAAATTTTTAAATTTGAGGGCTCCAAGTACGTGTTCCTTGCAATTGCCTGCTCAGTATGCTTTGAATTGACAGTCTTTATAGTAATATGCAACCTAGGGAGGTAGTGTAGCACTATGGAGGATGTTGATGCATTTAAGAAGTCTCGTTTCGTCTTCATATTGTGTTGGTTGATTGAGTGAATTAGTGATCTTAGGACCCTTGAATTGTGTGGTGTTGTGGACTCTCTACCTGTCATGGACTCTTGTATCATGTTTTGAGTTTAACAGGTGCTTGAAAATGTGCTTCAAAATAACGTCTCCCGTGCGAATAGGGCGAAAGTATGTAAGGGGAGACGGGAATCCGTTCCCAATTTCCACCTACTACCTCCAGCCCCCTTACGTGTCTTTCCCCTGCACGAGGCTCGAGACATCCGCTCCTGGCATGGCCGGTAAGAGCCGGTTGGGACCCTTGAAAAAAGAAAAAAAAAGAAAAAATAACAGAAAACAAGCAAAACAGAAAGAAAAGGGGTTCCAACCATCTTCAAGAAGAAAATAGAGCACCTTGAAAAATGTGAGTCCATGATCCTTTGTTTTTGAGAATCTCTTCATCCACAATTCATTTGTCCTCTGTTCACTATTTGCCATGATGCCGACTCGATACTAGTGCTCTCGCCGAAGAAGCTATGAGATGACTTGTGCGTCGGTTGACCTCGTAAGTTGCTAAATGATCTAGGAAGTCCTCTACCTAAGATCTGGGTTGTTTGTTGCTATAGAGGTCTGGAGAGTTGCATTGGTTTGAGTTAGGTTTGCTTGAGGACAAGCAAACGGTTAAGTGTGGGGGAGTTTGATAACAATGTAATTGCACATATTTGCGCCCCTAGTTCTTATCCGTTTGAGGGGCATAGTCGTGTACTTTTGGCCTATTTTACGTCGGGTTGTGCTATTTTGTCATATTTCAGGTCCCAGGCGTCAAAGGAAAGGCTAAGCACGAGTTTCAGGGCATTCAGAAGTCATTTCGGTGAAGCTGAGCCAAAACACGGGCACACCTAAACCAGAACACAACCGTGTTCTGAGACCGTGCTTTTACTGCCGAGAGCTAATTCGAGTTTGGCAAACATTGGCCAAAACACGGGCAGGGCTGAGATAGAACACGGGCGTGCTTCACCAAAGCACGCCGTGTCCTCCCAAAAGCACGGCCGTGTTTCTTCTAGTGTAATTCACACTAGCCAAAGCACGGGCGGGCTGAGGCATTACACGGCCGTGCCCTCGACCGTGCTTTGGCCACTGATGCCCTTTTAAGCAGATTTTCAGCCAAAGAGAAGGGGATTCGAGTTTTAGAGAGACAAAGCAATTCCTTGAGAGAGAAAGTGACGAACAAGAGTCTCCAAGCGCCCTAGCTTGATCTTCAACACCATTGGAGGCCAGTTTGAGCTTGGAGAAGTGCCGATCAACGTCCAGGAGCGGGAATCCATCCTTCACAGTATGAATTCCGCGTCTGATTCTGCTTTTGCTTCTTTCTCCATGGAGTAGTTCTCCCATTCATCTGGGTATGGAGAACCCTAGATTTGTATGTTAGGTTTGACTGTATGAACCCAAGTACTGATTCTATGATTTGATTATATTCGATTGAGGTTTGAATGATTGAATGACTTGAATCGTGATCAAATTCCTGTTGTTTCTGCTTTGACCTAGAATGAGAATATCTGCCTAGGTTGATAGAGCATCCTTGATTGAAGGTAGGGAGTTGGTGACTTTCGTCGAGGAACCAACTCACTATTCTGTACCGGATTTACTCATGTAGTGGAGGTTTTGTTTGTTAAGGCCTCAATCTGTTTACTCCGGTGGAGGTTAGTCGCCCGCTAGAGACTCAGATTGAGAGGGTCTGAAGACCTTTAGTCGAGACTTCAGGCTGTTTAAGAACCTTCCGCAGTACAACTATCATAGAAAGTAAACTTGGTAATTACAATCCGGCTTAACTGCAGTCTAGGGGGAACCATATCCGGGTGACCTCTCTTAACCTGAATACAACAGTTTACTTGCTTTGTTTGTTTGGTAGTTTAGACTTGCATTCCAGTTTCATTGCTAGATAACAAGAATTCACTGAGTAGTCATCAAATCTACCATATTGGATTAGGGTTAGATCATGGAGAAGTACTATAAAGACTTCTCATACTCCTCTGTAATTTGTATCTCCTTGAAGTATAGTAAAACTGGATCTCTCCTTTTCATGGGCTAGCTAACACACATTGTGTTAGTGAACCATGTAAATCGTGTGTTGTGTGTGTTCTTGTGTTTCATTTTCTTACTTGGTCGAATCCTCCTATTTCTCGAACCACAGATAAACAGTCGTGAAATTACAGATACAAATCGACCTCTTAAACATAAATATACTAGGCCGAGCCATAACCCTAAAAAGTTAATTACGTTTAGGTACTCCTAACTTATAACAGGGACAAAGCAGTAGACGGGGTATAGAGACTTAATGATGTGTTTTGCATTCAGTAGGAGTGTGGGTTTAATACGCAAGGTTACAACTGAAAGAAGCTAGAATTGACAACATTTCGACCCTCTTTGGTGTTGCCAGCCAGAATTGACAACTACTACGTATGCTCTCAATTGCACCTCCAATGACTTTAAGACCTTCCTTCACAATCAAATTGAGGATGTGTGCACAGCAACGCATGTGGATCATAGAACCACCAAGCATAAAAGAATCTGTGGCTGTTGGAAGCTTCTCCAGAAGTAATGCCATCATTGCATCATTGGTTGAGCAATTATCTACGGTGATCGATGATAATTTCCTGTCTAGGTTCCAATCCAACATACACTTCACCAAAGCTTCACAAAGAGCTTCGCTAGTATGGGGGGCAGGCACATAAATGAATCTACAAAAGTTTAAAAGAGTAAACAGAGTAAGCAAACAGAATTAGGCAGTAAGCAAACAGAAATTAAACTGCAACTCTACAGACTATAGAATACCTGATAATCCGACTGTGTAGATTCCACTGGTTGTCGATGAAATGGGTTGTGATTGCCATAAATCCCTTCTTTTGGTGAGTAGATGTCCACATGTCTATGATAAATGCCAGCCGACCTTCATTCTTATCCATAATCTTCTTTGTAGCTGTCTTCTCAAGGTAAAAAACGTTCAAGCAATCCTTTTTAATGGTTTTTCTGCAAACCATCTTAAAGCAAGGATTCAAACTATTGCAGAAGCTTTTGAACCCTTCGTGATGGACGATGGACAGAGAATACCCATGATTTATAATGGCCTTTGCAAGTTCTTGTCGAGAGTTTCGCTGATCAAAATTGAAAGGAGAGAGTTGAAACCCTTTGTCCTTGTTCAAGTTGGCTTGAAGCAGTTGTTGCCTTAAATCGGGGACATTTCTTTTGGGACATCTTTGGACATGCTTTTTCAGGTGGCTAGTCCCGTGCCTTGGTTCTCCAACGAGCAGCTTCTTGCACAACTTGCATTGGGCCTTTTTCAATCCTCCAACAGTTACTCTATCAAAATATCCCCACCATTTAGAGGTAGTCTTTTTGTTTCCGCCTTTGTCATCTTCTTCCCCTTGTGCAGCCTCATTTGGATTGGGTTGTACTTGAACTTGTACAACCTCATTCGCATTTGGTGCAACTTCAACAACATTTGGAGTTGTAGAAGCTGGTGGGTTCTCAGATGCAAAAGGGGCAACAACAGCTGATGGAGAATCAACAGGGGAAGAAGTATTCCTATTGGAATTTCCTTGGGCTGCCATAGTTTTTAACTGCAAGAAAGATACGATTGATACTGTTAACATGGTACTTTAGTTGAATTAGAAAAGCTACAAAAGCCTCGTGAGAGTCTAAGAGAGATAAGAAAACTTTGTGAATCATGATCAATTACTTGTCCTTGACCAAGATTCGAGAAGATGATTTGTAAAGCATCAAGCAACTGAACAACTCAACTAACTACTGAAGTACTGAACGTCTAAGACTCAAAGTGACTCGAGCAAAGACAGCTTCAAGAAAGCAATCATCAACTAGCTGGCTTTGAGTTACAAGGAAGAGCAACCAGAGTTTCTATTTATCTATGGAAACTGAAATTGGAATGGGGATGGAGGAAACGAAATGGTGACCTATGGATAGGAGATGGAGAAGGAAATCGAAATATGATAGGCTGAATTCATGATGGTTTTTCTTCGGGAAGCCAAACATCTCGTTGGCTGAATGAATTCTTCTTGGGGTTGAGGATGGAGGGTTAATGATGGAGTAAATAGGAGAGGGGAGGGGAAGAGTTCGACACCTGCAAGCTGTAGGGGTTGTTGGGAATTGAGATTATGAATTGTTCTGTAATTGGGAAAGGGAGGAGGGGAAGATCGATAGACGAAAGGGGCTAAGGAGCAGGGCGGGTCGGGGACGGGGCGGGGCAGGGGTTATACCCAAGCCTGGACTGGATTGTGGGCGGGCTGGGTCGAGATCCGCCCCATCTCTTAACGGGCCGGGTTTTATCCGTCCCTATGCGGGTTGGGCCGGGTCAGACCCGCCGGATCGAGCTCAAAGTCCCTAGCCTACCATCAGTTAGCATCACTGTTGGTTCGGGAGATATGGGCGCGACTTGAACCAAAGACACCCCATCATCTTCCCCTTTCTCAACCACGACGTAGTCTCTCTTAGACGCCTCTACCTTCGGGGTCGTCATCTCGAAGCTCGGTGATGCTAGCACACCCACAAGATCTCCTCGTTCTTCTTCGACCGCACCACCGTCGGTTGCTTCTTCTTCGCCGGCCAGACCAGGTAGCTGCAGTGGTTCACGGTGCCAGCGACACTTCCCGTTGTCGTCGTGCCATCATTTGCAGTCGTGTCATCTAGCCCGGATGGCTGCCACGCATCCCAAGCGCTATCGCCCTAGCACTCTCCATCATCGTGTCGTCGTCCTTGGCTTCTGCCATCAGTGCCCCACCACCGCCTGTCCCTTCTGTTAGCCTCGGCGATTGTGGTAGTGTCATGGCGCGACAACCACCAGCCTTCGCCCGCTCCTCTTGTTCGTAGCGGTCAAGAAATTGCCGCAACAACTGCCGTAAACGAACCCATTTTGGATCAGTGAACTGACGATTTCATTCTGGCTCTGATACTATATGATAAAAACCTGTTTTCTAGGGTTCTATCGATTGAGTTTGGGAATTGGGAATAGATGGATATTTAGGAATTTAGAACATAATTGGGGAATAAGAATGAGAATTCGAGGAAGAAGAACAGAATGATCGGCGGCCAGAATAGTGTGGGAAGAGAGTTTGAGAGGATTATGTGAGATTAGTGTTGAGATGGATACTTTGATAATTCTTTCTTGATTTATTCTGAATAAAATTCAAAGTACATATATATAGCGAAGACAAGAAAACCTAATAGACTATCCTAATATGACTCTTGATAAATGAACCCTAGGTCTGATTTATCTAAAGCATATACCCTAAGCACTAAGATGGTGTATACAATTATTTGAATGTATTTCGGCAAATCAGGACCATCGACTATTATTTCTAATCAAATTGATCTTGACATATGTGATTTATAGAAACAAAACCTAAATTTTAATCTGTAAGAATTAAATTATAATATCATGTCCCAAATTTCAACCAATCTGGATATTGTTTTCTTACTAAGAATTACTGATCCGCCATGCAAAATAAAAATAAAACCTTGTGGATTATTGATCCGTTTGACCTTTTTGCTTAACCAATATCCTAGTTCCTCCTTGTGCCTCAGGATGCAAATTGCCACTAGGGGTGGGCATTGGTCGATTTGGTCCAAGACCGGACCAAACTATTCTCGGACCGGACCAAAATTTCTTCTAAATCAAGGACCAAAGTCGAATCGTTATTACTTCGATTCGGTCCAGATCAAACCATATATAGCTCGATTTGGTCTAGACCATCCCATTGGATCGACTAATCTTTCATTAGAATAAAATCACTCCGAAAGGACAACACAAGAATTAAAAAAATGTAACTACATAAAAAAAGTAATAAAAAATCCAAATTTAAATACTCCACAATTCTTAAAACCCACATGTCTCAAAATATTATGCAAAAAGCTAAACAAGAACTACTTAACTAAAAGACAAAAGTCTTTTATTCAATCTCAAAGGTAGTCTAACTAATTTCCTCTCTAATCTTCCATTTTCATTTTAAGAGTGCACGTTGGACCTCCCAATCTCTAGAATTTCCATTGTTAATTAGAAAGCCTCTCTTCTGCAATACAAGCACATGATATAAGGCATTAGAATGGAGTTTAACAAAGTGACACTTATTCCAAGAACTAGTGCAATAAAACATATGATTCTTAACCTTGCTAATTTGCAGTGGTGTTGTCAGACTTGGCAGAAGTCTCTTTGGATTCATTTATTTGCATCTTCACCATATCTAAAATACTAAACAAGAAAAGAGAACACAATATAATACCTGGTTCACAATGTGTAGGTAAAGTAAGCAGCTCTCTTGATCGAAGCAATGCAGATGGGAACTCTGATTTGAGGGTAGGACTATAGGAGCGGGAGCGGAAGTGGGAGCGGCGAGTCAAAGTTAGGAAAAGTCAATCATATTTATAGGTAGTTAAGGTTTGTGTAAGGTACTAGGGTTTTCAACTCCAAGTCGACTTGCCTTCTTAGAGCCTAATAAAATAGGCAATAATATAATTACGATTCGGTCCGGTCCTTAGCTTGATTTTAAGGTTTCGGTCTGGACCGAACCAAAACCGAAAATGTCCCAAATTCAGGAACCAAAGTCGAAGCGTAAGATAAACAGTTCGATCCGATTCGGTGTGAGAGTCGATTCGGTCCGATTCGGTCTGATGTGAATCGAATCGTCGTCCACCCCTAATTGCCACCCTACCTCCCTCCCTTTTCTTTGTAGGTTTATGTCATTTCTTGTTCATCACACCCAAAAAGCTTTAGCTGAATCTCTGTATAATTGGTCTGTAGTATGTACTACTGTTGGAGCTGTTATCTTCCAAAATCCTAGTGCCTAACTGTCAATGTATTTCTCGGTGTTTGTCTCCTTTTGTTTCATTTCACATTCTCAAATTATTATTTAGTATTTACCTACGGTGGGAAAATATAAACTTTATAAGTTTTTAGAAATTCATTATGAAATATATTTTTTACATTTGGAATATTCATTGCTAGAATTTGAATTCTATATAATTTAGACTAGTGTTAGAAATTTTGAGGAATTAAGATTGAATTTTCAAATGAATTTCACAAATAATTTACTAATTATGATAAAATGATTTAATGATCTTCAATTATTAATTAAATTACCTCTATATTTATAATTTGATGCCAATAATCCAGATTTTTTTGCCTAACCTTCCTCGCTCAACTGATACTTGGCATTTTTCCAATAATAGCACCTTTTAAAAATTTTTACAAAAATAGCAACCAGTCCATAAAATTTACAAAAATAGCACAATTTTTTTGAAACCGCACCTGAAAGGTGCGTAATATAAATAAACCGCACCAGGACTGTGCGTTTAATTTATAAACCGCACCTCCAAGGTGCGGTCCATTCCACGTCAGCCAGCGAACCGCACCCAGATGGTGTGGTTTGTGTTTCCTCGGGAGCGGCCTTGGAGACCGTTGGATGAGGCGGCGATCCAACGACGGACCGCACGCCATGTCAGCGATCAGCGCCATGGATCGAAGACCGCACCAGCCCGCTGCATTCAGCACCTCGAGAAACGGAAAATGCACCCTCATGATGCGGTTTCATTGAGTGCCAACGGTATTATTTGGATCAAGGACCTATTGATCCAACCGACTTGTACGATCAAGGGATGTTTGGAACGATCATGAGGTACATACAATTCTTCATCATTTGTCTTTCTTTTATTTTGCTAATGTACTTAGTGGAATATAAATAAATTTGAAATAATTTAATCGTATTGGTTGTTTTCAATAATTTAATCGAATACATACCACTTACTTCGATCTTTATAAAGAGATGCACATATAAGGAAATGAGGTTTTAAGCGATTATCAGATCCTCCCATTTCCTGGGAAAATCGGGTATTAAGAGATCCTTGGATCCCCCCTTTTTCTGTTAAAAAGGCTGCGTTTTTAAGAAGATGTATACCTCTTCTAAGAGTCTAACGAGTATTGCATTGTATTTGATTAAATTATTTAAAACGACCAATACGATTAAATTATCTACCAAACAACCAATACGATTTATGTTTATGTGTACAAAATGAATTTTATTAATTTCAAATGTTTGAATATGTATGTATCTCTTTAAATTATTATTCATTTATAATGTTATTTATGTCAATTAATTGAGTATGTTTGTTTTATGATAATATGTATATATCTTGGAAAAAACAATCAATTATTTAAATTTGATTGTTAATAATTTAATTATAATAAAATTATGGTCAAAATTAAATCATTAATTTTACTTAATTTAATATAAGAAAAAACGGTTACTAATATATCATAAATAACGTGGAAATTTTCACTAGGAGGCACAACAAATACTCCGGTACAGGGGTACGACAAATGTGCTCCCATGGAACCCAGTTATCTTGCCCTTTCTCAAAAGGGCACGGTTGGAGTCGATTAGGGATTTTGTAGGCATAAAAGTCGATCGCCAACTCAATACCACATTGGTGGAGAGATGGAGAAAGGAGACACATTGTTTCAACTTTCGCGAAGGAGAGTGCACCATCACGCTAAAGTGCACCATCACGCTAAAGGACGTCGCCATCCTAACCCATCTGCCCATCGACAGCAAAGCGGTGTGTGCGAGTGATCATCCCCCCAAGGATCGTGACTGTATGATAGGTTGGTAGCATTTCATCCACAGTGTTTCGGGGGTGAAAGTACCAATCAAGTGGAGCGTTGATGCGACGGATCGCTTGCCACCATTGAGGAAACACTAGGTATCAATCACTTGGTTGACGAAGTATTTTAGGGACCATCACGATCCTGCCAAAAATGGGGTGCCCCTAACCGAGGAAATTCCGGCGTTAGAGAAGGAAAGATATGCTCGTGTCTATTTCATAGGCATGATCGGAGGAGTGTCTTCTCCAAAAAATTGAACAATTTAATTGGTTGTGGATGGCTTATGAGCCACCTCATCATCATTATCTGAGTCTGACTCTAGTCCTGAATCATCAGCACCTTCAAGAGGGTCGGAGCTGTCTGCATTGACGTTGTTCTCTCCTTCTTCAGCGGAGGGGTCACTAACCAGTGCTGGTAGGGCATCTTCCATCTGATCCATCTCATGAAAGGCACCTTCATCAGCTCCATAATGGTAGTTGTGAAAACTACCGCTGCCTGATTGAAAGTTGTACTCGGGTTGGTTGGCATGGTCCGGTTGAACTTCTTCTTCATATGATGGGAAAGATTAAGGAAAAAATCCAAAACTACCACTGTTTAAAAAAAAAATTACAAAAATACCACCCACTCCAAATAATTTCCAAAAATACCATCCTTTATTTAAAACCGCGCCTCTATGAAGCGGTTTTTACTAAAACCGCACTTCCAGGAAGCGTTTTAGATAATAACCGCGCCACGGAAAAGCGTTTTTAATTTCCAGAACAAAACGCTCTTGGAAGGAGCGGTTATAGGCTAACCCTACCACAAAACGCTTTAGGAAAGAGCGTTTAAGTGTCGGCATTACAAACCGCCTACCCAAAGGGCGGTTTATAGTGTCAGGACACAAACCGCTCCTCCAAGCGGCGTTTTATAGTGTCAGGACACAAACCGCTGACCCAAGGCGCGGTTTGTGCCTGGTCACCCGACAGCCAACATGTCGGACATGTCGGCATGCAGGGGGTAGGGCACGTAGGGCTTCATGGCAGACCAAAACCGCTCCCCCCCCCCCCCCCAGCGGTTTTGGTGCAAAATTTGCCTATAAAAGGCGGTTTCAGAGAACTCAATTGTTTCGTAATTACTTTTCATTGTCCTTTGTGATTTTATGTTAGTAACTTAATTACTTTTCATTTTCCTTTGTGATTTTATGTTAGTAACTTAATTACTTTCCATTGTCATTTGTGATTTTATGTTAGTAACTTAATTACTTTTCATTGTCATTTGTGAATTTATGTTAGTAACTTAATTACTTTCCATTGTCATTTGTGATTTTATGTTAGTAACTTAATTACTTTTCATTGCAGATTTGTGATTTTATGTTAGTAACTTAATTACTTTTCATTGTCATTTGTGAATTTATGTTAGTAACTTAATTACTCTTCATTGTCATTTGTGATTTTATGTTAGTAACTTAATTAATTTCCATTGTCATTTGTGATTTTATGTTAGTAACTTAATTACTTTTCATTGCAGATGGCATTCCAAAGGTTCACGCTTGGGTTGCGGTGGAATGGTTACACGTAAGAGACCGAAAAGGGTGTAAGTTACGTCGGTGGCAATTTTTATAAAATGAAGGTCCGTACGAGACCGATGCTTGAAGAGCTCCATCAAATGTGCACTCAGATTACCTGCATGGATGGCACTAGAAGAGTTGATCGAATGGTGTATCGATATCCAAACAGACATGACGGGTCGCTGTGGCATGAGGAATTCCTCCTTACCACTCAGGAGGACGTTGATGCCATGGTCCAATTTTTGACCACCAATAAAATTAAGCAAGCGGAGATGTTCGTTTACACCGAGGTCGTCGAAGGCAGTGTAGGTCATTCTGGAGATGGCCAAACATCTGGTATCCACGGTGGGAGTGTATTATACGAAGATCATCCCCACCAGGATTTCCAAGAGTCGAGCTGGAGGCAGGAGTATCATCATGGTACTGGAGGAAGTCATCAATCCTTCCCTTCATATGAAGAAGAAGCTCAACAGGCGGATTACAACCAACAAGCAGGCTACCAGTACCCACCCGACTACAACTTCTATCAAAGCGGTGTTAGTTACCACAACTACCATTACGGAGCTAGTGAAGGTGAAGGTGCCTTTCATGCTGGTAGTCAGATGGAAGAAGAGGTCAATCCAAGTCCAGTTAGTGACCATGAGGATGAAGAAGAGGAAGGCGAAGTTAGTGCAGACAGCGACGATCCGTTGGAGGGTGCTGATGATTCCGGCCCAGATTCAGACGCAGATGGTGATGAGGTAGCTCACGACCGTGTACCTATTCCATAATACGATCACATTAAAAGTGAAGATTGGTATGTTGATGCCGACATGGACCCGCCAGATGTGCCAGTATGGGGTCCACTAACTGGCTTTACGAAGGGCCAACAATTTGCAACGAAGATTGAGGTCCGACACGCTATTTCCACTGAAGCAATGACTCGGAGTTTTGAATGGCAAACAACCCATTCCGACACAAAGAGGCTGCTGGTTCGATGCAGAAATGAAAATGAGGGATGCAAAGCTAGGGTTCGGGCTATCAAGAGCAAGAGAGTCGGCCATTGGGTCATATCCCGTGCGGTGAACACACACACATGTGTGTCATCAATAACATCCCAAGGCCATCGACATTTGAAATCAAGGGTGGTTGTCGCGGCTATCAAACATCTAATTGAGGAGCAGCCCGACCTGAAGGTCAAAACCATCATCGCCCACATTTCTAGTCGTTATGGTTATATCATTAACTACAAGAAAGCATGGCATGGGAAACAGAAAGCAATGGCTGCCGTGTTTGGTGACTGGGAAGAATCATATGCATTCCTTCCCAAATTGATTTTGGCGTTGGAGGTGTCTAACCCTGGCACCATTTTCTTGCCTCGCTACCAAGATGAAGAAATTCAATCGCCGGCGCCTGGCAATAATCGCCAATTCAAGCGTCTTTTCTGGGCCTTCAAGCCATGTATTGATGGTTTTCCATACTGTGTTCCTGTGATTCAAGTTGATGGAACATTCCTTACCGGCAAGTACAAGGGTACTCTACTGATTGCCAGCGGAGCAGATGCAAATAGATTAGTATATCCATTAGCCTTTGCCATTGTGGAGGGAGAGAATACCGATAGCTATGGCTGGTTCTTCAGACAAATTCAGCTCCATGTCACTAGGCGGACGAACCTGACTATCACCTCAGATCGCCACGCCGGAATACGGGCTGCTATCTTAGGCTTGGATCCATCCTGGATATGGTCACAGAGATGGTGCATACGGCATTTCAAGAGCAACTGGAACCATCATTTCAAGCGAAAGAAGCTTGCTGACAGTATATGGTGGATCGGTAAGCGTTCTAATTAATTGTGTCTCTGTACATTTTTTCATTTGTATAAAAGTATGGAATGTTTCAATACAATACAACACTTATTGAGACTCTGTTATAAAGAAATGCATGTCTAAGGAAATGGGGACTTAAGCTATCATCATGATCCCCCCATGACCTGGGAAAATCGGGTTCTAAGCGATCCTCGGATCCCCCCTTTTTCTGTCAAAAAGACTGTGTTTCTAAGGAGATGTATACCTCTCCTAAGAGTCTTACGAGTGTACTTGTATTGCTTTAAATAAGGTCGATCTTGCTTATCTGATTTTTTTTTATATTCAACAGCTGTCGCGTACCAAGAGAAGAAATTTAAAGAGAAGATGCAGAATATCCGTCAAATATGCCCTGAAGGTGCGCAGTGGCTTGATCAACATGACCTTGAAATGTGGACTTTTCATAAGGACGGAGGTCACAGATGGGGTATTGCCACAACAAACTCAAGCGAGAGTATCAACAACGTCTACAGGGAATGTCGTGCACTCCCCATCTCTACAATTGTTGAAATGACATTCTGGAAAACAAACAGATGGTTCATCAACCGTCTCCACTGGTCTGAGAATAGGGAGGCACAGGGTAAGGTACACTCCGATTATGTCATGAAAATAATGGAAAAAGATAATCGGAAGAGCTCTCGTCACACCGTCACTGTGATGAACCGACATGCTGGCGAGTTTTCGGTCGAGACTGGGCACTGGGAGGATGGGAGACGTGGGGGTCATCGCCATGAAGTCACCGTCAACTTTAGGACTAAAAAGGGGGAGTGCTCTTGTCAGAAATATCAGGGTAGAGGGATACCATGTTCCCATGCAATGGCTGCAATAAAGCACAGGAGCAAAGACCCTCGTCATTTCGTCAGTCCGTTCTTCAACATTGACTCACAAAAGAGCAGTTATCGTACTAGTTTCCGTGCATTGCCGGATGAAGCTTACTGGCCAGTTTATGAGGGTATGGTCATCATTCCACCAATCGGTCTTAGGCGGGTAACAGGGCGCCCACGGGTAAAAAGGATTCCAAATGAAATGGATCAAAGTGGAAGACCACCGCGGGGGCCAAGGCGGTGTTCCATATGCAAAGTACCCGGTCATGATAAACGAAAATGTCCCGGACCAATTGGTCCTCAAAATGTAGGGCACGATGTGGTGAACCCGGATAATGGCGCTTAGCTTGATTTCATGCGTTTGTTCCATCTTTGTTTATTAATTTCAATGGTTACTCTACTTGTATGTTGTGTGCTTAAATTTGGTGATACACCCCTGGGGGGTGTATATTATCAAAGTAACGCAGCAAACGACTCAATCAGAAGAATCGATTGAGCTCGAATCAAGAACGAAGCGCTCTTAATACGAACTTGGGATAAAACCGAACCAACGGACAAAATAGCTGCAACTCATAAATAGGCCTAGCTAGGGTTAACTTTCGTACAAGAAACTCATAATTACAATCTAATACGAATAAGAACTAAAAGTAGCAAAAAGGACCTAATCCTAATCGAATAAGGAAAACAATTCTGTTTTTACAAAGGCAGAATTTTGTGACTTTGTACTAACTTCGCGCCTTTCGTACAAGGCCTTCTAGAACTCCGATCTTTCATCCGATTCCTTCCCTTGGTAGATAAACATTCCTAGTTTCATGTTGTAGAAGCCTTTGGTCTCGAATCAGATCCATGCTCCTTGAATTGAGCTCCAAAGTAGGCCTCACAAAACAGTTTTGTGCCTTAGCCATTTTCTGGCAGTTTTCCAGTTTTGAGGTAGCAACTTTGAGGCCTTGGAAAACAACCTTAATGACATCATCTGGTTCTATCAAGCATACCATTAGAAAGATGGTAACGTTTTCGGAAAAACAAGCCCTTAAAATCGAATTTCCAACAAGCCAATTGAGAGAACCATGCCTCCAAAGTATGTACCCTGAACACGGATTTTGTGCCTTAGCCATTTTCTGGCAGTTTTCCAATTTTGAGGTAGCAACTTTGAGGCCTTGGAAAACAACCTTAATGACATTATCTGGATCCACCAAGCATACCATTGCAAAGATGGTAACTGTTTCTGAAAAACGAGCTCTTAAAATCGAATTTCCACCAAGCCAATTGTGAGAACCATGCCTCCAAAGTATGTACCCTGAACACGGATTTTGTGCCTTAGCCATTTTCTGGCAGTTTTCCAATTTTGAGGTAGCAACTTTGAGGCCTTGGAAAACAACCTTAATGACATCATCTGGATCCACCAACCATACCATTGGAAAGAGGGTAACTTTTTCTGAAAAACAAGCCCTTAAAATCGAATTTCCACCAAGCCAATTGAGAGAACCATGCCTCCAAAGTATGTACCCTGAACACGGATTTTGTGCCTTAGCCATTTTCTGCATTTCTTCTTCCCAACTTTGATAGCTTCTTTGTCAAGTAATTGTGACGTGAGTGGTGGGCAATTTGGGATCATATCATTTGGTGCAATTTTCACAAACTTAGAGATTTGCACAAAACACAAACTTTGGTGCAATTTTCCATCTTTTTGAATAAAACTTTTCACGAACACAAACACACTAAATGAAAAAACTAAAAAAAAACTCCAACTAAAAACTCCAACTAAAAACACCATTGTTCAACTAAATGTAAACAAAACATAACTTGAAATAAACACAACTCGCACACTCATGCATTATTTCGACGATTTGCCCTTTGTTTCCTTGTGCGATGGGCGACTGGTCCACCGGGTGTAACTGATGGTGGAACGGGTGGCAGATTCCTATTCGCCGTAGAAGGGCGATCCTCCGTGCTATGGCGCCTCGGTTCCGTGAACGATGTCCCCTCCGTCTGCGGTCGAGGGCTATCCATGCTCATACGGTGGGAGTGGATTGCCATTGTTGTTGCCATTGGTGTTGTGGTCGATTCCAAGGTGAGAAGTCTTGGTGAGGACTGGATTGCCATTGTTGTTGCCATTGTTGTTGTTGCCATTGTTGTTGTGGTCGCTGCATAGGGGCATAGTCTTGGTGGGGACTTGAGTATGAACCCTCGGCCCAAGTTGCTGAGGATGTGCCATCATGAAATGTACTTGGCCGTTGTTCATAATGAAAGTTGGGGCGAAGATTGTATTGGAAGCTCGACCGCGGATCATACTGGCTTCCGTGCGTGGGATCGTAGTGAGTACTCCCCCCTTCACCGCTACACACCTCCAAAGGAGTAGGCGCCTTCCACGCCTCAATCGGCTTGATCTCCGGCACGTGAGGTCGATCCCTTGTAGCTTTGTTTGGCCTTCTATAGACCGGCGGAGGCACCGGCTCAACATCCTGCACAACCGACGGCGGTCTCACTGGGGGAACTGGAGGGTATCTATGATGTTCACGCCCGCGCGCTCGCATACAACCAAGGAGATTGTTCGCTATCCTCCGAATGAGCCCAACCTCTCGACCCGCCGCCAAAGGATCTGCCGTCCGCGCGAGGTCGTGGATTCGCTCGATGCCATCAACCTAATTCGAAGAAAATAACAAAGTTAGCCATTTAAAAAATAATGCACCGCATGACTAAAAAAATAAAAATAAATAATTACTTACCAATGCTCCGTCCGCCGCTCCTTCGGGGGTCATGTAGCGAACAGATTGTCGACGGTAGGTTTCCAGGTATGGGTCATGGTAGCCCATTAGATGCCGTCACAATATCCTGATCTTGCCTAACATTCCAAAGGCGGATCAAGTTTCCATACTCCTCCGGCCAATTAGTAGGCCCCTGTCGACCATCTTTCCCGTGGTACCCCTTCTGACTCTCCGGGACATCCAATGGTATGCATTGCTCACGTCCAAATTGTCGTAGACATCGATCCGGCAAGTGCCACTCCACTATATGGTGGCAGATTAGTTGAACTCTGGTGCACCACTGACCGGGATGTAACGGGAATTTGTGAACATGGTGCGCAACAATCCGTTCTGGATACGGATCGAACTTGAGCTACAAAGGTTTATAAAAAAAAAACCATTAATCAACATAATAATATAACATAAAAAAGTAGATTTTAATATCGTCTTATGATGCTCACCTCTGCTTCCCAAAGGCGATCAAGCCTCCTACGATACTCCTCCAACTCATGCGCTCCTAGGTTGTCGCATGTTTTTTCACCAAGCCACCTATTCAATCCAAATAGTATGGAGTGTTAATACATAATACCCAATTCGTTATAAAATATCCAATTAGTATAAAATTGTGAGAACTATGAGTGGGATAGAAAACATTTACCTACAACCATAAGCTTCATGTCGTAGGGGATGGTCGGGACCCCATTCCCTGTCGGGTTCAACCTTCGGCGCCATCCATGGCAAATGCTCCCAAGCCCAAAATTGGACGATGAACATAGCCCCATCAATCTCCTTCACCGCTCTCGCACTAGCATTGCATAGAGATCGGTAGAGATGAGCTAAGCAAGCAGATGCCCAACTCAGGTTTCCCATGTCATCCCAATCACCAAGTATGATCTTCAACCATGAATTGCTGATTAGGTTGTTGGATTTCTTGGGGAAGAAGACTCCTCCGATCATGCCGAGGATGTAGATACGTGCATAAATTTCTTTATCACGTTCCGAACTTTCCTCCGTGAGGGGAATGCCACCAAACTCAGGGTTGTGCTTACGCCTGATCTCCGCTGTCAACCAAGTGATGGATACTTGGCCCTTGGACAATGGTGGATGACCATCCGCATCGTGATCTCCCTTCTCTGGCGGACACAACCCGGTGACCGTCCATATAAAATGTTGCCAACCACTCATATTGGCAACAACTTTAGGTGGTGGCGTAGAATCCACACAAACAACATCACCATCGATGGGGAGATCGGTTAAGATGGCGATGTCCTTAAGTGTGATGGTGCACTCGCCTTCACGAAAATTGAAGCAGTGTGTCTCCTTTCGCCATCTCTCTACCATCGCCGTGATGAGTTGGCGGTCGATCTTGATCCCATTGAAATGCCGAATCGAATCCAATCTTGCCCTTTTTAGAAAGGGCAAGATGACGTCGTTCCATTCAAGCACATTCTTTGTGCCCCTATAGCGGACTATATGGTATGCATCCTAGAAAAAAATTTAAATTTCATTATAAGTTGATGATTTATACATAATTAAATATATTATGTTGATACAATTTATATATAAATAAAGGTTGTTTTAGAGAAATATACATTATCTAATAAACATTTATTTTAACATAACTAAAATAATTTTCTAAGATGCAATATTAATTAAATCAAGGTTGTTTTAGAGAAATATACATTATCTAATTAAATATTAATTTTAACATGACTAAATAATATTATAAGATGCAATATTAATTAAATCAAGGTTGTTTTAAAGAAATATACATTATCTAATTAAATATTAATTTTAACATAACTAAATAATATTATAAGATGCAATATTAATTAAATCAAGGTTGTTTTAGAGAAATATACATTATCTAATTAAATATTAATTTTAACATAACTAAATAATATTATAAGATGCAATATTAATATTTAGAGAAATATATATTATATAATAAACATTAACATTAGCATAAATAAATAATATTAAAAGATGCAATAATAATTAAAGCAAGGTTGTTTTAGAGAAATATACATTATCTAATAAATAATATTAAAAGATGCAATAATAATTCGAAATTTAAGTATAAATATTTTTTGTACACATACACATAAAATCAAATATATTATTTTGTTAATCGTATTAATTATTATCAATAATTTAAAGCAATACAACTACACTCGTAAGACTCTTAGGAGAGGTATACATCTCCTTAGAAACACAGTCTTTTTGACATAAAAAGGGGGGATCCGAGGATCGCTTAGAACCCGATTTTCCCAGGTCATGGGGGGATCATGATGATCGCTTAAGTCCCCATTTCCTTAGACATGCATTTCTTTATAACAGAGTCTCAATAAGTGTTGTATTGTATTGATTTAAATTATTGAAATAATCAATACGATTAACAATTAAGTAAATTATTGTACAACAAATAAATTACTTTAACAAAATATAAATTAAAAGTGATGATAAATAATATGTACCTTGTGGTCGTTCCAAACGTCTCTTGAACGATGATTTGCTTGATCGTATAAAACTGTCGGATCAATCGGTCCTTGATCAACATAATATCGTTGATTGAAAATATCAACATTCGGCCCAACCTACGATAGCATAACAATAACATAAATCATTAGTATATAAATTAAATAAATCATTATAACAACAACAACAATTGGGAAAAATGAGTACGTACCGTTTGATAATCATCATAAATAAGACCCTCTTCTTGAGCGAAATCGGCCATTCTCTCGAAATCCGGACAGAGGTTCGACGGTTTTTTAGTGAAAACCAAAGAAAAAGTATTTTGGAGGCAGATCGGACTTAGCCGCAACCAACAAAAAAACTAATTCTAAGGTTGGGTGGGGATGGGTTGGGTAGAGAGAAGTTAGAGGGAGAGAGGGGAGTGTGGTGGATGGTGTGCAGAAAAGAGAAGGGGGGGGGGGGGTTTATAGGGTTCAAACCGCGTGGGGGAGAGTCGGTGGAGTAATTTCTCGCCACCAAAAACCGCGCCCCAGCACGCGGTTTTAGATTCCCGACGGTCAAACCGCGCGTCAGACATGCGGTTTTAGTTTCCCTGCGGTCAAATCGCGCATCAAGGGAGCGGTTTCATTTTCCCAACGGTCAAACCGCGCCTGGGGAGGCGGTTTCTGTGGACGACACGGACTGCTGACTTGGCACACGTTTTATCCGTCTAAACGCTCCTCTGATTGGCGGTTTGATGCACCGCCACGTGGCAACTGGGTTTGACAGCCATGCAAGGTCAAACCGCGCCTTGGGGGCGCGTTTTATGCTGTAACCGCCGCCTGGAGACGCGGTTTTATATAAAACCGCTCATTAAATGATCGGTTTTTAATAAATGATGGTATTTTTGGAAATTATTTCGTCTAGGTGGTATTTTTGTAATTTTTTTTAAACGGTGGTGGTTTTGGATTTTTTCCAAAGATTAATGATGACCTTTACCTTGCTATTGGTACTGAAAATAGGAATGAGGATCATGGTAACTTTGGTAGGGATGATCTCCATATAATTCACCTCCACCATGGATACCAGATGTTTGACCATCTCCAGAATGACCTTCAACGCCTACGACCGCCTCGGTGTAAACGAACATCTCGGCTTTGGAAAGATTGTTGGACCTCAATAATTCGAGCATGTCATCTACTTCATCCTGAGTGGTTATGAGATATTTCTCGTGCCACAACGACCCGCCTTCTATATTTGGATATTGGTTCACCATACGATCAACTCTTCTCATGTCATCCATGCAAGTAAAGTTAGTACACATTTGATAGAGGTCTTCAAGCATCGGTCTGGTAGCGACCTTTATTTTCTGAAAATTGCCACTGACGTAGGTGACCCCCTTTCTGGTCTCTTCCATGTACCATTCCACCGTAACTCAAGCGTGAACTTTTGGAATGCCATCTGCAAAAAAACGTAGTTCAGTTAATATCATAAAAATCACAAATCTTAATAAAAAGTAATACAAAATAAACTTACGAGTTAACGTTAACCGCAAAAACACTAAAGAAGCAGGGAGCTACAATAGAAAATTGAAAAGGGAGAAGGAGAGGTGTGAAGAGAAGAGGTTTCCCGGGGCTGTCTTTTATAGGCAAAATCATCAATGAAAACTGCATGGGAAGGGTGCGGTTTTCATCTGCCATGCAGCCCCACGTCTGTCAACCTGCATGACAATATGTTTGGTGTCGGAAAAATGGGGACGACACACAAACCGCATGGGGGGAGGGGGGGGGGGGGTTTGTGTGTCGGCAAGGGCAAAACTGAATGTTGAGGGTGCGGTTTATTTTGGAGAAACAAAACCGCATCCCTAAAGTGCGATTTTGCTAGGTCAGACCAAGAACCGCACCTAGGCCATGCGGTTTTGTTAGATCAGCCCTGAAATCGCTTGCCCAAGATGCGGTTTTGGCCCAGAACCTTAACCCGCACCTTGGGCGTGCGATTCACAGTCAAAGCGCACCTTGGAGGTGCGGTTTTAAAAAAAAGGGTGCTATTTTTGTAATTTCTATGGACTAGGTGCTATTTTTGTCATTTCTTTTTTAAAATGTGTTATTTCTGGAAAAATCCCACGATACTTGACCTAATATATAATCATTATTTGGCTCTTATATCCACTTTTGTGTGCTTTCCGATCGACACTCCCAGTTTCATTATTCTTAAGCTGCAACACTGCTAGCTTGCTAGGCTCGACACTTGCGTTTTTAGAAGATGGATTTTCAATGAGTAATAGAAAATGTTATTTCTACTTGAGATTAATAGGTATAGTTGAAAATTTTTAATCTAGTTTAATTATGTACCTATCTCAATTCAATTTATTTATAAAGATCGGAATATAATATTTCAAACATATGAATTCATTTGACAAAAAATTCTACATATAAAATTATTTTGAATCAAAATGAAATGAATTATCATTCCATTTTATTCCAAACGGTCTGTTAATATTTTTTATGCGATGCATAAGTTATTTTTAATAATTACATGTTAATTAATTGACATGGTTGAGTCATTGTTATGTTCGTTATAAAAAGAGAGGACTACAAAGTAAGACGACAAGAAACATCTTGTGCAGCTGGCGCTCCTGTAACAATTACCCTCTTCTTCAAATGCATCCCACTTATATATACAACTCCATCCTTATCACACGAATTCCCTTTCCTCTTTGTCAACCAACATCAACAGTCTCTCTCCTAACTACTCCACATCCCGAAACAATGGGTTGTTGCCTCAGTAGCCACCGCCGCCACAGAAGCGAAACCCACGACGATTCCCCGCCGGACTACCTGCCGGACGACGACGACCATCACCACCACCTCCCCAACAACCGCCCGCCCCCCAACCTCGCCTTAATATCCTCCGTTCGCACCCTCAGGTCCCACCTCGCCATGAGCCCGCCTTCCACCCCGTTCAATCCACGCCGTCCATCGTCGGGAGAAGAGGACCGCATTCTTCGGGACCACCACGAGGAAATCCTCTACCCCATCCGCTTCACCCAGAAACACGTGTCCTCTTCCAATCCGCGGGTCGGCGGCGGCCGCTACTGCTTCGTCGGCAACAACCAGATCGCCGCCCTCGACCGCGAAGTCGACCACGTGTTCGACGATCTCTCCACCGCCACCACCACCACCACCGCCGCCGCCTTCAATTTCAGCAAAGAGGCGCAGATCGGCGGCGACGACAGGACGCCGTCGTCCCGTGTCGGATCCGGCCAGTGGAGCATCGGCAGCCCCACTCCGGTCCCCCTGGCGGAGATATGGAAGCGGCAGAATCATCGCCCTCCTCCCCCGCCGCCGGCGGATATGTGGAGCTCCACGGCGGCGCCGGCGAAGCTGCCGGCAAGGGCGCTGAGCAAGAGGGAAGTGATGAGCAGGAGGGAGAGGGAGAGGGAAAGGGGAATCAGGTGGGACCCGTCCCCCGAGACGGATTTTTCCGACACGTCAGCAAGTACGGACTCGACGACCTCGGCAGAAAGGAGGCATCGGTCCACGTCGATGATGGAGAGCAATAGGAAGGCGCCACGTAAGGTGACGTTTGGGGAGCTGCCGATGATGAGGAAGGGAGGCGATTTCGAAGATGGGCCTGGGCCTGGGCCGCGGGCGGCCCGTCGGGTGGCGAGAAGTAGGCCGGGCGGATGGAGCCCACCCGAGGTAAGTGAGAGCTTTGAAGGGTGGTCTTTGGGGACAACTACCGGCGGCGGGTCTGGCCGGAAGCAGCGGCAGATGGGTCATGGTGGTATGGCGACGGCGCCGGCGGCACGTGGACGAGAAGACGATGTTTTGATCCGGCAGCGGATAGGGAGTGAATACGAGCCTACCAATGATCTTTTGTCGATGGAAGGGTTCGTATTCTTCTGAGTACAAATTCCTAGATAAATAATTAATAAAAAAATATTTATTCTTATAATCCCGCCCAGTTTTCGGTTTTCTTCTTTCTTACTTCATTTGTTTTCTAAATTACGTGGCTAGCTCTCTGAGATTATGACAACAAGGAAGTTATGAGTTTTGTAACTTGGATACAACATGAACAAGATCTGCCATCCGACCGTTTGATTTGCAAGATTTTTCATTTTTATTTATAAATTAATTTTTAAGATAATGTCCTTTTTTAAAAAGAAGTGACAAAATTAACCACAAAGCATTTCATCTCGTTTGGATGATGAATTTTTTTTTACAAAAAAGAACTCGTTCATTATGGTATACACAATGATGTAGTCTCCTTCGTTTTAACTCGAAATTTTTATAAAATTGCATAAAAGGAATTCGTTATTTTTTTATTGGAAGGGAGGCATAAGCCAAAGATTCAAGGAGGTACAGACTCAGCTAAACTCCCCTGCACAACTTGTAGAAGCGTAGCTAACCAAAATTAACCCCGAAGAAACAAAGTAAACAGCTCCAGGAACTAAAAACAATTCCCAGTTATAGCATCAACTTCTGTTCTGCGGAATATGTCTGGGAAAGCTCACTCCCATAATGTCCTCCCTTAGGATTCTGTCCAAATCAGTTGGAACATACCAAAGGGATAGACGAGACTGTGCTTCGAGAGCCAAGTCGCGACTCTATTCCCTTCCCGATATGTATGAATCAAATGGACCATCCAGTTCTGTGATATCAATCTCCGAATAGCCGTTAATATGGTTGAGTATGGATGTGCTAAGTCATCAAGATTTTTTATTAGCTCCAAAGCCACCATCGAATCCGCTCTAGGATTAGAAGCTGAGTCCCTTTCTTCCAGATAAGCTTAAGTCCTTGATAAACTCCCCACAGTTCTGCTTGAACGGCCGAACCCGTCCCAATTTTGCAGCAAAAACCACTTAGCCAGTAACCGTGAGAGTCTCAGAGTACCCCACATGCTGTTGCTAGTCCTGTTCCACCCTGCATCGCACCATCGGTATTCATCTTTCTCCAGCCTCTCGGTGGAAAGGTCCAGCTAATCAGGTGGTCCTCTCGTTGGGGACTTTCATTAGTAGCTAAAATCACACACAATATATCCACGTCTGCAACCAGTCTTTAGCTTTTGTCGTGACGTAGTTGATCAGCGTGGATTCCGCTAGCCTCTTTCCCTGAAAAATGAACTCGGTCCTATACTTCCAAATGTACAAGTTTAGAAGGGAGAAGTGACTTGCCCACTGTTCCTGATCCTCAAAAATATCAGCCCCTTCCAAATTCATTCGGAACCACTCGTCATGATGAGCTGTGAAGAAGTTGTGATGCTGTAGTGGCGGAACAACCTTTTCCCAAATTCTTCGAGAGGCCGAGCAGTCTGTCCGAGCTGTTAAGAACTCATTAATTATAATCTACACAATGATATCCATTTTGTTATGTTTTGAGCAAAAAATAAATTATCCATTAAAAACATGTGTTCGTCATCGTATAAGTGTCATATCATGATCTTTCCACTATGGTAGGAAGGCAAACAATACTACGATCGTATCATTGCCATATCATTATATTATCAGCATGATAATATCATGATATGATAATGGTATGATGACATAATTCTTTTTCCTTGAAGATAAGACTTTGCATTATCTTATCACTATCATATCAACATCATATCACTATACTTCACGAAATCATCTTAGCACTATAGTAACACATATACTAGTATCATATCATTGTCATTTCATGATATTACCGCAATGATAATATGATATGATAGTGTTATGATGACAATAATTTTTTTCTCAAAGATAATACTTCATATTATCTTACGAACAATGACTTGATCTAGTGGTAATACCACTAATCTTGTACATGGAGATCCTAAGTTTCAATATCTTAAGTAGTACCTAACCATAAAAGAGTACAACATCACCCTTATTAATAAAGACTTCATATTATCTTACCACTATCATACCAACATCATACAATTATGGTAAGATTTCATAATACCATCGTACTACTTCATACCATTATTTTACCACTGAGCTAAGACTGACGACACCACCATATCACTGTCATATCATGTTATGACATTATTAAGATGACATGAAAACGTTTGCTCCAAAAATATCAAAATTGATATAATGTTGTGGAGTAGGAAAAAAAAATCTACACTAAAGTTTTTGAAATATGATGCAAAATGAATGAGATATTTTATGTTGAAAATTCATAGTAGAATTGAAAAGTGCATTAGCTGTCACCTAGAGAGATGCCCTGGTCCAAAAAAAATTAGCCAAACTATCCCAAAACTTCTGCTTTCCCTCATTATCCCTCTTTAGTGATAACCATTATGACATCTTCTCCAATCTCAACCATTATAAGAATCTCAACCATTCTTATAAGATTATAGGTATAAAATGTCCATTTACTAGGGGTGGCTATATGGTCCGGTCCGGTTAAATTGGCCCAAATTGATCCAGTCCAGTCCGGTATTTTTGAAAATATAAGGGCCAAATATTGGATTCGATACAGTCCGGTCTTGATCTGGTCCGGTCTTGACCCAGTCCGGACCCAATTCGGTCTTGATTTTATATTGAGTTTGTGCGGATTTGAGTGGCCTAAGGCCTGAAAGGGTGAGGAGTTGGTTAAGTTTTATACTAAGTGCAAAGGTTTGTGACCGTTTATGCAAATTACCCTTAAGTTTTGGGTGTTGAGCTCTCTTATTCGGTCTTTATCCAATTTTCGATCCGGTCAATTTTCGATCCGGTCCCGAACGATTTTTTACCTCAAATCTAAGCCCAAAGATTGGATTGGATTGTTTACTATCCTGTCCGGTCTCGGTCTGGGTTATACGGTCCGGTTTCGTATAAAACCAAAAAACCCGGACCAAATAGTCAACCCTACCAACTATGTATTTTTTTTATCAAACATACCCCTCGATTACGAACAAAGACTTGGCCTAGTGGTAATACCACTAGTCTAGAACTTGGAGGTCTCAGGTTCGAATCTCTTAAGTAGTACCTTAATAAGAAAAACGTAAAATATATCACCCATATAAAAAAAACATACCATCTACTATTTTTTAGGGTAATTTCTATTTTTTATCCAAAGCTTTTCAGATTCTTTTAAATTTTCTAATTCAATCGAAATACTAAGAATTAGCCAAATGTTAACTTTCAGTTAGCAATTTTGTTAGTAATATTGACTTAGCAACACGATACTGACTTTGAAAATACACATGAAGATCAACATTCCAAAACTTTAATATTTTAAAGAAGAAAAGAATTATAAAGTTATTAACGATAACGTAAAAATGCCTAATATTTTGATGCATTATGAAAGATTTGGCTAATTAATAGAATTTTAATAGGTTTGGATAATATAAAAGAATCTGAAAAATGTTTGGATATAAAATAGACATTACCCTATTTTTTACATCAAACATACCCCTATATTTGGAAATATTATCAAACATGCCCTTATGTTAGTGTTCCATGACAAAACCGTCAACCATTGATACCTCTAATACTTTTTTTTGATAGAGATACCTCTAATAATTTTACTTTAATAAAACTTAGAAATAAATAGAGGGTAAAACTGATATTTTCTCTTCCATTTTGCAGAGACCAAGTTTTATGAACCACAGTTCGACCATGGTGATGGTTTGTGAATACAAATTTTGACAGAATAGCATGTTTGATAATTTTTCTAAAATACAAAATATGTTCGATATAAAAAATAATAGAGGGAATGTTTGATGAAAATACATATAGAGTTATATATTATACTTATAACCTACTACAAAATAATAGAATTTTATACTATATATTATATATAATTAAGTTGAGAGGCATCTCTTTGTGGACTAATTTTTTGAAAGATTTTGTGGACTAATTCAGTCCATACCAAACGTGAATATCATATAAATTAATTACCTTGTGTGATTGGTTATTACTTCATCAGATTTATCTATTTTGTTCTGAAAGGAGATTATCCCAACACTTATTTAGCTTTTTGTTAGAGAACTTTAGCGAAGTAACGCGATCATCCAGAGTTGAGAGATGTAAGAATCGTATCCAACTCTTACACAATGTAGCTAATTACTATGTTTGCTATACCATTAAAATACAGAGGGAAAATCTCTCTGTTCTCTTTCTGGTTTCCATCTTTTCAGGCAGCCATCTTGTTGCAAAGTAAACAACCGCCAACAAAGCAGACAAGTACAAGACATCATGTACCAAAGAAAGCCCTTTATCATAATTTACATGTTATAACGAGGGGAACAATGACTCGGCCACTTTGAGACGGCTCCTCTCATTATAATGTCATCATCGAAACAATTTATTATTATTATTATTATTATTATTATTATTATTATTATTCTATTTTAAATATTAAATAGTAATGTCAGAATGTGCAATGAACCGAAAGGAGACATAAAAACCAAGAAACTGAATCAACAGCTGGATACTTGGATTTTGGAAGAGGTTAGAGAGAGGGAAATCAAGAATAATCTTTCTTTGGGGTTTGCGGATGTGTTGAACAAGAAGGAAAATAAAATCAGTAGGGTTTTAGTTGGTCCCAGAATATCGAATTGAATGTATAGCTTTTTTATTCTATTAACAATGCATCAAATTGAATATGCAGTGAATTAGTTCAGAATATCATGTCAGTTATCAGGTTTTACAAACAAAGGTTCAGATAATCCATGAGACGCCAATGTTCCAGCTGTGGGAGAGGCTGAATAAACTTCGTCATCTGCTCTATGATTGGAGCAGAGCGGGTACTACTAACTCCCTGCGTAATATCCACACCTTGTAGGCTGAGATTGATCATATCAAGTCTATCCATCCGATCAATTGGGATGAGGTGAAGGGCCCGGAGGCTGGGTTGAATAGACAGTGGGAGGCGGAGGAAAGCTATTGGCAGCAGAAATCTCGCGTCCGATGGTTGATAAAGGGGGAAAAGAACACGTCTTATTTTCATACGCTGACGAGGGCCTGTAGAAAGCATAATTTTGTCTCTGGCCTTCGCAATTATGATGGTGAATGGGTTACTGAGGAACATGGGAAGGCTAACATTGCCACCAATTTCTATCAAGCTCTTTTCACCTAAAAAAACCAGGTGCAAAACATGATGGAGCGGGTGGCGGATCTCCCCATAGCTACCAGTGTTACTCCAGAAATGAACGCTAGTCTGACGGCTGAGGTCCTCCCTTGTGAAGTTCGTAAGACGGTCTTTTCTATGGGCTCTAAGCAGGCTCCAGGTTCTGATGGGTTCACGGGGAAGTTCTTCAAAGCCTTCTGGGGTATTGTCGGTGACTTTTTGATAGAAGCTGTTTACTCGTTCTTTGCAACAAGTAGAATGATTCTTAGCTAATCACACCTGGCTAACTTTGATCCCAAAAGTGGATCCTCTCTCCCCTCTTATCATTGTGATTTGCACGGAGGAGTTTGCGGCCTTGATTCGGAAAGCAATTTCAGAAGGAAGGTTGGAAGGGGTTAAGGTGGCTCCTCGGGCTCCAAGAATATCCCACTTATTCTTTGCTGATGATTCTTATCTTTTTCTCCAAGGATCCCTCCAGGACTTTGAGAATCTGCTCGAGTCTGAATGATTATGAGGAACTCAGTGGCCAAAGAGTAAATTTGGCCAAGTCAGCGGTCTGTTTTAGCAAAAATATTGCTCTGGCAGATCAGGACTTCTTAGCAGAGATTTTAGGAGTTGGGGCGGTGGGGGTTTAAGATAAATACCTAGGACTCCCAACTCTAATAACTCGCTAGAAGATGACTAGCTTTCGCTATCTGGAGGAGAAATTGTTGGCACGGCTTCAGGGGTGGCAGAGCATGACTTTGTCTTGGGCGGCTAAGGAGACTTTGATTAAGTCTGTTGCTTTAGCTCTGCCTTTACATGTTATGTCTTGTTTTAAGCTGCCTCTGTCTCTTTGTCACCTCCTGGATAAGCATGTAGCTCGTTTTTGGTGGTGTGTTGAGGAGGGACAGTCTAAGATTCGTTGGGTGTCTTGGCGTAATATGTGAAAAAGTAAGCATGAAGGGGGTATGGATTTTTGCCGCTTTGGGCATTGTAATCGGGCTCTATTGGCTAAGATCGGCTGGCGAATCCTGAGTGAACCCCATTCCCTCTTAGCCCAGGTCTATAAAGGGAAGTATTTCCGCAATGGGTTATGGGTCCATTCTCACGCCTAAGGCTCGGTCCTGGCCGTCTTGGGGGATGACAGAGTATCCTCTTTGGTCGCTACTTGTTAGGGATAAGGTTACGCTGGCAAATTGGTAATGACCAGGACACATCTCTGTTTAATTCTAATTGGATCCCTATTCAGCACCCTCTTCCCGCTGTGTATAATCCTCGTGTGTTGCCTTCTAGGGAGGATCTGCCGGTGGCAGAGGTTATCTTCCCTAGGGAGGGGCGCTGGTGCGACCATAAACTCAGTGAGTGGTTTAACCCGCCGACCTGCAGTGCTATTAAAGGAATCCCTCTTGCTCGTCAGAATATCGAGGATCGGTTGATTTGGCATGCTACTGCTGATGGGGTTTTCATGGTTAAGTCTGCTTACCATTTTGCGGTTAATCTTGATCAGCAGAGAGGTAGATGGAGATCCATTGCTAGTTGGATGGATAGGGCTAGCTGAATCTGTTTGTGGGATGCTAATGTTCCTCCAAAGCTGAAAGTGTTTGTCTGGCAAATCTACCACGAAATTTTGCCGACAACGGAGGCCCTGATTGAAAAAAGGTCGTTGTTCTACCTAGGTGTCCGGTGTGTTGGGCAGCTTCAGAGACAATGGAACATTTGTTTCTTGAGTGCCCAGTCGCACGACCCTTTGGGATCTTTCGGGCCTTGCTTACCTTGGTGAAGGTTTGCCTCGTCACACATTCCCGCTATTCCTGAAAAAATTGTTGGATGTGGTTCATCAACCGGCTTTGTTCATGGTGGTTATTTCTATCATTTGGAGAATTTGGCGATCTTGTAACTGGGTTGTCATTGAAGGTAAATAGTTTGGGTCAGGTTCAGGAATGGATTTGTTTGCTAGTGGACCGATTCCTCCCCAGCTCCAGTACTCACGCACCTCCCTTGAATCTGTTTGGGTCTGCTGTGGCGATTTGTATGTGGGATGAGGCTATTAGGAGTGGCTCGCATTCGACAGGTGGGATGGTGATTATGACTCTTGCTAGGGACATCCTTTTGGTGAAGGGGGTTCAATTTCCTTTGATTGATGATCCTATGGTAGTTGAGTTACTTGTTCTCCGCGAGGCTATTTTGTGGTGCTTAGGACAAGGCTTCTCCGAAATGAGATTTGAAGGTGATGCTAAGGTGGTCATTAAAATAATCCTTCGGGCTGATGCAAGAGATAATCGGATGGGGCCTATTCTTGAAGAGGTCATCCAGTCTTTTGCTATGAATATGGGGTTTATTGTACGATTTGTAGGTCGGAGTAGCAATAAGGTAGCTCATTTGGTGGCTCGCAAGGCCCTTTCTTTGTACCCGACTATGAGTCGTTTCTTTGATTTTCAGGCCTGGATGATTTACAAGATGTAAATATCTTTTGTTCAATCAATACATGATTATATTTTGTCAAAAAAAAAAAAAACACAGTTCAATGACATATAAATCATATAAAAATAATAAAAAATTATTGATGTAAATCAAAGTTCAAAAAAAAAAGCTCAACCGAAGCCAATTTTTGGTTGCCCCATGGTGCAACCTAAGGCAATTTGCGGTTGGTCCATGGTGCAACCGAAAATCACTTTCGGTGCACATTTTTTATTTATTTTTTTATTTTTGGAGGAATTTTCACCTCGTTGGAGTCGCTAATAATGATTTGAATGCAGTGGCGGACCCAGAAATTTTTCATAGGGGTGTCCTCTTTTAAAAATAAATTAAATAAAAATAAATTAATAATTAATAAAAATAAAATCGTAAATTTGAAAATACTTTACTCGTACAGGTTAAAAAAGTCCATGATTTGTTTTCATATTCGGAAATAATTGTAGAATACACTTGCTGACTATATTGTTAAAAAAAATTGTCTCTATATACCCTACTAGACAATCATTCACGAACTTATCGCATATTCGATTTGTATACTTGTTCCCGATGTAACCCAAAGCTGAAAGACTCTTTCAACACTTGTCGTATTAAGGGTAGTTTGAAATTAGTTTAATTGTTAGGTTTTTAAAATAATTAGAGATAGGAAATGACATTTTACTATTACATTTTTCAAAATCGAACAACAAATGAGTTGTAGGTCAACGAAAATTAAGTTTATTAATAAGAATAGTGTTCTAGATTTGAATTACCCAATCTACCACTTATATCCCTATACACAAATGACAGTAGGATAATCATGTTTTCAAATTTTAGGGGTGTCACTCACTATCAATTATATTTTTTTGTCCATACGTAAATTATCACTGGGGTTGGATAATCGTATTCCCAAAATTTAGGGGTGTCCGGGGACACCCCTAAAACTCCCTGGGTCCGCCCCTGTTTGAATGCACTACCAATGATTACGACTCCAGAATGTCGATGGTAGATTCTTTCTATCGTTGAATAGTGATTTTGTTCTTCTTTCCTTAGTCAAAGTTGTGTTTGTTTGCTAAAGGGAAGGTAAAGATGACAAAAGGGTAAAAGTGTAACTTTGGAGTTTTTAAGGACGATCATTAGTAATTTTAAGGGCAACCTTTATCAATTCCTGATTGACAAATACATCTGTATAGACACAACTTTCGAGTTTGTGACAACAATATCCACTTTTTGAGAAATACACAAAATGAAAAATTTCGTCAAAACTTTATTGTGTCATCTAACAGGCTGGCTGGACTAACAAATTTGCTGACCTGATGACATTTCGTAAACACGATTTCCATGTGGATGAACGAGAAAATCCTAAAATAAAAAGAATAATTTGAAATGGGTTAATTGAGGAGACATCCGTCCCTAACCACAAAATATATGTCACTTTCATCGTCCCAACCACCGATGGTCTTCCCTCCGCCATAGTGAAATCCGTCCATGACTTCTCCCTCCTATCTCCATTTCACACCGAAAGGAAGATCTGGGGTGATCTGTCTTATTTTCTTGAACTTGAGGTGACACGTAATTCACAGGGCAATTTTCTGAAACTATATCTCAAACCTTCTAAGAGATCACCATTTTTTAGGATTATACACCCCTCTTCACTCTTAATTAGTTAAATTTGAAGTTGGGTTGTATAGTTAATTAGTAGGAGTATTGTTTGTAGTCTTACCTACCTTGGTGTCACTCATTGGAAGTTGGAACATCTCATATGTAACATCCCGAACCGTTTCCCGAGCAAGATATTGTCCGCTTTGGGTCTTCACCCTCACAGATTTCGACTTGGGGTGCAATTAATACAAGGCTTGTTGAACTCCACAGTGAGCACGTTTAACTTCAAAGTTCTCACAAGAACTCCACCATTTCACCCCAAAATGAGTCTTGTTAGTTAAGGTCGCTTTTCTACTTATGAACCATGGATCTCTCCCATGTTTTGTCGATGTGAAATTTTCCTAAGGTATTTAATTATATGCCATCCAGTTAGTCAACCAGTTCATGGCCTCTTACTGTATTGATCATCTTGAAGTTGTTCATTGCATTCTTCGGATCAGGAGTGCACACGTGATGTCGATATCCTCTTTCCTTCTTCTGGTCCTCTTACTTTGCGTGCATATTCTGATTCAGACTTTGCCGGTTGCATTGATACTCATTGTTCCACTTCGGGATGGTGTGTTCAATTTTGAGGTTCCTTTATTTATTGGCGTTGCAAGAAACGAGGCAAGATGTCCAAATCCTCCACCAAAGCAGAATACCGATCCACGTCTGAGGTTTCCTCCCAGCTTGTTTGGCTTAGACGTTTATTTACTGATCTGGGTATGGTGCATCATATTCCGATGGATCTTTATGTGAACAAAACAAGTGCAATTCCAATTGCTGAAAACGTGTTATGTATGATCGTCCGAAGCACATTGAGATCCATGTGCCTTATGCCCGTCATATGGTTCGAGATGGTACTCTCAGTGTTCACAATACCTGCACAGGTGAGCAAGTTGTCGATCTTTTGTCTAAATCTTTCACTCCCTCCATCATTGGTATCTGTCGAGCAAATGGATGCTTATTGATACGGATAAATTTGGGGGAGACTGTTACTCAATATGGCCTTATGGAGCATGTATTTTGCTCGGCCCATGTATAGCTAGACCCATATAGACAGTAGCTAGTCTAGTTTTGGGTTACCGAAAGATCACATCTTCTTCCTTTTTTTGTTGTATATATGCGACTGTTGTATGTTGTGGGAAGGTGCAAAAACTAATAATATCAGTAATCTGATGAGTTATGACTCTTCACTGGACTAGTCCTGTCATTTCAGAGATAGCATGTAAAAGTTGTTTGTCATTTATCTTTCAGAAGTTCTTAAGATCACCGATTGCAGGAAATCCAAACTGGTTTTCATTTGTTCTTGTAATCATGTTGTTCAAACCGATATAATTCAGAGTATTTCCATAAATTCCAGACCGTGAAATAATATGAGTATCAGATTTCATCAATCGATTCTTCTTTTCTGCGTTTGTTCTTAATCTCTTCCAAAAGCTTGTACTAACTCTAAGCTTGGAGTGGGAAAGTGGGAACTTAGAAACTTAATGTTGAGAGATGAATTGTAGGGCTTCGGCCCATACCGAGTTCGGCCCATGATAATGGCCGAATGAGGGATTAGGGTTTAGCAAACCCTACTTGTATATATGTACCATGAGTGTACAGTGTTAAGCTAAGAGAAATAATAGAGAAACTAGCTTGACCGTGGACTAGTCTTGTTCTGCAAAGAACAAGGAAACCACGTAAATCTCGTCCCTATCGCATTCGTTTCGATTAACCCTTTTGGCTTGTTCAACATGGTATCAGAGCCTGCTGCAATGGATACCGACAGCATTAGCACGAGTTTGAATTCGAAGAACTTCGCACTATGGGAATTTCAGTTCCGCACGTTCATGGAAGGACAAGGTCTTGCAAGTTTTCTGGACGGCACCACTCCTCCACCTGACGGTTCTGATCAAGAGAAGGCAAAGTGGCATCAGTCCGATGCCAAGGTTCGCTCCTGGCTGCTCAAGACGGTTGATCCCTCCATTTTCTTGGGACTCCGTCTTCTTCCCACGGCAGCTGAGATGTGGAAATCCCTGCGGGATACGTACGCCACGACCAGCGTCGCCCGCCAATTCGAGATTGAGGTGGAGCTGTCGCAACTTCACCAAGGTGAGAAGGACGTGACCACGTACTTCAATGATGCTCGTCTTTTATGGACAGAGCAGGATCTGCTGGGAGCTCAGCTCCTTTCTGGCCAAGCGTAGGCGGAGGTAAGGGCTGAACGCAATAAGACTCGGCTGCTTCAATTTTTGGCTCGCCTCCGACCCGAATATGAAGCTGTTCGAGCCACGTTGCTGAATAGGGCTCAACTGCAATTTGAAAATGTACTGGGAGACTTGATTCGTGAAGAAACCAGACTCCGCACGCAAGCATCCCTTGATGCACGGCCTGGTCACGGGGAGGCAGGCGCATTTGCAGTGGCGCGCGGATCCTCCAAGCCTCAACAGTCCGCTGCTGGTGTTCCTCTCTCCGGTAACTCGTCCAATCCCAGCCCTTGTGTCACTGATAATCAGGGAACTCTTGATGAGACTGCATATGCTGCATACCGAGCTCAACAAAGGCGTGAGGTAGAATGTCATCATTGCCATGCAAAGGGCCACACCAAGAAATATTGCCGACGACGCAATATCTGTGTGTACTGCAAACAGACGGGGCATATTGTTCCCGACTGCCCTACCCTTCAGCAGCGCGCTCAAGGAGCCGCCAATCGTCCTCCGGCCAGCAGCACCACACGGCCAGCCTATGCCACGCAGGTTGCATCACCGCCAGCTGCCACACCCGCTACTGGCCATGAGGGCATCCTGGTCTCTCCGAAGGCTCTCGAGCAGCTCGTGAATAAAGCCATCTCCTCCGCCTTTGCAAGCCTTCAGGTCTCAGGTAAGCGTTCGCCTTGGATTCTCGACTCCGCTTGTTTTAACCACATGACCAGTCAAGAACCGTTGCTATCGAATGTTCATTCTGTTAATGATTTGTCTCTCCAAGTAGCAAATGGCGCACGTTTACCTGTTGCAGGAGTAGGGAGTGCTCAAACTCCGACCCTATCATTACCTGACACCTTATTTGTGCCGAAACTTGTTCCAAATTTGATCTCTGTTGGTCAATTAACTAAGCATGGTTGTCGGGTTGTGTTTGCACCTTCTGGCTGTTCTGTGCAGGATCTGAAGACGGGGCGGGAGATCGGCAAGGGTAGTAAACATGGGCGCATCTTTCATCTCGATCAGCTTGAAGAACTGCAGTCATCATCATCACGTCCTCCTTCGGTGTCTAGGTCATTGTCTTTTCCGGTCTTCTCGAGTCTAGGTGATCGTCATTTTCACTTGTGGCATGCCCGATTGGGTCATCCCAATTCTGCTCGCCTTAGTACAATGTTCAAACAGCATCTTTTCGGCTCTAAAGTTGCTCATTCGTCGGACTTTTCATGTACTAGTTGTGTGGAGGCTAAGACCACAAGAATTTCTTTTCCATCGAGTCAGACTATTATCACTGAACCATTTCATTTAATTCATACCGACTTGTGGGGGCCTAGTTCTGTTACTTCTCGTAATGGTTACAAGTATTTTGCACTATTTATCGATCATGCCACTCGGTTTACATGGGTCTACTTTCTTCGTCTTAAATCTGATCTTTTAGCCATTGCTAATGAATTTATAAAGATGATTCAGACTCAGTTTGGTAAGACCGTTCGTGTAGTCCGATCCGATCCTGGTGGGGAATTTAGTTCCACTCCACTTCTTGATTTGTACAAGAGTCTTGGTATCCTTACTCAAAAATCCTGTCCCGGTGTTTCTCAACAGAATGGCCTTGTTGAGCGGAAAAATAGGCATGTCCTTGAGGTAACTCGTGCTTTACTGTTAGCTTCCCATGTTCCCTCTTATTTCTGGCCAGAAACTGTTTCCACAGCTGTACGTCTCATTAACTATCAGATTACCCCGGTCTTAGGTCAGGTCAGTCCATATTTGCAGCTCTATGGAAAACACCCTCCCTACTCGAGTCTTCGTGTTTTTGGATGTCTCTGCTTTGTTCTTCTTCCCCAAGCAGAACGTACTAAATTAACCTCCAAAACGGTTCGGTGTGCTTTTCTTGGTTACAGTGACATCCATAAAGGGTATTTGTGCTATGATTCCTCCCTTCGTCGTCTTCGTATTGCATGTAATGTCGTGTTCTTTGAAAACCTCATGTACTACTCTCCTTCCACCGAGTCCTCTCCCTTGTTCGAAGTCCATCTTCCTCTGCCCGTTTTTCCTGATGATGATGATGATGCAGCTCCGGACATGGATCCCCCGGACAGCCCACTGCCCTTGTCCCCAGCTCCCTCGTCTCCGGCCCCATCGTCTCCGCCATCTCCCAGCTCGGCCTCAACTTCTGCGGCATCTTCTTCACCTTCGCCTCCGCCTGATCCCTTGCCACTTCGACGGTCACAGAGATCTACGCAAGGCTGTCCGCCTGTCTACTACCGTGACTTTGTTTCTTTTCAGGTTGACCCAATCAAGATTCCCACGAAATACTCTCAGGCAGTTGGTGATCCTCGCTGGGACGGGGCTATGACCGATGAAATTTCAGCTCTTCATGCCAACAATACATGGGAAATGGTTGATCGTCCGCCCCCGGAGATACCTGTTGTGGGCAGTAGGTGGGTCTATGCGATCAAGGTCCTACCAGATGGAACTATTGAGAGATTCAAGGCGAGGGTTGTTGCCCAAGGGTTTACCCAACAGTATGGCATCGACTTTGAGGAGACCTTTGCTCCTGTAGCAAAGATGGTCACGGTTCGATCTTTACTAGCAGTTGCCTCTATTCGAGGATGGCCTCTCTATCAACTGGATGTCAAAAATGCATTTTTGCATGGGGAACTTAAGGAGACAGTTTACATGGAACCTCCTCCTGGGTACTCATTCGGCACTCCTGGTCAGGTCTGTCTTCTTCATCGTTCTATCTATGGGTTAAAACAGGCACCGCGAGCCTGGTTTGATAAATTTCAGTCCACCATTCTTGATCTTGGGTTCATTCAGAGTCTGAATGACCCATCACTGTTCACTCGACATACTTCACGTGGTCTGGTAGTGCTCCTTCTTTATGTAGATGATATGATTGTGACGGGAGATGATACGACAGGGATTGATGCACTCACGAAAGGACTTCATGCGTCCTTCAACCTCAAGGAGCTTGGCTCTCTATCGTACTATCTTGGCTTGGAAGTTACTCGATCCCCTGCAGGTATCCTATTGAGCCAGAAGAAATATATTGAGGATTTACTTGAAGCAGCTCGTTATACAGACAGTGTCCCAGTCTCTACACCTATGGAGCTCAATTTGAAGCTTGGCCGTGATACTGGAGATCTCTTGAAAGACGGGGGGAAGCAGTAGCGCAGTATCGTTGGGAGCCTCATCTATCTTGCTTCTACACGACCAGATATTGCATACGCAGTACAGATTGTTAGCCAGTTTATGGCAACACCTCGGACAGCACATATGGATGCAGTTCATCGGATATTACGATATCTATGGGGTACCTCAGATGTTGGGTTATTTCTTCCATCATCTGGGTCCTTGGCTCTTCAAGCATTCTCCGATTCAGACTATGCAGGGTGCATTGACACTAGGAAATCTACTTCTGGCTGGTGTATTCGTTTAGGAGGATCTTTTATCTCTTGGCGGTGCAAGAAGCAGGATCGAGTGTCAAAATCTTCTACTGAGGCTGAATACAGAGCTATGTCTGAGGTCACATCAGAGCTTGAATGGTTGCAGAGGTTGCTGGGTGATCTTGGAGTACAGTGTGCTAGTCCTCTGGAACTTTTTGTTGATAATACTAGTGCGATTCGCATAGCTACAAATCCAGTTATGCATGATCGAACCAAGCATATTGAGGTGCATATCCATTACATCAGGAATCTTGTTCGAGACGGCACTATTCGCATATCTTATATCTCCTCCGAAGACCAGATAGCAGATCTGTTCACTAAGTCCTTTTCAGCTAGTCAGCATTTCTTTCTGTCTGGCAAATTGCTGTTGAGAACTCCCCATCAATTTGGGGGAGGCTGTTGAGAGATGAATTGTAGGGCTTCGGCCCATACCGAGTTCGGCCCATGATAATGGCCGAATGAGGGATTAGGGTTTAGCAAACCCTACTTGTATATATGTACCATGAGTGTACAGTGTTAAGCTAAGAGAAATAATAGAGAAACTAGCTTGACCGTGGACTAGTCTTGTTCTGCAAAGAACAAGGAAACCACGTAAATCTCGTCCCTATCGCATTCGTTTCGATTAACCCTTTTGGCTTGTTCAACACTTAAGACCCACTTCCCCTCCAATCATAAAATAGGGTTGTAAACTTGGAGGATTGGGTGGACGGGGTGTGGAATTAGTACCTCCACACCCAATTTTACAAGTCTACACGACAACATGGAGGGACACGGGTAGTGGTTGGCTTTGGTGCTTGTGCCACCCATATCGGTATTTGTTTTAGCTTTTTTGTTTATATTTTAGGGTTGTTTGTTTGTTGTGGTGTTTAAAATTAACGTAAAGAAAAAAAAATAACGTAGTAGTGTTTACTAAGAGATCAGTAAAGAAAATTAAGTCCAAACTTTGTATCCTTTAACTTTTCATCGAAAATATTATGTTACAAACTAAAAACAAAATACATAAAATGATTTGTTTTAAAAATTAATGGAGAATTATGAAAAAACTAAATTGAAAAGGATTAATATCAATGTAGTTATGCACATATTATATTAAACAAATCAAAATAAAAAGGTGAGAGTATTAGATTTGGGAGTTGTATGGTTAGAGTAAAAGGGTGAAATCATGGGATGGAAAAGTGGATATTTAAGCGGGAAGGTGTTAAAATTTGAGATCCATATTTGGAATTAAGGGCTCGTTTGGAAGTTGCGATAGTTTTGTTGAGATTGTCATTATGTATGTATTGTTTACAATGCATCGTTTTTTTGTTTTTTTAGCAGAAACAATACATGGATTGTTTCTGTGATGTGACAGAAACTATCACTCATTTTGAGTGATTGTTATATCTCAACTTTTAGTTGTGATTGTTGAGATAGTTGAGTTGAGATTGTTTTGTCTCAGCTTTTAGCTGATGCGACATACACAATCACACATACCAAACGTTGTATTCTACAATGCATCAAATTCGACAATACATGTATAATATTATACATGCATTCTCAACAATACATCTAATTAACAATCACAACTTCCAAACGACCCCGTCTTATAAGAAAAAACATTGTAAGTGTTCGGGTGACTGTCGATTGTTGTCGAGCTTAACAGTAGGCCTGGTGAAGATTGGAAAAATCCACCAATGTAGAAGGAAGTTGTACGCATAAAATAAGACAGAACTGACTCCACCGGTAAACAACTACTTCAATTCGATCTACTTCCAGACAACGGAAGATCTGTGGCAAGTATCTCGATACTTATACCGCCTCATGATAGGTTAGGTTCAAGACGGGTAATTTACAATAGGACGCGGGTAGGGCGGGTAATTTATAATGGGGCGCGGGTCGGGACAGGTCGACCTAATGGGTATGTAATTTATGCGACGAACATTAGAAATATTCGTTATTTTCATTAAAAGACCAAATTATGATAAAATGTAGTTAAATTATTGGAGAAATTGAGATTTTCACCTATTTACAACTTTATTATAGCTAAAATATGATGTAATAAGAGGAAAATGCAAAGTAATTTGACTACGATTACATGTAATTTAGGCAAGAATAGGTCGAGAATGGGGCGGGTCAGGATAGGTCGAGTCGATGAGAGGTAACCATGCCCGCCCCACCCCGCCTACGAGGCGAGTCGGACCCGTCCAAAACAAAACAAACGGGTCAAATAAATCGGGCAGATCGAAATTGCCATCCCTACTCACAGATCCAACATACGCTTCATCAACAAAACGACACCCCCGCCGCGTCACTCTCCCACGGCTACTATCTCAAGGCGCGACCAAAGCATTGACAGCCACATTTCCCTTTGTACTTCTCGTTATTGTAACCTACAAAATCAGCTTTGCTGAATTAACTAATAAAAATTAGTGCCCATGTAACGGACGGCACCTTCCCACACAGAGATACACTACCAATATAATTTGTCATGACTCATGCACCCTTGGACACAATCAAGCTACTCACATTTCTCAACATGGGATGCGTTATGAGTAGTAGTACTAGTTCGGAGAAGAAAAAGAATAGAGGAGGCTCCGGCCGCCGGAGACAGCGTGGCAACCGCCCGCGATGGTGCTACGGCGGCAGAGATGGGAGGCGGTCGTCGGCCCCGTCGATGAAGGAGCACGAAGAGTTCCATGATCGATGCCACACCATAATCGTGCCCCAACTGGTCGGCCGTGGTGGGCCCGGCGGTTACTACAACGATCGCACGACGTCGTACTATGAGGATTCTGATGATAGCAGTAGCGTGGTGGCTTTCGCTCCTTGGAAGGGCCACAGGTTTGTCGGCCAGCACCGCCACCAGCCCAATTCCCCGGCGATGGTTTCCGACAGCTGGAGCTTCGCGGTGGGGTCGCCGGCGATGAGCCTCGGGTCGCCGGTTATGTTCTCTGAGGTGTGGAGCAAGCAAGGGAAGCGGCCGACCGGCGGCGGAGGTGGAGGAGGTGGTGACTATAATAATCGTCATCATCAGCCGGCGGTGATCGACGAGGAGGCGACTGAGATTGAGTTGGAGTTGGAGTCGGAGGGGGAGGTGTCGCCGTTCGTCGGCGATTTCTCGTCGTCGCCGGAGAGAGAGGGGAAGGGGAATGAGGTTGGGGTTTTTGCCCGGCGGAGGAAGAATGGTTCGCTCAGTGACCCTACGTTTATGGAAGCTTTTCTCTTCGCCTAATCTCTTTTAATTCTAAAAAGTTAACGTTCTTAGAGTATTAAGCCTTTAATTTCTGTGGTTAATTGTTAGCCTTCTCTTATACTTGAGCTAGGTAGTAGCTATAAATCGAACTGACATCTACAAATGTTTGTTCAAATTAATATTTGTGTCTCTTACTAATCAGGCATGCGTGTTATAATTTGTGTTGTTATTTGTTAGCCTTTTCTTACATGATATTACTTTCCTGATTTCTTGACACTGGTCGACATAGCCATCAGCACGCCAACCTTGCCATCCGCTTTCAGAACATGCTCCGCAGAGAGTGGTCTGTTTGGGTCACTTATATCTTCAGAGAGGCTAATTTACTGGCCGATTGTCTAGCTCATAAGAGACACATGCTGTCACCTGGAACCCATTTGGTTGATGTTACATACTCCGTGGGTGGGTTAACCATTCGCTCGATTGCTGAATAAAAGTTATGGGTGCTAAGCACCCGTCTTTCACCCAAAAAAATAACTTTCTTGATATCTACCGAAAGTTTATCTAAACTAAATATTAGCTTTTTGTAATATATAAATCCAACTGAAACTTACGAATGTTTGTTCACATTTAACGTTTGTGGCTCCTAACAATTAGATATGCATGTTGATAATTCAAATACTAGAAAAATATCTACCGATTATATGTTTTCATAACTATTTTTATTTTTATTTTTAATTTATTTAAAATGACAAAGAGTGACATGCGCCACTACTCTCCATAGTCTCTAGCAACAACCAATGTGTTAAAGATGCATACTCACTGCCAAGTCCATGGATCAAACAAGACAAGCCATTCATAAATCACATAACTCTTTTATTTAATGGGAGTCGAGTCTCCATACATTGGCTTTGAACTTTTCATTTTATCACTTGATGATATGTGGTCGACATGTCTTGTCTTGGTGGCCTTGTATGATGTCTCATGCTCCTCTGCCTTAGCCACCTCATGTCTTACTTTAGCAAGCCTACTAGATGTTATTAACTCCTTTAGATCATTGAAGAATGCCATGGGGTTTTCTTTGACTTGGTTGCCTACAAGTGAACACTTGTCTACTCTCCGCATATTGTTGGAGACCATGTCTAGATTTGATAAGTCGACGACCACCCATGTGGCCCACTTGACTCTGTCTTTCAACATTAAAACCTTGTTGCTTGTTGGCTCCTCAACTTAGAACACAACCACCCTTGGCTCCTTGTGCGACCATGTTTGGTTGGTTTGTATTGTGACTTCTTATACATGCCCAGTTGCCCATCCTTCGTGGTTGGTGACATATACCTATTACTCATGGACGTGGACTTGCCCTCCTGTTCGTACTTAGCCAAATTTTCATGCTTGTCACAAGCATGTGTGAGTTTAAATCTTGTAACTTATTAGACATGCATCGTACTTCATTATTCATGGCGGGTGACATGCCCCATCCTCCATACTTAGTTAAATTAGCATACTTATCATAAACATGTGCTACGCTGACTTTATTCGGTTTATTGGACAAGCCTTATCCATAATTAGTTAAATTTTCATATATATAATAACTTGTTATAGCTTTCTCACGTCGTGTCTTGTTCGATATGACTCCACATCTATTAACTAGAGTTAGCGGCATGCCTTCCTGTTCAGACTTATTCATATTAGCATGTTCCCACAGGCACGTGTGGCTTAGGGTGGATGTATCATGTTAGACGCCGTAACATCCCCCCCCCCCCCCAAATACATCTCAGCTTCAACTTATGAGGTGGTAAACCTCCATTGTCCCCTTATTGGTCTTTAGGTGTTTTGAGTCCATCAGGATCCACTATTTGTATTCTCTTTAGAGGCGACATTGGGGTGACAAGGCACATGGTTTTACTTGATCCATGTTACCAACTAGACTTGCTTCCACTCCCAGATTTATGTGAGCCATATTGGGCCTTGCCCCTGGGATAGAGAGACGAGCACCCATTTTTCCCAACGATTGCTCAACTAGAGTGCTGAACATGGTAGCAAGATTCTTACCACGCGGAGGTACCATTTCAACTCCCACGCGTACATGTGATAACTCCTTCACTTGGTGGTGGGAATCTCTTCATGATTTATGCAACGTGGAGGTGGTTAGCTAGCCATCTGAGGCAACACCCTTGCCGTGGTTGGCCATTTCAAACCGATGGGAGAAAGAACAGTGTTAGTAGGAGTTGGGCTTGTGCCATCTATTGGTAAAGCTCATGATTGCACTACTTGACTATTTAGAAACTATTGAAATTGATCCAACTCATTTGCATTTTTATTTTCCACATCAAGTAATTGACCCAAACGCCTATCTACGCTAGAATTGAGACACTTAATTTGAAAATTTACTTGATAAGTGACTCGCTACGACACAACACCTAACAATGGCCAAGTGTAACCAATGGAAGGGACTGCAGTATAGTGGCTCAAGTGATAAATATCGAATCCACGGGTCTCTAGAGTTACTATTACTCAGCTTCAGTTTATTATTTAGCAAACCAGATTAAGATGAAAGAACTAAAACTACTCTAGCAAACTTCCTCTTTGCCCGTGTTTGCTCACGCAGAATTCCACACGGCCAGACTGGCCTCTTGCATGGCCGTGTGGATGTCCTGCTCTGCCCGTGTTTGCTCTCGGCGAAACTCGCATGGCCAGACTACTCCTTCACACGGCCGTGTGATCATCAGGGCAGCCCGTGTGACCTCCTTTGTGACTTGTCTCGCGCCCGATCTTCTCCCAATCGACCCTGAACTCGCTCCTAAACCTTCGTTCACTTGCCAGGACCTGAAATATCACAAACAAGCACAACCTAGCGTGAAATCGGTTTAAAACACGAGAAACCACATCTCAAACGGTGTAAGAACAGGGGTGAAAACATGTGTAACTAACGGTCTATCAAACTCCCCCACACTTAACCGTTTGCTTGTCCCCAAGCAAACCTAACTCAAACCAATGCAACTCTCCAGACCTCTATAGCAACAAACAACCCAGATCGTAGGTAGAGGACTTCCTAGATCATTTAGCAACTTACGAGGTCAACCGACGCACAAGTCACCTCATAACTTCTTCGGCGAGTCGGCATCATGGCAAACAGTGAACAGAGGACAAATGAATTGTGGATGAAGAGATTCTAAAAAACAAAGGATCATGGACTCACATTTTTTCGAGGTGCTCTATTTTGTTCTTGAAGATGGTTGGAACCCCCTTTTTTTCTGTTTTGCTTGTTTTCTGTTATTTTTCTTTTCTTTTCTTTTCAAGGGTCCCAACCTGCTCTTACCGGCCATGCCAGGAGCGGATGTCTCGAGCCTCGTGCGGGGGAAAGACATGTAAGGGGGCTGGAGGTAGTAGGTGGAAATTGGGAATGGATTCCTGTCTCCCCTTACACACTTTCGCCCTATTCGCACAGGAGACGTTATTTTGAAGCACATTTTCGAGCACCTGTTAAACTCAAAACATGATACAAGAGTCCATGACAGGTAGAGAATCCACAACACCACACAATTCAAGGGTCCTAAGATCACTAATTCACTCAATCAACCAACTCAATATGAAGAAGAAATGAGACTTCTTAAATGCATCAACATCCTCCATAGTGCTACACTACCTCCCTAGGTTGCATATTACTGTAAAGACTGTCAATTCAAAGCATACTGAGCAGGCAATTGCAAGGAAACACGTACATGGAGCCCTCAAATTTAAAAATTTGGACAGTGGACTAGGCTCCAAGCACACAAACAGCCAAACATTCACCCGCATAAATAATCGAACATCCCCCCACACTTAAGCACGACATTGTCCTCAATGGAGGAAAGATAAGGAGGGTAGAACGAAGTTACCAGATCAAGGGTGAATGATGATGAACGGTTCAGGCGGTGCATTCCAGAAAGAGAGAGTAATCATAACACAAACACCACACAAAATCTCACAAAGGTTGAGTTATTGACTCTAAAATCAAATAACAAAACTGACTCAACCGAGGAGAAAAAGAGAAAGAAATGCAAACCGACTGGTTGGGTTGCCTCCCAACAAGCGCTTCTTTCACGTCGTGAGCCGGACGATGGCTCCTAAGTTTCTGTCCATGCTAGAACCTCCTTGAAGTTGAGGTTCTCGTCGATGAGGTGGAGTCTCAAGTCATGAGCGTGTGGTGTGGCAGGTGATGAAGGCTCATGTACTTGATGCAGATGAAGTCTCCACCCTCGAGACCTCTTCTTCTCTTCTCTCGTCTCATTTCCCCAAACCAGATAAGACAGCATCGATTGGCCACCATCGCGTCCACCAAGAGGGACCGATGTCGATGTGGCCTTGGTCTGGCAAAGAGACACTGCAAATGGGTCCTTGCTAAGCAGTTCCTCGAAGTTTGGTGGGGATATCACATGTAACTCATGGCCGGTGCAGGCCTCTTCCACCTCAACTTCATCCTCAGCCTGGACGCCAATTGCTTCTTCAACCTCCCTTCCTTCTTCATGTGGTATCACCCCTGGGAAATGATCAAGAACTTCTCCAGCTTCACTTTCGCCATCCTCCACAACTTCTTTCTGCACCCTTTCTTGCTCTTCTTCTTCTAGCACGGATTGGAGAGCAAGTTGCCAAGCAATTTCTTTAATGAGATCTTCTTGCATCTCCGCACTCATGCCCGCCTCTTCAAAGCTCAGTTTAGGGTGTGGGAAGGTGTGGTCGGCTACGACATGACACTCCTGATCATGATCATCACGGGAGCTCTCCGTGACAACTTCTGTGTGTTCCATAATGTCCTTGTAGCCTTCTTCTTCCTCCTCCTCTTCTTGTATGGTAGCAGAAGGGTGATCTGGAGCAGGCTGTGCCCAAGATCGCTCAAGATCATCGACGCTCTTCTTAAGGCTCAGGAGGATCTCCTCTGTTTCACTATAGGCCTGGACACAATGATCCATACTGGAGCATGATCTCTCCATGAGAAGCCTCAAATCATAGTGTGGATCTGGCTGTGGAGTGTAGCATGGCTCTGCAGAATGGCCCGTGAAGGCCGCCATGGGTAACTCCAGCTCCAATGGCCCTTCTGGTTGTGGGAGAAATTCTTCTTGGTAATGAGGTTGTTCTTGATATGCCCAGGGATCCGGTTGTTCTCCGAAGTAAGGGGGTTGGTACTGGAACCCGAATCCATAGTCTTCTCCGCCTTGATTGCTCCAGGGAGTCTCGGGGTAATACCACCCAGATGGTGGTGGATACCCCCAATGATTGGAGAAGCCATTAGGATCCATGATTCAGATCTGCACCAACAAAAACAAAAACACCCAAGTGAAAAGCAAGGGTGGAAACGAAAAGAAACGAAAAATGCTAAAGTAACAAACTTCTGCCTTTCCTAATACTCTAGAGAGTCCCCGGCAACGGCGCCAAAAACTTGACTCGCTACGACACAACACCTAACAATGGCCAAGTGTAACCAATGGAAGGGACTGCAGTATAGTGGCTCAAGTGATAAATATCGAATCCACGGGTCTCTAGAGTTACTATTACTCAGCTTCAGTTTATTATTTAGCAAACCAGATTAAGATGAAAGAACTAAAACTACTCTAGCAAACTACAGTTAAAGTTAATCTAATTACAGGCTGGGAACTCACTTAGGTATGATTCCCCCTAGCCACTAGCCAGACTAACGATTGATGATTTCTAACTTGTTTCACTTTCATTCACAATGCGGAGAATCCTTGACTAGACCTTGAGTCTTGACTAAAGGAACAAGGCCCTCTTGAGTCAATTGCCTAGAGGGACGTATCCTTCTCTAGAACAACTGATCAAGGCGTTCTGAACTAGACTCCCTCTATCGAAAGAGGTTCTCAATCGATACAAAGCAGTGAATCAACCCTCGACTAAAGCAATCGATCCACTACTATCAATCTATGGTGCTCTATTGACCTAATCAGGTATTCCCTCTCATAGGATCAAAGCAGAATCAATAATCTCGACTAAAGCAGAATTGAATCATGAAAACATGCATAGATTGAATATGAACTCAAGATTATCAAGTCAGAGTACTCATACAATCATCCAATCAAACAAACATAGCTAGGGTTCCTCAAAACCTAAGTGAATGGAAGTTACTCCATAGAGAAGAGAGAGACTGCAGTAAGAATCTTCAGATGATCAGTCTTCAAGTCCGGGCTTGTTCTTCAAGCTTCCAAGGCGAAGAAATCCTCCTTCTCTACTCCAAGAATGCCCTCAAATCGCCCTCTCTCTCTTTGGTTCATCCCTTGGGTGTTTGGGATCCAAAAACCCAGCTCTCCTCCTCTCCTTTGGCTGAAAATCGGGTTTTAAGCAGAAAATCCCGACTCACACGGCCAGGGTGGCACGGCCGTGTGGCTTACCCAGTTGCCCGTGTGAGTCAAAACGCTGCGTTCCAATTAGTTCGAATTTCAGGCTCTTTGCACGGCCAGAGTGGCACGGCCGTGTGAACTTCCTCTTTGCCCATGTTTGCTCACGCAGAATTCCACACGGCCAGACTGGCCTCTTGCATGGCCGTGTGGATGTCCTGCTCTGCCCGTGTTTGCTCTCGGCGAAACTCGCACGGCCAGACTACTCCTTCACACGGCCGTGTGACCTCCTTTGTGACTTGTCTCGCGCCCGATCTTCGCCCAATCGACCCCGAACTCGCTCCTAAACCTTCGTTCACTTGCCAGGACCTGAAATATCACAAACAAGCACAACCTAGCGTGAAATTGGTTTAAAACACGAGAAACCACATCTCAAACGGTGTAAGAACAGGGGTGAAAACATGTGTAACTAACGGTCTATCAATAAGCACCAGTCCTAGCATCCTCCATCATGTGATGGTTCTCTACAATCATTTGGAAGTTCTCCTCTGTGGCTTGACGGTTCTCTGCACCAACTTGCGTCTCTTCTCCATCATCTGAATAAGGACCCCCAGTGCTTGACCAGGATCTCTACTAAGCATCACCGTTGGCAGGATCTCCGCCCCACCATTGCCTCTCGCCACCACCTCTGATTCTTGGTCACTTGCTCCTACATAAAACCAAGCTGGAACGTCACCTTCTTGATTCCTCTGCCTCAGAGCCATCAAATCAAACACAGTTGTGCCACCAGGTATGCCAATTTGTTTCACGGTAAGAAAACTTGCATTGAAATCCAATTGATTGCACCTTGACTTCTTGAACAATGATTAAATTATAAACATTTCACACCTCTTCAAACAAGTTTGAATGAGGGTGTTCTTCGTTTTTGTGACTCTTTGGCCCGAATATTGTGGCACGTGTGTCGCATAGGGCATAAGTGGAAAAAATAAACAAATTCGAACCGTTAACTAGTGGCCAAGAATTCACGAACAATTCTTGGATTTGAATCCAGAATTGAATTTTCTTATGATATATGATATAAGAAAATAAAAATTGATACATAGCTAATTAGTATTGATTCATTTCAATAAAAAAAAATTCGATACAATTTTTTGTATGAGGATCCACTATAATAATGAGAAAGATTTTTGCATATACAGAGAAATCAATTATAATATCTGAATCTGGTGAATCAGCCCAAACCGATTTACTAATGAGATGCCCAAGGAAGTTGCTGGCAATACACTACGAATCAACTGCTTGATAAAATACTGCTACTTGGGGGGTATGAGAGACCCCCAAACCCTTTTCCAGCGACTACGATCCCAAACCTGCAATTTTGCCTTCACCCTTACTTCTTTTTGCTTCCTTCACTTTACTGCTAAGTGATAGCCCGACTTGACAATATAAACAACTGATTGCTCTCAATTGGCAAAATAGGCAAAGGAATAGCCAAAATAGCTCAAACTGTCTCCTCCTCAAAGATTTGACGTAAGCAATCCATCCTCCAAACCCCTTGGTTTAGGCATATTAAAGACGCAACCGATTCCTCGATCCTAACTATCCCCTGACTATGTCTCGGGGGAAAAGGGATGTAACACAAGCACCCTAATTCGGGTATAATTGTACACATTTTACCCCTCATTTCTTGATAGTTTGGCTTTGCATTTCATCGCTCCTCGACATATTTCACGCTAGGTTGTGCTTGTTTTGATACATTTCAAGTCCTAGCACATGTGGAAGGATCGAGGACGTGTTTCGGGACAATTGAAGGTCAAAAAGTGCAAAAACCAAAGAAAAGTCTGTGACAATTGCCTCGTGACAGTGAAGCGCAGGCGTGCAAAAACCAGCCGCAGTTCATGGTCAGAGCTGTGAGTTCACGGCCGCCAGCATCGTGAACTGGGACCCCCAAACCGTGGATAGAGAGGGGTCCAGGGGGGTTCTAGAGGTTACTGACGACAAGGGAGTTTACGGTCGCTAATACTGTGAACTTTGAGCACAAACCGTGAACCCTGGGAAGTGAAGCGGTGTGTTTTGGCTACAACACTGAGTTCACAGACGCGTTTAGGTGTTCACGACCGTGAACTAGGCGCGATCTCAGTATAAATGGAGAGCTGAAAGGAAGATGAAGGAGAGCTTCATTTTTAGGTTAGGTTTTCATTTTCAGAATAAAGAGGATTCTACTGAGAGGTTAGGGTTTCTTCTAGAGTGAGAAAGTGCAAATCAAAGGAGGAAGAAGTAGCTTTGAGTTTGTTACTAACTAAAGGATTGAAGATTTCTTTATCTCAAGAGTGTCTCAATCAAATAGGAGGAAAGATTGGCATCACTTCATGGTTCTTTCTTCACCTTTTGTTGTTTTCTCTTGCTTAGCTATGGAATAGCCTACTTGCTCACTTGGGTATTGTGAATCCTAGTCTCTTTATGTGTTAGAATGTAAGTGCATGAACCTATTATGTTGATTGAGTGTTTTATATGATATTTGAGGTCTTATTAATGAATGATTGAGTGTGCTAGCTTTAACTCAATATCGGGTAAAATTGACCTATAGGGTGAAAATCCCATTTTGGTCCAATAGGAAGCTAGACTTCTTAGCCACTTGCGTAACCTCCTTTAAGTTGATTTAAGACCAAAATCTCAAGTGTCGGAGTAGGGCCGTGATTCCACCGAGATTGGTCTCCCCGCCGCCTGGATTAAGTTCCGAGGGTTTGGGTTGCAATCCTTAGTCGGCTAGTTGAGAGGGTTAGGTTTCCTAACCTATCGTTGTCACCCTTACCTGAAAGGTTAAGAGAGTTAGCTTTCTAACTTGTTGCAACGATTCTCAATTAGCTAACTAAGAGAGTTAGGGATCTCCTTGGTTGATCGGTAAGGAGGGCTAGGTTCCCTAGCTATGAATCACAATTCTTAACCTAACGGTTAAGAGAGCTAGTTCCCCTAGCTTATGTTTGTTTATTTTCCTTCATTGATCGACTAAGGGAGTTTGTTCCTAACTAGTTGAGCCCACCTTGCGGTGTATGAACACTTCCCTCACACTCAAGCTTTGTTTGTCGCTTCTTAGCATGAAACTAGGGGGAGCAATACCCAGGTGAAGTACTCTCAAGCAAAATTCTCCTCCATTTAAATTCCTTACTTGTTTAGTTTGTAGTTTTCTTAGTTTTAAACCCAAAACCATTTTGCTAGATAACAACTTAAGTGATTGAAGTAGGGGTACATGAACCGGCCCAGGTCGAAAATTTAAATTCTTGCCCTATAATGCACCCGGCTGGAGTTTAAAGACTTGGGCTCTAGTCAGGATTAATTCGTGGTGTAGTTCCATGCGAGTCATACCCAATTTTCAGTGAGCACATCGACTGATTCTCTCGAGAAATTTGCCATCGTAGACCTTGTACCAACAAATCACGACGATGCAACATCCCCGCCATCCCCAAAAAGGCAGAGATCCAGCCTTGGCATCTAGAAGATAGGAGTTGGTAAAATACTTTCCTTTAAACACTCGAGCTAACAACGAGTTAGGCTCTTTCCATATTTGCCCCACTTTAGCCAACCATGCTTGATTAAACTCCTCAAATATCCTAAAGCCCAAACAATCTTCTTGTTTACTTAAGCACAACGATTTTGAAGAAACCCAGTGAATACGCCTCTGACCCTGTTTCACCTCCATCAAAATCAAGTTAAATGTCTATCCAGCAAACGACACGGGAAAAGTGGTAGAAGGAAACAAGACATCACATAGATGAGTAAAGCATTAGCAACAGATTTAATAAGGACCTCTTTAGCAGCCTATGATAGACACCGTTGCTTCCAGCCGTGGAGTCGTTGAATGACTCGCTCCTCAATATATCTAAGGGTATCATAATTTGAACGTCCACCGAGGGATGGAAGGCCCAAATACTGATATGTAACACCAATGGCACCCACTCCAAGAATTCGCAGCAGCTCTTGTCCATCCACCGATAGCATGTTCCTGCTGAAGCAAACCGCAGACTTAGCTAGATTGACCTTTTGACAACTGAGATCCTCATACTGCTTTAGTAGTCCTACCAGGTGCAAACACTCTGATCGTGAAGCTTGTAGAAACAAATAAGAGTCATCCGCGAAAAACATATGCGAGACCACATGCACCGAGGACTGATACGGAGACCCGTCAAAACACGAGCTGGGATTGCCTGCTGGAGCAAAGCAACAAAGCCCTCGGTGAAAATAGCAAACAAAATCAGAGACAAGGGGTCACCCTGATGAAGAACTTGCGTCGCACAAAAATACCCTCTGTTTTGATGCTACTGCTTTGCAGAATGTGGGCTGGATAATGATGTTTTGCAGGGTGAGGAAGAACAAAAGGCGAACTAGAACGAACAAGAATTGGATGGAGATGAAGAGGATGACGCAGTGGAGGATGCCAGTTGAGAGTGGCCCCAAGAGGGTAAATGAAACTATTGTTTTGGAATTTTCAAGACATTGGAACATGCATGCAATTTGGCAGTTAGAGTCTTTCAATTTTTGTTATTTGCCAGATGTTGTTTGTATTTCTGTAACGATGTCGAATGATCGTGTAGTTTCTTGCCATATGAGGCATTTAGGTTTTTCCACTTATTTTGTCAATGTCGTCCAAATTGCCGGCGGCCTAGCTATAGGATGGTCTACTGAGGTTTCGGTCTTAGTTCTTTGTAGTCAGTCTTTCTTTGTCGTTTTTCAATTCAATACAGACAATTTGGATTATGTGGTGGTGTTTGTCTATTTGAGTTGTGAGTATCAGGAGCGATCCGCCCCGTTCCACTATATTCAAAATAAATGTTCTCATTTGAGAGTATCGTTTGCGATAGTGGGTGAATTCAATTCAATTCTAGCATCAAATGAAAAGGAAGGTGAAACCCATGGTGTCCTTCTCATTCACTTAATATTCGCAAATTTGTGGATGATTTAGGCCTCCAAGACTTCGGTTTTATTGGATCTCCCTACAGTTGATCAAATAGGATAATGAATCCGCAACAGGTGATTCAAGAACGGTTGGATTGATCCTTGGTTTTGAGTGGTTAGTTGGATCATTTTCCCAATTCGGTACTACATCACCTTTCTGATAAAGAATAAGATCATAGAGATCTTTTTGCTAGCCACTGAAGAAGTCCAACATCGTGGGAAAAAATTGTTTCATTTCGATGCACGTTGGGGTGACAACTCTGAAGTGAGGGACATTATGCAAGAGTTGTGGAACATGACGTTCGAAGGTTAACTTTTGTTCCGGTTATGGTGTAAGCTTAAGAAACTAAGACATATGCTATATGACTGGATAAAATTAAGGAAATCTAACTCATAACGAAATATCTGAAGCCTCCAAAAAGAGTGGGATACAATAATTGGGTCTACTGTCGTCGATTGTGACAAATTGCATGACCTGGATAGACACTTGAAAGAAGGTTGGGTTGACGAACAGATTTACTGGCAACAAGGGTCAAGGGTGAATTGGTTAAGGCAGGGGGACCAAAATTCTTCCTATTTTCATAACTTCACCAGAGTGCGTAGTCATAACCATATCCAGGGTATTTATAATACTAGGGGTTCCTGGGCCACGACGGCTGATGGTATGGCACAAGTTCCGTGTGACTTCTACGGGCAACTCTTTACCTCGAGAGGTTTAAATTCCTGGTCGGTACAGGAGAAGGTAGCTTCGTTGGATATTGAGAGGAAAGTGACTGATTACATGAACGCCAAGTTAACGGCCGAAGTGTCCCCGGAGGAAATTCGACGTAGCATTTTTTTTTATATTGGTGCTACCTAGGATCCAGGATCGGATGGCTTTACGGGTGTTTTCTTTCTTCAGTTTTGGGACATTTTGGGGCATGACGTAGTGGAGGCAGTTCACCACTTCTTCTCTACGAGTTCTCTCCTTAAGAATTGTAACCATACTTGGCTTGTCCTTATTCCGAAGGTTGACAAGGTAGAGCATATGAGGAATCTTCGTCCTATTAGTCTTCGTTAATTTTCCTACAAAGTCATTTCCAAGATTTTGGCTGAACGGTTGGCTCGTTACCTACCTTCTATTGTGTCCGTTGGGCAGAATGGATTTGTTCATGAACGACAGATTTTTGATAATGTACTGATCGGGCACGAGGTTATGCAGTATCACAAGAATAAGAGGGTTGCAAAACAGAGCTTCATGGCTTTCAAAGTGGACATGGAGAACGCATATGATCGTTGAATGATCATTTTTGTTTACATTGCATGAGAAACTTGATTTCAGTGCGTAATGGATTAAATGGCTACGGGCATGTGTGTCTTCTCCGATTTTCTCTGTTATGAGGAAAATCTAGTGGTGGATACTTGATCAAAAAGCGTGTAAGTGTTAAAATAATCAGATCCATGATTTTTTTCTAAAGTTGTGGGCTACCAAATAGTGCCATGAAATATTGATATGTCCATCGAGTTTCATTTTCCTTTTGAAGAATCATTTACAACCCAAAATTTAGAGTTTGGTTCCATAAGCCCCAAGAATGTCGATTGTTGGGTGTACGTGGGTGTACATGGTAAAGGTAAAAGTCGATGCCTTCCTGGACCAATTTTAGGCTAGTAGCAGAAGAGTCAAACAATAGTAGGCGATCGACTATGAAGAAAAAGTTTTCCCCTAGGCAATGATATTTCATATTTGTATGATGTGTTTTAGCATTTTTACTATGTTTTGTATATTGAGAAAACTCAAAACCAAACTTAATGATATAGAAAATTTGTGCTCAATATTTTACACTATCAAATGTCCTTATCCTCCTCTTATGCAACTGCGGATCTAGAATTTAGTAGAGCAATAGCCACATTTGAATAAAAAATGAGATATTGTAAACAAAAATATTTAATAATAACTATGGTTTCATTATAATGTCAATTGTACACGAAAGTGTTTTAATTTAGCAAATTTATCAATAATGAAGTTTTAATCCATACTAGTAGCATATTCTCTCTCAAAGAAAATAGTTAAGCAATCGGCGAGAAATTCATTGCACATTTTGTTGCACAAATAAGTTTTCACATGTTACATTGTCGAAAAGGTTATCTCTGTAGTAGTCGTTAAAACGGCAACATCAACACTAAACGAATCGACCGATAATAAGAAAACAATTTTGTTTTGCCTTTTTATTTGATGCTTGAAAATATGTCATTATAAATTATCTTCAAATATGTACATTCAAGTATCGAATTTTCTGATTCTAATTCTAAATCATTAATCAAAAGAACAAACATGTATGTTTCCTTTCTAAGACTATGTGTCCTTCCACTTACGTTCTTGACCATTTCATCAATTTCCACCAAAACCAACATCATAAAGTTCGTTCCTTGCTTCTCCCAATCCTCGAAATTAGACCACTTGACCATAACATTTATCGAAACAATAAACTAAAGAGCTGCTTGATTTGTTTGCTTCAAATACAAATACAAGTAGAAATGAGTGGGATTCCAAACAAGAATTAACAGACACAGCTAAAGCCAACTCTTGCTTTTTATTTCAAGTAAATGATGAAGACAATTCAACTTTTCTTTTGTTTCAAAAGCCCACTAATGGAAACTCTTTACCCAACGATTAAGTTTGTTCACTAAATAAAAACTACCTAACTCTATTTCCAAAATACATCCTTTTAACAAAGATATGAAGAACCGGATCAACCTGATTATCACAGGGTAAAAAGAGCAGAAGGGGCTCTTTTTACAAGCGCTGGACCCTAAAGAGGGCTGGCCCGGGCTAGGTTGGCCTCCCATGGATCCCCACGCTACTATTCTACAAAATATATAATGTCAAAACATGGGTTAAAATTCTTCCATTTCAAATTTCGTGGCCTTAGAGTGATTCTAGGAAGGTTATTTTTGTCATTGCGCCTAGTTCATGTTTATATATTAAATTTTTTATCATTAGAGTTCAAACCTTGGTCACTTGAATGTAGAAAGAGCATGATAACCAACTAGGCTACATTTCATTTGTTGTTATTTCTTTGATTGAACTATAGGAATATGTTTAGTGATGATGTTTCTATATTTATATTTTATCTTAAGTTATTTATATTTTATAGAAAGAAATTAGTTCTGAAATCAGAACTCAAGTAGAATTGATTCAAACATTAATATTAAATTGTATGTGTTGTTTAGTTCAGACAAAATACAGAAGTGTAACCAAAACATGGACCTTCGTGACGAGTATAATCATTTTTTTTTTGTGACAAATCTATGCATAATATAATTATAAAATTGGAGAATGAGAGTCCCATTTCAGTTTTCGTGGACTGAGAGTGATTCTAGGAAGCTCTTTTTCGTCATAGTGCCCAATTTATCACAAAATCCATGTTTTGGCTACACCTGTATTTTGTCTAAACTCAATCATACATACAATTTATATTTAATGTTTGAATCAATGTTACTTGAATTCCGATTTCACAATTAATCACCTTTCCTACTTTGTTCAAGAAGCTCTTTCTATAAGATATATTCAATGTTTTAATATTTTCTATTTCAAATTTCGTGAAGCGAGAGTGAAAGTAGGAAGAGTATTTTTGTCATCACAATTATTATCTACTTCATATGAAAAAGTATCAATATCAAGATTTGAACAATGTTCTCTTCAAACAAAAACAATAATCACAACCAATTACACTAAACAAATTTGTTTTATCTTCATAAATTGTAAACATGCACTAAGCGAAGATTTGAAAAGCAGAGGACTTTTCACGGTTAGCTAACCTATAAAATGACGGGTAATCTTAAAATTGCAACACAAATTTCATTGCTTGAAATATTGCATATCGAACTGCAGTATTGAATATGCAAAAGCGATGTAGAATTCTTTAAATTAATATGACTTTTCAGAACTAATACAAAACAATAATATTTGTACAAACTATAGGTGACTGGTTCTCTAAAATTTTAGCCGGGTTAACTGCTAAAGGTTAAAATCTGGCTAATAGGGCATGAATGGACCCGACAATAATGAGACGATATCGAGTTTAACGTGATATTCATTTCGTCAGTTTTGGAGAGGATGTGTTGATCAATTTATAGGGCATGAACATATAAATGAGTTATAATTAACCTCATTATACAATTTTTACTCTTTAAAATTATTAATTTAATCTTAATATTTGTGATTTTGAAATATTTTATGTATGATTTAGAGGTATAATTATTATTTGTGACATCAGTTGTAATTTATTCAAATGTAGTATTTCATCATGTAGTCAAAATCGAATATTGGGTGCATTTATGACTGTTTTTATCTTGGTGTTGTGAATAGGTAGAAACTTAATTATTGTAATGCATATAACTAAACCTAGGCACTTGATCAAGCTAGCACGACATAGTTAGAGCATACCATGAAGATAATGTATATGGATCAGCCATGTACATGCATGAATGCTTCATGGGTCGTACTGGACTTAAACTTCAAGCTACTTTGCTCCGTCGATGAATAAGCGACCATCTATTCGCCAGGTTTCAGGCGCTCTGATTTGAGAAGAAGCATTTTGAACGCAAAATTGGAGAAGTAATTGGGATGTTTTTAGGTTTCTGCCGATTCCAAGCGATGGGAAGAAAAAGGAAGGGATAAGAGGGTGAGTTGTGAGATACAAAGCTGAGAGAGAGAGAGAGAGAGAGAGAGAGAGAGAGAGAGAGATGAGAACAAAGAGAGATGGGATACGGTGACAACCCCCTTAGGGGTTGTGAGTTTGACAACCCACCTCCTCACCATTGGATACGCCCTCTCTCCTGTCTCTTTCTTATTTTTTTTCAAATTGATGGTTAAGATTAAATGAATGGTATTTTTGGAATGAAAAAGATTTACCACACACAATCATTTACCCCCCATATAAATTAAAAACAAAACCCTAAATCCTCCCACCCCCTCTCCCCCTCCTCCCTCTCTCACGCAACCATCCTCCATCGCAGCAGTCCTCCACCATCGCAACCCTCCACCGTTGCCGCGTCCTCCATCGAAATAACCCTCCACCGCCGGCGCCGCCACCCCTGTCTCCCGCAGCATCCCTCTACCGCCGTCGTCTCCGCAATCCTCAGTTTCCCTCCACCTCATGTCGTGCAACGTCCCCTCGGACGACTGCGACGCAATAATCTTCTCCCCGTCGGAGCCCTCTCGCCGCCCTTCGTCTCCCACCACTGCCGCCGTTGCGAGGTCACCCTCTTCCCCTACCTCTCTCTCCCGTCACCGACTCCCCTTTTCTATATCTAGTTTTTTAGTGGTACCATTTTTCTTCTGGTAGCGTACCAGTGATAGTGGTACCTACCACTACCATCTGGTAGTGGTAGCGTACCACTATCATCTAGTACCACTACCATTTGTTTTTTTTTGTTTGTTATTCTCTACTGGTACCACTACCAATGCTAGTGGTACACTACCAGTGCTAGTGGTATGATACAATATGGTAGTGGTAGTGCTGTACTGGTACCGTACCACTAGCACTGGTACATTTTTAACGCACTGGTAGCGTACCACTAGCATTAGTATATTAATTACCAGTAGACTAATGGATTGGTACACTTTTTAATGCACTGGTAAATTTTTTCAGGTTGCCGGAGGGCGTCTGCCAGAGAGAATTCGCCGGAGAAAAAGTTTGTCCGTCGATGCGGAGTGGCCACAGGAGAAAGGAAGAGAGAGAGATAGATAGAGATATTAATGTATAAGATTTAAATTTCAAAAAATTGTATTTAATATGGGTTTTTAGTTTTCGATATAATTAATACAAAAAATGTAATTAATATATTCTTTTTTTCATACCCAAAATATCATTGGTTGTCAATCTGACCCCCTTAGGGGTTGTCACCGTATCCCGTCCCGAATAAAGAGGAAGGCAAAGAGAGAGTGATAAGACATTTAAAAGAGGAGGAAAATTTGGTAGTGTGAAATAATTGCCCTTCTGCTTTGATTAGTGGATATTCATGGCCCTATTCTGTTAAGTTTATATTGAAAGATCGTACGTACCGACGGTTAGACCATAAAACTTCACATCATAGGCTAAATCGATAGGTGATATTAGCAATATGAAACGGTTGAAACCCAGTTAAATTATGACTACAATATAAAATACTCTGCTACCAACTTTTTCGATACGATTTTACAATCCTTTGGTTCAAACAATTCTTTTACACCGGTGAAAACAAAAGTTTTAAGGCACATTTTTGAAGTATCTATTGCAAAAAAGAATAAGTCAGTTAGTGATAATGAGAATATGCGATCTCATGCAACCCAAAAGACACTTCGCAACTTCTATCTTTTTAAAATATATGTATGCTACTCCTACTCTCGCTTGTTCATCAACTTAATGAGTAATATATATTTCAAGTAATATTATTTTCATACGTGTTTATTTATTGAATTATCTCATGAAAAAAATATTTGTTGCATAAAAATTACTACATTGTTGCTAGACATGTCTCCGATCTTAGAATAATTTGGGAAGTCCGTACACATACATTGTCCAATACTCCAACTAACTATTAGCGACAACTTAGCATCATGTCCTATATATTTCAAATCAAGCAACTTCAGATTCATTAACACCAGTGTGGTAAAAAAAATGCTCTCTATTGGGAAAAACTTAAAGGACATAATAAACTCTATGATACATTTTCTTTCATACTAAAGGTCGATTATGTATGTATTATGAGAAGCAACTCCAATATTCATTCAATAATTATATGTAATGCTTATATTATATTTTTTTCTCTTTTCATGGAGGTCTAAAGTCTAAACATAGTATGCATAGTTGGATCACTTTCAAAAATGTTATGTGCATAAATAAGGTAGAAAACAATCTTTTCAAATCATCTATTATATCCATTATTATATATCATATTCCTCGACAAAATTAGGGCTGGCTATTTGGTCCGGGCTATTTGGTTTTACCCGAAACCGGACCGTTTAACCTGGACCGGAACCGGACTTGAATCGGATAGCAAACAATCCAATCTCATCTCCCAACTTAGATTTGAGGTTAAAAAAACCTTTTGGGACTAGATGGAAAACCTGATAAGAGATCCCAACACGAGGCTTCAGGCCACTCAAATCCCACAATCTCAATCTCAAATCAAGACCGAATTGGGACCGGACCGGATCAAGACCAAACTGTATCAAATCCAATCTTTGGTCATTATATTCTCGAAAAGACCAAACTGAGACCGAATCAATTTGGGCCAATTTAACCGGACCGGACCGTATAACCACCCCTAGACAAAATTCTTTCGGCCAATGGGCCGGGTCTTGTGCTAGTATGAATGATGGTATTGTAACACTTAGGGGTCGTTTGGTTTTAGTGATTGTTTGGTTGAGATAGTTACAATGCATGTATTGTCCACGATGCATTGTTTTTTTGAATTTTTCGCACAAACAATACATGCATTGTTTGCTTGATTTGATAGAAACTATCACTTGAAATGAGTGATAGTACTAACTCTACTAAAACTTGAGATTGTTGAGATAGTTTTAAGGAGATTGTTGGGTTCCTTTTTTGTTCCAAGTATACCCTTAATAATATATATGTGTTCTCATAAAAGCAAGGGAAAAAGTGATTTTTCTCACAAAAAGTAATATAACAAGGATTGAAATACTGTACTGGAGCTTGTATCGGAAAAGTCAGCGGTGTGGTATTTTATACTAAAACCGTGGTTTAATCATGGCTCAACCGCTAAATACCGCCTACCAGTTTAGGCTCCGGTAGGAGGTTTTTCTGGTTGAACCGCCGATATGGTACGGTATTTCAATCCTTGAATTTAATATGTTGGATACTAAAAGAGCTATCACCAAAACCAAACAATGTAAAGTAAATTACATCATTTTCCTTAATTACGGGCTCGTTTGGAAGTTAGGAGTCTAAATGAGTGATTCTGTGAATGTGTGTATTCTTTACAATCTATCGTTCTTTTGACATAAACTTATCCAGAATGCATGCATTTGATTGGTACTTTAGAATCTCAAATGGCTAGAATCATTCATTTTAGAATCTCTAGAAAAAGGTGAGATTCTCTTGCTTTACTTTTGTAATTGCTTTTTGCACCTCTTATCCTTATATTTTTTATATTTCATATTTGCCCCTTCTTTAATTGACTATATAAACAGAACTTCAAGGTTATATAAGTCTTTTTGGTCATTAAAGTGAGAATCCTTATATTCTTTAAAAATGAGAATCATTATATTCTTTAAAAGTGAGAATCACAACTAACAAACAACATATTCTTACAATTATCTATATCTTACAATCACTACACTTAGAATACATACATTGTAAGAATACACGTATACATGTATATTACAATGCATGCATTGACGCATTGATTTAAATATCACCAAAATCAAACTCTTATAATATTTTTATGGGGCTTAATCCTGTAGGATGCAAGGGTGATACGTGCACTAATAACTTTTAATTCGTTAACTAATTTTAATAAGAATAATTTTGTATTATCACCACAACAACATTATAAAAATAATTATATTATCTTTTCTCTCCTTGATAGCCCTCAATTTAGTTCCTACGAAAGCCCCATAAATGCAAAGAAAGTTGATATCTGCCCAAGCTCGGTTACTAGACCAGTATTATAATATTTTTCTTTTGTGCATTAAGAAGGATCTAAAAATTTCATTAAAGGTATTCAACTGTAGGTCAAAATCTCTTTGAATAGTCAAGTAGTCTCGAATTCAAATACTACCGTCACCAAAAATAAAAATTTACACAAATTTTGTTTACAAAATTTTGATCTAAGATATGTCAATTGATAGCCCATTGATGCACTTTGGCCCGGCCCTCTTCATAGTTCCATGTTTTCATAAGATTCTAATGAATAAAAAAAATAAAAAAATCCATACGGTAGGAGTTCGTTTGCGTCGTCCAAAAAGAAATTAGCGCTTAATTCTGTTGAGAACATTAGAGCTCTACACTCTAAGATTTCAGGAATAATTTTGAGCCTTTCATCAGAACCAGATATACATACAACATTCACAATTTACTATGCTTCTGTCTGATCAGTTGCGTGTGGGGCTGTAACTGATTTTTTGTTTGTTTGTTTGTTTGTTTAGGGTCAGTTAGTTACGTGGGTGGGGTTCAATCATTATCAGATCGTTTATTGGGCTTGTTTCGTTATTGCCGCAGCTATTGTTCGTTGTTGGCCTGCGCCTAGCTGAGCTGCGATGAGTTCTGTCAGTACTGTACCTAAATGACAATAATAAGAAACTCCAATGGAGGAAGCAACTTCACGCCCGCAATCCATTCACAAACACATAAACAATAAGATCAAATTTCCGGCAATATAATTATGCTGTAAACTAATATAAGATATATGCATCTGGTTTAAGTTCCTTTTGTCTTGATTTCCACCTTAGTTCTTGACTATATTTTTTCCATGCTGAACTGGAGAGTAGCCTACATAACATACATATAGTAAAAGATGAATGGTGGAGACAAAGTCCTGATTTTAGTTGGTAAGGACACTCATAAACGGCAGGCTCTGGATCAGCTTATTTAATCTTCGGAGGATTCCACGCAAATCAGCCAAGTTAACAGTCCAGCACAAACTCACCTCATCACAACAAAACAGAAAGTCAGAAACGGTCTAGTGACTAGCAGGAAGTCTCCACTCTTCAGGACTGGTAATATTCTTCTTTTCACTTAATAATAATGCCAGAGTGAGCGAACAGTTGTGTTCTACTGCTAAACTTCCCCCAATTCTCTGTCATTATCCCTACTCCACATACATTTATATGAACTCCAAACCATAACTCCCTACTCGAATAGTCAATTCAATCTGTGATCTAATCTCTGCCCCGTTCGACTCGACTGAAAAATGGGTTGCTTGATGAGTTGCAGCTCCTCCGCCAGAAAGAACCACCACCACCACCGCCACTACTCTTCCACCACCGACGATTCCACCGCCACCCTCGCCCCCTACAAGGGATGTCACCCCGCCCGCTGCCTCGCCAAGAAGCCCAATCCGACGGCGGAGATCCACAACGGTACCACTACTCATCGGAAAGGGAAAGGGGCCCGCCGTCGGCGCCAGGACGACATCCCCAAGCTCCCCAAGACCTTCTTCATGATGGGCCAGCAGAGCAGCGAGGGGAGCCGCCCATTCACTCCCACCACCGCCGACCCCTTCAGCGAGTCGATTTCCGAGTCGACCGAGTCGCCGATTCACTGGGGGATCTGGCGGCGGAAGGAAGTTGTGTATACAATCCCTCTCGCCTCCGAATTCGGCAGCTTCACCTGCCCTTCCCCTATTGCGCCCGCCACTCCGCCTCTGAAAAGGGATTATGCGGCGGTCCCGGAGATAATTAGGGAGGCGGAAAAGGTGGGGTCGTTCGCCAGAGAGAGGCTGGAGGCTTTCACGGAGAAGCGGAGGTTAGCGGCGGCACGGCAGAGGAGCGAATTCGGGTTCGGGTGCGGGATGTTCCAGAAGGATTTGGGAGGGGAGGTGTCGCCGGCGTGGACGCCGGTGGTCGGGAGCTTCGCGATGAGGAGTCCGGCGAGAGGCGGGAGTCCATTCAACGTGAGCGGGCGGGCGACGGGGCGGTGGTCGGGAAGGGCGATCGGGAGCGGAGTTCGGATCCAGTTTGTGAACGACGACGTACGGGTGAAGAGGTGTGAAGATCAGTCCGTTGACGATTCTTATTTGTCCATGGAATGCTTTGTGTTTTGAGAAAAAAGTTATTACCGGGCTTCTTTACTGTTTCTCTAATCTCTACTGTTTGAATGCCAATACCATAAATAAAACAGTGTAAAAATATTACAATAAATAAAATGAAAGGCCAAGTACTTTTGGTTAGTTGGTGAACTTTTCAATTGCTGTCCAAATTTTTTTAATTTGAGGGATGTAAGGGAGTTTGGTAAGTTTAGGGTGAATAATTATGAGTAACTTGTTTATATTAGTATGATATTAGCATTTTTTTTTCTCATGAATTTGTTTTTATATTTTCTCCTTTAATTTTTAACGGATGATTTCTCGCTCATTTTAAAACATTTTTTTTCACAGATAAATCAGATTAATTGTGCTCTTTAAAATGATATTCAATTTGATATATTTTAGAACAAAAAAATTGAGTCATTTTTTATTAGTCAATACCATATAGTATGCTCTTATTTAATACCATATGGTAAAAAAGTGTATCATGATGGTATGAACATACCAAGACTGTAAGAAGGTTGAATACATGATAGTAGGAGTATACTAACTGTCATTTACGACTTTCATCATTGTTTACCACAAGTTACCACCCCCATACCATAGTGGTAAAATATGGTAATTTTTTATCTTGTATTTTTTCACCCATAAATTTGTAGATCCAATAGATCATGATGAACTATTTTTTTCTGTGCAAATATTTTAAAAAATGACTTAAAAACGAAGAAGTTACTATATGGTATGTAGTTGGTAACGGGAAGTTAATTATCAAAATTTACCCAAATGAAATTTAGACATGAATTACTCGTGTAATGGGCTAACAGTTCTTGCAACTTATCCTGCAAATTAATTCATCACAAACATATATACTCACAACCATATGCATTGGCTTTTCTTAGCCATAGTCAGTTAGTCACACTTTTCATACTCCACAACTGCATACCATACTCGTCACAACTTACACAATCACACAACATATACACATGTCATCAACTTTCCACACCTATGAATATCTCACACTACATCAGAAGCTAGTATGCACATGAAAAACGTTCTCAAAACATTTTTTTACAAAAAGGTGTGGATCACTGGCCAAAATCACAAGTAGTCATCCAAGCACAAAATAGTTGAAGACCATACCTCATCTTGGCTTCAACTCTAGCTTCTCTCCCACCTAACACTTATCTACTGCTGCTGCTGATGATGATCTACTTACACATAGCATAAGCAGAGAAGAAAACTAAAAGAGGGTCAGCTCATGGCTGAGTGAGACAATCATTGCATCGTGAGTTCATAACAGAGCATACCCCTACCATACATCTAGCAAACAAGCCAAAGCACTAGGATCAGACCTCAGGCATCCGACATCCCAATAGGAAAAAGACTCAACCACCTTGACTTATGCATATGCATCTTATCATACTTTATTAATAGGCGCCTGGCTACTCCCATGCTAATAACTCTCCAGGGAAACATACCCCACATCCCGTCGGATGTAGTCATACATACCCCAACATCCCGTCGGATGTGGTCATACATACCCCACACCACTATGGGTGTAGTCATACCCCGACACCGCTGTGGGTGTGGTCATATCTCGTAAGAAATCTTCAGTCACCACCACATGAGAGGTGTGACTATCATACATATCATAATAGAGTAATAGCATAGGGAGCCCTAATTACTATGTAGTTGACCGTGAGACCACAACACTCATATTTGGTATCCTTATACATGATTCATATATCATCTTACTTAATCATAATTCGTTACTTGCACATGTACTTGACCTGACCATAATTGGCTCAACATAGTTAAACCAGGAGTCGTATAATTGCACTTCCTCAGGATAAACCCTCATGCAAGTCATCCTCCTTAAAACATCATAATATCACCATGGGATATATATTTTCCTACTTGTAAATCCAAATACATTAATCATGAAAAATCATACCCAATCACCTTTTCGAACCATCATAAGGCATATCAATAGTCAAGCCCACAATTTGCAACATATACGAAATCATCAGCATAAACAAGGTCCATCTCGATTAGGGCAAGTCAATAAAATATCATACAATAGTCCAGGGTTCATCATATAGCACAAAAGTTCATACACCCCTAATCATGCCATTCTAGTTCACCTATGTCAATTTTAAGCATCAATATAATTATTGTGATACGACAAATCCGGTATGCTGTGCTAATCCCTCACCAGTTCTGGTCGTTCAAACACCGGTTTAACCTTCCCGTACTAAAACGTCAATTTCACAAACGAACCCCGAATTAAAATTCGAGACCGTTCTAATATCCCCTGCAGTATCCCCGTCAATATTAGTTCTAGGCTCCGGGTCGAATTCTTGATAAAAACACATCAAACCCTAGCCGGAGCTAAATTCAGCGATCCTGGCTCCAACCTAAATAATTGCCGAAATTCATGGATTAGAACTAGAGGATTGACTACCTCGTTGCAGGAAGCTCGTATATGAAATTTGGGCTCAATCCGGCTTCCAGATACTCCGAAATCCTAATTTAGCTTATCGGGAATTCGAGAAATTCCTGAACCAAAAACTGATTTTAAAACTCTAAATCGATAAATCACGATGTATAGATGAATTAGGCATTACGTACTGGATTTTATAATAGTTACAGCTCAAAAATCAAGCTCTGCTATTTCTCTCCGAGTTCCATGTGGGCGCTTGGTTTTCTCTGGGTATGGAAAAAGGAAAGGAATGGGATGAAAGTGAAGATTAAAAGGGAGGTGGGTTTAAGTGTACGTATATAAATATTTTAAGCGGTTACGACCCCATTTAACTTCTGTACGCTCTTCTCCTTGCGACACACAAGCAGGTGTCACTAATTAATGTATAATATATTTATTTAATACGTATATTTATCCAATCGATTGATAATCCGATTTCCGTCGATATATTATCAAAACGCTTAATTTTAAATCGCGAACTTTCTAGCGATCGAAATGTGGGTTTTGCCGGAACGAGATGTTACATTACTATCATTAAAATATGACTTTGCATATATTCTCTCAAATCCTAAATAATTATCCCCAACCCTAACAATCAACCATCTGCCTCCCCTTCCTTCTCTCCCTTCCCTGGGAGAATAGTCATCGCGAACTCGACACCCTCCTTCAAGGGGCGGAGCTACAGAAGCCTTCGCGGGGGGTCTGGCACCCCAAGAATCTTGAAAGTTCATGTAAAATTTCCGGGATTAGACGTATAAACTAAATTTATATAGTTATTCAACTTGAAAATGATAACATGAAAAATTACGTAGTCTAGTTGAAGGGGTTGTGCGCAGTTAATTAGTTGGTCAAGGTTCCGATCCCTCTAAGAAACAGAAGGATATTTTTATCCTGGATATGGATATGAATGATGGGAAATTCTACGGTGCCGTGACGGCTTTGGTACCGTCATAATTTTCTGACCAGTACAAATATCATAGATGTGGTTCGGAATGGTTGAAACAAGCTGGCTGGGTTAATGATTTTTGGGTGGCGGAACCAATGCTAAGAGCTAGAAAACCAGATGACATATCGCACCCTCGATTCTCCCAAGTTCACAATTGGGTATCAGAATTTCGGCCACCGAACTCATTCTGGGAAATGAAATCGAAGTTGGATGCAAGAATTTTGGCGCGGTTCATGAACTAAAATCAATTGTTACCCCCTCAGTTTTACTTGCTCCCCGAGAGGCCAATTCAACACAGGGTTACATAATCGCATAAAAGGAAAGCACTAAAAATTGGAAGGGCATTGTCTCTTCCATTCCTCTTATCTTCGAACGGAGCGAAAAGGCGAAGAAATCGTTTCATTTCCTTCTTGCCCTCTTGGAATCTAACGGAAGATCCCGCTACTGGACCCTGTTTACATCGTCGTAGCCTAGCGATGGTTGTCGATGGCGGCGAACGGGCTGTGGGAGAGGAGCATGCAGAGGTTATTGCGGCAGCAGAGGTGGATGATCGGACTGGTGGTGGAGCTTTGCGTCGGGTTCCCCTTCGACGCTCCGCATGCCAAAAGATTATATCTCTGCAACATCGCCATTTTTGGGGTATAGTAGAGGTGACTTGATCTTATGAGATGAAAGGGGGAAGAAGAGGGGATTAAGCTTTTGGTTTCAAAGAGAAGAGATCTGATTGTCGGAGATTGAATTAATCATTTGGTGAAGGATTTAAATATAAAATAGGTTCAACCAAACACTATATGAATGATGGTTAATAATCAATGGAGCTCATTAAACACACTAAATCCAACGTCTAAAAAGCAGGCGACACTAATGTCGTGCCTGCACCATAGAATCCGCCATGAATGATATATTGTTCCCATTTTTTCACCAAATTTTTTCTTTTTATTTAACCAAACTATTCGATCACTGTTTTAACTTTTTTCTGTAACTAATGTTTAAAATTTCATATTTGGTATTCAATTTTAAATCATATCAATTAAATTCTTCAATTTTTAAGATTATTTTTGAATATATAATGATAGTTTTTTTTATACTAATATTGGTAGGCATTTTCCTCTTAGTTATTAAAATAGTTTACCCCACACAATATTGAAATTAGTTATTAACTTTTTAATAGTATTCTGATTTATATTGAATTCAATACGATGTTTTTTGGGCGCTTATAATAAAATAAAATGAGTTTTTTAATAAAACTTTTATTAGTAGAATTTTTAGTCCTTTACGATAACGTATTACGAAAACTTCGGCCTCCTCGACATCTAAATCCTGGCTCCACCCCTGCCTCCTTCCTCTCGGCTGCCATTTCTTACCTCTCTCTCCCTCCCACCATCCATCCGTCTCTCTCCCCTGTCCCTTCTCTCCTCCTAGGGCTGGCAGTTCGGTTTTCGGTTAGCGGATAACCGTCGGTTACAACCGAACCGACCAGTTTTCGGGTAACCAAAAACCGAGACTAAAATTACTTCGGTCGGTGGACGGAGGAGAATAAAAAGCTTCGAATAACCGAGCAACCGACCATTATTAACCGCGGTTATCCGAAAAAACCGACCCAAACCGACCAACCCTCATATATTGCCCTCCCTGCAAAAAAAATGACATATAAAACCCATAACCCAAAACTGAAACCCTATAATCCCCTCATCAAACCCTCACCCTCACGAGTCACGGCCGCCACTTAGCTCCCTTCCTTGTCGCCTCACGGCCGCCGCCTTCCTCCGTTCCTCGCCGCCATGCAGATCCTTCCTCGTCGCGTTGCACCCGTTCAGATCCCTTCCTCGCCGCGTCGCCTCGCCCAGATCTCGTCCTCATCGCGTCGCCTCGCGCAGCCGCCTCCATCCTTCCTCTTTCCCTTCCATCCGTCGTCGCTGTTGCCGTCCCGGAGCAGATTAACCGCGTCCATCGGCCGTCCCGAGCAGAAGGAAAAGAAAAGTGAGAGAGGAGAGAAGAAGGGTCTTGGAGATGGAGGGTCTCCGAGCAGAAGGAAAAGAAAAGTGAGAGAGGAGAGAAGAAGGGTCTTGGAGATGGAGGGTCCCCGAGCAGAAGGAAAAGAAAAGTGAGAGAGGAGAGGAGAAGGGTCTTGGAGAATGGAAATGGAGGGTTAGGCTTAGGCGGATAGCAGAGGCAAAGGCAAAGGAGATAGAGGGGAGAATAAAAACTTTTTGGTGGTTCTTTTCCTCATTTTGGGTGAGGAGAGAAGAAGAAGAAGAAGAAGATAAGGTGGGTCCGAAAATGTGTGGTGGACTACTCGTTCTTTTCTTCTATTTCTTTTTATTTTTTTTATTTTTTGTATTTAATTCGGCTAACCGCGGTTATAACCGATAACCGACCGGTGGGTTAGGCGGTGACCGTGTGAAACGCGTCGATCGGTAGTTCTGGGGGGTCGCTCGGTTTAACCGAAAACCGACCGACTGACAGCCTTATCTCCTCCCAACTCCAATCCACCACTGCCATTCTCCCCAACCCACCACCCACCTCTTCCCCTCCCATTCTCATACCTCCCGTGGCATATCCTCCTTTCCCTCTCTCACTCGGACGACTGAAAAATGGTGAGATGGATAAAAATCCTAAATCTGAATTTTTTTTTCTTTTGGTACTAGTTGATTGTTTTATTTTATGAAATGATATAATTCTATTTTTTTATAATGATACTGATTTATTTATGCAATGATATTGTTTTGATTTCACAGTAGTAGTGGTATTTGTTGGAGAATGGAAAGTCGGAAATCACTCGAAGGAAATCAAGCCAGCTGCAAAAGTTTCCTAAACTACAAAGATTACCATCTTTGAAGAAATTCAAGTGCAACGGTCGGCCAGCAAAGGGTATTTATACCTTTCATGAAGAACAGAGACGGGGCTTTTAGCAAGAAGTGGTATAGGGCTGATTGCTTAGTGGGTTAATCACTACAGAGGCACAGGATCTGTTTGATTAACGGTGTAACGGGTCTGGGATTGGGATCCGGGTGACTTTACGTTATTGTTCTTTTGTTGCTTTTGAGTCTGCTATTTTTATCTACTTGCTTGATAGGTTACATCAATAAAAATCAGAGTCTCCTAGACCTCAGTGAAGTACTGAGTCTAGGACGAGGACGTACCCGGTAGATTGGGGAACCTCGTTAAAATCGGTTGTGTTCTTGTCTCTTGCTGTGTTACTCTGTTTCGATCTCTTCCTCTGTTTTTCCAGGTTCTGCAACAGCTTAACTCCTGCTTCCTTGCAGGGAAGAAGACGAACTTAGCCAGCCAGGCTGTGGGCCTAGTCTCGAACAGGCCTTAGCCCAAGTTTGGGTTTTAGTTCTGTTATATCTAACTTTGGGCTTTGGTGCTCTTTGAGCCCATTCGAACTCGTCTAACAGAGAGTGATAGAGATTCGTCTTCTCTATCAACCATCAGACTCATTTCCCCCAAATCCTCTCTAACCCTAAATTCGATTTTTCATTCTTCCTCTGATTAACAGGTGGTATCAGAGCCTGCCCTTGAAGAAGCTCACTCCTGCCAAGGTTCTGATCCAATGGCGACCAACTCGTTCGGGCAGGCGGCTCTTAATCATCCGCTGATTTTCAACGGAGCAAATTATACGGCATGGAAGAAGAGAATAAAGCAATTTATGTGGGGAATCGATGAGGAGCTCTGGCTCATTGTGCAAAATGGTCCGATTGAAATGGATCTGGCCGAGCAACATCTGTGGTCTGCAGCACAGAAGAAGAGTGCGCAGCTAAACCAGCGCGCCATGCATGTCCTCCAATCGGCGATGACCTCTGAAGAAGCTGACCAGGTTGAAAATTGTGATTCTGCTCAAGAAATTTGGATCGCTCTTCAGAGTACATACGAAGGTACCTCTAATATTCGTGAATCTCGCATTGATTTATTAGTCCATGAGTATGAGGCGTTCTCTATGCTTAATAATGAATCAATCCATGAAATGTATTCTAGATTCACTACTCTCATCAACAAACTTAAAGGCTTAGGTCGTACTTTTCAACCTAAGGATCTTAATCGGAAGATCCTTCGTTCTTTACCTAAAGAATGGCTACCTAAACGTACTGCTATAGAAGATGCAAAATATTTGACTACCTTGCCTATAAATGAGTTAATAGGGTCTCTTCTCAGTCATGAAAATGTTATTAAACAAGTTTCACATGATGATGAAAAACGGATGAAAACTCTGGCCTTTAAGTCCAACACTGTTGATTATGAGTCTGAAGATGACTGTGTGAGTGATTTTGATAGGGAATTTGCCCTTGTTAGTAAGAGATTTCATCGCATGCTTAAGTACAAAAATGATCAAAAACGTCGTCAGGATGACTCTAGATTTGCTTCTACTGACCGTTACAAAGTTGTTTCTCAAGATAGGCTGCCTAATCAGCAGACCAGATTTTTAGAAACAGGTCAATCAGAGCGAGAAGCTCAAGCATGCTATAAATGTGGTAAGTTCAGCCATATCAGAGCTCACTGTCCACAGACTTTGAAGGCAAAAGAGCGAGCAATGAAAGCCACTTGGAGCGACTATGAGTCAGAACCAGATGAGGAACAAGAAGATAATCTGGCATTTATGGCCTTCAGCAATGATCTGGACCTGCAAATTGAAATGACTTCACAGAATGATGAACCAGGTAGCACTAAATCAAATCAGCTATGGTATCTTGACAGTGGGTGTTCCCACCATATGTTTGGTAAGAAAGAACTCTTCTCTACTCTTCAGATCAAATGTGGAGGAAGGGTTGTTTTTGGTGATGACAGTTTCAGCACTATTGTTGGAACAGGAACCATAGGAAAACATCCCTTACCGGTGATAAATAATGTTCTTCTTGTAGAAGGACTCAAACATAATCTTCTTTCAATCAGCCAATTGTGTAGTAGTGGAAACAAAGTCAGGTTTGAGTCTTCTCGTTGCATAGTTGAACGTATCAGTGATGGATTGATTCTGTTTGTTGGGTCTAGGCATAATAATATGTATATCATTAATCTTCAGGACCTTGATGCCTTTAATGAATACTGTTTTGCTGTCTCTTTTCAACAAGAACTCCTGTGGCATCGAAAACTTGGCCATATCAGTTTGTCTAAACTGTCTATGTTGTCCAAACTAAACCTTGCCAGAGGAATTCCATTACTCAGAGATAAAGCAAATTTTTTTTGTGAAACATGTATTTCTGGAAAACAGAACCGAAAATCTTTCAAATCTAAGACTGACATAACCTCTAGCTTTGTTCGAACTGATTCACATGGATCTTTTCGGACCATGCAATGTCACTAGTCTTGGAGGAAAACACTATGTGTTTGTTCTGGTCGATGATTACTCCAGATTTACATGGGTTTATTTTCTAGCTCATAAGGCTGAAACGTTTGCTAAATTTAAAACTTTTTGCCTTGTTGCATGCTGGCCAACTCAAGACAGTGAAAAGTGATAATGGGGGGAGTTCATTGTGGATGAATTTGAAACCTTCTGCAATGATACTGGGATCTCACATATCTTTTCTGCACCTCGCACTCCTCAACAGAATGGAGTTGTTGAGCGAAAAAATCGTACCATTATCGAGTGTGCTCGTACTATGCTCTTGGAATATAATTTGCCTAAGTATTTCTGGGCAGAGGCAGTTAGCACTGCGTGCCATGTTAAAAATCGAGTTATTATTAGGAAAACTCTTAATAAAACTCCCTATGAGCTTCTCAAAAACAAGCCTCCTAATATTTCCTATTTTCACCCCTTCGGTTGTCCTTGTTATGTTCTGAACACTCGTGATCAGCTGGGAAAATTTGATTCTAAATCAGATTTAGCCATCTTTTTAGGATATTCAGTTCGTGGTCAAGCTTTTCGAGTTTATAACAAACGTACTCAGAAGGTTGAAGAATCTGTTCACGTTAGGTTTAATGAGATGACCTCTCCTGCAGATTCATCTTCTACTCCTTTATCCTTTGATCTGTCTTAACTGTCTAATAGCACAGAGATAGCCTCCAAAGATGCAGTTCCTGATCAGACTGAAAGACTTGAAGATAATGAGGAGCTGGCTCCTACAGAAACCAACAGTAAGGAGGCTCCTGTTTCAATTCCTACTGCCCCACCACACATCCAGAAAAGGCACCCGAACGCACAAGTTCTTGGTGTCATCATTGATGGTCTCAAAACTCGAGGCAAATATGTCCCAGGTCAGTATGCCTATGTCTCCCAAGTTGAACCAAAGTCTTATAAAGATGCTCTTAATATTGAAGAATGGGTGTTTGCCATGATTGAAGAATTAACTCAGTTTGAGCACCTACATGTTTGGGATCTAGTTCCTCGCCCTTTAAATGTAACTATTATTGGAACTAAATGGATTTTTCGAAACAAATCGGATGAATTAGGCATAATTATACGCAGCAAAGCTAGATTAGTAGCACAAGGCTACTGTCAAGAAGAAGGAATTGACTATGACGAGACATTTGCACCTGTTGCACGTCTCGAGTCTATTCGGCTTCTTTGTGCTTTTGCTTCATACATGGGATTTCCTTTATTTCAAATGGATGTCAAGAGTGCATTCTTGAATGGAGTTATAGAAGAGGATGTGTATGTTTCTCAACCACCTGGTTTCGTAGATCATAGGTATCCTGATCATGTTTTTAAGTTAAACAAAGCTCTTTATGGACTTAAGCAAGCTCCTCGGGCTTGGTATGATCGGTTGACATCCTTTCTTCATGATCAGAAGTTTGTCCAAGGTTCAGTTGATAAGACTTTGTTTATAAAACAGGAATCAGGTGATCTACTTCTTGTCCAAATCTATGTTGATGACATAGTGTTCGGGTCAACTAATACTCAGATGTGTTTTTCCTTCTGTGAGTCTATGAAAAGTGTTTTCGAAATGAGCCTCATAGGAGAATTAAAATACTTTCTTGGCTTACAAATTAAACAAACTCCCCATGGTACCTTCATTAGTCAATCTAAGTATGTGTCTACTATGCTTCAAAAGTTTGACATGACTGCATTGAATGCTTGCCCAACTCCTATGGCAACTAATGTCAAACTTGATTTAGATGAAACCGGTGAATTGGTTGATGAGTCTAAATATCGTGGCATGATAGGTTCTTTGATCTATTTAACAGCTAGTCGACCAGATATCCAATTTGCTGTGTGTCTTTGTGCTCGCTTTCAGTCTCAACCGAAACAAGGTCATTTGACAGCAGTAAAACACATTTTTCGATACCTAAAAGGCACAAGTGATGTTGGTATTTGGTATGCTAAGCAAGATCAGTTTGATCTTCTTGGTTATACTGACTCTGACTTTGCTGGAAGTCTCACTGATCGAAAAAGTACGTCTGGTTGCTGTCAATTTGTCGGTACTTCATTGGTGTCCTGGTTTTGTAAAAAGCAAGGAGCTGTGGCTCTATCCACGGCAGAGGCCGAATATATTGCCGCTGGCAGTTCTTGTGCTCAGCTCCTTTGGCTTAAGAGTCAAATGAATGATTATGGGTTGCAAGTTTCATCTATCCCTCTGTTCTGTGATAATACGAGTGCAATTTGCATGACTAAGAATCCGGTTCAGCATTCACGAACGAAACATATTGATATTAAATATCATTTTATTCGTGAACTGGTTAAGGAAGGCCTTATTTCCCTGCAGCACATTCCTACGGAATTTCAGTTGGCTGATTTGTTTACTAAGCCCCTTGCTGCTGATCGCTTTACTTTTTTATGCTATGAAATCGGCCTTCGCTCGCTGTCATCTCTCTCTGAGATGATAGGGGAAACAGGATCCTGAGCTGATTGCTTGGGATGCTACTGTGTTGTAATCTTCTGTTTCCTTCTTTTCATGCATTTAATGTAGTGTCTTTTCAATTGCTGCCTTGTATCCTTGAGTTGCCTCGTTTGTTGCTGTTAGGGTTAGGTGAGTCCGTTCTTCTGTGTTTCTTTCTCTTTTTCTGCTCTGTGTGTTTTGTAAGTTTTCTTGCTTTCCTACTTTTGGTGGTTTCCTCGTAGTATTTATAGGCTTAGTAGCTGCGGCTGTTCTCTCATTCTCTCTTCAAAGCTGTTCTAGCCATGGCCCTTCCCTTTCTTCGTACCTTCACAGGAACTCTGTTTCTGGATCCTATTCCAGCCAATGCCCATCGCCACACTCTGTTTTTTGAAAACCGTCAGATTCTACCCACCTATCATGTTCAACTTGATGAACTGGCTGAGGTGGGACTTGATGTGCATCCTTTTATCCAAAATCTTGGCTGGAATTTTCTTCTTTACCACCCGTTTTCAACCATAGTTTGTCCTGATGCAGTCCGGTTCTTTTACTCAAACCTTCGATTTACTGCTGTGCACTCCCGTTTTTTCACCACCCTTGTCTTTGGAAATCTTCTCACTGTTCCAGTCGCTGAAATTGAGCGTGCTCTTGACATCCCTGTCAATGGCGAGAATCTTGCAGACGAGTCTGAACTCGGTCTGTTTAACTTCGATCTCGCTGAAGAATTCCATCAGCTTACTGGTCAGTTTCCTGGTCCAAATCTCTCAATGCCTGTCTCTGCCCTGTTACCTTCCCTCAAAGCTCTCCATTTTTTTATCTCTCGAGTGTTTTTGCCTCGCTCTGGGAATCTGATGATGATAACCCCTGTTGAGCTTTGGGTCTTAGCTCATGCTACTCATGGCATCCCTCTAAACTATGCTCCCTTGTTCTTTGTCTCTGTCATCTCCTTTTGTGATGTGAACATCTCTTCTCCTCTTCCTTTTGGCTGCCTTATCACCTCTCTCCTTCTTCGCCTGCGTGTTAACCTTCATCCCTTCGCCACCATCACCCCTTCACTTTATCTCACTGCCGACGATGTTATGGATCTTCTGGAAATAGCAGTTGAGGGGGAGAATGGCGCCAATAACATACTAGTTATCAGCAGTGACTCTGAATCTTCTAGCAGCAGCTCGGATGATGCACCAGAATTGGAGTCGTTTGCTGCCGCTCTTCATGCTCTTTATGGATCTGATTCAGACAACGAAGCAGCATAGTATCAGAAAGGAGCAAGTTTTTCTCGTAGAGGTTATCTTTAGGGGGAGCAGTTCGTTTTATCGTTATTTAAATTTCTGCTGTGTGAGCCTGTGGTTTGCCTGACCTGGCTGTGGTCGTGAATAGTGTTTTTGAATGTTGGATTGCTGGTTTGCCCGACCTGGCTGTGGTCTTGAATGGTTGTTATTTAACTGAATGTTTGCCCTGAACTAGTTAAGTTCTTGTCTGCCTTGATATTACTCTGTTGTTTGGAGATAGTTTGTTAATTGTTGCAGGATCGTTAGGCAACTCGCTATTTCCAACTTAGGGGGAGATTGTTGGAGAATGGAAAGTCGGAAATCACTCGAAGGAAATCAAGCCCAGCTGTAAAAGTTTCCTAAACTACAAAGATTACCATCTTTGAAGAAATTCAAGTGCAACGGTCGGCCGGCAAATGGTATTTATACCTTTCATGAAGAACAGAGACGGGGCTTTTAGCAAGAAGTGGTATAGGGCTGATTGCTTAGTGGGTTAATCACTACAGAGGCACAAGATCTGTTTGATTAACGATGTAACGGGTCTGGGATTGGGATCCGGGTGACTTTACGTTATTGTTCTTTTGTTGCTTTTGAGTCTGCTATTTTTATCTACTTGCTTGATAGGTTAAATCAATAAAAATCAGAGTCTCCTAGACCTCAGTGAAGTACTGAGTCTAGGACGAGGACGTACCCGGTAGATTGGGGAACCTCGTTAAAATCAGTTGTGTTCTTGTCTCTTGCTGTGTTACTCTGTTTCGATCTCTTCCTCTGTTTTTCCAGGTTCTGCAACAACTTAACTCCTGCTTCCTCGCAGGGAAGAAGACGAACTCAGCCAGCCAGGCTGTGGGCCTAGTCTCGAACAGGCCTTAGCCCAAGTTTGGGTTTAGTTCTGTTATATCTAACTTTGGGCTTTGGTGCTCTTTGAGCCCATTCGAACTCGTCTAACAGAGAGTGATAGAGATTCGTCTTCTCTATCAACCATCAGACTCATTTCCCCCAAATCCTCTCTAACCCTAAATTCGATTTTTCATTCTTCCTCTGATTAACAATATTGGTTGTTTTGGTATTTGTTTGATTATTGTAATGATATAGATTGTTTATATTGGTAGTTTTTGTGTAATGCTATAGATTTATTTATGCAATGAGATTGATGTTTTTCAAAGTGGTAGTGGTTGTCAAATGGATTGGTAGTGATTTCGTTTTTTTTTTTTTACAGAAAGATTGAGAAAAATAAGGAAAGGAGATCTCGCTGGAGATTACAGAAGTGAGAGAAAGAGAGAGAATTATAATTAATAGATTTTTGTAACTACCTAAGGCCAACTTCAATGCTAGTCCCTAAATTTGGGGACCTTCATCTCCAAATTTTGGGGATTATCACAATTTTTATCATTTTTCTTTAATGCTACTGTCTCCAAATTTGAGGATGTACCTTTTTTCTAGTTTTTCCTTACTTGAAAAATGTATTTACAATCATTTTAATATAAATTGTTCATGTTATTTTTTTTAGTTTGTCATCATTTTTAAATACAATTTTTTTGATAGAATTTTTTAAATTCCGAGACTGATTTTTTTTTTGACAAAAATGATTGACATAGTTTGCGTTTACACACAATACTTGAAAATGATAAAGCTGAAGGAGTTCCACACAATAGTTCAAATGATCAAACTAAGAGGTTACACATAACACTTGATAATGATAAAACTTAAAGATTACACACAACACTTGAAATGATAAAAGATGAAACTTATAACATGTCAATAATTGCCTAGAAGAGAATAGTAATTCCCGTAATCTCCTCCTCCGGTCTGACTTGCGTTGGTTGAATAGTTGGGAACATAGTTGAGATCATCTTGATCATACCCCAGAAGCATGTTTTGCTTATTTCTCCAATACTTCCTCTTTCTTGGTGTCAACTTCGACAAGTCACTTTCAAGAAGATCAATGTTTTTCCAAAATAACAGTGATGGTGACAGAAAATGCATACCATATTTTGTTGATTCGTGCCACTTGGTTGATTCCTCTCTACCCTTTGGATAGCTGAATTCCAACACTTGGACAATTTGGTGATGGTGCTCATTCGATTACCCACTTTTTTGATAGTACGAGTTGTGTTTGGATCATTCACTCGAAATATTGCGCCGCTACTCTATCCCAAACCTTTGTCTGTCTTTGATTGACGCCCACAACTTCATCTTCTGATATCGTGACCCAAGAATTGCACAAGTTCTTATCTTCCTCCGCTTTCCAACCCTCTCCTCTCTTGCTTGTCATTGTTTAGTTTTTAGAGGGAGAAAGATGATAGAAATGATGGTGAGATTGACAACAAATTGCACTTCAGTAAGACTAAATTCTAGAGAGAGAGAGGAGAAGATGTCTGAATATATAGAAAATTTTATGATCGTTAGGTATGACCGTTCGGATATGACCGTTAGATGTTACCATTCGGATATAACCGTTAGATATGACCATTGGGTTTGACCGTTAGATATAACCGTTTGGATATGACCTAGGTGGGACTGTTAGGTAAGACAAGGTAGCACATGTTAGGTATGACTGGTAGGTAAGACTATTAGGTAGGATGATTAGGTAGGACTGTTAGGTAAGATACGTTTGGATATGTTCGTCTATAAATACAAATCTCTCATTTGTCATCAATTCAATACTTTTCTGAAACTTGTGGGGATTTACTTGTCGACATACCTTCGTGCACCAAATCTTGCTGATTTAAGGATCCAACTTCGTAAAGCCTCACAACGTATATTCCCTGATATGATTGGATTAATAGTTTGCGTGCAGTGGGAGTGGAGGAACTGTCCTACTTCTTGGACTGGGCAGTACCTGGGGCACAACTATAAACCAACAATCATTCTCGAGACAATGGCTTCTTACAACACCTGGATATGGCATGCTTTCTTTGGCCTGTCTGGGTCGAACAATGACATCAATGTTCTGGGGATGTCTCCGGTGTTTTATCGTATCCTCAACGGATTCGTTCCACGAATACGATTTGAGGTAAACGTTCATACCTATGATTAATGTTATTATTGGCTTATTGTATTTATCCTTCGTGGTCAACTTTAATGAAAACATTCAACAATCCAAGCTCAAACAAAGAAGCCTTGTTCAATCGATGTCAAGAAGCACATCGAAAAGACATAGAGCCGGCCTTTGGAATTCTTCAAGCTAGATGGGCAATCATTCGTGGCCCTGCTAGGTCTTGGGATGTTGCCACAATTAATGATATAATCCTGACATGCATTATATTGTACAACATGATAATCGAGGATGAGCAAGTTGATTCTGACGATGAGATGGAATATATTCTTGATTATTAGGTCCACGACCAACAACCAACTAATGTCGACAAAGATATTCCAACCCTAACCGAGTACTTGGCTAGGAATAATAGGTGGGTTTCGTCAGGACTTGGTCGAGCATATTTGGAACTTGCATGTAAATAATTAGTTGCTTGGTATCAATGTTGGTATGCTTTGTAATTCATTTAAAGTTGTACTTGGTGACAATTTGTTTTGTAATTGAAGAACATATTTTCATTTCAATAATATATTTTTCATTCTTACATCGGTGTAGTTTTTGTTTACACAGCTTCAAGATGATAAACATAAATTTTAAATAGAATGAATTTAATTTAAGTCATTTTATATAATAAAAGAAATTAAAAAATATTAAAAACTTATTAAATACAAATTAAAGAACGCTAAAAAAATTAATTCGAGTCGCATTAATTTCCTATAATTACTTCAGAGAACCCGTAATTAAATACAAATTAAACACTAAAAATAGAGTTTGTGGGCGGGACAACCACTAGCCGGGATGGGATAGCGTCACTTCCCCTATCGAGGCTGTGATTTTCGCTTCCCCCTTCCCCTCCGTCCATCCCCTTCTGCATCCGATAGTGGAGAATATAGCAAGGGCCTTTGTGTAACTTGTTTAATGTAATTAAATTAAAAATAAACAATAAATGCATGTGGAGAATATTGCTTTGCGTGATTTCTGGGATGAATTTTAGCTAACCATAACCGACGATTCTCTTCCCCTTCCATTTCTTGATTCTTTCCCTTCCATAACCGGCCGCATCACTTCGCCGAATATAACTCGTCGCTGCCACCGGTATACAATGGACGATTGAACTAGAGACGACGATGACTTAGATATGGTGGGATATGAATATCCGGGTTTTTATGGTTTCGACTTGAACGTCCCATACGCAAGCAATGCCGACGTGGTAGATGAAGAGGCGTAGAATGGTGGTGGTATTTTGATGGTGGATGATGCTGGAGTTTCCGACATGGAGGATCTGATCAACAAAGAGATCCTAGAGAACTACAAAAAGACGGAAAACAGCAACGCAGAGAACCAGTGTTAGGCATGTAGTGGTATTGGCACAGTTGTAGTATTCTAGTGGTAGTTCGTTAGTAGTAGTAGTGTACTAGAGGTAGCCATGTACTGGTAGTGGGTTAGTGGCAGTAATCTAGTGGTAGACTCTTAGTGGTAATATATTCCTAGTGGTACATGCACATTTATCATGTGGCCTTTAATATTTTTTAAAAGTACAGGTGTGGTATCAATTGTCTTCCCAGTAGACAGATCAACATGGGAGCACTTGCATTTCCAGAATCAAGATGATTTTACATGCTTTTATAAGTGTTTTGCTCACGGAAGAGGCTTCTCGCCAAGAGTTGTTGGAGCGGTGAAGAAAAAAAGGTCTTACTTTCCAAAACCATTCATATTCAAGCAGGATGGACCCAGAAAAATCACGAAGATCTTGTTGACTCTCATGATTCATTTGCTGCAGCGGCCAGGGGGGAGGAGAATCTAGCGTTCACAAAGAGGGATCTGAAAAATTGTACAAAAAAGTGAAGCAGCGGCAGGACAAGAAAAGATACAAGAAGATGGCTCCAGAGTAGCAAGTGAGATGGCAAGAAAACAAATCAATAAGGAGCTGGAAAAACAAGAGGAAAAAAAGCTCAACCTTAATATTGTTGGTTGTTTGTCCAGTTAGATGTTTTATTGAAAACTTGGGGCATGATACAATTAAATTTGTCGCTTGTGGAATATATTATGTTATTCTGATGAGTTTTTGGAGATGCATACTTTTGTTGCTAAACACTAGCTAACCATTTCAAAGTATTCTCATGCAAATGTGCTTGTACGAGTACCACTGATAGTACCTACATGTACGTGTGCCATTGCTAGTTACTTGGTACATCTACCAGTACTATTAGTTGTACATGTACCACTCGTATTTAGTGATACATGTCCCGCTACTAGTTATTCGTTAAGCAACTGGGTAAATTGCAAGTTTGGTCACTAGAATTACTATACAATTTCACGTTTGCCACTAAAATTAATTTATTTAATTCATGTGACCGTTAAATGAGTGACGTGGCAAAAAATTATTTTTTTAATAATTTCCACCTTATTATTACAATAAATTTAAATATAAGTATAACCAAAAAAGGTCGCCTCGGCTATTTGCGGTCGAAAGAACTTCGACCAAGGTCCGCCCCATCATCGTCTCTGAAGATCGGGGGAAGCTGATTCATCGACGAGGGGAAGTTTCACTAACACCGAAATGTAACCCAAGTTGTCGTACACACCACACGTCGTGAAAGTGAAATTTCGGAAATCAGGCACTGCGGGCGCGGGTCTTGCCGCGGAGGAGAGGTTGTGCTGGAGAGAGTCAAGGTTGACAGGGGTGGTGGCGAGCGTGACGGCGGCAAATGATTTGTCGGGTGAGGATTGGAATCAGGTGGCCTTGCTTCATTAACGGAAGCATCACTATGTGCTCGTCGGAGGGAGAAGAATAAGTATTCCCTGCCATTTTGCTCTCTGGATGATATTTAGTAAAATTAAGTATGGGTAAGACACGAGCTATCAATACGAATTGCACTATATCTGTTGTTACGAGAATCAAGCCATCGTAACTATTGGGCCTCGATCTGGGCTTGGTTATTTTAATATTTAGTATTTTACTAGTAATTGTCTTTAATTGTGTTTTCCTTGTTTAAGTAGGATTTGGTTATTGTTAGTAATTTCCTTATAGGAGTAGTAGTCATGTTTTAGATAGGATAAGGTAGAAACTTCTATGACTATAAATATGTGCTTGGTCTTTCGCTTAATGTAATGTTGAAGATTGTAATACAATAGTAGTTGTAGTTATATTCGTTCCTCTGAATATTCTCTTCGTTCTAACTCTCTTTCTCACGAATGTCTTTCAACATCAACGATGCACGTTACGCGAAGGTTCTCACCAGAAAAATACACGTAACAATTGGTATCAAAGTCTGGTTGCTCTGTGACTAACGTGATCCGATAAAATGGTGCTAAAGAAGGGTACACAAGCAATGACGACCTCCGACCAGCCGCGCGATCGACGAGGAGCTCCTTCAGGGTCTCCTCCATGCGCAGCAGGACGCCACCGCGCGGATTGACGCGACCGGCCAAGTACAACATGGCGTCGAAGAGGGAGTCTTGAAGGTTAAGGCCACCATGTCGCTACTCCAGACATCCTTCGTGCAGCAAGTTCAGACGGATATCATGCAAAGCCAGGCGGATATGGCGTAACAGTTCCAAGATGCAATGGCGTAGCAACATGCAACCTTGTTGGAGATGATGAGGCAACTCATCACGATCTCCTGCGAGGGGAAGACAGCGGCGAGCTAGTCTCCAATGCAGCATTCGATCGTGGACGTATCGGAGGGGGAGAAGCTCAAAGGGGTGATGGCGGACGAGGAGGTCGCGGCGGGTAAGCTCGTCCCGAAACCGCACACGATGGGCGGTTCGGGACGCACGGCGAACCGCGGCAGTCGCAACGACGACAGGGTGGACGTGGAGGCATCGATCGTCGTGATCGGGCCGGAGTGGGGACTTCTCGCGACCAATGGCGGCGCTGCAAGTCTCATTTCCTCCGGGCTTCATCGGCGACGACGCAAACCCAGTCAGTTTTGGGAGGGGTCTCGTCGATGAGGGAATCTGTGAGACAGGCCAGAAGCAGCGGCGGGCGCGGGGCGGAGTCCGACCAGGCTGGGATGGAGGCGGCGACCTGGGCCGGTCACGGGCGAGCGGAACTTCTGGGCTAGTGGTGGCAGTGGTTGGATCGCGCTTATCACATGGAAACTCCGGAAGAACATAAGTTGCTCTTGGCATCTTATCACATGGAGAGAGATGCCAACTAGTGGTGGCAGTGGTTGGATCGCGCTTATACGACATCGGGTTTGACAATGACATGGCTTCGGTTTCGAGAAGAGCTATGGGAAAGATTTGGGTCGTTCGATAACGTCTCTTGCTACGAGGCGCTTGCCAAAGTCAAGCAAACTGGTTCCTTGAGTGACTACTTGTTGACTTTCGAGAAATTGGGTAACCTGTGCTTTGGGTGGACCAAAGAGGCGCTAGTGGGTTCATTTATTGGTGGTCTCAAATCTGAAATTTTTGATGCAATTCGCATCATCAATCTAGAGACTATGCGAGAGGAAATACGACTTGCCAAGGTGAAAAATGAAGAGCTGACAAAGCATCAAGGAGTGAAAGGAATCCACCGCGAGCAACCATGGAGGCCACGGCCGAGCCATCACCACCTCCACTGCAGATCACACCGCCGCGCAACCAATATGCTAGGAGGATATTTCCAGAGGAGGTAGCACGTCGCCGGGCGCAAGGAATTTGCTTCCATTGCGATGAACGTTTTACGATTGGCCATCTTTTTGCCAACAAGAACGTTCTACTAATGATAGGCGCGTGTACCGACTAGGAGGAAGGTCAATTCATCCATGAAGATGATCAACCTTGAGGACAAGGTTACTGCGAAGGGGGGAGGAATGTTATGAGAATCAAGCCATCCTAACTATTGGGCCTCGATCTGGGCTTGATTATTTTATTATTTAGTATTTTACTATTAATTGTCTTTAATTGTGTTTTCCTTGTTTAAGTAGGATTTGGTTATTGTTAGTAATTTCCTTATAGGAGTAGGAGTCATGTTCTAGATAGGATAAGGTAGAGGCTTTTATGCCTATAAATATGTACTTGGTCTTTCGGTTAATGTCATGTTAAAGATTGGAATCCAATAGTAGTTGTAGTTATCTTCGTTCCTCTGAATATTCTCTTCATTCTAACTCTCTTTCTTACGAATATCTTTCAATATCGACGACCCACGTTACGCGAAGGTTGTCACCGGAGAAATACACGTAACATATGTACAGAAGGGTATAGATGAATCCTAATCCTTATCAAACTCATTCATGCGCCTTGTTTGGTATTGTGATGCAGATCCAGCTTTATAATTTTTTATGCCACATCCTCCTCAGCTGCTTGGGTAATTCCTTGTTCACACAAGTATTTTACTCCATTCGATCAAAGGAGCACAACTTGGTGTTCAAGGAACTACACGATCAGGTATCTAGATGGGAGTTTCATTTTGATTTGATCTTGCCTGGTTCAACGATTGAAAAGTCATGATCGGCGCCCAAATCCGAACCTCCCCCCTCTAACGAGTCTATCCAAATCCCCACCGCACAATCTCATCATCTCCTTAACACCGGATCGGGGCCAGCGACACTCTGATGCCGAAAACCCAGTCCCTTGCCCTAGCTCCTCCCGCCGCCGTCGTCGTTCCCCTGCATCAGCCAGCGGAAAGAAAAACAGCATGTCGCTTCCAGGAAGCTACTCCGCCATGTGAGGTCAATATTCCGCTCCTTCCCGATCATAACCCTGACCACCGCGTGCAAGTTCCCAGGCAGTGGGATCTGGATGACAGGATCTCTATTAAAGATAGTAAGGTTTGCAGTGGAGGTTAAATTAGAAGAAGTTATGTTTTCAGTTCCCTGGTTTCCGGGGAATTGTCGGTTTAGGATTAGTCAGCTTCCGCGGATCTTCAGAGACATCTATAGGACGGACCTTGGTCGGAGTTCTTTCGGGCGTAGAGAGTAGGGCCAACCATTTTTTGTTTTATTTTTTTTAATTTATTGTAATAATGAGGTGGAACTTACTAAATTTTATTTTTTATTATTTTTATTCGACACATCACTCATTTAACGGTCAACTATAAAGGTTGAATGTCAAATAAGCAAAAGTTAACAGAGACTAACGAAGAGTGACCAAACTTGAACTGTTAAACTAATCTTAGTGACCATAAATGGAATAAATTTATTTTAGTGGCAAACGTGTAATTCTATAGTAATTCTAGTGACCAAACTTGCAATTTACCCTTAAGGAAGTACTAGTACTTACGAATACTAGTTATTGGTACATGTACCAAAAATAGTCTAAGTGTAATTAGAGAATGAACTAGTGCTTGATATAACGGCAAAATTACCAATGGAACACAAAATCATAATAATTTCCAACCAACATTAGTGGTTTTCTCCAACAAAATTGATTCGAATTAAAAAAAATTATAATTAAAAGTCAACAAATGTTCAAGCTTTGTTCGTACTCCATAACGTACATAAACCAATAGAATACTCCTCAACAGTTGGAAAAGAACTACTGCTGGGTCATCTGAGTATATCCACGGAGTAGTGGTTCCTTTATATCAATAGCTTTCTCTACCTCCTCAAGCTTTAGATTACTTGGGTCACCAATTATACTTTTAACCAGCTCTGCAGACTTGTTCATTAGATAACTTCTTATGCTCCATTGTTTCTTTCATTCACCAACAAGTTTCCCTTCCTGGTGCCAAAATAAGAGCTACATTGTTAGACATATTGAATACAACTTACAATACTACCACTACCAAACACTCAACAGTGGTAGTGTCGGAAATGTCTGTGATACATGTACCAGTAGTGGTACTCTGACATGTACCACTGAACCTGGTACCAGTACCATTGCTTCTGCAGTGGTACCACGAAGCCAATTGAAAGTAACAATATTGGATTCCAAGGTTGGATTCTGAAGACAAAAACTTGCGTGATAAAGAATCCTAACCTGCGAAGTTTTGCACTGCCGCAGGAAGGGTCGACCGCGGAAGGAACTCTGTTGATGCACTAAAAGAACAAAAAATAAACTAAGTTGTTAGACCTTGGATGAAAGCAGGGTTTGCCGCTGAGAAACGATGAACGACGAGGGGGAAAGGACGTCGGGAATCCATGTCTTGGGCAAAGTAAGGGAGAGATGACAAAGCATGATTCTGAAAGAAAATTCAATCATTTGAATTTAAGAAGGGTGTGGAGGAAATAGAGCGGATGCACCTCTACTCTAGACGACGTGGTCTTCGAACCAAGTGGAGAAACTAGCGAGATGTTGGATGGAAAGAAAAGGCGGAGATGACGTTGATCAGTGATGGTGCACAGGTTTCGTTTGGGGGTTTGGGAGCAGATGGAGGGGAAATGGTTTGGGGGAAAGAGAACGGTTTATTGCGAGAAGGTGGCTATTTAGTCGCCGATAATCTTTCCCCCTAAATCGGATGTCGCGCCCATAATAGGCAGGGTGGTTGAAATTATCCAGTGCGGCAACTTTTTCCCCCCCTGATGAGTATAGACCATAAGATCATTAGGAAGGGGGAAGGACGGCTGTAAAGGGGGAAGCGAAACAGGGGCTTGTGACGCTATCTAATTCACTACCAGCCCGGGGCTGTTTCTTCCCAGGAATCGCCATTTTGCTTCCCCAAAATTGACGACACAGATGTCGATTCTCCCTATTAATGGCGCTCTTCGCCATTTAAAGCTCCGCGTTGGAGCCAACCCTACACCATTAATGGCGACTTTCCCAATTATAGGGTTCCCATTGGACTCAGCCTAACTACGTCAAATCTACTTGCATTTGATTGTTGGATTTTGGTGGTGATTGAAATTACCATAAGCAGAGTTTATTCTGTATCATATTGGTGAAATTGAGTAAGTAAAAGGTTGAGTAAAAGTTGGGAATTTATATTGTTGTTTGTTTGGCTTCATATTGGGTCAAAAAAGAATTAGGGTGTTTAGATGCAGGATTGTAATGAGGGATTTGTGAGAGATTTTAAAACAAACCTTCAGGGATTTGTGAGAGACTTTAAAACAAACCTTCATTGTTTCAGTTTTTAAAACAATCTTGCGTTTGAGAAGATGAGAGGTTGTGGGAGATTTATTAGCTAATAGTTTGATGGAGTTGTGAAGCCTTCCCTAATGGTTATGGGTACTGGATTTTGCTTGCTAATTGTGTTCACTTTATTTGTTTACTTTCTGTTGCTACTTGAATAGTCTCTATTACATTGTCTTTGAGTAAAGAGGTTCCAGCTAACTTTGTTTGTCCTCTGCATTTATTGGGTTGATGAGACATGATATGCTAGTGGAGTGGGATACTGTTTGAATGAGATGTTAGCTTTCTGTTCTCTGATGTTCCTTGTGCTGAGGTACAATAGAAGAGAGCAAAAGATTACCACTAAGAAACTATCCTATAGTAAAGAAATCATTAAAAGGGATCGTAACAAATTTCAGTCCTCTGTGAGATCCTCATCCAAGTATGAAACACCTTTTTCGCCTTTGCTAATAATAAAGCCTTGGATCATTGTTAGAAACACTGACCACACTATTAAATTTTCAAACCATTAAGGTCTTGTGTTTGAGATGGTCGATGAGTCAGGTCTATTGCTTACTTTTATACAATGGGAGGACTTGCTAATGACTAGTTTTGAGTTCAAAATAAGTTATTTTTGCATATATGATTCAGATGCTTTATGCACTTGTGTGTTTATATAATAAATAACTTAGAGGTACAGGCATGGCATACTTATATGCAGAAAATTTTATTTCCATTTTCCTATCTTTCTAATTATTTTTTAGAAGTTATCTTTCATTATTAACTAGATATGCATGTTCGCTTGCGCTTCGTGGCGAGTTCAAGATAAAACGGTAAATGTGTTGTTATGAAATAATTAGTGAAATGTATCTCGTATGGCATAACTCCAAAAACTGTAGTAAAAATCACTAAGATTTTGACGGAGAGGTTCGTAGTAATATGCACTCGCTGGCCAATGAATTTATAAATTAGAGGACATCGATCTACATATTTGGAGCTCAACAACTGTTACTTAGAGTGTTTGCAAGGTTTACGCTTGTTTTGGATGCCATTTTAACCATTTTATTGAAGAGCGAGAAAGAGTTGAGTAAGAATGCAAAACAAAATCCAAATAAAAAGTACGAATAATGAATGATATACACATATTAGAAGATTTCACTGTCATTTTTCTCTTTGAGCTAAAACTCGAGAGAGATGACTAAAGACGTAAAACCAAATTCGAACAAATATATCAATGATGCCCTTCTATTCTTCAATTATATGCTCAATTTTTGTTTTACTAAGATTTTTGTTTCTAAGTAAGAAGTAATATTTCAATTTTTACATAATATAATTTTTCAATTGTGTGAATCGATTAATGAAACAATATAACCGAAGAACAAAATAAGAAAATTTGTTTTCATTCACAAATAAAACCATGTTGAAACTACGGAGTCAATCTTTCATTAGAACAATATACTATACATATAAAGTATGAAGATAAATTGGACTTGGTAGACAATGAGCTATCATATTCCAAATTGAACTCTATAAAAGAAAATGTTTGAATATGAAACTCGCAAAGATTGTCAATATATAAGATTTTAAAACGAAATGCATTCTCGAAATGTGTGTGATCTAATACATGCGATTAGTTCAACTTGAGTTGAATAGTCAGAAAACTCATAAAGATTGTTAATCTATAAGAATTCAAAAATTTATAAATTCTAAAACAAAAATACATTGTCAAAATCCGCGTGATCAAAATAAGTGTGATTATTCAACTTTGAATTGAATAGGTGGAAAAATAAAAAAAGATTGTTAATCTATGAATTTAAAAATTGAAAATACATGTGAATCGTGATTGGAATATGCATGATCAATATAATCATCCTCTAACTGAATAGTCGAAAAAACTCACAAGAAATGTCATTTGGTAGAAATTCGAAAGCGAAAAATGCAATACATATAATCAGAATACGCATGATGGATGGCCGTATATGAATTCCCAAATCTCTTCAAGATGGTAAAAAATTAGTCAACAATTGGAGAAGTGGAGTTTTTCTAGACCAAATAGAATTTCCACTAAAGTTCATGATAATTACAAAAATCCACTTAATGAATAATAAACCCAAAACCAAGACTTTTATATAAGAATCACTCCAATTACACGCAACAATGACATTAATAATCAGTAGCAACATGTATGATATGCCTATCTACTGTTGAAATGACAAGTCTGATTTGTCGATTCTCAGACTGTTGCAGGCTGCTCAAAAAGGGGAAGTGCTTAAATCAAGCAAATCAAAGAGGCTCTCTCCAACGGCTAGTTTCAGAGCTATATATATATATGTATTCTAAGGAGTTCTCTTCTTTGCGATACTTATGTAGGAACCAAAGCTAGTGGTATAGGTCTGAGCTTTAATTTACAGAAGGGTGGACAGTATAGGGGTAGAGGTTCTATATTGTGGTGGCATAACTGGATTGGGTAGTAATATGGGGAATTTCAATTCATTTCGTCTTTTACAGAGTCTTTTGTAATTGTGTTGATTCAAAATATAAATAGAATCTCTTGGGATCTGTGATCCTGGGACGAGGACTTAGTCATTGCACAAGGGTGAACCTCGTTAAAAATATCGTGTGTTCCTCTCTTCTCCTTGCTCTTTCTTCCCCTGTTCAGCTACGTTTTTTATTCTGCTTTTCGTGTTCTTCAGAGAAGAACAAGACAATATTTGTTCTGATCTTTGGGGCTCAAGTGGTCTTCAGCCCAATAGTATTTGTATCTTGTTTGAGGCCCATTTGTTCGATTTGAGCCCATCTGTGGAATGGGATCTTTTGGCGAAGAGCTAGACATCAAAGTCTTCTCTTTACTGAGCCAATCCCCTTATGTCCCTTCTCCTGCTCAAATCAAAATCCCTAATTCTCTTTAAATTTCTTGCTTCTAATCGTGCCTCGATTTCAATTGGTATCAGAGCTCTGCCTTGACGAAGCTCACTGTTGCCAAGGTAATCGATCCAATGGCGTCAAGCTCGTTCGGGCAAGCCACTCTCAACCATCCTCCTATTTTCACAGGGTCAAACTATACAACCTGGAAAAAGAGGATGAAGCAATTTATGTGGGGAGTGGATGAAGAGTTGTGGTTGACTGTCCAAAACGGACCCGTTCAGATGAACATGGATGAGCAACAAACTTGGTTGGCAGCCCAGAAGAAAAGCGCACAATTAAACCAAAGGGTGATGCATGTACTTCAGACGGCAATGAATCCAGATGAAGCAGACCAAGTCGAGAATTTTGAAACGACAAACGAAATCTGGGAAGCTTTGGAAAGTACTTATGAAGGTACCTCTAACATTAAAGAATATCATATTGATTTATTGATGCATGATTACGAGTCTTTCAACATGCTTGAAGGGGAGGGAATACATGAAATGTATTCTCGATTTACTGTTCTTGTCAATAAATTGAAAGGATTAGGAAGGTCATCTCAGAGTAAGGATCTAAACCGCAAAATTCTTAGATCTTTGCCCAAGGAATGGCTACCAAAATGTATTGCTATTAAAGAAGCTAAGAATCTGTCTACGTTACCTACAAATGAACTGATAGGGGAAGAGGATGAGAAAAGAAAGAATAACTTAGCTTTTAAATCCAGAGTTGTTGAGTATGACTCTGACAGTGAAAGTGATTTTGAAAAGGAGTTTGATTTAGTCAGCAAGAAATTTCATCGTATGCTTAAATATAAAAATGAGCAGAAACGTTATTCTAATGATTCAAAACCTGTGTATTATGATCATACAAAAGTAGTTATCAAGAAGGCTGCCCCAACAGCAGACCAGATTTTCTGAGATAGGTCAGCAAGACAGGGAACCCCAGGCATGCTACAAATGCGGAAAGCTTGGTCATATCAGGGCACAATGTCCACAAACATTAAGAGCTAAAGAGAAAGTTATGAAGGCTTCATGGAGTGACTATGACCCAGAGCCAGAAGAGTCAAGATCAGATGAAGAGCTTATATGGCTACTAAAGTCATAAATTCAGAAGATGAGACAGCTCTCCACTCAGACTTGAACAACCAAGATGACAAAAATTGGTACTTAGATAGTGGTTGCTCTCATCACATGTATGGTAAGAAATCTCTTTTCTCTTCTCTAAGACCTAATAATGGTGGTAAAGTATTTTTTGGAGATAATGGTCATGGGAATATCGTTGGATGCGGTACTATAGGGGATCTCCTTCACCCTCTTTTCGAGATGTCGTACTTGTTGAAGGGTTGAAACATAATCTCTTGTCTATAAGCCAATTATGCAGTAATGGAAATCAAGTTGCTTTTAAAGCAGACTATTGCATTGTTGAAAGAGTTAGGGATGGGAAAATTATGTTTGTTGGAAACAGAATAAATAATATGTATGTCATTGATCTCAGTGATTTAAGTGCTTTTAATGAAACTTGCTTTGTTGCTTCAAACCATTTGGAGATGCTATGGCACAGGAAGATGGGTAACTTAAGTTTACCTAAACTAGTGGCTTTGTCAAAATCCAATTGTATTCGTGGTATGCCCATTTAAAAAAAAAGGCTGATTTCTTTTGTGAGACGTTCATTTCTGGTAAACACATCAGAAAATCTTTCAAACCTAAACCAGATATAGTCACAAACAGTACATAACCTGATCCATATGGATTTATTTGGTTCTTGTAATGTGACAAGTTTAGGTGGAAAGAATTATGTTTTTGTACTTGTTGATGATTACTCTAGGTATTTGTGGGTTTACTTTCTGTCTCATAAGGATGAAGCTTTGAACAAATTCAAAATCTTTGTTATACTCTATAATGGCCAGATCAATACTATTAAAAGTGACAATTCTATCATTGCATAATCCAATTCTATCATTGCAGAAACTCCTTTGGAATCTAAGGAAGACACTCAAGATGACTCTTCTTCCAATAAGCCCTTTGCACCACCTCACATACAGAAGCGTCATCCTACGGATCAAGTTATTGGAGATCTCAATGACAAACTAAGAACTCGAGGTAAGTACACCCCTGTCCAGTACGCTTTTGTTTCCCAGCATAAATGTGAGAATTACAAAGAAGCCTTAAAAGATGAAAAATGGTTACTTGCTATGCAAGAAGAATTAACTCAATTCGAGTATCTTCAACTGTGATTGGCACTAAATGGATTTTTAGAAATAATACTATTGAATATGGTCTTATTATTCGAAATAAAGCTCGTTTAGTTGCTCAAGGATACAATCAAGAAAAAGGTATAGACTATGATGAAACGTTCGCTCCTACAACACGTCTGGAGTTTATCCGACTGTTATGTGCGTGTCATATGAACTTTCCCTTATTTCAAATGGACGTCAAAAGTGCCTTCTTGAATGGGGAAATTCATGAAGAAGTTTGTCTCTTAGCCACCTGGGTTTGTCAACCATCTGTTTCCTGATCATGTTTTTAAGTTACGCAAAGCATTATACGGTCTTAAACAGGCACCTCGTGCCTGGTATGAACGTTTAACTGCCTTTCTTCGAGATCATGGTTTTAATCAAGGATCGGTTGATAAAACAATATTTACTAAGCGAGAGTCTGATGATCATCTTCTAGTTCAGATATATGTAGATGACATTGTTTTTGGATCCACTAATCCAAACATGTGTGCTAAGTTCTGTAATTCCATGAAACAAGTGTTTGAAATGAGCATGATGGGAGAGTTACAGTACTTTCTCGTACTCCAAATCAAACAGACATTGCATGGAACCTTCATATCTTAATCTAAGTATATCGCCATCATGTTAACCAAATTGGGCTTCCTCTCGCGAATCCTTCTCCCACTATCATGGCAACTACTGCCAAATTAGACAAAGATAAGGCTGGTTCTTCAGTCGATGAATCTAAATTCCGTGCGATGATCGGTTCTCTTTTGTATCTTACAACCAGTCAACCAGATATACAGCATAGTGTATGCTTGTGTGCTCGATTTCAAGGCAACCCTAAGGAAAGCCATTTAAGTGCTGTTAAACGCATTTTTAGATATATAAAAGGAACTCCTGATGTAAGTCTGTGGTATCCTAAGCATGATAATTTTGATCTTGTGGGGTATAGCGATTCAAATTTTGTTGGGACTTTTACTGACCGTCATAGTACATCAGGAAGTTGTCAGTTTGTTGGCACTTCACTTGTCTCCTGGTCTTGTAAAAAACAAGCTATTGTTGCTCTATCAACCGCAGAAGCAGAATACATTGCTGCTGGCAGCACATGTACTCAACTTCTTTGGCTCAAAAATCAGCTTTCTGATTATGACCTTCATTTTTCAGCTGTTCTTCTTTTTTGTGACAACACTAGTGCTATTTGCATATAAAAAACCATGTTCATCACTCACGTACTAAACACATAGATATAAAATACCATTTTCTTCATGAGTTGGTTCAAACAGGATGCATTCTTCTCCAACATATTAGAACTGAGTATCAGCTTACAGATCTGTTTACCAAACCCTTGGGGACTGACCGATTTACTTTTCTTTGCCATGAAATTGGATTGCGATCTTCTCAATCCATTTCAAATTTTTCGATACCTTAATGGTATCCTTCCTGCCTTTTTATTTTTATTTTTCTTTCTGTTTCTTGTCGTTTTAGTTTCCTTCTTTTGATTTTTCGTTCTTGGTGCTCTTATTCCTGTTTAGTATCGTTCTTTCCTTGTTTTTGCTTGCTGCGGGTCTATTTATTTGTGTGTCTCTCTGTGTCTCTGTATTCCATGTGTGTGTCTTGTTGAGTGTTTGTGAGTCTCCCCATCATGGCCTACTCCTTTGATCTCACCTACTCTGGAAATTTCTTTCATGATCCCCTCTATCAGAACTACCACCGTCATTCTCAATCGTTTGCTCATCGCCCTATCTATCATACCCTCCTTGTTCCTTTATAGATGACTTCACCAGAATGATGTGGGTATTCTTTCTGGAGCAAAAGTCAGAAGCTTTTCCCAAGTTCCTTCAATTCCAAGCAGTAGCTGAGAATGAAAGCGACCATCAAATCAAAATTCTCCGAACAGATCGTGGAGGAGAATTTATTTATACTCCTTTCATGGAGTATTGTCGCAACAGTGGAATCAAAAGGCAGCTGACGGTCCGTTACACACCACAACCAAATGGCGTGGCAGAACGGAAAAACCGCACGATTGTGGAGATGGCGAGAATTATGCTCAAAGCCAAAAATCCTCCCAACAACTTGTGGGCAGAAGCAGTCAACACAACAATTTACATCCTCAATAGATCACCAACCAAAGCAGTTCGGAATAAGACACCAATACATGTGTGGCACCACAGGAGGCCACAGGTGGATCACCTCAAAGTCTTTAGGTGCATAGCTTATGCACATATCTCTACTCCAAACAGAGACCAGAAGGGAGAGAAGCTGATCTTCACCAGCTATAGTGATGAATCCAAAGGCTATCATCTTTACAACCCAGTAAAGAACGAGCTGGTGGTTTCCCGAGATGTGATCTTTGATGAGATGGCGGAGTGGAATTGGGAAAATCCAATTTCTCAATCTCCACCAAGTTATGAAATTCTGGAGGACTCAACAACTCCAGAAGAACCCAACAATGACCTAGATCCAGTTGCAAGTCCAAAAAGAAATTTTGCACCTAGCCTAGAAGGAGACAACTTCGGAGACGTAGTAACACACTCAAATTCACCTCCGTTAAAAACAAGGTCTTTATAAGAAATTTATGAAACAAGTCATGTTGCATATTTTTCTTGTGAACCTCAAGTCTTTGAAGAAGCATACAAAGAAGAAGTTTGGAGCGAGGCAATGGATGCAGAAATTTCCATGATCGAGAAAAACAAGACATGGGAGCTTGTTGATCAACCGGAAGACAAGCCGGTTATAGGTCTCAAATGGATCTATAAGGTCAAATTCAATGAAAATGGTTCTATCCAGAAGTACAAAGCTCAACTGGTGGCAGAGGGTTATTCACAACAGCCTGGAGCAAGCAACAAGAGCCTCGAGACTATCAGAACAGTTCCTGCTCTAGCTGCACAACTGGAGTTACCAGTATACCAGCTGGATGTCAAATCAACATTTCTGAATGGAGAACTGGAAGAAGAAGTCTATGTGGAACAACCACGAGGCTATGAGAAGAAAGGAGAAGAAGACAAAGTCTATCGTCTCCGAAAGGCTTTGTACGGGCTGAAGCAAGCACCAAAAGCATGGATCAGCATAATCGATCGATATTTTTAGCATAACGGATTTCAAAGAAGTCCAAGTGAAGCATCTCTCTACATCAAAAAGGGAGAAGGCAAAAATTTTCTAATGGTGTGTTTGTACGTTGATTACTTAATTTACACAGGTACAAGTCAGCATATGATCGAAGAATTTAAAAGTACCATGATGAAAGAATTCGAAATGACGGACTTAGGACTCATGAAGTATTTTCTTGGGATCCAAGTGAAGCAGTCACCTGGAGAAATTTTCATTTCACAGGAGAAGTACACTGAAGATATGCTGAAAAGATTTCACATGGCAACGTGCAAACCAATCTCAACACTAATGGCGGTAAACGAGAAATTGCAACACAGTGATTGATGACTCGATATTTACACATGTTTTCCCCTTTGTTTCTTGATCGTTTAAGCTTGCATTATCGCTTATTTGGCATATTTTATGCTAGGTTGTGTTCCTTTTTCACATTTCAGGTCCTAGCATGTAAATTGAAGCATAGGCGCAAGTTTGAAGTCAATCGGAGATCATTCGGCAATTCGGGAGAAGAAACACGAGCATGACCTGAGGAATAATGGACTTATACCTCATATTATGGACAAATAATCATGGAATTTTGTCATGAAAAGAAAGAGGACTAGACTACGAGCGTCTGGGATCAAACGGGGACTGATTCGGAGTCCGGACGAGGGAGAAATGAAGCATTAAACAGAGGCTGAGCAAGCCACACGGGCACGACCCACACGGCCGTGTGAACTAGCCATGTGGCCGTGTGGAAATCACCGAGACCTCACACGGGCATCTGGGAAAGTCACACGGCCGTGTGGCCTGGCTGTATGATCGGGAATTTCTGGTTAAAACCCGATTTTCAGCAAAAGGAAAGGAGAGAGCTGGGTTTTGGTTCCCAAACACCCAAGGGACGAACCCTAGAGAGAGAGAGCGACTTGGGAACATTCTTAGAGCTATTTTGGAGGATTTCTTCGCCATTGGAGCTCGGGAATCAAGCTTGGAGATGGAGATTGAAGATCTAGATCAGATTTCTGCAGTCTCTCTCTTCTCTATGGAGCAACTTCCCTTCACTTAGGTTTTGAGGAACCCTAGTTTCATGTGTTAGGATCTTTCTTGTATGAAGTTTTGGATGCTATATTGTTTGATTATAATCGATTGAGGCATGATTTATTGAGTCAATTGAATCTTTATCAAATTCTCTTGATTTCTGCTTTAACCTATGATAGATAGAATCTGATTAGGTTAAGAGAGCTTCCTTGATTGATAGTGGTGAATTGGTTGTGCGAGAGTCAACCAATTCACTGCTTTGTACTGGAATTCATTCCAGTAGTGGAGATCTGTGTGAATCGCCTTAGCAGTCTATCCCGGTGAAGGCTAGTCGCCTGCCGGGTATTCTGTCTAAGAGGGCTTGGTCAGCTTAAGAGATTCCAAGCTAATTTAGGATCTTCCGCAGTTTAATCAACAGTAGACCAACCAAAAGTAATTGCAACTTGGACCTAATTGAGGAGCTAGGGGGAATCATACCTAAGTGAGTTCCCAACTTGTAATTAGTAGAGTAGTTAGTAGAGTAGTTTATAAATCAATCCTTAATCTAGTTTGCTAGATAATGAACTGAAGCTGAGTAATAGTAACTCTAGAGGCCCGTGGATTCGATATTTATTACTTGTGCCACTATACTGCAGTCCCTTTCATTCGTTACACTTGGCCATTGTTAGGTGCTGTGTTTTAGCGTGTCAAGTTTTTGGCGCCGTTGCCAGGGACTTTCTAGATTATTAGGAAAGGCGGAAGTTTGTTACTTTAGCGTTTTTCTTTTGTTTTCCGCCCTTGCTTTTCACTTGGGTGTTTTTTGTTTTTGTTGGTGCAGATCTGAATCATGGACCCTCATGCCTTCTCCAACCATTGGGGGTATCCACCACCATCCGAGTGGTATTACCCCAAGACTCCCTAGAGTAACCAAGGAGGAGAAGACTATGGAGTCGGGTTTCAGTACCAACCCCCCTACTACGAAGAACAATCAGACCCCTGGGTATTTCAAGAACAATCTCCTTATCAAGATGAATTCCTCCCACAACAAGAAGGACCATCAGATCTTGGGTTTGCCACAGCCTTCACGGACGATCCGGCAGAGCCAAGCTACACTCCACAGCCGGATCTAAACTATCACTTGAGGCTTCTCATGGAGCAGATTGCTCGAGTACCTGAGAGATCCTTTCCCGAGATGGATCCTCATATCCAGGCCATTGCCCAAACTGACTTCTCATTTCCCCGTGAAACAGAGGATACCCTTAGGAGCATAAAGGAGCACATAGAGGTCATTGAGAAAGCCTGTTCACAGTTTTCTCAAGACAACCTTTATGCTGCCATACAAGTAGAGGTGGAGGAAGAAGAAGGCAATCATGAGGATGTTGAGGAGCATACAGAAGTTGTCAAGGAAAGCTCCCATGATAATCATGATCAAGTGTATCCTCTGGTGGTAGATCACAACTTTCCCCATTTCCGCTCTGACATGCTGGGCCCGAGCGAGGAGATGCAAGCTGAACTTATTGAGAACCTTGCATGGCGACTTGCTCTCCAATCAGTTATGGAAGAAGAAGAGAGAGAAAGGGTGAGGAAAGAAGTTGTGGAGGATGAGGAAGAAAGCAAAGAAGAGGTAGTTCTTGATCTTTTCCGAGGAGAGAGACCACATTTTGAAGAAGGAAGGGGGGTTGAAGAAGCAAGTGGTGTCCAGGCTGAGGATGAAGTCGAGGTGGAAGAGGCTTGCACCGGACCTATAATACAAGTAATATCCCCGCCAAACTTCGAGGAACTGCTTAACAAGGACCCATTTGCAGTGTCTCTTTGCCAGACCAAGGCCACATCGACATCCGTCCCTCTTGGTGGACGCGATGGTGGCCAATCGATGCTGTCATATCTGGTTTGGGGAAATGGGACGAGAGAAGAGAAGAAGAGGTCTCGAGGATGGAGACTTTATCTGCATCAAGTGCACGAGCTTCCATCACCAGTCATACCACATGCTCGTGACTTGCGACTCCACCTCATTGACGAGAACCTCAACTTCAAGGAGGTTCTAGCATGGACCGAAACTTAGGAGCCATCGTCCGGCTCACGACGTGAAAGAAGCGCTTGTTGGGAGGCAACCCAACTAGTCGGTTTGAATTTCTTTCTCCATTTCTCCTCGGTTTAGTCATTTTTTATTTGATTTTAGAGTCAGTAACTCACTCAACCTTTGTGAGATTTTGTGTGGTGTTTGTGTTCTGATTACTCTCTCTTCCTGGAATGCACCGCCTGCCCCGTCCATCATCATTCACCCTTGATCTGGTAACTTCGTTCTACCCTCCTTATCTTTCCTCCATTGAGGACAATGTCATTCTTAAGTGTGGGGGGATGTTCGATTATGTATGCGGGTGAATGTTTGGTTGTTTGTGTGCTTGGGGCCTAGTCCACTGTACAAATTTTATTTTAAATTAGAGGGCTCCAAGTACGTGCTTCCTTGCAAATTGCCTGCTCAGTATGCTTTGAATTGACAGTCTCTATAGTAATGTGCAACCTAGGGAGGTAGTGTAGCACTATGGAGGATGTTGAAGTATAAGATTTTTCCTATCTAGCTCTGTGCTGTGTCAGTTGATTTTGTGAATTAGTGGAGCTAAGACCGTTGAATTCATGTGGTAATGTGGACTCTGTTTGAATTGTGTTATGGACTCGTGTATTGAACATGGTGCTCATGTGGCAAATGAAAAGCAGTTGGTCCTCCATGTCGAAATCATCAAAAATCTTAAACATGGGGTAAGCCCAACGTGTGTGGCACCGTTCATTGCACAAAATCGGGTTTTGGAGGAGATTTTAGTGATCCTTAGTGGGGTACTCCTACAAGGTGAAGCTAAGCTGTCTCCAGTACAAGTAAAACTTCCACCCGTTGAACGGTTTGCCTACTCGAGGATGTGTTTTTAAGGGCACGGATAGAGCTTCCGACCCCCCTTAATTTCATTGACCCTCCACACGAGTTGAGGAAAAGGAGTTAAAAGAAGTACCCTGGCAAGCGCCAGGTGTATAAAGATTTCTCTTGCTCGACTAATAAGGGTCGACCGTGCAAAAGACAGCAGTTGGAACCCCCGCCAAGTGAATGAAGAAAAAAAAAAGAGAAAAAGAAATGTAAATGACAGTGCAAAAAAGGGTTCCAACGGTGAAATGAAGTGAAAGAGCACCCCGGTACAATGAGTCCTTGGTTGTGAATGGTGTGAGTCCCTTTATCCATGAACTGGCTGTCTTACTTCCACTTCTTCTCATGATCCTGGCTTGAGTCTAGTACTCGCATTGAGAGAGATAGGGAACGTCTTAGAAGATCAGTTGACCTCGTAAGCTGCTATATGATCTAGAAAATCCTCTACCGACAATCGGGGTTGTTTGTTGCTATAGAGGTCTGGAGAGCTGCATTGGTTTGAGTTAGGTTTGCTTGGGGACAAGCAAACGGTTAAGTGTTGGGGGATTTGATGACTCGATATTTGCACATGTTTTCCCCTTTGTTTCTTGATCGTTTAAGCTTGCATTATCGCTTCTTTGGCCTATTTTATGCTAGGTTGTGTTTCTTTGTCACATTTCAGGTCCTAGCATGTAAATTGAAGCATAGGCGCAAGTATGAAGTCAATCAGAGATCATTCGGCAATTCGGGAGAAGAAACACGAGCATGACCTGAGGAATAATGGACTTCTACCTCATATTATGGAAAAATAATCATGGAATTTTGTCATGAAAAGAAAGAGGACGAGACTACGAGCGTCTGGGATCAAATGGTGACTGATTCGGAGTCCGGACGAGGGAGAAACGAAGCATTAAACAGAGGCTGAGCAAGCCACACGGGCACGACCCACACGGCCGTGTGAACTGGCCATGTGGCCGTGTGGAAATCACCGAGCCCTCACACGGGCATCTGGGAAGTCACACGACCGTGTGGCCTGGCTGTGTGATCGGAAATTTCTGGTTAAAACCCGATTTTCAGCAAAAGGAAAGGAGAGAGCTGGGTTTTGGTTCCCAAACACCCAAGGGACGAACCCTAGAGAGAGAGAGCGACTTGGGAACATTCTTGGAGCTTTTTGGAGGATTTCTTCGCCATTGGAGCTCGGGAATCAAGCTTGGAGATGGAGATTGAAGATCTAGATCAGATATCTGCAGTCTCTCTCTTCTCTATGGAGTAACTTCCCTTCACTTAGGTTTTGAGGAACCCTAGTTCCATGTGTTAGGATCTTTCTTGTATGAAGTTTTGGATGCTATATTTTTTTATTATAATCGATTGAGGCATGATTTATTGAGTCAATTGAATCTTGATCAAATTCTCTTGATTTCTGCTTTAACCTATAATAGATAGAATCTGATTAGGTTAAGAGAGCTTCCTTGATTGATAGTGGTGAATTGGTTGTGCGAGAGTCAACAAATTCACTGATTTGTACTGGAATTCATTCCAGTAGTGGAGATCTGTGTGAATCGCCTTAGCAGTCTATCCCGGTGAAGGCTAGTCGCCTGCCGGGTATTCTGTCTAAGAGGGCTTGGTCATCTTAAGAGATTCCAAGCTAATTTAGGATCTTTCGCCGTTTAATCAACAGTAGACCAACCAAAAGTAATTGCAACTTGGACCTAATTGAGGAGCTAGGGGGAATCATACCTAAGTGAGTTCCCAACTTGTAATTAGTAGAGTAGTTTATAAATCAATCCTTAATCTAGTTTGCTAGATAATGAACTGAAGCTGAGTAATAGTAACTCTAGAGACCCATGGATTCGATATTTATTACTTGTGCCACTATACTACAGTCCCTTTCATTGGTTACACTTGGCCATTGTTAGGTGTTGTGTTTTAGCGTGTCAGTGATGGAGCTGAAAAAGTCGACGAAAAGCTTTACATAAGTCTTGTCGGGTCACTCATTTATCTAACAAATAACAGGTCGGATATATGTCATTCAGTAAGTCTTATATCAAGATTTATGAATGAACCTAGCAAACTTCATTTTGCAGCAGCTAAAAGAATTTTGCGGTATCTTCAAGGTACAAAGAAATCGGGGTACATATTCTGCCTGGGTTCAAAATCCATTTCCTAGAGTTCAAAGAAGCAAAGGAAAATGGCATTATCTTCAGCGGAAGCAGAATATATCGCAACTACTTATGCAACATGCGAAGTGGTATGACTAAAAAGATTAATTTATTATTTGCAGCAAAATGAAAATGGTTCAACCATTATTCATTGTGATAACATGTCAGCCATAGCCATGACAAAGAATCCAGTATTTCACGCTAGATCGAAGCATATCGAGTTGCGTCATCATTTCATCTGAGACCTCGCAATGAAGGACTAATCGTGATGGAATTCATCAACAACGACGACCAGCCAGCAGATGTCATGACAAAGGCGGTCACCCGTGAGAAATTTGAGAAGTTCAAGAAGATACTTCAAATTGAAAATTAAGAGGGGGTGTTGATTGATAATTTGCAATAATGCAAGCTTATCTAAAGTTGTCTCATTGCCATCATATCAAGAAGACATACACTTTACTCCATTGATTAAATTACCTTTCAAAAAGTGCACATGCTGAGAAGATGTTTGAGCTGATGAATAATGGTGATACATCAATACAACACAACACAACACATAGAGAGCAGTTGGGCAATTATGGTGGAGGGCATCTACAGCTTTGATTAAGAGCAACAATTGTATAATAATTCGTGTATGGTCACAAGAGTAATGCTTGTGTTTATTTTTATCTTCCCATATATATATGTCTGCGTGTATGGACATGGGAGAATCAGAGAGTGGGCAAAAGCATAAACAAAAGAAAAGAAAGAAAGGCACAAGGTTGCCATGTATGTATTTTGTTTGTTGTGTGTGTTAAAGTATAAGCCAAATTAATAAGGCTATGCTAATGTTGAGTGAATCATAAATTGAGTGATTAAACATCAAATGTTTCCTTTGTGTTGATCCTAATTTCTACCACAATTCCGCTAATCCCCAACAAATTTGGAATCAGAACTAATACCCTTCTATTCTCTCAAAAATCCCCACCTCTCTAGCATACACAAATCTTCTCAAAAAGACATGGCAACAACTTCATTAAACACCATGTTTGCTACCTCCTCTAATCAAATTCCCATTTTCGATGGAGAATTGTACGAGTACTGGAGTGCCCAAATGGAGCCATTTTCCATCTCTCAAGATCTGTGGGATATCGTCCAAGAAGGATATGAAGATCCACAAGACAAGAATGAAGACTCGAAGAAACGAGCAGGCAAGCAAACAAAGGAGTACAAGGAGAATGCCAAGCAAAATGTCAGCGCCTTGAGAATAATTCAACAAGCAGTGAGCAAATCGATTTACCCGAGAATCTATGGCATCAAAAAGGCCAAAGAAGTTTGCGATGTCTTGCGTGAACAATTTCAAGGTTGTGAAAAGGCAATCTCCATCAGGCGCCAAAGTTTATGGCGACAGTTCGACAACTTGATGATGAAGGAAACCGACACCATCAAAGACTTCCATTCGCGTGTGGCGGAGACAGTCAACCAGATCAAAGCCACCGTTGATGTTATGGAAGAAATAAAAATTGTGGAGAGAATTCTCCGCAATTTTTCATAAAAGTTCGAGCATATTGTTGCTGTCGTTGAAGAAACCAAAGATTACCAAATCTACCAATGAGCGAGTTAATGAGCTCACTTGTAGCACATGAGCAAAGAATGAGCCTCTTCACCAAACCGCCACTAGAGCAAGCTTTCTCGTTAAAAGTCAACATGACAGAAAGTAAATATGTCAAATCGGAGTAAGGCCAAAGAGGGAGAAACTCACAAGGAAGAGGAAGAGTAAGATCCAATTACAGAGGAAACAACAGAAAAAATTATCAACAACAAAAATTGAGCTACACCGGCTCGAGTTGCATAATTTGTAAAAAGGCGGGTCATGCAACAAAAGACTGCAGATTCAAGTGCACCAAGTGTAGAATTCAAAACCACTCCCAGAGAGATTGCTGGTTCTAGAACAATTAAGAAGAAGGCGAGTCAAGCGGCACCAAAAATGAAGAAAGCAATATGGTGGCCTTGTCATGCTTGAATGGTGAGCAAAAATCACAGTTTCCCTGGATGGTGGATAGTGGTTGCAGTAACCACATGACTGGAGATCTGGAGTTTTTCACCGATATCGATGACAAATACCGCTCTCAAGTCAAACTGGGGGACGGGAAGAAGCTAAAAGTGGAAGGAAAAGGCACAGTTGTTGTATGCACAGAAGAAGGTAACAAAACTCTCATACGAGATGTTTTGGGTTGAAAAAGCCTGGCCGTTGATTGCCTTCTGATGACTCGGTATTTGCACATGTTTTCCCCTTTGTTTCTTGATTGTTTGAGCTTGAATTATCGTGTCTTTGACCTATTTTACGCTAGGTTGTGTTCCTTTGTCACATTTCAGGTCCTAGCACATAAAGTGAAGCATAGGCGCAAGTTTCAAGTCAATCAGAGATCAATTGACGATTCGGGAGAAGAAACTCGGGTATGACCTGAAGAAGAATGGATTTCTACCTCACTTTATGGACAAAGAATCATGCAAGATTGTCATGAAAAGAAAGAGGACGAGACTACGAGCGTCTGGGATCAAACGGCGACTGATTCGGAGTCCGGACGAGGGAGAAATGAAGCATTAAACAGAGGCTGAGCAAGCCACACGGGCACAACCCACACGGCCGTGTGGCTTTCCCAGCTGCCCGTGTGGAAATCACCGAGCCTTCACACGGGCAGCTGGGAAAGCCACACGGCCGTGTGGCCTGGCCGTGTGAGTCGGAAATTGCTGTTTAAAACCCGATTTTCAGCAAAAGGAAAGGGGGAGAGCTGGGTTTTGGATCCCAAACACCCAAGGGACGAACCCTAGAGAGAGAGAGCGACTTGGGAACATTCTTGGAGCTATTTTGGAGGATTTCTTCGCCATTGGAGCTCGGGAATCAAGCTTGGAGATGGAGATTGAAGATCTAGATCAGATTTCTGCAGTCTCTCTCTTCTCTATGGAGTAACTTCCCTTCACTTAGGTTTTGAGGAACCTTAGTTCCATGAGTTAGGATCTTTCTTGTATGAAGTTTTGGATGCTATATTGTTTGATTATAATCGAATGATGCATGTTTATTGAGTCAATTGAAGTCTGATCAACTTTTCCTGATTCCTGCTGCAATCTGAGATAGATAGAATCTGATTAGGTTGCTAGAGTCTCATCATTCGGTAGTAGGAGATTGGCTATACGAGAGTTAGCCAGTTTACTGCTTTGTACTGGATTCCAATTCCAGTAGTGGAGTTCTGTGCTTATTGCTTCAGCTTTCTATCCCGGTGAAGACTAGTCGTCTGCCGGATAGTTAGACTGAGAGGGCTTGGTCAGCTTAAGAGATTCCAAGCTACTGTCGGATCTTCCGCAGTTTAATCAACAGTAAATCAACCAAAAGGAATTACAACTTGGACCTGATTGAGGAGCTAGGGGGAATCATACCTAAGTGAGTTCCCAAACTGTAATTAGTAGTTTTACTTAGTTTAGTTAGTAGAGTAGTTTAGTTAATCAATCCTTAATCTAGTTTGCTAGATAATGAACTGAAGCTGAGTAATAGTAACTCTAGAGACCCGTGGATTCGATATTTATTACTTGCGCCACTATACTGCAGTCCCTTTCATTGGTTACACTTGGCCATTGTTAGGTGTTGTGTTTTAGCGAGTCACCTTCAAATTTCTTGGCATTGATGAACTTATTTATAAACGACAACACCTCACCCATAATACCCTCTTTTCCCGTGCATCCCATTTGTCCAATCGGGAGCAGTTCACGTGAATAACCTTGTGGTTCATAACCATGCATCATTTGCCACATCACCGTCACATCATCATTTATGGAAGACCTCTAATCATTTCCCCTATAAATTTTATCTCTTTTGTTTTAAGTCGTAATTTAAATTTTTTTCATAGATAAATAAGATTAATTGTGCTTTACAAAATGATATCCACTTTGATATATTTTTGGAACAAAAAAATTGAGACATTTAGTACCAGTCTATAGCATGGTGGTAATGCTTGGTATAACATAAAATCATATCACGTGATACTGAAGTGTACCATGGTGATATGAACACACCATAGTGTATAATGGTTGAATACATGATAGTAGGAATATGCGAGCTGTCATTTACCACATACATCATTGTGTACCACCACTTCACTCATACCAGGGTGATATGGAGTGGTACATTTTGGTCATGTATTTTTTTCCCCAGAAGTTCGTAGATCGAATATCATTTAGACTTATATGCAAAAAAAAAGTACTAAATCTTAAATAGAATTTCCATCAATATCTTTATACTTATATGCAAAAAATAAGTATTAAATCTATTAAGTTTTTTTTTATTACCCAGGAACCTCAGCTCCATGTGCCACTATGTGACGGCAGGTTCTACTAAAACTGTGGGCCACCTGCAATCAAATTTGACGCCAACGGGGCTTCGCACCCAACAACCTTGTACCCTACGGGAACACCAACGGGCCTCGCTTGGATTCGAACCTGTGATCTGCAACTCCCAACACCTCATTGTCGCGATAGTTTTACCGTTAGACTATCTTACTTTTAGTTTAAAATCTAGGGTTAATACAATATATTAGCCACAACTATTATGAAGCGGGGAATTATAGCCACAACTATGAAAATTCAAATTATTAGTCATAACTATTGTTGCAGGTCAAGATATGGCTAACTGTCTGTTACTGTTATTAAATTTTTTACGGAGAAGGCCACATCATCGGCCACGACAACGGCCACGTAGGAATGCTTTTAGTTTATAACTTCAAAACATAAAAGTTTAGTCAGTATTACTAACGAAATTGTTAACAGATAGTTAACGTTTGGCTAATAATTTGAATTTCAATAGTTGTGGCTATAATTCCCCGCTTGATAATAGTTGTGGCTAATATATTGTATTTACACTGAAATCTATTAAGTTTAGATACCAAACTATGTATATGAAACTCAAATTCATGAGACAGAGGGTGGAGAAGGAAGCTGTTATGAGTAGATAATTACTATAACACCCTTAATCAATTATGTTAAAATGGTGCTAACACAGCGGATGTTTCCCTTAATTTCGATAGACTCTTGTTGGAGTTATAGTTTATAGACCAATTACACGCGTACGGGGTGATGCAGTTTGCAGGCGGAAGAACGGTCGCAGTGCAAATTTATAACATCCAAGTTTCATGGAATCTACAGAGCCATCTTCTATGCACATCTTCTCCTCAATAACCATGAAGGAAGCTAATCAGTAAAGCAATCCCCCACTTCCATTCTCCATTTACACATACACACGCTTAATTACCACCTACAAATAGTAGTTTCGGTGGTGGATTGCAGTCGGAGTCATGATGTGAATTAGCCGGCCGGCTTCCTCTCGTCTGTTTTGTTTCTAGCTTGTGGTGGGGAAGCTAATAAGGCAGTACTGGCCGCGGTGAGGGTGGAACGGCCGTCGCTCGCGGTCCGGCGGGCAAGGCACCGGAGCTGGATGTGCGAGGTAGGTTGGAACATGTTCCCCCGGCATCAACACTGATACGCCTTTCGCATATACTGTCATCTGAAACTCAACAAAGCAAAATTCAACGTACTGGTAAACCAGCTAGCATTTAGGTAAACAAGTACTTGTAAACAACTAAAGCATTCACTCCGCGCGCAGAGGGGATTCCATCGTTATCATCAACTTCACAAATTGCTATGGCTTGCATCCAATGATTACAGAGCGCCCAACAAGAGATCCAACAATCTTATAACACCTTATAAGCATGTTTTTTTTTTTACATATTCTACCTAGTGATAGCAATGGGCAGGACGGGTATCTCAATATTCATACTCGTTCCATACTAAGTGCGAGTCAGGTTGAGTGATATATGCACGAGTAAAGTGCGGGATGGGTCAACTCATTCTTATATGATATATTTGAAAAAAATAGGTAAATATTTAATTCTTTCACAAGAACATATAGAGAAAATACTTCATAAATGAATGAGAATTATAGTGAAGGATAATTAAGCCTAAATAGTTGAAATATATAATCTTAAATTCTTTAGGTTGAAAATATGGATTCATAATAATCAAAAGAAGAGAAGTACAAGTATTAAGATAAATCATGATAAAACATGTTTTTAACGAGACCGAATTGAACAGGACCACTCAAAAACAATACTCATACCCCATCACACACTACTACAGTAAAACTGCCGAGCATCAAGACATAATTCCTTTACCTTACCCACTAGCAAGGCTTGGATTTAAAGAAACGGAAAAAGGAACCCTTTTCTATTCTTTTCTTTTCTTGTCCCCAGATTTCATGCTCGTTTCCACAAATCATGGGTCTGAAATCTGAATTGAAATTCAGTAACGGATTCATAGAATTTCCCCCAAAAAAGTAGTATTACGTAGAAAACCAAGAAAGTCCATTGCCCATGACAAATGCAAAGTGTGGGACTAGGGATTTGGTTCAGTAATAGTTAATAGATATAAACAAAAGGTGAGAGCAAATTGAGATTCACAAGGTCAGGAAACAATGGGAAATGGTCAGTTTTGATAATACTATGTTTGTGTATGCATCTTTAGAGACATAATTTGCTCATGTACAACAAATTACAAGGCGTGTGTGTAATCATGTTAGCGCATTCTTGTTTTGCATTTAATGAAAATGAGAATACATTGTGTAATTATTCACTCCACACTAGATCAAAGCAGAACGGATATTTTGGAATTGAACCAAACCGGTATGAATATAGAGCTCGTTTATAGAATTGGAGTCTAAATCTTTATATTATAATTAATTAAAAATATTTAACTCTTCGGATTGTAGAAAAATTTAAAATTTTCTATAGTTTGATAACTATAATTTTTAATCGTTCAATAAAATAGAAATTATATTTTTTTATCAAAAGACATGTTTATCCTTAATTATAAGATTTCAGTGTGACTCGACAAATATTGAGATTTATTGATAAGGGTATTTAGTGGTATAAATAAAAAATAAAAGATAATAGGGGAAAATCTGACAAATCAAAATATAAAATCTCTCTAATTATAAGAGATTTGATATATTTATATTTTATAGATTTGGAAGCTCTTAAGTGAAATCCATGATACAAAAAGCAACAAAGAAAAAACATATTTTGTACTGAATTTATGGTCAAAATCCTTTTTCCCAAATGAGTCCAAAATGTATTTCAATTTTGAATTTTATCAAATCTTTTCCAAACACATTCAAAATGAAACATGATTTGAGTATTTTATATAATATTATTTGTCTCGATTTTCTTTTATCTTTTATTCTTAGATCAAATTAAAGATGGGAAAAGTTAATCTGCTAACTTGGAGATTCGTTAGCAAATACTAATTGATATCCAAAATACATGAATTAATATGCACAAGTACTAAAGTATCTAGAGAGCACAAACTAGTATTCAAAGTTTGCTAACTGATATCCACCATGAATCAACTATTATCCTAAATTTACAAACTAATATCTAGACAACACAAAATAGTATCCAAACAGCACATAATTAGTACCAGATAACACATAAGAGTATTCAGATAACCCATAAGAGTATTCATATTGAATACTAGTTGGTTGATTGTAGATATTAGTTGGTATCTGCTATCTGGATACTAGTTTGTGATGTTTTGAATACTAGTATGTGCTATCTAGATATTTAGCAGACTTGGATATTAGTTCATACATTTTGGATATTAGTTAGTATATACTAACGAATCTTCAAGTTAGCAGAATAACTAGGCTGTTGAAAGATTGCCAACTCTTGTATGGAACATGGTCGTTTGGTTTTGGTATATACATTGTTTACAATGCATTATTATTATTATTATTATTTTTTTTTTTGAATTTTTTCACAAACAATACATGCATTGTTTGCTTGATGTGAGACAAACTATCACTCAAAATAAGGGGTCATTTGATATATGTGTATCTAAATGATGCATTTAATGAATACATGTATTGTATATAATGCATCATTTTTTTGTTTCAAAATGAAATACAATGCATGTATTTGATTGATGATGTGACACTTGAAATCATTAAATATGAATGATTTACAATCTCAACCATTCGGTGAGATTGTTGAGATTGTGTTTTGAGATAGTTAAACATTACATAATTCTAACAATCGCAAATACCAAATGACCTCTAAGTGATAGTTAAATCTCAAGTTTTTTGTGAGATTGATGAAATTGTTTGATTATATCCCTATTTTTTTATGTGTGTTGCATTCTTATATATAAAAAACAAAGGGTAAAAGTGACATTTCACCCAAAAAGTAATATAATTATTTAAAGACAACAATAACTATCACATAAACCAAACGATGTAAACTATAATACACAAATTTTCTTATATACATATATATGATTATGCATGCATTGTGATAATGCATAAATTTAACTATCACCAAACCAAATGATCCATAATTCTACTAGTGTGGTGCATTGTAGGAGTGATAGTCAGTGCAGTTTCGGTTTAACCAAACCGACCGTTGATAAGAGGCTGAAACAGACAACCGAAACCACCCCCGACAACCTTATCGATTAGCCACAATTGATAACTCGTTATGTCGGTTCGGTTAATCGGTTGCCCGCCCACCCAATTATTAATAATAAAAAAGTTAAAAATATCATATATTTTTTTAATATGGCCTCCTTCCTTCATAGATTTTTTTGCCTACTTTCTTCTTCCAGATCTAGCCTTCATCGATTTCTTTGCCTTCCTTCTTCTTCCAGATCGAGCCATGCTTCATCATCCACCCATAGAACCTTCATTTCCATAAATCGATTTCCTTCTTGAAATCTTGCCCACAAATCCTCTGCCACGTCAAGAAGGAAGGGAATACGGTTTCCGATTGGGGTTATTGAGGTCAGTGAGAAGAGGTTGTCGAGTGGCGATTTGGGTCGACAGAAGAGGTCTCCCAATAGAGATTGGGGTCGGCAATTGTCAAGATTGGGGTCGGCGATTGGTCGTGAGATGAAAGCTTCGAGGCCGACAAAAAAGGACGACGGACGGCGGGGCGACGATTGAGATGCTGGAAATCAGGGTTCATGGATGAGGGGAAATGATTTGTAGGCTAGGGTCTAGGTGTTGTGGTGGGGGGAAAAGAAGAAGAGGAAGAGGAATCATAGAGGAGAGGAAAAGAACTCGATGACAGATGAAGAATTTGATCTTCTTGATTGAGGAGGAGAGCTCTCGGTTATGTATCGGTGCACTGATTTTTAATCGGTTTGCAACTGACAACCGGCGGTTAGCTAATAACCTAAATCTTCCAAACCGAAGTCGAGACCTACATGTTTTTATCAATTTTCGGTTAGCATATTAATCGAGTTTTTCGTTTTGGTTTTAAGCTAGCCGACTAACCAGTCACCGATTATCACTCCTAATGCATTGCATACTTTATTTTTTTTAAATTGTATTGTAGTAGTGTGTTGAAAATTGAGCATTCTACCAAAAAAGACAAGAAAATTGAGCATTTTGTGGGCTCTGTTAGTACGTAGTAACCTACCTAGCAAATGTTTATATAGGCGGCGTTTTGTTTGGAGCAATAATTAATTATAATCGAGGAGAGGCGGGGAAAAGCAAGCTACCTACGGAGGGGGACACTAGGAGACAAATTCCACATTATGAAGGGCGTGCATGATGGAATTGGAATATAATGGACCCGTTATTATTAATTAATTAGTCATATTAGTCCTCATGTTCCTACAATAAACCAGATTTAGTTTATTGAACATTTATCCTTTTAATTGACGAATTTCAAAAATTAATTCATAAGAAGTTCCATATAGCTTTCCCTTTTCGACTAAAAACGGAAATTTTAGTTAAAATGAAATGAAAACAAGTACATAAATAAAAGAGAGGTAAGGTCTACTATGGAAGCGTATCTCTTTGTTCTAAATATTTGGATAACGATATTTGGATCTTGATTATCCCTTTGTTTTGAACACTTCTACTATACTATATAGCATTGGTGCTTTAATGTACAACTTAAATTTGTACCATAACATTAAATGTATAAGTTTAGGTTGTACCATAAAGCAATTTGTACTATTATGTTATGGTACAACTTTACAACTTGAAGTTGTACCATCACATAAAGGTACAAGTTCAAGTTGTACCATAAAAGAATTTGTACCAAACGTATAGGTACAATCTGAAGTTATACCATAACGTAAATGTACAATTTTAAGTTGTACCATAAAAGCAAAAACCTATAGCACCAATACTATATAGCATTGTAAAATTTCTCCTTTGTTTTTAAGAAACTTGCCTCGAAAAACAATAAATTTAGGGGTGAAAACGTGGTTGGTTAGTCCACGAATTGATATCGTTCCACCCGTAAATAACCTGATCTGTAAGCAGTGGGTGATTGATGTGGGTAGATTGTGGATTGATAAATCTCCCACCCGCACTTATGTGGGTGGGTGAGTGGTGATTGGATTGCGAGTCACTCGAATAATCCGCATCTGATTTTCACATGAAAGAATGTCGTTTCTTATAGTATCGAATATTAATCATATTTCCAAACCACACTACAGTCTGGTTGCATATTTCTAATGGGTACTGGTTAAATTGATACTACATTATTTCACATTAAAAAATATTGGATATTGAAATGGGAATTATGGTTAATATCCATTAAATATTGAGATGAAAACTATAAATTATTAATTGTATCAAAATCAAAAAAATGCGTAAGTTTCTCTACACAAGTGGTTGATAGAGTAGTAAATTTTTTTACACAAATTACTATATGGATTCACTTGAGACAAAGTGAGAAGTGTCTAAATTGATACAGTCTTCCTAATTTGCAATGAGATTATTATAAATGTTAGTCAACTTACTTAATGGCTTGTTGGAAAATACTTTTGCGGGTTAACCCACGACCCAACAGCACCCATCCGCCACCCACCCAACCCGGCCCGCAAAAGAATGTAGGTGGATTGCGGATTACCATTATTCCAACTCGCTAGAAAACAAGTGAGTTAATTTGAGACGAAAATCCACCCAACCCGCCCATTGCCCACCAGTTATATATCATCATCTTATCAATATTATATATTTTCATATTATCATGATATAATCTTTTATACTAGATTAACGTGATAAACTAGATTAAAGTGTTATTTTTGTTACAAAATATACGAAATTGGCTGTTATTGAATAACTAATATGATTGATGGTTAATTGGTTATACACAGGATTCGTTTTCTACGATACAACTGAAAAAGAATAAACAAAAAACCTCCATCGGGATGAGCACTAAGTAATAATTCCGAGATTAACGAGGAAAAGGGGTTGCGTTAGAGTGCCGTTATGAGTGTATGTATTATTAACAATGGGATAATGCAGCGTGATTAATTATGATGATTGACGTAATGCAAACAGCCCCCTCTCTTCCACTAGGCTAGCTAAGCTATCAAAAGAAGTCCACACAAACTCATTTTCCCAATGAATAATCATAGGAATTGTTGTTGTGCTTTTTTAATCTAATTTATTAATCTGTACCCGCCGTAAATCAAGCCCACGAAACTTTCAATCAAAGCCAAAAAAGCCCCTAGAAACGGTGAAAGCCTTCATAATTGCCCCCTCGTTACTAATCATTCTTCTTGATACAAACTATGGACTTGGTATATATTCAGTGAGTTTGTCGAACCCGTTTATATCATCATCATCATGTGATATGGCATTACTGATGGTATAATCTTTTTTTTTTAATCTGATGGTATAATCGGTTTATACCGGTTCGTATCGATTTTAGTAAAACATGTAAAGAAGTGAAAATCATCAAACGCTTAATTTATATATATATGGTGGCGTCTTCAGTGCACTCACTTTTTTGGGTGCATTTAGTGCATATATATAATCCAGGCTCTAAGAGTTACATCTATATTTAAATAAAATTCTAAAAAAAATGAAAAATCATCATACTTAAATACAAATATTTATCGCAAACATCCAAAAGTTTATACTTGAATCCAACAATAACATAAACATCTAAACATTCATACTTGAATCAAACAAATAATATCATCATTTAACTTTCATATTCAAAAAAAAAATATTCTTAATTAAATTCGCTGAATCAATATAATTTTGTTTAAAAGTAAAAAATCTATTATGCATGTCATATCATTCCCTATGTTTGGCCCGACTTTTAGAAGTGATTTTCGGGTTCAAAAGTTGAAGCAGGGCCAAACACCTGTAAAAGCTCGGCTTTTGAAAGCCGAAAAGCGCTCTTGTATAACATAAAAGCAGAAGCTCCGATTTGGAGCTTCTGCGAAAAGCTGTTTTAAAAATACAAGATTATCCTTACCATATTTTAATTTTATTTCAGAAAATATAATTTTACTTCATTTATATCATTTTAAAAATAAAATAAATTATAAAATCATATTATTTAATATAAAAGAAATCTAACAAGAACCATTTTGACTACTTTTTATTGTTTAGAATTTTTATTTTATATTATAGGTCCTTTATAGTCATTTTACACAATCTCTCACATTAAAAAGCACTTCTAATAGTTTTACAGCCAAACACTCAACTGATTTTTTTGAAAAGTATTTATCTAAAAGCTCTAGCCATAAGCTGTTTCTGTAAAAGCTACAGCAGGGTCAAACTAAGCTATTGCATTTCATTCAGCCTTCCATCGGATCTCGGCTTTTTTTAATTATGACAACTCATTTCTACCCTAATTAAAAGAAAAGTTATTTGTTATTGAGGAATGTAAATTTGTTTTTATTGTTAGGTTCTTAATAAATTTGGACCTAGGGGCAAAACGGTTAGAACAAATATTTGGTTGCATAAGAGAAAAATTATTGCATCACCGTACAGGCAATTCATATAAAAAGCAATTGAGAAGCAAACAACCGAAAGAAGGGGATAATGCCGCAAAACAGAATCCACAACCAGATTTGTAAGTTTGTCAACATTTGGCCAAAAAAGCAAAGCATAAAAGTAATTGAGAGTGCTATCATTCAATAATGTGAACAAAGCAAGCATTGCTGCATTGCCTTCTGGTACCAACAGTTGAACGTGATTCTGAACCTAACATTTTCTTATTTATGACCAGCTAGTTGGTAAGGTTGCTGTGTTTACAGGTTTTCATCTAAGAACATGTTCATTAGTCACGTCGGATCGAGAGTTCCACGATTCATAGTGTCAGTATACAGATGTTGTCACAATTGTGAAAATAATTGTCACCACATGCATTCAACGTCCAACCGTCTAAGTACATACTTAATTACTTATTACTTAAGTTAATAGCGATTACTGATTTGTTATAATGAAAATCTGTTACTAGTTTAGTGGTGTAATTGGACTGATTTCCAGGCAGCCAAAGAGGAAAGGGAAAACAACACAAAAGCCAAGGCGAAATGAAAAGAGGATGATTGAGAGAAGAAGCGTACTTTAGGAGAAGGGTAGCCGAGCTTCCCATGCAATGCGAACTGTGCCTCGAGATCCGATGAAGCCATGGCAACGGAAGACGAAGAAGAAGGGAGCTGCAGTGACGATCTCGGCCGTAGAAACCTCTCGAAAATGGCCATAACTAAGAACATCGATATGAGGATCGCTGTAGCGACGAACCCGAACGATACCGCGTCGACCGAGTTGTCGAAATGCCTCCAGTGGTCTTCCCTCTCCGAATTCAGCGACGCCATCGCCGCCGCCGGAGATGGAACCGTTATCCACCTGTCGTCGGCGCCCATTTTACCAACAAAAGCCGAAGAGAATTAAAAAAAGCAACAATTAGAGAGCTCCCCTGTTTTTCCCCTGTTCTTTCCGCTTTCACCGCAATTTTGATTGCTTCTGCCTTTTATTGAATTGAGAGTGACCCGTCTACGATTTCGGCGGACGGCGTCGTGGGCTTCCAAATTTTGTGGAGAAAATGGATCGCCATGGCTGGAGAGGGGAAGAAAGCAGACGGTTGAAAACAAAGGCGGGGAGGAGAGATTGGCGGATGAAAAAAACAAGAAACAGGGGAGTGGGGGAAACAGAGAGAGAGGGATGGTGGGGATCAGTAAAACTCGAGGCTCTTGTCAATGATGGCACTTTTTTCTGCCTTTTTCTCACTGGAAACCAAACCAGCACAGTTGAGTCGTGGGGAAAAGGAGAGACTCAGAGACAGAGAGAGCAGCAGAGAGAGAGAGAGAGAGAGAGTTGAGCGAGTTGGGAGTCGAGACTGCAAGTCTCTTGAATTGAAGCCTGAAAAACAGAGCTTCTGCTTTTGCTTTTTGTAGCCTTCTTTTTTTATCTTCTTGGGGAAAGGGGTAAATTCTAGTTAAATTCATGGACCAAATAAACATTGACCCTCAAGAATCAAGATGGAAAAGTGAGATGAGTGAATAGCATAGTTAGTAAAACACGGTACGGGAAAGTTACGTATAAAATACGTACGGGTATTTTACTTCGTTTCTATGCTAATGTTATGTTTAATAGTACGTTAATTGTCATAAATATATAAAATAAATTATTTTAAAAATAAATAAATATATAAATAATAGTAAAGTTAGTAATTTTATTCATTAAATACGGATATTAAACAATACGGATATTAAACGTGTTATACGGGTTTTAAACGTGTTTAATACGCGAGCCATCAAATGAACGGTCAAAAAAAAAACGGCTTGACAATAATACGGATACGGAAGTTTTAAACGGATAAAGTACGTACGGGTACATATACGTGTAATAAACGGAGTATTCACTAACTATGGTGAATAGGGCAATATAGTTATCAGGTGTTCAAATGATTAACGTGGTAATTACCAAATCAATTAAGTTTAAATTTTACTAATTATGGAATAAAATGTCTTAACCAAATCGTCCAAATTAACACGAAAACCAAATTAACCAAATAAAAATTTGATTGTTTTGGTTAATCGGATTAACCAAATAAAACATTACATGAAAACAATTATAATGTTAATGAATAAAACATAACTATATGTTATGACTCATAAACTATCATTATATATAAGCAATAATAAGACTAACCATCCATGATAATTATCATCATTCATCATCTTTGCACCTAATATAGTTAGCTTACAACAACCTTAACATAAATATTAAATGGGTTAATTGCAAGGATGGTCACTGGGTTTACTAAAACCGTTCATGTTTGGTCACTGCAAATATTTAATTTCATTCATGGTCACTAAGATTAGTTCAATAGTTCAAGTTTGGTCACTCTCCATTAGTCTCCGTTAGTTTTTGCTGATGTGGCAGTCAACTATTATAGTTGACCGTTAAATGAGTGACGTGGCCAATAAAAAAATAAAAAATTTAAATATTTACAATTTCCACCTGATTTTACAACTATTAAAAATAAAAATAAAACTTACCTCCTCCCCAACGTCGTCGCCACCACGGATCTCCGATTCAGCCTCCTCTCCTCCAACTCCTCCCTCGCGTTCACGCTCTTTGCGCCCCCTGACCGCTTCCTCTACTCTCTCGACATCTCCGCCGCCGTGCCCCGCTACGTCCGCTTCCTCCTCCGCCACATTTCCCCCGCTCTGCTCCCGGCCAACTCCCTCCGCGACCGGGGCGATTCCTACATCGACACTCTCCTCCCGGGCACCGCCTCTTGATGATCGGCCGCTGCTGCTCCCCGCTCATCCTCAGAAACGGCACCGTCGTGGACCAGTCGGTGTTGTCCGTGGACGGCGTCCGCGTCTCGGATCCGGAACTTTACGTCGGGTCGACCGTCGCCGCGCATGGACTCGCCGGGATTCTCGGCGGATCAGACGAAGATGCATAGCGCTCCGCTGCTTCTCTCCGTCGCGTTCAGCCCTTCGCCGCTGCTCTCCGCAGAGATTCTAACTCGCGAGTTCCAATTCCTCTCCCCGCCACCGCTCAAGCTCAATCTCCTCCGCCTCCGTGGGAAATTAGTTGCACCTATCCTGCCGCGGAACGACGACGACGTCCCTCCCGCCGCAGTCGATTGACTCGGAGTTCGTGAAACTAGCGGCATCGCCATGAACCGTTAGTTCCTCTATCCGGCGGTTCCTTTCTGCTTATCAGTCTCCATCGGGGCGAAGATGCATAGCGCTTCTCTGATTATTGCGGAGCTTCCATTTTTTGGAATCTTTTTGAAATTGTTTTATAACCAGAGAAAGCGAGCAGCAAGACGGATGGCCAGGGAAGCAATCAGAAAGGGGGTTGAAGAAAGTCAAACCTGGGATTCTCGGCGGATCGGACGAAGATGACCTGAATTTCGAGGAGCTTGATGACGGGGAAGGTTATGGTTATGGCGACGATGGATTCTTCTGGTATCCGAGCTCTGCTTGGCCGTCGGAGTAGATGGCGGAGAGAAATCGGAGGGATCAGAATCGCGTAGATGGCGGAGGTAAGTTTTATTTTTATTTTTTAATAGTTGCAAAATGAGGTGGAAATTATAAATATTTTTATTTTTTATTTTTTTATTGGCCACGTCACTCATTTAACGGTCAACTATAATAGTTGACTGCCACATCAGCAAAAACTAACGGAAACTAACGGAGAGTGACCAAACTTGAACTATTGAACTAATCTTAGTGACTATGAATGGAATTAAATATTTGCAGTGACCAAACATGAACGGTTTTAGTAAACCCAGTGACCATCCTTGCAATTAACCCAATATTAAATACATACCAATACCACTCATTAGGAAGTTAAAGCTCTCCTACAAAACACTTAAACTATATATAGTTTGAGGTGGTTGTCATGGTATTGTACGTAATCCTAAAGTCTAGTAGATGTCCAAAATGTTTTGGTTTAGTAAATAGGCAGACCCATTTAATTTTTTACCCATAATGCTTTAGTTTTATGTGCACATGGAAATAAAATAGGGAATCATGAAAGTTTAGTTTGGTTGGTTGCATGGAAGTATAAATAATTTTGTATATTAGGTGTATCATTAATTGGTTAATTGGTTTCATTGGTTAACAATGTTGAAAACAAACCAAACCACCTAAACCAAATAAGCTAAATTATTTAACCAAACCAAACCAATTATCCAAATTAACCGAATACTACCGGTTGATATGGTTACCACGGTAACCAATCCGTTCGAACACCCCTAATCAATGTAGTCAAAACCGTGTTTCTATATAGAACCGTTTTGGTGATTTAGAAATTTAAAATCGTAAGTTTTAAAAATTTAAAGCGTGTTTTTAACTACATTAGCTATAAAAAAGTGTAATTTTGCGTAGAAACCTTTGGGTGACCTAGAAACGTAAAATCATAAGATTTTAACTTTAAGAAGGTATTTTGACTATATTGATATTTATAATCATGATGCTCCGGTTATTATTAGTAGGACTGTCCAACAATTGTGTTGAAAGGTTTACTTCAAAAAAATTTAAAATAGAAATAAATGAATTGATAAGTTCACATATTTGACAAGTTTGTAAGATATACGTGTAAGTGGGGCATTTGTATATGTATCTAGCAAACATGAAAGCCCACAATAAGCTTCATTAAGCAGACAATTTTCATAGTCACTACTCACTACACTATACGTTCTTAGATCAAGTGATGATTGCTAGACTCATTGATTAAAAATAAGATGAGAAGTGATCATGCTTGTAGGAGATGACTAAAGTCATTAGATGGAAAAACATCTTTATTATTTCAAAAACTTTTAAGCACATATCAAAACTATTTTAGCATTGAAAAATTTTCAAATTTTATTGACTAAATATATAGCACGTAGTTATCATAACAAGGTAAAGCATATCAACCATTCTCATCGCAACTTTAAAATGCACATTTTCCTCAATGGACTATAAGATAGTGAGTTCCGGTAAAGTTGGAACGGATTACCTCGAATGTCGTTAAAATCCGAATTGGTACTCCATTGTACTAGTTCTCCATAAATGTTTCGAAGAGACTCGAAATAGTCTAAACAAAATAAAAGTACTAGTGGTTTCCTCAAATCTTCATCTCCTACATGATGGGTCCTCCTGGTGGTGGTGCACTACCTGGGTAGAGGGCTAGAGGCCTCGAAATGATCTGTTGAAGTCCTCTATCACGAACGGCTCCATTGTTATGCCTCTTGTTGTCTCCTACTCCAAGCTCAAGTATCCTCCATCTCCATATGCCTTTCCTGCTCCAAGGCATCCCAATGTTTCTCATTCATGGTCTGGTAGTTGATAAGGCTCTCCTATGTACGTCCTAAGGCTTCTCTCAATTCTGCCAGCTGGTCTCGAAAGTTGCCATGCTGAGGTGGTGTTGGTAGTGTGTGTCCAACTCCAAATACAAGCTTAGGTAGTCTCATAGTGCACTGTCAGTTTCCTTGTCGCCATCTACGCAGAGAATGTAGGGCAAGTATTGCTGGCAAGGTCTACTCCCTTGCTTTTCACCTTATTAACCCCAAAGGTGAAAGTCGGCTGACGATAGATAGGTCCTTCCCTCGCCAATGTCTCCCAAAGAGTAAATCCTCACTCCTCTCTATGCTCGTCGATGTGACGGGCTATGGTGTAAACATAGCCTCCTCCTGGTAATCCTCATGGAGAAGCGACGGATGTGTATCTCAAAATGTTGTCGACCACCAACCATGATGGGTGAACCACTAGTTATGTTATTATGATACCAAAGCACGATACAAGATCATGTCACTGGTGGTTACTTTTCCAACATCTCCATATGCCTCATGTTAAAGTTGGTTCGACTAAAGTAGTGCACAGACCTTGACTCGCACGAAACTACACCACAATATAATCCCAAGTAGAGTCCAAGTTTTTAAACTCTAGCCGGGTGCAGTATAGAGCAAGTATTTAGATATCAACCCGGGCTGGTCCGTCTACCCCTACTTCAATCGTTGTAATCATTATCTAGCAACAAAGTTTTGGTTTAAAAGTTTGCTAATTGTAATAAAATAAGGCAAAGGTAAATGGTTTGAAAACTCTTTTGTGGAAGGATCACTTAGGTGTCGCTTCCCCCTAACTACTACCATGATATGTGAATTGGAACGATTTCTTTGGGCAAGGTAACCGCGAACCGCAGAGGGATGCATATAGGGTCGGAGACCACAATCTCAATTGCTCAACCGAGGTAAACATTAAAGGCCGTGTCACTCGACCCTATCGGTTTAGGAAATCGGTAGTTGACTTACTCCCTTACTCAACTCAAAGGTCGGGCGGCTTTATCACGATTAACCGACATGCTTAATTCAACATTGAGGGTTGCCCTAAATTAACCTAGTTAGGTGGCTTAAAAGCTGAAGGAAAACCAACTCGATTGAGTCTCCCTTGGAAGGGGGATTATCCTCTCTAAGCTAGGTCAAGGTGGCTAATTAGATTGCTAGCACCAACATGCACAAATCTAAGGGTGCTAAGCATAATTATGCACAATCCTTAGATTGCTAAACACCAAAATGCACAAACCTAAGGATGCTAAGCACAAAACATGCACAACCCTTAGGTTGCTAAGCATAGGCATGCACAATCAATATGAATAATACCTCAATCATTGAATTAACCAATACCCAATGACAATCATTCAATTCACATAACAGAAACTACATGGTAGAGTTAGGGTTTCACAACACCCAAGTGAAAGGAGATCTACTCCATGCTAGAAATGGGAAAAACGAAAGGAGAAGAGGTGGAAACCATCTTGGAGGATGCTCCCAATCTTCTTGGTCATTGTGTTGAAATTTCTTTGGAGGAAATCTTCCCAAAATCCACCTTGAAGCAAAATCCTAGCCTTCTTCTCCCTTGGTTAGTGGTTCTCTCCCTAGAAATCTGAAGAAGGCTTTTCACAGAAAATGGGCTCTCCCCTCTCTCTTCCTTTCAGCTCATCTTTTAAACCAGAGACGAGCTCAGTTCACGGCCTGAGTTCACGGCCTCCGTTCACGGTCTTAGTGACCGTGAACTCACCTTGCGTCAGTAACCTCTGCTTTGGCTCTAGACGCCTCGAGGTTCACGGTCAAGGTCACGGTCGTGCAAGACCGTGAACTTCCTGTGACAGCCGTGAACTTCCCTTTTTCACCTCTTCTCCCGGTTTTCGATCCTTTTCGTCCAACTTTCGACTCTGAGGCTGGTTTCACCTGTTAAACCCTGAAACACACTAAAACACGAGAAACCTAGCATAAAATCAACCTTTTAGGAGAGAATTTGCCACAAACACCTGAGTAAAATGGGGTTAAAACATGTACAATTAGGCCCTTATCAGACCTAATGAATGGCAACTGAATGATGGCCAATGAGGAGTAGCCGGCAACTGAATGATGGTCAGTGAAGTGTCGCCTGAACAATCTGTAGAAGATGTACCTCTGGCTTGAGCTTCCTGTTGCTCCTACCGTCAATGTTGCCATCAACTCTTGAGTGAAAACGCCATTGCTCTCTCCTTTTATGCTTAATAATGACAAGAGACTGGCATCGTCGAGTCTCTGGCTCAATGGTGCTCCCCAGCCTTGGTACTGGTTGATATATGGCCAGTTCAGCTCTCCCTAGGGGTCCACCAGTATGTATGTCCATTGCTGCACTTTCTTGGCACTACAACTGCCAGTGGGGAACTAGGGGAAAGGGTGCATGGGTGCCTCTAGTATGTCTTCTTGTATATCCAGCTCGCTATCAGTCTCCCACACCTTGGCCTCTCGTGGAAGCTGCCCACTCTTGCTCCTCAATCTCCCACTATCCGGCCGTAGCTCTCCACTACTGTTACTAGTGGATCGTTGAACGAATCGGAATTGAGAACATGACTCCCTTGAACTCTCTTCATTTTCTATCACGATATTGGTTCCCTCTTGTTGAGTCATGTAGACCGTAGAGTGCTACATGCTCTCGCTCACCTCGGGTGGACTAGGACCTCATGGTCCTCGTGATGAAGATGGTCATCATCTCCTTTCTTCTTGTGTCGGCCCATCCATTTGGGAAATCGATTCATTTTCCTACTCAAAAGAAACTAAGTTAGTATAGATCATAAGGGATAACCCCACACTTTTAGAGTGTGGCTTCTTTTGTAAGATAATCATATAACTTCTCAAGTACGTATTAACAAGATTGTAACCCATATACTTTATTTATCATTCAAGCTCATGTAAAGATAGGAAGTATTCTAGTTCAAAATATAGAAGTAGCATAAAGTACGTATATGGAAAATTTGAAAACTTTGAAAGCTCCAAGTTATAAGATTAGGCAAAGGCGGATCAGGAAGTTGGCACAAGTAAAATGACATGACATATAATCCAAACTCAGTAGTAAAATTGATACTAACAATGTTCTACTCCAATTGCAATTTCGAAATCTCAAAACTTCTACCAAAGTTTTTAGAAATGTAGCATAACTTAACGTTAACGCTCAATTTGAAAGATGCTATGCTAGAAATTTGAAAATTTTTGCATAACCTTTGCTAAAAATCTTCAATCCATTCAAGCATCGGGCTTGACCTAAACTCTCATCTCCTCCCGGGCACAATTTCCCCATTCAACGCCAATCTCACTTCTCTCCGGGAACTCCTGCTCCAAAACAATAGTTTATCCCACGAAATCCCTCCCAAAATCTACCGCTTGGCACGCCTCCAGATTCTCAATATGCACACAAATTTCCTCACAGGAGAAATCCCTCGAAACATATTTGGCTGGTCCAATCTCATTACCCTCAATCTTGGGCAAAACAGGCTCGTTGGAAATATTCTGGATCCACTCATCAGTACTTCGGAGCTCCGGTATTTCAATCTCGAATACAACAATCTCACTGTGTTGTCCCTCCATGGCTTGGCAATATATCCTCTCTGCAAGCAAATGATTTTCTTAATTAATTGCTTTGGGACATTAAATAATTAAAATAAAAATTAGAAGTGTTTAGGAGTAAATGAGGGACAATTGAGTCATTTCACATCTCATTTAACGATCACTTAACAGATAATTGGATGGAAGGGTAAACTTGTTAGGTTTTAATATTAAAAGTGTATTTGTGAAAAAATTAATAAATGAGTACGTTTGTTAATTTATATAGTAGAGGGTAAAAAATACTATTAACCCTACATTGTATAAATATCAATAGCATTACATTAAAGTATTAACAATGAGCCGAAATACATTAATAATTAAACTTCTCATTATTATTAACGTTAATAACAATTAAGTTACATCAATATTGATGACATTACATTACAGGACTTTGCTATGGTGACTTACAAGTCAATGTAACTTCGACAAAACGGTCTACCTATTCACTAATGAGGTCGACCTATTTGGACAAAACGGCCGACCTGTTCAATGATGAGGTCGACCTATTTAGACAAAACGGTCAACCTTTTCACTAATATGGTGGACCTATTTGGACAAAATGGTCGACTTCATTGTTGGAATGGTCGACCAGATGTACTATTTTTCATTTGTTATGTTCAACAAACAGTCAACCTCTTCCACTAAAAGGCACTATACAAAAAAATGGTCCACCACTTCCATCAAGTGGTTTACCTCTTTCTCCAAGTGGTCCACCTTTTTTAATAATTGATCCACCTAATGAACCATTCCTAGTGATATCATCATATATAATTAGAGTCCAATAACAATATATATGTTTTCTAGTAAGATATTTAAAATTAGTACAAAGGCTGCAAGCATAGATGACAAGTTTTTCTAGTGAATGTTCTCCGGTAGATTTGAAAAATGTTACGCATATTTATTTCTTATGTTGCGTTACTACAAAAATAATTTTATATTGTCGGTCTCCTATTGTCCATTATTTTCCTAATGTAAGTATTAGGTAATTGTGCTATCTAGGGGTGGGGAGTGGGCGGGTTGGGTGGATTTTCGTGTCAAATTGACCCACCCACTTACTAGAGAGTTGGAATAATTGTGACCCGCAATCCACCCACATTCTTATGCGGGTTAGGTGGGTGGCGGATGAGTGCGGTTGGGTCGTGGGTTAACTCGCAAAAGCAATTTTCCAACAAGCCTTTAAGAAAGTTGACTAACATTTATAATAAGTTCATAATAAATTAGTAAGATTGTATCAGTATGAACACTTCTCACTTTGTCTCAAGTGAATCCATGTAGTATTTGCATAAAAATTTTTACTACTCTATCAACCAATTGTGTAGAGAAAACTTACGCATTTTGTGATTTTGATAACATTAATAATTTAAAGTTTTTGTCCCAATATTTAATGGATATTAACAATAATTTACATTGCAATATCCAATATCTAATGGATATTGCACAACACAATAACTAATAATAGTAGTCAAAACAACATTTTTTTCATGTGAAAATAGAATGTGGGTTATTCGGGTGACCCGCAATCCACCCACCACCCACATAAGTGCGGGTGAGAGATTTATCAATACGCAATCCACCCACATCAATCACCCATCGCTTGCGGGTCGGGTTATTTGCGGGTGGATCGATTTCAACCTGCGGATTAACCACCCACGTGCCCAACCCTAATGTTATCTGGTCGACTGGTCGCCGAAAGCGGAGATCATTTGCTGAAAGAGATATGTAAACTATTTTGAGAAATCGGTAGGTTGTTTTGGCGGAAGCAGTCTACCTCCTCCAACAAGCAGTTGTAAGTTGATGGTAAGTGTGTCACATGTCGACCCATTGCCAGAAGCGGTAGATCGGCTGCCTCGAGTGGTATACCACTTGTTGGAAGAGGTCGACCACTTAAGGTAATTGTCATCAGGTCAACCCATTTCCGAAGTGGTAGATCGATTGACTCAAGTGGTATACCACTTGGTGGAAAGGTCGACCACTTGGAGATAAGTCTGTCATCAGGTCGACCCATTTCTAGAAGTGGTGACCACTTGGTGGAAGAGCTTGAAGGTAAGTGTATCATTAGGTCGACCCATTTCCTGAAGTGGTAGACTGGATGACTCAAGTGGTAGACCACTTAGTGGAAGAGGTCGACCATTTTCTTGTAAAGTGGTCGACCACTTGATGGAAGAAGTCGACTATTTTCTCCAAGTTACGTTGACTTGCAAGTCACCGTAGGCATACCCTATATTACATTAGATTGTTAACAATGAGCCTAAAACATTAATAATTAAACTTCTCATAATCTTATTCTTATCTTATCTTCTTAACTTATATTATCGTCATTGTGGAGAAAGTTTTTGTCACGTAGGACAAAGAAAGTTCCACAATTTTCCATGTCATTTTTATCATTTTAACATTTTAAAGTTACTAATTACATTAAAATAAAACTAAATGTCAATGTGGAGAAAGTTTTTGCCACGTAGGACAAAGAAAGTTCCACAATTTTCCATGTCATTTTTATCATTTTAACATTTTAAAGTTACTAATTACATCAAAATAAAACTAAATAAATATTTTTGTTAATCATCATGATCAAGATTTGAACTCGTGACCTATGAGTTTAAACATCATTATTTCAAGAGTTTAACTAGTAGGATAAAGTATATTTGATGCTATTAATCACAACTAAACATATTTATCAATCAACATAACTAAGATTTAGTCATTCAGCTTAGGAGCTCAAACTGTAAACATTTCAGTTGTTTAACCTATAGAATAAAATCTCTTTGATGCAATTAGTCACAAAAAAATTCATACTCATGTTATAAAAAATGTGTAACACATTCTACAAAATATTATATAACCGGTACCTAAACAATCGCTCTGGACTCTCTCTTCTTTCTCTCTCCTTCTGACCTAGCTGGTGGATCCCGTTTGGCGGCATGGCCGCGCCGGAGCCGGCGAACTGGGCTCAGCTTTTTGGAGTGGGGGAAGGCAATCGACTTCGCTACGTTGCACCTGCTTTGGTTGATGGAGAATTGGTTATCCCTCGAGCTGTACGGGATGAGGGAGCGGTTCGGTGGCGGAATGCGTTGGTCGGTCAATTTTTATCAGAAGCTTCGCCGATCACAATGATTCGTCGCTGGGCTCAACGTTTTTGGGGGAGAGATGGTAGAGTTTTTGTATCAGTATTCGGATCGAACATGTTTCTGTTTCAATTTGAGAGTGCGGAGACGAGTACCTGGGTTTTTGAAAACGGGCCATGGCATTGTGAGAATGTTCCTCTCTTTCTGCGAAAATGGGTTCCTGGAATACGATCGTTTAAGATGGATCGTTCTAAACTGCCTATCTAGGTTCGTATTCGCGAACTCCCGTTGGAATACATGACAATGGAGGGTTTGAGCAGGGTTGCTAGCCTGTTAGGTACATCACTTGGATGGATCAATCAACCAGGCTGCGTACTCAAATGGGTACTGCTAAAATCTGTATTGAAATGATGGCTGGATCTTCTTTCCCAATGAAGCTTCAGATTCGACCGAAAGGTGAGGAAGATATTACACTATTTGTTCACTATCTCCATGCTCCCAATAGATGTGAGAAGTGTGAGGAATTTGGGCATCAGATTGGTGAGGGGGTAGAATGTGGTAAAACTATGGTTACTTGTGAGATGGCTGCTCCAGCTAAGGATGTGTTGTCTCAACCTGTGTCTGGAAGTATTGCTAGTGAGGGTTTACTGGTTGGCGGACCTAGCTCTCCAGCAGTTGCTCAGGGGATAGTTAGTCTTATAGGCACTCCACCAATTGTGGTTGGAAAGGTGATCGTGACTACAGCCTCTGCATCCTCTCCTCCTGTGGATGCAGATGGGTTTCAGTTAGTTGGCAAAAAAGGCAAAGCAGTTCAGGACAATCAATCGGCATAAGGTAGTGGAGTACGAATTCCAGAATCAGCCGTCCAAGCTCGAGTGCCACTGAATTTAAAGGGGTATAATCTTGTTGGTCCTGCCTCTCCAAAGAAAAGGGGGGGGGGGCGCAAGAAAATGGAGTAATGAAGTTTCTCTGTTGGAATCTCAGAGGATTTAATTCCTCTGAGAAGCATAGGTATGTGAGTAAACAAGTTGCAAAGTTGGGAGTAGTTTTGTTTGCTATATTAGAAACTAGAGTGCTAAAGATTAATGCTGAGGAGATAGTAAGTAGACAGTTTGGTAGTTGGGGGCATTTGAACAACTATAAGTACTCCTATAATGGGAGAATCTGGTTATTCTGGAAATCAACACTACGAGTAGCTAAGATTGGAATGGGACATCATTTCAGTCAAGTGAGGGTGCAGTCTGGTACAGAATCCTGTGTGGTTACTACCATCTATGGTCCTAACAAAACAGTTGAGAGAGTTGCAATGTATGCAATGTAAGCAGTCAAACAATCCAATTTCTCAAAGGATTGATCGTGCACTAATCAATGATAAGTGGCTGGAAACTTTCAAGGACAGTTTGGTCAAAACCTTGTCTCCTGGGGTCTTTGAACAATGTGGCCTATTAGTACATACTGATCCTTTGGTTGCCTCATTGCCAAAGCCATTCAAAAAAATTTCATTCTGGAGGCAGCACCCTCAGTATCAAAGTTTGTTAAAGGATGATTGGAAAATTGAAGTAGAGGGAGTTCCTTACTTTCAATTGTATTAGAGGCTGAGAGAGTTAAAGTTAAAATGAAGGGGTTAAACATAACACAGTATTCTGAGATTTCTCTTAGGACAAGGGAGGCTGAAACAAAACTTGAGATATTACAGCAGATTGTGCTAGATGATCCTTCTGAGCAACATTCTAATGAAGCTATAGAGCAGGAAATTGTTTGCAAAAGCCTACAGCTGGCCGAGGAGCAATTCTACAGGCAGAAATCCAGAATTAGAAGAGTTATTGAAGGGGATTCTAACTCAAAATATTTCCTCAGTATGGTCAAGGTCAGAAATCATAAACAAACTATTCAAAAGTTGATCAATGATGAAGGAGAGGTAATTACAGAAGTGAAGGATATGGGGCAACCGGCTGTAGACTTCTATAAAGGTTTACTAGGTAAAGCAGATCACCTTGTGCAAGATACCCCCATTTCTTTTTTTACTGATATGCTATCTCATAAACTTGGTGAGGAAGAGATACAAGTATGAAATTCCGTTGTCACTAGAGAGGAGATCAACAAAGTTTTTATGGCTATGGGGAATGATAAAGCATCAGGGCCAGATGGCTTTACTACAGAGTTTTTTAAACTGGATTGGTATATTGTTGGAAAAGTTGTTGAAGACACTGATGGAATTTTTCAGAACTGGTATAATGCCTAGCCAGGTAAATTATACCATTCTTGCTCTCATTCCTAAACTATCAGTAGTGGACAGAATGCAAAACTTCAGACCAATTTCATGTTGCAATGTTGTTTACAAGGGAATCTCGAAACTGCTAGCTAATAGGCTTTCCCTGGTTTTGCCAAAACTAATAGGGAATAGTCGATCTGCTTTTGTTAAAGGGAGACTCATTGGTGACAACATCCTAATGGCAACAGAGTTGGTAAAGGATTATCTTAAAGCAGTATTACATCTAGATGTGTATTAAAGATTGATTTGATGAAAGCTTTTGACTCTTTAATTGAAATTTCATTTTGAAAGTTATGACTGCTATGAATATACCCCCTAGTTTCCTTAAATTGATTGAAGCTTGTTTCACAACCTCTATGCTGAGTGTTGCCTTCAATGGAGGGCTCTGTGGCTATTTCCCAGCAGGAAAAGGATTGAGGCGAGGTGACCCTCTGTCCCCTTACCTTTTTACAATAGCTATGGAAGTTTTCTCTTGTATGCTAGTTGGAGATGTGTACTGTGATTTCATACCATAACATCCTAGATGTAAAGGACTGGACATCACTCACCTTTGTTTTGTTGATGACCTTCTGGTCTTCTCTAATGGATCAATTTGAGCATTTGCTGGGATTAAGAGATTACTAGACAGGTTTTATTATGTGTCTGGGCTGAAGTGCAATTTGTCCAAGTGTCAACTGTTTTGTGCTGGTATCACTAAAGAAGAACAAAAGTGGATATCAGATTATACAGGATTCCCCTTGGGGGAACTACCAGTAAGGTATCTAGGGGTGCCATTGTTGTCTAGGAAGTTATCAGCTCGGGACTGCAACGCCCTGGTGGAAAATACTGGATGGCTGTCTTTCTGCTGCCACTGAAGGTTCTAAAGATTGCAGTTAATATCTTCAGTTATAACTAGTGTTTTTCAATAATGGATGGCTGTCTTTCTGCTGCCACTGAAGGTTCTAAAGATGATTGAAGAAGTTTGTAATAAATTCCTATGGGGTGAGTTTAGGAACTGGAAGGAAACAAGCACCAGTAGCATGGTCAATAGTTTCTTTGTTAAAACAAGAAGGGGGATTGGGGATAAGGGATTTTAAGACATGGAACAAGACTTGTATAATTCGTCATCTTTGGAATTTGCTTGCTAAAGCAGGGTCGTTATGGGTTGCCTGGATACAAAATATAGAGTCAAAGGAAGGGACATTTGGACACTATCTGCTAGCTCAGTAAGTTCCTGGGTGTGGAAGAAGATTCTCAAGTGCAGAGTGCATCCTCAGTCTCATATCACAGGGACAGGTACCACTCTTGCTTGGGATGGTAATGCCTTGGGAAAATACTCTGTCAAACTGATCTGGTCTTCAATCCGAAACCCCTCACCTCCTGTTGATTGGTATTCTATTCTATGGGGAAATCCCTATATCACAAAGCATAGTCTTCTATTATGGTTGATTGTGCTTGACAGAGTTGTTACAAAAGATTAGCTAAATAGTTGGGGATTACCCTGTGATCAAAGTTGTGTTCTCTGCCCTGGAGGAGTTGAAAGTAGGGATCACCTATTCAATGAATGTTCTTATAGCACTGTAGTTTTCCAGTCTATGCTCAAGAAAATTTGCAGGTGGCCTTTCTTTCAGGATTGGAAATCTCAGCTGCGTTGGGTGATACAGAGGTGCACAGGTTCTTATTCAAAGGCTAAAGTTGGCAGGATGTTTTGGACAATGTGTTGTGCTTACATATAGAGAGAACGTTGTACACGCACGTATGGTGTTAAGAAGATTACTGATCCTAGTCAAATCTCAGCAAAAGTAGTGCAAGAGCTCCAAATCTATTCTTGTAGTAATATAACTTTACAGCAGCTAGTTATTGGAGTTTTGGGAGCATAGAGATGCAGTTTTTCTTTTTTGTTTCTTATTATAGAAAGATGTTGAACTTGTAATGAATTGACACTTTGAGAGGGAGGTTGCGAGTTGCACCTCCCAGGGCTTCAAATACAATTTTTAGTTAACCATAAAAAAATGGTTAATATATTTGTATGGCTTGAACTTTGACCAAAATAAATATCCTGACCAATCTTTTCGATCTATAACATCCTGGCCCAAACTATACATCAAAATAACTAAATTGTCCAAACCCGACGTTTGACCGTTAACTTGGACGGTCAAACGCGTTGACTAACGGTCAACATGCCATATCACTGCCAACTCAGCAAATTTCAATTTTCTTTATAATTTACACCTATAATCATTTTCCTTTTTTCATTTTGAAAAAAATAGAAAAATGCTTTTAATTTTTTGTTCCGCCTCGGTTCCTCCGCCCGGCTGCTGATGGAGACGATGGAGGCTCCCAGAATCGCTCCGTCCAACTCCTTCCGTCATCTCCATCGACGGTCGGGCGGAGGAACCGAGGCGGAACCGAAAATTAAAAGCATTTTTCTATTTTTTTCAAAAAGAAAAAAGAAAATGATAATAGGTGGAAATTAAAAAAAAAGTGAAATTTGCTGAGTTGGCAGTGACATGGCGCGTTGACCTGGAAATTAAAAAAAAAGTGAAATTTGCTGAGTTGGCAGTGACATGGCGCGTTGACCGTTAGTCAACGCGTTTGACCGTCCAAGTTAATGGTCAAACGTCAGGTTTGGCCAATTTAGTTATTTTGATGTATAGTTTGGGCCAGGATGTTATAGATTGAAAATATTGGTCATGATGTTTGTTTTGTTCAAAGTTGAGGCCATACAAATATATTAACCCTTAAAAAAGGTATAACACATAACATTCTATTTTTATACAATGGTTGACTTGTGTACATTACACAACAAAAGCTATCACGGATAAAATTTTGTATTCGATTTTTTAGCAATGATTGAAAATTATCAACAACTAAAAATAACATTTAATATTTTTAGTTTATAATGTGTTTTGTAATTTTTTATAATTTTTTAAACATAATTAAAAAATCCGAAAAGCATGAACTTAGTTGACAGAGTACACAATTTTAAACGTTTATACATAATTTACATGTGATTTTCTTTTAAAATTGAAAAATAAAAAAAGCAAAGGATAACCTTATTTCGTATTCTAGAACACGAAGAATTTAACATTTTGTTTGTATGAACTACTATACATATGTGAACCAATACAGTTATATTGCAATTTGTTAGAAAATAGCTACTATAAATATCTGATTTAATACATTCTTATCGTGATGTGCTAAAAAAATCACTAAAAATTTTATGATTACTAGATTATTAAGAGATAATAGCATGAAGTAAAAAATGATGATTTTCTAAGTAAAAAACATAGTTATAATAACTTATTTAGTGTTCCTATACTTTAATATTACTGAAATGTATCAACATAGTTCAGGCATATGCTACAATGATACACGACAATTTCATGTATTTAAGAATATCACTGATGGTAAAAAAATTGTATATTTTTTAAAACTAAATTATGGTTACAAGAAAATTCATTTACATACACATTTGTTATCTTTAGGGATTGAATTTGACATTTTTAGCATATTAAAATAATATCATTAGCTTTTCTTTTATGCTATTTCCATTTTTTCTATTTTCATTTATCGTAAGTTATTAAATTTTCTTCCATGCTGAATTATAAAACACATTGTCTTTATATTTTTCCTGATATAATTATAATTTTTTTTCCTACATGAGTATATATTTGCAATTTTGAGCCTTGTTCATATGCACAGCACCTAAATTACGTAAGATTTATAAACGAATTTTAAGCTATTGGATATATATAATAGTTGAGATGTAAATAACTATTTTAATGCTTTCTTATGTCAAAGGTGACACCCTAATACATATATTACTATTAATATTTTTAGTAATCAGACTCATCGGATAACCCGACTCATAATATAATAATCTAATTTTTCGTTAAATCTGTTACCTTTAAGAGCATAGCTCGAAAGGACTTATTGTCCCTCCCAATGACCGTGGCAGAACGTGGAGTATTTAGTTACATGTCATCCACCTCTCAGCCCTTACTAGCTTAACTTAACTATCAAGATACACCCAATATGGTATATCTAATTCAGTCAAATAAACATTCATTCATTACCACATGTTATATCACATTCATCATCTCAAACGCAAAGAATACATACATTCACAACATAAGGACCAGGGGCGGAGCCAGGATTTCGAGACTGGGTGGGCCAAAAAAAAATCTAAATATAAAATAATTATGACAAATCAGTCAAAATAGTAAGTAAACTAAAAATTTTAGCTATATTTATTCCGAAATAAATAACTTAACTATCAGCAAAACTCATCATTAATTTTATTTCGTAGTCTATTCTTCACTATTCATAACCGAAAAATGCATGTTCACCTGTAGCAGTGAAAACTAGAAGAGTTAAAAGAAACAAATTTGTCTATCAACAAGATTGAATTTCATTGACAGTCTTATTTTTGTTAATTCCTTACATAGATTAAAAATAGGCGATAGTTTCTGCGGTTTGGTTTTAAGAATTATAGATGGGAACTAAAATAATGAAGTCTTGAAGTGCGTAAAGCAAAAAACACAATATTTAATAGTTGGGAATTGAACCCATGTCCTTTAGGATAGGTTTTAAGAATTATAGATGGGAACTAAAATAATGAAGTCTTGAAGTGCGTAAAGCAAAAAACAATATTTAATAGTTGGGAATTGAACCCATGTCCTTTAGGATAAAAGTAAAGTTTGACTACCATTAGACTACATAAACATTACCTTAAATAATCTATTGGACAAGGTATATTTATAATTTTACTAAATATCCTTAAGGTCCTAGGGCCGAGACCAATCCCGGATGGACCGGGGCCCACCCTATGATCACTGTAGCTCCGCCCCTGATAAGGACCATCACCCAGTCTCTTGATAACTCACTATATATAAACATGTATGCATCAAGTATCACATTATACTAGCATTACCATGTAACTCCGTCCCAACATAGGGAAACATCACACTATCTCATGGTAAATCAATATATAAAACTAGGGGTGGTAATCGGTTTCCGGTTAATGGTATAACCGGTTACCGAACCGGTAATCGCCGGTTACCGGTTATACCGTTAACCGTTTACAAAGGCTTCGGACGGTTGTCGGGCAGTGTGTTGTCCTTTCCGGTTTACCAATAACCGGTTTCACTAACCGGTGTGTTAACCGAATACCGATAAACTAACCGGTACCTCCCTCTCTCCTCTATATTTCCGTCCCGATCTCTCTCTCATTGCTGCCTCCCATCTCGGGCAACCACTTTGATTCCTTCCCCTCCTCTCTCATTGACTTTTTTCTGTTTACAGATGCATACAGCAGTTAAAAATCCCAATTTTTTCTCCATCTTCTTCTTGAAAATCATCATCCCGCAGCCAGCAAATTATAATCCCACCGCCAGCAAATCATCATCCCGCAGCCACCGTCAAGATTCAAGCGCATCGATAAACATCTCTGATCACAGTCCCTCCCACGAACTGAACTAGATCATCAGATTTGGCGAATCTCCGACTTTGGTCAGCGAATCTGGGTCAGCGACCCTTCTTCATCTTCGACCTGGGTCAGCGACCCTTCTTCTACATTTTCAACCTGGGTCAGCAAAGCTCCAGATCCGGCGCCATGCAACTGTCTCCCTCTCTCAGCTGATCTCTCTTCCTCTTGCCGGCGAGATTGATTCGCCTCTTAAGCTCCGGAGACCACCGGCGGGCAGCGAGCGTCTACATCCGTTAAACCGAATTGGTAATCGGTTACCGGCAATCCGGTATCTCGGTATACCGGATGTACATCTGTATCGGTAGTCGGATGCAAATTTCCGGATTCTGGTATACTCTTAATCGGTTAGTCGGTTACCGGTAAACCGGTAACTGACCGATTACCAACCCTATAGAAAATACCATAAAAAACCATCCCATAACCATCATCATCGACATGCAAATTTCTTATATCACACCATAGGTAGTCATCACTTAACCACATCAGAATTAATCTTTATAGAAGGATTCAATCACATGCATGGTTAGGTTGATTCAGTGCTTTTTAACTTCTTAATTTGCCAAGTCATACACTCCTCGGGTAGTACAATACATGTCTTGTATACCACCGTAGATCGTCCCTAGACTGGTGTCCTGTACATCCAATGCGGGACCGATGTCCTATATACCAGCGGGGGACGTACTTGGACTGGTGTTCTGTAAAACCAATGCGGAATCATACCCTGATTGATGTCCTATAAATTCATTTGTTGTACTAATTTCGCAACAAGGCGCCTTTATGTTATTAAGTTATCACACAATTCCAATTACAGTCAGTCACATATTTAATATTGGATAGTAATGTGAAGCAAACACAAAGTGTCTCTATAACTAACATTTTTATGTCATTTATAAAATGTTGAAGGTAATACAGAAATATAGTAGAATATAGTTTGGTTGTACTTTAATATAATGATGGCAAAGGCTAGCGTACACTGGAGGTGTAATATACATTCTTTCACACCTATTAGTTGTACTTTAATATATTTTGACAAATAAGAACCGTTGGTTATTATATTTGCATTAAATGAATTATACAATTTGGATTAGAAAATTATACTGGATTAACCCATTAGAGGCTATGGTATAGTATCATGTCTGAAACTTCGTTAATTCATGGTCTAAATAGCAAAACTCGATAGGTGTACGGTAAGGTGGTGTACGCTAGCTTAAATTATGTACAACTTATGATGTTGAAAATTATTGGTCAATCAAAGTCATATGGTCATGAATACGATTTTCCAATCGATGATGAAATTACGACGTTGTTTGACATTATTGTTGATCATGATTAAAATATGGATTAAATGGAGCGCCCCTCGTATTAGATGAAAGACGGATAATAGATAACAATAATAAATAAATATGAAAAGTAGAAATCCGAAACCACTGAAAAAATTACAGATAATAGAAGTAAAAGTACATCGGGCGCCTACAAAATTAGTGAGCAATTAAGGATAAATTCAAAATGGGGTGAGGGGTTACAATTTACATCCAATATTACACATAAATATGCATATAATGAATGTATATAATATGATGAATGGTCATCCATGTATAATCAATATTTACGTAATAGAAATTACATATTAAATTTTACGTCACTAGGCGAGAATCTTGTTGTTAATGCTAATAACAATTACATTACACCAATGTGATAACATTACATTAGGAAAAGGATGATAGTGTTTTTGCATATTATTAATATATATTTTGTAAGTATTTATATTTTTTTATTCAAAAAGTAGTATTAGCAACACCCTTGCTAGTTAAGGATTTAAGAAATAAAAAATCAAACTTTTCAATCTGTATACTATGAAACATAAAAGGAGTCATACATATTCCTACCAAACAAGCCTATAATTTTCTCCCTTACAACCTTGCACAATACACCACAGTCCCTGCATTGCCCCAAATGAACTCTGCTGCACCTTTCTCGTCGCACCACGCTCACCAAACTGTGCCACATGGCTCGCCCCACTTGAGACTTTACATTATGAGACCCAAAAACTTGCTGAAGCCAACCCAGCTCGCTATCCAGAGAGGTAAATACCCCTGATCTTCCAAACAGCTTGCAAATCATGTTCATGTACAACAAACACTATGCAAACAAAAGATCTGAAGTTTCCGACGAGCAATTGCAGAACACACAGCCCAAACTACCATCAAATCCCCATTTCAGCATCTTCTCTTTCGTAGTAACCGCTCTATTTAGGATTAGCCAAGCTATGAACCTATTCCGAGGGATGGAGTTTCCCTTCCATAATAGATTGAACCAAGCTACTTGCTGCCTCCTTGGCCTTAATGTTTCCCAGACTCTCCTTATTGAAAAGGTCTCCATTTTGTCTTGATCCCAATAAATGTCCTGCTCCTGCTGATGGAAGAATGCACAGACCTTTTGCCTCGTTTTCAGAATCCTTTTCCAGTTCCAAGAACCAGAATTACCACCATAAAGCCAAAAATCTTGGCCTTTCAGCTTATAGGCATTGATCCATGAAACCTACAGAAAACCATGTTGCAATAACAGAAGCCAAATATGCCTAGTAGCACAAGCAGTATTCCAGGTTTCCAAGTCTCTCAACCCCAGTCCCCCCTCCTTTTTGGGGTAAGTAAGATGCTTCCAGCCTATCTTTGCTTTCATTCTACCACTCTGACCAACACCCCACAAGAAATTGCTACAAATGCCTTCCACTTCACGGATCGCTACCTTTGGGAGAATAAAGACAGTCATCCAAAAGTGATGCAAACTATATAGGACTGAACTAACAAGCTCCACCCTACCAGCATATGACAGAAAGCGAGACTTCCAGCTACTAACCCGAGCAACAATCTTATCAATCATGGGCTTGCAAGCTGAAACAATGAGCTTCCCTGAAGAGAGGGAAACTCCCATATACCTAACAGGAAACTTTCCTAGAGAGAAACCATACCTATCAGCCCTCACCTTCTGTTCAGGGCCCGGTAACCCCCAAAAAAGAGTTCACATTTACTGGGATTTACTTGCATACCAGAAAGTGGCAAATATATTTTAGAGGCACATACGCTACTTATATGGCAAATAAAATTTGTAACTAATTAAGAAATTGGAGGCATATATTTTAGTTGCTAATTTCACTTTTTAAAGATTATTTTTATTTAAATTTCATTTTAAAGTGGTAAGTATTTGCCACTAATGTTATTACAAGTGGCAGATATTTTGGCTTGTAATAGTAAATTTAAGTGATTATTATATTTCTTTTAAATTATTATGAATTTCATATAAAATTAATTACTTCCTTTTATATAATTCTTATATATTAGTATTTGAAGCCATTTTTATAGTTAATCTTAGTCCCTTTTTCAGCAAATAGGTAAGTCTCTGTCGTTGGAATATTTGGTAGTTATCATTTTGGATTTTACTACCAAATTATCTCCTTCCATATCACTTCAGTAAGTGAAACAAATATCTCTGTCTTCTCCTTTTTCTATTTTCCAAATATTCGATAGTAATCGGTGGCCTATGTTCATGGTGCACTGGGAGAGTCGGCAATGAATAAAATCAAACTCCAAGCTTCTCTGATTCATCGGATCTAATACCTAACCACAACGTCTACTGACTGCGTCCATGAATCAAAGAAAGTAGTACATGTTAACGAAATAAAATGTAATACACTAGATGAAGAAAAAATGTATCGATCAAAATCTGGAAGAAGCAAGTATAACGAACTTAAAATAGAACCACCTTTCAATCCGCCTTCACGCTTGTAACAATAATATAATATGTTTTCAAAAATCCAACTATGGCCGACGATAATGGAAGAAGCGGCCTATGTCCATGATCATGATTCATAACTGGGATGACGACATTGAGGATGGGAGACTATTGCTAGAAGAAGGCGGCAACGACTTGATGAAAAAGGGTGTTTGCACTGATGAAATACGAGAAGAACCCAATAGAGTTCGGTGAGTTAATTGTTGGTTTATTGGGAGAAAATCTTGGGTGGGGCGGGAGCACCAACTAGGATTGGTGATGTGGTGCACCCGCCCAATCCCCTCCCGCCACATGTCCTGTAGTTCAATTAATCAAAACTAAAAAAATTATATTATTTTTCTGGGTTGTGCGGGCTTTGCTTTGCTTGCGGAGACTTTTCTTTTACGTTTAGCATGATTAATTAAATAAACCCCACTGCTGTAAAAATAAAAAACTCAATGATAAACCCTAAAAAATAAAAGAACGAGTAAAGCTGCAAAGGGTTTCGCCGTCCATTGTTCCCCACCGATCCTCGAAGAGTTCTCGGGCTACAACTGGAATATATCGATCTCGCCGACATTACTATACGACCTAAATACAGATTTGGTCCGGGATATTAATTCTCCACTTCAGCACGACGCGATCCCAATTGAAGTTTCTAGTGCATAGTTATCGCTCCAGGTATGTATCTTCTTAACCGTAGTAGTTCATGTGTTGCATTTGTCTATTCATTTTATTCCTTATTGCATGATATTGCTGGTTTGTAATAGTATTATATTTGGCTCTCTATAATTGTATTCCTTATTGCATGTTATGTACTATATATCAGAAAGCCACTGTTGGGATTGATATAATGGATAGCGAAAACAATGATGTTGCACTATTTCCAGTCCGGGTGGCGGATGGTAATGATGACATTCTATTTGGAAAAACCGTGTCTAATGAAGATGAAGCTTATAATCTATACAATAGCTACGCTTTACGACTTGGTTTCAGCGTACGTCGAGGTAGATACAGGTATTCTGGTAAAACTGGAAAAATTATTCAACGTGAGTTTCTATGTTCCAAGCAAGGAATCACGAATGATGAAAATCCACTTGAGTTGAAAAAGGTCAATAGGTTGGAAACACGAACTGGGTGTAGAGCTTTTATCCGATTCAGCATTGAGAATGATGTGTGGAAAGTGACTGAATTCAAGACCACGCATAATCATGATCTTGCTACACCATCAGAGAGACATTTGCTGAAATCTGGTCGTAAGATTTCAAAGGACAAGGCAGGTGTAATTGATACGATGAAGAATGCAGGACTTAGGACAAAAGATGTTTATTCATATATTTCCACGGAACATGGAGGAGATGAAAATGTTGGGTTTTTACAGAAAGACTGTTCTAATCATGTGCATAGACAAAAGATGGTGAAAGTTGAAGCAGGGGATGCTCAAAGTCTGATGAATTATTTGAAAAAGTAGAAAGCAGAAGATCCAATGTTCTTTTATGCAGTGCAAGTTGATCAAAAGAATCGGTTGACCAACTTTTTCTGGGGAGATGGAAGATCAAAAATTGACTATGCTGCTTTTGGAGATGTGATGGTATTTGACACTACCTTCCGCACCAACAAGTATAATCTCATTTGTGCTCCATTTGTCGGTGTGAACCATCATTGGAGCAATGTTATGTTTTGTTGTGCATTTCTGTTGGATGAGACTGCAACTTCATTTAAGTGGTTGTTTCAGTCCTTTCTAGACTCAATGGGCAATATAGAGCCTGCAACTATCTTCACAGACCAAGATGCTGCTATGGCAAAAGCAATTAGAGAAGTGTTCAAAACTGCAAAACATCGTTTATGCTTATGGCACATCAGCAAAAATGCTCCTTCACATTTAGGGGATCTGAATGAGGATCAAAAGTTTCAATGATTGTGGAACAAGTGTTGTACAGGCTGTGAGTCAGAGGTGGAATTTCAAGAAACATGGGATAAGATGATTGAGATATATGATCTTTCTGGTCATACTTGGCTTAACAGCATGTATCAGATTCGTTCGAAGTGGAGTACTGTCTTTGGTCATGACTTTTTCTCTGCTGGTATCAAATCATCTCAAAGAAGTGAAAGCACAAATAATGTTTTGAATGGCATTTCAGGGAAGACAACATATCTTACTGAATTCACTACTCAGTTTGACAATTTAGTTAGAGGTATGCGATCGAGGGAGATGGAAGAGGACTTTCGATGCAAACAAGGTACTCCAAAGCCATTGGTTAAGTGTGGTATCTTAGAGCATGCTGCCAAAGTTTATACCAGAACTATGTATATGGTGTTTCAGAAAGAATTTATCTCTAGTCTTGCAACGATTTGGGGAGAAGTCAATACTAGTGACTTAGTATCTACCTATGAGGTGAAAGAAGACGGGAACAATAGAGTTCGTATTGTTCATTTTCATGAACAGAAGAATGAAGTTCTTTGTTCCTGCAAGAAGTTTGAGGTGAAAGGAATTCTTTGTTGCCATGCTTTACGCATCCTTAGTGTCAAAAATATCACAAAACTGCCTAACAATTATATTTTGCAACGCTGGACAAAAGAAGCAAAAAAAGGGATGATGGGATATGAGAAAGGATATGTTTCTATGAAGATTAATGAAGACGCAAAGATTGTATGGAGAAACTCTATGATGCGCATAGCTAGCAATCTCATATACAAAAGCCAACACTCAGAAAGCAACAGAAAAATATTTCAATAAAGTATGTTAAGTCTTGAAATACAGCTAGAACAGGAGTTGGAAAAGGTGAACTTGGATGGTCATATTGACAAAGAGGCTGATGAAATTGACACAAACGAGCAACCGATATTAGATCCTCCGTGTGTTCAGACTAAAGGACTTAATTACGGAAGAGCAAAAGGACACTTTGAAAAGCGCAAACCAAAGTCAACAAAAGTCTCATCGAGTAAGAATATATTTTCCCTTACTCATTCAACATCCTTGTTTGATATTCTTATTCTATAATTTTGTCTTGCAGGAAAAAAGTCTCAATCAAATACCACGCATGAGCATATGAATCTTGAACGAACTGCACAATATCCAACATTGCAGTAAGTATGTAAAAATGACTTCTTAATTTGTACTTTTATTTGTTATGCCCAATCTCATCTAGATTTATCTTCAGTCCCTGCCATTTAGTGCACCTCAAGCTAGTGGAGTTGGGAATTGCACAATATCATATCCATCGGTAATACTCCAAATATTTGGTCAGCTAGTCATTATTTTATTATACTTAGTTTTACTTATATAGTTAAATTGAAATGTTATTACAGGCTATTCCAAATACTTCTTTCATGAATGCCATGCCAGGTATTTTCCCAATGATTCACCAGGTTGGTAATCTTTTAGACAAGCTGTGTGTGCTTAATCAAGCCAATTGATTAGGTATATTAGCTTACCAGTACTTATTTCTTTATTTCTACAGGGTTCTTTTCCTCAATTCTACTCAGAAAATCCAATGTGGCAATTAAGATACGACAATGGGGTATGGTATTTCTCCAACAAAAGAACCTTGCACTATTTTTTGTGTATAACCCATAACCAATGGTATTTTGGAATTTATGCAGAACTCGAGATCAGGAAATTGATAGCCACTATGTTGACGTCCTTCTGAAGTTTTGTTTTTTCATGGACACTTTCTGGATTATGGATACCGTTTTGTGTACTATTTCGCTTGACCCATATACTTTTTACATTCTGAGGAAAATGCCATTGAGGAAAAGATCCTGGGTATGTTTTCATTTTGGCCATAGAAAGAACATGTTGTAAGTTCGATTGCTGTTTTTTCACAAGCAAAGTCTGGTAATGGTTGCATAAGAATAGTGTTATGTTTTAACAAATCAGGCTCTGGTAAGTAATCGATCATCTTCATTATAATGCTTGAACAAAAAGAGACTATCAAAATTCATGGAAAATAGCACAGCTCAATACCACTCATTGCCAAAAACCCACCATTTGCATTCAAAATAAAAATCCTTCTATTACCCCATCCTGCAACAGCCGCACCAAGCACATGAAGAACTACTATACGCACCCTTGGTTTATAAGAGACCTAGCGATCAATGAACTAACTAAGTACATGCAACAATTCCAGTTGAGAAACATAAGACCAGAAATTGAAATAGGAATCCAAAAGAGGAATCGACGAACAACAGATCGATGGCTGCAACCGCATGTGTCTTCCTTCCGATTCCTTTTTGTCGCCGTCTCCAAAGGAAAATGAAGCATAAAACTAATTTGAAATTGTGGAGCAACAATGGGATTAGGCAGGGGAGAGAGACGAGATTGAAGAACAAGGAGAGGGTGGGTGGCTATTTCTGTTTCTTGGTTCCATCGAAAGGGAGAGAGAGATATATCCCTACAATAAAAAAAACCATAAAAAATGAAAGGAAATGGGCTCAAGCGGTCAATTAAAAAAAAACTATTAAAAAGGAAAGAAAAAGGGTTTGAAGTTGTCTCCCGGAACAGAAAGGCAATAAAAGGCTTTTAGTTTTAATAATTGAATGCCTAATAACTACAGGACATGTGGCGGGAGGGCATTGGGCGGGTGCACCACATCACCAATCCTAGTTGGTGCTCCAGCCCCACCCAAGATTTTCTCGTTTATTGGAGATTTTAAAAAAGAGTTAGAGAAATTTACCCACTAACCTTTTCTTTCAGCCAATTAGTTGCTGATTTATATATTATTTAGTGTATTTATCATTTATTTTGAAGTGGAAGGATATAAGCTTATTTCAGTGAAAAGCAAAAAAATCAGAATGAATTAATAGGAATGTATTTGTAGTTTCAATTTATTTTTCGTGTCTAAAATTAAATGAATTTTACAATCGGAGGCAATTAGCAATGTTGCACATGGTCATTATCCCAAGCTCTTTTTTTATTTTTATTTTTTTTGCTGCAAAAGGTTTGTCATATTAATCGTATATTAAATAAACAAGCAATAACAACCTTTTCTTTAGCCCTCTTGATGCTTCTGTTTAGCAGCAAGTAATGATTTGCCTCTGTCCTTCGCAAATCTTACATGTCTATAATACTAAGCCATCTCCAAGACAAACTTAGCGAGAGGGATTTGCCTATATGGAGATGAAAGTGTTGGGAGAAGTTTGGTCAGTGGCACCAAGAAAATTTTGAAAGAAAATAAGCAGCAAGAACCAAGAAAAGGGAAGTCTTGATATAGGGGATTTTTCCAAAAGTAGCACTGTTTAAAAAAAAAATTCCAAAAATATTTGTAGTTTCAATTTATTTTTCGTGTCTAAAATTAAATGAATTTTACAATCGGAGGCAATTAGCAATGTTGCACATGGTCATTATCCCAAGCTCTTTTTTTATTTTTATGTTTTTTGCTGCAAAAGGTTTGTCATATTAATCGTATATTAAATAAACAAGCAATAACAACCTTTTCTTTAGCCCTCTTGATGCTTCTGTTTAGCAGCAAGTAATGATTTGCCTCTGTCCTTCGCAAATCTTACATTTCTATAATACTAAGCCATCTCCAAGACAAACTTAGCGAGAGGGACTTGCCTATATGGAGATGAAAGTGTTGGGAGAAGTTTGGTCAGTGGCACCAAGAAAATTTTGAAAGAAAATAAGCAGCAAGAACCAAGAAAAGGGAAGTCTTGATATAGGGGATTTTTCCAAAAGTAGCACTGTTTAAAAAAAAAATTCCAAAAATAGCACCCAACTCCGAAAAATTACAAAAATAACACCCTTTCCCAAAAACCGCTCCCTACCAGTGCGGTTTAGGCGGCGCCACCTAGGGGCGCGTTTTTCGATGAAAACCGCACCCCTAGGGGGCGGTTTTGCAGACCGCACCCCCACCATGCGGTTTGGTTGCAGATCGCACCCAACCATGCGGTCAGTTTTTTTTTTTTTTTTTTTTTTTTGAAAAATCCTAACCTAGGTGGAAACTTCAAACGGACGTATCTTTGTGTTCGGGTATCCGATCGTCGCAAATTTTTTTTGTTTCCGCATAACTTTTTGAGATCTTGCAAGCCGAAGCTGCTGAATGTGGTTTGGTCCCGCCTTCGTCCCAAAAAATGTCGTTTGCTACCCCGAACGAGCTTTTTTCCGATTTCGTCAAACTTTGGACAACCAACACTTTGTGCTCCAAAATCCAAACGACATGAATTTTTTTTTTATTTCGCATAACTTTTTAAGGACTACAATTTTTACTAGAATGAATTTTCAAAACATGAATTATTTTGGATATACAGGATTTTGGGAATAGCTTACCTTCCCTTCTCAGCAATCCACGTACATTTTGAAATTATGTCTATGATAAAAGTTTATTCCTTAAAAATTTATGCGAAATAAAAAAAAATTCATGTCGTTTGGATTTTGGAGCACAAAGTTATGGTTGAGCAAAGTTTGACAAAATCGGAAATAAGCTCGTTCGGGGTAGCAAACGACATTTTTTGGGACGAAGGCAGGACCAAACCACATTCGGCAGTCTTCGGCTTGCAAGATCTCAAAAAGTTATGCGGAATAAAAAAAATTCGCGACATCGGATTCCCCAACACAAAGATACGTTTGTTTGAAGTTTCCACCTAGGTTAGGATTTTTCAAAAAAAAAAAAAAAACAAAACTGACCGCATGGTGGGGTTTTTTGCCTAAACCGCACTGGTAGGGAGCGGTTTTTGGGAAATGGTGCTATTTTTGTAATTTTTCGGAGTTGGGTGCTATTTTAGATTTTTTTTTAAACAGTGCTATTTCTGGAAAAATCCCTTGATATATAGATGAATGCGGCAATCAAGAGATTTGATCACTCAAATGAAAGCATCAACGGTCGATAAAGAAGAGTAGATAAAGGATATAATAGTGGGACGAGCAACTATCTTTTTCGAGAAGTTTTCAATTACTACGGAGAGTACTTGTAATTGAAAAAGAAAAAGAGAGTTGTCAGGGAGATAGCTCGAGAGTTAGTAGTGTGATATCAAGATCAAGGTTCTTGTCATGTGCATATATTTAATTAGTATTATTAATTAATTATGGGTTGTTAAGGGTGGGTTAATGACGTGAAGTAGTGGGTAAATAGTGGGTTAGTTGTTAGCTAGAATTAAGGAAGAAATAATTAGAGTTAGGTCTTTTACGTTGGAATTAGAGGGGATTGGGTTTACTTCTGTATTTAATGTAGTAGATAGGTAGAATTAGGGAATGAATCAAGTATAATCAGAAAAGGGATTTACACATCTACGTGTTAATTTGGGAGGTTGGCTTTCCTCGAAAAAGGTTAGGGGTTCCGTTCTCGCCAATAAGGAGAACTCTTCTCTTCTTCAATCTATCTATATCTCCTCCATTCTCTTCTTCCTATCCCGATATTTCTCCCTAAATTATATTCTACAAAACGTGCACGTAACAGTTCTGCAGGGAGTAGAACTTTGAAGGGGATTCTGATCAGTGACAGGGAGTCACCCAGAGATCACTTGCTGTATTGTGTGAATCGGAAACTGAACATCATAGTGAAACGCCAAAGGGTTCAAGATGAACTCCTTTGGCCGTGGACTAGTCGATACTAATTCATCAGTATCGGAAACCACGTAAAAATTCCATGTGTGTCAATTTACCCTTCAGTTGTTTGCTAATCCAGACTTTAGAAAGTCTCTGTTTCTGGTTGAGTGTTGTTTTGCAGGGAAAGTTGAAACAGGGGATCTGAGCAGAGGAGGAAGAAGGGTTCAACTAGCTACTAAGTGACGGGTCGCTGAAGAGAAAGGCTTTGACCAAAGCCTGTTTGGTCACTCAACGAAATTCTTGGGCTTCAAGCCCAATTGTGTTTAGCTCTCGTTTGCTCTAACAAGCATTTCCAAAACCAACAATCTAAAACTACTCTTTTCTGGTAATCGATTTAACTGTCTCATTTCATCTCTCGATTTAGGGTTTCACATGTTCTGAAGAAGAAATCCATACCAAGTCTCGCGCTCGACTCCACCAACAGAAAGAGAGCAAGTAATTCTTTTTTATCATATATAATGGAATTTTATCAAGCATCTGCCAAGAACCAACAGCAGCAACACCCAAGTTACGGCGACGACAAAGGAACTCTCTCTCTCGTAGTCAACCGCAAATCCGGTGTCCTGACCCTTTTCATCTTTGGGGCAAGAGGCCTCTGGCTCTCATCAGTTTGCTAGTGAGCGACTGTCGTTACTGCCCTTAACGCTGTTCTGCGTTGCGGATTCGGTTTTTGTTTTTCTTGTGGATTCATCATCCAATTTTGCTGCTTGGTCATACTTTAAGTTCACCAATTAGTGATTTCCGATTTGGGCAGTCCTATGGTTAGGTTATTTTTCTCTTTTCATATGGAGTTACTTCCTTTATCCCCTATACTTCTCTATATTTTGCAGTTTTTGGTACTTTGGTTCTGATCAGGTCTGGAGTATTTCTAGGTTCAGATCGGCTTTACGCATCTCTTAATTGCTATTTGTGCACTCTTCAAATTAATCTTGATTGTTTTGTTTTGCAACTTTGTTGTATTCTGTTAAAATTAGTGGCTGCAGAATTGGCTGTGTAGCTTCGTCGGCGGTAGCGTGGCCGCCGCTTCCTGCATCTACTTCCGCCGTGGAACACAAGGTGGGGAGTTGTTTTCCCTCTCGTTGACGCGTGGCCTGCCACGATAAAATAAACTTGAATTTGCTGCTCCCTCCCCAGCGGTAGCGGTTGTATGAATGTGATAAGTATCACCCTTTGTTGCCACTTGCCAGTTTGTGGCCAGTTCTTTTGTCTTGTTCGTTTCTTTTACAGCTTCCGTCACTTTTTATTAAATTTTCTCTACCCTTTCCATTCGTTTTTTTTTTCCATAGATCGGGAATGGAATAGATATTACAGGACGCTAGAAAACCAGACGCGACAGTCGACACAATATCGAGCTGTCGATGAAAGGGCATTAGAAGCCACTAAGTGGGCATCCCTGTTGTACAACCTCTGCGTAAAAGTACAAATAAAGAAATTAAAAGACACAGACGCCAAACAAATCTCTTCCAAGATCGCTCCACCTGTCGCGTGCGCCACATCACGAGATTGAATCATAATGGATGGATACTTGTATGGTCAAGGGAAAACTACGTGCCCCCTGCAAAAAAAAAAACAAACACACAAGCGCCCATAGAGGAGGACAACTAAGCTCCACCGAATGGACTTAAACAAGCCATTGAGGCTTAGTCAGATACTCCGAATCAAAAGCTAACAAGGTCAAAAGAAAAACTTTTTTTTTTACAGTAAAGTTAAAGAAAACTTTATAAATACGAGCAGTTAAGGAAAATAAATTAAAAGATTTTAGAATTATAATTCTGGAAATAAATAAATATTAAAATTAGGGAGGAAAGAGAAAGAACAAGCATATCTGAAACGGATCGCAGTTGGAATCGCCTCTGGATTTGTAACCGATGCTCTGGAATTGTAACCGTCGGACCCAAAACTGAAGCCTCCTAAAGTGTAACTGCCGGCCGTCGGGATTCGCATCGTCGGAAGCAAACTTGGGGACGCCGGCGTAAAGGTCGTCGCCTTGCGGGTGGTTGATGATGGTCCCGGGCCTGGGATTAAGCTCGCTGTTAGTGATATCGTCGAACATGAACACCACAATGTTCTCCTCCTTCAATCCGCAATCAACCAACGATGTTATTCTCCGCCTCTGGCCACTGCCACCATGAGATTGGTGCAAGCCATGGGGGCCCAGATCACGAAAACTCCAGATATGACGAACCTGATACCCACGCCCGGGCTCGTCGAGAAGAGGCGGTTCTTCATCGAAATTAGCAGCGGAGGGAACGGGGCCTCCACCGATGGCGCCGCTGCCGTAGGAGGCGGTGGGAGCAGAGCCGATCTCGAATGACATGAAAGGGATTCTGGTGTTAGAAGTGCGAGGAGGGAACGGCGCCGTGGGGACTCGCCACTGCTGCATATTGGCTCCGCCAGTTCTGTGGATTGATAAAGTTTATACCCGCACTTATGTGGGTGGGTGGATCACTGGATTGTGGGTCACGTTTTGGTATCATTTGCCTTACAAGGGATTGGTGCTGAACAAGTATGGGAGATGGGTGAAGCCGGGGAGAAAGGTTGAAGACATTCCTTCTCCATTTTCCTCCAAGTTATTATCGAGTCACGAGCCTATACTTGAACTAGCAATGGGCCGGGCCCGTTGGCCGGTATAGTGAAAAATACTGAGGTAATAGTGTAATAGAACTGAAGCAATTTGAATTCGTAACTTCGACTATTCCATCTGTAAGCATTGGTCCAAGTTTGAAAAGTATGGGTTTGGCAGAATCAAGAAAAAGTTATCTGCTGGTGGTGACAATTTCCATTGGCGGCAAAGAAAGCGAGAGATGTGCATAATTGAAATAGAGTAACAACTTAAGCCTCAATTCTCCATTTTGTTGCTGATAGTTTCAGTTGCTCTTACAAATCATTTTACTGATTACAAAGAAGCTACTGATCAAAGTATAAAGGTAGCATAACAAAAGGAAAAATAAAACCATAAAGTAAAATCTGATACATAATTTGATAACCGGAAGTAATATCCCTACATGTTTTCAAAGGGCTCGAAGCTACGAACTCCCTTCCCCACCCAAAACGCTAGTAAGGTTTCACAACTGATGATTTCTATCCTAATATAATCCATGCTTCCCAAATCTCTATCCTTTCTTCTTCATTCTCCTACTTTTTTCTGGGTGACTTTTCCTCTTCCCCTCCCTCTGCTCCCCTTTCTTCCCTACTGCTTCTTCTCCAAATTTTACTTTCTCCCATCCCTTGTTTGAGGAGCAGACCTCACCGGAAGGTCACATGCAGAGGTTGTAATTCCTTTTTGTTTGTTCTCTCTTAGATGATTGGTTTAGAAGAGGTTTCAGCCAATAAAGAAACAGTATATTCATCTTGATTGAAGTTGTCTTTGTAAATCCAAACCCTCCAAATTGCCCCTAGAATAATGAGATTAAATTACCAGACTTGACATGCTAAAGTGATACGCTTGGAAACAAAAATTTAGCCAGCGCCACTCAAATTTAGAGATCTTCGCAGCCACCCAAACTACTCCTTTCCCATCATTATCCTCGTCGCTTCGACCAATCGAGGCAATCAGGTTCCTCATTTATATCGCTGCAAAATTCTCAGAGCATAAACTCAGTCTCACAATTTATGCCCCCAACTCTGGTTCTTCTTGCACGAATGGAACCTGATTACCTGGCCAATCATATAAACAGAATCACATTTCTCCACACAATCTAAAGCTTCAAATTCAGTAAAAACTAAGGGGTCGTTTGCTTCATGGATTTAAAAATGAGGGTTTTGTAATTTAAAAACCAAAGGATTTATCAAGGATTTGAGGCATCATGGATTTGTAACAATCCTTTGTTTGTTGGGATGTTTTTATCATGGATTTAAAGGTGTGGGATTTACTACTTGAAGTCAAAAATTACATTACTGCCCTTTTCTATATGTTTGACATGTTTATGATATGTACACAAAACAAGGACAATACATACTAATAAGCATAATGTTGCCACATGGACAATAATAATAAACGAGAAAATTCCGTTTTAACTTTTAACGTAACATAATCAATTACCAATTCTTTGTCCTCCTTTTCAAAAGTAACATATAACAACATATATTAGAATCGGGAGAACAAAGAATTACACGTTCCATGAAAAGGTCAAAGAAAACTAGAACACAAGAAATTATATAAAACATCTAACTCAAGTATGCACATTAATTGAACGTTTATATTATTCATTTATTGTTAATTATAATGTATAATAGTTAAATTTGAGGGCAACCTTGGAACATTAAAAGTGCATGAGGGTATATGGGTAAAATCTCATCAAGGATTTATGCCATATTCCAAATCCCACATCAACATGTGGGATTTATAAGTCCGTGGGGTCCACGGATTTAGACACTTAAAATCCGTGGGCCCCACGGATTTGGTCTCCAAAAAAGGTGCAAGCAAACAACGGATTGTACCTAAATCCTTGATAGTTGGTTTTTTGGTACCAAATCCATGTACCAAATCCTTGAAGCAAACAACCCCTAAAGCATCTAGAAACAACCCGTAGATGAGCAACATACTACTAAATATAAAGATCCAAATACGGCCTTAACCAAACAAAATTTTCCAAAACAAAACTTATGCCAATACTACTTGTCTTCCTCATAGTCATCACATAAAAAAGCATTCAATCATAAAGAAACTCCATGTGTACAATAAAAACAAATTGATAATAAGTTAAGTACAGAAATCCAAACACCGAGAATATAAAATTGCATTGCCTTTGCTTATTACAAACTGCTTATAACAGAGAAGGGGATCCCCCTATGTATTTTGTAATCAAAGGCTGAAAGTTCATCACACAACAAAAGAAACTAAAATAAAAGAAACTCCAGTTGGACATCAAAACAAAAAGATAATATATAACTGCAGAAACTCAAGTATAAGTAACATAGCGTATACCTTCCTTTCCCACTACTTGAACAATATTCAACCATAACTAAAAAATCACCACGATTTGCTGAATCAACAAATTGCACAGTGAAAGAGAGGAGTAAGGGCAGGAGGGAATTATCAGCTGACTTCTATTCATGGGTTGTACGTACATGGGATATGGTGGTATTAATAAATTGAGAGGATGCATTTTTAATGTATATGTGTACTTGGATCCCCATATAAAAACAAATTCCACCAAACTCAATTTAACCAAATTTACAGTAAATCTATGAAAAATACACCATTTCAAATCTAAAATCCAAAGTGATAGTACATTCAATAGTAAACCAAAGTCATATAAATAAATAAATACGTGAAACACTTTCATAGACCACTCAAAGCATTTCTTTGTCCTAACCCCTCACCTTATGCTTCTGCTAATCACAACATATAGAACTCACAATGCTAACTACATAACAACAAAAGATAAGCTAGAGCCAAACAGAGACATACCTGGGACTGACATAACACAAACTCGATGCATCTTTCATACCACCAAAAGGAACTTCCTTCGCCTTCTAGATATAGTTGCAATATACCTATCAACGAAACTGAGGTGAGCTTTCAACTTGCTGATAACTATCAATAAGAAACAGGCCACCTAAGAACAAATGCAACTTCAAATAAACTACAAACAGTATACATCGAGTGGTAGCAGAGACAGAATTCTTTGGAGGATTGTTTGAGCCATAAGAAGTGTTGTTGCGAGGCCGTTTCGGCGGCATTGCTGAAGCAGACGCAGGGAGGCAGCAGACGCAAGGGGAACTAATAAAGAACTTGATGGCGCTTAATCTACCAAGACACTGTCGGACTCCAGCTTAATAGGATATGGATTTGTTGAGTACTGAAATACATAATTGGTACAGGGAAATAAGCAATTGCAAAGATTTCCATTTGGAAAAAGGCAATTACAAAGAACTAAACATAGTTAACAAACGCAAAGGCAACACACGAAACGACTACAGCTTACCAAGAAGAATCCAAAAATTGTGCAGCGGCAAAATTGCGAAACAACGACGAACACATCAGTTACGATAGCTTGGCAGATCGGCCGAGAGGGGGCAAGAGAGAGACGGCGGTAGACAGATTGGGCAGCGAGAGAGCGACGACCACAGCAAGGCCTTCGGTGGCGTCGATTCCCGATGACAGTCGGGGAAGTAGCGACAGCGAGACGATGATGATATGGATTTCAATTTGATTGTGGGAAAAATTGAGGGTTGAGGCTGAGCTCAGATTCAATGAACAGAGAGGGCAAAAGTGAGGGATTACTCTTTCACATCGAGTGTGGCAGATAGAGCGGCGGAGAGCACACTGACAGATAGCGGCTTGAAAGATACAACGACAAAGAGCTCTTCACGTTCCGGTGTGTGGTTGGAGTTTTTGGTTTCCGATTGCAATGGCAGCGTCGAATCCAGCGAATACGTCGACAAAGCGTTCTTCGCGATCCGGTGGGTGGTTGGAGTTTTTGGTTTCCGATAGGAATGGCGGTGTCGAATCCAGCGAGGAGCCTAGATCACTGAGCAACCAAAATAACTTCAGCGAATTCGGGGGGGGGGGGGGGAATTATCTTCAGCGTCTGGGGAAGGATGAGAAGAGAAAGACCGAAGAGTTCAGCGAATTCGGGAATTTTTTTTTATCTTCAGTGCTGGGGAAGGATGAGAAGACAAAGACCGATCACCAAAGAGGAGAAGGCTTAGAGAATGACAAAAAAACCATCCGAAACGTGCGGCGCTTTCAGCAAAGGGTGACTTGGCAAATGCTCTGTTTTGACATCCGCTTATAGGATTTTGTAGACTCGTGGAATCTTAATGGAGACATAACATCCCTTCCATTCGTTTACTAATATATGCTTTTAATATGTCATTTAAGCTCCGATCAGGGGATATAAGTGGTAATTAATTGTCATTTATTGCTTTAATTATTTGTTAGTCTTCTACTATACTGGCGGATCCAGGGGGTGGCCACCCCAGGCCCCGGCCCAGCCCTCCTCTAGATCCGTAGTTACTATAATCCTTATGAAAATTTTGATTTTAGACATTCGCCCAGTGTTATTCTATGATAAGATTGGGTTTAACTAGAAAAATTATCAAGTTGAACATATTCAAATCACTACTATAAATTTAGCCTAAAATTTTTAGCCCCAAAGATTATGCGTCTTAAAAAAACAATGAAATCGAAAATTCTAAAAAGTTTAAAATGTAAAAGACTAAAAGAAATATTTGGTTTGTTCCCTTAAAAATTTACTAGAGCAGCTAGTCTGCAGGGATGGACACACAATGCAAATTGATTAGTCGATTGATTATCTAGTGTTGATGCTGCTCGTTTCAACACCTACTACGAATAGAACCTTTTCAACAATGAAACATGTGAGAATTGATTTGCTCAACAAAATGAGCGATGAATTTCTCGCCGATTGTTCAAGTATTTTATTTGAAACAGTGTATACTATTGGTATGGATGTAGACTTCATTATTGATGCATTCCCTAAATTAAAATATTGTTGTGTACAATTTACATTGCAAAAAACTATAATCATTATATTTTTTTACGGTTCTAATTTTCTAATGTAATGCGGCCCAGTGCTTTTCTGTGTTCTGGATCCGCCGCTGTATCTACTGTTTCTTTGGTTACAGAGTGGGACCAGCTTCTTTGTTTTACTTTTTTAACATTTTTAATTGTGACTTTTATGATTTTAATATAATCTAATAGTATCTAATTATGATTCTAATCGAATGCTCAGGCCTACTTGGTGCTCATTAGGCTACCTACCCTAATTTTACCATAATTTGGACATTGTTGCGGGTAACTTGACTTGCCTTGTAGGGGCAGTTGGCTTTCTTTGTTTTGCAGGAGTCGGAGTTCTGGAGTGGACAACATGGTTGATGCTCAGGGTGCCTATGCTCAGTGGTGGGCATTTCGTTTTCTAGTTTTGCAGGCTTTCAATTGAACTTCATAGCTTGCAGCAGTCGGGAGAGTTTCATGCTAATCAAGTATTAGTCTCAACAGTGGCGTAGCCAGGATTCGAGTTTAGTGGGATCCCATTTAAAAAAAAATCTTATAACATTGTATTCAATTATCAAATATATTTTCTTAAAAATATTCAGTCAAGTTGTCATTCATCAAACCATTAGTTATTAAATTTGTACCTTACATTTTGTGTAACTCATAATTGAAAAGTAATATTTCAATAACTAGCTATAATAAATAATTCCCAAGCAAAATCTAATACACACAAACGTTTTATAAAAACACATTTGATGATAAAGAAATTGTATATTGATAGGAAAATTTTGTTGAACTAAGAGCTTTTTAAATATTGCTGGAGGTTTTCGTACACATATTTAGTAGAGTTAGAAATTTTTAGAATAAGGACTATAAAATTGGGGATTTTCAATGATATATGACCAATATAGTCTAATTTATTTGTGTGTTTTATAATAGTAGAATAATTAAATTCCATATGAATGGGGTCCTGAATTTTAAATCTACCCAAATTAAACAAATATGTCCATACATATAACCATTTAAGTTTATCCAAGTGGGGTCCTAGGACCCACTCCCTTCCACCTCCCTGGCTCCCTCCGCCAGTGAGTCTCAACAATAGAGGTTGGGGGCTTTGTCCATTTGTTCCTTATTTTGTAGGATTAGCTGTATATCCGGCAAAGGCTTCTAGGCTGATCTGCTATCAGATTTACAAGAGTTTGCTTCTCTGCTTCAATTTTCAGCCTGACTAATTCATGATTTTGATCATTTTAAGGGAAGAAATCATGATATTTCTCATGTCGTTAAGGTACCAAGGGTTGTCCATATTATGCCAAAAAGGGCCCTCTCTCGTTGGTTCAATATCAGTTGACCAACGCGGTTTAATTTTTTTAATTGGCTTATTTCAGTCATGCACTTATTTGTATCTAGCTTATTCCGTTCTGGAAATATCTTTGGAAAAAAAAAAGTAATGATTTGCCTCTAAAAGTAATAATAAGAAATATAAAAAGTAAAGTTATTCTCAAATAGTTACGAAGGAAAAAGTTTAGAGGACAGTTATAAAAATGTGTTGCTAAAAACAATATCTCATTCCAATTAAAAATAAATATAAAGTACTAATCGTTTTAGAGGCAATTAATAACCCTTCTAGAGGCAAATAATGTATTAGTTGTTTATAGTATATTTTAAGAGGCAAATATATTTTGTGCCGCAAATATTACTCGCTAAAACCTAATTTTCTTGCAGTGAAAATTGAATTTTGTCTTTGAATAAATTATTGATTAGATAAAATAGCAACGTTACTTTATTGTATTAATCAAAGAGCAATGTATTGTCCAATTTCACATAGTATCATAGGTGTTAAAAGCTTGTGGAGCGAAAAATTCCCCAGAAGCTCCACGACGAGGCGCTGCAATTCTATGATTCAAAGTTTTGCAGTCCGTGGTCGAGGAGGAGGTTCTTGGTCTCGAAATCGATCATAAGATGCTAATTGACAATTGTGGAGTTAAAAATTATTGGTTGTTTGAACTTGTGATCGATTTAACTGTAGAACACGTATACCACAAAAAATTATTGGTTGTTTGAACTTGTGAGTTGGGCTTGAACCGTTGCTAAGCAGAGTATTTGATTTTGCTTTGTGTAGGATAGTTCTGCCACATTTTGCGAGTCTTGTCATGTTGCTCCCTCCTATTTATATACTTATACTTCCTCTTGGTGCAACGGTCTTCTCTTAGTATTCCTTTTGATTTGGGAGTTTCTTCTTTTGATATTTCTTTGATTTAGGAGATCCTGTGATCAATGTAGTCAAAATCGCGCTTTAAAACTTAAAAACTTACGATTTTACGTTCTAGGCACTTAAACGCTTCTACACAAAATCTCCGCTATAAAACTAAAAAACTTATGATTTTACGCTTCTAGATGACCAAAACGTTTCTACGTAGAAACTCGCTTTTGACTACATTGCCTGCGATCACACATTTACAACTATAGCAAGTAGTAGGGATTAGATGGATTTTCCTGTGGCTATTACCTTTTTAGCAGATGAGCGTAGAAAGGGAAAGCCCCCCCCCCCCCCCCCCCCCCCCCCCCCCCCCCCCCGGCTTTTCTATCTGCAATACAAAATTGCTCAAGGGATTCTAGCCATCATAAAAAGATCTTAACTTGAATTTTGTAGACAAATGTTCAAGACAAGTTCTAAAGGAAGAAAAGCAAAAAAAAAAAAAAAAAAACGGAACAAAACCTGGGGTTGTTCTACATAACATCTTCATTTAGAAACTCATTTAGAAATGTACTTTGACATCCATTTGATATAGTTTAATTTTGTTTGTACTAGCAAATGCACAACCTGCTGGTATCCTAGAAAATGGTGCAAAAGTTTCTTTGAAATTTATTTCTTCTTCTTGATCATATCATTTGGAAACCCAACGAGATCATATCATTTGGAAACCCAACGAGCTTTGTTTCTAATGATGTTACATGTTTCATCATATTTATTTCTCAAGACCCATTTGGATCCAATGACTGGTCAGTTTTCAAGTCGACGTACAAGATCTCAAACCCGAGCTCGTGCTAATTGGTTGAGTTGTTCTTGCATAGCTAGATTTCAATATTCATCTAAGAGGGTCTCTTTAATATTCTTAGGTTTTATTTGGGATAGAAATGCATAGTGGACAAAAAAATGAGCAAGAATGTTATTAGCTTTAGATCAAGTAACTAGTTGAGCACCACCTATGATCAAGGAAGGAGGGTGCAGTTTCTGTATGTGAGAATGTGCATGATGTGAAGGAGGGTTAGTTGCCTCAGGTTTAGCAGATATTGGGATTGCAGGTTCTAAGTTTTGAGGACTCAAAATAGTATACTCGATCAATGTGACAAGAGATTAATTGCAAAGTATTCCACTTCATTCTGTTGTTGACTTTCATCAAATTTTAAATGGATGGATTCCTCAATTCTGTTGATTTGTTTGTTCAAAACCCTATAAGTTTTGCTTCTGATAGAATATCCTAGAAAGTGGCTAGTCTGGAATCAAAATTTTCTAGATGACCTTTTGTATTTAAGATGAAGCAAGCAGGGACTTCCAAAGGGATGAAGGTAACTAAGGTTTGGTTTCTTTCCTATCCAAAGTTCGTATGGATCTTTTTGAGTTTACTCCATTTGAATGAATTCAAGTATTCTTTTAGTGTTTAATTATATCAAACTTGCTTTTTAAAAACTCTCTGGTGTGCTTTCCCAATGCACTTGCATTACAGAAGAATTATAATTTTTTTTACTTAAGGAGGGAAGTCCTCTGACTATGTTAAGTCTCGATAATTTTCCTAAGACACCCGAGCTTACATGGCCCTGTCTTCAGTGGTAGGGTTGATGTGTGTCATTAGTACTAGACAAATCCTAATGTTTGCTATATGGTAGGATTGAATCACTAAAGTGTGAACAACTTGCTATATCAACTCATACTCTGGTTCAATTCGGTTATAACAATATTGGTATTTATACTGGTCGAGACCTAGCTCATTATAACCAGGACTTGGACAAATCCCACCCCCTAACACAGACTAGTTATTCTGCTAACTGCATAAGTTGTTAGTACTAACAAATAACCAAAATGTATGAACTAGTATCCAAGTCTGCTGATTTTACTAAAGTATCTAGATAGTACAGACTAGTATTCAAAACATTACAAACTAGCATCCAGATAGCAGATACCAACTAATATCCACAATCAACCAACTAGTATTCAATATGGATACTCTTATGTTTTATCTGGATACTCTTATGTGTTATCTGGATACTAATTATGTGTTGTATGGATACTATTCTGTGTTGTCTAGATATTAGTTTGTGAATTTAGGATAATAGTTGATTCATGGTGGATATTAGTCTGTGCTCTCTAGATACTTTAGTGCTTGGATACTGGTTCATGTATTTTGGATACCAATTAGTATCTGCTAATGAATTTTCAAGTTATTAGATTAACTTTTTCGACCCTAACATGGACTAAAATAATTTCAACATCAAACATATCGGGCTCGTATTAAACCACGTCAAGTAGGAACCATCCACTAGAATTGCACCGACATGGTCCCATGGTCTAGCGGTTAGGACATTGGACTCTGAATCCAGTAACCCGAGTTCAATTCTCGGTGGGACCTATCCAAATTTTTTCAACTTTATCTTTTCATCTTTACCTTCTTCCGTACCAAAACAAGAAGAATTTCTTGCCCACTTGGCCTCTTCCTTCACACTTGTTCTTCTTCCTTCTTCTCGACATTTCCATCCATGGTCATCCATGGCTCTTCTTGCTCCCACCAGTGTAGCCATTCCCAAGCTCCTTCCTCTTCCTTCTAGTCACACCAAACAGCCACGCTCCCCCGTTTCTTCCTCCTCGGTCTTTCTAGACCATCTCTCCGCCCGCCGCCCGTCACCGAATTCGATTCGCTCGAGAAGAAGAAACAGGAGTCGAATCGTCGTCGTTTCTTTCACTGAAGAGAAGGAACAAGTGGTTCCCGTGAACGATACTGATTCTCAAGATCACGGCCCTCTTTCTTCCGCTTTTGTCGATGAAGGCGGCGGTGACGAGAGAGGGAGAATTGTAAGCAGAGGGATTAATGCAGCCATCGTTTTGGGTTTCGGGACACTTGCTGTCTCCAGGTTGCTCACGATAGATCATGATTACTGGCATGTAAGTGATTTAGGTAGAAGAAGAAAGAACTCTGTTTGAGAGAATTTGGATTTTGCTTGAACTTTTGGTTTTCAAAATTGACGAAACGCTTTTTTTTTCATTTTTCTTTCTTCTTCAGGGATGGACTCTGTATGAGATACTAAGGTATGCACCCGAGCACAACTGGGAAGCATATGAAGAAGCTCTGAAATCAAACCCTGTGTTGGCCAAAATGGCAATTAGTGGAATCGTCTACTCCATTGGAGATTGGATTGCGCAGGTAAAAGCGTTTGCTTTGATACCCCCTTTCTTTCTTGATGTGTGTTTTTGTTCCTTTGCTCTGAAACCCCAATCGCTTTATTCATGCAGTGCTACGAGGGAAAACCGCTGTTTGAGTTTGATCGAACACGCATGTTCAGATCGGGCCTCGTTGGCTTTACACTTCATGGTTCCCTTTCTCATTACTACTATCAGTTCTGTGAGGTGATGAGCTATGTCACTGCAATTTATCTCAACCTGCTCTATTTTTCTGAGTTTGTGTTGGGGTGTGATAAAAAGGTCTTACCATGTTTTCCCGCTTGTTCCAGACTCTTTTCCCTTTCCAGGGTTGGTGGGTTGTCCCGGCCAAAGTTGCATTTGATCAAACAGTTTGGGCTGCAATTTGGAACAGCATCTATTTTGTGGCGCTGGGTTTCTTGCGATTTGAGTCCCCTGCCAATATCTTTAGGGAGCTCAAGGCAACTTTTTTGCCAATGCTAACTGTAAGAGTCTGTTCATCTTTGTGGAACTAAAGAAGCATATACATTTGTACATGTAGACCCTAGCTTACTCTTTCGGGAAGTTCCGGCTGTCCTTGGATCTCTTACACATCAGTGCATGATTTTACTCTACAGGCTGGATGGAAGCTATGGCCATTTGCCCATTTGATTACTTATGGCGTCGTCCCAGTCGAACAAAGGCTTCTTTGGGTGGACTCGGTGGAGCTCATTTGGGTTACTATACTCTCAACGTAAGTATCAAATGTTCAGCAACTTGAACTGTCTCTATACTCCAACTTTATTCTTCCACTGAGGAACATTTCCTTTGTTTATGGTTTCTGCGTGAGCTTGAATGATCACCTGCAACACTAATTTTGGAATTTCAATTCTTTCAGCTATTCAAACGAAAAGTCAGAAGCCCGAATATCTGATGATGCAGCTTCGGAGACGGAATCCATTTCTTCCGGCAACTCTTCTTCCAAGGTTGGATTGCTAAACGGTCATTCACATTCTTTGTACTGCTTCAACTTGTGTGAAAATATACATCTACAAGAACATCAGAAAACATAATTCCAGCTGAATATGAGCTCTCAGACAAATCCTGATCTCTACGTCTGCGGGGCAATTGATTTTGAATCCACTCTGAACAAAGACCCTTTAGTTGATTGAATTTTTCTTACTCTTCCGGTTCTTTATGATGACAGAAAACAGCCAGAATTGAGAAACATAGCGTATGAATTATATGTTCTGAGCAGAATTCAGTTGCCTCATTGGTAAATACTAGTCAGCTTCTGACATCCTTCGACTTCACTGACATGTATTTGCAGGAATCAAATCAATCGTGAAGTAGGGTGTTCGAATGAGATGTCTTCACTCTTGGTAGCAATGGTTAGGATATTCATCAATCATCTTGCTGGTCCATGGAGGCAGCCACCTTCGAAAGGGAATGCAGCTGCTGAAAGGGCATGTCTCATCTTATAGAGGAACTTTGTATATTGAATGGTAAATATACTGTGTATATGATTGTGTAACACGATATCCATTACATCAAAAGAAGGTTTAGTGAACATATGCAGATTTGCTCTATTTTCAACCAAGAAAGGTCACAGTGCCATTGATTATTTGATTTTGTCCGGACTCTGCCTGAAAGAGAGTTAACCATGCCCATGATTTTATCAACCGAGAAATAAGTGAAGAAAAGCTACGATTAAATCGTTAGGTATGGACTCAATCTGTAGCATTTACCTAACTTTATAGACACCGAGTCATATATCGATACAAAACCGGTATCTAGTCTAGTTGCTAGATTGACAGTTTGACACCTTATATTGCTCCAACACGAAGTATAATACAGCAGAAGAAAGGAGGCAACATCTTTGATCTCCAGAAACTTTCTGGCATTGCCAGACAAAATTTAGAAGGTAACAAGATAGGGCTCCCTGCTACTGCTCGTCTTCCGCAAGTCTCTTTACGATCCAACTGTGACCTTCTGGCGGAGACCTGGCTCGGGCTTCTGCTCCTGCGCATCATCTATTTCGGCTCTATTGCCAGAGTGGTGTGTAGGTTTGCAGAGAAGATTCTTGATTCATTTTACGATCCAGAACTAACAGACCACTGCAACAGTCATCCATCTCGGAAATTGGATATTTGAGCTTTCCAATTGGAAGCAGAGGACCATGCTGAAACAATCTGCCGATCTTCATTGATCAACACATCCCAAACCTGCTATGATAATGTTGACTTTAGTACCTCTGCATAAACAAACAACACCATAAGTACCATGCATGCATTTCACAGTCTGCAGATGATTTGGGTTGACGAATGTTTCCATGTATCAGATCAACTGTAAATAGATAAAATATTAAAGAGCCCAGAAAAGAGAGAGGATCATACAAAACTCAAAGGTTGAGATGAAACTTACCTCCCGTAAATCATTGCATCCTGATTTACATCCTTGCGTCCTTGCTATGTGAAGATGCAAGAACTTCTACTGTTTCCATTGGCAAAGATCCAGTTGGGTATGGAAGCCAAATGCTGTAATGTCATCAAATGATCAGAGGTCGTCCTTTCCTTCTCTTTTTGCCCACCAAACTAAATCCCAAGATGACGTGATGGCCTGTTTCTCCTTGCATCTAGCCCTAGTTGAAACACTCAGAACGGGCAGGCATCCCAAGTTCTGAAACGGCAGATTATGGCTCATCCGGAGCCAATGCAGTGTCAACAAAAAAAATTCCATTTCCATGATGAATAGAGCATCAGGCAAACATTTCTGTGTTGCCTGTGATCTCTCGATCATTATATGAAAGCAGAAGAAATTTGAAGGTAGATACGGATAAACTAGATATCAAGGAGAATTCGGAACTTCACTCTCCTTTTAACACTACCCATTCTATCATATCCAATACCAATCTTGCTATGCATCAATTTCAAGGCTAGATCTACATTCCCAGCTTTCCTTAATGAGTTCAGTAGAGCAGTGCGAACTTTTCCAGGAACTTCCCGGCCCCTGTCTATAATCCCATCAGCCAACTTACATGCCTCCTTCAACCTTCCTGCTTTACATAACACATTAAGCATATCTTCATATGCTGTCTCGGGAATAACACCCATCGGTGCTAGTTCATCCAAAATCTTACAAGCTCTGGCTATCTTCCCACACAGACAGAGCCCAATCGATAGGGCTCTAAATGCAGCCGGTGTTGGTGTAATGCCTTTATCAGTCATCATATCCCATAGCTTCAATGCCTCTTCATTTCTGTGTTCTCTGAATAATCCACTTATAAGAATGGTATATGTATAAACAGTTTGATCACAACCTTCAGCTTCCATTCTCTTAAAGAGACCTAATGCTTCATCAATCTTACCACATTTGGCAAGTGCATCAATCAGAGCATTATAACAATATGAATCAGGCAGACAACCTTCTTCCCTCATCTCATTGAATAGTCCCTTTGCTTCATCGACTCTCCCAGCCTTGCCGAGACCATCAATCAAACTGCAGTAAAATATAGCATTTACTGCCACTCCATTTTCTTTACAGAAGTCCAAATAACTAATCGCCTCTTCCAACCTCCCACTCTTACACAGGCAATTGATAATGACACCATAAGTAACCTCATCTGGTTCAAGCCCTTCCCTTTTCATCCTCTCAAAGAGTAGCATTGCCTCTCCTGTGTTACCAATTTTTGCATTGGAGTCGATCAAAGCCGTGTATATTGCAATGTTAGGCTTGCATCCCTTTTGAATCATATTCTCGAAAACAGTATACCCTTCGATACATCTCCCTTCTTTACAAAGCCCTCCGATCACTAAGCTATATGCATGAGGCGGGATCTCCAGCCCCCTTTCGCACATTTCATGATACAAAGACAAACACGTATCAACATCACTCTCCCCATAACATGCTTGAATCAGTGTCATGTAAGTGATCTTGTCTGCTGGCAAGTTTGTCGATTCCATGTCTCTCAATCTTTCAAAGGCCTTCCGGGTTTTGCCCACTTGGCAATACCCTTTAATCAATGTATTATAAGTAACAACATCTGGTTGAATCTTTCCATTACTCATGGCCTCAAAAACATGCTCCGCAGACTCTATATACGATGCTTTAACTAAACCACTCACCAGAAAATTGTAAGTAAATAGACTCGGTTCAATGCCATTTTCCTTCATCCCACGCCACACCCACAATAACTCCTCCACCATTCCTAAACTCCCAAAGCTCTTAATCAAAGAATTTGCGGGTGAAACAGTCATCAAGAAACCCTTTTGCCTCAACTCCAGAAACACACGTTTCACTCCATCCAAATCGCCATTTCCAGCCAAAACACCAATAAGAGAAACGTAGCATTCAAGGCTGTGAGCATACCTAGTTTGCTTAACAGCCCAAGCGAAGAACCTCACAGCAATTTCAGGCTTTTTCTCTAACTCCACAGACTTCAAAACAAAACACACGAAATTTGGAGACAGCTTGATCAAGAACTTGGTACAGAAAGAGTCAAGATTGGACTCCATACCCGAAGAACTGTCCAAAAGCCCGAGTATCTGGTTGACCCACGGAGATGGTTTAAGCTGATGAGAAGATCTACATGCTACATCAGAAAGATCATGGAAGGGCTCTATCCATTCGGGTGGAGGCAGACCGCTGGCCGAAAGAATCCACCTGACTTTCGAGGCGAAAACTTGAGGCGCTTCCAGTTTCCGGGTTTCTTGTGCGAACCCACCATCGGTACGGGACGGAAGAAGTGAAACAAAACGACGGGCGGACCACAGCGAGGTTCGAGACCTCAGTCCCGCCGCTTGTAGCATCGGAGATTCTTTAATTCAGTCTCTAATGGCGGTTCACAATCTGCAGGTTTTCTTAGATTTTTCAGGTGGGTCGGGTCGGGTCGGTTCGGTTTAGGATTTCGGTTTGTTTTATTGGTCCTCCTCCAGTGCTACTGTCCTCTTAAATTAAAATAAAATAGAACCAGAAATTAGCGCGGAATTCCAATTTCCAACCAACAAACGGGGACAGAAAAGGTTGAGAGAAATCTCAGATCCCCAAAACAACTGCTCCCCCGCTAACCCTCCTCCTCCTTCTTCTCCATCACAGAGATCTCCGACCAACTGGCGAAAAGCTCCGCTCCGGCCACAATGGCGAAGCTCGAACCGCTGGACAACGAGCCCAAGTCGGACTACGACAAAGAGAAGATGGCGAAGAAGAATAGGAATCATGGGTCTACACAATTCTTCGTCTTCGTTGATTACTTGTTCCTGTGCATTTTTCTGGGCTTCCTTTCCTTCATCGTCTTCAAGATTGTTGGTGCTTGGTGATTCGTTTCTCTCTCTTAACTCGCCTGAAACACCAAAATTTTGGCTTTCAGTTCAGTTCGCTGCTGTCACTTTCATTATCGCTAATTTATCAGTTTCGGACTTTCGGTGATTTGCTTTCTGGAGTTATTAGCCATAATATTCAGACTCTGCCTTTCGGGTCTGGTTTAGAGAGTTGTTATACCGAAGCTGTAGAATGTAACATTCATTATTTTCGAGAAATTCACTGTGGTTGCTGTTGTATTTTTACACTGGTTTACTGTTAATTTTCGATCAACTAAACGAACAGGTTCTCTTACTTTTACCAAGTTCTGAGTGCTATGGCAAATCTCATTGGAGGAAAAGGAATTATCTCCAGTTCTGGTTTTTATCGTTGTCTGCGGATTATGAGATTTCAATCATGATCAACATGGGTGCTAGGGAACCAAGGTTTACAAACTGTACATTGCATATGGTGGTTATCATTTGAATATGGTCTTTGTCTTTTGAATAAGGTCTTTCCATATATGCAGAGATATGGAAAGTTTGCTACTTTTTCATCCACATAAGTTAGCTTGTGCTTAGGGAACCAAGGTTTTCCATGGCTGCAGAATCTAGATAAAGTTCATATTGGCAAGAAAACAAAAGCTTCATTGTCATACCAGATAGGAAATTCAGGGCACTCATCTGGTCTCGATCAAGAAACCAGGACAGACTCAAGCACACCAACATTTAAAGAAACATTACAAATAACTGGAACTCAGGGCATCTAGGAACTGGTCCAGTTCCTCTTATTGCAGCAACAGAAACAGAAGAAAAAACTGCAGGAATGGCAGGTCAAGGGCGAGCAGCAGCAGGACCCCTTTGAGGCAATGGGACCTCAAATCCGGGGTTCGGCACAAATGTGTCATCAGCACCTGGAATGTACTTGCGGGGAGCAGTATACGGCCTGAAAGAAGGAATGCGGAACCTTGGAGGCAACACTCTTCCGATCCCCCGAACAGTCAAGTTATCAGATTGGAAGAAGTTGGGCTGCTTCGCGTCTTCCTTGACAGGGCGCCCTGCAAGCACTTGACTGCAGGATACAATGAGCAGGACGAGGAAAGCGAGGAGGGGAGTTTTGGAAGCCATGTTGTTAGCTCAGAAAGAAGCAGGGTCTATTTTGAGCTTCTTGGGGTTTGTGGTTGATGAATTGAGGAGATGGGGATTTTCTGATGCTCCTTTTAAATACTCAGAATCGCCCACCTAGTTTCGTCAGCTTGGTAGCGGCTATTAATATTGATCACTGTGTTGCATATGAGAATACATGTTGATGTTTTGGCGGAGAAGTAGATGTTATGGAGGTATGTACGTGAAGAATACCACCCATTTAACTCTCTTCTGTTAGGTGAAATCTGCTGCGGTGATTTATTAAGGAGTGTTGCGTTTTCCAGAGTAAAGGCATTGCAGGTTTTCTTTGATTTGGCTCCTGGCCGAAAAGGGGAAGGTTTAATTGTGGGGAGGTGTAGGATTGAGTTGTTGAACCCACAAATCCACCCGTATCTGAATCAGATACGATCATTGTGTTGTGGATGGTTCATATGGGTCTCGACGACACGACAACTTCTCGAAAATTTGGGTCATATTTTGCTCATGATCCTTTTACCGTCGATCAAGAAGGTTTTCTGGTGGTTCACTTTAAGAGGCAAACTCGCCCCTCTTGGTTTTGATTCATATAACAATCCTCTCGCTCTAGCTGGTAGCTATTCTGACTCTTGTGGTCAAGGTGCCAAGACTGGTTGTAAACATATTGCAATTTTCGAAGTGCATGTAACAATACCTTCTGGATCAGGCATTCAGTTCAGTTGCTCATTTCTTTAAAGAGCTATAATTGCAGTGAATTGAACCAAAATAATGCACTGTTGAGAAGATAATTATTCCTATTAATATCTGAATATCCAAACACAAATATATGAACGATATTACTAGTACAATGTTAACTCATGGGTTCTAATGCAAACTTTAGAATTATGAGGTAGACATTATTGTAATCTTAAAATGATATGAATTGTCATAGGAAAATAACAATTATAGAAATGACGCCTCATAAGACTCAATCGAATGTCAAAAGTGCTAATCATAAATCACCACCAACCAAATCTAACTTAATGAGTCATTACGCTAAGATATAATAACTCACCACTGAAAAACATGCATCAATTAAAAGAAATAGCAGAAATGGTAAGCTAGTCTCAATTGATAGCTCAAGTATCAAAGTAGTTTAGCTCTAGAGAACCAACCAACACATACATTTATCGTTATGCATTACCCAAGCTTAGGAGTGTGCAACAATCGAGCTTACACCAAATCAAATCATACTAAATTGATACTTGGATAGAATCAAGTCGATCGATATTTTTCGTTTTGATCTTGGTATGAATTATTTTAGTATGAAGAAAAACGAACCGAAATTGAATTTGAACACCAAATAGAACCAAAAGAATTGCAATTGAGGAAAAAAAAAATTATATTGTTGCAACAAAATGTTTATCCACAATAGTTATATATATATGGCAAAGACTAGCATAAGTCCTGGCGTACGCTAGCCTATCGTACGCCTGTTGAGTTTTTCTATTTAGACAATGAATTACCCGGAGTTTGGGGCATGATACTATACCTTAACTCCTAATAGGTGAATCTCAGTCTCCAATTCACTAATAGAAAGCATAATATTCATTTAATCTTGAAATCAAAATCAACGATTCTGATTCATCGAAATTATTGTTGATTTTCATTTTAATATTAAACAAATCTCATGATTTGAATTAGAAAATTAGACACTGGGGTTTACCGAGGTTAGGATATATATATATATTACTTTCGGCTCCCATTTGGTGAATTCTCTAGATTGGCAAAGGGATTAAATCACTTTCCCGGTTGATATAGTGCTTTGCATTGGCGTTGACTTTGAACTCCCTTTATCTTGTATGTACATACAATTGGTTTAAGTTTATCCTTAACAAATGCTATTATCAAATAAAAAGAACCTGAAAATATAACAAACTCATTCTAACTCATCAACATGTTGTGCACAATTCTCGACTCATTCTTGCCTGTATTTCATGTAATTGTACTAAAATTATTTATCATTTTATTAATATCACCTCATATTTTAACTTTAATAATATTGTAAATAGACGATAACTCTTATTTCTCAAATAATTTTAAAGATTTATCATGTTATAGTTTGTTTATTATTTCTTAAAATGAAAAAAAATCAATATTACTAAAATTTTACCTTTAAATTACACAAACGTATGAATCAACCTACCCCGACCTGCGCTTTTTAATAAAGTACTCGATCTGAATCTGACCAACAACAATGCGAATATTAGTATCAAGATATCCACCTCATTTCCTTGAGAGGCCGTTTCACTTAGGGGTGGGCATTCGGTCGGTTCGGTTCAAACCGAACCGAAATAATGTATACCGGGTTTCCGAGTTTCATCAAACCTCAAACCAAATTCGAACCGAATTATAATTCGGTTCGTTCGGTTCAAACCGAATTATAATTCGGTTCGGTTCGGTTTTGTATGAAAAACCAAAATTGTGAGGTTAGCTTGTATTTTTTCTCTTTCAAATTATTTTTCACCCCTAATGTAAACAATAAATATGCAATTAAATGCATCATCAATGATAAAATCAAACATTTCAACACATTACTCATAAAACACTAACATATTTCAAATATTTAAGTCTCATAATAAGTACAAACATAAAAATTCACCATTAGGAACTTACAATTATAGTAATTCGGAAAACCGGTTCGGAATTCGGAAATTCGGTTCGGTCGAAAGGACCTTGGTTTCCGAAATATACCCTTTTCTCTTCTGAATTCCGAACCGAAGTAATGTTATTCGGTTTCGGTTCGGTTTGAATTCGGTTTGGTTTTACCGAACCGTATGCCCACCCCTAGTTTCACTCACTATAGTATATTGGTATGCGATTGTATGAAGAAAGAGGAAAGGAATGAAAATAAACCATCCAATCCAAGTCATCTTTCAAAGCATGTGGACATTTCATCCTGGCCAGGTAACATTCACCAGCTCCGACGGCCCATAAATAAAGTCATCATCAATCTTTGTCCTTTACACTATACCATAATCATTTAAGCTTACCTCTTCCAAGTCCAACTCAAGACCCATACTTCGTCCTTTTCCTTTTGGCTTTACAAACAAACTTCAACCAGAACGATCTTGGCAATATGATATTCGAAATAGGATCTAAAAGCGACACAAGTATCCGTAGACTCACTGAGCCTACAAACTTTAATGAAGCCAAACCAGCCAGCCGGCCGGCCGGCCTTATTGTTGGTGTAATAATGTCCAAACGATCTCAACTGCTTTTTGAGGTGATATGATCATTTCAGTTGATTATAAAACGAAACCCCTGAAAGCAGCATCTTAACTACTTTTGAGGTGAACATTTCATCCACGATACCACCAGTCAACTTTCAGATACAAATTCATAATATCATACACACAAAATGTATTGCTTCAAGTTCAATCCATTGACACTGACAAAGTATCCCCCATTTCACTACAACGCAACCCTGTGTGACAACTACAAACAAACAAACAGGTAGCTGCAGCAGCAGTAGCAACAAAGTTGACCTCCTGCACAAACTTCTGGCATTGCCAGAAAGCACCACTAGAATCTTAACATAAGAATCTAACCCAAACAATGAGTCAGCTTCAGACAGTCACTCCTCCGAATTGAAAGTCAACACTGGGGGCGAAACAATGATTTCTAAGTGCTTGGTCTTTCGTCTGAGAATCTCGGGAGCTGAACAAGTGAGTTCACTCGCGTCACGCCTTCCAACCCTGACCAACCTTCATCCTCGGCGGCACCTATCGTCGTCCCATCACCCCCTGCTGGTCTTCCGTACGCCTCGTTTTCCTCCGAGGACCTCACTGTGAAGTTCCGTTGAAGGCATGGCTCGGACTTCTGCTGCCCCCCATCATCTGATTCAGCTGCATTACCAGAGTGATTGCTTTGTAGGGTTGCAGATGAAAACCCTTGTTCCTCACAGTCCGATTCCGAATCCATTTTCCCATCGAGAAACAAACACACCACTGCACAGTCGTCCATCTTGGAAGTCGGGTATTTGAGCTTCCATTCCCGAGCAGCTGAGTCCACCACTAATCTCGCAGCTGACGACCGAGCTGGAGCTGAGGACACAATGTCCACCACCTCTTCGTTGCTCAAAACATCCCACACCTGTTTAATAATGCCGACTTAGAAACTCTCCACAAACAAAAACAACCTTTTCAGTACCAGTTATGCATTTTACAGTCTGCAGAATAGTGAGGGGTCATTTGGCTGATGAATCCAGTGATGGATCCCTATGTTAGAAGTAATGGCATTTCAAACCCTTTTTCATTTGTTTATGGGACCCACACATGATCCACATGCCACAACCCATCGCACTACTCCATGAACCAAACAATGGATTTCAAAATATAGCAGACATACTGTGCAATTCCCAAAAGTCAACTCTGAGGGGATCAACATTCAACAGTAAGTAGATGGAAATTTTGCAAAGAAGAAAGCTCCAGGTTAACTGTGTCATTGAGGTGAAAATCTATTTGACATGTGAAACTAAAGTGATGGAAGTATGAAAGGCCAGAGGTGAGAATAATATACCCCATCGGAAGCAAGAACAATGAACTGGTCTCTCTCAGTCAGCAGCCGGTGAGAGAATTCTGGTATGGATATTACTCCATACTCCTTCAAACAAAAATCTCCGAATGCACGGGCCATTGCTAGGCCAGGGGCATCATCAAATGGCAACCAAACTCTTGAAACTTCAGGCTCATCTTGTAAAGCAAAGACCCTACCTTTACACCGCTTAATCCGCTCAGCCTCTCCTGTTTTCATAGATTTGAAATCAAATTCTTGGTTTCGTTCGCATGAACAAGTCAGAGAAAAGCAAAAAAACAGAGGAATTGTAAGAATATGTCAGCTACTTGGCAAATCAGGCTTTAGGTCAACAGTTAACTGGATAGCCACCATGGAGTCGTTGCTGTCTTTGGAACCCATGATCGCACGAGAATCCCCAATATACCCCATAAACAGATTAGAGCCCTGGAAATTAGATCCCACACGGAAACAAACTATGAGAGAACAGCTAAATCAATCAAAAATATGGAGAGAAACAACTGTGGTTTATTAAAAGTACCTGTTTCACTATCGTTACTGCAGTGCTCCCACTACAAAAACAGTCCAAGTTGGGATGGGATTTGAGCTCTTTATCCATGGCTTTATAAGACTTCATAAATGCTTCTCTCCACAAAGAATCCAATTTGTCCTCGATTGATCCATCTTTCTCAAGGTCTCCTCCATCTTCTAACCTCTTAGAATTTCCATTACAGCATATTTGACCCGACCCATCTTGCTTGGGCTGATTAGTGTCCAAGAAAGACATCAATTTTCCAGGCAAGGTGTCCCTCACTTTCCTGGCAACAAGATGGCCGTGTGGTCCATGGCCATCAAAAACTCCACAAAAAGTCACATCTTCTGGCAAGAAATCCTAGAGCAATAGAAACCCATCAATTATTTTTTTTATAAAAAGAAGGAAATAGAAAGTCTTTAACATCCAAAAGTAAGGAATGAAACGCACCTCCCACACAATCATGGCATCCTGATTTATGCCCTTGCGGCCTTGCTGTGTGAAGATACATGAACTTCTGCTCTTTCCATTGGCAAAGATCCGGTTAGGTATGGAGGCCAAATGCTGCAGTGTCATTGTATGATCAGAAACTGTCTTCTTGGTTCTCTTCTGCCCACAAAACCTGATCCCCAGGCGAGGTGATGGGCCTTTTTCTCCATTGCTCCTGCTGCTACAAGTACTCCTAGTGCTGGTTGAACAACAAGCTCCCATTTTCCTCAGAATGAACAACAAGGCATCTCTAGCTGCAAGTAAAAGGGGGTCTTTTCTGTTTGCCAGGGCAGATCTCACATGGAGCTTCCCAAACAGCTGTGAATGGTCAACCAATCCAGAGCCTCCAAAGATCTCCACACATAAAAACCACAACCCTCCTTTATTAAGACCTCCAATATTGGGAAAACCACGGTCCCATTTTTATCCTCTAGTCAAAAGCAATCCGCCACAGTTGCCCCGATCGATAGGCCAAATTAGCTGAGAGCAACAAACAAAGAAAGAGACATTAATTTAAATGAGTTATTTATTGCACAATTTGGCAGAACTTCAACTTACCTCAAACCTCTACAAGAAAGAAGAAGAAAAAAAAAGGATCAGACAACTACTATAAATCCATTTCCTTTCTTTTCTTATTATCTTATTCATGTTATCATGTGACCTTTGGAATATAATACAATTGAAAGGCTGTCCTGGTGTCTCTTTGTCTTCCTAGAGCATCCATCCATGTTGACACATCATTTGAAGGATATCACTATGTAAGGCAACCCAATCTACTAAGAGAATAAACAATTTTCAAGCAAATAGAGACAGGAAACGGAGGAAAAATCGGAACAAAAGAAGGATCAAACCGAGAACATACCCCGGAAAACAAGAGGGGAAAACCTCAAAATTTAAGTGTCCTGTTTCTAACAGATGGAAGCTTTTGTCCTAGACTTTGCAACAGCTTGCAAAAGTTGCAAGCCCAACCCAGCTTACAGAAGAACTCAAAAACCCTCAAAACATACGGAGCTGGACCATTTATTATTCTTCGCCCCCAGACACATGGACAAGCAAATACACAGATACAGACAAGAGAAACTCCTCTTAAAGTTGGTGTGAAACCGCCTTAATGTGTTAATGGGAACAAAACAGTAGATGACAATTAAATGCAGCGCTCCATTCCCAAATTGGGTACCTCTCACTTCAGCACAGCGAAGATTGAAACGGAAGTTCGACCCGTTCAATTACATCAGCATTCCAACCAGACCCCATTGTTTATATTCAAGCCCCAACCATCAACTAAGGATCTACGATGATTGGTTGCTGAGAAATCCGAGGGCAACGACAGCCCAACTTGTGGAAGGAGTTTTGAAATGGGAAAGGGAGAACTCTCCTTCACTTTGAAAAGAAGATAAGGGGAAAAGGAAAGTAGGGAGGAATTGGAACAGAGATGGAGGGCTGGGAAGAATTTTGAGAGACTTCGAATTCCCACTCGGAGAGAAAATCGAGAAGGGATAAAGCAGAAAACTTAAGAAAAAGGCAGAAAAGGACGAAAAAGAAAAGGGTGCGAAATTTGTCAAAATTGAATCAAAGATTGCCTAAAGCAAGAGAGCAACAGGATATGAAGTAACTAATCAATAATTAATCATTGGAGGAAAAACTCAAAGCAATTTTCCTTCCTGCTTACTCACCCTGTTTGGCAAGCTAGAAAATCCAGCACAACACTAGCTTGGTGAAGAGGAAAGATTCAGTCAACGACATAAAAACAGCACCAACAAGAGTCAACCAGTAATCCCAGTAAACAGTGCAGAGTAAAGAAGTTACCATTTTCAGAAATGGAACCCATCCAACTACAGGACTGAATTCAACGTTTTATCTTTTCCAGATACCGATCAGGAAAACGCGCCGGAAAACTAGGAACAAATACAAGTTCGGTGGATCTGCGGATCGCAATTCATCCAACCCAGAAAAAACAACAAAGAACAGCCCATGGCATTTGGCAAAATCTGATGACTAGAGACTTTCCCTTCTCACAGGCAAAAACACAAACAGGTTGGCAGCATTCATCCTTAGGAGCCAAAGCGCCCAACCCACGAACTCAAATCAAACCCCGAAAACGACATATTACTTAAAACACAGAAGAAGGCAGTATGAAGCGAATCATTTCACAGGGGAGGAGATTCGAGGAAATTCAGAAGATAGAAAGAGAAAAACAGAAGGTTTACCTTTTTCCCCTTTTCTTCTTCCCTTTGTTGATCAGCTCGGCGTTGGGTTCGCACTTTCTATCTAGGCTGTGAATGGCAAAATCGCAACTTGGGCCAGAGAGAGAAAGAGGGCGTTGGGCGTTAGCACTAGATATACAGGTAAGTGAGACTGCTGTGAGATAGAAAGGTGGGGCCTTGCATTTATTGCTGGCAAAAACCAAACCAGGAGGCAAGAAGTAGCAACTCTTCTTTTGTTCTTTTTTCTCTAACTAGCGGCTTCTGAGCGTGGAGGAGAGAGATAGAGATTGCAATGGCCGGCACGGCTGACAGATATGGTTGCTGTCGCTGGTTGGGCTGACCCGACCCACGAATATGAATAAGGCCCGAGTGTTCCCCTTTTCAATTTTCATTCTATTCTCCTTCACCGTAGCGGCCGGATAAGCTTTGTTAATAGTTTGACTCATCTATCTGTCGAGCCATTAAGGCTATCTCACTTTCGAGGCAGGATGTAGATGATAAACTGATCTGGCATAACACTCCTGATGGGGTATTCTCGGTTAAGACGGCCTATCATTTGGCAGTTGAGCTAGACAGGAGGAGGGGTGGGTGGCGGGCCTCGGTTAGTTAGATGGTTAGGCAAAGCTGGATCCGGCTGTGGGACGCTAAGATTCCTCCTAAGCTGAAAGTCTTTGTCTGGCAAATTCTTCATTAGGTTCTGCCAACCACGAAGTCCCTCATTGAAAAGAAGGTTCATGTGTTGCCCCGATGTCCGGTATGCTGGGATGGTCCGGAGACTATGGAGCACATGTTTCTTTACTGTCCGGTCGCGCGGGCTCTCTGGGACTACTCGGGATTGGAATACTTAGGGGACGGTTTGCCTCGGCACACGTTTCTGTTGTTTCTTAAGCGGATGCTCGCCCTTGTCCACCACCCGTCGCTGTTTATGGATGTGGTTGCCATCCTTTGGCGGATCTGGCGATCGCGGAACTGGATTGTCTTTGAAGGCAAACAGTTTGGGATTCCAGCTTTAATGCACCAATTTCACCAACAGTACGAGGAATGGGTGGGTCTGCCGGTTGACCAGCCGACGAGGATATCCTGCCCGGTGGTTCAACCAGGGACCCAAGTGGTTGATTCTCGTCTGGTTTGCATGTGGGATGGGGCCACTAGGAGGGGGTCCCACTCGGTTGGTGGGATGGTTCTTTTTGATCCGGGGTGGACGCTCCTTAGGGCTAAAGGTGTGCAATTTGCGCAAATTGATGAGCCACTGGTAGTGGAGTTGCTTGTGCTTCGGGAGGCTATCATCTGGTGTTTAGAGTGTGGCTTGTCCGAAGTTAGGTTCGCGGGTGATGCGAAGGTCATTATTGATAAGATTAATCACGCCAACACGAGCGGTAGTCACTTGGGGGCCGTCCTGGAAGAGATTTGTCAGTATTTTCGGAAGAACAATAGGGTAGCTCATTCGGAAGCTAGAAAAACCCTCTCTTTGTACCCGACTGACGACTGTAAATCGTTTCTTTGATTTCAGGGCCTGGCTGCTATCCAGGATGTAACTATCTTTTTGATTGGATTAATATATGATATCTTTTGACAAAAAAAAAACATAGCGTTCGTTATCTATAGGCTTGGAAACCCATCCGAAACTTGCACAAATGGTGACCAAATTACCAGTCTGACGTGGGTATTTGGTGGATTCGAGTATATGCCCAAAACCCGTGAATAGCGGGTGATGTGTGGCAACAGAGGTCGTGGTATCCGCCACATCCCCGCCCGGTATCATAAAACGAAGTCATTTTCGAAGTCAAATGAAGGACAGGGGAAACCCTAATCCTCATTTCTTCTTGGCTTCCCCATCTGACTGCTCCAATCCCCTTCGAGACCCTCACCAAACCCTAGATCCCTAGCCAATTTTCTCTCCATCGAATCCCCCAAACATTCATTTCGCTCCAAAACCTCGTTGATTCCCCATGAATTCCTCCCGATCCAGGCTATTTATATATCTACGATTGCTAGTAGGTAATGATTATCTCCCAATTTGACCAATTGGGGGCTAGTTTTGCCGGCAATTTCATCGGGGAACAACATGCATAATCTTAAATTGACTGAAAAATCTTTGATTTGCCGTTATTGGGGAAATTGGCGCGATATCACACACCGAGATAAGTTCTTTCTCCCTTTTCCTTTCGTATTGAGTTGCACCTATTGCCTTCACTCTGCTCAGAGCACAATCGCGGTAATTACTAATGAACCTTCCTTATCCAGGTTCATTAGCTAGGTCTTTATTAGTTTATGAATGCAAATGATATATTGTTTGTTTTGACTTTGTTGGGAGTTCTTCAGGTGCATTAGGCATCAGCTCACCATCTGTAGTCTGGTAAACAGAGCCTCCCTCTCCAGATTACAGGTTAGGCATAGCCTTACTCCAATTCAACTCTCGATTGCATGTGTGATTTGTCTGAGTTGTTATGGTTGATTGATTACATGCAATTGTTTTATTGTTTATGTAGATGAATGGTGCTACTGAAAATGGTGATTTGAATGTGAATGATTCTACTATGCCTTGTAATCAATACGGTAATGGTTATGCTACTGCTAATGGTTCTGGTAATGATGTCTTGACAAATGGAAATGAAAATGCTGAAGTAATTCTTGAGGAAGATCGCAAATTGACTTATGATGTCTGGCCATATTTTGCGAGGGTGAAGTTTAATGGGGAAATTAAAGCTAAGTGTAGGAACTGTCGAAAACGATTAGGTCGTGTTACTAGTAATGGAACCTCTCACTTGAGGAACCAGTATAAAACTTGCACCGAAAGAAAGATACATGATGGTATATATATATATATATATATATATATATGGTGCCTTCTATGGTACCCCGGGTGAAATCCGGGGTACCGCATACCTTGAGTATGAAAACGCTATCTAGAGCTCGAATTAGCATTATTTTTGGGCATTACACTATACCCTAACCCTTATTGAGTGAACCCTAGGTGCTAATTATCTAAATCATAAACTATAAACCCTAAGATGGTGCATTAATTTTTTTGCCTATATTTGGACGAATCATAACCTTCGATTATTGTTTCTAATTAAATTGATATTGGAATATAAGATTTAGAGAATTAAGACCTAGATTTTGATCTTTAAGGGTTAGAGTATAGTTTCATGTCCAAAAGATCAGTCAATTCAAGTTCTGGATAGCGTTTTCTTACTCAAGGTATGATATACCCCGGATTTCATCCTGGGTACCGTAGAACTCCTCATATATATATATATATATATATGGTGGCTTCTATGGCCGGGGTACTGCATACCTCGAGTATGTAAACTCTATCTAGACCTCGAATTACCAGGATTTTTGTGTCTGATATTATACCCTTAACCCTTAATGAGTGAACCCTAGGTCATAATTATCTAAATCATAATCTATAAACCCTAAGATGGTGCATTCCTTTTTGTGCCTATATTTGGATGAATCATAACCGTCGATTATTATTTCTAATTAAATTGATCTTGGAGTATAAGATTGGGAGAGTTAACACTTAGATTTTGATCTTTAAGTGTTAGAGTATAGTATCATGTCCGAAAGATCGGTCAATTCAAGGTCTAGATAGTGTTTTCATACTCAAGGTATGCGGTACCCCGAATTTCACCCAGGGTACCGTAGAACTCGCCATATATATATATATATATATATATATATAGAGAGAGAGAGAGAGAGAGAGAGAGAGAGTTCTTGGTCCTGATTATAAACCAACTAGAAAACCCCTCCTATATGCTACTCAATTCAATTCTGATGTGTCTAGGAAGTAGTTGTAAACTATGATTATGGTGCATGGCAGAATGAGTATCCCCTGAATATTGTTGAATACTTGGGGTTTAAACGTTTTTGTTGTTCTTTGCAACCCCAGTTCAATGTGCCTTGTAAAAATACAGTGAAGAGGGATAAAATGGGGTTATATGCGGCTGAAATGGCAAAGTTTCAGAATGTTCTAGATATTAATATTGGTAAAGTTGCAGTGACCGTTGATATGTGCACTGCAACCAACCAAAAGAGGGGGTTTATGGCAGTGTCTGACCATTTAATTGACAATTCTTGGAAGCTTAAAAGCATGAATGTATGTTGGTTCAAATGAGATGTTCTGCTAAAATCTGAATCTTATTGTGAAAGATGGGTTGGAGGTCATCAAGGATGACATTGATTTGGTTAGAGAGAGTGTTGTGTACTGGAAGTCCACTCCTAGGAAGGTACAGACCTTCTTTCAAACCGCTAAGCAGTCCAACACGGTGAATTCCACCTATGATATGCTATATGTTGCCATTGTGTATAGAGAGGTTTTCTCTCGTTTGAGGCAGTGGTATAGTCAATACAACAATATCACTACTAGTATGCACTAAGATTTTGCTGACATTGTCATTGAGAAACTGGAAATTTTCAGTGAGATTACTAAGCTATTTTCTGGTAGCAAGTAGGGCTACAAATGAGCCGAGTCGAGCCGAGTTTTGACCCAACTTGAGCTCAGCTCGTTAATAAATGAGTCGAGCTCGACCTAAGCTTGTTTACTAAAATCTTAGATTGTGTTTGACTCAAGCTTTACTAGAGTTTGGCTTCTTAATGAGCTCACGAGCTCTACTCGAGTTTGGCTCATCAATCAGCTCGCGAGATAGGCTCTAGCTCAGGTATCATATCATTTAGTTCATAAATTATAATTTTTTATATGATGTTATTTGATAATAATTTGTATTTAAACAATCGATGATAATATTTGGTCATGCCTTCATAGTATTAAACATTATATATGCTAATATTTGTAATCTAACAAATGTATGAATTATCAACAAGCCAACCAATAAGTTATTAATCGATCCACCTTTAAGTTGCTAATAAAGGAGGTTTGCTAACCATACTATCGAGTTAGTTTATAGCTCAAAATGAGCTTACTCACGAGTTGAGATCAACAAGCCACCGAGTCGAGTTGGCTCACGATCCTTACAAGCTTAACAGGGAGCAGTTTGAGCTCGACTCATTACTGAACGAGCAGAGGCTCGAACGAGCTTTTTTCGAACTGAACGTCAAGCCACTCGTGAGCAGCTTGGCCGTTTGAAGTCCTAGTAACAAATATCCCAATGCCAATATGTTTTTCCCCAAGGTTTGTGATATGAGATTGAAATTGCTGGAATGGTGTGCTGATACAATTTCTCTTATCTCTGGTATGGCTGGAAGTATTTGGTTGAAATTTGCTAAGTATTGGGATGATATACACTTGGTCCTGGCAGTGTTAGTGTTTCTTGATCCTGGATACAAGCTGCACGTAATTGAGTATTACGCTACTAAGTTCGACACTACCAATACTGAATTGGTGGCTGATAAGATAAAGCAATGTATGTATCATTTGGTTCTTGATTACCAAACCAAAGCCAAGAAGAACAATTTCGGTTCTTCAACTGCTTATGGTAGTTCTTCTGGTCCTGGAAATGATGATCAAGATTTTGATCTCTTTGTGAGTCGAAGGAAAAAGAGCAAAACAACATGACTCGCATGGAGCTACACCACAAATTAATGCCGAATAGAGTTCAAGTTTTTAAACTCTAGCCGGGTGCAGTATAGAGCAAGTATTTAAATATTGACTCGGGCCGGTCCATGTACCCGTACTTCAATCGCTTAAATTGTTATCTAGCAAAATGGTTTTGGATTTTTAAACTAAGAAAACTACAAACTAAACTAGCAAGGAAAAGTAAATAAAGGAAAAGTCTAACTAAGGGAGCTTCACCCGGGAGTTGCTTCCCCCTAACTAGCTACCAAGACTCGTTGGATTGGAACGATTGTTATGGGCAAGGTAACCGCAAACCGCAGAGGGATTCATATATGGCCGTAGACCACAATCTCAACTGTTAAACAGAGGTGAACATTATAAGCCGTGTCACTCGACCCTCTCGGTTTAGGCAATCGGTGGTTGACTAACTCCCTCACTCAACTCAAGGTTTGGACGGCTTAATCGCGCTTAACCAATTTGCTTAATTCAACATTGAGGTTTGCCCTAAATTAACCTAGTTAGGTGGCTTAAAAGCTAAATGAAAACCAACTCGATTGAGTCTCCCACGGAAGGGGGAGTTTCCTCTCTAAGCAGTTCCGATCTCCGGAGCGGGTCAATGATGGTTTCAGACTCCCGAGAGAAGTGAAGAAGAAGGGCGAGGAGCGCTGGCGCGATTGCCTCATCGGTCACTTCGTGGGTGCTCAGCCGAAGGTTGCTCAGCTTCAAACCTGGGCTACTGCAATTTGGGGGAGAGATGGAGCTGTGCGAGTCTCTCGATTCGGAGCTCGGATGTTTGTGTTTCAATTCCCTTCTTCCTCCACAAGCAAGTGGGTATTTCGTACAGGGCCGTGGCACTTTCAAGGAAATCAGTTCTACCTCAGGAAATGGTCTCCAGGTATTCAACCAGTTAATCCGTTGGTCGAAACTCTTCCTATATGGGTGTCAATATGGGGGATCCCGCTGTAATATCATTCTACTGAAGGTTTGGAGTGTATTGCGAGTACTGTTGGACCTCCCCTCTGGATGGACAAAACAACTAGGGTTGGAGGGCAATTGGGATTTGCAAAGGTGTGTGTTGATTTATCGGCAGATTGTGGCTTTCCCTCGAAGGTTCGTCTCTACCCGGATGCTGATCCCTTCTTTGATGTGAACATTGAGTACCTGAACTTGCCTAGGGTGTGTCCTCAGTGTCAAGTATATGGTCATGAATGTAAAAGTTTGGCTGACAGCAATAAGAAGTGGGTAGTCAAGGGGACTGTGCAGCAGGTTGAGGTTAAAGGAAAAAATGCTGAGTTGGGGGAGGTTGTGAATACGCAGAGCGCTGAAGTGAATGCGACTGTGGTTCAGGTTGATGGGGTCTCGGAAGAGGTGGTGACTAGTAAAGCTGCTGCTGATAGGTCTAAAGGGAAGGAGATTGATATTCAGGATCCAAATGGGTGTGTTGCCCCTACTCCTTTGACTAATGGGGGTACTGTTGCTAGTTTTGTTGAAGTTGTTGTGGGATCATCAGCTCAGTCTGGGAGTTCTGATCAATCCAAACATTCCTCTGTTGGGGCTGCTTCACCAGTTGATGGGAGGGTATCTCCTCAGATGGATGCAGCAGGTAAGGAGCCTAATCCGTGGATTACAGTAGGCAGTTCTAAGAGGAAACCTGCCACACCAAGAGTTGAACCGGTTGGCCCTCGTAAAGGGGGTAGGGCTGGGAAGAAGCGATGAAGGTTATTACTTGGAACATCCGGGGGTTTAATGACCCGGATAAAAATAAAGCTGTTAGGAAGCTATTAAATATACATAGTATAGATATACTAGTTATACTTGAGCCTAGGGTTAGAGCAAATAAAGCATATCAGTTGATTACTGTGAGGTTTCCTGGTTGGGAGTCAAAAGTGGCAAACAACTCCAGTGGGCTTGGCAAGCTATGGTTGTTCTGGAAGTCAGATATCAAGCTTACAGTTCTCCATTTGACTGATCAGTTTATCCATGTGTTGGTGGCCTCAGGTACACCTTTTTTCCTTACTTTGGTCTATGCATCAAATGATGAAGTGGATAGGAGAGTTCTCTATAGTGATTTGGTTCGATTGCAAGTTCAATCTGCTCCCTGGGCTGTACTGGGTGACTTTAATGTCATTGGGGATGTTAATGAGGCTTCAAACATGCCTCAGATCTCAAGTAGTATGACAGATTTCAAGAATTGGCAATATGATTGTGAATTAGAAGAACATAAGTCATCTGGACCCTGGTTTACATGGATAAACAAACAAACAGGTAATCCAATAGCGAGGAGATTGGATCGAGTTTTTGTGAATTCTAAATGGTTTGAGGGACTGCCTTCTAGTACTATTGATCTGCTGGATCCCTCTGTGTCGGATCATTGCCCGATTCTACTAAATTCTGATAGCACTATCAAATCAATGCCCAAACTGTTCAAAATTTTCAAGTTCTGGATCAAGCATCCTCGGTTTATGGACTTAGTAAAGGAAGCATGGATGATGCAGGTAGAGGGATCACCTCTAATTCGGGTGTGCAAAAAGTTGAAAAACCTCAAGACTCTGCTCAAGAAGTTGAATAATGATGAATTTTCTGATCTTAGTGAAAGGGCTCGATTGAAGGAGTCTGAACTGGTGATTGCATAGGCAGAGGCCTTAAAAATCCCTTCACCTAGCTCTTTTGAAGAGGAGATTAGACTTGCTAAAGAGGCTAGGGTGCTAAGAGAGGCTGAAGACTCATTTTTTCGCCAGAAATCTAGGGAAATATGGCTCAAAGAGGGGGATTCGAATACTCCTTACTTCCACAACTCAGTAAAGAGTCGCCAAAAAAGGAATATGATAAGATCTTTAATTAATGAAGATGGTCAGAGGGTTACAGACACAGATGGTATGGCTGGGATAGCAGAGAAATTTTATAGGGAACTGTTGGGGAAATGTGATCCAGAAGTTGTTCCCCCAGAGGTGGACCAAATCAAGAGTATCCTTCTCAAAAGATTACTACCTGAGCAAAGTGATGAATTGTGCTCCCCTGTTACAGCAGAGGAAGTCAAAGTTACCTTATTTGGGTTTGATGGAGAGAAGGCCCCTGGGCCAGAAGGGTTTCCTGCTTGTTTCTTTAAAGCAGCATGGAATGTCATTGGTGTGTGTTTAGATGAAAAGATAGATAAAATGGCAGCACTAGAACTTCCGAAGCAGGAGATGGCGGGAGGAATTGGATCCATGTTTCTTCCACAACAAGTAATTGGGCCAAAGCCCAATTGATGGAAGCAATTAATCGAGGCGGCTGGGAATTATATTTGAAGTGAGAGAAAAGCAGGAGGCTGGGAGTGGAACTCTTTGGAAAGAAAAACAAAAGGTTCGCGGACAAAAATTCTTGTGCGGAAGAAAAAGGGCGCAGGCAGCAGCGAGTAGTGAGCAGTGCGATTATCGATTTGACGATCGACTTCTCCCAAGCGGCTTGAGCTGAATTCAACGAGAGTGATTATTTAGTTGGATTTTTTGAACCAATTTAGTTGTTTATTGTTGATTGGGAACATGATGATCAAAACCATATTGTTTTATCTTAATTTCATCATGAACTAAACCCCGATTTCTGGGGGAAACACCATAGGATGTAGCTATTTTTATACTTGATGGATTGATTCGTATTTCTTTTCTTCCAATCTCTATTGTATGAAATTGCTTAATGCTTTGTGTTGACTGGCCACCAATACAATGAATCGTAGTTAATTAGGTTATTAGCGACAGTGAAACCCTATTAACTGAACATATTTCATGTGACATAGTAACTTATCGAAGCGAAGTGGATTAAATAAGGTGCTATGCGGTCTTAAATAGGATATCGGTCTTCAGACTAAATAATTAACTCATTGAGCTACGACAGTAGGATTTGAATTAATTGCTTAGTACGTAGTAATTCCCAACAGGGATAGCTAGCACATTCGTGATATCCTGGCTGTAGAGAGTTGGATTAAACTTATTGGAATATGTGAATTAATCTGGATAGGTAGTCAATCCCGGTGTTTCTCTCAGAGCTTCTCCCATTGATTTTCTCCCGATCATTTTACTTTGCTTAATTAGTTTAATTATTTTGCTAGTAGTTAATAATCTCGTTAAACCATTTTCACCTATAGTTTGCTCTACAAACTTGATAGAACTTAAGGTTGTACCAGTCCCTGAGAGACGATACCCGGACTTTCCGGTTTACTACAAGATAGGATTAAGGCATACGCTTTTGCCCTATCAAGTTTTTGGCGCCGTTGCCGGGGACTGCCATACCTTATTTTTGTTGATTTTTGTGAGTGAACTATTTTGATCTGGGTGTTAGTGTGCAGAAGAATTTTTCAGGTGCATCCTCCTCGTGCATGCCAAGGAGGACGACCGGCAATTTACTGCCACTTGATCCAGAGATAGAGAAGACCTGCCGACAGAACAGGAAGCATGTCAAGTTAGGGAAGCAGCCAACCACAACCACAACTCCTAGGCCTTCCCTAACCAAGAATCGTCAACAGAGTGGGCAGGCTTCATCACCTGTTGTCCATACACCACCGACACCACCACCTCGTGAGGTTGAGCCAGACATCATGGCAGACGAGGATCGATCAATCAGGGCTCGTTTGAATCGAAGGACTGGAGCCCGAGCTTCATGTGTTGTCATTCCGGCTGGGGATGCAACCATGGAAATTACCCCAGCATTCATCAATATGATCACCAATGGGTATACTTTCTCAGGAGCTAGCACTGAGGATCCTCATGAACATCTCCGCCGGTTCGCAAGCATTTGTGATACTATGAAGAGCCCGACTGTGTCTGATGATGCAATCCGTCTTCGGATGTTCTCATTTTCTCTGCTAGGGAATGCATCACACTGGTTCCAGAACTTAACACCCCGTTCCATCATGACATGGGGTAAGCTTGAGAGGTCTTTCTGGATAAATACTTCCCACCTGCCTTGGAAATGAAGAGGCAAGAAGAGATTGTTACTTTTAAGCAGGCTGATGATGAGAGTCTGACTGAGGCATGGGAGCGCTACAAGGGGCTGTTGATGAGATGCCCAAGCCATGGTCTTGAAGATTGGAACGTGATCATTATTTTCTTCAATGGAATCAGAAGGGAGTTTCGGGATGCCCTAAATAATGCTTCTCGAAATGGTTTCACAAGGATGGAGGCTCCAGCAGCATATGAACTAATAGAGAAGATATGTTCAGAAGCCACTGAATGGGGTAATGAGACCAGTATTCGAAGGAGAGGAGGCTTGCATGAGATAGACAGAGTTGCAAGTTTAGAAGCAAAGATTGATGCTAAGCTGGATTCCAAGTTCGATGCACTCGAACGAAGGCGAGCCAAGATTGCTCTGGGTAGACAAGAGGAGGTTGTTTCATGTGAACTTTGCGAGGTCCTCATCATAGGGATATGTGTCCACTGGGAGCTGCTCAGTTGGAAGATGTCCAATACATCAATAATCCGCGAAGTCAAGGCCAAGGTGGTATGCATTCAAATACGTACAACCCTCAATGGAGACATCACCCCAATATGTCATGGTCGAATAATAATCCAGCTGGTGTTCGAAACATCCCACCTCCTGGTTTTCAACAGCAGCAGCCTCAACCAGAGAAGAAGCCCCAGCTGGAGGAGTTGATTTTGGCTCATATGCAGAAAACAGACAATAATTTCAAGGGTCTTGATCAATTTGTCACTCAACAGCTAGCCATCAACAATAATATGCAATCATCTATGCTAGCTATGGAGAGGCAAATAGGCCAGATGGCTCAAACTTTGGCAGATATTCAAGGAAGGATTCCTGGGACTTTACCAACAAATACTGAGAGAAATCCAAAGGACGCCATGGTTGTAGCTGTCACATTGAGGAGTGGGAAGGAGTTGGAGGATCCAAAGAGCAAGAAAAATCCGGTAGAAAAGGAGGGCAAAGCAGCTGTAGAGGAAGAAAGTGGAAAAGCTGAAAAATCTGACTTACACAGGCAAACTGCATGCAATCTGCCTGTGCAAAAGCAATCTGCCCGTGTACCTCAAAAAGTGAAAAAATTGAAGAACGAAGAGGTAAAGCCTTATGAACCTCCCGCACCATTCCCTTAAAGGTTAATGAAGCCCATGGAAGACCCAAACTTCAAGAAATTTGTGAATATCTTCAAGCAACTTCATATCAATATACCGTTGGCGGAGGCACTTAAACAGATGCCTACATATGCTAAATTCTTAAGGGAGTTGCTGACGAAGAAGCGCAAATGGGATGATCTGGAGAAGGTAACCCTTACTTCTGAATGTAGTGCCGTGATTCAGAATAAATTATCAGAAAAGAGGGATGATCCGGGCAGTTTCACCATTCCATGTGTTATTGGAGGTAGAGAGTTCGATAAATCAATTTGTGATCTTGGAGCAAGAATTAATTTGATGCCATACCCAGTCTACAAGAAATTGGGATTGGGAGATGTTCTTAAACCTACTCGGATCACACTCCAATTGGTTGATCGATCAGTAAAAATCCCAAAGGGAGTGGTGGAGAATGTATTGGTGAAGGTGGGGAAGTTTATTCTCCCTACAGATTTTGTGATTCTGGAGATGGAAGAAGATCAGGGAGTGCCTCTAATTCTTGGCAGACCTTTTCTAGCAACTGGTGATGCACTCATCGATGTCGGGAGAGGCAAGTTGACATTCCGAGTAGGTAAGGAGGAGGAAATTTTTAATGTCTTTCAAGTTGATCATAATCACGATGCATTTGATGAATTTGAAAGTGGAAGTCGAGAAAGGAAAAATTCCTCCTCCTGTGATAGTAGACCACCCGAAGAACTATCACATGTCCTAGCAGCTGAAAGTCTGAAATCAAAGCAAGGGCAGAAATCCTTGCCAGGTCACCTCAAGTATAGATATTTGGGTAAGGATTTCAATCTTCATGTTAATATTCCTTCTTCACTGACATTGAAACAGGAAGAGTACCTGCTTGAGGCGCTGCAGTACCACCTACGCCTCACTAAAGGGTCCAACATGGCAGCTAAGAAGGTCATACCCAATTTTCGCACACCTGGCCCTGCTGAGGTGACTCATATGTTGGATGGAGGTTATACGTTCTATCATTGCTCGGTAGGGTATGTTGGATACCTTTCCATACCCATTGGTTGAAAGCTCCATGAACGTCAGGCTGAGGACGTTAAACAAGCGCTTCTTGGGAGGCAACCCAAGGTAAGTTTTCTTTTCTTTATTTTTCTTTTTCGTTGTGTCAAACCCGTGCATGTTTAGATTAGGAGTTGAACATTAGGGACAATGTTCCATCCCGAGTGTGGGGTGGTGAGTCTTAGTGTTTGTTTGTCCCTATTGCATGTGGTAAAAAAAAACAAAAAAAATCCAAAAAAAAACAAATAAATTTTGCCATTAGGTTGAGCACAGCCAAACTGCATGCAGTTTGCCTGTGCAAAGCTAATGGCTAAAAAACACCTAAAAATCAGAAAAATTAAAAACAAAACCTTGTACTCTTGTGGTAACATGATGTAAATGACTGTGTTGCGTGTGGAATGAGTTTGTGCTTGAATGAAATCATCGAAATCACCCCACCAGTGTTGAATTGCATAGTTCTTCACAATGAGCTTGATGTTTTGACTGACTTGATGTGCTTTGAATGGGCAAACTTTTTTAGCAACATTCTCTTTTGTGAGGATAGTGCAATGACTTTTGGTGAAGTAGTTAGGAGGATAACATTGACCACTCGACATGTTTGGATACCGTGCTTACTTGCATCAATTGTGAGCTTTTGATTTGGCAACGAGTCTCTCTGTTTTGATTGTTTTATGATGGGGTGAACTGTATTCTTTATAAAAGAAAACACTACCTGACAAGTAAAATATAAGAAAATTGCCATAACAATTAAAGTGTGGGTAAAAATGCCAAAATCGTGTGAGGCAATCACTCATTGCACATGGGGATGAGGAAAGATTCAATTGAGAATCGGTTCACGACCGTACGATGTTGCTTATCAAGTACGATCCCCAGCTGAGTGAAGTGCCATTAGAGAATGTGCAATGACCCTCCACACGGACCGAGGAAAAGGAGTTGAAAGAAGCCCTTATGCGAGTGCTAAGAAGCAGAAATTGCTCTTGCTCGGTCACCGGTAGTAAGAAACAAATCCCACTTGTACTAAATACAACCTCTCGGCAAGCAAAAGCAGAAAGAGAGAAAGCCTCTCCTTGTCATAAATGGTAGTGATGTGCTTAAAGTTAAAATCATGTTTGCGAAAGGCTTCCCTCATTAGTTTTTGAGACTCATGCTTAATTAATTGTTTATGATTGGTGTGAGTAAGCCAGATTGTCCTCACAAGATATGCACCTCACTGATGTGGTTAGATTCTCCTAATAATTGTTTCACCATAAGTTGTTAACCACCCACTACCGACGAGCGAAATTGAGTGTTGCTATTTGAGTTTTTGGATGGATTTGAGTCAGTTAATGGTTAAGGGTTGCAAAGACCTTGAGTGTGGGGTGAAAGGTATGATCAATAAAGCACGTCTCATCCGTTGAGAAAGAAACTACTGATTACAACAAGAGTACAAGGAAAATTGTGTTTTGTTTTTAGTGGTGAGTCTGTGGTGTGTCATTGTTTTGGATGATTATGTGTTTTTGTTGTTTGAGTCGTTGCTTATGGACAAGCAACAATTGAGTGTGGGGTTGTGATAATCGGCTTTAATATATCGGATTCGTGAGCTTTATGTGACTATCTCATGGTATGTTTAAGCCGATTGGTGCTATTTTAGCGATAATTAATCCGTAATGGTTGAAAAGCCATTACCATTTTATGTTGGAGTTTTGGTGTGTGTTTAGATGAAAAGATAGATAAAATGGCAGCACTAGAACTTCCGAAGCAGGAGATGGCGGGAGGAATTGGATCCATGTTTCTTCCACAACAAGTAATTGGGCCAAAGTCCAATTGATGGAAGCAATTAATCGAGGCGGCTGGGAATTATATTTGAAGTGAGAGAAAAGCAGGAGGCTGGGAGCGGACTCTTTGGACAGAAAAACAAAAGGGCCGCGGACGAAAATTCTTGTGTGGAAGAAAAAGGGCGCAGGCAGCAGCGAGTAGCGAGCAGTGCGATTATCGATTTGACGATCGACTTCTCCCAAGCGGCTTGAGCTGAATTCAACTAGAGCGATTATTTGGTTGGATTTTTTGAACCAATTTAGTTGTTTATTGTTGATTGGGAACATGATGATCAAAACCATATTGTTTTATCTTAATTTCATCATGAACTAAACCTCAATTTCTGGGGGAAACACCATAGGATGTAGCTATTTTTATACTTGATGGATTGATTCGTATTTCTTTTCTTCCAATCTCTATTGTATGAAATTGCTTAATGCTTTGTGTTGACTGACCACCAATACAATGAATCGTAGTTAATTAGGTTATTAGCGACAGTGAAACCCTATTAACTGAACATATTTCATGTGACATAGTAACTTATCGAAGCGACAGTGGATTAAATAAGGTGCTATGCGGTCTTAAATAGGATATCGGTCTTCAGACTAAATAATTAACTCATTGAGTTACGACAGTAGGATTTGAATTAATTGCTTAGTACGTAGTAATTCCCAACAGGGATAGCTAGCACATTCGTGATATCCTGGCTGTAGAGAGTTGGATTAAACTGATTGGAATATGTGAATTAATCTGGATAGGTAGTGAATCCCGGTGTTTCTCCCAGAGCTTCTCCCATTGATTTTCTGCCGATCATTTTAATTTGCTTAATTAGTTTAATTATTTTGCTAGTAGTTAATAATCTCATTAAACCATTTTCACCTATAGTTTGCTCTACAAACTTGATAGAACTTAAGGTTGTACCAGTCCCTGAGAGACGATACCCGGACTTTCCGGTTTACTACAAGATAGGATTAAGGCATACGCTTTTGCCCTATCAGCTGCCATCCTTTACTGTTTTGGAGTATCTGAGATTCCTATAAGTGTTAATGCAACTCTTTTAGCCCTAATCCCTAAGATCCAGTCCCCAAAAGAGATGAAATTCTTTAGGCCAATTTCACGTTGCAGTATTCTATATAAGTGTATGGCCAAAATACTTGCTGTGAGACTAAGCTCTGTTATGCCCTGCATAATTAGTGAATCCCAAACTGCATTTGTTAAAGGTAGGATAATAGGGGAAAATATTCTACTTGCACATGAACTGGTTCAGAAATATGGAAGGAAAAATATCTCCCCTAGGTCCTTAGTGAAGGTTGACCTGATGAAGGCCTTTGACTCGGTTGATTGGGGTTTCATTTCTAATACTCTGCAAGCTATGGGGATACCTGATAGGTTTTTGCAATGGTTGAGAATGTGTGTTACCACACCTAAACTGAGCATTGGGTTTAATGGGGGTTCAGTTGGATATTTCTCTGCTAGGAAAGGGCTGAGGCAGGGAGATCCCCTCTCCCCATATCTGTTTGCTGTGGCTATGGAAATCTTGTCTTGTTTAATGAATGAAGCAGTTAAGAAAAATGAGATGCCCTTTCATCCCATGTGTAAGAGACTGGGACTAACCCACCTTATGTTTGCTGATGATCTACTGTTATTCTCTGATGGATCTAATTATGGGATCCAGTGTATTAAGAAAGTTCTAGCTGAGTTCAGAATAATATCAGGACTAAAATCAAATCCATCAAAATGTGAACTTTACTGTGGTGGCATTAGTGTGGAATGGCAGGAAGCTATGGCAAATAATTCAGGGTATAAGCTGGGGGTGCTTCCAGTTAGATATTTGGGTATTCCCCTGCTGCCAGGGAAACTTACTATTAAAGCTTGCACTCCTCTGATTGATAGGGTGACAGGGAGAATATCTAGTTGGAAAGCAAAAGCATTGTCCTATGCAGGGAAGTTTCAATTGGTCATGTCAGTATTGTATAGCCTCACTCAATTCTGGATGTCAAGTTTTATCCTTCCTAAGTAAGTTATCAAAGCAATAGAGAAGCTGTGCAGTGACTTTTTGTGGGGGTGTGGGGGATGGATCTAGGAAAAAGGGCTGTGGTTTCTTGGCCAAGGGTTACCTATCCTAAGAAGGAAGGTGGTCTAGGATTTCGAGACATGGTATCATGGAACCTGGCTTGTGTTACAAGGCATATCTGGGCTATACTGTTGAAACAGGGGTCATTGTGGGTGGCCTGGGTTTGGGAGTATAGAATTAAGAGGTGTGATTTCTGGACTGTAACTTCAAAGGCAGGGTCCTGGTTGTGGTTGAAATTGCTGAAATACAGAGATAGGATGAGGAGTTATCTGGTGGCTGGGGCTAATGGTGTTTACTAGAAAGGAGAACTTATGGAAAATTTTCAAATAAAGAAAGTCTGGGAGGAGCTTAGACCCAAAACCAACACTGTTTCTTGGTACTCTCTGGTCTGGAAAGGAACAAATATTCCCAGAAATCAGTTCTTGGTATGGCTCATAGTGAATGATTACATTATGACAGGGGATAAGGCTCAAGGGTGGGGGGCTGCATGTAATCACCACTGTGTATTCTGTAACACTACCCTGGAAACAAGATCACATATGTTTGCAGAGTGCCTTGTCTATAAACAGCTCTTTACAGCGTTGTTTGCAAAGTATTCTAATCGTTCTCCTGGAGATCAGTGGCTGTCTGAATTGCAGTGGGCATCCAGGTATCTAACACAGAAGAATGATACAGCTCAGGTGGGTAAAGTGATCTGGCAGAGTCTGGTTGCCAGTATTTGGAGGGAGAGATGCAAGATTAAGTTTGGAGGTAAGGTGTTTGACATGGAGGAGCTGACTTGACTGATAAAAGGAGATCAGAGGCTGCTACTGGACCATGGGATCCTAGATCGTTTTTTCTAATTCTATGGTTATAATTTGGCTAGTCTGTTTTGGTTTAATGTGAACTCCTTGTAAAGGTTCATTGCTCAGCTAGCTAGAGCTTGTTGCCAGCAAAGTTGTTTTGCCCCATTTTTGATGAAATGAAAAGCCCTACCATTCATAAAAAAAAGTGGCTAATTAGATGGCAAAGCACCAACATGCACAAACCTAAGGATGCTAAGCACAATTATGCACAATCCTTAGGTTGCTAAGCACCAACATGCACAAATGGATGCTAAGCACAAAACATTCATAACCCTTAGATTGCTAAGCACAAGCATGCACAATCAACATGAATAATAACTTAATCATTGAATTAAACAATACCCAATGACAATCATTAAATCTAAACAAGTAATTAAAAAGTATTAGTTAGGGAACTTGACATGCTAAAACACAACACCAAACTGCGACCAAGTGTAATCGCAGTCCGGAAATGCAGTAAGTGGCAAGCTCTATTTGTCAACCCAAGGTCTAGATCTACTGCCTACTCGGTGATTATCTATTATCTAGCAAACTAAGTCGAGTGATTGTGATTTTAACTAAAAACAGTAAGAAAGCAGGAAATGATTCAAAGTTCTTTAGCAAGGGAAGAGTCACTCGGGAATGAGTCCCCCTAGCTCCTTAGTTAGTTCGAGGTTGTAATTATCCTGGGTTGATTAACTGTTGATTAAACTGTGGAAGATCCAACAGTAGCTTGGAATCTCTTAAGCTGACCAAGCCCTCTCAGGCAGGCTAACCGGCAGGCGACTAACCTTCATCGGGATAGACTGCTGAGGCAATAAGCATAGAAATCCACTACTGGAATTGGGTTCCAGTACAAAGCAGTAAATCGATTAACTCTCGTATAACCAATCTACCACTACCGATTGATGAAGCTCTAACAACCTAATCATATTCTATCTATCTCAGGATGCAGCAGAAATCAAGAAAAGATTATCAGACTTCAATTGACTCAATGAATTATGCATCAATCGATTATAACCAATCAGTATATAAATCCCAAGTCATTACAATCGAGATCTCTAACACATGGAACTAGGGTTCTTATACCCAAGTGAGGGGTGGTTCTACTCCATAGAGAGAGAGAGAGAGAGAGAGAGGAAAACAGAAATTAGATTAGTCATACTCATAAAGATGAGGATAATCTGCTCTGGGATGTCGATCTTCACTCCCGGGGATGCAATCTGGGCTTCAATGGTGAGAAATACACTCCAAATAGCTCCTAGGATTTGTTCTTCACACTTTCTCTCTCTAAAGCTCTGTTTTTTGCTCAAAAAATCGATTCCCTCTCCTTAGGCTCGAAATTGGGTTAAAACCCAGAATTTCCCGACCACACGGCCGTGTGGATTCCCAGTCTGCCTGTGTGAGAGCCAAAACGCAACGTTTCAATTAAGTGCCCCCATGATTGCTACACGACCAGAGCTACACGGCCGTGTAGAAAACTGGCTTGCCCGTGTGACTTCCCTAGAATTTCCACACGGCCTCAAGGGACCTAGTACATGGCCAGTGTGGCCTTGCCCGCGTAATGGGATTCCACACGGCCACGCCACATGGCCGTGTGGCTGCTAGGTCTGGCCGTGTGGTTTCCTCAGCTTCTCGACAAACGTCCAACTTTCGTCCAATCGATCTCGAACTCGTTCCCAAACCTCCAATCACGTACTAGGACCTGAAATAACACAAACGAGAACAACCTAGCGTGAAGTCAGCCTACGATACGAGAAATGAGGCTCAAACGGCGTAAGACTGATGGATAAAAAAATGTGTATATATCAAGTCATCAGATCTACAACACCCAAGAGGGAAGAGTGAGTTTCTAGAGAGAGAGAGAGAGGGGGGGGGGGGAGATTACAAAGAAACCTCCAGATCTTCTTCTTCTAGGCTTGATTCCTAGCTTCCAAGCTTGATCAATGCTTTCAATTAAGCTCCAAGATCACTCCCTCTCTCTCTAAAACTCCCCTTTGGTGCTTTGGGTTGAAACCCTAGAGAAAGAAAGTGTTCCTTCTCCAAAAGCCAGCTCACCCTCTCTCTCCCCACTGTTGTCTTCATATTTGCCCGAAAGTGATCAGTTCACGAACTCGTTGGCCGGTTCACGGTCGTGAACACCTAAACGCGTCTGTGAACTCAGTCGTCTCCAAAACTCACCGCTTTGCTTCCTGGATTCACAGTCAATGGCCACAATTCACAGTCTTCGAGACGGTGAACTGCCTTGTCGTCAGTAACTTCAAGAATCTCGTTGGACGTCTCGGTGTTCACATTTTTTGGTCAAAGTTCACGATCTTAGGAGACCGTGAACTGCGGCTGTTTCCTGGGACGCCTTCACTTCACTCTTACGAGGCAATTGTCACGGTCTCTGACTTCGGACTTTTCTTCGGTTTTTGCACTTTTTGACCTCCAATTATCCCAAAATTCGACCTCGACCCTTCCACACGTGCTAGGACCTGAAATGTATCAAAACAAGCACAACCTAGCGTGAAATATGTCGAGGAACGATGAAATACTAAGCTAACGAATAAGAAATGAGGGGTAAAATGTGTACATTTGGGCCCGAATCACAACTCTAATTCATAATGAGATGGATCACTATCTTCTCGAGGACCTTATTTCTAATAGGCTAGCTGATTTTGATATATTGATATGGTGGAAACTGAATGTCCTTAAGTACCCCACTTTGCAAACAAATGCAAGGGATTTCTTGGTCATACCAGTCACATCAGTGGCTTCTAAATTTGCTTTTAGCTCTGGTGGGAGTTTATTAGACCCTCATCAGAGTAGGCTGCACTATGATACAGTGGAGGCAATGATGTGTACCCATAGTCGAATTATGGAGGAAATGCAACAAGGTAACCTATAATTACTCCCTTCTGAGCTTCTTAATGTTAAATTTTTGAATGCTAATTGTATTTTTTGCATCTGCAGAATCATGAAAGGTTGCAGTCGAGATAATGGAAGGGGTGTTTTCAGCTGTAGCAATTGGAGATTTCAGTACTGAAGATCAAGAGGAAGCTGGTAAATTAGTTGGTTACCAATTCTCTCTTCTGTGTAATTAGTTCAATTAAGATTAGTCCTTAGTTTCAATTCTCTAATTGTATTTTTTTTTATTCTTGCAGATCAAGGGGGACTTGTGATGAAGAAGCATCTAATATCCCTAGTTGACTGATTTGTTGAATGGTTCAAGGTATAGAGCCAAACTTCTGCCCATTTTACTTGTTCAATTTAAGATGAGGTTCAATTTTCTAACTGTGTTTGCTATTCTATTTCTTGCAGTGATTGCTTTTGAAGGATGCATGCTGATGTTGAGTTGGTTACCAGCATACTATTGCTTGCTTTAGGAGGAAAGAATCAAAGGAACTCATGGAATTCGTGTGTTAGTTTAGGTTTTAGTTGAATTTCCGGATGATCGTATTGGGGCTGACTGCTTGATTTTTCATTCTCTTATTTTTGAATCTGAACTCTAGTTAGTAGATGTAGTGATGAACATGTTTCAAAGCATAATATTTCACTTTGGCTGATTATTCTTGATAGAGTTGTCACTAAGGATAAACTCCTCAGTTGGGGGATATCATGTGATTAATGCTGTGGGCTATGTCCTGGAGGGAGCGAAAGCATAGATCATTTATTTAGTGTCTGTTCTTATAGTACTGCAGTGTTACAAATGGTGCTTAAGAAGATTTGCATGTGGCCCTTATTCCAGGATTGGCAGTCCCAATTAATCTGGGTAATTTAGAGATGGTCGTGCATAGATTCAAAGGCAAAAGTAGGCGGATTGGTGTGGACAATGGGTTGTGCATAAATATGGAGAGAACGGTGTGCTCGCATTTATGGTGTCCAGGGTATCTTTGTTCCTTCTCAAATTTCATCAAAAGTAATGCAAGAGCTTCATATCTACTCTAGTAGTACTATTGACCTACAACAGATGGTGAAGTTTTGGGATTATAGTGATGTAGTTTGTGTTTGGTCCCAGTAGTATAGAGTTTGATACATAAATTGTACTGAGTTAACACTTTGAGAGGGAGGTTGCGAGTTGCACCTCCCCGGGCTGCAATAAAATTTTTGATTAACCATAAAAAAATTTGGATGCATCAGCTTGTTTGCTTGCTTCAACCTATCACTTTTGTTTGAACTATGAAGATTTGGGTGTTTGGTGGTGGGATATAGGTTACAACCCCAGATCTTTTTTATGTTTTGGATTTCTGTGGCTTGAACTGCAAGCTACTTCGAATTTCAGGAATTTGAGCGTTTTAGTCATTTTTCAAGTGTTTCCTTCTTTTTTTGTTATCAGGATCTTTGGTGATCCGTATGTTACCCGAATCTGGCCGGGGACGGGGATGGTAAGCAGATTCCTTCCGTTTAGCCTACGGGGACGGGGAAATCCATCAGCCTTGATGGATGGATGACGAAAGATAAGTTCTCGTTCCCAATCACCCCGTTGCCACCCCTAGTTACCTAAGTGTGTTCAAATGGTTTTTTATAAGGGTGATATATATTTATTTTTTGTGGTTTAGGTACAACTAAAAGAATTTGAATCTGAGATCTCCATGTTCAAGTCTAGTGATATTGCCACTAGACCAAGCCCTTGCTCGTAAAGGTGTTCAAATGGTTACTATTGTGTTAACCATATCATATAAGTCTAAATTCTGCTAACTAAAGAATACAATAATTATACCATCCAAATTAGTGTAGAAACCAAATTAACCAAAGTTTAAATGGTTTGGTTAATTAATCTAACAAATATAAAGTAACTTTACTTGGCACTAAAACACTTCTATATTCATCAATAACTATATCACTAGTGCTAAAAGCATATTCACACGATCATAGCAATAAAATCACTAGCATACAAGCTAAGACTGGAAATCTAGGATGGTTCATCTTCCACCTGTTTAAGATGTCAAAGTCTTCAATCTCCTCTTCAACTTATTCTATTAAGTACTTATCCAACTCATTCTCACTCAATTCCACACCATATTCTAACTTGCGTTGCTTGGAGAATTTACGAGGAGTCTCGAGATGATTCATGAAGGTTGATGAGAGCATTTGATGACAACCTACCTCCCCCTTAAGTCGTGGATAGTAAATCTCCCTATTGCAGCGATCCCCTTGATGACGAAGGTTTTGCATACCATACTACGTCCAAGTATGGTCCCCAAAAGCAAAATGAATAACAGTCTTTGTCATATTTGTTATAAATGTGGAAATCCGAGGGACACACACACTGTCTAGTTTTCCATTGATCTGTCCAACGTACTAAGTCAAGTCGATTAAGAACATGAACCCTAATGGCCTTTTCATTTTGATTCGAGCCTATTTACACATGTTTTGCCCCCGTTTGACTTAGATGTTTGTGCCAAATTTGCTCATTAAAGGTTGGTTTTACGCGAGGTTCTTGGTGTTTGAGTGCTTTTCAGGATTTAACAAGTGGAACCAGCCTTGGAGTCGAAAGATAGGCAAAAAGGATCGAAAACCGGGAGAAGAGGTGAAAAAGCGCAAGTTCACGGCTAAAGGCAAGAGTTCACGGTCGTGCAAGACCGTGAAGAAGGAGGCTTCACCGTGAATCACAAGGCATCGGGAGCCAATTTGAAGGTTACTGACGCAAGGCGAGTTCACAATCACTAAGATCGTGAACACAAGCAGTTGCACATGAACTTCCGTGAGCGATGCCGAGCGTTTTGGCGCGCAGCGTGAGTTCACGGAGGCGTTTAATGGTTCACGACCTTGAACTCAGGCAGTGAACTTAGCTCTTCTCGGGTTTAAAAGCTGAGCAGCAAGGAGGAGAGGGGAGAGAACCACTATTGTGAGAAAAACACCTTCTTCAGCATTCTAGTGAGAGAAACAGAACCAAAAGAGAAGAAGAGGTTAGGGCTTGGCTTCAAAGGTAATTTTGGGAAGATTTCCACAATGAAATCCCAGCTCAAGGGTCAAGAAGAGAGGAGATATCCCCAAAAGATGGTTCCACCATTTTCCCTTTTGTTCTTCCTACTTCTTCCATGGAGTGTCCTCCTTTCACTTGGGTGTAGTGAAACCCTAACTCTACCATGTAGTTTTCTTGTATGTGGTTTGGATGATTGATATTGGGTATTGTTCAATTTAATGTTTGAGGCATTATTCACCATGATTGTGCATGCTTGTGACTAGCAACTTAGGGGTTGTGCATATTTTGTGCTTAGCATCCTAGGGATTGTGCATAATTGTGCTTAGCACCCCCTAAACTTGTGTATTTAGGTGCTAGTAATCTAATTTTCTAACTTAGCCTAGTTTAGAGAGGAAATTCTCCCTTTTTAAGGGAGAGTCAATCGAGTTTGTTTTCCTTCCGCTTTCCAAGCCACATAAACTAGGTTGAGTTAGGGCAATCCTCAATATCGAATTGACAAGTAGATTAATCGTGTTTAAACCGTCTGATCTTAGAGTTGAGTGAGGAAGTAGATTACCGATTGTCTAAACTGAGAGGGTCGAGTGACACGACCTTTCATCCTCACCTCGGTTTAGCAATCGAGACTGTGGTCTCCGACCACATACGCTTTCCTCTGCGGTTCACGATTAACGTGCCCAAGGCAATCGTTCCAACCCACGTAGCATGGTAGCGGTTAGGGGGAAGCGAAACCTAAGTGACTTTCCCACAAAAGAGTTTTCAAACCAAATTACCTTTGCTTTCTTTTATTTAAATTGGCAAACCTTTAAACCAAAGTTTTATAGCTAGATAATGATTTCACAACCGAATTAGGGGTAGACGGACCGACATGGGTAGATATATAAATACTTTCCCTATACTGCACCCAATATAGTCAAAAGCGAGTTTCTATGTAGAAACGTTTTGGTGATCTAGAAGCGTAAAATTGTAAGTTTTTAAGTTTTAAAGCGGAGTTTTTAACTACATAAGTGGTAAAAACTCAGATTTTGTGTAGAAGCATTTTAGTGACCTAGAAACGTAAAATCGTAAGTTTTTAAGTTTTAAAACGCGATTTTGACTACATTGACTGCACCGATTAGAGTTTAAAAACCTGGGCTCTAATTGGGGTTTAATTGTGGTGTAGATTCGTGCGAGTCACATTTTCTATAATATTGGATCTTTATACCTCATTTTGGGTGACAAATTTTCTCTCTTTACACTCAATATATTATCTCTCTTTCTTGCATCCCCTTTCTAGGATTTCCCTTAAAGATTTGATCATTAAAGGGAAAATGAAGGCTACCAACCCAGGCTTTTGCATGGTTTCACAGGACCAAAAGTGACTTATCTCATTTCCCTCAGATTCTTCTAAGTTGTGATATCAAATCCAATTTAATTGATAAAATTCTTTCATCAAGGTTTAATTAAAGAAACTTGCTCGGAATAATTGGTGCCCATCGTGGGGCCTCCTTAAGAAGAATCCTAAAAACACTCTTTCTTAATGCAAAAAATAATTTTGTCGACTATAGTATGTCGCTAACAGTAATTCCTAATGACTTGCTAAAAACAACTTCTAACAATAGCCAAGTGTAACCAATGAAAGGGTCTGCAGTATAGTGGCACAAGTAATAAATATCGAATCCATGGATCTCTAGAGTACTATTACTCAACTTCAATTCATAATCTAGCCAATCAGATTGAGGTTTGATTAACTAAACTACTCTACAAGCTAAACTAGGTTAGACTAGTGATTACAGGTTGGGAACTCACTTAGGTATAATTTCCTTAAGTCCTCAATTAGATCCAAGTTGTAATTCCTTTTATTTGTTTCACTGACGATCAAACTGTGGAAGATCCGACAATAGCTTGGAATGTCCACTAAAGAAGACCAAGCCTCTTAGACAAAGTACCCGGCGGGCAACTAACCTCCAACAGAATAAAATGACAAGGAAATAAACAAATATCTCCTCTACTGGTAAGAATCCCAGTACAGAGTAATGAATTGATTGATCCTTGCACAATCAATGTCGATGCTTTCTTCCTAAAGTAAAGATTGATTGTTGGGACCAAGCTATGTGAATTTTCGTCCATTGTTTCCTTCTTCTTCTATAAATGAAAAATTTCCTACTGGTTAAGAAGCATCCCTTACCATTTTTTGTGAAATAGGGGATTAACTACTGCCATTGAAGCAGCTCTCTTAACCCAATCAAATTCTATCTCTCCAAGGTTAAAGCAGAAATCTAGATAATGTCATCAAGACTCAATTGACTAAAATAATCATGCCTCAATCGAACAAAACCAATCGATATAATATCCAAAGGTTCATACAAGAAATATGATAACACATGGAACTAGGGTTCTTCAAATTTTGAGTGAAGAGAAGTTACTCTATAGAGAAGAAAGAGAATATAGTATAACTTTCTTGATCTTCAATCTTCATGTTTGGGCTTGTACCTCGTGCTTCCAAGGAAAAATAAATCCTCCAATTCCGCTCCAAGATCGCCCTCAAATCGCTCTATTACTCTAGGGTTTATTCCTTGGGTGGTTGGGATCCAAAACCAGACCCCCCCTCCAGAAATCGCAAAACAACCTATAAACCCAAAAACATGCCACAAGTCATGACCAGAGTCACTGACATAACTTAGGTCGTGACATGCCAAATCAATGATGATTCATTCAACTATCGAGGGTCAAGTTACGACCCAAAAGGTCAAGTTACAGTCATGGTCGTAACTTTGAAGCCAGCTTATGACTTGTGAAAATGATTATGTTTCCCTATATTTGAGTCACCCCTTAGAGACTCAATTCTGAAAATTCACCCCCATGACCGGGACTTGGGGGTCTCTGCCCGGGGCTTGAGGTCTGCGTCCACTTTTCGGCATGTTTTAACCTTGAATTGACCCAGAACTTGCTCCTAAGCTCCCTCCATGTGCTAGGACCTGAAATAGGGGTAAATGAACACTACATAGCATGCAATGGGCCTAGGAAAGACGCTTACCAAGCCAAACCATCAAGAAATGAGGATAAAACATGTAATTAGGTCATTATCAAACTCCCCCACACTTAACCATTTGCTTGTCCTCAAGCAAACCAAGTAAGACACAAGGTCAGCTTAGCCTATATTTCATGAAAATTTTGGGGACATATCATATAAGCACACAACACAAGAATCTCATCAGTCATTTAGAACAAACACACAAACAACAACAACAACATTGACAACCCTCGCAGATGACACTCAACCCAACAAAATCATGAGAGAAAGAATCTTCCCTCTATTCTCAGAACAAAACATGAAATGACCCAAACACTCGCACACCAAAATTAACCATGCACAAAGTTCAAGTCACCAGAACTAGAGACCGAGCAATCTAGGTCCTCACCGGGATAAATATTATGTGAATATGAATCACTCACTTTCGACTAGTGGGGTCAGGACAATTTGTTGCAAAAGATGTGCATGCTCATTCTCTCAATCCTAATATCTCTTCACCATGATACCTCTAAGGGTTAGAGTTCACACAGTGGCCGTCACCACTAACTCATCAAGAGGACTTGACTGGTTCAAAATGAACTAGCAATGGTATAGGGCATGGGAAACAAGATTTTCAGGTGGTGATAACAATTCAAGTTGTTGGTTGTTAATCTAGCTTTTAATTTCCAGTTTTGCAAGTGTGTGTGTTCTTTGCTTGTGCTAGACTTGGTGTTTTCCGATTGTGTGTAGGTGGTGCATGACCCGAAAAAACCCGGTGCCCTTGCTACCACTTGACGAGGACATAAAACGAACTCTCCTACTCCTAGCAAGGGAGAGAGAGCTAGCCGAGGCAAGGAGAAGGAGTGAAAGAGGGGGACAACAATTGGATCTCGGTGTTAGTGGAGAAGTAGTTGAAGAAATGGAAGTTAAACCCGTCATTGAAGAGGAAATGGCGGGGAACCAAATTCAAGATGGATCCGCTCAAGCCCGCCATATGAATGAGGAGGCGGGAGAAGAAGGAGCCCCGAGGACGATGGGGTACTATATGGCCCCAAGGCAGGCGGACATGCAATCGCCGATCCTACATCCTCCGGTGGCGGAAAACAATTTCGAGATCAAGCCGGCTCTAGTGACTATGAAACAAAGTAATGCTCTCTTCCATGACCATGAAATTGACTCACCAAGAGAGCACATGCAGAGATTGAATATTAATGGTGTGTCGGAGCTCGCGGGGAGCTTGAATATTAATGGTGTGTCGGCCGAGGCTTTGCAACTAAGGCTTTTCCCATACTCACTCTCGGGGAAGGCACTTAGGTGGCTAAACAACCGCCTACCTCGGTCTATCACCTCATGGGACGACGTCCTCAACAATTTTATGGCTCATTATTGCTGCCTTCGAAGATAGTGGAGTGGAGACAGAAGATTACACATTCCGAGCAAGAAGAGGACGAGACCTTTAGGGATTCTTGGGAGAGGTACTCCGATTACTTTCTTCAATGACCTCACCACGGGTTTGAGGAACAGTTTCGGATTGAAACCTTCTACGGAGGCCTAATGCAAGAAGATAAGATCTTAGAAGACATGGCCCTGAGGGGGTATGATTGGGGGTTGACTAGAAGTGGAAGAAAAAGCAATGAAAGGGGAGCGAGAAGCGTTGGAGCGAGTGCTTCGCTTGAGGCAAAGTTGGATAAGTAGCTTGAGGTTATGCTTGAAGATAAAAGGCAAGGAAAACGGGTGGTAATGTCGTGCGGCTGGTGCTCGAGTACTAGCCACGAGATATCAGAGTGCCAAGCAATGAAGGAGGCAACCACTCCGGAGGAGCAAGTCCACTTTGTGGCAAATGCTAGTGTCAACAACCCGTATAACATTACTTATAACCCCGGATGGAGGAACCACCCCAACTTTGCTTGGGCATCACCGGCTAATCCAAGGCCCCCAGGTTTCCAAGGCCCCACGGGGAACTTCCAACCTCGGCCAACCTTCATCCAACAAAGGCCCCAACTCCAAGGCTCAAACTTTCAACAACCGTACCAACCACAAGTTGCCCTAGGGTTCCAACAAAAACATCAACTCGACAAGTTATCCAAGCTTGAGGACTTAGTGAACACCTTTGTGAGTATGAGTAGCCAAAATTTCGAGACGATTGAGCAATTTATGGATGTGGCGACTACCAAGTTTGCCTCGGTTGAGGCGGGTCTCCGAAGCCATCAAGCGAGCCTTCAAAGTTTTGAGGTGCAAATCGGCAACCTTGCCGGTATCCTCACCGAGAGACCCAAGGGAGCTTTGCCTTCCCAAACCGTGGTGAAGCCCAAGGATCAAGTCGGGGTGAATGCACATCAAGTGAGGAGTGTGAAGGTGGTTCCGGAGTTTGCCACGGAAGAAGCAATAGAGATGGAATAGTCCAACAAGGAAGAGACCACCCCAACAAAAGGAGAGAAGAAGCCCTCGAGGAATGAGAGGAAGGCGGCGAGGCAGGCATCGGCGGAGGATGGATATGTGTTACCTCTTCCTTATCCCACAAGGATGTACAAGGAGAGGTTGGACAACGAGTGTGGAGGGTTCATGGAAATGCTATGCAACCTCCACCTTATCCCACAAGATATGCCAAGTACCTCAAAGGATTCCTCGTCAAGAAGCCAAGTCTTGAAGGCCTCACCAACGTGAATCTTGGAGAGGAGTGCTCGGCTTTTCTCCTCGACCGCTTGCCCAAAAATCGGTCCGACCCAGGTAGCTTTACTATCCCTCTTGATATTGGTGATCACCATATAGAAAATGACTTGGAGGACCTAGGAGCTAGTGTGAATGTGATGCCCTACAAGCTTTTCAAAAAGTTAGAAGTAGGTAAACTTAAGACCTCTAAGCTTAGCATCACCTTAGCCGAGCGTTCGGTCATTAGCTCGAGAGGTATAGTAGAGGACATGATGGTGAGAGTGGGCAAGTTTTGCTATCCGACCTATTTCGTGATTCTCGACATAAGTGAGGACTCAGATATGCCCCTCATCCTCGGTCGTCCCTTTCTGGCAACCGCCAAGGCATTGATAGATGTTAATGAGGGAACCCTAATTTTGAGGGATGGTAAGGAGAGAATCAAGCTTGAAATTGATCCTAGGGTGAGGAGTGATGAAGTGAAGGGGGTAGTTTCAAATGATGTGAATGAGAGTGGATGAGAGCCTCCTAAGGAAAACCCCACCATTACTTGTGTTGTCTTTGATGATGTTGAGCAAGAATTTAAGAAGGGTCCTAAGCCAAAAGGACCGAGATTGAATGCTTGGAGAAGAAGGATGAAGGGGGCTTTGACCCGGAAGACGGGGGAGCTCGAAGTAAGGTTGGCCAACAAAGAGGGCCAACTCATTGAGCCTAAGATGGGAGGCTACAAGCCTCGCCCCGAGAGTGTGGTGGATCCGCTCTCGGTGGCATCACGTTTGAAGTCGTGATTGATCCGCAACCATCAAGCTAATGACGATAAACAAGCGCTTGTTGGGAGGCAACCCAACGAAGGTTAGAAAGCATGAACTACCACTACTATGTATTGTGTTTGTAATAACCTCGCCTTGAGCGAGTCGTATTGTGCTTGTGTGTGTTTTTTGTTGTCTCTCCTTGAAGCTCAATTATCCTACTCCAGTTTGATTCCTACATTCACTCACCAAGCCCTAGCGGTAACATCACTCTACCCCTTTGTAACGCCATTGAGGGAAATGCCGAGTTTAAGTGTGTGTATGTGGGGGGGGGGGGGGGGGGAGGGGTTAGTCTACTAGTATGCTTGTGTGAGTGAGATGTTGCTTGGAGCCTTTTGTATGCCAAAATTTCAAAAATTTGAGGGCTCCAAGCAACGTTTGCTTGTTCAAAGGGGGGGGGGGTTAGTCTACTAGTATGCTTGTGTGAGTGAGATGTTGCTTGGAGCCTTTTGTATGCCAAAATTTCAAAAATTTGAGGGCTCCAAGCAACGTTTGCTTGTTCAAAGTGACCGGATGGTGGGAAATTCTCGTGTTTGTGGCATTAATCTTGAATTGTGCATGTGATTGAGTATATCCTATGATGATGACTGAGAAGTTCATTAGGTTAGGGCAAGAGTTTAGTTCTCAAGGTGTGCATAAATAAATGGATTTCTTGACTTGATCACTTGTTATTTACAATTGCCATGCATCGTGTTTGTGAATTGGAATAGATGGTTGTGAAACTAGGTAGCATGTGAGCTTTGAGCCGTTCGTTTCTTTTGGTGTGATAGTTCCCTCTTACCACGTTGTGTAGCATCACAAGTTCACTAGCAAGTATGATGGAGGCATAGGATTAGTCCACGCCCCAAATGTTGATTGTCCCACAATGAGTCATCCTTTAGTCAACCCCTTTGAGTCGTGTGACTTCGTGGGCCGTTCTTGATTTAGGAGCTTCGTTCGTGTGAGCTTAAAGTTGTTAGTAGAACGACCACCAAATCCTTTCTTCATGTCCAAACATGAGTAGCCCGTATGTCGCGGAACTCTTACCATTGAGTTTCCATAGAGGTGCTACATAGGAGGTTCGTGAGTGGTTCTTGCTAGGAGTGCAAAATAGAGTGTAGTGTTGGAGTTAGTTCCTCAAAAAGAGATCATTGGTCGATAAATGTTTAGGTGGCAAGTGTTTTTACTCTCTCATACCCCCTCAAAAAGAAAAAAAAGAGAAACAAAAGAAAAGAGAAACAAAAAAGAGGTAATAAAATGGGGTAAATAAAGGAGAGAGTGTCACGAAAAACCAAAGTACATGCTCTAGGAAGGGGTTTCTTGGCACCCAAGCCATCGAAACCCCTACATTGTTTAGAACTCCTTTACTACCAAACCTTAAAGAACTAGCAAGAGTTGACCGAGGAAGAGTGCTTCAAGGTAGTTCATGATGGGTGATAGTTGGAAGGGAGAGATAATGGTTTTGGCCGTTGCTAGTGGTCTTTGATTGAAGAGAAGGGTTTTAGTCGAAACCATAGACCCTTCGGGTTTAGGTTGAAGATGTAGAACCTCACGTCATGATTGCCACCACCCAAAAAGCCTTTTACCCATGTCAAAGCCAATCGCCAGTCATCTAAACCCATGTCTAAGACCTTCAAACTCGCTAGTGGTGACAACCATCCTGTGAACTCTAGCGTATAGAGGATACCGCCGTGGTATTGAGACGATAAGGCCGAGAGGTTATGAATGTGCACATCTTTTTCACCACAAAGGTCCCGACCCCACTGGTCTTGAGAGTGAGCGATTCATTCTTGCTTTGCATGTCATATTATACCCCGGTGAGGACTTTTGTTGCCTTTCCATTTGTTCCTCGGACTTGAATTCCATGCATGGTTGGTTGTGTTTGATAAGTGGTTTTGTTGAGACTTGCATTTATCCATGGATAACTTGAGAAATTTTCGTTTGCCCGTTTTGGTGGCTTTGAATGTCGTTTGTTGTGGATGTCGGTATTGCTTGCAACAGTTCATGTGTTGATTGTCAATAAACATCGAGAATTCCCGCTTCCTTTCCTTTGAGTTGTCCCCAATGCATTTGTGAAGGTTGAAATATTACATGTGTGCGTGAAATGGTTTGCTTGGGGACAAGCAAATGTCTAAGTCAGGGGGAGTGATTCGGGCCTATTTACACATGTTTTGCCCCCGTTTGACATAGATATTTGTGCCAAATTCGCTCATTAATGGTTGGTTTTACGCGAGGTTCTTCGTGTTTGAGTGCTTTTCAGGATTTAACAGGTGGAACCAGCCTCGGAGTCGAAAGATTGGCGTAAAGGATCGAAAACCGGGAGAAGAGGTGAAAAAGCGCAAGTTCACGGCTAAAGGCAGGAGTTCACGGTCGTGCAAGACCGTGAAGAAGGAGGCTTGATCGTGAATCGCAAGGCGTCCAGAGCCTATTTGAAGGATACTGACGCAAGGTGAGTTCACGGTCACTAAGATCGTGAACACAAGCAGTTCCCCGTGAACTGCCGTGAGTGATGTGGAGCGTTTTGGCGCACGACGTGAGTTCACGGACGCATTTAATGGTTCACGGCCGTGAACTCAGCTCTTCTCGGGTTTAAAAGCTGAGCTTTAAGGAGGAGAAGGGAGAGAGCCACTTTTGTGAGAGAAACACCTTCTTCAGCATTCTAGTGAGAGAAACAGAACCAAAAGAGAAGAAGAGGTTAGGGCTTGGCTTCAAAGGAGATTTTGGGAAGATTTTCCCAAGGAAATCCCAGCTCAAGGGTCAAGAAGAGAGGAGGCATCCCCAAAAGATGGTTTCCACCTTACCTTTTGGTTCTTCTCACTTCTTCCATGGAGTAGTCCTCCTTTCACTTGGGTATAGTGAAAGCCTAACTCTACCATGTAGTTTTCTTGTATGTGGTTTGGATGATTGATATTGGGTATCGTTCAATTTAATGTTTGAGGCATTATTCACCATGATTGTGCATGCTTGTGCTTAGAAACTTAGGGGTTGTGCATATTTTGTGCTTAGCATCATAGGGATTGTGCATAATTGTGCTTAGCACCCCTAAGTTCGTTTATTTAGGTGCTAGGAATCTAATTTGCCAACTTAGCCTAGTTTAGAGTGGAAATCCCCCTTTTTAAGGGAAACTCAATCGAGTTGGTTTTCCTTCCGCTTTCTAAGCCACCTAAACTAGGTGGAGTTAGGGAAATCCTCAATATCAAATTGAACAAGTCGATTAATCATGGTTAAACCGTCCGACCATAGAGTTGAGTGAGGAAGTAAGCCGATTACCGATTGTGTAAACCGAGAGGGTCAAGTGACACGACCTTTCATCCTCACCTCGGCTTAGCAATCGAGAATGTGGTCTCCCACACAAATGCTTTCCTCTTTGGTTCATGATTAACGTGCCCAAGGAAATCGTTCCAACCCACGTAGCATGGTAGCAGTTAGGGGGAAGCGAAACCCAAGTGACTTTCCCACAAAAGAGTTTTCAAACCAAATTACCTTTGCTTTCTTTCATTTCAATTGGCAAACCTTTAAACCAAAGTTTTGTCGCTAGATAATGATTTCTACAACCGAAGTAGGGATAGACGGACCGACCCGGGTCGATATATAAATACTTGTCCTATACTGCACCCGATTAGAATTTAAAAAATTGGGCTCTAATTGGGGTTTAATTGTGGTGTAGTTTCGTGCGAGTCACATTTTCTATAAATATTGGATCTTTAGTCCTCATTTTGGGGTGACAATTTTCTCTTATTACAATCAATACATTTTCTCTCTTTCTTGCATCCCCGTTTTCCCTCACTGATTTGATCATTAAAGGGAAAACGGAGGCAACCAACCCACGCTTTTGCATTGTTTCATAGGACCAAAAGTGACTTATCTCATTTCCCTCAGATTCTTCTAAGTTTTGATATTGAATCCAATTTAATTGATAAAATTCTTTCATCAAGGTTAACTTAAAGAAACTTGCTCGGAATAATTGGGGCCCATCGTGGGGCCTCCGTAAGAAGAATCCTAAAAACACTCTTTCTTAATGAAAAAAATAATTTTGTCGACTATAGTATATCGCTAACAGTAATTCCTAATGACTTGCTAAAAAACGAATTCTAACAATGGCCAAGTGTAACCTATGAAAGGGTCTGCAATATGGAAGCACAAGTAATAAATATCGAATCCACGGATCTCTAGAGTACTATTACACAACTTTAATTCATTATCTAGCCAATCAGATTGAGGTTTGATTACCTAAACTACTCTACAAGCTAAACTAGGTTAGACTACTGATTACAGGTTGGGAACTCACTTAAGTATGATTTCCTTAGCTCCTCAATTAGATCCAAGTTGTAATTCTTTTTAGTTGTTTCACTAATGATCAAACTGCGGAAGATCCGATAATAGCTTGGAATGTCAACTAAAGAAGACCAAGCCTCTTAGACAAAGTACTCAGCGGGCAACTAACCTCCACCAGAATAAAATTACAAGGAAATAAACAAATAACTCCTCTACTTGTAAGAATCCCAGTCCAGAGTAATGAATCGATTGACCCTTTCACAATCAATGTCGATGCTTTCTTCCTAAAGTAAAGATTGATTGTTGGGACCAAGCTATGCGACTTTTTGTCCTTTGTTTCCTTCTTTTCTATGAATAAAAAGTTCCTTTTGGGTAGGAAGCATCCCTTACCATTTTTTTGTGAAATAGAGGATTGACTATTTCAATTGAAGAAGCTCTCTTAACCCAATCAAATTCTATCTCTCCAAGGTTAAAGCAGAAATCTAGATAATGTCATCAAGACTCAATTGACTAAAATAATCATGCCTCAATCGAACAAAACCAATCGATATAATATCCAAAGGTTCATACAAGAAATATCATAACACATGGAACTAGGATTCTTCAAAATCTAATTGAAGAGAAGTTACTCCATAGAGAAGAGAGAGAATATAGTATAACTTTCTAGATCTTCAATCTTCATGTTTGGGCTTGTACCTCGAGCTTCCAAGGAAAAATAAATCCTCCAATTCCGTTCCAAGATCGCCCTCAAATCGCTCTATTACTCTAGGGTTTGTCCCTTGGGTGTTTGAGATCCAAAACCAGCTCCCCCCCTCCAGAAATCGCAAAACAACCTTTAAACCCAAAAACATGCCACAAGTCACGGCCAGAGTCACTGACGTAACTTAGGCCGTGACATGCCAAATCAATGATGTGTCATTCAACTCTCGAGGGTCAAGTTACAGCCCAAAAGGTCAAGTTACTGTCATGGTCATAACTTTGAAGGTCATCTCGTGACTTGTGAAAATGATTATGTTTCCCCATCTTTGAGCTACCCCTAGAGCCTCAATTCTGACAATTCACCCCCATGCCCGTGACTTGGGGGTCTTTTCCCGGGGTATGAGGTCTGCGTCCACTTTTCATCATGTTTTAACCTTGAATTGACCCAGAACTTGCTCGTAAGCTCCCTCCACGTGCTAGGACCTGAAATAGGTGAAAATGAACACTACCTAGCTTGCAATGTGCCTAGGAAAGACGCTTACCAAGTCAAGAAATGAGGATAAAACATGTAATTAGGTCATTATCAAACTCCGCCACACTTAACCATTTGTTTGTCCTCAAGCAAACCAAGTAAGACACAAGGTCAGCTTAACCTATATTTCATGAAAATTTTGGGGACTTATCATATAAGCACACAACATAATAATCTCATCAGTCATTTGGAACAAACACACAAACAACAACAACCTTGACAAACCTCGCAGATGACACTCAACTGCAACAAAATCATGAGAGAAAGAATCTTCCCTCTATTCCCAGAACAAAACATGACATGACCCAAACACTCGCACACCAAAGTTAACCATGCATAAAGTTCAAGTCACCAGAACTAGAGACCGAGAAATCTAGGTCCTCACCGGGATAAATATTATGTGAATATGAATCACTCACTTTCGACTAGTGGGGTCAGGACAATTTGTTGCAAAAGATGTGCATGCTCATTCTCTCAATCCTAATATCTCTTCACCATGATACCTCTAAGGGTTAGAGTTCACACAGTGACTGTCACCACTAACTCATCAAGAGAGCTTGACTGGCTCAAAATGAACTGGCAAGGGTATAGGGCATGGGAAACAAGATTTCCAGGTGGTGGCAACAATTCAAGCACAAGTTCCACAGTATCAAACCAAAACCACATCAATCAACCAGTCAAAACAACCAGTCCTTCTCTGCTAATGATGTTTTTATCACTTTTTAAATACAAGAGTGTAGGAAGTAAATTTTTTAGCACCATAATTACTTTTGTGGCGACTCTTTTTCTTATTATTCTCTTTTTTTTCAATTTTTATGAGAGCTACAAACTTGCCACATTTTCAAAACCTTAAGAACACATTGCTCATTCTTAGGCACTTTCTCCATCACTCACTTCAAAATTCAGTACAAACCATGCAAAAATCAACTCTCTAAAACCTTGAAGAAACACAAAGAAGACTCTAACATATACAAAGAAAGGACTCGTAGCTCAAGGGAGTTAACTAAGGAATATTATGATCAGGGCAATCAATCTTTTTGGGGCTTGGGGTAATCTTATTCCTCTATCTTCCTCATTAGTGGCAACGTGAATGCTACATATCATGGTAAAAGTCAACTAATCACATAAAAAGAAACGGGCAGGCTCAAATCTGACGTGGCTACCTATATGCTTTATCTCTCATTCTGATTCCTTGAACTAGATGCATAAGAAATTGTAAGTGGTGAGTACTCAATCCATGTCACAAATTGGTTTTAAGAAAAGGGAAAACTGAACCCCTACACTACACAGACCTATTGCATATCTTAGTCATCATTGTGGTGATATTAGTCACAAACAAGTTACTTATGCATTGATACTGGTCGCCATAAGATTCGCACAAAACTACAGGTGCCAATATGATCATGCAAATTTTTACTTGGATCCCTCAAATCTTAAGATTTGGACAGTCGACTAGGATCCAAAACTAAATCATTCATCACACCCAAAAACAATAGACCCCCCCCCCCCACACGCACACACACTTAAGCACAACATTTTCCTTAATAGATGAAAATAAGGAGGGTAGAACGAAGTTATCGGATAAGGTGGTGAACGATGGAGGATGGGATAAGAGGTGCGTCCCATGGTTAGAGAATCGGTGGAACCAAAAGCACCACACAAAAAAACTCACAAAGGTTGAGTTATTGACACGAAAATCAGAATACTGACTCAACCAAAGAGCAATGGGAAAGAAAGTGCAAACCGACTGGCTAGGTTGCCTGCCAACATGCGCTTCTTTCATGTCGTTTGCTGGACAGTGGCTCCTAAGTTTTGGTCCACCCTAGATTCACCTTGAATTTGAGGTTCTCCTCAAGGAGGTGGAGTCTCAAGTCATGAGCATGGGGTTCAACAAGTTAATAGGCTTGTGTACTCGAGTTAGATAAAGTCTCCACCCTCGGGACCTCTCCTTCTTCTCTCATTGCCCTAAACCATGTAAGACAACATCAATTCACCACCATCGCATCCACCAAGAGGGATTAATATAGGTGTGGCATTCTTCTCACAAAGAGACACTGCAAATGGGTTCTTCTTTATTGGAATGACGCTGGGCTTATAGAAGCCTTAACCACCTCGGCCTCATCTATTTATTGGAACTCAGTTGCTTCTTCAACCATCCTTCCTTCTTCAGAATTTGGTTTCTCCCCTTGTGAAAGATCAAGAACTTGCTCTTCATTTCTTTCTTCCTCCTCCACAACTTCTCTTATCACCCAAAATTCCTCATCCTCAAGCAAGGATTGGAGATCAAGTCTCCATGCAAGGTTCCCGATAAGATTAGCTTGCATCTCTACATCCATTCCCATCTTTTCAGAGTGGGAATCGAGAAAGCTTAGGTCTGCCCCAACAGGACATTCCTGATAATTATCATCACGAGAGTTCTCTGTGATAACTTTTGTCTGCTCCACAATGTCCTCGTGATATACTGCTTCCTCCTCCTCCTCCTCCTCCTCTCCTTTTGTATGGTAGCAAAAAGACAATTTTGAGAAAGTGGTGCACATGTTTACCCAATGACCTCTATGTTCTTCTTCATGCACTGGAGGATCCTCTCGATTCCCTGGAGGTAGGAGGAGTTAGGAAGGGCAAGGGCTCGGATCTGAAGGTCCATTTTTTAGAATGGTTTTCGGAATCCAGGAAACTTCTCAATTGCAAGCTCAAACAAGCTCTTCCGTTCTAAATTGGAATGGAGCATGGCTCTACTGAATGGCCTATGAAGGCCATCATGACTTACTTCGGCTCAGATGGCCCCTCATGTTATAAAGGAAATTTTCTTAATAAGGAGGTGGTTCTTGAAATGCCAAAGGGTCTAGTTGTGCAATGTAGAAGGGTGGTGGTTCTTCCTGGAACCCGAATCCGCAGCCTTCTCCGTACTGTTTATCCCATGAAATCTTGGAGTAATACCAACTGTTGTTGGTTGATATCCCACTGGTCGTAAATGCCATATGGATTGATGATTCAATCAAAAACAAAAACACTCAAGTTAAAATCAAGGGTTGAAAAGAAAAACAAAAGAAACAAAATCTAAATTAATAAACTCTTGCTTTTCCTAATCATCAAGAAATCCCCCGACAACGACACTAAAAAATTGACTTACGAAAACTCAAATCCTAACAATGCCCAATTGTAACCTATGAAAAGGTCTGTAGTATAGTGGCACAAGTAATAAACATCTAATCCATGAGTCTCTAGAGTTACTATTACTCAGCTTCAGTTCATTATCTTGCAAATCAAATTGAGGTTTGATTAACTAAACTACTCTACAAGCTAAATTAGGTTAGACTACTGATTACATGTTGAGAACTCACTTAGGTATGATTCTCCCTAGCTCCTCAATTAGATCCAAGTTTTAATTCCGTTTAGTTTTTTCAATGATGATTAAACTGCGAAAGATTTGATAGTAGCTTAGACTCTCGACTAAAGAACACCAAGCCCACTTCGACAAAGTACCCATCGAGTGACTTACCTCCAGTAGAATAAAATAATAATACAATAAAAAAAAGATCTCCTATACTGGAATGAATCCCAATACAGATTAATGAATTGATTGACTCTCGCACAATTAATTCACTACTTTAATTGAAGAAGCTCTCTTTACCCAATCAGATTCTATCTCTCCTAGGTTAAAGCATAAATCAAAAGAATGTGATCAAGACTCAATTGACTCAAATAATCATGCCTAAATTGAACAAAACCAATAAGTATAACATCCAAAGATTCATACAAGAAAGATCCTAAAACATGGAACTAGGGTTGTTCTAAATTTAATTGATGGGAAGTTGCTCCATAGAGAAGAGAGAGAGAATAAAGTATAATTTTCCAGATCTTCAATATTCATGTCTACGCTTATTCCTCGAGCTTCCAAGGCAAAAAATTCCTCCATTTCCACTCCAAGTTGCCCTCAAATCGCCCTGTCACTCTAGGTTTGTCCCTTTGGTGTTTGGGATCCAAAATCCAGCTCGCCCCTCCAGGAATCGCAAAACAACCTTTAAACCTAAAAACAGGCCACCAGTCACGGCCAGAGTCACAGACGTGACTTTTAGGCAGTGACCTACCAATTCGATGACGTTTCATACAACTTTCGAGGCTCAAGTAACGACCAAAAAGGTCAAGTCACAGTCATGGCCTTGACTTGGAAGGCCAACTTGTGACTTGTGAAAATGCTTATGTTTCCCTGTTTTCGAGTCACCCCCTGGAGCCTCAAGTCACCCCCATGCCAGTGACTTGGGGTCTCAGCCCTTGAGGGGTGTACTTTCACTTTTTGGCATGTTTGGCCTCTAAATGAACCAAAATTGTTCCTAAGCTCCCTCCACAGGACCTTAAATAGGGCAAAATGTTCACTACCTGGCATGAAATGGGCCTAGAAAGATGATTACCAAGCCAAACAATGAAAAAAGAGGATAAAACATGTGTAATTATGCCATTATCACCTAGTTATATCTAGGTTGTATTCCGCAGGGCTTCTAGAAATGTCCCAGCTTTAGATTTCCTTGTGGTTTTTGAGGTTTCCAGGTGGATTTGAGGTGCCCCTTCTGTTATTTTTTTACTAATTAAAATGTAGCAAGTAAAGAGCAGTAAAGTAGATTGAGTAAAGACATGGTAAAATATTGTTGTATAGGGTAGTTTCACCTAATGTAGCCAACTACCTATGCTCCATCCTCTTGGCCTCCATCATTAAGCGTTCAACTCCTTTGGATTCAGTTGGTTCTTTCCATGAGAGCTCTACCTCCAATCCCTCTACATCTTTGAACTCCACGTTTTCGAGGCCTCCCACACTTCCTATTTCTTTGTCTTTCATAACAATCGGGGATCCTCCATCTCGTTGGACAACGTGGATGTGTCCATGGTGTACAACAACGACAACATCTTTCCTGAGTGAATCTTTAGGAGAGTCGGCTAGGGAAAGAGAATGGGGGAGGGGGAGAGGTGTCTAGAGAGAGAGAGAGAGGAAGGGAAAGTCAATCTTTAAGTTTTAGGAGAGAGAAAGTCATAAGTGTAGCAATAATTTATGATAAGTTTTTTGTTTTCAAAATTACCTCCGGAGCAATCGTGATCTTCAGTTTAAAAGGGGGGGGGGGGAATAAAATGAATGATTTCAAAGTAGGCTGTCATCGTAACCTATTCTGATGACACCTGCTCTATACACCAATTATTTTTCTATTTTTCCATATTTTTTAATCTCACTATCAATATTGCTTTACAATAATTTGGAAACAAAAACTTAATGCTCCTAATTGATACTCTTTCCATATATGACTATACATTTCGCTCTCTCTTTTCCCAAAACCATAACAAACAACTCTCACATCACCTCTCTCTCCCACATATCTCTCTCTTTCTCTCTCCGCCTAAAAACCAAATATGGCAGCAACCGGCCCATTATACTACCTTGTTGTCGAACACCATAAACGACATTTTGGGTGATGGTGAACGATCCAACAAACAGTAGGAGAAATTCCGGTGGAAATACCTCTTCACCTGTGGCCTGCCTGACGTCTCCCCTACTCACCGTCACTCGTCCCCCTTCCTATCGACCTCTGCCGCTCGCTCCCCCTTCCTCACGCATCCACCCACACGAGTTTCCCTACTCTTGTGGCTGTCTACTTTGATATTGATATTGTGTTTATTATGGTATTGATTTTGTTCGGGTAGTTTTTTTGGTATTTGTTGATTTTTAATGTGGTATTGGTTTTATTCTGGTATTTGTATAGATTTTTCATAGTGGTCGTTTTTTTCGTGTAATGGTACTGTTTTTTTTTGTTGTGGTAATGGTTTTGTGAAATGGTTATGAACTAGTCTAGATTTTTTGTATTGGTATTGGTTCGCGTTAAACATGTATTGGTTCGTCTATACTAGTATTGATTTGTTTTGGGTTGCGGCAGTGGAGTTCAGCTCTTGGTAGCAACAATGCACCAACCCAAGTCCAATCCCGATTAATCAAATGGAAGCCACCAAAAGAAGAAAAGATCAAAGTGAAAGTGGACGGCAGTCGGGTAGGAGATCCTCTATCATTAGCTATTGGAGGTGTTTTGAAGAATTGTGGCAGACGGTTTATAGTTAGTTTCTTGAATTATCTTGGAGGGGGCTCAATCCTGCTAGCGGAGCTTCGAGCGATTCATAATGGACTTTCCATTTCTTAATGGTTTAGACAAACCCACCCCATTGCCATCTAGCTACTTCCCATTTACTTTGGAGGGGTAGCCCAAGCTGTGGATGGACAACCGGCCTCCGGGGTCAATCACCACATTCACTGACTTGGCCAACAAATTCCTGATCCGCTATCATCCTCCTTCTAAAATAGCGGACCCGCAAAAGGAGATTACCATATTGCCAAAGAGGAGGAAGAGACTATCTGGGACACTTGAGAGAGATACACAGGTCTCTTCCTGAAGTGTCCCAACCTTGGTTTCATTGATGCCTTCAAAGTGGGTACCTTCTATCGGTCTCTCTTTCCTGAGGATAAGCAGCTAATCGATTCGGTTTGTGGCGGGAACATGTAGACTAAGACGCCACCACATTTGAACTAGCTCTTTGAAGACATGGCTGAGCAGGGTTATGATTGGGGTTCTTCACAAAGATCGCGATGAGCACCGAGCCGGGGGTGTGCATGCCATGGATACCACGTCGTCCGATCTATTGAGTGTGGTCAATAAGTTGGTCACGACACTTGATAGAAATTGGATGGTTACCGATACAGGACATCAGCAGGCGATCTACTGCCATTGGTGCGAGAGCAGTCACCACACAGTGGAAGACTGTCATGCAATGAGGGGTGGCGCCAGCATCCTAACTTCTTTTGGAGTGATTGCAGTAATTCTTAGCCACCTGGTTTACAGGGAACCCGAGGATTCTAGAGACCGTCGTACCAGGCTCGCCAAGGCTAATTCCAGGTCCACTAGCCGCAGTAACCTCTTTATTCGTCCAGACATAGGCAGTCTCTCCCTCAGGAGCAGCCGGGCGCAGCCCAACATCACTAGTACCATGAGATTTGATGTCCGAGCTGCGCGACATTGTGGGTTCCCTTGCCAAGTCCAACGCCCAGATATTCAGCAACATGGAGCGGTTCATGGAGAAGGCCTCCGGTCCATTCCTGGATCTTGAAGCTGGTAAGAAGGCCCTTGAAGCTAGTCAACACAGCACAGAAGCTGTTCTGTAGGACATCCAGCTCCAGCTGGGAAATGTCCATAAAGCTATGGCGCAGTGGGCTCGGGGTACATTACCTGGTCATATCATACTTAATCCCAGTGACCTAGACGCCCACTTGAATGCCATTACCCCCAGAATCGGGAAGGTAACTATAGAAATCCTCTAAGCCAGACAGGAGGAAGAAATACATGTTTCAGCACTTCCAGACGATGAGGAATAAAGGGATAAGGAGAGAGGTGCCTGCTCCTAAGCCACAACCAGTGGTGAATGAGTATGTTCCTCAACTCCCTTTCCCTACTCGGTTTCACAAAGACCAACTTGAGACTGAGTTTTCCAAATTCATAACAACGCTGAAGCAGGTGAACATCAGTATGCCTTTCATTGAGGCAGTGTCGAAGATGCCCAAGTACGCGAAGTTCATGAAGTATCTCATCACCAACAAGAGGAAGCTTGGGGAGATGTACACTATGGCACTCAACGAGAAGTGTTCAGCAATTCTGCAGAACAAGCTCCAATAGAAGCGGAAGGACTTAAGTAGTTTACTATCCCGTGCTCTATCGGTACCCTGCATACCCAGAAATCCTTAGCGGATCAAGGTGCTAGTATTAATGTTATGCCATGTCAGATTTTTAAGAAACTAGGTCTAGGTGAACCAACTGCAACTAGGATGAGTATCCATTTAGTTGACCGATCCATTGTTTATCCTAGGGTCATCGTGGAAGACATGTTGGTTAAGTTTGGTTGATTCTCTTAACCTGTGGACTTTGTTGTATTGAACATCAATGGGGACACAGAAGTGCCCCTTATACTAGGTAGGGCCTTCCCCGACACCGCAAAGGTGCCATTGATGTGCACAACGAGACCTTGGTTTTGAGAGATGGCGAGGAGCACATAACATTTTCCATTGCTGATAATATGATTGTTCTCTCACCTATGCATGTTTTATCTTACCAGGTGCACGAGTATGCTGTGTATCCTTCTGTGTCTCCCATTTTGCAGAACTCTACGGCTCCTCCCCTTCCACCACTCATGATTCCTTGGTCGCAAAGAGCAGAGTGGAATGAGGAGTGGCATCCAAAGCTGCAGACAATCAAGCCTGCCAAAAAGAAAGATGGAGACCTCTATGAGTTGGTCCCAACCCATGAGTCGTGACCACCCTGGCCATCCGAGTATTCACTCGCTTACATCCTGCCAGATGGTCAAGTCGAGCTCTCTGCGTGCATGACCACCATTTGAAGATGTACCTCAAGAGAGAAGTGGATCTACTCTTGGAGGCACTTGTTCTTACACCACCCCGAGCATCCACCGTTGGCGTCCAACAAAATGATGGTAAAGAAGCGCTTGTGGGGAGGCAAACTCACCTCTGTTTACATTTCTATCATATGCCTCTTATGATTTTCGGATCTTTTGAGTCCTTCTGGAGTCTTTCCTGTGGCATCGGGTGTCATATTATTGCCGGTGGTTGTGGGGATTTTCGAGCCAAATCCTGGGCATGTTGATTGTTTGAAAATGCGGTGTTTCAAAGGCAATAGAAAAAGTTTGGCAGTAAAAGCACAAACAAATGGGAGGGGAAAGCGCGACCGTGTTTTTATCTCACATTTAAAAACACGGCGTGGCACTAGTAAAACATGGTTGTGTTTTACTCTGTGCTCGCCAGTATTTAACCTCTTCTTCTGGCAGCTCTTGGCTTAAAAACCACAAGCGTGACACTGAGGAAACACGACCGTGTTTTCAAATGTGTCCGACCGTGGATCCACCTCGCCTCATTTTGTGTCAACCCGTGTTTGCTTTTAAAAAAAAAATTAAAAAACGAGATTACAAGCAATGGAACTATGGTTTATTTTCTCTATCTCCCAGTGTGTTTTGATGACTCTAGCTCTGTGAATTCGGAATACTCCCCTTCCAGTCTCTTGGTCCTAACTGGTCCGCTCTCTAGTCGCCGCCTTCGGTCGTCATTTCCGGGTAACATCGTTCCCCTTTCCTCTGCTCCATTGAGGGAAATGTCGAACTTAAGTGTGGGGGTGCTTAGTGCTAATTAGAACCTATGTTTTTGTGCTTGGATCCTAGTCCACTGTCCAAATCACAAGATTTGAGGCTCCAAATACTGATGTTTTGCATGATCATATTGGCATTGTGGTTTATGTGGTGAATCGATTGGTTGTTACCATTGATGCATGAACTTGTTTGTGACTAAGACAACCTATAATGATGGCTGAGATGTGCAGTAGAGTTGTGTAGGTGTTCAGTTTTTCAACTGTTTGTTGTTTGCTTACCAACTGCGACTTGAATTAATCACTCATTTTGTACAGTCGTTTATGCATCTAGTTTAGGGAATTAGAATGAGAAATAAAACATATAGGTAGCCATGCGAGATTTAAGCCTGCTCGTTTCTTTATAGTGCGATAGGTCCCTCTCCATGATGTGTAGCATTCATATTTCCACTTAGGATGATGGAGGCATAAGATTAGCCCACGATCGAATTGACTGTCCTGGTGTGTCATACCCCTAGTCAACCCCTTTGAGCCGTGTAACTTTCTTTCTTTGTCTCTACAATGAAAAATCACCCTTTACCATCTCTTTGAGGTTCCACAAAGTGATTTTTACATGTTTTCTGGTGGAAATAAGATGAGGGTTGGGGGAAGTTCTTAAAAGTTGGGCATGTGCTTGCAAAGATAAAAAGAATGTAGCAAAAGTGGTGGTTCTCTAAAGAAAAAAAATACAAATGAAATCAAAAGAGAGCCACCACAAAAATCTTAATCATGCTCATTAGATAGTGTTTATGAGAAGAATGGCTTGGAGATACTAACATGTTGTAACCTCCTTCACTCGTGTGCTCAAAAGAACTTGATTAATACAGAATAGCAGAGAGAAAGTAAATGGTTCAAATGAATGTTGCTGTGTTGGTTTTGGAACTATGGAAGCTTGTGTTATAAATTTTTCCACCATCTAAAAGGCTTTTTCCCCATGTCAAAGACCCTAGCCAGTCATCTAAACCCGTGTCTAAGACCTTCGGACAAGTTAGTGGTGACACCCGATATGTGAACTCTAGCATTTAGAGGCTATCAGCATGGTGAAGAGACGTTAGGTATTGAGAGTACGAGTATGCACACATCTTGCATCAAATTTTTTCTTGACCCCATTAGTCGAGAGTGAGTGATTCAATTTTCACACTATATACCCTAGCGAGGACCCAGATTGCTCTGTCTTGATTCTGATGAGGTGACTGTATTGAATTTTATTCATGAGGTGACTATATTGAATGAGTGGTTGACTCAATTCTATGTTGGTCGGTGAACAGAAGGGAGACTCTTCCTCTACTCGATTTGGCTGCACTCGAATGTCATATGTGGTGGTTGTTCAGGTTGATGTTGTTGTTGTTGTTGTTCATGTGTTGATGTCTAAAAGCCAGTACGATTCACGTGTTTTGTGCCTATATGATATGTCCCCAAAATTTTCATGGTTAAAACGTTTTGAGCTTACCTAGTGTCTGACTTGGTTTGCTTCGGGACAAGCAAATGGTTAAGTGTGGGGAAATTTGATAACGTCATATTTGCCCATGTTTGCACCCTTGTTTCTTCACCGTTTGGCTTGAATTTGTGTTTCCTTGGCCTATTTTACGCTAGGTTGTGCTCTTTTGTCACATTTCAGGTCCTAGTTATTGAAATAACGCTTAGGCACGAGTTTCGGGTTGTTTGGAGATCATTCGGCGAAGTTGGAGCAAAACACGATCGTCCCTTGCATAGGAAACAACCATGTTTCACCCGGGGGCGCGCCAGTGCTTTTTAGTGTGAACGTGTTTTCGTCTCAGCCACATAACACGGGCGTGCATCTTTCAAAACATGCCCGTGTACACAAAGATACTCTGTGGTGTTTAAGCTGAAGGCCAGTTCGAGAAGGCTGCTGAAGAATGCTAAACACGGGCAAGTCTGGAGCAGAACACGATCGTGTTTCACCTTGGGCACGACCATGCTTCCTGGAAGCGACCGTGGAAGTTCCATCCACAGCTTAAGTTCCTCTCTCTCTCTCTCTCTCTCTCTCTCTATGGATTAAACATTTCTCACTTGGGTATGAAGAACCCTAGTTCCATGTGTTATGGATCTTGTTTGTAATGACTTTTGGATTGTATACTGGATGATTTTAATCAATTGAGGCATGTTTATTGAGTCATTAGAATCCTGATCAAGTTCTCTTGACTTATGCTTTAACCTATGATAGATAGAATCTGATTAGGTTGATATAGCTTCTTCAATTGATAGTAGTGAATTGATTGTATAAGAGTCAGTTAATTCACTGCTTTGTACTGGAATTCATTCAAAGTAGAGGGGATCTGTGTGAATCTCCATAGCAATCTATACCGGTGAAGGCTAGTCGTCTGCCGGGTATTCTGTCTAAGAGGGATTGGTCAGCTTAAGAGATTCCAAGCTATTTTTGTCCGCGGTCTAATCGACAATAAAACAACCAAAGGGAATTACAACTTGAACCTAATTGAGAAGCTAGGGGGACTCATTCCCAAGTGACTCTTCTCTTGCTTTGCTAAACCGAACAACTTGTTGCTTTCTTTCTACTCTAGTTTAAACTCATTCTCACTCAAAATTTCCCTCTAGATAATAGAATTTCACGGAGTAGGCAGTAAATCTAGGCCCCGGGTTGATAAGTAAAAGAACCACTATTCTGCATTTCCATTCTACGATTACATTTGGTCGTCGTTTGGTGTTGTGTTTTAGCGAGTCAAATATTTATAGTATGTCGCTAACAGTAATTCCTAGTTATATTAGGTCATATTCTGCATGGCTTCCAGCAATGTCCCAACTTCCGATGTGCCATCCTACTGGCCTCCGTTAACGTGTTCAAATCCTCCTACTTTGACTAGTTATTCTCGTCAGGGCTCTACCTCCAGTCCCTCTATGTCTCCGAGCAACTAGGGATCCTCCATCTCATTGGACGACATAGATGTGTCCATGGTGTACTACGGTGACATCGTGTTGCCTGAGTGAACCATTAGGAGAGTCAACTAGGAAGAAAGTGGAAAGGGGGAGAGGTGGCTAGGGAGAGAGAGAAGAGAGGGGGGGGGGAGGGATAGTGAAACTTAAATTTTAGTGGCAAGTGATGGAGAGAATGTCATATATGGAAGGGGTAGCAACCATATGAGGTAAGATTTTTTATTCCAAAGTTACTTCGAAAGCAATCCCGACTTTAAGTTTAAGAAAGAGGGGAAAATGAACGATGTCGATGTAGAGACAACCCTCAAAGAGTTGTCAACGTAACCTATTCTATATATCCTTCTTCAATAATAATCAGAAATCTATGAATTTTCTCCGAACTCTACTCTCAACTCACCTTCCTCCTAGCCAATAGAGAAACGAATTTGTAAAGTCAATAATTATCTGACTATAAATTTTTTGCTAATTATAGAGTAATGTATATTTTTTATCCAAACCTTTTTCAGATTCTTTTATATTATCCAAACTTATTAAAATTCTATTAATTAGCCAAATTTTTCATAATGCATCAAAATATTAGCCATTTTTACGTTATCGCTAATAATTTTGTAACTCTTTTCGTATTTAAAATACTAAAATTTTAAAAAATTGACCTTCATGTGTCTCTTCCAAGTTAGTATCCAGCGGCGGATCCAGGATATAAAAGTGCACTGGGCCGGATTCGAACATAAAATTAGATATCGTAAACAAAAAAAAAATTATAGTTTGCATTACAATGTCAATTGTACATGACGGTCTTTTAATTTAGCAAATTCGTCAATAATTGAGTCTTCATCCATACCAATAACATACTCTCTCTCAAAGAAAATAGTTAAGCAATCAGCAAGAAATTCATCGCCCATCTTGTTGCGCAAATCAGTCTTCACATGTTTCATTGCTGAAAAGGATCTCTCTGTAGTAGCCGTTGAAACAGGCAATGTTAACACTAGACGAATCAACCGACAAATCAATCTGTACCGTGCGTCCATCCCTGTTTCCACCAGCTTCTCTAGTAATTTTGCAAGGGAAGAAACATCATATTCCTGACAATGAACCACATGATCGGCATAATATCCTAGCTCATTCTTCAAACAATACATCTCATTGCCTTCAAAGTCTCGAGGATAAAACTCTTCAGCAAGTCTGTAAATATTTTCTTCATCAAAAGACCGGAAAGAACTTTTAGGGTCTAGTGCACCACTCAACTGAAGCAATCTGACTGAGGACTCATTGAATCTTGAATTCAATGTTCCCAACTGAAAATCTATGCATTGATTAAAGTATTCAAAATGGTAACGGTGCTCAAGAGTTGTTTGCTTCTCATCACGTCCAAGTGTAGCATTCATATTAGGCACCTCTATGGCATGTTTTGAGCAAAAAGATTTTACCTCTTGGAGTAGCTTGTCCCATCCTTCATCCCGTAGCTTTTGAAGTTTAACTTTTGCCATGGAAACAAATCCAACTGCAGCTACAATGTCAACAGATTCTTGTTGAAATGCTTGACAAAGAAAATCCGTGATATCCATAATCCCTTTCATCAAGTGAAGATTGAACACAAACTCAAAAGTCTTGATATTTTTTGAAGCACCTCTGGCTTGAGCTCGTTGTTCTCCTTCTTTAGAACGGCAAAGATCCTCTAGAACTACACATGTTGCATTGAACATGTTTATAATGCTCAATATGGAATGATAATGAGATCCCCAACGAGTTGGCCCTGAACGCTTTAAGGATGTCATTTGATTAGCTCCTTGTCTAGATTGAATTTCTCCAGCATCCAACATACCATCAAGATCTTTTTTGTGAATTGCTTGCAACTCCCTGATCCGTTTAGGAGAAGCCTTCACAACATTTATGATACAATCCAATATGGAAAAGAAATCCCATATAGGATCACATACCTTTGCAGAAGTAATCAATGCCAACTGTAATCTGTAAGCAAAACAGTGGACAAAATAGGCATATGGGCAATCTCTAAGAAATAAAGCCTTGACTCCATTAAATTGTCCTGACATATTACTAGCACCATCATATCCTTGACCTCTCAATTTTTCAATTTGAAGGTCATACTGAGAGAGAACGTCACAAATAGCTTGTTTTAGTGTTTCTGCAGAAGTATCAGCTACACTCTTGAGAGCAAAAAAGCGTTCAGATACTATACCAGAAGAACTGACATACCTCAAAATAATAGACATCTGTTCCCTTCCTGCTTCATCAACTGCTTCATCAACAAGAATAGAGAAACAAGAATCTCCAATCTCCTCGCGTATCTTACAACGCACTCTATTTGCTATGATTCCCAATATCTCCTTCTGAATGCTTGGTGAAGTGTATTTCGCATTTCCTGGTGCGTTACGAAGAACTACACTATTGATTTGATCATTCAACTTCGCTGCAAAACCAATCCAAGCTAGAACATTCCCCGGATTCAAAGAATCATCAGATTCATCATGCCCTCTAAAAGAACTTCCTTGTAAAGCCAACTGTTTGACAACCATAATTTTTGTTTTCAACCACAATCGATGCTTTAGAACTTCTTCTCCACCAATTCTGTGCATCACTTTATCAATATGACCGGAGGGTTTCATCAAGGCATCAGCCGCTGTAACACATTTATTATGGCTTGAAGAAGCTGACGAACCAACATGAACAAGGAACACACATTTCTTACCATTAACCCTCTTCCAATTATCAAATCCATCTTGCACTAGTGCAGAAGTTTGATTCCCATTCATCTTGTCTCTAAACAAAAAACATGGGAAACAATATGCTTTATGTGTTGTAGGAGAATACTCCAACCAATCAAATTGTGAATACTATGCTTCTTGAAAGTGACGAATTTTATCTTGGTATTCTCGCGGCTTATAGTATGCGAGTTTAGGTTGATAAGCCTTGTGTATTAGGTATTTTCTCCTAACCTCATCTCTCAACTCAAGAGCCCAATCACATATTTGTTTCCTCTTTCCTGGATCTCTTTCAATTTCAACTTCACTATCAGATGATGGAAGTAGATTACCGGATACAGGAGAAGTAGATGCTTCATTCTGAACTGGAGAGGAAGATGGTTGACCTTCATTAGGAGGGACTTCTTCGGTCTGACATGATTCAGATTCCTTACGTTGATAGTAAGAAAACAATGTTGTTTTCACCTTTTTTATTTGGTGGTTGAGAAGATGTCATGATGAAATATCTTGAAATCTGCTGTCTGCATAACCAATTATACATGTACACAACGCAGTCAAACACTAGATTCTAAGTAAATTTGGATACAAATTCTACCGAGTAAGATATATGAGAAATCCTAATATTAAATTCTATGTTAATGGCTTAATGAATAATTGCACTGTACAAACTTAGTTTTTAAGGAAATAAGACTAACTAAACTAAGACAATAAGATCAATTGGCAAATTGCAATTACCTGTTGGCTGTTGCTGTTGCTGTTGTCCCTCTCTGCCCCTCTCTACGCACTTTCTTTGCAGTAATATTAATAGACAGATCACAATTCAGAGATGAGATAACTGATAAGAGAATCACAATTCACAAACAGAGGAGAGACTCCACTCCATTATAGCCGCTGCGGTCTGCCTGGAAAGAACGAGGGGGTGGGGACAGGGGACTGGGGACTACCGGACTGGGGATGATACGGCCAAGATGACAGCCAAGGGGTCTCCGGCGCCGGCCGCCGGGTCAGGGTGACAGGGTCTCCGGGAGGTGGGGACTGCCGGAGGGGAGCAGAGATCAGCGGCAGCGGAGCAGTCTGTTCGTCTTCTTTTTTTTTTTTTTTTGTTCCAGTCTTCCAGACTTGCAGGGAAAGCTAATAGGAATAGGGGCGGGAGATTTTTATTTTGGTTTGGATTGTTTGGGCTGCAGGGCTGGCCGCCTGGGGCTGGGTCTTGAGACTGGGCTGGGCCCAAATAAATACCTTGTAAAATGCCGGCTGGGCTGGGTATTGGGGAGGCAGGGAGGGCTGGGCCCGGGCCCAGTCTGCCCCCCCCCCCCCCCTGTATCCGCCGCTGTTAGTATCATGTTGCCAAGTCAATAATTAACAAAATTGCTAACTGAAAGTTGACATTTGCCTAATTCTTAGTATAAAAGATTTGGATAATATAAAAGAATCTGAAAAAGGTTTGGATAATATAAAAGAATCTGAAAAAGGTTTGGATAAAAAATAGACATTACCCTTAATTATTAACGTAAGAAAATTTGTAAACTTGATGAACAATATAATTTTCCCATTTTTATCAATTATTTGAACAATATAAATATAGATAAATTCTCAATAATCCGAGCTCAACCTAGAATTTGTTCAAAAATCAAATCCATTTTCTTCACTTCTACTGAAATTATCATATTCAATGGGTTTAGTTCAAGATTGTTTATCGGCCAACGAAATTGGTAATGATGTTAGAATGATACTAGCGGCAGCGGGTGCCACTAATCACCATCCGATTGAGGAAGAAAAGTATAATTAATAAACATGTCGTTTCCTTTGCCTTTTACTTTCTCTATATTCTACAATTTAATTTTCTCTTCTGTCTCAAGAAAAGAAACATTAGCTGCCATTAATAATTTGAAATGCCCTTTGTTAAATTTTGAATCAGTACATAATAGCATGATTACGAGCAATAACAAGGGTGAAACTGTAGCCAGAATCATTTTCTTTTCATGGAGAACATGGATCACTTCAGGTCTTCCCAATATCATAAGTTATTCTTTTCATGTATAAAATTGGATCACTTTGGCGATCAACGCCAACGCCAAACAGAGGCGGCAGAAAGGAGAAGATCAGAGGGAAGTGAGTTTCGCGGTTTTTGGTAGAGGTTAATGGTTAGCATAGTTTGTATTGATACGGGAAAGTTACGTTTAAAATATGTACGAGTATTTTACTTTGTCTCTAAACTAATGTTACGTTTAATAGTACGTTAATAATCATAAATATATAAAATTAATTATTTTAATAAATAAATAAATAATAAATTTAACAATTTAATTGATGAAATACGGATATTAAACGTGTTATACGTGTTTAGTACGGGAGCCATCAAATGAACGGGGGAGAATGAAAGGGCTTGACAATAATACGGATACAGAAATTTTAAATGGATAAAATACGTACGAATACATATACGTGTATTAAGCGGAGTATTTACTAACTATGAATTGGTTAGAGAAGTGTTTGGATGGTGCATTGACAAGATCAGCAGAGACTTTGCTAGGGGAGACGAGGAGAACCAGTCAAAGCTGCATCTAGTGGCCTGGGATAGACTCACGACACCCAAAGTACAAGGAGGCATCAGGCTCAGACCAACGAGACAGGCGAATCTTGCCATGCTCGCAAAAACCGGGTGGCGGTAGATTCAAGAGAAGGAGACTTTGTGGGCTCGGCTCCTCACCTCGAAATACGGAGGGCGCCGGCAGGGACTCGAGCTACTGCGGAAAGTTCAGGGAAGTTCCTTTATCTGGAACAGCTTTTCTAAAGCTGCCGACATGCTCAGGCAAGGATGCACGTGGAATATTAAGAATGGGAAAAAAACTAAATTTTGGTTGGATTCATTGGTTTTGCAGGTTCCGTTGAAGGAGAAGGTGGGAGGTGTTATCCCGGAGGCTTTGGAGGAGGCTGTGGTGGCAGACTTGGTCCATGAAGATGGCAACTGGCGTACAGAGTTGTTCAGTGATCTCCTCCCACCTGAGATCAACAACAAGATCCTAAGCACGGCTGTTGATAAGCTCTCGCGGGAGGATGACACCATCTTCTGGTCTGCTTCAACGGATGGGTGTTTCTCGTGCAAGTCCGCTTATGGGCTTCTCATGGGCTAGTCTCAACAAGGCACGACGGGATCTGGAAAGCCATCTGGCATCTTCCGGTACCAGAGCAGGTGAGAGGTTTTGAGTGCCTCCTTGCAATGCAAATATATATATAAGTATAGGATGATGGATAGTGAATTTAGGACAAAATTTAGCAATTAGTTATTTTACATGTAAATGAAGGTTGAATCGAGTATCAAATGGTTGACCTTATAACTGTAAGTCGATCATTTTTTCATTTAGGTTAGAATCTGTCTTTTTTTTTAAACAACTTTAGGAATCTACTCAAGAAATCCTAAATAAATTTTATTTGAAGTGTAATACCCTGATATTTAGGTTCAGGTTCGACCATAATAAATGAACGGTTGGATTAGGTTCAATCATATAATAAATGAATGGTTGGATTGACGACCATGTACGAAAAACACAAATGCAATCCGAACCAGGTTAAGGACTAATGACAAATTAAATTGATTGTTTTTTTTTTGTCAAAAGATATCATGTATTGATCGAAACAATAGACAGTTACACCCTGGGAACCAGCCAGGTCTGGAAATCAAAGAAGCGACTCATAGTCGGATACAAAGAGAGGGCTTTCCTAGCTACCAAATGAGCTACCCTATTGTTCTCCCGACCTACAAAACGCACACTAAAGCCAGGCTGGGTACCAAAATAATGACCAATCTCTTCCAAAACAGCACCCAACCGGCTATCTCTTGTGTCGGCTTGATTAATTTTGTCAATAATCACCTTCGCATTGCCCTCAAATCGGACCTCCGACAAACCTTGCTCCACACACCACATAATAGCTTCCCTAAGCACAAGCAATTCCACCACTACAGGATCACCCATTTGAGAAAACTGGACCCCTCTAGCCAGAAGGAGTGTCCGCACTGGGTCAAAAAGAACCATCCCACCGGCCAAATGAGACCCACCCTTAGTAGCCCCGTCCCACATGCAAACCAAATGGGAATCACCCACTTGTGCTGTAGATTGCATTATCAGGATTTGTACCCTAGGCGCCTGGTCCGCTGGTAGACCCACCCATTTCTCATACTGTTAGTGAAACTGTCGCATGCGCGCCGGGATCCCAAATTGTTTGCCTTCAAAGACTACCTAATTCCGAGATCGCCAGATCCTCCAAAGGATGGCAACAACAGCCATAACCACTGACGGTTGATGGATCAAACCCAATAGATGTTTGAGAAACAAAGGAAAAGTATGTCGAGGCAAACCCTCCCCCAAGTATTCCAGCCCAGAATAATCTCAGAGAGCCTGCACAACCAGACAATAAAGGAACAAGTGCTCCATTGTCTCCGAGCCATCCCAACAAACTGGACACCGATGTAGCACCTGGACCTTTTTCTCAATAAGCGCCTCCATAGTTGGCAGATCCCGATTAAGAATTTTCCAAACAAAAACCTTCAACTTCGGAGGGATCTTCGCCTCCCAAACTCTAATCCAACTCGGGTTATCCATCCAGCTAACCGAGGATCGCCACCCACCCCTCCTCATGTCCAAATCGACAGCCAAATGATAAGCCGACTTAACCGAGAAGACCCCGTCGGCCGTAAAATGCCATATAAGCTTATCAGGCACATCCCAACGCGGGAGAGGAATAGCTTTAATAGCTTTACAGATGGGTGGGTCAAACCATTGACTGAGCTTCTCATCAGACCACCTCCCTCCCCCCTCACTAATAACCTCTGCCACCAAGGGATCTCCCCCATCAGGCAAGATCCGCGGATTATAGCATGGGGGATCTAGTTGGTACCTAGGAATCCAGTTAGAATGAAGGAGGGAGATCGATTGGCCATTACCAACCTGCCATCTCAAACCCCTCTCCAATAAGTGACGCCCATGAAGGATACTTTGCCACCCCTAAGAGGGACGAGATCTAGCAGTCGCGGTCAGGAAAGCCCCTTGAGGGAAATACTTGCCTTTAATGACCTGGGCAATAAGTGATTGAGGTTCATTGAGAATACGCCAGCCTTCTTAGCCAAAAGAGCATGGTTGAAATGCTCGAACTGGCGAAATCCCATCCCCCATCATGCTTACTCCTGCACATGTTACGCCAGGACACCCATCTAATCTTGGGATTACCGTCCTCAGCACCCCACCAAAAACGGGCCACATGCTTATCTAAAAGACGACAAAGAGCCAGGGGAAGACGGAAACAGGACATAACATGAAGGGGAGGAGCCAACGCTATGGATATAATCAATATTTCCTTAGCAGCCCTTGACAATGTCCTTTGCTTCCACCCCTGAAGCCGCTCTAGGAATTTTTCCTCCAAATATCTGAATGTAGCCGTTTTGGATCGAGCAACCAGCGTTGGAAGCCCCAGATATTTATCGTGGACCCCCACTGCACCAACCCCTAGAATCGTGGCCAAGAACTTATGATCTGGCGTGGAAATATTCTTGTTAAAGCACACCGCCAACTTCTCCAAATTAACGTGTTGAGCACTCAGTTCCTCATATTCATTCAGCACCTCAATTAAATTCTCGCACTCCTGCAGAGAACCTCGCAAAAATAAATAAGAATCATCCGCGAAGAACAGATGCGAGATTATTGGAGCACGAGGAGCTACTTTCACCGCGTCTAATTTTTTATTCGTGATCGCCTTTCGGAGGAGGGCTGCAAACCCCTCCGTGCAAAGTACAAACAAGAGATGAGAGAGTGGATCCCCCTGGCGAAGGCCCATAGAGGCAGTGAAATATCCTAAGGGTGTACCATTCATCAGACTCGAGAAAGAGGAGGATCGAAGACATTCATGTATCCATCCTTGCCAGACTGAATTAAAACCCATCTTATCCAAAACTGCAAGCAGGAAGGGCCATTCGACTCTATCATAGGCCTTTTCCATGTCAACCTTTAGAGCCATGTACCCTTTCTTCCCTTGCTTTTTTATTTTCAGATAATGCATTAGTTCATGTCCTATAAGGATGTTATCAATAATCTGCCGGTCTCTGATAAAGCCATTTTAGCCCTCTGAAGCAATCTGAGGGAGCATGCTAGCCAGCCGTTCAGCCATGATTTTAGTAATCACTTTGTAAACAAACTGGCAGAGACTAATCGGCCGCAATTGTCTAATTGTTTTCACCGAGTCCACTTTAGGGATCAAAGTGAGCCAGGTATGGTTAAAACTCCGCAGCATCCGACTCAAGGTAAAGAAGGAAATTACTGCTTCAACCACCAAAGTACCCACAATACCCAGAAAGCTTTAAAGAACTTCCCTGTGAAGCCATCCGATCCCGGGGCCTGTATCAAACCCATGGAAAAGACCGTACTCCGGACCTGACTAGGCAAAACCTCCGCCGTCAACTGTGCATTCATTTGCGGAGTAACACTATGGGCAATCGACAGAGTCGCCACCCTCTTAGCCATATTAGGAACCTGTGTTTCCGAGGTAAACAAGGTCTGGTAAAAATTGGTGGCAATAGAAGCCTTTCTGGTTTCCGCAGTGACCCATTCACCCTCCTCATTTCGAAGCCCAGAAACAAAACTTCTCTTCCGCCGAGCCCTTGCGACCGTATGCAAGTAGGCAGAATTTTGATCTCCTTTTTTTAACCATTTAACTCTGGCTTTTTGCTGCCAGAATACCTTCTCTGCTTCCCGCTGACGGGAGAGCTCCGTTTCCAGGGTTTTGATCTCATCCCAATCCACCGGATGGATTGATTTTATCCTATCAATCTCAGCTTGGAGCGTCTTGATATTGCGCAGGGAATTAGTTGTGCCCGCCCTGCTCCAATCATATAGCAGATGACAGAGTTTCTTTAGGCATTCCCACAGTCGAAACATAGGGGTGCCTTGGACCTCCTCCTGCCAGACATAGTTGACCATGGCCCTTACCTCCGGATTATCCGCCCAACGGGCATCAAAACGGAAAAGAAACTGACTAGTACGAACATATGGTTTATCAGCAAGGAGAAGGGCACGATGATCTGATCCCTGGTCCGTGAAGTGTTTGACTAGAGTCTCTGGGTATGTATCCATCCAGGACTGAGACCAAATCGCTCTATCCAGACTTGCACGAATGCAAGCATCGCCCATGCGCTTATTAGTCCAAGTAAACTGATCTCCTTGGTAACCAGGGTCGTGGAGACCCAACATGAACAAATTCACGGAGACTAAAGGCTTGGGCAGCATTCCACGCCCGTCCCCCATCTTTTTCACTCTCATGTAGAGTAGCATTGAAATCGCCTATGATCACATAAGGGTGGTTGATATTCGCACAAACGTTTCGCAGCTGAGCCAATTGGGAAGCTCGTAAAGCAATATTACAACTGATATAAATAAAGATCACAACATAAGACAAATCTCCTTCATTAATTTGCGAGAAAATATAGAAATTAGAATGACAAAACACCGAAGTGTCAACCCTGGGGGACCAAGCAACTACTAAACCACTCGATGCATCGACTGCATCTATAAAAAAACAATGAGAAAGTGCAAATCCTAGACCCTGCATACGGTGGGACACTACACGCCGGCTCGATCGGGTTTCCGAGAAAAACATGAGATCCGGTTTATTGGAATGAACAAGCCCTACAGCAGTTTGGAAAGTGAGGGACGGCCCAATTCCTCTCACATTCCAGGCGAGATGCCTCATTTATCCACTGGGGGCCATTCAAGGCTGGCTTCCTCCACCTTATCCAGATCATCAGCTGATTGCACAAACTGTTTCTTTGGAGTAGGAAGGTCACCTACATCCCCATCAAGCTCATCGATTACTCGTTTCCGATTCTCTAGCATAGGGTCCATCATATTAGACCCGTACTCATTCAGCCTTGAACTCAATCCCTTGCACGAGCCATCCTCATCCCTTGCAATGACTATCCCAACTTCAAATGCCTCCACTACTTGGTGAACACGCCCTTTCATGGTGTGGCGAGTTTTCATGGTGGCCTCTGCTGGCGACCGTCTCTTGATCTCAAAGGAATTATGGTCTTCAACCTCCTGATCATCATCTGAATCAATGGCATGTTGTTGATCTTCGTCAACAGGCTCATCCAGAGTAGCAGCAATCTCCTCCTCCTCCAAGTCAAGCAGAGCCCCCGAAGGAGTAGAGCCCCCAGCCTGGTGGGACGTAGTTCTAGGGCAGTCTGCTCCTCCTTTTCGAAGATGCGGGCGAGCCCTGGGTTTCGTGCTAGGGTCCTCCCGCGGACCTTTAGGAATACACAACTTCATATCAGGATTTGACCCAACGCAGTTGGTCTCCTCCTCCTCCTCCTCAGATTCCTCCTGGAAGATCAGTCTGCGCCTCCTTGATTGCTCGAACACTTCCGCCAATTGTCCCGTACCCTGTTGGCATTGAGGAGCCTGCTTGGCACGCCTACCAGGCTGCTGGCGCCCCTTGGCGTCTTGCCGAGGCGGATGTCCAGCCTTTTTGGGTGAACCACCTTCTGATGTTGTCTAATTCCTCCACCAATCTTAACCTGAGGAGACGTCTTGAAGACAAATCTCTTGGGACTAGCACGACTCCCAAGAGATTTATTATTAAGTTCATGTAGCCGAGGCTGCGTTGCTTTCTTCCTTTGAATTTCTGACTCTCTTGAGAGAGGATGAGGCGCCCCTTGGGCATGCGAGCGAGCATGAGACCCAGGAAATTTGCTAGCAATCCTCTCGCTCACATCATTCTGCAATTGTGTATTTTTGTTCACCCACACCGTTTTGCTGGTATTGCGGAACTGAGGGTAATCTTCATCTCCAAATAAATCTTCTTTCCTGGTTTCCGAGTAGTCATGTGCGGGCCAAAACGTTCCTTTCCAGTAGGGGGGCAAAAAACACAGTCCGGCTTTGAGAGCCCCACTCGCCCACAGTGGTAGCAGAAGGTTGGTAAAAACTCATACTTGAGATTTACCCAGAAGTTTCCAATCTCCTCACTAACCACCATGAATTGAGACCGCAGAGGCTTGGTGAAATCAATGAGAACATGCACTTTCACAAAGCACTCACCCGTGTCCTTGGATGCAAAGACATCTGTTTCCAAGACATGCCCAATGATTCCAGCTGCCACTTTCCGACCAAACTACTTAGTGCAGCAGTCTTCTTTCACATTCCAGAGTTGAACGCGAAAAGGAGCAATGGCCAAATCATCAAAGGTGATCTTCGAGATAGATGGAGTCCAGAAAACGTAGGTGGAAAATCTGGTCCTTCACGATCTAGGGTGATTTTTTAAGAATCCAAACCCTTGTCTCCTCACTAGGCAGGATAATTTCGAAAAGGCCAAATTTTGCGGCCGAAACCCTAAGGTTTCCTCTTATCCTCCAGGCCTCCATCAAGGCTTCCCTCAACTCCATAGGTGTGAATTTATTTTCTGAAAATAACCTTCCCAAGAGGGTCCTCGAAGTACGAAACTTAACCGACAGGACCTCATCAAGGGAGAATTCCACCACCTGATCCTCTGCTATCCGCGACATTGTTTGAACCTGACACAAAGGAGGAGGTAAATTAGTAGCGGTCATTGAACGAGCCATACAAGGCTCCGCCACTGATCCAGCCGAGAGCAGCCCAAACTGACTTGCCACCACCGACTCGGCCAAAGGGCCACGCAACACAATCGGTGGCAGCAGCCTATTACCACCTGCCGCACATGAAATCTCCACAGAGTCCAATATTGGTCGGCTAAACAAAGGAGATGCCGGCGCTTTCGGCGGAAGACAAAGGGGAACAATACCAAACGGGCAAGAAGCAGCTTGGGAAAGAATCCCTGTACCTGAACGGAGGGCCGACGCAGCACGCAGACGTTGGGGGGAGGGAATGCTCGTCTCTCTTCCCAAAATCTCCAGCCTTCGAGAAGAATATCGTGATGGGTCAATGAGAGGAGGAGCCAATTTATAAGGCAAATAACCCAATTTCCCCAACAGAATGCGAGTGCTCCTATTCCTTCCGTTTCTTAGAGTTTGAATTGGAGTAGGAGATGTCTTCCAACAAATCGTGCTCTGGTTATTGAATTGGATCTAGTGGCAGCGAATCCTGCCCAACCAGGCTGGAATATCGGCAGCAAACCCATCCGAACCGCCCCACTGCAGGCGCGTCCCCACCAGCCTGTGATGGTCACCGCGCCACCAGACTGGACGAGACGCCCGCCGCCGGTGACACTGAGAGTCATTTCATTTGATGGTATGTCCACCCTTCCATTTTCTAGAGTCGGGCAGAGACACCCATCCCCAAGGGGAATTTGTCGGCATCAAAATCACCATAATCACCATAATTATTTCGCCTGTTCTGGCGGCACGGGAGGAGTCCCAACCCCTAAGGGAATCAATTGATCCAAACAATCGTTTCGGTTATGGATCTTAGTTAGGCTAAGGGAGGTCTGCTTCTTGCCCCCGTCACCCAAGACCAGATCAGATTCCTCATCATTGAGGTCGGACGAATGCGGAAGCCGAAACCTCCAAACTCCCCGCGGTTTAAACCTACATCTTTTTGCTGGGCGATTGTCCACACTTAAAGTCATTGCAAACGTGCTCTGGAATGATCGCTTTCGTTGGCGGATCCACTTAGCTCTATGCTGAGCAAAGTCCCGAGAAGACGCTTTAGGTTAGCGGTGCGCAGGAGCAGGGAGATTACCCCCTTCCAAATTGAAAGGTTTCTCTCTCAATCTCGTCTCAAGGAGACAATCCTACAGCGACGAACGCAATCCTGCTTCCCCTGAACCTGGTTCTTCAAGCTTGCATTGAAACAGGAGACGACGGCCCTCGCCAGCCACCGCCCGAGCAGAGAACAGAAAAAGAGGTGAGAGGTGAGAGCTTCTCTAATTTTTTTCCGCGCTGAATCTAAGAGTATCCCAACAAATTAAATTGATTGACATGGCTCACTTTGGTCATTGTATGTCAAAAGGGTTGCAACCGTATGGATTATCAATAAATATTATTATTATATTAACAAAAAATAATAGTGTTATTAAAGGGAGGGGCGTGGGCGGACAAGAGAAATCCTAACCCCCTAATTCTTCCTTCTCCTTCGCGTATTTTTCTCCCTTTTGTGCAAAGGGTAAAAAGAAACGAAATCAATAAGAAGGAGGGTAAAAAAATGTCCGAAGAGAAGCGTGCAAACGACAATACAGATCAATACAAACGAACACGAATTTAACGTGGTTCACTAACACAATGTGTTCTAGCTAATCCACGAGTAGGGGAGAACAAATTTCACAGATTTGAGGAGAGTACATGTTACAACCCAAATTCTGGAACGGCCAAACCAAACAAACTAACCTGAATGACCTGACTACAGATTAGGGTGGTGAAGAGTATTTATAGAACTGTTATCCTAATACCAAACAGAAAACCAAACAACTTTTCCAAACATATAAGGAAAAGATCAAAACAAAGCTCAAACACAAACCCAAACAAAATAGGTACAAACACAGAACAAACGCAAATAAAAATCAAGTAACATTCTAACAATCCCCACCTTGACTTGAATTCTCTCTCAAATACAAGATGTACCATACGCAACCAAAGTTGCCAGATGTACCCAGACGCGATACATATCGCCAAACTTAGATGCAATCAAAATTGCCAGACGTAACAAACTCTCCAAATCTATAAATATGACCCCTTCCTCTAGATCCCCCTAAGGGCGGTCAACAACCCAAACCATTTGGCAAATCCAACCCATGCTGAGACTTGTCATACAAAACCAGCTTGGTGCACTCATCACCAACAAAACATGTCAAAATAGAAACCTGTAGATTACACAGGGCACCCCTCTTGACACCTTTCAAAATCACTTTAGAACCCTTGTAGACATATATCACTCCACCTTCACCTTTGAAAATGAAACCCTTGCTGTATAGTAGACTTATCGTACCACGGGGATCTCCTACTTCATTTTAGGGTTCGTTATCTAGCCAACCTAGGATAGTGATTAATAAAACTAAACTAACTAACCTGGACTACCCACTAACCTAGCTATATACAAGGTTGGGAGCTCTCTTGGGTTGAATTGTCCTAGGTCCGTTCTTTGGATTGATGTTGGGTATCACCTAGCTCGATCGACTTAAATACACTGCCATTTGGAGATGAACTCCCTCGGGAATGACTCGGAATGATTAATCGATGGATGGGTAGTGCTTTATTCAACCTAGGGTTTCGTATAATGCTAGGTGACCGGTCGAATGAACTCCCTCGGGGACTACCCGGAAAATATACGACAGGAGTGACCTGAAGACGCCATAAGGGGGTTCTAAGGGGATTGTCTTCCTCCTAGGTCAAACACTCAATACATGAAAATGGAAACCCAAATCATGCCATTCATGAAAACATCCATCAATTAATTAAAATCATCAATCAATCATGGAGTTTGTCACATACATCAACATTAAACCCAAATATAAACATGGGGTTCTTAAACCCAATAGAAGAGGGTGAGTTTCTAGAGAGTAAGGGGAGATATTACAAAGAAACCTCTAGATCTTCATCTTCTTCTTCTAGGCTTGATTCCTAGCTTGAAAGCTTGATCAATGCCTTCAATTAAGCTCCAAGATCACACACTCTCTCTCTCTCTCTCTCTCACTAGAACTCCCCTTTGGTATTTTGGGTTGAAACCCTAGAGAAAGAAAGTGTTCCTTCTCCAAAAACAAGCTCTCATTTCTCTCTCCCCGCTGATGTCTTCATATTTGCCCGAAATCGACCAGTTCACAGTCTTGAACACCTAAACGCGTATGTGTACTCACTATCGTCTCCAAAATGCACCACTTCACTCTCCCGGGTTCACGGTTTGTGCTCCACGTTCACGATCTTAGAGACCATGAACTCCCTTGGCGTCAGTAATTTCTGGAACCTCGCCGGACGCCTCGATGTTCATGGTTACGGGGCAATTGTCACGATCGCTGGACCATGACAATTTTTTCACTTTTTGGCACAAGGTAAGCTTACAACTTCTTTTTCAACAAAATTTTTGGGGCATGTCATAGGGCACAAAACAAATGAATCACAATGGTTATTTGACACCGACCTACGGAAAAAAATAACGTAATCTTGGCAACCACCGCAAACAACATTCAACTGTATTAAGATTTTGCAAAAGAAGAGTTCTCACATTATTCATCAACCAACACACAACATGCCTCAAAGACTGATCACTAATCACAGTTACTCATGCATGAAGATCACATCATAGGAACAAATAATCGAGCAACCTAGGTCCTCACCGGGGTATAAGAAATGAATAGAACATGAGGAGTGAATCACTCACTCTCGATCAGTGGGGTCAGGATCATTTGATCTAAAAGATGTGCACACTCACGCTCAATCCTAACATCCCTTTACCATGATGGTAGCCTCTAAATGCTAGAGCTCACAAGATGGGTGTCGTTGCTAGCATGTCCAGAGGTCTTAGACACAGGTTCAAATGACTGGCTAGGGTCTAGGACATGGGGAAAAGGCTTTTTGGGTGGCGGAAAACATAACAAGAGGTTCCACATCATCACCCTAAAACCAAAACAAGGTTCTATGGTTTCGAATAGAACCTTCTTCTACAAGCAATGGCCACTAGCTTCGGCCAAAAACCGCACTTCCCCCAAATTCCAAACTACAACCAACACCAAACCATGTCACACATACTTTCTTGATACATTTGCTATCAACTTCAAACACAAGAGTTTGGTAGGCAAACATCATGTAAGTGTTCCTAAAGCTTGCATACTAAGCAACACTTCTAAGAGCATGTTCAACATTTATTATATTTTTGGTGGCCTCTCTCTTTTCTCCTTTGCCCTTTTATTGATATCTTTTTCTCTTTTTTTTATATTTTTCTTTTCTTTACTCCTTTCCTTGAGGGCTATATAGAACTAAAAACATGCCACATTTTGTATCGTAAGGAACAATTCTCCCATTTACGAACTACCTCCACACTCACTTCACTTCTTAGCAAAACCATACACAAATCACTCATGGGGAACCTCGTTTAAGCTCAAATGGTATGAATGAAGCTTCCAAACACAAGGGTGACTCTATAACGATGTAGACACGAAAAAAGTAGGGTCGCTCTGTCTAAATCAAAGAAGCTAAAGTAGCATGAGCTACCTAACACTAGAACGACCCTTAGACACATGGCTCAAAAGGGTTGACTAATGGATAATATGATTAGGTCAGTCAACTTTATTATGATTTATACATTATATATATTTAGTCGTTAAATTTGGAATTTTTATTCGATGCTTATAATTATTATATTTGTGCTCATTTTCAAAAAAAAAATTAAAGATGTTTTCCATCTAACGACTTTTAGTCATCCCCTACAAGTACGTTTACTGCTCATCTTACTTTGAATCAATGAGTATAGAGAATGCCACTTGATCTAGGCAGGATAGTGTAGTGATGTTCATGGATTGCTGATTATACAAAGGAGTTTCTCGGTTTTATATTTTTTTCAAAGGTTGAACTATATCTTCTACAAAATGCAAAAACTATCTATCAAGACATTTTCTGTCTCATTCAAAATTTACCATTCTATGTTAAGAAAATAAGTGTGGGGTAAGCCCAACATGTGAGGCATATTTTCATTGCAAAAAATTGGGGTTTGGAAGAGATACTAGTTCATCTTTAGTGGGGAAGTCCTAGAAAGATGATGTTAGTTCATCTTTAGTACAAGTTAAATTTCCACCCGTTGAATTGATAACCAACTTGAGGATGTTGAGCAAGAGCTAGAAGCTCTTATACCTCAATTCGTGTTCAGGGTTAATGAAACTTATGGGTGTCGGAAAATCTCACAAAAAGCTCTAGTAAATAGAGAGCTCGCTACACAAGAAAATCACGCACAAAAATGATGTTTTGTAGAAAATTGAGAAAACCAAGAAAAACACGTGCGAGTTTGTGTTGTAATAGTATGTCAAATGAATGTAGAGTCATTGAAATCTCGAAAATGTTTATCAAAAGCTTCACCCTATGTGTTTTGAAACTCCAATGCATTGTTAGTTGTTTATGTTTGGATTGAAATGCATGATGTTCTTGCATTTTGATGTTGTTAGAATTCTCTCGTGCTATTGTTGAACTTGTAAGTTCATTTTTATACAATAATTAAATTCATGGTTGAATGATGATATCTATTGTTCATTGAGTTCTATAATTGTGAGTAGTGTGGGGACAAGCAAAGTTTAAGTGTGGGGTATTCCTGATGACGCTCAATTTATAGTGTTTATCACTTTCATATTTGATATATTTTCCCCTTCTACCAATGCGTCGTGAGTAGATTTTATTATATTTCACATTACTATCATAACTATTTAATTTATGAGTTTTGATAGAGCTTGAGTGTGTTTTTGTACTATTTTTACATCTTTTGGTGTTACTTTGTGCTTTTCAGTGATATAATGCACTCAAGAATAATATGCATCACCAAGGAACCCAATGGATAAGAAGGAGGACGATATTACAAGCTCGTGGGAACAAAAGGAGATGGATTTGGACATTAAATGCTCACTTCGTTGCCAAAACAAACAGATCTAGCTGTGAAGCATGCCGAACTTTGACCGAAGTCCAAACAGAGTTCTACTAGTAAGATCATGCTCAAATTATGAGGAGGAGTTGCTTCTGGGGCAAACAACCGAGCCCAACAAGAAAACATGTGTCGACTACAACCGCGACACCACCGCCACTCTGAGGGAATCCTCTCTATAAGATTTTAGAAGGACTTTACTTCATCCCCAAGTTGAGGTAATTAGAATTCAAATCATATAAGGAAGGTTTTGACCGTCTTTTAGAAGAAAAAGCCTAGACCCACCCCCCTTCTGCAACTAGTATAAATAGAGGCTTAGGTTAGACTTTAAAACATACCTTTTAAAGCACTCTGCCCCAGGGGAACAAGTTATAAATCCATAGAGAGGAGGAGAAACCCTGGTAGAGTTCAACGAGGAATTGTCATCATCGATGCTTATACCATTGGTGTTGTCTTCCTATTCTCCAATTCATTGCTAAAAAAGGTCATATTTGGTTACTAAAGATATTTAATTCCATTTGTGATCATTAGGTTTAGTAAAACATGTCATATTTGGTCACCCTCTATTACCTTCCATCAGTTATTTGATGACGTGACTAATAGACTCGCTTAGTCACCTATTTTTAACCCAAAAAAAATAAAAATTGAGCATGCCACATCATAAAAAATCTGCCACGTCACAAAATCTAACCACACATTAACCCATGACCGATCCAACCCGACCCACCCCAAATTAAAGCCTAAGTTTGACGGTTTCCAAGGGCATAAGAGATTTGGTTTCTTGGAATTCGATAATTAATGTGTACGCTAAGAAAGGCAAGGCAAGGGAGGCGATGAGTGTATATAAGGAGATGGTTGAGCAGGTGAAGCCAAATGAGGTGACGATGATTGGCTCCTTCTAGCTTGTGCCCAGTTGGGAGATCTAAAATTGGGAAGGGATATACATGGCTATGGTGGTGGTGGGTATTTTTTGGATTGGGGATTTTCATTGTTTTTTTAAATTAGTGTTTGTTTGTTTGGATTGGGTCGGCTTAATGACATAAGGGTCGATTTAATTGTGTATAGGTTTAAATTGGGTTGGGTAATGGGTTGGATTGAGATTTCAATGACATGACGGGTTTTGATGACGTGGTGGGTTAGGTATAAATTTTTTGGGTTAAAATAAGCTGATTGACAATTTTGTTAGCCACGTCAGCAAAAAAAAATAACTCTGTTAACAGAGGCTAACGGAGAGTGACCAAGCATGACTTGTTTTTATTAAGTCTGGTAACTACGAATGGAATTAAATATTGTTAGTGACCAAACATGAACTTTTTATCGGTTTTAGTGACCAATCTTGTCATTTACCCATTTGATGATGATGCTTATTGTGTTCAATGATCTTTACCATTAATGCTTAAGTCAATTTATGCTTGTATCATCTATTGCTTATGTTATTTGATGATTTAGTATTTGTATGCTTTAGATCGATGCTTATCATTGAATATCATTATGCTTAATATCATTGAGATTATTAAGAAATTACTCTCTTGTTATATCCCATTTCCTTGTGTATGCTTGATTAGTTGGCTTCGCAGGGGTTCTTTTCACCCTTCCCTCACGGTACTACCTCGCTATCAGTGACCTAGAGGTATTTAACCTTGCAAGGGGGTCCTTGCTGTTACACACGGGATTCCACGCGCCCCCATGCTACTCAGGTCAGAGAGTAAGCTAGTGATGCTTTCAGCATGAAATCAATGCTTGATTCTTAGATCATCAATGCTACAATCTATGATTTATACCTCAAGAGGCCCACACTTAACCAGATGCTATCCTAAGTTACTTGTTATTCATTGATTAGGTGATGGCATGAAGTGAAAGGATGCATTAGCTAGTCAAGTTCCTATTGCATGCGGCGAAAGCTCGAGTAGGATGGCCTTAGTAGAAGGGATAAGACATCTTATTAGATTATGCATAAAAGCATCTCATTAGTGAGTTAGTATGCATGATCATCTAGATATCACAACCTAAACAAACCTTTTACTTTCTTTGCTTTCTTGTTTTGTATTGCTTTTCGTTTCATTCTTGTTTAGTAGATTAGGATTTCAAGCAAGGGCACCTCAACCTACTTAATTTACTTTTATTTGCATTGTCATTCAAGCATAATTGGTTAGAATTTAGTAGTTTCCATCAAAAGACCTAGTGGAATACGATCCTAATTATCTAGAATTTTATTACTTGTGTTCCACTATGTTGTTATCAACAAATCACATTGACTTGTGAACAACCTAGCTGGATTCGCAATAGCTTCTTTCACCCATTTCCAAGTGAAAAATCTGTGTTTTAGGGAAAATAAAAGGACCACAACTATTTCCAAACTTTTTTATCAAGGCGATACGAGATCTCATAAAAGGTGGGAGGGATTGATCGTGATTATTTCTTTGTGAGCTATACGCTAATTTGACATTGTACTCCCCTATATGTGAGAGCTTCCACACTCACTTGTTAGGGGAACCTTACGGGCCAATAGGAATAGGATCAATAGGATGATCCACCTTTCAGGAATACAGGAACTGATAGCCTCCATATTCCACATAGACTCCTTTAGGGTACCCCATACACTCACATAAGACAATTCCAAACCATGGCAGCAAAGTGAGAAGGTCGGAAAGGATGCTACACAAGGATCACAATGAAACATAGTCTCATCTCTCAAAATTATTTCTTTAACCAATACCAATGCACCATTTTCAATTAATTTATTATTTTGGATATAGAGACTCTTAATATGCATTCTATACCTGTCAAAACCATAAGATCATATTAGGGTTGAGAAAATTCCCAATTTTCTATACCTGTCAAAACCATAAGATCATATTAGGTTCAAGAGTTTCACATAACATAATTTTATTCTACTCATGGGATTGTTAATGAGATTATTGTGTTTATACAGCTCAACAAAATGGTAGGGTTGAGAAAACATCGGCATCTCCTTAATGTGGCCACATCTTTGCAATGCCAATTAGATTTACCTTTACAGTTTTTGGGGGGATTTTGTGCTTCACGCAACCAACCTTTACCGTCATTATTAAAGGTGAGAGATCTGGGAGAACTTCAGTATTTCCTTGGTTTGGAAGTAAGTAAAACAACAACTGGCATACATATTTCAGAAAGAAAATATTGCACAGAATTGTTGAAGGAAGCAGGTTTAATGAATGTAAACCAGCTAAGACACCATCCAACATCAAACAACTTCTCTCAGCTGCATTGTGAACCCTATCTAGACATCGGCTAATTTAAACATATGCTAGGTCAATTGAAGTACTAGACCAGATATTAGCTTTTTAGTCCAACAGCTTGTCAGTTCCAAGATTCTCCAAATACAGTCGACTTCAAGGCTTTGCAAAGGGTGTTCAGATACCTAAGAAATTCACCAAGATACGGGCTCTTCTATTCCAAGGATTCAACTAAACAGTTGAGTGGTTACAGTGATTCTGATTGGGCAGCTTGTCCAAATTCTAAAAGGTCCTTAGCAGGTTTTTGTGTCTTTTTGGGTTTTAGTTTGATTAGCTGAAGAACAAAGAAGTAGAGTACAGTTTCGAGGTCTTCTTCTGAGGCTGAGTACAAAGCTTTAGCTCAATTGAGTTGTGAAGTGCAATGGTTAATGAGAGTCCTTTCTAACTTTGGAGTTGTTCATTCCCAGCCAGGAAAGGTTTATTGTGATAATCAATCAGCCATTCATATTGCTCGCAATCCTGTTTTCACGAAATAACAAAACATATTGAGGTGGATTGACATGTTATCAAAGAGAGATTGATTAATGGTTTGATTGATCTCCATCATGTTTCTACTACATATCGACTTGCAGATATTGTTACCAAGAGTCTTGGTAAAGATTGCTTCAACATGCTAATGACAAAGCTGGATGTTTCTAGCCGACACTCACCGCCTTGTGGGGGTGGGGGATAACAGAGATATAAGCTAGAGCAGCAGTAGCTGAAGCTTCAATGAAGAAATCCCACCATGAAGCTGTTGCTATTAAGGAATAAGAGTTGAGGGTGAAGATCCCATGTCCCGAAGAAACGACGGTGTTGTTATAATCCTGTTAGTTGTGTTTGGTCCAGAATGAAGTCCTTCCCTTGGAAAAAGAGAGAAATAAGTCGAAACGACATTGTCTCTCTTTGTTGATCGCTGCAAATAATCAGTGTTTCAAGGACACTTGAGGTTTTGTTATTAATCAGTTTAACTAGTTAGTTTGTTTTACTGTTGATTAGTCGTTAGGATTAATAGATGGATGTACAGGTTTTATACATATAGGAGAAATGCAGAAAAGAAGCTCTCAAGAATTTGAGATCCTTCACCAAAAATCCTAGTTGTTTTCTTTTCTTCTAAGTGCGGGAGAGCTATGTTTACACTTTCTATATAAGTTAGCGGATAGATTCCAGGTTGGGCCTCGAGAGATGCAATGAGCTTGTTATCTCAAATTTAGGCTATAATACGAATTTGGTGCGCATATAATTTTCTACACATGCACCTTCCAACGATAACAAAATAAATTAAGGAAATATGTAAGGAAAAGCAATAGAAATATAAAAAAAAATTCAATATTATTCTCACGGATAGGATACGATACGTAACTTTGTTACATGACCCTACACTTATTATTGAAGAAATATCTTTACATTTTCCTCTAAATAAGGGCTAATACCACTACAACACCCGAACTATTCCGAAAATGTCACTTGTGTCCTATTGTTTTCAATATTCCATTTGTGTCCTGAACTATTTTTCTGTTAAGGTTGACTTGTTTTGACCGTTAATTTTTAACAGAAAGTCTAGTCAGCGTTGATGTGGCACATGACGCGAAATTTTAATTTATTTTGTATTTAATAAAATAATAAAATAAACAATGAAAAAAAAGCGTTCTATCTCCACCATTCATCCCCTCGGCCCTTTCTCCCCGTTCACCCTTCCCGGCACCGGCTGCTACTCCGCTCAACAACGACAGCAACACCATGCTCCAACAATCATCTCCGATTTCTTCACCGGATGGACTCTCCTCCTCACCCACGAGCGAGTTCATGATGTGAGTTGCAGATGCCCACAACGAATCATCGGCAAAGCTCGACGAAACCAGGCCGTAGGAGGATTGATTTTTTTGTTTTCTAGGTTGTTCTACGGAGATTCGCTAGTAAATCAATGCGTTGTTGGATGGAGGTGCCGGCGGATCTGGATTCGCAAGAAGCGAGGTCACCGATATGGGGGGTTCCTCGCCAGTGCGAGGGATTCGGGTTCCTCGCTGCTTCGCTTTTGGGATGTTCTTGGTCGACCGGCGATACTTATGAGCTCAGAATCGAAAGCAAGCAACGAAACCCAAATCAGAGAAACTGGGTTCCCGACACCTGTTGCTACTCCGAATCAGACCTCGAAAGCAAGCAACGAAACCCAAATAGGAGAAACTGGCTTCCCAACACAATAGCACCAACAGTGTCAAGGAGACCAAGGGACTGGGACGACGACGATGGCAGTAACCCAATCGATCGAATTTTGAATCGGACTTCCATTGCCCGATCTTAGCAGGGTCGTTGGTGATTTGGATCTTTCAACCCTAAATTCATGTTGAAGAGGCAGAGGTTCAAGAACTGGATCTCTTTGGCGAGGATGGAGGAAGAAGAGTTGGAGGCGGTGTGCGGAGGAGCTCGAGGGACGAGATTTGGTGGAGGTTGACCCATTGATGTACTCGCCGGCAAGGAGGCGGCGGCGGTTGGAGAGTAAGATGTAATTTTTGGCACCGGAGAAGACGAAGAGATGGAGGAGAGTTTTACGAGAGGAGTTTTTTTATTATTGATATTACATATTTTTTTAATTTTTAATCTCTTTATTTTTAGCTTTTATTTAATTTAAAGTGAAAATGTGAGGTGCAATGACTTGGCATTGCCACATCAGCAAAAGTCAATGATAAGTTGACCGCTGTTTGGTCAACCGTTATCCTTAACAGTCAACGAAATTCTCAGGATACAAATGGCACAAAGTATAATAGTTCATGAGATGAATGGAATATTGGAAACAATAGGACACAAGTGGCATTTTCGGAATAGTTCGGGTGTTGTAGTGGTATTAGCCCTCTAATTAATTATAACAAACTATTTCTCTTTCATTTAAATTTGTTATTTTTTATGCACGGAAAATTCAGTTTAATTTTGCTCTTCAAAATTGACATCCAGTTTGATATATTTTGGAACAAAACAATAAGATATTTATTACCAGTTCATACCATATAGTAATGCTTGATAGTACATAAGATTATACCACGTGGTATGAAAGTGTATCATGGTAGTATGAATATACAAGAGTGTAGAATGGTTGTACAAATGATAGTACGATTATATTAATGATCATTTAACACTTTTCATCATTGTCTACCACTAGTTACCACCATATACCAATATGGTATATGGTGGTATATTTGGTTATGAAAATTTCCTCGAAAATATGTAAATCCAATTGATCACAATGAACTCGTTTCTTCTTGGGGGAAATCAGAATTTGAGTTAACAACGAAGGTGGTACTTGGGTGGTACGTAAAAGAAAATTCTCGAAATATATTGAAAATGAATTTTTTAAAATCCAAGTTAAAACTAAGAGTATAAAATTTAATTAAAACGTAGAATAAATAAAAAGTCATTTAGTTTCATTCCTTATTTCTGGCCCACCACAAAAAATCTAAATGGTGCGGGGAACCGATCCCCTTTGGGTCATTAATGCGTCTCCTAAGCTATAATTGTTGTAGTTTGGGAAGTACACATGCAGTTAGATCTTAGTAGTCGCTTCTGCGACAAACTTCCCCTCAAATTGTTTTCTTAATGGAGACGACACAGATTGAGCAAGAGAATGAGGATACTCGAAAGGAACTTGGTTTTGAGAACGGTGAGAGTTGGTCGGCAATTGTCACTTAAAGAAGCAGGGCTGGCGGACTTAGCTTGTGGTGGAGCGATGGACTCTAAGTAACGGTGATGTCAAGGTCCTTTCATCATATTGATAGTAAAATTGTTTGAGAAACTTATGGTACGTAGAGGTTCTCGGGCATATATGGATGGCCGGAGGGAAGTGAGAAATGGAGGACCGGGGACCGGGGACCTTATTCGAAGCTTGGTAGGGCAGTGGGATGGGTCGTGGTTATGTGGTAGCGACTTCAATTAGATCCAAGTTGACGAGGAAAAGGTGGGTGGTAATAGTCCGAATGCAGCTGAGATGCGGGCGTTCAATGATTGCTTGACGTAGGTGGGATTATAGGACCTGGGTTTCCAGGGTTATAACTTCACCTGGAAAAACTCACAGCGACTTGGTGGATATATCAAAGAAAGGATAGATAGACTTGTGGGATCGGATACCTGGAGGGACAAATTTCAGAATGTGCAGGTACTCCATCTTGATAAATTGAGATCGGATCATAGGTCGATCGTTTGTGATAGCTTGGGTGAAGAAGATGTGGATCCGGTGTGGGGGTGGTCTTTCCGTTTTGACTCGATATGGGCCAAACATGAGGAATGCTCGAACGTGATCCAGGAAGCATGGCAGCAAGGTGGAATGAGTGATACCTACTCAAAGTTAGAATGTTGTCGGGAACATCATGACCGATGGAGTAAGGAGGCTTTTCCAAACTTTAGAGTCTTGAAAGGGAAGATCACTAGGGCACTTCGAGTGATTGAGCATGCCCCTAAAACTGAAGTTGCGATCGAGCAAAGGAGGGTTCTAGAGTCCAAACTCGAAGAGCTTGAGGCGAACGAAGAGGAATACTGAAAGCAGAGAAGCCGAGTTGACTACCTTAGAGGGGGTGACAAGAATACACATTTTTTCACAAGAAAGCTTCTGCTCGCCGGACGCATAATACCTTTAAGAAGTTAAGAAGTGAAGGAGGTCAATGGTGTATAGGGACTGAAGCAGTCTCGAACTACATGGTCCACTACTTTAGAAACTTATTTAAAGCCTCCGAGACTCCCAACTCTTCCTCAGCCTTAAATTCGGTTCTTGTGAGAATTGGTGTTGATGAAAATGAACTGCTACTACGCCCTATTACTAGGGAGGAAGTTTTTGGTGCGCTCAAACAAATGGGATCCCCGAATGCTCCAGGAGATGACGGGTTCTCGGCCCTCTTTTTTAAAAGATACTGGACGATTGTTGGGGATGAGGTCACTGCCACAGTTATTAATATTATTGAAGAAGGTTCAATCCCGACTGCTTTGAATGAGACTTTGATCGCTTTGATCCCGAACGTAAAGACCCCTACTATACCTATGGAGTTTAGGATGATAAGTTTGTGTAATGTCCTTTACAAGTTATTGGTGGAAGTCCTAGCTAATAGACTCAAACATACCCTAGATAAAATTATTGACCCTGCACAGAGTGCATTTGTTCCAGGATGGGTCATCTCAGATAATATCATGGCAGCTTTTGATGTTTTCACTTTATGAAGAAAAGGAAGAAGGGGGCGTGTTGGAGTGGCGGCGGCAAAAACTGACTTGGCTAAAGCCTACGATAGGGTTGAATGGAGTTTTCTGGAAGGAATGATGAGGAAGTTGGGCTTTGATGAGCAGTGGGTGACTCGAATAATGATGTGTGTATGATCCGTGTCTTATGTTGTGGTGGTGAATGGACACAAGTCGGAAACTTTTTTGGCCGGAGCGAGGGTTGAGACAAGGAAACCGACTATCGCCTTATTTTTTCATCATCTGTGTGGAAGGGCTATCATCTTATATGAAGAAGGCGATTGCAGATGGGAGAATCCATGGATTCCAGCTGGCTCACGGATCACCGGTGGTGTCCCACCTCTTTTTCGTTGACGATAGTGTGTTCTTTTTCAGGGCCACAGTGCAGAAGGGGAAGGAGATTAAAACTATCATGAAGGACTATGAGCGTGAATCTGGACAACTTGTAAACTTCCAAAAATCAAATGTCTCATTTAGTCCGAATGTTAAACGCATAGAAGGCTGGAGGTGGGAGGCGTTTTGGAGATGAAGTGTGTCACGAAACATGAAAAATACCTGGGTTTGGCAACTAAGGCGGGCAGGTCAAAGAAGGATCTATTCTTGGAAGAAAGAGTCAGGAAGAAGTGGAAGGGGTGGAAGGAAAGAACCATGTCCTCGGCAGCACGTGAAGTTTTAATTAAATTAGTCACGCAGGCTCAACTGACTTATGCTATGGGTATTTTCCGGGTTCCTGACGAAATTATTGATGATATCAACAACATGATCACTAATTTTTGGTGGGGGACAGAAGGGGAGTGAAAGGAGTGCCCACTGGATTAGTCGAGAGGAGTTGACGCAACCAAAGAAGGAAGGAGGGATGGGCTTTTGTGATCTTAAAGGCTTCAACACGTCTCTCTTGGCGAAACAACTTTGGCGACTGTCACAAAGGCTGGAGTCACTAGCGGCTCGAATATTTAAAGCTAAGTATCACAAGAATGTTATGATCCTGGAAGCTCAGCGTGGCTGTTGATGTGACTTGAATATCGGAATATCAGCCGCTACGACTGGTAATCGGGTCCATAAAGGTTCGGACAAATGATGGTTTGTTCTGTACCGTGAATGATGTCAGACATGTTCCACGAATGACAAAGAACCTGATCTCCTTGAGTCTACTCGACAGCAAGGGTTTCAGTTTCAAAGGAAAAGGTGGAGTTGTGTATGTCTGCAAAGGTTCAAGGAAGGTGCTGAAGGGTGTGAAGCGTGGGACCTTGTATGCATTACAAGGATCTGTGTTGTCGGGTTCTGCTGCAGTTGCATCATCTCAGGTTCATCAGGAAGATATGACCACTCTCTGGCACATGAGACTGGGGCATATGAGTGAACGGGGGATGCAAGTTCTGTCGAAGAGGGACCTTCTTTGCGGGCACAAGATGCAGAATTTGGAATTCTGCGAGCATTGTGTGTTTGGGGAGCTACATCGCAGCAAGTTTCCCAAGAAGAGTATCCACCAGACGAAGGGGATGCTGGATTACCTCCACTCCGACTGTTGGGGTCCTTCACGAGTTGAATCCATTGGAGGCAGCAGGTATTTTCTGTCTATTATTGATGATTATTCGAGATTTACTTGGATTTTCATGATGAAGCAGAAAAGTGAGGCTTTCACGAAGTTCAAGCAGTGGAAGACATTGGTGGAGAATCAGACCGGTAAGAAGATCAAGAAGCTGCGAATAGACAATGGTCTGGAGTTCTGCAATCCTGAGTTCAACGAATTCTGCAAGGATGAAGGGATTGCCCGTCATCGGACTGTTATAGATACACCCCAGCAGAATGGCGTTGCAGAAAGGATGAACCAGACATTGTTGGAGAAAGCAGGGTGCATGCTCTCTAATGCTGGACTAGAGAAAAGATTCTGGGCAGAAGCAGTGAACATGGCGTGCTTCCTGATCAACCGTGGACCACACACAGGTATCGAGTTGAAGACTCCTTATGAGGTGTGGTATGGTAAGCCTGCTGATTACTCTTCACTGAAAGTTTTTGGGTGTCCTGTTTATTATCATGTGGATGAGGGTAAACTGAACCCAAGGGCAAAGAAGGGTGTTTTTATGGGTTACGGAGATGGAGTTAAGGGATTTCGAGTCTGGTCACCTTCTGAGCATCGAGTTATACTCAGTAGAAATGTGATATTTGATGAGAAGTCTATGTTTAACCCCATGTTGAAGGTTACTGTTGTTGAAGGTAGCAGGAATGTTGATAAGCAGGTGGAGCTGCAAACTCTCAATGAGAGTGAGTTTGAGCACCAAGGTGGAGAAGATCAACATGATGATGTTTCTACAGAGCCAGAAACTTCAAAGTCCAGTGCACGAGCTCAACAGTCTATTGCTTCCGGTAGACCGAAGAGAGCGACTGTAGGGGTACCTTCACAGAGGTATGGTTTCGAAGACATGGTGGCGTATTCATTTCAGGTTGTTGAAGAAGTGGATGCAGGTGAGCCATAGTCCTATAGAGAAGCTTTTTCGGGTGGCGAAGCAGATCAGTGGCTTGCCGCAATGGGAGATGAGATGGAATCCCATGACAGGAATCAGACTTGGGAGCTAGTCAAACGACCACAGGGAAGGAAGATTGTTACAAACAAGTGGATCTACAAGAAGAAGGAAGGAATCACTTCTAAAGAGGGCATGAAATTTAAAGCTCGGGTGGTTGCACGAGGCTTCTCGCAGAGGGAAGGAGTTGACTACAATGAGATTTTCTCACCAGTGGTCAGACATACTTCGATCAGAGTGTTACTAGCAATAGTGGCACATTATGACTTGGAGCTCGAGCAGCTAGACGTGAAGACAGCTTTCCTACATGGAGAGTTGGAGGAAGAAATTTACATGACTCAGCCAGAAGGATTCGAGGTTCCGGGAAAAGAAGACTATGTTTGTAAGCTGAAGAAGTCCTTGTATGGACTATGTTTCGTATTCTTGCTTTATAGATTCCAGCAATTTCCCGATCCGTAGCAGTGCGTTTATAACAGTGGTTGTAGCCCGAGGTATATTTGACGTTCGTTGATGAGCTCACAAGACTTTTTGTACGCAGGGATTAGGTGGCGGATCAACAACGGTTCAATGGTGAGAATTTGGGGAGATAGATGGATTCCTTCGACTGAACATCTGTTCTTGCCATCAGTCCTATGGGTCTCCCTGTTGATTCACTTGTTCGTGAGTTAGTGAACCTGGATAACAACCAATGGGATTTGGGGTTGGTCGCGAGCTATTTTCCAGCTGCAGTGGCAGCTGCTATCATCCAAATTCCATTAAGGGATGAACAGGAACATGATCGTTTGGTGTGGAATGATAGCAATAATGGGGACTACAACGTTGCCCTTCCTACTGGTGACTCACACAAAACACCACACTAGAAATCCCCTCTAGAGCCCAAGTTTTTAAACTCTAGAGGGGTGCAGCATAGGGCAAGTAAGTTTTAATTATCAACCCGGACCGATCCATGTACCTCTACTTCAATCACTTAGGTTGTAATCTAGCAAGCAACTTTTGGGTTTAGAACTAATGGAACTACAAACTAAACAAGCAAATAAAAGTAAATAAAGGAAAATTCTAACTAAGGGAGCTTCTCCCAGGAGTTGCTTCCCCCTAACTAGCTACCATGACTCGTTGGATTGATTGGAGTCGTGTGGTGTAGGTGGTTGTGAACCGCGAGGGTGAGCAACTAGTGATCGATTCATCACAGAATCAATTCACTAGCGATCGATTTATCACGGGATTGATCCACTCACGACGTCTAGGGGAACTACTAAGAGTAGCAACTACTGATCCATTTGTCACGGGATGGATTCACTAGAGATCAATTTGTCACGGAATCGATCCTCTCACTTAGTCTCTAGGGGTTTCCTAGGTCTCTCCCTCAAACCGGAGTTTGAGCAGCTTAATCACGACATCCCTTATGCAAACTTGAGTCAAGGGGTATACTCATCTCTAACCTAGATAGTAGGCACAAAGTGCCCAGGAAAACCAAGCTTGTCAAGCCTACCAAAAAAGTTTTGCTTTTTCTCTAATCTAGGTTAGGCAAGCACACAAAATTTGGAAAGCACAACTAAGCACAATCACCATGAAAACACCTCTAATACTCAAATTGATGCAAACCATACAAAATCATTCAATCTAAACAAGTAATTACAAAGAATTAGTTAGGGATCTACAACACCCAAGAGAAAAGAGTGAGTTTCTAGAGAGAGAAGAGAGGGAGTACAAATTTGAGCTCAAGATCTCCTTCTTCTTCTAGGCTTGAATCCTTGTCTTTAAGATCCACCCAAGCCTCCAATGATGCTCTAAGATCACTCTAGCACTGTCTCTATCTCTAACTAGAACTCCCCTTTGGTGTTTTTGGGCAAACCCTAGAGAGGGAATTGAATTTCTCTCCAAAAACCAACTTCCCCTTCTCTCTCCCCGCTGTTGTCTTCATATTTGCCCGAAAGTGACCAGTTCACGAACGCGTTGGCCAGTTCACGGCCATGAACACCTAAACGCGTCTGTAAACTCAGTGTCGTCTCCAAAACGCACCGCTTCGCTTCTGTTTTTCATGTTCATTGGCCCTAGTTCATGGTCTTAGCGACTGTGAACTCCCTTGGCGTAAGTAACCTCCGAAACCTCGCTGGACTGCTCGATGTTCACGGTTTGTGGCTCTAGTTCACGGTCTTAGGAGACCGTGAACTCCCTTGTTTGACCATGAACTGTGGCTACTTCCTGGACACCTGCACTTCACTGTTATGGGGCTTCAGACTTTTCTTCGATTTTTGCTCTTTTTGACCTCCACTTATCCCAAAATTCGACCTCGACCCTTCCACACGTGATAGGACCTGAAATGTATCAAAACAAGCACAACCTAACGTGAAATATGTTGAGGAACGATGAAATACTAAGCTAAACGAATAAGAAATGAGTGGTAAAATGTGTACATTTGGGCTCGAATCAACGGGTGACCATATGGATACTAGAAGCAATAAGTGGAGTAATAAGTGTCCCTTTTGCGACTTGCTGGAGACTCAAATCCAATTTTTCATGAATACAGTTGGACTGCTCGTATTTGGCGGGCTTCTCCACTTGACAGTTGCTTTTCTGCCCAGGGGACGAACGATAGCTTTAGCTGGATTAATGAAGTGATCTCTTAGGTGAAGGATGAAGAGTTGGAAGAGTGGTGCACCTTGACGTGGGCACTTTGGCGCGAAAGCAATGCCCAATTGTTTAACAGTAAGAAGGCCCTGGAGGATGAAATAGCAGTTCGAGCACACCTTTTATTAGAGGAGTACAAGCGACACCAGGTATGTTTTGAGGCCCCTTCGATGGGCTTAAATGGGATGCAGAAGAAGAGATGGACTCACCCCAATAGGGGTTGTACATCGGTAGCGACGGACGCTAGAATTTTGACTAATGAGGGGGGGGGGACCTTGGAGTGGTTATTCGAAACGATGAGGGGAGATTTATTCTTGCAGCTGCTGCGAAGTGTGTACAAGGTAACTAGAGTGTGGACATGGCGGAGGCCCTTGCCGCGGAGCTTGTGGCACAATTGGCTTGACAAATGAATTACCCAAAGCTGATACTTGAATCGAATTGTCAGACTATGGTGCATAACCTCCGAGTGGCGGATGGCATATTCACGGAAATGGGCATAGTGTGTCGGAATGTGAGACGACTCTTGGATCGGATGGACGGAGGAAGCTGGAGATTCATTTATAGGGAAGCTAATGAAGTTGCGCATGTGATGGTGCATGCAACAACGAACTGGAATGAGTGTGTTGTTTGGATAGATAGACCGCCTGTTTATCTGGTTGATCAATTGTTAATTGACAATGTAGTTGAGTCCGCTGGTTAATAAAAGTTTTAGCAGATTTCCATAAAAAATCCAAGATTCTATGCTCTTCTTCATATTTGTAAACTTCCTACCTCCTCATGTACTAAATTTTTATTTGTTAGGATTCATGCACCCTAGAATGATAGATTGAGAATTTACAATTCTACTTGTGAATGGTGTTTTTACTATCTATTTATGGTTTTACTGTTTGATTCTCAATTCCTTATAACGTTTGAGATTATGTGTTCTTAGCTTAGAGAGAAGAAGTCTTTTATGCTAAGGTTAGCACACACCAATGAGTAGAAACATAGAATTTTTTTTTTTTTTTTTTAGAGAAGTAGAAACATAGAATTGATTGCATGAGAATGAGTTACTTCTACTTTGTGTTCTAAGGTTTCATAGAACAGATATTCAAATATAATTTATGGTTTAAACCCCATTGATTGAAGCAATTCCTCATATTAGCTTTGAGGACCGCCGATGGTGCTCGGCATCTCTAGAGATTACTTACAATCCAGTGAAGATTGACCTAATCAAATTTGATTTTATCATTTCCAAGCACCCGTCCACATCATCATCCAAAAACTCAACTTGCTCATCCAGGTCCATATAGTTCATGATGAGCGAAGGCTTAGTTGGAACATGGAACAAAGACGAAGAAGACCAAACACAATTATCATGAGAGAAAACATGAACACTACTCCTCTATTCACAGGAGGTGGAAAACGCAGGGACAATGAAACAAATAGGGAAAATGTGATTTTCTATAAGTATTTCTGCGTTCGCAAGTTTATCTACAGTTCTAGGGTGGTGATTTTGGTGGGAAAGGCATTGTACCAGGAGCCCCCTCAATTTGGGGTGAAAACCAACCTTGTTCCTTCGTCTATCCCTATCTTGCCCCTCCCCCGAGGAAGAAGAGTAAGGATGGTTTTAGTTCCACCTATTTTTGTTTGCCAAGTGTATTGCAAATCCTTAGTTATCATTGGTAAACAATAAAAACTCGGAAATGGTGTAAATAAACAAGAATCCAACTGTGAGAGCTTGAGGGTTTCGATCTACCTTTGGCAATTGGCATAGCTCAGTGCTTTTCTACATATAATGACCCTCAATTAAATGATTTAATGGGAGCTGGGAATGTGTCAATTAGTTAAGTTGCAGATCAGTTCTTTGGACTTTTACCAGAATGTGTCCTATCGAATCATGAACGATTGACTATACGAATAGAATCCAAATAGGATGTTACAAGAATACTAAGAATTCATCAAAAGGTCCAGAAAAATAATGGGTAGTGTCTATTTTTTATCCAAACCTTTTTCGGATTCTTTTTTATTAGCTAAATCTATCAAATACTAAGAATTAACCAAATGATAACTTTCAGTTAGCAATGTTGTTAGTAATATTGACTTGGCAACATGATACTAATTTGGAAGAGATAAATGAAAGTCAACATTCCAAAATATTAGTATTTTAACTAAGAATAGAGTTACAAAGTCATTAATAATAACCTAAAAATGACTAATATTTTGATGCATTACGAAAAATTGGGCTAATTAATAGCATTTTAATAGGTTTGGATAATATAAAAGAATCTGAAAAAGATTTGGATAAAAAATAGACATTATCCAAACATAATCAATAGATTAATAAAAAAATAAAAACATTAAATGGATAAATTTATTTCACCATAACACTACAAAATTTCAACTTCAAGGTTCCAAATATAAATCTCACAAGATGAACTTGCCCTTCTCTAAAAATCTTCCTTCTCCGGCATTTAAAAGAACCTCAAAACCTTAAAAAGTTTCGTAGGAAAATATCCCTTGGTGAGTTTGTAAGCTCAACAATTTAACCTTTTCATAAACAAAAATAAAACAAATGGTCATGGTCTCATCTCATGGACCAAAAGAAAACAGACAAATGCATGCACCGCCAAACCAAGGCACGATTAGAAGGGGAACGGATCAGATTAGAAGGGGAACGGATCAGGTCACTAATTTTATGGTTGAGTAACCATGAGTAACCAACCTACATCCTCTCTCTCCTGGAAAGCCTTTAATTTTCCCTTCCTTAATCTTTAACAGACGATTTCTCACTCGTTTTAAGTTGAAATTTAATTTTTTTTGCACAGTTAGATCATATTAATTGTGCTCTTCAAAATGATATCCACTTTGATATATTTTTCGAACAAAATAAATTGAGCCATTTTTTACCAGTCTATACCATATGGTATCGACTGGAATTGAAATAAGAGCATATTTATGGTTTGAAAAGCGTACCATGGTGGTATGAACAAACCAAGACTGTAGGATAGTTGAATACATGATAGTAGAAGTATATTAACTGTCATTTACGACTTTTATCATTGTGTACCACAAGATACCACCCTGTACCAGGGTGGTATTGTATGGTATTGTGTGGTATTTTTTGGTCATGTAATTTGTTAACTCAGAAATTTGTAGATCCAATAGATCATGATGAACTCGTTCCTTCTGTGCAAACGTTTTCAAAAACGAATTAAAAACGAAGAAAATATCATATGGTATGCAGTTGGTACCGAGAGGCCAGGATTTTTTTTCTCGAAAAATATTGAAAATTGATCTCATTTTGTAGAGCACGATGAACTCGTTCCATCTTAGCAAAAAAAAAAATTCGAGTTCAAACGAAAAAGATATGAGCCGATTAAAAAAGTTAGAGAAAATAAAAATAATTTTTAATTCTTCATCCTTAAATCTAGATTTTCTAAATAAAGCATTCATATTTGGTTATTAATGTTATGCACCGCCCATCAGAAGATAGGTGCCCGCTGCAATGCATGTGCGTTACATCTCGTTTCCTTTCCTGGCCCTTCACGTTCACGGCATTGCACTAATAATAATGATCCATTAAATGGGCTCCTCATTTGGGCTATGCTATTGGGTTATGGACCCATTTTGTTAGCTAATATTCACTCGGAATTTTAGCTTTCTATATAACAATGATAATATATGTTGCCATTAAAATGGGATCCTCATTGGTTGTGCTATTGGTGCCATTCATGAGATTTCTTTACTATGAACTCAATTTTTATAGTTTATGACATAAATGTTTCCGTACATTTCAATTCACTTTTCATTTTTGCACATAGCTGGTAAATATAATCTTAGAATCACTCAATCGAAGTGAGAAGAAGATATGATCATTTTGATCTTTGCTCATATTATTTTACTTAAAATAATATTTATTTCATTCATTTAAAAAAAATAATTAACACATTTTTTGAAAGATTTTATATTTTGTGGATCTTGGCACCCGTTAGAATATCGTGCAGTTTAAATTAAGGTATTGTCGTATTGATACATATGAAGCTTTGTAAGCTACTTTAAACCGTATGTTTAAAAGTTTGGTCATATTTGTAAAATACTAGAAATCTTTAGTTTAAAATGATTGTAAATGTGAATATTAAATTATCAATTCAATTTTTTAAAATATGTGTATAGACATTGTATATGTGTTTAGTACCCAAAGCATTAAATAAAAAAATAGATGGCTATATAATGTTACAAGATAGAATTGCGTTTTTCACTTCTATTACCAAAATGTTTGTAAATAGAATTGCATTTTTTGCTTACAACTGTAGTCAAAATCTTTATTTTAAAGGATAAAAATTTATGTTTTTACTCTTCTTAATTACCAAACACATCTTCAGAGGTTCACGATTTTGACTCGTTATCATCCTAATCAAGCCCCGTGAGGAACTCAAAGAAACTTTCTACCTCTTCCGTTTAGGTAAGCCACAACAAATGATTATGAATGCACCCACCAAAAATGCACCGAGCCTGAGGTGTAGCTTGTTCCCTGTCCAAAACGGCGTTGGAGATTTGGTCGAGCCACGTAATGTCCACTTGTCGAGCCGGCGCTGCCAAATAACGTTGCATGGATATTGATCACAAGACTGCCACAGCTACCCCTCCAAACCCTAACCTGTCGCCTCGCCGGGCATGCGCCGCGTCACAGTTCACCTCAGGCGAAGCCCAGCCAGCCACCTGCCACGGTTTGTGTTGCCGATTGATGCACCGCGCTACGCGTGCGTGTCTCCTGGCACCGGAGCTCACTCTTCTTTTTATTTCTTCTTCCTCAAAACTGTTTTCTTCATATATATGTGCGGAATTGCTGGCTACCACTGACTAGGTGTCTCCATATCCATAATGATCGAGCAGTGAGCACCGGTGCCAATTTTCCTCATCTGTGAATGTCATTTCACATTTGTTTGTTTTTTTTTCCAACTAATTGGACATGCATCCATAGTTATCAACGCCGCAGTACATTGATTACAATATGTCTGGGCAAAATAAAGAACCCCACTCTACTATTGACTACTTTGGTGTAGATCCCTTAAATGAAATGTTATTTAAATAATAAAAAGATGTGTATTTTAACATTATTCGAAATGTCTAAATTGTGTCGATGTAAACATCACCCACGTCCATGAAAACTCTATCTCAACTTCACTATTTGCCTTTTACTGCGGTAAGTTCAAATTAACCCAAATGAATCTCAATGATTGGCCTTAAAAGAATTATATAAGTGAAATAATATAAAAAAATCAGTTTTTATAAATTGTGTTTTTTAAACTCACTCATAGGTCCAATTGTGTCGAATTATCTAGTGATTTAAGATTTATCGGTTAATCAACTAAAACTATCAAAAACTTGTCACTTAAAGTTTGTACAAAGTTTTATGGTAGTTAAAAAAATTAATAGTAAGTTAAAATCTATACATAGCTTCTACACATTCAACACTTCAATTCAATAGGCAATATTCAAACCAATAAAAGTTGAGTTGCGATTTTAAAATTATCCTTAACTTATAAGATATACATAAATTAAATTAATCATTAAATTGTAATCAAAATAATCAAACACCAAAAAATACTTAAGGGAAAGTTAGTTGGCAAATGTCCTCTAATTTTTAGATTTAAGGTTTCTGTATATTTTTAATTCATAAATGTACAACAAATTTATTTAGTGTAATTGCTATTGATTCTTGTCTTTGTCTAAAGAGACTATGTTTCAAATCTGAGACTGAGAGATGGCAAATGGATTGGATTCATGGATTAGTGGATCCATGAAGCAAATGGATTGGTGGATTCCTGAATTGGATCAAATGGATTGATGGATTGGATTATGTACCCAATGACATCTAAACTTTGGATCAACTTGTAAATTTTAAAATTTTTAGGTATTAAAATGCAATTATAAAAACTTTAGGCACCAAAAATTAAATTTTCAATTGTATTTATCGTTGAAAAAAATTATAATTTCGGCATCAAATTATATGATATACAAATAGGTACTAAAATATAATTTACCAACAATCCATGAATCTACCAATCTGATTCTACTTCTTCTCTTTTTTTGTGATGACGAGTAATGGTGGAAGCGCTCCTGTGGTGACTGAGGGGAAGCCGGTTAAGCCATGGGCGCAATTATTTAGAATAGCGGAGGAAAATCGGTTGTGCTATGTTAAGCCTGAAGTTGTTAATGGGGGGTTTGCGGATGCCAAAGGAGGTTCGCGATGCTAGCGTGGCGAAGTGGAAGCTCTGTCTCGTCGGTCAGTTCCTCCAGTCTCCTCCGGATTTGTTGGTGGTTCGTCGTTGGGTGAATCGAATCTGGGGGCGTGATGGTCTGATTCGGGTATCGCTGCTCTTTGATCAATTGTTCCTCATCTAGTTGCCTTCCCAATCTGCATATGACTGCATTCTAAAGAGTGGGCGGTGGTTTTAGGGTGCCGCTAGGTGTGGATCATACTACTAGAAGAGGAGCTCGAATGGGGTTCGCTCGGGCATTGGTTGAGCTGAAGCTTGAAGGAATTTTCCCAGATAATGTGATGTTGTATCCAGATGAGGGGCCTCCAATTTTAGTTGGGGTAGAATACTGCCATTTACCAGATGTTTGTTCAAGGTGTAAGCTATTCGGCCCTTGTGACTGTGGTGGCAAACCCATGAAGAGAGTCTGGAAGCGTAAAGAGGTAAAAGAGTTGGTTGGAGTGGTTCCTGAGAGAATGGATCAAGTTGATAAGGGCAAGGTTGTATTGCAGGATCATGGAAATGATATAGTACTGCCAATTGCTAGTTTTTCTTATACCCCATCATCAATGATGATTGGTACAAATGTGGTGGCTTATGAATCTCCTAAGTGCTCCTCAGTAGGTCTTAACCCGGAAAAGTCTATTCAAGAGGTGGCTGTAGATGTTGATTCACCTGGTTTTCCATCGGATGCTGACTTTCAGCAGGTGATAAATGGGGTGAGGCCACACTGCTGGTCTCCTTCAGGTAGTCCTACTAGTGTTTTGCCAACTTCTAATTCAAGTTTTCATTTGCTGAGTGATTTGAGTGATATAGAAGAGGGCAGGTTGCAGGCAGCTCCAGTTAAGGGTGGAAGAAAGAAAGGGCGAAAGCCCTCTTCTTCATGAATGTCCTATTTTGGAATGTTAGGGGGTTCAACAGGCCCCCTAAGAGAAGGGACTTTATGAGAGTCCTGAGTAAGTTGAAGGTTGATGTGGTGGCTGTTTTGGAAACAAGAGTAAGGAAAGCGAAGGCTGAGGAGGTGTTAGAAGACTGTTTTGTGGGGTGGGAAAAAGAATTGAACTATGTTGACTCTGATTTAGGAAGGATCTGGTTATTCTGGTCTTCGGATATCACACTTGGTGTATTACGAAATGGTAAGAATTTGTTCATGCTCTGGTTTAGGGACAGGAGAAGATTCCATTCTTTCTTACAACAGTTTATGGCTCAAATGATGAAGCTGAAAGATGTTCTACGTATAGAGAGATGAGTAAGTTTTATGTAAAAGGTAGGCCCTTGGTTGTTGGTGGGGATTTTAATGCAGTACTCCATCCCTTAGGAACCTCTAACCTAACTGTGAAGAACTCTAGTATGAATGATTTTGAGGGTTCGTTGCTTGACATGCAGTTACTGGATTGTATAACTACAAGGCCTTGGCTTACCTGGACAAATAATTAGTCTGGTAATCCACTGGCTAGAAGGTTGGATAGAGTTCTAGTGAATGTAGAATGCATGGAGGCTTTCAAGGATTGTTCAATGGAGGCAGTGCTGGCTCCATTTACTGATCATTGTGGCATCTTGGTCTCTATTGTTTCGGGTATTAAATCTATGCCTAACGTTTTTAAATATTTTCAGTTTTGGGAGTCTCATCCAGAGTTTATGAGTATAGTAGAGCAGGCTTGGAAGATGAGGTAACGAGGAGTCCCTGGTATGTTATTTATTGTAAGCTCAAGTATGTGAAGAAAGCTTTGAAGAAACTTAATCGTGAAGTCTTTCATGATATAAGTGAACAAGTTAGGGTGGTGGAGCAACAGTTAATGACACTCCAGGCTGACATTCTGAACCACCCTACTGAGTTCCTCTTAAAAGAAAAAGCTGAAGTCTAGAAGCAATATGATGTTTTGAAAAGGCAGGAGGAGAGTTTTTTCTAGCAAAAGTCTAGAGTAAATTGGTTGGGGAAAGGTGATAAAGGTACAGGGTTCTTCCATTAGGAAGTGAAAATAAAGACTGCTAAGAAAGCTATTCGGAGATTGATAAATGAAGCGGGGGAGGAGCTCACTAATATTGATCAAATTGCTAAGGAGGCTGTGAATTACTATAAGGGTTTGTTTGGAGTGGTTAATCCCGAAATACAACTGATGCTGACTTGCTTGGATTACTAATTCAGAAAAGGGTTCCTGAAGAGGTTGCTGATCTATTATGTATGCATGCCAGTTTCTACTGATGAAATCCGGGTAGTAATGTTTGCTTTAAATGACCAGAAAGTTCCCGGGCCAGATGGCTTTTCAGCTGGGTTCTTTAAGCATACATGGCATTTAATTAGAGAGGACGTCACTGCAGGTATCTTGGATTTCTTCTCACAAGGTAGACTACTTAGTGGCATTAATGCATTAATAGTTTCTCTATGCCCTAAAATACCTAGTGTTGTGAGATTAAAGGACTTTCGTCCTATATCATGTGTGAATGTATTATACAAGTGTGTCTAAAAAAAAAATTAGCGGACAGATTGAATTTAGTAATGCCTCACATCATTAGCTTGAATCAGACGACATTTATCAAGGGTAGGCGCATTATGGATAACATATTACTTGCACAAGAATTGGTCAGTGGTTATGGTAATAAGCAACTTTCTACTAGGTCTGCAGTGAAACTCAACTTAATGAAAGCATTTGACTCAGTGCATTAGGACTATTTGTTCAAGGTTATGGGTATTATGGGGTTCCCTGACTTGTACATTAAATGGATTCGAATCTGTCAATCTACTGCTCACTTTAGTATCAGTTTGAATGGCGGGTTATGTAGTTTCTTTAAAGAGCACAAAGGAGTTTGGCAAGGGGATCCCTTGTCACCATATATGTTTTGTATAGCTATGGAGGGGTTATCTGCATTACTGAATCAAGCAGCAGTGCAGAATCGTTTGCCTTATCACGCTCTCTGTAAGAAGACACTCTGAATCATCTGTGCTTTGCAGATGATTTACTCATCTTCTCTACAGGCTTGGGGAAATCTCTTTTGAAGATAAAGGACTTATTGAGTGAGTTCTATCGATTTTCTGGGCTGAAATGCAACCCAGAGAAGTGTGAGGTGTATTTTGGTGGTGAATCTGTGAAATATAAGGCAACTGCTCTACCTGTATCTGGATTTAAGGAAGGTTCTTTACCTATTCGGTATTTAGGACCCCCCTTGATTTCTGGTAAGTCGAAGGATTCAGATTGTGTGTGTTGCTTGAAAAGTCAACAAAGAAAATCATATCGTGGCGTTCAAAGAAGCTGACTTATGCGGGACGGATACAGTTAGTATCTTCAGTTTTAATGGGGGTGATTCAATATTGGCTTTAGCTGTTCTTATTCCCTAAAAAGTTTCTTCAAAAGCTGCAGAAGATCTGTTCGGACTTCTCATGGCGTGGAGAGGAATCTGGAAGGGCAAAAGTGGCATGGGAGCGGATTTCTAGACCTAAGAAGGAGGGGGTACTGGGCGTACGTGACTTGTTTACATGGAACAGAGCATGCACTGCCATGATGTTCTAGCTCCTCATGATGTGCTTAGGAGGCCTTTGGGTGGCTTGGATGCTTGCTTACAGGTGCAGGGTAATAGACTTTTCGAATATGACGATTCCTGCATCTAGTCCTTGGGTCTGGCAAAGAATTTTGGCAGGGTAAGAAGATGGTGTTGTACTCAGTTCGAGAGGTCTGGAAAACCCTGAGACCTGTTCATAATCGAGTAAACTGGTACAAACTTCTATGAGGAAAGAATCATATACCTCATTGGAGCTTTATCTCTTGAATTATAATGTTGGATGCAATGGTTACGAAGGCAAAACTGTTGAAATGGGGACAATTGCAGGATGATAGTCGTATCTTGTGTGGTGTAGGTAGTGAGACAAGAGAACATTTGTTCTTTGACGGTAGTTTTTCAAAGTGCATGTTGATGAAAGTGGGATTGCAGGTTGGAAGCGGCTCTTGGGACTCGCGGGTTGACGCAGCAATGTCTATAGCTGCTAAAAATAGTGTGTGGGGGCGTATGATTGGATTAATATGGTGTTCTGTGTCTTCTTTTTTCTGGTAGGAGAGATGTTGCAGGAGCCATGGGGAACAACCAAGAGATGCTGGGATAGTTTGTGAGCTATGGTTGAGTGAGTTACGGTTTGTTGTGGGAGCTTTCCCTTCTTTGTTGAGAAATTATAGTAGTATTGGACTAGTGTAGAGGGACTGTGAGCCAAAAACCTTGTATTGTGGGTTGGGTAGCAGCTAGTGGAAGTTAGTTGGGGTACTTTCTTTGGTTTCGGAGAACACCAATTTGGGAATTCTCTGCTTAGTTGTATCAGGTGTGGTGTTTTATCACCATGTCTTCTCTAAAAGTTAATAAACAGGAACCTGATTCAACGAAAAAAGAAAAAAAAAACTCTACCATTCTAATTGGATGGATTAAATAGATTGAATTACTTGGATATATTTAAGTGAATGGAGTAGATTGGATTGGTGGATTAGATACAAAATTGACACCTCTAACGAAACTAATGTATTTTTTCTTATGAATAATTAATAAATAAATGTGGAGACAAATTTATTACTACTTTTGCTGGAAAAAAAATTGATATATTGAAAAACTACTCTCAACTATGTAGATGAGGTAGCCATCATTCGAGAATTTCATACTAGGCAGAAAATTCAATCCAGAAATAAGTGAACTACTTACTTCCAACGGAACTTATCTCGCGAGTAACCAAACTTAGGTAGATTCTTCTCTTCAGGTTGTTTTACAAGGATGTCACCAATCAAAGCATCATTTTCGATTTACTTCGTCTTAATTGAAAGTACAATTATCAGAATATTCTAACCTATTCAACTTCATAACTGGTAGGAAACTATTTCTATTTGTTGAGTTATATCAATTTCTTAATAATAACTAGTTTGTGATCTAGTTGGTTAGCCGGATTACAATAGGTGATCGACTTGTGAAGCGGAGTGGAAGCTGAAGTAAGAGCGGGAGAGCATCTATTTCCAGATAATTGTATATTTTAAATATGAATAGAGCATTAATATTATATTATTTAAAAATATAAAAAAATTTATATATTATAAAATTTTAGACAAAATAGAACAACAAACTTCAATTTTTTATAATTTAATTTATATACCCATACCAAAAAGGAAATAAAAAGGTTTAATAAACCATTCGAATGATTTTTTTACCATTACCTAAATTTTCTTTTGTGTTTTAAATTTCATTTATAGAAGAAAAAATAAATGTATTTATATCCCTCGGGATGGAAAACGGGTGGACATGGCAGATATCTCAATACCCATACCCGCCCTACATCAAGCGTGGTTCAGGTCCGGTAATACTCTCAAGGGTACGTGGCGGGCCGGGTCGACCAATTCTCACATGTGATTTGAAATAAGTATATAAAAAAATAATTTTTAACAAAGAAAAATACTTCATGAATGAAAATAGTGATAATAGAGTGAGTAATTGAGTCTAAATAATTGAAACATAAAATTGTGTACCTATTTAAAGCTTTGGAGGTGAGAAAATGATTGAAAAATTCAAATCATGAGAAATACAAATTTGAAAAAAATTGAGATAGAACTGGTAATGAATGGAGTAGGACGGGGCAGGAAGGAATTAGTGACCCATGCCCCGCTTCACGATATAGCGGGCTGGGTAATACATGCCCGAATGTGGGTTAGGCTGGGTAATACTTAGAGTGGTGGGTTCAAATTGTCAACCCTACATATCCCCTCTTAGCGAAACACCAAGTTTCCCAAATGGCACTCATTACCCCCATCCCTTGTGTTGATCTCGGGGTTGTAGCCGACGTCAAGTTTTTTTATGTTGGGCACCGAAGTCGGTCGACTACCACCTTTCACCTCGAACTTCGCTCGGAATGTTAGATGCGGTCGCCTCCTGCAAAACGGGTCCGCCGACCGATCTCGACGGGCACACTCTCCGACGCTCAAGTTAGTGATGGGGTTGAGTAGAGAGGAATATGACCTCAAAATGAAAGATGAGGGAATGAAGTTGAGAATGAATATATGTGCTAATCATAGCGAGAGTTCACGAGTCTAGGCATTGGTATTTTTTCTTACCTCAATCTGGAGACGAAGTGTCCTTTTATAGAGGCCTCTAGACGAACATGAAGGGAATATGTGTCTCCCTCATGAGCTTGGTGGTGTGGAGAGAGGACACGTCATAGGGGAACATGGCTAGAGGTTCTAAATGACTTGGGGTGGGCGGAGAATCCAAGGTTGTCGAGTAACCTGGGGTTGTTGACCATGGGGGTGATCGGAGTGACCCCGGGATGGCCGAGATGACCCAAGGTTTTTGACCTCGGTAGCCAGAGTGACCTTGAGGTGGGCTAGGTGATCTGAGGCGATTGACCCCGTGGTGGCCGGAGTGACTCCAAGGTGATCTGGGGTGATTGATCCCAGCGGGCTGTAGTGACCCCAAGTTGACCCAGGGTTATTAACCCCGGGTGGCCGGAGTGACCCCAAGGTCACCCGAGGTGATCGACCCCGACGAGCTTGAGTGACTCCAAGATGACATAGGGTGATTGACCCCAGGTGGCCGGAGTGACCCGGCGTAGGCTAGGTAACCCGAGATAATTGTCCTTTGAGTGGCCGGAGTGACGCCAAGGTGCCCCAAGGTGATTGACCCCGATTGGACAGAGTGACCTCGGGGTGGGCTAGGTGACCCGAGGTAATTGAACACAAGGTAGCCGGAGTGACTCCAATGTAACACATGGTGATTGACCCCGAGTGGCCGGAGTGACCCCGGGGTGGACTAGGTGACCCAAGGTGATTGATCCTAGGGTGACCAGAGTGATCCAAGGTGACCCGGGGTGATTGACCCCGACCGGCTAGAGTGACCTAGGGTGATTGACCCCGGGGTGGCCTGAGTGACCCTTGGATGGGATAGGTGGCCCGAGGTGATTGAACCCGGGTTGGTCGACAGTGATCGAGGAGGGTTGCTGATTATGGACTATCTAGTAACACTTTCGTCAAATTAGAATTTTTTAATTTGGGGTCCATCTCCTTGATATTACGGTTTCTCATCATTAATCAATTTACGTTGATGTTGATTATCAATCCTTCATTCCTTTCTTTCATAAAAGTCTTATTAGTCTTCAAAATTCCTAGATTACAATACATAAATTTTTTGTACTAGTCCAAACAATCCAAAGATAAATGACCACCTTAATAATCTCATCCAATTTAGCTCTTCCAATCAAGTCCTCATTTCTCAATCTGGTTGAGTTCACAACGCCATTCGCCAGTAAAGAGCATAGATTTTACATAATTGTACTCGATAGTTCTGTTGATCCGAACCCTGTAGAGAGCTTGTTTTACTGTCAAATAATTTTCATTGTCACTCTCTCCCACCATATCTATACCTTTCTGATGAAACGAACTGGTTGTTTTCTTTCAACCGCATTCGTTAACTCACAAATTCCCCTGCATAATTCATCATTCAAAAGATAATAATTGCGAATGTTTTCCAAATTCCTCTAAGTTTGCATTTTTTGTATTCTAAAGCAAGAGCGTCAACCTATGTCTCTAGAATTGTGTGACTTAAGGATTACATGTTATACAATGTGTAAATAGGTATCTCCACGATTCTACTGCCCACTTTTACCTTGTTTCAATCTCGGTTCAATCCAATTTTATACCAAATTCAAGTGTGGTCTCATCTCAATTTTATCTGGTTCTATACTGAATCGATCGATGCCTACCATTACCAACAACTACCACAAATGCCACTAATAGAAAGTATACTTCTAAATCACAAGTAAAATATTTCAAACATGAGCAATATTGTGATAAAACTAACTATTATAAATGATAAAAACAAAATTCATTCAACCAATCGAGTAAATAAAAAGTTAGTGCATGCCTTAAACTGCTTTATTTACCTAACTAATCAAAATGAATAGTCATATTCATCTTCACTCATTAAAATGTTCTTGCCTTACAAATTCATGAACACATCAAAGTCAATATAGTTTCATGATTGTTAAGTCCAATCATGTCAGAATAGCAAGAGGTTTAAGATTTAGTGGTTAATCGAGATAAACCGTTCTGAAAACCAATCACATATAGTTTTCGTAAAGATATTATTAACTTATGTTAACTATGAAAGACTTATGGGGCTAGCTAACCTTGGAGAAAAAGTCCTTCAATTTTCAGATATTAGCTTCGTATATGTTTTCAATATAGAAAGATACACAAAATTTGTTTAGTGCAATTGGCTATGATTAGTGTATGTTTTCAGTTTAGAAAGATACACAAAATTTGTTTAGTACAATTGATTATGATTCTTATCTTTATCTGAAGATACCGTGGTTCGAATTTCAATATTTATGCCTTTTATCTAGAAATAGTAAATAATTTTGAAGACAGGCGGTGTCTTCAATGAGACGCTCGGGATTATGGGTGGCGGATCGCCAGTGAAGGCGACGAAGGAAGGGGTAGTTTGGTTGCCTTGGTCATTTGCTATGATTTCCGTCTTGCCGTACCGAGAGACGGTGATGCATGAGTAGGTCATCCCGAGGTCAATTCCGATAACTACCTCTCCACTATTTTCATTCTCCGGCTTCAGCATTGTTGCTGCGAAGTTAGGGCGCACGACGGACAACAGTAGAGAATGCTAGTGAATTAGGCGACTATGTTGTATTTATATAGCTTTCGATTGGGGTGGGTATTACGGCATGGACGGGTGGGTATAGAGATACTGAACTGGTTGGGTTGTGCGGGTTAATTGAGATGATTAAATAATTTTATAATTAATATTTTTAATGATGTGTCATGTTGACTGGGCAAAAAGTAGCGGAGTTTGGATGGGAGTGGACGAATTGACCAATTCGTTATTCACTCAAACTTGTTTTATCGAAACGTGAAAAATTAAAAGATTATGACCATTTTGTACAAAGTGAATAGGTTTATAACTATTTTAATAATTAGCCCTTCTTTATGTACTATGGCAAGGGTTAAAGGCTTAAAGCAAATTTCTATTGCACCCTTATTAATTAGCTATTAACTTTATTTCCTGGTAATTATTATTATTATTATTATTATTAACCAATCAACATTATAATTCAACTATTTTAAATTTTTTGAATATTTTTCATTGATGTAATTTAACTGTAACCATAAAATTTGTAAATTTGGACTCGATATCGATTCTACAAATAAAGAGAAAGGATCACGGATCAGAATTTAATTGTTAAACACATTTGATGATTTGGTAGTACCACTCTTATTGTGATACTATCTCCAATGAAGTTTATCTTATAGATATTGTCATCAAAGATAGTTTATCTGAATGGTTAACTGCAAATATAATAATGAATTATAGTAATGATGATTTAATTTTTAGCTTGAGTGCAAGTTAAGAAATAAAAAAAGTTCAAAATAATGACGTCACACGAAAAATCGAGACTTCCATGGATGCTTAAAAATTGAGAAATTTTAAAATGTTGATAAATACCAAACATTATAGGGGGCAAATGGATTGATTGGTTTTATGGATTGAATTTGTGGATACAAAGATTGGATTTTTACATCCAATTGACATTTAGAAACTACACTATCATAAAAATTTAGATATCAGAGCTGGTTTATGACTTGATATCAGAGCTGGTTTGTGGTAAGTTGAGTTATTGTGGTAAGTTGGTTTATGACTTGATATCAGAGCTGGTTTGTACTTGAGGTCACGCCCTGACGATCCCCAATATTTACCGTTGTCTTTCAAGCACATGGTATGATGTGGTTTGTGCAAACTTCAACCCCATGAGTTGGCTTTCGTTTAAGGAGGCAGTAAGGAAGTGGTTAAGTACCATACATGAACCTCTCTCAACAACTCGAGTTATTGAGATCAATAGGTTTCTGTAGGTTGTAACCATAATTATGTAGTCAGTTCTTGGTTGACCGTTAAACACATTATGCTTACCGTTAATTGCACCATTTATATTAGTCGGTTAAATGTAACCATGTAGTCGGATATCTGTTTTTTTTTTTTTTTTTTGTTAACTGGACAACGATTAAGCAAGTATTAGACAAGGTTATTCCAAAATAACTGATCAGTAACCTAACCACCTCCTCCTTTTTCAATTGTGCATTTTTGTAGAGTTTTTTTACTTAAGTATGTGTTCTTTTTTAAGTTGTTACTATTGAATAAACCGTAATTTAACATAGATATCAGGTCATTATAAACTCAATCGAACACAAGTACACAATAACACCATTCTACCTTCAAATTTGATTAAAGAAGCAGAAAAGAATAAGAGATCCAAGAACAATTACTCAACTCATAAATCCCACCTAATTACATGAAATTTTAAATGTTATTGAGTGTTGTCGAGCTACTAGGCGCAAGTTCAACTTTCTATTGCGCTCTTCTAAAGCCATTCCTTGAAATTATTCTCATTTTATTTTAAGTCACTATTACGACTAGGGTAGGCAAAGGGTTTGCAGGCCTTCAAACTTCCATTATTTTTTACCTATGCTTGCAGCTCATGGATGCCTATTATATTCGGCCTTAACTATGATCATGATTGTAGAATCGGTGAGTTGGTTAACTATTTAATTGTTGGTTAGTAATTAGCTAAATTTAGATTGACTATTTACTAATTAATTGGTTATCGATGTAACCGTTAACCATTGATTCCAGTACGGTTAGTTATACTATTAACAAAATAACCCTTTACCAACCCTATTTTCAACCGTTTATGAACCCACTACTCCAATGAATAGGATTACTTAATTGATTTTTTGGTTGATGCATTTGATTGAATTGATGAAATAGTTTCAAATTATCACCTCTACCAAACAGTAATTGATATCCAAATAACATAGCACTCGAAATCCGGCAAAAAATTGTAAACTATAATTTTTTTTATAACCCATCTTTTTCCGATTAATGGAAGTCGATAACGCGAACAAGGGTTGCCTTTCAAAATGGAGTAGGACATTGCACAACTTATCCATGGGAGGTGGAGAATCGGTGTGATGGAGTAGAGGGTCAAACTGACTTTAAAAGTAGGGAATAAAAGATTAGGTAAGAACGTGGAAAGTCGTAATTTGATAAATTTGCATAAGAAAATCTCACATGGGAATATAGGATTACTACCAGAAACGAATATGCCAAGAAACACCATAAACAAAACAATCAAGAAAAATTAGAAAAATATACTAATAAATAAAAATACATCAAAATGCTAAAAATGGCCGAAGTTCCTATCCGTAACTTTTGGTTATGTATAATTAATCATTCATTTGATGGTAAGATCATTATATAATAGTGCTAAAATGATAATATGAAGTCTTAATGGTAAGATCATAGTATGGTATGACAATATCAAGATAGTATGAAGCCTGATCGTAATGGTAAATCATGGTCTAATAATGCTAAGATGACAATAAACAATTGCTTTGAAGGTATATTTTTTCGTCAAAATATAACAATGAATACGATCGTAAAGTTTATAGTGAATGCGTTATTTTCGTGTAACTTTTTTTCAATTTATGAGTTAAACTGAATGAATATGAGCGAATTAAGAAAAACGAGAGATGACCTCAAATGAATATCTGCAAATTATGGTTTTAACTTTTAATTAATTTGAGTTATGTAAGATAAAGCAAATCTTGGCTATGGTTTCGTAGGGGGTGAAACGGGTAAACCCATTTTTATCAGAAATTATTGCTATATAGAGTTTGTTGGAAATTTGGTTGAACTCTATTAGTCGAATCACACCAATTTGAATCGAAACAACCAAACAGATTTGGGTTGGACCAACGAAACCAATATGAAATTAGACCAGTTAAATCAAGTATATGCGTGAAAACATTAGGTCATATCCAAATGAACATTTCCAGTAACCTAAGACTGTTATGGGACAATCCAAGTACTATATCGGAAATACAAGGAAAGGAACACTTGTATATTAGTGTCCACCTAACCCAATTATTACGAGGCCTTTTGGGGAGGACACGCAAAAGTAAAACCGTGCGAGTTTGGCCCAAAGCGGACGATATCGTACTAATTGAGCTCCCCGGTTATGACAAGTGGTATCAGAGCCTGGTTCGGCGAATCCAGGGCGGTGGACGTCAGTTCGGTGGGAGTGGGACCATCATTCGGTGGCCTCGGAATTTGCGATTCGCATTTGTTTGGTGGATCCAGGAGAGATCCGCGTTTGGGCTTGGCGGATTAAGAGAGATTCGCGTTTGATTTGGCAGATCAAAGAGAGTTCTGCGTTTGGAAAAATCCTTGTACCAAGAAGCCCATCGATACAAGGTGTCTGGCGGATCAAGATAATTGTTGAGGTGAGGACACAAAGTTCGTGGTCCTTGTCTTAAGGGGAGGATTGTTATGGGACAATCCAAGTACTACATCGGTAATACAAGGGAAGGAAGCCTTGTATATTAGTGTCCAACTAGCGCAATTAGTACAAGGTCTTTTGGGGAGGACACCTAAGAGTAAAACCGTGCGGGCTTTGGCCCAAAGAGGACAATATCGTACTAATTGAACAGCCAGATTTTGACAAGTAGTATCAGCCTGGTTCGGCGAATCTGGGGTGGTGGACATCAGTTTGGTGGGATCCTCACTCGCTGTCCTCGGGATTTGAGATTTGCGTTTGTCTGGCGAGTCAATGGTGATTCGTGTCTGGTTTGGTGGATCGAGGAGAGATCCACGTTTGGGCTTGGCAGATCAAAGAGAGTTCCGCATTTGGGAAGCAGATCAAAGAGTGTTCCGTGTTTGGTAAAGTCCTTGTACCGAGAAGCCCATCGATACAAGGCGTCTGGCGGATTAAGATAATCGCTGAGAAGAGGACACGAAGTACGTGGTCCTTGTCTTGAGGGGAGGATTTTTATGAGGACAACCCAAGTACCATATCGGAATACAAGGGAAGGAACCCTTGTATATTAGTGTCCACCCAACCCAATTAGTACGAGGCCTTTTGGGGAGGATACCCAAGAGTAAAACCGTGCCGGCTTGACTCAAAGCGGAAAATATCGTACTAGTTGAACTTTCTGATTATGACAAGTGGTATCAGAGCCCGGTTCGGCAGATCCGGGGCGGTGGACGTCAGTTCGGTGGGACCCTCATTTGGTGGCCTAGGGATTTGCAATTCGCGTCTGTTTGGTGGATCCATGAGAGATCCGCGTTTTGGGCTTGACGGATCAAGAGAGATTCGCATTTGATTTGGCAGATCAAAGAGAGTTCTGCATTTGGAAAAACCCTTGTAGCGAGAAGCCCATCGATACAAAATGTCTGGCGGATCAAGATAATCGTTGAGATGAGGACAAGAAGTTTGTGGTCCTTGTCTTGAGAGGAGGGTTGTTATGGGACAATCCAAGTAGCACATCAGAAATAGAAGGGAAGGAACCCTTGTATATTAGTGTACAACTAGTCCAATTAGTGCGAGGCCTTTTCGGGAGGACACCCAAAGCAAAATCGTGCGAGCTTGGTCCAAAGCGGACATTCTCGTACTAATTGAGCTCCCTAGTTAGACTTAGGATATGGTCAGTAACCATTGGTTACTGACATATGAGTAACTAAATCTGAATCTTTAGATCTAAGTGGGCCCAGAAATCCAGATCTAAGGGTTGTCAATTAAAGACATTTTATTTTTCATAGTTTTCTTAATCGGCTCTTATCTTCTTCGTTTAAACTCGGATTTCAATTTTTTTTTTTTTGCACAGATGGAACGAGGTCATTGTGCTCTACAAAATGAGATCAATTTTCAATATATTTCAACAAATTTTTTTATACTACATGTTTCCAACTACATACCATATGGTAACTTCTTCGTTTTTTAAAACGTTTGCTCAAAAGGAACGAGTTCATCATGATCTACTGGATCTACAAATTTCTGGGTGAAAAAAATACTGGACAAGAAATTACCATATTTTACCACTATGGTATGCGAGTGGTAACCAGTGGCAGATCGAGGACTGGGCCAACCCAGGCCCCGGCCCAGCCCTCCTCCGGATCCAGAATTAGTTTAGTGCTTATAAAATTTTTCGATTTAGATATTTGACCCAGTGCTATTTAAAATCTTGTCTAGTTTTATTAGATAATAGGATTTTGTGTAACTAGGAAAATGGTTCACATGAACATATCCAAACCATTACTCTAAATTTATACTAAATTTTCTATAGCCCCAATGATTTTATTTGAAAAAAGACATGAAAACCTAAAATTGTAAAGTTTCATTAAAATAAAATAAAAACTCTAAACTAAAGCACACCCTTCCTTGCAAAATTCACAAAATTTCCCAATCCCCCCAAAACAAAACAAGAACGAGGAGACGAGCATATCCAAAATGGATTTCTCCGCCAGCCCGTCGAGCTGGTTTTTTTTTCATTTTTTTTATTAAGAAAATATTTACAAACTTGTTGAGTTATCATTTAGATTGCGTCAATTGAGTGGGGCACTAGATTCTAACTGTTCTTTCTGGTGTTTTGATGAAGAAAATATTTACAAACTTGCTCAAGAGTTTAGCCTCGAGACTTTGAATGCTATGAGATGCATTCTTTGGAGAATGCACTACTCATGTGTAGGGATGGCAATCAAACCCATGACCGCGGGTATCCGACCGCCCCCGACCCAGTCAATGCGGGGAATCCCCGCTTTGACCGGGTATGGGTAAAACCCGCAAAAAGTTTGATGGGTATGGGGCGAGTATGGTTTTAGCCTCCCCCGCCCCATACCCATCCACATACCCGCCCCACCGAGATAATTTCTTCATATATAAAAAAAAATATGTGCATCAAATTATAATCTATCAATGATGATGAGGATAACTTGAGAAAATAAATAGTAGAAATGCAATTGATTGACCACCTTAATCAAAATCTAATTCATTTCTCTCAATTCTCATTTCACTCTTTCACTTTCCCCCTTGTCAACAAGATTATGTTAGTTAATTGTTATTTAGTAGATATATCAGAGTTAGAACATAATAATTTGAAAAATATTATACTCTATATTATGTATTAATGGTGATTTTAGGATCATAATCTTTGAACCATATTAAAAAATGACCGTGTTTTATTGACTTCATGATATAATATGTTCGTTTAGAATTATAATTAGAACTTTTCTTGTAAGTTTTAGGTATAATAATGTTGGATGTACGGGTATGGGTATTACCCATTGGTACCGGAAACCCACGGGTATGGGGATGGGTTTGCAAAACATTCCCCCGCATGGGTATGGGGCGGGTATGGGTTTGGGTATTTGAAGATGGGTATGGGGATAGTTTAAGCAAACCCGCCCCAAACCCGCCCCATTGCCATCTCTACTCATGTGAGGAAGATAAAGTTTCTTCTCTTGCAAAATTATTAGAGAAGCTGGAGGAAACCGGGATGGACACACAATACAAATTGATTTGTTGGTTGATTTGTCTAGTGTTGACCTAGTCGTTTCAACAACTACCATGGAGAGAATATTTTCAGCAATGGAACATAAACATTGATTTGTGCAACAAAATGAGCGATGAATTTCTCGTTGATTACTTAGCTATTTTCTTTGAAAAAGAGTATATTATCCGTATGAATGGAGATTATATTATTGATGAATTTGCTAAATTAAAAGACCATCTTATATAATTGCCATTGTAATGAAAACTATATTATTATATATTTTTGTTTAAGGGTATCTAATATTCTATTCAAATGCGGCCCAGTGCTCTCTTATGTCCTGGATCCACCGCTGGTGGTAACTTGTAGTAAACAATGATGAAAGTCGTAAATGACAATTAGTATACTTTTACTATCATGTATTCAACCTTCTTACCATATTGGTATGCTCATACCATCACGGTACGCTTTCTTACCATATAAATGGTTCTTCAATCAAAAATGGTAGGGGACATTATTTAATACCATATGGTAATGACTGGTAAAAAATGATTCAATTTTTTGTACTAAAAATTTATCAAAGTGGATATCATTTTAAATAGCACATCTGATTTATCTGTGCAAAAAAAAAATCGACTTAAAATGATAGAGAAATCATTCATTAAAAATTAAAGGTGAAAAGATAAAATACTTTTCAGGAGAAATAGGAATGCTGATGTGTACGGATTACTTATGGTTACTCACCATAATATTACTGACTTGATCCGCTACCGACTTATTACAAAGACTTTACCGAAGATGAGAATTTTTTTTTTGTAATTAAAGAAAAGAAATGTGGCCCGCTACTATATCACAATTCTAGTCTTTCGATTTTGAGCTATGGTACCAACAGTCTCGTCCGTGCAAAAAAAAAAAAAAAAATTCATCATATAAACAGCGTAAACATAATGTAAATTCTCTACAAGTTGAACAATCTTGTGGTGGAACAGATTCACCGTGCAAAAACAAAATAAAGCAGCAGCATGCATTGCAGACTACTTGGCATCAGTGGAACGGAAGCACTGCCTGTCAGTGTGGCAATGTAATGTGCGCGGCGGGTGGAATGGAACAAAGCAAACAAATGGCACTCTCTCCTTGCATGCAACACATCACAGCTGGTCGGTAGGATCTGCTTCTTCATTATACAATTCTAATCAATAATAATAATAAATAATAACCAAAAAGGCCAAGGTTAGCTAACTACTAACCACGGTCAAGAACAAGATTAATAACTCCAACCATGGACCGAGTCCCCCCACCAAAAAAAAAAAAAAATCTATCTCCAAAACCCAGACCCCAAGAAGGTTAACAAGTTATTAAACAACAAAATCATATATTAGAGAGAAGAGAAAAAAATAATTAGGGAAAAGGAAAGAAATGATAGAGAAAGGGAGACTGTTCCACCTTTGAAAATGAGAGCATTTGAGGAGCAGAACTGTGGCCATCCGCCATAGCCATAGATTTTATTAAATTCCATGTGGCGAAATCAGTCCAATCCAAACAACACCCCCCAAATCCATTAAAAGGGGGCACTCACCCACTCTCTTTCTTCATCTTCCTCCACCAAAAAAAAAAAAATTTATTATAATTGGGAAGGAATCATCCTTTCTTTCTTTCTATCTTCATCTTCTTCTTTCCATTTCCTGCCAAACCAACACAATTTCTCTACTACAAGAGAGCTCTCCCATTTAGCAGTTTTCCCCTCCCTCCCTCTCTCGAACAACTCAACAACACACATTCTTCATCATCTCCCATTTCCTCACTCAGACGCTTTTCCTTTCCTTTGACGGAAAGTTGATCCCTCTACAACACCATCACTGCAAACCCCCGATCATTGTTTAATCCTTAGAGGGGGGAAACAGTCTCTGTTCTGGAATCAGTCATACGAAGAAAGATTCCTCCTTTGTCCTTCTCTCTCTGTCTGTAGGAGATGCATTGAATTGAGTCCTAGTTTGGTTTTCCCTGCTCTGTTTCGTAGCTTGTAGTTGTCATTACCGCGTTTTTTGGGGGGTGGGTTTGTGTTGATTTAGCTTCAAGGGATGATTGAGGTTTTCTTTCCCTTCCTCGCTTTGTCTAGTTGTCTTCAAGACTGATCAAAGCAGCAGAGCCAGAGAGCAGTCAAATTAGCTTGGAGTTTTCTTTAAGTCCGGAGAAAGCGAAACAGGGTTCCCATTACAAATACAATCTTCTTCGGCGAGGAGGTTCGATCGGAATACCCAAATCGGAAAATTCTGTTGCCTTTCTTATCCGGAACGGAAAGTTAGAAACAGAAACAGGGGAGTTTCGCTTTTCTTTTCCTTTTCTTGTCTGGAAAACTTTCCTTTCCTTTTCTCCTCTTCTCTCTCCTTTGGTCTTCGCAAATTTATCTCGAAAAGAAAAGGAAAAAAAAAGATAAACGTTAGAAATTTGAGAGTTTTTTTTTTTTGTTATATGTTTCGTTTCATCTTCGTCCCCGTTTCCTAATCTGGTCTGTCAGTCTTCTCCCTCTCAAATCTGGGGAATCCCTAAAAATTCTCTCGAGAGACCTTCCCATTTCACGGCCCCTTCTTTCTCTCTTCCCCTGTTTTACCTCTGTTTTCCCTCTTCAACGAGTCCCTCTGTTTTCTTTAGGCTTGGGGGAGAAATTGAAATTTTTTTTTTCTTTCTCTCCTCCTCTGTCTCTCTCTTTCTGGCCCTTCCACATCTCTCTCTTTTTTTATTTTTGCCCTTTAATTTTTTTTAAAAACAATGATTTCGGACAAAGGGTCAACACAATCGAACCTCGATTGCTTCCTCCATTTCACTACCCCTGTAGTTGAATCTCATTCCCTGCCAAAGGTTCGTCTTTCTCTTCTTCCCCCCCGCTCAATTGATAATTCAATTTTGAAGCTTGTGTATGATTTGGGTTTTGCCTGTTTCTGTTTTGCAGTCGGAGATGAGGAACTTGAATCGGCTATGGCATCCATGGGAGAGGGAAACGGTGGAGTACTTCACCCTCGGCGATCTCTGGAACTGCTACGACGAATGGAGCGCTTACGGCGCTGGAGTGCCCATTTCCTTGAACAATGGCGAAACTTTAGTTCAGTACTACGTCCCTTACCTCTCCGCGATCCAAATCTTCACCAGCAATTCCTCCTCCGTCAACGGTCTCAGGTGCGTTAGTAACATTACACATTCATTTAATACGGTGACAAGAAAAAATTATAAGAAAAAGAGCAAACCCACATGGAACTTCCCCTGCAATTAATGATCAAGAATATTGTTCCATTGAATTCCTGGTTTTTGGTGGGGTTGTTCCTCTGTTTCAGTCGATACAGGGAAGAAACAGAGTCGGGCGATGGAGAAACGAGTAGCGATTCTTGTAGCGACGAGAGCTGTAGATGGGGTGACGGGTGTTCATCCGATGAAGGTGGCTCCGAACAGGAAACCCTTTGGCATCTAAACGACAGATTGGGGTATCTCTATTTCCAGTACTTCGAGCGATCCACGCCTTATGGAAGAGTCCCTTTGATGGATAAGGTAAAAATTCTCCAGAAAATTTCAGAGATTTGGGACATAAAGAATCAGTTTTGCTGGGTCATACGAAATTCCCAGAACTTCTGCAACTCTTTCGAGAAATGTGGATTGCTCCAAAAAACGGCACCATTTTCATCAGAATCGGCTTTTTTGGGTTCCCTGTTCATTGATTAATTAATTCATAGCTCTTAGATTCTCCTTTCATTAGAAACAGGGGATGGGGAGAGGAGAAGTAACAAGAATCAATCTAGTGAGAATGCTAATTCGTTTTCAAGTGTTCGGAAGAAGAAGAATTCTGGGGTTATTTTTGGCTGTATTCTTTTATCTAAATCGAAGGAAACAAATGGGGTGGCATCGAACTATAATCACTTTTGTCCATTCTTGCAAATAAAGCCATGCAACTTTTGGGTTTCCTTTCTTTCCCTTTGTTAATGCTTTTGTAATAATAATCGTGAATAATAATACTAGCATATCTATATCTTTATGGTTGCAGATTAATGGATTCGCTCGAAGATACCCAGGATTGATGTCTTTGAGAAGTGTGGATCTCTCCCCTGCTAGTTGGATGGCTGTGGCGTGGTAAACTCTTCACGGCAAAGTCTCTGTTTGATTTGTCTTCTTTTCTTCCGTGACCAATTTGTGGCAATCGTGTCAACACTTGGGTTTTCTTTTGTTTTGTTTCTGTTATATAGGTACCCAATCTACCACATACCAATGGGAAGAACAATCAAGGATTTGTCGACATGCTTCCTTACTTACCACACCCTTTCCTCCTCTTTCCAAGGTATATTATAACGTTTTGTTACACCAAAGATTGGTGCTTTATTGACATTTGGGTGATGGGTTTTGTCAATTGGCTAACGAAATCAACTCTTTTTAACATTTGAGATCAGATATGGATTTGGAAGACGATATAGAGAAGCCGGAGAGGAAGAGGAAAGAAGGGGAGAACATCTCGTTGCCATCGTTCGGGATGGCGACTTACAAGATGCAAGGCAACGTTTGGGTATCGGGGAATTGCGGCCGAGACCAGGAGAGGTTGGTTTCGCTATGGAGCGTCGCAGATTCGTGGCTCAAGCAGCTCAGGGTCCAGCACCATGACTTCAATTACTTCACTGGGATCAGGCGTGGTTGATTCTACCAAACGTGAGCAAAGGGCACCACAAAAAAAACCCAAAAAAAGAAAGAAAAAAACCCCACCAAGTCTAACCACCGCCCTCATTCTCATTTGCCTTGACCTTTTCTCCTTTGCTCCTGAAAGTTACCTTTCCCCCAAGGAAAAAAAATAGCAAACACAAAAACCAGGAAGATGGACAAAAAAAGGAATGAGAATAAGCCCAGAACCCTACAATTGAGTGGAATCTTATCGTAGAGGAACAGGTTGGTTTTGTTTTGTTTTGTTTTGTTTGCTTGGGGGGTTTGTCCAGTCCAGACTCCAGAGGCCATTTCCGTAGCGATTCAGAGCTTTTTTCCCTCGTTCTTTTGTTCAATGCTTTTGGGTTCAGAGGGGTACATTAGACATGTGAGCTGTGGCAGGTTGATGATGTTGCCTTCTCAATCTCATGATCGACTTTCTTTGTTTAATTTTCTTTGTTTCGGTTTGTAGTTGGGTTTCGGTTTAGGGAGAAACAGAGTGTGTCGAGTACAGGGGACGAGGGGCATCTATGCTCTGTTTTTTTTTTCTTTTTTATTAACTTTGATGAAATCGTTGTTGACTTGTAGAGTTTGATAATGGGGAAAAATGGAAAGAGGGGATAGAAGAAGAGAAGAGACAGGAGTTGTTTATTCCTGAGAAATGACAATAGCTTCTCGATTTCTCGTCCATTTCTCCTTTTTGCTTCCTGCTTTCAATTTCTTCACAAGTGTGGATTGGGACTGGAGATATGATTTTTCTTTCTTTCTCATGGAAAAAGGGGAGCGTGATTGGCTGCTATGCTACTAAATGTTTATGCTCCTAACCAATGCAGTTGGAGTGGTGGAATTGTTGGATCTCTACATCGAACGGGAAATTAGAAAAAGACCCAAATGGTTAAACAACAGAAAGAAGAAGAAGAAGAAGAAGAAGAAAAAAAGGTATTGGAAACTGAAGTTGGCATGAACCCATAATGATCGATCGTTGAAGTTTTGAACTGAACAAATACGAGTAGTCAATGCGATACGGTTTTCACCCACTAGAAAGTGGCTAGAGTTAAATCTTCTTAATAGAAAATGTCAAATGGTGGATTGGTGTGGTGGTAGTGGGAATTACTTGATTTTGATTAGCTCAATAGTAGTCAAGTGAAACCTAGAAAGAAAGAGAGGAATTGGCTAATGCATTAACCACAAAATATGTACATCTCCCACATAAATTTTACCACTTTGGCATGTCTAATCTCTAGTTTTCTCAAGTCTACAATTTGGTTACCAAACTTTATTTCGTTAGCCATGATTTTTCATCTCCAATTTTCCAAATGCTTCAATTTAGTAATTGAACTGTCTTATATTGGTGCATCTTTTCCTCTATTTTCTATTTGTGCTCATGATTCTCTAAAAATTTGCAGTTTTGATCATGGTTGGGAATTGGAGTTTTTTCTCCAGCTTCTCCTTCCTCCATTATGAATCGGGCACCCTTTTTAATTTTAATTTTTTTTTTGTAATTCGCTTATGGTGCCCGATGTAGTAATCTTGTTTAGATCATATAAATTATAATTTATATTAAACGAGAAGTAACATTATGAAATTCGCAGAATTTCCAATCACTTTAAAGACATAAAAACTCATACGAGTCTAAAGTCTAATAAATTATATTCCATATATAACATATATTTGATTAATTAATTGACTTCTAATTTTTTTTACCGCATCTCTAAACTAAATTATTCTCTCCGCCCTGGATTATGTAGTATCGAAAATGAACTGAAGGTATCAGAATCTACAACTGAACTGATTGAAGTTGAACTATTAACCAACAATTTAAGAATGCAAAAATAAGGTTGACAATTTGGATGCTGTGTGTGGATAGGATATAATGGGGCACCAGAGTACCATGTAGTGGAGCCTCATGATGGTAGTGGAAATATTATTAATTAACAGTAAATGACACAATGACACGTGTTTTACTCACACACTAGTCTTTGTCATTAACATGTCAAAAAGTTAACTTCCCTTCCCAAGTTCACAAAAAAAAAATTGGACAACAGAAGTGTTTGACTGTTTATCATTTTCAAAAAAGGACTGGCTCCTGCAGTAAAAAAACAATTGAAACGTTGGACTATATTTTTGTGTATTAAAGGTAGGTTACTAGGTTTACATAATTAAAATATTGGCTATTGGTTTAACCTTGATCACTGACCTGCCCCGATTCATCTCGATCCTAAGAGTAGAACGGGGTTAGTTGTCTACATTGTCACTTTAGGGTTTGGTATTTTTTTAACTCTGTAAGGGTTGGGTAGGGTCGGCTCAATTTAGTGGCAGGTCATTTTTTGACCCTATGACATGTAGCAACAACTAGTGATATGAAATTTCTCATACCAACACATTAAACTTGTTTGTCAAATTTTAAAAGTTTAGGTACTATAATGCAAGGTAAAAAATATAAAGGTACTAAACATAATTTTACCATCAAAATTTTTGGACCTATTAGTAAAAAAATATACTTTAATACTAAATTGTAAGAAAAAACTTTGAGTATCAAAATGTAATTTTCACAAAAACTGTGTGTTTGATTTGAGCCGACGCACTAATCCGGCCCGCCCCGCTTCTAAAGGGTCAAATAGGAAGTGAAAACTATACGGCTTTAAGAAAAACCATAACCAAAAATCAAACTGACAACCCAAACAACATTAACATCTTAGATTAAAGTATTGAACCCATTAATTATCCGTATCAAATAATATCATGTAATTTTGGTAAATCCAGATAATAATTTGGGCAATACTTTCAATATCAAACTTGTTAATGGCAACTCCTAACGACTTCGCAAACCGCTAACTAAAACTATTTATGAGAGTTGAGCGTTGATTTTGCGATTTGCTCCGATTGTGACGGCCCATTTATCGTGGCCCAAAGATCCAATGGTTTGAGATTTGCCGTTCGCCGCGAACAAAGTTGGCCTAATTAATTAGGCAAGCAAACAAACAAACACGAAGTTAAAAACAACTGCACAGATACATTACAGAAAGTCTGTTTTGGACCATCTTTGACTTTCAGCTTCAACGTCCAATTTTCCACAATATAATTTAAATTTCCCAAAACCGTCCAATTAAGCACCTGTCTTGTCCCTCTGGATTTTGGTCCCATATACCGACTTCACCCACATGCCCAAATAAACATCTATTTTTTTTATTTATGAATCATCTATTTTTTCATGGTAAAACGAAAGTGTAATTAATTAAATAGTATTATTATATACACTTTATTTATAATTCATTAATGAACTTGACCCCTGTGAATTCATATAATAGCAATAGGCCTCTAAAATTCCAGATCATTTGAATATATATATTTTTACATTTTATTGAATTTGGAATATATATATATATATAACCGATTTGAATGCATTTTTTTTTTATTTCTAGATCCCCATCCTTACAAAATCAACACAATGTTTGTCATGGTTGTGAAATAATCGGTTGCAACTTGCATAACTACTATATTTCATTTACTAGCTTTTGACCCGGCCATTGGCCGGAATTTTTAATTTTAGAGGGTATTGTTAGAAACCAAACAGAAAATTAGGATTACCGATATGGCTGAGTCGCTGACTAGGTCGCTCTCTTTAAGACGTTCGCGGCACTGCCTCGTTATTCGCACAGCAGACTATCAGTCGGTCGCCTCCAAGATAAAACAGCCACTCTTTTGATTTGCTCAGCGGTTTTGTGTGAAAAATCGGACCTCTTTGAATCTCACTCTCTCTCGTGTTTCTGCTCTCTGAGGTGTGTTTAGAGGGTATGGGGCGTCTCCTATTTATAGGAGCAGAAAATCCAGAATATTCCCTCTTTCTTTGTGAATAAGTCATATTTTAATTAGGGAGATAATTACTTTCATAATTAAAATATAATCTATTAAGATAATTAATCCTAATTATCTCCATAATATTTCTTTTATTAATTATCCATCTTATTTTCGTATTATGGGAAAATACTGGATAAATAATTAGGAATTTCATTTATAGCTTTTCAAAGCCATTCATCCCAACAATCCCCCACTTGAATAGTTTTGAAACTATCTCTAAGCATCAATAGTTTCATAAGATATGGCATAAACTAAGGTATCGCGAAGATTTGAACCTTAGCGTAGTGGTTACACTTCCGATTTCATAAGGGCGACTCGTAGTCTTGAACCCTATCTCAGACAGTGTAGCACACCGGATCTTTTCATTGAGTGATATTCTCTCATAGGCCGTGCGTTTATGGCCATGCACGTTATCCCCGTTTAGTGAACGCTCTAGCAACTTTGTGCCTCCAAAGTTCCATATGGAGCAGCCCCACTCCCACATTCACATAGGTGAGTCTATTAGAAGTACCCCCAATGTAAAGTACTTCACTCCACATAGAGTATAGATCTCATTAAGAGTTTAACTCAACCTCCAAGGCTTTGGGATTCATGCTTCACTATGCATGAACTTTTCTCAATATTACTCATGACTTGTTATTACCCATTGAACCCGTTTCTTGGGATCTCCAGTCTATCGGGTCGGGTTACCATCACTTGTAATCCATGGTTCGGTAGGCATAAGTCTCATACCCTTCTTGGTATTTTGGACTTTTCTCTCTATGTAATCCTTTCGTCAAAGGATCAGCTAGATTCTGTTAGGATCTCACATGATCCACCCTCATTGCTCCTATCGTTAGGAGTTATCTTACAGTACTGTGCTTACGACGAATTTGTCATCTTTTTTCATCTAGAACCGGTTCCCTTCTTTAATAATAGCTATCACGATGAATCCACTACCGGAGGGATCGGTCTTTCCCATAAGAGAATCTCTAGTATTGACCCTCTCAATCAACTTTTCTCTTTACTAGACATTGCTAGCTCTATCATTTCTTATTTCTTAGTTGATTAAGCCAGGATCTTTTACTTCTTAGAATTCCAAGACACAACACTTCCAGTGATGTTTAAAACATGTCCACTAGATGCCTTGGAATACTTTATAGGGTATTCTCGTCCGCATCAATATACCCTACCAATACAGCCAGAAACCGTTGATAACTTATATCAAGGTCTACTGTTCTTAAGGTGTCTCATGACCTCTTTCAATAGCATTTCAATGCTTCATACTAGGACAATCAGTAAGCCTGCCAAGTACCCCCACTAAATCGGGTCTCATGTTTATCAGCTGCCTCTCGCAGACTGTCAATACTAGTATATTCTAACTTTCTTACACCATCTTAGGTGTTCTTTAAATATTTATACTAGCATCATCAAACATGTATGCAGGTGTACATCTTTTTTTTCCTAGTCATTAGGATCTCTAAGCATAACATTTGTTTCATTCAGATCCTTCACATTCAAAATTCTCAACCATCATGGTTTTTCAATATTGACATCACAAGTCTTTGTACCAAAGATCGATGTGTCATTGATAATGCAAGTGTTATTCTCAAATTTGTACTAAATGCACTTGTCACTTTCACTTTTAAAACCATGAGAGAGAATCTGATTATTCATGCCACTAATTCTAAGTCTATTTCAAATCATATAATGATCTGTCTAACCATAGACTCCAGAAGCATGTTCAAGAATAACAACCTTTAAGATTGTCCCAATATAGATTTCTTTATTCAAATCACCATTCACAAAATAATTTTAACATCCATGTGATGGATGTTATTCAACATATTGGTGAATAGATATCAAAGAAATCTATTTTTTTTCCTCTTCACTTATAGCCTTAGCTACTAGGCGATCATTATACTCATAAGCTAAACCATCAGGTTTCAGTTTTCCTTTTAAGAATCCATTTATTAGCTAGGCTTCACTTCCAAGAGGTAATTCTCAAAGGTGCCAAATCTTTTCGATTTCATCGATATATTACCTAAGGCTTTACAACTGAAAGGTAACTCTACAAGTTTCTAAGTCTTATTAGACTCTCATGATTCCATTTTATTAATAATGGCTTCTTCCCACAAATCTGCACTTTTACAGAAGTTTGAACTTCTAGCAGACTTGTAGGATCTTTCTTAGGGTGTAATTAACAAACTCATAACCATCCTTTATCAATTTATGGTTCGTTTGCTTCTTTTTAGTTCATACTGAGATTCACCACCCCCACTAGTTCCATTATTTCTAATAGTAGGCAGGACACTACCCCCACTATTTCTTTTATTAAAATGAAAGTTTATTGGCATCAGTGGATTTCACAACAACATGAGTATTTCGTTTCATAGGAACAATGTGTTTTTATTGTTGACAACATAAAACACACTCATATGCTCTTCTAGTTTTCACTACACTGGTTTGTTAACTCTACCACAAGCATGCGATGTATTGAATAATCAGTGGAATCAGTAACAATGCAATTAAGCATTTCTCAAGCTATTTCAAATTAGCATCTCCAATAACTAGACAAAACACTTTATAGAGCAACAAATAATTTATTGTCTTTCCACCTTGTTTACCCATATCAAAATAAATCAGATCTATCGATTCTGATTCTCTAACCACATATTTATGGGTCATTTAGCTTGGATATACAAAATTCATATTTTTCTCAAGCATCCAATAATAATATGGGAATGTGATATAAGATATTCTAATTCTTCACACTGATACACTTGGAAGAATTTATCTTATCTACTTAACCATTCCTTACGTCTAGGATAGTCATTGACTTTCTAGAGGTAGGGTTCTCTTCCACTTTTCTAGAACCATCAACAATAGTGGTGAGGATCTTGCCCACGAACACTTTCTCCTTCAATACGCCTTAAGGTATGATTGAGCTTAGCTCGTTTATCACATACATGCCTTTAGGCGCCTATATCCAACAACCATTCTTCATATTTATCATTGAGGCTAACCTCTGCTCTTATCTCATTGATTATTGCTACCAAATCCTCTTCTTTACTCAAGTTAACTCTAGGTTATACTTGTTCTTACACTTTCGTATTCTATGACCTAGTTTCATGCAGTTTTAGCATAGAAACAAAGCGTCATGCTTAGAGAATTGGTTGGCAATCTTATGATTACCACGAAGGGTACCATTTTAATTGGTGTGGATTTGGTTCAACTTGTTGCTCTCATTCTTGAAACTTTAATGTTTTAGAGCAAGCTTAGTGGTTCATGTTGTACTGACAACAATACTTCTACAATATCGTCACTATGGGCAATTAACCCATTATGTTCCCATATACTTCAAAACATATAATTCATATCTACTTCATACTATGCATACATGTGATCAAAATTACTCTTCACTTTATGTAGACACAATTGTACTCTAACCATTGAGAAAAGGACATTTCAATGTCAGCCCACCATGCCTCAATCTAGCATTCACAAGGGTTCTCAATTTTATGCATAGAAATATATGATATAGAATCTATTTTGTCATTTATTAATGACTCATGAGGAAGGTTTAGACTCTTACCTCTTTACACGAAGAATCTATCGTGTAGTTGGCAAATATCATGCCACTTGACCAATTCCTCTTTCATTAGGTATCAAACCCCTTTCACTATGCGAATAACAAACACTGCATTCTTGAGGGCGACTAAGCCTTTGAACTCTTCTATAATTACTGCTTCATTTGGGTTGGGAGCCAAGCTCTAAGGCCAAAACTGCTGCCGCTCCATTCAACCTGCTATGTCTCCTTCAATTTCCACCGCAGCTCCCAATATTTAACATGCACCGGAACGAATAAATGGTGAAATCTCAATTATCAACTACCCAAGTCAGCGTTCTCTTGTGGACATCGCAGGCCAGAAAGCTCAAATCAAATAATGCACATTAGTGATACCATAAACAAACACGTAGGGTACCCAGATAATGCACACTAGAGGAAACAAATTAAATAAGGCAGAGGTTCCCAAATTTCCTTTAACCACGATTATAGTGTCGCCGCTAGGTATAACGCACACCAAATTCCTAAGCCATCTCTTTAATTCCCCAAATGTATCCAAATTCCAATGGCCTTTTAAGTGCTTCCGTTAATTCCTGTTTCAAGGAATCTCAAAAAATACAAAAACAATGTAACACGAACAATTAATTGTACATGAGCAATTAATTTTCCCGAGACGGAATTGAGGGACCATTAATCGGACAGGAGCTTCCCTTATGCTACGTGTGTCTCGATTATAATCGATCAATAGGTACGGAGATCAGGCGATGTACAAGTGAGCGACGACACGCATACCCGGGGCAAGATTGAGATTTGTGAAGCTAGATGGGTAATTGAATCTGTTGGGTAAACATAACAGCACCAGAGCGTCTTAAAATTGTTAGAAACCAAACAGAAAAATTAGGATTACTGATCTGGCTGAGTCGCGGACTATGTCGCTCTCTTTAAGACGTTCACGGCACTGCCTCGTTATTCGCACAACAGACTATCAGCCGGACGCCTCCAGGATAAAACAACCACTCTTTTGATTTGCTCAGCGGTTGTGCGAAAAACCGGAGCTCTTTAAATCTCACTCTCTATCGTGTTTCTGCTCTCTGAGGTGTGTTTAGAGGGTCTGGGGCGTCTTCTATTTAGAGGAGCAGAAAACCCGGAATATTCCCTCCTTCTTTGGGAATAAGTCATATTTTAATTAGGGAGATAATTACTCCGATAATTAAAATATAATCTATTAAGATAATTAATCCTAATTATCTCCATAATATTCCTTTTATTAATTATCAATCTTATTTTCGTATTATGAGAAAATACTGGATAATTAATTAGGAATTTCATTTATAGCTTTTTAAAGCTATTCATTTCAACAGGTATAACGTACTCAAAATATGTGAGATGCAACCATTAAAATATTCATTACATTCAACTTAGTAAAAGAAATATACTCTTGGCAATTCCTAAGATAAAAAGTGGTAAAATATTTTAACAATATTCATCATTCTATATAATTAATAAAGATAAAATTTTCAACCATAAATTTAGTCTTAAAAAATAATTTAAACCAAAAGAATTTGCTTTGCGTAAAATAAACCTAAAACAAATTGATAAAAATTGAGCACATGAGTTTGTACCTTAACATCAAGCTAAAGCAAACATCTTCAATGTCTCTGTTTCAAAGTTTGTTTCTCTTTGCACTAACCTAGTTGATTAACTTCATTCTGTGTTATCCAATAAATTCAACTTAATTATGATTATATAATGATATCAACTTTTGTAGAATATAAAATAAATTGTTAAGATATCAATAATTTCTTCATACACTGAAACTATCATGTACATTAATGGTATCTAAATATACCACCATGATACAAATTTATACTATAACCGTTTAAAACTGATACTATGTTGGTATAGGTTTGAGACACCGTAATATGGTAACGACACACGATAGTGGCCACATCTTCAAGAGGATAACACATTTTAATATTATCGCACGGAAATATTTGAATTATTTTTTGAAATTTAAGGAAGTAAGATTTGATAAACATAACATGGAGATTAAGGGAAAAGTAAATAAGAGTGGCATATGTCAAACTGTAATAGGATGATTAAAAGATTAAGATTACTAATAAAATAAAAATCAAACTATCATAATAATATACTTTCTAACTGAGAATATGGGGAGTTGGATGATCTGGGACAAAAAAAATGTAAAGTTTTGAAAATAAAAAATAAATAGTTATTTACAATTTAGTTTAAATAAGTTAATTACCACCATATCCCTACCTAAAATCAAGAAAAGAGCAGAAAATTGAAAAGGAATAAACGTATACAAAAGTGTACTATATACTATTGGGGGATTTTGATTCGAATCTTAAATTTCTTTTTCGAAAAAAAGTCAACTATACTATAGACTAAGATATATGCAATTTCATATATTATGAAATAAATTTTTTTATCACGTGTTGTGATTTTGGTAAGACGACCTAAAATTTTATCTTACCACAAACCTAATATTGTTAGTTTTTTTTTTCCGCAAGAAGAATATAATTATGCACGTTAAAGTTATTATAATTTTCTTTGTACAAAATATTTTAAAATAAAATAAAACGAATGAGAGGCAAGTGCTATTCTCAAATACATGGTGTGCATGACTTTTGAATTATGGGAACCTAACCATTGGGGTGTTACTTTGAACTGTGGACTATAAGTATAACCACTGTGTCAAAAAGTAATTAATCGTACTAGTAAATTATTAGAAAAGGCTTTAGTGGTTTAAGACAGAAAAACAGAGCAGTTGGACTTTTGGGGCAGAAATGTGATTTGCTTGACCAAATCGGAAAAGAGATTTAACATATAGACGCTGATTGCGAAGAGATTGCTGTTCTACCCACAGTCACAAATCACAAACTGCTACCCAACCTTCTCAACTCCATTAATGATACAAGTTTGGTAAAATATTGATCCGGCGATTAGGCGTAAAGTAGGATGATAACACATAAAGTGTTGTTACTATGCTTAAGTCAATAGAAGGAGAGGATTTAATGGAGGAGGGGAAAACACTAAAAAATAAATTAAAGTTATATTAATTCATCTCCTAATTAGTTTAAGCATGATAAATCTCAACCTTATATGTTATCATTGTAACAAGGAACCCAACCTTATCGTCTTGCTTAACTTACCATCGCCACTACCGAACATACGTTTGGATTAAGAATTTAGCTAATGAGGAATTTGCCCCACAATCACTCAATTACAAAATCTCAGTATTTTAAACGCAAGTTTTGGTTAAATATTTTGTTTGTTTATGTATGAGGGATTTATTAGTAAGAGAATTTAATTATAAAAGCAATTGCAGAAATTAAAACTACACCCTTCACCGGATTTAGCTGTCAGTAACTGTCAACTTCAGCTAATCTTCACCGGATTCTTCCCTATGTCGCTGCATTCTCCTATCTCCCTCACACCACTCCCATTGAAAGTCGTCGTCTGACCCAACCAGCAAGTTAGAGTTGCATCAGCCAACTTCAAATATGGAGGTCCTCCGTCGTTTCCTTATCCACCTTCCTCTTATATAACCTCCAACGGCGCTCCGTCGTCTCTGGCTCGTTTTGTTCGGATCCTCGACCACCATCCATTTTCTCATATCTGGCTAAAGTATCAGACGTTTCTACGATCTCGAGCCTGGGCTTGACGATTTCCTCGATTTCTCTTCACTTTTCTGCTCTCAAACGGTTCCATGAAAATCTCACACAAATAGGAAAAAAATAAACGAAACCCACGGTGATTCATAAAAAAAAAAAAAAGAACAGAGGAGAGGAGAGGAGAGGAGAGAACCTGCAGAAGGGAAACCCAGAAAAGCTCATTGACACAGATCCATGAACCCTAATGATAAGAACCCACATACACGAGGAAGCATAAAATAAGGCGCTACGCACTACCAATTCCTTCCCTAAACCCTCGAATCAAGCAACACAATCGGGCACCGTAAGAACCCTATAAATCAAAACCAGACTCCAGAAGGTGAAGGTGACGAACCTGATATCTTGTCGTAGCAGACCCGTCTATTGAGGAAGCTTGCTCACCCTCGCTTCCTTTGTCGCCAAGAGGCCGAGCGTCCTCCTCTAACAGGAATCACCAACTTCTTTCTATCGGGAAGGTAGGTTAGGGGAGAGGTTTCTCACGAATGATTGGAAGAATGAGAGTTATTAGTTATGTATGTAAAGTTGTGGTTAAGAGTATAATAGGAATAACAGAAAATGACAGGGACACGCTGGGAAGAAGCCCAAAAATTAGGGTCTGAATTTAAAATACTTGGGGTCTAGCAGCTATTTCCAATTGGGGAATGGGCGGAATTCCAAATTTTCGGTTGGCCCAAATCTCAGTTATTCTTAGAGCTATCCAAACGAGGAAATTAATTAAATTCTTGGACTGGCCGGAATTTGGGCCAAATCCCTGCCCAATTTCTGGATCCAAACGATCCCAAAAAGAAAAAAAGGGGAAGAAGGAAAAGGGAGGAGAGAAAACGTTATGGGAGTTGGATTAGGGTTTGAAGAGGTCTAGAAACAATGCTTCGGTGTTCAAATCTCATTTGGAGTTTCTTAGAATTCATCGGAAACATTCTGAACATCGACCAGTAACGTCAACTGCAATCATAATTCGATAAAAATTCGGTATTTTGTGAAGAGCTCACGCATTAGGAGTATCACGAGTGGAACCGATGGAATCGAATTTAATGTTTGAACGAACAAAGTACGAAACCACAATTGTATTAGCGCGACTACGCTGTAATTCGCCAAGCAGAGTGGAGGAAATCTTACTGACTGGTCCATTTACCTGAACTCAAACATTCGAACTTACCAGCTTTCCTATTCTATCACCAGTAGCACATCTTTCAAAAAAATTTACGCCATGCAAATTGCAGACCATGATCCTTCCATCCACGTTGCTATACTTCTCTTAACATTAAACTCGACTCGAGCATGGTCCGTGGGTGAACTTTGCCAGTTTTTGGTAAAGGTTCTTTAAAGTCAAAGCTATAGGAAGTGGATAGATATTGGTTGTATGGCACTTTAGATTAATAGGCATGAAGAAACCTACAACACAATAGAAAGAAGAACAATCATAGGCTAAACATTCCATGGATATCGTCATCTCGGCGGCCTCTTTTGGCCTCATTCCAAGTGACCCATTAGAGTAGCCATAATGGTGAATGGTGTCATCAAATAACACATTACTGGCTTTTGGATTCCCAGACCAAATTCGATGGAGTTTCTGTATAATAATTTTCGTGCGCACTTTGGATTAAGATAAAGAGCTCCCGCTCTGCTTTTCTCATAGTTTGGGTGGTTCGTCAGAAACATGGCACATGTTAATTTTAGGGGATTATAAACAGCTCAGTGCCATTTTATATGTCTCTGTATATATATAATTCAGCGTGTCATGTTTTCTCAATTATAAGTTGTTCAAAATATTTCATGATTGAGAGAGCGTCAAATAGTCTTAAAGTTTTCTCTAATTTCTTCCCTATTTCTAGAAAGCAAATTTGAGAAGTACAGAACTCAATTCATTGTAACTTTCGAATTTGGGAACAGAGCTTTATGCAGCTCTATCAGGTAAGGGAAAAGTGCTTGCTATCCACCATCTGAAATCATGAATTCAAAAATTCATTAATAGTTTGATAAAATCGTGTGGATAGCCTCTATAATGGATTGCCAATCGAGTATCTGCAAAGTATTTTGATTGAAAAATTATATGTATTCGAGTCATGTTTAAGTAACTTTTTTGACTGAGCCATTAGAAGGACCATATGACTCAATCTGTTCGCCTATATCTTAGATGCAACTCATGTTTAAATAACTTTTTTATTTGAGCTATTAGAAGCACCATATGACTCAATATGTCCGCTTATATCTTAGATGCAACTCATTCTGATTTCTTTGCACCTAGTACTATCGTGCATATAACATGCAAAATCTGATATCTTGCTCTTCATTCTGTGGTATCTAGTAATCACTCTGTCTAATTCCTTTTTTTTGACATATACAACATCCACACTAGTGGCATGAACTAATTGCTTCCAATAACTCGAGTTGTTGGGAGAAGGTTATGTTGGATCTTATACCTTTCTAACAACTAGAATAGTACATTCAGCATTAGTCACTAACTATATATATCTGATGCGTAAAAAGTTATTGTTATCATTATTATTTTCCATGTTTTAATTAGTTATTATAATTGGTAGTTTTAGGAGATAATTATAGTAGTAGATTGAGTGTTGGAATAGAATTAGAATAGGAGTAGTGGGTTGGCGGCTGCTACCTTGGCCGAGTAGTTTAGGGTTAGCTATTAGGTTTAGGGTTTACGTCTGATGTACTTTGTGTTATATTCAAAGGAAGTCAAGGAATGAACAATAAAACTCCAAATAATGTCTCTTTTCTCTAGTTTCTTTATGTTAATCTCTCAAAAGGTCTAGGCCGATTCTCGATGTCTACGATGTTTGCGTCGACAACGCATAATATCATTGTTAACAAAGGAGTACGACAAGTTCTCATGTGTTCGGGTAGAACTAGAATTAGTCATAAGGTTGGCCGAGTATAAGGGTTAAGGGTTATATATATATTAGTATATATAAAGTTGAACGCAAGTTACTGTTGCCTAAATTATTACATTTTGATAACCCAAATTTAATTAAATTACAAATTAGTCAGTGTAATGTACATTTTACATTTTGCTACCCCAAATTTAATTTTAATTTAAAATCATTGAACAATTATGTTTTGGTATCTAAATTTATGAGATTTTCGTACGTACATTTTTTACTTTTACACATATTGGTCCAATGTTTAGATTTCATTTGAATCCATGAATCCAATCCACCAATCCTTTTGATCCAAACCACCATAACATAAAAGTATAAATTTAGTTTGTACCATACAAGATGTTGTATCACTCAAACGTGAAACATTAAAAAATATGATAAAAGAGAGACGATTCTAAAATATTGCAAGAGCGAATTTATAAACTCATTTAGTACATTTATGGGGTACTAAACAAACTTCTACTAACTACATGTAACAAAATATGAGGATTTTTTCAGAAATAGCACCTTTAAATTTTTTTTACAAAAATAGCACTTAGTCCAAAGAAATTACAAAAATAGCACTCTTTTTTAAAAATCGCACCTCTAAGGTGCGATTTGGTTGTGAAACGCACCCCCTGGTGTGGTTTGTATGTAAACCGCATGCCCAAGGTGTGGTTTAGCATTCTGGGCCAAAACCGCATCTTGGCCATGCGGTTTTGGGTCTGACCTAACACAAACCGCATGGTCGGGATGCGGTCTTGGGCTGACCTAGCAAAACCGCACTTTGGGGATGCGGTTTTGCTTCTCCAAAACAAACTGCACCCCCAAAGTGTGGTTTTGCCAACCGAAACCGCACCCCCCATGCGGTTTGTGTGTCGTAATTATTTTCCGACACCAAACATGTTGCCATGCAGGTTAACAGACGTGGGGCTGCATGGTAGATGAAAATCGCACCCTCCCAATGCGGTTTTCATTGATGATTTTGCCTATAAAAGGAGGCCAGGGAAACCTCTTCTCTTCACACCTCTCCTTCTCCTTTCTCAATTTTCTGTTGTAGCTCCCTACTTCTCTAGTGTTTTTGCGGTTAACGTTAACTCGTAAGTTTATTTTGTATTACTTTTTAATGTGAATTGTGATTTTTATGATATTAGTTGAACTACTGTTTTTTTTTTTTTTTTGCAGATGACATTCCAAAAGTTCATGCTTGGGTTACGGTGGAATGGTTACACGGAAGAGACCGAAAAGGGGGTCACCTGCGTTGGTGGCAATTTTCAGAAAATAAAGGTCGCTACCAGACCGATGCTTGAAGACATTTATCAAATATGTACTAACGTTACTTGCATGGATGACATGAGAAGAGTTGATCGTATGGTGTACCGATATCCAAACAGAGAAGGCGGGTCATTGTGGCACGAGGAATATCTCATAACCATTCAAGATGAAGTAGATGTCATGCTCGAATTCTTGAGGTCCAACAATCTTTCCAAAGCCGAGATGTTCGTTTACACCGAGGCGGTCATAGGCATTGGAGGTCATTCTAGAGACGGTCAAACATCTGGTATCCATGATGGAGGTTAATTATATGGTGATCATCCCTACCAAAGTTACCATGATCCTCATTCCTATTTTCAGTACCAAGAGCAAGGTGAATGTCGTCATCAATCTTTCCCGTCATATGAAGAAGAAGTTCAACCGGACCATGCCAACCAACCCCAGTACAACTTCCAATCGGGCAGCGATAGTTTTCATAACTACCATTATGGAGCTGATGAAGGTGCCTTTCATGAGTTGGATCAGATGGAAGATGCCCTGCTAGCACCAGTTAGTGACCCCTCTGATGAAAAAGGAGAGAACAACGTCAGTGCAGACAGCTCCGACTCTCTTGAAGGTGCTGATGATTCAGGACCAGAGTCAGACACGGATAATGATGATGAGGTGGCTCATGATCATGTACCATTCCCCTACTACAATCACATTCCAGAGGACAATTGGATGGTCGACAGCGACATGGAACCCCCAGAGGTTCCAATATGGGGTCCACTCACTGGGTTTATGAAGGGCCAAAAATTTGGCTCGAAGAAGGAGGTGCGACACGCCATTGATACTGAAGTAATGACTCGGCATTTTGAATGACACACAACTCATTCCAACACGAAAAGGCTCATAGTCAGATGCCGTAATCATAACGAGGGATGCAATGTTAGGATTCGGGCCATCAACAGCAAGAGACACAACCATTGGGTCATATCCCGGGCGGTGAACACACACACATGTGTATCATCCATAACAACCCAAGGCCATCGACAGTTGAAATCCAGGGTGGTTGCTGCGGCTATCAAGCATCTAATTGAGCAAGATCCTGACCTGAAGGTGAAAGTCATAATCGCTGACATTGCAAGTCGTTATGGTTATATGATTAACTATAAGAAGGCGTGGCATGAAAATCAGAAAACTCTGGCCTTCATATTTGGTGATTGGGAAGAATCATTTGCATTCCTTCCCAGGTTGATTTTGGCATTGGAGGCGTCTAACCCTGGCACTGTTTTCTCCCCTCGATACCAAGATGAAGAGATACAACCGCCAGAGCCAGGTAACAATTGCCATTTCAGACGACTTTTTTGGGCATTCAAGCCATCTATTGATGGTTTTGGCTTTTGTGTCCCTGTGATCCAAGTGGATGGTACATTACTTACCGACAAGTACAAGGGCACTCTACTGATTGCTAGTGGGGCGGATGAAAACAAACAAGTCTTTCCTTTAGCCTTCGCCATTGTTGAGGGAGAGAATACTAATATTTATGGATGGTTTTTCCGGCAAATTCAGCTCCACGCCACTAGGAGGACGAACCTGACAATAATCTCTGATCGGCACGCCGGGATTAGAGCTGCCATATTAGGTTTGGATCCATCCAAGAAGTGGTCCCAAAGGTTGTGCATACGACACTTCAAGAGCAACTGGAACCATCATTTCAAGCGGAAGAAGCTTGCTGATAATTTGTGGTGGATTGGTAAGCTCTCTATTGGTTGTTTAATTTTGTCAAATAACAACATCTTATATCAAATAAATGGTACACTTGTTAGACTCTTTCTAAAGAGATGCATGCCTAAAGAAATGGGGTTTTAAGAGATTATTGATATTCGGCTTTAATATATTGGATTCTTGAACTTTACGTGACTATCCTATGGTATGTTTTAGCCAATTGGTGTTATTTTAGGGCTCGCTAACCCGGAAATGGTTGAAAAAACCATTATTGTCTAGTGCCATGAGTTTGATATGTTACAGGTGGAGAAAGCACGAAAAAGAAGCGAGTGCACAACAAGTAATTGAGCTCGGGGGAAAGAATTGGACACAAAGGCAAAGGCTGGGGGCGGAACAAAATTCTATTTGTGCCAGGGTGATTTTTGGTGGCGGAATTAAAGAAAAGGGGGAACGGGACGGAATTAATTTATTTTGGTGGAGAAGGTTTTAATTTGGACGGAAGCTTTGAGGCAGAGAGAGCGGAAATCTCTTTGGGGGATTGAATTATTGGAGAGCTTGGCTCCCCAAAGGTAAAAAAGCCAAGCTCCCCAAAGGAATTTAGACCGATTAGCCTGTGCAAAGTGGTATATAAGATTTTATCGAAAGCAATAGCAAACAGGTTGAAGAGAATCCTGAATGAAGTGATCACGGAAACTCAGAGTGCTTTTGTCCCGGGGAGAAATATTACAGATAACATAATGGTGGCGTTTGAATGTTTTTTTGCAATGAAGAATAGAAGAGAGGGCAAAAAGGGTTATGTGGCAGCAAAGCTTGACATTGCCAAGGCTTATGATCGTGTTGAATGGCCATTCTTGGAAGCAATTATGATGAAGTTGGGTTTTGATGCAAGATGGGTAAAGCTGATCATGGAATGTGTCACCACTGTGACCTACTCAGCCTTGATAAATGGACATCAGTCACCAGTAATAGTCCCTACGAGAGGCCTGAGACAGGGGGACCCGATTTCCCCCTACCTTTTCCTCCTATGCGCTGAGGGATTATCGGCTATGACTAAGAAGGCAGTGGCACAAGGAGAAATACATGGCATCAAAGTTAGTGCTCATGGTCCTGAACTAACGCGTTTGTTTTTTGCAGATGACAGCATATTCTTTATGGAGAACACTAACAGGGAGGCTGCCAAACTGAAAAAAATAATGCAACTATATGAAAGGGAGTCTGGACAGCAAGTGAGTCTCGAGAAGTCTGAGATATCCTTCAGCACAAACACAGCAGAGACAAGACGAACGGAAATTGCTGCAATCCTAGGCATGAAGCAAGTGGAACATCATGATAAATACCTAGGACTCCCAACCATTATTGGGCGATCGAAGAGGGCAGTTTTCAGTCAACTCATCGACAGAATCAGGAAGAAAATTAAAATGTGGAAGAGCAAGTTGTTGTCCACAGCAGGAAAAGAAGTTCTAATAAAAGCAGTGGCCCAAGCTCAAGCAAATTATGCGATGTCAGTTTTTCTAATCCCTCAGGGAGTCATTCAAGAAATCCAAAGGCTAATAATAGGGTTTTGGTGGGGAAGGAAGAACGAGGAAAGAAGAATTCATTCGGTTAGCTGGGAGAAATTGTGCAGGCCAAAATCAGAAGGTGGAATGGGCTTCAGGGATCTACATGGCTTTAACTTGGCGCTATTGGGAAGACAGGTATGGAATCTACACAAAAACCCTACCTCCCTAGTGGCTAGAGTTTTTAAGGCTAAGTATTTCCCACACTGTTCTATCCTGGAAGCTTCAATTGGAAATAATCCCAGTTACATCTGGAGATCGTTAATGGCATCACAAGGACTGATCAAAAGAGGTGCAAGATGGAGAATAGGTGATGGAAAACAAGCTAGAGTATGGTGGGACAGATGGCTCCCTGCAGCCCCAGATTACAAGGTGCAAACTCAAATCAATGGATTGAATTGGAATGCTAAGGTTGAGGCTTTGATAGACCCTGAAACGAGAGAATGGCGAACCAACCTAGTGCAGAATTATTTCCAGCCCACTGATAGACAAAGAATTCTGCAAATCCCAGTACCAAAGCAACCAAGGGAAGATACCTGGATCTGGGGACCGGACAAACTAGGGAAGTACACTGTGAAGTCAGCCTACAACCTATGGAAACAAAGCCAAGAGGAAATTGAAGGGGAAAGATATGTCCCTGTTGACTGGAAAAGACTTTGGCAGCTGAAGATACCACCAAAACTTCGCATGTTTATCTGGAGATGGGGAAGTAATATACTACCCACATGAGCAAATATTGCCCGAAGAATTACAGAAGCATATGATGGTTGCCCATTCTGCGGCTTAGTGGAAACCCAAGAACACATCACTAGGGACTGTGATTGGGCGGGAAGAGTTTGGCGATCGAGTTCCCTAAAACAAATTTTCGATTTGGGGGAAAGTAAAACTTGTGAAGAATGGCTGTGCGAGGTTCTGGAAAAGGCAACGGAAGAGGAGCTATGTGGTTTCATTACAGCCCTATGGTATCTTTGGAAAGAAAGAAACAATCATCTATTCAACAATATGAAATTGGAAGAGTGGGAGATAGTAGCTAGATCAGAAAACTATCTGGCAGAGTACCAAATGGTGCAGAAAAAAGGAGAACCGAACCTGGGAATGAAGCTGGACTATCGATGGGAAAAACCGACGACGAATTCATTCAAAGGGAACGTCGATGCAGCAATTCTTAAAAATGGTGGTACCGGCTTTGGTCTGGTGATTAGAGACGAAAATGGAAATTGCCGTTTAGCGGCAGTTCATCGGACGCGGACGGAATGGCCGCCGGAGCTAGCTGAGGGAAAGGCGCTGCTTTGGGCATCCCGACTCTCCATCGCACACCAATTCAGCCCGATCTTAATGGAATCAGACTGCAAAACGCTTATTGATAAACTGGATAGAGAAGAGCGATCGGAGACGGAAGTTGAGACGATCTGTGCTGAAATTCGAGAGTTGAGAAGAGAGGGCGAGCATCTGAGATGGAGGTTCTGGGGGAGAAATGGAAATGGGGCTGCTCATCTTATGGCCAGGGTTGAATGTCGCTGGGAAGAGTCAGAGATATGGTTAGACCGGCCTCCAGTTTTTCTTTTGAACCAACTCAAAAGGGATTGTAATGACATTTTCCTGATTTAAATAAAGTTACAGGCCCTTTATAAAAAAAAAAAAGGAGGGCGGCGGTTATTTTCGAGAGGGAAGAGGGCGGACTTTTGTTTTCTTTGGCGAGAAGGGCTTTGGGGCTGGCTTTCGGATTGGGAGAGAGCAGCAGCGAATTAGCGGAACGAATTAGGGGGAGAGAGCGAGCAGCATCGCAGCGACGGGAGGAGCTTGGCACGAGCTGATCGCCGGGCATAATTCGAAATCAGTATTTTCTTCCCTCGATTAATACGATGATGATTATAAACATGATTGTGTGTTTTATTTTCGTCATGAACTAAACCCCGATTTCTGGGGGAAACACCATAGGATGTAGCTATTTCTTGATTTGATGGATTGATTTACGATTCTTTTCTTCCAATCTCTATTGCATGGAATTTCTTAATGCTTTGTGTTGACTGGCCACCAATACATCGATTTGTAGTTAATTAGGTTATTAGCGACAGTGAAACCCTAATAACTGAACCTATTTCATGTGACATAGTAACTTATTGAAGCGACAGTGGATTAAATAAGGTGATATGTGGTCTTAAATATGATATCGATCTTCATACTATATAGTTAATTCATTGAGCTACGACAGTAGGATTTGAATTGATTATTTAGTACGTAGTAATTCCCGACAGGGATAGCTAGCACATTCGTGATATCCTGGCTGTAGAGAGTTGGATTAAATTGATTTGAATATGTGAATTAATCTGGATAGGATAGGTAGTGAATCCCGGTGTTTCTCCCATTGAATTAAACCCGATATTTTAATTTGCTTGTTTTGTTTAATCACTTTGCTAGTAGATCATAGTTTCATCTCATTAAACATTTTCACATATAGTTTGCTCAATAAAAATTGATAGAACTTAAGGTTGTACCAGTCCCTGAGAGACGATACCCGGACTTTCCGGTTTACTACGAGATAGGAAATTGGCATATACGCTTTTGCCCTATCAATTATCATGGTCCTCCCATTTCCTGGGAAAATCGGGTTTTAAGCGATCCTCGGATCCCCCCTTTTTCTGTCAACCAGGTTGTGTTTCTAAGGAGATGTATACCTCTCCTAAGAGTCTAACGAGAGTATCTGCTGGTTGTTCGAATTGTACTAAATTGCCGAATTATGACTAACGTAATACTTGATTGTGATTACATCAGCTGTTGCATACCAAGAGAAAAAATTCCAGGAGAAGTTGCAGACGATGCGCGAGTTATGCCCTGAAGGGGCACAGTGGCTGGATGGACATGACCTATCCATGTGGAAATTTCATAAAGACGGAGGTACAAGATGGGTTATTGCCACAACGAACTCAAGTGAGAGTATCAATTTTGCCTACAAGGGTGTTCGGGCGCTGCCAATCTCTGCCATTGTGGAGATGACTTTCTGGAAAACGAATGGATGGTTCATCAATCGACTACACTAGGCAAGGACGAACGAGGCACAGGGAAAGGTCCATGCCAATAAAGTCACAGAAATACTGGAGCATGACAATCACAAGAGTAGTGGACATAGTGTAACTGTTATGAATCGAGCATCCCGCCGTTCGGACAGAGGTGTGAATCGGGTCGACCGAGGAAAAAGAGAATATAGAACGAAATGGATCAAAGTGGAAGACCACCACGAGGCCCAAGATGATGTTCAATATGCAGAGTTCCAGGGCATGATAAACGAAGTTGTCAAGGTCCGATTGGTCCGCAAAATCCGGTTCCTGATGTGGGGGACTCAGCTAATGTGACATAGTTTGCGTTTATCATTTGTTGGTACTTGTTATGTATGTTTTCACTTATTATCGGAGTTAGAGCTATGATGCTTGGAACTTGTGTGTTTGGCAAATAACCCTCAATTAACACTCAATCCTTAAGTTGAGATAACACTCAAGCCAAGTACATAGAACTAAAATAAAAACTAAAACAACACTCAATTAAATAAAATAAAACATTAGGAAGGGTTTCAAGTATAATTAAAACATAACTAAAAACAACACTTAAAATGATAAACTAAAAACACATCTCAAGGAAGTCCCTGGGACTCATGGGGCTGCAAGGTTTTCTTGCTCCTTGTACGACGGCCGACGGGAGTAACCATCGGTGGTTGCGGTGGCAAGCTTCGATGGGCCATGTTAGGGCGCTCGTCGGTGATGTGTCAGCATCGATCCGTGGTAGGTGGCGCTTCCGGGGTTGTGCGGGGGACATCCACGCTCATGCGTTGAGGGGTAGGAGGCCACGACTGATGAGGGTGAGGAATAGGATTGAAGTCATGATGCGCAGTTGTGGAGGAACCATCATGCCAAGTACCCGAGGATGTGAGGGGTTTGTTGAAAAAGTTATCTTGGGGGTAGATCGGCCAAGGATCATAGTATGGTGGGCAAGGATCATAGCATGATCAGTGGGGATACAGCCAAGCAGACTGTTTGCCATCCTCCTAATGAAGCTCACATCTTCACTGCCCATTTCATGTTTCCCATGGGTCAAATCTTTGATCCGCTCAATCCCATCAGCCTAAATCACATAAAAAAGGTTAGCAAGCTAAGACTAATGATGTGTCAGAATGAAACAAGCAATAAATTTGATTGTTTAGACGGAATATACTTACCAATGCACCATCGACCGCACCCTCTGGAGTCACGTACCTCACCGATGTTTGCCGATATCTATCCATGTATGGGTCATGATACCCCATTCGACCCACCTTTGTTGGAGTGACAATGTCTTGAAGTTGTCGGTTCTCCCATATAGCGATCATCTCCGCCAACTTCGTGGGCCAATCGTGAGTACCTTGCCGACCATCTCGGTGGTGAAACGCCCTTTGACTCTCGGGGACCTCCAACGGAATGCACTACTCCCGACCAAACTGACGAAGACATCGATCCGGCAGGTGCCACTCCACGGTCCCTAAACAAATGAGAGGGACCCTCGTGCACCATTGCCCGATATGACCAGGGAATTGCTGTAAATGCCAATGAACGATGTTCGCCGGGCATGGATCGAATTTGATCTACAAAAAGAAATTAGTAACTTAAGTAAAACAAATTTGGAAAAATACATGTACTCCATGAAAAAAAGTTATGGCACTTCGAAGTATTCTAGTTACCTCTCCTTCCCAAAGTCGCACTAGCCTCCTCCGATACTCTGCTAACTTGTGTTGGGCAAGGTTGTCGCATGTTGAGGCTCCAACCCACCTTATTAATAAGACAATAATAAAAATACAATAAGCTAAAACATAAGGAAAATTATGTTATTAAAATCATGACGAGGTATGAGAAATTTACCTACAACCATAAGCTTCGAGTCTTAGGGGATGATCGAGATTGGGGCGGTGCAATCCATGGCAGATGCTCCCAAGCACAAAATTGGACGATGAACATTGCGCCGCCGATCTCCCTCACAGCTTTGAGAGATGCATTGCACAAATGGTGATAGATATTAGCTAGGCAAGCAGATGCCCAGCTCAACTCCCCCATCTCATCCCAACTACCAAGGAGGATCCTAAGCCATCCACAGCTAATTAAATTGCTCGATTTTTTTGGAGAAGAACACTCCTCCTATCATGCCTATGAGATAGACACGAGCATATATTTCCTTCTCTAGCTCCGGATTTTCCTCGGTTAGGGGCACCCCATCTTGGGCAGGATCGTGATGGTCCATAAAATACTTCGTCAACTAAGTGATCGATACTTAGTGTTTCCTCAATGGTGGCAAGCGATCCGTCGCATCAACGCTCCCCTTGATTGGTACTTTCACCCCCAAAACACTGTGAATGAAATGCTGCCAACCGGGCATACCATCACGATCCTCGGGGGGATGGTCACTTACACACACCGCTTTGCCGTCGATGGGTAGATGGGTTAGGATGGCGACGTCCTTTAGCGTGATGGTTCACTCTCCTTCGCGAAAGTTGAAACAATGTGTCTCCTTTCTCCATCTCTCCACAAATGCGGTGATGAGTTGGCGATCGACTTTTATGCCTACAAAATGCCTAATCGACTACAACCGTGCCCTTTTTAGAAAGGGCAAGATAACTGGGTTACATGGGAGCACATTGGTCGTACCCCTGTAGCGGAGTATTTGTTGTGCCTCCTAGCAAAAATTTCAATGTTGTTTACGATATATTAGCAACGGTTTAGTCTTATAACTAAATTAATTAAAATTAATGATTTAATTTCGACCATCATTCTATTATAATTATATTATTAACAATCAAATTTAAGTAACTGATGGTTTTTTCCAAGATATATACATATTATCATAAAACAAACATACTCAATTAATTGACATAAATAACATTATAAATGAATAATAATATAAAGACATACATAAATATTCAAACATTTGAAATTAATAAAATTCATTTAAGTACACATAAACATAAATCGTATTGGTTGTTTGGTAAATAATTTAATCGTATTGGTTGTTTTAAATAATTTAATCGAATACAATGCAACACTCGGTAGACTCTTAGAAGAGGTATACATCTTCTTAGAAATGCAGCCTTTTTGACAGAAAAAGGGGGATCCGAGGATCTCTTAATACCCGATTTTCCCAGGAAATGGGAGGATCATGATAATCGCTTAAAACCCCATTTCCTTAGACGTGCATCTTTTTATAAAGAGTAGAAGTAAGTGACTCTATGTATTCAATTAAATTATTGAAAACAACCAATACAATTAAATTATTTCAAATTTATTTTACATTAGCAAAATAAAAGAAAGACAAATGATGAAGAATTGTATGTACCTGGTGATCGTTCCAAACATCCCTTGAATGATGGTTGGGTTGGTCGTACAAGTCGGTTGGATCAATAGGTCTTTCATCCAAATAATAGCGTTGGTTGTATATATCCACGTCGTCACCAACCCACGAGAGAATAACAACAAGGTTAGTACATAGATAATTAAAAAGCTTATAACAAAAACAAAAATTGACCAGAATAATGAGTACATACCGCTTGAAATTCATCATAATAAACTCCCTATCCTTGGAACCACTCGTCCATTTTTTCGTGAAAGTTGGACATAAATTCGGCGGGTTTTGAGGAAAAAACCAAAGAAATGTTTTCTGATGGCATATCAGACTTAGCCGCAACCAACAGACCACTATTTCCTAGGCTTTTGGGAGGGGATGGGTTGGAGAGATAATTTTAGAGAGAGAGTGAAGAATGGGTTGTGGTGTGAAGAAATGAGAGGGGGTATTTATACTATTCAGACCGCACCCTCCAGGGGCGGTCTGGTAATTTTTCCCTGGGAGAAACCGCACCCTCCCGATGCGTTCTGCGAGGATCGAGGCGCTGACCGCACCTGCCAAATGCGGTCTTCGATCCATGGCGCGGATCGCTGAGGTGGCAAGCGGTCCGCCATTGGATCGTTTCCTGATCCAGCGGTCTCCAAGCCCGCTCTCGAGGAAACACAGACCGCACCGTCTGGGTGCGGTTCGCTGGCTAACGTGGCATGGAACGCACCTCCAAGGTGCGGTTTATAGGTAAAACGCACCCTCCTGGTGCGGTTTATTTATAAAACGCACCTTGGAGGTGCGGTTTACAAATAATGGTGCTATTTTTGTAATTTCTTTGGACTGGGTGCTATTTTTGTAATTTTTTTTAATATGTGCTATTATTTGAAAAATCCCCAAAATATGTAACATCTACATAAGCAAGTGTTAATAAATTGCTACGGTAGAAAGGAATGACTGTTAAAAATATATGGTTATTACTTATTAGAAAGTCGTCATTTTCCACTATGGGGTTTGAAGGCATGAAATTTTAATCTAGTTCCAGTTTGTATTCCTTTTGCTTCTCTCTAGAGTTTTTCTTTTTCACCCGGGCTAGGATTTTCATCAATTATACATGGAATTTTCAACAGTTATACATATCAAATATTTTTTTCTATTTTCTATAAAAAAGTAAATAATTATCATCTTAAATACATCACCATAAAAGGTAATAAGCCTCAACTATGCAAATAACAGTTGGGTATCTAAACTTAATAGATCTTTAGATTTATAACCTAATATTATTTTTTTGACATATAAGTCCTCAAAATATTTATGGAACATTACATTTTAGTACCTAAATTGTTTTTTATATTACATCTTAGTACCTTAACTATTGAAGTTCTATTAATAAGTATATTTTTTTGTATGTGTAATTAAAACACCTTCGAATAAATGGGTATTCATACCCAACTCGTACACATCTTTAGATTATGAGAGTAAATATTCATACCCTACCCAAACCCATCTACAAACTTTCAAACTCATATATACGCCACACATACCCTACCTATAATCAATGAGCCTACTTGGGTTTAGGTAAATATCATTTATTAGCCAAAATGTTTAAATTTTTTAAATTAGATGTTGACACCATATATCTATTCTCAGTCAATATCATATTGTCAATTCAATATTACTAACAAATTTGCTAACAAAAAAATTAATTTTTGACTAATAATACTCACAAAACACCATAACGGGTCACATAATAAATGCCTATAGGCCATCTCCGTCCCGTGACAAGTTGCGACATCGCCACCTAGTATATATGTATGTTGCATGTGCTGACTCGTCAAGACTTAATTGTCTACTCTGGTAGTTGCATTTGCATATATAATGCCTTGGATGTTAACCTTCACCACTCAACCCTAGCTACTAGGGTTACCCTAGTGGCCTAGTCTACTTGTATAAGGGTTTGGGAGAGGTTGTATTTATGCATGTGTGAGAGAGAGCTCAGCTGTAGTGAAGCTTGAGATAATGTCGATCATACTGATGGATACGAATCACGTAAAATTCTTGTATCGTGTATTTGGTTTTTCTTTTCTTTCAGCATATAAAATTTTATATGGTATCAAAGTGGTGACAAAATCGAACTATTAGTTTGGTGGACATGGATATAGCCAGCCCAACACATGTGTATATACCATGACCATGAGAGTTAAATTCCTCCTAAAAGACCCACGTCCACAATGAGAAAAGGAAAAGGCCGCTTGCTATCCTTCGTGTTGGGCTGGTAACTAGTCAGACGGTTGGCTGGCTGCGGTTTCATAACGCCCAATGAAAACCGGCTCAAACTGATCTGATCTGGATCGGTTTTCGGTTCGCCTATTTTATTTTCCAATTACATCTAGCACTTTAACTCATAACAGAAATATGCTCATGCACCTCCTTTATAAACTTTTCCAACCAATGCATCAAATCTTTAAACCAAAGTGATAATAACTCTAGGGTCCGTTTGGATGGAGGATTTTAAAATGAGTGATTTATGAGAAATTTGCGTTTAAATCTCTCATTTAAAAATCCAGTTAATTTGTTTGCAGGATTTATGTCAAATTACTCGTTTGTTTATAGATGTAGGTTTTCAATTAAAACCCCACCTATGAGCCAAATCTCATAATATCACTTCGTCTTCATCTATCCATCGTTTCTCATTATTCTAACCTAAAACCATCCACAGCCTGCCGCCGATTGCCCTAACCCAGAACCCAAATCAATGAGAAGAGAGAAAGATCAACGGGGATAAATTCTTGCCACGTAAGCACTTGGAGAAAAAACAAGTTGCCTAGGTGGACTTTTTCTTTACTACCAAAAAAATTTATTATTGATCTATTTATGAAGTTATCTATCTCTTCTTTTAGTATTTATGCTCACTTTTACTCAACATTAATAATAAGTTACATTAAGAATGTAAGTAAAAACAAGCATAAATAATAATATTTTTTCAATTAAACAAAATATAAAGATGGAAACAAAGAATAACATATATCGGGTTTGTTTAAACAAAAAATATATGATTAAATCTTATCAAATAAATTATCTACTTATTTTAACCAAAACTTAATAATAAGTTACATTTTGATGAAAAATTTAAAGAAATACACACATAAATAATAATATTTTTGTATATTAAATAAAATATAACGACACAAAGAGATAAATCAAGCGTTTGACAATCAATCGACTTTGAAAAATGAAATATATGAATTTATATATTAAACCTTCTCTTATTATACTTCTTTATAATATATATGTCTACCAGTTAAAATAGTTGTATATAAATAATTTTTTCATATAATAAAATAATTGTCAGAATATAACTTGATCGAAAAATAATAATAATTTCTTAAAAACATTTCTATTTATCCTGATTAAATGAAAACATATATTAATGTTCTACCTGAAATTTCCCAAAGGAAGAGTAATCATGTGCAATATTTTATAATTTGGTTTTTAAGTTCACATTAAAATATTTGATTTAGATGACTTGGTTGAGCATGCTCAATTGAGGTCATAAATAATATGTTAATAAATTCTCTTTTCGTATTTAGAGTTATTGTCGAGGATTATACATTAAAGTTTTCAAAATGACATAAGTATGAGTATTGACAAACTTTGACTTCATACATTAAGATGAGACACAATATATCTTAAAAAATGACACATGTGATTTGGTTGGCAATAATAAAACCTTTTTCAATATCAAAGTATCAAATAGGAATTTTCTATTTTGTAACAGTAAGCAAGTTGTATTTACAATAAATTTGTCTACAATACATCCAAGAATTCACATGTATGTGAAATGTCACAATATTTGTATGAATTCTAAAAAGTTTATAAAAAAATTCAAAAAATTATAAATCATCGTTAATTAATCTTATAGGAATTTAAAACTAAATTAGTGCCATATCAACAAATGGCTAGCTCTAAGTGGGCAAGTTCTAATTCTTGCTTATATAATTTTTTGTTTACTCTTTAAATTACCATTATTATAAATAAAATGTAAATTAAGTTAATAACACAGAATGCAACAATTTGGTTTGTTCCTATTCCTTTTCTCATACAAATTATCTCTATAAAAATAAAGTGCAACATTGAAAATAAAGAAATTGGATCAAGCCACATAAAAACAAACAATCCTCTCTTCTTATTTCCTCATAATCCTAAGATTTCTAGCATTTCTTTTCTCTATTTTTTCCAAACAGATACAGGAAAGGAAATAGTAAGGCATATTGAGTTTTTACTCTTTGTAAGAGAATATGAGTGTGGAGTTACATGAGACAATGATTAGATGAGATATAATTGAGCATCTGTAACATATGTTTGACGATTGACTAAAAAAGTTCATCCTATCATTGCGAAGATGAATTGAATGAAGTCGATGATTGCTCATTGCTCCCTCTTCACCCTTAATTTGTAGTTGACAACTGGTCTCTTTTTTCCTAGAGATATGTGGTTGTTTGCGGTTGACTGGTCATATTAAACTCTTCTTTCCATTTGTTTCTTAATTTCTTCCAGATTACAATGGCTTGATGGTAAAATTTTATGTTCAAATCAATGAATGTATTTCTCCCGGGTTTTCAGTTAGTTGTTTTATGGTTTTCTATATTGTATACTTTTATGTAAACATGTAATAGACAATTGGAATGGTTTATTGCTTGGACTTAGAGTATCTCTCCTTTGGTTGAATAATTGATCATTTTACTTGCCTATTGCATCCCAATTCCGTGGATGATAAAATGGAAAGCAGAGTTGTTAGGGTTGTTTATTATGTTCATGAGTGACATGTTACTACCTATATGATTATGATCTGGTCAGTAACTAAAACGTAGCAAGGGGTTATAAGTAGAAGGGAACACATGTGAGGTTTTATAAAGGTGCAAAGGAAAAAGAAAATGATGGTGGTAGTCTCTAAGTTGTCTATGTCGACGTTCTTTCAATTTCTACACGTTTGCAATGACATTTGTTTGTTTCCTTAGCATGAACTTTTTCCTAATTGAATCCCTAACTAAAACTCAAATTTGGCCTGATCGTTTTCTTGACAACAACTATTCGGATTGATGCATCAATTGTTTTCATGAATGAAGATTTTACAAGATACAATGTGTTGAGTTTTATTTAAGTATGCAACTTTTACAATTCGTCTATGTTGTTATTAGGTAAAAAAATTACACCATTGTTTTTTTGAAGGGGGTATGTAGTTCTCTACAAATATAAATTGTGTTTATATGCAATTTAGTTTGCTGAAAAAATATCATTTTAATAAAATAGTGACAACTAATGGTTCTATTTTTGATTGGTTATGCTAGAACATTTTGAAGATAAATTAAATGAATAAGTAGGAGATTGATGATGTGGGTGCTAATGTGTTTCCTCATCCTTCCAAAATTGCACAAGTAACTGATAGTGTACGATATTCGTGGGATTTAGAGCGCGACATAATAAATTATCATATAGCAACGTACGAGAAGGGAGAAGAATGAAAAGCTCTTTGCTTATTTTTTTTATTAATTGAAACATATTTGCTTATTTAATTTTGTTAAACTTCTTTGTCACTATTGGGAAAAAATCCAAAAGTACCACTGTTTAAAAAAAAAAATTCAAAAATACCACGCAACCCCAAAAAATTCCAAAAATACCACCCTTTTCAAAAACCGCCACCCCACCCTGCGGTTTACACGAAAACCGTTTGTCGGAGGCGCGGTTTTCTATGCAAACCGCGGGCCTAGGGGGCGGTTATAAAAAAAAAAAATTTTGACCAAACCGCTGGGTGGGGTGGCGGTTTTGGGTCAAACCGCCACCCCACCCAGCGGTTTGGTCCATTTTTTTTTTTTTCGATCAACTCCTAACTTCGGCCGAAACTTCAAACGAACGTAACTTTTCACTCGGGTATCCGATCGTAGCGATTTTTTTTTCATTTCGCATAACTTTTCAAGATCTACAACTTTTACTAGGATGAAATTTCCAAAACTGGAACTATTTGTGGATATACGGGACCTTGGGAATAACTTTATCTTTACTTTTCACAAATTCATGTATATTTTGAAATTATGATTATATTAAAAGTTGTAGATCTTGAAAAGTTATGTGGAATCAAAAAAATATTCATGAAATTCGGATTTTGGAGCACAAAGTTATGGCCGCCCAAAGTTTGACGAAATCAAAAAAAGGCTCGTTCGGGGTGGCAAATGACGTTTTTTCGAGACGAAGGCGGGACCCGGCGGTCTGCGGCTTGCAAGATCTCAAAAATTTATTCGGATTCAAAAAATGGAGGCCGCAAACTTTTTGAGATCTTGCAAGCCGCATACTGCCGGGTCTCGCATTTCGTCAAACTTTGGGGCCTCCATTTTTTGAATCCGAATAACTTTGCGGCCTCCATTTCGTCAAACTTTGGGGCCTCCATTTTTTGAATCCGAATAACTTTTTGAGATCTTGCAAGCTACAAATCGCCGGATCCCGCCTTCGTCTCGAAAAAACGTCATTTGCCACCCCGAACGAGCCTTTTTTTGATTTCGTCAAACTTTAGGCGGCCATAACTTTGTGCTCCAAAATCCGAATTTCATGAATTTTTTTTTGATTCCACATAACTTTTCAAGATCTAAAACTTTTAATACAATCATAATTTCAAAATATACATGGATTTGTGAAAAGTAAAGGTAAAGTTATTCCCAAGGTCCCGTATATCCACAAATAGTTCCTGTTTTGAAAATTTCATCCTTGTAAAAGTTGTAGATCTTGAAAAGTTATGTGAAATGAAAAAAAAGATCGCTACGATCGGATACCCGAGTGAAAAGTTACGTTCGTTTGAAGTTTCGGCCGAAGTTAGGAGTTGATCGGAAAAAAAAAAAAATTGGACCAAACCGCTGGGTGGGGTGGCGGTTTTGGGTCAAACCGCCACCCCACCCAGCGGTTTGGTCAAAAAAAAAAATTTTATAACCGCTCCCTAGGCCCGCGGTTTGCATAGAAAACCGCGCCTCCGACAAACGGTTTTCGTGTAAACCGCAGGGTGGGGTGGCGGTTTTTGAAAAAGGGTGATATTTTTGGAAATTTTTGGGGTTGGGTGGTATTTTTGAATTTTTTTTTTAAACAGTGGTATTTTTGGATTTTTTCCTCACTATTGTGTACTAAAAGATTAATAATATCTTATGTTTATATTCTAAATTGTGGGTTCGATAAGAACTTATAAATAAATAAATAAATAAAGATCTACCGAGAGCTCATTTAATAAAATCAAAATTTCATAAAAAACGAAAGATATAAAAGTGTTTAACAATACCTAAAATCAAGTAAGTTAGATTAATAATTCAATGTATAATAGTTTAACATACATAAATCATAAAAAAAACAATAGAACGAAAACTAAAACACCAATACGAATGCGCCGCCCAACGGGCGGGTAAAAAGCTAGTGTCGTTTTAGAGATAATTAGTACCGTAATAAGCCACAATTCTAGCGATATAAGTATCAATTATATAAACAATAATAATTGAACTTAACAGATCAAAACATGTATTTTTATCGTTTAATCTAAACCTTGCAGTATACTTCACCATATATTGCTTCAATAATAACATGTCATATATCCTTGACCAGCTGGTGTAGTTACAGGGGTATAATATACACATCCATAAAGTACAATTAACAACATTGTTTTCATAATGCATGTTCAAAGTGAGGCATGTAAGAATTAAGATGTTGTGATCAAACTGGATAGGCCTCAATAATGGCGGGTAAAGCAGGGATCCTGATGACTCTGTAGCGAGGGAAGCCTCCTTTCTCCAGCAACACTTTCCATTGTCGCTCAGTCCTCTCTTTCCCTGCTGTGTGGGCAATCATCAGAAGATCAAACACCAAACCCACCTCGCCGAAACCTCCAGATTCCTCTTTCTGATCATCTTCCGGCAGCACTATCTCCACTATTATCACCTTCCCTCTTCTCTCCGGTATTGCTTTCCGGCACTTGTTCAGAATTTCAACACATTTATCGTCCTCCCAGTCATGCAATATCCACTGCAGTAATTAATAACCCTGATTAATAGTTAATAATAATAATAATTTTTTAATCGGTGCCCCATTGCTCCACTGCAGTATTTATTAGGGTTAGTGGGTCGACCCTAATAAATATACTACTTTTCTAAAAAATTACAAATTGGTACCCAAAATTATTTTTTTTACATTTTAGTACCTAAATTTTATTGTTTTTACAAATAAGTCCAAAAAATGTGATGGTAAAATTACGTTTTTGGTACCCGAAAATTTTTCTTTTTATAATTTAGTACCTAAACTTTTAAAATTTTACAAATAGGTCTAACGTGTTTGTATGATGCTAAAGGTTATAGGGTCAAAAAGTGACCGATCCTAAATTGACCCGACCCTATCTGATCCTGACCCGACCCTAAGCCGACCCGACCCTAAACTGACCCTATAGACAAAATGACCCAACCTGACCTTAAGTGTCGGGGAGGGTTGGGGCAGGTCAATGAGTTTTAAGGGTCAAACTTACACCCCTAAAATTAACATTAATCTATATATTTTTGTCCATACAATAGTCACTTGAGAATGTGTACCTGGAAAATCTTTAAGTACTTATAAGCCGAGTAGACTTTGAAACCATATTCGATTAGATTAAGAAGAACCATATCAAGATAAGATGAGGCTTGTACTAATCAATTCCCCCACTTCATTCCACAGAAGAAGAAGAAAAAAAACACGATTAAAAGAATCACTTACCTTCATGAGCACAGCATCCGCTTCAGGAACCTCTTGGAACATATCCCCGCCCACATGCTCCACCCCTTTATACTCCGGCGCCGTCCCGACAACGTGCGGCAAGTCGAAGTTGATCCCTCGCACGTGCGGGTGCGCTCGCACGATCTCCGCCAGGTTCCCGCCCATCCCGCCTCCCACGTCCACCAGCGACCCGACCCCGCCCAACCCGTCCCCGTAACCGGACAGAAACGCCTTCATCACCACCTTGGCCGTGCTGGCCAGCCCGTCGTTGAAAACCCGGTTCAGCTCCGGATCCCGAGACCCGACTTCCCAGACACTGGACCCATGGGCCTTCTCAAACGCCAGCCCACCCTCTCGAACGCATGGGCCCAGCTGGTGCCACGGGGCCAGGAGCAGCGGGTGGTTCTCCATCAACACCATCGGGCCCAGGTTCAGCTCCGAGCTTCGGAGCAGCCACCTAGACACGTCGTTCAGCCCGTAGCGGGTCTCGTACGCGTCGTCCACGTCATCGTGGTCCTGCTTATGTGGCGTGTGGTGAGCTGTGAAGAGGCCCTTGTGGACTAGGAATCTCATGATTCTGGACAAGTAGGATGAATCTGGAGATGGTGAGTCGATCCCTGGGGAGGGGAAAAAAAAAAAAAAGAAACTTCAATTTAGATGAAGAAAGTTTAAAAATTTGCAGAGCAAGAAAGAGAATTCACTCACCGGAAGCCAACTGGGAAATGGTGACGGGAGAGCCATGAGAGTGGATGATGTCAGCGATGCCGAGCTGGACGGCGGATTTGAGAGCCATGGATTCTACGAAGCCGAACATGAGCTTCCATATCTCGGCTTGCCCTCGGACCAGAGCCTCCGGTTGATCATCGCCACTACTGTTACTGTGGCTCCCCATTTCCTTTTTCCGCACTATGAAAGGGCGCGCAATTAAATATTAATAATGGAATGGAAGGATGAATCTCTTGCGGATATGTGTATATATAGAGACAACTTACCAAATGCAATTGGTTTTTGGGTTAAATTATATGATGATAATTGATAGGTCATTGACGTTTTAGCCTCCTCCATTAATCGATTGATATTTGATAACGGATAAATTGATCAAAAACTATCGTATAGGCTTGGTTATATAAAAATGTTCACAAACATTTAAAACGTAGAAAGTGTACATATCATTTCGTCTCTTTATGTCGATAATTATATTTAAAATGTTTAGTTCGATTGCTGACTTACGGCAAAAAAATAATAATAAAACAATATATAGTGTATGTAACAAAACATTAAACCTTCGCTCTTATTTACAACAAGCTAATTGTGTATTATGAATGAAAAATACGAATTATAAACACTGATTACTTTTTTTTTTTTTATTATGATATGTTTGCGATCTTTCTGCTACGTTTTATATGTTTATGATCATTTTAATCAATTACCACACTTGTAGTGGATTACCATATATATTTTTGGGAAATAATGACTATAGAAGATGGCACTCTTGTCAGGATGATCAATTTTCCATGCGTTTGGTAAACGATAGCGATTTCATTTCCCCCTTTTCTTAATCATTGTTAGTGGAAAATAGAACGGAAAATATTTATCTAAAAAACAAAGTACAAAAGACAATATTGCTTGTGACGCAGAAATAAAAAATAGAAGGGTGAGTCAGGCTTCTAGACGAGGTAAAGTGCAGGAAACTCACTAACTTCTTTTTATTTAAATAATGAATTCTTTGAAAATATTTATCATGATTTTAACCTCAATTAGATTATTATATGTATAGTTGAAGTGAAAATAGCATGGTCCATAAAACCGTATCGTGCCGGCGGTTCAACCACAAAATACCAGTATCGGAGGCTAAACCGGTAGACGGTATTTAACGATATAAATGGTTGAACTACGGTTAAACCACAATTTTTTCATAAAATATCCTATCACTGACTTTTCCGATATGGTGTCTGGTACGGTTTCATGAACCATGAAAAATAGGCTAGATTTGTAATAAAAATAGACTAGGTTTCATGGAAAATAAAATATCTGAATTTTTTTAGAATCATGGTCATTAAAAAAAGTAACTTAACATTGTTGCTATCTAAGTCTCAAGCCCAAGTGTTTAAAAATATTTGCAATATTGAGCCACGTGAAACACACTATTCGGTATTTAATAGGTGACAAAACCATAAATAATTATTTGATAGGATATATTAAGATAGATATCATATGAATGCGTCTTCCAAGTTTTTTCAAAATATGAGAACACATTGCGGTTGGTTAAAATGTTTCTTATGAATATTAAAAAAAAAATTGGACCTACCTTACATAAAATCTTGGTTATGCCACTAGTTATTAGGCCAACCTTTGAGTTCAATAAAAAAAAATTATGCTCATGTATTATTGTATGTTTACAAAAAAATAACTATCATATTTTTTCTTTGTGTCTTTTAACTATGCAACGTTAACAAATGTATCGTTTTTTCAAAGTTTTCTTCACATGATTGTTAAAGGGATGTGAAATGACTAATTTTTATTTCGCGCATGGTGGATCTGTGAGTCAATCGACCCACTGATCAAACCCAGTTTGCTCTTTCTCTTCAGGCCAACTCGCACAGTTTTGCTTCTTATGTTATAATTTTAGTGCCTGTGAGCTTGATGGGAAAGATCAAGGCCTCATTAGGGTTTACATAATATGAGTTTGTGATTGTATTTGATATAAGTGTGGATATCGATACAGAGATAGTAGAACTGTAGAAGAAGTTGTAGATAATGAAGGATCTGATGCGCCGCAGTTATATGGGCGTGAGTAAGAGCATGAACAAACTGACTCTGGATGTTCACCCCATAGGTATTATCAGGGTGCGTCACCGTTAAGTAAAGTAGACGCCCACCCAAATGTGGGTAAGCTGCAAGAGCAGAACGCGTGAAATGATTTTGGCCATACCCCGGTGACTCCGGAGTCTGCAAGAATGTCAAGAAGGTATTTTCTTTCACTAAGGTCGAGCCCTTCAGAGGTGCGTGAGACTTCCAAACCCAAAAAATATTGCAAGTTTCCCAAGTCCTTGATATTGAACCACTAATGAAGAAAGGCCTTGACATGAGAAATGAACTAAAAACTAGTGCCTTCCTGAATAACATCATCGACGTAGATCAACGCAATGACGTGAATACTCATGCCCCAAAAGATAAAGCAGGAGTGGTCAACATGATATGGTCGAAACTGCAATGCACAGAGAGCCTAAGTAAACTTGGTGTACTAGTTGCTAAAAGTCTAACGAAGACCATAGAGAGACTTATGCATGCAACAAACTCAAGTTTCACCAGGTGTTGTAAAACCTAAGGTATGCGCATGTAGAACTCTTCATCTAAGTTGCCATGGAGAAAAACATTGTTGACATCTAACTGATGGATATGTAAACCTTTTCTTACTGTGACCGTGAGAAGATAACAAACAGTGACAAGCTTGGCGACAGGCGCAAAAGTGTCATGAAAGTCGACACCTTTTACCTGTGTATACCTTTTTGCAACCAATCATGCTTTATAGTGTTCAAGTGTATCATCTGGACGAAACTTGACTTTGTAAACCCATTTTGACCTAATGACACTCTAGCACGGAGGTAGAAGAACAAGGCTCCATGTGCCATTTTCTCAAGAGCTAAAACCTCTGTCGACATTGCTTGACACCGACATTCTTCTTTTACCACTTTAAAGAAATTGCAAGGCTTTGGATGACGGGCAATTGCGGAAAGAAAAGCAAGATAATTAACAGAAAAATTATTATAAGAAAGATGAGTTGACAAGGGATAATGAACTAAGTAAGCTTGACTTTCCATGTAATAAATATCCATATGCTTGGGCTGGGTGGGATGTCAATCACTCTGGTGCAACTGTGGTGTTGGCGCGGCATGATAAAAACTACGTGTAAGCTCTGGGCTAGGCGAGTGTGTCTCGGTAGGAGGAGTGCAAACCTCACCCAAAGGAGAAACAGGCTCCGGCAGATTGACTGGTGAATAAGGCTGTTGGGGATGAAGGCTCAATGGAAGAAGTAGGCCCATTTGAGGAAGTTGGCTCCGCCGAGCTAACAGATGGACTGAGGGTCCGTGTTGGACTGTCAGAGGGAGAGCTTGGAGTCATCCCATAGGAAGCTCAGTCGTGGGCTTGAGAGGCTCGAGATGGAGGCATCCGATTCTGGGGAAGCCCATAAAGGACCAATTCGTCATCATGGTCCTCAACTGGCTGGGTGAAAATGCTCCCAGGAATCCAAGGGAGCTGCTGCATATTTGACCGAAAAAGAAAAAATGACTTGTGAAGTATGACGTTGAGACCAATGAATATGCGCCAGTTAACAAAATCATATGCCCTATTGAATATGAGCCCTTCTGACTAGCCGCATACCCAATGATTTAATCTAATTATCCAATATGTGCATGAGTATCTTTGTAATATACAAGACATCCAAAGAACCTCAAGTGAAGATAATAAGTTTTCTTCCCAAATAGTGTCTCATATGGTGTCCTACCTGTTTCCTTAGTCGATAAACAATTGATGAGATAAGCTGCAATTAGGATACACTTTCCCCAAAACCGGATGGGTAAAAAAGCATGGAAACAAAGAGCACGAGAGGTCTCCAACAAGTGACGATGCTTACGCTCCACACACCATTATATTGCGGTGTATCTGTGCACGAAGTCTGAAGAAGGATACCCTCCATTCCATAAAACTCACGCAAAACTAGTGTTGAACTCAGGATAATTATTAGCCGGAATACACTTCACATGTCTACAAAACTAGGTACAAACAAGATTGCAAAAGAACTGCAGATAGCGACCAACTTAATATTTAAACTTGACAAGACAAACCCACCCGCCATGGCTGAAATCATCAATTATGGTAAAAAAATAATGTGCACCACTAAGAGATGGGGTATAATATCCTCCCCAAACATCCAAATGTAGTATCTCAAAATTATCCGAAGTACGAATACCACTGGCTAGAAAAGGTGTGCGATTTACCATTGACAGGAAAAGGCATGCGAGTATGCTTAGCTCCAAAACAAGAATAACTGAATTCCCTATCTGATGCTACTGGAACATAAACAACATGATTAATTTTCTCCATAATTGTGGCCGGTGGATAACCCAAACCAACGTGCCATAAAGCTCCATGAACTTCCTGCCCCTTCATCATAGCATGAGTCCGAGTACTACGACATCCGAATAACGGCGGGAAGAAGAGACCATCACGAATCTCCCCCTTCCCAATCATTTTATTCGAGAGTAAACCATGTATTATGTAGAAGTCATCAATAAATATGAAAGCCGCATTGTCTCCTGACAAAGGCGGCTTACTAATAACATATTGCAGCAAAATTCCAGCACATGTAAAACATGACTAAGCACCCGTCTATCACTTAGGTGAATTGACCCTATCCACTTAACCAGTATACTGGCCCCGTTTGGAATCCAAACGGACTGACTTGGCAAACCAAAAGAATGCTATAATAAGCATTCATCATTCATAGTTATATGTTCGTTGCAGCATGGATCAATTAGCCATTCTGAAGCATTTGAGAAAGAAATCATACCAGCCATATGACTCATAGGATCAGTTGCCCCTTGAATTGTCCACCAAAAAATGCTTCAAATTTTTGTACTGTAAATCCAGAATGAGGACTGGATTCCGCATGAGCTTGCGCGACTTGGGAGGCTTTTGGCTCCCAAGGCTATCCGCGAGGAGCATAATTATCCCGACCACCAGAATCATGACTTCGATGTTAGTTAGGCTTTTCGCGTTGCTTTTTACTCGAAGAATCACGTGGAGGCCACCCAATCACCTCAAAACATGTCTCACAAAGATGACTTATCTTAAGGCAATGATTACACAACATCCTTGCCCTTTCCCTCGGCCCATGTTCCCATGAATCGTACCTTCGAAACCAGGCTTTCTGGTGTCTCCTCATGTTGCGAATGCAGCGACTTTAGGAACATGCGTCTGATGACACTCTATTTCTAGTGTTTGTCACTCCCATTTTTTTCATACATTTTCCCCTTCTAGCAAAGCATCTTTAGTCCTTTTTCTTGTATTTTATATCTGTTGGGCAACGTGTTGAGCAATACTGGGCTTCAAGGCCCAGGGAGAAACCGAGCTAGCCCGGCTTACTGGAAGTAGAGAAAGTCGCTCCCTTCGAGACCGCGTATCTCTGCTAACAACAACACTCATTATGTCCGTAGGCGGTCTGTCCTCATATGTGACAAGAGTTAGATCGTCTAACATAAAGCACCGATGGGTGACAGGAGGTAAAGATCTTAAGAGATGTTTGTGTCAATATGGGGATGACTAAGCATTAATTACCCGCCGGAGGTGGTCTCCTAGTGGACGGGACATGCTTAGGGCGCCTAACATGGCATTTAACTCAACTACTCTCTCTCACTAAACCTACCACAATTTCCATTTCCTCTCTCTAACTTAATCATTGGACAGCGTCCTGGGCAACCGCCCATGGACCTTTTTTGCAGGGCCAAGGAGTGCGCCTCCCGTCCTTAGATGCAGAAGGCTCGCTCGTGCCTCGATAATCGCCTAGAACATTCTAGGCTCAAACACTATCTAAACCAAAACTATTTGATCAATAAGCCTTATATAGACCTAAATTATATTTTTGTACTATTTTATGCCTTCGGGGTATGGTTTTCAAGTTACAAAGCAATCTAAGGAACTTTGGATCAGGCAATGAAGAACTCTGGAGGACCAAAGGAGCTATAAAGAGAATAATATGGAGCTTTCATGATAAATATGAGGTCCAATAATAAGGGAGAAGTATAGTAGAAATTACTATGTGAGCCAAATATAAGCCTAATAGAGGAAGACTCAACCCAAGTTGAAGAAGAAACCAGTGGCACACAGGATCGACTTCGACTAAGCGACCACAATCAAGCGGAATACTCGATTGATACAGAGACAACACTCAACGCGATTGGAGTCCACCAACAACGAGAGAAAAATTCATAAGCAACACAATCAATGAACAACAGGGTTTTTTAATTAATCAAAGTCTACTCAGCCCGTAGGAAATTTCTCCTCTATTTATAGAGGTTACAATACATTTTATCTACCCTGAATTAAACTAAAAATCCTCTCCTATCAAATTAAGGAATCCAAATACCAAAAAGAAAAAGAAATAAACTAATAATCTGTCCAAAAGGGAAATAAAATAAAGCAAGAATCTTACCAAAAGCAATGACTTAGTGCTCAAGTAATTCATTTCTTCCTTCTGTCGAGTTGGGCTCTTCCTCTTGGATACCAATGATGGTGACTTCTTGACCCACAAACAAGTCAGGCTCCAAATCCACGGTCGTGGATTTGGTTTTCTTGGACGTGGAATTTCCCCTGCCCAAATCCACGGTCAAAACACCTATTCCACGGGCGTGGAATTGGTCTTGTGACCGGAGATTTTTTTTGTGCTCTTAAGCGTTCCTTCCTTCTGTTAGGTGCATCCTTCTTTCTGCTTTGAGTATAGTGGTTTTGGGTCGCTCTGGAGGATCACATCACATTCTACTTAGTATCACCTAGGTTGTTAACAAATTACTCTCTAGTGATACCCCCAATGATGCTACATGAGTATAGAGGGAATGATCAACCATCTATACATCGAGTAGTATCAATGCTTGATTGTTAGATTATCGATGCTATAGAACTTCGACTATAACTCGTGGCTCACACTTAATCATGTGCTATATATCCTAACTTCCATGTTCTCCATTAATTAGATAATGGCATGAAGGGAAAGCACACAATAGCTAGTTAAATTTCTATCGTAAGAGGCGCATGCACGAGTAGAGAATGACCTTAGTGAAAGGGATAGAGTGATATTATAGATGAGTTATTGATGCATGATGTGAATTAGTTTTAGTATGCATGATGTTAGTTTAGCTTACTTTCTTATACAATAACGTATCATTACTTTTATGATAAATAGAATGACCTTAGTGAAAGGGATAGAGTGATGTTATAGATGAGTTATTGATGCATGATGTTAGTTTAGCTTACTTTCTTATACAATAACGTATCATTACTTTTATGATAAATAGAAAACCCCTAAATAACTATACAATTCTTGCTTGTTAGTTAAATGAAAATCCCTAAATGCTTTTATTGTTTTCGTGTGAGTCAATGATTGTATGGTGTGAGTATTTATGCATTAGAAGACCTTGTAAAATATGACCCTAGGACATCCTAGGATTATAACTTCAATGTATACCGCATAAATTTCCTATTCTGTGTAATTGTCGTCTGCTGCTCATCATTGTAGATGACGTGGAAGGCTTCAGGTAGTGACGGCGAGACGGTCATACAAATGATGTGGCTAAAAATAGTAGCATACGAGTCATCAAGACCCAGCAGGAAATCGAGCAGGCATAGGCTCTCGTTTTGATCATGGGTGCAACATCCACATGAACACACCATCGGCTATAAAATTACGCAATTTTGATCATAGGATTGGCTTCACTAGGTGAAGTAAACTCACGTGCCAACACAACTCATAAGCACGTGTTAAGTTTGCTTTGATGCAATAATAACTAAGATCTTCTCAAATTTCTTGAGCTTTCTTGGCGTGCATGACGCTACTACGTAATTATGCATCCATCGTCGTGTGAAGCCAACCATTCACGAGAGCATCGCAACGTGGCAATGCCCGGGATACAGGCTTACCATATTGACGATGTGGAGTGGTCCCATCAACGAAGCCAACTTTATTCTTTGTAATTAGGGCATCCGTCATCTCAAGGATCCATTCTGTATATTTCGATGGAGTTAGTAGGCTGCTAACATGGAGATGGCCTGTACTATCCAACTGATGGATACAAAAAGGGTTGTGGACATTGAGATCTTTGTCTCTTGATCCAGAGCTGGCTAACTTTGAAGTTAACGGTGTTTGGGGAGGGATGAATCGTCTCCAGACATACTGACCAATGATGTTGGATCAATGCTCTGATACCAGGTAACATATAAAGAACCTAAGCAACAATGAAAAAAAGATGCGGATTTGCGTGTTATCCCCGATCAAGGGGAGCTGAATTCTTATTATTGGATTTTAATGATGCTCGACCGCCTTACATTGGGTTTTATACCCTTTATCACAAGCAACTATGGGATTACAATTGGGACAAGTAATCCTTGTACAAGCATGAGATGAAGTAGGTCTCACACGAGTTGAGCAGGGCCTCTCGTTGATGGCCAAAACAATGAAACAATCTGTACAAGAGTTGTTAACAAGTAATCAGTATTCCAAGGTAACCAATATCCTATCTGCCACCAACATCTACCACCATGATATATGGTGGTAAAATATGTCTTGATTACCATCTTATTATTTTACTAAAAAAATATAAAATTAAATGTAATTTTATAGAACATAATTAATATAATTTATTTGTGTAAAAATATTTGAAATTCAAGTTAAAATATATGAGATATAATCCGACAAATTTTATCTAATGAATTATGACACATTGGTATCTAATTTGTGGTTAATAACCGGATCCCTTCCCGAAACTCAAGCCTCGCCCAACGTTAGCATATGTTGGAATTGGAGGGAAACTAGTTTAATATCAATCAAAATCACCACCAGATACTTTAACTACAGCATTGTCCGTTTAAGGCTGGCCACAACTGAAATGCTAAAATGTTGTTGTCCCCAACTAAACCACTTCAATAGAAGGTCGAAATCAAGGCTAAAATGACAAAGGAGTAAAACAACATATTACTAACTCACATAATCCTTCTGGTTTTGCTTGTTTGTTGGTTTGCTTCACAATTACTTTTTTTTATTCATTAAAAAGACACGTACTGGGATTCAAACCATGACCATTTTAAAGAAAAACAAGGATCATAACCAATTACACTAAGTACATTTGTTGTATCTTTTTAAATTAAAAACATATAATAGCAGGGAGGAAGACACTCTTCCCCCATTTCAAATTCTCTGCTCCATGACGTTTGTAGGAAGGGTAGAATAGGGAGCATCAGTTTTTTTCTTTAAGCTCTTTTATTTCTCCTGGTGATAAAATATATATGAAAAGGCAAAAACAATACTCCTTTTTATTGCTAAAAATAAAAAATTTAACAATAAACTAATGCATGGTATCTAATGGGCTAACCGCTAACCATAAAATAAAAGAGTTGAATGGGCCTGACCTACCCGGGATTTGTCCATCAAGTAAAACAAATGAACATCATTGGTTTTCCATTCTAAAAGCGTTTGTAGGAAGGGTAGAACGGGCCAACTTACCGTACACATGCGGATTTAAACGGGTCCAGGAGGGTCAATTTTTTTCTTTAACCTCTTTTATTTCTCCGTGGTGATAAAATATATATGAAAATGCAAAAACAATACTCTTTTTTATTGCTAAAATTAAAAAATTTAACAATAAACTAATGCATGGTATCTAATGGGCTAACCGCTAACCATAAAATAAAAGAGTTGAATGGGCCTGACCTACATGGGATTTGGGCATCAAGTAAAACAAATGAACATCATTAGTTTGCCATTCTAAAACAAGTTATTTTCTCTGGTATAATATATATTATGCTATTATTTTATATCTTAGTGGCTAAAATATAATGTATTTTAAAGTTATTCAATGGTTCAACCTCGACCAACCCAATTAGTCCAATTTTCATCATTTCAAATATATATTATATAATTATTTGATATCATAATGATCAAATTATAGTGTATTTTACAGGAAATCGTTTGGTATTTGTTAGTAAAAAACTAAACAGAAAGATCTATTTGGTTATTTTAAACATTAAAACGATCCTAAACATTTTCAGTTCCTTTTGAATTTCTATGGTTTTATTCCCGAATAAGTGATGTGCAAATGGCGAATTGCAGTAATCTCTTTTCTTTCACTATTTTTTATTTTCAAATAGAAAGTATAAAAGTAAAGAATAATTAGAATTTGGCATGGGTCGGTCAAACAGGCTGAATTTCAAGTTTTGACCCATTTTGATCAAGTCTAATTTATAATCACATGGTTCCCTGATACTCGATAAAAATCTCAATCCAAACCAGTTTGGCAGGTGAGTCCGTGTTTACCACCATTTTCTAGGGATACGACAACGGCGGTTCCTATCTCAAATCATGTTGTTTGTTCTTGATTTTCTTAGATTTTATCATGGCCTGACAAAAACCAGAAAGCACAATGACGACAAGATGAAAGTTTTATAAATCAAATTAATCGGCCAACCGGCCGAGTAAAGGCTAGCAACGATTGTGAGATGCTCATTTCCCGAAAAAAGGCTAGCAACCGACGAGATATGCGATTTTTTATTCGATTTTCTGGAATTCGGTTTCTATAAAACTTACTCCACCTCATCATATTACCAGAAACAATATTGTTTCACAAGGTAACATGTACTTGATTTTGGTTCATAAGGCCGATTTTTGATTCGTTGCATCATTCATGTCTCTTTCCTGCTAAAATTCATTATTTTTATCACGTGTTTCCCAAAAAAAAAATATACAACAATAAGCTATACACCCCATTACATTATCAAATTTCATAACTCACCTTCCTCCGGCCAACTGGCCGGTGCCCACGCTAGTTAGTTTCCATGTGGTGACTTCCTTCCTTTCTTGCTTACAGAGAAAGCTCCATTTTCGTTTACTTTAGTTTATTTTCCTGCATGTGCTCGTTTGTCCAGTTTTCTTGCTAGGTACCAAATGTTGTTTTGTATATGTCGATCTTCATATATGTTATGTCGTGTGCTAAGAGTTGCACCGAAGTGGGAGGTTCGGACAAAGCTGGCTTGTTTAAGTCCATTTCGATGGAGGTTTGTTGTGTGATAGTAGAGGCGTTCTTGTGTTTGTTTGTTTTGCAGGGGTTGCTTTCTCCGACAATGGCGGCATCCTTATATTATGTTTCTTCAACGGTGGGAGATGGAACATGCCCACTAGGCGGTGTTTTGGTGCTACACGTTGGCTCCATGAGTCGCGGAGTTGGTTGCGTTGTTTTGCAAAGCTATCCAAGGCTCATATTGCAGTAACAATGATTTGGCGCCCAATTAGGGTTTGAGGTTTCAACATAACCTCTCACCTTCTTCTCAGTTGATTTATATAGTCTGATTACAAGTCAGTGATCCAGTCGTGCTGGTGAAAGTGAGACAGTGAAAATAGAGAAGACAATCAAATAGTAAAAAACGTCTCTTTATGCCGTAAAAAATGGAGCACTTCCATTGGTTGGCGATTGTCCATTCTCCATTCTACACGTGGCTCTGGGATTCGTCTCGCTATGCTCCTGAACGACGACGTCTCGATAAGTAGGTTTGTGCTGATGAAGTGGTCGTGGTTTGAGTCCAGCAGTAGAAGGAAAACTTGTGGTTTCTTCTTGTCCTGCTGTTATGCTGGAATTGTGTTTCTCACATGGTGACTATGGAAAGGGAGATGTTGGTCAACTTACGACCATACTTGACATCTACCGTCTGCTCCTTTTCGTCAATATTGGGCTCAAATGGATGAATGGCACACACCGGCGGAGCCAACCCCCTTTGTCCTTGTCCAAGGACAGGGGTAATTTTGGGAATAAAAAAATACAATACTTATACGTAACATATGAATACTTTACCACTTCATTATAACTCATTACTTGTTCATTAATTGACAAAAAAAACTAATTAATTTATTGATTCCATTCTTAACATTATCTTTGTTCATGATGAATTATCTCGATTAATGGTGGAGACAAAAGTGTGTGTCATTTCCGTCAGTTTATTTGCTTCTGAAGGTAGTTTTGATTCTACCAGTTGCAACTATAAGTGTAGAAAGAGCAGTTTTAGCTTGAACTATATTAAGAACAAGCTTCGAAGCCGAATTGGCGATTGATTTGCTAATGATTTTTTAGTGGGATACATTGAAAGTTACTTTCATAAAAGTGTAGATAATGGATATATTTTGCATTTCTTTCAGAATATGACAACTCGTTGTGATGGTTTATGCAAACAATAATTGTATTGCTCAGTTATTTTTTTATCTATGAATGAATTATCTGTACATTATTAATTTTAATTATATTTATTAAGTGTATATTATTTATATGTTTATATTCTGAAAAGAAAATAGGCATAGTTTTCAAATCCTGACTCCATCGCTGATGGCGTGATACTACCAGGAACTAGCCTCTTCCAAACTAGAATGCAGTGTGCACTCCTCAAACGATAACGAATTTATCTTGCACTCTAGGAGGTTTAGTGGTTCGATTCAATGGGTCATTACGAAGGAACATGGGGGTAGCATTGGCTTCGTGGGCTTTGCAGGGGTACTCTTCTTTTGTCTATGTGTACGGTAAGGTTTATGCAGGTTTGTCAGACACATTTTTGTTGGAACTCTTAATGCTTAGAGATGGGATGTGGTTTCAATGTTGTTTGCTTCTATGGGAACCCCATTCTAAGTGAACAGCTATTTGTCGCCAACGAAATTGTTATTTGCCGCAAACTAAATAAATAAATAAATAATAATTTGAAATTTTACGCTATCATTATATAAATTTGACGTAACAGAAATTCCAATAACATTTCTGACAAAAGCGTTCGTCACCGAGCACGGTGCTTCCATCGTCGACCATCGAAAAACATGTCAATTTCCAAAGGGATTTTCCGGCCAGAGCGTCACCGAGCCGAAGGATTTTCTCGGCCCGGCGACGCCCCGACTGAAAAATCTTATGGCCTGGCGAACCGGCAGAGCCTGGTCAACGCCGCCAGATAAATCCCAAACGACGGGCTCGACATCGGGCCGAAGAGATTTTCCGGCCAAAGAGTCGCCGGGCCATAGGGGGCCGAAAAATTCCTACGACCAAGCGACGCTCTGGCTGGAAAATCCCACCGGCTCGGTGACGCTCTGGCCGGAATTTGTTTTCAGCCGGACCTCGCTGCGATCGAAGAAATTTGTCGATCGCCGCCTTTTTTATTTTTTTTTTACATTATCAAACTAATTAATTAGTGTTATATTTAATTTAATTAAGTGATTAATTAGTTAATGAATAGGTAATATAATATTTAATTAGTAATATTCATTTAAATTGGTTTTAAATGTTTAATTAATTAAATGAGTTAATTTGTAATTATCGAGATTTTTTAATGAATCATTAAATAATTTTAAAAAATATATCTACTCGAGAATAGTAGTGAGCCTAAGCAGAGTAGTCAAAATCCTGATTTAAATCCTAAAATCTTTAAAGTCTTACGATTTTACGATTCAAATCTTTTGAGTCAATTTTATTTAATTTTCCCAGAATTTGCAAAATTACGCCTCTTTTTCTTCTCCTCCACCAACATCATTTAGTTCTCTCACACTAACCACCATTGACTATAATCAATTCACCAACTCTTAACATTAACCTTAAAAAATTATCATTTTAAGTGTTATGTGCTTTTATGTTATTCATGATTTTCCTTACTAATATTATTTCGTATTCATTTTTATATGGACCTTAAAATCCTACGATTTTACGATTTGATTCTATGATTCCTATTTTACCCCCTTTTCGATTTTACGTAAAATCCCGATTTTGACTGGTTTGCGTCTAAGTTTGATATTGTGTAAATTTGTAGATAATTAGATATGGATGCGGGTGGGAGTGAGTTGCCTAGATTCGACAGTAGGACTGTTGATGCAACCACGCTTCTTCTCCTAATTCTTCATTGGAACCTTCCTTCTTGTTAACAAGAAGGAAAATGCCAAAGAAGAATAAGGAGAAGAAGCGCGGTCGACAGATTGCACATCAGTCAGAGCCAGACTTAGGGGAGGAGGAGTTTGAGTGTCTGGGCGTAGTTGCTCCTACCATATCACGGGTGACTGGTTCACATGGGAGGAATAGGGTGCTGCATCGAGGGTGTTTTCAGAGGATTTTGATGTTGACTCCATCGAGTACGATTTAGATGAGGATCTCCAGGTCCCTCATCCACGTCTGGCTATGTATAGGGATTGAGGTGGGCGGTTTGTACCACCTGCTCGGGAGGATACAGAGAGCTCCGGGACTGGACGGCGTAGGAGAGGACAGTCGAGTGATCCTCGATCGTGGGAGCTTGTTGGTGAGTGTCCTGGTGGACCTACGGATCCTAGCCTTATTAGGCTTCTGTGGCCACACTTATTATGCTCTTTGGACGGGCACTGGAGACCGAGGGATCATCACTTACTACAAACGTAGCTCTGCAGTTGAATATCTGCAGGCCTATCATTTTACGTGTGATGGGACGGATGAGAGGGTTTAGCAGACAGGTCTCCAGCATATGATATTCTGTATGTTTCGCACGATATCAATTGATGATGCTTTGATTAAGTTTTTGTGGAGAGGTGGAAGCCAGACACGAACACCTTCCACTTGCCTTTTGGAGAGATGATGATCCTCCTGCACGATGTTGAGTACCTACTGCAGATTCCTGTCGAGGGACGACTGATGAGCATGAGTCGGGAGAAGTTAGACCAGGCAGAGTTGAGTTTGTCTAATCTTCTTGGGATGAGCAAACAACAGTTGCAGAGTAGGTCGGAGGCCCCTGGTTGTGCCACAAAGGGTACGTGGTACTTCAAGGGTGGTTTTCTTGCAGATATGGCGTCCAGATACTTGCAGGCGCACGAGAAGCCTTTCATAGAGGCGCAGTCGTACATGTTGACGCAGTTGGAGTCCACTATGTTTCTGGACAAGAGCGGAGACAAGGTTCAGTCGGTGGTGAACCTCTTTTTGGATCCCATTGACCAGGTAGCTGAGTAGTGAGTACAGTTGGGTGTCAGGGACACTTGCTTGGTTGTATAGACAGCTTGGTCAAGGGTATCGGGTTGGTTCTAGGTGGATGGTTGGTTGTCTCACACTTCTGCAGTGTTGGATCTACGAGTACTTTCCAAATCTCAGGCCATCGTACTTCAAGCCATTCGTTTGTGAACATGATGAGTCTTGGGCTTTATGATGGATTGGATTGCCGACACCAGGTATTGCGGCTGATCCTAATGTGAGGTTAGCGTACTACCGTCGAGCTCTTGACAGCTTGACCCCTACCGAGGTGTGTTGGGACCTTTCCATCAGCAGCCTCATCTGGTAGTGCGTCGGTATTTGTACACTAGAGTGATCCGGTTTGTTGAGGTAGGCGAGTTCTACAATCCAGCTTGTTGCCTCCGACAGTTTGGATACCTACAGATGATACCGTCTTTGCCTTCGAGGCCCCAGCGAGCATATCGACCAGCGGCACCTATAGGATATGTGATTCACATTCCTGAAAGTTTCTATGCAGCATGGGATGCCCTGTTGTCCCAAATGGTTCACATAGACATGTACTCTCAGCCCTGGATGACGTATCCATACGAGACAACGCCTGACCATCTTGACTGGTTCATCGCCCACTCACACGCTAGATGCCTCCTTGATGATGACGATCCAGATTTTGTTAAATCCGCAACGGTAAGATTTGCGTTTTGAACGTTTCAGTTTGGAACAATATAACTAAACTATGTGTGAAACTAACAATTGTGTTTCTTTTTGTTGTTGCAGCGTGCTCGTGACCTTTTGTACACTTTTGCACCTGCGGTTCTTGTCGCTACGGGGACCGAGGAGGAGTGGCTGGAGCATCAGTGAGGTGTATACAGGGTACTGCACGGAGTGCAGGATGTGTGGATTGAGTATTGGGTGTGTCAGGGACTCCCCCCTCCCTGATGTTTAGCATAGATCATTTAGTGGTTTTTCCTTTATTGGTCATGTTGGACTTTAGATTATGTTATATGATGATCTTTATGGATGTCTGCCTATTTATGTTTAGTATTATGCACATGTACCTCGAGGATGTGTAGTATTTTTCTTTGGATCAGATGTTTGACTATTTATGTTTGCATCGGATGTTTTTTACTTATGTTTGGATCGGATGTTTGACTGGTGTTTGGATCTTCATTCTTCAAATTTTCCACATGTATTTTGCATGTGCAGGTCAAATTTTTCAGCTGGTAAAGAATAGTGTCATCACCAAGACTACAACATTAAAATATAACAACTAAATTGAAGATAGTGTCATCACCAAGACACAAAGAAGTGCAGTGGTAAATTACAACTAGAATAACAACATACAAATACGGGCATGACAATACTATGCATTGCCTCTACCCCTACCTCAACCCCTATGAGTGTCTCTCTCCCTGGCTCGTTGGCGACCACCAAGACTCACCCACAAATCTTGTCCAACTCGGAGACTGTTTCCCCACTCCACCACATTGGGATGTGCTAGCCCCTGGCATTATGGATGGAGAGGAGGTATAGGAAACTGATCCATGTTGAAGTATAGTCGAATGTAGTGGTTGTTCACGTAGTGCAATGTTAAGAACATGGTTGGTGGTGCCGAACAATACTCCGCATCAATAGGCAACACAGTGTAGGCATCACTGTAGATGTTGGGTAGTGGAGTGTCTGGATTACGGGTATCGAAAGACTGGCAAGAGAAGACAATGAATGTGATGTTGTATCTGGTTGCAAACACGTACAGGTCCTTAGAATCCATCCAATGCCCCATTGGTGCATAACCCGATTCGAACCAGTTGATGTGTTGAATGTGATGTGCTATACCACCATTATACAAGTTCTCATACTTTCAGTAATACCGTTGGATTTCTTGGATAATCTCCGATCTCATGAGTAGATAGTGACTATCACCCCCCATTATACAATGAGAAATTTCCCTAAAACCATAATTGCCGTCTGGACTAGGGTTGAAATCGCCTACCAACAAAGGCCGAACTAACTCTGGATAAAGTTGCTTGATGAGAGGGTAAGAATATTGCATTGGAGCTATGGGATGAGTAATCTACAATATTAAAACGGTCATTAATACTTGGATAAAATTTACATATACAAACCACTTACTAATAATTGGACAAAATTCACTAATAGTTGTCTAAAATATTAAAACATTTACAGTTGAAACTCACATGTATCATGCTCGTCAGATTAGCCTCCACTCGATCGGACATGCCTGGCCTCGAATCAGGACCCGTATTCCTCAAACGAGACCACAATCACTCAAAATATGAACGAATACGACTGGTGCTTGTTCGAGGCAACCCTCTCGTAGTCTCATTCACTTCTGGTTCCGTCACATTGTCCTCTACTGGGTGAAGCCTGTAGATTAGGACATCTCTTGCTTGTCTCACTACTTCAGGACCTCTGTCTTCCACCTCAACGGTGAGCTACTTAAAGTGTTGTCGTTGAAGGTCAATCTCACTGACTTGTTGTTGCAACGGGGGCATTTTATAATCCAAAGTCTGCCAGAATACATGCAACTCCTGGGCATAGAACTAGCTTCCTTTTGCCTTAGCTCCAACAACCTGACAAGCACACTTGATCCCATGTGTCGTCTAAAAATGACACCCATAACTGTCCCCCAACTCCGCTGCCCCATCTAACATCAGTTTGATTGCCTCACAACTAACGATCCTCCTCAAAAACATGCATGGAGGCGCAATTGCCCTACTTAAATTCTGGTTGAGTGACTTGTGCAGTTGATTCACCACTTTCACAAACTGATGTTCAATGTAGTTGTGGTTCTTCGCAAAACAAGTGTCTATTGCTCCTCTAGCAGATACAAAGAAAGTCTTGAATGAAAAGTGAGATGACTCAACTCTATTCGAGCTCGTGTTACCAAGATGGAACACATGGTTCGCGTAGCACTTTGCCTACATTGTCTGATGACACAACCACTCACCCCGCACGTAGTCGACCAGTGCTATGTTCTTCACTGACGAGACCCTTTCAAACTCATTAATCTTTTGAAAAAAACTGCCCCTCGTCCAACTCAATGCAGCTTTCTCAAAATGTTTCTGTCATGCTCGCGTGTGCTATCTCTTTTTGTGAAATTCCACCAAGTAGAATCTCAGACTTTTTCTTCTCACAGTTGTTGATGTGCCATAAACATAGAAGGTGGACCGTACGTGGGAGGGGGAAGACCACAAGAACGGAAGCAAGCAGACCATCTTCTTTGTCTGTCACAATAACATTCGGAACAGTCTCACCGAGCAACCCTTTTACACATCGCAGCAACCACTAATATGCTTCCTTTGTTTCCTTCTTCATAAGGGCACATGCAATGTTGAAATCCTGTTTGACTGGAGTAACCCCAATAACCTCAACCTGTGGCATGTCGTACCTGTTCATCTTGTAGGTCGAGTCGATGAGGATGACGTACGACCATGCATGCAACATCTGAATGGAAGTCGGGTGGGCAAAAAACATATTGGTGAGCACATTATTAGCATAATTTTCCAAACATATATAGTACCCTCGTTGTTCAGCTCCGTGAAACATACACTGCATCGCATCCATTTCACCCATCTCATCCAATCTTCTTTTGGATTTTCTGTTGTAGATTTTTTTTGCTATCATGGAGCACACCCCCTTCAGTATTGAGTGTCGTCTTCTGCTGATTTGGTCTCACCCCTGCCTTCCTCATCAATCTTAACTTCTCTTTTTCAGCCTCACTAAGCTATTTGTTGTGCCGGCGATGTTCTGGATACAACACTTTTTCATGGTTGCGAAACCCTCTATTAGCTCCGGTTGCACGCCTTGTCACGCCTACTATGATCCATGTGTTTGGACATGCTCTTGCCATACTTCTCTAATACATATATGAAACTGGCAACTAGTACCTTTCGAACTAGTATTCTCACGTCTCTCCTTCGTAGGATCTGGTTTATAAGACTTCTCGATCTTACTGTATCTGTCGCAAAACATAAAGAGGGCAGTAACAGGATGCTGTGCTTTCCGTATTCAATTTCCATGCTCCTCTGATAATAAAGAACCCACACGATTGAGCGATTGCCATTGCGGTTTTTTTAACTAACTCCGCAATTGCATAATGGATCCCTTTCTCAAATTCATGTGTGTAATCATAATCGGGCGGCAACCAATCCGACATTTTCCCTACAATTACATTTTAACGCATCAATATTTCTGTGAACCTAAACACTAATTTCAACTCCTAAAAGCTAAATTCAACCTCTAAACTCTAAATTCAACTCTTAAACGCTAAATTCAACTCCTAAACGCTAATTTCCAAATATAGTCAACCGACAGCCGGCACCAGGTCGGGCTGACGGAGAACTGTGGCCGGAACCAGGCCGAGCCGAAAGGTTTCTTCGGCCGAGCCTGGCTTCGGCCACCGTTCTCCGTCTCCCTGGCCTGGTTTCGGCCGCCGGAATCTTTTGGCTCGGTCAAATTCTGGTCGCCGGAATCTTTCGCCCGCCATCTGTCCCTTGGAAATCGCCAGGAAAATTATTCGAAACTCCAAAAAATCGACGAACCTTCTTATTGATGATTCATGGATGCATGAGCGCACTTTACGTCGACGTTCGGCTTTTTCCGATGATTTTCCGGCGAGCGCCGTTTTTTTTTATTCAATACGATTTCTGAGAGTTGGATAAGTTGTAAGGAAGTAAAAATTCTTTATCGAAGACGTATGTATAACTGATTTTGAATTTTTTTTGTTTTGTTGGCGGCAAATAGCAAATTGGTTGGCGACAAATAGCATACCCCATTCCCAATTGGTCATTCATTGAGTTTTGAAGAATGACGTGCAGCAAGATCGGGGTGGAGCGGTGCTTGAATAAGTCAGGCTGTTGAAGACTTCTTTTTCGATTGTTCGATCTGGTTGACTATTTCTTTATAGTACTAACAGAGCTGTTCGTTTTGTGCCAAAAACGACAGATGAAGTGCTTGGTTGACTATCGACTTTTACTTTTGAGCAATTTGTAATTTTCTTGTGTATATATGACAAAAAAACAAAAGACTACAAAATTGTCCTATTGGAGCATGGTATGACGAACTGGATAAATGGGTTGAAAGTGTCTCTTGGAGGTTAGCACGTGTCATGAAGGGTTCATCATTCAGTAGTCATTCTGACATCACCCTCAACACTCGTGGTCAGCTGTGCGGTTTTAGAGTGGGTAAACATTCATTTCATTATGACACGAATTGTCAATAATAATTAGTTAATTACAACGGAAGCAAAAACATCCACTCTCACAACCGATAATTATGCCCCCTTGTGGAAGCCGATCGCCGCACTTAGGTCGCCATTGCGATGTTCGGTGGATTCAGTGAGAATGATGTGAGCAAGCATCAACTACAACAGGGAATGCACATTACTTGACATCAAACTGGGGAAAATATCACGAATCAACATAAATTAAAATCACATAATAATAGTTACACAAGAAGAAAAGGCTTTGGACATTGGCCTATCGTTTCTTAGCCACAAGCATGTCAATATCAGACAACACAATCTCTTGGCACCTGACGATGCCTGCTGCTCCTCCCGAACACAACCATCTCTCGCTACCTCTGTTCATATTCCATCTGACCCTGTGCATGGCAACAAGTTTAGACGGCAAACGTCCAGTATTGTTCTCTTCTTCTGCCTCTACGGTCTCTTCCTCCGCCGGTGTGTCTTGCTCCTCTAGGCATTTCCCATTCTGTGTCTTTCCTGTGTTGGAGCTTTTCTTCTTCCCCTTTCTCAATTCACTCAAAGGTTCTTCAGGTCCAGACTTCTCGTTTGGAACATTATCGCTCGAGAATAAAGCTGCAACCAAGTTCGATGTCAAATGAACAGGATTTAGTAGCGAAATCAGACCATGTCGTGTGGCAATTGACTTACTTACCTAGCTCTTTATTGTTATTATCACTGTTAGACGATGGTGGGTCTTTCTCCTTCTCGGCCTTGGTCAAGGAAGTTAATAACCCATGCAGGTACCGAGGGTTGCCCGTAACCCTCGGTGGTTTCTTGGAAGTTAGGGTATTCAGTAATGGGGTGTTGACCAATAGACCAGATGCATCCTCACTCAGCGTCCCACATACGAAATGAGGGACTCGGTTTCTTGATGGATCTTTCTCCACTGCTTTACTCGTAAGCTGCAAACAAGGAAGTAAATTGCGTAAGCATCATGCTAAATTATACTGCTTCAGACCATTATCATTTTAACTGTATCTGACTGCAGAAAAGGTTGCAGCGTAATCAGATGGATGTCATATTGCTCAGAACTTCTGCACCAGGAAGGTCTTAACCTGGAAGCGGCTAACGATACCATCCTCGGAGCAATATGCTACCATCCCTACAAATTCACCACAACAGATCGGGGATCAGTTTGTGAAGAGTGTTCAATAAACAAGCACACGCCCATTTGACATGAAATAGTTCTTCGAATTGCCACACTCTTAAAACAGCAAAATTTGAATTCTTCTTTTAGAGGAGACAAGACTTTGGGGGAAAAAATGAAAAACTTAAAAGAGTGATTATAGAGAGAATGGAAGGGATTTAAACCTGTTAGTCTAGACACCTGAACGCTCCAGATGGCAAAGGCTGAACACTCAAAAATGTGCATTCCTTGTTGTAGTGGTCCCACAGACGGCTTTCCATGGACAGGGGCATCATAAGCAGCCTTCACCAAACTAAGAAGTCTGATTCTTCCATCCGCAAAGGATAACAATACACAACTGGAACAGGAAAAGGAACATGATCAAAACCTTAGGATAAAATATCGTCAACAGTCTGTTCCGAAGTTTGTCCAACAAGGAATATCACAAGACCTTGGATGTGCGACCCAGTCCACACTGTATATGAAACTTGGTGCTGGTCGGAACTCCCAGAGAGGTCGGAATGGATCACTGCAAAAATAAAGGCTCCAATTACTTTGTTGGTGTGCTTCTTTATCACATAATCAAATATATCAGCACACATGTGAGGATTCAAAATGTCAGGTATGGTTAAAGCAAAACCAATCATAATAACAATATAATCACAAAAATAACAAAATTAAGTGTTCACTTACCGCAAATCCCAAAACTTTAAGCCTTTATGTCCAGCTGTCAGTATTACATGTTCACTAGCTTCACCACTGACCAAGCAAGGAACGTCGGATTACATCCCAACAAGGCAGGAGATATCGAAAAGAGGGAGGATCAGAAAAAGTCCAAGCAAACAAAACATATGGTTTTACAAGTCCTAGAACTGACGGTGACCAATATCAGATCTGGTGCAGTTTTGTTTTTAATTAATTTGCTAACTGTAAGTTGTCTGAGGTGATGGTGAACTCTTAAGTAGGGAGGCCAAACTCTCTGAGCCAAGTATCCCTGAAGACTGCATTGGAGGTACTGTATGCATTTGAAAAATAGTTTTTTCAAACACAATTACTTACATCACATGCAAAAGCTTGGGGGCAGGAGATGTTACTACCAAAGTGACAAACTTAAAACTAAATGATCCATCTGCAACCATAAAAGGTGGTCTACATTTACTCATAATCGCAGATTCCCTCACCAGAATGACAAAGATAACACCTGAAAATCACTAACCTTTCAGCTGGTGCCCATGAGATGGCTCGAATAGGGCCGGTTTCAGCACTGAAACAGAGCAGAGGCCTTGTATCTGCAGTAATTGGAAGGGGTAAAGATGGCATCTGAATGTAAATTAAGGTACATTTGGATCAAATCAAGAACTTGAATTTTATGTCTTTCTGCAGAATGCAGATGGTGGCAAGAAACAGTAGCAACGACGAAGATGTAGAAATACCTCCAGATGATCCACTCGTCGAGAATTTCCACAAAGCAACCTGAAAAAATTAGACACCTACTCATCATGCAGAAGGAATCAGTTTTAGATTGGGGATGGGGGCAGCAGGACTTATGTATGTAGCTCTATTATTTTTGTATCCACCTGAACTTAAATTATAGGTATTGAAGTCAAAGTGGGTAGGTATACATTCTGTACTCAAAAGATCTCCTACTGTTGGGTCCTAGAAGCACCGTCATGCCAAAGCAGCAAATCAACCTATAGCAGAGTCTTGGAAATCAGCGAAACAGATAACCTCTATTTGATTAATATTTGTGTCGTATTTTTTCCCTTTCAGGCCAATCAAGACAACTGCTTTGATATAGAGAAATAAAACTCCAAGAATTTTCACTCTGGAAAGATCCATTTCCCCTTGAAATACCATGCCTTGGCATGCTACCAGGTGGATTGTGTGTCAACAAATACATGAAAAGAATATGCAGAACGCTGCAATCAAATTGACACAAGTTGGAAAACCGATGAACATTTAACTAATAGGTCTTCAATCAGAAAATTCATTGTTTTCAGGACCCTAAAACTCTAACTGGCAAAGAGAACCCACAGTGAAAAACATTATACTTAGATACAGAGAACACAAATTAACATACACACACCCTCTCACAACAATTCAGCTATCAGCTGCAGCGAGAATTCATCCTGAAACTGTTGTAAGAGAAAAAAAGACACACGAACTAATTGAAGGACAACATGAAAAGAAATAAGTACTGTTTACTATTTATCCATTACCGTTCCATCATGGCACCCAGCAAGTATGTAATCATGGGGTCGCGAATATGACCATTCTACTGTCAGAGGGATGCTGCATGGAGAAGTAACCATGAATTTAGCAAAACAATCAAATGAAGCACAACAGCATAGAAAATCATTGAAGCACTACTATCTCACATTACCTGTTACGAGATTAGACCATAAAACATATATATATGCATTAAAAACATACTCATTAGTCTCAGAGTGCTAGGAATAGGACCATGAAATATCTGATTTTATAAAGAAACCATCACATACCTCTTTGCATGTCCACTTTGCGGAACCGAACATCTGAATATGGGCTCCAACTTAACAAAACGGGGATCACAGCCTTCCCCATGGGAAACAGAATAAATCGTTTTGATAATATGAGGAAGAGGGACATCCCATCTGTGTATATGAGTGACAAATACCGTCAAATAAGACATCATCAAAAGGAAAGCAATAATGGGGCAATGAACACCTATACTGCTAATGTTTCACTCAGGAATTGGCCTTCTCTAGAACCATATACTATGGGTCACATGAAGATAACTTAAATGACTGCTCAAAAGAAACTGCCAAAGCCAAATGCTCATTTCTGCACAATATTACTGGTGCCTAATTATTTGATCTGATATGTTGCAACAGAATCTCTACCATATCCATACTACACCACCACTGAGGACCTCTACAGTCTCCGCTAAGAAGTACACAATTCCTATTCAACCTTCCCCATTATTAATGTAAACCTTATGTAGCCTTCTAAAATTAATGTTATTGTCAAGTCAATCTAGAAGCAGAGTGATCGAAATGTTTATCAGCTACCGCAATGGACATCAGGACAAGCATGCAAGTTCCAGAGGAATTAGAGATCTTACACTTCTAGAGACCCATTTCCTAGCAACACAGCCAGAAAGCCCATACGATGCAGGCAATTAGCACTGGATGCAGTACAAGGTTTCCATTTCACATCCCAAGCAACTTTTCCATTGTGAGCTAGGCACAGCATAACTCGTGGTAAAGCTACGTCTTTCGGAATAGAACGTGTAGGGTGACTGATGTCTGAGGTGACATGATCTGGCACAAAATCAAAAGCCACAACATCCTGCCTGGACTTCTCATTTATTTGGTGATTCTGGGCAGAAGGCTTGCAGTTTTGACTAATTGCTAATAGGCCTACAGAATCATCAGACTTACTCGCTGTACTTCTCTTACGTTTCAATCCTCCAGACTGCAAACCATCATTTGACGTGCAAGTGTGTTCGGCCTCATTCATTTGGTGATTTGGAGTGGAAGACTCGCCGTTTTGACTAAATAATGATGGGCATACAGAATCATCAGACTTGCTCCATGCAATTTTCTTCAGCTTCAACAATCTACTCTTTGAACCATCTTTTGGAGTGCATGCAGGTTCTGCCCTGTTAAGTGTTTTTCTTCTCCTAACCTCTTGCTTCTGTGGCCTCTGCCCTTGTGTATCTGCTGAATCTTTTCCTTTAACAAGCAATTGACTTGAACTGCTCGGATATTCAATAACAAGAAGTTCAACATCTTGGTCATCTAATTTTAATTCACCAGTTTGCTTGTTTACTGGTTCATCAATCGACTTCTTTCTGGACCTGGGTCTTATTTTTGGCTTCTTGACATCAGTACAATCATCCTCGTGCTTTTTCCTAGATCTTCCTCGTTGACGTGAAATGCTAGGATATGCAACAGAAAGAGGTTGAACATCCTGGTCGTCCAAATTTAAATCGTCAGTTAGCCTGTTCATTGGTTCATCAATTAGCTTCTCTCTGGATCTTCCTTTTGGCTTCTTGACTTGAGCGGATTCATCCACCCGCTTCTTCCGAGGTCTTCCTTGTTGACATGAACTGTTAGGATCTTCAACAACGAGAGCTAAAGCATTTTGGTCATCACAATTCAAACCATCAGTTATCATGTTCACTGGTTCATTAGTTGACTTCTTTCTGGGTCTTCCTTTTGGCTTCTTAGCTTCAGTGCAATCATCCACTGGCTTCTTCCTAGGTCTTCCTCGTGGCCTCTTTGGTTCAATTGATTTCACCAACTGGGTTGTCCAATTTGGCTGTTTGATACCCGAAGGCTCCTCCTCTTTATTCTGATGGACATTGAGAACGGACCAGATCTGAATGATGCCTCTGCCAACAAGAGGAGCTCCTATCTTGTGATAGCTGGAGCCAGGAGGATGGGCAGCAATAGCAACAAACTGCCAAAGTAGAAACAAAAAACAAATACCATGTTGGAGCCATTACATAACATGGAATATGAGTCCTGGGAGACTCAAACAAAGAATATAGACATCAATCAGTACAAATCAGAAACCGAAAAACCCCAGGAGACACACATCAAGCCCAAATGTGGCACTCTATTGACATATCGAGAAGCTTGTAGCAGGGAGGAAATACCTCAGATTTAACCTTAGTGTCAGGTCCTTCATGACTTCGAGGACACCAATCCAATGACCAAACAGGTCCCCCGACATACATCACGAAGTCATTGCTGCACTAAGAGGGGAACAATAAGTTTGGAACTGCATGTTAAAAGGACGCTGAAAGCAAAGACAGACTGCAAAATAAATATAAGGAAACCTTAACAAGGATCTCAATCAAGTGAGAGCAGCAAGGTATTGAAGGATACCATGACTTTCTAGTTATTATAGAAACTTGAATAATGAATACATCTTTAAAAAAACTGGGGAAAAAGCGACTCTAACTGGTCAAATACCAAAATCTGGACAGCACCTGGATCTCGTTGATGTGGTACTCCCATGCAATTTTTCTTTCTACACCAGAATTCAGAGAAGGGAATACACAGGCTAAGTATATCACTATTCCTAAGCCACAGAATTCAAGGTTTAAACTTTTGATGAGTGCAAGTCGACTAGATACCTCGGCAACAGCGGCGGAGGAAAACTGAGGCAAATTTAAGTCAAATGCAACGCCTTCCTCGCCAGGCGCACTTTCTGCTTCAGAGGAAAACCTAAAATCCCTCGGAGGATAAGTGTAATTCCGCCATTCTCTGAATAGAGTTCAGAACTTCAATTACAATGTGGTTCCCAAAAGGTACCGCCAATACAACAAAGATAGCGAACCAGCTAAAAAGTAGCTGTGAAGAAGAAAGTGAACAAATCGTTCCATCAGAGACAATCATTTTGCTCTTACTTTAGGAATGTGATCGACGGCGACAAACGCTGAATTTCCGCTTCGTCGAGAGGCACACCGGCGCCGGGCTCGCCACAGAGCTCGGAAATTGTGTCGATTGCATTGAAGTGATTCTCCACAGAATAATCGAACGTCAAAACCTCAACCCCGCCACCGTCCCGCCTCATCGCTTCCTCTCCCTCCTCTTCCATCCTACTTCCCTCTACTGCTGCTGCAGCTTAATCAACGGGACTGGAGGAGGGGGGAAAACATCCGCGATTCCCGTCGAATGGCGAAAACCCTAGGATGTGGGAAATCCTTAATTCAAGAGTAGTTTCAAAATTCTGCTGACTCTGAGAGTGAACTTGCCGAAGAACAGAAGCACCGAAGAGGAAAGAGAAGAGCCCGGCTTTACCGCCTGAATTCCGAAAGCTAGAAAGCCTAGACGAGGAGAGGGAGAAAGTGAACAGAAGACGAGGTTCACGGGTTGCAGCGGTCGATGCTTCAGTTTAATGGGCCAGACTGCGTAAGCCTGTAATGCGTTTTTGATACGGAATGAAGCCCAAGCAACATGTGCATCCCGCATAATGTTTGGTCAGGTGTTTTTTTTTTTTTTTTTCTTTAACCAAATAATAGCTTGTATTAAACTAGAAACAAAAGATCATGCCCGCCTCCATCGAGAGCCAGACACAAAAATCGAACCCATTACATTGATTAGGAAACAAATAAAGGGCATTTTTAGTTACTGCATCGGCTACTCTATTGTTTTCCCTCCTCATAAACTGGAACCAAAGATTATGTAAAGACACCCAACAAGCACGAACCTCCTTCAAAATTGCCCCACCACGAACATCAGCAACACAACCTTCATTGATCGTGTCAATCACCACCTTGGCATCCCCCTGAAGCATAATATCATCTCATCCCAAGCTGGTACACCAATGCGTCGCCTCCCTTAATGCCAAAAGCTTCGTATACTTGGCTCTCTTCCCAACGTGTGAATTAGGTTTGGGTTATTATCCGCTTTATGATCATTGTGCTTCTAATCGATATTTGTTACATTTATGATTGTTTAAGTCCATGAGTTAGAGCCTCGGCTTATATAAGGTGGTATCAGATAGAGGTTGGCATCCGGTTCAGTAAACCCGAACCGAACTAGACCGAACCAAACTCAAACCGAACCAAACCAAACTAATGATATTTGGTTCGAAATTCGAAAAAAAAAATTGGCCTAATTCGGAAATGAGGGTTCTCTCGGCCGAACCAAGTTTCTGAACCCCGAACCGATGAACCGAAATATTCTACCTGGACCAATAAACTCCCTAGCCCATTCCCCCAGCAGCCCAACTCTCCTATTTCGAAGCCCAGACCCCCACCAAGACACAACCCTAAGCCCAATCACCTACTAAGCTCTCACCTCTATCCCTTAATCCTTATCCCAACTTCTATCTCCCACACATACAGGCACAGCCAACGCCTGGCCGCCCCTCCCACAACCACCAATCCTCGACGACCGTTCCAAAAGAAGATATAATCTCCTGCTCACCGACCATCGACTGGAGCCAATTTCATTTCCCCTCTTTTCGCTCTCTTCTACTCCCTGAGGTTGAGAACAAAAACCCAAATCCAAACATCAAAATCACTACAGAAAATCAAACGAGGCTGGAGGAACCCACATGCATGTGGAAAAGAACTTACCAGTCTCCACACACCGAGAGATCTCGTCATTCCACCTGCCGCCGCTGCGCGTCGGCTTCAACCCACCAAAGGAAAACGAGAAGAACGAGGGCGGAAGGAACTCGACCGCGAATGGAAGAAGAAGCACTCTCCAGGGGAGTCGTCGACGACCGATGGAGCCAGACCTTTGATGTTGCGGCGGGCGGCGAGAGAGGGAGAGTGACCTCGGTGGCGGAAGGAACTCGACGGTGAATGGAAGAAGAAGCACTCTCCAGGGGAGCAGTTGACGACTGTTGGAGCTAGACCTTTGATGTTGCAACGGCCGGCGGGAGAGGGAAAAGGAAAAATAGGAAGCGGGAGAGGTCAGGAGTGTCGATTAGGTTTATTTCAGTAGAATAGATTGGATTTTATGGGTGAAGCGTGGATGTTATGGGACAATCCAAGTACCACATCGGAAATACAAGGGAAGGAACCCTTGTATATTTGTGTCCACCAAGCTCATTAGTACGAGGCCTTTTGGGGAGGATACCCAAGACTCCAAGAGTAAACCGTGCCGGCTTGGTCCAAAGTGGACAATATTGAACTAATGAGCAACCCGATTTCGACAAGTGGTATCAGAGTCTGGTTTGGTTCGGGATGGTGGATGTCATTTTGGTGGACCCTCATTCGGTGACATCGAGATTTGAGATCTATGTTTGCCTGGCGGGTCAAAGATGATTCGCGTATGTTTGGTGGGTCCGAGAACGAGCTCCACATTTGGGCTTGGCGGATCAACGAGAGTTCCACATTTGGGAAGCAGATCAGAGAGAGTTGTGCGTCTGGTAAAGTCCTTGTACCAAGAGGCACATCGATACAAGGCGTTTGGCGGATCAAGATAATCGTTGAGGTGAGGACACGAAGTTCGTGGTCCTTGTCTAGAGGGGTGGATTGTTATGGGACAATCCAAGTACCACATCGGAAATAAAAGGGAAGGAACCCTTGTATATTAGTGTCCACCAAGCTCATTAGTACGAGGCCTTTTGGGGAGGATACCCAAGAGTAAAACCATGCGGGCTTAGCCCAAAGCGGACAATATCAAACTAATGAGCAGCCCAATTTCGACCGTGGAGAAGATCAAAATTCGGGTTTTCCATTCCAAATCGAGTTATATTTCGATTCGGAATTGGTGTGCCCTTTGACTGAAATGGGGGTACCGGTAATCATCTTTTCGGTTTGGTTTGAACCAAACCTACCGAATGCCCACCCATAGTATCAGAGCTCTGGTACAAACACAGTGGCATACTTATCCAACGTTTAATTTCTCGTGAGTTATACATATATCCTTTACTTTCAATTAGTGTTTTTCATTTGATCATTGTAAAAGGTATTTCCAAAAAAGGCTTATTGAAAAGAAAAACTAGAGATTGTTTTAACTACGTTGCTCTTAGCCTTTCTGTTTGATCATTGTAAAAGGTATTTCCAAAAAAGGCTTATTGAAAAGAAAAGGGTTAATTGCAAGGTTGGTCACTGAGATTATTAAAAACGTTCACATTTGGTCACTAAAAATATTTAATTCCATTCGTGGTCACTAAAATTGGTTAAATGTTCCAAGTTTGGTCACTCTCCGTCCAACTCTGTTAACTTTTGCTTATGTGGCAGTCAACTCTTATGGTTGACCGTTAAATATGTGACATGGCAATTAAAAAAATAAAAAACATTTAGTTTTTTAAAATTTCCACCTCATTTTCAACTATTAAAAATATAATTAATTTTTATAACAACAAAGTCCTTCGCTGCAAGTCCCCACCGCCGCCTCTCAAGCTTTCTTCTCAACGTCGCATCCCCTAACCGGTGAAGAATGAACGAGCACTCTCCGATTCACCTCTCTCTCCTCTCAGCTTGCAGTCGTTATTCACTCTTTCGTAGGCAAAATCGCCGCCAACTCTTCCAAATCCCTAACCTTCGCCACTCACTCCTTCACCCGCGAAATCTCAGTCGCCGCTCACTCCTTTACCTGCGAGATCAGTGTAAACGTAATGGCCGACAACAATCGAGGCTTTATGTGTGCTGTGACCGTCGGAATCTCGATGGAAGCGCAACTCGAGAGTCTGATTCATCTTCCCCTTGGTGTCGTCGTAGCCTACGTAGAAGAATTTCTCACCGACGAGTTTGCGTTTGCAGAAAGGGAAATTGGGAGAAGTGGAGGCAGAAAGAGTGGTCAATTGTGGGAACCCCAAATCCCAATCAATTAAGAAAGTATCTGTTGCCGGGACAACCGCGCTGAGCTCCCTCGACACAGTGACGTGAAACGACGATCTCTTCACCTGTGAGAACTCCTCGTTGCTCGGCACGTAGAAATTGGAGCTCCCCATTGCGAGGGGTAGCATATTTTGGATCCAGAGAACGGTAAGATACGTACCAGATTCTGGTCGGGGACGGCCGGTGCGGACCCGGCGAGGATAAGGGTGGTCTTTGCCACCGAGGACGGGTTGCGCGAGATCCGGATTGCCGTCCGGGTTTTCGAGTTCGCCGTAGACGTCATAATCAATTATCCGTTCTCCTTTCTAACGTTGTCCCTAACCATTTCCTCGGAGTAGTTTCAGCTCCTCCTCTCGGTACTTGGTCAGTCCGTCCGGGGTCTCCGACGGCAAGTACGACTGCTCCGGCGACCATGGAAAGCGATGTCAGATTTACCATGACTAAAAGTTCATTTTTATTTTTTAATAGTTAGTAGTTGAAAATGAGGTGGAAATTTTAAAAAATTAAATTTTAGCCCATTAATAAAAATTCAGGAACTTTCTATAAAAAAATACCTTGTACAAGCTACTTATAGAGGCATACATCAATTTTGGAGGGGTGCAGTACAGTTCATCGTCGTCACAGGCTCACAACAAGTACAACTTTACTTGGTTCACAAGCAAATCAAGAATCAAGAAAGATTGGATAGAAGCATGTGCAATGTGACTTGGCAACAGTGGTTCCCTGAAACAGTGAACTACCATCTTACCAAGATTAAGTTTGACCGTAGGTCTATCTTCACTGTAATCGAGGAATGAAAGGAAGCCTAGTCATCAATCTCTCCTTGTTGAGCAGAAAACGCAGGAAAAACTGGAGGAGATACTTTGGCAAGAAGAAGTCTTGTGGCTTCAGAAACTCATAGCAAAATGGATCAATCAAGGAGACCATAACATGAGATTCTTCCATACAAGCACGATCATCAGAGGAAGAGAAACAAGATCAAAGGATACCAACCAATGGATTATCAACGCGGAGATGCTACGGTTGATGGCTAGAGATTTCTTTGTGAAACTATACACAAGGGAAGCAGGGTAGGAGAATGGCTCATCATGAACATCAAGAATGAAGAAAAAGGAATTATGACTTTGGTATAACCCTTTGGCAAATCTGTAAACAAAGAAATGAGGAAGCAACATGAGAAAACTTTTAACGAACAGAGCTTCATGCACAGGATCTCAGCTTTTTTTAACATTGTACGACAATCCCAAGTGTTAAACGCTACGATAAATGTAGGGGAGCCAAAACGAAAGGAAAATCAGATGTTGGGATGGACTCCACTGCAAGGAAGTTGGATGAAGATCATCAGAGTGCTGATAAAGCAGTAGAAGGAGTGTTGATCAGAGACCATTGGAGTAGATGCCACGATTAGGGATGACAACAAAACCTGAATTCATGGGCACCCTACCCGACCCAACCCGGTCAACGCGGGTAAAACCCGTGTTGACGGGTTTTGGGCCAGGTTTGGGTTTAAACCCGTTACAATGTCATCGAGTTGAGTTGGGTTTGAGTTTAGGTATACCCACCCACACCCATATAATTAGTTTTCCCAATATATTTAATATTCTAACCAATATATCTTCCTTAAGCAACTAATTTTCTTTATGTTTGTGGAGACATGTCTAATTTGTTCTTTCTAATTGTGTAGAATGAAGTTAATATTATGGAGTGGAGAGTGAAGAAACTTAGTTGACAATGAGGAAAAAGCTTTCAATTAATCATATTGTTTATAGATCTTTATTTTTAAGTTGAACAATTTGTATTTATAATTTGTGGTTTGCGTGCTCTAGATTTGTGTTTTTGTATGGATAATTTTTATGAAAAAATTGATATTAGACTTTATTTTGACATTAACTTTTATTATACATTTTTATACCAAAAACTCATGGGTATTCATGAACCCGCGGATATCCAGCGGGTTCGGTTGGGTTTGAGCTTTTCAAGCCCAATGAGTTTTACCTTTAATTTTTTTTTAATGGATATACTCATGAATTTGAATTTGGGGAAAGCCAACCCAACACTGCTCATTGCCATCCCTAGCCACGATGCCTTCTCCATCAACCTGGGATCCTGTTCCATCACCGGAGCAGAATTGAAAGCTGTTGAAGTTGGGCTATCTACTCCGTGGAAGAAAGGGTTTAGACGAGTCTGCCTCTGCCTAGATTCAACAACAGGTATTATTATCAATCGAAAGAGACATGATATTGAGCACAAACATGAGTTATTAGCCCTAGAGATTAATCGCCTCTTATCCCTTGAATGGGAAGTCACCATTTTCCGCACATAGGGAGTGTAATTTTGCTGCAGACTTCCTTGCCAAGAAAGGACACTATCTACATTTTGGCACACATCGGATTGACCTGTGTGATCCAGATCTGTGCTATTGACTAATGGATGATGTAATGGGTTTATCTCAAGAACGTTTAATGACTAATTAGTGACACTATTGGTGTCTGTTTTGTTACCAAAAAAGAAAAAGGAATACCCTACTATTAACTTAACTTTACAATCTCCGGTGTGATTTCACAATCATTGAAAAAACTAAATATATCAATATGCTTTAAATAATCTACATCTCTCTCCACACTTTTGCTTTCTTTTGTTTCATTTTGGGACTCATTTTATGATTCTGAATCATGCCAATGAATGCAAGCTCTCGAGTTACTACTATAATGTATAAATCATTTTATCAGCCTCTATTTAATTTAATCAAACATCAATTGCAGCCATCTTATTGCAAAATTTCTCAAGGATGATGGGTCGTGGGATGGGAATTTCCCTGCCACCTATCTTGGATTACCATTCGAATGCTGACCGTCTTCTCAATCGATTTAGAATCCAGTTATTGATAAGTTTCGCAGGAGAATTCGAATGCTGGAAGGCCAAGACCATATCTTTTGGTGGAAGGATTGCCATTGCTCAAAGTTGTCTACCAGCTATGTTACTCACCCATCGATGGTGAATGCAACCGTTGCCAACCATCAATCTGGACAAGTTGAGAGGAGTAACGAACCATTGGCTTGGCGACCACTACCCTCTTGTCGAAGAGTGAAGGTCGAATCTGGTTTAGCCTGCCATTTTGTTGAGGTATGTGTTGGGGTATGCTGTGGAGGACGGAAACAGCATGATGATCCATGACTCATGGCTTCAAGTTCTTCCAAATTCTTCATAATTGCCCCCTCCCTTAAGCACTTATACAGGATCTGTGTTGTGCAGTTTAGTACTGAAAACAGCTGACCCATCTTGAATCTGCATGTAGTAACTAGAGCAGTTGCGCTGTATTATCAAAATCCTGTTGGGAGAATTGTTAGCATCAAAACTTGCTCTTTTTGTTTCTTCTTCTTTCCCACTCTTTCCTCTTTTCCGTATAATCTTTGTTATCCGAGTTGAGTAGGATCACAAGAACTGTAAAACTGCTGAACGTTCCGAAAGCCTTGTATCAGAGACTTCTGGTTATGTTAGAAAGACGAGTTTCTTGTCAACTGATCGCATGTACACCAGCTAAATGTAGCATAATCAAAGGCAGAGTGATCATAGCAGCTGTCAAGTAAAGGCTGAATGTGTAAGCATCTGTCCTCTATTAGTTTCCCAGTTCCTCTAGTCGAGTGGCAGTGGCTAGTCTCTCGACCAGAAAGAAACCATAGATCAGTGTCGCCGCTAAAAGTGAAGAAGGGAGGTTGGAAGCAAACAGATTTCCTACGGATTCATCATCTAACATAACACAAAGCTAAGCTGAGTGTATTTGTCAAATGGAATCCTTATTTGAAGAGCGATAAGGAAATCATATATCGTACATGAGATTAAATTACCAACAATACAATAAATAAACCATAAATAAATTATCGTCGCACGACTTTCAACCCCAGTGCTAATTAACATCTACTGCCGGTGGGAATGGTAATGCTGGAGGATTGACTAGAGCCGCAACTACTTCACATTGTACGGATAACATTATCATCTGAAATGAAAACCATCTTAAACAAAAACAATACAATCATCACCATGCCACAATTAGATAGCAGTTGCCACTTCTACCATCCAACAATTGCTAAGGAAACAGCACTCTTGCTTTCTGATCATCATCTCCTTCTTCTCTCAATCGCAAACACCAAAAACACAGTTCTTCATCATAGCCTGTAGTGCATGAACCAACACCCTCAAAACCAATTGATCAACGCGTAGTCTCATTTCCCACCTTCAACTCACATGTCTTCTAATACCAATCATCCTACTTGATTCGCAAGCAACGTCTGCCTGGGTATAATTGATCGATTCCATGGTTGTGTGATTGCCATTCGTCTATCGAACCAACCCCAAAGCCCTGCTTTCTTGCTGATCTTTTGCACTTGTTTCGGTGAGCAGTACCCAAGGACTTGCCACACCGTGGTTACTGGATTGGCATTCCTCTATCGGTTCAGCAATCAAACCAACCCCAGAGTCCCTCTTTCTTGTGTACTTGTTTCGATGAGCAGTATCGAGAGAGTTGTGGTTGCTTGGTACTCTGAACCAGCTCATTTTCCCATTGTAGATACCTCGCAATTCCTCGTACCTTGGAATTGGAGTAGGCCAGCAGGAGACCCTAGGTTGGAACACCGTCCAATGAGGTGTATATAGCATTATAAAATTGACGTACTCTAATTCTCCCCGCTTCAGATCGTAGGACAAGGTAGCTCCATCTAGGATATAAGGAGGTTGATAAGTAAAGTAAACAACTTCTGGCCTCTCTGGATGAGTATTAAGTATAGAATAGTATTTGAGATCAAAGTAAGACATTGATGATGATGTACCCGTCTTCAACGACCCTTCACATTGCATCGTCCATGACCTGCCATCTTCTTCCCGTCTCCAAACGCTTACAGTTTCAGTTTGCATTTCGCGCAAAATTACGTGCAGAGCACCCTGTGAGATTGAAAGATCCCACTGCTTTGTCTTCTCGAAGAGCGGACAAGCATAAATATCAATAGGCGTATCAAGGCAAAAAGCATTAAGCGAAGCAAGCAATGGATCATCCCCTTCTTCATCCTTAACGCAAGACCAAAACAACTCCCCATTGCAGGACCATACATTTTTGTAATCGAGTAAGCGATACCCATCAAGAATAAGAGCTTCTTTGGTCCACTCCCCAGACTCGGAACAAAACATGTCGAGTTTGATTGATGTCCTATCTTGATAGATAGACAACACCCGGAACCGATACTCCGAATAAACAAGGAATGAACTTTGGTCCTCATCGCTTCCTCCTTCTGGTCCTAGATCAAGATCAAAACAAATGCGGGGTTCACAAACTAACCTGGAGACCGTCCAACGACAACCCTTGGGCTTGTCTGGAGCTACAGGAAGTGCTAACCATTGCTTCGTAAACGGATTGCAAACCAAAAACGTTCTGACCATTTCTGTATGAGTAGTCAAGCAATCCCAAAACCCGCATAAAAGCAAATCCTTGAAGCAATCCAGGACTCTGAGTTCTGATCAATTGTCCAAAGGATCTTGAGGAAGGAAGCTCATGATGATCGATGATTTCGAAAGCGGGTCGTCAGAGGGAATAGGCGGAGGTGGCGGTAGTTTCTTCACGATCGTCATATCCTGGTAGTGAGAAGCGAAACCGCGATTGAAGGCGGGGCTCGACATCAGGGACCTCCAGCGCTTGCAAACAGATTTGCAGCGGCAGGCGTATCGAGGGTTGGGGAGGCGAATCAGAATTTCTATCAGGGCATCGTCTCCAAGCTTGCTGATGGGAGGATTTGCTCGTGGACGGATTCGTCGTTTTTTACGGGTCTCCATGGATTTGGTGGCAGAGAAACAGAGGACGGATTGATTGAAACAAGATAAGCCACCGCCCACCGGCTGTCTAACGATAAAGGAAATGAGTTGTATCAGAAGACAGAGGACGAGGTGTCGAGATCCAAATCCTAGATCTCGATTTAAACTATGACTGGTGCTCTTGTTTCTTACGGATTGGGTTTGCATTCTCCTAACCAGATTAGGATCCATCCCTTCTAGTATGGCCTTCTATTCATGGGCTCGGCTGGGCTGGGCCGGGCCTGTGTAATATTTGAATTTTGAATACTTTGCTTTGTCTATTCAAATTAGGGTACATGGCTCAGGTGGTTCGAGTTTTGTTCATACCTAATTCAAATCAAGGTTGTAAATCCGGTTTAGTCCGTCAAGCAAGTAGGTTGAGTGTTAATGATCCGGTTGTTTTGGTTCAATTTAACATGAATATATGAAAATTTTTATTATATTGTTCATATATATATTTATAAATTATATACACTATAATCAGCCGCAAGTGAGAGAGCATACGAAAACAAAGAAGCACTTTTTGGTAATGGTAAGATCCTCGTATACCGACATATGAGAAGAGAGATAAAATAAAAAGCTATTCGCTTTTTTTTTATTAATTGAAGCATATTTTCTTATTCTAACTTCTTCTTTTGTTGCTGTAAATTTTTCAACTTTTTTATCACAATTGTGTGCTAAAGAATGAATAACTCTTATGTTTATAATCTTAAAGGGCGAGTTCGATAAAAAAAAATTATAAATCAATAAAGAACAATCTACAAAGAGCTCAGTTAATAAAATTAAAATGTTCATAAATAAACAAAAGGTATAAAAGTATGAAACAATACCTGAAATAAGGTAAGTGGGATTTACAATTCCATATATATTACCTTAACAAACATAAATAATAATAATAATAATAATAATAATAATAACAATTAGAATACTATAACGAATTATAAAATAACCAAACAAAAACTAGTTGTCATGTAGAGTACGAATACAGTATGCTCTGAATGTGTCCATTTATGAACATTTGGAGGGCGACTGCCCCATTTATGACCTCTATCATGGCTTTTAGAGAAGCCGCCGAGCCCTCCTCTATCTCACCTTAGCCATGGCCTCTCCAAAAAATATCAATTGTGACGGATCGTGTGCGGCGACTTTCGAGATAATTATTAGTATTACTAATTCCTATGGACAGATTTGTGACTGGTGAGCTAGTAGATTAATATACAGATGCATGCAGTTAGATTAATATACATACGTTGGGTCCACAGAAGATCTTTAGGAATAACAAAAAAAAAATGCAGGAAGCTCTCCATTCTCTCCTCCGATGGGGGAGATCGTTTGGTCACTTCCTGGTCTCCTTGATCTCTGCTCTCTTCCTACGCTGCCTTCGGAATCAGGGCCTCGCTGGTGTATGGGCGACTGGTGATCTACAGAGCTCTTACCAAAAAGGAATAGGTGGAAAGGGGATGATGGATCCGCCGGTCAGAACTCCACGGCAACGACGAGGAGGCGACCATTTCAGAGGCGATCTGTCATCTATAAGACAGGACCATTCAAAGGATGGTCATAGAAAGAGGAAGCTTGGGCTTGTCCTGGCAGAGAACATGATTCTAAAAAACATGAAACGAAAAAAGCCATCGAAGATAGCAGTTTGGAGATTTGTCATCCCTTCCTTGGATGATTGGGAGCCGGAAGCTATGAACCAACCGGCGGAATTGTTGAATACGATAAGTTCCGAAAACGGAAAATTTCCTGATCCATACAATATCTCCAAAGATGTTAGGCCAATGCAGGCCCAGTTCACAACCACGGCAGTCCGATTGATCGCTGAACCAGATTGTGTGGAACTTCAGTCAGGGGAGATTGCCCTGCAATCGCCGATCATCACCGCCGGTGAGCATCACTGGTCTGCTGATCAGGTCCGAAATGATTCCCTGCTTCGGCGGAAAACAGTTGGGGATATTGTGGCAAAAAATCTTCTCCCTAATCCGTTGGGATATTCCAACAATCAATTACAACAACCTTCGGGGTAAGTAAGAGTCCCTCTTTGAGGCAAACTCAAACCCCTGGTACCCGCAAGTGTAAGCAAATCCTTGGGGGAAGAATTGACTTCCACTATAAAAGCCTCCTGCTTTGGCCGAATAATCTCACTTCCTCCGCGAGAAATCAGTCATTGACGAGAAAAGAGGCTGCTCATTCTTCTCCTAGGCGCACCCTCAGCACAGGTATGGGTTTGTTTCCTGTTCAGGGAATGTGTATTCGTTCTTGTACTCTCGCCAAACAGCAGAGAAAAGGACCTCCCGCTGTTCCTGACTCCCTCTCTAGTGAGCTGGGATGTCCATCTTCGAAAGGCTCGTATGAGCCTGAGCTGATAAATGATTTGCAGAAGGATCTTACCATGATTTCTGACTCCTCTTCTTCGCAGGTCACCACCATGGCTCACTTCTCGAATGATCAAGTAGTTCAGTTCTCAATGGAGGAGGTGCAGTCGACAAGATATCGCACTGCTCACTCTCTCCTTGGCCGAATTTTCACGGAGAACAGAATCTCTACCACTGAACTCAGGGAATCGGTGATCGCTCCGTGGTTGATTCAGGGGCGCATCCGAGTTGTCCAGGCTAAGCATGGCCTCATTGAATTCATGTTACCAAATGAGGAGGCTAAGACTTGGATCCTCAAACGGTCTCCATGGGTGATCAATGACAGAATCATCCATCTTCGGGCATGGACACCGGTCATCACGAAACAGATGTATGATGAGCTCGCGATTGCTCCTTTCCGTGTCCAGCTGTGGGATGTCAGAGAAGACTGTTGCACTCAACAGTTTGGAAGAAAAATGGTGCAAACCACGATCGGGAAAGTCTTGGAATCAGGCGTCTTTGCCTGCCAAGACTCGGGCTGCTGGTTCGTGAAGGTGAAGGCGCTCATCGACTTCTCCAGACCTCTCCGATCCCAGATCCTTGCGTCAAATGATGACACAGGTCGTTTCTGGGTTAGCCTCAAGTACGAACATCTTCCGAGCTTTTGCTTCCACTGTGGCCGAGTGGGTCACTCAAGCCGGTCCTGCACATTCGAGCCTCCAGCTCGGATGGAGAACTATGGACCCCATATGATTACCAAGAAATTGGGGACTCGGATTTATGATGCTGACGATCAACCCCAGCCGTTTGCTCGAGGTGGGAAATCGGTCTGGGTCAACCGTGACTATCGGCAGCAAGGTCCTGTAAAATTGGGAGCTGGAACTCAGAGAGAGAGCAAGGAGGTAGGTACCAAAATCAGCCTCCTAGGCAATCGAAGCAAGTGGCGGCGGACGAACCCTCGGTGCAGAAGGTGGGGCAGCGCCGATTGAGTCCTCGGGGCTTCAAAATGTCGCGCTCACCGGTGATAAGATTGGGCCATGCTCGCACCCCGACCTCCTCGCCTGCTGCTAGCTCGGACGACCTGATTGGCGGCCGACCCGCGGAGAGTATGAGGGAGCGGGAGATGCCATCTACAGATGGCGATGGTGGATCCCCAGGTCGCTATCGGGGAAGGAGAGGTGGTGATTACAAGCTCCACACGGAGATCCCTGTTGCTGGGGCGTGCCACGCTGGCGGAGCTGCGCAGGCGACTAGTATTGCGCCGGGAGACGCTCGTCGGCGGAGGTTAATTATTGAGGATTGGGAGGATGAGCCTCCCATCCCTGTGAGGTCGACGGAGGATACAGTGATGGTGGGAGAGACAAGGAAGAAGGGGAAAAGGCTGATCAAGAAAGAGGTTGGGCCTAAGGGTTCTTCAGCCCGCAAGGGAGCAGCCCATAAAAAGAAGACTGAATCGGTCAAGCCTAGTGCACTTGCTGGGGTGGCCCGAAAGAAAAAGGGCCTGGCCCGATCTCCTTTGGGCAGGGAAGCTGGATCGGGAATGGCGGCCAACTCGGCGGATCAGGCGCCAGCTCAAGATCAAATTCCGGGGGCCCAGGTGGAGTCCAACTTGGCGGAGGAGCCCACTAAGACTGAAGGGATGCCTTCCCCCAAAGGGTCGTCTTCGGAGGAGGATGAGCAGCGTTTTGTGATCAAGGCTCGTACCACACCAGCGAAACTGCAGAGCCAGGCTCTTCCGGGACAAATTCGTCAGGTGGTTGCGGCCTTTGAAGCTGGTATGAGTATTAATGATGGAAAGAATTTAGTGCAAGTGGTGGAGGATGGGATTACCTCTAATCTCAACGAGTACGGGTCTAATTTGGAGACTGGGACTCGTAAGCGCTCTCTGAATGAGCTGGAAGGGGGTTTTGAGGCAAGTCCCACACCTAAGAAGCAGTTTGTGGAAGAGCAGGAGATTACTGACTCGGCGGAGGAAGCCAGTCGTGAGTGTCCCCAAGATGATAAATGAAGATTCTAGCCTGGAATGTGAGAGGAATTGGACCATCCCTCACATTCCAAACGGCAGTTGGTTTGGTTCGTTCGAATAATCCGGACCTTGTTTTCTTTTCAGAGACAAGGTCGTCCCGGAAAGTAGTGACCCGGCGTTTGCGGGGTTTAGGTTTTGAGTCGTCGGATTGTTTTTTTGTTGATGCCATGAATGGGGCTGGTGGTCTTGTTCTAGCTGTGTCCCCCGGAGTCGATACTTCGGTGTTTTTTCATTCTAGTTTTTGTATTTGTTCGAGGATTAATGAAAATGGTTCGTCTTATGTGGTGCTTTGTGTTTACTTGAGTCGTAATACTGTTTTGCGTGCAACTCAATTGAATCAGATTCGTGAGATTTGTGCCAGCCTAATTCTCCCTTATGTGATCATTGGAGACATGAATGTTACCCTAAATGCTGGAGAGAAAGAGGGTGGCAATCTTTGGAATGCTACCCAATCTATGGACCTCAGAAATATGATTCAGGATATTGGACTGCATGACCCTGGGAACCAGGGTGATCAATTCACCTGGACCAACAAACGGATGGGGCTGGCGTGTATTCGGGAGCGGCTGGACAGGGCCCTTTGCTCTCAAACCTGGATGGATACTTTTCCCGATACGCTTGTGAAGCATTTCACGGATCAAGGGTCGGATCACCGGGCTTTGCTTCTGTCTGATAAACCTTATGTCAGGATGTGTCGCCCCTTGTTTCGGTTTGATGCTCGTTGGGCAGACAATCCGGAGGTTAAGGCGATGGTTTCCTATGTTTGGCGGGAACAAATACAAGGTAATCCGATGTTCCAGTTGTGGGAGAGATTGAAGAAGCTTCGTCATCTTTTATATGATTGGAGCCGGGCGGGGACCACCAACTCCCTGCGCAATATCCAAACCTTGAAAGTTGAGATTGATCGAATTAAGGCTGTCCACCCGATCAACTGGGAGGCAGTGGCGGAGTTGGAAACGGAATTAAGCAGGAAGTGGGAGGCAGAAGAAGAATATTGGCAACAGAAATCTCGAGTCCGATGGCTGAAAAGAGGCGACAAGAACTCCTCTTACTTCCATACGGTCACGAGAACCCGTCGTAAAAGAAACTTTGTTGCTGGGTTGTATAATGCGGAGGGTGAGTGGGTAACGGAGGAGCGTGGAAAGGCTGATATAGCTAATGATTTCTATCAAACCCTTTTCACCTCGGAAAGCCAGGTGCAGAATATATGGCTGGGAGGGTAGCGGACCTACCGATTGGGTCAAGTGTTACCCAGGAGATGAATGCGACCCTAACGGCGGTAGTCCTTCCTGAGGAGATTCGAAAAACTGTTTTCGGTATGGGCTCGAAACAGGCGCCAGGCTCGGATGGCTTTACGGGAAAGTTTTTTAAAGCCTTCTGGGGAATAGTTGGGCATTCAGTGATTGATGCGGTCAGTTCGTTCTTTGAAACCAGTCGAATGCTCCGTAGCTTCAATCATACCTGGTTAACGCTGATTCCCAAGGTGGATTAGGTGGAATCTATAAGGCAACTCCGCCCCATTAGCCTGTGCCAGTTTGTGTACAAAGTAATTACTAAAATTATGGCGGAGAGATTGGCTGGAGTGTTGCCTGAATTATTTCGAAGGGGCAGAACGCGTTTATTCGGGATAGACAGATCGTGGAGAATATCCTCCTGGGGCATGAGTTGATGCACTATCTGAAAATCAAAACCCGTGGGAAGAAGGGATACATGGCTCTGAAGGTTGACATGGAAAAGGCTTATGATAGAGTTGAATGGTCCTTTTTACTTGCGGTTTTGGATAAGATGGGGTTTAACTCGGTCTGGAGAGGGTGGGTGCAGGAGTGTTTGCAATCAGCTTCTTTTTCGGTACTCATGAATGGAGCTCCCTCTGGATTCTTCAGGTCTTCTAGGGGGCTCAGGCAAGGAGACCCTCTTTCCACCCTTCTTTTTGTGTTGTGTACGGAGGGGTTCGCAGCCCTGCTCCGGAAGGCCATTTCGGAGAAGAGATTAGAGGGGGTCAAAGTTGCTCCTCGAGCTCCTCGGATTTCTCATCTGTTCTTTGCTGATGATTCTTACTTGTTCCTCCGTGGTTCGCTCCAGGAGTGTGAGAATCTCATTGAAGTTTTGAATGAGTATGAGGAACTAAGTGGCCAGAAAGTGAATTTGAGTAAGTCGGCGGTCTGCTTTAGCAAAAATATATCCTTGCCTGATCAGGATTTCTTAGGGGCAATTCTTGGAGTGGGGGCGGTAGGTGTGCAGGATAAGTATCTTGGCCTCCCTACCTTGATAGCGCGTTCCAAGATGGCCACTTTCCGCTATTTGGAGGAAAAGTTAATAGAGCGATTACAAGGGTGGAAACGGAGGACATTATCCTGGGCGGCTAAGGAGACTTTGATTAAATCGGTGGCTTTGGCTCTACCATTACATGTGATGTCTTGCTTCAGGCTTCCGCTATCCCTTTGTCGCCTGCTGGATAAACATGTAGCCAGATTTTGGTGGGGAGTGGAGGATGGTCAGTCCACAGTTCGGTGGATGTCTTGGCGGAACTTATGCCGCAGTAAACATGAAGGGGGGATGGGTTTTCGTAGGTTTGAGTTATTCAATCAGGCTCTGTTGGCGAAGATTGGGTGGCGCATTTTGACTGAACCCCAGTCTCTGTTAGCCCAGGTTTATAAAGGGAAGTATTTTCCCAATGGCTCGTTCCTCTCAGCCACGACTAGATCCCGACCTTCTTGGGGATGGCAGAGCATTCTGTTTGGGCGCCAACTGTTATCCAAGAGTTTACTTTGGCAGATTGGTAATGGTCAAACAGCTCCGTTGCTTGAGTCGAATTGGGTCCCTCAGCAATCCAATTACCCCCTTGTGGTTAACCCTCGTGTTTTACCGATGGCTGGGGAGGTGAGGGTTGCGGAGGTAATATGTGCTGGGGGAGGGCGCTGGTGTGAGGGTAAGCTTGGGCAGTGGTTTGATCCCCCAACTTGTAGAGTGATTAAGGCTATCCCCCTTACTAGGCTGAATGTTGAAGACCGCTTGATCTGGCAAGGTACTGCAGATGGTGTCTTCTCAGTAAAATTGGCGTATCACCTAGCGGTTGGGTTGGATCAGCAGAATGGTCGTTGGAGGGCTCACGTTAGCTGGATGGATAAGGAAAATTGGATCCGGCTTTGGAATGCCAACATTCCTCCTAAGATGAAGGTGTTCATCTGGCAAATTTTTAATAGAATCCTCCCGACGACTGAAGCGCTTATTGAGCGAGAAATTGAGGTTCATCCTCGGTGCCCGGTTTGTTGGGATACGGTGGAGACAATGGAGCATCTGTTCCTGGCTTGTCCTGTGGCTAGGGCACTGTGGAATCAGTCTGGTTTGGAGTATCTGGGGGAGGGTTTGCCTCAAGGTACATTCCCTTTGTTCCTGAAAAAACTATTCTCTATTATGCACCAGCCTTCTCATTTCATGATGATTGTTGCTGTCCTCTGGAGGATATGGAAATCTCGCAACTGGGTTGTCTTTGAAGGTAAACAGTTTGGGATTCCGGCCTTAATGAGGCAGTACAATCAACAGATAAATGAATGGCTACGATTGCCGCCGGATGATCGTTCCGTTCTAGTGCCCAGCCAACAGCACACTGGGGGGCCAGGGGTGGTGCCTGGGGGGCCTGTGTGTCGGTGGGATGGGGTAGTCTGTAGGGGGTCACACTCTGCTGGTGGAGTAGTTGCCTATGATGAGACGGGGGGAGTCCTTTGGGCTATCGGGGTGCAGTTCCCTTTCATTGAGGATCCCATGGTGGTGGAACTATTAACCCTCCGGGAGGCTATCTGCTGGTGTTTGGAGCATGGCCTTTCGGGGATGCAGTTTGAAGGGGATGCTAAGGTGGTCATTGATAAGGTCTGCCAGGAGGATGTGAGGGATTCTCGTGTAGGGGCTATTCTGGAGGAGATTGTGCAGATGCTGAGAGCGAATGCCGGGTTTAGTGTGCGATTTATAGGTCGGGATAGCAATAGGGTAGCTCATGTGGTAGCTAGGAAGGCCCTGTCTTTGTCCCCGACTATGTGTCGGTCTTTTGATTTTCAGGTCTGGCTGAGATCCAGGATGTAATTACCTATTCTTCAATCAATATATGATTATCTTTTGTCAAATAAAAAAAAAAGTCTCACACTAAGCAAAACGATGTCCACGTTAATTGAAGAGGTGAAAGAAGATGTTCTTGTTGATGTGTCAATTTTGGATGCGCTTGAAGTTAAGCAATACATAGAGGCACCAAAATTCGATAGAGAAGGTGAATGCACAAAAATTCTGGAGTATGCTCATATTGACTTTGTGATTGGAGATGAAATTTCAGAAGAAGAAGAAGAAGTTCGCCTAGAGATACGATGAGAAGTTCAAAGCTACGTCGAGGGTTTTCGTCATTATTGCGTCCATACAATTCGTGGACGAATTGTCTTTAAGAAGGGGAAAATGATGCAATACTCAATACCAAGACAAGCTGGTTCAAAGGCCAAGAAGAATGGTGCTAATTATGGTTCAAGGTTCTACAAAGATTCGAGGTCAAATCTTCTTCAAGAGAGAGGGAATGATGCAATATCGATTAGCACGACATCTAAATCTCATGGTCCAAAAATGAAAATTTGAATTCGACGAAATATGGATTAATCGGGCGCATTCTTGATAGACAAAATAATGTTCGCTATATTAATAGATGCCGCCAGCTCGAGGAAGTGACGTTTGCTTACATGGGTCAAAGGAAAAGCTAGCTTAGATGTTTGCTTGCGTGGGAAGTTAGTGATGCATTTCATGAATTAAATGGACACATGGGGATTAATTGGCATAGCTGGCTTTGTGGAGGAATTAGTTGAGTTGGTTAATTAAGTTTGACAATGGTAATGTGAGCAATTGTTGGTGAACTAAAGGCAATTAAGTGGGGTGGGATGGAATGCAAACCCCATACCCCGTTAGCATCGTCCTAACCCGCCATATTGCCTTCTTTTTTTCCAAGCTGATGCAAGGGTGTTATATTCTGAGGGTATTTTTGTAAGTTCGGTTTAATTAGCTCACATCAGGCCGTGAAATCAGCCAGGGTACGTGTGCATTTTTTGTGGTGGGATCCCAACAGCCATAAGTTTCTTTTTTCACTGAGATTTTTTCTTCCCATTTTCCTCTCTAGCAGTCGGAGTTCTTGACCCAGGGAAGTCGGAGAGTTGTCGTAAGTCATTCCCGTCATTGGAGCCTCCGTCGCCAGCGCCCTTTGTCTGGGTTGTTTGCCTGCACTGCCCTCAACATCGCCCTTCGATCCTCGGACCTCGTCGCCGCCCTCCGATCTTCCAACCTCGTGGTCTCCTTCTGCTCCTCCAACCTCGTCGCGGCCTTCAGCGCCTTCGTTCGGGCCGCCGCCTCAGGTAATAGTCAAACCTCATCAATCATCCTTCCATTCCCTCATTGGCGCCATTGCATGCCCCCGTCCCGGCTCTGATATTTTTTTTTTGTCAAGATCTGCCTTTTAGGGAGGTTGCGTGCAGGTTTCTGGATCCTAGCTCTGTTTTGGTTTCTGATCGGAGTGGGATGCATTTTTTCCCCCGACGATGTTCAGTTTGCAGATGAGAAGGTGAAGAGTCCAAAAGGGTCGTTTCGTAGTGTTTTCGCGTGTGGATAGTATTGTTTCATTGGTAATGATTCGTGTTAGGTTACACCTGACCGCGAAGCGAGTCAAGGCTTTAGGCTCGTAGTGATTCTTATCCTGATTAGCAGTGTTTTCGCGTTAGTAGTGGTGAGGAAGTTGGGCATTGATTCGTGTGAGTAGTGTTTCTTTTAGTTGTAGTGGTGCTAAATTGTGTACAGTATTGGTTTGTTATTAGTGGTGTTTCTTTTAGTAGTGTTTTTAAATTGTACTCAAATTCTTCCTAACGCCTGCAGGACAATGGTTACATATTGTTGTCTGGTCATTTGTGTATGCAGTAATGGCGAAGGAGAAGTGCCCAAAAGGTTCGAAGCCTTGTTGTGTTGAAGGAGAAATGATGGATGTTATTCAGGCAGTGGAGGCTTATAGGTCCCGTACTCAGCACAAGTATTTTCCTGGCCAGTTGATTACTATTGTGAAGGAAGGTATGAAGAACCAGACCATAAACAAGGGGAGGAAAACTAAGCTACGTAAGCTAGGGCTTTGTTTTTTATATGTAGATGACCATGTTTGACACGGAGATGATATCATGGCTCGTTGAGAATTTTGATGCCAAGACCATGTCAATTCAGATGATGACATGGATTCACAACTATAGCATTACTCGTTCATGTAGACAAGCGAAAAATGCTACAACCAAAAGAACTACAAAAATGCAAAATGCTACACTATCACATATCTACCTAGAACCAAAACACTATACTAAAAAATCTACTAACTTGAAAAATGCTACACACGCAAAAACCCTACACATGCATTCGCACGTCCTTCGTTTCCAATACAAAACCCTAAAAATGCTCTCGACGCTACACATACATTAGCACGTCATTCAACTCCATTACAAAAACCACAACTACCAAAACGTTACAATTCAATATTAGGTTAATTGCATGGTTGGTCACTGAGATTATGAAAAATGTTCATGTTTTGTCACTCGAAAATTTTAAATCCATTGGTGGTACTTCCATTTACTGAAATTGTTCATGTTTGGTCACTCTCCGTTAATTGTCGTCTATCTCCGTCCACAGAGTCCGTTAAGTGATGACGTGGCGGACGAAATCGTCTAATCAACACTATTTACCCAAAAATAGTGTGACCCGACCCGCCATGTCACTGAGATCCGCCATGTCATTTGAACCAACCCAACCCTCTACCAAACCAGACCTGATCCTTTTCTTAAACTAAACTACTTGGAATAATCTAATCATGGAGTTGTACGCTTTAGAGGGGAAGAGGAAGAAACTCTGGAGGAAGGAAGGCAACACACGATCAAGAAGGGGGAAGGTGGAGATCTGTTTTAGAAATTAGGGATTTAATGTGGGTAGTTTAGTTTAAGGGTCGGGTCTTGTTTGGTTAGAGGATTTGGTTGGTTTAGATGACATGGCCTATCTTAGTGACATGGCGGGTTGGGTCGCACTATTTTTAAGTTAAATAGTATTGATTAGAATATTTCGTCCGCCACGTCACCACTTAACGGACTTCATTAACGGATATGGATAAAAAATAATGGAGAGTGACCAAATGTGAAAAGTTTCAGTAAGCGAAAGTACCACTGATAGACCATTGATTGCACATGTTTTTACCCCTATTCTTGAGCCGTTTGAGATGTTGGTTATCGTGTTTTAAGCCGATTTCACGCTAGGTTGTGCGTTTATGTCATATTTCAGGGCTTAGCGTGGGCATCGAGGCGAAGAAACGAGTTTCGGGTCGAAAGGAGCACGTTTGGGTTGAAGTGTGCTGGAGGAGCAAAATACCCGGCCATGAGCAGAAATACCCGGCCGGGTATTATTTGCATCAGACCGGGGAATTTATGTTTCGGGCGTCTGAGAAGCAGAAGGGGGCCCGGGCAATGAGCAGAAATACCCGGTCGGGTATTCTTGGCCTTGACCGGGGATTTTCCCCTATTCCCCGACGTTGCGTTTTGATAATACCCAGTCGCCACCTAAAATACCAGACCGGGTATTCAGGCCGGGGATCGCGACAGACAGACTCTTAAGGGAAAAGAAGGGCAAAAGAGAAAGGGTTCAGAGTAATAGAGAGAAAAAGTGATACCTAGAGAGAGAAAGTGACGAACCTGATTCTGCAAGTGTCCTTGATCGATCTCCATCACCATTGGAGCACGGCTTGAGCTTGGAGAAGAGCTGATTGAGTGCCAGAAGCAGATTCTCATCCTTCACAGTATGGTTTCCACATCTGAGCTATATTTCCCATCTCTCTCTATGGAGTCACTTTCTTATTCACCTGGGTATGAAGAACCCTAGATTTGTATGTTAGGTCTGATTGTATGAACCCAAGTACAGATTCAATGGTATGATTATGTTCAATTGAGGTTTGATTTGTTGAATGGCATGAATCCTGATCAAATTCCTGTTGTTTCTGCTTTAACCTAGAAAGAGAATATCTGCCTAGGTTGATAGAGCACCCTTGATTGAAGGTAGTGAATTGGCGACTTTAGTCAAGAAGTCAATTCAATATTCTGTACTGAATTCACTTCGGTAGTGGAGGTTTGGTTCGTTATGGCCTCAATATGTTTACTCCGGTGGAGTTTAGTCGCCCGCTGGAGACTCAGATTGAGAGGGTCTGGAGACCTTTAGTCGAGACTGCACACTGTTTAAGAACCTCCCGCAGTATAACTATCATTGAACTTGAACTTGGTAAATTACAATCCGGCTTAACTGCAGTCTAGGGGGAACCATATCCGAGTGACCTCTCTCGACTTGAAAACAACCTTTTTACTTGCTTTGCTTGTTTGCTTGTTTGGACCTTCACTAAAGTTTCACTGCTGAATAATAAGAACTCACGGAGTAGTCATCACATCTAGGACCCGGGTTGACATTAAAACCCAAACCCGCTATACTACGCTTTAGGAGGTGGTTACACTTGGCCATTTTCTAGAGTGACAGTAGAAGCGAGTCAAGTTTTTGGCGCCGTTGCCGAGGACGGCTAGGTTGTTGAAGAAACGTGATTTCTGTCAATTTAGCTTTTCTTTTTAGCATTGTTTGTTTGCCTTGTCACACTTGTGCCTTCACGGGTTTGCTGCTTGACTGTGTGCAGGTAGTGCATGACCCGTAGCCAGTCGGGAGGTTTACTGCCGTTGGATCCGGAGCTTGAACGCACCTGTCGCCAACTTAGGAGACAACAGCGAGCTAGACTGGCTATGGAGGAGCGCATAGACGGCCACTTGAGCAGCGATTCCGAGGAAGAGTACGAGATGGAAGGAGACCATAACCCGCCCTAGGGGATACCTCTCCAGGTTCCCCCGGTGAATCAGATCTTGGGGAACAACCCCATACCCCAGGTAGATGGGGTTCAGCATCAACCACCACCGCCGCCGGGTCCCACCCTGGAGTATTACTACACTCCACGGGTCGTTGATATCCGCCCTGTCATCCTCTATCCACCCATCCCAGCGAACAACTTCGAGATCAAGCCATGCTGGATTCAACTCATTACATCCTCTATCCAGTTTCATGGCTTGAAGGATGATGAGGAAAGGGTGCATCTTTCCCGTTTCCTGCAGCTGACGAACGGGTTCAAGATCAATGGTGTACCTGTAACATCCCGAACCTTTTCCCGGCAAGATAATGTCCGCTTTGGGCCTCTACACCCGCATAGATTTCGACTTGGGGTGCAATTCAGGGTGACTTCCCATAAGGTCACCCATCCTTGTTGTACTCCACACTGAGCACGTTTAACTTCTGAGTTCTCACAAGAACTCCTCCATTACACCCCAAAACGCGTCTTGTTAGTTAAGGTCGGTTTCCTACTTATGAACCATGGATCTCTCCTGTGCTTTGTCGATGTGGGATTCGCCTAAGGTGTTACATACACCTCCCCTCGGGACTCAACGTCCTCGTTGAGGTTTGTCCCACCATCGTTCAAGAGGGACGCGGAGAGGCTCTGATACCACTTGTAACATCCCGAATCTTTTCCCGACAAGATACTGTCCGCTTTGGGCCTCTACACCCGCACGGATTTCGACTTGGGGTGCAATTCAAGGTGACTTCCCATAAGGTCACCCATCCTTGTTGTACTCCACACTGAGCACGTTTAACTTCGGAGTTCTCACAAGAACTCCTCCATTACACCCCAAAATGTGTCTTGTCAGTTAAGGTCGGTTTCCTACTTATGAACCATGGATCTCTCCCGTGCTTTGTCGATGTGGGATTCGCCTAAGGTGTTACAGTACCTGATGATGCGATCCACCTGCACCTCTTCCCCCATTCTCTGGCAGGGCATGCAAAGAGGTGGTTGGAGACCCAGCCCCCATTGTCCATTACTTCTTGGGACGATCTAGCCAACCAGTTCGTACACAGGTACTATCCGGCATCGAAGACTACAGAAATTCAGCGAGAGATCACTCACTTCCGCCAAGAGCAGATGAGTCACTTCGTGATGCATGGGAGCGGTACTCAGGGTTTTTCTGGCAGTGCCCCCATCATGGGTTAAACGATGCATTCACCGTGGGGAACTTCTACAGTGTTTTCTCTCCGGAAAGCCAGAGGGTGATTGAGTCTCTATGCCTAGGAGGGGATATTCTCACTAAGACTCCACCCGAATTGAACCAGATGATCAGTACCTTGGCTTCCAGAGATCATTCTTGGGGGCAGAGCACTAGAGGCAGGAATTCCCGGGATCGTGATGTGCATGCCATGAAGGCCAGGTCCGGGCTAGAGCGGGAGATGGCCGAGCTAGTGCAGACATTGAAGCAACCCAACAGTCTTATTCCGGGCAGAGGTTTGGCTGTACCTCCAGTAGCTCAATGTTAGTGGTGTGAGAGCTCGAACCATCTGGTGGAAGACTGTCAGGCTATGCGGGAGTCTTCTACTCCCCAAGAGCAGTTGGACTTCATCGCCAATGCTCGGCGCCTTGACCCATACAACAATACATACAATGAGGGGTGTCACCAACATCCCAACTTCGCTTGGAATAGCAACACCACTAAACCACCTGGTTTCTCAACACCAGCAGGTGGGTTTCAGCAGAGGCAGCCTTTCCAGGCTAGACAGGGGCTCGTTCCACAGCAACAGCCTTACCAGCCTAGGCAGGGGCAACCATCTCAGCAGCCCCAGCGTCAGTATGCCGAGCCGGCAGCAGCTCTATCTCCAAATAATTAGATGACCGAGCTGAAGAACATTTTGGCGGCATTTATGACTACCAGCGAGGCGAATTTTACCAGGATAGACCAAAGCATCGCCTCCCTGGAGGTGGGTCAGAGGAACCAAGATGCCATACTGCAGGACCTCCAGCATCAGCTTGGAGGAATAGCTCGTCAGAACAATGCCCGGGCACCGAGAACTCTACCTGCCACTGCTATCCCCAATCCAAGGGAGCCGCACCAGCAGCTGAATGTCATCACCACCAGGAGTGGCAAGACCACATCGGCGGTACCTGCCTAGGCTAGGGAGGAAGAGCCACTGCCTGCTTCAGCACTTCCAACCGACGATGCAGAAAGGAGGGTGGAGAAGGAAGCCCCTACTCCCAGGCCACAGCCAGTGGTTAAGGAGCATGTACCCCAGCTCCCCTTCCCCACTCGACTACATAAAGATAAGCTGGAGACTGAGTTTGCCAAGTTCATGGCAATGTTGAAGCAGCTCAACGTCAGCATACCTTTCATGGAGGCACTGTCGAAGATGCCCAAGTACGCCAAGTTCATGAAGGATCTCCTCAGCAACAAGAAGAAACTTGGGGATCTTTCGACAGTCATGCTGAGCGAGGAGTGTTCTGCTATCCTGTAGAACAAGCTGCCCGAGAAGCGTAAAGACCCAGGGAGTTTTACTATCCCTCTTGTTATTGGCAGCATGCATGTAGGAAAGTCCTTGGCGGACCTAGGCGCTAGCATAAATGTCATGCCATACAAATTGTTTAAAAAGCTAGACCTAGGTGAACCTAGAGCTACTAGGATGAGCATTCAGTTAGCTGATCGCTCCATTGTGCATCCTAGGGGTATCATAGAGGATCTGCTTGTTAAAGTAGGTGCATTCACATATCCTGTTGATTTTGTTATTCTGGATATAAATGAGGATGTGGATGTGCCTTTGATTTTGGGTAGACCGTTTCTCGCCACCGCCAAGGCACTTATTGATGTGCATAGTAGTAAACTGATCTTGCGTGCTGGGAATGAACAGGCTACTTTTTCTGTGTCTAAATTAGATCATTGTGATATGCCTGTTGTCACACCTATGCATGCTATTTCTCACCAGGTACATGAGCCTGTCGTGTATCCCTCTGTGCCTCTTGTTTTGCAGGATCCCCCTCTCACGCCTTCGCCGCCACTCCCTTCAACCTCACCGCCAAACAAAAAGATCAAAGAGGAGTGGCGGCCGAAGAAGTAGGTGGCTAAGCCTGCTCGGAAGAAAGGTGGAGACCACTATGAGCTGGTCCCACCTCCTGCACCACGACCACCCTGGCCATCCGAGTACTCACTCGCTTGCATCTTGCCGGATGGCCAGGTCGAGTTGACAAATGCTGGTGGTTGCACCCGTCAGGTGCATGGCCACCATCTGAAGTTGTACCTCAAGAGCGATGTGGATCCGCTCTTGGAGGCACCTGTTCCTACACCCCGCTGAGTATCCACCATGGGCGTCCAGCTAAAAAACGATAAAGAAGCGCTTGTGGGGAGGCAACCCCACTACGGTTTGCATTTATTTCTTTTGTTTTGGGTCGGATTGCAAACTGGTTTGGTTTTGGTTTGTTTTCTTTTGTTTTGGATGATGTATTATTGGGCTGACCATTGGACCTAACAGATTGTGTTTGAGTTCTTTTGTTCCCTTTAGATGTGCTTTGTCCCAGACTGGTCCCCTCTCCAGTCCGCTTCACTCAGACTGGTCCCCTTCCAGTCTCATGCAGTCCATGCACACCGGTAACATCGTTCCCCTTATCCTTCCCTCTTCTCCATTGAGGGCAATGTCGAACTTAAGTGTGGGGGGGGGGGATGTTTATCTTTTGACTGCATTAGATCTGTTTGTGTGCTTGGAAGCTAGTCCACTGTCCAAATTTTTAAATTTGAGGGCTCCAAGTACGTGTTTCCTTGCAAATTGCTTGCTCAGTATGCTTTGAATTGACAATCTCTATAGTAATGTTCAACCTAGGGAGGTAGTGTAGCACTATGGAGGATGTTGAAGTATAAGATTTTTCCTATCTATCACTCTGCTGTGCCAGTTGATTTTGTGAATTAGTGGAGCTAAGACCGTTGAATTCATGTGGTAATGGTGACTCTGTTTGGATTGTGTTATGGACTCATGTATCGAACAGGGTGCTCATGTGAAAAATGAAAAGCAGTTGGTCCTCCTTGTCGAAATCATTAAATCTTAAACATGGGGTAAGCCCAACGTGTGTGGCACCGTTCATTGCACAAAATCGGGTTTTGGAAGAGATTTTAGTGATCCTTAGTGGAGTACTCCTACAAGGTGAAGCTAAGTTGTCTCTAGTACAAGTAAAACTTCCACCCGTTGAACGGTTTGCCTACTTGAGGATGCGTTTTTAAGGGCACGGATAGAGCTTCCGACCCCCCTTAATTTCATTGACCCTCTACACGAGTTGAGGAAAAAGAGTTAAAAGAAGTACTCTAGCGAGCGCCAGATGTACAGAAATTGCTCTTGCTCGACTAATAAGGGTCGACCGTGCAAAAGACTGCAGTTGGAACCCCCGCCAAGTGAACGAAAAGAAAAAAAAGAAGTAAAATGAAAGTGAAAAAGGGGTTCCGACGGTGAAATGAAGTGAAAGAGCACCCCGGTACCACGAGTCCTTGGTTGTGAATGATGTGAGTCCCTTTATCCATGAACTAACTTTTTTACTTCTACTTCTTCCCATAATCCTGGCTTGAGTCTAGTACTCGCATTGAGAGAGATAGGGAACGTCTTAGAAGACCTGTTGACCTCGTAAGCTGCTTTATGATCTAGAAAATCCTCTACCAACGATCGGGATTGTTTGTTGCTATAGAGGTCTGGAGAGTTGCATTGGTTTGAATTAGGTTTGCTTGGGGACAAGCAAACGGTTAAGTGTGGGGGAATTTGATAGACCATTGATTGCACATGTTTTTACCCCTATTCTTGAGTCATTTGATATGTTGATTCTCGTGTTTTAAGCCGATTTCACGCTAGGTTGTGCGTTTATGTCATATTTCAGGGCTTAGCGTGGAAGGAGCGTGTGTTGGGTTGAAGTGTGCTGGAGGAGCAAAATACCCGGCCATGAGCAGAAATACCCGGCAGGGTATTATTTGGAGCAGACCGGGGAATTTATGTTTCGGGCGTCTGAGAAGCAGAAGGGGGCCCGGGCAATGAGCAGAAATACCCGGTCGGTTATTCTTGGCCTTGACCGGGGATTTTCCCCTATTCCCCGACGGTGCATTTTGACAATACCCGGTCGCCACCTAAAATACCCGACCGGGTATTCAGGCCGGGGATCGCGACAGACAGCCTCTTAAGGGAAAAGAAGGGCAAAAGACAAAGGGTTCAGATTTTTAGAGAGAAAAAGCGATACCTAGAGAGAGAAAGTGACGAACCTGATACTGCAAGTGTCCTTGATCGATCTCCATCACCATTGGAGCACTGCTTGAGCTTGGAGAAGAGCTGATTGAGTGCCAGAAGCAGATTCTCATCCTTCACAGTATGGTTTCCATATCTGAGCTAGATTTCCCATTTCTCTCTATGGAGTAACTTTCTTATTCACCTGGGTATGAAGAACCCTAGATTTGTATGTTAGGTCTGATTGTATGAACCCAAGTACAAATTCAGTGGTATGATTATGTTCAATTCATGTTTGATTTGTTGAATGGCATGAATCCTAATCAAATTCCTGTTGTTTCTGCTTTAACCTAGAAAGAGAATATCTGCCTAGGTTGATAGAGCACCCTTGATTGAAGGTAGTGAATTGGCGACTTTAGTCGAGAAGTCAATTCACTATTCTGTACCGAATTCACTTCGGTAGTGGAGGTTTGGTTTGTTAGGGCCTCAATCTGTTTACTCCGGTGGAGGTTAGTCGCCCGCTGGAGACTCAGATTGAGAGGGTCTGGAGACCTTTAGTTGAGACTGTAGACTATTTAAGAACCTCCCGCAGTATAACTATCATTGAACTTGAACTTGGTAAATTACAATCCGGCTTAACTACAGTCTAAGGGGAACCATATCCGGGTGACCTCTCTCGACTTGAAAACAACCTTTTTACTTGCTTTGCTTGTTTGCTTGTTTGGACCTTCACTAAAGTTTCACTGCTAAATAATAAGAACCCACGGAGTAGTCATCACATCTAGGACCCGGGTTGACATTAAAACCCAAACCCGCTATACTACGCTTTAGGAGGTGGTTACACTTGGCCATTTTCGAGAGTGACGGTAGAAGCGAGTCAACCACCAATGGATTTAAATATTTCAAGTGACAAAACATGAACATTTTTCTAATCTCAGTGACCAACCATTCAATTAACCCATTCAATATTGAAAACACTACATACTCCATGTTCAATATTCAACATAAACACTACCACCCGTACACACCAATCCACCTGTACAAACCCTACATATGCACCACTACTACTCTATGGACAAACCACACCGACGAACAGTAAAATCACTACAAAGACTTCCACGCAAAAACACTCCCACTATTATGACTACCACAGTACTACTTTTCCATCTAAGAAACTACATGCCCGGCGCTACCCATATATATGGTGGCGCGGAATATATAACGGAAGAACAAAAGAAAAATCACGGAGTACCGTCACTGATCTCCTCTCTTGGTTGTCCAACTTCCACCGACATGATGGCTAAGTCCAGCACCGGTTCCGCCCCGTCCATTTCCAGTGCTCCAGTCAACACAGAAACTGCCTCATATTCATTCGCCATGAACCAAAGACCTTCTCCGCCGTTGCCGGCGACACCTCTGGCGCTACATGGTCTTCCCCTTCGATTTTTATCTCCACCACCCTCGTCGTTGCTATCCACGAATCGGATCAAAATGGAGACACTACACCCTAAACCCCTCTTCAAACAATCGAAACTCTTAACCATTCCAAATCTCATAAAATCCGCCCACTAAAATAAAGAGATTTAATTAAAAATAGAAATTAATAATTAATGCTGCCAATCCCTAATTTACCCTTAGTGTTTCTGATCCATTGGATTAGAAGTATAGTTGGACAGTGTGGATTGAGGTTAGTATGGTGCTAACCCCCTATGAGATAAAGAAAGCGAACAAGTTATTCCACAAGTGATTTAGAAAGGCGGACGTGCGCCGGCTTCTACAGTGCTGCGTATTTGGAGTTTATTTGTTTATTCAATAGTTTATTTATTTGTTAAAGTAGTATTAAGTTACCTAGTTAGTTTGAGGCTTGTTTATCTATGTTTAGAAGGTTTATTTTGGGTTTTTGTGACCTCTATAAATAGAGGATGTAAGACCTATGGGTTTAACAAAAATCAACAATTTTATTCAAAAATACAAACCCTAGAATTGGTTGTTCAAACACCAACTTCTCTTCTTCTTCTCTCTTGATCGTGGAATCAATTCAGCAAGAAGAACCCGACGTTTTCTGCTAGCTCATCACTCTAGCCAAATAGTCATTCGTATACCTGGCCCTATTCCTTGCGTGTGGATTAGTTTTTGGTTGTTATTCGCTTTGTGATTGTTGTGCTTCTAATCGATCTTTGCTGCGTTTCTCAATCTTTAAGTCCAGGAGTTAGAGCCTCGGCTTATGACACAGGAAATTATTTATAATCCACATTAGGAGCTGAGATATGTTAAGGTCAGTTGAACAAACTTAATTAACTAAATTAGGTAATAATCTGGAATTTTTATTAAGCCCAAGGGGAAGTTGAGTCTAGACAACATCATTACCTACCAAAAAATACACCCACTAATTTGCTTGTTTGTTACTTTTGTTACTGGATTACTCAAGAAATAAGTGGAACTTCAACCACAAACTTTGCTTCAGACACGACTCCCATGCTTTGGTAATTGTATTGAGGGGACCCTAGGGAATACTAATGCACAGGGTGCTATCCTCTAAGTATTTTTTACGATTGCTTTTATCGTATCAACTAACACATTAATCTCAATTTCTCATGATAATTAATCAGATAGTTCTTGTGTTTGGGGATCCTAGAGTGCAATCTTAAGATTAGAGCAAGCATAAATCAATAGAAGAGATAATTCTAAAATTCCTTAATAAATGAAGCAAATCGTTAGTCTAAACTCTAGAATCGTGTAGGATTCCACCAACCCAAACAACAAATAGGTTTAGTTACTCAAAGTTATACAAAGCGTGATGTTGAAATAGAAACCTAACTGGAACAGATATTAAGACATATAAAAAGTGAGTTTCAAGTTTCAATTGTTGTAGTGTTGATATATGTACAAACACCCAAAAATATCCTACAATTTTGCTACATATTATAGCATTTCCTTTTAGACACTTCCAGGCCGATGTTGTGTGTCTGTTGGGGCCTCCAACACCAGTCAACTTTTCCCCAGAGCGATGGCTATGAAGGAGGAGGATTGGAGAATCAACAAAAAATTAGAAACAATCAAAGATCTTGAAACCAAAAGAATATTCATATGATCAATGATTTTGATATCAGCTTAGCCACTGCAAGTGATGGGAAGTAGCAGAGTGAAGTTAGAATAGAGATTTTGGAGAAGAAATCTAGGGTGGGAAGAAGAACTAAAGAACTCTTTGGGTCTCACCATCGTGAACTGCATGTCGTGAAGGTAATAGAGAAAATGAGTGAGAAACATATATGAGGATCCAAAAGACATTCGCGTGCTTTGAAATATGGTAGTTTCATTCCAACTTATCTATTGCAAGTGATGAGAATTATTAAAATCAAGTTAGAATTGAGATTTTGGAGAAGATTATGGGGGAGTAGAAGAAATTAAAAACTATCAGAAATTCGACTCCACTGTAACATGCAAAATAAGAATTCACCCTAATCGTCTTATGAAGGGTTTTCGATCAAGCAATATCCTTTATTTGAGTTCCTGAATATCGCATAGATCTGCACCAATAGGCGACTTGAATTCAACATCGACAAGGATTCAACTATCTTGCCCACTATTGACTCGGAATCGAAAGATGAAGATAAAATTTAACGCATTCCGATTTATGTTTTTTCAAGAAAATATGAAAGAAATAAAAGAAAATCTATAGAAATCTAGAGAGTAGACACAAAATAAAGGGGATGGTGTTGATGAAGAATGTTCTTTGTGGAAAGAGAGAGAAAAGAAAGAGGTGAGAAATAAAGACCATAAAAGAAAACGACAAAATAAAATGAGATGCTCGAATGAAATAAATGTTTTTAAAATCAAGCCGAACCAGACAGGTAAAATCGGGACCAAGACATTAGATCCACCAAATCTACTATTTAGCCGCCTACTAAGAGCTGATGCCTTTTAAACAAAATATTATATATAAGTATACATAATAAATCATCAATACAGAATAAAATAATTCTCTAAAATAAATTTAAAACATATGACTAATAATTACTAAAATTCAGCCCCATATATTAATTTTCAAAGAAATAATTTTGGGAAGGAGTGGATAGTTCCACGTTAGCATTATTATATCTCCATTCCCCTTGTCTCTCTCGCCATAAAAAAAGGATTATCATTTCTTCTGTAGTTCTTTCACCCCCCCCTCCCCCCCCATCACTACATAATGCTACATCAAGAATACAGCTTATATATTTGTACCTCACCATCATTCTAATCACAAAGGGATTGTGGGAGAAGATCGATGACGAAAAAGGGGTTCCTTCTCCTTTTTTCTGTTCGACGGAGCAAAGGGGTACTAATTATATTTCAACTCCCAACATGTCACATGCCACTGATGCTTGTGTGGTTTTTCATATTTGCAAGATGCCATTGAAAATGGATGCATCAAGTTCCCTAAGGCAAAGAAGGATGTCGTGTTGGTGGACACTGACCCATCTCTCAATGTGCTCGGCCTCAATATGGTCAACCGAGACTTCTCCAAAGTCTAGTTGCCATATTTCAAGTTGGTGTTGGATACAACACCGCCTCAAAGGAACCCCAAGGTGGTTTTTGAACAAGGGAGCTCATCAATTGCCATTTAGGAAAACTCGGTCGCAGTGATGTCATATAGGATTGAGAAGTTGTATGCTCAATGCAAGAAAAGTCTTGAACTTTACGAGGAAAAGTCAAGATGTCCATCTGGGGGCAGGAGGTGTCCAAGCTGTCACATCAACCTTAAGCCCCACATCCTCATGGTAAACTTGCTAGTAATATGGTTAAGTCTAGATAGGGAGGTATGCCACCAATTACAGATAGTGGACATGCATGGAGGAATATTCTAACAAGTCATGACGTGAGAAAGCCACAAAAATTTGTTTGAGATATGAAAATTTAGCTAAGTATGGATAAGGCATATCCAATAAACCATATGAAATCCAAGCTACACATGCTTGTGATAAGGATGCAAGTTTAGCTAAATGTGGGCAGGAGAACTAGTCCACGTCCATGAGTAGTAAGTACATACCATCAACCATGAAGGGTGGATATGAGGGCATGTACAAGAGGTCACTAAACAAACCAACCAAACATGGTCGACAAAGAACCAATGATGGTTTTGTGCTTAGTGTAGGGCCAACAAGGTTTAAATGTTGAAATACTAAATCAAGGAAGCCACATGAGTGGTAGTAGACTTATCAAGCCAATGATGGTTTTTGAGACTAAGCATGTATAAACTAGAAGAAAACCAAGGCAGAGAACAATCATGATCGCCTTGACATGTCAAGTAAGGTGACCCATGAAAAGAAGCATGAGACCTCATGCAAGGCCACCAAGGCTAGACATGTCATACCATCCACTAGTAAGATCAAAACTTCAAAACCAATATATGAAGAGTCATCTCTCATGGAGGAAAAGAGTCACGTGGTCTATGGATGAGTTGTCTGGTTTGACCCATGGACTGGACAGTGGGTGTACACCTTTGCCGCATTGGTTGTTGTCAAAGGATACAGAAAGCAATGACTGTGTCACTCATTGTCATATTAAATAAATAAGTTATATAAATATATATTGAAAAAGGAAATCACAACTTAAAAATAGATAATAACTTCAATGTAAGGATATTGACACCAAGTCATAGGTGAAAAGGAAGACTGTCCTTTTGTAACACCCATACATACTTCAAAACATTCACAAGATCATACTGATTAAAATCTTTTACAATTTTGTTTAGTTTACAAACCAAACCATAATTTACACAAACTTTTAAAACTTCTAACACATGACAGTAGAGAAGAACATCTTCTCTCAAAATATTATAGACAAGTCATGTCGGAGTCTGAGTCCACCATCCCACCTCATTGATGTCGAGCTGAGCCTTACATAGTTTCCTTGACTTCTAGTCCAAAACTTCTAATCTAGGGAATTTTTTTTACTAGGGTGAGACGCCACCTCAATGAGTAAAAGCTAACCTATCAATAGTATCAATACAAACATAATATCTGGTGAAGTCAAACCTCGTGCTTAATCTCTTAGTTTTCCAAGATAATTAATTTTGGCATTCACTTTGCCAAGGCATTCCATACATGTAACCATGCACAGTTTAGTAGTCCATCCCACGCACACACACATGGTTAGCCAGATTACGTGTCTTTTTTCCTTTAATTTGCCGGGTCGTGCACTCCCCTGGGTATATCTAGTAGATGTATAAAGTATCGCCAATAGATGCATTAAGCATTTCTAGTAAATGCATAAAGCACCACCCAATAGACGCCTTAGGCACCGCCAATAGATGCATAAAGCACCACTAATAGATGCATTAAGCATCGCCAGTACACCATGCCTGCTATCGCTCTCCCATATAGTTGGACATAAAGCCTCAGGTGCAAATCTCATAGAGTACACCGTTGTGACATATTGCGTAATACACGAGGAAGGGGTGTGACACTTTCGAACCTAGCCTTTTGTTGTTCACACTCACTCTATTAATGATAGCTTTCACAAGACTTGTTACTAAATAAAAATTACCGTATAGCGCTTGTTATTCGTCAGACAAGACTCGACTCTCGCTTCACTAATTGGAAGATAAAGGAGAGCTTCGATCCATTGTGATTTGGTGTGGAGAGATATAAGTAATACAGAGAGCACGTAGGCCTTATTATGCGGGTAATGGCTTTGGCATGTCGAGTTTTGTCTCAGTCTCTTGGGCATGTATCATGATATCTTGTGTAGGCCACCATGAGCTTCTAGTGGTAGTTATGATGTGAGGGCATGCTGGTTTGGAGATGAATGACGGTAAGAGAGCAATGAGGGCTAGGTATTTGTACGGTGTCTCTAACAAAAGGAGAAAAAGTATTGTAAGGCATAAGGATTAAATGGTTGTGGTGGCTTCTCGTGAAAGACACCGCAATGGAAGATTAATTTATCCTTTTGGTCTTTTTAAGGTGGTTTCGCGGTGAGTATGAACAAAGTAGTTAAATCGGGATTTTACCTAAAATCGAAAACTGAGGTAAAATCGGAATCGTAAAATCGAATTGTAGAATCGTAGGATTTTAGGTACTATATAGAAATTAACATATAATAATATTGATAAGGCAAATAATTAATAACACAAAAACTTTGAACATTTAAAGTGATAATTTTCAAGATTAATGTTCCAAAATCATCATTTTAATTGTTATTTAATGCGTAGCTCAAAATAATTTATGAGGAAGGGATAGAGCTCATGGGGTGTGGCTCTTGTTTTTCATGTTGTGTCTAGGTAGTTTAACTCAACGTAGTATTCCGACATCGTCTACTAATCATGATTTAAAACTAAGAATAACTGGAATCCAATAAAATAATTAATGTCATTGGTTTGGTACAAATATATTCATTAATTAAATAATTTGTTAATAATGATGTTAATTCTTACGCACTTACAATATTCTGACAATTGTTTTACTGATGAGTTAAACAAGGAGAAGGGAAAGGGGTTGACCGAACCCTAATTAGTTTTTCTTCTTCTTTTCAAATGTTCTTTTAATAGGAAAAATATATGAGAAGATCCCCGTCATTTCTCTATCCACCGAAACAGTTCTGCTTCTTTTGAATTGGCTCAAGCGCCCTATTTAGTTCACATAGGATCAAAATCCCGATTTTGGTACGATTCTATGATTTTAACAATTTAAATCCCGATTTTGAACGATTTTAAGGTCCAACGATTTTATAGTATAATCAGGATCGGAATCCATAAGTAAAATCCTAAAATCCTACAATTTTACGATCAAAATCACGATTTTGACTACATTGAGCATGAAGAGGATTTTTGGAGATTATGTTATTAAAGCAAAATTTGGCTAAGTAATTAAGATGAGTTCGATGTCGATTAGATGAGGAATTTTGTGGTGTGCTTTCGTTGAAGCCAAAATAATGGCCAAGGAAGGAGCCACAATTATGTATTAATTTTTGTCAATTAAGTGTTCAATGTGGTCAAGTTGGTGTCAACAAGCATTTTGTTTCCACATAAAAATTATCTTGTGCCATATTGATTATATACAAGGCATCTATTGTCTTCATAAGGCTAGATCAATGATAACAATTAATGTTATTTAAACCACGCCGCATAGTACTAGATTTTTAAGCCCAAACGACTAAGCCTCAAAGAGGGCACTACTCTTGTCACAAGAGAGCTAAGTCCATAACGACCACGTTGGTTGTTGATGTGACTTGAATCGGACTATCAGCCGCTACGACTGGTAATCGGGGGTGTGGAGGCAACGCCCCCGGCCCATGGTGTATGGGCTCAATGTTATTTGGGTTCGGGTTCTGGGCCTGGTCTGTAACCATTTCCTTTGCCATATTGGATTAGGTTCAGACCCACATGGAGAAGTACTATAAAATACTTCTCATACTCCTCTATAATCTGTAATTTCCTCGATATAGTGAAACTGACTCTCTCTCGCCCGTGGATGTAGCTAACACACATCGTGTTAGTGAACCACGTAAATCGTGTGTCGGTGTTTTTCGATTCTCGCTTTCGTATTCTTGCTTTATAGATTCCAGCGATTTCCCGATCCGTAGCAGCGCGTTTATAACAAGTGGTATCAGAGCCGCGACTGGAAATCAGGTTAGGGTTTTTGATTCAGAAGAATGACGTCAGAGAACATAAAGATCGAAAAGTTCACGGGGAAGAACAGCTTCGCTATATGGCAGATCAAGATGCAGGCTTTATTAAAACAGCAAGGGCTGTGGGGGCCGCTGTCTGCGAAACAGAAGAAGGCAGCGATCGATGACGATGAGTGGAATACCCTAGAGGAGAAGGCCCACTCGACCATCATGCTATCGTTGTCTGATGACGTCATCATTGAAGTCGCTGCTGAGAAGACTGCCGCGGGCTTGTGGTTAAAGTTGGAGAGTCTGTATATGACGAAGTCCTTAACCAACAAGATGCATCTCAAGCAACGGTTGTTCAGCTTGAGGATGCAAGAAGGTACGCCTTTGAGGGAACATCTCGAACAACTTAACTCTATTTTGCTGGATCTGCGTAATATAGATGTTCAAGTTGATGACGAGGATGCTGCCTTAATCCTACTAGTTTCTTTGCCGAGTTCATATGAGAATTTCATTGATTCTTTTATTGCTGGTAAAGAAAGCGTGTCGTTGAAGGATGTCAGGTCTGCTCTTCATACAAGAGAGATCAGGCATAAGGCGTCTGGATCTGGTATAGGTGGTGAGGAATCGAGTTTGGCTGTTACAGGTGGAAAGGGAAAGAAGAAATCTGGTAAAGGGAATTCGAACAAGAATTCCAAGGGTCCCGGTCCACAGCCAGGTGATGCTTGTCACAACTATAAGGAAGTGGGTCATTGGAAGTACAACTGTCCCAAGAGAAGAGGGCAACAGAAGAAACAAGGTTCAGTTGCCGTGGCAGAAGTGGACAACAGTTCTGAAGACGATCTCGCCTTGGCTGTAGACGAGAAGGCACATCGTGGGGATGTGTGGTTTCTGGATACTGCAGCCTCATACCATATGTCTCCGAACAGGGATTTCTTCACAACTTACGAGCAGATAGATGGTGGTAATGTGGTCATGGCTAATGGAGCTGTCTGCAAGGTTGTTGGAATCGGGTCCATAAAGGTTCGGACACATGATGGTTCGTTCTGTACCGTGAATGATGTCAGACATGTTCCACGAATAACAAAGAACCTGGTCTCCTTGAGTCTACTCGACAGCAAGGGTTTCAGTTTCAAAGGAAAAGGTGGAGTTGTGTATGTCTGCAAAGGTTCAAGGAAGGTGCTGAAGGGCGTGAAGCGTGGGACCTTGTATGCATTACAAGGGTCTGTGTTGTCTGGTTCTGCTGCAGTTGCATCGTCTCAGGTTCATCAGGAAGATATGACCACTCTCTGGCACATGAGACTGGGGCATATGAGTGAACGGGGGATGCAAGTTCTGTCGAAGAGGGATCTTCTTTGCGGGCACAAGATGCAGAATTTGGAATTCTGCGAGCATTGTGTGTTTGGGAAGCTACATCGCAGCAAGTTTCCCAAGAAGGGTATCCACCGGACGAAGGGGATACTAGAAACCTCCACTCCAAATGTTGGGGTCCTTCACGAGTTGAATCCATTGGAGGCAACAGGTATTTTCTGTCTATTATTGATGATTTTTCGAGATTTACTTGGATTTTCATGATGAAGCAGAAAAGTGAGGCTTTCACGAAGTTCAAGCAGTGGAAGACATTGGTGGAGAATCAGTCCGGGAAGAAGATCAAGAAGCTGCGAACGGACAATGGTCTGGAGTTCTGTAATTCTGAGTTCAACGAATTCTGCAAGGATGAAGGGATTGCCCGTCATCGAACTGTGAGAGATACACCCCAGCAGAATGGCGTTGCAGAAAGGATGAACCATACATTGTTGGAGAGAGCACGGTGCATGCTCTCTAATGCTGGACTAGAGAGAATATTCTTGGCAGAAGCAGTGAACATGGCGTGCTTCCTGATCAACCGTGGACCTCACACAGGTATTGAGTTGAAGACTCCTTATGAGGTGTGGTATGGTAAGCCTGCTGATTACTCTTCACTGAAAGTTTTTGGGTGTCCTATTTATTATCATGTGGATGAGGGTAAACTGAACCCAAGGGCAAAGAAGGGTGTGTTTGTGGGTTACAGAGATGGAGTTAAGAGATTTCAAGTCTGGTCACCTTCTGAGCATCGAGTTATACTCAGTAGAAATGTGATATTTGATGAGAAGTCTATGTTTAACCCCATGTTGAAGGTTACTGTTGTTGAAGGTAGCAGGAATGTTGATAAGCAGGTCGAGCTGCAAACTCTCAATGAGAGTGAGTTTGAGCACCAAGGTGGAGAAGATCAACATGAGGATGTTTCTACAGAGCCAGAAACTTCAAAGTCCAGTGCAGGAGCTCAACAGTCTATAGCTTCCGGTAGACCAAAGAGAGCGACTGCAGGAGTACCTCCACAGAGGTATGGCTTCGAGGACATGGTGGCGTATTCATTTCAGGTTGCTGAAGAAGTGGATGCAGGTGAGCCACAGTCCTATAGAGAAGCCGTTTCGAGTGGCGAAGCTAATCAGTGGCTTGCCGCAATGGGAGATGAGATGGAATCCCATGACAGGAATCAGACTTGGGAGCTAGTCAAACGACCACAGGGAAGGAAGATTGTTACAAACAAGTGGATCTACAAGAAGAAGGAAGGAATCAATTCTAAAGAGGGCATGAAATTTAAATCTCGGATGGTTGCACGTGGCTTCTCGCAGAGGGAAGGAGTTGACTACAATGAGATTTTCTCACCAGTGGTCAGACATACTTCGATCAGAGTGCTACTAGCAATAGTGGAACATTATGACTTGGAGCACGAGCAGCTAGACGTGAAGACAGCTTTCCTACATGGAGAGTTGGAGGAAGAAATTTACATGACTCAGCCAGAAGGATTCGAGGTTCCGGGAAAAGAAGACTATGTTTGTAAACTGAAGAAGTCCTTGTATGGACTTAAGCAATCTCCGAGGCAGTGATACAAAGATTTGACAGTTACATGCTTGAGCTGGGCTACAGCAGAAGTCCATATGATTGTTTTGTGTATCACAACAAGGTGGAGGATGGTTCGATGATCTATCTTGTTCTGTATGTGGATGATATGCTCATAGCTGCGAGGTCGAAGTCTGATATCCAGAAGTTAAAGGGGCTTCTCAGTGCTGAGTTTGAGATGAAGGATTTGGGAGCTGCTCAGAAGATCTTGGGTATGAAGATTTACAGGGACAGGTCGAAGAAGAAGCTTTTCTTGTCACAGAAGAGCTACATCCAAAAGATACTGTCGAGGTTTGGCATGTCTTCAGCAAAGCCCTTAAATACTCCCAGTGCTTCAAATGTTCATCTATCCTCAGCTTATGCACCGCAGTCAGAGGCTGAGAAGGAGTATATGTCGAGAGTCCCATATGCTAGTGCAGTAGGTAGCTTGATGTACGCTATGGTATGCACTAGACCTGATCTTGCACATGTTGTTAGTGTTGTCAGCAGGTTTATGATACAACCTGGGAAGGAGCATTGGCAGGCTGTGAAGAGGATCTTCTGGTACCTTAAGGGTACACCTGATGTGGGGATTAGCTTCGGAAGTGATACAGAGTGTTTGGTGTCTGGGTATTCTGACTCGGACTATGCTGGAGATGTTGACACGAGGAGATCGATGACCGGTTATGTATTCACTCTTGGGAGTTCCGTAGTGAGCTGGAAGGCAACTTTGCAATCGGTGGTGACATTGTCTACTACTGAGGCAGAGTATATGGCGTTGACAGAAGCTGCTAAGGAGGGAATATGGTTGAAGGGACTGGTTGGTGATCTGGGTCTACATCATGATCAGGCAGTGGTGTATTGCGACAGTTTGAGTGCAATATGCTTGGCCAAGGATCAAGTCCACCATGAGAGGACTAAGCACATCGACGTGAGGTATCATTTCTTGAGGACAGAGAAGAGGATTAAGGTGAAGAAGGTTGGCACCGCGGATAATCCTGCTGATATGTTCACGAAGCCGGTTCCACATCGCAAGTTCCAAGACTACTTGGACTTGCTGAATGTCTTGAGTAGGTGACTCCGCCCTGCGGAGCATTGATGGCAGGAGAGAGAGAGAGAAGGAGTAGAGTACATCAGAGATTTCAGAGGAAGAGGATTCAAGTCAAGGTGGAGATTTGTTGATGTGACTTGAATCGGACTATCAGCCGCTACGACTGGTAATCGGGGGTGCGGGGGCAACGCCCCCGGCCCACGGTGTATGGGCTCAATGTTATTTGGGTTCGGGTTTTGGGCCTGGTCTGTAACCGTTTCCTTTTCCATATTGGATTAGGTTTAGACCCACATGGAGAAGTACTATAAATACTTCTTATACTCCTCTGTAATCTGTAATCTCCTCGATATAGTGAAACTTACTCTCTCTCGCCCGTGGACGTAGCTAACACACATCGTGTTAGTGAACCACGTAAATCATGTGTCGGTGTTTTTCGATTCTCGCTTTCGTATTCTTGCTTTATCGATTCCAGCGATTTCCCGATCCGTAGCAGCGCGTTTATAACATTGGTCACGAGATCTAACTATGGTAGTCGCGAGAGGCGAGTTCTGAGATTCAAAGCTATGCCATGTCGTGTGGAGGTAACCATGTCATCATAAGATGGCTAAGAAATCTAAGACAACCTTGTTGGTCGCAATATGCAACAACGTTGGTCGTGAGAGACGACCATGCGAGATCTGACAGTGTTGGTTGTGAGACAAGACCATGCAGGTCGCGACTCTATGGTATGTCCTAGAGGAGGCAATAACCAAGCATTCAATTCCAACACATAAGAAGAACCTAAGTTGTTGAGGGATCAACTATCACTCATCTCATGTCTGAAAACATGTCCGGAGAAGATGGATCAGTTCTTTGTAGCAATTATCAAGAAGACGATTCTCCAAGGCGGATACCGCCACATACCTATAAATAAGAGTGGAGGTCGATAGAGGCAATGGTTTCCAAAACTAACACTCTGACACATAAGTCAAGTTTATCGTTTACCTTTTCTTTATCATGTAGCCATAGATGTAGCTTTTGGTTTGGAGATCTCACTGAACCTCCATAGGAGCAGACATAATTTAATTAGTTTCATTCGCAAAAACCATCAACTAGAACCCTTCTTCGAACTTTGTTTGAAAAGGTGTGAGTCGTGTCTTAGAAATCGTTGTCCAAAAAAGTCAAGGTGCCTCAATTCAATTCAATTTAACGCAAATTTTATCGTCAGAAACACATAGGGCCTCTCACAACCACTTAATCAGGTTGCAAGGGATGAGTTCTATGGTTTAAAACAAATGTAGAGGTTGAGATTTCTCTGGGGTTGAAGTTCCCCTTACCGTTGCAGAAAACAAAACAAAAAAGCAATGCAAAAAAATAAACCTATAGCTAATGTGAGCGGGAGGAAGCAGGAGGACGGGGCGTTGCACATACAAACTCTCCCTAGAGTTCCTTGACTCGTATCTCAATCCTGGCAACATTTGAATTTTCCTATCTTTATGTAACATGATCCTACCATGTGCGGATGTTGTTAGTAAGTGGTATAAGATCCATTATCAAACATTTCCTAACAACTCGAGTTATTGGGATCAAGTGGTTTGTTCGTAAACATGGTATCAGAGCCTATTTTGATCGAGAGGTCTTGTGTTCGAATTCGAATCCTCATGACCCCCATATGTTGAGCCATGATATTCGGACTTGTGAAAACTTCAAGCCCTTATGAGTGGCTTTCATTTGATGGGGCATGTTAGTAAGTGGTATAAGATCCACTATCGAACCTCTCGCAACGACTCGAGTTATTGGGATCATGTGGTTTGTTCATTAACAGAGGTTTCTTGCCTCGATGTGATAGGAAACAATGACCCTGAGGATGTCTCCCTTCAGGTGTTGCTCTGTTTGAATGATGATAGATCATGTAGAACTGTCGTGAAACCTAAGTAATATACGATACATAATTTCTTTTTTAAATTATAAATGAGATGTATCAACTCACATACTCAAAATTTTAAATATCATAGGTGGGGAGATATATAATCCACCAAAATCTATCAACTACCATCAAGCCAACTCATAAGTTATAAATCGATTCCCTCTTTTGCCGCTAGTCGAGGTGGCTCGCTAGCCACACCATCTAGTCAGCTCATAGCTCAAAACGAGCTAATTCACGACTTGAGCTCAACAACCCACCAATCAAACCGACTTGAGAATTTTTACGAGCGAAACAAGACTTAGGTCAAACTCAATTTAGTTCAAACTCAACACAGGTTAGCAAACAAACCAAATATCGAACGGTTTTATCTAGGGGTGGTAGAACGATTTTCGGTTAGCAGTTAACCAGATGGGCAACCGAACCGACCCATTTTGGCGAACCGAAAAACTGTTTCTGATTGCATTGGTCGTTTGGCGGTGGTCTTGGGCAGGGGTTCGTCTAGCCGACTACCCGGGGTCGAAAACCGGCAGTTAACCGGCTAACCGACCCCTTCCCTTTCCCCAAAACGACCCCGCTTCATTCCCACTAACCCTAAGTGTCGACTCCCTCCTCCTCCCAAATCCATCGCCACTCAGTCCCTTTCCCCCTTCTTGCGCAGCGGCGCAAAAAACCTCCAGGCTCTACCTCGTCTCGCCCCGCCGCCTCCACTTCGTCTCCCCGTCGCCAAAGAGCTCCAAGGCCACCTCCGCCTCCCCGCCAAAGTCCGGCAACAAGGACGACTCCTCCTCCTCGCCGCCCAAGTCTCCCAAGGCCTCCTCGCCAAAGGCTTCCTCCTCTCCGGCCAAGTCTCCCAAGTCATCCGCCAGAGAATCTCCCGCCGAGTCCCCCAACGGCGACGAATCATCCTCCGACGCTCCTTCCTTCGACGACTCCGCTTCTTCCCCGTCCGACGATGAATCCTCCGGCGCTCCGTCCTCCGACTCTTCCGTCGGTTCGCTGGAAGCCGACGTGTCTTCCCCACCTGCCCTCACCACCGAGGCCCCCGGTGCTGACGTGGCTGCGACCGACGCACCCTCCCCCGGCGACCCCTGCAGATCTGTTCATCCATAGAGAAAGAAGGTGAGAGAAGAAGAAGTGGTTTGGTGGGTGTGAAATTAGGGGTGGAAATTGGGGTGGGTGTGGTTACCCGCCCCACATTTTTTGGGTAACCACATCCACAAATATAGAATTATACTACCCACAACCCGCCCCACAGTGGGTAGTGGTTAACCACTATCCACTGCGGGTTGGTGCGGGTTGGATGTGGATACCCACAAAAAATTTCATTCCTTCACCCTTTGGACTCGTATATGATAAACCTATCGATCGAGTGACGGCAAAAAAAAAACACATTGAGTTAAAACTAAGTAAAGAAGCCCAAGACATGGAACGAGCGAAGATCCGATATTCGGAACCTCCTAAGTAGTCAACCTCCCTCTCCTCGGTTCACTTCACTCGCTTACATGTCACTTCACTTTCTTTAGGAAATGCAAATTGATAACTAGTATGGATTGGAGGGGATCTAATCTTAATATACATAGCATCTTTATCAGCGACATGACTCCTTGCATTTTTAATTCGAATTTTTTGGATAAATGGAACTCTCTCCCGAGTTGTGGAATTAGCGTATTCTTACACAAAAACAAAAACCTACATAAAAGAAAGTTAATCAATAAAGTGTTAAATAAACTATAAACCACATTTATCGTCTTTGTTGTGTTATAAAATAAACATATACCACACGTACACTACTTATTTTATAAAAGTATCACATACGAACACAGTGTATTGACTTAGTTTTATTTTATAAAATAAGTATATATTTGATTTTGGAGCCTAGTTTAATTTGTAGCATTCTACTTTTCACTTACTTTAATATTACAAAGTTTTATTAATAAATAAATATACTTAGTGTGGTTATTGTGGGTTTTGTGAGTTAACCGCTGTGGATAGTGGTTAACCACTTACCACAAAAATCAATATTTTGCTACCCACACCCAACCACGATCCATAAATTGTGGGTATGGTTACCCACAATGTATGCGGTTTGGTGCGGTTTGTGGATTACCCGCAATCCGCAAACCAAACTTCCACCCCTATGTGAAATGGTGGAGGAAGGAAGGAGAGAGAAGAGAAGTGGTATGGTGGAGGAAGGAAGGAGAGAGGAGGAGATAAGGATTGAGATGAGTGGTGGAGAATTTTTGCTTTTTTAATTAATTTTTAGTTTTTTTTTTCTTGTGGAAAAGGTAGTTTTTTCGGTTGGTCGGCTAACCGAGCATAAAACTGGAACCGACCAATCGGTTGGCCGGCTAATCGTGACCTCTCTCACGGTCGGTGGTCGGCAGCTATAGGGGGTGGCTCGGTTTAACCGATAACCGGATTTTTGGTTAAACCAAAACCGACCGACTGCCATCCTTAGTTTTATCTCGAGCTGAATGTTAATTGTTAAGCATCTCATGGGCAGCCCAGCAGGTTGCTCTGTTAATTGTAGGGCTGGGAAAATAGACCAGACCGTTAGAAAAACCGTGGTTCAAACCGTACCGCACAGTTTGGTGCGGACCGTAGACCGTTAAGTATGGTCTGGTTTGGTCCATGGTCTGTATTATCTTATGTTTTGATCTCTTGGTCTGGTCTGGTCTAGACCGCGGTTTATCGGACCAAACCGTGGACCCAACTGACTTGTCAATACGTGTTAACAGCCCATTCGACTACTCTCCCAACTCCTACAATGACACTCAAGTCTGAACCTTAGTTTTGTGAATCTCGTCCCTCCTTCATTCACAACCACATTTAACCAGAGAGTAGAGATAATCTTGTCTCCATATGACATTATGTTAATGTTTATGACGTTATGGTGCAAGTTGGGATGCATTTACTTTGTATCTTTGTTATGTACTAAGATTTAGAGTATCAAAATTATTCATGCATGTTAGGATTAATGATTTAAGCCAAATAACAATTATTTTTCCTGGTTATTGGTTCAATTTTTTGTGTGGTTTACTAAACAAATTATTCATTTTTCGTTGAGAGTGGTCTATGTGGACCAGATCAGACCGAACAAGCATGGTCTGGACCAGACCGTATAGTCTGTGATCTGGTCTGTGGTCTATACTTAGCCTCTCGATCTGGACCATAAACCATATATATGGTCTAATCTGTACCAGACCGCACCGTTTTTCAACCCTGGTTAATTGTCAAGGTATACCCCTTTAATGCGAAGCGGGCCCAGGCTCTCACTTTTGCTTTGCAAACAGACGGTGCCGGTCGGGTTAAAGCCACCGCGTGGGCGCTAGCAATTGGCTACCGACATCTGAAAAGGACTAAAAACAAAATATATAATTAAAAATAAAAACCCCAAAGGGAGGGAACGGGAACCACGTCGTCACTCAATCCTGTGACCCCTGACACTGACTTTCGCCTCATCTCATCTCATCCACCACCCATTGATTGATTGATTCAACTGCCCCAACCCTTCTTTCTTTCCCACCGCACTGTACTGCTCCTCTCTGCTCTCCTTCTTCCATTCCATCTCTTTGCTTTAATACAAAAACCCATTCCCCACTTCCCAGCTCCTTTTTCTTTAGCTGTAATCGCCGCCGCGCTGCCGTGATCCGTTGCCGGCCGCTCCTGAATTCCCAGTGAGTCTGCTTCTATTTCTCCTTACCCTTCTTCTTTTTTACTGTTCCTCTTCACTTTGACGCCTTGATCGGGTTCCTAGACTTTGGGATTTGAGTCCCAGCTCTGAAACTTGGCTTCTTGTCCACCCATCGCTCATCGGATTCATATAGCTGCTGCTGCTGCGTCCTCTTCCCTAGTTCTTTCGGTTCTTCTTCTTTGTGCTGTGAATTTGATGAAATTGATTGATTAAGCTTTAGTCCTTCACGGAATTCGGGCTGCTAATTCCCCAAGTTTTCGGGATCTAAAATTCTGGAGTTGTTCATCACGTTTCCAGTGCCGTGGCTGTGGTCGGGGCTCGGGAACAGCGAATAGTTCGTTACTGTTCCTTTATCTTCCTATATTAGTTTATTCTTTTGGGAATTTGTTCTTTTGGGGTTTAGATTATGAGGGGAAACCGTCTGACCCGGAGGAAACTCAACCCGACCCGACACTGTTCCACGTGCTTCGTGCTAAAAAAATTCCTTTCTCTTCACTTCTTCTTCCCCTTCCCCTTCCTTTCCTATCTGTCTTTCTGCTTCCGGACTCCTTTCTCCCTGTGGTCTCTCACTGTACGGAGTCCTCTCTCTCTCTCTCTCTCTCTCCATCCTTCCTTGGGTTGGTGTTCCTTTCCGGTTTACGTATCTTGATTTGCTGTATTTGGTTGCCTTCGAACGTTGGCAGGTTAAGAACATGGCGCAAATCCTGTTGCATGGCACTTTACATGTTACCGTCTACGAGGTTGATAAGCTTCCTGGCGGTGGTGGAGGGGGACACAACTTCTTAAAGAAGGTATTTTCTGTTCCTTTCTTTTTTACTCGTGCTCCCTTTGCAGTCTTGATGTCCTGATATCTGAGTCGTATAGTGACTACTATATGGGGCTGTATTGTTTTTCGTCGTTTCAACTTCAACTTCAATTAGGGTTCTTCATACCGGTGGTGATGGGATTTGCTTATTTGGAATGTGGGTAACTGGGTATTGCAGATGATGAGACAGCTTTTCATTCCCCTTCCTCTGTCCTTGTGAGAATTTTGTAGTTTAATGATTAACCTATCAATTATCGCTCCCTCAGTTTGTCAAGATTTGGTTGTCGATTGTCCACTTCTATTACAGTCCCAATGCGTCTGCATGATTATGTCTGTAATTCTTCTCTGTTTCACATTACTTGTCTTGATTTCCTATGGAGTGGTTTCATTTGAATTTGCCTTCCTGATTGTCTGAGATTGATTTAGAGCGACTTTTGTAGTTAGTGCTTTTCCTTTCACATGGTGGCTGAGTTGAAATACTGCTTTTACAGCTTGTCGATAACATCGGGGAGAAAGTTGGGATTGGGAACGGAATAACTAAAATGTATGCAACCATTGATCTGGAGAGGGCTAGGGTTGGAAGAACCAGACTTCTAGAAAATGAGCCAAGCAATCCAAGGTGGTATGAATCTTTCCATATCTACTGTGGCCATATGGCTTCCAATGTTGTCTTCTCTGTCAAGGACGACAACCCTATTGGCGCAACATTGATTGGAAGAGCATATGTACCTGTTACGGAGATCCTTGATGGTGAAGAGATAGATCGCTGGGTTGAGATATTGGATGAGGACAAAAACCCAATTGAAGCCGGTTCTAAGATCCATGTGAAGCTACAATACTTTGATGTGGCAAAAGACTACAATTGGGCTCGAGGCATCAAAAGCGCCAAGTTCCCTGGTGTACCTTACACATTCTTCTCTCAGAGACAAGGTTGCAAAGTTTCTCTGTACCAAGATGCTCACATCCCCGACAATTTTATTCCCAAAATCCCACTTGCAGGAGGCAATTACTATGAGCCTCATAGGTGTTGGGAAGATATTTTTGATGCTATAACAAATGCAAAGCACTTGATCTACATTACTGGCTGGTCTGTCTATACTGAGATAAGCTTGGTAAGGGATTCCAGGAGGCCGAAGCCAGGGGGTGACATAATGCTCGGTGAACTGCTGAAGAAGAAGGCAAGTGAAGGCGTTCGAGTCCTTATGCTTGTTTGGGATGATAGGACATCTGTTGGCCTGCTTAAAAAGGATGGTCTGATGGCCACTCATGATGAAGAAACCGCACAGTACTTCGAAAACACTGATGTGAATTGCGTTTTGTGTCCCCGAAACCCGGATGATGGTGGAAGCTTTGTTCAAGATCTTCAAATTTCCACAATGTTTACTCATCACCAGAAGATTGTTGTTGTGGACCATGATATGCCAAATGGTAGCTCAGAAAGGAGAAGAATCGTTAGTTTTGTTGGTGGAATTGATCTTTGTGATGGCAGATATGATAGTCCCTTCCACTCTTTGTTCAGGACATTGGATACAGCTCATCACGATGACTTCCATCAACCCAACTTTGAAGGTGCTGCAATAACAAAAGGTGGGCCCAGAGAACCTTGGCATGACATCCACTCTCGCCTAGAAGGGCCTATTGCTTGGGACGTGCTGTACAACTTTGAGCAGAGATGGAGAAAGCAAGGTGGTAAAGATGTGCTTGTTCAGCTGAGGGACATGGAAGATGTAATTATTCCTCCGTCTCCAGTCACTTATCCTGATGATCGCGAGACATGGAATGTGCAGCTGTTTAGGTCCATTGATGGTGGAGCTTGTTTTGGCTTCCCAGAGACTCCTGAAGATGCTGCTAGGGCTGGGCTTATTAGTGGGAAGGATAATATCATTGACCGGAGTATTCAAGATGCATATATCAACGCCATTCGAAGGGCAAAGAATTTTATCTATATTGAGAACCAGTACTTCCTTGGCAGTTCTTTCGGTTGGGCAGCTGATGATGTCAAGGTTGAGGACCTTAATTGCCTACATCTGATTCCTAAGGAGTTGTCACTGAAGATAGTCAGCAAGATTGAGGCAGGGGAGAGATTTACTGTGTACGTGGTTGTTCCAATGTGGCCAGAGGGCATTCCAGAGAGTGCTTCAGTTCAAGCCATTTTGGATTGGCAGAGGAGGACGATGGACATGATGTATCATGATATTGTTCAGGCCCTGAAAGCTCAGGGTAGAGTGGAGGATCCTCGAAACTACTTGACATTCTTCTGCATTGGGAACCGTGAAATGAAGAAAAGTGGAGAGTATGAGCCTTCGGAGAAGCCAGAGCCTGATACAGATTACATTAGAGCTCAGGAAGCCAGGCGATTTATGATTTATGTTCACTCAAAGATGATGATTGGTAAGTCTTATGAATTTGATGCCTTAACACTTGCAAATTTCTATAAATTCTTAGCTTTTGATATGTGCTTTGCATGGGTCGTGATGACTTATCTGTCATCAGTTTTCCTAAAACTTAAAAGTGTCACTTTCAGTAATGGTTTTTACATTCTTCCCCTGTGCTTTTTGCAGTTGATGATGAGTACATAATAGTTGGGTCAGCCAACATCAACCAGCGCTCAATGGACGGTGCGAGGGACTCTGAGATCGCAATGGGTGCATACCAGCCGTATCACTTGGCTGTCAGAGAGCCAGCACGAGGCCAGGTCCACGGGTTCCGTATGTCACTGTGGTACGAGCACCTCGGCATGCTTGACGACTGCTTCCTGTTCCCAGATAGCGAGGAATGCATCAAGAAGGTAAACCAAGCTGCCGACAAGTATTGGGATCTGTACTCGAGCGAGTCGCTCGAGCATGATCTCCCTGGCCATCTGCTCCGCTACCCGATTGCCATTGACAATGAAGGCAACGTGACGGAGTACCCTGGTGCTGAGTTCTTCCCGGACACTAAGGCTCGGGTTCTCGGTACTAAATCTGATTACCTCCCACCTATCCTCACTACATAAAAAGGAGACCGGGCTACATGGTTCGCCTGCAATATGTGAACTTTTATGATGGTGCTCTTGCCTTGTTTATGATAAACTTACTAGTTTTCCTAGCCGAATTGCTAAATAAAGTTTGGTGGTCTGTATTGTCGGCAGTTGTGAACGTTGTGGTGTGAGAAGTGTATTTGAGTGTTGGGAGATGACTATATATTTATTCAGTTTTCAGGCGACCATGTCTCTAGATCAGGCGGACATGTTTGTAGATTGCTTGTTTAATTATATGTTGATGATTATTTTTCTTCATTCCCTTTAAATAGCTGGAACTGGTAAGCTTCCAAGTACGGTTTCTCTTGTCATAGATGGGGTTAACTGCACGGCTTACCATTTATGCGTATCGTATCATATATTGCAAACTAACCACTTGATTTTTTTTTTGTTACGAATAAATCTTATAAGTCGAATGTTTGCAACTAAAACATTTAAATTGAATCATGGTTGCACCATCACAATTTTCTTTCGCTGACTTAACGATAGGTACCAAACATAAATTATTGTACTATTATTTCGCAAAAAGTAAAACATATACGATTATTTTGCACTAACGGCAAACTTATGTAACCATTTTAGGATAATTATGCTTGGAAACAAAGAGTTCAGTTTCTGATCCTTGAAACGGACTCTCAGCTGGCTGTGGAATTGATTAAGAAAAGAGACGACCCGGTTCACCCTCACTCTACTCTCCTTGTGACGATTAGCAGGATGATGGCAAGGAATTGGATGGTTCGGTTAACTCATACATATCGCGAAGGGAATAGAGTCACGGACTGACTCTCGAAGCACAGTCTCGTCTATCCTTTCGGTATGTATGAATTAATCAATCCTCCTACCGGTTTAGAACAGATTCTTTGGGAAGATATGATAGGGATTAGTTTCCCGCGGATGATACCTTCAGGATAGCTTTTCGGTTTGTCTTAGTTTTCTTTTGGATCCTTGTCAGGGGCCTGCGTCTGAGCAGTGTCACTTGTGGCTGATGTAAGGGTTCTATTTATGTGTTACCCTTCTGGCTTGTAGCCTCCCTTCTATAAAAAAAAATCCATGTCTTCCATCGCCTCACCACTGACCTAGTCTCTCTCCCTCTCTTTTCCTTTTTTTCTACCGAAATTTCCCTCTTCCCCTTCCCCCCTTTGGGTCGTCAGCCATCCCTCATCTGGGAGGAGACGGACTCTGACCGCGTGCCTGTTGAAGAATGAGCCGTCGACTCATAGGCAGTGGCTTGGTTAAGGGAAACCCACCGGAGCCGTAGCGAAAGCGAGTCTTCATAGGGCAATTGTCACTAATTATGGACCCGAACCTGGGTGATCTATCCATGACCAGGATGAACCTGGGTCGTCAGCCATCTCTTTATTCCTCTGCTCATACATTCCATATCCATATATGGAGTTTGATGAAATTTTATGTTATTCTGTAAACAGAATAGAAATCCCATCATTGCTAGCTCAATCTATAGAATTGGATGAAAAACGATCCAATTATGGGATTTTTCAATAACTGGGAAATAACAAATGCTTAGGGATGCAAATGGGGGACTGTCTACAATACCTGTGTTCTTACCGCGTGCTTTACGCAATCGATTGGATCATATAGATATCCCTTCAACACAACATAGGTCATCGAAAGGATCTCGGAGACCCACCAAAGCACGAAAGCCAGGATCTTTCAGAAACTTCTTCTTCTTTTTCTTTCCTTCTACCTCTAATCTCAATCCCTAATCTCTTCTAAATCCCCAATTCTCTATTATCTCTGATTCACAAATCCTAGGCAAAGACACCTAAATCCGGGTTTCTATAAGTGGTATAAGAGCCTGCTTGGCGTATGGTTTGACATTAGAATCAAAATGGATGCATCACTTAAGAAGAAGCTGCAAGAGATTGTAGAAGTTGAGAGCATCGCCGTTGGTGAGTGTCTCTAGGAGCTGCTCATATCTGTGGGGGATCATCACATTAGCCTGCATACTCGCATGGGATAACAATACGAATCTCTAGGAAACTGCCAGAAGAACTAGTGAAGATTTGAGGATGTTGGTAGAGATGATGACACTAGCATTTGCATCAAAGGATATGTTGGAGGTGCCAAAGGTGAAAGAGGAATTGTAGGTGGGCAACGACCAGACCTGAAGTTGTGGATGCCGACAACGAATGTGTCAAAGCTGACCGCGAAGGCAACAGAGCAGGGTGGATGACACGACGACGGGGGCGGGGGCTAGGGTTCGACTGGTCCAAAGCTGTTCTGAGCCTGCCACGCACACCCACGACCCAGGAGATTGCTGCGCTACATGGGAAGACAAAGATGTCAGCCTATGACTTGGTGGGCCTAAGGGCCCCAAGAAAGAACTAGGCCACATGCGTTCATAGGTCGAGCTCTTTGCTTCTAGGCCATAGAAGAGGATGAGTCGAGCTTCAGGGGCAAAGTGGGAAATTGAACGGGGCCTGACACACAGACCGGGCCTACCACCCAAATAGGCTGGGCAGCGGGAGGGCCAGGTCGGACCAAGTGGGTGAAACTAAACCAGTTACTAGTCGAAACGACCATATCCAACCCTACCACCAACGAACAACATGGAGGGTGCGCCGTCTAGGCACGTGGAGTGACATAGGAGGTGCTTCTGATATTGTCTACCCACCCCCTCTGATGATGCCTCGGCCTGAGAATCTTTGTACCAGTTGACATTGGGAGATTGGATTGGGTTCTGCATGCAGAAGCGGAGATGTTGATTACCTGGATCTAATTCAAGGAGGAGCTAAGGTATCAATTTGAGAGATATTAAGGGTGGACCCTAGAATAGTTGGACAAGCTGAGGTAGAATAGAACAATTGTTGAGTACCGATCAGAGTTCCTGAAGTTGGGAAATATGTGTAAGGGAATACCAGAGGAGACTCTGGTGGGTCTGTGTCTTGCAGGTTTGTGTCCGGAGCTAGCAATGCCACTGATGGCGTGACTAGGGCCACGACTCTCACTTAAAGGGTTCGTCATAATGACATCAACACAGATGGAGCAGAAGTGCAGAGATGGTCGTTGCTTCAACTGTGATGAGAGGTACACAGTCAACTAGGAATGACAATGGGGCGGTCTGGGGCGGGTTTCTTGGTATCCAGGCATGCCCCGTGGCAGGTCGGGTAATTTATCACGGGTCGTAGATCGGGGCAGGTCGACCCAATGGGTATGCAATTCATATGAAAAATATTAGAAATATTCGTTATTTTTATTATAAGACCAAGAAAACAAACAATATTATGATAAATGTAGTTAAATTATTAGAGAACTTGAGGTTTTCACTAATTTACAACTTTATTATAGCTAAATCATAATGTAATAAAAGAAAATTTCTAAGTAATTTGACTAAGATTACATGTAATTTAAGCAAGAACAGGTTGAGAATGGGGCGGGTCAGGGCAGGTCGGGTCGATGACAGTACCCATGCCCGCTCCGCCCCAAAATAGACCAAACAAGTCGGGTAAAACGGGCCAGGTCGAAATTGCCATCCCTAAGTGTTGGTCCACGTAGTTGAGCGGTCATGGGCCTCGAGCCCAGGAGGAAAGTACCAGCTAGTGGGGCCCAATGGAGTATCCGGCCCAGTCAGGTCAGTCCAGGGTGACAAGCGGTCCCAGGCCGACTCCAAACCCAAGGAGTGTCCAGAACCGCCTGACATAAAGCGACTAACCATGACAGAAAGCAAATATCCGTTGATATACGTACCTCGGGCTGGGTAAGACTGAGCATTTATTGCTCGTCAAAGGCGGTCCACCTAGGGAGTATATCTGTCAGGGACGCCTGACTTAACATTAAATGACTCAACCACCACCACACCATGTATAAATGCACCATGAGAGCATTGATGGTAAACTCAACTACTCTCTCTCTCTCTCTCTCTAGAACAAACACATTTCTACACACTTCTCTATCTAACTTAAGCATTGGAGAGTGTCCCGGGCAACCGCCCACGGACCCTTGTTTTGCAGTGATCTGAAGTGCACCCTCCTTCCAAGAACAGATGCAACACCCCTGTCCTACAAACCGCCTAGTATTTACTAGGCACAAACAATTTGGCGCCCACCGTGAGGCAGAGGTGAAGCATTGAAAAAGGTTGGACGGGAGCTCCAGAACTCCGATCAAGGACGTGGTTGGCAGGGAAGGAATCAGAGGCTTGGAAATGCCGACGGTCGAAGAAGAAAGAGACATGGAGGAACGTGTAAAAGAGCAAGGCCAACAGATCTCTAGCATGCAGGAAAGCCTAGGCCAGATCTTCGCCATGCTCAAAGCCAGAGACGAGCCATAAAGCGCCAGCAGACAGAAGGACAAAGGCAAAGGAGTTGAAGGAGAGATTCTCGTCAGCCCTGCTCAGACAGAAGGCTGGGAATCTGAAGAAGAGGACGGGGCAGAAGGCGCCCCCTCGGCTTTTTAGAAGAGCACTTGCGACCCACCTATGGAAAAACGAAAACCTACAATGTTCTGCAGAACCCCTTGGCAAAGAGTCTGTTCAGAACTCAAGTGCCCTCGAACTTCTCGTCACTAGGGCTACCCGCTTATGGTGGGAACTCAGACCCAACAGACCACCTAAGCGCCTTTATGCTCAAGATGCAGCTGATAAACGCCTCAGATGCCGACATGTGCAAGGCGATCCCTGTTACCTTCAGCGGTCAGTGCCGGAGTTGGTATGCGTCCTTACCAGAGGGAATTATTGAAAACTTCGGAGGCAGCTTACAGTGTCAGCACTCATGAACTGCAAGCAAGGGGAGGAGGAAACACTGATGGATTTCTACGACCGTTGGAATACAATAGCATGTGAAGTCCAGGGCATATCGGCTAGCGTGGCCGTCGGAAACCTAAGGATTTCTATGCATAGTTGAGAGGTAAAAAGGGCCCTCATAAAAAAGAAAACAATATAGGGTCCTGGCCAGATCTGTACCATTTTTTGCGGAAAGCTATATTCTTGGAGGAAACGCTGACGACGGAAGACCGCGCCAAAGGGATACACACTCGCACAGCGAAGGTGGAGAAAGGAAAGGGCGGATCGCCAAAAGAAAGGAGACGCTCGCCCGAGAGGCGCAACTACAAATCATGATACAACAACCGAGAAGGAAGGCGAGAAGTGTTTACCGCTGAAAGGGAAGACGACGGGCGCCGAGGAAGAGGCGGCTCAAAGGAGAGGCGTCCGCGGCAGCGAAGGCAGGACGACGAATATTGGTCCGACTGGCATCAACTGGCAACTCACGGCACCAAAGAGTGTCGCGAGTTCAACGCCAGCCTCAAGTACTTATCCCCCGGCGATTTGAGGAGTCCCCTAGTCACCCGGACGCACGACAAAAGTCGAGCGGAATAAAGAGATAGGTCACGGAGCCCAAGGAGAAGATCACGCACGCCTCCGGAGACAGAGGTCCAGGTCTCCCAGGAGAGAGCGGTCACCCAGACGGGACCGCCTCTCGCCGCCTCCTAGGCATTCTCCCCCCTGACGAGGACGATGTGGAAGTCATCACAATTGCGGGCGGGCACAAATGCCTGCGAACCGAAGGAGAGCGGCTTGTTCAGTGCATGAACGTGCAGGAAAGAGCAGGTTGAGATCAGCTTCGCGCCCTCGGAACTAGCGCCCGAAGAGTGTGGGGAAGACCCGCTGGTCATCTCCTTCCGAAAAAAGAAATTCAAGGTCACTAGGGCGCTGGTCGACAACGGAAGTTCCGTTGACATCCTGTTCTACTCCACCTTGAAAAGCATGAAGAAGGGAATACAAGATCTCGTGCCGTATACCACCAGCCTGGTGGGTTTTTCCGGGTCCAAAGTCAGAGTGTTAGGGTCCATAACGCTCCAGGTGACCATAGGGGGCGCGGGAGCCACCAAAATGCGCCTCATGACTTTTCACGTCGCCGACTGTCCGTCTGCGTACATCGCCATCTTGGGGCGCGGTTTTCTGTCTATGTTCTCGACGGTCTCTTCCACTTGTCACCAGATGCTAAAGTTCCCTACGAAGGAAGGATTAGGATGCATACAGGGAAACTTGCAACAAGCGAAGGAATGTTATCAGGCCACGATCAGAAATTTGGAGGTCGATCAAGTGGACACACGAGGAAGCCATCCGCGCCCAGAGGCGGTCGAGGAGGACACCGTCGTAGTCCTCGATGAGGAGGAAACATAGAAAAAAGTGAGGATCTCATCCCACCTCTCAGAAGAACGAGCTCGGGAGCTCTTATCCCTCCTAAAAGAATACAAAGGCTTGTTCGCGTGGAGTTCAGAGGACATGCCTGGCGTCTCAAGGGAGCTGGCTGAGCACTCATTAGCGGTGAAAAGCAAGGTGAAGCCTGTGCAGCAGAGGAGGAGGAACGCCTCTCTCGAAAAGCAGATGACCCTGATGGAAGAAGTCAACCGCTTGCTCAAAGTGGGGTTCATCAGGGAGGTCAAGTACCCAACCTGGTTGGTAAACCCGGTCTTCGTGCGAAAGGCGTCTGTCCTATGGCGGATGTGCATCAATTTCACCAGCCTGAACGCGGCTTGTCCCAAGGATGCGTATCATCTGCCTCGAATAGACCAGCTGATAGACGCCACGGCTAACCATGAAACTCTGAGCTTCCTGGACATGTTCTCAGGATATCACCAAATCCGGCTATCTAAAGAAGATCAGGAGAAGACTGCGTTCATGATGTATATGGGAAATTTCTGCTACACGGTCATGTAGTTTGGACTGAAAAATGCAGGGGCAACGTATCAGCGAATGATCGACGCGGTTTTCCAAAAACAGCTGGGGAGGAACGTGGAGGCATACGTTGAGGATGTCCTGATCAAAAGCAAAAAAGGCGTCGATCACTTGGCGGACCTAAGAGAGACTTTCAACAATATGAGGAAAGAGCGCCTACGGTTAAACCCACTCAAATGCGTGTTTGGAGCCAAGGCGGGAAAGTTTCTCGGCTTCATGATCAGCAGCAGAGGGATTGAGGCCAATCCAAAGCAAATTGAAGCAATACTCAGCCTGAAGCCGCCGAAGACTGTGAAGGAAATACAAGCGTTCAACGGAAAGATGGCCGCCCTGAGCCGCTTCATCCCAAGAGAAGCAGACAAATGCTCCCCATTCTTCCAGATGCTGAAGAAATCTGCATCCCGCCTGCAATGGGGCGCGGAGTGTGACAAAGCCTTCTTCCAGTTAACGGAGCAGCTGGCCTCCCCACCAGTTCTCAGCGTCCTCGTGCGAAGAGAACCGCTATACCTCTACCTGGAAGTTTCGGAGCAGGCGGTCAACTCAATACTAGTGAGAAGAGACGCGGATGGCTCAGACCACCCAGTCTACTACGTAAGAAAGGCACTCCTCCCGGCGGAAAAACGCTACATGCTCATAAAGAAAGAGGTCCTAGCAGTCATCTCCGCGGCAAGGAAACTGCGTCCCTATTTCCAGGGGAACCAGATTACCATCCTTTCAAACCTACCGCTGAAAAAGATCCTAAGAGGCATGGACATTTCTGGGAGAATGACAAAGTGGGCGGTCGAACTAAGTGAGTACGATATCACATACGCCCCGCGTCCAGCCATTAAAGGACAAGTGCTCGCTGATTTCGTGGCGGAGGGTTTCAGCCTCGAAACCGCCTCGAAGGAAGGAGGAGGTGAGGTCTGGCGCCTTTTCATCGACGGAGCCGCAGGAAAGGGAGGAGCAGGCGATGGAATCATCATCGAGTCACCACAAGGAGTCATATATGAATTCTCTCATCGGTTCCAGGAACTGAAAACCAACAACATGGCGGAGTACGAGGCTCTCCTTGAAGGTCTCAGAATCGCCACAGGCATGGGCGCGGTGCCTCTCCTCATATTCTCAGACTCATTGCTGGTAGTTAACAAGTTCTAGAGCACTACGAAGTGAAGGAAGAAGCGTTAGCCAAGCTAGCAGGCGAAGTAAGGGGCATCCTCTCTCAGCTGGAAGAGTGGAAGTTGGAGCATGTCAAAAGGGAGGACAAACACCACGTGGACGCACTTTCAAAGTTAGCTACTGCGATGGATTTCGAGGGAGACCGCCAGGTCACAGTAACGAAAGAATCCAAGCCAAACTGCAAGGTAATGGCGCTAGTGGAGGAAGGGGACGATTGGCGGTCCCCCATCGTCGAATACTTACAGAAAGACGAGCTCCCAACTGACGAGGCTCAGGCTAAACTAGTCAAAAGGAATGCAGCCCAGTATGCAATGGTGGGAGAGCAATTGCACAAGAGATCATTCTCAGGTGCGTACCTGAAATGCCTAGGACCCAACGAAGCCGCATGGATTATCTAGGAGATGCATCAAGGCTCGTGTGCCTCGCATGCAGGACCAAGAAGCCTCGAAAAGATGGTATTGTTGCAGGGGTACTACTGGCCAACGGTGAAAAAGGACACCGAGAAGGTAGTTCGAGGATGCCATGAATGTCAAGTCCATGCCAACAAGCAACACCTAACCAGCGCCGAGCTAAGAAGCATAACGAGCCCATGGTCGTTCTCGCAGTGGGGGCTGGATCTCCTGGGACCCTTCCCGACCGCCCCCCTCGGAAAGAAGTACCTGGTGGTAGCAGTGGACTATTTCACCAAGTGGATAGAGGTCAAACCACTAGACACGATCACAAGCGCCAAGATTCAGAAGTTCCTCTTCAACAACATACTGATCAGGTTTGGAACCCCCAATACAATCATTACTTGACCATGGCATGCAGTTCGATTGCAGGCCGTTTGAAAATTTTTGCGCCAAGAACCGCATAACTTACAAAATGGCGTCAGTCGCATTTCCCCAATCCAATGGGCAGGTGGAATCGTCCAACAAACTCATCCTGCGAGGTCTCAAGCGAAGGCTCAAGGACGCCAAAGGAGGCTGGACCGCCGAACTGCCCCATGTGCTCTGGGCGCATCGCACCAATTACAAGAGGGCAACCGGAGAAACTCTGTTCGCTATGACGTATGGCTCCGAGGCGGTCTCACCCGTGGAGGTAGCTCTGCCTTCCTTGAGGGTCAAAACCTATTACCCAGAAGAGAACCACAGGAAACTCTTGCATCAGGAGAAGCTCAAGGTGGCAAAGATCTACAATGACAGGGTGAAACCGCGCCCGCTAGAAGAGGGCAACTTGGTGCTGAAGCGGAACTTCGAGCAGAAGGAAGGACATGGTAAGCTGGCAGCCATATGGGAAGGGCCGTTCCTGGTAGGAGAGAAGATTGGGCCTGCCACGTACGTGCTGGCCACCATGGAAGGAAAGCCATTATCCAATACGTGGAACGCCATTCATCTCAAGAAGTACTTCAGCGAGTAATGGGGGAAAAAGTCAAGCCTAATTTTGTAATGGGTAAAAGGCTACAGGGCGTAGCACATTTTGTATCACAGGCTGGAAAATGAACAACCCCAAATACCCCTGAGATTGGGAAACTCGAACCGCCACCGAGCGATACATATATATATATATATTCCTACGATATTATGCTTGTCCTAACAACGCTAACCGCCCCCGAGTTGTAAACGCACAGAGTGCCTCGCGATACTCAATACGCTCCTCAGCTTAATGTTCGCGGCTTTTTCCTCAGCCGCCCCCAGGGGCGATGCTTCCAGGTAAAGCGTTTGTGCTAACGAACCTGCCAATCTAGCACGCCCCAGAGCAGCGGGTAGGCATAACTCGTTATGAAACCCTTAAAATTGCATAAGAGGCAATGCACTTGCATTAGTTTCCCTAACGCCCCTGAGCAATGAAACAAGTGTAGGTAGTCCATGCACTTTCATCTACCTTCAAAGGCAATGCTGGCCAAACCAACACAAGGGGGGCATCGCCACGCGGTTGCACCCAAGATATGTGGATAACAGTCTAAGTTAATAAAACATACATAAGCATAAATATAAGAAGGGTTAATAGAGTTACATCGCTCGCGAGCGGAATGTCTTATACTCCCCAAGGGGGAGGCAGAAGAAAACAACAACACATCAGAGCCACAAAAAATTTCTAAGTCAACAAGCTTAAGCAGAGCCGCCGTCAGCCGAAGAGGGCTGGTTCACTTCCTCACCCGCGTTAGGGCCTGGGGCCTCAAGCTCCTCGGAGTTGACATCATTGTCACCCTAGAACTCAATAGCGTCCCAGACCGCATTGCGATCCCAAACCACGTCAGGATGCTCGCGGCGTAACAAGTGGCGGATGGAAGCCACGATATCCCTCAGGAGCTTGTTATACTTGGCCTCATCGAATGCCTTAAACTCATCTGACTCGAAGAAGGAAGTCTTGGTGGTTTCTTTGGCTTCACTAAGCTCCGCTTCCCGCTTGACCTCCATGGCGGCCAAACTAGACTCCAACTCGTTCACTTTGTTAGATAGCCACTTCTCCCGCTCGGCGATCTCTGACGCCTCTCTCCTTACGCGTCCCAGCTCCTTCTCCACTTTGGCGAGATCACCCTTCGCGATCGCCAGCTCCGCGTCTTTAGCTTGTAGGACAACCTCCTGCTCCTTAAGGATCTCGTCACGCAACTCCTGCCGCAACCCGTCGCGTCCCTCCGCCAGCTAATCCTCCAGCTTCACAATCCGGGTGTCGCAGTCGTCCAGGTCGCCTTGCAGACAGTCATTGTGAAGCATGAGTTGGTTAATCCCAAATTGAGCCTGCGTAACAAAAATAAGGTAAGTGGTCAGCAAGCAGATAAATAAACAAGTCAAATACATAGTCAGCACACATACCGCGAAGAAGCACCGAGCGGTCTCCGCGGCCAGATGGCGAGTGTCGGAAGTCAGCACGGGAGTCCCAGTCACGCGGGTGTACTCCCTGGGGATCGCGAACCCTTCAGCAATAACGTGCATGGCACGCTTGGCTGGCTCGGCGGAGGTGGTCACTAGTGGGGAGTAGGACGCACTGGAAGTGAGCTCGGTGGTCTTCTGCCTTTTCTGGGCCGAGTAGGCAGCTAAAGGGTCGGAGCGCGGTTTCTCGATGAGGATACCCTTCATCTTCTGCTGACCCGTAGGCGGCTGACTCTCCTTGGCCGCCTCAGCCTCTATAGGGTGCTTCGTAGCGCCGCGGCTCGCCCCCTGACCGGCGGGTACCGTTAGCTTCAGCAACCCTAAGCGTCCCAGTGTTAACTGCGACTAGGTTGAACCGCTAGGCAATGAAGGGGCGGCAGACTGTGATAGACGGATCCTCCTTCAGGCGGTCGCAAGCCGCTCGGTAGCAAAGGGAATGAAAGACGATGGAGGGAGAAAGGCGGCTCAAAGAGCAATTAAGGTGCAGCAAAATTTCAGTCAACAGTGGGTCCTAGGGGAATTCCAAGCCTAACCGCACGTGCTCCACAAAAACGGTAATCCATCCCACCGGGCATGACCCACAGCGCCCGGCCGCGGAGGGAGCGGCATATTCCCAGTCAGTTGGCAGCTGATGCCGCTTCAGTTGCTTGAGCACTTGCGCGGGGGAGTACGCAGGGTCATAGGGCGGTCCGTATTCATATACGGCCGCACGAATCTCCTCGCCTTCCCACATATCCTCGTGGAGGCGTACGCGATACGTATCATCCGCAACTGGTTGAAAGGGGTGGAAAAGAGGCACTTCCGACAGCGCCAGAGATGGAGAGTCTGCAACGGAGTCCTCAGCGTTCCTGTCCCCGAGATCATCTCTGGGAGCACTCTCCAACGACAGTTCAACGAGAGGCAGTCTTGTCGTTGAACCGCCTCCAGAAGTAGGCGTACAGAATGTGACAAGGTTGTCACCAACCTTAGAGGTGGCCCCTTGCTCATCCAGAGAAGTAGCTGTATCGACCAAGCTCCCCCCCCCCTATAACCCTAAAACGCAACCGTCAGGCCTATCTAACTGCTCTCGCAATTCAACAGTATTACCACAACCGCATAGCAATTCAATACCCTCTGAATCCCATTCTATGTCAGATTAGCTTATAGGATAGGAAGGGTCAAGCCTACCTTGCGCGACCGGCGCTGTCCCAACAGAAGGACCACTCACGCCAGCAGTCTTAGAATCAAAGCGGGCAGACCCTGTCCCGACGCTAGAAGTTGTAGCGCCGCCGGAGGCGGTGGCCGCAACAGCATCGGAGGCGGAGGGCGGCGGAACATCGCCGGAGAGGTCGCGATTCTGGCTGTCGGAGGGAGTCGTTGATCGAGAGTTGATCGCCATAAGCAGTTTTCAGTTTCTTCTTTTCGATCGTTTTTTACTTCGCCTCGGCGCAGTAAGGTAGGCAAATCGATCAGCCAAAAGAGAAGAATGAGTTTCCAGGTAACGAGAGAGCGAAAACCTGGAGCAGCGAGCAATTTTGGAGAGGATGAAGAAGAAAAGAAGCAAATGCGAAAATGTCTGGAAAGTGGAAAATTTCGCAAATATATAGTAGGAGGAAAGAGGAAAAAGGGTGATGTGACGGTTGAGTGCCCGAGATACTAGCCCACTCTAAGAAATTCAAAAATTCGGGCAGTGAAAGGACGACTAGCCTTCCCGTTGTCAGAGCTGGGAAAACGAGCTTCGCCACGTGTACGATGCGTCTCCAAGTGGAGATCACGATGTCAAGCGTCCTAACCACTCATGGGGTTGAGCAAGGCGTGAACCGCTAGCGTGGGCCCGCCACGCACGAGATGCGTCTCCAAGGAAAAGGTACGATGCGGATAGGGTAAGGCCTAGGCGGGTCGACCCTATGTCTTTGCCGATAGGGGCAAGGCAGGAGGTAAACAAGGTGTGAATCGCTCAACTAGCTGGGAGTTCTCTCTATAGCCGCCAAAAACCTAGGCTTTTCCCGCCTAAGGGGCAATTGTTGGGCCACGTAGTTGAGCGGTCATGGGCCTCGGGCCCAGGAGGAAAGTACCAGCTAGTGGGGCCCAATGGAGTATCCGGCCCAGTCAGGTCAGTCCAGGGTGATAGGCGGTCCCAGGCCGACTCCAAACACAAGGAGTGTCCAGAACCGCCTGACATAAAGCGATTGACCATGACAGAAAGCAAAGATCCGTTGAGATACGTACCTCGGGCTGGGTAAGACTGAGCATTTATTGCTCATCAAAGGCGGTCCACCTAGGGAGTAGATCTGTCAGGGACACCTGACGTAATATTAAATGACTCAACCACCACCACACCATGTATAAATGCACCATGAGAGCATTGATGGTAAACTCAACTACTCTCTCTCTCTAGAACAAACACATTTCTACACACTTCTCTATCTAACTTAAGCATTGGAGAGTGTCCCGGGAAACCGCCCACGGACCCTTGTTTTGCAGAGATCTGGAGTGCACCCTCCTTCCAAGAACAGACGCAACACCCCTGTCCTACAAACCGCCTAGTATTTACTAGGCACAAACACTAAGTAGGGGTGGTTTTCGGTCGGTATTGGTTAAATCGGCTACTGTTTGACCGATTACCGGTATACTGGAATTTCCAATACTGTTGTGTTTTCCGATATCGAGTATATTTTGGTAAACCGGTTACTGATTGGGACGGTTTTGGTTTTTGTGCCGGATTCCCGATTTACCGCAAAAACCTCTTCGACTTCCAATCCTCTAACCATCACGACACCATCCTCACCTCAACCTCTAGGCCTGCAACCATGATGGCGGAGATGATAATCTCCCTACTCTTACAGATGTGTATACAAATCAAGATTTGTTGCAATATTTGCATGGTGGATTTGGGGGTGGGGGGATTTTTTGAGCTGAAGTCGATGGCGGAGTTCTAGAAGATTTGAAGATGAAGGAGATAGATTTGGGCATTTGGCATTCCATCGTCACCGTCTGCAGAGAGAAAAATTGGGAGGTAAATCGCAGTCAATCGGGGAGACAGATCTGACATCGGAGTCACCGCCATCATCGTTGACCTTTGTCTGTATCTCCGTTGTCAATCCGCGCTCCCGCCATTGTTGCATGTCATCACCGTGTTCCTAATCGCTGGTCGAGCGAGGCAAATCAGCAATGAGAGCAGAGAGCTAGAGTCACCGGATCTGCATCTGCGTTCGAGAGGGAGAGAGAAGTGTTGGATGGGCTTCTTTTTCTCCACAACGACAGAGGTGATGGCGCCAGATGACAGAGTATCTAGGACGGGTGTCGGCACGGAGGCGGTTGGTGGAGGCAGACAAGCAAGGGAAGGAGATGCTTCCATGGCGAGGTCACCTCCCGTGGCGTTGCTTCCAGTTGAGAGAGAAGAGAAAGAGCGGGAAAGGAGAGGAAGAGAAGAGATTAGAGAGAAGGTCTGAAGGCGGTGAGTGAGGCAGGCAAGCAGGGGAAGCGAGTTAATTTGGTTTGGCTAGGTATTCTCGGTATACCGGGAAACCGACGGTTAGAAACCGGATATATCTCGGTATATCGACAGCTGAAATTTTGCTACCGTGTACCGGTACCGATGGTTAACTGTTTAACCGGATATCAGCGGTTACTGCTTCGGTATCTGATTAAATCGTTAACCAGAAAACCGGTTACCACCCCTATCCCTAAGTCGAGCACGAGTGTGCAAAGGACCATCTGATGCTGCTGGGAAATCTGGAGGACTAGGCGGAGGAACTTGCAGCAGAGGAAGGGAAGGAAAATAAGGTGGGAGGGCGATCTACTGGAGGGCAAAGTTGGTCTCGAGGAGGGTGAATTGATAGAATACTCGTTTTGAGTACTTTTGCTATTTGGACCTGTTGGTTGGTTTGAGGAAGGTGGATTGATAGAAACCAATTTTTTAGTACTTTTTCCATTTGGATCTATTTCTATATAATATGTAATTAGTGAGATTTTTCTCACCAAGCAATTACAAAACAATATTGCTTTAATTTTAGTCTCTCTCTCTCCCTTTATTTTCTCTACCCTACCGAAATTCCCCTCTTTCCCCTTCCCATTTGAGTCGCCGACCATCCCTCCTCCCTTCTTCTTCTTTCCTTCATCGAATTCCTTCCTACGATCTCTAATCTTAATCTCAATCTCTAATCTCTTCTAAAAGGTCAATTTTTATTATCCCTAATTCTCAAACCCTAGACAGAGTCGCCTACATCATGATTTCTATCAGCCCTCCTTAACATAGTTGGTGGTGTTCTATGTTCTCACCAACTATATAGAAATTGATCGCATTACCAACACACTACATTCAAATTATGGAAACTTAAAATATTTATCAATTCTCGCTCGCAAACCTTGTAATGAGATTTTGATCGATCGAGAGAGAGAGGGAGGGAGGGAGGGAGGGGGGTATGGTACAAACTTTGGGCTTGGTGTTTTATGGAATGTGTACAAAGATGAAGATTGAATGAGCTTGCATTAGGAGTGAGTCTTTTAAGAGGTTTTTGTTTACCCATAAAAAAATCAGCTTGTATCATATCGATTAATTACTAGAGAGGTAATGGATTTATAAAGCCAGCTTAACATTAATAATTTAAAAGAGCTAGCTGGGCCTTATTGAGTTGGGTTTTTGGGCCTAAGTGGCCGAATTCCCTCTCCCTGGACTAGGTGGTCGTTCACCCCTATGGCCTCCATAATCGATGCCGCCTGCCCGCCTCTCCATTGTAACAATCCCGGTGGTATGAAATTTGGCTCCCAAAAATTAAGTCTAGAAACAAGGCGGCAAAACGGGGTGCCAAACGACAGGGTACCAAGTCGACAAAATAGGCTTGGTAGACTGAGGTCAAAATAGGCTTTGTAGGCAAGCAACATGGTACCAAGCCGACGAGGGAGGCCATAACATGGTACAAAGCCGGCAAGGCAGGCCTGGTGGCGAGACATGAAAATTGGCCAAGTATGGAGTCAAGAGGGTACCAAGACGGGCAAGACAACCTTGGTACCAAGAGACCAAGGGGGTAACAAGCCGACAAGGCAGGCTTGGCATGGTTGGTATCAATGTACAAAATTTAGCTAAGTATGGAATCCCATGGGTAGGGGGCCATAACAACAGGGTGTCATACCATCCATAGCAATAGGGGGCCAAAGAACAGGGTACCTAACCGGCGAAAGAGGCTTGGTAGGCTACAAGGTACTAAGCCAACAAGGAATGTCTGGTACCCAAACATGAAAATTGGTTAAAGTATGGAGCTAACAGGGGACCAAGCCGGCAAGACATGCTTGATATCAAGTGATCAAACCTCCCACAAGCGAAGTATAGAGATCAAATTGGCAGGGTACCAACCCTATGAGGTGACAAGGTGGCCAGATGAGATGACAACCTGATTGGGCACCAAGCAGCCATGGACCATCCTCATAGCCTCAAGATTAAGTATGAAATCTTAGGACTTGATGTGGACTTGGTATAGAGCCCCTTAAGGAGCCATATGGAGACTAAGTCCCAAGACGGGCTTGGTAGCACCCCTAACGAGGTACCAAATCGGTAGGGCGGCAAGGTGCCAACTTGATTAGATTCAAAAAACTTAAGTATGGAGACCACGCCAGTAAGGCTGGCTTGGTAGCAGGGTCCGACATGATTGGTTTGGTAGCATGGGGTATCAAGCCAGAGAGGTAAAGACTTCGTCATGGAGTCACAGAACAGCAACCTCATCCAGTCAAGACAAGACAACAAGACTCAACACCAACCCTACCCCTACCTGACTTTGAGGCCATCAAGTACCGACCAGTCCCAAGGCAATGGGGGTGAAGACCAAGACAACAGCTACCAATTGGCCACCAAGGTAACGATAAGGGGTCCCTAAGGTGGTTGGAGCAGTCGACTCGTTGGTGGTTATCGAGATGAGGTAAGGAGTCCCGAGGTGGTTGGAGCGACAAGTCAGCTAGAAGTTACCAAGGTGGTTACGTAGGTAGTTACACCCCATGGCTATAAATAAGAGAAATGAATACGAGAAAAGAGTTCCACAACCAAACATTTGACACACAATATCAAACTTTTATATTTCTTCTACAAATTAGCCATAGCCTTAGTTTTCGGAGCTCTCACTGAACCTCCATAGGAGTAGGTGTAATTAACGTAGCTTGTTTCCAAAAAACCATAAAAAAACATCAAACATCGTCGTTCGAACATTGTTCGAATAGTTATGAACCGTGTAATTTGTCGTTGTTCAATAAATCAAAGATGTATTTATTGAGTTCAAACACTATATTTTCCTCGCCGGGAAACAGTTACATACTTGAGCCTCTTATACTCTTTAAGTAAGCTCGAATAATCGTTCACAAAAATCCACTAGATTGACATTTAGGTCCACAAACATCAAACCGGGCCTACACCTAGTGGACCATTCAGATTAGTCACAGATTTCATCCAATCTAAGCTTTTGCCATTGGAGTTAGTGAGTGGTTAAAGCTAAGCAAAGTAGCAAACCCTTCATTCATGACTCTTCATCCTTCTTGCCAGGGAAATCACAACCGGTTAAATTAATATCCTACTACACCTCCTTGATTAACCATGATTATGTAATGAGTACAAGGCCGAGACCCGAGAGGTAGTAAAACAAATAGAAAAAGAAGAACTCTTTGATTGAATACACAAGGCATGGGGGAGTTTGGAGAACAAAATTGAAAATAAAAGGAAGCAAGAAAACAACAGAATAAGGCACATGGCCTACAGATCGATATACTACTAGTTTACAAAACTCGAAGAACAACTATATTACAGCCAACTTGATACGTCAAAAAAAGAGGAAGAAAAGAAACAGCAAAACATTGAGCCCGTCCATCCATCGAAGATTTCTCGAACAAAACAAATGTAATGTAACCTCTTCTCTCTCGATCACGCGTGCATATGACCAGAGTTAAGGTTGTTATGGGACAGGGTAGGACTTGTTACGACACATGCATTTATAAGCCATGGGGCATGTCTCTGCTTCCTCCAAGGAAGCGCACACAAAGCTCACCATCACCAGCCGACATGGGTAGCACGACCCACACGCGTGCGAGCAATCGGGCAGGCTCGACCCTGCTATCTGGACCGTGTCTGGTCTCCTCTCCGTTCTGTAGTAACTCATTGCTTCTTCCACTTTCTTCCTATTAGCCCCATCTCTTGCTGCCTGGCTCGTAGAATGATGGTGGTCTGTCTCATTTGAACAAAAGCATATTACTATGTGAAATATGAGAGCTAACATATGATAGCATAGTTTAAAATCGAGGCCGAATTGGTTCGTGAAAGTAGAGTACTTACGTGGTCTGGTCGTGATGTGCCTTCCCGAGACAAAATGTAGAGGAAGAAGTGAAAGGGAAAGAAGTAGGAAGCAAAATGTGCAGTAACCTTTCATCTCTATATTTAGCTGTTGGTGTGTTAGTACACAAGAGGGTTTGGGGTTAGGATTGACAGCTTTTTGATGATGGGTTTGAGAAGGGTAGTGAAGAACTTTGGTATTGCTTTTTTATATGTGTAAATGGGAGGCAGAATTGAAGCAAATCACAGGCAAGTTGGTGGTTACTGGTAAAGGATCACAAGAAAACAGAGGTGGCTGCAGGGTGGGCTTAATTAGTGAGAAAACAGAGGTGGGTCGGTTTGATTGATCTCTAGGTAGCTCACAAGAGTCAGGGGATGGAGGGTTTTGATTTTGGTCTCATGAAAAGAAGTGGTGAGGGTTTAGTATTTAGCCAGCTGGGAAGCTGAGAGAGAGAGAGAGAGAGAGAGAGAGGGCAAATGAGTTTGAAAAAACCGCCAGAGGGAGTAGCAAGCAAGCAATATGTTCAAGTGCTTCTTTTACGTGATTTTTCTGACTGTCGTTGCTTTAAGTGGCCAATGCAGGGGGAAGGATTGACCGCCATTAATGCAATAGGGAAGGAGGGAAAAGGATTGAGTTCAAATTTATTTTGGGTGCTGGAAGAAGAAGAAGGTAAGCTAGCTAGGTTGGTCGTGGTGGTTCTTTGAAGTGTTGCTGTAAAGGGTAAAGGCGGTAATAAATTAGGGAGTGAAGATTTAATGTGATTGTCATCAATGTCAGCTCATCAGCCAGTATTATATGCTCGCACAAATAACTCTTCTGTCTTCTGTACGTTGGAAACTTTGCATTTGGCTGATTTCCTTCATAACAGGGTAAAAAAGAAAGAGAAGCAGAAGAAGGATGAGAAAGGTGTCGAGTTTACACCTGGGTTGAAGTAAGGGAGGTTTGGAAGTTGCGATTGTTAAATCGATACATTGTTGTAAATAGATGTATAATATTATACATGTATTGATGAATTTGATGTATTGTAAAATACAGTGTTTGGTATGTGTGATGTATATGTCACATCAGCTAAGAACTGGAATAAAATAATATCAACTAAACTATCTCAACAATTTTTTGTTAAAAATTGAGATATAACAATCACTAATTTTGTGTGATAGCTTGTTTCACATCACAGAAACAAAGCATTTATTGTGTTTGCTAAAAAAAATACAAAAAACGATGCATGAGTGAATAGCTATGTAGAGTGTTTAGAGTACCTCTCTTTACTTTTCTTCAAAATCCATGAGTGGGTAATATTCATCGTCAATAGTGAATAGCCACATATCCTTTGTGTTCATCCTCGAGATTTAACTCGCCACACCCATCCCTACACCTCCATATAGTGTTACGAGACGAGCTATCATGACAATTTGACATTTATTGGACTCGTATATTTTAGTAGTTTATTTAGTTAAGTTTGTATTTCTTATTGCTTGAGATATTATTATTGTTTATTTGTCTTAGGATTCGGATTTCCTTTTGATATTTGTTTAGGAGTATTTCTAGTGTCCTTGTGGGATACTTTGTCATATTTTGGGTAGAAAAATGATAGAGATGGCCGAACCATGGGTGGGAATGAGAAGGAATTTTGGGATTTTCTATGCCTATAAATATATACTTGTTCTCTAGTTTAACAATAAGAAGATTGTAACCAAATATTTAGTTATTGTCTTTCTTTTATTGTATTTTCTTTTGAATTATCGTGCTATTTTCGATGAGGTTTTTATAAGCCATTCCACGAAAAATCATCTCGTAACAACTTATACTGGTTTCAGAATGGCGAGAAAGCAAGCGAAGACAAGGGCAACAACGGAGAGCGAGGTCGATCCCGACCTTGTTTTTTCTCAATGCAAGCCCTAAATGAGAGGGTTGTGGGCCAAAACGGTTGGCTGGAGCAGAACGGAGAACGGTTGGAGGCGATGGACTACAAGATCGATGCACGCGTCGAAACTATCGACCGCAAGATTGACGATGACGCCAAACAAGATTTTGTGGCGGCAACACTTACGCAAGCTTCCATCCATGACCGGTTTATGCGAGTAGAAGGAACCATGAGCGATATCATTTGACAATTTGGTGAACTCCTCTCGTGGTTTCACAAGGACTCCGGAAGCTTGCAGTGAATTCTAAAGAAGACCGGGAGGCGCGCCTCGGTGGCGGAGAAGATAAAGGGTCTACTTGTGGAGGACGCCAACACGTTGACCCTAGGGTTACAAGCGGAGTTGGTGGGGTTGAAGCAACAATAGGGAATCAGAGGGATATGGTGCGCCGGTCGGAGGCATCGCGATGGGACCAGAATGGGGTTCCTTCGCACTATAGGCAGTGGGTATGAAAAACAGTAGCAGGGTGAACGCCAAAGCTGGTATCGGGCTTAACAGGGAGAGGACGCCGACAAAGATTTCTTTCCTTCGAGGTTTTCAATTAGTTGAACCCATTCCGGTTAGCTTCGGTCTTCCGTAGGAGATGATGCCACGAGCCCTAGTTCAGGAAGAGAAGATCGTGTTATGGCGACCCGACATGGGCCAGTAGCCCATCGGTCTAGGCAAGGCGGTGACTCACACAAAACACCACACTAGAAATCCCCTCTAGAGCCCAAGTTTTTAAACTTTAGAGGTGTACAACATAGGGCAAGTAAGTTTTAATTATCAACCCAGGCCGATCCATGTACCCCTACTTCAATCGCTTAGGTTGTTATCTAGCAAGCAACTTTTGGGTTTAGAACTAATGGAACTACAAAGTAAACAATAAAAGAAGAGTAAATAAAGGAATATTCTAACTAAGGGAGCTTCCCCCCTAACTATCTACCATGACTCGTTGGATTGAATGGAGTCGTGTGGTGTAGGTGGTTGTGAACCGCAAGGGTGAGCAACTATTGATCGATTTGTCATGGAATTAATTCACTAGAGATCGATTTGTCACGGGATCGATCCACTCACCAAGTCTAGGGGAACCGCTAGGAGAAGCAACTAGTTATCCATTTGTCATGGGATGGATTCACTAGAGATCGATTTGTCACGGAATCGATCCTCTCACTCAGTCTCTAGGGGTTGTCTAGGTCTCTCCTTCAAACCGGAGTTTGAGCGGCTTAATCACAACCAACCTAGATGCAAACTTGAGTCAAGGGGGATGCTCATCTCTAACCTAGATAGTAGGCACAAAGTGACAAGGAAAACCAAGCTTGTCAAGCCTACCTAAAAAGGTGTGGGTTCCCTCTAATCTAGGTTAGACAAGCACACGAGATTTGGAAAGCGCAACTAAGCACAATCACCATGAAAACACCTCTAATACTAAAATTGATGCGAACCCATACAAAATCATTCAATCTAAACAAGTAAATACAAAGTATTAGTTAAGTTTTCTTCTTCTTCTAGCCTTGAATCCTTGTCTTCAAGATCCACCCAAGCCTTCAATGATGCTCCAAGATCACTCTAGCACTCTCTCTCTCTCTCTCTCTCTCTCTCTCTCTCTCTCTCTCTCACTCACTGAAACTCCCCTTTGGTGTTGTTGGGCAAACCTTAGAGAGGGAATTGAATTTCTCTCCAAAAACCAGCTCCCCTTGTGTGATAAACGCGCTGCTACGGATCGGGAAATCTCCGAAATCGATACAGCAAGAATACAAAAGCGAGAATCAAAAAACACAGACACACGATTAACGTGGTTCACTAACACGATGTGTGTTAGCTACGTCCACGGGCGAGAGAGAGTTAGTTTCACTATATCGAGGAGATTACAAATTATAGAGGAGTATGAGAACTATTTATAGAACTTCTCCATGTGGGTCTAAACCTAATCCAATCTGGCAAAGGAAACGGTTACTATCCAGGCCCAAAACCCGAACCCAAATAACATTGAGCCCATACAAATAACAGCGAGACCCCCGACTACCAGTCGTAGCGGCTGATAGTCCGATTCAAGTCACATCAACAAATCTCCACCTTGACTTGAATCCTCTTCCTCTGAAATCTCTGATGTACTCTGCTCCTTCTCTCTCTCCCGCCATTAATGCCCCGCAGGGCGGAGTCACCCACTTAAGACATTCAGCAAGTCCAAGCAGTGTTGGAACTTGCCATGTGGAATTGGCTTCGTGAACATATCAGCAGGATTATCCGCGGTGCCAACCTTCTTCACCTTAATCCTCTTCTCTGTACTCAAGAAATGATACATCACGTCGATGTGCTTAGTCCTCTCATGGTGGACTTGATCCTTGGCCAAGCATCTTGCACTCAAACTGTCGCAATACACCACTGCATGATCATGATGTAGACCCAGATCACCAACCAGTCCCTTCAACCATATTCCTTCCTTAGCAGCTTCTATCAACACCATATACCCTGCCTCAGTAGTAGACAATGTCACCGCCGACTGCAAAGTTGCCTTCCAGCTCACTACAGAACTCCCAAGAGTGAATACATAACCGGTCATCGATCTCCTCGTGTCAACATCTCCAGCATAGTACGAGTCAGAATACCCAGACACCAAGCACTCTGTATCACTTCCGAAGCTAATCCCCACATCAGGTGTACCCTTAAGGTACTAGAAGATCCTCTTCACAGCCTACCAATGCTCCTTCCCAGGTTGTATCATAAACCTGATGACAGCACTAATAGCATGTGCAAGATCAGGTCTAGTGCATACCATAGCGTACATCAATCTACCTACTACACTAGCATATAGGACCCTCGACATGTACTCCTTCTCGGCCTCTGACTGCGGTGCATAAGCTGATGATAGATGAACATTTGAAGCACTGGGAGTATTTAAGAGCTTTGCTGAAGACATGCCAAACCTCGACAGTATCTTCTGGATGTAGCTCTTCTCTGACAAGAAAAGCTTCTTCTTCGACCTGTCCCTGTAAATCTCCATACCCAAGATCTTCTGAGCAGCTCCCAAATCCTTCATCTCAAACTCAACACTAAGATGCCCCTTTAACTTCTGGATATCAGACTTCGACCTCGCAGCTATGAGCATATCATCCACATACAAAGCAAGATAGATCATCGAACCATCCCCCACCTTGTTGTGATACACACAACAATCATATGGACTTCTGTTGTAGCCCAGTGATAAGCCGTTAATTGCACATGTTTTTACCCCTATTCTGGAGCCGTTTGGGATGGTAATTTTCGTGTTTTAGACCGATTTCACGCTAGGTTGTGTTTGTTTGTGATATTTCAGGTCCTAGCAAGTGAAGGAAGGTTTTGGAGTGAGTTCGGGGTCGATTGGACGAAGATCGGGCGCGAGGCAAGTCGAAAAGGAAGCCACACGGGCACACCCACAACTCACACGGCCGTTCACGTGACCACTTTGGCCGTGTGAGATTGTGCGAGCCTTCACATGGCTTGCCCTGATATCCACACGGCCGTGTGAAGGAGTGCTTTGGCCGTGTGGAATTATGCAAGGCTTCACACGGCCAGGCAGGGTGATCCACACGGCCGTGTGACCCTGGCCGTGTAGGTTGACTGAAGTCCAATTAATCGATACACAGCGTTTTGAAGTCACACGGGCAACTGGGTATGCCACACGGCCGTGTGGCCCAGCCCGTGTGAGTCGGGAATTCCTGGTTTTAACCCAATTTCGGGCTGCAAGAGAGAGAATCAGACTTTTTGAGCAAAAACAGAGCCCTAGAGAGATAAAGTACGAAGAACACATCCTAGAAGCTATCTTGGAGCTGGGTTTCATCAAATCAAACTTGGAGATCGTCATAGGATGGAAATCATCATCCCAGAGCAGATTCTTCCCATTGTAATGAGTATGACTGCTTTGTACCTTGTTTTCCTCTCTCTCTCTCTCTCTCTCTATGGAGTAGAACCCCTCTCTCACTTGGGGATGAAGAACCCTAGTTCTATGTGTTAGGGATTGATTGTAATGACTTGGGATGATATTACTGTTTGATTTTAATCGAATGATGCATGTGTATTGAGTCAATTGAAGTCTAGTCAACTTTTCCTGATTCCTGCTGCAATCTGAGATAGATAGAATCTGATTAGGTTGCTAGAGTCTCATCATTCGGTAGTAGGAGATTGGCTATACGAGAGTTAGCCAGTTTACTACTTTGTACTGGAATCCAATTCCAGTAGTGGAGTTCTGTTCTTATTGCTTCAGCTTTCTATCCCGGTGAAGACTAATCGTCTGTCGGGTATTCAGACTGAGAGGGCTTGGTCAGCTTAAGAGATTCCAAGCTACTGTCGGATCTTCCGCAGTCTAATCAACAGTAAATCAACCCAGGGAAATACAATTGAAACCTAACTAAGGATCTAGGGGGACTCATTCCCGAGTGACTCTTACCTACTTGAGAAAACCGTACCAATTCCTGCTTTCTTTCTGCTTTTGGTTTTAAAACAACAATCACTTACTTTAGTTGGCTAGATAATAGATAATCACTGAGTAAGCAGTAGATCTAGACCTCGGGTTGATAATATCACTTGTCATTTTACTGCATTCCCGGTCTGCGATTACACTTGGTCGCAGATTGGTGTTGTGTTTTAGAGCATCAAGTTTTTGGCGCCGTTGCCGGGGGTGGCAGTTCCAGATTCCCCGGCCAGGACTACTTCTCTCAGCAGTTCGAGCAGCTGCGGCTCCAGAATCAGCAGCTCTATGACTGTCAGATGCAGTTTCAGCAGCAGTACTCGGCTCACCATGCCGAGTACCAGACCAGGATGGCAGCGTATGATGAGCGTCTGGACAGGATGGAGACCCAGCAGGGGATAGCCTTGGCGCGCATCGAGAGGGAGCACGCCCGAGCTAGGCGCATGTAGGAGGTCCAGGGGCATCTGCTCCAGCTGTTACCGGGCGAGCAGCCAGTCTGGAGGACTCCTTGGGAGGACTCTCCACTTCCACCTCCCGCAGCTGATGACGATGATGCATTCATGAATGACATCGATCTGGACAACCTCGACGACGAGTAGGTTGTACTCGTTGCCCATCTCAGTGTGTTTTGTTTTTCGTTTTAGACTTGTGTGTGTTTGCTCCATATGTGAGGAGCTTGAACTTAGTGTCGTTTGTTTTTGTTTTTTTCTTTTGTGGATTGTTTTTGCTGTAGCCGTCTGGGCTAACACTTATCCCTAACACAACGTGTGCTAGTGTGTTCTTGGTGTTCGATTCGTGCAGAACTGTCCATCTTCCTGGTTGTTTCTCGCTGGCTGGTCCACTTCCAGTCCCCCAGCAGTTTCAATCCGGTAACATCGTTCCCCTTATCTCTCCCTCTACTCCATTGAGGGCAATGTCGTGCTTAAGTGTGGGGGGGTGCTTTGTATCGGTTGGAATATATATTTGGGTGAGCCTAGTCCGCTGTCCGAATCTTATGATTTGAGGGCTCCAAGTACTGCTGTTTGATCATATTGGCACTGTGTTTTGATTGGTGAATTGAATGGTTTTCGGATTGATGCATGACAGCTTGATTGTGACTAGGACAACCTATAATGATGACTGAGACGTGCAGTAGAATTGTGTAGGGGTTCATTTTTTCAACTGTTTGCTTACCAACTGTGACTTGGATTGATTAACTGTTCTTGACAGTCGTTTATGCATCTAGTTCAGGGTATCAGAATGTGAGATAGAGCATATAGGTAGCCATGTGAGATTTGAGCCTGCTCTTTTCTTCCTTGTGCGATAGATCCCTCTTCTGTGTAGCATTCACGTTGTCACTAGCTAAGATGATGGGGGCATAGGATTAGCCCACGACCAAATTTGACTATCCTGATGTGTCATATCCCCTAGTAAGCCTTTTGAGCCGTGTGTTATCCTTTCTTTTGGTCTGAAATGAAAAAATTCACCCTTTGCATCTTTTAGAAGGTTCCACAGAGTGGTTTTTACATATTCTCTGCTGTTTCTGCTAAATTTGATGTGAGTGTTGGAGGTAGTGCTTAAAAGTTGGGCTGGGCATGTGTTTGAAATATGTGCAGAAGTGGTGGCTCTCTTAAGAAATGAAAAGAAAATGAAAGAAAAAAACAAAGAAAAATTGAAAGCAAAGAGAGCCACTACCAAAAATCTGAATAATGCCCAGTAAGTAGTGTTTCTTAGCAGTCTGGCTTGGAAATGCTGACATTTATACCTCTTTCGCTCTTGTGCTCTTGAGATATTGAGTAATGCAGAATAGCAGAAAGGAAATACCGGTTTGTTTGACTGTGATTGTGTGGGTTTGGAAATGTGGAACCTTGTGCTATGAATACTTCCACCACCTAAAAGGCCTTTTCCCCATGTCCAAGACCCTAGCCAGTCATTTGAACCTGTGTCTAAGACCTCCTGTAGTGGTGACACCCCATATGTGAACTCTATCATTTAGAGGCTGCCATCATGGTGAAGAGATGTTAGGGATTGAGAGAAATGACATGCGCATTTTTCGCATCAAATTGTCCTGACCCCACTGGTCGAGAGTGAGTGATTCATTTTCATATTCTATACACTTTTGTACCCCGGTGAGGACCTAGATTGCTCGGTCTCTATTCTGATGTCTTGATTTGGATGCATGAGTTGACTGTTTTGAGTAAGTGGTTGAGTCAAGTCTAGGTTGGTTGGTGAACAGAAGGGAGACTCTTCCTTTACTCGATTTTGCTGCACTCGAATGTCCTTTGTGGTGGTTGTCCAGGTTGCTATTGAAGTTGGTCAGGTATTGTTGTTTGAAAACCAGTACGATTCACGTATTCTGTGCCTATATGATTTGTACCCAATGTTGGTTGATTGAAATATGTGAGCTTACCTTGTGTCTGACTTGGTTTGCTTGGGGACAAGCAAACGGTTAAGTGTGGCGGAGTTTGATAAGCCGTTAATTGCACATGTTTTTACCCCTATTCTGGAGCCGTTTGGGATGGTAATTCTCGTGTTTTAGGCCGATTTCACGCTAGGTTGTGTTTGTTTGTGATATTTCAGGTCCTAGCAAGTGAAGGAAGGTTTTGGAGCGAGTTCGGGGTCGATTGGATGAAGATCTGGCGCGAGGCAAGTCGAAAAGGAAGCCACACGAGCACATCCACAACTCACACGGCCGTTCACGTGACCACTTCGGCCGTGTGAGATTGTGCGAGCCTTCACACGGCTTGCCCTGATATCCACACGGCCGTGTAAAGGAGTGCTTTGGCCGTGTGGAATTATGCGAGGCTTCACACGGCCAGGCAGGGTGATCCACACGGCCGTGTGACCCTGGCCGTGTAGGTTGACTGAAGTCCAATTAATCGATACGCAGCGTTTTGAAGTCACACGGGCAACTGGGTATGCCACACGGCCGTGTGGACCAGCCCGTGTGAGTCGGGAATTCCTGGTTTTAACCCAATTTCGGGCTGCAAGAGAGAGAATCAGACTTTTTGAGCAAAAAAAGAGCCCTAGAGAGAGAAAGTATGAAGAACACATCCTAGAAGCTATCTTGGAGCTGGGTTTCATCAAATCAAGCTTGGAGATCGTCATAGGAGTGGAAATCATCATCCCAGAGCAGATTCTTCCCATTGTAATGAGTATGACTGCTTTGTACCTTGTTTTCCTCTCTCTCTCTCTATGGAGTAGAACCCCTCTCTCACTTGGGGATGAAGAACCCTAGTTCTATGTGTTAGGGATTGATTGTAATGACTTGGGATGATATTACTGTTTGATTTTAATCGAATGATGCATGTGTATTGAGTCAATTGAAGGCTGATCAACTTTTCCTGATTCCTGCTGCAATCTGAGATAGATAGAATCTGATTAGGTTGCTAGAGTCTCATCATTCGGTAGTAGGAGATTGGCTATACGAGAGTTAGCCAGTTTACTGCTTTGTACTGGAATCCAATTCCAATAGTGGAGTTCTGTTCTTCTAGCTTCAGCTTTCTATCCCGGTGAAGACTAGTCGTCTGTCGGGTAGTCAGACTGAGAGGGCTTGGTCAGCTTAAGAGATTCCAAGCTACTGTCGGATCTTCTGCAGTCTAATCAACAGTAAATCCACCCAGGGAAATACAATTGAAACCTAAATAAGGAGCTAGGGGGACTCATTCCCGAGTGACTCTTACCTGCTTGAGAAAACCGTACCAATTCCTGCTTTCTTTCTGCTTTTGCTTTTAAAACAACAATCACTTACTTTAGTTGGCTAGATAATAGATAATCACTGAGTAAGCAGTAGATCTAGTGTAACACCCTACCCTATACGTTTTGCCTAACCATATTGTTCATACAATTGCAGCGGAATTAATCTCGGGCGTTACATTAATTATCAAAATTTACCCAAATAAAATTTCGACATGAATTACTCGCGTAATGGGCTAACAGTTCTTGCAACTTATCCTGCAAAATAATTCATCACAAACATATATACTCACAACCATATGCATTGGCTTTTCATAGCCATAGTCGCAGTTTCATACTACACAACTGCATACCATACTAATACAAGCCATAATCGTCATAACTTACACAATTACAAAAATATACACATATCGTCAACTTTCCACACCTGTGGATATCTCACACTACACCAGAAGCTAGTATGCACATGAAAAACGTTCTCAAAACATTTTTACAAAAAAGGTGTGGATCATTGGCCAAAATCCCGAGTAGTAGTCCAAGCACAGAATAGTTGAAGACCATACCTCATCCTGGCTTCAACTCTAGCTCCTCTCCCACCTAACACTTATCTACTGTTGCTGCTGATGATCTGCTTACACATAGCATAAGCAGAGAAGAAGAATAAAAGAGGGTCAGCTCATAGCTGAGTGAGATAATCATAGCATCGTGAGTTCATAACAGAGCATACCCCTACCATACACCTAACAAACAAGCCAAAGCACTGGGATCAGATCTCAGCCCTCCAACATCCCAATAGGCAAAAGACTCAATCACCTTGACTTATGCATATGCATCTTATCATGTGTTATTTTTAGGCGCCTGGCTACTCCCATGCTAATAACTCTCCCGGGAAACATACCCCACATCCCGTCGGATGTAGTCATACATACCCCAACATCCCGTCGGATGTGGTCATACATACCCTACACCACTATGGGTGTAGTCATACCCCGACACCGCTCTGGGTGTGGTCATATCTAGTAAGAATTCTTCAGTCACCACCACATGAGAGGTGTGACTATCATACATATCATAATAGAGTAATAGCATAGGGAGCCCTAATTACTATGTAGTTGACCGTGAGACCACAACACTCATATTTGGTATCCTTATACATGATTCATATCTCATCTTGCTTAATCATAATTCTTTACTTGCACATGTACTTGACCAGGCCACAATTGGCTCAACATAGGTAAATCAGGAGTCGTATAATTGCACTTCCTCGGGATAAACCCTCGTGCAAGTCATCCTCCTTAAAACATCATAATATCACCTTGGGAAGTTTATTCCCCCACTTATGGATCCAAATACAACCATAATATCACACCATGTCAAAACCCCTTATCGAACAACCATGAAGTCATATCAACAGTTAAGCCACAAATGGCAACATGTATGCAATCATCCACATAAACAAGGTTCATATCCATTAGGGCAAGTCAATAATATCATACAGCAGTCCAGGGTTCATCATATAGCACAAAAGTCCATACACCCCTAATCATGCCATTCTAGTTCACCTAGGTCAATTCTAAGCATCAATATAATTATCGTGATACGACAAACCCGGTATGCCGTGCTAATCCCTCACCAGTTTTGGCCGTTCAAACACCGGTTTTAGCTTCCCGTACTAAAACGTCAATTTCACGAACGAACCCCGAATTAAAATCCGAGACCGTCCTAATATCCCCTGCAGTATCCCCGTCAATATTAGTTCTAGGCTCCGCGTCAAATTCTTGATAAAAACACATCAAACCCTGGTCGGAGCTAAATTCAGCGGTTTGGACCCCGGCCTAAATAATAGCCGAAATTCAGGGATTAGAACTAGAGGATTGATTACCTCGCTGCAGGAAGCTCGTATATGAAATTTGGGCTCAATCCGGCTTCCGGATACTCCGAAACCCTAATTTGGCAGATCGGGAATTCAAGAAATTCCTGAACCAAAAACTCGTTTTAAAGCTCTAAATCGATAAATCACGATGTATAGATGAATTAGGCATTACTTACGGGATTTTTTTTGGATGGTTAGAGCTCATAACTCAAGCTCCACTAATTCTATCCGAGTGCCCTGTGCGCGGTTGGTTTCTCGGTCCAGGAATAATGTTACGGAAGAAGAAGATGATAATGGACGTGTGTGGGGGGGGGGGGGGGGGGGGGGGGGGGGAATTAATATATATGCCGGCCGCTTAATTAATATATATATAATTAATACGTATACTTATCCGATCGATCGATAATCCAATTTTCGCCGAAATAGTGTCGAAATGCTCGATTTTAAATCGCGAACTTTCTAGCGATCGAAATATGGGTTTTGCCGGAACGGGATGTTACAATTCTCCCCTCCTTAAAAGATTTCGTCCCCGAAATCTAATCTTGAGTCAATAGTACATATCCGCTCGTTCCCCCCTAACCTACACTATCACAAATCTTGTTACTACCTTACCTTTAGGTTAGGAGATTCATAACATAGAGAGTAACACATAACACCTCAAGTTCCCATGTTTAGGTTTCAAAAACCTATACTGGGCTATCACAACAAAAGCACATCAATAAGTTCAAAACATAACTTACTAAGCAAGATTGTTAACCTGCAAAGTATGTCGCTACCAACTCAGGGTACTTCTCTCGCATACTTGCTTCAGTCTCCCAGGTAGCACTCTCACTTTCTTGATTCCTCCACACAACCTTCAACGTTGGAATTTCCTTCCTACGAAGAGTTTTAACCTGATGGCCAACAATCTGAACTGGAACCTCCTCAAAAGTCAAATCTGGACCCAACTCGATCTCCTCTGGTTGTATAACATGGGAAGGATCCACTTTGTACCTCTTCAGCATACTAACATGAAATAAATTGTGGATTTGGGATAGTTCTGGAGGCAATGCCAACTTATAAGCCACTGGTCCAATCTTCTCTATGATTTCATAGGGTCCAATATACCGAGGTGCAAGTTTCCCTTTCTTACCAAATCTCATTACCCCTTTCCATGGTGACACTTTGAGAAATACTTTCTCACCCACATCGAAATTAACTTCACGCCTACTCGTGTCAACATAAACTTTCTGTCGATCTTGAGCCACCCTCAAACGCTCCCTGATTTCCCTGACCTTATCAACTGTGATCTGAACTATCTCTGGCCCTGAGATAAGCCTTGCTCCTTCTACATCCCAACATAATGGTGTTCTACACTTCCTCCCATAAAGTGCTTCATATGGTGGAACACCCAAGCTACTATGGTACTGGTTGTTGTAAGCAAACTCAATTAAGGGCAAATGGTCAATCCATGATTCCTCCCATTGCATTACACATGATCGAAGTAACTCCTCCAAGGTAAGGATGGTTCGTTCACTCTGCCCATCTGTTTGAGGATGATAAGCTGAAGTAAAATGTAATTTAGTTCCCAAGGCATCATGTAAACTTTGCCAAAACCGAGATGTGAAGCTCGGGTCTCGATCAGAGACAATAGAAATTGGCACACCATGCAATCTGACGATCTCCTTAATATATAGTTGAGACAAAGTCTCCAGTGATGGTTTCCATCTAATGGGTAAAAAGTGAGCCGATTTGGTCAGTCGGTCCACAATCACCCATACTGCATCTTTTCCCCTTGATGATGGGAGACCATATACAAAATCCATTGTGATTCTTTCCCACTTCCATTCTGGAATTGGAAGTGGTTGCAGTTTTCCCACGGGAGCTTGATGTTCTGCCTTAACTTTCTGACATACTAGACATGTGAAAACATGTTCAGCCGCTTCCTTTTTCATCCCACGCCACCAAAAATATGGTTTGATCGTGTGATACATTTTAGTTGCTCCTGGGTGCATAGCATAAGCAGAAGAATGAGCTTCATCTAGGATCTCTTTTCTCAAGTTATCAACATTAGGAACACATGCTCTTCCATTCATCTTCAACATGCCATCTACCATTTCAAATGGGCTTTCATTTCCTTCCTCAATGTCTTGAATGATTTTTGCCAACTCTGGGTCCTCCTTCTGTTTCTCACAAATTTTGTCGTGCAACAAAGGTCGAATGTTCAACCAAGATAGTAACCCTGTCACACCATCTACTTCCAAATTCACATTCATTGCCCTCAAATCAACTAGATACGTTATATTCTTCTTGCCTTTTCTGCTCAGAGCATCAGCAACTACATTAGCTTTACCTGGATGGTAATCAATGGTACAATCATAATCTTTCAACAACTCTATCCATCTCCTCTGGCGACTATTTAAATCCTTCTGATCCATAATATACTTCAAGCTTTTATGATCAGTGAGGATTTTAAAAGTCTCACCATACAAATAATGTCGCCAAATCTTGAGAGCAAATACCACCGCTGCCAATTCTAAGTCATGAGTGGGATAATTTACTTCATGAGGACGCAATTGCCTAGAGGCATATGCGATAACTCTTCCATCTTGCATTAGCACACAACCCAATCCTTGATACGAGGCATCACTATACACCACAAACTCTCCATGGTTCGAAGGTAATGCAAGTACTGGTGCTGTGGTCAATCTCTTCTTCAGTTCATCAAAACTCCTTTGACATGATTCATCCCAAACATACTTAGTATTCTTCCTCAACAGTTTAGTCAATGGTGCAGCAATTTTAGAAAATCCTTCGACAAACCGCCGATAATAACCAGCCATGCCAAGAAAACTTCTCAACTCCGACATATCTTTTGGTGGAGCCCAACTCACCACTGCTTCCACCTTTTTCGGATCCACCTCGACACCTCTTCCAGAAATTACATGTCCCAGAAATATTACCTCCTTCAGCCAAAACTCACATTTTGAGAATTTTGCATATAATTGTTTCTCCCTTAGAATTTGAAACACAATTCTAAGGTGAGTTTTGTGCTCCTCCTCGCTTTTAGAATAGATGAGAATATCATCTATGAACACAATCACAAACTTATCAAGATATTCATGGAAAACTCTGTTCATAAGAGCCATAAATACCGCTGGTGCATTAGTGAGTCCAAAAGGCATTACCAGGAACTCATAATGCCCATATCTTGTTCTAAAAGCTGTCTTTGAAGTTGCTCTATCTGCCACTTTCAATTGATGGTATCCAGACCTCAAATCAATCTTAGAAAAGACTGATGCACCCTGCAATTGATCAAACAAATAATCTATTCTTGGAAGGGGATAACGATTCTTCACTGTTGCTTTATTCAACCTCCGGTAGTCAATGCACATTCTCATGGAGCCATCTTTCTTCTTGACAAACAAAACCGGTGCACCCCAAGGTGAGATGCTAGGTCGAATAAACCCCTTGTCTAGCAATTCTTGCAATTGTTCTTTAAGCTCCTTCAGCTCAATTGGTGCCATTCTATATGGTGCCATTGAAATTGGTGTTGTGCCAGGTACCAATTCAATATCAAACTCTACTTCCCTTTCTGGTGGAAGGCCGGGAAGTTCTTCGGGGAATACATCAGGGATCTCCCTTACCACCTCTACATCCTCAACCTTCTTATCATTTACTATAGTAACTTGAGCAAGAAAGGCTTCACAACCTTCCTTCACTAATCGAAAAGCTTCCAAGGCAGAAAGAAAACCATGAGTCTCCTTTTTCTTAATGCCTCGGAATACAATAGGACCTTTATCTGGTGTGCTGAATAACACTTCTTTCTTTTGACAATCCACAACAGCTCCATGTGTTGCCAGAAAGTCCATTCCAAGGATGACATCAAATTCATCAAAAGGTAGCAGAATTAAATCTGCTGCTAGGAAAGCTCCTTCCACACAAATGAAGGAACTTCTAATAACTGAGTCTACCTTCAAGGTATCTCCCACAGGTGTTTTAACACATAAGGTATAACCTAGCTTATCTGGAACTAAGCGTAGCATATGTGCAAACGTATATGACATGAATGAGTGAGAGGAACCAGTATCGATCAAAGCATATAATTGCTTGCCAAGGATAGAAAGCATACCAGTCACAACTTCTGGTGCCACTTCTGCCTCACCTCGAGTCATTGCATAAACCCTTGGTGCTCCCTGTGCTCTGGTACCCTGCGTACCACTTCCTGATGGCTGATTTCGACCACCACCTCTACCACCCTGTGAACCACCACGACTACTCTGAAATCCACTACGGCCTCCCTGGTAACCACCCCTGAATGGGGCTCTACTCATTTGCACTGAAGGCTCGGACTGTGTAGCTCTTACTTCTCTCGCATGCGGGCAATCCCTCATGATGTGCCCAGGTTGGCCACAGTGAAAGCATACACCAGAAAATCTCCTACACTCTCCAATATGCCTCTTCTGACAAACTTGACAAAATGGAAATTGTGTGGCTGAGGAAATTGGTGCCCTGTATGATGTTCCCGACATAGATTGACTTGGTGTTCTCCCAAAACTGCTAGGACCTCTCCTGGGTGGGTAACGAGGTCCAGCATAATTTACTCCAAACTTCCTCTTCTTCTCCTCTTCTTTGGCCTTGTGTTCCTCTCGGCTCTCAACTTCATAGGCTTCATACTTAAGTGATGCCTCCTTGATTGTGGCCATGCTCTCTTCATCAACCCTGTGGATCTTTTCTTTCAATCCTATGCGCAGACCATGCAAGTATCTCATCTTCTTCTTATGCTCAGTATCCGCCAACCCATCCTCAAAGTAAAGTAGTCGAACAAACTTGATGGTGTACTCAATAACTGTCATATTCTCCTGCTTAAGGTTGGCGAATTCATTGTTCTTTGCCCTGATAAAAGCTTCGGGAAGAAACTCTGTCTTAAAGGCCTTCAGGAACTCCTCCCAGGTGAACTGAACTCGTTCACCATTAACTCTAGAGACTGAGGACCACCAGCTCCTCGCGTACCCCTTTAGGAGAAAAACAATATATTGTACTTTTTCCTCTGGGGTCGCATAAAGATATTCAAACACATCTTCCATCTCCCTCAACCACTCTACCACAGCATCCGGACTCATATCTCCTTTAAAGTCCCTACCACCCAAACTCTTCATCTTTGCATAGTCTAATACTGGCGGTCTTGCATCAACCGCCCCCACTCCTCTCGACTGGTTAGTAGGAACATTTTCACAACTTCCGTGCGAGCTACAATGAAATATTAGCCTTAGATTAATCCACACAAAATTCATTCTTCACCAAATCTCCCACTTGGTTAAAACAAAAAAATTTCCAAAATAATTACTTGAAAACAATGAAGTTCAAAACTCAATTTTGAAAACCATGATGCAAGTAATTTCATCCAACATACCAATATACATAATCACGTAAAACTCAATTCCCAGTTTAAGTCATTATGGGGTACTCCCCTCCTTAGGAGTGTTTAACCTCCCATAGGGTATAGTACGCCATAATAGCAAAAAGAGGGAACCGGGCTCTGATACCAAACTGTAACACCCTACCCTATACGTTTTGCCTAATCATATTGTTCATACAATTGCAGCGGAATTAATCTCGGGCGTTACATTAATTATCAAAATTTACCCAAATAAAATTTCAACATGAATTACTCGCGTAATGGGCTAACAGTTCTTGCAACTTATCCTGCAAAATAATTCATCACAAACATATATACTCACAACCATATGCATTGGCTTTTCATAGCCATAGTCACAGTTTCATACTACACAACTGCATACCATACTAATACAAGCCATAATCGTCATAACTTACACAATTACAAAAATATACACATATCGTCAACTTTCCACACCTGTGGATATCTCACACTACACCAGAAGCTAGTATGCACATGAAAAACGTTCTCAAAACATTTTTACAAAAAAGGTGTGGATCATTGGCCAAAATCCCGAGTAGTAGTCCAAGCACAGAATAGTTGAAGACCATACCTCATCCTGGCTTCAACTCTAGCTCCTCTCCCACCTAACACTTATCTACTGCTGCTGCTGATGATCTGCTTACACATAGCATAAGCAGAGAAGAAGAATAAAAGAGGGTCAGCTCATAGCTGAGTGAGATAATCATAGCATCGTGAGTTCATAACAGAGCATACCCCTACCATACATCTAACAAACAAGCCAAAGCACTGGGATCAGATCTCATCCCTCCAACATCCCAATAGGCAAAAGACTCAATCACCTTGACTTATGCATATGCATCTTATCATGTTTTAATCATAGGCGCCTGGCTACTCCCATGCTAATAACTCTCCCGGGAAACATACCCCACATCCTGTCGGATGTAGTCATACATACCCCAACATCCCGTCGGATGTGGTCATACATACCCTACACCACTATGGGTGTAGTCATACCCCGACACCGCTCTGGGTGTGGTCATATCTCGTAAGAATTCTTCAGTCACCACCACATGAGAGGTGTGACTATCATACATATCATAATAGAGTAATAGCATAGGGAGCCCTAATTACTATGTAGTTGACCGTGAGACCACAACACTCATATTTGGTATCCTTATACATGATTCATATCTCATCTTGCTTAATCATAATTCTTTACTTGCACATGTACTTGACCAGGCCACAATTGGCTCAACATAGGTAAATCAGGAGTCGTATAATTGCACTTCCTCGGGATAAACCCTCGTGCAAGTCATCCTCCTTAAAACATCATAATATCACCTTGGGAAGTTTATTCCCCCACTTATGGATCCAAATACAACCATAAGATCACACCATGTCAAAACCCCTTATCGAACAACCATGAAGTCATATCAACAGTTAAGCCACAAATGGCAACATGTATGCAATCATCCACATAAACAAGGTTCATATCCATTAGGGCAAGTCAATAATATCATACAGTAGTCCAGGGTTCATCATATAGCACAAAAGTCCATACACCCCTAATCATGCCATTCTAGTTCACCTAGGTCAATTCTAAGCATCAATATAATTATCGTGATACGACAAACCCGGTATGCCGTGCTAATCCCTCACCAGTTTTGGCCGTTCAAACACCGGTTTTAGCTTCCCGTACTAAAACGTCAATTTCACGAACGAACCCTGAATTAAAATCTGAGACCGTCCTAATATCCCCTGCAGTATCCCCGTCAATATTAGTTCTAGGCTCCGGGTCAAATTCTTGATAAAAACACATCAAACCCTGGCCGGAGCTAAATTCAGCGGTTTGGACCCCGGCCTAAATAATAGCCGAAATTCAGGGATTAGAACTAGAAGATTGATTACCTCGCTGCAGGAAGCTCGTATATGAAATTTGGGCTCAATCCGGTTTCCGGATACTCCGAAACCCTAATTTGGCAGATCGGGAATTCAAGAAATTCCTGAACCAAAAACTCGTTTTAAAGCTCTAAATCGATAAATCACGATGTATAGATGAATTAGGCATTACTTACGGGATTTTTTTTGGATGGTTAGAGCTCATAACTCAAGCTCCACTAATTCTATCCGAGTGCCCTGTGCGTGGTTGGTTTCTCGGTCCAGGAATAATGTTACGGAAGAAGAAGATGATAATGGACGTGTGTGGGGGGAGAATTAATATATATGCCGGCCGCTTAATTAATATATATATATATATATATATTATATATAATTAATACGTATACTTATCCGATCGATCGATAATCCAATTTTCGCCGAAATAGTGTCGAAATGCTCGATTTTAAATCGCGAACTTTCTAGCGATCGAAATATGGGTTTTTCCGGAACGGGATGTTACATCTAGACCCCGGGTTGATAATATCACTTGTCACTTTACTGCATTCCCGGTCTGCGATTACACTTGGTCGCAGATTGGTGTTGTGTTTTAGAGCATCACCCAGCTAAAGCATGTAACTATCAAATCTCTTGTACCACTTCCTCGGAGATTGCTTAAGTCCATACATGGACTTCTTCAGCTTACAAACATGGTCTTCTTTTCCCGGAACCTCGAATCCTTCTGGCTGAGTCATGTAAATTTCTTCCTCCAACTCTCCATGTAGGAAAGCTGTCTTCACGTCTAGCTGCTCGAGCTCCAAGTCATAATGTGCCACTATTGCTAGTAGCACTCTGATCGATGTATGTCTGACCACTGGTGAGAAAATCTCATTGTAGTCAACTCCTTCCCTCTGCGAGAAGCCACGTGCAACCACCCGAGCTTTAAATTTCATGCCCTCTTTAGAAGTGATTCCTTCCTTCTTCTTGTAGATCCACTTGTTTGTAACAATCTTCCTTCCCTGTGGTCGTTTGACTAGCTCCCAAGTCTGATTCCTGTCATGGGATTCCATCTCATCTCCCATTGCGGAAAGCCACTGATCAGCTTCGCCACCTGAAACAGCTTCTCTATAGGACTGTGGCTCACCTGCATCCACTTCTTCAGCATCCTGAAATAATACGCCACCACGTCCTCGAAACCATACCTCTCTGGAGGTACTCCTGCAGTCGCTCTCTTTGGTCTATCGGAAGCTATAGACTGTTGAGCTCCTGCACTGGACCTTGAAGTTTCTTGCTTTGTAGAAACATCCTCATGTTGATATTCTCCACCTTGGTGCTCAAACTCACTCTCATTGAGAGTTTGCAGCTCCACCTGCTTATCAACATTCCTGCTACCTTCAACAACAGTAACCTTCAACATGGGGTTAAACATAGACTTCTCATCAAATATCACATTTCTACTGAGTATAACTCGATGCTCAGAAGGTGACCAGACTTGAAATCCCTTAACTCCATCTCCGTAACCCACAAATACACCCTTCTTTGCCCTTGGGTTTAGTTTACCCTCATCCACATGATAATAAACAGGACACCCAAAAACTTTCAATGAAGAGTAATCAGCAGGCTTACCATACCACACCTCATAAGGAGTCTTCAACTCGATACCTGTGTGAGGTCCACGGTTGATCAGGAAGCACGCCATGTTCACTGCTTCTGCCCAGAATCTTCTCTCTAGTCCAGCATTAGAGAGCATGCATCGTGCTCTCTCCAACAATGTATGGTTCATCCTTTCTGCAACGCCATTCTGCTGTGGTGTATCTCTCACAGTCCGATGACGGGCAATCCCTTCATCCTTGCAGAATTCGTTGAACTCAGAATTACAGAACTCCAGACCATTGTGCGTTTGCAGCTTCTTGATCTTCTTCCCGGTCTGATTCTCCACCAATGTCTTCCACTGCTTGAACTTCGTGAAAGCCTCACTTTTCTGCTTCATCATGAAAATCCAAGTAAATCTCGAATAATCATCAATAATAGACAGAAAATACATGCTGCCTCCAATGGATTCAACTCGTGAAGGACCCCAACAGTCACAGTGGAGGTAATCTAGTATCCCCTTCGTCCGGTGGATACCCTTCTTGGGAAACTTGCTGCGATGTAGCTTCCTAAACACACAATGCTCGCAGAATTCCAAATTCTGCACCTTGTGCCCGCAAAGAAGATCCCTCTTCGACAGAATTAGCATTCCCCGTTCACTCAACTCCACCTTTTCCTTTGAAACTTAAACCCTTGTTGTCGAGTAGACTCAAGGAGATCAGGTTCTTTGTCATTCATGGAACATGCCTGACATCATTCACGGTACAGAATGAACCATCATGTGCCCGAACCTTTATGGACCCGATTCCAACAACCTTGCATACATCTCCATTTGCAATGACCACGTTACCACCATCTATCTGCTCGTAGGTTGTGAAGCAATCCCTTTTCGGAGACATATGGTATGAGGCTGCAGTATCCAGAAGCCACACATCCCCACGATGTGCCTTCTCATCTACAGCTAAGGCGAGATCGTCTTCAGAACTGTTGGTCACTTCTGCCACGACAACTGAACCTTGTTTCTTTTGTCGCCCTCTTCTCTTGGGACAGTTGTACTTCCAATGCTCCACTTCCTTACAGTTGTGACAAGCATCACCTGGCTGTGGACCGGGACCCTTGGAATTCTTGTTCGAATACCCTTTACCAGATTTCTTCTTTCCCTTTCCACCTGTAACAGCCAAACCCGATGCCTCACTACCTGTACCAGATTCGGGCGCCTTATGTCTGATCTCTCTCGTATGAAGAGAAGACCTGACATCTTCCAACGACACGCTTTCTTTACCAGCAATAAAAGAATCAACGAAATTCTCATATGAACTCGGCAAAGAAACCACTAGGATTAGGGCAGCATCCTCGTCATCAACTTGAACATCTATATTACGCAGATCCAACAAAATAGAGTTAAGCTGTTCAAGATGTTCCCTCAAAGGCGTACCTTCTTGCATCCTCAAGCTGAACAACCGTTGCTTGAAATGCAGCTTGTTGGTTAGAGACTAAGTCATGTACAGACTCTCTAGTCATGGATGGATCACACATACACCACATTGGAATTGGCCATTACTTGGCCAGGATTTTGTGAGGAGTTGTGGGCTCGCTTTGGGATTTCTGAGGGAGCTTCGTGTCACGAGGCTCTGGCCAAGATCAAGCAAACTGGATTTCTAAGTGATTACCTTCTGGATTTCGAGAAGCTAGGTAACCGGTGCTTAGGGTGGACCGAATAAGTGATGGTGGACTCCTTTATCGGTGGACCTAAGCTGAAGATTTCTGATGCCAAGCCATCCGCATGTTTAGACCAAAAATTGTACGGGAGGCAATTCGACTTGCCAATGTGAAGAATGAGGAGTTGACAAAGCATAGGGGAGTAACACGAAATCCATCGGGATGCCCAGTAGAGGCGGCGATCGAGCCTAATCTTGCACCGCCTCGATTCGTGCCAAAGCGGAATCCTACCGCACAAAGGATGTCTCAAGAGGAATTCGCACAATGGAGACCACAAGTATTATGCTTCCATTGCGATGATCGCTTCATCATTGGGCATCGATGCACCAATACCAATGTTCTCCTCATAATTGGCGCATGCGAGGAAGGAGATGAAGGCCAATTCATCCACGAGGATGACCAACCTTGAATGCAATGTTGCGCTTAAGGGGTGAATAATGTTATGAGACGGCCTATCATGAAAATTTGGCATTTTCTGACCCCATTTATTTTAGTAGTTTATTTAGTTAAGTTTGTATTTCAGTTAAAAATACGCTTTTACGCTTCTAGGTCAACAAAATGCTTTTACGCAAAAACTCAGTTTTTATAACTAATGTAGTTAAAAGCGTGCTTTAAACCTTAAAAACTTACTATTTTACGCTTCTATATCACTAAAACGCTTCTGCGTAGAAACGCACTTTTGACTACATTGCTTATAAGTTCATTAGACCTCTAACAATTTTCGTAAAACATTCACATTTTTGTTATGGACTCGTCCAGAATGATTGTAACTAATTTAAATTCTCTAACAAGCATATGATTCTAGATTCGTTAACTATAGACGTACCTATAAACAAGGGCACCTTGAACTTGGAGCGATCCCAGGTTCGCTAAGTAGTACTTAAACCACAAAAAATAAACCTATATCATCCTTATTAAAAAAAAACTTTAGACATACCTTTCATATGTTACCTCTAATTTTATCCTAATGTGTTTTTCATTTGACACAAGATATAATTGTTAGTGTTGAATTTTGAAGGCTTAATCGTGAAATGTCCCCGGACTATAGTACTATATGGCATAGTTAGTAAAATACGGAACGTCAAAGTTATGTATAATATACGTACGGGTATTTTACTTCATCTCTAAACTATTGTTACGTTTAATAGTGCGTTAATAGTCATAAATATATAAAAATAATTATTTAAAAATAAATAAATATATAAAATAGTAAAGTTAACAATTTAATTCATTGAATACAGATATTAAACGTGTTATACATGTTATATACGTCAATAATATAGATACAAAAATTTTAAACGGATAAATTACATACGAGTATATATAGAAGTATTTATTGTTGTATAGTTACAGGTCGAGAACCCTTGGCAACAAAAAAAATCATGTTGCATTGTGTCTAAGCCCAAACAAGATAGGGTAGAATAAACCGCTTAATGATCGATTCTACCATGTGGCGGGATGGGAACATGCGATGGGTAACATGGATGAATGATAAAATCACATTGAAGCATGGCGAGATGAGGAAAAAATGTGAATGAGCGGAGGATGTAGAACATAGTAGAGCATTGGGTCGTGTTTTATTAGAAAATTAGATATCATAAAATAAATTCATATTTTTTTACCATATCAATCGTACATGTCGATTTTTTAATATAGTAAATTATCAATAATAGAGTATACATCCATACCAATAACATATTACTCACTTTCAGATAAAATATATACCAATCTGCGAGAAATTCATCGCTCATTTGGTTGTGCAAATCGTTTTTCACCTTTTTCATTATTGAAAAGGTTCTCTCCATAGTAGCTGTTGAAACTACCAATGTCAACATTAGACTAATCAATCGACTAATCGATTTGTATTGTGTGTCTATCCCTATTATGGTTCCATTGTTTGTTTTTTCTTTAGACGATAATAATTGGAGCTAGAATTTCTAGATTAAATTTAGAATTGTGATTTGAATATGTTGATCAGACTCATTTTCCTAATTACATACAATTTTATTACAAAATAACACTACGTCGAATGGCTAAATTCGATAAACTTATAAGGATTATACTAACTCCGAATCTAGAGGAGGCTGGGTCGTGCCTGAGTGGCCACCCCTAGATCCGCCACTGATGGGACCTATTTTAGAGTCTGACTATGAACAAAAACATATGTGGCTTCCAAGTGAGACAAAGGACGGCTGATTTGAGCTTAGCAGAATTGTTTGGTCTCTCCATGTACAATGGAAAAGACAAAGGTGCATCACCAGTTGCCACACATATATATAGTTTAATTTGTTGTTTGTCTTGGTGTCCGAGGCCATGTGTTTCCAATCCTACACGACACAAGTTATTCGGTGGGGGTACGGCGGTCTTTCTACAGTTTGTCATTTTTTTGCTGTATTTGATTAAGATTACACATTTACAATTTTATATTTCCTACGTTAAAACAAAAAAATTAGTGGTTTATAGTTTAGTAGTATCGTTATAGAACTGTTGGTTGATAGAATCGTCCATGCATTATAGTATAAAAACGTATATAATATACAAATTTAGTACTAAATTTATCACCAATCATAAACCATTTCAAATCCATGTCATTTATCACCAATAATTCTTACAAGTCAATCAAACTATCTCACACAATAAACCATACAAATTTTGTTTATTAATTTTAGTTAGTAATCAGGGTGGCGATCCGTAGTAGACAACACAAAGTCGACAAGGAGGCTGGTAAACGAAGAAGAGGAAACATGGATAAAATTAGTCATTTAAGCTGGATAATCTTAGTTTACATTATAAAAAATTTCTCAATTTTTTGTGTGGTTAAAATAATATACTAGTGAGGCAGTCAAATCGGGATGGTTCATATGATTTTATGCCAAACCTTAAAAATCATAGGTCCATCCCAAGACGTCCAAGCAAGTGAACCGAACTAGTATGATAACTGGTTTGGTGATTCTATTGGTTATGCAGTGGTAAGGTTCAGTTCTTGTAATAAGGAACTAATTAAGACTTCACTATTCTCTTCCATTATCTCAATCTTTGGCTTCGGGTCTTCTAACCAACATCATTTGAAAATTGAAACGAACTATGTGAATTTTCTCGTTGGCTTATGTTGGAATCTTAGAATTAGAAACATATTATAATCACTGTACCTAACTAACTACCTCTTCAGTTTCGGGACGAACAATAAGTAATGGCCGGACAATGGTAGGCTTAAATGTAGGGCCGGCCGGCCAACGAATAAGAATGTCGACAGACGACAATGGCCGGCAATACCAAGATTAAGGTGGTGATAAAGATAAGCAGGTCATACAATACAAGAAGTGAAGAAAGTGTCACTGACAGATTCAAACGTGTCACAGGTCGATGCAATCAGCAAGTACATCAAGAGAATTGTTGCAAAAAAAGTGTTTGAAATGCTAGAAAGAGATGTTGATAAAAATTTGGAAGAAATGTTTCCAGGCTGAAGCTTCAGCTTATAAAAGCTTGTCTCTTAATGCTAAATTAAGGCCAAATATGTATTAACAAAGATCTGTAGAAACCCAATATCATAATATAATATAATAGTGGTAGGATGCGTGTAAATTTTTTGTTCCAAAAAAATATCTAAATGGATGTCATCTTGTTTAACACACAAAAAAAAAATACAATTTTCTCAAAGCATAATTTTTTAAAATTCGATTTTAAAACGAATGAGATTGTATGTTAAAGATTTGTAGAAGATTAGGAAAAAAAAATTAACTGCTGCCTAAAATTTTTGCATCAGCATCCAAAAAACGCTTCGATTATCCTACAAAATCATTGATTTTTCTTCGTACCCTATGCTAAAGTAAACCCATCAATATTATTGAATTGTGAAGTTCTGCACTACCTTAAATTCTGCATAGCAATTAGCAATCCAGTGCAAAGAAAATGAACTCCTTTGGGAAGATGAGATACCAACAACCCAAATTATACCAATTGGTGGTATGCGGAATAATTCGATTCGCCGGCTTTCCTCACTCTATAAAAAAAATAAAAATAACACAAAATTGGGGATTGCACCAAGTGTATGTATCCCGTACGAAAGCCCCAGTAATTAAATTAAATATATAATAATGCCCACAACAATATGACCTAGGTGGGAAATAAACTAAAAAATTCTTGAAAGATAAACAAATAGGCGTGATTAGGATCATGATTAAGACGTCAAAGTGGCTGTTAGGTTGTGAGTCTAATGCTATTTAATTTATTTTGTGGGTCAATAATAAACTCGCTCGGCTCGCCCATTCATGCCGGGCGGGCCAGCCTGTCATGTCATCTCCCCGCCAAAAGACCCAATTCTTCGCCCGCCAAGACTGAAAAACAGCAACCTTCCCCGGGGTAAATTACGTCCATGGTCACTTAACTCTCTCATAGTTATTATTTTGGCCACTAAAGCTTACCTTAGTTCCCAACATCCCTTACATGTTATTATAACCATAATGATATCTCCTAGGATGGCAGAAAAATACTCAATAGTTTGGGTATTGTCAGAACCAATCTTAGTATGGGGTAAAATTAGGTTACAGACTCATACCCAGCTTTTCAGTTTGGATTTAAATTGGACTCGTAGCATTAGGTACATAAAACAAAATGGATACCCGATTCTAATGCAAATTTTATTTTATTAGTTTTGTCATGAAATAAATAGAAAGGTGGAAACACCATCATTAAATGTGTAACAGGGTTGAAACCTGAAACCGTCAATGAGATGCCCGATATTATTATATTTTAGTGTGTCCATTCATCTGGACCCAAATGAGCTAACACAAATTGAATCCATTTTATACCCAATCCACAAATCCAAAACTATTAACAATGCATATGAGTCCATTTGGGTCTGACCCAGTACTCATACGAGTCATGATATTTTGTTCAAATTATCCAACAAGTCAACTCGTTACCATTATGAATACCTCCTTATGTACTCATTGTTTGCGTTATGTATAAACGAATATAAATAGGCAAGTTGCCTTCAAACTCGAGTGATAAAATTTCCAAACAAAAGTCATAGTGCCAGGTTTAGGAGTGTGCAATGGTCCGTCCCGGACTAGACCAAACTCATTCGATCCCATAATGAAAGTAATTTTAGAACCAAGGACTGAACCATCATTGCATAGGATTTGATTTGGTCTTATTTGATCTGATCCAAATATCAATTCGTCCATTTTTCTTCAATACTTATAAAATTCATAACATCAAAGACCAAAAGACATTATATATTGTTCGAACCGAGACAGACCAAATCGTTGCACCAAAACTGAAAATTAGTAACTCAATAAATTAAACTGTAAGTGGTTTAGAGGACCAGACTAGAACTTATGAAACAACCTAGTGACTTTCACGTGTATTTGCTTCACAGTCAAACTAACACACCCGAACCGAGGAAATGAGGGGGGCACATTTTTTGTACACATTTCTCAATTTCTAGAGGAGAAAGAAAGACAAACAACCTTGAATAATCAAACCCCCACAATTGGGGATTAAACAAAAACACAAAATGGGGAAAGAAGAAGCATACGAAACGAAAGGGGGATGGGGAGGAAGAATGGACAAAATTCAGCATAAAGTCTGCTCTTCAGCACTCCCTTGGAATTGAATCTTCTCTCTGTATATATATTCTTTTCTCCAACAGATCAGAGTCCCAAATCTTTACACCATCCCCCATCTCTCTCCAGCTTCTCCCATTTCACACTCCACCACCGCCATGGAGACACTAGTTCGCAGCACCACCACCACCTTCGCCCGCCGGCGGTCGAATGGATACGAGCAGCTTGACCCTTACTACGAACCCACCACCGCCCCTCAACACCACCACGACGACAACGACGACGTTTCCTCCTTCCCCTGCACCCCCAAGAAGCGCACCCCATCCAGGCGCCGGGTCGCCGCCACGGCTTTGGACCAGAGAACGCCGGCGCGGGCGACTATGGCGGTGGCTTGGTCGCCTGGGTACAGAATCACGAGGGCGAGGCAGAGGCAGATATTCCTGAGGTCGTACCAGTTGGCTTCGGGGAGCAAACTTCAGAGGCGGCTGTCGAGAACAGGGAGGCTGAAGAAAGTGGCGGTGAAGGTGAAGATGGTGGTGGCTTCGCTGGTGGTTTCGTTCATGAAAGTCGGCGGCGGGTTGAGATCGTCTTGTAGCTCTAAGGTGGCCACTTGCGTCGCCTCCCCCGTTAAAATTAGCAGGTTTTGCTGATCCCCTGTTTCCTAATTGGCTGTCCTCTGCCTCTGCCTCTGCTCCGCGGGTAATAAGATTATTAAGAGCTACTGATTGGATTGGGGTTCGATTGGAACGGATTGATGTTCATCCCAGGAGGGAAATTTCCAACTCCGATCAGGAATTATTTGGGTTTGTTCATAGTGTATGATTCTGGTGGTGTTGTTGAATTTATCAGAGGTATAATGCTTGTTCAGCCGCGGCGGCTTCCTTTACTCTGTTTTCTTCTTTTTGCAATCCTTTTTTACTCATTGGGCAAACGAAAAGAGAGGTTCTTTGCGTAATCCCCATTAACCATATGACCATGGGAAATAAACTTAATTTTTTCTTTTTTGAAAGATACACAAAGAGTTGTGATTAGGATGATTATTAAGACGTCAAAGTGCCGGTTAGATGTGAATCTATTGTTGTTTTTGTGGGTCAATGAAGCCGAGCTCAAATGTTTGAATATGTTATTCTTCAGGAAGCGTCATTTTATTCTTAATAGATAGTCTTATATCGCATTGATCGGACTAGTCAGTTATATGCAAAATATTCTCTTAAAGTACACTATTTTCATTTGTAATTAGTGGACGAAAATATTACAAAATCCATAAGGTCAGACGGAAACTTTTAGCAATATCACCCCTTCTTTGGCCTTGATTGTGACGCTAGATATATAGCATCATCGCTATTCATTTTGTGTCGTAAGTCATTAATTCTAACGTCTGGTTATCGATTGACTGGTCGAATTGCAATGGTCGACTGATCTTTTTTTCTAGGCGATGTCGCTAGTTTTCAGGCGCAAGTTGACATGCAATCTTTTGATTCTCTCAACCATAACTGACCCTCTCTCCCTTTCCCCATTCTCTATTTTCGGAGACCTAACTTCATTTCCTCCTCTAATTCGAAACCAGAAGCACAATCCATCCCCAAACCTCAACTTTCTATCACATTGTGACACACAGGATTAGAAGTCTCCTCCCCTCTTCACGCTTACTTCTCTATGTGTGACGCTGAAATTGACGGTGCGTGGATTGGCTAGCCTTCATATCACCGTTGTTAGTCTTCTCACAAACTATAATGTCTCATTATAAAGGTGAGGACAACAAGCTATTCCTATCGCCTTAGATATTATTGACTGAATTCAAGAGATATTTGTAGCGAATTGAGAGCGAAGAGGAGAGTCATAGACTTTTGCCCTGTTCCTAACATGACTACTTTGAGGGTGGATGTGCTTTTAGGATGTGATTGGAATTATCTTCTAATGACATGTTCCTTCAGCGTGTTGGATGCTTCAATCCTCGAGTTAAAAGAAATATCATGATAGAAATTTCTCCTTTCATTCTAATTATACCTTTTTGGTATTTCTGAACAATGATTTCGTCCACCACTTAGAAATCGAATTAGTTAATTTTAAGCATTTATTTTGTAAATTTGTCTTAGTTAGAATGAAGGTCTTTTTTCTGGTAGAATCATCAACCACCAAAGCGATTTGTAGAATAAGGAATATTAGAAGAAATTTGTGACAATTAGACTATCAAACTCACAATCTAAATTCAAAATAGGGTGCATAACCCTTGCAGAAGACGTGTCATGTAACTCGGCTAAATATCTTGTCTCTGCCTATATCATCCAATACAATTTCACAAACCATACTTATAATCCTAGCATTTTTTGAAAGAGATATTTTCTCATATGAGCTCTTATTTTTTACTGAATGCAGGCGTAACACTAAAGAACAAAGATAAAAGGATGTTCTGGGTGGACCCTAATTGTGTTAAAGAAACCACGAAGGAAAAGCTAGCAGTACAATTCATACCGGAAGCATCAGGCTTCCTAGTTGAAAATCAGTTGGCATTCACCAAGACCCGTACAGGGAAGCTAACTTCGATTAGGTCTTCTCAAAGTATTTTTCAAAATCAGTAGATAGTTCGGTAAGTTTATACGTATAACATACTATAATAGTCATTTGTATGTGTTACCCCCACTTACTATTAAAGTGTCATTCAAATATGTGAAGAAATAAAATAAAATAAAAAATAAAACCATCATCAAACGCTACTCGTTACCCTCCAAATTCCAAAAGGAATTTTGCTTTTGTTTAAAGTCGCCTAACTGGCTTTGGTTTCTTTAAAATGGGGGAAAACAGTAGCCCATTTAATATTTCGGAACTTATTCTTTTTAATTTTTATAAGAAGCGAAAGTGTCAAAGGAAGGTCAGGGGAATTAAGAACTTGCCCTAAAGGAGTTGCTTAACAGTAGATTGCGATTTCGGTTTCTTAAAAAAAAAAAAAAAAAAAAAGAGTCAGGCCTAGTATATATGAGAAGATTGGGGATCAAGGGTTGTTAAAAATGTGTCAAATGAGATTTTCTTGACATTTTTTAAAATTTTCGTGATTTATAAACTTATAAACACTGGTCTCGCCCTTTCTTTTCCCCCTTAATATTGAAATAATATGCTCACAAACCATAATTTTACTTTTTACAACATTTTAAAACAAGACTTGTTTATTCATTTGATGTAGAAAATATTTCAAGTCCGTTATTTATTTATATATAATAACTAAAAACCCAATGTTTTTTTTTATCTAGACCGGTTTCTATCGATTTTTATGGGTAATTGATAATCTCAACCATTAAGATTAGATCCAACCCTACATGTTTTCCTAATTTTTTTCCAGAGAAATATATGTGTGTAAAACTGGATCATAATGAATATGATTTTATTCATCATCCATTTAGAGTTACACTAATTATAATTTGAACGGGAAGTAGAACAACTTGGAATGCTAGTTAGTATTATTATTAGGGTTAATATTTTTGTACGACCTGAACTTTGACCAAAATAAACATTCTGGCTAATCTTTTCGATCTATAACATCCTGACCCGAACTATACACCAAAATAAACAATTTGGCCAAACCCGATGTTTGACCGTTAACTTGGACGGTCAAACGCGTTGACTTATGGTCAAACGCGTTGACTTACGGTCAACGCGCCACGTCACTGCCAAGTCAGAAGATTTGATAAATATTTAATTTTTTCGTTTTTAATTTTGGTTTAACTAAGGTATTAGATTATTTTTTTTAATTTATAATAATTTAAAATTAGGGAATGTGTGGAAATTGTGAATTATTTTAAATATTTTATGCTGACTTGGCAGTGACATGGCGTGTTGACTAACGGTCAACGCGTTTGACCGTCCAAGTTAACGGTCAAACATCGGGTTTGGCCAAATTGTTTATTTTGGTGTATAGTTCGGGCCAGGATGTTATAGATCGAAAAGATTGGACAGGATGTTTATTTTGGTCAAAGTTCAGGTCATACGAAAATATTAACCCTTATTATTATTATTATTATTATTATTATTATTATATAAAACTGAAGCTTAGTTACTGTTGCCTAAAAAAATATCATTTTGGTACTCCAAATTTAATTAAATTACAACTTAGTCATTAGAATGTACATTTTACATTTTACCCAAATTTAATTTTAGTGTAAAATTATTGAACAATTATTTTTTGGTATTTAAATTTTGTGAGATTTTCGTATCTACAATTTTTTAGATTTGCATATTTGACGGCCAAATTATGTGTCGGGCCAATTGAGTATATATGCTGCATAGTTGAGGCCATCATGTTAATTTCTGAACCCATGGGCCAAAGTTGATTATATGGTCATAGTTCGGGCCAAAATAAGGTATTAACCCTATTTTGTTAGATGTAGTTACTAGTTAGTAGAAGTTTGTTTAGTACCCCATAAATGTACTAAATGCATGAGTTTATAAATTCGCTCTTGCGATATTTTAGAGTCGTCTCTCTTTTATCATTTCTTTACTATTTCACGTAATGAGCACATATAAAATGGTCATATCTTCTGCTACAATTGAGTGATACAACATATTGTATGATACAAACTAAATTTACTTTTACTTTATGGTGGATTGGATTCATAGATTGGTTCAATAAGATTGGTGGATCCGGATTCATGGATTCAAGTGAAATCTAAACATTGGACCAATATGTAAATCTAAAAAATTGTAGATACAAAAATCTCATAAAATTTAAATACCAAAACATAATTGTTCAATAATTTTACACTAAAATTAAATTTGGGGTATCAAAATGTAAAATGTACATTCTAATGACTAAGATGTAATTTAATGACTTAAACTATCTAAAAGTAAATGACGTGTACATAAAAAAAAGAAAGTAAAAAAAAGCTAACAACTCAATTAATCACCCCCTAACCACCACCACCCCAATTTGCAACCCTAAGCGGCAGCGCTACTCTCCCTCTCTCTTTCAATCACCCCAACCTTCATCTCACCATCTGCTTCTTCTTTGATCGATTCTTCTAATCCTTCACAAAACACTATCGATGATCCCCTCCATGACTTCATCCCTTCTTCTCTCTCAAACTCCATATGCCTCTCTCTCTCTCTCTCTTTCTGAAGACGGCTAGAGGAAAGTAAAAGGAATACAACGACGGCGATGATGGTGCGGTTAATCGTTGCCAATGATGACGACGACGACCAAGGACAACTGCTCAATTGAGAAAGCCCACCCACCCTTCATTCTGAGAACCGACTGGTCGGTTTGAACTGTTCAAGCGGTTAGCCATTTGAACCGTTAATCGGCCAGTTAGTTGAACTATAGCATTTTAGGTGTTCCGAGCCGGACTGGTGGCCAGGTTCAGGTTTTGCCGGTTCGACCAATTGGTTCGGCTCGGTTTTGATAACACTGGTTTAAACATTGTCAAATACATCCCTATTTCGTTCATATTTGATTTTGATGTGATTATAGGGTGTATTAGTCAATATGTGCAAATTAGGTACAAAACAAAGTCACAAGTGTAGAAAAGGGGTAAGGATCAAAGATCGTGACCTATAAGCCAAAGATCGGCCGCGAATTTCCTGTCGTGAATACTCGCTGGAGATCGTGTCCCAGAAGCCAAAGATCGTGACCGCGATCTTGAAGGTCCAGGGGGCGAACTTCGCGTGGAAGGAGCCTTGGAAAAGCAAAGAGTTTCTCCAGTCGCATCACGACCAACGTTCACTTTGTCAGCGAGGAAGATCACGGTCACGACGCGAGGATCGCGACCGCGAAGTCAGCTCGCGATCTTCCCCCTTTAGAAGGTCATGATGTCGTCTTGATATCGTGACCTATCCTCAGAAGATCCCGCCTGCGATCTCCTAGCCTCAGGCTGCGAACTTCCCCGAGTCTAGAATGCCTATAAATAGAAGACCCCTTTCCCCTTTTCAAGAGAGCTGATTTTGGGTGAAATTTTAGGATCTAGAGAGAGAAGAGAGAGAAGCTAGAGGGAGAAGAAGAGAAGGAGAAGAAGGAGCTAGGAGCAAGGAGGATCTTCCCCAACTTCAAGTCTTCTTCTATTTCTACCATGTATCTTCTTCCCTCCTTTATGGAGTAAACCTCTTAGGTACTAGGGGTTCTAAACCTCAAACCTTAGTTTTAGGGTTTATTATGTATGTATGTATGTATGTATGTATGTATGTATGTATGAATATTTTAGGGTTTCAATGGATGAATGTGGTTAATTTGGAGTGTGACACCCCTTAGACTCCAGATAACCTGTTTCCTTTAGCAATTCAACGCAATATTTCCTCTGGCATACACTTATCCCACTAGTTGTTCTGTTGATTTCCAGACCCAGAAAATACTTCAAGGGACCAAGTAATTTCATCTTGAACTCTTGACTCATAATTTTCTTTACTTGTTCTATGTCCTTCAGTGCATCTCCACCTATGATAATGTCATCAACATATATCAACAACACTACAATCCTGCCACAAATCCACTTGGTAAACAAGGAGTAATCAGCAGATTAACTAAAACCATTTTTAAGAAGGAAATTGCCCAGTTTAGCAAACATTGTCTCGAGGCTTGCTTTAGCCCATAGAGAGATTTTTTTAGTCTACAAACCATCTTCTGAGGTCCATTGTGTTCCAAATCCAACCTTGGTGGCAACTGCATATAAACTTCCTCATTTAAGTCTCCATTGAAAAAGGCATTTGTCACATCCATCTATTCCAAAGTCCAGTTCTTCACAGCTGCAATTGCTAATAAAGCCTTAACTGAATTGATCTTGGCTACATGTAAGAAGGTGCCCAGAAAGTCAATTCCATAGACTTGAGTGTAACCTTTTGCTACTAGTCTTGATTTGAACCTTTTAATTAATCCATCCTACTTTAGTTTAATCTTGTAAACCCATTTATTTCCAATAACCTTCTTCCCTTCAGGTAATGGAACTATATCCCACGTTTGATTCTCTTTAAGGGAAGAGCTTCCCTCATGGCTTTTCTCCAGTGTTCATGTTTTGTAGCCTCTTGATAAGTGAGTGGTTCCTCCTGTTGGATAATGCTTAAAGCATATGTCCTGTCATCAGCATTCAAATGGTCTACATTTAGTGCTATAGGGTATCTGCTGACAGATACAGTGTTGCCAAAAGCCCCAAACTTCAAGGAAGGATCTAGCGCACAATTATCAAGCTTACTTGGTAAGTGATAATTGCGTTTAGGTCTAGCTGGGGGTTCAAAATCTTGTCGAGGTTCAACTTCTAATTCAAGTTCAACAATATCAACAATATCATGCACTTCAGTATCAGCCAGTACCTCCCCCTCATAAACTGAGACTGGATCAGGAGACAATGTAGATTGAGGGTTAGAAGTGCTAGGAATGGCTAAGTCAGAAGGTGGACTAGGATCAGGAGGAGTTGGATCAAGGCTAGGTGGAGAATCAGTAGAGGTAGAGGGTTCAGTTTTGAAAGGAAGGATAGATTCATAGAAAACTACATCTCTAGAAATCGAAACCTGGTTAGTGTTGATATCCAACAATTTGTATCCTTTTACCCCAGGTGGAATTCCCAACAGGATACACTGTCTAGACCTGGTTAGTGTTGATATCCAACAATTGTAGCCTTTTTACCAGATGCAGGTGTGCCAGCATATACTAAGCAACCAAAAGCTCTTAAGTTTCCTAAGAATGGAGGTTTGTTATAGAGAATTTCATAAGGAGACACATTGTGAAGGAGAGAGGGGTTGGCATTCTGTTGATGAGGTATACAGAATGCAGAACACAATCACTCCAAAACTCTAGTGGTATCACAGACTGAAACCTCAGGGACCTTGCCACATTCAATATATGTTGGTGCTTTTATTCAACTCGAGCATTCTGCTATGTTGTATACGCACATGACATCTAATGTTCAATGCCTTCAGACATGAAGAATTCACACATATTGAATTCTTTTCCCTGATTAGTTCTGATGATTTGAACTTTGCTATCAAACTGGTTCTTAACCAAATTACAGAACCCTTTGACTTCACTTTGTTATGCATCAAATACAACCAGAAAGCTCGGGAACAATCATCAACCAAGGTAAGAATAATTATATCCATCATAAGACATGACTGATAAAGGTCCCCATATGTCAACATGAACAAGCTGAAATGGCCTAGCTGCATTACTTGTGCTTATAGGGAAAGGTAGTCTTTTGTGTTTAAAGAAATGACAAATTGAACAATGACCAATTCCTTGCTTACACATGTGAATCTCATCCTCCAAGTTATTCGATATGTTGGCACTTAATTGACCAAACCTGCGATTACATTCATCCCACAGTGTCTTTGCATTCTCATGACTCATAAAAAATCGTTTAATATTCTTCTGTAGCGAGTTTAAAATCCAAGTTACGACAGTGATTCGGGCCTAATTGTACACTTTTTATCCCCTTTTCTCTTTGACATTTGTGGCAATTGAGCTCCAAAAGGGGTGGTTTTACGCTAGGTTTCTTGTGTTTCGGCGTGTTTCAGAGTCTAACAGGTGAAACCAACCCCGAAGTCGAAAGTTTGAAGAAAAGGAGCAAAGACTGAGGAAAGAGGAAGATTCAGTCTGTGTTCACCGTCCATCATTGGAGTTCACGGTCTCCAGAACTGTGAACTGGAACACAACCCGTGAACCGCGAAGCATCAAGAGGGGGTTTTGAGGTTACTAACACCAAAGCTGTTCATGGTCGTTAAGACCGTGAACAGGAACCACAAACCTTGAACCCCTGAAGTGAAGCGGGGTGTTTAGATCAAGCTCGTTGTGTTCACAGACGCATCTTGATGTTCACATCCGTGAACTTGGCCCGTGAACTGGGCGCAATCTCAGTATAAAAGGCCAGCTGAAAGGAAGAAGAATTGAGGATACCTAGTGCGAAAAACTTCTTCTTCTTAAGATTTCTAGAGTGAGACAGTGACGAACCAAAGAAGAGGAGAAGCTAGGGTTTCATCTTCAATCAAGGAATTCGGAATTCCTCCCCCAAAGGAGGATCTCTTCAACACAAGGAGCAAGGCTAGCATCTCTTTGATGGGTTTTCTTCTTTTCTCTTGTGTTTTCCCTTCTCCTAGCATGGATTAGTCCCTTCTTTCACATGGGTTTTTGTAAACCCTAGCTACAATTATGTGAATGCTTGTATGAATTGAATGATTTGTATGTGGTTATGTTTAATGTGAATGTGGAGGTATTATTCATGAATGATTGTGTTGTGTGAAAGCCTATCGATCTAATTGCCATTCTAACCTAGGTAGAGAGAAAAACCCCTTTCCTTTCTTTGAAAGAGGCTTGAATGTTGGGTTTTCTTATGCAATTCATTGTCTCCTTGTTAGGTTAATGCAGAGAGAACCTCTTATTTCATATTAGCACCTAGGGTTTGGTTGTGGGTGGCCGTCCAAACTCCGATTCGAGGGTGAAGTCTAACCAATCCTTAGTCAATAGGTTGAGAGACTTCCCTACGGTTAACAACCCCCTCGCCACACGCGGCCATTCGATCCATCAAGTTCTAATTGCTAGCTAGGGGGAGCAACACCCGGGTGAAGCCTTCTCAATTAGTGTCAACACCATTTCTCTATCAAGTACTTGAGCTTTAGATCTTTGTTTTCACCAAAAATATCCTCTAGATAATGTTTCAAACAATCAAAGTAGCGGTACATGGGCCTGTCCGGGTTGATATTTTAACATACTTACCCTATATTGCACCCATCTAAGGTTTATACTTGGGCTTAGGTGGGATTTTATTGTGTACTCGAAGCGAGTCAAGTTTTTGGCGCCGTTGCCTGGGAACTTCGGTCCGTTATCTTGAAAAGATTGTTTGGTGTTAATCTAGCTTTTATTTTCAGTTTTGTTAAGTTTGAAGTGTTGCTTGTGCTAGACGTGTTGTGTTCTTTAAGTGTGTGTAAGGAGGTGAATGACCCGGAGCAATCCGACGCCTTTAACACCACTCGACAAGGACATCAACCGGACTCTCCGACTCTTAGCTCGAGAGAGGGAGCTAGCGGAGGAAAGAAAGAGAATTAAAGAGAGGGGACAACAAGTTGGTCCCGAATTTGAAGGAATTGAAGGAAAAGTTGAAGTTGAGATGGTGGGAATTAACATCGTGGTGTTAATTCGGTTCAAAACCCAACTGAGGAAGCAAGAGCCGAGGAAGAGCCAAGGACTATGGGCTATTACATGGCTCCACGGGAGGATATCCAATCTCCCATCTTACATCCACCCGTGGCCGCCAACAACTTTGAAATCAAGCCCGCTCTTGTGACAATGATTCAAACAACGCCTTATTCTACGGACTTGCCAATGAATCGACATGAGAGCATGTCCAAAGATTTCTTAGGCTTGCGGGAAGCTTGAAAATAAATGGCGTCCCCAAGGAGGCATTGCAACTGAGGCTATACCTCTATTCTTTGGCGGGGAAGGCGCTCCGATGGCTCAACAACCGTTCGGCTCGATCCATCATCTCTTGGGATGATTTACTCAACAATTTCATGACCCGATATTGTCCTCCTTACAAGAAGGCCGAGTGGAGGAAGAAGATCACTCACTTTAAGCAAGAGGAAGATGAGACGTTGAGGGATGAATGGGAAAGATTCACCGACTACATCCTTCAATGACCATGGATTCGAGGAGCAATTTCGGATAAAGACTTTTTATGGAGGTCTCATTCAAGATGACAAGATTCTCATCGACTCTTTTTGCCAAGGGAAGTTGATGAACATGACCCCACCTCAAGTGACCGAGTTTCTCGAAGGTATGGCTCTCAAAGGATATGATTGGGGCTTGACAAGAAGTGGGAAGAGAGGAATCAAAAGAGGAGTATGAAGTGTGGGATCTAGTGCATCAGTTGAAGCGAAGCTTGACAAGTTGATCGAGGTGATCCTTGAGGACAAGAAGCAAGGGAAGAGAGCGTTGATGTCTTGTGATTGGTGTTCGAGCATTAATCATGAAATTGCGGATTGCCAAGCGATGAAGGAGACAAGTACCCTCGAGGAGCAAGTGAGTTTCATTGCCAATACTAGAGGGAACAACCCTTATAGCAACACATACCACCCCAGGTGGCGCAATCATCCAAACTTCGCTTGGTCTTACCCTACGAATCCAAGACCTCTCGGTTTCAAAGGTCCAACGGGAAACTATCAACCTCGGCCAAACTTCATCCAACAAAGGCATCAATTCCAAAACTCGAACTTTCAACAACCATACCAAGCACAAGGTGGTCAAGGGTTTCAACAACAACAACAAGTCGACAAGTTCTCTTAACTTGAAGACCTTGTGACCACCTTTGTGAGTACAAGCTCTCAGAATTTCGAGAACATTGAGAAATTCATGGATGTGGCAACCTCCGAGTTTACCTCGATTGAGGCGGTACTCCGAATTCATCAAGCAAGTCTCCAAAACTTTGGAAGTTCAAATCGGCAATCTTGTCGAGATCCTCACCGAGAGACTAAAGGGAGTCCTACCCTCTCAAACCATTACCAACCCCAAGGATCATGTCAGGGTGAATGCAATTCATTTGAGAAGTGGGAAGGTGACTCCGGAGGTTGTTGCCAAAGAATTGAATGAGAAGGAAGACCCTCTACGCGAGGGTGGAGAAGAAGAAACCTTGGAAGAAAAGAGAGGAGTTGCAAGGAAGGCATTGCAAATGCCACCACCTATGGCTGAGTACACACCACCCCTACCTTTTCCCACGAGGGTGCACAAGGAAAGATTGGAAGCGGAATGTGAAGGTTTCATAGAGATGCTCAGAAAGCTCCACCTCAACATTCCCTTCCTTGAATCAATGGCCCACATGCCAAGGTATTCAAAATACATCAAGGGGCTTCTCTCCAATAAGTCGAAGTTTGAAGACCTCGCCAATGTCACCCTAGGCGAGGAGTGCTCAGCCTTCATCCTAAACTGGTTGCCCAAGAAGCAACCCAATCCAGGTATTTTCACCATACCTCTTTGCATCGGTACTTAGGGCTGTCAATTTGGTTTGGTTTGGTTAACCAAACCATTAAGTATGAAAAAACAAAAACCAAATCAGCAAAAACCAAAACCATTAAGGCCCTTATTGGTTATTGGTTACCAAAAACCAATAAGGTCCTTAATGGTTTTGGTTTTGGTTTGGATAACCAAAAAACCAACATGTACTCATACACTCATATTTATTTCTATTTCCCTTCTTTTTATTGAATAAATGTCATAATAATGGTATATGATAAAATGACTATTATAAATTAATAATTGGCATGCATATCTAAAGAAACAAAAAAAAATTTGATGATAAATAATTTTATTATTATTATTTGTACACTCTTATAAAAAATAGTATATATATGGTTCACAATGAATCAAGGAAACATGATATTGTTTTTCTTTTTTTTTTTTAAATGAATTTCAGGGATTGAACAGAAACCCTTTTGAGAGTCTCTTTCAGGTCTGTGTCTTTCATACGAGTTAGGAAGGAAGTTACTCTTAGCCATGGTTTTGGGGCTCGTATTTATGTCCCCTATTGGTTGCTTTTATGTAAGTTGTCACCTAATAACATTATACTACAAATGGTATTACCAACATTTTATCCTTCCTGTAATACATTTAAGACTAATAACATCCACAATGTCAACTTTGGGTAACAATATTGATTAGAACATATAAAAGTAAATAATTGTATTTGTTTAAAATAAATTAGAAATCAACATCACTCCACCTCATCAGACTCTACATCCACACCAGTCTCATCATTCCCATCAAAATCCTCATCAAAATAATCTTCTTCGACTTGTGACCCAGTAGGACTCGAGATCAGAACATGGGGAGAATGTGAGCTTCCACTAGGTTCTGCAGGTGCACTTGCACTTCGAGTTTGAAAAGCTACAAATACTAGATAACATAAACAATAACTTGTTAGAATATGATTTGATTACAATAACAAATATAAGAATGAACATAAGTTCTTACCATTCTGAAATACAACTTCATCACCCTCATCTTCTCCATCAGCCACCAACTCAGAGTCAGAAGATCTTATCCAATCTTCACAGCAAATCAAAGGCTCCACAACTTCAGGGGATAAGGAGGTCCTAAACGAATCTAAAACTCGACCTCCTGTACTGAATGCCGACTCAGAAGCAACCGTGGAAATAGGAACAGCGAGAATATACCTAGCCATCTCAGAAATAATAGGATATTTCATCCCACTTCGCGACCACCATCCCAAGATGTCAAACTTATACTCATCATCTTCAGAACCCACCATTGCTGTTGTAACCTCCTCATCATCCTCCTCCTCCTCCTCCTCAAGGTACCTAGCAAACTCAAATTTGGAACTTTTTCTAGCTCCTTTCTGAATGGCCTCTCTTTTCTTTTTCCTGAAATCATCCCAAAACTTTCCTTTCTTCTTCCCATCCCCACTTCTAGGACGAGCAGCACTAGATGAAACATTTTGTGATAATGGTATCTCAGTTTCCCTGCCAATATCAAAAGTGAATTTAATATCACAATCAAGTACACAAAGAGAAATGCACACTTACTAGTACTATCAAAAGGATTGTCAAAGACAGCCATAAGAGTTTCCCCTATACTGAACAAAACAACTTAAATCCACATCCACATCTCCAAGGATAGAAATTGAATCACTTTAAGACTTCCAGGGTGACAGACCCATTACTTTTCAAGAGACAACCATACTCATAAAGCAAACAGCCATACGCAAATCATAATCCAGAAGCATGAGGTCAACTTAACCAATCCTCCATTCCAAAGAAACTCGACTACTAAATCATGCTAACTCCACTAGCTCAAGCGACCGAATTCGGCAAAAATCAATCAAAAGAAAGCAAGTACATAAAAGAAGAACTAATTAAGCGAAGTGTCATAGCCCATAGCCCGACTCTGAGAATCAGCAGCAAACCAAATGGGAGAGGGGGGACGAGTAACCAATAGGCAGCAGGATCAGTTACCATCTTCATAAGCAAATATCCACATCTTCCTAATCAATGAATGAAATATCCACTCCTTACAACAATTACCTCCTCCCCTGCTATTCACCGACCGTTTACCTAGCAAGGATCAAGTCTTTTATCTCACTGTCACTGTCTCTGCAAACTAACAGTTACTGCTCTGGCTAGAAAATTCAGTAGCTTAAGCAATCAAACATGCTTCTCGGTGACCCAGAAAGCAAAATATCCATTACCCTACAAGCAATCAATTTTCCTTTCTAGTAATCCCCAAGAGTAACTGAATAGAAAGTCGGAAAGAATAGTAGCAACCAGAGAACCCAAAGAACGTCACTCTGTCTGCTTTTGTAACAAAACAACTTCCGAGCAAGAAATGACTTCTCGGTGATCCAGAAAGCAAAACAACAACCAAATGGAAATGGCTCTTGTCGTACCACCCAGAAAAAGGTAGGGAGAGCTTGAATGAAAGCCACAAACAGAGTCACAATAAAATATGGCGGAAACGAAACCCAAATCCAAAAATCAACACATAAACCATGCTTTAGCCAACAACCAAGCACCAGAAACGAAACCCAAATACAAAAATCAACAAATTGAATAGGGGAAGATAGATGCAAGCAAGCTATGTTAGGGACTCACTGAGATTCCAGTGAACAATGGCGGCAAGTTCAGAACAGAATATGGAGTAGGAGAAGGCGAGGAGTTATTCGCCGACGACCCAGTTCTCTCCAATCGACACTGAATCGATGCTCAAGCTGGACAATGCCCACCCATGGAGTTATTCACCGACCTAGTTCCTCGAGCTAAGAATCAGTGCCCACAGAGCAGCAACTCAGGTTTCCGCCTTTGCCAAAGATAGCCGGATTCAGAGCAACAAGAAGAAGAGAGGTGCCTCGAAAGGGTTCTAGGGATTCAGAGCAACGAAAAGAAGCTGAAGAGAGGTGCCTCGTGCGCAGGCGAGAGCATTTTGTTCGAAAGGGGTTTAGGGATTTCGAAAGGGTTCTAGTTCTAGGGATTCAGAGCAACGAAAAGAAAGAGTTGCGTGAGCGTTTCGTTGAAAGGGGTCTAAAGCGTTTCGTTCATATTGGTTTCTTATTGGTTTTCTGGTTTTAACCAAATAAAAACCATTAAGTTTCTAAATGGTTTAAAACCGAAAAACCAAAACCATCAGCTTTCCAATTGATTTGGTTTCGGTTAAAACCGAAAAACCAAAACCAAATGGACAGCCCTATCGGTACTCATCACATAAAAAGTTCCTTAGCGGACTTAGGGGCAAGCATAAATGTGATGCCATTTAAGCTTTTTAAGAGGATAGACATAGGTGAACTAAAGACTACAAGGCTTAGTGTCACATTGTCTGATCGCTCTGTTATTAGTCCTAGGAGCATTGTGGAGGACGTGCTAGTACGAGTGGGGAAATTCTGTTATCCGACGGATTTTGTGATCCTGGATATAAGTGAGAATTCTGAGATGCCACTCATACTAGGGAACCCTTTCCTTGCCACCACCAGGGCATTAATTGATGTAAATGAGGAACTTTGATTCTGAGGGATGGTGAGGAGAGAATTACTCTTGGAATTGAACCTAAGCCTAGGAGTGGGATGTGAAGAAAGTGGAACTGGGTGATATGACTGCAAGTGGAGGAGAACCTTGCAAGGTGAACCCCACTATTACTGTTGTTCCTTGTGATGATGTGAAGCAGGAAAGCAAAGAGGGCATCTCTCCCGAAGAAGGAAGGAAAAGAGCTTGGAGAGAAAGGATAAATCATGCTAATGCCCGGAGGAAGGAAAAGGGTAAAGCGAAAGTCATCGGCCAAGAAGGCCACCCATGGAGAGTAAGTTGGGAGGCGACATGCCTCGCCCTGAGATCATGGCGGATCCACTCTCGGTGGCATCACATTCAAATGTGCGATAGATCCACAATGGTAAGCTAGTGACGTTAACTTAATTAGCGCTTGTTGGGAGGAAAGCCAACGTAAGTTTGTTTTCTTTTACTTATTTTCGTTTTTGTGTCGAGTGAAGAGTTCAAGTGGTTGAGTGGTATTGCTGTGCCAGAATTTTTATTGTGTATTTTGAGTTGTGTCGTGAATGATAGTAGGCACGATGGAGTAGTTCGAGTAAAAATTTTCGAAAGTACCCTCTTTTCACTATTGTTCATGGACGGATTGCTATGTTCACGGTCAAATTTGACCGTGAACAGTCAAATTTGACCGTGAACAGTTAAACATCTCTGTGAACCAGGGTGCTTCCACGTATGTCAAACCCACTGGTTTCCCCCAGTTCACAGACGGATTGCAATTTCATGGTCTTAACGACCGTGAACTGGCAAACGCGTCTAATGACTTGATATGTACACATGTTTTTGTCCACCATTCTTACATCGTTTGAGTCTTATTTCAGGTCCTAGTACGTGAATGAAGGTTTGGGAACGAGTTCGGGGTCGATTGGACGAAGATTGGACATTTGGCGAGAAGTTGAGGAAGCCACACGAGCACGCCTAAAAACCCACACGGCCGTGTGACCTGACCGTGTGGCACCAAATTGCATGGGCAAGCCACACTGGCCGTGTAGGGGATCCCTTGTGGCTGTGTGGAAAGTCCAGGGAGCTCACACGGGCAGCCTGGACATCCACACGGCCATGTGGTTTTGGCCGTGTAGCATACCTGAAGCCACTTAAGTGAAACGCGGCGTTTTGCACACTCACACGGGCAGCTGGGAAAGCCACACAGCCATGTGGTCGGGAATTTCTGGGTTTTTACCCAAATTCGAGCCGAAGGAAAGGGAATCTACTTTTTGGAGCAAAAACAGAGCCCTAGAGAGAGAAAGTGCAAAGAACACATCCTAGAAGTGATTTTGGAGTTGGGTTTCATCAATCGAGCTTGGAGATCATCAAAGGAGTGAAGATTGACATCCCAGAGCAGATTCTTCCCATTGTTATGAGTATGACTGCTTTGTATTCTGTTTCCCTCTCTCTCTATGGAGTAGAACTCTCTCTCACTTGGATATGAAGAACCCTAGTTCCATGTGTTAGGAATCTTGATTGTAATTACGTTTGGATTGTGATATTGCTTGATTATAATCGATTGAAGTGTTTTGATTGAGTCAATGGAAGTCTGATCATCTTTTATTGATTCCTGCTGCAACCTGAGATAGATAGAATCTGATTAGGTTGTTAGAGCTTCTTCAATCGGTAGTAGTGAATCGATTATACGAGAGTTAGTCGATTCACTGCTTTGTACTGGAATCTAATTCCAGTAGTGGAGTTCTGTGTTCATTGCCTCAGCGTTCTATCTCGGTGAAGACTAGTCGTCTGCCGGGTAGTTTGACTGAGAGGGCTTGTCAGCTTAAGAGATTCCAAGCTACTGTCGGATCTTCCGCAATATAATCAGTAGTAAAGCAACCAAAAGTAATTACAACTGGGACCTAACTAAGGAGCTAGGGGGACTCATTCCCGAGTGACTCTTCCTTTGCTTCAGAAAACCAAACCATTTCCTGCTTTCTTACTGCTTTTACTTAAATCAACAATCACTCAACTTAGTTTGCTAGATAACAGATATACACGGAGTAGGCAGTAGATCTAGACCCCGGGTTGACAATTAGAGCTTGCCTGTTACTGCATTTCCGGACTGCGATTACACTTGGTCGCAGTTTGGTGTTGTGTTTTAGTGTGTCAGCGTCCGCGAACCTCAGGGTCTGCTTATTAAAGGGTCGTGAACGCTTTTCCTTCACTTAACGAGCCAAAACTCGCCGGAATTTTCTCAATCTTGCCAGAAAATTGCGATTTTCCGACGATCTTCGCTCTTTTCACCCACTTCCGGCGAGCCAAACCAAAATCCAATCACAGACCCATTCTCCCCCCATCAAGGGAACCCTTCGCCAAACTTGCGGGGGGATTTGGAGCACATTTTTTCTGGTGAATTTGCCGCCGACGAGCGTCCGACGAGCTTTCGGTGAGCTTCCAACGAAGCTCCGGCGACCCTCCTCCGGTATGTTTTCGGCCAGTTTTTTTCCTTCCTTGCCCTCTCCTCACTTCCCATACCCTTCCTAATTGAGTCTCCAGGTTTGTTTTGAACTCTACCTTGGTTAATTTTGGAGAATCGGAGTAGGTACTGAAGTGAGGAGAATTTTAGTGAATTGAATGTTGAACTTAGCAATAGGGCGAGGAATTAAGTGAATTGTGGTGAATGAATGTTTGAATGATGTTTGCATGAGCTTAGTTGAGTCTTGGTGGACATGTTTTGATTCGAATTGCTTTTATTTGTGGAATTTGCCCACCAAGTGCTATTTTGTGAACGAATGTGCAAATGTGCAATCTTTTATGCTTGAGTGGTGGATGGTAGCCACCGTGGCATGGTTTGATTTTAATTTTTGTGTGGATAATCTGTGAAACACCTAGAACCATGCCTCGGTGTGCTTGTGCTTAATTGTTTTGAATAGCATGGGCCTGTAGTGGAAATATAAGTGTGGGGGGAATTCCTTTTTTCCTCCCAATGAGTTGAGATTGACAATTATTTCCACGTATGGTGCATGTTTGTCGGTTTTGCAGGATGCTTAATTTGGAGCACGAGTATATCAGCTACTTGGTGAACCATGCACTGTTCGGGGAGTTTGCCTATCAGCAGGACAGTCCGATTGGACCACATTGGAGGCTGGACTTGGACAATGAACGAGCTCATCTACCATGAGCTCTGCGTGGAGTTCTACTCCACCTTCCCCCACGTCGTCCCAATGAGCAAGAAGAGTCGGTCCCACATGGAGTTTATGCTTGGAGGTCAGTCGCGGGTGCTGACTTACGACGCCTTCGCCCAGGTCATGGGGCTCGACACCACCTATATGACGATGACAGAGCGGCAGTACACCATCGATTTACACTACTAGGACGCATTCCATGCCCTCTGCCGCCTCGACCATGAGCAGGAGGAGTTCAAGGAAGGCCGCACCAATGCGGTGAAGCTGCGGACCCCGTGGAGGATCATGCATACTCTGCTGGCCCTGTCTGTCGACCCTAGCTTGCAATCGGGCCATCTGATCATGAACAGAGGGATGCTTGCCCTCCATTCTATTAGGTATCCAGCAGAGCCGCTCCACCTGGGATCGCTGATTGCCACCAGTTTTGCTCAGTGTCTGGGGCGGAATAGGGTGGACACCATGCACATGGGGAGCATCATCATTAGGCTTGCTCGATACTTTCACGTTGATTTGGAGCGGTGCTCCATTGTTGGTCGGACAAAGCGCTTCCTAGTGGAGACTCTCTACAACATGAAGTTGGTGCTTCAGGGAGAGCGAGGGATAGAGTACCTCGACAGGCTCCGACCCTCAGCAGTTATGAGGCCGACAGTTGAAGAGGGATAGAGTACCTCGACGGTCGTCGCCGGCGTCTTGCACTCCACCGCCCTGCACCAGCACCATCAGGTGCCGATCCTTCCACTTTTAGGGTGTGATATACCATTAATTACACATTTTTTTACCCCTATTCTTGAGCCGTTGGAGACGTTGATTCTCGTGTTTTAAGCCGATTTCATGCTAGGTTGTGAGTTTATGTCATAATTCAGGGCTTAGCGTTGGCATCGAGGCGAAGAAACGAGTTTTGGGTCGAAAGGAGCACGTTTGGGGTGAAGTGTGCTGGAGGAGCAAAAATACCCGGCCGAGTATTATTTGGAGCAGACCGGGGATTTGTTGCTTCGAGCGTCTCTGAGAAGCAGAAGGGGGCCCGGGCACAGAGCGGAAATCCCAGGTCGGGATTCTTGGCATTGACCGAGGATTTTCCCATGTCTTCAGACGCGGCATTTTGAATATACCCGGTCGCTACCCAAAATACCTGACCGGGTATTCAGGCCGGAGATCGCGACAGGCAGCTTCTTAAGGGAAAAGAAGGCCAAAAGTGAGGGGTTCCGAGTTTTAGAGAGACAGAGCGATACCTAGAGAGAGAAAGTGACGAACCTGACTCTGCAAGTGTCATAGATCGATCTCCATCACCATTGGAGCCCGGCTTGAGCTTGGAGAAGACCTGATTGAGTGCTAGAAGCAGATTATCATCCTTCACAGTATGGTTTCCGCATCTGAGCTAGATTTCCCATCTCTCTCTATGGAGTAGTTTTCTTATTCACCTGGGTATGAAGAACCCTAGATTTGTATGTTAGGTCTGATTGTATGAACCCAAGTACAGATTCATTGTTATGATTATGTTCAATTGAGGTTTGATTTTTTGAATGACATAAATCCTGATCAAATTCCTGTTGTTTCTACTTTAACCTAGAAAGAGAATATCTGCCTAGGTTGATAGAGCACCCTTGATTGAAGGTAGTGAATTGGAGACTTTAGTCGAGGAGTCAATTGACTATTCTGTTCCGAATTTACTTCGGTAGTGGAGGTTTGGTGCGTTAGGGCCTCAATCTTTTTACTCCGGTGGAGGTTAGTCGCCCACTAGAGACTCAGATTGAGAGGGTCTGGAGACCTTTAGGGCCCGCTGGAGACTCAGATTGAGAGGGTCTGGAGACCTTTAGGGCTCGCTGGAGACTCAGATTGAGAGGGTCTGGAGAATATCTGCCTAGGTTGATAGAGCACCCTTGATTGAAGGTAGTGAATTGGAGACTTTAGTTGAGGAGTCAATTCACTATTCTGTACCGAATTTACTTCGGTAGTGGAGGTTTGGTGCGTTAGGGTCTCAATCTGTTTACTCCGGTGGAGGTTAGTCGCCCGTTAGGGCCTCAATCTGTTTACTCGGGTGGAGGTTAGTTGCCCGCTGGAGACTTAGATTGAGAGGGTCTCGAGACTTCAGACTGTTTAAGAACCTCCCGCAGTATAACTATCATTGAACCTGAACCTGGTAAATTACAATCCGGCTTAACTGCAGTCTAGGGGGAACCATATTCGGGTGACCTCTCTCGACTTGAAAACAACCTTTTTACTTGCTTTGCTTGTTTGCTTGTTTGGATCTTCACTAAAGTTTCACTGCTAAATAATAAGAACTCATGGAGTAGTCATCACATCTAGGACCCGGGTTGACATTAAAACCCAAACCCGCTATACTACGCTTTAGGAAGTGGTTACACTTGGCCATTTTCTAGAGTGACGGTAAGAGCGAGTCATGTTTTTGGCGCCGTTGCCGGGGACGGCTAGGTTGTTGAAGAAACGTGAATTCTGTTAGTTTAGCTTTTCTTTTTAGCATTGTTTGCTTTGTCACACTTGTGCCTTCACGGGTTTGCTTCTTGACTGTGTGCAGGTAGTGCATGACCCGTAGCTAGTCAGGAGGTTTAATGCCGTTGGATCCGGAGCTTGAACGCACCTGTCGCCAACTTAGGAGACAACAGCGAGCTAGACTGGCTACGGAGGAGCGCATAGACGGCCATTTGAGCACCGATTCCGTGGACGTGTACGAGATGGAAGGCGAACATAACGCACCCCATGGGATACCTCTCCAGATTTCCCCAGTGAATCAGATCTTGGGGAACAACCCCATACCCCAGGTAGATGGGCTTCAACATCAACCACCACCGCTGCCGGGTCCCACCCTGGGGTACTACTACACTCCACGGGTTGCTGATATCCGCCCTGTCATCCTCTACCCGCCCATTCCAGCGAACAACTTCCAGATTAAGCCATGCTGGATTCAACTCATTACATCCTCTATCCAGTTTCATGGCTTGAAGGATGAGGAGGCAAGGGTACATCTTTCCCGTTTTCTGCAGCTGACGAATGGGTTCAAGCTAAACGGTGTCCCTGATGACGCAATCCGTCTTTGCCTCTTCCCCCATTATCTGGCGGGGAATGCTAAGAGGTGGTTGGAGACCCAGCCTCCATTGTCCATCACTTCTTGGGACGATCTGGCCGACAAGTTCGTGCACAGGTACTATCTAGCATCGAAGACCACAGATATCCAGCGTGAGATCGCTCATTTCCGCCAAGAGCCAGACGAGTCACTTTGTGATGCATGGGAGCGGTACTCGGGGTATTTCTGGAATTGCCCCCATCATGGGTTCAGTGATGCATTCACCGTGGGGAACTTCTACAGTGCTCTTTCTCCGGAAAGCCAGAGGGTGATTGAGTCTCTATGCCCAGGAGGGGATATTCTTACTAAGACTCCACCCGAACTGAACCAGATGATCAGTACCTTGGTTTCCAGAGATCATTCCTGGGGGTAGAGCACCAGAGGCAGGAATTCCCAGGATCGTGGTGTGCACACCATGGAGGCCAGGTCCGGGCTCGAGCAGCAGGTGGCTGAGTTAGTGCAGACATTGAAGCAGCCCAACAGTCTTATTCCGGGCAGAGGTCTGGGCGGACCTCCAGTAGCTCAATGTTATTGGTGTGAGAGCTCGAACCATCTGGTGGAAGACTGTTAGGCTATGCGGAAATATTCTACCCCCCAAGAGTAGTTAGACTTCATCGCCAATGCTCGGCGCCTTGACCCATACAGCAATACATACAATGAGGGGTGGCGCCAGCATCCCAATTTCTCTTGGAATAGCAACATCACTAAACCACCTGGTTTCCCAATAGCAGGTGGTTTTCAGCAGAGGCAGCCTTTCCAGGTTAGACAGGGGCCAGTCCCACAGCAGCAGCCTTACCAGCCTAGGCAGGGGCAAGCGTTTTAGCAGCCTCAGCAACAGTATGTCGAGGCAGCATCAGCTCCGGCTCTAGATAATCAGATGACGGAGCTTAAAAACATTTTAGCGGCATTCATGACTACCAGCCAGGCGAATTTTACCAGGATAGACCAAAGCATCGCCTCCCTGAAGGCAGGTCAGAGGAACCAAGGTGCTATACTGCAGGACCTCCAGCATCAGCTTGGAGGAATAGCTCATCAGAACAATACCCGGGCCCCGGGAACTCTACCTGCCACTACCATCCCCAATCCACGGGAGCTGCACCAGCAACTGAATGCCATCACCACCTGGAGTGGCAAGACCACATCAGCGATACCTGCCCAGGCTAGGCAGGAAGAGCCACTGCCTGCTTCAGCACTTCCAGCCGACGATGCAGAAGTGAGGGTGGAGAAGGAAGCCCCCTGCTCCCAAACCACAACCATTGGTTAAGGAGCACGTACTCCAGCTTCCCTTCCCCACTCGACTACACAAAGACAAGCTGGAGAGTGAGTTTGCCAAGTTTATGGCAATGTTGAAGCAGCTCAACATCAGCATGCCGTTCGTGGAGGCACTGTCGAAGATGCCCAAGTACGCCAAGTTCATGAAGGATCTCCTCACCAACAAGAAGAAACTTGGGGATCTCTTGACTGTGCTGCTGAGCGAGGAGTGTTCTGCCATCCTGCAGAACTAGTTGCCTAAAAAGCGCAAAGACCCAGAGAGTTTCACTATCCCTCTTGATATTGGCAGCATGCATGTAGGGAAGTCATTGGCGGACCTAGGCGCTAGCATAAATGTTATGCCATACAAATTGTTTAAAAATCTAGACCTAGGTGAACTTAGCCCTGCTAGGATGAGCATTCAGTTAGCTGATCGCTCTATTGTGCATCCTAGGGGTATCATAAAAGATCTGCTTGTTAAAGTAGGCGCATTCACATATCCTGTTGATTTTGTTATTCTGGATATAAATGAGGATGTGGATGTGCCTTTGATTCTGGGTTGACCATTTCTTGCCACCGCCAAGGCACTTATTGATGTGCATAGTGGTAGACTGACCTTGCGTGCTGGGACTGAACAGGCTACTTTTTTGTGGCTGAATTAGATCATTGTGATATGCTTGCTGTCGCACCTATGCATGATGTTTCTCACCAGGTACACGAGCCTGTCGTGTACCCCTGTGTGCCTCTCGTTTTGCAGGACTCCCCTCTCACGCCTTCACCGCCACTCCCTTCAACCTCACCTCCAAATAAAAAGCTCAAGGAGGAGTGGCAGCCAAAGCCGCAGGTGGCTAAGCCTGCTCGGAAGAAAGGTGGAGACCACTATGAGCTGGTCCCACCTCCTTCACCATGACCACCCTGGCCATCCGAGTACTCACTCGCCAGCATCTTGCCGGATGGCAAGGTCGAACTGACCAATGCTGGTGGTCGCACCCGTCGGGTGCATGGCCACAATCTGAAGCTGTACCTCAAGAGCGATGTGGATCCGCTCTTGGAGGCACCTGTTCTTGCACCACTCTGAGTATCCACCATGGGCGTCCAGCTAAAAGACGGTTAAGAAGCGCTTGTGGGGAGGCAACCCCACCACGGTTTGCATTTATTTCCTTTTGTTTTGGGTCGGATTGTAAACTGGTTTGGTTTTGGTTTGTTTTCTTTTGTTTTGGATGATGTACTATTGGGCTGACCATTGGACCTACCGTATTGTGTTTGAGTTCTTCTGTTCCCTTTAGTTGTGCCTGTGTTCCTGACTGGTCCCCTCTCCAGTCCTCTTCACTCAGTCAGGTCCGCTTCCAGTCTCATGCAGTCCATGCACACCGGTAACATCGTCCCCCTTATCCTTCCCTCTTCTCCATTGAGGACAGTGTCGAACTTAAGTGTGGGGGGGATGTTTCTCTTTCGACTGCATCATATCTGTTTGTGTGCTTGGAGCCTAGTCCACTGTCAAAAATTTTAAATTTGAGGGCTCCAAGTACGTGTTTCCTTGCAAATTGCCTGCTCAGTATGCTTTGAATTGACAGTCTCTATAGTAATGTGCAACCTAGGGAGGTAGTGTAGCACTATGGAGGATGTTGAAGTATAAGATTTTTCCTATCTAGCTCTCTGCTGTGCCAGTTGATTTTGTGAATTAGTGGAGCCAAGACCGTTGAATTCATGTGGTAATGGTGACTCTATTAGGATTGTGTTATGAACTCGTGTATCGAACAGGGTGCTCATGTGAAAAATGAAATGCAGTTGATCCTCCCTGTCAAAATCATTAAATCTTAAACATGGGGTAAGCCGAATGTGTGCGGCACCGTTCATTGCACAAAATCGGGTTTTGGAAGAGATTTTAGTGATCCTTAGTGGGGTACTCCTACAAGGTGAAGCTAAGCTGTCTCTAGTACATGTAAAACTTCCACCCGTTGAACGGTTTTCCTACTTGAGGATGTGTTTTTAAGGGCACGGATAGAGCTTCCGACCCCCTTAATTTCATTGACCCTCCACACGAGTTGAGGAAAAGGAGTTAAAAGAAGTACTCTGGCGAGTGCCAGATGTACAGAAATTGCTCTTGCTCGACTAATAAGGGTCGACTGTGCAAAAGACTGCAGTTGGAACCCCCGCTAAGTGAATGCAAAAGAAAAAAAACAGTAAAATGAAAGTGAAAAAGGGGTTCCAACGGTGAAATGAAGTGAAAGAGCACCCCGGTACAACGAGTCCTTGGTTAATAATGGTATGAGTCCCTTTATCCATGAACTGACTGTCTTACGTCTACTTCTTCTCATGATCTTGGCTCGAGTCTAGTACTCGCATTGAGAGAGATACGGAACGTCTTAGAAGACCAGTTGACCTCGTAAGCTGCCATATGATCTAGGAAATCCTCTACCGACGATCGGGGTTGTTTGTTGCTATAGAGGTCTGGAGAGTTGCATTGGCTTGAGTTAGGCCGGGGATTCAGGCCGGGGATCGCGACAGACATCTTCTTAAGGGGAAAGTTTAGTTCTCATGTGATCGAGTCTGTCCTGTGATGATGACTGAGAGGTGCATTAGGATAGTGCGAAAGTTTAGTTCTCATGTGTGCAAAAGTGAATGGATGTCTTGACTCGATTACTTGTTGATTACAATTGCCATGCATTGTATTTTGTGAAATTGGAATGGATGAATGGGTGACTAGGTAGCCATGTGATTTTGAGCCGATCGTTTTCTTCTTGTGTGCTTAGTTCCCTCTTACCATGGCGAGTAACATCACAGTTATCACTAGTGAGTATGATGGAGGCATAGGATTAGTCCACGCCCAAATGTTGATTGTCCCGAAATGTTTTATCCCCTAGTCAACCCCTTTGAGCCTTGTGACTTTGGGGGTTATTCTCTTGTAGGAGCTATTTGCTTGTGAGCTTAATGGTGTTTGATAGAACGACCCCCATCCTTTTTTCCTGTCTATATGTGAGTCGTCCTTGTGTCTCGGAGCTCTCGCTTTTGATTTCCGTTGAGGTTCTACACAGGAGGATTGTTTGCGGTTCTTGCTAGGAATGAAAGAGAAAAGAGTAGTGTTGGACTGAGTTCTTAAAAGAGTGCATTGGTTGTTAAAGGTAATGTGGCATGTGTTTTACTCTCTAGTACCCCCCTCAAAAAGAAAAGAAAAGAGAAAAGAAAGAAAAGGAAAGTAGAAAGAAAAAAGAATCGAAAAAGAGGTAATAAAGCGGGGTAAATAAAGTAGAGAGTGCCACAAAAGAATCAAAGAGTATGCTCTAAGAGGGGTTTTTTGGAACTCAAGCCATTGAAACCCCCCACATTATTGTTGAGCTCCTTCTCTACCATGTTGTAATTTGATAGCAAGAGTGGACCGAGGAAAAGCGCTTAAAGGTAGTTCATGATGAGTGATAGTTTGGAAGGGAAAAGAAAGGTTTTTGGCCGATGCTAGTGGCCATTGTTTGTAGGGAAGGTTCTTAGCCGAATCCATAGAACCTTCAAGTCTAGGGTGAAGATGTAGGACCTCATGATGTGTTTGCCACCACCCAAAAATCATTTCGCCATGTCCAAGACAGTTGCTAGTCATTTGAACCTGTGTTTAAGACCTCCGGAAAAGCTAGTGGTGACAACCATCCCGAACTCTAACATTTAGAGGTTGTCTCCATGGTGAAGAGACGATAGGACCAAGTGTGGATTATTGTGCACATTCTTTGCACCGTAAAGGTCTCAACCCCACTGGTCAAGAGAGTGAGTGATTCATTCTTGCTTTTCATGTCATATCATACACTGGTGAGGACCTTTGTTTCCCATTCGTTTGTTCCTTGGATTTGAATGTTATACATGGTTAGTTGTGATTGATAAGTGATCTTAATGAGACTTGCATTGATTCATGAACAAGGTGAGAACTTTTCGTTTGCTCGTTTTTGGTGACCTTGAATGTCATTTGTGGTGGATGTCGGTATTGCTTGCAATGGTCCATGTGTTAATTGCCAATAGCCAATGAGATTCGCCACTTTTTGCCCTTTGATTTGTCCCCAAAGCATTTTGTTAGGTTGAGATATTACCTTGTGTGAAATGGTTTGCTTGCAGACAAGCAAACGTCTAAGTGCGGGGGAGTGATTTGGGCATAATTGTACACTTATTATCCTCGTTTCTCTTTGATGTTTGTGACAATTTAGCTCCAAAAGGAGTGGTTTTATGCTAGGTTTCTTGTGTTTAAGTGTGTTTCAGAGTCTAACAGGTCAAACCAACCCCAGAGTCGAAAGTTGGAAGAAAAGAAGCAAAGACCGAGCAAATAGGAGGATTCAGCCTGTGTTCACCGTTCACCATTGGAGTTCACAGTCTCCAGAACCGTGAACTGGAACTACAACCCGTGAACTGCGAAGTGTCCAGAGAGGTTTTTGAGGTTACTGACGCCAAGGCTGTTCACGGTCTTAAAGCCGTGAACTGGAACCACAAACTGTGAACCCTAGAAGTGAAGTAGGGTGTTTTGATTAAGCTCACTGTGCTCACGGTCGCATCTTGATGTTTACGGTTGTGAACTTGTGCCATGAACTGGGCGCGATCTCAATATAAAAGGTCAGTTGAAAGTAAGGAAAAAGGAGCAGACCTAGTGTGAAAAAGTTCTTCTTCTTCACATTTCTAGAGTGAGAAAGTGACGAACCAAAGAAGAGGAGAAGCTAGGGTTTCATCTTCAAGCAAGGAATTGGGAATTCCCCCCCCCCCCCCAAAGGCAGATCTATTCAACACAAGGAGCAAGGCTAGCATCTCTTTGATGGTATTCCTTCTTCTCTCTTGTGTTTTCCCTTCTCATATCATGGAGTAGTCCCTTCTTTCACTTGGGTGTTTGTAAACCCTAGCTACAATTATGTGAATGCTTGTATGAATTGAATGATTTGTGTATGGTTGTGTTTAATGTGAATGTGGAGGTATTATTCATGAATGATTGTGTAGTGTGAAAGCCTATCAATCTAATTGCCATTCTAACCTAGGTAGAGAAAAAAAAACCCCTTCCTTTCATTGAAAGAGGCTTGAATGCTGGGTTTTCTTATGCAATTTATTGTCTCCTAGTTAGGATAATGAAGGGAAAACCTCCTATTTCGTATTAGCACCTAGGGTTTGGTTGTGGGTGGCCGTCTGAACTCTTATTCGAGGGTGAAGTCTAACCAATCCTTAGTCAATAGGTTGAGAGAATTGCTGATACGCTAAAACACAACACCAAACTGCGACCAAGAGCAATCGCAGAATGGAAATGCATAATAGTGGAAAGTTCAATTTATCAACCCGGGGTCTAGATCTACTGCCTACTCCGTGATTATCTATTATCTAGCGAGACTAAGTTGAGTGAATGTGATTTTAAGCTAAGGCAGTAAGAAAACAGGAAATGGTTCGAAGTTCTTAAGTAGGGGAAGAGTCACTCAGGAATGAGTCCCCTTAGCTCCTTAGTTAGGTCAAAGTTGTAATTACCTTTGGTTGATTTAGTGTTGATTAAACTGCGGAAGAACTGACAGTAGCTTGGAATCTCTTAAGCTGACCAAGCCCTCTCAGATAGACTACCCGGCAGACGACTAATCTTTACCGGGATAGAACGTTGAGGCAATTGACACAAAACACCACTACTGGAATTGGATTCCAGTACAAAGTAGTGAATCGGCTAACTCTCGTATAATCGATTCACTACTACCGATTGAAGAAGCTCTAACAACCTAATCAGATTCTATCTATCTCAGGTTGCAGCAAAAATCAATAAAAGATGATCAGGCTTCAATTGACTCAATCAAAACACTTCAATCGATTATGATCAAGCAGTATCATAATCCAAACGTCATTACAATCGATATCCCTAACACATGGAACTAGGGTTCTTCATACCCAAGTGAGAGAGGGTTCTACTCCATAGAGAGAGAGGAAAACAGAAAACAAAGCAGTCATACTCATCAAGATGGGAAGAATATAGTCTGGGATGATAATCTTCACTCCAAGGATGAAATCCAAGCTTGATTGATGAAACCCAGCTCCAAGATCACCTCTAGGGTGTGTTCTTCGCACTGTCTCTCTTTAGGACTCTGTTTCTAGCTCTGAAAATCGATTCCCCCTTCAAAAGACCCGAAATTGGGTTAGAACCCAGAATTCCGCGACTACACGTCCAGGCCACATGACCGTGTAGAATTGCCAGTTGACCGTGTGAAAGCATAAAACGCCGCTTTTCACTTAAGTGCCCTCACGCATGCTACACGGCCAGAACTGTACGGCCATGTGAAATCTTGGCCTACCCGTGTGAGCGCTCTGGGAATTCCACACGGCCACAAAGGACCCTTTACACGGCCAGTATGGTTTAGCCGCGCTTAAGGGTTCACACAGCCACATCACACCGCCGTGTGGTTTTTAGGTCTGGCCGTATGGTTTCCCAAGCTTTCTGTCAATCGTTCCAATTTCGTCCAATCGACCCCGAACTAGTGCCCGAATCTTCCTTCACGTACTACGACCTGAAATATCACAAACACAAACAACCTAGCGTGATGTGGTACATAGGCCAGTCCAGGTTGAAATTTAAACATACTTGTCCTATATTGCACCCATCAAAGGTTTATACTTGGGCCTTAAGTGAGATTTTATTATGATAGTCGGAGCGAGTCAGACATCTATGTTGCAACTATACCATAATAAGTACGTTGGATCGTTTCTAGCAGGTATAGCCATGGATCCATCGATGAAACAAAGTTTATGCTTTATCTTAAGAGCTTTCTTCATAGATTCATCGAGCGATTCAAAAACGATGGGTTGGGTAAAACTCTCATTTGGTTTCGGGTAACGAGGATTACCGAAGGTCACCATTGTTTCCGGTTTGTTCTGGATGGACCCTAAATGAAAGCCTGCGTTGTTAGTGGTGTTAGTGTTGGAGACGCCACTAGCACTCCGGGTTTTGCCGGGTTACAGCGACGACTCAACGTGCGGCGACATCTTGTTGCAGAAGTCGGTCTCGGACGGCCGCTCTCATACAATGACAAATTCCTCGTTTAGGTAAGAAATGTGGACGAAATTCGTAACAGAGGCTGCGAGTAAGCTTCTCTATTTTATATTACGCTTTTGTAAGTCGGAATACAAGTAGCCGCCACGTGTCTAACACCCATAAGCTGTGTTTAAAACTTAAACAGTAATTAACGGCTAATTCAACTAAAGCTAAATGGTGTCACAACACCTTACACTAGATGGCTACTAATACGAAACGTTCGTGAACAAAAAAAAAATTCTTCTGCTTTAGTCTTCAGTAAAATCCTTCTTCTTCTCTTGTAATCCTTCTTTCATCTAGATTGCTTTGAGCTAGGACTCTCTCAATTTCTGCCATGGTTTGGTATTTTGTAGATGCTTATTCTTAGTGTGATCTATTTCCCCAAACCATTGTCTGCAAGTGCTACTTCGTTGATTATGTGGGGAAATTATGATTTGAGGACGCCGGAGATGCGCTCATTTGATTGCTAACCTCGGCGCTGAAGCAACATAACCTTGCACAAAAAAAAATGAATGCCTATCTCTACTACCATGTAATATATCAAAGCTAACTTAATAGATCTAAGGCTTCAGAAATATATCAAAGCTAAAGTATGCTAACCGAAGAAAGGAGACGGAGACTAATAGAGCTTTGCCGAAGTGACAGTATGCCTCTTAAAAATCCGATTTTTATTTTCTAATTTTTATGTTTAACTAGTAATTTAATTTTGATGCAAAAATTCAATGTCGTGGCATCTACCTAGTTGCCACATTTTTGCCATGTCATGAAAAGTCAACATAAGTTTGACCACCATCTAGTCAACCGTTATCTAACGGTCAACAAAAGTGTCTCAATAAAAATGTCACAAAATTCTCATACGTCGTGTTAAGATTATCATATTGAATACTTGAGCACAATAGTGTCACTTTTTTTATAGTTGGGGTGTAATAGTGGAATTAGTCTTATATTTTGTCTTTGTAGTTGTAGTTGTTCTCCGAAAGCCAGTTGACACACCTTTTCATACAGTGTCAATCTTTTGCCTATTTAAACCAAAGGACGAATAATCATTCAAATTGTAGATTTTTATTTTCACCTCGCAAAACTTTCAACATAGAATCACAACATCGTTAGGCAATTCTAATAGCAAAAAAAAAAGCAAAATAAGGACTTTGTCCATTCTCAAAAAAATATGAAAATCCACTTTTCTTCCCAACACCCAACCACTAATTGTTCATCAATTTATCGTTCCTTTTGGTTTGTCAATCGCTTTCTACCCGCTTCCATCTTCTTGTCGCCTCAACCAGCAGAGGAGAAGTAGGCTGAGAAGGCTCTGATAGTGAAGCTAATCAAAGTCGAGAAGGACATATACCCATACAAATCATCTTACCCATTTTATTTTACCCATTTTATTTTTCCAATTACCTGTGACAATTTCACCTACAATCACTTTCCATATCTCCAAAATCTTGTTCTCATTTCCCACTTTTCACCACCATAATAATCGGATCTACATTGATTTAAAAAAGGCAACATCAAACACAAAAGCCGACAGCTAGAGTATTGCCTTTGCTGCGCCGCTTTCACTTCTCTCCATCTCAGTCGTTGGGGAGAAAAACTTAGTCTTAATTTATCTTGATCTAGTTCCCTTTTTCCGCTTCATCTTCCAAAATCCTCTCCCATCTCAATCTCTATAGTTCTGCAAACAAAATTCCTAAACCCAAAATCTTCCCAACGCCAAAAATCACGAATCCATCAATACAATCTCAAACTAATAACCACCATACACAACCATATTGATACTAATCCCCAGATCTAGAAAACCTCTCTTTTACCTCCTGTTTATTTCCTCTCAATCTGCGACTCAACTAAACCTCTGTCCTTGATCTCAAACAAATTATCATGTGTCGGTAACGTCACCATTGAGCACTAGTCAATCCCGTTGCACAAGGCAAGGGATTCAACAAAATAGAGTCAACCACACACTCTGTTCAGTGTCTACGACACCGAATCTCTTCTCTCTCCTACATAGCAGGAACCACAACCACTGATTCATTCTCCGTCGAACCCTTCTCTCCAATGACCATTAAAGCCTTGTCGCAGCTCGTTCTTGTTGTTGCAACCTCATATACACAAACAGAGATTAGTCAACATTCAACAAGATCTTTGAAAAATAGATCAATCAATCCCACTACGGAATTTTCTTTTACGAACATCAGCAGGAATCATTTCATCAATAGTCAACATGAGGCATAGTCGTATCAGCCGTATCATCGAAAATGGGTATTGACATTAAATTGTCTATTTGTGATAGGAGCAGTTGACAATTGAATCCAATTTTATCCATTCTTTTGGTATTAGCAACCAGAGCAAGAGCAGAGTCTTCACACCTATCAAGGAAATGGAGGCGGGACGTTGAGTGATTGAAGAGAAAAAATCATGAAGGGTAATATCCTTGAAGATAAGTTTGCAATCACCCTGATGAATGAGCAGAGGAAAGCTGTCGAGTAAGCAATTGAGAATCCTGAACCATTTCGGAAATCTGTTGAGATGAATTTGTCGATTAGAGTAATCAAAATCAAAGCCTTGAAAGCTGTGATTAAGCCTAGAAAGAGTGGCCAAACTGTTAAGATTTGTTCTTTATAGGAAATTAGAGTCATGAATGTTTATGTTTTGTGTTTTGTGTCTCATTTTTCTGGTTGATTAAGAGTTCTCACAAGAATTCAAGAGAAGAAGATGATATATTGTAGAAAATAGAAGAAAAAGAAGAAACATAGCAAAGGAAAGTAGTCTTTGGGGCACTCCCCTGTTGAATTTAAAATAACTTTTTTTGAAGGAATGCTAGTTAGCAAAAGAAGCAACAACATATCTCAACCAAGTTTCGATCTAGTTGAAGCAGAAAAGCTGGAGTTAAAGATGAGAAAGGAAATCCAACTTGCCAAAGATGCAATGACATTTCCGATTAATTTGGAGAAACTAAAGTTAGGGGTTGAGGAGGATAAGAAGAAGAATGTGATTGGATGGAAACTGGCCAAGATGCACTGGTATTTCGAATCTAAGAAGAAGATTTAAAAGCTAGCTAGTCATAGATGCAACAGCTTTTCAGAAGGTGAATGGGAAACCAGATAGCCAAGATGCAATAGTTTTACCAAATGATGATTGAAGGAAGTTGCAAGCAAAAGAGCAACATCATTCTCAGACCAAGACTGTAGTTTCTCTCCAAACTTGGTCTGCACATTTTGTGCATACCCGCTTGCGCTCATAGAGGTGCGGTAGGGGGGTGTGGGTGAGGGTAACATGAGATATTGAAAGTCATCATCAAGACTAGAATCCGCAACCACGAAATTCAAGAAACAACTAAATGGGTCAACGTCATTTAGAGGAAATTATTCAATATTTAGTTTTAGACTTTAGTTTGAGTTATGTTTTATCTTTGTTGTTGTTTTCAAAAAGCAAGTTGATACACCTTGTCATGTAGTGCCATCTTTGCTTAATTTAATCAAAGGATGAATGAAAAACACCCAAATTCTAAATTTTACTTACACCTAAAAAAAATTTCAACAAAATCTATAAATGGGGAATTCTGCGGTGCAGTGACGGCATGAGTGCCGCCACTTTTTTATAACCGGTTAAGAAGGTTTGGGGTTCTCATTATTGGGCAGATCTAGTTTAATTATTTAATTAATAAAACATAAAGAAATAAAAAAGTAAAAAACAAAACACAATACAGCGGTTTCCCTTTCATTGTTGTCCTTCCTTCCATTGTAAACCAAAGGCAACACTTCGCAGAAACCCACCACCTCGTTGTTGTCGTCGATCACCATCACCACCAAAATCCCAACTTCATCAGGCAAAATAACCACCGTCATTAGCCCGTAGCCGGTCATCGCCAGCCGCGTCAATCCACAATCACCATCGTATTCGTTGTTGTCGCTGGTCGGATATCGCCAGTCAGATCCCGACACAGTCGAAATCACCATTATATTGTCAGCAAGGCTCATCCCCTCTCTAATTTGGGCTCCTATCCCCTTGTTTACACCGTCGCCAATTACCCTTCCACTTCAATGTCCACCTTCTGATTGGCCAAGCATACTCAAATCCCGAACCAGCTTCAGAGAGGATACCAATTTCGCCCATTAGCGTCAACAACAAATCTCAAAGGCTTGCTTTTGTGCCCACAAATCAAATCCATATTCAATTGGGACAAAACACTCTGTAATCCTTACTGCTCCAGTTCAGATATAATTTAGTAAACTAAATTACCGGCGACACGACGGAGCTTTGAATGGCTACACTCACCCCTGCTGCTGCTTCTTCTACCATTTCTTCTCTGCTCCACTCCCATCACTCCGGCATTCGTCTACAATGTCTAATGCCACGGCTACCGGTTACTCCGTTACGCGTAAAACGAACGTCCTTTTCCCGCGCCAATTATAGCAATCGAACGAAGCCCCCATCGATGACGACTTCATTCAATGAGGTTGGGTTCTCTTCCTTGCCTTCTGCTTACAACCCTTGTTTATTTGTTTATCTCTTGGGGGATTCTGAGGTTTTGTTGGCCGAATATGGTGTACTGATTGTAGGTAACTGAGTTCTTGATCAATTGGGTTGATTTATCGGAATCTGAAGCCGAGGAATCGCTGAATTTCTTGCTCGGTGATACTAGTGAGGCTTTGATCAGTGCTTTCCTTGTCTTGATGAGAGCCAAAGGAGAGATTGTAGGATTTTCTAGGGCCATGCTTAGCCACGCCCAGAAGGTTGTAGGATTTGCTAGAGACATATATTAATTATAAAAAAAAGATTTAATTATAAATAGGTTCAACCAAAGGTTCAACCGAATCCGGTTAAGTGATGGTTAGTAATTAATGGTCCTGATTTAATCCAGAAATTCCAACGGCTGACAAGGTGGAGCCACTCATGCCGGCACTGCACTACATAAATGGCCTCTATAAATCCACCAATTCATGAATGTATCCATTTGTCAGCAGATCAAGCAGCACCGAGGGAAAAAACAGCTTTATTCCGGCATCGTAATGGAAATATGGAATGAAGAAAGGGCAGTCGTTGAAGTAAATAGGCTATCATATGACAAAGAGTCGTTAGGTCATGACTCGACCATTCATGTCGTGCAACCAGCTTGTCCTCTCCTGTCACCTCATTTCTTTATTTCTCCCCAACCAAAAGAGCCCAACTCTTCGCCCACAAGAATGAAATACGACAACCATACCCCATATCTCTCTATCTTTTCCCATTTCACACTCCACCACAGCCTCCATGGACAAACTAGTGAGAAGTACCACCACCACTCTCAGCGGGCGGCGCTCAAATGGGTACGAGCAGCTTGATAACACCATATTTACACATGTTTTTCCGAACATTTCTTGATCGTTTGACTTAGCATTTGATTGCTTTCGGGCCCGTGCTAGGTAGTGTTTCTTGATGACGTTTTAGGTCCTAGTACGTGAATGGAGGCTTTAGAGCAAGTTTCGTGACGTTTTGGAGCGACCGGGCAGAAGTCAGCTAGAAATTACTGCCAGACACTCAAAGGCCGTAACTCGTCAGCCAGACCGTAACTTCACAGTTAGGATAAACAGAGAGTTTCTCAAAGTTACGGGCAAAGAGTCGATGTTGCAGCCATGACCGTAACTCTTGGTTTACGGGGTTAAGAGACATCGCCGTTTTAGGGAAGTTACGGGCGGATGAAGGAAAGTTACGGCCATAAATTTTGCCGTAACTCGCGATTCTTTGACATACCAAAGCCCAAATCGGGCAATTTGGTAGGGATCCGGTTTCGCAAGTCTGGAAACAGCTATAGAGAACCCTAGGGAGAGAAAGTGATGAAGAATAACCTTTGTAAAGGATTGGAGCAACCTAAGGACATTGGGGCTCGATTTTTCACCCTCGTAGTTCCGATTTCTAGCATAGACCAGATTGGACCCAGTTTTGTGAATGATTGACTTGATATATTCAATTGAGGCATTATTCAGAATTCCATGAGTCCTTATTAAAATTTTGTGATTCATGCTTTAACCTAGAACGATAGTCTCTGCATAGGTTAATAGAGCAACCTTAATTCGAAGTAATGGATCGATTACTTTAGTCAAGGAATTGTTTCACTGCTCTATACTGGAATTGAAGCCAGTAGTGGAAGTTTGGTGTGTTACTGCCTCGGTTAGCTAACGTCGGTGGAGGCTAGTTGCCTGCCGGGTATTCGAACTGACATGGTCTGGAATTCTTTAGTCAAGATTCCAGACTTGTCAAGAACTTTATGAGATATATCTTTTAATTGAAACGAATTGGGGAATAATAATTTGAAATAACTGCAAACTAGGGGGACTCAAATCTGGATGGCCTTTTGCATACTTGAAACCAAAAAAAATTCATACTTTCTGTTTACTTTGCTTTTGAACTCTTTACTCAAACTCAACTGCTAAATAATACATTTGCATGGAGTAGTTAGGAGACCTAGGACCCGGGTTGACAAACAGAACCTGAACCTTATGCTACATTACTAGACTGGGATTACACTTGGTCATAGTTTGGTTGTGTTAGTTTTAGCGAGTCACAGCTCCACCCTTACTACGAACCCACCACCACCACCACAAAAACAACGACGTTTCCTCCTTCCCTTGCACCCCCTAAGAAGCGCACCTCATCCAGGAGCCGGATTGCTACGACTCCAGACAACAAAATCACGAGGGCAAGATAGATGCAGATATTCTTGTGGCCCTACCAATTGGCTTCGGGGAGCAAACTTCAGAGTCGGCGCCTGCCGAGAACAAGGAGGCTGAAGAAAGTGGCGGTCAAGGTGAATATGGTGGTGGCTTTGCTTGTGAGGTGTAGACATCGGTGATCCAAATGTTGAAGGGCTCGATGGTTTTCCATGGGAGAATAGGTGAATGCCCTCGACATCATCTGCGGCGGTTCTACGAATTGATCAATGGGATCAAACTCAATGGAGTACCTCAAGATGCTATCATGCTCCGCTACTTCCCTTTCACCCTGGAGGGACTGGCTAAGACTTGGGTGGGTACTCATGTTCGAGGACCGATCAACACATGGATCGCCTTGGCTGACAAGTTTCTGAACCGCTATCATCCCCTATCAAAGACAACGAATCTGCAGAAGGAGATAACTCACTTTGGCCAAGATGAAGATGAAAACCTCTGTGATGCATGGGAGAGATACTCCACTCTCTCCCTAAGGTGCCTCAACCACAACTTTAGCGACTTCTTCAAAGTGAGAAAACTCTACCAGTCCCTCTTTCCTAAAGACCGACAGCTGATTGATTTAGTTTGTGGAGGAAATAATGTTGACCAAGACGCCCCTGTAGTTTACCCAACTCTTCGAAGACATGGTAGAGCAGGGTTAGAATTGGGGATCTACCAAGAGGTCTCAGCGCACTTCAAGGCGTGGCATGCACGTTGTGGATACTCAATCGTCTACCTTGGTGGATGTGGTCTCTATGCTGGTTATGATGATTGATCGTAACGGGATGGTTCTAGGGACAGTCCAACCATAGGTCAAGTACTGTCAGTGGTGCAAGAGCACCAACCACATGGTGGAGGACTGTCAAAGAAATGAGGGAGTCTACCTCACCTTAGGATCAGCTGGACATCATTAGCATTCTCAGGCATATCGCCCCCTGCAACAACACTTACAACGAGGGGTGATGCCAGCATCCTTATTTCTTATGGGGTGGCAATAGCAATCCTAAGACACCAGGCTTCCAGGCTCCACCAAGCTTTCAGAGACCACCATACCAGCCCCTCCAGGGCCAATTCCATCAGCAGCAACAACCTCTTTACCAACCCAAACAAGGGCGACCTCTACCTCAGCAGCAGCCACAATAGTTTTAGCAACCGGGCACAACCCTAGCAGCCCCAGTTCAGCGTGATGCGATGGCTTTGCTGCGAGACATTGTAGGTTCTGTTTCCATTTCCAGCTCACAAAAATTCAGCAATATAGAGCAGTTCATGGAAAAGGACTTTGGAAAGTTCCGAGAGCTTGAAGCTGGTCAAAGGAACATAGGCTGTTCGGCATAGTGTAACCGTTATGAATCGAGCAACTGGCGAGTATAGCGTGACAACCGGACACCGGGAGGATGGTAGACGTGGTGGCCATCGCATGAAGTTTTGGTCAATTTCAGGGCAAAACATGGTGAGTGTTCCTGCCAGTAGTATCAGGGGAGAGGATGGCCATGTTCGCATGCAATGGTCGTAAACAAAAGCAGGAGCAAAGACCCGCGTCACTTCGTGAGTCCATTCTTCAATATCGACTCACTAAAAGTTGCTATGGACGGAGCTTCCGTGCATTGCCTGATGAAGCTTACTGGCCGGTGTATCAAAGAAAGTTTATCATACCGCCGTTCGGAAAGAGGCGTGAACCGGGTCACCCGAGGGTAAAGAGTATTCCGAACGAAGTGGATCAAAGTGGAAGACCACCACGAAGCCCAAGACGATGTTTCGTATGCAGAGTTCCAGGGCATGATTAACGAAATTGTCCTGGTCCGTATGCAAACATACTTAATTAATTAAATTAAATTAAATTTTAAATGAATAATAATTTAAAGAGATACATATTCAAATATTTGAAATTAATAAAATTATAATTGTACACATACACATAAATCGTATTGGTTGTTTTAAATAATTTAATCGAATACAATGCAACACTCGTAAGACTCTTAGAAGAGGTATACATCTTCTTAGAAACGCAACCTTTTTGACATAAAAAGGGGGGATCCGAGGATCGCTTAAAACCCAATTTTTCCAAGGAATGGGAGAATCATGCTAATCGCTTAAAACCCCATTTCCTTAGGCATGCATCTCTTTATAAAGAGTCTAAGTAAGTGGCGCTGTGTATTCGATTAAATTATTGAAAACAACCAATACGATTAAAAATTATCAAATTTATTTTATATTCCACTAAGTACGTTAACAAATTAAAAGAAAGAGAAATGATGAAGAATTGTATGTACCTCGTGATCGTTCCAAACATCTCTTGAACGATGGTTGGGTTGGTCGTACAATACGGTTAGATCACTACCCCCTTGATCAACATAATATCGTTGGTTGTATATATCCACGTCGTCCCCAACCTACGAGAGAATAACAACAACATTAGTACATAGATTAATTGAAAAGGTTATAACAAAAACATTTGGTAAATGAGTACGTACCGCTTGAAATTCATCATAATAAATTCCCTCTTCTTGGAACCACTCGTCCATTTTTTCGCGAAAGTCGGACAAAGATTCGGCGGGTTTTGAAGGAAAATCCAAAGAAATGTTTTCTGATGGCAGTTCAGACGTAGCCGCAACCAACATACCACTATTTCCTAGGCTTTTGGGAGGGGAGGGGGATGGATAGAGAGATAATTTTATATATATATAGAGAGAGAGGAGAATGGGTTGTAGTGTGAAAAAATGAGGAGGGGGTGGGGGTATTTATACTTTTCAGACCGCACCCTCCAGGGGCGGTCTCATAATTTTGCCGATTCCAAAACCACACCAGGAAGGCGCGGTTCAAGTCGTCCGAGGCGATGAGCGTTCGCCAGGCGCGCAGTCTTTGATCCCTGACGCGGATCGCTGCGCTGGCGCGCTGTTAGCTATTGGATTGCCGCCTCATCCAACGGTGTTGGGGACCGCCGTCTCGGGAACACATACCTCACGCTGAGAGTGCGGTTTTCGGGCTGCTCTAGCGTGGACCGCTCCCCCTTGTGCGGTTTGCACATAAAACGCACCTTGAAGGTGCAGTTTAGGATGAAAGGTGCTATTTTTGGAATTTGTGTGGGCTGGGTGCTATTTTTGTAATTTTTTTTAAAAGTTGCTATTATTGGAAATATTTCCAAAATCCATGTCATCATATTTCCTGCCTGTGTTGTTATCCTCTTTTTGTGTTATATTGTTAAGTAATCGTGGATAGACAAGGTCTAAGACTCTATAAGTACTTAACAAGTTTAGAGCACTATTGAAATATTATAATAGGGAGCGTAAACAATCAAAAACATTAATGTGAGAACAGTCTAGAAGTCTTCCAAAATTTGATGGGATTATTTTTCCCTTTATTTTTTTTCCTGTGAAATTTTCTTAATTTTTCGGAAATGAGAATCCTATAAATGAAAGAAAAAAGAGAACAATATTGAAAACGAGAAAGGCTGCAGAGACAAGTGGCAACATTCTCAACCCATCGTTTTCCTACAAATTAGGAAAGTAAGTGATGGAGTTATATGATGCATTATAGAAGACAATGAAACGAGAAGGAAACTATGTTTGCAGGGTAAACACATGAAAATTTGATTGGGGAAGAAGGGTTAGAGGGAGGAGGTGGATGTGAGACAATCGGTGCATTGTATTAGTGTCTCTTTGCACCTTTTGCTTCACAAAACATCCTCCCCAAATTTCCATTTTGGAGACTTGCAGGTTTACACTTCGCCGAGAAATTTTTTTGGTATTCCAGTTTCCTACTCACATCCAAATCTAAGTTTTTGAATCGTTTGACGGAACATGCAGAAAATAGGAACATCAAATGCCAGGGCTTCTCACGGAATCTACAACCATGGGATTTGGTGGTCATGACTCTCATGTATCACAGGTACGCAATGATCAGAAGAAGGAGATTTCAAGTGTAATGAAGAGCAACAAGTCAAATGGATGGGCAAACAACATTTTGTTGATGGCAGAGCTTAGGAAGCAGATACTTATCTTTAGAGGACTCGTTGATCTCCCTCCATGCAATGGTTATGTTCCCATTAATGAGGTACTTCACCAATTTTCTAATTGTAACCATGAATTAGAGAAAAAGACAATTCTTGTCCCTTATTTTATATCGCAAAAGTTTCCAGTAATGAATCTTTTGGCAGTTGCTAACGGAGTTGATCATAAATCTCCATGCTTTGTACCCGGAACTTGTGGTCTGCAATGTGGCTGCCAAAACAATAGAAAGTCCCATGAATCAGGTTCATTTCTTAAATGCAAGAAAAAAGTAACTCTAGGTTGTATGTGATCATACATTCCTATATAAAAATATAATGTCACCTGATGTAATAATGCAAATTAATAGGTACTAATTCAACTTTATAATGCATTGAATTCTATTGGAGACTCATGGCACAAAAGTGTTGTGAAGATGAAGTATGGAAAAGAACCGAGGGAGAGCATGGAGAATGTGACATTGGAGCAACTCAGTAAGATGTCTGTAAGATATCTTCTTTTTTATTCATCATAAGAAATAACATGAATGATATAGTCGATAACTAAATTGTGTTATTATCCAAATATTTGAAGGTCAAAAAGTGCTTGGAAAGATCAATGAACTGATTGTCATTAGAAGGGAAATGTTGGAGAAGAAAAATGAGAACGCGAATGATGAGAGCTTGGTAGAAACCTCAACTCCGGTGGTTATTCCATCCGAATCCAATTCAAGAAAGAGAGAAATCAATCCTTTGAATAGTCCAAAAGTAGTGGAATATTTTCTTTCTTCTCACTTAGAAAATCCTCCCTCTCTTTTTAGAACTGAGGCAACAAAGAGACTGAAGCCACTAGAAATGAAGTACCTCCCATCTAGCTTGGTATCTCCTCTATTTACTCAAGATCTCAACTCTAATATTAAGGGAAAAGAGAGTCCAGAATTTGATGGCATGAAGACGAAAAGTGTTTCTTTAGGGTTACGAGCTGAAATTAATTCCAGAGAGTCAAAAGAAAGCCAAGAAGATGTGAACTCAAGAGTCTCAGGTTCTGAGTCCGTGTTGCATGACTATGAGGTCAGGGAAGCTTCACCGGAAACAAATACTCCAAAGGGGCTTTCAAATGTAGTTTTAGCTATCCAATCTCCAACACTGTATCTACCCTCAAATGAAGATGTAGCTCCACCAACGTTACCGCTAGTTCCACCTCCAAATTCTAAACCATCAAATGGAACTACTCTGCCTGAACTGAAGTCACCTTCTTGTGAAGATGGTCACATATATGGGGAAGAAACATCAGGTTCTGAGTCAAATATGACATGTGAAGGAAAAGAGACATCAACATCACCAATAGTATCTCCTCTACCTATGTTACAAAACCCTGAATGTGTATTGTCATCTTCAAGTGGTACTCCAACTTCATCTCCACTAAGCACCCCTTCAAGCAAGATTGGCAACAATTCCAAAGAAAGTACAAATGGTTCTAATTCAAGCCTAAAATGTGATGTTTCACATGTATATCCACCAACAATACACAAAAGACCGCCTCCACCCCCTCCACCATTGCCCCCGAGAATTTTGTCTTCAATAGAAGCTACATCTCCACCTCTGCCAATTCTTGCACCACCAACAAAGGGATCCATGGCTCCACCTCCTCCACCATTGCCCCCAAGAAATTTCTCTCCAATGGAAGTTATATCTCCAACTCTGCCAATTCTTGCACCACCATCAAAGGGATCCATCCCTCCATCCCCTCCACCATTGTCTCCAAGGAAAGTTACATCTCCACCTCCGCCAATTCCCGAAGCACCAAAAAAGGGACTCATGCCTCCACCCCCTCCTCCACTAGGGATGGGAAAACTCCTACGTCCAAAGAATAACACAAGATTAAAGAGATCGATCCTCATGGTTTATGTGTATCAAGTTCTCAAGAAAAAGGAAGAAGGGCATGTTGGTCCAAAGAGTAATAAAACAGTACAAGGGAAAAGATCTAAAATAGGAAGTAATACAGGGGCTAAACAAGGAATGGCTGATGCAATACAAGAGATTACTAAAAAGTAAGTTGCTCAAACTCCCTTCAAAAAGTTAATTTCTCAGTCATAGTAGATTCAATATTTTTGGACGATAGTTCATGTCATGATAATTTATTCTTTGCTTTCCTTCTATGGCTTCTTAGATCAACATACTATCAACAAATTGAGGCAGATGCCAAGAAGTACGCACCATTGGTGATGGAGATCAAGGCTGCCATTAGTGCGTTCGAGACAAAGAACATGGAAGAACTTGTCAAATTCCTCAGTTATGTTGAAAAAAATCTCGAAAAATTATCAGATGAAACCCAGGTGAAATGAGATTCCCCAATGCGTTGCTATTGTTGTAGGGATAAAGATGTTGTCATCTTAATCTATCAAGCGTCTAAGAGATACCTAAAAAAAACTATATATAAGAACTGCATAACTTCTCTCTTAAATTAAAAAAAACATGGAATTGATCGTTAATAGGAAAACATGACTCTTTTTTTTGTAGGTATTGGCAAGGTTTGAAGAATTTCCAGTAAAGAAGCTGGAAGCATTAAGAGGAGCAGGGGCACTATATTTGAAATTGAAAGCAATGACTAAAAACCTAAAGAATTGGAAAATAGCACCTCCTATAGGTCATCTCCTAGACAAAATTGAATCATATTTTAACAAGGTAATGCTGGTTCGGATTGTGCACATACAGACATAGACTTTTGCCTCATTATTAACACATGGAGTTGCTCTCAATTAGATCAAGCGTGAGATAGAGATGTTGGAGCTAAACAAAGATGAAGAATCCAAGAGATTTAAGAGCAACAACATCCACTTTGACTTCAATGTTATAGTACAAGTTAAGGAATCGATGGTGGATGTTTCTTCCGGCTGCATGGAGCTAGCACTCAAGGTAACGCATTATCATCTCATGGTTTGATTATTTACTACCCACCAAATTCTAAAACTATCCCCATCAGGAGTAAAGTAGAGTAGAAGCTCCATTGGTGATGTTCATCGTCCCTTTTTTTTTGTAGGAATGGAGGGAGGCAAAGATATCAAAGGACTCAAATGGCAGTGGAATGAAATTAAAAGGCCATGCAACAACATCTGGACGGGTTCTATGGAGAACTTTCCAATTTGCATATCGGGTTTATAGTTTTGCTGGAGGACAGGATGATCGTGCAGACTTGTTGGCTAGAGAATTAGCTAATGCAATGGAGATTGATCCTTCACCCAAGTAAAATTTACATGTCTTTATTCTTGTTGGCATAATGAGGTAGCCATGTACAAGCATGCCTAGTGTAATACAATTGGTAGACTTACGGTCCCTTTTGTATCAGTTGATAAAGCTATCAGAAAAGATATGAGAAAAAATGTGTCGATATATATTATGTAAAATGTTAAATAGCAGCAAATTTTGGTGGAAACTAGGTGGTTATGGAGTTTCATCTTCCTTCTCAGTCATAATTTTATGTGAATTGAAGCTAAGATGATTCAATGCATCTTTCTAATCATGTTATTTCCTGTGAGAACATAATGACACTATCAGTTATATACCATTATGAGAGCAATATTAAGTTACTCTCTCTATATTTTGTAGACCAAATCATTCATATCCGTATATTTAAGCTAATACTTCATTTGGAAGATTTTCTTTCATTGTTGCTAACCTACAAGTGTTAGTAATCGATCAAGCACATTCCGGATTAGAGGAAGCTCTCCATCTAACTTCATAAATCCATACAACTATAAGCCATGCTAAGGTAGGTCACATGCATCCCTTGCACTGCAATATAATCGAGTACATGAAATGCATTGCATTACTGGGGAGAGAGAATTTACAAAGACGATGTTTTTTCAGTTTAGATCCTTTGTGAGTGAACAACCTACAATGAACGATTCTATGATGGCAATAGAAACTTTATGTATCATACAATTTTTTTTTAGATTTCTAGTTTCTATTGGTTGATGACAATCTTCCAAATTTCAATACAACGGGAGTAAAATAGAAGTGGCGAAGAGTGTGTGCAAGAGAGAGAGAGAGAGAGAGAGAGAGAGAGAGAGAGAGACAGAGACAGAGACAGAGACAGAGAGATCTGACATGTTATCTGGGGCTGAATGAGGAGATCTTTGGAGACATAATGAAAATCATTGATAGGATATTAATAGTTGAACTTCCTCCTACTGGTGTCCTTCGACGCTCCCGCTCTGGCTACCGTCGTTTCTTCTCAAACCCAACTCCTTTTGAAACAAATTCTCTCCTTTGAAAACCTCTTGGCGGGAGCCAAGAAGGAGAAAAAGGAACTGAAATAAGGTTCATCAGAGGCTATTTGTAATATTGGAATTCAGATTCAAATCGAGAAAAGTTCCACATCCACAAGAGAAAGGAAACGAGCATAGAAAGTTTATGCACATTACCTTACTCATTTACGTTTTTAGCACACATGTCAAATATGCATCAAACGGAAACCAACGGATCAATGAAACACAACACTTCTATAAATCTTGATTAGAGGTTTGCATCAAATTGTTTCGAACCAAATATTAGAAAAAGTCAAGAATAAGGAGATCTGATCCACCAAGTTCAAGTTTATGCACCTAACCTTACCCGCGTATGATTCAATCGAACTAAAACGTTTCTCAAAGGATTTTCAAACGTTTGGACCTCCGAACTTCACATTGCTGATAAAAATGAAATCCAACTTTCACTTCACATCCATGAGAAGAAACACCTGGTATGCCACTTTATCCAACCCACCCAAAGAACACAAAGTCTAGGATCACGTACACACAAGTAAACAAATCATCTATATATTCACTCGTACTCTCGTAGTTGTGAGGAATAAATCATTACATAACCTTCATGCCATGTCATGCACACCACAAGAAACAAATGCATAAACCCATTGAATACAACTACTTATTATACTTATGACAAGAGTTAGTGAGTTGCCCTAATTGCTTTGGGTATTTGCATGCCAATGTGACCTTTTACTATGAGTTTCTCGCCACCATGACAAAAAACTAGCGAGGGGAAAAAATGATGAGTGTTTGATTATCTGCTTCATTGACAACCAACTAACTAAAAGGATGCTTCTTCCCCTTTCCTTTTCCCCCTTTTTTTTTAATTGAAAGTAGTGGAATAGAAAGGAACGAGACTCGTGGCAAAGGGAATGTCCCAACAAGCCGTATGAGGAGGATGCGAAAGGAAATTGAGGAAGCAAGAAGGAAAAAAGCCTATGTTTTCTTCTTATGTCATACTCATATTTAAGCGGAAAAGGGTGGTCCCTTTGCGCGGGATGTTTGTGGACTTGATGTTGTTGTTGAATTCTAGACACAGTGACTAAACCGCTAAGGTTTTAAACAATATACTACATTGAAAAATATGGTCAGGCTGACATACGCTTGACGTCATTAACAATTTCGCCTTTCACATTTAAATTTTAATAAATTGGTTGCCTATCTTTTCATTTATTATGCTTTGTATTTGTTTAAAAGTGTATTTGTGTGTAACTCAAGTGCAATGACTATGAACTTGAAATGATTAAATTGAAATGTTTGCATTTAAAAATTCATTTGAAATCCAATATTAAATATTCATTTCGTCTTTTTAGAATTTTCAAATTCTATGATTCTTTTTTGGATTTTTGAAAATCATTTGGCCGAACAATAACAAGTTTTAGTGCCTAAATTTTTGTGCATTATAGTTCAATCTAAAATTTAATAAATTTTAGACATAAGTCCAATTGTTTTATGAAAATTGTTATATTTTAGTCCGCGTATATATTTTTCATACATTATAGTACCTAAATTTGTAGAACTTTACCATATATTCTAGTAATATGCTAGATATGTGTTACTAGCAATACGCTAGATATCTACTTGAGATTCACCCAAATATCACTATCAAATACAATATCTACTTAAAATTAGAACAAAAGTATTTTTAATTTCAAATCTCAAATGCAAATTCATAGATCCGAACTCCCCCTAATAAACAAACCTGATTTTGTACATACAACCTAAATTCGCATATTGGTATGACGAAAAATAACATTCATATATCGGGATGACCAAATATGATCAAATTGACATTCTTACCAATAAACAACCACAAAATCACTTACATCTCATCTGGCAAATTAGATACATCAATTTACCAATCTCAACTATTAACACAAAGAAATTAATAACAATTAGAATTATCATTTTTTTTTCTTACAAATGTATATGTTATCTGAGCATTCTTCTATTTTTAATTTTATTGACTGAGCTATTACTAATAACACCACTTTGTGCTCTAATTCTTAAAAAAAAACATATTTGTGTACTGATGATGGTTAACGATAATGTTGGAGCTTTTGATAGGCCGAAAATCCTATGACCGGTAAATAGGAAGATGTTTCAAGCATATACATCATACTACATACCCAATGGTTTCTTCATAGAAATTAATCTCATCAATTCTTTTTCCTCAGCTCCTTGACATCGATGCATTATGTAGCATGGTTGATCCTTTTCTCGTAATGAACAAAAACCCTGCTAAGTCACGCTCCAACTTTGCCGATATGATTTCTCCATTTGTCCGGGTAACAAATCTCCCATCAAAAGCTTCTGTTGGTTACATCTCAGAACTTTATGGCGTGTTTGCTTCAACTTCTGCAAAAAAGAAAAAGACCAGCAAATTGAGTAATTTTGAAGTGTAAATAAAATGTGTGCTTGATAAGAATTTACAAAGACTGGAGTTAATGGAGTATGAGATACTTTTGAGCAGCAGAAGAGCAATTGATGGTGTGTTAGGCGGCTTGCTTCATATTGGGTCTTGGGTAGTAAGATTTACATATTTGAAGGGGTTCAGGTGAAAGGTTGTCTGAAGAAGTTAGATTGAAACAATGAGTTTGTTTGAGCTTCTTTTCTCAAACTAAGTTTAAGGAGCTAGATTAATTTGCATCATTTGATTACTTTCCGATACAAAAACCAACATGATGAGCAACAATTCGCAAGGTTAGTTAGCAGAACATAGATACGTTCAACCTGACCTGGAAATATATTTGTCCTTGCCTGCAGTCTGAGCCTGAATTCAGGCCACAGATGTCTGAGGTTGTTCAGGATCTAAACAACATGATCAGAGGAGTCCTGTAGTCAGATAAACACAGTCTCTTGACCCTCTCCTTCTCCCGAGAACATATGTTCTTCGTCAATACAAAATGCACCGCCAAAATTCCACAACTAACAGGCCTCTTGTGCTTCGAAGACTTTGCTCAGTTTGCTGGATTCTTCCCCTTTGAAAGAAGCACAAACAAGACAGAATCTTTCTTCCAAAGGCAATAACAGATCTTTCCCCCCTCCCACAACCAAGTTCATGCTTGTCAAATTTTGTTTGTACCCGTTGTGGTTGATCTGAAAAAAGGTATTTGTAATGCTAGAATGAATGAATGTGCTCTGCAGAAATGTCCTAACCCCCCCCCCCCCCCCCCCATCATTACTATTCTTTCTTTTATGTTTCCTTTGGTTGTTGTACTGTCAAATTTGTTGACACTTCTTGATAATGAAATTTTGGCTGAATTCGTCACAACATAACATGATGATTGGATTCTCCAAAGTTGTTTTTTTTATTTTGTATCTTGTCTCCATGTATGTCCTAATATTGGGAGTTCAACAAGAACTGTTGTTTGCTTTGGAAGATGGAGAGAAGAAAGCAAAACAAAGAATGTTTGAAACTGATAGGGGTCATTCGGATGATAGAATTTGACAGTAACTTCTTTCCATTAAACTATGCAACAGAGAGGCTCTAAGCCCAAAGCTTAAGAATTAGAGGTGGAAACCTCCCACATTATGCTCCGTCTCTGAACAGACCTAGCGGAAACAGGTAGAATCCAACAGGACAGACTGATCACTAATATTTTACAGTTGAGTGTGTGTGTGTGTGTGTGTTATTGAATTCATCAAGAGAAAAGCCTACGATGTACCTTGCCGCATGCCACCAGACTCCTAACGTATTACTCGCCATTTATATATTCTAATACTTCCAAGCAAAGCATTTCAATACATCCAAGAACCTCCATAGATCTGCTAAAAGAATCTTCTGCAGCAATATGTAAAGGACAATATAGGCAGTACAGAATAATATAGTTGGTTTGCTTACTAGGAGCTCAAGCAAAATTCCCCCCCTTGAGATCCATTCAGCCATCGTTTTCAAGTAATTTCAATTTCTCTATCATTCTGTTTTGTAGCTTTGTTAAATCCTTGAAGCCCTGGTAACAAATTGTTGTCTCTATGCTTGAGAACAAATGTTGGTATCTCCCCCGTCCAGGGATTGAGTTTTTTCTGTTTAGGCGATCGCCCTTTGTACTTTGCTCCAAAATATCAAATTTGTTAGGTAACCACACTCATTGAGCCCTCTAAAGTTCTTGGAAGCACCGTCCGGGAGAGGGATATTATGTTATTCTTTCCAGATTCCGTAGACCAATTCGTTCATCGTCGTCGTGCATATTTAAGTTAATACTTCATTAGGAAGATTTTCTTTCCTTGTTGCTAACCTATATGTGTTAGTTAGTAATCGATCAAATTCTGGATCAGAGGAAAGCTCTCCATCTAACTCCATAATCCCTCCCAGGCAATTATCAGCCATGCCAAGGTATGTCACATACATCCCCTACACTGCATTTGCATTCCTCTAAAGAGAGAACTCCAAAGAGACCATTTGCAGGGATGGTGTTTTCTCAATGTAGATCCTTTGTGAAGGACTAACCTACAGTTCTGTCTCATACAACTTGTTTGTTAGATTTCTAGCTGTTTCCCATAGTTGAATGAGAAAAAAATTTCCAAATTTCACTATAACGGAAGTAAAAAGAGAAGCGGAGAAGAGTGAGAGAGAGAGTGACCTGTTATCCGGGGATGAATGACGAGACCTTTGGAGGCGTAATGAAATTCGTTGATCAGATATGGACAGCGGAAATTCGTCCTGCTGTATCCCACTCCGGCCGACGTCGATTCTACTCAACCGAACACCCTTTTGAAAAAAATTCTCTCCATCGACAACATCACTCTATCTCTCCCATCCTGCAGTTTGAACTCTTCATTTCCTTCCTCTTCCCTCTTCTCCCCGCCGCCGTTCATCGTCAATGAAATGTGTAGGAAGAATCCAGGCCGGACGACGAGCAATCGACGGAGGAAATCAGGTAACGGTAACGTGACATGTTGGTCCCGGTGGCGCGCGCCTTTCTTCTCTCATACCAGTCAGTCAACTTACGCCTCCAATTTCATAACCCTCTTCCATCTGCTATTTCTCGGTTTATTCGAAGGAGGACTTCCAAAGGACGAAAGAAATGCACTTTGATCGAAATAGACAAACCCAAAAAGTAACAGATAAGTTTTTTTTGGTAAAAGTTTCTGTGAAAGTAAAGAAGTGGGCTGAATTTGCTCTCTTGAATAAAAGCCCACAGACGCAAGAAGTAAATAATCTGGTTTGGTTTTCGTGATAGTTAAATAAATGCATTATTATCAATACATGTTTAATAATACACATGTATATAAGAAGTATTAGTATCTTATTTTTGTCCGAACTATGATCATATAATCAACTTTGACCGTGGTTTTAGAATTAACATCCAGGCCTCAACTATGCAGCATATGGTCTCAATTGGTCCGACACATGGTTTGACCGTCAATTTGAACGTCATGTCACTCTAAAAATTATTTAAAAAATTCAAATTCCAATTATTATTTTTAATTTCTATTATCTATCATTTTCAAATCAACCAAAAAATAAATTTTAAAAAAATTAAAATATGATAATATTTGGTTAATTTCTAAAATTTATCATATTCGAATTAATTTCTATAATTTATTATTTTATTTTTTGGTTAATTTGATAATGATAAATAATAGAAATTAGGAAAATAATTTGAATTTTTTTAATGATTTTTAGTCTGATGACGCAATGACATGGCGTGTTGACCGTTCAAATTGACGGTCAAACCATGTGTCGGGCTAATTAAGTCTGTATGTTGCATAGTTGAGGTCAGGATGTTAATTTCTGAAACCACGGGCAAAGATGATTTTATAGTCATAGTTGAGGCCAAAATAAGGTATTAACCCATATAAGAAAGTTGATGTATTGTAGTTTACATCGTTTGGTTTCTGTGACAGTTATTCTAATATTTAAATAAGATGTATTGCTTTTTGGGTGAAATATCACTTTTACCCTTTATTTTAATATAAAAAAGCTAAACAAATCAAAAGGTAGAAAACACTCCAACAATCTCAAACAAACAATCTCAATAATCTCACAAAAAACTTGAGATATTACTATCACTCATTGTGAGTGATAATTTCCATCACATCAAGCAAACAATGCATGTATAGTTTGTGTAGAAAATTAAAAAAAATAATGCATTGTAAACAATGCATGCTTTGTAACTATCTCAATCAAATAATCACCAAAGAATTTGTTAAGTTTAATGAAACGGTTAATATATTGACTGTAGTGATGGAGAATACTGATGTCAAATTTTGTATGGCTAAAATGTTGATTCATGTAATGTGATGAATATAGCCAATTTTACTCTGAAAATTAAGTCTTTTGTTAAATATTCGTTTAGTTTGCGTAACAAATATAATTACTAATCAAATTAACAAAAAAAATAATAGGATTTGATATTTTTAAATTGACTTACCACATAAGCTCTAAGTCAGCTAAAATTTAAAATCATAGAAACTTTTTTTTTTATAAAAAAATCCTGACTTCTTTCCTTCTCATTATCGTTGCCAATTAAATAAAATCAAACCCTAAACCTCAATTACAGTTCTAGCGCGATAGGGCATGTAAAAATATATATGGAGAAATGCGGCGACGACCGAAGCAGGAGGAGTCGAAGTTAGAATAAAACATCTTAGGTTATGTCAAATTTAATGAAATAATTAGACAAAATTTAAAGATTTTTTATAATGAAAAAAATTGACTATATCTATCATAAGGGTCAAAGTTTTTTACTTTTTTTGCTACATAAGTTTTTTCAAAAAATTTAAATATGATATGCAGACAATTGGCATGATGTGGCGATTTGAAGCTGACATGAAAACTGAAGTGGCGTCCACCACAGCTAGACGTTAACATTTCAAATGACATATATAACATCGTTAACTTTCCTAACATAAATGAGCATATTTGTCCAACAAACATCTCAAATATAACTATATTTGTCTTTATTTAAATCGACTATATTTATCAAAAGCATCATAATTGAGACCATGCATGTGTATATTGCCTTCTGCTTTCAAATTTTTTACTGTAAAGAAACATTTTGGTGTCGCAACTCTCTTCTAGCTGTTCCTATCAATATGCTATTGCGTATAGATTTTCAACGCATACATCAAATAGGCATCAAGCTGAAACCCAGCATATCAATGCAACACAATCCTCTGAATTAGGGGTTTGAAACAAATTGTTTTAAACCAAATATTAGACAAAAGCAAGAATAAGGAGATTCAATCATCAAAGTCCAAGTTTATGCACCTAACCTTATCTACATTTGATTCACTAGAAGTAAAACTTATCCCCACATGATTATCAAATGTCTAAATCCTCACAATACACATTGCTGATAATAAGAAATAAAACCCAACTCTTATACCACATGCATTAGAACAAACATCAGGTGTGCCACTTTATTCAACCCAACCAAGCACTCCAAGTCTTGGTCACATAAACGCTAGTAAACATATCAACCACATTTTCAGAAAAGCTGTCGTTCTACATCTACTATAATACTATTCTTCAATCTTCATCCATCTTGTTCTTATGAATCCTTTTAATATATACTAGGAGGCGATGCCGCGCCTTGTCACGGGCGGAGATGGTCTATTGGCATATATTATGTTGCCAGTTATGGTGTTTTGTTAGTATTATTAGTCGTCTAAACCTTAAAAAAATTAGCAAGTTTGTTAGTAAAATTGACTTCATAATATGATCTTGACTGAGAATAGATATATAGCGGTGAACATCCAATTTTGAAAATTTTGAAAATTTTGGCTAGTAAATGATATATACCTAAACTCAAGTGACTTATTGATTATGGATAGGGTATGAGTGACGTATATGTGGGTTTGGAAGTTTGTAGAAGGGTTTGGGTAGGGTATGGGCATTTACTTCCATAATCTAAATGTGTATGAGTTGGGTATGGATATCCATGGATTCAAGTGAAATCTAAACATTGGACCAATATGTAAATTTAAAAAATTATAGGTACAAAAATCTTATAAAATGTAGATACAAAAATATAATTGTTCAATGAATTTACATTAAAATTAAATTTGAAGTATCAAAATGCAAAATATACATTATAGTGATTAAATTTTTATTTAATTAAATTTGAGATATAAAAAGTAAGTTTTTATGCAACCGTTAACTTACTTCAACTTTATATATATTGATATCCTAAATATAATTAAAGCTACAATGTGATTACTGTAACTTAAGAGCTTTTCTATTTTGCACCACTGTCATTCTTCTTTGAATGACCCGTATCACCATTTCCAGTGGGATTTTAACATAAAACATGATAGTCATAGGGAGTAGGGACTAGGGAGGTTTGGGGATTTTAGAATTATTATGTTTATGAGTATATTATAATCAGGGATCGTTATTATTTCTTCTTCTTGGTTTTGGCTAATTGATGATGAGAGTTGGCCATGTTTTAGAGTTTTATCAAAAGTAATTTAAGCCGTACCGAAAAAGTTAGTATTATAGTATTTTGTGCTAAAATCGTAATTCAATCGTGGTTAAAATTAGACTTGACACGTTGTTCCAACCCGAGCTTCAATTTATGTTGAGAAAAGAATCAAAAATTTGTAAAATCATACCGAAGGTCGTACCAAAAAATTAGTATTAGGTCATTTTGTGCTAAAATCGTACTTCAGTCGTGGTTAAATCATTTCATAAAGCTAAAATCACCTATTGATTTAGATTCCGTTAGTAGTTGTTCTATTGGACTAGCATTACGATACGATCGTAGTTCAACCGTTATTAAATCAGGCTAAAGACATTGCTCCAACCCAAGTCTCGATTTATGTTCAGAAATAAAAACCTAAAATGGTACAACCATACCGAATGCCATACCAAAAAAGTTAGAATTAGGTATTTTGTGCTAAAATCGTAATTCAACCGTGGTTAAATCAGGCTTAACACATTGCTCCAACCCGAGCATCAATTTATGTTCAGAAAACCATAAATTGTAAAACCATTCTTAAGATCATATCGAAAAAGTAAGCATTAGAGTACTTTGTGCTAAAATCGTAGTTTAACCGTGGGTAAAATCAAGCTTGAAATGTTGCTCCAATCCGAGCCTTGATGTACATAGAAAATCCATAAATTGTAAAACACACCGAAGGTCATACCCGTAAAGTTAGCATTATGATATTTTGTGCTAAAATCGTAGTTTAGTCGCAGTTAAATCAGGCTTTACACGTTGCTCCAAACCGAGCATTGATGTGTATTGAGAAAATAACAAAAATTGTAAACCATATCGAAAGTCGTACCAGTATAGGTAGAATGAGGATATTTTGTCCTAAAATTGTAGTTTAGCCGTAGTTAAATCATTACATATAGCTAAAATCACCTATCAAGTTATATTTCGTTAGAAATTTCTATTATATGACTACTAAACACGGTCAAAAATCAAATACGGATTAGCAAACAATACTTCTAATCCTATGAAAAGCCGGCACATAATCTACCTAGTATATGTTATATGAGCATTTTTCTTAGTATAATCTTATTGACTGGGCTCTCACTAATGATCCCACTTTTGTTTTAACAGGAAGATGTCATCAAAACACCAGCTTGTTTGCCCTGCAAGTAAACTTAGTTCACCTATCAAAATTCATGGAAAGAAGACGATTGGCAGTGCCACCAAAAAATTCGCCAAAAGAGTTATACTGACAATCCCCAAGGTACTGTTCTGCTGTGTTTTCCTTCTTTCGTTTGCTCTTCTATTTCTTTTTAATGTATTTCTTTTCATAAGTGGGTCATACGTCACAGTTTGCTACTTAATCAACATTTAAGCCACTTTAATTTGATATTTACATTGTGGATCACTGTGAGTTTAAATTTTGGGGTAAGTAAGGTTGAGCGGGGAAGAGAGTTCACAGTGTGTTCATTTGTCTTGTTTATTTCATTGTAAGATTCATTATATAGGTGAATAAGGTTATTGAAAGTAGGGGTTGCAGTTCGGTTTCTGGTTAGCGGCTAACCGGAAGGTTTATCCGATAACCGCCGGTTACCAGCTAACCGAAAACCTAGGGTTATTTACCTCGATCGGTGGACGGTGGAAGAAAGATGGTTTTCGGCTAGCCGAGTAACCGAGGGTAATTAACCGCGGTTACCCGACTAACCGAAAATAACCGGCCAGCCACCCAAAGGCCAGCCATCCTCCTCCTTCAAAACCCAGCCCTGCCAGTCATCCAAACCCTACCCTCATATTTCTTTCTTCTTCTTCTTCCATCGCCATCTCCCTAATTCTTTCTTCTTCTTCTTCTTCTTCTTCCGCTCCGACGACCCCAGGCCTCCCCGCTTCTCCCATCGCCTTCCTCGCCTTCCTCCGTCAAGCCGCAGACAGAGCAGAGATAGTCAAACGGCGACCCCAGGCCTCCCGGCACTACCTAGATGTCCGCCTCTGCTCCTCTGTGGCCGGCGTTGTGCAGATGTGGTGGGTTTGAAATGGAGGAAGGAAGGAGAGCGAAGGAAGAAGGGGTCTGGTGAGTTTTTTTGGGAGAAAGGAAGAAGGGTTCTGGTGGGATTTTTTGGGAGGAAAGAAGGAGAGAGAAGGAAGAAGTGGTCCACGAGTCTGGTGGGATTTTTGGCTGCGAGGAAGGAAGGAGAGAGAAGGAGAGAAGGATTCAGAGGTGGGGGATTTTTTGTATTTTTTTTTATAATAATTTTTAATGAATTTTGTAGAGAGAAGGGTGTTTTTTTTTTTGCTTATGCGGCTAATCGAACCAAAACCGATAACCGACCGGTCGGTGGTCGACTTGCCGTGGTGTCCTTTACGGTTGGTGGTCGGTAGAAGGCAGTGGTGGCTCGGTTTAACCGATATCGATTTTCGGTTAAACCGAAACCGACCGATTGACACCCCTAATTGAAAGGTTCAATTCTCTGAGGAGAAAAAAAAAAAAAAAACAATACGAAACATTCTACCTTTGCCCTTTATTTCAGACTCGTCAGTTATTAATGAATCAGTAATATTAACTACCAGTTATGCTTCTAGCTTTTTTTTTAAACACTACTTTGGAAAGATATTTGATCCCAATCATGCTTTTTCAATAGAAACCCTTCTAAAAAAAGTATAGTCAAACTCACACAATATTTGAGAGAAACAGTTATATTCCGTAAATGTTTTATAGATGAATATATTCGCACCTTACTCTATATCGTATAAACCAAATGAAAGTACGCTACAATAAATCCGTTTGGTACTGTTCATCGCATAATGCATCTCTATTTAGCACTGTTGTGATTTTTACAAATGCAACTTTTGGAAATAATTTTTGTCAAAACATGTTTTGAAAAAAAAAAAAAGAGTTCCTGGTTACGAATTATTGAAATTACTTTCTAAAACAAGAAGTGATACAAAATAACCACAAACTACAAGTATAAAAATACAATAATAAAATAATTGAAATGGATCTTGTTGGAATTGTCTTTTATAAATGAAGTAAATTTATGTTTTCCGGAAAAAAAAGCGATAAGATAAGAATTACTAACTCGCACGAAACTACACCGCAAATTAATCCCGACTAGAGCCCAGAATTTTAAACTCTAGTCGGGTGCAGTATAGGGCAAGTATTTAAATTGTAAACCCGGGCCGGTCCAGGTACCGTTACTTTAATCGCTTAAGTTGTTATCTAGCAAAATGATTTTGGGTTTAAAACTAATAAACCTACAAATGAAAACAAACAAGTAAAGTAAATCGAGGTTGTCCCAATGAGAGAAGAGTTCACTCGGGTGTTGCTCCCCCTAGCTAAAAATTATGACTTGAAAAATCGAACGACCATGTGTGGTTAGGGGTTCATAAACCGCAGGGAAGTCTAACAAGCAGCCGAAGCACCCACTTAGTCTCTAGGTTTAGGAATGGGATACGATCCAAGCCACTAATGTGACCCTCTCAACCTATCGACTAAGGAATGGTTAGACTTCACCCTCGAATTGGAGTTCGGACGGCCACAGCACAACCAAACCCTAAGTGCTAATGCGAATTAAGATGTTTGCTCTTTAACTAACCTATAATAGGAGGCATAGAATGCCCAAGGAAACCCATCTCTAATAGAGCCTCTTAAGTTAAGGAGGGTTCTCTCTAAACTAGCTTAGGAGGCATTAAATGCCCAAGGAAACCCATCTCGAAATGAGCCTCTTAGGTTAAGGACGGTTCTCTCTAAACTAGTTTAGGAGGCGTTGAATGCCCAAGGAAACTAAGTCTCTTGGGTAAAGGGGGTTTCCTCTCTAAACTAGACTAGGAGGGATGCAATGCCCAAGAACCCCATCTCAATATTGAGTCTCTTAACCTAAAGAGGTTTCCTCTCTAAAGTCTAAACTAGCCTAGGAGGCATGAAATGCCCAAGAACACCCAATGAACCTCCTAACCTAAGGAGGTCTCCTCTCTAAACTAGGTTAGAATGGCAATTAGATTGGTAGGCTTTCACACAACACAATCATTTCTGAATAATACCTCTACATTCACATTAAAACACAACCACAACAAATCATTCCATTCATACAAGCATCCACATAATTGTAGCTAGGGTTTACAATACCCAAGTGAGTAGGTAGGCTAATCCATAGCTAGGCAAAAGAAAACAACAAAAAGGAGAGAAAGAACCATGGAGAGGTGGAAATCTTCCTCCCTTGTTGCTTGAATCTCCCTTGAGAAGAAGAAATCTTCAATCCCCTAGCTTGAATTGAGCCCAATCTCCTTCTTCCTCCTTTGAGTGTCCCTTTCTCTCTCTAGAATGGGAAGAGGAAACCCTAATCTCTCACTAGAAACCCTCTTTATTCTGAAAACTAAAACCCTAGAAAAAACTCTCATTTCTCTCTCCCAGCAACCTTCTATTTATAGAGCTCAATAGTCACTCCTCACGGTCAGATATCAAGGTCGTGACATTGGGGCTCTAACCTCGACATTGGACCAAATCACATGTCAGTGGTGTCGTTTTGGTCCATCTTCTCGGTCAACGGCTGGTTTTCACGATCAACAAACCGTGAACCATTGGGCGTCAGTAACCTCAGAACAGGCTCCGGAAGCACACAATGTCACTTCCAAAGGGAAATTGCCACGGTCATAAGACTGTGACATTGGATCTTTACCCGTGACAATTAATTCTCAAGCCTAGTGATCAATTGTCAAGGTCTGTTGACCGTGACATTTGACCCTTGCCCTTGACATTGGACTGTTCTTCACTTTACTTCACTTTTTGGCGCTTTATCAACTCCAATCGTCCCGAAACTCGTCCTCGACCTTCTCACACGTACTAGGATCCAAAATATGACAAAACAAGCACAACCTAGCGTGAAATATATCGAGGGACGACGAAATGAAAAGTCAAACTATCAAGAAATGAGGAATAAAATGTGTACAATTAGGTATGGATCAATTACTCTTTTTAAACAAAGAAAAATTCATAATCAAAGATTTTTGCATGTATGTTATAATTTATAAAAGTGTTTCTAGCTTTTTAAAGATTATTTTAATTTGAAAAGATATTTCATCTTTTAAAATAGAAAACCTTCTAAATCTATAGTCAGGAAAAAAGTTTTATTCCTTAGGTATATTATAAATAGAATATATTCGCACCTTACACCATATTGGATAAACCAAATGGAAACACTATGTAAAGAAGAACATAAATTATTGAAATGGACTAGTAAGTTTAGTCCCTAAACTTGGACATTTTTATCAACCGAGTCCTTAAATTTTGCTCCTCTCTAAACAAGTCCCTGAACCGTGTAACTTGTCTAAAATCGACCAAGAATTTGGCAATTGATTTGAACTTGCTTAGTTTGTTTAGCAACTTCATCACAGATTTTGTTTTTCAAATTACTCCAGTTAAATAATGTCACAGTTTCATTAGTCACCAAAGCTCTAAGCAATCCGGGTACAATTGATTTTTTGGACATTTCATGGCCGAAGTTGTCGTCAAGCTAAAGTTGAGTCTGCACCTATTAGTCAAATCGGTAAAACAAAATTCGACAATAAAGGACCCAATTTGGAAAAACTCACAATGTCCGAGGGTCCGTTGAGAAAAAAAAAATTAAAGTTCAAGAACTGGTTTGAGAAAGTTATCAAAATCCAGGGGCAAAATCAGAATTTAAAATTTTGGGAAAATATTATTGTAATTAGATGGCGTGAGAATGGAGCGGTTTTCTTCAATTCGTGTTGGGTTTTATTTTCTCTAGAAACTGTTCTTCTGTTTAGTGTCCGCCACTCCACTTCCTAGTTTCAAACCCACTTCCCTAATACTCTCTCCAAAACAAAACAGAACAAAAAAAACCAACTCCTCAATTCCCTTTCTTCCCCACCACCTCTTCCCTTCCCTTAATAAGCTCCAAGGCCCAACTCGCTAATCCGCAAACTAAACTGCCATTGCCATGGATGATGGCAAAGCAAAGCAAGAAGCCAATCAACAATGGACACCAGCTTTCATTCCCTTGCCAATTGTTTTCTGTTTAGTTTCTGCTGATTAACACAACAACTCCTGCTGCTGCTGTGCTGGCTTCTTATTCCCCCGTACTATTATTAGTCTTTGCATAAGCTGGTGAAAGAAGCAGTCGGGAAGCACAGTGACAAATTGGAAGACATGTTCGATTGCCTTCTCGGCTGGCGTAGAGCTTCCAAATGGTAACACTCGAATCTTCTTCATTCCTCTGTTTTCTTCTTCCTTCTGTTTTGCTGTTTGTTGTGTTTCCGGTACAATTATTCGATTTCGGTTGGTTGGTGCAGCAAGAGAACAGTAAGGCAGCTTCAGGTTCGGATGCGAGGGCTGAAGAACAAAAGGCAAGCCATGATCAGGCAGTTGAAGGAGGACGTTGCTCAGCTCATCAAGCTTGGCTGCCATGATATTGCTTTCAACCGGGTACGTACAAATACAATACTTTGCTCCCCTGAAGCTGCTTCCCCTGTTCTTCACCATTGGGTCGGTCAACTTTGGTTGGTTGGTGGAGTTCGTTTGCCTACCTCTCTCTCGACTATGAATAAAATGCTTAGTATAAAGGAAATAAGAACCCTGAAATCGTGTTCATCTATGATGTGTTCAGATATTTGTTCTTGAGTACAGGTCACTGTAATTGTGACCAATGTAGCAGGGGGTCAAAATTTTGGCTTTTTGGGTTACCAAATTTTTTCTCAACTGTTCTTTTACTGCCCAGGTGGAGCAGCTGGTGAAAGATGAGGACATGATCAAAGTTTTTGAATTGCTAGACAATTACTGCGACGTTATCATCATTAACCTCTCTTACATCCGAAAGCGCAAGTATGCTTCTTTCTCCATTATAAACCCGTAGTTTACATCGAGTCATTATGTCCTTTTCCTCTTCTTGAGACTCTGTTTTCCCATGCTGCTGCTGCTGCTGAAACTGGTTTACTTTATTTATGCCCATTTCCTTCTTTCAGAGATCTTCCGAATGACATCAACGAGGCAGTTTCAAGCCTGGTATTTGCATCTGCAAGGTGCGGCGACCTCCCCGAGCTACTAGTCATCCGCGAGCTCGCTGAGGATCGTTATGGCCCGCGATTTGAGAGGACTGCTCTTGATCTCTTGCCTGGAAACCTTGTCAACCATCAGGTTTTTCCCCTCTAGTTAGATATCTTGTTTATTTTGCAAATTCATGTCAGGTTTACTGATACTGTTGAAATTCTTCAGGTGAGGAAGAAGCTCACAGTTCGATCCGTTTCTGACGACGAGAAGCTGAGATTGGTTGATGAAATCGCAAGAGAAAACCGCCTTTTACCAGAGATTGTGGTTCTAGATTACCCTCCAAAACTCGCACAGAAACAGGACAAGTTACCACCACCAATTGAAGTCCTCCAAGTTGTAGAGCATGGTGATGATGAACAGCAACAACAGCCTCCTCCTTCGTCTTCTTCTTCTTCCAGAGGAAAGATCAATAAACCTGATCACCATCAGCAGGACTACTGCTGCGATTTATCATCATCATCAAGCAACTGCTTCAGCTCAATCCTCCAGCCAACAACTTCAGGCTGCAGCCAGAATTCCTTCTCAACGATCACCACTTCTTTCAGCTCATCCGCCATGACTCAATCTTCACAGGACGAATTGGAGTACCTCATGAACCGAATCGGCACCAACGAAACCCTGATGCCTTACATGGCCAATGAAACCGAAACCTACATTCCAGAACTACCAAAACAAGAAATCAAATCCCAGAAGCAGCGAAAGGCCGCGTCCTCCACAGAGAGCCTGCCTCAGTTTCCTGAAGAAGAGATGCTCGTGTACCTAGACGACGTGGAAGAAGTTCAGTCCTCCATTAGCGGGAAAGAAGGAAGCTTTCAGGACCAGAGGGTCTTCAAGTTCAGAACCCATAAAGTCGACGAGATCAGTGACTACAGGGAGGATGATACGGATGAGTACGGATCTTCAGGGGACGGATCGAGGAGCTCGATTCGGTCAAGAAAGATGGTTAAGAACACTGTCAGGAAAAGATCGAGGAAGAGATCGGTTTCCAAGGAAAACCCAGAATTAGTAATTGAAGGAGACATTATGTACTATGAAAACCCTCCATGGAAAAGGCCTCCATTGATCCCTCCCAGTCCCAATCAGAAACAGAAATATGAGCTTCACCGAAATCAGGAAGCTCGTAAACCCTGTCGCGATCCTTCGAATGTGGAGGAATCGGAGACAGAGAAGGAATGGAGAGCGTTCCAGGAGAAATTCAGGAGGAAGAGCTGTGAGTTGGGCGGTGGAGGAATGAAGCCGCCATATTCAAGAGCAATGTCCATGCCGCAGGAAAGGAGCAGTTCGAAATGTCAGTCGGAGAACATCGACAGAACGATGTCGTTTCCAAATCAGTCGCCGAACCACGTTCACCCCAAGTTGCCGGACTACGATGATTTGGCGGCGAAATTCAGGGCTTTGAAGAAAGAGCATAGGGGGCATGGGCGCTACTGAAGTTATGAGCGTCCATTTGTTTAAATTTTTGCTTATGTGTAGTGATGAAGTTAAAAAGGATCTTACAGTGAACGGTTGATTATATGCGTATATGATATGACTGCTGCAACAGGGTGAATTTGCCAGAGATGGAACAGTGGAAAATTAGGAAAGTTTAATTTTGTCTTGGGAAGTTTCAGGTTGTCTAGTTTTATGTAGGGATTGGGGTATGTGCTTTTTGCTTGGACATGTAGAGAACAATTTTGAACGGTGATGTTTTACAGGGGAAAGATAGGATAATAAATTTTTGAACTAGGTTATCATGTGTTATTACTAATGTTCTCGTACTAGATTGAGGTATGAGTGTCTGTACTGGTTCACAATTAACTATTTAACTGCAATTGAGCCATTATCAAAACTAGATTGCGGGCCCGCGCTCGGCTTAGGATAGGGTCTGTTATAAACGCGCTGCTACGGATCGGGAAATCGCCGGAATCGATAAAGCAAGAATACGAAAGCGAGAATCGAAAAACACAGACACACGATTTACGTGGTTCACTAACACGATGTGTGTTAGCTAGTCCACGGGCGAAAGAGAGTCAGTTTCACTATATCGAGGAGATTATAGATTACAGAGGAGTATGAGAAGTATTTTTAGTACTTCTCCATGTGGGTCTAAACCTAATCCAATCTGGCAAAGGAAACAGTTACAGACCATGCCCAAAACCCGAACCCAAATAACAGCGAGAGCCCCGACTACCAGTCGTAGCGGCTGATAGTCAGATTCAAGTCACATCAACAAATCTCCACCTTGACTTGAATCGTCTTCCTCTGAAATCTCTGATGTACTCTGCTCCTTCTCTCTCTCTCTCTCTATCTCTCTCTCTCTCTCTCTCTCTCTCTCTCCATCAATGCCCCGTAGGGCGGAGTCACCCACTCAAGACATTCAGCAAGTCCAAGCAGTGTTGGAACTTGCCATGTGGAACCGGCTTCGTGAACATATCAGCAGGATTATCCGCGGTGCCAACCTTCTTCACCTCAATCATCTTCTTTGTCCTCAAGAAATGATACGTCACGTCGATGTGCTTAGTCCTCTAATGGTGGACTTTACCCTTTGCCAAGCATATTGCACTCAAACTGTCACAATACACCACTGACCTATGAGTAACTAAATATGGACCTTTAGATCTAAGTGGATCTAGAAAATTCAGATATAAGGGTTGTCAATTAAAAACATTTTATTTTCCCTAGTTTTCTTAATTGGCTCTTATCTTCTTCGTTCTAACTCGGATTTCAAATTTTTTTTTTTTTTTTTTTGCATTGATGGAACGAGTTCATTGTGCTCTACAAAATGAGATCAATTTTCAATATATTTCGAGAAACATTTTTTTTACCAACTACATACTCTATAGTAACTTCTTCGTGTTTAAGTCGTTTTTGAAAACGTTTGCTCAGAAGGAACGAGTCCATCATGATCTATTGGATCTATAAATTTATGGGTGAAAAAATTTCTGGATAAAAAATTACCATATTTTACCACTATGGTATGTGGGTGGTAACTTGTGGTAACTTGTAGTAAACAATGATGAAAGTCGTAAATGACAATTAGTATACTCCTATTATCATGTATTCAACCTTCTTACCATATTGGTATGTTCATACCATCATGGTATGCTTTCTTACCATATGGTATTAAATAGAAGCATACCATATGGTAATGACTGGTAAAAAATATTCATTTTTTTTTGTAGTAAAAATATATCAAAATGGATATAATTTTAAAGAGCACATTTAATCTGATTTATCTGTGCAAAAAATTAAATTTCGACTTAAAACGAGAAAAAAATCTTCCATTAAAGATTAAATGGGAATAGATAAAAGACTTTCCACGAGAGAGAGGATACTGATGTCATGCTGATGTGGACAGGTTACTCATGGTTACTGACCATAGGGTTACTGACCTGATCCATTCCCAACCCGCGATCTGCCGCGATAAAAAAAACTAATGAATTTGTTTAAATCAAATAATTGACAAAAATATTCAAATAGGATACATATAAAAAATTCACGTAATGTCTTGTTCATTATAAATAACATATATCATCCGTTTTCTTAAGTGGTATATAGTAAATAATTATTTCTACATAAGGATCAGAAAGTAACATGAAAGTAACATATGATTAAACTGTTATGTCAAATTTAACTAATAAAGAGCTTATTGTAATATGATGTATAAGATAAAGAACTACTATTGAACATTGATATATAAATCTTTTATAATGCATGGTCTAATAGTAAAATCAAAATTTAGAAAGTAACTTTGATTAAACATGTGTCATGTCAAAGATAACTAATCTTGCATAATGCAAATTGATGACATGTTAAATATTTAGTTAACAACAATGGAATTTTTGTTTTGGTAAATAACAATAATGGAATTTTGGTTAATTATAAAAAATAATTAAACACAATTTATATTATTTAGTAATAAACATTAAACATAAAGGAGTTTAAGTTAATAATTATATATTCAATAACTGATCTATGAAAAGTTTATATAATGTTAAGTTGGATGTAGAGAAATAGACTTATCGTAGAATTTCCTATGAGTTTTAGACTTATCGTAGAATTGCTGAAAAAGAGAGAAAAAGGGTTATGGTAAAATTGAGTACATGGGATAAAACCCAACAGTACCCATGAAGAAATAATATGAGAAAAATATTCTATTTTTTCTTAATGTAGTCTAATAATAAAATCAAATTTTACTAATTCACATTATTTTCCCTCATGTTGTGCATTAATAAGCCACTATAACCAATAAATTATCATCCTTTCATGTGAATAAGATGAACACGGAGGTTGTATCATGTGTCAATACATATATTTGTGAAATCGTATTTTATTATCATGATTAAACATCTAATTGAACATAAATATCTATTACTTATTTTTTCGACTCAGTCTCTCATACGATATCACAATTCTTAATCCACTCTCAATTCATAACTTTCTTTTCCCCAATTGTCAATAAGTAATTAGTTATTTCGTTTGTGAACACAAATTATCGATTACCATTAGTTAGCTATCTCTTTTTGTAAACCCAAAAAATTCTCACTTTAACAGTTAATTTGACCTTTTAAAAGCTTTTTTAAAAGCAAACTTGTGTCACCTGATACCAAGTTCGGAAGTAATAGCCCAACAAGGCAACAACTATGTATTTTTGTTATTACACGTGTAGCATTCAAAGCATGCAGCAAATGCACCTCAACCGCTTGTCTTCCCTTGTCCTTTTACCGGGTAAAATATCTCGGGTACCACTTAAGTTAGAGAATTGGGGCAGACATACCACTTAACTTTGAATAGGGCGTCGGGTAAATTATAGTCACCAAAATGTGCATCCGCCTAGTTTTCCATCCAACCCAAAATTTTAATTACTTTTTGGTACCCAAAACTTTTAAAAACATCCAAAACTATATTTCAACAAATTTTTATCTAATATGGAAATTAAAAACCTTCTAAACATAATATTACTAAAATGACTAATCAAAATTTTCAATAAAATAGATGAGTTAGTAAAAATAATAAAAAAAAATATCAAGAAGAAGAATAAATATATAGAATATAATATTTAAAATTAATATTAGAAGATCTATTTAAATCACTAATCCTATAAGGAGTACCATTAAAAATAGTTAAAATAGAATTTAATTGATCATCAATACATCAAGACCAAAGAAGGATAAATGGAACATAGTTAGAAAGAATTAAATATATTACAGTAATTGAAGAAAATTTAGAACGAAAATAGAACGAAAGTAACCAAGAAAATTATACAACATCTAGATGATGTACGAGAATTAAATATAACATCCTCATATTATTTATATCGATATAGAATTCATAGGATATATTTGATTAAGCAAATTATTCGATTAGTATAACACATAATGGTAATTTAAAGTACTTATAATGATAATTGATTCTACAGTTCCTATTCAAAAATTGGTTTGGTATCAAAATCTTAAAAAAAAATTCAATTATTAGAAAACATAATGATAATTGAAAATAATTATAATAATAATTGATTTTAAATTTTTTATTCAAAAATTAATTTGGTATCAAGTTTTCAAAAGAGGATACCAATTGAATAATAAAAATGATGTTTTTCATAAGTCAAAATGATTTTTTACAATAAGAAAAGTAGAAGGACCAATTAAGAAATTTAGAAAACGGCATATTCCAAGAATATTCTGTTAACTTTAACGGAATGCACTTAACATTAAACTTAAGTGGTACCGGGTGCACAAATAATAGAGTTCAGTGGTACCCGACACCCTATTCAAACGTAAGTGATATGTTTGTCCCAATTCTGAAACTTAAGTGGTATCCGAGGTATTTTACCCTATTTTACTTGTACCCCAATATTTGTATGTCCTCTCTCATAGTCATCCCAAAATCCCCCATTCAATCCAAAGCATATTAAAAATTGATATCCGCAACTCTCAGTTTTACTTCTTCTTTACATGTGTGACTTCAGAGCGTCATAGGAAGATTTCCAGCGTAATTGCAGTGCTGAAGGGACAGAGCTGGGTTCTACATTTTTCAATCCGTCTTTGAAAGCATTTGAATGGGAGAATCGTCAATCTGGTGCTCGAAGACCCGAAACATAGTCGATCAAGATCTGCATGCTAATTTCACTCATATTCAAGTTCAACTGAGTTCTGGTACGGAGCTGGGATTCTTCATGAGACTTTAATTGCAGAGCTGAAGGGATAAAAGAGTTGGGTTCTACATTTTTCAAATCTGTCTTTGAAAGCATTTGAATGAGAGAATCGTCAATATGTTGTTTGAAGACTCGAAACGGAGCCAGCCGAGATCTCCATGCTAATTTGCATCACTTCTTTTCAACTGAGTTCTGGTAGGCTTTAATCATCTACCATTCAGTTTTTCGAGTTTCAGTTTTTTATCTTCATAAAGCGCTCCGACAATCGCACTCTCCCTCTAGTTTTTCTGTTCGAATTTTTCAATTTTCCTTCTCTATCCTTCGAAATCTCATCTCCCTCAGGTTGTTGCTTAAAACTGTAGATCTAATCGACCTTGCGTCTAACTCGTCCTAAAATTTTGGTTCCCTTTCATTTTTTTGATTGAGATTGGGTGGAAGACAAATGGGAAGGAAGGGGTTTTTTCACCATGGGAAAGCAGAGTGAATGGGGAAAAGGTAGGAAGAAGAGAGGAGGGGATGCACGGGAAAAGATGGTGGTCTGGTCAGGCGTGGTCGTTTCTCTATAAGCCCATACATGTGATGAAATTAAAAAGCTATCGACGGCTACGCTTGCTCCGCCCAATATATTGTACTCAAGCTTACATATAAACGACCGCAGGTGCCGGCAACCCCTCTGAGTGAACAGCAATTCCCGACTTTTTCGTAAGGAACAGTAAACGCACTTATTTGGTAATTTTTTAGAACTTACGGTCAATGTAGTCAAAATCGAGATTTTAAGTAAAATCGAAAACTGAAGTATAATCGGAATCGTAGATTAAAATCGTAAAATCGTAAGATTTTAAGGTTCATATTAAAATACACACTTAAAACACCAAATTGTAATAAAAATGCATATCTTGAATAACAATCAATCACATAAAACATAATTACTTCCCAAGCTAAGTTTGTTTTCTAAATAGACACAATTAGATGTATATATTTATTCTTGTACATAATATAAACACACAAATAAGCAACCTAAAACCTAATAGAAATCACTTAATTAATAGTAAAGAGTAGAAAATCACATAAGATCATTAGGATCAACATTAACATCACTTACACATCATCGTTATCATCCTCACCTTCACCATCACTCTCATCCTTGTCTATTTGCTTGAGGACTACATTACTCTTAGGATTACTTGAAGTACTTTCACCATTAACCATATTTCCCTTATCACCATCATCTGGCAATGATAACTCTTTGATTGATGCATTCCCTTCTTAATTGTTAAAAGGTCGGGGTTATTGGTACTGAAAGATTGGGAGATGAACGAAAGCTTGCAATGGAATGGAAATTTGGATTATTGTGAGGGTAATGGGAACAAACTACAAGCTAATTGGTAGGGTGGAAGATATCGTTGATGGAAGGAGTTGGGTGTCGACGTGTGAAAAAAGAAGATTCAAGGAAATAAATGAAAATAAATTGAGGGTTGTATATTGGGTTAGGGTTGTGGTGTTGATTATGTTGGGTCGGGGGAAGTAAACTTGACTCGGTGCATAGGAAGAACCCGACTTGACCAGCCTAATTTTGATCCAATTGATATGAACCTTGAAATCGTACAAAATCATAGAAATCGTAGATTTTAAGGATTTTAGAGTTTTAAATCGGGATTTTATGGGATTTTAAGGTTCAAAGATTTTACCATAAAATCAGGATCGGAACTCATAGGTAAGATCGTAAAATCGTAAGTTTTTAAGATTAAAATCGGGATTTTGACTACATTGCTTACGGTTTAATTATTCTAACTAATATTAAGGAACCAAATATTAAGATTATTCATCTACAATCCATCCGGACCATACTAGAAGTTGGCTACTATTTTAACGGTTGGATTGACGGGTTGGTATGATTTTAATAATTTCTATTATTAGTATCACAAATGCTCGTGATGTACGGCGAGTCGTGAATTTAGTAACTTGGGTACATAAATAGATAGTTAGAGTTTTGAGAAGCGACATTATCTATTTATTTGATAATAGTTTTAAACACCATCTCACAATACAAATATGTTTTCAAAAGACATAAAAAGTAAGTTATGCAAGGAATTTAATAATGTTTTCTATTTTATGAGCGGTTCGGATGGAAAGAGGGCCGAGTTTTAACAAAATCTACACCTTACCCAATCCACCAATTACCAAAGCGGGTAACTGGCTCGCAGTCCAAAACTCGTCAACACCATATTCAACCCACTGTTGACCGGGTCAATTATTTAATTTTTTGGGTGCGGGTCAGAAGGAAAGCGGGCTGCAGTTTTAACAAATTCGCCCTCAACCCAAACCTCTAATTACAAAAGTGGATAAAACTCACTCCCGACCCAAAACTTGTCAACAGGATAAAACTTGATCTCGACTCAAAACTCGTCAACACCAGGTTCAATCGACTTTGACAGGGTCAATTGTTTTGTTTTTTTGGGAGTGGGTCGGTGGTTTGTGTTTGTTTTATTTTCTTTTTGTGCTTTTGTGTTTGTAGGAGTGTACCCTAGTGCATCATGAGGTAATCAAGATGGTGGAAGCCAAGGAATCGGGTTTTATGATCAACCTCCCATCCAAGATGTACAACCATACCCATGGGGATTTTAAGAAGCTTCCCCATACCAAGAAAACTTTCCTCCACAAACCGATGAGAAATCCAATATGGAGTTGGCAATGAAGGCTTTCATGGGGCATTCCTCAAGATCACGTGTCACTTTACAACCGGAGCCAAAGAGCCAATTGGAGCTCATGGTGGAGCGGTTTGCTCTAGGGATGGCAATGGGTCCAGAACAGGTCGGGTAGTGCAATACCCGGACCTGCCCTGCCAATTTGTTTTTCGCCCCGCTCCGCCCCACGACCTGTAACGGATCTTGATATTCTAACCCGTGCCCTGCCCTGTACGGGGCGGGTCAAACCCGCCCTGTCCCATTCTTCCATACAATGAAACATATATGTGATGGAACCATTTACAGTTCACCATTCACCACCATTTTCAAGCACGTGCAAAAATCTAGAACCACTACTGAAACTTCAAACTTAACATGTAAAAGAGTACTTGAAAATTCGGAACAACTAATTGTTCAAGACTAAAACAAAAAGAAAAAACAGAAAACCAGCTTGATGCATCAGCTTCCAAGTTAAATGCTCAGATCTCCCAAAAACTTAAACTAGATAGAGTTTATCAGCCTACTGCAAACTGCATCTTCATTCACCATAAATCCATATCAAATTATAACAAATAGAATTAAGCACTTCATATTCAAGCTGCTGCAATCTGCAAACTCGAGAATTTAACTTCAAAGTTCAAATTTCACTTCTGCAGGCTGCATCACTATTGTTGCAAGCTGCCGCGATCTGCAAAATCCATAATATAAGTTCCTTAAGACCTTCAACTTCAGACTGCAGACTTCAAACTCCAACACCACTTGCTCAAGCTGCTGCAGTCTGCAAGTTTCATTAAAAGCAACATCAACCAGTCAGTTTTGGACTATACTAAGTAAGCATATCAAGCTATATTGGTCTCTTTGTTCTAGACATGTATATGATAATAAGTAATCAATTAATAATATGGTTTTAAACCAACACAGATAGAACAAAAACACAACAGGAAAGCTTAACTAAATAGTAAATACATGCATGTGAGAGAATAAAAACACAGCAGAAAAGCTGTAATAAACTAACTGAATGCATTTAATTTTACTTCTAATAAAGAGAAGCAAAAACACAGGAAAGCACAACACTACATGTACTAACATGTAACACATAACAGCTAAACTAAACAAATACAGTAGCATCACAATATAAAAATTTAGAAACATACCAGTATAGCAAGATAATGAACAGACCAGTATAACTTACCTCAAGTTCCTCAGATGTGTCTTCTAGCTCATCCTCTGAATCATCCAAAACTGTTGAAAGTGAGTGCCTTTTTGATGGATCCCCTGTATCATAATGAAAATAGTTAAATATATGTTGAAAAGACTATTGCTATGATACTAATAATGATTAATAAAACTACAAGTTACCTTTTGAACTTGCCAATAACCAATTTTGTGCACACATTAGGGCTTCTAGGGTCTCTGGGGCAAGCCTACTGCGATGAGGGCCAATGACCCTCCCACTTGTGCTAAAAGCTGACTCTGAAGCTACAGTAGAAGCTGGAATAGAGAGAAAATCTCTAGCAACCTTGTGCAAGACAGGATATTTTCCCTTATTTGATTTCCACCAACTCAACACATCTAAATCAGATGCATCTCTTATAATTCCATCATCCAAATAAGCATCGAGTTCCGATCTCTCAGGCTGTTTACTTTTCTTTTGGGCAGCATAAGCATCAAATCTAAAACAAAATGACACTTGACTGCCCTTTGAGTGGCCAACTTAATCTCACAAATAATAGGAAAGAACAAGTTTGCAGTAGGATACTTCGTGCCAGAGAAAACTTGAGTGGCCTTATGGAATATATCAAGCTTATCACAGATTTCCTTAGTCAACTTCCACTCAGATTCAGTTGGCAAGCATTTATATTTTGGTTCAAGATTCTTCATCCTAGCAAAAACCTCTTTATATTTGAGAGCAGTAGCTAGCATCATGTAAGTTGAATTCCAACGTGTATCGCAATCAAGGATTAGCTTCTTAGAAAACTTAGTACGTAATTGACGAGCAGCAATCACAAACCTCTCCCATCTTTTTGGTGTCCCCAACCAGAATTGGACACTACTTCGAATCTTCTCAATTGCCGGCTCAATAACCTTCAACCCATTTTTCACAATCAAATTCAGTATATGTGCTGAACATCGCATATGAATCATCATACCTCCAAGTTGAAGAGACTCAAATGGAAGTTTCTCCAACAATTGCGACATCATTGCATCATTGGTTGAGCAATTATCCACTGTGATAGCAGATAACCTGCTGTCAACATTCCATTGCGTCATACAATCCCACAATGCTTCGGCAAGAACATCACTGGTATGTGGTGCTGGCAAATATATGAACCTGCATAGGTTAGAGATAAGTAGAAAAATTAGAAACAGGTTGTACAACAGTAGCTTAATAAGCAGATTTGGCAAAACATGCAGAATTGGAAGAATAGTGCAGCAAGCAACTACTAACTAATAATCTACAAATAAGAACAGAATCAAAGAAAGCAACAATCATAGTATATTACCTAAGGATTCGACTTTGTAGCTTCCAATTATTGTCGACATAATGAGCTGTGACGACCATGAATCCTTTCTTTTGCGAAGTTGATGTCCACATATCAGTCGTTAAGGCCACACGACCTTCATTTTTGTCCAGAAGTTGCATCATTGCGTCTCTTTCAAGGTCATAGATTGTGAGACAGTCCTTCTTGATGGTGTTTCTACATACCATCTTGAACAACGGGTTCAAGCTTGCAACAAAACTCCTAAAACCTTCATGATCAACAATAGAAAGAGAGTACTCGTGCTTTATAATCGCCTTTGCAAGCTCTTTCCGAGAATTTTGTTTATCAAAGTTGAATGGGGAAAGCTGAAATTTCTCCTTGTTGGAATTGGCTTGTAAGAGCTGCTGCCTTATATCCACAGGAACCTTGCGTTTGGGGCATCTTTCATAATGCTTCTTCAGATGGCTTGTTCCCTGCTTCGGATCTCCAACCATTAAGCGCTTGCAGTATTTGCATTTTGCCTTCTTAACCTTGTTAACTTCCAGTTTTTCATAATGAGCCCACCATTCAGAATAGACTTTCCCTTCATTCCCGCCTTTGGCATTGTTAGCCACCTCATTGCCATCATTGTCGTTGGCTCCATTTCCAAACTGATTCTGCACCTCTACTGCAACAGGCATTTGTGATGGGCCTGCTTGTGTGCCATTGGGGTCAGAGCTAGGCTGAATTACAGAAGGATCATATGACTTTTGATTCAAATCTCCAGCTTCTTGATCCATTTATATCACAATCTACATAAGTAACATATAACATCAAAACTTTATGAGGATAAACGTAAAGAGAAGTATCCATTAAAAATAATAAAACAAGGTAAGTTAAGCACTCAAGACTTCCTTGAAACCAAACGTTTTATTGAATCTTAGTAAACCCTAAAGTTCTTCCCCATACCCCATTAGCAAAAGTAAAAGAAAAGATCTGAAAGTGGGAGAAGCTTCAGGAAGTGAGGGTATTAGTGAGATCATTGAAAGGGTATTATAATTGGCTCCCTACATCCATATGGGATGCGCATGTGCTGCTCTTCAGAAATCCAAAATGAAAGGGCAAATTCAATCAACATCCAAATTATCAAAAGGAATCGATTTCCTACCTGTTGAATCTCTCGGTGTGGGTCTTTGGAGAAGGAGAAGTGCACAAGGAGAATATTTATCAGTCATCCTTGATTTATTCTCTGGGGGCTGTGCTGTTAACATTTCAATTGGATCAGAAGACGAGGCGTTGGCTAGAGCTCGACCAATAGAGTTTGAGAGGGATTAATATGAATAGGGATTTGGGAATTGGGAACTTGTTGAGAAATCGAAGCGTCAAAGGTTTCAAGCGTGGGTGCTGGGTGGGAGAGAAGGGAGAGTTGTGCGTGTATAGAGATTAGAGAGGTAGTCCTATCGTCGATTTGCCGGGGTGGGTAATTGATAGAGTAGATGCGGGGCGGGGCGGGGACAGGTCGGGGTGGGGTGGGGTTGGTACCCGGATCTGGCCTGGATTGTGACGGGTCGGGCCAAGACCCGCCCCGTTCGTTCACAGGTCGGGTTTGACCTGCCCCAAAACAGGGTGGGTCGGGCCAAACCCGTCGGGGCGGGCCGGTTTTGCCATCCCTAGTTTGCTCGAGGCATAAATGAAAGATGCTCAAACTTGGATCTCCGACAACCCGAAGTGAAATCCAAAAATTGGAGCCTACCATGGAGAATTTTGAAAGAACATGCTCCATCACGGATTTCCAACTTCTCCCTCCACCCGGTTTAACACTAGAAAAGAAGGTGGCACGAGCTTGTGAAAGCCATCGCCTCTCATCATTGGAGGAGAAAGAGGAGGTTGAAAGGGCGATCAATGACAACCACATGGAGCAAGAGGAACTCACCTAGGAGAGCTCCCCTGGTGAGAATGACTAAGAGGGTTGCATTGATGATTTTCACACATTTCCCTTTCCCGAGAATAACTTTAAAGACCAGGACACAAGGGTAAAGGAGCAAGAGAACTCTTTCTATGATCCTGCGTGATATCTTGCCCTCCAAACCGTTCTCGAAGACATGAATGGGAAGGTGAAAGAAAAGGTTGAAGAGGAGGAAGTGAGAATTAAAGAAGAGGAAGATCTTGGTTGTTCTCAAGGGGAGGAACACATTGAGGAAGAAGGAAAGGAGGTTGAAGTTGAAGAAGCAAATGGTGTCCAAGATTAAGACGAGGTCGAGGTGGATGAAGCATCCACGAGTTACAAGTGCTACCAAAGCTTTCTACCCGACCTTGATGCACTTTTGGAGAATCCCCCGCTTGTGGCTCTTTGCCAAGCCAAGACCAAACCATCAACGATCTCTCTTGGTGGATGCGATGGTGGTCAATCGATGATTTTCTATATGGTATGTGGCAAAGATAAGAAGAGGAAATAAGAAGAGGTCTCGTGGATGGGGCATCGATTCACACCAAGTTCACGAGCTATTTACATCATTTGAAGTATCCAATACTCGTGACTTGAGACACTACCTCACCAACGAGAACCTCAACTTCAAGGAGGTTTTGGGATGGACTGAAACTTGAAGAGCCAATGTCAGGCTCACAACGTTAAGGAAGCGTTTGTTGGGAGAGAGCTCAACCACCATTGCTTTGTTTTCTTTTCTCTTCAATAAGACAACTTTTGGTGAGTTTTTGGTGTTTGGACGTTGCCTTGCTCTTCCAGATCTTACACATGTGCCGATTGACATTGTTTTGACATGAATTACCTTCTTAGAATGACTATTATGAAGAGGCTCCTTCTTTATCATGAATCCAAAAAAAATGAGTACATCGATGATACAACTTGTAATTAAAAATAACTATTTAAATATATTTTTAACAAAAAAATCCATTTCCCATTGTCAAACGTATTAGAATTTGATTCCATTCACTCAATTCTTTTGGAACAAAGGAAGCCCACATACATTATAATCCTAAATTTCAATTCCCAAATCAAGTCTCCGATCTATTTATTTTACTTCCTCCTTTTTTTTCTTTTTTTAAAACAACTAACACAAGTCTCCAACGAATTTGAACAAATCAAGAGTCAGATCTATTTTCCAAATCAGTCACTCAGATCTATTTTCCAAATCAGTCGAGTGACTAATTTATAAATAATTGTTTCTTTGTTAACATAAAAAAAAAGTTTGATTTACAACCTAACAACAAATATATTTTACAAATCTTTCAGAATATGAAAAGTTGTCGAAACTCGCTATGAAAAATAAAATATTAAATTTTATATTTATTTATTTTATATTTATGGATTGACGGACATGTCAAAAAATATTGAGCGTGTCAGTGTTTGTAACGTAATAAATATGTCTCAATCATTTGTAGATCATCCAAAACAGAAATATTGAACGAATGAAGATGACAATCAAATCCTTGATCACAAGTATCTTAACCGCTCCGACCCGCCACTTGTCATCCTTAAATGAAAGCACAAATAGAATCACTCAGCTGTACCATATCAAGAAGCACGCTTTGCCCTTGTGGCAGAAAATATCAAGCCACCCAAACGACAAAAGGAACTTTGATTCGAGTTGGTCACTCATATGAGATATGACTAGCTAACAGCTAGAAGCACTTTCATGGGACACACGGCAGCCGTTCCACCATTGGAGCATCTGTACTGAATATCTCAACCTTAAAAGCGCTGAAAATATACAAAATGACCCAATCAGTAGGGAATCCAATCATTAACTCCAAATTCCCATTTAGAACTATTGCCGTCGTTTTCTTTGACCCACTCACTCCATCTTTCTCTTCCCCTCCCAATTCATTTTACCTTTGCCACCAAAAATTGAATACTACTGGAGATGGAGGGTCCGTCCGGTGGACACATGCATGAATATCTATGCTTGAGGGGTTTCTCTCCGTTGGACTTCCTTTCACACATTTAGTTAACATCCATACTCTAAAGTGATGGTTTCTCCCATGCATTTAGGTTGGCTATAGATTGGATACGGTTATTTAAGTTGTTACACATAAACATTATGAGTGTCAAACAACATTATGAAGGTGCCCAATATCGAATACGTCAAGAGTCGAGACATCTTTGTGACTCATACGCGTCAAGCATGATCGGGTCAGGCAACAAGGGACACCCTCAAAGACCAACAACAAAACTTGGCAACCCAATCTGTCAAGCATGTCCCCCTACCATCATGGCCCCAAGGGTTTCGGGCATAGAACCACAATAAAGGCGGTCCATCTTGGGCACCTTCATGACTGAGAAATATATGTCGATCAAACTCATATAAGAAGATAGAATCTCTTTCTTCACCTACTTAGAATCCTTCACCTATTTTGTATCGAAAGCTCCCTTCCTTCACCTACTTGGATATTCAAATCGATTTCAAATATTTTGGAATAATTTGTGGTTGAAGTTCCAATAAGAAAACCATTACTTAAATAATAGAGAAATAAAATCATCTAAAAGAAGAAGTAAAAACTAAACAATTATAAATGGAACAAGAAAGATCAAGTGCACAACCGAGGATTGATTTCAGGAGTAAAGGGCGTTTCTTATGCCAATCTATTCCTCTAGATTTTACTAGATTAACATTTTACTATATATAAACGTAAAGATCAATTACTGTTGCATAATAATTTGCATTTTGATACTCCAAATTTAATTAAATCACAACTTAGTCACTATAATGTACATTTTACATTTTGATACTCCAAATTTAACGTTAATGTAAAATCATTGAACAATTATATTTGGTATCTAAATTATATTATATGTAAACGTAAATTCAATTTGTAGTTTGATACCTCAAATTTAATTAAATCACAACTTAGTCACTATAATGTACATTTTACATTTTGATACCCAAAATTAATTTTAATGTAAAATCATTGAACAATTATGTTTTGGTATCTAAATTATATGAGATTTTCGTACCTACACGTTTTTAAATTTACATTTTGATACCCCAAAATTAATGTTAATGTAAAATCATTGAACAATTATATTTTGGTATCTAAATTATATTATATGTAAACGTAAAGTTCAATTTGCATTTTGATACCACAAATTTAATAAATCACAACTTAGTCACTATAATGTACATTTTACATTTTGATACCCCAAAATTAATTTTAATGTAAAATCATTGAACAATGATGTTTTGGTATCTAAATTATATGAGATTTTCGTACCTGCATGTTTTTAAATTTACATATTGATCCAATGTTTAGATTACACTTGAATCCAATCCACCAATCCTTTTGAATCAATCCACCATAACATATTTTGTTTGTACAATACAAGATGTTGTCCTTTTGAATCAATCCACCATAACATATTTAGTTTGTACAATACAAGAGGTATCACTCAACTGTAGGAGAAGATTAGACTATTTTATACTTGCTCATTACGTGAAACATTAAATAAATGATAAAAGAGACTCGACTCTAAAATATTGCAAGAGCGAATTTATAAACTCATTTAGTACATTTATGGGGTACTAAATAAACTTCTACTAACTGCATGTAACAAAATATGCGACATCTATAAGCAAGTATCAATAAATCGCTACCGTGAAAAGGGTTGACTATTGTATTGACGGCCAACTAAAAGAATTGGTCAAAACATTTCCATTATCTACTTCCTTTTCGTTTCATTTTTCACTCGCCTTCCATAACCCTTTCTTTATTTCTTTCTTTGTCTTCTTCGTCTAACCCTAATTAGAATACTATTTTTATGTATTTTAATCACAAGTATGAACGAGTCCATACACGACTCACCAACAGTCTAGAGAATTAATAATTGAACCATGCACCACTTTTTAGTTCAATGTCGAGTCCAATTAAATATAATTATATATGGTTATTACTTATTAGAAAGTCGTCATTTTCCACTATGCGATTTGAGGGTGTGAAATTTTAAGCGAGTTCATGTTTGTATTCCTTTTGCTTCTCTCTAGAGTTTTTCTTTTTCACCCTAGCTAAAATTTTCAACAATTATGTATACATGGAATGTTGGCTAGGTATCTATACATATCAAATAAATAGTTTTCATTTTTCTAGAAAAAGGTAAATAATTATTATCTTAAATACATCACCATAAAAGGAATTAAGCCTCAAAATTACAGTTTGATACCTAAACTTATTAGATCTTTAGATTTATAACCTAATTTTTTTGACCTATAAGTCCTCAAAATATTGATGGAACATATATTTTAGTACCTAAATTTTTTGTGTATTACATTTTGGTACATAAACTTCTGAAGTTCTACAAATAGGTCTAATTTTTGTATGTGTAGTTAAAACACCCTCGAATAAATGGGTATCCATACCCAACTCAACAAATTGAGATTATGGATGTAAATATTCATACCTACCCAAACCCATCTACAAACTTTCAAACCCATATATACTTTACCCATGCCCTACGCATAATCAATGGGTCTACTTGGGTTTTAGTAAATATCATTTACTAGCCAAAATTTTCAAAAAAATAATAAATTGGATGTTGACCACAATATATTTCTTTTCCGTCAATATCATATTGTCATGTCAACATTATTAACAAAACTGCACAAAAAATTAATTTAGCATAATAATACTAACAAAAAATAAATTTTAGTCTAATAATACTAACAAAACACCATAACGGGACACATAATACATGTCCATATGTCATCACTGCCCGCGACAAGGCGCGGTATCGCAACCTAGTTTATATATATAAACGTAAAACATAGTTACTTTTCACTAATCCCCTTGTCATGTAGAGAAATATGTGAGAGAGAGAGAGAGAGAAAGAAGAGAGGATCATCTCGGCTCCCATAGAACAAAATGGTTTGGGAGAAATGTAAAGGACCAACAAAATGATCTTTTTCAGAAATAACACTATTAAAAAAAATTACAAAATAGTACTCAGTCTCGAAAAATTCGAAAAAATAGCACCGTTTTTTTTTTAAATCCTAATCTAGGTGAAAACTTCAAATGAACGTATCTTTGTGTTCGGGTATCCGATCTTCTCAATATTTTTTTATTTCACATAACTTTTCGAGATCTTGCAAGTCGCAACCCGCCCGCCTTCGTCCCGAAAAAATATCGTTTGATGCCCCGAACAAGCTTTTTACAATATCGTTTGTGCTCCAAAATTCGAACGTCATGACTTTTTTTTTCATTTCGCATAACTTTTGAAGGACTACAACTTTTATCATAGACATAATTTCGAAATGTACGTGGATTTGTGAAAAGGGAAAGTAAAATTATCCCCAAAACCCTGTATATCCAATAATAATTCCTGTTTTCAAAATTTCTTCCTAGGAAAATTTGTAGTCCTTCAAAAGTTATGCGAAATGAAAAAAAAAATATTCATGATCGGATTTTGGAGCACAAAGTTATGACTGTTCAAAATTATTGAGGATTTTTAGCGTTCAAGGACTAAAACTTTGTCGTGCAAATTTCATAAATATTATTATTTTAACATTGCAATAAATATAATAAATAAAAAATATTTACAAAAATATTGTGATTAGTCGCCTAACATTCGCGTTCACGCCTGAGAGTCGAGCGGATCCGCTTAACTTGCTAGCACTCGCGTGAGCCAATGGCAAAGCAGTCTATAATATACATTTACATGGGGAATTAGCCTAAAAGTGTAGCTGCTGCATTTTATTATTATTATTATTATTATTATTATTATTATTATTATTATTATCATCATGCATGTCCCATGGTTATTGCATGGGATGGGTAGATAGGGATGGCAATGGGTCGGGTTGGATCGAGTTTTGCCAAACCAAAACCCATAGATTTATCCGGGGTAAAACCCATTAGGTTTGAAAAACTCAAACCCAACCCAACCCGTCGGGTATCCGCGGATTCATGGGTACCCACGGATTTTTGTCGTAAAAAATTTACAATAACAAGTTCCTATCAAAATTAAAGTCAAATATCAATCTCTCAATACAAATTATCCATATATAAAACACCATTCTAGAAAATTCAAGAAAATTGAAGCAAATCACAAATTATCCATAAGTAACATGATTAATTGAAAACTTCTTCCTTTCTTCTTTTTCCACTCGATAACATCAACTTCATTCTACATAATTAGAAAGAAAAAATTAGACATGTCTCCACAAACATAAATAAGATTAATTGTTTAGAATATTAAATATACCGAGAAAATTAATTATATGGGTGTGGGCGGGTACCCAGGGGCCGGGTTTACCTAAAGCCAAACCCAACCTGATGAATAGTGAAAGGGTTTAAACCCAAACCCGGCCCAAAACCCGTCAACACGGATTTTACCCGCATTAACCAGGTTGGGTCGGATGGGTACCCGTGGGTTCGGATTTTGTTGCGATCCCTCTGAATGGGTTTATGATTAATTATCATTAGACTTATTAAGTTTGGTTCAGTCTCAATATCATATATCATAGTTAGGCGGATCCGCTTGACTCTCAGGCGTGAACGCGATGTTGGGCGGCTAATCACAATATTTCTGTAAATAATTTTCTATTTATTATATTTATGGCAATATATATTAAAATAATAATATTTATGAAATTTTTCCAACTTTGTCAATATGTAATTGTTTCAACAAAAGAGTTGTAGTTTGGTGGTGTTGATGTTGTGCTAAATTTAGTTAACTATTTTTAATACTAAAATGAACGAATTAAATAGTCGCAGCAAAATGCAACATGCGATCTAGTACCATTCTAATCATACAATATACCGACTTCAGTCCCTATTCTTGTTCTATCTCAATATTCATAGTGTTGTCCGCTAATTCTAATTTGCAGCAAAATAATCAGATTATGCACGATTTCTCGTCTGCCATATTCCGATCATAAAATCACATGATTTTATACATACATGCATAATAAAATTACATGTGTAGTTTTTTTTTTGTTTAATACACTTGTATATCCAAAACTTTCATGGTTATGGCAATAATATCCAAATTTCACGAAATACCACTTATATCCATGTTTTAAAGTTGGTTTTTGCCAAATCTATCCATTTTCCAAAATATTTTTGGTTAAATACACTTGTATGTCCAAAAACACCGTTAAAGAATGTGAAGGAATTGGATATAAGTGGTATTTCGGGAAATTTAGATATTATTGGCACAACCGTGAAAGTTTTGGATATACAAGTGTATTTAACCTTTTTTTTGTCTTGGTGATGAAAGATAGTAGACGCAATCTCTCGTCTAACCTATGAATTTAACGATAACTAATAAAAAATTTATCTCTTGGATTAGATTCAAAAATAACCACGAATTTCTCACTTAGGTTAGATCCAAAACTATGCAGCAAGAACAAAGTAGTTATATGCGTAGTTTGTTGAGTTCATTAAGAAAATAGTTTTCGGAGCTCTCACTTACCTTTCATATGCGTAGAGTAAATTAACATACATACTTTGTTTCCAAAAAGCTATAAAATACATTTAACACCATCATTCAAAATTTCATTAAAATATATAAATGGTATAGTTATTGTTATTCAAGAATTCAAAAGTCAATTCTATTTTACACTAGCTTGTTGTCCGATCCGTTGGTCGGAATGTCATTGAATACAATGTATGTATAATGTGTATTTAAATATTTTAAATTGCTTGAAATGCTGAATTTCGTAGAACATTAAGGTGACATCGAAATTATTTTTTCATTTTCGAAATTCTTACAACTTTCATCAATGATGAACATTGTAAGCTTAATTGTTATAACCAAAGTTGTCAAACCGGTTTAAGTTTTTGAGCCGGTCAAGTAGTATGAAGTTTAATGGTTTGGTTGAGCTCCAACCTGTTTGAGTCGTGTTTTACAGCTTTTCTAAATATATTTACATATAAGATAGAAATTTGGTGACTGAAATGGAATGTAATAACTTATATTTATTAAAGACTCAAATTCTATAAGAAAACATACTTATTTCAAGATCCACCCACCATCCTCTTGCCTCTCTCCCCTCCCCCTTCCCTCTCTCTTCTTCTCCCTCTCTAATGATCAGACACTTGGTTTTGTAGAGCCGATTTTGGAACACGACTTTGGTCGGACCTAGTCCAACCAACCGCCTGATAGAGGTGTAACAACCTTGGTTATAACACTTATGAATAACTATTCATAAATATGAAACTCGTGATCATAGCCTTTATTCAATATTTATTTCTTATGCTTGAGAAACAATACATATATAACAGTATCTAAAACTTAAAGTATTCTGCACAATAGAATAACAAAATTAGGAAAAAAATAACATTTTTCATCCATACTCTATGCAATGAAAAAAATTATTTATCAACTAACATACTCTAAAATTTAATTGAAGTACAATCTTGTAACACCCTACATTTGAGTTTAGGTTCAATCATGATAAGTGAACGATTAGATAAACAGTTACGTACGAAGGGCTGCAACAGTAGATTAAGAATAATAATAATAACAATAATATTTATTGTTATGATTATTAATATTATAAAATTAAAAGGGAAAAGGGGAATTACAAGTTCACCTAGAGAGTCACGGGAAACACCGCCCACCGACAGACAACATATCACTAACTCCTATTCTTCTGTGACATGATCACATTTTATAATCTTCCCATACCCAGCAACCATTACTGTAACCCCATACATCGACAGGATGAGGCTAGCCATTTAATATGCATGGAATGGCAACTGTAAAATGAAATGTCGTTAGCCTCCTACAACAAGTTAAATTAGGGCTGGTAACCGGTTAGCCGGTTAACGGTTTAAACGATAACCGTCGTTTATCGTTAACTGGTGGTATCGGTATACGACAGACGAAACCCAGCTGTCGGTATACGGACCCATACTTGGTAAGTAACCGTCGGTTACTTGGTATAACCGAGTATACCGATATACGCAAAAACCCTGTCCACTTTGTCGATCAATCACTCCTCTACCATGTTCGCTCCTCCCTCTACATCTCCCTCAAAGAAAAAATTCTCTCTTTCCTCCGCAAACAGTTGCTTCATCGTGAGAGATTATATGAAATCCCCTCATCCCTTTCTCGATTTTTTGATCTAGACAATGGCGTCGCCGATTCGTCATCGTCAAAGGGATGCGCTGCGCCAGAGAGAGGGCAAGAGCGATGGATTTGCTGCTCGCCTTGCCACCGCCTTTCTGGACTCCACTGTCGCCGTCGTCGCTGCCGTTGTGGAGAACCCTGAACCCGATCCGGCGACTCCCTCTCCCTCTCAAATCCAGAACTCGATCCGACCACTCCCTCTCCCTCTTGAACCCTGAACCCGATCCGGCGACTCCTACTCCCTCTCGATTCCAGATCCGACACCATGTAAAATCCCTCGCGCGGTGGCTCTCTCTCTATTTCTCTCGAGGTAAGATTCGGTGCATTGTTGTCTCCCTCCCACGGCAGTTCTCAGTCCGTCTCGATTCCAGATCCGGAGTCGCCGCAGGCGAGTCGCTCTTCCTCTCGATTCCACTGATGCTGCCGTTGTAGAAGGACGAGGTGCGGGCGGAGATGGATTGCACGAGGGAGGAGATGAGGGGATGGTAGGGGCGAATAGAGAGAGCCAGAGAGGTGAGCGGATTTTCATTAAAAAAAAAAGAGAAAGGTGGGTTGTGACCAGACAGATATGAGGGCGGTTAACTGGGTAGGCGGTTAGTTGGTTAACCGGTTTCCTCCCGATATCGGTAGTCGGCAGCCATGTGAAGTTAAACAGTATACCGATAACCGGCTAACCGATTACCAACTAACCGGTAACCGACCGATTACCACACCTAAGTTAAATCAACTCTACTCCCCTCCCTTGAAGAACGACTCCATTCTTCCCCAACAGTAAACCAAACATCACTCACTCACTCCATCCATCTCAAATCATCTCCTCCCTAACACTGCCAATTCCTCAACCCACCATCTCGCTCATCATCAACGTGTACATCCACTTCTTTCATGTTTTATGTTCAAATTGTTCACCAAACAACACAACCACCAAAAGCTTCTCGACGTCACCATCATCGTCATTGCCGGGAAATGACCATGTAACCAGAAACTACTTCATCTCCTATCACGCACTCTCTCTCAACTAGTCGGTGGACTGAACACTTGCATAATTCAAGCTTCATTTCCCTATATTTAATTAAATTTTTTTTTTGCTGAGACCATAGTTTTGTGGTAGTTTTGACGGTATAGGAACGAGAAGATCAAACGGTAATCCAAACAAAAAACAGAGGTCCTACTAACTAGGAACTAGATTTAGGCATGCTCAAGAGGTAAGGGAACCCGACACCTTACGTTAAATTCAACGTTTATAAGAATTATATGAGTTTGTACAATTTTGGGAATTAGTGACCAAACTTACAATCTTTGAGTACGAAATTGAGGTTTCCATATCAGTCCCCCATGTATTCAGTACATACAGCTTAGTCCCTCAGATTTTTAAGTTTTGATAATTTGGCCCGAAAATCGTATTTTTCATGGTTATGTTTATTTCCGACACTTTACAGTGGGTATTTTCTTAATATGATAATTTTATAAATTTGATGAAATTAATATGATGCTCATGTTTAAATTTTAGAATTTTTGGGTTTGTATTTGTATTTATAAATATTGAACGACTGCTGAATTTAATAAATTAAAATACTGTACGAAGTTTGTTTGGTGATTTTTTAATTTTACTTGAAACTAGGATTATTTATTGATGTTATAAAATTATGGGTCAGAATTATTAGTTTTTTTACTCGGTTTAAAATTATATATGATTCATTTTAATAGGAAAAAGAGGTTATTTAAAAGAGGGCTTATGTTTATTAATTGGGATTAATGATTTGAGTTAACCAAGGTCAGAATTTGGAGTCATAAGTGAAAAATATATTTTGAGAAATTTATGAGGGTTTTATGAGAACTATTTTAAGAGTTATTGAATTGCATGAGATGATTTAATTCTTGATGAAAGGGTTGAAAAGTTCTTTTTTTTTTCTAGGCAAGCCCAGAGGGCATGGGAAAAAGACTCGCCACGATTATTAGACCGACTCAAATACAGCGCGTTAGTCTGTTTGCAACCAGACTACGATGAGAGAGCACGTTAAGCCACTACTTGGGCAGCTCTGATGAAGCTCCAAGGAGCAAAGACACGACACTGACGGGAAAAAACAAAAACAAAACCCGACATCTCCAAGATAGTCCCGCCAAAGAGTGTAGTTTCCTTCGATGAAGTATGTGGTTGACCAGAATTGAGTTGCCAAAAAAAGACACAACAAAGAAAAGAAAAAGTTATTAGCAAATCTTCGACATAGCATGCTTAATTATTCTCATAGATTTGTAAAAGCGAATAAAATGAAACTATAGCCTGATAGATCGATGAAACTTATTTAACTTTTTTTTAATTACTTTCATACCATATGAGCACCTGCAAAATGCCAACCAAATTCACATCGATGGTGCTAGAAATCTCTATCACAAGATATTAAATCTTGTCTTTGAGACAAAGTCGATCTTATCGAAAATACATCACCAACCGTATTATTCACCTCTTGTAAGTGCAGAACACTACAATCAGTAAGGTTGTCCAAATTAGAAAAATTAAATCCTACTAAAATTACAAAACTAAATAAATTAATAATATTACTATAGCTACTGTAGATAATATAAGATGGAAAAATAAATAACCTGAAAAGTATAGGTTTGAGCAAATGATTTAAAAGAGATTGAGGGTCATTTTTAAAAGATCTTGAGACTAAGTAATCAATGAAGGAAATTTTCCCAAAACGTTAACGGGACTAAATATGAGGATTACCGACTAAGGGAAGATGATTTCAGTTTATAGGATTGAGGAAGCGATCGGATTAAGGATTTCACATCCAGGAAACTATGACTCATCATTTGAGAAGTGAGTGGTTTAAGGAGGTAAATTCCACGCCTTATGTATTTTCAAGTTTTTTACTTACGAGTTTTAAGTATGTGTGTTTATGTGAATTGTATGCCAGTGATTTATTTATGTCGTGATTGATAAAACATGTTTTATTTGAGATATTATCTGAGATGCTCTATTTGAGTTATGATTGTGAAGTATATGATTATTTGAGCTTTCAGTATTTACTTGAAGCTTTTATATTATGTTTATTTAATGAAGGTTGTTTGATCTTTAAGGATCAACAATGAAGAGGTATTTCACTCCTAATTAAATTAGGGTGAAAAGATTTAATGCTAGTTCACTAACGCCAGTAGGGCTGTCAATTTGGTTTTGGTTTTTTGGTTTTAACCGAAACCAAACCAATTGGAAAGCTAATGGTTTCAAATTTATGGTTTTAAACCAATAAGCAACTTAATGGTTTTGGTTTGGTTAAAACCGAAAAACCAATATAAACAATTAAGAAACCAATAAGAATAAAATTATTTATCAATAAATATTTTTTTTGTTTCTTTTGACACGCATGCCAACCAATAATTTGTTATGGCCATTTACCATTATTATGACGTTTATTCAATAAAAGGAGGGAAATAGGAATAAATATGAGTGTATGAGTACATGTTAGTTTTTTGGTTATCCAAAACCAAAATCATTAAGGCCCTTATTGGTTTTTGGTTGCCAAAAACCAATAAGGGCCTTAATGATTTTGGTTTTTTTGTTCTAAAAACCAATAAGGGCCTTAATGGTTTTGATTTTGGTTTTTGGTTTTTCATACTTAATGGTTTGGTTAACCAAACCAAACAAAATTGACAGCCCTAAACGCCAGTCCCCCGCCCCAGTGAAAGATTAAAGGAAGAGCAAGTTTGCTCTTAAGGAACATGTGGATGAATTACTTAGACATCATATGAAGTTTAAAGGAAGAGTATGATATACTCTTAAGGTTTATGGGGCTGAATCAATTACTCCCATAAAAAGGTTTAAGGAAAGGTCTTTGTTCGCCCTCATACGTATGAGCTGGGTGGCTGGACTAGTTAGTGAGGGGATCCCAGTGTCTGTGAAAGGTTTAAGATTTTGATGGTGGTAAGTAACAATAACTCCCACGTTTTTAAGTGTTAAAATTTAAAGGGTGGAAGTATGAACAACTTTCACAATTGGTGCAGAAAAGAAATTCACGTAACTCTGTCTTCGTGCTTTAATGATCGAGAGTTGTATTTTATATCGTTGAAACATTTGAATTCCATACCAAGCAACTCATAAATATGTCTGGTGAAGTTGTAGAACCAATTGATCGTATTGATGAAATTTCGTGAAAATATTGGTTAGTGGATTTATGTACAAAAGGATACACATGTGAATGTTATTTTATTTGCCAGAAAAATAAAATTTGCGGGTGAATATTAAGCCAATATTAATTGTGACAATTACTACCAAGAAACATCACTCTGTAGTTAAAATAATATAAATAAATAAGTGCTTACCTATTTGGATCACACCTATCTCAATCCAAAATCCAATAGTTATTTTATCCTCCTTCTATCCAACCTAACTATTTCTCAAATCTTTCAACTACCTCTAATTTAACCAAAGATATATTATTTCCAATTAATAATAATATTTTTATTTTATCGACATTTAAAATATCATATTCAGTATATAGCACATCACACGATTTGTTATATATCGAAATATAAAAAGAATGATGTAAGAGTGTTAAAACAATTGCAACAAATACTTAAAACTATGATAAACTTGGTAGTAGCGATGATTATTGAACCTGTCCCGCCGGGTATTACCTGACTTGATTCGTGATGGGGCACCCAGTAGCATGGGGTGGACATGCGTACTACTTTCGCCCTGCGTCGCTCTGTCTCTCCCGTTCTTAACCCGTTTTACCTTGATTGATCTCAATATTGAATTATATGTTTCATATTTTTACTCTTCATAAATCATATTCTCACACAAGAAAACTTTAGATCAAGGTTTTCGACCTGGTTTATCCTATTGGTCCGATCGATCTAGTGGTTCAAGGATTAATACGTCAATTGATTTATCACAATTTAACCTGGTTATATAAAAAAGTCATTAGATTATAAATATATAAAATTTGGTCTAACATATAGATAATAACATATTCGTCTAACATATAGATAATAGCATATTCGTACTTGAACTCAAAACATTCGGCTGATTTTATAATCCAAAAACACCTAATTTCTGTAGTATCCATGCGTGTTCATTTATTGGACTTTTTTCATACATAGGACTGTTTTAAAAATTATTTCCAAAAATAGCCAGTCCTGAAAAACTCCGAAAATGGCACTTTTCTCGAAAATCGCAGGGTGGGGGCGCGGTTTCCGACGAAAACCGCACGGGTAGGCGGCTGTTTTGTTGACCGCATGGGGCCGGAGCAGTTTGTAATCAATGTCTTTTTTTCAAATAATCATAATAAGTGGTCATGACATAACTGGTTCAGTTGTTTCTTTGTATGCAGGAGGTCCTTGGTTTGAAACACTATCATCTTATATTAAATCTTTTTATTTAGTAGATTAAAAAAAGCAACAACATACTGTGGAGGAGGTTGTTCGACGGGAACACCCGTAAGTGATTCAAGTTTAAGTAATGGCGTAGACTGACTCCAACCCACTCACCGGGTCGTAGAGGAGGATCTAGGGAGCATCCAGTCGAGGGGCATACAATGAGAGAGCAGGCTACCAGACCACGTGAGCACTTCTAAAGATATCTGACCACCGATCGGAGTAAGCAGCATTTGTAATCTTTAGTTATTTGTTTTAAGATTATGAGTAATGATTGGTGATTTAAAAGGATAAGACTTTATGGATTGAGGTTTGCCCAAATGTTAGGGTTTTGCTTTTAAAATATAAGATGTATTTTCAGTATTGGTATTTCGAGCACATTATTATTTCTTTCTTTCAAAATTTTTAATATGCTCCGGAGCAAAACTGTTATTTAAGGGTTTTAGAGATCGAGATGTGACAAATCTTATTTACTCAACAAAAAAAATTAAAATTAACTTGTGGTAGCTACCTTGCTAATGCACAAGACCAGATCAATGCGTCTATGAAAACTCCAGCTCGACTTTCATGAATTGTCATGTAATGCGGTTATTTCATATTAAACTAAGTAACTATCAATGAAACATATGGTTAGTATCCTATAAGATAAACGTTTTAAATAATTGAAATCATCTAAAAAAACTGGTATTCAGAAACTGTGTTCTTTTAAACTCACCCATTTGTTCAATCATGCCATATTATCACGAGGGTGAGAATTTTACAGTAAACCAAACTAAAATTTTCAAAAAACTGGTCATTTATAGTTTACATAACAATATTGTTACTTTAATAGTTCTAAAAATTAATATCAAGTTAATAATTCTACATCACATCTACACATTCAATATCGCAATTCAATATGTAATATTCGAATAAATGATATTTAGGTTTCAATTTTAAAATTATTTTTTTCAGTCAATAAAAATATTTTATTTGGATGACTTTCTAATTTGAATGAGTTGTTCACAATTAATGAGAGGGAAAGGCGGAGGGGCACACTGGTCATTAATAAAAGTTTTGGAGGGGAGGGTGATCAACGTGTTTTTGTGCATTATATAGTCGAAAGTCATTAATTGTAAACGAATATGTAATATTCGTTTTTGCAACAGTAAAGATGACATCAATTCCTCTCTCATGTTGTCGATGGAAACGTTGGAGACAGTACCCCCACCTCCTTCTTTCTTTGTTTTTACAAAAATGAAAGACTGAATCAAATACATCACCAACCGTATTATTCACCTCTTGTAAGTGCAGAACACTACAATCAGTAAGGTTGTCCAAATTAGAAATATTAAATCCTACTAAAATTACAAAACTAAATAAATTAATAATATTACTATAGCTACTGTAGATAATATAAGATGGAAAAATAAATAACCTGAAAAGTTTAGGTTTGAGCAAATGATTTAAAAGAGATTGAGGGTCATTTTTAAAGGATTTTGAGACTAAGTAATCAATGAGGAAAATTTTCCCAAAACGTTAAAGGGACTAAATATGAGAATTACCGACTAAGGGAAGATGATTTCAGTTTATAGGATTGAGGAAGCGATCGGATTAAAGATTTTACGTCAAGGGAACTAAGAATCATCATTTGAGAAGTGAGTGGTTTAAGGAGGTAAATTCCACGCCTTACGTATTTTCAAGTTTTTTACTTACTAGTTTAAAGTATGTGTGTTTATGTGAATTGTATGCCAGTGATTGATTTATGTCGTGATTGATAAAACATGTTTTATTTGAGATATTATTTGAGATGCTATTTGAGTTATGATTGTGAAGTATATGATTATTTGAGCTTTCAGTATTTACTTGAAGCTTTTATATTATGTTTATTTAATGAAGGTTGTTTGATCTTTAAGGATCAACAATGAAGAGGTATTTCACTCTTAATTAAATTAGGGTGAAAAGATTTAATGCTAGTTCACTAACGCCAGTAGGGCTGTCCATTTGGTTTTGATTTTTTGGTTTTAACCAAAACCAAACCAATTGGAAAAATAATGGTTTCAGTTTTTTTGTTTTAAATCAATAAGCAACTTAATGGTTTTGGTTTGGTTAAAACCGAAAAACCAGTAGAAACCATTAAGAAACCAATAAGAATAAAATTGTTTATCAATAAATATTTTTTTTGTTTCTTTTGACATGCATGCCAACCAATAATTTGTTATGGTCATTTACCATTATTATGACGTTTATTCAATAAAAGGAGGGAAATAGGAATAAATATGAGTGTATGAGTACATGTTGGTTTTTTTATTATCCAAACCAAAACCAAAACCATTACGGCCCTTATTGGTTTTTGGTTGACCAAAACCATTACGGCCCTTATTGGTTTTTGGTTGCCAAAAACCAATAAGGGCCTTAATGGTTTTGGTTTTGGTTTTTGGGATTTGGTTTTTAGGTTTTTGGTTTGTCATACTTGATGGTTTGGTTAACCAAACCAAACCAAATTGACAACCCTAAACGCCAGTCCCACACCCCAGTGAAAGATTAAGGAACATGTGGATGAATCACTTAGACATCATATGAATTTTAAAGGAAGAGTATGATATACTCTTAAGGTTTACGGGGTTGAATCGATTACTTCCATAAAAAGGTTTAAGGAAAGGTCTTTGTTTGCCCTCATACGTATGAGCTGAGTGGCTGGACTAGTTAGTGAGGGGATCCCAATGTCTATCAAAGGTTTAAGATTTTGATGCTGGTGAGTAACAATAACTCCCACGTTTTTAAGGGTTAAAATTTAAAAAGTGGAAGTATGAACAACTTCCACAAATTGGTGCAGAAAAGAAATCCACGTAACTCTGTCTTCATGCTTTAATGATCGAGAGTTGTATTTTATATCGTTGAAACATTTGAATTCCATACCAAGCAACTCATAAATATGATGGTGGAGTTGTAGAACCAATTGATCGTATTGATGAAATTTCGTGAAATTTTTGGTTAGTGGATTTATGTTCAAAAGGATACACATGTGAATGTTATTTTATTTGCCAGAAAAATAAAATTTGCGGGTGAATATTAAGCCAATATTAATTGTGCCAATTACTACCAAGAAACATCACTCTGTAGTTAAAATAATATAAATAAATAAGTGCTTACCTATTTGGATCACACCTATCTCAATCCAAAATCCAATAGTTATTTTATCCTCCTTCTATCCAACCTAACTATTTCTCAAATCTTTCAACTACCTCTAATTTCACCAAAGATATATTATTTCTAATTAATAATAATATTTTTATTTTATTGACATTTAAAAAAATCATATTTAGTATATAGCACATCACATGATTTGTTATATATCGAAATATAAAAAGAATGATGTAAGAGTGTTAAAACAATTGCAACAAAGACTTAAAACTATGATAAACTTGGTAGTAGCGATGATTATTGAACCTGTCCCGCCGGGTATTACCTGACTTGATTCGTGTTGGGGCACCCAGTAGCATGGGGTGGACATGTGTACTACTTTCGCCTGCGTCGCTCTGTCTCTCCCGTTCTTGACCCGTTTTACCTTGATTGATCTCAATATTGAATTATATGTTTCATATTTTTACTCATCATAAATCATATTCTCACACAAGAAAACTTTAGATCAAGGTTTTCGACCTGGTTTATCCTATTGGTCTGATCAATCTAGTGGTTCAAGGATTAATACGTCAATTGATTTATCACAATTTAACCTGGTTATATAAAAAAGTCATTAGATTATACATATATAAAATCTCGTCTAACATATAGATAATAACATATTCGTCTAACATATAGATAATAGCATATTCGTACTTGAACTCAAAACATTCGGCTGATGTTATAACCCAAAAAACCTAATTTCTGTAGTATCCACGAGTGTTCATTTTATTGGACTTTTTTCATAAATAGGACTGTTTCAAAAAAATTTCCAAAAATAACACTTTTCTCGAAAATCGCAGGGTGGGGGCGCGGTTTCCGACGAAAATCGCACGGGTAGGCGGCGGTTTTGCTTACCGCATGGGGCCGGAGCGGTTTGGGTGCAAACAGCACCCCCACAGGGCGGTTTGTAATCAATGTCTTTTTTCTAATCATCATAATAAGTGGTCTTGACATAACTGGTTCAGTTGTTTCTTTGTATGCAGGAGGTCGTTGGTTTGGAAACACTATCATCCTATATTAAATCTTTTTATTTAGTAGATTAAAAATAGCAACATCTTGTGGAGGTGGTTGTTCGAAGGGAACACCCGTAAGTGATTCAAGTTTAAGTAATGGCGTAGACTAACTCCAACCCACTCACCGGGTCGTAGAGGAGGATCTAAGGAGCATCCAGTCGAGGGGCATACAATGAGAGAGCAGGCTACCAGACCACGTGAGCACTTTTAAAGATGTCTGACCACCGATCGGAGTAAGCAGCATTTGTAATCTTTAGTTATTTGCTTTATGATTATGAGTAATGACTGGAGATTTAAAAGGATAAGACTTTATGGATTGAGGTTTGCCCAAATGTTAGGGTTTTGCTTTTAAAATATAAGATGTATTTTCATTATTGGTATTTCGAGCACATTATTATTTGTTTCTGTCAAAATTTTAAATATGCTCTGGAGCAAAACTGTTATTTAAGGGTTTTAGAGATCGGGATGTGACAAATCTTATTTACTAAACAAAAAAAAAATTATCTTGTGGTAGCTACCTTGCTAATGCACAAGACCAGATCAATGCGTCCATGAAAACTCCAGCTCGACTTTCATGATTTGTCATGTAATGCGGTTATTTCATATTAAACTAAGTAACTATAAATGAAACATATGGTTAGTATCCTATAAGATAAAAGATTTAAATAATTGAAATCATCTAAAAAAACTGGTATTCAGAAATTGTGTTCTTTTAAACTCACCCATTTGTCCAATCATGCCATATTATCACGAGGGTGAGAATTTTACAGTAAACCAAACTAAAATTTTCAAAAAACTGGTCGCTTATAGTTTGCATAACAATATTGTTACTTTTAATAGTTCTAAAAATTAATATCAAGTTAATAATTCTACATCACATCTACACATTCAATATCGCAATTCAATATGTAATATTCGAATAAATGATATTTAGGTTTCAATTTTAAAACTATTTTTTTCAGTCAATAAAAATATATTATTTGGATGACTTTCTAATTTAAATGAGTTGTTTACAATTAATGAGAGGGAAAGGAAGAGGGGCACACTGGTCATTAATAAAAGTTTTGGAGGGAAGGGGGATCAGCGTGTTTAAGTGCATTATATAGTCGAAAGTCATTATTGTAAACGAATATATAATATTCGTTTTTGCAACAGTAAAGATGACATCAATTCCTCTCTCATGTTGTCGATGGAAACGGTGGGGACAGTACCCCCACCTCCTTCTTTCTTTGTTTTTACAAAAATGAAAGACCGAATCAAATACATCACCAACCGTATTATTCACCTATTGTAAGTGCATAACACTACAATCAGTAAGGTTGTCCAAAATAGAAAAATTAAATCCTACTAAAATTACAAAACTAAATAAATTAATAATATTACTATAGCTACTGTAGATAATATAAGATGGAAAAATAAATAACCTGAAAAGTTTAGGTTTGAGCAAATGATTTAAAAGAGATTGGGGGCCATTTTTAAAGGATTTTGTGACTAAGTAATCAATGAGGGAAATTTTCTCAAAACGTTAAAAGGGACTAAATATGAGGATTACCGACTAAGGGAAGATGATTTCAGTTTATAGGATTGAGGAAGCAATCGGATTAAGGATTTCACGTCAAGAAACCAATAAGAATAAAATTATTTATCAATAAATATTTTTTTTTTGTTTCTTTTGACACGCATGCCAACCAATAATTTGTTATGCCCATTTACCATTATTATGACGTTTATTCAATAAAAGGAGGGAAATAGGAATAAATATGAGTGTATGAGTACATGTTGGTTTTTTGGTTATCTAAACCAAAACCATTAAGGCCCTTATTGGTTTTTGGCACAACCAAAAACCAATAAGGGCCTTAATGGTTTTGGTTTTGGTTTTTGGTTTTTCATACTTAATGGTTTGGTTAACCAAATCAAACCAAATTGACAGCCCTAAACGCCAGTCCCCCGCCCCAGTGAAAGATTAAAGGAAGAGCAAGTTTGCTCTTAAGGAACATGTGGATGAATCACTTAGACATCATATGAAGTTTAAAGGAAGAGTATGATATACTCTTAAGGTTTACGGGGTTGAATCGATTACTTCCATAAAAAGGTTTAAGGAAAGGTCTTTGTTTGCCCTCATACGTATGAGCTGGGTGGCTGGACTAGTTAGTGAGGGGATCCCAATATCTGTCAAAGGTTTAAGATTTTGATGGTGGTGAGTAACAATAACTCCCACGTTTTTAAGGGTTAAAATTTAAAGAGTGGAAGTATGAACAACTTCCACAAATTGGTGCAGAAAAGAAATCCACGTAACTCTGTCTTCATGTTTTAATGATCGAGAGTTGTATTTTATATCGTTGAAACATTTGAATTCCATACCAAACAACTCATAAATATGTTGGTGGATTTTGTTGAACCAATTGATCGTATTGATGAAATTTCGTGAAAATATTGGTTAGTGGATTTATGTACAAAAGGATACACATGTGAATGTTATTTTATTTGCCAGAAAAATAAAATTTGCGGGTGAATATTAAGCCAATATTAATTGTGACAATTACTACCAAGAAACATCACTCTCTAGTTAAAATAATATAAATAAATAAGTGCTTACCTATTTGGATCACACCTATCTGAATCCAAAATCCTATAGTTAATTTATCTTCCTTCTATCCAACCTAAATATTTCTCAAATCTTTCAACTACCTCTAATTTAACCAAAGATATATTATTTCCAATTAATAATAATATTTTTATTTTATTGACATTTAAAAAATCATATTCAGTATATAGCACATCACATGATTTGTTATATATCGAAATATAAAAAGAATGAGTTAAAACAATTGCAACAAAGACTTAAAACTATGATAAACTTGGTAGTAGCGATGATTATTGAACCTGTCCCGCCGGGTATTATCTGACTTGATTCGTGTTGGGGCACCCAGTAGCATGGGGTGGACATGTGTACTACTTTCGCCCTGCGTCACTCTGTCTCTCCCGTTCTTGACCCGTTTTACCTTGATTGATCTCAATATTGAATTATATGTTTCATATTTTTACTCATCATAAATCATATTCTCACACAAGAAAACTTTAGATCAAGGTTTTCGACGTGGTTTATCCTATTGGTCCGATCGATCTAGTAGTTCAAGGATTAATACGTCAAATGATTTATCACAATTTAACCTGTTTATATAAAAAAGTCATTAGATTATACATATATAAAATCTCGTCTAACATATAGATAATAACATATTCGTCTAACATATAGATAATAGCATATTCGTACTTGAACTCAAAACATTCGGCTGATGTTATAAACCAAAAAAATCTAATTTCTGTAGTATCCACGCGTGTTCATTTTATTGGACTTTTTTCATAAATAGGACTGTTTTAAAAATATTTCCAAAAATAGCACACAGTCTCGAAAAATTCTAAAAATAGCAGTTTTCTTGAAAATCGCTGGGTGGGGGCGCGGTTTCCTACGAAAACCGCACGGATAGGCGACGGTTTTGCTGACCGCAAGGGGCCGGAGCGGTTTGGGTGCAAACCGCACCCCCACAAGGTGGTTTGTAATCAATGTCTTTTTTTCAAATAATCATAATAAGTGGTCTTGACATAACTGGTTCAGTTGTTTCTTTGTATGCAGGAGGTCCTTGGTTTGAAACACTATCATCCTATATTAAATCTTTTTATTTAGTAGATTAAAAAAAGCAACATATTGTGGAGGTGGTTGTTCGAAAGGAACACCCGTAAGTGATTCAAGTTTAAGTAATGGCGTAGACTGACTCCAACCCACTCACCAGGTCGTAGAGGAGGATCTAGGGAGCATGCAGTCGAGGGGCATACAATGAGAGAGCATGCTACCAGACCACGTGAGCACTTCTAAAGATGTCTGACCACAGATCGGAGTAAGCAGCATTTGTAATCTTTAGTTAATTGCTTTATGATTATGAGTAATGACTGAAGATTTAAAAGGATAAGACTTTATGGATTGAGGTTTGCCCAAATGTTAGGGTTTTGCTTTTAAAATATAAGATGTATTTTCAGTATTGGTATTTCGAGTACATTATTATTTCTTTCTTTCAAATTTTTAAATATGCTCCGGAGCAAAACTGTTATTTAAGTGTTTTAGAGATTGAGATGTGACAAATCTTATTTACTCAACAAAAAAAATTAAAATTATCTTGTGGTAGCTACCTTGCTAATGCACAAGACCAGATCAATGTGTCCATGAAAACTCCAGCTCGACTTTCATGTTTTATCATGTAATGCGGTTATTTCATATTAAACTAAGTAACTATAAATGAAACATATGGTTAGGATATTAAACTAAGTAACTATAAATGAAACATATGGTTAGTATCCTATAAGATAAAAGATTTAAATAATTGAAATCATCTAAAATAACTGGTATTCAGAAATTGTGTTCTTTTAAACTCACCCATTTGTCCAATCATGCCATATTATCACGAGGGTGAGAATTTAACAGTAAACCAAACTAAAATTTTCAAAAAACTGATCACTTATAGTTTGCATAACAATATTGTTACTTTAATGGTTCTAAAAATTAATATCAAGTTAATAATTCTACATCACATCTACACATTCAATATTGCAATTCAATATGTAATATTCAAATAAATGATATTTAGGTTTCAATTTTAAAATTATTCTCCATTTATAAGATAGACACAAATTAAATCTATTACTAAACTCAAATTAAAATTAAAATAATCAAAAATAAAAATTTAAATCTCAAATAACAAAGAAAGTGCTCACGGGAAAGTTAGTGTGTTAGTTAACCGTAGTGAAAAAGTCGCATGATTTTAAGATTTCAGTTTTTTCAGATTTTTTACTTAAAAACATGCAAAAGATTTCTTTAGTGTAATTGATAATGGTTGTTGTCTTAGTTTGGAAGGACCATGATTCGAATTTTGAGATTGATGTATTTTTTTTACTTATGAATAAAAATAAAAAATAATGATTGTGAAGACACAATTACCCTTCCTACTTTCGCTCTCGTTGCATGAAATTTGAAATGCTGAAAAACTGCCCCAACTCGACTATTATATATTTGTAGACAAGTTTTATCAACGAAAAAAATAGATTTATCTCTCTTAAATATCTGGGATTTTTTCACCAGATTTAGCACTGTTTTTTTTTTCAAAAATAGCACCCAACCTCGAAAAATTCCAAAAATAGTACCATTTCACGAAAACGCACGGGTAGAGGGCGGTTTTGCTGACCGCATGAGGCCAGGGAGATTTAATTGCAACCGCATAAATGTTCTTGACACAACTGATTTAGTTGTTTTATTGTATGCAAGACAGGGGCGGACCCCTGGGGTTTTAGGGGTGTCCTCGGGCACCCATAAATTTTGGGAAAATGATTATCCAACCCACGGTGATAATTTACGTATAGACAAAAAATATAATTGATAGTGAGGGACACCCGTGAAATTTGAAAAAATGATTATCCTACTGTCATTTGTGTATAAAAATATAAATGGTAGGTTGGGTAATTCAAATCTAGAACACTATTATTACTAATAAACTTAATTTCCGTTGAGCTACAACTTATTTGGTGTTCGATTTTGAACAATGTGTAATAGTAAAAAGTCATTCCTATCTCTAATTATTTCAATCTAAACTTATTTCAATCTACCCTTAATTTGTATTGATTTTATGATTGTACGACAAGTGTTGAAGAGTCTTTAAGCTTTGGGTTACATCAAGAACAAGTTTACAAATCAAATATGCGATAAGTTCCTGAATGATTGTCTAGTAGGGTATATAGAGAATTTTTTTTACACTATAAACACCAAGTGTATTCTACAATTATTTTCGAATATGAAAACACATCATGGACTTTTTTAACCTATACGAATAAGGTATTTTCATATTTACGATTTTATTTTTATTAAATTTATTTTTTAAAAGAGGACACCCTATAAAAAATTTCTGGGTCCGCCTCTAATACAAGAAGTCCTAGGTTCGAAACCCATCATCCCACAGGCCCCCTAAGACTAAAAAGCAGTGTTATTAAAGCCGAGCCGAGCCGCTAGACCCGACCGGTAAAACCGCCACCCGGTCATAATACCGGCTCGAAACAGTCTAAAAGCCGCTCCGGTTTTATGTAGCGGTTGGCGAGCGGCCGAGGCGGTTAACCGTTCGAGCCGATTGAGCCGCTGGTCCAGTTTTTGTCATTAAGCCACTAAATTTAATTAAAAAAATTGCAGGAAATTGAAAATTGAAATAAACAAAAAACGTAGGGCTCTCAAACGGAATACTTATTTCCATTTCACAATTTCGAAGGAAAGAGATGAGCTCTGATTAATAAATGTCCACTATTTATAATGATAACGTTTATTAGGTACCGGTTCTCTAACGGTTTTTAAACGGTCTAATGCCGGTTGGACCACTAAAGTGCGAGTCGTTCGCATTACCGGGTCATGCTCCGGTTCGGTTACGACAACATTGCTAAAAAGGTAAACCACCGAATGCAAATGTAGTCACTCAGCTGTACCATCTCAAGGAGCACGCTTTTCTTGGAGCAGAAAATATCAAGCCACCCAAACGAGAAAGAAACTTTGATTTGGTTGGCCACCCATCACTAGCTACAGGTTAGAAGCACTTTCATGGGACACATGGCACCCCTGGCTCGTTCATTTTGTTTAGGGTATCCAATCATAAACTCCAAATTCACATTTGGAACTTTTGGGCCGATTTCTTTGGACACATGCATGCATGAATATGTAGGCTTGAGGGGTTTCTCTGTGAGACCAAATTTTGACATTTTGGGAGCAAAGCAATAATTGAGGTCATTGCATGAGGTTTAGTTATCAAACTATTGAGAATTCCTTTCACACGTATATTCGTGCACCCTCATCATGTTTTTTGGGACGACAAGGAAACCAATTCAATTTGTGCATTTAGTTAACAGCATACCATATAATGAATTATGACTGTTAATAGTACAGAGGGGACAAAAACTATAAGGACAAGCCCTTAATAAATGTTAGTTTGTTTTTATCTATGTATATTCTGTTGTTTCTAATTATTTATAGATTTTTTTTGACAATTAATTGTTTATAGATAAGGTGTAAAGCATTCCAAAATTTGCAAGCTCTTAGTAGAAACTTTATGGTACTGAAAATGAAGGAAATGAGAGATTGTCACTAGCTACCTTGACAAGGTTTATGAGGATACCTGGAGAGTGTTTACTCTCCCGTCAGGGGCGGACCCAAAGGTAAGGGACATTCCTAAAATTTGAGAAAAATATCCAATCCAAAATAATAGTACGAGTCCAGGAAAAAATAATAATAATAAAATATATATAGTGTTTGTTGGGATTGGAACGCGGGACACTGTTGTTATAACAAAACTTTATTACCATTAGGCTACAAAACAATCATTGTACAAATTCAAACATAAATATATTTTTACTATGCGTTTTAAGTCCAGTTATACTAAAAATCCCCAATTTTCTCCTGATCCCTAAAACCAATTGATTTGTTGGTTTCTGCTATACGAAAGGGGCGACCTCTCTGCCGAGACGAGCTATGTCTTGGATTAATAGGAATTGATAAACTAGTTCAGTTGATGGTGAGGACCAAAATGAATCTATCATATATATTTATGGGTCTATTTGCTTCCCAAACTGGTATTAATATTACCGGTTGTCACTCCAAGTATTGAAAGAGATTTTTCAGTTTTGCATCAAGAACAAGTTTCAAAATCGAATAGACGATCAGTTTGTAACACTAAATCTCGTTATGAATCTCGTTGATGTCACGTATATCGTGTGTCTTGTGTTTTCGATCATTCGTTTTTGCTTAGACAAATCGCTTCGTAACACTAAAAACACGTACATACCCATATTTCTTTAAGGATTAAGAAATCGAAATGGCCATTACAGTGATACCCATCATAGAATCACTTTGGTACCTTTTATATAGAGAATAGCAAGCTAATCTACATAGACAACACACTTCTGACCTCACCCAATGAGAATGGGAAACGTCAAAAGCACGTTGAATATTTTATATATCCAGCAACACCAATATACATAGCACTCATGCTGACTAGGAAGGGTGTTGGAATTTGTTGAGTTCCCGATTTCGTTGTTGCCACTTGCCACCATATATAGCGTTTCCCCGAAATAAAATATATAACATAATTACAATAAATTAGTCGATGGATTTGTATAAGATATTTATAGGTTGACGATTCACAATAAAAATTATATATACTTGGGAAGTCAACTCCCAAATTGGGCTCCGAAAAGTGGCAGAAGGTAAAATAAATAGAAAAAGCATTATGGGCTGGTGTTGTTGCTATTTGCTAATCTTATTGGCTCATTGGGTGAGGTCGTGATGGTCATAAAACTTAGTAATTAGATTATCAAAATCAATTATATGAAATGTATATTAATCGTATATGTATATATTGTTGAATGGTTTAGTTTAAAGTTAATATGGCAGAGGGACCGATGCGGGACCGATGCAGGACCGATATTAATTTAGTGCTGGAAATTTGGTACCGTATTTGAGATATATCAAATACTGTATAGAACTTATCATTATTTGGTATTATCGAATATCAACTTATTTTTTAGGGAATGAGATTGAGATTCATTATGAAGTGTTATTCGGTATTTGAGATTATGGGATTGGGATCGGTATATACCGAATACCGTACCGAACTTATCACTATTTGTTATTACCGAATACCGACTTATTTTGTAGAGATTGAGATTGAGATTCATTATGGAGTGTTATTCGGTATTTGGGATTATGATATTAGGATCGGTATATACCAAAATAACGAGAAACATGGAAAATTGAAAATTAATAAAAAATAGCATACAACCTTTGGTCATTCCTCACTCTTTCAAAACTCACAAGTCCTCGTCCAATTCAATTTTGGCTTTCAAGTTTAAGTCACTTTCGTCTCTCCATAATCTATTGTAATTTTCATAACACCAAAAAGCAAACACCAGTAATAGTCGTCTCTTTGTCTCCAATTTGTCGAATGAAAGATTACCAATGACAAGAACTTGATAAGTCACCATTATAAAAAAAAAAGAACTTGATAAGTCACATCTCCTCCCTTCCCCTTATCCATATACTAGCTCTAGGCAAACTCCAACTCTTTGCTTAGTCTATTTGCCCTAAATTTAACAATCAAATCTAAATTATATATTTAATTATTAATTGTTAATTTAATTAATTTCATATTCGATAATAACGATTGAGATAGTGGAATACCGATTGGAATATAGAAATGTTTAGGGATTGAGATATCAAAATTATTTAGGGATTGTGATTGCAATTGATTTTAGCGTTTAATTCGGTATTCGGATTTCGATATTTAGTATTGGGATACCAATACCGAACCGATTTCTGAAGAATTTGTATAACACAATATAAAATAACGATACAGATTTACGTGGTTCTTTTCATTCGATGTGAATGAGTTTACTCCATGGAGAAGTTATGCTATCTCAGCTTTTCATTAGGGTTTTCCGCTACACAATACATATACTAGGAATCAACAAGAATCCCTAGATAGGGTTGGGAGAAATGAAAAAACATAAATGCCCCCATGTAAGTTCGCTATACTCTCCCTCAAGCTGATACATGAAGATCACGAAGCCTAGCTTCTAAAGAAGAAGGTGGAAACTATTACTACCCAGACCTTGGTAAAAAAATCAGCTATCTAGTCACGTGAAGAAATCTTCTAAGGGAGGATCTCACCGAAGGAAACCTGCTCACGAACAAAACAAAAGTACATCTCCACATGCTTGGTACAGTCGTGGAAAACCGGATTCACAGCATATCGCAGTATAGAGCCGTGAAAGACTTAACAGAAACACCAAGGTCACAGATCAAGGCACGTAACCATATCACTTCACGGCATATCGCAGTACTTGGCCTCGACAGAAGAACGAGCCACAACACTTTGTTTCTTCTGCGCCAGGAGACAGGGGCACCACCCAAAGTAATGGAATAGCCGCTCATGGAATGATGAGTGAGATGATATCCACCCCAATCACCATCACGGAAAGCGAGCACCTGCAAGTCCCAATCATGAGGGAGAAAAATCCCTTGACGGTAGTGCGCTTCAAATAACGAAGCACACATTCTGCACCAGCAACGTGAACAATAGTCGGCGTATGAACGAACTGGCTCAAGACATTCAAAGCATAGGTAATGTCTGGACGAGTGATCATGAGATAGAGCAATTGACCTACAAGATGACGATAAGCAGATGCATCGCCGAGAGAGGATTCATCTGTCAAAGTTGAAACAAGATGAGTGAGACGATGGTTCGTCTTGATTGGAAAAGAACCCGGGTAAGACCAGCATCATGAAGAATATCAGGAGTATACTTTCATTTAGAGAAAACCATACCCTGAGGAGAGCGAGCTGCCTTAATCCTGAGAAAATACTTTAGAGGGCCCAAATTCTTAATACCGAACTGAGCGTGGAGAGTACCCTTGACATCTTAATGAAAACAGGATCATTGCCGGCAAGGAGAACGCCATCCATATATATCGAGGCAACTAAGAAGGACAAAGAAGTCTGTCGAATGAAAAGTGAGTAGTCGGCCAGGAGTGAAAGAAACTAAGGAAGTCAACATGGTTGTGAACTTGGCATACCAATTGTGAGAAGTTTGCTTCAAACCATATAAGGACTTCTGTAGATGACAGACACGAGTATCACCTTTCATTGAGAACCCAGGAGGAATATGCATATACACTTCTTCATAGAGATCACCAAGAAGGAAAGCATTATTAACATCTAACTGATGCACAATCCAGCCTCGGTTATCTGCAACAGCCAATAAACATCTAACATAGACAAGTTCAGCAACCGGGGCAAATGTGTCATGATAGTCAACTCCTTCAACCTGTGTGTAGCCCTTGGCTACCAAACGAGCTTTATATTGCTCAACGAAACGATCTAGATGATATTTAATATTAAAAACCCACTTGCAATCAACGAGTTTCTTCCCAGGAGGAAGAGAGGTCAAAGACCAACTCCCACTAGCCTTGAGGGAAGCAAGCTATGCGCGCATGTCGGCACGCCAATGTCCATAGCGAACTGCCTCTCGTAAAGAAGTAGGCTCACGTTCGCGAGACACAACAGAGAGGAAAGCACGATGCATAAGAGAAAACGCATGATAGGAGACACAACCAGATATGGGGTAATGCGACACCTGCGAAGCTTGGGGAAGATCCAGCTCATAATTGTCCTGAATGAAAGAGGGAACCTGTCGCACTCGATCACTATGACAAGGAAGCAGCTTCTCAACAGGAATGATAGGTGATGGGGGATCTGAAGGCACAAAGATGAGAATAATGGAGAGGATGTTAAACAGAATCTCATATAGTAGTACGATTATGCAATACAGAAGACGGGGCCCGATTAATGAGATAAGTAGCGATGAGGACACACTCACACCAAAAATGAATAAGAAGTGAAGCACGGAAACGAAGAGCTCTAGCTGTCTCAAGAAGATGTCGATGCTTGCTTTCAGCCACATTGTTTTGTTGTGGAGTGTCGGTGCAAGATGTTTGTAAAACAATACCATGGGACTCATAGAATGACAATAGGGTACTGGTCTGAAACTCAACCCCATTGTCAGCCTACAGTCTGCGGATCTGGTAGCCAAACTGTGTACTAGCCTTGTGTATAAATATTAACAAGTTACGTTATGCATCAAACTTATACCAAAGAAGATAAACCCAAGTGGCACGACAGTAATCATCAGCAAGGGTGAGAAAATAACGAGCACCACTAACTGACGGGGTCTTGTAACCACCCCAAATATCCACATGAACTAGTTCAAAACAAGATTTCATCTGAATACTACTGCTAGGAAAAGCTAGGCGAGTCAACTTAGCTCGCAAACAAGATCACATGACCCAGTTTGACATTTACTCTGAACCAAATTAAACAAATGATGTGTCTTCTTCTCAGATGGATGTCCAAAACGTGAATCCCATATTTCCCCCGTATCTTCATGACTACCTGCGGGAGTAAGAGAAACAACACCACACCCACCAAGAAGATCGAGGTAACACAACCCGTCTCGAAGTTTACTCGCCTCAATCAGCTTCTTCGAGCTTAAGTCCTATATTACACAAAAGTTGCGTAAAATATCAATGCAACGTCGAAATCCTTGGTAAGACGACTCACAGAGAGCAAGTTGCATTTAAAAGGCGGAATGTTCAACACATGAGTCAATTTCATTCCATTCTGAAGCTGAACATCGCCCACATGCTTAACAGGAACACTCTCCCCATTGGGAATTTTTACCGGTAAGTACGCTACTGAAATATCACTTGTTTGCAATAAACTCTCATCATTGGTAATGTGCTCATTACACCCTAAATCGATGACCCATTCTGATTTCTGAAGGAAGAAAAAGACGTACCATCCATATACCACCATGGGAGTGGAAGGAAGGTCGTCGTTATTCTATCCCAAAATGAAACCAATTGTTGTACTTGGTCTCCTTGAGTCCTGTAATAGAAACCCCAACGCTGACAGTGGAATTTGCAACATTTGCGACTCGAAGATCAGGTTTAGGACTTCCACGATTGTTATCCCGCTCGGGGCAATCAGTCTGCCGCGGAATGCGCTCGAGCCACCCAATTAAATCGAAACATTGATACCGAGTGTGACCCGTTTTATGACAATGGTGAACTTGAATCGCTCGCGATCATGGGGCTCATTTGGTTTCTATAACTCCATACCGCCGTTACAATCATGTCCACTATCCCGTCCATCACGTTCGCGACGAGCTTGGAAGATGACAGCTTCACCAATCGGTCTTCTGTTAGCCGATATTTGCTTGTGTTGTTCCTCAGTAGAAAAAATGTTATACGACTCAAATAAGCTTTGCATTGGTTTCATGGATAGAATCCGAGTCTTGATGGTAGAAAAACCTTCATCCAAACCCTATAGAAAATAATAAAGACGATCATTGGCTTGAATATCACGTACCCGACGTTCTATGTCACAGGTACATTGACTGCACGTGCATCTTGGGATAGGTGTGATGGTCTGCATCTCTTCCCAAATACCCCGTAACTTTGTGTAAAACGCAGAGATGCTGAGCTTTTCTTGACGAATCGCGCTCAGCTTCTGTCAAAGTTCATAGGCTCGGGGAGCATAACCCTTTGCGAATCATTCCTGGAGGTCAACCCATATCTCCCTCGCACTACGAGCATGTCGCATGTTGGATTGGACCTCCGTCTCCATGGTTGTCTTCAGCCATCCTTTCACCATAGCATCAACCTGAGTCGATGCCTTTGCTTCAGCTCCAGTGTTGGGTTTCGGCATGGTTCCATCAACAATACCGATCTTGTTCTTCGCGTGGAGTGCTTCGGTCATATCACTAACCGAATCCCCATAATTCTGATCGGTCAGAAGATCACTAACGAAAAGCTGACCAGGTTTGTTAGAGGGATGAAATCGCAGCACAGCAGCCAAACTCGAAGGATCATCATCGATTCCTCCACCACCGACGCTGCTGCTGATCGTCCCACCGTCCCACGTCAGTTCCACCACTCATTGTTACTTAACTGATTTATAAAACCAGCTCTGATACCATGAAGAACTTGTATGACGCAATAAGAAAATAACGGCACAAATTTACGTGGTTTTTCTCATTCAATGTGAATGAGTTTACTCCACAGAGAAGTTATGCTATCTCATCTTTTCATTAGGTTTTTTCGCAGCCACTTTGCACAATACATATACTCAGAATCAACAAGAAACCCGAGTCAGGGTTGGGAAAAGTGAAAAGACAAAAATGCCCCCATGTAAGTATGCTATAATTTCCACCACTAGAGGCTATATGGGAGGTTCACATGACCAAAAATGTGTTTTCTTTGTGGGCTACTTCTAACAAGCGTTGTGAGTATGCATGTTGTAACTATTAGGTCGTACGTTTTGTGAGTAGAGGTAATACGTTAACCTATGTTGTAAATATTCTTGCTAGATAATCCTAACTCGTATTGGAATGCACTTATAATATTGTTTGGATATCTCTGTTATTTGTTAAATGACATATAAAATATGTGTGGAAAATATAAGTCAATTTTTGAGAAAAATTACACCATCTCCATTTTGGTATCTAAAAAATAAGGGGAAGTATGTGAAGGGATTCGAGATTTTACCGATGAAGTGAGTTCACTGTTTTGTAATTTTCTCATAACCGGACTGGTTGATGAATCGAAAAATTCAGTGGTTAATGATTCAACGGTTAATCATTGTAGAATCGTTGGTTAATCGTTGACAAACCATTCATGCCCTATAACAAAAAAGACATATATCACTAATTTAGAATTGAATGTATCACTAACCATAAATAATTTCAAATCCATATCATCTATCCCCAAAAAGTTCTAACAAAGCATGCAAACTATCACATAGAAGAAATCATATTTTTTTATTAATTCAAGTTATTAATGAGGGTGGAAATCAGTTGTTGACCACAAAAAGCCGACAAGTAGGGGTGTTCAAACGGTTTGGTACCATGGTAACCGTTTTAACCGGTACTATTTGGATAATTTGGTTTGATTAATTTGGATAATTGGTTTGGGTTGGTTAAATTTTTTAGCTTGTTTGGTTTAGGTGGTTTGGTTTGGTTTCAGACACTCCTAACCAGTCAAACCAAATTAACCAGTTAAGTAATTAGTCATATATCTAACATATATTATATACACATACTTAATACTTTGCATAACCACTCAAGAGTTAACGTTCATCCCTTTTAGACTCATAAAATATAAAGCTCAATATTGCTCATATAGTGTATATTTGTATATGTAAAATGTAGACCACAACATATGGACGCCTAATTTAGATAAATTTCATACATTATGATGGATGAAAACTTGAAAGTAATGTCATTTCCAGCCTATGATAATTGCTAAGAGACTAAGTCAATTTACACAAACACAACAATTCATTAACCCATACCATTGTCATAAATTTTTGTTAGGTGAATACTTCTATACTAATCGTAAGATAATTGTCTTAGTTGCATGTATTTTTGTTAAGGGTCAAATATAACTACGTGTTGGTTGTTACGTTTTATTCATTATATAAATTGCGAATTGTTGCATTAATTGGAAAATTTTCATCATCATTGATAATATGATTTTATATTGGTTAATCTGGTTAACCAATTAACCAAATCGATTAAACTTTAGTTTGGTTAATTTGGTTGCTGTATTAGTTTGGACGGTTTGGTTATGATATTGTATTCCATGGTTAAGGGAATTTAGCCTTATTTGGTTTGGTTATAACCATGATAACCATTTGAACACCCCTACCGACAAGGATACTGGAAAATGAAGCATAAATAAATTAGTGGTTGAGGTTGGATGATCTTAGTTTATGTTAATGTTTTTTCTTAATTTTTTGTGGTTAAAATAGTGAACTAGTGGATCTGTAAAATCAGGGTGGTTCGTCTAGTTTCATGTCACCACTAAAAACCGTTAGGTTCATCCTAACTGTCCAATAAAATGAACTGAACCTCTATTGTAATGGGTTTATTGGTTCTGCTGGCTCAACAATTAATCTGGTTTGGTTCTTATAATAATGCCTTTGTGTTAGATTTGGGCAAAGAAAGTAATTAGACAGCCCATACCATATTTTTTTATCAGAACCTTGAAAAGATTTTATTAACTAGTCAAAACTGTTACATTGTCCTTAGGGTTTAAGATAGTATGTGCACTTGTATAACCATATATGGCCCCTTAGTTTTGCATGGAGCCATAAGGACCGAAATCGAAAGTGTGAGAATTAATGGTTTTTCCCCTCTAGTTTTCGTAATCGACACTTATCTTCTTCGTTCTAACTTAGATTTCAAAAAAATTGCACAGATGGAACGAGTACATTGTGATCTGCAAATGAGATTCATTTTCAAAATATATTTCGAGAAAAATTTTCATACCACTTGTTACCACCTGGTACCACCTTTGTTTTAAACTCGAATTTTGAAATTTTTTGCACAGAAGGAACGTGTTCATCGTGATCTATTGGATCTACAAATTTATGGGAAAACATACTGGAGCATAATATACCACTTCATACCACCCTTGTATAGGGGTGGTAATTGATGGGAAACAATGATGAATGTGGTAAATGATAGCTTTTATATACCTACTATCATGTATTCGGCCATTCTACACAGAGTATGTTCATAGTTCATACCACCATGGTACACTTCCATACCATGTGGTATGATCTTATGTAATATCAAACATTACCACCATGGTATATACTGGTAATAAATGTCTCATTTTTTCCAAAATATATCAAAACATATATCATTTTAAAGAGCACAATTAATTTAATTTATCTGTGAAAAAATTAAATTACGACTTAAAACGAAAGAGAAATAACTCATTAAAATTTATAGAGAAAATGTTGGAAATCTTCTATAAATGATGACGTGGCATGGTTACACACAGGGGTGTTCAAATGGTTATCATGGTAATTACCAAATCAAATAAGCCTAAATTCTATTAACCATGAAATACAATATCAAAACCAAACCGTCCAAACTAATACAACAACCAAATTAACAAACTAAAGCTTAATCGGCTTGGTTAATTGGTTAACCAAAATAACCAATATAACATCACATTATAATTAGGTGAGAAAAATTTCTGGTTAGTGCATCAATTTGCAATTTATATAATGAATAATACATAACAATCTACACATAATTATAGCTAACCATTACCATAAATACATGTAACAAATACAATTATCTTACATTTGACTATTGAGTGGTTATGCAAAGTATTAAGTATGTGTATATAATATATATTAGGTCAAGTAATATCCTTATGTGTATTTGTTAGAATGAGTTGACTCATTTTCACATATTATTTCAAAAATTTGGCTCAAAATGTTATCTTTATTTTTTATAACAAAATGAAAAGAAAACACTTTATGAATAAAATAAAATTGTGATAATAGACTACGTAACGGAGTCTTAGTTGAAAATAAGTCTTACACCTATTTAAAATTTCATAGAGTGTGAATATAATTGAAAAAAATAAATTCGAATAGAGGTTTAAATAAATTGAGATAGAATGAATAAAGAACGAGATGAAATGTAACAAATCAGAATTAGTGCTACATGCTCTGCCCCATCATGAGAACAAGGTCAAGTACTATCGAAGGGATGGGTTCAAATTGTGATGCCTATCAGCTACGTAGCCTGATTGGCTTTGGCTTTAAACAACACAATTGTGCTACCACGCGAATGCAGGACCGGTCAACGAGTTGCCAAACAAACGCAACTTCAGGAAATCACTCACATCACCGCACTGAACCGTGAATCGTCCAACGTGCTCGACGGTGGACTGATCTCCAGTCCCGTTGAAGGTGATGAAATCAGGCACGCGAAAACCACGTGGAAAGGGGTAGTATCTATCAACCCAATGCTGGTTTCACCAAGATTCACTCTCGACGGAGTTGTTGGGTTCAACACCAGTGTCGGTGGAACTCCTTGTCTCGGCTGAGTATCTCGGCCGCCATTGACCAGAAAGTTATTGGTGCCAGTGTTGTTGTGTAACGGATTCTCGCCGCTTAACCGTAAAGCCCTTGTTTGCGGCATTGGTCTACTCAAACTCTCTCTTAATTCATTAAAATCACGTCTGTTACTTTCAAAATCCATTCTGTTTTTATCTACGACTTCAACCAATTGGCTAACACGTCTATCAATCCTGATGCGATATTGACTAGCGCGATATTCAATTCTCGTGGTCCCAAAATGAAGGTTCGAATTCAACGATTTAAGGATCAACTGAGAGCATTCTTGATGGATAAAATGGAGAATGCATTAAGGAACCAGCCTACAACATTTCTTCGAGCCCAAAATGTCCATCCTTGTTACCCAAGTCGTCCAAATGTGAAGAGGATGAGGAAAGAGATTGCTTAACCACTAAGGAGCTTCCTTAAGCATTAAAACGTGTTTGGAGATTACTTAGCTGCTAAGAAGCTTTCTTTGGTTATAAAAACAAGTTATAATCCTTATTTAAGTAGTATTATGTTTCCTAGTTAGTTGGGATTTGTTTCCTATTCCTTTTAGGTTGTTTTATGTTTTTGTGACCTATATATATAGAGGATGTAAGACCTATGAATTTTGTACCCAATATTCAAGTTATCAATAAAAGTTAAGCTCAAGTTCATTGTGAACGAGTTCTTTTGTGCAAGACTTCTGTCGAGGATTCCGGGAGATTGTACGTGTCTCTTATCAATTAGAGAACGCGTCTAGTTGTGGCGAGCATCTACCCTATATCAATTGCCCCTTTCCACGAGTTGATTATGTCCGATTGGTTTAATATACCAATTGCCCTTTGTCATGAGTTGGGATTGTCCGATTGATTCCGCATCTATCTTTTATTTCAAGTTGTTCAGGTTGGATAAAAGCTTCGAAAATCCTTAAAAAGAAGGAAGGTTGCGTAGTTTGGTCATATAATCCGAGTTCGAGGATTCTCTTCGGATTTGTATATCTCAAGTGGTATTAAGAGCCCGGTTCAAACTCAGCGGCAAAACAGAATATTTCTTGAAGCCTTTGAAAACCAGGAATGGAGCAAAATCAACGAACGATGGAGATGATGAAGCAAATGCTCAAGACGACAGAAGTTATTTTTCAAGGATTAAAGGGGAATAATGCGCCAGCAATGGTAATCCAACCCGAAGCTCCTTTGACGATAGTGAGTCCAAATCCAAAGAAAGACCTCGAGCAAAGAGAGAATAAATTTCAAACGAGATGCTTAGTGGATGGTAAGCTACTATCGGTTATGATTGATGGAGAGAGTTTCACTAATCTGGTGAGTGAATATTTGGTGAAGAAACTGGGGTTAAACATATTGCAACATCTGAAACCCTACACTCTTCAATGGCTTAATCAAGATGGATCAATTGAGGTCACCAAGCAAGCCATATTGAAGTTTGAGATTGGAAGCTATAAAGATGAAGTCCTTTGTGATGTGGTGCCAATGGAAGAGGCTCATGTTTTGCTTGGAAGACCATGGCAGTTTGATCGAAATGGACAACAAGATGGAGTCACCAAGAAGTACAAGTGGTCGCATAGAGGTCAGAAGTTTGTATTGAAGCCTTTATCTCCCAAAGAAATCTATGAGGATCAACTTCAAATGCAACACAATTTGAAGAAGGAGAAAGAGAAAGGGTTACAAGCCAAAGTAGAAGAGGAAGTCAAAGAAGACGTGGAAGAGAAAGAAGAGGTTCTTGTTGATGGGCTTACTATAGTAACTTATGAAGAGGATTCACAAGCTTTGATTTCATCTCGAGAAGAACCAAAACTTGAAGTAGAAGAGAAAGTCAAAGAAGAGGCAGAAGAAGTAAAAGGAGATATTCTTGCTGATGTTCCTGATTTGAGTGCACAAGAAGTTAAACAATACATTGATGAAACAAAATTCAAAAGAGGAGATGAATGATTGGAAATTATGGAGCATTTACCAATTGTTCCTGAATTTGCTTTTATGGATTTTGTGATTAGAGATACTATTTCTAAAGATGAAGTACGGCTAGAGATGCGAGGAGAAGTCCAGAGCTATCTGGAGGGTTTTCGTCATTATAGCGTCTATGCAATTCGTGGACGAATTGTCTTCGAGAAGGGGAGGATAATACGATCCTCACTACCAAGAAAATTATGTTGGAAGACCAAGAAGAATGGAGGTGATGAGCAATCAAGATTCTACAAAGATTCGAGGTCGAATCTTCTTCAAGAGAGAGGGAATGATGCGATATCGACTAGCGCGATATTCAATTCTCGTGGTCCCAAAATGAAGGTTCAAATTCAACAATTTAAGGATCAACTGAGAGCATTCTTGATGGATAAAATGGAGAATGCATTAAGGAACCAGCATACACCATTTCTTGGAGCCCAAAACGTCCATCCTTGTTACCCAAGTCATCCAAATGTGAAAAGGACGAGGAAAGAGATTGCTTAACCACTAAGGAGCTTTCTTAAGCATTAAAAACGTGTTTGGAGATTACTTAGCTGCTAAGGATCTTCCTTTGGTTATAAAAACGAGTTATAGTCCTTATTTAAGTAGTATTATGTTTCCTAGTTAGTTTGTGATTTGTTTTCCTATTCCTTTTAGGTTGGTTTTATGTTTTTGTGACCTCTATAAATAGAGGATGTAAGACCTATGAATTTTGTACCCAATATTCAATTTATCAATCAAAGTTAAGCTCAAGTTCATTGTGAACGAGTTCTTTTGTGCAAGACTTCTGTCGAGGATTCCAAGAGATTGTACGTGTCTCTTATCAACTAGAGAACGCGTCTAGTTGTGGTGAGCATCTACCCTACATCAATTGCCCCTTTCCACAAGTTGATTCTGTCCGATTGGTTTAATATACCAATTGTTCTTTGTCACGAGTTGGGATTGTCCGATTGATTCCGCATCTATCTTTTATTTCAAGCTGTTCAAGTTGGAGAAAAGCTTTAAAATCCTTATAAAGAAGGAAGGTTGCGTACTTTTGTCATATAATCCGAATTCGAGGATTCTCTTCGGATTTGGATCTCATCAAATCCGAGAGCTAATACCATCAAAACGTCCATCTAAAGAGGCTACGTGAAGTTTTACCTGTTGGTTATCAGTCATGACTTGGCGGAGCATGCGCACAATTTCACCCTGGTCGGTGGTTTGCGCCACTGCTGGCACTTCCCCTCCGGCGTTGTTGCTCGAACCGTCGTTTGAACCGTCAATCTGGTCAGTCTCCAAGTTGACCATTTGCTCTTCCTCCACTGAAGTTTGTGGAAGATCGCCCTCGTGATTCCTCCGTTGCGGAGCCATTCGAACACACGGGTCCCCGGGTGTGCCAAATTGTTTCGATGGCAAAACTCGCATGTTTAATGCGCTCTGTTTTCAAGCAAACACAAAACACACAATCAAACAACCGTCAAATATCCACCGGCGAATGTCGGCGTTGTTGATTTGATCGATTAAATAGAAACCAAGACGATCGTAAAATATCCACCGCCGAGTGTCGGGCGATGTTGATTTGATCGATTCACCTTTGACTTCTGACCAAGAAAAATTGTTATTCGGTTCATCACAACTCCAAACTACGTTCGAACGAGGGTGTTCGACGAACAATGAGGAAACAAGGAGGATCTAAATTACGTTACCTCTACTCCTATGGAGAGCTCCGGAACTACAACTACGATAAATATCTACGACTCTACGAAGGAAATCTCTGACAGAGTTGTTCTACAAAACTAGAGAGAAAAAGGGTAAGTCTGCAACGGTGCAGTTTGAGATTTGATTTTGCCGTCTCTAGCTTCTCTCTCTTCTCGATCTTTATACCCCGATCTTCTCCTCATAGTCATAGAAACCACCTTCGCGCCTTTGTCTCACACGTTCTTCATTCCTGTCAACCGTGCGGATAACTCCCTCCTTGTTGTGTAACTCACACGAGTACGAAACCGCTTAGACACGCGGGACTTTGGCCAAAACGACACTGAGCCAAAATCCATAATTTCCCACCGCGGTTCAACTAAATGACTCCGTCCAAGATAATCACAAAATATTAATTAATTAAACTGGTGAGATTTCGTGTTGGGCTTGGAGGCCCTTGGACCAAGCAGATGTGGTTTTTAACTAAACGACATCGCTTACCAAGGCTTTTCGCGGTATCGTTTTTTAGCCAAACAATATCGTTTCTCAATCTCGCGATGCCGCTGAGCTTTGAGTTCCGCGACACCGTTTTATCTCTTCATGACTCCAAACGGTTCCGTTTCTCTCCTCGTCCGACAAGAAATAAAATAAAAACATCCCTTTTCCAACAGCAACACAACTTTTGCGGCGCTCACACATTATTTTCTAGTAAATAATGTTGTTTCAAATACCGCAGTGCCGTTGAACTTCCTTGCGGTGTCGTTTTCTTCCCCAAACAGCTTTGTTTGCTTCTATCCTCCACGACATTGTTTTATACTAAACACTGTCATTTTTCTAGTACAGCGGTTCCGTTGAGCTTACTCGCGGGGTCGTTTTTAACTAAACAACACCGTCCAACATAATCAGAAAGTACCAATTTATTAAACCGCCGAGTCTTTGCACCTGTGTTGGGCTTGGCGGAGTTTGGACCAAGAACTTACCCGATATGGTTTTAATTAATCGGCATCGCTTACCAAGGCCTCACGTGGTATCGTTTTCTAATCCGCGGTATCGTTTTACCCATCCGCGAGACTCCAAACGACGCCGTTTTTTGTCCTGCGATATCGAATTCTGAGACTAATTAATGCGGCATTTAATTCAGGTCAAATTAATTTTTGGTGTCAACAACAATACTTTTCTAGTTAACACAAATATCAAATAATTGTGTTTTATAATAACTTGAAGAGGTGATCAGGATTCTCTAGCAGGATAATTACGACGGTGCAGTACAGGAGCAAAAACAAATATAATGGCAGATGGGCTACCGCTGAAAGCCTGAACCACACCGGCTAACCAGTCATTTTGTCATTATTAACCTTTGAATATGTTAACAACCAAACTGTGTCAATGGTGTGCAATAAATCATATGAATATCATTGTTACAACCATTCCACCAATCAATATATACATTAAGAATGAAACATTATAAATAGTTTTTCGAACCTCTAGAATTTACAAACCTATACAACTTATCAAAATAGCATCTCGTGGAGATAGAGAATAAGGAAGACATTATTTAGAGAAGATTTCACCTCTTATTTAGAACAACGGACTTTTGTCTAAAATGGCGCCAAGGGACCCATTTCTACATATGTTCCTACCCATGAAGCTTCTAGACATTTTTTTCCATCTGGAGTTCCTATGGAGGCAGAGTAACCCCTCGGTAAATTTTTTCAAAATTGAGCCCGAGATGCTTTATTTACAGGGCCAAACCGACCGTATGTTAAGATCTTCTACAGGTTTTTGGGGAGAAAACCTCTCAAAACATGTCATAATACCTCTCATATATCTTCTACTTGGGGCAAAACAAAGAATATATAATCAGTGAGAGCCACAAAATTTGGCCAGCACGTTCGTCCGTCGCCGACGACGCCTCAACAGGACGCCGCCGGCGAGGACGTTCATCCCTCACCGGCGACGCCTCGGCAGGACGTCGCCCTTGCCGGCGGCGGGTCAAACGGCCGGTCGTCACCTCCTTCGTGCAAAAATCAAACATTATCTCCGCGAAGCGCTCTGATTTCGGGGAGAGGTCGTCGTCTCCGGGGAGAGGTGGTCGTCGTATTTGAGAGGAAACCGGCGACGAGAGAGAAGGGGCGAGTCACGTCTCCGGCGAGAGGTCGTCGTCGCCGGCGAGAATATTTGGGAGGAATCCGGCGACAATTGAATTGGGAGAGACGGGAGTGTTTGGTTGGAGTTGTAACAAGTTCAATATTTTAAAAGGAAGGGTAAAATAGTAATTACATTCTTCTAGGGTTACAAATAAAAAAAATTAGACCTATAAATAGCAGTTCAGTCTATAAAAGGTCGCGCAATCTGCCATTTTGGGTTATGGCAGGCTATAATGGGTGACATTTCTAGGATAGGCTTTACAACTCCATTTCTTAGTTCTAGTCCACGAGTCCTTATGTCCACTACTCGTACAAGGTGATTTACTAGAATGTCATGACCTGAAAATACCAAAATACTATTACAAAAGTCATCAAATGAATAAAACGCACCCAAAGCTACTAAATTTACTTTATAGCAAATATCAAGAAATTCCAATCCAACTAGATAAAAATATGAATAAATGACGCATAACAAACCTCTCCTTCTGGTTGAAAGATAAAGACGAGCTTATGATTACTTCTAGCTTGGAGTCATTGGCCAAAGAGGTAAACTCAATATGCGATGGAAAGGGTTTCAACTCTTGGGGTTGGTGGTCCTCGTAGGCTGTCTTTAGGATATGGATGTGAGAAATTTCCACCACTTTCTCTTATTCTTTGGTCACATCCATAGAAAATTCCAATTCCGCTTGCTGTTTTAACTCCTCCGGTTCTTCCAGTTCATCTTCTAGTCCTGCAATTAGTCAAAGTTAAAGTGGATCATCATAACTAAAGGCAGAAACTGAAAAATAAGGAAGCTAGGTTTAGATTATCATGTAAACTGTCATCATCTTGAACATGAGCATGCTTCATCCCACATTTTATGTTAATGGGGAACCCACTATAAGATTAAGTTTTTCATCATGGACATTTACTAATGTGCATACAGTTGCTAGAAACGGTCTTCCTAGTAAAAGAGTAGCATATGAATCATTTGTATTCAAAACCCATAAGTCCGTAGGGGAAAAAAATGTTTTACCTTAACGATAACATCCTTGAGGATGCCTCAATGATGTCTAGACATCTTATCTACTAACTGGAAAGTCATTCTAATCGATGTAAGCTCACCTAGATTTAATTGTTTAAATGTGTAGAATGACATATTGGCCCCATCTAGAGATAGGATGACATATTGGCCTCGATAAGTTTGGAAAATTTCAGGTTAGATATGGGACGAGCAGAAGGTTTCAGGCAGCCGAAACCATGACGAGCAATGTTTTTTTTGGCTTAACAAGATACCGGGCGCGAGAAACGTGTTGCTCGCAAAAGCTATGATACTTAATGTCGGCTATAGTAAAAAAACCTCTCAAATAACATATATGGGATTTCATGCGTTATTTAGTGTCAACTAATTACCATCGCTAAAATCGTTGCAAATTGTACATTTCAAAGTCCACGTGTCAAGATGTCATTTGCTGAAATTTGACGAGAAGATGATTTTGGTTAGTCGAAACCACAATGGACTGCTGGTGTTTTTCAGCCCGATGAGGCTCCGGCTCTCGGGAACCTACGGCCTTTTGCAGATGACGTTATTTAGCCACCAACTAAGTGTCGCAAATCATCTGTTGGAAGTATCTTAGCCGTATTTAAATAAATTTTTTTAAAGTTGGCTACAAATAGTAATATAGATGATGGCAAATAAAAACCTCTAATAAAAATATACATGCGCGTTTACAATTCTTTCACTCAATGATTAAGGGTTGAAATGGGGCAGAAATCTCTAAACCATCCCATTTTTAAACAGAACCACACACAAACCCCGTACCCATGCTTAACAAGATACCGGGCGTGAGAAACGTGTTGCTCGCAAAAGCTATGATACTTAATGTCGGCTATAGTAAAAAAACCTCTCAAATAACATATATGGGATTTCATGCGTTATTTAGTGTCAACTAATTACCATCGCTAAAATCGTTGCAAATTGTACATTTCAAAGTCCACGTGTCAAGATGTCATTTGCTGAAATTTGACGAGAAGATGATTTTGGTTAGTCGAAACCACAATGGACTGCTGGTGTTTTTCAGCCCGATGAGGCTCCGGCTCTCGGGAACCTACGGCCTTTTGCAGATGACGTTATTTAGCTTTGGTTTTGAGGACCGCCACCAACTAAGTGTCGCAAATCATCTGTTGGAAGTATCTTAGCCGTATTTAAATAAATTTTTTTAAAGTTGGCTACAAATAGTAATATAGATGATGGCAAATAAAAACCTCTAATAAAAATATACATGCGCGTTTACAATTCTTTCACTCAATGATTAAGGGTTGAAATGGGGCAGAAATCTCTAAACCATCCCATTTTTAAACAGAACCACACAAAAACCCCGTACCCATGCGGGGGACGTTTCACATGCATCCCCATCCCATACCGGTGGTTTTCAAATGCCTGTGCGTAATACCCGCCTTGTGAATCCAGCATTACTACATCTCTAATTCAACATGTAGATATTTAATAATAAGTTAATGGACCTAATAAATCAAGAAATCAACAAAGATACAACCATTTCAATCTGAATTCAATGCGTTCTCCTAAAACATCCATGAATCCATAAGTAGAATTAAGTACAATATTATCCACATCATTCATCTACAACTCCGACACATTTACTAAGTATAAAAACTAGGAATTTCTTACAATACGTTGATGTGAGGTAACTTGATTTTTGGACCTGCTATAGTAGGTTTCATAGGTCACATGACCTAAAATACAATAGTCATTTCGTAATGGTTACACAATGTATGTTTATCTTACGTAACAGTTGTAAAAAGTCATTACGGAAACTTTACGTAACGAGAGATCCTTGTATGTAACGAATATTAACCTCGTGTTACTAAAAGTGATAAGTCACTATGAAAGTCTTACCTAAGTCTTACGTAATGGATGATCCTTTACGTGATGAAAATTAACCTTGTGTTACCTAAAGTGTTAAGTCATTACGGAAGCCTTACGCAATGGAAGGTCCTTTTATGTAATGAATATTAACCTCGCGTTACGTTAAGTACTAAGTCATTGAGGAAGCCTAAATGTAATGCTTCTGATATAAACTATCACGTAGAAAACAACTGTCGTTTCGTAATCTTATGTGATGGATGTGTATTTTACGTAACAGTTGTACAAGTTCAACAAGTGATGACCAACACTGTCAGTTAGTATTATTTTGAAATTATACCCAAATTACTGTAGGAGATCCATACTCGGAATTTACATGATCTTGCGAAAATGGAAGAAAGAAGTGAAGGAGGGAATGGCAAATCGGAGGGGGGGAAATTAAGATTTAGTTTGGTTGACGACTCAACTACATTTGAACTCTTTGTATTTTTAATTATCCTTCATTTCTTTAACCTATTACAATATTATCTCTCTATATTTTATATATGAAGAAATAATTTTGATGGACGGATACATGCATGACTAAACGTCGAACGGAGAGTCTAAAACCACACCTGCCCATCCTATCAAACTTTTTTACTAATTTTACCCATCCCATCTCAGTCAAATCGAAAATTCCTTGTGTTAATCAGTTCAGTAATAATCAGACTCTTGCAGTTGTGAGTTTGATTGCCATCCGCCCATCCCAATCAACGAGGAGGCTAGGTGGAGTGGAACTCATTGTTCGTTTACTTTTCGCAACGAAGAAGGCCCAAATAACAACCTCCGTGGCCAGGGCCCAGGGCACCGCCCGCGCTGCTAACTTGCAATAAATCTCAAAAGGTGAGTGAGAGCAGAGCAATAAATTGAAGTGAAAGCAAGGAAATTGGGGTTTGGGTGGGCAATGCACAGCCCGTGTGGGTCCGACCCAAATATCAGATACAAGCAACCGACCAACCAGCGGACTTGTACATATTTTCCTCTCCTCCCACAAAATCTTTTCCTCTCCTCTCAGCTCACCACCTATTCTATTAAGCCTCACCTTCCCTTTCCTCTCACCATTCCCCTGTTTTTCCCCCATAGCTCCGCTCCGTCCCGTCCAAAACTGCAGATTCCCGAAACCCCTTTTGGAGAGAAAAGCAACCGCAACGCAAAGACAAAGAAGCAACCTCCCCAACTTGCTGCCTCTCTCTTCATCGTCATCAACAGCCCGTACTGGATTTCCAGCTTCAGTTTCCCCTCTGCCTCGCGCGCGCTCTCTCTCTCTCTCTCTCTAGCAAGATGGCTTTCTCTGGATTTGACAGTCCCCGAATCCGATTCTGATGTTTTTTTTTTCTCCTTGGGGTCGGATTTGTTTCTAGTATTCGGATCTAGATTCTCGAACTTGTGTCTTCCGCTTGATTTTGTTGAATTCCCTCTGGATTTCTTATCTCCTTTTTTTTTACCAAGTTGGGATCTTTTCCTTTCCTTTCCTCTGCTCTGCTCTTTCTGCTTGGATTGGGTTCTTGATACATTTTGATTCCAAATCCCATTCTTGATTCTAAACACGCAATTTCCAGCTGGACCTATCTCCAAAGAATATAAACCCCCTTTTGCCATATCAGTCTGTGCCTTTTCCTTACTTTTCCCACTTTATTTTCTATATCCTTCGAGAGCTAGATTGTTGCCAGAGAGAGAGAGAGAGAGCTTGAGGCGAAATTCAGCAATGGCTGCAGCTAAGAACAACATGGGGAAATCCAAAAAGGGTGCTGTTGATGAAACTCGGACGATGTGGGAATCGGAGCTTGGGAAGAGCAGAAAAGCTGATCACGAAGGAGAAGAAGCTGGTGATCCGAGCTTCCAAAGTCGGCCATGGAGGACAGTTTTAGATGGAGCTTCCACGGCCGAAAGACAAAGACCTCTGAAAAAGGTCCGAAGCCCTGAACGCCACGTTCCCATCCAACCCTCTTTCCTTCAACACCAGCAAGTCACTCAATCTTATTCAATCCCTCCTCCTTCTCTGTTTCCTCTTTCCAATTCCAATTCCCCTGCTTTCAACTCTTCAAGCTCGAGGATTCTGTTCCCTTTCGCTTTCGAAGGGTCGTCGTCGATGCCCGCAAATCAGCCCATCCATTTCCCCCCGCCGCCGACGACGACGGCGACCCAGTTTACCACCAACCCTTCTCTCCCAATTTTCCCGCCGCCACCGCAAAACCAGATGATTTCATTCGAGCAGCAGCAGCAGCAAACGAAGCCGTTCCCGCCATTTTTCGCGGCGGAATCCGCCCACCACCAGCAACAGCAACAGCAGCTGTACCGGTACTGGAGCGACCCGCTGAATCTGAGCCCGAGGGGACGTTTCCTGATGATGAACCAGGTGGTCGGACCGGACGGCAGGCGGATGTTCCGGCCGACGATGCCGGTCCAGCCGATCAACACGACGAGGCTCTACAGAGGAGTGCGGCAGAGGCATTGGGGGAAATGGGTGGCCGAGATTCGCCTCCCGCGCAACCGTACACGCCTCTGGCTCGGCACCTTCGACACCGCCGAGGACGCCGCCATGGCCTACGACCGCGAGGCGTTCAAGCTCCGCGGCGAGAACGCCCGGCTCAATTTCCCGGAGCTCTTCCTCAACAAGGAAAAACCCTCTGTTTCTTCTCCGCCTTCCCCTGTTCCAACTCCATCGGAAACTGAACCGAATCTGCCAGAGTCCGAAGCTTCGCTCCCGCCTCCGGCGGAGGAGGAGAGACACGCTCCGGACACTGATTCCGGGATGGGTTCGGTGACCGATGAAGTTCCGGCCGCCGCGACGGTGGAAGGCGGCGGAGGAGAAGGAGGGGTACAGGAAATGGTGTGGGGAGAAATGGCGGAAGCTTGGCTGAATGCGATTCAGGCAGGGTGGGGGCCAGGGAGTCCGGTATGGGATGATTTGGATGCTAATAACAACCTGTTGATGAATTCCCAAATCCCATTTAGCCATTCAAATACTAATCAGCAGCAAGGTGGAGGAATCATGACCAATATGGCAGGTAGTGGGTCAGCTAATCCTTCGAGTTCGTCTTGTTTCCAGATGAAGCCGTTCTTTTGGAAGGATCAAGATTGATCCTTTCCAGTTTCTTCCGAGGATGGGTTTACTTTATGGGGTTTACGGTTCGATTGGGTTTTGGAAGTTCCCCATCTTTTCCTCTTCTCCACAGTTTTTGGTTTCAGAGTTTTGCAGGAAACCAAAAACACTGGTTGTGAGTTTTTTTTCCAGAAACAGCCGGTGAGAGTGCGAAAAATTGGGATTTTCCACCTACCCAAAATCTCTTCCTTCTTCTTCTTTTCCTGAGAGAAAAGGCTGCATATTTACAAGCCTTTTTTCTTTGTTGCAGAAGACATGCCGTTATGTAGATTTATTTATCGACTTCTTTTTGTCTAAGTATTATGTTATGTAATGTAATGTAGGATAGTCAGTCAGTGATAGGTCGACAGAAGGAGACAGTTTTGTGATCTCTTCTGTCATATGGTATTTAGTCTACTGGTCGGTTTGGATTGTATCTTTCTCCGTCTCAGTCCCTGTCCCAGAAAAGCTCTGTTTTTCCATGCTTTGAGGGGGGTTGGGATTGGAGGAATTTGATTAATAGCAAGTCAATGTGGGTTTGTCGGTTTCTTTGTACATTTGTCATCGTGTTTATCGTTTCTTGTTTGTAATACTATCATTGATAATAATGCTTTCCTTTCTTTAATTAATGGATCTTGTCGCCGCCTCTGCTTCTTCTCCTTCGGTCCTGTCTTTCTGCTTGATGATGCTGTTTTTCATGCTTGGTCTGGTGATGATAGTGATCGGTAATTGGACGGTTACATCCCCTCCTCATTGAAGTTTCTTCTGCAAAAGAAGGTTCTAGCGAGTGAGCTAGGGTCGCTTCAATTGGTTGACTCAATGGTAGAATATTGGAGCTCCACAGACAAAGGAAGGAGCCAGGACTTTTGAGTAGTGGGCCAAAAAATTTTCTTTTCAAAACACAATATTTGTATAAAAAATACCTAAAATTAAAACACAACTCATTCGATTTAAATAATTTGATTTGATTATAAACGTGAATCTTATATGTGATTTATCTCTTATAATATAATCACACTATACTTCAGAGTGAAAACATGAGGCCGAAATTTTTTTCTTTTCCCAACACAATATTTGTATAAAATATACCCAAAATTACAACAACACAACTCATTTGATGCAAATAATTTGACTTGATTATACACGTGAACCTCAACATACTGTTTATCTTGTATCATGTAACCACACTCAGGGGTGGACCCAGGGGGTTTTAGGGGTGTCCCCGGACATTCCTAAATTTTGGGAATACGATTATCCAACCCCCGGTGGTAATTTACGTATGGACAAAAAAAAATATAATTGATAGTGAGGGATACCCCTGAAATTTGAAAACATGATTATCCTACTGTTATTTGTGTATAGGAATATAAGTGGTAGATTGGGTAATTCAAATCTAGAACACTATTCTTATTAATAAACTTAATTTTCGTTGACCTACAACTCATTTGTTGTTCGATTTTGAAAAATGTAATAGTAAAATGTCATTTCCTATCTCTAATTATTTTAAAAACCTAACAATTAAACTAATTTCAAGCTACCCTTAAAACGACAAATGTTGAAAGAGTCTTTCAGCTTTGGGTTACATCGAGAACAAGTTTACAAATCGAATATGTTATAAGTTCGTGAATGATTGTTTAGTAGGGTATATAGAGACAATTATTTTTAACACTATAGACACCAAGTGTATTCTACAATTATTTCCGAATATGAAACTTTCTTAACCTGTACAAGTAAGGTATTTTCAAATTTACGATTTTATTTTTATTGATTATTAATTATTTTTATTAAATTTATTTTTAAAAGAGGACACCCCTATGGAAAATTTCTGGGTCCGCCACTGACCACACTATATGTCACAATAAAAACTACATATCCAAATTACCGAAAAAACATAAACAAGTTAGAATTTACCTAAAAAAAATATTGGAAATATGTATTTACCTAAAAAAGACGTTAAAAAGTGACATAAAAAGGAATAAATTACATGAAAAAGAGTGGAAAATGTACAAATGAAGAATACGTATTTACCTAAGAAAGAGGTTAAAAAGGAAATTACAGGAAAGGAATAAATTACATGAAAAAGAGTGGAGTGAAAAATGTAAAAATGAAGAATACGTATTTATCTCTATAAGAAAGAGGTTAAAAAGAAAATTACATTAAAAAGAGTGGAAAACTAAACAGAGGAAGAGAGGGAGTATCGAACCTAGTTCTTTCATTAGTAATAAAAAAACAACCATCTCCAATCATTTCGCCACAAGCTAATTTGTGATCCAAATAACAAACACTTTATACTTATATTCTGATTCTGAAAATTCTAGGGCGGCCATGGCCCCCCCTCCTCTTAAGCTGGCTCTGTCCCTGTCAACAGATGATAAGACAATGTTTGCATGGATGGAACCATTTATCACTAAATAAGAATGTTTTATCGTAAAATGGTATAAGATTTATAATTAACTTTCTTTGAATTAGTGAGACTAGTTAGTTCATAATATGGTATTAGAATTCATATTTGGTTTGGCCAATGGTCTTGTGTTTGAATCTCCACGATATCAATATTAATAGTTGATTAAAGCACAAGATATGATGAACTTCAAACTCGTGAGTTGGCTTTCATTTGTGACTTTTGTTTGAGAGCATGTGTGTGTAAGTGAGTGGTATAAAAAACATATTTAATCTTCTCCCAACAACATGAGTTATTAGGACCAGTTGGTTCTTGATATGGTATCAGACTGTGATTAAAAGGTCTTGTGTTCGAATCCCAACTACTCTTATTGTTAAGCACATGTACGTAATTCGGACCTCTGCAAACTTCAAGCCCTTATGAGTTGGTTTTCTTTTGAGGAGGCATGTTAGTATATGGTATAAGATCCATAATTGAATCACACCAAAAAACTCGGGTTATTGGGATCAACTGGTTGTTTACATGACATCAGAGCATCAAGAGGTCTTTTGTTCGAGTCCCGGTAACCCCCATTTGTTAAGCACATGGTATTCGAACTTGTGCAAACTTCAAGCCCCAATGAGTAGGCTTTCAGATAGGGGTGGGCAATGGGCGGGTTGGGTGAGTTTTCTTTTCAAATTGATCCACCCGCTTACTAGTGAGTTGGAATAATTGTGACCCACAATCCACCCACATTCTTCTGCGGGTCGGGTTGGGTGGGTGGCGGATGAGTGCGGTTGGGTCGTGGGTTAACTCGCAAAAACAATTCTCCAACTAGCCATTAAGAAAGTTGACTAACATTTATAATAAGTTCATAGTAAATTAGTAAGACTCTATCAATTCAAACACTTCTCAAGTGAATCCCTGTAGTATTTGCATAAAACCTTTTGGTACTATATCAACCAATTGTGTAGAGAAAACTTACGTATTTTGTTATTTTGAAAAAATTAATAAATTAAAGTTTTCATCCCAAAATTTAATGGATATTGACAATAATTTATTTTTCAGTATTTAATGGATATTACACAACAATAATAGTAGTCAAAACAACATTTTTAATGTGAAAATAGGATGCGGGTAATTCGGGTGCCCACCCACCCACCCACATAAGTGCGGGTGGGAGATTTATCAATTCGCAATCCACCCACATAAATCACCCACTGTTGTCGGGTTATTTGCAGGTGGATCGATATCAATCCGCGGATTAACCACCCACGTGCCCACCCCTATCAGACCTGGTTTGACCAAGTGGTCGTGTGTTCAAATCTCCACGACCCTCAATAGTAACAGTTGATTAAAGCACAAGGTACGGTGGGATGTGCAAACTTCAAGCCCATGAGTTGGCTTTCGTTTGAGGGGGCGTGTAAGAGAGTGTTATAAGATCCATAATTAACCTTCCACAACAACTTGAGTTATTGGACTAGTTAGATTATGACATGATATAAGAGTTGATTTGGGCAAGTGGTCGTGAGTTCGAATCTCCACGATCCAAAATATTAACAGTTGATTAAAAAACACAAGGTATGATAGACATGTGCAAACTTTAATCCGATGAGTTTGTTTGAGGGAGTGTGTATGAGTGGTATAAGGTTCATAATTAATCTTCTCCCAACAACTATATTTATTGAGATCAATTAGTTCTTAGCAAATACTCATTTACACCTTCTGGAAAGGAACAACGTTCCTCCCCTATCTCGCCTCGGTTTTATGTTTTATTATCATGTCAATTCCAAATTCCATTAAGATTTTGGCTTGGAATGTGGGTGGTGCGGGCAGTCAGGCCTTTGCCAGGTCGCTGAAACTGACGATTGAATCCTACCATCCTGACTTTGTTATTTTGTTGAAGCCGCAGATTAGTGGGAATTCGGCTAACGTGGTCTATAATAAGCTTGGATACCCTAATGTCCTCAGAGTTGAAGCTGCTGGGAGGAAGGGAGGCATCTGGATTTTTTGGGATGAAAGAAAGTTCTCTACTCAGCTCTTCTCAACCTGTGATCAACACATTTCGTTGCGCATTTCCCATGGGAGTGGTAAGCATTGGATGATAACCGTTGTTTATGATTCACCTCAACCTGGTTTCCAACAAAACCTTTAGGCGAACATTCTGCAGCAAAGCAAAGAGATGGATATTCCGTGGCTTCTCACATGAGACTTTAACGCTATCAGGTCTCCAAATGAGAAGTCAGGTCCTTTCTCTTCCAACACCTTAAGGAGATGTCGGGTCTTCAACGACCGGATTAATATGGCTGAGCTGATTGATCTTGGTTTTAGTGGGCCTCGGTTTACTTGGAGCAGAGGAGGCCTCCATAGTACGTACAAAGCTAGCAGACTGGATCGCAGCCTTTGCAATAACCGATGGAACGCAGATTTTCCAAAGACATCAGTCCTTCATCTTCCGAGACTCCACTCTGATCACAATCCCATTCTTACCTCTTTTGCCATTCAGGGGCAGCCTCCTGCAGGTCCTCGTCCCTTCAGATTTGAAGTAGCTTGGTTCACTCACCCTAATCTTTTGCCCTTTCTTGCATAATCATGGGAGGAGAACCAGAGCTTACCGAGTGCCCTGTCTGCGTTAGCTGACACGCTCATTTCTTGGAATTGGAATGTGTTTGGCAACATCCAGAAGTGGAAACGCAGGTTGCTGGCTCGGATCAAGGGGATCGAGAATATGCTCGCGGATGCTTTTACTCCTTGTCTTGCAAAACTTCACTCTAAGCTAGAGGCGAAGCTAGACAAGGTTTTGGAGCAGGAAGAGTTGATCTGGTATCAAAGAGCAAGAGATAACTGGGTGAAATTTGGTGAAAGAAACACGGCGTCCTTCCATCAACAGGTCAACATTAAGAGAAGGTGCAATCAAATCAAAGCCTTGCGCGATGCTGGAGGGAACTGGGTGGTGGACCCTGACGAGCTTGCTAATCTTGTTTGTGAGTTTTTTGCTAACTTGTCTTTGCAGGACAGTTCAGTGTACGAAGACAGGATGCCCAAGCTCTCTTTCCCCAGGCTCACCCATTCTGAGCTCATGACGTTGCTTCGCCCTTTCACCATTATGGATATCCAACAGGCAGTGTTTGACATGAGCCTCCCGGTCTCATTGGCTTCCAAGCATCATTCTACCAGCAGACTTTGCACATTACAGGCAAAGCGTTGGCCAGCATGGCTCTGGAGTTCTTCTCGTCTGGTCACCTTCCTGAGGGAGTCTCAGACTCGACGGTGGTTCTTATCCCGAAGGTGGAGAATCCCGAGCTTGTCACTCAACTTCGGCCGATTTCGCTCAACAATGTGTGCTTGAAAGCTATCACGAAAGCCATGACCAGCAGACTAAAGCCGATTACGAGAAAGTTGGTTTCGCCGCAACAAAGAAGCTTCATCCCCGGCAGGCAGACTACCGATAATGTCTTCATTGTGCAAGAAGTTCTCCATACCTTGGGGAAGAAGAAGGGCAAGAGAGGACGGATTGTGCTCAAGATAGAGCTGGAGAAGGCTTATGATATTCTGCGGTGGGAATTCTTGAGAGATACTCTTAAGGAAGTTGGCCTGCACAGCTCTTGGATCAATGGCATTATGCACTGTGTTGAGCAGAACAAGATGTGAATCCTGTCGAATGGGAAGCTCTCTTAGGAGTTTCAGCCGACTCGCGGAGCCAGACAGGGAGACCCTTTATCCCCGTACCTCTTTGTTTTGTGCATGGAAAGATTATCACACAAAATAGATGAGGCCGTCCAAAATAAGCATTGGAAACTGATCCGACTTACTAAGGATGGACCTCCGCTTACTCATCTTTTTTTTTTTTGCAGATGATCTTCTCCTTTTTGCAGAAGCAGAATCCAGATAGATCAAGATCATCAAGGAGTGCTTGGATGATTTCTGTAGTAGTTCCGGGCAGCGGGTTAACTTCAACAAGTCCATTATGTTTGTCTCACCTAATGTGCCCCGTTCGACGGCCAAACGTTTGAGTGAGATGGCGGATATCCCCCTGAAGTTGGAGCTGGAGAGGTACTTAGGGATTCAAGCCATTCATGGGCGGGTATCTCAGGAAAGATATCAGGAATTGATTCTCAGGATTCAGAAGAAACTGGCCCCCTGGAAAGCTAAGAGACTCTCATTGGATGCTCGCCTCACTGTGGCTAGATATGTAACTGCCTCTCTTCCCATTTACAGTATGAATACTAATCTTCTTCCTAGCTCTGTTTGCAAAAGTATAGACAGGTTGAACAGGAGTTTTGTTTGGGGAGATGAGGAGAACAAAGCAAGGATGCATCCTGTAGCATGGGAGAAGATGAATTTTCCCAAGCAACAGGGGGGAGCAGGGCTTCACTCACTCAAGCAAGCAAACCTTTCCATCCTTAGAGACAACCCTATTGCCAGCGATCTTACTACTAATGGTATGATATGGAATTCCTTTTTCAGTGTTTCCATATGGCTTTTGTGGAAGAACAAGTGTTCCTTTTGCTTCAAAGGACCGAGTGGAGCGCTATCACCCCTGTCTCTCACACATTCTATCATTGCCAAGTCCAAGTTTTGGCAAGAAGCTTGGGCTGCCCCCTCTCCTCTGTTGGGCAGTAAGAATCAGGTAGCTACTAGAATCCTTGTGAATATTGGATGGAAGCCTCCACCGGCGGGTTGGTGCTCCTTGAATATTAATGGGGCTTCGAATGGGAATCCAGGGCTCGCAGGTTGTGGTGGGGTTTTGCGTAACAGCTCAGGACATTGGATGACAGGTTCCGTGGCTAACATTGGGACGGCCACCGCGGCTCTTGCGGAAGTTTGGGCGGTATTTCATGGGCTCGATATAGCTTGGAAGGCTGGATGCCGAGTGCTCAGGGTGGAGTCGGACTCTCAGCTGGCCATTCAACTCTCAGCTGGCGGTAATTAATGAAGATGAACGTTTCAATATAATTTTTTATTTGAAAATTTATTTTTCATTAAATAGGACATCATTAAACACATAAAGTACGCACGTTAAAATATAAGCATATTAAACGAAATATTAACTAACTAGGATAATTATACCAAGCATACAAAGCAAAACAACAATAACCAATCAAGGTAAAAAATTCATAAAACCAAACACTAAAGATATGGGTGAGCACGGCACAAGGCCGAATAATTTATGGGTTGTGCCGGGTCTAAACTTCATGGGCACGGGTACGACACACGCTATAAGTGGGTCGTGGGTAGCCTAATATTTTTTAGACCCTATTGACTATGAGCCCGATATGACGATAAAAAAATAAATTTTTTATAGCAAATAAATATAAAAAGAATGTTAAGTTCAAGTATTCCAAAATACAACTGCATAAATAATTATTTATTGTTATTAGAAATAATTATAAAGATATATTTTAAAAAATGGTCCGAAAATTTTAAAAAATAGCAAAATTACCGTCGTTGAACTTATAATTTTCTTCTTCCCGTTATTTGTTTTCTCAAATATTCTAAATCAATACTATCATTCGCCGTCAATTGTTTTTCCGTCTTCTTCTTCATTCCCTCTTTAATTTTCTTAATTTTCATTAAGCACGAATATGAGCATGACACGAGCACGAGTATGGACGCTCAATTCAAACTGTGCTTGGGCCCGGACCAGGCTTAGCAAATTTGAAAAATGGGTTGGCACGACACGTCATGAAAACTGACGGGCCGTGCCAAACATGACACGAGATAATTGGACCGAAGCGTGCCCATGCAGTGCCAGCGCAAAAGATGGAGCATGAAATATGGAGCATGAATGAAAGAAGTTAGAGATAGAGGACGAGGAATGAAAGAAGCTAGAGGACTAGGAACTTACCACCATAAGAAGGGATAAAGAGTTTAACATTAGGAAACGAGAATCGTCATTGTTCAAGAAGGATATGCAGACTTCTACAATCGACCCAAAGCAAGTTAATCAACTCCAAGGAAGAGGAAGATTGTAAAACATAGACAAGATGACATCTATGGTGAGGAAGCTAGTCATGCTAATGGTGGTAGTGCAACAATAGGTGTTGGTGGTGACCTTGACACTAGGGTTGGTATTGATGAGGAGAGCCCCATCCATCATGGCACATATCGTCCTTTAAATTTCTAGTGTGTACTTTGAATTCCTAGCTAGCATTTTGAATTCCTAACTTCAATATGCACTTGGGCTTCCCATTTGAAACAAGAGCAAATTTTATCAGTAAATGTCACTTAAAAATAAGTAAAATATGTTTAAAGTCCCTCAAACATAAGTAAAACATAGTTAAAAATACTCAAACATTAGTCACTTCACTACTCACAACCGGCTTCCTTTCAAAGATGTTCAATTAACTCTTTCTTGAACTTTCTATGTTATCACCATCATGAATCGACGCATTGGAACCAAAGTATTATGGTAGTGCTGGCATGTTCCAATTCAAGTTTTCCTCCGCAATATTCACAATCACTATTATCACGCATTTCATCGAACTCATTATGAAATCGAAGTACACTACCACACTAATTTCAATTCCCTTATTAACAATAGAAAAAAATTGTTTTAATTATCACGACTAAACCCATAAAATGAAGATTTTGTATTATTAATCACAACCAAAACACATTCCTTAATGAAACCATACGTGGGTCTTGGTTCAAATAATTATAAATTTAAATAATTTTTTTTTACTTAGGTAGGAAGTTAATAGGTAGGGAATTACAAAGAGTTGAAAAATAAATGGCGGTAGTCAACCAAGTGCTGAACTACCGATGCAAGAGCCGTTTTCGCCACGCAATGGGCAACCCTGTTAGTTATACGATGAGAGAAAACGAAATGAACAAACGCAAACGAGGCCTTCATCAAACGAACTTCCTCTAGGATAGCTCCCCCACGGTCATGGTGGATATCACTTTCCAAAGCTCGCAGGATCACAGTTGGGTATCACCACAAAAACAAACAGAGCGAACACCTTGAGTTAAGCACCAATCCATAGCATCTCTTAAGGCTATCAACTCAAGTAAAAATGGATCAAATAAGCCATCATAGTACTTACCGAGTGCACAAACTATCGAGTCTGAAGGCGAGAAGCCAACAAATCCAATACTGCCTCCTGTAGTTCCACGCGTGGCACCATCAAAGCATATTAACATGCCATTAGAAGGGCACATTGCTACGGGGGATGGATTAGGAGATTGCCTAATAGAAGCCCCCCCCCCCTCTGCTTGATGAGGAGGAAGAAGATATCCACTCATCCCTCTGTTGTAAGTATTGTCTGTGCAGCGGCATTGGAAGATATTGGACGTGGTCATAGCATGACCAACATCGGCCTTTCCATACTCGCCAGGATAGGAAAACCAGTTCAACTAAATCAAGCTTATTGATCTGCAGAGAGAAAAATAGATGCGCCTACGCCAAGTCAGCAGGTTTGTTAGCAACATTAACTCTTATGTGTTCTTTCCCAGCCAGGCGCCACACCTCGCGAGCCACCCTGCAATCAAACAGACAATGAGATATGGTTTCTATATCTGCAGAACACATATGGCATATATTAGAAGCACTCAAGGATTTTCCGTGAAGGATATCTAAACAAGAAAGGAATCCTCGAACAATCCTCCATAGGAAGAACCTCAGTTTAGGTGGAACATGTAAACTCCATAACAATTTCCAGAACTTGATATCCAGGTGAGGGGGAAGAGCAACAAACATCTCCCCTCGTTCATCCGATAGCAGATGATACCCTGTCTTTACCGTATACCGACCTGAAGATGAGTAGTGCCAAATGAGCCTATCGGGCTGCGGTGTGGCCGGAATTGGAATAGAGAGAATCCATTTGACACTATCACTAGTGAAGTAAGAACGAAGGAGTTCCGTATTCCAAGTGCGGGCCAAGGGATGGATAAGTGAAGCAACATAGGGACTACCAAGACTGATGCCGAGGAGCAGAGACGGAGAGGATGGGGAGGGGGGGGGGGAGGTGGGTAGCCATGGATCATGAAGAATCAAAATGGCAGTACCACATCCCACCTGCCACCTGAGTCCTTTCTGAAGAAGCTTGCGACCCTCGAGAACCCCTTGCCACGCCCACGATGGGCGAGTTCCTATATGAGCAGAGAGGAAGTCACACTGAGCATGGTAGCAGGCCTTATACATTTTTTCCAGAGTAGACTTAGGTTCCATAAGAAACTTCCACGCCTGTTTGGCGAGCATAGCCACGTTAAATATGTCAAAGTCTCAAAAACCAAGTCCTCCACGGAATTTGCTGACACACAACGCTGGCCAGGAGATCCAATGCATCCCTCTATCTTTATCCTGACCAGCCCACCAAAACCTCGAGAGCTACCCATTCATTCGCCGACAAGTTGTAGAGGGTAACCGAAAGGAGAGCATTGCACAGACAGGAGTCGGTGATCCCACAGCTTTGATGACCACCTCTTTTCCAGCCAACGATACTACGATAGCGCCTTTGATTTCCAGTTTTGAATGCGTCGGACTAGTGCATCTTCAATAAACCAGAAAGTTTGAACCTTCAAACATTGAATTTGAGCAGGGAGGCCAAGCTATTTGTCGAATTCCCCAATTGAATCCACACCCAAGATAGCTGTTTGATCTAATGCTTCCTGATCTGAGACATCAACGTTGAAGCATACCTTTGATTTCTGCAAATTTATTTTTTGCCCACTAGCAGCCTCATATACAGTCAGAAGTTGCACAAGTTGAGAGCACTCTGTCGATGATGCACGCAAAAAAAAAAAGTATCATCAGCAAATAATAAGTGAGATGTTATTGGAGCAAATCGGTGAATTTTCAGACCATGTAATTGTTTCGAGGCAAGAGCATTGGTAATCAAGGTTGAGAAAGCTTCTGTATAAAGGGAAAATAAGAAGGGAGAGAGTGGATCACCTTGTCGGATACCCCGTTCTGGGTGAAAGTACCCATGTAAGTTGCCATTCAGGAGCACAGAGAAGGTGACAGTTGTAACACATGCCTTGATTAACTTTATCCATGTAGCATCAAATCCCAACGCTTCCATAACAGCAAAAGAAAGCCCCACTCCACCCGATTGTAAGCTTTCTCCATATGTTGTCAGAAATATCACATCCTTTGACAAAACCATTCTGGAGATCACTAACAACCGAAGGGAGGACTGAGCTCAGCCTACAAGATAACACCTTAGAGATGATCTTATAAAAGACCCGACATAGACCTATGGGGCCCATCTGTTTCATCGAGTCAACATTGGGTACTTTCGAAAGCAAGTTAATCAACGTATGATTAAAGTTGTGTAAGAGTCTACCTGAAGAACGATGATGCAGCCACACAGACTGAGTTCCCAATGATGTCCCAATAAGCATGATAAAATGCAGCCGTAAAACCATCCGATCCTAGAGCTTGTGATGGACCAATGCTGAAGACGGCCTGTTTGATCTCATCCCTGGAGATTGTCGCGGTGAGGAAATTGTTCTGCTCAATTGTCACCTTCCTCAGGAGACCAAGGGCTGCAACCACGAAGCGGAAGGGATTGCCATTTGAGGAGAATAAGTGATGGAAGTAATTCACTGAGACAGAACCTTTGGCATTCTCCTCCACGTGAGCCACTCCAGCGTCGTCCCAGATCAAATCAATGGTATTTTGTCACCTTTCTCAGGAGACCAAGGGCAGCCACCACGAAGTGGAAGGGATTGCCCTTTGAGGAGAATAAGTGGTGGAAGCATGGTTGTCATGCCAGTGGTATGCCGGCCGGTTGAACCAGGTCCAACCGGTGCCGGTCATGAAACCGGCTGGAATACCACCGGCACAACCCTCCAGTCAAAGCCGGTCAAAACCGGTCAAAACCGGGAATTCCGGTGGTTCAACCGGTATGAGAGATGCCGGCCAAATGACACAAACGGCGACGTTTCGCGACTTCTTTGTTCTTCCATCTCCTATTCTCCTTTATTTGCTTTGGGATGGTTTCCCAAATTCAGGGAAGCAGACAGATCTGCGGGCGATGAATGGGAAGGCTGTGAGCCGAGATCCAAGTGGTAGAGGCGGGAGAGGGGGAGGAGGAGGAGAGGGAGATAGAGCGGTGGCATCGATTTCATCTTCACAGGCTTGTAGCGGCGAGAAGAGCATACTGAGGCATGGTGGCCACCGTTAACTAGAGCAGCGGCAGAGGCGAAGAGATCAGAGCTTGCGGAGGGGAAGTAGTTGGGAGGTAGAGAGGCAGAGGTTTGGGCGTTTGACCTTCCATTCAATTTACAAAACAAAATTGAAAATTCCCTTCTCTGCCATCTGCATATAAAAAAACCACAACCAAAAAGGAGGTCCGAGAAGAGTGAAAAGGGTTTCTGTTGGTGTTGGATTCTTTTTTTGTTGGTCCGTTAGATTGTATTGTTGGGGTGGGATTCTGCCTTCACCTTTGTTAATTTGTATTTATATATTAATTCTTAAATATTTTATTAAAACCGGTATGACCGGTATGGACAACTGGTTGTACCACGGTTGAACCATTTCACTTACAAAACCGGCACACCGGTATAAACCGGTTTGACAACCTTGGGTGGAAGTAATTGACTGAGACAGAACCTTTGGCATTCTCCTCCACGCGAGCCACTCCCGCGTCGTCCCGGATCAAATCAATGGTATTTTGGCGCCTCCTTTGATTTTTCATTGAATGGAAGAAGTTGGTATTAGCATCCCCTACTTGCAGCCAACTATTATTGGATTTTTGCTTCCAATAAATCTCCTCTTGGCGATATGCATTAGCTAGCTGAGATTCCAAGCCTTGTATGACACCCCCAATCGACAGCTGGTTGTCCTTGTACATCCTCAATTGCCAAGCGGAGTTCGCGGATTTGTCTTGCTGAATTTGCAGTTCCCTGTCTCGCCCAGCTAACAAACTGATGTCTTGCAGCCTTCAGCAGTGAAAACACCTGAAATTGAGGCGTACCAACCACCACAGCCTATCATTCCTGTAATACAATGGTGTGTGCTTCATTGTTAGGATACCATCTCTTGTCAAAGTGAAATCGGGGTTTAGCCTTCCCTGAACCTGGAACCAACTGTAAGAAAATCATTCGATGATCAGAGCTAAGATCTGAAAGATGATACACCTGCACATTGGGCCAAGTATTAAATATTAAATCAGAGGCTAATCCGCGATCAAGTCTCTCAAGAATATGAGTACTTAAGCCCTATCGGTTTGACCATGCGAAAGGAGGCCCTTTAAATCCTATATCCAGCAACCCTGCATTAGCAATGAATGATTGAAATTGTTCTAAGACAGAGAAGGAAGGAGGGCGGCCACCTTGTTTCTCTTATGCAAACAGGATACAGTTAAAGTCACCAAGAACTATGAGTGGGAGAATACACGATGAAATCAAATGCAAAAGTTCATTGAACTGTGAACAACGTTTATGTACATCCAAACTTAAATGGACAAAAAAAAAAACATTAACTAGACCCCATACTATATGTTGAACTTCTATATACAGGAAGAAAGCAGCTTCCTCTAGCACACGACACTGGATATTTGGAGCACAAGCAACGACTACGAATCCTAATCGACATAATTTCTTATTAACAAAGTCATCATCATGCTTCGTTTCACGTAAACAAATAGTGGAAGGAGAAAATCGACAGATAGCTACAAATAATGAGGGAATTGTCAGGGGAGAGCCTAGTCCCCAAAAATTCCATGCGAGAATGCTCATCTGGCGGCTTGGGACCAGTCATGGCTGGTTGCCGCCACCATTTCATCATTACTTTGTTCCTTCGTTGCAGGATCAACTTCCAGACTTTGTTTAATTGGGTCCGGGCTAATGCGCTGTATGTCAGACGACTCGCTGCGATCACGAGAGAGACTCAATTTGTCAGCATCCCCATCCAGAGACGGTGCTCGCCTCGAGATCATCCCATCATCCTGATCCGAGGCAGCATTCAGCATTACCAATTTTCCTTCAGCAGCAGTAGAGGAAGAGCCCCCTTAGCCGGAAGGAGTTGAAGAGCACCAGTCGGAAGGTGGGGAGCCGGAGTGTCATCCTTTCTACGAACCCAGGTGAGGCTACGACGACCCAATATATTCCTTTCATTGAATTTGGGGCCAGACTTCAATGATATGAGGTGACGGCCGTATGGAGTAACCGTTCCTGCAAGCTCATCCCGTCGGGGGCATTGCTGGCCAATAACGTCACACAAATAGCATAATTGAGAGAGTTTCTCATACTTGATCCAGGCAGAGAAACCACCTTTGCCCACCTTTTCATGGAAACTGGAACCGAGACAGGGAGAGGCTGATGGGAATCAACCCGCACTCGAGCCCGCGGATAGATCTCGGCCGTCTCCTCGGCACGGTGAACTGCACGAGGATCAGTTTTCCCCTAGAATCCACAAAGCAGAGTGCCCATCCGCCTCAAACAGCAGGCAATTGGGACTCCCTGGAACTGGAGGAAGAGAAGAAGTCGCCACATTTGCTCTGCAACAGCCGGCGAAACTGCCACCCAGGGGGCCAAGTTCACCATATATTTAGGCATGACCCAAGGCGCCATCCCAAGAATCCGATTCATATCCCCATCATTGGGAAAGACAAACTGCAGTAGCCCTTCCACTGTCGTAAGAATTGAGATCGGACCTTAATAGTTCCAAAGCCTCCCCAAAGTGGACTGCAAATGCCGAATCGGGGGCGACGGACCGACGATTTTGCCCAAGAGAGAGAGAGAGATCGTCTCTTTTCGCACCAGGCGCAACATTGACATCTCCAAACACAACCACATTGGTTGAAGCCATCGCAGATAGCATTGTGGAAGAGGGAGATCCAAGTTTGGAAGGAGAATAGAAGGGATCGCTCGATTTGCAAATTAAAACCCAAGGCTTCCCAATCCATGGTGGAGGCTTTAATAGCCCCATGGATCCAAAGGCCGTTGCTCCCGGGGCACAATGGCGAAGTGGCAGGTTACAGTGTAGCGCACTTAGGCGATGTCCTCGCTCCCACTCCCCACGACAGAGCGGAGGAAGGGAGAGGAATTTTTTTTCTTAACAAAGACTGAAGACCAAATAATTCTTTATTAATTTGTACAATATTTATAATTATCCATAATTTATTTATATATATAGGGTTTGATTTTGACCAATTAGGGTTTATGGAGAGTAGGGTTTGATCTTGACCAATTAGGATTTATGGAGATTAAGATTTGACTTTAACCAATTAGGGGAGAATTTAACCACATTTGAATAATATAACTCAAGATGATAGATAGCAAAAGAAATAAAGCATTTCTTTCCTAGTTTACACCCTCTACCCCTCCCAATCACTAAACCCTTGTTCCAACCAAATAACTACATTCAACCTCGATTCATCCAATTCTACTAGGACATTGTCTTAGAGGCAAAATCGTCTCTACTTCCACTAACAACAATCGCTCGCATCGTCGAAATACACATGGTAGACCCAAGAAACTACTCGTTACGACTCCCAAAGCTCCAAAAAACGTTGATTAAAGTTTTGACACTATTCATACTTTTTTGCCCCGGACGTCCGATCACGAATCGGTCGATTCCACCATGTTCGTATCCACATTTTAGTGGAGCGCCAAGGGTTACAATAATTTTTCACGTCGATAGCTCTAGTAACTGCCAAAAGATTCTTGTACAATAATTTTGGATCTCTTATAATTAAATATTCATAATATTATACAATATTTTCGATAAATTATAATTGCTTCAAACCATATAACTAATTTAATAAGTATTGTACAGTCATCCTAACTAATTTAATAATTTGAATCATTATCTCGTTAGTCACTAACAATCTAATTTCCCCTAATCCATCCCACTTATGGCAGAAGAATCCTTTCCTACTATCATTTAATCTTATAATACAAATCATAATATTAATCACTTCTCTCTCCAATGAACCCCCTCAGGCCTCAACTCCTTCTCCATCTCTTATATTAAATAATTATAGAATAAAAAATACTAGTAATACAATAAATTGAAGGAGTTAATATTGATTTAGGAAGTTTAAAGTTCAATTAGACGTCATAATGGGGAGGAGTATGGGTTTTTAACCTTAACTTTTATTTATATTTTTTGGTAACTGCCATTAATGGATTCCTTTTTTTTTGCCGTTGCTTTTACTTTTTTGCAATTAAATAATTATTTTTTAGGTAAATTATTTAACTAATTGTAAAATTTCAGAATTAATGTTTAAATTATGAATTGCAATTAGTGCTAATTTAGAGTGTAATTTAGTTTTCAGTGATAGATTCCTTCCCTAACTATTCTCAAATTTAGTACCACGGAAGGAGGGAAAAGAAAGAGAGCCCTAGAATACATTTTTTTTAGTACCATAGGGCCCTAGAATACTAAACAGTGAATATAATTTTTGTGTGCTCATAAGTCTAAAATGTGCACTTATTAGTTCAGCAATCCGCGTCAATTGCACTCAATACTTTCGATTCGACTCAGCAAAAAATTATACCATCAATTCAAAAGTCGTGGCATCATTGGTGCTAGGCACTTAAGTCAACTGCGAATGACAACTCGCCACATCAACCCCCACAGATAAAGATGCATGCTTTTAAATTGTCCTTCAATCTTTATTTGAGATTCATGTTCATAATGCGAATAATAATTTCATGCATTGCATAACCTAACATTTCCCTAATTTGCAACCTCTCTAGGGGTCGTTTGGATCTAGAATTATGATGTGAAGGATTTGGGATCCAATTTCTTCATTATAAAACACGGGTATTTAAAGTGCAAGATTTTAACAATTTGTTCGTTTGTTTACGGGCCCGAGATTTCTTAGACAGCAATTTAACCTTTTATGGCAGATGCCAAAATACAACTCTGCCCTTTGCTAATTGCTACTCTTCTTTGCAGACAACAACCCCAATATTCTTCCCTAACCCATCTTTTTCTTCTACCTTCCCACTGTTGCTCCTCTCAATGGCAGCTTGCTGCATCCGTCAATCGCATCTCTCTAGCTATTTCCTCTTTCGCCCCTCAATCTTAACGCTGATTTCGTTGAACCCAGAGCCCAAACCTATTGCATGTTGATTTGCAAGCCTCGAAGAACCCCAAACCCAAATTGATTCCTTCTCTAGCCGGAGCTTGCCGCATGCCTCGAAGAACCCTCCCGCCGGCTGGAAGTAGACCAATCTTTGGAGGTAAATGAATTGCTCAAAGAACCCTCTCGTCGGCTCATGAAGAAGATCTAAATTCAGGTTCCAGATCTGAATTCTTCGTTGACCGGCGCAGGGGAAGAAAGCGGAGTACGGCGAAGGAAGATGAGAAAGGAGATGAGTCAGGGGCGGCGGTGGACGAGGATGTGGTGGTGGTCATCTCTCTCACGTCGTTAGTCGTCTCTCTTGCGTCTAACTTCGGCGAGATTGGCTCTGGGCACGCTGGGACGCACCACACAGGGACACATCGTCGTCGGTCGTCTCTCTCGCAGCCACGCAGGGACAAACTGGGAAGAAACAAAAAAATCGGGGCCGGATTTTAAAATACTTGGGGGCTAGCAGCTATTTTTAATTCCGGGCTGGGCCGAATTTCAAAAACCTGGTGGCCCAAATCCTGCCCCTTTTTTTTTTGCTATCCAAACAGGAGAATGGGTTAAATTCCTGGACGGGCCAGGATTTGGGCTGAATCCCTGCCCACATTTCTGGATCCAAACGACCCCCTAGATCTTTTATAACTTTATTTCAGTGCCGTCAATGCATCTAATAATTAAAATACTAGAAATTATTAGGTACTCTCGATAATACCATCTAAGTTGTACTCTCGACCAATCTATAGTACCATGTGAGCAATTGATTTAAAATAAAAACATATCCATCTTATAAAAAAACAGATTACTATAAAGTCTATCGACAATCACACCTCCCACCAAGCGATTTTCTTCCAAATGGTACCATGCATATGGAGGCTTCCATATGCATGCGCTTTTATCGCGTGTTCATTGAATATTTTGGAGACGATCCCTGCCGTTTTAAAATTGATTCATCATCTATTTACTCACAAGGCATACACATGTCTTCACATGACACAGATTATTCACAAAACAATTTCGAATAATTAATTCGTATTTTGTGAATACGTGAAATGTCAATATTTCATTCACGTATGCTTAAAATACCTCGAAATATATATTCAAAATATATAAGAATGATCTTGTAAATGCTAAAAAACACCTCAAGAAGACCTTTGTAAAATTAATTTCAATAGATCAAATATGCAAATAAAAAAATTTAGACATAAGCACATACTTGAAAAAAAGAACAGAAGTAAGATACCCATTGGCTGCTGTAATTCTGTGGTTTTTTTTATTTGAGTAAGAAGATAAATTAATATATAACTCGGTACCAGAAGAAGTATAATAATTAAGTTGAAGTGGTGTCACAGTCCACAATCATTGACAATTTTATATCAATGACTAAGACAAAGATTGTTACGCAGCAACAATCAGCCAAATGCTCAAATTATTTTAAAAAGAAAAGTCGGTTTTGGGTAAGCACTCTAACATCAACATAAAGATAAAGAATTGGATTAGAATAAAAAATATTATTAGCGTGAATATCCATGTGTGTTGGAAAACTACGAATTTGCTATATCATATTAGAGGGTTGTCATTGGTCTTGGTTTCACGGGTAAACTGAAAACCGAACGCGGTATTTATCAGTATTGGTCAATAGATCCGATTGTTAATGGTTATATTATGTGTTTTTGTTATTTTCATTGTGACTGGTGAAGTCGAAGATCAAACTCAAACTATAAGTGAACAAAACTGTGTTTGTTTGAGCACATAGGAACTTATGAAGATGACTTATTGCATATGTGGATAACAACGATCATATAATCTCATTAAGATTTTCATGGAGATTTGCATTTGAGTTTTCAAGTTTCCAAGGGCTATACCGAGGCACATGGAACAGATTATGTGCTTAGATTATGTGCTTGCACCTTCATTTCTGTAACAAAAACGACAATTGTGAGGGCGATTCTTATTTGAGATATTGTCCACAATAGACTTTTGCATTAATTATATGTGAATATCGCCTTTTACATGAGACTTGTATGAAGAGGTTTACATAAATAAACCACCTGATCTAACCACACCACAGATACGTGAAACGTCAATAAAGTTTGTATACTAAGTCTATGTATGTCCTTAAACAAGCCAGAATTAGTGCTTTGTGAAATTGCCTACTACCCTCATTACCTAGGTTACAATCAATTTTAAATAAGACTACTACTCACTTTCTAGCAAGATCGCCTCCACTGTCTTCACTTACCTACTTGATTATGTCGATGACCATCTTTAATGGGAGCGATATTATGGTATAATTTACCTCCTTCACCATTAATTAAAGACTTAGGTACTATAACAACCAATCATTCATCCACATGTCCGGAAATCCAATCTTCCTAATCTCGATTCATAAGCGGTACAAAAAACATTCAACTCCGAATATCATGTTGTAAGAGATTACCTTAAGCAATTCTTCCTAGTCTCGATTCATATCGAAACCTAAATCTTAACTCAAGTTAACTCCATGCATCATTTGTTACTTATTATTGCGTTTCTAACCCTAGAACTCAAATTGATGAGATTTTGTCTCTTCTACTTTTAAACTAAATAAATAAATATATAAACATTCTACAGCTATCTCATTTCGGATACGCAATTATAACTTTGACAAAATTAATGGAAGTGCATGGTTCCATCACGAAATTAGTTTAAGTGCATGGTTGACGATGTTAGAATCTGAGTACCTTAGCTAAGTATGGTTTTGATGATCCCCATTTTATAAAGATTGTGTTGTTAATTTGAATGTGTGGGGTAGCGAATTCATAACCTCGGTTTTGGATAAGAATAGTGGGTGGTGGAATGATGCCATGAGAGGGAAACAGTAATTAACAAGAGAGATAGATAAGTCATTAACAATGACCTGATCACGAACTTTCGGACGCTAATAAAGATTATGATATGATTTATTGGAAGGGAAATGGAGGTTAGAGAGGAGAGGTGGGACCAAGGCACCTTTAGCTACCAGCCGTCCCATGAGATCATCACCATTTCTTAATTGCGACGACACGACTACGATAATGATAAATATATATATATATATATATATATGTTCCAATGATGCGGCAACGACGACACTCCAAAATTTTATTCATACAATATTCAAGCCCCTCTGAAAATATCTTGGGGAGGAGGAATTGCTAACCATAAACGTAGAGGCTCCTCCCATCCGTGGGGCCATCTCTCTCAACAAAGATTAACATTTGTTTGCTCAAAACCAATTCCCATCGCATTTTTTCAACGTTGGGATTTCGGTTTGGCGAAACGGTATGAGAGGTTAGTGGTGAGTAGGGATGGTAATGGGTCGGGTTGGGTTTTGCCAAACCCAAACCCAAACCTATGGGTTTATCCGTAAAAAAATCCGGGGTAAAACCCACTGGGTTTGAAAAACTCAAACCCAACCCAACCCGCTGGGTATCCGCGGGTTTATGGGTACCCACGGGTTTTTGTCGTAAAAAATTTACAATAACAAGTTTCTATCAAAATTAAATTCAAATATCAATCTCTCAATACAAATTATCCATATTTAAAACACAATTTTAGAAAATTCAAGCAAATCACAAATAAACTATACAAATTGTTCAACACTAATCTAGAAAACTCAAGAAAATTGAAGCAAATCACAAATTATCCATAAATAACATGATTAATTGAAAGCTTCTTCCTTTCAATTAAGTTTCTTCACTCTCACTAGATAACATCAACTTCATTCTACACAATTAGAAAGAAAAAAATAGACATGTCTCCACATACATAAGTAAGATTAGTTGTTTAGAATATTAAATATACCAAGAAAATTAATTATATGGGTATAGGCGGGTACCCATGGGTTGGATTTACCTAAACCCAAACCCAACCCGGTGAATAGTGAACGGGTTTAAACCCAAACCTGGCCCAAAACCCGTCAACACGGATTTTACCCGCGTTGACCAGATTGGGTCGGGTGGGTACCCGTGGGTTCGGGGTTTGTTGCCATCCCTAGTGGTAGGTGTGTCGCGTTCACGGTTTAAATCATGATTTAGAGATCTTCTATTATGTTCTATAGTATATATGTTTCGAGGTATATATTCAACTTGTAACATAATTTTAAAAGTACAATTTCAATATGTACAATAATTTTGTATATTTATGTTATGTTACAAGTTCAGGTTGTACTATAACATGAATTTACAAATTCACTTTGTCCATAATTGTTTTTTACAAAAATGTATAGTTACAAACTGAATGTGCACATAACGTTAAAAATATAAATGTATTTCGTACCATAAATTTTTTTTATTGGTAAACCAAAGCATCGGTACTATAAAACATTTTAAATTTCCTTTTGATTTAAATGTTTGGCCAAAATTCAGTAACATAATCTAAATTTTTAAAAATTCATAACAACTCAAAATTTTTAAAACAATTGGACCAATTTTTTTTTTTTATGAATCGGTATACTTTCATTTCATAAAAAATGGTTACTGGCAACACCCTTGCCAGCTAGGGAATGGAACCTGGGATTACAAGTAACCTACAGAACAAGCTACCAACAAGAACCAAAACATAAAGGGACACTCCTATATAGTAAAACCAAGAGTAAAAACTACCAAAGAAGAACCAAAAAAACAAAACAATCTCAGGTAAGAGGCCAGAAAAGCTAAGATTCACTCCATCGGGTCCTGCACCAACACCCTAACTTCACTTTTTACCATGGAAACCAGAGCTTCAGGGGTCTTTCTGGAATCTCCAAAAGCTCTGCAACAACGCTCCCTCCAAGTGTGACTCACCATTGACTGCCAAATCAATCTTCCAGTCATTGCACACGGCGTTTTTGCCCCAAACTTCCTGATAGCCCACTCAAGATTCTCCTCCCATGTTTGCGGCAAGCAGAACTAAATTTACCCAACAACAGCTTATGTATAGAAGAATAGTAGGGACAGACAGAAAACAAGTGATCTCTTGTCTAGTCTGGCTGATCACAGGGGAAACAGTGGTCCGAACCTGCAAATCCCCATTTTTTAATCTTGTCCTTGGTTTGTATCTTGTTTTGAATGATTAGCCATACAAGAAACCTATTTCTGGGGATCGAAGTCCCTTTCCAGAGAAGCTTATACCAACTTACTGCAGTTTGCTTTGGCCTAACAACTTCCCAAACCAACTTAATAGAGTATCTCGGCATATCATTATTATTCCAGTCAAGCAAGCCATTGTTCATACTAAATAGGTTAGGGATCTTACCTCTAAGACGCAACAACTTCTTCCAGTTCCAGGAACCATTCACATTTACAGTCCAGAAATCCCTACCTTTCAACTTATGTGCCTGAATCCAAGCTACCCACAGTGACCCATGTTGCAGCATTATCGCCCAAACCTGCCTAAAAACACAGGCATAGTTCCAGGTAGTGAGATCCCTCAGTCCAAGACCACCTTCTTTCTTCGGAATAGACAGGTACTTCCAAGCTATTTTTGCTTTAAGTTTGAGCCCAGGACCTACAGCCCAGAGGAAATTGCTGCAGATTCTTTCAACCTCACGAATAACTGTTTTAGGGAGCATAAACACACTCATTCAGTACTGTGTCATACTATACAACACAGAGCCAACTAATTCCACCCTGCCAGCATAGTTTAGAGACTTTGCCTTCCACCCGTGCACCCTACTCGTCATTCTATCAATGAGAGGTCTACAGGCAGTAACTGTGAGCTTCCCACCCACTAAAGGTACTCCTAGGTAACACACAGGGAACCCTCCTAACTGATAACCATATCTGCTTGCTCGAGACACCATCTCCTCCTTTGCTAACCCTAAAGAAAACTTCACATTTACTAGGGTTTGACTGTAGACCAGATAGCTTGTGAAACACACTCAGAACTCGCAGCACACTCTGAATACCATATTTTGATCCATCAGAAAAGACCAAAAGATCGTCAGCAAAACATAAGTGAGTCAGACCAATCTTTTTGCACATTGGACCAATTTCATTAGCATGAAAAATCAATAAAAATATAAAAAATAAAACAAATTTTTATTATTTTATTTTTTAATTATCTGAAATAAAAATAGATAACCATTCTTCCTTCCTTCTTCCACCCCTTTGCCTCTATTCTTCTTTCTAGATTTGGGTCCGGCCCGTTGGCAACTGTCCACATAACTCGGAACTGGAGCCTGAATTTATAAACCGGTAGCAATGAGGTACGATATTTAGTCCAAAACTATATATTTTAGTGGGTGCAATGTTCTTTTCTCGAATGAATTTGGAGTAAAACATTATGGAAAAGTAAGATAATGTTACCTAGCGGGTGTTGTTTTTTATGTTATAAATTCTCACAAAACACTCGTCATAGCATTTGTAACCTTTTTCGTTGATAGATTTCAATTAATTAGATTAGCATAAGGAAATATAGTTCGTAAAAATTTGTGAGAGATCGAAAACACTCTTAGATTCAACGGTTGAGATTGGTGCTTAAATTAGAGTTTTCGAGGGAAACAAAAAAAGGTTATGTACTGAAACTGCAACATCATTCCTTATTTTGAATATTTTGGATGGATATACGTTGGCCTAAATATTAGAGACACTGTTAGCTATTAAATATGAATGAAACTGAATTTTACCACCTCTCAAATCTTTATTTTCAATTTATTTATCTCTTTTCAATATTTTGGTGGAGATTGATGGTCTGGAGAAGGTGGTGAATCTCCATCACTTTTTTCACAAAATTAATTACTATGAAATCGTAATTTATTTTTGACACTCCAAATTTATAATGCAAATGGCATAAAGTTCGGTAAACTCAGTTCAATGTTAGCAAGTTCTCAAATATTTAACATAATATCCGAAGTAGGTTATGCATCAAAATCACAGCCTCATTTCTCGTTTTGATAACTCAGTATTGGATGAAGTATGCATTAACCAAAATATTAGAGAAAATATAAGAATTTGAATATCAATGTTTGGTTAGATTAAAATTGGGGTTTTCCATCTCTTTGTCGTTTTTTTTAATTTTTCAATGTTTGGTGGGCATTATTGATCAGGTGTGCATCTTAGTCACTTTTATCACAAAAAATTATTATAGAGTCATATTTTATTTTTAAAATCTCAAATTTATAAACACAATAAAAAAATATCCAAATGGAATAAAGATCGAGTTGAAGACAAAACGCTTTATGTTAATTTTGCATCTCATCTGAAGAATCATGAAGTCCTTCCTCATTGTCTGCGGTTTCAAATTAGAAACATGCAAAAAGGGGAACAACGCTCTCTAGGATACATGATAGTCTATGCTTTCTATTCACATGTAGTTGTTGCACTACTTGGAGAGACTCTTTCTTGGCGGAGTAGTAGTGGTTGAAAGTAGAAATTGGAATGGACACATGTAAAGATAGTTATCAGTCTCACGCAACTCCAGAGGAATTTATGCAACTAATTTAATTACCAAAATTAGAGGAGTAATAGTAGTACATTTTTAACCAAACCACTGGCTTTACATATAGTTTTGTTATTTGTCATTAAAGTGGCTCTTACCTTGCTTATTAAAAAAATAAAAACATAGTAAAAAAATAAAAGCATACAAACTACCACGTACGTACAATAATCTCATAAAAATAAAACTCAATGTGAAAATGGCAAAATGATAGACATTAATAGCATATATGAGCTCTTTACTTCCTCCAATTGAATCTCAATATCATTGAAAGAACAAACTTTTCAAACTTGGAATTAACATTAATCTTACAAATTGGAACCAAAAAATATTTACATTGAGCTTTCAAACATAAGATCACCAAAATAAATGAATTGGTGGATTTCTAGACTTTTAGGGACAACTTGATTTTCAGAGCGTCAGACTATTTTAGATACATCAAGAAATTCATTCTTAAGAGGAGTTTGTCGTTAGTTTCAAGTATGCATAACAAATGTATGAGAAACAACAAATTTTGATGAGGTTTTGGTAAATTCTTTTATAGAGAATGCTTGTAAAATGAATCTTTATTTTTTATCATGCTATAGGACGCTCCACCTTATCAACTATGATAAGGTGGTTGTATATCAATAAGATATTGAATTCATGGTAAGAATTTTGTATTACTTCTGCATATTCAGTATGTAATATTTCAACCAATGATATTTGTTTACATCACTTCTGCATATTGAATACTTCAATTCGATATGCAATAATCAAACCAATGATATTTGCATTGCAATTTTAAGATTATACTTCATTTATAAGTTAGAAAAAGCCTAAATTACTCATTAAAATCCATTTAAAATATGAAAAATCGAAGAGTCAAGAACCATAAAAATACTTATAGAAAACTTAGTGGGCTAGCTAACCGTTATGCAAAAGTCGTCCGCTTTTCAGATTTTTTAGCATCGTGTATGTTTTGCTATAGTAAAGATACAAAATATTTATTCAGTGTAATTGGTTATCAATCTTGTCTTTGTCTAAAAAGACCATGGTTCGAATCTTGGTGTTGAAATTTGAAATGGAGAACCGTCCTCGTCACCTACTATTGAGATAAAAAGCTTCTCACAAGCAAATAATTTAGATTGTGAGCATCTAACATATTTATTGAGATTGAAGGGATGAACTCTTCTCTTATGCAGATTGTGTGAAATTGAAATAAAGTAGTATGACAACTCAACAATAAGCAAATATATATATACAACATCTCGGCAACCCTTGAACTGCAAGCTACTGAAGATTCATTAACAGCTTGACAATGATATTCTGAGAGGGAGCGTGTCTAGTTGATCAATATCTTGCAGATGGACAACTCGACAGCGATTTGTCAAGATGAGAAACTTCACAATTTAAGTTAGCACCAGCCTGGCATAATCCATGGTTGCTGATTCGAGCATGCAAAGAGACCAAGAAACAACAAGCTCAATTCCAACGGTCAAGTTCACAAGAAAAGGAAAGAGGATTCGTCTGCATCAAGAAAGAATCTATCACGCAAAACCCTACAAGGAAAGAAAGCTAAGCAAATGGACTCCAAAAAGCAGTATAAAAAGGAACAATATGTATGTTGCATTGCAGACTTTTCAGCAAAACAAAATCACAGAGTGCAAAGGGGATTTGCGGGTGATATTGAGAGAAAAGTAAGCACAGGAGTCAGGGAGATTTCTGGGTTTTGTTATCGGGAAATATCAGGGTTTCTATCAATTGGGTAGCCTAGAGAGTGAGCTTCGATCAAGCGGAGAGCTGATCAAACGAGTGTGAGTGATTCTGTAAATTCGAGAACTTCAACGTAAAATCATTAGTGAAACGTCGGAGATCGCATTGCGAGTCTCTAACCGTGGAGTAGTCAGTATTGGGATCCTTATTCTCCCAATACTGGAAACCACGTAAAAATCATGTCGGGTTCCTTCCATTTCAATTTTCAATTTTGCTACTGTTTTGTCTTTGTGCTTGCGTGCTCTGTTTTGGTTCATTTTGCAGGGAGTTCGACTAGTGATTGATGAGGAGAATGGAAGTCCAATCGGAATCCTGGAGTGAGCTTTGGATTAATAAACGACTGGATTTTATTTAATTACAATATGAGTTTTCTGGGTTTTAAGGTTGTTCTTGAGTGTTCTGTTTTGCAAGATACTCTTGATCGAAAAGGGAACATGAGAAAAGCAAACGTTGAGGTTTTAATTAAGGGATAAAAGTTTGGTTTCTCATATTTGATAACTGGGCCAAGTCAAATATGAGAAACCAAACTTTTATCCCTTAAATCAAAACTCAAGGTTTCCTTTTCTCACGTTCCCTTTTCGATCGAGAGTATCCTGCAAAACAGAACACTCAAGAACAACAAATCATACAACAGTGTAAAACCCAGAAAACTAATATTGAAATTAAATCAAATCTAGTCGTTTATTGTACACATTTTCCCCCTCATATTTTGATCGTTTGGCGTCGCATTTCATCGTACCTCGACATATTTCACGCTAGGTTGTGCTTGTTTTGATACATTTCAAGTCCTAGCACATGTGGGAAGGTCGAGGACGAGTTTCGGGTCGATTGGAGGTCGAAAAGTGCCAAAAAGTGAAAACAGTGACAATTGCCCGTAATCGTGAACATGGAGGCGTCCAGCGGGTGATGCCAACGGAGTTTACGGTCTCTACGACTATGGGCTTAGAGCACAAACCGTGAACCCAGGAGAGTAAAGCGGTGCGTTTTGGAGACGACACTGAATTCATATACGCGTTTAGGTGTTCACGGCCATGAATTGGTCACTTTCGGGCAAATATGAAGCTTAGGTTCCTCCTGTCATACCCTTGTTGTGGTTAGGGGGCGACAATTTGCTACTCCAAATTCTGGATTTGCGTTGCCAGGGCCTGAGGAATCTCGTCGTCGTGGTTCCTGTCTCTGTTTCTCAGGGCATTCTCCGGTGGTGCCAGAGCATCAAGCTGTTGAGATTGTCGTTCTAGCTTTTGGTTCAACCTGTCGAATTGGGTTTGGAACAAGACGATCATCTCTGCCCTAAGAGTTTGCAGCAAATCAGTCATGTTGACTTGCTGTCCAGCCATCTCCAACTCGTCGATATGAGCCTCGCCTTCAGGCTCTATTTCTTTCTCTGGCTCTCGTCGACAGATGGCAGGGTCACTGGACACAAGCCCTTTAGACGAGCACTTGAACTTCAAAACAAACTTCCAAAATCACCATTCCATTGCTCCAATCAGAAGAACCAAGCCCTCAAAGTACGCTTCCTGAACACGTCAAAAGACTTAACCAAAATTCCACATTGTTCAAATGATTTGGGTTACCTTTTTGAGCAAGTAATACCAGTTTGGTAAGGAGGCAATCCAGGGTTGTATCAGGCCCTCCCTCTTCAAAAATCTTTGCCCTCAAAGCTGGTTCCTTCCGCTTCTCAAATCCTACACAAAATTGACCCCAAATCAAGTCGAAAGTTGGCCTCTCAAACTGGAAATTAGGAAACTTAGGCCAGTGTTCTTAGTGAACAAATTGGGGATTTGTTATTTAGGCCGTGCCAATCGAATTTACTGCTTCCACTGGCTTCGCTGGACCTCCAATCGAACTCCTGTACCTGCCCCATGCCTCGACTTAACTTCATCATCATCGAATCGTCGTTTTCCTCGTTCCCGCCAAATACAGATTTCAAATTCGCAGAACCCCAAAGAGCCGAATTTTATTTGGGCATTTCTCCTTCAGAGATCTTCGAGCTCAATTGAATCTTCCTACAGCTTCGGACTTCATTCCCCAATGGTTCTGCAACGTTGGTTGGCGTCAATTCACCCCCAGCTGTTCCAACCCATTCGTTCGAATTTTGCTCACTTGGGAGCGTTTGCAGGGGTGTTTGGACCCGAATTAGATGTTGCGTTCTAGCAGAACTCGAGCTAATCTAATCGGTGGAGGAGCTTCCCTGACCCTCATGGAGTGTGGCAGCATCTCTGACGAAGTTCGAATCGCCCTGGTGAGCGCCACCCAATTCGACAGGGTCGGCGACGTCGCGACTTCCGTTCCTTTTTGTATCCAGTGAGCATAAACCGTCGTGTGAGGAGAGTGCCACCACAATGTTTTCCGACATCCGCTTGACTAGAGCCTCCATTCGAACGTCGACGATCAGCTGCAAGCTGTCTATGATCTTCACACGCCTCTGCAGGTGTTAATGGCTTCAACAGGATCTGCTTTCCACCATGTCTAACCTTGTAGCAATTAGTACCACCGTAGTGACAGACGCCTCTGTCGAACTGCCAAGGACGACCTAGAAGCAGATGGGTGGCATGCATTGGTGCAACGTCAAACATCATCTCTTCCTTGTAGGTTCTGATTTCAAACTTGACGAGGACTCGTCGTTGAACCTTGATCGTGTCGTAGTCATTCAGCCAATGCAAGTTGTATGGCTCGGGATGTCTAGTTGTGATCAGCCCCAACCTGCTAACCACGTCTTGGCTAACAACGTTAGCGCAACTGCCGTCGTCAACGATGACAGAGAGCAATTGTCCATCGACCAAACACCGGGTTTGAAAGAGATTCTCTCTTTGATCTAGTTCGGCCTAGTGGTTCGTAGTAAGTGCTCTTCTATTGACTGCAAATAGTTTTCCCGATGCTGGGCTCTCGGCCTGGATATCTTCGTGCACTTTCTCACCATAAGAATAAATCAAGGCGTTGTCCTGCTTTTCTTCTTCATCCACAGAATAGTACTCGCCGCCTTTGAGAACAAGGGCCGTCCGATTTGGGCATTGATTAGCCTTATGGCCTCGCCCAAAACATATAAAACATTGAATACTTGCACTGGACCCTTCAAACTTTGGCTGATGATTACGAACTACTGGTTTCTCAGCCTTGGTGCGTAGTGGCGTCAAACCAGAGCTGGGAGCGGTGCCTGAGATGGGCTTGTTGGCAGGTGGGAATCGCCTTGCAGTGACGAACTTGAGCTGCCTTTCCACCTTAATTGCCAAGTGTAAGGCCTCCTCCAGGTTAACGAATGATCGCAGTTCAACTTCCTGACAAATTTCGCGGTTTAAACCATGGAGGAAGCGAGCAATTGTTGCCTCTCGATCCTCCCTAACGTCGGCATGCATCATGAGCAATTCAAGCAACGATAATAGTCTTCGACGGCACAAGAGCTTTGCTTCAGGTTTTGCAATGTTGCGTGTGATTCTCGTTGTTAATAATCAGGCACGAACCTATCACGCATAGACTTCGTAGCTTTGTCCAGGTGGTTACCTCTGGTTGGAGGTTCTGTCGCCGTCGGAGTTGAGTTCTTTCCCACATTGTGTGGCGTAATCAGAGAATTCGTACGTCGCGAGAGTCACCTTCTGAGGCTCTGTGTACTCTCCGCTTTGAAAGAACAATGTAATCTTGCGTTCCAAGTCCAAATATGCAGAGGCATTGTTCGTTCCTTGGAAATTCGGAATCACAAGCTTGATTCCTCGCAATTCAGAGATGGTGCCATGATCAACATCAGGTTCCCTCTTGTCACACCCCCATTCTGGTTCGGCCGCGATGATTCACTGCTCCAAATTCTGGATTCGCGTTGCCATGGGCCTGAGGAATCTCGTCGTCGTGGTTCTTGTCTCTGTTTCTCAGGGCATTCTCCGGCGGTGCCAGAGCATCAAGCCTTTGAGATTGTCGTTCTAGATTTTGGTCCAACCTGTCGAATTGGGTTTGGAACAAGACGCTCATCTCTGCCCTAAGAGTTTGCAGCAGTTCAGTCATGTTGACTTGCTGCCCAGCCATCTCCAACTCGTCGATATGAGCCTCGCCTTCTGGCTCTATTTCTTTCTCTGGCTCTCGTCAACGGATGGCAGGGTCACTGGACACAGGCCTTTAGACCTCGTACAATGCATCGTGTCCACTGTGCTGAACTAGGCGATGATGTCACTTGATAAGCCCCAATTAGGTGAAGCTCAATTAGGTGAAGCTTGTAGGACAGAGCTCGCAGCCAATGATTCCTTCATTTCTTTTGATCAAACTCGAAGGAAGACAAAACACAAGCCGAATAAAAGATGGAATTGGAAGGTGCAACTTCAACGCCAGCAAGGGGAAGAGGCTCGATCCAATGAAGATAGCAACTCGTCCACGATCGATGTGATGAATCGGTCGATGCTGAGTTCGCTTGTTTGGTGGAATCGATTCTACTCAACCAAGGACAATTCACGAGATAAACTCAATGAACACAAGGGTTTATTCGATTAAAACTTGAGTTCAATTACAACACAAACGAAAGCTTAAATAGACCCTAGCTAGCCTCTTAAACAAGTGAACTGTCATAAACCAAACACAACTCGAAAACCTAAGCTTAAACATCAAAGGAAGGGTTAATACCTGATTTTGGCTTCAAATATGACCATATAATCAATTTTGGCCGGTGGTTTCAGAAATTAACATCCTGACATCAACTATGTAATATCTAGCCTCAATTGGCCCGACACATAGGTTTACCGTTAATTTAGATGGTCAACACCATTGAGCGTTAGTCAACACGCCATGTCATTGTCTTTTTTTTTTTTGACAATATGTCATTGTCTCGTCATCATAAAAATTATTAAAAAAATTCAAAGTCAAATTAATTTTCTAAGTTTTATTATTTATTATCAAATTAACCAAAAATAAATTATAAAAAAACATAATATAAATTTAATTTTTTTAAATTTTGTGTAATTTGAAAATTATCAAATTATTTATATTTTTAAAATTACCCAAAAATTAAAAAAATATCATTATATCATATTTTTATATTTATAAAATTTAATTTTATATTTTTTTGTTAATTTATAAAATTTATCATTTTTTTTGTTAATTTGAAAATGATGAATAATAGAAATTAGGAAAATAATTTTGAATTTGAATTTGAATTTTTTAATAATTTTTGGGCTGACGAGGCAATGACATGGCGTGTTGACTAACGGTTAACGGCGTTGACCCTCCAAATTGACGGTCAAACCATGTATCGGGTCAATTGAGTCTATATGCTGCATAGTTGAGGCTAGGATGTTAATTTCTGAAACCACGGGCCAAAGTTGATTATATGGTCATAGTTTGGGCCAAAATAAGGTATTAACCCTAAAAGGAAATAGCAATCCGAAACACATAAGGAAAGAAACTCTCTTCTTCGGCTCTAAGTCACCAACAGCCTTGATGCAATCTTCGAGGCTCTCGATTGATGACTTCTAGGTGCACAATCAATCACCCAATGCCTCCTCTATGTAGATCAAAGTGCTTAGTTTCATGGGGTATGAAGCCCCTAACTCGAAGCACAATCATCCTTCTGAAATAGAGCGCCAAAGTAGCCTCTCTGGACTCGGTTTTACACTTACACAGATTCAGGCAGTTTTCCTGTGTCGAGATGCCCTTTTGTCGAGCCTGAAAATAGACCTTCCAAGTTCCACCTTGAGCTACCAAACACTCCAGCATATAGACGAGCACTTGAACTTCAAAACAAACTTCCAAACTCACCATTCCATTGCTCCAATCAGAAGAACCAAGCCCCCAAAGTATGCTTCCTGATTTGGGTTACCTTCTTGAGCAAGTAATTCCAGTTTGGTAAGGAGGCAATCCAGGGTTGTATAAGAGATAATCCCCTTAGAGCCCATTATTGGTGGCTTCTGGTCACTCCTATCGTATATTGTCCGGGTAGTCCCTGAGGGAGTTGATTCCATTGATCTCCTTGCAATATATGAAACCCTAGGTTGAATAGAGCACCTACCCATTCGTCGATTCACCGTTCCGGGTCATTCCCGAGGGAGTCTATCTCCAAACGTAAGTGTATTTGAGTCGATCGAGCTAGGAGGATACTCAACATCGATCCAAAGGTCGGAAATAGGGGGATTTAACCCAAGAGAGCTCCCAACCTTGTAAATAGCTAGGTTAGTGGTTAGTCTAGGTTAGTTAGTTTAATTATATCAATAACTATCATAGGTTGGCTAGATAACGAACCCTAAACCTGAAGTAGGGTAAGCCTAGATCCACGTAATACGATAAATTCTTATTGCTTCCTTGACCTATGCTACACCTGATCGCCAGTTATACTTGACCGTCGATCAGGATGTTGTAGTTAGAACAAGTCATCGATCCAAAGCTCACTCCGAGATTTCGATTTGACTTCCTTTCTCCTCGTCAATCACTAGTCGAACTCCCCTGCAAAAGGAACCAAAATAGAGCACGCAAGTAGGGATGGCAATCAAACCCATGGCCGCGGGTACCCGACCGTCCCCGACCCAGTCAACGCAGGGAATCCCCGCTTTGACCGGGTATGGGGCGGGTATGGGTAAAACCCGCAAAAAGTTTGATGGGTATGGGGCGGGTATGGTTTTAGCCTCCCTCGCCCCACACCCATACCCGCCCCACCAAGAGAATTTCCTCACATATAAAAAAATATGTGGTTAAATTGTAATCTACCAATGATGATGATGATAACTTGAACAAATAAATAGTAGAAATACAATTGAGTAACCAACTTAAACAAAACCTAATTTATTTCCCTCAATTATCCTTCCACTCTTTCACTTTCCCCCTTGTCAACAAGATTATGTTAATAAGTTAATTAATTATTACTTAGTAAATGTATCAAGAGTTAGAGCATAATAATTTTAAAAATATTGTACTCTATATTATGTATTAATGGATGTTTTAGGATCATATTCTTTGAATCGTATTTAGAAAATAACCGTGTTTTGTTTACTTCATGATATAATAGGTTTGTTTATGGTTATAATTAAAACTTTTCTTGTAAGTTTTAGGTATAATAATGTTGGATGTACGGGGATGGGTATTACCCATGGGTACCCGAAACCCACGGGTATGAGGATGGGTTTGCAAAACATTCCCCGTTTGGGTATGGGGCGGGTATGGGTTTGGGTATTTGAAGATGGGGATGGGGATGATTTAGGCAAACCCGCCCCAAACCCGCCCCATTGCCATCCCTACACGCAAGCACAAAGACAAAATAGTAGCAAAACCAAAAATTGAAATGGAATGCGACACGATTTTTACGTGGTATTCAGTATTGGGAGAATAAGAATCCCAATAGTGACTAATCCACGGTCACAGACTCGCAATGCGCGATCTCCGACGTTTCACCAATGATTTTACGTTGAAGTTCTCAAATTTAGAGAATCGCTAAAACCCGTTCAATCAGCTCCCCGCTTGATCAAAGCTCACTCTCTATCTTCTAGCTAGCTCATAGAAACCCTGATATTTCCCCAATATCAGAACCCATAAATCTCCCCGACTCTTGTTCTGACTTTTCTCTTAAAATCACTCGCAAATCCCCTTTGCACTCTCGATTTTGTTCTGCCGAAAAGTCTGCAATGCTCATACATATTGTTCCTTTTATACTGCTTCTTGGAGTCCATTTGCTTAGCTTTCTTTCCTTGTAGGGTTTTGCGTGATTGATTCTTCCTTGATGTTGACTGATCCTCTTTCCTTTTCTTGTGAAGTTGACAGTTGGAATTGAGCTTGTTGTTTGTTGGTCTCTTTGCATGCTCGATTCAGCAACCATGGATTATGCCAGGCTGGTGCTAACTTAAATTGTGGAGTTTCTCATCTTGACACATCATTGTCGAGTTGTCCATCTTCAAGATATTAATCAACTAGACACACTCCCCCTCAGCATATCATTGTCGAGCTGTTAATGAATCTTCAGTAGCTTGCAGTTCAAGGGTTTCCGAGATGTTGTATATATTTGCTTATTGTTGAGTTGTCACACTACTTCATTTCAATTTCATACAATCTTCATAGGAGAAGAGTTTTCCCCTGCAATCTCAATAATAATGTTAGATGCTCACAATCTTAATTATTTGCTCATGAGAAGCTTATTATCTCAACAATCTCCCCCTAAGATTTTCATAGCAAATCTCAATATTTTCTACCTTCCTTTGCTCAGTATACTCTACTTGCTTATGAGAAGCTTTTATCCTAACACCTACAGTCCTTTGAAAGCCATCCTATCTCTCCTTGCTCCAGCTTCCTATTCCTGAGTATCTAGACCTAGGAATAGATTAGGCATCTTGTTCATAACCTAGGGTGGTATTTTCTTCTTGTCCCGTAGGATGCTCCCATTATTATTTGTCCTAATGTTGTTGGAATGTTCATTTCAAAATTTTGCTATTTTGGTCTCTAGTCTCGCACTTTGTCTTCCTTGGTTCATGGTCATTTGATGACTCTACCTGTTCTAGATCTATGCAGACTCCTCAATATTCCTGATGTTGGCGAACAACTCGCTCATCCTTCTGTGTTTTCCCTTTTCAATTTCAACATCGCTGAAGAATCTGTTCTTCTCACAAGTCATGTGCTCACTCTTCCTGCTGGCATACTACTTCCCACTATGCAGGTTTTTCGCTATTTTTTACTCGTTTATTCCTCCCTCGTTCCATCCTTCTTGATCGAGTCATTCCTTTGATTTATGGATCATTGCTCATGTTGTTGCTGATGTGTCCTTAGACTTCTTGCACCTCCTGTTTGGGGCTCTCTTACCCTTTATTGATCATAACTTTCATGCCCCCATTACCGTTTGGTTCTCAAATCACTCGCCTTCTCCTGGCCCTGTCCATTAACTTATTCCCTTTTCACACCGAAACTCCTACTCTTTGGCTCTCTGCTAACAACGTACTCGACGAACTGGGTATTGCGATTGAGGGGAGGACCCCTTTAACTGGCTCAGCAGTGGCTCTAAAGACGAAGGCAATGAAGTAGATGAAGATCCTGAAGCTGAAGCTGACGCTCCTCTTGTTGTGCCTCCTCTTTCATCCTTTGCAGCTGCTCTCCGGGAGCTCTACGGGTCAGGATCCAACTCCGACTCTGATCAAAAGTTCTTGTTGGTTTTGACTCCTTATTGTTTTTGCTAAACTAAGTACTATTTGCTCTGGTTTGTTTATGGTGCTCGAGTTTGTTTTTGGATGTTATGTACTCAGTAACTCATAAGGAGTTCTGGCAAAGACCTTGTGTTGATTTATCCAGTTAGTTATTTCCCTTGTCTATCTTGTGCATGCTAGTCTTGTGTTTTTATGTGTGCAGGTATTAAGAAATCGGCAATCCCTAACTTAGGGGGAGATTGTTGACTGATAACGATGTAATTGCACATGTTTGCGCCCCTAGTTCTTATCCGTTTGAGGGGAATAGTCGTGTGTTTTGGCCTATTTTACGCCGGGTTGTGCTATTTTGTCATGTTTCAGGTCCCAGGTGTCAAAGGGAAGGCTAAGCGCGAGTTTCGGGGCATTCGGAAGTCATTTCGGTGAGCTGGAGCCAAAACACGGGCACACCTAAGGCATTACACGGCCGTGTACTGATGGCCGTGCTTTTTATGCCGAGAGCAAATTAGGTTTGGCCACTTCAGCTGCAAACAAGGGCACCAAAGCACGGCCGTGTTCAGGCAAAGCACGGCCGTGTCCAACGCGAAGCACGGCCGTGTTTCTCCCAACTGCTGGCCGTGTAATTAAGCCTGGCCGAGGCACGGGCGGACTCAGGCAAAGCACGGCCGTGCCCTCGACCGTGCTTTGGCCAATGATGCCTTTTTTAGCATATTTTCAGCCAAACAGAAGGGGATTCGAGTTTTTGAGAGATAGAACGATTCCTAGAGAGAGAAAGTGACGAGCAAGAGTTCCCAAGTGCCCTAGATTGATCTTCAACACCATTGGAGGCCAGCTTGAGCTTGGAGAAGTGCCAATCAACGTCCAGAAGCAGGAATCCATCCTTCGCAGTATGAATTCCGTGTCTGATTCTGCGTTTGCTTTCTTCTCCATGGAGTAGTTCTCCCATTCATCTGGGTATGGAGAACCCTAGATTTGTATGTTAGGTTTGATTGTATGAACCCAAGTACTGATTCTATGATTGATTATATTCGATTGAGGTTTTAATGATTGAATGACTTGAATCCTGATCAAATTCCTGTTGTTTCTGCTTTAACCTAGAATGAGAATATCTGCCTAGGTTAATAGAGTATCCTTGATTGAAGGTAGGGAGTTGGTGACTTTAGTCGAGGAACCAACTCATTATTCTGTACCGGATTTATTCCGGTAGTGGAGGTTTCGTTCTTAGGGCCTCAATCTGTCTACTCCGGTGGAGGTTAGTCGCCCGCTAGAGATTCAGATTGAGAGGGTCTGAAGACCTTTAGTCGAGACTTCAGGCTGTTTAAGAACCTTCCGCAGTATAACTTTCATAGAAACTGAACTTGGTAATTACAATCCGGCTTAATTGTAGTCTAGGGGGAACCATATCCGGGTGACCTCTCTTAACCTGAATACAACAGTTTACTTGCTTTGTTAGTTTGATAGTTTAGACTCGCATTCCAGTTTCATTGCTAGATAACACGAATTCACTGAGTAGTCATCATATCTAGGACCCGGGTTGATAATTAAACCCAAACCCGCTATACTACGCTTTAGGAAGTGGTTTCACTTGGCCAATTCCTGGAGTGACAGTAGAGTCGAGTCAAGTTTTTGGCGCCGTTGCCGGGGACGGCTAGGTTGTTGAAGTAAAGTGATTTATGTTAATTTAGCCTTTTTCTTTTTTTGCTTTGTTTGCTTTGTCCCACTTGTGCCTTCACGGGTTTGCTTGCTTGAGAGTGTGCAGGTAGTGCATGACCCGTAGCCAGTCGGAAGGTTTACTGCCGTTGAATCCAAAGATTGACCGCACATGTCGCCAGCTCAGGAGACAACAGCGAGCTAGACTGGCTACGGAAGAGCGCATAGACGGCCACGTGAGCAGTGATTCTGAAGAAGAGCACGGGATGGACGGAGAGTACAATGAACACCAGGGGAATCTTCAGCAGGCTCCCCCTGTGAATCAGGTCCTGGGGAACAACCCCATACCCCAGGATCATGGAGTTCACCATCCACCGCAGCCGGGTCCCACCTTGGAGTACTACTACACTCCTCGGATTGCTGGCATCCGCCCGGTCATCCTCTACCCGCCTATTCCAGCAAACAACTTTGAGATCAAGCCATGCTGGATTCAGCTCATTACATCTTCTATCCAGTTCCATGGCTTGAAGGATGAGGAGGCCAGGGTGCATCTTTCCCGTTTTCTGCAGCTGACGAACGGGTTCAAGCTGAACGGTGTCCCGGATGATGCAATCCGCCTTCATCTCTTTCCCCATTCTCTGGCGGGGAATGCTAAGAGGTGGTTGGAGACCCAGCCCCCATTGTCCATCACCTCTTGGGACAATCTGGCTGACAAGTTCGTGCACAGGTACTATCCGGCATCGAAGACTACAGAGATTCAGCGGGAGATAACTCACTTCCGCCAAGAGCCAGATGAGTCACTGCGTGATGCTTGGGAGCGGTACATGGGATATTTCTGGCAGTGCCCCCATCATGGCTTTAGTGATGCATTCACAGTGGGGAACTTTTATAGTGCCCTCTCTCCAGATAGCCAGAGGGTGATTGAGTCTCTATGCCCAGGAGGGGATGTTCTCACTAAGACTCCACCCGAGCTGAACCAGATGATTAATACATTGGCTGCCAGAGATCATTCCTGGGGGCAGAGTAGCAGAGGCAGACATTCCAGGGACCGTGGTGTGCACGCCATGGAGTCCAGATCCGGACTCGAGCAGCAGGTAGCTGAGCTAGTGCAGACATTGAAGCAGCCCAACAGTCTTATTCCGGGCAGAGGTATGGCTACACCTCCAGTTGCTCAGTGTCAGTGGTGTGAGAGCTCGAGCCACTTAGTAGAAGACTGCCAGGCTATGAGGGAGTCTACTACCCCCCAGGAGCAGTTGGACTTCATCGCCAATGCTCGGCGCCTCGATCCGTACAGCACCACATATAATGAGGGGTGGCGCCAGCATCCCAACTTCTCTTGGGGCAGCAACACCACTAAGCCACCTGGTTTCCCAGCACCAGCAGGTGGCTTTCAGCAGAGGCAGCCCTACCAGGCTCGACAGGGGCCAGTTCCACAGCAGCAGCCCTACCAGCCTCGACAAGGGCCAGTTCCACAGCAGCAGCCCTACCAGCCTAGGCAAGGGCAACCCTTCCAGCAGCCCCAGCGCCAGTTTTCCGAGCCAGCAGCAGCTCCAGATACTCAGATGACGAAGCTGGAAAATATTCTAGCTTCATTCATGACGAGCACTCAGGCGATTATCACGAGGTTGGACCAGAGTGTAGCCTCACTAGAGGCAGGTCAGAGGAACCAGGGTGCCATTTTGCAGGATCTGCAGACCCAGGTGGGCATCTTGGCCCGCCAGAACACCACCAGGGCACCGGGGACTTTGCCTGCCACCACTGTCCCGAATCCTCGGGATCCTCACCAGCTCCAGCAGCTTGATGCCATCACTACCAGGAGTGGCAAGACCACATCAGCTTCAACACTTCCAGCTGATACTGCAGACGTGGGGGAAGACACAACAACGCCTGCTCCCAAGCCACAGCTAGTGGTTAAGGAGCATGTACCCCAGCTTCCTTTCCCCACTCGCCTGCATAAAGACAGGCTGGAGACTGAGTTTGCCAAGTTCATGGCAATGTTGAAGCAGGTCAACATCAGCATGCCGTTCGTGGAGGCACTGTCAAAGATGCCCAAGTATGCCAAATTCATGAAGGACCTCCTCACCAACAAGAAGAAACTTGGGGATCTTTCGACAGTGATGCTGAGCGTGGAGTGTTCTGCCATCCTGCAGAACAAGCTGCCCGAGAAGCGAAAAGACCCAGGGAGTTTCACTATCCCTCTTGTTATTGGCAGCATGCATGTAGGAAAGTCCTTGGCGGACCTAAGCGCTAGCATAAATGTCATGCCTTATAATCTGTTTAAGAATCTAGGCCTAGGTGAACCTAGAACTACTAGGATGAGCATTCAGTTAGCTGATCGTTCTATCGTGCATCCTAGGGGTATCATTGAGGACCTGCTTGTTAATGTGGGTGCATTCACATATCCTGTTGACTTTGTTATTTTGGATATAAATGAGGATGTGGATGTACCTTTGATTTTAGGTAGACCGTTTCTCGCCACCGCCAAGGCGCTTATTGATGTGCATAGTGGTAAATTGATTCTGCGTGCTGGTGATGAACAGGCTACTTTTTCTGTGTCTGAGAATGGGAAACACCCTCATTTGCATGATGACATAGATTACTATGATATGCTTGCTGATTATGAGACCGCACTCGCCATCACGAGTGCGGGTACTGACGATGTTCTTGAGCGTTGTATTTTGCTAGGTGAGCAGGCATCGCAGGAGCCGCAGCTGGCGGAGCAGTTGGCCGAGTTGGAGAGTGGCCCCTTCTTGGAGGGCGACAGGCTGTTTAAACCGATCTCATCCTCCACCCGCATCGCTACTTCCTTGGAGGAACCACCAGAGCTGGAGCTTAAGCCCCTCCCTCCTCATTTGGAGTATGCATTTCTCCGGGAGGGGAATAAGCTTCCAGTCATCATCAGCTCGACCCTCACACCCGAGCAGAAGACCAGACTGGTGACCTTGCTGAAGCGGTACGAGCGAGCCCTCGCATGGAAGATCACAGACATCCGGGGGATCAGCCCTTCTTTCTGCTCCCACCGGATACTGATGGAGGATGAGATGCGGCCAGTGAGACAGCCGCAGAGGAGACTGACACCGAACCTGGAGGCTGTGGTTCGGGCAGAGATCGTGAAGCTGTTGGACGCGGGGATCATCTTCGCCATTTCTGACAGCTAGTGGGTCAGTCCCACCCAGGTGGTACCCAAAAAGGGTGGGATGACTGTGGTGCCTAACGAGAAGAATGAGCTGATCCCGATGCGCACGGTGACTGGGTACCGTGTCTGCATTGATTACCGGCATCTCAACGACGCCACTCGGAAGGCCCACTTCCCGCTACCATTCATTGATCAGATGCTGGAGAGATTGGCGGGGCACGAGTTCTACTGTTTCCTGGATGGGATGTCCGGGTACTTCCAGATCCCGATTGCACCGGAGGACCAGGCGAAGACCACTTTCACCTGCCCCTTCGGCACCTTTGCATACCGGAGGATCCCATTCGGGCTATGCAATGCCCCGGCGACTTTTCAGCGATGCATGCTCGCTATCTTTGACCGTCTGGTCGGCGAGATTATGGAGGTGTTTATGGACGATTTCTCGGTTTATGGAGACTCATTCTCTCACTGTCTCCATAACCTGGAGCTTGTCCTTAAACGGTGTGAAGAAACGAACCTGGCACTGAGTTGGGAGAAGTGTCACTTCATGGTTCGCGAAGGCATAGTTCTTGGGCATAAGATCTCCAAGATGGGGATTGAGGTGGACAGAGCGAAGATTGAGACTATCAGCAAGCTGCCTCCTCCTACATATGTTAAGGGGATCCGGAGTTTTCTTGGTCATGCAGGGTTCTACAGGCGGTTCATCAAGGATTTTTCGAAGATTGCTCTGCCCCTGACTAAGCTTCTAGAGAAGGATGCCCCCTTCCAGTTCACTGATGCATGCACAGCTGCTTTCACGACCTTGAAGGAGAAGCTCACACAGGCTCCTATCATGGTTGTCCCTGACTGGTCCTTACCATTTGAGATTATGTGCGATGCCAGTGATTTTGCTGTTGGAGCTGTGTTGGGGCAGAGGCGCGATCAGCATTTCCGACCCATCTACTACGCCTCGAAGACCTTGAATGATGCCCAGGAGAACTACACCACCACGGAGAAAGAGCTGCTGGCGGTGGTGTTTGCCTTCGATAAATTTCGTCCTTATCTGGTCTTGTCCCATGTGATTGTGTACACTGATCACTCCGCGATTCGATACTTGATGAGCAAGGCTGATGCCAAGCCTAGGCTCATACGATGGATCTTACTGCTGCAGGAGTTTGATATTGAGATTCGGGACAAGAAGGGAGCAGAGAATGTTGCTGCCGATCACCTCTCCCGGTTGGACGCACCCCCTGCGGACAACCTTGAGGAGGAGATCAATGACTCTTTTCCCGATGAGAGACTGATGATGATGTGCCTGGTGGAGAGTGTCACCCCCTGGTATTCTGATTTTGCAAATTATCTTGTGGGCCAGCAGCTGCCCAAGGGGATGACAACTCACGCCAAGAGGAAGTTTTTCTCCGACCTGAAGTACTACTTCTGGGATGACCCTCATCTCTTCAGGATCGGAGCCAGTGGATCATCCGTCGATGTGTTATGGAGAGTGAGATGGAGGGCATTCTATCTCACTGTCATGAAGGACCTGCTGGCGGTCACCACGGAGGAAACCGCACGGCGAGGAAGGTGCTCCTGTCGGGCTTCTACTGGCCCACGCTCTTCAAGGACGCAGACGCCTTCGCACGCATGTGCGACCGATGCCAGAGGTCAGGTAACATCTTTGCCCGTGATGAGATGCCCCAGAATGTGTTTATTACTTGTGAGATTTTTTATGTCTGGGGTATCGACTTCATGGGCCCCTTCCCTCCATCCTTTGGTAATACATATATCCTTGTTGCTATTGACTACGTCTCTAGGTGGGCCGAGGCGCAAGCTTTGCCCACTAATGATGCTAGACGTGTTTGTGGTTTTTTGAAGCAGCTATTCTCCCGGTTCGGGACACCTAGAGCCATCATAAGCGATCGAGGCACCCATTTCCAGGGTCAGTTTGATAAATTGTTGTCTCGCTATGGTGTCACTCATAAGGTGTCCGTGGCCTATCATCCTCAAACCAGTGGCCAGGCCGAGCTGACGAACCGGGAGCTCAAGCGGATCTTGGAGAAGACGGTGAACCTATCCCGCAAGGATTGGTCCACCAAGCTCGATGATGCTCTATGGGCATATCGCACTGCCTACAAGACGCCCATTGGTACCTCACCGTACCGGCTTGTCTATGGAAAGGCATGCCATTTGCCCGTGGAGCTAGAGCACAAGGCCTTCTGGGCCCTTAAGCTGCTAAACTTGGATGTTAGTGTTGCAGGTGATGAGCGAAAAATGCAGATGTTGGAGCTGGAAGAGTGGCGTTATCACGCCTATGAGAACACCAAGCTGTACAAGGAGCGCACGAAGCGCCTCCACGATGCACGCTTGCGGGGTCCGAAAGAGTTCCATGTTGGTGATCGAGTTCTCCTTTATAACTCTCGCCTGAAACTCTTTCCCGAAAAACTCCGTTCCCGGTGGTCTGGACCGTACACGGTCACGCAGGTGTTCCCGTATGGCACGATTGAGATTGCTAACCCGCAAACTGAGCCGTTTAAAGTGAATGGCCATCGTCTCAAGCTCTACCTGGGAGACGAGGTCGAACGTGCGGAGTTAGCAGTGGAGCTCGCGGACCCTTAGTTCCGAAATTGGCGTCCAGCTAAAAGACGGTAAAGAAGTGCTTGTGGGGAGGCAACCCCACCACGGTTTGCATTTCTACCTTTGTTTTTATTTATTTATTTCAACTCGGTCGGTTTTTGAGTCTTTGAGTCAGTTTGGAGTCAGTCTGGAAAGTTTTTCGTGCCTCGGGCGGTTCGTTTTGATGTGTGATTGGTTAAATTTCAGAGCCGGAGCACGAATGAATCATGGTGGTTTGCGATTAGAAATTGAAAAAATTGCATTTCACGCTCGGCATAAAAAACACGGGCAGCAGGGGAATAAAACACGGCCGTGTTTCGCCCTATGCCTGCCCGTGTAATGCCTTTTGTCCTCGGCATAAAAAACACGGGCACTGGGCTCTGAAAACACGGCCGTGTTTTAATCAGAGCCCGGCCGTGCTTTTCTGGGGGATTACACGGGCGCGGAGCACCCGAAACACGGCTGTGTAATGGCCCGCCCGTGTTTCAGCCTCCCCCCTATAAAAATCAATTTTTTCGGCCAAAAACTCAGATCAGTCACTTTTTCAAAAACCCCCAGCCCCCCCTCGCCGGAAAATCGCCCCTTTCACCTTCTCCCTCAATTTTCCGGCCATAACTCCCTCTCCCGACCTCCAAATCACAAACCGCGAGCGCCCCCACGCTCCTGGCGTCGAGGAGCACATTCCCCAAAGATTTGGGCTGGTTTGGCTGAGGTTGGGTCGCCGGCGGTGAGTTTTCCGGCGAGTCTCCGGTGTGTTTTCTGGCGACTTTTGGTGCTTCTCTCCACTTTCTTCCTCTCTCTCGTGGTATCTTCTTGAGTCTCCAGGTGTGTTCTCCTTGTCTTTTCTTATATTTTTGGAGAATCGATACCTAGAGTTAGGTGAAGAACTTTTGCTTGTGGAATGCATGGTTTGGGGATTTTTGTGGGTTTGGGGGATGATTGGGCTGATTGCATGTTGAATGGCCTGTGTGAATTGTGATTTTTCTGTGATGCCTCGATTGGTGCTATTTAGAGCAGTTGTGGTATGCTTGTTTAACCGAGGGCCTAGTTCACTGTCCAAATCGCTTGATTTGAGGGTCCCCGGTGTATTCAGCTGGTATTTCTCGTATGATGGGTATGCTTGTGTCGCCAGGAGTCTAGTCCACTGTCCATATCTTCCGATATGAGGACTCCCGATGTGGTTTTGGCCTAACATTGACCCCATTTGCTTGTGTACAATTTCCTTCATTGTGTTTTGCAGGATCATGGAGGATTTTCTCGACCAGCTGAACATCATCCAGCGCCACAAGCTGCGGAACCTCCGTACCCGCAGCATCGCCGAGCACCATCACCTCGATTGGGAAGTGTTCGAAGAGCTTCATGCCAGGCCACAGATGGAGGCCGCGGTCCGCTCCCCTGCTTGGCGGCGTCTTCTCACCCTTGCTGAGCCGACCTACAAGGAGTTGGTCTTGGAGTTCTACGCCACCTTCACCCACAGTCAGAAGGGGAACTCCGATCACTCTAATGCAGTCCAGTTCACACTCGGCGGGGTGGAGCACTCCCTCAGCTACTGGGAGTTCGCCAATGCACTTCGCCTCAACTCCCGGGAAGCTGGTGGGCCGCCTCTCCGCCTTGATCTCGCTGATCCCACGGACTTCCCTTCTCATACGTACTTTCAGAGCATCTGCCTGCCCGACAGTGTGGATGAACAGTACGTGGCCAGCCAGACGCGGGCTGCTCTCCTCCATCCGAAGTGGCGGATCCTCAACCACCTGATGTGCACTTCCTACACACCCAGCGCAGGCTCGGCCAACCGGGTCACACTCCGCACACTCTGGTTGATGCATGCGATGGGTCGTTCTGAGGACACCATCCAGCTGGGCTCTGTACTTGCGCGGACATTCACTAAGCCAGCCATCAGCACGACTCGCGCCCTCGTTTGTGGCCCGGTGATCACTGCCTTGGCCCGCAACTATGGGGTGGATTACACGGGGATGACTTTGGTGCGCGGGGCGTCCCCATTCAGCGAGGCTACTCTTCGCCACCAACACTTGCTTGCTCTCCACGGGCGTCAGCGCTGGATCGAGGGCCTTCCTCAGCCACCTCCTCGTGCAGAGGGTGACCAGGCCGAGTCGAGCGCCGCTGGTGGGCGCCGAGGTCGACGTCGCGTTCCCCGTCGTGGCCAGGCTCCCGCGAGTCCCTCTCCTGCTTCCCGGTCTCCGTCTCCAGGGTCACCTCCTCCAGTGGTGGTGCCCATCTCCGACCAGTTGGCGGCGATCTCGCAGCAGAATGAGCGCCTCCTAGCTGGCCAGGAGCTCCTCCACACCCGCCTTGATCGTGAGCGGGACCGAGGGCGTCGTATCCTGTCCGGGCAGCACTACATCATGTCCTATTTGGGCTTGGACCCGAGCGCGGTCCACTACCCGTTCGTGCAGTCCCCGGGGTTTGAGGATGAGTACCCTCCACCCACCGGCGATGGTGGTGATGCCTTCTAGAGCGGGTTTTGTGCTTTATCTGTTTTCCAGACTGAGACTCCGTGTTTTGTGGTTTCGTTTTGTTTTGTTTTATCTCGGATTGTAGACTTGGTACTCTGACTCCTATCACCCAGTGTGTGTTTTTGTTGTCTCTAGCTCTGTGCCCCTTCTTTTGACTGGTCCGCCATCCAGTCAGCGTTCCTGACCACTGTTTCACGGTAACATTGTTCCCCTTCCCTCTGCTCCATTGAGGACATTGTCGCGTTTAAGTGTGGTGGGGTTCTTCGTATGAAATGGAACGTATATATGTGTGCTTGGAGCCTAGTCCACTGTCCAAATCTTGAGATTTGAGGGCTCCAAGCACGGCTGTTTGCTTGATGATTGATCGTATTGGCACTGTGGATATGATTAGTGAATTGAATGGCTTTTGACTTGATACATGACAACTTGAGTGGGACTTAGACAACTTATTGTGATGACTGAGATGTGCAGTAGAATTGTGTAGGGGTTCAGTTTTCTCAACTGTTTGCTCACCAAATGTGACTTGGTTTGATCACTTGCTTTTGACAGTCATTTATGCATCTAGTACAGGGAATCAGAATGAGAGATAGAGCATATAGGTAGCCATGTGAGATTTGAGCCTGCTCGTTTCTTTCTTGTGTGATAGTTTCCTCTTCCATGATGTGCAGCATTCACGTTGTCATTAGCTAAGATGATGGAGGCATAGGATTAGCCCACGACCAAATTGACTGTCCTAGTGTGTCATACCCCTAGTCAGCCCCTTTGAGCCGTGTGTTTCCCTTTCTTTCGGTCTTCAATGAAAAGTCACCCTTTTGCATCTTTTAGAAGGGTCCACAGAGTGATTTTTACATGTTCTCTGCTGTTTCTGCTAAATGTAATGTGAGGGTTGGAGGTAGTGCTTAAAAGTTGGGCAGGTGTTTGAAAATTTGCAGAGGTGGTGGTTCTCTTAGGAAATGGAAAATAATGAAAGAAAATCAAAGAAGAAAATGAAAGCAAAAGAGAGCCACCACCAAAAATCTGAATAATGCCCATGTAGTAGTGTTTCTTAGCAGTCTGGCTTGGAAATACTAGCATTTACGTAACCTCCTTCGCTCTTGTGCTTTGAACTTGAGTAATGCAGAATAGCAGAAAGAAAGTTATTGGTTCGATTGATTGCGAATCTGTTGGGTTTGGGAATGTGGAACCTTGTGCTGTATGAATACTTCCACCACCTAAAAGGCTTTTTCCCCATGTCCAAGACCCTAGCCAGTCATCTGAACCTGTGTCTAAGACCTCCGGATTAGTTAGTGATGACACCCCATATGTGAACTCTAGCACTTAGAGGCTGCATTCATGGTGAAGAGATGTTAGGGATTGAGAGATTAAGCATGCGCATTTTTCGCATCATATTGTCCTGACCCCACTGGTCGAGAGTGAGCGATTCATTTTCTCTTATTCTCTATGCTCTTTATCCCGGTGAGGACCTAGATTGCTCGGTCTTAATTCTGATATCTTGAACTTTGTGCATGATGTGACTGTTTTGAACAAGTGGTTGAGTCAAGTCTATGTTGGTTGGTGAACAGAAGGGAGACTCTTCCTTTGCTCGATTTTACTGCATTCGAATGTCATCTGTGGTGGTTGTCTAGGTTGTCAGTGAGGTTGTCCATGTGTTAATGATCGAAAGCCAGTATGATCCACGTGTTTTGTGCCGATATATCATGCCTTGTTGTTTTGAGCTTACCTTGTGTCTGACTTGGTTTGCTTGGGGACAAGCAAACGGTTAAGTGTGGGGGAGTTTGATAACGATGTAATTGCACATGTTTGCGCCCCTAGTTCTTATCCGTTTGAGGGGAATAGTCGTGTGTTTTGGCCTATTTTACGTCGGGTTGTGCTATTTTGTCATGTTTCAGGTCCCAGGTGTCAAAGGGAAGGCTAAGTGCGAGTTTCGGGGCATTCGGAAGTCATTTCGGTGAGCTGGAGCCAAAACACGGGCACACCTAAGGCATTACACGGCCGTGTACTGATGGCCGTGCTTTTTATGCCGAGAGCAAATTCGGTTTGGCCACTTCAGCTGCAAACACGGGCACCAAAGCACGGCCGTGTTCAGCAAAGCACGGCAGTGTCCAACGTTAAGCACGGCCGTGTTTCTCCCAACTGCTGGCCGTGTAATTAAGCCTGGCCGAGGCACGGGCGGACTCAGGCAAAGCACGGCAGTGCCCTCGACCGTGCTTTGGCCAATGATGCCTTTTTGAGCAGATTTTCAGCCAAACAGAAGGGGATTCGAGTTTTTGAGAGATAGAACGATTCCTAGAGAGAGAAAGTGACGAGCAAGAGTTCCCAAGTGCCCTAGATTGATCTTCAACACCATTGGAGGCCAGCTTGAGCTTGGAGAAGTGCCAATCAACGTCCAGAAGCAGGAATCCATCCTTCGCAGTATGAATTCCGTGTCTGATTCTGCGTTTGCTTTCTTCTCCATGGAGTAGTTCTCCCATTCATCTGGGTATGGAGAACCCTAGATTTGTATGTTAGGTTTGATTGTATGAACCCAAGTACTGATTCTATGATTGATTATATTTGATTGTGGTTTTAATGATTGAATGACTTGAATCCTGATCAAATTCCTGTTGTTTCTGCTTTAACCTAGAATGAGAATATCTGCCTAGGTTAATAGAGTATCCTTGATTGAAGGTAGGGAGTTGGTGACTTTAGTGGAGGAACCAACTCACTATTCTATACCGGATTTACTCCGGTAGTGGAGGTTTCGTTCTTAGGGCCTCAATCTGTCTACTCCGGTGGAGGTTAGTCACCCGCTACAGATTCAGATTGAGAGGGTCTGAAGACCTTTAGTCGAGACTTCAGGCTGTTTAAGAACCTTCCGCAGTATAACTTTCATAGAAACTGAACTTGGTAATTACAATCCGGCTTAACTGCAGTCTAGGGGGAACCATATCCGGGTGACCTCTCTTAACCTGAGTACAACAGTTTACTTGCTTTGTTAGTTTGATAGTTTAGACTCGCATTCCAGTTTCATTGCTAGATAACACGAATTCACTGAGTAGTCATCATATCTAGGACCCGGGTTGATAATTAAACCCAAACCCGCTATACTACGCTTTAGGAAGTGGTTTCACTTGGCCAATTCCTGGAGTGACAGTAGAGTCGAGTCATTAACTCAAGTAAGAATTGCTACAGTTGCTTGAATCAAGGAGACGAAGAAGGAACTCGACATATTTTGGGAAACCTTCCTTCTCTAGCTAAATAGTTCAACGTCTATAAAGTCCCTCTATATATACCTGTTGTATCTTGTAATAAGAGTTCAACTTGTGCACATCATAGTTACTGGTAGAGGGGTTCTAAGTGCGAAAGGGATTGGCAATGACAAGGGTAAAGGTTCTGTTCTTGCCAAGGTTGATACGGATCGGATTGTGATATGGGGTTTTCTTGTTCCTTTTCTGTTTGGTTTTCCTATTGTTCTCTTTGTGTTTCTTTGATTGAAAATCTAAATAGAGTCTCCTAGAATCACTGTCAACTGATTACTAGGACGTGGACGTAGCCATTTCAGTGGGTGAACCACGTTAAAAACGTCTCAGTGTTCTTTATATTTCTACACTTTACTTTCTGTTGTGTTCCTACTCTGTTTGTTCGTGTGGGTGATAAGCTGTTGGGTTGAGTCTGTTCTATCCTCAAGAGAAAGAAAGAAGACTGGGCCTGAAGCCCATTCTTAGTCACTCAATAATCATCTTTGGTTTCCCTTCTTGTTTTGTTCTCTTGGGCCCAATCAAACAATAAGCCCATTTTCCTTTGCTTCGGTTGGTTGAGAAACGGACAGAAGAAGTCTCGCTGTCTTCTTCTTTTTTCCGTTTTCCTCAGTTCGACAGTCTCCCTTTTCTTCTTCGTTTAGTCAAAATCCCTAAAATCGACTGAACCCTTTTCACATTCTCTAAGTTCAAAAAACTCAAATGTTACGCTCGTGTTGTCGAAACTGTGAGTTTTAGTTGAACAATTCATATTACCCCCCCCCCCCCCTCAAAAGCTTCTTCTCGTTGCCAATATCGTGTGGGTGCAAACAACTCATCGTTTGAACTTTAAACGAAAGATATGCACATAAATTAGTTTAGATACTAACATTAGTAAAACTCCAACGACATGGTAGAAATTTGAAAATAACATATCTCACTCGTTTGGACATAAAATCTAGTTTCGACGAATCCTACTTGATCGCAGAAGGATTTCCAACCTTACGGAGTCAAAATTAGATTGTAAATCTTGTCTCCTCACATCAATTGAAATGGTTTTTAATTTCTCGGGGTTTGGCTAGTTCGATTTGGTCATTAGTCTTGAGTAAAAACATTCCTTTTTCGCTAAAATCAAAATTGAATCGATTATTCGCAGTGTGGGATGTTACAAACGACTTTTCAAGAGATAGAGGTTAGGCCATTTTGAAAGTGCATCAACGATAGCATCTAGGTAGCCCGTCTCTCTCATTTTGTTTTTCGCTAATGATTTAATTCTTTTGTAAAGGCAAGTGAGCAACCGCCGAACAGTCTGAGAATAATACAATGAGAATCGATCTGGAGCTGAGTTGGAATACTGTCTAGCGATGGGAGGGTTAGAGAAAAGTCAAGCATTTCCTATGGCTCTTGAAAAGGAATTTCATCCTCATAAATGTTGAAAGGCTACAACGATGCATGGCCACCTCTGATGTGTGTACACATGATGGTGGGCACCTTCTATTGAGTAAGTTACTCTCAATTTTGATAGCTTGTTCATCCTAATTCATGCCATGCACTAGTGGGGTGGCCCTTATCATAGATCACACTACGCAATAGGGATGGCAATCGGTCGGGTTGGGTGGGGATTACTAAATCCAAACCCAACCCAAAGGGTATTTCTGCAAAAAGAAAGTGGAGAAAAACCCAACGGATTCTAGAACCTCAAACCCAACCCGCTAGGTATCCGTGGGGTTCATGGATACTCATGGGTTCTAATGGAAAAAAATGTATAATATTAATCTCTTGTCAAAATAAAAGTCTAACACCAGTCTGCCCACACAAATTATCCATACAAAAACATAAATCTAGTACATACAAGCAAACCCACAAATTATCCACACAAATTGTTTAAGGGGTTGAGGTTTGAGGATCGAAGGGTTGTGGGATATTGGTGAGGCAGATATCCATATGGGTCGGGATGCCTAAATCCAAACCTAACTTGTTGAACAGTAAAATGAGTTTCAACCCGAACCCTGTCAGCAAACCATCAACTCGGGTTCACCCACTTTGACCAGTTTGGTCGGATAGGGTACCCGTGGATCCGAGTTTTGTCGTCATCCCTACTAGGCAATGCTTGTTAGGGTTCACAATCAATTTGGGGATATGCTCCATCAACACAACAATAAGCAGAGTTAAGATTTAGAAGGTCTTTTATGCTTAGGCATGTTGGATATAGACGAGTGCGAGTACATGGGTATTCATGTTGCGTTGAACGGCTTATACAATGCGCCGATGGGAGCAAATCATGTTACATTGAGTCTTTAATTTCGAGAATTTCTAGAGAGAAACTTGGAGGTTGAGTTTTCTCATATATGCAAAGAGGGTAAAAAGTATGTAGATAACCTGACTAGTCGAGGACATTGACTTCCTTTGGATTTGTATTGTACTTACGTTGTCTGATCATCTGCTTTGTTATAAGATATTTTATGATTTCAATGGATTTTCAAACTCCGATTGGTTAAGAATGAAAGAAAGTGTGCAGTTAGCATATATTTACCAGAAGCGGCCAAGTCTAGGATGTTAGAATACTAGATCATTAACAAAAAAATAGACACACAATACCAATATTTGAACAACCCATGAGAACTCGGTCTAATAGTAAACAAAACCATCATTACATTTGGCTCGGTTTGTTTCAATCCAAATATCAATTCAGTTCGTATTTTATTTAATATTCATAAAATTTAATGGACCACATACTAAGCGGCATTATAATGACCCAATCCAAATATCAATTTGGTTTGATATAACCATTGCACCCCTATCATTAAAGACCTAGTTACTCGAAAAGTCGAAATCGACCTCACGGATTTGTTGGGTTAGGCCCGCGTATGAAGCACGACCAGTTCTGCTATAAATGAATTGCTACAGATATGGGCTAAGCCCAATCTTCTGTGTAAAACGCTTACCATGCTTACGGTTGTTCTGGAGGATCAGAAATCACAATTCACAAACTCATCAAACATTGGGAGGCTCTTACAGACTCTCCGACGGGCCCAACAGTACCAGAAGCAATTATGCAGCGGAAATGGAAATCTGGAACTCAAAAATTGATTGGATATCATAACAGGTTTATCCCTGCTGTCTCTTATCCTCTTCCCACTCAAACTCATTACTCTGCAAAGCAGAAGAAAACCTCCCCCCACCTTCGGCACTTATCCAATCACCACCTCGTCGACAGTTTGCACCAATGGCTCTTCAAGCAACCACCACCATTTCTCCCACAGGTTCCCTCAACAAAGAGGTTAGTTTAGTACCCTTCTAAAGTGATTTGCCACTTCCAGTGAAACTGTTCTTACCTCTGTTGTTCTTTCAGGGAAAGTCCATAACTTCTCTCAAGGAAACTGGATTTTTCGGAGCCTCAATCTCGGTTCCATTCAGCCTGAAAGCAGAATCATGGACACCCCTGATAAGAAGCAAGGTTAGTTAACTGCCCACATACTATTGAGAACCCTTTGATCTGTGCATGCTGCAATAAGAAAAACAAGCTAAAAATCGCGACTTTGAGGTGTTTTAGGGAATTGTTGATGTGGGGATCAATGAGACTGTAACCTTGATAGCTGTGATTATCATTTTTGTAAACCTTGCATACTCAGGAATTCAGGAAAAGGGAAGTGGCTTTTGGAACACTAGTAGTCCGAGCACAAACTGCTGCTACAACCCCAGCAATGACCAATTCCACGCCAGATGCGAAAAAGACCAAGAGAAAAGGCAACGTGATAATCACAGGAGCTTCATCAGGGCTAGGGCTAGCCACAGCCAGGGCTCTAGGCCAAACAGGGGAATGGCATGTGATCATGGCGTGCAGAAACTTTCTCAAAGCGGAGAAGGCAGCCAAATCATCCGGCATCCCGAAGGAGAACTACACAGTAATGCACCTCGACCTTGCCTCACTCAACAGCGTCAGACAATTTGCTGAGAATGTTCGGCTTTCGGGGAAGCCTGTTGATGTTGTGGTCTGCAATGCTGCTGTCTATTTGCCCACGGCCAAGGAACCAACTTACACAGCTGATGGGTTTGAGCTCAGTGTTGGGACTAATCACCTTGGCCACTTCCTTCTCGCCAGGCTGCTTCTCGATGACCTGAAGCAATCGGATTACCCTTCCAAACGCCTTATTATTGTCGGCTCCATAACAGGTATCTATTATTAGTAGTAGTAGGATGATCAAACAACTGACAGTGATGGCAATATAAGCCACTCCATAGCTTCTTTCACTAATGCTGTTACAATCCAGGAAACACAAACACATTGGCCGGGAACGTGCCGCCCAAGGCTAACCTGGGGGATTTGAGAGGGCTTGCTGGTGGCTTGAATGGGGTGAACACTTCCTCAATGATAGACGGGGGAGAGTTCGATGGTGCCAAGGCATACAAAGACAGCAAAGTCTGCAACATGCTCACGATGCAAGAATTCCACAGGCGTTACCACGAGGAGACAGGAGTTGCCTTCGCTTCGCTCTACCCTGGTTGCATTGCTGAGACGGGTTTGTTCAGGGAGCATGTGCCTTTGTTCAGGCTTCTATTCCCACCTTTCCAGAAGTACATTACTAAAGGCTATGTTTCCGAGGAAGAAGCTGGCAAGAGACTCGCACAGGTCTGATTATCAGAAAGAAACCTTTCAATTTTGTTCTTTCCTTCATTCTCCTCCAATTAACGAAAAAAGTAACCAACTTTGATTTCAGGTTGTTAGCGAACCGTACCTTACAAAATCGGGTGTCTACTGGAGCTGGAACAAGAACTCGTCTTCATTCGAGAACCAGCTCTCTGAAGAAGCTAGTGATGCTGAAAAGGCCAAAAAGCTGTGGGAAGTAAGTGAGAAACTTGTTGGGTTGGCTTGAAATGAACAAACCATGAGCAGGATAGACTCCAAATCCAATCACCACATTTTGAAGAATATACCACGAGGAAACTAGACTTTGTAATGAGATCACCCCATCTCCTTCTGTTGTTATTGTACAAGCTATGTCTCAAATGAAATCAAAATCTTTCATGATGCAATTCTGCAGAGTAGCAGGTACTTTCATTGTGTAAGCGAGCATGGATATACAGTACTCTAAACGGCAAGATTACAGAGACATTGTTCTTCAAAGATGAAGAACAAATTAACGTCGAAGTTTATCTTTACCTCTGCGATTTACACCGTACTCTAAATGGCAAGATTACAGAGAAACAATCCTTACCATTTCCTCTATAAACATATAACAATGAGTACAATCAAATTCCCCATTTCCCTGGACAGCAAGATTTTACCAATTGAAACCCAGAAGCCAAGAACAGCTTTATCCCTCCCAACCAACCAATGCCTGCTTAACTCTCCTCTCCTTCTGTTTCTGCGCTGCCGATTCCTCACTCTTCCCTTTCGCAGCAGCCAACTCTGCTCAGAATCGCCATTAATACGTTCTGCCCTTCTTCTCATTCATTCTGCACGAGATGCTCTGCGTCTCCCATCTCCACCTCGCCCTTCCCGCCTCCACGCCACCCACGCTCGCTCTCGAACAACACCTCAATCTCCTCCAACGACTTCCCTTTCGTCTCCGGCACCAGCCAGTACACAAACGCCACCGAAACCGCCGACACCGCCGCGAACACCAGGAACGTCCCGCCGACGGTTATAGCATTCGACACCGACAGAAACGACATCGCCACCACCCCACTGCAAACCCTATTCCCCACCGCTCCCAGCGCCGCCGCCTGCGCTCGTAGCCTCAGCGGAAATATCTCCGACGTCACGACCCAGCAAACCGGCCCAATCCCCACTGAGAAAAAGCCCACATTCGCGCACACGAAGAAGATCGCCAGCCCAATCCCAACCGCTCCCTGGCCCATCACCGTCAGCGTGAACCCTAGGCTGAACAAACAAACAGTCATCCCAATCGTGCTCACGTACAACAATGGCTTCCTCCCGACCTTATCGATCAGCAGAATCGCCACCATGATGAAAAGCGTCTTCGAAACCCCCACCGCCACCGTTGCCGCAAGAAGCTTCGTGTTGTCCGTGATTCCGGCCGTTCTCAAGATCTCAGGGCTGTAGTAGACGGTTGCATCGATACCTGTAATCTGCTGGAAACACTGGATCCCAAACCCTGTGACCAACATTCTTCGCAAAGCAGGGGAAGGGCTTAACATCTCTCGCCACACCGCCTTCTGCTCGTGCTTGCTGTGATTATTATTGTTATTATCATCGCCCGTGGATGAAGAACTTCCGGCGTTGGCGGCAACTAGAATCTCGGCAAGCCGATCGTCGACTTCGTTCTCGTCGTCGATTGTTTTCACGAGGACGGATCGAGCTTCCTCGATTCGGTTCTGCATCACGAGCCATCTGGGCGATTCGGGGATGATGAAGAGCGCGAAGCCGATGAAAATCGATGGCAGGATTCCAACGGCGAGCATTACTCTCCAGCTTGTGTGGACCGAGAGGCCCGAAAACGCGTAGTTGGAGACGTAGCCGAGCAAGATCCCCAGGTTGATGAAGATCTCGGGGAAAGAAGTGAGGGATCCTCTGGCGACGGTTGGGGAGATCTCGGCGATGTAGACGGGAGCTATCATAACTCCCAATCCGATTCCGACCCCGGCGAGAAATCGGCCGATCATTAGGATCTGGAACGACGGAGCGAATGTCATCACGATTGCTCCGGATTGGAAGACGACGGCGGCCAGCCCCATTGTCCATTTCCTGCCGATGTGGTCGGAAGTCCTTCCGCCGGCTAAGCTGCCGAAGAGGGAGACGATGCTTAGGATTCCGACGAGGACTTCTTGTTGTACCTCGGTTATGTGTAGATCTTCCTGGATGAATAGGATTGCCCCGCTCATCACTCCTACATCTGCAGATTTTGGAAAATGAAGCCACGTGGAGTGCCAGATGTGGTTTAATTAGTAATGAGGATTTGGTGAGGGATATTTGTGCCAGACGTCTGAAACAGAGCAATGATGGAATTTTTTTCTGCAGAGAACATTAATGGTGACTGAACTAATTTCGTTTACGGGCGGGTTTTGCAAGGAAAGGGGGAAGAATTTGTGGTGAGGGGATTTTGGTAGTACCGTAGCCGAGGAGGACGGAGTTGAGAGAAGCGAAGACGGCGCAAGCGAGAACGTACTTCCTCGTGCTGTTCTTCCTCTGTTGCTGATGGATGTAATCAGAAGCGTCGTCGAAATCGGCGTCGGCGAGCTCGGAATCCATCCTCCTGTACTTGTTCTTGGCTCCCAAATCCAGACCCATTTCTCCTTTCCCGTTTTCTGGGATGCCCACCAACCCCATCTCCTCCGGAGCTTCGCGAGTAAACCGAAACAAGAAGGCTTTGCTGAGGAAAACAGAGCAGAGCAGAGCAGAGCAGAGCTACAAACTGGTGTTTGATTCGTTCCTGCTCTTTCAGCTCTTGATTCCTCCAACCTGGAGACTGAATTCCAGATCTGGAACCAAACTACAGTAGATGGGAAAGTCACAGTTTGACCCCTAATTGCTAAGTCATGTAATTGTTTGTTTTTTCTTTTGGGGAAGCAACTTGACAATTCTTTGCGGATTAAGAGATGGCAACTTGACAATTTCCACGGAGCTGCTTAAACAATGACTTGCCAGTTGCCACTTTAAAACTATATCAAATTTAATTACGTCGAGGTAATTCAAGAATTCTCGTCTGTTTCTACCTTCTTTCCTTGGTTTCTCTTTATTTCCTATTGGCGCTTTGGAGAGTTTGGCACAGACCGCAGCCCCCAGTGTCGTGCAAAATGTGTCGGTGTTGTCCTTGTAGCCATCGATTTCCTTAGGATTGTACAGAAATACGCCCATGCTTCTTTGATCTTGGAATGAATATATGGTTTCTTCCTTTATTTTCAATAATTTTAGTACTTAAACGAAACAAAATAAAATTATTTTAGTAGTTAACGTAAGCTCAATTTGGTTGTTGATAGAGGCGGGCTTTCCACCAGAAATACTAATGATAATATAGTTGTTGCTTTAGGCTCTGATTTCAGAAAAAAAATCTCAAAATACAGTAGTTGTTAATTTTTTTTTCAAAATACGTAAGTTATAAAAAAATTCAAAAGTACACATGTTTGACGTTCATTGTCGTCGTCTAATAAAGTAAATACAATCACCGTCAAATACAACAACGGTGAAGCAATCACCAGTTTAAACAAAAACGGTGAATGCATCACCGTTTTAATAAAACACGGGGAAGAATTCACCGCGTTCGTTTACAGCAGGAAATAATTCACCGCATCGGACGGCTGCGGTGAAGGGTTGGGGGACACGGATCGCTGACGTGGACGAACGCGTGACATTCACTTTCGTTGACAAATGCGGGGAATGCCCTGTTGTCTACGTCAGCGATCCACGTCCCCCCGCCCTTTCACCGCTACCGTCGGATGCAGTGAGGCGTGAATTCTAGTTTTCCTTCCAGATCCGACGCCTCGCAGCCTCCCACGTCGTCGTCAAGGATCCTAGTCGTTCATCGCCTTCGAGAAAAGCGGGGTCTTCACCACGTTTGACGATGGCGGTGATTTCAGCGTGTTTGTTTCCAGCAGTCCCATTACCCTATAAATACCACCCTTCTCCCCTATTCCAAATCACACCACCACACTACTCTTCTTTCTCCCTCCATTCCTCCACTCTAGTTTCGTTCTAAGTATGCTTTGTGGTTGCGGCTAAGTCTGATCTTTCACACCAGAAAGAATTACTAGAGTTATATCCTAAAGCCCTCCCCTCTAAAAACCCATCGAATCTCTGTACGGCTCTTCGGGTATGTTCTTGGTAATCCTTTTGTGATTTATTTTTTGTTATCGAACTATTTTAATTTCATTCAAATTTTTATATGGTTGGGTGCTGAGATATACGATCCTCGATTGTATATCCATTATGGGCCAAGAGATACAAAGTATTTATACGAGCAAGAAACACATTGCTCGCGTGCAATTTGGCACAACAATCCGATAAACACCACGTACTTAAATTTTTTTAAATTATTTCATTACTTTAAAAGGTTTTATTTTGCTTTCCTTTGACTAATAACTTGGCGTTTTTTGTAGGAATCACTTATTCCCGTCATTCATAAAGGGACCACAAACTTGCCCGTTTGGCATGATCGACTCTCGCCGTATCTAGAGATGACGGGGTTGTGTATGGTGAGGCATTTCTTGGGGATTGAGATCGAAAACGATTTGCTGACGGCAATGGCGCCCTGAAACCCATACGTTCCACTTTCCGCAGGGGGAAATAATGATCATCCTCAAAGACGTTGTCATCCTCATCGGGCTGCCGATCACTGGAGAGGCCATCATCGGTCACCCCATAAACCCGTTTCGACAGCAAAAACCCCTTCACTACGGTTTAAAAGAACAACTCTATGCTTACTTGATTTCATCGTTCTTCTGCATTTGATCAAAGACGCGACGTTTTATCGCATGACCAGCATGCTCCCTCCCTATAGCTTCTTGAAGTCTCTGCACAAGCCACTCGTTGACCTTCCAATATGACATCTCCACTATCACAGAAACATGTATCGCTTTAAGGCCCTTGTACACTTCATTTATACTTTCGCCATGGTTGGTAGTTGAAATGTCGAATCTGGTCCCGTTGTGCATATGGAATGTCCACATGTGCAAATCTTGACTTTCAGCCCATATTGCTCCGTCTGGTGTATCTGACGATTCGTCTTCATCTTTTGCTCATATTTTTGTTGTTGTTGTGCAACCGGTTCATGGAGAAAAAACATTACTGGTCAATACATGAGAAATTTCATCTGAACAATGAGTAATTAACTCTCACAAAAAGACATTACTACCTGCACCCACAATGGATCTCTTATGTCTTTCTTATTCCCAATTTTGTGCTGGAAATTGTCAAGAAAGTGTCGAATACACCAACGACTCCATGTCCATCCCCATTCGTCGGGAAAACCACCAACGGCGTTCCTAATCCCGACATGTCGATCGGATATAATCGTAATACCCTGCCGATGTGTCTCGTGGTCGTGTAGCTGGTCAAAGAACCATGCCCAACTTAAGTTATTCTCCCCTTCCACTAATGCAAATGCCAGCAGAAAAATCCGCATATTTCCATCAACCCCAGTGGCAATGAGAAGAGTTCCCATGTACTTCCCCGTAAGGAAAGTTCCATCAACTTGTTTAAAAATTAGATTTAAGTAGTATAAATATTACTTAGTTAAAAAATAAACTTTTAGAACATTAGTCATTAATATACCTGGATCACTGGAAAGAAGAAGGCAAACCCGTCAATGCATGGCTTGAATGCCCAAAATAGACGGTGAAACAACAACTCATTCTGTACTCGAACTTGATCTTCAGTTTGTACATTGTTGTAACATGGCACGAAAATAGTCATAGGGTTGGACTCCTTCATTGCGGCCATTAGTCTAGGGAGTAAAGCATACGAGCCGTCCCAATAACCATACATCTCAGCCATGGCCTTCTGTTTTCCAAGTGCTTAATGGTTCTCCCCACTTTCTTAGCTTTAAGTTGGCGGTGATCCTGGGAAAGTATGGACGGGGAGCAGCTGTGATTGTTCTATGCTTTTCGAATGACGCAGGCACCCTTTCTCTTCATATTTGCAGCACACAGTTCCCACATACAGCCCTCTACAGCATTTTTGCATATGACATGTAGTTGTTTCCCATTAGAATATTTTACCTTCCACTCGAAATTATGCCGCATGGCTTCCTCGCTAAAAGCATCTTAAACAGCGTCTTTCGATGGGAACGCCATATACCCACCTCTAAATTCGCCATTAGATTATACACTTGCCTAGGGACAAAGTCGGAGGCATAGTTTTGACTATATAAAAATTGAGATGGAACTTTTGTGTAGTATGGCGTTGGTGGCTCACGAAATGCCACATTGTCGTCTGTATCATCATTATCTTCCTCCTCGCTCACTTATCTCAAATCTTCCTCACTTTCCTCATCGATGGAGTTGAATGAATAGCTCGGGCCAGAAGGATCATCGTGATCACCATCACCAACATCGTATTCTCGCTCCTACGAAGTACGCCCAAATCGAATGGTGTTCTCAATGTCAGCCCACTCTGGGCCCCAAGTAGGCCATTGAACTCCGTCGGGTTCAACAAATGGGGCAGGTTCAGCTCGTTGCGGGTATTCTTCCCATGGAACCCCTCCTGCAAAACTACCTCCTCCGTAGTTGCTTGAACTACCACCCCCATCCGTACCCTCCTACAAAACTATCATCATAAGAATGTTGGTGAGAATGAGTTTCACCGATTGCCTCGATCTCAACATACATCTTTGCAAGCCGCATTCCGTTGTTGCCTAGGAACTGTAACATTATGGTAACCACGTCATCATCGTTTATGAGAAAGGTTTCGTACATAACCCCACCAACACTCATGTCTAGATACCGGTAGATAATTTTACCAACTCTCGTCTGTCCGTCCATACAAATCATGTATGCACAAATGTCACGGAGTTCTTGCCACGTGAATCTCGACTCAATTTTCAACATAGTGGATTCACCGTCTTCATAATTAATCCTAATGTCTGAGTTTGTCACCCGACCATTCCCTAAGGCGGTGAAGGTTAGGTGGTTGTGACCTAATTATTCACCTACCAAGGGTGGGAAATGTGGCAATTGTTCACCATCGTAACCTAGCGCGATGAAGGATTCATCGCTTTGGAGGACAACGGTGAAGTGTTCCCTGTTTCTATAAAGGCAGTGATTATTTGACTGTTTTTAACAAAGGCGGGGAACACTTCACCGTTGTTTTCTCAAGCGGCGATAGAAAGGTGATAATTTCACCGTTTTTGTTGAACGCGGGGAATGGCTTCACTGCATTTTACAAAGGCGGTGAATGTCAAACATGTATAGATTGGGGAATTTTTTATAACTTATGTGTTTTGGAAATTTTTTTAATTACTTGTGTATTTTGAGGTTTTTTCCCTGGTTTCACTTTCACTTGTCTACTTGTTTTTTATTTGTATGAATAGAGATTTTTTTAATAAATAACATGTATTATTTTATTTAGGTGACTGAAATATTAAAGGAGTCCAATAAGAGAAATTGGGAAACTAAAAAGATAGGGGCTCTATCTATCTAAAATTATAGTTCATGCCAATTAAAAATTGTGTGGGCCATGATGTGGACGGCCTCATTGCTTACCCGACCCCAAAAGGAGAAAGAATTGAGCCTAGACGCTGGTTAATGTCTCTGATCTCGTTACATATGTTGCTCGCCACGATCATTGTCATTTCCTACATTCGTGAGGTAACATGCACTTGTATGAGAATTAGTCTCCACCTCTTCTGAAAGAAAGACAAAGTTCTCCACCACCTCTAAGCCATATCGAGTTGCCAAAATTTCAGCCATTACAGGCGTCCACTGTGTCCTGGTTCACTAAACTGCAGTCAATTGGAACATATGATCTTTACTCCTTACCACCACTCCAAATCCAGTCCCTTGCCCATCAATTACTGCTCTGTGGACAATTATGTTGAATGTCGTCGACCCCGGAAGCTTCCAAATGTACTGAGTCTTTGTCGATGCCGCTGAAGCAACCAGATGATAGGCTAGGTAATCGTGTAGCCAACTCTCCTCTCTAGCTATAATTTCCCATTTTCTCTCTTTTTCTTGTTCCACAACTGACAATTTTGCTCTTCCAATATAAACCAGATCGACACCAGGAATATCCTAATCTTCTCATCGGGCTCAAATTCTTGCAATGTCACCATCTACTCTTCATATGTATTTTCATAACCTTTATTAAACAGAGAAACTGAATCACTAAGTTACCATATCCTTCTTATCCACTCATCGCATCCCTTATGGATTTTGTGAACAATGTTGGTGTCCGTAGGGAAGCATTCATCCTTCTGTCTTCACACAGTTGTCTATCAATAGGAATCTTGAGAATTTTTTATTTGTCCTGGGTATTGAAATGAGTCTACAGTAAGCCTTGTTTCCAAGTTCTAGTTTGTTTGTCCATTAGTTCATTCACTAAGGTGGTAGCACCTAGTGGAGAAATAGGAGATTGAATCTTGAAGTTCTTTGCACTAGAAATCGATTTGTCAATCCATATGTCGATCTTATTGATGTTCTCAATCTTCCACCTCACCCCTTTCTTCACAGTATCTCTTGCAGCCAATAGATTCTTCACACATAACTTGGAGCATAACCTTCCTCAGCCTCGAATACATCCCTGGTGGCTAGTATTTGGCTTTAAAAATTATACCTGTCCGTGGATCATGGTGAACATCCCCTTGCTTCTTTGATCGATAGAGCTCTTGGTCAAGACTCTTCAGTTTATGGCCACTTCTCTATGGTACCAGTTGTTGCTTCATTGAATTTGCTTCATTAATAGGCTCATGATTTGACTTTGATCGTTACGGACTAGTACCAAGATATAGTCCTAGACAGGCAAACCTGATTTTAACAGGCGACACAGGAACCATGAAAATGGCTCCTTCGTTAGTGAGATTATATGAACAAATGGCTGAACCAAAATATGTTATTGCTATGGGAGCATGTACAATTACCGGGGGAATGTTCAGCACAGATTCTTCTAGTACTGTTCGAGGAGTCGATAAACTAATTCCTGTAGATGTATAATTTTCGGGTCGCCCCCTAAAACCGAGGCTATTATAGATGCTATAACAAAACTTCATAAAAAAACTATCTCGCTAAATTTATGAAGATCAAATTAAGCCTCAACAGGGGAATCAGTGTTTTACTACCAATCACAAATTTCATATTGGCCGCACTACTCATACTAGAAATTATGATCAAGAATTACTCTATCAACTATCGTCTATCTCAGGAACACCCCCCCCCCCCCCCCCCCCCCCCCCCCCCGAAAAAAATTTTCAAATACAAAATGTCCATATCGTCCCATGAATTAGTTTAGTAAATTCGAGGAAGGATTCCTTTGTACAGAATCAAGTCAATCTTCAGAAATTTCATCGTATAATAAATGAAAAATACTTATACAAAAAAATGCGGGAGAGAGAAAACAGATGCAGGGCCCTTTGTCTGTTTGGTTGGTCAAACATGGACTAGTTCATAGAAGTTTGGGCTTTGATTACCAAGGAATAGAGACTTCACAAATACAGCCTAAGGATTGTCATTCCATTGCTGTCATTTTATATGTATATGGTTACAATTATCTGCGTTCTTAATGTGCCTTACGAGAATAGAGTATGGTATAGATCAACCAGAAGAAGTATGTATAAAAGTATTTGCCCCAAGGGAGAAGCCCAGAATTCCATCTGTTCTGGGTTTGGAAAAGCGCGAATTTTCAAGAGAGGGAATCTTATGATATGTTGGGAATCTCTTATGATAAGCATCCACGTCTGAAATGTATCTTAATGCCGGAAATCTGGATAGGGTGGCATTTACGTAAGGATTATATTGCCCCCAATTTTTATAAAATACAAGATGCTCATTGAAATTCAATAATAAGAAACTAATTTTTAGTACTAGAACTACGAATATTCAAGGAATATTTGTACATTCTCTAATCTATTCTAGATCAAAAGAGTCGTTGAAATTTCATTTCTATTATTGAATTTATTATGGATTATCGAAAGAAAGGACTAAAAAAAAGGATAAGAATTAGGGAGTTCTTGGATGGATTATCAAATTTTAAAGATATAACGCTATTTAATATGACGAAAATAAAGGAATTTTGCCTCGTGAACTTTGTACTGCGCATATCCTTTAAAGGAGCTATATAAAGTTACATCGATAGGAAGGAATCCAGTGAAAGAAAATAGAACGAAGGGAAAGAGGATCGGATTCTATTTGTGATGTATCCAAAATGAATCTTGGATATTCTCATCCGTCAAATTCCCATAAATTAAACATTTATATGTTTGAGCCAACTAATTAAACCTTCCAAAATGAAGTATTAACCTTTGTTTTGACCGAGCGGAGGCACATTATGAACAAATAAAAAAGAAGAGGAACCAGAATCGACTTTTTATATACTTTATAACATAAATTCGTTATTCATTTAATTAAAAAAAGCTATATTTTCAGACACCTAGTGAGTATGAGAATTTATACTATAAATGAATATGTATATCATTCAATATAGTAATTTAATTAAGTTTCAAATAGATAGTCATACATAAATTTATCATATCATGTGCCAGGAACCATATTTGAACTGGTGACATGAGGATTTTCAGTCCTCTGCTCAACCAGCTGAGCTATCTCGGCCATTTCCGACCCGCCGACTTCCTCACTTTTACTATATGGATTGGGCCTATGTCGATTAAAAAAAGGTCAAAAAAACCTTTCAAAATTTTTTCAAATGTTAGAAACGTTTTATATCCTTAAAAATGACTTTTCAAGTTTCAGTCCGAATAATGATTTTGATTGTTAATCCTTACAATTTCCGGGAGTCTCGAGTTTTGCTCAAATAAAAGCTGTTCATTTGTATGTATATCATATCTATTACAAGACTTAACTTATGAAAAGAAAGAAAATTCACCCCAAATACTTTTGTAAAAGAATTCAATGAATGAGAAAGATAAGGAATTTTAAACCGTTAACGAAAAGAGAGAATAGGATATAAATAATTCGGGAGTCGAACAGGCCTTTTTTGGGGATAGAGGGACTTGAACCCTCACGATTTCTAAAGTCGACGGATTTTCCTCTTACTATAAATTTCCTTGTTGTCAATACTGACATGTAGAATAGGACTCTATCTTTATTCTCGTCTCGTTAATTCGTTATCTATCAGACTTGGGAATAAATTATTTGATCAATTAATATTCGATTCTTTCTTCAGTTGGAATCGATCCAAAACTCTTTTTTTCTCTAGAAATAGAAAATCGAAAAAAAGAAATAAAGATTCGGGTTATCATTAATCATTTGAGATAGTATTTTTAGTATCTTTGGTTTCTTAGTCAGGAGTATAATAAGTTAATTTATAAATTTAACCCCAGCCTGGAATCCAACACTTGATTTAGTCTCTGTTTGTGGTGACGTAAGTCCCTCCCTACAACTCATGAATTAAGAATCTTTTTCACGAAGTTATCAAACAATCTTATCAACTAATCAGAATTTCGTTATTAAACCATGGTATTTGATTCATTAAATACATCATTATTGTATACTTTTTCATATGTATAGCGCAACCTAATCTTTATTTTTTTCAAGTTTCTAATCTTTATTTGAATCGACTAAATAATCAAAAATTTCCTCTTGATAGTAATATATGTATGTTATATATCTAAATCCTAGATGTGAAAATATACTGAATTCGTCTCTGAAAAAATAAAAATAGAACTAAATAATATTAATACAATAATAGCATAATAGCTAGGTGGAAATCGATCGGCGGAAAGGTCTCAAATAATAAATCGTAAATAGAGTTCAAGTTCGAATTTCATATATAATATAGATAATATTGTCTAGAATGATAGAAAATGAAAGGTTTCAAGAAGCCTTTTTATTCATCTACTTGATATTTTGAAAATGAGTCAATTTTCAAGTTAAATTGACTCATTGAAATTGAAAATAAAAGTAAACAATCGAATTGGATTCGCGTGATGGTCTTAACGAAATCGAAGACTAACTCGCATTTCTTTTTGAATTAATCGATCAATTTGCTTAGAGCATTAATATATTTTGGACTCCAAATTTTTCGGGAAAAAATTGACATAATTATTTTATTTATTATTATGAGAATCAATCCTAGTACTTCCGGTCCTGGGGGTCCGCAGTTGAGAAAGCAACCCCGGGACGTATGGCTCAAATCATCGGCCCAGTACTAGATGTAGCTTTTCCCCCGGGGAAGATGCCTAATATGTACATTGTTCTCCTAGTTAAGGGTCAAGACCCCACCGGTCAAGAAATTAATGTGACTTGTGAAGTACAACAATTATTAGGAAATAATCGAGTTCGGGATGTAGCTATGAGTGCTACAGATGGTTTAATGAGAGGAATGGAAGTGATTGACACGGGAACTGCCCTAAGTGTTCCTGTCGGTGGAGCAACTCTAGGAAAAATTTTCAACGTGCTTGGAGAACCTATTGATAATTTAGGTCCGGTAGATACTTGCACAACATCCCCTATTCATAGAGCTGCGCCCGCCTTTATACAGTTAGATACAAAATTATCTATTTTTGAAACAGAAATTAAAGTAGTAGATCTTTTAGCCCCTTATCGTCGTGGTGGAAAAATCGGATTGTTCGGTGGAGCTAGGGTAGGTAAAACAGGACTAATTATGGAATTAATCAATAACATTGCGAAAGCTCATGGGGGTGTATCCGTCTTTGGCGGAGTAGGCGAACATACTCATGAAGGAAATGATCTTTACATGAAAATGAAAGAATCTAGTGTAATTAATGAAGACAATATTGCAGAATCCAAAGTAGCTCTAGTCTATGGTCAGATGAACGAACCGCCGGGAGCTCGCATGAGAGTTGGATTGACTGCACTAACCATGGCAGGATATTTCCGAGATATTAATGAGCAAGATGTACTTCTATTTATTGACAATATCTTCCGTATTGTCCAAGCTGGATCCAAAGTATCCGCTCTATTGGGGAGAATGCCTTCCGTTGTGGGTTATCAACCCACCCTTAGTACCGGAATGGGTACTTTACAAGAAATAATTACTTCTAACAAAGAGGGGTCGATAACTTCCATTCAAGCGGTTTATGTACCTGCAGACGATTTGACTGACCATGCTCCTGCCACGACATTTGCACATTTAGATGCTACTGTTGTACTATCAAGAGGATTAGCCGCTAAAGCGATCTATCCTGGAGTGGATCCTTTAGATTCAACGTCCACTATGCTCCAACCTCATATCGTCGGTGAGGACCATTATGAAACTGCACAAAGAGTTAAGCAAACTTTACAACATTATAGTCATCCTGGGGTTGGACGAATTATCCGAAGAGGATCGCTTAACTGTAGCAAGAGCACAAAAAATTGAGCGTTTCTTATCACAACCCTTTTTTGTAGCAGAAGTATTTAGGGGTTCTCCGGGAAAATATGTCGGTCTAGCAGAAACCATAAGAAGGTTTAAATTGATCCTTTCCGGAGAATTAGGTAGTCTTCCTGAGCAGGCCTTTTATTTGGTAGGTAATATTGATGAAGCTACTGCGAAGGCTATGAACTTAGAAATGAGAACAACTTGAAGAAATGACCTTAAATCTTTGTGTATTGACCCCAAATCGAATTGTTTGGGATTCAGAAGTGAAATAAATCATTTTATCTACTAATAGTGGAAAAATTGGCGTATTACTAAATCATGCCCCGACTGCCACAGCTAGGGGTGGAAATTGGGGTGGGTGTGGTTACCCGCCCCACATTTTGGGTCTTGGAAACAGTTCGAATCATTTTGATAATAATTAGTTTGAGCTGTTTTACCGAGAAGGTCTACGGTTCGAGCCCGTATAGTCCTAAAAAAATGAAAATAAAATAAAAAAATTCGATAATTTTCCTTTCTTCATTATTGTTTGTTTTTTGAAACTTAATCTTTCCGGTTCTCGTTCCATTGAACAATAAATTAGTCACATGATAAACTTTGTATCTCTTGAATGAGCCCTTCTAGTGTGCTATATAGCACTCATGCTATAAAAAAAAGGTTACCTGTTGAGGAGGTAAACCCACTAAGTGACCTGTCCCACATCATTAATGGCAATCTTGTAAATAATGAATCAATAATTGAAAGTGTAGGTACAAATTACAGTTGTACCATATTGTATATGTACAAGTTTGGGTTGTACCATTGAGTAATTTGTTCCAAAAGTGTAGGTACAACTCAAAGTTGTACATAGCGTGTAGGTACAATTTTAGGTTGTACCAATGAGAGATTTTTTAGAAAGTGTAGGTACAACTTTAAGTTGTACCATAGCGTGAAGGTACAAGTTTGGGTTGTACCATAGATGGGTTTGATGGAAAGTGTAGGTATAACTTATAGTTGTATCATGACGTAAATGTACAAGTTTGGGTTGTACCATAAAGGGATTTTTTAGAAAATGTAGGTACAACTTTAAATTGTACCATAGTGTGTAGGTACAACTCTAGAAAGTGTATGTACAACTTAAACTTGTACCATAACATATAGGTACAAGTTTTTGTTATATCATAGAAGGATTTTCTTGGAAAGTATAGGTACAACTTACACTTGTACCATAACGAATAGGTGCAAGTTTTGGTTATAACATATAAGGATTTGTTAGAAAGTGTAGATACAACTTAAAGTTGTACTATAAAATATAAATACAATTTTGAGTTGTACCATAGAGGAATTTGTTAGAAAGTGTAGGTACAACATAAAGTTGCAGCATCGTATAGGTACACGTTTGGGTTGTACCATTGAGGGATTTTTGGGAAAGTGTAGGTACAACTCTAGAAAGTGTAGGTACAAATTAAAATTGTACCATAATGTATAGGTACATGTTTTGGTTATACCATAGAAGAATTTGTTAGAAAGTATAGGTACAACTTAAACGTATAGGTCAGTGTTGTTAAAATTGGACCGAATCGGTCGGTCCGACTGGTGAAACTGGGACCCAGCCTTCAATCCGCTCCGGCTAGTCTATTCACTGCAATCGATGAAACATACAGTTTATTCATCAACCGACCGGTTAATCGGACGAGCTATTTGAACGGCTTGACCGGTTCTACCGGGTAGAATCCTAATAGCCAGATTTTTAAGGGACCAGAAAAAATCAGTCACATATGGGGAGCTGGGATTCAATGTGACCTGGGATTCGAACCCAATACCTCGTAATGAAAATTTTGGCGCTTAAACCAATAGTGCTGTCACTAATTTGTGTAGTAAAACCTAACAATCTTAGTATAAATCTATCACTTAATGTTTAGTTTTGAAATAATATAATTAAATAGTGTTCTTAAATTTTGCAAAATCAAATACATTATACTTAAGTAATTTATATTTCTGTAAAATGATGATCTTTACTTGTCTTATAATTTATTTGTTAAAAATATATTAGGATCAATATATAATTATAACACTATTAATGGTATCTACTTATAATATTTTATTTATTAGACATTTATTAACGAGTTTATAAAGGCTTAGTACCGGTTAAACCAATAAAGTGTGAACCACTTACTATACCGGTTGATACACCGGTTCGGTTCTGACAACATTGGTATAGGTACAAGTTTTGGTTACACCATAGAAGGATTTGTTAGATAGTGTAGGAACAACTTAAAGTTGTACCATAAAGTATAAGTACAACTTTGAGTTGTATCATAGAGGGATTTGTTAGAAAGTGTTGGTACAACTTAAAGTTGTACCATAAAGCATAGATACAATTTGGAGTTGTACCATAAAGGGATTTGATAAAAAGTGTAGGTACAACTTAAAGTTGTACCATTGTATAGGTACAAGTTTGTGAGTTGTATCATTGAGAAATTTTTGGGAAAGTATAGGTACAATTTAAAGTTATTCCATAGCTTATAGGTACAACTCTATAAAGTGTAGGTACAACTTAAACATGTACTATAATGTATAGGTACTACTTCTAGTTGTATCATATAGTATAGGTACAATTTTGGGTTGTACCACTGGGGAATTTTGAAAGTGTGGGTACAACTTATCGTTGTTTCATAGCGTATTGATACAAGTTTCGGTTTTACGATAGAGGGATTCATTGGAAAGTGTAGGTGCAACTTATAATTGTATCATAGCGTATAGGTACAAGTTCTGGTGGTACATTCGGACTTGTGGTACAACTTGGAGTAATAATGGTACAAGCCACAGAAACATTGTTAATCTTTGTGTTTATGGATGATACATCATATTTGGGACAAACACATGTCAAAAATCATAGGAATATGGCACATAATAAGGCACCCTAATATAAAGAAAAATAGATTTTGCCTACATGAAATTAAACTAGTTGTATAGTATATAAATTAGTAGCAATAAAAAAACTAAAATTAATTGGAAACAAATATTGACCATCACATAAAATTCTTGAAAATTGAAATTAACTTGAAGCAAATTTTATGTACATGTTGCTTGCTAAATCCTAGTAATTCTGTCATGACTTAAGTAGGAACAGAGCTAGCACTACATCACATAAGATGAGATACCCTGCAAACAAAAGTTAAAGCAGCCAAAACATTACGTTTGTCTAATTCAACAACCATCAATAACACGATAAAGTTTGTCTAATTAATGCTTAAGTTTAGTTGCCTGTAGTCCACACCGATGCATCATAATATTCTTATTGAAAATACAAGCACACACGCAAACACACATAGCTAAGTACTAAGGACTACATAGTTCAATAATATTTTTTGGTTGGCTCATCTTCATTGCCCCTCTTCCTCGTCAGTGCCCTCGTCATCTTCAGTGTGCTCGTCATCCTCTATATTGCCCTTTTCCTTGTCGGTGCCCTTGTCCTCTTCATTGCTTTCCTCAGTTGGCTCTCTTCATTGCCCTCGCCAGAGTCACTGCCCTCTTCCTCGTCAGTTACATTGTCCTCTTCATTGCTTTTTTTGGTTGACTCATCTTCATTGCCCTCGTCATCCTCTTCACTGCCCTCTTCCTCATTGGTGCCATTGTTCTCTTCATTTGCTTTCCTCGGTTGACTTAGGAGAGAGTTCTCAAGGTCGGGGGAAATTTTTGTATTCAATCCTCAAGGACCTCATGATGTGATGGTTGCATTTGATGATGTAGCGTCGAGCTTCCTTCTCTCGGTCAAGGCGGGAGAGAATGAGTGCATTTTGCTCCAAAATTTGGGCATTCTGCCGACCCAATGCCTCCAGATGGGATAAGTATGTGTCGGTGGATGGTCTAGCTTGATTCGTAGATTTGAGGCTATGCAGGTTGTTCCGGAGTCTCCTCGGCCATTTGCTCAACAAAATGCTCTGATGCATTTGCCTCATCCGGTGCAAGAGGAGGAGGGGGATGAGGAGGAGGGAGGCCTACAATGCCTAACACACCATTCACCTTAACCACCAAACACAAACATGATCATATCAAAAGCATTAGTTACATTAGGTTAACGCTCAAACAAAACTAGACTAGTAGGCCTTCCAAACTTGCACAATACACTCCTAGATTGTTAGAATCCCAACTAGTTCTATTATATCAATCACTGTGAAAAGGGTAGTGTTTGTTGGAACATTTACCTTTGCCACCAAATCGAGATCCTCAAAGGGGTTTTTTAGAGTGGTTGAGTGGACTGGGAAATGGTGCAATGAGCACCCACTGAATCAATGCCAAAATGGCGACCTAGCCTTGTGATGTAGGCACCTCAATGGATGGTCTTGATTTGTTTGTCGGAGGTCATCTTCTGTAGGGTTTTCAATATGACTAAACCAAGAGGGGGATCTTGAACTATAGAGAGGAAAAAGTTCAAACTCCTCTTGGTCACACTCCCCAGACTCCTCTCCATAGCCGCCACAGAGTGAGCGATAATGTTGTGGATGATACACCATGTGAGAAGAAGATCATTCCCGTTGTAGTGGGCAGGGTCAGATTTTGTCACATGGCTGTGTTTCAGCGTACTCCACATATTAGTGACCAAACGTACTCTTGGTGTATATATTTTCTCTGAAATCAAACCATGTACATTTGTGGTGAGAAATCTTGGTGGGTATATCTGGAGTGCCTCTATGAACTCAGTGATGGTCATCTATCAAACATGTACTCCAAGGTGAAAAGTTATGTTGTCGGGCTTGTCAAGGGTAAAGTTGGTTAGTAATGCAATGGAGAGAGTGCCGAGGAACTCAATGGTAAGCTCTCGGTAGATGACCTCATTGATGGAGGGAACGTGACACCATGTCGAGAAATGGAGGCAGGTGCGAATGGGGGTCCGCTGCTCCGAGGTGCTCTAGGAGACCCCAATCAAAGCATCTATGCTGCCCAAATGGGAGGATAAGGAAGCGTTTCATAGCCTTCCTATGTTCACCGGGTAGTTGGACGAACTCATGCAGCTCCCCTCCTCCAAGTTGAGCCTCTGGTTGTGGTGGTGGTGGTGGTGGTGGAGATGGTTGACATGCCCATCCTGGTTTTTTTTTTTTTTTTGCGTTATCGTTTGGGGGGTAGTGTCTTGCTGTTGTGTTAGGAAGCGACGACGAGGAGGATCCTTCACGTTGGCATTAGAGGATGCTGGTTGCGTGGTTTTTTATTTAGCTCTACTCATCCTACAAACACTCAAATTAGTGTTATTTAGGCTTGTTTCGAGTCATTTTGTGTTCATGGTCAACATATCGTTGAATATACCCTATATTAGTTCCTTTTAGTAAATGTTAGTATATTATGGTATGAATGTTTTTAGGTACAAAAATGTGCACAAGTGTAGAGAAATTGTAGAAATCCAGAGATCACGGTCAGTACATGAAAGATCACAGTCGAGAACTTAGGGCGCGAAGTTGAGGATCGAGATCGCTGATGCAAAGATCACGACCGCAAAGATGGAGGTCCTAGGCGCGGACTTTTGGAGTAGCCAACAAGGAAGGAGCAGAAAGTCTTGATAGTCGTTGCTTCTTCATCCGAGCCTGCGACAGGTAGTTTTGATTCTCGGTATCATGTTGATCCTGTTAACAAGAAACGACTGCTGTAATGAGTGTTTTCTTTGTTGCCATGAATAAGCAACGACTCTTCGAGTCACTCAGTCGATGTAGCAATCGTTCTAAGAACCTAAATGTCCCATTTTTAACTTTTTTATCAAGTGTTCTGGTCGTTGTATGTGTTTGATTGAACTTGATGGAGTAAAATAATCGATTTTTATTATTATTATTATTATTAAATTGATATTCAGATTTGTGTTTGGACCGGTTGATAGACCTAACCAGTTCACTCTTGGGCTGGGTATTGATGTTAAGAACGAAAAGATCTTGGGCTGGGCGGGGTCCAAGTAACAACTAGAAAGTCCGACATGAAGAAAAACAGAACACCTTGAGGCCCACACAGTTTCAAAACCCACACCACCTGCAATTTGGGAACCGACTATCCCCGGTTTCTAGTCGGCGACGTGCAGTCGGCCACCGCCACCAATCTCTACATCATATCACATCTACAGAAAACTCTCTACTTCCCGGAAGCGGAACATCATGGTCTTCGTAAGATCTCCCGACGGCAAAACCGTCGCTCTTCACGTGAACCCGAGAACCACCACTCTCTCCGCCCTCAAGCGCTATTTTGAATCGCAAACCCTGATCCCCTCCGCTAACCATCGCTTCCTTCTTCGCCGTCCTCCCCAAGTTTCTCCTCACGACGATGCTGATTTCGACTCTGTCTTCCTCTCTCAATTGGGCGTCGCCCAATACTCGACCTTGAACCTTCACGTTCCACTCCTGGGCGGCGTCGGGCAGCCTCCAGCGCCGCCGAAGCCTCGCCTCGAGTTCCTCAACTCGAAGCCGCCGGCCAATTATGTTGCCGGTCTCGGTCGTGGTGCTACAGGGTTCACAACCAGGTCCGATATCGGCCCGGCCCGTGCGGCTCCGGATCTACCCGACAGGTCGGCGACTGCAATCGGCGGAGCGGCTCCTGGTGTGGGGAGAGGCGCTGGGAAGCCTGATGAAGAAGAAGATGAAGAGGCCGAAGACAAGGGTTACGATGAGAACCAGAAGTTCGACGAATTTGAAGGAAATGATGTCGGGTTGTTTGCTTCGACGGAGTATGATGAAGACGATAAGGAAGCGGATGCTGTTTGGGAAGCCATTGATAAGAGGATGGATTCCCGAAGGAAAGACCGTCGAGAGGCTAGGTTGAAAGAGGAGATTGAGAAGTATCGAGCTTCCAATCCTAAGATCACAGAGCAATTCGCTGATTTGAAGAGGAAGTTGCACACCATGTCCGCTAATGATTGGGAAAGCATTCCCGATATTGGGGATTATTCGTTGAGAAACAAGAAGAAAAGGTTCGAGAGCTTTGTCCCTGTTCCGGACACTTTGCTTGAGAAGGCCAGGCAAGAGCAGGAACACGTTACTGCTTTAGATCCCAAAAGCAGAGCCGCTGGTGGAGCTGAGACGCCATGGTCGCAGACTCCAGTCACTGACTTGACCGCCGTTGGTGAAGGTAGAGGCACTGTTTTATCTATAAAGTTAGATAGGTTATCTGATTCAGTTTCCGGATTAACTGTTGTGGATCCAAAGGGTTACTTGACCGATTTGAAGAGTATGAAGATCACTAGTGATGCCGAGATATCGGATATTAAGAAGGCTAGATTGTTGTTGAAAAGTGTTACTCAGACCAACCGTAAGCACCCTCCTGGTTGGATTGCTGCTGCTAGGTTGGAGGAGGTGGCTGGGAAGATTCAAGTGGCCAGGCAATTGATGCAGAAGGGTTGCGAGGAATGTCCCAAAAATGAGGACGTTTGGTTGGAAGCTTGTCGCTTGGCTAGTCCTGATGAAGCCAAAGCTGTGATTGCTAAGGGAGTCAAGAGTATTCCTAATTCAGTCAAGTTGTGGTTGCAAGCTTCAAAGTTGGAGCATGATGATGTGAATAGAAGGAGAGTTTTGATGAAAGGTCTCGACAACATTCCAGATTCTGTTAGGCTATGGAAAGCAGTGGTCGAGCTGTCAAATGAAGGGGAGGCTAGGGTTCTGCTTCACCGAGCTGTTGAGTGCTGTCCATTGCATGTGGAGTTGTGGTTGGCATTAGCTCGATTAGAGACATATGCTAATGCAAGGAAAGTGTTGAATCGTGCGAGGGAGAAGTTAACCAAGGAGCCAGCTATATGGATCACAGCTGCAAAGCTGGAAGAGGCAAACGGGAATACAACTATGGTGGGGAAGCTGATTGAAAGAGGTATCAGAGCTCTGCAGAGAGAAGGGTTAGCAATTGATAGGGAAGCCTGGATGAAGGAGGCTGAGGCTGCAGAGAGGGCAGGTTCTGTTACAACTTGTCAAGCAATTGTAAGCAATACAATCGGCATTGGAGTTGAGGAAGAAGATAGGAAAAGGACTTGGGTGGCAGATGCTGAGGAGTGTATTAAGCGAGGGTCTATTGAGACCGCCAGAGCTATTTATGCTCATGCACTTAGCGTCTTTTTGACGAAGAAGAGCATTTGGCTTAAAGCTGCACAGCTTGAGAAGAGTCATGGAACTAGGGAATCTCTTGATGCCTTTTTGAGGAAAGCAGTCACATACACTCCACAGACAGAGGTGCTTTGGCTTATGGGTGCCAAGGAGAAGTGGCTTGCTGGTGATGTCCCAGCTGCTAGAGCCATTCTGGATGAAGCTTATAAAGCTATACCAAACTCCGAGGAGATTTTGCTTGCAGCTTTCAAGCTCGAATTCGAGAATCACGAACCTCAAAGAGCTAGAATATTGCTTGGTAAGGCAAGAGAGAGTGGGGGTACAGAGAGGGTGTGGATGAAGTCTGCTATTGTCGAAAGAGAATTAGGCGATACCGAGAAGGAAAGGACGATGCTTGACGAGGGGTTGAAGCGGTTTCCTTCATTTTTCAAATTGTGGTTGATGCTTGGGCAGCTGGAGGAAAGGCTCGGTCAGCCTGAGAAGGCTAAGGAAGTTTATGAGTTGGGGCTGAAGCACTGTCCGAACCGTGTACCTTTATGGCTTTCTCTGGCTTGCCTAGAGGAGAAAATGAATGGACTGGGTAGAGCCCGAGCTGTCCTGACCGTGGCGAGGAAGAAGAACCCACAGAACCCTGAACTGTGGCTTGCTGCTGTACATGCTGAATCTAGGCACGGGAACAAGAAGGAAGCTGACAACTTGATGGCCAAGGCATTGCAGGAGTGTCCCAACAGTGGCATACTGTGGGCAGCGTCAATTGAGATGGTCCCGCGTCCTCAAAGGAAAAGCCGGAGTTCAGATGCTCTCAAGAAAACCGATCATGATCCGCATGTTGTAGCTGCTGTTGCCAAGTTCTTCATGCAAGATAGGAAGGTTGATAAAGCAAGAAACTGGCTGGGTCGAGCGGTCACAGTTGCGCCTGATATTGGTGATTTCTGGGCCCTGTTCTACAAGCTTGAGCTGCAACATGGCAGTGAAGAGACTCAAAAGGATGTGATAAAGAAGTGCATTGATGCTGATCCGAAGCATGGAGAGAAGTGGCAGTCGATTTCAAAGGCTGTGGAGAACGCCCACATGTCGACCGAGGCAATCTTGAAGAAAGTGGTGGTTGCACTTGGGAAGGAAGAGAATGCTGCTTCCGAAAGTAACAAAAATTAGGTTTTGCTGCTGGTGTAGCCACTGGCCGCTTAGTTAGCTCGCCTTTCTACTCTCTCATTTTGTAGGTCGCATTTGTGTATTAAGTTTAACCGCAGTTCCCTGTTCGAGTGTTGGAGATTACTTAGCTGTTCCTTTTTGAGATATGGATTCGATGTTGTTAGTATATCCATGCTCACTTACACAATGGAAGTCGCTGGTATTCTTATAATTAGCATTATGATTGATATTTTTTTTTATCTCATCTGATACGTACAGAAGAAGATTCAAGTGGCATGCAATTGATTTCAAAAAAATTTGCACAGAAAACCAATTCTTTTTGTGCTGATGATGTTTTGGAGCAAAAATTTTACATTATCTTACGAGTATCATATTATGATAGTGATGACAAATAACTTAATATACATTCTTGTTCCGCACGGGTCAATGTGGATAATAACTTAGCGGGTATGGAGCGGAACGAGTCGACCTAGTCTTACATGTTATTTGAACTTTTTATAACAACGTGAAGGGAACACTTCATAAATGATCAATAGTAAGAATAGCAAGGTTCATGAATGCGTTAGACGCTAGGCCAAAGTTAGATACAAATGGAAAAAATGGGAGAGGAAGTGAAGTAGTACATATGACGACGCGGTGAAGATGTGGTGAAGTCATGAAGCTTTTAATTCCCCTATTTTCAAACCTTTCGAAGTTAGATACAAATGCTCCTATTCCTCCTTCCAACAAACTTAATTCCCATATTTTCATATCTTTTGAAGTTTCTAAGGAATCAAGTCTCGAATTTAAGCTTGATATTGAAAAATTTCTTAAATAACCTTCCACACAACCATCCATTTCTAAGACACCTTATATTTTTTACTCAAAATCCACTAGCAACGAGGATCATATCGTCGTTGACTCAACTGCAGTCATTCAAGACATAAAATTTCAGATTGAAACAGAAATCAATAGTCTCAAATGGAACCAACCCTCTGCATCTAAGATGTATTACCCTACTCACGTATGTACATGGGCGATGGGTCGTGCTTGGGCCGGCGCGGTACGTGCACGCTTTGGGCCCTTTTATTTCCTGCCGCACTTGGCACGACCCGTCAATTTTCGTGTCGTGCCGTGTCAGCCCGTTTGTTAATTTTGCTAGACCCGACCTGGTGAGAATCGTGCCGTGCTTAATCGTGCTCGTGCCGTGCTTATATTCGTGTTTAATAAAAAGGAAGAAAATAAAAGAGGAAATGAAAAAGAAGGAGCAAAAGGGACGGAGAATGAAAGTATTAACCGATAATGTTTAAGAAATGTAACAAATAAGAGGGAAAATAAAATTGGAAATATAACGGGTGTTATTTGACTTTGTTTAATATTTCGTCTATTTTTACTTATGGTAGTAATTACGTATATATATTTATGATCACTTCTAACAACAACAAATAATTTTTATTTTACTTGTATTTTTCTAGATTTGGACCTATAATCATATTTATTTTAATTTTTTACCAAACAAATATTCTTTTCATGTCATGTTCGTTCTTATACTCAATAGGGTCTCGAAAATATTAGGTCCGGCACGACCCATTTACATACCGTGTCGTGCCCATGCTCTTGCCCGTGCCCATGAAGTTTAGACCCGACACGGACCATAAATTATTTGTGCTCGTGCCGGGCCGGGCCATATATTTGTGCACGTGCTCGTGTCGTGCGCTAATCGTGTCGTGTCGTGCTAGCTCGAGGGCGCCGACCAATTGCCAACGTACACTTACGTACCACTGCACCAGATTTAACTCTTGAAGAAACCCCACCATTATTCAAAATAAATACTACTCCAATTCTATTTATGAATGGAATCTTGATGGGTTTTCATTATATCAAATTTTGAACCTTCTTCAACAAAGGACCATGGTAGCTCATACTTACAAAGCTCAAAAGCAAACTTCTGATTACTCTATGACTGAACTACTTATAGCCGGTTTTGCTGGTCAATTAAAGGATTGGTGGGACAATATCCTAACCGCGGAAGATCGGAGAACTATTTTTATAGATGTCAAATGTTATTCTTCTGGAGCTCCTCCCTTAAACTCCAATAATCAACCTTCTCAAAATGTCGTAGCTTTCTGAATTTTGCTATTTCAAAGCATTTTATAGGAGATCCTTCACATCTTAAAGATAAAATGTTGAATTGCTTTCTAATTTTTTTTTTTTGTAAAAAGTTTCATGACTTTTGATGGTACAAAGATACTTTTTTAACTAGAGTTATGCAAAGAGAAGAAGGAAACCAACCATTTTGGAAAGAAAAGTTTTTAGCCAGTTTACCTAGTCTCTTAGGATATAAAATCGAAACAAAATCCAAGACACTTTTAATGGTCAAATTCCTTATGAGCAAATTACTTACGGAGAACTTATTAGTTTTATTCAAATAGAAGGATTACAAATTTGCCATGATTTAAAATTTCATAAACAAATCAAACGAGAACAAAAAATAACTCGAAAATAATTATGATAATTTTGTGCTCAATTTGATGAATCTTATTCAAAATTTTATTCCAAAATTTTGTTCTCAATTTGCTTAATCGTGCTCGTACTCGTATTGTGCTTATATTCGTGTTTAATAAAAAGGATGAAAATAAAATAGGAAATGAAAAAGAAGGAACAAATTAATGGAACCTCTTTAAATGATTTGGATCCTCTTCTTTGTCTGTCTGACCAAGACAGAACACTGAAGTTTGCAGTTATTGAACTTTTGTTTTTGGCTCATTTAAGTCTGACTGGATATCAAACATTTACTTCATGTAATCAGAATGACACCTAGAAAGAAGAGAGCGACTTCCAACCTGTTGAGGCGAAAGAGAGGTGACACTTCTTTCACAATCGAATCCTCCAGGAATCCAACACACAGCTTTACATATATGAACGTGGATAACACCAGAGTAAACAAGAGATTGAGAAGCCTGCCGTTCATTCTCTCAGGGGAAATTTCAAAGTCGACAAATGCTCACAACAGTGAGTTCGTTCCTCCATATCCTTATACAGAAATGGGTGGTGATGAGGCATCTTGCAGTTTAGCTACAAATGATCGTCAATATCAAAAAGCAAAGAAAGCATCAGCTGATGTCCCAACTGCAAGGAAGCCATTGCACAATGATAGGCTGAGCGTTGGAAAACCTGACTGTGTATGTCAGTTCTGTGGTGCTTTTTTTGGGTATGCTGAACGATTGGATCGACACAGGAAATCCTTAAATCCTGTGTATAGTCTTTGTTGTCAGAAAGGAAGAGTTTGCATTCCCCTGTTAAAGCCACCACCTCCATTGCTTGCTCAGCTGTTGGATCTTAATGGAGGTGCAATGTCTAAGCATTTTAGAGACAACATTAGACCCTACAATGGTTCTTTGTGTTTCACATCTTTTGGAGCCAAACTGGATCCACGCTCTTTGACAACAAGAGGACCTTATTCGATGGTTATTTGTGGTGAGAATTACCATAGGATTGGATCCTTACTTCCAGTTGATGGAAATAGGCCCAAGTTTGCTCAGCTATATATATTTGAACCTGAAAATGAGGTTAACAATAGACTTGCAAACTTCGCATCTCGAGAGGAAGTCTTGCTGCCTGAGTTACTTGCAAGTTTGCTTCGAATGCTTGATGAAAACAACGAGTTGGTCAGAACATTTAGGCGCATTCGACAAGATCTCCAGCTTTCTTCCACACCAAATCTCCGACTCAGAATCTTTGGGATCAAAAGTAGGAATCGACAATATGACTTGCCAACTAGCTCTGATATTGCAGCCTTAATACCTGGTGATTTTGTTGCAGATAGGGAGGATTGAGATATCATTGTTGACCATCGAGGAGAAGGGCTGAAACGTATAACAAGCCTCAACCCAAAATTCGAGGCTCTTCACTTCCCATTGCTATTCCCGTACGGAGAAGATGGGTTTCATCCTCAAATATCTTATAATGCCTCCTTTTGTCCAGCATCAATGCGCAGAAAATTTGTTACTCAAAAAGAGTATTATGCTTTTAGACTTCAGTATCGATTGAATGAGGGGCATACACTGGTTCAAAGTGGCAAGGCATTGCAACATTACTGTGTTGATGCATTTTCAACAATTGAACTCAATCGCCTGGCATTTCTTAGAACTCATCAAAAAGATTTAAGAGCAGAAGTTTATCAGGTGTTGCAGGATGCATTTGCAAAGGGAGACATGGATGGAGAAAAACTTGGAAGAATTATAATGCCATCATCTTATACAGGAGGACCAAGATATATGCAGCAACTATATCATGATGCCATGGCAACCTGTCAACATTATGGTAACCCAGATTTATTTGTTACATTTACCTGCAATGCTCTTTGGGAAGAAATTGTTGATGCTTTTGCAGATATGGTTGGACCAAACAGCGAGTTGAAGCCTATGGTGGTCTGCCGTGTGTTTCACATGAAGCTTGCCATATTAATTGACGAGTTTAAAAGACTCATATTTCGGAAAAATGATAGCCAGTGAGTTACCTGTAGATGACCTTTCATTGTATAAAATTTCTTTTATTATTTGAATGAGCTATCAAGTTCAAATGATGGACTGTTTTTCGCATTAATCTACACAGTTGAGTTTCAGAAGAGGGGCCTCCCACATGTCCATATGCTTATATGGTTAGCCAAAGAGGATAAGCTAAAGTCAACATCTGACATTGATGAGATGATTTCTGCAGAGATACCAGACCCCAATCTAGATCCAGAAGGGTATGCTGCAGTGGTTAAGTTCATGATTCATGGACCTTGTGGTGTTAACAACCCCACTTCACCATGTATGAAAGATGGTAAATGTTCGAAGTATTTTCCAAAAGAATTCTGTTCAGAAACTTCGTTCGTCAAGTTTGGCAATGTCGTGTACGGAAGAAGAAATTCCGGCATTCAGGTTCAAAAAGGAAAGGCAATGCTGGATAATAGATATGTCGTTCCATACAATCGGAACTTATTGGTTAGAGCTCAAGCCCATATTAATGTGGAGATATGTCACAAGGGAGGCTTAGTGAAGTACTTATTTAAGTACGTTACTAAAGGACCAGATAGATCTCTTATTGTTGCAGAAGACTCGACAAGCTCAGTTCAGGTGCCATCAAATATAACAAAAAAAAACCAAAGACGAGATACAAGAGTTCATTGATTGCAGGTCGCTGTCCTCATACGAAGCTATATGGAGAATCAACGAGTATTCTATACACCACAGAGAGCCTAATGTGGTTCGACTTGGTGTACACATGGATGGACAACAGAATGTTTCATACAAGAGAAGGTCAAATATTCAAAATGTTTTGCAAAATCCAAGGGCAGGCAAAACTCATCTTACTTCATGGTTTGAACTTAACAGACATGATTGCAATGCAAGAAAGCTTACATATGCTCAGATACCAAATTCCTTTACATGGAATGAAGTATATAGTGAATGGACTCCAAGGAAAAGAGGTTTCGCAATAGGAAGGATAGCATATGTTCCTCCAGGAAGCGATGATATATTCTTTCTTAGGCTGCTATTGACCAAAGTAAGAGGAGCAACAAGCTTCCTCAATTTAAGAACAATACAAGGGGAGGTTTGTAGTACTTACGAAAGAGCATGTCAAAAGTTGGGGCTTCTGTCGGACTCTTCAGAATGGATTCAGGTATTACAAGAAATTGCAGCATCAAGTATGCCACACATAATACGGACTACATTTGTTTCAATGCTGATGTTCTGCGAGATACCCGATCCTAATGCTCTATTTGAATCTTCATGGAGGTTAATGAGTGAAGATCATGTTTATTCTCTTCGTAAACAGCTACACTCAAAAACTTTCCAGCCTTCAGATGAGAGACTTAAGAATTGGGTGTTACATCAGCTGGAAACTTTACTGAGGACTTATGGTTCTTCACTTCAGCAATTACATCTCCCAAGACCGACAGATTCATAACCTGACGATGGATCAAATCCCCTGATTAATGAGCATCTTAACTTTGATGATGATCAACAAAGGTTACTGGCAAATACTATGGTTAGCAAACTGAACACATAACAGCTAGAGGCTTTCACACTCATTATTCTCTCCATCAACAACAACCTTGGCACTTCATTTTTCCTATATGGCCATGGAGGAACAGGCAAGACTTTTCTCTACAATGCAATCATTGCAAAATTAAAAAGTCTTTCCAGAATTGCTATAGTTGTTGCCTCATCTGGAATAGCAGCCACACTACTACCAAACGGCACAACTGCTCATTCAAGGTTCAAGATTCCCCTTCATATAGACCATGCATCTACATGTTCCATAAAGAAAGGTACTCATTTAGCTGAGCTAATACGTGCAGCTTCATTGATTATTTGGGACGAAGCACCGATGACACATCGAAATGCATTTGAGGCTATAAGCAGGACATTTTGTGATTTGATGGACATACCACTATCAGGTCCAAAACACAAGTTGTTTGGAGGGAAAACAGTAGTCCTTGGTGGTGATTTTAGACAGACTCTACCAGTAATTTCAGATTCAGGAAGGGAACAAACAGTGGATGGATCCATCACAAGGTCATCATTGTGGCCCTTTTTTAAAGTGCTCAAACTGTCAAGGAACATGAGGCTTAATGATTCACAGGATAATAGAAACCTGGTCGGCTGTGGAATGAACTTTGGTGAGTGGATTCTGGCGCTAGGAGATGGAAGGCTTCCAACAAAATCCTTTATGGCTAACACACCTTCAGATTGGATTGAGATACCACAAATACTCTTGATATATGCTGGAAAAAATCCAATCGAGTCAATCACAAATGACATATATGACGCATTTGAGGAACAACACATGAGCACAGATTACGTAAGTGGAAGGGCAATCGTTACTCCTACTAATGCAGTTGTGACTGAAGTGAATGACTTCATGTTGCAAAAAATTCCTGGACATTGCCGTTGCTACTACAGTTCAGACTCTATGCAACTTGATACAGAGGTACCTCAGCTATTTGCTGAAACTTACCCAACAGAATTTTTGAATGCTCTTCAGTTCAATGGTGTTCCAGATCATGAAATAAGACTTAAGGTTCACAGTCTGATCATGTTGCTGAGAAATTTGAGCCCACCAAACGGCTTGTGCAACGGTACGAGGATATTGATTACGAAATTGGAGGAAAATATCATTGTTGGAAACATCATGGGAGGATCTTTTGACACAAAAGAGGTTGTTATACCACGAATAGTACTCAACGTAGAAGACAAACGCTGGCCCTTTATACTGAAGAGGAGGCAATTCCCAGTACGGTTATGTTATGGGATGACTATAAATAAGAGCCAAGGTCAAACGCTGGACAAGGTTGGAGTCTATTTGCCCAAACCAGTATTCAGTCATGGACAGCTTTATGTGGCAGCATCAAGAGTAAGATCTGCAGGTGGTTTGAGATTCTTGATTGAAAATGAAGAGGACATTCCAGCCAGTTACACGAGAAACATTGTATATTCAGAAGCCTTCACAGATATTGCACCTGGTTAATTTTGGAAGCATCGAAGAAGCTCGAAGTGACTATTATGAACTCTCCCAACTTTTTGAATTTTACGCCTAGAAAAATTTGTTCTTCCAGTTCTTGCGTTGTTCTTAACAAGAGACACGTTTTGTGTTTATTATTTCGAAACTCAAAGCTAGAAAGCAGTCATGAGTTATGATCAGTTAACATCGGTTCGGACTATCCAGAGAGAACTTAGAAAGAAAATCGATGAGCCCAACTGATACAACTTGACAGACATTCATCGCAGGAGCGTATTGTAGCCTTTTCTGTAAAAAGGCCTGATTCAATAGTTAGAACCCATTGCATACCATACAGAGCACAAACACGATGTCAAGGCCCAAACAATCGATCCAAAAAGGACTTACCCTAAGTTAACCCTAGCTTACATAAACTACCGATTGTTTTTTATGCCTTCTAAAATCAACCGCGCAGTCAAGATACAAACAAAAAAGGGAAACCAGGATCTCGAAGAACTGGAAGCATTCTTCTACCCAACTGATTTACAGTTGTATAGTACAACTGATACGTGAGATTCCGTGGACCCACACAAAATGGACCCGAATACATTGAATCTGGAAAGAAATCCGACAAGCGCATCTCGATTCCTATGCAAGTTTTTCCCATTTATTATTTATCGATTCGTCTTTAATCGGATTGCAGAGTCTATTGAATCAAGCATGTGCTTTCGGGGACTGCGTTTGGGAACAAACAATCGAACTGTTATAGCAAGACACGTCGTTACATGGACTGAGTTCCGAGAAGTGCCTTTATCCACATGGAAGAAAAGGACACATCACATGCTCTGGCTTGACAAAAAGGTTTGACTCCATATACCCCAACCATATTCATAAATATTCGTCAGAGCATTTGATTCAGTGTTAGGACAAAAGAACTTGCCAATATACAAACCCTGGACATCAATTAACCTACTGGCAAATGCTAAAAGAACAAAAACTCTTGACAACATATCTATCTACCATTGACTTTACAGAACAAATTGATCGAAGCACAAGTTGAAGAAGAAGATGCATCTGAGGTTTTTAAGAAAATAAAGGTTGGTTGCCTGCATGAACTACAAGATATTGTAGCAGGTCCAGCAAGGTCAGTGCAACGCGTTGTCCATCGAGAGTTACGCCTGCTCCTCACTTCAGATCAAATTAGGAGACACATTGAAGAAGGAAATGGACCCCAGCAATTCCCAGTAGGATCATACACAGCAGCCGATTTTTCCATTGTGCCTCAAACATCAGAAGACTTTGTCTGCCATTCAGGTAAATATATGTCTCTCTATCCATGATTAAGAACACCATTAAACAAAGCATAACAAATATTAAATCTATAGATGTTACAGGATGTGTTAGAAGACTAACTCATCCAGAAACAATTAAAGGAAGGATTCAGAAATTCGACCTGCTCATACAAGATGTCTGGTATGCACTTAAGATTGTACACTTTTTTTTACTTTGTCAAAATGTATAGTTAACGCATTGGTTTGCAATCAGTGGGGCAAAGGCTTATGTTTAATACAGTGGCCATGACATTGATGATTTTCAAAAGAATGCTCCAACAATTGAGTCAAAGTTACCACTGATTGTGACAATCAGATCAGTTAGTAGAGTAACTCCTAGACATAACAGTAAGTATCAGCATGAATTTCAATTCACAATTGCAAGCAAGCTCATCATCCATTCTTATCAGGACTGCTGCAAGGATGTCATGAACATGTGAGTTGCTGTATATTGGTTTACCCAACTGATTGGTTCAACTACTATCGAGTTAGTGATACTTACACATTTATTTTCAACGTGTAGCTTTCTTGCATGTCGCAAACCAGTATACTTCATCGATGATGCTACTTGCAAAAAAACTGGACACTTGCTGAGCAATCAACTGCAAAAGAAATCGCTGAGAGAGATAAAAGAAAGGATGGAGGACCTGTCAGATTTCACAGAGGTAAACGAACAAACACCAGCATTGACAACAGCTGTATATTTCCATCTGTTTACCTGTATAATACATCTGTCAGTTTTTGCAACAGGTTACTTACATGACATTGATTAACATTCCAAGGTTTATATACAGAAAAAGCATCTGCAAAGTTTGTGGAGAGAACACAGGGTAAGCTTTTGACCATTCTCCCATGTTTACACAAGGCATAATAATACTCTTTGTATAACCTAACAAAAAAAACTTTATTGCAAGACTGACATACAAACTGGAAGGGAAATGTCGCCAAGGAGGATCTGAAATAGATGTGGTTTTTAAGCATGAAGCAGCTTTGTCACTTATTCGTAAGTCACCGTCTGATTATCAGTTTCTGAAGAAGGACGAAATCATCGAATTGATCGCAAAGAACTGTAACAAAAAATATGCTGCGGAGTTGAATGTCGCATGGAAAAAAGTGGGGGACAGTGATTCAGACATGCAGCCAAAAGCGACAGTGCTCACCCTGTGGGACCGATCAGCATTCGAGAAATGATGTTGTCCTTCGAAGCTTGCCATTTTGATATCGTGCAAACAACAAAGGCACGAAACTTCTGAAAACATTTTGTCCTACTGTTTCCAAATCTTCAGTCTCCGCCATGGAACTTTTATTAGTTTAGTAGATATATCGTGGAGACTTGGCAACACTCCTAACTACATTCATGTTTATTCTGCAAACCCAGTCAATCTTTTGCATAATGACCACAGTTTTTATGTTTATGACAATGACAACATTTATGTCTATGTTTAGGACATAACAATTATGGTTATAGATTATATTAAATCCCATTTAAATTATGACAGAAATAGTATCCCGCAGCAGAGCGCGGGCTGAATCCTAGTCTTAAAGATAAAAATGTTGAATTGCTTTCTATTTTTTTTGTAAAAAGTTTCATGATTTGATGGTACAAAGATACCTTTTTAACTAGAGTTATACAAAGAGAAGAAGGAAACCAACCATTTTGGAAAGAAAAGTTTTTAGCCGGTTTACCTAGTCTCTTAGGAGATAAAATCGAAACAAAATCCAAGACACTTTTAATGGTCAAATTCCTTATGAACAAATTACTTACGGAGAACTTATTAGTTTTATTCAAGTAGAAGAATTACAAATTTGCTATGATTTAAAACTTCATAAACAAATCAAACGAGAACAAAAAATAACTCGAAAACAATTATGATCATTTTGTGCTCAATTTGATGAATCTTATTCACAATTTTATTCAAATCTAATTGTGAGAATGGTAGCACAAAACCTCATAAAAAACATTGTGATCATCCCTACCGATCTTTTAAAACCAAGAATGAAAAAACCCATTTTACTAGGCATCCTCAGCCAGATAAGGGACAACGATATAAAAATGTAAATAAAAACATTACTTGTTTTCATTATGGAAGAAGGTGTCGTATTTCCAAACATTGTTGTATAAAAAAAGAAGATCAATGCACTTAATCTTGATGAAGAAATTCATGACAAAATCAACAATCTTTCTCTCCACACTACTCTTCTAATGAGGATTCTTCTTCTTCTTCTTCTTCTCATAATGATGAGAATCTTCAAGCCTTACAATTTGATGACATCAATGATAGTTCTGAATCTCTATCATGTTTTAACCAAAGATCAAAAGCTTATTTTAAATCTAAACAATAATATTGATAATCCTCATCTCAAAGAAAAATATTTCAAAAAGCTTCATAAGCACATGGAGAAATGTGACTATTCCACGTAATAATCCATTTCATCAAGTTTCGACATATAGTGTCAAAGATATCCTTTCTCGACATAGTAATAACGATTCTCACAATCCTTCTCTTCTAGATTTTCAAAAAGAATTGGATATTGTTAAGAAATAAATTCAACAATTACCACATTTACAAAATAGTGATCATGAGATATTACAAACTTTAATAGCTTTTAATTTAGAAACATAGGAAATGCTAACTGATGAAGGTTTCCTATGTTTTCTATCTATCATTACTATCAAAAAATGGTATGTTATCATTAATATTCAAGTTTCTTATGATGTTACTTTAAGAACAGTTGCCCTTCTTGATACGGGAGCAGACATGAACTGTAACATCCCAGTATTTTAGAGTTGGGTTCGACCATAATTAATTAACGGTTGGTTTGACGGTTACGTACTAAGAGTTGCAGACGCGAATTAGAAATAATAATAATAATAATAATAACTATTATTATTATATTACTAAAAAAAAAGAAGGAGCCGCTCGGCCCATATTATTTTTCCCAGATCCCCTTTAACCCACCCCCAGAAAACCCTCAGAAAGGAACAAGAGCAGCAGCAACGCCACCTGGCCTGCACCACCAGCCAGCCTCCCATCACGGACCCTCCCTAATCGTCGAAGCCAACAAGCATCTGACCTAGCCCCCGGCCGCTGCACTTTATTCCCTCACTGATTCCTCCCAAAACTCGGTACCAACAGAAGCAGTCTCGCGGAAGCAGGCGATCCGTCGATCGTATCTCCATAGCCGAATCCCGACCCCATCCCTTTAGTTTTAGATAAGGATCATGAACTCCTTCGCGATTTCTAAACTCGATTTATCGATAGTCTAATCCGAAGCTCGTATTTTTTTAGCGGTGACGTTGAGGGTTCGATCAACAAGGAGATCAACGTCCCGGGTCATCCAACCTAGGCCTAGGCACGTTCTAGAGGTAAGGGAGCTCGATCCCTTTGTGTTAGATCGATCGATTTGGTGATTTTTCGTGAGGGTGCAATTCTGGGTTTTAGCAATGGGCGTTACAGGCTTTTAGTGACAGATTTTGGGTAGTCACTAAAGCTGCTGGAAATTTCTAGATGTTTTTAGATGTTTTAAATTGTTTTGAGCCTCTCTAAGATTTTTTCTGAATTTAGAAATTTTATAAATTGAACGACATCTAGGATATGATTGTGGTTTAATTTGATGATTTTTGAAGATGTATTTCTATTTTTAGAAATTGTTGTAATATTAATTTTAATTAAATAAAAACCTTTCCGAGAGATTTTTAAGGGTTTGATAATTTTCTTGGGTATAGGTGCTCATGATTGACATGAAAAAATTATTTTCCAAAATTATAAGAAGGTTCAAGTTAGGTGTAAAATTCGTCCAAGATAAAAATAATTAAGAAAAATAGTCGGTTCTGAAGGGAGTATTTCTAGAAAAATTTTGAAGGGGGTTAAGGGACCTTTGGGGTGACGTTTGAGGATGGGACTTTGAGTAGAGAGTGTCTGGGTAGATAAAAAGGAGGCTTTTAAATCGAGAAAGGTTGTCTTAGAGTATGAATTTCTTATTAATAGGTTTCCTGGGATAATCCGGCTAAGAAGGGAAAGAAGGTGAGAAAGTTAGCAGCGATCGAACTTCGTAGTCTCGCGTGATGAAGAGGTTCACACCGATTAGTAGGAGGGTAAGAGCCGCGTCGATTAGAGGCGGAAGGAAGGCCGAGAACTCGACATCAGTGATCGCCACTGGCAGGGGTAAAGTGATGGGGAGGCCCCAACCCTATCCTCCCAGACGAACCGGGTGTCGGCAGTTCGAATTTGGCCGCTGAATTGTGGCCCGAGGAAGGACCTTGAAGAGAATGGCGGTGGAGCTCCAATGGTTAGGGTCGTTGAAGAGGAAGACGAGGAACCGATAGAGGAGGAGCGAAAAGAGGAAAAACGCGCGGGGCTTGAGCGTGAGAATGCAGACGTTGATGCGACTAAAGATGTGAGTGTAAAGGGGGTAAAATCTCTGTCGTAGGTCTTTTAGTTTCCGCTTTTCGTTCAAGTTATTATTCAGTTAATTTTCTAGTATGCGCGATATGTGTGTGAGGCATCCCACCGCCTGTAAGGGTGGAGGCACGCGTTGTGCTATGTATGAATGTATGTGATGTTGTATGGATTGATGGTATGAGGAACCCCCAGGAGGTTGGGTCACTACTGGACGGCGAGACGTAACGCAGTAGTTGACGGGCATGGACTGGACGGCGAGACGTAACGCAGTGCCATTGCCGAGTTTGGGTATGCAACCGGACGGCGAGACGTAACGCGGTTGGCATACTAGGGTAGGACACCGGACGGTGAGACGTAACGCGGTGGTCCTAGTGTTTTCTGTTGAGATAAGGATAGAAGTCGAGAACTTTTATGAGTTAATGTTGAGATGAGTTGATAAGAATGGTTATTTAAGAGCAGAAAGCGAGAACGGGTTTCATGCTAGGAAGGCATTCCCCTAATAACGTGTTTAATAAGGAGTTTGCCTTGGGCAAAGACCTTAGGAAGTAACGACGAGACTAACCCCTTCTAACTCACCATGTTGAGGATAGTCTAGCAGAAGTGGATCACGAGAAGAAGCAGGGCGAGGCGAGCAACAGTACCAGCGTCGACAGGATATCGGAAAGCTCGTGAGCAGTCAAGTTAGATTAGTTAATTATTCTGTTTCATGGTGATACACCGTTAATTGCACATGTTTTTACCCTTATTCTTGAGCCGTTTGAGATGTTGATTCTCGTATTTTAGGCCGATTTCACGCTAGGTTGTGCTTGTTTGTGATATTTCAGGTCCTAGTAGGGCTGCTAACCGGTAATCCGGTTAATGTGTTAACCGATAACCGTACCGGTAACTGTGGTTATCGGTTAACCCGTTAACCGAATCAAACGGTAAACGGATGGAATTTTTGGGGGAACGGTGTATCGAGATCGGATAGGTAAAATACCGTCGGGAGAGCGGTATTCCGATACCGATTTGGACTAAGGAATCGCCAAACCCAATTACCCAAACGTCGGCATTCAGCAACCCATCAAAAGTCCAAAGCCAAACCGAAACCCTACCTAAGCAATTAACCTTAGACTTTGTAGAGTGCTTGCCCTACGCCCCTACCCTGCTGCACGAGAAGTCGAGAACGACTGCACAATCATCTAGTCGTCTCCGTCGCCGGCAACAAGCTGTCAAGCTCCATCCAAGAGTGACAGACACGACACAGTCCAGCAGGCACCAGCCGTCATCCTCACCGCCAGGCTCTGTTTCCGGCAAGTCCTTCCGTCGTTGCCCTGTTTCCGTCAAACCCCGTCGTCGTCGATCGAAACCGGTAGGCGGTAGTATCTTCGTCGTCCTCGTCGCTAGCGCAAGCTCCGGCCAAGAGACACGACCCAATCACCCAGAAGCTCGCCCTTCGTCGTTGTCCCTGTTTGCGTCGAACCTTGTCACCGTATGAGGTTAAACACTCGATTGCACAGCCCAGCAGCTCGCCCTCTCCGACTCTCCGTCGATTTGAAAGGTAATTGGCGTAGCCGAGTACGTATTCAATTATTTTAGTTTGATAATGTTAATGTATTTGGATTTTCGCCATTACCATTTACCATGGTCCATTGATTTGTGCTTTGTGACTTTGTCGACTGTCGTAGTCTCTTGTATGTAGCCTGTTGCCGAGCAGAGAAGCATGGGTCCATGGTTTTTGTAATTTGTACTTTTGTAGTTTTGTTGATTTTTTAGGCTTGCTTGCAGGTGAAGCAGAAGGTAGAAGCAAAGCAATATATAATAAAGTGAAAAAACAAGGGGTGTACAGCCGATCCCCACAAAGTCAAGGGGTGGTTTTTGGTTTTTTGTTACTTGAGAAACAAAGTGAAAAATGTAAGATAGTTATTTAATGGTTTATGGTTGGGTGATTTTTGTTTTTTGACATGTCGGCAATGGCATTTTAATGATTTTTATTTTTTTATGTTTTTTTACTTTTTGTTATAGGACAAAACATTCTCGTCCTCGTAAAGGAGATGGTCCGAAAAAAAGTGGTTCAGTTCCTCCTCGAACCACTTCCAAAATATTGGGTACTCGTGTTGGAGTTGCAGAAGGGAATCAAGGGAATGTCTCATCTAGTACACCTACACCTACCACAGGCATTGAATCTGCACCTGCTACTGCAACACCTGCAGTTGCTACGCCAGCGGATGGAGTAGCGGATGGAGTTGGTGAGCCCAATAAAAATGTCAAGGGACCGGGAAGGAAGAAGAGATCCCCGTGGTGGGATTATTATGATGATGCTCTGGTGGATGACTACCCATATGGTAAATGCAAACAGTGTGGAACTTTGATAAAAGCTCACTCGATCAATAACGGGACTACTGGTTTGAAAAACCATCACTTGTCATGCGAGAGAAAGAGGAAGGCAGCCAGTGGTCAATCACTATTGAATTATCAGCCTGGTGATGGTGAGGTAGGCTCTCTTACTCCATGGAAGTTTGATCAACAAAAAGCTAGAACTGCATTAGCTGTAATGATCATCTTGGATGAGCTGCCATTTCGCTTTGTTGAGCATGAAGGGTTTAAGAGTATTAGGCGGTAACCCAACCATTGTTTGTGATACCTGGAAGACAGACAATAAGGCAGGATTGTTATATAATCTTTTTGGAGAAAAAAGAGTTGTCATCTGAGTTCTTCAAATCCAAGTGCAAAGGAAGAATTTCTATCACCACAGATACATGGACTTCTGATAACAACCAGAACTTCATGTGTGTAACTGCTCATTTCATTGGGAGTGACTGGAAGCTGCAGAAGAGGATCATTAGCTTTGTTCCCATCACTAGTCACAGTGGGAAGGATATTGCAGAAAAATTGGCAGAATGTCTACAAGATTGGAAAGCACAACATTTGTTCTCCATTACCATGGATAATGCTTCTTCTAATGATGTTCTTATAGAGTGTATGAGAACAAAGATGAAAGAGTGGGGAACATATTTTCTTGGTGGGAAGTATTTGCAATTTCGATGTGTGGCACATATAATCAATTTGGTTGTGTTAGATGGGTTGAAGGAGGTTGGAGTTGCTGTAGAAAGGGTTCGAGATTGTGTGAAATGGGTGAAGTCATCACCAGGTAGAAGTGCAAAGTTCAAATCTGCCATTGAATATCTACAAATGGATGGAAGAAGACTTGTATCTTTGGATGTTCCAACTAGGTGGAACTCAACTTATTTGATGTTGGAATCTGCTGAAAGGTTTGAGCTTGTTTTTAACTTCTTGCATGCGAGCCCCAATGATTCTGCTTTTCGGGATTATGTGGACTCAAAGAGAGGTCCTCCAACTAAGGAAGATTGGAGCAGTATTCGGCGGCTAATGAAGTATTTGAAGTTTTTTTATGAGCTCACCTTACGGGTATCGGGTATGTGAACAGAACTCCACCTATTCAAATTCATGGTTTTTACTTTTATTAACTTGTAATATGTGAATAATTTGTTGTTATTTTTTGATGTATTAGGAACATCTTATGTGACTGCTCATACTTTCTTCAAAGCTATTGCTGACATCTATGAAGTGTTAGAACTTTTTAAGAAAGACATAGATGTAGAGATACAGCGGATGGCAGAAAGAATGGAGGCAAAGGTACCAAAGTATTGGTTTGAGAATGATGATGATGAGGTGGAGAACCTAAGGATAAATAGACTGGTTTACATGGCTTGTGTGCTAGATCCTAGGCTTAAATTGGCTTATTTGTCTTGGATGTGGTGTAAGATGTATGGGAAGAAGAAATGAGATGATTTGGTGAAAGATGTGACTGCAGAGATGACTGCAATGTTTGAGGTTTACAGATTGAAGTATGCACCTCAACCCTCCGAGCCTACTGTTGAGGCCATTCCTAGTGTTGATGATGGATCTGCATCTTATGGAGGGACATTTGATGCTGAATTCAAGAAGATGAGAAAGGAGCAACTTCAGATGGGGATTCGAGGTTTTTCTGAGCTAGACATCTACTTAAGATATGCTAATAATGCTATTAACGAGGATGATAATGATATGAAGTTTGACATCTTGCTGTGGTGGAGTAAGAACGGCGTTAGATATCCTATTCTTTCCCAGATGGTTAAGGATATCCTAGCTGTTCCAGTCTCCTCTGTTGCCTCAGAGGCCGCTTTCAGTTGTGGAGGTCGAGTGCTCAGCCCGTTTAGGTCTTCGTTGAGCCCCATCATTGTAGAGGCTTTGATTTGTGCTGAAGATTGGATAAGGTTTGAAGGAGGGAAGAAAGCAGAAAAAGTTGATGATAAAGAAGATGAAAATCAAGACCAAATCGATTATGAAAGTGGTAAGAAATAAGAATTCATAATTTAATTTATTTTTAAGTATTCCTTTACTCATTTCCCAATAATATATTATAAGATGAATTCTAACAATTTGTATTTTTTATTATATTTAGTCACTACTAACTTCCAAGCTCGGATGGAAAGTGCTACTAAAGGTGACAAACAAGGTTTACCTGTTGTGCTGGAGGAGGAGGAGGAAGATTCAGACGAGGACGAGGAGGACCAAGATGAGGAGGATAATGGTGATGATACCCTTCGCACCACTTTGAAGCAACAAGGTTTTGTTGATGTTGGTGGTAGCGGACAAGGAGGAATTGGTGGCAAGTGAGGATCTAGTGATTCTATTTTTTATCGTCATTTTTTATAACTTAATTCAAACATTTAGAAGCAGCAGGCCAGGCTACTCCCTTTGGAATGATAAATTTATAGCTACGTTACGTAGACGTAGTACTAGACTACTAGTAATTACTACTATAATGCTATTTTTATTTTCAGTTTTTGGTATTTGCTCTTTGGAATTCACTTGTTTGATTTCTGTTTTTTTTTCATTAGCCGACCAGACAATTTGAAATTCAGAATTGATGTGATTTGTCTCTTTAATCTTTATTCATTACTTACTTATTTACTTAGTTATTTGTCTAATTGTCTCATTGTAAATTTGTAATTATTTGTTTCATGCTAATGGAATAATTGTTTCATTTGTTTGTTGATTTTTTTCCACTTTCCACTGATCCGAATGGCCACACAAGAGTCAAGACACAACCCTGCGTGGCTGCGTCCCTGCCTGCCAACAGTGCCAGGTGCCAACGCCCAGCTGTCAGCCTGTCACTCATCTCACTGCCTGCCACACAAGTGGCCATCCCTTTCCAGATTTCCGACCGAGGGGCAGCAGACAACAGAAATTGTTCGGGAATTCGGGAAACCATTTCCCTAACCGAGACCGGCTGAGTTCGGTTGGCGGTATACCGAACCGAATCGGTAACGGGACTCGGCGCATGAATTTGGCCGTCCGGTATACACGATACCGATAAAACGGTAAACGGTTAACACATTAGCCGTACCGTTAGCACCCCTAGGTCCTAGTACGTGAATGAAGGTTTGGGAACGAGTTCGGGGTCCATTGGACAAAGTTTGGGCGTTTGGCGAGAAGCTGAGAAGCCACACGGGCATGCCTAAAAGCCACACGGCCGTGTAGGGGACCCCTTGTGGCCATGTGGAAATTCCAGGGAACTCACATGGGCACCCTGGAAAGCCACACGGCCGTGTGTGTCGTGGCCGTGTGGGATGGCTGAAGTCACTTAATCGAAACTCTGCGTTTTGCACACTCACACGGGCAGCCTGGGAAAGCCACACGGCCGTGTAGCCTGCCCGTGTGAGTTGGGAATTCTGGTTTTATCCAATTTCGAGGCACAAGTGAGGGGATCGACTTTTCAGAGCAAAAACAGAGCCCTAGAGAGAGAAAGAGCAAAGAACACACCCTAGAAGCGATCTTGGAGCTGGGTTTCATCAAATCGAGCTTGGAGATCATCATAGGAGTGAAAATCATCATCCCAGAGCAGATTCTTCCCATTGTTATGAGTATGACTGCTTTGTATTCTGTTTCTCTCTCTCTCTCTCTCTCTCTCTCTCTATGGAGTAGACCCTTCTCTCCCTTGGGTATGAAGAACCCCAGTTCCATGTGTTAGGGATCATGATTGTAATGACTTGGGATTGCTATACTGTTTGGTTTTAATCGAATGATGCATGATTCATTGAATTGATTGACGTCTGATAAGCTTTTCTTGATTTCTGCTGCAACCTGAGATAGATAGAATCTGATTAGGTTGTGAGAGCTTCTTCATTCAGTAGTAGTAGATTGGCTATACGAGAGTTAGGCAGTCTACTGCTTTGTACTGGAATCCAATTCCAGTAGTGGAGTTCTATGCTTATTGCTTCAGCTTTCTATCCCGGTGAAGACTAGTTGTCTGCCGGGTAGTTAGACTGAGAGGGCTTGGTCAGCTTAAGAGATTCCAAGCTACTGTCGGATCTTCCGTAGTTTAATCAACAGTAAATCAACCCAGGGTAATTACAACTGAGACCTAACTAAGGAGCTAGGGGGACTCATTCCCGAGTGACTCTTCCTTTGCTTCAGAAAACCGAACCAATTCCTGCTTTCTTACTGCTTTTAGTTAAAACAACAATCAATCAACTTAGTTGGCTAGATAATAGATAATCACGGAGTAGGCAGTAGATCTAGACCCCGGGTTGATAATTAGAACTTGCCACTATTCTTCATTTCCGGACTGCGATTACACTTTGTCGTAGTTTGGTGTTGTGTCATAGCGTGTCACATGGTTATTAGTATAAACTGGAGATTCTGTGTTAAGTCGTTTTAAGTGTTTGAGATTGAGAATTTTGCCCAAGTGTTGGAACTGGTGCATCTCCATCAGTCCCAGCACCGGGCGATCCCGTGTTAGAACTGAGGGATCTTGTGACTACCTTGGCGAGCACCAGTACCCAAAATTTCAACAAATTGGAGCAATTCATGGAAGTGGCTGCAGGTAAATTCATGGAGATTGAAGCTGGCCAGAGAAACCTGCAGGCACTCCTGCAGGATATGGATACCAAGATCAGGCACCTGGCAGATGCCCTTGCTTCCCGACCGGCTGGCACACTTCCTGGCCAACCCCTACCGAATCCTAGAAATCACAAGGAGGGGTTGCACGCCATTATGTTGCGAAGTGGGACTGTGACTGCGGATGCACCGCACAAGAGTGCCAAGAAGGTGACCCAGATCACCCCTGAGCCGGAAGAAGACCTGGTGATGGAAAAGGAGCCAGAGGATCAAGCTCCAAAGCCACAACCTGTAGTGGCTCAATATTATCCTAAGCTCCCTTTTCCCACCAGGATTCACAAAGACAGGCTAGAGGCAGAGTTTGGCAACTTCTCGTCCATGCTTAGGAAGCTACATGTTCAAATACCCTTCATGGAGGCACTAGCTCAAATGCCTAAGTATGAGAAGTTCCTGAAGGAACTTCTCTCGAAGAACCGGAGGTTGAGCGAGCTGGCCACTATGGAGCTCAGTGAGGAGTGCTTGGCCATTCTGCAGAACAAGCTTCCGCAGAAGCAAAAGGACCCAGGTAGTTTCACTATCCCGTGCTCTATAGGTAAATTGCATGTCGAGAGGTCCTTGGCGGATCTAGGTGCTAGTATTAATGTGATACCGTATAAATTGTTCAAGAAACTAGGCCTAGGTGAACCCAATGCAACAAGGATGAGTGTTCAATTAGCTGACCGATCTATAATTCATCCTAGGGGCATAGTGGAAGACCTTCTGGTTAAGGTGGGCAGATTCTTTTATCCTGTGGATTTTGTTGTCCTGGACATCAATGAAGACACAGAAGTGCCCCTTATACTCGGAAGGCCTTTCCTGGCCACCGCCAAGGCCCTTATAGATGTGCATGACGGGACCTTAGTCTTGAGGGATGGCGAGGAGCAAATAACGTTTTCCATTGCTAATACTCTTCCTGCTTCATCACCATTGCATGTTGTTTCTCACCAAGAGCACGAGTCTGTCGTGTATCCGTCTGTGCTTCCTATTTTGCAGGATTCCCCTCTCATACCTTCGCCGCCACTCCCGTCCATGCCTTTACCAAAGGAAAAGATCAGGGAGGAGTGGCGGCCGAAACTGCAGGTAACTAAGCCTGCTCACAAGGAAGCCGAAGACCACTATGAGCGGGTCCCGCTTCCTGAGCCTCGACCACCCTGGCCATCCGAGTATTCACTCGCTTGCATCCTACCGGATGGCCAGGTCGAGTTGACGAGTGCTGGTGGTCACACTCTCCGTGTGCATGGCCACCATCTGAAGCTGTACCTCAAGAGCGATGCGGATCCGCTCTTGAAGGCACCTGCTCCTACACCTCTCTAAGCATCCACCCTACTGGCGTCCAGCTAAAAGACGATAAAGAAGCGCTTGTGGGGAGGCAACCCCACCAATGTTTGTTTTTCCATTCGTTTGTTTTTCGGTTTGTCCACTTGGAACTATGGTTTCTATCACCCAGTGTGTTTTGATGACTCTAGACCTGCTGACTGGTCCCATTTCCAGTCCCCCGACAGTCCATATTCCAGGTAACATCATTCCTCCTTGATCGTTCCTCCTCGACGAGATATCGGAAAGCTCGTGAGGAGTCAAGTTAGATTAGTTAATTATTCTGTTTCATGGTTATTAGTATAAACTAGAGATTCTGTGTTAAGTCGTTTTAAGTGTTTGAGATTGAGAATTTTGCCCAAGTGTTGGGCCTTTTCGTTAAAAATTCTTAAATAATGTCCGTGTTTTTATTTTAAAATGTGGTTTGGGTTGCTCCGGAGTAACCGGTTTTTGGTTTGAGTTATGGTTTGGTTTCAAAAGGATTGGGTCATGTCATGAACTGCATCCAAGAAGGATTAATTCCTACTAATACTATGAAAATACTCTTGAGCGACTATCTACTGCTAACTCTCAACCTCTTCAAATCCAATATAAACTTTCTAATTCCATAATTTGTCACTAAAATGTTGAGTTCAAAACTCCTTTTGTCCTAGTTCGTGACATGCAACAAAGGTGATCCTAGGGACACATTTTTTAAATCTTCTAAAACCTTTTACCATCACCGACTAGGGAATTAACACTGTTGAGTTAGGCAACAATGTTGAATTCTTGTTTCTCCAAAAATCAAAAGTTTGAAACCTAAATGTTTTGAGACATTCTTCTATTAAATATATACACCATATAATTCGTTGTAAAACTAATCAAATGTCTTATTTGCATGATGAGATACATTTACAACGAATTTTACAACACTTTCTCAACCCCTTTTGCAAAGATGAGTCAACTCTTTAAAAGAGTACATTGAAAAGTCTATTTGCGTTGATACACCCAATGCTTTTTGTCATAAAAAACAACATCATGTTGATCTCTCTTATAAAAAGGATTTCACAGAAAAACTCATTCCCATCAAAGTTAGACCTATCCAAATGAATTCTAATCTTGAAAAACATTGTCGACAAGAAATTCAAGAATTACTAAAAAAGGGTCTTATCTGACATAGCCAATTCTCTTGGAGTTGTTCTGCTTTCTACGTCATTGATAATGCAGAAAAGGAACCGAGCATTCCTCTTCTTATTATCAACTACAAACCTTTAAGTAAGGCTCTAAAATGGATTAGGTATCCCATCCCAAACCAAAAGGATCTTCTTGAGAAACTTTCACAATCCCTAATATTTTCTAAATTTGACATGAAATATGGATTTTTGCAACTTCAAATCAAAGAAACATATTTCTATAAAACTTCTTTTACAGTTCCCTTTGACCAATATAAAACTCCTAACCAAATTTTAGACAAAAATCCATTACAACGGTTCTTGGGTAGTTTGAATTAGGTTTAATACCGCTTGGATACCCAAATTATCAAGAAAATGTCATTTGTGTCCCGAACTATTAAATATTCCATTTATGTCCCAACATATGATAGTTGTGTGTCATTTATGTCCTGACGATTTTGTCAACCGTTATAGATAACGGCTGACCAGACGGTGGTCAACTCGATGTTGACTTAGGAGTGGAATCGAGGAGCGATTAAGACGATCACAAGATTTTGTAACTTTTATTTTTTTCTTATTTTAATAATTCTGATAAAAATAAAAATAAAATCTATATTTAAAATTCCATATCAGATGCCACGTCAATACTGAATGAATTTTCTGTTAAAATATTGACGGGCAAACTCAGTCAACACTAACAGAAAAATAGTTCAGGACATAAATTTTATATTGAATAGTTCGGGACACAAGTGGTACTTTCTTGATAGTTCGGGTATCCAGTGGTATTAGCCTTTGAATTATTTCCTTGACTTTTATCACAATATCAATCTTCATTGTAAACCTATCCATGAAAGTTTAAAGAAGAGTCCCCCTCCCTGGAGTGACGAGCATACCAAATAGTTCAACAAATTAATAGGCAGGTTCAGAGTCTCCCATGCCTTCACATAAGTGATCCTTGTCTCCCTAAAATTGTCGAAACAGATGCCTCTGACCTAGGATATGGAGGAATAATTAAACATATCCAAAATGATAAGGAGTTGTTAGTACGTTTCACTTCTAAACATTGAAACCCTACCCAAATCAATTACTCCACTGTAAAAAAAGAACTGCTTGCTATAGTTAGCATGATTTGCTCAATCAAAAAAGTTTAGTACACATTGATTGCCAACAACAAAGTACATTTTGGAAAAAAGATGTTCAAAATCTTGCTTCTAAACAAATATTTGCACGATGGCAAGCCATCCTTAGCATTTTTTATTTTGACATAGAATTTATAAATGGTTCTTCGAACTCTCTTCCAGACTTCCTTACTGGAAAATTTTAGCAGGGAGGACGAAGTGTGGAAAACTCTCAGGCTTTCAATCCTCAGTCATAATGTCGCCTACCACCAGAATGCGAGATAAGAAGAAAATCAAAATCAAAACTTGGAGAGAGATCTTTGACGATGAACAAAGGATCCCTTATCATTCAAGTGAGTATGAAGAGAGTTATGATGATTTAGGTTCACACTTAAGCTCTTTCAAAGCTTTAATCAATCTTGATAAGCTTCTCTCGTAGCTCAGAATTACCTTCAGAAATTTATTCCCGTTTCAAGGTATAAACAAAAGCTTCCTACTGAAGCTTCAACTTCCTCAACTATTTTCCCAGCTAAACTATTTCTTTCAAATAATCAAACGTCAACTGGCATCCTACCCCCACCCATTTCATTAGAAGAAACCAAACAAATCTATCAGCAACATCATCTTGATGTCGCAACTACCTCAACAAAGGTGGCATTTTCGATAGCCCCTCTCAAAACCGTTTTCCCTAAACCCAAGAGGTGATTTCAAACATATTTTAAGAAAAACACTTTTCAGCCCATTTTCGTTGTCGAAGATGGTTTCTACCATCAATATCCAAATATTACTGCCAAACACGTCCTCAATAAGTGGTTCTTCAAACCAAGATCCCTCAACAAAACCCAAAAATATTATGAACTTATCCCCATAGAAATTGGATCTGTCACCTTTTCCCCAACCCTTCAGACAAAACATTCAATACCCACTCAACCTGCAAAATCCACCAAATTATTCACACTAGCCAATGGCCTGCTAGCCCAAACACCAACCAAAAATTTCCTGCTACTATTGCCCTTAATCACCCACAAATCTTCCAATCTTTCAATTATTGGGATTGTTATGATGTTTGGATCAATACCTTCTTTACGCAAAACCATATGTACCGACACTCCTGGAGTTTTTTTTTTCTCGGATTACAAAAGTCCCATTTTATGCACTGGTGTGATCTTTTTGGGCCAACTAAAAATATCTATCCAACTGAGATACAAGTGGGATATTAAACCTTCTGCCAAAAATATTCTTGTTCATGATTACCCCTCATCAAATTTTGTTACTACATCAAAGTTCCATTGATTACAGTCTTGGAATTCAGTTACCAAACTTGTGCCGTCACAAAGATACTCATGTTAGGCCACAACTTCAATACCAAATATTGGGCTGCAAATCCTCGCCCAGAACAGGCCTACAAACCTCAAGTCCTCCAATGGTTCAATAAAAATCCTGAACTTTCCAAAGTTATATAGAATCCTGAGTGCAATTTTGGTAAACAAAATCCTCAATCAGCGCTCTATTAGATGGAGCCAAGACTGAAGAAGAATACTTCCAAATTCTCAAAGATGCGGGGTCTAGCTCAATTTCTAACGCAGATTCCATGTTCCAAAACCATGATCCGGATGAAGAAGTGCTTGGCCCTTTGCCAAGAAAGAGCACTAAATTGAAGACAAAGAAGAAGTGACCTCATTTCTTCTTCCACTAACTTGAAGACAAAGAAGAAATGACTCCATTTCCAACTTACTATCGCAAACACAAAGAAGAAGTGACTCCACTTCCAACCCACTCACTTTGGTTATGGAAAGAAGACCAGAACTTATGTATTTATCTTTACTTTAAAACTATAATTTTTTATGGCATCTAACATAACCAACCAAGTGTCCACATTGTCATCATTATGTCTTTCATTTTATTTACCAAAAGGAGACTCCATTCCTCAATGTAAGGAGGCTCCCTTCACTTGTTGAAGTTGAGTTGTTTTGAGTTTGAAATCGATTTTGAGGGGCTTGCACAACCACCACCTCTTGGGTTTTGGTAAAAACGGTTTCAAGAGGGGCTATCAAAGATGCCACCTCTGTTGAGGTAGTTGCGACATCAAGGTGATGTTGCTAATAAATTGTTTGGTTTCTTCTTAATTGGGTAGGATGCCAATTGGCGTTTGAGTATTTGATAAAAATAGTTTCGAAGGGGAAATTGTTGAGGAAGTTGAAGCTTCACTAGGAAGCTTATGTTTAGACCTTGAAATGGGAATAAATTTCTGAAGGTAATTTTGTTGGCTTCTTCCCTGCACTCAAAAAAATGAGTGCACACAATGCACTCAACAATAAAAGTGGCCTTAACACATCAAATTTTGAATTTTAATTGATAGCATTAGTATGATATGATGATATAACATAAGATCGCAACTAATCAATCCATTATCCTAACCCCTTAACCTTCAATTTTGAATACAAACCTAGAGCCCCAAATTATAAATTCTAACCTCAAATCTCTAAACATTTAAAACTTCAAATAAAAGTAAATCTTGAATGATTTTTGTACAAATTCATGTTTTTTTCTTGTCCACCATATCACAACTAACTATTGAGATGTTCTGACATGAATCACCTGTTGAGAATGACGATTATGAGGCGAGTACATTGAATGCAAAAAAAAAAAAAAGTACACCGAATACAAAATCATATATATTTTATAATTTGAATTAGAAAACTAGGAACTGAGATTCATACATAAGAGATTAGAATATCGTGTAATGCCCCAATTTCCACGTAATTCAATATCTAAATAACAATAATAAATGGAGGTATGCTAACCTTATAGTTTTGTCCTGGGTATACTATATGGTATACTAATAATACTCAAATCATTCGGTATATAACGAGGCAAAATTATTCCATCCATATGACACATTAGAGTTACGCTGGTGGCTTGTAAACCTCACCTTACCGACAAGTTCGCTAGCCGAAGACAGTGACAGCTTCAATATTCGATCCCAAAGAAATTAAGCAGAAGATGCATAAATACATGTCATAACAAAACCATTCCCAAAAACTCAACTACAATAAACAATATGATGTATTATAAAAACAAAGCCGGCCACTTATTCGTCAATAAATAACAAATGGCATGTATGCGCCTACCCGTTACATTGTTGATTAATTTTTGGTTTACCCATAAAAAGAGGAATTTTACGGGATGGAATAGGGTGCTAACAACAATTAGTAAGGGTATCTTCTTTTCATTCTTCTTTAATTTCACTAAAATCTACCCATCAAACCGACTCCCTTCCCTTTTGCCTCAGCTTCAGCTCATCGACTGCTCCATGTAACCAACGATCGCGCTTTAACCGTCGCATCTTCACCATTATCAATTGCGCCATTGCCATGTCAACGCTACAACCCTCTATCTTGCACCTCCATTGTCGTTGATGCGCACCGCTAGTACAACCATCGACCTTATGTATGCCATATTGTCATAGCTGCTTTATGAGTTTTGTGATGTGGTCAGCTTTATACTGATCTGCTTTAGAAAATTTGTGGCAAGTTTTGAATTTTCTTGTATGCTTTATAAGTTTTGTGGTGTGGTGAGTTTTTTATTTGTTTTATGAGGTTTATGGTCTATTTATGTTTTTTGTGGTATGATTTGTCGTGTTTTCTGTCCGAGTTTTTATATGAAAAAGACATCGGTGCCCCTCCATTTAAAAATCCGCATTAAATTATTACCAAACCTTTCAGCATAGAAAGTTTGTGAAAAGGGAAATTCATATTGACTGGATTGAGTGTTAGCACCATAGTACCATACTAACAAATTAGGTGTCAGCACCCTATTCATGGCCGAATTTTACCATGCTTGTTACTGTCGGTGCTTTTGTTGACAAAGAAATATTAATTATGGAACAAATTGAACTTATACTTTTCAAATTATGATAAAATTCAATTTTTACTTATATGTTTTCGTATAAAAACATTTATAGTACAAACTGGACCTGTATTGTTAGCGTTATTGTACAAATTCAGGAGTTACCTGGAAGCACCAATGCTTCATAGCATAGTAGAGGACGAGCTGTAGATCTAGACTTTCATAGTTAAAATTTCATTTTCAATTGCTAATATTTGTTTAATATGATTATATAGCATAGAAATTTAAAACTATTCAGTGAAATTTTGACTCATAAAAGTTTCCTTGCAAAAGAGTCATTTGTTACATGAATCCAAATAAATTGTGCACGACAATTTTCAGAGATACTTGAAGTATAGGTAAATTGTAAATATTTTTCGCATAAATTCACAGGTTTTCATTCATAAAAAAAAACTTCACAGGTTTTCATTACAAAACTCGTACAATTAAAGGTTGCGGTCATTAGTGATGGCAATTTGAACCCGCCCCGCGAGTATTATTCGATCAGGCTCGTGACGGGCGGGTATTACCCGACCCGCAGTAACATTGGGTGGGGCATGAGTATCTACTTTCAACCCGTCCTGCGCTGCCCCGCCACGTTCTTGGCCCATTCTACCTCAATTTCTTACAATATCTATACATATTTTTCCTATTTTGACTTTTTTTCAACTAGTTAGAGTCGATCTTTCAACTGGTTAGACTCAATTGCTCATTCTATTATCACTATTTTTCATTCATAAAGTGTTTTTTCTCCTTCGTTTTATCGTAAAAGATAAAATTTACATGTGTTTTTTTGCAAATAATATGTAAGAGTGGATCGACCCACCCTGCCCAGTATCCGCACATATTTTACCCGCCTCGATCCGTAGTAGTGTAGGACGGGACATAGATATTGAGGTACCCATCCTGCCCCGCCGCATTACTATCAGTAGGTCATTTTGAGACGAATCCTTATGGTCAAAATGACAAGTATGAAACACCAAAAACAGAGAGTCAACATTTCTGCATCCTAACAAATAATTTTTACAACAACTAGTTGTTAAATAGATAACAACGGAAAATTGATACTTTGGCGAACGGCCCAACAACAGTACTCTGCCGGCCCATCTCAATTTCTGGCAACTATAAAAGTGAAGCCCTCCCCAGCAGCGTTTCCATATCCCCTCCACAGTCCACACCAATTTCTCATTACAGTACTACTGTTACTGTTGAACCAAAACCCAGGCATGGAAGAGATCAAGCACAGCCATGTCCAAGTCAGGGGGCTCAATCTTCACCTCGCCGAGATCGGCACTGGTACGTTTTACTTCACTAATCACAGCATTTCACCATGTAAATTAGCTCCATTTAGATGAATGTAGCTTTGAATTTGTACGTGTTAATATATATAATGGTGGGATTGATTGCAGGTTCTGAGGTTGTGCTTTTCCTACATGGATTCCCTGAGATATGGTACACCTGGAGGCATCAGATGGTCGCCGTCGCGAAAGCTGGGTACAGGGCCATTGGCTTCGATTTCAGGGGCTACGGGCTCTCCGACCAGCCGGCGGAGCCCGACAAGGCTAACTTCCTCGACTTCCTTCACGACACCATTGCCTTGCTGGACCTTCTCGCCATCCCCAAGGTACGTTTATGCCTCCTTCATTCATCCTACCATTTATTTTCCCCACCTTAATCTTAATTATTTCATTCATTCATTCATTCATTACCTATTGTATTCTTGTTTAACCAAAAAAAAAAAAAAAATCGATCAGTATCGTCCAGTAGAACGTTATAATCTCGACTGATTTGTCTGGGATTAGTTCAGTTCGTCACTCGTGTAACAAAAGTTGAAAACTAGGCGATGGTATGACTAGAACAAATTCATTTTGCTCGTAATGACACTAGTGGAGCTTTGACCCAATTAAACTAAATCGAATATCGGGATCAATTATGAGAGATGTTGTACAATGACGTCATTGATTTAAATAAGACAAATTTGAAACAGTAGTAAATGATTAATGGTGACATGATTGAACCTGGTTGGTGAGCCAAACAAAAAAAAATATGGAAGAAGTAGGTGAGCCATAGCCCACGTTTTTTATATAGAGTCCTTTTTGTTATTTACATTTCCACAGGTAGTTGAACATGGACTGTTGAACCGAGCAAACGGAATCCCAGCTATGGTCCAAACTCCAAACTATGAAAATGGACGAATCTTAAGCGGTTGTTGGATGGATATGGCGACAGTATTATAAATAAGAGATCACGTTATCCATTCAATAGTCACGAAACATACAACGCACGACGACGATCTTGCAATATTGAACTATAAAATCATAAACACATCATAATTTGTCTCCTAGAGAGCTGCAGAAGAGTGTTTTTTGTTTTAATGTTAGTTAGTTAATTGAATTCTATTGCAATATGGTGAACTAAATAACAGGTGTACCTGGTCGGAAAGGACTTCGGAGCGATCGTGGGATCCATGGTGGCGGCCGCACACCAAGACCGGGTGGGCGGCTTCATCACCCTGGGCATCCCTTTCTTGCTACCAGGTCCAGACGGCATCAGGAATCACCTCATGCCCAACGGCTTCTACATCAACAGGTGGCAGGTGCGTAATGTCTATCTAATTAACTAACTAACTAACTAACAATAGCACAACTGATTCGGCCACCTTGGAAACCAAACTCCAACAGGAGCCCGGGAGGGCCGAGGCCGATTTTGGGAGGCTACAAGTGAAGACAGTGATTAAGAACATCTACACTCTCTTCTCTGGTTCCGAGCCACCGGTGGCTCGAGACGACCAAGAGATCATGGACTTGGTCCCGCTGTCCGCTCCTCTGCCGCCGTGGTTCTCCAACGAGGACCTTCAAGCTTATGCTTCCTTGTACGAGAAGTCAGGGTTTCGTGTCGCTCTCCGGGTTCCATACAGGTAAATGCATGCGCGCGCCCGACAGCTTAAAACAAACAACCCGTTTCGATTTGGCTGATGATCACCATATGTATCATCCTTTTGGTTTGTGTAGGACGCTGGGGATGGATTGTGGGATACGTGACCCAAAAGTCACGGCTCCTTCGTTGCTGGTCATGGGGGAGAAGGACTACGTCCTCAAGTTTGCTGGAATGGAAGACTACATAAGGAGTGGGGCGGTGAGGCAATTCGTGCCCGATCTGGAGATCGTCTTCCTGGAAGACGGCAACCATTTTTCTCAGGAGAAGCTTCCGGAGAAGATTAATGAACTCATCATCGGCTTCCTCGACAAGTACAAGAAGAACTGAAGAACAAGGAGGTGGTGGTGGTGGTGGTGGTGTTTTCAAGCACCCGATGTGTTGGTGCAGATCGAAGATTATCTGTTAAGGTTTCTTTGCCAAGAAACCAAGCTTTTCAAATACCTTATTTAGCTGCAACCTTCCTTCTGTTACGTTCTAAGAGATGCTGATAGATTTAAGGAATCGTAACTCTATTATTGATGATACTCGCAAATGCCAAGATTTAAGCAAGTTATTGTACTATGATACATTTTTTTTTTTTATCTAACAAAGAAACATCTTACACAAGATTCAGTTCCAATATGATCCAAGTGGGTTCTCCTACTCAATCAAGTTCATAACCTGGGAATCTGGACTTGAGCGGGTCAATCATATCTAGATGAAGATAGGCCATACCTCCAATCCCTTCAAAAAGTGAGTGAGGGCTATCACCTCCTTGCATCTCTCCTGCTGATATGAGTTTGTGAGCTCTGTCAAGTAAAAAGCAAGCAAATGCTTTTCCTCTGTAAATGAACTGGTGGTTGCCTGTCATTCGGTACAGTGAGAGGAAAACATAGGCATTCCCACTAATGCCATGGCACATTCCAACTCGCTTCAGCAACCCCCGGTTCCATATTAACTCTGCTGCATCCATGGCGGCTTCCAGGAAATCCGTGTCTCCAAAAACCTGATATTCAAAAACACGTGTGCGATAAAAGGCCTAACCAAAGTCATTTCTAGATGAAAATTAGTTACAAACAATGGCATATAGTTCGTGATTCTGAGTCATTTGCCACTTTTCCAAGTACATCGGCTACAGGATTTCATGAGTCGGGGCCTACGTTCATACATAGCAACATCAAAGGATAAATGATGAATCATGCCAAATTAGTAAATTACATAATGAAAGACCACAATGTACAAGAGGCTACTAGATCGAGTCCAAAGAATTTGTAGTTTTGGTTTCACTAAATTCAACAATCATTTACAAATCTATTGAACATGCAAATGTATGATGTGAGATTTTGGTCTCAGATTTGTAGTCATAGAGGGGATCAACCCCCTATTTGCCAAGTGGGTCTGGAATGACTCCTCATTATGCGGGTAAGAAGAGGCAATATAGAACCTGGCATAGAGAAACTGCAGTATTCACCTTAGCAGCCTTAATAAATGTAAGGGTGATACCAGGAGCACCATGACACCAATGTACAAGAACATCCCTAACTCGATCTTCCTCACTCGCAGGGTAGTTGCCACTCGGAAACCGATTCTTGATCATGTAATACAAGGTCCCTTTGACATCACTAATCTCATCTGGTGTGAGTTCTACATCCATCAAGCCGTGCATAATACCTGCAAGACCGTGTGCAGCACCCCAATACCTCTCTCCGTACCATTCAAACATCAATGGAGGACCCCCTTCCTTGGCCATTGCCCTCCCATTCTTGATAATTTCATCGGCAACTGCACGCTACATCAAATTTGCCATGCTACATTTATACTCTGGCTTACCCAACTCATCACTAAACTAAACCCTTAAAGACACAAGTTTTGATGTAATAGAACTTACCATCTTTGTTTTGGGAATTGTACCATCACCAATATGCTTGTTGATGAAGGAACAAGCCCACAGGAACCCACTCCTTCCATACAAAAACTCATCAGAATGATCGGATGACAGCTTGACCTGTTCATATCACACCATCAAACTCATTCTGCAAACCTTTTTCAAGTTCTCACCGAAAGGGTTTTTTTATTTACCAAAGTTGAAAGCGAAAGCAAAGATAATAAAAGCAACAACCTCTTCAAATTGATTTAGATAGTAAGTTCTTAATGATTCATCATCAGCATACTTTGCTGCTACAGTCCCAAGGGCACAAACACCGCCTCGCCCACCTAAAAATGTCACATCCCTGTATCACCATACATACGCAACAAAACACTCCTCCTTAGTTGAGTAGCTTGCTTTATTTCAATTGTTCTAAAGCATAAAGTAGAAAATGCACCATGCTCAGTACATTGGGGACAGACAAAACAAAGCACCTGGAAGTTGAAGAAGCAGAATCGCAAGCCTTAACGATCTCTAAACAGAGGAGCAGATCGGTTTTGTTGCCAGTCACCTCATAGACCCTGAATAGCAAGAAAGCGGTGCCGAGGGTGCCGCTGTAAAGCGTGAAGTCTCGCACAGATTGCCCAGTTGTCCCCCATGTATCCATCACTATCTGAAACAAAGACCCACCGGGGGCATCAACAACAACAATCGCTCCAAACAAAGAAAACCCAATAGAAACAACAAACGAAAAAACAACTTTCTCCCCATTCCATTTTCTGAATGCGTTTAATGATTAATTAATGGGTTGAGAAACAAAGAAGAAGACCAAACCAATAATAACAAGAACACAAGAGAAAGAATTTTGATTACGGTTTCTTTAAGATCCAATGCAGCGCGTTGGAAGCGTTGGGAGAGGGAAGAGTAAGGCATGGATAGAAGGTTGACGAGAGGATCACCGGACGTGGGCTTCTCTTTCTGGGATTCCGGTGTCGGCTCTTGCGGTGGTTGCTCCGGAGGGTCTTTAGCGGACGGCTGAGCTTCCGAAACGTAGTCTGGCATAATGTTGGGGAAGAATCGATCCGTCATCTTTCCGTTGATGTTGCGTTACGGATTTCGATTGATTTTCTCCTCCTTCGTAATAGTTGACGGGTAACATGCCCAGAATCTTGATTGACGAGAGTGCGAGAATGGAAATTGGGGAAGAAGGGCTGAGGCGGATCGGAAGGAAAGGATGAATGGGAAGTCATTTGCATTGTTCCACGTCCAGGAAACGTGGCAGCTGCCCCTTACTTCACTAGATTTGAGCCCACCCGTTGAGCGAATATATTTCGACAATAATACATAATCGACAATGGTAATTGTGTGAAGTAAGATACGTTTGTATTTGATATTTCAAAAATAACTATATCATTTAATGACTTCAAAATTAAAAACTACATTATATAAGTTTCAAATTCTAAGTGATTCATTTACAAAAAGGAAAAAAAAAAACTTATGTAATGAAGTCGACTCTTAGAAAAAAATTCCAAAACTACACTTTGATTTACCTCTTTTTGTCAGAAATACTATAAATTTTATTTATATTTCTTTCAATTGCTATTCCATCAACAACATGAAATTTGAAGTGAATTTTAAATGTTTGCTATTGTACAAAGTATAGTAACCTTGACCTTAAAGAAATCTTCTTCAATTTCACTTCTTGTCAATCTCATTATATTTTTATGACATTACTTGTAAGTTGGTATGACCGAAATATCATCACATGGTTGGATTGATGTGTTTGATTGAAATTTAATGATTAGTTTATTTGAATTGACCTATAAGCTTCAAAGTTCTCAAAAGTCCAAACCCTTTGAACTTGAATTAGAGGGTGAAAGAATTAATTTACCATTTGGGAATCATACCCAAATATCATTACTCGAGAAGAAAGTAGTCGTATTCATAATGTTTTAAAACTTGAATCGTACAATAAAATTCCACATACCACTTGGCTAGGTGTATAAGGTATCAAATCCTTATTGTTTGTTACTTTTGAAAATGTTCAACATGTTCTTAGCGGGTTGTCTATTTGTTAGATTACTTTTATTTTTGTGGAATTACTTTCTATTTGAATGTTTAAATCTAAAATGATGTATAAACATATATAATAAGATAAGTAATTTATTATGATTTTTACTCTGATCATAATACAAATGACAAAATATTAATGGCAATAAACCTAAAATTGCACCGTTATTAATTAGTTCTAGTTTTTGTCTTGCCATGCCAAGCTAAATTCCATATACAAAGTTATCTCTTTGCCTTAAGACTAGATCTAGACCAGCCCGTTGGTCGGATACATTTTATCAATGGTATAAACAACAATAGCAATTGTATGAAGTAAGATAAAACATTAGTTAAACTAGCTTTTTACCCGGCCCGTCGGCCGGAGAGTTTCATTTTATCGTTGACATTAATTCAATTTATCTATATGTTTAAACTATTTTAGACCTTCTAAATTTATTATATTTTGTATTAATAAGTGAGTATGTGGTGTGTCTATATATTGAAAATTCTCAATACTTAGTACATTCACTTATAATGTTTGAATTCTCTAATCATAAACCATGTCACAAAGGTATACCACGTCCCATGTACAATTTTTTCTATCTTATATGAATCCATGTTGTTCAGATGAGGACATCTTAGTTAGAGTTTCTTTGTACATATACTTCATTATTGGATAAATTTCTACATCCCAATTAAAATTTGACACTTTGGATGTTCATGAAGTTTACTGTAAGATCTTATTTGTATTTAGTCTCTTATACAATATGTATCAATTGCTAATTTTTTAAATTTAATTTGGACTAACTGAGACTCATTGTCGTTGTTTATATATTATTTTAGAATCTCAATCCAAGATACTCACATACAGATTTTGATCTTAATATGGTGCGTTAGTGTATAATTTTACAACTTGTAGAACATTCGTTTTCTAAAATTTATTTATGTTTGGTATTAGTATAGAAATACAAATTTCATTAATTATACTAATATATGCATTTTTATGTATTGCTACATTTATTGTCAATATATAAGCATATATATTAAAAAGAGTTTAATTATTTTTAAGTGTAATTAATACTTGTTTTTTACTGGGATTTGTAAAATGTTAAGAAAATAAAGGGAAATATGAACAATTGTAAAAGAAAATAAGGAATGGAAGGACACATTATAAGTGAGAGAAAATTTATTCTTACTTATCATCTTCATTTATCAAATGAGGTGATCTATTCTTGCTCCATTGAATTTTTATCAAATTATTTTATTCCGTAAATATATTATTAGTTATGCATGTGTTTTATTGCAAAAAAATGCATGTGTTTGCTAAGAAAGATCATATCTCTTACGATGATCAACTTCTCTAATCTTACCTCATTTTCATGTGAATTTTCAAGAAGTCTCCTAACGATCTTATGTTAACATATGTCTATCAAGAGACCCAAATTTAGTATATTATATAACAGAGTAAATACATTTTATTAATCAAATATTTCAAAAAAAATTCAAAATACAAAGTATTAGTCAAACGTTAACTCCCCGTTAGCATTTTTAGTAGTAATGTTGACTCAACAACATGATGATGAGTTGGAAGAGACAGGTGACGGTCTATAATCCAATTTAGTATTTTAATTAAAAAAGAGTTATAAAATTATTAATGATAACAAACAAATGGTTAATATTTTGATGTGATACAAAATATTTGGCTAATCATTTATAGTTTGAAAGGTTTGGCTAATAATTTAAAACACTAAAAGGTTTAGCTATTTAAATGTTATTTACTCAATATGTATCAATTGCTAAGTTGTCTCCTCCCACATTTTGTCACGGCCACTACTGAAGATCTATACCAGATCTGCTCTGTCCAATCTTCACCTTTGTCCACCAATTCACGGCCCATATAGTAACATCGCTAGCTGAATTTTAAATTGTCCTCCTGCACCATTTCTCACAGGCGCCACCAAATTGTGGACATTGTTAGTTTCGTCTACCCGGGTATTTCCATTCTCTATTGCATTTAACACCCGTTATTTGGTTTGCTTTCCTTCACTCAAAATTTCTTCTCCTAACGACAAATTAAAAGGTAATGGCCTAGCACCTACTTAGCATATGACGTAAACTGAAAATTTACTTAATAAGATTTATTCAAATATTTTTGTTTAAACAATCGCGATACATGTCAGCCTAACATTAGTATACTGTTGCTACACATATATACTACAAAAGGTACAAATGAATTACTAAATAAAAATAAAAGAAAACATTAAATGAAGATAGAGATAGCTACATAAATTGAGCATTAACTTACTTTTGTGTTTGTAAAAAAAGTGTCAACCATGATAATTTGTGAGTTCTTCAAGTGCTTATGTAGCAACAAACTATTGTTGAATTGCCATAGATGGATAGATTTTAAACCTTTATTTGATTAATGCATAGGTCAGTGGTTGATGAACACATGTTTAACATACAGTTTAGCAAAGATTCATCTAACTTTCATATGTATCATTTTTTAACGTATCTCATGTCTCGTCTTAAGATATGAAGTCAAGTTCATCAACAATCATACCAAAGTCATTTTGAAAATTTTGATTTATAATCCTTGAAAATTTATTACTCCAAGTCTGAAAATTAAATTTATTAACATATGACGTAAAACTTCAGTAGAGTTTGCTCAATTAACACGATCTAGAGCAAAAATGAAAAATATTAGTAATTTGAACTTAGGATACATTGTAAATTATTGCACCTATGATTCATATGTTTTCACTTAATTAGAATGAATAAGGTTTTTGTTTAAGAAATAGATTTTATTGCTTGGTCAAGTTTCTATTCAAACCTTTTTGTTTTCTCTCTTTAATTTTCATCATTATTTTGTCGGGATAAAATGTTATTATGTATGTGTGTTTGTATAAATTGTTCATGAAAATGTAACATATTTGTAAATTATTGTAAAAATGAGTTAAAAATTTACTTAGTAAGCTTTAATAAGATATTTTTTTGGTTGAGAAAAAAGTTATATGTGTGACTCAAAGATATTAGTCTATTGTTGTGTACATCGATACACTGCAAAAGTAGAAACAAAAACATAAAGGAAGTATTGAAAAAGAAAAAATAAATATTAAAAAAGTTAGAGATAATAAAGGTAATATATGTCACTTTTCATACATTATTATTATTGTGTACATTGATATAATACAAAAAAAAGATAAAAGGGAAATGAAATATTAATTGAAGAGAGAGATAACTCCATAAATATATCAATAACTATTTTTCTTTTTGTAAAAATATTGTCCACCTTGGCAATTTGGGAACTCTCCAAGTGCTTAGGTGGCAAACAATTACTTTTGAATTGTCATAATATTATGTATAGATAGATAGATAGATAGATAGATAGATAGATGAAGAGAACCCAAATGATGTGAAGATTGATAAACCTTGAAAATCTCCGGAGTGCACCACTCGAAAACGATTATAACCATTCATGGCAAGCTTGATGGATCTTACAATCTGTTCCTTTTAGTTTGCAAATGAGTCGCCTCATTTGAAATCTTAAATAGGCATAAACAATCTCATAAAAAACACATAATTTGATAATATATAGCTTGAAAAGAAACAGCAAACTAATGGATTGCCCATAAGAATGTTGATAATTCTCATGTATGTACGCTTGTCTTGTATATAGAGCACATTTTCTTCTTCTGATAGTTCATCTCTAATTTATGTGAACTAATTTATGAAAATGTAATATGACAAAGATTGATTTTTGTATGGTTGAGCAGTTCAACATAGTTGGATAGATAATAAATAATTTATAGTTCTCACCTTTGGTCATACATCAGAAACTTTATTTTACACTTTAGAGACTTATCAAAATCAACCAATTCTTAATATTAAGTATTTTATTACATTTGAATTTTAAGATCGAATTTAAGCATTTTTGCCAATCCTTAATATTAAGTATTTTATTACATTCGAATTTTAAGATCGAATTTAAGCATTTTTTGATTTATTGGATGTTTTCAAGAACCATATCTCTTCGGGCTATAGAACTGCCATAAATCATTGTTAAAAGCTATATGACAATTAACAGGAACAATTTTAAAAATAATTGAGATAAAACATATTTAGTGGCTAAATCTTTGGGAGAGAACATTTAGACATAATGATGTGGTTATTCTTGGCATAATATTGTGAAACTATCTGCTTCAACATGGAGAACCATCTTTATAGAAGAAATTTATTAGGGGCAATTCATCATGACTAAAACATGAATTTCTTTTTGGTGTTAGAATCCTTATCCGATACGGATACGGTGTGCACGCGGTCGACCTCGTACATATGCGGTCGACCTATTAAGTGTAAAATGGTCGGCCTATGAGGTATCTGGGTCGACCTTTCATTTTGTTCGTTTCTCAAAGAGGTTTATCATTTGTTATAAAAGGTCAACCGCGTCGTTGAACCTCACAAAACTGAAACAACATATTATGTCGATCTAATCCTATATGAGATCGACCGAAAAGTGAAAGTGACAAAGTAATTATTATTATTTATAATCAACTCTTTTTTAATGAATGAGTTGCTATTATTTCACAATTTCGTTTTTTTACATTTGTGGAAAATACCCTCCTTTTAGCTGTCAGAAAATTCTGTTATTTTCCGTTATCGGAAGAAGGGGCCAGAGAGAGAGAGAGAGATCACGATCCGAACAAAACGATCCAAATGCAGAAAACCACTCTTTCCCACACAACAAACAGACTCTGAAGCAACACAGAGAAAACAGAGGCAAGACTCCCCAAATTCTCCCACATCCCCCCTCCAAATTCCACCAATGGCGTCCTTTGATTCCTTCGGCGTCGAAGGCGAACAACCGGTCCTCCCCTCCGCCGCCCACGTTCCTCCGCCGTTCGTCGACGACGATGACCAGGGCTTCATGTCCCACCACCACGACCACAATTCCTCCCACCATTTCGACGAGTCCTCTGCTGCTGGCTTCTTCTCCGCCTCCTCGCCCCCTCCCCCTCCCCCGCCTCCAGGGTCGCACCCCATCGCCGGCGATTCTCCCGACTACAACGGCGGCGGCGGCCTCGATCCCCATTCTCAGGAAATGTACGGTTTCGGGCCCGCGAACCAGAGCACCGATTACGGATCTGCGTTCGACGCGATGGAGAATGCAAATGGTGGAGGTGGAGGTGGAGGTGGAGATGGAGATGGCGGTAGTGTTTTTGTTTCCGGCGGACCCGTTTTGCCTGATCATACTCAGATGGTGGAGGAAGGGTTCCAACGACGAGAATGGCGACGGTGAGTCTTATTTTTTAAAATTTTATTATTTCTACTTCCATTTGTTCCAAAAACAGGGGTTGGGGAATCAACTTCAGGGGAGAAGAAATCATGATCCAATTACCGAATAGAAGTTAATTCGCTCAAAAATCATATTGAATTCTATTGGTAAGAAGAAGAAAAAGTGCTGAAACCTCGATGATTTACAGTCAGAATGCAATCCATCTGGAGGAGAAGGAGAAAAAGGAGAAAGAAATGAGGAACCAGATCATAAACGAAGCTGAAGAATACAAACGCCAATTCTACGAGAAGAGAAACCAAAACTGCGAGACCACCAAAGCACAAAACAGAGAGAGAGAAAAGGTTTGGTAACAAAGAAAGAGCCAATTTTGTTTCCCCTCTGCCGAACGAAATCTGAATCAGTGAATCCTCTGTTTTCTTTTCCCCTGCTGCTGGCAGCTGTATTGGTCGAACCAGGAGAAGTTCCACAAAGAAGCCGACAAGCATTACTGGAAAGCCATAGCTGAGATCATCCCACGAGAGGTTCCCAACATTGAGAAGAGGAGATCCAAGAAAGAATCGTCCTCCGACCCGAAATCGGCCTCGGTGATTGTGGTTCAAGGACCAAAACCAGGGAAACCCACTGACATGGTGAGAATGAGACAGATCATCTTCAAGTTGAAGCAGCACCCTCCCGCCCACATGATGCCGCCACCTCCCGAGAAGAAGAAAGAAGACGGGAAAAAGGAAGGTGAAAAGGGAGCTGAAGCGACCAAGGATGGGAAAGATGGGACTAACAAAGATGGTGCTGCTAACAAGGAAGAGAAAGACGGGAAGAAGAATGTGGATGAGAAGAAAAGCTCTGCCACTGATGCAAATAATAATGGAGGAGGTGGTGATGACAGCAATAAGAAGCAGCCTGGTTCTGATGGTAAAGATAACACCGATAGCAACAAGAGCTCGTCTAGTAACGTTGCTGCTAACCAGTCCAAAACAGAGGACCCTCTTGCTGGAATTGGTCAGGTTGAGAAACAGGGGACATCTAACAAGTGATCGTCTGATTCATGGGAAACCCACATCAGTTCCTTTGATTCTTTGCTCCAACTTTGGTCTTGTCATTCTTTGATTCTTTGTTTTTTATTTCTTTTTTTATGTTGTAGCCATTTCATTGAGGCAGAAATAAGGTGGTTACTTAATTGTTATAGGCTTATAGCTCGCTCAACCAGTCAATAAGATGGGCTGGTGGAGAGCTGCAAGAGTTGTTCTTTTTTTGGGTTTACCTGATAATTAGGGTTTACATTGGTATTTGTAGGGCATCCCTGCCATTTTTGCTCCTATTAATTAATTATGCAGCCAAACATCTCAACACTTAAATATATTAGCTCTATTCAGTATTCAGCATTATAGGCCACCTGGACAAGGTCAGAATTTTGTGTTCTATTTGATTTTGGATCCATGCAAACTACTGTTTATCTTTTTGTGCTTCCCATCCTAATTAGAGAGTATTCAATCGGTAAACGAACCACAAATTCACAACACAAGCAAACCCCAGAAAAATGCATATGGATCCATGGATACATTCAGTTATATCAACAAGATGAGGAAGATAACAGCTTTCTACTTCAGAAACAGTAAACTAGAACACAGATGTTCAAACCCTATTCTGATCATATGATGTTAGCGTCATTAGTGAAACCTTGGTTATGGTGGGAAATATTCACAAGTGTGCAATAGGGTGGTCCTGGGCAACAACACATGGCCTTCCGTCTTTCCCATATTCTGGTTTTCTACTACCTCTCCATACTCTTCTGCTGCAAATTCCAATCGATGATTCGGATCCAATTACCTGACCTGAAGATCATATCCAAAACGGATTAGGAATGCATTGCACTGCAGATTCCAAGAAAATCATGGCAGCAACTTCTACAAACAGCACAAAGGTAAAGCAAACACAATCCTTAAATAAAACTTTTGCACTATTCACCCTAAATCCCGCATAATACGAAAAGCTAAAAGTTACCTTGCTAATTAAAACTTTCTTGCTATAAAATAAGAATTTGTTACCAAAATCATACTCGGAATACACCAGACTCTAGAATTGAATCTTTAAGAACAATCATCTAAGAAAATAGATCTATCTAGGTGCTAATCATCAATCCACCACTTATCAAATTGAGGGTTGTCGGTATGGAAGTCATCATTCACAATGCAGAAAAGTAAGCACAAATCAGTGGACTATGTGAACTAGGTTGCATGAACTGAAGAATGGTATAGAAAAGAAAGACCAGACCAATTGGCTTGAGCAAATTTGCAAATGCCAGAATTAAGTACCCTCACCTTCTCGTTAACTCTTATACTCCATGTGTCGGTTCTGGGTGCAAGGATAGGGTTACCAACGACATACCCAGGGGGGTAAACACGATGCCTCAGAAGTGGTGATCTTTCTGGAATGTAATCGTCGTCACTGTCATAATATGGATGTGGGCCAAGGGCTTTGAGCATCACTGCGAGGAGAACGGATAGTCCCTGAAGAATATACGAACAGAAAGTTAACCATTTAAGTACGAAACAGGTATTGGAAGGGAATTCTGCTGGTCCCCCTAGATATGTAAAATGAATCAGTGGTAAAAATGAAAGTTATGAGACCAAGATATTGAACAGACTCAAAAGCTCAGACATTTTTTGGGATTGATGGGTGATACAATTTTGACCAGTCTTAGTTCATAGAGGTAATACAGGAGGTGCTTGTTATGACTTGTAAGAAATTTATTTTACAAATGGACAAACTTACAAGATAAGTTGGGGATCCCATCCTTTATTATATGGTTGTTTTAGGGTTCAGGGTTAAATGGAGAAATTGTCTTCATCTTTCTTTTGTGGATAAGACCCTTGCGCTAAAGAAACACCAAACAAATTCAAAGTAGATTTACACTATTAGACTTCAACTTAAAATAAGCCACTATAAGTCAATTCAAACACCCAAGATCAATCCCACAAAGCCAACAAAATCCAAGCGGATTCTGGAAATTGACCTCAGAAACAGAAGACAATCAACAAATAAATGCATTGCTACGGCTTGAAATTGTGAGGATGATGGAGAAGATACCTGGACAGCCACAATTGACAAGCCCACCCACTTGCATATCTCAAAGTGCAACCGAATGAAGTCTTTGAACTTATCAAAACTACCACTTGGGTCTTTTGGGAAGTCCTAAGAGAATTGGAAATCGCATGATTCATCAGGTCAGCATTTCAATTGTAGTAGCATAAAACTCATAGAAACAAGAACACTTTCAGTTTTTCTCTACCTTTTCCCAATCACGGTTCAGAAATACATCTGCGGTCACAGCAGCCTCCACCATTACAAGCACGAACATGACCATCATATACTATCCATTTGTCAAGGCGAAATCAGTGACACTTTGAACTTCGTCAAAAAAAATCAGTGACACTTTGAACAGCAGAATTTCAGCTCATGGTGAAACCATTGAACATTTTCTAAGAAAGATCTGTCAGGATTCATGACATCAAACTAACCAATTTCGGGAAAGGATACCAGATAAAGGCAACAACCATTAGCGGTTTCTGCAGAAACATGGCCTAAACATGTGATGACACATAAAGTAGCGCCAAGACCTAGGAAAGAGTAAATGAACCTGCATTCCACAAAAGCAAACTCATTAGCCATCCTTAGGAAACAAAAATCAACATCTTGATTGATTAGCAGTGACAAGACATCTAACTAAGATCAACAGATCCTAGCCCAAACATTTCATGTGTTTCAGGAATTACCTCCGCAGAAATATCTTTCCAGTTTACACACTGTCATCCATGCCAATTCAGTCAACAAAATGGTACTAACTATTGAATCAATTGAAACCAAATCGAACCCACAAATCGCTTTGTGAGATCGATTTTCTTTGAGTATTTGCGATTGAAGACATTCTTAACAGATGCATTTGAAACTAACAGTCAGCAGGGCCACCTTGTAATCCCTAACATCAAGAACCAAAGCAAATCATTTCTCCTTACAGCAGCCAGACGAGATATAATCTACGTATGTCCCTTTCCCCCAGCTTCAACTGATCAATGAATGGTTCGAAAGCTTATCAGAGATGCCTAAAAATACTCTACAACTTTGACATGGATTTGCACACTCAGAAACTACCCACGAAATCAGACACAATCACAATTCAAATCAAAATGTAGAGAGAGAAGAAAAAAAAAAGAGTAGAGAGATCAATATTACCATGGAGCAGGGTAGTTCTCGTCTTCTCCAAAGGGGAATTCGCCAATTTCTCTCTGCCAAGCCTTGATCAACCAAACCGCATACAGCACCATGGCCAACCCAACCATACCCACCACCGAATTCACCAGTTTGAGTATTGATTGAACGCAGCTCCTCATTAACCTCACCATTGCGGCTGCTTCTTGGTAGCACCACCAGCGACAACCCAGAAACCAAAGTTCAATTGGAAAGAAACAAAATTTCTTTTAGGCGAAGAAAACCCCAGATGAGAAGGTTCGATCTGGGGGCCCCTGATGCGCGTCAGGAAGGAGGAGCCAGCAGAGACGGGACAAGAGAATGATGTAGTTTCGTGCGAGGCGGAAGCTTCGTGGCCTTGTGTCTTGAATTGGCGTGGGAAAATAGTAAAACCCTAGCTAACTTCCAACCAACGGGGCAAACAAACAAACAAACAAAAATGAAGGGAGAGAAGAAGAGTGTTTGGTTTGTAGTTTTGAGAATCTGCTTATTGGACGGACTGTTTCTTTGCTGGGATTTACGGATTCGCCGGGCGGATCTTACCTTTGCCACAGTTGGCTGGCGGTGGTGCTTTTTCTGTTTCTCTCAATGGGTTTCGATTTATATCAAACTTCTACGTCAACAAGCAAGTCTTCTCAGAGTTGAGTTGTGTGACTATAAAATACAACAAGTCATCATGTGTGTCTTTCTTAATTATGCATGTGGCATAATTGTGCATTAGACTATTACTATCATCAATATGTGGAACCTTACCGGATTGTATATGGCCAAACTGATGTTTGGATTGTACCATACCGAACCAAATATAATGTGGTTCGATCTTTCGTCCCATGAATTTTATAATACTGAATAAAAATTGATAGAGATAATATTTGAATTGGAGCAAATTAGATGAGAAAAGCATATTTGGTTCGATTCTTAGTCCTAAGATATCTGTCACTATTAAATCGCAATTCTCATAAATTTAGTATGATTCAAACGGTTGCACACCCTAATCAGTGTAGCTAAAACCTAATTTTTGTTAATTATGATTATGGCCATTTGATTATTACATTGCAGGGATAGTTCACAGTTGTCATCAATAGTGTAGTCTGTCTAGGAGGCTGAATTGCAAGTTTGGTCACCCAGATTATCAATTTGTTTCGAGTTTGCCACTCGGAAAATTTTCCTTTCTTAATGGTTGCCTACTTTAATATTTTATTTCATCGTTGGTCACTGCCGTTTGATTTTGTTAAGTTTATCCTATGTGGTAGTCAACAGTCAAGTTTGAATGATAAAATGATGTGACAGTTAAAAAGTAAATAAATATTTTATTTTTGTCAATACACGTGTTAGCGAGAGATATGCTTTATTCCCCAATGGGAACTCCGCATCGTCGAGTCGTAATATAGCTATTCTACTTACAGGGTAAGTTGTGAGTATATACTCACATGGTGAGGATGGAGGCCACATGGGTAGGGCTGGAAATACCGAATACTGTACCAAATTTATCACTATTTGGTATTATCGAATATCGGCTTATTTTTTAGGAATTGGAATTCATTTTGGAGTGCTATTTGGTATTCGGGATTGGGATCGGTATATACCAAAATACCGAGAAATACCAAAAATTAAAAATTAATGAAATATAGCACATAACCTTTAGTCATTCCTCAATCTTTCACAACTTAGAAGCCCCCATCCAACTAAATTTTGACTTTCCAGTTTAAGTCATTCTCGTATCTCAACTAATCTCTTGTTATTTTCATAACACAAAAAAAAAACAAACACTAGTATTAGTTGTATCTCTGCCTCCAATTCGTCAAATTAAAGATTACCAATGACAAGAATTTGAGATGTCACCTCTCCTCCATTCTCCTTATCCATATCCTAGCTCTAGGCAAACTCAAGACTCTTTGTCCTAAATTAAATAATCAAATTTAATTTATATATTTAATTATTAATTGCAAAGGTAATTAATTTCGTATTCGATTATACCGATTGGGATACCGAAGTACCGATAGGGATACCAAAATATTTAGCGATTGAGATTTGGATTGACTTTAGGGTGTAATTCGGTATTCGGGAAGGTCTCATTTAAGTGGATTTTAGTGGCTTCTTAGTTGCTAGACAAGCCAGCTGAGAGAACTCATATCCAGCCTAGTAAAACTAATATCCAAAATGCACGAACTAGTAGCCAAGTCTGCTGGTTTTATGAAGTAGTACTAAAGTATACATGAGAGCACATACTACTATCTAGAGAGGACAAACTAGTATCCAAACATCACAAAACTAGTATCAAACTCACAGAATTAGTATTCAGCCAATCAATTACCAACTAACATAATCAAACCAACTAGTATTTAAGGGTTGCTAACTGATATCTACCCTGAAATAAATTATTATTCCACATTCACGAACTAATATCTAGACAACACATAATAGTATTCGTACATCACATAAATAGTATTCAGTCAATCAATTATGAACTAATACCCACATTCAAAACAACTAGTACTCAAGGTTAGCTAAACGATATCCAGCATGAAAACAACTATTATTCCACAATCATAAACTAATATTCAGACAACACATAATAGTATCCATGCATCACATTATTAGTATTAAGTCAATCAATTATGAACTAATATCCACATTCAAAACAACTAGTATTCATGGTTTGCTAAATGATATCTAGCATGAAAACAATGCGTATTCCACACACGAATTAATATCCAGATAACACATAAGAGTATCTATATTGCACACAACTAGTATTCAGATAAAAAAAATCATTCACGAACTATTATCCATGGCATTAAATAGCAACGATCTAAAAAAAACACAAAAAGACAAGAAATAGAAAAAAAAACCCCAAAAAATTCAAAAAAAAACCCAAAAAGGCAAAACACCAAAAAAAAACCCAGAAAGCCAAGAAACCAAAAAATAGAACAGTTTGAGAGGAAAAGCCTACCACAATGAACAAAACCCGCAACATCATATCTTCATTAAAGGCACTTCAAACTCCAATGATTCAAAGATTAGCAAGACCAAATTAGATATAAATTCCTAGAGAGAAGGAAGAGTAGAATTTTCAAAATAAAGAAGAGAGAGAGGTATTCTCAAATCATACGGATACTATATTTATATTTTGGATATTAGTTTCTCAGCTGGATACTAGTTCTCTCAGCTCGTTGACTCTCAGCCAAAAAGCCACAAAAATCCACTTAAATGAGCCCCTTCCTGAGCCATTGAGCCCCAACCCTTGGATCTCCACTCCCTCCATGTGGCATTCATATTCACCGTGTGAATATATACTAAAAACTGTGAGTGTTAGCAGATTAACTTTTTTCACCGAGTCGAACCCGAGTTCGACTTATTTCCGTCTAAGTGAAGTATAGAGCCGACATCGGAGTTGTCGAGAGTGATGGTGAACCTTGGGTCTCCGATGTCGGAATTTTCTGCGCTCTTACCCTGCAACGAAACCAAGAAGTCGAAAAGCGAAGGGGAAATTTGTTGCCGAGCAGCAGTCAAAGTTTTGTTGATTACGTGTTTCCCCTCTTCTGACCCAGTTCACGCCGCTCCAGCCGATTTCAGCCACCAGGACATTGACCGAATTCATTTATTCCCGCCTGTAATCCGCTTCCCTTGCTAAATCTCCAAGACGGGACGCAAGGGAGAAATAAATGAGCTTGTGTTTCAGGATAAAGCAGATATGCAGATCCCCCTCACCTCTGCTTAACGCATCGTCGAATCACAATCCTTTTCCTTGCTAGACCTACTAAGAATAGTCAGCCTTCATTGGTGACGTTCTCTCCTCTGGTGGCCACTCTAGAGTCATTTTGTTTGGTCTACAGAGCTTCATATGTCGATCGTCTTGTCTCTCAATTTCAGTGGCGTCAGGGAAGATTTCACCGAGAGATAGGCTTGAAAAAAAAAGAATTTCTCAAACTCTTCATTAGTGGTGATCACACGCGGTTTGGAGAGGTTGACACCAACAACGTGGCCGATGTCGGCGGCGTGGTTGATGCCGGCGGCGTAGCCGATGAGGAAGACGGCGACCAAGATGAAGGCGGTTCCGCCGGTGATGAAGGGACGTTGGTGCCAAGTCGGGATGTGAAGCGATTGTTGTAGTAGTCGTCGGCTCTAACCATAGGCGGGTGCGGCGAGATTTTAGGATTCTTGGAATTAATTAGATCAGAGAGAACGATTGGAAAAGAAGGAGGCGACGTGGTGGCGGAAGAGTAGATGATGATCTTGCGAGGAAGGGATTTCTATTTAATTTTATTTTGGTAAAGGGTTTTCTTTTTTCTTTGACACGCAATGAGACGGATCCTCCCGACGATGGAGGCGCTATGAGAGAAGGGTTTCACTGTCCCTGCGACTTATTCGGTTTGGTGGGCACTGTCACGGACCAACTCTTAGTCGTGCGGTACTTAGCACTCAGGTATCGTTAGAGCACTAAGTCAGCCTAGCGCGAATTCACTCAAACTCACAAGTTGGGAGAAACTCTAGAGATGGAAATCTGTCAATTTCTGGATGAATGACAAATGAGGGAGAGGGATGCTTATATAGGCATCCTCTCCACTAAGTACAATGCATGTAGGCCATCGTTAATGAATGAACCTAAAAATTCCCACATACATGAACTTGCCCCATATATGAACTAGTGATTGACCGTTATATGTACATGTTTTGGCCATCATTATTGAACCGTTTGAGAGTCGATTCTCGTGCTTTAACCCAATTTCACGCTAGGTTGTGCGTTTATGTCATATTTCAGGACTTGGTGTGAAAATGAAGGCTTGGAAGCGAGTTTTGGGTCAAAAATAGAGAGTTGGCGCCTAGGAGTAGCTGGAGATCAAAATACCCGGTCACGATACTCAAATACCCGACCGGGTATAATTTGCTGGGAGAGAGGGTATTCGACCGAGAGAGCAAAAAAAGAAACATAAGGAGGCCCAGTCAGGAACCCAAAATACCCGAACGGGTATTTTTACCCTAGGTCGGGTATTTCCCCTGAGCTGTTGCGCTGCGTTTCATAATACCCGGGCGGTCCTCTGAATACCCGACCAGGTATTGGGCCAGGTATCGCGAGCTGCAGCTCTTAGCTGCAAATTTCAGGATTTTGAAGGAGGAATCAAGTTCTGGAGCAAGAAACAGAGGTTTAGAGAGAGAAAGTGACCAAGAGAGACCATTGAGCGCCCTAGATAAAGTTCTACACCATTGGAGCTCCATTCAAGCCTCGAGGATAAACGATTGAAGACCCCGGTGCCAATTTCTTTCGTCTACATGATGATTTCCATATCTGGCATAGCTTTCCACTCTCTCTCTATGGAGTAATCCCCCTTTATCACTTGGGTATGTAAGAACCCTAGATTGTATGTTAGGATGAGTTGTATGACCCCGTAAATGAAACATCAGCGCATCTCAAATTCTCCATTCTAATTTTCTCACACAGGCCGCCGCAGCCACTCATTCTCCCAAACTCCCTGCTGCTGCTCGTCGTCCGTCGACTCCCACAGCCGGCTAGCTGTCGCCCTGGCCTTGGAGGTCCAAACCTTTCTTCTTCCTGGCCTCCGTCACGTCACCACTCACCAGCATCCAGGAAAAGGCGTGAAGGGATGCCGTCTCATCCATCCCAGCAAACCTCAGCGCCATCCTCAGTTCGTCACCATGATCCCGTCGCCGCCCAACTCCACGCACAGATTCAGAGGTTCTCCTTCAACCCCAAATCCCCAATCGCAGCCATTGCCGTTGGATCCCGTCGCCGCCTAGCTCCACGCACATGTCAGATTCGATTGACCCCCTTTTTGTTTCTTCCAAACTTATCCCCTTACGCTTTTGTACAAGAACTTCTTCCCACCTCTCGCAATCTATTTCTGCCTCTCCCCCGAACCCTCAAATATGAAATTGTCAATATGAATCTTCCTCTGTCAATCTGGATTATGTTTGGGCAGTAGATTTCGGTAGACAAAAATATTCCGAAGGAGACTAAATCAAGCTGCAAAAGTCACCAGCTTAACTTCCCATATGCTTATGGCCATCATCGTAATAATTGATTTGGATTTTAATTATTTCAGGAAGTCGGCTGCTTATCTGCTAGATGGCTAGCAACTCTTCACAATCTGATGCAATATCACCTGCAGCCATGGAGCAAAATTCAACTACTGCTCCCACCCAAGCAACTTCTATACCAACAACGAATTCAACCCCCCTGTTGTTCCTGTTGTTGGTAATGCTGCCAATAATCCTCCTACTAACCAAGGTGATGTTGTAATGAGTGAAGGAGCTGATAGTGATCTGCCTAGTAATAGGTTTAAGAGTGATGCTTGGAAACACTTCACAAGGTATCAAGAAGGTGAAGAGATAAAAGCTAAATGTCATTATTGCAAGAAATCTTTGAAGGCAGGTTCAAAAAATGGTACTAGTCATCTCCTTGAGATTATAAAAGATACCATAAGTTGAATAAGGATATTAGACAACCATTGTTAGTGAAGAATGTGACGGGTCAAATGTATCAGAATTCACTTGGAAACTTCAGTGAGAAAGAGGCACGTAAAACTTTGGCTTCCATGATTGTGGTGCCTGAGCATCCTCTTGCTATAGTGGATCATTTCTTCTTTAGGAAGCTATTGTGTATTCTTTAACCATTTTTCAAGTGTCCAACTTGAAACACTATCAAGAGCGACATCTTGAAACTGTTTAAGAGTGAGAAGACAGATTTGAAGAAGTTGATTGCAGCTAATGATAGTCGTGTCGCAATTACTAGTGATATATGGACTGCAAGCAATCAAAAAAAGGGATACATGGCAGTTACAGCTCATTTCATTGATGCATCATGGAAGATTAGATGTTTTATTATTAGGTATGTTTTATTTCTCAAATGAAGTTTATTTCAAATGCATAAGAAAACATTTAATATACTAAAATTTTCCTTTATAATTTTTGCTAGGTTCTGCTATGTGCCATGTCTACACACTAGTGAGGTTCTTGCATAGGCAATCTACAAGATTTTGATGGAGTGGAACTTCGACAGAAAGCTATCTACTGTAACTTTGGATAACTGCTTAACTAATGATCTTCTTATGAAGATGCTAAAAGATAAGTTGAATCCTCGCCATTTAATGAGATCTGGATGTTTGCTGCATATGCGGTGTTGTGCACATGTGTTGAATTTGATTGTGAAGGATGGTCTTGATGTGATTAAGAAAAGTGTAGAGAATGTTTGTGAAAGTGTATCTTTCAGGACTGCAACACCAAAAGGGATTGAAAAGTTTGAAAAAGCAGCAAGTCAATTGCCTATCAATTTTGACAAGAAGTTGCGTCTTTATTGTCCAACTAGGTGGAACTCCACTTACTTAATGCTTAAAACTGCATTGAAGTATAAGGATGTTTTTCCTAGGTTGAAACATAGGGATGCAAAGTATAAGAAGGTGCCTAGTGAGGGTGATTGGTCTTTGGCCAAAGAAGTTTGTCTGAAGTAGCAATTGTTTTATGAGGTGACTGAGTTGTTCTCAGGATCACAATATCCTACTGCCAACTTGTTTTTTCACAAGATTTGTGATATCAAAGTGGGTTTATCAAAGTGGGCATCAAGTGATGATCCTTTTGTGTTTGAGATGTCTGCAAAGATGGTTGAAAAGTTTGATAAATATTGGGGGGCAAGTCATGGTATGTTGAGTGTGGCTGCTGTTCTTGATCCACGATACAAAATGACATTGTTGAACTTTTACTATCCAATGGTATTTGGGTCCAAATCTAGTGATGAAATCAAGAAAGTACGTGACTTGCTAGCTGATTTAGTCCATGACTATCAAATGAGGGTTGATGCAAATAAAGAGGGTTCTGGTTGTTCACTTGTTGGTTCTACTTCGGATGGAGCAAGTGCAGGGAGGATGAGTGAGTATGACTTGTTTGTGGAACAACTTCTTTCACAAAGTCTGGGTGGCAAAAGTGAGTTGGATTCTTATCTTGAGGAGAAAGTTCTACACAGAAGTCCTGAATTTGATATCTTGCGTTGGTGGAAAGCAAATGCATCTAAGTATCCTACATTGGCTTTGATTGCAAGAGATGTGCTTGCTATTCCTGTGTCTACAGTTGCTTCTGAATCTGCATTTAGTGCTGGTGGTAGATTGATTAGCTCTCAGCGAAGTAGACTTTATACAAAAACAGTTGAAGCCCTTATGTGCACTCAAAGTTGGCTATTGAACCATATTGATGAGAAAGGTAATTTCATACTACTTATTAAAAGGTCTCTTAATATCGTTACTATTGTTTTCATTCATTTCAATAAATGGTTTCTATTTTGTAGAGGATCTTTCTAAACTACCTTCACACAGTTTGGCTACTGTTAATGAAGACGAGGATCCGGCTTTGATTGGAGCCTTAGCTGGTAATGTTTCAAGATGTGTATTGCCTATTTACATAATGTGACTTTAATTGTATATAAATCTATTTTGTTTTGTTGTAGGTCTTGCACTTGATTCAGATGCTGATTCTGAAGATGAACGATGTCCAAATTTGTCTTGAGTTTAAAGTATGACCACATATGGACTATTTCTTAGTGCTTTGTTTTCAATTAATCTTTTCATATATCTCGTGCTTGATGATTTATTTTGTGTTTATAGGTATGGAGAAATGAAGAAGGGATTTATGTAATGCTTTTGGGAGAGGCAATGCGACTTTGTGTGTTTGAAGTAGTCTAGTAGACTTTGATCTTTTAGAAACAATTAAACAAAGGATTAGATGTTTTTCATATTACGAATGATTGTACCTTATTGATTTCATAATTTATTTGGTTGTTTTAGTGTTATAATTGAAGAATGTATGTTGTTTATAGGTGTAGAAGTAATACATACATGGGGATGAGTATTACCCATGGGTACCCGAAACCCGCGGGTATGGGGATGGGTATGCAAATCCTCCGCCGCATGGGTATGGGGATGGGTATTTGGAAATGGGGATGGTTTAGGCAAACCTACCCCATTTCCATCCCTAGCTATACTACACATTAGTAGGTGGTTTCACTTGGCCACTTTCTAGTGTGACAGTACAAGCGAGTCAACTAGCCCCCATACATGACTCATAATAAATATGGTGGATGCATGTACATTGGTAAATGAATTAGAAGATGCATGCATGTACCTACATCCTTCTAGAATATTCTAGAATCTTTCTGTGACATTCTCCTCACCAAATTCATGACGTCCTCGTCAAGGCGCCTTCTTCGCATCGGTGTCATTTTGGTGTGGTGATGATGTGCTTGATGGCGAGTCAAGGGTGGTCCTGGCTCATGCACAAATCTCATGGCCCCAAGATGTAGTTCCCTTTTTTTCGTTGCCCGTCGAGACTTCGAGTTTCCCACCCGCTCCATTTTGGTCCTTGCTTTTGAGGTCGCGACTTGCATTGTCGAGCACGCCTTTAGAGCTCTGGGTGTCTCTCTCAATAGTGGAACCTTGCATAACTTTTCTCCTTCGAAGATGAGCATCAAATTATGGAAGGGAATCCAAGAAGCTTTCTTCTCGTCCATAAAGTCTATGTCGATGACGACCGGGTAATCGTCCATCGACACCACATGAAAGTCCGTCTCTCCCACCCAATCATCAAGGGTGATCCGCACCTTGCGAGCAACTCCATGTGTTGGTGTGACTTTTGAAGTCACCTTCATTGCGCCTAACAACTTTAGGCCGCCCAATTTTGAAGTTTGGCCCTCCACTTTTGGAGCCTCCTCCTCCTCTTCCGAGTTTTCTTCCACGAGCATCGCGGCTAACTTACTCATCTTGGGATAATCTCTTACACGATGTGGATCATCACAAAGAAAACAAGAAATAGGTTTATCAACCATTCTCCCCTTACCTCCTTTGTTTGAGTCACCATGTTGTTGTGCCCTCTTGCTCTCGTTGGAGTAGTTGTCATGGTCTCTCCCACCATTGTTGATGAATGCTTCTTGCTCTTTCGGCCACTGATACTCGACAATCGCCATTGCCGAGGCAAGATCTTGCATACCTCGTCGTTGTAGCTTCAACCTCGCCCATGGTGCAACCGTAACAAAATGGAAACAAGGCCTCCTTGTTTGGATAATTCGGGATCTCAAGTAACAACTCTGAGAATTCTTTGACATACTCACGAATCCTGTCGGTGTGGGTGAGTTGTCGTAGTTTCGCATGAGCCTCCATTTCCACATTCTTTGGATAAAATTGATTCTTGATGTCCCTTCGAAAATCTTCGCATGTGTTCATCTCACGTGTGCCTCTGTCAATGTCTCCTTGACGTCTTCTCCACCATACCATGGTCGTATCGACCAAGTAAAGTGAGGCGGTGCGCATCATAGCCTCGTTGTCGTTGATGCCCGAATCCTTGAAATATTGCTCAAGAATCCATAGGAAATTTTCCAATTCCCTCGCGTTCCTCGGCCCCCTAAATTCTTTGGCCTTGGAACATCCATTCGTGGGGTAGATTGAATCGTGGCAGTTTCGTTAGCCATGGCTCGCTTGACGAGATTGAGCTCTCCTCGAATCTCGTCAAACTCCTCGTTCATGTTGGTCACCTCTGCCTGAACGATCTCCTTCAAAGAGTCGATGGCATTGGTGATGATGGTTAGAAACTCATTTCGAAAAGATTCAAACCCCACCTCAAACTCCGTCATTCGAGCGCCACACCTTGCACGTCTACCTTCAAACTTCCCACACTTTCCTCCAAGGTTTGCACCTCCTCGCAGACTTGAGTGATGTATGTCTCCACATCTTCAAACATAACGATGTGGTAAGCAACCTTCGTCTCTGCCTTTGAGAGCCTCTCCTCGAGAGCAGCCAGGGTGCTCACGAGTAGATTTGTAGCTCTTAGGCTTGGTTGAGTCTTTCTTGGGCTCGTGTCCTTGTTGCTCCTCATTAACAACTTCGAACATGGATCCAACCATCTTCTCGAGGTTCTTTCTCACTTGATGAGTCATGAACTAGGCTCTGATACCACTTTTCACGGACCAACTCTTGACCATGCGGTACTTATCACTCAAGTCTTGTTAGAGCAATAAGTCAGCCTAGCTCGAATTCACTCAAACACACAAGTTGTGAGAAAACTCTATAGATGAAAAGCTCTCAATTTTTGGATGAATGACAAATTAGGGAGAGGGCTGCTTATTTAGGCATCCTCTCCACTAAATACAGTTCATGTAGGTCATCATTAATGAATGAACCTATAAGTCCCCCATACATGAACTAGCCTCATACATGAATCATAATAAATATGGTGGATGCATGTATATTGGTACATGAATCAGAAGATGCATGCATGTACCTACATCCTTCTAGAGAATTCTAGAATCTTCCCGTGACAGCGCCGACTGAGGCCCTTGAGCACTTGTTCCTAAATTGTAGAATGACTCATGAGGTTTGGGAAGCTGCTGGCATGATGTAGACTCGGTATGACCTTCTAGAGATTAATTTCACACTATTCTTTCGTCGGTGGGTGGAACGCCATGGTGCTCTGAATAAGATCCCGTCTTTTGTCTCCCTCCTTTGGTGCATTTGGGAGTCTTGTAACTGAGCCACGTTTGATGGCATCCAATATACGATTACAGTTCTTCCACGTCAGTATTATTTGTCGGTTTATGAATGGCGGGACTTGGAGGCTGCGAACCAGGGGCACCCGACACCTGTCTGAATGCTGCGAGAGCCTCCTCGACAAACTTCTTTCTGGCTCCTCTGTCGGATCGATGGTGCTATACAGTCTGGCTCCCACGGTGCGTCGGGTATGGTGGTATTTGATAGGGCGGGGATGGCCGTTTTGCGTTGGGTTTTCGCTATGTAGGGCTGTTGATCCTTACGTTGTGGAGCTCGTATCATTAAGGAATGTGGTTTGATTGTGTACAACCCATGGCTTACAAGACGTGGAATTCCAAGTGGCTACGCAGGTTGTGATGGATAAGATTTGTGGTAATGTCACGGTGGATGTTCTTGGAGGGGCAATTCTCTAGGAGATTTGTGGTTGGAAGCAGCAAATGTCTGATTTCTCATTCCGTTTTATAGGTAGGCAATGCAATTGGGTAGCCCATTTGGTGGCTAAGAAAACTCTGTCATTGTGTCCTATTAGTATTTTCTCTGTTTTCATAACTACACCGGAGACTGAACCGGAAAAGTTAGTGGTTTAGGGTTCAGTGGTGAACCGTTACAAAACCGTTGGTGAACTGTTGATAGAACCGTTCATGATATATAACATATAAGACTTGTATATTACACTAATTTAAGAATGAAGTTATCATTCACCATAAACAATTTCCAATTCATATCATCACCAAAATATCTAATAAATCATTCAAACCTTCTCACAAAAAAATCATAATTTTTTTAATTCAAATTAAAAATTATGGCGCCATTCGATAGTGGAGAACGTAGAGTCGACAGCAAGGTTGAAAAATGAGAAGAGGAAGCGTATATAAAATTAATAATTATAGTTTGATGGTATTAGTTTAAGTTAAAGTTTTTTTTTGTGCTTATAATAGTGAACCAGTGGACCAGTTAAACCGTGATGGTTCAACTGATTTTTTATTGAACCGTGAAAAACCGTTTGGTCCATTAATAACCGTTCAAGCAATGAACTGGAATGCTATCGTAACTAGTTTGGTGATTCTGCTGGCCCGACCATTGATCCGTTTCAGTTCTTATAACAATGAGTATTTCAGGCTTTGATTTACGCGCTTGGGCGATGTAGGTGTTGTAAAACTTCATATTTGTCATCTTGGTAATGCAACTGCAAGTGACTTATTGACAAAAAAAATGATTTGGTCTAGGAGTTTATTTATTTATTTGATATTTAGAAATAATTGACAAGGGTGGAGGAAGTATGATGGGGAAATTTAAATAATTAATTTTTATTTGTAGTGTTGTTATAACTGCTATATCACAAGTTTAACGGTCAAATTTGAATTTGACTGTCGCATATGACAAATTTCACGAATCAAACGGTGAGTGACCACTGACCAACGATGAAATAAGATGTTAAAGTCAGTGACCATTAAGAAAGGAAAAAATTTCGAGTGACAAACTTGGAACAAATTAATAAACTGAGTGACCAAACTTGAAATTGACCCCTATCTAAGATAATCAATTAGTCATAGCATTATGGTGATCAAACCCGAAAAAGTTAATCTGCTAACTTGAAGATCGTTAGCAGATACTAACTGATATCCAAAATAAATGAACTAGTATCCAAGTACTAAAGTATTTAGAGAGCACATACTAGTATTCAAGGTTTGCTAACTGATATCCACCATGAATCAACTATTATCCCAAATTCACAAACTAATATCTAAACAACACAGAATAGTATCCATACAACACATAATTAGTATCCAGATAACACATAATTAGTATCCAGATAACACATAAGAGTATTCAGATAACACATAAGAGTATCCATATTGAATATTAGTTGGTTTGATTGTCTATATTAGTTGGTAATTGATTGGCTGCATACTAATTATGTGAGCTGGATACTAGTTTTATGATATTTTGAATACTAGTCTATGCTATCAAGATATACTTTATTACTTTTTCATAAAATCAGCAAACTTGATATTAGTTCATACATTTTGGATGTTAATATTAACAACTTATACCGTTAGCCGAATAACAGGGGATCAAATCCGGGACACCGCAACCCATACAACCATATTCAACCATTATCGGACACAACTGGTTCGGAAGCCCCGGTATGAACCCGCAATCAATGACACAATAATTCATAGGCCATCCAACGACAGCTGTTTTTGGAGAACATGTGAAAATTAGGGATTTCATATAACCAATTTTTTTTTTTTTTTTGTAGAATATCATTTTGTAATATTGAAACCAAATCAAACCATCATTTTCGTAGTAGGAGTTCAATACGTAGCATGCCAGATAACACATAATCCAATTTAAACCACCATTGGTACTGCAAATTCAATACATAAACACTCAATACTAAAACGAAAATGCAAAGTTAATAATTATTTGCGGGACACCTTCGTCTCGTCCTACAATCTCCACTTTCACACAAAGGAAATGAGTACTTGAAAGCAAACTCTGCCCGGTGGAATAATCAACCATGAACACACAAACCCTAAATATTAGAATAAATAAAAGTTAGTAATCATTGCGGGGACAACTCCAGATACCATCTCCACTTTCTCCCAAGGAAATGAGTACTGCAAAAGAAACTCTGCCCCATGTAATAATCAAAGACAGCAGCACACACAATAGAATTTATCAAGCATGTCTTCCACTCTCTCTAATGGCTTCCATCGCTTCTTTAGATCTCGACAATCTTCAGCACTTGATTTCTCACCAAGACATGCAACCAATCCATATAAACAATCAATTTTGCAAACGAATCTTTCTAGTTTGACTATCCCTCTCAACTTCAGTATCTCCGAGTATAGGTGTCAATCGGGCGGGTTCGGGTTCAGTTGGGTCGCGGGTTAATCGGGTTGCGGGTCAAGCGGGTTGTGGGTTGATCGGGTTGCGGGTTGATCGGGTTACGGGCAAATCGGGTTCGGGTTGATCGGGTTGCGGATCAATCGGGTTCGGGTTGATCGGATTGCGGGTTACAACAGGTCGGGTTGCAGGTTGTTCGGTCCAAACCATCGAGTTTTTTTTTATAATTAGTTATTACACTAATTTAAAACAAACTCACCGATCACCATATTGCAATGAAAAAAACATGAATGTACATTATTAAACAAATGAGTGACTAGATTTTGCTTGAATATATCATAAACAAGTTTGATGTTGCAGAGGATTCATTAAGGTTACAAAACCAACATAAGAAATTAAAAAGCTGACAACTTGTTTGATCATAAACCTATGAAACAATCTCTTGAGTCTTGATAGTTGAGACTTAGGTAACCAATTCGTGGAGCGGGAGCGAGAGCGGAAGTGGGTGCGAGAGTGCGAGAGCGTCTATTTCTCAAAGCCTTGATAATAAGAGCGTGATGATAGCGTCGTTTTTATACTAAATTAATAATTTTAAGTAATAAAATATTGTCACTATAGGAGCAAAATCATACGAGTGTTTCAGAACTTTTCACTGATGTTTCTAGTTCAAAAGGTTTCAATGTGGAAATGTTTAGGGTCATTTGTGTGAACCTTAATTTATTTCGTACAGAAAACTTGTTGAATATTTGAACTAGTTAATGTTTTATTTAAGATAAATAAGAAGAGTCCCTTTTAGTTGTATACTTGTATTATTATCTAATTTCTCGCTATTATTTTTTTAATTCTTAATATTCTAAATTTTAATAGGACGTGCCGACGTGGTAGTCTAATGACCCGCACAAGACCTAATTAACCCTACCACTCTTACCTTTTCCTTTTCCTCTGTTCTTTATCTTATCTTTCCCCTGTTCAATTTCGCTTCCATCTTCCGCCGCTCCATTCATTTCAATCTATGTTATCTCTACATCTATGTTTAATTCAAGTTTGTGATTTTCTTTCCATTCCCTCCTACGGTCTCCCTCTCGGAGTTCACTGGCTCTCCAACGACGGCACAAGGCTTTCATCGATGGTGATTTGAAATGACGGAACTCTTAATTTACTGTTTCCTTAGATTAGATCTCATCAATTATAGTCTGGAGTTGTGAAAATCTGGTGTTCCATTAGTTGGATGGTCTTCCGATCTCATAGATGGTGATTTCATGTTGTCTGAAGTTTTTCAATAGTTGCATGTTCTTCTTTCGCCAATTGAATAGATGGTAATTGCATGTTCAAACCTAAATGCTTTGTTCATCCATCTATCAGTTTGCCAACAATAGAATGGAAAGGGATATATATTGCTGACAATTCCTGGACTCTGTCCGGATTGTTCTCTTACCCCGAAGGCTGGAGTAGCCTCCATCCCCAAAAATGCAACTTCCTCAAACTCCTCTGGCTCCTTTTTTTTTTTTTTATGAAGATGAAAATTAAATTAAACAAAGAACAAAAGGGCAGATCTGAACCTGAAAAATAAAGAAAAACCAGCCGAGACAAAGGCCATGAGAAACAAGAAGGAGAGAACCGAAAAGAATTACATGGCGAGGGAAACCCGGAGCCGGCGGCTGAGACGAGGGAAGCTGGGATTGGACTTGACTTCTAGGGTTTGGCCTCTTCCGCCTCAACCACGCAGCCTAGCGACTCTCTGCTTTCGTGTCGTCCTCTGCTGCTTCCTCTACTTCTTGTTCTTCTTCTGCTTCCTCGAGTCACGATTTCAACCACGATTCCGTCAATAACAACAACGACGACGACAACAAGGCGGCGGAGAGGAAGGGGAAGGAGAAGAATCGCGTGGGGCACGGACACCACCGGAGCGCGATGGCCGATTGAGAGTGAAAGGGAGGGTTTTTTTCTTTACCGATTGAGAGAGAATGCGCAGAAAAGGATAAACGAAAGGGAAGAGAAGAGTACAAGACCGATTCTTTTCCCTTCTCATGATTAAAAAAAGAAAAAATATTGTTAATAATATATATTTTTTGGTCACGGAAAATTAGGCTGGGATGGGAGGGAATTTACAAATTTGGATCAAATATTGGGGGAGGTGGCCATGTGGGAGGGAATTTTCAATTTTGGATCAAATATTGGGGGAGGGGGCTTATGGGAGGGATTTTTTTTAAAAAATGGGTTTGCAAGGGAATTTTTGAGCAAAAATTTGGGGTGTTTTGAATTTTGCATTCAAAAAATTTCCCTCAACATCTAGTTCTTCCTTTCTTTGATATTTAATTATATATTATTATAAATGATAAATTTTATACTGATTAACTAGTTTTTTGTTCGATCCGTTGGTCGGAATGTCATTTGAATATGATATATTTAAGATGTACATTCACAAGTTAAATTAATTATTAAAATCAAATTAATTATTAAACTATAAAAACCAAAATCTCTCTCATAATTCATAAAGCATAACCATGAAAAAACCCTAAACCCTAACTCTACAACACCATTTTAAATCTGAAACCTAAAACTAACCTTAACCATCTACCATACACTATCCTAAATCACAACATTAAGTAATTAATCCTAAAACTAACCTCAACCCTTAACCATAAGTCCATAACCCGAACATGCAAACACTGAACTATAAACCATGACCCTATACCCTATACTATAGTTATATGTTATGAAATTGTTAGTATAAGTTATAACGTATGTTATGTGAAGAATGCAAGTTGAGTTAATTTTATATTCGGTTATCGAGAAGAACATACGTCCTATGACTCCAAACTCTAAACTATGAGTCCTCTACCGTATACCCTATACACTAACCTTAAACCATGAATTATAGTTATGTGTTATGAAATTGTTGGTATAAAGTATAAACTATAACGCATGTTATGTGAATAATGTTAGTTAAGTCAATTTTGTATTCAGTTATTGAGAAGAACATACATCCTAATCCTCCAAACTCTAAACCACGAGTCCACTACCGTATTTCGTATACCCTATACGTTAAGTGAATTTTTTGTTTTTTTTTCATAAAATAAATTTTAAGGATAGCCTTACACTCTTACTAAGTTGTGAACCATTAATTACAAGATAACTTTTTATTTTAAAATTCAGTTAACAAATTGTTAAAAAAATATGTCTCTGCTAGGCTTTGAACCGTGTACCTTGAATTAGAAAGACCATCACAGGAAAAAACTAGTACACGTAATTAACTTGTTACAATATAATGTGAACGTGTTGTCCACTTGGTTCAACTAAAAGGCAGAGAGACTTATCTACATATAATATTTATGCACCAAAATATATTATGTAGTATTATTCGTGCTAATCGGGCGGGTTCGGGTTGGGTTAATCGGGTTCGAGTTAGTCGGGTTACGGGTCAAGCGGGTTACGGGTCAAGCGGGTTGCGTGTCAAGCGGGTTACGGGTCGGGCGGGTTGCGGAACTTTGACTTTTAGTCCAATCGGGTTGCGGGCAGGTCACGGATCGGGTTGGTTGGCCGGGTTACTCGGGTCGGGTCATGTTTTGACACCTATATCTCCGAGATGAAATTCCAAAATACATATGTTTAAAAAAAATCTCAAAATACACACGATATAAAAAAATTTCCCAAAATACACATATTTGGGCATCAGCGCGGTTGACGGCCGCGGTGAATGACTAACGTAACACTGAAACTTTAAACAAACGTAACTTTGAGCTCGGTTATCCGATTGTAGCAAACAAAAAATTTTGATTTCGTAGAACTTTTCAAGATCTTTCAATCTGCAACAAGAGGTAATCTAAAAAAAATGTCGTTACTACCTCGAACGAGCAATTTTTTTATTTTGCCAAACTTTGGAAGGCCATAACTTTTAGCTCCTCAATCCGAACGTTGTAAAGTTTTTTTTTATTGCGCCTAAATTTTTAAGAACTTCAACTTTTACTAGGAAAGAATTTTTTAAAAAAGAAATGAGAAATTTTACAATGCTATATAGTATTGGTGCTATAGGTTTTTGCTTTTATGGTACAACTTAAAACTGTACATTTACGTAATGGTACAACTTCAGATTGTACCTATACTTTTGGTACAAATTTTTTTATGGTACAACTTGAACTGGTACCTTTATGTGATGGTACAACTTCAAGTTGTAAAGTTGTACCATAACATAATGATATAAATTGCTTTATGGTACAACCTAAACTTATACATTTAATGTTATGGTACAACTTTAAGTTGTACATTAAAGCACCAATGCTATATAGCACAGTAGAAGTGCTCAAAAGAAATATTTTTGGATATACGGGATTTTGGCAATAACTTTGCCTTTACTTTTCACAAATCCACATACTTTCCAAAATTATGGTTATAATCAAAGTTGTAGTCCTTCAAAAGTTATACGAAATCAAAAAGAGTTTCATGACATTCGGATTGTGGAGCACAAAGTTATGGTCTTTCAAAGTTTGTCAAAATCGAAAAATTGCTTGTTCGGGGTAGCAAACGAATATTTTTTGGATGAAGGCTTGTTTCAGATTGAAAGATCCTGAAAAGTTACGTGGAATAAAAAAAATCGCTACAATTGGATAACCGAGCGCAAAGTTACGTTTGTTTGAAGTTTCAGTGTTACGTTAGGCATTCACCGCGGCCGTTAACCGCGGTGATGCATTCACCGCTTTGGTCTGCCGCGGTGAAACATGTGTTTGTGAATTTTTTTTATAACGTGTGTATTTTGGGAATTTTTAAACATGTGTATTTTAGGATTTTTTCCGAACTTTTGAGTAAGGGTTACCAAGTATTAATGTGTCTTTGTAGTGCTGTTTATGTGACTCGGGATCAGGCAATAGATAGAAATGAGTGATAACAGCCATCCTTCAAATCCTCCATACAACAACAGCACGTCCTCCCCAAATCGTGTATTGTCCATAAGGTTGTCAAACCGCGGGTTGATCCGGACCCGGTCGAGCTAGTGGGTCATGGGTCAATGGGTCACCCGTTTTAGCCCGATATAGCCCGGTTGAGATGATTCATTACCGGATGCCATTCTCAAAACCTGAAAATCACAAAGTTGTATCAAACCATAGCTATATGAAAGGAAGAAACCAATCTGAAATTCTTTTTCCACATAAACATCAAACAATCCTTTACCAAACAACTTCTTCCCAACATCTTAGACATCAAACAATCGAAACCAAATTCATCTAAAACATCTAAAATAAAAACATCACAATTCTCGTTCTTTCACTATTAATGGAACCAAGTTCCAAACCCAACAAGCCCTGCCTCTTACCAAATGAGTTTGAATTGCAGAGGGAGAACCGTCGATCAGCAAGGACAAGGGTGGAAGGCCGAGCTGCCAACCAGAGATGGATGGTCGAGCTCAACTGGAGGACACCAGAGAAGTCCAGGCTGCTTGAGCGGGAGACAAGGACGAGGTCAAGGGCGTAGGGTTTTCCCCGACCCTGTTCTGCTTCTCGTTCTCGCCATCTCCCAGCTAGAGGTGGCAAATGGATTGGATTGGTGGATTGGAGGATTGGTGGATCCATGGATTGGTGGATTCATGGATTGGATCAATTGGATTGGTGGATTATCCATGAATCCAAATGACATCCTCAACCAAGGACCAATATGTAAAATGTAAAAAGTTGAGGTACTAAAATGTCATAATGAAAAATTTTAGGTACCAAAACGTAATTACCCAATGATATTTTTCGTATAAAAATTTAAATTTTAGGTACTAAAATGTAAAAAATAAAAATTATAGGTACTTAACCGTAATTTTCCAATGATCCATGGATCCAATCCATGAATCCACCAATCCAATTGGATTTGGATAAAATGGATTGGATTTAAATGGATTGGATTAAGTGGATATTTTTAATGGATTGATGGATTGGATTGGTGGATTGGATTGAAAGTGCCACCTCTACTCCCAGCAAAACGGCGACGCAAGTTTCCTGACCGCTTTCTCCCAGCAGAAACGGCGTTGCAGCAGCCAAAAACGTTGGCCTGGACGAGCGACCCGCTGACCCGCTCTAACGAGCTAACCATCCGAGTTTCGCCAGGTTTGACCAGGTTTGACCAAATCCGGGTTGACTATAAAATGGGTTAATATGGCCCGTTTTTTAGGGCGGGTTCGGGCTCCCGCGGGTTGACAACCTTTTGTCCATGACTACAACTGGGGAGCTCTCATGTTGCTCCATTAGACCATCATAGTTGACAGGACTTTTATACGCGTATGTTTATGGTGAAGATTGTGATGATGATCCCATGGCCTGCAGTTCAATTGACGAAAACTTATTCACTTCGACAAATACATGCTCAACAAGATGAAAGCAAGCACATTACCAAACGACATCGAGCTTGTGATTCCTTGAGCACAATGCATTTTCCTGATCAAGGAATGATCCCAAACCACTATAAGATTTGCCTACATACCATGTTTTCCGTCAAACTTGGCCTCCCTAAATCGAAATTTCCTGAGGTGTATTAGAGATAAGTGATATTTTCATTTATTTATTCGTTTCTATAATTTTTCCCACTACACTTTTTGGTTCTTATACCCGGGACGTGCATAGCTGTCTGTTGCTAGTCCTCCTTATTTGTCTTCCCAATCATGTATATTAGTTAGGGATGTTCAAATGGTTACCATGGTTATAACCAAACAAAATAAGGTTAAATTCCATTAACCATGGAATACAATATCATAACCAAACCGTCCAAACTAATACAACAACCAAATTAACCAAACTAAAGTTTAATCGGTTAACCAGATTAACCAATATAAAATCACATTATCATTGACGATGAAAATTTTCCGGTTAATGCAACAATTCATAATTTATATAATGAATAAAAAATAACAATCAACACGTAGTTATAATTGACCCTTAACAAAAATACATGCAACTAAGACAATTATCTTACGATTAGTACAAAAGTATTCACCTAACAAAAAATTATGACAATGGTATGGTTAATGAATTTTTGTGTTTGTGTAAATTGACTTAGTCTCTTAGCAATTATCAAAGGCTGGAAATGACCTTCCTTTCAAGTTTTCATTCATCATAATGTATGAAATTTATCTAAATTAGGCGTCCATATGTTGTGGTCTAGACTTTACATATACAAATATACACTATATGAGCAATATTGAGCTTTATATTTTATGAGTCTAAAAGGGATGAACGTTAACTCTTGAGTGGTTATGCAAAGTATTATGTGTATATAATATATGTTAGATATATGACTAATTACTTAATTGGTTAATTTGGTTTGACTGGTTAGGAGTGTCTGAAACCAAACCAAACCACCTAAACCAAACAAGCTAAAAACTTTAACCAAACCAAACCAATTATCCAAATTAACCAAACCAAATTATCCAAATAGTACCGGTTAAAACGGTTACTGATAGACCATTAATTACACATGTTTTACCCCTATTCTTTAGTCATTTGAGACGTTGATTCTCGTGTTTTAAGCCGATTTCATGCTAGGTTGTGCGTTTATGTCATATTTCAGGGCTTAGCGTTGGCATCGAGGCGAAGGAACGAGTTTCGGTTCGAAAGGAGCACGTAAAGTTTGAAGTGTGCTGGAGAGCAAAATTACCCGACCATGAGCAGAAATACCCGGCAGGGTATTATTTGGCCATGACCGGGGATTTGACATTTCGGGCGTCTTTGAGAAGCAGAAGGGGGCCTGGGCAGGAAGCAGAAATCCCCGGTCGGGGATTCTTGGCCATGACCGGGGATTTTCCCCTGTTACCCGACGATGCGTTTTGCACATACCCGGTCGCCACCCAAAACACCCGACCAGGTATTTAGGCCGGGCATCGCGACAAACAGCTTCTTAAGGGAAAAAAGGCAAAAAGTGAAGGGTTCCGGGTTTTAGAGAGACAGAGCGATTCCTAGAGAGAGAAAGCGACGAACCAGAGTTCCCAAGTGCCCTAGCTTGATCTTCATCACCATTGGAGCTCGGCTCACACTTGGAGAAGTGTCGATTGACGACCAGGAGCAGAAACCCATCCTTCACAGCATGATTTCTGCATCTGAGCTTGCTTTTGCTTCTCTCTCCATGGAGTAACTTCCTCATTCATCTGGGTATGGAGAACCCTAGATTTGTATGTTAGGTCTGATTGTATGAACCCAAGTACAGATTCTATGATTTGATTATATTCAATTGAGGTTTGAATTGTTGAATGGCATGAATCCTGATCAAATTCCTGTTATTTCTGCTTTGACCTAGAAAGAGAATATCTGCCTAGGTTGATAGAGCACCCTTGATTGAAGGTAGTGAATTGGCGACTTTAGTCGAGGAGCCAATTCACTATTCTGTACCGAATTTGCTTCGGTAGTGGAGGTTTTGTTCGTTAGGGCCTCAATCTGTTTGCTCCGGTGGAGGTTAGTCGCCCGCTGGAGACTCAGATTGAGAGGGTCTGGAGACCTTTAGTCGAGACTTCAGACTGTTTAAGAACCTTCCGCAGTATAACTATCATAGAAATTGAACTTGGTAAATTACAATTCGGCTTAACTGTAGTCTAGGGGGAACCATATTCGGGTGACCTCTCTTGACTTGAAAACAACCTTCTTTCTTGCTTTGTTTGTTTGCTTGATTGAACCTGCACTAAAGTTTCACCGCTAAATAATAAGAATTCGCTGAGTAGTCATCACATCTAGGACCCGGGTTGACATTAAAACCCAAACCCGCTATACTACGCTTTAGGAATTGGTTACACTTGGCCATTTTCTAGAGTGACAGTAGGAGTGAGTCAAGTTTTTGGCGCCATTGTCGGGGAATTGCTAGGTTGTTGAAGAAACGCGAATTTTGTTAATTTAGCTTTTCGTTTTAGCATTGTTTGCTTTGTCACACCTGTGCCTTCACGGGTTTGCTTGCTTGACTGTGTGCAGGTAGTGCATGACCCGTAGCCAGTCGAGAGGTTTACTGCCGTTGGATCCGGAGCTTGAACGCACCTGTCGCCAACTCAGGAGACAATAGCGAGCTAGATTGGCTACGGAGGAGCGCATAGACGGCCACTTGAGCAACGATTCTAAGGAAGAGTACGAGATGGAAGGCGAACACAACCCACACCATCATTAAGGTTCCCCCGGTGAAGCAGATCTTGGGGAACAACCCCATACCCCAGGCAGATGGGGTTCATCATCATCCACCGCCGCCGGGTCCCACCTTGGAGTACTACTACACTCCACGGGTTGCTGATATCTGCCCTGTCATCCTCTACCCGCCCATTCCAACGAACAACTTCGAGATCAAGCAATGCTGGATTCAACTCATTACATCATCTGTCCAGTTTCATGGCTTGAAGGATGAGGAGGCAAGGGTGCACCTGTCTCGTTTCCTGCAGCTGACGAACGAGTTCAATCTGAACGGTGTCCCTGATGATGCAATCCGCCTTCACCTCTTCCCCCATTATTTGGCAAGACATGCTAAGAGGTGGTTGGAGACCCAGCCCCCATTGTCCATCACTTCTTGGGACGATCTGGCCGACAAGTTCGTACACAGGTACTATCCGGCATCAAAGACCACAGAGATCCAGCGGGAGATCACTTACTTCCGCCAAGAGCCAGATGAGTCACTTCGTGATGCATGGGAGCGGTATATGGGATTTTTCTGGCAGTGTCCCCATCATGGCTTCAGTGATGCATTCACAGTGGGGAACTTCTACAATGCTCTCTCTCCGGAAAGCCAGAGGGTGATTGAGTCTTTATGTCCAGGAGGGGATATTCTTACCAAGACTCCACCCGAACTGAACAAGATAATCAGTACATTGGCTGCTAGAGATCATTCTTGGGGGCAGAGCAGCAGAGGCAGGAATTCCCGGGACCGTGGTGTGCACGCCATGGAGGCCTGGTCCTGGCTCGAGCAGCAGGTGGTTGAGTTAGTGGTGTGAGGTCTGGGCGGATCTCCAGTAGCTCAATGTCAGTGGTGTGAGAGCTCAAATCATATGGTGGAAGACTACCAGGCTATGCGGGAGTCTTCACCCCCCAAGAGCTGTTGGACTTCATCGCCAATGCTCGGCGCCTTGACCCGTACAGCAACACATACAATGAGGGTTGGTGCCAGCATCCCAACTTCTCTTGGAATGGCAACACCACCAAACCACCTGGTTTCCCAGCACCAACAGGTGGCTTTCAGCAGAGGCAGCCTTTCCAGGTCAAACAGGGGCCGCCCCCACAGCAGCAGCCTTACTAGCCTAGACAGGGGCAGCCATTCCAGCAGCCCCAGCGTTAGTATGCCCAGCCTCCAGCAGATGCAGCTCCAGATAATCAGATGACAGAGCTGAAAAATATTTTGCAGGCATTCATGACCACCAGCCAGGCGAATTTCACGAGGATGGATCAGAACATAGCCTCATTGGAGGCAGGCCAGAGGAACCAGGTGCCATTTTGCAAGATTTACAGAACCAGGTTGGTGACATAGCTCACCAAATTAATACCCGGGCCCCGGGAACTCTACCTGCCACAACCATCCCAATCCACGGGAGTCGCACCAGCAGCTGAATGCCATCACCACTAGGAGTGGCAAGTCCACATCGGCAGTACCTGCCCATGCTAGGGAGGAAGAGCCACTGCATGCTTCAATACTTCCAGCCGATGATGTAAAAGTGAGGGTGGAGAAGGAAGCCCCTGCTCCCAAGCCACAACCAGTGGTTAAGGAGCATGTACCCCAGCTTCCCTTCCCCACTCGACTACACAAAGATAAGCTGGAGACTGAGTTTGCCAAGTTCATGGCAATGTTGAAGCAGCTCAACGTCAGCATACCCTTCATGGAGGCACTTTCGAAGATGCCCAAGTATGCCAAGTTCATGAAGGATCTCCTCAGCAACAAGAAGAAACTTGGGGATCTTTCGACAGTGATGCTAAGCGAGGAGTGTTCTGCCATCTTGCAGAACAAGCTGCCCAAAATGCGCAAGGACCCAGGGAGTTTCACTATCCCTCTTAATATTGGCAGCATGCATGTAGGGAAGTCCTTGGCGGACCTAGGAGCTAGCATAAATGTCATGCCATACAATCTGTTTAAAAAGCTAGACCTAGGTGAACTTAGCCCTGCTAGAATGAGCATTCAGTTAGCTGATCGCTCTATTGTGCATCCTAGGGGTATCATAGAGGATCTGCTTGTTAAAGTAGGCGCATTCACGTATCATGTTGATTTTGTTGTTCTGGATATAAATGAGGATGTGGATGTGCCTTTGATTCTGGGTAGACCATTTCTTGCCACCGCCAAGGCACTAATTGATGTGCATAGTGGTAAACTGATCTTGCGTGCTGGGAATGAACTGGCTACTTTTTCTGTGGCTGACCTTGATCATTGTGATATGCCTGCTGTCACACCTATGCATGATATTTCTCACCAGGTACACGAGCCTGTCGAGTGATGTGGATCCGCTTTTGGAGGCACCTGTTCCTGCACCCCGCTGAGAATCCACCATGGGCGTCCAGCTAAAAGACGGTAAAGAAGCGCTTGTGGAGAGGCAACCGCACCACGGTTTTCATTTCTTTTTCCCTTCTTCTGTGTTTTTGTGTCGTGTTGAGTCAGTTGGATGTCTGTGTTGAAGTTCGGTCGTCGGTTATGTCTCGGTTTGGTGTTTTCGTGCAGGGGAGGTTAAAAATTTGGGAGAATGAGAATTTTGGCCGGAAGGGTAAAATACCTGGTCGTGAGCCAAAATACCCGACCGGGTATTTTTGTCTCGTGACCGAGACCCCTTCTGCCTTCCGGGGCGCCCAAAGGGCAAATCCCCGACCTTGACCCAAAAATACCCGACCGGGTATTTTTGGCTCAAGGCCAGGGATTTCCCCTCCTTGGAACGCGACGTTTTAGAAATCCCCGACCTTGAACCAAAAAATACCCGACCGGGTATCTTTGGCTCAAGGCCGGGGATTTCCATGCACTCGAAACTCGTCGTTTCCAAATCCCCCAGTCGAGGACTTGAAATACCCGACCGGGTATTTTTTAGGCCCGACCAGGGATTTTTGCTATTTAAGCAAACCCCCGGTCAGTTTTCTCTCTCTACCCTCATTTTTTCCAAAATTTCCCTCTCCTCCTCCCTCAAAAGTCAAAACCTATGCCCTCTCTCCTCCTTTGGCGAACGCCGGCAGCCACCCGCCGCGGCCCGCCGTCCGCCCGCCGCCACCGCGACCACCATCACCACCAGAGGGGGTCGACGATCTCATGGACCAGATTGACTTCACCGGGCTCGAGTAGGCTGTACTTGTGGCCCCGTTTTGTGTTGTTTTCCTTTTTGTCAGCATGAAAACTGTCTTGTGTTTTTTTTTTATTTCCTTTTCTTTCTCTTGTTTTTGGATGATGTACTATTGGGCTGACCATTGGACCTAACATACTGTGTTTGAGTTCTTGTGTTCCCTTTAGCTGTGCTTTGTCCCTGACTGGTCCTTCTCCAGTCCGCTTCACTCCGACTGGTCCCTTTCCAGTCTCATGCAGTCCGTGCACACCGGTAACATCGTTCCCCTTATCCTTCCCTCTTCTCCATTGAGGGCAATGTCGATCTTAAGTGTGTGTGGGGGGGGGGGGGATGTTTCTCTTTTGACTGCATTAGATCTGTTTGTGTGCTTGGAGCCTAGTCCACTGTCCAAATTTTAAAATTTGAGGGCTTCAAGTACGTGTTTCCTTGCAAATTGCCTGCTCAGTATGCTTTGAATTGACAGTCTCTATAGTAATGTGCAACCTAGGGAGGTAGTGTAGCACTATGGAGGATGTTGAAGTTTAAGATTTTTCCTATCTAGCTCTCTGCTGTGCCAGTTGATTTTGTGAATTAGTGGAGCTAAGACCGTTGAATTCATGTGATAATGGTGACTCTATTTGGATTGTGTTATGGACTCGTGTATCGAACATGGTTCCCATGTGGAAAATGAAAAGCAGTTGTTCCTCCATGTAGAAATCATTAAATCTTAAACATGGGGTAAGCCCAACGCGTGCGGCACCATTCATTGCACAAAATCGGGTTTTGGAAGAGATTTTAGTGATCCTTAGTGGGGTACTGCTACAAGGTGAAGCTAAGCCGTCTCTAGTACAAGTAAAACTTCCACCCGTTGAACGGTTTGCCTACTTGAGGATGTGTTTTTAAGGGAAGGAATAGAGCTTCCGACCCCCCTTAATTTCATTGACCCTCCACACGAGTTGAGGAAAAGGAGTTAAAAGAAGTACTCTGGCGAGCGCCAGATGTACAAAAATTGCTCTTGCTCGACTAATAAGGGTCGACCGTGCAAAAGACTGCAGTTGGAACCCCCACTAAGTGAATGAAAAAAGAGAAAAAGAAATAAAGTGAAAGTGAAAAAGGGGTTCCAACGGTGAAATGAAGTGAAAAGAGCACCCTGGTACAACGAGTCCTTGGTTGTGAATGATATGAGTCCCTTTATCCATGAACTGACTGTCTTACTTCTACTTCTTCTCATGATCCCGACTTGAGTCTAGTACTCGCATTGAGAGAGATAGGGAACGTCTTAGAAGACCAGTTGACCTCGTAAGCTGCTATATGATCTAGGAAATCCTCTACCGACGATCGGGGTTGTTTGTTGCTATAGAGGTCTGGAGAGTTGCATTGGTTTGAGTTAGGTTTTCTTGGGGACAAGCAAACGGTTAGTTACCACGGTAACCAAACCTTTTGAACACCCCTAATATTAGTTCTCAACGTATCAATGAGAAGATCACTTTTGATTCTCAATAATCACAAAATCCACAATATTCAACGTGGTATCAGAGCTAGCAAAGATCAATTGTAATTTGATCCATACCTTCTTACCTTCTCTATCTTCTCTTCCTCTCGTATCTGTTTCCTTTCACCTTCACTCTCCTCTGCGGATTACCAATATGACAGGAGACGCAAATGCATGAGATTCAAGCAAAGGATCCAAAAGTTCAAAGATCCAGATCATTACCTTCAATATGGCCGCTCAGCTTCCCCTAAAACTGACGCCGATGAATTTTGCTTCATGGAGATCCCAGCTAGAAACTCTCCTCATGGGACTTGATCTGATCAGATTCATAGATGGAACCGTTGTCGCTCCTTCTCAATTGATCACAATAGATGCTGCCACTGCACCAAATCCAGATTATCACAATTGGTTCAGGCAGGACAAACTCATCCTTCATGCCCTGCGATGTTCAATTGATGAATCTATTTATTGTATTGTCTCGGTTGCATCGACGGCCTGTGATACTTGGTTAACATTGGAGAAGCTATATGCAAGCAACGCTCAGTCACGAATCATTCATCTGAAAGGCAAGCTAGCAAAATAAGCCAAAGGCGATCGTGACATCCTCTCTTTCGTCAATGATCTTAAGGCCACAACTACGGAGCTTGTTCTTATTGGAGAGCCCGTGAAGGACCTCGATCTTTTAGTTTATTATCTTCGTGGCCTGAGATGATGAATTCCAGTCATTCTCCGCTGCCGTTCGTGTAAAGGCCTAGGTCTCTCATTCTTGAAGATCTAGTTGACTCACCCATTGAATATGAGTCTGACCTTAAAGCACGACAGTCTACTGCCTTCCCTATTGCCTTTTACACACAAGGACAGTGTCTTGGCGGCTCTCCCAATCCTCGATCTCCTTGCCAGCGGACTTCTCCAGCAGCCCCACTCTGACGGCTTGTCTCTACGTTCACACCCCGATGGGCTCTAGCGAGCATCTGGCCCATCTCATCAGGCCTTCTCAGGCCTATCTTCTCTTGGCGACTCATCTACTGCCTCTCCTCGCCGGGCTCGCCTAATCTATTGTATTGTGAGAAACATGGGCACAATGTGCGCCAGTGTTTCCAATTGTTTCATCAAGCCCGCCAGGCTCTTCTTCAGCACCGCCAAGCTCAGGCCCATTTGACCAACACTGCTCCCTCTTCCAAGCCATGTGCCCCAAGTTCAGCCCCTCCAAATCCATGAATGATGGATTCGGCCGCCTCTCACCATGTCACTACCGACCTTGAGAATTTATCACTCTATTCAGACTATGCCGAACCTGATGAGATAATTATTGGCAATGGCTCAGGTTTGCGGATTAGTCATATTTTCTCTTCTCAACTCTCTACTGGTCCTCACACTCTTTCGTTACATGAAGTTTTACATGTTTCTGCTATCACAAAGCATCTTATTTTTGTCTCTCAATTATGTCTTACTAACCCAGTGTCCGTGTAATTCTTTGCCACACATTTTGTTGTTAAGGATCTTCGCACGGGGGTACAGCTGTTGAGAGGGGAAAACAGAGGTGATGTGTATGAGTTGCCGCCAAAGAAAGAACCTGTTCTCATGGAATTGGTTACCACTCGCACTTCCACAAATTCATGGCACTCGAAGCTTGGTCATCCTTCCGATCAGTCACTCTGCAGTTTACTTCGCTCTCAATCCCTACCAGTTTCTTCTGCATCTTCTCTTAACCATTGCGATGCCTGTCTTTCAAATAAATCTCATAAACTCCCTTTTGGAGTTTCATCCCTTTCGAGTACTAGACCTTTTGATATTATCTATACTGATGTTTGGGGTCCTGCTCCTGTTACCTCAATTGATGGTTTTCAGTACTATTTGATTATTATTGAGCACTTCACTCGTTACCCATGGTATTATCCGCTTCGCCGCAAATCTGATGTGCTTAAAGTATTCTTAGATTTTCGAACCATGGTTGAGGATTATTTTTCTACCACCATTCGTCGCATTTACACCGATGGTGGTGGTGAATTTCACAAGCTTTGTTCTTCTCTCCACACTCATGGGATAAGCTATCTGCTTACTCCTCCTCGCACCCTATATCAAAATGACTTGGCTGAACATAAGCATCGACACTTGGTCGAAACCGGTATCACTCTTCTTCATCATGCTCATCTTCCCTCTCTTATTTAGTCTTTTGCTTTCTCCACCACGATTTATATTATCAATCGTATGCCTTCCTCCGCCACTGCCACCATTGATTGGTGTCACCTTCGAGATGGTAGGATGCCAAGGACACCTTTTGGCCTTCCGGAATGGCTTGGAACTCGAAGAACTGTTCAACGCGGGAGAACCAGACAGTTGGGTCTTCTCCCGCATAGGTGGGGAACTCCAGGCGGGCAATTTTAGCCCCAAAGAAGGGATGGTGGTCCTGATCATCAAAATCGTCGGGCTGAGGTCGGCGGAACCAGCCATTGATGGATCTTTCTCCATCGTCGGAGCTTCGTTCGTCAGATTTGGCTGCACGATCTTGAGCGATCTAGTTGACCACGAGCTAATCGGCTGCCAATTGATCTATGATCGCCTGGATGCCTATTTGATTCTCTTGAGTGGCTATTTCGAGAACTTCGATGCGTTGAGCGTGAGTGCCCATGACGGGCTCTTATACCAAATGATACGTGAAGGATTTGGATAGCTCCCTTTTCTTGGCGGGAGTAGAACATGTTTCTCCTTTCTTGGCGAGAATGGCCAGAGGTTTCTTGTTTTCTAAAATTGCATGCCTTCTATTCCATTCATTCCTACCTTAAATACATGAATTAGAAAGAACCTATCTAAGTGGAACAAACTACACATTTTCCACTACTACTACGATACTTTCTCCACTAAACGTGGAGGTGCTTATTTATAACTCACCACTAACTCTAACAACTTATTACCCTCTAACAACTATCGTAATTATCCACCTAATACTACTAATAATAATTAATCCAAATAAGTGAAATCCAATAAATCTATCTGCATCATGATTCATTTATTTCCAACCTTATGCATTTAAAGGGTGATTGAGTGGAATAGAAAGGCCAACAGAAAATCGTGTTGGAATGGATATCTCCCTTTTCTTGGCGGGAGTAGACCTGATTCTCCTTTCTTGGCGAGAAAATACAAGGATTTCTTCTACTAATTTTCTGCTTGCCTTTCTATTCCATTCAATCACCCCTTAAATATGTAAGGTTGGAAACAAATGAATCCTAACTCCCACGTCCAGCTCAACCTAACTAAGCGGAACAAACTCCACCTTCTGCTACTACGTCTCCTGAGCTTTCCCCACCAAATATGGAGAAGCTTATTCCACTAACCACTAACTCTAACGACCATGCTGACATGTTTTTAACACTCCTAACTAGAATTATTAATTAAGTGCAAACCCAACTACAATTATCCTACTGTGTGGCTTATTATGGCCTTATCATTACCACCACCTGAAAAACGACCTTGTCCTTAAGGCCGAGTTTGGAAATAGTGATCGTTGAAGATCGAGGTCCGATTCCACGTAGTCTCCTTTGCGTATATGAATCTTCCAAATCCGTTGAGACACTCTAACAAATCCAACATCGACAACTTCTACGTACAAGAGCTTCATCTCTATGGCGAGTGAATGGGTTACTCGAACTCGATCAGATCCTTCAAAGCTATGAAATTCATCTTCCAAATCCATCATTCCATGCATTACTTCTCTAATCCCACGTATTTCCTGCCCTTTTATTATCCCTCCCAATAATAACAATGGACCACGAGGCACTTCCATCCCGTCAACCCTAAATGAAAACCAAACACTCCCAAAATTCCAAATCAGTTCGCACATCTCAACCCCACTAGTAGCTTCATTGTACGAACCATCCCCAGCTCCTGATCGGCTCGTTGCTTCCCAGCCAGACATGTTGTTGTCCATAGCCGACTTCTTCCACCACATGACCTTCCCTAGATTCACTGGCCTCAAAGTCTTCTTGAACAAACCCACGTTCAATTCCTTAAACAACGGCCTGGTCACTGACTCCGAGAAGCCAATTCCACCGAACTGCAATGCAATCTCGACTTCAACCTGATGTTGGATGCTCGAGGCCAGCTGTGCTTGCTCGTACTCCATCCCCATCTTAACCACGACCCTCTTATCATAATAAAATAGTACAATATCATGTGATCGAATCTTTCCCTTTACTGATCTCTGGTTTCGCCACAACCCCGTCCTTTCGCCGTAACCTCTTAATCCCTATTGTCTGCCGATACCTCCATGTACGCTTCCTTGATTTACCCTCCTCAATATGTTGAGAATGGAAGGACTCCCCTACTGCCAATAAAACTTGCACTCCTTTTGAACTAAGGCGCTGACCCAAAGAAGTAAACATATTAAGAACTCGTGTCCCTGTATTATGAGTTACCTTACTCGGATGCAATTGACGTCGACCTCCATCTTTCTTTTTCCGAAATTTACATGTATTGAAATTAGCTTTGCAGCCATCAGTCCTGCAATTATCACCAATTGTGAGTAGCGCCGTGTGGGAGATCGTCTCGGACAACATGGTTACAGCAACAGCGGCATCGGAATGCGTCGAGTTTAGTAACAGCTCTAGTGCGGCCGCCGCCTTTATCACCAGCTGGTTTGGCTCAGCCTCTTCCGCTGGGACGGGTTGTTTATTCGTGATGATGGCAAGGAAAAACTGGGTTTTGCGGGTAGGAGAGGGTTCTCCCCTCTTCAGCAACAACGATGGTTTTGACTTGCAGAGGCGGTGGTTCGTAGGCACTCGTCGGCGCGGCAAGAGGGAACAACGCCAACGACAACGGCGGGGCAGGCTTTCCGCCGACAGCATCTTCTTCCTCGTCCTTTGCCAATTCGGCTAGAGCTTCAACTTGCGGCGGTGGTGTGCTCTCAGCAGTAGCAGGTGCCTGTTGGGTTGGTATGGGTAGGACCGAGATCTCCTCCTCTTCAATGGTGGCTAGGGTCTCGACTTGCGTTGGTGGTTGTGGTGTTGATGGCTTGTATTTTTCATACGACGCAATCATCATGTCGCAGGTAGAGATGACACGATCTAGCATTCGGATTGCCCGATTGATGAGCTCCTCCTCCTTTGATGATCTCTCTGAGCGCATCATGACCAAAACCTGGATCAACGACTCTGATACCAAATGATACGTGTTGGATTGGATATCTCCCTTTTTTCGGCAGGAGTAGACCAAGTTTCTCCTTTCTTTGCGAGAAATTCCAGGGTTTCTTCTACTAACTTTCTGCTTGCCTTTCTATTCCATTCAAATCACCCCTTAAATACATAAGGTTGGAAACAAATGAATCATAACTCCCACGTCCAGCTCAACCTAACTAAGTGGAACAAACTCCACCTTCTGCTCCTACGTCTCCTGAACTTTCCCCACCAAATATGGAGAAGCTTATTCTACTACCCACTAACTCTAACAACCATGCTGACATGTTTTTAACACTCATCTGAAGCTTCCTCCTCAACATCATCTGGCCCCCCTTCGGACACTGGGCCACCAGCCCAGCCCATCACTCCTCCACTTGGGCCTCCGCGGCTCGCCCAGCTTCCGCCTCTTGCTCGGGTTCATACTATGTGAACTCGGTCCCAGGATGAAATTTTTCAGCCGAAGAAATTTTTTCACACTACAGCTGCTTCGGCCCCAGCTCGGTCTTCTCCGCCACTTGAGCCTGCCTCTGTCAAGGAGGCGCTACTATATCCGGAATGATCTGATGCGCTCACTGCTGAAAATCAAGCTCTTCACGCAAATGAGACTTGGGATCTTGTTCCCCGTCTCCCTCATTACAACGTCTTGGGAAATCTCGTGGGTCTTCCGTGTCAAAAGAGATCGTAATGGTTCCGTAGCTCTCTTTAAAACGCGGTTGGTTGCCAAGGGTTACCATCAGCGTCACGGCGTTTACTTCGACGATACCTCCAGTCCTGGGGTCAAGCCGGTCACTACCTGCACAGTTTTTACACTGGCTTTATCCTACAATTGGTCAATTGCTCATTTCGACGTCAACAATGCGTTCCTCCATGGTCCTCTCCAAGATGAAGTCTACATGGTTTAGCCACCCGGCTTCAAGGATCTAATGTGTCCTCATCATGTGTGCCATCTCAAGCGTGCTATCTATGGTTTCCGCCAGGCTCCTCGCACTTGGTATACGACGCTCAACACATTCCTCCTCGAGTCCGGGTTCACTAAAACACTTTCTGATTCATCACTTTTTGTCTATAGCCGTGGTGGTGTACTTCTGTATTTCCTTGCCTATGTGGGTGACCTTTTGCTCACAGGAAACAATGCCCACCTACTCTCTACATTTCGTGAAGCTCTCTCACGGCGGTTCTAGTTGAAGACCCTAGGTGATGTCAACTACTTTCTCCGCATTGAATTTATACCAACTCCGACGGGCTACTTACTATCTCAACATAAATATATGAAGGAAGTTCTTCAACGCTTGACATGTTGGATGCCATGCCTGTTCCGACTCCAAAGCCTTCCACTGCCTCGCTTTCGCTCTCTGATGTCACTCCGCCTACCGACGCCACTCGTTTCCGTCAAATCCTTTGCACTCTTCAATACTTGGTCTACACTCGACCTGATATCTCCTTCTTCGTCAACAAACCGTACCAGTTCAGGCACGCACCTACTACTTCCTATTGGCAAAATGTCAATTGCCTGCTCCGGTATGTTGCTGGTACCCTCGACCATGGTCTTGTCATTCATCGTTCTTTGCAGCCGCTAGTACTATCAGCCTTTGCCGATTCATACTGGGTTGGTAATTTGGATTACCGATCTTCTACTTCGGCGTATCTCCTCTATCTCGGCTCCACTCTCATCTCTTGGAAGTCTCAGAAACAATGGACCGTTGCCCGATCTAGCACTAAGGCCGAATACATAGCAATCGCCCATGCCACTGCGGAAAACGAGTGGATCCAGAATCTTCTGGCTAAGGTGCATCATCCACTTCGCACCCCTCCCACTTTCTACTCGGACAACCATGGCGCTACATATTTATGCTCCAATCCTATGTTTCATTCACGTATGAAGCATATGGCCTTGGACTATCATTTTGTCTGTCAACTTGTTCAGGCTAATCGTCTTGTGGTGCGCTACATTCCTACTGCTCAACAACTCGCGGACGTCCCACCAAACCCCTGCCTGCTGCTCGCTTCCATCTTCTACGTTCCAAGATCGGCGTTGTTGATACATCGTCCATCTTGCGGGGGCGTATTAGAGATAAATGATATTTTCATTTATTTATTTATTCTTTACTTTATTTTTCCCACTACACTTTTCGGTTCCTATACCTGTGGGACGTGCGTAGCAGTCTGCTGCTGTGAGGAATTCTTGAGTGCTCCCGGAGCACCACCTCAGCCGTGCTCCCTCCCAATAAATATGCGCCACCTGTATGATAATAAATAATAGGTGATACTGATATTTAATTAAAGTTGAAATGCGTAATTAAGGGTTGTTATCTTTGGTTACAGAGTTCTCATCCTTGGGGGGGGGGGGGGAATGTTAAATTATTTGTTTTAATTTGGAACTCCTTCATCAAAACATATTATTAAAGGTGAAAACCAAAATCCATTACTCCATTTTAAATTTCCTGTATCGAGAGTGAAAGTAGGAAGGATATTTTTGTTTTCACAACTACTTATTTATTGATAAAAATTAAATACATATGGGGATTTGAACCATGACCACTTTTAAGAGAGGGAAGGGATACAATCAATCATGCCTGATATATTTATTGTATCTTTTAAAAGAAAAACATACACAAACCCAAAATCTCAAAAATCAGAAGACCTTTTCAGCGGTTAGCTAGCAACTAAATGTCTAAATCTCTCATAAGTACTTTTTTGGTGAATTGATACTACGAAATCGATCCGCCATCGCTAATATTTTGTCACTAATAGCAATCTTTTCCGATGACGTGTAGAATTTTTTGCAAACTCAATATTTTGATGAAGCATTACCAACAACCATATTTTATTTGTAGCAGATAACCATGGCGCCAAATTATCCCTCCAAAAAAGTAGAGTTAGTGACAAAGATTTTGGTCTTTACTGATGACGTTTAGGCTTTGTCACAAATACACAACGTGTTGATGAATTAATATTGATGAAAGTGGAATGTCTACCCTAAAATAATTTCCAGCGATGAAATTGACCCACCCTCGCTAATTTTTTGTCAATAATGGCAGTCTTTTCCGACGACATGTAGGCTTTGTCACAAAATCAATGTTTTGACGGAACATTACTGACGAACAGATTTTATTCATAGCAGATAACCATGGCGCCAATTTTTCCCTCCAAAAAGTATAGTTAGTGACAAAGATTCTTGTCTTTATCGATGACGTCTATGCTTTGTCGCAAATACATAACTTGTTGACCGAACATTATTGACAAAAGTGTCCTAAAAGCCATTTTCAGCGACGAAATTAATTCGCCCTCGCTAATTTTTGTCACTAATAGCACGCTTTTTTGTGTGCTAATCTGGCCTGATTAGATCCAATGATCATTGTATGAGATTGAGCTTAATTATTGGTTCATTTTAACATTTTTTGACATGTTAATATATTTCGAGGGCAATGACATATGTCTACGTCTAAACACAATACAATATTTAAGACTGGAATGAGAAAAGTATTTTCCTGTTTCAAATTCATACAACGAGAGCGAAAGTATGAATGGTATATTTGCCTTCACAATTATTAAACATATTTATTTTTAGAAAATAAACAAGTATTGGAATTTGAACTAATGTACCTTCCAAAAAAGACAAGAATCATAAGCATGATTGTCAACCCAAGTTTGACATGGTTGGGCGAATCAGTTTTGCCCAAACCCGAGTATTTGTTAGGATATTGGAGGCCCAGTTGGTTATCAACCCAAACTTGGTCAAACTAAGAAAACCAGTTATTAGAAAATCGAGTTGATTCAACTAACTCATCAAGCACTGATTCACTTCAAACCGACATCATTTTCAACAAATCTAATCACTAGCTCTGTTGACATGTCGTCCTTTTCCTTATCAAAGACCCATGCAGCAACATACATCAACCACCTGTATTCGGTTATCCCATAATATCTTTTCCTCCTTTAGTATCGGCACGCAACAATCATCTCAAAAGCCAACACAGTTCCTTAGTAGTCAATTCCATTTTCCTTCAAGCAACAAGGTCACATCGCCAATCAACCACATCTCAAACAAAGAATAAGCCACAAGATTAGACGAACATATATTTGGATTGAGACTTGGTGTGATTAACAAAGACCAATTTCCTCATTTGTATATATTCATGAAATCGAATTGGAGAAGAAGAGTAAGAACATTGAGAATGGAATATGATAGCAATGAAAAGAAAAAAAGATAAAACTAGAAAATAAAATGGAAAAAGATAAAAAGAAAGAGGGAAGAGATTTAGAATTAAAGCGTCATTTAAAAGCATCAGTTCCAAGTGAGAGAAAAGTATAAAAATGAAACTCAATTTCAACGAATAAGTTATATTAAATCGTCATTGTATCTAAATTTATCATATAAATTTCATTAATATCTAAGTATAATACATGTGAAAGCAATAAAATTTTCATGCACCTGGATAAAGCTAGGCTTAACTAGGTTAATCCAATTCATCCATTAATCCTTAACCCACTAGCTTAAACGACTCATTGGTGAAATCGAGTGACAACCTTGGTCTTAACAAATTAGACTGAAAAAATTTGTTGTATATTTTTTTAATGAGTTATAGGTATAATAGACTCATCTATTATATATAGTGGCGTATTTGGGTGCACTCAGTGCACCTGCCTCATAATTGTCATTCTGACCATGCGATTCGTGTCAAAACGGTATCAATTATTGCTTATGATATTATGAACAAGAAGCACATGAATTTAAAAAAAATCATTCAAATTTTACTTTAATTTGAAGGATTTAGGGATTTAGGATTAGGGTTTATGTTTACAATTTGGGATTTTCGGTTGGGATTCAAAATTGAAGGTTAAGGGGTTAGGGTAATGGATTGATTTGTTATGATTCTATGTCATATCATCATATTAGATTGAGAGTACTAATTAAAGTTCAAAATTTGATGTGTTATGGACGCTTTTAAAGTAGTGCACCCAAAAAAGTGAGTGCGCCGAAGTAGCCACCATATATATATAAAAATTCAGAAACTCTATTATTCACTAATGCATGCAATTTCAGTTTCCAAACCATATTTTACTCAAATACTTTTATATAACAATGAATGACTCCCTAAATTTCGCTTAGTTTTCGATGAAAGATGAGATGCTGTTAATTGATTTATGAGCTCAAATGTACCTCCATACCAATAAAGCTACAATCATTATGATCTTTAGTTGTTCACTCACCTCTGTCAATGTTTACATGTTCATATTTTGCTATGAAATTTAGAGAAAGAAACTTTAAATCTCACACATTTAAAAGTAGAAGATGGAAACTATGTAAATAAGTGATTGCAAATTTACTATTTTGAAACCCAAAACTGAAGGAATTTAGATCATCTCATTTCGCAGTAAATTAAAAAATCTTATGGGAAAGTGATACCTAAGCGTTGGATGTGATGGTGAATGAACAACTAATGCCAAACGTGGCCTAAAAAATTCACTCCACTATGAATTGTAAAAAATCATCCTTCCCAAATCCAATTTATTACAAGTCAAATCATATTTAGTATTGTCACTTGAAGGTCATACCAATAAACGACTATTTAGTTTGAGTCTAAATTAGACCTATTACATTCTAAAAAAAATGAATATAAACTCTAATGTAATTTTTGCAATTTTGTTGTGTATAAGAAACATAAATGTGGAAACACTGATAATGAAGATGTGAATTGGTTTAATGTGAATAGCTAGATGGTCGATATTACTTTATAGGTATAATTATATGGACTCGAATAGATTCAAATTTTGGGTTCGACCCAAATAAATATTTTTCTACTCTAGCTCTCTCCCTCATTCCATAATTAGTAAATTAAAGTAATTCGGCCAACGGGCCTGGTCAAAGCTAGTGTGCTTTTATAGCTGAAGATACTTTTGGTATTTCCTACAGTAAATAGCTAAGGCATTGTAATTAATAAAATACAAAATCAATGATCATTAGGTAATATCATTTACTAATATATTGTGTAAAAATTATAGAACTACAATTATTGGTTACATAATAATTAAATTTTACGTGTTATGTAAAACTTCCGTAATGATTTGACACTTTACGTGTTATTTCTTACGTAAATATATCATCAGTTACGTAAGACTCATATAATGTCATTTTACAACTATTATGTAACATACAGATAGATTGTAAAACATGTAAAACGACAATTAGTTCTTACATAACTGTTAAATCATACGTGTTATATAGACTTCTATAATGACTTAACACTTTGATGTAATAGAGTGTTAATAATCATTACGTAAAACTATAGGTGTCAAAACATAGCCCGACTCGATTAACCCGCCTGATAAACCCGACCCGCAACCCGAATTGACTAAAAGTCAACAACTCGTAACCCTCGCCCGACCCGCAACCCAATTGACTCGCAATCCGACTAACCCGCAACCCGATTAACCCGAACCCGATTGACCCGCACCCGACTAACCCGTAACCCGCCCGACTAAACCCGAACTTCACCTAATCTACTTGAATAATTATTATAATATACAATACATAGTTTTTCAAAATAAAGTTTTTCATTCTAAACTTAGGTAAAATTATTTTTTCATTTCGTATAGGGAATTTAAAAAAATATGAAACTCACTTGATATTATGTATTTTAAGAAAATTACAAAAATTCAAACACGAAGGTCACTTGAACACTAAGTTCTTTAAAAAAATTAAAAAATTAAAAATAAAATCAACATAATGTCAATATTAATAATGAAGAATTAATAACTGAGGTCATGGAAAATATTAATATAATATATAAATTACAATTTTAGTTAATTTAACTAGTCAATAAAATTATCAATTAAATACAAATAAATTAAAGTAATGTATTTGGTAATTTGATGTTTTTAAAAGAAGAGAGAAATTTTGGTGGATTCAACTTTTTGGGAAGAGAAAGAAGAGGGAAATTTTGTTCTTAGAATTTCTTAGAAAAGAAACAAGTGGGAATTTTGGTGGTTTTGATTTGTGGTAAGAGAAAGAAGTGGGAAAGTTTGGTTCTTTTTATTATGAAAAAGAAATAAGGGGAGCAATTTTGAGTTTTCAACCTTTTGGGGTAGGAAGGAAGGAATTAAGAGGGAAATTTGGTTTTTTCAATTTTATAGAAGAGAAAGAGGAGGAAAAATTGAGTGTTTCTAATTTATAGAAAGAGAAAGAAGGGGGGGGGGGGGATTTTAGTATTTTTTTTTTTGTGAAAAGAAAGAATTAAACAAATTTGGTGTTTTCAACTTTTTGATTTTTCAAAATTTTAGCCTTTGAAATATGAATCTTTAATTTTTATATGGACTAATAAATAAATTAACCATTAGTTACAACAATTATACTAAACTTGATAAATAATCTTTGACGGTTCGTTGTTTAGAGTATAAAGTATATGGTTAGGGTATATGGTATAAGGTAAAGATGGTTTAGGGTGTATATGGTTAGAGTATAAGATATTGATGGTTTTGACAGTTCTAAGTTTTTTATTAACATATGCTCACTTGAAGTCATTTGAAGTTTTTAACGACAGGAGATCTCTTTTTAATTTATGTTTGTGGTACCTGGTTAGGGTACAATGTATATGGTGTAGAGTATAGGATATATGGTTACTTGGTTAGGGTATAACAATTAGCGAATATCACTTTTTATCTATATTTTGAAAATCAAAGTATGAATTTCAGTTTTAAATTAACTATACTAGCAAAATCACAACTCATAAGGACATATGGTTAGGGTATAGGGTATGTGGTTATTGTATAATGTATTGATGGTTTAGGGTATACAATCAACAACATATACTAACTTAATATTGTCGATTGAGGGTAAAGCTAAGTGTATAAGATATATGTTATTGAGTAAGTTATGATTGAAGTCACAATAATTTTACTAAATTTGATAGTTAATCTTTAATGGTTCAATTTTTAGGATAATTCGTACAATTTTACAAATAACTCGTTTGACAACAGTTTACTGAAGTTATTTGGGCAATGAGTTATTTTGAAATAACTTCTTTTATCTTTCTACTTTTGCCAAATACCACATGCCAAATACCACATTTGCATGATTATACTAAATGAGATACTTTAATCCCATTACACTACTGAAATAATACCAAAATATCAAATAAACAATTAATGGTGTCTTTTGGTTGCAAATGTTGATATCACCATTACTATTAGCTAGTGTACTTTACCAATTACGATTAATTACATAACAAGTTTGCAAGTCATACAAATTGATTTAACATTTTGACTCGTTTTTTTCAAAAAAGTTTAAGCATATATATACGTAGGGCTGGTCGTTCGGTTACCGGTTAACCGGTCGGTTAAACCAATAACCGTTGGTTACCGGTTAACCGACTAACCGAAAAATGGGGTGTCGGGTGGTTGGCGGTAGCAGCTCTTACTGTGCCGGTTAACCGGCTAACCGGCCAGCTAACTGGCGATTGAAACGACGCCGCAGTGTCGCACCCTCACTCTCCTTTCTCCTAACCCTAATCGAAGACAGCCCTCCTCCTACCTCTGCAATCGACTTCGACCCGCCGCCTCATTCTCCCTTCTCCCTCCCCGACCCTGAAGGGCGACGCCGCCGCCGCTCTACACCGTCGCCAGCCACTCCCAGCAACAGCACCAATAACCCATCTTTCTCCTCCACTCTCCTCGACGCCATCTACCGCTCCTTCGACAATACCTCCTCCGTCGCAGGCGGCGGCAAGAACATGAAGTACTACAGCGAGAAGGAAATCGCAGCCGCGGCAACGAGGAAAGGGAATTATTACAGTGCCCGTAATTTGGGGAAAGAAGAGAATGGTTACGAGACAATGAAGCAGAAGAACAAGAAGCAGAACCAGAAGAGCTCTGGCTATGGATGTGAGGAAGAGGCAGAGCGTGAGAAACAGAGGAGGCTACTTCTCCAAAACGCTGCGTTTCGTGAGGTCCGAAGGAAATCTGGGGTTGAGTACTCGAGCTCCAGCTCGTCGGATTCGAGCAACGGAACCGGCGCCGGGTTCTCTTCCTCCGACAACTCGTTCTCCATCCCTGTTCCCAGATCCCAAGTCCTCAAGCCGATTCGAACCTCTACCACCACCTCATTGGAAGCTAGCCCGCGGCAGGAAAAATCGGACGTCGGCGGCGGCGGAGGAGGATGATTTGTGAAGAAGAAATCGAGATCGTTGAAGAACATCTACGGTGACCTGAAGAAAGTGAAGCAGCCGATTTCACCCGGCGGCCGACTCGCCAGCTTCCTCAACTCGCTCTTCACCGCCGGCACCGCCAAGAAAGCGAAGATCGGCGGCGACAGGGACGAGATCCGGCCTTCTAATCCTACTTCGGTGTGCTCCTCTGCTTCATCGTTTTCCTTTGCATTCCGCAGTTACTTCGGTTAACCGGCCAACTAACTAGTAACCGACCGGTCGGTTGCCGGCTAACCAAAGCTTTCCTTCGGTCGGTTCCGGTAGTCGCATGCCCTGTCTCGGTTAATCGGTAACCGACATTTCGGTTATCGGTTATAACCGAACTAACCGAAATGTCAGCCCTATATATACGAGGTAGAAATAAATTGGTTAAAAACTTGAGAAAAATATTTTAAATTAGTGTAATAAAATGTGTAAGTTAGTAATGAGTAAGTTACTCGATGCGCTGACTCGAACAACCCGAACTCGATCCGCCCGCAACCCGATGAACCCGCAACCCGATTGAACCCAAACCCAATGAACCTGAACCCGCAACCCCTTTAAACCCAAACCCGATTGAACCCATCCCGAACCCGCCCAATTGACACCTATACGTAAAACAATGTGGAATCACTATTATATTTTACATAATAATATGTAAACCGAGGACTAGGCCAGACCAGACCAAGAGATCAATACATCATATAATACAGAGCATAGACCAGACCTAAGCATTCTTAACGGTCTATGGTCCGAACCAAACTATACAATCCAATTTGATCCATGATTTTTCAAACGGTCTAATCTATTTTCCCAACCCTACTTCTTCATTCACATTTTTCTATTTAAGAAAATTAGCCCCAAACTCATTTCTATTATGCCGATAACAATACTTCCCCAAAGTAATTATTATTTTCATGGCTTATTATCTTTGGGAACAACCGTGCCAACCCAGGGGGGAACGGATCAGGTCTGTAACCTTATGGTGAGTAATCATGAGTAACCTGTCGACATCAGCATAACATCAGCATCCCTCTCTCTCCTGGAAAGCCTTTAATTTTCCACTCCTTAATCTTTGACGGACGATTTCTCACTCGTTTTAAGTTAAAATTTAATTTTTTTGCATAGTTAGATCAAATTAATTGTGCTCTTCAAAATGATATCCACTTTGATATATTTTTTGAACAAAAAAAATCTAGCCATTTTCTACCTGTCTATATCATATGGTATTGACTAGTATTGAAATAAGAGCATATGTATGGTTTGAAAAGCATACCATGGACGGTGGTATAAACAAACCAAGACTGTATGATGATTGAATACATCATAGTAGAAGTATATTAATTGTTATTTACGACTTTTAACATTGTGTACCACAAGATACCACCTCGTACTAGGGTGGTATTGTGTGGTACTTTTTGGTCCTATAATTTGTTCACCCAAAAATTTGTAGATCCAATAGATCATGATGAACTTGTCCCTTTTGTGCAAACGTTTTCAAAAACGAAGAAGATACCATATGGTATGCAGTTGGTACCGAGAGGCCATCATTTTTTTTCTCAAAAAATATTGAAAATTGATCTAATTTTGTTGAGCACGATGAACTCGTTCCATATGTGAAAAAAATATTAAAATCCGAATTAAAACGAAAAAGATATGAGTCGATTAAGAAAGCTAGGGAAAATAAATATGGTCTTTAATTCTCCATCCTTAGATTTGGATTTTCTAAATGAAAGGTTCAGATGCACCCTATCTTGAGCCAGAGAGCATATTCGGTGAGTAACCTTGTGGTGAGTAACGCCATGCATAACCAAATAAGAATCTGCCACATCAGCGCCTCCTTCTCTCTCCAGGAAAAATCATTAATTTTCTTTCCCTTAATCTTTAACGGACGATTTCTCACTCGCTTTAACTCGGAATTAAATTTTTTTTTTTGCACAGTTAGATCAGATTAATTGTGTTCTTCAAAATGAAATCCACTTTGATATTTTTTGGAACAAAAAAAATTTGTCAGTTATTACCTGTCAATACCACTGATATTAAATAACATACCATATGGTATAAAAATACCACCTCATACCAGGGTGGTATAGTATGGTATGAAGTTGGTAACGATTCAAAATGATATACACTTTGATATTTTTTGGAACAAAAAAAATTTGCCAGTTATTACCAGTCAATACCATATGATATTAAATAACAGCATACCATATGGTATGAAAAATACCACCTCATACCAGGGTGGTATAGTATGGTATGGAGTTCGTAACGAGAGGTATGGAATTTTTTCCCCCAGAAAATTTGGAAATCCAATAGATCATGATTAAATCGTTCCTTTTGTGCAAAAATTTCCGAAAATGACTAAACAACAAAGGAGATACCATATGGTATGGAGTTGGTAACGAGAGGGATAAAAAAAAATTTCTCAAAAAATATTGAAAATGTATATCATTTTGTAGAGCACAACGAACTCGTTCCATCTGTGCAAAAAAAAAAAAAAAAAAAATTTGAAATCTGAGTTAGAATGAAGAAGATATGATCCAATTAAGAAAACTAGGGAAAATAAATTCCTTTAATTCTCCACCCTTAGATCTGCAGCCACTTAAAAAAAGGGTTCAGATTTGGTTACTCATTATTACTCACCTTAAGGTTACTCACCCTATCTCAGCCAAGTTATTCTGCTAACGAGAAGATCATTAGTATATACTAACTAATATCCAAAATGTATGAACTAATATCCAAGTCTGCTGAGTATCTAGATAGCACAAACTAGTATTCAAAACATCATAAACTAGTATCTAAATAGCAGATACCAACTAATATCCACAAACAACTAACTAGTATTCAATATGGATACTCTTATATGTTATCTGGATACTTTTGTGTAATCTGGATACTAATTATGTGCTATATGGATAGTATTCTGTGTTGTCTAGATATTAGTTTGTGAATTCGGGATAATAGTTGATTCATTGTAGATATCAGTTAGCAAACTTTGAATACTAGTCTGTGTTCTCTAAATACTTTAGTACTTTGATACTAGTTCATGTATTTTGGATATCAGTTAGTATCTGCTAACGAATATTCAAGTTAACAGATTAACTTTTCCATATCTTGAGCTCTTGAGCCAGGGAGACGAAAAAACAAATAAAAAGGGAAAGTCTAGAATAATTATGGAATTATGATTATGGAATTAATCATTGAATTGAGTTTCCGGTATAAACCTTTTCCTTTTAATTAGTACCATACAGGTGACGCATATTTATTGGAAGGGAGCACGGCTGAGGTGGTGCTCCGGGAGCACTCAAGAATTCCTCCTGTTGCTAGTGCTCCTTATTTGTCTCCCCAATCCTGTATATTAGTTCTCAACGTATCAATGAGAATATCACTTTTGATTCTCAATAATCACAAAATCCACAATATTCAACAGGGTGAACTAAATTTCGCATTATGCTACAAATTGTGACAGAATCTGGCTTCATTGCCTTGTCGGACCATCACTCCATCAGGTAAGCATCCCAGTGCATATGATAACAATCCAAGAAACCATGTTCCTCATTCACCATTTCATCAACTCCTCTCCATCAACCCCCAATTTCCACAGAGCGGTGCTTAGTGTTTCAACTCATTCAATTAAGAATCCAACTAAGCAGTCCCAGGTCAAATTAATAACTTACCGCAGAGAAGAGATCATTTCGCTTCACTTGAGCTGCCTTGGGCTACTCAGAATCGAAATCCAGGTACATTCTGTAGGCGCTTCTGTCCGACGAATAATAACCTTGCACTAAGGTTTCCACTTGAAACCCCATTTTCTTGTATAGTCCCACAGCAGCCAGCCTCAAGGGATCAACGTGAAGCGACACCCGTTGCACGCTTCTCGTCCTGCATTTCTGAATCGCCGCTACCAGAAGCGCCACCCCATGTCCTTGCCTCCTCCAATTTTCCTTCACTGTGGACAAAGATCAAAGACAACCACACTTATCCCTTGTGGGACTTTCATCGAACAGGTCATAAGCATTGACTTTAGTCTGAGAAGAAAGCGAGACGAGGGGGAAAGAAAAAAACCTGCGAGCTTGGTGATGGAAGCGGACAGTGAAGAAGGCCAAGAATACATGACGTAGCCCACAACCTCGCCGTTGATTTCTATGTAGAGCAGCCCAGAATTTTTCTTCCTGAGCTCTTCGTCGAATGATCTGGCGAGTGATTCGTGCTTCGGGAATATCTTCCTCTCCATCTTCACCACTTCTTCCACAACCTTAGCCCAATTGCCTGAATTTTTCTGGAGCTCCAGTACGGCTCCAGCACTCGCCATGGCTGGGATAGCAGCGGCGCCCTTCCGATTGAAGAAGTGACGGCGTCTCGTTTTGTTTCCCGGAAAAGAGATTTTGCATACCCCATATCGCTCAAATTTCTACAGATCGCAATAGTTGGTCCAGTGGGCTGGCCCGGCCCAGCATTACTAATACTCAAAGAATGGGCTTAACGTTCTTCCTTTACCGAGCTTTTCAAGGCCCGGACTCAGTGTCAGTCCTCCAAATGAAAACGTTTCGGAACTGCGAATTTCAATTTTCCTTTTGCACTTGACTAAGGAGAGCAAATGATCAAATCAATGGCCTATCTCGACTGACTGGCCGTGAACGACGGTGAAAGGGGGCAAGTGTGGCCGGCGGACGGCGATCCACGACGAGAGGATGATTCAAGCAGCTCTGTCGCCGGCAGTTGCTGTTCTTCCATTCCCAGCAAAAAGGAAACTTCCACTTGCCGAATTTCGCTCTTCACCCTACTTCCTCCAATCCAGTCGTCGTTGGCGTTCATCTTTCAAATGTTGTTGCCGAGAAGGCGAAAGTGTAGCCGCCGATCAAGCCGCCGACGTAGTTGAGGTAATTTAGTAACTGCTTGTAATCAATTTGGAAGAATCTTGATGAATCATAAGTTGATTTCACGGGGTTTAGGCCCGGAATTAGTTCTTTTCTAGCGAGGTTTACTGCAATTGATGTTTGCAGTGATTGTGAATTTTGATTTTCCCCTGGCTGTTTTGATTGGCTCAAAGTAAACAGGGATTTTTAGTTCTTTCGCCGGAGGTACCGTGGAATGAAGGGAGTACATGGAGCATCTTTGCTACGTACATGTTTTCTCTGCACATCCCTTTGGGTATTGGTGGATCGTCTATTGCTGCGTACGTATTGCGGCAGCCTGCTCTTGATCCTGAGGCTCAAGTAAGCTTGCTTTGCTTTCTTCTTTGTTTCGGGATCTCGAATTTGCATTTGGGTATTTCGGTTAGACAAGGTTATGACTTTGAATGTTCTTATATGACATGCGAGTTGAATAACTAGAATCAAGAACAGATACCAACAGATGCCTTCCTTCCATGTGATCATTAGTTAGGGTATAATCGGCTTGATTTTTGTTTCCTCTTTGTGCAGGTAATATCGCTACTTGTTGTCCAAACACTAGAATTAGCTGGCGCTTTGCTTCTGCTTAGTACTGCCGCTAGGCCAGAACACAAGCTGACTAATTTCTTCCAAGTCAAGAAATCGGACAAAGAGAGAAACTGGGTGTTGGCATCAGCTTTGGGCTTTGGGTTTCTTCTCCTCATGATTCTCCTGACATCATTAGTCACCAGCATATCATCAGATGGCGGCAGGGTTGGTTTCGCCTTGCCTTCTCGTTTGGGGATCGCCATATTTTGAACTTTCTGTAGTTCAATATTGGTTTTTTTTTTTCTCATACTCTTTTCTGTTTAACTTATCTTTCAGGCAGCAAACAGCCCCATAGTGAAGGAGATCCTGCAGAGCAGCAACGCAGCAAAAGCTGCTTGTGCTTTTGTATACTGCATTACCACTCCCCTGCTGGAAGAAACGGTCTATAGAGGGTTTCTGTTGAGGTCTCTCGCCTCCAGGACAAACTGGCAGCAAGCAGTGCTAGTTAGTTCTGCCGTGTTCAGTGCTGCCCACTTCTCTGGCGAAAATTTTGTGCAGTTGTTCATAGTTGGGTCTGTTCTGGGTTGCTGTTACTGTTGGACAGGGAGGTTGAGTTCTTCCATTGCAGTACACGCTCTGTACAATGCCATCATACTGCTGGCTACTTAATGTGGTGTCTTATTATGAAGAGCTTCAAGTGAAAGAAAAAATGGCATTTCGAATGGCTTCCCAGATTGTGGTTTTGAGAAAAGCTTCAACTGTTTGTAAGTCACGTTCAGTTCACTGCTACAAGTTTGGTCCATCTTAATGATTGATCGTGTGGGTGAACTGGCTCTTGTTCTATATATCTTCATCATAGTGGCAGAGGCATTGATGCATTTCTGTCTGTGTTGGTTGGCCACTATCGTAGCAGAGTCATTAAGGCCAGTTAGGCATCTGTTAGTGGTGCCATGGACCAAAAGATAAGCTAGTAAGCTAGAGGGTTTAAAAGGCTAATGATAGATTATCATGCTAAAATAGTATTTGAAGAAGTGTGTAAGTGGAAGTGGTGGGTCATTCCATAATGCGAACATAAATTCCAGGTGGCAACCACTGATCCCGGTTTCCTGGAGGCGTGTTTCGTTTTAACATTGTTAATGGTATGAAGTATGAACAGCTTTCCAGATTTCATTTGCCGATTCCAAGACGTGGACACTCTGGTTTCTGTGATGCTTTTTTTACTTTTAGCTATCGTACTAATTTAAAGGGCGAACGGGAATTGATCCTTTTAGTTCTCCACTCATTCACGACTTAGAACCAAGACGTGGAGAATAGCTTAAGTAGGTTACTGTTGCCTAACTTCCTATATAGCTTTGCTAATGTACACTACTGTCATGTAGTTTAGTAACCTATAGGCTAATGGAAACACACCAATTAATATTATTCCCAAAGCTATTAACTTATTGAGGTACCATTTAACATGGATTTTGGTAGCACTATTTTAATGTCCCATAACCATAAATCTCATTTTATTAAACTTTATATATATACGGTGGCTTCTACGGTATCTCGGGTGAAATTCGGGGTACTACATACATGAGTATGAAAACGTTATCTAGACCTCGAATTTGCAGGATTTTTGTGCCTAATACATTACCCTAACCCTTAATGAGTGAACTCTAGGTCCTAATTATCTAAATCATAAACTATAAATAGATGGTGCATTCATTTTTTGCCTATATTTGGACGAATCATAACCGTGGATTATTGTTTCTAATTAAATTGATCTTGGGGTATAAGATTTAGAGAGCGAAAACCTAGATTTTGATCTTTAAGGGTTAGAGTATAGTATCATGTCCGAAAGTTCAGTCAATTCAAGGTCTAGATAGCATTTTCATACTCAAGGTATGCGGTACCCCGAATTTCACCCTGTGTATCGTAGAACTCCCCCCCCCCCCCCCCCCCCACACATATATATATATATATTAATTGGTTGACAAAGTGTATCATTGAAAATTTGACCAGAAAGGTCGTTTTGTTGTGATTAATCATTTTCATTGGCTTGCGATACACTTCAACTTTTTGTAGGATTTGACTTAACAACCACGATGGACTATAATCGAAGACTGTAATTTCCATAAAAAATAGTTTTCACTCGATGCACTTCCTCCTCTTCTTATGAAGAAAAAAAATTCGGTTATCATATGTTCTCCCTATTTGATTTAAGAAAATTGATTTAGATCCTAGGGTCTTATTTTATTTTAATATTTTCATTTTTGGAGTGAGTTTTAATGTTATCTAATGTGAACCTTATTATGTAGTATTCAAAATAAATTATCATTTTTTCATTCAAAATTTCAATCACTATATAACATACCTATTCCTTATAAAATGCACACAAAATTTCATTTAAAATTTCAATCATTGTATAACATACCTATTCAAAATAAGATAAATTGAGTTGCTCTGATTAGTGATGACGTTGAGGCGGACGAGGCGGGGTACCTCAATGTCCAAATTTGCCCCACATTAAATGCGAGCAAGGTCGAGTGATACTCGCATTATACAGGTCTAGGCAGGTCAAACCCATTCCTATATGTAATTTGAACAACATCTTGATTTTTACTATAAAAATAATGAAAAAATAGTTCATAATTAGAAAAAAAAAGAGATAATAGGTAGATCAAATGAGTGTAATTAGTTGAAATATGAAGTTTTTCACTTAACTAAAGTATCATTGGGCGAAAAAATAATTTAAGATAAGTAAAAATAGACAAACTAAATCAAGATAGAATGAGTTAAGAACGGGACAGAAGTAGTACATATGTCCTACTCAACACGGATAATGTAAGATAATACTCTGTAAGTCGAGTTCAAATTGCTATCACTACTTCTGGTTCAACCTATAAAACCTTAACCCAATTGCCACTAAGTCAATCGTTGGATCCTAATTAACAGTCATTGATGTGAATGTCATAAAGAAATATATTCAGATAAGAAAATTATATTTGTGTGTTATTCGTGGGTTAGAGCTGTTGGAATATCCTTTGAACTTTTTTAGGATTGAAATTTTAATTTTTTGTTCGTTCAAATTAGATAAAGGGCTTTGGACATTTCATTTTCTCTATTCTATCACTAGCCGACAATTCTGTTAACCATAATTGTCTAGTAGAGACTAAAACTGGATGATTTTTATCCAAACTACTAGAGTTTGGCATGGTTCTTTGACATACTAGCAACTGAATTTTGGTACGTTGCATTCACGAGCGATCGACGCGGCAATGGTAAGAGCTGGTAAGCATGGTAACTGTATCGACTTCGCAAGCTGACGCTCCTCGCTCTATGACAGTTCCGTTCTACATATGCCCCCGACCTTATCTGTTATTGCGACAAGCGAACTATATATTAATGTAGAGAGTTCGCTACTATAAGAAGTGAACTCTACAGTGATGAAGATGGTTCGTTGCTTTGAGAAGTGAAATGCAATGTAGTATGTTGCAGTTTGCAGCAATTTGGCTTATTCGCTTTAATCAGTCGCAATCATAGCACGGACCCTTATAATAATTTCCACCTACTAGACCTAAGTTGAATGATCAACATTCTCTATTGTCATGGCAACACAAATGTGTCACAATAAACTTTGCATAAATCTAACTAATACCACATCAACATAATACTAACTTTACTTATCCTCTCGATGAACGAAACTGCAGTTTTGGAAATCTCAATCATCTCATCATCGATACTAGTCTTAATTTTCACACTCTTCAACTGATGGCGCCAACATTTGAAATCATTACAACAATGGGCAACACCGTCTTTCTTCAGGAGACGCTCATAAATGTACTTTTTTAACCAAAATAAAATGGAAATTTTAAATATATATTGTCAGTAATTAAAATAATTACTACAAAAGCAAGACAAATTCAAAAAATATGGATCATTTTCACTAAGTATAAGCATAAATTATGAATATTCTTACAAAAAACAATGGTCCATTATCTCGAGTCACTGACAGAAATGTAGGGTGACAGACCCAGAAAAGACCATCAAGAAGAGCATCACCTCCCTTCTTCACATCAAATGTTTCCGGAACATCCGTACCCAACTCCAAACTTTGAACAACCAAAGAAGGTAAGGCGCGGTTACAAGTAGCTTCATTGGAATTGAATGATGTCACCTACAACGATATTCGACCATACATTAAACCGTCATTAAGAAGTCAGAACCAATTAATGATCATGTTAAAGCAAAGTAGAATGAAATTCGTTCGTAACAAAACGGGACATAGCTTGTTGCTCACTGAATGATCTCTCATCACGAGCTAATCTCTTGGATGTGTTGTACGAGAACACCATAAACATGGCGTAGGATGATGATGCTTGTTATTCAGGATCAAGAAATTGAAACATTAAGAGTCCATACGAACCTGTTGCAAGTTGTTTAACTTGTTAAGCTTCAACACCAAGCCGAGATGACAGTGTGATTGAGCCGTTGTGGCGAGGAACTCCCTCAATCCCAAAACAAAATTTGATTTATGGGTTTCGGCTCCGGGCGGCCGCCGTAGGACAAGTCGAATTCAAATCGGCAAATGGATGCGACATTGACAAGATGAACAGGGTATCTCCTTACAGGCACCGCGGCAGCATGATCAAGATTAAAGTGCTGCAGAGTGACCAAATTCGGGGCATCAATGAGCAGAGCAACCGCCAAGTGCTCCACCAAGTAAAGATTACTAGTTTCCGAAGGTTGGAACTCGCAATTCGAAGTCTCTGCATCTCCACCTCTGCGTCGCCGCCGTAGGGGCTGATCGGGAGAGAAAAATATTGGAGCGATGGGAAGCTGCGGAGCAAGTGATCAAGATGAGACTTAGTGAAGCCCGAGTGCTTGTAGCAGTGAAGGCTCAAAGCTTTGACATTGGGAGCTGAAGAAGAAGATTCTACGGCGAGCTTGACTTGGGGATCCGGTACATCGATCTCGGGACTGTGGAGCAGAGGGGCTGAGATGATGCTGAGTTCCAATGGGTTGTGTCACGGACCAACTCTTGGCCGTGCGGCACTTAGCACTCAAGTCTCGTTAGAGCACTAAGTCAGCCTTGCTCGTATTCACTCAAACTCACAAGTATGGAGAAAAGCTCTAGAGATGGAAACTCTCAATTTCTGGATGAATGAAAAATGATGGAGAGGGATGCTTATATAAGCATCCTCTCCACTAAGTACAATGTACATGGCCGTCATAAATGAACGAACCTAGAAGTCCCCCCATACATGAACTTGACCCATACATGAATGTAATAAATAAGGTGAATGCATAAGCACTCATACATGAATCATAATAAATAGGTGCATGAATAAAAGATAGGAAAGGGGGGATGTATGTACATTGGTGCATGAATTGCACGATGCATGCATGCACCTACATCCTTCTAGAATGCTCTAGAATCTTCTCCGTAACATGCAAAGGCACGTTCTTGGAAACGAAGTTAGCAAGGGGAGATTCTTTGTGATTACCCAATTCGAGGGAGGCGAGTCAAAAGCATTGGTTGACACCAGTGCGACCGACAACTTCCTTCGACTGGAGGAGGCGGAGTGCTTGGGGATCGCTTACGAGAAGAGGCAAGGATCGCTCAAGACCGTCAACTCCGAGGCAATACCCATCCATGGTGTTGCCAAGAACCAGGCTCTGATACCACTTGTCACGGACCAACTCTTGGCCGTGCGGCACTTAGCACTCAAGTCTCGTTAGAGCACTAAGTCAGCCTTGCTCGTATTCACTCAAACTCACAAGTATGGAGAAAAGCTCTAGAGATGGAAACTCTCAATTTCTGGATGAATGAAAAATGATGGAGAGGGATGCTTATATAGGCATCCTCTCCACTAAGTACAATGTACATGGCCGTCATAAATGAACGAACCTAGAAGTCCCCCCATACATGAACTTGCCCCATACATGAATGTAATAAATAAGGAGAATGCATAAGCACTCATACATGAATCATAATAAATAGGTGCATGAATAAAAGATAGGAAAGGGGGGATGTATGTACATTGGTGCATGAATTTCAAGATGCATGCATGTACCTACAACCTTCTAGAATGCTCTAGAATCTTCTCCGTAACATTCAAAGGCACGTTCTTCAAAGGCATGTTCTTGGCAACGAAGTTAGCAAGGGGAGATTCTTTGTGATTACCCAATTCGAGGGAGGCGAGTCAAAAGCATTGGTTGACACCGGTGCGACCGACAACTTCCTTCGAGTGGAGGAGGCGGAGCGCTTGGGGATCGCTTACGAGAAGAGGCAAGGATCGCTCAAGACCGTCAACTCCGAGGCAATACCCATCCATGGTGTTGCTAAGAACCAGGCTCTGATACAACTTGTCACGGACTAACTCTTGGCCGTGCGGCACTTAGCACTCAAGTCTCGTTGGAGCACTAAATCAGCCTTGCTCGTATTCACTCAAACTCACAAGTATGGAGAAAAGCTCTAGATGTCGCAACCGTCCCTCCGGGGGGGTCCGATGTCGTCGCGTCGGCTATTTTGGGAGTCGCCATCGATCTTACTTGGAGTGGATCGAACACTCTTAGGATCAGCTCTAACCTTAGGGTCAGAACCGAGATATGGTCTGCGAAAATGAAGTTCTGGGTTCGGGAGTACGGTTACGTGTGGGGAAGTGAAATCACACCCCACAACGCCCTAAATCGGTACTACTTAAGTCGATAAGTTTCATATTAGTTGGGTGTATATTTAGTAATAATTTAGTAATTTTAGGGTCCCACTGGACCATTAAAGATACTAAATCGTGTTAGTTGTAATTAAATTATACGTCCACTGACGTAAAAGATATAATTAATTGGTTAGTTGGACTCGAACCTTACCGGTTGCCTACGTACCCGTTAGACGGGATCAAAGTCCACGTAGTTCATTTGAACTTTGATAATTTTAATAATAACTTTCACCACGTTCCACTGAACGTAATTTTCCTATTATAATTTTGTTAATAAAACTCCATTTAGATGATTATAAGATTATGACAAAAAAAATGCAAAGATTTTAGTCATTAGGAAGTATTTTTGACGTATTAGAAAAGAAACAAGAGGAATTTAATCCGCATTCAACATTTCGTATTAAGAGATTTAAACAAAATATAATTAAACGGGATGGTTGAAGTAACGAATGATGGACCAGCAGCCCAACTGGCTGGCCTACTAATCGTTGCGTCTCTGCCCCCGAGGACGCGGGTTCGAACCTCCTGCAGCATTTTATTTTTTGGTTTCTCGTTTTAGTGTAGAGATGGGGGAAGGGCAGCTTGGTAATTACTCAAAAGGACGGTGGCAAGGCCACGTAATTTGTTAGAAACCCTAAGGGCATAATAGTCATTTTGCACAAACAGGTATAAATTCTTCCCTAGAAACCCTAAGAGGCCATTGTGGCCGCCTCTCATCTCTCTTCTTCGAACCTCCTGCAGCATTTTATTTTTTGGTTTCTCGTTTTAGTGTAGAGATGGGGGAAGGGCAGCTTGGTAATTACTCAAAAGGACGGTGGCAAGGCCACGTAATTTGTTAGAAACCCTAAGGGCATAATAGTCATTTTGCACAAACAGGTATAAATTCTTCCCTAGAAACCCTAAGAGGCCATTGTGGCCGCCTCTCATCTCTCTTCTTCCCCTCTCACTCTCTCGTCTCTCCTAGAGACCCAATCCCTAGCCGCCCGAAACCCTAGCCCCAAATAGTGCCGCCGACTCACTCTCAACCTCTCGCCTCTCTCTCTCGCTCAGAGAAACCAACCCTAGCCTCGCTCAAAACCGCCGCCGCTCTCTTCTCTCGGCCCTCGATATGACCAAGGTTGCTAAAAAATCGAGCGGGAGACCTTCGATCTAGGTAAGATCATTGCATGCAAGTTTGTTTTTTTATTTCTCGGTTTTTGAGCGAGATTCTAACCCTTTTTCTTGTTTTTCTTTCGGAGATCGATCTAAAACCGAGGAGGAGGTCTCGATTTACCTTCTACTAATCTCGATCTACCCTTTCTGGTTGGAACAGAGGTGACGACGAGGAGGTTGTACCCTCAGATAAGCTCCATTTTACATGCATGTCCTTTTTTATTCAATTTAACAAACAAGATTGGGATTTGACTTGTTTTTTTTTTCTTCTTGTTCTTGATTTCGGACTTCCGCTGAGGGAAGGAAGGGAAGGGCGGCGGTCGCCGGGGGCGCGCCCAGCGCCAGAGCCGACATCGAGGGTTTTGTTTGGGGTAAGTCCTTTATGGGTTTGCTTTCCTGTTCAATTTTCGTTTACTTCGATTTCGGTTTGTTCTGATCCTTTATTCTTTCTTTTTGCAGGTAAAAATACAAAGGCCAGATCTGGGTAAGGTTCCCTAAACTCTGATTCTCATATGCTAAAGGGGTTTAGCTAAGAAAAAGTGGATGTTGGATTGTATGGTTTAGAATTAGCTACATATCTATGGTTTGGAAATATGTTCTGTATATGTTTGACGATCTTTTATTTTTATGCTTGATGGCTTGGTGGATTGTTTTTAGATGTGACTCTCGATATGCTAAAATTTGCCAAGAAAGGAATTTTCTTTAATGAGAAGTGATTAACATGTTCTAAAATGCTAACTTTGACGAATATAGATCACAGCCTCTGCCTGTGATTTGCTAAAATATTGACCACTAATCACTGTTTGTGTTTGTGATTTTATTAGATGTATGATTTTTGATTGATTAAAGAACTGGTAAAAGTTTGTGAATCAGAAATTTATTATGTTTATGGTGTTTATGTTGGGGGTTTGGATTTGGATCTAGATCTTGATCTAAAGAGATCAAAAGTTTATGTATGATAATATTGTGGTTATCGACTTTATAGCAAGAAGGGAAATTAAAACTAGGAAAATTTGGCTATAATAACTGCTTGTAAAATAAAAAGCGGAGTCATGGTGTATGCTAAGCAAGTATAGTCAATAAATAACTAATTGCTAACTATAAAGAGCAATAGTAATTAGTGAGCACTTAAATGGAGAGAAGCTGAAATGGATATTAGATGAAAGAAACTAATATGATAGAGACACTAGTAATTAAAAGGATCTGGACAAGTGATTGATCGTAAATGGTTCTACTTGTATTATTATCGAAATAGACGAAAGAGTACAAATCTCTAACCTTGGACCTCAGGATCCTTTGCTTTTGCCTCTGGCTCGCCCACCTCGCTTGTAAAACGAAAATGAAAGGTGTCTGTCTATGGATTCTCTAAGAAAGAACGGTGAAATCTGTGTTTTCTCTTCCAACACTCCCCTCTTTTCCTGAACCGTCCCCTCAACAAAGAGCTCAAAGTGCCTTATTATAGCAAGAGATAGATCCACGTGTCACTTGGTCATTGGCTGATTTGGAGGTTGTCTCTGCATAATTTTCTGCCAATCCTTGAAATGCGAAGTCGGTTGGATAAGATTGGCTCAGACCGGTTTGGATAATGTTGGGCCGATTGGATCTGCAATTCTGGGCCGAATTGGCCTGTTGATGGGCTGCGCTGGGCTTGCAATGGGCTTGATTTTGGCTTGAGTTAACTGATTTCTTTGTTTGGCAGGTACTTGGCTGATGATCTTCTTCTTGTTGGGCCGGGCTTGGTTCTTCAATTGTATATAGAAAATGTTCTTTTCTTTCAAATTGTATTTGAGGATTGTATATGTAAATTGGAATTTTTTTGTAGTGATGTTTGATGATTGTGTCGATCTTCCAATTCTTCGTTGATATTCTTCTAGCTTTTACCATCCAACTTTGGATAATTCTCTAACACGACTCGCTAACCATGACCCATGTTGCTCCTTGATTTGGTTTCATGAACCAAGTTTATTGTGTCACACTTGATATTCCCGTGATAGACGTTAGACCGGACAAAATGTGGTGTCTACAGTTGCCCCCCTTTGTATATCTCTTTGTATAAAGAGTTATACAAAGTTGTTGATAAGACACCACATTTTGTAAAACTCTGATGGCGATTGCGTTGTATCACAAAAAGAGTGATGCTTGAGTGTAGTGAGAAAAGCTGGTAGTTGTTTGTAATCGAAATGCGAATGTTGATTGTAACGAAATCACATTTTTCTATAGCGTTTGCCAACGCGAGAAATTGTATTTTTATATAGCGTTTGCCAACGCGGGGACGTGTTTATATAGCGTTCGCCAACGCGGGGACGTGTTTCTATAGCGCTCGCCAACGCGGGGACGTGTTTCTATAGCGCTCGTCAACGCGGGGACGTGTTTCTATAGCGTTCGCCAACGCGATGACGTGTTTATATAGCGTTCGCCAACGCGAGGACGTGTTTTTATAGCGTTCGCCAACGCGAGGACGCGTTTTGTATAGCGTTCGCCAACGCGAGGACGTGTTTTGTATAGCGTTCGCTAACGCGGGGACGTGTTTATATAGCGTTCGCCAACGCGAGGATGGGGTTTTCTAGTATGACATTAGATGCGATATCTTCGGGGATCTCGGTAGACTTTGAAAGTTGAAGCAAATCTGTTTTGAGGTTCTGATGAGATGCTCAATGCATATCTAAAGTAGAGATGCACTCATGCACATGATTTTAGAAATGACACTATGATATATCATGTTGAATAATGATGTCATGAATGTCATGCAAAAATACATTGTTTTTGTTGTTGGTCCTGGGTTTCTTTAAATCGATCATTCACCAGGAATTTTGTCACTGTCTTTGGAAGACTTGATCGTTAGTTGAGCCCAAAACTCGATAGCGCGAGCTTTTGAGTATCCGCCTCTATGGTGCCGAGGTAGGGATATTGGTTACTTTTTGCCTTGATGCATGATGTCTGGGAAACCCAACCTCTTAGGCTTAGAGTTGGAATAATCTGTTCGACCAGGGGCCCTGCCCTTGGTGGTATTTGCTGCGATGTAAGCGATTTTTGCTTGGTTAAGAAGATCTATCATTTTGAGGTATGTCTTGTCAGGATTGGTTTTTCGTATTGAACTTTTGATTGAGTCTATCTGAGATACAGGGAGTCCTGATGCATCATATTGCACTGTCTTTTCTTTCTTGATTCCCAAGGTGGGTAGTACAACCTTCTATGAGGTTGCGTATTCCTTGGTAATAGAGTATATTGTGCTTCTTCTTGTAAGTATGTCTTTGGAGAATAGTTTAGTTGACCAGCTGGTCCTAAGGAACTTGAGTGTTATACAAGTTCTCCAAAATTTCTTCATAAATGGGGGAGTTGACAAGTTGAGTAGTCTAGCTACTTAGTACCTTGAACTTTCTCTAAGTTGCCCCCATTTTGCCCCCAAAGATAGGTTGTTCATTCTCCATCTTCTGGAACGAAATGTGATTTTTATCATCCTCGACTTGGGATAAATGCAACAACGTTTGAAAATAACTTTGTTGGAATAACAAAGTGAAAACTCATTTTTAGATTGTGAGGCTCTTGTTTAAGGTAAGTGTACGCGAGTTGAACAAATACATTTTCTTGTGTGACTTTTGCCACAAACTTTGTTTTCATAATGCTCAAAATCGGTTTTGTTTCAATAAGAGTGCAAATCGAGCCATGAGAATATCTGTGATCTCTCACTCTCGTCCTTGACCTCTTTTTCACTTTCACTCATTCCTATGGATGTTTTAAGTTTACGACACTTCGACTACTATCAAGATTCCTGTCACCATGAGATGACTCTGTCTATGTTGACGGCCACATGAGCTTGAGGTTAAGGTTTTTCTCAACAAGAGAGCTTTGTGTGGTTGATTTAGGTGATCTCATATGGTCTCGTCGTGGAGGTAAATGATTTTTCATGAAATGAGGTTATTGGTTGATTTTGACTGTGGGATCTTCTTATCCTGAAATTTTCACTGTCCTGTAATGTTGGGTCAAGACAATGACACAATGAGGATATTTGAGAGGTTTTGGCCATCTCGTGACTTTTGTCGAGAAATTTTGGCTTGCCCCCAAAGATATGTGGCTAATTGATGGGAATAGGGGATTCGTATAAGGTTTGTAGTTTCTCTCATCGAGGAAGTCTTTCTTTTTCTTGGAAATGTTGGTGGTTTCCAGAGAGTATATCTATAGCTTGGATTGCCCTCTTTTCTTAAAATATTGGTTTTGAGAGGCAAGAATGAGTAGGAAGCAAATGAACTCTTGCTCCAACCCAGAATGGTATGCTGAGGAGTTCTTTTGTGTAGTGGTAGTGACTGCATGGTTTTTTTTTCCTTATCACGTAAGCTTTTGCTTGATCTTCTTCCTTGGATATTGGTTGGAAGATCTCTTGGCTGAGTGGTTATGACTTTAGATAACATAGAAAGGGGCATCTAGTTGTAAGTCCCACAATGTTTTGTTGTTGTTGTTGTTTCCCTTTTGAAATTTTCACGTTTGTGGGACTTGCTTGACTTTGTTATGCCCCTACGTATTTCACTAAGTCTTCAACTGAACTTTGTGTTTTTGGGCACGATCACAAAAGGGTTATGACTTTGTCTTGATGGCTGACAACATGAGTGTCTCTCTTGATGGCTGGGCTAGTTGGATAGTTTTTCAAACACTATTTTGGTGACGAGATTCGGCTAAATGTGACAGGATTCTTAAAATAGCCTGATGTCGTATCCCCACTACATCCCTTGACTATCATCTCACATGATTTACGGACACCAGTGGGGTGTTTATATACTCAACATAAGTTGGCATTTTGTACTCTCAACACCCGTGGGGTGTTCAAAATCGTGACACCAGTAGGGTGTTCGTAATCTCTCAACACCAGTAGGGTGTTCATAGTTGTTTGGTATGATAATCCCATGGCTTAATTTGAACACACGAAATTGATTTATGATTTATTTTAAAAAAATTCAAGTAAAAATCCATGAAATAGGTTTTTATCACTTGGAAAGATAGGGACTACTGATACGAAATCCGAAATCGAGATTGATAATGATCACGAAATGCTCCGAGAAGGTAGAAACGTGAGTAACCTTTTATTTCTTATGATGAAAGTAAAAGGTGATACATTTTTATCGTGGCGAGCTATCTCGATTTTTATTTGAGGTTATGCTTATTGACTTCCACGAGTCTGCAGTAGGCTGCTGTTGACGTGTAAACGATCTCCTCTTATTCAAACTTCAACCATCCGGCGTTCACTATGTCTTGAACCTTTATCTTCAGAGCGTTGCAATTTTCCACTGAATGCCCTTGGACTCCTGAATGGTAATCGCAATGCTTGTCGAACCTATACCACCTTGGAAATGGAGGTTGTAGAGTCTCGCCCGGAATAGGAGTGATTAGAAGATCATGGATTAATCGAGGAAAGAGTTCGGTATACGTGACCGGGATAGGGTCAAATACCCTTTTTGCTTTCCTTGTGATACTAACATCTCGATTGGCACCTTGTCGTGGTATTGGTGTGGGATTTTGGATAGTTGATTTCATGAAGTTTGGAGGTTGCAATATTGGTGTGGTAGTTGCAACATATGGGAGGGCTTGATTATTTTGAAAATTGCTTTTTCGTGTTTTCTCTTTTGCTTCTTTCTGGGATGAATATACCTCTTCTTCCTTTCTCTTTTTCTGGCTTAGTCTCGCGGAGCCTTCTGGTATTTCCATCTTGCCTTGTCGGATCCCTTTTTCTATCCTTTCACCGATTATCAAAAGATCGACAAAGTTATTCGTGGTAATTCCTACCATGTTGTTGTAGTAGGGAGGCTTGAGTGTGTCGAAGAAGATTGAAACCATTTCTTTCTCTGATAGAGGAGGTTGAACATCTACGGCTTTTGTTCGCCATCTGTGGGCATATTCACGAAAGGATTCTTTCTCTTGTTTTTCCATATTACACAAGTCCTCCCTGTCTGGAGCTAAATCTTGGTTATGCTTATAGTGTCTGAAGAATGCATCAGCCAGATCTTGCCATCTCTTCACCTTTGATCTTTCGAGTTGCATATACCATCTTAGAGCTGGACCGCTTAAGCTATTCTGGAAGCAATGTATCATCAATTTTTCATCCCGAATATGGTTAGCCATCTTGTTGCAATACATAACCATGTGGCTTCTGGGGCAAGTAGCACCTTCGTACTTTTCAAATTCTGGCATTTTGAATTTGTGAGGTATTATCACATCTGGGACCAAACATAATTGCGATGCATCTGTGGGCCCGTATGACTCCGTTCCTTCTATAGCTCTTATTCGTTCATCGAGTCGTTCAAGTTTTTCTTTTGATGTGGCATCGATCACAGTTTCTTTTAACTTCCGTCTCCCTTGCGAGTCATCAAGTTTTGATGATCCAATTTTGTCTTTATCAAGCTTCTCGTTTATGGGTATACTGATGAATTTCTTGCTCGAATTGCCCCCATTATGTGGCTTGCCATTATCGTCATTGTAAACTGACATTTCTTCATCATTGGTTGCTACCTCTTTCTTCTTTGCTGACATCATCCCTATCAGCAAATTTAGTTGATTTTTTACCTCGTCGACGCCTTCTAGCTTGATTGAACCCGGATAGCTTTTCATCGAATCGGGTCAACTTTCCTTCAACATCACCCATCTTCTTCTGGAATGCCTCCATGATGAGCTCAACCTTGGATCTTGTCAAATACTTAAAGACTGGACTCTTTCCTCGTGGATGAATGATTTTAGAAACCCTGATCCATCTTAAAATTGGAAAATTATTTTTCATTTTTATTATGGGCATGTATGCATGATGCTTATGCAAATGTTAATGATGTATGAATGCAAATTTATTTTTCGTCATGCATGAATTTTTATCTTTTTATGATAAGTTGTAAATGAGTGAATGAAAATGTTACGAGAGAATGATGCTTATGAATTTTAAAAACGTTTTTCATTCATGCAATCACACAGTTTTACGAGCAAAAGATAAAACACATATCATAACATCGTAAACAAACATACATTTAGATAAGCAAACACATATCATTACATCTTTACCCTATTTAGGTTTACCTAGGGTTTTAGGCGGCGTAACGATATGGTTTTAGGGTGGCTTCTGAGATTGTTTTGGATGGTCGATGGTAGCTTCGAAGTTTACTATATGCTGGTTAAGGAATTCCTAGGGATTTGGTTCCCAAGTTGTATCCCGCCCTAGCTCTTTCGAACTGGCTGGATACCTCGAGATCATCCTCGGATCCGAGTTCAACTTGGTTGGAAAGTTTTACGTGACTACCACTACTGTGGATGTCACGGTACTCCTTTCAATTTTCTAAAAGGATAGCTCGGGTATAGAGCTTTTATGCATGAATGCAAAATTTAAATTGCGAAAATATAATTGCGCAAATAAGTAGTAAACACCCAACATATAAGAGAAAGTAAGAAAACTTATCAAACTTAGTAAATGTAGCTCGACTCTCGAGGATCCCCAGCGGAGTCGCCAACTGTCGCAACCGTCCCTCCGGGGGGGTCCGATGTCATCGCGTGCTGTTTTGGGAGTCGCCATCGATCTTACTTGGAGTGGATCGAACACTCTTAGGATCAGCTCTAACCTTAGGGTCAGAACCGAGATATGGTCTGCGAAAATGAATTTCTGGGTTCGGGAGTACGGTTACGTGTGGGGAAGTGAAATCACACCCCACAACGCCCTAAATCGGTACTACTTAAGTCGATAAGTTTCATATTAGTTGGGTGTATATTTAGTAATAATTTAGTAATTTTAGGGTCCCACTGGACCATTAATGAAACTAAATCGTGTTAATTGTATTAAATTATACGTCCACTGACGTAAAAGATATAATTAATTGGTTAGTTGGACTCGAACCTTACCGGTTGCCTACGTACCCGTTAGACGGGATCAAAGTCCACGTAGTTCATTTGAACTTTGATAATTTTAATAATAACTTTCACCACGTTCCACTGAACGTAATTTTCCTCTTATAATTTTGTTAATAAAACTCCATTTAGATGATTATAAGATTATGACAAAAAAAATGCAAAGATTTTAGTCATTAGGAAGTATTTTTGACGTATTAGAAAAGAAACAAGAGGAATTTAATCCGCATTCAACATTTCGTATTAAGAGCTTTAAACAAAATATAATTAAACGGGATGGTTGAAGTAACGAATGATGGACCAGCAGCCCAACTGGCTGGCCTACTAATCGTTGCGTCTCTGCCCCCGAGGACGCGGGTTCGAACCTCCTGCAGCATTTTATTTTTTTGGTTTCTCGTTTTAGTGTAGAGATGGGGGAAGGGCAGCTTGGTAATTACTCAAAAGGACGGTGGCAAGGCCACGTAATTTTTTAGAAACCCTAAGGGCATAATAGTCATTTTGCACAAACAGGTATAAATTCTTCCCTAGAAACCCTAAGAGGCCATTGTGGCCGCCTCTCATCTCTCTTCTTCCCCTCTCACTCTCTCGTCTCTCCCAGAGACCCAATCCCTAGCCGCCCGAAACCCTAGCCCCAAATAGTGCCGCCGACTCACTCTCAACCTCTCGCCTCTCTCTCTCGCTCAGAGAAACCAACCCTAGCCTCGCTCAAAACCGCCGCCGCTCTCTTCTCTCGGCACTCGATATGACCAAGGTTGCTAAAAAATCGAGCGGGAGACCTTCGATCTAGGTAAGATCATTGCATGCAAGTTTGTTTTTTTATTTCTGGGTTTTTGAGCGAGATTCTAACCCTTTTTCTTGTTTTTCTTTCGGAGATCGATCTAAAACCGAGGAGGAGGTCTCGATTTACCTTCTACTAATCTCGATCTACCCTTTCTGGTTGGAACAGAGGTGACGACGAGGAGGTTGTACCCTCAGATAAGCTCCATTTTACATGCATGTCCTTTTTTATTCAATTTAACAAACAAGATTGGGATTTGACTTGTTTTTTTTTCTTCTTGTTCTTGATTTCGGACTTCCGCTGAGGGAAGGAAGGGAAGGGCGGCGGTCGCCGGGGGCGCGCCCAACGCCAGAGCCGACAGCGAGGGTTTTGTTTGGGGTAAGTCCTTTATGGGTTTGCTTTCCTGTTCAATTTTCGTTTACTTCGATTTTGGTTTGTTCTGATCCTTTATTCTTTCTTTTTGCAGGTAAAAATAGAAAGGCCAGATCTGGGTAAGGTTCCCTAAACTCTGATTCTCATATGCTAAAGGGGTTTAGCTAAGAAAAAGTGGATGTTGGATTGTATTGTTTAGAATTAGCTACATATCTATGGTTTGGAAATATGTTCTGTATATGTTTGACGATCTTTTATTTTTATGCTTGATGGCTTGGTGGATTGTTTTTAGATGTGACTCTCGATATGCTAAAATTTGCCAAGAAAGGAAATTTCATTAATGAGAAGTGATTAACATTTTCTAAAATGCTAACTTTGACGAATATAGATCACAACCTCTGCCTGTGATTTGCTAAAATATTGACCACTAATCACTGTTTGTGTTTGTGATTTTATTAGATGTATGATTTTTGATTGATTAAAGAACTGGTAAAAGTTTGTGAATCAGAAATTTATTATGTTTATGGTGTTTTTGTTGGGGGTTTGGATTTGGATCTAGATCTTGATCTAAAGAGATCAAAAGTTTATGTATGATAATATTGTGGTTATCGACTTTATAGCAAGAAGGGAAATTAAAACTAGGAAAATTTGGCTATAATAACTGCTTGTAAAATAAAAAGCGGAGTCATGGTGTATGCTAAGCAAGTATAGTCAATAAATAACTAATTGCTAACTATAAAGAGCAATAGTAATTAGTGAGCACTTAAATGGAGAGAAGCTGAAATGGATATTAGATGAAAGAAACTAATATGATAGAGACACTAGTAATTAAAAGGATCTGGACAAGTGATTGATCGTAAATGGTTCTACTTGTATTATTATCGAAATAGACGAAAGAGTACAAATCTCTAACCTTGGACCTCAGGATCCTTTGCTTTTGCCTCTGGCTCGCCCACCTCGCTTGTAAAACGAAAATGAAAGGTTTCTGTCTATGGATTCTCTAAGAAAGAACGGTGAAATCTGTGTTTTCTCTTCCAGCACTCCCCTCTTTTTTTCCTGAACCGTCCCCTCAACAAAGAGCTCAAAGTGCCTTATTATAGCAAGAGATAGATCCACGTGTCACTCGGTCATTGGCTGATTTGGAGGTTGTCTCTGCATAATTTTCTGCCAATCCTTGAAATGCGAAGTCGGTTGGATAAGATTGGCTCAGACCGGTTTGGATAATGTTGGGCCGATTGGATCTGCAATTCTGGGCCGAATTGGCCTGTTGATGGGCTGCGCTGGGCTTGCAATGGGCTTGATTTTGGCTTGAGCTAACTGATTTCTTTGTTTGGCAGGTACTTGGCTGATGATCTTCTTCTTGTTGGGCCGGGCTTGGTTCTTCAATTGTATATAGAAAATGTTCTTTTCTTTCAAATTGTATTTGAGGATTGTATATGTAAATTGGAATTCTTTTGTAGTGATGTTTGATGATTGTGTCGATCTTCCAATTCTTCGTTGATATTCTTCTAGCTTTTACCATCTAACTTTGGATAATTCTCTAACACGAATCGCTAACCATGACCCATGTTGCTCCTTGATTTGGTTTCATGAACCAAGTTTATTGTGTCACACTTGATATTCCCGTGATAGACGTTAGACCAGACAAAATGTGGTGTGTACACTAGAGATGGAAACTCTCAATTTCTGGATGAATGAAAAATGATGGAGAGGGATGCTTATATAGGCATCCTCTCCGCTAAGTACAATGTACATGGCCGTCATAAATGAACGAACCTAGAAGTCCCCCCATACATGAACTTGCCCCATACATGAATGTAATAAATAAGGTGAATGCATAAGCACTCATACATGAATCATAATAAATAGGTGCATGAATAAAAGATAGGAAAGGGGGGATGTATGTACATTGGTGCATGAATTGCAAGATGCATGCATGTACCTACAACCTTCTAGAATGCTCTAGAATCTTCTCCGTAACATTCAAATGCACGTTCTTCAAAGGCACGTTCTTGGCAACGAAGTTAGCAAGGGGAGATTCTTTGTGATTACCCAATTCAAGGGAGGCGAGTCAAAAGCATTGGTTGACACCGGTGCGACTGACAACTTCCTTCGAGTGGAGGAGGCGGAGCGCTTGCGGATCGCTTACGAGAAGAGGCAAGGATCGCTCAAGACCGTCAACTCCGAGGCAATACCCATCCATGGTGTTTCCAAGAACCAGGCTCTGATACCACTTGTCACGGACCAACTCTTGGCCGTGCGGCACTTAGCACTCAAGTCTCGTTAGAGCACTAAGTCAGCCTTGCTCGTATTCACTCAAACTCACAAGTATGGAGAAAAGCTCTAGAGATGGAAACTCTCAATTTCTGGATGAATGAAAAATGATGGAGAGGGATGCTTATATAGGCATCCTCTCCACTAAGTACAATGTACATGGCCGTCATAAATGAACGAACCTAGAAGTCCCCCCATACATGAACTTGCCCCATACATGAATGTAATAAATAAGGTGAATGAATAAGCACTCATACATGAATCATAATAAATAGGTGCATGAATAAAAGATAGGAAAGGGGGGATGTATGTACATTGGTGCATGAATTGCAAGATGCATGCATGTACCTACAACCTTCTAGAATGCTCTAGAATCTTCTCCGTAACATTCAAAGGCACGTTCTTCAAAGGCACGTTCTTGGCAACGAAGTTAGCAAGGGGAGATTCTTTGTGATTACCCAATTCAAGGGAGGCGAGTCAAAAGCATTGGTTGACACCGGTGCGACTGACAACTTCCTTCGAGTGGAGGAGGCGGAGCGCTTGCGGATCGCTTACGAGAAGAGGCAAGGATCGCTCAAGACCGTCAACTCCGAGGCAATACCCATCCATGGTGTTGCCAAGAACCAGGCTCTGATACCACTTGTCACGGACCAACTCTTGGCCGTGCGGCACTTAGCACTCAAGTCTCGTTAGAGCACTAAGTCAGCCTTGCTCGTATTCACTCAAACTCACAAGTATGGAGAAAAGCTCTAGAGATGGAAACTCTCAATTTCTGGATGAATGAAAAATGATGGAGAGGGATGCTTATATAGGCATCCTCTCCACTAAGTACAATGTACATGGCCGTCATAAATGAACGAACCTAGAAGTCCCCCCATACATGAACTTGCCCCATACATGAATGTAATAAATAAGGTGAATGCATAAGCACTCATACATGAATCATAATAAATAGGTGCATGAATAAAAGATAGGAAAGGGGGGATGTATGTACATTGGTGCATGAATTGCAAGATGCATGCATGTACCTACATCCTTCTAGAATGCTCTAGAATCATCTCCGTAACATTCTCCCCCACTCAATCTCGCGACGCCCTCGTCGCGGACTCCGCATGAAATGCCTCGATCAAGTCTTTGTAACGCCATAGCGAAAGCTCCTTCTCCCAAGTGATGTCGCTTTCTGGCCGCCCCTTCCACTTGACAAGATATTCCGCGTAGCTTGGGTGAACACCACGCCTTGGCACAACACGATGAGCCAAGATCTCCTCCACTTCGTGCTCATGTGTTATGGTGACGAGAGTTGGTGCCCTCGTTGACTCCTTCCCCGCTCCGTCTTCCTTGTCTTCATGATATGGCTTCAATTGACTCACATGGAAGACGGGGTGAATCTCCAAATGCGATGGCAACTTGACTTTGTACGCCACCGTGCCAATCCGCTTCAAGATCGGATATGGCCCTTCATATCGTCGCAGCAGCCCCTTGTGCATATTTTTGAGGTGCTTGAATCGATGAGGGAAGAACTTCACCATCACCAAGTCTCCCTCCTCGAATTCCAAGTGACGCCGCTTCTTATCCGCCCACTTCTTCATCTTCTTCTTTTCTCGAGCGAGATAAGATTTCGCCAACTCCATCTTCTCGTGCCACCCTCGTGCAAACTTGTAAGCAGAAGGGCTATTGCCCTTGTACCCCGTCGTCACCGTATTAGGTGTCAACGGCTGTTGCCCGGTAGCCAACTCGAACGGACTCATGCTCGTGGCTTCACTTCGGGGTAAGTTGTAGGAGAATTGGGCTACATCCAATAGCTTCACCCAATCCTTCTGGTTGGCACTCACATAATGCCTCAAGTAGACCTCCACCAAAGCATTGACCCGCTCGGTTTGCCCTTCCGTTTGAGGATGAAAGCTCGTGGAGAAGTTTAGATCGGAGCCCATCATCTTGAACAACTCCCTCCAAAACTTGTCGGTGAAGCGGCCATCTCTATCGCTGACGATGCTAACCGGGATGCCCCAATACTTCACAACATGCTTGAAAAACAAGCGGGCTGCATCCTCGGCCGTCATGTCTTTGGGCCCCGCGATGAAGACGCCATACTTCGAAAATCGGTCGACGACGACCATGATGGAACCACACCCTTCGACTTTGGGAAGGTTGATGATGAAATCCATGCTCACGCTTTCCCAAGGCCGTTGTGGAGTGGGTAATGGCTCCAACAAGCCTGCTGGACTTCGCTGCTCCATCTTGTCTTGTTGGCAAACAAGACAAGTCTTGACGTAGAGTTCCACGTCGTCCTTCATACGAGGCCAATAGTAAGCCTCCTCGATGAGAGCTTGTGTGCGCTCAATGCCGGGATGACCAGCCCACTTGGAGTCGTGGCACTCCTTCATGATCTCCCTTCGTAGGTTGTCCAACCGCGGCACGAACACTCGCTCGCCCTTAGTCACGATGAGTCCGCCTTTCATCCAAAATTGCCGAGTCTTCCCTTGCTTGATGTACTCGACCACGGTTTTGGCGAAGGGGTCATGGCTAAGGCCTTCTTCAATCCTCTCCTTCAAGGGGAATTGCGGCTGGCTGATTGCGGCAAGTGCGCTCTTTCGGCTAAGAGCATCAGCAACAAAGTTGGCTTTCCCCGGCTTGTACTCCAGCACAAAGTCGAACTCCGCGAGGAAATCTTGCCACCTTGCTTGCTTGGGCGTGAGCTTCTTCTGTGTGAGGAAGTAACTTGTTGTCACATTGTCCGTCTTTACAACGAACTTCGACCCAAGCAAGTAATGCCTCCACGTTCTCAAACAATGGACCACCGACGTCATCTCCTTCTCTTGCAACGCATATCTCCTCTCTGCCTCATTGAGCTTGCGGCTCTCAAAAGCAGTTGGGTGCCCTTCTTGCATCAAAACTCCACCGATTGCAAAATCGGAAGCATCCGTCTGCACTTCATACGCCTTGGTTGGATCGAGAAGTGCTAGCACTGGCTCCTTCGTCACCGCATCCTTCAAGGCTTCAAATGCTTCGCGGCACCGATCCGACCACTCCCAAGCCTTGTTCTTCTTTAGAAGATCCGTCAAGGGTGCTGCAAGAGCGGAGTATCCCTTGATGAATCTCCTATAATAGTTGGCCCGGCCGAGGAATGATCGCAACTCGGTGACCCTCGTTGGCGGCTCCCATCCTTGTATCGCCTCCACCTTGGCTTCGTCCATCTTTAGCTTGCCTCCGCCAATGATGTGGCCGAGGAAAGGAACCTCCGCGGCTGCAAATGTGCACTTCTCCTTCTTGACGTAGAGCTCGTTGTCTCGAAGGACTTGAAACACTTGTCGCAAGTGCTCGGCATGTTCATCGAGTGTGTTGCTGTACACCACGATGTCATCCAAGTACACCACCACGAAGCGATCCAAGAACGGCTCGAATACTTGGTTCATCAAGGTGCAAAAAGTAGCAGGAGCGTTGGTTAGACCAAAAGGCATAACTAAGAACTCATATGAGCCATACCTCGTCACGCATGCCGTCTTCGCCTCGTCCCCCTCGGCTATCCTCACTTGATAGTACCCCGAGCGAAGATCAAGCTTCGTGAACCACTTTGCTTCTCCGAGTTGATCAAACAAGTCGCCAATATTGGGGATCGGCCACTTGTTCTTCACCGTGAGCTTGTTAATAGCTCGATAATCGATGCACATCCGCAACGAACCATCTTTCTTCTTTTGGAACAAAACGGGTGCTCCATAGGGGGATTTCGATGATTGGATGAAGCCAGCATCCATCAACTCCTTGAGTTGCTTCCTCAATTCCTCCAACTCGGGAGGGGCCATACGATAAGGTGCTCTCGCTGGTGGCGTCGCCCCTTGCTCAAGCTCGATCTTGTGATCGACTTCTCTTCTTTGCAGGAGCTTCTTTGGTAGTTCCTTTGGCATCACATCCACGAACTCCTCCAACACGCCCTCGATGAGAGGCGTTGGCGCCACCGAGCCTCCTTCTTCCTTTGCACGCAAAGTGACAAGGAACGTGGGTTCCATCCTCTTCATTCCCTTCACCAATTGCATGGCCGATAACGCTCTCTTTGGCCCTTCTTTGCGCAACATCTTCACCGCGCAAAATTTGTCTCCTTTGTCAAGGCAAAGAGTGTTGGACTTCATTGCCATCACCGCACCTTCTTTCTCCATGAAGTTGATGCCAAGAATGACCGGATGGTCGTCCATAGTGATGATGCTAAAGTCGGCAGCACCTTCCCAACCTTCGATCTTCAAAGGCACGTTCTTGGTAACACCATGGATGGGTATTGCCTCAGAGTTGACGGTCTTGAGAGATCCTTGCCTCTTCTCGTAAGCGATCCCCAAGCGCTCCGCCTCCTCCACTCGAAGGAAGTTGTCGGTCGCACCGGTGTCAACCAATGCTTTTGACTCGCCTCCCTCGAATTGGGTAATCACAAAGAATCTCCCCTTGCTAACTTCGTTGGCGCGGGACTTCGCCGCGCCTAGTCTCCGCATGGAGCCTATCTTCCCTTCGTCTTCCCTAGCATTCTCCTTGGTCTCCCCTTCTATTTTCTCCAAGGCTGCTAGCTTGCTCTTCTTTGGGAAATCTCGCACCTTATGTGGACCGTTGCAAAGGAAACAAGACATGGGTTTTTTAAAGTTACCAGATCTTGCCCCCTTGCTCCAGCCTCCATGTTGGTACGAGCCTTTTCCTTCTTTGGAGTGCTGCCGGTGATCTCCTCCTCCTTTGCTCTTCGAGTGCTTCGACTCGTTCAGCCTCTCACTCTTCTTGTACTCCGTGAGAGCCTTTGCCGTTGCTAAGGCAGTAGCAAGATCTTGCACTCCACGCCTCTCGAGCTCCAACTTTGCCCAAGGTTGCAATCCGAAAAGGAAGCCAAACAAAGCCTCCTTGTCCGGCAGATCGGGGATCTCGAGTAGCAATTCCGAGAACTCCTTGACATAGTCATGAATTCCGCCGGTGTGGGTGAGTCGTCGAAGCTTTGCACGAGCCTCCATTTCCACATTCTCCGGGTAGAATTGCCTCTTGATTTCCCGACGGAAATCCTCCCATGTGTCGATCACACATGTGCCTTTCTCTACATCGCCTTGCCTCCTTCTCCACCACACCATGGCCGTGTCGACCAAGTAAAGGTAGGCGGTGCGCACCATGACTTCATTGTCATCGATGCCCGAGGCCTTGAAATATTGCTCAAGGCTCCATAGGAAATTCTCTAATTCCCTCGCGTTCCTCAACCCACCGAATTTCTTTGGCCTTGGAACATCAACTCGTGGAGTAGATTGAGTCGTGGCAGGTCCGTTAGCCACGGCTCGTTTGACGAGATTGAGCTCTCCTCGAAGCTCGTCAAATTCTTCTCTCACTTCGTCCACCTGGCCTCGAACAGTCTCCCTTAAGGAGTCGATGGCGTTGGTGATGATGGTCACACACTCGTCTCTGAAAGCTTCTAACCCCACCTCCAAGCCTGACATTCGAGTGCCCATGCCTTGCATGTCGTCCTTCGAAGTCTGCACCTCTCCGCTGACTTGATCGAATTTCGACTCCATGTCCTCGAACATGGTTGTATGCTTGGCAATCTTCGTCTCCGCTCTTTTGAGCCTCTCCTCGATTGCCACCAAAGGCTCTCGAGTTGATCTATCACGATTCTTCTTGTTGTTTGGATCCTTCTTCTCCTCACGACCGCGTTGTTCCTCATTGTTGTGAACTTCGCTTCCGGATCCATCCATCTCCTCGAGGTTCTTTCTGAATGAAAGTAACCCGATTTCGGGGTGCTCACTTGCTGAGCTACGACCTTGGCTCTGATACCACTTGTCACGGACCAACTCTTGGCCGTGCGGCACTTAGCACTCAAGTCTCGTTAGAGCACTAAGTCAGCCTTTCTCGTATTCACTCAAACTCACAAGTATGGAGAAAAGCTCTAGAGATGGAAACTCTCAATTTCTGGATGAATGAAAAATGATGGAGAGGGATGCTTATATAGGCATCCTCTCCACTAAGTACAATGTACATGGCCGTCATAAATGAACGAACCTAGAAGTCCCCCCATACATGAACTTGCCCCATACATGAATGTAATAAATAAGGTGAATGCATAAGCACTCATACATGAATCATAATAAATAGGTGCATGAATAAAAGATAGGAAAGGGGGGATGTATGTACATTGGTGCATGATTTGCAAGATGCATGTATGTACCTACATCCTTCTAGAATGCTCTAGAATCTTCTCCGTAACAGTTGCCGCTGAGTGAGAAATCGACCTAGTCTAGGTAAGCGTAAAAGGAGAAGACGAGGCTATACGTGGTATCCCGACGGTGTGTCGGGACTAGTCCACAGGAGAGTTTCAACACTCTCCTGCTGTGATATTATTGACTATTGTATCGAGTTCGGCCGTAGCCTTTACAATTAATATATAACCCTTTGCAACACTCAACTAGGGTTAGACTACCAAGAACCTTGTTCTCGTGGGACTTGTAAGTGGCATCTTGTGTGTCTGCATGGGCCGCATGGGCTGCAATGATGGGCCGAGTCGGCGGCAGCAGCTGACCCGCCTTGCTACAGTCCAACACTCCCCGACAAGCTGGAGCGTGAATATTCCGAACGCGCAACTTGGACAACAGAAAACGAAAGCGATCCGCACCTAGCCCTTTAGTAAATATATCCGCGATTTGTAGATGCGTACTGACCTTAAGTGGAAGGATATCACCAAACTGAACCCGTTCCCGGACAAAGTAACAGTCCATTTCCACGTGCTTGGTGCGCTCGTGGAATACGGGATTGGCAGCTACATGAAAAGCAACCTGACTATCACAGTATAGCGGAGTGGACCGACGATGGGGCACCCCTAACTCACCAAGAAACCATCGAAGCCAGATGAGCTCACTGACAGTGCTAGCCATGGCGCGATACTCCGCCTCTGCAGAGGAACGCGAAACAACACGTTGCTTCTTAGTGCGCCAAGAAATGGGAACACCACCCAGAAATACAACGTAACCAGTAGTAGATCGACGAGTGCTTTCACAACCCACCCAAATCAGCATCACAGAAAGTAGTGAGAGTAAGATCATTACTCGCTGGAAAGAAAAGTCCTTGAACGGGACTCGATTTGAGGTAACGAAGGATCCGCAAGGCAGCATCCATATGAGCTTGGCTCGGGGAACTAACAAACTGGCTAAGTATGTTCACGCCGTAGGTAAGATCAGGGCGCGTAACTGTCAAGTAGAGAAGACGACTGACTAGGCGGCGGTATGCTGAAGGATCAGCCAAAACCTCATCAGCTGCGGATGGACGAGTCAAGTGGTGATTTTTCTCGACTGGGAAAGCACTGGGGCAAGTGGCACCAACACCGGCATCTTCGAGAATATCGAGAGCATATTTGCGTTGACAAACAGCCACGCCATCATGAGTAGCGAATTCCATGCCCAGAAAATAACAAAGGGGGAACCAAATCCTTGATGCTAAACTGTTGATCCAAGAAGGTCTTGACACAAGATATAAACCCCGAGTCGTTGCCAGTAAGCAGAACGTCATCGACGTAGATCAATGCGACAACAAAGGTGCTCCCCCGGCGAAAGATAAACTGGGAATGGTCGGCTGGAGAGGTACGAAAACCAAGGGAGCAAAGAGCACTTGTGAACTTATGGTACCAATTACGCGAGGCCTGGCAAAGTCCATACAAGGACGTATGGAGCCGACACACCCGCGTATCACTAGGCGCAGCAAACCCGTGTGGGATCTTCATGTATACCTCCTCCTCAAGATCACCGTGGAGGAAGGCGTTGTTAACGTCCAGCTGCTGTAAAGTCCAACCCCGGCTAATATCAACAGCAAGGAGACAACGAACGGTAACAAGTTTGGCGACCGGGGCAAATGTATCGTGGAAGTCAATGCCTTCGATTTGAGTAAAACCTTTCGCAACCAGCGCGCCTTAAAGCGCTCAATGCTGCCATCGGGATAAAACTTGATCTTGTACACCCATTTACACGCAATGGCGCGCTTACCAGGGGGTAGATCAACGAGATTCCAAGTCCCATTTTGTTGGAGAGCACGAATCTCCTTGAGCATTGCTTCCAGCCATCGGGGATCTTGGAAAGCCTCACGGAAATTGCGCGGCTCAATATGTAAGTTTATTGCAGCAAAAAATGAGGAATAATTGGAATTAACATGATCATATGAAACGTATGCAGCCAAGGGATAAGTAACAGAAGGAGTGGGGCTTCCCTGAGGAGTAGTAGTAGACGTAACATGGGTATTGTAGATGGTTTCATAAGCCTCAAGATGTCGTGGCCGAGCTCGCTCACGATTGCCACGCCGGGGAGGAGGTGCAACGGGCTGTGGCGAGGAAGGAGCAGGACCAGAATCCGCCGAGGAAGATGTCCCAGGCTGCTTCGCCAAGGCAGTTGATGAGGAGTCGGCGGCTGGTGAGGATTCAGCGGCAGTTTGTTCTGAAGAAGTGAGTTCGACAGGAGCCGAGGTCGAGCTGTCAGGGGAAGAGGAGCGGTTTCCAAGGACATCGTCGTCAGGTGACGCTAGAAGCACGGATCGCGGGACCCAGTGCAGGCGATCCAAAGTACTATGTTGAAAGGGGAAATAATCCTCATTGAAAACCACATCTCGAGAAGTAAAAAGCTTCTGGGTGGCCAAATCATACACACAGTAACCCTTCTGGCTGGAGGCATAGCCGAGGAAAATGCAAGCGCGGCCGCATTCAGCAAATTTGTCAAGATAGGCATGGGTGTCCTTAGCATAAGCGAGACACTCGAAGACGCGCAAATGAGAGTAGGGTGCTGGCTTCCCAAAGAGGACCTCGAAAGGAGTGCATCCAGTGGCCGAAGTGGGGAGAAGGTTGATAATGTAGGCGTTGTCAAGAGACACTCTCCCCAAAACCGCAGGGGAAGGCTCGCTTGAAACCGAAGAGCTCGAGCCATGTCTAGGAGGTGCATGTGCTTGCGTTCGACAACACCGTTTTGTTGTGGCGTATCTGTACAAGAGGTCTGTAAAACGATGCCCTCTCGTTCATAATAATCCTGTAAGACCAATGTGTTGAACTCATGGCCATTATCGGCCTGAATGCGCGTAAGCCGACGCCCAAACTGCGTACGAATCTGTTGATCAAACATCATTAAGTCATGAGCCACATCGAATTTATATCGAAGCAAATAAATCCAAACTCCACGACTGAAATCATCAACTATCGTGAGAAAATAATGAGCCCCACTAAGTGAAGCAACTTTGTAACCTCCCCAGATGTCAACATGAATTAAGTCAAAACACCGTCTAGTGCGCAAAACACTTGTAGGAAATGGTAGCCGAGTTTGTTTTGCCCGAATACAAGAATCACAGGGATGTTTATTCAAATCAAATGACAAATTGATAACGATGTAATTGCACATGTTTGCGCCCCTGGTTCTTATCCGTTTGAGGGGTATAGTCGTGTGTTTTGGCCTATTTTACGCCGGGTTGTGCTATTTTGTCATATTTCAGGTCCCAGGAGTCAAAGGAAAGGCTAACCACGAGTTTTGGGGCATTCGGAGGTCATTTCGTCAAGCTGGGGCCAAAACACGGGCACACCTAAGGCATTACACGGCCGTGTTCCTGTGGCCGTGCTTTTTATTCCGAGAGCTGAGCTGATTACACGGGCAGGGCTGTTTCAAAGCACGGCCGTGTTCCACAGAAGCACGGCCGTGTCCAACGCGAAGCACGACCGTGTTTAACCCACTTGCTGGCCGTGTAATTAAGCCTTGGCCGAGACACGGGCGGAGTCAGGCAAAGCATGGCCGTGCCCTCGACCGTGCTTTGGCCACTGATGCTTTTAAGCAGATTTTCAGCCACAACTCAAGGGGATTTGAGTTTTTGAGAGATAGAACGACTTCTAGAGAGAGAAAGTGACGAGCAAGAGTTCTCAAGTGCCCTAGATTGATCTTCAACACCATTGGAGGCCAGCTTGAGCTTGGAGAAGTGCCAATCAACGTCCAGAAGCAGGAATCCATCCTTCGCAGTATGAATTCCGTGTCTGATTCTGCTTTTGCTTTCTTCTCCATGGAGTAGTTCTCCCATTCATCTGGGTATGGAGAACCCCTAGATTTGTATGTTAGGCTTTGATTGTATGAACCCAAGTACTGATTCTGTGATTGATTATATTCGATTGAGGTTTTATTGATTGAATGACTTGAATCCTGATCAAATTCCTGTTGTTTCTGCTTTAACCTAGAATGAGAATATCTGCCTAGGTTGATAGAGCACCCTTGATTGAAGGTAGGGAGTTGGTGACTTTAGTCGAGGAGCCAACTCACTATTCTGTACCGGATTTACTCCGGTAGTGGAGGTTTTGTTCTTAGGGCCTCAATCTGTCTACTCCGGTGGAGGTTAGTCGCCCGCTAGAGATTCAGATTGAGAGGGTCTGAAGACCTTTAGTCGAGACTTCAGGCTGGTTAAGAACCTTCCGCAGTATAACCATCATAGAAACTGAACTTGGTAATTACAATCCGGCTCAACTGCAGTCTAGGGGGAACCATATCCGGGTGACCTCTTTAACCTGAATACAACAGTTTACTTGCTTTGTTTGTTTGGTAGTTTAGACTTGCATTCCAGTTTCGTTGCTAGATAACAAGAACTCACTGAGTAGTCATCAGATCTAGGACCCGGGTTGACATATAAACCTAACCCGCTATACTACGCTTTAGGAAGTGGTTATACTTGGCCAATTCCTGGAGTGACAGTAGAAGTGAGTCAAGTTTTTGGCGCCGTTGCCGGGGACGGCTAGGTTGTTGAAGAAAAGTGATTTCTGTTAATTTAGCTTTTCGTTTTGCTTTGTTTGCTTTGTCCCACTTGTGCCTTCACGGGTTTGCTTGCTTGAGTGTGTGCAGGTAGTGCATGACCCGTAGCCAGTCAGGAGGTTTACTGCCGTTGAATCTAGAGATTGACTGCACCTGTCGCCAGCTCAGGAGACAACGGCGAGCTAGACTGGCTACGGAAGAGCGCATAGACGGCCACGTGAGCAGTGATTCTGAGGAAGAGTACGGGATGGACGGCGACTACAATCAGCACCAGGGGAATCCTCAGCAGGCTCCCCCGGTGAATCAGGTCCTGGGGAACAACCCCATACCCCAGGATCATGAAGTTCATCATCCACCGCAGCCGGGTCCCACCTTGGAGTACTACTACACTCCGCGGATTGCTGACATCCGCCCGGTCATCCTCTACCCGCCTATCCCAGCAAATAACTTCGAGATCAAGCCATGCTGGATTCAGCTCATTACATCTTCCATCCAGTTCCATGGCTTGAAGGATGAGGAGGCCAGGGTACATCTTTCCCGTTTTCTGCAGCTGACGAACGGGTTCAAGCTGAATGGTGTCCCGGATGATGCGATCCGCCTTCATCTCTTCCCCCATTCTCTGGCGGGGAATGCTAAGAGGTGGTTGGAGACCCAGCCCCCATTATCCATCACCTCTTGGGACGATCTGGCGGACAAGTTCGTGCACAGGTACTATCCGGCATCGAAGACTACAGAGATTCAGCGGGAGATCACTCACTTACGCCAAGAGCCAGATGAGTCACTTCGTGATGCTTGGGAGCGGTACATGGGATACTTCTGGCAGTGTCCCCACCATGGCTTTAGTGATGCATTCACAGTGGGGAACTTTTACAGTGCCCTCTCTCCAGATAGCCAGAGGGTGATTGAGTCTCTATGCCCGGGAGGGGATGTTCTCACTAAGACTCCACCCGAGCTGAACCAGATGATTAATACATTGGCTGCCAGAGATCATTCCTGGGGGCAGAGCAGCAGAGGCAGACATTCCAGGGACCGTGGTGTGCACGCCATGGAGTCCAGATCCGGACTTGAGCAGCAGGTAGCTGAGCTAGTGCAGACATTGAAGCAGCCCAACAGTCTTATTCCGGGCAGAGGTATGGCTACACCCCCAGTTGCTCAGTGTCAGTGGTGTGAGAGCTCGAGCCACTTAGTACAAGACTGCCAGGCTATGAGGGAGTCTACTACCCCCAGGAGCAGTTGGACTTCATCGCCAATGCTCGGCGCCTCGACCCGTACAGCAACACCTACAATGAGGGGTGGCGCCAGCATCCCAACTTCTCTTGGGGCAGCAACACCACTAAGCCACCTGGTTTCCCAGCACCAGCTGGTGGCTTTCAGCAGAGGCAGCCCTACCAGGCTCGACAGGGGCCAGTTCCACAGCAGCAGCCTTACCAGCCTCGACAAGGGCCAGTTCCACAGCAGCAGCCCTACCAGCCTAGGCAAGGGCAACCCTTCCAGCAGCCCCAGCGCCAGTTTGCTGAGCCAGCAGCAGCTCCAGCTCCAGATACCCAGATGACGAAGCTGGAAAATATTCTGGCTTCATTCATGACGAGCACTCAGGCGACTATCACGAGGTTGGACCAGAGTGTAGCCTCACTGGAGGCAGGTCAGAGGAACCAGGGTGCCATTTTGCAGGATCTGCAGACCCAGGTGGGCATCTTGGCCCGCCAGAACACCACCAGGGCACCGGGGACTTTGCCTGCCACCACTGTCCCGAATCCTCGCGATCCTCACCAGCTCCAGTAGCTTGATGCCATCACTACCAGGAGTGGCAAGACCACATCAGCTGCTCCTGCCCAGCCCATTCGAGATGATCCACTACCTGCTTAAACACTTCCAGCTGATACTGCAGATGTGGGGGAAGACACAACAACGCCTGCTCCCAAGCCACAACCAGTGGTTAAGGAGCATGTACCCCAGCTTCCTTTCCCCACTCGCCTGCATAAAGACAGGCTGGAGACTGAGTTTGCCAAGTTCATGGCAATGTTGAAGCAGGTCAACATCAGCATGCCGTTCGTGGAGGCACTGTCAAAGATGCCCAAGTATGCCAAATTCATGAAGGACCTCCTCACCAACAAGAAGAAACTTGGGGATCTTTCGACAGTGATGCTGAGCGAGGAGTGTTCTGCCATCCTGCAGAACAAGCTGCCCGAGAAGCGAAAAGACCCAGGGAGTTTCACTATCCCTCTTGTTATTGGCAGCATGCATGTAGGAAAGTCCTTGGCGGACCTAGGCGCTAGCATAAATGTCATGCCTTATAAATTGTTTAAGAAGCTAGGCCTAGGTGAACCTAGAACTACTAGGATGAGCATTCAGTTAGCTGATCGTTCTATCGTGCATCCTAGGGGTATCATTGAGGACTTGCTTGTTAATGTGGGTGCATTCACATATCCTGTTGACTTTGTTATTTTGGATATAAATGTGGATGTGGATGTACCTTTGATTTTAGGTAGACCGTTTCTCGCCACCGCCAAGGCGCTTATTGATGTGCATAGTGGTAAATTGATTCTGCGTGCTGGTGATGAACAGGCTACTTTTTCTGTGTCTGAGAATGGGAAACACCCTCATTTGCATGATGACATAGATTACTGTGATATGCTTGCTGATTATGAGACCGCACTCGCCATCACGAGTGCAGGTACTGACGATGTTCTTGAGCGTTGTATTTTGCTAGGTGAGCAGGCATCGCAGGAGCTGCAGCTGGCGGAACAGTTGGCCGAGTTGGAGAGTGGCCCCTTCTTGGAGGGCGACAGGCTGTTTAAACCGATCTCATCCTCCACCCGCATAACTACTTCCTTGGAGGAACCACCAGAGCTGGAGCTTAAGCCCCTCCCCCCTCATTTGGAGTATGCATTTCTCCGGGAGGGGAATAAGCTGCCAGTCATCATCAGCTCGACCCTCACACCCGAGCAGAAGACCAGACTGGTGACCTTGCTGAAGCGGTACGAGCGAGCCCTCGCATGGAAGATCACAGACATCCGGGGGATCAGCCCTTCTTTCTGCTCCCACCGGATACTGATGGAGGATGAGATGCGGCCAGTAAGACAGCCGCAGAGGAGACTAACTCCGAACCTGGAGGCTGTGGTTCGGGCAAAGATCGTGAAGCTACTGGATGCGGGGATCATCTTCGCCATTTCCGACAGCGAGTGGGTCAGTCCCACCCAGGTGGTACCCAAAAAGGGTGGGATGACTGTGGTGCCTAACGAGAAGAATGAGCTGATCCCGATGCGCACGGTGACTGGGTACCGTGTCTGCATTGATTACCGGCGTCTCAACGACGCCCCTCGGAAGGACCACTTCCCGCTACCATTCATTGATCAGATGCTGGAGAGACTGGCGGGGCACGAGTTCTACTGTTTCCTGGATGGGATGTCCGGGTACTTCCAGATCCCGATTGCACCAGAGGACCAGGCAAAGACCACTTTCACCTGCCCCTTCGGCACCTTTGCCTACCGGAGGATTCCATTCGGGCTATGCAATGCCCCGGCGACTTTTCAGCGATGCATGCTCGCTATCTTTGACCGTCTGGTCGGCGAGATTATGGAGGTGTTTATGGACGATTTCTCGGTTTATGGAGACTCATTCTCTCACTGTCTCCATAACCTGGAGCTTGTCCTTAGACGGTGTGAAGAAACGAACCTGGCACTGAGTTGGGAGAAGTGTCACTTCATGGTTCGAGAAGGCATAGTTCTTGGGCATAAGATCTCCAAGCTGGGGATTGAGGTGGACAAAGCGAAGATCGAGACTATCAGCAAACTGCCTCCCCCTACATCTGTTAAGGGGATCCGGAGTTTTCTTGGTCATGCAGGTTTCTACAGGCGGTTCATCAAGGATTTCTCTAAGATTTCTCTGCCCCTGACGAAGCTTCTAGAGAATGATGCCCCCTTCCAGTTCACTGATGCATGCACAGCGGCTTTCATGACCTTGAAGGAGAAGCTCACCCAAGCTCCTATCATGGTTGTTCCTGACTTGTCCTTACCATTTGAGATTATGTGCGATGCCAGTGACTTTGCTATTGGAGCTGTGTTGGGGCAGAGGCGTGATCAGCATTTCCGACCCATCTACTACGCCTCGAAGACCTTGAATGATGCCCAGGAGAACTACACCACCACGGAGAAAGAGCTGCTCGCGGTGGTGTTTGCCTTCGATAAATTTCGCCCCTATTTGGTCTTGTCCCATGTGATTGTGTATACTGATCACTCCGCGATTCGATACTTGATGAGCAAGGCTGATGCCAAGCCTAGGCTCATACGATGGATCTTACTGCTGCAGGAGTTTGATATTGAGATTCGGGACAAGAAGGGAGCAGAGAATGTTGCTGCCGATCACCTCTCCCGGTTGGACGCACCCCCTGCGGACAACCTCGAGGAGGAGATCAATGACTCTTTTCCGGATGAGAGACTGATGATGATGTGCCTGGTGGAGAGTGTCACCCCCTGGTATTCTGATTTTGCAAATTATCTTGTGGGCCAGCAGCTGCCCAAGGGGATGACAACTCACGCCAAGAGGAAGTTTTTCTCCGACCTGAAGTACTACTTCTGGGATGACCCTCATCTCTTCAGGATCGGAGCCGACGGGATCATCCGTCGATGTGTTATGGAGAGTGAGATGGAGGGCATTCTATCTCACTGTCATGAAGGACCTGCTGGCGGTCACCACGGAGGAAACCGCACGGCGAGGAAGGTGCTCCAGTCGGGCTTCTACTGGCCCACGCTCTTCAAGGGCGCAGACGCCTTCGCACGCAGGTGCAACCGATGCCAGAGGTCAGGTAACATCTCTGCCCGTGATGAGATGACCCAGAATGTGTTTATTACTTGTGAGATTTTTGATGTCTGTGGTATCGACTTCATGGGCCCCTTCCCTCCATCCTTTGGCAATACATATATCCTTGTTGCTGTTGACTACGTCTCTAGGTGGGCCGAGGCGCAAGCTTTGCCCACTAATGATGCTAGACGTGTTTGTGGTTTTCTGAAGCAGCTATTCTCCCGGTTCGGGACACCTAGAGCCATCATAAGCGACCGAGGCACCCATTTCCAGGGTCAGTTCGATAAATTGTTGTCTCGCTATGGTGTAACTCATAAGGTGTCCGTGGCCTATCATCCTCAAACCAGTGGCCAGGCCGAGCTGACAAACTGGGAGCTCAAACGGATCTTGGAGAAGACGGTGAACCTATCCCGCAAGGATTGGTCCACCAAGCTCGATGATGCTCTGTGGGCATATCGCACTGCCTACAAGACGCCCATTGGCACCTCACCGTACCGGCTTGTCTATGGAAAGGCATGCCATTTGCCTGTGGAGCTAGAGCACAAGGCCTTCTGGGCCCTTAAGCTGCTAAACTTGGATGTTAGTGTTGCAGGTGATGAGCGAAAAATGCAGATGTTGGAGCTGGAAGAGTGGCGTTATCACGCCTATGAGAACACCAAGCTGTACAAGGAGCACACGAAGCGCCTCCACGATGCACGGTTGTGGGGTCCGAAAGAGTTCCAGGTTGGTGATCGAGTTCTCCTTTATAACTCTCGCCTGAAAATTTTTCCCGGAAAACTCCGTTCCCGGTGGTCTGGCCCGTACACGGTCACGCAGGTGTTCCCGTATGGCACGATTGAGATTGCTAACCCGCAAACTGAGCCGTTTAAAGTGAATAACCATCGTCTCAAGCTCTACCTGGGAGACGAGGTCGAACGTGCGGAGTTAGCAGTGGAGCTCGCGGACCCTTAGTTCCGCAATTGGCGTCCAGCTAAAAGACGGTAAAGAAGCGCTTGTAGGGAGGCAACCCCACCACGGTTTGCACTTCTACCCTTTGTTTTTATTTATTTATTTCATTTTTTGTCGGTTTTTGAGTCTTTGAGTCAGTCTGGAAAGTTTTTTGTGCCTCGGGCGGTTCGTTTTGATGTGTGATTGGGTAAATTTTAGAGCCGGGGCACGAATGAATCAGGGTGGTTTGCGATTGAAAATTGCAAAAATTGCATTTCAGGCTCGGCATAAAAAACACGGGCAGCAGGGGGATAAAACACGGCCGTGTTTCTCCCCGTGCCCGCCCGTGTTTTGCCTTTTGCCCTCGGCATAAAAAACACGGGCAAGGGGCTTTGAAAACACGGCCGTGTTTTCATCTGAGCCCGGCCGTGTTTTAATGGGCTGATTACACGGGCGCGGAGCACCCGAAACACGGCCGTGTAATGGCCCGCCCGTGTTTCGGCCTCCCCCCTATAAAAATGAAAATTTTCACCCCCAAACTCAGATCAGTCATTTTTTTCAAAACCCCCAGCCCCCCCCCCCCCCCCCCCCCCCCCCCCCGCGCCGGAAAATTGGCCCTTTCACCTTCTCCCTCGATTTTCCGGCCATAACTCCCTCTCCCGACCTCCAAATCACAAACCGCGAGCGCCCCCACGCTCCTGGCGTCGAGGAGCACATTCCCCAACGATTTGGGCTGGTTTGGCTGAGGTTGGGTCGCCGACGGTGAGTTTTCCGGCGAGTCTCCGGTGTGTTTTCCGGCGACTTTGGGTGCTTCTCTCCACTTTCTTCCTCTCTCTCGTGGTATCTTCTTGAGTCTCCAGGTGTGTTCTCCTTGTCTTTTCTTATATTTTTGGAGAATCGATACCTAGAGTTAGGAGAAGAACTTTTAATTGTGGAATGCATGCTTTGGGGATTATTGTGGGTTTGGGGGATGATTGGGCTGATTGCATGTTGAATGGCCTGTGTGAATTGTGATTTTTTCTGTGATGCCTCGATTGGTGTTTTTTTAGAGCAGTTGTGGTATGCTTGTTTAACCGTGGGCCTAGTCCACTGTCCAAATCGCTTGATTTGAGGGTCCCCGGTGTTTTCAGCTGGTATTTCTCGTATGATGGGTATGTTTGTGTCGCCGGGAGTCTAGCCCACTGTCCATATCTTCCGATATGAGGACTCCCGGTGTGGGTTTGGCCTAACATTGACCCCGTTTGCTTGTGTACCCTTGTCCTTCATTGTGTTTTGCAGGATCATGGAGGATTATCTCGACCAGCTGAACATCATCCAACGCCACAAGCTGCGGAACCTCCGTACCCGCAGCATCGCCGAGCACTATCACCTCGATTGGGAGGTGTTCGAAGAGCTTCACGCCAGGCCACAGATGGAGGCCGCGGTCCGCTCCCCTGCTTGGCGGCGTCTTCTCACCCTTGCTGAGCCGACCTACAAGGAGTTGGTCTTGGAGTTCTACGCCACCTTCACCCACAATCAGAAGGGGAACTCCGATCACGCTAATGCAGTCCAGTTCACTCTCGGTGGGGTGGAGCACTCCCTCAGCTACTGGGAGTTCGCCAATGCACTTCGCCTCAACTCCCGGGAAGCTGGTGGGCCGCCTCTCCGCCTTGATCTCGCTGATCCCACGGACTTCCCTTCTCAGGCGTACTTTCAGAGCATCTGCCTGCCCGACAGTGTGGATGAACAGTACATGGCCAGCCAGACGCGGGCTTCTCTCCTCCGTCCGGAGTAGCGGATCCTCAACCACCTGATGTGCACTTCCTACACACCCAGCGCAGGCTCGGCCAACCGGGTCACACTCCGCACCCTCTGGTTGATGCATGCGATGGGTCGTTCTGAGGACACCATCCAGCTAGGCTCTGTACTGGCGAGGACATTCACGAAACCAGCCATCAGCACGACTCGCGCCCTCGTTTGTGGGCCGGTGATCATCGCCCTGGCCCGCAAGTACGGGGTGGATTACACGGGGATGACTTTGGTGCGTGCGGCGTCCCCATTCAGCGAGGCTACTCTTCGCCACCAGCACTTGCTTGCTCGCCACGGGCGTCAGCGCTGGATCGAGGGCCTTCCTCAGCCACCTCCTCCTGCAGAGGGTGACCAGGCCGAGTCGAGCGCCGCTGGTGGGCGCCGAGGTCGCCGTTGCGTCCCCCGTCGTGGCCAGGCTCCCGCGAGCCCCTCTCCTGCTCCGCGTTCTCCTTCTCCAGGGTCGCCCCCTCCAGTGGTGGTGCCCATCTCCGACCAGTTGGCGGCGACCTCGCAGCAGAATGAGCGCCTCCTCGCCGGCCAGGAGCTCCTCCACACCCGCCTTGATCGTGAGCGGGACCGCGGGCGTCGTATCCTGTCCGGGCAACACTACATCATGTCCTATTTGGGCTTGGACCCGAGCGCGGTCCACTACCCGTTCGTGCAGTCCTCGGGGTTTGAGGATGAGTACCCTCCCCCCCACCGGCGATGGTGGTGATGCCTTCTAGAGCGGGTTTTGTGCTTTATCTGTTTTCCAGACTGAGACTCCGTGTTTTGTGGTTTCGTTGTGTTTTGTTTTATCTCGGATTGTAGACTTGGTACTCTGACTCCTATCACCCAGTGTGTGTTTTTGTTGTCTCTAGCTCTGTGCCCCTTCTTTTGACTGGTCCGCCATCCAGTCAGCGTTCCTGACCACTGTTTCACGGTAACATTGTTCCCCTTCCCTCTGCTCCATTGAGGACATTGTCGCGTTTAAGTGTGGGGGGGTTCTTTGTATGAATTGGAACGTATATATATGTGTGCTTGGAGCCTAGTCCACTGTCCAAATCTTGAGATTTGAGGGCTCCAAGCACGGCTGTTTGCTTGATGATTGATCGTATCGGCACTGTGGATGTGATTAGTAAATGGAATGGCTTTTGACTTGATACATGGCAACTTGAGTGTGACTTAGACAACTTATCGTGATGACTGAGATGTGCAGTAGAATTGTGTAGGAGTTCAGTTTCTCAACTGTTTGCCCACCAAATGTGACTTTGTTTGATCACTTGCTTTTGACAGTCAGTTATGCATCTAGCTCAGGGAATCAGAACGAGAGATAGAGCATATAGGTAGCCATGTGAGATTTGAGCCTGCTCGTTTCTTTCTTGTGCGATAGTTTCCTCTTCCTTGATGTGCAGCATTCACGTTGTCATTAGCTAAGATGATGGAGGCATAGGATTAGCCCACGACCAAATTGACTGTCCTAGTGTGTCATACCCCTAGTCAGCCCCTTGAGCCGTGTGTTTTCCTTTCTTTCGGTCTTCAATGAAAAGTCACCCTTTTGCATCTTTTAGAAGGTTCCACAGAGTGATTTTTACATGTTCTCTGCTGTTTCTGCTAAATGTAATGTGAGGGTTGGAGGTAGTGCTTAAAAGTTGGGTAGGTGTTTGAAAATTTGCAGAGGTGGTGGTTCTCTTAGGAAATGAAAAATAATGAAAGAAAATCAAAGAAAAAAATGAAAGCAAAAGAGAGCCACCACCAAAAATCTGAATAGTGCCCATGTAGTAGTGTTTCTTAGCAGTCTGGCTTAGAAATACTAGCATTTATGTAACCTCCTTCGCTCTTGTGCTTGGAACTTGAGTAATGCAGAATAGCAGAAAGAAAGTTATGGGTTTGATTGATTGTGAATCTGTTGGGTTTGGAAATGTGGAACCTTGTGTTGTATGCTCTTTATCCCGGTGAGGACCTAGATTGCTCGGTCTTAATTCTGATATCTTGAACTTTGTGCATGATGTGACTGTTTTGGACAAGTGGTTGAGTCAAGTCTATGTTGGTTGGTGAACAGAAGGGAGACTCTTCCTTTGCTCGATTTTACTGCATTCGAATGTCATCTGTGGTGGTTGTCTAGGTTGTTAGTGAGGTTGTCCATGTCTTAATGATCGAAAGCCAGTATGATCCACGTGTTTTGTGCCGATATGTCATGCCTTGTTGTTTTTAGCTTACCTTGTGTCTGACTTGGTTTGCTTGAGGACAAGCAAACGGTTAAGTGTGGGGGAATTTGATAACGATATAATTGCACATGTTTGCGCCCCTGGTTCTTATCCGTTTGAGGGCTATAGTCGTGTGTTTTGGCCTATTTTACGCCGGGTTGTGCTATTTTGTCATATTTCAGGTCCCAGGCGTCAAAGGGAAGGCTAACCACGAGTTTCGGGGCATTCGGAGGTCATTTCATCAAGCTGGGGCCAAAACACGGGCACACCTAAGGCATTACACGGCCGTGTTCCTGTGGCCGTGCTTTTTATGCCGAGAGCTGAGCTGATTACACGGGCATGGCTGTTTCAAAGCACGGCCGTGTTCCACAGAAGCACGGCCGTGTCCAACGCGAAGCACGGCCGTGTTTAACCCACTTGCTGGCCGTGTAATTAAGCCTTGGCCGAGACACGGGCGGAGTCAGGCAAAGCACGGCCGTGCCCTCGACCGTGCTTTGGCCACTGATGCTTTTAAGCAGATTTTCAGCCACAACTCAAGGGGATTCGAGTTTTTGAGAGATAGAACGACTTCTAGAGAGAGAAAGTGACGAGCATGAGTTCTCAAGTGCCCTAGATTGATCTTCAACACTATTGGAGGCCAGCTTGAGCTTGGAGAAGTGCCAATCAACGTCCAGAAGCAGGAATCCATCCTTCGCAGTATGAATTCCGTGTCTGATTCTGCTTTTGCTTTCTTCTCTATGGAGTAGTTCTCCCATTCATCTGGGTATGGAGAACCCTAGATTTGTATGTTAGGCTTTGATTGTATGAACCCAAGTACTGATTCTGTGATTGATTATATTCGATTGAGGTTTTATTGATTGAATGACTTGAATCCTGATCAAATTCCTGTTGTTTCTGCTTTAACCTAGAATGAGAATATCTGCCTAGGTTGATAGAGCACCCTTGATTGAAGGTAGGGAGTTGGTGACTTTAGTCGAGGAGCCAACTCACTATTCTGTACCGGATTTACTCCGGTAGTGGAGGTTTTGTTCTTAGGGCCTCAATCTGTCTACTCCGGTGGAGGTTAGTCGCCCGCTAGAGATTCAGATTGAGAGGGTCTGAAGACCTTTAGTCGAGACTTCAGGCTGGTTAAGAACCTTCCGCAGTATAACCATCATAGAAACTGAACTTGGTAATTACAATCCGTCTTAACTGCAGTCTAGGGGGAACCATATCAGGGTGACCTCTTTAACCTGAATACAACAGTTTACTTGCTTTGTTTGTTTGGTAGTTTAGACTTGCATTCCAGTTTCGTTGCTAGATAACAAGAACTCACTGAGTAGTCATCAGATCTAGGACCCGGGTTGACATATAAACCTAACCCGCTATACTACGCTTTAGGAAGTGGTTATATTTGGCCAATTCCTGGAGTGACAGTAGAAGTGAGTCACAAATCAAGCACTCCTCGCAACTGCAACAGCTTCTTGTGAGACGCGTGACCTAACTGGGCATGCCACAAGACTTCAGGAACCAGGACCTTTTGTTTCGCGACACAAGCTCGAGCACCTCTAGCGTCAAACAGCTGGAGATAATAATGTCCATCACGCAGTTCACCCTTCCCAATCAACTTCCTGGAGGTCAAGTCCTGAAGGACGCAAAAATCACCAATGAAGATTAAGGCCACACTATTATCCTGTGTGAGACGGCCTACTGAAATCAGATTGCATCGGAAGTCGGGTACATGGAGAACACAACTAAGCTCAACCCCTGTTTGTAAACTAACACGACCAATGTGCTTAACCGGAACACTATCACAGTTCGGTATACGAACCGATGGACCATTCTCGCTAGCTACTTTATGAGTTAATATATTCTCATCCATGGTGATGTGCTCGTTGCACCCAGAATCGAGCAACCATTCAGTGTGAAGAGGGATCATACCTGCTAAGTGAGTTGTCGGGTCTTCAGACCCTTTGTTCGGGTAGCCGAAAAACTGACGAAGCTTCTCAAGCTGACTTATAGTGAAACCCGCGACGGGACTCTTGTCCTTGGCCTGGTCCACCTTTGCAGCTCTCGGTTCTCTGTCCCGCCCAGAATGCTCGCGGCCACGTCGAGAAGAGTCCCTGTCCCGACCAGACCGTTCGCCGCGGCCGGATTGCTCTCGCTCACGGCCATGCCATTCTCCACGTCCAGAATCATCACCAGCGGATGGAGGTTTGCGTCGCTGCTGATAGTCGCGGGGCGGGTAACCAATTAATTCATAGCAGGTCTCCTTCACATGATCACGTTTCTGACAGTGGCTGCAGCGGGGAGTATCACGCGTGCCACGTTGCCCGCTTCTTCTTCGTCAGTTCTCGCCGCAAATGTTGCCGCCTCCGAGCTTGGTCGCCTATTCTGAGTAATTAGGCGTTGTTGTTCTTCATGAAAAACAATGTTAAAAGCTTCAGGAAGTGAGGGAGTGGGCCTCATGGCCAACACCTGCGTCCTGACCATCGAGAAGGCGTCGTCAAGACCCATTAAGAAATCAAATAGCCGGGAGCTATCTTGCTGTTCACGAACCCGGAGAGACACGCCGCAAGTACAGTTCCCACACGTACAGCTAGGTGTATGCGAGATGGATGTTGTCTCTTCCCAAAGCGATCGCAATTTTGTGTAAAAAGCTGAAACAGAAAGCTTCTCCTGTTGAAAGGAAACAACCATGCGGCGGAGCTCATAAGCACTAGAGGCATTCCCGGTACCGAATCAACTCTGGAGGTCAACCCATATTTCACGAGACGTCTCAGCGAACCGCACACTGCTCCGAATCTCCTTATCCATGGCCGTCTTAAGCCAGCCTTTGATCATCGCGTCACAGCAAATCCACGCGTTGCGTTGCTCACCAGCATCAGGTTTGGCAAGTGTACCATCAACGAACATTTACTTATTTTTAGCAATCAAAGAGTCCTTCATATCCAGGACCCACTCGCCATAGTTCGAGGAAGTCAGGATGTCGCCGACTAGCATCTGACCAGGCCCATTCGAGCTATGCAATTGATACTCAGGCGGTAGAGAAGCATCACCTGCAGCCGAGGAAGCTTCTGATTTGCAATTCTTGGTTTCCACCATAGTTGCCAACGGAAGAGGACCTTAGTGCTCTGATACCATGAGAAATCGACCTAGTCTAGGTAAGCGTAAAAGAAGAAGACGAGGCTTTACGTGGTATCCCCGACGGTGTGTTGGGACTAGTCCACGGGAGAGTTTCAATACTCTCCGGATGTGATATTATTGATTATTGTATCGAGTTCGGCCGTAGCCTTTACAATGAATATATAACCCTTTGCAACACTCAACTAGGGTTAGACTACCAAGAACCTTGTTCTCGTGGGACTTGTACGTGGCCTCTTGTGTGTCTGCATGGGCCACATGGGCTGCAATGATGGGCCGAGTCGGTGGCAGCAGCTGACCCGCCTTGCTACTGTCCAACACTGAGGCACAAAACTCTCAAGGATTTCAACTTCTTGGAGGAGACCATTTCCAGCCTTATTTTGAGCTCATCATGAGCCCGACAATCCAACATCTTCTCGACAAAGTGCTCGTTCTCGCAACTGCGGCGGGGGAGTTGAGGAGATAGAGGATGCGGTGGATGATTTTGTCGGGGAATTGTGAGATTCGGTCCTCGTGAGCTGATGATGGCTCCATCCGCATTGTAGCTGACTACCTGTACAGAAACAAGCAACAAGCTATGGCGGTGACAGGGTTTCTTGTCGGGGGAAAAAAAGAGATTTGGGTTTGGGAAATTAGGGTTTTATTAGTTTAGGAATATGATAAATCTATCTATCTATCTATAAAATATAATAAGACTTTTCCAACTAAAGCCTTCTCCGTTTCAAATTTCCTACACTATCATGCGTCCACGTCAGCATCACTTTCTCTATCTTTATATTTTTTTCCACGAAATAACAACTCTCTCCCTCCCAATTTTTTTTATGAAACCGTCACTTTCTCCATTTTTCCTCTTCCTCTGCATCTAAATTCTTATTGCTTTTCTTTCATCAACTGGCTTTTTACATATCCTTCCCCATTTTTCTTTTTCTCCTGTAGCAAGTGGAAAAGAATTATTCCAATTTCTATAAAAAATTAATAAAGTATATATATTTTTTCTTTCATTGCATTCAATTTTCGTGTGAAATGGTAAATCCTTATCTCGGTTTGTAAGCATGTAGTTAAATTTTATTCCAAAAAATCCATGTTTTTATTATTATTTATGTTACACATAGTTTTTTTTAAGGGTTAATATTTTCGTAAGGCCTGAACTTTGACCAAAATAAACATCCTGGCCAATCTTTTCGATCTATAACATCCTGGCCCGAACTATACACCAAAATAAACAATTTGGCCAGATACGACTTTTGACCGTTAACTTGGACGGTCAAATGCGTTGACCGTTAGTCAATGCGCCATGTCACTGCCAAGTCAGCATAAAATTTTTAAAATAATTCACATTTTCCACACATTCCTTAATTTTAAATTATTATAAATTAAAAAAATCATCTAATACCTTAGTTAAACCAAAAATAAAAAACAAAAACAAAAAGTATTTAGCAGATCTTCTGACTTGGCACTGACGTGGCGCGTTGACCGTTAGTCAACGCGTTTGACCGTCCAAGTTAACGGTCAAACATCGGGTTTGGCCAAATTGTTTATTTTGGTGTATAGTTCGGGCCATGATGTTATAGATCGAAAAGATTGGCCAGGATGTTTATTTTGGTCAAAGTTCAGGTCATACGAAAATATTAACCCTTTTTTTAACAACGAGAAGCTTTCCTTTAAATGGGATGGATTGTTTTTTTTTTTTGGACAGATCTATTTCTATTAAGAAAATAAATTATGAAACCATTCTTTTCTGGACCAGATTATTGACTATAGGTTATTGTATGAGATAATTAATTTCAATATTTTTCTCTTGAATATACTAGCATCGGGCCCGGCCCTTTGGCCGGGAAAGTTTAGACAAAAAAATATGTACATATAACATGCTTACAATATAATAAGAAAATAAAACATATAATTGGAGGAAGAAATACAAATGTTCAAAGAAGAAAGGACAACAATCAACATACATAATTGGTTTTCAATACTTCAAAAGGGCGTATAGTTCAAAATTAGAGTTGCTTCCTCTAAAATATACATAATGAACCCTTATGAGAAAAGAAAAAGATTGGTCTATGATAGAGTTCAATATTTGTCCATAGTGTTTATCCCAATAGACATTGGGCTAGTTTGGCTATGCTATAACTTTTGCAAAAGCAGCTTCTAGTTTGAGCTTTTAGAGAAGTACTTAAAAAAAAAACAGTTTAGTGTTTGGCTGAAAAACTATTAGAAGTGCTTTTTAATATGAGAAGTTGTGTAAAACTATTTAACAAACTTATAATATAAAATAGGGTTAATACCCTAGTTTAGCCCGAAGTTTGACGTAAGTGACAGTTCTGGCCCTATTTTTTGAATAAGACATTTATGGCCTACTTTTGAAATTATTGGACAAATTTAGCCCAAAATTTTCTTTGGCCGTTAATATTAACGGTCAAACACGATTCCGTTAGTGACTCGGCAACAAAATTGTCGATGTGGCATGCCAAGTCATTAAATAATATTATTTTAATTTTATAATTCAATTAAAATAAAAAAATAAGGAAAAACCCTAAACTAAATCTATATCATCGTCAAAAGGAGGGAGGCGCCTCCTCCTTCTTCGTCGACCACTGTCGCCGTGCTCCCACCATTCATTTTTCTATCTCTTCCATCCCTCTCTTTCTTCTCCTCGTTACTCCTTCCGCCATCGCCGCCAGAAGCGAGAACCCACCTGCGTACGTCCGGGAAGGAGGTTTCGGGTCGCCCTTGTCGCCACCGGAACCCCGATGATGAGGACCCATCGATCTGTGATGTTGCCCAATGGAGGGGCGGTAATTTCTCACCGTCGAACGACCAAGTCAAGAAATATCTCCAGGCTCTCAACTTTCAGGAATGTCAGGTTCAGGCTGTGGAGACGATCGACCTCGCTCCGGCTGTCGCGGAAAAGAGCAGCGGAGCTCCGAGTTCCAGAAAATCCTGCACGGCGGCGGCGCCGTCTCGATTTCGACGGAGAATCTCCTAGTGTTGCCGATCAAGTGCAGGCGGCGGAGTCGTCGGAGGAAGTGGCGGAACTTGGGCTCCACAGGTGGCAGATCTTCATGAATTTTTCTCTGTTCCCTTTGAGCAGCACCCATGTGTTCAGGGTTTTGTTTGGAATTTCTTTGATTTTGGGCTTCTCTTAAAGGAAAAGAGGAATCGGTGGATGACTGGATGGGAAAGTTAAAAAGTAGCGGAAGAAGAAGAAGAAGAAATTGTAGTAGTTGGGGGGTTTTGGGAAGGAATGGGAGAGGCGGCGGAGCGGTGGTTGTCGGAGAAGGAGGAAGCGCATCCCTCCTGTTAACACGATGAGGTTGATTTAGTTTAGGGTTGTTTTCTTAATTTCTTAATTTGTATTTTAATTAAATTAAAAAATATATTATTATTTAAAGAAGTGACATGCCACATCAGCGGTTTCTTGCTGAGTCACTAACGGAATAGTGTTTGACTGTCAATATTAACGATCTAAGAAAATTTTGGGCCAAATTTGTCCAATAGTTTCAAAAGTAGGCCATAAATGTTTTATTTGGAAAATGGGGTCAGAACTGTCACTTAGGCCAAACTTCGTGCCAAATTGGGGTATTAACCCTATAAAATATGAATAAAAATTCTAAAGAATAAAAAGTAGTTAAAATGGATCTTGCTAGATTTCTTTTATATTAAATAATATGATTGTATAATTTATTTTATTTTTAAAATAATATAGATGAAAGAAAAATATATTTTTCGAAATAAAATTAAAATATGGTAAGGATAATGTTGTATTTTCAAAACAACTTTTTCCAGAAGCTCCAAATTGGAGCTTCTTCTTTTATGTTATACAAAAGCGCCTTTTCGCCTTTTCAAAAGCCGAGCTTTTAGAGGTGTTTGGTCATGTTTCAGCTTTTGAAGCCGAAAAACACTTTTAAAAGCCGTGCCAAACATAGGCATCATCTTTGCGCATCACAGCACGGGGCAATTGATATGAATTGGATGATTTGAAATATATCGGACATGATACAAATTTGTCGGGTAAAATATCTCTGGTACCACTAAAGTATTAGAATTGGGGGAGATAGATCCCTTAAATTTGAATTATCGTCGAGTATCACTAAACTCTATTATATGTGCACCCGGTACCACTTAAGTTTACTGCTAAGTGCATTCAGTTAAAAGTGACAGAATATTCTTGGAATATTCCGTTTTCTAAATTTCAAAATGATTCTTCTACTTTGTATTGTTGTACAAAATCCTTTGTACTTATGAAAAACATCATATTTTTACTATTTAGTTTGAATCTTCTTTTGAAAACTCTAGTACCAAACCAATATTTGAATATGAAATTTATAATCAGTTATCATTATAAGTATTTTCAATTATCATTATGTGCTCTAATAATTGAATTACTCCTTGAAGCAAATGTATCATATGAATTTTATCTTGATATAAATCATCTGAGGATGTTATATTTAGTTCACTTACATCATGTTGATGTTGTCTTATTTTCCATGTTAAATCTCCTTGTACGCCTTTAATATTATATTGTAGATATTCCAAATTAGTTAAATTTACTAATTGGAATTCTTTTCCAATAGTCATATTTTCTTTTCTAGATTTGTAACTGAATGTTTTAGCTTTTATAGTTTACTTATTACTTGGTTACTTTTCGTCTTTTTTCGTTCTAATTTTTTCAATTAATGGAATATGTTTAATTTTCAAATTGTGTTCCATTTATCCTTCTTTGATCTTGATGTATTGATGGTCAATTAGGTTATATTTTAACTGAACTTAGTGGTACTTTTAATTGAATTAGGGGTTTAAATAGATCTTCTAATATTAATATTAATATTAATTTTATTTATTATTATCTTTTAGTATATTTATTATTCTTTCTTGATAGTTGTTTATTATTTTTACTAATTTATCTATTATATTGAAAAATGTCTTTAGCCATCTAGTATTACTATGTTTAGAAGGTTTTCTAATTTTTATATTAGATAATACTTGTTGAAATATAACTTTTGATATTTTAAAATTTTTGGGTACCAAAAGGTAATTAAAAATTTGGTTTGGATGGAAAATTTGACGGATGCACTTTTTGGGGACTTTTATGATGTCAGACGCCTTATTCAAACTTAAGTGATATGTCTATCCTAATTCTCAAACTTAAGTGGTAACCGAGTTATTTTACCCCAAATTTATCACTAATAGTGAGTTGGATAATGCATTGTGTACTGGTGAACTTCTGAATGACTTTGATGTTAGGGATGGCAACAAAACCCGAACCCACAGGTACCCACCCGACCCAACCCGATCAACGCGGGTAAAATCCGTGTTGACAGGTTTTGGGCCGGGTTTGAGTTTAAACCTGTTCACTATTCACCGGGTTGGTTTGGGTTTGGGTTTAGGTAAACCCGACCCATGGGTACTCGCCCACACCCATATAATTAATTTTCTCGGCTTATTTAATATTCTAAACAACTAATCTTATTTATGTTTGTGGAGACATGCCTAATTTTTTCTTTCTAGTTATGTAGTATGAAGTTGATGTTATCGAGTGAAGAGTGAAAAACTTAATTGACAGAAAGAAGCTTTCAATTAATCATGTTATTTATGGATAATTTGTGATTTGCTTCAATTTTCTTGAGTTTTCAAGATTGGTGTTGAACAATTTGTATAGTTAATTTGTGATTTGCTTGAATTTTCTAGAATTGTGTTTTATATATGGATAGTTTGTATTGGGAGATTGATATTTGACTTTAATTTTGATAGGAATTTGTTAGTAAATTTTTTACGATAAAAACCTGTGGGTACCCATGAACCCGCGAATACCCACCGGGTTGGGTTGGGTTTGAGCTTTTCAAACCCAGGGGGTTTTACACCGAGTTTTTTTCACGGATAAACCCATGGATTTAGGTTTGGGTTTAGTAAATTTTTTACGACAAAAACCCATGGGTACTCATGAACCCGTGGATACCCAGCGGGTTGGGTTGGGTTTGAGTTTTTCGAACCCAGTGGGTTTTATCCTGGGTTTTTTCACGGATAAACCCATGGATATGGGTTTGGGTTTGGCAAAACCCGACCCATTGCCATCCCTATTTGATGTCACTGATATGACCATGAACAATGTAGTAGTTTCCCTACAATGAAATTTATTTTGAATGAAATAAGTTAAATAATGAAAATGTATGATTATTAGAATGCATGGAAGAGAGGGTGGATAAAAATAGTTAATTCATTAATTCAAAACAACTTTTATTGCATTTGTTGATTATGACATTAGCGATAATTAGTTAACATGTTATTTTTTTATCAAGTCGTCCTAGTTTAGTGTTGTATATTTTTTTCATATCTTATAAGAAATTTTTGCACTCATTATTGTCGAATATGAATTCAGAGTTTGAAGATATATAAAAAAATCAAGAGAATAATGGAAATGTTATGCCTAGAAATCTCGAATATGAAAGAACATGAAAAATACTATTTATCGTATAAATTATTATAATTTAGCGTATACGCTTGTTTGAATAATAAGTGGGAGTTGTTAAGTGTTAGATACTAATGTACACACAATAGTTAAGAACATCCAAACATTATAAAAACCTAAATTTTACTTTACTAATACGATCTTTGACTTTTCATGTGGAGTTGATAGCATAGATTGTTACTCTGTTATTCATTTTTCTCAAATTTATACCTCTACTATTTTTCACATCAAACATGCGCTTGTACTATATAGTATATACGTATTATCAAACATACCCTTTGTTATAATTTCTGATGAAATTAAGTTAAATATGTTCGAAACATGGTCATAAAAAATTAAATTTAACCCCTTTTTATGGCTTATCTTCTCCGTCTGTAACTCACAATAATTAATAGCTACAGTTTCATTCTTCATCCCTTTTGCTTTCTCTTCCTCCGACCAACAACAATTAAATGCAAAAACTTTTGTTTGTAACGAAAGAAGTTCGACATTTGAATTTCAACCAAACTCTCTGAAAGTCCTCAATTGATCGATTTGACTTAATCATCAAAATTAAAACCCAATTTTTTTTAAAAATATCCAAATTTCGAAGTATCAAAGGTTGTCAACCCAATTTAGCATGTTAGCCCGGTCGAGTAAGCGAGTTGAGGGGTAATGGTCCGATCATTTTAGTTCGCTTTTGTTCGAATATATGAAAAATGTATTATATTGTTCATACATTTATAAATTATACAAACTCTTATATACATATGGATAATATTATATAATACTACACCAACATAACAATACGTACTTGGATCCAAAATATAATAGAAATTCAAACACACTCATATAACATAAATATTCAAGTGTTCAACTTAGGATTCTGAAAGTAGGGTTAGGCGAAAGGAAAAAACAAAAAAAGAGGCACAATTCGCAAACCAAAGAGAAAAATAACATCGTGTCACCTCTAGCCCGGGTGTCTTGTTACAGAATTTAAAACCCAACCCGAGAGTGTGGCGCCCATTTTACCCACTAAGTCTGAATCAACGACGGTTGACAACCTTATCAAATCCCTATTGAATGAAAAGAATGGAAAGCCAAAATTTTAAAATTTGACACATCAATATTGAGAGATATATTTTTACTTGAAGAACCAACCCTATCTCAAACGTTTCTCCTCCTTCTCCTTCGTAAATCCCACCGACCACTTTTCTTTCCAGCTTTGCCCCTATTTCCCAAACGCAATTATATCAATCTGTGGCCAGGAAAATGTTGTGATGATTATGGAAAAGCGAGTCTAGTACACCAAAGTAGGGGTGCTAATTGGTTCGATTGCAGTTTATCACTAATCAATATGACAGTTAGCAGTTAACTAATAAGACTACCCTTACCGATAACCAAACCAATAACATTTATCAATTAACAATCTCTTATAAGTTCGGTTAGAGTAAATCGTGAACCCAAAAACCCCTAAGTGTCCCTTATTATACAAATTTTCCTAGTAATAAAATAATTCTCCACGGTACCACCTACTGTCAACAGTCCCCATGCAAAAGCTAATAAAGTAATCTTATCTAATAAAAAAGCCAGAAGAACAAATTCCAATCTCCATTCTCCACCATACTTTCATATCCATCCCATTCTACCTCCTCTCTCCTTCTTCTCCCTATGCGCCACTCTACCTCCTTGGCTGCAGGCTCCTTCCCTATCTCTTTATTTTGTTTCCTGTGCGCCCTCGCCATCAAAAATCCATTCAATGTTTTCATTCGTCTTTAATTTCTTTCTTCTACTCCCTGTGCCATCACCATTAGATCGACTGTATTCCTTTGAATTGCTCAGCTGAGGGAGGTATTGGGAGGCCAGAGCTCGCGCTCATGCAGAGGAGCCCGAGAAGTACTGGTCCCTCTGGCGTCTGCACTATGTTGCTGCAGTGCTGCTCTCCGCTCTGTATAATCGTAGTTCATTTCTTTAGCCTCTAGTTTGGAGGAGTCGAAGAGAGCAAAAGAATGAGAATGAGGAGAGCTTGGATTTGGAGCGAGGCAGAGGAGGCCGGAAATAGACAAAAGACCGTACAGTTGGCGTCTGTTACTGCTGGATTTTAGTCTTCTAATTCTTTCATTGCATGCATAATCTCTCGATCCTGGCCCGTATATAATTAGGTTGAGATTGGCAGCAAAACAGAAGTCCTCGTTCTCTTGAGGTTTCGAGTAGAATAACTATTTGCATGTCTATTCAGTTTTTCTTAATTTTGTCTCTGACGTAATTAAATTTTTTATTTTTGTCATTGATTGTGAAAACCACTTTCCCGTACGTACTTGTTGAACAAATCGTTGACATCTTCAGCATTCTGCACAAAGCACGAAAAGTAGAAGAAGGGAGAAAGTAAAAACTCAACGATTGAAAAGTTGCAGAAACAGAACACTACACGGAGATGGGTTCTCGTCGTTTGCAGGGCACATGTAGTCGCCCGTCGCCGTCTGCTGTGCCAGTCACTGTTAGGCCGATGGACGAAACGCCTAGTATCTGCTGGCGTTGGCCGTTGGCGCCAATTGCATTTGCTTCAACATGGGAAGATTGGGCCCATAGCTAGCCGGCCAAGATTGGCCCATTCGGCCATTATATAAGTGCTAGTGGAAAGACATGTTGTGAAACGCACCGTTTCAATTGAGAGCTTGAACAATGGAAATTGGGCCCAGGCCGGCCAAGATTGGCCCATTCAACCATTACGTGCCAGTGGAAGGAAGTATTGTGAAACGCACAGTTTCAATTAAGTGGGTGAAAGTTACATGATTACCCCTCCGTGAAAACCTCTAAGGGCTCCAAATTCAAATCCCTGGAAAGTTGATGCATGTTTTGGCTTTATATCTTTTATAGATTAGTTCCAATATTATTTTGGAGGCTAAAGGTTTTTACCTAAATACTTATATTGGCACTTCATGATTCACGATTTTTTTTTAAAACTGATAAACGATTTAGTATAGATTGTTTTGCAATAGTTACCATTATAAAACTAAATCATCCTAAATAACCATAATTAATTACAAGGATTTTCAAAATATGTCTATAATCGATTTACGATTTATCAATTTAAACGACTTTCAATATTTTTGGATTAGGAGTGGAGTACAATTGAAAACACAAAATTGGTGACTGATATTCAGTGATTGTTTGATAAGTTAAGCAATAGTTCAGCCTTTCGTAGATCAATATTAAACTCACATGTCAGAGAATAGATTATTTTAAAGAATATATTTAAAATATATAAAAATTAATATAAGAATTAACTTAATTAACACATATAATCAAATAAAACTCACCCAGCCAACTGACCGGGTACAAAGCTAGTAAACTATTTAAAAACATTACAAAAAGGAAGAATAAAAGAACTGAGGAATAACTAAAACATGTAAACAACCTACTTTTTTTTTGTAAGAAGTAAACAACATACTTGATTCAACGCAGAAACAACTTTCGTGGAACAGGAACAATGTGATAAGATTAGATAAACTCACAAGTGAAGGTTGTCAAACCGCGGGTTGATCCACTTTGATTCTGACCCAGTGAGAAAAATGGGTCGCACACTTGTCGGGTCAATCGTTGTAAAGTACCGGATTGGAGGTCAAACTCTATTGTTTTTTTTTTTACTTTGGTTTGCGAAATGTGCCTGTTTTTTGGTTTTCTTTTTTTGCCTAATCTGATCTTTTTAATTATGAGTTGAAAATTTGAATATTGATGTTAAATAAGTGTGTGAATTTTCACTATAAGTTTGATCCAAGCACGACAAGTTATATTGGTGTAATGTTATATGTTATTATTCTCTTCTCCAATACTGAACCTAACTAGCATGAACACCAAACTCTTTTTGAAGAAGAAGTGTTTAATGATACAAGGAGGCGACAGCTGGATGGTGGAGGCTAAGTGGAAGTGGTGGGTCATCTCATCATACGAACATCAATTCTAGGTGGCAACCATTGATCTCGGTTTCCCGGAGTCGTGTTTCTTTTAAACATTAGAACTGGTATCAACAGTTTTCCAGATTTCATTTGTCAATACTCAATCCCAATACGTGGACACTATGTTTTCTGTGATGCTTCTTAATTTTTAGCTATCCTACTAATTTAAAGAGTGAACGGAATTAATGTTGTTCAGTTCTCCACTCTTTCACGACTTAGATCCAAGTTGTGGAGCACCTCAATTTATATGAACAATTTTGAAAATACAGGGCAGGGGTAAAGCATTGAGATATTTAGATTTGATATTGCAAGTTCAAGTAGAGGAGATACTGTTAATCGAAACGGAAACAGAAGATAATCGACACGGAGTTTACGTGGTTTCCTCGTTCAGGGTGAACGAGACTAGTCCACGACCGAATCAGTAATCGTCTTATTCAGATGCCATTACAGAGTACATGAGTAGGTTTATATAGTTCTCCTATATTACTAACCCTAGCCGAGTTCCCTAAGGGAAAGGAATCTCCGGCTACACAACTGGCCTAGCTAAATATATACAATTGGGCCGAGCCCTATAACTCAACAGCCTCCCCCAAATTGATGGAGGTCTCGCATCATCAATTTGCCAGCGAGATAGTTGTGTCGACTATCCAGGAAAGCCTTCGTCAAAAGGTCTGCAATCTGATCCTTAGAGGACATGTAGAAGATACGGAGAGTCCGATCTCAAACTAAGTCTCTGATATAATGAACATGAACCTCGATGTGTTTAGTACGATCAAGAAGAACTGGATTCGTCGCTATACGTACTACACTGGTATTATCAACATACAACCAAAGCAGTTAAAATCGGGATTTTACCTAAAATCGAAAACTGGGGTAAAATCGGAATCGTAAAATCGAAGGATTTTAAGTACCATATAAAAATTAACATATAATAATATTAATAAGGTAAATAATTAATAACACAAAGACTTATAACATTTAAAGTGATAATTTTCAAGATTAATGTTGCAAACTCATCATTTTAATTGTTATTTAATGCGTAACTCAAAATAATTTATGAGGAAGGGATAGAGCTCATGGGGTTTGGCTCTTGTTTTTCATGTTGTGTCTAGGTAGTTTAACTCAAAGTAGTATTCCGACATCGTCTACTAAGCATGATTTAAAACTAAGAATAACTGAAATCCAATAAAATAATTAATGTCATTGGTTTGGTACAAATATATTCATTAATTAAATAATTTGTTAATAATGATGTTCACTTACAATATTCTGACAATTATTTTACCGATGAGTTAAACAAGGAGAAGGGAAAGGGGTTGACCGAACCCTAATCAGTTTTTCTTCTTCTTTTCAAATGTTCTTTTAATAGGAAAAATATATGAGAAGATCCCCGTCATTTCCCTTTCCACCGAAACAGTTTTGCTTCTTTTGAATTGGCTCAAGCTCCCTATTTAGTTCACATAGGATCAAAATCCCGATTTTGGTACGATTCTACGATTTTAACGATTTTAATCCCGATTTTGAACGATTTTAAGGTCCACCGATTTTATAGTAAAATTAGGATCGGAATCCCTAAGTAAAATCCTAAAATCCTACGATTTACGATCAAAATCCCGATTTTGACCGCATTGCATACAGCTGCATAGGGACCTCACAAGTAACATCCAAGTCGCCTAGGAATCGTTGCAGCCATTCAAGTTCCAAAGTTACCTCAGGTATAGCTCTGTACTCAGCTTCAGTGGAGAATTTTGAAACCCAATCTTGCTTCTTACACCGCCAGGAAATGAACGATCCTCCAAGCCGCGGACAAACCACTTGTGGAGCGTCTAGTGTCAATGCATCCTGCGTAATCTGAATCAGAAAATGCGTGCAGTGTCAATGACTCCACCGTACGTGTACCCTGTAAGTATCTAAGAATCCGATGAACAACATCCAAATGACTCGTGAGTGGTGCGGTCATAAACTGGCTCACCACCTGAACAGCATATGCAATATCTGGCCGAGTGGACGCTAAATAGATCAATAACCAACAACACTACGATAGTGTTTCCCTCCGTCAGATAACAACTCACTTGTCTCCCTGCCCAACTTCAAGTTTTGCTCCGTCGGCATGGAGGCAGGTAGGCAATCTCCGTAGTGAGCAGTCTCTAAAAGATCATCAATATACTTGACTGTTTGAGAAGAATACCGTGTGGAGAACGAGTGACTTCCAACCCAAGGAAGTATGATAAGGAGTCGAGTTCCTTGAGACTGAAAGAAGCATGAAGGCCCTGAGTAAGAGCAGCAATACCAACGTGGTCGTCACGAGAGACGATCATATCGTCAACGTAGAGTAGAAGTACAACCAGTCCACGAGAAGTCCGCGAGTGAACAGTGAGGGCTTGTTCACACTCTGCTGAAACCCGAGAGCTTAAACTATAGAATGAAATTGATCAAACTAGGCCCAAGGTGCCTGTTTCAATCCATAAATAGACCGCTAAAGTAAGCAGACCTTATCATCCCCTTCAGAGAACCTAGGCGGTTGTTCCATGTAGACTGTCTCCTGCAAATCACCATGAAGAAATGCGTTATTCACATCAAGCTGATATAGAGGCTAGTTACGAAGAGTAGCAACATCAAGAAGTGAACGAACTGAGACCATCTTCGCAGCGGGAGCAAAGGTTTCTTCAAAATCAACACCATACTCCTGGCGAAACCCCTGAGCTACAACACGAGCTTTGAATCGCTCAATAGTCACATCTGCCAGAATCTTCAAAGCATATACCCATCTGCAACCAATAATCGGAATATGAGGAGGAGGATGGGGAACAAGAACCCACATCTGTTTTGCTCAGAGAAGGCCTACCTCCTCCTGCATAGCACCATTCCATCATGGATCGTCTTTAGCCTGGGAATAGCGGGACGGAATGGGAATAGGGTCCACCTTGTAAGCTGCATAGTCACGATAGAGGATGGGAGGTTGACCCAAGGTGGAATGAGTAGAGCGGTGAGGCTGAGCAACCGGACCGTCGTCCAAAGGCTGGTAAGAAGGTGGACTGGGCGGCGGAGAGGGTGGTGGCGTGGGAGGCGGAGTAGGGGGTAGCACTTCATCATTAGTCCCATCATCTAGAGCATCATCATTATCAAAGAACGAAGGTAAAGATAAGGAGGTGTCAAACAAGGGTGGAGATTCGCTGGATGAGGTATAATACATAAGGTTCTAAAAGAAGACAACATTGCAGGCTACACTAAGACGCCTAGCAGCAGGTTCATAGCACATATAACCCTTATGAACATCGCTATAGCCAAGAAAAACACACCGAAATATCTTAGACACCAACTTATTACGTTTAAAACAAGGAATGAGAACAAAACATAGACACCAAAGACTCGAAGGCGAGAATATGGGGGATGTTTACCAAACAGACGATATAATGGACTAGACTGATCAAGAAGTGGAGTAATATGGTAGTTAATGAGGCAAACATCCATAGCTACAGCCTCCGGCCAAAAGGAAGATGGGACGTGCGAGGCTAGAAGGAGAGCCCGGGTCACCTCAAGAACATGCCTGTTTTTTACGTTCAACCAGGCCGTTTTGCTGAGAAACTCCAGGACATGATTTTTGGGAAAGAATGCCGAGGGAACCATACAAATGTAAGAGCGAGTTCGAGCTAAGCTCCCTCCAAGATCAGATCGGACTTCACGAATGGATCTATCAAACCGAGTTTGATCATGGTGAAAAATTCAGTAGCATCGGAAGTAGATCAGATTTATGTTTCAAAAAATAGACCCACGTGTAACGAGTGGCATGATCAATGAATAATGCAAAATACTTATAGCCATGATGGGACGTGACTAGACTGTAACTCCAAAGATCTGTGTGGATGAGATGAAATGGCTAGGTGATCATAGTATAGCTAGAAGGAAAAGATATATGGGTAGTTTTTGCCTCCACACAGCTAGTGCATAAAATGTCAGAACAACAATCAAGATCAATAGATTTGCCAAACAGGTTATGTTTAAACATAGTAGACAAACGACTAGAGTTGGGGTGGCCTAGTCGAGCATGCCACAAATGAAAAGTATCAGCAGGAAGACTCGAATAAACCGACGATAAAGGGGACGAAACAAAAGATGTCAAAACTGATGATGGGGATGGCAGCAACTCAAGTTGCTCCAAGTGAAATAGGCGACCATGCTTAATACCCATGCCGACCTCCCGTCCCGTCTTCGGATCCTGTACAGAACATCCAGAAGGTGCGAAAATCACACGGCACCCATTGTCGGTAATTGACCCACAAAAACAAGACTAGGAACAAGATGCAGAACATGGAGGGTATCATGAAGAACAGTATCAGAATGCTGTACGGACCCAATAGTATCAACATTAAGCTTCGCACCATTAGCCACTTGCAGGGATAGATTACGAATCGGACGAGCATGAGAGATAATAGATGCATCATTCGTCATATGATTAAAACACGCAGAGTCTAATATCCACCATCGAGGAAGCTTACCTGACGTCTGAAGGCTAGCAAAAGTGGATGTGATGTCCTTGTTAACAAGGTCTTCAAGGGCAGCAGAAGTCACCGTGACTCCCTCCTGCGCAGGTGCGGGTTGAGTTGCATAGGCAGGACGAGAGGACGAGGCTGGATTGGTGCTACCCTGAGAACCAGAGCCATTCATACGACTTTGCAGAACACGACAGTCAGGAATAATATGGCCCGACTTCTTGCAATATATGCAGAAGTTCCGACGACGGCAGTATTTCTTTGTATGACCTTTTTCCCGGCAGTGGTGGCACTCGACATTGCGGCGTTGAGTGGGGGACCGGTAAGCAGCATAGGCAGAATCATCGGCTTGATCATCTTGACTTCCGTCGGAAGGGGTGGAACAAGCTGGGGCTGGCAGAACCGAGGAGGGCGAGGAGCCAGCAAGCCCGCGAGCAGAGTTGCGAGCGGCTGAGAAGACAGGCGTCTCCTCTGCAGATGGACGAACATCAATGGTTTCCTGAGTACGAAGCCTTGTTTCTTCACGAACCAAGGCGCTAAAAACTCCTTCCACTTTCAGATTGTCGTGGTTAAGGAGTGTGGAACGAACATATTAAAATTTAGGACGCAACGGGGCAAGAAACTGAAGCAGCCGATTTTTTGTGCGTTCCCGTTGAACTTTAGCCGATCTGGAGCAGAGAGAAGAGCAGCGGTGTGGAGGTCCTGTTCTGTCCACAGGAGCCGAGCGGAGTTGAAGTACGTAGTGACATCCATGTCGCCCTGCTGAAGAGAGGATAGCTCGACTTCGAACTCAAATTGGCAGGTTATGCTTATGGCGCCATACGTTTCAGCTAACGACGCCCACATCTCCGCGGCGGTGGTTTTCAGGCGCAATCCAAGGACAATGGTTGGATCAACAGATTTCAGAAGCCAAGACTTGACCTTTGCATCATTCTTCATCCACATAACAACATCTTGATAAGTAGAGGGAGGAATGGTAGGCCTTTTCGAAGAGTCATCCAGCAAATCAAATAAACACTGACCTTCAACGAAAATCCGGAACTGAAACTCCCATGACACATAGTTTTTGGAGTTGAGGCAAGTCGTAAGGTGTTCAGAGTTCATTGCAGTGAGCTCTGATACCATGTTAATCGAAACGGAAACAGTAGATAATCGACACTGAGTTTACGTGGTTTCCTCGTTCAGAGAGAACGAGACTAGTCCACGGCCGAAGCAGTAATCGTCTTATTCAGATGCCGTTACAGAGTACACGAGTAGGTTTATATAGTTATCCTATATTACTAACCCTAGCTGAGTTCCCTAAGGGAAAGGGAAAGGGAAAGGAATCTCCGGTTACACAACTGGCCTAGCTAAATATATACAATTGGGTCGAGCCCTATAACCCAACAATAACAACACTCCATACAATCCATCATGGTTTTCACTCCGGCTTCCAGGCGGTCGGTTCAATGGGGTGCAAGTGGTACCAGTTATCAAATCGGGTGGAAAGAGCTTATATTAACCTAGACCAAATGTGATCAATATTCGTCAAAACAGGGAACACCGACTGATTAGACCAAAAATCGAATTTCATTATTTTTGAAAGATTGAAAAATCGTATCGGTGGTTTGACTAAAACACCCTCATACTGGTAGACAGTATTTAGCTGTATGAAATGGTTTGAACCACAGTTAAACTGGAGTTTCGGCATAAAAAAACTCTACCACTAACTTTTTCGGTACAACATCCGGTACGGGTTTACAATCTTTGGTATTTTCACACATGTTCTCCAAAAATAAACACGAGTTGAACCAAGTACCTCATGTCCACTGTTTCCAGTTATACATCAATAGGTTAAAAGAGAATTTTTTTATATATATTAACCTTATGTATTATATAACTACCGATGTATTTTACATAAATCATTGTAAAGCATTAATAAAATTCATTTTATATACTTTAAATTTTACTTATCTATTTGTTTACTATTAGTTACCAATATCTATCTATAAATTATTTTGTAAGAATTAACTTTTTTTAATTACTTCTTCCTAAGTAAAATATTTGATATTAATGACATTCATTTTTCTCTTGTATTTTGTTAAAACCGACATAACCAACACAAACACTAATTATACTACGATCATACTATTCCACTCGTAAAACCGACACACTAGGTAGAAAGCTATTTGACAACTTAGCAGTTCATAGTCGTAAGAATTGCTAAACTTTATCTTCTTTCTCCTTCCTTTTGGAGGAGGAAAGGGCCAATTGAAGCTCACTAGCCAACGTTCTTTCCCACTTTTCAAGGTTGGCGCACGAATTCATATGCCTATTGTTAACGGTTTCATTTGTCGGACAAATTCTTAACTAGGGGTGGCAGTTCGGCTATTTCGGTTATAACCGGTAACCGATTGGCCGGTTATCGGTTAACCGAAATCAGTGACGGACCAAGAAATTTTACATAGGGAGTGTCCTCTTTTAAAAAATAAATTAAATAAAAATAATTAATAAAAATTAATAAAAATTAAATAATTCTTATATAAGAAAATACCTGAATCGTACTAGTTGAAAAAAATTCCAGGATCTGTATTCATATTCGAAAATAAATGTAAAATATACTTGGTGTCTACACTGCTCAAAAAAATTGTCTTTGTATATCCTACTAGAATCATTCATGATCTGATCACATATTCGATTTTTACACTTGTTCTTGATGTAACCCAAAGCTGAAAAGACTCTTTCAACACTTGTCGTACAACCGTGTTTAAAATAATTTGTTTAATTGTTAGGTTTTTGAAAATAATTAGAGATCAAAATATCATACACATATAGAAATCCAATTTACCATGGTCCTCTCTTCTCTCTAGGGCTTTCGTCTCGTAATTGCGATGGCGGCCTCGTCGCGGAATCTGCTCCGACGACGGGCAAAGGTTCGGGGGTCACTACTTGGGCTCAGGATGCAGTTCCGATATCCAGAGCGGGTCAATGATGGTTTCAGGCTCCCTCGAGAGGTGAAGAAGAAGGGCGAGGAGCGCTGGCGCGATTGCCTCATCAGTCAATTTGTTGGTGCTCAGCCGAAGGTTGCTCAGCTTCAAACCTGGGCTACTGCAATTTGGGGGAGAGATGGAGTTATGCGAGTCTCTCGATTCGGTGCTCGGATGTTTGTGTTTCAATTTCCTTCTTCCTCCACAAGTAAGTGGGTGTTTCGCTCAGGGCCGTGGCACTTTCAGGGTAATCAGCTCTACCTCAGAAAATGGTCTCTAGGAATTCAACCAGTGAATCCGTTGGTCGAAACTCTTCCTATCTGGGTATCAATCTGGGGGATCCCGCTGGAATATCATTCTACTGAAGGATTAGAGTGGATTACGAGTACTGTTGGTCCTCCCCTCTGGATGGAGAAAACAACTAGGGTCGGAGGGCAACTGGGATTTGCGAAGGTGTGTGTTGATTTATCGGCAGATTGTGGATTTCCCTCGAAGGTTCGTCTCTACCCGGATGATGATCCCTTTTTTGATGTTAACATTGAGTACCTGAACTTGCCTAGGGTGTGCCTTCAGTGTCAAGTATATGGTCATGACTGCAAAATTTTGGCTGACAGTACTAAGAAGTGGGTCGTCAAGGGGACTGTAAAGCAGGTTGAGGCTAAGGAAACAAATGTTGAGTTGGGGGAGGTTTTGAATGTGCAGAGTGCTGAAGTGAATAGGACTGCTGCTCAGGTTGATGCGGTTTCAGAAGAGGTTGTGACCAGTGAAGTTGTTGCTGCTATGTCTAAAGGGAAGGAGGTTGGTTTTCAGGATCTAAATGGGTGTGCTTCTCCTACTCCTTTGATTAATGGGGGTACTGTTGCTAGTTTTGTTGAGGTTGTATCGGGATCATCAACTCCGTCTGGGAGTTCTGATCAATCTAAACATTCGTCTGTTGGGGCTACTTCACCAGTTGATGGGAGGGTATCCCCTCAGATGGCTGCAGCAGATAAGGAGCCTAACCCGTGGATCATAGTTGAAAGTTCTAAGAGGAAACCTGCCACACCAAGAGTTGAACCGGTTGGCCCTCGTAAAGGGGTAGGGCTGGGAAGAAGAGATGAAAGTTATTACTTGGAACATCCGGGGGTTTAATGACCCGGATAAAAATAAAGCTGTTAGAAAGCTACTTAATATACATAGTATAGATATACTAGTTATACTTGAGCCTAGGGTTAGAGCAAATAAAGCAGATGAGTTGATTACTGTGAGGTTTCCTGGTTGGGAGTCAAAAGTGGAAAACAATTCTAGTGGGCTGGGCAAGCTATGGTTTCTTTGGAAGTCAGATATCAAGCTTACAATTCTCCATATGACTGATCAACTTATCCATGTGTTGGTGGCCTCAGGTACACCTTTTTTCCTTATTTTGGTCTATGCATCAAATGATGAAGTGGATAGGAGAGTTCTTTATAGTGAGTTGGTTCGATTGCAAGTTCAATCTGCTCCCTGGGCTGTGCTGGGAGACTTTAATGCCATAGGGGATGTAAATGAGGCTTCAAACATGCCTCAGCTCACAAGTAGTATGACTGATTTTAGGAAATGGCAATATGATTGTGAATTAGAAGAACATAAGTCATCTGGACCCTGGTTTACATGGATAAATAAGCAAATGGGGAATCTAATAGCGAGGAGATTGGATCGATTTTTTGCGAATACTAAGTGGTTTGAGGGATTACCCTCTAATACTGTTGATCTGCTGGACCCCTCTGTGTCGGATCATTGCCCAATTCTGCTAAATTCTGATGGTTCCATCAAATCAATGCCAAAACTGTTCAAATTCTTCAAGTTCTGGATTAAGCACCCTCGTTTTATGGACTTAGTAAAGGAAGCATGGATGGAGCAGGTAGTTGGATCATCTTTAATTCGGGTATGCAAAAAGTTGAAAATACTCAAGGGTCTGCTCAAGAAGTTGAATAAGGATGAATTTTCTGATCTTAGTGAAAGGACTCGTTTGAAGGAGTCTGAACTGGTGTTTGCACAGGCAGAGGCTTTAAAACACCCTTCACCTACCTCTTTTGGCGAGGAGATTAGACTTGCTAAAGAGGCTAGGGTGCTAAGAGAGGCTAAAGAGTCATTTTTTCGCCAGAAATCTAGGGAAATATGGCTCAAAGAGGGGGATTCGAATACTCCTTACTTCCATAACTCAGTAAAGAGTAGCCAAAAAAGGAATATGATAAGATCTTTAATCAATGAAGATGGTCAGAGGGTAACAGACACAGATGGCATGGCTGGGATAGCAGAGAGATTTTATAGGAAACTGTTGGGGGAACGTGATACAGAAGTTACTCCCCCAGAGGTTGACCAAATCAGGAATATTCTTCTTAAAAAAATACTACCTGAGCAAAGTGATGAGTTGTGATCTCCTGTTACAGCTGAGGAAGTCAAAGCTACCTTGTTTGGGTTTGATGGGGAGAAGGCCCCTGGACCAGATGGGTTTCCTGCTTGTTTCTTTAAAGCAGCATGGAATGTTATTGGTGAGGAGGTAACATCTGCCATCCTTTACTGTTTTAGAGTTTCTGAGATTCCTATAAGTGTTAATGCAACTCTTTTAGCCCTAATCCCTAAGATTCAGTCCCCAGAGGAGATAAAATTCTTCAGGCCAATTTCATGTTGTAATATTCTATATAAGTGTATGGCCAAAATACTTGTTATAAGACTTAGCTCTGTTATGCCCTGCATAATTAGTGAATCTCAAACTGCATTTGTTAAAGGTAGGATAATTGGAGAGAATATTCTACTTGCACATGAACTGGTCCAGAAATATGGTAGAAAGAACATCTCCCCTAGGTCCTTAGTGAAGGTTGATCTGATGAAGGCCTTTGACTCAGTTGATTGGGGTTTCCACTTTAATACTTTGCAAGCTATGGGAATCCCTGACAGGTTTTTGCATTGGTTGAGAATGTGTGTAACCACACCTAAGCTGAGCATTGGGTTTAATGGGGGTTCATTGGGTTATTTCTCTGCTAGGAAAGGGCTGAGGCAGGGAGATCCCCTCTCCCCATATCTGTTTGTTGTGGCTATGGAAGTCCTGTCTTGTTTAATGAATGAAGCAGTTAAGAAAAATGAGATGCCTTTTCACTCTATGTGTAAGAGACTGGGGTTAACCCACCTTATGTTTGCTGATGATCTATTGCTATTCTCTGATGGATCTAACTTTGGGATCCAGTGTATTAAGAAAGTTTTAGCTGAGTTCAGAATAATATCAGGACTCAAATCAAATCCAGCAAAATGTGAGCTATACTGTGGTGGCATTAGTGTGGAATGGCAGGAAGTTATGGCAAATTACTCAGGGTATAAGCTGGGGGTGCTTCCAGTTAGATATTTGGGTCTTCCTCTGCTGGCAGGGAAACTCACCATTAAAGCTTGTACTCCTTTGATTGATAGGGTGACAGGGAGAATATCTAGTTGGAAAGCTAAAGCATTGTCTTATGCAGGGAAGTTTCAATTGGTCATGTCAGTTTTGTATAGCCTAACACAATTCTGGATGTCAATTTTTATCCTTCCTAAATCAGTTATCAGAGCAATAGAGAAGCTGTGTAGTGACTTTTTGTGGGGTGTGGGAGATGGTTCTAGGAAAAGGGCTGTGGTTGCTTGGCCAAGGGTTACCTATCCTAAGAAGGAAGGTGGTCTAGGGTTTAGAGACATGGTTTCTTGGAATCTGGCTTGTGTTACAAGGCATATCTGGGCTATACTGTTGAAACATGGGTCATTGTGGGTGGCCTGGGTTTGGGAGTATAGAATCAAGAGGTGTGATTTTTGGACTGTCTCTTCAAATGCAGGGTCCTGGTTGTGGTTAAAATTGTTGAAATGCAGAGATAGGATGAGTACCATCTGGTGGCTGGGGCTAATGGGGTTTACTGGAAAGGAGACCTTATGGAAAAGTTTCAAATAAAGAAAGTCTGGGAGGAGCTTAGGCCCAAAAGCAACACTGTATCTTGGTACTCTCTGGTTTGGAAAGGAACTTGTATCCCCAGAAACCAGTTCTTGGTATGGCTCATAGTGAATGATTATATTATGACAGGGGACAAGGCACAAGCGTGGGGGGCTGCAGGTAATCACTACTGTGTATTCTGTAATGCTTCCCTGGAAACAAGATCTCATATGTTTGCAGAGTGTCTTGTCTATAAACAGCTTTTTACAATGTTGTTTGCAAAATACTCTACTCGATCTCCTGGAGATCAGTGGTTGTCTGAACTTCAGTGGGCATCCCAGTATCTCACAAAGAAGAATGATATTGCTCAGGTGGGTAAAGTGATTTGGCATAGTCTGATTGCCAGTATCTGGAGGGAGAGATGCAGGATAAAGTTTGGAGGAAAGGTGTTTGACATGGAGGAGCTGACTCGTTTGATAAAAGGGGATCTGAGGCTGTTTCTGGATCATGCAATCCTTGATCGTTTTTTCTAGTTCCTTTGGCTATAGTTTGGCTGGTCTGTTTGTTTTAATGTGAGTTCCTTGTTAAAAGGTTCATTGCTCAGCTGGTTAGAGCTTGTTGCCAGCAAAGTTGTTTGCCCATTTTTGATGAAATGAAAAGCCCAAACCATTCATAAAAAAATAGAGATCGGAAATGACATTTTATTATTACACAGTGTTTAAAATCGAATAACAAATGTGTTATAGTTAAAATAAAATTATTTTTTTTGATAATAATAGTGTCCTAGGTTTGAATTACTCAAACTACAACTTATATTCCCATAAGCAGTAGGATAATCATTTTTTCAAATTTAGGGGGTGTCCCCGACTATCAATTTTTTTTGTCCATACGTAATTTACCACAGGTAGTTGGATAATCGTTTTTTCCAAAATTTAGGGGTGTCCCGGGACACTCGCAATCACCACTGAGTCCGCCCCTGACCGAAATAAACAACCCCTTACCAAAAACCGACGAAATAGGCTTCGATTTCTCGGTTACCTCGGTTATCGGTTAACCAAACCACTTTTAAGACAAAATACCATTTTGGCCAGCTTCCGATAACCTACCAAAATTCGTTAATTTGGTTACCAATTAGTGGATAACCAACCGATTATCAGTTTAATCGACCGGTTAACCGATAACCGAACTGCAACCCTATTCTTAACAGCTCTAGCTCTATATCGGTCTCCAATTTGGTACTCTGATCGACATATGTGACCTTTTTTTTCATTTTGTTTCTTTTTACCCTTGAAATTGAAAGGCTAGGTTTTTACAAGCCGAGGTGGCCCGAGGAGGGAAAAAAAAGTGGTGGGCCAGAGAATACGGTCGCTTTTCGTTGCGGACTTGGTGGTGGTGGGAAGAAAGATAAGTAACGGAAAATGCCAGCCAGCGTGGTCCAGCTACGGAGGCCCACGTTCCGAAGCAAAGAGCGTCAATGGGAAAACGGGGAAGCTCTCAATCCAGCTCATTCTTTTCCCCATCACCGCAATCAACGGCCATGGAATGGTGATTGGGTCCACGTGTAGCGCCAGATGCGCGCCTCTCGTTCGACAGCTATATACATAAATGCATTGGCCCTGGCCACCCTTGAATAACTTCATAAACAAGCTGCTGCTGCTCCTCTCCCATTCTTCTTTCCCCACCTTAACCGAATTGACGCGCGAGATAGAGAGAGAGAGAGAGAGAGAGATGGGAGGATTCGAGAAGCAGGTGAAGGAGAGGGCCAAGGAGCTCCAGGTTTTGTTGAAGAAGGGAGTGAAGGTCGTGGGCGAGTCCTGCAAGAAAGGCTGGAGCAAAGTCAAGCACTTCAAACGCTAGCTAGCGAATAGCTTAGCTTAGCGCTCTCTCTCTCTGGTTTTCTGGAATTTTCCAGTTTTTGTATTTTGCTTTGTCTGTCCAGATTCAATTCTGGTTCCATCTAGTTTTGTTTGCCCCGATTTTTGTTTTCTAATTTCCGCACACAAGGGATTGGTTTTGGTCGCCGCCGGCTGCCGGCAGCGGGTGTTCTGTTTTTGGTATGTGATATATTATTAATTGATTGGGTTCTCAAGTTAGTCAGCTCGCCGTTTTTCTTCTGCATATGCCTTCCTATGTTGGTATGAGGTCGAGCGCGAGACCAGATGCTCTTCTCCGGATTTGTATCTGCTTCGCACTTGAAACCCTAAATCAGAGAATTTGGGGAAGTTTTGATTGAACACAATAGCAAAGGATGATCTGAGTTATTGAACAAGACAGTTTGGAATACGATATAGTTAGAGCGAATAGGGCCGGGTTGGTTTATTTCGCAACTGGGCCCAATTATTTGATCAGCCTACCGAACCCAATTTTTCAATACTAGGGTTGTTCAAACGGTTTGGTTACCGTGGTAACCGTTTTAACCGGTACTATTTGGATAATTTGGTTTGGTTAATTTGGATAATTGGTTTGGTTTGGTTAAAGTTGTTAGCTTGTTTGGTTTACGTGGTTTGGTTTGGTTTCAGACACTTCTAACCAGTCAAACCAAATTAACCAGTTAAGTAATTAGTCATATATCTAACATATATTATATACACATATTTAATACTTTGCATAACCACTCAAGAGTTAACGTTCATCCCTTTTAGACTCATAAAATATAAAGCTCAATATTGCTCATATAGTGTATATTTGTATATGTGAAGTGTAGACCACAACATATGGATGCCTAATTTAGATAAATTTCATACATTATGATGGATGAAAACTTGAAAGGAAGGGCATTTCCAGCCTATGATAATTGCTAACAGACTAAGTAAATTTACACAAACACAACAATTCATTAACCCATAGCATTGTCATATATTTTTGTTAGGTGAATACTTCTATACTAATCGTAAGATAATTGTCTTAGTTGCATGTATTTTTGTTAAGGGTCAAATATAACTACATGTTAATTGTTATGTTTTATTCATTATATAAATTGTGAATTGTTGCATTAACCGGAAAATTTTCATCGTCAATGATAATGTGATTTTATATTGGTTAATCTGGTTAACCAATTAACCAAACCGATTAAACTTTAGTTTGATTAATTTGGTTGTTGTATTAGTTTGGACGGTTTGGTTATGATATTGTATTCCATGGTTAATAGAATTTAGCCTTATTTGGTTTGGTTATAACCATGGTAACCATTTGAGCACCCCTATTCAATACTACACCAAGCCTGCGTCTTAGACTCTTTGATTCAATAATCACGGGGCCTGGTCTCCCTTCTTCTTCCTCCTGTTCTGCGAGGCTGTTGTACCTATGAAAAGCAACAGAACAGAGTACTATCAGAGGCAAGGTAAGATTAGTCTATACTACCGAAACACAGTAAAGAACACAAGGCAATTTTTACGTGGTATCCAACGCAGGGAGAATGAGAATCCCTACGTTGACTAATCCACGGTTGAAGTATCTCGATTTGAGATCTTCAACGTTTCACTGATGATCTTTCTCTTTGAAGTTCAGAATACAGTTATGCAACACTCACTCCCAGCCTACAGCTGAATACCCGAACCAATCAATATGTTTGGTTAGAACTCCTAGTTCCCAAACCCCTGACTAGTTCGCAAGCAACTCTATACTCTTTTTTTCTCACAAAAGCCTATGGCTACTATCCCAACTCTCTGCTTTTGAATGCTTGAAAAAGGTTGCGGTTGGCTAATTGATCATTTTTATCTACTGAAATGAGACATGATTCACTAAAGGCCTTTTTTATCATTTAAGTCAATTATAAACAGTTTTCCTCTTCGTTTTCCAGTGAACAGTGTTTTATTAGTTAAAATATTTTCTACATAGCACCTATCATGTTCGAAAACGACTCTGTTTTCTTTTCCACACATTTGACTTATTGAGAGTAAGTTATGTTTTAGTTCCTTGACAAGCATCACATTACTTATAGATGGATTAGACCCTATGGTTCCTTTTCCTAGAATCTCAGTACTGTAATTATCACCGAAATAAACATTACCTTTCTTTCTTAGAGTAAGTTCAGTGAAGAGTTGTTTATCTCCAGTCATGTGATGTGAGCAACCACTGTCAAGAATCCAGACGCTGCCTTCCATGCTCACTTGGAGACAGGTCTGAGATGCTTTGTCATCTTCAGACTCTTCACCATGTGCCATATAAGCTTCATGATGAGTGTTTTCATCATCTTCTTCCTCGCTGCCGCTCCAAGTAGCAGCGTAGGCCTTCTTGGTGAGAAGGCAATCAGCCTTCACATGTCCTACTTTACCACACTTGTAACAACCTGGTTGCACTTGAGATCTGTCTCCATTGCTTCCATCTCTTCTATTCTTGTATCCAAAACGATTTCTCTCTTTTAGATCCCTATTGTCTTCAACTTTGTTAGGTGAGCCTCCCTTTCTTCCATCTCTTCTCATTTTCAGCAACTTGGCAACGTGCTTGCTTAACATTGCCAATTCATCATCTTCCATGTCGTCCAGATTCTCTAGTTATTCTTCGTACATTGAAGCCTTGAAGGCTATGCTCCGTTTCTCCTTCCTGGGCTCATCAGCTTCTTCCCTTTTTAGCTTTTCTTCATGAGTTATCAAAGACCCAATCAGTTCATGCAGACTGAGCATAGTGAGGTCCTTAGATTCCTCAATTGGCGTCACTTTAGGAGTCCATCGTTTGGGAAGCGCCCAAAGAACCTTTCGCACAAGATCATCACTCGAATATTCTCCCTCAGGATTCCTTAGACTATTCACTATTGTTGTGAATCGATCATTCATTTCCTTGATCGATTCTTCTGGCTTCATGACAAACGACTCGAAATCCTGCTTTAAGCTATTGATTCTGGAAATCTTAACGTGAGAAGTACCTTCGTGAGCAACTTGCAGCTTATCCCAAATTTCTTTGGCTGTTTTACACCCAGAGACTCTGTGGTACTCTTCTGGCCCTAAAGCACAATACATCAAATTCGTCGCCTTCGAATTCAACTAAAAGTTCCTCTTGTCCTCTTCACTCCATTTTCCTCGAACCTGTTTCACTTCAAGTGGCCCATCCATCACGATGTCCCACAAGTCAGGATCTGTTGATCCAATGAACAGCTCCATCCTGTTTCTCCAGTATCCGTAATGAACTCCCTCAAATCGCGGAGGGCGTGTCTGAGAGAATCCATCAGCCATGTAGATTCCACTTCCGTTTGCTGAACTCGAACTCATCTTCTCTGGAGGTTGTCAAACCTTCTGCTCTCGGAGCCGTGCTCTGATACCACTTGTTGGTATGAAGGTCGAGCGCGAGACCAGATGCTCTTCTCCGGATTTGTATATGTTTCTCACCTGAAACCCTAAATCAGATAACTTGGGGAACTTTTGATTGAACACAATAGCAAAGGATGATCTGAGTTCTTGAACAAGACAGTTTGGAATACGATATAGTTAGAGCGAATAGGGCCGGGTTGGTTTATTTCACAACTGGGCCCAATTATTTGATTAGTCGGCCGAGCCCAATTTTTCAATACTACACCAGGCCTGCGTCTTAGACTATTTGATTCAATAATCACGAGGCCTGGTCTCCCTTCTTCTTCCTCCTGTTCTGCGAGGCAGTTGTACCTGTGAAAAGCAACAGAACAGAGTACTACCAGAGGCAAGGTAAGATCAGTCTATAATACCGAAACACAGTAAAGAACACAAGGCAATTTTTACGTTGCCCTGCTTTTCTCGATTGGTTAGAGCCATTGACTAAGCTTCCTCCAACATCCTATCCCTGCTATAAAAGGCTTTTTCTCCGTTCAATGAAGGAGCATCACTATCACGTGGCCGAGCTTGGTTTTCAGCTCCTTCTCAGTCTTTCACTTCTAGCCATCTAGGTCGCTCCTACGAGGGAAAGAGAAGTGATGGTCTTCAGATTATGCAGCATTCCAGAGTCATCTATTTAGGTTCCCAGTTCCGACAACATTTGACTTCTAGGAAATAGATTGATTACCTTCAAGGTGAAAAGGCCAAACAGATTTGGCCGATCTGCCATTCTTTCCCCTGGCGACGTCTTTGAAGGACTGAGATTGTTGATAAAGAGCTCATAGAGACCCATTCCATAAACTAGCATCACCATACCCAAGAGATAGACATCTGGTTACCATCATACGAAATCATAGAGTTGATTATGACCACACCAAGAGATAACAAGTTCGCTCGGAGAGGACACGGCGAAAATCCCATCTCAATGCTTTCTGTTACTACTTACTACTGCTTAGCTGCAATCTCTCTTCTCATCAGCAAAATTGCCAAGAGACAAGACAAGCAAAGGACAATAACAAAGTATCACAACCAGATAAAACTCAAGATTCCTTTTTATTCGGGAGTTTAGAACTTATATTAACAAAACGGCCATGTTATTCGGGGGTTTTATAGTGATGCTTCTGGGTTAAGATCAGGTGACTAAGGGGGTCTATTAGTCACATGACTAAGTGAATCTCAGCCCTTACACCTCATTAAAATCCAATGACTATAATTAATCTAATTTAATGAAGGACAAAACAGTAATTGTATGATTATTTTTATTTTCAATTATTAAATAATTTTTCCTCGGGCTCTTCCCCCACCCCGTCTCTTCTTCTTTCCTGTCGGCGTCCGTCTCTTCTCTTTTTCCGTCGCCGGCCAGGGAATTTATCTCGTCTCGCCGATGCCACTGTCAGTTAAGGAGGGAATATAATTCCCACTTTTGTCCTGTTCCCCAGGAGAGTGAGTTTCTGAATTTTGGTGCGTCCCCGAGAGAGAGAGAGAGTGTGTTTTTGCAGGGAAGGGAATTTTCCCAGGGGGAATTATGATCCCACGTACCTGGGAAATTATGATCCCACGTAACAGAGAGAGAGAGAGAGAGAGATTTTTTCTGACCGGAGAAAACTTTTTCGGTGACCATCGACGCCGGAGAAAAATTTCCCGGCGACAGTGCTAGTTTTGTGATGTTTGTTGACATCTTTTGTAATGTTTGTACGCTTTGTTATTTTGTAATGTTTGTCAGTTTTTTTTGTTTGTAATGTTTGTAAACTTTGTTATTTTTGTGCACTATGTTTATCATTTTTGTCAACCATGTTTGTAATGATTTTTATGTCTAAAAACAACCGGGTTGACTTTTGGATAGAACTTCTCTATATAGGGATGAAGCCTCCAAAGTCAACCCGAGTGTTTTTTCCAGTTCGTATGGATTGTCGGTCTAGTTTGTCATTTTTGTCCAGCATGTTCGTAATGTTTGTATGTCTAAAAAACAATCGGGTTGACTTTGAGACGGAGCCCTCTATATAGGGATGAAGTCTCCAAAGTCAACCCAGGTGTTTTTCCAGTTTGTATGAATTTTTGGTCTAGTTTGTCATTTTTGTTTACCATGTTTGTATGCATAAAAAACACCCGGGTTGACTTTGGGAATGAGCCCCTCTATATAGGGATGGAGCCTCCAAAGTCAACCCGGGTGTTTTTTCTTTTTATATGGTTTGTATTGTTTGTTGGTCTAGTTTGTATTTTTTGTACAGTTCATATGTTTGTAATGTTTGTAAATATGTTTGTATGTTTTGTCGCTCTAGTTTGTACTGTTCGTATGTTTGTATGGTTTGTATTGATTGTAAGTCCGGTTTGTAAACTTCATAATTTTTCATAATACCCAAACTACCCCTGTCATTAATTAAATAGTCATTTCCACTTTTTAACAATCAAATTATTATATCTAGATCTAAGGGCTGGGAGGTGCTTAGCCCCTAGTCAATGGATTCTCTCTCGAGTCTCGATGCTTCTGCATATGCCTTCCTAGTCCTACTACGCAATAAATGAAATTTCTAATTCAGTACCCCATCTTTGCTTATTGTTCACCCTAACTCCCCAGAATCTCACCATCTCAGATACGCATCAATCTCAACCACCCATCACCATCAGCAACACCACATGCGAACATAATCTGACGGCCCAATACTCGCCAGCACACCCTTCATCAACAGATCTCCCTGAACCCGCAAGGCACGCAAATCTCGTGGGTTCGCTGGATGGCTGCCTAATTACTTTCCAAGCCCCCATCCATAATTCTGTTATCTTTTTCTCTCTCTCCTCCTTTTCCTCTTTTATCCGTTTGCCTCTTCGGTGCCTGTTTTTTCAACTCAACAGAATTCCTCTCTCGAATTCCCCCCCCCCCCCCCCCCCCCCCCCCCCCCCCCCCCCCAACTCTTGTTTTCACTTGGAGAATCGGGAAGGTCCTCTCTCAGATTCGTACAAAAACAAATTTCGCGTGCTACTCTTGGCGGCAAATGGTGATGATGTCGTCGTCCATGGAGGAATCCTGCTCCCGTGCTCTCCTTCTCTCCATGGCTCGCGTTTCCCTCTCTGTCGCCGTACGAACGAGACGGTCCCCGACCATGAATTCTCGGATACCCCTGCCTCAACGAATACCTACGCCTAGCGCCTGCTGAAAATCTTCTGGTTCGCTCGTTGTTGCTCTTCGTCTTCTTACGGTTCAATTTCGCTTTCGTTGTTTTTCACTCTGTTCGCGATCGTTGAATTTGAGAAATAGTTAGGGTTTCGGAACCGATAATTTCTGGCTGACCGGAGGAAAACATTGGTTGATTGGTGGAATTCAGTGTTTCCTTGGTTTCTACTTGGAGATTGATGAACTCTTAGGGTTGTTGAAGTCGTTTCTCCGCTGTGGTCTGCCGTTCAGAACGCTGAATATCAATTTGTTCTGAGTTGTTGATATTATTACGTAGTTACTTTTAGAGTCCGAGTTTCCTACTAGGTAGAAGTTGAATTTGGGCGCTAGGGTGTTAGGGAGGCGTCGGAGAGAGGAACCAGGTTTCTTCTGCATGGCTGGAAGGTGGGAAGTGGGGTTGCCAAAGAGTGGCGCATGTAATTTGAAGGACCAGCTGGTGAAAGCCACTCTTCAGAGAGTGAGGTCACAGGGACACCCCTATGTGGAGCTTCGTGCAGACGGGAAGCGATACATATTCTTCTGCACCCTGTGTCTCGCACCGTGCTATAGTGATTCGGTGTTGCTTGATCACTTGAAGGGAAATCTTCACATGGAAAGGTTGTCTGCTGCTAAGGTTACTCTTCTCAAACCAAACCCTTGGCCTTTCAGTGATGGTGTTCATTTCTTTGATACTTCTAGCGACGGTGGTACTAACCTAGACGCCAAGGAGAGTTGTAAGAGTAAGCCGTTAGATCCCCAGAACAATTCTGACAACCTCGCCATTGTTGCATATGGTGACAATGTGAACCCTGGCAATGATAATCAAAATGGTCTTGCTGTGGTTCCTGGTTGTAAGGTTTTAAATCATACTGGAGGGAGCTGTGATCTGTTGGTTCCTGGTGTTCTTATTAAGGAAGAAGTATCTGATTTGAAGGTTAGGTTTATAGGGGACGGACTGATTGCTGCAAGGTTCCGCAACAAGGATGAGGTTTCAGATGAGATTAGCAGAATATGGTGTGAATGGTTGGGGAAAAAGGGCAATGAAAGCAAAACCGTGGAACATGATTTCTCTGTTATTACTTTCTCTTACAACTACAGTTTGGCGAGAAAGGGATTGCTTGATGATGTCAAGTTGCTTCTCACGGCGCCTCCAGTGGCAGGTGAAGTCACTGTTAGGAAAAGAAAGAAATCCTTCTCTGATCCAGAAGATGTTAGTGAGTCTCTGAGCCAGAGTAACCAATATGATTCATCCGGTGAGGAGTCTTCTGCTTCAAATGGTGCCTCACCTAAATTGCTCTCAGACCGAGATGACTCGTTGCTGCAATCTAGGTTTCTGTCAAGCAAGACTGTAAGGCGTGAATTGAGAAAGCAGCAGCGTTTAGCAGCTGAAAGATTGTGCGACATATGTCAGCAGAAGATGCTCCCTGATAAAGATGTCGCAACGCTTTTTAATGCGAAGGCAGGAAAACTTGCTTGCAGCAGCAGAAATACAACCGGGGTAACAACCTTTTTTCAATGTGCTATGGTTATATCCAAACTTTTGTTTTAACTTTATTGTGGCCAAGCATAGATGCCTGCTCGTGCTAGTTACATGTGACACTGAAATGATAGTTTTTCGTGGACATGTACCTGTAGGCTGTAGGGAAAGGTCCACTAATCCTTCAGACTTATACATTTTTTCATCAAGTGTGCAGAACATTATTATTGTGTTTTAGCTATAACTGCTCTCCTTTATTTCCTCCTCCAAAAGGAAATGGAAAAACAAAAAACTTGTAATGTGAACTGTGGCCGCTCAACGCTGTACCTGGATCCATAGTGTACCTTTTCACAGTTATTTTCATTTTGAACAGGCATTCCATGTGTTCCACTCTTCCTGCCTCATTCTTTGGATATTGCTGTGTGAACATGAAATGCTCACTAACAAGCCAGACGGTTCAAAACCGAGACGGAAATCTAGGAGGAAGAACATTGGCAAACAAAATGGAAGGGGAAAACTTGCAGATGTGAACATTCAGAAGGCCCAAATTAGGTCTGTGTTCTGCCCAGAGTGCCAAGGAACTGGTGTGGAAGTTGAAGGAGATGAGCTTGAGAAACCAGCTTTCCCCCTTTCAGAGGTTTGCTTTCACTTTCTATTCAATGCTATATGTATATTGTTATTATTGGTGCTTTCTCGGTAATGATTCCCGTACGATGGAGTGAATAAGGGACAACTGTTCTATTGTCAACCTTTTCTTCCATCTTCCCCTTTACCCTTGGGGACCATGTTTTATCGAATATGGTTGTTTTTTTTTAATTGAATATGGTTGTTAAAAAAAAATGCAGCACTGGTCTACAGGCATTTCCCGAGAGTGGAAGCCTGGCAGTGAAGATATCCATGGATTATCATCTCACTTGCCAAGTTGTTGACTGTTAAAATCCAACTGTTTTCCAATCTCATCTGCTAAGTTGCGTGAACAATCTCTCATGAGCATCTCTTTCTCCAGTTGATGCCTTGGACTTGGTTACTTTTTATTTGTTCAGATGTTCAAATACAAGATGAAAGTGAGTGACGGACGTCGAGCATGGATGAAAAGCCCAGAAGATCTGGAGAACTGTTCTATGGGGTTTCACTTTCCTTCCCCGTCTGAAGAAACTTTGCAGGTGTGCACAGCTGTTGGTTATAAACCAGTGTGGGAAGCGAAGCGATCATTTACTAACCCGGTGCTTCTCGAATGTTGTTGTCACAGGAGGAGGTTTTAGCGCTGAAATCACTGCACTTCTACCGATCAGATGGATAGAGAGGGAGCGTACATAACAACACTAGTATGGCAGTGACAAGATGGTGGATGGCGGTCCTTTGAATTGACTCTTTTAAGTTTCAGGGTTTGATGTAAATTTCCCTGTTGTCGCTTTGACTAGAAGTCTGTAAAATGTTGTAGAGGTGACTTGTGATGAACTCTTATTCACAGAGACTATATAGACAAGTTGGACTTATTTTGTGCGAGGCGATCGGGAACTGGGTAAGGTAAGGGAATGTGAATGTGGTAGATTGATTGACACTGTCCTTACTGTAATCAAAATTCCTCGTTGGCAATGAATTCGGTCTTGGAATTTCTGTATTCTGTTGTGCCCAAATAATTTTGTATTGGTGAAAAGAGGGATGCAAGGGGCGCCCTAACCTAACCGGTATTATTAATCGATCGGGATTCAGTGATCCCCATAACATTATAGTTGGTCCAATTACATAAGAGTAGGATCCGTACAGTTCCTAACTAAAGATTCCAATTCCATCGATAGTTGGTCTTAATAGATATGAACTATTCGTATAGCGCGGAGTTCTTGTTATGCATGCCCTTGGTTTGATGCAGCAGGGCGGCGTGTCTATGTTGTTCATCCTGTGGTTGCTGTAACTAATTTTGGTTAACTCGAAATCTTGCTTTATTCAATAGTGGTAACTGGAGTTTTGACTTGACAACGCTAAAAAAAAGCGAGTGTTATCCACTGGTGTATTTGTTTGTTAGTGTTTATCTTAATTGAGTTGTGAATCATCCCCTCCGGCGGTCGGCTGGCTGATGGTTGGTTTTAGGTAACACATGATGATGAGATGAGCACAGCAAATGAGCAGAGAGCAGGGCTGCCACGGGGAAGATGTCCCGTTATTCTTTCCCATAATTAAGCTTGGGTTCCACATGTAGTGTAACCTCACCTCGGGGGAGTGATGTGACACAGAAGATAATTGTTTTTTTGGATCAGAAAGCCCAAGTGATGGATGGATAGTATTATTAGTATCTGACTCCTGGGGTTGGTCTGCTGCTGTTTTTGGAGGGAGGTAGTTGTAATGTTGCGAGGATAAACATGTGTGGTTGTCTGTACAAAAGAGTACTTGAAAGTAGCATTTGGACTGCAGAAGGGTAATACTATACTATACTATAATATAATATACTTTGTGGTTGGTGCTACTGCACATGCTAAGCAGGAACCATGGGGAAAGAATTTGCAGGCTGGCTGTTTAGTATGATGATGATCGTGATTGTATTCCGTTGGCATAAGAAATGGAAAGGGCTCCCTCCATTTGTCAACTCCAAAGGATCGAGCCTTCATCCACCCCATCCATAATCGATCGTGGGGTAGTCGATTCTACTCGGTTATGACCAAGTTTCTCATCAAAACAAACATTACTTAATATATCAAACTAACTATGTATTGTTGGATGAGATGAAGTCAATGGTTTGTTTACGCATGGAAGGATGTGACCCTCTCACCTAACCCCTCTGCCTCCAAAACTATTATGACTCCGTGTTGTTTGTATTATGAATCCTTCTTCACTTCCCATGACGGAGCCCCATTATATCTGTCCATTTTGAATTGAATTCCCTCTGCCGGCTCCAACTCCAAACCCTCGAATCCCACTTTCTGTTTTCCGTTCCTGAATTCACACCCCACAAATCCCAGTTGACAAAGCCGGCTTCCCATTAAACAAATCCCAAGTCCTGCTAATATTCCCCTCCTTCTTACCCACCACCACACACACATATAAATACACACATACATACAAACACAGATAGCAACAAACATCCAGAGTCCTTTCCTTCCTCCTACGTTTTTGGGGGTTACAAAAAACCAATCATCACATACATACATACAATGGCGGCTTTCAAGGTTACTACTAGGAACCACCAGCAGCAGCAGAAGAAGAAGAGCTCTTCCTGTCTCTGCTACTTGCTCAAGTTGTTGATGGTTGTGGGCTTGCTTTGTGCTCTTATTGGGTCGACTGACGCGGCCCGGCCCGTGCCGGCCGATCATCATCATCAACGGCGGGAGGTGGTTGTTGTTGTTGCGGCGGCGGTGCCAGGAAAGGGAAAGGGGATGAGTGAAGAAAGTGTGAGGGGACTTGTCACAATGCTGCCTAAAGGAGCTCCATTGCCACCTTCCGGCCCCAGCCCTGGCATCAACTGATGTCTGATGATCATCATCGATTCATCATCTTCCACCTCCAATTTTGGACTTCTTTATTCAAATTCCCAACCTCCCTTTCGTTCTTTTTTTTACCCTTTTACACCTTATTATGACAATCGATCAGAGTTGTAGCTGCAGAAAGAGTATTGGTTAATTATAACTAGCTAGGTTATACAAGCTTAAGTATAGACAGAGAGCTTCATCAATGTTTCTCGTTTGACTAGAGTTATTTGTTATTCTTTTCACCCCATGTCATGCAACACAAAGATTAATTGCAGATTATGAGCTATACTTACATTCACCATTTTTATTGTTCTTGTTAGTTACTATTTCTCGTTGCTTGATGCTTCTCAATGGTATCTCACCCTCTGAAATATAAGTATTACTTTTTATTCTAAGAGAACTAGCCAACCGAAAAGATCTTTTCGATTAGTTGAAATGATCCACGTATCCTAGCTACAATCAAATCAAATTATCCTAGCTACAATCAATTAATACACTAAGACAGTACCAATTAACCGATTTAGTTAGTTTGCATCGAACGGTCAAAATCGCGGTTGAAATTCCACAACTTATATGCATGTTTTGATCATATATGAAGACAAAAAGACACCTAGTGGTAGGTGGATTTCTTTGCTATAAAACTAACCTTTACCCTTGAGCAGTGGCAAGAATCTGAAGGGGAATTATGCCATTTGTGTCTATTTTGATGGGCTGCTAGCTATTTTACAGGTCAGTTAATTTGTTGATGGGTACATATGGGATGCTGCAGCAGCTGCATGACATGAGAGCATCTCCCCCTACCCTACCCAAACGAAGCTGACTTTTCATATTGTAAACAATCATTTGACCAAAAAGGGAGGAAATCATGTAACCTAATTAATTAAATGATCAAATTATTTATTATTAAAGTATAAATAGAGATGGAACAGAGTAACTGTAGCTCCGGCAGCAGAATGGCTGACTCTAACAAAACAAAACAAAAAAAAAAAAAATGTATTTTAGGAAATGCAATGAATTTGTCCCATTTGGACGTTATCTGTTCCCGTGGTGCTGTGCTGTGCTGTGCGCTTCTTCACCGTCAGGACTAAGGATATCATAAACATATTTTGCTGTGCTGTGCAGCTCCGGCAGCGGAAGGGTAAACACGATCTCAAACTAGGTGAAAATGGATACTATATCGGTATTCCAGTACGAAATACCGAATATTACTTTAAATTTAATCCTGATCATAATCCCAAAACAAATTTGATATTACAATTCCTAAAATTTTGTTCGGTATCGGTATACGCCAAATATGAAATTAATTATCTTCAAAATTACAAATAAAATATACAAACACAAATACTTCTCCTCTGCGAGCAGCTCCACAGACCATTCTACAAATAATTAAAAACAAACAATAAGTCCAACACTCTTGCAAAAAAAATGAGAAAAAACTCTCAAGTATGTTAACAACAAACTAGAAAAATATGACACTTAAGAAGCACATTAATAAACAAAGGAACAAACTAAAACAGTGGAGGAACCCATATCACCAGTCAACTCCTTTCCCACTACCCAACCCAGTTTAACCATATCTTCCGCTTTCCTTTGTCTGAAACCCTCCAATGTTCCTCGCAAAGTTTCTCCCTCTCTTCTGTGTCTCTCTCTAAACCCAATGAAAGAGAACGGCAGTGACCTCCGGGTTTTCGGTGCCAAGAAATTGGTTCAATTAGCATGGATTCGATAACAACGTTGGAGAGTATGCACACTCAAGCGAGGGGAGTGGACAACCGTGTCACAACTTCCGTTGAAATCAAAGATACAAGCAAAGGTTAGTGATGTTCTGTGTCTTTGAAATGGTGGATGGGTACAAGTGATTTTAATATTTTTTACAGTTTCTGTTTCTAATTGCTTCTATTTGTTTTCTGAGTTTTGTTTCAACCCACTTGGGTAACAGTTATTCTGAATGCTATTTGTTGCTTCATGGGTTTATATTTGGTTTGCTCTTTGTCTTCTTCGCTGTTCTCCTATTCGGGCTCTAAGTCCGGCTAATACAATCCAACGAAGTTTATGCTTGATGCCTCGCTTTACACTTTCACAAGATGGGTTATGCACTTATGCTATTATCGTTGGCTGCAAATCTAATGATGTTTGACATTTTTATTCCAGTTTCAAACACCAGATGGACTTGGGCAAAATAGAGAAGTTCTGGTGGAGGGTTGTAGGACGAGCCGAAGAGCATTATGTAATAAGTTTGTCATTGAAAGGTTAAGAATTAACCAATTCCCTCTATTTTCATGTGTTTGTACCAAAAACAAAAGAGTTGTGTTTAGATTACTTTTAAACTTTTTCTATTGAAAATTTGTATTTTTTCCTCTCATTTAAGCTTGCAGGATTCGTTCTTAGGCATATGGTAAGTGTTCTTTCTTCCTTAACGATTGCAGAATTGTATAAGATCATCAGGTTAATGGTAATTAAAATTACCACCATGCTCTTTTACTGTTGGTATCTTCTTTTTGATTTTTGCTTGGTGATGGTGTTGTGTCTTATCTGGTATGAGGCGACTCATACCTTGCTTTGCACAACTCTCATTTCTGTGCAGTTCCTTTCTCTTCTCTTTAATGCTATTCACTATTATTATTATTATTATTATTATTATTATTATTATTTTGCATGGTTTGATTGCTATATTGAGAATTGCTTTAAATATTCATGGTGAAAGATGACCTTTTACGATGAAGAGAAGGCAATTCCTTATCCAAATTTGTTATGCCATGACCGTCAATAAAAGCTAAGATCAGGCTCTCGATGGAGCTGGAGTGTTCTTGCCCAAATATGGTTTTTGTTATCTCAGTTATATATCGTCATTTCTCCGTTGTGATCATTTGTGGGCATTGATTTGTCCTTGAATGGTAACTTTGCACCCAAATGTCTTGCATTGTAAACCTTGCTGCTTATGAAATTTCTCTGATGTTCATGCCAAACTTTTATGTTGTAACAGGTTCTGATGTCCCAACCCTGACACCCTGTCCAATTGATGTGATCTTGGGTGCTTGACTGCTTGCTTATTATTTATGGTTGGTTCTTCAAGTGAGAAGGCAAGTGAGAGTATTTCTATTATCCAATAACCACTTGCAATAAGGTTTGCATGCTGACTCTTCCAATTAATTCTGTTAGTAAACCCAAAACTGTGGTGGAACAAGGAGGTAAGCACTGTCTTGACTTCTCCTAAGATCTCTCCTTCGTCACGTAAATAACCCAAAACAATGGTTTAACCAGATAAAACCAGCAAGCCTTCTCAAGACATTTTTGGTGCCCGAAAAATGCCCTTTGCAGATGAAGAGCAGGTAATTTTTCTCAGCAACTCCAGTAGCGGAGACAAGATGCTTGAGGTTTGGAATGAATTCAGAAACATAGGTAAGTTTTCTTCTTCTATTTGAATGTTCTGGCCTTTTGGGATACTGAATTCTTTTGTTAGTTTTGTTTGATTGGAGTGCTTCATTAAGTGCTTGATTGATTCATATTGGTTATGGACAAAGGAGTGCAACAGTGAGAATAGGAGATGAAGGGACTTGGAAGCTTAGTCTACCATTTTCTGCTACCTATTTCTTAATTTGGTGCATCGATTTCAGTATAGTATGCAAAGATTTCTGGCTCACCTGGAATGGTGTCTCAGTTGCTTTGCATCAATTTTTTAGTTCAGTTTTTTAGTTCAATATTTCAAGTTCATTCATAGCAGTTTGAAATATAACGTGTGAACTTTTTCTGCATGGTACAGGTTCTAGCTCCAAAAGTGCATAGGAAAATGACGCCTGAGGGTGGATTACATGGAACTGACGAAATTGTTTATGGTTTCGCACGAGATAAAAACTACACTTAATGGATTGTGAGAGCAACTTTACACGACTTATTCCAAAATTGCTCAAATTTTGAATTGTAAGAGGTCTTCAGACATTGATCGGAGTGGTTAGGAGAGAAATCGTTCTTTTCTTTTCAATTTGGAGGTTGGTCTCGCCTGTGTAATAAATTCCTTTTGTTGATTGTCAATTTCAGCAATCTTTTGAAGCCATTTTGTCAAACTCATAATCTATTCATGTTACTGTGGTGGATATTAGAAACTTCAAAATCAAGTTTAATGAGAAGCTTTCTGGGAGATGTTATTTTAAGGCTATAATGGGAAGTTCATGTATTGCTTCGGATGATAATTAAGCTCTCCTTTGTTGGAAGATGCCCTTTCATGTGTCATCTAATCAATGTAATATACTCACTGTATCTGCTTCCTTTTCGTTGTTGCGGATATTAAGTTCTCCTTTCAAAAACTCATTTTCTCATACTGTGATGTGCAAGCGCTATCTTTAACCAGTTGAGGCAGACAATTGAGCATTCTTTTAGTACTGTTTTTAGTGTGATGTTGCTCCCATTGCAAGTCACCTACACAACCTTCTCACTACTTATTACAAGATGATATTGTTGCAACTTAAGTCCCCGCGGCGTAGCCGTGGGTGTTGATTCTAGTCAACCTTTACTATCAGGTTGGAGATTTTCATAAACTCGACCCTTTACTCGAACAGATGCAGAAAGAGGGGATTCCCCATGATCAGTACACAAGAAACAACCTAATCTCCCTCATAAAAAACCCCCCTAATCTCTGCTTATTCTGCTGCATCTAACATTCCCCGGATGGAAGAAATCATCAATCAGATAGAGGAGAATCCTCATGACTCTGGTGGTGTCTCTTGGGATGCGTATCCAACAGCAGCAAGCGGGTATTTAAATGTCGGGTTGACCGACAAGGCCTTAGCAATGTTGAAGAAAGCAGAGGAAAAGATGCCCAATCACCGGAGGGCCACTGCTCTGGAGTTTCTTCTTACTCTATACACCAAGTCTGGTGATAAAGGTGAGGTTTATCTAGTTTGGAATGCATATAAGCCATAAAGCTTGTTAGGAACAGAACAACAACAAGAACGAGGTTACCGAATCTGGAGCTGAGTGGCGGACTAGGTCGCTCTCTTTAAGACGTTCGCGGCACTGCCTTCGATGCGCATGACAGACTATCAACCGGTCGTCTCCAGGATAAAACAACTCCTCTCAATACTCGCGGTTTTGTGCGTAAACCCGAGTTCTCTGAACACTCTCTCTATTGTGTTTATGCTCGTTATTCTTTTTTTAGGGTTAGGCAACTCATCTATTTATATAGGATGAGACCTTCAACCTTCCCCTCTTGGTGGAGGATTTGAGAATCTACTTAAGGAAGGAAATCAAGAGTAATAACTCCTGATTATAGCTTTCTTTAATGCAGACAATTAACCCGATTGATAAAAGTTTCCTTTAATACCAGAAATCAATCCGATTGATTGAAACTTTCCGTTAGTATGGGCAATTAATCTGATCATTAAAGATTCCTTCAAAATGGAAAATCAACCCAATTGATTGAACTTTCCGTTAATTCGGTCAATTAATTCTGATTGAGGAAACGTTTCCTTCAATACGGAAAATTAATCCGAATTAACTTCACTTACCTTTTTCAAGGACTTTCCTTTAGTTATTTTTACAAACTATTCACATTTCTCAACAATCCCCCACTTGAATAGTTTTGAAACTATCTCTGAGCATTAACAGTTCCATAAGATCGGGCATAAGCTAAGGTATCGCAAAGATTTGAACCTTAGCGTAGTGGTTACACTTCCGATTTCATAAGGGTGACTCGTAGTCTTGAACCCTATCTCAGACAGTGTAGCACACCGGATCTTTTCATTGAGTTGTGTTCTCTTCTTAGCCCGTGCGTTTATGGCCATTCACGTTATCCCGGTTTAGTGAACGCTCTAGCAACTTTGTGCCTCCAAAGTTCCATAGGGAGCGGCCCCACACCCACATTCACATAGGTGAGTCTATCAGGAGTACCCCCAAAGTAAAGTACTCCACCCCACATAGGGTACAGATCTCATTAAGAGTTATTAACTCAACCTCCATTGCTTTGGGATTCATGCTTCACTATGCATGAACTTTTCGCATACTACTCATGACTTGTTATTACCCATTGAACCCATTTCTTGGGATCTCCAGTCTATTGGGTCGGGTTACCATCACTTGTAGTCCGTGGTTCGGTAGGCATAAGTCCCATACCCTTGGCGGTATTCTGGAATTTCTCTCTAGGTAATCCTTTCGTCAAAGGATCAGCTAGATTCTATTCGGATCTTATATGATCGCCCTCACTGCTCCTATCGTTAGGAGTTCTCTTACAGTACTGTGTTTACGACGAATCTGTCGTTTCTTTCCGTTATAGAACCGGTTCTCAACTTTAGTGATAGCTGCGGTACTATCACAATGTATCAATACCGGAGGGACCGGCCTTTCCCATAGGGGAATCTCTGATAATAGTCCTCTCAACCAACTTGCTTCTTCACTAGCCGTTGCTAGTGCTATCATCTCTGATTCCATAGTTGATTGAGCTAGGATTGTTTGTTTCTTTGACTTCCAAGATACAGCTCCACCAGCGATGTTAAAAACATAACCGCTGGTTGCCTTGGAGTCATCCGATAGGGTATTCCAATCCGCATCACTATACCCTTCTAGTACAGCAGGAAACCTTTGATAGTGTATACCAAGGTTTGTTGTTCTCTTGAGGTATCTCATGACCCTCTCTATAACATTCCAATGCTCTCTACTAGGACAGTTGTTAAACCTGCCAAGCAATCCCACGACATATGCAATGTCTGGTCGAGTGTAATCCGCAGCATAACGGAGACTGCCAATGATGCTAGCATATTCTGATTGTCTTACACTGTCTCCAGTGTTCTTAAATAGCTTTACACTAGCATCATACGGATTACACGCAGGTTTACAGTCGAAATAGTTATATTTCTTCAAGATCTTCTCTATGTAGCTAGATTGATCTAGAGAATAACCATTTGTTGTTCTAGTTATCAGGATTCCAAGCATAAACTTTGCTTCTCCCAGATCTTTCACCTCAAAGCTCTCTTTCAACATGGCTTTTGCTTCATTTCCACATGAATATTTGTACCAAATATCAACATGTCATCTACATACAAACATATGATAGTGCAAGTGTTATTTTCTGACTTGCAGTAAATACACTTGTCACTTTCATTCACTTTAAAGCCATGTGAGAGAACGAGAGTGTCAAACTTCTCATGCCACTGTTTTGGAGCCTGTTTCAAACCATATAATGATTTGTCTAACTTACAGACTTTCGAGGCATGTTCGGGGATAACAAACCCTTCTGGTTGTTCCATATAGATTTCTTCATCCAAATCACCGTTCAAAAAAGCGGTCTTAACATCCATTTGGTGTACCATAAGATTGTTCAAGGCAGCAAGAGCAATCATTACACGAATGGATGTTATTCTTGATACTGGTGAATAGGTATCAGAGAAATCTATATTCTCTCTCTGCCTGTAGCCCTTAACTACTAGGCGAGCTCGGAACCTTTCGATTGCACCATCAGGTTTCCGTTTCGTTTTTAGAACCCATTTATTACCTAAGACTTTGCATCCAGGAGGTAAGTCTGTTAGATGCCAAGTCTTATTAGCTTCTAACGATTCCATTTCATCTATAACAGCCTCATTCCAAAAATCTGCATCTATGGAAGTTAATGCTTCCTGCAAACTTTTTGGATCTTCGAGGGTGAATACTGTAGTAAAGTCATCACCAAAATCTTTAGAGATCATAGCTCTTTTACTTCTTCTGAGTTCATCCTCAGAACCAACACCCCCACTAGTTCCGTTATCTCTAATAGCGGGTAGTACATTACACCACGATTTCTCGTTTTAAATGGAAATCGTGTCTCAAAGAAATCAGCATCAATGGATTCTACTATAGTACGAGCATTCAAATCATAGAATCTATATGCCTTACTATTGGACGCATAGCCAACGAAGACACATTCATATGCTCGACTAGCCAATTTAATCCTCTTAGGATCCGGAATTCTTACGTAGGCCAAACAGCCCCACGTTCTTAAATAGGATAGATTAGGTGGCTTATTCTTCAAGATCTCATAGGGTGATTCTTTTCTATTTGTTTTTGGAAGACGGTTTAGCACATAGCAAACCGTCAACAAAATATCACCCCACCAAGAAGAAGCAGCTCCAGAATTGAGCATAATAGCTGTAACATCCCGTTCCGGCAAAACCCATATTTCGATCGCTAGAAAGTTCGCGATTTAAAATCGAGCATTTCGACACTATTTCGGCGAAAATCGGATTATCGATCGATCGGATAAGTATACGTATTAATTATATATATATACTCTCCGTCCATTTAATTCACATCATCATCGTTTATTTCCATTTTTCACCGAGAGATCAAAAACCAGAGCGAGCGGAGAGAGCTTTCAGGGGAACGTCGGGGGAAAAACTCCAAGGCTCGATTCTTGAGCATAAGTGATCCAAAAATCCCGTAAGTAATGCCTAATTCATCTATACATCGTGATTTATCGATTTAGAGCTTTAAAACGAGTTTTTGGTTCAGGAATTTCTTGAATTCCCGATAAGCCAAATTAGGGTTTCGGAGTATCCGGAAGCCGGATTGAGCCCAAATTTCATATACGAGCTCACTGCAGCGAGGTAATCAATCCTCTAGTTCTAATCCCTGAATTTCGGCTATTATTTAGGCCGGGGTCCAAACCGCTGAATTTAGCTCCGGCCAAGGTTTGATGTGTTTTTATCGAGAATTTGACCCGGAGCCTAGAACTAATATTGACGGGGATACTGCAGGGGATATTAGGGCGGTCTCGGATTTTAATTCGGGGTTCGTTCGTGAAATTGACGTTTTAGTACGGGAAGGTTAAACCGGTGTTTGAACGACCAGAACTGGTGAGGGATTAGCACGGCATACCGGGTTTGTCGTATCACGATAATTATATTGATGCTTAGAATTGACCTAGGTGAACTAGAATGGCATGATTAGGGGTGTATGGACTTTTGTGCTATATGATGAACCCTGGACTACTGTATGATATTATTGACTTGCCCTAATCGATATGAACCTTGTTTATGTGGATGATTGCCTACATGTTGCCATTTGTGGCTTAACTGTTGATATGACTTTATGGTTGTTCGATAAGGGTTTTTGACATGGTGTGATTTTATGGTTGTATTTGGATCCATAAGTGGGGGAATAAACTTCCCAGGGTGATATTATGATGTTTAAGGAAGATGACTTGCACGAGGGTTTATCCCGAGGAAGTGCAATTATACGACTCCTGATTTACCTATGTTGGGCCAATTATGGCCAGGTCAAGTACATGTGCAAGTAACGAATTATGATTAAGCAAGATGAGATATGAATCATGTACAAGGATACCAAATATGAGTGTTGTGGTCTCACGGTCAACTACATAGTAATTAGGGCTCCCTATGCTATTACTCTATTATGATATGTATGATAGTCACACCTCTCATGTGGTGGTGACTGAAGAATTCTTACGAGATATGACCACACCCAGAGCGGTGTCGGGGTATGACTACACCCATAGTGGTGTGGGGTATGTATGACCACATCCGACGGGATGTTGGGGTATGTATGACTACATCCGACGGGATGTGGGGTATGTTTCCCGGGAGAGTTATTAGCATGGGAGTAGCCAGGCGCCTATAAGTAAAACATGATAAGATGCATATGCATAAGTCAAGGTGGTTGAGTCTTTTGCCTATTGGGATGTCAGAGAGCTGAGATATGATCCCAGTGCTTTGGCTTGTTTGCTAGATGTATGGTAGGGGTATGCTCTGTTATGAACTCACGATGCTATGATTATCTCACTCAGCTATGAGCTGACCCTCTTTTATTCTTCTTCTCTGCTTATGCTATGTGTAAGCAGATCATCAGCAGCAACAGTAGATAAGTGTTAGGTGGGAGAGGAGCTAGAGTTGAAGCCAAGATGAGGTATGGTCTTCAACTATTCTGTGCTTGGACTACTACTCGGGATTTTGGCCAGTGATCCACACCTTTTTGTAAAAATGTTTTGAGAACGTTTTTCATATGCATACTAGTTTCTGATCTAGTGTGAGATATCCACAGGTGTGGAAAGTTGATGATATGTGTATATGTTGTGTAACTGTGTAAGTTGTGACGATTATGGTATGTATAAGTATGGTATGCAGTTGTGGAGTATGAAAAGTGTGTCTATGGCTAAGAAAAGCCAATGCATATGGTTGTTATTATATATGTTTGTGATGAATTATTTTGCAGGATAAGTTGCAAGAACTGTTAGCCCATTACGCGAGTAATTCATGTCGCAATTTTATTTGGGTAAATTTTGATAATTAATGTAACGCCCGAGATTAATTCCGCTGCAATTGTATAAACAATATGATTAGGCAAAACGTATAGGGTAGGGTGTTACAATAGCCACAACTAATTCTGTAAACGTCCTATTTTTCTGCTCGGCTTTACCATTCATTTCTGGTGAATATGGTGCCGTGGTTTCATGAATGATACCATGTGAGCTATAGAATTCCTTGAAGGGATTAGAGTCATACTCTGATCCTCTATCACTCCTAAGTCTTTTTATCTTTCGATTGCACTGATTTTCAAATTCAACCACAAATACCTTGAACATATCAAGGGCTTCACTTTTGTTTTTCATCAAATAAACAAAGCAATAATCAGAGCAATCATCTATGAAAGTGATAAAGTATCTCTTGCCAGACCTAGTTAACGTCCCATCTAGTTCACAAATATCAGAATGAATCAGATCTAAGGGTTCTGATTCTCTACTCACAGATTTATGGGGCGTTTTCGTTATTTTAGGTTGGCTACAGAAATCACATTTATCAAATTCATTCATTGAGAGTTTAGGGATATGTCCTAGCTTGCTTAAATTCTTCACAATTCGTGTGTTCACGTGACAAAGACGAGCATGCCAAACATTCAAATCACACACCATGTAAACTGAAGAATTTATCTTATTAATTTCGACATTCAATTTGAACATCCCATTACATGCATATCCCTTTCCCACAAAACTCCCATTCTTAGTAAGGGTATACAAGTCTGCCCCAATAGTTTGATTAAACCCAGCCTTGTTAAGAAGATATCCCGAAACAAGATTCTTTCTTATCTCTGGAGTGTGCAACACATCCTTGAGCACCATCTTCTTCCCAGAGCTGAAGTTCAGCTCCACTTCACCAGAACCAGCAACCATAGTGGTGTGAGTAGTCCCCAACAACACTTTCTTGTCAGCAGTTGCTTCTGTGTATGTTTTAAACATAGCACGATTGTTACATACATGCTTCGATGCACCTGTATCCAGCCATCATCCTTCTGAGTCACCGGTGAGGTTAACTTCAACGATCATATCCGTGATCATGGCTATCAAATCCTCTTCTGTCAAGTTAACCCTGGCCGCAGCGGCAGGGTTTTGCTTGTTCCGACACTTTTTTGCCATATGACCCGGTTTTCTGCAGTTATAGCAGATAAACGATGGGTCATTCTTAGAGGTTTGGGCCATGACCCTTTGGTTACCTCGAGAGGCACCATTCTGGTGGGGGCAGACCTGCTGGTTCTTACTCTTAAACCCTTTCTGGTTAGGTTTAAGAGCTCTAGGGGTGAGTCGTTTAGCAGTGACGACCATCACCTCTTCTTTCATATCCTGCTTGCGGGACTCTTCCTCAATCCTTAGGCGACACCCAAATCAGCGGTTTAGAAAAAAACCGCAACCCGGGGTGCGTTTTTCTATGAAAACGGCACTGGTAGGGTGCGGTTTTGCAAACCGCTTGGGGCCGGGGCGGTTTGGTTGCAAACCGCACGCCCACCATGCGGTTTGTAATATATATATTTTTTCCAAAATAAATATAAAAAGTGCCATTGGCAGAACTGGTTTAGTTGTTTATTGTGTGCAAGAAGTCTTGGATTTGAATCCCCACCATCTCATTTGAATTTCTTTTAGTTTTTAGAGATTATAAAAAGCAACATGTTGTGGGAGTGATGGATCAAACCGAGATAATAAATAGTTTACTAAATTTAGCAAAACATCTACACCACTCAACTACAACTCTTCTCTTAAAATAATATAATATATTGACAAAGTTTTACTCTTTGAAAGGTAAAAATCCTCAACAATTTTAAAAAACCATAACTTTGTGCTCCAAAATCCGAACGTCATGGACTTTTTTTTTCATTTCACATAACTTTTTAAGGACTACAATTTTTGCTAGGAATGAATTTTCAAAACATGAATTATTTTTGGATATACAGGATTTTGGGAATAGCTTACTTTCCCTTTTTAGCAATCCACGTACATTTCGAAATTATGTCTATGATAAAAGTTGTAGTCCTTAAAAAGTTATGCGAAATGAAATTTTTTTTCATGTTGTTTGGATTTTGGAGCACAAAGTTATGGTTGTCCAAATTTTGACGAAATCGGAAAAAAGCTCATTCGGGGTAGCAAAAGACATTTTTTCGGGACGAAGGTGGGACCCAACTGCCTTCGGCTATTTATGGCTTGCAAGATCTCGAAAAGTTATGCGGAATAAAAAAAATCGCGACGATCGGATACCCGAACACAAAGATACGTTCGTTTGAAGTTTCCACCTAGATAAGGGTTTTTTTTTTAAAAGAGAGACCGCATGGTGGGGGTGCGGTTTGCTCTACCCATGCGGTTTTTATCGAAATACGCCCCTTCCGGTGGCGGTTTTTGCCTAAACCACTGATTCGGGTGGTAGTTTTTTGGAAAATGGTGCTATTTTTGGAATTTTTTCGGGTTTAGTGTTATTTTTAGAACTGTTTTTTTAAATAGTGCTATTTCTGAAAAAATGCCTACGGTTGCATCAACTCACACTCTCCGAAATGGCAGAGCATTGATGGGACCGAAATGGCCTTTAACGCCTCCGATTTCTTGTTGCACAGTCTCATCAAAGAATTTTGCTTCGAACTTGCCAACGTGGTGGTCCGTTTTGGTAACTACGGATGCATCTTGGCCACCACCCAGGATAACATGAAGGTGGCATTGTGAGTGACAGCATTGACCGGCCGCTCAGTTGCATTTGCATAAGTCTTGACAGGGTTAAATCTCTGATGTCACAGAGCTTTGCTGATTTATCAAGAGAAACAGTAATGAATTGGGAGCCATCAGCAGATTTAGCAAGTGAAGTTACTTGTTTCTTATGTCCAACTTCTGGGTCTGCCGCCTGTTGAAGCAATTTTCCTGTCTCGGTATCCCATCTGCGTCTATGTACTACATAGTGAAATGTTTTAGGCTTATTTGATAGGGTTAGTGTTGTAAATGGGTATTGGAGGGTCAGCAAGGAGCTGACAGAAGAAGGACAGCAGCCACTACAGTTCTGCACTGCAATCCTGATCAGACAAGGATTCAATCTCAACATCAGAACGAAGGACTAAAATGGAGAAGAATGGAAGTTTGGAACTGATATGGAACTTTCATATGCGCTGCCGTTTTGTTCTTTATTCTTTGAGATTGTTTAGTGCAGTCTGTTGGTTAATAACGAATCCAAACCTGGCACGTGTTAAGCTTTGGTTAATGGATTTCGTATGACCGTTAATACTGTGTATTAGCCGTTGTGCACCATTATAAAAGAGAAAACCCTAAAGAGAGGACATCAGTTTTTCTGCTGCTCCTCCACCCAAATCTCAGACCTTATTCCGCTTCTCTTATGGTATCAGAGCACGGCGCCACTCAGGCAGCCTGATCCAGCTCGGAGCAGCAGCTTTTAAGTCACAATGAGTGGGAATGAAGAACAACCCATTACTGGGTCAGCAGCACATTCAACTTCAAGTGCAGCGGCTACAGATTCTACACAAGCTATTCTACCCTCTGCAGATTTCCAGTTCGGTAACCCCTTTTATCAAAACCCTAATGAGAATCTTTCTCAATCCATCGTGTCTGAAGTTCTAGATGGTAGTAACTATCAAATGTGGGCTAGATCTTTTCGGATTGCTCTCAAAACCAAGTATAAGCTTGGGTTTATAGATGGTTCTGTTCAAATCCCTGATCCTAGGACAGATCCTAATGGTTATAGAGCATGGGACGCTTGCAATACTGTTGTCCTTTGCTGGATTATCAATTCTCTGCACAAGGACATTAAGCGAAGTGTCCAGAGTCATGAAGTCGCACAGAATCTGTGGGAGGAATTGAGAGACAGGTTTGGTCAAGCTAATGCTGTGAAACTGACCAATTTGGAAGATGAAATTCATGCTTGTAAGCAGGGAAACCTGACCATAACTCAGTATTATACATTGATGAAAGGGTTATGGGAGGAATACTCTAAGTTCAATCCAATAGTACCTTGTACTTGTGCCCCAGGACAGGTTCTCCCATGTCCAGCTGTGGAAGCCTTTAAGGCAAAACAAGAAACAGATTACCTTGTGAGATTTGTGAGAGGAGTCAGTCCTGCATATGATGTTGTGAAGACTCAGCTTCTCATGATGAAGCCTCTTCCAACTGTTGTGGCAGCATATGGGGACCTTCTCCAGCATGAACAAAAACTAAAGTCTGACAAAGGAAGGAACACACAGTCAGTGGCACTTGCATCTTATGGCAAACAAGGGAATGACAGTACTGCTGCAAGACAGTCAACAAAACAAGGAAATGCAGGAGGAAGTGAAACTGGACTGTTTTGCAGGTACTGTAAGAAAACAAATCACAATATAGAAGACTGCTGGAAGTTAAAGAGGAAGAACAAGGAACAAGGTTCTGGATCACACTTTGCTGGGGCAGTAAATGAATCTGAGGATGGTATGCTTGAGACTCAATCAAGCAGTGGAAGTGGAAGTGTCAACTCTGGAGGAAGTGGCAACAACTCTGCCAGCACTGTTAACCTTCAGCTGACTGGAGATGAAATGAATCGACTCAGGTTCTTGCTTCAAGGAGTGACTACTAGTCCTTCACCCTCTCCATCACCACCACACTCACCAAACATTCGTCATGCAGCTTTTTCAGCAGCACAACAGATGCCACAATTTCCTAATGCAGCTGGTAAATATGTTCTCACCTCATATGTTCATTGTCATTCAGCCTCACTTGTTCCAACATGGATTTTAGACACTGGTGCCTCAGACCATATCATTTGCTCTAAGAATTTCTTTACCACATGCAAACCAATACAGGGAGTGTCAGTTTTCTTACCAAACAGCACCAAAGTCTTAGTCACACACATTGGATCAGTTAGGTTGCCATTAGGAATCCTGTTGAACAATGTTTTGTTAATTCCCAGTTTTACTTTCAATCTTGTGTCAGTTAGTAGATTGACACATGATCTACCAATTTCCCTCACCTTTCAATCTGACTCTTGTGTTGTCCAGGACCTAGTAACCAACAGGATGATTGGCTTGGCAAGGCAAAGTAGGGGTCTATACCATTTAATGTCCAGTTTAGAGAGTGAAATCACACCTTCAGTAGCTTCAGTCTACAATTTCCAACCTTAGAAGATTAACCTTTGGCACTGGCGTTTAGGGCATCCTAGTTCCAAGAAGATACAGTTGTTAAAGCTTTATAATCCCATAGTTAGACATGAAACAGTGAAACATTGTGATGTCTGTCATTTTTCTAAACACAAGAGATTGCCTTTTATTTTGAGTGAACATAGAGCAAATGATGTCTTTGATTTGATCCATGTGGACATATGGGGGCCTTTGGCAGTTGAATCATATGATGGTTTTTCTTATTTCCTCACTGTGGTTGATGATCATTCTCGTGCTGTGTGGACTATTCTTATGAAACACAAATCAGAAACCATGTCTTTTCTACAGAATTTCTGTGTCATGGTGAAGAATCAGTTTTCTAAATCTGTAAAGACTATAAGAAGTGATCAAGGTAGGGAGTTTCATATGACTGAATTCTATGAAGAACAAGGAATAGAGCACCAAATGTCCTGTGTAGCCACCCCAGAACAGAATGGGAGAGTTGAAAGGAAACATCAGCATATATTGAATGTGGCAAGAGCTTTAAGGTTTCAATCTGGTATCCCTCTACAGTTTTGGAGTGATTGCATACTTCATGCAGTGCATCTAATAAACAGGTTGCCTACCCCTATCCTAGATAACAAGAGTCCCTTTGAACTACTATACAAACAGCCACCTCCTCTTGATCACTTGAAGGTTTTTGGCTGCTTAGCCTATGCTTCTACCTTGAGCAGTGGTAGAACTAAGTTTCAGCCCAGAGCAAGACAATGTCTCTTCCTAGGATATCCTTTTGGCATCAAAGGGTATAAACTCTTTGATCTGACTTCCCATGAAGTGTTTATGTCCAGGGATGTGACATTTTATGAAGATATTTTCCCTTTTCATGGGCTGGTTGATGATTCAGATGACACACCAGTCTTCCCTGATTTACCTACAGTCATCTTTCCTGATGTCCAGGCTCATGGGGGCCAACCTACTTCATCTGCTCCTATCCCATCAACCTCAGTTGATGAATCTTCTTCTCCTTCTTCTTCTCCTTCCCCACAGCCTTCACCTCATCACTCACTGACAGAGGAAGACCTCTCAACAGATGAAGACTTTGCTGATGCTGAGCCTGACTATCAGGAGGAATCTGATGATGATGAATTGTTACCAGGAGATGAACTGGATGACAATGATCTTCCTCCTAGAAACAGAAAGCCACCTGTATGGCACAAGGACTATGTCACAACCATTAATCAAATTAGTCAATATTGCATGACTAATTATGTTTCTTATCATCAATTTACACCTCAACAGAAGAGGTATGCAATGAGTCTTGTTGCTTTTATGGATCCTCAGTCATACAAGGAAGCAGCCAAGGAACATCATTGGGTGAAAGCTATGGAAGAGGAGTTAAATGCCTTGACTGAAAACCACACTTGGGATCTGGTGACTCTGCCATCAGGGAAAAGAACTATTGGCTGCAAGTGGGTGTTCAAAACCAAACTTAAACCTGATGGATCTGTTGAAAGGTATAAAGCAAGGTTAGTTGCTAAAGGATTTACTCAAATCTATGGCATTGACTTTCTTGATACCTTTTCACCTGTTGCTAAAATCAATACAGTTAAGACATTGTTAGCTGTTGCAGCAGCTAGGAACTGGTGTTTACATCAAATGGATGTCTCCAATGCATTCTTGCATGGAGACTTGGAGGAGGAAGTCTATATGACTCCACCTCCTGGATTGGAGGGAAGTGAAGGTAAGGTCTGCAGGCTTAGGAAATCCTTGTATGGATTAAAACAGGCCAGTAGGCAGTGGTTTGCCAAACTGACCTCTTCATTACTGAAGAATGGTTTTTCTCAGTCATCTTCAGATTACTCCATGTTCACAAAGAGGGTACAAGGCAGGATGGTCATTCTACTTGTATATGTAGATGACATCATTTTGGCAGGTGAAAAGCTTGATGACCTTGAACTGGTGAAGCTCTATTTGAAAAGAAGTTTTAAAATCAAGGATCTAGGAACTTTGAAGTACTTCCTGGGACTTGAGATTGTGAGGAATGCTGATGGAATTGTAGTTAATCAGAGAAAGTACTGCACTGAGTTGCTTGGGGACACTGGTTATGAGGATGCAAAGGAGACATTGACTCCTATTGATATGAAAGTGAGACTGAGCTCAAGAGAAGGGACTCCCATTGATGATCCAAGGAGCTATAAGAGATTGATTGGAAGGTTACATTACTTAACCATAACCAGACCAGACATATGCTACACAGTGCAGCAGTTAAGTCAATTTCAGCGTAACCCTCTTGACACACACATGTAGGCAGCACAAAGGGTTCTAAGATACCTGAAGAAATCTCCAGGGCAAGGGATTCTGTTCAGCAGCAACACAGACTTCACCATCACTGGTTACAGTGATTCAGACTGGGCAGCATGCCCAGATACCAGGAGATCAATCACATGTTTTTGCACATATTTTGGGAATTCATTACTTACCTGGAAAAGCAAGAAGCAGACCACTGTGTCAAGGTCTTCTTCTGAAGCAGAATATAGAGCTTTGGCTCACTTGGTCTGTGAAATACAATGGTTGAAGGGACTGTTATCAGAGTTGGCAGTTCAAGTAAGAACTCCTATTACTGTCTACTGTGACAACAGGTCAGCAATTCATATTGCTGAAAACCCTGTTTTTCATGAGAGAACAAAACATATCGAGATAGATATGCATGTTACTAGAGAAAGAATTAAGACTGGCATGATTAGGCTGTGTCATTTGCACACTTCAGATCAACTTGCTGACATTTTTACTAAGGGAGTCAGCAAGTACAGGCTGCTGGAGTTGCTTGGCAAGATGGGAGTTATTGATGTTTACTCGCCATCTTGTGGGGGCCTATTGGAGGGTCAGCAAGGAGCTGACAGTAGAAGGACAGCAGCCACTACAGTTCTGCACTGCAATCCTGATCAGACAAGGATTCAATCTCAATATCAGAACGAAGGACTAAAATGGAGAAGAATGGAAGTTTGGAACTGATATGGAACTTTCATATGCGCTGCCGTTTTGTTCTTTATTCTTTGAGATTGTTTAGTGCAGTCTGTTGGTTAATAACGAATCCAAATCTGGCACGTGTTAAGCTTTGGTTAATGGATTTCGTATGACCGTTAATACTGTGTATTAGCCGTTGTGCACCATTATAAAAGAGAAAACCCTAAAGAGAGGACAGCAGTTTTTCTGCTGCTCCTCCACCCAAATCTCAGACCTTATTCCGCTTCTCTTAATGGGTGGAACTAAAATCTCTGACCCAGCAGTTTGAAAGAAGGGAAGGCTCCAGTTTTGTCAAATCGATTCGAGAGAGACCATCATACAGATCGAAAATACTCCCTTTTTTTCCCTGTACGAGCGAGCGAGCTCCATGAATGCGCTACGGTTCAGCTGCCGGCAGCTCCAGCAATCCGGCCGTGCCACTTCCAAAGCCATAACAGGGGTTGCCTCCTTCAGTGCCTACTGTAGAAGTAGAACTTCCCCTCCCGCTCTTTCTTCGGCTTCACCCGACTCGTTGGCCAGTAGGGTATGGAGGTCAGGCCATCCGTCAATCTCCATTGTTAAGGTGATCGAGCAATGGCTCGACGAAGCCAAACAAGTGAAGCAATCTGAACTCCAGCAACTCATCAGGGACCTCCGCCGCCACCGCCGCCAACACCAAGCTCTCCAGGTTTCTTCCAATCTTTTTCTTATAGCTGATTTTTCGCCCATAATCGAATGTTATACGAATTTCGATTCTTTTCCTCTGTAAAAAAGAAAGTTAGTGGCTTTCAGTGCCGAGATTCTGCTTTCAATCGAGAATTCATGAGAACTTTGGGGTTGGCTCTAGTGGTACTGTGGCTCCATTGGATTCTGTTAGGTTTTCCCTTTAAGCAGCATATTGGATACTGTGGTGTTAGTAAAACGTTGTTACAATCTGCTATAAAGATCCATACTTTCGAAGGGTTCTGTTCTGTTGGGTCTAATCTCATGAGACTTTCTTTGTGGTTCCAATCAATGAACCTTTTGAATTTGTATTTCGTTTGTTAGTTATCGGAATGGATGAGGGATCAAAGCTGCTACAATGATTCTCCTGGAGACATTGCTGTTCGTTTGGATTTGATCTCAAAAGTCCGAGGCTCGGAGCAAGCAGAGCAAGCATTCGAAGCCATTCCCGAAAACATGAGGAACTTCCAAGTCTATGGCGCTCTCTTAAACTGCTACTCGCGGAAGAAATGCGTGGAGAAAGCAGAAGCCACCATGGACAAGATGAGGGAGTTGAATTTTCTAAAAGCCCCACTTCCATATAACGTAATGCTGACACTCTACTTCCACACTAAGAACCACGAGAAGCTCGATGCCCTAGTGAAAGAAATGGAAGAAAACGGCATTGCTTGCGGTATCTACACCTACAACATCCAGTTGAATGCTTATGGTGCAACTTCCAGGTTTCAGGAAATGGAGGAACTTCTGGGCAAGTTGGAAAGAGACACAGTTGCCACGGTGGACTGGCATTCTTATTTCGTTGGGGCTAGTGCTTACCTAAAAGCTGGAGAGAAGGAAAAGGCAGTGGCGGTGATGAAAAAGCTGGAAGGGTTAGTTACTCACAACTCCAGGAAATTCTGCTATGAAGTTCTTATCACTTTGTATGCAAATGCTGGGGATTTGGAACAGGTGTGTCGTATATGGGATCTGTACAAGCAAATGGGGAAGATTTTCAACTCGGGTTATCTATGCATGATAAGTTCGCTCCTGAAGTTGGATGAAATTGCTAGAGCTGAAAATGTCTGGGAGGAATGGTTATTGAAGAAAAGATTATATGATGTTCGAATAGCGAATCAGATGGTCATAGGTTATTCGAGGAAAGGTCTCTGGCGGAAAGCTGAGGCACTTGTGAGCCAAATAACAGAGAATGGTGGAAATCCAGATGGAGTCACATGGAACTGTTTGGCTGTAGGATATTGTGTTGGTGGGAAAATGGACGATGCGGTAGCAGCATTGAAGGAAGCAGTAACTGTAAAAATGCCGGTTGGACATAAGCTGAAGCCTGAAACTCGTACTATGGCTGCTTGTATTGAGCATTTGAAAAGTCAGGGGGAGATAGAAGCAGCAGAAGAGTTTTTGGAGAAAGTTGCAGAGGATTGTCACTTTCCAGTCGCTGCTCTGAATAGGTTGGCAGGTTACTTGAAAGATGAAAGCCAGAACGCCCTACCTCTGGACGAGATGGGAGCCGATATGCCGACTCTCGGTGATAAAGAAACAGCACAGTAGCCATGGGGTTCAAGCAGTAGGATAGCATCAAATAAATGACTATGTGGTCCTCGGGCTGAACTCATAGTTGGATTGCAGAGGACATCGGCAGTGGGCAGCGGCTGTAGTTTTGAATTGAGGTCTAACTTTGGTATGGTAGCCTGATTACAAATCATCATCTTATTATATAAACGTGTATTCAGCTAGCATCATTCAAATTTTACGATAAGATGATGATTTATGTCAAATTATATACCTTATGCCATGCATCGAGTAGGGTTTCTTATTGTCAACCAGTCATCCTTCCACCAAAGAAGTGTGATGAACTGATGATGCCCACACTTGACCACTCATCTGTGTGATTTTTCTCCATCTCTAGCATAGGGATGGCAACGGGTTGGCTCGGGGCGGATAGTGCATATCCGTTACCCTACCCAAAATAGTTCGGTTTTTACTCATACTCACATAAGAAATGGGCCGAAAATCAAAACTATGTCTATTTCCGCTCGGGTTCTACGGTTATCCATGGTGAAATAAATATGCATGTATGTTAATATTCACACATATTCTCACGTTACATAAGATGAAAAGTACGACAAATATTTCTTTAGGATGAAGAAAATTAATTAAAGCAACACAATTTCATGAAAATATTATATTTATATGCTAAATATAAAATATGTTATAGAAAAATAATGATGATTTTTAGACAAATTACATGTACATGTGTATAATCGGGCGAGTTCGGGTTGGATAGTGAGAAAATCATGTCCACCCATTACCCTCAATATTCGGGTTCGGGTTTTACCCGTACCCAATAAAAGTACTTCGTGTTCGGGTTTTAATCTACCTGATAAGGTCGGATTCAGGCGGATATTCACGTTTACAGATATTTTTGCCATCCCAACTCTAGCGTCATCTTTTAGTTGAGGATATGAAAATTATTAGTTTTGGCAACAAGGAGGTGCAAATTCGAGGAGGGTGCAAGTTCAGGGGTAAATTGCAAGGGGGTACAAATTGGTGGAGGGTGTAAGTGGATGGGTAAATTGTTGTTTGGATGAAAAAGTAGGAGGGTGCAAATATATATTTTATTTTTCCAGGGTATTAGCTTGCATTAAACAAGAATAGATAGTTACATTATACCCACCTCCCGAAAGAGCCAGACACAAAAATCAAACCCAGAACAACGATTGGGAAACAAAGAAAGGGCCTTCTTAACCACCAAATGGAACCCCGCAGATTGGGAGATGCTAACCACCGGCAACGTATCTCCTCATAAACCACCCCGCCACGAACATCAACCACCACCCCTGCATTCACTTTATCAAGCACAACCTGCAGTTCATGGCCCAATGCTAGACACCACTGAATCGCTTCACGAATCCCCAGAAGTTTCGCCATTCCCGGATCATCAACTCCATCAAACAACAACCCTCTGGCGAGCACCACCGCACCTGTTTCATCCCACAGAACAAGCCAGAGGCCGCATGAGATCATGCGCAAACTGTCGCATCAACATAGCACACCACACCTTCCGCGACATTGCCGATATTACCACCTGGCAGGTTCATCTCCATCGGACCTACCTCCCTCGGGTTCTCGTCCTCCACACTGCCTCTTGACTCCCATTCTGAAACCTTGGCGTGGAATTGCCTACTTAAGGCCGCAAATAACATCTGCACACCTACAAAAGTAGACAAATTCTTGCTCTTCCATATCCGCTAAAGTAAACAAACAATGCGCACAATCCGACCCGAAGAATCATTCCGCTCAATGAAGCGCCTAAGAAAAACAGCCAGGTTCAGTCTCGGGATATCAACCATAGCCTGACCCAAACCTGCCGATTTCCATAGCGCCACAGCGACCGGACATTCCAGGAACAGGTGTTCGAGAGTTTCCTCCTCTGCCCAGTAGACCGGACATCTAGCAAAAACTGGAATGTCCCGACTTCGGAGACCCTCCATGGTGGGGACCATCCTATTGAGCACTTGCCATAGAAAAAACCTCAACTTAGGTTGAATCGGGAAAGCCCAGACTTTCCTCCATAAAGCCATGTCAACCAGCTGCGCCTCATCTTTTCCACGCGATCATTTGCGATCTAACATATCTGCTAACAGATAGCCTGAATTGACTGAATAAATCCCATTAGGTTCTCGGAACTAGATAATTTTATCCCGCCTCGGCACCCGGGGAAGCGGAATCGCCCAAATTGCTCGACAAGTCCTCTCAGAAAAATTACCTCGCAGACAATCCTTACACCATGTCCCACTATCTAAGTTTATCAAATTAGAAACTAGGGCCTCACCCAAAGGAGCCGCACCGAGAGCCATTTTGGGAGCCTCCGGATGGATGCGAGGGAACCACTAAGTCTATATAATTTGGACGGATTCTCCATTACCGACCTGCCAACAAAGCCCTGCCCTCAGGAGTTAGCAGCCATGCAACACACTCCTCCAACCCCAAGAGGGCCGCGAACCAGCCTTGCCCGTGAGAATCGAACCATTATGAAAGTATTTTCCCCTGTAGACGCACGCTAAGAGTGAATCCGGATCCATCAGAATCCGCCACGCAACTTTAGCCAGAAGCACCTGGTTGAAAAGTTCAAAATGTCGCAACCCAAGACCACCCTCATGCTTACTCTGATAGAGCCTCCGCCATGACATCCACGACATATTGGATCTACCCTCTGAATAACCTTACCAAAATTGGGCCATGTGCTTGTACAGCCGCCGGCATAACGTGAACGACAACTTAAAATAAGCCATCACATGGGCCGGCAATGCCGATGCCACCGATTTAAGAAGGGTCTCCTTTACTACCCAAGATATAGAAGTTGTAGTTTCCACCCCTGCAACCGACTGAGCAAAGCCTCTTCAATGTACCGAAAGGTTTCCGATTTTGATCCTGCAATCAAAATTGGTAACCCCAGGTACTTATCATGTACACCAATCACACCGACCCCCAGCCTCTCCGCCATCTCATGAATATCCTCATTGGATATATTACGACTAAAAAAAACGCCGACTTCTGCAAATTCACCTTCTGTCCGCAGAGCTCTTCATACTCCCTCAAAACCGCAATGAGCGCAGAACACTCATTCTGCGATCCACGAAGAAACAAGTAAGAATCATCAGCAAAGAGAAGGTGGGACACGCGTGGTGCCATGGGATTCACCCTGACCCCTGCAATCGTTTATTCGCAATAGCCTGTCTGAGGAGAGTCGCAAGACCCTAAGTACACAACACGAAAAGCAAGGGTGACAACGGATCTCCCTGGCGCAGCCCTCTAGACGGCTTAAAATACCCATGTGGTTTACCATTCATCATGACTGAGAATGACGGAGTCGAAATGCACTCCTCGATCCACCTGATCCAAGTTTCCCCAAATCCCAATTTTTTCAAGACGCTAGTAAGAAAGCCCATTCAACCCTGTCATAGGCCTTTTCCATGTCAACCTTAAGGGCCATATACCCTTTCTTCCCTTTAGTCATGATATTGAGATAGTGCATGATCTCGTGCCCAATAAGAATATTATTGACGATCTAACGGCCTTTAGTGAATGCGTTCAGCTCCGGAGACACGATCCGCGTTAACTGAACAACCATTCGATTCGCCATGATCTTCGAAATAATCTTATAGACAAATTGCCTCATATTCTCTACCACATCCACTTTAGGGATCAAGGTTAACCACGTATGGTTAAAACTACGCAGACTACGACCATTACGAAAAATGCACTAACTGCAGCGATCACCGAATTCCCCACAATCCCCCAAAACGATTTGAAGAACTTCCATGTAAACCCATCCACGCCCGGTGCCTGAGTAGATCCCATGGAAAAGACTGTACGTTTGATCTCCTCCAGAGTGACCAATGCAGTAAGCTCCTGATTCATGGCTTCCGAAACCAGTCTTTCCAAAGGCAACTGGTCAACCCGCCCCTCCAGATTTCACCGATTAATCTCCGAGGAGAAAAGACGAGAGTAGAAACCCTCCGCAACCTCCCTTTATCACCATCCTCTGTCGTCCACGTCCCATCGTTCCTCTGTAATCTCTCCACATAATTCTTCTTACGCGGGGTTCGCGTCACTGCATGAAAATACAAAGAATTGCAGTCCACCGCACTCTTTATTTTTGCTGCTAAAATAGCTCTTCCTCCGCCCATTTGCGGGTAAGATCAGCCTTCAAAGAGTTAATCTAGTCCCAGTCCATTGGTTTGACTGTAAAAATACCCTAGAGATAGACATTTTTAATGGTACTTGATCACATGAATCTTATAATTGTTGAAAAATGGATTTGATTGACAATTGGACCGAATTGGGCCAAATAAGTAATTTACCTAACGTATAAATTTGTTTTACGCAGTAAACAAAATTGTTGCGTGAGATGTAAAAGTGTGTTACGTTCTTTTTTTAAAAAGACACGAGAGTGTGAAATTTTTATATATGGATGTCATCTTGTACAATAGAGGTAATCCAATTTTAAGGAATTTTTTTAATAATGAACCAAATTTGCGAAAAAGCATATATTTGATCCATTATTCATAAGTAATGAAAATTTTATCAACACATAATTAAATTATTTACTATTACATAACTAATAAATTAAAATATCTATCACATTTCAAAGATATATTTTTCTCCCACTCTTTCCTCCACTTTCTTCCATTAAACAAAATTTTCCTTCCCCTCAAAATTTTTGTCCTTTCCTTTTCCCTCCCCTCCAACTCAAGGTGGCAACAATCCTCCGCAAATGACAAGAGAAACATCATATGGTAAAGAAAGCTTGAAGCATCATTTGCCAAGGCTAAGAATATATAGATTGAATCTCCTATAAAAAATTTCATAATATGAAGAAAGGGGGTAAGGGTTGTCGTGGTCGAGGGAAGAGATGAAGATCTTAACACTGAATACCAGAGGGCTTTTTGCAGAAAGTAAGTATTTGCTTTGCTATAAAACTAATAGGGTTAGTTTCACTAGGAAGCCCAAACTATAAAAAAACATGTAATTTGTGTCATAAACTATTCAAAATGACAATCGTGTCCCCTCGTTTGATACTTTTGTGCCATTTGTGTCCCGATATTTTTATTGACCATTAAAGATAACAGTTGACCAAATGAGAGTCAAAACAATTTTGACTTTTGCTGATGTGGGAAAAACGTGGAAGCCACGTAGATGCCACATCATTAACTCATTAAATAATTTTTTTAATTAAAAATTAAAATCAGGAGAAAAATACACGACTGGTTCTTCCTCTTCCTCTCCATCGAAAGCAACTGGCCTCCATCTTCCTCTCCAATTTGGGCGAGGGTTTCTCGATGGCACACAAGCCCATTCGAATCTGGAGACTCGGGCGAGATCTACCTCTCTCGCCACATCCAACATCGCCATCAACATCATCCCTGCGTGTTAAAGAGGATGGAAGGATGTAGAGAAAAAAAATCTAATTATCGGCACCCTTTTCCTGCATCTTCTGACCCACCTCTAGTTAGGGCGGATTCCCTGAGATGATTGCCATGGAGAGACTGAATCTGGGTTTCAATCGATGGAGTTGGGAAGCACTGCAACGACCAACGACAGGGACAAGTGCTACAACCTAGAGGGCGAGGAGACCCCCAAATATCTTCCTTGGATTCGACTTCTTAAGTCCCTTATCCGGCTTCTTCCTCTACTTCTTCATTTCCGCTCTTATTGGGATTTCTTGGTTTCGTTGTTCATAAGGTATTCTGGTTTCCGGAAAAGATGCAAATTCGTTATTCGTTGGATATTCTGGATTTCATTTGGATTATGGAATACCTGTAGAGACGGGATGGCAACATGCATCTGAGTCTCCGACGTAGAGAGTAGCCATTAGAGAAGTGGGGAAAGAATAGTTGGGGGAAATAAAGAGGGATTCTGTGGTGGGAAAGAACAGTTGGGGATGGCTAAGGAGTTCTGGACTTGCCTAGCTTTGCCAGTTCTCCGCCTTACCCTAGCCACCAAAATGGATCGACGGTGGCCAGACTAGGGGAGTGGCAAAAAGAGGGGAGGAATCTTGTGAGAGATGGGTAGATTTCAAATGGAGATCTTGTGAGGTTTATTTTTGTTGGGGTTGTTGGAGTGGTGGAGGGGAGAGGAGGAGGTAGTGCGGACGATGCGGAGGCTTGGAGGCGGAGGGGGTGGTGGTCGGTGGGTTTTTAGAAGGGTTTGCGGCAGGCGTGGATTGGTGGGATGAGGAGTAAAAAGAATAAAAGAGTATTTTTTATTTTTTTGACCCTTTTAATGTAAAAATAATCCACATCTGCTGACACATCAGTAGTCAAATTGTTCACCGTTGAAAACTAACAGTCAACTTTAACAAAGTTAACGAAGATGAAAGTTCATGCCAGGATTGTCATATTGAATAGTTCAGGACACAATTGATACTTTTTACATAGTTGGGTTCTTCTAGTAGAATTAGCCCAAATAAATAAGTATAATACAAATATAGTAGCTATTTTAGCACCAAAGGTAACAGAATAAGAGACTCAGAAACTAATAAAGAAATAGTTTCCTAACTGGAAAATAGAAGTTAAATACAATTCCTTGGGTTTAGGGAAAATTTGATAGATTTGGAAGCCTAAGCTTCAACTTAGAGTTCTTCACTCTTCTGACATGTTCATTCAGGTGCTGGTGTGTGTTGGTGGGAAGGGGTTTAATTCTTTCTTTGCCACATTTGCCAATGCATTGATAGGCTTGTCTTGTATGAAGAAATAAAGAGATTGAAAGTTAGTGCAGGAACCTTGGATACTACTAGGGGATTTTAATTATGTCAGAAGCCTTAAATTCCTCACAAGTATGTGTGAGTATGACTGCTTTGATTCTTGGATCATTGATTTGGAATTATAAGATCACCATGTCACGAGGCCTTGGTTCACTTGGCTAAATAAATAAGTACGGAATCCCAGTGCTAGGAGGTTGAAAAGGGTTCTAGTAAATCTTGATTGGCTTGATAAATTCGATGATAGCTGTGTCCACTTTCAAATCCCTGGATTTTCCATCACTACCCTATGGAAATTGAAGTTCCTGACTCGTTAAAACACGACTTCGAACAATGGCCAAGTGTAACCAATGAAAGGGACTGCATTATAGTGACACAAGTAATAAATATCCAATCCACGGGTCGCTAGAGTTATTATTACTCAGCTTCAGTTCATTATCTGGCAAACCAGATTAAGATTTGATTAACTAAACTACTCTACAAGCTAAACTAGGTATAACTACTAATTGCAGGTTGGAAACTCACTTAGGTATGATTCCCTCTAGCTCTTCAATAAGTTCCAAATTGTAGTTTCCTTCGATCGTTTACTGTTGATTAAACTGCAGAAGATCCTAAATTAGCTTGGAATATCTTAAGCTAACCAAGCCCTTTTCCGGATAGAATTCTAAGGCGATTCACACAGATCTCCACTACGTGGAATGAATTCTAGTACAAAGCCAGTGATTTGACTGACTCTCGATTAATCAATTCATTCCTATCAATTGAAGAAGCTCTATCAACCTTATCAGATTCTATATATCATAGGTTCAAGCAGAAGTCAAGAGAATATGATCAGGATTCAAATGACTCAACAAATCATGTCTCAATTGATTAAAATCAAACAGTATGCCATCCAAAGATTCATACAAGAAAGATCCTAACACATGGAACTATGGTTCCTCAACACCTAATGGGCCGTTTACTTGCCATTCCATTTCTGTTAGCTGCCACAACAGAAAACAAAATTAAAATGAAAACGAAGCTGTCATTTCCTGGAAAACAAAACCTGAAAAAACCTTGTTTAGCTGAGAATTTTGGTGAGTTCTGAAACTGAGTTCTAAAAAGAAAACCTGTTTAGTTGCTTCATTCTGTTTTCTGATTCTTGATTATCATACAACCCTAGCCATGATTATAATTTTTAATTCGAATTAAATAGTTTTTAAACTACAAATAAACACAATACAAGTACAACATCTTATATTAATTAAGTACTAGTACAACATAAAAATTCAAATAAGTCCAGCTTGAAAGTCATCCCACAACTTGTTTGCTATTCCATCTCGTCGTGCATCCATGGCTCGAGTTTGGCTTGAACTATGATTATATGCTTCTCGTTCTTGTCCTCCTTGCACTCCATTGGCATTCTCCCCCGTGCAATAATTTTGAGCACCTTCAAACAGAGTGTCGTCACCAGAGTGGATCCTAATAAAGTTATGTATAACACAGCATGCAAGAACAATGTGTGCTTGTTTCTTGAGATCGAAAGGAGGCATATGCTTCAAAATGGGGAATCTAGCCTTCAAAACTCCAAAACAACGCTCGATAACATTGCGTAGAGATGAATGATAATAGTTAAAAAGTTGTTTACGAGTCTTTGGTCCACCTCCACGATCGATATCTTGAAAATGACATGCTTCTTTTGTCTTATATGGCGCTAGAAACCCAGGTATGTTTGCATATCCAGAATCAACAACATAATACTTACCTATAAGATATAAAATCAATTAGTCATATGAGATGTGTACTATAATTACTAAAATAAAGAGACAATCATTTCGTACCTCGTGGTGGCATGGGAAAGTTGTTAGATGGGTTGGAAACTGTTTCAGTAAGAATTCTTGCATCATTTGATGTACCCTCCCAACCAGCCATCACAAAGGTAAAGAGCATATCAAAAGAATAAACAGCCATTACATTCTGAGTAGTAGTCGTCTTCCGTCCTCGATATGTAATCTGCTCACCACTGCGTCAATATGAACTCCATCTATTGCTCCGATGCAATCCTAAATTCATGTGAGTAAGTGTCATAATTAAAGTACATTGGAATATTAATCCTCAATCATAAAGAGAATTGCTTACCTTGAAATATGGATCATGTTTTGAATCAATTATTCTTTCGGGAACAACTTCCAAATTTGGGGGAACAATGACCCTGTTTGCAAGCTTCACCACTGCTTTCAACACTAGATTAAAGTACTTTGAGATGGTTGCAGTAGAATGTTGAAACCGTTCTGCAAGGTCGCGAAATTCATTTGCGTGACCTATAGTCTTGAGGAAGATTGCAACTTGTTCTTCGATCATCACATTAGTTGTATCCTTCAACCCACCATGCTGCTTCAATTCCTCACACAATGCAAAGAAAATTTCTTTATCCATTCGGAGTGATTCATATATCCTAATCGGATTCCCACAGAGAAGTTCTTGAACCCAAGCATGTCCTGTTTTGTCTGAGGTTCTACATGGCATCCTAACAGACTTAGATCACTCATTCTCCAACAAAGCCACAAGCATTATGAACTTCAACTCTTCATCAGAATCAGAATCTGAATCTAAATTCATAAGTTCTGCAATGCATAATAACTTCATTAGAAATGCATAATACCCCAAATACAAGTTATATAACACTCAAACATTCAACTTAGTTCATAAGATTCTTACAATAAGAAAACATAATATTAAAAGTCATCAAACATCATACTAAAATTCATCAAACATCACAGTAAGAACTCATCAAACACTCAACAAACAAATGCCACTGCAGTTCTCAACAAACACTCATAGTCACACTAAACTCAACAACCATTCTTTCCTTCTCCTCTCTGTCATACGCAAGAAAAGTCCTCTCTTCAGTGGACAATCATGTAGAACATCGAAAGCCTTCACAAATACATTAGCCTCCACCTCCATTTCATCTAATAAATTTATGCATTCAGTCATAATGTCAAACTCCTTATCCTGTGAAGATACATCATGCATAGGTCCTCCAACCGAAGAGTCGGCCTCCTTGGCTTCACGCCTCTCACTCTTCCTTTTAGAGTCTTCAGCCATGCTGATTATGGCATTCTCCACTGCATTAGTAAAGCCAGATTTGGCTGCTTTTCTCTTCTTTCCTTTACCCTTCACTTTGGGCAACGTCTCCTTGGCACAACCAGAGACTCCACCCACTTTTTCTTCACCATCAAGATCCACATCATTTGCTTTGCTAGGTCCAGCACTACTATCTGAGACCTCGTGAGTAGAAGCAATAACATTCGCACCAGAGGCAGTTGTATCACCAAATAATATGGATAGGTTTTCATACTCTGGACATCCATGCTTCCTAATAGTCCCCATCATCTTGTATCGCTGCAAATGCAACATTCTAATCAATTCCTCTTTCCTAATTACTACTTTCAATTCAATCACAATGACGAAAAATGTCAATTACCTCGTTCCACACCTTCCACTGCTCATCAGAGGTAGCAATCCTTCCTATTACAGAAGAGTAACTAATTCCAGTCTGACTGATTAAGTCCTTGAATTCCCGGTGTTTCCTCCTCATCAAATTAAATTTATTCTTCAACTGTTCGGTGACATAGTCCTTGTTGAACTTAATCTTCAACCCATTTTGAATGTTGGACCATCCCAATTTAGTGAAAGTTGTCGTATGTTTGTTCCCCTTCTTTACTTCCTCGAGCATCAAAGCAATGAAATACTCGACTACTTTATCAGGCCAAACCTCGGCTCCCTCAAGTATGACACAATCATTATTGTTTTCGACATCAATATCAGCCATCGCTTATCACGCTACAATTCAATACGAAATAAGATATCACCAACAAATTGACATCAAACAAAACAAAAGAAGACAACATCATTTGCAATCAAAACAATAAAGTAACAAATCTGTCCATTGTTACTATTTCCATTCAAACTCAGCAGCACAAAACATGACCAAACCGCTCCAATTCATCATCACAAGCAAGCATGGATTGGTCGTTGGCAGGAAGAGTAAGTACCTGGAATGGATCGACAACAGGCAGAGGAAGATGTGTGGCTGGAGCTTCTCTGTTGGAGGAAGTCAGGGCGCCGACTGATGCTTCTACTTCTTACGGGTCGCTAGCAGGAGATGCTGGAAGGAGAGGAGGATGATGCGTGGCTGGAGCTTCTCTGTTGGAGGAAGTCAGGGCGCCGACTGCTGCCTTACCTTGCTTACGGGTCGCTAGCAGGAGAGGCTGGAAGGAGAAAAAGATGATGGCGGCGGGGTGTCTGGGGGTAGGGAATGGCGGGGTTGGCGGCAGAACGAAGGGTCGATCTTGGTTTCTTGGTTGCAGGCTCGTGGGAGGAGAGGCTGGAAGGGAGAGGAAGGGAATGGCGGCGGGATATCTGGGGGTAGGGAATGGCGGGGTTGGCGGCAGAACGAAGGGTCGATCTTGGTTTCTTGGTTGTAGGCTCGTGGGAGGAGAGGCTGGAAGGGAGAGGAAGGGAATGGCGGCGGGATATCTGGGGGTAGGGAATGGCGGGATTGGCGGCAGAACGAAGGGTCTAGCTTGGTTTCTTGATTGCGGGCTCGTGGGAGGAGAGGCTGGAGGGAGAGGGAGATGATGGCGGCGGGGTGTCTTGGGGTAGGGATTAGGGAATGGCGGGGTTGGAAATGGGAGGAGAGGCCGAACTGACGAAAATATTCTTCTAGGGTTATGGTGGCAAAACGGCGGCGCTTAGAAGCTCGGAGGAAAAAGAGGCAAAAAAGTATCCGTGGTGAATCGAACGCGGGTCGATTCTTGGATTAGTATGTTTTCCGCTGGGAAACAGGGGATAACCCGTCCCATTATTTTCGGAAAACAAGTATTTACCATTTTCCCAAAGCTTTCTCATTTGTAATAATTGGGTTTTTTCAGGGAAAATGGAATGGTCAAGTGAACATGTTTTTTGTCATTTGTTTCCTGATTTTCATTTTTTAAACAGAAAACAGAAAATGAAATGGGAAGTGAACAAGGCATAAGTGAAGGGAAGTTACTCCATAGAGAAGAGAGAGAATGTAGAAAGTTTATCTAGATCTTCAATCTCCATCTCCAAGCTTGATTCCCGAGCTCCAATGGTGAAAAAATCTTCCAAAATAGCTCCAAAAATGATCCCAAGTTGCTCTTTCTCTAGTGTTCGTCCCTTGGGTGTTTGGGATCCAAAACCCAACTCCCCCCCATAAAATCGCAGAAATCGGACATACCCGAGTAGGGGGAGAAACACGGTCAGGAACATGGTCGTGTTTAGTCCTGCCCGTGTTTAGTCTCGCCTGTGTTTTGCATCCCTTCAGCAGTCTTCACAAGAGAGGCTTGGCATAGAAAACATTGGCAAGTGCTAGACAAAACACGGCTGTGTTATTAGGGAAGTCTGCATGTGTTTGCTTCTGGATCGTCACAATGCTCGACATAATAAAATCTGGCGAGTGCCAGATGAAACACAGACGTGCTTTGTGGAGAGTCTCCCTGTGTTTCTTTCTCATCTACACTTTTGGGAGGCTTTTGAGTGACCAAACGACCTCTGATTGACCCGAAACTTGCGCCTATGCCTTCCTTTACTCCCTAGGACCTAAAGTACAACAAAATAACATAACCTAGCTTACTCGCTCCTAATATCACACTTAAATCCCTCCTAAGTCCCAAGCATAAACCTTATATGGGTGCAATATATGGCAAGTATGTTTAAATATCAACTCGAGCCTATCCATGTACCCCTCTTCAATTGTTTGAAACATTATCTAGTGAAATGAAGTTTGAAAGAATCTCTACAATCCATGATAAAAAAATGCATGGCTTGAAAAGTAAAAGGGGTTGAAACTCTGGGCGAGAAGCTTCACTTGTGAGTTGTTTCCCCTAACTAACTACCATGAACTATGGGATTGAATGAATTTGTGCGCAACAAGGTGATTGTGAATCGTAGGAGGAGCAACAGTGGTTGGAAACCATACTCTCAATCGCTAGGCCAAGGAATGCATTATAGGCTACGAAAGTAGCCCTCTTGGCCCAAGCAAAAGAGGGTTGACTTACCTTCTCCCTCAAACCGGGGTTTGGACGGCTTAATCACAATTAACCTAGATGTCTAAATTGAGTTTAGAGGTTTGTCTTACATTAACCTAGTTAGGAGGCATGAAATGCCTAAGAAAACCCAACTCAATTTGAGCCTCTTAAGGAAAAGGGTTTTTCTCTAAGCTAGGTTAGGGTAGCACAATAGATTGCCAAGCACACAAAATGCACAATCATCATGAACAATACCTAAAAACTTTAAATTAAACATCACCCACACACAATCAACTACATGGTAGAAGTTAGGGTTCTACAACACCCAAGTGAATAGGAGACTAATCCATGCTAGAAGAAGGAAGAAAACAAAGGAAAGAGGAAAAAATCATCATTGTGATGCCTCAATCCTTCCTTGTGCTTGTAGAGATCCTCCCTTGAAGAGGAACTTCCCAATTCTTGACTTGGAGCAAACCCTAGCCTCTTCTCTCTCTTGGTTCGTGACTTTCTCTCTCTAGGGTTTCAAGAAGAAGAAGGTTTCGCTCACTTTGGGCTCCCCCTTTATTCTTCCTTTAAGCTCTCCTTTTATACACTGATCAAGCCTAGTTCGCGGTCCCAGTTCACGGCCGTGAACATCTGGCTTGAACCGTGAACACAACCAAAACACACCGCTTTCATTTGTTGAGTTGGCGGTCCATGGCTTCAGTCCACAGTCCTGGCGATCGTGAACTCACAGCTTGGACCGTGAACAATAGTTGTTTCCTCCTATTTGCCAGGTACTTGCGCCATTTCTTCCAACTTTCAACTCCGGGTTGGTTACACTTGTTAGACTCTGAAACACATTGAAACACATCAAAACTAGAGTAAAACCACCCTTTATGGAGCGGAAATGCCACAAATGTCAAAGAGAAATGGGGATAAAAAGTGTACATTTAAAAGAGTCCAAGGAGAACGCTAATCAAAGCTAAATTGATCAAGAAGTGAGGGTGTAAACATGTGTAAATATCGTGTTATCAGTTCCCCAAAAGTCAATCCCTAAACCCTTCAAATTCTTCAAATTATGGTTGTTATCTCCAAAATTTTATGAATTGCTTAGGGAAGCTTGGAATAGTATAATCTCTGGTCCTCCATTGGTTAGAGTTTATAAGAAATTGAGAATATTAAAGAGGCGAAATTAAATAGGGAGGAGTACTATGATATTAGAGTCATGATCTCAGATAAAGAAATGGAACTTAATCATATGCAACAATAGGATCTTGATGACTCATTAGAGGTGAATTATGATACTAAATCTCAGCCCCTGCAGGAGCTAAACTATTTGATGAAGGATGAGGAATCTTTTCTTAGGCATAAATCAAGGGAGATTTGGTTAAAAGGTGGAAACTCCAACTCAACGTAGTTCCATAGATCAATAAAACAAGGCAAAAGAGAAACACAATCGTAATGTTGAATAATGCTCAGGGCTGTAGGGTTAATGGTGTGTAGGAAATGTGTGATATCGCGATTGAGGTCTGAAAGGAGCTATTAGGGTATGTTCACTCATAAGTTATTGAAGAATCCGACGAGTTTAATCAAACATGCTCAAGATGAAGTTAACCGATGAACTTGTTGTCGGTTTATTGTTACCGAAAAGGAGATAAAGGGTCTCATTTTTGCTATGAATGAAGATAAGATTTGGGGCATGATGGCTATTTTGTGTCCTTCTTTCACTATGCCTAGCCAGTCAATGGCTCTAGGTGACTATGGTTATTCAACATTAGTTTTTGCATGGTAAAATTCCTAGGAAGTCAATGCCACTATCCTTGCACTGGTTCCAAGAGTCTCAAACTGGTATTGTTTTCGTTTTATGTTCTCGTTGTATTGATACTAATATTGAAATTGTTTTTAGTGGCACTGGTTTTTGGATTGTGCTACTGATTTTTTGTGTTTCAGTACTGGTTTGAGAATAGTGGTACTGATTTTTAAAAGTGGTATTGATTTTCTTGCAGTGGTACTAACTTCGTTAGGTGGCAAGAGGAATGTGGTCTGAGGAAATCTGTCGTAGAAAGGCAGAGAGGCAGCTAGAGAAGCATAAGTGAGAGAGAGGGATGCTTGAGAGAGAAAAATGTACGGGCTCGTTTGCTTGTTGGATTTGAAAATGAAGGTTTTGAGTTTTGAAAACCTTTGGATTTATGATGGATTTGGTGCATTTTGAAAAATAACATTGTTTGTTTAGTTGATTTTGATGATGGATTTAATTGTCAATGTGGTATTTGTAGAGTCAAATAACTCATTTATTGTTCATGTGGTATTTGAGTGGTAATTGAAATAAAGTATCTCGTATGGTTGAACCATGCAAATGTGGTATTTGACATGTGGTATTTGGTAAAAGCAGAGTGGTAAAACGAGTTATTTGTAAATAACTCTCTGTCCAAATAACTCATTTTAGTAAAACGCTGCCAAACAAGTTATTTGTGTCCAAATAACTCATTGGGAGTTATTTGAACCCAAATAAATCATACAAATACTCCATCCAAACGAAAGGATTTTGTACCATGGCTCGCAAATCCCTGTCTTTCATGACCAAATACCAGGGGGTCGTTAGGAAGGAGTATTTGTATGAGTTATTTGAACACAAAAAAAAAATCGTTTGGGAGTGTTTTACTGAAATGAGTTATTTGGACAATGAGTTATTTAAAAATAACTCATACCCATGTGTTATTTCGAAATAACTCGTTTTACCACTCTACTTTTACCAAATACCACATGTCAAATACCACATTTGCATGGTTTAACCAAACAAGATACTTTATTTCCATTACCACAGAAATAACACTGAAATACCACATGAACAATAAATGAGTTATTTAACTCTACAATTGACAATTAACTCATCCAAACAACCCGCAAATGAAATGATGTATTTTCAAATACGTGGAGTCCACGAATTTGGAGCTAGAAGGGGACAAAATCCATTGGCCCACAGATTTGTATACCTCAACAAACAATGTTTTTTGGGCAAATACATAATACTTAGGATTTGGATGCTAAATACATCACCCAAATCCCACAAACAAACGATACCGTAATTCTTAAAGATGTAATTAATACAAATTTGTAATTTCCAAAAGATTTACTAAAAAAAATAATTAGTAAATATATATTTTGCATAATCAAATTATCATTGATTTGCATAGTGCAAACCTCAGGAATCGTTCTTTCCTTTTGCTTGCAAGTTGCATCAAATTGCTACAGAATCGCATTTATTCACTCATGTCTAACGACAAGTTTTGCATCAACAAATAACTTGGGTAAGTAAAGGTACCCATTATTATTTTATGAAAAGGGCGCAAAGCACCAAGGATAAAAAAAGGATCAGTGGCTGAACTTAGGTAACCAATTCGCGGAGCAGGAGCGTAAGAGGGTCTAACATACAAGAATTCATAATTGAAAGCGTAAAAAGAGCACCATTATTATATTATTTTAATTAATTATTTTTATATTTATAAATAATTAAAAATGTAATTAATACAATTTATGAGTATTTTAAAAGCTATAATACTTTTAGTATTAATTTCACTAACAATATAACTCAAATGTATATTTAATTTATTTTTATGAAAAATTAATTAATTATTAATTACTTCAACCATTTTTTTCATTTCCTTTTAGATTTGCCTTATTCATCGGTGACCACAAAACTTCCACTCGCTCTCTTTTAGTGCAATTTCTCTCCCCCCCCCCCCCCTCTTCTCTGTGCCAGAGCAAGGTAAAGCTATTGTAACACCCCTAACCCGGCCGGGTATTACTATTACCAAAATGCCCTTGATAAATCGTTAACCAAAATAAGAACCAAACAGACTGGGAAAATTAGCGGGAAATTTTATTTAAATATCCATAATAAATACGTTGAAATTCAAATAACAATTTCTTGAAATTTGCATAAGAAAAAATCATAAACATCTTTAATAAATGTGCATCAAGTCTCGAGTCCTACTAATACATGAGATTGGAAACTTCGTACTGGAGTCCTCTAGGGTCATTGATCCTTGTCACGGACTGCGAACTTCTAGCATGCTCCGGAGCTTCTACAATTCCTGAATGCGGGCGATGGGGTCAGTTCTAGTCCTAATTTCGTTATTAGACACAACAACACAATCATCCACATGCAGTGCTTATGGTACGTTATTGGGTACATTAGTAGAAGTATATTATTAATAACGTATTCATACGTATAGTATTTTCTTCTTCCTTAACTTAAATGGGATCCTGCCCTCGACTTAACTAGCACAACCGTCCGACACCAACGTATCATGAACATAACCTCCTCATCTACAAGGAGTAACATAACATACCTCCCCATCTACAGGGAGTAGTGGTGACCGCGTCCGACACCGATCGTGATTTACATATCATGACCCCTCATCTACAAGGTGCTCCTCATCTACAAGGAGTAAGGTGACCGTGTGCGACTAGTTAAGGGAGGGTTCTTATTATTACTTAACTTGATACCTTATACGTGTTCGCTTGAACAACCTCTCCCACGATGGAGATTCATACTTAATCTTATACTTGCTTACTTATCTTGAGAATTCTACGTTTACTTAAGGTGATCTCCCGCACAATGGGAATATGTAAGCTTATTAACTTGATTAGCTTAGAAACGTACTTGTATTTCTTCGAGCCAAATTGTTGGCCCTTCATAAACCTAGTGAGTGGACCCCATATTGGGACCTCTGGTGGCTCCATGTCGTTGTCGACCATCCAATTTTCATCTGGAATGTGATTGTAGTAGGGGACTGGTACACGGTCACGAGCCACCTCATCATCATTAGCTGAGTCTGACTCTGGTCCTGAATCATCAGCACCTTCAAGAGGGCCGGGGCTGTCTGTACTCACGTTGTTCTCTCCTTCTTCATCAGAGAGGTCACTGACTGGTGCTGGCAGGTCATCTTCCATCTGATCGAGCTCATGAAAGGCACCCTCATCATGGTAGTTGTGAAAACTACCGCTGCTTGATTGGAAGTTTTACTGAGGTTGGTTGGGGAGGTTCGGTTGAACTTCTTCTTCATATGACGGGAAAGATTGATGATGACCTTAACCTTGCTCTTGGTACTGAAAATAGGAAATGAGGATCATGGTAACTTTGGTAGGGATGATCGCCATATAATTCACCTCCACCATGGATACCAGATGTTTGACCGTGTCCAGAATGACCTTCAACGCCTACGACCTGCTCGGTGTAAACGAACATCTCGGCTTTGGAGAGATTGTTTTTTTTTTATCCAAGATAAGCCCCCAGGGCATGGCCGGACAACAAACATATAAGACAGATAATAATAAAGAACGGTAGTCCATATGCAACCGGACTCCCGATAAAAGAGTCTTGTTATGCCACGAGATGGGCAGCTCTAAGAAAGCTCCAAAGAGAAAAATGACACGAAACTAACTCAGATAGAGAGAAGAAGGAGAATACTTCCCCATGAATACCCCGTATGGGTGATAAGGCATCTTGATTGCGTCTAAATACGAAAGCTAAGGAAACATCCCTGCAAAACAAAACAAACTAGCATATATATGGAAATAAAATATATCCCACTAAATAAAAGATGACTCTATCAGAATTACCAAGTACTACAACAACCAAAAAGTTGTAGCAAAACAGATAAGATAAAACTATCACTTGATAGACCGAAAAAAAACTAATTTAATTATCTTCAATTACTTCCACACCATATGAGCACGGAGGCTGGAATAATGAAAGAAAGTAATTGCATAAATTAGTAAGCAATTAAATTAATTACAAAAAGAGGTGACTTAACAAATTCCCGTTTCCGGAAACGAAGTCAAAACCCATCATAAATGAAATTTGCAAGTAGTAAAGGAAAGAATAAGAATTAGTAACGGATAATAAAGGGGGAAGATTAGAAATTCACACCCACGACCCCATAAATGATGATTATTAGTATTTAAACCTCTATGAAATAAAGAGACCAAGAATAGGCAATTAGCAATTAAAAAGGCAATCAATTAAGGGAAACGTAATCAGCAGAAAATTAAATCACCATTTTGAGTCTCGGAAAATTTGTACCTGACAGAAATTAGAGGAAACGGAAAATTAAACAAAATTACCCTTACCGTCTAGCTTTTAATTAATACCTACCGGAAAGATCCTCTTCACCGGAATCTTCATCGGCGAAGTGAAAAGGTACGACGAAATCATGATTTTGGTCAAGAAAGCTTCAATCCGATTCCATGTTTGATGCTCCCTGAAATCATGTAATTGGGCAAGAAAGGAACCGCATTGCAGCTTCCTTGTCGACCCAAGGAGTCTCAATGAAGGAACACTAAATAGACGACATGAGCCTGATAAACAGAGCCTAGAAAGGCTTTCTGATATTGTACAAGCCTCATAACCAGAGATCTTTTGGATGTGACGATAGAAAATTAACCAGCCACTACAAAAGCAATAATTAAATTGACAGAAAATAGGAACTTTTTGAAGAGACTAGAAATCGCAAATCCAAAGTTCGGCATCGATTTGGATTCGTCAAAGAAAGGGGGGAAAACTCTTACATAACTCGACCCCGAGACCTCATGTCGGGGTTTGATTTGAGTGCCGGGGAGATGTTTGGGTAGATCTCTGAGTCTCTGCGCAAAAGAGGAGGGGGAACCGACGGCCGCCTCCGTCGACATCTTCTCCACGCTCCGGCGCAGCTGCGGCCGGTAGTGGTGAGCCGCCGCTGATAGCCCTTTTCCAGCTAACTGCCTTAGCATCCAACATCTGTTTGAGCCATAGAAGCATCCGCAACGCGTCGTCCTTGGCCCTCAAGAATTCGAGCATCGCATCTACCTCATCCCGAGTGGTTATGAGATATTCCTCATGCCACAATGACCCACTTTCTCTGTTTGGATATCGGTACACCATACGATAAACTCTTCTCGTGCCATCCATGCAAGTAACGTCAATGCACATTTGATGGAGGTCTTCAAGCAGCGGTCTAGTAGCGACCTTTATCTTCTGAAAATTGCCACCGACGTAGGTGACCCCCTTTCCGGTCTCTTCTGTGTAACCATTCCACCGTAAGCCAAGCGTGAACTTTTGGAATGCCATCTGCAAAAAAACCGTAGTTAAGTTAATATCATAAAAATAACAAATAAAAAATAAGAATAAAAAGTAATACAAAATAAACTTACGAGTTAACGTTAATCGCAAAACCACTAAAGAAATAAAGGGATACAACAGAAAATTGAAAAGGGAGAAAGAAGGAGAGGTGTGAAGAGAAGAGGTTTTCCGGGAAGTCTTTTATAGGCAAAATCACTGATGAAAACCGCACCTTAGAGGTGCGGTTTTCGTCTGCCATGCAGACCCACGTCTGTTATTCTGCATAGCATGTCGGAAAATAATTGACCAAAACCGCATCTTGGGGGTGCGGTTTGTGAGGCAAAACCACACCTTGGGGATGCGTTTTTGTTTTGGAGAAACAAACCGCATCTCCAAGGTGCGGTTTTGCTAGGTTAGGCCAAAACCACACCTCGGCTGCGCGTTTTCTGTAGGGCAGACCTGAAACCGCATCTACAAGATGCGGTTTTAGTCCAGGATTATAAACCTGATAACGCTGTAATTGCACATGTTTGCGGCCATAGTTCTTATCCGTTTGAGGGGCATAGTCGTGTGTTTTGGCCTATTTTACGCCGGGTTGTGCTATTTTGTCATGTTTCAGGTCCCAGGCGTCAAAGGGAAGGCTAACCACGAGTTTCGGGGCATTCGGAAGTCATTTCGGTGAGCTGGAGCCAAAACACGGGCAGCCTAAAGCATTACACGGCCGTGTACTGCTGGCCGTGCTTTTTATGCCGAGAGCAAATTCAGTTTGGCCAATTCAGCTGCAAACACGGGCACCGAAGCACGGCCGTGTCCAACGCGAAGCACGGCCGTGTTTAACCCACTTGCTGGCCGTGTAATTAAGCCCTGGCCGAGACACGGGCGGAGTCAGGCAAAGCACGGCCGTGCCCTCGACCGTGCTTTGGCCACTGATGCTTTTAAGCAGATTTTCAGCCACAATTCAAGGGGATTCGAGTTTTTGAGAGAGAGAACGACTTCTAGAGAGAGAAAGTGACAAGCAAGAGTTCCCAAGTGCCCTAGATTGATCTTCAACACCATTGGAGGCTAGCTTGAGCTTGGAGAAGTGCCAATCAACGTCCAGAAGCAGGAATCCATCCTTTGTAGTATGAATTCCGTGTCTGATTCTGCTTTTGCTTTCTTCTCCATGGAGTAGTTCTCCCTTTCATCTGGGTATGGAGAACCCTAGATTTGTATGTTAGGCTTTGATTGTATGAACCCAAGTACTGATTCTATGATTGATTATATTCGATTGAGGTTTTAATGATTGAATGACTTGAATCCTGATCAAATTCCTGTTGTTTCTGCTTTAACCTAGAATGAGAATATCTGCCTAGGTTAATAGAGTATCCTTGATTGAAGGTAGGGAGTTGGTGACTTTAGTCGAGGAACCAACTCACTATTCTGTACCGGATTTACTCCGGTAGTGGAGGTTTTTTTTGTTAAGGCCTCAATCTGTCTACTCCGGTGGAGGTTAGTCGCCCGCTAGAGATTCAGATTGAGAAGGTCTGAAGACCTTTAGTCGAGACTTCAGGCTGTTTAAGAATCTTCCGCAGTATAACTTTCATAGAAACTGAACTTGGTAATTACAATCCGGCTTAACTGCAGTCTAGGGGGAACCATATCCGGGTGACCTCTTTAACCTGAATACAACAGTCTAGGGGGAACCATATCCTGGAGTGACAGTAGAGTCGAGTCAAGTTTTTGGCGCCGTTGCCGGGGACGGCTAGGTTGTTGAAGAAAAGTGATTTCTGTTAATTTAGCTTTTCTTTTTGCTTTGTTTGCTTTGTCCCACTTGTGCCTTCACGGGTTTGTCTGCTTGAGTGTGTGCAGGTAGTGCATGACCCGTAGCCAGTCGGGAGGTTTACTACCGTTGAATCCAGAGATTGACCGCACCTGTCGCCAGCTCAGGAGACAACAACGAGCTAGACTGGCTACGGAAGAGCGCATAGACGGCCACGTGAGCAGTGATTCTGAAGAAGAGCACAGGATGGACGGAGAGTATAATCCGCACCAGGGGAATCCTCAGCAGGTTCCCCCGGTGAATCAGGTCCTGGGGAACAACCCCATACCCCAGGATCATGGAGTCATCATCCACCGCATCCGGGTCCCACCCTGGAGTACTACTACACTCCGCGGATTGCTGACATCCGCCCGGTCATCCTCTACCCGCCTATCCCAGCAAACAACTTCGAGATCAAGCCTTGCTGGATTCAGCTCATTACATCCTCTATCCAGTTCCATGGCTTGAAGAATGAGGAGGCCAGGGTGCATCTTTCTCGTTTTCTGCAGCTGACAAACGGGTTCAAGCTGAATGGTGTCCCGGATGATGCGATCCACCTTCATCTCTTCCCCCATTCTCTGGCGGGGAATGCTAAGAGGTGGTTGGAGACCCAGCCCCCATTGTCCATCACCTCTTGGGACGATCTGGCTGAAAAGTTCGCGCACAGGTACTATCCGGCATCGAAGACTATAGAGATTCAGCGGGAGATCACTCACTTCCGCCAGGAGCCAGAGGAGTCACTTCGTGATGCTTGGGAGCGGTATATGGGCTATTTCTGGCAGTGCCCCCATCATGGCTTCAGCGATGCATTCACAGTGGGGAACTTCTACAGTGCCCTTTCTCCAGATAGCCAGAGGGTGATTGAGTCTCTATGCCCAGGAGGAGATATTCTCACTAAGACTCCACCCGAGCTGAACCAGATGATCAGTACTTTGGCTGCCAGAGATCATTCTTGGGGACAGGCTAGCCGAGGCAGACAGTCCCGGGACCGTGGTGTGCACGCCATGGAGACCAGATCTGGGCTCGAGCAGCAGGTAGCTGAGCTAGTGCAGACATTGAAGCAGCCCAACAGTCTGATTCCGGGCAGAGGTTTGGCTACACCTCCAGTAGCTCAATGTCAGTGGTGTGAGAGCTCCAATCACCTAGTGGAGGACTGCCAGGCTATGAGGGAGTCTACCACACCCCAGGAGCAGTTGGCCTTCATCGCCAATGCGTGGCGCCTCGATCCATACAGTAGCACATATAATGAGGGGTGGCGCCAGCATCCCAACTTCGCCTGGAGCAGCACCACCACTAAACCACCTGGTTTCCCAGCACCAGCAGGTGGTTTTCACCAGAGGCAGCCCTTCCAGGCTCGCCAGGGGCCAGACCCACAGCAGCAGCCTTACCAGCCTAGGCAGGGCCAGCCATTCCAGCAGCCCCAGCGCCAGTTTGCCGAGCCAGTAGCAGCTCCGGCCCCAGATGACAGGATGACGAAGCTGGAAAACATTCTAGCTTCATTCATGACCAGCACCCAGGCTGCTATCACATCACCGGAGGCAGGTCAACGGAACCAGGGTGCTATTTTGCAGGATCTGCAGACCCAGGTGGGCATCTTGGCCCGCCAGAACACCACCAGGGCACCAGGGACTTTGCCTGCCACCACTGTTCCTAATCCTCGAGATCCTCACCAGCATCAGCAGCTGGATGCCATTTTTACCAGGAGCGGTAAGGTCATATCTGCTGATCCTGTCCCGGCCAGACAGGAGGAACCACTACCTGCTTCAGCACTTCCAGCCGACGATGCAGAAGTGCGGGTGGAGAAGGAAGCCCCTGCTCCCAAGCCACAACCAGTGGTTAAGGAGCATGTACCCCAGCTTCCCTTCCCCACTCGCCTGCACAAGGACAAGCTGGAGACTGAGTTTGCCAAGTTCATGGCAATGTTGAAGCAACTCAACATCAGCATACCGTTCATGGAGGCACTGTCGAAGATGCCCAAGTATGCCAAGTTCATGAAAGATATCTGCACCAACAAGAAGAAACTTGGGGATCTCTCGACAGTGATGCTGAGCTAGGAGTGTTCTGCTATCCTGCAGAACAAGCTGCCCGAGAAGCGCAAGGATCCAGGGAGTTTTACTATCCCTCTTACTATTGGCAGCATGCATGTAGGAAAGTCCTTGGCGGACCTAGGCTCTAGCATTAACGTCATGCCATATAAGTTGTATAAAATGCTAGACCTAGGTGAACTTAGCCCTACTAGGATGAGCATTCAATTAGCTGATCGTTCTATTTTGCATCCTAGGGGAATCATAGAGGATCTGCTTATTCATGTTGGTGCATTCACATATCCTGTTGATTTTGTTATTCTGGATGTAAATGAGGATGTGGATGTGCCTTTGATTCTAGGTAGGCCATTTCTTGCCACCGCCAAGGCACTTATTGATGTGCATGATGGTAAACTGATCTTGCGTGCTGGGGATGAACATGCTACTTTTTCTGTGACTGAATTTGATCACTATGCTATGATTGATGTCACGCCTGTGCATGCTATGTCTGATCAGGTACACGAGCCTGTCGTGTATCCTTCTGCACCTCCTATTTTGCAGGACCCTCCTATCATTCCTTCGCCACCACTCCATCCAACCTCGCCTCCGAACAAAAAGCTCAAGGAGGAGTGGAGGCCGAAGCAGCAGGTTGCTAAGCCTGCCCGGAAGAAGAGTGGAGACCACTATGAGCTGGTCCCACCTCCTGCACCACGACCACCCTGGCCGTCTGGGTACTCGCTCGCCTGCATCTTACCAGATGGGCAGGTCGAGCTGACTGATGATGGTGGTCGCATCCGTCGGGTGCAAGGCCACAACTTGAAGCTGTACCTCAAGATTGACGTGGATCCGCTCTTGGAGGCATCTGTTCCTGCACCGCCCTGAGTATCCACCATGGGCGTCCAGCTAAAAGACGGTAAAGAAGCGCTTGTGGGGAGGCAACCCCACCACGGTTTGATTTTATTTCTTGTGTTTTGAGTCGGATTGTAACCCGGTTTGGGTTTGGTTTGGTTTGTTTTCTTTTGGTTTGGATGATATTTTATTGGGCTGACCATTGAACCTAACATATTGTGTTTGAGCTCTTCTGTGCCCCTTTGGCTGTGCTTGCCCCGACTGGCCCGTTTCCAGTCCCCTGCAGTCCGTGCATACCGGTAACATCGTTCCCTTATCCTTCCCTCTTCTCCATTGAGGGCAATGTCGAGCTTAAGTGTGGGGGGATGTTTATCTTTAACTGCATTAGATCTGTTTGTGTGCTTGGAGCCTAGTCCACTGTCCAAATTTTTAAATTTGAGGGCTCCAAGTACGTGTTTCGGTGCAATTGCCTGCTCAGTATGCTTTGAATTGACAGTCTTTATAGTAATATGCAACCTAGGGAGGTAGTGTAGCACTATGGAGGATGTTGATGCATTTAAGAAGTCTCATTTCTTCTTCATATTGTGTTGGTTGATTGAGTGAATTAGTGATCTTAGGACCCTTGAATTGTGTGGTGTTGTGGATTCTCTTCCTGTCATGGACTCTTGTTTCATGTTTTGAGTTTAACAGGTGCTCGAAAATGTGCTTCAAAATAAACGTCTCCCGTGCGAATAGGGCGAAAGTGTGTAAGGGGAGACGGGAATTCGTTCCCAATTTCCACCTACTACCTCCAGCCCCCTTACATGTCTTTCCCCTGCACGAGGCTCGAGACATCTGCTCCTGGCATGGCCGGTAAGAGCAGGTTGGGACCCTTTGAAAGGAAAAGAAAGGAAAAATAACAGAAAACAAGCAAAACAGAAAAAAGGGGTTCCAACCATCTTTAAGCAGAAAATAGAGCACCTTGAAAAATGTGAGTCCATGATCTTTTGTTTTTGAGAATCTCTTCATCCACGATTCATTTGTCCTTTGTTCACTGTTTGCCATGATGCCGACTCGCCGAGGAAGCTATGAGATGACTTGTGCGTCGGTTGACCTCGTAAGTTGCTAAATGATCTAGGAAGTCCTCTACCTACGATCTGGGTTGTTTGTTGCTATAGAGGTCTAGAGAGTTGCATTGGTTTGAGTTAGGTTTGCTTGGGGACAAGCAAACGGTTAAGTGTGGGGGAGTTTGATAACGCTGTAATTGCACATGTTTGCGGCCCTAGTTCTTATCCATTTGAGGGGCATAGTCGTGTGTTTTGGCCTATTTTACGCCGGGTTGTGCTATTTTGTCATGTTTCAGGTCCCAGGCGTCAAAGGGAAGGCTAACCACGAGTTTCGGGGCATTCGGAAGTCATTTCGGTGAGCTGGAGCCAAAACACGGGCAGCCTAAAGCATTACACGGCCGTGTACTGCTGGCCGTGCTTTTTATGCCGAGAGCAAATTCAGTTTGGCCAATTCAGCTGCAAACACGGGCACCGAAGCACGGCCGTGTCCAACGCGAAGCACGGCCGTGTTTAACCCACTTGCTGGCCGTGTAATTAAGCCCTGGCCGAGACACGGGCGGAGTCAGGCAAAGCACGGCCGTGCCCTCGACCGTGCTTTGGCCACTGATGCATTTAAGCAGATTTTCAGCCACAATTCAAGGGGATTCGAGTTTTTGAGAGAGAGAACGACTTCTAGAGAGAGAAAGTGACAAGCAAGAGTTCCCAAGTGCCCTAGATTGATCTTCAACACCATTGGAGGCCAGCTTGAGCTTGGAGAAGTGCCAATCAACGTCCAGAAGCAGGAATCCATCCTTTGCAGTATGAATTCCGTGTCTGATTCTGCTTTTGCTTTCTTCTCCATGGAGTAGTTCTCCCTTTCATCTGGGTATGGAGAACCCTAGATTTGTATGTTAGGCTTTGATTGTATGAACCCAAGTACTGATTCTATGATTGATTATATTCGATTGAGGTTTTAATGATTGAATGACTTGAATCCTGATCAAATTCCTATTGTTTCTGCTTTAACCTAGAATGAGAATATCTGCCTAGGTTAATAGAGTATCCTTGATTGAAGGTAGGGAGTTGGTGACTTTAGTCGAGGAACCAACTCACTATTCTGTACCGGATTTACTCCGGTAGTGGAGGTTTTGTTTGTTAAGGCCTCAATCTGTCTACTCCGGTGGAGGTTAGTCGCCCGCTAGAGATTCAGATTGAGAGGGTCTGAAGACCTTTAGTCGAGACTTCAGGCTGTTTAAGAATCTTCCGCAGTATAACTTTCATAGAAATAATTACAATCCGGCTTAACTGCAGTCTAGGGGGAACCATATCCGGGTGACCTCTTTAACCTGAATACAACAGTTTACTTGCTTTGTTAGTTTGATAGTTTAGACTTGCATGCCAGTTTCATTGCTAGATAACAAGAATTCACTGAGTAGTCATCACATCTAGGACCCGGGTTGATAATTAAACCCAAACCCGCTATACTACGCTTTAGGAAGTGGTTTCACTTGGCCAATTCCTGGAGTGACAGTAGAGTCGAGTCAAAACCGCACCTTAGAGGTGCGGTCCATAAAAAAGGGTGCTATTATTGTAAATTTTTTCGGATGGGTGCTATTTTTGTAATTTTTTTTAAAAGATGCTATTTCTAGAAAAATCCCGGAATTGAGGGAATTAGGTTTTACTGTATAATTCTTGCTTAGTGGTTAATTCCCACGTACAAGTAGTTTATATAAAAATAGAAATTTCCTATCGCTACCCGAATTATTAAATAACAACCAATATGCCCCCATAATTCTCAAAGAACAATAAACCGACAAAAGTAATCCGAATAAACAATACTAGGAAATTGCGGGTTTCTATCAGATATCACCACTAAACCAAGCCTTTTTTATAGTACAAGGTGGTAGTTTCATTGAATAAACGGAACACAACTTACATGGAAGGAAAATGCTACTGAAACAAGAGAGAAACTAGAGTAAGACTTAAAGCAGTCCAAGAGCAAGGATGTCCACATCTGGTCCAAACACATGGACTCCCAAAGTCCAACCCTTAGCAACCCTAGTCCAAGAAGCCCAATCGCCAAGGGATGAATGCCGCTTCCATCCCCACCACATCGCCTAACCGCTCATCTTCTCGTTGCCATAAGAAAGAGGTCCTTCGTTGATGAATGGAATAACAAGAAGAACATGAGCACCGCCGCCATCAAAGAAAGAGAACCATCCGGCAAGAAAACAACTGCAATAAAGGCAAGACGGGGAGGACCAAATCCCAACCAACTCCTTGGTCCACCTGCAACAAGAAAGTGGAGAAGCTGCCAGATTACATAGACAAAAGAGTGCTGAAATCCCAATCATCAAAACCACCACCGATATGAGCGAACGACCAGTACACAAACACAAGAGTGACTTCCCTGCTCACAAACTTCCCGAAACTTTTATACATGACAGCAAAGGCCCTAACATCTCCAAATCATCCCCAGTTTTGGATGAAGCGTGTGGAGGTAGATAGGAGATCAGAGAGGAGCAAGCAAATAGAAAAAATCGGTTCCATCATACACCCACCAGAAAACATCCACACAGATCTGAGAACCCAGCTTGGTGGGAGGCAAAAGAAATCTTTACTAGGAGAGGAAGAAGATGGAATCTATCCCTAAAAGGAGGAAATAGTAAAAACAACACAAACAACATACATCTCTACTAGGAGAGGAAGACAAAGGAAAAATCCCAATTAAGAGGAAACAGAAAAATCAACACAACAGAAAGATCATGACAAAAGCAAGGGAAAGAGAAGAACCATCAATCAAAAGGAAGGAGATTTAGATTGAGGGCCATCGCCAGTCCCAAACTAGAAGCCGACGACAACCCCTTTGCGAATTTGGATTTTGGAACCCTACACCTTAGAGAGAAGGCAAAGGATAGAAAGGTAGAGAAAGGAAAGATACTTCAGACCAAGCCCTTGTTCATGTATAAGTATTATTTTTAAGTATCAACAATCTTCCTACATTCATATTCAAATAGATTATAACAATGACAAATGTTCATATTTGAATACAATACATAACGTCAACATCTGAGTATTTTTATGACACTTGAAAAGTGATATATTTCCTCCACATTTTAGAATAACATCATTACTATTTGATGCAATCTTGGGTGATTTCACGATATAAATGCTATAAATTGGACAACGTGCAATTATTATACCACTCATATGTTTTTGTACTCTTTGATGTCCTCTGGGTAGTTTTTTTAATATTTTTCAAATACAAGCATGCCTAGGACGTATTATGGAATGGAGATGGACATTGATGGAGCGAAGTTGTTTTCTGGCGAGGAAACTCTAGTGTTTGATATTTAATAGATTGCACCTTTGACTTCTTGAACAACAACAATAACACGGTTCAGACCTCTTCGAATAATGTTTGAATGAGAGTGTTTGATGTTTTTGATAGCTGAGAAAATTAAGCTCTATTACTCTACTTATGGAGGTTCAATGAGAGCTCTAGAAACTAAAGGCTATCAATATAGCTACATTGCATAGAAAATATAAATTTTGACATGTGGTGTCAAATGTTTGGTTGTGGAACCCTTTTATAATCTTTGTTTCTCCTATTTATAGCCATCAACTGTAACTATCCTGGTAACCACCAGCTGGTCAGTTGCTCCAACTGCCTATGGGGTTCCATCACCGCGTTGATGACTAGTTGGTAACCTCCTTTTTGGTGTTCACTTCCATGGCCTTGGGGCCCCTTGTCCCATCTTGGTGACGTTGGTACTTGTGGCCTTGACGGGCCGGGTTGGTGTTGAGTCTTGTCGTCTTGTCCTCAATGACTGGAGCTGAAGCTCTTTTCCTTAGCCTTAATGATGAAGTCTCAATCACACTCTTGACAATCCTAATGACTCCACAGTTAGCTTTTGTTGCTCTCATCTTGCTAGCCACCTTGATGTACCGTCTTGATAGCTAAGCCTTATTACCCACCTTGACAAGATGAGAACCCAACCTCTTTCCCCACCAAGTCTCCACACTTAGTCATAGGGAGCTCATCATGGTGCCAACTTGTCACCTCGGTACCAAGCTCGTCTTGCAAATTAAGTAAGTCTCCATATGCCCCCCCCCCCCCCCAATAATGAGCTCGACACCAAGTTCTCATCAAATGGATACCCTGTCAGTTCGGACCCTGCTGACAAGTCTCCACCATCAATGTTATGCACATATTCTTGAGAATAGAGATTTTCGTATAACCTCCTACCTGACGAGCTAGCCACCAAGCCTGTGTAATCAACTTGACACATAGTCGCCTGCCGGCTTGCCTCCCTGCTAACTCGCCACCTAGCCCGTCTTGTCGGCTTGATCTCATCGTCTTGGTACATTGGCCGACCTGCCCCACCGCTAAGATTCCATACTTAGTCTTGAGAATCTAGGGATTGTCCATGACGACATGGTACCCCTTCAGGTGGCTATATCAGGTGGTCTCCATACTCAGTTTTTAGAGCTCATCAAGTTGGTACCTTGGATGCCTAGTGCTCACCTTGTCACCTCCTCATTAGGATCACATCATGCCAACTTGATTTCTATACTTAGTTTTTTGGAGCCTCATTAAGCTGGCAGCTTGGCGCCCTGCCGGTTTAGTACCATGTTTCCACCAAGCCTGTGTCATTCGTTGAAACTTTGTTACATACTTCCATACTTAGTTTTTGGGAGGTTTGGTAACTTGATACCAAATATGTCTTGTCGGCTTGGTACCCTGACGCCTTTCTACCATTGCCTTGATAGTAAGCCATCAAGACTCCAGACTTAAACAAATTTCATATCTTGCCACCAAGCTTGTCTTGCTAGCTTGGTAACCTACGCCTAGTTAGCAAGCTTGTTTTGCTAGCTTGGTATCCTATTTCTTGGCTACCAAGCCTATCTTGGTGGCTTGGTTTCCAGACTTTAGTTTTTTGGATGGCTCCCTAGTTGGTACCCAACTTGGCACCCGTTGTCCTGCTACTAAGCATGTCTTGTTTCCATACTTAGTTTTTGAGAGCCACATTTCACACCAACTGGTTTGTTACAAGGGAGATGAGGTATCGAGTATCGAGATCATGGGGGCGGTCACCCACCTAGGCTAGAGAGAGGGAGCTTAACCATTTAGGTAAAAACAAAAACAAGCCAGTAAGGCTCAGCTAGCTCATTTAATGTTTAATGTTAAGCTGAACTTATATAGTCACCAAATCCCTTAGGGGTCGTTTGGATGGATTAATTGGCAATGTGGTATTTGTAAAGTCAAATAACTCATTAATTGTTCATGTGGTATTTCAGCGTTATTTTTTATGAATCGGTGGGATCTTTATTCATCAAAAAAACGTTGTTAGCAACAACCTTGCTAGCTAGGTGAACCAACCAAGAGGTCGGAAACAATGAAACGAAAACCTAAACCTCTGAAACAGAAACCTCAGTTTAGACATTCCAGAATAGGCTAACACGCCCTCTACTCAGAACACATTCAACTTCCAACTTTATCAACTTCAACAAGTCATGAAAACCTTTAGCGCCATCACCATACAACTGTCTACAACGCTCTCGCCATACCTGACTCATCCATCAGATGAGTCTCCCTGTTTCAGCAGCTTCAATTTGGAGGCTAAGCTTTGAGACCGTCCGCGAAAGCAGTCCCTCCAGGGTCTGAAGCAAAGGAACCTGCAGAGAACCACTAAAAAGTGCATCAAGGAGCTACCTTGTGAACGGACAGAGAACAAACAAGTGTTGCCTGCTCTCAATCCCTCCACCACAGAAAGCACATGACATAGATCCCAAATACCCCCACTTCTGCATTCTATCTTTTGTATAATGCAACCTCTAACAACCAACCAAGTGATGACACAATTTTTGTGAATAGCTTTGCCTTTCCTGACAATCTTCCACCAATCTGCCTTCTATTGAGTAGGGCGGATGAGATGCCACACTCTCTTTAACCGAGGCATAGGATGGCCATTGAGAAGGAGACATCATCTCTGACAGAGATGAATGGATACACCCTGTTTCTTAACTTTAGGATTTTACGCCAGTTCCAGGAGCCAGATGAGCAGGTGTAAGTCCAAAAACACCTACCCTTCAGTTTATATCGATTTAGCCATTCAACCCAAAGAGATCCCTCTTGTAACAAAATTAGCCAAATGTGCCTTATCATGTAGGCCTGATTCCAGCTGCTCATATCCCTGAATCCCAGACCCCCTTCTTTCTTGGGAAAAGCCACTTTTTACCACACCACATTGCTCAGAGCTTCACCCCTCGTTCTACCCCCAGATAAAATTGCTACAGATCCTCTCCACCTCTTTAACCACAGATTTTGGAAGCAGAAAAACTGACATCCAGAACTGGGTTAAGCTGTACAGAACAGTTCCTACCAGCTCAATTCTTCCTGCATAAGAGAGAACTTTCAATTTCCAGCATGTAATTCGAGCAACAATCTGATATGATCCCAATCGGTTAACTATATACGGTTAAATTACTTGACGAAGAAGCTATCGAAGTTGGGAAGAAGAAGGGCAGAATTTGGCTAAGTCAAAATCTGTGTTCAGGGTACATACTTTGGAGGCATGATTCTCTCAATTGGCTTGGTGGAAATTCAAGTTTAAGGGTTTGTTTTGCAGATAAAGATTCTATATTTCCAATGGTATGCTTTGTGGAGCCAGATGATGTCATTAAGGTTGTTTTCCAAGGCCTCAAAGTTGCTACCTCAAAACAGGAAAAATGCCAGAATCTGCCAAGTATAAATCTGTGTTCATGAAGCCTACTTTGGAGCTCAATTCGAGGAACATGGAAGGGATTCAAGTCCAAAAGATTTTACAACATGAAAATAGGTAGATTGTATTTAGCCTTCCTTTTTAGTTGTTAGACGTAGCTTAGGTTTATTTAAAGCTTTCTTTTACGTTGTAAACTCAGAATTTGATGAATTGAAATTGAACATTTGGGGTTTTGCAAGTTTGCGTACTTGTGTGAGCTTTGGTGGACTCCAAGCTCGTTGAGCTCTTATATCGATCAAGAATGCGTTGATCGTGGCTGGGCATCTATCCTTATATCAATCTTGCCTTTCCCCAGGTGCGGAATTGCACGTTTGATTCCGCTTTATCCCAAACACCCAAGAACATCCGTTTTTGGTTCGAATTTCGTTTTAATCAATCCAATCCTTGTGTTGCTGCGTACTTTGGTAAAAATCCAACCCCCCCGGGGTTGCATCACAATCTTATCTATGAGTGGTTTGCAAGCAGCCAAGCTTAGTTTTCCAGATATTAGAGGCACCCCTAAATACCTAACAGGGAAATCTCCCAACTTATATCCATATCGTTCAGCTCTCACTACCCTCTCTTCTTTAGGTAAACCACCAAATAAATCTTCCTAAATTGATCCAGGATTCTCTGTAGTTCTTGGATCCCAAAATTAGATGCATTCATAAAGACCAGAAGGTCATCCACAAAACAGAGGTAAGTGAGCTTAACCCCTTTGCACATTGGATGGTAAGGAAAACGTCCAGCAGAAACTGACTGATCAATAAGACACGTGAATAGTATCTCATTTGAATTAAACTATCTCATTTGGTAGAACCATACAAATTTGGTATTTGTAAATAACTCACTGTCCAAATTACTCATTTCCGTAAAATGCTGCCAAACGAGTTATTTGTATCCAAATAACTCATTGTGAGTTGTTTGGACACAAATAACCCACACAAATACTACATCCAAATGACCCCTTAAAATTAATTGATGTGGTACAAAGTTAATATTTAGGGTAACAGAAGCCCAAGCAAGAACATTATTAGCGGCACAAGAAACCACTCAACCCTCATGACTCAAATCAAGTTGGATTTCATACCAGAAGCCTAGTAGTAACTTGCAGACCAAGTTTCCACATGATAAGATTACATGAAGACCACGGTGACTCGAGACTGTCATCGATATCATCGTTTTTTTGGAAGATTTTTCTTACAGTGCAAGCCAATGAAAATGAGTCCTAGTTCAAACTGGAAAGAAAAATCAAGGTACCACCTCAAAAAACCTTTTATTTCGGTAAATGTTGTCTAACGAGTTGTTTGTGATTGTGAGTTATTTGAACTCAAATAACTCATAAATAACCCACTCAAATACTGTAGCCAAACATGCCTTTAGATTCACTTGTAAAGGCATTCAGAATTTCATAAGTTCAAAAGTATCTCCATTTTGCAGTGAACTGCGACGATTTCGTGATCCTAAACTCTAGTAGTTTAGACTCGTACAAGATAAGAGGATCAACCACGTCGTTGCACTCTCATTGCTAAGCTAAGCACCCCGCATTGTTTAGGTGGTGTATCTTATGTGTATCCATACTATTTTTTTTAGTAATAGTACATCGATGTTAAGTTCATACTTGTGATTTGCTTACCTCGATTATCATGCATGGTGGACGAGACATCATGCATGATACTTAGTATCGATTGCCCCAATGCATGACATGACGAGATCTATTGAATGAATTGGTAAGCAAAAGATGATCGATGATTGCTCTAGGTATGACGAGACGACGCGCTTAGACAATTACTAGATCACTAAACAAGAGACTATTTGAGCTCTTTTATATGGGATGGTACTAGTGATATCAGAGCTTCATAACTATCTTGTGGTATGATAAGAACACAAGCACAAGATAGTCATAATTACACAAGTCGCATGATGAGACCTTGCATCTAGGGGGATGTCTGTTGGTAAGATTCAAACGGGATAATTACACAACGACCCTTTTATACTCCATTCAAAGTGACTTAAACTTAGGTAACCTAATTCGTGTGTTTATGGCCAACGCTCCTGCTTTGGCGCGTCAAAATGCGGATATGGGATGGTGCGCGAAAGATTCGCGAACTGAATTTTTTAGGAGCGCGATTTTTGTGGGTGAGAACCCGGATTTGGTTGATCTGTTCAGTGGGAGAGATATAGGTAGCGACAATGACAGATGTGGCCGTCTTCGTTACCATCACTGCCGCGAGAGAGAGAGGAAATAAAGTAGCGGGCTGAGAGATGAGAAGAAAAGGGACGACTGCATCGGAGTAGAAAGAAGATATTAGCGAGAGGCAAGCTGAAAGGGGTGAGTAACGATTCCTTCCCTTTTTACTTCGGCAAGTTTCAGAGTTGTTGAATTGAAGAGAAAAAAATAGAAGGAAAAGAGAGAGAGAGAGAGAGAGAGAGAGAGAGAGAAGAGGGAGTTGGACTCTTGGAGAATGATGATGGTCGGCGGCAGAAATGGAGGCCAGCTAGGGTTGGCTCCATCGCCACCTATCTATACTCCTAGAGTCACTATTTTACCCTCCTTTGTAAGTAAAAAATACCCCTGCTACGTGTCTAAGTGAATGGTCCCAAATGCCCCTTCCCTTATCTCGTCCTAGACTGAAAAGCGAGAAAGCAAGAAAAAATAATTCTTGGTTGTTTTCGAACCTCGAACCGATAACATCTAGCTCCCATTTTGACATTTGTTAAAACAATTAACGTATTGATTATTGAGCTACTTGATTTTTCTTAGAATATTGTTAAGTATGTCTGATTTTATTAAGTAACATCTTATCATTATGATTGTCAGCACGAATTATTATTATTATATTTAAATTAAGCAACTAATAAATTTATATAAATTACTAATTTAAATAATTTAATATCACGCTCTCATTGCGCTCTCAATAATGAGAGATTAAAAAATGAACGCTCTCACGCTCTCGCTCCCACTCTCGCTCCCGTTCCCGCTCTGCGAACTGATTACCTAAATTTAAACTACTCATTTTTACTTTCTGCACCGTAGTGGATCTATAGTACTAGAGACTAGAGACATTACCATAAACACTGTGGAATACAACCCCAGACATCTACTTCATTTAATAATTACTTTTTGAAACATACTGCAGTTGTCACGTTTACACTTGAATACAAAATAACTAAGGATGACAATTTTGCCCCTACCTATAGGTATTTTACTATCCAACCCCAATAGATGGTAAATAGATAGACTTTGATGGATTAATACTCATACCCATTTATTTGGATTGAGTTTTTAATACATGGATTTGGGTTTGTACCCATGCCCAAATGGAAATGACAGTTTGGTACTTAAACTTAATAGAACTACAAATTGATTGCCTAATTTTTTTTTTGCATATAAGTCCTCAAAATATTGATACAAAATTACATTTTAGTAACTACATTTTTATGATCTTACATTTGGATACCTAAACTTTTTAATTTTTACAAATAGGTCCATTTTTTGTATGTGTACATCAAATAAATGGGTATCCATACCTAACCCATATTTATTTAGATTATGGAAGTAATATACTTATCTTACCCAAACCCATCTACAAACTCCTAAACCTATATATACTTCACCCATATTCTAATCATTATTAATGGATGTATTTGAAAATGGTATAATTATCCATAGGTGGGTAATTGTCATCCTAAAAATAACATCAATACATATAAAAACTATATTAAGTATGATCTACAATATAATATCCACTTTGATATATATATATATATATATATATATATATATATATAATGTAAACCACTAGGCTACATTATATTTATTCACATCAATATATATTTTTTGCCAAATAATATGTCATTCAATATCCACATGCATTTGATTGTTAGTGGCATACATTCAATCAGTATTGCTATGCATTTGTTAGTTTCTCGTAGCGATGCTTTAGATTTTGGTATGCATTCTTGTGTTTTTGTATGCTTTAGGAGATTTCCCACATATAACCCATGTTTAAGTTTTGAATTCTAATGTTTATAGTATGCTTTAGAAGATTTCTAGTATGTTTTCAAGTGTTTCTAGTAAATTTTATTGTGTTTTTCGCATGTATTATTGTGCTTCTGATATATATTCTAGTGTTTCTTGTATACATTTATTATGTTTGGTATTCATTACTTAGTTACAACCAAATTTTGACGATGGAGAACTGTAAGTTAGAAATTATAAATAAATAACACTTAAAATTGTAGAATAAATACAAATTTGATTCATTTTAGTGCACATTTTTTACTTATTATTTCCTCATTTCTATTGATTCATATTGGTGTTAGCACCATGATAAGACTTTAGGTGTTTATTATGCTGACTATGTTTGTTTCGGCTTTTATAAGTGTTTGTATTTCGAAAGTTGAAGTTGGTTCGATGTATCCCTATAAGCCCAAATTTTTTAAAATTTTGAAAAAACACTTTTTATAAAATAAAATCAGAAGCTTCGATTTGGAATGTTTTGAAAATAAAAGATATCCTTACTATTTTTAATTTTATAAAAATAAAATTTTTCTTTCATTTCTATATTTTAAAAATTATTATAAATAAATCCAACAAGATACATTTTGACTATTGTTTTTATTTTTATTCATATTAGAAATGATTTTAGTCATTTAACTTGACCTCTTATATATATTTTTAAAATTACTTCTAATTATTTATTAGTTAAGCAATCAACTGTTTTTGAAGTATTTATTGTAAAAACTACGATTAGAAGATGCTTTTGTAAAAACTACAACTAGGCCAAATTACTCCATTATCTTTTATCTTGATAATCAGGGAGGGGGTCTGTGGGATAAAGTGGGAGTGAACGGGTCGTTTTTTATTTTATTCTCATTCTTAGAGAGATTATGTCGTTTTGGTTATTGATAAGCCCTTTGACATTGGTTCAATCAAATTTGATTTGGCCAAACCGAATAGATTTTTACATTTTGATAGGTTTGATCAGATCAGAAAAATCTAACAAAAAACGAGCAACTGATTGCGGTTTTGACTACGTTTGGATTATTTTAGATTATTAGCTAACCAGAGGTTACCGCTAACCTCTACCTACCTCTACCTCTCATATCATTTTCCAACTTCCTATTCTGAAAAACCAATGACCCAACCCACTGCATATCACTCGCTACAAAATAGAGGAAAAGATCTCAATCCAAACTTCAATTCCACAAGTCATACCACAAACAAACCCTAATTTTCTCACATCCGGTCGTCCTCTCTCAATCTCAACCTCGAGTGCTCCTATGTTGCTACTCCTCAAACTTCCCTTGGAATATCGGTTGCGGTTGAGGTTGGCTATTTTGACCTCTTATCGTTGTCGGTTCAGTTTAATCATATCCAAACAGACTATCATCCTTGGTTCTACCAATATCTCTGGCACTTCACATTTTCAGCAATTCATTATAAATATTTCTCAATAATTCATTATAAATGGTAGTATCTTTCCGGATATGGAATGTTGATATATAATTTTTATGGTCTTTGACCTATAAAATATTGATATATACTTACATTAGGCCACCATATATATAATGAGGATTTCCTTAATTGAGTTTTGATTGGGTGTAGGAAAGGTGCAGACCTCATAGTTAACAATGCGCAAATTAAAACTTTCTCTCTCTTTTTGATCTCTCCTCTCTCTTCTTTCTGGTTTTTCTAGGGTTCCCGATGTCATCCTCGCCGTCGGCTGCTCTGGCTGGCGAGGGCAGTTCCTGGGCGCAGCTATTCGAGGTTGCTCCGGAGAATCGGCTTCAATATCGTCTGCTGATCAAGTTTCAAGATGGGTTACGGTTACCAAAGGAGGTGAAAGAGAAGGGAGCGGAGCGGTGGAAGAACTCCTTAATTGGAAAGTTCGTTGGGACTAGGCCTAAGGTACCAGAGCTGCAATCCTGGGCAAACGCTCTCTAGGGGCGGGATGGCTTGGTCAAAGTGTCAAAGTTTGGATCAAAGCTCCTGGTATTTCAATTTCCTTCAGCCGCTTCGTGCAATTGGGTTTTTCAGTAAGGGCCATGGCATTTCAGAGGTAATCCCATATTCTTTCGCAAATGGAAGTCGGGTATACAACTAGTAGTTCCTAAGATTGAGACGTTGCCGATCTGGATGAGAATCTAGGGTCTTCCTCTGGAATACCTTGCTCCAGAAGGGTTGGAATGGGTAGCGAGCATGATAGGGCGTCCATTTTGGATGGATCAGAAGACGAGGGTTGGAGGTCAGTTAGGGTTTGCTCGGGCGTTTGTTGAGCTCGCTGCTGATTATTCCTTTCCCTCCTCTATTCGGGTTTACCCAGAAGAAGATCCTACGTTTGAAATCAGAATCGAGTACAGTAACCTTCAGAAGGTGTGCTCTAAATGTTGTGTGTTTGGGCATAACTGTGAGGAGGGTCCGCAACGGGTTTGGGTCCCTAAGGTGTCAAAGAATACTGAGGTGGAACTTGGGGAAGAGTCGGTTGATCAGGTGAATGTTGGGGAGAATGATTATGATCCTGTTGAGGACATTCTCAACCAAGTTCAAGAGTCTGTGATTCAATGTGTGATGGAATGTTTGGCTGAGGAGGCTGTAGTGCAGGATTCACCTATGGGGGGATCTTGTGCAGGTGGCAGAGGAGGTGGTCTCCCCTTCATCAAGGGGGGGGGGGGGGGGGGGCTCGAGTCAGTTTTGTAGAGGTGGTGAAGGGGTCATCAGTTGCTGCTGGGAGCCCTAACACGCCTGTGCAGCAATCTGTTGGTAGTAAGTCATCCTCTGATGAGGGGAGATTGATGCCTCAGATGACTGCTCGGTTATCCAGACTGGTTCCAGATTTGCCATACTTGATAAGGAGAATAGAATACCGCAAAGTGTTGCTGACAAGGGTAAGAAGATTTGGATAGATCCTCCAGATGTTAGGGATAACAGGAAGAAAGGGGGGAAAGGTGGGGGAAGAGAAAGGGGTCGAAGATGAAGATCCTCTCATGGAACACTAGAGGGTTCGTTGCGGATAAGAAGTATACAACTATACTACATACAATAAATAACGGATAAGAAGTATACAACTATACTACATACAATAAATAAATATAGTTTAGATATTGTTGCTATTTTGGAGCCTCGGGTGAGCAGAGTGGAAGCAAAGAAATTGAAGCAAAAGAAATTTGTGGGTTGGGGGCAGGAAAACTTATTCAATAATGATGGGTTGGGGAAAATTTGGTTAGTTTGGTACTCAGAGGTTCAGTTGACCATCATAGATAGTTCTGATCAGTTTGCTCATGCTCTGATTAGGGGGGCAGGCTCCTTTCTTTGTCACATTTGTATATGCTTCTAATAGTGAGAGCCAGAGGGAAGGGCTGTATGCTGCTGTTAATAGACTCAAAGTGGTTAATTTCCCCTGGATGTTGGTTGGGGACTTCAATGGTATTCGAGATCCAAGTGAAGGCTCAAACAATCTGCAGTATTCTTCCAGTATGAATTCTCTAAATGATTGGTTGAGGGAGATTGAGGTGGAGGAGCACAAATCGACTGGACCATGGTTTAAATGGCTCAATAAGAGGCAAAATGATCCCATTGCTAGGAAACTTGACAGGGCTTTTGTTAATGTGGATTGGTTAGAAGTGATGAATCAAAGTGTAGTGCATGTGCAGTCGCCTGGGATTTCAGATCACTGTCCGGTTTATATTCAAACTGAGTTCCCTCTTAAATCATTGCCTAAGCCATTTAAGTTTTTCAATTTTTGGCTAGAGCATCCAAAGTTTGAAGAGTTGCTTGCTCAGGCTTGGTCTGAAGGGGTGGATGGCCCTCCTCTGATTAGGGTCTACAAAAAACTAAGGTTACTTAAAGGTCTGCTAAAGAAGCTTAACAATGAGGAGTTTTCTGACATAAGGGGGAGAGTAAGAGAAAAAGAGAAGGAACTTGAATCTATTCAACTTGATGCCCTCTCAAATCCTTCTCCAATGAGTTTTGAGGTAGAAGTAAGGGTTTCTAAGGAGCTGTTTGATCTGATGAAAGTCGAGGAAAGCTTCTTGAGGCAAGAATCTAGAGAGTTTTGGCTAAGGGTAGGTGATACAAATTTTGGTTACTTCCACCGCTCCATGAGAACTAGACTTAAGAGGAATACTATTACTTCTCTAAAGGATGCTCAGGGGAACTCAGTCACTTCAGTTGAAGGTATGTGTCAAGTGGCTATTAATTTCTATATGCTTCTGCTGGGGAGGGAGAACCCAGATGTTAAGAGTGAATCAGTGGATCTCTTTAAGGGTCTGTTGAGGCATAAACTTAACTCTGAGTAGGTTTCTTCTCTCTGTTCTCAAATTACTGCTAGTGAGGTAAAGGAAGCCATGTTTAGCTTTAATGGAGATAAGAGTCCATGTCCGAACGGATACAATGCTAGATTCTTCCAAACATCTTGGGGAGTTATTGGGGCTGAAATTACAAATGCCATTCAGAGCTGTTTTGTGACTGGGAGGATTCCAAGAGAGGTAAATGCTACTATCCTTGCTTTGATTCATAAGATCCAGAACCCTGATGAGATGAAGATGTTTAGGCCTATTTCTTGTTGCAATTAGTATATAAATGCATATAAAAAATAGTGGCGAATAGATTTAGTTCTCTGTTGCCCTTGGTAATCATCAAAAACCAAACTGGATTTTTTAAGGGGAGGGTCATTGGGGAGAAAATTCTTCTGGCTCATGAGCATGTGCACAAGTACTCTAGAAAGAACATATCCACTAGGTCAGCATTGAAAATAACCTTATGAAAGCCTTTGACTCCGTTAATTGGCAGTTTATCTTTGTTGTGCTTGAAGCCATGGGTGTTCCTAGTCAGTTTATTAATTGGATTAGGATGTGTATCACTAGTCCTATGTTGAGCATTGCTTTTAATGGGGGCCTAGTGGGGTACTTCCCTGCAAAGCATGAGTTGAGGCAGGGTGACCCTCTCTCCCCATACTTGTTTGCTATTTCCATGGAGGTCTTCTCTTGTCTATTGGATCTGGAAGCTGAGAAAGGCCTCTCATTGATAGAATTACAAGAAGGGTGCAGGGATGGAAGGCCAGGTCTCTAAATTATGCTGGCAGGGTGGAATTGGTTGGTTCTGTTCTTTATATTATGTCACAGTACTGGATGAGTGTTTTCATGCTCCCCAAAACTGTAATCAGAGAAGTTGAGAGAATGTGCAGCAACTTCCTCTAGTCTGTAGGGCCTGGACTTAAACTCAAAGCGAAAATGTCCTGGAAGTACTTATCTATCCCTAAGAAAGAAGGAGGACTAGGGCTGAGAGACCCCGCTACCTGGAACATTGTTTGTGTGTTTAGGCAGATTTGGGCGATAATGATGCAGCATGGCTCACTATGGGTAGCCTGGATCCAGGAGTATAAGCTGAAAGGTAGGGATTTTTGGGTTGTGAATGTTAATGGGTCCTGGAACTGGAAGAAGTTGCTGAGACTTCGAAATAAGGTCCCTAATCTATTCAGAGTTCATAATGGCTTGCTCCTCTGGAATGATAGTGCAATGCCAAGGTATTCTATCTAGATTATTTGGGAAGCTGTCAGACCAAAGCAAAATGTAGTAACATGGTACAAGCTTCTCTGGAAAGGAATTACTATTCCTAGAAACAGGTTTCTTGTTTGGCTTATCATACTTAACAAGATACAAACGAAAGACAAGATGAAACAATGGGGGTTTGCAGGTTCTGATCAGTGTTTACTCTGTGATCAACCAGATGAGACAAGGGACCATTTGTTCTCTGTTTGTTGCTGGGTAACTTCTGTTCTTTCTTGCCACGATCATGGGGGGAAAACCTTGAATGGGCAATCACGAAGTTTGGAACCACTTCGTTATGTGCACTGACAAGCAGACTGATCTGGCAATCTATGGTGAGCCATACTTGGAGGGAGCGCGGTTATAGAGCGTTTGGTAGCAACAAAAGGGCCCCTGAAGTTCTGGTTTCTCTGGTTAAGAGTGAGGTTCGAGTTTTGGTGCAGGAAGGGGATTGAACGTTTCTGGCCCCCTGTTTCTTAGGTTGCTTGATTTTCTTACCCGGGTTTGCTCTGTTTGTTGGTAGGTTTGCTCTGTTAGGGTCTTATATATAGAAAAGTTTTCCTTCCCTGTAAAGGTTGGTCTTGGTAGGTGTACGTTGAGTGGTTTTATTCTGCTGGTTCCTTTTATCTGATCCCATTCCCCTAGCTGGCAAGGGTGTTGCCAGCAACGCTTTTTGATGAAATGAAAGTATACCGATTCATAAAAAAAAAAACAATGCGCAAATTCACATTTAAATTTGGACTTTTGGAGTTCGAGTGTGGCAAGTCTAAGAGGTGAAATTAAAAGTATTTTTTTTATTTTCCTACTTTTTTAATTGGTTTGTATCTTATTTGTTTTTTTTTTCACAAATGGAACAGACTCATTGTGATCTACAAAATAATATTTATTTTTGACATATTTCGAGAGAAAAAATTCGTAGCACTCATTACCAGCATGGCGCCACATGATATCACTTTTTACCACTTTCATTTTAAACTCAAATTGTGAATTTTTCATAGTAGAAAGAACAAGTTCATCATTATCAACAAATTTTTTATATATTTTTTATTCTTGTTGGGTGATTCAAATACTTTCCACATTTCAGCTACCTTCTATTTGTTGTAAAATTTTTGGGGTAAATTACAAGGTTGGTCACAGAGATTACTAAAAACGTTCATGTTTAGTCACAATAAATATTTAATTCCATTAATGGTCATTAATATTAGTTAAACCATTCAAATTTGATCACTCTCCATTACCTTTCGTTTGTCTTTGTTAACAGTGTTAGTTTTTTGCTAACGTGGCTAACAGAAATGTACAAGTACTCAATTTTAACATGAAAAATTTAAGATCCAACCCACCACGTCATATTAACCCAAACCCAACCCAATAACCCATGACCCAACCTACTCAAATTAAATTAAATAATTCTAAAAACACTCAAAACTCGCCTTTTCTCGGTTGCTCAACACCCACAGGCTCCTTCCGCATCCTTCATCTTCCAAACCCATCGCCACCGATCTTCCTTCAGTTGCTACTCCGGCGGCAACATCGATAACAAGTCCAAGAACTCCAACCCGCAAGGCAGCAACCTCTGAGACAAGATCTTGACTAGATCATCAGTTACAACACAACCACGGAACCACCCACAACCCTCTATTCAGAAACTCTCGCCCACTACTCTTCAATCGAAGAGTCAAGGGAGATGGCAACGGTGGAGGGTCCTGGACGAAAGGTAGGGGATTCGTTCTCGAAGGTGACATGTTCGATGATTTGGGCCGCGATGCTTCGCCGAAGGGGGAGGGAACTGTTCGGAGGCATGAAGGTCTTGGCAGTGGTGAGTTGAAAAATAAAATTTTTTTTGGGTCGGACGGGTAGAGATGGAAGGGCCAAGTTATGGGTTAGGTTGGGTTCGGTTGTATGACATGGCAGGTATTGCTAACGTAGCGGGTCATATGTTTAATTTTTTGTATTAAAATTAACTTATTAGGACTTGTGTTAGCCAGGTCAACAATGAGCCGTTAATGGAGACTAACGGAAGGTAACGACCAATGGCCAAACTTGAATTGTTAAACTAATTTCAGTGACCAGTGACCACGAATGGAATCAAACCTCTTTTGTGACCAAACATGAAAATTTTTAGTAATCTTAGTGACCCACCTTGCAACTCAAAACTATTTGTTTAGTCTCTTTGCCCTAATTTAAACAATAAAATTTAATTTATATATTTAATTATTAATTACAAAGGTAATTAATTATGTATTCGATAATACCGATTGGGATACCGAAATTATTTAGGGATTGGATTTGGGATTGAGATTGATTTTAAGGTATAATTCGGTATTTGGTATTGGGATACCGATACCGTACCGTACCGATTTCTACACCTAGTTATTTAAGTGGTATAACTTTTGCAATTATCATACTTTAGTAGTACCCAATGTATTTTACTCCATTCTTGTATGAGATGTTAATTGGTGGTAGACGAAGCTGAAAGGTGACAAAAGGTGGTTAGTATATTCTTATTATCATGTATAAAACTATTTTACATCACGATACATATATACCACCATGATTATATCCTATTCACTACCAAGCATTACCACCATGGTATAGACGAGTATTATATGTCTCAATTTTTTCGTTCTAAAATATATCAAATTGGATATCATTTTTGAAGAACACATACAATCTGATTATTCTGTAAAAAAAAAATTTTGAATTCCAAATTCATACAAAAGAGATATAACCCGTTGAATTTAATTGAAGAAAATGTTATACATCGTAAGTAACCAATTTTGAATGCTTCTTCGATTATGACCTTATCTAACTTTTGGTAATGGTTATAACTTATAAGTATTATGCTGAGTAAATTTTGTTAGCAATTAGTGGGTTCATCCATGACCCTATTGATCCAGTACTGGGCTTTATAATTTGAAAAATTATCCAATTTTTTGTTGCAATTAATTAGTATGATAGAAGCATAAGCCAGTGGTTGATAACTAACAAAGAAGAAATCGTTTGGATTGTAATTGAGGTTGGGACTTGGGAGGTAACATCAACAAAAACTCGGTAGGACAACTTTAGGTTGATCGGTCCATTTCAAGACAAATAATTAGTGAGTGAGATCTTTTCCTTCAGTGCCTGGCACGTATTTGATTGAAGGCCATTTATGGACAGCCATTATCGCCGTTTCTTTCAGACGGTTCAAATAATAATAAAAAAGTTTTCATAATGGGTACTTTCACGATTCGATCGGCACTGTTGTTTGTTGGTTCTATTATGGTTAAAATTAAAGGGTAGTGGTGCTTTGCAAGGATTTAAAAAACTTACTGGAAGTCATATTATTAGTTTATGATAGAGTATTTTGTGATATGATCGTGGTTACCGGTTTTATATCGATAAAATAATATTTTTTCCGACAAAAAGTAGCTATCATACTGTAAAAATATCGACATTAAAGAAGATAGCAATGCTTGGAATTCTAACTAATTGAACTTGAGAAACCACGGCACAAAAGGCATATAAAAAAATTCACAACTTCACCGATTAATCTTAAAAATTTGAGTCTGACTCAATTCAAGTACAAACGTTACCTTTTATTCTAGCTATCAGAAAGAGTTAAGTCTCTATTTGCTGGAAAGAGATAAGTGTTACTTTCGAGAAGGATAGAAAGGATGGAGCAAGTGTCGATTAGAGTCGTGTTGGAGAGGAGGACTTTGTCCGGTTTTCATTTTTTTGGCTAATTTCTCTCAAAACAATGTCATTTTAATGTTGGAGATTTTTTAAAAATATTTTGGCCAGTTCAGTTGATTAAACTCTACCAAAATTCCGCGATTCATGAGTTCAACCTCTAAAAACCAACCGACACAATTTTTTACCACGACTACTTGTATCGTTTCAAATTTGGCTCTAATAACAATATTACGGTTCAACCTTAGGTTACCTAATTCACCCCTTCACGCCCGCCGCTCCCGCTCTAGATCGCGAAAACGCGATGTTGCCCCAATTCTCAAATTATGTTTCTCTAGAGCGCGAATTATGTTCTGGGGAGCGCGAATCATGGAGCCATCAACCAAGTGCATGGTCGACATGGAGAAGCTGGATGTCTGCAGAGGTTCGGTTTGGCGTTGACTTTTGGGTCGACAGGGGAAACAAAGGAGACATAGGGGGCTCGAACAGGGAGGCTTGGATAAAATCATTGGTTGTCGTGAAGCTTCAAGCTCTTATGGACGATGATCTGCTGCTGATATGGAGCAATTTCTTCAAGGAGTGGCCAGAATCAAAACTGGGAAACATCAATTTCGTAAGCAGAGGAGAGGAAGAAGGTGAAAGGGGGTTCGTGAGTATTTGGACTTTGGAAGATGGAGGTTTGGTTTTTGGATTGAAAGATCGATGATTGAAATCGAGAAAATATCAATTCGAGGCTGCACGGAGAAATTGATCGCTAGGAAAAAAGAGGGGAGATGAAGATGAACATAGCTGTAACACCCGAATCCTAATTTTGCTTAAAAGACCTAAAATACCCCTTGCTTAGCCTACGTATAATTTGTGAGCTAAAAACCTATAACCTAAGCTTAGGAGGACAGCAGCCGCAAAAGCCCTGCAGACCACATCCTTTCCTCCTCACACAAGATCCCGGCGAGAGGCCGCACCGTACTAATGCCACCACCAGCCGCACCGTTCTTCTCACCGTCACCGTCACCGTCTCAACTATAGGAACAAAGCAACCACAACGGTTGCCTAGTGCGGTTGAGGGAGAGATCGATTAGGAGAGTGAGAAAGAGTGGTGCTGCCGTGAATACACGGAGAGAAGCCAGTACGTCAATGATGGAAGTCGAGAGCAACGCTACACATGTCAAGGAAACAATATGGAGAAAAACGGATTGAAGGTGTGATTTTGATCACTCTCCTTAGAGTGTTTATTTGCCCCCACTACTTAGTTGCTGGTAGGATTTAGGCAAACCACCCCCAGGAGTCCCTCCAATCAAAGTCAGAAAGCAGCACCTTTCGTGACTTCTGTGTTTGTGTTTTTGGAGAAGGAAAACGAGGAGAAGAAGATGAACGTACGACGAGAAGTTCGGCTGCAGAAGACTTTTTATAGCGATTTAATATGTCAAATTAAATAGCCCACACTTTTTCCAAAAGCCCACTAACCACTTTATCCAATAACTAAAGTGGAAAGCAAACTTAAAAACAACTTGCACTTTCCTTCTCCCACCAATGTGGTATTTCCTTTACTCTTTGATTACTCTAACAACACGTGATGCAGCAGCTACATGCCTCGGGTGGGTTCCATGAGTTGTCACTACATTAAGTTTCATTTTCATTCGAGTTCAGCAGTAGTGGCGGATCTAGAAATTTTTTGTACGGGCGTCCTCTTCCAAAAATTAAATTAAATAATTCATAAATAAGAAAATATCCAATTAGTACAAATTTTAACAAAAAGTCACAATGGGTTTACATAATTCGAAAAAAATATAAAATAGATTCGGTATCTACACTGTTCAACAAATTTGTATATCATACTAGACAATGATTCACAAACTGATCGCATATTCAATTTCTAACCTTGTTTATGATGTAACTCAAAGTTGAAAATACTCTTTCAACACTCCGTGTAACCATAAAATCAATTCAAATTAGGGGTACCCCTGGGATAAGGAATCGTGTCTTTACTATTGCATATTGTTTAAAATAGAACAACACATGAGTTATAACCTAATGGAGAATATGTTTAATAATAGTAGTATCCTAGGTTTGAATAACACAGACTACCACTTTTCTTTATCATACGCAAACTACTATCAACAGTAACCGTCGATAACCATTTTTTCAATTTTTAGGGGCGTTCCGGATTACTAATTATATTTTGTTTATTCATACGAAACTACTAACGACTGTTGGGTAATCGTTTTCCCAAATTTTAGGGGTGTCCTGGGACACCCCTAAAGCACCATGTATCCGCCACTGAGTTCAGGGGACAGCGAGTCAGTAAGCGGCGACCACACGGAAACGCAATAGCGATGCTATTAGCAAGTTCGACAAGATGAGGAAGGATAAGAAGAATTGGAGAGAGACCATGGTCTAACAAGGCTATGTCGAGGCCTAGGCAAGTGTAAGGAGTTAAAAGAAAGGAATGGGGTTGGCGAGTCCACTAGATGAAGTAACCAGTAAGGTTAACAAGGTGCGTGGTTAAAGGGGCTAGAGTAGTTTCGTTATCAGTTTATTCATTTACAATTTATGTTATGCATTTCAGTTCACGCTTTATGTTTAAGTTATTCCTTATATGCTTTTATGTTAAGCTAAGTCATTTATGTTCTGTCATTAACTGAAGTGTGCATAGCATCACGAAGCATCAATATGGGGTCCACTCACTAGGTTTATGAAGGGCCAACAATTTGGCTCGAAGAAGGAGGTGCGGCACGCCATTGAGACTGAAGCAATGACTCGTCATTTTGAATGGCACACAACTCATTCAGCACTAAAAGGCTCATAGTCAGATGCCGTAATCATCACGAGGGGTGCAATGTTAGGATTCGGGCCATCAACAGCAAGAGACACGGCCACTGGGTCATATCCCGTGCGGTGAACACACACACATGTGTGTCATCCATAACTTCCCAGGGCCATCGACAGTTGAAATCCAGGGTGGTTGCTGCGGCTATCAAGCATCTAATTGAGCAAGATCCGGACTTGAAGGTGAAAGTCATAATCGCTGACATTGCAAGTCGTTATGGTTATATGATTAACTATAAGAAGGCGTGGCATGGAAATCATAAAGCTCTGGCCACCGTCTTTGGTGATTGGGAAGAATCATATGCATTCCTTCCCAGGTTAATTTTGGCATTGGAGGCATCTAACCCTAGCACAGTTTTCTCCCCTCGATACCAAGATGAAGAGATACAACCCCCTGAGCCAGGTAACAAACGCCATTTTAGACGACTTTTTTGGGCATTCAAGCCATCTATTGATGGTTTTGGCTTCTGTCTCCCTGTGATCCAAGTAGATGGTACATTCCTTACCGGCATGTACAAGGGCACTCTCCTGCTTGCCAGTGGGGCGGATGCAAACAGACAAGTCTTTCCTTTAGCCTTCTCCATTGTTGTGGGAGAGAATGTTGATAGCTATGGACGGTTTTTCCGGCAAATTCAGCTCCACGTCACTAGGAGGACGAACCTGACAATAATCTCTGATCGGCACGCCGGCATTAGAGCTGCCATCTTAGGTTTAGATCCAGCCCGGAAGTGGTCCCAAAGGTGGTGCATACGACACTTCAAGAGAAACTGGAACCATCATTTCAAGCGGAAGAAGCTTGCTGATAATTTGTGGTGGATTGGTAAGTTCTCTATTAGCCGTTTAATTTTGTTAGCTAAAAATATCTTGTAATCAGGAGAGTGGTGCACTTGTTAGACTTTTTCTAAAGAGATGCATGCCTAAGGAAATGGGGTTTTAAGTGATTATCATGGTCCTCCCATTTCCTGGGAAAATCGGGTATTAAGTGATCTACGGATCCCCCCTTTTTCTGTCAAACAGGCTGTGTTTCTAAGGAGATGTATACCTCTCCTAAGAGTCTAACGAGAGTACCTCCGGGTTGTTCAAATTGTACTAAAATGCCGAAAATTGACTAATGTACTACTTTTATGTGTCTTCCTCAGCGGTTGCCTACCAAGAGAAAAAAATTTCTGGAGAAGATCCAGAAGATGCGCGAGTTATGCCCTGAAGGGGCACAGTGGCTGGATGGACACGACCTATCCATGTGGACATTTCATAAAGATGGAGGGACAATATGGGGTATTGCCACAACTAACTCGGGTGAGAGTATCAACTCTGTCTACAAGGTCGTTCGTGCACTGCCAATCTCTGCCATTGTGGAGATGACTTTTTGGAAAACGAATGCATGGTTCATCAACCGACTCCACTGGTCAAGGACGAACGAGGCACAGGGAAAGGTCCATGCCTATAAAGTCATGGAAGTAATGGAGAATGACAATCGCAAGAGCAGTCTACATAGTGTAACCGTTACGAATCGGGAAAATGGCGAGTATAGCGTGATGACCAGACATCGGGAGGATGGTAGACGGAGGGGCCACCGCCATGAAGTTTTGGTCAATTTTAGGACAAAAGTTGGTGAGTGCTCATGCCATAAGTATCAGGGGAGAGGGTGGCCTTGTTCTCATGCAATGGCCATAATTAAAAATAGGAGCAAAGACCCCCGTCACTTCGTTAGTCCATTCTTCAATATTGACTCACTCAAAAACACCTATGGACGGAGTTTCCGTGCATTTCCTGATGAAGCTTATTGGCCGCTGTACGAAGGAAAATTGATCATTCCGCCGTTCAGACAGAGGCGTGAACCAGGTCGCTCGAGGAAAAAGAGAACTCAGAACGAAATGGATCAAAGTGGAAGACCACCACGAGGCCCAAGACGATGTTCAATATCCAAAGTTCCAGGACATGATAAACGAAGGTGCCAGGACCGATTGGTCCGCAAAATCCGGGTCCTTATGTGGCGGACTCAGCTAATGCGACATAGTTTGCGATTATCATTCTTCAAGCTAGTTGAGACTCTTACTTTGCAAGTAATTATGTACTGTTGATTGAACGAATTGGGATAATATCAAGATAATAGGAATAGTTCCAAGTACATAGAAATAAAAACCAAATTGAAACAACACTCGATTAAATAAACTAAGATAATAGGAATAGTTCCAAGTATATAGAAATAAAAACCAAATTGAAAAAACAAACAATTAAATAAACTAAGATAAGGGGAATAGTTCCAAGTACATATAATTAAAATTCAACTCAAAATACATCTCAAGGAAGTCCACGAGCTTCACCGGAATCCACGGTTTTCTTGCTCCTGTACGACGGCCAACAAGAGTAACAACAGGTGGTTGCGGTGGCAAGTTTCGAATGGCCGAGGTAGTGCGGCGCTCGTCGATGCTGTGTAGGCGGGGAAGCGGCGCTTCCAGGGTCGAGCGGGGGACATTCGCGCTCATACGGTGAGGAGTAGGACAGGAGGCCACGGCTGATGAGGGTGAGTCAATGGGTTGAATTTGTGGTGCGCCGTCGTGGAGAAACCATCATGCCAAGTACCCGATGATGTTTGGCGGGGAGATGGGGGGTAGACCGGGCGGGAATCGTGTATGTTTGGCGGGGATCGTTGTATGAGATCGTGGTGGGCTCATATGGGGATTGATGGTAGGTCGAGCGGGGATCGTAGTATGAGATTAGGTGGGGATCGTTGTGGTAGGAGGAGCGGAACTCTTGAGATGAACTCGGGCTGGGATCTTGGGCGGAACTCGCTCGGGGAGCTTGGGTGGAACTCAGGCCGGCACCATGTGTCACACTCAATGGGGGCGACACTCTCCACGCCTGATATGGCGTTACGTCGGGCACGTTGGGCCTTTCCCGAACCCTCTTGCTCTTCTTTCTCTCGTATGGTGGTGGGGGATCGAGGACATCAACTTGTACCGGAGGTGGCGGGGGTGCGGGCATGGGCGGATATCTACGATGATCCCGACCCTGAGCTCTGATACAGCCAAGCAGACTGTTTTCCATCCTCCTGATGAAGCTCACATCTTTATTGCCCAGCTCAACTCTCCCGGTGGTCATATATTTGATCCGCTCGATCCCATCAGCCTAAATCACAAAAAAATAAGTTAGAAAAAAATTTAGGAACCAAGTAATAAATTTAATTGTTTAGACGGAATATACTTACTAATGCACCATCGTTCGCACCCTCCGGAGTTATGTAACGAACCGATGTTTGACGATATCGATCCAAGTATGGGTCATGATACCCCATTCGACCCACTTGAGCTGGAGTGACAATATCCTGCATTTGTCGGTTGTCCCACATCGTGATGAATTTCGCCAACTTCGTGGGCAAATTGCGAGTACCTTGCCGAACATCTCGGCCATGAAAGGCCCTTTGACTATCGGGGACCTCCAACGGAATGCACTGCTCCCGACCAAACTGACGGAGGCATCGATCCGGCAAGTGCCACTCCACAGTCCCAAAACAAATTAGAGGGACCCTCATGCACCATTTCCCAATATGACCGGGGAATTGCTGGAGATGCCAATGAACGATGTTCTCCGGGTATGGATTGAAGACGATCTACAAGAAAGAAATGAGTAGCTTAAGTTTATCAGAATTGGAAAAATACATGTAGTCCATGGAAAAAAGATATAAATGGATCGAAGTATATAAGTTACCTCTCCTTCCCAAAGTCGCTCAAACCTCCTCCGATACTCGTCCAACTTGTGTTGGGCAAGGTTGTCGCATGTTGTGTGTCCGAGCCACCTTATTAATAAGACAATAATGAAACTACAATAAGCTAAAACACAAGGGAAAATGTGTTATGAAATACATGATGGGGTATGAGAAGTTTACCTTGTACCATAAGCTTCACCTCTTAGGGGATGATCGATTGGCCAATCCCTGTCGGGACGTTGGACCGGTGCAATCCATGGCATATGCTCCCAAGCCCAAAATTGGACGATGAACATTGCGCCGCCGACCTCCCTCACAGCTTTTAGAGACGCATTGCACAAATTGTGGTAGATATTAGCTAGGCAAGCGGATGCCCAGCTATACTCCCCCATCTCCTCCCAACTACCGAGGATGATCCTAAGCCATCCACAGCTAAGGAGATTGCTTGATTTTTTGGAGAAGAACACTCCTCCGATCATGCCTATGAGATAGACACGAGCATATCTTTCCTTCTCATCCTCCGAACTTTCCTCGGTTAGGGGATGACTCTCGTAATGGTCTCTAAAATACTTTGTCAACCAAGTAATTGAGATTTGGTGTTTCCTCATTGGTGGCAAGTGATCGGTCGCATCAACGCTCCCCTTGACTGGTACTTCACTCTCAAAACACTGTGGATGAAATGAACCCAACCGGGCATACCGTCACGATCCTCGGGGGGATGATCACTCACACACACCGGTTTGCCGTCGATGGGCAGATGGGTTAGGATGGTGACATCCTTTAGCGTGATGGTGGCCTCTCCTTCTCTAAAGTTGAAACAATGGGTCTCCTTTCTCCATCTCTCAACTAATGCGGTGATGAGTTGGCGATTGATAACATCGTATTTGCACATGTTTGCACCCTCGTTTCTTCATCATTTTGGCTTGATTTTTTGCTTTATTGGACTATTTTATGCTAGGTTGTGTTCCTTTGTCACATTTCAGGTCCTATCATGTAAATTGAAGCATAGGCGCAAGTTTCAAGTCAATCTGAGATCATTTGGCAATTCGGGAGAAAAAACACGATCATGACCTGAGGAAGAATGAACTTATACCTCATATTATGGATAAATAATCATGGAATCTTGTCATGAAAAGATAGAGGACGAGACTACCAGCGTCTGGGATCAAATGGCGACTGATTCGGAGTCCAAACGAGGGAGAAACGAAGCATTAAACAGGAGCGGAGGAAGAAATACGGGCAGGAGAATTACGACCGTATTTTCCCCTCCCATGCCCGTATTTTCACTGCCGAGAGGAGCTTTGGATGCGCTGAAACTTAACCAAAACGTGTGTTTTGGGCAAAATACGGGCATGGAAGAATTACGACCATATTTCTGCCCGTATTTCGCCCAGAATCGGGTTTTTGAGGCAGATTCTAGCCAAAAGAAAGGGAGAGCTGGGTTTTGGTTCCCAAACACCCAAGGGACGAACCCTAGAGAGAGAGAGAGACTTGGGAACATTCTTGGAGCTATTTTGGAGCATTTCTTCGCCATTGGAGCTCAAGAATCAAGCTTGGAGATGGAGATTGAAGATCTAGATCAGATTTCTGCAGTCTCTCTCTTGAGGAACTCCCTTCACTTAGGGCCCGTTTAGTATAGTTTTGTTGTTGTTGTGGTTGTAGTATGGTTGTGTAACACAAGAGAAACCACAACAACATAAAAATAGAAAACAAAAACATGTTTAGTTGGTAACTATGACATATCATAGAAATAGACAACAAAAAACAGAAACACGTTTAGTTCTTTGTAACGAAAAATCATAAGAACATTTCTCAATATGCAGCAAAGGAAACATGGATTGAGCTGCTGAGATCAAAAGACCATTTCTCAAAATGATATGCTTCAATTAAAATAACTATTCTGAAGAATTGGAAGATGGTTTTCCTTGAGAAACAAATGGATAAACAGGAAATAATTTGCCAGCTTTAATCTCTGGTGAGCAGCGACTCCTCCTCCTCCGCCGGCATCCGCGGCCAACACAACTCCACCTGAGAAGGTAAAGACGTGTATTCGATCGATGGAGCAAAGAGGGCGGTGGAGAGGACAGAGGGGGCGGGCCAGGGCGAGGGCGAGGGATGAGTGACCGACTGTGTTGTCGCGCGGAAGAGTGAGCGTCAGCTCTGTGCCCGCCGAAGAGAGGAGAGCTCGCGAGGGAAAGATGAAGCCGGCGACGAGGGAGTGGTGGCGGCTGGGCAGACGGGGCTCGCGGCGGCGGCTGTTGAGCAGGGCTTGGTACAACGCGGCGCGGAGGCGGAGGGTCAGGAGGGTGGTGGAGGAGGGTCGGGAGGGCGGAGGTGGCCGCGCCGGCTGGGGAGAGTGCTGCCTCTCGTTCGATAGAAAATGGAGGGGTTGGGGGCAGCTGAAAGTAAGTAGGGTTTGGGGGTGGTATGTGTTAAAAAAAAGAAATTTTTTTTGCTTATGTGGGGATTCGAAAACTGGTCTGTTTTAATGAAATCAAGCGCCCAACCAGTAGGAATCCCGTGTGCAACATGTTTAAGAATCAGATCCAAAGCTATAAATTGTTGTTTCTCATATTTGGGCCTTGTTGTGCAACTCTGATTCACAACAAAAAATAAAAACCCAACTAAACACGATTTTTTTTTCTTGGTTTTCCAAATTTCTTAAAACACAACAGGAAACAAAAACAAGAAACAATACTAAACTAGCCTTTAGGTTTTGAGGAACCCTAGTTCCATGTGTTAGGATCTTTCTTGTATGAAGTTTTGGATGCGATATTGTTTGATTATACTCGGTTGAGGCATGATTTATTGAGTCAATTGAATCTTGATCAAATTCTCTTGATTTCTGCTTTAACCTATGATAGATAGAATCTGATTAGGTTAAGAGAGCTTCCTTGATTGATAGTGGTGAATTGGTTGTGCGAGAGTCAATCAATTCACTGCGCTGTACTAGAATTCATTCCAGTAGTGGAGATCTTTGTGAATCGCCTTAGCAGTCTATCCCGGTGAAGGCTAGTCGCCTGTCGGGTATTCAATCTAAGAGGGTTTGGTCAGCTTAAGAGATTCCAAGCTAATTTAGGATCTTCCGCAGTTTAATCATCAGTAGATCAACCAAAGGTAATTGCAACTTGGACCTAATTGAGGAGCTAGGGGGAATCATACCTAAGTAAGTTCCCAACTTGTAATGAGTAGAGTAGTTAGTAGAGTAGTTTAGTAAATCAATCCTTAATTAATCTAGTTTGCTAGATAATGAACTGAAGCTGAGTAATAGTAACTCTAGAGACCCGTGGATTCTATATTTATTACTTGTGCCACTATACTGCAGTCCCATTCTGTGATTACACTTGGTCGCAATTTGGTGTTGTGTCGTAGCGTGTCAAGTTTTTGGCGCCGTTGCCGGGGAACTTTCTAGATTATTAGGAAAAGCAGAAGTTTGTTACTTTAGCGTTTTTTTTTTCACCCTTGCTTTTCACTTGGGTGTTTTTGTTTTTGTTGGTGCAGATCTGAATCATGGATCATTATGGCTTCTCCAACCATTGGGGGTATCCACCACCATCCGAGTGGTATTACCCCGAGACTTCCTGGAGAAATCAAGGAGGAAAAGACTGTGGATTCGGGTTCCAATACCAACCCCCTAACTACGGAGAAGAATCAGACCCCTGGGCATATCAAGAACAACCTCCTTATCAAGAAGAATTTCTCCCACAACTAGAAGGGCCATCAGAGCTGGAGTTAGCCATGGCGACCTTCACGGGCCATTCTGCAGAGCCATGCTACATTCCACAGCCAGATCCAAACTATGAATTGAGGCTTCTCATGGAGCAGTTAGATCGAGACACTGAGAGATCATGCTCCAAGATGGATGTTTGTACCCAGGCCTATCGTGAAACATAGGAGATCCTCCTGAGCATTAAGAAGAGCCTCGATGATCTTGAGAACTCTTATGCACAGCCTGCTCAAGATCATCCTTATGCTACTATACTAGAAGAAGAGGAGGAAGATGAAGGCTATGAAGACATTGTGGAGCAGATAGAAGTTGTCACGGAGAGCTCCCGTGAAGATCATGATCATGAATGTCCTGTTGTAGCCGACCACACCTTCCCACATCCCACACTGAGCTTTGAAGAGACGGGCATGAGTGAGGAGATGCAACATGATCTCATCAAAGAAATTGCTTGGCGACTTGGGTGTTTTTGTTTTTGTTGGTGCAGATCTGAATCATGGATCCTCATGGCTTCTCCAACCATTAAGGGTATCCACCACCATCCGAGTGGTATTACCCCGAGACTTCCTGGAGCAATCAAGGAGGAGAAGACTGGGGATCGGCTTCCAGTACCAACCCCCTTACTACGGAGAACAATCAGACCCCTGGGCATATCAAGAACAACCTCCTTATCAAGAAGAATTTCTCCCACAACCAGAATGGTCATTGGAGCTGGAGTTAGCCATGGCGACCTCCACGGGCCATTCTGCAGAGCCATGCTACACTCCACGGCCAGATCCAAACTATGAATTGAGGCTTCTCATGGAGCAGTTAGCTCGAGACACTGAGAGATCATGCTCCAAGATGGATCTTTGTACCCAGGCCTATCGTGAAACATAGGAGATCCTCCTGAGAATTAAGAAGAGCCTCGATGATCTTGAGAACTCTTATGCACAGCCTGCTCAAGATCACCCTTCTGCTACTATACTAGAAGAAGAGGAGGAAGATGAAGGCTATGAAGACATTGTGGAGCAGACAGAAGTTGTCACGGAGAGCTCCCGTGATGATGATGATCAGGAATGTCCTGTTGTAGCCGACCACACCTTCCCACATGGCCACATCCCACACTGAGCTTTGAAGAGGCGGGCATGAGTGAGGAGATGCAATATGATCTCATCAAAGAAATTGCTTGGCGACTTGCCCTCCAATCCATGCTGGAAGAAGAAGAGCAAGAAAGGGTGCAGAAAGAAGTTGTTGAGGATGACAAAAGTAAAGCAGAAGGAGTTCTTGATCTTTTCTCAGGGACGATACCACATGAAGAAGGAAGGGGGGTTGAAGAAGCAATTGGCGTCCAGGCCGAGGACGAAGTTGAGGTGGAAGAGGCTTGCACCGGCCATGAGTTACATGTGCTATCTCCACCAAACTTCGAGGAATTGCTTAGCAAGGACCCATTTGCAGTGTCTCTTTGCCAGACCAAGGCCACATCGACATCGGTCCCTCTTGGTGTACGCGATGGTGGCCATTCAATGTTTTCATATCTGTTTTGCGGCAATGAGATGAGAGAAGAGAAGAAGAGGTCTCGAGGGTGGAGACTTCATCTGCATCAAGTGCACGAGCTTCCATCACCTGTCATACCACATGCTCGTGACTTGAGACTCCACCTCATCGACGAGAATATCAACTTCAAAGAGGTTCTGGGGTGGACCGAAACTTAGGAGTCATCGTCCGACTCACGACGTGAAAGAAGCGCTTGTTGGGAGGCAACCCAACGAAACGGTTTGCATTTCTTTCTCTATTTGTGCTCGGTTGAGTCAGTTTTGTTCTTTGATTTTAGAGTCAATAACTCAACCTTTGTGAGATTTTGTGGGGTGTTTGTGTTCCGACTACGCTCTCCTCCTAGAATGCACCGCCTGCCCCGTCCACCATCATTCACCCTTGATCTGGTAACTTCGTTCTACCTTTCTTATCTTTCCTCCATTGAGGACAATGTTGTGCTTAAGTGTGGGGGCATGTTCGATTATGTATGCGTGTGAATGTTTGGCTGTATTTGTGTGCTTGGAGCCTAGTCAACTGTCCAAATCTTGAGATTTGAGGGCTCCAAGTACTGTTGTTTGCTTGATCGTATTGTCACTGTGGTTTATTGATGAACCGAATGGCTGTTAGAATTGATGAATGATAAATGGATTGTGACTGAGACAACCTATAATGATGACTGAGAGTTGTTGTAGAGTTGTGTAGGGGTTCAGTTTTTCAACTGTTTGCTTACTAACTGTGACTTGGATTGATCACGTGTTCTTGACAATCGTTTATGCATATCAGAATGAGAGATAGAGCATATAGGTAGCGATGTGAGATTTGAGCCTGCTAGTTTCTTTTTTGTGCGATAGATCCCTCTTCCATGATGTGTAGCATTCACGTTGTCATTAGCTAAGATGATGGAGGCATAGGAATAGCCCACGACCAAAATGACTGTCCTGGTGAGTCATACCCCCTAGTCAGTCCCTTTGAGCCGTGTCACATCCTTTCTTTCGGTCTGCAATGAAACATCACCCTTTTGCATCTCTTAGAAGGTTCCAGAGAGTGGTTTTTACATGTTCTCTGCTGTTCTGCTAAATTTAATGTGAGGGTTGGAGGTAGTTCTTAAAAGGTTGGGCATGTGCTTGAAAAATGTGCATAGGTGGTGGTTCTCTCAAGAAATGAAAAAAGAAAAGAAATGAAAAAATTGAATGAAAGCAAAAGAGAGCCACCACCACAAAAATTTGAATAGTTCCCATTAAGTAATGTTTCTTAGCAGTCTGGCTTGGAAATACTAACATTTATGTGACCTCCTTCGCTCTTGTGCTCTAGAGAATTTGAGTAAGGCAGAATAGCAGAAAGAAAGTTATTGGTTTAATTGGCTGTGATTGTGTTGGATTTGGAACTGTGGAACCTTGTCTATGAATACTTCCACCACCTAAAAGGCCTTTTCCCCATGTACAAGACCCTAGCCGGTCATTTGAACCTGTGTCTAAGACCTCCGGATTAGTTAGTGATGACACCCATTTTTGTGAACTCTAACATTGAGAGGTTGTCGTCATGGTGAAGAGACGTTAGGATTGAGAGAATAAGTATGCGCATTTTTTGCATCAAATTGTCCTGACCCCACTGGTCGAGAGTGAGCGATTCATTTCCTTGTTCTTTACACTCTTTACCCTGGTGAGGACCTAGATGGCTCGGTCTTTATTCTGATGTCTTGAGTTTTATGCATGAGTTAACTGTTTTGAATAAGTGGTTGAGTCGAGTCTAGGTTGGTTGGTGAACAGAAGGGAAACTCCTCCTTTACTCGATTTTGCTGCACTCAAATATCCTCTGTGGTGGTTGTCCAGGTTGCGGTTGAAGTTGTTAAGATGTTGATGTTTGAAAGCCAGTATGATTCCCGTGTTTCGTGCCTATGTGATATGTCCCCAAGGGTTGCATAATTGAGATGTCTCGATCTTACCTTATATCTGACTTGGTTTTCTTGGGGACAAGCAAACGGTTAAGTGTGGGGGAATTTGATAACATCGTATTTGCACATATTTGCACCCTCGTTTCTTGATCATTTTGGCTTGAGTTTTTGCTTTCTTGGACTTTTTTACGCTAGGTTGTGTTCCTTTGTCACATTTTAGGTCCTATCATGTAAATTGAAGTATAGATGCAAGTTTCAAGTCAATCGGAGATCATTTGGCAATTCGGGAGAAGAAACACGAGCATGACCTGAGGAAGAATGAACTTCTACCTCATATTATGGACAAATAATCATGGAATCTTGTCATGAAAAGATAGAGGACGAGACTACGAGCGTCTGGGATCAAATGGCGACTGATTCGGAGTCCGAATGAGGGAGAAACGAAGCATTAAACAGGAGCGGAGGAAGAAATACGGGCAGGAGAATTACGACCGTATTTTCCCCTCCCATGCCTGTATTTTCACTGCCGAGAGAAGCTTTGGATGCGCTGAAACTTAACCAAAACGTGTGTATTGGGCAAAATACGGGCATGGAAGCATTACGACCGTATTTCTGCCCATATTTCGCCCAGAATTGTGTTTTTGAGGCAGATTCGAGCCAAAGGAAAGGGAGAGCTGGGTTTTGGTTCCCAAACACCCAAGGGACGAACCCTAGAGAGAGAGCGAATTGGGAACATTCTTGGAGCTATTTTGGAGGATTTCTTCGCCATTGGAGCTCGGGAATCAAGCTTGGAGATGGAGATTGAAGATCTAGATTAGATTTCTGCAGTCTCTCTCTTCTCTATGGAGTAACTTCCCTTCACTTAGGTTTTGAGGAACCCTAGTTCCATGTGTTAGGATCTTTCTTGTATGAAGTTTTGGATGCGATATTGTTTGATTATACTCGGTTGAGGCATGATTTATTGAGTCAATTGAATCTTGATCAAATTCTCTTGATTTCTGCTTTAACCTATGATAGATAGAATCTGATTAGGTTAAGGCAGCTTCCTTGATTGATAGTGGTGAATTGGTTGTGCGAGAGTCAATCAATTCACTGCGCTGTACTAGAATCCATTCCAAAAGTGGAGATATTTGTGAATCGCCTTAGCAGTTTATCCCGGTGAAGGCTAGTCGCCTGTCGGGTATTCTATCTAAGAGGGCTTGGTCAGCTTAAGAGATTCCAAGATAATTTAGGATCTTCCGCAGTTTAATCATCAGTAGATCAACCAAAGGTAATTGCAACTTGGACCTGATTGCGGAGCTAGGGGGAATCATAGCTAAGTGAGTTCCCAACTTGTAATTAGTAGAGTGGTTTAGTAAATCAATCCTTAATTAATCTAGTTTGCTAGATAATGAACTGAAGCTGAGTAATAGTAACTCTAGAGACCCGTGGATTCGATATTTATTACTTGTGCCACTATACTGCAGTCCCATTCTGCGATTACCCTTGGTCACAATTTTGTGTTGTGTCGTAGCGTGTCAAGTTTTTGGCGCCGTTGCCGGGGAACTTTCTAGATTATTAGGAAAAGCATAAGTTTGTTACTTTAGCGTTTTTCTTTTTTTCACCCTTGCTTTTCACTTGAGTGTTTTTGTTTTTGTTGGTGCAGATCTGAATCATGGATCCTCATGGCTTCTCCAACCATTAAGGGTATCCACCACCATCCGAGTGGTATTACCCCGAGACTTCCTGGAGCAATCAAGGAGGAGAAGACTGTGGATTCGGTTTCCAATACCAACCCCCTTACTACGGAGAACAATCAGACCCCTGGGCATATCAAGAACAACCTCCTTATCAAGAAGAATTTCTCCCACAACCAGAAGGGCCATCGGAGCTGGAGTTAGCCATGGCGACCTGCACGGGCCATTCTGCAGAGCCATGCTACACTCCACAGCCAGATCCAAACTATGAATTGAGGCTTCTCATGGATCAGTTAGCTCGAGACACTGAGAGATCATGCTCCAAGATGGATCTTTGTACCCTGGCCTATCGTGAAAAAGAGGAGATCCTCTTAGCATTAAGAAGAGCCTCGATGATCTTGAGAATTCTTATGCCCACCCTTCTCAAGATCACCCTTCTGCTACTATACTAGAAGAAGATGAGGAAGATGAAGGCTATGAAGACATTGTGGAGCAGACAGAAGTTGTCACGGAGAGCTCCCGTGATGATCATGATCAGGAATGTCCTTTCGTAGCCGACCACACCTTCCCACATCCCACACTGAGCTTTGAAGAGGCGGGCATGAGTGAGGAGATGCAAGATGATCTCATCAAAGAAATTGCTTGGCGACTTGCCCTCCAATCCATGATGGAAGAAGAAGAGCTAGAAAAGGTGCAGAAAGAAGTTGTGGAGGATGACAAAAGTAAAGCAGAAGGAGTTCTTGATCTTTTCTCAGCGATATTACCACATGAAGAAGGAAGGGGGGTTGAAGAAGCAACTGGCATCCATGCCGAGGACGAAGTTGAGGTGGAAGAGGCTTGCACCGGCCATGAGTTACATGTGCTATCTCCACCAAACTTCGAGGAATTGCTTAGCAAGGACCCATTTGCAGTATCTCTTTGTCAGACCAAGGCCACATCGACATGGTCCCTCTTGGTGGACGCGATGGTGGCCATTCAATGTTGTCATATCTGATTTGCGACAATGAGACGAGAGAAGAGAAGAAGAGGTATCGAGGGTGGAGACTTCATCTGCATCAAGTGCACGAGCTTCCATCACATGTCATATCACATGCTCGTGACTTGAGACTCCACCTCATCGACGAGAACCTCAACTTCAAAGAGGTTCTGGGGTGGACCGAAACTTAGGAGTCATCGTCCGACTCACGACGTGAAAGAAGCGCTTGTTGGGAGGCAAGCCAACCAGTCGGTTTGCATTTCTTTCTCTATTTGTCCTCTGTTGAGTCAATTTTGTTCTTTGATTTTAGAGTCAATAACTCAACCTTTGTGAGATTTTGTAGGGTGTTTGTGTTCCGACTATGCTCTCCTCCTAGAATGCACCGCCTGCCATGTCCACCATCATTCACCCTTGATCTGTAACTTCGTTCTACCTTCCTTATCTTTCCTCCATTGAGGACAATGTCGTGCTTAAGTGTGGGGGGATGTTCGATTATGTATGCTTGTGAATGTTTGGCTGTATGTGTGTGCTTGGAGCCTAGTCAACTGTCCAAATCTTGAGATTTCTGCAGTTTCTTCTCTATGGAGTAACTTCCCTTCATTTAGGTTTTGAGGAACCCTAGTTCCATGTGTTAGGATCTTTCTGGTATGAAGTTGATGACTCGATATTTGCACATGTTTTCCCCTTTGTTTCTTGATCGTTTAAGCTTGCATTATCGCTTCTTTTGCCTATTTTACGCTAGGTTGTGTTCCTTTGTCACATTTCAGGCCCTAGCACATAAAGTGAAGCGTAGGCGCAAGTTTCAAGTCAATCGGAGATCATTTGGAAATTCGGGAGAAGAAACACGAGCATGACCTGAGGAATAATGGATTTCTACCTCATATAATGGACAAACAATCATGAAAGTTTGTTATTAAAAGAAAGAGGACGAGACTACGAGCGTCTGGGTTCAAACGGCGACTGATTCGGAGTCCGGACGAGGGAGAAACGAAGCTTTGAACAGGGGTGGAGGAAGAATTACGGGCAGGAGAATTACGACCGTAATTTCCCCTCCCATGCCCGTAATTTCACTGCCGAGAGGAGCTTTGGGTGCGCTGAAACTTAACCAAAACGCATGTTTTGGGCAAAATACGGGCATGGAAGAATTACGACCTTAATTCAGCCCGTAATTCGCCCAGAATCGGGTTTTTGAGGCAGATACGAGCCAAAGGAAGAGGAGAGCTGGGATTTGGATCCCAAACACCCAAGGGACGAACCCTAGAGAGAGAGAGCGACTCGGGAACATTCTTGGAGCTATTTTGGAGGATTTCTTCGCCATTGGAGCTCGGGAATCAAGCTTGGAGATGGAGATTGAAGATCTAGATCAGATTTCTGCAGTCTCTCTCTTCTCTATGGAGTAACTTCCCTTCACTTAGGTTTTGAGGAACCCTAGTTCCATGAGTTAGGATCTTTCTTGTATGAAGTTTTGGATGCTATATTGTTTGATTATAATCGAATGGTGCATGTTTATTGAGTCAATTGAAGTCTGATCAACTTTTCCTGATTTCTGCTGCAACCTGAGATAGATAGAATCTGATTAGGTTGTTAGAGCCTCATCATTCGGTAGTAGGAGATTGGCTATACGAGAGTTAGCCAGTTTACTGCTTTGTACTGGAATCCAATTCCAGTAGTGGAGTTCTGTGCTTATTGCTTCAGCTTTCTATCCCGGTGAAGACTAGTCGTCTGCCGGATAGTTAGACTGAGAGGGCCTGGTCAGCTTAAGAGATTCCAAGCTACTGTCGGATCTTCCGCAGTTTAATCAACAGTAAAACAACCAAAAGGAATTACAACTTGGACCTAATTGAGGAGCTAGGGGGAATCATACCTAAGTGAGTTCCCAAACTGTAATTAGTAGTTTTACTTAGTTTAGTTAGTAGAGTAGTTTAGTTAATCAATCCTTAATCTAGTTTGCTAGATAATGAACTGAAGCTGAGTAATAGTAACTCTAGAGACCCGTGGATTCGATATTTATTACTTGTGCCACTATATTGCAGTCCCTTCCATTGGTTACACTTGGCCATTGTTAGGTGTTGTGTTTTAGAGCATCAAGTTTTTGGCGCCGTTGCCGGGGACTTTCTAGAGTATTAGGAAAGGCAGAAGTTTGTTACTTTAGCGTTTTTCTTCTCTTTTCTTTTATTTTCCACCCTTGCTTTTCACTTGGGTGTTTTTGTTTTTGTTGGTGCAGATCTGAATCATGGATCCTCATGGCTTCTCCAATCATTGGGGGTATCCACCACCATCCGAGTGGTATTACCCCGAGACTCCCTGGAGCAATCAAGGAGGAGAAGATTATGGATTCGGGTTCCAGTACCAACCCCCTTACTACGGAGAACAATCAGACCCCTGGGTATATCAAGAACAACCTCATTACCAAGAAGACTTTCTCCCACAACCAGAAGGGCCATCGGAGCTGGAGTTACCCATGGCGGCCTTCACGGGCCACTCTGCAGAGCCATGCTACACTTCACTGGAAGATCCGAACAAACAATTAAGGCTTCTCGTGGAGCAGTTTGCTCGAGACACTGAGAGATCCTGCTCCAAGATGGATCTTCAAATTCAAGCCCTTGCCTCTTCCGATCCCTCATTTCTCCATGATATGGAGGAGACTGTTCAGCACTCAGCGAAGCAAACAGAGTGGGTGGAGCAAGTTTGCTCACATCTTGCTCAAGATCACCTTTCTGCTACCACGCTAGAAGAGGTGGAGGATGACAAAGGCTACGGGAGCGTTGAGGAGCATACAGAAGTTATCACAGAGAACTCCCATGATAATCATGATCAGGAAAGTCCTTTGGTTGCAGACCACACCTTTCCTCATTTATGCTCTAACATGTTGGGCCCGTGCGAGGAGATGCAAGATTATCCCATTGAAGAAATTGCTTGGCGACTTGCTCTCCAATCTGTTCTAGAAGAAGAAGAGCGAGAAAGGATGAGGAAGGAAGTTGTGGAGGATGAGGAAGAAAGAAAAGAAGAGGTGGTTCTTGATCTTTTCCCAGGAGAGAGACCACATTTTGAAGAAGGAAGGGGGGTTGAGGAAGCAATTGGCGTCCAGGCTGAGGATGAAGTTGAGGTGGAAGAGGCATGCACCGACCATGAGTTACAAGTAATATCCCCACCAAACTTTGAGGAACTGCTTAGCAAGGACCCATTTGCAGTGTCTCTTTGCCAGACCAAGGCCACTTCAACATCGGTCCCTCTTAATGGACGCGATGGTGGCCAATCGATGTTGTCATATCTGGTTTGGGGCAATGAGACGAGAGAAAAGAAGAAGAGGTCTCGAGGGTGGAGACTTCATCTGCATCAAGTACATGAGCCTTCATCACCTGCCACACTACATGCTCGTGACTTGAGACTCCACCTCATCGACGAGAACCTCAACTTCAAGGAGGTTCTAGCATGGACAGAAACTTAGGAGCCATCGTCCGGCTCACGACATGAAAGAAGCGCTTGTTGGGAGGCAACCCAACCAGTCGGTTTGCATTTCTTTCTCTATTTCTCCTCGGTTGAGTCAGTTTTGTTATTTGATTTTAGAGTCAATAACTCAACCTTTGTGAGATTTTGTGTGGTGTTTGTGCTCCGACTACTCTCTCATCCTGGAATGCACTGCCTACCTCGTCCACCATCATTCACCCTTGATCTGGTAACTTCGTTCTACCCTCCTTATCTTTCCTCCATTGAGGACAATGTCGTGCTTAAGTGTGGGGGGATGTTCGATTATGTATGCGGGTGAATGGTTGGCTGTTTGTGTGCTTGGAGCCTAGTTCACTGTCCAAATTTTTAAATTTGAGGGCTCCAAGTACGTGTTTCCTTGCAAATTGCCTGCTCAGTATGCTTTGAATTGATAGTCTCTATAGTAATGTGCAACTTAGGGAGGTAGTGTAGCACTCTGGAGGATGTTGAAGTATAAGATTTTTCCTATCTTGCTCACTGATGTGCCAGTTGATTTTGTGAATTAGTGGAGCTAGGACCATTGAATTCATGTGATAATGGTGACTCTATTTGGATTGTGTTATGGACTCGTGTATCGAACAGGGTGCTCATGTGGAAAATGGAAAGTAGTTGGTCCTCCATGTCTAAATCATCAAAAATCTTAAACATGGGGTAAGCCCAACGTGTGTGGCACCGTTCATTGCACAAAATTGGGTTTTGGAAGAGATTTTAGTGATCCTTAGTGGGGTACTCCTACAAGGTGAAGCTAAGTTGTCTCTAGTACAAGTAAAACTTCCACCCGTTGAACGGTTTGCCTACTTGAGGATCCGTTTTTAAGGGCACGGATAGAGCTTCCGACCCCCCTTAATTTCATTGACCCTCCACACGAGTTGAGGAAAAGGAGTTAAAAGAAGTACTCTAGCGAGCGCCAGATGTACAGAAATTGCTCTTGCTCGACTAATAAGGGTCGACCGTGAAGAGACTGCAGTTGGAACCCCCGCTAAGTGAATGAAAAAAATAAGTAAACAAAAGTAAAGTGAAAGTGAAAAATGGGGTTCCAACGGTGAAATGAAGTGAAAGAGCACCCTGGTACAACGAGTCCTTGGTTGTGAATGGTGTGAGTCCCTTTATCCATGAACTGACTGTCTTACTTCTACTTCTTCTCATGGTCCTGGCTTGAGTCTAGTACTCGTATTGAGAGAGATAGGGAACGTCTTAGAAGACTAGTTGACCTCGTAAGCTGCTATATGATCTAGGAAATCCTCAACCGACGATCGGGGTTGTATGTTGCTATAGAGGTCTGGAGAGCTGCATTGGTTTGAGTTAGGTTTGCTTGGGGACAAGCAAACAGTTAAGTGTGGGGGGATTTGATGACTCGATATTTGCACATGTTTTCCCCTTTGTTTCTTGATCGTTTAAGCTTGCATTATCGCTTCTTTTGCCTATTTTACGCTAGGTTGTGTTCCTTTGTCACATTTCAGCCCCTAGCACATAAAGTGAAGCGTAGGCGCAAGTTTCAAGTCAATCGGAGATCATTTGGAAATTCGGGAGAAGAAACACGAGCATGACCTGAGGAATAATGGATTTCTACCTCATATAATGGACAAATAATCATGAAAATTTGTTATTAAAAGAAAGAGAACGAGACTACGAGCGTCTGGGTTCAAACGGCGACTGATTCGGAGTCCGGACAAGGGAGAAACGAAGCTTTGAACAGGGGTGGAGGAAGAAATACGGGCAGGAGAATTACGACCGTATTTTTCCCTCCCATGCCCGTAATTTCACTGCCGAGAGGAGCTTTGGGTGCGCTGAAACTTAACCAAAACGCATTTTTTGGGCAAAATACGGGCATGGAAGAATTACGACCTTAATTCAGCCCGTAATTCGCCCAGAATCGGGTTTTTGAGGCAGATTCGAGCCAAAGGAAGAGGAGAGCTGGGTTTTGGATCCCAAACACCCAAGGGACGAACCCTAGAGAGAGAGAGCGACTTGGGAACATTCTTGGAGCTATTTTGGAGGATTTCTTCGCCATTGGAGCTCGGGAATCAAGCTTGGAGATGGAGATTGAAGATCTAGATCAGATTTCTGCAGTCTCTCTCTTCTCTATGGAGTAACTTCCCTTCACTTAGGTTTTGAGGAACCCTAGTTCCATGAGTTAGGATCTTTCTTGTATGAAGTTTTGGATGCTATATTGTTTGATTATAATCGAATGGTGCATGTTTATTGAGTCAATTGAAGTCTGATCAACTTTTCCTGATTTCTGCTGCAACCTGAGATAGATAGAATCTGATTAGGTTGTTAGAGCCTCATCATTCGGTAGTAGGAGATTGGCTTAGCCAGTTTACTACTTTGTACTGGAATCCAATTCCAGTATTGGAGTTCTGTGCTTATTGCTTCAGCTTTCTATCCCGGTGAAGACTAGTCGTCTGCCGGATAGTTAGACTGAGAGGGCTTGCTCAGCTTAAGAGATTCCAAGCTACTGTCGGATCTTCCGCAGTTTAATCAACAGTAAAACAACCAAAAGGAATTACAACTTGGACCTAATTGAGGAGCTAGGGGGAATCATACCTAAGTGAGTTCCCAAACTGTAATTAGTAGTTTTACTTAGTTTAGTTAGTAGAGTAGTTTAGTTAATCAATCCTTAATCTAGTTTGCTAGATAATGAACTGAAGCTGAGTAATAGTAACTCTAGAGACCCGTGGATTCGATATTTATTACTTGTGCCACTATACTGCAGTCCCTTTCATTGGTTACACTTGGCCATTGTTAGGTGTTGTATTTTAGAGCATCAGAAGTTTTGGATGCGATATTGTTTGATTATAATCGGTTGAGGCATGATTTATTGAGTCAATTTAATCTTGATCAAATTCTCTTGATTTTTGCTTTAACCTATGATAGATAGAATCTGATTAGGTTAAGAGAGCTTCCTTGATTGATCGTGGTGAATTGGTTGTGCGAGAGTCAATCAATTCACTGCGCTGTACTAGAATTCATTCCAGTAGTGGAGATCTTTGTGAATCACCTTAGCAGTCTATCCCGGTGAAGGCTAGTCGCCTGTCGGGTATTCTATCTAAGAGGGCTTGGTCAGCTTAAGAGATTCCAAGCTAATTTAGGATCTTCCGCGGTTCAATCATCAGTAGATCAACCAAAGGTAATTGCAACTTGGACCTAATTGAGGAGCTAGTGGGAATCATACCTAAGTGAGTTCCCAACTTGTAATTAGTAGAGTAGTTAGTAGAGTAGTTTAGTAAATCAATCCTTAATTAATCTAGTTTGCTAGATAATGAACTGAAGCTGAGTAATAGTAAGTCTAGAGACCCGTGGATTCGATATTTATTACTTGTGCCACTATACTGCAGTCCCATTCTGCGATTACACTTGGTCGCAATTTGGTGTTGTGTTCTAGCGTGTCATCGATCGACTTTGATGCCGTTAAAATGCCTAATCGGGTCCAACCGTGTCCTTTTGAGAAAGGGCGGGATAGCTGGGTGGAATGGGAGAACATTGGTCGTATCCCTATAGCGGACTATTGTTTGTGCCTCCTAGCAAAAATTTACACGTTAATTATTATATATTAGTAAGGGTTTTTTTCTTATAACTAAATTAATTAAATTAAATTAAATTATTTAACTTCAAGCGGAATTTTATTATCATAAAAATACAGTTCATATAATTAACATAATAACATTCTAAATCAATAATAATTTAAAGAGAAACATACATATTATCATAAAACAAACATCCTAAATTAATTAACATAATAACATTCTAAATGAATTCGATTAAATTATTGAAAACAACCAACACGATTAAAAATTCAACATAAATTTATTTTATATTCCACTAAATACATTAGCAAAATAAAAGAAAGACAAATGGTGAGGAATTGTATGTACCGGGTGATCGTTCCAAATATCCCTTGACCGATGGTTGGGTTGGTTGTACATGTCGGTTGGATCCAACGGTCCTTGCTCGAGATAATACCGTTGGCTGTATATATCCACGTCGTCCCCAACCTACGAGAAAATAACAACGAGGTTAGTACAAAGATTAATTAAAAAGGTTATAACAACAACAAAAATTAAACCAGAATAATGAGTACGTACCGCTAGAAATTCATCAACATAAACTCCCTCTCTTTGCCACCAATCGCTCATTTTTCGGGAAATTCGGACAGACATTCGGCTCGGCGGGTTTTGAGGAAAAAACCTAAGAAATGTTTTCTGATGGCAGATCGGACTTAGTAGCAACCAACAGACTACTATTTCCTAGGCTTTTGGGAGGGGAGGGTTTAGAGAGATAATTCTAGAGAGAGTGGAGAATGGTTGTGGTGTGAAAAACTGAGAGGGAGGAGGGGGTATTTATACCCACCAGACCGGACCCCCCAGGGGTGGTCGGGTAATTTTGCCCCAGTCAAAACCGCAGCTTGCCGGGGCGGTTTGCGAGTCACGAAGAGCTGACCACGCCTTGCACCTACGGTCCCCGATCCATGGTGCGGATTGCTCTGCGTGCGCGTGGTAAGTCGTCCGATCGCTCCTCCATCTAACCGTCTTGAAGACTGTTCCGCAGAGAAAGCACACCGCACCTTCCTAGTGCGGTTCGCGTGCTGACGTTGCATGGAACGCACCTTAGGGGTGCGTTTGTACGTGGGCACCGGGCCGTGCCGTCCACGGGCTAGCACGGCACGGCACGGCACGGTTAGAGCCCGGCACGAGCACGAAATAAATGGGCCAGCCCGGCACGAGCACGAATAATTTATGGCTGTGTCGGGCCTAAACTTCATGGGCACGAGCACGGGCACGACACGATATATAAGTGGGCCGTGTCGGGCCTAATATTTTAGAGACTTTATTGAGTATAAGAACGGACATGGCACGATAATAATATTTATTTGATAGAAAATAAGTATAAAAAGAATTATAGGTTCAAATATTACAAAACACAAGTAGAAAAATAATTATTTGTTGTTGTTAGAAGTGTCATAAAGATATATACGTAATTACTAACATAAGTAAAAATGGACAAAGAATTAAACAAAGCCAAATCACACTAGCTATACTTTCAATTTTTTTTCCCCCCTATTTGTTACTTTTCTCAAACATTATCGGTTAATACTATCTTCCCCCGTCCAATTTTCACCTTCTTTTTCATTCTCTCTTTTGTTTTCGTCCTTTTCATTAAACACGAATACGAGCATGACACGAGCACGAATAGGCACGGCGCGATTCGAACTGTGCCCGGGCCTGGGCCGGGCCTAGCAAAGTTGACAAATGGGCTTGCATGGCACGGCACGAAAACTGAAGGGCCGTGCCAAGCACGACACGAAATAAATGGGCCCGAAGCGTGCCCGTGCCGTGCCGGCCCAAGCACGGTCCAGCGCCCATGTACAGGTGCGTTCCATTAAAAAGGGTGTTATTTATGTCAATTTTTTCGGCTGGGTGCTAGTTTTGTAAAAAAAATTTAAACATGCTATTATTGGAAAAATCCCCTCAATTCCCTCTCCCTTCTCCTCTCTCTCGGCCGACCCACTTCTTTCCCCCTCCCCCCCCCCCCATCCCTTCAATTCCAATTCCCCTGTTCCCACCCCATTTTCCCCCAATCAACCCTAATCACCACCTTGGTGATTCACTTCCTCTCACCAAATCCCTAAATCCGATAGAACCTAATTTTAGGCTTCTATCATCTGGTATCAGAGCCCGGTTCTGATCTAAGCAAATCAACAAAGAGCAGGATCGCGTTATGGCAGTGACGAAATCTCAGAAGGCTGCGGAGAAAGCCGTGGAGGAGGCAGCCCGGGAGAAGGTGACCGCGACCACCGCGGCGGCGGGGCAAGGCAGCGGCGATGCGGGCGGTCCGGTGACTGCTGCGGCGGTGGAGACGGTTAGGGTGGTGGACGAGACCGGGCTGGAAGAACTCCAGATCGTCGTGGGCGGCCTCCAGGTTACTGTGAAGAGACTGATGGTAGAGCGGGAGGTAGTGGAGGAGAGACGTCGCGAAGAGATGGATGAAATTCGGCGGGCCCTAAGCAAACTGACGCGGGATGCAGAGGCGAGACAAGGCAATCCGCCGAGGGTCGAGACCCCGGTAGACCTCGGGTGGGAAGAGGGAGGAGGGTCGATCGCGACGGTGGTGACGGGAGAGACGACGGCGGGGGCGGCGAGTCAGGCGGCGGCGACCGAAGCCGCGAAGGCGGCGGCGACCGAAGCCGCGAAGGCGGCGGCTGCGGCGGTGGTCACGGGAGCAGGCGGGTCGGCCGCCTCGGCCACCGGGCTAGGGCGGGAGATCGTGCGTGCGGGCCAAGTTCACCTTGGGCCCAACAGTGAGGTGGGCCTACTTCCAACCCCGACGGCCCAAGAGATGGCGGCCCGAAAGGGCAAGGCTAAAATGCTGGGCTATGACAATGTGGGCCCACTGAACCATGAAGAAGAGGGGAGTCGGGCCTGGGTTCCTAACGGGCTAGGATGGTTGAGCCCAGAACCTGCTCAGGAAGAATATGAGCTTAGCCTGGCGGGCCGGCCAGAGGTGTGGGGCGAACCCAACCAGAGGGCAGCCGGGTCAGACCCGAGGTGGGCGGTCGACCAGTATGGGTTCGGATCGCATCAGACCGGTCGTGGCGGGTGGACCAGAACCAGTCCGACCAGAACAGGTCCAATCGATTCGAACCGACTTCGAACCGGGCAGGGGTAACCAACAGTAGGGCGGCCAGCATCAGGGGTTCCCTGGGGGGCAGTCGCGGATCGTATAGTGAGGCAGGAGCCTTCCCTCCGTCGCGCATGGGACCGGACGGACTGGGGCGAGTAACCCCTGACTCGAGGAGCTGGTATGTCGGGCCATGCCGAGGAGAGGATGGAGCCGAGTTTGTGGACTGAGGACCGAGAAATCTGCACAGTGGAAGGTATGATGGGTATGGCCGCTTTAATGATGTGGATGATGACTTGGTTTTTAGAGCTAAGGCTCCAACCATTGAATTCCCGAAATTCAATGGGCAAGAGGATGCAGGGTTGTGGTTGTATGCAGCTAATAGGTGGTTTAAGAACCACCCGACTTGAGAGGAGCAAAAGGCGCACCTGGCGTCTTTCTACCTGGAAGGTGATGCGTTGCACTGGTGGGAGTGGTTGGAGAGGTCGTACGCTGCTACGGGGACTCTGATCACGTGGCCGATGTTCCAAGAGGAACTCCGCTATCAGTCGGCAAATCTGAGGGATGGGCCGCCGCAGCTATCTAAGTTGAGGCAGACTGGGACAGTGGCAGAATATCGGTCGGAGTTTCTCAAGCTGGGGAACCAGTGCAAGGGGTTCCGGAAGAGACACTGGTGGGCCTATGTTTGGCTGGCTTAAATCCGGAGATAGCGGCAGCTGTCCGGGTGTTTGAACCCGACTCGGTAAGAACTGCTTTTCGTTATACAGGTTACAAGGAGGAAAACTAGCAAGCTGGAGGAGCGTCATCGGCCGTTACCCGAGGCCGAGCGGAGGGGGCAGCAACAACCCCGGTGCAGTGAGGGTGGTAGCGCGGCCGCAGGAGCAAGAACCGGAGCTGCAGGAGGAGACCTACCTCCGCCACCGGTGGCGACAGGGCCAAGACCAGGTCCTCGTGCTCCACCGAAGGGCTTCGTCAGGCTGACACCCCCTGAGATTGAACAAAAACGTCGGGAGGGCAAGTGCTTCAACTGCAATGAGCGGTTCACCTTCGGGCACCAGTGTGCAAGGCCTGATGTGATGATGCTAATGGGACGTTGGGAAGATGAAGCAGAGGACGAGGCGATGGAGGCCTTGGAAGAGAAGTAGCGAGTTCAAGTCAACCTTGAGGACAAGCTTGTTCTCAAGGAGGCGGGGATGATAGAAACACGCAGTTTTCTAGTTTTGTTTATTCGGATTACTTTTGTCGGTTAATTGTTCTTTGAGAATTATGGGGGCATATTGGTTGTTATTTAATATTTCGGGTAGCGATAGGAAATTTCTATTTTTATATAAACTACTTGTACGTGGGAATTAACCACTAAGCAAGAATTATACCCTAAAACCTAATTCCCTCAGTTCCCTCTCCCTTCTCCTCTCTCTCGGTCGACCCACTTCTTTCCCCCTCTCTTCCTCTGCTGCGACAGCAGCTTCTTCCCCCCACCCCCACCCCTTCAATTGCAATTCCCCTGTTCCCAGCCCAATTTCCCCCAATCAACCCTAATAACCACCTTGGTGATTCACTTCCTCTCACAAATCCCTAAATCCGATAGAACCTAATTTTAGGTTTCTATCAATATCACTAGCTTTCAACTTGGAGTCCCATTTTTTAATCCATTAAGTAATACATAAACTAAAAAAATAAAACCTATATCACCCTTTTCCATATAAAAAAAATATATGTGGTACCAATCGTTTTTTTAACACATCCAACTCCAAAACAAACGAGGCTAAACTTTCCAAACAGGTTCGACCATTGATCTTTGAACCACTTGTATTACTAAACCAACAATTAAAACCAGTTGACAATCTTAGTAAATACCTCACAAGTCCCAAGTCACAAGTCACAACCTCTACATATGTGTTCACTTGATTTTTTTTAGAGAGCAAAGTAATCACTTTATTTGCTTGATATGTGATGGACAATTACTGGAAATAATTAATATTTAATGAAATGGTCTCTCTCATCTCATCCCACGAAGCGAAAGGGAACCCATGCCCCAATTTTTAAATTGGTACAACCAGTCACACTCAAACACCACACACGAATCAACTTCTAATAAATTCTTTTCATAATGGAAAAATCAACTTCAAAGATGGGATTTTTATATGAATGATTGCTATCTTAATGGTGGGGTGGGTGGGACCGTTATTTCATGGATATGTATATCTCTATCTTGCTTGCAAATTTTGCGGCTTAATTGCATGGTTGGTAATTGAGATTACAAAAAAAAAAACGTTCAAGTTTGGCAATTGAAATATTTAAGCCCATTGGTGGTATTTCAGTTTTCTGAAATCGTTCATGTTTGGTCACTCTCCGTCCAACTCCGTTAACTTTTGCTTACGTAGCGGGCCACCCTAAAAGTTGACCGTTAAATGTGTGACATGGCAATTTAAAAATAATAAAATTAATTATTTCAAAATTGTCATCTCATTTCCACCTCATTATCACTTTTATTTAAAATAAATATAAAAACTCTAATTTCTTCTAATCCCCAATACCAATCTGAACTTCTATTTAACACCCTAAATTATTAAAATTATCATCCTAATCTATACCAAACTGACCATTTTACCCTCCTAAAATTAACTTATAACCTAAAATAAGACCTGTTACCCCAATACTCCCCCTCCTCCCTTCCTACGTCTATCCCCGCCGCCGAAACCCACGCCCTCCCAGAAATCCATCGCCGTCTGCGCCACCTCCCACAAACAATCTGCCGAGGAAGGAGAAGTTGGAATCGTCGCGCGCCGTCGAGGAAGAAGGTTTCGCCGCCGAAACTCACGCCCTCCCAGAAACCCATCGCCGTCCACGCCCGCCGCCTCCTAGAAACAAGCCGCAGAGGAAGGAGAAGTCGGAATCGTCGCGCGCCGTCGAGGAAGAAGGTTCCGATCTCGTCACTTTTATTTATTTTAAATAAAAGTGATAATGAGGTGGAAATGAGGTGGCAATTTTGAAAATTTTAATTTTATTATTTTTAAATTGCCACTTCACACATTTAACTGTCAACTTTTAGAGTTGACCGTCATGTAAGCAAAAGTTAACAGAGTTGGACGGAGAGTGACCAAACATGAACGGTTTCGGTAAATTGAAGTACCACCAATGGATTTAAATATTTCGAGTGACCAAACTTGAACGTTTTTTGTAATCTCAGTGACCAACCATGCAATTAACCCCATTTTGCTTATAAACATACAATTCGATTATGATAATTACTGAAAGTTTTACCATAACCTCTAATTATTTCTTAAGTATTTTATCTTTAACCTTTGACCAAAACTCCCATGGTTCATATGGTATATAAAAAATTTGCCATCCTATGCTTAAGCATGAAGTGTAAGTATGGGACCTTATTGTATGCCTTGCAATAGTTTTGAGCACCATTATAATAAGGATACCATTACAACCCCTGACCTATCAACAAAATGTCATTTGTGTCCTATTTTATTCAATATTCCAATCATGTCCCATCATATGATATTTTGTGTCATTTGTATCCTGATGTTTTTGTTGACCGTTAAAGATAACAGTTGACTAGACGGCCGTCAAAGAAACGTTGACTTTTACTGAGGTGGCAAAAAACAGACTGCCACATAGATGCCACGTCATTAACACATCATATTATTATTTTAAATCAAAATTAAATTGATTTCAAAAATAACAAAAAAAATATAAAAAATATAAAAAATAAAAAATTCCAAGCTACCGCTCATCTGCCCAAAATCCAAACGAGTTCATCTTGCCGAAAATCACTCAAATCCATTCTCCCTATCTACACTCCCCTCCTCGTAAACCTTAATCAAATCATTCTGCCAATAGCAATGAGCACTTCTACTATGCTATATAACATTGGTGCTTTAATGTGCAACTCAAAGTTGTACCATAACATTAAATGTATATGTTTAGGTTGTACCATAAAGCAATTTGTGTCATTATGTTATGATACAACTTTACAACTAGAAATTGTACCATCACATAAAGGTACAAGTTCAAGTTGTACCATAAAAGAATTGGGTAAATACAATTTAATATCCAAACCTTTTATTTTAAACAATATAATAGCCAAACCTTTTGGAAAACAATCTAATATCCAAATCGTCAATTTTCTGTCTGTTTGACCGTTAGTTTACACTTCAAAAAGTATATGTACAATATAAAGTTGTACCATAACGTAAATGTACAATTTTAAATTGTAACATAAAGGCACTAATACTATATAGCATTGTAAAATTTCTCAATAGCGAAAGCCCCAAATCCTTCTCCTTGTCAATTTCTCACCACATCTTGATTTCACTATTGTCCCCAATCCTCTTTCTCCGCCGTAGCAGCAGGAAGCGTCGAAGTCAACTGCGGCTACGAAGAAGCATACCACCGTCCCGAACATTCTCCAGAAGTCACTGCACCAGCGGTGAAGACAACATCGAAGACCTGTCGACACAGATCAGATCAGGTATCGCTCGGTTCAAGATCTATAACCCCTCTTCTACCTCCATCGTTGGCGACCTAAAGAAGAGGCTTAGCGCGGCGGTTACAAATCTGAACTAGACGGAGCACTCAGGTTACATCCTCGACCACTGGAAACGGCGATGGAGAAGGAGCATCAGATGGATGGGGTCTGGTGGCGTCGCCATTGGAGGCGATTCGGCTTCTCTGTTAAGCCATGGGATTAGGGATCGATTTTGGCGCTTCTTCTTGTGACCTCTCACGATTAGGGATTCCGAACAGCGACTGGTGTAAATTTTGGTGGTTTGACGGACAGCAGCAGGGAGCAACGGAAATCGACGCCGGTTGGAAGAGAAGCAAGAAAAGGAGGAGGAAAGGGACGGTGGAGGAGAGGGTTTATTATTATTTATTTTTTAAATGAGTTTGAAAATAAATAAAATTTGGAATTGAAATTTCCATGTCATATGCCACGTCAAAGTTGACTGGATTTTCTGTTAAAACTTAACGCTCAACACCAGTCAATACTAACAGAATAATAGTTTAGGACACGAATTGAATATTGAAAAGAATAGGACATATGTGACATTTTGTTGATAGTTCGGATGTTGTAGTGATATTAGCCCTTATAATAATCTTTTTTTCTCCTATTCAATTGCTAAGTTTATTTTTCTTTATCAAAGGTATCTAATTATCACTTCAACCATTTTTGCAATATTAGGGTGTACAACTCATATTTGGTCCGTTTGACTCTGCTGTAATTTTTTGCAAAAAAATAATTATTGGCACAACATTTTAGAAAAGTACTTTGAGAGAAAGTTGAGTATTCATCTGATAAAATATAAGAAATAACTTTTAGAATGAGAGAATAGTATTTCTTCTTAAATTAGGAACATCCGCGTATACAAAATTCTATTTTGTATGGTTAACAAGGACTTGATTTAGTAGTACTATCTTTAGTGTTGAATCTAAAGATCTCATACACAAATATCTCAAATAGCACCTTACAATGAAAACTAACATAGGTTACCCTTATATATAAAATAAAATAAAATAAAATAAAATAAAAAACTTCCCTGCTTGTCGTCCTGGGGCGTCGGATTCAACTTCTCACTCATCTGCATTTTGGACCGTTGGATGGACGTTCTATGAAATTGGAGTATTAGAAGTGCTTGGAACCCTAGCCGAATTGGTAGAAATGTTTCCCAAAGCTTAATTCAATGGACCAACATACTCTCCTCTCTCTCTACCTTAACGGCGATGGGGACAACTCGGCAAACACGGCCATAACTGCGTTTTCACCAAATCTGGAAATGACCTTCCTTCAACCTTTTCATCTCATGCATACAGCTAGCTGGAAGGGAATGGCTTCTTATCCAAAACTCTTCACAATGCTGACCCACAACCCCGCCCGCCCAGTCAATTTCGGCATCCTATCCACTTCACTTTCCCTTTCCAGCTCTTCCCTCCAACCCTATTTTACACCACTGTACTTATTATCACGGTTTCAATTCCCTTCCCATTCATTTATTATTATATGTCTCTTTTGTGTTGGATTGGAAATATTGAAATCATAACATATTACATATTTGGTACGGGAAAATGAACGTTTCAATTACATTTTTTATTGTAAATGTTAAACACAATATCAAAAGAAGTATAACCACAGGAACGTGGTATCCTCAATGAATATCGTTGAGATTAATTCACGTAGAGAAGCAACCTTTCAGAGTCAATTGTATTCACCCAGAATCCTTAGGTTACAATACGGCTAATCAACAACTATATAATGTGTAATTAACCAATGAACTAACACCAGGATTAGTGGAGAATTACAATTGACTATCCAGTAAAATACATGAAATGTGATAGAGATGGACATTCCATTATTTAGATGCATTTTTTACGAGGTGAAAAGTGACGGGAAGAATTTAATTAAACAGAATAGGCTCATGCTTGTTTCTTCTCATTATCACTTCATAAACTTACAAAACATATAACGCCAAACATTTCTCAATCCTACTCTTCCTTAACAAGTCTGAATTTTTCCAATGGTTTAGCTTGTGTTAAACGTTTTGTACTGGGACCTATCAATTATGTTGACTGTGATATTTAGGTTTGTATTTCGGATTCTTTTCGTTATGACAACTTATATTTTGAGTACTTATTTTGGCTTAGATTTTTTTCAATTACATTTAGTTTATAATGGCAAATGATCTTATAAGAACGAATACTCAATCGGAATTATTCATGCATCACATGTATTAATATACTGAAGATTTGTATTACTTAATCCTAATTGATGAATATTGTTTGTGCCTAACTGGGTGTAGGAGGGAGGCAATATAGAGTTTGGGGCGCGAGTGAGTGGGGACGAGATCCGCTCGAACACTTAACGGGAATTAGAGGTGGTGAGAGAATGGAGGGAAACTTAGAGAGAGAAACTTCTTGTATTTATAGGCTCCCTTTGGTGGGTGGGGATTTTAGGTGACAAGACATCTGGACAAGACATATAACTAGGCTATCATTAGGTCTATGAATGCGAGGTGACAACATGTCAGGACTACGACGTCGTCTTGGTCTTTACATTGCGCGGGACTTTACTTCACTCGGGTGTGTTGCGCGGAGATCGTGGTTCTCGCGCAACAGGTGTATCGGAGGTGTATCGGCAGGTTATTCAACGCCGTCTTGACAACCTCTTTTCGCGGGGCTCTTGAGGCTGGCACTCTAGTTCGTGCAGGCAGTGGAATCGAGGTCGCGCGTCCGGACCTTGAGAGACTCGCTCGTGCCTGAGCTATGCCCCCCAACAATTGCCCCCCATCAGGGGGTATTCTGTGAATGCCACCTGGTGTGTGTATTAGAAGCGCGCAATAACTCGGGCGTCATTTTCTTTTTCGCCATCGGGATGCTGAACAGGCATTCCGCGGCTGGCTTTCAATTTCGGTGTGAGTTTTCTTTTTCTCTGATCCCCTTTTTTTTGTTTCTGGTCCGCGGTATAGTTTTATATCCGCTGGAGTACCCTGCCCCCTAGGTGGTGTGCGGACGCAGTGGGCGTTGCCGCCTTGTTGTTGCGCTCCAGCTGTTTCCCCCCTCGCCCCTTTTGGTTTTTCTTGTCCATGTGGCGTCTCCTCGTTCGCCCTCTCTAGCGGTTGTTCCTCGGGATTTTGAAATTTGAATTTCAAAAAGTTGACGCGACGTTTGCTCTTCTCGAGGTGGTTTGGACTGTTTTGCCATGCTCCCTTAGGGCTTTAAATAGGCCCTCTTCGAGTTATTTGGAGATCACTTTTCTGCCTCCACACTCGTCTTTCTTCTGTCAAAGTAGTCAAACACTCGATTCCTCTCCTTCACTTGCGACCTTGTTTCTCATGTGTTTCCTCGTTCACTTGTTGCGATGGCCAGTGGTGCTAGCAATCCGGAGGTCAAGGTCGTCATCGACGAAAAAGGTAATCTTTCATCTCATTCTCGTGTTTCTACCGATCCTTCTCTGGATTTGGATGAATCTGGCGGCGGCGGGAGTGGCGGAGCAGTCGCCAGCGGAAACCCGACGACGCCAACTTATGATGACGACGCCGGGGAAGGGTTCCTGCGAAATTCTCCGGTGGGAGACGATCAACAGAGTCGCAGTAGCGCGGAGGCGTTAGAGACGGAGTCGGATTTGTCTCCTCCCCGCGCGCGAGTGTCCGAGGCTATGAGTCGGCTCAGACCTCGTTACATTGACGCCCAATACACGATTCTTGATTGGGCGGAGATGTTCGAGACGAGTTCGTTGCCCGCTCCCAGTGATAATTTGGTTCACGGTCCTAATCACTATTCCATCCTTGGGCGTAGAGAGGTCACAGACCTGGTGCGCGGGTTGGGATTGCCCCCTCATGGCAGTACGCGGTACCAAGCGAGCGGAGTCGGATCGGGAACTTCCCTCCTGGTTGGCTCGGCATCTACCCCGAATACTGGCGGATGGGGTTCAAGTTTCCTCTTGACCTTTATTGTGCGCCATTTTGCGAAGGCTGAAGTGCTCCTTCGCTCGCTTATCACCTTCCATGATGATGCATGTTTCCATGCTTCGTCTTGCTTGCAAGCACCGTGGGATTATGCCTACCTATGGCTTGTTCCGCGCGTTCTATAAGTTCAAGACGCCAACTGAGAAGGTGAAGAGCGACTGCTTGTCATTGCGTAGGTGTGATAAGCGGACTAGCGGGTCTGTGTACGAGTCGCCCAAGTTGGATAAAGACTGGTTTGAGCGGTTCTTTTTTGTGAAACCTGCTCCCGGTGAGTGGGCTTAGGAGTATGTGGAGGAGCCCACTGTATGGAAGAGCGGTAGTGTGAAGGGATTTGAGTCTTATGTGGGCAAATACGATGGCATGGATAATGAGATGGAGGAGTTGTACGAGGAAAAGATTGATCTTTATCGTAGTGGTGTCTGCGTGGCTCGCCTCGCGGAACTTTTTGATGACGGTTAGTTTATTCCTCTTTTGTCTTTTCCTTATGTGGTATTAATGGTCTTCTTACGCCTTTTTGTTGTAGGGGTGGACAAGAAAAGGAGAGAGGTGGATCCTCCTCAGGCGGCTGAGAGGCCAAGTAAGACTTTGAAGGTGAGCGCGACCGCGGAGCCTTCCGTTGCGGGGGGTGATCTCCGCGTGGGTAAGCCACCCCGTCCAGAGAAGGCAGCTCTGACTGGTCTATCTGTGCAACAAATCTTGCCCGATATGCTGGGGGTTTGAGATGTTGGCTCAGACACCTCTACGTGACGTGCGTCTGCATGCTGGTACGGCGTCGTCTACCAATGTCGCAGATGTCATTGCAGGCGGTGGGTCCCGCTCTTCACATGCCTTCTCGCTTGGATGGGGCTGATTCGCTGCATTATCTGGTGCAACTGCACTTTGCCGTAAGTTGGTTCCTGTTCCTTTTGGAGATTCGTCGTTTGCACTTTCGCTCGTTCCTGCTCTCTTCTCCTCTTTTTTTTTTGTGTGCTTATTTTGACAAGTTATTGCGCGGGTTTGACACAGGGGTTGCTGGCAACTTTCCGCGCCCAACAGGAGAGGGCCAATGACACCGCGACTTTGAAGGCCGAGCTGGGTAAGTTCCTCATTCTAGAGGGCAAAGCTGAGAATGTGGAAAGTCGGGGGAAAAGCGGGACCAAGAAGGCCAATGAAGCCTTGGCGTGACTCAGCGTGTTGCAGAGTCGTCTAGATGAGGAGATTACCGCGGCAAAGGAATAGGCGCGGATCGAGGAGAAGGCGGCGATTCGCGAAGAGCTGAAGAGGGAATTCGAACAGGAGATGCAGCAGGTTACGGAGGAGCGGGCGGAAGAGAAGAAGCGGCTTGAACAAGAGCATGGCGCGGCTCTACATAAACTTCACGACGAGTTTGCTGAAGAGAAGGCGGATTTGGTTCGCTCGCACGATGTGGCGAAGGCGGAGCCTGTTCGCGAGGTGGATGTTGTCGCGGTCCGCAAGTATAAGGGGTCTGCTTCTTTCCACAAGATTCTTGTTGACTGCATGACCAAAGCGTTTATAGCCATTCGCAAGAAGGTACGCCCGAGCAACCCTGCATGCGGTGGAATACCGCGGACATGGTGCGCCATGTCCAGCACTGGTTGAGCGAGAAACGGTCGTTGGAACCCGACTCTGAGCCTGAAGATGAAGAAGAGGCGGAAGCATGTGAGGCGGGTGACGACGCTAGGGTCGTCATAGACTGAGGCGATCGTTTTTCCTTTGCACTTATTTTGTCATTTGTGTTTTTTGGCCAAGTGTTTAGGCGTTATTTGGGACTGTGTACCCTTGTATCCCTACTTAAACAATCCAAATTTATTGTTTCCGCCTTCACATATATGCTTTTGTTATACGTGGTAGTTATTTCCTACCACTGTTGTGTTGAGTGAACATTGCATTATCCTTTGCGCAATTCGTGATTGCGCGGTTATGTTGTGACACTTGCATAGCTAGCGCACGCGTGAAGAAATATAGTATTATTGATCTTCTTGTTAGTACATTAGGAAGTGCTATGGTACATCCATAGATTTTGAGCATTCCATGCTCTTGAGATTTTTGTTCCCGCCAGCTCGCCTAACTTGAATGCGTTGGGTCCCACAACTTCGCGGATGAGGTATGGTCCTTCCCAAGTTGTTGCTAGTTTGCCGTGTTTGGGGTCTGGGCGGAAGTTCCGCTTCAACACTTGGTCCCCCAGCTTGAGATTGTGGGGAACTAGCTTGGCGTTGTAGTATTTGGCTACTTGAGCTTTTGCTGCGGCTAGTTTGATGGATGCCAATTTGCGTCTTTCTGTTGCCAATTACAGGTCCATCAACCGCGCCGCGTCGTTGCTTTCTTCGTTGAACATGATGATCCGGTACGTGGGTATTGATGTTTCAATGGGGATAACCGCGTCGGTGCCATATGTGAGTGCAAATGGCGTCTCGCCTGTGGCGGCCTTGTATGTGGTGTGGTGTGCCCATAAGACCGTGTGGAGCTCTTCCGTCTACCCTTCACGTCGCCTAAACGAGTATGGAGTCCGTGGAGGATTGCCTTGTTCGCAGACTCAGCTTGGTCGTTTGCTTGCGGGTACGCCACTGAGCCGAACCGAGCGATCACGACTATTTCGTCATAAAAGTCGATAACCTCGGCGTAATCGAATTGCTTTCCATGGTCGAAAATGAACGCGCTAGATATACCAAAGCGCGTCAGTACGTTGTGCTTTAGGAAGTGGATGACTTACTGCAGTGTGATGGACGCGAGAGCTTCTGCCTCGATCCATTTCGTGAAATAATCAACGGCCACGATGATGTACTTGCGCTTCCCCTTTGCCGTTGGGAAGGGGCCTAGCAGATCTACCCCCCATTGTGCAAATGGCCATGGGCTTAGATTTCCTTGGAGCTCATTGGATGGTAAATGATGTTGGCGGGCGTTTACCTGGAACTTGTGACATTGAGATACGAATTTTCTCGTGTCCTTTTTTATTCGCGGCCCGTAGTATCCATGAAGTAGAATGGTGCGCTCCATTGTTCGTGACCCACTGTGCATGGCGCACATACCCTCGTGGACGCTTTCAATTATGTTTCTTTCCTCGGTTGGGCTTACACATTTGAGGTACACCCCAGAGTGAGCTCGTCGGTGTAACTCCCCGCCAATAAGGGTGCATCATGATGCTTTTTGTCTCAACGCCCACGCCTCCTTTGGGTCGTCTAACGTAGACCCGTCATTCAGGTATCTCATTATCGGTGTACGCCAACCTCTTCCTCTTCCGCTCGTTGCGTTGAGTTGACCGAGGTTTCGTGTTGAGTCTCGGGGTCCTCCTTCTGTACCAACACCAAGTACATTGTGTCGAAGTTTGTGGCGGTTGCCAGCTTTGATAGGGCGCCAGCGTGGATGTTCTCTTCTCGGGGTACTTGCACGTAAGTTACCGCCTCGAAAAATGTCGCTCGTTGTTTTACTCGATCGATGTAGAGTGTGAGTGTGTCCTCTTTTGCATCAAAAATCCTGTTTAATTGGTTCACCTCCAGCGCGGAGTCGGAAAGCACCCGTACAATTTTTGCGCCCAAATCTCTGGCGACTGTGAGTTCCGCCAGGATTGCTTCATACTCAGCCGCATTATTTGTTTTAAGGGAGCGGAACCTAATGGCAATTTCGTGTACTACACCCACGGGGGTCCGTACTACTATTCCCGCTCTCGCGCCATGTTTACTGGCTGCCCGACGACATGTACCTCCCATGTCCCGCTTGGGGAATCTTCCAACGTGACTCCTTCCGCGATGAAGTCCGCTAAGATTTGGGCTTTAATTGCTGGTATGGGGGTGTAATGTATGTCGTATTCTGACAACTCTACAGGCCACTTTGTCATCCTCCCCGACACTTCCATTGACCTGAGTATGCGCTTAAGCAGTAGGTTCGTCAGCACAGTTATTGTGTGAGCTTGGAAGTAGGGCCGCAACTTCTGCGATGCGCTTATTAATGATGACTAGTACCGCCCTTCTGTTTGCATTTCCCTCCTTTAGACTAGTACCACACTCACAGCTCTGGGCGACACGTCGATATACAAGAAGAGCTTCTCATTAAGTTTTGGGGCGGTGAGTACAGGGGGGGATACAAGATACATTTTTAGCTCGTTGAACGCCGCTTCGCAATCTTGGGTCCATGCAAATTTTGTTCCGCTCTTCAATGTCTGCAAGAAAGGTGCACATTTGTCTGCGGATCTTGGTATGAACCTCCCAAGCGCGACAAGTTTGCCTTTTAGCGATTGCATCTCGGTGGCGTTCCTGGGGGCACGTAGCTGTTGCACCGTCATGATTTGCTTCGGGTCTACTTCAATGCCCCGCTTTGTTATCATGAACCCCAGGAACTTGCCCGCTTCAGCACCAAACACACACTTTAGGGGGTTTAAGTGGAGGTTATTTTTGCTCATTGCCTTGAACGTTTCGCAAAGGTCCTCAATGTGCGAGTTCCCCCATTTGGTTTTGACGATCAGGTCGTCAACATGGGCTTCCACATTTCTCCCAATCTGGCGTGCAAACAAAGAGTCGATCATGCGCTGGTAGGTGGCACCCGCGTTCTTGAGGCCGAAGGGCATCCCTACGAAGCAGAAATTCCCGAATGGGGTCATGAAGGTTGTTTTCTCTTCGTCTTCGCAGCTCATTGGGATTTGATGATATCCCGAAAACATGTCTAGGAATGATAGCACCTCGTGGTAAGATGTAGCGTCGATCAGTTGGTCGATTCGCGGGAGGGGATAGAGATCCCCAGGGCACATCTTATTTATGGTGGTGTAATCGATGCACATCTGCCACGCTCCTGAATTTTTTTTGAAGAAGACCACGTTTGCCAGCCGATTCGGGTACTTAACTTCTCGGATTAGCCCCGCCGCTAAGAGTCGCGATATCTCTTCCTTGATTGATTTTAGCTTGTTGCCTTTGAAGGTGCGCCGGGTTTGCTGTTGCGGTACCGCGTTGTTGGGAACCGCGAGATTGTGTTGTGCCATAGTCTTTGGGACTCCATGCATGTCTTCTGTGCACCACGCGAACAACTCCTTATATTCTTGTAGGAGTTTGACCAGCAGTTCAATCATGTCATGAGGGACATGTGTTGAGATGCGCACTTTGTTCGTCGGCTGGTTTGGATCTAACGAGATTTCGAAGTCAGAATCCACAAACTCGGGGCGCGGTTCTTCCAGCCTCGTGTCGATGATGTTTGTCCTACGTTCCGCATGGGGCTCCGCCTCTTTGCTCCAAGGGAAGTCTGTGGTTCGACGTCACCCACCACCACTGGTAGCGTGATCGTCCCTATCACTGCTACGCGGGTGCCCGAGAAGCCCACTAGGTTGCCTTGCACTTGTTTCACCATGCGCGGATCAACGCCCATTTTGTCCAAGGTGCTCTTGAACAACACATCTGCCGCGCTTCCTCCATCGACAAGCAAGCGGTGGATTTTGCAATTCGCAATCAGTGCTGTGATTGTAAGCGTGTCCTCCGACGAGATTCCGCGAGGAAATTCTGTATCTTTAAAGCTTATACTGCATTTTTTCAATAGGTCTGTTGACGCGCATTCCATCGCACGGTCAGGCTTTGTTTTCTTCCAGGGTCTACTCCCTTCTATCGTGACAACCCCTATTTCTCTTCGCACAACGTACGCCTCGTCGTGTTCCTGTTGCGGAGAAGGAGGAAGGTCGTAACTGCTTTCTTTCTGCTCGTCTCTCCCTTTGATGCATTCAGTTAAGCACCCCCTTTTGAGTAGCGCTTTGATTTCCACTTTGAGGTTGAAGCAGTCCTCCGTCATGTGCCCCGTCTCTCTATGGAACTCACAATACTTCTTGGGGTCGCGCATGTGGACCGCGGTTTTTACTGGGGCGGGCCAATTGAGGCGGTAGCCTCTCTCACGGATGAGATGAAACACATTTTTCACCGTGTCGTTGAGCGGCCTGAAGGTTTGCTGGGCCCACCTGTCTGGAGAGCAGCGTCAAGGTACATGTTCTGGTTGGGCGGGGGGGGGGGGGGGGGGGGGGGGCTGTTTCCGCTGTGTCGTTGCGCGAGCTGATCCAGTGGTATTGGGAGCTGCCTCCGCCCTTGTTCTTCCCTCGGCTGATTTTGTTGGTCGGGACGCCGCGTTGATCTTACGCCTAGCGTCTCCTCGAGCGTAATGGCCTTCTCCACTTTGAGTTCGAGCTCAGTTGATGACGCGACTGGTTTTTTTGGCTAAAGCTCGCCTCAACTCAGCGCTGATTGTAGCTTCCATGATGTGGTGGGGGGCTGCTTCTGGCGATAGGTCTCGTACCGCCATGGAGACCCTCTACCATCTGGCGTAGAAAGCCCTCAAACTCTCTCCCTCCTTCTATTTGATGTCGATCAAGGCCTTGATGTGTAGTGGTCTTCTTTTTTGGGAAGCAAACTTTATTGTGAAGAGGAATGTGAATTCCTCGAAGGAGTTGATTATCCCGTTGGGTAGTCTGTTAGACTAATCAAGGCAGATGCCAGCGAATGTAGAATGGAAGGTGTGCCAGAGTGCTGCATTACAGTTTGTTTGGAGTTGCATTCGCAGGCAGAAAGTGCTGACATGGTCTTCCGGGTCGGTCGTCCCATTGTAAGTTGGGAGGGTGGGTGTTGTTCCGCTGAGGTGTCCCGCCATGATTTGGGCGTTCAGCGATTGGTGGAGCGCAATCCTGGGCGTAGACCGGTAGCCTGGTGACAAGTGTTGTTCCAGATAGCTGAGGTCACTTCCCGCTGCCGGTTCTGCCCTTTGCTCCAATTGTTCGGTCGCACGCTACTTTTCAATGAGGGGAGGTGGTTGTGAAGGCGCGTGAATTTCTTTGTTCATCATTAGGGAGATGACCATATTCATCTTGCCCTGCATGTCCGCGATCACTTCGTCTTGCCCTGCTTGAGCTCTTCGTCTTCTATTAGCACGGTGCCTAAGTTGTGAGCTTTCGCGAATAACCAGGGGTTGGTCATCGCTTTGACTGGCGTCGCTTCATCTGGGTTGCTGGAGGTTTGTCCCGTCATTGCTATTTTCACTCGCGGCCCCACGGTGGGTGCCAATTGTTTGTGCCTAATTGGGTGTAGGAGGGAGGCACTATAGGGTTTGGGGTGCGAGTGAGTGGGGACGAGATCCGCTCGAACACTTAACGGGAATTAAAGGTGGTGAGAGAATGGAGGGAAACTTAGAGAGAGAAACTTCTTGTATTTTAAGACAAAGAAAGAGAAATCTATCCCCTCACCCACCGGGGTAAATGCTCTATTTATAGGCTCCCTTCGGTGGGTGGGGATTTTAGGTGACAAGACATATAACTAGGCTATCATTAGGTCTACGAATGCGAGGTGACAACTTGTCAGGACTACGACATCGTCTTGGTCTTTACATTGCGCGGGACTTTACTTCACGCGGGTGTGTTGCGCGGAGATCGTCGTTCTCGCGCAACAGGTGTGTTGGCGGTGTATCGGCAGGTTATTCGACGTCGTCTTGACCACTTTGCGCGGGGCTCTTGAGGCTGGCGCTCTAGTTCGTGCGGGCAGTGGAATCGAGGTCGCGCGTCCGGACCTTGGGAGACTCGCTCGTGCCCGAGCTATGCCCCCTAACAAATATGTTTTTTCAGTTGTCACTAATGATAAACTATCCATTGAAAATTTTATACTTGATTGAGGCTCTTGATATCCATTAAGATCTTTGTACTGATTACCGGGAACGACAAACAATTTAAAATTTGGGAGTGTATAAGTATCTCTTATGGATATCATATTTTTATTTCATTTAAAGATTCTACACATTGAAATATAAATATCAGCTTCTCGTCTTGAGCGCATGACTCCAAACTATGATTGTTTTTGTTAGTGTTGTAAGATCTCTTAACGAGAAAAAAAAATTATTTAGAAAAAAAATCATAAAAATATATTATAGAAGCCTTTAGCTAATTAAACTAGGTGTATAAAACCAAAAAAAATCTTAAAATATAGTGTATTGTAGTATATTGATATCCATTTACAAATTGGAATTCAAGGAGGAAGGTGATCAAATTACAATTTTGTTGAAGATAAAAAAAATTACAATTTTGTGAACCTTGGAGGGTTCCATTACCGGTTAAGAGTTGGCTGGTATTATACATGGTCCCAATATTTTTTGGAAATTGCGGTTAGGAAAGCTCTTATACAAGCTGACTCACTTACAGCCAAACACCTTATTAATACTTCGAAACTTAGTCATCCACACTATTCGACGGTTGTCAAAATTAGGCGACTTATGGGGCAACCCTGGCAGGTTAGACTGCATTAGGCAATGCTCTATCTTCTGGATAACATATTTTATCTACACCCTGTAATTCTCTTTGTTATTGGTTGTTTTTTTTACCAGAATGGGGTTTCATCATTCCATTTCATTAATGCATAAAGGTTGGGATGCCTTTTAAAGATTTCATTTTCTACCAAAAACTACAATTCTGTGAAAGCGGAGAAATACATTTTTATACAAAAGAAATACTGTGAATGAGGAAAACTAAAATAAGATTTTGTTATGTCAAACACATTTAATCCAGTAGTTACAATGTCGAATTTTGAACTACACAATCCTCATTCTAATTTTGTTAGACAAAAAAATGTTTACTTGGTCAGCAGCTCCACATCTCATCAAATGCAAAAAAGAAATTGGAACAATTTTCATCAATAATTTTTGGCAAAATTCATCTGTGTAGCCAAAACTTTGAAGTTCGTAAGAATAATAACCACTTTCGGGGAAATACCAATAATAGCCAGAATTTTGAAAGTTTGATGAAAAATATAGACATTTTCATTACATAATTTAACGGCGTCAATGAAACTGTTAGTCAAATTAACGGAAAGCTTACGTGGCTGCCAACACACCATCTCTATCATTTCCACCTCAGCATTCAGTGACAGCTGGATGACACGTCATTTACAAAAGTATTTTTTTAACTCTACCTAAATCTTCACAAACAAAAACAAAAAAAAGATAAAGAAACTCATCTCCTTGTCTTCCCTATCCCATCTGCTTGTTTTCCCACCTCTCTCCCTTTCTTCCTCTTAGCTCCGGTCGAGGAGCTCGATGACCTAGACCGTTGAGGACTATTCACCCGCCGGGAGATAGATGAGATTGTCAAGCAGGGTGGAAATTTGAGTACAGATTGAAGCGCCCCAATCCTCTAAAGTAGGACTATTTGACCTACATAGAGTACGAGACCCAGATCAACACGCTTCGCCGCCTTCGCAAGAAATCCGTGGCTCGGGACATGGATAAGAAGAAGAATAACAAGAGGATGAAAAGCTCTCGATCTTTGACTTCACCGCAGTGCCAAGGATTGTTGAGATTTACTGGCTCGTCATGACCTCTAGCTTCGTTATTTGGAGTTCTGTAGGGAGCGGAGTAATGAGAGAATGAAGAAGGTATTATATGTGTCATTTCAGCGTTCCGATTGTGGTTCCTGTTTGGCTTATTCTTTGATGGCATTGACACTGAGAACTTATCGTCAAAGGGGTGGAGAATGTGATGAAAATGATCCTTTGATTTTTGGAGTTAGATGCAAATAGCAGAGCAACCGCGCAGCTTCATCGCCGCATCAAACCCGCCATCGTCGCATCTACCACCCCTTCTGCCGCACCGTCCAGATTAGAGACAAGGCTGGAATCGACTAGCAAGAGCTTTTACCTCTATCCGCGGCGTTTCTTTTCTTAAAATCCCCAAATCTCCATGTTTTGCAGTGCCATTCCCGAATCCCGAACTCCTTCTTCCCACTTCGCCCCCAGTAAGAGATGGAAAATTCCTACAAATCTCGGTTTGTCCAGTGGCGACTACTGCGTACGCGGTCCTCGGAGCAAGGATTCAAAGGCAAAAGATGAGGCGGAGGTGAAGGAGGAGAAGGAGGAGGCAGTGGAGGAGTGGAATCGAAAGATGCGGCGGCGACTCTAGTGGTGTTGGAGCTGTCGACTAGAAAAGGTTTTATTTATTTATTTATTTGTTTTTATTTTTCATAAATCAAAAGACCAAACCATTTGAAAATTTTAAATTTTAATTATTGTTTTTTTTTAATTAAATCCACGTGAGAAATATGTATATGTACGGGACAAAAATTGTCAGTTCGGACGATTCGTTAGTCCAATCAACACGTTAACTCACACCATCAAAAAAATTTGACAGAAATGATTATTTACCAAACTGTCAAAACTTTTGGCTACACTAGTTTATTTTGCCTTAATTTTTTTAATAGATATTGATTGAAATATACATAGGTTAAAACCAGATTGTGACGTTGAATGAGAGAAGCAAAGACAAAGCATACGTTGACCAATACCTCCCTAAGCATACATTAATTACAGCCACGAACAAACGTCTACACGACTACACATACAACAATCAATAGCATAGTCGCACCCAGGAGTCACCGTTAAAACAGCCGCCGGCTAGACTTTATTGAAAGCGGGTCGGGTCAACAAGGTCGGCGGTGACTATATTTCGACTTTACTTCTCTTGTCCCTTCCGCAAAGCCAATTTCTTTTTGGATTTAGAACAAGAGGATACACATGAAAAGGCAGCAGAAGAGGAAGAAACACACTCTGCTCAGTGACCTGTCCGCTTCCATCAATTGCCTCCGGACCCGAGGGCTGCCGCCGCCGGCCACCTGCGCCGCCGTGTTCTGGTATCCGTAGATCCCATTCCCGAACCCGCCGGAGAAAACGATCTCCCCCAGCATCCCCACCACCGGGATCGGCACCCGACCCGAAAAATCCAAATTCAGACCCGCCGCCCCACCTCCCATCATCGGCGGCGGCGGCCGCTGCTCGTAGTATCCCCGACGCAGCCTCGGCGGCGGGGGCGGCCGATGAGGAGAAGGATCGCGAGGGCTGCGGACCCGTTGCGGCAGCGGCCGCCTGGGAATTACGACCCCAACCGCCGATTTCGATCCACCGGCGGGGGAACTAGTGCGCCCGGAGGACACGTCATCACCCGCCTGGCCGCGGCCGAAGAGAGGGACGAGGGCGGATTCGGTAATGTCGAACTTGCAAACGGGGCACTGCCGATGCGACGGCTTGTCATACTCTTCCTCGTCAACGTCGTCGCCGCCACGGCAGTTAAGCCATCGGTAAATGCAGGGCCAGCAGTAGAGGTGACCGCAGAGCGTGACGACGGGATCTTGTACGGAATCTAGACAGATATTGCAATCGAACCCACTGTTGGAATTGCTGCCCTCTTCTTCTTCTTCTTCTTCTTCGGAATCCATCACTTCCCCAGAAATTGATCTCCATTGTTTCCTTCTCCGACCTTTGTTATTAATACCGTTGTTCCTACTACTGTTGTCATCATTGTCATGAGCATCGTTGCTGCTATGTTGGTGAGGAAACTGGTTTCCAGCCACGAACTCCTCCATTAATAACCGGTCCATCGCCACTGCATAATCTGAAACACAAGAATCCGATTAGTGGCGCTGAGATCAAAATCATTTAATTTTGGGTAGGTAAGAAATTGGGCCAACAACAGAAAAATAGAGGGGATGACCCTATCTAATTACACCCACAGATTGGTTGGTTTGGTCATGTGAAGCTGTTGCTGTTATTATATTTTTATTCAATGAATATTATAGTGAATTTAATGCACGCAGAGGCAGCTTGGAGAAATATCGACAGAGTGTTTGTTGTCTAATCCAAAGGAAATGAAACAATTAAAAATTGGAGTGGAAGAAGAAGGAGGAAGACATGGAAGCAGAAGCAAGATTTGGAGTGCTCGGACCATGTTTTCATGTCTCCCTTTGTACCCGCCCAAAACAGAGCATATCAGAAACGTTTCCGTATTCTTCTTTTTCACTAATTTAACTTCTATCTTATTGGGTGAAACCCCAAAACCCAGAAACCCAAAGGATTGTTTTTGTTAGATCTGATGCGGGAGGAGGGTTATGAAAAAAGAGTGGCAACATTGGGAAGGGAAAGGTGAGGGTGGGTTTCATAAATCAAAGGAAAAAGGGATTTACATTGGGAACCACCGAAACATAGGAAATGAACAAAAGAGATGATGATGATGGCGGGACAGGTGGATGTGGAGCTTCTCTTCTCTCTCCCTCTGTGTCCGTTTCATAAGATGAGAAACAGAAAGGGGAAGCGGACAACGATTCTGAAGCTTTTCCCCGTCATCTGCTGAGCAAAGGGCAGCTGGGTAGGGTAGAGCAAAGCAGAGCAATTTGTTCTTTTCTCTTCTCTGCCGCTTTTTCCCTTGGTGGCAAGATCAGAAATCTAGAAACACCCAGCAAAACATTTTCGGTAGGGTGGGAAGAAAATATGGAGAAAGCCCATGTGTCCGTCCTTGTTTATTAAAATCTTTGGATGTCCTCTGTTTATTTCATCGTCTACTGTTCTTGCCCTATAATAAGTTGGAGCTCAAGAGATTGATTTCCCATTTCTGTCCCACTTCTTTCTTCCCCTCTGCCATGGTTTCTAATACCTAAAGTGTTGTATTCGAGTAGGTCGTGAGCAGGGGAGACTGGTTGGAATCTCTCACTTTCTGGGCAACCAACCAAACTAAACAGAACAGTAAAGAAACAAACTTGGAAGCTATAAACGAAAGAAGAGCGAGCACAGTCAATAAGAGAGCACCTTATAGACTTGAAAGAAGAAGGCACGTACCAGGAAGAGAGAGAGCCGAGAGAAAAAGGCTGAGAGCAGCTAGGTTATGGATGGATTAGAGCTGAAACAGAGTCTCCGATATGGAAGGATTATTGGGATATAATCATTTTGGCTAAGGGACCTTTGATTCCGTCCACTTAAATTTTCGTTTTTCTTCGTGTTTCTGTTACAGATTTATCGCTCCAGAAAAGAAAAGGGTGAGGGGGGAGAGTGTGCCGTGACAGAGAAGGGATGGGGAGGTTTGGAAAAGGAGCAAGGGATGAGGAATATATAGACTACAGAGGCAGAGTGAGACTAAATAATTATAAAGAAAAAAAAGAGGCAAAGATGATAAATATATTTTTCAATTCATTTGTGTAACAAAAAGAAAAAGGGAAAGAGGGATGCTTTCATTTTGCCGTTGCCGTTGCCATAATGCCATTGATTTGGTTTCGTCGTGTTCCGTTGTGTTGCTTCTGCTGAGGCCTTCTATTCCGTTCAGCTTCTGCAGCTGTGGATCGAATTGATTATGACGTGGCATCCATACACTCCTTAAGGAATTTTCTTTAGATTTGTTATTTATTTATTTTTTCGTTGAATTAGATTTATTATTTTTCATTATCCTTGTATTTTTTTTTTTTGATGATGCAAAGTTGGGGAATGTAGCTATCGTTGTGCTGGTAAGTCCAAACAAACCTTTGATGATGTAGGAATAAGTGCACAGCACTCAAAGGAATGGATCTTTCTCTCATACAAGTCAAGGATAAATGATAATGATAAGTTGATAACAATAAGCATATAGGTTATATATGCTTTTGTTATTTCTGCACCCACATTTTCCCTCGTTGTCATCAATTTTTTTTTTCCCAAGAGTTCGTTGTTATCATTTTTATTATACAATTTATGATAATAAATCTCGATTATTAATATAATACGACGAACCCGTATCAATTTTATTATACAATTTATGATTATACAATTGATGGATCCCGTAATAAACACGTATAAAATCCATATAACACGTTTAATATTCGTATTTAATGAATTAAATTGTTACCTTTACTATTATTTATATGTTTATTTATTTTTAAAATAATTAATTTTTATATATGACTATTATTAAACGTAACATTAGCTTAGATATAAAGTAAATACCCGTACGCATTTTGTACGTAACTTTCTCGTTCCGTATTTACTAACTATGAATACAATGAACAACCCTCATAAAAAAAATGAATACAATGAACAATAAAATGGATGGACATGTGCTAAAATAATTTTGAATTTACGTGTACTTTAATAACTAGAGTTTAGAATTAAAAGTCCATGATTTTGGATTTACAATTTAAGATTTTAAACGTATGATAATGCATGAATTAGTTATAGTTGTATGGAATATAATTATAATAGACAAATGCTAACAATTGAAATTCTGAATAAGTATATAGGTATAAATGCGGGGTCGGTTAGCATGCTAATCCCCCTTGGGGGTTGGAAAAATGACACCCCCTAGTATATTAAATACAACTATAATTAATACACAATAATTAGTACACACATTAAATACACATTAGGAATTAAATGTACCATATTAATTAGGAATTCTCTCACTATTAAATACACATTAGGAATTAAATACACACATTAAATACTCATTAGGAATTCTCTCACTATATTTGATTTTTCCTTTTTCAGCAGTCTCCGACCACCAGACTTCCTCCGACCGCCACACTTCTCCGGTGAAAATCCCATCGGCAGACTCCCTCCGACCACCTCCAAAAAATATATCACTGCACTGATACGGTGTACCACTGTACTTGTAGATATACCACTGCACTGATACGTTGTACCACTGTACTGGTAGATATACCACTGCACTGGTAGCAATGTCATATCTGAGTATCAGTGCAGTGGTACAAATACCAGTAAAATGGTAATTAATGTGGTGTATTTAATGCTTACTTTGTATTTAATAACAGAACATTTATTATGTTTACTTTCATTAATACTTGTCAATAATTAATGAAAAATTGACCAATTAAAAGGGGGTGTCAAAAAACCAACCCCTTAAGGGGTTAGCATGCTAACCCGTCCCGATAAATGCTTTTGTTTTCTCGGAATTCACATTTTCCTTTGTGGTCATCATTTTGATTATATGATTTATGACAATCAATCTGAATTATTAGTTACAATTTGACGAACATGAAAATGAATAAATTTTCACAAAATAATCACAAAGGATTTTGTGTTTACGGGTTTAGGTTTTAGGTTTTAGTGTTTTTAATTAAAATTTATTTAGGGTTTAAAGCGTGGGGTGATGCACATATTAATTGTAGTTCTACACCACCATGTTAGAGTAATGTTAGTAATTGAAATTTGATGATTAAGATCATTCTAAGGTTGTGTATAAGTACATTGTACAAACCATGGAAAGTACAATATATGTCAAAATGATTTAGTAGGAGATTCGTGTCACAATGATTTCGGTTTTTAATTTGGATACAATAAACAATAAAATGAATAGACTTGTGCAAAAATCATATTTACGTGTACTTTACTGATTAGAGTTCAGAATTAAAGGAGCATAATTAGGATTTATGATTTATAATATTAGATTTATACCGTATGATAATCTATGGATTAGTTGTAGTTTTATTTAATATATCATTATAATAGACCAATGCTAACAGTTAAAATTCATAATTTGACGATAAGGCCTGCTTCTGTGGGTTTTTTTTTTTTTTTTTTTTTACGGTAGGCCTGCTTCTGGTTTTGAACTCATACAATTTAGAAGTCAGCTATATGTGTGAAGTAGGCAATTAATTTATTATTAACTATAAAATTTCAAAGTCATAGGAAGACATAAAAAATTAAAAACTGTCTATATCATTTAGGAAAAGCCGTCCGAAATTGTTTCTAATTAAAATAGAGAAAAAGCGATAGGCAGTTGAAACCAATCTGGACTAATTAACTGCGACACACTTTGGGAGAGTAAAGAAAAGCTTAAATCGATCCATCAAAAGAAGGGCAGTTGAGTATTGTAATGAAGCTATACTGTAATGGCATGCAATTATGATAAAAAAAATACTCTCGATCATTTTTTCGGTGATAACAGGATCGCGTTTGAATACGTCACAATTATTGAATGGATGAGATGATAATTTATAAATAAAATTATCGTCACTTTTATCAAAGGATTACAAAGTACTGAGCACAATTCAACGATCTCGAACACCTGTAAGTATATTATCGCAGATGGACAGCAATTGTGAACACAGTGATTTGCCTGTGTGGTAACTAGGGGTGGAAATTGGTATGGTATCGGTATCCCAATATCAAATATCGAAATTTCGAATACCGAATTATATCCTGAAATCAATTCCAATCCCTAAATAATTTCGGTATCCCAATCCCAATCTCTAAATATTTCGGTATCCCAATCGGTATTATCAAATACAAAATTAATTACTTTTGGCATTAATAATTAAATATTTAAATTAGATTTTATTGTTTAATTTAGGGTAAAGAGACTAAGCAAAGAGTCTTAAGTTGCCTAGAGCTAACATCTCAAGTTTTTGTAATTGGTAATCTTTAATTTGATGAATTTGAGGTTGAGAGACGACTAATACTAGTGTGAAATAATGATGTAATGATCTATGTATAATTAAATGACACTCTTGGTGGTTGAGGTTCGCGTAGTAGTGAATGAGAGAGTCTAGTTGAGAAGATAAAATACACACAACTTATATTTGGTATTGATCGGTATTTCGGTATATACCGATCTCAATCCCATAATCCCTAATACCGAATAACAATTGAAACTTAATCCCAATCCTAATCCCACAAAATAATACGTGTATTCGGTAATACCAAATATAGACAAATTCGGTACGGTATTCGGTATATCCCAAATACAGGTACCAAACTTCCAGCCCTAGTGGTAACCAAGGATTGAAATACCGTACCAGAGGTCGTACCAAAAAAGTTACCAATAGGGCATTTTATGCTAAAACTGTGGTTTAATCATGGTTCAACGTATTAAACCGCTAAATACCGCCTATCAATTTTGTCCCCAGTAGGAGGTTTTTCAGTTCGAACCGTCGATACTGTATGATATAACTTGTTCATTTGAAAATTCCTTTTATCTTCTCACCTTTATTTAAGTAAACAGAAGATTGGGCTTGATTGAAAGCCAACAGGCCGTTTTAAGGAATTCTCGTTTTATACGAGAGATAAACACTATTGTTTTCTTATGGGCTTATGGCTCAGTCAGGTGAGACTCTTCTGTCAAACAACAAATTTCTTTGACGTGGGACTGCAGCTTTCTTCTTTTTTATGACTTTGAAATGCAACCTAGCGATAAAAAAATTTATTTGGTTATCAAACCATTTATAGCAACAAGTAGTTAAACTTGATATTTCTCAATATTGGGATTCTAATGCAACATCATTTAAATAATTGAACTTTTTATTATTGTTGTTGTTGGTATGCAAAAAGGAATATGACAGTACCTTCATACCCAAAACCCACAAAGTGGGGCTTCAAACCAAAAGCACAAGTTAAAGCCCAAGCCATTGGCATGAATAAGATCTCATGCATAAAAATGGCGGAAAAAAACGTGGATAGGAGGACAATTATGGGAAAAGGTTGATTGTTTTCGAAAGTTAGGTCTATTTACTTCCAAACTAATGTATTTATCACATGAGTGGTTAGTTTGATTTGTTGTGTAGGTTTGTGAATCCTAGAGGTTTCAAAGATTGTTTTTATGTTGGTTTGATGATAATACGTACATTGTGATTGAATTGATTTCTCTTCTTATCGTTTGTTGATATTGATTATACTGATTATTTATACTTCATATATGATTGATTATGAATGCCTTTTCATATTTGTTGGTTCATTTTCCACATTTCATGTTGGAAAATTTGTCTTTTTGGAGAGTTTTCCTCACGAGACAATTTATGCACTCTCCAGCAGAAACCAATATATTGTTGCATTCTGAAGGAGAAATACAAAACAAAAGAATCCCTAGTCTCCTAGGTATTTTGCACTAAATAAGTAGTTTAACTAGGGGTTCAACAGTGTCCTCCCGCTAAAAATGCCTACGGATTTGGGTACGGTAATTAATATATTTTTGGTCCGACCGACTGCTACAATAGGATTTCTTAAACATTGCTCAAGCCTTCAAATAGAAGGAAGGAAATAAGAGGCAACCTAGTGTGGAATGCTAGTCTCTAAATGACCCGTATAATCGAATGAAAAATTCATAAAAAGAGGTCATCAACCACAAGATATTAGCATTTCCATCTCACATTCGTATAATCGAAATAGACTTCCAGAAAAGCGTTGAGACCCAAGGAGTTTCACTTTAACTTGCACTATTGGCACTTTTAAAGTTACTCGCACTTTAATTGACTCTGGTGCTAGTATAAACGTGATGCCATTTTGCATGTTTAATAAATTTTATCTAGGCACTCTTGCACTCATTCATATGACCATACAGCTAGAAGACAAATCATCTCGTCAACCTACAAGCATGCTAGAAGATGTAATGGTGGATGTAGGACCATTTACTTTTCATGTGTATATATAGTTATGGATACTGATGAACCTTATGCTACTTTGATTCTTGGTCGTCAAATTTTAGCAACTAAACGATCATTAATTGATATGCATGGTGTAAACTTACTCTTAAAGTAGGGCCTACAAAGGTCACATTTAAACTTGAAGAACGAATGAAACAAGATTATATACATGATGATAATGATGATCTCAACCAAGATAGTTCAATAAAATTATTATTATCATATGTTTTCAAAGATCCTCTTGAGGTATGTTTGATTTTCCTTTTTAGTGAAGAAGGGGATGGACCAGAGCAGTTGACGCAACAAGGAGACCTTGATGGCGAAGGGTATATACCAAAGAAAGATGAAGAGATGGTAAAAATTTCGGTAATTCCAATCCTTAAAACTTCATAAGAAGTCTCAAACCATTATTCAAGCACTTGGAGTACTCTTACCTAGTCGACAATGCCAAGCTATCACTAGTAATAAGTTCCTCTCTCGCCCTGAAAAGGAAGGAACAACATGTATGCTCCGAAAACACCAGAAAGCTATCGCGTGGGAAATCATCGATATGCAAGGTATTGATCACTCTACTGTACTCATAAAATAATAATGGAAGATGAGCACAAAGCAGTTGTACATCCTCGGTGATGACTAAACCCTCACATGAAGGAAGTGGTGAAGGAGGTTCTCAAACTGCTAGATGTGGAAATCATGTACCCCATATTTGACAACCCTTAGGTGAGTCCCGTGCAAGTGGTTCCCAAATTGGGGAGGGGGTATGACTACAGAAGCAAATAAGAGTGGATAACTCATTCCCACTCAAAAATTCATTGGTTGGCGAGTCTTCATTGGCTATAGAAGGCTCATCGATGCAACTCGCAAAGACCATTTCCCTCTACCTTTTATTGATCAAATGTTGAAGAGCTAAGCGAGCCACAACTATTAGTGATTTCTTGATGGAATTTCTGGATACTTTCAAATCCCATTGATCCGGTCAATAAAGAAAAGAGAAAATTCACATGTCCATATGGTTCTTTTCCTTATCGAAAAAATAATTAGGATTGTGCTATGCTCTTTCCACCTTCCAATGTTGTATGACAGCCATCTTTGGGATATACTAGAAGATACAACATAGGTCTTCATGGATGATTTTTTGGTCTATGGAGACTCCTTTTTCTGAATTCCTAGCCAATTTGGAGGACTTAATGCATTGTGAAGAGACTCACCTAGCCCTGAGCTAGGAGAAGAGCCCTTGGGCGCAAGATTTCCAAGAAAGAGATTGAGGTGGACTGAGAAAATATCAAAATAATTTTAAATCTACCTCCACCAACATGCATAAAGGCCATACAAAATTTTCTCATGCATATAGGCTTCTGTAAGTGCTTTATCAAGGATTTCAGTAATAATCTCTCAGCCTTTGACTAAACTTCTAGTAAAGGATGCTCAATGTGAGTTAAGCAAGAAAAGAAAGCTATCCTTCAAATTTTTTAATGATCACTTCGCTCATGCTTCTTTTCTTATGGCACCATATTCGTTATTACCATTCGAGCTCATGTGTGATTACACCACTTGGGCAATATTGGGTCATCGGAAGGATAAAGAAACGAGGAGACAACTCTATAAAGGATGACATCCTTAAAGAAAGATAACCCTCACCCCTTTCATATCCATAACTTGGTGAAACGCATTGGGAGGAAATAAGCAACCTTACCTCTATTGAGAAACATTGCAAAGATGAAGAATCCTAAGATGAAAATCAAGAGGTTTCTTGAAGAAGAAGAAGATAGAATGACCATCGGATCCACTCCTAAGGGATTTGTAGACATCGTGTATGTGGGAGAACAGAAGGAGCATCCATGCTAATGTATGATCGAATGTCTTCTCAATAATCAACCAAAGGAGAGATTGATTGATCTAGGTGCAAGTATCAATATCATGCCTCTCCAAATATATAAAGAGATGGACTTCAAACGCTTGGAGGACATCAACATCGAGCTCAAGTTAACTGTCAACCGTCCATGCCTAGCAGTTGGGATAGTCGGAGGCTTGAGTACCCAATTAGGACCATTCATCTTCTTCCCAGATTACATAGTGATCAACGTGAAGATTTATGATGTCTACTCCATAATCTTTGAAAGATCATTTCTTGCAACTTCTAGAGTAAAGATTGATGCAACAAAAGGAGATATAACCTTACAAGTAGGAAAGATCATACACCGTATAGTAAGACCTATGAAAGTAAAGACCATTGATGAAGTAGTCAGTGATGATGATTTTGAGGAGAATGAAGAGACAAAGAATGAGATCAAGATCAAATCAAGATCTTTATTTGAGGATTCTCTGAATATAACTATTCATCATTATGATTAAGATACAACATATGGAGACGAGTTGAAAGAAGCTCCACCAGTTTCTAATTTGAAGCTAGCTCAAATGGCACTCAAGATGGCCAACACAAGTCCCAAAACGATGCTAGAGAGAATCGAGGAACTAAAGTGGGAAGCATCGCAGGACTATCAAGAATTCATATGCTTTCATTGTTAACACAGATTTAATCCTCATCTTATTGGGCCAACAAGAGGAAACACAATTTCAATGAACGATGATGGATTTCTTATCTTAAATTGTCGTCAAACTAAAAGGAGCACAACTATTCCTAGCTCAAAGGCATAAAAGAAAGAGCGCTCCATGTGAGACAGCACATGTCCGGCTTCAAACTTAATGAAGTTAAACAAAAGTGCTAACAATGAGACACCCTGAATTTCTCTTTCCTTAGTTTTATTTTATTTCATTTTGTTTAGCTTATAATTTTGAGTTTCTCATTGAAGAATTATATTTTATCCCTTTTGGATTGGTGTTATATATGAAGTAAAATTTTGTAAATTATGACGAGATGGAAAGTCTTCATGGAGAAAGAATGTACAAAATCCACTTTTGTACAGACCCAGTAAGTATTCTGATGTGAAAAATGTTAAAAATCGACAAAATCCTGGTCTGACCATCACAGCGACCTCGCGATGGTCATTCTTGCCACTCCCCTTCCCCATATAAATACCCAAATTTCACACTCCACTTCATTTTTCTCACTTCACCTTTTCTCTTTTTGCCGAGCTCTGCTGTCTCTCTTCTTCTTTACAAATTTGATGCCAAAACCTTCAACTTTCAATCACCTAATCCACCTCTAGAACTCAAAAGGTCCCCAAATTTTAGATACAACCTACCCATCACCAAATAAACAAAGTCCAGTCGGAAAATTTTCAAAATACTTCATCACCACCGACAATGGCCATACCTTTCTCGCCGTCACCACTCTCTCTTTAGATTTCCGTTAAATGTTTTGAGTTGTTTTTCAATCCAAGTAAGTATCTATGATCTCTAGATAAATTTAGGAGTTTGAATCATGAATTTAAAGCTTCAATTAAGGATTTTGTGTTTAGAATTGCTTGTTAAAGGTGGGGTCTTTACCTTACATTTTTAGGCCCTATTTGTATTCAATTAGTGTTTTTAGATGATTGACGATAGCTAATGTGCTTAGCATGAGATTATATGGTTGCTTATGGCACTTAAAATGATTTTATGCTTGGACGGATTGATGAATTTTAGCAAAGGTCTATGCCAAAAAAATTCAAAATAAGCATAGTATCTTTTCAAACTTTGAGCATCAATGTCAAGCTATGTTAGTTTTCAAAATTTTCATGGCATAAGCATTTGTATTTTGAAAATTTTCAATGAGTTGACCTAATTGGAGAATTTCTAAAAGTTTAATGCTAAGTTGACCTAATTGGATCAAATGTCATTTGCTCGTGCTAATGTCATTTTACTTGTACAATTATTTTCATTCTACCTTTGCCTAATTATATTATTTATGCTTATCATCACTACTAGCATGATTAAGATAGATAGTTCATCTAATTTCGACCATTATGAGCTTGAATATTTTCTATTATTAAGTTCTTAAACATTTTATGAAATTATATGAGCATGTCATAGGTAGACTAGCTTAAAAAATGCATATCTTAGAAGTCATAGAGTTAGCTTATATAAGAACCAAGACTCTTAAGTATGGGGTTAATCCCTATTTATAAAATTGATTTGGCTATCTTTCTTAATGTATAAATGAATGAAAAACCCTTAGGAATTCTTAGGACAACACAATGTGAAGACGGATGATGGTGCTTCATCTTCTCGATGATTTAGAAGATAAAGTCCACCACAAGGAGAATCGAAGGCAGCTGTTCCACCGAGGAGATCAGCTAGACTCGACAAAGAGGGAGCCCATTATAGAGGAAGAAGTTGACTATGATTCAAGGAGCTACACTTCTCAGTACAGATATGCATGGATTTCCTCCAGCAACAACAGTGAACGACTATCCTTGTATAATAGGAGATCAAGGAGTCAAAGTGGACAAATGCACGAGGGGCCAAATGTATTAGAGACAAATGATCACATGTATAATTTAAAATTTGTTGGATGTGAGTAAGATTAGTGATACTAACTCATATAATATGTCATAATTAATTAAGTTCAACAAATCTCTATTTCTCCTAATATTTCTTAAATTCTCCCATATCCCGAGAAACACTAATAATCGATCACTAGTTTAAACAATGAAATGTAATATACTTCATAAAGGCAACCTATGGTATGTCTGCATTTACTTGGCAACCAATGTTTCTTTCGTTTATTTGTTCAGTTTAGTTAATTAGTCAACTTTCATGTTAACATTATATAGATGTTTTTTTATATGGGCTTCATGTGTTGTACTGTACAGTTTGCATGATCCTACTCTTAAGGTATCAAGATGAGGGATGGTGAGAAAAAATTCACAATGTCGTGTAGGGAATCAAGAATTGGGAAAAGACTTCTATTACATTTTTTTCGATGTTTCAATTGAGCTTGAGGAGCGTTTAGTACGACCATATGCAAGTTACCAAACCATTGAAGATGTGGTAGCAAAGTTGATCGCTTAGGCATCGTGCTTTGTAAGTTTATATAAGAATTTTTTAATGAGCTCCACTTGTACTTGTACATGGTATGTGTCTAATTTGGATGATGCATATGTTGTACATGCATAACAGGTGAAAGACCGGTGTTGTTAAACCTTTATGATCGGTGGTCAAAGCTATTAAGGATGAAGATGGTCTTTGTTGAATAGAAAATTTTAATTTCGTAGTCAGACTTCTTCGCTGCTGAGGGAACAATTACATACATTTTGAATATGTCTTATTTTTTTATAAATTTTATGATGGATTCTATTTATATTGTTATAATTAAAAGATTTATTCTCCATTTATTTTGTAAAATTAATTCCACATTGCAAATGGATGCCCTAAAATAAATATGTTGCCATCAAAATCATTAATTAGGAGCAAAAACATTTGTCTTCGGAAATAGTATTACAAATAAACATATTAGTCTCCAAAAGGCTATAGAAGGCACAATCATCTTTCATCTCTCCCTAAATGTAAAACCAGAAACATTTACTAAGGATCGGGTCCAGCGAAATATTGTTCTTCTCCACTCTACCCTTCTTTGCCCTCTAATCACCCAGACCAGCAACTCTTACTTGCGAACTTACCATGTTAAGCGTTTGACCAGAAAAGTAAATTGAAACCACGCATCCAGATCGATACAAATACCCCCCCCCCCCCTCCAATTTCATCAGAAACCAATACAGCCCCGTAATCCAAGCCCAGTTCTCCAAAACTTACGACATAATCACATATAATGGTAACAAAAGAAAGACCAATGAGTTTTAAGCTAATAAGAAAGAGGGGGAAAACGATGGTTTGAGAATGATGGGGGCACCCTCCACGGATGCGAGTAGCTGGAGCGATTTGGAGCCAAATTATGGATAGGCTACGTCGAAATTGTTATTTTTGCCAGGCATTTATACACCGTCTGCTGCAGCAATCGATAGAGAAGATAGCAGCGAATCTCTGGAGGTAATCTGGAACTTGCGGGGGAGGTGTGTTGGCTGCCGATGTGATAATCAACTCTAATGGTTGACCGTTAAATAAATGACGTGGCAATGAACCGATCTTTCAAAAAGAATTGATTGTTAAGATGGTGTTAGGTGGGGGAAAGAAGCAGCCAAGGCAAGAATATTGGTGGGTGGACCACATGAATTTAAAAAAATTAAATTAAATTTTGTATTATTTTTAATTTGTCACGTCACTCATTTAATGATCAACTATCAGTAACGACTGCCACATCAGAAAACGTTGAGAGAGAGTGACCAAACTTGAACTGTTAAACTAATTTTAGTGACCATGAATGGGATAAAATAATTTAAGCGGCAAACGTTAAATCTTTATTAATTCTAGTGGCTAAACTTGAAAATTTATCCAATTCACATTTGTATAACCTCCTGCATCGCCCCATCTTAAGCGATTAAGTGCACCAGCTATCCCACACTAACATTGTACATAAGTGTCACGATATCTTTCATGAAGTATTTCAATAGCCAGCACTTGTCTCATGTCGCTCCAATACCTCTAGTCTCCTCAAATGACATGTGAAATTGCACCAAACTAGCAATGACCATCTTCACTTGATCATACCAATCAAGACAACGAGAGTGATGCCATTTGGAAGGAGCCAAATATGAAAAAATCGGCAACTTACAAGATAAAATTAACATAAATCAATTGTAGGCGGGTGGGACATACTTGTTTCACTTAAGTTATGTACCATTAAAACGAGTTTTCGTACGACCCTTTTATGGTTTGGGACGCAAGAGTCTCTTGTCTCATTGATCAAGAAACAAGGACTTGGAGACGTGACCAGCTTGAGCTCATTTTTACTGCAAAGGAGCAACATGCTATTTTGGCCAAGGATGTGTTATGTTGGACAGGTGCGGATGATTTAAAATATTCAGTTAAGTCAGGATATATTACTGAACAGAAAATAAGGTAGGTGGAAAGGGTGGAGAATGCGGAACAAAATGAAGGATTTTGCTGGAAGGATCTATGAAAGCTAAACATGCCAGGTAAACTTAGAACTTTTTGTGGAAAGCTACTCATAACATTCTGCCAATGGGTGTTAAAATCAGTAAGAAAGTTAAGAATCTTGAGGATGAATGCCTTAATTGTGGAGTGAAGGAATCTCTCAAGCATTGCCTGGTTGACTGTAGTTGGAACGCTCGAATTTGGAGTAAGACCCCTGTTGCTGAAATGTTCTACAAAGCAGAAGGTCTCACTCGTAAAAAGTGGCTCCACCATGTTCTGAAAGATTATACAGCAAAGGAGGTGGCCCATTTTTGCTATTTACTTTGGTTTTTTCTGGAAGGATAGGAACAACTTCCTCTTCAACAACAAATTTCTCCAAGAATGGGATGTGTTCCCCAGAGCTAATGAGTTTATCCAATGCTTTCTGGAAGTGCAGGGCAAAGGGGAAAGTGAACAGAGAACTAGGAGCAAAAGAAAGAAGGGAGTGTAAATGGAGAAAGCCTCCTATAGGTGTTCTTAAGCTGAATACTGACGTTGGGATAACTAAAAGAGGGGAAGTTGGTCTAGGATGCATCCTTAGAGACTGGAATGGAGCAGTGGTGTTTGCGGCGAATAAGAGAATCAAAGTCAAATGGCCACCTGACGTAGCAGAGGGAATGTCAATTCGGTTTGGGTTGCAAATGATGGTTAATTTGGAGATTGGTCCTGTTGAGGTGGAATCAGACTGTTGGAAAGTAATCAACTTGTTGAGTGAAGGTAATGAGTGTAGAACTGAGTTGGGGAACATTTGTAGTGACATTCTGAAGGTTTCAAGGAATCTTGATATAAGAGGCTGGAAGTTTATGTTGCCCATCAATTAGCTCACATTATGTCTACTTTTGATGATATCCCGTTTTGGTCGGATAATTTGCCATTGATGATTGCTGATGTTGTAACCCTTAAGACATTATCTCCTATGATTGGTTGATCGACAAGCCATTCTACCATTGGACAAGGTCACATTATCAAACCCTCTACAACTCTAAGATTCATACGAGCAATTTGGTGGAGAGCCTGAACAATGTGATTAAAGAAGAGAGGGATATGGGTCCTATATGTATGTGGGAGAGGAGTAGAAGAAACTTGATGAGGTTATATGCCCACAGAAGGAGCATGATATCTAGTTGGACAACTATGTTCACTGAGAAGATTGATAAGGAGCTAGACAAGACTACTGAAGAAGCATTGAAGTGGTCATCAGAAAGTAATGGGAACAGTCAATTTGAGGTGAGGTGGCACAACCACCAAGTTGTGGTCAATCTGAAGAAGAAGACATGTATGTATAGACATTGGGAGTTGATCGGCATTCCATGTGCGCATGCCATCACTGCAATCAGGAAGGCAAAGCATTTGATCAAGGACAATGTTGTTGATTGCTACCCAAGGGAAACAACGGCTAAGATTTACCAGTTCTCCATTTCACCTACTAATGGCAAGGAGTATTGGCCAGTTTCTGAATTGGGGGATTGTGGAGTCCCTCCAGTTGCAAACTCAAAAAAGAGGGGCAGACCAAAGAAGCATCAAAGAAAGGGACTCGATGAGGATGAGAAGAGGAAGAAGAAACAGAAGAAAGGTGAAAGGGAATCATCAAAGCCGGAAGGAAGGAAGTATGCGAGCACCACATGTGGGGTAGTTGGGCACACCAAACGGTTCCATAATGAAGAAAGGAAGAAACCGGTGGAGGAAAGGAGACATGCTAAGGAACAAGATAAGGAAGAAGCTAAAAGGGCGAAAAAGCTCGAAAGAGCGGAAAAAATCGGTGGCAGCCATACAAAAGCAGCAACAGAGGGCTACAAAAGCAGCTGCAAAAGCGCCATTGAGTCATCCCAACACTGTCCAGCTCATGCCAGATGTATTTATTTATTCACTTGTACAATTTTGCTATCTTCTAATGTCGCTTTAACTTTGCAGGGAACTATTAGGAGGCCATGGATTCAGGCATCACAACAACTCAGCCAAGGATGTGGAGGATCGCAAAATGCAAACCAAGTGACTCAAGAAAACGAGTGAAGATTAGTTGCAGTTTAGGTCCAAATGATAATTACCATTTTGAAGCCTCCAATTGGCTAATAAATGTAGACGTTGAATGTTGATTTGTCGTATTAGCTAGTCTATTAGGTCATGGTGAATTGCTCTTTTGGGAAAACACTGTCCTCAAGGCTATAATTATCATTTGGACCTTGTAAGACTAAAAGTTTTATGAATGACTATCAGGTTTATTGACTCACTCCTACTATCACTCTAGAAAATGGCCAAGTGCAACCACTTCCTAAAGCGTAGTATAGCGGGTTTGGGTTTTAATGTCAACCCAGGTCCTAGATGTGATGACTACTCAGCGAATTCTTATTATTTAGCGGTGAAACTTTAGTTCAAGTTCAAACAAGCACCCAAGTAAGCAAGCAATTAAACGGTTGTTTTCAAGTCGAGAGAAGTCACCCGGATATGGTTCCCCCTAGACTGCAGTTAAGCCGGATTGTAATTTACCAAGTTCAGTTTTATGATAGTTATACTGCGGAAGGTTCTTAAACAGTATGAAGTCTCGACTAAAGGTCTCCAGACCCTCTCAATCTGAGTCTCCAGTGGGCGACTAACCTCCACCGGAGTAAACAGATTGAGGCCCTAACGAAAAAAACCTCCACTACCGAAGTAACTCCGGTACAGAATAGTGAATTGCTCCTCGACTAAAGTTGCCAATTTACCACCTTCAATTAAGGGTGCTCTATCAACCTAGGCATATATTCTCTTTCTAGGTCAAAGCAGAAATAACATGAATTTGATCAGGTTTCATGCCATTCAATCATTCAAACCTCAATTGAATATAATCAAATCATAGAATCTGTACTTGGGTTCATACAATCAGACCTAACATACAAATCTAGGGTTCTCCATACCCAGATGAATGAGGAAGTTACTCCATGGAGAGAGAATCAAAAGCAAGTTCAGACGCGGAAACCATACTGTGAAGGATGGGTTTATGCTCTTGGTCGTCAAACGACACTTCTCCAAGTGTGAGCCGAGCTCCAATGGTGATGAAGATCAAGCTAGGGCACTTGGGAACTCTGGTTTGTCACTTTCTCTCTCTAGGAATTGCTCTGTCTCTCTAAAACTCCGAACCCCTTCTCCTTTGGCTCAAATCTTCCTAAAAAGGGCAACCCTGGGCAAAACACGGTCAAGGGCACGGCCGTGCTTTGCTTTTGCCCGCCCGTGCCCTTGCCATCTGTTAAAAACACGCCCGCTTCTTCGGGAAAACACGGTCGTGCCTAAAGTTGGACACGGCTGTGTTTTCAGTCACTCTCGCCCGTGTTTTGGGCCAGCGCATGAAAATCTTGGATCAAGCCTCGGGAGTAAAAACACGGTCAGGAACACGGTTGTGCTTTGATTTAGGCCAGCCCGTGCTTTGGCCCCAACTCGACCGAATGATTTCCAAATGCCCCGAAACTCGTGCTTAGCCTTTCCTTCGACGTCTGGGACCTGAAATATGACCAAGTAGCACAACCCGACATAAAATAGGCCAAAAATACATGACTACGCCCCGCAAACGGATAAGAATTAGGGGTGTAAACATGTGCAATTACATCGTTATCAAATTCCCCCACACTTAACCGTTTGCTTGTCCCCAAGCAAACCAAGTCAGACACAGGGTGAGCTCAGAAAATTTTAATCAAGCAGGCTTTAGAGCATATCATATCGTCACAAAAAACGTGAATCATACTGGCTTTTGATCATTAACACATGGACAACCTCAATGATAACGATCTAAATGCACATGTTTGCACCCCTAGTTCTCATCCGTTTGCGGGGCGTAGTCGTGTATTTTTGGCCTATTTTACGCCGGGTTGTGCTACTTTGTCATATTTCAGGTCCTAGACGTTGAAGGAAAGGCTAAGCACGAGTTTCGGGGCCTTTGGAAGTCATTCGGTCTAGCTGGGGCCAAAGCACGGGCAGGAGGCCTGAAAAGCACGACCTTGTACACCAAAAAGCACGCCAGTGTTTTTATTGCCAAGAGCTGAACTGAGGAGAAGGCCAAAGCACGGGCTGGCCTAAACCAAAGCACGGCCGTGTTCTTGGACCGTGCTTTTACTGCCGAGGCTTGATCCGAGATTGTCCTGCGCTAGCCCAAAACATGGGCGGGACTGACTCAAAACACGGCCGTGTCCAACTTTAGGCACGACCGTGTTTTCCCCAAGATGTGGCCGTGTTTTTAACACGTGGCAAGGGCACGGGCGGGCAAGAGCAAAGCACGGCCGTGCCCTCGACCGTGTTTTGCCCAGGGTGGGCCTTTTAGGCATATTTGAGCAAAAGGAGAAGGGGTTCCGAGTTTTAGAGAGACAGAGCGATTCCTAGAGAGAGAAAGCGACGAACTAGAGTTCCCAAGTCCCCTAGCTTGATCTTCATCAACATTGGAGCTCAGCTCACACTTGGAGAAGTGTCGATTGACGACTAGGAGCAGAAACCCATCCTTCACAGTATGGTTTCCGCATCTGAATCTGCTTTTGCTTCTCTCTCCATGGAGTAGTTTTCCCATTCATCTGGGTATGGATAACCCTAGATTTGTATGTTAGGTCTGATTGTATGAACCCAAGTACAGATTTTATGATTTGATTATATTCAATTGAGGCTTGAATGATTGAATGACTTGAATCCTGATCAAATTCTTGTTATTTCTGCTTTAGCCTAGAAAGAGAATATCTGCCTAGGTTAATAGAGCACCCTTTATTGAAGTGGAGGTTTGGTTCGTTAGGGCCTCTATCTGTTTACTCCAGTGGAGGTTAGTCGCCCGCTGGGGACTCAGATTGAGAGGGTCTGGAGACCTTTAGTCGAGACTTCAGACTGCTTAAGAATCTCCCGAAGTATAACTATCATTAAAACTGAACTTGGTAAATTGCAATCCGGCTTAACTGCAGTCTAGGGGGAACCATATCAGGGTGACCTATCTCGACTTGAAACAACTTTCTTGCTTGCTTTATTTGTTTGCTTGTTTGAACTTGCACTAAAGTTTCACCGCTAGATAATAAGAATTCGCTGAGTAGTCATCACATCTAGGACCCGGGTTGACATTAAAACCCAAACCCGCTATACTACGCTTTAGGAAGTGGTTGCACTTGGCCATTTTCTAGAGTGACAGTAGGAGTGAGTCAAGTTTTTGGCGCCGTTTCCGGGGACGGCTAGGTTGTTGAAGAAACGTGAATTCAGTGAATTTAGCTTTTCTTTTCGCATTGTTTGCTTTGTCCCACTTGTGCCTTCACGAGTTTGTTGCTTGACTGTGTGCAGGTAGTGCATGACCCGTAGCCAGTCAGGAGGTTTACTGTCGTTGGATCCAGAGTTTGAACGCACCTGTCGCCAACTTAGGAGACAACAGCGAGCTAGACTGGCTACGGAGGAGCGCATAGACGGCCATTTGAGCAGTGAGTCCGAGGAAGAGTACGAGATGGAAGGAGATCACAACTCACACCAGGGGAATCCTCACCAAGCTCCCCCGGCGAATCAGATCTTGGGGAACAACCCCATACCCCAGGAAGCTGGGCTTCATTATCATCCAGCGCCGCGGGGTCCCACCTTGGAGTACTACTACACTCCACGGATTGCTGACATCCGCCCTGTCATCCTCTACCCGCCCATTCCAGTGAACAACTTCGAGATCAAGCCATGCTGGATTCAACTCATCATATCTTCTATCCAATTTCATGGCTTGAAGGATGAGGAGGCATGGGTGCACCTTTCCCGTTTTCTGCAGCTGACGAACGGGTTCAAGCTAAACGGTGTTCCTGATGACGCAATCCGCCTCCACCTCTTCCCCCATTCTTTGGCAGGGAATGCTAAGAGGTGGTTGGAGACCCAGCCCCCATTTTCCATCACTTCTTGGGACGATCTGGCCGACAAGTTCGTGCACAGGTACTATCCAGCATTGAAGACCACAGAGATCCAGCGGGAGATCACTCACTTTCGCCAAGAGCCAGACGAGTCACTTCGTGATGCATGGGAGCGGTACATGGGATATTTCTGGCAGTGTCCCCATCATGGCTTCAGGATGCATTCACAGTGGGGAAGTTCTACAGTGCTCTCTCTCCGGACAGCCAGAGGGTGATTGAGTCTCTATGCCCAGGAGGGGATATTCTTACTAAGACCCCACCCCACCCGAACTGAACAAGATGATCAGTACACTGGCTGCCAGAGATCATTCCTGGGGTCAGGGCACTAGAGGCAAGAATTCCAGGGACCGTGGTGTGCACGCCATGGAGGCTAGGTCCGGGCTCGAGCAGCAGGTGGCCGAGTTGGTGCAGACATTGAAGCAGCCCAACAGTCTTATTCCGGGCAGAGGTTTGGCTACACCTCCAGTAGGTCAATGTCATTGTTGTGAGAGCTCAAATCATCTGGTGGAAGACTGCCAGGCTATGCGGGAGTCAACTACTCCCCAAGAGCAGTTGGACTTCATCGCCAATGCTCGACGCTTTGACCCCTACAGCAATACATACAATGAGGGGTGGCGCCAACATCCCAACTTCTCTTGGAATAACAACACCACTAAGCCACCTGGTTTCCCAGCACAAGCAGGTGGTTTTCAGCAGAGGCAGCCTTTCCAGGCTAGACAGGGGCCAGTCCCTCAGCAGCAGCCTCAACGTCAGTATGTCGAGCCAGTAGCAGCCCCGACTCCAGATAATCAGATGACGGAGCTGAAAAACATTCTAGCGGCATTCATGACTACCACCCAGGCAACTTTCACGAGGATGGACCAGAGCATAGCCTCACTGGAGGCAGGACAGAGGAACCAAGGTGCCGTTTTGCAAGATTTACAGAACCAGATGAGGTAGCATGGCTCTCCAAATTAATACCCGAGCCCCGGGAACTCTACCTGCCACTACCATCCCCAATCCACGGGAGCCGCACCAGCAGCTGACTGCCATCACCACCAGGAGTGGCAAGTCCACATCGGCAGTACCTGCCCAGGCTAGGGAGGAAGAGCCACTGCCTGCTTCAGCACTTCCAGCCAATGATGTAGAAGTGAGGGTGGAGAAGGAAGCCCCTGCTCCCAAGCCACAACCAGTGGTTAAGGAGCATGTAACCCAGCTTCCCTTCCCCACTCGACTACATAAAGATAAGCTGGAGACTGAGTTTGCCAAGTTCATGGCAATGTTGAAACAGCTCGATGTCAGCATACCCTTCATGGAGGCACTGTTGAAGATGCCCAAGTACGCCAAGTTCATGAAGGATCTCCTCAGCAACAAGAAGAAACTTGGGGATCTTTCGACAGTGATGCTGAGCGAGAAGTGTTCTGCCATCTTGCAGAACAAGCTGACCGAAAAGCACAAGGACCCAGGGAGTTTCACTATCCCTCTTAATATTGGCAGCATGCATGTAGGGAAGTCCTTGGCGGACCTAGGCGCTAGCATAAATGTCATGCCATACAATCTGTTTAAAAAGCTAGACCTAGGTGAACTTAGCCCTGCCAGGATGAGCATTCAGTTAGCTGATTGCTCTATTGTGCATCCTAGGGGTATCATAGAGGATCTGCTTGTTAAAGTAGGCGCATTCACATATCCTGTTGATTTTGTTGTTATGGATATAAATGAGTATGTGGATGTGCCTTTGATTTTGGGTAGACCATTTCTTGCCACCGCCAAGGCACTAATTGATGTGCATAGTGGTAAACAGATCTTGCGTGCTTTGAATGAACAGGCTACTTTTTATGTGGCTCACCTTGATCATTGTGATATGCCTGCTGTCACAACTATGCATGCCATTTCTCACCAGGTACATGAGCCTGTCGTGTACCCCTCTGTGTATCTCGTGTTGCAGGATTCCCCTCTCACGCCTTCGCCGCCACCCCATTCAACCTCACCTGCAAATAAAAATCTCAAAGAGGAGTGGCAGCCGAAGCCGCAGGTGGCTAAGCCTGCACGAAAGAAAGGTGGAGACCACTATGAGCTGGTTCCACCTCCTGCACCACGACCACCCTGGGCATCCGAGTACTCACTCGCCTGCATCTTGCCGGATGGCCAGGTCGAGCTGACCAATGCTGGTGGTCGCACCCGTCGGGTGTATGGTCACCATCTGAAGCTGTACCTCAAGAGCGATGTGGATCCTCTCTTGGAGGTACCTGCTCCTGCACCCCGCTGAGTATCCACCACGGGCGTCCAGCTAAAAGACTGTAAAGAAGTGCTTGTGGGGAGGCAACCCCACCACAGTTTTCATTTATTTCTTTTGTTTTGAGTCGGATTGTAAATTGGTTTGGTTTGGTTTGTTTTCTTTTGTTTTGGATGATGTATTATTGGGCTGACCATTGGACCTAACATATTGTGTTTGAGTTCTTCTGTTCCCTTTAGCTCTGCTCTGTCCCTGACTGGTCCCCTCTCCAGTCCTCTTCGCTCAGACTGGTCCACTTCCAGTCTCATGTAGTTCGCGCACACCGGTAACATCGTTCCCCTTATCTTTCCCTCTTCTCCATTGAGGGCAATGTCGATTTTAAGTGTGGGGGGATGTTTCTTTTTTGAATGCATTAGATCTGTTTGTGTGCTTGGAGCCTAGTCCACTGTCCAAATTTGTAAATTCGAGGGCTCCAAGTATGTGTTTCCTTGAAAATTTCCTACTCAGTATGCTTTGAATTGACAGACTCTATAGTAATGTGCAACCTAGGGAGTTAGTGTAGCACTATGGATGATGTTGAAGTATAAGATTTTTCCTATCTAGCTCTCTGCTGTGCCAATTGATTTTGTGAATTAGTGGAGCTAGGACCGTTGAATTCATGTGATAATGGTGACTCTATGTGGATTGTGTTATGGACTCGTGTATCGAACATGGTGCTCATGTGGAAAATGAAAAATGCAGTTGGTCCTCCATGTCAAAATCATCAAAATCTTAAACATGGGGTAAGCCCAACATGTGCGGCACCGTTCATTGCACCAAATCGGGTTTTGGAAGAGATTTTAGTGATCCTTAGTCGGGTACTCCTACAAGGTGAAGCTAAGCTGTCTCTAGTACAAGTAAAACTTCCACCCGTTGAACGGTTTGCCTACTTGAGGATGTGTTTTTAAAGGCACGGATAGAGCTTCCGACCCCCCTTAATTTCATTGACCCTCCACATGAGTTGAGGAAAAGGAGTTAAAAGAAGTACTCTGGCGAGCGCCAGATGTACAAAAATTGCTCTTGCTCGACTAATAAGGGTCGACCGTGTAAGAGACTTCAGTTGGAACCCCCGCCAAGTGAATGAAAAAGAAAAAAAAAGTAAAATGAAAGTGAAAAAGGGGTTCCAACGGTGAAATAAAGTGAAATAAGCACCCCGGTACAACGAGGCCTTGGTTGAGAATGACATGATTCCCTTTATCCATGAACTGACTGTCTTACTTCTACTTCTTCTCATGATCCTGGCTTGAGTCTAGTACTCGCATTGAGAGAGATAGGGAACATCTTAGAAGACCAGTTGACCTCATAAGCTGCTATATGATCTAGAAAATCCTCTACCGACGATCGGGGTTGTTTGTTGCTATAGAGGTCTGGAGAGTTGCATAGGTTTGAGTCAGGTTTGCTTGGGGACAAGCAAACGGTTAAGTGTGGGGGAATTTGATAACGATGTAATTGCACATGTTTGCACCCCTAGTTTTCATCCTTTTGCGGGGCGTAGTCGTGTATTTTTTGGCCTATTTTACACCGGGTTGTGCTACTTTGTCATATTTCAGGTTCCAGACGTCGAAGGAAAGGCTAAGCACGAGTGTCAGGGAATTTGGAAGTCATTCGGTCGAGCTGGGGCGAAAGCACGGGCAGGAGGCCTGAAAAGCACGGCCGTGTACACCAAAAAGCACGCCCGTGTTTTTATTGCCGAGAGCTGAACTGAGGAGAAGGCCAAAGCACGGGCTGGCCTAAACCAAAGCACGACCGTGTTCATGGACCGTGCTTTTACTGCCGAGGCTTGATCCGAGATTGTCCTGCGCTGGCCCAAAACACGGGCGGGACTGACTCAAAACACGGTTGTGTCCAACTTTAGGCACGACCGTGTTTTCCCCAAGATGTGGCCGTGTTTTTAACACGTGGCAAGGGCACGAGCGGGCAAGAGCAAAGCACGGTCGTGCCCTTGACCGTGTTTTGCTCAGGGTTGGCCTTTTAGGCAGATTTGAGCCAAAGGAGAAGGGGTTCCGAGTTTTAGAGAGACAGAGCGATTCCTAGAGAGAGAAAGCGACGAACCAGAGTTCCCAAGTGCCCTAGCATGATCTTCATCATCATTGGAGCTCGGCTCACACTTAGAGAAGTGTCGATTGACGACTAGGAGCAGAAACCCATCCTTCACTGTATGGTTTCCGCATCTGAATATGCTTTTGCTTCTCTCTCCATGGAGTAGTTTTCCCATTCATCTAGGTATGGAGAACCCTAGATTTGTATGTTAGGTCTGATTGCATGAACCCAATTACAGATTTTATGATTTGATTATATTCAATTGAGGCTTGAATGATTGAATGACTTGAATCCTGATCAAATTCCTGTTATTTCTGCTTTAGCCTAGAAAGAGAATATCTGCCTAGGTTAATAGAGCACCCTTAATTGAAGGTAGTGAATTGGAGACTTTAGTCGAGGAGCCAATTCATTATTCTGTACCGAATTTACTTCGGTAGTGGAGGTTTGGTTCATTAGGGCCTCAATCTGTTTACTCCGGTGGAGGTTAGTCACCCGCTGGGGACTCAGATTGAGAGGGTCTAGAGACCTTTAGACGAGACTTCAGACTGCTTAAGAACCTCCCGCAGTATAACTATCATTAAAACTGAACTTGGTAAATTGCAATCTGGCTTAACTGCAGTCTAGGAGGAACCATATCCGGATGACCTCTCTCGACTTGAAACAACTTTCTTGCTTGCTTTACTTGTTTGCTTGTTTGAACTTGCACTAAAGTTTCACCGCTAGATAATAAGTTCGCTGAGTAGTCATCACATCTAGGACCCGGGTTGACATTAAAACCCAAACCCGCTATACTACGCTTTAGGAAGTGGTTGCACTTGGCCATTTTCTAGAGTGACAGTAGGAGTGAGTCACTCAACGACAACCTAGACAACCACCACAGATGACATTTGAATGCATCAAAGTCGAGCAAAGGAAGAGTCTCCCTTCTGTTCACCAACCAACATAGACTTGACTCAACCACTTATTCCAGACAGTCACTTCATGCATAAAGCTCAAGATATCAGAATTAAGACCGAGCAATCTAGGTCCTCACCGGGGTAAAGAGTATAGAGAATATGAGAAAATGAATCACTCACTCTAGACCAGTGGGGTCAGGACAATTTGATGTGAAAAATGAGCATGCTTATTCTCTCAATCCCTAACGTCTCTTCACCATGAAGGCAACCTCTAAATGCTAGAGTTCACATATGGGGTGTCACCACTAACTAATCCGGAGGTCTTAGACACAGGTTCAGATGACTGGCTTGGGTCTTGGACATGGGGAAAAGGCCTTTTAGGTGGTGGAAGTATTCATAGCACAAGGTTCCACAATTTCAAACCCAACACACTCACAATCAATCAAACCACTCTTTCTTTCTGCCATTCTGCATTACTCACATTCTTTAGAGCACAAGAGTGAAGGAGGTCACCTAAAACTTAGTATTTCCAAGCCACACTGCTAAGAAACACTACTCAATGGGCGCTATTCAGATTTTGTGGTGGTGGCTCTCGTTTGCTTTCATTCACTTTTTTTTCATTTCTTGAGAGAACCACCACCTAAGAACATTTTGCAAACATATGCCCTTTTTATTTTTTATTTTCAAGAACTACCTCCAACTCTCACATTATATTTAGCAGAAACAGCAGAGAACATGGAGAAACCACTCTGTGGAACCTTCTAAAAGATGCAAAGGGGGATTTTCCAATATAGACCGAAAGAAAGGATAACACACGGCTTAAAGGGCTGACTAGGGGTTATGACACATCAGGACAGTCAATTTGGTCGTGGGCTAATCCTATGCCTCCATCATCTTAGCTAATGACAACGTGAATGATGCACATCATGGAAGAGGGAACTATCGCACAAGAAAGAAACGAGCATGCTCAAGTCTCTCATTCTGATTCCCTGAACTAGATGCATAAATGACTGTCAAGAGCAAGTGATCAATCCAAGTCACAGTTGGTAAGAAAACAGTTGAAAAACAGAAACCTACATAGTTCTACTGCCATCTCAATCATCATAATAAGCTGTCTTAGTCACACTCAAGTTGTCATGCATTAAGTCAAAAACTATTCAATTCACCTATCACATCCACAATGCCAATACGATCAAACATCAAGCAAACAACAGTACTTGGAGCCCTCAAATCTCGAGATTTGGACAGCGGGCTAGGCTCCAAGCACACATATATATGTTCCAATTAGTACAAAGAACCCCCCGCACTTAAATGCGACAGTGTCCTCAATGGAGCAGAGGGAAGGGGAACGATGTTACCGTGAAATGAGATCAGGAACGGGGACTGGAAGGCAAACCAGTCAAGAGCAGGGGACTGGTAGGGGGACCAGTCGAAGGCATAGAGCTAAAGTCAACAAAAGACACACACTGGGTGAAAGAACCGGAGTTCCAAGTCTACAATCCAAAATAATAATAATAATAATAAAAAGCAAAACGAAACAACAAAAACATGGAGTCTCAGTCTTGAAAAGAAATGAAGTGCAGAATCAGCCACTCGCCACTAGAACGCATCGTCGGTGGGTGGTGGGTACTCGTCCTCATACCCCGGTGACTGCACGAAGGGGTAGTGAACTGCGTTCGGGTCCAAGCCCAAGTACGACATGATATAGTGCTGGCCGGACATAAGACGACGGCCGCGGTCCCGTTCACGATCGAGGCGGGTGTTAATGCTCTCCTGGACGGTCAGAATGCGCTCGTTCTGCTGAGCGATGGCCACCAACTGGTCAAAAATGGGCACCACAGGAGCAGGAGACCCGGGAGCAGGAGAGATCTGGGAGCAGAGGAGGGGCTCACAGGGGTCTGGGCACGTCGAACAGTACGGCGGGGAACCCGACGTCCCCCAGCTGCGCTCGAATCCGGCTGGTCGCCCTCTGCAGGTTCAGGTGGACGAGGGAGACCCACAATCCAGTGCACACGCCCTTGTCGAGCAATCATATGCTGATGGCAGAGGATGGCTTTGCTGAATGGGGTCGGTGCTCGGACCATGGTCATCCCAGTGGTTTCGACCCCGTAGTAGCGGGCTAAGGCGGTGATCACCGGGCCACAGACAAGGTGGCGATTCTGGTTGGCGGAGGCTTTGGTGAAAGTCTGGGCGAGCATAGAGCCCAGCTCGATGGTGTCCTCAGAACGACCCATCGCATGCATGAAGAACAGGGTCCGGAGGGTGACCCGGTTGGACGAGCCTCGACTGGGGGTGTAGGACTGGGTGAGCAAATGGTTGAGGATCCGCCACTCCGGACAGAGGAGAGTGGCCCGCGTCTGGCTGGCAACGTATTGCTCATCCACATGGTTTGGCATGCAGATGCGCTGGAAGTAGGCCTGGGAAGCAAAGTCGGTGGGATCGGTCACCTACACGTACAGGGGCCGATCGCAGGGGTGCGGGGAGTTGAGTCGAAGTGTAGAGGCCAACTCCTAGTAACTGATGGAGTGCGCCACCCCGCTGAGCGTGAAATGAACCGCACCAGAATGGTCAGCCGACCCTCTCTGGGAGTGGCAGAAGGATGTGTAGAACTCCCAGACGAGCTCCTGGTAGGTCGGCTCGGCGAGGCAGAGAAGGCGCCGCCAACCATAGTGGCGAACAGCTGCCTCCATCTACGGCCTGGCATGAAGCGCCTCGAACACCTCAAAGTCGAGATGCAGGTGCTCGGCGATATGGCAGGTACGGATGGTCCGCAGCAGATGGCGTTGTGTGATGCTCAACTGGTTGAGGTATGCTTCCATGATCCTGCAAAGCACAAGGATGTACAAATGGCACACAAGCGAACATGGTTAATGTTAGCCAAAAACCACACTGGGATCCCTCATATCAAAAGATATGGACAGTGGACTAGGCTCCCGGCGAAACAAGCACACCAAGCAAACACAGCGGGGACCCTCAAATCAAGCGATTTGGACAGTGGACTAGGCCCCCGGTGGAACAAACACAAAATCCATACCAAATATTCACTAATCGATCTATCACACATAATCCACACAAGCACGCATACAATGCCAACATGCAAATGGTAGGCCAAAAAAATGAAGTCCCGGGACAAAAATATAACAAGCAAAGAGCGCCATCGGCCTACCAAATCATTCTCAAATCATGCCACAATCCCAAATTCTTCACATAACTCTAGGTATCGATTCTCCAAAAATAAAATGGGAGGCTATGAAAACACACCTGGAGACATAAGTAGATACCGCAAGGGAGGTGAAGAAAAGGGAAGAAAACACCCCAAAGTCGCCGGAAGACCCACCGGAGACTCGCCGGAGAATTCGCCGCCGATGACCCAACCTCGGCCAAACTAGCCCAAACCTCTGGGGATTGTGCTCCTCGACGCCAGGAGCGTGGGGGCGGTCGCGGTTTGTGATTTGGAGGTCGTGAGAGGGAGTTATGGCTGAAAAATCGGAGGAGAGGAGGAGAAAACCGAAATTCCGGCGAGGGGGCAGTGGAAAATTTGAAAAAATTATTATGGGGGGAGAGAGGGGCCAAAAATTGATTTTTATAGGGAGGATTAAAATACGGGCGGGCTGGAACACGACCGTGTTTTCCATGCTCCGCGCCCGTGTTTTTACTGCTGAGGGCGTGCTCCCCCTTTTAAAAACACGGACGGGCTGGGTTCAAATCACGGTCGTGTTTTTGAACCCCAGCGCCCGTGTTTTTAATGCCGAGAGCATTTCTGTCCACCTTTGGAAACACGGGCGGGCAGGAGAGAAAACACGGCCGTGTTTTGCTCCCTTGGCGCCCGTGTTTTTATTGCCGAGCCCACCTTTGTATTTTTTCAAAATCCCAATTTCAAACCACCAAAACTCATTCGTGCCCCGGCTCTAAAAATTACCCAGTCACATATTAAAACGAACCGCCCGAGGCACGGAAATACTTTCCAGACAGACTCCAGACAGACTCAAAGACTCAAAAACCACAAAAATGAAAAGGAAAAAGGATAGAAATGCAAACCGTGGTGGGGTTGCCTCCCCACAAGCGCTTCTTTACCGTCTTTTAGCTGGACGCCCATGGTGGATACTCAGCGGGGTGCAGGAACAGGTGCCTCCAAGAGCGGATCCACATCACTCTTGAGGTACAGCTTCAGATTGCGGCCATGCACCAGACGGGTGCGACCACCAGCATTAGTCAGCTCGACCTGGCCATCCAGCAAGATGCAGGCGAGTGAGTACTCGGATGGCCAGGGTGATCGTGGTGCAGGAGGTGGAACCAGCTCATAGTGGTCTCCACCTTTCTTCAGTGTAGGCTTAGCCACCTGCTGCTTCGGCCACCACTCCTCTTTGATCCTTTTGTTTGGTGGTGAGGTTGAAGGGAGTGGCGGCGCAGGCGTGAGAGGGGGATCCTGCAAAACGAGATGCACAGGGGGGTACACGACAGGCTCGTGTACCTGGTGAGAAATAGCATGCATAGGTTTGATAGCAGGCATATCACAATGATCAGGGTCAGCCACAGAAAAAGTAGCATGTTCATTCCCAACACGCAAGATCAGTTTACCACTATGCACATCAATAAGTGCCTTGGCGGTGGCAAGAAATGGTCTACCCAGAATCAAAGGCACATCCACATCCTCATTTATATGCAGAACAACGAAATCAACAGGATACGTGAATGCGCCTACTTTAACAAGCAGATCCTCTATGATACCCCTAGGATGCACAATAGAGCAATCAGCTAACTGAATGCTCATCCTAGCAGGGCTAAGTTCACCTAGATCTAGTTTTTTAAACAAATTGTATGGCATGACATTTATGCTAGCGCCTAGGTCCGCCAAGGACTTCCCTACATGCATGCTGCCAATATTAAGAGGGATAGTGAAACTCCCTAGGTCTTTGCGCTTTTTGGGCAGCTTGTTCTGCAAGATGGCAGAATACTCCTCGCTCAGTATCACTGTCGAAAGATCCCCAAGTTTCTTCTTATTGTTGAGGAGATCATTCATGAACTTTGCATACTTGGGCATCTTCGACAGTGCTTCCATGAAGGGTATGCTGACTTCGAGCTGTTTCAACATTGCCATGAACTTGGCAAACTCAGTCTCCAGCTTATCTTTATGTTGTCGAGTGGGGAAGGGAAGCTGGGGTACATGCTCCTTAACCACTGGCTGTGGCTTGGGAGCAGGGGCTTCCTTCTCCACCCTCACCTCTACATCAGCAGGCAGTGGCTCTTCCTCCCTAGCCTGGGCAGGTACCATCGATGTGGACTTGCCACTCTTGGTGGTGATGGCATTCAGCTGCTGTTGCGGCTCCCGTGGATTGGGGATGGTAGTGGCAGGTAGAGTTCCCGGGGCCCGGGTATTAATTTGGCGAGCTATGTCACCAACCTGGTTCTGTAAATCTTGCAAAATGACCCCTCGGTTCCTCAGGCCTGCCTCCAGTGAGGCTATGTTCTGGTCCACCCTTGTGAAATTCGCCTGGATGGTATTCATGAATGCCGCTAGAATGTTTTTCAGCTCCGTCATCTGATTATCTGGATCCGGAGCTGCTGCTGGCTCGGCATACTGACGCTGAGGGTGATGTTGAGGAACTGGCCCCTGTCTAGCCTGGAAAGGTTGCCTCTGCTGAAAACCACCTGTTGGTGCTGGGAAACCAGGTGGCTTAGTGGTGTTTCTCTTTCAAGCGAAGTTGGGATGCTGGCGCCACCCCTCATTGCATGTATTGTTGTAGGGGTCAAAGCGCCGAGCATTGGCGATGAAGTCCAACTACTCTTGGGGAGTAGAAGACTCCCGCATAGCCTTGCAGTCTTCCACCAGATGATTTGAGCTCTCACACCACTGACATTGAGCTACTGGAGGTGTAGCCAAACCTCTGCCCAGAATAAGACTGTTGGGCTGCTTCAATGTCTGCACTAACTCGGCCACATGCTGCTCGAGCCCGGACCTGGCCTTCATGGCGTGCACACCACGATCCCGGGAATTTCTGCCTCTGGTTCTCTACCCCCAGGAGTGATCTCTGGCAGCCAAGGTACTGATCATCTGGTTCAGTTCGGGTGGAGTCTTAGTAAGAATATCCCCTCCTGGGCATAGAGACTCAATCACCCTCTGGCTATCCGGAGAGAGAGCACTGTAGAAGTTCCCCACGGTGAATGCATCACTGAAGCCATGATGGGGGCACTGCCAGAAATATCCCATGTACCGCTCCCATGCATCACGAAGTGACTCATCTGGCTCCTGGCGAAAGTGAGTGATCTCCCGCTGGATCTCTGTGGTCTTCGATGCTGGATAGTACCTGTGCACGAACTTGTCGTCCAGATCATCCAAAGAAGTGATGGACAATGGGGGCTGGGTCTCCAACCACCTCTTAGCATTCCCCGCCAGAGATGGGGGAAGAGGTGGAGGCGGATTGCGTCATCAGGAACATCGTTTAGCTTGAACCCGTTCGTCAGCTGCAGAAAATAGGAAATATGCACCCTTGCCTCCTCATCCTTCAAGCCATGGAATTGGATAGAGGATGTAATGAGTTGAATCTAGCATGGCTTGATCTCGAAGTTGTTCGCTGGAATGGGCGGGTAGAGAATGACAGGGCGGATATCAGCAATCCGTGGAGTGTAGTAGTACTCAAAGGTGGGACCCGGCGGCGCTGGATGATGATGACCCCCATCTGCCTGGGGTATGTAGTTGTTCCCCAAGATCTGATTCACCGAGGTAACCTGGTGAGGATTCCTCTGGTGTGGATTGTGATCTCCTTCCATCTCGTACTCGTCCTTGAACTCGCTGCTCAAGTGGCCGTCTATGCGCTCCGCCGTCGCCAGTCTAGCTCGCTGTTGTCTCATGAGTTGGCGACAAATGCCTTCAAGCTCCGGATCCAACGACAGTAAACCTCCTGACTGGCTACGGGTCATGCACTCCCTGCATACAATCAAGCAGCAAACCCATGAAGGAACAAGTGGGACAAAGCAAACAATGTGAAAAAGAAAAGCTAAATTAACAGAATTCACGTTTCTTCAACAACCTAGCCGGCCCCAGCAACGGCGCCAAAAACTTGACTCACTCCTACTGTCACTCTAGAAAATGGCCAAGTGCAACCACTTCCTAAAGCGTAGTATAGCTGGTTTGGGTTTTAATGTCAACCCGGGTCCTAGATGTGATGACTACTCAGCGAATTCTTATTATTTAGAGGTGAAACTTTAGTGCAAGTTCAAACAAGCAACCAAGTAAGCAAGCAATTAAACGGTTGTTTTCAAGTCGAGAGAGGTCACCCGGATATGGTCCCCCTAGACTGCAGTTAAGCCGGATTGTAATTTACCAAGTTCAGTTTTATGATAGTTATACTGCGGAAGGTTCTTAAACAGTCTGAAGTCTCGACTAAAGGTCTCCAGACCCTCTCAATCTGAGTCTCCAGCGGGCGACTAACCTCCACCGGAGTAAACAGATTGAGGCCCTAACGAACAAAACCTCCACTACCGAAGTAACTCCGGTACAGAATAGTGAACTGGCTCCTCGACTAAAGTTGCCAATTCACCACCTTCAATTAAGGGTGCTCTATCAACCTAGGCAGATATTCTCTTTCTAGGTCAAAGCAGAAATAACAGGAATTTGATTAGGATTCATGCCATTCAATCATTCAAACCTCAATTGAATATAATCAAATCATAGAATCTGTACTTGGGTTCATACAATCAGACCTAACATACAAATCTAGGGTTCTCCATACCCAGATGAATGAGGAAGTTACTCCATGGAGAGAGAAGCAAAAGCAAATTCAGACGCGGAAACCATACTGTGAAGGATGGGTTTCTGCTCCTGGTCGTCAATCGGCAATTCTCCAAGTGTGAGCCGAGCTCCAATGGTGATGAAGATCAAGCTAGGGCACTTGGGAACTCTAGTTTGTCACTTTCTCTCTCTAGGAATCGCTCTGTCTCTCTAAAACTCGGAACCCCTTCTCCTTTGGCTCAAATCTGCCTAAAAAGGGCGACCATGGGCAAAACACGGTCGAGGGCACGACCGTGCTTTGCTTTTGCCTGCCCGTGCCCTGGCCATGTGTTAAAAACGCGCCCACTTCTTGGGGAAAACACGGTCGTGCCTAAAGTTGGACACTGCCGTGTTTTCAGTCACTCCCGCCCGTGTTTTGGGCCAGCGCAGGAAAATCTTGGATCAAGCCTCGGCAGTAAAAACACGGTCCAGGAACACGGCCGTGCTTTGATATAGTCCAGCCCGTGCTTTGGCCCCAGCTCGACCGAATGACTTCCAAATGCCCCGAAACTCGTGCTTAGCCTTTCCTTCGACGTCTAGGACCTGAAATATGACAAAGTAGCACAACCTGGCGTAAAATAGGCCAAAAATACACGACTACGCCCCGTAAACGGATAAGAACTAGGGGTGTAAACATGTGCAATTACATCGTTATCATTTATTAATCTTCCAGTACATTGGAAGGTTCTTTTGTACATATACGTGCCTTGTTGTTCCATTCGTGCCGCTACCTGTGAGTGACCTATTATTATACCAATTTGCAATTCAAGTAACCAAAGTTAAAACCATTTTCCATTTATAGTGACTAAAAATGGAACGAATGTGCAATTTAAGTGACCAAACATGAAACAATTTAGCAATTCAAGTGACCAAACATGAAACAAATTAGCAATTCAAGTGACCATAGTTGAAATGGATAATACTAGGTTACACATTGTCAATAACTAGACAGATCGTTCGACTACACCAACTACACATTAATAGATTACAACAGCTACAACTACACAGACGACTTATCACTTTCCTATCCAAAACAAAGAAATAGCTCCTAAAATGATGAACGACACCATTTTCCAATCAAGCTTAGATACCTCCTTGTTTTGCCTCTTCTCTAGCTCTTGAATTCGACAATGAAAGTTTAGCAACACATTTCTCATATGCTCATCAAGGGCTGGGTCAAGCCATCTGAAGTAGTTACATGCTCCATTTGTCTACACATCATCGTACAGAACAAATAGAAGGATGGAAAAGGCATCATAATAGTCGAATTGTAACATTAAAAAGGAAACAAAGATGGATGAAACCTTACCCTATATCTGCTGCATCCATAAAACCTTCTTCCTGGATTCGCCTCAGTCCAACTCGTCTTCAGATCTGTTGGCTCTCCAGAGTGACAGAAGGGTGCCGCCATTGGTAGAGGGGAAGGGAGAGGAGGAGGAAAGGAACATATGGATGGGGAGGGGGCGATTCTCGCGCAGATTAAAGAGGAACAAAACAGATGGTTAGGGATTCATTTATGAGGGGGTAGACTTATAAAAGGGTTAGATTCAGGGGGGTCAGGTCTCGGGTTTGGGGTTGGGTCAGAAGGGCTGACATGGCGGGTAAATATGACGTGGCGGGTCGGGTCGTCGTTTTTTAGTGTTAATATATGCTGACTGTGATTTTCATCAATAACGGAGTCTAACGGAGGTTAACGGAGAGCAGGGGCAGACCCAGGGGGTTTTAGGGGTGTCCTCGGACACCCCTAAATTTCGGAAAAATGATTATCCAACCCCCGGTGGTAATTTACGTATAGACAAAAAAATATAATTGATAGTGGGGGACACCCCTGAAATTTGAAAAAATGATTATCCTACTGTCATTTGTGTATAAAAATATAAATGGTAGGTTGGGTAATTCAAATCTAGAACACTATTATTATTAATAAATTTAATTTCCGTTGAGCTACAACTCATTTGTTGTTCGATTTTGAACAATGTGTAATAGTAAAAAGTCATTCCCTATCTCTAATTATTTCAATCTAAACTAATTTCAATCTACCCTTAATTTGTATTGATTTTATGATTGTACGGCAAGTGTTGAAGAGTCTTTCAGATTGGGTTATATCAAGAACAAGTTTACAAATCGAATATGCTCCTGAATGATTGTCTAGTAGGGTATATAGAGAATTTTTTTTTAACACTATAAACACCAAATGTATTCTACAATTATTTTCAAATATGAAAACACATCATGGACTTTTTTAACCTGTACGAGTAAGATATTTTCACATTTACGATTTTATTTTTATTATTATTTAATTAATTTTTTAAAAGAGGACATTCCTATGGAAAATTTCTGGGTCCGCCACTGACGGAGAGTGACTAAACTTGGACTGTTCAACTAATTTGAGTGACTATAAATGAAATAAATTAATTTAAATGATTAACGTGAAAATTTATAGCAATTCGAGTGACAAACATGCAGCGGACATAAAATCGAAACAAGCGTTGCAAATTGCAATGAAAGAAAAATAAAAAGGAAATAAAAAAGATGTTCTTGAGATGGGAAAAACGAAGAGTTGAGAAAAGCTTACACCAAACCCCTAACACGCGCAGAGAGGGACGATTGATTATGCTGCCCGCAGCAGCTAATAAACCCTTCTCCCATTTCAAACACTTCCTCCATCCTCCATCTTTAGCCTTCTACGCCACCGTCATTTCTTCCATGGATTCTCCACCCAGATTCCTCCAACCCACACTCTCGAGCTCCGCAGCTCGCTCCCCTCCGAGATTATCCGACATTGGTGACGGGTCGATAACGTTGCAGGAGTGGCAACGATGGGGCCCCGTGTCTCCGATACCTTCCAAGGTTTTGGAGGTTATCGACGAGTTGAAGCTTCTGGAGAAAAATGTTGATACCCAGATGAGCTTTGGCGGTTCTGGGGGAAAACTTAAGGTAATTTCTAGTCAGAACAAGACACTCTGCTTTGTTAGTATGTGGGAAGTTAGAGCAACGATGATGGGGAATATGAAACTGATTTTTCTCCTCAGGTAGCAATTGTATAGGGCAATTTAATTTCTCTTCAAAACTAAATATGCCCCACTGTGAAATTGCCAGGGCGACTTTAGAACCCACGAGGAGAAGAAGCACAGAGCAACGTATTTAGCTTTAGATGACCCTGAAAGCAAGATCCATTTCTATGCAGCTCGTCAAATTGCTTGCCGTTTGCTTGGAAGTAGAGGTTATCTTTGCCAGAAGGTGCTTATTTTCGGGGTTTAAATTGATTAATGTGTTTCTTCCTGCTGCTCATGTACTGAATCTTTAAAGGGTAGGCGTGTCTTCTTTGTTTCTGTGGCTTTTGGCCGAAAAGACTTGGCTCCCATCTTTTTTGAGCTAGTATTTTCCCAGTTTTTGGCGACTTTGGCTTTTGCACTGCATAATCTTGGTTCTTCGTAATAGGAATTCAATTGGTTTGCAGTGCTGGCTTCCCTTGGAAGAAGATTGCATGTGTTCACTACTGAAGCCATGTACATTGTGGCCTGGGATACGATTCTGGATATATATGCATCCAAAGGTTTGAAATTGTTTCGTTCTAGTTTCTGGATATGCTTTGCTGTTGTTGATAGGAAGCTTTGATCACAGGACCAACTTCGTGCAGGACTTCTTACGACAGAACAACACTGGGAAGCTGTTGTGGCAAATTTTTGGACCTCATTCAGCCACTTTATGTATTTTTGGCATATCTGAACACGAGGAGATTATGTGGAATGCATTTAAATCTGCAGGTTCGTCTCAACTTACTGGCTTTATTATTGGCTCCTATTTGCTAATGATTATTTACTGCAGCCATGCACCCAAGCATAGTTGATAACTTGCTTTTCCTTTGGAGCTAATGTTCAGGTTGTGATGCTTTGAAACAGATGCACACTTGATGCCATAGTCTATATATTTATGATGTCATTTGACTTCTTTTGTTCTCAAAAGACCATATTGGCAAGTTGAGTTTCCGGTTACTGATTCTTTTTCATGATGGTTGTAGGAAAAAGCAAGGTCTGGTGTCTTTACCCTAATAAAAATTCCGTGACAACATCAGTCCAGGAAGCTTTTGGTCAAGAATCTTCAGCAAATCAAGATATCACTCCGAATCTTGTACGTTTTTGTTTTGTTTCCTGCCCTCCTGCGAGAACTTCACCCATAGATTAATAAAGTCCACTCTCATGGCATGGATAGATAATTTCACATTTGTAGGATCTCAACCATTTTGCCTGCATTTTCAATTTTCCTACGTCTATACTGGTTATTGTTAAGCAACTACATAAAATTATTGGAGAGGTTGTTCGTTAGAAAGAAGGATTTTAAAGCAATACGTATTTTTGGGTAAGGACGCAAGTATTTTTTCTCATTCATCCATAACTGTACTATGGAGTTTGGAGAGATGTGCAATCTTAGGGAAAATTAGAAGACCTGGACTTTTCCTCAACTATTTCAACCGTTTAGTGAAGAACAGCTTGAAGTTCTGAGTTCTATAATTGTTTTTGCTGTTGCTGCTTATGATAGTATCTTACTAGTTTCGAACCATAGACCAAGGAATAAGTAGACTGCATCCTGCAGTCCAAGTAAGAAACCAGTGAGTTCTAGATTTGATCATGGCCGCATTGCATTGTTTCTTGATTAAGATATATGTTACCTTCTACCCAAAAAGAAAAATAAATCTGGTACCTTCACTTTCAATGGGCATCAATATCCATGCTAATTGTGGTGCTGGGCAGACAAATGCAGATGAAGCTTTGAACTTTCTGTTGATTGATGGCACTTGGAGCAACTCTGCTGCAATGTTCAGGCGGTTGAAGGTAAATCACTCGTTTATGTTGTCTCCCATACACAGAGTCAGCATCAGCATTTGACGGCTTGGTTTTTCGTTTGCATAAGATTTGTGTCGACATCATCAAATATAAATCTCTTCTACATACAGGAACAGTCGCAGTCTGTGTGGGGGGAGGATCTTCCTTGCATATCCTTGGCTACTGGAGTATCCACGATGCACAAACTCCGGTAAGATGCAAGCCAGGCCAACTTACTGTAATTTATTTTGTTATTGGAGCCATAGCCATTTTACATACGATATTGATTGGGGTTCCCTATCACAGGCCACAGCCATCGTGGGACCGTACTTGTACAGCAGCAGCAGCAGCAGGGCTGCTGTTTGAGCTTCAAGAACTAATAGGGTTCAGCTGCTTTGGCCTGGAGAAGCAGGGTGAAGCGTTGGAGGATGCTGTCTCTCTTCTTTTGGATGCTCTAACCACTCGCCGTCTTAGGATGGGTCGGTCTATAACCCGGAAAACGAGACATGCAATAACTAATTGAGAATCATCATGTATCATAAGAGGGAAAGCTGTTTGGAAATTTTTCATACTTTGAATATATTTGCCTTCCTGCATGGTTAGCAAATGCTTTTCTTTTCAGCAAATTTGCTGAGATTTCATTTGAGTGACTATTTGCATTGAAAATTGCGGCGAAACTGCTCGTCATTCTTCTCTTTTGAGAGATGACTGATCATGTTGATCTTGAAATTTTATTAATGTCGTTGATGAAATTTAATTACAAGAGTACGCTTATAAGAAAGATTTCAAGCAAGAGCTGTTGAGCTTATCAAACGACATGATCAGGTTCATCGGGTCCAGATCGGGTCAGTAACTGATGAGTCAGTAACCCATCAGTAACCCCTTCTATGGTCCCCACGTGTCATACACTTTTTTATTTAAATTAAATGTGAAAAGGGCAGTACAGTAAAATGACACTTTCTCCTATTTATTGCTGAGGCTGACTTTTGACCGGATCACATCAGCGCCTTCTCTCTTTTTGCAAAACATTTAATTTTCCTTCTCTTAATTTTTAACCGACGATTTCTCACTCGTTTTAAGTCGAAATTTAATTTTTTTTGCACAGTTAGATCAGATTAATTGTGCTCTTCAAAATGATATCCACTTTGATATTTTTTGGACATAAAAAAAATTGTCAGTTATTACCAGTCTATATCATATGGTATTGACTGGTATTGACCATACCATATGGTATGAAAAGAATTTAACACATCAAAATATATATTACGTTACCACCCAATACCATATGGTATAGTGTGGTAATATCAATATATATTTCGTTACCACCCAATACCATATGGTATAATATGGTAATATCAATATATATTACGTTACCACCCAATACCATATGGTATAGTGTGGTAATATCAATATATATTTCGTTACCACCCAATACCATATGGTATAATGTAGTAATATCAATATATATTTCGTTACCACCCAATACCATATGGTATAGTGTGGTAATATCACACAATACCATACAATATCATATGGTATAGTGTGGTAATATCAATATATAATTCGTTACCACATAATACCATACATTACCATATGGTATAGTGTGGTAATATCAATATATAGTTCGTTACCACACAATACCATACATTACCATATGGTATAGTGTGGTAATATCAATATATATTTCGTTACCACCGAATACCATATGATATTGAGTTATAATATCAATATATATTATCTAAAAAAAAAAAAACAGAAGGAGGTAGAGAAAAAAGATCGTCTTGTGTCGCCTCTCATTTCCTCTTCCGCAATCAAGAACACCAAAATGCCAAAAAAATGAGAAAGATCGAAATTGAGGCCAATGAGATGATGAAGAGAAGAAATGCAATGAAAAAGAGTGGCTTCAATTTTTATTCGTCATGAAAAAAAATAAAGAAGAAGAGAAGGGAGCAGATTTAGATCTAGAAATGAGATTGAGAGAGAAAAAGGAAGAGAGAAAGAGAGAGGATCTGGAAAAGAGATTGGGAGAGAAAAAGGAAGAGAGAAGGAAGATAGAAAGTTGCAGAGAAGTGATTTCTCTTTCCTTCCTTAAAAGTGCAGCCATTAAATACGAAATAAAATAAAATAAAGAATTTAATATATAAACGGACAAAAATACCCTTCTCCACTCAGCATCCGGCCCAACCACACGATTGCCTACCTCTTAGATCTATGATCCCTATTCATTACTGACATGTCGTGGTTACTGACCCTATCTGCTGCCAGGTTCACCTACCTATATGTCACCCTCAATTCAATATGCTGGAAACAAGATCCAGATTAATTGGTTTGTATTGGTTGGAACTCTTGAAATACGATCTCTTCGATCCATACAAAGAAGCACGAGTTTACGAACTCTTTTCTAGGATTAGTAATTATCACACAATCTAAAGGGTAACTTGACATGAATATCGTTTGGGGTGTAGAATTTTATGATCATGAAAATAACGACAGCAAAAAAAAAGAAAAAAGAAGTCAAGGTGTTAAATTATTACAAAAATCGGTTCTCATTTGAATGGGTCTTCTCAACCCATAATTAGCAATGCTCTCCCGTTATAAAAGCAATCATATAACAACAACAACCCCCTTTTGAAGGAGAAGACAGACAGAAAGAAAAACCAAGAAAAGAAGAGAAAGAAGAATCCCATAAGCAAGCAATTGAGGAACATTGCATTAAGAAATTAAGAATGATGGGTGGAAACACTGCATTGCTCTGTGCTGCGGCTGCTTGCTTTATCCTCCTGCAGCTGCAACCTGTCAGCTCCCATTTCATCTCCTGTAATGAATTCATTCAACACACACTCTTCTCCTAATTAATCATTTCCCATCTTCATCATTATTGTTATTATCTAACCTCCTCTCATTTCCTCTCCACAGCCGACGCTCTTGAAGCCAACAACAGAACAGACCACCCAGGCCGCAGCACGCTCCAACAAGACCAGAAAGACGTCAACCCGATCGAGGCGATCGTGAACAAAGCTCGTAAGCAACAAGATCGATCCCATTTTCGGTGGTTCGATTAAAGATCGATCCCATTTTTTTGTTTTTTCACGATTCATCATAAAACTATCTTTCTTTCTTTCTTTGTGTTGAAAGCCTGCAACAAGGTGAACTTCGACGCGATCAGCTACAAGCCGCTGAGGGACGAGTGCAAGCCGCCGTACCCAGTAGGGCAGTGCTGCGACGCCCTGAAGAAGCAGGCGTGCCCGTACACCGACGCCATCAACGACGACAAGACGGTGTGCGCTCTGGATCTGTTCTGGAACATCAACAAGTGGTACCCGGCGGGATGGTTCCTCCATCACTGCAAAGAAGGCCCCCATGGCATCCGCTGCGGACCCGATGATTACAAGCACAAAACCTCCGCTGCTGCCCCTTCCCCCAAATCCGACGACGCAGCTACTGGATCCGATAAAAAGGGATCTGATCACAAAAACTAGAGAAACTATGATGAGCACCATTTGGCCAATTTTTGTTTTTTTTTTTTGTTCTCCATTCTCGCCAACTTTACAAAATTTGTGTAATTTCTCACAGAGCTATATTCCTTCGCATATAATAACTGATTAATTTTTGTGTCATTCTCCATGACTATCTATTGATTAATATTAATAAGGTCTCAATGGTAGTTCTTTCCGGGGAAGAAGTAATCTCTGTGGTTACTAAGAGTGAATTGGGTGTGAAAAAATAAATTATATTAATTAATTAAGTTTAATAAATTACATTTAGATAGTTACAAAAATCTATTAGTTACAATTTTTTCTCTTTCTCTCACTTCCGTAATCCCTAACTAGATCTCCTTTACATATTTTTTCAATCTTTCTGTAAAAGAAAAAACACGAAATCACTATCAATCCATTAGACAACCACTACTATTTTGAAAAACATCAACACCATTGCAGAAATAAATCTATACCATTACACGAAAACTATCAATATAAACAACCTATACCATTACAAAAGTCAAACAAATACCAAAACAACCAATACCACTACTACTGTGAAATCAAAACTATATCATTGCATAAATAAATCAATACAAACACTACCAAAAAAAAAACACAGGTAACTACCAAAGGATAATGCAAACACTACCAAACCAAATGCATATAACTACCATAGCATAATGTTCCATCTAACCAACACAAATCCAGGTAACTACCAAAGCGTAATGCACACACTACCAAAGAAAATGCAGGTAACCACCAAAGCATAATGCAAACACTACCAAAATAAAATGCAAGGTAGCTACCAAAGCAAATCCTCTACCAATGCAAACACTACCATTCTAGATTACCTGCAGAAGCAAAGCTGTGATCAACGTCGATTGCGGTGGGAAACGAACGCGAACGCCGGAGGATCTAAAATCAATGTCGCCGGTATGGAGAGGGAGGGATCTGAATAAATGAATTGGGGAGGAAGGAGGAGGGACTAAGGAGATGAGAATAAGAGGGATGAGGGAGGATGAGAGATTCGAGTACGACGGCGGAAGGGTGGCCGGCTGTAGGGGGTGTCATTTTCCCACTCCCTTTAGGGGTAGTCATTGCACTGGTAGAACGGAATGGGTTAGGGTGATTACTTGTTTTCTAGTAATCACGGTGACAACCTCTTTATATACCATTAGATTTCATATTTTCCCTTCTTTTTTAATCTTACAGTCAAGATTCTTTTAGGATAATTTTGGAAACGAACAAGTGACTACACCCGATTATTCTATATAATCTACCCAAACCCTAGTTCTACCCTCCCTCCAGCCAAACCCGCAGCAGCCGCCTCCACCACTCCGTCGCACTAATCCCGCCGGCCGCCTCGAATCTCGAATAGTAAACACTATTGAATAGTAGAAACATTATTCCTTATCCCCAACTATTTCAAAACCTAACAACTAAACTAATTACGGGCTATCCTTAATTTGAATTAATTTTATTGTAACACGGCTAGAGTTAAAAGAGTCTTTTTTTTTTGGTAATCGTTAAAAGAGTCTTTCAACTTTGAGTTACATAAAGAACAAAGTTAAAATTCGAATATGCGATCAGTTCGTGAATTTTTGCTAGTATGATATATAGATTTGTTGAGCAGTGAAGACGTCGAGTATATTTTATATTCTTTTTCAGAATATGAAAACACGTTGTGGCCTTTTGTTAAAATTTGTACTAGTCATGTATTTTCTTATTTTTTAATTATTTAATTTAATTATTTTTTTAAAGAGGACACTCCTATAAAAAATTTCTGGATCCGCCACTGTCGGTGACGAGCAGCCCTACACTCCACTGTACTCTACAATTAATCAGAACGTAAACTCTGGACTTAATTTATATGTTTTTTGATAACTAATTTAATTTATATGTTGAGACCATGCAAAAGATGAATTTTAGAGTATATGAGTAATTATGAGAGATGAAATGTCCATTTTATAGTTTTTTTTTTTTATCTTTACTGTTTTGTGTAGAGAATAAAATAGGATTATTCATATTCCAACTAAGGACAACGGGATAGGGCCCAATCTCTAGTTTGAGAAGAGAAGCTGCCTATTACAATTATTAATTTGTTGAGAAATGATATGTTATTAGCCATCGAGGTATAGTAATTAATGGAAACACATCAAAGGTAAGATAGGCTAACGGTAAAACTGTCGCGACAGTGAAGGGTTGGGAGTTGCAGATCCCAGGTTCGAATTCAAGCGAGGCCCGTTGGTGTTCCCGGAAGTACAAGGTTGCTGGGGGCGAAGCCCCGCTGGCGTCGAATTTGATTGCAAATGACCCCCACGTTTAGTAAGACCCGCTGTCACAAGTAGCACGTGGTGCTGAGGTTGTTGAGTAATAAAAAAAATTAAATGGAAACACGGAATTGTAAAAATGACAAAGGCAAACGGATAACAATTTTATAATATGTTTGTTGCTTAAAATAGCTACATGTTGCTACTCATTGTCAATTCCCCAATTGAAAATCATCATCTGGAGAATAGGAAAAATGAAGAGCTCATAGATAGTTTGATTTAAAAAATGCTAAAATGATGATGTATTAATTTTATTTATTAATTAATGTAACAATATTGATTTCAATATATTTATTGAAAATTTTTTTGGCCACAATTGGTTCGTGGAACAGAGCTTCCTCTATTCCAGGGCCGACCCCGGTTGGGAAATTCTTTTGGCTCAAGGGTTTCAGGTTCCATCGACTGATGATCCTCTGGTGGTGGAATCTCTTGCCCTCAGGGAAGCTATCTTATGGTGTGTATACTATGGCTTTTAGGATGTCAAGTTTGAAGGCGACGCCAAGGTCATTATTGACAAGATCAATCGGGTGGAGACCAGGGATAGCAGGATTGGTGTTATTCAGGAAGAGATTGTGCAGTGTTTGGAGACTCACTCGGGGTTTAGTCTTCGATTTGTAGGTCGGAATAGCAATAGGGTAGCCCATGCGGTGGCTAAAAGGCCCTTACTTTGTACTCGGCTACGTGTCGATCTTTTAATTTTCAGGCCTGCCTACGATCCAGGATGTAACTATCTTTGTTGAATCAATATATAATTATCTTTTGTAAAAAAAAATTAATTTTTCAATAGAAGGAGGACTTGAACCTCCAACCTTGTTGTTAACCGCTACAAGCTCTAACCAACTAAGTTATTGGTTCATACATTTTAAAGGGTACATTTTACTCAATTATATATATATATGGTGGCATATATATTACTCCTAGAATATATTATATTTCGTGTACTTATAATGGGATATCTCTATTTAGACCATGAACAAAATGGATTTGGGATATGATACCACACACTAACCTCTAATGGATAAATTCATACCCCAATTTTCAAACATCAAACCATACAATTTAATAAAAAATAACAATCAACAGTTATGATTCGCTGATGTACAATGAAATACATCCAACAACCATATCATTTGGATTATGGTATACTCCTTGAGTACAACAGTCATTACTGTGTGTGTGTATGCATGACTGTTATACTCCTGGAGTATATGATACTCCGGTTACTCATAGTGAGATATCTATATATAAATCATGAATTAAACTGAATTTAAGTTAATTATGATTTTATACTCTACCTTCTAATGGATAAACCCTAGACCTCATTTCTCTAAACCTAAAGATTAATTTAATAAAAATAATAATCGACGATTATGATTCGCCGAAGTGCAATGAAGCTACATCTAAGATAATTTAGAGTACGGTTAGGAGTACGCCAAACATTACCACACACGCGCATATATATTCCAAGTTATTCAATGATAAATATAAGAGGGGCACACATTCTTAGTTAGAAAATGCTAGTAGATCTTTAATTAATCAAGTCTCGGAGCATAATACTATGCCATAGATCATAATGAATTAAACCTACTAGTCCTAGTTCTTTAAATTCTACACCCTAAAATAAATTTAATTCGAAACAATTATCGATGATTCTGATTCCTCAAAAGAAATTAAACTACTAGATACACCACCTCAGAGTTTAGAGGTTTGAGAATTAGGACTTAGGGTTTAATCATTAAAGGTTAGGATATAGTGTGATGTCTCAAAAATAGGGCAATTCAATGACTAAATAATGTTTTCTTACTAAGGGTATGCAATACTCTTAGATTTCCTCTAGGTATGATTTCTAACATCTTTATTACTCAAAACTTTTGTCAATATATACTACTAGATCATGAGAAGCAACATTAGCATTAACAATTTCAAAGTGATCAACATTAGCAACAACATATTTATATTGGTGAATTAGGTTAGTTAATGGTGAAGGCAAAAGTGAATCCATCATATTCATCAGTCTATTTAGTTCTCAAATTTATATCGGTTTTAGCTTAGGCAAGTGTTCAAAGCATTGTTATTAAAGCCGAACCGAGCTGGTCGGTTTGACCGTTAATCAATCATCAACTCGATTGGATTGAACAATCTCCATACATGTTAAGTGTCGGATGACCAGATACGTTATGTTAAGAATTTAAATTTTAAACTTATTTTAAATTTTGATTGATTTATGGTTTAGTATGCTATTATATATATTCTGTTTATAATATTCTTATTCATAAGTTATTGCTTTGATAATGGGTTTTTCACGGTATAATACCGGTTAAACCAATAAAATGTGAACCACACACTACACCGGTTCATACTCCGATTTGGTTCTAATAACATTGGTTCAAAGAGCTTGTTCAGTTTTGGACTACATCAAGAACGAGTTCCGGAATTGAATAGGCAAATCGTTAATTAATAAATTTTAGTGGGAGATATTGAAAGACATCTGTTGAGCATTATAGACACAAAGTGTAATTTGCAGTTTTTTTTTTCAGAATATGAAAACACATCATTGTGTTTTGTTTGTTTGTAATAGTCGAATATTTTCTAATTCAAGGAAAAAATTATATATATATATATATATATATATATATTTAGAAGAGAACCCCACTAAGTAAAATTTCTCGATCCGTGATTCCATAATTCAGTAGAGCGGCAGGAATTAAAAAAAAAAAAGTTAAAGCACTATAGGAGAAAGAAGGAATATTAAGGAGGATTTTGAATTGAATGAGTCTCCCCATTACTAAATTTATCCTTAAACGGGGTAACACCTAAATAGAAGGAAAGCTGAAAAAATAAGTTGTGGTAAATACCAAGATTAGCCTATCCAATGTGAAGGCAGATAACTTATTTCCCAAAAATAGAACAAACTCCCAAAATAGAGATTGCAAAGGGGGACTATAAAGACTCCCCAGAGATGAACAAGAAAGCTCGGGGTGCTTTGCTCGATCGATCTCCACTCTCCAGCACGGGATTTGGAGATCGATTTCATTCATTCATTCATTCAATCAAAATCTAATATATAATCCCCACCAATAACACCTTACATAAACAGGAGTAGTGAATAAAAACACAGGAAACCAAACAAAAAACAATGGCTTCCTACAAGGCCTTTGTTTGGGTGCTTTGCTTCATCTTCTTCGTGGAACTTGTCAGCTCCCACTTCATCTCCCGTAAGATAGATCCTCTCTATCTAATGTATCAAAAATATTCTCGTTTTCTGCATAGAATTCTGTGAAAAGCCGTATTCGACCAAAGTCGTACATATTAATGTATAATATATATTAGGGTGTGGTATTGTATCCTGACGTTTTGAATTTTCCCCACCCTCTCAGCCGAAGCTATGAAAGTGAATAACATCACCGAGCCACACAGCCGCAGCATGCTCCAGAGGCGCAGGTACGGCCACCACAAGCACTGGCACCACGCCGCCGCCGTAGTGTCAGGCTGCAAGGTGAACTTCGACGCAGTAAACTACATGCCCCTGCGCAGGCGTTGCAGGGCTCCGTACCGACCGGGAACCTGCTGCCCGGCTTTCATGAGAGTGGCATGCCGCTTTACCGATGAAATCAACGACCAGACATCAAATTGTGCCGGTGAGATGTTTGGCCACATCAACAGGTTCTACCCCAAAGGCTGGTTCTACCAGAACTGCGGAGAAGGACCCTTAGGCCTCAACTGCCTGCAGATTTAGATCAGCTCCCACCCTTCCTTGTTTCCCGTGTTCAAATTCTATATGCACTACTCCTGTTATAATTAAATATATTTCACATTATTATTAATAATAATAATATAATTATTCTTAAAATTGTGGGAGTTATTCAACTTTTTCATTTCCAATTGAATTGGGAAAAATTCTCATTTCATTTATCCACGTGAATGGATTTATTTCATGCAAATTTGGATTTGCCATTCCATTAAATGTTTGCCCGCGTGATGCATGGTTTGATGAAAGAATGCAACTTTTCATGAAATGATATAGTGCCTAGATCCGGATGAGTACAACGTTTGGAGTTGGCAATTATAGACATCAAACGGTTTCATGAGGCAATACAATTCTTCGTTTGTTGTCTCTACAAATAGGGACAACCGATGTTGTGCAAGGGATACATGAAAAGCACCATTCTTGTTCTTCCTTCTAATAAAACTTCTAAGTATACTTTATGGTTCTTAAGTCTAGAACCTAAAGTGGCGATAGTTTTATCCTACGAAGAAATTTCAAGAAACCCAAGGCTTTGTAAAGGGTGGAAATATTCTTTACGAAAAGTGCAAGTTGTTCACGACTCTATCATAATCCAAGTCACCCGTTTTCGGGCTATCCTACGTGTACCCTAGTCCCTAAATTCCCAACAGCCGTAAAGAATAATTTCCGGCATGATGGCTCGAACCACTCTTTACAAGTAACCGGTTTCGGTCTGTGGAAAATTTGAGAATTTTCGATGATGTGTATTTCATCGATGGTAGTAGAAGATGTGTTTTCTTCGTACTATTCTCATGGTGTATTCCATATCCAGAAGGTAACTTGGAAGAGGGACCATTCGAAGATGAGGAAGAAGTAGAATGCTTCATAAATGGAGAAATAGAAGAATGACAATTGTCTTTCTGTAGGTCACATACACAATGGTTAATTTGTCTGATTCTCTATTCGACACTTGCAAAGTTCTAAACAAATTTTGATTTGTCTAAGTAGTTTTATGGTGTGATTTTGACAAGTGGTTTATGTTATGTTAAACCAAAGAGACAAAATGCAGATACAGTGTTTGACGATTCTCGTAATAGAGTCGTCATATGTGTGTATGTAACTTATCTTTGGGACCAATCAAAGATAAGAAGAGTAGCATGACAACATGATGTTTTTTTTGGAGCAACAGACGCGCAATGGAACACTGCGGCGACGCCCGCCGCCCCTGCTCCTGCGGCGCCTGCTCCTCCTCCACCGCCGCCGATTCCTCTTCATCGTCGTCGACGATCAAGAGGTTCGGAAGCGTCAGCCTCATATCGAATTTTCTGTTCGAGAGCAGCAGCAGCAACACCGCCGAGCCTTCCTTGCGGCGGTCGAGATCCTTGGCGGTGGCGATTACTTTCCTCCGATCGCCAACCAATCATCATCCTCCTCCTGCTGCCGCTGCTTCCGTCAAGGCGGCTCCCACTCCGTCGTTCTGGTCAATTCTGAAAGGCGGCGGCGCGTCGGCGAAGAAGAAGGACGGCGTGGCGGCGGGGGAGGAGGAGGAGGAAATCGATGTCGGTGGCGGTGACGTCAGCGGACGCAGAGAGGTCGTCGTGGAAAGGAAGCGGCGTTGGGAGGGGGTGGCATTTCCCGAGTCCGATGAAGGTGTTCCGGCAATCGAAAATCTCCGCCAGAGGCGGCGGCGGCGGCTTGATGCAGGGGAGTGAAAGGTCTCCGTTGGACCGCGGTTGATTATTATTATTGATTAATTAACTTAATTAATTACTCTTTGGTGGGCCGGTTACAATTCCAGAGCGTCGGTTACAAATCCAGAGGCGATTTCAATTGCGATCCGTTTCAGATACGCTTATTCTTTCTCTTTCCTCCCTAATTTTAATATTTATTTATTTCCAGAATTATAATTAAATAATTTTTTCCTTTCCTTAACTGCTCGTATTTATAATCTTTTCATTAACTTTACTGTAAAAAAAAAAGGAAGAAGTAAGTAATAAAAAAATGTTTTTCGTTTGTCCTTGTTAGCTTCTAATTCAGAGTATCTGACTAAGCCTCCAGGGCTTGTTTAAGTCCATTCGGTGGAGCTTAGTTGTCCTCCTCTATGGGCGCTTGTGTGTTTGTTTGTTTTTGTAGGGGGCACGTAGTTTTCCCTTGACCATACAAGTATCCATCCTTTATGATTCAGTCTCGTGTTGTGGCGCATGCGACAAGTGGAGCGATCTTGGAAGAGATTTGTTTGGCATCTGTGTCTTTTAATTTCTTTATTTGTACTTTTACGCAGAGGTTGTACAACAGGGCTGCCCACTTAGTGGCTTCTGGTGCCCTTTCATCGACAGCTCGATATTATGTCGACTGTCGCGTCTGGTTTTCTAGAGTCCTGTAATATCTATTTCATTCCCGATCTATGACAAAAAAAAAAAATCAAAGATAAGAAGAGTTTAAGGAAAAGCTTTTGCCATATAAAATTTCCCATGTGGGACACAGGGAAAAATGTGATTGTGTATTAACTCAATCGGAACAACAAAGAAGATTCCTTCTCTCAATGCAGAAAAAATTTCATAAAAGGAATTGTCGTGAGTTAAGGACCCTAATGGATGCAAGTATGGAACTTATGGTAATGCAAGAAACCAGTTTACAATTGGAGTATTCCATGTTAAATTGGGCTTGATGAATGCAATGACTTGCATAAGACCATATATAGCATATGAAGCATGACAACAAAGTTGGTGTAGGAGTAATTCTAGTACTAATTTTTTGGAAATGAAATGTGGCGTGTACGAGAAATCTCAAAGTTACATTGTATTGACTTATAGTGGCTTTCCATCCATTTTGGAAAGATTTATTGATGTTAGTTGGATTTCTCATGTTTAAGGTGATACTTCAACATCGAGATGGGTCTCTTGCTTGGGGGAGTGGCCATATCTTGGGCCTCTAAAAAGAAAACTTGCATCACTAAGTTTCACTATGGAGTCAAAGTTTTTGGCCTTGATTTCTCTTAGAGAAAAGACATTATTGTTGAGATGCTTGGTTTATGACATTAATTTATGGCTAAAGCCAGTCTCGCCTATTGATATTCTTAGTGATAGTAATGCCACTTTGGCTAAGACATATAGCCAAGTGAAATGACAAGTACGGTCATGTGGGAGTTATGCACTGTGAATTGATAAGTCATGGAGTTGTGTCAATGTAATGTGAACGGATTTGAGATAATTTAGTTGATCATTTGACGAAATTATTAACTAGAGACTTGGTGGTCAAGTCTGTGAAAGGGATGGGTTTAAAGTCCATGTAATTTCTAATCATGGGACACCCAATTCCCCTCTAATACAACGTTAGAGGCTAAATTCAATGTGGAAAGCTTATTATCAGAAATTGAAGCACACAATTTGTCATCCCGATGTATGTGCTTGTTATACTGCATGAGAGAAGAGGATGAAGTTTAATACTTCTGAATTGAATATTTGAAAAAGTGTGTTATGTGGGTACGCGAATAAGAGATTCAACCTACGCAAGCATGTAGTGTAGCCGCTTCAAGAAACCCGGACTTTGGTTTCGCGTGCGCTTATGAGAAGGATTGGACACATTGCGGGTAATAGTGTTGAGGCACTTAGAAGTTTGTGAAACTTAAGTGTATATTATCTTCGAATATTCATATGAGTAGATGGGTGCAATCGTTATCTACACCTAAATATTAAGATATTCGTCAAGTGTAATATACTAAGATGAAAATTCAATTGTAACGACATTTTCATCTGTGCTTAAATTTTGTTTGAAAGGTGTTATAATTTTAGTGTATTCTCTGAATACACTAACAAGGGGTAGGAATGTTTAAAATTTGGTCAAACCGGTTTGAAGTTGGACGAAATTGGTTAAAATATTGGGATAGGTCGAATTGGGAAACCTCCCATTTCATTTCTCCACGTGAATGGATTTATTTCATGCAAATTTGGATTTTTCATTCCATTAAATGTTTGCCCGCGTAATGCATGGTTTTATGAAAGAATGCAACTTTTCATGAAATGATATGGTGCCTGGATCCGGACGATGATAATGTTTTGGAATTGGCAGTTATAGCCATCAAACGTTCTCATAAATAGGGGCAACCGATGTTGTGAAAGGGACACACCAAAACCATTATTGTTATTCCTTCTAATAAACTTCTAAGTATACTTTAGGATTCTTAAGTCTAGAACCTAAAGTGGTGTTAGTTTTATCATACGAAGAAATTTTTTATAACTCAAACCTTTGTAAAGGGTGAAAATATTCTTTACGGAAAGTGAACGTTGTTCACGACTTCATTATAATCCAAGTCACCCAGTATCGGAATATCGTACGTGTACCCTCGTCCCTAATGTCCCAACACCCTCTCTAAAGGGTGTATCAATCTCCCTACTATCACAATATACTTCTCTATTAACCGATGAATCGTTTACAAAATCAGAAAGAGATCTTGATATATGTTTGATGATGAGTAACAATGATTTTGACTATGAAGGTCGCCAAGTTTTTTTGTTGGTCGTGTTTTAACTATTATTGGTCGTGTTTTAACTATGAAGGTCGCCAATTTTTTTTGGTCGTGTCCCGGATACCTCATGCAAGCCGATGTGCAAAGATTGAGCACGCCCGGCTTGGAGAGGAAACGAGAAAACATCTTGGAAGGCACGGGTTTAGTGAAGAGGTCATCCAGTTGGTGAATTGTATAGACATGGAGGAGCTTGATCTCAATGTGTTTTGTGAGCTCGTGGAATTTTGGGTTCTTGGAAATTTATTTGGTCGGCACAGAAGAGGATGGCAAGTTTGGGATGTTTGATGTTAAAATCTTTGAGCATATAGAGGATCAACTGGACTTCACAAGTTGTGTAAGCTAATGTTCGATACTCTGCTTCACAGGAGGATATGAAGATGGTCGGCTGCTTTTTTGCTCTTTGACTCACTAAAACTAACACTCAAATCAAAGACAAAGTGAAACCAATGCTCTGGAAGCAGTATATTGGTCAAGTAATAATTTATCGAATCCTCGAGTTCTCAAATTTACTATTACTCTAAATAATCTTGTTATGTATCAGTTTAGGTTCAGTTTAAAACCAAGAAATTGACAAAGCAAAAAGTAATTGGTCTAAGTTTGATTGTGAAAAAGTCACTCCGGTAGCGAAGCCCCCTATTCTCTATTCCAATTAATGATTATCAACTCCCTAGCTCATTGAATCAAAGTTCATAATGTGGATAATCATTAATAGGTCGTCAATCTTGATTAAAGAAATCACAACCATCTTGAATAAATTGCTTAAAGGGACATTATTCTTAACTAAGACAAAATACCAAGACAATAGACTCTAGATTCCCACAATTGAATCGAAATACAATACAAAGAAGTGAATCGATTCACTCTCATAAATATATGCAAAATGCATCTGTATAGTCAAAACTTTGACATTAATGCAATAATAGCCATTTTTTGGGAAATACACAAAATGTCAAATTCCGTCCAATACTTTAACTGTGTGAGTTAATGATCTGACTAGACTAACTGAAGGCTGGCGTGGCGACTCTCTTTAGTTAGTAACAATCCAGAATAGTATTTTGATTTGTGAATAATAAAACAAAAAATATAAATAATGAATAAAAAGAAGCAAAGCATATGCGCTGGTCTTTTGATTTGCAGATATCGAAAAGTCAAGAACAACAACCTTCAATTTTGCCCTGCACAAAACCTAACACCAACCGACCCATCAATCCATGGCCTCCATATCGACTGCCGCCCTTCCCTCCTCCTACGCTGCCTCACCGCTGCCAACACTATCGATCTGTGTGAAGAACCACCCCTTCAACGTTGAAGCAAATTGGTAGGCGCCGGCGGGGGGCAGAAAGTGAGAGGAGGAGGCAGGGCAACCGTTCGATTCTGCTTGTCGATTGCCCATGGCCTGTTTCGCCGGAGGCAAGGGATATTGCTAGGAATGAATCAGACTCCGCAGATTTCCTGTTTCACATTCAGGGTTCACGTCGGCTGGAGCGGAGACCATAGAAGCAGAGCTTGACCATTCCAAAACTCTCATTGGATAATATAATTGTAAATCGATAGTGTTTGTGATCTTATAATGGTATCTATGAAAATTATTAGAGCCCCTTTTGAATAATTATGGTACAGTTATGTTATAAGAAGATACAGTGAAAACATTTAATGAATTTTGTTTTTATATTTTGAAGAGTATTTTCATGGGTTTCTCTTTTCTACTTGTAAAATGCCTGTGAAGAAAATCATCGCACTCACTGTCCAACCAATTACACAATTTGAAAGAATAAATAGATTCATTTTTGGGCTGATTCATCCTTCCCAACTTATCATAACTTATTTTAATCATGATATTGCATAAAGCACATGGATGTTAAGTCCGTTAATAAAGTCTCAAAGATCTACACGAAGACAAAGTGGAATATATTTTTTGAAGAAAATTTATAAAATCAAATTAAAAAAATACTAACTTTGACAAGAAAATTGAAACCAATATAATTAGATATTCACGGTTACCCGAAGTTTCTAATTAAAATAATTTTACATATGATGTGTTAATGACATCAAACACTAACAGTTGATGAATAGATTTGCTTTCCTAATCCCTATTCTTTTCCAAACATAGGGAGAACTAATGGGAAGACGAGATAAATTCAAGGCAATCTAGGAAGGAGGTCGAGGAGAGGCCATATTTAATGTAGGAATGATTGAGGATATTAGGGGTTTGGACTTTTAATTGGGGTCTCAAATCCAATTTGGAGACTTAAAACTCTCCAAGGAGGAAGAATTTCATATTACCAAGAAAAAGGAAAAGGAATACATTGTTGTCTTTCCACCATTATTATCATCAAGATGTTTGGCATCAATTTGTGCTTCTTCTGCGTAGCTTGCCTCTTCTTCCCTTTCTTTGGATTTGCCTACTCCAATTTCATTTCCAGTAAGAACCTTCCTCCCTCCCTTCTCCTTTTGAACATTTTCTGGCCATTTCTCTCAATATTTGTTTTTACAACTGTAGATGGTGCGCTTGATGCTGATCATCGATCCGCTGGAGGCCCTAATCGTGTCCTGCTTCAATTGAAAAAAGGTAACCAATGTTTCTCTCCTAGATTTAGTAATTTTTTTTATATTTTAGATCGTAAAAGACACGAATTTTAAAAATGGTCCAGCTTGCAATGTGAGCTTTCAAGATATGGACTACACGATCTTGACGACGCAATGCAAAGGGCCATTGTACCCGAAAAATCAATGTTGTGATGCGTTGAAGCAATTTGCTTGCCCTTATACCAACGAGATCAACGATGCCAGCACGAACTGCGCAGAGACCATGTTCAGTTACATCAATCTCTATGGCAAGTACCCTGCCGGCCTCTTCGCCAACACTTGCAAGGAAGGAAAAGTCGGTCTCGATTGTGCCGCCGGCCCCAAGAAGAATGGAGTTACCTCCAATAACGTCCATCTCTTCCTCTTGCCCCTGGTGGTTGGAATGTTCACCATTGCAGCAATTATTTGATCCTCTTATAACTTAAAGTTGTTTTGAAGCCAAAATTTCAAAGTAAAAAAGATTTGGGTATGTAATGAGTCAACGTGAATGATCTTGGTAAAAGAAACAAAATGTTTTGGATGGGAACTAATGAAAAACACGCTCAAGGCTATGGACGACGATTGATCCTTCCTTACATTGCAGGTTTTATGATTTATACAATGAATATCTTACCAGGTAGTTTAATAGCATGTTTGGTTTAGTTTCATAATCTCTAGTCTATAGGCTCCAATATGTTCAATCACTATATTAGACATTTTAAGTTGAAGGAAAAGATTGTAGAGCCATATACATACGAATTTGGTGGAATACAGTTTTCCATCTTTGGAACATTGCCTCCCAAAAATATGTTATAGTTCAATTGATTAAGTGTTTGCACTCGCTAGAGTGAAACTCCAAGTTTGAATCCACCCCTCACATACTAGTTCTCTAGGAGGCACCCTTTGAATCATGAAAAATCATCCTTGTAGTGGCTTTGCGTAAGTCAGTTTAGTAATTAGTTGTCCGGCTCCAAGCCTGTGTGTGAAATTGTCCTTGTAGGCTTCGTGTAATTCAATCTACGACACTTTTGTACTTAGATTTAAATGAATAAAGTAAATTAGCTAGCACGTACTTAACAACAAGAAATATATATATTACAATTTTCCAGAATCACAAGTTTATAGATAGTGGTTTATCAAAGTCCAAAATTCGTAAAAGAATATTTGAATATTGTATAAGAGAACAATAAGGATGATTCAGAAAATGGTGAATTAGGAGTGACGATTGAGGACTCAAAACTTTGTTGGGATCTTTCCCTTTCTGCACATGACACCAAACAAGGACAACGAGTCTTTATTATTATTGATATTACTTGTCATTATCAAAAATGAAATTGCAGGAAAGGATTCCCAAATCAAATGAAGATCAAAAGAAGAAGACTATTACCAACAAAGCAGTATAAATAGAAGAAAGCAACAAGACAAGCTCGTGAAATGTGGCAGAGCAATAGTACACAAAACAAAAGCAATTACTATGTGATTAGCGATAAGTGTGAGAAGTGATATATGTTCCATTCTCTGTATTTTTTAGTCTTGGGAGCTTGTGTAGGTTCTCTCTTTAACTTGAGTTTGTGATCTTGAGGACTTAACCTCTCAAGCTATTAGAGCTCTACTATCAAAAGGGAAAGATAACTTCTCCAAAAAAATTATATCAATATTTACAAACCTAACATCATGTGATTAGCCTAAATTTTTTTTAACTAGAAGGGTATGAAATTTATGCTTTCTTATCATCTGCTTAAAAGCAGTAGACCTTGTGCAGAAATCAATCATGACCCTTTTCATAGACATCAAACAAGATATGACTCGGAGATTACGACTGAGGGGGAGAACAATGCAGATTCTTACCATGTTGTAAACTGGATAAGTAATGACTCATACTCAGATAAGGAGGTCCACCATGATTTTCTCAACTAGAATCGGATCCCTTTTTAATTACTCTTCAAGCTCGAGAAGAATATTGTCAAGCAATGTAGTCTAAAAGGAAGAAAGCAATAAGACAAACTCACGTAATTTGAAGAAAAATCGTACACAAGCAAGAGCAATAAATATGTGATTAGCGATAGGTGTGAGGACTGATAGATGTTCAATATCTATATTGTTCGAGTGATGTGAGCTTGTGTATATTCTCTCTTTAGCGTGAGCTTGTGAGGAAGAGAGAAGGTTGCATTGACAACTCTCATCACTTTCCCCTTCCCGAGAGAAACTATGAAGGCCGAGTCACGAGTGTGGAGGAGCAAGATAATCCTTTCTAAGATCTTGCATGACATCTTGCCCTCCAAACCTGCTTGAAGACATGAATGGGAAGGTGAGAGAAGAGATTAGAGAGGAGGAAGTTAGCTTTGAAGGGGAGGAAGATCTTGATTGTTCCCAATGGGAGGAACTAATTGAAGAAGATGGAAGGGAGGTTGATTTTTAAGTAGAAGCAAAAGTAGAAGGAGCAATTGAGGTCCAAGATGAGGACGAGGTCAAGGTGGATGAAGCATCCACAAGTTATAAGAGCTATCAAATCTTTCCACAGGACCTTGATGCATTACTTTGTGTGGGGCAAAGAGAAAAAAGAAGAAGGAAAGAAGGAGAGGTCTCGTGAGAAGAGACACCACCACGCCGACGAGAACCTCAACTTCAAGGAGGTTCTTGGGTGGACCGAAACTTGAAGAGAAAAAATACGGCTCACGACGTTAAAGAAACGCTTGGTGGGAGGCTACCCATTCCATTGGTCTGTTTTCATTCACTTCAATAAGACAATTATTGGAGAGATTTTGGTGGTGTTTTTTTGTCTCTTTGCTCTTCTAAATCTTGCCAGCTCTCCGCTCCTGATCACCAACATTCACACCTTATCAGGTAACATCGTTCAACCTCCTTATTTTACGCTATTGAGGGCAATGTCGAGTTTAAGTGTTGGGGGTAGTCCATTATGCTCGTGTGTGAATGATTGGTATTAATTTGAGTGCTTGGAGCCTTGTTGTATGCCCAAAATTTTTAAAATTTGAGGGCTCCAAGCTTAGCAACTTCTACATTTGCATGATCATAGGGGAACTGACACGCTACAACACAACATCAAACTGCGACCAAGTGTAATTGCAGAAAGGGATTGCAGTATAGTGGTGCAAGTAATAAATATCGAATCCACGGGTCTCTAGAGTTACTATTACTTAGATTCAGTTCATTATCTAGAAAACTAGATTAAGAAAGAGGAACTATAACTACTCTAGCAAACTACGATTAAAGTTAATCTAATTACAGGTTGGGAACTCACTTAGGTATGATTCCCCCTAGCCATTAGCCAGATTAATGATTGATGATCTTTAACATGTTTCACTTTCATTCACAATGCGAAGAATCCTTGACTAGACCTTGAATCTTTACTAAAGGATCAATGCCCTCTTGAGTCAATTGCCTAGAGGGACGTATCCTTCTCTAGAACAACCGGTCAAGGCGTTCTGAACTAGATTCCATCTATCGAATGAGATTCTCAATCGATACAAAGCAGTGAAACGACCCTCAACTAAAGCAATCGATCCAATATTATCAATCTATGGTGCTCTATTGACCTAATCAGGTATTTGCTCTCATAGGATCAAAGCAGAATCAATAATCTTCACTAAAGCAGAATTGAATCATGAAAACATGCATAGATTGAATTTGAAATCAAGAATATCAAGTAAGAGTACTCATACAATCATCCAATCAAACAAACATGGCTAGGGTTCCTCAAAATCTAAGTGAAGGGAAGTTACTCCACAGAGAAGAGAGAGAATGCAATAATTTGATCTAGATCTTCAAATCTTCATCTTCAAGCTTGATTCTCCAGCTCCAATGGTGAAGAAATCCTACAAAATATCTCCAAGAATGATCCCAAGTTGCTCTCTCTCTAGTGTTCGTCCCTTGGGTGTTTGGGATCCAAAATGCAGCTCTCCTTCTCTCTAAAATTCAAAATTAGGTTAAAATGCAGCTGCGAGCGATTACATGGTCAGGCCGCATAGCCGTGCAACCAAAACACAGCTTTTGAATTAGTTCCGCAAGGGGAGTGCACGGCCATTGCACGACCCGTGAAATCCGAGAGCCTGGCCGTGCAGCTTCTCACAGAATTCTTCACTGCCAGAAAATAAGTCGTGCACGGCCGTGCATCTTCGCTTGCATGGCCACCATGCACGGCCTTGCATCTACTCGGACTGGCCGTGTAACTCGTCTGCTCTCCATCTCTCATCCCGTCTTTGCCCAATCGACCCCGAACTCGTGCTCAAACCTTCATTCACGCATTAGGACCTGAAATGTCATAAACAATAACAACCTAGCGTAAAATCGGCTTAAAGCCCGAGATCCGAGACTCAAACAATATAAGAATGGTGGACAAAACATGTGTAAATATCGAGTAATCAAATCTCCCCACACTTAACCGTTTGCTTGTCCCGAAACAAACCAAGTTAGACACAAGTCCAACTGACAAAAGTTTTCAGTCAAAACAGTTTTAGGGACACGACTCATGGCACAAAACATAGTGATCTCCACAGATGACTAGCACCGACACATGAACAACAGCAATAACAACCTCAATGACTACTCAGATGACACCCAGCTGCAGCAAAACCATGCAAAGGAAAAATCTAACTAATGTTCATAGACCAAAACGTGACAAGCCCCGTCTACCCATGCATCCCAGTCAACCATGAATAACGTTCAAACAACCAGAATCAAAGGCAGAGTAATCAAGGCCCTCATCGGGGTATATTATAAGGAAAAGAATCGATCACTCTCGACCAGTGTGGTCAGGACATTGTGGTGCAAAAAATGTGCACATTCATTCTCTCAATCCTACTGTCTCTTCGCCAAGATTGCAGCCTCTAAGGGTTAGAGTTCACACAGATGATATTACCACTAACTTGTCAGGAGGACTTGACCGGGTTCAGATGCACTGGTTAGGGTCTAGGACATGGGGAATATGATTTTTTGGTGGTGGTTATTTCAAGCGCAGGGTCCACAGTTCCAAGCCAAAACAACACAATCAAAACATCAATCAAATAGGTTGCACATCTTTGCTATCACTGCATTAGTCAATTTCCAAACATAAGAATGTAGGAGGTAAAAATTATGAGAGTGTTCAAAGCCAATATGCTAAGATGCACTAATTAATGAGCATTTTTCATTCCTTCTGTGGCGGCTCTCTTCTTTTATTTTTCTTTCATTTTCTAGAGCCACAAACTTTCCACCATTTTTGAATACATGCATATGCTCAATCCTTTCAGAACATCTTCCTACATTCATTTTAAAAAACAACATAGATATCAAGCACAAATCACTCTGTGGAACCTCTACAAAGTCAACAAAGGGTTCTATACTAAAGACAAAGAAGACAGTCACACGACTCAAAGGGGCTGACTAGGGGATATGACAAACCAAGACATACAACTTGGTCGTGGGCTATTCCTATGCCTCCATCTTCCTCATTAGTGGTAACATTATGCTACAAATTATGGTAAGGGGGATCCAATTAAACAGAAAGAAACGAACGACTCAAATCTCACAAGGCTTCCTACATGCTCTATCTCTACTTCTGGTTTCCTGAACTAGATGCATAGAAGATAGAGGATGGTGGGTCGGCGATTCATGTCACAAGTTGGGTTATAAACAAAAGTCATACGGAACCCCTACACACTTTTACTGTAGTTCTTAGTCATCATCATAGTCATCTCGGTCACAAACAAACCATTCATGCAACAAATACTAACCACAATCAGAGATCACAAGACAAACAGGTGCCAATGTGCCGATGCAAGAGAAAACACTACTTGGAGCCCTCAAATTTATAATTTGGACAATGGACTAGGCTCCAAGCACACCCAAACAACCAACCATTCACACGCAAACATAATGGAACATCACCCCAACACTTAAGCACGACATTGTCCTCAATGGAGGATAGATACGGAGGGTATAACGAAGTTACCAGATCAAGTGTGAATGATGGTGAATGGGGAAGGCGATGCATTCCATGGGAGAAAGTAGAGTAAGAGCAGTTGGAACACAAACACCACACAAAATCTCACAAAGATTGACTTATTGACTCTAAATCAAAAGACGAACTGACTCAACCAAAGAGAAATAGGGAAAGAAAGTGCAAACCGACTAGTTCGGTTGCCTCCCAACAAGCGCTTCTTTCACGTCGTGAGCCAGACGGTGACTCTTAAGTTTTGGTCTATGCTAGAACCTCCTTGAAGTTGAGGTTCTCGTCGACGAGGTGGAGTCTCAAGTCATGAACATGTGGTATGAAAGGTGATGTAGGCTTGTGTACTTGATGAATATGAAGTCTCCACCTGCGAGACCTCTTCTTTTCTTCCTCTCTCGTCTCATTGCCCCGAACGAGATATGACATCATCGACTGACCACCATCACATCCACTAAGAGGGACCGATGTCAATGTGGCCTTGGTCTGGCAATGAGACACTGCAAATGGGTCCTTTCCAAGCACTTCTCGAAGTTTGGTAGAGATATCACCTGTAACTCATGGCCGGTGCAAGCCTCTTCCACCTTAACTCTGTCCTCCGCCTAGACTCTTATTGCATCTTCAACTCCCCTTCCATCCTCATTATTTGATTCCTCCCCTTATAAAATATCAAGAACTTCCTGTAATTCACCTCCTTCATTCTCCACAACTTCTTTCCTCATCCGTTCTTGCTCTTCTTCTTCTAGCACGGATAGGAGAGCAAGTCGCCATGCAATCTTTTCAATAAGATCAACTTGCATCTCCTCACTCATGCCTGCCTCCTCAACGCTTGGTGTGGGATGCGGAAAGGTATGGTTAGCTACAACAGGACATTTCTGATCATGATCATCACGGGAGCTCTTCGTGACAAACTCTATATGCTCCACGATGTCCTCGTAGCCTTCGTCTTCCTCCTCCTCTTCTAGTATGGTAGCAGAAGGGTGATCTTGAACAAGTTGTGCACAAACTTGATGAACCCGCTCTGTTTGCTTTGCTGAGTGTGAAACAGTCTCCTCCGATTCACGAAGGGATGAAGAGTTAGGAGGAGCAACAGATTGGAAAAAGAGGTCCATCTTGCGATTGTGTCTCTCGGTGTTCCGAGCAAACTACTCTATGTGAAGTCCTAGTTGACTCAATTGACTGTTCAAATCTGGCCTTGGAGTGTAGCATAGCTCTGTAAAATGGCCGGTGAAGGCCGCCATGGCTAACTCCAGCTCCGATGGCCCTTCTGGTTGTGGGAGGAATTCTTCTTGATAAGGATATTGTTCTTCAAATTTCCAAGGGTCTAGTTGTTCTCCGTAGAAAAGGAGTTGGTACTGGAACCCGAATCCATAGTCTTCTCCTCCTTGATTACACCAGGAAGTCTCACGAAATACCACTCTGATGGTGTTGGATACCCCCAATGGTTGGAGAAGCCATGATGATCCATGATTCAGATCTACATCAACAAAAACAAAAACAAAAACACCCAAGTAAAAAACAAGGATGGAAATGAAAATAAAAACACTAAATTCACAAACTTCTGCTTTTCCTAATAATCTAGATAGTGCCCGGCAACGGCGCCAAAAACTTGACACGCTACGACACAACACCAAACTGCCACGGTCTATAGAGTTACTATTACTCAACTTCAGTTCATTATCTAGCATACCAGATTAAGAAAGAAGAACTATAACCACTCTAGCAAACTACAGTTAAAGTTAATCTAATTACATGTTGGGAACTCACTTAGATATTATTCCCCCTAGTCACTAGCCAGATTAATGATTGATGATCTTTAACCTGTTTCAATTTCATTCAAACTGCGGAGAATCCTTGACTAGACCTTGAATCTTGACTAATGGATCAAGGCCCTCTTAAGTCAGTTTCCTAGAGGGACATATCCTTCTCTAGAACAATCGATCAAGGCGTTCTGAACTAAACTCCCTCTATCGAATGAGATTCTCAATCGATACAAAGCATTGAATGGACCCTCGACTAAAGAAGTCGATCCAATACTATCAATCTATGGTGCTCTATTGACCTAATAAGGTATTTGCTCTCATTGGATCAAACCAGAATCAATAATCTCGACTAAAGTAGAATTGAATCATGAAAACATGCATAAATTGATTGATTGAATATGAACTCAAGATAATCAAGTAAGAGTACTCATACAATCATCCAATCAAACAAACATGGTTAGGGTTCCTCAACATCCTTGGTTGCCCGTGCAACCAAAATGCAGCGTTTAAATTAGTTCCGTGAGGGGAGTGCACGGCCATTGCACAGTCCGTGCAGCTTCTTGCAGAATTCATCATAGTCAGAAAATAAGTCGTGCACGGCCGTGCAAACCCTTTCCACTCATCTTCGCTTGCACGTCCACCATGCACGGCCGTGCGTCTTCCCGGACTGCCTGTGCAACTCATCTACTATCCATCGCTCGTCCCGTCTTCGCCCAATTGACCTCGAACTCGTGCTCAAACCTTAATTCATGCATTAGGACCTGAAATGTCATAAACAAGAACAACCTAGCATAAAATTGGCTTAAAGTCCGAGATCCGAGCCTCAAACAATATAAGAATGGTGGACAAAAACATGTGTAAATATCGAGTCATCAGGAACCTTTGGTGATTTTCTTCGAATCTCTTAGTTATTATCATTTTTGATGGATGATTTTCTTATGATTATGTGCAACCTATTATGATGATTGAGACTTTTATTCGGTTGGTGCATAGGTTTAGTTCTCATGTGTTTGTGAACCGATAGGATTTTTGAATCGATTACTTGCTTTTTAAAGTTGCATATTCATCGAGTTTAAGGAGTTAGAATGAATGATTGAGAACCTAGGTAGCCATGTGAGACTTGTGCCGTTCATTTCGTTCTTGTGAGATAGATCCCCTTTACATGATGCGTAGAATTCACATTGTTGCTAGCGAGGAAGATTGAGGCATTGGATTAGCCCACGACCCAAAAGTTGACCAACCCTATCATATTATCCCTTAGTCAACCCTTTTGAACAGTGTGTCTAAAGTTCGTTCTCGTGTTACGTAGCTCATGCTACTTGAGCTTGATTGATTTAGATAGAGCGACCCTACTTTTTTCATGTCTACACCGTTATCGAGTCACCCTTGTGTTTGGAAGCTCCATTCATACCATTTGAGCTTAAATGAGGTTCCACATGAGTGATTTGTGTATGGTTTTGCTAAGAATGTGAAGTGAATGAGGAGGTAGTTCTTAAAAGTGATCATTGTTCCTTAAGCTAAAAATGTGGCATATTTTTAGCTCCTACTAGCTCTCATAGAAAAGAGAAGGAAAGAAGAAGAAAAAAAGAGAAAGCAATAAAAAGGGCATAGAAGAAAAGAGAGTGCCAACTAAAAATATAATAAATGTGGGATATTCTCTTAGAAGTGTTTCTTAGCATGCAAGCGATAGGAACACTTACATGATTAATTAATTGTATGAAAGTTGCAAAGTGCGTCAATTTTCGTTATACAATTGTGAAGTGGGTTAAGACGTTTTAGAGATTCGAACAGAAACAGAGAAGAGAAGGAAGACTGTGGACTTGAGAAAAGGAAAAGGGAAGAAAAAGAAAATAGACTTCTTCTGTCCGTTTCTCAACCAACCGTAGCAAAAGAAAATGGGCCAGCTAACTATTAGGCCCAAGAGGATTAAAATAAGGCCAATACTACAGTGACGCCATTGAAAGTGCGGCACCGGTGCCGCTTTGTTTAATTGGACCACGTAGCTGCTTGCGTAGCTGGTTGGTCCTTTCTCAAAAGCTAATCCAAATCGGTCGCCCAACCCAAACCCGCCTAGCTAGCTGACCAGGAATATAATTATGTCTTTTAATTCTCGCCCCCATCCTCTCCGTTGGAGCAACCAAAAGTTTCGGCGAACATCTCAAACGCCGATCAAATCTCATTTACAGACTCTTATCACTCTACTGGTCGGCTCTGCCCCCATTGGGTCCACACAATCCTTTGCATCGCCCCCTCGCTCTGCACCCTACCTATTCAAGCGTCGAAATCCGAATCCGAGGTTCGTCGATTGGAGATGCATAGCGACGTTGGGTGTTTCTGTGATCTGCAATTAGACAAACCTTATACATCTATTCGATAGGACAAAAGAATTCGTATTAATTTATGTTAGCTACTTGATACTTCAATTATATATAGAATTAGGCTTCTAGTTTTGTAGTTCCTTCATCCTTATTGCGAAACTTTTGTGTTTTTCTGTCTCGTGAAATTGCCTCAGGTGGCCATAGTCGCCTTTTTTGTGGAACAACAACCAACCGTGAACTTGATAGCACACAAACGTCACGTGATAATGTAAGACTGCAATAGTTGCTCTTGTGGTACCCTCCCCTGAATCACTCTGAACCATTTTCTACAAGTGTTGTTGCTGCTGCTATGATGAAATCAGTTGCCATTTGAAAGGCTCGCGGTTGCAGGAAGGAACTTTCAATACCTTCTAAAGCTTATTGATTGATGAGACGATACAATACTTTGACGAGTTAATAAGCTTCCTCTAGTGTTTGAAGAGCAGTAATACTGCAACATAGTTCTACGGATGAATTCAGTTGTATTTGGCCTGATGGGTTTATAATTGGGTTTCTTGGTATATATGCTTGAGACATGTTTTGAGATCTCTGTTAGTTTATAGTTTAGCTTAGAGGTCTATCCAGCCTTTTTTAGTTCCTTGCTCTCACCTGTATCGGTTTGCAGATTGGTTTTTCTTTTCATTTTCTTTGTAATTCTGTGTTTTGCTTAATTAATCTACATCACCACTATATATATAAAAGAATGCACATAATCATTGGAACGAAGGAATGCTCAACTCTCAACATCAGGAAAATGTTCTCGGAGATGAATGAACAACTATTCCTGTCGTGCCAGTTCAAGGATGAAGATTGAAGAAGAACATCTCAGTTTTGCAGCCGAGAAGAGGAAAGTAGCGTGGCGATCATACCAAGATCACTTGTTACCAGTATTAGGCATTTGTGGGTGACATCCTAAGTGCTGGTGTTTGATATAATTTTTGTTAGTGCAATGGCAGTCAAATGTTGTATAACTAAGTAGAGTAGCTCCTGCTCTCGCGTATCTTTAGCTTGGGCTCCCCATTTTGTGGTAATTCGATGATGTATGGGATCTCGTTTGGTTTTCCCTTTTGTAAGCTTATGATAAAGGGAAAGAAAAGGAGTCATACAATAGTTTATTAGCTTCATTTCTACCTTGTGCAGTTGTATTGTCAATAGGGAATCCCACTTGACCTTTTGAACAATCTTCTTCTAATTAACATTGAAGGGGGGTATTCATACGCTCAATGGAACTGTCAGGTTCATCGGTGACAATTGCAGCATTTCTGTATTCATCCTTCCAATCAATGCCACCTTGAGTCATTTTTTGGATAAAGAACAAGCTAAAGAACGAACTAATTATATACAAGCTCGCAACTCAAGAAAGTCCTACTCATCCCTGGTCATAGCAGTTTGCAACTAATTACAATGAACACCAGAGTTTGGCACTTCGGCTCAACAAAAGTACAAAAGGCCCGAGATCTCTCCTCTTCTACAATATCCCCACCTCCTCCCTCACCTAAAAAACTCTTAACCCGTGGAGCAAAGATCTTTTCGTACTTTTTGAAACCATAGATAGGATAGAGGACAGCCCACATATGATAATAATAATTTAGCAAAGCAAGATGATCCAATCAAGCTGAAACTGTATAAGCAAACTTCCAAACAGTACAGAGTAGAAATTGTGCCGAAAGAGTGATAGTCCATTCAAAGCCAAGGCCTTGTAGGCTTGTACCAATGAGCGAGACCACTGTGCCTGCCGCCGACCACCGAACACTGTGCCTGCCGGAGTTCAAAACCCTGTTCACCCGAGACCTCATGTTGTCGCCAGCCTGGGCAGCCTGATCCCATCGAGCGTCCTCTTCCACCGCCGACGATCACACCGCCCAGGTACCCGTGCCGGTGTACTAAAATGAGATTCTCGCTCCAAGTCGAGCGCTAGCGTGCGGCTTCTTCCTGGAAGAGGAACTCCGGGGAGTTGGGGAGATTGTAGAGGGTATGAGAAGGGACGCTGATGAGAAAAATAACAAATAAAAAACGCAGAAGACGGACGCTGTTTGGGTAGCTGCGGTTTGGTCCAAGTTTTATGGGCCACCGGGTTTGAAGTTGGATTCAATCAAACCTAACTTGTGCCACCTCATAGTCCACGTGGACCAATCATAGTTAGCGGCACTGGTGCCGCACTTTTTTTAGCGGCACTATAGTATTGGCCTTAAAATAAAAGAAAGCAATCTTAGAATGAAAGCTGAGAGACAAAAGATGGGCTTTAAGCCCAGTCGTCTTTCTTCCTCAGAGGGAAAGAACATATTCAACTCGGTTGCAGGAAAAATAGAGGAAATAAACAGAGCAAGAACACAACAAAAATAAATTACAGAAATCTAAATAATGTGTGTTTTTAACGTGGTTCGCGCCCCAAATGCAATGGTTTACTTCCACGTCTCAGAATACAGTCTTGGAGACCCTTTGTTTAGATTTTCTGTTTTGACACGAAGAACAAAACTATAGACGAAAAGAAGAGCAAAAACAAAACACCCGAATCCCAGATTCGTAATCCCCAGCTTAAAGAACCTCTACCTTTCCTAAAGCTGAACTCTTTCGTAGCCTAGACCTATACCACCCCGCTTACGGAAGTTGCATTCTCAACGCAGTTTAGGACTATATATAGATTTATTGAGACAAAGCCGTTGCATCAGGAAAGGAAAGGATCGTTCTTGATGGCATAGATTGATGATGCTTTACATGTCTGCTCCTTGAAGTTAGCAGTGGGTCTTCTTCAATTTGAATCTGAAATTTCTGACTTTAATTCTTCGAACAACAATTGATTGATAGAGTAATAAAATTTTAATGCACATACTACATAGATTCACATGAGACAAAGCGGGAAGTGTTTAAATTGATACACTTTTACAAATTTGCTAGTAACTTATTATAAATGTTACTAAACTTGCTTAATTAATGCTAGTAGGAGAATTTTGCGGGTTAAGCCACAACCCAACCGCACCCATCCGCCACCCACCTAACCCAACCTGTAGAAGAATGTGGGTGGATAGCGGGTCACGATTATTCAAACTTGCTAGTAAGAGGATGAGTCAATTTGAGACCAAAATTCACCAAACCTGCCCATTGCCCACCTCTAACTATTGCCATTTGAATACTATAATAACTTTGTATGAAGAATTTGATAGTAAATTAGTAATACAAACAAAAATAATGTAAAACACAATTTATTTACGTAATTTAACTTTGCAATGTGTAATAAATGGTACTCCACGACAAGGGTAAAATATCTTGGTTACCACTTAAGTTTGAATTGGATAGACATAGCACTTAATTTGAATAGAGCGTCAGGTACCATTAAACTCGTCTAAATGTGCATTCGTGTAGTTTTCCATCCAACCCAAAATTTTAATTACCTTTTAGTACCCAAAATTATATTTCAACAAGTATTATCTAATATAAAAATTAAAAAACGTCCTAAACATAGTATTACTAGAATGACTGATAAATCTTTTTCAATAAAATAGATAACTCAGTAAAAAAATAAACAAATATAAAGAAAAAATAATAAATATACTGGAAGATAATAATAAATATTTAAAATTAATATTAGAAGATCTATTTAAATCTCTAATACAATTAGAAGCCCCACTAAAAATGGTTAAAATAGAACCTAATCGAACATCAATACACCAAGACCAAAGAAGAATAAATTGAACACTGAGAAAAAATTAATCATATTCCAGTAATTGAAAAATACTAATAATCATAATAAAGAATTGATTATAATTTTTTTATTAAAAATGGTTTGGTATAAGAGTATAATTTCTATTCCAACTAAAGAGAATTCATAGGATATATTTGTTTCAGTGAATAAATAAATTAATAGAACCCATAATGATAATAAAAAATTGATTCTAAATTTCCTATTCGGAAATTGGTTTGGTATCAGAGTTTTCAAAAAAGGATTCCAACTAAACAATAATAAAATTTTGTTTTTCATAAGTCCAAATGATTTTTTACAATAAGAAAATAGAAAAACTAATTATGAAAATTTAGAAAACTGAATATTCCAAGAATATTCTTTCAACTTTAACGGAATGCATTTAATAGTTAACTTAAGTGGTACCGGGTGCACATATAATAGAGTTCAGTGGTACGCGATGCCCTATTCTTATTTTAGTGGTATAGGTCCCCCAATTCTCATACTTTACTGGTATTTGAAATATTTTACCCTCCACGGCAGGAAGCTTTGATTTTTATTAATACCTTTTTTTATGATTAATTGGAGGCAAAATTGACAAGGTTACAACAGCTTAATGTTGCAACTCAAAGCCCAGCAGAACAAAACCAAAACAAAACCAACACAACAAGCACTTAGGACCTCAGAGCAATCAGAACTTGTATAGAGAAGCTGACCCCTACGACGATATCTCAACATATTCTGTCTAGTTCGAGCGACGGATCTTCAATTTCATACGTACCAAAGGAATAGACGAGAATGTAATTCGAGAGCTAGTCTGCGAAAATCTTTGTTGCCTACACTACAAACATTCAATGTAAGGATGTTAAAATTAAATTGACTAGACATAGATAAGTAAATCGGGAGAAAGAAAAGGAAAGGAGCCGAGCATGGAGCTCTAGAGGTCAGAGTTGGTTGCTTTGGAGATCGTTGGCTCCATCGGTGCTGGCGATAGCATTCTTGGTTGCCACATGTTCTCCTGAAGTCCTCTGCGTTCCTCTATTCATGCGACGAGTTATTTGGGATTCTAGATCGGGAGAGAGCCAGGAAATCTTCAATGGCTTTGATAGTAACTGGGAACTTGAACCTGTTTCTTGACTCCTTTAATCTTGAATCCCCTGCTCTTCTCTTCCCTTAGAGATTTTCTTTTGCTTCTTTCGATAATGTTGCCGGATTGAGGAGGGATTCAAATTTGGGTCCTAATTTTCCTTTTGGTTTAAGACTAGTGGCGGCACTAAAACAACATAGATTTTGGTATTTTTCGGGTTATGGATCCTTGGTACCAAAATTAGAGGCTCCTTCAAAATTCCCCTAGTCTTTGTCCCCCTTGTTTTGGGCTTTGGTTTCTTTTTTCTGGCCCACATGTCTCAATTCCAGAGCTAACGTTTCCTTTTTATTCCAGTTGGTGGCTTGATCTTCTTGAATCGTTGCCTTCCCTTTTTGGAGATTTAAATTTCCTTTTTTTGTCCCTGAAGACCCATTCCCTTTCTTTTTATGCTTTGTTTTACCGTTGGCTTCCCCTGTCATGGCGACACCATCTCTTTCATTCTTTCCTTTTACGGTTGAGGCCTTTCTCATAGGGGTGGCAGTTCGGTTACCGGTTATCCACTAACCGGTAACCTAAGTAACCGAACTTCGGTCGGTTATCGGAGGCTGGACAAAATGGTATTTAGTCTTATAAGTGGTTCGGTTAACCGATAACCGAGAAACCAAAGTCTATTTCGGGTGGTTTTCGGTAGGACGAGGGGTTATTTCGGTTAACCGATAACCGGCCAATCAGTTATCGGTTATAACCGAAATAACCAAACTGCCACCCCTACTTTCTCATATCGAATCCATTATGATTCGAGTTTCCCTAATTGTTGCGTTGATTTTGGGAAGGTTTGTGTTGTTTCGACGTGATTTCCTTGTAACTTGCATCCACGGGCCATAGTCTTCCTGCGCCTTTGTCGGAACGTCAGCCATCGTGAATTCGTGATCACCTAATTCGAGATGTTTGCTGATGGGTTTTCATGAGATTGAGCCTGAATGATTTTCAGGCACTTTATTCCATATGGCTGATCCGACCACACTCGTAGCAAATGGCAGGGATGTTTTGATAAACTTGTCGCTGGAATCCTCGAGGTAGATTCGGGTGGCCATTGGTTTTGTCATGTCCAATTCAATCGCTATTCTTGCTAGTTTTCCTCTTTCGAGATTCTCTGTATGGTAATCCAGTCTGACCGTTCATCCCAACAAGTTGTCAAGTGACTCGTTCCAACTACAACATCTCAATCGACGGCCAAGTATAACCGCCGACCGGGTGTAGCATAGAGCAAGCAAGCAATTTTAATTTTTTGTACCATGAGGATCTAGGCTTACCTTACTTCAGTTTAGAGTTCGTTTTCTAGCCAACCTAGGATAGTGATGAATAAATCTAAACTAACCAACCTAAACTAACCACTAACCTAGCTATTTACAAGGTTTGGATCTCTCTTGGATTGAATCATCCTAGGTCCGTCCTTTAGATCGATGTTGGGTATCCTCCTAGCTCGATGGACTCAAATACTCTACCATTAAGAAATGGACTCCCTCGGGAATGACTCGGAACGGCGAATCGATGAATGGGATATGCTCTATTCAACCTAGGGCAACCCTATATTGTAGGAGATTGATGGAATCGACTCCCTCGTGGATCACCCAGACGATATAGGATGAGGAGTGACCCAAATACACCAATAATGAGTTCTAAGGGAATTTTCTCCCTTTTAGGTCAAAAGCTCAAAACATTAAAATGGAAACCCAACTCATGCCATTCATTAAAACATACATCAATTAAGTAAAATCATCAATCACACATGGAATTTGTCACATACATCAACAATGAAACAAAATCTAGACCTAGGGTTCTTAACCCAAGAGAAGAGGGTGAGTTTCTAGAGAGAGAAGAGAGATTCTACAAATTGGAGCCCAAGATCTTCTTCTTTTTCTAGGCTTGAATCATTGTCTTCAAGATCAACCTAAGCCTCCAATAAAGATCCAAGATCACTCAAGCATCCTCTCTCCCTCACTAGAACTCCCCTTTGGGGTTTTGGGTCGAAGCACTAGAGAGAGAATCAAATTCTCTTCCAAAAACCAGCTCTCCCTTTTCTTCCTTCTGCTACTGCCTTTTATGCCCAAACCGACGTCATTTCACGGTCCCAGTTCACGGTCGTGAACTCAAAGCCTGGGCTGTGATCTCTGCCACAAGTTCACGATTTCATTACAGCTCTTCACGGTCTTGAAATGAAGTTCACGATCCCGTGACCGTGAACTGACAAGACTCCAGTGAGACGTGCACCAGTTTTGGACTTTTCTTCACGTTTTCAAGCTTTTCGAACTCCAATCGACCCAAAACTCGTCCTCGACCTTCTCACATGTGTTAGGACCTGAAATGTAACAAAACAAGCACAACCTAGCGTAAAATAGGTCAAGGGACGGTGATCTACTACGCAAAACGAATAAGAAATGAGGGGTAAAATGTGTACTATTGGACCCGAATCACACCCCCACACTTGAACGTTTGCTTCTCCCCAAGCAAACTAATTACAAAACAAGGTAAGCTTACAACTTATTTTTCAACAAAAGTTTTTTTGGGGCATGTCATAGGGCCCAAAACGAATGAATCACAATGGTTTTGACACCGACCTATGGACAAAAACAAAGTAATCATGGCAACCACCACAACGACATTCAACTATATTAAGATTGTGCAAATGAAGGGTTCTCACATTATTCATCAACCAATACATAACTTGTTTTGATGACTCACCAATCACAATCACTCATGTATGAACATCACATCATAGGAACGAACGATCGAGCAAACTAGGTCACTCATGCATGAAGATCACATCATAGGAACGAACGATCGAGCAACCTAGGTCATCACTGGGGTATAAGAAATGAACAAAACATGATGAATGAATTACTCACTCTCGACCAGTGGGGTTAGGACCATTTGATGCAAAAGATGTGCATATTCACGCTCAATCCTGACGTCCCTTTACCATGACGATAACCTCTAAATGTTTGAGCTCACAAGATGGGTGTCGTTGCTAGCTTTTTCGGAGGTCTTAGACACAGGTTCAAATGACTGACTAGGGTCTAGGACATGGGGAAAAGGCTTTTTGAGTTGTGGCAAACATAACATGAGGTTCCACATCTTCGACCTAAAACAAAAATAAGATTTTATGGTTTTGACTAGGACCTTCTTCTACAAGAAATGGCCACTAGCTACTGTCAAAAACCACACTTCCCTCCATTCCAAACCACAAGCAATCACCAAACCATGTCACGCATACCTTCTTGCTACATTTGTTATTCAATTTTAATAAAAAGAGTGTAGAAGGTAAACAATATAACCATCGGCGATCCCTCTTGGTGGATGCGATGGTGGTAAATCGATGATGCACTACATGGTGTGGGGCAAAGAGAAAGAAGGAGAGGTCTCGTGGGTGGAGCCTCAAAGTCGATCAAGTTCACGAGCACTCAATCATGGATTCATCCAATGCTCATGGCTTTAGATTTCACCTCACCGACGAGAACCTCAACTTTAAAGAAGCGCTTGGTGGGAGGCAACCCATCTACCATCGATTTGTTTACTTTCCTCTCCAATAAGAAGACCATTGAAGAGATTTTGGACGTGACCACGCTCTTCCGGAGCTCAAGCGCCCTCCAATCCCGAGCACAAACATTCACAACTTGACCGGTAACATCGTTCTATCCCCTTCTTTTACGCCATTGAGGGCAATGTCGAGCTTAAGGGGGGGGGGGTAGTTTATTATGCATGTTGGTGTGATTTTGAATGCTTTGGAGCCTAGATGTATGTCCAAATTTTTAAAATTTGAGGGCTCCAAGCATAACAACTTATACATTTGCATGGTCATAGTGGAATCTTGTGGTATTTTTTTTGAATCTCGTGGTTATTAGCACGGTCTATGGATGATTTACTTGTGATTGTGTGCAACCTATGATGATGACTGAGACATGTATTAGGTTTGTGCATAGGTTCATTTCTCATGTGTTTGTGAACCGATAGATGTTTTGAATCGCTTACTTGATTTTCACAGTTTCCTATGCATCGAGTTTAGTGAGTTAGAACGAATGATTAAGCACCTAGGTAGCCATGTGAGACTTGTGTCGTTCGTTTCGTTCTTGTGCGATAGTTCCCCCTTTACATGATGTGTAGCATTCACGTTGTTGCTAGCGAGGAAGATGGAGGCATAGGGTTAGTCCACGACCCAAATGTTGACCGTTCCGATCTCATTATCCCCTAGTCAACCCTTTTGAGCCGTGTGTCTTAGGGTCGCTCTCGTTTTAGGTAGCTCTCGCTACTTGAGCTTTATTGATTTAGATAGAACGGCCCTACTTTCTTAGTGTCTACAACGTTATCGAGTCACCCTTGTGTTTGGAAGCTCCATGCATACCATTTGAGCTTAAACAAGGTTCCACATGAGTGATTTGTGTATGGTTTTGCTAAGAGGTGAAGTGAGTGTGGAGGTAGTTTTTTAAAGTGAGCATTGTTCCTTAAGTTAAAAAATGTGGCATGTTTATAGCTCTCTTTAGCCCCAAAGAAAAGATAAGAAGAAGAAAAAAAGAGATCAATAAGAGGGCAAAGAAGAAAAGAGAGTGGCCACAAAAAATATAATAAATGTTGAACATGCTCTTAGAAGTGTTTCTTAGCATGCAAGCTTTAGGAACACTTACTTGTTGTTTGCCTACCACAATCTTGTGCTTGAAATTGAATAGCAAAGGTAGCAAGAAAGATTGTTGCGAATGCTTTGGTGATTGGTTGTGGTCATTTAGTATATGAGAGGGTTCTAATCGAAACCTTAGAACCTTTTGTGGTTTTAGGATGGAAATATGGAACCTTGTGCTACGTTTGCCACCAACTAAAAAGCCTTTTCCCCATGTCCTAGACCCTAGTCAGTCATTTGAACATGTGTCTAAGATCTCCGGACAAGCTAGCAACGACACCCATCTTGTGAGCTCTAACATTTAGAGTGTATCGTCATGGTAAAGGGATGTTAGGATTGAGCGTGAATATGTACATATTTTGCATCAAATGGTCGAGAGTGAGCGATTATTCATCATGTTTTGTTCATTTATTTTACCCCGATGAGGATCTAGGTTGCTTGATCGTTCGTTCCTATGATGTGATCTTCATGCATGAGTAACTGTGATTAGTTAGTTGTCGAAGCATGTTGTGTGTTGGTTGATGAATAATGTGAGAACTCTTCTCTTGCACAATCTTAATACAATTGAATGTCATTTGTGGTGGTTGCCAAGATTACTTTGTTTTTGTCCATAGGTCGGTGTCAAATAACCATTGTGATTCATTCGTCTTGTGCCCTATGACATGCCCCAAAAATCGTGTTGAAAAAGAAGTTGTAAGCTTACCTTGTTTTGTAGGGGGTGTGATTCGGCCCCAAATGTACACATTTTACCCTTCATTTCTTTCGTTTAACTTAGTATTTCATCATTCATCGACATATTTCACGCTAGGTTGTGTTTGTTTTGATACATTTCAAGTCCTAGCACGTGTGGAAGGGTCGAGGTCGAATTTTGGGTTGATTGGAGGTTAAAAAGTGCAAAAACCGAAGAAAAGTCCGAAGTCACTATTTGGAGGAAACAACCGGAGTTCACGGCCGGACGAGGCAGTTCACGATCTCCTAAGACCGTGAACTTCGACCACAACCGTGAACACCGAGGCGTCCAGCGAGGTTCCTGAAGTTACTAACGACAAGGCAGTTCACGGTCTCTAAGACCGTGAACTGTGGCCATTGACCGTGAATCCAGGAAGAAAGGCGGTGCGTTTTGGAGACGAGTGAGTTCACAGACGCGTTTAGGTGTTCATGACCATGAACTGGCCAATGCGTCCATGAACTGATATCTTTCGGGCAAATATGAAGACAACAGCGGGGAGAGAGAAAGGGGGAGCTGGTTTTGGAGAAGAATTGGTTTCTTTCTCTAGGGTTTGCCCAAAAACACCAAAGGAGAGTTCTAGTGAGAGAGAGAGAGAGTGCTAGAGTGATTTGGAGTATCATTGAAGGCTTGGGGGGAGATTCAAGCCAAGAAGAAGAAGAAGAAGAAGATCTTGAGCTCAAACTTGTAATCCCTCCCTCTCTCTCTTTAGAAACTCACTCTTTTCTCTTGGATGTTGTAGATCACTAACTAATACTTTGTGATTACTTGTTTAGATTGAATGATTGTTTATGAGTATTGTTTAAACCAATGATTGAGGTATTATTCATGTTGATTGTGCATGCTTGTGCTTAGCAACCTAAGGATTGTGCATGTTTTGTGCTTAGCATCCTTAGGTTTGTGCATGTTGGTGATTTGCAATCTAATTAGCCACTTCAACCTAGTTTAGAGAGGAAAATCTCCCTTCCATGGGAGACTCAATCGAGTTGGTTTTCCTTTAGCTTTTTAAGCCACCTAACTAGGTTAATTTAGGGCAAACCTCAATGTTGAATTAAGCAAATTGGTTAAGCGCGATAAAACCGTCTGAACCTTGAGTTCAGTGAGGGAGTAAGTCAACCACTGATTGCTTAAACCGAGAGGGCCGAGTGACACGGCCATAATGTTTTCCTCGGTTTGGCAATTGAGACTGTGGTCTACCACCATATATGCATCCCTCTGCGTTTCGCGATTACCTTGCCCATAGCAATCGTTTCAATCCAACGAGTCACGATAGCTAGTTAAGGGGAATCAACTCCTGTGTGAAGCTCCCTTAGTTAGAATTTTCCTTTATTTATTTTTCTTTGCTTGTTTATTTTGTAGTTTCATTAGCTCTAAACTCAAAAGTTGTTTGCTAGATAACAACCAAAGCGATTGAAGTCAGAGTACATGGATCGGCCGGTTAACAGTTTAAATACTTGCTCTATACTGCACCCGGCTAGAATTTAAAAACATGGGCTCTAGTTGAGATTAATTTGTGGTGTGGTTTCGTGCGAGTCAGTAACATGGAATCGGTATGGCTAACCAATCTTAATGGCTTCCCATCCAACCACCAATCATGTAGTCTTTCCCAACATGTGGCTGAAAGAGGAGCCTCACTTACCTAACAATATTCAAGGATCAGGCCGTCTTTGCGTAAAATATACAAATAATGGAGAAAAGAGACGAGAAAGAAAGACAAGTTCCGATTCAGCCGCATCTATATCATTAAACTACTAAATTTGTGCAAATAATTTTCCAATTCTCCTTTCCTGCTCTGTTAAAGCTTATCACAATCTGGAAAGGGGCGGCAAATTATAAGAAACTGAAAACTAATAGAAAAAAAAAAAACAAGTCAAAAATTATGTTACTGTTTAATTCGTGGATAATCAAACCAGCAATGATTAGGCGGGCTGTGTTTGAGAATCAGCTGCCCTTTTCTTTTTAGAATTCCCAGAAAGAGAGGAAGCACCATGAATGAAATCTACAAATACTCTCATCTTTATGTTCACCGATGAGCAGTAATCAGCGTTTCGATGAACCTCAGCCCATCAAATCTCGGAGCAAACTTATCCGCTGCCGGAGCTGCCGTCCTCGTCTGCTGTTGATCGTTGTTCGAACCACCCTCCTGATAACAAGGAACGAAAGGGGGGAAAAACATAGTCAACAAAACAACAGAGGCAAAATCCAAATCAAACCCAGAAATAAAGAGGAACCTTAGGGGGGTAACGTCGAAATACCCAGAAGGGCAAAGAGGGTACAAAAAAGTTTTAAGCGATCACACCATGGTCTAGGACCAGAAAATCTTGTCCATCGGGAATTTGAAACTAGAACAGGAAACAGGGGAGGGAAAAACAGAGTATCCAGAGAAGACAAATCAGCGAAAGCAGGTGAAGTGGTTTACCTTTGGGGGATGGCGAGAAGGAGGAGGAGACGAGGACGCAGATATGGCAGTTGCAGAGGCAGCGGCGACGGAGGCAGCGAAAAGCCCGGATATTTTCATTTTTTACTCTACTTTTTAAGGTTTGTCAATTTTAGGCAGAGGAGGAGATGGGGGAATTTTGCTTGGAGTACCAGGAATCTAGCGCAGAAGACCTGGCGGGTTGTATTTTGCAGAAAAGGCGAGAGAGAGAGAGAGAGAGAGAGAGAGAGGAAGGAGGTGAAGGTGTGAATTAATTTATGCGGAAGCAAAGTTTGACGGCGAAGCAGCGATGTATATATAGGGAAAGGGAAGAGGGGTGGGTGGTTTGAATTTGTGAAGGAAGGACATGGCGATCTGGCTTTGGTGGTGGCCAAGACCCACATGGAATCTCCATTCCTTTACGCGGCAACCTTTCACCCACTCTTTTCCCCGCCATATTTCTCCACTTTCTTTTTCTTGTTTAGTATTTTACGTTATTTTATTTTTGTTCCCCTTTTGACCCTTATTTTCCTGCGCAATTGCCCAATTGCAGATTTGTAATGTTTTTTTCTTATTAAATTCTGCTCACTATACACTCAGCAAAATGTAACGAGTACATTTCAATGATTTCATTCATTTTAATTTTAATTGTAACTCATATACTAAACAAACATAAAAACTATAGTTTCACAAGTACGTTTCAATGATTTATACCATATGATACAATGGTGGTAGAAGGTGATACAGATATATACTGACAAAAAAGTGAATAGGCCCGACGTGGATAATAATTTGAACTTTTTTCAATTGCATTCATTTATTAGTTCAACAACGTGCTTGTTATTGAAAATTTTGATAGTAACACACGTAAGAGCGGAAGATACAAACGATCTATTGTTGCGATACATCAGAATTTGGTTAAATGAGTTTAACATTGGGAAAAGTCGATATTCAAACATAACTAAAAGCTTTGATATCATGTCATAAACTGTTTGATCTTAGTAACTCGAGTTATTGAGAAGAAATGTAATTATAGATCTTATATTATTTTCTGACACTTCATACTATTCGTTCCAACCTTAAGGCTAACAAGTAACAACTATATATAAAAAAATATTTGTAACGACTAGTGTACTCCTGGAGTATACTAGACTCTAAGTGATCCGATCATTGTATATACTTCGTTGTACTTCAAAAGCAACAGAATCATCAATTGTTATTTTTATTAACTTGATAATCGGGTTTGAGTTTAAGAATCGTAGCCTAAAAATTTATTCATTAGAGTTTAGGGTATAGTATTATATACTAAGCTTGATTTAATTTATGTTCTGCGTATAGATATCTTATTATTAATATACTCCAAAAATACATGTTATTAGTATGCTCCAAAAAGTACATCATTATCATCCAAAAAATCCTATATTGTAGTCTATAATAGTTCAAACTTCTAACCTACTAAATCAAAGTGCTCTAGAAATATTACGGCAATCCCTAAGATCCCTCCCCCCCCCCCCACCCCCAACAAAGAAAAAAAAAATTATGAATTTTACATATCCTTTTATTTTTATTCTCCATAAAATATGCAATACCATCTCCTACTATTTTTCGCGGTTGGTGGAATTTAACTTTAGTTCTCCATAAAAGTGTAACTCATATACTAAATCATGGAAACAATTATACTTTGAAAGTCCTTTCTAACAAATTACATCTAAGAATTCGCTCATTCTTGAAATCACCTTCTCAAGAAAACATCTAATCACTAGTTTATTTTTTGAGTATGCCGTACTTTAAGTGATATGATTGTTAGATGCACTTTTTTGTATTTTGACAAATAAGAGAGTAGTCAATTACAATTTTTAATAAATTAATTTAAGATTTGAATCTAGGGAATTTTAAACTGAGACTGCTAATATATAGTACTATATCTTAAAAATGATTTAATTTATGATCTAGATTAAAAAAATTCATTAAAAAGTAATCTAAGTTGAACTGTCTGAATATTCTACAACTCAGTATTGTAGATTGGTAAATTACAATGATAATTGGACTTTCAATTTTGTCTTTATTAGCCAATATTTTGTAGAACATTATTGCACAATTGGATTTAGTTACTGTTTTATCGATTGCATAGCTGCTATAATTCCACGAGAGCGCGTTCGAAGTGAAGGGTAAACTAGGAATCGCACAATTGGGTGGAAGTTTACCTAGCGGAACGGCGACGTTGTTCATTTCCTTGGGACGGATTTGTTCAGCTAACCAATCATCTCATAGGTTAATATCTTTGAAGTCAATAATCAATCATCTGCTGACACGTGTGTGGCAAAGATGGAACTACGCCAACGACTCCTCCTTCACGAACTCAAGTTTGATATTTTCCAAGCTATTCCCAGATTTGGAAATCGGTCGAGTAGTGGTTGGTTTCTACTTTCTATAAGTGTTGTACAATTTATTAAAGCTACAAGTTAAATCGCACTATACTACATATTTCGCGTTTTATGTCTGCAGATTGTGAATCGAAATAAGATTTAGATGGTAATCAATTATATTTAATTCATAAAATTTTATCTTTAATAATTGCACATGATCAAAATAGTTACCAATAAGACTACCCGCAACAAGATGGGAAAAGAGAGAAAATGGTAGGGGTGGCTATACGGTCCGATCCGGTTAAATTGGCCCGAATTGATCCGGTCTCAGTTCGATATTTTCAGAAATATAAGGACCAAAGATTGGATTTGATACAGTCCGGTCTTGATCCGGTCTGATCTTGACTTGGTCCGGTCCCAATTCGGTCTTGATTTTAGATTGAACTTGTGGGAATTTGAGTGGCCTAAGGACTCAAAGAGTGAGGAGTTGGTTAAGTTTTGGGTGTTGGCTATCTTATTCGGTGTTTATCCGGTCTCAAATGATTTTTTACCTCAAATCTAAGCCCGAAGATTGGATTTGATTGTTTGCTATCCGGTTTCGGTCCTGATCCGAGTCTGGGTTATACGGTCCGGTTTCGGGTAAAACCAAATAGCCCGGACCAAATAGCCAGCCCTAGAAAAAGGGGTGAAAAATCTCACAATAGGGGAGGAAAAAAAGGAAAAAGTTGTAGGGTTTTCGCTTCACTAGAGGACAAATGGAGGAGGGGAAAAGCGGAAGGGGTGGGTGGGACCCGATGATTTTTGTTTTATTTTTTTCCCTTTTTTGATTGGTTTAGTTGTTTTTATACTCTACAAGATGATATCCATTTTGTTTTTTTAACAAAAAAAAATTCAGGTTGTGATATGACGTTGGTATGCTGTCTTATGTTTGACAAAATAATATGATGACAGTGTCAAGAGGATAGTAAGTTCTAGATGTTGTCTTGGGGTCGAAAAGATTGAAAAAAATCGGCCATTCACAACTACAGATGAAGGATTCCTTAAAAAGTTAAGGATTAGAATATTATATTATTTACCAATCCCATATCTATTATAACTTAGCGTGTCGAATCTTTGCTAATAAAAACATATATATAATAAGATATATAATGAATAATATAGATAATAGTAATATATTAACTAAAATATATTAACTAACATCGTATCACTGACATATTATGATATTAGCATGATGTGCAGTTAGCATTACCGTATTGTTAAGATCATGATATGATAGATATAATATTGATAACAAATAATACTATAACCAACATGTATTTTGAAGAGCTATTTTTTTCTCAAAAGATAGAAACAAGGATATCATTGTATAGATCTTAATTAATGCGTCATTTTTATGCAACCTTTTTAAATTTTCGAGTTACAATGAAAGAGGTATAACCCGATTAAAAAACATGAGAGATTAGAAAAGGCAGTCTTTGACTGGTAACAAAAAGTTTTTCTCGTCTTTGGGATCCGTGAAAGGCGGTAAAAAAATAAGGAAACTACCACACCGCCCTCTCGACACCCTTTTGCAGTGGCGGACCGACATTGGATCAAGTACCGTCAATTGACAAACCTTGGGTTTAAGTTTTTTTTTTTTAACCCAGGGAACCTCAGCCCCATGTGCCGCTTGAGCGATAGCGGGGCCTACTAAACCACTGGGGGTACCTGCATACTAACCGAGTCTTTCTGCTACCAACATCGGGGAGGCTTCGCCTCCGATACCAAGGGTGCCGCCGGGAACGCACAAGTAACGCCAGTGGGAATCGAACTTAGGACCTCTCACATCCAGAGCTCAATTGGTCCCGTGGTTTCACCAATAGACTATGTTACGTTTGGCACCTTGGCTTTAAGTTTGGAACTAGGGCTGGTAAACGGTATTGCGGTTAACGGTTTAACCGATAACCGTACCGGTAACCGGGGTTACCGGTTAAACCGTTAACCGTATTTATCGGTAATCGGACGTGAAAATGGATCAAGCGGTATACCGACATATCTACGGTAATTTACCGTCGGCCATTCGGTAATTCGATACCGAATATGAGAAGCCAGGCCAAAGGCATCGGCCCCCAACACCCCAACCCAGCTGGCCTAATTAATTGCATCACTCTCTCGTCTCTCCCCTGCCTGCTGCACGATGAGTCACGCCGCCCAAGCCAATCCCTCCTCCGCCACTCGAATCTAAACGCCGCCGGTCGCCTGTCGAAACCAGCAGAATTTTTACCTCTTCGTCGCCGGCGAACGCTCGAGCTACGGGACACGACCCAACAGCCCAGTACGACCGGTCAGATTTTTTGTCCTTTTCGTCGGGCTCTGTTTCCGTCAACCCCCGTCGGCCCCGTTTGCGTCGACCCTGTCGCCGCCGGAGCTTAATTGCTCGACCCTAGCCTAGCAGTTCGTACTCTCCGTCGATTGATTTGCAGGTAATGAAGTTTGATTTGTTAATTTTTGCACCGTTTGTGTGTCAGAGTTAATTATTATAGGCTTATAACCGAGCAGAGGAGAGTGTTGGATACTTTCTCCAAACATGACGATGTTTCAACTTCGAGTTTCCAATTGAAGACACGACAACGTTCCACTGCAGGATTCCTTTTCATATCACGACACCGTTTTTTCTTCAAGCTTCACCTCCTCAAAACGAAGCTGCGGAAACCTTATCTCTTCAATGGGTCGTCCCTTTCCTTCATCGCTTCCAGTCCCAGACATCCTCATTCAAGCTCATCTAAGAAATGCTCCCAAAAAGCATATCAACTTTCTCGATGCTCCAAGAACAGCTAGCACCTTGAGCTTCTCAAAAGTCAGCCTACCACAACGGATCTATCGGCGCATCTTATTTAAACACTCATTCCTGTCTGGAGACTTCACCGTTTAACAACCAGTCAAGCGCATGCAAGGATTGTAGAAGGGTTCCTCAATCGATCCATTCTTCAGTCTTCTCATCTACAAGTGAAGGGGTCTTCTGGGTAGATAGAAGTGGGAAGACGGTTCTTTTGGTTCAAGTGTTCTTGGGATTTCTTTATTTCCCATGTTTTCTTTCTTTTCATCCTTCATCCTTGCTCTGATTCCTAAGAAGATAGCTTTATGTAATTCCCATCCAAAGCAGTCATAATGACTGCATATTAGCTTTTCCTTTTTAATCTACAAGTATCCTCTTTCCATTTCTCATCTGTTAATCCAATTCAAAACCCTATATGGCTATATCAATCCTCTAATTCTCATAGAGCAGGCGTGTGAGTGTTGCAGGCTTGCAACCAAGCAGAGGAGCAAAGTCATGTGTTGTTATATATTTATATTTTGTTTTGCTTAATCGATTAACCTCACAACATCAAAATTTATTTATTAATATGTTCTATTGTGGTTTGCTTTTGGATTTTGCAGCTATGCTGGCTGTGTATCTTATTGCCGAGAGCAGAGGAGATGTTTTGTTCTTAAATAGGTAGTAGCTATTAGCTAGCAAGTCCAGCAGGAAAAACGGGTATCCGGCTAATAACCGATACCGCATGAATTCGGTATTCGGTTTACCGAGTTAAGTTCGGTATCGGCAAACGGTGAAGTTCTGATGATGTCCGGTATACCGGTAACCGGTTTAACCGGTTACCGACCGTTTACCAGCCCTATTTGGAACAAAAGAATTGATGGAAAATTAATTTTAGTGATCTTTGTATTGGAACCAATTACCAATTGATAAGCTTTAGAATTTCTAATTAATTTCTTTTGAACTAAAAACTAAAGGTTGTTATAAAATCAAAAAATAAATATTTATTATTACTAATCTATTTAGGAACTGAAATAAGTTTCATATCTATTAATTTAATTTATAATTCCAATTCACTTCATTACTTCTCCGACATCTTTCCTGAAAATAAAACCCTATCTTACTTGACCCAACGCTCCCTCAAACGAAAGCCGACTCATGGGGTTAAAGACAATTGTTAATATAGGGGATCGTGGGGACTTGAACACGTGACCTCATGGACAAACCAGGCTCTGATACCATGTCATAAACCAGTTGGTCCCAATAACTCGAGTTGTTGGGGAGAGACCTATGTATGGTACTTAACCACTTCCTTGCAATGAAAACACAAATATGAAATTTATTTTTCATTTTTGAAATTTTTTGCACACGAAAACACGGTGTGTTTTGCTGTCCAAATAATGACGCAGTTTCTTTATTACATAGGAACCTCAACCCCACGTACCACTTTGTGGCAACGGGGTCTACTAAACCTAGGGAGTACATGCATCAGCAATATTTTCAAGGCCTAGCACCCGATATTGGGGGAGTCCTTGTCTCTAGCACTCGCGGTGCCTCTAGGAACACTAATTAGTATAGCGGGGTTCGAACCTGAGACCTCACACATCTCAAATCCGAAAGACCACACTCCCGACCAACTCGGTTGTGTTACCTTTGGCATATGTAATTTATTACTTTATTCGTGAATACCCTTAGAAACTTTTTTTTTTTTAGTCCACCATTGCCCTACCGTATCAATGTATTTGTTTGACCGTTGAATCAAGTAAATCTGAACAATCACAAATGAAGTTTTGTAAAATATGAGTTTCCTATTCTATCCCCGATTGATGAACATTTATTCAATACTTGAAAAGGTCGGCGACGATGTTTTAGTACGGTCTACTCCTTTACATATATTAGTTACATTTCTGATTGAACACGTAACCAATGAATACAAGTTAACAACCAATTAAAGTCCAAAAAGATGAACACAATTTCGTTTCAGAAGACAGAAAGAAAGAAAAAATAATATATATATTATAATAATAGAACATGCAAACACTTAATTTAACCGCCAAGTCATCTAAAACAATAATTTACGCCGCCTAACGCAGCGCTGGCTTCGTCGAGAGAAGCATTTTTTTTGGATTCAACATCTGCCGCCCCCAAGTGTGAAACCAAGGCATTGAACTAAAATTTGCTTACCCAATACATTAATACAAAGAGCAAATGAAACAAAAACAAATACGTGGATTTGGTGTTGATTGTTGAAAGCTGACCCCTTTTTTCTTGAACTCTAAATTGCACTCGTATGAAGACTGGCATTTTGGTTTGGCCCCAATTCATCTGACGTGGACAGAGGAGATCCCAACTTCCAAATATTGTGAGTTTGTGACCAATAAATAAATTCAAAGCTTTAAGCTTCTATAAGCCAAAATAGCTTACTCAATGGCAAGTAGAAAGGAAGAATAAGAAATCGAGAAAATAAGACCAAGTTGTGTGGAATTGATACAAGATGTTGGAACAGAGTGAGGAACATGCCAACGCACACTTTACTCGCCTCGGAAATTTGGTCTGAGCTGTTTTTTCTGTCCAAACATTAGTTTGGTTTGGCTTCTTTCCCGACATTTGTTGTCGACGCTTACCCTACACTGCACAACACCGCACCACGTACGTATTATTATAATGACCTAGTAAAGAACAGAACTCTCCGGCCGTCATCACCGTCCAAATGCCGGCCTCCGCACAAAATTGACTAGAGGAGATACTTAGTACTTTGTCGTGCCATGTGTCAAGAACGTAACCCAAGTGGTTGATCATTAGTTATTATTATGTACTTAAGATGATAGATAGGGATGAAGTGAAATATATGAACAGTCCATAGGGATTGGGATTGGGATATGGATGAACCACATGAATCACGTTCAACTGAGATAGAAAATGTGGTTGTTTTGGGGCTGGCATGACATTATTGGGATGATCCCTTTTGGCTTTCCATTATTTCAACTTTGTTCCTCTAGCTGTTGTCGCTATAAGCCTGTCTGTCAGTGCACATGGCTTTCAATCACTAGTTCAGTTCGCCTCATTTATATGGTGCCCAAACGATTTTGGCCCACGAATAGCTATGTCCTTAACAATCAAAAAACGAAGAAGAACGAATTATTGGGCTGCAAAATCAGGGTCGAGATAGTATTTAGTATTTACACCTACCATACTGTCTGGTCCAATTCAAAAATCCTACATCCTATCCTCCTATCCTACTATACATATATGGAGATTCTTCTCCGCAAGTCACTTCATTCCCTATTTCCAGTTACCTGCGCGGAGAACAAAAGGACCCTTTGGTCTTTTGCTTTAATTTACATGGGCTAGCCTCTAATTAGTTTCACCTACGGCATAAATAAACACAAGTGTAATGGAGCTCTACTTATGCCGGGTGACATTACTTAATGGACTTAGGCGGGTGAGAGAAATTCTTGGGAAAAGTTTATGGGTCCGGATTCCCTCAGTAACCAATACATAAGTAACCATCAGTAACCCTTTCCCATGGCCCCCACGTGTCAGCCTTTTTCTTTTATTAAAATTCAACACGGAGGGGTAATAGGGTAAATTGTACCCCTATTTAATTCTGACGCTGACGCTCTGACGCGGATCCCACTCTCCCACCCCACCTAGTTCTCCTCTCTTTTACTCTTTGTTTTATTATTAGAAAAAAGTACATTATTTCCTCTCACTCATCTATAATAAAAATGAATCTAATCATCCTAGCTATCTTTGTTCAAATTTCAACTCAAATTAAATGGTGATTTTTTCGTTAAATAATTTAGTGCGAAAGACATTAATTACAAATATGAAATTTATTATCACTGTCTACTATCATGGTAAAACATGGTAAAATACATTGAATTTTTTTTTACAAATCTAACTACCATACAATACCAGTATACCACATGGTATAACGTCGTAAAACATGCTACGGAAATTTAAAAATCTATTTACCATATCATACCATTTGGTATAACATGCTAAAATAAAATTACAAATCCAACTAACACCACATGGTAAAACATGTTATGGAAAATTATAAATCTGACTACCATACAATACCACCATAGTAGAACATGGTTAATCGAATGAACACAAATTAATTATAATTACCATACAATACCACATGGTATGAGAAGGTAAAACCATACAAAAATAATATAAATCTAATTACAACCCTTTACAACCATAGTAAAACACGATATCCATAAAAATACATTTCGTTACCACACTTTACCATATGGTATAGACACTATACCACATGGTATGAGAAGGTAAAACCATACAAAAATAATATAAATCTAATTACAACCCTTTACAACCATAGTAAAACACGATATCCATAAAAATACATTTCGTTACCACACTTTACCATATGGTATAGACACTTTACCATATGGTATATACACATTACCATATGATATATACACATTACCTTATGGTATAGTGTGGTATATACACATTACCATATGGTATATACAAATTACCATATGGTATAATGTGGTATATACACATTACCATATGGTATAGTGTGGTAATCTCAGTATATATATACAATTACGACTCTCTTCACTTTCTTCTCTAACTTCATTGTCTTCTAACTCTTTTTTCTCAGAATTGGAGTCGATTACCACCCACTACCACCATGATAAAACTCGTGAACATAAAGATACATTTAGTTATCACACATTACCATATGATATAGTGTGGTAATATCAATATACACTACCTAAAAGGAAGAAAAACAGAAGGAGGGAGAGACAAAAAAAACTCGTCTTATGTCTCCTCTCATTTCTCCTCTGCAATCAAGAAAACCAAATGCAACAAAAAAAGAGGAGGAAGATCGGAATTGAAAATACACAAACAAATACTAAAATATAAAACATGCAAACTTAACTCACATAGATCCGTCCCTCTCTTGGTCAATATGGAACGTCATCTATTTTGAGGCCGAGAAAAGAAAGAACATAAGGAAGAAGCAGCTGCAAAGAAGAAGGATTTGGAGCGTCGCCATATTTTGAGACATGATGCTGCAATTTTTCTTTGTCAATTGTTGAAGAAAAAAATAAAGAACAAAAGAAAGGAACCTATCTAGATCTGGGAAAAGGAGTTTGGAAGAGAGAATGAAGAGAGAAGGAAGAGAGGAAGGGAAATAGAAAAGAGGAAGGAAGAGAAAAGTCTGGTTTCTCTTTCCTCCGTAAAAATAATTATATAAATGCTAGAAAAGTAGAAAAAGACAAGAAATAAAATTCAAAAATCGGACAAAAATGCCACTGGCCATCACCGCATTAACCACAACCACACGATCAGCCCGGCCCAGATCTACGATCCTAAGGTGGTTACTCACGGGTGAGTAACAAAGGGTTACTCACCCTATCCTAAGCCAAAGTTTATATAATTGATAATGATAAAATTTTGTAATATATGTTGAAACTTTACTTTGTTAACTATCAAACTAATAACCAATTTATAATGATTGTTGGACTGTATGTATTGAAAACTATTTGAGTTTCAAAATAAGCGATTAATTGTATACTTTATGAATTAGATTACTTTATTTTTACGAACGGCTCATATTTGCGCACTTAATCCACATATTGATAATTTGTTACCTTACAAATTGTTTCATGTGTTCTTTCTTTGTCATTGACCCTGCTCTTATACTTTCGTGACATATCTCTATTGAAACGTTGTTGATATTTTACAAAACTTAGTATCATTTTCCTACTCACTCACCAAATGTGTTTGTTGATGTGACTTGAATCGGACTATCAGCCGCTATGACTGGTAGTCGGGGGTCTCACTGTTATTTGGGTTCGGGTTCTGGGCCTGGTCTGTAACCGTTTCCTTTGCCAAATTGGATTAGGTTTAGACCCACATGGAGAAGTACTATAAACACTTCTCATACTCCTCTGTAATCTATAATCTCCTCGATATAGTGAAACTGGCTCTCTCTCGCCCGTGGACGTAGCTAACAAACATCGTGTTAGTGAACCACGTAAATCGTGTGTCTGTGTTTTTCGATTCTCGCTTTTGTATTCTTGCTTTGTCGATTCCGGCAATTTCCCGATCCGTAGCAGCGCGTTTATAACAAGTGGTATCAGAGCCGCGGCTGGAAATCAGGCTAGGGTTTTTGATTCAGAAGAATGACGTCGGTGAACATGAAGATCGAAAAGTTCACGGGGAAGAACAGCTTCGCTATATGGCAGATCAAGATGCAGGCTTTATTAAAACAGCAAGGGTTGTGGGGGCCGCTGTCTGCGAAACAGAAGAAGGCAGCGGTCGATGACGATGAGTGGAATACCCTGGAGGAGAAGGCCCACTCAACCATCATGTTATCGTTGTATGATGACGTCATCATTGAAGTCGCTGCTGAGAAGACTGTCGCGGGCTTGTGGTTGAAACTAGAGAGTCTGTACATGACTAAGTCTCTAACCAACAAGCTGCATCTCAAGCAACGGTTGTTCAGCTTGAAGATGCAAGCAGGTACGCCTTTGAGGGAACATCTTGAACAGCTTAACTCTATTTTGCTGGATCTGCGTAATATAGATGTTCAAGTTGATGACGAGGATGCTGCCCTAATCCTACTAGTTTCTTTGCCGAGTTCATATGAGAATTTTGTTGATTCTTTTATTGCTGGAAAAGAAAGCGTGTCGTTGGAGGATGTCAGGTCTGCTCTTCATACGAGAGAGATCAGACATAAGGCGTCTGGATCTGGTACAGGTGGTGAGGCATCGGGTTTGGATGTTACAGGTGGAAAGGGAAAGAAGAAATCTGGTAAAGGGAATTTGAACAAGAATTCCTAGGGTCCCGGTCCACAGCCAGGTGATGCTTGTCACAACTGTAAGGAAGTGGGGCATTGGAAGTACAATTGTCCCAAGAGAAGAGGGCAACAGAAGAAACAAGGTTCAATTGCCGTGGCAGAAGTGGACAACAGTTCTGAAGACGATCTCGCCTTGGCTGTAGATGAGAAGGCACATCGTGGCGATGTGTGGTTTCTGAATACTGCAGCCTCATACCATATGTCTCCGAACATGGATTGCTTCACAACCTACGAGCAGCTAGATGGTGGTAACATGGTCATGGCAAATGGAGCTGTCTGCAAGGTTGTTGGAATCGGGTCCATAAAGGTTCGGGCACATGATGGTTCATTCTGTATCGTGAATGATGTCAGGCATGTTCCACGAATGACAAAGAACTTGATCTCCTTGAGTCTACTCGACAGCAAGGGTTTCAGTTTCAAAGGAAAAGGTGGAGTTGTGTATGTCTGCAAAGGTTTAAGAAGGTGCTGAAGGGCGTGAAGCGTGGGACCTTGTATGCATTACAAGGGTCTGCGTTGTCTGGTTCTGCTGCAGTTGCATCGTCTCAGGTTCATCAGAATGATATGACCACTCTCTGGCATATGAGACTGGGGCATATGAGCGAACGGGGGATGCAAGTTCTATCGAAGAGGGATCTTCTTTGCGGGCACAAGGTGCAGAATTTGGAATTCTGTGAGCATTGTGTGTTTGGGAAGCTATATCGCAACAAGTTTCCCAAGAAGGGTATCCACCAGACGAAGGGGATACTGGATTACCTCCACTCCGACTGTTGGAGTCCTTCACAAGTTGAATCCATTAGAGGCAACATGTATTTTCTATCTATTATTGATGATTATTCGAGATTTACTTGGATTTTCATGATGAAACAGAAAAGTGAGGCTTTCACGAAGTTCAAGCAGTGGAAGACATTGGTGGAGAATCAGACCGGGAAGAAGATCAAGAAGCTGCGAACGGACAATGGTCTGGAATTCTCTAATTCTGAGTTCAATGAATTCTGCAAGGATGAAGGGATTGCCCATCATCGGACTGTGAGAGATACACCCCAGCAGAATGGCGTTGCAGAAAGGATGAACCAGACATTGTTGGAGAGAGCACGGTGCATGCTCTCTAATGCTGGACTAGAGAGAAGATTCTAGGCAGAAGCAGTGAACATGGCGTGCTTCCTGATCAACCGTGGACCTCACACAGGTATCGAGTTGAAGACTCCTTATGAGGTGTGGTATGGTAAGCCTGCTGATTACTCCTCATTGAAAGTTTTTGGGTGTCCTGTTTATTATCATGTGGATGAGTGAACATGGCGTTCTTCCTGATCAACCGTGGACCTCACACAGGTATCGAGTTGAAGACTCCTTATGAGGTGTGGTATGGTAAGCCTGCTGATTACTCCTCACTGAAAGTTTTTGGGTGTCCTGTTTATTATCATGTGGATGAGGGTAAACTGAACCCAAGGGAAAAGAAGGGTGTATTTGTGGGTTACTGAGATAGAGTTAAGGGATTTCGAGTCTGGTCACCTTCTGAGCATCGAGTTATACTCAGTAGAAATGTGATATTTGATGAGAAGTCTATGTTTAACCCCATGTTGAAGGTTACTGTTGTTGAAGGTAGAAGGAATGTTGATAAGTAGGTGGAGCTGCAAACTCTCAATGAGAGTGAGTTTGAGCACCAAGGTGGAGAATATCAACATGAGGATGTTTCTACAGAGCCAGAAACTTCAAGGTCCAGTGCAAGAGCTCAACAGTCTATAGCTTCCGATAGACCAAAGAGAGCGACTGCAGGAGTACCTCTAGAGAGGTATGGTTTGGAGGACATGGTGGCGTATTCATTTCAGGTTGTTGAAGAAGTGGATGCAGGTGAGCCACAGTCCTATAGCGAAGCTGATCAGTGGCTTGCCGCAATGGGAGATGAGATGGAATCCCATGACAGGAATCAGACTTGGGAGCTAGTTAAACAACAAACAAGTGGATCTACAAGAAGAAGGAAAGAATCACTTCTAAAGAGGGCATGAAATTTAAAGCTCGGGTGGTTGCACGAGGCTTCTCACAGAGGGAAGGAGTTGACTACAATGAGATTTTCTCACCAGTGGTCAGACATACTTTGATCAGAGTGCTACTAGCAATAGTGGCCCATTATGACTTGGAGCTCGAGCAGCTAGACGTGAAGACAGCTTTCCTACATGGAGAGTTGGAGGAAGAAATTTACATGACTCAGCCAGAAGGATTCCAGGTTCCGGGAAAAGAAGACTATGTTTGTAAGCTGAAGAAGTCCTTGCATGGACTTAAGCAATCTCCGATGCAGTGGTACAAGAGATTTGACAGTTACATGCTTGAGCTGGGCTACAGCAGAAGTCCATATGATTGTTGTGTGTATCACAACAAGGTGGAGGATGGTTCGATGATCTATCTTGTTCTGTATGTAGATGATATGCTCATAGCTGCGAGGTCGAAGTCTGATATCCAGAAGTTAAATGGGCTTCTTAGTGCTAAGTTTGAGATGAAGGATTTGGGAGCTGCTCAGAAGATCTTGGGTATGGAGATTTACAAGGACGAGTCGAAGAAGAAGCTTTTCTTGTCATAGAAGAGCTACATCCAGAAGATACTGTCGAGGTTTGGCATGTCTTCAGCAAAGCCCTTAAATACTCCTAGTGCTTCAAATGTTCATCTATCCTCAGATTATGCACCCCAGTCAGAGGCTGAGAAGGAGTACATGTCGAGAGTCTCATATGCTAGTGCAGTAGGTAGCTTGATGTGCACTATGGTATGCACTAGACCTGATCTTGCACATGTTGTTAGTGTTGTCAGCAGGTTTATGATACAATCTGGGAAGGAGCATTGGCAGGCTGTGAAGAGGATCTTCCGGTACCTTAAGGGTACACCTGATGTGGGGATTAGCTTCGGAAGTGATACAGAGTGCTTGGTGTCTGGGTATTCTGACTCGGACTATGCTGGAGATGTTGACACGAGGAGATCGATGATCGGTTATGTATTCACTCTTGGGAGTTCTGTAGTGAGCTGGAAGGTAACTTTGCAGTCGACGGTGACATTGTCTACTACTGAGGCAGAGTATATGGCGTCGATAGAAGCTGCTAAGGAATGAATATGGTTGAAGGGACTGGTTGGTGATCTGGGTCTACATCATGATCAGGCAGTGGTGTATTGCGACAGTTTGAGTGCAATATGCTTGGCCAAGGATCAAGTCCACCATGAGAGGACTAAGCACATCGACGTGAGGTATCATTTCTTGAGGACAGAGAAGAGGATTAAGGTGAAGAAGGTTGGCACCGCGGATAATCCTGCTGAGATGTTCACGAAGCCAGTTCCAACACGGCTTGGACTTGCTGAATGTCTTGAGTGGGTGACTCTGCCCTGCGGGGCATTGATGGCCGGAAAGAGAGAGAAGGAGCAGAGTACATCAGAGATTTCAGAGGAAGAGGATTCAAGTCAAGGTGGAGATTTGTTGATGTGACTTGAATCGGACTATCAGCCGCTACGGCTGGTGGTCGGGGGTCTCGCTGTTATTTGGGTTCAGGTTCTGGGCCTGGTCTGTAACCGTTTCCTTTGCCAGATTGGATTAGGTTTAGACCCACATGGAGAAGTACTATAAATACTTCTCATACTCCTCTGTAATATGTAATCTCCTCGATATAGTGAAACTGGCTCTCTCTCGCCCGTGGACGTAGTTAACACACATCGTGTTAGTGAACCACGTAAATCATGTGTCTGTGTTTTTCGATTCTCGCTTTAGTATTCTTGCTTTGTCGATTCCGGCGATTTCCCGATCCGTAGCAGAGCGTTTATAACAGTGTTAATATGTAGTAAAATTTTAATCTTTTCAATTAATGTATATTCATGATTGTGGAAGGTTTCAATTGTATTTAAGTGCTACAATTCTTCAGTCTTGCTTCTAAATTCCCTTTTCATATTTTATTAGGAAATAATATGCATGATTAGATGTGCTAAAATTCTTATATTTTCATCACCACTATTTATTTATTAGTAGATAAATATATGAAATTGAAAATAATTTGGAATTTCAATTTTTTAATTTATCTGTTGCTAACGTGGCAGTGAGCTGGAGCGTTGACCGTTAGTCAACAATGTTGACCATCTAAATTGATGGTCAAAACATGCATCCGCCCAAGCTAGACTATATTGTGTATAGTTGAGGCCAAGATAACAATTTTTAAAACCACTAGCCAAAAGTAGATTATTGGGTATAGTTCGGGCCAATTTAAGGTATTAACCCATATTATTGATAAGCCTATTTTTTTCTTCAGGGTATTGATATTTGTGTGCAAATTCCCAAGTTGGAAAATTAGGATTTTCAACATATGTTTCTTGATCATAGATTTAGACTACCAAGTTTAATTTCATCAAACAATAGAGATTGACAAAAAGTGCGGCCAAATGAAATTTCTTTCATGTTTGAATTACTAATCTCAATTTAAATTTACTTAAATTTGATGTGGATACAACAAAATTAACCTTAAATTTACTTAAATTTGATGTGGATACAACAAAATTAACCTTAAAATTTCATTCCGCATATGTTGGTTGCCAACTTTTTCCGTATTTGGGGTATTGATATCTACTTGACTCACATGATAAGTTACCCGCAAGGGTTTTAACTAAAACTTCCCAAATATGTAGCTCTTTCAACTTTCAATTAAAAATAGCATGTATTACTTAACTCTAATCAGAAATCTAATATACAATTTGGGTACAGGGGATTGGTTAATTACGAAGGTAAATCTATTTGATAGAGTAGTAACCCAATTAAAATGTTATCCTTGCAAATGCGGATTATTGCCCTCTCATCCTGGCCATTACATCAATGTATGTCGTTCATACAATGGTAAAGATACATCTTTATTACTTTATAATTAATCCAACCATTTAAAATAAATTAATCACGATTAGTTAAACAACCATCAAATTTGCAGGAGACAAGAGCATTTCTCCTCATATGGAGCAACCTTGATGCTAGCAAATCCAAGAAATACGTAAGTCATTAATTTTAGACCAAAGTGAAATTCACGACAATTTACTAAACAAAAAAGAGATTAGTTATCATTTTCTTTTTTTTTTAAGTGACAGAGATGCACCACATTCTCCTGTGAAAGCACAAAAGATCCGAACAGCTAATCCAAATCAAAATGTACAAGAGCTAAATCAATTAAAAATTAATAAGGGAGAGGAGGTAAGTATTTGTTTCAATTAAAAACTCATTACCTATCAAATACTAACACTTTCTGCAATACATAGCAAAATATGTATTCCATCAAACGCATAGTTATCAGAGTTAAGAATGGATGGTGTTAAAATGGATGGAAAGTGTGTCCATAAAATTCGAAGAAGAGTGAGACGAGTACTTTAGTGGAAACTGTACATATACCCACCACATGTTTTGCTTTTGAATGTCAATAATCTAAATTCACAATGCTAATGCATGAGAACAAGAATGAGACTGTTTAACGGATATGATACTAGAGATGATGATGTGTTGTTGAGAAAAAGGAAGACTTTTTCGCGAGGGAGATATAGGTACGGTGATGGGGAGCAAGAAAATATCATGGATGTAGTTGATTATCTGGACGAAGTGGATTCTACTCCAATAAAATAGATGATTTGTATTTGTCATACATTACCATTAAATTTTGGTGCTTGACTCGCTAAAACACAACACCTAACAAAGGCCAAGTGTAACCAATGAAAGGGACTGCAGTATAGTGGCTCAAGTGATAAATATCGAATCCACGGGTCTCTAGAGTTACTATTACTCAGCTTCAGTTTATTATTTAGCAAACCAAATTAAGATGAAAGAACTAAAACTACTCTAGCAAACTACAGTTAAAGTTAATCTAATTACAGGTTGGGAACTCACTTAGGTATGATTCCCCCTAGCCACTAGCCAGATTAACGATTGATGATCTCTAACCTGTTTCACTTTCATTCACAATGCGGAGAATCCTTGACTAGATCTTGAGTCTCGACTAAAGGAACAAGGCCCTCTTGAGTCAATTGCCTAGAGGGACGTATCCTTCTCTAGAACAACTGATCAAGGCGTTCTGAACTAGACTCCCTCTATCGAAAGAGGTTCTCAATCGATACAAAGCAGTGAATCAACCCTCGACTAAAGCAATCGATCCACTACTATCAATCTATGGTGCTCTATTGACCTAATCAGGTATTCCCTCTCATAGGATCAAAGCAGAATCAATAATCTCGACTAAAGCAGAATTGAATCATGAAAACATGCATAGATTGAATATGAACTCAAGATTATCCAGTCAGAGTACTCATACAATCATCCAATCAAACAAACATAGCTAGGGTTCCTCAAAACCTAAGTGAAGGGAAGTTACTCCATAGAGAAGAGAGAGACTGCAGTAAGAATCTTCAGATGATCAGTCTTCAAGTCCGGGCTTGTTCCTCGAGCTTCCAAGGCAAAGAAATCCTCCAATTCTACTCCAAGAATGCCCTCAAATCGCCCTCTCTCTCTTTGGTTCGTCCCTTGGGTGTTTGGGATCCAAAACCCAGCTCTCCTCCTCCTTTGGCTCGAATTTGGGTTAAAAACAGCCATTCCCGACTCGCACGGCCAGGGTGCACGGCCGTGCACATCACCATTCTGGCCGTGCACCTCAAAACGCGGCGTATCAATTAGTTGAACCTCAGCCAACTCGCACGGCCAAACTGGTCACTTGCACGACCGTGCGTGGCCACGCACAATCCCGTGCGTGCCCACGCACAATCCCGCACGGCCAAACTGGTCACTTGCACGGCCGTGCGTGGCCACGCACAATCCCGTGCGTGCCCACGCACGATCCCGCACGGCCAAACTGGTCAATTGCACGGCCGTGCCGGTTGTGGGTGTGCCCGTGCGACTTCCTCAGAACCTCGCCATGCGTCCGATCCTCGTCCCATCGACCCCAGACTCGCTCCTAAGCCTTCATTCACGTCCTAGGACCTGAAATATCACAAACAAGCACAACCTACCGTGAAATCGGCCTAAAGCACGAGAATCAACACCTCAAACGGTGTAAGAATGGGGGTAAAAACATGTGTAAATGACGGTCTATCAAACTCCCCCACACTTAACCGTTTGCTTGTCCCCAAGCAAACCTAACTCAAACCAATGCAACTCTCCAGACCTCTATAGCAACAAACACCCCAGATCGTAGGTAGAGGACTTCCTAGATCATTTAGCAACTTACGAGGTCAACCGAAACACAAGTCATCTCATAGCTTCTTCGGCGAGAGCACTAGTATCGAGTCGGCATCATGGCAAATAGTGAACAGAGGACAAATGAATTGTGGATGAAGAGATTCTCAAAAACAAAGGATCATGGACTCACATTTTTCAAGGTGCTCTATTTTCTTCTTGAAGATAGTTGGAACCCCTTTTCTTTCTGTTTTGCTTGTTTTCTGTTATTTTTTTTCCTTTTTTTTTTCTTTCAAGGGTCCCAACCTGCTCTTACCGGCCATGCCAGGAGCGGATGTCTCGAGCCTCGTGCGGGGGAAAGACATGTAAGGGGGCTGGAGGTAGTAGGTGGAAATTGGGAACGAATTCCCGTCTCCCCTTACACACTTTCGCCCTATTCGCACGGGAGACGTTATTTTGAAGCACATTTTCGAGCACCTGTTACTTTCAAAACATGATACAAGAGTCCATGACAGGTAGAGAATCCACAACACCACACAATTCAAGGGTCCTAAGATCACTAATTCACTCAATCAACCAACTCAATATGAAGAAGACATGAGACTTCTTAAATGCATCAACATCCTCCATAGTGCTACACTACCTCCCTAGGTTGCATATTACTGTAAAGACTGTCAATTCAAAGCATACTGAGCAGGCAATTGCAAGGAAACACGTACTTGGAGCCCTCAAATTTAAAAATTTGGACAGCGGACTAGGCTCCAAGCACACAAACAGCCAAACATTCACCCGCATACATAATCGAACATCCCCCCACACTTAAGCACGACATTGTCCTCAATGGAGGAAAGATAAGGAGGGTAGAACGAAGTTACCAGATCAAGGGTGAATGATGATGAACGGGTCAGGCGGTGCATTCCAGAAAGAGAGAGTAATCAGAACACAAACACCACACAAAATCTCACAAAGGTTGAGTTATTGACTCTAAAATCAAATAACAAAACTGACTCAACCGAGGAGAAATAGAGAAAGAAATGCAAACCGACTGGTTGGGTTGCCTCCCAACAAGCGCTTCTTTCACGTCGTGAGCCGGACGATGGCTCCTAAGTTTCGGTCCATGCTAGAACCTCCTTGAAGTTGAGGTTCTCGTCGATGAGGTGGAGTCTCAAGTCATGAGCATGTGATGTGGCAGGTGATGAAGGCTCATGTACTTGATGCAGATGAAGTCTCCACCCTCGAGACCTCTTCTTCTCTTCTCTCGTCTCATTGCCCCAAACCAGATATGACAGTATCGATTGGCCACCATCGCGTCCACCAAGAGGGACTGATGTCGATGTGGCCTTGGTCTGGCAAAGAGACACTGCAAATGGGTCCTTGCTAAGCAGTTCCTCGAAGTTTGGTGGAGATATCACATGTAACTCATGGCCGGTGCAAGCCTCTTCCACCTCAACTTCGTCCTCAGCCTGGACACCAATCGCCTCTTCAACCTCCCTTCCTTCTTCATGTGGTATCACCCCTGGGAAATGATCAAGAACTCCTCCAGCTTCACTTTCGTCATCCTCCACAACTTCTTTCTGCACCCTTTCTTGCTCTTCTTCTTCTAGCACGGATTGGAGAGCAAGTTGCCAAGCAATTTCTTTCATGAGATCTTCTTGCATCTCCTCACTCATGCCCGCCTCTTCAAAGCTCAGTTTGGGGTGTGGGAAGGTGTGGTCGGCTACGACATGACAGGCCTGATCATGATCATCACGGGAGCTCTCCGTGACAACTTCAGTGTGTTCCACAATGCCCTTGTAGCCTTCTTCTTCCTCCTCCTCTTCTTGTATGGTAGCAGAAGGGTGATCTGGAGCAGGTTGCGCCCAAGATCGCTCAAGATCATCGACGCTCTTCTTAAGGCTCAGGAGGATCTCATCTGTTTCACGATAGGCCTGGACACACTGATCCATCCTGGAGCATATTCTCTCACAGTCTCGAGCATACTTCTCCATGAGCAACTCCAGTGCCGATGGCCCTTCTGGTTGTGGGAGAAATTCTTCTTGATAATGAGGTTGTTCTTGATATGCCCAGGGGTCCGGTTGTTCTCCGTAGTAAGGGGGTTGGTACTGGAACCCGAATCCATAGTCTTCTCCGCCTTGATTGCTCCAGGGAGTCTCGGGGTAATACCACCCAGATGGTGGTGGATACCCCCAATGATTGGAGAAGCCATTAGGATCCATGATTCAGATCTGCACCAACAAAAACAAAAACACCCAAGTGAAAAGCAAGGGTGGAAAAGAAAAGAAAAACGCTAAAGTAACAAACTTCTGCCTTTCCTAATACTCTAGAAAGTCCCCGGCAACGGCGCCAAAAACTTGACTCGCTAAAACACAACACCTAACAAAGGCCAAGTGTAACCAATGAAAGGGACTGCAGTATAGTGGCTCAAGTGATAAATATCGAATCCACGGGTCTCTAGAGTTACTATTACTCAGCTTCAGTTTATTATTTAGCAAACCAAATTAAGATGAAAGAACTAAAACTACTCTAGCAAACTACAGTTAAAGTTAATCTAATTACAGGTTGGGAACTCACTTAGGTATGATTCCCCCTAGCCACTAGCCAGATTAACGATTGATGATCTCTAACCTGTTTCACTTTCATTCACAATGCGGAGAATCCTTGACTAGACCTTGAGTCTCGACTAAAGGAACAAGGCCCTCTTGAGTCAATTGGCTAGAGGGACGTATCCTTCTCTAGAACAACTGATCAAGGCGTTCTGAACTAGACTCCCTCTATCGAAAGAGGTTCTCAATCGATACAAAGCAGTGAATCAACCCTCGACTAAAGCAATCGATCCACTACTATCAATCTATGGTGCTCTATTGACCTAATCAGGTATTCCCTCTCATAGGATCAAAGCAGAATCAATAATCTCGACTAAAGCAGAATTGAATCATGAAAACATGCATAGATTGAATATGAACTCAAGATTATCCAGTCAGAGTACTCATACAATCATCCAATCAAACAAACATAGCTAGGGTTCCTCAAAACCTAAGTGAAGGGAAGTTACTCCATAGAGAAGAGAGAGACTGCAGTAAGAATCTTCAGATGATCAGTCTTCAAGTCCGGGCTTGTTCCTCGAGCTTCCAAGGCGAAGAAATCCTCCAATTCCACTCCAAGAATGCCCTCAAATCGCCCTCTCTCTCTTTGGTTCGTCCCTTGGGTGTTTGGGATCCAAAACCCAGCTCTCCTCCTCCTTTGGCTCGAATTTGGGTTAAAAACAGCCATTCCCGACTCGCACGGCCAGGGTGCACGGCCGTGCACATCACCATTCTGGCCGTGCACCTCAAAACGCGGCGTATCAATTAGTTGAACCTCAGCCAACTCGCACGGCCAAACTGGTCACTTGCACGGCCGTGCGTGGCCACGCACAATCCCGTGCGTGCCCACGCACAATCCCGCACGGCCAAACTGGTCACTTGCACGGCCGTGCGTGGCCACGCACAATCCCGTGCGTGCCCACGCACGATCCCGCACGGCCAAACTGGTCAATTGCACGGCCGTGCGGGTTGTGGGTGTGCCCGTGCGACTTCCTCAGAACCTCGCCATGCGTCCGATCCTCGTCCAATCGACCCCAGACTCGCTCCTAAGCCTTCATTCACGTCCTAGGACCTGAAATATCACAAACAAGCACAACCTACCGTGAAATCGGCCTAAAGCACGAGAATCAACACCTCAAACGGTGTAAGAATGGGGGTAAAAACATGTGTAAATGACGGTCTATCAGTGCTAAATGAAGTGCAGGAAAACAAAGAAGAGACTATCGAAATTCTAGAGGAAAAAAATAGGCAATTGGTAATGGAGATAAATGTTTTACAAAGGAGATGTATATATTGTTATTAGTGGAGATGATGTTGTTACTCATGGTCAAGGAAACACAAATAAGTCTAAAGAAAACATTTAGTAATCTTGATAATGAGGAGTAAATAAAATGTTGATTTTCATTTTTTGTATAAGTCGGTTACCTTGCATGAGGTTTGTCTTTCGTTTTTTACATAATTTTAGTTTATGCGTTTGTTAGAATGTAGGAAAACACTATAATGTTGATTCTTTTGAATGGTTAAAGACCTATAACAATTTGGATTCTTTTATACTACCAATCCATTTGAATAATTTAGATTTTATTATACTACCAAATATACATGTATCTCGCATGGTACTGAACTAACGCGATTGAAGATTGTATTCGGCCAACTGGCCGGGTCCCTGACTAGTATTGGATATGGACAGTAGCGGAGATAGGTTCAGCAAGAAGGAGATATTATCCACTCTCAATTTTAAAATATAGGTAAAATTACATATAAATATTTTACAAATTTAGGAAATAGACTAGTTGTTAAGGGCTGAGCCCCCTCACCAATTACCACTATTCAAAATCAGCCTATCCAGTGGCGGACCCATGAATTTTACATAGGGGTGTCCTCTTTCAAAAAATAAATTAAAACAAAAATAATAATTAATAAAAATTAAATAATTCTTAAATAAGAAAATGTCCAACTCGTACAAGTCAATGATGTATTTTTCATATTCTGAAAAAATTGTAAAATACACTTGGTGTCTACACTGCTCAACAAAGTTGTTTCGGTATATCCTACTAGACAATCATTCAATAACTGAAGCATATTCGACTTTTAAATTTGTTCTTGATTTAACTCAAAGCTGAAAAGACACTTTTAACACTTGTCGTACAACCATAAAATTAGTATAAATTAAGTGTAACTTGTAAATAGATTAATTATTAGGTTTTGAAAATAATTAAAGATAAATAGAAAATAAGGTTTTGCTATTACACACTCTTCAGAATAGAACAACAAAAAAGTTGTAGCCTAATGGAGATTATATTTATTAATAATAGTAGTGTCCCGGTTTGAATTACCCAAACTACCACTTATATTCCCATACGTAAACTACAAACGAGAGTAGGATAATAGTTTTTTCAAATTTTAGGGTGTACCGGACTATTAATTATAATTTTTGTCCATACATAAATTACCACCGGTATTTTTTTTGTACACATCAAAATAAATTACCATCGGTGATTGATGAGGGTGAAAAGCGATGGGTAAATAGCTTGGTTGGACAATTCATGGATCGTCCGGCTTCCTTGTCTTCAATTCATTTCTGGGCGAATTGGATCTGGGGGCGAGACGGGATGGTGCGAGTGTCGTGGTTGGGGGATCGATTGGTGCTGTTTCAGTTTCCTAATGCTGAAGTCTGTCGTTGGGTATTTGAAGGTGGTCCATGGCATCACCGCGAGAACATGGTCCTGCTTAGGAAATGGGAGCCAGGTATCCAACCTCTAGCCATCGATAATTCTGCTGTTCCAGTCTGGGTTCGTCTATCGAATTTGTCGTCTGAGTTAACAAAGCCGGACGATCCATGAACTGTCCAACCAAGCTATTTACCCATTGCTTTTCACCCTCATCAATCACCGATGGTAATTTATTTTGATGTGTACAAAAAAAATACCGGTGGTAATTTATGTATGGAAAAAAATTATAATTAATAGTCCGGTACACCCTAAAATTTGAAAAAACTATTATCCTACTCTCGTTTGTAGTTTACGTATGAGAATATAAGTGGTAGTTTGGGTAATTCAAACCGGGACACTACTATTATTAATAAATATAATCTCCATTAGGCTACAACTTTTTTGTTGTTCTATTCTGAAGAGTGTGTAATAGCAAAACCTTATTTTCTATTTATCTTTAATTATTTTCAAAACCTAATAATTAATCTATTTACAAGTTACACTTAATTTATACTAATTTTATGGTTGTACGACAAGTGTTAAAAGTGTCTTTTCAGCTTTGAGTTAAATCAAGAACAAATTTAAAAGTCGAATATGCTTCAGTTCTTGAATGATTGTCTAGTAGGATATACCGAAACAACTTTGTTGAGCAGTGTAGACACCAAGTGTATTTTACAATTTTTTCAGAATATGAAAAATACATCATTGACTTGTACGAGTTGGACATTTTCTTATTTAAGAATTATTTAATTTTTATTAATTATTATTTTTGTTTTAATTTATTTTTTGAAAGAGGACACCCCTATGTAAAATTCATGGGTCCGCCACTGGATAGGCTGATTTTGAATAGTGGTAATTGGTGAGGGGGCTCAGCCCTTAACAACTAGTCTATTTCCTAAATTTGTAAAATATTTATATGTAATTTTACCTATATTTTAAAATTGAGAGTGGATAATATCTCCTTCTTGCTGAACCTATCTCCGCTACTGTCCATATCCAATACTAGTCAGGGACCCGGCCAGTTGGCCGAATACAATCTTCAATCGCGTTAGTTCAGTACCATGCGAGATACATGTATATTTGGTAGTATAATAAAATCTAAATTATTCAAATGGATTGGTAGTATAAAAGAATCCAAATTGTTATAGGTCTTTAACCATTCAAAAGAATCAACATTATAGTGTTTTCCTACATTCTAACAAACGCATAAACTAAAATTATGTAAAAAACGAAAGACAAACCTCATGCAAGGTAACCGACTTACACAAAAAATGAAAATCAACATTTTATTTACTCCTCATTATCAAGATTACTAAATGTTTTCTTTAGACTTATTTGTGTTTCCTTGACCATGAGTAACAGCATCATCTCCACTAATAACAATATATACATCTCCTTTGTAAAACATTTATCTCCATTACCAATTGCCTATTTTTTTCCTCTAGAATTTCAATAGTCTCTTCTTTGTTTTCCTGCACTTCATTTAGCACCAAAATTTAATGGTAATGTATGACAAATACAAATCATCTATTTTATTGGAGTAGAATCCACTTCGTCCAGATAATCAACTACATCCATGATATTTTCTTGCTCCCCATCACCGTACCTATATCTCCCTCGCGAAAAAGTCTTCCTTTTTCTCAACAACACATCATCATCTCTAGTATCATATCCGTTAAACAGTCTCATTCTTGTTCTCATGCATTAGCATTGTGAATTTAGATTATTGACATTCAAAAGCAAAACATGTGGTGGGTATATGTACAGTTTCCACTAAAGTACTCGTCTCACTCTTCTTCGAATTTTATGGACACACTTTCCATCCATTTTAACACCATCCATTCTTAACTCTGATAACTATGCGTTTGATGGAATACATATTTTGCTATGTATTGCAGAAAGTGTTAGTATTTGATAGGTAATGAGTTTTTAATTGAAATAAATACTTACCTCCTCTCCCTTATTAATTTTTAATTGATTTAGCTCTTGTACATTTTGATTTGGATTAGCTGTTCGGATCTTTTGTGCTTTAACAGGAGAATGTGGTGCATCTCTGTCACTTAAAAAAAAAAGAAAATGATAACTAATCTCTTTTTTGTTTAGTAAATTGTCGTGAATTTCACTTTGGTCTAAAATTAATGACTTATGTATTTCTTGGATTTGCTAGCATCAAGGTTGCTCCATATGAGGAGAAATGCTCTTGTCTCCTGCAAATTTGATGGTTGTTTAACTAATCGTGATTAATTTATTTTAAATGGTTGGATTAATTATAAAGTAATAAAGATGTATCTTTACCATTGTATGAACGACATACATTGATGTAATGGCCAGGATGAGAGGGCAATAATCCGCATTTGCAAGGATAACATTTTAATTGGGTTACTACTCTATCAAATAGATTTACCTTCATAATTAACCAATCCCCTGTACCCAAATTGTATATTAGATTTCTGATTAGAGTTAAGTAATACATGCTATTTTTAATTGAAAGTTGAAAGAGCTACATATTTGGGAAGTTTTAGTTAAAACCCTTGCGGGTAACTTATCATGTGAGTCAAGTAGATATCAATACCCCAAATACGGAAAAAGTTGGCAACCAACATATGCGGAATGAAATTTTAAGGTTAATTTTGTTGTATCCACATCAAATTTAAGTAAATTTAAATTGAGATTAGTAATTCAAACATGAAAGAAATTTCATTTGGCCGCACTTTTTGTCAATCTCTATTGTTTGATGAAATTAAACTTGGTAGTCTAACTCTATGATCAAGAAACATATGTTGAAAATCCTAATTTTCCAACTTGGGAATTTGCACACAAATATCAATACCCTGAAGAAAAAAATAGGCTTATCAATAATATGGGTTAATACCTTAAATTGGCCCGAACTATACCCAATAATCTACTTTTGGCTAGTGGTTTTAAAAATTGTTATCTTGGCCTCAACTATACACAATATAGTCTAGCTTGGGCGGATGCATGTTTTGACCATCAATTTAGATGGTCAACATTGTTGACTAACGGTCAACGCTCCAGCTCACTGCCACGTTAGCAACAGATAAATTAAAAAATTGAAATTCCAAATTATTTTCAATTTCATATATTTATCTACTAATAAATAAATAGTGGTGATGAAAATATAAGAATTTTAGCACATCTAATCATGCATATTATTTCCTAATAAAATATGAAAAGGGAATTTAGAAGCAAGACTGAAGAATTGTAGCACTTAAATACAATTGAAACCTTCCACAATCATGAATATACATTAATTGAAAAGATTAAAATTTTACTACATATTAACACTGTTATAAACGCTCTGCTACGGATCGGAAAATCGCCGGAATCGACAAAGCAAGAATACTAAAGCGAGAATCGAAAAACACAGACACATGATTTACGTGGTTCACTAACACGATGTGTGTTAACTACGTCCACGGGCGAGAGAGAGCCAGTTTCACTATATCGAGGAGATTACATATTACAGAGGAGTATGAGAAGTATTTATAGTACTTCTCCATGTGGGTCTAAACCTAATCCAATCTGGCAAAGGAAACGGTTACAGACCAGGCCCAGAACCCGAACCCAAATAACAGCGAGACCCCCGACCACCAGCCGTAGCGGCTGATAGTCCGATTCAAGTCACATCAACAAATCTCCACCTTGACTTGAATCCTCTTCCTCTGAAATCTCTGATGTACTCTGCTCCTTCTCTCTCTTTCCGGCCATCAATGCCGTCTAAGGAGGGGACTAAGTATGGGGTAGCTAAGGTGTGTGTTGAGATCACTACCAGGACAAATATGGTCAACAAACTGAGTATTACTCCAGAAGGGCGCCCTGAGATGCTGGTGGATGTGGAGTTTTGTCATGTGCCGCGGAAGTGTGAGAAGTGTAATGTATTTGGGCATGACTGTGAGAATATGGGAGGAAAGGTCAAACGTGTTTGGGTGGTGAAACAGCCGAGAGTACAGGATGTGGTTTCAGTGAATTCGAAGGATAAGGGAAAAGTGGAAGAGGTGTTGGAAGTTGGGGCTGACTCTAATGTGCAAGCCTTGGTTGTTGCAGAGTCTGTGATAGAGGAGCCTGTGTTGGTAATGGATGAAGGGTGTAGCTCTGAACCAGTGCCTGAGGATGATGGTTTTAAGGTTGTTACAGGGAGGAAGCACAGAGTTAGGGCTCATGATCCTACGTCCAGTGCAAAGAGTCCATGGAATCTGTCTCCCAGTCAGAAGAAGGTTCAACTGGATGATAAAGCTTTCCCATCATTGAGCAAGCCAGTTTGGAGGATGAGTATTGAACCGCCACAGCCTGCTAAAGGTAGGGGGCGGGGTAAGAAGAAGAAATGAAGGTTTTCAGCTGGAACATCAGGGGCTTTAATGCTCCTGAGAAGCACTCTGCAGTGCTAAAGAAGATAAGTATACTCAAACTTGATATTATAGCTATTATAGAGACTAGAGTAAAGATAGAGAGTAGCCTGGATATAATTAGTAGACGTTTTGGTCATTTTAAACATATGAATAACTACCCCAAGTCTCCCAATGGTAGAATTTGGCTTTTTTGGAAAGATGGAATTTCTATTTCAAAGTTGGAAGATGGTCTGCATTTTATCAAAGTTCTTGTTGGAGGGGCAGAGCCGTTTGTTTTGCTGATTGTATATAGTCCTAACAATGAGGCTGATAGGTTGGGCTTATATAAAGAGTTGATGGCACAGAATGAGAGCTTGATTCCTATGGTAGTCTTGGGTGACTTTAATGCTGTGAAGGATCCTGGTGAAACCTCGAATTTAGTATCATTAAATTCAAGCATGGGGGATTTCCAGAATTGGATTAAGGAGATGAGCTTGGAGGATCATAAGGTTGCAGGTAGTAAGTTTACATGGTGGAACAAACAGAAAGACAATCCAATAGCTAGACGTTTGGATAGAATCCTGGTCAATGAAGTTTGGTTGAGTAGTTTCCCAGTTAGTGTAGCCCAAACTACTCCCCCTGGAGTCTCGGACCACTGTGGTATTTTACTTACCACATCTCCCCCAATTGAAAGCTTGCCAAAACCGTTTAAATATTTCAAATTTTGGGCGAGTCATCCTGACTATATGAAGTTGGTGGATGATGCTTGGAAGATGGAGGTAGAGGGTTGGTCTTACTATATATTCTATGGGAAATTAAGAAGTGTTAAGATGGCTCTCAAGAAGCTTAATAGAGAAGTTTACTCTGACATATCAGTGCAGGCAAGAGAAATGGAAGAACAGCTGGAAAAAGTTCAAGCTGAGTTGCTTCAGAATCCTACTGAGTTGCTTGTTGAAGAGGAAAGGGAACTGGCAAAGCACTGTCTTGAGCTAAAAAGGGCAGAAGAAAGTTTCTATAGGCAGAAAGCTAGAGTTCAGAGTGTGCAGGAGGGTGATCTCAATACTGCTTATTTTCATAAGGCTGTGAAGGTACAGAATCACAGAAAGCAGATTTCAAGAATTCTTGATGAGCAGGGGAGAGAAGTTACAGATATCAATGGTATAGGGGAAGTGGCAGTGAAATTCTATAAAAAATTGATTGGAACAGTCAATCCGGATGTGCAATTGCAAACTACCAGCTTTTATGATCATTTGCAATTGAAGTGCCTTACTTCAGAAGTGGCTGATACAATGATTGTTCCTGTGACACGAGCAGAGATCAAGGATGTTTTTTTCCATTTGGGGAGGAATAAAGCCCCTGGTCCAGATGGGTTCCCCTATGAATTCTTCAGGCTCCACTGGGATTTAGTTGGTACTCTTGTGGAGGATGTTGCTCTCCAGTTCTTCAGATCAGGGATTATGCCTCGAGCAGTCAACTCTACCTTATTCTCTTTAGTGGCAAAAGTTGCAAATGCAGAGCAAATGAAGGACTTTCGTCCATTCTCTTGCTGCAATACCTTGTATAAGGGTATATTAAAGGTGTTATCTAACAGGTTAGCTGCTGTCCTACCATTGCTTATTTCTTCTTCCCAATCTGCTTTTATTAAGGGGCGCTCTATTAGTGATAACATACTATTAGCAGCAGAATTGGTTAAAGACTACCATAGGAAGAATGTAACTCCTCGATGTGCAATCAAGATTGATATCATGAAAGCTTTTGACTCGGTTAATTGGGTGTTTTTGTTCTCTGTGCTTAAAGTTATGGGTCTCCCTGTCCAGTTCATTGCTTGGCTAAGAGCTTGTATTCAGAATCCCAGAATTAGTGTTAGTTTGAATGGGGGGATATGTGGTTCTTTTGACATGGCAAAGGGTCTAAGGCAAGGGGATCCACTGTCCCCTTACCTATTCACAGTGGCTATGGAGGTTTTAGATGCATTGTTAAAGAGAGCAGCAGTGCAGAATCAGAATTCCCTATCACCCTAGATGTAAGCCTCTATCTATTACACATCTGTGTTTTGCAGATGACCTACTTGTTTTCACTAATGGCTCGATCAGGGGGTTGCTGGGATTTGTAGAGTGTTGGATGTTTTCTACTCTGTGTCTGGACTGAAGTGTAATCCTGATAAATGCCAAATGTTCAGTGGGGGTATTCCAGAAGAAGAAAAGCAAAGAATATCTTCTTACTCAAAGTTTCCAAATAGTCTATTACCAGTTTGTTACCTTGGGGTGCCTCTGATTACTGGGAAGCTTACTAAGACAGAATGTAAGGTGTTGATTGAGAGAATTACAGGGAAAATTAATAGCTGGAGAGCAAAATTTCTTAGTTTTGCAGGTAGGTTGCAGTTGATTACCTTAGTGCTTACAAGTGTATTACAATTTTGGATGGGGATATTTCTGTTACCAAAGTATGTGATAAAAGAGGTGGAGGCTATATGTAGCAGGTTTCTTTGGGATATCAATGATACCTCGCTCAGGAAGAGAGCAGTGGTGGCTTGGCAATTCATTGCTAGACCAAAAAAGGAGGGGGGCTTGGGTATAAAGGACTTCTCCATCTGGAACAAAGCCTGTGTTTGCAGGCATTTTTGGGCAATTCTGGCAGCAGAAGGTTCTTTATGGGTTGCATGGGTTACACGCTATAGGGTGAAGCAAACATCTATCTGGGATCTGAAAGCCATAGCAGCAGGGACTTGGGTCTGGAAAAGGTTACTAAAATGTAGGAATGAGATGAGGCCATTTATCTCTGAGTCTGGCTCTGAGTTGCAGTGGTGTGAAAAAGCTATGCCAACTTACTCTGTTTCGAGGGTGTGGGAGTCGTTGAGGCAGAAGGAGGCTGAGGTTAGATGGTATAAGATTGTGTGGGATAATCATATCATCCCTAGACATGGGTTCATTTTATGGTTGGTGATTAATGATAGATTGAAACTGCAGAATAAACTGATAGCATGGGGTAAGCCACTAACTGGACATTGTCTGTTGTGTCCTGGAGGAATGGAAGATCGAGATCACTTATTCATGGGCTGCTCTTATTATCAGTATTTGAGTTGCAAAATTTTGAAAGAGAATTCGCCTTCTGTGCTTGGGGCTGGAATGCTGTGTTGGAGTGGTGTATTACAAAGTGGACGAGTGATTCCCCAGTTCATTCTTTGAATAGAATGAGCTGGAGTGTACTTGTTAGTCTTGTTTGGCGAGAGAGGTGCTCAAGGTTATATGGCTCTGTGGCAGCAAAAAGTCCTTCTCAGCTTTTGGTTGATGCAAGGAGAATCCTTTGGAGTCGTTGTTTGTTGAACCAATGCCTGGTTGATAGCTTTGAAGCGAGGGGACTTGGGGTAGATGGTTAGCAAGTTAGGCTTGTTTTTGTTTTTCAGTTATTAAGTGTCTCTGTGAGGTTATGATGTACAGGATTGTTAGTATTCTGAGGGCTCCATAGCGCGTTTTGCTATTGGTGTCGGTTCTTAATGCAATTTTGATTTAACAATAAAAAAAAAAAATTACCACCGGTGGCTGGATAATCGTTTTTCCAAAAATTACCACAGGTTGTTGGGTTGTTTTTATAAAGTCACACTGCAGTGTGTTGATGTGTTTTAATTGAATCAGATCATTTGGTTACGACTGGAAGTTACGGGCTCTCGATTCATGGTGTATGGGCTCAATTTTATTTGCGATTCTGTTCTTGGCCGGATTGTAACTGCTTTTCTTTTATCATATTGGATTAGGGTTAGATTATATGGAGAAGTACTATAAATACTTTTCATACTTCTCTGTAATCTGTATCTCCTAGAAGTATGGTGAAACTGGGTCTCTCCTGCTCGTGGACTAGCTAACACACATTGTGTTAGTGAACCACGTAAATCGTGTGCGTGTTTGTTCTTGTTTTCGTTTTCTTGCTTTGTCAAATCCTCATATTTTCTGATCCGCAGAGAAAGATTCGTAACACCCAATACCACAAACCAATGGAAAAATTTTCTTGCGTATAATTCCTCAAAATACCAACGGAAAATTACATTACAGTATCTAAAATTTTGATATATTACATTTTGAAACTTAAACTTTTTAAGTTTTACAAATAGGTCCAATTTTTGTATGTGAAGTTAAAACTATATCAAGTAAATGGGTAGTCATACCCACCCATGCCTATTTAGAGTATGGAAGCAATATCCATACCCTACCCAAACTCATCTACAAAATCCTAAACACATATCTACTTCACCCACACTCTACCCATAATCAATAGGTTTATGATTCGGGTGTAATTGCACATATTTGTACCCGTTTATCTTGTGATGTTTGTGGCATTCACATCGTCCGAGGAGCAAATTTACGCTAGGTTTGTGCTTGTTTTAGCATGTTTCATATCTCAGCAGGTGAAAGTAGCTCCGGGATCGAAAGTTGAATGGAAGAGGGCAAAAACGGAGCAAAGATGGACTAAAGACGAAGATCACGCTCAAAGGGATATTATCAGGGTCAGTCGACCGTGAAGATGGAGCTGGGTCCGTGAGTTTTGACATCTTCCATGAGGTTTTCTATGGCTCACGAGCAAGCCAATTATCATGGTCACCCGACCGTGATAATTTCCAGAAGCCCATGATGATCATTAGTAAAACGACAAGCTTTGTGCCGAGATCACTATCAGCCTTCCGACATCACGTGCGTGACTTTTGACCGTGAAACGAGCCAGAGTGGAGTATATATAGAAGAGAGAGCTGAAACTTAAAGAGGCTGCCCACTTTGTGGCAAAACAAGCCATTTCATCGGAAGTTCAACTATTTGCCGACTTTCGCACGTGGTTGCTCTCTGTTCTCTAACTATGTGACTGAGCGATTCTTCGTTTGTCTATGTTAAAAAACAACTTAAAGAGAGAGTTCTAGAAAGAGACTTGGGTCTTCTTCTTCAACATAGATAGAGAAAGTGATGAGCTAAGAGGAGGAAGAAGAAGGATTTGGCTTACCCAATGCTAGTGGGTTGAAGATTTCTTCTCTAAAGGGTGAATCAAACAACTAGAATGAAGGAGAATCATCGTAGCATGAGTTTTTCTTCCATCTTTGTTGTATTTTCCTTCCTAGCTATGGAGTAGTCTCCCATTTCACTTGGATATTGAAACCCCTAGTATAGGATGTGTTAGATCGTAAGAGTTGAACTCTATGTGTGTTGGGTAAGTGATTAATATAATGTTTAAGGTATTTTTCATGAATCTTGGGTGTTATTTATCATATCTCAATGTTGGGTCAATTTGACATAGAAGAAGAAAACCCTCTTATAGCCCACATCTTGGCGATTCCGGTAACCCCTTCTAGGGCAATTCAGGACAAAACTCAAACATCATATTAGTGCCATTATTTCATCTTGTTTGTTTTCTTTTCGCCGTTACGGATTAACTTCCGAGGGATTGGTTTTTTCAATCCTTTGTCAATTGATTAAGAGAGCTAGGTTTCCTAGGTTATCGTGACAATCCTCATTTAATCAGTTTGTCGCAACCGTCCCGTCCGGGGGGTCCGTATTGTCGTCGCGTCGGCATTTTTGGGAGTCGCCATCGATCTTACTTGGAGTGGATCGAACACTCTTAGGATCGGCTCTAACCTTAGGGTCAGAACCGAGATATGGTCTGCGAAAATGAAGTTCTGGGTTCGGGAGTACGGTTACGTGTGGGGAAGTGAAATCACACCCCACGACGCCCTAGATCGGTACTACTTAAGCCGATAAGTTTTTTTTGTACGAGTTGGGTGTATTTTAGTAATATTTTAGGGTCCTACTGGACCATTAAAGAAACTAAATCGTGTTAGTTGTAATTAAATTATACGTCCACTGACGTAAAAGATATAATTAATTGGTTAGTTGGACTCGAACCTTACCGGTTGCCTACGTACCCGTTAGACGGGATCAAAGTCCACGTAGTTCGTTCGGACTTTGATAATTTTAATAATAACTTTTACCACGTTCCACTGAACGTAATTTTCGTATTAAAGATTTTGTTTTACTAAGATTTAAATTATTATGATGTTACTAAAATAAATGCAAGGATTTTAATTATTAAGAAGAAATTTGACGTATTAGGAAAGGAACAAGATAAACTTAATCCGCATTCAACATTTCGTATTAAGGATTTTAAACTAATAAATTTGAATGGGATGACTATATTAATGCATAATGGGTCGGCAGCCCAAATGGCTAAAACGCTGGACCAAGCCCTCGTTTTACCCAGAGGTCGTGGGTTCGAAGTCTGCTGACGGAGGAATTTTTTTATTTTTTCGTTTTGATGTAGAGAAGGGGTAAGGGTATTTTTGTAATTGCCCAAAAACGCGGTGGCAGGGCCGCGTAATAAGCTGAAAACCCTAGGGGCATTTTTGTCATTTGTGGGTGGGTATAAATTCATCGTTTGAGAACCAAAAAATCAAACCCTAGCTCTACAAGCGGCCGCCCTCCTTTTCTCGATTCTTCTCCTCTCTCCTCTCTTCTCTTTCGGCCGATCCCTCTTCTTCTTCCTTCCCTTCTAGAGAAATCCAAAAACCCTAGCCTAAACAAACCCCGAACGGCCGCCGTCACTCTCTCCCCTCTCAACCGCCGATCCCTCTCTAATCTGAGAAAGGGAAATCGACAACCTAGCTCTCTCCTCTGCGCCGCCGTCTTCCTCTCGTTCTCATCTTCTCCAGAGAACCCTTGCCGAATAAAACCGCCACTCACTCGCCTCTCTCACTTCTTCCTTTCTCACTCTTTTCTATAAACCGAGAGGATGACAGGGCTAACGTTCTCTCGTTCTGGAAATAACGAGGGGAACGACGGGGAAAAAGGGGCGTCGCCGGCGGCGACTGAGGACGAGCGCCGCCAACGCCAACAACGGCAATGGGGACTAGGTTTTTCTGAAGGTTAGGTTTTTTTGTTTGCATGTAAGATTTTTACCATTTTTTATTTTTCGATTTTCTATATTCTAACCCTATTTCTTGTTTTTTTCCTTTCGGAGGTCGAGCCAGAACCGAGGAAGGGCTCTCGATTTACCTTCTAACAGTCTCGACCTACCCTTTATAGTTGGAACAAAGGCGACGACGAGGAGGTCTTACCCTCTGGTAAGCCCTTTTCTACATGCATGTCTATTTTCGTTCGATTTAGGTGTTTTTATTTGGGGTTCGGCTAATACTTGTTTCATTTTCTTTTGTGTTTTGGATTTGATCGGCGGCGAGATCCTGCCGACCACGATCTTCGTCTAAAAAAAACAAAAGAAGGGTAGGTTTTCGACTCCTAAATTTATTTTAATCTATCATTTTTATTATTAACAAAAATAATTAATTTAGTTCATTCTTTTTTGTAGGTTTGAAAGAGAATCCAGATCTGGGTAAGGCTCTTCTAACTTCAGATTTGGTATGACTAAGGATAATTAAACTAAATAAACGGATTATTATTGTTGATTTGGGATTGATTAGCAGATCTGTGGTGTTTGGAAATATGATGTATATGGTTATGATGACATCGGATTTTATGCTTTGCGGTTTAATCGATGGTTTTAGCTTAAACTATTGACACGCTAGGGTTTGCTGATAAGAAAAGGTTTTTTTTAATAGGAAAGTAACTAACATAATTTTGGCGAGTATAACTCTCACCCTCTAAATGTGATTTTGATAGAAAAGTGAACTAAATCCATTACCACTGCTTGTGATTTCGGGTAGGTTATGGACAATGATACTGCTACTGCGCGTAATTTAATTCAAACATTTTTTTTGATTAATTTGGAAACTGATAAGAATTTGTGAATCGAATATTATTGTCTTTATAGTTGCCATAGATCTGGATTTGATTTTGTTTATTGTGTATGATGATCTAGTGTTTATCAACTATTAATCTAAAAGTAAATATGACGACATAGTATAAGATTACAAGAGACTATCAATTGATGAGAAAGGTAAACAAGTGCTAAATTGAAAAAAGCCTAATGACATCACAACGAGCACATCTTAAGAGTGATTGGATGTAAAATGGATTGTAAAGTAAATTGTTTGAATATAAATAGGCAAGATGATGGATGATTATAACATTATAATGATTGTAACGACTGGATTAAAAATGAAAGATGGAAAGTTGATACCAGTACCAACCTGAATTTCTAGGCCTAAAAATGGCCTTTTGCCCGAGTCAATCTTCAAATTCGCTCCTTCAATCTCGCAGTTTCCTCCAATGAACTTCGGCCAAGAGCAAGAACCAAAAAAAAATTGTTTGGGATGTAAAATAGTATTTTTTTTTTCTTCTCTTCGTCCCTCTTTAGTGTTTAATGCCTTTCTGTCCTTTTTTGTGTTTTCTCTTGTTGGTCCTCCCTCCCTCTTGTTTGGGGGTAAAACAGCTCCTTATATATGGCTGCCTTTTACTGTTCATACCTGTGTGTTGGCTGCTCCTCCCTTTCTCTTGAAGTGGTAGCCTTAGCCACTTATGTTGTTGGCAATTTGGGATTGGTTCTTGGAGGAGGTGGCCGAAATCTTCTTTTTTAGATTTGGCAGAGACTCTGCTGTTCTGCTGCTCTGCTACTCTGCTGCTCCTTTAGATAAGAATGATGGGTTTGGTTGACGGGGTTGACCAGAGTTGGCCCGGGCTGACCATACTTGATTGGGTTGACCCGGGTCGACCAAGTTGACCAGAGTTGACCAGAGTCAATTGGGCCTGAACATGGGCCTGGGTTGTGGGTTTTTATTTCAGGTTGCTCTTCTAACATTTTCTTTTTTTGTTTGCAGGTCCCTAGTCCGCTTCCGGCCCAAAATGATGATCAATGGGGGCCCAAAAGAAAAAGAAGTCCTATTTATTCATCCTTAATTCCTTATCAAATGTAATAATTATTAGTTGTACATTTGTACTTTGTAATCATCCATGTAATTATTTTTGCGACTTATAATTAGAATGATCGTGTAATTATTGTATGGCCAACTATTCAATTGATTTGCTTCCACCTAGCTTGTTTATTCTTTTTCCTGATCGTGACCCCACATCCCAACTTCTTAAATAAGTAGTTCTTGATTATGAATTTCGACCAATATTGACCAATATCAGTAAGTTTAATATGGTCTTCCTATCTCATTTGACCAATTTCAAACCTATGTCACTAATCATTAACCGTAATACTAGTATAGTCGTGACGGCGTACTATTGTTATTCTAAATAAAGCGAATTTGGTAGTCATTAGCTACTGCTAATCCTACCTAGTACAGATATTCGAACTAAACAGAAGGAGGACTTCGAAATTATTGGTACTTGTTGATTTGCCACTGCTAATCTCAACCAACTTCGTCCAAACTTTCACTTGGGTTTTCTTTTTAATTTTTAAATGGAATATTCTTCCGAATTTTGAGTAGGATAGTTGCTCCGGACAAAATGTGGTGTCTACACAGTTAAGAGAGTTGGGGTTTCCCTACTAAATGCATCCTCCTTACTGTATACAATTACACTCTTCACACTAGAGTTCCATTGATTGCATCTTAACACAAGACCAGGGGAACAATATCTTGGTGAAGCTTTCTCAAATCAAATTCAACACAACTACTTACTTTGCTTGCTTGTTCAATTCTAGTTTCTTTAGCTTTCACCACAAACCGTTTGCTAGATAATATATGAACGATTGAAGTAGGGGTACATAGACCGCCTCTAGTTGATATTAAAACGCTTTCCCTATCCTACACCCGACTATAGGTTGCACTTGGACTATAGTTGGGAATTGTGTAGTTAGGTCAGATTCAAGTTTCTGGCGCCGTTGCCAGTGAAAGTTTATGGTCTATTTTCAGAAAAAGTCATTTATTGTTACTCTAGCATTTCATTTCTTCCACTGTTTAGGGTGAATCTTATTTTTCTTGGATTGTGTTGTGTTTTGTCAAGTATTTTCATGGGGTGTATGACCCGGAATGATCTGACACCGTTGGCACCACTAGACGAAAACATCAACCGAACTCTCCGACTCTTGGCTTGGGAGAAAGAGTTGAGGGAGGCAAGAGAAAGATTGGCGGACCTGGGAAAACCACAAGTTGCTCCTGAAGATGAAGTAGAAAGAGAAGTTGATTTTGATGAGGATTTTGAAGTTTATAACCTTGAGATGGCGAAATAAAAATCCGAAGGTGATGGTGAAGCGAGGACGATGGGCTATTACATGGCACCACAGGGCGACAGGTATTCAATCAAGGATCTTGTATCTGCACGTGGCAACCAACAACTTTGAGATAAAACCTGACCTCATGATAAAACACCAAAGGGAGTGCTTTTTTATCAGATTATGCAGATCAAAACTCTTCAACAAAAGATAAAACGGATGGTAGAATTCTCGTCACAACCGAGGCGATTACTCGATCGATAAGAGAGCTTGCTAAACGATTATGGAATCCACTCAGAATAGCTTCACAAGGTTCTTAAAATTAGCTACGAAATCCACTCGAAGATAAAGACAATAGGTAAATCCTCGAGACACACTCAAGAACCCAAAACACTCGCGTAGGAGCAATTTTCATTCAACACAACTTGGTTTCTTTACAACGTGAATTGAGAGGTATTTAAAGTAAGAAAAACCTAATATAAATCTATTGAAAAAAAGGACACAATTAAGTTAAATATAAACTCTACAAAAAGCGCAAAACTTGGCCACAAACTTCCTTTCTTTACGCACAAGAAAGCTGCCAACAAAGAGTCCAAAAACAACTTTCATACTAAATTCGCGTCTTTCGTTCAAGGCCTTGCAGAACTCCAATCTTTCATCCAATTCCTTCCCTTTTTATACAAACATACCTAGTTTCATGTTGTAGAAGCCTTTGGAGTCGAATCAAATCCATACTCCTCGAATTGAGCTCCAAATAGAATGCATTAATTATAGTTTACATAATGGTATCCATTGCTTTATTTTGAGCAATGAAAAACATTAACTCATCAAAATACGTGCTGTTTGTAGTATTATAGGATGACACATCTCTGTCATTTTAACTCAAAATTGAAAAAAGTGTATAGAAAGACACATTAATTAAGATGTACACAATGATATCCATTTTGTTCTATTTTGTCAAACATAAGACCTCATACCAAGACCATAACACTCTCATAATGATAATATAATGATATCACAATGATGATGTCGTCAAATTATTATGTCAAACATAATACCACATACAAACATCATATCACTATCATACCAACATTATATCACTGTCATATTAACATCATACCACTATGATATCATATCATTTTTAGTGGTAATATAGTGATATGATAGTGGTAAAACGACGTAAAAATTTGCTCCAAAAATTATCAAACTGGATATCATTTTGTAGAACACAAAAATTTGATTTTTTTGTGAATATTTTTTGAAATATGATGTAAAAAGAATGAGATAAGGCCAGTCTCCAAAATCTGGTCAGCTACCCCAAAATCCCGTCAGTCCTCTCCCCCAACTTTCCTTCTTTACTCTTTACAAATATGATCATTAGATCACTTCCTCTCAATCTTAGCCATTCATTATGATTTTGTAGTAATACAAAACTATATGAGTTTATACTCTAATCCAAACGATATTTAATCCATATCGAACAATAATAATAGGAGCATCTCAGGCAAACTAGGTTTAAGTTAGGGTGAATAACCAGATATAGACCCTTAGTTTTGAGTGGGACCAGACTGGCCCAGATCTAAGGGATGAGATTAAAGAGTTTTTTCTCATAGTTTTTAATCGACCTTTATCATTTTCAATATATTTCAAGTAAAAATTTCATACCGCTCGTTACCACCTTTGTGGCACCTAGTACTACCTTCATGTTTAAGTCAAATTTTATAAATTTTGCACAAAAGGAACGAGTTTATCATGATCTATTGGGTCTATAATTTTTTTTGGGGGTCGGGTGGGGGGGGGGGGGGGGGGGGGGGGGGTGGGGGGATTAAGAAGCAAAATATACCACACCATACCACCCTAGTATAAGGTGATATATGATTGTAAAAAATGATGAAATGTGATAAATGACGTTTGATATATTCCTACAATTATGTATGAAACAATTATACATCCTGGTATGTTCATACCACGTGGTATGATCTTATATAATACCAAGCATTACCACCATAGTACATAGTGGGGCTAAATTACACGTTTAGACACTCAAATTACATAAAAAATTTTACATTTCCCACCCGAATCACTTTTATTTCTTATTCGTCACTAACTTTACTAATCATTTCAGCAATATTCACTAGCCGTCGAACTCCGTTAATGCCGTGAACTTTCTGATGATGTGGCATACAGAACTTCTAACTGGAGAGTTAAGTAATGACACGTCAATTTAAAAAATATTCTCTCCATTTTCGACCGCTTCTTTACCTAAAAAATTAATCTCCTCGCAGGGATCCCTGATCCCCAACGACGAATCCCAGCTCTCCTAAGTCAAATTTATGTCAACCCTAAAACGAATCCATGAAATGCTTCCAATAAGAGAAGCAAAAGAAAGAACCCGGTCCCAGTCGAATCCATGAAATCCTAAATTGAATCTATGTAATCCAACATTCGTATCTAAGAATCAAGAAATGAGAAGATGCCTACCTTAGCCGTGTGTTTTTTCTTTCTTCAGCGATCCCTACAGTAGTCGAATCCGCATGCAAAGTTGAGCCATTAAAAGCGTCGTCGTCGCTTCGCTCCAAGTCGTTGTCGCTGTTGCATTCAAAGTTGTCATCGACGTCGTCTTCCGCATAGCACTAGTCGTCATCGTTATCAAGAGAGGAAGGCGAGAGGATTTTTTTTCAACTTTTAGAGAGAGAGAGGAATGGAACCGGCTAATTGAGGTGAGATAAAAGGGAATGAGGAAAAGAAATTTTTTGGGATTTTTAGAATGAGTGGGCCCCACGAGCCCTGCTTTTCCTTCCAAAACTAGATGGGCTTGGGCCAGCCGAGTTCCTACGGTCTCCTCCCCTCACACGATGGCGTGGCTCGGTGACGTGGCCTACCTTCAGGCCCTATGAGTATATACTCACACTATAGCCTATAAGCACCATAACTAAATTGCTTCTTTACACCTCACCATGACGAAAATGCCTCACAGAGAAAACAATAATCACCGATCCAACTTGCACTGCTAGCCGCAGCGACAACGAGGCTCTCATCTCCTTCCATATCTACTCCTTTAGTTGTTTCCTCTGCTCCAGTTTTGTCGCACTCGCTCTCAAGCAGGCCATTTTGGATCTCCCGGATCCCCAGTCACTCCATCACCTAGAACAACCCTTTCCATCTGCCCGTCTAGTTCCTGGGTTAGGTTAACAAACAATAAGAACCTCCTCATGATCGGAATGCTCATCTCCGGCATCAGATATGCTTTTGGGTGCGTGTTTCTAATGTTGGTTGTGGTTAACATTCATTATTCAATTCAAGCTTGGGACCTTGGGATGCGGCAGCTCCCACACTTACTCGTTGGTGACTTTTGTTCTCGTTGCTATCTTGATTTACTCTTCCCTTGTTCTCTGTGCTTTCACTCGCTAGTAGTGGGGCGCTTTTGTAGATCTCTTCCTGTTGGTTTATATCCAGAGGTGTGATGTCTCTGCTCTTACCTTTTAGTTTCTCTGAGGAAATAGATCGAACATGTTATGTGCATTCCACTAGAACATGAAAGGATGTGAATTTTTATTTGGGTTTGATTTGATGCTAAGTGGGGTTGGCTCAGACATTTCCGTCGCTTCCGTCTCAAGAATATGGTTGACTGTTAGACCATCTCCAATGGGACCAAAGCGAAAGAAGGCAAAATAATTCTCTCTAATAAGGATCTAAAAAGTATAAGGAAAATTAGTCTCTCATGAGAAACACGCACGAGATGCGCCACTTGGCGTGATAAGCCTAAATTTTTCAGCTTCCTTTTTATCTCTTTCATTCTTGTTATGTAGGTGTTTGTGGCAAATTCACTGCTAAAAGGTTGGTTTTACGCTAGGTTTCTCGTGTTTTAGTGTGTTTCAGGGTTTAATAGGTGAAACCAGCCTCGGAGTCAAAAGTTGGACGAAAAGGATCGAAAACCGGGATAAGAGGTGAAAAAGGCCAGTTCACAACTATCCAAGGTAGTTCAAGGTCTTGCACGACCATGAAGAAGACCCCTTGTGATAACGATGTAATTGCACATGTTTGCAGCCCTAATTCTTATCCGTTTGTGGGGCGTAGTCGTGTATTTTTGGCCTATTTTATGCCGGGCTGTGCTACTTTGTCATATTTCAGGTCCCAGACGTCGAAGGAAAGGCTAAGCACGAGTTTTGGGGCATTTGGAGGTCATTCGGTCGAGCTGGGGCCAAAGCACGAGCAGGAGGCCTGAAGAGCACGACCGTGTACATGAAAAGAGCACGCTAGTGTTTTTATTGCCGAGAGCTGAACTGATGAGGAGGACAAAACACGGGCTGGACTAAACACAAACACGGCCGTGTTCCTGGGCCATGTTATTTATGTCGAGGCTTCAGCCAAGGTGCTCCTGCAATGTCCCAAAACACGGGCGGGAGTGACAGAAAACACGGTCGTGTCCATCTATAGGCACGACCGTGTTTTGCCAGATGTGGGCGTGTTTTTAACACGTGGCAAGGGCACGGACGGGCAAAAGCAAAACACTTTGTGCCCTCGACTGTGTTTTTCCTAGAGTCGACCTTTTTAGGCAGATTCGAGCCAAAGGATAAAGGAACCGAGTTTTAGAGAGAAAAAGCGATACCTAGAGAGAGAAAGTGATGAACCTGACTCTGCAAGTGTCCTGGATCGATCTCCATCACCATTGGAGCGCGGCTTGAGCTTGGAGAAGATCTGATTGAGTGCCAGAAGCAGATTTTCATCCTTCACAGTATGGTTTCCGCATCTGAGCTAGATCTCCCATCTCTCTCTATGGAGTAACTTTCTTATTCACCTGGGTATGAAGAACCCTAGATTTGTATGTTAGGTCTGATTGTATGAACTCAAGTACAGATTCTGTGATATGATCATATTCAATTGAGGTTTGATTTATTGAATGTCATGAATCCTGATCAAATTCCTGTTGTTTCTGCTTTAACATAGAAAGAGAATATCTGCCTATGTTGATAGAGCATCCTAGATTGAAGGTAGTGAATTGACGACTTTAGTCGAGGAGTCAATTCACTATTCTGTACCGACTTTAGTTTGGTAGTGGAGGTTTTGTTCATTAGGGCCTCAATCTATTTACTCCGGTGGAGGTTAGTCGCCCGCTGGAGACTCAGATTGAGACGGTCTGGAGACCTTTAGTCGAGACTTCAGACTGTTCAAGAATCTCCCGCAGTATAACTATCATTGAACCTGAACTTGGTAAATCACAATCCGGCTTAACTGTAGTCTAGGGGGAACCATATCCGGGTGACCTCTCTAGACTTGGAAACAACCTTTTACTTGCTTGCTTGTTTGGACCTTCACTAAAGTTTCATTGCTAAATAATAAGAACTCACAGAGTAGTCATCACATCTAGGACCCGGGTTGACATTAAAATCCAAACCCGCTATACTACGCTTTAGGAGGTGGTTACACTTGGCCATTTTCTAGAGTAACAGTAGGAGCGAGTCAAGTTTTTGGAGCCGTTGCCGGGGACGGCTAGGTTGTTTAAGAAACGTGAATTATGTTAGTTTAGCTTTTCTTTTCAGCATTGTTTGCTTTGTCACACTTGTGCCTTCACGGGTTTGCTGCTTGATTGTGTGCAGGTAGTGCATAACCCGTAGCCAGTCAGGAGGTTTACTGCCGTTGGATCCGGAGCTTGAACGCACATGTCTCCAACTTAGGAGACAACAGCGAGCTAGACTGGCTACGGAGGAGCGCATAGACGGCCATTTGAGTAGCGATTCCGAGGACGAGTACGAGATGGAAGGCGAACATAACCCGCCCAAGGGGATACCTCTCCAGGTTCCCCCGGTGAATGAGATCTTGGGGAACAATCCCATACCCCAGGTAGATGGGGTTCAACATCAACCACCACCGCCGCCGGGTCCCACCTTGGAGTACTACTATAGTCCACGGATTGCTGATATCCGCCCTGTCATCCTCTACCCGCCCATTCCAGCGAACAACTTTGAGATCAAGCCATGCTGGATTCAATTCATTACATCCTCTATCCAGTTTCATGACTTGAAGGATGAGGAGGCAAGGTTGCATCTTTCCCGTTTGCTGCAGTTGACGAACGAGTTCAAGCTAAACGGTGTCCCTGATGATGCAATCCGCCTTCACCTCTTCCCCCATTCTCTAGCGGGGCATGCTAAGAGGTAGTTGGAGACCCAGCCTCCATTGTCCATCACTTCTTGGGACGATCTGGCCGACAAGTTCGTACACATGTACTATCCGGCATCGAAGACCACGGAGATCCAGCGACAGATCAATCACTTCCGCCAAGAGCCAGACGAGTCACTTCGTGATGCATGGGAGCTGTACTCGGCATTTTTCTGGCAGTGCCCCCATCATGGCTTCAGTGATGCATTCACCATGGGGAACTTCTACAGTGCTCTCTCTCCGGATAGCCAGAGGGTGATTGAGTCTCTATTCCCAGGAGGGGATATTCTTACTATGACTCCACCCAAACTGAACCAGATGATCAGTACCTTGGTTGCCAGAGATCATTATTGGGGGCAGAGCACCAGAGGCAGGAATTCCCGGGATCGTGGTGTGCACGCCATGGAGGCCAGGTCCGGGCTCGAGTAGCAGGTGGCTGAGTTAGTGCAGACATTGAAGCAGCCCAACAGTCTTATTCCGGACAGAGGTCTGGGCGGACCTCCAGTAACTCAATGTCAGTGGTGTGACAGCTCGAACCATCTGGTGGAAGACTGCCAGGCTATGCGGGAGTCTTCTACCCCCCAAGAGCAGTTGGACTTCATCGCCAATGCTCGGCGCCTTGACCCATACAGCAATACATACAATGAGGGGTGGCGCCAGCATCCCAACTTCGCTTGGAATAGCAACACCACTAAACCACCTGGTTTCCCAGCACCAGCAGGTGGTTTTCAGCAGAGGCAGCCTTTCCAGGCTAGACAGGGGCCAGTCCCACAGCAGCAGCCTAGGCAGCGACAACCATTCCAGCAGCCCCAGCGTCAGTATTCCCAGCCTCCAGCAGCTGCAGCTCTAGATAATCAGATGACGGAGCTGAAAAATATTTTGCAGGCATTCATAACCACCACCCAGGCGAATTTCACGAGGATGGACCAAAACATAGCCTCACTGGAGGCAGGCCAGAGGAACCAGGGTGCCATTTTGCAAGATTTACAAAACCAGATTGGTGGCATAGCTCGCCAAAATACTACCAGAGTTGCTAGGATGAGCATTCAGTTAGCTGACCATTGCATTGTGCATCCTAGGGGTATCATAGAGGATCTGCTTGTTAATGTAGGTGCATTCACATATCCTGTTGACTTTGTTATTCTGGATATAAATGAGGATGTGGATGTACCTTTGATTTTGGGTAGATCGTTTCTCGCCACCGCCAAGGCGCTTATTGATGTGCATAGTGGTAAATTGATCCTGTGTGTTGGTGATGAACAAAATACTTTTTCAGTGTCTGAGAATGGGAAACACTCCCATTTGCATTATGACTTAGATTATTGTGATGCGCTTGCTGATTTTGAGATTGCACTCGCTATAACGAGTGCGGGTACTGACGATTCTCTCGAGCGTTGTATTTTGCTAGGTGAGCAGGCATCACAGGAGCCGCAGCTAGCGGAGCAGTTGGCCGCGCTGGAGAGTGGCACATCCCTGGAGGGAGACCGGTTGTTCAAACCGATCTCATCCTCACCCGGCATCACTACCTCTTTGGAGGAACCACCGGAGCTGGAGCTAAAGCCCCTCCCTCCTCATTTGGAGTATGCATTTCTCCGGGAGGGGAATTGTAACATCCCATTTCGGCTAAACTCGTATTACGGTTGCTAGAAATTTCACGATTGAAAATCGAGTGATTTGAATGTATTTCGGCGAAAATCGGATTATCAATCGATCGGATAAGTATACATATTAATTATATATATATATATATACATATATATATATGCGGAGTTCTACCGTACCCCGGGTGAAATCCGGGGTACCGCATACCTTGAGTAAGAAAACGTTATCCAGAACGTGAATTGACTGATCTTTCAGACATGATACTATACTCTAACCCTTAAAGATCAAAATCAAGGTCTTAATTCTCTAAATCTTATACCCCAAGATCAGTTTAATTAGAAACAATAATCGACGGTTATGATTCGTCCAAATATAAGCAAAAAAATGAAGGCACCATCTTAGAGTTTATAGTTTATGATTTAGATAATTAGGACCTAGGGTTCCCTCATTAAACGTTAGGGTATACTATCATGCCCAAAAATCCTGCTAATTCGAGGTCTAGATAGCGTTTTCATACTCAAGGTATGCAGTACCCCTGGATTTCACCCGGGGTACCGTAGAACTCCCCATATATATATATATATATGGCAAAGGCTAGCGTACGCCCGGACGTACCCTAGCCTACCGTACGCCCGTTGAGTTTTGCTATTTAGACAATGAATTAACCAGAGTTTGGGGCATGATATTATACCCTAACCCCTAATGGGTGAACCCTAGTCCGCAATTCACTAACCCAAAGCATAATATTAATTTAATCTTGAAATGAAAATCAACGGTTTTGATTCGTCGAAATTATTGTTGATTTTCATTTCAAGATTAAACGAATCTCATGATTTGGGTTAGAAAACTAGGGACTGGGGTTTATCCATTAGTGGTTAGGGTATAGTATCATGCCCAAAACTCCGGTTAATTCATGATCTAAATAGCAAAATTCAAACGGGCGTACGGTAGTCTAACGTACGCCCGGGCGTACGCTAGCCTAAACCATATATATATATATATATTGTCCAATTAATTCACCGTCCCATTTATTCCATCCTCATCATCTGTTCTTCTCATTTCACGGACCGAGAGAAGCAAAGCGACCAGAGCCGCGCACAGGGGAACTCCTGGGAAACTTTCACAACTCGATTCTTAAGTTCTAGTGATCCAAAATTCCCGAATTTCTTGAATTCTCGATAAGCCAAATTAGGGTTTCAGAGTATCCGGAAGCCGGATTGAGCCCAAATTTCATATACGAGCTTCCTGTAGCGAGGGGATATTAGGACGGTCTCGAGTCCGATATGACCACACCCAGAGTGGTGTCAGGTTCGATATGACTACACCGGCAGTGGTGGGTCCGATATGACCACATCCACGAGATGTTTGGTCCGTATTCCCGGGAGAGTAATTAGCATGGGAGTAGCCATGCGCCTATGATTAAAACATGATAAGATGCATATGCATAAATCAAGGTGGTTGAGTCTTTTGCCTACTTGGATGTCGGATGGCTGAGGTCTGATCCTAGTGCTTTAGCTTGTTTGCTAGATGTATGGTAGGGGTATGCTCTGTTATGAACTCACGATGCTATGATTATCTCACTCAGCTATGAGCTGACCCTCTTTTATTCTTCTTCTCTGCTTATGCTATGTGTAAGCAGATCATCAGCATCAGCAGTAGATAAGTGTTAGGTGGGAGAGGAGCTAGAGTTGAAGCCAGGATGAGGTATGGTCTTCAACTATTCTGTGCTTGGACTACTTCTCGGGATTTAGGCCAGTGATCCACACCTTTTTTTAAAAATGTTTGAGAACGTTTTTCCTGTGCATACTAGCTTCTGATGTAGTGTGAGATATCCACAGGTGTGAAAAGTTGATGATATGTGTAATGTTGTGTAAATGTGTAAGTTGTGACGATTATGGTATGTATAAGTTTGGTATGCAGTTGTGGAGTATGAAAAGTGTGACTATGGCTAAGAAAAGCCAATGCATATGGTTGTGAGTATATATGTTTGTGACGAATTATTTTGCAGGATAAGTTGCAAGAAATGTTAGCCCATTACGCGAGTAATTCATGTCGAAATTTTATTTGGGTAAATTTTGATAATTAATGTAACACCCGAGATTAATTCTGCTGTAATTGTATGAACAATATGATTAGGCAAAACGTATAGGGTAGGGTATTACAGTTTGGTATCAGAGCTCGGTTCCCTCTTTTTGCTGTTATGGCGTACTATACCCTACGGGACGTTAAACACTCCTAAGGAGGGGAGTACCCCATAATGACTTAAACTGCGAATTGAGTTTGACATGATTACGTGTATTGTTATGTTGGATGAAATTATCTGCATCATGGTTTTCAAAATTGAGTTTTGAATTTATTTGTTTTCAAGTAATTATTTCGGGAAAATGTTGTTTTAACCAAGTGGGAGAGTGGGTGAAGAACGAATTTTGTATGGATCAATATACGGCCAATATTTCCTTGTAGCTCGCACGGAAGTTGTGAAAATGTTCCTACTGACTAGTCGAGAGGAGTGGGGGCGGTTGATGCAAGACCGCCAGTATTAGACTATGCAAAGATGAAGAGTTTGGGTGGTAGGGACTTCAAGGGAGATGTGAGCCCAGATGCTATAGTAGAGTGGTTGAGAGAGATGGAAGATGTGTTTGAGTATCTTTATGCGACCCCAGAGGAAAAGTACAATATGTTGTTTTTCTCCTAAAGGGGTACGTGAGGAGCTGGTGGTCCTTAGTCTCTAGAGTTAATGGTGAACAAGTTCAGTTCACCTGGGAGGAGTTTCTGAAGGCCTTTAAGACAGAGTTTCTTCCCGAAGCTTTTATCTCGGCAAAGAATAATGAATTCTCCAACCTTAAGCAGGAGAACATGACAGTTACTGAGTACACCATCAAGTTTTTTGGACTACTCTACTTTGAAGATGGGTTGGGGATACTGAGCATAAGAAGAAGATGAGATACTTACATGGTTTGCGCCTAGGGTTGAAAGAAAAGATCCACAGGGTTGATGAAGAGAGTATGGCCACTATCAAGGAGGCAGCACTTAAGTATGAAGCCTATGAAGTTGAGGGTAGAGAGGAACACAAGGCCAAAGAATAGGAGGAGAAGAGGAAGTTTGGAGTGAGTTATTCTGGACCTCGTTACCCATCCAAGAGAGGTCCCAGTGGTTTTGGGAGAACACCGAGTCAATCTATGTCAGGAACATCATACAAGGCACCAGTTTCCTCAGCCACACCGACTCTTGTGTTTGTCATGTTTGTCAGAAGAGACACTTTGGAGAGTGTTGGAGGTTTTCTGGAGTATACTTTCAATGCTGCCAGCCGGGTCACATCATGAGGAACTGTCCTTATAGGGGAGGAGGAAGACCTACTCAGTCCAAAACTTCAATGCACTTTAGTAGATCCCCAGCCAGAGGTGGTTACCAGGGAGACCGTAGTGGATTTCAGAGCGGTCGTGGTGGTTCACAGGGTGGTAGAGGTGGTGGTCGAAATCAGCCATCAGGAAGTGGTACGCAGGGTACCAGAGCACAGGGAGCACCGAGGGTTTATGCAATGACTCGAGGTGAGGCAGAAGTGGCACCAGAAGTTGTGACTGGTATGCTTTCTATCCTTGGCAAGAAATTATATGCTTTGATCGATACTGGTTACTCTCACTCATTCATGTCATATACGTTGGCACATATGCTATGCTTAGTTCCAGATAAGCTAGGTTATACCTTATGTGTTAAAACACATGTGGGAGATACCTTGAAGGTAGACTCAGTTATTAGAAGTTCCTTCATTTGTGTGGAAGGAGCTTTCCTAGCAGCAGATTTAATTCTGCTACCTTTTGATGAATTTGATGTCATCCTTGGAATGGACTTTCTGGCAACACATGGAGCTGTTGTGGATTTTCAAAAGAAAGAAGTGTTATTCAACACACCAGATAAAGGTCCTATTGCATTCCGAGGCATTAAGAAAAAGGAGACTCATGGTTTTCTTTCTGCCTTGGAAGCTTTTCGATTAGTGAAGAAAGTTTGTGAAGCCTTTCTTGCTCAAGTTACTGTTGTAAATGATAAGAAGGTTGAGGATGTAGAGGTGGTAAGGGAGTTTCCTGATGTATTCCCCGAAGAACTTCCCGGCCTTCCACCAGAAAGGGAAGTAGAGTTTGATATTGAATTGGTACCTGGCACAACACCAATTTCAATGGCACCATATAGAATGGCACCAACTGACCTGAAGGAGCTTAAAGAACAATTGCAAGAATTGCTAGACAAGGGGTTTATTTGACCTAGCATCTCACCTTGGGGTGCACTGGTTTTGTTTTGTCAAGAAGAAAGATGGCTCCATGAGAATGTGCATTGAATAGCGGAGGTTGAATAAGGCGATAGTGAAGAATCGTTATCCCCTTCCAAGAATAGATGACTTGTTTGATCAATTGCAGGGTGCATCAGTTTTTTCTAAGATTGATTTGAGGTCTGGATACCATCAACTGAAAGTGGCAGATGGAGCGACCTCAAAGACAACTTTTACAACAAGATATGGGCATTATGAGTTCCTGGTAATGCCTTTTGGACTCACTAATGCACCAGCGGTATTTATGGCTCTTATGAACAGAGTTTTCCATGAATATCTTGATAAGTTTGTGATTGTATTCATAGATGATATTCTCATCTATTCTAAAAGCGAGGAGGAGCACAAAACTCACCTTAGAATTGTGTTGCAAATTCTAAGGGAGAAACAATTATAAGCAAAATTCTCAAAATGTGAGTTTTGGCTGAAGGAGGTAATATTTCTGGGACATGTAATTTCTGGAAGAGGTGTCGAGGTGCATCCGAAAAAGGTGGAAGCAGTGGTGAGTTGGGCTCCACCAAAAGATGGGTCTGAGTTGAGAAGTTTTCTTGGCATGGCTGGTTATTATCGGCGGTTTGTAGAAGGATTTTCCAAAATTGTTGTACCATTGACTAAACTGTTGAGGAAGAATACCAAGTATGTTTGGGATGAATCATGTCAAAAGAGTTTTGATGATCTGAAGAAGAAATTGATCACAGCACCAGTACTGGCTTTACCTTCAAACCATGGAGAGTTTGTGGTGTATAGTGATGCCTCATATCAAGGACTGGGTTGTGTGCTAATGGAATATGGAAGAGTTATCGCATATGCCTCTAGGAAATTGCGCCCTCATGAAGTAAATTATCCCACTCATGACTTAGAATTGGCAGCGGTGGTATTTTCTCTCAAGATTTGGAGACATTATTTGTATGGTGAGACTTTTAAAATCCTCACTGATCATAAAAGCCTGAAGTATATTATGGATCAGAAGGATTTAAATAGTCGCCAGAGGAGATGGATTGAACTTCTAAAGGATTATGATTGTACAATTGATTACCATCCAGGTAAAGCTAATGTAGTTGCTGATGCCCTAAGCAGAAAGGGGGAAAAGAACATAAATGATCTGGTTGATTTGAGGGCAATGAATGTTGATTTGGAAGTGGATGGTGTGACAGGGTTACTAGCTCGGTTAAACATTCGACCTTTGTTGCATGACAAAATTCGTGAGAAGCAGAAGGAGGACCCAGAGTTGGCAAAAATCATTCAAGACATTGAGGAAGGAAAAGAAAGCCCATTTGAAATCGTAGATGGCATGTTGAAGATGAATGGAAGAGCATGTGTTCCTAATGTTGATAACTTGAGGAAAGAGATCCTAGATGAAGCTCATTCTTCTGCTTATGCTATGCACCCAGGAGAAACTAAAATGTATCACACTATCAAACCATATTTTTGGTGGCGTGGGATGAAAAAGGAAGCTGCTGAACATGTTTTCACATGTCTGGTATGTCAGAAAGTTAAGGCAGAACATCAAGGTCATGTGGGAAAACTGCAACCACTTCCAATTCCAGAATGGAAGTGGGAAAGAATCACAATGGATTTTGTATATGGTCTCCCGTCATCAAGGGGAAAAGATGCAATATGGGTTATTGTGGACCGACTGACCAAATCGGCTCAATTTTTACCCATTAGATGGAAACCATCACTAGAGACCTTGTCTCAACTATATATTAAGGAGATTGTCAGATTGCATGGTGTGCCGATTTCTATTGTCTCTGATCGAGACCCGAGCTTCACATCTCAATTTTGGCAAATTTTACATGATGCCTTGGGAACTAAACTGCATTTACTTCAGCTTATCATCCTCAAACAGATGGGAAGAGTGAACTAACCATCCTTACCTTAGAGGAGTTACTTCGATCATGTGTAATGCAATGGGAGGAATCATGGATTGACCATTTACGCTTAATTGAGTTTGCTTACAACAATCAGTACCATAGTAGTTTGGGTGTTCCACCATATGAAGAACTTTATGGGAGGAAGTGTAGAACACCATTATGCTGGGATGTAGAAGGAGCAAGGCAAATCTCAGGGCCAGAGATAGTTCATGTCATAGTTGACAAGGTCAAGGAAATCAGGGAGCGTTTGCGGGTGGCTCAAGATCGACAGAAAGTTTATGTTGACACAAATAGGCGTGAAGTCAATTTCGAAGTGGGTGAGAAAGTATTTCTCAAAGTTTTACCATGAGATTTGGTAAGAAAGGAAAGCTTGCACCTCGATATATTGGACCATATGAAATCACAGAGAAGATTGGACCAGTGGCTTATAAGTTGGCATTGCCTCCAGAGCTATCCCAAATCCACAATATATTTCATGTTAGTATGCTAAAAAGGTACAAAGGGGATCCTTCCCATGTTATACAACCAGAAGAGATCGAGTTGGGTATAGATTTAACATTTGAAGAAGTCCCACTGCAGATTGTTGACCATCAGGTTAAAACTCTTCGTAGAAAGGAAATTCCAATGTTGATGTTTGTGTGGAGGAATCAGGAAAGTGAGAGTGCTACCTGGGAGACTGAAGCAAGTATGCGAGAGAAGTATCCTGAGTTAGTAGCAACCTACTTTGCAGGTTAACCATCTTGCCTAATAAGTTATGTCTTGAACTTGCTGATGTGCTTTTGTTGTGATAGCCCAATATAGGTTTTTTTAAACATAAACATGGGAACTTGAGATGTTATGTGTTACCTTCTACGCTATGAATCACCTAACCTAAGAGTTAAGTAATGGTTTATCTACGATAGACCATGTCAAGGGTAAGTAGGCGGACTAAGGGTACAACTCAAGGTTAGATTTTGGGGACAAAATCTTTTAAGGAGAGGAGAATTGTAACATCCCATTTCGGCTAAACTCGTATTACGGTTGCTAGAAATTTCACGATTTAAAATCGAGTGTTTTGAATGTATTTCGGTGAAAATCAGATTATCAATCAATCGGATAAGTATATATATTAATTATATATATATTGTCCAATTAATTCACCGTCCCATTTATTCCATCCTCATCATCTGTTCTTCTCATTTCACGGACCGAGAGAAGCAAAGCGACCAGAGCCGCGCACAGGGGAACTCCTGGGAAACTTTCACAACTCGATTATTAAGTTCTAGTGATCCAAAAATCACGAATTTATTGAATTCTCGATAAGCCAAATTAGGGTTTCGGAGTATCCGGAAGCTTGATTGAGCCCAAATTTCATATACGAGCTTCCTGCAACGAGGGGATATTAGGACGGTCTCGGATTTTAATTCGGGGTTCGTTCGTGAAATTGACGTTTTAGTACGGGAAGGTTAAACCGGTGTTTGAACGACCAGAACTGGTGAGGGATTAGCACGGCATACCGGGTTTGTCGTATCACGATAACTATATTGATGCTTAGAATTGACCTAGGTGAACTAGAATGGCATGATTAAGGGTGTATGAACTTTAGTGCTATATGATGAACCATGGACTACTGTATGATATTATTGACTTGCCCTAATCGGGATGGACCTTGTTTATGCTGATGATTTCGTATATGTTGCAAATTGTGGGCTTGACTGTTGATATGTCTTATGATGGTTCGAAAAGGTGATTGGGTATGATTTTTCATGATTGTTGTATTTGGATGCACATGTGGGAAAATATATATTCCCTGGTGATATTATGACGTTTAAGGAGGATGACTTGCACGAGGTTTATCCCGAGGAAGTTCAATTATACGACTCCTGATTTACCTATGTTGAGCCAATTATGGCCAGGTCAAGTTCATGTGCAAGTAACGAATTATGATTAAGCAAGATGAGATATGGATCATGTGTAAGATTACCAAATAAGAGTGATATGGTCTCATGGTCAATTACATAGTAATTAGGGCTCCCCATGCTATTACTCCGTTATGATATGTTATGTCACACCCCTGATGTGGTGTTGACCGTTGATTCATCATGAGATATGACCACACCCAGAGTGGTGTCGAGTCCGATATGACCACACCCAGAGTGGTGTCAGGTCCGATATAACTACACCGGCAGTGGTGGGTACGATATGACCACATCCACCAGATGTTTGGTTCGTATTCCCGGAAGAGTGATTAGCATGGGAGTAGCCAGGCGCCTATGATTAAAACCTGATAAGATGCATATGCATAAGTCATGGTGTTTGAGTCTTTTGCCTATTGGGATGTCGGATGGTTGAGGTCTGATCCTAGTGCTTTGGCTTGTTTGCTAGATGTATGGTAGGGGTATGCTCTGTTATGAACTTACGATGCTATGATTATCTCACTCAGCTATGAGCTTACCCTCTTTTATTCTTCTTCTCTGCTTATGCTATGTGTAAGCAGATCATCAGCAGCAGCAGTAGATAAGTGTTAGGTGGGAGAGGAGCTAGAGTTGAAGCCAGGATGAGGTATGGTCTTCAACTATTCTGTGTTTGGACTACTACTCGGGATTTTGGCCAGTGATCCACACCTTTTTGTAAAAATGTTTGACAACGTTTTTCATGTGCATACTAGCTTCTGATGTAGTGTGAGATATCCACAAGTGTGGAAAGTTGATGATATATGTATAGGTTGTGTAAATGTGTAAGTTGTGACAATTATGGTATGTATAAGTTTGGTATGCAGTTGTGGAGTATAAAAAGTGTGACTATGGCTAAGAAAAGCCAATGCATATGGTTGTGAGTATATATGTTTGTGAGGAATTATTTTGCAGGATAAGTTGCAAGAACTGTTAGCCCATTACGCGAGTAATTCATGTCGAAATTTAATTTAGGTAAATTTTGATAATTAATGTAACACCCGAGATTAATTCAGCTGCAATTGTATGAACAATATGATTAGGCAAAACGTATAGGGTTGGGTGTTACAGGAATAAGCTGCCAGTCATCATCAGCTGACCCTCACACCCGAGCAGAAGGACAGACTGGTGGCCTTGCTGAAGCTGCACGAGCGAGCTTTAGCGTGGAAGATCACAGATATCCGGGGGATCAGCCCCTCCTTTTGCTCCCACCAGATACTGTTGGAGGATGAGATGCGGCCAGCGAGACAGTCGCATAGAAGACTGACACCGAACCTGGAGGCTGTGGTTCGGGTGGAGATCGTGAAGCTGATGGGCGCGGGGATCATCTTCGCCATTTCCGACAGCGAGTGGGTCAGTCCCACCCAGGTGGTACCCAAAAAGGGTGTGATGACCGTGGTGCCTAACGAGAAGAATGAGCTCATCCTGATGCGCATGGTGACTGGGTAACGTGTCTGTATTGATTATCGGTGTCTCAATGATGCCACTCGGAAGGACCACTTCCCGTTGCCGTTCATTGACCAGATGCTGGAGAGACTGGCGGGGCACGAGTTCTACTGTTTCCTGGATGGGATGTCCGGGTATTTCCAGATCCCCATTGCACCGGAGGACCAGGCAAAGACCACTTTCACCTGCCCCTTCGACACATTTTCTTACCGGAGGATCCCGTTCGGGCTATGCAGCAAGGATTTGTCAAAGATCGCCCTGCCCCTGACTAAGCTTCTTGAGAAGGATGCCCCCTTCCAGTTCACTGATGCATGCACAGCGGCATTCACGACCTTGAAGGAGAAGCTCATCCAAGCTCCTATCGTGGTTGTTCCTGACTGGTCCCTACCATTTGAGCTGATGTGCGATGCCAGTGACTTTGCGGTTGGAGCTGTCTTGGGGCAGAGGCGAGATCAACACTTCCGACCTATCTACTACGCCTCGAAGACCCTGAATGATGCCCAGGAGAACTACACCACCACGGAGAAGGAGCTGCTGGCGGTGGTGTTTGCCTTCGACAAATTTCGTCCTTATCTGGTCTTGTCCCATGTGACCGTGTATACAGATCACTACGCGATTCGATACCTGATGAGCAAGGCTGATGCCAAGCCTAGGCTCATACGATGGATCTTACTATTGTAGGAGTTCGACATCGAGATTCGGGACAAGAAGGGAGCGGAGAATGTTACAGCCGATCACCTCTCCCGGTTGGACGCACCTCCTGCGGACAACCTCGAGGAGGAGATCAAAGACTCCTTCCCAGATGAGAGACTGATGATGATGTACCTGGTGGAGAGTGTTACCCCTTGGTACTCCGATTTTGCGAACTATTTGGTGGGCTAGCAGCTGCCCAAGGGGATGACAATTCACACCAAGAGGAAAATTTTCCTCCGACCTGAAGCACTACTTCTAGGATGACCCTCATCTCTTCAGGATCGGAGCCGACGAGATCATCCGTCGCTGTGTTATGGAGAGTGATATGGAGGGCATTCTATGTCACTGTCATGAAGGACCTACTGGCGTCACCACGGAGGAAACCGCACAGAGAGGAAGGTGCTACAATCGGGCTTTTACTGGCCCACGCTCTTCAAGGACGCAGATGCCTTCGCACGCAGGTGCGACCGATGCCAGAGGTCAGGTAACATCTCTACCCGTGATGAGATTCCCCAGAATGTGTTTATAACTTATGAGATTTTTTATATCTAGGGTATCGACTTCATGGGCCCCTTCCCTCCATTGGCAACACCTATATATTGGTTGCTGTTGACTACGTCTCTAGGTGGGCTGAGGCGCAAGCTTTGCCCACTAATGATGCTAGACGTGTTTGTGGTTTTCTGAAGCAGCTCCCGGTTCGGGACACCTAGAGCCAGCATAAGCGATCGAGGCACCCATTTCCAGGGCCACTTTGATAAGTTACTATCTCGCTATGGTGTGACTCATAAGGTGTCCGTGGCCTATCACCCTCAAACAAGTGGCCAGGCCGAGCTGACGAACCGCGATCTCAAGCGTATCCTGGAGAAGACGGTGGATCAGTCCCGCAAGGATTCGTCCACCAAGCTCGATGATGCTCTTTGGGCATACCGCACTGCCTACAAGACACCCATTGGTACCTCACCCTACCGGCTTGTCTACGGACAGGCATGCCATTTACCCGTGGAGCTAGAGCACAAGGCCTTTTGGGTCCTTAAGCTTCTAAACTTGGATGTTAATGTTGCAGGTGTTGAGCGCAAAATGCAGATGCTGGAGCTGGAGGAATGGCGTTATCACGCCTATGAGAACACCAAGCTGTACAAGGAGCGCACTAAGCGCCTGCACAATGCACGGTTGCATGGTCCGAAAGAGTTCCAGGTTGGTGATCGAGTTCTCCTTTATAACTCTCGCCTGAAACTCTTTCCTGGAAAACTCCGTTCCCGGTGGTCTGGACCGTTCACGGTCACACAGGTGTTCCCGTATGGCACGATTGAAATTGCCAACCCACAGACAGAACCGTTTAAAGTAAATGGCCATCGTCTCAAGCTCTACTTGGGAGACGAGGTCGAACGTGCGGAGTTGGTAGTGGAACTCACGGACCATTAGTTCCGCCATGGGCGTCCAGCTAAAAGACGGTAAAGAAGCGCTTATGGGGAGGAAACCCCACCACGGTTTGCATTTCTACCCTTTTTCCTTTTCATTTTTGTCGGTTTTTGAGTCTTTGAGTCTGTCTGGAGTCTGTCTGGAAAGTATTTCGTCTCTCAGGCGGTTTGTTTTAATATGTGACTGGGTATTTTTTTGATCCGGGGCACGGATGAGTTTTGGTGGTTTGAAATTGGGATTTTGAAAAAATGCAGAGGTGGGCTCGGCATTAAAAGCACGGGCGCCAGGGGAGCAAAACACGACCAGTTTTCTCCCCTGTCCACCTGTGTTTTCAACCTTGGCTGAAGTTGCTCTCGGCATAAAAAACACCGGCATTGGGGTTCGAGAACACGTACGTGTTTCGAACCCAGCCCGCCCATGTTTTCTAAAGGGGAGAACACGGTCTCGGCCATAAAAAACACGGGCGAGGAGCACAGGAAACACGGCCGTGTTTCCGCCCGCCCGTGTTTTAATGGCCCCCTATAACGTCAATTTTTTGCCTCCCCCCCCCATCGACTCATTTTTTCAAATTTCTAACCACCCCCTCGCCGGATTTTTTGGATTTCCTCTCTTCTACTCCGGTTTTTTGGCCATTACTCCCTCTCGCGACCTCCAAATCACAAGCCGCGACCACCCCTACGCTCCTGGCGTCGAGGAGCACAATTCCCAGTGGTTTGGGCTTGTTTGGCGGAGGTTGGGTCGCCGGCGGCGAGTTCACCGGCGAGTCTCCGGTGGGTCTTCCGGCGAATTTGAGGTGTTTTCTTCCCTTTTCTTCACCTACCTTGCGGTATCTACTTGCGTCTCCAGGTGTGTTTTCATGGTCTCATATTTTATTTTTGGAGAATCGATACGTAGAGTTCGGTGTAGAATTTGGGATTGTGGCATGATTCGCGAATGATTTGGTAGGCCGATGGCGCTCTTTGCTTGTTATATTTTTGTCACGGGATTTCAGTTTCTCGGCCTACCATTTGCATGTTGGCATTGTATGCGTGCTTGTGTGGCTTATGTGTCATAAATGCTCCATTAGTGAATATTTGGGACGGATTTTGTGTTTGTTCCACCGGGGGCCTAGTCCACTGCCCGAATCGCTCGATTTGAGGGCCCCCGATGTGTTTGTTTGTGTGATTCTCGTTGTGATTGGTATGCTTATTTCACCGGGAGCCTAGTCCACTGTCCATATCTTTCGATGTGAGGGCTCCCGGTGTGGTTTTTGGCTAACATTGACCATGTTCGCTTGTGTGCCATTTGTACATCCTTGTGCTTTGCATGACCATGGAAGCCTACCTCGACCAATTGAGCATCACACAATGCCACCTGCTGCGGACCATCCATACCCGCCATATCACCAAGCACTTGCATCTCGACTTTGGGGTGTTCGAGGCGCTTCATGCCCGGTAGCAGGGCAGCTGTTCGCGCCTATGGTTGGCGGTGCCTTCTCTGCCTCGCCGAGCCTAGGGGTGGGCAACGGGAAACAGGTATTTGGGTATACCCATACCCGCCCCGTTTTTTAAGGGTTACGGGTACCCATATTACCCGTAATATTTTAAACGGATGGGACTTGGGATTGTACACTCCTAATATGGGTACCCGTGTATACCCGTTTGGCTAATATGGGTACCCGTTGTACCCATTCAAATTACGAAGACAGATTTAATTCAGCCCATGCGCCCAAGCCCAGCCCAATTTCAAAACCCATTTTCGGCCCTTACCCAAAAGAGACTGAGACCGTGAGAATTGAGACGCACCCCTAGCAGCAGACGCGACGCACAGCTTCTCTTGTCCCTGGCTGGAGGAGTCGTCTTCGGGACGAGAGAGAAGAGACGAAACCTAGCTTGCCTCGGTGCCTCCTTCATTCACCGCCGCTGACGCCTACGGTCTCTCCCTCTCAGTCCCTCTCCTCTGCGCAGCCGCTGCCTCCATTCCACTCCGTGACCGTTGAGGCGTAGACCAGCAACAGCAGTAGCAGGCTTCCTTCTTCTCACCCGGCGGCCAGCAGCAGCCAGGCTTCCTTCTTCTCACCTGGCGGCCAGCAGCAGCAGTCAGGCTTCCATCTGCCTGATCATTCTTCAGTCTGCAATTGGTGAGAAGAAGCTGGTAAGTAAGCTATGTACTTTGTTTTACCTGCATTTGCTTGGATGTGTACAGAATGTCCATCTTCTATGTACTTCTTCAGTCTGCAATTGATGAGAAGAAGCTGGTAAGGGTTGTTATTGGTTAATTGACTAAGGGCAATGGATGTGTACAGAATTGTGTTTTGAAAAGGATGTGTACATAATTGTGTTTTGAAATGAATGCTTTGGGATGTAATTGACTAATTGTCTTTAGCTAAAATGTCATTTAAACTTTGGGTATTTATGGGTAGTATGGGTACCCGTTATCCGTCCCGTACGGGTAATGGGTACCCGTTTCCCATATGGGTTTGGGATATGGGATGGACTTTGGTCTCCAAATGGGACTGGGTATTCATTTAAACCCCTAGCCGAGCCGACCTACCAGGAGCTCGTCTGGGAGTTCTACGCATCCTTCCGCCACTCCCAGAGGAGGTTGGCCGACCATGCTGATGCGGTACATTTCACACTCGGCGGGGTGGAGCACTCCATCAGTTACTGGGAGTTGGCCACTGCACTTCGGCTCAACTTCCCGCACCCTAGCGACCGCCCCTTGATCGTGGAGGTGACCGATCCCACCGACTTTGGTGACCAGGCCCACTTCGGGCGCATCTGCCTATCAAACTATGCAGATGAGCGATACATCGCCAGCCAGATGCGGGCCACTCTCCTCCATCTGGAGTGGCGGATCCTCAACCACCTGCTCACCCAGTCCTACACTCCCAGCCGGGGCTCGGCCAACCGGGTCACCCTCCGGACCCTGTACTTCATGCACACGATGGGTCGCTCTGAGGACAATATCGAGTTGGGCTCTGTGCTCGTCTGGACATTCACCAAGGCCTTCGCCAACCAGGATCGCCACCTTGTCTGTGGCCCGGTGATCACCACCCTAGCCCGCTACTACGGGGTCGACACCACTAGGATGACCATGGTCCGAGCACCGACCCCATCCAGTGAAGCCACCCTCCGCCATCAGCACATGCTTGCTCGACAGGGGCGTTTGGTATGGATTGCGGGTCTCCCTCGGCCGCCTGTACCTGAACCTGCCGGGGACGACCAGCCAGAGTCGAGCGCAGCTGGGGGGCGTCGGGTTCCCCGCTGTACTGTTCGTCGTGCCTAGACCCCCGCGAGCCCCTCCGCTGCTCCCAGGTCTCCCGCTCCCGCGGTCTCTATTTCTAACCAGTTGGCGGCGATCGCTCAGCAGAACGAGTGCATTCTGGCCGGCAAGGAGAGCATTCACACCCGCCTCTATCGTGAGCGGAACCGCGCCCGTCGTCTTATGTCCGACCAGCACTACATCATGTCTTACCTGGGCCTGGACCCGAACTCAGTCCACTACCCCTTCGTGCAGTCACCGGCGTATGAGGACGAGTACCCTCCACCCACCGGCGATGGTGGCGATGCGTTCTAGTGGAGAGTGGCTGGTTCTGCACTTCATTTCTTTTCCAGACTGAGACTCCATGTTTTTGTTGTTTCTTTCTGTTTTTTTTTTTTGGATTGTAGACTTGGAACTCCAGTTTTTTCACCCAGTGTGTGTCTTTTGATGACTTTAGCTCTGTGCCTTGGACTGGTCCCCCTTCTAGTCCCCTGCTATTGACTGGTCTGCCTTCCAGTCCCCGTTTCTGATCTCATATCACGGTAACATCGTTCCCCTTCCCTCTGCTCCGTTGAGGACACTGTCGCATTTAGTGTGTGTGTGTGTGGGGGGGGGGGTTTCTTTGGATTCATTGGAACGTATATATGTGTGCTTGGAGCCTAGTCCGATGTCCAAATCTTGAGATTTGAGGGCTCCAAGTACTGTTGTTTACTTTATGCTTGATCGTATTGCCATTGTGGGTTTGATTGGTGAATTGAATGGCTCTTGAATTAATGCATGACAACTGGAGTGTGACTAAGACAGCTTATTATAATGACTGAGACGTGCAGTAGAATTGTGTAGGGGTTCAGTTTTTCAACTGTTTGCTTACCAACTGTGACTTGGATTAATCACTTGTTCTTGACAGTCGTTTATGCATCTAGTTCAGGGAATCAGAATGAGAGATAGAGCATATAGGTAGCCATGTGAGATTTGAGCCTGCTCATTTCTTTCTTGTGCGATAGTTCCCTCTTCGATGATGTGTAGCATTCACGTTGCCATTAGCTAAGATGATGGAGGCATAGGATTAGCCCACGACCAAATTGACTGTCTCGGTGTGTCATACCCCCTAGTCAGCCCTTTGAGCCGTGTACTTTTCTTCCTTTCGGTCTACAATGGAAATCACCCTTTTGCATCTTTTAAAAGGTTCCACAAAGTGGTTTTTGCATGTTCTCTGCTGTTTCTGCTAAATATAATGTGAGGGTTGAAGGTAGTTCTTAAAAAAGTTGGGCATGTGTTTGAAAAATGTGCATAGGTGGTGGTTCTCTCAAGAAATGAAAAAAAAAATGAATGAAAACAAAAGAGTGCCACCATCACAAAATCTGAATAGTGCCCATTAAGTAGTGTTTCTTAGCAGTCTGGCTTGGAAGTACTAACATTTATGTGACCTCCTTCACTCTTGTGCTCTAAAGAATGTGAGTAATGCAGAATGGCAGAAAGAAAGAGTGGTTTGATTGACTGTGAGTGTGTTGGGTTTGGAATTGTGGAACCTTGTGCTATGAATACTTCCACCACCTAAAAGGTCTTTTCCCCATGTCCAAGACCCTAGCCAGTCATTTGAACCTGTGTCTAAGACCTCCGGATTAGTTAGTGGTGACACCCCATATGTGAACTCTAGCATTGAGAGGTTGCCTTCATGGTGAAGAGACGTTAGGGATTGAGAGAATAAGCATGCGCATTTTTCGCATCGAATTGTTCTGACCCCACTGGTCGAGAGTGAGCGATTCATTTACTCATATTCTCTATACTCTTTATCCCGGTGAGTAGGAATGGCAATGGGGCAGGTCCAGGGCGGGTTTCTCGATACCCATACCCGTTCCATGGCAGGTCGGGTCCAGATCGGGTTATTTATCACGGGGCGCGGGTCGGGGCAGGTCGACCCAATGGGTATGTAATTTATGCAAAACATTAGAACTATTCGTTATTTTCACTAAAAGACTAAAAAAAACCATAATATGATAAAATGTAGTTACATTATTTAAGAAATTGATGTTTTCACTTATTTACAACTTTATTATAGCTAAATATAATGTAATAATAGGAAAATTCTAAGTAATTTTACTAAGATTACATGTAATTTAGGCAAGAACGGGTCGAGAATGGGGCGGGTCAGGGCAGGTCGGGTCGATGAGAGGTACCTATGCCCGCCCCGCCCCGCCTACGGGGCGAGTCTGACCTGCCCCTAAACAGGCCAAACAGGTTGGGTAAATCGGGTCAGGTCGAAATGGCCATCCCTACCGGTGAGGACCTAGATTGCTCGGTCTTAATTCTGGTATCTTGAGCTTTGTGCATGAAGTGACTGTCTCGAATAAGTGGTTGAGTCAAGTCCATGTTGGTTGGTGAACAGAAGGGAGACTCTTCCTTTGCTCGACTTTGCTGCACTCGAATGTCATCTGTGGTGGTTGTCTAGGTTGTCGTTGAGGTTGTCCATGTGTTAATGATCAAAAGCCAGTATGATTCACGTGTTTTGTGTCGATATGACATGTCCCTAAAGCCTTCTTGATTAAAACGTTTTGAGCTTACCTTGTATATGACTTGGTTTGCTTGGGGACAAGCAAACAGTTAAGTGTGGGGGAATTTGATAAAGATGTAACTGCACATGTTTGCACCCCTAGTTCTTTTCCGTTTGCGGGGCGTAGTCGTGTATTTTTGGCCTATTTTACGCCGGGTTGTGCTACTTTGTCATATTTCAGGTCCCAGACGTCGAAGGAAAGGCTAAGCACGAGTTTCAGGGCATTTGGAGGTCATTCGGTCGAGCTGGGGCCAAAGCACGGGCAGGAGGCCTGAAGAGCACTACTGTATACACGAAAAGAGCACGCCAGTGTTTTTATTGCCGAGAGCTGAACTGATGAGGAGGACAAAACATGGGCTGGACTAAACACAAACACGGCCGTGTTCCTGGGCCGTGTTATTTATGTCGAGGCTTGAGCCAAGGTGCTCATGCGATGTCCCAAAGCACAGGCGGGAGTGACAGAAAACACGGCTGTGTCCATCTATAGGCACGACCGTGTTTTGCCAGATGTGGGGGTGCTTTTAACACGTGGCAAGGGCACGGACGGGCAAAATCAAAACACAGTCGTGCCCTTGACCGTGTGTTGCCAGAGTCGACCTTTTTAGGTTGATTCGAGCCAAAGGAGAAAGGAACCGAGTTTTAGAGAGAAAAAGCGATACCTAGAGAGAGAAAGTGACGAACCTGACTCTGCAAGTGTCCTGGATCGATCTCCATCACCATTGGAGCGCGACTTGAGCTTGGAGAAGATCTGATTGAGTTCTAGAAGCATATTCTCATCCTTAACAGTATGGTTTCCGCATCTGAGCTAGATCTCCCATCTCTCTCTATGGAGTAACTTTCTTATTCACCTAGCCAGTGCAGTCAAAATCGTGCATTAAAATGTAAAAACTTACATTTTTACGTATCCAGGCCACCAAAACGTTTCAGTTTCTACCTAAAGTCGCTTAGTCACGAAAACTGGTAAAAATATGGGTAAAATCAGTAAAATCGCTTAAAATCGGTAAAATCGCGATTCTGAAGCGTTTTTGTACGATTTTGTTCATCTCATAAAAATGTGCTAATTGGCCCAAAATGATGTAATTTTGGAGACATATCAGCAAAAAAAAAATTGATTCATCACTCGTTCTACAACTAATGTCGAGATATGGGTTTGTACTCATGCCCAAATACAAATTACAGTTTGGTACCTAAACTTAATAGATATGCATATTTAGTACCTAAGTTTAATTTTTTTGCATATAAGTCCTCAAACTATCGATTGAAAATTACGTTTTGGTACCTAAATTTTTTTGGTCTTACATTTTGGTACCTAAATGGGTATGGGTTGGATATGGATATCCATTTACTTGAGGGTGTTTTAACTATACATGCAAAAATTGGACCTAAACCCATATGCACTTCACTCATACTCAACCCATTATCAATGGGTCTACTTGGGTTTGGGTATAATTACCCATGGGTGGGTAATTGCCATCCCTAGTTATTCACTTATCTAAAATCTACACACTCACATTTTACATACTATATGTTGTACTTAACATATTTTAGCTTTTACGCTTTGATTCTACGTTTTACGATTTTACCCATTTTCCGCTTCTAAGTAGAATCGTGCTTTTAACTGCATTGCACCTGGCTATGAAGAACCCTAGATTTGTATGTTAGGTCTGATTGTATGAACTCAAGTACAGATTCTGTGATATGATTATATTCAATTGAGGTTTGATTTATTGAATGGCATGAATCCTGATCAAATTCCTGTTGTTTCTGTTTTAACCTAGAAAGAGAATATCTGCCTAGGTTGATAGAGCACCCTTGATTGAAGGTATTAAATTGACGACTTTAGTCGAGGAGTCAATTCACTATTCTGTACCGAATTTACTTCGGTAGTGGAGGTTTGGTTCGTTAGGGCCTCAATCTGTTTACTCCGGTGGAGGTTAGTCGCCCGCTGGAGACTCAGATTGAGAGGGTCTGGAGACCTTTAGTTGAGACTTCAGACTGTTCAAGAATCTCCCGCAGTATAACTATCATTGAACCTGAACTTGGTAAATTACAATCCGGCTTAACTGCAGTCTAGGGGGAACCATATCCGGGTGACCTCTCTCGACTTGGAAACAACCTTTTTACTTTGGAACTTCACTAAAGTTTCATTGCTAAATAATAAGAACTCACATAGTAGTCATCACATCTAGGACCCGGGTTGACATTAAAACCCAAACCCGCTATACTACGCTTTATGAGGTGGTTACTCTTGGCCATTTTCTGGAGTGACAGTAGGAGCGAGTCACCTTGACAGTGAATCGCGAGGCGTCCAGAGCCAAAATAGAGGTTACTGATGCAAGGTGAGTTCACGGTCACTAAGACCGTGAATGGAGGCTGTTGACCTTGAAGAGAAGTGATCGAAGCGGTGCGCTATTGCGCACGCTTGCAGTTCACGGGCATGTTTCGTGCTTCACGGCCGTGAACTCAGACCATGAACTGAATAAGTTGAAAGGAGGAGAGAGGGGAGAGCCCATTTTGTGTGAAAAGCCTTCTTCAGATTTCTAGTAGAGAAACACAAACCAAGGGAGAAGAAGGCTAGGGTTTTGCTTCAAGGTGGATTTTGGGAAGATTTTCTCCAAGGAAAGTTCAATATATGGGCCAAGAAGATTGGGAGCATCCTCCAAGATCGTTTCCTCTCCTTCTCCTTGTGTTCTTCACATTTCTAACATGGATTAGATCTTCTTTCACTTGGGTGTTGTGAAACCCTAACTCTACCATGTAGTTTCTTTTATGTGAATTGAATGATTGTCATTGTGTATTGTTTAATTCAATGATTGAGGTATTATTCATGTTGATTGTGCATGTTTGTGCTTAGAAACCTAAGGGTTGTGCATGTTTTGTGCATAGCATGCTTAGGTTTGTGCATTTAGGTGCTTAGCAACCTAAGGATTATGCATAATTGTCCTTAGCACCCTTAGGTTTGTGCGTGTTGGTGCTAGCAATCTAATTAGCCACCTTAACCTAGCTTAAAGAGGAAAATCCCTCTTCCAAGGGAGACCCAATCGAGTTGGTTTTCCTTCAGCTTTTTAAGCCACCTAACTAGGTTAATTTAGGGCAACCCTCAGTGTTGAATTAAGCAAACTGGTTAACGCGATTAAGCCGTCCGACCTTTTGGTTGAGTGAGGGAGTAAGTCAACTACCGATTGCCTAAACTGAGAGGGTCGAGTGACACGGCCTTTAAAGTTTACCTCCATTTAGCAATTGAGATTGTGGTCTCCGACCATATATGCATCCCTCTGCGGTTCGCGGATACCTTGCCCAAAGCAATCGTTCCAATTCACATATCATGGTAGTAGTTAGGGGGAAGCGACACCCGAGTGATCCTTCCAAAAAAGAGTTTTCAGACCCATTTACCTTTGTCCTATTTTGTTACAATTAGCAAACTTTCAAACCAAAACTTTGTTGCTAGATAATGATTAAAACAACTGAAGTAGGGGTAGACGGACCGACCCGGGTTGATATCTAAATACTTGCTCTATACTGCACCCGGCTAGAGTTTAAAAACTTGGACTCTAGTCGGGATTATATTGTGGTGTAGTTTCGTGCGAGTCAAGATAACCGAGAGAATCTTATTGGCTTGTTCTTGCATGGAGGACCGGTCTAGCATTCTGCACCTAGGTTCAGTCATGGCCACTTCTTTTGACAGGGCTAATGGGGAAACCGTCATTATGTCACATCAATGGGTCCGTACATCACTTTCCTTGCCAGATACTTACATATCAGCCTTGCAGGGTGCTCGAAAGAGGGACGCACCCAGAGATTTGACGAGGGCACTCTGCACTCCATGCGCTTATTGCGAACCATTGGCTCAATGCGGTACATTGAGAGATTGAGTCCTGACCCCGAGGTCCCACCAGCAGCAGAGCAGCCACCTGATCGAGCACCCAGCCGTCGCCATCGCCCAGCCCTCCAACACCCTGCACATCAACCACCACCAGCAGCAGGCAATCCCCTCGTCCAGAGGGTGGATCGCTTAGAGACGAACTTCATGGGATTCTCATCCCGCCTCGACTGGCAGACCAACAACCTCGAGCTTATGGCTCGACGTCAGGGTATCCTACCAGATGCTGGAGAGGGTCCTTTCATCGGGGAGAGGTAGCCAACGAGTGAGACATGTGGCAGAGCGGAGTCCTTTCGCCCCAATTCTCTACTTGTAGCCCTGAACTTGTTTTGTGTTTTTGTTATTTTTCTTCATTTTCTGTCTGTGTGTGTGTGTGTGTGTGTGTGTGTGTGTGTGTGTGACATAAACTACTACTAGGTATTGTGGTTGTAATAACCTCACCTCAAGCGAGTCGTATTGTGTTTGTGTGTGTGTGTGTGTGTGTGTGTGTGTGTGTGTGTGTGTGTGTGTGTGTGTGTGTGTGTGTGTGTGTGTGTGTGTGTGTGTGTGTGTGTGTGTGTGTGTTTTGTCTCTTCTTGAAGCTCAAATTATCCTACACCGGTTCGATTCCAACTTTCACTCACCAAGCCCAAGTGGTAACATCATTCTACCCCTTTCTTACGGCATTGAGGGCAATGTCAAGTTTAAGTGTGGGGGGTAGTTTACTAGTACGCTTGTGTGAGTGTGATTGATGCTTGGAGCCTTTTGTATGCCCAAATTTAAAAAATTTGAGAGCTCTAAGCAATATTTGCATGAGCAAAGTGGCCGGATGGTGGGAAATTCTCGTGTTTATTGGCATTGATCATGAATTGTTGCATATGATCAAGTATACCCTATGATGATGACTGAGAAGTTCATTAGGATAGGGCACAAGTTTAGTTCTCAGGTGTGCATAAATGAATGGATGTCTTGACTTAATCACTTATTGCTTACAATTGCCATGCATCGTGTTTTTGAATTGCAATAGATGGTTGGGTAACTAGGTAGCCTGTGAGCTTTGAGCCGAACGTTTTCTTCCGTTGTGATAGTTCCCTCTTACCACAGTGTGTAGCATCACAGTTGTCACTAGCAAGTATGATGGAGGCATAGGATTAGTCTGCGCCCAAATGTTGATTGTCCCTAAATGTGTCATCCTTTAGTCAACCCCTTTGAGCCTTGTGATTTCGAGGGTCGTTCTCAATTTAGGAGCTTCGTGCGTGTGAGCTTAATGGTGTTAATAGAACGACCCCCATTCCTTTCTTTGCGTCTAAACATGAGTCGTCCTTGAGTCCCGGAGCTCTTTCTTTGAGTATCCATAGAGGTTCTACATAGGAGGTTTGTGTGCGGTCCTTGCTAGGGATGAGAAAAATGAAGTGTAGTGTTGGAGTGAGTTACTCAAAAAGAGAGCATTGGTCGTTAAATGTACAGGTGGCAAGTGTTTTTACTCTCTAGCACCCCCCTCTAAAAGAAAAGAAAAGAAAAGAAAAGAGAAACGAAAAAGAGGTAATAAAATGGGGTGAATAAAGTAGAGAGTGCCACGAAAAACAAAGTACATGCTCTAGGAGGGGTTTCTTGGCACCCTAGCCATTGAAACCGCACATTGGACGAAATTGATCGAAAACCTGGAGAAGAGGTGAAAAAGGGCTAGTTCAAGGCTATCCAAGGAAGTTCACAGTCTTGCACGACCGTGAAGAAGAGCCCTTGACCGTGAATCGCGAGGCTTCCAGAGCCAAAAACAGAGGTTACTGATGCAAGGTGAGTTCACGGTCGCTAAGACCGTGAACGGAGGCTGTTGACCGTGAACAGAAGTGATTGAAGCGGTGCGTTTTGGCGCACGCCAGCAGTTTACGGACACGTTTTGTGGTTCACGACCGTGAACTGAGCTCTTCTCTAGTTTCAAAGATGAGCTGAAAGGAGGAGAGAGGGGAGAGCCCATTTTGTGTGAAAAGACTTCTTGAGATTTCTAGAGAGAGAAACACAAACCAAGGGAGAAGAAGGCTAGGGTTTTGCTTCAAGGTGGATTTTGGGAAGATTTCCTCCAAGGAAAGTTCAAAACAAGGGCCAAGAAGATTGGCAACATCCTCCAAGATGGTTTCCTCTCCTTCTCCTTGTGTTCTTCCCATTTCTAGCATGTAGTAGCTCTCCTTTCACTTGGGTGTTGTGAAACCCTAACTCTGCCATGTAGTTTCTTTTATGTGAATTGAATGATTGTCATGGGGTATTGTTTAATTCAATGATTGAGGTATTATTCATGTTGATTTTGCATGCTTGTGCTTAGCAACCCAAGGGTTGTGCATGTTTTGTGCTTAGCATCCTTAGGTTTGTGCATTTAGGTGCTTAGCAACCTATGGATTGTGCATAATTGTGCTTAGCACCCTTAGCTTTGTGCATGTTGGTGCTAGCAATCTAATTAGCCACCTTAACTTAGCTTAGAGAGGAAAATCCCCCTTCCAAGGGAGACTCAATCAAGTTGGTTTTCCTTCAGCTTTTTAAGCCACCTAACTAGGTTAATTTAGGGTAGTGTTGAACTAAGCAAACCGGTTAATCGCGATTAAGTCGTCCGACCTTTGTGTTGAGTGAGGGAGTAAGTCAACTACCGATTGCCTAAACCGAGAGTGTAGAGTGACACGGCCTTTAATGTTTACCTTGGTTTAGCAATTGAGATTGTCGTCTCCGATCAAATATATGCATCCCTCTGTGGTTCGCGGTTACCTTGCCCAAAGCAATCTTTCCAATTCACATATCATGGTAGTAGTTAGAGGGAAGCGACACCCGAGTGATCCTTCCACAAAAGAGTTTTCAAACTCATTTACCTTTTTCAAAGAAGTACTCTGGCGAGCGACAGATGTACAGAAATTGCTCTTGCTCACCTAATTAGGGCAGACCGCACATACAAACTGCAGTTGGAACCCCAGCAAGGTTAAACAAAAAGTGGAAAAAAAAAGAGAAACAATAAGTAAGAAGAAGGGGTTCCAACAAGTGAAATGAAATGAAAGAGCACCTGATACAATGAGTCATTGATTGTTGAATTGTGTGAGTCTCATTATCCATGAATTGACTGTCTTAGTTCCGTTCACTGCTTATCATGATCCTGGTTTGAGTCTAGTACTCGCATTGAGAGAGATAGGGGGCGTCTTAGAAGACCAGTTGACTTCGTAAGTTGCTAAATGATCTAGAAAATCTTTTGTCGACTATCGGGGTTGCATGTTACTATAGAGTTCTGGAGAGTTGCATTGGTTTGAGTCAGGTTTGCTTGGGGACAAGCAAACAATTAAGTGTGGGAGAATTTGATGACTACATATTTACACATGTTTTACACCCCATTCCTTGATTGTTTAGCTTGGTGTTTATCCTACTTTGGCCTATTTTACGCTAGGTTTTTCTCCTTTGTCACATTTCAGTTCCTAGCATGTAAAGTGAAGCCTAGGCGCAAGTTTCAAGTCAATCGGAGATCAATTGGCGACTCGGGGTGAGAAACTCGGGAATGACTTGAGGAAGAATGGATTTATACCTCATTTTATTGACAAATAATCATGAAATCTTTTCATGAAAATAAATAGGACGAGATTACGAGCATCTGGGATCAAACGACACCTGAATCGGAGGTCAAACGAGCTCAAACGAGATCAACGAAGCTTAGTAGTGCATGCTGGAAATTGTGCACGGCCGTGTAAAATTCTGCACGGCTGTGTGAGTTACTCAGGGGGTTTGCACGGCCAAAACCTCAATTTGCACGGCCGTGCAAGTAGGGGTGCGAGTTTCAGCGGGTATAAAAGCTGTTTTGCAATTTTTCGAGAGGGAGAGCTGGGTTTTGGATCCCAAACACTCAATTGACAAACCAAAGAGAGAGAGAGAGAGAGAGAGAGAGAGAGAGGGCGATCTAGAGCCATTCTTGGGGCTATCTTGGAGGATGCTTCACCATTGAAGCTCAAGGAACAAGTCTAGACATGAAGATTGAAGATCTGGAAAGTTATACTGCAATCTCTCTCTTCTCTATGGAATAACTTCCCTTCACTTAGGTTTTGATGAACCCTAGTTCCATGTGTTAGGATCTTTCTTGTATGAAGTTTTGGATGCTATATTGTATGATTATAATCGATTGAGGCATGATTTATTGAGTCAATTGAATCTCGATCAAATTCTCTTGATTTCTGCTTTAACATATGATAGATAGAATCTGATTAGGTTAAAAGAGCTTCCTTGATTGATAGTAGTGAATTGGTTGTGCGAGAGTCAGTCAATTCATTACTTTGTACTGGAATTTATTCCATGTAGTGGAGATCTGTGTGAATCGCCTTAGCAGTCTATTCCGGTGAAGGCTAGTCGCCTGTCGGGTATTCTGTCTAAGAGGGCTTGGTCAGCTTAAGAGATTCCAAGCTAAATTAGGATCTTCTGTAGTTTAATCAACAGTAAAACAACCAAAAGGAATTACAACTTAGACCTAATTGAGGAGCTAGGGGGAATCATACCTAAGTGAGTTCCCAACCTGTAATTAGTAGTTTAGCCTTAGCTTAGTTAGTAAAGTAGTTTAGTAAATCAATCATTAATCTGGTTTGCTAGATAATGAACTGAAGCTAAGTAACAGTAACTCTAGAGACCCGTGGATTCGATATTTATTACTTGTGCCACTATACTGCAGTCCCTTTCATTGGTTACACTTAGCCATTGTTCGGAGTTGTGTCGTAGCGTGTCAGTAGCGTTTGGAACATCGACATTAGGTTGGAGTTGAGTTTTCTGGTGCACTTCGAAGGATGATTTCTCTTTTTCCTCCCTTCTTTCATCTAGGTTGGCGATCTTCCCCATATCCGTCATTCAATGCCTCCCTTGGATTATTAGGTTCTCCATATGGTGGTGTGTTTTGGCTTTGAACGGTTTGCAAAGATTCCAACGGCACAACAGATTTCCATGGAGTTGGGAAACATAAAATAATACTCCGTTTAATACACTTATATGTACCCGTACATATTTTATTCGTTTAAAACTTCTGTATCCGTATTATTGTTAAGTTGTTTCATTTTTTCCCGTTCATTTGATGGCTCCCGTACTAAACACGTATAAAACCTGTATATCATGTTTAATATCCGTATTTAATAAATCAAATTGTTAACTTTACAATTATTTATATATTTAATTATTTTTAAAATAATTAATTTAATATATTTATGATTATTAACGTACTATTAAAAGTAACATTATCTTAGAGATGAATTAAAATATCCGTACGTATTTTATATGTAACTTTTCTGTACAGTATTTTACTAACTTTGCTTGGAATTATGCTTTTTTAATTATAAAAATTAAAACTTGAATTTCTTTAACCAAATTACAAAAAATTAAATATTAAATCAACGCAATGCTAATATTGATAATAAATAATAACTAAGATATTTGTCTATAATAAAATTTATTATTGGAGAAGTTGACAGGGTAAGAAGCAATTTTGGGCGGGCGATGATGAAATTTTGGGCGATCCAATTTTTAGCGAGCAGAGGGAAGGGTTTTTTTTTTTTTTTGTGTAATTGTAGTGGGCGGGTGATGATGAAACTTTGGGCGGCCAATTTTAGTTGTAGTGGGAAAGCGGGATTTCAAATTTCCATTGTGGTGAGAAATTTGTAGAGCCAAATCTCTAAAAATATATATATATATATATATATATATATATATATATATATATATATATATATATATATGCGTCTCACTAAATTTTGTGTTTGGTTTAAACCGACACTAATAGCTAAAAAAATTGTGTCGGTTGTTTAACCAACGCAAACCCGATACGAATCCTAAATTTTGTGTTGGTTCATTTAACCGACACCATAGAACCGATACAAAACATTTTTTTGATGTAGTGAGTTATCTTATCTTAAAAAAATCACTCGAACTATGTTAAATACATATTATTTTACATTTTAGATCATATGCTTAATTATTTACCATTATGATTATCACAATATTTATAGTTATGAGTTAAGAGTTTAGTATTTAGTGACTAATACATTGTCTAAAGTAAACCTTATTATAGATAGGGTGGAAATTTGGTTTGTTGTTTGTGATTTAACCACAAACCGCACCGAACCACACATTGTTTGGTTAACCACTAACCGCATTTTGTGGTTAGTAGTTTTATTATGGTTAGTAAAATTATGAATTTATGGTTAGTGATTAGTGATTAGTCACTAACCATTATGGTCAAACCACAATAACTGCACAAACCACACTTATTCATTGAATTTTTATTTTATATGTATAAGTATATAATAATGAATTTAATAAGTATGGTTATCAAATACAGAGGGTTTGTCTAAAGTTAGTACTTAGCACTTTAATAAGTTATTTGTTATATTGTCGAATCAGTTATAGAAGATTCTAACTTCTACTAATTATTGAATTATTGTCATCTTATTGAATAAGAATGATGATGAATTGTTAATAATGTTGTATTGCCTTTTAAAAGTTTTATTGGTCTTTTATATTTTTCGTGATTTTCTCCACATATTTTATTGCTTTACTTTTTGTATATATTTTATTTGACATATCTTCCATATGTGATATGATTCTATTTTTTACCATTTATGTCATCCTTTATATCTCTCTTATTTTTTATTGATAACGAACTTATAAGAAAAATATGTATCAATTTATGAGTTGGGTAAATTGGTTTTTGCGATTAACCACAAATTAAGCACACTGAACCATAACCACAGTGGTGGAGTTTGTGATTAGGGTATTTAGAGATTTGTGGTTGTTGATAACAAAAAAAAATTGTGTCTTTTTTGTTATCCAATTTCCCTTCTCTTCCCAAAATGCTGCCCAATTTTATTTTTCTTGATATATATTGCCTCCCAACTTCTTCCTCCCCGCTCCAAAAGGCCGTCCAATTTTCGTTTGGATTTATCTATATTGGTGCCCAAATTTGTTTGGGTAAATCTATATTGCTGCACAAAAATGTTGATATAGGAAAAGTGTTTTTCTTCTTTGCTTTTTGAGTAGTCTTTTGTTTACTAAATGTATGGTTTGTTAATAGTATGTATTGGTTACAAATGTTGATATCACCATTACTATTAGCTAGTGAACTTTACCAATTACGATTAATTACATGACAACTTTGCAAGTCATACAAATTGATTCAACATTTTGACTAGTTTTTTTAATTAAGTATATATACGAGGTAGAAAGAAATTGGTTAGAAATTGTGAAAAACATTTTAAATTAGTGTAATAAAATATGTAAGTTTGTAACGAGTAATGAGTAGTAACTCGATGCGCTGACCCGAACAACCCGCAACCCGCCCGACTCGAAACTCGTTGAACCCGCAACTCGATTGAACCCGAACCCGATGAACCAGGAACCCGAATGAATCCGAGCCTGATGAACTCACAACCCGATTGAACCCTGCTCGATTGACAACTATAGTCATAGTATCCACCCAATTACATATTGAGTGGATTATGATTCATTGGATTTGCCAATTAGACACGTCGATTGTCCATCCCTACCTTTTTTAACTTGCCAAAATTAATTTGGGATATTAATTTGGAAATATATCTACGGAGTCATTTGGAAGTTGGGATTTAGGATGATGCATTTAACAAATACATGTAATCAGAAGAATTTTTCATTTATTTGTCTTAAAATAAAACAAAATACTTGTATTAGAACTGTAGATAAGACCACCACAATAATTCATTATGAATGATTATCCATCTCATCTTTTAGCAAAGATTGTGTTTGACGGATTTTTAACTAACTTTTTCTTCCTTATTTAATTTTTTGAGAGACCACCAAAATAATTCAATCTCTGAACAATGTGTTTTTATAATTCATACATTGAAACAATGCATCTAATTATAATACAGGTATTGATCAAATATATGAATTTAAAAAATCCTAAATTCCAAACATGCCCTACATGTTCAAGGAATACATAAGCAAATTTGGTCAAAGTAGGGGAAAAAACTTCCCTAGATCATGTTCCATGAAAGTCTTTATTGGTCTCTCTCTCCAATCTCCAGTCATTGGAATGCTTGTCATGCGAAGGAGAAGCACATCGTGGAAGAATCAAAGATAATTCTTAAACATTGATCGAAATAAATAAACATGAAACAAGAGATTTTTCAAACAATAAAAGTAAAACAGAGATATGCATTCACTTGATCAGCGGCGTATCCAGGACATAGTCCAGCACTGCGCCACATTTAAATGGAAAAGTAGATACCGTAAAAAAATGTCTTTTAATTTAGCAAATCCATCAAAAATATATATATATATATATATATATATATATATATATATAAAATCAATCAATTTCACTCTAGCTGCAAACATGAGAAGGATGGTCAAGGTTTAAACAATTGACATAAATTAATTTTAAAATGAATAAGGATGGTGAAAAGGCTTACGGTAAATCTTGGCTTCGGGAGAGTAGCCTTTGCTCTAGCTGCTTCGTTGTTGTTCTGTGGCGGCCGAACCGATGAGAAGCAGGAAAATGACAGCCTACACTCTTCTTTGTTCCCTTGTCGGTCGTGCAAAGGATGAGCAGGGGAATGGCGAGACGGGAGGCGGAGGTGCTGGTGCAGCAAAGGAGGATCGGGGAAGAGTGGGACGCGACGGGAGTCTGGTCTGGGAGAGGGCGGCTGGTCGACGAAGGAAAGATGGGAATACGGAAGGGAAGGTGAAATGTGCAGGGGGCGGCCGCTCGCTCACTTGGGGGAAATGAGAATAGGAAAATTTTAGAGATTTGAGGTTTTTGGGAAATTAGATTATCATGGTTAAGGGATGTGGTCAGGTATTCATGGGGCGGGTCCCTCCAAACTCAAACCCACCCCAACTCGTTCAACAGGACGTCGGGTTTAAACCCAAACCCGGTCAATCCGGGTTTTACCTGTATTGACCGGATTGGTTCGGGCCAGGTATCCACGGGTCCGGGTTTGACTGTCATCCATATCTCCATGGTAGTCGTTGAAACGAGTAAGGTCAATACTAGACGAATAAACAGAAAAATCAATTTGTATTTGTGTCCATCTCAATTTTCTCCAACTTCTCTAGTAATTTTGCAAGAGAAGAAACTTCATATTCCTCACATGAGTTACATAATATCATGGCAAAGTTCATCTGTGTATCCAAAACTTACACGTTTGTGACAATAATAGTCACTTTTGGCGAAATACCAAATATAGCCAGAATTTTGAAAGTTTTATGACAAATATAATCATTTCCGTTGAATATTTTAACGGCGTCAGTGACACCGTTAACCAAATTAACATAATACTTACATGACTGCCAACTCACCAGACACATCATCAACAACTCAACAACACTTGCCACATGGATGTCATGTCATATTTTAATTTAAAAATAAATAAAAAATCATTAATCATTTTCTCATCCTATCTCCTCTCCCACCACTCGATGTTGTTGTCCTATCTCCTTCCCATTGCAGTGGCAATTGGATGAGCCTGCCGCCGACGATTGCCCGGAGCACTCATTGCCCACTGCAACATTTTTGTGCTTTGCATTTTGCTACACAAGCTAGCCTCTCAACATATTCCAGAAGCAATTGCACCCACAAACACATATATGTACCTCCGCACCTCTACTCCCAAATCATAACTTTGGGTTCCCGCACAACTACCACTATATCACCTGCGTCGTCATCATCTCGAAACCCCCCTCCCCCTGCCAATTTTCTCACCTGCGTTTGACGACCAGCCGCCAGAATCCCCCATGGGTCTCCACCAGATCATCGAGCAGGTGGATCATCTCCAATAGATCCATAACAGAGACCGGAGAAGCAGAGGTTGACGAAGAGTGGAGTCGTTATCGCACCAAAAAGAAAGTGAATTCGTCGATGGATCGATTGAATCGAAGGACAAAATAAAGTGAACTCGTCCAGGTTTCAAACTCATTCCTTTCACCGTTGACTCTTCCCCTTTCTCCTCTGCTGCTCCCTCCCCTTGTTTTCCAAAGATCGCGGACTTGAATCAAGAGGATTTGAGTGCGAGCTTCGTAAAAAGTGAACAGAGAAGGAACTGAGAGTTTTGCTAGTCTAATCACGGTCACCGTCTTCCTTGACCGTGAGGAAGTTCGCGACCATGAAGTCATCCCGCGAACTCCCAACAACCGAATACCAAAACAGCGACGCCTGATGATTGTGGTCTCGGAGGAGAAGATCACTACTGCGATCTCCCCTACTCAGCCGCGAACTTGGCTGCCTCCTGAAGTCTATAATAGAGGACCTCTTCCCCCATTTTGAAGGGAGCTGATTTGAGATAGAAATTCTTGGTTTAAAGAGAGAGAGAAGAGATAGAAGATGAATGAAAGAAAGAAAAGAGGAGAAGCTAGAAGAGAGGATCCATCTTCCTCAACATAAATTCATCCCCAATTTCTTCTATGTATCTTCTTCCCTCCTTTATGGAGTATTCTCTTAAGGTACTTGGGGTTCTAAAACCCAAACCCTAGTTTTAGGGCTATTATGTAATGGATGAATATGTAAGAGTTTTGAATGAATGTGTTTGTCTAGTTGATTTTAATGTTTCTCTAACTTTAATTGTGCTTGGGTAAGTTTCCCTAATCTTCTCTACTAGCCTATTTGAGCTTCTATGTTGGGTATAGAGTTTTAGGGTCAGACGGGTATGCGCCATCTGACAGATTAGGGTTAGATGACTCACCACATTCGCTTAACCCTAATTATTTAGATATTGCATGATATACCTAGGCTATGGTGAGGGATAGTTCCCCAAGTACCTGCTTATATCCTCATTTATTCTCTCCACTAGTTATTTCACTTGAATCCTCCAACACCCCCCCCCCCTTAAACCGACTGGCTAGATAATAACGTGGAAAGTAGGCTAGGGTCTCGGGACTCGAGTGAATATGACCTTGATTGCCACTATATGACAACGCCAATTAAAGTTAAACTTGGCCTAGGATGGGGTAGTTATTGAGACGTGCAAACTACTAACAATGACCTGCACAGAATGAATCGATCAAGCTTTTTGGCGTCGTTGCTAGGGAACTTCTACAACTAGTAGAAAACCATCAAGTTGTTAGTTTAGCCCCTTTTTTCTTGTTTTTGTTTTCGTTATTTTTGTATTTTTATCGTTTTATGTTTTGTCATCCAACTTTGTACGTTACGGGTTGTTGAGTTTGTATCTTGTATCACTCTTGTATGCAAAGGAGGGAGTCTTTTAAGATATTACCTCTTGATTAAGGAGTCGAGAGAACACTTTAGAATCTAAGAAGAGTTGCAAGAAATCAATCTCCTCCAATGGCGGATCAACAACATCAACCTCAAGTTCCTCCTAGGCCTAGAATAATTGGATCTTACTCAAGGCCAAGTATGGATAGTGTTCAATCACCTATTCTTCACCCACCGGTGCCGGAAAACAACTATGAGATAAAACCGGCACAATTTCTATGCTTCAAAATGCGGTTCAATTCAATGGGTTGATGAGTGAAGACGCTCACGCGCATATCAAGTCGTTTTACGAGTTGACGGAAGGAATTAAGATAAACTGGGTTCCTCAAGAGGCAATCCGTCTGAGGTTATTCATGTTTACCTTAATTGGAGCAGCAAATCAATGGTTGAATAACCATCCCCATCACTCCATCACCTCGTGGGTGGATCTATGTGACAAGTTCTTTGCAAGGTATATTCCACCCTCTAAGACGAATATAATGAGGAGCGAGATTACTATGTTCCGTCAAGAAGAGGACGAGCCTTTGTTTGAAGCATGGGAAATGTTTATCTCACTTCTACTCAAATTTCCATACCACGGTATTATCGATTGGTTGCAAGTGGAAAGCTTTTACAACGGTTTAACAAGGGAGTCATAGAACTTCATTGATGCGGCTAGTGGAGGTGCCATCAGGAACAAGGAAGTTGGTGAACTTCAAAGACTAATTGAAGAGATGGCCCTAAATAACTACGATTGGGGTGACGGAAGAAGAGGTATGAGTTTGAAGAATGGAAGCTTATTGAAAATTGAAGAACCATCTTCGTTAGCGGCCCATATACAAGAACTGACCAAGAAAATTGATCAAGTTGCATCATCTATGAAAGGAAATGGAAAGCAACTCATGAAATGTGATTGGTATGGTGACTTGAGTCACACTATGGAGGAGTGTAAATCCATGATTGAGGCTTTGGTTCATATGCCTCAGTATGCGAAGTTCCTGAAAGATCTCCTCTGTAAGAAGAAGAAGCTGAGCGAGCTACCCACTGTGGTGCTCAGCGAGGAGTGTCGGCCATTCTGCAGAACAAGCTTCCACAGAAGCAGAAGGACCCAGGCAGTTTTACTATCCCGTGTTCCATTGGTAAATTGCATGTAGAGAGTTCCTTGCCAGATCAAGGCGCTAGTATCAATGTTATACCATATAAAATTTTCAAGAAACTAGGCCTAGGTGAACCCAATGTAACTAGGATGAGTATTCAATTAGCCTACCGATTTGTAGTTCATTCTAGGGGCATAGTGGAAGACCTCCTGGTTAAGGTTGGCAGGTTTTTTTTTCGTGTGGATTTTGTTGTCTTGGACATCAATGAAGACGCAAAAGTGCCCCTTATTCTAGGTAGGCCTTTCCTGGCCACCGCCAAGGCTCTCTCATAGATGTGCATGATGGGACCCTGATTTTGAGAGATGGTGAGGAGAAGATAACATTTTCCATTGCTAATAATATGACTGCTATATGGCATGTGCATGCCTTATCTCACCAGGTGCACGAGTATGTCGTGTACCCTTCTGTGCCTTCCGTTTTGCAAGACTCTCCTCCCGTACCTTCGCTTCCACTCCCGTCTGTCTCGTCACGAAAAGAAAATATCAAGGAGGAGTGGCGTCCGAAACTGCAGGTAGCTCAGCATGCTCAAAAGAAAGCTAGAGAACACTATGAGCTGGTCCTGGCTCTTGAGCCACGAACGCCCTGGCTCTTGAGCCACGACCGCCCTGGCCATCCGAGTATTCACTGGTTTGCATCCTGTCGAATGGCCAGGTTGAGCTGACATGTGTTGGTGGTCACACACGTCGTGTGCATGGCCACCATCTGAAGTTGTACCTCAAGAGCGATGTGGATCCGCTCTTGGAGGCACCTGTTCCTACATCGCTCTAAGCATCCACCCTTTGTGTCCAGCTAACGACGTGAAAGAAGCACTTGTGGGGAGGCAACCCCACCACTGTTTGCCTTTCTCTTGTTTGTTTTTGGTTTTTCCACTTGGAACTATGGTTTCTATCACCCATTGCCTTTGGACTGGTCCCCTTCCAGTCCCCTGGTCTTGATTGGTCTGCCACCGTTCCTGCTCATCATTTTCTAGTAACATTGTTCCCCTTTCCTCTGCTCCATTGAGGGAATTGTCGAACTTAAGTGGGCGGGGGGGGGGGGGGGGGGGGGGGGGGGGGGTGCTTTGTATTTATGGGAACATATGTATGTTTTCTTGGATCCTAGTATGCTATCCAAATCTTGAGATTTGAGAGCTCCAAATACTGATGGTTGTTAAAATTGATGCATGACAACTTGATTGTGACTAGGACAACCTATAATAATGATTGAGACGTGTAGTAAAGTTATGTAACGCCCCGACCTTTTTCTAAAATCAAACCATACTTTAAACCCAAAACCGGTAACTCCGGAGCAACCCAACCACATTTAAAAATAAACAAACTCACACTATTTAAGAAATTTTAAACGGAAAGCCCCAACACTTGGGCAACATCCCACTCTCAAACACTTAAAACAACTTGACACAGAATCTCCAGTTTATGCTAATAATCATGAAACAAAATATTAACTACTCTAACTTGACTCCTCACGAACTTCCTGATATCCCGCCAATGCTAGTACGGCTGCTCGCCTCACCCTGCTTCTTCTCGTGGTCCACTCCCGCTAACCCTTCCTCGCCTAGTGAGTGAGAAGGGGTCAGTCCCGTCGTCACTTCCTAAGGTCTTTGCCTAATCATTACTTTGCTAACACATTATTAGAAAATACTTCCTCTTACATGAAAGTCGTTCTCGCTTTCATTCTTAATACTTTAGTCCTTAATAACTTGTAGAAGTTCTCTACTTCTTTTTTAACTTGTATACTTATTACTAGGGTACAGTCGCCGTCCAGCAGTGATCCGACCATCTACCGCGTCCAGTAGTGGCCCAACCGCCTGGGGGTTCATCTTACATACAAACATACATAGCACAACGCGTGCCTCCACCTTAAGTAGGCGGTGGGATAGCTCACACACATAATCGCACTTAACTCGAAAAAATTAACGAACATAACTTGAAATTAACGACATAAACAAAAAGACCTCGACGGAGACTTTACTCCCTTTACACTCACCTTATTAGCCAAGCATAACTAACCTAAAGACCTTTAATTTGGTTAATTTCAATCCCAATTTCCTCCATTTAATCTTTCCTATGATTCCCCATAAAATTCTCGAAAATTACCTTTTGCCCCAAAATGGCAAATTACCAAATGGTACTCGAAATTCCTGGGTCTTATCAATTCGGCCCCAAATTTCTAGAATTGCTCAATTCAGTCCTCCAAGCCAATTTCCACTTTCTGATTTAAACATTTCAGTCCAAATGGCTTATTTCCAATCCGATACCCAAACATTTACTAATTGCGAACTCACCCCAAGCCTGATCAATTACTTTACGACGCCTAAACTTGCCAAATTTTACCAAATCACCCCAACTTCAAAAAGACATATATGCCCCTGACTATTCATCAAATTTATAATGGCATGCCATTGGATTCCAAAATAGTGGGAGGAGAGTTTACCTTCTGCTCTTCTTCTTCCGTGGCGTCGCCACTCCTTCCTTCTCCGCTTCCTCGCCAAAGCCTTCTACTGGGTACTCTCCCTCTTCCTCGGACATCATCACTCCAGGGGTCATTGCCAACGTAGCTCGGCCAGCGCCGCTGCTAGTTCTGCCATCTCTTCTCGGCCGACAATTCGGAGGCCAAAGACGGACTGCCCACACCCCAGGCCGCTTCAGGAGATTCTGGTTATCAGGAGATTCTGAATGGAATGATTGTGTACAAGAAGCTTCGCATTGGGCATCTGGTTATAAACTTAGAAAGCTTTTTGTCACAATTCTTTTTCATTGTCAGGTGGTTGATGTGACTTCTTTTTGGTTAAAGAATTGGGAATTACTGAGTGAAGGCATTTTGCATTCACGACGTAGAGAGCTGAATTTACCACAATTGAATTTGTCGGAGGATGAAATTAAGGAGTTGTGCCTTATTCATATTGACAAATTGATGGAGAGATATTCGAAGTCATTAGCAAATTTCCCTAGGTTGCCTGTTCCCGATCAGTGTTTGCTTTCACATTCTGTAAACAAGCTGATAGATATGGAGATGAATTATGGACCTGTTGACTTTGATTGTTCTGAGGATCGGAATTGTAGACCATTGAATGAAAAAAAAAACAAATCGCTTACGATATGGTATTACATTCCGTTTATACCAATGAGGGTAAATGCTTTTTTGTGGATGGATTTGGGGGTACTAGTAAGACATTTCTGTGGCGAGCAATTTGTGAGCTATTAAGATTTGAGAAGAGGATAGTATTATGTGTTGCTTCATCTGGTATTGTTGCACTGCTCATGGTCAGTGGAAGAACTGCACATTCAAGATTTCACATTCCTTTGTATTGTGACACAAAATCAACTTGCAATATTGAGCAAGGTTCTAAGGTAGCTGAATTGATTCTCAATGCTTCACTTGATATCTGGGATGAGGCACTGATGGCTCATAAACACAACATAGAGGCCCTAGATAGGACATTGAGGGATATTTTCCGAGTTAAGCATGTTGCTTCTGAGTTGAAGCCTTTTGGAGGTATGACTATTGTGTTTGGAGGTGATTTCCGACAGACGTTAAATATAATCACAAAGTGTACAAGGACTGAAATTGTTAATTTTTCCATAAAGAGGTCATATTTGTGGCGGTCTATGACAGTCTTGAAGGTAACCGAGAACATGCGTTTAAAATGGCCTCATTCTGAAGCATCGACCAGGTTAGCAATCTCAAATTTTAGCAAATGGCTTTTGGAAATTGGTGATGGTACAAATAGTAATATTGTTGGAGAATCAATTATCCCGATACCTCTGCACATTTGTGTTCCCCGTCGCAGTGATCCAATTCCTCATATTCTTGTTGAAATATATGGTCAGTTACTCTCCACTGAAAATATGTCAACATATTTGGTTGAGCGAGCTATCTTAGCCCCTCATAATGACACTGTTGCGGCCATTAACAATTATGTATTGGGTCTATTTCCTAGTGAAGAAGTTTCATGTTTTAGTTTTGATTCACTAGAGATTGACGCCAAGAATCAGCATTGATACGAGCACAGGAGGTGCTCGTTTAGGTTCAAAGCGCGCAGCTCCAACTTCATCGAGTCAAAGCTCCAAATTCGAACAGAAACTTAAAACGAAAACGGCCAAAGGTGCAACTTCACACTTGGGAAGAGGCTCGATTGTTTAAGTCGAAGCTCGGCCACGATTGATGCGGTTTCAATCTATACGAAGCAAACTTGCTGCTGGAACTCGACCAACACACAAGAATTTGGTGACAAAGTCACAACTGTTTCATTCAATCTAGTCTGCTTTTACACGAGGTTGTCAAGGCTTTAAATAGACAATGAACAACCTAAATCGAACTCTAAACAAACAAAGAAAACGAATCCTAATTCTATCTCAACAAGGAAACAAAAATCTTTTCTTAAAACGGAAACAAAGCACACACGCCCCTGCCTTCCTGCACAAGCAACCCATCCAGCTTCCATAGCGACTTAGGAGATCTCGATCATGGGCTTCCAAGAAGGTTCGACCAGAACAGCCTTCAGTCGTTTCTTCCCTGAGTCTTGTACTTCAAATCCCAGCTCTCCTCTCCCCTCGACAATACCCCATATGAATTGAATAAGCCTCCAAAGATAGGTTCTCGAACTGGTTCCATACTTAGCCAAAAATAGGCAATTTAACAGTTTCATACTAACAACTTGAGGCCTCTTGATCAGCCCTCTTTGGCTCTTAGTTCGTGTAACCAAGCCTTCGACGTGGTTTATAAGCACTTGATCTCTCATTCCCACGCTTCCTCTTGCAATTCCATCGACCGAGAAGTAAGATACAAACCTGCAAAGCAAGCACCATGAAACAAGTCGAACACTTAGCCAAATACGACCCTTCTTCCTTTCAACGTTGGTGGATTGTTTGGAAATCAATTCGAGCTTGGACACGAAGCTAAACGAGATCATATCAAGCATGTTGAAGAAGGGGACTACACAGTTGAATTCTTGAACTCTTTACAGATTGGGAATTTTCCGGAACATGAGTTGAAATTGAAGTTGGGGTGCCCTGTTATTCTACTTCGAAATCTGGATCAGAGTATTGGCCTTTGAAATTGAACTCGGATGATTGTTAAGAGATTAGGTAAGTGCTTTATTGAGGTCCAAATTTTGACCGCGACACATGTTGGTGATACAGTTTTCTTACCACGCCTAAATCTATCGGTCCACTACAAGAGCTTAAATTTCACTCTGGTTCGAAAGCAATATCCCATTGCACTGTCATATGCGACAATTAACAAGAGTCAAGGTCAAACATTAAATCATGTTGGCATCTGCTTGCAAAGACAAGTCTTTTCTCATGGACAGTTGCATGTTGCTATGTCTTGAGTTACGTCGGAAAGGGGACTCAAAATTCTTAGTTGTGACTCTCAAGGTAAACCGGTGAAGACTATGCAGAATATTGTTTTCACTAAGATTTTTGAGTAATGGTTTATAGATGTATTATGTTTTTTGAGGTTTGAGGTTTGAGGACCAAGGTTGTAAAATTTATCTGTTCGTTAGTATTTGAATATTGAGTTCTCAATTTGTTCAAATTATTTTCCTGTTTTTAACAGCCAATTATATGAAATGCGATTTACGCAAACTACTTTATATTTAATGGTAACTAAATTTACTCTAGCGAAGGGTATGCCAGTGTGACTGTTATATTGCAATACGAAGAGGAACTTCCACAGTCTCTACTGACCTAAACTAAATTAACTCCCCACCATACTTCATTCCCCGCCATTCAAAATAGGGGTGTGTTTTAGAATCTTAAGTTATTAACAAATGTATCTTACAAATGAGCATGAAGCAATACATGCTACATTATAATTATAAAATTACCATTGTGTTTTAGAATATTAATTTATTATCAGTCCAAAAGTCTAATGAGTGGGGAGGGGATTTGAGGCTCCAATCTATAAAGGTTTGGTACTCACCAGGTGTTTGTTTTAGTATATGCATCACCTTAGCTTAGCATCCTAGCTGCCAATCGACAAGGACTTTTCCATTACTTTATCTGTTATCTTCAGATATTCCTAACAATCACAGTACATTGGGATTTATTTTTCTATTTTGATTATTTTCGTTGTTTGATTCTTTTTTTTTCTTTCTTCAAGTTGGGTTGACAACCGTCGACATCTGTTTGTTAACCGTAGATTGCTGGGTTAAATGTTCGTATATCTGTTTGGTTGATTTTTTTTTCAAAATTTATAGCCCAGTCTTTATGCAGTACGGCCGGTTGTTGACAACCTAGACAAACACCAAAAATATTTTATGCCCCTATTACTACTCGATTAATGTTAAATTCTATTAATATTAAATACCAAACTGGTTAGTAAATACTTTAACCTTTTTATTCATTTCAGTAATCAATACTTTAACTTTTAAGATGACTAAATTATATAATATTCAACTTATGTAAAATCATCCAACTTATGTCGATTAAAATAATTAATTTTCTAGGAGGAAATTTCATCATAAAATAAAACCACCGAGATATTTAGCATGAAAATAAAACTGCTTAATGTGAAATAATAAAAACTAATTTGTGAGAAATAGCAAGGAGAAAGACTTGTGAAAAACCAAAAGAATAAAAAAACTGCGTGAGGGATCCGGGAAAACATCATTTTCCACCGAGACCCACACAGCACAACATGCCACCAGGCCCAATCCGAATCCCAGCCCGGCATAACCAAACTCCAGCCCACCAAAGCTTCCTCTGTAAAACAACGTTCACAACCTCATGGTGGGAGATCACGATCTCAACAACCTCGCCGTCGAATACGGCCCGCTACGCCAGTTGAGGGGAGCAATTCCAACGTTCCAAAAACTATGTAGTGGACATCTTTTTAAACGCAACATGGGTTTTGGCTTTCCTCTTCCTCTTTGAACCAAAATTGCATTCTCATTAGGAAGTCTCACGTTAGCAGTCCTCAGTCCTCCCTGTAAGCTCTCTATCTCTCGGCTTACTCTCTCTAGTGGCCCGACCTGTTAGGAATCGTCTGCATTTCATCCGATGGTAGACGAGTTTGTTCCAGTCATCCATGTAGCCGACCCGATGGTTGTCCTTGACGTCATGCTACTGCGCTTGTGGGGAGAAATAGGCTCAACTGGTGATACAATACAACACATCAACCTACTCATGCTTGATAATAAGGTGCGTTAATATTTGGCATGTTTAAGTTGACAATATTCTCCTTGGCCTTCTCCTGAGTTCGATTTTTTTTCTTCGTTTTCTAGGGTGTTGTGATTGAAGCCATCATTTATCATCCTAATGTTATGAGATTTCTGCCCAACCTGTATGAAGGGTGTATTTACAGTCTTACTTTCTTTGATGTACAATCGCACCCTGCCCTCCATCGAGTGTCTTTGAGCCCTCACTTACTTTCCCTCCATGTTGGCACGGTGTTAGAAGTAATGGACGACAGAGCTGACATCCCGGACGTCAGCTTTCAATTTTTGGTCCCCGCCGGCTTTCCGTATGCGAATCTGAACCAGGAAATATTGTCGGGTTTGTGTTATGTACTTGAATTTTGGTTTTAGTCCTGGTTATGATCCAATGTGAATTATGACTAATGATTGATTTTGTGTGTAAATTTGATAGGCATTGTAACCAGCTGTCAACCAAGCCAATTGTTTTACTCAAGTCTGTCGCTTCGAAACAAGCGGATTACTCTCGAACTGATTGGGTGAGGTTATGTTTCATGTTGTCAATCCCATTTTTAAAATTAATGTTTGTGCCTAGCTAAGGGAATGTATTTTTTTCATTTACCATTAGAGGCGAGAAAGCACATGTTTATTTATGGGATTCGATGATACCTGCTTTCGAGGAAATCATTACTGATGTGGCAACATTAGCGAAGGTTGTGGTCTTCACCTCCTTATACATTCATTATGAACAAGGTAGCCATCTTTCCCTTACAACGTTGCTGTAAATTTGTTGAAGTCGATAATCTTTATGGGCTGAGTGGTTTTCATTGATTGACTACAAAACATTAGTAATTTTTTATTCATTAAATATAATGTGGACACGCATGTGGTGCATTATTTTTGGCTATCCTAATTACCCTTATTATGTCTACGATTGATCGACCCTTTAGTTAGGCCCATATTTATTTGCCATTGCATTAGGTTCCCGCTCATAAAGCGATTAGGTTAGGATGTCGCTCTAATTTAAGTGACTAAACATGGTATCATTTGTTGGGGCTAAGTTTGGTGTTACGGACAAAAGAGAAAAAAACAAAAACTATGCAATGGAGAAGGACTAAATCTAAAATTATTTTAACCTGGTCGTCCAAGTGTAATCGACATATACGCAAGTATTTTACATTAGGAATGTGTCCTATTATTTGCTTTCGGCCAACGATCTTGATCCCTGTCATGTATGCTTATCATATTTAGACATAGTAATTGGTAGCCCATTGAGTAATTTGACCCAAATGTATGCCTTATGCATATTCTATTAGACCCAACTGGACCCATTTGTTGAAGTGGGTTTGAATTGTGCATATTAAGCTCGATTGGTTGCCGTAATAGTCAAATGGTCCAATTTGGACACAAACGAAAAAATTGAGTATAAGTATGCGTGAAAGGAAGATGACCCCAATTTTCTTTGACCCATAATAAATTGGATTTTGGGTAATATACCCAATTTTCATTTTGAATCGTATTTTCATATAACATGGTATTCCATTTAATTAATTCATGTACTTGTGCTATGGTGTGTAGGCCAATTTTTGTTTGCTGCATCACGTGCTACCAAGACATATATTAACCTTCATTGTCCTGACGTCCATCCTTTATTAGACAAGTAAGTCGTTTCACTTGAAAGCTTTATAAGATTGTATGGTCTGGTAAATTAATAAGATTGTTTGGGAACCAATTATGTCTATTTCAATTAGGCAAGTCCATCACCATGATGTAGAGGATCAAGAATTTGAACACCTGCCATACGACGAAGCTTTGCCCATATCTGAAGTTGCTACGACGCATGAGCTCAATGTTCTGAAATATAACTATAACAATATGATATTGTATCCATTCTTTGGTCTTAATTTTGTACACAGTTGTTTCTATTAGTGTACCACCTTTGTTCCCATTTCATATGACGATAGCTTTTTTGTTTTTCATAGGAGAAGGCATGTATACTTGCTAGAGAAGTTACGGACTTGACCCTTTCGTGTTCAAGTCAATCCAACTTCGATGTTCTGCACTTGACCATTAACGACACTACTGGTGAGATTCGTACCATGTTCCCCTGTACCCGTCTCAGATGGATTGCAGCAGAATGGTCGGTAGGGATGATACCTATTAGGACAACAACTTGAAGAGTATCATTGATTCCATCCAGGGAAAGACGTACCAGTTCTTAGTTAAATTAGGTCCATGGGACCATCTGCGCGATCATTGTGGTTTCATCTTGATGAAGCTCTTTGGTGATTTAATTTGTTGAAAGTATCCCTCTTCCTATCCGCTTTCCTACTTTGCAATGGTTTCTTAAGAATTGTGTTTATCTGGCAGTGGGGAATTTGTTTCAATCACTGCTTTATTTATAACCGGGACATTATGTTCACTATGCCAAACCGTGATGCACAGAGTTACTATATTTGTCCTTGGCACAATTTTATATAGTATGACAAATAGCCTGCTATTAAACATAAAATTAGTTTAGTGGGTAAGTAAAACACTCGTACGTATTTTATAGATAATTTTCGTATTTCTCACAACCAGGATTATAAAATTCCATAATATGATTTTCACCCTAGTTTATTGTGTGATGGGCAGATCTAATAAATTTTCAGATTAAGTACTCAAATCGGTCGCATTACATGAAGGCCCATCAAAACTGTCTTAAAGTGTATTGGGCCTAATGAACAGCCCGCGTATTTTAGAATAATTATGTCCAAACAATTGGAGCCCACAAAGCTACTTACCTATCCGTCCACCCAAGCTTAGTCTTCAACCATGGCCTCAACATCCCTACCATCTCAGTTGCCGACTCCACGATTCAACTCTAAACTGCCCAGAAACGATACCGTTTCGGCGGCTCCTTCTCCACTCCCCCATGAGGCCACGACCTCTACTGGCCAGTCACCATAATTTGTGCAACTTCTCTGAGGTGATGGCCACATTTGCCGAAATACGACTGGGAACCTTCTCAGCCCACGATGAGGTTGACGTAGACGGTGGTTATTCCTCACTCCCTCCCCTTCTCGCTCCAACTTGAGCAAAACTGCCAACGCCAAGTCATTATATAAATTAACCTCCGTCCACTTACCCCTATGCATTTCAACATCACCGCTCCACCATGACACTGGTCTCCATCGCCGAACTTGCTACTGCTCAACAGCTCTTCGAGCTCCAATGTCGGGTTTCTAGGAAATGGATCCCCTACCATGCAAAGAAGGATACGATCATTTCTTTGGATTTTGTCGTCATAGATTCTGAGGTACTGTCATCTTTTACTCCTTCTCTTCTACCACTTTTGTTCTTCGCTTCTCGGTTTCAATTTCAATCAGGTTTTTGTGTCATGGCAGGGGAATGACATTTGGGCGCAAGTTCCACTAGATTCCGTCCGAATATTTGGTACTCAGCTTGAGGATAAAAAATGCTATCTGCTGGCGACATTTAAATTAACTTCAATAAAGGAGGATTTTTGTCCTGTTCCAAACCCTTTGATGATTCAGTTCAACGGGGACACTACTGTTCAACCTATTGATCCTATTCCAACTGCTCCGCCGTCCAAGTTCCCATTCATCAAAGTCGTTGACATCTCGAAATATCATAACGTCACTGTAGATTTGCTTTTTGGTCTCCTCATTACTTACCGCCTCTGTTTTCTCTTTAAATAAAACTGACAATGTTATCCTCTTATCTTTGGTTTGCAGATGTGAGAGGCCACTTAGAACAATTTTCTAATGTCCTGCTTCCCAAATCCTCAACCAACAGGACCCCACGGAAGGATATCTTCTATACGATCCCATCCATTCCTTTTAGTGTTATTTAATAATAGCTTCCCAATTGAATTAGCATAACTTGTAGGTTACTCTGACTTTCCGTAAGTTTTGTTTTTTAACACCGCCACCATTGGATTCTTTGTAGAGGTCAGTCGATAAAGGTTTCATTGTGGGCGAGAATTATGACGTAGCTGGATCCCTTTGCTAAACCAGGATAGAATATCTCTGTTCCATTGGTTCTCACATCTATAATTGTCAGGAAATGCAATAGTATGTCCCTGCATTTATATCAATATAGGCAACTGACTCACTTCTACTGTCACTCTAGGAATTGGCCAAGTGAAACCACTTCCTAAAGCTTAGTATAGCGGGTTTAGGTTTAATTATCAACCCGGGTCCTAGATTTGATGACTACTCAGTGAATTCTTGTTATCTAGCAATGGAACTGGAATGCAAGTCTAAACTACCAAACAAACAAAGCAAACAAACGGTTGTATTCAAGTTAAGAGAGGTCACCCGGATATGGTTCCCCCTAGACTGCAGTTAAGCCGGATTGTAATTACCAAGTTCAGTTTCTATGATGGTTATACTGCGGAAGGTTCTTAAACAGCCTGAAGTCTCGACTAAAGGTCTTCAAACCCACTCAATCTAAGTCTCTAGCGGGCGACTAACCTCCATCGGAGTAAACAGATTGAGGCCTTAACAAACAAAACCTACACTACCGGAGTAAATCCGTTACAGAATAGTGAGTTGGCTCCTCGACTAAAGTTACCAACTCCCTACCTTCAATCAAGGATGCTCTATCAACCTAGGCAGATATTCTCATTCTAGGTTAAAGCAGAAACAACAGGAATTTGATCAAGATTCAAGTCATTCAATCATTCAAACCTCAATCGAATATAATCAACTCATAGAATCAGTACTTGGGTTCATACAATCAAACCTAACATACAAATCTAGGGTTCTCCATACCCAGATGAATGGGAGAACTACTCCATGGAGAAAGAAGCAAAAGCAGAATCAGACGCGGAATTCATACTGTGAAGGATGGATTCCTGCTCCTGGACGTTGATCGGCACTTCTCCAAGCTCAAACTGGCCTCCAATGGTGTTGAAGATCAATCTAGGGCACTTGGAGACTCTTGTTCGTCGCTTTCTCTCTCTAGGAATCGTTATATCTCTCAAAAACTCGAATCCCCCGATTTCAGCCCTATTTTCCCTTAAAACAGCTGCCTGTCGCGATACCCGGTCGGGTATTTTGGGTCTCGACTGGGTATTATCAAAACGCACGTTTCAAGCCAGGGGAAAATCCCCGGTCTGCTCCAATAATCCCCGACCGGGGATTTAAGCCTCACGACCGGGCCCCCCTCTGTTTCTCAGACGCCAAAGAGGGAATTCCCCGGTCTCCTCAGAATAATACCCGGCCGGGTATTTGTGGTTATGGTCGGGTATTTTCTTCCTTCAGCCCGCTTCAAGCCTCACTTGCTCCTTTCGACCCGAATCTCGTCCCTTCGCCTCGATTCCAACGTCGGGTCCTGAAATATGACATAAACACAAAACCTCGCGTGAAATCGGCTTAAAACCCGAGAATCAACCTCTCAAACGGCTCAAGAATAGGGGTGAAAATACGTGTAATTATCGGTCTATCAAACTCCCCCACACTTAACCGTTTGCTTGTCCCCAAGCAAACCTAACTCAAACCAATGCAACTCTCCAGACCTCTATAGCAACAAACAACCCAGATCGTAGGTAGAGGACTTCCTAGATCATTTAGCAGCTTACGAGGTCAACCGACGCACAAGTCATCTCATAACTTCTTCGGCGAGAGCACTAGTATCGAGTCGGCATCATGGCAAATAGTGAACAGAGGACAAATGAATCGAGGATGAAGAGATTCTAAAAAACAAAGGATCATGAACTCACATTTTTCAAGGTGCTCTATTTTCTTCTTGAAGATGGTTGGAACCCCTTTTCTTTCTGTTTTGCTTGTTTTCTGTTATTATTTTCTTTTCTTTTTTCCAAGGGTCCCAACCTGCTCTTACCGGCCATGCCAGGAGCGGATGTCTCGAGCCTCGTGCGGGGGAAAGACATGTAAGGGGGCTGGAGGTAGTAGGTGGAAATTGGGAACGGATTCCCGTCTCCCCTTACACACTTTCGCCCTATTCGCATGGGAGACGTTATTTCAAAACACATTCCTGAGCAACTGTTATTTTCAAAACATGATACAAGAGTCCACGACCGGTAGAGAATCCACAACACCACACAATTCAAGGGTCCTAAGATCACTAATTCACTCAATCAACCAACACAATATGAAGAAGCAATGAGACTTCTTAAATGCATCAACATCCTCCATAGTGCTACACTACCTCCCTAGGTTGCATATTACTATAAAGACTGTCAATTCAAAGCATACTGAGCCGGCAATTGCAAGAAAACACGTACTTGGAGCCCTCAAATTTAAAAATTTGGACAGTGGACTAGGCTCCAAGCACACAAACAGATCTAATGCAGTCAAAAGATAAACACCCCCCCCCCCTCCCCCACACACACTTAAGATCGACATTGCCCTCAATGGAGAAGAGGGAAGGAAAAGGGGAACGATGTTACTAGTATGCACGGACTGCAGGGGACTAGAAACGGACCAGTCGGAGTGGAGCGGACTGGATAGAGGACCAGTCAAGACAAGCACAGCTAAAAGGAAACCAAAGAGCTCAACACAATACGTCAGGTCTAATGGTCAGCCCAATAGTACAGAATCCAACACAAAAAGAAAGAAACCAAACCAACACAAGACAGTTTGCACACTGATAAAAACAAACAAACTCAAAACATGGCACTAGGAACCGCCTCCTAGACCGGTGAAGTCGATCTGGTTCATGAGGTCGTCGTCTCCATCATCCGGCGGTGGTGGTGGTGAATGATCCCACTGGGTGGTCCAGTGGTGCTCCTCCCGGGGGTGGCAGGCCTGGAGCAGGTGCTCAGAGTACTCCATCAGTCGGCGGCCTCGATCTCTCTCCCGCTCGATGAGAGCACCCTTGACTCCCATATGGGCCTCCAAGCGGCCGAGGCGATCGTCAACAACCTGCAGCCTAGACTGGTACTCGGCCTGGTGGGCCGAATACTGCTGGTAGAACTGGACCTGATGGTCCATGAGCTGCTGGTTCTGAAGACCGAGCTGCTGGAACTGGAGCCCCATCTGCTGGAACTGCTCCGTGAAGAAGTCCATCGACGGGCCAGAAGCCATCGACGGACCAGAAGAACCGGAGGAGGACTCACCTCGCTCCTGTCTCCGTCGTGGCCGAAGGTCCCCTGGTGGAGAGAGTGAGGGCTCCGGCTCATTCGTATCCATGGCCCCGCCATCATCATCATCATCATCATCATCATCATCCTCATCATCCTCCGCGCCAGAATAGTCAGCGTCTTCCTCATCGTCATCGAGATCCTCATCCTCATCAGGAGGCATAGAAAGCCCATCCACCCAGGTGCGGGTACCATCACTGGTCAGAAGGAGTGCATTATGGAGCACTTCCCGGCTGAGGGGGGTGGAGCCGCCCTGTGCAGAAGAATCTGTGAGCCCCTGGAAGCTGATGTTGAAATGGAGCGCTAGACGGGTGATCAGGGGACCACAGTAGAGATGGTTGGGCTTCCCGTGGCATCGAGCGAAGGTGGTGGCCACGAAGGAGCCCAAATGCAACATGTGATCCGGGTCCCGCATCGAGAACATAGCATAGAGCACCCGCTTCGGAATTTTGTGCGAGCCGGTGACGTTGGGGACGATGGAGCGGGTGATGAGCAAGTTCAGGATGTGCCACTGCGGCTTGAGGGTGCGGACGTACGTCTGGCCAGCGTCGAAGTAGTCGAACGCATAGACGAACCGGGCAATCTGCGAGTAGAAATAATCCATGTTCCAATCTGTAGGATTCGAGACCTCGATCACGTGGCGGGAAGATGGGTGATACTGGATCCCCAAGGCAGCGGCCAACCCGTCAATGGTCAGCTCCCGGGATAGCCACCTAGCCTGAATTTCACTGCAGGGGAGTCCCGAGCCGCTTTGCTGTTGTACTGGAAGGTGGTGTAGAATTCCCACACCAGCTCAGTGTAGGTGGGCTCGTCAATAGCCAGCAGCGTCCGCCAATCGCGGTGGCCGATGGCGGCAGAGAGCTCCTGCATGCAGTGGAGCTGCTCGAACATTGCCCACTCCAAATGGTGGTGGCGCTCCAACTTCACCCGAATCACCGCGCGGAACTGGTCCGCGTAATCTGGGTGCAGGCTCAGGCCCTGCACAAACTCATGGTCGAGGGACATGTTCCCGCAAAATCAACAAATCAAAGGTGGAACCAAGAAAAGACTTGTCAGGACCAACAACATGGGTTCATCACTTCCCCCACACTTAAGGAGCACCTAGGCTAACAGTTGTAAGCACATACGGTTGAATCGCAAGCAACCCAACCGGAATCAAGGCAGGAAACGCAGAACCAACCACAATAAGTACACGGGCAGCACATACACCATATATAGAACCATGCATACTCAAAGCATCCCTCACCCTATTCTAACTCATGCAAGCAATTATAGTTCTCGGTCCTACAATCTACAGTTCGATTTTCCAGGTAAGAACAGGTAACAGGAAACACACCTGGAAACGCAAGGAGAACTGTAGCTAAGGCACAAAAAAATGGGTGAGGGGCGCGAGACAGAGGCCAAAAATGACCTGGGAGGCTCGCCGGAAAGTTGCCGAAAAACCGCCGGAAAGTTGACCGGCGGCGGCGGAGGGCGGCGGCGGCCGGTGGCGGAGGGCGGCGACGGCGGCCAGCGGCAGAGGGGCGGCGGCCGGCGGCAGAGGGGCGGCGGCCGGCGGCTCGCAGAAGAGAGAGGGGAGAGGATTGGAGAGGAAGAGAGGGGGAAAATTTTGAAAAAATGAGGGTAGAGAGAGAAAATGGCCGGGGGTTTGCTATATATAGCAAAAATACCCGGTCGGGTATATTGGATTACACGACCGGGATTTCAAAACGCGGCGTGTCAAGTGCAAGGGAATCCCCGGCCTTGAGCCAAAAATACCCGGCCGGGTATTTTTGAGACCAGGTCGGGTTTTTCCCTTTTTTCACCCCGAGAAACAGAAGGGGGCCCGACCGTGAGCCAATAATACCCGACCGGGTATTTTGGCCCATGGCCGGGTATTTGCCCCCTTCCGGCCAAAAATCTCATTCGCCCAAATTTTCGACCTCTCCTGCACGACAGCACCAAATCGAGGCATAACAGACGACCGAACTTCACCACAGACATGCAACTGACTCAAGACGACACAAAAACTCAGAAAAAAGGGAAAAAGAAATGCAAACCGTGGTGGAGTTGCCTCCCCACAAGCGCTTCTTTACCGTCTTTTAGCTGGACGCCAATGACGGAACTAAGGGTTTGCCAGCTCCACTGCCAACTCCGCACGTTCGACCTCGCCTCCCAAGTAGAGCTTGAGACGATGGCCATTTACTTTAAACGGCTCAGTTTGCGGGTTGGCAATCTCAATCGTGCCATACGGGAACACCTGTGTGACCGTGTACGGTCCAGACCACCGGGAACGGAGTTTTCCGGGAAAGAGTTTCAGGCGAGAGTTATAAAGGAGAACTCGATCACCAACCTGGAATTCTTTCGGACCCCGCAACCGTGCATCATGGAGGCGCTTCGTGCGCTCCTTGTACATCTTGGTGTTCTCATAGGCGTGATAACGCCACTCTTCCAGCTCCAACATCTGCATTTTTCGCTCAACACCTGCAACACTAACATCCAAGTTTAGCAGCTTAAGGGCCAAGAAGGCCTTGTGCTCTAGCTCCACGGGCAGATGGCATGCTTTTCCATAGACAAGCCGGTACGGTGAGGTACCAATGGGCGTCTTGTAGGCAGTGCGATATGCCCACAGAGCATCATCGAGCTTGGTGGACCAATCCTTGCGGGATAGGTTCACCGTCTTCTCCAGGATACGCTTGAGCTCCCGGTTCGTCAGCTCGGCCTGACCACTTGTTTGAGGATGGTAGGCCACGGACACCTTATGAGTTACACCATAGCGAGACAACAACTTATCGAACTGACCTTGGAAATGGGTGCCTCGGTCGCTTATGATGGCTCTAGGTGTCCCGAACCGGGAGAATAGCTGCTTCAGAAAACCACAAACACGTCTAGCATCATTAGTGGGCAAAGCTTGCGCCTCAGCCCACCTAGAGACGTAGTCAACAGCAACAAGGATATATGTATTACCAAAGGATGGAGGGAAGGGGCCCATGAAGTCGATACCCCAGACATCAAAAATCTCACAAGTAATAAACACATTCTGGGGCATCTCATCACGGGCAGAGATGTTACCTGACCTCTGGCATCGGCCACACCTGCGTGCGAAGGCGTCTACGTCCTTGAAGAGCGTGGGCCAGTAGAAGCCCGACTGGAGCACCTTCCTCGCCGTGCGGTTTCCTCCGTGGTGACCGCCAGCAGGTCCTTCATGACAGTGAGATAGAATGCCCTCCATCTCACTCTCCATAACACATCGACGGATGATCCCGTCGGCTCCGATCCTAAAGAGATGGGGGTCATCCCAGAAGTAGTACTTCAGGTCGGAGAAGAACTTCCTCTTGGCGTGAGTTGTCATCCCCTTGGGCAGCTGCTGGCCCACAAGATAATTAGCAAAATCGGAATACCAGGGGGTGACACTCTCCACCAGGCACATCATCAGCAGTCTCTCATCTGGAAAGGAGTCATTGATCTCCTCCTCGAGGTTGTCCGCAGGGGGTGCGTCCAACCGGGAGAGGTGATCGGCAGCAACATTCTCTGCTCCCTTCTTGTCCCGAATCTCAATGTCAAACTCCTGCAGCAGTAAGATCCATCGTATGAGCCTAGGCTTGGCGTCAGCCTTGCTCATCAAGTATCGAATCGCGGAGTGATCAGTATACACAATCACATGGGACAAGACCAGATAAGGACGAAATTTATCGAAGGCAAACACCACCGCGAGCAGCTCTTTCTCCGTGGTGGTATAGTTCTCCAGGGCATCATTCAAGGTCTTCGAGGCGTAGTAGATAGGTCGGAAATGTTGATCACGCCTCTGCCCCAACACAGCTCCAACAGCAAAGTCACTGGCATCGCACATAATCTCAAATGTTAAGGACCAGTCAGGAACAACCATGATAGGAGCTTGTGTGAGCTTCTCCTTCAAGGTCGTGAAAGCCGCTGTGCATGCATCAGTGAACTGGAAGGAGGCATCCTTCTCTAGAAGCTTAGTCAGGGGCAGAGCAATCTTCGAGAAATCCTTGATGAACCGCCTATAGAACCCTGCATGACCAAGAAAACTCCGGATCCCCTTAACAGATGTAGGAGGAGGCAGCTTGCTGATAGTCTCGATCTTCGCTCTGTCCACCTCAATCCCCATCTTGGAGATCTTATGCCTAAGAACTATGCCTTCGCGAACCATGAAGTGATACTTCTCCCAACTCAGTGCCAGGTTCGTTTCTTCACACCGTTTAAGGACAAGTTCCAGGTTATGGAGACAGTGAGAGAATGAGTCTCCATAAACCGAGAAATCGTCCATAAACACCTCCATAATCTCGCCGACCAGACGGTCAAAGATAGCGAGCATGCATAGCTGAAAAGTGGCCGGGGCATTGCATAGCCCGAATGGGATCCTCCGGTAGGCAAAAGTGCCGAAGGGGCAGGTGAAAGTGGTCTTCGCCTGGTCTTCCGGTGCAATAGGGATCTGGAAGTACCCGGACATCCCATCCAGGAAACAGTAGAACTCGTGCCCCGCCAGTCTCTCCAGCATCTGATCAATGAATGGTAGCGGGAAGTGGTCCTTCCGAGTGGCGTCGTTGAGACGCCGGTAATCAATGCAGACACGGTACCCAGTCACCGTGCGTATCAGGATCAGCTCATTCTTCTCGTTAGGCACCACAGTCATCCCATCCTTTTTGGGTACCACCTGGGTGGGACTGACCCACTCGCTGTCGGAAATGGCGAAGATGATCCCCGCGTCCAGCAGCTTCACGATCTCTGCCCGAACCACAGCCTCCAGGTTCGGTGTCAGTCTTCTCTGTGGCTGTCTCACTGGCGGCATCTCATCCTCCATCAGTATCCGGTGGGAGCAGAAGGAAGGGCTGATCCCCCGGATGTCTGTGATCTTCCATGCAAGAGCTCGCTCGTATCGCTTCAGCAAGGTCACCAGTCTGGTCTTCTGCTCGGGTGTGAGGGTCGAGCTGATGATGACTGGCAGCTTATTCCCCTCCCGGAGAAATGTATACTCCAAATGAGGAGGGAGGGGCTTAAGCTCCAGCTCTGGTGGTTCCTCCAAGGAAGTAGCGATGCGGGTGGAGGATGAGATCGGTTTGAACAGCCTGTCGCCCTCCAAGAAGGGGCCACTCTCCAACTCGGCCAACTGCTCCGCCAGCTGCGGCTTCTGCGATGCCTGCTCACCTAGCAAAATACAACGCTCAAGAACATTGTCAGTACCCGCACTCGTTATAGCGAGTGCGGTCTCAAAATCAGCAAGCATATCACAGTAATCTATGTCATCATGCAAACGAGGGTGTTTCCCATTCTCAGAAACAGAAAAGGTAGCCTGTTCATCACCAGCACGCAGAATCAATTTACCACTATGCACATCAATAAGCGCCTTGGCGGTGGCGAGAAACGGTCTACCTAAAATCTAAGGTACATCCACATCCTCATTTATATCCAAAATAACAAAGTCAACAGGATATGTGAATGCACCCACATTAACAAGCAAGTCCTCAATGATACGCCTAGGATGCACGATAGAACGATCAGCTAACTGAATGCTCATCCTAGTAGTTCTAGGTTCACCTAGGCCTAGCTTCTTAAACAAATTATAAGGCATGACATTTATGCTCGCGCCTAGGTCCGCCAAGGACTTTCCTACATGCATGCTGCCAATAACAAGAGGGATAGTGAAACTCCCTGGGTCTTTTCGCTTCTCGGACAGCTTGTTCTGCAGAATGGCAGAACACTCCTCGCTCAGCATCACTTTCGAAAGATCCCCAAGTTTCTTCTTGTTGGTGAGGAGGTCCTTCATGAACTTGGCATACTTGGGCATCTTTGACAGTGCCTCCACGAACGGCATGCTGATGTTGACCTGCTTCAACATTGCCATGAACTTGGCAAACTCAGTCTCCAGCTTGTCTTTATGCAGGCGAGTGGGGAAAGGAAGCTGAGGTACATGCTCCTTAACCACTGGTTGTGGCTTGGGAGCAGGCGCTGTTGTGTCTTCCCCCACTTCTGCAGTATCAGCTGGAAGTGTTGAAGTAGGTAGTGGCTCATCTCGACTGGGCTGGGCAGGAGCAGCTGATGTGGTCTTGCCACTCCTGGTAGTGATGGCATCAAGCTGCTGGAGCTTGTTAGGATCACTGGGATTCGGAACACTGGTGGCAGGCAAAGTCTCCGGTGCCCTGGTGGTGTTCTGGAGGGCCAAGATACCCACCTGGTTCCTCTGGCCTGCCTCCAGTGACGTGATAGCTGCCTGAGTGCTAGTCATGAACGAAGCTAGAATATTTTCCAGCTTCGTCATCTGAGTATCTGGAACTGGGGATGCTGCTGGCTCGGCAAACTGGCGCTGGGTCTGCTGGAATGGTTGCCCCTGCCTAGGCTGGTAGGGCTGCTGCTATGGAACCGGGCCCTGTCGAGCCTGGAAGGGCTGCCTCTGCTGAAAGCCACCAACTGATGCTGGGAAACCAGGTGGCTTAGTAGTGTTGCTGCCCCAAGAGAAGTTGGGATGCTGGCGCCACCCCTCATTATATGTGTTGATGTATGGGTCGAGGCGCCGAGCATTGGCGATGAAGTCCAACTGCTCTTGGGGAGTAGTAGACTCCCTCATAGCCTGGCAGTCTTCTACTAAGTGATTCGAGCTCTCACACCACTGACACTGAGCAACTGGAGGTGTAGCCATACCTCTGCCCGGAATAAGACTGTTGGGCTGCTTCAATGTCTGCACTAGCTCAGCTACCTGCTGCTCGAGTCCAGATCTGGACTCCATGGCGTGCACACCACGGTCTCGGGAATGTCTGCCTCTGCTGCTCTGCCCCCAAGAATGATCTCTGGCAGCCAAGGTATTAATCATCTGGTTCAGCTCGGGTGGAGTCTTAGTGAGAACATCCCCTCCTGGGCATAGAGACTCAATCACCCGCTGGCTGTCTGGAGAGAGAGCACTGTAGAAGTTCCCCACTGTGAATGCATCACTGAAACCATGATGGGGACACTGCCAGAAATATCCCATGTACCGCTCCCATGCATCACGAAGTGACTCATCTGGCTCTTGGCGGAAGTGAGTGATCTCCCACTGTATCTATGTAGTCTTCGATGCCCGGATAGTACCTGTGCACGAATTTGTCAGCCAGATCGTCCCAAGAGGTGATGGACAATGGGGGCTGGGTCTCCAACCATCTCTTAGCATTCCTCGCCAGAGAATGGGGAAAGAGATGCAGGCGGATGGCATCATCCGGGACACCATTCAGCTTGAACTCGTTTGTCAACTGCAGAAAACGGGAAAGGTGCACCCTGGCCTCCTCATCCTTCAAGCCATGGAACTGGATAGAGGATGTAATGAGCTGAATCCAACATGGCTTGATCTCGAAGTTGTTTGCTGGGATAGGCGGGTAGAGGATAACCGGACGGATGTCAGCAATCCGCGGAGTGTAGTAGTACTCCAAGGTGGGACCCGGCTGCAGTGGATGATGAACTCCATGATCCTGGGGTATGGGGTTGTTCCCCAGGACCTGATTCACCGGGGGAGCCTGCTGAGGATTCCCCTGGTGTTGATTGTAGTCTTCCATCTCGTACTCCTCCTCAGAATCACTGCTCACGTGGCCGTCTATGCGCTCTCCCGACTGGCTACGGGTCATGCACTACCTGCACACAAGCAAGCAAACCCGTGAAGGGACAAGTGAATTCTTGTTATCTAGCAATCAAACTGGAATGCAAGTCTACCGGAGTAAATCCGGTACAGAATAGTGAGTTGGCTCCTCGACTAAAGTTACCAACTCCCTACCTTCAATCAAGGATGCTCTATCAACCTAGGCAGATATTCTCATTCTAGGTTAAAGCAGAAACAACAGGAATTTGATCAAGATTCAAGTCATTCAATCATTCAAACCTCAATCGAATATAATCAACTCATAGAATCAGTACTTGGGTTCATACAATCAAACCTAACATACAAATCTAGGGTTCTCCATACCCAGATGAATGGGAGAACTACTCCATGGAGAAAGAAGCAAAAGCAGAATCAGACACGGAATTCATACTGTGAAGGATGGATTCCTGCTCCTGGACGTTGATCGGCACTTCTCCAAGCTCAAACTGGCCTCCAATGGTGTTGAAGATCAATCTAGGGCACTTGGAGACTCTTGTTCGTCGCTTTCTCTCTCTAGGAATCGTTCTATCTCTCAAAAAGTCGAATCCCCCGATTTTCAGCCCTCTTTTCCCTTAAAACAGCTGCCTGTCGCGATACCCGGTCGAAATACCCGGTCGGGTATTTTGGGTCTCGTCCGGGTATTATCAAAACGCACATTTCAAGCCAGGGGAAAATCCCCGGTCTGCTCCAATAATCCCCGACCGGGGATTTAAGCCTCACGACCGGGCCCCCCTCTGTTTCTCAGACGCCAAAGAGGGAATTCCCCGGTCTCCTCAGAATAATACCCGGCCGGGTATTTGTGGTTATGGCCGGGTATTTTCTTCCTTCAGCCCTCTTCAAGCCTCACTTGCTCCTTTCGACCCGAATCTCGTTCCTTCGCCTCGATTCCAACCCCGGGTCCTGAAAAATGACATAAACACACAACCTCGCGTGAAATCGGCTTAAAACCCAAGAATCAACCTCTCAAACGGCTCAAGAATAGGGGTGAAAATACGTGTAATTATCGGTCTATCAGCAACTCATATATAATTACTGACTTGCATTACAATTTCTGTAGCGGAATATTATTTGTCTTCCTCGAGTGCCACGCGGATCTATGCCGACATCGATGTTCCTGCTGACATGGTTCATCCTGAAAGGTAGTCCCCAAACCCCCAAGTTGAACTGTATGCCAAGTAATTGGTTGGCAAACAATTTTATAACATGTGTATTGTGTATTATTCGTATTTGTAGGAATGTGTCGCTTCCTGTGCCGCGCTTTGTAGACTCTGAACCAATCGTTGTAATCCCAGAAGTGACAATTGGTCAACTTAATGAGTTGTGAACGGGTGATAGACTTCAGGTTTAATCCAGTTCATCTATCTTGGGCCACGCAAATTATGTTCTCACAATGCGTTTGACCACTCTAATCATGTTGTGTTATATTTGTTTGTCTGTCACCAGAAATTTGTGCAGGCCAATTGCATTGTTACGAAGGTCGACCATAACTGGGCATACAATGGGTGTGCATCATTTAAATGTCATTGTTTGGTTAAAGAAGATATAGGTGGGTTTTTCTGCTCAAAATGCGGACTTACATCTTTGAAAAGCAATCAAAAAGTGAGTCCTATTGTCCACAACCCTTTCCCTTGCATTCCAAATTTCAATAGGATTGTAGAAAAAGTGTATATGGCTGCCATCATACCCTATGGCACATAATCTGTCTACTACATATGAAAGGAGAAAGATTATTGTTCTTCTACACTGAAATGTACCGGCAAATAGATTGTTTCTGGTACTCTACAACTGGAATTTCATGATCTCATTCTTCTATTATGTTTCAGGTTTCGCATTGTCATGACTGTGAGGGATTTGCAAGATACCATTGACTTGGTTTGACTAGACTATGCGGCCGACAAATTCTTGAACACCTCTGTCCAAGAGTTGGTAAATACGATGAAAGATCTACATGATACCACCATTCCTCCTAAAGTTTGATCTCTAGAGCAGGGCAAAGCATTGAAACTGGATGTCAAGATTAGTGACTACGGCTTCTCTCGTCCATCAAGCAAACTAAGCATGATGAGGATTATGGAGGAGCTTGACCCGAGAAATGGGAAATTCCAGGACCTTGCTCATCAGATTAAGGTGATGAGAAAAGTAGAATGATTGCATATTTCATTATACAGTTGTTAAAAAATATATTTTTCTTTACGAAATCTAGTTGTAGTGTTCATTGGTTGCAGTTTATTTGTTGTTATCAGGCCGATGTGATGACTGCTCAGTCTTCCTCAGAATCTATCGCCATCACTCCATCTCCACCGCAATCATCACACGACTTCAATATGGCTGAAGCTTATGGCAATGGATTAGAAGCTGAGGAACCAGAAGGCACAACTCCAACTTCCTTGAAGCGGAAACAACCACCTCTATCCACCCCGATCACTAGGAACATCAGCTACCAACTGCACAACGACCTTAATTACATGTCCCTATCGGATAAACATGCTTCATTTCCTTAGAGTTTTATTCATGTGTTCTTAGATGGTACTCTTTCTTCAATGGTAGTCTCCAAAATGGTTTTTATTAATTTGTGGCCCAGTCTTTATGCAGTATGGCCAGTTGTTATCAACCTAGATAAACACCAAGAAAATGTATTTCAATTAGTAACGGAATTAAGTAAGAGTCGATAGAATTACATCCTAGGATTTAATATCTACGGGCCAATAGGGCTTTTTAAAAGGATCTTCAGGTATTTATTATGAGCCTTTTACATTTGCATCGACCCAATCCATAAGGGGAAGACATCATTCTCATCTACCAAAACCCTACGGACAGCTGCCGCCCCCTTGTCATTTTAGTCGATTTCCACTTCCCAATAGTTCTCCAAATTCTCTACTCTACAATTTGCAATCAACCCCATTATTCACTCACACAACCTCCTCTTTCTTCCTCCCCTTAACTCCAGCAATCATCATTTATTTGGAACTGGGAAATCCGAAACTCGAATTCATTATTCTAGGAGAATGGATCTACTATCCTCATCCACAACTCATCCCCAGCAAACTTCTCAGCTTCCTTCGGAGGTCGCGCAATATCCGTTGGTCCGAAAGAGTTTCATATCTTTTACAGTGTAATTCTTGAGGAAGTATTGGTACACAAACTTTCCACCAGCTCCAATCACTTACAACCCCATCTCACACATACGTAACCTACCCTGTCTGTCGGAGAAGCAGCCTAGAATTACTGGGATGTTGTTGCGGTGACAATTCCCGATGCAATTCAGCTAGAGTATTCACGAAGCTTTATATCCGTAGAAGAACAGAAGCTCGGTTCCTGAAGCCCGAGCGATTTGCAGCCTCCTCGAGGGTTTCTTGAACTAGTCCGTTTAAGGTATTTTCTTTCAAAATCTCCAAAAATTTCTCTCACATGCAGTTGTAAGGGAATTGTAATTAATATGTACATTAGAATTTTGATAATCTTTATAGAAATTTAACCCTTCTCTCATGTCTTTGATGTCCCTGTTCTATGTTGAGTTAATGGTTGTATTTCGATAGACCAGGGGTCGAAACTCCGATATTGTTAAGGATTGGAGCCCACTTTGCACTCCGTTTCTCAAAAAAAAAAATTACCTCGTCTTGCACTGGTCATGCAATTTTTCTGGGTTGGGTCATTGCTGCAAATTTTAAACACTTTTGCTTAAGTTTTTTTTGTAATTTCAGACGTGGATTTATTATCAAAAAGAATTTCATAAATTCACCGTTGCAATTTTTAGGCACTACCCCACTACCCCTGATTCTAGCACGGATGGCTAGCTAACCCCCCCCCCCCCCTCCCCGATTTCTTTTTAACTGAAAATTTGTTGAGGTTACTTGCATATAAATACCTCACATAGACATCCTGCCTCCATTCCAAAACTCAAAACTGGTCAATCACTTTGGCAATCCAATCTCACAAGCATATGTCTATTCATGCTGTTTCTGTTCTTCATGTTCAGGACGAAACGTGGGTGTTGCGGCTGCGTCTGCTGAGGTTATGGGGGAAGTTATATCATATATGGAATTCACTTCAAAAAGTTAATCTCTTATTCATTTGCAACCAGGTATGTGTATTATTCCTCCAGCAATCTTTATAAGTAACATTTGTACACACATTAATTCATTTTCCTTGCCTCCGCATTAGTTGGTTGAAGCCATCGTTCGGCAGCCACATTTGAAACGATTTCTCTCATGTCTTCATGAGGGCGGTGTTAATGGACTAATGTTGTTTGACATTGAAGAGAACAAATCTATTCATCGAGTAGCTAAGTCTGATATTCGCCTGTCATTTCTTGTGGATACGCGGCTGTATGTCATGGAGGACACGAGTGAGATTGAGAAATTCAGTTTATGTTTCCTTGCATTCAGGACATCCCCTATGCATGTGAGAATCAAGGATATTTGCCGGGTATGAGGTTTTTCACGATATCTTCTTCAATGGTTACATTCTGTTTGGAACCACTCCGTAACCTACGAATTTTTTGGGTTGTTTTTCCAGATTTGGTTGGAATCATTGTTGGGTGTCCACCCGTTTAGGTTGTCTATCCAGGTTTACCGCTTCGGAACAAGCGGATCACACTCCTACTCACTGAGTCCGTAAAATGGTGTGTTTTTTTTTTTGTTTATGCTGACTCTAAAAACATCCCTTATTTCTCGCCAACTTCTCTTGATTTTGTTTAGGGGAGAGATAACTTATGTTTTTTTGTGGGACTCAGCAATACCAGCTTTTGAAGAATGTGATCTGATATCGGAGCTTTAGGCCAGATCGCGGTCTTCACAACACTATTTCATCGATCAAAACGAAGCTGCAAAATTGTTCTGGCTTTTTGTTAGTAGAACGATATTCACCTTTATTGTGGTCATGTGGCAACAAGTTATTTACATAGTTCCGTTTATGGACTTTGTCATTGGATGGCTTGGGTTGTCATGTCCTTGAGAATTGTAACCTTTTCGTGACGGGATTAGCTGCTGCCCTTTCTTTCGTTTCACAATGACTAAGTTCAGAATAAGGAGTAGTTTAGGAAACATAATTTTAAGATCCACTTAGCACAATTTATTAACTTTCTATTTACTCATTTGGCACAGTCAAATAGTTGCTTGCAGATACATGTTAATGAGATCATGCAATCTGTCGAAATTTTTATTTCGTGACTTCAATGCTGGTGATTATGTTGTGTAAATTACATTGCTCTTATCACTTTTATTTTATTTACTCATGTGTTTCTGGTTTTATTGTTCTATGGATGTTAGGAATGTATTCGTTTTCTTCCTCACGAGCAACTAAAATGTATCTGAACATCCACTACCCTCACTTGCATCCATGGTTAAACCAGTAAGCTTGACAATTTCCTATCGTTGTAATTTGGATTTCTATTGCTATCTATTTATAGTGTTAATTCTGATTCTTTTATTATCAGGGAAGTTGCACCCTAATTTGGAGTTAACTATTCTGTTGGACCGTTGCCATACGAGGAAGCTATAGCCATATCTGACCACACCACGGTTCAAGACCTTAATATGATAAAGTTTAGTCCAAATAATATGGTAAGTAGCTCAAACTGAACTGAAAACCTATTTTGTTAAATACTGTAATTACTTAATTCGACATTTGCGCTTCAATTTGGTCAGCAGTAATTCCTCTGTATGTTTTAGGGGAAGGTATACATCATTACTGGAAAACTTAAAGGCATTGGAATTTCAACTTCAACTGACTCTACTTTAAGTGTTGTGCATTTCACTGTCAATGATGTAACTGCGGAGCTGAAAGTTATATTTCTCTCTATCAATCTGAGGTGCATCGCCGGTGGTGTGATTGAGGAGACAAACATTGATTGGGACACTAACTTTCTCCCAATTCTCAGCTGCATTCATTCCAAGAATTACCAGTTTGTCATTAAAGTTGGAGCGTAAAACCACATGGTCACTCATTGTGATTTGGTTTTGTTGAAGATGTTTCCTACTGCCTTTTAAGGATGAAATCCTTTTAATGGATTCCTAGACTGTGTTCCTAAATGTCAACCACACTCAAACATTTAGTAGGAAGTGGTTGGCTAGGCATTTAACTTTCTTTTACTCTACAAATTATTTCCAGCACACTTTCCCCCCGGTTATTTGTCATTATCAGATTGTTGGACCTTTTCCTTTTAGTTTCATGGGTTGTTTTACATAACCCAGTGTGCAAGAGCTTAGCACTAACTGATTTCCACAACTTTCTTTAAAATGTTGAAACGTTGTTCATTTGGATTGGTTCGCTGGTATTTTACAGGATGGTGGTTGTTAAGGCGACAAGGTATAGGAACTTTCGTCTAATTTGCAATCATTTGCCTTCAGCTTTATTTAAAATATAGAAATATTTTCTGCAGCTGGAACTTTAGTTATTGTTTCGTCACATCACCAGCGAACCATTATGACTCTAATAGTGATCTTACTTTGAGGTTTCAATTCTGATACTTTACTTTTTAGATACCTTTACAACCTTTTTATTAAGTAGTTATCACAATACGTGAGAGGTCAGGAGAGATGGGTCCTGAAACCAATCACTTATATTTGAAACCAATAAGAAGCCCAACTCTACAAGACTTCAGTTCATGTAGAGTCCATTAGAGGCCAGGAGGGATGGGTCTTGGAATCAATCACTTCTATTTGAGAACCCAATCAGAAGGCAAACCCATCAATTCTTTTTTATGGGCTGCAATCTATTTGCTGCAACCACTTACCCTGTAGTAGTGAATCAAAGAACTGCTTATTCTTGCCGGTTTGACCATTTATCCACTGTAACCACTTACCCTTCAGTAGTGAATTCAAATATAAATATAATATTTTTATGAAATTTTGTTATTTAAATTACTTTTCTTCATTCTGGTGAAGTTACGTAATGACTCGACTCTACTGTCACTCCAGGAATTGGCCAAGTGAAACCACTTCCTAATGCGTAGTATAGCGGGTATGGGTTTAATTATCAACCCGGGTCCTAGATATGATGACTACTCAGTGAATTCGTGTTATCTAGCAATGAAACTGGAATGCAAGTCTAAACTATCAAACTAACAAAGCAGGTAAACGGTTGTATTCAGGTTAAGAGAGGTCACCCGGATATGGTTCCCCCTAGACTGCAGTTAAGCCAGATTGTAATTACCAAGTTCAGTTTCTATGATAGTTATACTGCGGAAGGTTCTTAAACAGCCTGAAGTCTCGACTAAAGGTCTTCGGACCCTCACAATCTGACTCTCTAGCGGGCGACTAACCTCCACCGGAGTCGACAGATTGAGGCCCTAAGAATAAAACCTCCACTACCGGAGTAAATCCGGTACAGAATAGTGAGTTGGCTCCTCGACTAAAGTCACCAACTCCCTACCTTCAATCAAGGATGCTCTATCAACCTAGGCAGATATTCTCATTCTAGGTTAAAGCAGAAACAACAGGAATTTGATCAGGATTCAAGTCATTCAATCATTAAAACCTCAATCGAATATAATCAATCACAGAATCAGTACTTGGGTTCATACAATCAAAGCCTAACATACAAATCTAGGGTTCTCCATACCCAGATGAATGGGAGAACTACTCCATAGAGAAGAAAGCAAAAGCAGAATCAGACACGGAATTCATACTGCGAAGGATGGATTCCTGCTTCTGGACGTTGATTGGCACTTCTCCAAGCTCAAGCTGGCCTCCAATGGTGTTGAAGATCAATCTAGGGCACTTGGGAACTCTTGCTCGTCACTTTCTCTCTCTAGGAACTGATCTCTCTCTCAAAAACTCGAATCACCTTGAATTGTGGCTGAAAATCTGCTTAAAAGCATCAGTGGCCAAAGCACGGTCGAGGGCACGGCCGTGCTTTGCCTGACTCCGCCCGTGCTTCGGCCAGGGCTTAATTACACGGCCAGCAGCTGGTGGAAACACGGCCGTGCTTCGCGATGGACACGGCCGTGCTTTGACTGAACACGGCCGTGCTTCAGTGCCCGTGTTTGCAACTGAATTGGCCAAACTGAATTTGCTCTCGGCATAAAAAGCACGGCCAGCAGTACACGGCCGTGTTATGCCTTGGGTCTGCCCGTGTTTTGGCTCCAGCTCACCAAAATGACTTCCGAATGCCCCGAAACTCGCGGTTAGCCTTCCCTTTAACGCCTGGGACCTGAAACATGACAAAATAGCACAACCCGGCGTAAAATAGGCCAAAACACATGACTATACTCCTCAAACGGATAAGAACTAGGGGCGCAAACATGTGCATTTACATCGTTATCAAATTCCCCCACACTTAACCGTTTGCTTGTCCCCAAGCAAACCTAACTCAAACCAATGCAACTCTCTAGACCTCCATAGCAACAAACAACCCAGATTGTAAGTAGAGGACTTCCTAGGTCATTTAGCAACTTACGAGGTCAACCGACGCACAAGTCATCTCATAGCTTCTTCGGCAAGTCGGCATCATGGCAAACAGTGAACAGAGGACAAATGAATCGTGGATGGAGAGATTCTCAAAAACAAAGGATCATGGACTCACATTTTTCAAGGTGCTCAAGTTTCTTTGAAGATGGTTGGAACCCCTTTTTTTCTGTTTTGCTTGTTTTCTGTTATTTTTCTTTTCCTTTCTTTCCAAGGGTCCCAACCTGCTCTTACCAGCCATGCCAGGAGCGGATGTCTCGAGCCTCGTGCGGGGGAAAGACATGTAAGGGGGCTGGAGGTAGTAGGTGGAAATTGGGAACGAATTCCCGTCTCCCCTTACACACTTTCGCCCTATTCGCACGAGAGACGTTTATTTTGAAGCACATTTTCGAGCACCTGTTATTTTCAAAACATGATACAAGAGTCCATGACAGGCCAAGAATCCACAACACCACACAATTCAAGGGTCCTAAGATCACTAATTCACTCAATCAACCAACTCAATATGAAGAAGAAATGAGACTTCTTAAATGCATCAACATCCTCCATAGTGCTACACTACCTCCCTAGGTTGCATATTACTATAAAGATTGTCAATTCAAAGCATACTGAGCAGGAAATTGCAAGGAACATGTACTTGGAGCCCTCAAATTTAAAAATTTGGTGGACAGTGGACTAGGCTCCAAGCACACAAACAGATCTAATGCAGTCAAAAGATAAACACCCCCCACACTTAAGATCGACATTGCCCTCAATGGAGAAGAGGGAAGGATGAGGGAAACGATGTTACCGGTATGCACGGACTGCAGGGGACTGGAAACGGGCCAGTCGGGGCAAGCACAGCCAAAGGGGAACAGAAGAGCTCAAACACAATACGTTAGGTTCAATGGTCAGCCCAATAAAATATCATCCAAACCAAAAGAAAACAAACCAAACCCAAACCGGGTTACAATACGACTCAAAACACAAGAAAGAAAATCAAACCGTGGTGGGGTTGCCTCCCCACAAGCGCTTCTTTACCGTCGTTTAGCTGGACGCCCATGGTGGATACTCAGGGCGGTGCAGGAACAGGTGCCTCCAAGAGCGGATCCACGTCGCTCTTGAGGTACAGCTTCAGGTTGTGGCCATGCACCCGACGGATGCGACCACTATCATCAGTCAGCTCGACCTGCCCATCTGGCAAGATGCAGGCGAGCGAGTACCCAGACGGCCAGGGTGGTCGTGGTGCAGGAGGTGGGACCAGCTCATAGTGGTCTCCACTCTTCTTACGTGCAGGCTTAGCAACCTGCGGGTTCGGCCGCCACTCCTCCTTGAGCTTTTTGTTCGGAGGCGAGACTGGATGGAGTGGCGGCGAAGGAATGATAGGAGGGTCCTGCAAAATGAGAGGTGCAGAAGGATACACGACAGGCTCGTGTACCTGGTCAGAAATGGCATGCACAGGGGTGACAGCAATCATAGCACAGTGATCAAATTCAGTCACAGAAAAAGTAGCTTGTTCATTCCCAGCACGCAGGATCAATTTACCATCATGCACATCAATAAGTGCCTTGGCGGTGGCAAGAAATGGCCTACCTAGAATCAAAGGCACATCCACATCCTCATGCACATCAAGAATAACAAAATCAACAGGATATGTGAATGTACCTACTTTAACAAGCAGATCCTCAATGATACCCTTAGGATGCACGATAGAACGATCAGCTAACTGAATGCTCATCCTAGTAGGGCTAAGTTCACCTAGGTCTAGCATTTTATACAACTTATATGGCATGACGTTAATGCTAGCGCCTAGGTCCGCCAAGGACTTTCCTACATGCATGCTGCCAATAGTAAGAGGGATAGTAAAACTCCCTGGATCCTTGCGCTTCTCGAGCAGCTTGTTCTGCAGGATAGCAGAACACTCCTCGCTCAGCATCACTGTCGAAAGATCCCCAAGTTTCTTCTTGTTGGTGCAGATATCTTTCATGAACTTGGCATACTTGGGCATTTTCGACAGTGCCTCCATGAACGGTATGCTGATGTTGAGCTGCTTCAACATTGCCATGAACTTGGTAAACTCAGTCTCCAGCTTGTCCTTGTGTAGGCGAGTGGGGAAGGGAAGCTGGGGTACATGCTCCTTAACCACTGGTTGTGGCTTGGGAGCAGGGGCTTCTTTCTCCACCCGCACTTCTGCATCGTCGGCTGGAAGTGCTGAAGCAGGAAGTGGTTCCTCCTGTCTGGCCGGGACAGGATCAGCAGATATGGTCTTACCGCTCCTGGTAAAAATGGCATTTAGCTGCTGATGCTGGTGAGGATCTCGAGGATTCGGAACAGTGGTGGCAGGCAGAGTTCCCGGTGCCCTGGTGGTGCTCTGGCGGGCCAAGATGCCCACCTGGGTCTGCAGATCCTGCAAAATGGCACCCTGGTTCCGCTGACCTGCCTCCAGTGATGTGATAGCAGCCTAGGTGCTAGTCATGAATGAAGCTAGAATGTTTTCCAGCTTCGTCATCCTGTCATCTGGGGCCAGAGCTGCTGCGGCTCGGCAAACTGGCGCTGGGGCTGGGGCTGCTGGAATGGCTGGCCCTGCCTAGGCTGGTAGGGCTGCTGTTGTGGGTCTGGCCCCTGGCGAGCCTGGAAGGGCTGCCTCTGCTGAAAACCACCTGCTGGTGCTGGGAAACCAGGTGGTTTAGTGGTGTTGCTGCTCCAGGCGAAATTGGGATGCTGGCGCCACCCCTCATTATATGTGTTACTGTATGGATCGAGGCGCCGCGCATTGGCGATGAAGGCCAACTGCTCCTGGGGTGTGGTAGACTCCCTCATAGCCTAGCAATCCTCCACTAGGTGACTGGAGCTCTCACACCACTGACACTGAGCAACTGGAGGTGTAGCCAAACATCTGCCCGGAATCAGACTGTTGGGCTGCTTCAATGTCTGCACTAGCTCAGCTACCTGCTGCTCGAGCCCGGATCTGGTCTCCATGGCGTGCACACCACGATCCCGGGACTGTCTGCCTCGGCTACCCTGTCCCCAAGAATGATCTCTGGCAGCCAAAGTACTGATCATCTGGTTGAGCTCGGGTGGAGTCTTAGTGAGAATATCTCCTCCTGGGCATAGAGACTCAATCACCCTCTGGCTATCTGAAGAAAGGGCACTGTAGAAGTTCCCCACTGTGAATGCATCGCTGAAGCCATGATGGGGGCACTGCCAGAAATAGCCCATATACCGCTCCCAAGCATCACGAAGTGACTCCTCTGGCTCCTGGAGGAAGTGAGTGATCTCCCGCTGAATCTCTGTAGTCTTCGATGCCGGATAATACCTGTGCACGAATTTGTCCGCCAGATCGTCCCAAGAGGTGATGGACAATGGGGACTGGGTCTCCAACCACCTCTTAGCATTCCCCGCCAGAGAATGAGGGAAGAGATGAAGGCGGATCGCATCATCCGGGACACCATTCAGCTTGAACCCGTTTGTCAGCTGCAGAAAACGGGACAGATGTACCCTGGCCTCCTCATCCTTCAAGCCATGGAACTGGATAGAGGATGTGATGAGCTGAATCCAGCATGGCTTGATCTCGAAATTGTTTGCTGGGATAGGTGGGTAGAGGATGACCGGGCGGATGTCAGCAATCCGCGGAGTGTAGTAGTACTCCAATGTGGGACCCGGCTGTGGTGGATGATGAACTCCATGATCCTGGGGTATGGGGTTGTTCCCCAGGACCTGATTCACCGGGGGAACCTGCTGTGGATTCCCCTGGTGCTGGTTGTAGCCTCCGTTCATCCCGTGCTCTTCTTCAGAATCGCTGCTCAGGTGGCCGTCTATGCGCTCTTCCGTAGCCAGTCTAGCTCGCTGTTGTCTCCTGAGCTGGCGACAGGTGCGGTCAATCTCTGAATTCAACGGCAGTAAACCTCCCGACTGGCTACGGGTCATGCACTACCTGCACACACTCAAGCAAAAAACCCGTGAAGGCACAAGTGGGACAAAGAAAACAAAGCAAAAAGAAAAGCTAAATTAACAGAAATCACTTTTCTTCAACAACCTAGCCGTCCCCGGCAACGGCGCCAAAAACTTGACTCGACTCTACTGTCACTCCAGGAATTGGCCAAGTGAAACCACTTCCTAAAGCGTAGTATAGCGGGTATGGGTTTAATTATCAACCCGGGTCCTAGATATGATGACTACTCAGTGAATTCGTGTTATCTAGCAATGAAACTGGAATGCAAGTCTAAACTATCAAACTAACAAAGCAGGTAAACGGTTGTATTCAGGTTAAGAGAGGTCACCCGGATATGGTTCCCCCTAGACTGCAGTTAAGCCAGATTGTAATTACCAAGTTCAGTTTCTATGATAGTTATACTGCGGAAGGTTCTTAAACAGCCTGAAGTCTCGACTAAAGGTCTTCAGACCCTCTCAATCTGACTCTCTAGCGGGCGACTAACCTCCACCGGAGTCGACAGATTGAGGCCCTAAGAACAAAACCTCCACTACCGGAGTAAATCCGGTACAGAATAGTGAGTTGGCTCCTCGACTAAAGTCACCAACTCCCTACCTTCAATCAAGGATGCTCTATCAACCTAGGCAGATATTCTCATTCTAGGTTAAAGCAGAAACAACAGGAATTTGATCAGGATTCAAGTCATTCAATCATTAAAACCTCAATCGAATATAATCAATCACAGAATCAGTACTTGGGTTCATACAATCAAAGCCTAACATACAAATCTAGGGTTCTCCATACCCAGATGAATGGGAGAACTACTCCATAGAGAAGAAAGCAAAAGCAGAATCAGACACGGAATTCATACTGCGAAGGATGGATTCCTGCTTCTTGACGTTGATTGGCACTTCTCCAAGCTCAAGCTGGCCTCCAATGGTGTTGAAGATCAATCTAGGGCACTTGGGAACTCTTGCTCGTCACTTTCTCTCTCTAGGAACTGATCTCTCTCTCAAAAACTCGAATCCCCTTGAATTGTGGCTGAAAATCTGCTTAAAAGCATCAGTGGCCAAAGCACGGTCGAGGGCACGGCCGTGCTTTGCCTGACTCCGCCCGTGCCTCGGCCAGGGCTTAATTACACGGCCAGCAGCTTGTGGAAACACGGCCGTGCTTCGCGATGGACACGGCCGTGCTTTGACTGAACACGGCCGTGCTTCAGTGCCCGTGTTTGCAACTGAATTGGCCAAACTGAATTTGCTCTCGGCATAAAAAGCACGGCCAGCAGTACACGGCCGTGTTATGCCTTGGGTCTGCCCGTGTTTTGGCTCCAGCTCACCAAAATGACTTCCGAATGCCCCGAAACTCGCGGTTAGCCTTCCCTTTAACGCCTGGGACCTGAAACATGACAAAATAGCACAACCCGGCGTAAAATAGGCCAAAACACACGACTATACTCCTCAAACGGATAAGAACTAGGGGCGCAAACATGTGCATTTACATCGTTATCACGTAACGTGAGAATACATGTGAATATTAACATATTGGTTAGAGTTATAAAGAGAACCTATTATGGGTAGGGGTAACCGTGGACACCCGGAATCCGAACGAGTATGGGCACGGTTTGGATTTTCTATCCATTACTTATGTGGGTATGGGTATGGGTAAAACGTTGGGTAACAGATATGCACTATCCGTCCCCGACCCGACCCATTGTCATCCCTACCAGGCAGTAACATTTAAATAACCCCAATGGGCCTCGCTGTTGAAATACCAAATATATACATGATTATTGAAAAAAGAAAACCCAAACCAAATGGGCCTCGCACTAGAAGCCCTAATCTTTTACAAACCTAAACCTATTAGTCGTTGTACACACTGATCGGTGTATAAGAAAAAAACTACATCCACTACCAAATTTTATCGGACCCGAGTATGTATCCAACTACTAACTGCCAATATAAAAATTGCATCCACTATCCACACATGTATTCTATGAAATGCACCAAGTAAATCATGTGCAATTGGATGTCGCAAATCAGGTAACTAAACGAATAAATTTCTTATTAATCGTACGACTTTTGTGGCATGCTGCATTTTCCTGATTTGCTTTGACCATATTCGTTTCTGTTTTTACACCAGGGCACCTCTTTTCTATTATCCGGACGTGTAATGGATTTGACGACGTCCTGGTCCCCTGCATCTAGAACCCATTTCGTCCACCTCACAATTGATGATGATTTCATCAGTGTTGAGATTGTCTTCCCGTCATCATAGTTACGAACGATTGTTGGATCTGTATTCAGTCCGGCAGATGTTGTCAGTGCTGACTATATGGCCCTTCTGAACATGCTTGGAGGACAGACATTTGAAGTCATGGTCACAGTCGGTCCTTAGAACAATGCATTTGGTTATTGTGAACTTGTGTTGGTGAAATTATTTTTGCCTTTGGAGAACTGAGTACCATGTCATGAACAATGAGACAATGTCTTAAGTTTTTCTATTTTGGACCTTCATGTTATTTGTCGTAATACTCAACTAGATTAGATTTGCGATTAGTAAAATTTTATAAGTATTTTATCTTGATTAGCTAATCTTCAAATTTATCATCCTCATGCTTACAATACGTGTGTGAATGATATGCTTTTTCCCTTAATTAAAGAATTACTTTGCTTTTAACTTATAGTGAATGTTAATTCAAATTACATGTTCGTCTTCAACGAATTGCAGAATTGCAACAATCTTATGATAATATAAAACAAGACTCATTTCTCGACACTACCATTATATATATCGTAACTCCATTTTCCTTAAACAATTACGGCCAACGGGCCGGGCTATAGGCTAGTTATCTAATATAAAAGTTAGAAAACCTTCTAAACATAGTATTATAAGAATGGCTAATGAAAATCTTTCACTAAAATAGATAAATTAGTGAAAGTAATAAATGAATATCAAGAAGGGATAATAAATATACTAGAAGATAAAAATAAATATTTAAAATAAATATTAGAAGATTTGGTTAAAATCATAATCCAATTAGAAGAACCACTAAAAAAAATTAAAATATAACCTAATCTACCAAAGATAAATCAAGACCAAAGAATAATAAATGGAGCATAATAAGAAATAATAAAACATACTTCGGTATTAAAAAATGTAGAACAAATATACAACATTTAGTTACAAATTAAAAAAGAAAATATGACAATAGGAAGAGAATTAGAATTAGTAAAGTTAACTTATATGGAACATCTACAATATAATATTACAGAATTACAAGGCGATTTAACATGAAAAATTAGACAACATCAGAATGATGTAAGAGAACTAAAAATAATATCCTCAGATTATTTATATCGATACTGAATTCATAGGATATATTTGCTTTATGGAATAATTCAACTATTATAACACATAATGATAATTGAAAATACTTATAATGATAATTGATTCTAAATTTTATTTAAAAATTAGTTTGGTATTAGAGTTTTCAAAAGAGGATTCCAACCAATCGATAAAAAAATGATGTTTTTCATAAGTCCGAAAGATTTTTACAATAAGGACGAATTCTGAACTTTAGAAAATAGAATATTCCAAGAATATTCTATCAACTTTAACGGAATGCACTTAACAGTAAACTTAAGTAGTATCGGATGCACATATAATAGAATTCAGTGGCACGCGAAGCCCTATTCTTACTTAAGTGGTATAGCTCTCCCAATTGTCATACTTTAGTGATATTTGAGATATTTTACCCTGCATTTATATTGGGACAGTCCCATATAATTGCATATCTAACGGCATACTTATAAATTGTTGTCTTTATATATTGCATGTTGAGAGTCGGGTCTTCTATTCCCTAACCCTGCACTTTTTTCAAATTCATATATTGAAACAATGCTTCTAATTATAATACATACATTGATTAAATACATCAATTTAAAGAATCCTAACTTCCAAACATGTCGTACATGTTCAAGGGATACAGAGGGAAAATTGGTCAGAGTAGGAAAAAAAACTTCCCTAGATCGTGTTCCATGGAAGTCTTTGTTGGTCTCTCTCTCTCCAATCTCTGGTCATTGGAATGCTTACCATGCGAAGAAGAAGCACATCATGAAAGAATCGTGTTCCATGGAAGTCTTTGTTGGTCTCTCTCTCCAATCTCTGGTCATTGGAATGCTTACCATGCGAAGAAGAAGCACATCATGAAAGAATCAAAGATAATTCATGATCATTGACCGAAATAAATAAACATGAAACAATAAATTATTGAAGCAATAAAAGGAAAACAGAGATATGCATTCACATTATGTAACTTGACTATCCTCCTAACTGGGAAAATCGTGAGGACGTCCTCACACAGGTATGATGTGGTCACATCCCACTAGCTGTGATCGTCGGCCCAACATGGATAGGCTCAATTAAGTGAGGAGAAGGGAGAATGAGAGGCTCAGCTCAGCCACACCAACACCTTTTGACGAGCAGGTCCCACAATTCAAATGCAATCCCAAGAAAAATAAAAAAAATAGTTCTCCCACTCGTTGTCTCTCTCTTTTCCCTCCCATCGCGATTCATTCATCTTCTCCTCTATTCTCTTTGGAAATCCACAAAACCATTGCAAATCGTCTTCCATCTCCGGCTAAACCGGCTCATCGATATCCAGAGAAGAGACGAGTAGTATACTACTGTCGTCCATCTTCAACAGCTTTTTTAATTCTTCCCGTTGGTGGATCAACACCCAGAGACAGAGAAAAAGACTTTTAGAGTGATAGAGAGCTTCGGCGGAGAAGCCCACAGTAGAACATGATCATAACAGAGAAGCGATGTAGATCAACATCTCGAACTCGCATTCAGGTTGGCTTCCTACCATTTGCATGGAGTTTTGTTTATTGTTTTAAGGGCTTAGAGTTTATTGAATACAAATTGGGGGGGGGGGGTGTTTGTTCGAGTTCATATACTTGAAAAATGAATGGTGTAGTTGTTAATGTGATATTGGCCTGGTGGGTTTTGCTGGAGATTTAGGTTGATTGTCGGTAGTGGCTTTGTCTCGCTTCCAAACCCTAATAATGATTGAATGGAATCACAGTGACCAGTTCTATAATCTGTGGTTTTTATTGGAGTTTGTTCAAGTTATAGAATGTATGTGATGTGTGGTGTTATGTAATGTTGTTGCACAATGTTGAATATTAGTTGTGACATGTTGAATATTAGTTTTGATATGTTGAATAATATTTGCCTGCAAATATATATAAATACCAATGTTCGTATGATGAATACTAGTTATAACTAGGGCTATTAATGACCCAAGCCGAGTCGAAATTTGCATTGTTCATGTTCGGCTCATTTATAAATGAGCCGAGTGACACGCTAAAACACAACACCAAACTGCGACCAAGTGTAATCGCAATCCAGAAATGCAGTAACAGGCAAACTCTATTTTTCAACCCGGGGTCTAGATCTACTGCCTACTCCGTGAATATCTATTATCTAGCAAACTAAGTCGAGTGATTGTGATTTTAACTAAAAGCAATAAGAAAGCAGGAAATGGTTCGGTTTTCTAAAGCAAGGGAAGAGTCACTCGGGAATGAGTCCCCCTAGCTCCTTAGTTAGGTCACAGTTGTAATTACACTGGGTTGATTAACTATTGATTAAACTGCGGAAGATCCGACAGTAGCTTGGAATCTCTTAAGCTGACCAAGCCCTCTCAATCCAACTACCCGGCAGACGACTAGTCTTCACCGGGATAGAAAGATGAGGCTATGAACGCACAACTCCACTACTGGAATTGGATCCAGTACAAAGCAGTAAATTGATTAACTCTCGTATAATCAATCTACCACTATCGATTGATGAAGCTCTAACAACCTAATCAGATTTTATCTATCTCAGGTTGCAGTAAAAATTAAGAAAAGATGATCAGACTTCATTTGACTCAATAAATCATGCATCAATCGGTTAAAATGAATCAGTATAACAATCCCAAGTCATTACAATCATGATCCCTAACACATGGAACTAGGGTTCTTCATACCCAATTGAGAGAAAGTTCTACTCCATAGAGAGAGAGAGAGAGGAAAATAGAAATCAGAGTAGTCATACTCATAAAGATGAGGATAATATGCTCCAGGATGATGATCTTCACTTATGGGGATGCAATCTGGGGTTCAATGGTGAGAAATCCACTCCAAATAGCTCCTAGGGTTTGTTTTTCGCACTTTCTCTCTCTAAAACTCTGTTTTTGCTCCAAAAACTCGACCCTCTCTCCTTTGGCTCGAATCTGCGTTAAAACCCCGATTCTGGGTGAAATACGGGCTGAATTACGGTCGTAAACATGGCTTGCCCGTATTTCTCTCAAAACGCGCGTTTCACTTAACACTGATTGTTCGAGTTCATATACTTGAAAAATGAATGGTGTAGTTGTTAATGTGATTGGCCTTGTGGGTTTTGCTGGAGATTTAGGTTGATTGTCGCTAGTGGCTTTGTCTCGCTTCCAAACCCTAATAATGATTGAATGGAATCACAGTGACCAGTTCTATAATCTGTGATTTTTATTGGAGTTTGTTCAAGTTATAGAATGTATGTGATGTGTGGTGTTATGTAATGTTGTTGCACAATGAATACTAATTGTTTACATGATGAGTATTAGTTGTGACATGTTGAATATTAGTTTTGATATGTTGAATAATATTTGCCTGCAAATATATATAAATACCAATGTTCGTATGATGAATACTAGTTATAACTAGGGCTATTAATGACCCAAGCCGAGTCGAAATTTGCATTGTTCATGTTCGGCTCGTTTATAAACGAGCCGAGTGACACGCTAAAACACAACACCAAACTGCGACCAAGTGTAATCGCAATCCAGAAATGCAGTAACAGGCAAACTCTATTTTTCAACCCGGGGTCTAGATCTACTGCCTACTCCGTGAATATCTATTATCTAGCAAACTAAGTCGAGTGATTGTGATTTTAACTAAAAGCAATAAGAAAGCAGGAAATGGTTCGGTTTTCTAAAGCAAGGGAAGAGTCACTCGGGAATGAGTCCCCCTAGCTCCTTAGTTAGGTCACAGTTGTAATTACACTGGGTTGATTAACTATTGATTAAACTGCGGAAGATCCGACAGTAGCTTGGAATCTCTTAAGCTGACCAAGCCCTCTCAATCCAACTACCCGGCAGACGACTAGTCTTCACCGGGATAGAAAGATGAGGCTATGAACGCAGAACTCCACTACTGGAATTGGATCCAGTACAAAGCAGTAAATTGATTACTGCCACTATTTGTGGAATTACGACCATAGTTCATTTTGCTCTTGCCCGTAATTTGATCTTCGAAGGCATTCTCCGGTATTTGGCTCGGCATTGCATTTACGGTCAGGGCAGAGGCAATTACGCCCGTAATTGGGCAGGGGATGCCCGTATTTCTTCCTCCGCTCCTGTTTAATGTTTCGTTTCTCCCTCGTCCGGACTTCAAATCAGTCGTCTTTTGATCCCAGACGCTCGTAGTCTCATCCTCTTTCTTTTCATGCAAACTTCCATGATTATTTGTCCATAATATGAGGTAGAAGTCCATTATTCCTCAGGTCATGCTCATGTTTCTTCTCCCGAATTGCCAAATGAATTCCGATTGACTTGAAATTTGCGCCTTTGCTTCAATTTACATGCTAGGACCTGAATTACGACAAAACAACACAACCTAGCATAAAATAGGCCAAGGAACCACAAATTCGAGCTAAAATGGTGAGGAAACAAGAGTGCAAACATGTGTAAATACGGTGCTATCAAATTCCCCCACACTTAACCGTTTGCTTGTCCCCAAGCAAACCAAGTCAGATACAAGGTAAGCTCGAAACAATCATGCAACCCTTGGGGACATATCATATAGGCACTAAACACGGGAATCATACTGGCTTTTAGACATTAACACGTGGACAACCACCACAGAGGACATTCGAGTGCAACAAAATTGGGTAAAGGAGGAGTCTCCCTTATGTTCATCAACCAACATAGACTTGACTTAACCACTTAATCAAGACAGTCACCTCATGCACAAAACTCAAGATATCAGAATTAAGACCGAGCAATCTAGGTCCTCACCGGGGTAAAGAGTATAGAGAATATGAGAAAATGAATCGCTCACTTTCGACCAGTGGGGTCAGGAAAATTTGATGCAAAAAACGCGCATGTTTATTCTCTCAATCCCTAACATCTCTTCACCATGAAGGCAGCCTCTAAATGTTAGAGTTCACATATTGGGTGTCACCACTAACTAATCCGGAGGTCTTAGACACAGGTTCAAATGACTGGCTACGGTCTTGGACATGGGGAAAAGGACTTTTAGGTGGTGGAAGTATTCATGGCACAAGGTTCCACAATTCCCAACCCAACACAATCACAGTCAATCAAACCACTTACTTTCTTTCTGCCATTCTGCATTACTCACATTCTCTAGAGCACAAGAGCGAAGGAGGTCACATAAATGTTAGTATTTCCAAGCCAGACTGCTAAGAAACACTACTTAATGGGCACTATTCAAATTTTTGGTAGTGGCTCTCTTTTGCTTTCATTCATTTTTTTCTTTCTTTTTTTCCTTCATTTTTTCATTTCTTAAGAGAACCACCACCTCTGCACATTTTTCAAACACATGCCCAATTTTTAAGCATTACCTCCAACCCTCACATTAAATTTAGCAGGAACAACAGAGAACATGCAAAAACCACTCTGTGGAACCTTCTAAGAGATGCAAAAGGGTGATTTTCCATTGTAGACTGAAAGAAAAGTACACGGCTCAAAGGGGCTGACTAGGGGTATGACACACCATAACAGTCAATTTGGTCGTGGGCTAATCCTATGCCTCCATCATCTTAGCTAGTGACAACGTGAATGCTACACATCATGGAAGAGGGATCTATCGCACAAGAAAGAAACGAGCAGGCTCAAATCTCACATGGCTACCTATATGCTCTATCTCTCATTCTGATTCCCTGAACTAGATGCATAAACGACTGTCAAGAGCAAGTGATCAATCCAAGTCACAGTTGGTAAGCAAACAGTTGAAAAACGGATCCCCTACAAAATCCTATTGTACGTCTCAGTCATCATCATAGGCTGTCCTAGTTACAATCAAGTTGTCATGCATTAATTCGAAAGCCATTCGATTCACCAATCAAATCCATAGTGCCAATACGATCAAGCAAACAGCAGTACTTGGAGCCCTCAAATCTCGAGATTTGGACAATGGACTAGGCTCCAAGCACACACATATATATTCCAATAAAGATAAAGCACCCCCCACACTTAAGTTCGACATTTCCCTCAATAGAGCAGAGGGAAGGGGAACGATGTTACCAGGAAATGATGAGTGGGAACGGTGACTGGAAGGCAGACCAGTCAAGAGCAGGAGACTGGAAGTGGACCAGTCAACTAGCACAGAGATAGAGTCATGAAAACACACACACTGGGTGAAAGAAACCATAGTTCCAAGTGGAAACCGAAAACAAACAAAATAAAAACAAACCGTGGTGGGGTTGCCTCCCCACAAGCTCTTCTTTACAGTCGTGAGCTGGACGGTGGCTCCTAAGTTTCGGTCCATGCTAGAACCTCCTTGAAGTTGAGGTTCTCGTCGATGATGTGGGGTCTCATGTCACAAGCAGGTGGTATGACAGGTGATGTAGGCTCGTGTACTTGATGAATATGAAGTCTCCACCGGCGAGACCTTTTCTTCCTCACTCGTCTCATTGCCCCAAACCAGATATGACAGCATCGACCGACCACCATCACGTCCACCAAGAGGGACCAATGTCAATGTGGCCTTGGTCTGGCAAAGAGACACTACAAATGGGTCCTTGCTAAGCAGCTCCTCGAAGTTTGGTGGAGATATCACATGTAACTCATGGCCGGTGCAAGCCTCTTCCACCTCAACTTCATCCTTAGCATGGACGCCAATTGCTTCTTCAACCCCCCTTCCTTCCTCAGAATTTGATTCCTCCCTTGGGAAAAGATCAATGACTTCCTCTAATTCACTTCCTTCATCCTCCACAACTTCTTTCCTCATCCTTTCTCGCTCTTCTTCTTCTAGCATGGATTGGAGAGCAAGTCACCATGCAATCTTTTCAATAAGATCAGCTTGCATCTCCTCACTCATGCCCGCCTCTTCAGCGCTCGGTGTGGGTTGCAGAAAGGGATGGGCGGCTACAACAGGACATTTCTAATCATGATTATCACGGGAGCTCTTCATGACAACTTCTATATGCTCCACGACATCCTCATGATTGACTTCTTACTCCTTCTCTGCTTGTATTGTAGCATAAAAGTTGTCTTGAGAAAACTGTGCATAAGCTTTCTCAATGACCTCTATGTGCTTCTTGATTCTCCGAATGGTCTCCTCTGTTTCACGGGGAAATGAGAAGTCAGTTTGGGCAATGGACCGGATATGAGGATCCATCTCGGAAAAGGATCTCTCAGGTACTCGAGCAATCTGCTCTACGAGAAGCCTCAAGTGATAGTTTGGATCTGGATGTGGAGTGTAGCATGGCTCTGCCGGATGCCCTGTGAGGGCTGTGGCTAAATCAAGATCCGATGGCCCTTCTATTTGCGGGAGGAATTCTTCTTGATAATGAGATTGTTCTTGAAATACCCAAGGGTCTGATTGTTCTTCGTAGTAGGGGGTTGGTACTGAGACCAGACTCCATAGTCTTCTCCTCCTTGGATGCTCCAGGAAGTCTCGGGGTAATACCACTCGGGTGGTGGTGGATACCCCCAATGGTAGGAGAAGCCATGAGGATCCATGTATCATATCTATACCAACAAAAACAAAATACCCAAGTGAAAAGCAAGGTTGGAAAAGAGAGGATGCATAAAAGTAAATGCTATAGTAACAGACTTTCACGTTTCTACAATAATCTAGAGTTCCCCGGCAACGGCGTCAAAAACTTGACACGCTAAAACACAACACCAAACTGCGATCAAGTGTAATCGCAATCCGGAAATGCAGTAACAGGAAAACTCTATTTGTCAACCCGGGGTCTAGATCTACTGCCTACTCCGTGAATATCTATTATCTAGCAAACTAAGTCGAGTGATTGTGATTTTAACTAAAAGCAGTAAGAAAGCAGGAAATGGTTCGGTTTTCTAAAGAAAGGGAAGAGTCCCTCGGGAATGAGTCCCCCTAGCTCCTTAGTTAGGTCACAGTTGTAATTACACTGGGTTGATTAACTATTGATTAAATTGCGGAAGATCCGACCGTAGCTTGGAATCTCTTAAGTTGACCAAGCCCTCTCAATCCAACTACCCGGCAGACGACTAGTCTTCACCGGGATAGAAAGATGAGGCTATGAACGCAGAACTCCACTACTGGAATTGGATTCCAGTACAAAGCAGTAAATCGATTAACTCTCGTATAATCAATCTACCACTATCGATTGATGAAGCTCTAACAACCTAATCAGATTCTATCTATCTCAGGTTGCAGCAAAAAATCAAGAAAAGATGATCAGACTTCAATTGACTCAACAAAATCATGCATCGATCGGTTAAAATCAATCAGTACAACAATCCCAAGTCATTACAATCAAGATCCCTAACACATGGAATTAGGGTTCTTCATACCCAAGTGAAAGAAAGTTCTACTCCATAGAGAGAGAGAGAGAGAGGAAAACAGAAATCAGAGTAGTCATACTCATAAAGATGAGGATAATCTGCTCCTAGATGATGATCTTCACTCTTGGGGATGCAATCTGGGCTTCAATGGTGAGAAATCCACTCCAAATAGCTCCTAGGGTTTTTTTTCACACTTTCTCTCTCTAAAACTCTATTTTTGCTCCAAAAACTCGACCCTCTCTCCTTTGGCTCGAATCTGCGTCAAAAACGCGATTCTTGGTGAAATACGGGCTGAATTACGATCGTAAACATTACCCTGCCTGTATTTCACCCAAAACGCGCGTTTCACTTAACAATGATGAGAGGAATTACGGTCGTAATTACCCAATTACTGCCAGTATTTGTGGAATTACGACCGTAGTTCATTTTGCTCTTGCCCGTAATTTTATCTTCAAAGGCATTCTCAGGGATTTGGCTCGGCATTGCATTTACGGTTAGGGCAGAGGCAATTACACCAGTAATTGGGCAGGGGATGCCCGTATTCTTCCTCCGCTCTTGTTTAATGCTTCGTTTCTCCCTCGTCCGGACTCCGAATCAGTCGTCTTTTGATCCCAGACGCTCGTAGTCTCGTCCTCTTTTTTTTCATGACAAACTTCCATGATTATTTGTCCATAATATGAGGTAGAAGTCCATTATTCCTCAGGTCATGCTCGTGTTTCTTCTCCCGAATTGCCAATGAATTCCGATTGACTTGAAACTTGCGCCTTTGCTTTTACATGCTAGGACCTGAAATACGACAAAACAACACAACCTAGCGTAAAATAGGCCAAGAAACCACAAATTCGAGCTAAAATGGTGAGGAAACAAGAGTGCAAACATGTGTAAATACGGTGCTATCACCGAGCTCGAGCCTGACTCGTTTATTAACGAGCTGAGTCGAGTCGTACATGAGCCAACTCATTTATTAAATCTTGACACATTGTTAAGATCGAAAGTTCGGCTCGAGCTCAACTCTAAGATAATTTATAATATAAAACCCTAATATTTATATGTCATATGTGATACAAGTGATTACCTAATGTTATGTCATATATGAGACGTATTTTCTTACATATACTCAATGTATTAAACACCATATGAGGTGATCTATACAATTTAATAATTATATGCATCATTAACAAACCAACTCATAAAATATAGATTGATTTTCTCATAAGCTGTAGTAGAGTTAGCTCTCTAGTCACAATGTTGGGCATCTTATAAGCTCAAAACGAGACAGTTCATCAGTTGTATTAAACGAGCTACCTAATCGAGCTAGTTCACGAGCTTCACGAGCCGGACAAGGTAGAGCTAAGAGCTCAAGCTTAGCTCGTTTGTTAATGAGCCGAGCTTTTTTTTTAATCGAACGAGCTTTTATCGAGTTCGAGACCGAGCCGCTCACGAATAGCTCGACTCATTAACAATCCTAGTTATAACATGTTGAATACTCACTACACCCATAGTTTCAGAATAGTAGTTGTTTCATGATGATACCTTCACAGCCTGCAAGTTGTTTTGTTTAGTTGTTCATCACTTAAGGGGAGGGAACACAATACATGCAACAAGAAAGAATCATAAATACATCATCAACTATAATGGACATCAAAAGAACCACCTAAATAGATTATCTTTCTCAACCATACTATGTCTGCTCGCACATAATCCGCATTCACGAAGCACAACACCATCATAATCGAACTCTTCCCACTCAACCTGGCTTATAGTTAGGAACTTCTCATGCCATTTATCTAGTTTGAGAAGAAACTATCATACATTGTGGGAAGAGGGGATGATGCTTATATATATGCATGCATGTATATATGGCTCATTCACATATTGACCAACGCTATTCACATTTGTTTATCAGTGTGCATTAATTTTTTAATTTGGTCAGTTTGGATCATGTACATATTTGTATATGACTTTTCCGTTCGGGAATATCTTTGAAAAAAAATCATAAAAAACTCATATTATACTAGTTTTTCACCCGGCCAATTGGCCGGACAAATTCATTTTATTATTTATATTAGTTAATTTATTTACATGTTTGAACTTTTTGGATTTTGTATACATTTTCTGCTCTCGCTTCATAAGTGAATATGTGGTATGCCTATATCGAATATTATTTAATAGTTAGCACACTTGCTTGTGAAGTTTTTTATTCTCTGATCATAAATCATGTCGTAAAGGTTTATCACGTCCCATTTAGGATCGTATATAAACAATTTTCCACCAAGACGCTCAAATTTATTATCTTATACATATATCAATTCATGATTCTCGAGTTTGTACGAAAACTCAGCCAATTAATCAGAGTTCAAATTATTGAAAAAAGATACTTGATTACTGGATAAATTATGTTTATCCCAATTGAAATTTGACACACATCGTATCCGTTATAATGATTAAATTCTCTAAACCTCACTCATTTTTATTGTTGATGTTCATGAAGTCTTTGTATAGCAACTTATTACAATTGCTAATATTTTAAGTTTGTACTAACCCTCAACCCATACATTTTGTCTAGATGTTCGTTTAGAATCTGAATCCAAGGATTCATATACACTATCGAAGGTTCTCATCTTAACATGTTCCTTCAATGTATAATTTTTCAACTATTTGAATCTCCATTCACTAAAATTTCTTTATATTTGGCGTTAGTTCTAGAACAAAAAGTTCATTACTTATATTAATTATTGGTAAAGTGTGTATACGACAGACAAATATTTCTGGTGCATTCAAAATTATGTATTCCTTGAAGAATTAACTTATAATTTTTTCACAAAATATTTTGTAGCAAAATTTAAAATTCATACAAACATTGTGACTTTTCACATGTATTTAAATTATTGGATGTATTGTAGACATATCTATTGTTAATATCTAAACATATATAAATATATACACAAAGAGAGTTTATTTTACTTTCAACACTAATTAATACCTTTGAACTCAGCTCCTTGAGTGGAATATGATATCATTTTTTTTTTGTTATTGCCAAAATTTTGTATGAAATCACAGACTCACAACTATATAGACTTGTTATAATTTTCTTACTAAACTCATATTTATTAAATATGCATCTTTATACCCAATAGCTCGGTTTACACTATTGTAACTATAAAAATTCTTTGTTATATATGTGAAGTAAAACATTAATGTTTATTTATTATCTCAATCTTCGAATTTAGATTTTTCTTAGCATGAAATGCGATGTTTAACGAACATCCTTAACAAAGATTTTTCTAAATTTCACACATTTTATTTTTCACGTGATCTCATGTCTTAGTCAAAGTTCATCAACTATTATACTCAAGTCATTTTGGAAACTTCAATTTATAATCTTTATCAATAAATAAATCCAAGTCTGAAAAGAAAATTTCTTAGCATATGATGTAAGACCTCAATAGAGCTTGCTCAATCAACATGACCTAGAAAAAATAAAAGTAATGTGAACTTAGGATACATTATAAATACTGCACATGCGATTCATATGTTTTCACTTGATCAGAATGGATAAAAAGCTTTTTTTAATAAATAACTATTATTTCTTTGTCAAGTTTCTTTCAGACATTATCGACCAAATATTATTATTTTGTGTGTTTGTTTAAATTATTCATTAAAATATAAATTATTATTAATTTTTAGTAAAAATGACCAGAAATTTACATAGTAATCTTTAATCATATATTTTTTGGTTTAAAAAGTGTGATATATATGTCACTCTACGAACATTAGTATACTGTTGCGTACATCGATATAATGCAAAACCAAAATGTGATATATGTCACTCTCTATCATGATTGTCACGTCGGTCGGCATGCCACCGTCGAACAATTCAACCGGTACCGGTCATGAAATCGACATAACACCATCGGTAAGACCGGTATGATCGTTTTACGAATTCCTTAGTAAAATACGTAGTTTTAGTGAATTAAGTATGAGTACATGTAATTTTATTTGAAATATCATATTTTATTCAAATATTAATATGAATTGCACGTAAATTGTCTTCAAATATAGCTTATATATGATTCAATTCATTTGATTTTAATGATTTTTTATATTTCTACATATTTTATTAACCGGCATGAAACGACACAAACCGGTTGTACCACTGGTAAAACCATTCCACTTGCTAAACTGGTTTGATAACCTTTCTCTCCATATATTATTTATAGATATAATGCAAAAACAAAAGCAAAGTAATTATTGGATAAAAGAGAATTAAATATTAAATGAAGAGAGAGGGACAACTCCATAAATAGGTCAATATCTATTTTTTTGGTAAAAAAATTGTCCACCTTGGCAACTTGAGATCTCTCCAAGTGCTTAAGTGACAAAAATTTAATTTTGAATTGTCATAATATTATGTATAGATAGAAGATAGATAGATTAACATAGAATATAAATAAAAAAAACCACAAAACGACTTTCCTTGGAAGACAATCCAACCCAACCCTTCCCCATTGTTTCTTACTTTCTTTCTTCTCTTTTTCTAACTTATCTCTTCTCCCACTTCGACTCTCTCTCTCTCTCTCTCTCTCTCTCTCTCTCTCTACCTACCTATATATTTTTCTCTTCCCCAAATTTGTCCCATACCTCCTCTCGCTCTGAAACCCTTGGGCCAGCATAATCTCTCTGCATCGTCTCAGCTTCAATCCACTCGGCAGGCAATCGGAGAACGAAGTGTAATCGAGAGGGCGTCTCATCCAGCATTTGTTTCACTTCCAGTCCAATCTCGCTTTCGCCGATTCTCCACCCACATGGCATCTGGATCGTCGGGTCGACCCAGCTCGGGTTCCAAGGGATTCGATTTCGCCTCCGATGACATCCTGTGCTCTTACGACGACTTCGCCAATCAGGAATCCTCCAATGGAACTCATTCCGATCCCATCCCCGCCTCCAATCCCTCAAAGGTTTCCATGCTTACTCTTTGGATTGACCTGACCTACTTTATTCTTCGCCTCCTTTACTCGATAAATATACCTAGAATGGATATTGCTGAGTCATGCGGTGTTTGTATATATTGTCGCCTTTTTTGTTCTGGGTTTTTGTCTAAATCAATCCTGGTCGATTCTTTAGATGTCTGTTGCGATAGCGTTGAATTTGTAGGGCGAGGGTTTTGAGCTCCAGCCCTGGAGAACTTTATTTCCGTGATTAACTGATTGGAGGAAGTTGTTTGATTATCTATGTCCGGTATCTCTGCTTCTTTAGGTACTCTTCTAGTTAGTAAATAGACTGGCTTTGAGGTATCTGGAAGTTCTCTAGTTTATGTAGATGTTCGATCTATGCGATTTACCGGTTAGTAGAGGCTGTGCGTTTATGTTCAGTGCACATCGATTGCTGAAAGTTTATCTTGGACCTAGCAGTCATCTTGTGGATTGATTGGGCTGTAGTAAAAAAATTCTTGTGGAATGTCTAGTGTGTTGGTTGGTAGACATGTCCAACTTTTCTGCAGCAGAAATGTAAACGCTAATTGTTGTTTGTAGAGAATGTTATTCACCCAATTCAATGGCCGAACACGTTATTATGTCTGCAGAAGAAGTTTATGTTGTTTCTTTTCTTGGGGTGTACTTGGGTTGATATCAGTCATGCAAATTGATGACATATGTCCTACTTTAAGCAGGGTTTTGAGAAAAACAGGTTGTCTAGGACATCTGGTTACCAACCTGCTTCCTACGGCCAGGCTGATGATTCCTTCCTCCAAGATGTGATCTCTGCGGTCGAGAGGAATATGAAAAGGCATTCCGAAAACCAGATGCGCTTTCTTGAAGGAATCAGTTCCCGCCTCTCCCAGTTGGAGTTGTATTGTTACAATCTCGATAAGTCAATTGGAGAAATGCGATCCGATTTAACTCGCGACCATTCCGAGACAGATACAAAGCTCAAAGCTGTCGAGAAACATCTTCAAGAGGTGAGTCGGCCTTGAAATTTCTCCAAGTGCACCATCTCCGTGCTAGTAAAATAACCTGAATAATACAGGCTCGTGTTTGTTAATAATCTTGTATTTTCCAATTAACACAACCTCGGGTTGGCGTATTTTAAAGTTCTGCTTGTTTGATTTTTAGTTTAGAGTATCCAATGGCAACAATACCCTTTTCCTATCTCACCCTTATTTTTGTAATCTGTTGGAACCTTAGTTGATAGCAATATACTTATTTTCTGCTCTTCTTGGCAATCCATGTAACATCATTGTCACTCAACACTTCTTCTGTAGCCATCATTCACTGGAAATAACTTCCTTATGTTGGTTCTTTCAACAGGTTCACAGATCTGTCCAGATTCTAAGGGATAAGCAAGAACTTGCCGATACTCAGAAAGAACTAGCTAAACTTCAGCTTGTGCAGAAGGAATCCTCTTCCACAACCCATTCACAGTCTACCGAGGAGAAAAAAGCTTCACCGCCACCTGCTTCTGATCCAAAAACGAACGAAAACACCTCTGAAGCACATAACCAACAATTGGCTCTTGCTCTTCCACAGCAGCATCAGCAGCAGATATCTGCTCCCCCGCCCTCTCAATCCCCTCAACATACTGTGGCACAACAACAACCTCAGACCTATTATCTTCCAACAGGCCAGCCATCTCAGAGCCCATACATGCCTCCCGATTCTCAATATAGATCAAACCAAATGCAAGCGATGCCATCTCAACCAGCTCCAGTGCAAGTAAGTCAGGCACCACCACAGCCTAGCCAGCAGCAATATCATCCTCAGTATCAACAGCAGTGGTCTCAACAGCCGACCCCAATGCAGCACCCCCAAGTGAGGCCGCCACCTTCAAACGCGGTTTACTCTCCCTATCCTCCTCATGGTCAATCATCAACCGCTGCTGCCGCTGCTGCTCCACCACAAGAGACCATGTCGAGCAGCATGCCCATGCCTTCATCTTACTCTACAGTTCCACAGCCTTATGGGTATGGTGGAACGGTGAGGCCAGCTCCTCAGCAGCAGCTTCAACAACCTCAACAAATTAAGGTCCCATTTGGGGGTCAATCGGGTGATGGATTCACAACTACTGGACCACATGGTGCCCTCCCACCTGGGAGTGCATATGTGGTGTATGAAGGTGAAGGGGGTAGGGCTCATTTTTCACAAGGTGGGTACCACCCTCCACCAAACCTCCCTCTCCAGAGTTCTCAGCAGCCAGGTGGCGCAGCACCAGCAGCTCCTATTCCTAACATGATGCCCAGAAACCCTGGGCAGGGCCAGTTTATCCGCAACCATCCCTACAATGAATTGATCGAGAAGTTGGTGAACATGGGTTTCAGAGGGGATCATGTGATGGGCGTGATTCAGAGGATGGAGGAAACTGGGCAGCCCGTGGATTTCAATGCAGTGCTTGACAGGTTAAGTGTGCATTCTTCTGGGAGCTCTCAGAGAGGGTGGTCAGGATGAAAAGAGGTGTGTTGTGTCTCTTCTAGAGTCGGCAGCTGTGGTTGTCAATGTTATGTGTTGAGTTGAATAAATGATGATGAATGGACAAAGTGAGAATGTAAATGTGTATCTACATTAGTAGTTTCTGTGCTAGGGCTACATTTTTTTTTTTTTTACTGCCAAGTGCCAAGTGATGGGTGGAGTTGTTCCCTGTGGTTTTAGGAAGAGGAAACTCCATTTTCTACTCTCGTTAGTGTTGTGTGTTGTCTTCTCTTGTAGGTCGCTTGGATGGAGCGGTTACTGCTTTGCTGCCCTTGAGCGAACCATTGAACATTCGCAATAAAGCTGACTTTGTTGGAAGTTGGATCCCTTGTTGCATTTGTTTCTTTGTTTCCTATGCATGTCGTCTGAAACACAGGCGGCAAAACTGAATTCTAATTTACGCAACTCTTTTTCCTTCATAGAAAAACGTATCATATAGCTCAAGGTATCCTTCACATAATAAGGCGTTTCAGAGGATTGCACTACTTGCCTAGATGCCATCAGATTAAACGATTCAGATTAAACGATTTTTGTCAAGCTTTAACATCACGTACAGTTAAAGAGCAGTAGAGGTAAAATCAAAGTTCTTACCCCGTCGTTGTAGTAAATCCCTCTCAGATGCTGAAGCCAAAATTGGACTCCGAATTTGGAAGTGGCGGAGTTATTTTGATGAACTCTTAAAACCATAAAAAAATAATGTGTAAATTTTGTACTACATTTTGGAAATATATTAATTAATAAAACTTTAGCTGGTACATGCATGTTACGGTGACTTGCATTTTTCGGTCGACCTCAGCTAGGATTAGATCGACCTCATTTAGGACTAAGAATTTTACCCGACCGGTTGGCCGGATATGGGTATTTCATACATACAACACCTAAGCGTTGTCTGGTCTTTTCCCTAATTTTAAAAATAGAAATATATATACTTCCTTCTTCATGGGAACCCTAATAACAAACAAAGAAAACTGTACCAGAACCGGAAAAGTGAGTGTTAGTATATTTTGTACTAAAATCATGGTTTAACAGTGATTGAATCGTTTCCTAACGTTAAAATTACCTATCATTTTTTGTACAGTATCCGGTATTTCCAATCCAACCGGTCGGTACAATAGGATTTCCTAAACCTTGTTTCAAACACATATGAAACTATCAGGATGGAGCGGAAATCAGTATAATCTAATGTCAAGGTGGAGGGAAATCCAAGTCAGACTACTGTCAAGCGGGGTAAGACCAAAGCTGATCAACTACTAACCGATATTTTCCAACTCAAATAGATGAAATTACCATGATGACATGTGCAGCCGTGGCCACTATATCAATAAAATTTTACTATTATTCTCGTGGCCATGCCAGGAAAGTGTTTCATCAAAATTTAGTTTATCAAATAAATGGGCTATCACCGCATACTTCGTTCTGTAATATTTGTACTTTTCATTGTACTTCTTTAAAGAAAGATTTGATTAGTTGAAATGGAAAAATGAACATATAATACCAACTTCAAAACAAATATAGAAAAGGATTGAAGACGCTCTCAACGGTGTATGGATTTAACGGTATATCTAATTATGTTAGGAGTTACTTATGAGTTGATTGTCATGGCTTTTTCATTTTATATATTATGAAGGGATAAATTAATATGAGTTTTTCTCACAGAATGTTATTTTTTATTTATTATCACGATTATACAATTAATCAAATTAATTAAATTATAATTTTGTTATTTTGATAAGTTTAATTAATATATATTGTACACATAACTGCTAAAATTTATTATCACGATTATCCAATGAATCAAATTAATTAAATTATAATTTCGTTATTTTGATAAGTTTAATTAATATATATTGTACACATAACTGCTAAAATTTAGACTTAATTGATTTGAGAATTACCATTAACCATTTGAAAACCCTACATTTCTATCATTTGATTCGTTCCATTTGGTTTTTTCGTCTCAACGTTCTCCTGGATCAATAAATATTGTGGCTTGGACCATTATTTGTTTGTTTCTATGCCATCTGACAGTATAAAACTATTTGGGACTTGGGAATGTATTAAGGCTAAGGGATCAGGGTTGTTTTTACTATTGATTTGCTTAATCCTTTAGCGGGCTAACTAACCGGCCCAAAAAAACTGAAAAAGTGAGGCCCGAATCAGAATGGAATATTTTGTCCAAAATACCCTTCCGCAAATTAGGGGATGGTTCTCGGTTGCTGAGTTGGCAAAACTCCAGTTTACTCTCCTGTATATATATATGTTTTGATTAGGTCGATCAAATCTGTTGTTTCAGTGTAAAAACAGTTTCATGGTGCCTACTTTGAAGATTCATATCTTACAATTGGCTAGATGGAAATTGGAGATTAATGGCTTGTTTTGAAGCTGAAGTGTCCCTCTACACAGTAAAGTACTTGGGAGCACGATAGGAAGTCCAAAATACCATTTTTGAACCTGATCAAAAGGCTATGCCAAAACTGGGAAACTGCCTGAAAATGGCTAAGTCTGGGAACATGTTTGTGAAGCCTACTTTGGAGATCAATTTGAGAAGCTTCGAGTCCAGGGGCCTCTACCACGTTAAATTATGTATGTTTTTATACAAAGTCAAGGCATTGAATGAAATATTGGATATCTGTAAGGCTTCAAACAAAAGGGTCGAAGTTGCTACGAATGTTGTTTTTCCGGCAGACTTCGAGCACAAGCAAGCTGCCAGAAAAACAACCTTTGTAGCAACTTTGAGCCTTTTGTTTGAAGTCTTAAAGACATCCAATCTTTCATACAATGCATTGCCTTTGTATACAAACATACCTAATTTAACGTGGTAGAGGCCCCTGGACTCGAATCGCATCCATTCTTCTCAAATTGATCTCCATAGTAGGCTTCACAAACACGTTCCCAGACTTGGCCATTTTCAGGCAGTTTCTCAGTTTTGGCATAGCCTTTTGATCAGGTTCAAAAATAGTCTTCTGGACTTCCTATCGAGCTCCCAAGTACTTTAATGTGTAGAGGGACACTTCAGCTTCAAAACAAGCCATTAATCTCCAATTTCCATCTAGCCAATTGTAAGATATGAATCTTCAATGAAGGCACCATGAAACCGTTTTTACACTGAAATAACATATTAGGTCGACCTAATCATATATGAGATTGACCGAAAAGTGCATGTCACCGTAACAAAGTCCAAAACGGTATCTTCATTGTCTGCTCAAATTCTCTAAACTTAGATTTTTAACCTTTCCTCGTTCAAATTCCTGATTTGTACCATGTCTGCTTTCATCTGTAGCTCGCCTCTTCTTCATCCTTGAATTCTCGAGCAGATAGTTGTTGGTAGTTTCAGTGCATCATATCACGTAATATGAATGAGCATATATGTTGTATACTGGTTTGTTTTCATAAATTTCAGAAATATATAAAAACACATTAATTAAGATTTAAGAATGATGGTTCCCCGTCCGTCTATCCATCCATTGAAAGCAGCGACTGAGTAGGGATGGCAATGGTGCAGGTTTGCCTAAATCATTCTCATTTTCGTTTCAAATATCTAAATTCATACCCAATCCATACCCATGCAGAGAAATGTTTTGCAAACTCATTCCCATATTCGTGGGTTTCGGATATCCATGAGTAATACCCTCCCCATACATACAACATTATTATACCTAAAACTTTACAATAAATTTATTAATTATAACACTAAACGAACCTACTATATCATGAACTCAACCAAAAAGAGTAATTTTCTTAATATTTTTCATAGAATATGATCCAAAAAATCCATTAATACATAATATAGAGTATAATACTTTTTAAATTAATAATTTATTATGCTCTAACTCTCATACATCTACTAAGTAATAATTAATTAACATAATCTTGTTGACAAGGGGGAAAGTGAAAGAGTGAAGGGAGAATTGAGGGGAAATGAATTAGGTTTTGATTAGTTACATTCATTATCATTGATAAGTTACAATTTGATCCACATATTTTTTATATGTGAAGAAATTCTCTTGGTAGGGCGGGTATGGGAATAAATATGGGACGGGAAGGTTAAAACCATACCCACTCCATATCCATTAAACATTTTACGAGTTTTACTCATACCCGTCCCATAATCAGTTAAACCGAGAATTCCCACGTTGACTGAATTGAGGCGATCGAATACCCGCACCGCATTCATGAATTTGATCGTTCTCTCTGAAAAGCTAGGATTGACTGAGAGACTCCCAATTTGCTTTTTGCCTTTCCTTTTGTTTTTGCCCCTTCCTTACTTTTGCACGGCCACCTCTTTCTTTAACTTTCAAAACTCAAAAGCAAGCCCCAATATCATCAACTTGTTTTGCTTGTTTTGCTTTACAGCTTTTGCCAGATTACTGGACCCCAAGCCCACCCAGGCCAGCCCAGGCTACAAGTCAAGAAGCAACCAAGAAAACTTTTGACCATTGCATTGACCCAAAAAAAAAAAAAAAAACATCCCGCTTACAAGTTGAACCGGTTCGTAATAAACCCAAAATGCAGGCAATTGATCAACCCGTCAAAACCACTTTGTACCAATAATTTGTATTGTTGAGAGAAATACATTTATAAATTAAAATCATTTACTAACAATCGTTTTCGAATGAAAGTTGAATTGCACAGACTCGAATATCATGTGCTTAACAATGAGAGTTTTCGGGATTCAAATAGAAGAACTATGAGTAACAAAAGTCCTCATACCATATCAAGATGAGTTATACATCTAACTAGCGTGGCCCCGGCCAGTTGGCCGGAGGAAGGTGAGTTATGAAATTTTATAATGTAATAGAGTGTATAGCTTATTGTTGTAATTTTTTTTTTGGAAACACGTGCTAAATATAGTGAATTTTAGCAGGAAAGAGACATGGATGATGCAATGAATCAAAAATCAGCTTTATGAACCAAGTTCGAGTACCTGTTACCTTGTGAAATAGTATTATTTATGATAATATAATGAGGTGGAGTAAGTTTGATAGAAACCGAATTCCAGAAAACCGAATAAAAATCACCTATAAAATACACTATAATTTAATTATTATGATATCAAATAATCACATAATATATATTTGAAATTATAAAAATTTGACTAATCTAGTTGGTCGAAGTCGAACCATTTAATAACTTTAAAATACATTATATTTTAGCCACTAAGATATAAAACAATAGCATAATATAAGTTATGCTAGAGAAAATAGCATGTTTTAGGATGGCAAACTCATGATGTTCATTTGTTTTACTTGATGGCCAAATGCCGTATGGGTCAAGCCCATTCAACTCTTTTATTCTATGCTTAGTGGTTAGCCCATTAGAATCCATGCATTAGTTTATTGTTAAATTTTTTCTTTTTAGCAATAATAAATGAGTATTGTTTTTGCCCTTTCATATATATCTTACCAACACCGAGAAATAAAAGGGCTTAAAGAAAACCCTATATTCCCTAAAAAAAAGCTGCTCATTGCTCTCCGACTCATGATTCACTTCTCTCTCTTGATCTCAGTTATATCGTCGTCGGTAGCCACTTCTCCCCATCCATGTTTTCCTGTCGTTAATTTTAGCTATGCAAACCTTTTCCCTGCATGTCATCCTCCCCACGAACCTCAACTTCAACTCCCCCTCTCGGTCTCTGCTTTTCATTTCCTAATCTTCCCTTCTCTTATCACTTGTTTAAACCCCTCTTTCTATATCTTCGACGCTAGTTTAACGAAGAAGAAGAGAAAGCCACCAATCTTCAATAATACTGTATTGATATAGTGAAGCGATATTGTAGATTTCTTTGTCACTTATCTGTTAGAGCTTGCGAATGATGAAAAAAGGGGTGGTTGATTACGATTTGATTAGATGACTCAATCTTTAAAATTTACTTGCATGCAATTTACCAAACCTTCTTCATTTGCATGGTTGGATTTATTTTCATCGTGAAGGGATTAGGCGATTAGCACACGGAAGAAGGATTGGGGAAATTATTTTGTAAGAAATTATGAAGCTCACTTTCTCTAATTATTTCATTTATTCCCGACATGGGTGGAGTCCAGATCCAGCATTGGAACAATCCAAGACTCGGTTATGGTGATCGCTATGGAGCCACGAAACAGATGCAGTTGTGGCTGAAACCTGTTCTGTTTTTGTGGGCCGCAACAATCCTTGGGCCCGTTCAAGTCCGCACTTGTACGGTAAGTTGGCCCGTTCCACAGAGGAAAGAGAAAAAAATTGGCACTCCCTATTATACCATCCTACAAACGCTCCTGGAGCAGGAAATTTGAAATAGGGAAATGGTTTTTTCCTTCCTGCTATTATATTATGTGTAGATTTTAGTAATTAGAACCCCACTTTTAAATCTGGAAGCAAGTGAGCACTATCACAAAACATCATATTATAAAAACTTGTCTGCAATCATGAGGTTATTTCACTCAAAAGAAACTATGTTTTATATGTTGAAGACCAGCATTATAGGTTGAATATATCAATTCGGCAAGATCTCAGGTCTTGCATATAATTTTGTGTAAAAGTGATATGATTGAAGCTATTCCCTATTTTAACACTAATCAGAATAGTCTTTGTTTACTGCAAACTAACCACCAAAACATTTCAAATCAGAAAAATGATGATACTGAAAAGGAGTATTATAACAAAAGCAACAAAAAGTATAATTATTTATCTTTAATCAACTCAAAAGTCAACCTAGAAGATCAACCAAATGAACTGATGTTAAGAGATCACACATTACTGTCAAATAAACTAAATAACCCACCAGTCAGCTCTCCAAGCAAGAACATACAATCTTTCCATATTTAACCCTCTGAAAATTGCTTTGCGTAACAATATAGGTGGAGGAGGTTAGGCGGTTGTCGAGTCAGATGGGAAGGTTTGGAGAGACGGTGATGGTTGAGCCTTTAGTAGGACGGGAGCCCGGGGCATTGTTTATCTTTAATCAACTCAAAAGTAAACCTAGAAGATCAACCAAATGAACTTATGTTAAGATATCACACATTACTGTCAAATAAACTAAATAACCCACCAGTCAGCTCTCCAAGCAAGAACATTCAATCTTTCCATATTTAACACTCCAAAAATTGCTTTGCGTAACTATATAGTTGGAGGAGGTTAGGCGGTTGTCAAGCCAAGTGGGAAGGTTTGGAGAGACGGCGATGATTGAGCTTTTAGTACGTAGGTCGGGACACCATTTAGACCTATTTACATTAGTTGCCGCTTTTCAATCCGCATTCGACAAATCAACATCACTCAACATTTCCATATTTACCCCTCACTTAAAGACACATGTTACACATATTCACTCAAAACTTCTATGTTCAAAAATATTGTTGCTTTATGGTAGTTATATTATTTAAGTCTATGTCAAGAATTTCACATCACTTCTACACATTTAATACTGCAATTCGATGTGCAATATTTGCACCAATGACATTAGGCTTGTGATTTTAAAATTATTCTCCTTTTATAAGATAAATAGAAATAAAATTAATTATTAAACTCGATTTAAAATAATCGTAGTATGAAAATAGAAGTATCAAATACCAAAAAAATATTTAGGGGAGAGTTAGCGGCTTAGCTAACTGTGATGGAAAATTCCAATGATTTTTCATATTTAACCTTCCTGTATGTTTTTAATTTAAAAGGTTTAAACAAATTTGTTTAGTATAACTGGTTATGTTTGTTATTTTCTCAAAGATATCATTCAAATCCCTATCACTTATGTATTTTTCCTGTAAATAAGTAAATAATAAATGACTGTGAAGACGAATCTACCCTTCCTACTTTTGCTATGGATGCAAGGATTTTGTAATGGGGGAAGCACCTTTCCCATTTCACTCGTATATTAGGTGTAGCGAAAGTAACCTGGTGGTTGAGTGTTTAGTGGGTCGAACACTATTTGGGCTCGTTTACATTAGTAGCACCTTTTCCATTTGCGTTGGGCAAACCAACAACACTCAATCTATCCATATTTACCCCTCCAAGAATTGCTCTGGCTTAATAATAGAGGTAGAGGAGGTTAGCCGGTTGTTGAGACTGATGAGAAGTTTGGAGAGACGGTGATGGTTGAGCTTTTAGTGGGTCGGGGTACTATTTGGGTCTGTTTACATTAGTAGTATCTTTTCCATCCGCATTCGGCAAACCAACATCACTCAACCTTTCCATATTTACCCCTCTCTTAAATACACATGTGCCCCATATTCACTCAAAAGTTCTGTGTTTAAAAATATCGTTACTTTATGATAGTTATAACAACTAAGTCTATGTTAAGAATTCTACATCGCTTCTACACATTCAAGAGTGCAATTCGATATGTAATATTTGAATCAATGACATTTCGGTTGCTAAACGTGGTGGAAAAGTACTATATTTTTTCATATTTAAACTTCATGTATGTTTTTAATTGAAAAAGATCACACAAATGTGTTTATTGTAACTGGTTATGTTTCTTATCTTTGTTCGAAGAGAGCACAGTTCAAATCTCATTATTGATGTATTTTTTATGTAAATAAGAAAATAATAAGTGATTGTGAAGATGAATCTACCCTTCCTACTTTCACTCTGGATGCAGGAAATTTGAAATGGGGCTTCAAGTTTTCTCATTTGGCTTTTATTTATTGTGTAGATATGCCTTTCTACTATGCATTTTATCAAACATGCCTCTCCACTTTTTTTTTACATAAAACAAACACATGTACTTTATAAAAATTATCAAACATACTCTTCCGTAAGATTTCCATAAAAAATATCATCACGATTGTCAGGGTCGGCCTAGAGGGTGTGCCAACCGGCCCTCCGGCACAGGGCCTCCGAATATTAGGGGCCTCCACTTAGATCCGTTAGTTAATCCGATCGTATATTGTAGTTTGTATTTCTACTGTATAATTAATTGATTATGAGTATGATGATGAGTTTAATTATATTAATTAATAATAGTGTTAGTTATTGGTTAGAAATCTCATGTATATATACACTAGACACGTATATTGATGATTAAAGTATTGTTTGTGTTTCAAAAATCCTATTCGTATTAACAATACTAAAAAATAATCTTAATGAAATAGCTATGATAACAATTGAAAATGATCTCATGAAAACTACGAAAAATAGAGAGATAATATATAATTTATTTTAAACAATATAGAAAGATATTACATTCGAATAATAATATTATAATCATTTTAATTTTATTATACTTAAAACTGATATGGGCCACATCTCGATTTTGGAACAGGACCTCCATAATCCACTAGACGGCCCTAACGATTGTTTGAACCTAGAATGTATTATACATGTATTATCGAATTTGATGCATTGTAAAATACCACGATTGGTATGTGTGATTTTCTATTTCACGTAAGTTAAAAGCTGAGATAAAACAATCTCAACAATCTCAGCCAAAGGTTGAGATATAACAATCACTCATTTTGAGCAATAGTTTTTTAGCATTACAAAAACAATCTGATGGGCTATGACTAGGGGAAGGCATAACAAGAAGAGGGAGGCCCAACCGGGTGCAGGCGAGCCATTTAGTGGCTGAACGAGAAGGAGGAGAAGATAGAGAAATGTTGTTGCTTGCGTAGGAGACTTGGTAGTTAGGATTTGTTTGAATTGTTGTTTGGTTACTTGCTTTATAGATGTGATTTCCATTGTCCATCGTAGCTGTTAGGATTTGCTTGATTTTCTAGGTGTAGGGAGATCTATTGGATTCTCCAAATCGTAGAAGATTAGGGTATCAATCTGTGAACCCGATCAGTAGGCTTCCTCCTCTATAAAAGGAGGATTGAAATGAATAAAGAGCAGCATATGATTTAGTAGGAAAAAACCCAAACTTAAGCTGGCTGGTTCCCGCAGAAAGCAAAACAAGCTTACTCCTCTAATTACCAAGTTTCAACATTTGGTATCAGAGCATGAAACCATGGGACCGAAACCAGTGGCAGACAAGGAAAGAATTGAATCTCTCGAAGCTCACCTGGAGAGTATTGAAGAGGCGATCAGACTGCCATTCCAGAGGACGTTCGATGAATTGAAGGATCGGTGGCGAAACTAGGAGGTTCTGTAGCTGAACTCGGTGGCCGTCTCCAGTCCTTAGAGACAAACTCGGCCACGGCTCAAGCCAGCATCGACGAAATACTCTGCCTTCTCCAACGTCGACCTCTCGCTACCGACGCTCCTCGATCCTCTGCAGGGTCTAGCCTCCACTTCCACGGAGGAGACAGGAGGGGAGAACGGGTCGATGAGGAGAGGGACAACCATCAGGAAGAACGACGTGAAGACCCCCGCTATGAAAGGGCCGAGTGACATGCCTTCTATGGGCGCTATGAGCGCCGGGAAGAAACACAAAATCACGGCCGTTATCATCTACGGGAAAACCAAATGCGGCCTCTGTTTTCTGCAAGATATCTAAAGTTGGAGTTTCCGCGATTCGCTGAGAATGATCCAACCGAACAAGGCGGTTGACAAATAGTCGCCGCTAGGACGAACCCAAATTGCTAGGCGTATTCCATGGGACGAACAACAAAGGAGGAGAGCGACGACTCGATTAAAAGGAATAGAATTTGAACTCTCTCTTTTCTCCATAGATGTAGTGGGAGTCGACATAGTATGGGTGTTCAATGCTTGACCTCACTAGGTAATGTCTTGTGAAATTGGCAAGAGTTGACTATGAACTTTGAGTGGCAAGGTCAACAACGCAAGGTGGAAGGTATAACCCCAAGGGTCCGAGCTACTGACTCAATTAAAAGCCTCCTCAAAGACGTGCCACAGGGAATCCTTCGGGCAATATGTGTACCATCGGCCGACGGTGGGGAACTCCAACAAGTTACGACCGAATTCCGATAGATCATTCAGGACTTTGGGGATTTATTCGAAGAAGCATCGACACTGCCCCCTCCTCGAGCAATCACCCATCGAATCCAGCTCAAAGAAGGTACGGACGTCGTCAATGTACGACCATATAGATATGCCTACTTTCAAAAGAAGGAAATCGAGTAACAGGTCGAGAACATGTTGCATGACGACCTCATCCAACCTAGTACAAGTTCTTTTTTGTCACCCATTCTACTAGTGAAAAAGAAAGACGGAACGTGGAGGTTTTTCACCAATTATCGAGCTCTCAACGCCGTCACCATAAAGGATAGATTCCCTATTCCAACCGTTGATGACATGCTCGTCGAACTACACGGAGCGGCTTACTTCACCAAGTTTGATTTGCGGGCAGGATATCACCAAGTCAGAATGCATGATGATGATGTAGCCAAAACAGCGTTCCGAACTCACAACGGCCATTACGAGTAACTAGTAATGCCATTCTGGTTGTGTAACGCTCCATCGACTTTCCAGGCATTAATGAATAACATATTCAGACCCTATCTTCGCAAATTCTTACTGGTCTTCTTCGACGACATCCTCGTCTATAGCCAGCACCTGTGGCAGGTATTTCTAATCCTATGACAGCATCAATTTTTCGTGAAATTTTCAAAATGTGCTTTTAGGCTTCATGAACTCGAGTACTTGGGCCACATCATCACCTCCACCGGCGTTAAAGTAGATCCTGCCAAAATTCAAGCTATGGTTTAATGGCCGAGACCCTCTAACGTCACGGAGTTACGTGGATTTCTTGGCCTCACTGGGTACTACGGCAAGTTTGTGAGAGGATACAGCCTTATCTCCCGTCCGTTAACCCAGCTACTTAAGAAGGGACAGTTCGCTTGGACGGATGAAACAACCATGGATTTTGAAGCTCTTAAGACGGCTATGACCACCACTCCTATTCTGGCTATGCTCGATTTCTCGAAACCCTTCGTAGTTGATACAGACGCATGAGATATCGGGCTAGGGGCAGTGCTCATGCAACAGGAACGATCCATTTCCTTTATGAGTCGAGCCTTGGGTAGCCAACGGAAGGGATTGTCAGCATATGCTAAACAAATGTTGGCCATCACCACTAGCGTGCAATTTTGGAGACCATATCTACTGGGACGAAAATTCTATATTTGTACTGATCAACGTAGCTTGCGTTTTCTGTTGGAGCAAAGAATCACAACTCCGAAGCAGAAAAAATGGGTAGCAAAATTGTTGGTCTACGACTATGAAATTATCTATAAGCCCGACAGGGAGAATCAAGTAGCTGATGCTTTATCACATCGGCCCAAAGCTACCACGGTGAAGAATCGGTCGAAACATCTCTTCTTGTGGAAAGCCCCATTTTGGTCCATGTTTTGACAAACAATGGCCCAACTCACTAATCTCTGGGGACGAACCCATTAACAACCAAGACCCAAGTGGAACAGCCACCATTACTCCCTTTCCCAGATTCAATTTCCTCCTCTGCTCTTCTCGCTAAAAATTTTAGAGGATCGCGATGGGGTGCTGCCGGATATCTCACCTTCCCAAATTGCAGTCCATGAGCTGGAAAATCAAGTCTATTTGATGGATAACTCGGGGGATAAGCGTCAATGGATCTCCTATCCCGCCACAATGGTGGGAGATGCTTTAAAAAGAGTTGCTGCCGAAGACCCTTACCTACAAACAATCAAGGAAAAGGCGCAGTCATCTTCTCCCGACCGATTCACGATGAAGGGAGATATGGCGCTGTACGACGAACGCCTGGTTCTGTCCTCATATTCACCTCTCATTAGCCAGTTGTTACAGGAGTATCAAGCCACCCCTATGGGTGGTTACTCCGGAGTGTTGCGGACTTATAAGAGACTGTCCGCCCAATTCTTTTGGTCGGAGATATTAGCCAGTTGTTACAGGAGTATCAAGCCACCCCTATGGGTGGTTACTCTGGAGTGTTGCGGACTTATAAGAGACTATCCGCCCAATTCTTTTGGTCGGAGATGCTGGAGACTGTCCGCCCTGCCAGCGAGCCAAAAACTAGTCTCTCGCACCTTCTGTGCTCCTCCAACATCTGTCGATTCCCTCCCTCGTTTGGGACGAGTTATCCATCGACTTCATCGACGGTCTGCCATCATCGGCTGGGAAGATGGTGATTTTTGTGGTGGTTGATCGCTTGACAAAGGCTGCTCATTTCATCGGACTCTCTCATCCTTACACCGCAAAAACAGTCGCTGATGCATTTGTGCAAGGGATCATGAAACTCCACCACATTCCGCAATCCATAGTAAGTGATCGTGACCCTGCTTTTGTCAGCAATTTTTGGCGCGAGTTGTTTCGTTTGTCAGGAACCCAACTGCCCATGTCAAAGTCTTACCATCCTCAGATCGACGGCCATACTGAGGTTGTCAATCGGATTCTCGAACAATACCTGCGGTGCTTCGCTCACTAACAACCTCGGCGATGGATGTCATTTTTACCGTGTGCCGAATTCTGGTATAACACAACGTACCATCGCTCGATCGGCATGTCACCCTTCCAGGCTGTTTATGGGCGGCTGCCACCGACAATTCCATTCTATCAAAAAGGAGGTACGCTAGTACATGAAGTTGATCAGACTCTACTTGATAGGAATGAGGTGCTGCAGGAGCTGAAAATAATCTTCAGAATACCCATTCCAGAATGAAGCAGCAGGCAGATACGGGAAGAAGGGATGAGAAATTCGAGGTGGGAGATATGGTTTTCTTACGTCTCCACCCATACTGGCAACACTCGGTCTACCGCCGCGCCCCTTAGAAGCTTGCTGCTTGCTTCCATGGGCCATATCGTGTTACGGAACACATCGGGCCAGTGGCCTATCGCTTCGGGATGATTACATGTTCGAGGGTGCATCCAGTGTTACATGTGTCATTACTTCGACGCTGCACCACACTAGAGACGCCTCTGAGTACCACAATTCCACCCATTGCTGATGATGGAGCACTTGAGTTGATACCGGAAGCCATTCTCGACACGCGTTGGTTTCTCCAAGGCAACAAGGTTATCGAAGAGTCCCTCGTAAAATGGTGTGCCTTACCTGTTGAAGATGCAACATGGGATCTGACTTCGAAGCTGTTTGATCGCTTTGCCGACTCTGGCCTTGAGGACAAAGCCCTTCTTCCAGGGGACAGCAATGATGGGCTTATGACCAAGGGAAGGCATAACAAGAAGAGGGAGGCCCAACCAAGTGCAGGCGAGCCATTTTAGTGGCTGAACGAGAATGAGGAGAAGATAGAGAAATGTTGTTGCTTGCGTAGGAGACTTGGTAGTTAGGATTTGTTTGAATTATTGTTGGGTTACTTGCTTTATGATTTGATTTCCATTGTCCACCGTAGGTGTTAGGATTTGCTTGATTTTCTAGATTTAGGTAGATTGGCTTCTCCAAATCGTAGAAGATCATGGTATCAATCTGTGAAACCGATCAGTAGGCTTCCTCCTCTATAAAAGGAGGATTGAAATGAATAAAGAGCAGCAGATGATTTAGTAGGGGAAAAACCCAGACTTAAGCTCGCTGGTTCTCGCAAAAAGCATAACAAGCTTTCTCCTCTAATTACCAAGTTTCAACACAATCCATGTATCGTGTCTATAAAAAAAAATTACAGTACAAACATAATAACACACATGAGAAATTCCAAAAATCCATTTATTTAATTTACTAACACAGCCTTGATTCAACTTAGTCATACTGTCAAGGAAGTTGTTGGCATGATGCCACGTAGGGGTGGAAATAAGCATGGTATCGGTATCCCGAATACCAAATTATATTCTAAAATCAATCCCAATCTCAATCCTTAAATAATTTCGGTATCTCAATCCCTAAATATTTTGGTATCCCAATTGGTATTATCGAATACGAAATTTGTTACCTTTGCAATTAATAATTAAATATATAAATTAGATTTGGTTCTCAATTTAAGGACAAATAGACTAGGCAAATGCTTTTGAGTTTCACTAGAACTAGAACATGGATAAGGAGAAGGGAGGAGAGATGACATCTCAAGTTCTTGTCATTGATAATCTTTAATTCGACTAATACTAGTGTTTGCTTTTTGGTGTTATGAAAATAACAAGAAATTATGTGAGAGGCGAAAGTAAGTTAAACTGGAAAGCAAAAATTGGGATGGATGGAGTGTCGGTATTTTGTGCTGGAAAGCCCAAAGGGAAAAATTCCTCTGTAAGCCGAAAGTGAATTAAAACTAATTAATTAGCTGAAAGCATTGTTTTGACTTACATATAACGGTGGAGACTAGAGAGACGTTGTGTCCCTTCTGCCGTCGAGACTCTCTCCTAGGGTGAAATCCTGGTTACCGTATAACTTGAGTAAGAAAATGCTATCCAGAATTTGAATTGTCAGATCTTTCGGACATGATACTATACTCTAACCATTAAAGATCAAAATCTAGCTCTTAATTCTCTAAATCTTATACCCCAAGATCAATTTAATTAGAAAAAATAATCGACGGTTATGATTCGTCCAAATATAGGCAAAAAAATCAATGCACCATTTTAGGGTTTATAGTTTAAGGTTTAAATAATGAGAACTTAGGGTTCACTCATTAGGGGTATAGGGTATAGTATCATGCCCAAAAGTCCTACTAATTCGAGGTCTAAATAGCATTTTCATACTCAAGATATGCGGTATCCCGGATTTCACCTGGGGTACCGTAGAAGGCACATATTTATCGAAAATATTATTCCTAGAGTCGAGGCTATATATATATGGCTTTGTCCCTTTGGGCTTGGGGTGGATTCACATCCTTAAGGCCCAATACTTAAGAAGTTTTTTTAGTTAATTTTGACCACTAGATCAATCTTAGGTAGTTAATGTTTAGTTAGCCGTTTTTAGGTAGTTAGGGGCAGTGATGATATTATTTTTTTACATTTTGTATAAACCCATTTAATACGTTAGTTCTGCATTAGGATTTTTCTTCCTCCGATTCTATAGGTTTTCTGTTGCCAGAACGTGTTGCGGCTCCGGCATCCCAATCCTATGGTGTGACCGTTAATTTTTGCTACATCAGTCCAGCCGACAGCCACTCCGTTGTCGCAGCAGTGCCGTCGAAAACCTATGTTCTCCCTCCATTGCTCAGGCGTGCAAGTGTTAAGTGTTGTGTGCGGCTGAGTTTTGTGTCGCCCACCACTACTTCACGTCGGGGGTAACGTCGATGCTCGGTAAGTTTCCTGGCCGTTTGGTTATTTTCATGCGACATTGACGCTGTTTTTTTTTTAAGATATTCTCAAAAGGGAACGACTTGATACGAATTGGAAGCCTTTTTAGGCAACCGTAATAACACATATAATAGAAAGGGACATTGGCGCTGTTTAGTTTAGGGTTTTTTTGCTTCATTCGTCGTTTTTAGGGATTAGATGATTTCTTAGCGCGTTAGGTTATGTGTTGTTAACAACTATAGCTCGTGTATTGTAAAGAAAATGGGTGCATTATCGACGTCCTATTAAAAGCAGGCATTAACAAAAGTTTTAATTTTCGACAAAATTTTGCGTCTCAATATCAACAATATGCATTTGATTTTTCTGCGGCTTTTTATTAGTTATTATTATTAACAAATATGGTTACATGGTTAACTTGTATGTTACATTAGTATCAATAATTATCGACAATTTAAATTATCAAAAAAGTTTTTTGTAACATTATTAACACGAAATCTGTGACGTTTATGTGTCTGTAACAATTATGACCAAAATATTAAAAACACATGTTACTGATAGCCCTCGTTTTTCAAAATTATTTGGTCAGTTCATTAATAGGATGTGGATCGATTATTGTTAATCATTTGTATTTCAATTAGCAACACATGAGCGGCTTTTATTAACAGGAAGTGTTATTCATTATTAACATGCGGTATGTGTCATTAGTAATCGACTTTAATGGATTGTTAACATCTTACTACATAACTAGTAATATTTTAATTATTTTCTATGTTGATGTGAATTTTGAAGTTGGGGATCACGGGAATGCCGAAGACCATGTTCATGATGTTGATAGTTCTGCAGAAATTAGAGAGGATCAACCTATGAAGATGTTGTAAACCAGTGATAATGTTATTCAAACCGTTAATAATGATATAGCATAGCTTTAATAATTTCTTCATAAATGTTGATGACGAAAATGTAAATCAATGATAGGTGATCTTAAATAGTTAATAATGTAATCTTAAAGATATAATGATTATATTGAAATTGTTAATAACGATGAGATACATCAATTAATAATTCATTTCATAAACGTTGATATTGTCATTGCAAAATGTTAATAATGTAATTGCAAGTCGTTGATGGATGCTTTGATTGGCTAGTTATGAACATGACGTGAAAATGTGCATTCGCTAATAAAGATGTAGTTAATCAATGATAATGTTATTCAAACTATTAATAATGATATTTGTTGTTCAAAGGGTAAGGTATAAAAGTTATTTTTATGAGTTATTAACAACACATAATATGTTGATACCCATACAATCCCATCATTATTAATGATTTTGCTTCCATTTTCAATGAAACACAACTCGTTATTAATTATTTACAATATCATTATAACGGTTGGACTTCATTTTAATGTTTTAGTTTTAGTTTTAATTTTGAATAGAATACAATATTCACGTGAAGAATTTGGATGGTACGCATTTGATACTTAACATTGAATATTAATATTATTAATATTTTTGTGTTTGGTTTCAATGAAATAAAGTTTTGTTATCAATGATTAATTTTATCATTATTACAGGTTTGGTGTTGGGTTGTGAATGTTGGTTTGCTAGACTAATGTTTTCCACTTCCATGAACTAATGTTTGCTTGCCTGAATCACAGGTGTAATATGTCACAAGTGTCGAAAATATTGCAAATAAGTGTTGTGCTTTATGATCGTTGAGAACGACAGTGTAAAGAGATATCAATGATCGCAAAATGTTCATAATGTCATTGAAAATCATTGTAAAATGCCATGATTGGCTAGTTATGAATATGATGTGAAAATGTGAATCATTAATAACAATGTTGTAAATCAATGATAATTTCATTCAAATTGTTAATGACGATGTGACATAAGTCACATAACTTTCATAATTCATTCATAAGCGTAGATGAAAAAAAGTATAAATTGTTACCAATTGAACTAAAACCGTTAATAATGTATTTGTAAAGCATCAATAAGTATATTGAAATTGTTAATAATTATGGGATATATCAATAAAAGTGCATTACATATTTGTTAGTAATACTATTATAAACTGTTAATAATGTCATTACAAGTCGTCATAGAGAGCGTAGGTAGTTTTAATTTCGAGGGCACAGCAGAAGGCATTTGCGGCCGCGACGGTGACACCAGCAGTCGGCAACGACGAAGACTCCCAGCAGCACTCCCAGACGGCGGCGACGGGCGTTAATTCTAGGACGAAAATCAGTAAGAGATTGGGCATTTTTGGGACAAAAACGTCAAATTGTCAAGTTAGGGCAACAAATTTAAAAAAAACTAGGGCGTTAATTAGTACCTCTCTTGTAAAATGGGAAGTGGCAGGATTTTAAGAAATTGGAAATTGTCCCATTTTATCAACAATAAATATTATTAATAATAACATTAAATAATTAAGCAAACTACCACATTTGCCTTTTAAGTTAGTTATCTTCCTCCCTTCTCTCTCCTCTTCCTATTGGCCAGCCAAAGGTTAAGGAAAGTTTGAGGTTTAATGATAGGATTAGGAACGACAAAAATATCCGTACCGTGGATATCCACCCGAATCTGACCTAATTAGCTAGGGTAAAACCTAAACCCGAATATTATGGGTAATGTGTGGGCATGGTTTTCTCACTATCCAACATGAACCCATCCGATTATACACATGCATATGTATTTTGTCTAAAAAAAATTAATATTTTTCTCTAACATATTTTCTATTTAGCATATAAATATAATATTTTTATGAAATTGTGTTATTTTAATTAATTTTCTTCATTCTAGTGAATTATTGTTGTATTTTTCGTCTAACATAATGTGAGAATACGTGTGAATATTAACATATTGGTTGGAGTTATAAAGAGAAACTATTGCTCATGGATAAACATGGATACCCGAACGGATATGGACACGGTTTGAATTTTCTACCCGTTTTTTATGTGTGTATGGGTATGGATAAAACACGAACGGCTATGGGTAGGGTAATGAATAGGCACTATGAATATCCGTTCCGGACCAATTGCCCTCCCTAGACAGTATCCAACCTGTTTGGTTTGAACTTTGAATCGAATTCATTTTTCCGCTTTGGTGACAGATTAGTGGCAAAATAGCTAATTGGATGATTTGAAAGAGATATCAAAAGGTTAATGAATGAGATTAAAAGAGATATTTCAGGAATAGAGAAATTGGATAATTTAAAATCAAGTCAAGTCGATGAGTAAAGAACTTGCCAAAGTCATAGCTTGATGAGTAAAGAACTTGCCAAAGTCATAGCTGGAATTTTTTTATCAATATTCTTCATATAATAAACCGATCTTGAAAGGATATGTTATATTGTCTATGTGACTTTTAAATTACCGTGATTTGGGCAAAACAATCAATCGCATTCATAAGTGGATCAATTGAATGATACACTTACATTAGACAATTGTATAAATATTAAAAAAACAAATTACGATAAAATTATTTATGATTGTCTTGTATGTTTAGCATTTCCTGGAAAACTACTCAGTACAAATTAGTAACAATTTTAAGGATAAATTATGAGTAAAATTGGATGGAGTAGTTTCAGTTATTGACTATCTCATTATATCAACCAAATGCCAATGTTTAAATTTCTAAAATTGATAACTAAAATGTAATTTGGCAATTGGTGTATTCTATCCTATGCAACAAAAACAACAATAGACCATAAACTCACCCATAATAGTCGGTGTACTCATCAATGGGAGAAAGTTAATTTTGGCAGAAATGTATGGCTGGCCGAAGAAGGCAATAGAATGTGGGGCCCAGCCAGTCGAGAAAGTAAACGAAGGAGAAGGGGAAGTACACGTTAATTTGATTAGAAATTTAGCCTAATAAACGTACTTGATCATGTTTGGTAAGACTAATGAGAAGAGAGAGTGGAGGAGGTCTGTAAATTAATACATAATAATAGCATTAGTATTTAGTATATAAGAAGACTGGTTCCTTTGAGAAAGGACTTTGTGGGTTGTTGTGAAGAAGCCGGCAGATTTGTCCAACGCAAGACAAGAGAAGAAAGAAGACTTCAAACGAACGCGGACAGGAAATGCGGTGTCGTCTAGTCTCCTTAATCGTGTGATGTGCAACCCCACGTGCCACGGACAATATTATATCCTTGATTTCCTAACCCCTAAATTTTAAATTTTATTTATTAATAATCGATAATTTTAGTTTGTAAAAAATAAACAGGAATTATAATTACAATTTATTTCAAACCTAGCTTTCATCATATATATATGCAAACTATTTACTCTTTTAGATTTCGGTAGACCTTGTTATTAATGGTTTAACATAGAAACTTTTGAACGAAAGAACTAACTGATCAATTGACTCTTAAACTTATGTAATTTGGTTACCCAGATACATGAATTTCATATTGGACTAATATAATCTCTTCTATTTAGTAGTAATAATAATACATGCATTTCTTATCTAAATGAAATGTCTCATACCTAAGGTTAATTGACGTGTATTTCAATAACTACTACAGCTGACTTTGTCACGTATGACTTTCTTTGTTTTACGTTGTGAGAAGCAAAGGTACTAAAAACTAAAAAAACTTGCAGCTGGACATATACCACATATTGTATTTATTGACGATAACAGTTTTATGCGATTATTCATCTTAGGAAGCATCATGGACAGGGGCGGACCCAGGGTGGTTTAGGGTGTCCCCGGACACCCCTAAATTTTGGGAAAACGATTATCCAACCTCGATGGTAATTTACGTATAAAAAAAAATATAATTGATAGTGAGGGACACCCCTTAAATTTGAAAAAATGATTATCCTACTGTCATTTGTGTATATGAATATAAGTGGTAGGTTGGATAATTCAAATCTAGAACACTATTATTATTAAGAAACTTAATTTCCGTTGAGCTACACTCATTTGTTGTTCGATTTGAACAATGTGTAATAGTAAAATGGCATTCCCTATCTCTAATTATTTTAAAAACCTAACAATTAAACTAATTTCAAACTACCCTTAATTTGTATTGATTTTATGATTGTACGACAAGTGTTGAAAGAGGCTTTCAGCTTTGAGTTACATCAAGAACAAGTTTACAAATCGAATATACGATAAGTTCGTGAATGATTGTTTAGTAGTGTATATAGAGACAATTTTTTTAACACTATAGACACCAAGTGTATTCTAAAATTATTTTCGAATATGAAAACACATCATGACTTTTTTAACCTGTACGAGTAAGGTATTTTCATATTTACAATTTTATTTTTATTAATTATTTTTATTTAATTTATTTTTTAAAAAAGGACACCCTTATGAAAATTTTTGGGTCCGCCACTGATCATGGAAAACATCTCCTCTTTGCTTGGGAAATTTGACATTAATTATGTGCCGCTAACTGAACCCTTGCTTTGTCGCCAGAGGATACGTTTTGTTGCATACTCCAAAAACACAATGTTTATAAAATAAAAATAAAAACACATTGTGTAACCTATTGCGAGGCACACATATATTATTTAACCTTTGCCACGCCTTTAAAAATACCGACTCTAATGGTGTGATAATAGTTGGTATCAACATTCAGAATATATATATTTTTAATTAACCCTTTTTTTTTGTTAGAAATTAACCCATTTTTTAACTAGAGTTGGGAATAGTTTTTCAGCATTTTAAATTTTCTCTAATGAGAATGAAGATAAGAAGGGTAATTTTGTCTTTTATTTGTCTTATTTATAGAAAATAATATATCACTCCTGCTATTTGAACCATGATCTTTTTAAACAAGAACATGAACCATTACCAACTTATACTGAACAAATTTTATGTACCTTTTTAAACTAAAAACATATAGTAACCTAAAATCTTAAAAATATATGACTTTTTTGCTTTGGTTAACTAGCCCACTACTCTTTTGTAAGTATTTCTTTGGTGTTTAATATTTCGATTTTCATTATTTAATTAATTTTAACAATTAAATTAGCCATTGGGTATAAATATACATTTCAAATATTTTGAAAATTTTATAATGTATATCGTAAATACGTATATTCAAATGACATTCCGACCAATGGATCCGACACCAAACTAATTGTGTATATAAGTTGTGTTTCATATCGCGAGAGAGAATTATTTGCCACACAAGCAAAGTCAGGCACAATCCCTCAAGAGGTGGAGGAGGCTTTTTAGTACTTTTATTGCATCTTGCACAAAAGGGGGAAGACGATCGTATGACATTGGTGGATAAATTCTTCTTTTTTTGTATAAAGATTGACGCCGGAGCGCCTATTGCATACAAGTTTCCTTTCTCTCTCAACCTTTTATTTCCTCTCCCTTCTCTCTTAAATCACCGCAGGTTGATATTTGTGTTAGGGTGCCGCCGGCACCTATGGTGACCGGCGGTAACCCACTTTCCTTTGTTTTCTGTTTTTCCTGTTTTCCAGTTCGTTTCTTGTAATCTTTGCTTCCTTTTCTTTCTCTTGGATTGAGTTGTTTCCTTTCCGTTTTTTTTTTCGATTTCTCGTCTCTGCTTTCACTTCCCTTTTCGGGTTTCTTTGCTGCCTCTGTGGTCCGTTTCCTTCTTCTTGTGAAGAGGTCCTTTGCCCCCTTTTATGGGTTGAAGATTTTGTCCTCCGATTTGGTTTCCAGATGTGGAGATGTTTTTCCGGTTCAAGATACGATGGAGGTTGGATCTGATAGATCCGGCTTGTCTTCTCCTCTCCTCTCCTTTGGTCTACCTCCTTGTTTTGCCTTGCAGATCTTGGCGATTCGGAGATGCAGCCATTGGCGTGGATCCGGTGGGGAGAGCTTGAGGACAGATGTATCCTAACCCTCTGTCTCCTCCGTCGATCGTCCGGTCGCTGTGTTGGTTCTCTTGCGGTTTGACGGCGGGAGGTTATGTGGCGTTCGGCTCGTGGTGGGTTGTTCGGAGGTCTTCTCCTCCTCTTCTCGCATGTCGAGTTCGGTGGGTGTCGATCTGTGCTTGGCTCATGGTGGCGTTCCCCGTCGGGGGAGGTGCTTGGTTGGTGCAGGGATGGTCACCGACCGCGGCGGCTGGAGGATTCAGAGGGGGCTCGTGTGTTAGGGTTTGGGAAGGGGCCTTCATGTTTTGGTCCTGGGCTCGGGCCCTATTGGGTTCTGGGTTTGTCTTTGGGCCTGGTTGGTTGGTTCTTTCTTTTGTTCCTATTGCATTGTAGCTTGTACATTTCCTTCATGGGCTGAGCCCAGTCATTATCTAATGAACTTACCTTCAAAAAAAAAAAAGCGCCTATTGCATTAATGAAACATTCCGATATTGGGAAATCTCCATTGCATCATAAAAGAGCAGTGTCTAAGCCCGACATTGTACGCATCAAAAGGATGAGTACCAAAAGAAAAACAGTGACCCTCGTTAGCAAAATAATCAGCCACGAAGTTTGATTCCCTAAAGACATGTGCAATTTTCACCTCCCACCCGAGGTTCAAAAGGCGCTTCAAGGTAGCAACAAGATGTCCATGTATGTGATCATCATCTTCAGAGTTCTTGATGATGACAATGGCAATTTTAGAATCAATGTTCAGCTCAACCTTCATGTGACCCTCTTCCCACGCAATCTTGAGCCCCACTACTGCTACTTTAAGCTCTGAACAAGTGATTAAGAAGGCACCCAAGTTGCACACAAGGCTTTGTTGCATCTTCCAAGGTGATCACGAAGTAGTCCTCCTGCAGCTGCTTTGCCAGTGGTAGAGTAAACTGACCCGTCAGTTTGGAATTGAGTCCATCCTTCTCTTAGCTGTCTCCATGAGATCGTCTTCTTGCCCTGCAATCTATTGCCTCCTGCTGTAGTTTTCTTGATCCAAATTTGTGTTTGCTATAACACCCTGATCCTTTTAAAAAACCTGATATACTGATGGCTCCGGAGTCGATTAAAACATTGCCAAAATTTTCAATAAAACAAATACAACCGAAACGTTTTCAAAAGAAATTCAAATGAAATACCCTAAACACTTGGGCGACCTCAAACCACAGTTAATAAAACTTAACCTTTGAACCTCCAGTATATACTCATAATCAATGCTGGTATGGCTGCCGACACGCTATGTCTCTTCTCAAAATCCACATCCGCTAACCCTTCCCCAACCTGGTGAGTGATAAGGGGTTAGTCTCGTCGTCACTAATACATAAGGTCCTTGCCTTAAACATTTCCTTAACATTAAACGTTATTAGAAATTTCCCCTCCTCGCATGAAAGTCGTTTTCACTTTCACCCTTTATAATCCATTCTTTAATTAACTTATAGGAGTTCTCTACTCCTACCATTAACTCATACACATATTACTACTAGGGATCACCTCATTACGTCTCGTCGTCCGATGTCCCTACCTCAAAAGCAATGGTACAATGTTACATCTCGCCGTAGAGCATCATGTCTGGTAAACTACAACATTACTTCTAGCCGTTCAGTAGTGCCCAAAAATACACGAACAACTGATGCGTTACGTCTCGCCGTCTAGCAGTGATCCGATCAAATACCGCGTCCAGTAGTGATCCAACCGCGGGGGGTTCCCTTACTTTAATACCATCATTCGTATATCAACACACACATTCATCAACACACATAAGCACAACGCGTGCCTCCACCTTCAGTAGGCGGTGGGATACCTAGGATTAGTAACTGCGCATAAATCGAAAAATAACGAATATAACTTGAAATAAAAGACATAATCTAAAGGACTTTGATACAGATTTTACCCCTTTAAACTCACCTTAATACTCAAATTAGACTGACTCGAATTAACCATCCTCCTCCTTTGAACTTATTTGTGCCTCCTGGCAGAATTCTTAGCTGATAGTACTAACCTTCAAACAACCCACGACAAATGTTATTCAGTTTGCAATTAGGATGATTAACCACTGAAATCCCCTTTTAGATTAATAAATCACTAATGCAATGCATTTCTCCCATTTCTTCATGAGCTGCATTCCTCTACGTGTCCATTTTCTAGGTCAACCACTTAGCTTCCTCACAATTTCCATGCCACCTAGATCATGCCCATTCCTTGCATTTTATCCACGTTACCATGTTCCCACCCTCAAATATATTAGTGCATGCATATAAATCTCTTTCCCTTATAACTTATAGCAATATATAGGGACACGTACAGAGGTGGATCCATGTCATGCAATCCTGATAGAAGAGAATGGAATTGGGAATTGAGAAGAAGAATTAGGGATTGAGAAAGAATTGGGGAAGAACAGAGAACATAAGGGATTAGGGGTTTTGATATTCTTATTGCTTAATCTCAAATGAACGTACTGAACCATATTTTATCAGTTTCAGAAAACTAACAAGAATTAACAAAACTGCCACTCAAACCCGGCCCACATGGCCGAACCCAACCCGCCTTTACCCGCCGAGCGGGTCTCTATCATCCCCTTCCACATCAGAAACGACCTTGCCCTCAAGGTCGAATGTCGGGAAACGCTGTCGGATCGTGGCCGTCTCTTCCCAAGTGGCATCCTCTCTCGCCATGTGCAGCCACAGAACCAAGCTCTCCCCAGTCATGCGCCCGCCTTTCTTCACCCACCTGGTATCCAAGACCTACAAGGGGGTTAGCTGAAGATCCCCATCGGCGGAACCCGGTGGGGCGGTCGTCTCCACTCGATCAGTCGCTCCTCTGTACCGCTTCAGTAGCGACACATGGAAAGTGGGATGGATGCGTGCACCGGCTGGCAATTGCAGATGATATGCTACCGGGTTAATCTTCTGTAGTATCTCATAGGGTCCGAAGTAACGAGCCGCCAACTTCTGGTAAGCACGACGAAAGACGAAAGCCTGCCGGTAAGGATGAAGACGAAGCAGAACCCAGTCCCCCAGCTCGAACTCCTCCTCACGTCTTCCTGCATCGACCATCTGCTTCATCTTATTGTTGGCAGCCACCAGATTGGCCTTGAGTTGCTCCAAGGCCTCATCCTGTGTCTCGAGCCAACGATCCACCGCGTCAACCGGGCTGGTGCCATGCCGGTAGCGGACCAAGGAAGGTGGTGGTCTCCCATACAGGGCCTCAAACGGTGTCGTTTGTATCGCCTTATGGTAAGTAGAGTTATACCATAGCTCGGCCCATGGCAACAGAGCCAGCCACCGCCTTGACTGCTGATGAGCAAAACAGCGCAGGTACTGCTCCAGGTATCGGTTGACCACCTCCGTCTGGTCGTCCGTCTGTGGGTGATAGGCGGAACTCATCCGCAACGTGGTCTGAGCCATAGCGAACACCTCCTGCCAGAAGCGGCTCAAGAAAACAGAATCACGGTCATTGACAATAGACCTCGGAAACCCGTGATGGCGCACGACCCCCATCACAAACTGCTCTGCTACTGAGGGGGCCGTATACGGGTGCTCCAAGGCCATGAAATGGGCATACTTCGTCAGTCGATCAACGACGACGAACATGATTGTCTTTCTTCCCGACGGGGGAAGGACGACGATGAAGTCCATACTGATGTCCTCCCACACCCGCTCGGGTACCGGCAAAGGCTGCAACAGACCCTCCGGTCGAAGATGAGATGCCTTAACCCGCTAACAAGTATCGCATGACGTGACATAATCCTTCACGTCCTACCCCATCTTGGGCCAATAAAACTGCGCCCGGATCCGCCGCAGTGTCCTCTCGACCCCTTAATGCCCTCCAAATGGAGAGTCATGATACTCCTGCATCACGGTCGTCACTAGTGAAGATCTCTGCGGAAGGACAAGGCACCCCTGGAAGAACACCGACCCCTGCCGGAAGGAATAATGGCCCGGAGCTTCACTGACTGTTGTATCCCGACAACCCCACAGGTAGGCATCTGTCTCCGTAAGGGCCCGGAGCGCGTCCCAAAACTGGGGCACGGGCCCCATTACTGCTGCCAGTATCTCACCCCTAGGACGCCGCGAAAGCCCATCTTCCACGACGTTGGAGGGACCTGGCCAATAATGGATCTCATAATCATAGCCAAGGAGCTTCGAGACCCACTTATGCTGATCGGAAGTGGAAACTCGCTACTCCAAGAGGTTCCTCATACTCTGATGGTCGGTGTAAATGTGGAACTTCTGGCCCAGAAGATACGGTCGCCACATCTGCACTACTGTGATGATATTATGCATCTCCTTCTGGTAAGTAAACCAAGCCTCCTTGGAGGGAGCCAAGGTCTTGCTCATAAAGGCCACCGAGTGACGGTCCTGGGATAGCACCGCCCCAATACCTCGGCTAGAAGCATCCGCCTCAATCACAAAGGTCCGTGAGAAATCCGGCATGGCTAGAGTCGGGGTGGTGGTCATGGCATGCATCAGCTGCTGAAATGACGTATCCGCTTCCGGTGTCCATGCAAACCCGCCCTTCTTCAATAGGTTAGTCAAGGGCTTGGCGATCATACTGTATCCCTGCACAAACTTCCGGTAGTAACCTGTCAAGCCCAGGAAACCTCTCAACTCCGTGACAGTGGTCGGGGTTGGCCACTCGACCATAGCCTGGATCTTCGAATGATCCACCTGGACCCCCTATGGTTTGACAATGTGGCCCAAGTACTCAACTTTCTGCACCCCAAATGCACACTTTGAAGCTTTGAGATAGTACTGATGGCACTGTAGAATATCAAAGACTGCCTGCAAATGCTGCAAATGCATCTCCCACGATGGACTGTAGACTAGAATGTCATCAAAAAATACCAGCACATACCGTCGCATTAGTGGTCTGAAAATGTCATTCATCACCGCCTGAAAGGTCGAGGAAGCATTGCACAAGCCGAATGGCATGACCAAGTACTCATAATGGCCATTATGAGTCCGGAAGGCAGTCTTGTGCACATCCTCCTCCTGCATCCGAATCTAATGGTATCTTGCTCGCAGATCGAGCTTAGTGAAGTATGTTGAGCCGTGGAGCTCGTCGAGCATATCATCCTTTGTCGGGATCGGGAATCGATCCTTCACCTTCGTGACATTGAGTGCCCTGTAGTCCGTGCAGAATTGCCAAGTCCCGTCCTTTTTCTTGACCAGAAGCACCGGCGAGGAAAAAGGACTAGTGCTAGGGCATATCAGACTGGTCTCGAGCATCTCCTCCACCTGATGCTCGATCTCGTCCTTGTGCAAGTGGCCGTAACGATATGGACAGACATTCACAGCTTCCACTCCGTCCTTGAGCTGAATGCGGTGATCAACCTGTCTGTGTGGAGGCAAAGTGGTAGGCATCTGGAAGAGCTCTGGGAACCCCTCCAGCACTCGCTGAAGATCAGGGGCTACCTCCTGCCCTTCGGTTGTCACCGCGGGCCAACACAACACAGCCAACTCGGCCTCGCCCTCAACGATGCACTCGTGGAGGGAAATGGGACCCAAAACCGTAGTCAGCCCTTGTAAACACCACTCCTTATCCCGCCATTTGAACCTCATGGTCAAACTCCGCCAATCAGTGGTGACTGGTCACAACCCCTGCAACCATGGAACACTAAAATCATGTCAAACCCGCGAATAGTCAGAACAAACATATCCGCGATGACGGGCATCCCCTGAATCTTGAATGAGAGCCCCCGATAGACTGACTGGAATTGCATAGGTGCTCCATTGGCGACCCGGACCACGACGGGATCCACACTGATAAAGTTAAGGGTCGCTCCAATGTCCACCAAGGTCACCGCTGTGGTGCTCGCTACCTTTGCACGGAAACGGAGAGTTCCCGGTGTAGGCAGGGTGGCCACCGAATGGAGCGACACAGTCGAAGCTGCCCGGGGTAGTCCGCGGTCCCTGCCCACCTCTGCCACACCCCTCGCCTCGTCGCTGCGCCATCCAGACGCCGGCGTGACCCCTCAGACGATCGATGTCGCGCCGAGCGCCGTGCCTCGCCCTCCGCCCTCCTACGTCGTCGTTGTCTCGTTGGAAGCCACCACGAAACGCGGCGCCTCCACCATCGCCCGCCTGGTCCGCGCCTCGGGTAGCCCTGCCGGCCCGCACGCCGCCTCCACCTCCCTGTCGTGTTCGCGTGTCGTCGCGGCCTGGTCAGCACATGGCATCGAGTCGTTGCATCATACGGTTTCAAACTGGATCAGAGAGCCACGAGGAGCTCATGTTGGCTCTGATACCAAATTATAGAAGAGAATGGGATTGGGAATTGAGAAGAAGAATTAGGGATTGAGAAAGAATTGGGGAAGAACAGAGAATAGAAGGAATTAGGGATTTTGATATTCTTATTGCTTAATCTCAAATGAACGTACTGAACCCTATTTTATCAGTTTCAGGAAACTAACAAGAATTAAAAAAACTGCCACTCAAACCCGGCCCACATGGCTTAAACCAACCTGCCCTTACTCGCCGAGCGGGTCTCTATCAAATCCTTGTGGTTGCGTCCTTCCTTCTCCAACCTCTTGTGTGCTAGCTGATTTTCATGTGCTTGCCGTGGATATTGCGAGTATTTGGCTATCTTCTCTTCTTCATACTCCTGCCGTAATCGTTGTAAAGTCTTCAAATCATCAGCAACTTCCTCCGAGGATAAAGGCTTCAAAATGAATACCTTCTTTTGATGCATCATTCGGAAGCTTTTGGACTGACTAGATGAACTCCACGATCTTGGAATCAGGTTTGTCCCAACACAAGGTGATTTGCAAGCCTGTACACCACGTCACACAAGACCTCGTCTTCGTAGCATCCAATGGAGATTTTTACAAGAACCTGTGTGAAGACGAAGCTTGGAATCTTTTCTCCAGGAAGTTGCAGAGTATATGGAATGAGATGGAAATGCGTTGGTAGCCCCAATCTCTCCATTGTTCTGGTGCCGATCAAATTTGATTCAATCCCTCCATCTACTAGCACAGAACTCAACTTCTCTTTAATCAAACAACGAGTATAGAACATATTATCTTACCCTAACCCTTATGCCATTGTCGGAGCTTGCAGAAAGCTTGTAATTTTCTTCTCCTGTCCACTAATTTGAACCAGAGCTCTGATACCACTTGATAAGAATCCGAGCTTGTGAAAGCTTAGGTTCTTCTGTCAAAGTCACGCAACTTCGATCTTTTTAGGGTTTTCTGAATTTTCTCTTAACAACTCGAAAAGTAAAGGAAACGTGAGGTAGATACTCGCTACAATCAAGTGTGATCGCTTGATTGATAAGAGTCTTGCCAAGCTCTTCTAGAATCCTCGATAGCAAAAATCAAACAAGGATCTTGCCCTAACTATGGAATCCACCGATAGCTAAAACAATAAACCATGAACACTCGCGCTCTATGGGGAAAACACACATCAGTGTAAAATTATTATTCATCAAAACCTAACTTAAAATTCGTGTTTACAACCCTTTTTATATCTCAGGGCAAATATAATAACCAAAAATCCAAAAAGGAACAAAAACCTAAACCTAAACCTAAAATGAAGGCCAAACTCGGCTAGACCCGAAACCCGGTCTAAATATCCGGTCGGGTATTTTGTTGTCCTGGTCGGGGGAAATGGGCCTTCGAGGCCGGGTTTGTTCCCAGCGGCGGGAATCACATCACCACATGTCTTCATCATTTATTTATACCAACATATTGCCATTAAACATTGCATACACAATGTCAAAGCCAGACAACCCTCTTATCAGGAAGTATGAAATTCAAATGTCGTACCGAATTTTAGCTATTCTTATGAATGTGAATATTATAAGCACCACACTTTTCGAAGACATGAATATCTGTTATAGTGGTAGATGAATCTCCTTAATTTCCTAGAGGAAACTTGAGCTTGTTGTGGTTGTGACCATATTTTTTATGGTCTTGGGTTGGTTCCTATAGTGTTCGTCTCCTTCTTGAGTCACCAAAACACGAACCCTACGAGCATGACGAGGTTAGTGTATGTTTGCTTTTTTGACAACTTTGTGTATGTTTGCTTCAAAGGGTCTTTATCACTTATAATTTTTTTCTCATACTTAGTGCATTCATATAACATTTTTTATGAGTTAACAAATGTCAACATTTTTCATGCAATTGAAACCCTTTTTGACGTCTACTCTTTGTTTCTGAAGGAAGGAAAATGAGGGAAGGAAAAATTGAAAGGGAGGGAAAATGTTTTTTTATGAAGGAAAGTGAAGGAAAAAGTGAGAGAGAAAAAATATTGGAAAGTGTGATAAATATTTTTTTTAGTAGAATAGTAAAATAATTTAATTATGTGTTGAAACTATTTACATTAATTGTGAATTGTGGATCAAATTTATTCTTTCTTGTTAATTTTGTTCATTATTAGAAATAAAAAAATAGATCACTTGGAAAAAATTGTTATGCCAATGGTATGCAACTGGATTTAACTAGTACCGATCACAAAATCGGTAAAAGACAGCATAAAAACATTGTACATAGTTGGACCATCACACTTGTGTGGGAGGTAATACACTTTTTACTCCCCACATAACAGTTTATGACGCCAAAAATTTTACTACTAGTTTATATTTTTAAAAGTTTAGCTAATATTTTTAACAAATTTACTAATATGTTGTATTATATCCAAATGCATCATAAGAAGGTTAAATAAATTGGATGTACAAAGAAGAAAGCATTAGAAAAGGGAACATACAAATAAAATTAAGAAAATCAGCGACCAAAAGGTATATGTTTAACAATTAATTGAGAAGGTTGGATAACATGTAGATGAATTAATGTAACAATATAGAAAATTCTTATAACTATCAACCTTTCTTATACACACAACTCATTAGTGGAGAAAAATACAAATTAAATTCATGTTCTTCCATTTTTTTAGTTTGAGAGAAGAAGAAAAATAAAGATAAAAAAATGCACAACTCAACCATTTCCCCCAATTGTGAGAGCACTTTCCACATGTCATTACCTTCCATTTTCTATCCCTTTGATACTGTAGATGGTTTTGGAAACAAAGATAAGTTTTTGAGAATTTGTGTTTCCCTCCATATAAAAACAGAGGGCTATAGAATTTATCAATCTTATACTACAAATGGACACAATAGTAATGCCCTATTTTCCACCAAGACTTCGCCGAGAAGAAAATGTCCATGTCAGTCCAGATAAGCCATTACCAATTCAATTTACCATGTTTGTAGCCAAAAAACAGGAAACGAAAGTTCAGCCAAAAAAAGCAATGATAGTAATTAGAGGAGAGGGTTTTTATTTATTTATTTCTATTTTACATGAATAATAATTACTTAATAATTAGAGGATGTCGAAGTAAATAAAACCCGAAAAGCTTGAGAAAAAAAAAGAAGAAAAAATAAAAAAACACGCATTCGCGAACGCGCCCGCCGGAATCCCTCAAAAAATCAAAATCCGAATTTCCCCTTTTCACTTTCTTTTTTTCTTTTTCCAATTTCGGCTCTGCAATTACTTCACTCCATAAGCTTTTCCACGCAAATCCCCCTTTCCCTTTCCCTCTCTCCCCCTCTCTCTCTATCTCTATCTCTCACTGCCGGACCGAAACCGCTGAGCTGATCCGGAAGACTTTTAGAACTATCCCCGGCCGCCTCCGTCGTCTTCAGATGCCATGGCCGCTATCCGCTACCGTGCTCCTCCGCCGGGCCGGCCGCGGCACAGTCAGACTCCTGAAGATGAAGAGCCTTTCAACATCATTCCAGTCCATAACCTCCTAGCTGACCATCCTTCCCTGCGCTACCCCGAGGTCCGTGCCGCTGCTGCGGCGCTTCGTGCCGTTGGGAACCTCCGGCGCCCTCCCTATGTTCAATGGCAACCTTCCATGGACCTGCTGGACTGGCTGGCCCTCTTCTTCGGCTTCCAGCGGGACAACGTCCGGAACCAGAGGGAGCATCTGGTGCTGCACCTGGCCAACGCGCAGATGCGTCTCACTCCGCCGCCGGACAACATCGACACTCTCGACCCCGGGGTTTTGCGGCGCTTCCGACGGAAGTTGCTGAAGAACTACACCAGCTGGTGCTCTTACCTGAACAAGAAGTCCAACATCTGGATCTCGGATCGGTCAAACCCGGACGTCCGGCGGGAGCTCTTGTATGTTTCTCTCTACCTTCTGATTTGGGGCGAGTCGGCCAATTTACGGTTTATGCCGGAGTGCATCTGTTTCATCTTTCACAACATGGCTATGGAATTGAACAAGATTCTTGAGGACTATATCGATGAGAATACTGGGCAGCCTGTGATGCCGTCTTTCTCTGGGGAGAATGCCTTTCTGAACTCTGTTGTGAAGCCGATTTATGAAACGGTGAGTGCGGAGGTGGAGAACAGTAAGAATGGGACGGCGCCTCACACATCCTGGAGGAATTATGATGATATCAATGAGTACTTTTGGAGCAGGAGGTGCTTTGAGAAGTTGAAGTGGCCAATTGATTTGGGAAGTAACTTCTTTGTGATCTCGAGTAAGCAAAAGCATGTGGGCAAGACTGGGTTTGTAGAGCAGCGGTCGTTTTTGAACTTGTTCCGAAGCTTTGACAGGTTATTTGTGATGATGATCTTGTTCCTTCAGGCTGCGATTATTGTGGCGTGGGAACAGAAGGACTATCCATGGCACGCATTGGAGAGTAGGGATGTTCAGGTTCGGGTGTTGACCATTTTCTTTACTTGGGCTGGTTTGAGGTTCTTACAGTCACTACTTGATATCGTGTTGCAGTATAGACTGGTCTCGAGGGAGACTATGTGGTATGGGGTTAGAATGGTGTCGAAAAGTGTTGTAGCTGCTGGGTGGATTATTGTGTTTGGGGTATTCTATGGAAGGATTTGGAGCCAAAGAAACAAGGATAGGCGATGGTCTGGTGAAGCAAATACGAGGGTTGTGACTTTCCTTGAGGTGGCTGGAGTTTTCGTGTTACCTGAGTTACTGGCAATTGTTCTGTTTATAATTCCATGGGTCAGGAATTTTCTCGAGAATACCAATTGGAGAATCTTTTACTTGTTATCATGGTGGTTCCAGAGTAGGAGTTTTGTGGGCCGCGGTCTGAGGGAAGGACTTGTTGACAATATCAAGTACAGTTTGTTCTGGATTTTGGTACTGGCCACGAAATTTATTTTCAGTTATTTTCTTCAGATTAAACCCATGATCAAGCCATCACAACTGATGCTGGATCTCAAGGATGTCAAGTATGAATGGCATGAGTTTTTCAGTAACAGCAATAGGTTTGCAGTCGGATTGTTGTGGCTTCCTGTGGTTTTAATCTACTTAATGGACTTGCAGATTTGGTACTCTATCTATTCCTCTTTTGTAGGAGCAGCAGTGGGTCTGTTTGCTCATTTGGGTGAGATTCGGAACATTCCACAGTTGAGGTTAAGGTTTCAGTTCTTTGCTAGTGCAATCCAATTTAATTTGATGCCCGAAGAGCAGCTGCTGAATGCCAGGGGAACCCTAAAGAGCAAGTTTAAAGATTCCATTCATCGCTTAAAGTTGAGATATGGGCTTGGCAGGCCTTATAAGAAGCTGGAGTCCAACCAGGTTGAGGCAAACAAGTTTGCTCTAGTGTGGAATGAGATTATAATGATTTTCAGGGAAGAGGATATCGTCTCTGATTGTGATCTTGAATTGTTGGAGTTGCCTCAGAATTCTTGGAACGTAAGGGTTATTCGCTGGCCATGTTTCCTTCTTTGCAATGAGTTGCTACTTGCCCTTGGTCAAGCGAAAGAGCTGGTAGATGCTCCTGACAAATGGCTGTGGTACAAAATAAGCAAGAATGAGTACAGGCGTTGTGCAGTTATAGAAGCTTATGACAGTATCAAGCACTTATTACTTGAGATCATCAAGCTTAACACTGAAGAGCATTCAATACTGACTGTTTTGTTCCAGGAAATTGATCACTCACTGCAGATTGAAAAATTCACCAAGACTTTCAAGATGACCACACTGCCTAATTTCCATGCCAAGTTGATAAAACTTGTTGACCTGTTGAAGAAACCAACGAAGGATGTGAATCAGATTGTGAATACACTGCAGGCGCTCTATGAGATTGCTGTAAGGGACTTTTTCAAAGACAAGAGGAGTATCGAACAGCTGAAGGAGGATGGTCTTGTTCCTCATGATCCTGCTGCCATGGCTGGGCATCTCTTTGAGAATGCTGTTGAACTTCCAGATCCTGCCGATGAGACTTTCTATAGGAATGTAAGGCGTTTGCACACCATCCTTACCTCTAGAGATTCAATGCACAATGTTCCAACAAATCTAGAGGCCAGGCGTCGAATCGCCTTTTTCAGTAACTCCTTGTTCATGAACATACCCCATGCTCCCCAAGTAGAAAAAATGATGGCTTTCAGTGTCCTGACTCCATACTACAGTGAGGACGTAATATACAGCAGAGAACAGCTTCGAACGGAGAATGAGGATGGTATTTCCACTTTGTACTACTTGCAAACAATTTATGATGATGAATGGAAAAATTTTATGGAGAGGATGCGGCGAGAAGGAATGGTAAATGATCATGAGATATGGACGACCAAGTTGAGAGATCTTAGGCTCTGGGCATCTTATAGAGGGCAGACACTTTCCCGCACTGTGAGAGGAATGATGTACTACTATCGTGCTCTTAAGATGCTTGCTTTTCTTGATTCTGCATCAGAGATGGACATTAGAGAAGGTGCACGGGAACTTGGTTCAATGCGAAGAGATGCTGTTGGCCTTGATGGCTTGGGGTCTGAAAGGTTTCCTTCTACTAGGAGTTTGAGCAGAAATAGCAGTTCAGTAAGTTTATTGTTTAAAGGGCATGAGTATGGGACAGCTATGATGAAATATACTTACGTGGTTGCCTGTCAGATATATGGTACTCAGAAGGCGAAGAAGGACCCACATGCCGATGAAATTTTGTTCTTGATGCAAAATAATGATGCTCTTCGTGTAGCCTACGTGGATGAAGTAAATGCAGGAAGGGATATGAAGGAGTATTATTCTGTGCTTGTCAAGTATGATGCTCAGTTGGAGAGAGAAGTCGAGATCTATAGGGTGAAGCTGCCTGGGCCCTTGAAACTTGGAGAAGGGAAGCCAGAGAATCAAAATCATGCTCTCATCTTTACCCGTGGGGATGCAGTGCAAACCATTGATATGAACCAGGATAATTATTTCGAAGAGGCTCTCAAAATGCGAAATCTTTTGGAAGAATACAAGCAATACTATGGCATTAGGAAGCCTACCATCTTGGGAGTCAGAGAACACATATTTACTGGTTCTGTCTCATCACTGGCTTGGTTTATGTCTGCCCAGGAAACAAGTTTTGTTACTTTGGGACAGCGTGTCTTGGCAAATCCTCTGAAAGTCAGAATGCACTATGGCCACCCAGATGTCTTCGACAGATTTTGGTTCTTGACTCGTGGTGGGCTCAGCAAAGCTTCCCGGGTGATTAACATTAGTGAGGACATTTTTGCCGGATTTAATTGTACGTTGCGAGGTGGCAATGTCACTCATCACGAGTACATTCAGGTGGGAAAGGGAAGGGATGTTGGTCTGAATCAAATATCCATGTTTGAGGCTAAGGTTGCCAGTGGAAATGGCGAGCAGGTTCTTAGCAGAGATATCTACAGGTTGGGACACAGGTTGGATTTCTTCAGGATGCTGTCGTTCTTTTATACTACTGTAGGATTCTTTTTCAACACCATGATGGTAATTCTGACTGTGTATGCGTTCTTATGGGGCCGTCTTTATCTGGCTCTCAGTGGCGTTGAGGGTTCTGCTTTGGCCAACAGCAGTAGCAACAAAGCACTCGGTGCCATTTTGAATCAGCAGTTTATCATCCAACTGGGTCTCTTTACTGCCCTACCAATGATTGTGGAGAACTCCCTTGAGCATGGATTTCTCCAAGCTATTTGGGATTTCTTTACTATGCAGCTCCAGCTTTCATCTGTGTTCTACACATTCTCCATGGGAACTCGATCTCATTACTTTGGCCGTACTATTCTCCATGGTGGGGCGAAGTATAGGGCAACTGGACGTGGGTTTGTTGTGCAGCACAAGAGCTTTGCCGAGAATTACCGACTCTATGCTCGTAGCCATTTCATCAAGGCAATTGAATTGGGGTTGATCCTCACAGTTTATGCTGCACACAGTCCTGTCGCTAAGGATACATTTGTTTACATAGCACTGACCATCTCCAGTTGGTTCTTGGTAGTGTCATGGATATTGGCTCCTTTTGTGTTCAATCCTTCTGGGTTTGATTGGTTGAAGGCAGTGTACGACTTTGACGATTTCATGAACTGGATTTGGTATAAAGGCGGTGTGTTTGCTAAAGCTGAACAAAGCTGGGAAAAATGGTGGTATGAGGAGCAAGATCATTTAAGGACTACTGGGCTTCTGGGGAAGTGTGTGGAGATTGTTTTGGACCTTCGGTTCTTCTTTTTCCAGTTTGGCATTGTCTACCAACTTGGGATTGCAGCTGGCAGCACCAGTATTGCCGTATACTTGTTGTCTTGGATATATGTCTTTGTTGTTGTGGCTATATATGTGCTGGTAGCTTATGCACATGAGAAGTATGCTGCCAGAGAACACATCTACTACCGGCTGGTCCAGTTTCTTGTTATTGTGCTTGCCGTGCTTGTGATAATAGGGCTGCTGGAATTCACATCTTTCAGATTTGTTGACCTCTTCACTAGCTTGTTGGCTTTTATCCCTACTGGATGGGGCATGCTTTTGATAGCCCAAGTATTTAGACCAATGTTGCAGAAGACCATTCTGTGGCAGCTAGTGGTTTCAGTGTCTAGGCTATACGACATAATGTTTGGAGTGATTGTTATGACCCCAGTCGCATTCTTGTCATGGATGCCTGGATTCCAAGCCATGCAGACAAGGATATTGTTTAATGAAGCATTCAGTAGAGGTCTCCGAATTATGCAGATTGTCACTGGGAAGAAATCTATGATTTGAGGTAAAGCTACTAACTTCTCTGTGGCTAATTTCTTATTAATTAGTTGCCTGATACTTGCCCATATCACAGCAAGGCATATACCAAATTGGTGAAGTAGGTTCTATCTTCTTTTCTTCAAATGTCTCTTGGGTTCCTTCCTTGTGGACTAGAGTAGAGAAAATGTGTAGTCCTAGCTTCTCACAGTTCCTAGTATAACGGTCTCATTACTGAAGTAGGTTCATATGTCAATGTTCACTCTTTCAACTGATACTGAAGATACTTGGTTGATTCCAATCAAACTCGAACTGAATGGATAAACCCTCATCTCTGTTGCAGGTTGCAATGAAGTGGGGAGAGCTAGAGTCGATTTTGGTTCTTCAGTGTGGGGCGTCTCTCTATATTTTTACATGTGAGTGATCCATGTCCATTGCTAGTAGTTAGAAGTGTCGTTTTGTTGTTAGCTGATTCCAGAGTTTGTTCAATCTTGCTGATGTTCTTCATTTTGCTCATTTTTCATACCAGGTTACAACATATATCATTTTGAGGTACATAGTTTTTGCTTGCTTATTTATGTACTGAGAACTAGCCACTAGTGTGATTCGATTGATTACTACACAAGAGTCAGATTTGGGATGAGTCCAGCAGCTTGCCTTAGCAGGGAGACAAACACAGCGAGCAGATTTGGAATGAGATTCTAAGTGTCAAATTTGCTTCCATCTGGTAAATGGGTGAGAGACTTTGAGAGGGAATTCTTTTGTTCAATTGTGTGAATGCTGTTTTATTTATTCCAAGTCATGCAGCCTCCAGCTAGGAATCCAAATTCTCTGTGTTGTCTTCATCTTCAGCTCGTCTTCTGTCGGAAAACATCCTTCCTTCCACATAATTTTACTCCCATTTGGTCGAAGTGTTGGGTATAATACTCGTAGGTCTGAGATTTACTTCAACTCCGATTAGGGAAGCAAAGGCCGATTGGTAATTGTATCATGTTTGATTTTGTATGGGCGGACTGGAGTTCTTGTGGGTCTGGCCCGCAAACGAACTGTCTCGCCCTACAAAATACAGTCCAACCGACAAAAGAGGTTGAGATGAAATTTAAAACTTCCCAAGGCAAAATATGTAGCCAAAACTTTCGTGTTAGTGACAATAATAATCGCTTTTCGAGAAATACACAAAATAGTTAATGACAAATATAGTCATTTTCGTTACAAACTTGGTCCAAGATACAGTCAGTAATAAATCCGGGCTGCAGATCTAGGAGCCTAGCTCATCGTGCGGTTGGCCGGACGCGGGGGAAGGGGAGGGGTATTTTTGTCTATTTTTGAATTTTTTTTTAATTTATCCAACATTTAATAGTTGGCTTTTCAATGAAGGAGAGAGAAATGGTCTTTTCTCTGCAACTCTTCTTTCTCTTTCTCTCGTGCTTTCTCTCTCCCAATATTCTTCTTCTGATCTAGATTTGCTCCCTTCTCTTATTCTTTTTTTTTTAGCAATCGACGAAGAAAAATTGCGGCCTCCCTCTTTCATTGCATTTCTTCTCTTCATCAAATCGTTGGCCTCAATTCGGATTTTTCTCATTTTTTGGCATTTTGGTGTTCTTGATTTTAGAGGAGGAAATAAGAGGAGATAGAAGATGAGTTTTTTTTCTCCCTCATGTTTTTTTTTTCTTTTAGGCAATATATATTGATATACCACACTATACCATATGGTATTGGGTGGTAACGAAATATATATTGGTATTGCCACACTATACCATATGGTATTGGGTGGTAATGAAATATATATTGATATACCACACTATACCATATGGTATTGGGTGGTAACGAAATATATATTGATATTACCACACTATACCATATGGTATTGGGTGGTAACGAAATATATATTGGTATTACCACACTATACCATATGGTATTAGGTGGTAACGAAATATATATTGATATACCACACTATACCATATGGTATTGGGTGGTAACGAAATATATATTGATATTACCACACTATACCATATGGTATTGGGTGGTAACGAAATATATATTGATATTACCACACTATACCATATGGTATTGGGTGGTAACGAAATATATATTGATATTACCACACTATACAATATGGTATTGGGTGGTAACAAAATATATATTGATGTGGTAAATTCATACCATATGGTATGCTCTTATTTAATACCAGTCAATACCATATGGTATCTATACCATATGGTATTAACTGGTAATAACTGGAAAAAAAATTTGTGTCAAAAAAATATCAAAGTGAATATCATTTTGAAGAGCATAATTAATCTGATCTAACTGTGCAAAAAAAAATTAAATTTTGACTTAAAACGAGTGAGAAATCGTCCGTTAAAGATTAAGAGAAGGAAAATTAAAGGTTTTTCGAGGAGAGAGAAGGAGGTCCTGATGTGGTCGGTCAAAAATCAGCGCGTCAGCAATGAATAGGGGATAAGTGCATGTTACCTTATTGCCCTTTAGCATTTAATTTAAATAAAAAAGTAACTGACACGTGGAGAGAGAAGAGGGGGGTTACTGATGGGTTACTCACCCATCTGTTACTCACCCGATCTGCTCCCTACAAACTTTAACGGTTTTAGAAACTTTGTTAGTTAGGTTAACGTTAGGCTGACTAGGATGCCAAATCATCACCCACATCAGCAACAAGTCATAATATCATTGCCATGTCATTTTGTCTTATAAAAATAATTAATTTTAAAATTAAAAAAAACATAAAATATTGTTTTCTAATTTTCCCTAGTCATCGCCGTGAATTCCATATCGCCTCACTAGCCGAACGACACTCCGACACCGGAAAACCTTGAAGATCCAAACCTAAGGGTTTCCTTGGATGGCAGTATCTTAGGCATCCGAGGGTTTCCATCATCGCCTCAGTATCTTTTTTTAACACTTAAACTTTTCTAATGGTGAATCTTGTTCCAATACCGATAAGGTAATGGACAATCATTCAATCGTTCTATTGGCATGGTCAACACTTATTTTCCTTTCTAATGGTACATGCTCGTTTTAATATTGAAACATTTCAAGTGGTGGAATCCAGTTCCAACAGTGATAAGTTAATGTTCAACCGGTCAACCATTGTATTGGAGCAGTCGACTGTCATTTTCCTTTGTAATGATAGAGTCTCGTTACAATAAGTTCAGTGTATCACCTGGTCAATCGTTATAACGAAATAATCAACCATTTTGTTTAAGTCTTAGTGACTTGGAAGTCACCATAACCAAGCCATAACTTTAATTTCAAACTGAAGTTAGTAACCTCCAGATATGATTATAATATCCAAACAGTTGTGGTGTTATCTTTGCAGTGAAAACACATACAAAATATTGACGTTAATTAGGAAAGAAAAAAACAATTCACCCCGCTCTTTTCTCCTCTCAAATTTCTCACATCAAATCATAACATATTCATCTCAATCATCATCGCTGGATGAGCAAGACTTTGTAGAGCTCGAAATGTTTGGCCATGAACTCCAGCTAGAACTCGAACAAATGGAGAGTGGAGAACATGCACTACTTCCCCAACAAGTTGGCAGTCGAGGAGTCACTAAATATCATAGATAATTTTTCCACCAACGCTTAAAGGATAATTATTGTAACACGTATTTTATACATATTTTCACTTCACTTTCAATGTCATTTGCTTCGTCACTTCAGCAATATTTCTATTTTTTGTTAGTTTTATGCTTGGTTTGTTGTTTTAGTGTGTTTCATGGTATTAGAAGGGAATTTGGTGATTTTTGGACAAGAAACTCACAAAGTATTAAAGTTTTGGAGTATTGGATACTTGGATGACACGTGGGACGTGGGTTGAGAAATATTTACAAAGCTTTCCAAGTTTCACCCACAATTTGCATAACACACAAAAAAGAGGAAAATAAGATTCCGAGTAGGAAATTGGCCATAGGTTGGCTGACGATCATGGCCTAGGCCGTGGGTGTGGCACTTTATTCTAAAACCTAATATCCAAGTTAGAGAGGAAAAATTGGGCTTTCCAACAGCTCAACTCGGAGAAGCCAATTTAAAGCGATCAATGAGGCAATCAACCATGGAGATTGCCTATGCTTGAAATTTGAACAACGACGCCTGTGAATGAAATTTTGACAACTAACAAAAAAAGGGACGACCTCTCGCCAGTCCCCTCTCCCTCTGTCCATTTCAGGGGAAAACTCTAAATCAATTTCTGGAGTCCCCTCTCCCTCTCGAGTCTCTACCAAAACTCCCTCCATTCCTCTAGCAGGCGGCAACAGCTCGATAGAGCAGCTTCCCGTCTCCGACCGACCAGGCCACCCTCTGTCTCCACCGCAAGTCCAATCATCCGCCACCGGATTCCGCGGCTGTAACCGGAGATCTTGAGAGAGGAGATAATTTTGGAGGCTATCACTCCAGTCCTCGTAGTTGATTCTGCCACCAACCTCAAGTCCTCAAGGACACCCTCTTGCCATTCCATAATTACTAGTACTGTAATTATCTTCTCCATTCATATGTCTTCTTCTACAAGTGTTGTAATGGAAATATTGATGCAAGGATTAGCTTTTCGATTAATGTATTGTGATTTGTGAGACAAGTCTGCTTCTTATTGTAGCTGTGTAATGTATATATTGTAGCTGTAATGGGTATATTGTAGCTGTAATGGGTATGCTTTCTTTTGAAAGTGTTATAATTGAAATATGAGCATTTCCTATTATGCTATATAGTATTGGTACTTTAATGTACAACTTGAAGTTGTAACATAATAGTAAATGTATAAGTTTAGGATGTACCATAAAGCAATTTGTATCATTATGTTATGGTACAACTTTACAACTTGAAGTTGTACCATCACATAAATGTACAAGTTCAAGTTGTACCATAAAAGAATTTGTACAAAAAGTGTAGTTACAATTTGAAGTTGTATCATAACGTTAAAGGTACAATTTCAAGTTGTACCATAAAAGCAAAAGCCTATAGCATTGGTGCTATATAGCATCGTAAAATTTCTCTTGAAAAATTTGTTGAACTTTTGCGGAATTGCATTGATGTCGAATTTTATTTAATGTAGTATATGTTGAACTTTATATTTTTAGTTGTTTTACATGATACATAAAAAAAACTTACGTTTTTACGCTTTGATTCGACACTTTACGATTTTATTCATTGACCGCTTCTAGGTAGAAACGCGCTTTTGACTGCATCGATTATTATTATTATTATTATTATTATTATTATTATTATTATTATTATTATTATTCATTTGTATCTCCATTTCCTATGTACGAAATCTCTTTGTCATTTGGATGAGATGAATCCTAGTTATGCATGTTTATTTTCATATAATATCCTTGATTTACCTTGTGAGTTATCAATTAAAGCTGACCTCTGAATTGTTAGGTATGTTCCATGTGTATGATGAGGAGGGTATTCCCAAATGCATGAAAGAACACTGAGAGATGGAAGAGATTCATCGAACTTCCAAGATATGGAGGACGAAGGACCTTTGGATTACAGGATTAGGGTCAAACCTAGTACGGAAACTTAAAGAACGACTTAATGCTTCTATCAATTGATTCTAAGTCAAAGCGGATATCAAATCTAGGGTTAATTGAATGATAGCGTGTTAATACGTGAGGGTATATGGTTTGGCACTATTTTGAAAATTCCTAAGATTTGGGAATAATAAATCATATATGTATTGCATCTCGTTGATTCTTAAGAACTAGCTAAGAGGGTTCAAATATTAAAAACGCATTATCTATTGGTTTTATTTTAGTTAAATTGAGTTAATGTCGTTTTCTACTTTAGTAGTAGGGATGAGAATGGGTCGGGTTGGGGCGGGTTTTGTCAAACCCAAACCCATGGGTTTATCCGCCAAAAAAACCCGGGGTAAAACCCGTTGGGTTTGAAAAACTCAAACCCAACCCAACCCGCTGGGTATCCGCGGGTTCATGGGTACCCGTGGGTTTTTGTGGTAAAAATTTACAACAACAAGTTTCTTTCAAAATAAAAGTTTAACATCAATTTTCTCATACAAATTAATCATACAAAAAACACCAATCTAGAGCATACAAACAAACCGCAAATGATCAATACAAATTGTTCAAAATTAAAGATAAACATATATAAACAATTAGATTAATTGAAAGTTTCTTCCTCGTCAACTAAGTTTCTTCACTCTCCACTTCATAATATCAACTTCATTCTAAACAATTAGTAAGAACAAATTATATATGTCTCCACAAACATATAGAATATTAGTTGTTTAAGGAAGATATATTATTTAGAATATTAAATATACAGGGAAAGTAATTATATGTGTGTGGGCGGGTACCCATGGGGCGGGTTTACCTAAACCCAAACCCAACCCGACCCGGTGAATTGTGTAGCGGGTTTAAACCCGAAACCGGCCCAAAACCCGTCAACACGGGTTTTACCCGCGTTGACCGGGTTGGGTCGGGTGGGTACCCGTGGGTTCGGGTTTTGTTGCCATCCCTATTTAGTAGTTATTAGTTGGTACAATTACTATAAGAACCGGTTAGATAATAGTAAACATAGATATGTCATCGTCTCTTAATCCAAATCCCCATTAATATATGGTAGAGTTTTGTGTAATTTTCTCCATTTCAAATTTTCTGTAACGAGAGTGAAAGTAGGAAGGACATTTTTGTCTTTACAATTATCTATTTATTTCAAATAAAAAATATCAATATGAAGATTTGAACCCAGGTCTCTTCAAACACGGACAACAATCATAACCAACTACACTAAACGAATTTGTTGTTTCTATTTGATACAAAACATACACTAAACTCTGGAAAGTTAATGACTTTTACATCATGATCAACAAGCCCACTAAGTCTACCATATTTATTTTTATGGTGCTTAATACTTCGATTTCCATAGTAGAGTTTCATGTAATTTTATCCATTTTAAAATTCATGCTCTCCTTAATTTTTGCTTAGGTAAATTTGTAATTGGCTAACATGAAGAAACTATTTTTTTACTACATGTTGCGTCATTGTATTTTTCAATTTAAAATTAAATGTTTTCTTTTTGTATCTTTGTTCTTATCTCTTTATAACTTCCTCCAAAAGTCCCTCCATCGTGCAATAATTTGGCCATTTCACTTCCCAGTACAAGAACGCATTTGAAAATTAATCTTCTGGTTTCTCTTGGCATGACAGTTTTATTTTTGGGATTTAAACTAGGCAAATAGAAAATTTCAAATCCGATATCAATCCATGTCGAATAGAATGGAGTTCAATCAAGTAGTTATGAATTTAAACTTGGAGTAGAAGAGTTGGAATTGAGTTTGAGAATGGAAGTGGTGGAGGGGGGGGGGGAGGAGGGGGGAAGAAATTGTGTTTGAATTTGGTAGCAGGTAAAGTTCCACTGCAACAAGTGAAGGCAGAGAAGAGGGAGTTGGAGAGGGTAGTGAATGAATTGAGGTGGGTGTTGAAAGACATGGAAGAGAAACTGGAGCAGTTAAAGAGAGAGAAGTGAGAGATGATGAGGATAATAATGAAAATGGAGAGGTTATGGAAGGACATGGAAGTGGACTAAAGCATGTGAATGTAGTCAAGGGGGAGATGAACATATTGATGTAATTGGAGATGAGTGTTGGTTTTAGCGAACTTATTACAAGTGCCCCGAGGAAATGAAGTTGTTTGGTTGAAACATATTGCTCTTGAGATTAAAGATAAAGTGGATAAAAATTTGGTCGTTCAACGGAGAGTGGTGGCTATTTGCTCTTTAGGTTTATGGTTTTTGCAGCTACCACAACCTATTTATATGTTAAAACGAGAAATCATTGATTTACTGAATTAGGTCGATTCTTTATTCAACCTACTGAAACTTATAGAAAAGAAGTGCCTAATTTTATGTCTTATGACTTTGATCAAGTCTATTAGTATATTGGAGATAACCCTAATTTTGTCGTTTGCTCTCAAGTTTTGATGGTTCCTTCTTAGTTTAGTTTGTAGTATATAGTTGACTTGAACCAACAACTCTCAATTTCTTTTTTATTAGTGACATGTTGTTCCTAAAAGAAGAGCATTGAAGCCTTTATGTAGGATTGTGAGGTTTTAGATTCAGTTTCAAACTACATATGGGCCGTGTGGTAATTCCAGTGAGCTTTTATATTATATCTTTCTTGACAATTAACTAACCAATATAATATTATCATTATGAAATGAAAATGAAATCAATGATACATTTTTATATTTTATATTCTTAAAAGATGATGGTATTTCTTCGAGTGTTCAACCTATATATTATTTCTTTATGTATCATCTAATTCGAAAGATTATCAAAAATATTAAACAGGTTGATAGACTTAAACTTAACATAAAGTTATAAATAATCAAATATGAACATTTCGGCCAACGGGCCGAGTTATAAGCTAGTAATATATTACACCAAAGGGAAAAATGGGAGCCTCATTTCAAATTTCCTACAACGAGAGTGAAAGTAGGAAGAACATTTTGGTCGTCACAATTACTTTTTTTTATTCATTAAAAAGACAAGTACTGGGATTTGAACCATGACCATTTAAAGAAAAGCAAGGATCATAACCAATCACACTAAGTACATTTGTTGTATCTTTTTAAATTAAAAACATATAATAGCATGGAGGAAAAAACCCTTAACCCATTTCAAATTCTCTGCTCCAGGAGCGTTTGTAGGAATGGTAGAATAGAGAGTGTCAATTTTTTCCTCTTTTCTCTGTGGAACGGGCCAACTTACCGTACACATGTGGATTTAAACGGGTCCAGGAGTGTCAATTTTTTTCTTTAAATCCTTTTATTTCTCCGTGGTGATAAAATATATATGAAAAGGCAAAAACAATACTCCTTTTTATTGCTAAAAATAAAAAAAATTAACATTAAACTAATGAATGGTATCTAATGGGCTAACCACTAACCATAAAATAAAAGAGTTGAATGGGCATGACCTACACAAGATTTGGTCATCAAGTAAAACAAATGAACATCATTGGTTTGTCATTCTAAAACAAGCTATTTTCTCTAGCATAATATATATTATGCTATTATTTTATATCTTAGTGGCTAAAATATAATGTATTTTAAAGTTAATCAATGGTTCAACATCGACCAACCCAATTAGTCCAATTTTTATCATTTCAAATATATATTATATAATTATTTGATATCATAATGATCAAATTATAAAGTATTTTATAGGGAATCGTTTGGTATTTGTTGGTAAAAAACTAAACAGAACGATCTATTTGATTATTTTAAACATTAAAATGATCCTAAATATTTTTAGTTCCTTTTGAATTTTTATGATTTAATTCCCGAATAAGTGATGTGCAAATGGTGAATTGCAGTCATCTCTTTTCTTTCACTATTTTTTATTTTCAAATAGAACGTTTAAAAGTAAAGAATAATTAGAATTTGGCATGGGTCAGTCAAACATGATGAATTTCAAGTTTTGGCCCGTTTTGATTAAGTCTAATTTATAATCACATGGTTCCCTGATACCCGATAAAAATCTCAATCCAAATCAGTTTGGCAGGTGAGTCTGTGTTTACCACCATTTTCTAGGGATACGACAACGGCGGTTGCTATCCCAAATCGTGTTGTTCGTTCTTGATTTCCTTAGATTTTATCATGGCCTAACAAAAATCAGAAAGCACAATGAGGACAAGATGAAAGTTTTATAAAGCAAATTAATCGACCAACGGGCCGAGTAAAAGCTAGCAACGATTGTGAGATGCTCATTTCCCGAAAACCGACGGGATAGGCGATTTTTTATTCAATTTTCTGGAATTCGGTTTCTATAAAACTTACTTCACCTCATCATATTACCAAAAACAATATTGTTTCACAAGGTAAGATGTACTTGATTTTGGTTCATAAGGCCGATTTTTGATTCATTGCATCATTCATGTCTCTTTCCTGCTAAAATGCACTATTTTTATCACGAGTTTCCCAAAAAAAACTATACAACAATAAGCTATACACCCCATTACATTATCAAATTTCATACCTCACCTTCCTCCGGCCAACTGGCCGGGTCCCACGCTAGTTCCGAGTATAATTTTTAATCTTCAAAAAACAATCAATGATCTAAAGGAGGGCCAAGGTTGTGGGGAACACCTGGAAAAAAAAAGCAACCAATGATATCAAGGAGGCTCAAAGTTGTGGGGACCACTTTTACATTGTTTCTTTTTAATTTTGTTTAGTTATTTTACGTGACATTTTTAACCAATGAAACTCATTTTTATCAAAATCTTGACCATTCAGTTGATATTTGAAGACAAAATTACATAAAAAAATAACAAATCTAAATTCTAAAGGCTAAAAAGCAAGGGAACCAAAATAAGATGTCGAACTTATGGAAAGGAGTAAACTGGGTGATCCACCATCTACCTGGAGCTAATATGTGAAATGTCAGGAATTTTCGGAGGACCGTTGGGTGCAAGATGGTCCCTTATAAACTATCATTTAAAGTGATTAACTAATTATTTCTACTATAAAATGTATCTCGAAAATTGCTCAAATATTATCGAAATGTCCGTATCGAATAATTATGAACAAATATATAAAATTCAAATTGAAAAAACATAAGTTTATCTATTCATAATTTAGAATTACTAAATCCTAAACAAAAAAAAAAATATAACATTCGCGCTGCAACTGTTTATGTTTTCGAGGAAGCTAGAAGACCATTTTAGCCTTAAAACCTATAATTGTTAGCCTCTGCATTGTGGATAACCCGATATAGATATTTTATTTGGATAAAGAGCTATTTTATTTTTTCTCTTTGGCTTATGGATAACCTTAGCGCAAGGTTATCAAATCGGTTGATATTGTTACGTCGGTTTAACAAATGTTATGGTACGAACAAAGTACAACATATATATTGTTTATGTCTGTATTTAACAATACGTAGAAAAGTGAGAAACTATTAACACAAATGAATTGCACATAATCGAAAATATTTCAAAGACAATATTCATATATGCAACGTCCATATTTAAATAAAACACAACATTAAAATAAAATAACAAATCATCATTTTTATATAATATTAAACGTCAAGATTTAAATATTTATACTTAAACACAATAAATAATATCAACATCCATATATTAATAAAATGCAATATAACAACGAACTTGAACCCTCATATTTAATACGTAATTTTTTATTAATTAAATTAAAAACCAAACATTTTGTTTAGAAACCAAAAAGTTGATCACACCGATCATACCACTGGACCTACCAATTAATCGATTTTAACTAATGCTTTATACCGGGATATTCCAATCAACTTATGTTGAATACGAATTAAAATCGAGTATATACTCTGATTTAACACAATTTAGTTATGGTGCTAACAGCTTAAACTGTTCGTAAATACTCACAAGGCATGATTGTTGTCCACGTGGCTGAGCCGAGATCTGAGGGTGGGGGAGGAGCGGTGCCGGCATGTAAGGGGAAGGAGTGGAAGACCAGGTTGGCTGAACCAAGCCCCATTCCACCTGTCAAGACAAGTGGCCCCACAATTCAAATTTCACCCACTTTTTGAAAAAAAAAACCAATATTTGAGGTTCAGATCCAGCTTCTGTCACTCTCTTTCATTTCTCCATACATCTCTCTCTCTCTCTTCTTGTCTGATCTCTTTGCTTCTCTCACTCTTTTTTCATTTCTCCATGCCTCTCTCTCTCCTCTCTCTCTCTCTCTCTCTATATATATATATATATACTCTCTATGTTCTTAGCTCAAATCCAAAAACCTCTAGAGCTCAAATCGGAGAACCCTCTGGAGCTCTTTACAACCGAAGATCTGAAAATCACATCTCACAAAATTCTCATAGGTGGCTGAGGCAAGATGAAGAAGAAACAATACTAGAAAATAGTAAAGTCTTCCTCCTCTTCCTCCTCCTCCTCCTCCTCTCTCTCTCTCTCTCTCTCTCTCTCTCTCTCTCTCTCTCTCTCTCTCTCTCTCTCTGTCCTCTACTTCATTCTTCATCTTGCTTATTGTGATTCAATCGAGTTTCGGAGGGCGATTGTTCTAGTTTCATTTAGGGGAAGGGGAAAGAAGCTTCAAAGGTGAGCGAGATATGACATTTTTGCATATCCACACCGTCCTCGTTGGAATATCACTAGGGGATTCCATTTCTAGGATTCCATTTTTCTTTCGATTTTGTTTCCTGGATTCTGATTTTGTCTTTCAAAGAAACAAATAGTGTTTGAATGTTGGATATCGATTTAGTACGCCTGGGATACCAGTTGTTTGAATGTGGATATTGTTTCGTAATTGATTAACTGGATATTATTCTATTAGGTCTAGATATTAGTCTACGTTGTGTGGATATTATTATCACATATTAGTTTTGTGAGGTCGAAATACTAGTTATTTGAGGTGTCGATATTAACATGTGCTTTCAAATATTAATTATGTTCCAATTTAGGGTTTCGTGGATTCGAATTTGGAGGTTCTGGGTTTTGTTTGTTTATTTGGTAGGTTATTGGTATGTAATGCTAGATGGGGCCATCATGGATATCTTTTCATCGATTTGGAATACTAGTTGATGTTAGGGTTGATATTAGTTCTTTTTGCTTCATGGAATACTGGTTCATTAAATGCTCCATATCATTTTAGCGGACGTGGGATATTAGTTGTTTGAGTATGGATATTGTTTGGTAATTGATCGACGAGTTATTGTTCTGTTAGGTCTGGATATTAGCCATGGAATGTTTGGATATTAGTTTGCATTGTCGGGATATTTTCCCCTCATATTAGTTATATGAGATCCAATTATTAGTTATGTGAGGTTTCAATATTAATTTGTGCTTTCTGGATATTAGTATTGTGATATTAATTGTGTTTGCTTGAATATTAGTAATGTCATGTCTAGATATCAATATGCTCTGTGTGGATATTAGTTAAATGGTAATAGTTATGTGAGGTCATAATATTACTTTAGTGAGGTCTGGATATGAGTCTGTATCTACTGAATATTAGTTATGTGATATTAGGTCTGTGTAGCTGAATATAGTTATTTAATGTCCAAATAGTAAATTCAATTCTCTGGATACTAGTATGTGAGGTGTAGTTGAATGTCTAAATATATTATACTCATGTGTTTTAGGGATTTTGCACACACCTGCAAATTAATATCCAAATAACACAGCCAAATATCCGATCGTCCTAAACTAATATACACATAGTTTAATAAAGACATGAATACTGGGTAGATGAAGGATGGATACTGAACACATAATAATAGTTCATTTCAACAATGATACTAGTAAGTAGATAAATATGGATAAGACTCCCCCACAACATGGATACAATTTCATTGGTGTTATCGTCATCATCCGACTATGAATCGAAAATAAAAACAACTCAACAAGGACATCAAGAAACATTGGCACGAACCAATCCATATAAACGTCACAACCCTTGTCATGTACGTCCACATAGACACCCTTCTTAATAATGGATATTAGTTATCAAACTAATATTTCAACAATGATACAAATTCAGTAGATAAACATCCATACAAAACAAATATCCAAACCACCAAGACTAATATCTCACCGTCGCAAACTAATATTCGTTCACCATACAAATATCCACACCACCAAGACTAATATCTTACCGTCTCATACTAATATACAATCATCCAAAATTAATATCTCACTATCACATAATAATATCCACCACACACAGACTAATATATGATTATCTCATACTAGTATCCGATTACACAAATATCCTATTACACACACAAATATCCACACACCAAAAACTAATATCCTTCCATCACATAATAATATCCTATCACCACAGACAAATATCGAACCACCCTACAATGTGTTCATAACCATTTCTGCGATATCGTCTTCTAAACTCTAAACCATAAACCTAACCCTAAATTTTAAACAGTTAACGCTAAACCAAAACCCTAATCCTAACTCCGAACCCCTGACCCCCTAAACCCTAAACTCTAAACTATAAACCCAAACTCTAAACCAAAACCCGAACAATAAAATTGAAACCCTAAAGCAAAATTCAAACCCTAAACCTAAAATCCTAACCCTAAACCCTACACTCTAACTTGTAAACCCGAACCCTAAACCCTAAATTGGTGTAATCAATTTCGAGTGGTTGAGTTATTTTGGGGTTTGGTAAACATTAGTTGAATGATGGATACTGGTTTGTGAAAGATGGATAGGAATTTTGATAATACAAAATACTAGTTCATCCAACAAAGATACAAACTAATATCAACACAACATAGACTAATATCGTCTAAAAAAGATAAATATCTAATCAAACAAACATATATAGATATCACAAAGTTAAATGGTAGTGGGCATTGGAACAAAGAGAAAGGGGTCGAGAGAGAAAAGAGTGGTTGGGCGTTGGAAGAGAAGAGAGATGCAGAGAAAAGAGAAAAGAGAAAACCAAGAAAGAGAGGGGTTGAGCATTAAGTGCCCAATCACTTCCTTCTTTTTTTCTTTCCAATTTTCGTTACCTCTCTCTTCCATTTCTCTTTCACATCTCGTCCAAATCAATTATCTTCACTTCCTCTTTCATCGATGGACCCGCAACCAATAATTCGGGTCTGGATCATGTCAGTAAACTTAGGGTCAATAACTATGAGTAACACGTCCACATCAGCATCCTCTCTCTTATGGAAAGCTTTCCTCCTTTAACCTTTAATGGACAATTTCTCACTCGTTTTAAGTCGATTTTTTTTTCACAGATAAATCAAATTAATTGTGCTCTTCAAAATGATAGCTATTTTGATATATTTTTAGCACTAAAAAATTGAGGCATTTTTTACGAGTCTATACCATATGGTATTGACTAGTATTAAATAAGAGCATACCATGGTGCTATAAACATGCAAAGTCTGTAGGATGGTTGAATACATGATAGTAGGGGTGGAAGTTTGGTTTGCGGGTTGCAGATAACCCACAAACCGCACCAAACCGCACACTTTGTGGATACCCATACCCACAATTTGTGGATAGTGGGTTGGGTGTGGGTATCAAAATATTGATTTTTGTGGTTAGTGGTTAACCACTACCCACAGTGGTTTACCCACAAAATCCACATTAACCACATTAGTTATATTTATTTTTTCAAAATACTTTGTAACCCACATTAACCACATTAGTTATATTAGTTTGTTAAACTCGGAAGACTAAGAATTAAAGTAGCTACCAAAATCAAATATGCATTTATTTTATAAAACAAAACCAAGTCAATACATAATGTTCATGTGAGATACTTTTATTAAATAAGCATTGCCCCTGTGGTATATGTTTATTTTATAACAAAACCAAGTCCGTAGATATAGTCAGATAAATTAATCGATTCGTTAAAAGAGGAGAATAATCAATAAAGGCTAGTCTGATACCCAAACTCATCTCCATTTCTCCACGAACTCACGAACAACACAACATGCAACCAGCTACCAACAATACAAGACTATAATCGATTAATCAAGAGTGGAGAATAATCGATTCATTAAAAGAGGACACCTCCACTTATCGAGTCACTTTTGTGTTTTGCTGTTGTTGTCATCGGAGGAGCCGTGACATGCAACAATGTTAGTCGGGTAACATATCACTCCGCCTCTTCGTTATCTTCAAATCTATTTCCAAATCCATCTCTTTTGAATTTATACTAACTAACCTATTGTATTCGATATTTATAATTTATTTTACACTTTATTAACTTTCTTTTATGTATGTTTTTTGTTTTTGTGTGAGAAGAAATACAACCTCACTATTTAATTACCATATTATTATTTTTAATCTAAAATTTTTGTGGATATCCACAACCAACCCGCAACGGGTAGTGGTTAACCACTACCCACTGCGGGGCGGGTTGTGGGTAGCATAATTCTATATTTGTGGATGTGGTTACCTGCAAAATGTGGGGCGGGTAGCCACACCCACCCCAATTTCCACCCCTACATGATAATAGAAGTATACTAACTGTCATTTACCACTTTCATCAATGTGTACCACAAGTTACCACCCCATACCACGGTGGCATAGTATGTTATTTTTTGGTCCTGTATTTTTTTCATCCAGAAATTTGTAGATTCAATAGATCATGATGAACTCGGTCCTTATGTGCAAATATTTCAAAAACGACTTTAAAACGAAGGAGATACCATATTGTATGGAGTTGGTAACGAGAGGTATGAAAAACATTTTCTCAAAACATATTGAAAATTGATCTCAATCTGTAGAGCACAACGAACTCGTTCCATTTGTGCAAACAAAATTGAAATTCGAGTTAGAACGAAGAAGATAAGAGTCGATTAAGAAAACTAGGAAAAATAAAATGCATTTAATTCACAACCCTTAGATCTGGATATGCTGTGCTCACTCATGGGTGAGTAACCAATGATTAGTGACCCTATCTTGAGCTCAATAATTCAGCTCCATCGGCTAGGCCAACTTGCCCAAGAAAGTATCAAAAAGCTCACTTAAGTGAGCCAAGAAGAGCTCACCCACCTCACTCCTTGGATCAAGAATATTAAAAATTACATAGGAATGTTCATCCTAATTAATTATTACTAACTATATAAAAATAATAAATAAATTATCTAAATAAAGTGACGAGATCAACACTAAATTGATTTTGTAAAAAAACACTCATCAATTACCCTCTTTTTCCTCTCTAACCATCGTGATCAAACACTTTCTCAAATTCTCTTTTCCGACTTTTCCCACCCAAATTTCCCTATTTTTCCTTAGAATAAAAACTAATCTTAGACCATCCACAACGTGGTAGGCTAAAGTGGGAAAGTGGGAAAATTTCTCCACAATAGGGTAGGGAAAAATGGAGAAAAGAGGAAATAAGGAAAAAGAGGGTGGATAAACTCACCCATAAGACCATCAACAATGTGCGTGCGAGAGAAAGGTGGGAAAAATAGGGAAAAGAGGAAGAGAGAGGTTTTGGTCACAATGTGTGGTGAGAAAAGTAGGGAATTAGTTTAGTACTTTTTTGTTAAAATCAATCTATAGTTGATTTCGTCACTTTATTTTTATATAATGATCACTATTTTTACGTAGTTAGTATTAATTAATTAATACGAAAAATTTCAGTATAATTTTTTTTAGGTTTAATACACTTGTATCTCCAAAACTTTCACGGTTGTGCCAATAATATCTAAATTTCCCGGAATACCACTTATATCCATGTTTTAAAGTTGTTCTTTGCCAAATCTATCCATTTCCCAATATATTTTTGGGTAAATACACTTGTATATCCAAAAACACCTTTAAAGAATGTGAAGGAATTGGATATAAGTCGTATTTCCGGAAATTTGGATATTATGGGCACAACCGTGAAAGTTTTGGATATACAAGTGTATTAAACCTTTTTTTTTTTTTATATATTTTTTTCACCTCTAATTAAATATAGCATCATTGATTCTGTCTATTGCAGATAAAAGCAATCAAAACACCTCACAATAAAGAAAAGTAGAAAACCATTAAAACAAATAACTTACAGCATAAAAGAAATTAAAAAAATAAATTATGTGCGGGCCCGACAGTGGACCTCTTCCCCCACCACTGTGCTGGTACCACCGCGCCGCCCAATGAGACGTTATTATGAGGAGGAGTTCCCAACCCTCGTTGCAATCGAGTCCCCGGAACCCACCTCCCCGTTCGCTAATAGCCGAGTCAGAACAAGCCCTTATGCATCATTTCTTCTCGAAGCCGGGAGGCTCTCTGCTGCCATTGTTGTTGCTATACCTGCGTCTCCCAAGTTGTCTTGTAAACACATCACAGCTGAGGAGCTTGTGGCTTCAAAGCCACCGCAGTCGTCAAGGGGTTTGCAGAAAATCCCGCCGACCGTGGTTGCTGCTACAGGTACACGTCTGTTGGGGATGCTTCAGCCCAATTGGAAATCAAGGAAGACAAAGGAGGAAGATGGCGGCGAAAATCACGATGTCACGGGTAGCCGAGGCATGATTTGCGGTTGTATCGGTCCGAGCATGGGGTGGACTCACTAGCGCCTTGCTTTATGGAGTTGGTTCGGAGAGTTCCTCTGATGGCGATCTTACTATGGAGTCAGCGGGTTGTGTTGCGAATACAACCAGGGATCAATCTAGGGAGTACGATAGGAAGAGTCAGGCTGCAGCGAGAGCAATTGAAGTTGATGGCGGGGTTCATTTAAAGGAAGAGGATTGGGGGTTTGTGGGGAATGCCCTTTTTCCATGCTTATGTACATGGTAGGCAGGAGGTATGCATGGGGAGGATTATTTAGAAGAGACAGATTCGAGGACAAGTCTATTCATGCATGACGAGATGCAATTGGGAGGCGGTGAGGGTTGTTGGACGGAAGGGAGGTTGTGGCCGTTTGGCCTCCAAATGGCGAGGATGCTACTCTGAGCAAAAGAGAGCTTGAATGGAGCGTAAAGGAAGGGTCGAGGGTGTTTGAAGCTTGCGGAGATAAAGGTTTGGTTTGAGTGCCTCCAACGTAATTGTAAATTTCATAAACGAGGTTGGCGTCGTGGATATTCACTCTCTTCATCATCGCCATCACACGTGGGAGCGAGACTTTTTCATGGATCCAGGTCGAGACGGTGCTTGAACTTCGGGACGAAGTTCTTCGAAGGGGAGGTTGATGAGTATAAATATATTATTGCTATTAATTATTGTGGTATGTTTGGGGGAATCGGTTTCTGTAGCCAACATGGGGGAATAATTAGTGTTATTAAGGGTAGGGATAATTATAGTAAGGTTTAGTGTTTGATTAGGATTCGTACGTAGGGGATTGGGTGGAGTGGCGGCCAAGCTAGGGCCGAGTAGGGTTAGTTTGTATTAGGTTTTCTCATGCTTTCTTATAAATATGTACTTTGTGGTTCAGACTTAAAAATCAAAGAAGAAGAAAACCTCTAATTTAGTTGTTTTAGTTTATTTAACGTTTTTGTGCTGCGATGCTTGATCCGTAAATACATAAAGGCAAAACATGGGTTGAAATTCTCCCATTTCAAATTTTGTGGCCTGAGAGTGATTCTAGGATGGTCATTTTTGTCATTACACTTAGGGCTGGGAAAATAGACCAGACAATTAGAATAACCGTGGTCCAAACCGTACCGCACAGTTTGGTCCGGACCGTAAACCGTGAAATATGGTCTGGTCTGGTCCATGGTCTGTATTATTTTATGATTTGATCTCTTGGTCTGGTCTGGTCTAGAACGCGGTTTACCGAACCAAACCGTAGACCCAACTGACTTGTCAATACGTGTTAACAGCCCATTCGACCACTCTCCAAACTCCCACAACAACACCCAAATCTCAACCTTAATTTTGTGAATCTCTTCCCTCATTTATTCACAACCACATTTAACCACAGAGTAGAGATAATCGTGTCTCCATATGACATTATGTTAATGTTTATGACATTATGGTGCAAGCTGGGATGCTTTTACTTTGTATCTTTGTTATGTAATAAGATTTAGAGTATCAAAATTATTCATACATGTTAGGATTAATATTTTAAGGCAAATAACAATTATTTTTCTTGGTTATTAGTTCAATTTTTTGTGTGGTTGACTAAAGAAATTATTCATTTTTCGTTGAGTGTGGTCTATCTGGACCAGACCAGACCGAACCAGACCGCACAGGCGTGGTCTAGACCGGACCGTATAGTCTATGGTCTGGTCTGTGGTCTATACTTTAGCCTCTCGGTCTAGACCCTAGACCGTATATATGGTCTGGTCTGGACCAGACCGCACCGTTTCCCAGCTTGCACTCAATTCATGTATATATATTAAAAATGTTATTATTGGAGTTCGAACCTTGGTCACTTAAACGAATAAACAACATTGTAACCAACTAGGCTACATTTTATTTATTGTTATTACTTTGATTAAACTCTAGGAATATAGTTGGTAATGATGCTTCTATATTTATATTTTGTCTTAAGTTATTTATAATTTATATTATATAGAAAGAGATTAGTTCTGAAATCGAAACTCAAGTAGTATTGATTCAAACATTAATATTAAATTGTATGTGTTGTTTAGTTTAGACAAAATACAGAAGTGTAACCAAAACATTGACCTTTGTGACGAGTATAATCATTTTTTTGTGACCAATCTACACATAATATAATGATAAAATTGGAAAAAGAGAACTCAATTTCAAATTTCGTGGCCTGAGAGTGATTCTAGAAAGCTCTTCTTCGTCTTAGTGTCACAAAAAATTATCATAATTGGGTTTAATGTGATGTTCATTAAGCCATAATTGGTTGTGATTATTATTTTTGTTTGAAGAGACCATGGTTCAAATCTTAATGTTATACTTTTTCATATGAAGTAGATAATAATTGTAATGACAAAAATACTTTTCCGACTTTCACTCTTGCTTCACGAAATTTGAAATAGAAAATCTTAAAACAATGAATATATCTTATAGACAGAGCTTCTTCAACCAAGTAGGAATGGTATTTTACATGAAATTATAATATCTCATAGAAAGTGATTAATTGTGAAATTGGAACTCAAGTAACATTGATCAAACATTGAATAATAAATTGTATGTGTAGTTTAGTTTAGACAAAATACATATGTGTAGCCAAAACATGGATCTTTGTGACAAAAATAGTAATTTTTTTGTCACAAATTTACACATAATATAAAGATAAATTGGACACTAAGACGAAAAAGAGCTTTCTAGAATCACTCTCAGGCCACGAAATTTGAAATTGAACTCTCTTTTTCCAATTTTATCATTATATTATGTGTAGATTGGTTACAAAAAAATTATTATACTCGTCACAAAGGTCCATGTTTTGGTTACTCTTCTGTATTTTTTCTAAGCTAAACAACACATACAATTTAATATTAATGTTTGAATCAATACTACTTGAGTTTCGATTTCAGAACTAATCTCTTTCTATATAATATAAATAACTTAAGATAAAATATAAATATAGAAGCATCATCACCAAACATATTCCTAGAGTTTAATCGAAGTAATAACAATAAATAAAATGTAGCCTAGTTGGTTACAATGTTGTTTATTCATTTAAGTGACAAAGGTTCGAACTCCAATATTAACATTTTCAATATATATACATGAATTGAGTGCAATGACAAAAATGACATTCCTAGAATCACTATCAGGCCACAAAATTTGAAATGTGAGAATTCCAACCCATGTTTTGCCTTTATGTATTTTGTAGATTAATTTAATCTTAATATTTGTGATATTTGAAATATTTTATGTATGATTTAGAAGTATAATTATTATTTGTGACATCAGTTGTAGTTTATTTAAATGTTGTTTTTCAGTCAAAATTGAATATTGGGTGCATTTATGACTGTTGTTATCTTGGTGTAGTAAATAGGTAGAAACTTAATCATTATAATGCATATAACTATACCTAGGCACATGGTCGAGCTAGCACGACACATTTAGAGCATACCATGAAGACAATATATATATATATATATATATATATATGGATCGGCATGAATGCTTCATGGGTTGTACCAGACTTAAAGAGCTCGCACTCACAGTCTTTATTGGTGAACTCATGTTTTATGGAGAAATGCGTCTCATGATAAAATTTAAAAATGAGAGTTTCCTTTCAAATTTCGTGGGCTTAGATTGATTCTACGAACCTCTTTTTCGTCATAGCGTCAAATTTATCTTCATATTATGTGTAGATTTGTCATAAAAAATTACTATATATGTCATGAAGACCCCATATTTTGGCTACACACATGTATTTTATCTAAACTGTACCACACATACAATTTAATATTTAATGTTTGAATCAATGTTACTTGACTTCCAATTTCATAATTAATTACTTTCTATAAGATATAATAATTTGGTTTATCTTCTTGAATTGTAAGCATACACTTAGCGAAGATTTGAAAAGCAGAGGAATTTTCCATCACGGTTAGCTAGCCTATTAAGTCTTCTGAAAAGCAAAGTTTAATACGTGATTTATAATTTTTTATAACCTATAAAATGACGGGTAATCTTAAAATTGCAACTGACACGCCAAAACACAACACCAATCTGCGACCAAGTGTAATCGCAGACCGGGAATGCAGTAAAGTGGCAAGTTATATTATCAACCCGGGGTCTAGATCTACTGCTTAGTAAGTGATTATCTATTATCTAGCCAACTAAGTTAAGTGTTTGTTGTTTAAAGCAAAAGCAGAAAGAAATCAGGAATTCGTACGGTTTTCTCAAGCAAAGAAGAGTCACTCGGGAATGAGTCCCCCTACCTCCTTAGTTAGGTTTCAATTGTAATTTCCCTGGGTTGATTTACTGTTGATTAGACTGCGGAAGATCCGACAGTAGCTTGGAATCTCTTAAGCTGACCAAGCCCTCTCAGACTAACTACCCGGCAGACGACTAGTCTTCACCGGGATAGAAAGCTGAAGCAGTAAGAACAGAACTCCACTACTGGAATTGAATTCCAATACAAAGCAGTAAACTGGCTAACTCTCGTATAGCCAATCCCCTACTACCGAATGATGAGGCTCTAACAACCTAATCATATTCTATCTATCTCAGGTTGCAGCAGAAATCAGGAAAAGCTGATCAGACTTCAATTGACTCAATAAACATGCATCATTCGATTAAAACCAAGCAGTAATATCATCCCAAGTCATTACAATCAAATCCCTAACACATAGAACTAGGGTTCTTCATACCCAAGTGAGAGAAGGGTTCTACTCCATAGAGAGAGAGAGGGAAACAGAATACAGAGTAGTCATACTCATAACGATGAGGAAAATCTGCTCTGGGATGATGATTTCCACTCCTATGACAATCTCCAAGCTCGATTTGATGAAACCCAGCTCCAAGATAGCTTCTAGGATGTGTTCTTCGTACTTTCTCTCTCTAGGGCTCTGTTTTTGCTCTCAAAACTCGATTCTCCCACTTTCAGCCCGAAATTGGGTAAAAACCCAGAAATTCCCGACTCACACGGGCAGGTCCACACGGCCGTGTGGCATACCCAGTTGCCCGTGTGACTTCAAAACGCCGCGTTCCGATTAGTTGCACTTCAGGCTTCCTACACGGCCAGGGTCACACGGCCGTGTAGCTCACCCAACCTGGCCGTGTGAAGCCTCGCAAAATCTCACACGGCCAAAGTGCACCTTCACACGGCCGTGTGAATATCAGGTCTGGCCGTGTGAAGGCTCGCACAATCTCACACAGCCAAAGTGGTCACTTGCACGGCCGCGTGGCTTCTGGTTGTGCCCGTGTGGCTTCCTTTTTGACTTGCCTCGCGCCCGATCTTCGTCCAATCGACCCCGAACTCGCTCCTAAACCTTCATTCACTTGCTAGGACCTGAAATATCGCAAACAAACACAACCTAGCGTGAAATCGGCCTAAAACACGAGAATTACCATCTCAAACGGCTCCAGAATAGGGGTAAAAACATGTGCAATTAACGGCTTATCAGCAACACAAATTTCAATGCTTGAAATACTACATATCGAATTGCAGTATTGAATATGCAAAAGAGGTAGAATTTTTTAAATAAATATAAATTTTCAGAACTACTACGAAACAATAATATTTTGTACAAACTATAGGTGATTGGTTCTCTAAAATTTTAGTATGGTAAATTGTTAAACATTAAACCTCTTACTAATCTGGCATGAATGGACCCGACAATAATGACACGATATTGGGTTTAATGTGATGTTCATTTAGCCATTTTTGGATGTGTTGATCAATTTAAGGGCATTAACATTATACAATTTTTACTCTTTATAATAATTAATTTAATATTAATATTTGTGATGTTTGAAATATTTTTGTATGATTTGGAGATATACTTATTATTTGTGGCATCAATGGTAGTTGGTTCAAATGTAGTATTTTATCAGGTAGTCAAAATCAAATACTGGATGCATTTATGACTGTTTTTTTATCTTGGTGTTGCGAATAGGTAAGAACTTAAATATTATAATGCATATAACTATACCCAGGCACAGTTAGAGATGCCATGAAGTCAATGTATATGGATCGGTCCTATACAAGCATGAATGCTTCAAGGGTCGTACCAGACTTAAACTTCAAGAGCTTGCGCACAATTGCGAACACCACACAGTCTATATTGGTGAACTCATGTTTTATGGAGAAATGCGTCATTTGAAAGGAATAAGCGGTCATCTGTTCGCCAGGTTTCAGGTCCTTTGATTCACACTATCAACTGTGAATGGAGAAGAAGCATTTTGAACCCAAAATTGGAGAATTAATTGGGATGTTTTCAGGTTTCTCTCGATTCCAGGCGCTGGGAAAAAAAGAGGAAGGGAAAGGGAGAGAGTGGTGAGATACAAAGCTCAGAGAGAGATAGATGGAAGAACAAACGAAAAAATAAAGAGGATTATCAAGGACCTGCTGGGCAAGTGTAGCCATCACCTTCTCATCCAGCCTAATCCACACCTCTGTTGATATGACCTCGAGGATCTAAGCCCTCGAGTATGATTAACTTAGCGGTGGAGGGTAATACCTGCTGGCATCTCAAAGCAAGCCCATCGTTCGCCGACTTGAGAAGGAGCTCGCCGATTGGAGAAGGAACTCACCGGATCGATCTTCTCTCCCTCCGCTAGAGGAAGAAGAGGCGGATGTAGCAGCTTCGTTCGATGGGGAGGTCGAGTTTGGGGGGAGGCTGGGAGAAGAACGATGGGAGTTGGGGTTAGCAAAACGACACCGTTGGTCTAAGTGAACAAAATGGGAAAAAAGTGGTTGAGGGATCGAACGTTGGGCTCATTAAAAGGAATGGGGGCGTAACCCGTTGGGCAACGTGGAAAATCCGTCTCTCATTTTCCATCAAACAATCTTTTATTGTTTTCGACTGCCTCTTTTATTTCTCATGGTTTTTTCCAACGATAATGAAATTGCAAGTGAACATGTTTCTTACCATTTGAATTTTTATTTTTGTTGTCACATAAAAAACAGAAAACAAAATGGCAAGTGAACGGGACATAAGAGAGAGTGAGAGGACATATTTGAAAGAGGGGGAAAATGAGGTAGTTGAAATAATTGTCCTTCTGCTTTGCTTAGTGGGTATTCTTAGCCCTATTGAGTTTTGATTTATTTTAGGAGATGACATTATATTTGTAGATTTTTTCCATTTCAATTAAGGGGTCATTTGAAAGTTGCGATTGTTTTGTTGAGATTGTTATTATAATGTATTGTTTAGAATGCATCATTTTTTTTTATTTTTTAGTAGAAACAATATATGGATTGCATCTGTGATGTGACAGAAACTATCACTCAAAATGAGTGATTGTTATATCTCAACTTTTAGTTGTGATTGTTGAGATAGTGGAGTTGGGATTGTTTTGTCCCAACTTTTAGCTTATGTGACATACACGATGCATCTTATTCGACAATACATATATAATATTGTACATGCATTCACAACAAAACAACTATTTAACAATCGAACTTCCGAACGACCCCTTAAAATCCTAAATCAATATTATCATTTGGATGATTTTTTTCTTAATACGACTATGGTAATTTCTCAAATTTAAGGGTATTTGATAATGTCAATATTTTAGTGGTTTTTTATTTAAAGTTTGAATTGAAAGATCGTACGTACTAGCGATTCGACCATAAAACTTCACACCATAGGCTAAATCGATACGTGATAATTAGCAATATGAAACGGTTGAACCACAGTAAAATTATGATTTCAATATACAATACTCTACAACCAAAATTTTGATACTAATACAATCATTTGGTTCAAACAATTCTTTTACGTGGTAACAAAAGTTTTAAGACACATTTTGAACTATCTATTGCAAAAAAGCATAAGTTAGTTAGCGATAATGAGAATATGTGATCTCATTCAACTTCTATATTTTAGAAATAAATGTATGTTACTTATACCCTCTACCCTCGCTCATTCATCAAATTAATGAGTAACATATATTTCATGGATATGATTTTCATAAGCTTTTATTTATTGAATTATTTCATGAAAAAAAATATTTGTTGCATGAAAAAAAGAATGTTCTTTATTGGGAAAAACTTAAAGGACATACTAAACTCTATGAAAGACATTTTCTTTCATCTTAAAGGTTGATTATGTATGTATTATGAGAAACAACTCTAATATTCAACTATATGGTTTAATTAATTAATGAATGACAATTAGTTATATTTATTTCTTTGTTCATTCAATAATTATAAGTAATACTTATATTATATATTTTTTTCTCTTTTCATGGAGGTCTAAACACATTATGCATAGTTGGATCACTTTCAAATATGTTATATGCAAATTAAGATAGAAAATAATCATTTTATGCATTTCAAAACATCTATTATATATCGTATTTCTCGACAATATTCTTCCGGCCAACGGGCCGAACCCTATGCTAGTTAACTCTATAAGACCATCTCCATCCCATTGCTTATACCTATTGCTTATTTAGTTGGATCCTAGGTGGAACCACTTTTAAGCAATTGCAAGGATGTGGGGGGTGCTTTCTTATTTAGCAAGATTGCTAAATAAGAAATCATCATGCAATGCCACCTATGATATCTTTTATTTTTCAATTACTTTTTCTTTCTTTGTTATGTGGTAAGAAATTGTATGGGTCCACTATTGGCAATTGCTTATTGGTTTTAGGGATGTAGGGGGTTTGGAAATGATTGAATATGATTTTTGTTTGATTGATGATGTAGCGATAAGGGCCCACTTTAGAAATTGCTTATTGATTGCAGAGTTGTAGATGTTCTAAGGGCCCACTTTAACATCTCCATCTCATTGCTTATTGAGTGGAATCCTATGTGGCAATAGCTTTAAGCAATTGCAAGGATATAACACTTCTTTCTTATTTAGCAAGATTGCTAAATAAGCAATCCCCTTTGCAATGCCACATAAGCAATTGGGACCCACACATTCATGCACTCAACTTCTTTCTTTTTTCTTTCTTTCTTTTCTATCCACTTTGTACACATAAAATGTTAAACTAATAATTCTTGTGCTTATGATTTGTTTAAGTTGTTAATAAATTAAAATTAAAATTATATTGAACATGAAAACTTAATACAAAGATGTATAGTTGAAGAGATTTGGAATCGATTTGGAGGAGAGGAAGATGACGAGTAGTCTAGTATTTTTTTTGCTTTCATTTTGAATTTTGAATTTTGTTTTGCATTTTTTGTATTTTATTATGTAATTTTTCTTTATTTCTATTTGGTGTATGTTATGTATTTTGTGTTTATTGAATTTTCAAAAGTCTATTATCTATTATGCAAATGTATTATTAAGGAAAAGAATATGTAGTAGGTCCCATCAATTGCAATTGCTAACCTATTATAGGGACGAAGGTGGTTTGAAATAGTTAAATTGAATAATTGTTAAAATTAGTGATGTAAATGTGAGGTCTGATGTCTAACTTATTGGAGGGATGAGGATGGTCTAATAGTTGGCACAACTTGTGCCACGGCACGCACGATCCATTTCTTTTTTGTTTCTTTCCTTTCAACTTTTAGTTACTGACACGATCCATTTCACAGAAGACAGCGAAATAGCAATTAAATTATGACGACGGAGACAGATACACGAAGAAAGTCAAGGGAGGGAGGGAGAGAGTTCAAATGAGTAGTGGATACTGGATAGACACGGTGACGGTGCTCACTCGGTCTCGGATTCTAATTCCTCACTGATCCATTAAACACAACAATTAACCGAAAATCGCCACCACGTGTTCCGCTGTCTGTGGGAGCCCGGTGGAGATCCAAACGCTCATCACTCATCAGCCAACCTCACCATCGCCATCGCCATCGCCATCGCCATCGCCATCGCCATCCTTCACTTACGATAACGAACTAATCTAGCAAGTGCAATACGGAAACGGTACTGGCAATGGCGGGCTCGCTACACTGATTGAGCGAAAGGAAGTCCATGGAAGCTTGCCGATCCTTTCTCTCTTCGCTTCCTTGTTGAATCTCTGAATTGTACTGCCACTATTCCCTCCTGTTGAAGAGAAGGGACAGAATGGAGAGTCCTCTGCTGGGAGAGACTAGCGACTCCAGCTACCAGCGGCCGGAGCACTTCTACCGCCGCGCCGACGCCATCACCTACGGCTCCAATTTCCAGAAGGCCGCTGCTCTCGTTGATCTGGTTTCCTTCCCCTCTCTCCTTCACTCACTCACTCACTCCCATGCCGCCTCCTTGGATTTGAATCTGGATGTCCTTTCTGTCTTTTTTTCCGCTTTGCTTATGATCATAAATTGTTTTTAGTCTGCTTGGTCTTCGATTGAGTTCTGGTAATGGCGGCTTCTTATTCTTGTGTTTGAGAAAGAATGCGGCGCTCAATTTTGCAGGCGGAAGATGGCGTTGGTTTGCCTGAGCAAATTCTTGACCATTCAAGCTTTGGAACTGCTGCCAAGTACTACTTCGTGTTTATCAAGTTCGACTTCATCTGGACGCTTAATTACTTTGCTCTCATTCTCTTGAACTTCTTGGAGGTATGGTGTTCCCGCCTGCAACTTCCTTTATTTAACCTTTACACTGCTGAAATGGAGCTTACGGTAATTGACTTTCCATCACTTGCTTTTGTTCCTGGTCCAGAAACCGCTGTGGTGTGCAAATTGTGCTGATGATTGCTGCAAAGACAGAGGTTACTTCTATCTTGGACAGCTGCCTTACTTGAACACTTTGGAGACCCTTATCTATGAGGTATGAGGAAACACGCTTTTCAGTTGGCTTATGAGGAAACACGCTTTTGTCACCTCTGCCTTTCTGCCATGCTGCATTCCTCTACCTGTGAGCTTGGGTTCCGTTTATCATGTAAGATCCAGAGAGCTCTTTCTAAGTAGTTCTTCTGAGCCGGCTGATTTTATAGGGTCCATTGTGTTAATAATAGCTCTAAGGAGGTTGATGCGGTATTCAGAGCCAGAGGTGACAAAAGAATTCGTCGAGTGTAATACGAGTGTTGCCTGCATCATTGTGTTTTTCATACTCAGACAATTCCTCATGCCTAATGGCAGTTTGCTTACAGTTCATGTTGTCCCATAATAGCTTGAAACCATTAGTGGTTACATCCATAGATAATCTCCCCCATCTTCTGAAATTATTTTGTTGGGAGTTAAAGCTGCTTATCCAAATGTTCTGTGTTTTTATAATAATTATATAAAGGGAAGGATTTTTCTGTTTACTCCGGTAGTTGAAATTTTCTTACCGCTCACCTGTGTTTACTTCCTCCCCTCAAGATATTACTATGCTAGAATATTTCTACCATGCCTACAGCTGATTGGGTAGAAGTTCTAATTGGAAACCAGCGACATTCTGGACAATTTATGTTCATCTATTCCATTGAAGTGCTACGAATTCCAGATTGAACCACTTATTACTTGGTGCGATCCAGAGCGAGTGATGCAAAATTGTATATTTGTTTCAGCAACCATGATTACAGATATGCAAATGGAATTTGAATATGATTGAATGCATCTGCAGTGTTTGATTTCCTCTGAGTATTCATACTTGAATTTTCTAAGCCAGCAACCTTTTGCTGATATTTCATTCATTTGGAAGGTTCTAAACATATAAGGTTATATAGAAGATTCAGTCAAATGAACTCCATTATACCTGCTACTACTCTGATCTGAAACTGAAAGCATAACGCAAGTAACTCAATTTCTGAACCTGGTACAATGACCTCAGACACACGTCTAAAATTTCGATACACTGGAATGTGTTTGCAGTGACTTTTCTAGTTTCAGACACTTTATAGTTTATACTGTTTGTCATCTCTTGGTTCCTCGGACATGTTTACTTTTGTGATCTGGCCTTATGGAACTAACTGAATTTCTGCTTTACTGTGCAGGTCATAACTTTCATTATACTCATAGCTCACATTTTCTTTCCACTTTTATATGAAGGCCCCCGGATATTCTGGAAAAATCCTTTCCATTGGTTTAAGGTATTTAATCCTTATGCTCCGATTCTGCTTGTCTTTCTGGGGTTTGTTTCTTTCCTTTTTTAAGTCAAGCTGCATGCTTGTTTCTTATTCTTGATATTTGTTCAAGAATACAAAAAAAGTTTTGGGTGAGTGTCAGATGTGAGCTATGTCTGGCATGCCATTGTAAGACGAAACATCAAATATGTTTTTTCATCCTTCCAAAGCTTTTACTTGTTTTGCAGATCAGCTATCTCTAATTCTATTCCTTACCTTTTGAGAAAAATCTAATATTGCAGCTTCTTCATTTCAGGTTGTTTGCCTTGCAATTCTGGTTGCTGATTTACTAGTTTATGGCCTCTACTTGTCACCTGTGGCCTTCAGTGTTCTTCCTGTCAGGATTGCGCCTTATATACGAGTTGTCTTTCTCATTCTGAGTATCAGGTATGCTGTGCTAAAATTAACATTTTCCATTGTTCCCATGGTATCATTAATGGAATATACTGTTCCAATTGTTGCACATTTCCTATCTTTTCTCCGAGACTCATGATTTGACATGAGGACAAATTGATATACAAATCTATCGTCTATGATTCTATTATTGTTGTAAGGAAAACATCGTGAGAGTATTATGTTCTTATACTATGATTTTCTCTGAGAAAACTCAGACTCGTGATTTGAGATGTGAAGGCAAATTAATATACAAATCTTTCGTCTATAATTCTATTATTGTTGTAAGGAAAACATTGTGACAGCATTATTTTCTTATGATAGTTATGACACCTGTATGTGCGGCCGTCATTATGATGATGGTCCTAAAAAGTTGAGGATATAGCTGGTTGTTCATTATGTACGAGATATTGCTTGCTGTATGATTTGAACCATGCAAATGAAGTGCAGTTTTATTCAGTGCTCTTCCATTTTTCTGGTGTCTATTACATCAGGTTTGATGAATTTATGCATACAGGCTTCTTTCTGTGTAGCTCTTGTAGCTTTGTATTTTTGTGGGGTTTTAACCTTACTAATACCTTATGATATTTTTTTGTGAGAAAATAATTGCGATTGCAACTGGCTTGATACATTGATACTTAAATTGGGCTTCTAGAATGCAGATATTCCTAGGAGACTTGAGTAATGTGGTTACTGCTTCTCTGCTTATAGTTTTTGGTTTAATCTTGAAAGTGCATGATATGTTTAATGACGATCAGATGACTTGAATTGACATTATATTTTCTGATGTCATCAGGGACTTACAGAAGAGTATCGTGATTCTGGCTGGAATGCTGAGAACATACATAAACATCTTGGTCAGTTGGCTTACTACTTTAACTTATTTTGTGTCCATAATCAGTGTCAGATTTTCGGTTGAAACATGTATTTCCTAGGATTCTCAATCCTTTCTTTCGAGTTGCCAATATATCCTGCAGTTCAGAAGCACATGTGTTGTAATCTTCAGCTATAATCTCCTAAACCCTGATTGGTTTTCCTTGAATTGCAGGCTTTATGGCTTCTGTTTCTTCTGTTTTCTAGTTGGGTGGCCTTTGTCATGTTTGAAGATACTGAGCAGGGGAACACAGTTTTCACGTCATATGCAATCACATTGTACCAGATGTTTATCTTATTTACAACATCAAACAACCCGGATGTTTGGATACCTGCATATAAGTAAGTCTGCCATGAGCAGCTTCATTATCAATGTTCTTGCACAAACGTTTTGGGTATCCTACCTTAGTGATGCAAGTCTTGTGGCACCACCAGGACAGATAGTCATAGTAGTTGACCTTTCCGAAAGATTAATAAGTTCCAGATGTATCATATTGGATCCTGGACAATACCATAAAAGACTCGCCAAGATGCACGCACAAAGCCAAAGCCTATTGTGGTTCATGTGCAGATTCAACTTTTTATCATAATTCTGTCAGTAAGAAGTGACTATAGTGGTGATCTGTTTTGGAATCTTGTATGTGCAAACGAATGAGTATCTTTTCTGTCTTTTTCTTTGAGATGCCTCGGACCATAGTCTATTTATGCAAAATTTGTGAGATTTTTTATACTTATGCAACTTTTCAACCATCTCTTTATGTAACCAGTGATTGTTTTTAACCACCTAGGATCTAGTATCTCTTAGTTGCCCGCTTGTGTCAGTATTCATATACTCAGAATAGTTCAGCTGATTAATTGTTTCTCTTTTCCAGAGCTTCACGCTGGTACGCCCTTTTCTTTGTCCTCTATGTGCTGCTAGGAGTCTACTTCGTCACCAACTTGATTCTTGCCGTTGTATATGATAGCTTCAAAAATCAGGTATGCTGTTGAAGAAATTTTAAGTGGTCTTGCATAAAGTCTTGCCATCAGACCTGCTTGCTCTGGATTATCTAGGTGGGATGATCAGTAGTTTTTGTTATGCCTACATAAAGTCTTGCCATCAGACCTGCTTTCTTAAGTTTTCTGTGGTATTCATGGGGGTTGGGTTTCACCAACTGAAGGTGGTTTCTTGCCATACAAAGAAAAGTCATAATCTGCTTTTGGTGTAGCTCGTGAAACAAGTTGCCGAGGCAGACAACATGAGGAAAAGAACATTAATGAAAGCCTTCAGTCTCATTGATAAGTTTGTAAGTACGAGTGTTGTTATCTACGAAGAATTTTCTCATTTCTCTTATTTGGGACTGTGACTTCATTGTTCTATGAGGTCTATATGTCTGCGTGATCTATATATTAAGCCAAAATCTGCATGTTTTATGGATTTTCAAATTTTCTCCACCGGAGGTCTTTATTAAAGTAGGATAAACTACCATTTTGGGCCTTGAACTTAGCAACCTTTTAAATCAATCCTGGCACTTGAACTTATGTTAAGGGGCCTGAATAGAAAAGTTCATTGGTCAAAATGGTGCTGTAATTGGATTGGATAGTTACTCTCGATTCTCATCATTGACCTCTCACTCAAGGAAAAATAAAGGCATAAATACCAAATGTTACCAAGCAGATAACTTGAAAGAAATTATGTCTAAGTTGCAAGATCTTGCTACATAATCTTGTTCTGGTGCATAACCATATTATAACTGGTGTAAGGGTAACGCCTGGAACATAATAATATAATTGGTGTATGTGCTAGCCTTACTTTATAGTTATGACACCAAGATTACTGTTTATGGTATTCTTTCGCTTCCAGAGTATTTTTCACTTTATGGTCCTTTGGGTTTAAATGGCTTGTTATTATTATTATATTTACAGGACACTGTCTCCCCCCAATGTTTTCCTTTTTATGACACCGCCTCACATCTCCAATTTCCGTATATCTAATGGAGCTCATTGTTATTTATGGGACAGAATGTTGGTCATCTTGATAAAGAACAATGCATCCGTTTGTTTGAAGAGCTTAATCAGTACAGGTACTATTTCCGTAAACCATGTTTGTGTTTTATGTATATGTTCTTTGCTTTTACTTTCAAGTTCAAATTAAGCTGATGAATATCATAGCCATTTGTACCTGTTTAATTGTTACTTAGTTTTTTATTTATTTCTATGATTGACTTCCATTTTATATTTCCTTAGGACTTTGCCAAAAATATCAAGAGAAGATTTTGAATTAATATTCAGTGAACTGGATGATAGTGGTGACTTTAAGGTATATTCATTCTTCCAGCTACAATTATGATCAGACTTCACTTTTCGGTATTTCTGTCAATTATGTGGTGTTTATAGTTTATACGTGGGTTCCTCGATGCACCTTGGGGAAAATATGTGTACTGCTTCCTTGGGTTACCCAGTACTTTTTTATGTTTGAGAAGTGGTATGGTATCACTTTGTCTGGACTTCATCCTTTCATGTAATGATTTTCTGTCACTGGATTTCTTATTTTGGTCTTTCCCACAAGCAGATAAACTTAGATGAATTTGCCGACCTCTGCCATGCTATTGCTTTGAGATTCCAAAAGGAAGATGTTGTAAGTATTTTCCCTTCAAAATCTCTACAACAAGGACCTTCTCCCTGCCTCTCGACTTTGCTTTATCTACACTTTGGTTTCTGGTTGCAGGCATCTTGCTTTGAGTACTTCCCTACAGTCTATCATGCACCATTCTCAAAGAAGCTGAAGACCTTTGTGCGAAGCCCCGTATTTGGCTACATAATATCCTTCATTCTTGTGGTCAATCTTGTTGCTGTTATTATCGAAACAACGGTATGCACAAGCTTTATAGAGATCTCTATCTTGAAGGAACACTGCCTTACTTTCCTTTTCCTTCCAACATACAACTGTGAATTCCTACATGCTCATGTAAACTCTGCTTAGGTGAAATTAGTTGTTTAACAACTGGAAATCTGCGTACGAAAAAATTTCTTGAATTAATGACTTCGTTAGTCAAATGGAAACTTGCACATAGGCAATGTACCAGGTACTTTTTATAATATCTAGTTAATTTCCATGTTGAATTTTCTCATGGTTCCTTCCGAAGTCTTACAAGGAGTTGGGTTAATGTTGCATCCTCGTGGGTAGTCCTGAAAGAATCCATCTGCTTTATTTCGTATCCATTTTTAGGGAATGTGCGACTATCTGTTAGTTATTGTTCTAACAAATCCAGGTCAAGATGCTAATTCTGTGCTTAGGTGATACCTTAAGTAATTGATATTCTAATGAATTGCTCAAAAGATAGTATTATGGAACATTCATCCTGCTAGAGTGAACTAATTCTTAAATGGAGATTGGAACTTTGGCCCTACATCATCCTTCATTACACCAGGATGACAAAGGACTTACGGGTGATGACCCTTTCTTCCATCAGAGTTTCTCAACCTGAGCTAGCTCCCGCTTCGATGATTTTTTAGTTGTATGCTGCTGTCTGAAGATACTTATGTTAATCTTGTAATAATATCATAACATTATGAAGTATGGTTTATGCTGACCATTTGAAATGCCTTTTCTTGTTACTGCAAGTCTTCTCTGAACCTTGCTTGTAAACTTTTTTCCAGCTTGATATAGCAGACAATTCTGGTCAGAAAGCGTGGCAAATTGCGGAGTTTGTATTTGGTAAGGGCTAGCTGGATCATTTACTCTTCCTGTTTATTTGTTTTGGGAAGGTGGTTTTTTCTTATGAACATTGGTTATTGTAACGGTGTGGTTACAAAGGCCCTTATCTTCTCGTAAGCCAATTGAACTCTACCGCAAAGCCAGTGATTCTTAGGGAAATTGGGTCTGCTTGATTTTTTTCAATTATTATTTTAATTCAAACAACAGAGTTTTTAAAGAAACAGATGGCTCCATTTGTCAAAAGGGACATATGAGCCAGGCTAGTGTATATATGCTCAGTGGCAGGACGTAGGCATTTTCCAAACGAATGCGTAAGCTCAAGTAGAATCAGGTAACACACATTTAAGTGAAGCAGATGAATGGTCGGTAGCTCTTGCAAAAGTTGGTGTTTGGTTTGGAGGCCAACTTTGTTTGTATTAATGGTAGTTTAATAATCATTCAGTACTGCAAAAAAAAAGTTCAAATATCTTCCCCAACTTGTAGTCAGGGAAACTAGGGGGTGTATGCTCATGGATCCATGCCACTCAATTGTGTGAAATTTCACGTATTGTCATGCTGAACCACTATCTAATGGCTTACTTTTGGTACATCAGGGTGGATGTATGTGCTAGAAATGGCCCTGAAAGTTTACTCATATGGGTTCTCGAACTATTGGAGGGATGGCCAAAATCGTTTTGATTTTCTCATCACACTTGTCATCGGTAAGGAATCATTATAATCAATTGTTTAGTTATTACCCATAGTAACTTCTGTAGGCCCGTAAGTATTTTCGTAGCACCGTTTTCATATGCATCTGGGTAATAGAAGACCATTGATAGTATCTTAATTTAATGAAAAATCATGTTTTTTTCTTAATTTACTGATTATCTTTGGTTGGAAAGGATTATTTTGAATATGATGTCCTGCACATGGAAGACCAACAATTGTTCTGAACCATTGGTGTGCAGTTATTGGTGAAACTATAACATTTGCAACTCCAGATGGTCTAACATTTTTCACGAATGGAGAATGGTATGTACTATTACCTTGAGGATCATGTTGCTGTTCTACCTTCCCTCTTGGTGTGTGTTTTTATTGTCTTCTTGCATCCTGTCTTTCAGTTTATAAATACATTATGGTCTTCTTTCCTGTTTTCAGGATTCGTTACCTCCTACTTGCCAGAATGTTGAGATTAATAAGGCTGTTGATGTATGTTCGAACTTATCGAGCTTTTCTTGCCACATTTTTAACCCTCATTCCAAGTCTGATGCCATATTTGGGAACAATATTTTGCATTCTATGCATATATTGTTCTCTTGGGGTACAGGTATGCTGGCTACTCATTTTAGATTGCTGGTTATCCAGTATATTTATGTTGGGGCATAACAACAATCTTTTTGTAAATTTCCAGTCATAGGGAAGTGATGTGATTCGATCCTCTACACATATAATCTGTTTCCATTAATGGAACTGGTGCTGTTCACGTTTTCACTTGCACAGCATTGTTTTATATTTTGATTAACTTGGGAGGATAATCTGGAACCTATTGACGCTAATTTAACTATAGCTCAAGCCAAGTGTTTAGTGTATGTACCAATATTTGGGTGATCACTGGTGGTCTTAAGATTGCCGTTTGTTTTAATTTCAGGATCTTAAAGACATTCCAGGTGTATGTTCTATTATATTTGTGAAACAAGTTGTGAACTGTTTAACTAATAGTTTTTCATTTTCTAGATCTTTGGCGGAATCGTTAATGCTGGGAATCCAAACTTGGAGGCCACGGATCTTGCTGGAAATGAGTATCCTCTGGAAGAATGCAAGTCAATATTTTTTTTTATCTTAATATAAATATGACCAACATATGCACTTGGATCTTGATATACAGTTCTGGAGGTGCTCAAATTTTCACAATTCCTGCAACTGTCTTGGCATATGAACTTACTTCATCCCCAGTTTTTCTTGACTAATATCAGTTACTTGCTTTTCAATTTTAATGACTATCCGAATGGGATGGTGACCCTCTTTAATCTGCTGGTTATGGGAAATTGGCAAGTCTGGATGCAGGTATTGTCACTATTACGCATTTTCTGTCACCATTTTCGCAATTGTGGGTTTCGCAATTATCATCATCTTATTTACTGCGTGTACCTTATATCTAGTCCAATTACGTTTATTTACTGTGTATACCTTATATCTAGTCCAATTACGCCTTCTGTTTAATCTTTATTTCCACCCTATGAATAAGCAAATTCTGGGATAAGCTCTTTCATCTTCTGTAAATGGACTGTAGAAAGTAGAATTACCAATCTATGTTTCAGTAAATAAATTACCAAACATTGGATGCATCATGAAATGCTATCAATTAATGAATTTCAACTTAGTTGCTAAACTGAAGATTCACCTGTTAATTTTATATGGGAAAATGTATCCTATTGCTCTCAAATTCTCAGACAATGAATTCTCTGAAGTCCCTTCTATAGTCCTGTAAGTGAGGCCCTTTTTTGTCTTCAATTAGTCATATTGCCTAGTAGCAGCGTTTCTTTTAGCATCTGGCAAGTAATTGGAAATATCATGTGTAGTAATGTTTATTATTTTGGTGAACCAGAATGGGATTATAGAAAACAAGCACTAAATTCATTAACAGACATTTCCTGGGAGATGTTTGCAAGATTGAAATTTTTCGAATTGTATGTTCTTAATAAGTATTTTTTCTGTATAACTAACCATCTGTTCATTTAATTCCAGAGTTACACTGAATTGACGGGGAGCCGTTGGACTGTTGCTTATTTCATCAGCTTCTACCTAATTACTGTTCTGTTGCTCTTGAATTTGGTATGTGCTGTTTGGTACAATTCACTTTCGGGATATACAATTGTTTTCTCTTTATGCTTTGAAAATTTCATAGTAGGTAACAAATGTTAGTATCAAAGAAACAATATTTTTGTTCTCTGTTCAGCTGCATATTGTTTAATAGTCATGCTCATTATTCACCTCCTAGTGGTATTATCACGTGTGTAATTGTCAATTTCAATGGCAATTTAGGTTGTTGCTTTTGTCTTGGAGGCGTTCTTCGCTGAAATGGAACTTGAAGCATCAGAAGAGAATGATGAGGTACTTAAGCTTCTTGTTTATATGAGAAATAGAACTTGATGGTCAACATCGGCATAACCTTGATAAACGTTTTGTAACTTGCAATCCAGGAGCCCAGCACCACAAAGCCCCGTTCCCGATATTTAGGGTACACACTATTTGGTCTATTCATCTAAGAAAAAGCTGCTATCTTTGTTTATCGTTTCTGAATACGAGAACTAAGAAATCAGTTGTGGTTGTTGCAGCACTAAAACTCGAAGTCAGAGAGTTGATATACTTCTCCATCATATGTTGAGTTCAGAGCTGAGCGAAACAGCCGCCTGCTGATTGACTTGTTATATCTGTGTACTGTGGTTAGTGAATCAAACCAAACTTTTATCTGATTCATTTACCGCTGTCTTGAGGTAAAGCAGCCTGCAAATCCTCAGGATATGTTTGCAGAGCTCTGCAAGATGCTTGTATTCATTATTATACGCTTCACGTTGCATGTCGGACTGAATCTTAAGCTTTGTGGTTTGTCGTTGCAGGCCATTTTTGTGGTGTTTTTCGGCAAGACAATCAGGTTTCTGCCGCGTGCTTCCTGCTAGAAGTGCTGGTTTCAACAATTCTCTCAGTCGTTCACAGAGTACACGCACAACAAACAAGCATAGTCAGGTTTTAACCTTTTTGGAGAAGCACGAACATCAGCTGTAACGCTGCCCGTAAAGCAACCTTGCATTCGCAACTTAGAACTCCATATACATATTTGTGGTTCTGTATGATATGAGCTTGAACGTCTGTCAATTATTTAATGGGGTTAATTACATAGTTGGTCACTGAAATTACTAAAAATGTTCGGGTTTGGTCACTAAAAATATTTAATTCCGTTCGTTGTCACTAAAATTTCAAACGATTCAAGTTTGGTCACTCTTCGTTACCTGCTGTCAACCTCCGTTAGCACCGTCAGTTTTTTGCTGACGTGGCTAACAGAAGTGTCTACTCAGCTATTTTTAACAAAAAAAGAAAAAAAATTTAACCCAACCCGCCACCTCATTAAAAACCCACCATGTTAGATTGTCCTACTCAACCCATGACCCAACCTTTCTTTCTTGATCCACCCAACCTAAAAAATATTCCAATTAATAATTATACAAATTTACCAAACAAATCATCTTCACAAACCCTATTCATCCTCTCCCGTCACTCCGATTTGCCTTGCCACAAAACTGATCTCGCCGCCGTCCAATACAACGTCGGAACTGCTACGCCTAACCTTTTACTAATATCTCAATTACACTAACTTAACCCGACCCTTCAACTTCTCGCCGCCCACTCCGCCTAAACCCCCTTCCCTGCTTCATTTGATTGGGAAAATCCATCTCATTTCAATTTTTTTTCCTTTCTTGGCAATGGGGTGGGTTATATACGAAGAAGAAGAAGAAGAGGGAAGATGAGGGGAGCATTAGAAGATCAGAATCTAGAGGGAAAGAGAAAGGAATCCGGCGAGGGGAATAGAAGAAGACAAAGAGAGAGAGAGAGAGAGGAAGAACTCGAATCAGATATCAAGCATGACATAAGCAAACTTGGGGCTCGACCAAGAACTCGAATCTCACATCGACGGGCGGCAAAGAACTCAAATCTCGGTCGCCGCAAGGCATAATTGGAGGTAGAATTGGTGGCGGTCTCCTCGACTATCCTTCTCCCTCCGACTCCAGCCGCCCTTGTCCCTCTTCCTCCGCCTCCGTTGTCGAAATCATGGCAACTATTCTTCTGAACAATAGCAAGCATGGCTTGATCCACCGTCCTCAACGCTGTACAACGCTATGAAGAAGACCGACGTCCGGGACACGGTTGGATGGCAAACGTTGTCGTTGGCTGGCGTGGAGTAGTTTTTTGGGGAAGAAGACCGATGTATGTTTGCGATTTGATTTGGGATTTGAGAGAAGAGGGATTTTTTCCAGTTGGGTCAACAAGAGGAAGAAGAGGAAGGGTCAGGTCAGTGGTTGGGTTGGGTTGGTTTCTTATGTGGCTGGTTTTAATGAGGTGTTGGGCCTGATTTTACTTTGTGGGTTAAAATTAGCTTATTAGGCACTTCTGTTAGCCACGTCAGCAAAAAACTGACGGCGTTAACGGAGGTTGACGGAAGGTAACGGAGAGTGACCAAACTTGAATTGTTTGATTAATTTTAGTGACCACAAACGGAATTAAATATTTGTAGTGACCAAACCTGAACGTTTTTCGTAATTTCAGTGACCAACCATGTAATTAACCCTTATTTAATGTCTGTTGGTTTAATGAAGTCATGCGCATAACTGGAATATGGGCGTTCTATAACCTGGTTTTGGCCCTTGTGTTTTGGTCGTTGCGATAGTGAAAATGACGAGTTGGATCGGATTGCCAACCTACTGCCTAAAAAAGAAGGAAAAGGAAGAGGATTATACGTTATTGAGTGTGCAACTTGATAGTGTTGGTGGATCGGGAATAAAGAGTTGGCAGTAAAATGGTTGGACTGTGAAAAAGAAGGTTTGGAAGATTCCTGGGTTGGTAGTGGAAACAGGATTTATGCTCCTTGGTGGGTGGGTTTGCATTTCCATGAATGATTTCGGTCAGCTTAGATTGTGATGTTAATATTCCTGTGTCCATTATTAGTGGATAGTGGTTATCAGTATTACTACCCCTGTTGGTAGTAGTATAGTAGGGCTTGTGTCTTGTGAGGACATCCTAGGCATCCCACAGCCATAATAAAAGATCTTCAAGGTTGAAATAGATAATATCTACAGGAGAAAATTGAGAATCACTATCTGTGCTAATATTTTAAAAAATGGATTAAAAAGCAAAGGAGATATCATATGGTATGGAGTTGGTAACAAGAGGTATGAAATAAATTCTCAAAAAATATTTAAAATGGATCTTCTTTTGTAGAGCACGACGAACTTATTCCATTTGTGCAAAAAAAATTAAAATCCAAGTTAGAACGAAGAAGATAATAGTCTATTAAAAAACTAGGAAAAATAAAAACTTTTAATTCTCAACCCTTATATCTGCAATCCACTTAAAAGGAAGGGTCCATATTTGATTACTTAAGTTAAGCACCATAAGATTAAGATCAGGTGACTAAAGAGGGTTGCCTTAGTCACATGACTAAGTCAATCTCAGCCACACAACCTTATTTAAATCCTATGTCTATAATTCACTGAATTTAATAAAAGGCAACAAAGTAATTATTCATTTAATAATTATAGTTAAAAGAATAAAAACAAAAGAGTTGTTGACATTTTTCCTCCTATTGTGTGTTGTGGAGAAAGAGAAAGAATTGGGTGTTGCGGGGAGAGGGGCGGATCCGAAGAGGGATGATGATAGTGGTCATAAAGGAGGAGATAGAGAAGGCGGCGGCCGTGGAGTAGGAAAAGAGAGAGATGACGCCGGACATGGAAAGGGGGGGGGGGGGGGAGGGGAGAGAGAGAGAGAGAGAGAGAATGATCGTGGAGGAGGAGAGAGCGACGACAGTCATGGAGGAAGAGAGAGAGACAACATGGGCGGCTTTTTTTCGTCGGCGGTGACTTTGTCCTTCTAATTTGTTATTTTTGTCAAGCTTGTAATGTTCTATGACAAATTTTTATTCATTGTATTTTGTAATGTTTGTATGTCTAGTTTGTATACTCACTGTTATAATTTGTATACTTTGTATTTGTAGTTTTGTAATACAAGTCTCATCGGTTTGTAGTGTAAGTAGTGGTTTTTTGTAATATTTGTATACGTTTATTACATGATTTGTATAACTTTTGTAATCTTTTATGTATACTTTGTGTTGTTTGTTAGTATACATTATAATTTGTAATGTTTATTTTTCTAGTTTGTAATGTTTGTTCTTTTGGTTTGTAATGGTTGACATTATAGTTTGTAATGGTTATCAATCTTCTTCTTTTTTTCCTCGAGTAATGTCAAGACAATAGTTAGAAAGAACCACTACCCACAATCTCTCCCCAACCCACTAACAATTCACTCTACAAAATCAAAATAAGCTAACTCTAATAGAGACAGCAATAGGGCCTTAAGTGACACTCTATGAGCAACCCAGTTGACAGTCCGCGGAACCGCACTAAAATATATACAATGAGAAAAAGACTCAATTAAAATGCAACAAAATCAAAAGATGAGACCATCAATGGAATCCTTCACCACATCAAAGCTGAGCTGACGGATTGCAACTGCTGCATCGGCTGTGAGGATGACATGAGACAAACTTCTTGAAGCTGTATAATATGTTGTATAATATTTATAGGGTTTATTTGTAAACATCATAATTTGTAATGAAAAGAGAGTGACCATGTACCCAAAGCTAGGGGTGTACATGGGTCGGTTGGTTTGGGTTAAACCATGTTAATCACCCGACCCATGCACTACTGTTTGGGAATTATCAAACCCAAACCCACCCAAAAATATTTAAACCCTACGGTTTGTTTCTAATTGGGTTGGGTCGGGTTGGCGATATTTTTAAGTAAAAACCCAACTCAACATAAAATGTATAATTATTATACATCATAAAAATATTTTATAACTAATTAAAATTTCAAACTAATAAACTGAGGTGAAAGGTATCAAAATTCACAAATGTTATTCGAATTTTAATATAATGTGATTTACTTCAACATATGTCTAGTTTTTTTCACGATATTTGCTGAAATAGGCTAAAAAGGTTATAAACAAACGCATCTATAATATATTATTCTATTAAAATTGTACACAAGAAAAATGATTATGTGAATCATAACTATATTCAATTTATGTCTAAACTTTTAGTCGAAGAATGCATTAGATTAGGGAGACCATGATAGGAAAACATGGCGAAATATCTTAATTTTCTCATAAGTATGGCTATATACGACATAAATATTTTTAGATATGAACTCATACTAATAGTTGGAACACGGGTTGGGTCGGGTTCTACGGGTTGTGTAATCCAAAATCCAAACCCAACCCAAAAGAGGCGGTTTGTACAAAAGAAAACTCTCACCCAACCCAAAACCTTCGTTTTAGCGATAAATACGGGTGGGTTGGATCGGGTTATACGGGTGGGTCGGTTTGCGGGTGTGTTTGTTCACCCCTACCCAAAGCATACTAAGAGTACAAAGTATGAGTATTTACAATACAAACAGCCATCACTTGCATCACAAATCAATACATATAAAGTATACAAATTAATATTACAAAACATACAAACTATACAAATCATACTGAGATTATGTACAAAAATACTAATAATACGGACCAACAACACTTGCATTACAAATAATTGTTCTTCCCTCAAACGACAAAATACGATGTTGAGAGATCCGTTACCATCGACTCTCTCTCCACCGTTGCCGCTGCTGACTCTCTCTACTGCCGTCGTCGCCTCTCTTTCTCTCTCCATCTCCACTGTCGCTGTCTCTCTCTGCCACTGCCTCTCTCTCCTCCACCATCTTCTCTCTCTCCTCTGTTTTCCCGACGACAACGATAAGCTCTGCATTCTCTCTCTCCAAAGTTGTCGCCACCGTCGCGATCTCCTTTCCCTCTCTCCATTGTCGCTGCCGCCGTCGAGGTCTCCTTTCTCTCTCTCCATCGTCGTCGCCGCCCCCTCCCACCGTCGTCACCGTTCTCTCCCCGTCGCTGCTTTTCTCTCTCTCCCGTGGTCGGCACTGGCAGCACAGAATAGGATTGTTGGAGTGGGAAAAAAACAAATAAACTTAAATAAAATTTTCTAATTCCAGGATTGCCCCTCTTATTAATAAATTAGCCCTTTTCTAATCTATATCATTAGATTGATCTAAGAACTGAAGGGATTTAGCCAATTAACTAAGCACCCTCTTAATCACCGGATCTGAATCCTAGACCCACCCTATCCATTTGCCATCACTATCACTATGTGGACAAGTGCATATTCTATCTATCATAAGACATGTAAAAATTGTACCATTCCTTAGTGTCCCATCCAATGGGTGATATTTTGGTTATTTACCACAATTAAGGTACCAATAATGTAATTATATGTTCTTTCTTTATTCTTTCCATTTCTCTCTCTTGCCTTTATTCCCTTCCACCCACCCACCCACCAATCAATCTTCATCTCTCCTTCTCTCTCCGTGGAAGAAGAACAGAAGATAGCAGAATGAAAAGTTTCTCAAAAGAAAAAAAGGAGGAAGAAGAAGAACCAGGAGGCGGAAGGGAGGAATGAAAAACCCGCTCACCTGTGCTTTCCGTCTCTCATCGATCCAGCTCCGACGTTGTCTCTTTTCCTCTCACTATTGCAAATCTCTGAAATCGGCGATGCAGCGGCAAGCTTGCCAAAGAAGGTGGGTGTTCGACGGCTGGTCGTCTAGATCGTGAGTTTTACTCTGTTCTCAGATTATCGACGGCGACCTCATTTTTCTGCATATGCTTTCTCTCTCCGTTAATTTCTCTGAGTTTCTTTGTTCTTTGTTCCCTAAGAGAAGGGAAGGTGTGGACGACGCCGGTGCGATGTGAAGGTCGGTAATGGATGTGGTGATAGTCTCAGTGATGAGTGAGCTGTTTTTCTTTTTGAATATTTTATGTATTGGGTTTTTTTGTTTGGCTTGAATCTTGGTTGCTTATCTTTTATTTATGGGTTTTGGTATCAAACGTGATTCGTCCACCGACGCCGGCTGTTTCACAAACATGGCCTGCCGCCGATGGACAGTTATCAACGGCGAGTAAGTTATTTTTGTGTATTTATTTCCATTTTTCAGTTTTGGTAAGTTTGGATTTTTTATTTTACGTTATGGTAATCTGATCGGACCTTTTCTTTTTGGGTTTTTCGGTGAGGGCAATAGGAAGGATAATGTAGGAGCTATTGTCGGTGTAGATTTCCGAAGGCGACAAAGGCAAGCAGGGCTAGCCGTTGCTCTCTAGGTAACCTTCTTCTTTTGGGGTTTTTATTTTGTTTTGATTCTGGATGACGCCTTTCTTTGGAGTGGTACAGATTCAGCATGGCAGTGGGGTGGGGATAAAGGGAAGGTTAGCAAAACATGAGGATTGAAGTCCACATATTAATGAAATAAGCAATTTTAGAGAAAAGAGGGGCATGAATCATGGGAAATGTTTGATATAGTTAGGAATCTTCCAAGTCATCTGTTGAGTGGAGAATTTACATGGACTCGAGGGAGGGTTTGGTTTGATTGAAATCGTTGCTGCTACTCTTTTTCTGTTTATTCATGTTTATTGCAATAGTGGGTTTAGTTTTAACTGACCTTTTTACCAACCATTTGGTTTATATCACTGTGTGCACTCGTATTAGAGGATTGCTGGGAAAACTTTTTGTTGCTGTGGAGCTGCGAGCTTACAAAATAGTCAAACAAGACTAAGATGCAAGTGGTTATTCAGTGAAGGAAGTGAGGATCTCACAAACCAGGTCATCTTAGTCTTCTGAATTTCATGTTCTCAATGGTTGTTATGCTAAAATTGTACTTGCTAGAAGAAGAGAAAATTGTAAACTACCTTCCTCGATTTGGTTGGGTTCATTGGTATTCTTTCCATGAAGTTACTCATATGAGAACAAAATCCAGTAACAAGGGTCGATCTTAATTGCTCGCATGGAGAGTAGGGAAGACATGTTCATTGCATGCAAATGATGATTTCCAAGAAACCTGCAGGAAACAGCTTGGAATTGGCATGGGTTATTAGGTTTCAATCTACTTGAAATTGCTTTATTCAACCTATACATCGGTGTTTTCAATCTACGGGCATATTTTGAGTTCATGGTTTAAAACATTTTTCAGTTTTTGAATTTTGTTTTCAACCGTTTCTTGATGGTGCTTGTGGGTTTCAGATGGTGGCACCAAAAATTGTATACTGGGATTTTCACTTTTGATTTCAGTCTTCCAGTTTTTCATGTTATCTTTTGATCACACACAGTCTAATTGATGTTCTTAAGGTTGGTACTTTCATAGGTCAAGTCCCTTTTGGAAGTTCAGATGCTCGATTAATGCCATGAAACTCTCTAGCATACTCATTCCTTGCTTTGACCTCATTTTAGTTGATTTCGAGATGGTTGATAGTCTCTATGAATTTTAGGAACATTAGATGCCTGGATGTGAGTTATTGGATCCACGGTGTTTGGGAGTTTGTTGATTTCTGTACGAAAAGGGTGGACATCCTTCCGTTCGAGGTAATCTACTGGTTTGTTCAATATGAAAAGTCACTTGCCTCTTAGTCTGGTTTTTTATTGACACTTGCTTCTCTAAACTAAAAATAACCAACTCTTTCAATTTTTATATGCTCTCACTTAAGAATATCTTGTTGGGAGTAATGCTGCTATAATGTGGTGTCGTTGTTCAGCTTCTTTTGATTATTGGGATGAGTAAATACTGTGAATGGTTCTCATAAGTCCCTGGGATGCGAGGAACTGGTTGGTGCTGAACTCTTTTCTGTTCACGAATCCTTAATTGCATGTATAATAGTTCAATTACAACTTGTGGTTTGGCTATCTCAGGTTGTTTAGGAACGGTTGGCTTTGATTAATAACTAAAGTATGCAGAGATTTGAAAGGATACCATGTTGCTGGTTCTTATAGAGTTATATTCTGCCTTTTTTTTTTTTTGCAGGGGAATGGTGCAAGGGAGGTTGTCAGGGAAACAACGAAGGATTATTTCTGGTCAGGGCAAAGGTGGAGGTTAGACCTGTGAATAGGATTATTTCTGGCCAGGGCAACGAAGGATTATTTCCACGCCTTAACACGAAAATCACTGGTTTCGAATGATGGGATCTACAATTCGCTTAGAGGCTGAATCGAGAGGTAGGTGATGATTTTCATTTTCTGTTTTAAAATTATGCTCTCTGGCACGTGAGAGTTTGTTTAATCCTTCCCGTAGGAAATACATCATGTGCAGTATTACAGATTGCACTCATTAGATGACATTGTTGAATGAATGCCTGCTGAAATTTCATTCTTAACCTTCATTCTCCAATTTTTGTGTGTTTGGGTTTGTTTACCATCTCTTTTCTATTGAAGGATCCTTATTTGTCTGTATACTGAGTTTGATTACAATTGGTGGTTTAGCTATCTCTGGTTGTTTATACAGCATTGGCCAATCCACAACAGTTTGTAGAGATATTAGAGGATACCGTGTGTTGGTTCTTAACTTCTTGTATGATTATCTGATTGATTTGTTGGTTCCTTTCTCAAAATGGTTTGTTCACTTTTTCCTGAAGCTTCATTGGTGGTTTTGTATCCTTTTTTAGAACAAAGGATGTCCTGATTTTCCAAACAGCCTTCTTTGGTTTTAGTGTGTTGAGTGGAAGTCATCCAACCCTTTTTATCTACATGTAAAAAAACAGATTGGTGTTTCAAAACCAATTTCATTCTGATTAAATTGGTTTTCAAGTGTGTTGGGCTGAGGATCCCCTCCACAGTAGAATTTTTTTTCTTCTTACCTCAGGTGGAATATCACTATGAATACTTGAGGTTCGTTCCTTCTTTTAACTTCTACTTTTATTCCTTTTACATTTTTTTTGTTTCCTAATGTGGTCTCGGTTCTTTGTTTTTCCTTTTTTGCAGTGTTTTGCAGTACCAATAGGGAATGACCTGCAGATGCAGTCGAGAGGACGAGAGCTAAATATTGTTGTTCTAAGATGAGGAAGAGAAGGTAATGTTAAAGCCTGGTCTCTATTTTCCTATAGCGGATTCAATTTAGTCCATGTCTCCATCTCCTTCCTGATCATTTCCCTGCTTTCTATGCATTCCTTCCTTAAACCTGGAGATACAAAATATTGTCATTGCTTGTGTCAGTATTTTTGGATCTCAAATGTCATCCTCAGTAGAACACCAATTTATACGAGCTTATGGAGAGAGGTTTATCAGTTAGTTCCCGCTATTAACTTCAATTATTGTTCCTAGGATTGAGTTATGTTTCTCTCAATGTACGTTTTTGCAAACTTAAGATAATGGTTGAAGCTAATCACAATGTCCAGTGACTCCCATAATGTGTTCAGTATGCTCTGTGAACTTCTTCATTTTGCTCATAGCTTCTCATTCTTACTCTACTTTCTTTGTGCAGTGGCTTCTCTTCTCTGTTATTGATTCATGTCGCTTCATGGTTAGCTTTCTTCTCATGGAGATCAGCTTTCGTGGTCCCTGCTTGCTTGCTTATGCTTTAATTTGTACGCTTTGTTATCATTTATTTAACAACCTCCCATTGCCTATGTGGTAAGGGCAAGACCGCTGCATCTTCTCTTGCTTCATCATATTAAACCAGCTCGGTCTCAAACTTTTGTTCCTACAAACCCAGTTTTGAGACGTCTTATGTGTTATGTTTGGGGTCAGGGATACAGTTGGAGCAGGGTGCCAGGTTCGTTAATTGCATTGTGGAATCATCAGCGGTAGATTTCGACTACGAGCAAGTGAGCAGGTTAGGGTGTCTTCCAGGAAGTCTTTGCTCAATTTGCCTTCCAACTTCCTTTCCATGATGCCTTTCTCATCTGAATCCTTATATTAGTAAAACTAAAATAGATAGAATTGTGGCACCACTGTTGTCATGGATTTGCTAACTTGAACGCACCTTTCTTTACTTTCTCAAATTTTTAAATTGACCAGTTTATAACTTTCTCTATTGTGATCTCATGTAGACTTTGTGGTTGTCATATTCTTATCATAATAGAATATGTTTATGTTTTCATGATGTGAAATGATTTGAATGATCAAGCTACCATATGAAGAAAAAAATCTACTATATCTGCTAGATAATAAGTTAAGTTTGATCAATGGTAAGTGGCTGATTGCCTGCTATAAAATCCTGAAAAGTTGTGGACTTGGTAAATGATTCATATGTTCAATTGTATTCAATTTATTGTTTTCATGTTCCTTATGATTTATAGAGGTGGCCTGAAAATGCTATGTTTTCAAAATGATTCATTTTCCTTTCCTTTACCTTGGACTCTGCTGGTGTGTCTTTTCGGAATTTCAATTAGATAGGTGATTCTTTCTAATTCATCAATCTCACTCCCCTTTCGCAGCCTGCTCCATGGGACTTGCAAGGCTCTTTTACATACTATATTGTTGACCTTCAACGATTTCAACTTACTCATCATTCTGTCAAGTAGATATGATTTAACTTCATGATTTGTTAGCAACAGCATGCTGCGATACCTCAGATGTAATTTTGTACTGTCCTTTGTATGTTGTATTTTGTCTCCTTTTTGTTGGTGTTCGCTAGGTATAGTAAGTTCCTTTGTGTTTGATATAGCCATCCATCTCTTGAACTGTATGACATGTTTTTCCAACTACCTGTTTGCTTTGTTGGAGGCAAACAAAATGTCACGCTGCCCTTTAGATGATATCAGCTTGGTTAGTTTGCTTTGCAACAAAATAAACTTAATTGTAAGTGTCATGGTTAGCAGAGAAAAGCATGCTGGATTCAAGCCATATCTTAATGGCATATATTAACAACTTTTAAGGGTTTGGGATTTTGTCTTATGTGCTGGTGTCGCCTGACTTCACACCATTTCTCATTCCTTTTATGTTCTGACCTGCATATTCGTCCATCTCTTAGTACTTTCTCTCATGCCAATTGATTGTGTGCCTTATGTCATGTTATTTTTCAGGTTGCGCGATTATAGAACGCCTTGCAGCAACAGTTTCATCACAAAATATCTTAGACCAGATTTGTTAGCATGACCAAGATCGTGTTTGGTTTTTTTGTGTGCTTTCTGGGTTGTTTGGTTTGATTTCTTTTGATATTTTTGTATAGGCTATGTCTTTGTTCAACTATTTTTCGGGATTTTGTTAGCTCAATAATCTAATTGACTTCTTCGTTCCTCTATGTTCGGGTTTCCACCAATTTGGGTTGTATTAAGTTTTGATCTCCTTTTCTCTCTCAATTGGTATTAGTCTATTCACAATTTAGATTATAGCATTGCAGTAACTGGCCGCCCTCATTAGAAAATAATTGTGTACGATACACAATTGCCTTCAGCATTCAAAAGTTGTTAATGTAGGCATAATCTCTTTTGTAATTTTGCTAATGTTATCGTTCACAACATTGATTGACAGATTACCGATTAAATAATTATCCCAATAATTTTGAGTCCCGCCGCGCAGCGCGGGCATTCCGTCCTAGTAAAGTTGAAAGGCCATAGAAATAGAGAGCGGATCCCATGACTAAGGGGGGGGTCCTTAGTCACTTGACTAAGCCCCTCCTAGCCATTAGATCTGGACACTTCAATCTAATGGTTAAAAAGTGGGAAGGGCTATTTAATTAATGACAGGGGTAGTTTGGGTATTATGGAAAATTACAAAGTACACAAACTGGATTTACAATCAGTACAAACCATACAAACATACGAACAGTACAAACTAGAGCGACAAAACATACAAACATTACAAACGTATGAACTGTACAAACAATACAAACTAGACCGACAAACAATACAAACCATACAAAAAAAAACACCCGGGTTGACTTTGGAGGCTCCATCCCTATATAGAGGGGCTCCTTCCCAAAGTCAACCCGGGTGTTTTTTAGACATACAAACAGTACGAACATGGTGGACAAAAATGACAAACTATACCGACAATCCATACGAACTGAAAAAACACCCGGGTTGACTTTGGAGGCTCCATCCCTATATAGAGGGGCTCCTTCCCAAAGTCAACCCGGGTGTTTTTTATACATACAAACAGTACGAACATGGTGGACAAAAATGACAAACAATCCATACGAACTGAAAAAACACTCGGGTTGACTTTGGAGGCTCCATCCCTATATAGAGGGGCTCCTTCCCAAAGTCAACCCGGGTGTTTTTTAGACATAAAAAACATTACAAACATGGTGGACAAAAATGATAAACACGATACACAAAAATAACAAAGTTTACAAACATTACAAAAAAACCGACAAACATTACAAAATAACAAAGCGTACAAAATAACAAAGCGTACAAACATTACAAAATAAACCGACAAACAATACAAAGCATACTAACAATACAAAATCTCTCTCTCTCTCTCTCTCTGGGGAATGTAATAATGGTGCCCAGGAGGAAAAATGGCGCCCCTCTCTCTGGAATAATAATGGCGCCCATGAGGCCATGACCCAGGAATTACCCTGGTCGGAGACGGAGGCGACCGACGCAAAGGGAGGGGACGGACACGGGCTGGATTCATTTTTTTATTCCTTTTATAATTAAAAGTTAAAAATAAACATGCAATTACTATATTGTCCTTCATTAAATTGAATTAATATGGGCCATTGGATTTTAATGAGGTTCAAGAGTGGAAATTGACTTAGTCATGTGACTAAGGGACCCCCTTAGTAAAGTTGAAAGGCCATAGAAATACAAAAAATAGTCAACAGTGGCGTGGCATCATCATCCGCTCCACCATATCCATGCGGATGCAAATGCCAAGTAAAGCAATTATGATATCTGTGACCCACGACACGTGACCTAATATCATCACACCCACATTCCAATGGAACACAACGACGTACGAAAGAAAGAAAGAAAGAAACCAAACAAAAAGCTAGAAGATGCATATCTGATCTCTTGTATTCTTCCACTGCGCAAAAGGGCGGCCTTCCGATCCCCTCTGCAGCTTTGTTGTATAGCATAGCATATGTTGACAGGCAGGCCCATATATATGTTCCTTATGACGACAGCTGCTAGCTAGAGATGGAGATAGAATTAGTTCCTTTTCATTTGCAGAATGGAGAGAATTGCGGAAGATCTTTCTTCTCTACATTGTTTCTCTCTCATTTTAATAATATCACCAACTTGTCTGATTGCCCACATTCCAAGTCTTAGCACTCCTCCCTCTATATATATAAGGCCCACTCAGTCTCCCATCTCATTTCCCATTCATCACTCCAAACCGAAGAGAGATGCAGAGCTTGAAAGGAGAAGTGGAGCTGAACATTGGAGCCCAGAGAGCATGGGAGATGTACAGAGACAACGACGTCATCAGCAACATCAACCCTCAGATGCTTTCCCTTGCCAAGTACATCCAAGGCGACGGCAGCCCAGGCAGCCTCAGGCTCTTCCAGCTCGGACCTGGTAATTCCATTTTCATTCATTCAATTTGTTAGCTCAAAACCAATTCCTCTGCCTCTTCAAACTGCTCCTTGTGCTGTGCAGCTGTGGAGAGCTACGTGAAGGAATCGACGGAGAAGATAGAGAAGGTGGAACCCGGCCGCTCCGTGACGTACAGGGTCATCGGCGGCGACCTGAGGGACAAGTACGATCCATACAGGGTCACCTTCTCCTTCATCCCTCTCAAAGGACACGAGTCCCACAAATGCATTGCTGAGTGGAAGGTCGAGTTCGAGCCACTCTCACCTTCAACCCCTCCCCCGGAACAGGCCAGAGATGCGGCGCTGGGCTTCCTCAGGTCATTTGACAAGTTTGAACTCTCCTCCTACTAGCACCACCACCACCTACTGTCTTTCTGTTTGTCTGTCAAGCAACATGGCCTCACAGACATCCTCAAATAAACAATAATCTTCTGTATCGGGTGTTGTAATTATCAAGAATTGTTGTTGTGGTGGTGATGGTGGTAAATGAAATAACTTGCTGCTCTTCTTTGCCTCTCTTCTAATGATCAGCAGTCAGAACTGAATCCTGAACAAAGAACAATCCAAGAGATAAAGCCACAACCAGAAATTCGTCGTTTTAACAAAGGAAATAGAGGGATATTACCCCTGAAGCTGGCCTGCTATTATCATTCGATTCTTGAAATCGTACTTATGATTTCCTTTACAATCCTACCACCTAGATCAACCAAAATCAGTCTCTGGGGTTCACAAAAGAGACTAGACAAGGAAAAAGCTAATGAACAATGGCACAACTCCAAGAGGACATGGACTTTTTTCTCAAGGCACCACTCTACCCACCTGAAACTAAGTCCACATTTCCCCTCACCTACCCTTTTCTTCTGTACTGCAAATCCCTCCCTACCCACACTCTAAACAAAGCTCCTCACTTTATCTGTCAATCACTCACTCGAAACTGCTCACAGTCGATGTTCCCAAATCTCGAAAAGTTGGTAATGAGAACGTTGATGAACTTCTTTACTTGTGCCTTGAAATTGGCCGAGGCGACCTTATCTGCATGACTAAGATCTGCCACCCCGTCTTTGATAGTAATCGTACCTGGTGCATTGCCTTCTGCATAAGCTCTGCATGCTATCAGAATGTTATGCGCACGCTGCTGGAAATGCCCCTTCACAAGCTCTTCAAAGTACTGCAAATCCAAAACAAAACCACAAAAAATGAAAGAAAAAAATATTAGCCCCATTTGGGTAGATCTCTTTTTTCAGGAATAAGGTTTGTGCATCAGTCCGGCCTTTATTTTTAGGAGGATCTATGGAATCCCATCCGAACCAACTCTATTAGGTCCTGTTCAGTTCAATCCCAGTGTCAGTTTGATCTTGTGTGAACCGAATTGTTGCACATCTTATTCAGCAATGAGAAACAGGAAAAGGCCGAAATTATCACATTACCCTGGGTGGCCTTCTTAGGATGTACATCACTGTCTTGAGCGACAAAATAAACACATTTTCATTGTACTCCCTGGACTGTTTCACTCCTCTTTCTCCAGTGTAGCTGTGAGCGGCACGGCCTAGGCAGAGGGAAGGGGTAGTTGGGTCATTGTTAGTTATTGGGGGAGTTCTCTATTTAAACACTAGTTGTGCACTATTTACGTATGAATAATAATATCAGAATTATCAAATCCATAATCCCTCTTCTATTCCCAATTCTTAACCCTAAATTCCCAATTCTCAACCCTAATTCTTCTAATTCTCATCCCAATTTCTGGCTGTGTTCCTCACAATTGGTATCAGAGCTGTGTTCGACATGAGTTCTACAGAGAATTCTTGCGGGGACCGGGGCAAATCGACCACCGATCGCTTGCGGGTGGTGTTGGCGCGGCTGGCGCGCGCGGAGGAGGAGTTGCGGGTGGCGATAGGGGTGGCGCGGGCGATGTCCGAGGGTCGCATACCCTTAATCGCGGCCGCGACGACAAGGGCAGAGGCGAGGGAGGCGGCGGTCGCGGCAGGGGAGCTGGAGAGCGCCTGCGAGCCGGTCGCCGAAGCAGTCGAGAGCCGAGAGGCTCGGGTCGCGCGTGAGGAGAAGAAGAAGGAGGAGGAAGCGCCGAGCGCGCGGAGGGAGAAGAAGGGCGGTGCAGGTGAGACGATCTCGGCTGTCGCGGCGGTCGAGACGGCGGGATCGTCGACGATGAGGTTTCACGCACAGGTCATGGGGGAAAGGGGGGTGGCCCTCGTCGACAGTGGGGACTCTCTCAATTTCGTCAGTACCGAGTTTGTGAAACGCCGAGTTTGTGGAGGTGGCTAATGGAGCTCCATTGAGGTGTGCAGAGAAGCTAGTTGGGGTTCCCGTGGTGATCCAAGGGCTGTTAATCCCTCTCGACCTATATGTATTGTCATTGCATGGGTTCGACCTGATCCTAGGCATGCCATGGCTCAAGAGTCTGGGACCAGTGACGAGTGACTGAGAGGAGATGGTGATGAAGTTCAAGTGGAGAGATAAGGATTGGGAGTTGCGGGGAATGACGACAGCGACCGGACCCATCGAGTGGGGTGATCCGCAGCTCGAGGAGGACTTGGAGCTGGCCATCCTATGCTGGCCGATGGAGCGCGCTGAGGGCCAGGCTCGAGCACCGGACTTGCAGGCACTGTTGGACCAATACGCTGGTCTATTTGCTCAGCCTACCCAGCTGCCCCCGCAACGGCAGGTTGATCACCGGATTAGACTCAAGGGAGGCACCGAGGCGGTTAACGTTAGACCGTGCCGGTATGCACACGCTCAGAAGGAGGAGGTGGAGCGCCAGGTGGCTGAGATGATGACCGCGGGGTTGATTCAGGCAAGCTCCAGCTCGTTTTCGTCCCCGGTGCTGCTGGTCAAGAAGAAGGATGGCACTTGGAGGTTCTGTACCGACTATAGGGCCCTCAATGCAGTGACGGTTCGAGATCGGTTCCCGATCCCGACTGTGGATGACATGCTGGATGAGTTGTGAGGGGCGAGATACTTCACGAAGCTCGACCTACGAGCTGGTTATCATCAGATACGCATGCACGAGGAGGATATCCCGAAGACTGCATTCCGGACGCACAGTGGTCATTACGAGTATCTCGTGATGCCTTTCGGGCTCTGCAATGCGCCCTCGACATTCCAGGCAGCCATGAATGGCATTTTCCGGCCTCTCCTACGCAGGTCAGTGCTGGTATTCTTTGATGATATTCTGGTTTTCAGCAAATCGTGGGATGAGCACCTGCAGCAGCTGCAGGAGGTGTTCAAAATATTGCAGGAGAATCAGTTTTTTGTGAAGGAATCCAAATGTGCGTTTCGAGTACAGGAGGTGGACTATCTGGGACATGTGATATCAGGCGAGGGAGTTCGAGTGGACCCGCGGAAAATTCAGTCATTGATGGATTGGCCAGTACCGAGGAGTGCGACGGCCTTGAGGGGTTTCCTGGGCTTGACCGGGTATTATCGGCATTTTGTACAGGGTTACAGCTCGATAGCCGGACCATTGAACGCACTATTGAAGAAAGGAGGGTTCAGTTGGAACCCTGAGGCCGAGAGTGCTTTTGAGGCGCTCAAGGTGGCCCTGTCCACGACCCCAGTCTTGGCATTACCAGATTTTTCCCAGCCATTCGACATCGAGACAGACGCGTCGGGCAGGGGAATTGGTGCGGTACTGTCACAGGAAAAGCATCCCATTGCTTTTATGAGTCGGACCCTCCCTCCCTCCAAGGAGGCTTGGTCAACCTACAAGAAGGAGATGCATGCGATCACAGAAGCTGTACAGATGTGGCGCCCTTATCTGATTGGCCAGAAGATTCGTATCTACACCGACCATCAGAGTTTGAAGCATTTGATGGATCAGCGGGTGTCCACTCCAGACCAGCATAAATGGGTGGTGAAGCTGATGGGGTATGACTATGAGCTCCATTATCGGCCGGGTCCGATGAATAAAGCAGCAGATGCTTTGTCGCGAGTGGAGCTTGAGCCGCAGGTGGCAGCAGTGACTGGACCAGTGGTGCAGTTTTGGGACGAGGTCAGGAAGGCGGTAGAGACTATCCCATACCTGAGAGAGAAGCGCGACATTGCTGTGAGTGTGAACCCTGGGGATTACTCCTTCCGCCATGGACTAGTATACTTTAAAGGGCGGGTGGTCCTTCCGGCGGCCACCTCTCTGACAGCGACAGTGATGAAGGAGTTCCATGACTCACCAGTTGGGGGACATTCAGGGCACGAGAGGACGCTGAGAAAGATTCGCAGTCAGTTTTACTGGCCGCAGATGAGCCGCGAGGTACAGGAGTATGTGGCCTCCTGCGATACTTGCCAGAGGGTCAAGGCTTCCTTGCTTCGACCTGCAGGCTTGCTGCAACCGTTACCTGTACCGGAGCGGGTTTGGGAGGATATTAGCATGGATTTCATAGTATGGCTACCGCCATCCGGAGGGAAGACCGTTTTATTTGTGGTGGTAGACCGGCTCACGAAGTATGCGCACTTCATGGCGTTAGCACACCCGTATACGGCCAGGAGTGTAGCCGAGCAGTTCGTTTGGGGAGTGATTAGGCATCACGGCTTCCCCCGGTCGATCATGAGTGATCGGGATGCACTTTTCTTGGGCAGGTTCTGGCAGGAGGTGTTTTCGATGGCAAAGACAGAGTTGAAGATGAGCTCGGCCTATCACCCGCAGACGGACGGACAGACGGAGGCCGTTAATAAGGTACTCGAGCAGTATCTACGCTGTTTTGCACACCAGCAGCCGCGTCGGTGGCTAGCTATGCTACCCTGGGCTGAGTTGTGGTATAACACCACCTATCATCGGTCGATCCAGATGTCCCCGTTTGAGGCTTTATACGGGCGTACACCACCTTTGCTGGTACGGTACCAGTCCGGAGCGAGTGCGGTGGATGCAGTAGACAGGTGGTTGGCCGAGCGAGACACGGCCCTCGAGCAACTGAAGGCCAACTTGGCCGCGTCCAACAATCGGATGAAGCAGCAGGCCGATTTGGGACGCTGGGATGAGGAGTTCGCGATGGGGGACTGGGTGCTACTCAGATTACATCCATACAGGCAGACTTCGGTGTTCCGCCGTGCATACCAGAAGCTTGCAGCTCGCTATTTTGGGCCCTATCAGGTGCTCGAGCGGATTGGGGCAGTGGCCTACCGCCTGCAGCTTCCGGCGACCGCTCGGATTCATTCCACATTTCATGTGTCTCTCCTGCGCAGGTACCGGGGAGCTGACCAGCCGGCAACACCGCCGGAGCCGCCCGTCGATGGAGAAGGATGTCTGGAGCTCGAGCCAGAGAGGGTACTCGATGTCCGTTGGGTGAAGCAAGGACGGAGGCGCGTGCCAGAGAGCCTCATCCAGTGGAAGCACCTTGGGCCGGAAGAGGCAACCTGGGAAGATACTGAGACCATTCGTCAGAACTACCCTACATTCGATCTTGAGGACAAGCTCGGTTCCGAAGGGGAAGGGAGTGTGAGCAGCACGGCCTAGGCAGAGGGAAGGGGTAGTTGGGTCATTGTTAGTTATTGGGGGAGTTCTCTATTTAAACACTAGCTGTGCACTATTTACGTATGAATAATAATATCTGAATTATCAAATCCCTAATCCCTCTTCTATTCCCAATTCTCAACCCTAAATTCCCAATTCTCAACCCTAATTCTTCTAATTCTCATCCCAATTTCTGGCTGTGTTCCTCACAGTAGCTTGACTCATATCTCGGCTCATTAAAGAAGGGTCTTGCATTCAGAATCAGAGCTTCTATGGACACCAAAACTTGAAGCATGGTAGATCTTCCTGGTATCCATTCCTCATTTCGGTCCCCAGACCAAGTCCCCAATAGACTCAGGCAGACTTTCCCACATTCATACAAGTTTGGGTTCAGGCGGAGTCCACCAGAGTAGTAATATACCATCTAAGACAGAGGGTAAACAAAATTAATACTTCTGCAGCGGAACACCATTTTTTATGTATCTTTAACCCTTACATAGTAAGAGGGGGGAAAATACATACAGGTGGAGCATGTGGATAGTTTGATGGGAAAATGCATTCGAAGACATAGAGGCCATCGTGGTAGGGAGTACCAGCCGGTCCTATAATGACAGCTCTCAAAAGCTCCATTCTTGATTCATAAACTCTGACAAAGATAGTCTCTGAGAAAGATGAACACAGTCTTAAGAAAAAGAAGAAAAAAAAAAACCAAAGAGACCAACAACCATTGACATAAAAGACTTAGTATTTTTACCAAAAAAGAATTAGTATGAGCAAGCTCACCAGGTAAGTCGTTTTCAAGAATCTTCCATTCCTCCTGGATTTTCGTGCCCAATTTTTGGCCGGCACCGCCTGCAACTCAAGCACCTCACAACATTAGTCCTGAGATAATTAGAGAGGGCCATCACAATTCAACGGACAGGGCAAGTTAGAACACCCAAATTCGTAATACAACTCAATAGAGAAAGCTATTAGATGATAACGACTAACCTGGTCTCCAGAGCGAGCATAGTGATGATCCGAGAAATCTTCAACCGTATCAAATGTTTTAAAGTTCTTGAGCTTTTCCATGATATTTTCTGCATCCCAGTGACCAGCCTGAGAGGCACAATTGGATCATACAGAAACTGAGACCCAAGATACAAGTAAGAACCCTTACACTAGAGCAGCGCATTATGTCCATGATAGTGAATCAACAAAAGAAAGAGAACTTAAAAACAGCCGCATCCCCAAAACAAAAGGGTAGAAACGTGGGAATTCAAAACAATTTACTCTTATTTTGCTTCTGCAGACTTCCTCTTTTGATAAAGGAGAGAAATTGTCAGAAAACGCAAAAAAACCTCAATTCTGCGAAACCAAACAACAACATTTTGACGCCCAATTCTACACAAAACCCCTCCAAAACCCGACAGGAAAAGAGATGCATTCTAGCCCTAAGGAAAAAGGAAGACGAAGCAAATCAGACTATCTAACTTCACACTACTTCTACACTATGCTATTCACATATTCCTCTGAGACTGCAATCTCAACTTGAGAAAAACCCCTCTGAGCAGACGCAGCAACCCCTGCAGCTTCAGCAGAAGTTGATTTTCCAGCAGCACCTCCCTAGCCATAGCTCTTCTACACCTTTCTCGCCAGAGTTCAGCTACCACCATCACCCAGAGAAGTCTACCTCGATCCGATGAGGGTCCCTGCAACCGAAAGAGAGACATGGCAACTGCCAAAGATCCCTCCCAATTTGCTCTTGCCAGATTGTCCTGCAAACACAGCCTTCAAAACATATTGAGAATAAGAACACTCGAAGAAAAGGTGATCCCTTGACTCTGCCATGGTGGTGCATAATGGGCAAGTGTTGATCACTGAGCTGTTCCATTTCTGAATCTTATCAAGAGTAGATATTCTGTTTAAAGCAATCAACCAAGACTATCAGTTTATCTCTAGGGGTTCCAAATGACTTCCAAATTAGAGTATACCACTGAACAATCTCATGCTTAATCCGAAGTGTCTCCCAAACCTTTTTTACTGAAAACTTGATCATTTCATGATCATTCCAGTAGACTCTGCCAGACCTGACTGTAAGATGCTGAGCCACTCTAGTTCTGATCTTCAGAACCTTCCTCCAGGCCCAAGAGCAGGGAATAGAGTCAGGATCCTCCCAGATGGTAGTGTAAGAGGCTTGATAGTGCCTGACCCAGTTGGCCCACAGAGAAGAGGAGTTTGAAGATATAGCCCAGAGATGCCTGACCAAGCATGCCATATTCCAGCTCCTTAGATCTTTAAACCCTAAACCCCCTCTTTTTTTGGCCTAGCTACCATCTGCCATAGAACTTTTGCTCTTTTCCCCTCCTCTTCAGAACTCCACAAGAAATCAGAACAACCTTTCTCTATCATTTTTATCACTTTGACTGGGAGCTGAATGATCCCCATCCAATACTGGGTGATGCTTGAGATAACTGCTGATATGAGCTGCAATTTACCAGCATATGACAGAGTCCTCACCTTCCAGCCCCTTATTCTAGCAGTAATCTTATCTACTAGAGCCAGACAATCCACATTATTCAGCTTCCCTGCGATGAGAGGAATCCCTAAATATCTCACAGGAAGGTGCCCTATGGCAAACCCAGTTCTGGAAGAGATCTGAGCCTGAACACTAGGGTCCCCCCCCCCCCCCCACAGAATACCTCTCTTTGCAGGATTACATTTCAGCCCAGACACAGTGTAGAATGTTTCCAAAATAGCTTTTGCTTGCCCAACAGCCTCTGATGTCCCCTTTGTGAAGACCAGTAGGTCATCAGCAAAACATAAATGGGAGAGACCTATTCTATGGGTTTGAGGGTGGGGAGGAAGAGACTTAATGGCATAAGCTCTATTGAACATACAGGAGAGAACCTCCATTGCAATTACAAACAGGTAGGGGGACAGGGGGTCCCCCTGCCTCAATCCCTTTTGAGCAGCAAAGTTTCCACAGAGACCACCATTAAAACACACACTCAGCTTTGTACTTTGCAGACAAACATCAATCCATTTAATAAACTGATCAGGTATTTTCATTGCCTCCATTACTTTTCTTAAGTAACCCCAGTCTACACTATCAAATGCTTTCATCACATCAACCTTTAGTGCACATCTAGGAGATATGGCCTTCCTATTATACAACCTCACCATCTCATGAGCCAGAAGGACATTGTCACTTATTAATCTCCCCTTAATAAAAGCAGATTGATTCTGACTAATTACTATAGGAAGCACTTCTCTCAATCTATTGGCAAGGACTTTAGCAATGCTTTTGTACAAAATGTTGCAACAAGAAATTGGTCTGAATTGTTTCATGCAATCTGCATTCTGAACCTTAGGAATAAGAGCCAGATAAGCGGAATTTACCTCAGCAAGGAGCTTCCCTGTCCTGAAGAAGTCCAAAACTGCATCTGTGAGATCCTTGCCCAAAATCCCCCAGTTATGTTGAAAAAATCCAGCTGTGAAGCCATCTGGACCTGGAGATTTATCTCCATTCATAGAAAAAAGAGCAGCTCTGACTTCTTCTCGAGATACTTGAGAGCAGAGAGGGTCAGCCTGTGCAGAAGTGAGAGAGTGGACTAGAAGTTGTGATATTAGTACACTACTCACTCTCTGAACATCAGGATTTTTGGTCCCCAACAGTGTTTGGTAGAATCTGACAGCTTCCTCACTCATTTCCCTAGTTATGGAAGAATGAGGTGTTCAAATCACCTGTTTTAACCCAAAGAAGACGAGATTTTTGCCTGTAGATAGCCTCTTCCTCTTTAAGGAGCTCATAAAGTCTCAGTTGACACTCATTAACTCTTTGAAAAGACTCTGGGGAAGGCTGCTGGAGTGCCTCAATCTGCAAACCCTCCACTTCACAACGAGTAAGTCGAACTCTCTCTGAAATTTCTGAATAGGAAGATCTATTTAGCTTCTTCAGCTACCTCTTGACCTCCCTCAACTTCTGACAAACTATGAACATGAGAGTACCCCTAAAACTTCCACCCCAGGCTTCTTTGATTATTTGGTTATACTGAGGGTGAGTTTCCCAACAGTTGAAATACTTGAATGGTTTTGGTAGGGAGGTGGCTTGAATATCAGTATTCACAAGTAAACCACAATGGTCTGACAATCTTGGGGGGAGGAGGGTTACTTCAAAATTTGGAAATTGAACTAACCAGCTAGAGTTCATGAGGACCATGTCAATCCTTCTCGCAATAGGATTTCCCTCCAGCTTGTTTGTCCAGGAGAACCAAGGACCTTCAAAGGCACTTTCATCTAACTCCATGCTAACAATCCAATTATCAAAATCTGTCATACCTTGTGAGCTAGCTGGTTGGTTGGAGGCTTCATTGGTGTTCCTTATGGCATTAAAATCACCTAACACTGTCCAAGGGAAAGTGTCAGGCTTAAGTACAGGGGACTGAAATAGGGAACGCCTGCCACTCTCATCATTTAATCCATACACAAAGGTGATCTTAATAGGTTGTTCACCCCTGACCTCACCATGAATGAACTGCTCTGACTTTTCTAGCACAACAAAATCCAACTCCCTCTTCCAGAAAATCCATACCCTTCCTAATGCTAAATGCTCATAATTGTTTGCAAACTCCCATCTACTAAATTTCGAGTCCACAATCTCTTTGGACATACCTTCCTTCACCCTAGTTTCTAGTACCCCAAAGACATCTACATTTTCCCTACTTACTACTTCCAAAACCTGATTCTGCTTGTCGGGGTTAAATCCCCTAATGTTCCAAGCTAGAACCTTCATTTCTTCTGTTTAGGTTTTGCAGGCCTGCCTGGCCCCTTCTTACCTTGTTTTTCTTTCCCCTTACCCCCACCCTCCAGAATAGGAAATTCCTCCAAGTTTTGGAGAACCGGACTGCTTACCAAAATGTTACCAACCTCAAACGAATCCACAGCAGCCAAACTTTGGAACCTATTGGCCACAGGCGTGCTAGTTCTATCTTCAGCAGAGAAATACTGATGTCCTAACATGGCTGACTGGAGCTCACCCTCTGTAGGTAACACCACAGCTGACTTCTGCCATTCATTTAGGACCCCCTGCTCACCCTTTGTTTTGTTTGTTTGATTGGGTCTATTTTGTCAGATTTGGTCTTCTTTGTACTCGGTTCTTGGGTTCCAGTTAGAGGGGGTTTACTATGAACTCCCTCTTTCTTGATGAATAAAAAGCAGCTTATTCATAAATAAAAAAAGGAAGACGAAGAATAGAATACCCTTTGTGATATATAAAAAAAATGAATTCTCCAAAATAAACCCTCCGATCATCGTGCAAAGACAACCCTTTCGATCATGCAACCTCTAGGGAACCCCAAAATCCCCGACTCACAAAGAATTGGAAGGTGATCACTGACTTACGTCGTTCTGTTTGAGTTTCTTATTGGTTGAACCCAGCGGAGCCACCGCCGTGTCGAGATCCATCGCCGCCCAGTTAGTCATTCCACTCGCGCCTCAGAATTCTACAGAGAAAAGGTAGATTAAAAAAGGAGCGAGTCAGTAAGTTAGCTGGGTCCGCCCTGAGGAATAAAAAATCACGAGGAAATCTCGAGGGAGGAAAGAAAGAGAAGTAAAAACCGTAATTCGGAACAACTACATTGACAGGGAAAAAGGAGCGCGATGTAACAACTTGGCAGCCAGCTAGCTTGATGACGTAGCACTGGAGACCAGTATAAATAGAGAGAAAGACCGTAGAAAAGAATATTCATTGATCAACTATTCTGTTAAAAGCTACTTTACCAATTCTTAGTTTACAGTAATAAAACAATTCTCTCTTCGTCTCTTTCCTATCTCTTCTTCCTCCCCGACTCACAAAGAATTGGAAGGTGATCGCAGACTTACGTCGTTCTGTTTGAGTTTCTTATTGGTTGAACCCAGCAGAGCCACCGCCGTGTCGAGATCCATCGCCGCCCAGTTAGTCATTCCTCTCGCGCCTCAGAATTCTACAGAGAAAAGGTAGATTAAAAAAAGGAGCGAGTCAGTAAGTTAGCTGGGTCCGCCCTGAGGAATAAAAAATTACGAGGAAATCTCGAGGGAGGAAAGAAAGAGAAGTAAAAACCGTAATTCGGAACAACTACATTGGCAGGGAAAAAGGAGCGCGATGTAACAACTTGGCAGCCAGCTGGCTTGATGACGTAGCACTGGAGACCAGTATAAATAGAGAGAGAGACTGTAGAAAAGAATATTCATTGATCAACTATTCTGTTAAAAGCTACTTTACCCATTCTTAGTTTACAGTAATAAAACAATTCTCTCTTCGTCTCTTTCCTATCTCTTCTTCCTCCCGAAATCTCCCAAATTCGCCAGAGAAATCCTACACAATCCTTACAAAGTGGTATCACGAGCCTTCTCTCTGGCCATGGCGACACACACTTCTCGTATTGTTGATTTAGAGACGCAGATGGCGGAGGTTCGGGTTCAGATCAACACTCAGCATCAGGAGCTGAAGGATGCTATAGCGGCGCTGGCTGCTTCTACGAAAGATAACATTGACCCGTTGGCGGTTTCCATCGCTCGCCGGGAAAAGTAGCATGTTCGTTGTCCGCCGTGAGCTGAAGTCGGTCAGATTCCCGAGCCTCACTTCTTCAGACAACAACGACGTTCGACGATTCTCGATCATCATCCTCGCCTCGAGTTTTCTCACTTTTTCGGCACCGATCCGCATGCTTGGGTTAGTCGATGCGCCAAGTTGTTTCAGCTCTATTCCATTCCAGAAGATCAGAAGGTCGACCTAGTTTCCTATAACCTGGAGGGCCGAGCTTTCACTTGGTTTGAAGGCTGGTCTTACAGACGCTTTCCGTTGATTTGGGGGCACTTCGTCAACGAGTTATTTCGCAGATTTGATAAGCACGAGCAGACAAATGTGGTGGCGTCTTTCAATCATCTTCGTCAGTGATGACTTGATATGTACACATGTTTTTGTCCACCTTTCTTACACCGTTTGAGTCTTATTTCTCGTGTTTTAGGCCGATTTCATGCTAGGTTGTTCTTGTTTGTGATATTTCAGGTCCTAGTACGTGAATGAAGGTTTAGGAACGAGTTCGGGGTCGAGTGGACGAAGATTGGGCATTTGGCGAGAAGCTGAGGAAGCCACATGGGCACGCCTAAAAACCCACACAGCCGTGTGACCTGGCGTGTGACATCAAATTGCACGGGCAAGCCACACTGGTCGTGTAGGGGACCCCTTATGGCCGTGTGGAAAGTCTAGGGAGCTCACACGGGCAGCCTGGAAATCCACACGGTCGTGTGGTTTTGACCGTGTAGCTTACCCAAAGCCACTTAAGTGAAACGCGACGTTTTGCACACTCACACGCGCAGCTGGGAAAGCCACACGACCGTGTGGCCTGGCCGTGTGGTCCGGAATTTCTGGGTTTTAACCCAATTTCGAGCAAAAGGAGAGGGAATCGACTTTTAGCAGCAAAAACAGATCCCTAGAGAGAGAAAGTGCGAAGAACACATCCTAGAAGTGATTTTGGAGCTGGGTTTCATCAATTGAGCTTGGAGATCATCATAGGAGTGAAGATTGACATCCCATAGTAGATTTTTCCCATTGTTATGAGTATGACTGCTTTGTATTCTGTTTCCCTCTCTCTCTCTCTCTATGGAGTAGAACTTCCTCTCACTTGGGTATGAAGAACCCTAGTTCCATGTGTTAGGAATCTTGATTGTAATTACGTTTGGATTGTGATATTGCTTGATTATAATCGATTGAAGTGTTTTGATTGAGTCAATTGAAGTCTGATCATCTTTTATTTATTTCTGTTGCAACCTAAGATAGATAGAATCTGATTAGGTTGTTAGAGCTTCTTCAATCGATAGTAGTGAATCGATTATACGAGAATTAGTCGATTCACTGCTTTGTACTGGAATCTAATTCCAGTAGTGGAGTTCTGTGTTCATTGCCTCAGCGTTCTATCCCGGTGAAGACTAGTCATCTGCCGGGTAGTTTGACTGAGAGGGCTTGGTCAGCTTAATAGATTCCAAGCTACTGTCTGATCTTCCGCAGTATAATCAGCAGTAAAGCAACCAAAAGTAATTACAACTGAGGCCTAACTAAGGAGCTAGGGGCACTCATTCCTGGGTGACTCTTCCTTTGCTTCAGAAAACCGAACCATTTCCTGCTTTCTTACTGCTTTCACTTAAATCAACAATCACTCAACTTAGTTTGCTAGATAACAGATATACATGGAATAGGCAGTAGATCTAGACCTCGGGTTGACAATTAGAGCTTGCATGTTACTGCATTTCCAGACTGCGATTACACTTGGTCGCAGTTTGGTGTTGTGTTTTAGCGTGTCAGTCAGATAGGGTCCGTTGCTCGCTATCAAGAGGAGTTTGAGGAGTTACGTTCTCGAATGCTCCATCTCAATCCAGCTCTCAATGAACACTACTTCATCCTCGGTTTTTTGGGAGGCTTGGGCGAGGAGTTCAACCTAGGGTACAGGTTCTCAATCCTCCTACCTTGGCGTGTGCTTTCTATCAAGCTCGTCTGGAAGAAACAGTCATTGACGCACGCAAGCGGAAGAGTCGAGTTTCATCTTCCAATCGCTGGGGTAGTTCATCATCGTCAGTTCAGCCGAAGGCTTCTCCTCTCACCCCATCGCCTCACTCCACGGACCGCCTTCCTATTCCTCGTGGTCAGGGTCTTTGCTACACGTGTGGCGACAAGTAGTTCCACGGCCATATCTGTGCGAAGAAAAAGCAACTTCAGGTGATGCAGGCTGATGACTCGGGGATGCCAAGTGAATCTGAGGAACTTGATGAAGAGTATCAAGACGCGGAGCTGGAAGTTTCTTTGCATTCCATGGCTCCGGATTTGCTGGGAATTTGTTGCTCATCCCCGCTACTGCAGGCAACAAAGAGGTCACGGTTCTGATTGACACAGGTAGCTCTCACACATTTCTGAACTCACTTAGGGCAGAGGAACTGAATTGTATGACAGAGAGCATTGCTCCTATGATAGTCAAGGTAGCTAGTGGACATACCCTCCTTAGCAGTGTAGTTTATAGGGGTTTTAGTTTGTAGATGCAGGGGCAGGAGTTTGGATTTGATGTCAGAACTTTAGACTTACCTTCTCATGATCTGGTTTTGGGTTGGGACTGGCTGGAAACGATTAGTCCCTTTCAGATGGATCTCAAGAAGAGGCCGTTGTCGTTTGATTGGAAAGGGGGCACTATGTGTTTGCAGGGTCTTTCTAAAGATGGACAGTGTAGATTGCTTAGTGGTCGCCAATTTCAGCAGCTTTTGAAGGACCCTTCTTCCCATGTAACAGGAGTTGTCTTTGCCATTGAAGCCACTCCTCCAGACCTTAGCCCTACTCCGCCATTTTTGCAACCTCTACTGGACTCATACTCTGATGTGTTTGCTGCTCCATCCTCCTTGCCTCCCCCACGATCATTTGATCACACCATTCCCCTGTTACCCTCTACTAAACCCATTAACATTCGGCCATACTGTTTCCCCCATCATCAGAAAGCTGTTGCTAAGAAGTTGGTGGCTGAAATGCTGCAGTCTTAGTTCATACAGCCCAGTCATAGCCCATATGCCTCTCTTGTTCTATTGATTGGAAAGAAAGACGACACTTGGCATTTTTGTGTTGATTATAGGGAATTGAACTCCGCTACCATTAAAGATAAGTTTCCAATCCCTCACATTCAAGATTTGTTGGATGAGCTGAATGGTTCAGTTATATTCTCAAAGTTGGATCTCAGGGCAGGGTATCATCAGATAAGGATGCACCCTGATGATCAGTTTAAAACTACTTTTTGGACTCACCAAGGTCATTATGAGATTCGTGTAATGCCGTTTGGACTTACGAATGCTCCAGCTACTTTTCAAGCTCTGATGAACCATGTGTTTGGGAAATATCTGCGGCAGTTTATACTCGTTTTCTTTGACGACATTCTAGTTTACAACAGAACAGAGGAGGAACATGTGCGACACCTAGCCATTGCCTTGCAGTTGTTGAGGGATCATCAACTATATGCTAATGCATCTAAATGCGCTTTTGGACAGCCCAAGGTTGAGTATCTTGGTCATATAATTAGTAAAGAAGGGGTGGCAACGAATTCGAAGAAAGTTTCTGCGATGAAGACCTGGCCTCGACCTTTGAATGTTAAGCAGCTATGGGGATTTCTGGGTTTAACAGGCTATTACAGGAAATTCATTCGTAATTACGGTACAATCAGCAGACCACTGACTGATCTTTTGAGGAAAAATGGATTCAAGTGGAATCCAGAAGCTGAGTCTACCTTTGAGGTTCTCAAACGGGTTATGTGTGAAGCACCGGTGCTGGCCTTACCTGATTTCACTCTTCCTTTTACACTGGAGACTGATGCGTGTGGAACGGGCGTAGGGGCTGTGTTGACTCAAGGGGGTCTCCCTTTGGCATTTTTTAGCAAGGCTTTGGGGGTTCGAAATCAGGGATTGAGCACCTATGAGAAAGAGTACTTGGTTGTACTCTTGGAAGTCGATCACTGGCGGCATTATCTCAAGGGACGTCCTTTTACTATCGTCACAGATCATGAGAGCCTTAAATTCTTGTTGGGTTAGAAAGTGCACACTGCAATACAGAAAAAGGGTTTAGTCAAACTCATGGGACTGGATTCTCAGATCAAGTATCGAAGAGGGAAGTTTAATAGGGTTGTTGATGCTTTGTCGAGGGTTTTTGAGGATGTTGAGCAGGTGGTAGAAAGGGATTGCAATGCCATTACTACTGTCTTACCCGAATGGCTAGCTGAGATTGAAGCTACTTATGTTGATGACCCCGACGTTGCGGCCTGGATTACTGTTGTTGTTGTTACTTCACATGGACCATCCCTCTGGTCTTTCTCTTCGGGGGTGTTGCATTACAAAGGAGCCATAGTGGTTGGGAGGACAGGCGGTATGCAATCCAAATTGCTTCATCTATTTCATGCTTCACCAGTTGGGGGTCATTTAGGGGACCAAGTTACTTACCAACGCCTCCGGGCTCATTTTTATTGGAGAGGGATTAAGTCTGAAGTGGTCACATGGGTTTCTCGTTGTGATGTTTGCCAACGGTGTAAGACAGAAACGGTTGCTTCCCCTAGGTTGCTTCAACCGCTTCATGTTCCTACACAAGCTTGGAGGGATATAAGTATGGATTTCATATAGGGATTGCCCACTTCGAATGGTAAACATGTTATCTTAGTAGAGGTGGATCATTTAACAAAGGTTGCTCATTTCTTCAGCCTAAACCATCCTTACTCCGCTGCTGAGGTGGCCCAGATTTTCTTCGATGGGGTCTTTAAGTATCATGGGATGCCTTCGACCATTGTATGTGATAGGGATGCGACTTTCACAAGTCAGTTTTGGACGGAGTTCTTCAGATTGCAGAACACAGACATCCATTATTCGACGGCGTACCACCCGCAAACAGATGGGCAAACTGACCAGGTGAACATATGCCTTGAGGACTATCTCCGTTGCATGACATTTCAAAGACCTCATGACTGGGCGGATTGGTTAACGTTGGCATAATGGTGCTACAACACCCACCACCATCTTAGTCTGCAAATGACTCCCTTTGAGGCTCTCTATGGGTTTCCCCCTTCCCATTTTGGTCTAACACCTTCTTCTAATACACCAGTACGGGCTGTGGAGGACAGGGTGAGGAGACAACAGCAGCTTGTCGAGTTTCTGACTAACAGCATCACGATAGCCCAGAATCGGCAAAAGAGTACGCTGATCGAAGAAGGTCTGAACGAGTTTTGCAGGTCAAGGACTGGGTGTATTTGCGTTTGCAACCATATAGTCAGGGCTCTGTTGTGGGGAGACACGGCAACAAGCTGGGAGCAAAATACTTCGGCACGTATCAGATTGTGGCGCGAATTGGAGCTGTTGTGTATAAGCTGGCCTTGCCATCGCACTCTAAAATACACCCTGTTTTTCATGCGTCTCAGTTGAAGATGTGTCGATACACTGTACCACCAGCTGCTGACCACCTACCTGAACAAGATGACCTGGGTTCTTTGAAGTTGGAACCAGCTCGAATTTTAGCGCGTCTATTCGTGAAACAGAACAACAGGGTCATCGCTCAAGTATTGGTTTAGTGGGTACATCAAGAAGCTGAAGATGCTACTTGGGAGGAGTTGTCTTCCTTTAAACTTCAGTTTCTCGCCTTTCCAGCTTGAGGACAAGCTGTGTTTGAAGGGAGAGGGATTTGTAACAACCTGGCAGCCAACTGGCTTGATGACGTAGCACTGGAGATGAGTATAAATAGAGAGAGAGACTGTAGAAAAGAATATTCATTGATCAACTATTATGTTAAAAGCTACTTTACCCATTCTTAGTTTACAGTGATAAAACAATTCTCTCTTCGTCTCTTTCCTATCTCTTCTTCCTCCTGAAATCTCCCAAATTCGCTAGAGAAATCTTACACGATCCTTACACGTGATCGATAACTCGGAAAAGAGAATTCCAATGAATAGCCTCGTCGATCACTGCGTTCGTTGCCGTCGCCGAACCCAAAAAAGAGAGAAAAACCGAGACTCGAGAGAGGGGGGGAAAAGGGTAGTGAGAGTGGAGAGAGAGCAGATCAGAGCAGCTCCTCCGTCTTGCGATGGACTCGTGCCTTGTGAGGGAAGTTTTTTCGTATTAATCTGGGCCGGGGAAAGAAGAAACGTGTGGTGAGGGGTGTGTTTGGCTACGGACGGTCACAGCTGGAGCCGGAGGTTTGGGGCGTCCTGATTGGCCGACATATGAGGGGCGTCCTATCTTACCACACTTTTAACAAATTGTTAGACTTTCTCACGGGAAGATCCATGGTCTTCCTTACCTTTTTGTTTGAATCTTTCTCGTCCTTCATTTGGTTTCTCAATTGTTCTAAAAGAACTTCTTTCAGCATAAGGTTTATTAAAATTATTCCTATCTGATTGTCGAAAAGACAATCTTTCGGTACCTTCCCTTCTAGACTCAAACAGTCGATTAAACTGTCTAGACTCATTATAGGCTTTTCTGTCTTGGAAATCTCTTTTCATTTTCAACACTCGATGAATTTCTTTACTAATTAGGGCTAATTGCTTCTCAAAATCCTCCCCTAGGTCATTTTCTGTTTCACTATCGTAGTCTTGAGCCTTAAAAGCAATGACTTTTTTTCATCGGTTATCTTCTTTGTTCATTTATATAATGACTTCTTTGTGGCTTAACAAGGAGCCGACCAGCCTTTCAATGGATAAAACATTTGGATCCTTAGCTTCCTCTATTACAGTTCTTTTGGGTAACCACTCCCTAGGAAGACTTCTAAGTATTTTTCTAACAAGATTCTTAGTGGCAAATACTTTTCCTAGACCTTTTAGTATGTTAATAAGATCGTTAAACCTTTTATACATACTGGAAATTGATTCTCCAGAGCTCATTTCAAACGATTCATATTCATTCAAAAGCACATATAGTCTACTTTCCTTTATACCTCTAACGTACCTTCATGGGTAGTCTGAAGAGACTCCCATATTTCCTTGGCAGTTTCGCATTGAGCTACTTTACTTCTTTCTTCTGGGCAGAGAACAGAATGTGCATCGCCCTTGAATCCAGTTGAGATGAGAGTTTTGGCTCATCTTCCCATTTTTCTTCATCTTCATCATCCATAGGAATAGGCCCTTTACGGTAGGAATAGGCCCTTTACGGACTATTCCCCAGATGTCACCATCGATACCACAGAGATATATCCTCATCCTCTTTTTCCAGACTGTGTAATCCGTCCCATCAAACCATGGCGGATTCGTACTTGTAGAGTATGAAGCTTATGCAGACGAGGATCCTGTCATCCCAAATTGATCCTCTTCAACGATTGTTAATCCTTTGAAGAGCCCGCTCTGATACCAATTGTTAACTTAGGATGAGAAGAAGATCTTGAAACTTGACACTTAAACTCTTTTGTTGCAGCACTCATCTTAATAATTTGTAACACAAGAAAGATTTTATTGATAGCGAAAAGGATAACAGATTAAAAACAGCAAACATAGTCGAGCAAATTGAATTGGCTCTTTAAACTCACAACAAAGGACTAATTACTTGCCAAGCTTAAGTCATCCAGTTCGACAACACTATGACAAAGCTAAAATATGATCAATATAGTTAAATTATTCAAAAAATTGAGGTTCTTGCATATTTACAACTTCATTTTAGCAAAAATATGAGATAATAAAAGTAAATTATAAGTAATTTAACTAAAATTACATATAATTTAGTAAAATACAGGCTGAGAATGGGGCGGGAGAAGATAGGTCAGGTCGAGAAAAGTACTCAGGTGTGCCCCAACCCGCCTACGAGGTGGGTCAAACCCGTCTCAAAAAGGTCGAACGGGTCGGGTAGAACGGGTCAGTCAAAATTGTCATCTCTAATGTGGACGGGTTGTCGACATATTGATGTGAGCTATTTTGACCATACTAACTAAAAAATGATTTGGAATGTATATGAAAAAATATATGTGTTTTAACGGTTATTTGTTGCATAACAATTAAATTAGATAAGCATATAATATTTAATCATTAAGTATGCTTATTATATTTTACGTGACCTTTGAAATTTACTATATACCTGATAAAATAAAATAAAAATTATCTTACTTCATAACCTTGGTAGGAATTCCCTATAATTTTATCACATTTGATTAATATTTACTATTTATAAAAAAATAATATTTAGTAGTGACACTAAATAAGAAGTGCATCATCGCCTAAATCAAAGTATTGTTGATTATACATATGCAATTTTCACACATTCAATTGGAGTTGCATCGGCTTCTACTTATTTAAACTACTCATATGGTGCATGGAAATTAATGAGTTCGCCAAAATAATTACGAATAAAGACTAATAACATTAATAATTATTCATGTTGTTAGAGCTATATTGCAATAAAGACAAAGAATATTCATGGGTGCATGAAAGTCCACATCCTTATGTTCTTTTAAAAATTCAAAAAATATATTGCGGTAAATCTAAAAACTAAAATTAAAATTAAAAAATAATTTTCAGCCAATCTAAGATTTGACTCAACATATTAACATTAAATTTTCATGCTATAATAATTTTGTCATAACTTTAATAAAAAAATGGTATTGAGTGGTAACTGAAGAAGTTCCCAGTTGAAAGTTGAAACATTAAATGAAAACAAAAACAAAAACCTACCCGGCCAATCGGCCGGGCCACAATCTAGTTCGTTGCAGGCCCGCACAAAGGCTCAACCGTAAGGCAAACACTCAAGCGGGGGAATGGAAAAATCAATTCCCCAAATCACAGTTTGCCACCATTCCCCCAAAACACGAAACGCTCGGCGCCAACTTCTACCGCCAAACCCATTCCCGCCATTCACCAAGCGCGCCAATCTTTTCCCTCCCGTCCCGCCAGATCCCCAACCCTAACCTCCATTTTCCCTCCCATTTAAACCCTAAACTTCAATCCTCCAAACAGCAAACCCAAATTCTCTTCCATCCTCATTCCCCCCACCACCTGCTTGTTTTAATTCCCCAGAGAAGCCCATATCGCCGTTACCTATTCCCGATCATGGTAGTCGCTCTCCGTCCCGCTAACTTCTACGGCAGCAGCCTCCCTCGCCCTCGCTTCTTTGACCACAGCAGCCACCCCGGCCCTCGCATCTTCGATGATCTAACTGAACGCGTCGATCCTCCTGTCTCAGTCATGGATCCTTTCCTCTCCTGGGCTCATGAAGCTCACTGGTCCATGGGAGGCCTCAACACCCAGCGCTTCCGTCTCCAGGGTCGCATCGAAGGTAACATCGACAGGCTGCGCAAGTTCCGGGAGAAGCAAGTCAAATCGCAGACGGGAAATACCCCCAAGAAGCAGAACGATGCCGTCCCAGAAGCCGCCGGGAAGAAGAATCAGAAGAGGGCAGGATCCACTTCTCCCCCTCCGGCGCCTAGAGTGACGAAGAAGAGGAAGTTCATGGATCTGTTCGAGGATGAGAGTGAAAACCCAGAAGATGAGCCTAAGAGCGAGAGAACCAGGGGTAAGAAATTTCCGGCGAGGAAATTGGTTGGGGAGTTTGAGAGGGTTGCCAAGGAAACTGAGGCGAAGAAAAAGAACGGTAAGACGCAGGAATTCGTAGAATCGGTTGGGGTGAGGACAAGGAGAAGTGGGTTGGAGAAAGGCCATGACAGGGGTGCTGATTCGGTGATGAAGATTGTGGAAGAGTTGAACAAAGAGGGTTCCGAAGGGAAGAAGTCGAAGACGAGATTGAGGAAAGTTGGGGAAGATGGCCAAAAGGTTCCTGCTGATGCTGGAGGCAATGGTGGGAGTGTTAGGACTTCGCCAAGGTTGGCAAAGCAAAAATCGAGCTAGATCTGATCGTGTGTTTAGGGTTAGTCCTTTATCTTTCGGCGATTTAACGGTTTTCCTTGCTTTTGTTCTCATTAGTGAATCGATGTTTATAGGTTTATAGTTTGTCTTAACATTATCAATCCAATGTCTCATCGATGATAATTGCAAATGAGTTTATGGTACAGCACCTGTGTTAGTTACAAAAATTGTAACCCTGCAAGCTAAACTGTTATGATCAATCCAATGTCTCCTAGATCTTACAGCAAAGCAGCCAAGTGTCAATCCAATCTCTCCTCTATTATCATGGTAGAAGATTATACAACAAAGCACCCATATTGATTTCATGATGACCTCTATATCTAATTCGTCTATGCTACCATATAGTAAATATTCTGTATAAAATTGAGATGAGCAGAGGTAGAAGCCCAGAAGTGGGTGCGTGTTCATCTCGTACAGAATTGTGCACACAAAACTGAAAGTGTTGAACTTCAAGATTGTTCCATCACTGTTTGCGCAAGCACAGTTCTTTCAGATTCTGGTTCTCTTCTATGGCGCCTCGGAGTTTTGCCAGTTTGCATGACTGCTCGGTTATCAACTTATATGTTGATGCCCTTTCCCACGGGACAATACCAAAATCATCATTACTATCGTCCATGTCTTCAACAAATAGTTGCCACATCATAGCACCACCTCCGGCTCGCTTTCTCTTGGCAGATTTGTATATGATATCATAAACTGTTTTGTATAACCAGTCACGTTGAGATGGTTGGAAGTCCTTGTTCAGATTAGACAATCCAAATTCGGTGAAGAGAACAGGCTTGTTCAGCTCATAGTGACCATCTTCGATATGTGAGAGCATCCACTTGGAAACGAATGACAGTTTATCCTCAAATGATCGATGAGCAATCCTGAATCCAACACATAGAACAAACTTCAGGGTTGGCATAGCTTCATTTTTGTCACTTCAAAGAGTTTGTGTTGTATGATAAACAATACTTACCAATGGTCAGGGTATATGTGAACAGAGGCAAAATCAATGTGTGAAACCTTTGAGTTGCGAACGAAATCAGATCCAAGGTCTGCAGCCCAATCTGCTGGATTCACAGTCAGTCTTTTGGGGTTTTTAGGACCATAAAACCCTTCCAGCCCCACTGTTAGTAGATGATTCTTGTCAATTGATTTCACGTAAGCCGACATTTCTTCGATCCAATTCTGCAATCAGAAGTCTCATGACGTTAAACACTTCTTAGGAAAAATGGATTTCGTGGATCTTCGATTCTTTTAGACAAGTCGTTGGTCTTTTCGATTTTCCTTTGTCTGCTAAGCTAACCTTCCAGTTACAACTTACAAAGGTGGCAAATACATAGAATTGATGAGTCTTTGCAATTCGGCTGGAAGTTCTGCAATTGTATTCAACTAACCTAGGGACTTGGCCAGTCTAAGGAAGCTGAACTAAGATTTGAAAATCGTCACACCAAACCTATTTACAGAAACATCACATATCGTAACTGATTGCTGCTATGAGGAAACGAAGGAGTCAAGAAAAAGAAGTAGTGGACTTTTCCATCTTGGTATTCCAGAAGGACTCAAGGGTCAGAGATCCAAGAAACTTAAAAAGTAACATCAATTTTGCAAAAAAACTGATTCCTCGATAAGGTAATTGACAATGTTGAAAGTCCACTACTTACTTGAACAGTATCTCCTGAAGGATCTGTCATGCAACGGGGTTCATTCATCAATTCCCATGCAAAGATGGTTGGATCGTTCCTATATTCCAATCCCGTGACAGTGTTCCTTCTTGTCAGCATGGTCTGCAATAAGGATGCAATTAGACTTGACCATGTGTCCATGTTACCCAATCTCAGAAACTCAATGGTAGAAAAGGGAAAACAGGTGACTAAATGCAGCAGCAGATTCTTCTTTGCTTCATTGCTATGGCATAACTGATAACTGATAACTGATAACTGATAAGCAACTCCAGAATGACTTGAGGAAGATATGAAATCCCCCAGAACATATCAACTAAATAAAGGCTGTAGATAAAGTTCAGCAGTAAATACCTGTAAATAATGCTTAAAGTACTTTTTGATGGATGGATCATAGAAGAAAGAATCATTGGAAGCGCTCAAGCCAACCCCTTCTTCCCAAGCCCACTTCACATATCGATCCTTACCGCCATATGGTTTTAAGTTATTCACTAAACTAAGAAGCAGCCTGACTTTATGTGCTTTCGCCTCAGCAATCACGTGATCCAACGCCTGAATCATAAGCAAAAGTAAAAGATGAAGCATGAAATGATAATGACAAATTACACCAATTGAAGACCTAACAACGAGCATGATAGTTAGTAGTTACACTTTGCATATTTAGATGGACTAACCCTCCCATCAAAGAGCAAATATGCCGAAAATGAATTGACTACCGAAAACGAGATACAAGACAAGGCAAACGTTACACCGTTCTTTCTGGAAAACCAGATCAGGAGAAACAACAAAGTACAACAGACCCACTAATCGTGACAGAAACCCATGTTCCCTCTGCAACATCCAACAGACAGTTGTCAAGGAGCAGTGGCGTTATTTTACCAGTCCCATCTACCCAATTTAAAGAGCCAGCGCATAACCAAACCTGGAAAAAGGGAAAAAAACTGAAAGAAAGAGAAGCAAAGGCCAACTCCTTTCAACTGACTTCAACCGACAATGAGATTTTAACTAAAAATTGTGAACAAGTAATTCATATCGAGGAAGAGAGCATCTAAGATCCAAGCCACAAATCTAAGAAGCAGAATAAAAGGCTTAACACCAGTACTATAACTACAAGCATTACATGACAAATTGATCTAACAAGAAGAAGCAACAAAATGAAGATAATTTGTAAAAGACCGTAGCATAAAAAAACAGGCAATCTGAATTTAATCATACCCTGAAAACTTTCTCCTCAAATCGGCCAGGAGAGACCTGAAGTGCATTGTGGCCGCCATCATTGAACGCCCAAGTTCTACAGACGGTGAGACCCATTTTTGAACCAGCTTCCAGCATTGCAGTAGTCTTGTGTTTCCTCTGGTTATCGGCGGAATGGTCCATCAACCAATACGAATTCCACCCATTGATATAAAACGGCTTCCCATCCAACATAAACCGAGTCCCATTTCTCTGCACAAAACTCCACGCCGGTCCCACAGGATACGCCGGCCACAGGTCGCCAAATGAAAGATAAATGAAGACCACACATGAAGCAACCCCCAGAATCGGGATGAAAGGACCAGTCCCTCCCATTCTTCTTCTTTTGCCCCAATTCAAAATTGACCCTCTTGTAGTAGATTTCAGCACCAAACGCATGCAAGCACAACCCAATAACCAAAGATCCGTCTTTTCCCTCCTGGGAACTGCTTTGCGATTACCTGAAACTCCACTAAACCTTAATGGGGAAGCCCAAATTGAACCGCATTACTTTATGCAAAAGCTGACTACTTCTTCGGCTAATGTTGTGGGGATTTATATAATGGAGACAGAGAGCCAAGCAAAATCAAGGGGAGCTGGCTCTTGTCTTGCGCGAGAAACGCAGGTGAGACGGAAAATCAAAGGAGAAATCGGTGAAGGAGACCAAAAGCATGAAGATAAAAGGGAGAGCGGACCTAATTGGAAGACCGGACAAGACCCAGATGGAGAGTGACCTAAAAAGAGAAACCGAGGAAGGGAAGAATGAGGGTGGGTGGAATGTAGGTATCTGATTGTTGGTAAGAAATGTAGATCTGGAGAGGACCCTTGTGGGGAAATCCTTAAGATTTTCTGCTCCCTTCCCAACGAGATGGCTTCAAATTTAATATTCCAGAACTGACAAGCTTCCAACTTCATTCATACCCCCCACGCTCTAGCCTCTCTCTCTCCCTGCATCTGCCAATAGGGCCAGAGAGGTCTGGATTTGGGATTTGGGATTTGGGTGCCTTGATCAAATCATCTCCTTCGCGATTTCCCTTTGATTCCTGCCTTTCTCGATGCTTTACTTGAACCAAAATTGTTATAAGAAGCAAAAGGAAAGCCGAGAAAAGGAAGAAAATTGGGGAAGAACGGAAAAGCTCGTTATAACAATAGTCAATTGAGGTGGGTTGATAATGAATGCCTTTTGTCTTTGAGGTGTTCTGTTTCGGCATGTAAGTTTTGTGAATTTTTCTTTTTTCCATTTCTTGTTCCTTTAAAATAATTTTGGTCCTCTAGATTTTTTCTGGTGAAAGTCCTATAGTTGGTCACTCGAAATAGTAAAATAGCTCATGTTTGATTACTCTTTATAAGTCGCCGACAGTCTCAATTAACACTATCAGTCATTTGCTTATGTGGCTAACAGAAGTACTGACGTGCCTTGTTTTAACCCGCCATATCATTAAACCCGACTCTCCACATCATCAAACCCACCACGTCACCAAAAAGAAAAAGTTGGGTGCTCCGGGTGTCCACGTCACTCGTGCACCGCCCCAATAAATTAGTGCTACGTGTTAATGGTTTATAAACTCAAAAAAGCAATTGCGTCCTTACCGTATGAAACCGACGCGTCATCATCCTGCCCCTAACCCGACCACAAATACCCTCCGATGAAGTTGAAATTAGTTGTATAACAACAATAAACCAAGCAACATAGCTTCTTCTTAGGGTGTGGATCGAGAAAAGTGCTAGGATCCAAATCAATCAACCTTCAAGGAGAAATTTGGGTTCGGAATATCCACATGAAGGCAAAGCTTCTTACCCAATCCCTATATATTGCCTTTTCACGGTCGTTAACACGCTGCCTCTTTTTCTCCTCTGGCCGCAAGACACCCAACCATTTCCCCGATCAAAATCAGTGTGAGGAAATAGGAGGTAAAACCTTCCCAGGAGAAACACAACTGATTGTCGGCGGTTGGGAAGTTGAATTAATTCCTCTTTTGAGACTTTACATACTCATTTCTTTGTATATATCTTTGATTACGGCTAAATCGGAGATCCTAATTAATCTAAACCTTTCCCCTTCTTATGAAACTACAAAAAGTACAAAGTCAAACAGAGGGAGGGGGTTTGCATGATTTATTCCTCGTCAGTTTCGATACCTCCATAAGAGCTGATTTTCCCATCAACGAATGACTTCCCTGGTTTTCATCGGAAGGTAATTGATGAAATGGTCTCAAGGCGAGACTAAACCTTGCGAGAATCAACAAAAGAAGCTTTCAGTCATGTCGATTGGGGATCTCTTGGGATCGAGACATTTGCCGGTTCTGCGGCGGCGTTAAACTGAGGGTTTTTGCACTTTTCTATCACGCGTCTTACTTTCTATTTTGATTATTTAATTACACAAAAAATCATCTTTCGATAACTTAAAATGACGACATGCCATGTTTTAATTGGCTTTGGGCACCACATAAGCAATCCTTGTTGGTGCACTCGCCCCATAGAAGTTTTTCTCCATCACCAAAACCAACTCAACCCATAACCAAACCAGACTCAAGCCGTAAATCAAAACCAACCTTCTCCACTAGAATCCCCTTTTCATGCGTCGTCTCCTTCTCCACGGTGAGACCTAGCTCTTCTTCCATTTTCTGGCTTCCCCGAGTTGTGTGGTTGGGGCCAAAATGACTGGCCGCTGTCACAGCAGCAAACTCAACCGCCATGGAACCTATTTCCATTTCACTCTCTACTCGTGCATGCGCCTCTTACGATAGAGATTTGACTAGCTAATGCGTGCTCTCGATTCACGTCATTACCTAATTAATGAAGAATAAGGAAGTTAGGATAGTATATATTTAATTGTGGGCTTCTATGAAGCATAATTATAGTCTATAGCATTGATGATCTAACAATCATGCATTTATACTAATCGAAGCATTGATGGGTGATCAATCCTCTCATGCTCGTGTAGCATCAATGGGGTATCACTAGAAGGTAATTTCTTGACAATCTAGGCAATACTAAGCACAATGCATATAGTAGCATACAATAGAATCATTAGTATCAATGATATTAAGAGCATTCATGCTATAGAAACACCAATGACCATCATAAGCATCGAAAACAATAAAGCAATCAATGATCATCATAGGCATCAAAATTCATAGACAAACACAAGCCTGAGATGAAATCATAACATTCGTCCACAAAACAATAAACAAGGTCAAATTCCAATACAACCAATTTTGACTAGCTACATAGAAGAGAAGGAAGGTATCACCATTGATGATGGCAACATCTCTTCAGCTGCAGACCCCTCTACTTCTTCTAGACTACGCACTCATGTAGAGTGTTATAGAGATTTGTGTGATTATGTAGGCTTACTCTTACAATTGGAGTCATGCACTTTATTTATGGGGGAGAATTCGGCCTAAAACAACCTAAACAGACTATGAAAGAGTCTCCCAAAACTAGTAGACTTAGAAACTTTGTCAACAAGCCAAAGGGAGGGCGGCGGCGGTACGTCGGTTGGACTCGCCGCTCTGATTCTTCCTGGTTTGGGTTACTTGATCCATGGACTTTAATTCTTGATGATTTGGCCTGCAACTTAGATAGTGACGGTTTGACCGACCCCTAGCTTGGGTCGCCGCTCTTTCTTGCTTCATAATGGGCTAATTTTTTGGGCTCGTCTTGACATAATCTAGCAACTTCTAGTTGATTTCTCAGTCATTAATCACTCCTTCTTTGTCAAAACTCCTTAAAGTCAGCGTGCTTCCTTCCACGGTCAATGCCCCTTAGACAAATCAAGAAAAATAGAAAAAGTAGATTAACACCCTAAGAACCAACAATAAATGAATCAAAATCGAGCATGCATTAGGTTTTATTAAGTTCGTCTTACCTCAGCAAAAGCCACTGGCGTCGTTTCATTCCCATAAATCCCATCGTACAATCGACCCAGAAAAGAGATGTAGGGAGAAATCAGATTGAGTAAAGAAGAGGGAGATTAGGTTACCTTCGGTTTGTATCTTTTATTTGGGCGGAGTTTGACTCTAGGAAAGGAAGAGAGAAGTAGAGAAGAAGGATCCAACTTTTCTTATCTCTGCAATAGGAAGAGAGAACGAGAGAATGAAAAGAAGGAAGCTTTTCTTCGTATCTGGGAAAGGAAGACAGAACGAGAGTTTAATTTGGTTCAGAATTTTGTGGGTGGGAAATTTTGGGCGGGGGAAAATGTGTGGGGGGAAACTTTTTCATTTTGGTGGGAATTTTTTTAAAGAGAATTGTTTCGTTTTTTATTTTGGGAGCCAAAATTTCTTTCTTTACACTGTGAAGTTTTTGTTTCACTTTTTCCTGAAATCTTTGGAGCCAAACAAAATTTTTGGAGGCAATGAAAGTTTGGAGGTAAAAAACTTAAATCTCCCTCTTACAATTTGGAGCACAATTTTTTACGAAAGAAATTACCACAATTGTTCACCAAAATTATCGTTGATTAATCATTAATCACAAAAAATGAATACTAAAAATTTAATAAATAAATTCCTATGACTAGAAGTATATAACTAATTACAGGACTTTTTACCGTAACTATTAGTATTGTTTTTAACACAGGAAACTTCCCCGTGAATAAGATCCTGTGACTATAAATTAGTTTTCCTGTAGTGCTAGGAGCTCCATAGAAGCGTTGGCTACAACAGTCCTTACCTTGGGTATCAATTGAGAGTAGGATCTCTATTTGCTTCACTTCAAGCAACTGAAGCATTGGTGACAATAGTCCTTAATTACCAAAGCTTGTCCAAACATGGTCAACTACACGAGAAAATACGTATAAACCCTAATCAATTCTGCTCACCTTGATCGATGGAGAAACAAAAGGAATGGCTAAGGAAATAGCATAGAGAGGAGAAGAGATTGTTGAGCATAGCTCAACCTTAGCTAAGGACGGGGACAAGAAGCAGAGGAGCAGAGAAAAGAAAACAAAATGGAACTAAGTGTGTATGGAAGGATAGGTGGGTGGTTTTATACCACATCGTTGGTGGAAGGAAAATTCCACACTTCACACAACTATATAAGATTGGTAGTTTTCGTAGATCAACTAAGTCCATAAAATGTCAAATAAGTGGTCCTAACAATGGGCCGCAAATTTTGGTGTTTTTCTGGCCCAGTGGTGGCTCTTTTTGTGGTGGCTCTTTTTGTGGCCGTTGTAAGGTATATCCTATTGGGCTCATCGTTGGGCTTTGGTTAGTCGTTTTTGATCGGTTGACCGGGACCCGCCGTGTTTCGACCGATTATGGTTAGTTTAACCGATTAGCAGCTTTCGCCTGCCAACAATTGAGCCAAAATGTTTTAATAGGTTATTGGGCAGGCCGATAACGGGCACCTATACTTGCTTGTCAACATGTGTTTGTATGAGTTCTTGCTTGTGAACATGTGTTTGTATAAGTTTTACTTAGACAACCATAATATTATGATCTAATTTTACAAGTCTAAAAGTTTTAGGAGCAACTTACTGATGATTTTGTCTGTTTCATTTTGTGTATGATTTGAGTTTCTCTTGGTGCGGGTAGGGTTTGAGAAGGTAAAAGTTATTTTCTTTACATTTGTTCTCTTTTTTTCCTGTATTTATGTTGTTTGCTTAGGTAAGGAATCAATTTATTATTAAGTTTTTGGCGGTGATGTTACACAGAGCGAAGTTCCCCCCAATACTACTGCCCAAAAATTTGATTCCCCCCCACCCGTCGAGACTCGCCAATAATTCCCTCCTGTAATGTTTCCCCAAAATTTTGTTTCCCACCACCTTTGAGTCTTTGACTTTGAGCAGTGATTCCTTTTTTTTTAAGTATTCTGCTAGCTTCATATAGTTACGATTTACAACTCACTAGTAATCACCAAAAAGTAACGCGATGTTCTGGTCCGTAAAACCCGCAACCCGAACCGCCCGACCCGCAACCCGATTGACCCGCACCCGATTGACCGGTAACCCGATTGGCCCGCAACCCTATTGGCCCGCATCCCGATTGACACGTAACCCGATTGATCCGCAACCCGATTGACTCGTAACCCGCGTAACCCGCAACCCGATCAACCCGAACCCGATGAACCGCAACCCGAATGAACCCAGCCCGAACCCGCCCGATTGACACCTCTAAATAAAATGGTTGCTCCGAAAAACGTCGACGAGATGACACAATTGCACTATTAAAAAAAAGTGACTGAGTGGAAAACAATGTGTCCGATTAGTTGGTGATTACTTTATTAGTGTTGGAGCGTGATTCCACCACTATAAAGGTTTCGATACTAGACAAAGACTAAAATGATTCCACCACTATAAAGGTTTCGGTACTAGACAAAGATTTTGCTACCTGAGTTAGTTGCACCATAAACCTCTATTAATACCAATCTACGTCATTTGTTTATTACTCTAAAACTCGTGTAACAAATTCTTATGGCTTTTGAGATTGGTGAAGAAGAAAAGATATCGAAATAAAGGTACTTGTTATTGCGATACGGGTTGATCAACAGTTCACGGGTTGTGTTACCCAAAATCCAAACCCAAACCAAAAAAAGCGGGTTGTACAAAAATAAACTCATCTAACCTTGAACCATAATTTTAGCGGTAAATACAAGTGAGTTGATTGGGTTGAACTGGTGAGTCGGTTTGTAGGTGGTTTTGTTCACCCGTAGCAAAGGCCACGACACCACCTCCTTGTCATCTCATCTGCTCTCACTTTCTGCCTTGCCACAAAATGCAAATTTGTCATTATATTCATTCCTATTAGTACAGATGACCATTTATTATTATTTTTTAATTTCAAAGTAATAAAACAACATTAGAAGAAACTAATAACACTCTAATCCCCTTATACCCTCAAAGTAAAAAGTATGTGACAACTATATTGCAAAAATAAATGAATCTAATTCTAAAAACGAAATCGAAATGAAATTTTGTGTCACTAAACGCTATCAAAAGTGAGCAATGTCAATCTCTCTCAATATCTCTACTGTTCATCACCCTCAAGCTCTTGCTTACTCTTCTGCTTCCATTCATGGAGCCATCACAAACCACAACTCTTTCCCTATCTTCCCAAAAACATCTCCCTGTACCAACATAACCAAACCAATAGATATTGTATCCCAAAACCACCGGTAAAATAAGGATTGCACAAAAAAATGGCATGAAGCAACAATCAAGACAGTAGATGCTTTTGTCTTCCCACAGTTTCATGGGATTGACAGATCCAACATCGAACACAGAGAATGGAGGAAGTTCATTAGAGCTCAAGTGGAGGTCAAGATTGAGGATCCAATCCAAATAGCTTTTGAGTATCCGGTGGGGAACGATCAGTTTGGGTGAGTTGTAAATATGAAAGGGTCACTGACTTGTGTTATTTCTGTAGGAAGTTAGGGCATCTGATACAAAATTGTATGACAAGAGAAGAATGTCGAAGGAAGGGCCTTATCATTGAGGCGTTGGAGGTCTACACGGCCACACTAAAGGCATGGCATGACTCCCCGGCGAATACTCTGTCGACATTTTTCCGGCGCTGCCTCACTATGCAGATGGAAGAAAATCAGAGGAGGGGAAGAGAGCTCAAAATCCGAGGAAGTCAGGAGGTGTCATCCCACTTGAATCTGGCCCTAATCAGTCGCAATCTGAATATATCCTCCCCACCTGGGTTCGAGAACCTGCAAGGGGGGCTTCCTCCAGCAATCCTAGACTATCTTCCATGGGGATCAGAAAAAGTACTGGACAACTACTACCAACCACGCAGACTTGAAGAAGACTTGGAGAAGGTGACGGAAGCAATACAAACCAGTATGTTGCTCAATGATGATGAGCCCATTAGGATCAAGAGAATGGGGGAGAAGGAAAGAGGCCAGGACCAGCTGGGCCTCTTGGAAATGGGCCAACAACTGTCACTAGCTAGGCCGAGTGTCACTGTTCATCATGACAGCCCAAACCTTTTGATTAACCTCCTCAACTGAATATTCTGGGGGTGCATTGTTCAGGAGGTCCATTACTTGGTCCAACTAATAACTGGAATCCTAAGTGAGGAGAACTTAGCCAGCCCAAACAAGAAGAGGAAAGCAGACCAGCAAGCGGCGATAGAGACGATCTCGCCAGAGATTTCCTCATCCACTAACATGAGTGTTGATTCTCTTTTGTTTAATCCAGGAAAAGAATATCAAAGAAAGGCAAAGAAGAAGTATGTTTACCGAAGGAGTATGGTGGCAATCACAGCAGAAGAGAACCAATCTGAGAACGGGCAGAATTCAAAATCGAGGCTGGAGATGGCGAGCCTTGAGCCACCTCCTCAGGAATGAGGCTCATGAGCTAGAATTGTAGGGGATTTGGCCAATCCTTTACATGACGCTACTGCAAGAACTTTTGTCGTAGACTTGGGCATTCAATCCTTTTCTTAATGGAGACGAAACAAGAAGAAAGAAGCTTCATGGAAGGGAAAGGAAGGGGTTTGAAATTTTTAGATGCGGAGTATGTTAACCCTAGTGTAGGTGGTAGTGGTCTGGCTTTGTAGTGCCCGATAAGGAATGAAAACAGGGCTCTGTTTAAGTATTTTGTGGAATAGAATGCGTTGATTGATCTTGGATTTAATGGTCCGATTTTCACTTGGAAGAATATGCAAAGTGGAAACAACTTGATCAAGGAAAGACTTGACTATGCCTTGTGCTCGACGTCATGGAGATTACGATTTGAGAAAGCAAGGGTTTTTCATGAGATGTTTGTTGAATAAGATCATTGCCACATTCGTATTGATCTAGACCTGTGAGAAGACTGAAGTGAAACACCTATCAGATTTGACAAAAGATGGAGATTTAAGAAGAATGCAGCCTTATCATCACCGACATGTGGAATGGAGGTGGTGATTTGAACAGTAAACCGAATGAATGCGCCTATCAACTTGGGAGATGGGCTAAAGAGAAGCATAAACTTGATTTGAGGAGGGAACTAGAGATAAAAAAAAGAGTTGAACTGATCCAGAGTATGGATGATGCTGGTCCTCATAGGGAGGAAGAGACATCTCTTTTAAACGAGCTTAATCTTACTTAGGGGTGGTAATCGGTAAATCAGTTAGCGGTATAACCGGTTATTGAACTGGTAACCGGCAGTTATCAGTAGCCGATAATCGGCGGTACCAGTTGGCGGTAGTCAACAACCCCTAAATGGTATACAGATCGCCCCACGGTTAATTACCAGCGGTTAGCTAGTTTACCTGTAACCGAAATAATAGCCCAAAATGCAGGGAAAAGGCGGACGGAGTCAAACAAAACCACCCTAATTTGTTTGTTGTTGAACACACCATGTTTGTCGGTTTGGTGCTCTCTCACAAACAAAGAGGGAATGAACAAAAAACAAAGAATTGTGTGCATTTATTTAGTGTAATTGTGATTTGTTTGAATTTTCTAGACTAGTGTTTTATGTATGGATAATTTGTATGTGGAAATTGACGTTTGACTTTGATTTTGATAAGAACTTGTTATTGTAAATTTATTACCACAAAAAAAAATATATAATTTTTTTTACAGAATTTAATTTTCTAATATAGTCTGGCCTAGTGTTTTACTGTGTCCTGGATCCGTCGCTGTCGGTGAAGGAAATTAAAGAGGGAAGGAGGAGTGTGACTGTACATGGGCAACAGGTCGGGCCGCCCATGGGCTAGCATGACACGATTAGCGCACGGACACGAAATATTTGGGCCGACCCGACACGAGCACGAGCACGGGTACGACATGATATATAAATGCGCCGTGTCGGGTCTAATATTTACGAGACCCTAGTGAGTATAAGATTAAGAACGAACATGGCAGGAATAGAATATTTATTTGATAGAAAATAAATATAAAAAAGATTATAGGTCCAAATCTTAAAAAATACAAGTTGAATAAAATTATTTACGGTTATTAGAAGTGTTCATAAATATATATACATAATTATTACCATAATTAAAAATATACAAAGTATTAAACAAAGTCAAATCACATCCGCTATACTTTTAATTTTCTTTTCTCCCTTATTTGTTACATTTGTTACATTCTCGGTTAATACTTTCATTCTCCGTCCAATTTGTTCATTCTTTTTCATTCCCTCTTTTATTTTCTTCCTTTTCATTAAACATGAATATAAGCACGACACGAGCACGAATAAGCACGACACGATTCAAACTGTGTCCGAGCCTGGGCCGAGTCTAGAAAAATTAACAAATGGGCTGACACGACACGACAAGAAAATTGACAGGTCGTGTCAAGCATGGCACGAAATAAACGGGCTCGAAACGTAGCACGACACGAAATAAATGCGCTCGAAGCGTGCCCGTGATGTGCCCGTCCAAGCACGGCCTAACGCCCATGTACAAGTGGGACTATGTTTGTGAGTGTGAGTGTGAGTGTATACACAGTACACTATACGTCGGAAAAATCCCAAAATACTCTAACTATTAAAAAAAAATTCCCAAAATACAGTACTTATAAACTTATTTCCCAAAATACAGCAGTTTCAACATCACTGTTGTAGACCAAGACAGTGATGGAAATCACCGTTTTTGACCAAAACGGTGATAACATCATCGCTTTTAACCAAAACGGTGATGCTATCACCGTTTTGGACAAAAGGAGTGATGTGTTCACCGCCATTGTCCTCAGCGGTGATTGCTAAATAATTTTCCTATAAATACCGACCTCCACTTCCCCTCTTGCTACTTTACAGAAAATTAGTACAAAAATGAGTGTTTTATTAGTCGTTTTCTCAGCTGGTTTGGAGTTGGTTTACTGCTCAAGAAACTCGTCGGGATTCGGTATGTTATAATTTTGTAATGTTTACATGTTGATGTGTTAGTAATTTATATGTCTGTATTTAGTGAATTGCGGTTATTGGAAAATATGTTATGATATATTTAGATTAAGGGTTAATACTTTCGTATGGCCTGAACTTTGACCAAAATAAACATCCTGGCCAATCTTTTCGATCTATAACATCCTGGCCCGAACTATACACCTAAATAAACAATTTGGCCAGATTCGACTTTTGACCGTTAACTTGGACGGTCAAACGCGTTGACCGTTAGTCAACGCGCCATGTCACTGCCAAGTCAGCATAAAATATTCAAAATAATTCACAATTTCCACACATTCCCTAATTTTAAATTATTATAAATTTAAAAAAATCATCTAATACCTTAGTTAAACGGAAAAAAATTAAATATTTATCAGATCTTCTGAGTGATGTGGCAGTGACGTGGCTCTGACCGTTAGTCAACTCGTTTGACCGTCCAAGTTAACGGTCAAACATCGGGTTTGGCCAAATTGTTTATTTTGGTGTATAGTTCGGGCCAGGATGTTATAGATCGAAAAGATTGGTCATGATGTTTATTTTGGTCAAAGTTCAGGCCATACGAAAATATCAACCCTTAGATTAATTATGATATGATAGATGTTAGTTAGTTAGTACTGAATTTAGATGAATTTGTTTAGTTTTCTCATGATAGATCGGGAGTCGGTATGTTATAATTATGTATTGTTTACATGTTGATGTGTTAGTAATTATATGTCTGCATTTAGTGAATTGCGGTTATTGGAAAATATATTATGATATATTTAGATTAATTATGATATGATAGCTGTTAGTTAATTAGTTATGAATTTAGATGAATTTGTTTAGTTTTCTCATGATAGATCGGGCTTCGGTATGTTATAATTATGTATTGTTTACATGTTGATGTGTTAGTAATTATATGTTTGTATTTAGTGAATTGCAGTTATTGGAAAATATGTTATGATATATTTAGATTAATTATGATATGATAGATGTTAGTTAGTTAGTTAGTTATGAATTTAGATGAATTTGCTTAGTTTTCTCATGATAGATCAATTACATGCGTTTGTTTATGGGTTTGGATGATATTGTTTTTGTATCCCTAATGTACTAATTATATACTATACTTAATTATTATAAATTGCAGACATGGGTATATTTAAGAAGTTTCGGCTTATTATTCGGTGGAATGGTCGGGTGACAAACTCGAACATTGGGATCGACTATGAAAATGGCGAATCCACTATGCTAAAAATTGAGTCGAGATTCTCGTGGCAAGAATTCCATGACATTTGTGCATAAAGGACTTGTACGGGCGGGCAAAGGAGATTTGGTCAAATTGCTTACCGCTATCCAAACATGAGTGCTGGCGGAATCATGTACGAAAAAGTTGTCATAAATGATGATGACTCGGTGAACATGATGATACAGTTCCTATCTGACAACGGGTTGAGGCTTGCAGAGGTGTATGTCGAGACCGAGCCGGTCGGTGAAACTCATTCTCACCAGTATTCTTGTGATGATGGTTTTGCAGGAGGGTATGGCTGGGGTGGTAGTTCAAGTAACTACGGAGGAGGTACTTCTGCAGGAGGGTATGGCTGGGGTGGTACTTCAAGCAACTACGGAGGAGGTAGTTATGAAGGAGGTGTTGGGTGGGAAGAATACCCGCAACATGCTGAGACTGCCGTCAATATCGTTCAGCCCGACGGTGATCAATGGCCTGCTTGGGGTCCAGAGTGGGCTGACATTGAGAACACCCTTCGATCTGGGCGTACTTCGCATGACCAAGAAGACGATGTTGGTTATGCTAGTAACGATGACCATCCTGAGTCGAGCTATCCATTCGCCTCTAGTGACGATGAAAGTGAGGAAGATTTGAGATCAGTCAGTGAGGAGGAAGATACGGACGATATCGACGATATCGATGACAGAGAGGTGGCGTTCCGTCAGGCACCAACGCCTTACTACATAGAGGTTCCTGATCAATTTTTATATGGTCAGAACGATGCCCCTGACTTTCGGCCCATGCCTGTGTATAATCCGACTGCTAATTTGGAAGTGGGTATGGCGTTCACTTCGAAAGCCGATGTGCAAGATGCTTTTAGCGAAGAAGCCATGCGGCGTAACTTCGAATGGAAGGTAAAATATTCTGACACCAAACAACTGCATGTCATTTGTAAGAATGCTGGAGAGGGTTGTATGTGGCAACTTCGGGCTGCATATATGAAGAGAAAGGGTGTCTGGGTCATGTGAACAGTAGAGAACAACCACAGATGCTCCTCAACCATACTTTCACAGGATCACTAGCAGCTTAAAGCAAAAAGGTGGCGAGAACCATTAAGCACCTAATCGAGGCACAACCAGATATCAAGATAAAAGCTATTATGGCCGAGGTGAAGGATCGACATTCCTACACCATAAGGTATAAGAAGGCGTGGCATGGGAAGCAGAAGGCCATGGCTGAGGTCTACGGTGATTGGGATGACTCGTATGCTTTACTCCCTCGACTAATGTCCGCAATGGAGGAGTCCAACCCTGGGACGGTTTTCGTGCCGTGGTACAACAACGTGCAAACTGAAGATCAAGTTCGAGTACAGAACGAGTTGATGTTTCATCGTCTGTTCTGGACATTCAAGCCATGAATTGACGGGTTTCCCTTCTGCATGCCAGTGATTCAGGTATATTACGGACTCAAAATATTGTACTAGTTTTTTTTATGGTTAATCAAAATTGTATTGAAGCCCGTGGAGGTGCAACTCGCAGCCTCCCTCTCAAAGTATCAACGTTTTACACTCCAGTATACCTATACTAGTAACTAGTCAATAAAAACCAAAAACAAAAACTATAAACCCAGAACATCTTTAGCTATCTTCTGCATTTCTACTGTACTGCCTAAATATATCTTGAACTCCTGCAAAATCGCGTTTGAAACTTGAGTAGGGTCTGAAACTCTTCTAGTGCCATAAACTCTAGCACATCTCTCTCTCCAAACATAAGCGCAGCACATCGTCCACAAAAGCCTTCCTGCCTTAGCTGTCGAGCTTGTACCCGACCATCTCTGCGTCACCCAGGCCAAATGAGAGCTCCAATCTGGGAAATGAGACCACCTGCAGACTTTCTTTAACACCAACTGAAAGATCCCAACACTATAAGAACACACAGAGAAAAGATGATCTCTACTTTCCAGACCACCAGGACAAAGAACACAACAGTTTTCACCTGCCAATCCCCAGCTAACCAGCTTATCCTTCGTGGTAATGCGATCTAAAACAATCAACCAAACCAGTAGACTATGCTTTGGAATAAAAGGCTTACCCCACAGCACAGAATACCATTCAACAGGAGCAATTGGAACACGTATAGAAGCCCAAACTAGTTTAATAGAGTATTTCACCAATTTTTGTCCATCCCAAGCCAGATCATTACCTGTTCCTGACATGTGAGTATTAGCCAATCCTCTACACTTAAGAACTTTCTTCCACACCCATGAACTGACTGAGCTTGCAGGGATCTCCCATATGTCACGCCCTTTAATCCTATACTTCTGAATCCAGGCAACCCACAAAGACCCTGCCTCTGCCAACAAGTTCCATAAGTGTCTTAATACACAAGCCCTGTTCCAAGTCTTGAAGTCCCTGATCCCTAACCCCCCTTCTGTTTTGAGCAAGGCAAACTTAGACCAAGAGACAGGTGCTTTCTTTCTCCCATTCAATCCAACCCCCCATAAGAACTTATTGCACACCTCTTCAATTGCCTTCAAAACTCTCATTGGCAATAGAAAAACAGTCATCCAATACTGAAACACACTAGTGATAACAGAAGAAATCAATTGAATTCTCCCAGCATAGCTAAGGGTTTTTGCTTGCCAAGTTGTAATTCTCTTAGTAATTCTACTCACCAGAATACTACAATCTTGAGCTGACAGTCTACTAGATAGAAGAGGGACTCCCAGATATTTCACTGGCAGCTCCCCCAAAGGAAACCCTGTTAGGTCTGATATCCATTTCTGTTCCTCCTTTGAGATTCCTGCACAGAACAACTAGCACTTGGCCAAGTCGCATCTCAACCCAGACACATGATAGAACTTGTCCAATAACCTCTTGACCCCAGCAACTGCCCTAACTGATCCATTTGAGAGAACCAGTAGGTCATCCGCGAAACAGAGGTGAGTGATCTCCAGACTTTTACACCTTGGGTGATATGGAATAAGGTTTTGAGATACATCCCTAGCTAGCATGCATGAGAAGACTTCCATGGCAATGGTAAATAGGTAGGGAGACAAAGGGTCCCCTTGTCTTAACCCTTTGCCAGCTGGAAAATAACCACAAAGTCCCCCATTGAATGCCACACTTAGCATAGGGGTTGTGACACAAGCTTCAATCAACTTAATAAACCTCACAGGAATATTCATAGCCCCCATTACTTTTAACAAAAATTTCCAATCCTCAGAGTCAAATGCCTTCATCAAGTCAATCTTCAAAACACATCTAGATGAAATGGAGGTCCTATGATAATCTTTAACCAGTTCTGTTGCCATAAGAATATTGTCACTAATGAGCCTACCTCTAACAAAAGCAGACTGGCTTATCCCAATGAGTTTAGGCAACACTGAGGAGAGCCTATTTGCTAACAGTTTCGAGATACCCTTATAGACAACATTACAACGTGATATTGGCCTAAAGTTCTGCATTTTATCCACCACTTCAAGTTTAGGAATCAGTGCTAAGATTGTAGAGTTTACCTGTCTAGGCATGATTCCAGATTGAAAAAAATCCAAGACAGTGTCCTCAACTGCTTTACCAACTACATCCCAGTCCATTTTGAAAAACTCAGCTGTATAACCATCTGGACATGGAGCCTTGTCATTCCCCATAGTCTGGAAAACTACTCTAATCTCCTCCCTTGTGACCGGGGTTGTTAATAAACGAGCATCATCCTCTCCAAGCTTGTGGCACAAGATATCTTCAAAATAGGACATTGAAGTGTCCTGTACTAGTGGGTCAGCTTCTCCTAACAGTCCTTTGTAAAAATCAACAGCTAGTTGCCCCATAGCCTTTACCTCAGTGAGTACAATCCCTTCCTCTGTAACCAACTTTTGTATAGTCTGCCTGTGATTTCTAACTTTAACCATACTATGAAAGTACTTGGTATTGGCATCTCCCTCTATAATTCTTCGAACTCTTGATTTCTGCCTGTAGAATTGCTCTTCAGCTGTCTACAATTCCCTACAAACCCCTTCCTGATCCAATACTGCACTAGAATGGGCAGTTGGATCATCAAGTATAGCCTGCTGCATAGCCTCAAGTTTAGTTTCAGCTTCCTTGACTCCTGCAGAAATCTCAGAGTACTGGGATCGATTTAAACCCTTGAGCTTCATCTTTAAAACCTTCAGCTTCTGATACAATTGAAAGTATGGGACTCCTCTAATGTCTGTTTGCCACGCTTCCTCCAGCAATTTTTGATACTGAGGATGCTGTCTCCAGAATGTGAAAAACTTGAATGGCTTCGGTAAAGAAGAGATCAAAGGGTCTGTGTGAACAAACAGACCACAATGGTCTGAAACACCAGGTGCCAACAATTTAACTAGACTGTCTTTGAAAACCTCCAACCACTCTTCATTAACCAAAGCTCGATCTATCCTTCTAGCAATAGGATTGACTGTTTGCTTGTTCCACCATGTGTACCAACTACCAATAGCTTTGTGATCAATTAACCTCATATCTGCAATCCAGTTCACAAAATCATCCATGCTTTGACTCTGGGAAGGACTATTTGAAGCTTCTAATGCCCCTGTGATTGCATTAAAGTCTCCAATAAAAATACCAGGCTCCTGTGCTACCATATACCTTCTCAATTCTTCATACAGCTCAACTCTCTCTGCTGTTTTGTTTGGGCCATATACCACAGTAACCACACATGACTCTTTCCCAGACTGCACCCTCACTTGAATGAAATGTTGACCCATACCCAGCTCAACCACTGACAAAGCAGGTTTCCAAAAAAGCCAAACTCTTCCATTATATGAATACTTGTAATTATTAAGATGTCTCCAACCACTAAACTGTCTACTTACTATTTCATCTGCATTACCTTGCAAGACTCGAGACTCAAGTATAGCAAAGAATTCTACTCCTAACTGTGCAACTTTCTTATTCACATACCTATGCTTCTCAGAGGAATTGAATCCTCTAAGATTCCATACAAACAACTTCATGTCTTCTTCTTTCTACCTCCCTTCTTCTTGGGAGATATAGGAATAACTAGATTGTAACTCTTCTCATTACCTTACTAAGTTAAATTTTTACTAACTAATTATTCATTTTTAACAGGTTGATGGAACTTTCTTTACTGGGAAGTATAAAGGAACTCTTCTCATTGGAACTGGGGTTGATGGAAATTTAAGTATTTTCCCCTTAGCATTTGCATTAGTTGAAGGGGAGAACAACTTAAGTTGGGCATGGTTCTTTGACCAGCTACACGCCCACGTCACACAAAGAATGGGTATTACAATTATATCGGATCGACATGCTGGGATTAAACACGCCGTCGGTGGTTTTCCCGACGAATGGGGATGGACATGGTGCTGGTGTATTCGTCACTTCCTTGCCAATTTCCAACACAAATTTGGCAAGAAGAAAGACATAAGAGATCAATTGTGGAGTGCAGGTAGTAATGTAGTTCAGTGCTTCTTCATGGTTTATTGTTGAAATGAAATTTCTTATGGCTTAATTATTTATTCTCCGGTCTTGTAGCGGTTGCACATCAACCAAAAAAGTACGAGCAGAAGATGAAGACGATCCGTCAGATACACCGGGCGGGAGCAATATGGGCAGAAGGTCAAGATCTGCACATGTGGACATTTCACATGGACAACGGGGCTAGATTCGGCATTGCAACTACCAACCATGGCGAGAGCATAAATGGAGTCTACAAGGGCATTAGGGCAATGCCAGTATCTGTCCTAGTGGAGATGACATACTGGAAGGTAAACGAGTGGTTTGTGAAGAGACGGGAACTCGCTATAGGGAGGGAGCGTGCTGGTCATTCAATAGCACAATAAAATATTTGATGGCATGCAGAAGATCGAAGAGAAATCAAGTAAGCACAGAGTTTATCTGTTCAACCGCAATGAAGGTGTTTTTGCTGTGCAAACAGGTATATGGGGTGGAGGAAGACGTGGGCATAATCGTCAATCCGTTACTCTACACGTAGAAACTCGCACCGGAGAGTGTACATGCCAAAAGTATCAAAACAGAAGAGTACCTTGTTCACATGCAATGGCAGTAGCTAAGTCGATAACCCTCAGCGCTTACAGTTTGGTTAGTCCTTACTACACGGAACAGGCGATCAGGAACTCCTACTCGTCAAGTTTCAGCCCCCTGCCGGATGAAGCTTATTGGCCTGTAGACAATGGGAAGTTGATTATCCCACCGTTGCACTTAAAGCGCACCAAAGGTCGTCCTAGGACCGAAAGGATTCACAATGAAATGGATCAATCACAATGTGCCCGACGAGGTCCAAAGCGTTGCTCAAAGTGCAGACAACCGGGTCATGACAAGAGGGGTTGCCCAGGTCCACCTCTAGAGCAAGATTCAGGGCCAATTCCGAACCAACCTTGAGTACTCTGTTGTTCACTTCCTTGTCATTTTCGTTGTTGTGATGTTTAAGTTGGACTTCTTGTTTTAATCTTGTTGAGTGATTGTAATGAAGGGTGTCTGTTGTTTACTTTGGTACAACATGGGGGGTAAAACAACACAATCCCAAACTAAATTAAGACGACATAGATAGTTCATGGAAAACAACACAATCCCAAACCAAATTAAGACGACATAGATAGTTCATGGAAAACAACACAATCTCAAACCAAATTAAGACGACATAGATAGTTCATGGTAAACAACACAATCCCAAACCAAATTAAGACGACATAGATAGTTAATGGAAAACAACACAATCTCAAACCAAATTAAGACGACATAGATAGTTCATGGAAAACAACACAATCCCAAACCAAATTAAGACGAAATAGATAGTTCATGGAAAACAACACAATCTCAAACTAAATTAAGACGACATAGATAGTTAATAGAAAACAACACAATCTCAAACCAAATTAAGACGATACACGTCAACAGATGTTCTTAAAATGGATGATAATAATAGTAATTAGGTGGGCCATAGTTCTATAATATAATATGTAGGGTATCATATTATATAGTGTTAATATATATTAAATCAATTGTTGAGCAGAATCGAGTTAGCCTTGAAAAAGTTGGATTGAAAAAGGATAATAATAACAGAAACCCAATTAGATGTGTCGACACCGACGACAGTGGAGCATGATGCACGGCACGTGCTACCCTACCAGCCTGAGCCAACCCCAAATTAGGAACTCTTGTACGACCGATATGCTCTCTCAAAGACAGTCTCACTAGGCCACGCCAAGTATAGTGGTGACCACCGACACCCAATTTATAGTGTTAAATCTGTCGGCCGCTGTCGGTGTATTGTAGTGGTCATAAACCACACTTGCAAATTTTCAGGAAGTTGAACACGGGCCAATAAATTTGTTGTTGATTTGTCTAATGGGCTAAATCGTATTCTAGTTACTGTCGAAAAAGATGGCTATGCTAATCACAACCAAGACCGTCCAATCAATACCTGAGGCCTTGCTCCAGAAAAAATTATGCGGCCCAATTTTTAGTATTTATTAAAAACATTCATTTTTGTGTTATGGGTAGGGGTGGGCACGTGGATGGTTAATCTGCGGATTGATATTGATCCACCCGCAAATAACCCAACCCGCATACAGTGGGTGATTGACGTGGGTGGATTGCGGATTGTTAAATTTCCCACCCGCACTTATGTGGGTGGATGGTGGGTGGATTGCGGGTCACCCGTTTGACCCGCGTCCTATTTTTACATGAAAAAATGTTGTTTCTTATAGGATCGAATATTCATCACATTTTCGAACTGCATTATAGTCTGACCATATACTTCAAAAAGTGGAGAATAAAGAATAATTTTGACTACTATTACTGGTTATTGTGTTGAGCAATATCCATTGGATATTGGTATGCAAATTATTGTTAATATCCATTAAATATCGGGATACAAAATATAAATTATTAATTGTATCAAAATCACAAATTATTGATACAATCTTACTAATTTGCTATGAATTTATTATAAAAATGTTAGTCAATTTTCTTAATGGCTAGTTGGAGAATTGTTTTTGCGGGTTAACCCGCGACCCAACCGCACCCATCCGCCACCCACCCAACCCAACCCGCATAAGTATGTGGGTGGATTGCGAGCACATGTATTTCAACCCGCGAGTAAGCGGGTGAGTCAATTTTAGACCATAATCGACCCAATTCGCCCATTGCCCACCCCTAGTTATGGGAGTTAAATTCGTGTTTAACGACTAAATTTATAAGTATTCATTCTCAAAGTGCCATGAGGAAAAAAAACAAAAATGTTCATAGTAAAAACTAAATGAACACAATGGAAGTTCAAGAAGTAAAATTATCAAAATATTAAGGCAAAATACATCTGTATAGCCATAACTTTCACACTTTTGACAAATATAGCCATTATTATTCGAAAACCACAAATAGCCACTTCCGTCCATCTCTTTAACGGTGTTACTTAACAATCTGACTGTACAGACGAAAATGCTGAGCTGGCAATTTCTCTTCAGACACGTGGATTAACAAAAAACAAAAAAATGATTTTTTTATTTAGTAAAATATAAAAGAAGAAAACCCTTAAAAACTCTAACCACACAAACCTTATCTCCCTCATTCTCTCTTATTCTTTCTGGATCGGCCCCTGTTCTTCCCCACTCTCTCGATTCTTCAATATGCTTCTCCCAACCTACCAATTAACCAAATAATAAACATCACCAATCATCCTTCAATCTCCTCTTCCCACTCCCAGCATCCCAATCAAAGTATCAAACAAACAAAAACCACCAATCCCAATCTGATATTGCATGCCTTTTTGTTCCCATAATCGACTTCCAACCAGCGCACCTGTCGTCGCCTGCTACAGATCCGCCTAGCTCGCCGCCAAATGCTAGGCATCCATTTTCTTATCCAAAGGCAAGCTCAAGACTCAGAGCGACCCGACTCCGTCGTCGCCAGGCTGGACCGCCACATCAACGACAGCGAGCTTCTCATCCGCAGCAGCGTCCTCCATGATGTCTTTTCGGCTACTCCTCCAAGCACGACACAGTTCGATTCGAGTCCAGGAATTTGTTGACCCTACTTCAGATCGGGGGTATAGAGTCCAAGAACTCGGCGATTGACTCGCTTCTCCGTCTTCTCGGGGAGGATGACAAGAATGTCGAGGATGGCCTGGGCGAGTCGTCGCCGCTCCGCGGCGATTGGGAAAGGAGATGCCCTCTCAGTTCCCTTGTCGGGGATGAGGCTCGATTTGAAGGGGGGAGGATCTGGACGGCGGCGGTGGTTAGGGGTCTTTTGATTGGGATTCAGTTGTTGTTGGCGGAGCTCGACTTCAATCCCACCACCGGGGAGCTCGTGGTATCTACGGCGTTGGCAGGGAAGGGATGGGTGAATCCGGGAGATCTGTGAAGGTTTGCAGGCTTGAGGGGCGGCGACGAGGGAAAGTGGAAGGGGTAGGGAACAATTTAGTGAAGTTTTTTTATTTATTTCAAAATTAATTATTTTAATAATTTAAAATGACATGGCAATGATATGCTGATTGGTCACTGACGTGTGCGATGATTTGGCATCTTAGTCAGCCTAACGTTAACCTAGCTGACGGAGTTTCTAACACCGTCAAAGTTTCTAACAAAAATGGCTAGATTTGTCACATACCATCCCATTTTTAGGCTATTTTGTGTTTTCGGATAGTTTTGGCTATATTTGTCAAAAGCGTGAAAGTTATGGCTATACAAGTGTATTTTGCCAAATATTAAAGTTGAAAGTAGTTACGTTTTGAATGTCATAAGAAATTGACATGAACATTCACACTCTGCCTTTTGAACCGACTAGCCGGGAACGCAGCCCACTTTCTGATAAACATTTCCTACTTTAGAATGGGCCTTCTATTTAAGTACTTGGTGAAACCCAAACGCATCATCGCCAAAGCCCAAAGTTCAACACCACCCCATTATCACTCGGATCCCTTCCCTTTTCCCCTTTTCCCACTCCTGTGAGTTCGCTTGGTCTCGACTCGATTCTCGATCCCAGATCAAAGATTATGAAACGAGGTTATTTGGAAAATATTAGTGGTAAGTAATTTGTACTATAAGTGTGCTTCAATCTTATATTATCAAAACCGTCTATCGTTTGACGTCCGGTGCCCAACATTCCCAAATTCCAATCCAACCGAACGATAGGATACAAATTTTTAAACATTGGTCTCGACTCCAACTATTAACAACTTGGATGAAATCTAAAATAGCTAGCGGGAGAGAAAACTAAAACCTACCTCTATTTATTAATGGCTTATAATCGGCCCGTTGGCGGAATGTTCATATTTTAGTATTATGTTTAAGTCTATTAATTCGTTTGTTTTTTTGAAAATCATTCAATCGAGATGCTACATAAGGAATGAATATATAGGTCGAACATTCAGGAAAATACCCTCATCATTTAAGAATCTAAAAATTTATCATTAATCTCATTTTGATAATGATATTGAGCCCCCATTAAAATGATATTGGTTAATAGATTGTCCATAAATATATAATATAACATGCCACTAATAAAAAAGAAATGGATTTATAAAAAAACCGAGAAATGAAGAGTTGTTGATTCAAGTAAATCATATGCTAACAACTTAACTAAAAGGAGACCATCAAAACTTGAGAGCAAATGACAAAATTAGAGTTACATCCAATATACTAATAGACTCGATCAAAGTAATGAGGCACAAAATTAGACACTCTTTATTTACAGGTTCTAGTAGTTTGAATAGTGAATCGACCTTAACTTTAATAAATCAATCAATAATTCCTCGTTTTAACATAAACATAGATTGTGGTAGTTGCAACAACTATAACACTTAAAGATCCAATAGTTTCCACTCTCTGTTCTTTTTATCCCCTCCATCTTCAATTTCTCGACGTATATGTTTTAAACCAAAATTCAATTTCTAATCCTCCTTCTACAACTCCATTTATGCTACTTTGATGGACCTTCTCTCCATGAAACTGAATTTCTCGTTCAATTGAGTTTCTTGTCAGCTTGATCTCCAACTCCTCAATCATCTTTCTTGTATTTGGCCAACTCATCTTTCTCGGGGCAGTTTTAATAAGCTCGTAAAACCAACACTCATCTTCAATTCCATCAATATGCTCTTCTCCTCCTTCTCTGCCTTCACTTGATCCAGTTCACTTTCATGCCCTTCAATACCCTCTCCATTTTCATTAATATCCTGATCATCTACCATTCTCTCTCTTCAACTGCTCCGATTTTGCTTCTATGTCTTTCAATACCCTCCTTGGTTCAATCACTACCCTGACCAACTGCCTCTTCACTGCCTTCACTTGATGCAAACTACGTCCATGACTTTTTATACACCTTCCTCAAAATCACAATCAACTAACCAATATCAATCTATGGCCTTGGATCAGTTTTAAACTCTCTATGAACATCTCAATACCACAAAGTCTAAATCTAAATATTCTTTTAGTTAATCATGAACTTGAGTTTATCAAAATCTAATCCACTCCTTCTAAGTTGGAATTCCCATCCCCCAAGCTCATTTTTGGTTCATTTGATCCCACATAACCATGATATTATACCTCTAACTAAAATAAATCAAAGCATTTTATGAAAAGACACCGAACCATGAACTTTACCTGCTACCAAATCCAAACACAATTTCTTCCTCTCACCACTTCCCTTCCCAAACCCAGTATCAACTTTTACTCCAAGTTCACACCCCCAACTCCCAGTGTGTTGCGTGAAAGCTTAAATTTACCATCATTATGTTTGCAATTAGATTAATGGACACCAACAAGCGCCAAAATTCCACCAGACGATGAGTTGTCTTCACTTTGAGTTTTATCATAAAACTGTTGGCCCGATATGTTTATCAGTTTGGAGGCCATGATGAGCAATCCCGAATCAGTTGCAGCGAAGTTACCGGTCACAGTAATGACAATGTGAAACATGTGTTACTTTTATGGATTGACATTAGAATGATGGGATTGGACAATGAGATCGTCCTTAGTTAAGCGACATGTAAATTGGTTCATTTGGCATGGAAGACACAAACCGTTAAAATTCTAAATTATTTGGGTGAGTTTGTATTTAGTGTTTTCAAAATCGTGGTATATGAGTTAAGTGATTAAAATATCTAAACCCAAACGAACCGACCCACGTACACCCCTAGGAAGAGTTTCAAAACATAGTATTTAACCGGACAAAATTGTTTAGAGAACCAGACCCCTATAGTTTGCACAAAGATATGATTGCTTCACTATGGTTCTGGAAATTAATGGCAATTTAAGAATTCTATATCGCTTCTACATATTCAATACTATAATTCGATATGAAATATTCGAACCAACAATATTTTGGTTGCAAATTTATGGTTATCGTCTATTTATAAGATAGATAAAATTTTAAATTAAGTATTAAACTATAATTAAAATAAAAAAGATCAAAATCGAAGTATCAAAACACCAAATAAATGATTACGGAATATTTATTGGGCTAGCTAACTGTTGAAAAGTTCTGTGATTTCATATTTTAGCTTCGTATATATTTTTAATTTAAAAAAATTAACAAATCTACATAGCCTGATTGATTTTAAACCTTCACTTTGTTTTAAGTGAACATGGTTCAAATCTCAATATGTCTATCTTTTTCTTTAAATAAAAAAAATACAGATAATTGTGAAGACAAAAATGTCTTTCCTAATTCCCTTTAATTGTAGAAAACTTGAAAAGGGAGATTAAGTTTCAAATAATTAAATCATATACCCTAAATCTATAGAACTTAAAACCTAATATCACATATACTACGAACATAATCAATGATTCTGATTCAACAAGATGTATACAACATACCATATGCACTATATTAGGATTTAGAGAATTATGATATAGGGTTTAGTTACGTGATTAATCTATGGTCTAGATATTTTTGTTTATTAAATTTAGCCAATGACAATTGGCTCATTTGTCAATGGTATTTAGTCTTTCAATTATATGCTTACAATTGTCAACCATTAGGGAAATTGTTAGCCAATGATTTTTGGTCATTCACTTATAGTATCGAAAATGTCTCGTTACAAAACCATAGATCACAAATGTTAAATTTTATGTTTTGAAATAAAATTTTGTATAGCACTTTTGTAAACAATCCTTGTATTCCTACAAACTACAAAGTTATGTAACCTAATAAATGTAAAAGTTGTTAGACATACATAAACTCAAAATGTACTATTTGATTCTTGGTGAAGAATTGTGTGATTAGAGGAACTCATTTAGTTGATTAATAAAGCTAGGTATATCATGATGATTCACTTTGTAAATAATTACAGTTATTAATTAATTCGATGATTGATTGTTGCGGTGGATAGTCCTATAATTTTGAGATATTTCATTATTTTTTCTCTTTAATTCAAAAAATACATAAAAATTGTTGTAGTCCAGTTGGTTAGGGATATTGACTATCAATTTGAAGAACTCTTGTTCAAGTCTTTGTAATGACATTTTTTTCTCGTAAGAAGATATTTAAGTTCTAAGTTGAACTTACAAATTTACTCCTAGCTACAATTTAGGAAAGTGTAAGGAAATTGAAATGTTCAAAATCTCCTAAAGTATTGCTATATATTATAAAGGGACTACGTTTCTGTTGGACTGGACACCTAGTGAGTTACCGGTCATCAAACCCAAATGAACTATTGAACCATATCACCAACCTTTGTCGTATTTGTATTATCATATCGGGCCAGCTAGTTGTATCCATTAAACCAGCGCGTGAATGATCAGGTTGGTACAATATTATCAATGTGTAATGACAATTTTGTCATATTATTTGCACAATTTTTAGGACTTTGATGTGGTTGTTAGTAAATGGTATATGATCCACAATTGAACCTCTTCCAACAACTTGAGTTATTGGGACTAACTTGTTCTTGACATGGTATCAGAGCCTTCTGTGATTGAGAGGTCTTCTATTTGAATCCCAATGACCCCATTTGTTTTTTAAGCACATGGTGTCCAGTATATGGTGGTTTTCATTTGAGTGGGTGTGTTAGTAAACGATATATGATCCACGATTGAACCTCTCCCATCAACTCGAGATATTGGAACTAACTGTTTCTTGACAATGGTAATTTTGAGAAAACATTTTTCTGTTTTACTAAGTGGTAGACCATCTTTTAAGAAATCAGTCTACTACTTTCACCAAACGATCTACCTCTTTCATCAAGCTATCCATCACTTTTAATAACTGGTCGCCATGATCATATAAATAGTAGAGTTCAAAATTTAGATATGTTTGCTGGTAAGAGAGCTAAAATTAGTGCAAAGGTTGGAGCATAGATGAGAAGTTTCTAGGGTGATTGTTCTCCCGTAGATTTGAGAATGTTCTGCATATTAATTTCTTAGATTTGACTTATTCTATAAACACTTTCATATTTCCTTCAAATTCTTTGCTTGTTTTTATCCTATAATTGTCTTGTGATAGATCAACTCTGTTGCCTTTGTTATGAAGATACTTAAAAAGTAAAGCATACTTTTTATACATGTTGCGTCATCTTCAACGTCCACAAATCTCATATAATCTTTGCTTTTATGAGTTTTTATACTATCAGTGTTAAAAGATGGTGTTATTTCTTTTTGTCTAGTCCTAAAATCTATGCATAGATTTGGTTGCCCAAGGGTGATAGGATGTTGCATTACAAAACAATTTTGTAATGTAGGCCTCCTGTTGTCCATTATTTTCCTAATGTAGTAGAAGGTAAATGTCCCATCTGGTCGATCATCGTCGGAAGTGGTAGAACATTCGCCATAAATGGTAAACCATTTGATTGACCGCTTTGTGGAAGAGGTAGACCATTTTCTCCAATTCATTGACTTACAAGACACCATAAACATATCCTAACCTTTATATGTAAACCATGCCACATAACCACACATACTAATATGGAAAATAATTAACTTTTCTCTCAATTTAATTTAATGATTTATATCTCTTTTGATTTAGGGTAAATACAATTTATTAACCAAATTCTTCAATTTAAACAATTTAATAGCTAAACCTTTTTTGAAAACAATTTAATAGCCAAACTGTTAACTTTCCATCCGGTCAACTGTTTTTTATGGTTAATAAAAAATAGCATTAAGCACGGGAAATACCAACAGGCATTAAACTCCTCTCAAGGTTTAACAAGAAACCTAACCTCTATACATTCAGAAACTCTCTATCTAAATCAATGAAAAACATGTCGAAAACTATCTTGAAGTTGCACACTTTCTGCTATAAAGTAACAAGCATCACTTTTAATCTTTAATAACAAAGTAGATGGAGAGCACCAATCACTATCTCCAGCAACTCTTCTGCACCTCTCGCGCCATAAATGGCTCAGAGTCAATAGCCATAGAAACCGTCTAGCATTCGCCAAATCATTTGAGCCACTCCAACAATCAACACCTCATTGAAGGTGTTCCTCCCAACTATTGAAAGAAGGAACCACACAGCTTATCTGCTGCATAATGTGTTGCATAATCCACATCGAATAAGAACACAAGCAGAAAAGATGAGTACGTGATTCTGATCCCCCTGGGCATAAAACACACAAATCATCAGTAATCAATCGGCAAGCAAGTAATTTGTCTTTGGTATGTATACGTCCCATTACCAAAAGCCATATTAACAGTGAATGCTTGGGATAAAACAGTTTGCCCCAAATCACTTTACTCCAAGGAACTAACTGATGAGGAGAACGTATTGAATCCCATATTGCTTAGTATCACTACTGTCAGTCATAAAAGCCTGCGCCCTAGGCATGCATTTGTGGATTTTCTTCCACACCCAAGAACCACTAGCAGTAAGCTGAATATCCCATACATTTCGCTGCTTAACCCTGTATTTGTAAATCCAGGCAACCCAAATAGAGCCTACCTCTGCTAATAGATTCCAAAGATGTCAAATGACACAAGCCTGGTTACAGGTTTTAAAATCACGAACCCCCAACCCACATTCCTTTGTTGGTAAGGCCACATAATCCCATGCTATTGGCGCCCTCTTCCTTGAACCCCCTTCTCCCACATTCCAGAGAAAGTCATTACAGATTTTCTCAATCAACCTTAATACCTTCATTGGCAACATGAAAATTGCCATCCAGTATTGGAAAACACTTGTTATTACTGAGGAAATTAGCTGCAGACGACCTGCATAACTAAGAAACCTAGACTGCCAACTTCGTACCCTTGTTGTTATCTTGTCTACTAACACCTGACAGTCCTGAGAACTCAACTTCCCTGTTAATAAGGGAAATCCTAGATACCTAACAGAAAGATTGTCCAGAGGAAACCCAGCTGCATTTGAAATAAAATCCTTCTCACCCTGAGATATTCCCGAACAGTAGAGACTGCATTTAGCCATGTTACATTGAAGCTCAGAAACAATGTAAAACTAGTCAAGAAACCGTCTGATGCCAGCAACACCCCTCACAGAACCATTGGTAAAAACAAGTAGATCATCTGCAAAGCACAGATGAGTAATCTTTAGTGCTTTGCATCTTGGATGATAAGGGATTTGATTTTCAATAACATCCCTGTCAAGTAGTCTAGCAAAGATTTCCATAGCTTTGGTAAAAAGGAATGGGGAGAGGGGATCTCCTTGCCTAAGCCCTTTACCCGTCGGGAAATACCCACATAATCCACCATTAAAAGCTACACTAAACATAGGGGTAGTGATGCAAGCTCTAATTAGATTCATGAAGCATTCTGGGAAATTCATAGCATGCATTGCTTGAAATAGAAATTGCCAATCTACCGAGTCAAAGGCCTTCTTTAGATCAATCTTCAAAGCCCACCTAGGAGTAATAGACCTCTTGTGATAGTCTTTTACTAGTTCAGTGGCCAAGAGGATGTTATCACTTATGGATCTACCCTTAACAAAAGAAGACTGGGAAGTTCCTATTACCTTATGAAGCACACTAGAGAGTGTGTTGGATAATAGCTTAGATATACCCTTATAGACCACATTGCAACAGGGTATAGGTCTAAAATCCTTCATTTGTTCAACATTAGGAATATTTGGAATAAGAGCAAGAATGGTGGAATTTACCTGTCGTGGCATACTTCCTGTTGAGAAGAATTCCAGAACTGTGTTATCCACATCTCTACACAGAATATCTCAATCAGCAGTGAAAAATTCAGTTATATAGCCATCTGGGCCAGGGGCTTTATCCTTTCCCATTGATTTGAAGACCTTTTTGATTTCCTCTCTAATAATCTGGGTTTTTAAAACCTCATGATCCTCATCACTGAGCTTCAAATTTACCAGCTCCAGAAAGAATGAGTCAGGGAACCTCTGCACAGCAGGATCAGAATGACCAAGCAATCCCTTATAAAAAGAAATTGCCAAATTACTCATCTCCTTCATCTCAGTCAAACCTTACCACTATCATCGACCAGCTTTTCAATATTTTGTCAGTGAGTACGAGCTTTTGCATATGCGTGGAAAAATTTGGTATTCAGATCACCTTGGGTCACATATTGCACCCTAGACTTCTGACGATAAAAGCTCTCTTCTGCTACCTGCAGCTGATGGCAAGCAGCAACAAGTTTTAATTCATTCTCAATTGCTTCAGCAATAGGAGATGCTAAAACCAATTTCTGAGCTTCTTCCAACTTCATTTCTGCTTCTCTTGTTCTCTCAGATAACTCTGAATAACTTGTTCTGTTCAACTTTTTCAGCTTCAGCTTCAACTCTCTTAGCCTTCCATACAGAATTTGATGTGAAGGCCCTTCACCCCCCATTTGCCACACATCATTTAGCAAGTTAGCATATGTAGGGTGAGATCTCCAAAATTTGAAGAACTTGAAAGGCTTTGGGAGAGTTGATACCTTTGGTATAGTTTCCATTGTAAGCCCACAGTGATCTGACACACCTAGAGCCAAAGTTTTAGCAGCACGGTGTGATAACTTTGCTAACCATTCCCCATTTACAAGAAATCTATCTAACCTTTTAGCAATTGGATTCCCCTGTTGCTTATTCCACCAAGTGTACCATGAGCCCAACACCTTGTGGTCAAAAAGCCCCATTCTAAAAATCCAACTTATGAAATCCAATGTACTTTGATTAACAACATCTGTATTAGATGCCTCATGAACCTCAGCAATAGCATTGAAGTCCTCCATGTAAAGATAGGGTTCCCCCACTACCATTACTAAGAACAACTCATCATATAACCTTTCCTATCAGCAACCTTGTTAGGACTGTAGATAGCAGCAACCAAAAATGTAACTTCTCCTGAGACCCTTACTTGTATAAAGTGTTCCCCCATACTCACTTCAGTGACCTGAAGACCAGGTCTCCATAGTAACCAAACCCTCCACGAAGAAGAGCAAGCATAGTTATCCAGATGAAGCCATTGACTAAACTGTTTATTTAGTGTGTTAGGGGCATTAACTGCAAGCACCCTAGTTTCTAATATAGCTACCATATCTATACCATTGCTAGCTAACCGTTTCTTTAGATATCTATGTTTCTCAGGGGTGTTAAACCCCCTAAGATTCCAACTCAACAACTTCATTTACCTTCGCGTTTCCCCTTCCCTTTCTTTGGAGGGAATCTCTGATCCGGTCAACTTTTAGTTGACTCTAATGTGTCAAATTTTTTACACATAAAAAAACCATGGTAAAGGAAACCGTACCGGAGGTCATACCGGATCCGTCAGCGGTAGAGTATTTTGTGGTACGATTGTGATTTAACCGTTGTGTACTGGTAAAATACCGTTTTTATAATTAAAAAATATTCATAAAAAAAAACCGTACCGGCAGATTCATGATACCGTTTCGGAGTATTACCGGAATATACCGGATAACAAACTTGAATAAACTAAATAGGCATATGTAAAAGGCAGAACATTGGGAAAAAAAAACTCAACATTATGATTAAAAATTAGTCAAAACATTCAAAACAATGAAACATACCTGCCGTGTTGTTGTCTTGAGCTGTTGAGCAGTCAATCTCCTTACTCAGCTACTCCTAGGCGGCGCGTTCTTCTTGAGCAGGGGAGGGAGAGGCGTGCCGGCGGAGCAGTGGTGGACCGCGGAGCAGCGGCGGTCCTGGTCGCCGGTCGAGAAGAGGAGGAGAGACGCGGTTGGGGAGCAGCGGCGGTCCTGGTCTCCGGTCGCCGGTCGAGAAGAGGAGGAGAGATGCCGCGGTCGTGGTCCCCAGCAGCTGGAAACGAAGAAATGAAGACGGCGCTGCTTTTCTCGTTTGGCTGATGATTTAGGGTTTTGATCATTGGCCTTCGGCCGATCTCTCTTTCTTTTTTTTTAATTCCAAAACGACGTTGTTTCCTTCCAATAAGCTTACCTTGGTTAGACCAAAACCTGGCGGTATTTCGTATTGTGTCGGTTTAACCGAGAAAACCGGCCGGCACGACTTTTTAACCAGCAAACGACTACCGTATCGGCCAGGTCCCGATTTTCGGTTTTACCGGTTCAACCGGCCGGTACGATTCGGTTTCCTTTACCATGCAAAAAACTAACTTTTTGCAATTTTTTATTTACCTAATTATTATATTTTCCTTCCCTCTCCCCCATAGCTCAATGTTTGTCGTCGTTCCCCTAGACCCTTATTCCCCATCGTTCCTCTTCCACCACCACCCCACCATTTCTCCTCTCCATCCTTAAACACAACTGTAAACTACAATAGGTGGTTGCTTTCGCCATCCTTCACCATTCCTCTTCCGCCAACAATTTAATATCTCGTTGCGCGGAGACAAAGAATAGGCGGTGTTGGGGGGCATTCGTAAGGAGCCCGATGTGGCAACGAGGCATGCAAGAAAGGGATTCTAAAGGAGCCCAGAGAGGAACGAGGCCCTAGTGGGCATGGAAAGCCAAAAGTCGTGGGAGCGGGAGCCCAGTTAGTTAGAGTACATGGTTTAGTTAAGTGCGCATGGAAAAGTACGGTCAGTCAAGGCGCTGAAAGGGCCTTGCAAAGGTGGATGCCTGTATACACTAAAGGCGCCTGAAGCGTACCTCCTGGTGGAGGGACGAGACAGGCGCCTCGCCTGAAATAAGACATTAAATGTGGTGCTGACGTGGAAGCTTGTACGGCCCAGCCAAGGTGAGTAATGAACAGTTATAAATACGGTGGTTGGCAAACATTTATGGAGGTTAGCTTCTCTCACTAAAAAAGAGTTCTGTCAACAAGATACTTCTCTCTCTAAGAAAAAGGCTGACTTGAGCGTTGGAGGATTAACGGGCCACGAGGCTCACCTCTTTGTGTGCAGGGGGTTCGGGGAGTAAGGAGTTCGGCACGGAAGCGGAGTGAGCGGATCAAGGGGGCATCAACAATTGGCGCCGTCTGTGGGAACGGCGTGGGAGTTCAGGCAATCAGGAAGCAGCTAGATAGAAGGGGCGCTTTTGTTTCAAATGTAGGAAGGGGGGAGGGTGAAGGGAGTGAAGACCAGCGCATGAGTTCAGACGAAGCCTCGGTCACCAAGAAGGAGTTGTTCAAGATCATAGCGGACCAAGATGAGGCTATTGGGATGCTGCGGAGGGAGGTGGAGATGTTGAAGGAAGGGGCGCCTAGCCCGATGACAAGGAAGAGGGAACGGACGGTGGAGGCAGAAGGGGAGTCCAGCTCACTGAGGCGTCTAGCTAGCATGAGGCGCATGGCTGACTACGGAGACTCGGAGGTAGAGAGAAATGTGTGGATGCAGGGGCGCCCACCTCGTCAGTTCGTGGTGAGGCAGCCTTTGGCCAGGAGCGTGCTCGCCGAGCCCGCCAGTACCAACATTCCACCACTTCCCACCTATGATGGTACGGCAGACCCGGATGATCACCTAAACAGCTACTTCACCAAAATGCAACTGTATAACAGTACGGACGCGACCTTGTGTAAGGTGTTTCCTTCAACCTTCGCCGGCGTAGTCCTAGATTGGTACCATCAGATAGAAGAAGGACGCATAGAGTGCTTTGAGCAATTCGCGGCGATGTTCCTAGCCAAGTTCGCGAGCAGGAAAAGGCGTACACTGACCGTGGGCGCCCTATTCAAGATTAAGCAAAAGGAGGGGGAGACCTTGAGGGAGTTCTACGAGCGGTGGATACCAGTAGCTATGGCTGTGAAAGATGTGCACCCTCCGGTGCTTGGGGTCCTCCTAGAGGAATGCACCACGAGTGAAGAACTTTGCCGGGCGCTTTCTAAGCGAGACGTGGTGTCTACTGAAGATTTGGATCGAAGGGTGCAAAAGGTTATAGTTTTGGAGGAGACGCTGGCCGCCAGACGCGCTGATAGGTGCCGACCGAAGGGTGAAGAAGGGGACGGTGTGCGGAGGCAGACACTTGAGTCTAGGCCTGCCTATGGAGGAATGTCATTTGGGCCAAGGAGGGGTGAACAGGGACGCCAGGCGCCTAGGGAAAATCAATTCACAGAGCTCAGCGACTCGCCGAAGAACGTGTTGCAATATGTGAAGGATAAGGGCTACCATGTGAGATGGCCGGGACCTATGAGAGGGCAACCTAATCTGCAGAATTTGGACCGATATTGCGATTTCCATCGGGAGCGAGGGCATCATACGGTTGACTGTTACCAGTTGAAGGCTGAATTGCAAGGATTGGTGGATAGGGGCATGCTCAATGAGTTTGTCAAAAAACCAGAGGAGAGGGTGCACAGGACGTATGTAGCAAGGGCCGAGCCCAAGGAGGATCTACCCCCGCCCCCATTTGAGCTCGATCAAGAGAAGGCGCCCGAGAAAGTAAGGCTGACGGTGGAAGCAATCACGGGCACGATGGACCTTAGGGATAAGCTGGAAGCTAGCAGGCGCCTGAAAGCGATGGCGGTGGACAGGCAAGAGGGGGTGTGCATTAGCTTCAATCAGGCGCCTGACGAGGCATATGGGATACCCTCTTTGGAAGCGCTTGAGATTCAAGGGATAGTAGCCGGGTGCACAGTAAAGAGGATGCTAGTAGATACGCGGAGCTCCATGGACGTGCTGTTCAAGGACACAGTGGCACGAATGCATTTGTCTCCCGACTTGATACGACCATCGGATTCGGTATTGGTGGGGTTTTCAGGGGCGCCTGCAAAGGTTGTTGGGCGTGTGCGCCTCCCCGTCACTCTGGGCGACGAAGAGCAACGTGTGACACACGCTATTGATTTTGGGATCGTGGATTGCCCGTCTCCCTACAACGCAATACTTGGCAGGCCCCTTTTAGCCTTGTTCAATGGGGTGGCGTCTACGTGCCATCAGACGTTAAAATTCATAGCACCGCAGGGAGTGGGCATTGCACGGGGAAGAGGCGCCCCGATTTATGCTCAACTGAAGAACAGCCGACCACGGAAAAGTCAAAGGGTGAATATGGTTTCCACGGAAGAGGCGCCTAGGGCCGAGGCAGCCGATGATGAGTTGATGATTCCCTTAGGTGAGAGCAAACCGGAAAGGCAGATAAGGATTTCAGTACAGGCGCCACCTGAAATGGTTGACAAGTTAATCGCGCTATTGAGAGAATTCGCGGAGTTATTTGCATGGAGTGCCAAGGAAATCCCCGGGGTGGCACCTGAAACGGCTGTCCATAGGTTGGCGGTGGAATCGGGGAAGAAGCCCGTCCAGCAGAAGAGGAGGAACTTGTCTCAAGAAAAGGAGGCTATGCTCAGAGTGGAGGTCAATAAGCTCCTAGACGCCGGGTTCGTGGAAGAAGCGGCCTACGTGACGTGGCTGTCCAATGTGGTGTTTGTCCCAAAGCCAAAGGGAGACTGGAGGATGTGTGTTGATTTCACGAACCTCAACAGGGCGTGTCCAACGGATGCGTACCCAATGCCCCGCATTGACCTATTGGTGGACGCCACCGCCTATCATGAGATGCTTAGTTTCCTCGACATGTTTTCAGGGTACCATCAGATCCCCATGGCCGAGGAGGACCTGTTGAAGACGGCGTTCATGACGCCCTTCGGAAACTTTTGCTACAAGGTAATGGCGTTTGGGCTAAAGAATGCAGGCGCCACGTATCAGCGAATGGTGAATACAGTCTTCCAACAGCAAATTGGGCGGAATGTTGAGGCGTATGATGATGACTTGATAGTCAAGAGCCGTAGGCGGGGGGACCACCTAGATGATTTGAGAGAAACATTTGAAACTATGCGCCTACACAACCTTCGACTCAACCCCCTCAAATGCGTCTTCGGTGCCGACGCGGGTAAATTTCTGGGCTTCATGATAACCAAAAGAGGGATTGAGGCGAATCCAAAGCAGGTGGAGGCCATCATCAAGCTCACACCGCCAAGAACGCCCAAAGAAGTACAGGGTTTGGCGGGGAGACTGGCAGCATTGGGGCGCTTCATACCACGGTCTGCTGACAAGGCCGCTCCCTTCTTTAGAGTGCTTAAGAAGGCCACCCGCATCCAATGGGACGACGCGTGCAGAAAGGCATTTGAGGAGTTGAAGCACCTCTTGGCGGCACCCACGGTGATGATAGCGCCCAAGGCTGGTGAGGTGTTGTACTTATACATAGCAGTCTCAGAGACGGCGGTTAGTGCGGTATTGGTATCAAGGGAAGCACCTTCGGGAGAGGAGAGACCAGTCTACTACGTAAGTAAAACAATGGGGCCCCATGAAAAGAGATACGCGCCTATCAAAAAGGCTACTTTGGAGGTCGTAACAGCCGCCACGAAGTTGCGCCCGTACTTCCAGGCGCATGCCATCATTGTGCTCACTAATCTACCGCTCAAGTCCACCTTGGGCTCTATGGATGTGGTAGGGCGCCTCATTAAATGGGCAGTGTAGCTGAGTGAGTTTGATGTCAGGTATGCGCCCCGACCTGCCATCAAAGCCCAGGTGCTTGCTGATTTTGTGGCAGAAGGAATAGTGGAGGACGAAGGGGCCAATGAAGATACATGGCAAGTTCAAGTGGATGGGGCGGCGAGTTGAGTGGGCGCAGGAGCAGGGATAGTAATTATCAGCTCTAGTGGCGTCATGCACGAAGTTGCCCTACGGTTTGCGGAGCTCAAGACTAACAACGCGGCCGAGTATGCAGCGGTTGTTGCAGGGCTGCGCATGGCGCGAGAGTTAGGCGCTCAGCATGTTTGCGTAAAATCAGATTCAGCCTTAGTGGTCAACCAACTCAACGGGGCATTCGATGTGAAGGAGGAAGCCCTGGAAGCCTATGTCCAAGCGGTCAGAAGAGAGGGCGCCTGGTTCAGGGAGGTGGAGTTTGCGCATGTCCCGAGGGAAGAGAATGCCCATGCATATGCGTTATCCAAGCTGGCTACGGCTTTAGACTTCGCGGAAGAAAGAAAAGTCATTGTCACAAAGGAAGTTCCACCAGAGTACGTGATAGCAATCATAGGCAACTCCACGGAGGACGACAATTGGATGACGCCCATCATAGCATACCTCACCAGGGGCGCCACCCCGGAGGACTCGAAAGAAGCATGGCAGCTCAAGAGGAAGGCGGCTCAATGCTCCATTATCGAGGGGCGCCTGTATAAGAGGTCCCATTCAGGCGCCTACCTAAGGTGCTTGAACAGCGAGGAGGGGCAGATAGCACTTGCGGAGGTGCACAGTGGTACTTGTGGCATGCATGCGGGTGCCCGCAGTTTGGAAAAAACATTGTTACGTCAGGGATACTACTAGCCGACAATGAGGAAGGATGCCAAGGCTCATACGGGCGCCTGCCATCAGTGTCAAGTCCACGCAAACGACATACATGTACCTGCTGCGCCAATGCAAGGTAACACGGGCGCCTGGCCCTTTGCCCAGTGGGGAATGGATCTTCTAGGTCCTTTTCCAAAAGCGCCGGGACAGATGAAGTATTTGATAGTGGCCATCGACTACTTCTCCAAATGGGTGGAGGCTGAACCCTTGGGAACCATTACGGAAGCCCAGGTGCGCAAGTTTACAAGAAAGAACATCTTCACCCGATTTGGGTTGTCGGAGTCTATCGTCACTGATCATGGCAAACAGTTTGACTGCAAGCAATTGGTGGAGTTCTGTGATGCGCATGGGGTGGTCCTAAGGTTCTCCTCTATAGCTTACCCTCAAGCTAATGGTCAAGCAGAAGCGGCTAACAAGAGCATCCTTCATGGACTCCACACCCAGCTTCTTGGGGCAAAGGGGCGTTGGGTTGAGGAGCTGCCGAGTGTTCTTTGGGCGCATCAAACGACATACAAGGTGGCCACTGGAGAGACGCCCTTTGCGCTGACGTATGGTAGCGAGGCGGTAATCCCTGTGGAGATGAGCATCCCAAGCTATCGGGTGGCACATTATGATCCAAGCAAGAATGATGAAGATAGGGTTGCTGAGTTAGACCTCTCCAACGAGCGCCGCGAGATAGCATCCGTTCGCCTGGAGGAAATGAAAAGACAGGTGGCTCGGTACTACAACAGGAAGATGCGCCCGCATTGCATTGTCCAGGGTGCCTTGGTTCTCAAGAGGGAATTCAGGCCATGCGCTCAGGAAGGCAAGCTAGCTCCCAAGTGGAAGGGCCCATATCGAGTGAGGGAAGTGATTGGAGCAGCTACATTTAAGTTGGAACACCTAGATGGCAAGCCGGTAAAGAGAACATGGAACGCGCAGAATTTGCATGTGTATTCCGCCCCGCTGGGGGGCAAACAGGGGGCAGGGTGAGCTAAGGGAAAGCGCCTATGGGAGCTAGTGTAGTGTTAGAATGTTCATGTGTAATCAAAGCGCTTGTCGTGTTCAGCGCCTCGTAAGTGTCGACACTGTTCGTGTTAATGAAAAGGCTCCCTAGTATGGCGCCCTTATTTTCATTGAGACTCACCCCGAGGTACAATTATATCAAATTGCGCCCACGGAGTTGGTAAAGCGCCCGTAGAACACGCGCCCAAGTAAATGTTGGCATTGGGAGGAACGAAGGGTTATGCGCCCAAAGTAACAAAAATAAAGCGCCCGTGAAATATGCGCCCTAATAAGGGTGGGAAAGTTGATAAAGCGCCCATAAGATATGCGCCCGGGCACTGCCAAAAAACGATCAAATCATGCGCCCTAAAAGACTTGCGCCCAAATAATACAAGTTAACAAAGCGCCCATAAACTTATGCGCCCAAACATAAGAAAGTACGAAGACCTACGAAAATAACCAAAGTAGGTGAATTATGCGCCCACAAAATATTGCAAAAAAAAAAATTCCCGAAAGTACAAGCGCCCAGAGGCGGTGCGCCCAAGACAAGTTACACAATTATTAAAAAAGAGGGAGCAACCAATAATTCAGGGTACATAGCACAAGCAGGGAAAGGCGCCTAAGCTACTTCGCTTCTGAAGAAGCATCTTCCATCGAAGACTCACTTTCTTGAGGGGAAGGCGCCTCCCTACTCCCAGTGGGCGCCACATCATCGTCAACTTCCTCTTGTTGATTTTGCATCTCCTCAATGACAAAGTTCACAAGGTCGGGAAAGTCCACAACGACATCAGGGTTCTCTTGATCGAGTTTCCTCTTTGCAAGCACCAGGCTGTCCAAATACGCCTTGGCAATAAGCTCCTGCCCCGCCTCCGAACTCGCGAAATGCTTCAGGGACGCCTTGAGATCCCTTACTTCCTTGCGGGCGCCCCTCAAGGCCTTCTTGTAGTCCTTTCGGCGGTACACAGCCGCCTTTAACTCGTCCTTGAGAGACGTCTTCTCCTCCCGCAAGGTTGCAAACTCGGTATCCCGCATGCCCAAGTCCTTGGTAAGTGCATCCTTGTCCACCGCCAGGGCGGCTAACTTCACTTCAAACTCTAGGCGCTCTTGCGCCATAAGAGAAGCAAACTCGGTGTCCCGTTGACGGCGCTCCGCCTCCAAAGTAGCCTCCAGAGTGGAGATCTGCTTGGCCGCCTCCAGCTGGGCCTCTTCGCACTCCTTGACAAGCTGCTCGCGGCGCGCGGTAGAGTGCTCAAGGTTGTCCTTCATTGTGGACAGAGACAACCTCGCTTCGCGACTCTCTTCAGCCGCGATGTCCGCTTTCCGGGCGCCTGCTTCGGCGAGAAGGAGCATCTGCGAAGGAACACCTAGGCGCATAAAAAGTAAGGCGCATGAAAAAGTTGGGAGCATCTGTAAAGAAAAACTCAGGCGCATGAAAAGTTACCTTGACACCCATTCGGGCCACTTCTGACCAAGGACGATCATCCGTGACCTCAGAGGGCAGTTGCAGCACTTGGGACGCCGAAAGGGCCAGGCCCATGGCGCACCCGCGCGCGGTGAGCAAGAGAGGCTAATGCGCCCCATTTCGGTGCGCAGCGGCTGTAGGATAGGTGGTTTTCCGTCCGGGCCAAGTAAGCGCCCCGACTCGATGGTATAGCGGCCAGAAAGGGCGCCCTGCCTCTGGGCGCCTTCCTCTCCTCGAGCGATAGCATCTGTTGTGTCTTCAGCACTGTGCCGTGCTTTCTTGCCCGAAGAGACTAGACGGGCGCCTGCCCGCTTCCCACGAGTAACCAAGGGCACGTCATCGTCCTCTTCCCCTTGCTCGTCCAGTGCAACTATCAAGGGGGGATCTGCAGGCGCATCTGCCCCTGACAGAGTAGAAGCTACACTAGAGGTCTTGGCGGGTTTCTCGCTGGGCGCCTTCCCCTTCCCCTCAACAGAGGGAACTTGGGGCGGTTGCTTGGTAGAAATCGAGGCAGGGGACGCCTTGGGTGGCTCAATAGGGGCTTCGAGAGGCGCCCTTGCGTCATCTTAGCATATCGACCCCTCATCAAAGTGGCGATGCGGGAAAAGTCGGTACCTTCAAACAAGCAATCACATCAGACAAGGCGCCTACAAGAGCATCAACAATTAAACTCTAAGTATATAACACACCATCTCCAAAATATGCATCTAAAATAGGCGCCCGGGCACTGGTTGGGCGCAAGTCAACGGGAGAAGCGCTTATAAGAGCGGCGCCGGCGCGCTCGTCCCGGTTAAGCACAACGGCAGCGTTAAAGCGCTCCTCGTTACCAAGCTCCCAATCCGTCCTAAAAGCGCCCCCACTCTCAAAGAAGTAGTCCCTATGCGCCTTCACGAAGAAGAAGCCCGTGAACCAGGATCTCCCTAGTTTGGGACATTTGATCACGAAGTGGGCGCCCACCTTCTTCCGGCGCTTCAACGATAAATAGTTATCTCTGGGGTTAACCGAGAAGAAATGGCGAAAGAGGTTGAAAGTCGGGCGCACGTTATGAATTCTGCACTTCAACTTGAAAAGCACAATTATCAAAATCACAGATGGTGACAGGCGCCCAAGAGTGCACCCGCAGTAGTCTAGGAGTCCCTCTAAAACGGGGTCTATGGGAAATCGAAGCCCGAACCGGAAGTACTCTTGGTAGATGCCTTGCCATTTGGGCCCGCATAGACCCACCCTGGCAATAGGAGACGGAGGCGCGTACGTCCACGTACGGGGAAGGTTTAGGCCCGTGATCAAACTTGTCATCCAAGCTGCTGAAATGGTGGAGTTGTGCTCAGGCCCTGCCACGTTGGCGGGCAAACACGTCGTTTCAATAGGCGCATACTGAGGTGGCCACGTATTTTCCCAAGTAGTCATCTTGTATGATCCATCCTCCAGCACGTAGTAGTTGGACGATGGGGACGGTATTGGTGACAATACAGACGCGCCCGCTATAACAATTCAACCAGGCGCACAACCGTTGGCGAGGTGAGGGGCGCCCATGGGAGAAAACAAAAGCGGAACACAAAAAAAAAAATTTAGTTACCTGTTTTGGACGAGGCGCCCGGACCCTTTGAAGAGCCGGCGGCGGCGGCAGCAGCATTGGTGCTCGGGTTCGACATCTCGGACTGAAACGGAAGCAAGCTGGCAGGAGGAAGGAGAGGCACGTTAGAGAGAGAAGCTAGAGTGAGAGAGTTGAAAGCGAATGAAGAAAGATCAAAAGAGAACTTACATTTAAAGGAATTAGAGGCCGCGCCTCGACATTCGTGCCGATTCACCACGTGGTCCAATCACAACCGTACAATTCGAATTTCAAATTGGCGGTTGTGAGGGGGGCAGCAAGGGTAGAGCGAGGCGCCTTGAGGAAAAGGAGACCGGCAGTGGACCGAGGCGTCTTTGAAGAAAGGAAGTAGATTGGGCAAGGCCCCTTGAAGACGCGACGGAAGAATAGAGGAGCCGAGAGGCGCCTTGAATTAGGAAGGGGGAGGGGGGGGGGGGGCAAGGCGGTGAGTCAAGCGCGAGGCGCCTTTGGAAAAACGAGAAAGGGTCGAGGGATTGAGAGGCGCCTTCTGAAAGACGAAGGGGTCGAGGGAATGCGAGGCGCCGTCGGGAAAACGAGAAGGGACGAGGGATTGCGAGGCGCCTTCGGAAAAACGAGAATGGGCCGAAGGGGTTGCGAGGCGCCTTCGTAAGAAAGAAGGAATCAGGGATTGCGAGGCGTCTTTGAAGACGCGGCGGAAGAGGAGCAGGAGGAAGGGGCCGAGGGGCGCCTCGGGTTAGGAAAAGGGGGGTGATTGTTCGATTAGGGTAAGGAGGTGCACATTGGCTCAAGGAGAATTGGGTAAGGTTAAGTTATAAAGGGAAAAGCGGGGCGCCTGAGATAGCGGCAAAAGGAGTTGTCATAGGGCCCGAAGATGGACGCGGGGCAAGAAAACTGGGTAAGGGATCAGGTGCCCCATATAGAGGACAAGGAGAGCGCCTGGCCCAAGTAAAGCGTCAAAGGCGATGCCAACATGAAACCCGTATAGGGAAGCATTTAGTTAGGCGCTCAAGGCGGGGGGCTTGAGCACCTAACTGGGGGGCAATTGTTGGGGGGCATTCGTAAGGAGCCCGACGTGGCAACGAGGCATGCAAGAAAGGGATTCTAAAGGAGCCCAGAGAGGAACGAGGCCCTAGTGGGCATGGAAAGCCCAAAGTCGTGGGAGCGGGAGCCCAGTTAGTTAGAGTACAGGGTTTAGTTAAGTGCGCATGGAAAAGTACGGTCAGTCAAGGCGCTGAAAGGGCCTTGCAAAGGTGGATGCCTGTATACACTAAAGGCGCCTGAAATAAGACATTAAATGTGGTGCTGACATGGAAGCTTGTACGGCCCAGCCAAGGTGAGTAATGAACAGTTATAAATACGGTGGTTGGCAAACATTTATGGAGGTTAGCTTCTCTCACTAAAAAAGATTTCTGTCAACAAGATACTTCTCTCTCTAAGAAAAAGGCTGACTTGAGCGTTGGAGGTTTAACGGGCCACGAGGCCCACCTCTTTGTGTGCAGGGGGGTTCGGGGAGTAAGGAGTTTGGCACGGAAGCGGAGTGAGCGGATCAAGGGGGCATCAACAGGCGGAGTTGGTGAATAAGGAAGACAAATCGGCGGGTTTCTGATTCACGCCTCGACGACGATTATCAAAGCACTGGAATCCAACATCGATATGCCTATAGAGGTCGATTCTTGCTCGAGATGTTCTGCCGACTTGGAGAGCTAACAGGGCGACTAAGAAGGGGGATTTGAGGCCGCCAAAGATCTGGAACTCGATCTTGGAGTTGAGGGTGAGGGAGGTGGAGTCCAGGCATTTGATTATGTAGAGCTTTCCATCTAGGTCGAACAACGATCTCGTCTCATCTCTCTCCAATCAGATCCCGAGCTCCTAGAGCGCTGGTGCCACTTTCTTTATCCCTGCGAACGACCATAGTGTGATTGGAAGCCCGCGGAGTGAGGAGGTCGTTCGGAATTGAAAGAAGCAGGAAGGTGTTGGTGAAGGTATGATGAGATTGGGATGAGGCTGCAGGAGGCGGACGACTTCGAATCGGAGATCGACGGAGGTAATGACTTTTAGATGTGGGCGCTGCGGCGTAGGAGTCATCACTGTCGACTGAGGAGGATGTCTGCAAGATGAGAGGAGATATGTATGTGACGCCGATGAGGGCGACAGAGGAGACCTGTGCTCAGAGAGCGAAGACTGGAGAGGTGATGGAGATGAAGATGTCTTCGTGAGGAGGCGGAGGAAGTATGGAGGAATTCGGCTTAATTGCAAGTTTGGTCACTCGAATTGCTATAATATGTCATGTTTGCCACTCGAATTAATTTATTCCATTTATAGTCACTCGAATTAGTTGAATAGTCCAAGTTCGGTCACTCTCCGTTAACTTCCGTTAGACTCCGTTAATGACGACCGTTAAGTGATGACGTGGCTAACAGAAAATCACAGTCAGCATAATTTAACACTAAAAAATGACGACCCGACCCGCCACGTCATATTTACCCGCCATGTCAGCCCTTCTTGCCCAACCCGCGAACCAACCCAATTAATTGACCCAAACCCAAACCCGAGACACAACCCCCTGAAAAATAAACAGAGATCGAGCCCTCGCCACCACTACCTTCCACCTCCGCCGTCGCAACTTCTCCGCATCCGCAGTCACCTCCGAGCTCCCCACACTCGAACCATCCGCCGACGCCGAACTACTCTCGCAGATGCTCCTCCACCACCACAACCCTTTCCACGCCATGGAATCCCGCCTCCAGCTCAACGGAATCTCGCTCACGCCTTCCCTCCTCCACCAGACCCTAATCCGTCTCCGCCACAGCTCCAAGATCGCCCTATCCCTCTTCCACTACTCTCTCTCCCTCCCTTCTTCTCCGGCCACCTCCGCCGCTTACAACCTCATGATCGATATCCTCGCAAAGGTTCACCAATTCGACGTTTGTTGGCAGCTAATCATCCAGATGGGGCAGCAAAACGACGAGGATTCAGATTCCCAGCCCAAGCGATTCGCGCGTTCGACGATATGCAAAGGTTCATTGGGTCGGTGGATTCGAACCATTTCTGCTTCCTGCTCGACACCAGCCATAACCACTGGAACAATGGATTTCATCACCAGCTCGGGCCTCATCACCCCCATCGACGCCACTCCAACCCCGCTCTCGCCGTGCCATATGCAGCTCCCATGCCTACAACAACAAATTACACGAGTGCAACCGCAGATCCAAGATTAATCCTCATAGATCTACAGTAACTGAACCGGAAATCGGAAATAGAAAGGTTCCGAAAATTACAGGAGAAGACGAGGGCGGATGCGGCTCCGAGGAAGCCGAAGAAAGGAGCACTCTCGTCGCCGCTGAACGTTGACGCCATTTCTGATATCACTCTTCGCCGGATCTGAGCAAGTAAGTAGAAGACGAGGGAGAGAGTAGTTGCGTCGATTGAATGATTGATTCAATGCCTCTAATTCTTCTTCCTGATCGATCAATACTCTTGCTCGCGGATTTAAGGCAGAGAAGAAGAAAAGAGCGAGAGAGGAGACGTATCAAGAATAGGGCGAGGGCGGCAGGTGGATGGCTGATGAATGAAAGATGAGGAGGCGAAGGCGACGGGTGGATGGCCGTTGAATCGGTTGGTTCGCGGGTTGGGCAAAAAATGGTTGACAGGCCGGGTAAGGCTGAGCTGGCGGGTCGGGTCGTCTTTTTTTAATGTTAAAATGTGCTGACTGTGTCTTTCTGTTAGCCACGTCATCACTTAACGGTCGTCATTAACAGAGGTTAACGGAGAGTGACCAAACTTGGACTGTTCAACTAATTCGATTGACTATAAATGGAATAAATTAATTCGAGTGGCAAATGTGAAATTTTATAGCAATTCGAGTGACCAAACTTGCAATTAAGCCAGAGGAATTCACTCGCCGCCTTTCACTCGGCCCAGGCGTGGAATGAAATTAGGGTATTTTATTTTGTGGGTTTTTTGTGCAGTATTATTTTTAGTTTAAATGATAAATAATATATATTAGAAAAAATATGTGAATTTAAATTTTTAATGTTTTTTTTATGATTAGGCGTTGACGTGGCAAGTTTACTAAATGTCATGTCACACAAATACTTCCAGCTCAACAATGAAGTTGCCATGTCATAGTCAACTGACGGTCAACCGAATGGAAAGTCAACGGTTTGACTATTAAATTGTTTTCGAAAAGGTTTGGATATTAAATTGTTTAAAATAAAAGGTTTGGCTAATAAATTCTATTTACCCTTTGATTTAAGTTGTAATTGAAAATATTTACAATTAGAAGTTATTGAATCACTTATTTACTTCCTGTTATTTCGCAAGATAGGATTCCCATTGGATAAATTGTAAGCTTGGTCACTGGTTTACTAATTATTTCACAATCTCATGCACCTAGATGAATATACTTTTGTTGAGACAGGAGAAAGCCAATAGATGTGAATGATCTGTATGCCTAGAGAGTATATATCATCACCTAAGCTAGTAAGTGAAAACCAAGTAGTAAGCCGAGCTTCAACTGACGCAAGAAGACGGGATTGTTACCAGTGAGTAGCAGATCATCCACATACATGAGAAAGTTGGCAAGGACCGAGCCACGAGAGTAGCAAGAAAAGATTCATCGGAGATCATCTTACGAAAGCCACACTGCTCAAGAAACAAGCTCAAAGCCTCATACCAGGCTCGCGGTGCCTAACGATGACTGCCAAAGACAACATATATGATTAGGTTATGAAGGATCCTTGAATCAAGGGGGTAGGGACATGTAGAACACTTCTTGGAGAGGACCTTGAAGAAAAGCATTCTTGATATCTAATTGAGATATGGGCCAGTTCTGAAAGAGTGCCAACAGGAATACAGTGCAAATGGCAACATGCTTGAGTACAGGACTGAAATTCCCACCAAAATCAACGCCAAGACATTGATGAAACCCCTTACCATCAACATGCACTTGATCAAACCATCAGGCTGTTACTTGACACGAAAAAACGCAATGGTTTCCCACAATATTGAAGTGAGATTGACTGGGAACAAGATCCCATGTGTGGTTGGAGCAGAGGGCACCAAGTTCATTGTGCATAGCTGAATTCTACTAAGGAGAGCGAAGAGCGTCCTTGACCATGCATGGGAGGAGCATAGCGTCAACCTGTGAAGAAGAGGTTGTGTGAAATACTTGAGAATTGGGATTAGATTTGTAAATATTTTCACGAGCTCGTGTGACTATGGGGTGATGAGCAGGTGGTGTTAGAGATGCTGGTTGTGAGGGGGGCCTAGGGCATAACTGGAGTAACCAGCGGAGGAGAGCTAGGCTGCGTCAAATGAGGAGGCAGAGGCATGGGTGAGGAAAGCAAAAAACACCATGACAAGAGGAATGGTGGAAGCTAACCAAGTGAGGGAATCTACCTCAGGAGGACTACACGGGGATGATGAAGACACACCATAAAATTCTATTTCAATAAAGACAACATGACAAGAGAGAAACAAATGGAAAATTTGAGGATCAAGACACTTATAAGCACTATGTTGATATGAGTAACCGAGGCAGACACAGGGACAAGAACGGGTGTGAAGCTTGTGCTGAATGTAAGGACAGAGCCAAGGAAAACACAAATAGCCAAAAACAAAGAGTTTATTATAGTTGGAAGGTCCTTTGAAAAATATATGTTCACCCTTTGAAAAACTTTTAAAAAGAGGGGAGTCCTTTGCTTAATAAAAAATTTATGAATGAACTAAACAACACAATATTCAAACACATCAAATGGTCATTATATCTCATTGAGTATCACATCCTTCATAGACACTACAATATCCTCCCTATATTGAATGTTATCCTCTAAACTCATTGATTCAAAGTAATATGAGCATTGAACATACTTGTAGGAGATGACTAAAAGTCATTAAATGGAAAACATCCTTAGTTTTTTTTTTAATTTTTCTTATAGATCATAAAACTAGTAGATTTCGAAATTGGATGACTAAAATATGCGATGAGGACTGGAGACCCAGCTAAGGCAATCTCAGAGGCAGTTGAGCGAAGAGATTGGATAAAATAGGTAACATCACGGTCACTTTTATCCTCAGCTAGCTGGCGATTACGGAGGGTCATGACACGAGACCTAGAGTTTCTTGCATACATACGAAGTAGAAAGGCCCAAGCCTCGACAACACAGGAGGCGAGCTGATAAAAAGCAGCACAACCTCGTAGACTGAGCAAAGATGCCATTGAGAAGGAGCTTATCTTGACGGAACCATTGAGTGTAGGTCAGGTTACGAATTTTAGCACCAACAACGAACATGTTTTCACTAGGAAGGAAAATGGTAGCGTCGATATAGCCTACGAGATCAAGACCATGAAGGAGCGAGATGCGTTGCGCACTTGCGCTTGCCATGATTGAAAGTTAGCGGTTGTGAGCTTGACCAGGAGTGATGTAGTTGGATTGAACGTGACCAACACGTGCTCAACAGTGTCATACATGATGAAAGGCAGAGGGGCAGACAAAGAGCTGGGAGCAAGACTATAGATGCTAAAAAAAGAACTAGGGTTCGAAACTTAGAGAGATCTCAGCTATGATACCATGAAGTGTTATCAACCGTAAGTTATTAATTGATACAAGGGTAAATTTATACCCATATAATTACATGATATAAGTATAAGAATAGACTGATTACAAGTTCAAAAGGAGTACAAGAGTACAAATATTGTAAGGACAAAGACTTGTCCCTAATAACCCCCCCGATGGTCTAGGAGGCATCGATGAAATATGCGACGCTGAGTTGGATCGATTGGATGAAAGTGGTAATTAATTGCCCACTGCTAGTATAGATTTCCAACTTTACTTTTCGTTTTCAATTTGATAATATGTGGCTGTGGCGGTGGTGGTGGATTCTGCAGGAGGTCTTGTGTACTTGGAACATGTCGGAGTGACTCTGTACTCCGAGCTACCGATGGAGCGAGATTTCAAGGATCCCGCCGCTGACAGTTGGGAGTAGGTGGAGGTGGGAGAGTAAGGAGGGAAGCTCGAGGCGGGCTAATGGGAGCCGGAGCTAGGGGTCGAGGAAGTAGGAAGCGTAGAAAGCCGACTAGGGACTTTTACAGGAAGAAGGGTAAATGCCGGACCGGAGGAGAGAGTGGTTGGGAATGTTCGCCTGGAACCCCACACACACAAAAAAAAAAGGTTTTGTGTTTAGTTTTATTTTTTAATGGCTGGGATAATGAGGTGAGATATTTTAAAGATTAAATTTTAATGTTTTATTATTTTTCATTGTAACGTTACTCATTTAATAGTCAATTATGAGGGTTGACTGTCACATAAGATAAAGTTAATGGAGTTGGACTGTGAGACCAAATTTGAACGATTGAACTAATCTTAGTGATAAAAAATATAATAAAATATTTTTAGTGGCAAACATGAAATAATTTGGTTAAATTACACGTTTGGTCACTCAAATTATACAAATCTTTCACGTTTGCCACCCGAATTACTTATCTTTCTTATTCACCACTATCTTTACAAATTGTTTGACCGTTAGTCACCGACCGTGGTCCCACCTCCTGAACCACGACCACTCTGGCCATTCGAGTATTCACTCGCTTGCATCCTGTCGGATGGCCACGTCGAGCTGACCATTGCTGGTGGTCGCACCCGTCGGGTGTATGGCCACCATCTGAAGTTGTACCTCAAGAGCGATGTGGATCCGCTCTTGGAGGCACCTGTTCCTACACCCCTCTAAGCATCCACCATGGGTGTCCAACTAAAAGACGGTAAAGAAGCGTTTGTGGGGAGGCAATCCCATCATGGTTTGTTTTCTTTTTCTTTTGGATGATGTACTATTGGGCTGACAACTGGACCTAACGTATTGTGGCTGAGCTTTTGTTTTCCCTTTAGCTGTGCCTTTGTCCCTGACTGGTCCCCTCTCCAGTCCTCTTCACTCAGACTGGTTCCCTTCCAGTCTCATGCAGTCTGTGCACACTGGTAACATCGTTCCCCTTATCATTCCCTCTTCTTCATTGTGGGCAATGCCGAACTTAAGTGTGTGTGTGTGTGTGTGTGTGTGTGTGTGTGTGCGTGGGGGAGGGGGGGATGTTTCTCTTTTGACTGCATTAGATCTGTTTGTGTGTTTGGAGCCTAGTTCACTGTCCAAATTTCGATTTAAAGGCTCCAAGTACGTGTTTCCTTGCAAATTGCCTGCTCAGTATGCTTTGAATTGACAGTCTCTATAGTAATGTGCAACCTAGGGAGGTAGTGTAGCACTATGGAGGATGTTGAAGTATAAGATTTTTCCTATCTAGCTCTCTGTTGTGCCAGTTGATTTTGTGAATTAGTGGAGCTAAGACCGTTGAATTCATGTGGTAATGGTGACTCTGTTTGGATTGTGTTATGGACTCGTGTATCGAACAGGGTGCTCATGTGGGAAATGAAAAGCAGTTGGTCCTCCATGTCGAAATCATTGAAATCTTAAACATGGGGTAAGCCCAACGTGTGTGGCACCGTTCATTGCACAAAATCGGGTTTTGGAAGAGATTTTAGTGATCCTTAGTGGGGTACTCCTACAAGGTGAAGCTAAGCTGTCTCTAGTACAAGCAAAACTTCCACCCGTTGAACGGTTTGCCTACTTGAGGATGTGTTTTTAAGGGCACGGATAGAGCTTCCGACCCCCTTAATTTCATTGACCCTCCACACGAGTTGAGGAAAAGGAGTTAAAAGAAGTACTCTGGCGAGCGCCAGATGTACAGAAATTGCTCTTGCTCGACTAATAAGGGTTGACCGTGCAAAAGACTGCAGTTGGAACCCCCGCCAAATGAAAAAAAAAAGAGAAACAAATGTAAATGAAAGTGAAAAAGGGGGTTCCAACGGTGAAATGAAGTGAAAGAGCACCCCAGTACAACGAATCCTTGGTCGTGAATGGTGTGAGTCCCTTTATCCATGAACTGGCTGTCTTACTTCTACTTCTTCTCATGATCCTAGCTTGATTCTAGTACTCGCATTGAGAGAGATAGGGGACGTCTTAGAAGACCGGTTGACCTCGTAAGCTGCTATATGATCTAGGAAATCCTCCACCGACAATTGGGGTTGTTTGTTGCTATAGAGGTCTGGAGAGTTGCATTGGTTTGAGTTAGGTTTGCTTGGGGATAAGCAAACAGTTAAGTGTGGGGGAATTTGATGACTTGATATATACACATGTTTTTGTCCACCATTCTTGTACCGTTTGAGTCTTAATTCTCGTGTTTTAGACCGATTTCACGCTAGGTTGTTCTTGTTTGTGATATTTCAGGTCATAGTACGTGAATGAAGGTTTGGGAACGAGTTCGGGGTCGATTGGACGTTTGGCGAGAAGCTGAGGAACTCACACGGGCACGCTTAAAATTCCACACGGCCGTGTGACTTGGCCGTGTGGCACCACTTTGCACGGGCAAGCCACACTGGCCGTGTAGGGGACCCCTTGTGGTCGTGCGGAAATTCCAGGGAGCTCACACGGCCAGACTGGAAATCCACACGGCCGTGTGCTTCTGGCCGTGCAGCGTGCCTGAAGTCCACTAATTCAAACGCGGCATTTCCATTCTCACACGGACAAACTGGGAATCCACACAGCCGTGTGGTCAGGAAATTCTGGGGTTTTAACCTAATTTCGAGCCAAAGGAGGGGGAGCCGAGTTTTAGAGAGACAAAGCGTATAACTAGAGAGAGAGAGTGACGAACCTGATTCTTCAAGTGCCTTAGATCGATCTCCATCACCATTGGAGCCCGGCTTGAGCTTGGAGAAGAGCTGAATGAGTGCCAGAAGCAGAATCTCATCCTTCACAGTATGGTTTCCGCATCTGAGCTAGATTTCCCGTCTCTCTCTTTGGAGTAACTTTTTCTTTCACCTGGGTATGAAGAACCATAGATTTGTATGTTAGGTCTGATTGTATGAACCCAAGTACGAATTCAGTGATATGATTATATTCAATTGAGGTCTGATTTGTTGAATGGCATGAATCCTGATCAAATTACTATTGTTTCTGCTTTAACCTAGAAAGAGAATATCTTCCTAGGTTGATAGAGCACCCTTGATTGAAGGTAGTGAATTGACGACTTTAGTCGAGGAGTCAATTCACTATTCTGTACCGGATTTACTTCGGTAGTGGAGGTTTGGTTCGTTAGGGCCTCAATATGTTCACTCCGGTGGAGGTTAGTCGCCCGCTGGGGACTCAGATTGAGAGGATCTGGAGACCTTTAGTCGAGATTGCAGACTGTTTAAGAACCTCCCGCAGTATAACTATCATTGAAATTGAACTTGGTAAATTACAATCCGGCTTAACTGCAGTCTGGGGGAACCATATCCGGGTGACCTCTCTCAACTTGAAAACAACCTTTAACTGCTTTGCTTGTTTGCTTGTTTGGACCTTCACTACACTTTCACTACCACAAGGGGTCCCCTACACGGCCAGTGTGGCTTGCCCGTGCAAGGTAGTGCCACACGGCCAAGTCACACGGCCGTGTGGAATTTTAGGCGTACCCGTGCGAGTTCCTCAGCTTCTCGCCAAACGTCCAATCTTCGTCCAATCGACCCCGAACTCGTTCCCAAACCTTCATTCACGTACTATGACCTGAAATATCACAAACAAGAACAACCTAGCGTGAAATCGGCCTTAAACACGAGAATTAAGACTCAAACGGTACAAGAATGGTGGACAAAAACATGTGTATATATCAAGTCATCAGACTGTTACGCTCCTTTAAATTTGTCCTATGTGACAGTCAACTATAAAGTTTAACCGTTAACTAGATGACGTGAAAATTAAAAAAATTAATTTTATTTTTCCACCTCATCATTCCACTTACTTTTTCTATATGATTTATCAAAGGAGGATTCGAAACAAGAGGCAGTGTAGAAGAGCTCTGGATGGGAACGCGAAGAACCCAGAAGCAGCACCGCTGGGAGGGACAACCACGCTCTGATTTTCGGGGAAGAAAATCAATCTAATCCACAAAAATAAACTCAATCTCATATTCGCCGAAGCTTTTATCAAATATATAACAGGACCGATGAATTCCAACTTGGAAGAAATTCAAGAGCATAATTAACACAAACCTGAGTGCCCCATTGGACTATAATGCAAGCTTTTGCGGAGATTATGCCATCACGATCAGGCATAAGCTCTTTTCAAGCCATTGATCTCGGTCTCATCATAAACGTAGATCTTGATGGAGAGCACTGAACCGTAGCCACGGTTAGCCCACGATAGGTATCAACTTATACATCTTATCCTAAACCCTACATCTCTCATCCAAATCACAGATCCTATGAATCCTTCTAAGTTTTATCAAACATATCTTAGAAAAAATTTAATCCAGTTCGAAGAAGGAAGAGAGAAAAAATTATTAACTTACCAGTGACATAACTTTGATGATGGTATTAGAGTCATATACGTGGAGAGATTGTACGTCCCGAAGGGAGAGCAGAACGTCAATGAAATCAAGCTTTTTTTTCCGCTCCTCTATTTTCCTTGCGTTAATCCGGCTATTGCTGAAGGTACCCATCCATTTTTGTTGACACCCTTTTCATCGCCTTCTCATGGTCGCCAATATCCATCCATCGCAGAAACGAAAGAATGTCTTCGACGAAAAACGTCCCACCATATCATAAAAGCTCCCTCACGTAGTTCTTAAACCCCACGAGAGAAGCAGAGTCAGAAACAAGTAGTTCTTCCCCGCAACCAATTTCAGCAAGAGATTGAGGCTGAAATCCCCAATCCACTTCTTGAAATCATTTTTCAGATCGAGCCCACTTTGTGTATACAGATCGTTGATCGATTTTTGTACTTCAGATTCTCTAAAGTGTCATAGAAGCTCCAGGCGGCGACCACGACAGGTATCCAGTGTCGGAGATACTGACAAGGCTCTTCCAGGAGCCAAACCCGAAGTCGCTATCGCCGAAAGAAGTGGCGGTGCAGGGAGAGAACGACTGGTGAAAGAGGCAAGTGAGGAAGAAGGTGAGAACGGCGAGGAGAAGAATGCCGATTTGGTGGTTACAAAAAAGTGCACGAGCGATGAGGAAAGAGGAGGCCGTTCATTTTCTTAAATTTAATTTTTTTTATTTCCACATCATCTAGTTAACAGTAAAATTTTATAGTTGATTGTCACGTACTACAACTTTAACCGAGTGTAACGGCCGGTGACTAACGGTGAAACAATTCGTAAAGTTAATGGTGAATAAGAAAGAAAAGTAATTCGAGTTACAAACGTGAAAGATTTGTATAATTTGTGTGACCAAATGTGTAATTTAGTCGAAATAATTTAGTAGATGTATCAAAGTTGCATTTTTACCCGATTCCCATTATTTACTTGTATGACCATTATCTAATTGTAAATAACTAAATATATGTAATGTATGGTGTCAACCTAAGCAGGTTTATAAGATTGGTAGTTTATTGCATTAAATTTTCCCATCAATTTGTCACGATGACGATGAAACCCATGTAAATTCGTATCTTATTTACGCGAAAACACCCAGGATCCGAATTTTGGAGGAAAAAACGAGCGCGCAAGTCTGATCAGAAAGAGACGAGTAGAATTCAGTAAAACGGTACAAAAATATTACACGTTACATACTTCTTTCCATTTCAACCCCTAAACTTTCTACAACTACCCTTTAAGCCCCTCAATAAACCAAAAAGAAGATTGTATAGGGGCGAAAACCCTCGGTGGCTCGATCTCCTTTCTTGTTCTCACTACCCAGAGAGACCAATCCGGTCAATCCACGTCAGCATTCCTTCGGACCAGAGCAAAGTATCCAAGAACAGCGCAGACAGCGGCCACCGCGTTCCCTTCCTTCAACAAGATCTTAATCACGAACCCCAAAATCTCCCTCGTGATCTTCCTCCCTTCCACCACCAAAACCCTCCTCGGCTTCCCGAAGAACGCCAGCAGCACCACCACCGTAATCCATATCACCACCGTCGCCGGCACCGCCACCGCCAGCGCCGCCGCCATCGACATCACGCCGAACACCGCCCCCAGCAGCACCGACGCGTAGATGGCCGGCCAGCCCGACGACGACGCGATCTGGGACTGCTGCTGGTACCAGGAGAGGATCGATTGGAGGAGGTTCCACGAGGAGGACAGGAGGATGGAGTAGACGATGACGAAGAGGCAGACCCATGTCCGCCTTTTGCTCATGATTCGGAGCACGAGGCTGTAGGTGGACGATGCGGGCAGCTGATTTTGCTGTTGGATTGGAGCTGGAGCCTCTGTTTCTTCTTCTTGGTCCATTACAGGGAGTGGGTTTGTGATGGATTTTGACTGTTCTAATTTGGGGGTTTTCTTTCCCTTGAATGGTATTTCGTTGAAGGGTTTTCTTTTTCCTTGTTTCGGGTTGAAGTTGGGAGACCTAGCTTTTACTTTTTCTGTATTCAGTGGGTGGCTGCTGTGTCTGAATTAGGGGGAAGGGGAAAGAGATGATTTTTTGGATTGACGACAATGGCAGTTGCAGAAAGGAGGAAGGAGGGATTGGAGTTGGAGATGGGAAGACTTGGGTTGAAGCGCGTGGGCTCCACTTGGTGAAGTTTGTGTGTTGTTTCTAGTGGGTAGTGGGTTGCACGCTCTGGAGGTGGTGGAGACTGGAGACTACATCGGAAATGGGAAAGGAGAGGACTTGTTTGATAATGGCCTAAGAAGCTGAGCAGAGCAAAGAGGATTGGAGGGCATAGGGGGATTTGGGTTGGGAAACTTTCAGAATATTAGGTCAGTATTTTGGGCTTGGAATTGAAGGGTTTGGGTTGGGGTTGGGATGCTCTTTTGTTTGTTGTGGTTTTGGACCTAAAAGAAAAGGCAAAGTGGGGCTGAAATTAGGGGGCAAAATGGCAAATGGGTTCTTTTCTTATATCACTTTTGTGATTGTCGGATTGCAGGTTTGTTGCAATGGCAGGGTTCCTTGTTGGGCTACCCAAAGCCTTTCGCTTTACAACGGTGGAGGAATCTTGAAAGAGAGTTATTGGTTTGGTTAGACCGCTTTTGGGCTTTCTTTTGTTTGCACTTTACTCTTCCTTCAGTACAGGCAATCTTGCCTCGGTGGTGAAAGTGTGGCAAAAAGAAAAGTGGCATGGTTGGCATAAAAGAAATGAAATGAATCGCTTATAGTAGAAGGAATCACCCCTGCAAAAGTGTTGCACACATAACCAAGATTGGAAAGAATATGACATTCTCAACAAGTTCTCGGTCGCTTTTGATTGTGGGTTTGACATTATCAAGTCGAACTGCATATATTAATATGTATACTTAACAATTTATTATCGATAGAGTGATTGTAAATTTGTCTTTGCACCATGTTAATTGTTTCAAAAAACCAAATATAACATTTCCCCCTTATTATACAAAACTAGGTGAGTGCTTAAATAACAGTGCATGGGTCAAGAAGTCTCTGACTAAATGCTCAAGGCTAACTTGTAAAAACTTTATTCTATCAAGTAACTAGATCAGAAATGGACAACTGTTTGAAACTTTGACTTGGTTTCCAGATTGTGCTTCCTTGACACATTAGGAGCTTCAAATTCATCTGTATTCACAAATGAAGAAAGACAGATACCTTATACATTACCTCCTGTCTTCTTTCCCCAATTTGAAAAGTAGCACGGCCAAGAAATGAAGCTTTAAGAACCCATTTCTGGGCAGCACATAAATGCCTCTAGAAATAGCAGCACCAAGCTAGCTGACCACAACAACATATCCACAGACAGGGAGTCCTAATGACCACAATTACCCTCGTACTGGCCCTCCTTTGGTGTGGACAACTTTTGATTGCAAGCGGTCCATCCTTTTGTATTGCAGCTAGCTCCATGATTCTTTTATCACCAGTGGTGGCAACTGTGTACCCTTAATGCAGCAGAGGTCTCTGCTTTTCTCTGACATGTGTAATTCAAGAGCTTTTAACACCTTTGCCCCATTTCCCCTTTCTTTTGGTAGATTCCACATAAAGGCAATCTACTGCAGGATGGATTGGGCCATTCACTGTGTAGAGAAATAAGATTCAATACTGCTGTGCTGTTCTGTTTGAAAATTCAATACCGGCCCACAGGACAGAAGTAGCCTAGTTGAAAATTCGTCATGAAGACCAAGAAAACAGTGGATCAGAACCAAGCTACTTTGATCAGTCAAGATGAACTTTAACATCAATCCCATTATCAATGAGAGACTGAACCACAGCTCTAATCTTGCCTTCAAACTTATCCCTCTCCCTGCCTGGGAGTGTAAACAGCAGTGTACGCGTCTGCACGGCCTCGATGTCCTTGGAGTTCATCCCGGCCACTGCAACCTGCTCGCTCGTTACCCTGTGAGCGATGCTGACACGAACCGCTTGGAGATGAATGCATGTGTCTTCTGCCTGAAAGATATGTTCTTGTTCGGGTTCTTTGATACTTTGCCCTTCTGGAAAGTGTACGGCCTGCTGTTTCATCGTCCACAAAATCCTCCACCCCAATTGTGTGCCTGTGGGTAATGATATGAAACAAATTTTCAATGATAAGTCGAGGTAGAAACTTGTCCATTTGCATACCATCCAGTGATTGATTGTGCCCAGAGCTCATGAGTTGATGGATGTGTTCAAATCCATTATTTGGTTCACCAAAAGAAGGGGTTGATTGGAGCTTGATGAGCTTCACAAATCAATAACCTGATGGATTTGTAAATCATAGCTCACCCCCTAATCAGAAATTCATCAATCCAAGTTCCAGATTATCCTGAATATGAACAAGAAAAGTATCTAACAGTTGCTACTTCCACATTTTTAAAAGTTGATCCATCTACCCAAATCCGTTAGTTCACTTCTGATTTCAATGGCAATTGGCACAACTCATCGGATGATCAGGTGAAGGAAAAAGAAGTACATGTCCTGTATGGAGGATCACAATGGCTGCATTTGAGAAAGGTCCAAGCTTTATGCTTGAACTTGACAGAACTTCCCCGCGGAGGACTTTGCGAAGCTCGTATTTCAACATGTGTTTACCAACACACTGCAATTACCTTGAGGTAGAAATCCCAGTTCAATTCAGTGGCACTTCTCCGGCTATTATAAACTGGGAGTAGGAGGAAAGAACACATTAGCAGGAAAGAATGGGGAGCGAGGGGACCATAATAGAAGCGTTCCTAACACTGATACAGGCAATTCATCAAACAGCTTGCTTGCAAGTTCAACCAGGCCAAGAACCCTAAGGTAACTTCCAGTTCAATTGCATTAATCTCTCTTTGTCAAAGAGATAGACGCAGAGGAAAAGGGAAAGAGTCTAGTTTTAAACGCCATTGGAAGTTATGCTTCCAAATATTAGTTTAGTTTGGCCTGCTCTAGCTTTTAGATAAGTACTTTTCAAAAAAAAAAAAAAAAACAGTTTGGTGTTTGGCTGTAAAACTATTAGAAGTGCTTTTTAATGAGCGGTTGTATAAAATGACTATAAAGGACTTATAATATTAAATAAAAATTCTAAACAATAAAAAGTAGTCAAAATGGATCTTGTTAGATTTCTTTTATATTAAATAATATGATTTTATAATTTATTTTATTTTTAAAATGATATAAATGAAGGAAAATTATATTTTCTGAAATAAAATTAAAATATGGTAAGGATAATCTTGTATTTTCAAAACAGTTTTTCGCAGAAGCTCCAAATCGGAGCTTCTGCTTTTATGTTATACAAAAGCGCTTTTCGGCTTTTCAAAAGCCGAGCTTTTAGAGGTGTTTGGCCTTGCTTCAGCTTTTGAAACCGAAAAACACTTCTAAAAACCGGGCCAAACATAGGCATTACTGGTAATAGTAAAGCACAGACGATTCAGCGTGAAAGGTAATCAAACACTAGAAAACAGAAGGAGGCCCCGTTAATCTGATGAATTAGGTAGTCTCAGTTAGAGCATCTCCATCAATGCAATTGCAAAAGAATTTGCATTTGTGTTTTTTATTGTCAACTCAAATTTTTTGCAATCCACATCACATTCATTTGATTCACTTACATCAATGCAATTAACTTGCAATTGCAAATTTAATTAAATATTATGTTTAAATTATAGAAAATTAAGTAAAAGAGAAAATAAAATAAAATAAAATATCCCCATTTTTGTAGACTTTTTTGACTTGCATATGAAATTGCATTTGTTGCAAGCTTGCAAATATGCAATTGTTTGCCACATCAATGCAATTGTTTTTGCAATTGCAAACACCTATGCCATCTCATTTTGCAGTTGAGAATGCAATACCAATGTGGATGCTCTAAGAGCTTTAGTTCAAGGAAAATTACACTTCAGTGCACCCATATTCTAAGAAGGAACAGTGATATCGATGAAAAGAAGCCATCTCAATCCGAAACCCATGAACCATACAACCATACAGTGTTAGCAATAGCGGACTTCCTGATAAGTAACCTGAAGTTTCCCTTTGGATTCACCCATCATTTCAAGCGTAGGAAGCTTTCTGATAATATGTGGTGGACTGGTAAGCTTTCTATTTCCTTGTGTAGTTATGTTAGACTCTGATCATTTTACACAGATGTTAACATACACTTATGTATCTCCCTCAGCTATTGCCTACCAAGAGAAGAAATTCAAGGAGAAGTTGCAGAAGATCCATGAGCATGCCCTGAAGGTGCGTAGTGGCTTGATAGACATGACATATCAACGTGGACTTTTCATAAGGACGGAGGTACCAGGTGGGGGTATTCCCACAACGAACTCAAGTGAAGTATCAACTATGTATACAAGGTTGTTCGTGCACTGCCAATCCCTGCCATGGTTGAGATGACATTCTAGAGAACGAACGAATGGTTCGTCAATTGACTCCACTGGACAAGGAATAAGGAGGCACATGGTAAGGTCCACTCCGATAAGGAGATAGAAATAATGGAAAAATACAAACACAAGAACAGTCGACATAGGGTCACCATCATGAATCGAGATGCTGGCGAGTATATAGTCGATATCAGGCATTGAGGAATGGAAGATGTGGGGGGCATCACCATGAAGTGAAGGTGAACATAAGGACAAAACAAGGGGAGTGCTCCTGCCAGAAGTACTAGGGAAAGGATTACCTTGGTCTCGTGCCATGACCGTAATCAAGTCCAGGAGCAAAGACCCCCTTCACTTTGTGAGTCCTTTCTTCAATATCGCTCCTCAAGAGCTCCTATGGAAAGAGTTTTTGTTTATTGCCAGATGAAGCTTACTGGCCACTGTATGAAGGAAGGGTGATCATCCCACCATTTGGACAGAGGTGTGAACTAGGGGCGACCGAGGGTAAAAAGAATTCCCAACGAGATGTATCAATATGGAAGACCACCACGAGGGCTAAGGTGTTGTTCCATATGCAAAGTTCCAGGCCAAAATAAACAAATTTGTTCTGGGCCAATTGGGCCACAAAATCCATAGCCTGACTTTGCATATCCAGATAATTCCATATTGATTGCTTGAGCAAATATTTTTAGTTGGTTTGCTCTTTGTTGGGATTCTCAAGTTATGTTGTTCGAATTTGTGTTTGCTCAAGTTATGTTGTTTGAATTTGTGTGTTTGCTCAAGAAATTTAATTCAAATATCTTGGTTTGCTCAAGTTATGTTATTCGACTATGTTGGTTTCCTCAAAAAGTCTAACTTAAACATCAAATGAAAATAAACACACCACTTTGTTGGTTTTCTCAATAAAGGTCAACTTAAACATCAAATGAAAATAAACACACCACACAATAAAGTCCAACATAAACATCAAAAGAAAATAAACACCAACTACGAACTTGAGGGATCCTCGTGCTCCTTCTCCTCCATCTCTTCACCCGACTCCATCTCGAGGATGTGGCGTCATGGCGAGTACTCGGGCGAGGATCGTGTTGCAACTCCAAAGGGTAAGGCACGCGCCACGCCTCAATCGCCCCTTGGGAACCAGAGGCATTTCCCTTGTGCGGATGTTAGGCTTCCTTTGGTACGGTGGTAGAGGGTTAAAGGCATCAGTAGCTACCCTCGGTGTAGGCAATGCGGGTATCATTGGGTATCTATGTGAATCTCGCCCACGCGCTCTAACAAAGCCGAGGATACTAGTATTGATCTTCCTTTGGAGCTACACCTCTCTCCTTCCCAAAGTCTCTGCTCGACGCCACCAATCTAAACAGCACCAATTAACCAACTTAGGCAATTAAAATTAATGAAATGCATAACAACTTATATGTCAATAAAACTGAGGAAAGTGAATTAAGAAAAATGAAAAATGACTTACCTATGCACCATCCGTGGCACCTTATGGAGTCATGTACCTAACAAATTATGCACGAGATTTGTCCACATATGGGTCATGATACCACAGTGGATCCATCACAGCAGGATTGACAATGTCTCCATCTTGTGTATTGTTCCACAACTTGATGTATAATGCCCTATGTATGGGCCAATCACGAGCGCCTTGGTGCCCATGTCTTTCTTGGAAGGCCCTTTGGCTATCGAGGGATCTAAGGGTAAGAACTGCTCACGATTGTATTATCGTAAGCATCGAACAGGCATGTGCCACTCCATAAAAAGGAGACAAATGAGGGGGACCCTCGTGCACCATTGTTGGGTATGAGTCGGGAATTTCCTCACATGCCACTCCACGATGTCGCGAGGGTACAGATCGAATAAAAGCTACAAAAGAGATTACCTTAAATAAGTACTACAAAATATAAGTACTGCAAGGGCGGAAACACACGCATGGAAATAACAAAGGAAGAAGATGTATTATGATGGTTACCTCTGCTTCTCAAAGTCTTTCCAACCTCCTACGATACTCCACCAAGGAGTGCTAGGGCTGGTTGTCGCATGTTGTGGCTCCAATCTACCTTATTCATAAGGACAATCATCAAATGATTAAATAACTAACTATTAATTTATGAAGTGAAAATTAAGCTTTGGTATGTGTGGGGTTGAGAAGTTTACCTACAACCATAAGCTTCTTGTCATAGTGGATGGTCGGGTGCCCAATTGTCTACGGGGCAAACATAGGGCTTTAGGTAAGGAAGATGCTCCCAAGCCCAAAATTGGAAGATGAACATTGCCCCTCCAATCTCTCGTACCTCTTTCCCGGTAGCATAATAAAGAGAGTTGTAGACATGAGATAGGCAAGCGGATGCCCAACTCAAGTTCCCCATATCCTCCCAAATCCCAATGACCAAGGAGGATCTTTAGCCATGCGCACCAAATTAAGTTGTTCTACTTTTTAGAGAAGAACACACTTTCAATCATGCCGATGATGTAGACAAGAGCATAAATTTCCTTGCCCCTCTCATCACTTTCCTTGGTAAGGGGGTTTCCATCTTCCCCGCGGTTGTGCTTCCTCTTGATCTCTGTAATTAACCAAGTAATTGATACTTGGTTCTTTCTCAAGGGTGGATTCCCATCATTCACAACACCACTCTCTGTGCAGTTTGGCACGAACAACCCCAAAGCACCCTGGAGAAAATATTGCCAACCGTTCAGATTCTCGTCATATGAAGGTGGTGGATAATCGTTCACAATCACCGCATTGCCATCGATGGGCAAATGCGTTAGGATGGTAATGTCCTTTAATGTGATAGTGTACTCTCTTTCAGGAAAGTTGAATTTGTGTGTCTCCTTGCGCCATCTCTCCACTAATGATCTTGATGCCAACAAAGTGCCTCATCGTCTTCAACCTTGCCGTTTTGAGATATGGCAAGATAGCATCGTTATATGAGAGCACATTGATCGCACCCTTATGGTGGATAATACGGTGTACACTCTAGCAAATAAATTAAAATCATAAGTTTATGATTTATAAACACATAATTCCATTATAACAAACAATTGAAATTAACCAAATGAATACCATTTGCAAGATATACACATAAATTCATTATAACAAAAAAAATTCAATTAACTAAATGAATAACATTTAAAAGATATACACATAAATCCATTATACCAAACAATTGATATTTATAATATGAATACCATAGATTTTTAGAGAGATATACACATTCACATAAATTACTTAGACTATTTTGTAAGTCGTATTGATTGTTTTCAATGATTTAAGCCAGTACAAGTGATCTCGTTAGACTCTTAGGAGAGGTATTCATCTCATTAGAAACACAACTTTTTTGACAGAAAAAGGTGGGGGGAGGGGTCCGAGGATCGCTTAAGACCCGATTTTCCCAGGAAATGGGAGGATCATGATGATCGCTTAAGACCCCATTTTCTTAGTGATGCATCTCTTTATAAGGAGTCTAAGTAAGCGTCACATTGTATTCGTCCAAATCATTGAAAGTAATCAATATAATTAACCATTTAAAAAATTATATTATAAACCACTAAGTACATTAACAAAATAAACTATGATAAAAGTTGAAGAATTATACGTACCGACAAATTGTTCCAAGCATCCCTCTAATAATGATTAGGTTGGTCATACAGAACATTTGCATCATGAGGTCATTGGTCAAGATAATATCTTTGATTATATATATCTACGCCCGCCCCAACCTAAAATAGCATAACAACAAAAGAAATTAATTAGTATATAGATTAATTAACAATAATTATAAGAACAAAAATAAGGAGAAGAATGAGTATGTACCGCTTGATAGTCATTATCACAACCACCCTCTTGATAGGACAAATCTTGGTCCATTTTTTATGGAAGCCGGACAGAGGTTCGACGTGTTTTGGAGGAAAAAAACTTAAGAAATGTTTTCTGATGGCAGTTCAGATTTAGCCGCAACCAACAAACAACAATTTATTAAGATTTGGGTGGAGGGGAGGATGGGTGAAGAGAAAAATACGAGAGAGAGAGAGTAGGATTGGTTTGGTGTGGTGTGGAGAAAATGAAGTGGGGAGGGGTTTTATATAGGAAGCAGACCGTGAAGAGGGGGGGGGGGCAGGGGGAGCGATATAGGCAGGAATCAAAAATGAAAACCGCCTGTCCTGCTCACGATTTTTTTATTTTCAAACATAAACCATGAGGGAGGGGGGAGAGCGCGGTTTCTGCGGAGGAGGCGCAGATGGAGGGAGCGGTCGCGCGGATCGTTGACATGACAGACGATCACTCGTTAGATCGCCCGGGGGGGGGGGGGGGTCCAATAGTCAATCTGACCACCGCATCCCAACGCGGTCCTTTAACGGTAGAAACACAAACCTCAGGCGGTCCGCGTTTTAACCATCAACGAGTGTTGTGGTTTGTGTGAATTGGTGGTATACATGGAATTTTTTTTATAAGGGTGGTATATTTGAAACTTTTTAGTTTTTGGGTGGTATATAGGGAAAACATCCGTAATACTAGGGGTTGGAAAAAGGTTGAGGTATGAGGTTAAACCGCAACTGCACCAATTAAGCACGGTTTATGGTTAACCAAAAATCGATTAAAGAAGGGATATTTGGTCGTGATTAGCGAAATTGTGCACTTTGAGGTTTGTAAACCAACCACTAATTTCACCGAATAACAACATAACCGACTAATCACAAGTTAGCCTACCTTTTGCTAGAGCCTAGAGTCCGTTACCTACATACCCATCTGAGCATCTCCAAGCCCTAGTAGAGTCTGATTGACCCAATGTCCCAAATCCAATCTGCCCATATGCAGAGAATTAGGCAATTAGCCAATCAGGATTAGGATACCTTCCACCTTCCTTCGTCCGCAACCAGAAGGCTACCAACAGAGCACGAGGAGCAGAGCCCTATGAGTCGACAACTCAACCTTGATGACCCTCTTCATTCTTCATGAGCATACTCGACGACCCTCATCTCTCAAGTTCCAGCGACAAGTGACCAATACACCACCCACCGGTATTGGGCGACCAACACTCCAGCAGATAACACTTCATCAGGCGATTGATGATTGAAATTGACGGACATGTAAGTGTTCTCCATCTTCTATTTTCTTCACCACCCCTTTATCATGGATTCTTTACCAGCCCAAAAATAATTAGAGCTAGGTTTTATAAGAATTAGGATCCATTTGAGTTTTCTGCGCCTTTATCTATGCTTGTAAGTTTGTTATTAATTAATTCGTGTGTTTTCAGGGAGAAGAGCAAAAGGAAGGAGAAACGTTTAACTCCAAGTGCTACAACAAAGACCAAATTGAAGAAGAGAAAACTGGGAGGTGAATCTAGTTGTAGCGTGGCTAATCCAACACAAGCTGCTTCAGCTGAGCTTACTGTTACTGGAGCCATAGTTGCTGCTGATTCAAAGCCTACTGGCTCTCCTCCTACTCAGAATGTCTAATTCCACCCACTTGTACTAATAAAGAGGCTAATGAGGAAACATCATAACAACCACAAGCTAACAAGTCTTAGAATAAATCTAAGAGTAAAAAGTAGAGAGGCTATAAACCAAGGTCGAGTGCATATGAAGAGATCAAGCTATTTCATGTACCCAATACCAATTTTGAGAAGGATACAAAGGAAGGGAAGAAGGTGAATAAAGAATTAAGGAAAGAAAGATGCTATTTTGCAAGGCCGAGTATGCTACTGATTCAAGAGCTAATGGTACTTATGCTCTCTGTTCACACACAAATTCATATAGAAGAAAGAGGGAGACACAAGGTTGTCAAATGCAATTGGATCTACAACCAAATGATGAAAGGACAAGATTGTTAAGCAATTGTAAATTTGAACAAGGTACAGTTAGACTTGGAGTAACTCAAATGGTAGTTATGGTTGAGCTGCCATTTAAGTTTTTTGAACAAGGAGGGTTTATCAAGTTATGTATCTTTGCATATCCTATGTTTAAGATCCCTTGTAGGAAGAGTACTGAGTAGATTGCTTCAAATTTTTTTGTTGAAAAGAAGTGGAAACTAACTGATTATTTAGTAAATAGTGTGATGGTAGAGTCTCCCTTACAACATATTGTTAGATTGTGATAAATTTCAATTATCTGAGCTTGATTGCTCATTTTGTTGGGAATGATTGGAAGTTACACAAGAGGATCATTGGCTTTCGTCGCATTACAAGTCACAAGGGGCTTGATGTTGTTGAGAAAATCGAGTGTATTTTGGAGGAGTGGGATTTGAAGGACATCTTTACTATCATAGTTGATAATGCAAGTGCAAATGATACTGCAATTGGCTGCTTAAAGGAGAAATTAATGAGTTCAGGTAGTAGTATTAAGGATGAGACATATTTGCATATGTGTTGTGTGGCTTATAGAATTAATCTAATTGTGACTGATATATGAGAGGAAACTAGAGTAGCTGTGGAATAGATGAGGGAGACTAGAGGATTAGATGAAGGCCTGGATGTCGGGCAATACAAAATAATAATAAAAGTGCCCTAGAATCAAGGTTTTAAAATCGGTTTGAGTTGTTGAGTCGGTTAACTTAGTGGTTTGAGGTTCAATGGTCTGATTGAGACAAACATATTTGAGCCATTTTTTTACATTTTCTAAATATATATACAAATAATAAAATTATTTAAATTTTAGTGACTGAAATGAATTTTCTCACCATGGATGATGGCAACATGTTGTTCCTATGAAACAAAAAATTAGAAAAAATAGTTTTTGAATAATGTTTCAAGCGACATGATGTATATGGCCGAGTTCTTACCGACTCATTCACCCGATAGTGTGAGGGAGTTCTATTCTGCCCCAAAGTGCATTGTTGGCCCTTCCACTATGTATGAAGCATGGCTGACCTGTCCATCCATAACCCTGCGACCTTGTCGGCCACCATATGTATGATGGTGACTTTGAGGCCTCGATTTGGCCCCACTGGCGGCTTGACTTAGATTAGTCGCTACGCTCCATTGTCGGGCTGAGATGTCAGCAGCAGTCGCCCATCCTCAATGGTGTCGACTCCTCGACCTTTACAAAAACATATACAGGGAGCTCTATGTGGAGTTTTACAGCTCCTATACCCACATCCAGCCTCACATCCATCGTTATAGGTTGTAGGTTGATTTTCAACTCGGCAATACACCTCGAACCATGAGTTACAACTAGCTGCCAAGCCATGGGGTTGGACACCGGGAATATGGCCATGAACGAAATAGTTGACACCAAGAACCTAGACCTCTAGTTTATTTTCAAAGCTCCCAGTTGCCCTTAGAACCACCATATCAGGTTCCAGCGCGGCATGACGAAGACTACTCTGTTCTGACACCAGTAGCCCATCCTCTATATGCTGCTATCCCACTCCATCATTCCCTGTCACAAGTCTCAAGGCAAGGTTACCTTGTGCATGAAGCTAGCCATTTACACCATGGACAGACCTTGTGTGCTCCTCCACCTCGCGTCGGTGTTGGCGACATCCTTATCCTAATTGTCAGGCAATCCCAGGGTCTTCAAGAAGCCTATGGGGTTTTTGATTACCAGGATAGCTCATCATCTCCAAGTCAACCTCGACCTCTAATCTCTCATAGGCTATACTATCAATTACTCAATTTCCTTGAAGAGACATTGGCATCCATGAATTTGATCGTGACGGTTGGGCCCATCTGCCACATTCAAGGCATTCCCATTGGTCCTAGTGTTGCTCAAGACGACGAGGAGCCTACCAAGGTGGCTCAGATAACACAACCTCATTTCTCTTCGGGCTCGAGCCTGACCCTCTTTCTAATCTATTAGGGCTGGTCCTTCCTCCTCAACTGATGCTCGACTCACTACCTCGAAGTTCTAGTACTCCAGACTCAAGGCTCGATTTGACAGAAAGAGGGAGGCCAGATGCCATTCACACTTCATCGAGTAGCAGTTGTTTTCCTATTATGGGATTGACTACAAGGGATCCTTTTGGGTTCCCTCTTCGTCTCGCCAACAAGATGGAGATTGGACACTACCACTACTACTACTACCACTACCCTACCTCTTGTGACCTTATGTTGGTTGATTTGTTGATTAGTGGTGTTAGGACACTTGCAAAAAGGTTCTCCATGTTTGAACATATGTGCTTAAATGTGTTAAAGAGTATCTCATGTGTTGTGGCAACCAGACAAAGTGCTAAGTAAATTTGCCGAAGGGTTTATCCAGAATCGGTTTGCGCTATGAGGATGTGTAAAGAAGACAAGGATATTATTTCTGAACCTTCACCTAATACTCTTCGTCCTTCTTTACACCTCTCCTCTTCACGAGACTTGATAGAGAATAGACAATTTCTTTTGCTCAAGTCGAGAGATCTCTACTCTTGAAAGATCTCACATGTTGTGGCAACCCGTTAACTTAGGCCGATCGCAATAGATTGAACCTAACGATGGGAGTGCACTTTGGGAAATCTTGTGTAAAGTGAGTCTAGGATCATGCATCCTAACCTTCTCTTAATACCTTCCATTCCGCACTTTACACCTCTTTCTCCGCATGGGCTAGATAGAGAAGTGGATGTCACTTATGCTCTAGCCACGAGATAGAGTACTTGGATTTTTGAAACAGTAGGTGAGTTGCTATGAGCGACAAAGTTAAATAAAGGCTTGAAGTTTGAGCCATTTAAAGTAGGATCATCACAAACGAGTCCATAGTTTTCAAACATTTTTAGATTCCCTTCATTCACAAGTCACTTGTTTTAGCTCCACTACTCGACAAGGTCCTAAATCAAGATTGTGTTTCTCACTCAAGTAGTTGAGATATTTCTTATTTCCTATTGACCTCAAATGTTTTTAATAGACTTACTACCAGCAATCAAGATTGCAAATCAATATGGTAGTTTAGTAAGTTGCACCTGTTTGAGATAGGTTTGCTTGAAGACAAGCAAATAGTTAAGTGTGGGGGAGTTTGATTCGGACTTAATTATACATGTTTAAATTCTCAGTCCTTGATCATTTGGCTTGACATTTATCGTTCTCCAGCTTGTTTCATGCTAGGTTGTGCTTGGAATGATTGTTGGACCATTTGGAGGTGAAACCAGGACAATGACAACATGGTGACACATGTCACGGTTCAGAGGACACATGTCACAGCTCTAGCCCTTACATTTGAAAAAGAGACCGTGACTCTGGATAGACTTCTGGGAGTGTTTGCAGCTGTCTCGGGTGTTGTAGATGTTACGATTTCAACCGTGACATATAACAAAAAAGTTGTGACATCAGGCACACTACCAGAAGATATCACGAATGTCAAGGCTGGACAACATATGCCACGGTCTCAATTGTAACATGGGCAATACAACCGTGACCTATGCAATTGATACGACGTGTTTTCGGTCGATGTCACAGTAACTGTCGAAAGTCACAACTGTGACTTGAAACCATGACACATGAACTTCTAGGTATATGTTAGATCTGAAGTCACTTGTGAAAAGGGAGACAAATTTACAGAGAAGTGAGAGCAACAACTTTCTAGAGAGAGAAATTGACAAAGGAGGAGCTCTAGAAGGGGATTGGAGTCTTCCAACCTCACTTGGGAGTGAAGATTGGAGTTCAAGATCAAGAACTCACTTCCATAAGATGATTTCTCTTCTTGTGCTTGTATTTCCCTCTCTTCCGTTCACTATGGTGTAGACTCCACTTGGGTGTTTAGATTTCTAGCCATGTATGTTAGAATTTGAGGCTTAATGAATCCTATGCTTGGTACTCATTCTATATATTAATTTGATGTATTTATCATGAGATTGATTGTGTATTGATCACACTCTTCAATTTGAGCTATTGAACTAAGAAATAGAATATATGATTAGGTTAATTAGAGCATCTTCAATGCTTTGTTGTGGGTCAGTATCACGAGTGTGAGCTAGTCTATAACATTGTATTAGATTGAGATATTTTAGAGAGAGTATATTTGCTTGCCTTATGTGTTCTATACTGGATGATGAAACTCTCCATCTAGATAGCTCATCTAAGTGCGCTTGGATTGCTCATATAGAGAATCCAAGCCAGTTTATAACTCTTAGCAGTATATTTTACAGTGAATAGGCTAGGGGAAATCAAACTTTACTACATTACGGTTAGAAGGAAGCATGCCCGAGTGACCTTCTCTTAGTCGAATTCACATCATTCTTGCTTTAATTGCTTAGTTTTTTAATAAAACTACATCATGTTACCTAGATAACAATTAGTTCACAGAGCAGTAGTATACTTAGCTCCTGGGTTGATAAATTAAACTTACTTATCTTAAATCGCACCCGATTGATGGTTATACTTGGCGATTAGTTAAGAAATATAGTTAGATACGATTCAGGGTCCGTATTCCAAGAATAGGCCAATCAGAACATTTCCTCATAGATTGCCTCTGTGTTGTGCGACTAGCCGCCACATGTCCTACATCACGCTACATTGGAGCGATCCACGTTGTTTTGTTTGCACGGATTGCATGCTTCTAGCATGAACAATGCAAATCACTTTAAAATTTAAGTGATCAAGTTTGGATCGCTTCGATATTGACAATCCTCCTTGATTGCTTTTATTTCGCGATGCATTTATGAAATTGTTGGGATGAGCGGCGATCTAGTCCAAACTTGTGTATTCTGGAAAAAAAATTGTAACTATTCTGGGAATTCTTTTATATAAGGTATGATATATGGTGATAATCCTTGTAGTACCTATGGTATTTTGGAAGAATATCACTACTTATCAGGGAAAAGCTCTGCTTTTCAATCAGAGAAGATGAAGGAGGATTCGACCGTTGCTCAACACGACAACGTTTCCACAGAGACTTCGGCTGCTGTCCGCAACGATGCCGTTCCCACAAAGACACGCATGAGCTGGAGTGATGTCGTATCTGGCAAAGTGCATTTTAGTCCTCAAAGTTCTTAATTCAGTTTATTTCCACTTTAAGCAATGTACTTTCTTAAGCCACAAGCTTTGTCTTCTTCCTCGTTCTGTCTGTGCTGAACACTTCCAGCTATATAAGCTGAAGACTCAATGAAAACATCTAAGCTCTTTTCTCTCCAACCCTAAATGGTTGTTATGGTATCAGAGCCTCACCAACCCTAGCCGCCACCATCACAAACAATGGCTACAACACAAAATACAGCCGCCAATGCTTCGAATGAAGCAGCTTCTCCATCACAAAATCCTGACCCAATGTCAGATCCTTTCTATCTTCATGCTTCTGAACAACCTGGTCTCCAGCTTGTTGCAGAAAAACTCACACCTATCAACTACATCGACTGGAGTAAGGCATTCCACAACTCCCTTGGTGCCAAGAACAAGCTTGGCTTTGTGGATGGCTCTATTCCAGATCCAGGCCAATGACATCCTACTTCCTGGGCTTGGACAAGGAACAATATCATGGTTCTTTCCTGGATCCAGCAGGCAGTGGACCCTGGGATCAGGAAAACCATCATGTCTTGCAAAACAGCCATGGAAGCTTGGAGGAGCCTGCATGATAGGTATGGCCAAGGTGACATGGTCAGAATAGCTGAGCTCATTGAGTCCATCTGCACACTCAAACAAGGTAATTCATCTGTCATAGAGTACTATGGGAATCTGATAGCTTTAAGAGACGAGCTAGATAACTACCAACCCATAGAACCATGTGCTTTCACCACTACCAGTCACAACACCTGTAGAGCTATGCAACTGGTTCTAGGTTACAGAGACACCAAATATGTTATCCAGTTCCTACGTGGTCTAAATGACAACTTCACCACTGTGAGGTCACAAGTCTTGTTTGGAGATGACCTACCTTCCATTGACCGTGTCTTCCAACGAATGCTTCAACATGAGAGACAACTATCTGGTTCCACATCAGGGAAATCTTCCACATAAGAGGGAATGGCCTTTGCTGCTCAAAAAACTCCTAATTATCAGGGCAGAAGGCCAAGACCCTACTTCACATTCTGCAAGTTCATAGGTCATACAGAGGACACATGTTATCACAAACATGGCTGGCCACCTGGAATGGTCAATCCTAAGTCACTAACCACCTCTACCAGACCTGTGGAATGCACTCACTGCAAAAAACAAGGTCATACTGAAGATAAGTGCTTCCAAAAACATGGCTATCCACCAAGGACTCCTAATCGAGGCAGGGCTTCTGTCAATGCCACCACAACTACTATTGACAATGATGAAGTCAAACTTACCAAAGCTAAATATGAGAAATTCATGAGCATCATGAAGGCTCAAGAGGCAGGCAAAACACCACAGCACTCTGCCCCATCCTTCTCTGCTGCAACCTGGACAAACCACAACCTTACAACGTCAGGTAAATTCACTTTAACAGCACATCATGACTCTTCATCACATCATCATTGGATCCTTGATACAGGAGCTTCAGACCACATTGTCTGCTCCTTGAACTATTTGGTTCAATCTAGGAAGGTACCAAACATCCCCATTACCCTACCTATTGGTGCTCAAGTACAAGCAACTCATGTTGGCATAATCACATGTGTTGCAAACCTGGTTCTTGAAAATGTCTTCTTTGTTCCACAGTTCAATTTCAACCTCATATCTGTGAGCAAACTGACAACAAACCCTTCACTTCACTTAACCTTTTTTTCAAATGTCTGTCTCATACAGGATTTGCAGTTGAGGAGGATGATTGGTTCTGCTAAGCTCACCAATGGCCTTTACTTTTTTGATAGCAACCTAATCTCTAGAACTCCCAAACATTTTGCTTCAGCCAATGCACCAACTTTTGACCTCTGGCACTATAGGTTAGGCCATGTTTCCCATTCCAAAACCCCACTTCTGAAGAAACTTTGTCACTTCATAGAAACAGATAGCTCTTCTCCTTGTGATACATGCCATTTTGCAAGACAGAAGAGGCTTCCTTTTCCCTGTAGCAACACAGTTTGCAAACAAGCATTTGAACTTATACATGTTGACTTATGGGGTCCTTTTGCTGTTCCCATACATGATGGTTATAAATGCTTCCTAACCATTGTAGATGACTTTACTAGGATGACTTGGATCATCTTACTACAAGCTAAATCTGAAACCAAAACCAAATTGCAACATTTCTGCACTCATGTCCTAACCCAATTTCAACTATAAGTCAAACGAATCCGCAGTGATCAAGGGAAAGAGTTTCAAATGCATGATTATTTTAACACAACTGGCATTTTACATGAACAATCCTATGTTGAGACTCCACAGCAAAACAACAAGGTTGAAAGGAAACACCAACACATCTTTGCTGTTGCTCGTGCTCTCAAATTTCAAGCCAACCTTCCCACTGGTTTTTGGTCAGATTGTGTTAGACATGCAGTTCACCTAATAAATCGAGTTCCTACTCCTGTTTTAGCCAACCACACACCCTATGAAAAGCTTTTCAACAAACCACCAGACCTCAATGAACTCAGGGTCTTTGGTTGCTTATGCTATGCCTCAACCTTGTCCAGTCACAGAACCAAATTTGATCCTAGATCACGCAAGTGTGTGTTCATAGGTTTCACCACTGGCATCAAAGGCTACAAACTATATGACTTAGCCAGCCATGAGGTTTTCACCTCTCGAGATGTCCATTTCTATGAAGACTGTTTCCCTTTTAAGGTTGACCAACCAAATGATCTTCCTACCAGCCCCTACCCCTCATCCTCCCATCCAGCCTTGTTTGATGATTTCAGCCCCCTTTACCAACCCTCTCCAATTATTCCCTCAGAACCAGAACCCTCAATCATTGATCTTCACTTTGAGCCAGACTCTCCTTCTTCCAGTCCACCTACCTCCCCCACTCTACTTCCTTCCCCACCACCTTCCCCATCACCACCCCCTGAACCACCAACTAGGAAGTCCACCAGAACCATTAAACCCCCCAAACACCTACAATCATACCATTGCAACCTCCTGCATCAGATTTCTTCTACCAATCATTCTCCACAACAGCACAATCCAGGTATGACTTACCCTCTTTCTTCTGTTCTTGACTATTCAAATCTTTCACCTTCTCACAATCACTTTGCTCTAAGCATTTCCACACTCAAAGAACCAGAAACTTACCAGGAAGCCTCCTTATCTGATGAGTGGAATGATGCTATGAAGTCTGAAACACAAGCTCTCGAAGCAAACCACACCTGGGACATTGTTGAACGTCCTGCCAATACTCGAATCATAGGCAACAAGTGGGTATACAAATTCAAATTCAACTCAGATGGTAGCCTTGAGCGACGAAAAGCAAGACTTGTCGCCAAAGGCTTTAACCAACAAGAAGGAGTTGATTACCAGGATACCTTTGCTCTAGTGGTAAAAATGTCCACCATCACACTCTTCCTCGCCATTGCTGCCTCTCAATCTTGGTTTATCCACCATCTCGATGTCAACAATGCATTCTTGCACGGTGACTTAGATCAAGATGTTTACATGAGGCTGCCTCAAGGTTATTCACCACCTCCAGGCTTCAAACATCCTGTCTGCAAACTCAGGAAGTCCCTTTATGGACTCAAACAGGCTTCCCGCCAATGGTTTTCCAAGCTTGCCGACACCCTATCACAACAGGGTTACCAATCCAGTAAGGTTGATCACTCCCTCTTTTTCAAGTCCACTGCAACATCATACACTTGCATTCTTGTCTATGTTGATGACTTGGTCATTGGTGGCAATGATCTGGCTGAAATCACAAACCTCAAAACTTATATGCATCAAGAGTTCAGCATCAAGGACCTCGGCAAACTCAAATTCTTCTTGGGGATTGAAGTTGCTCGCATCAAAACTGGCATCCACATATCTCAGCGCAAATACACCCTCAAAATCTTGGAGGAAGCCGATCTTCTCCATGCCAAGCCTGCTTCCACACCAATTGACTGCAAGCAGCACCTCTCTGCTTCTCATTCTGATCCATTTGCAGACCCAGAAACTTACCGCCGCCTAGTTGGGAAACTCATCTATCTTACCACCACTCGGCCAGACATCAGTTACGCAACTCAACAGGTCAGTCAATACATGACCAACCCCAGTAATGACCACTTCAAGGCTGTTCTTCGCATCCTCCGGTATCTCAAGACAGCTCCATCCAGTGGCATTTTCTTCTCTGCTTCTTCATCTCTTCAACTCAAAGCCTTTAGTGATTCTGACTGGGCCGTCTGCGTTGACACTCGCCGTTCAGTTACTGGCTACTGTGTCTACTTGGGAGACTCACTAATTTCCTGGAAGAGCAAGAAACAACCTACAATTTCTCGCTCCTCCTGCGAAGCAGAGTACCGAGCTCTCGCCTTCACCACCTGTGAGATCCAATGGCTCCTCTATCTTCTCAACGACTTCCACATCAGTCATCCGCAGCCGGCCACTCTCTACTGCGACAACCAATCGGCGATCTACATCGCCGAGAACCCAACATTTCATGAGAGGACGAAACACATCGAGCTTGACTGTCATTTTGTTAGAGGAAAATTGCTTGCAGGCACAATCAAAATCCTCCATGTCTCCAGCCTGCACCAATTGGCCGACATCCTCACCAAACCTCTCCCGCCGGCCATCTATCGATCCCTCTTCTCCAAGCTCGACGTGCACAATTTGTGCTCTCCGGCTTGCGGCGGGGGGGGGGGGGGGGGGGGGGGGGTATCAGGGGAAAAGCTCTGCTTTTCAATCAGAGAAGATGAAGGAGGATTCGACCGTTGCTCAACATGACAACGTTTCCACAGAGACTTCGCCTGCTGTCCGCAACGACGCCGTTCCCACAAAGACACGCAGGAGCTGGAGTGATGTCGTATCTGGCAAAGTGCATTTTAGTCCTCAAAGTTCTTAATTCAGTTTATTTCCACTTTAAGCAATGTACTTTCTTAAGCCACAAGCTTTGTCTTCTTCCTCGTTCTGTCTGTACTGAACACTTCCAGCTATATAAGCTGAAGACTCAATGAAAACATCTAAGCTTTTTTCTCTCCAACCCTAAATGGTTGTTACTACTGGTTTTTACACGTCACCATATTTCTATCTTATAACTCTTATAAACATACTAGTGAACAATAATATACTATTCTATGGCACCCAAATAAGTAATAACGTATCATGTGAGAAAATTAAATAACGCAAAGAAAAAGAAAAACAATCCGCTAGAAAAGCAGAACTGCATAACACATTAAAATGAGCCCATGATCTATTGAACGCAAAATCTGATGTTTGTGTAATCTTTTTATGGGAAATGCTAGCACGTTCGTTCTTAGGACTTCAGGAAATTGGAAGTGAGGCCATCAAAAACATATTTGACAATATCCAAAATTCTCCACTATCATCCTTCCGAAATCTGAACTGCTATTTTAGCTAATTAAATAGTATGGCATCATCACTATTTATGATTGTCTCGCGAGAAAATCTATTCTGATGTATTATTCTAACAAAACAAGCTAATGGAATATGTGGGTAGGAATGACAACTATGCGGGATATTGATAAATATATCGGTTTATATGATATTGTAAATTTTGATTTGACATGTACAACTAGATTTATTTCAACCTTTTCTATATACAAGTCATATGATATAGTATGGTTCTTACTTCTTAGTCTTGCTCCATTTGTTTTCAACTGCTTTATTGTTGAGTCATTCTCAATTTTAAGTTTTAACTAATCATTAACTAATTAATGATTTTTTGGTCACGACACTCTCACGAGAACAGTTCAACCGTGGTTGGATATGTTGATTGTGTAATTTTCGTGGATTAATTGCTAACTGTTGTGATAAAATGATTTAAATGGTAAATTAACGAGATTGTTGGGGTTCATTACAATTATCTAAATGTAGAAGTAGCTTATAACTAGTCCAAAATGTATGGAATTTGGGTAGATTGGCGAGATTTTTCTTGGAGATGAGTGTGATTTAAAGAGACCAATTATGATTAAGATCGTCTCGAGTGAGGATTGGTGTATGGTGATCCTTGCACACAATTAATAATATTAACTGAGAAGTCTGCATACATGCATTTATATCAATTTGTTTACTGCGTGATGACACAATCGAATCGTGATAACGGGGTGATAATTGAGTGGTTAAATTAATGGCATGATTATTAGTACTAGATTACCATCGATGTTATTTAATGCTGTAAATTGAGTGTTTAATGTACTAAATAAGGTATCACATAATTTTCACCGTGTAGGTGACACGAGATCACTCACATGACTAAGTAGTTGACCCATTTTGTTATTCATATTCCTATGCGCTAAGTAATTAGGCCATGGAGGTGTAAAGTCTTCTTAAACTTAATCATGAGGTAGAGAAAGATCGATTCTACATTGGTCATTTAGGATGTTTCCTAATCGTTAAGTGTTCGGTTTTCTTGAAATAAAAATGAGTAATTGTTTAGATAACGTTATTAATTATAATTTCTTTTAATTCAACATTTTTATTGGAATGACCTATTACTGCTTATATAACTAACTCAAACACATAGTTGAATCCATGCACTATATAAATTTTCAAATTGATCCATTATTTTATGAGTTAAAAAAGTATTGTAAAATCGTTCCTAGTAGTGGAATGGTTCAAATTAAGGGTTTACCCATATGTAAAACAAGTGGGTAGCATATACGGATTATGCCTTTGAGTTTGACCGGTAGAACGAAAAGTACGATAACTAATCTCTAACCATTTTTGACCGATTAGATTGAAGCCATGTTTACTTTTTCTTCCTGGGGAAGCACTGAAGCCTCACATTTGAGTGTAGACAAACAAAATGGGAAGAAAGTGGAGTCACATTCATGGACTCCATGAGAATTTAGAAAGCAACGTTGAACTTCCCGCAAGAGTAAAAGGACACCAACAAGGCAACGATGCAACAAAATGAAAAGATATCTATTCTCGTCTACACCCCAAATCTTAACGATTACCAATCAACCATGGCCACCATGGGAGAGAAAAACCATGTGCAAAAGAATGTAATTTATGAATATATTGATGATAACAAGGAGTAATTCACGAACAATGAATAAAATAATACATACTGTGGATTCTATGATTTGACCGGGTAATCAGTTGAGGATGACTGCCGGCAGATTGCCGTCTCCTTGTGTATAATTATCCACGGTATATTTGCGGTTCCTCAATTTTAACAACTCACAAATGCGCACACGGCAGGCAGTAGAAGGCCCAATAAACAAAGGAAGAAGGCCATCCATCACCCCTACCACTCTCTTCCAATCCATCCATCCATCCATCCATCTATGTTGCATTATAACTCCTACCCACGTTGTTGTTCTTTCATATGTGGCATCCGTGTCGACCGGTTTGCGCGTTGAAACAGGTGCATACTATTCCAATACCTTCTCCCTCTTGTAAATCCAAACCAAAAGGAAACCCGGTACACAAACAAATAAGGCAGCTCAACTGCAGCTAAGGGATTGATTGCCCAATTGGACCCAGCATCGACTAACAACGATCCTCCCCTCTATTTCATCATCAATTCCCCCCCTTTTGCCCACCCTCACAACTACCTTCTTTCCTTTCTCAGTTTTACTGGTAATTGGATCCTTCCCCTTTTCCTTAAATCGTTCTAAATTCAGTCTGTAGAGGGTATATACCGTTCTGGGTCTGGTTGTTTTGTTGGATTCCTTGACTTTGACAGCTTAAAGTTTGCGCCTTTTTTCAGTTCCTTGGAGCGGTTGGTTGGGGAAGTTTGAAGGTGTGTGATTGCTCGCTTTGTTGTTGTTGTTGTTGAATTCTCCTTCTTTGTTGTCTTCAACTTTTGAATTGGTTCGATCACCTGGGTAATTCTGTGGAAATGGATTGTGATAAGCTGTTGTTGTTGGTCGAGACAGATCATGTTGATTTCTACTGTTGAATTTCATTTGTGAGGAAGAGCGAGATAAGACCATTGATCTGGGCAATTTTGATTAAGCTGATTTCTGAAGCTGACGTCTAGATTTGGAAGAAAAATGGGGTGTATTGCTTCGAAGGAAGGTAGCCCTAGGGAGAGGTTGTCATCGCGTAGGGGAGTGTCCTTCGATAGGCGAGTTGCCCATGTGAATACATCGGGAGGAAGGGATGAAGGGAGTCGATCAAGGAGTATATCAGACAGTGGTGAAGTTAAGGTCATGTTGATTGAGAAGAAGAATCATGGTTCCAGTAGGTACCATAGTGATCAGATGGTGGAGTTAAGGTCGAAAGATTATCAAATCGAGAAAAAAATGGTGCCGAGACGTGAGGTTTCTGCTGCTGTTGCTACAACTTATTCCAAGAGTGAGAGAAGGTTTGAGATTACGGATTTTAGCGATCCTGCTTGGGGGAGGGTGCCAAAGAATTTGGAGGCTGAGCAGGTTGCCGCTGGATGGCCTGCCTGGCTTGTCTCAGTTGCTGGTGAATCGATCAAAGGTTGGGTTCCCCGGAAGGCGAATTCATTCGAGAAGTTGGATAGAGTAAGTTCCTCTCATCTCAGTTAACATTATATTTTTTATGCGTGTTCATCTTTGTTTCATGTTGTAGATGCCAATTTTGCACCTTTTTATTTATTTATTTTGGTCCATGATCTCTTTCATCCAATCTTGAATTTGGGAGTGTTTTCTGTTTGTTTTTCTTCGCCTTGATGTTGTTTCCTGATCCAATGCTGGAATTAATTGCTGTATCGATTTTCTGGCGAAGGCAGTTCATCTTTATATATGCTTTAGTTTTTCAGTGAACAGCTGGATTGAGTGTTTACTTTTAATGAATGGTGAAACTGATAATGGTTTTCTAAAAGAAATTTAGACATGCCCCATTAAGAAGTCACGTTCTTTTTAATCTTCTGATGGATCATGTTTGGAATTTACAATTATAATGAAGCACAAAAATGGACACTTGATGCAAATCTTGATGCGTGGTACACGTGGTGAACTCAAATTAACTAGTGATTTTCTCTTGCAGATTGGACAAGGAACTTACAGCAGCGTCTACAAGGCACGTGATGTCACTCACAATAAGATTGTTGCTCTTAAGAAAGTTCGGTTTGATAATAGTGATCCAGATAGTGTCAAATTTATGGCGCGTGAGATTCTTATCTTGCGCACGCTGGATCATCCTAATGTTATAAAGCTAGAAGGCCTGATAACATCACCAACATCTTCAACATTGTACCTTATTTTTGAGTACATGGAACACGACCTCACAGGAATTGCTTCAATACCAGGACTCAAGTTCACTGAACCTCAGGTAGTTTTGCTAAATCATTTGTTAAACGGTTCTATGCCGCTCTCTAATTTGTGGCTGATTGCGTCACTTATGCCCCCCCTGACTTCTTACCTTTTCTCTTTCCAGATAAAATGTTACATGAAGCAACTTTTGAGTGGACTTGATCACTGTCATAGCCGTGGTGTTCTGCATCGTGATATCAAGGGTTCGAATCTTCTGATTGATAACAGTGGCATCCTAAAAATTGCTGACTTTGGCTTGGCGAGTTTCTTTGACCCTAAGAGTAGTGCTGCATTGACCAGCCGTGTTGTTACTCTTTGGTATAGAGCTCCAGAACTTTTACTCGGGGCCTGCAACTATGGAGTTGCTGTAGATTTATGGAGCACTGGGTGCATACTTGGTGAATTATATTCTGGAAAACCTATCTTACCTGGAAGGACAGAGGTGAGATTTTCAGGAAACTGATTGATATGCCCGTCTGATACTGTTGTATAATACTACAATATTTCAGCTGTCAAATTTGCTTCTTTACTGACGTTCTCTTTACCATGTTATTCTGTAGGTCGAGCAACTGCATAAAATCTTCAAGCTATGTGGCTCACCATCTGATGATTATTGGAAGAAATCAAAACTTCATCATTCTTCAGTAATAAAGCCCCAACGTCCATACAAACGATGTGTTGGAGAAACATTCAAGGAATTTCCTGCTCCTGCTCTTGCGCTTTTAGAGACCTTACTGTCCGTTGATCCTGTTCAGAGAGGGAATGCCGCTCTAGTCCTGGAGAGTGAGGTATAATATTACCGTTGATCCTGTTAAGGTTCATTATTAGATTTATGGTTGCTTTCTAGTAAAAGCTTTCTCTTTCTTGGTTATTTTCTTTCCTTTTGTTTATGCTTGCGGTTAAGTATTTGGATTATGGAAATGGATTTGTGTACATGTGTGGGGAAACCTCTTTCATGCACCTGCTTGACCATAAGCTTTTTGATGTGGTCTCAGTATTTTGCGACAAGACCATTTGCTTGTGATCCTTCAAGTTTACCCAAGTATCCTCCCAGCAAAGAAATTGATGCTAAAAAGCGTGACGAAGAAGCTAGAAGGTACACTTTATTTGTCGATTTCATCTTTGCTTAATATTCGACATCTTCCACTCGCCACAATTATTCATATCTGATGTTATCTGAAAGGAAATGCTCAATGTAGCTTATTTAGGACAGGGCTTCTAACGAAATTAGTTGACTTGAAAGTGATTTATATGTCCTCTGGCGAAATTTTCTTAGCAATGCACAGCTCCCTTGACACACTCTTTCTTGGTGAATTGATTTACATTTGTCGGTGCATGTTACGTAAAACTAGTATTTACTTTTGTAGACAAAGGCAAGCTGCCATTAAGGGGAACGGACCAAATGAATCAATGTCTAACAAGGGGCCTACTGGCAATGCAGATGTATCCTCAACACAGGTACTACCTTTTGCTTGGCTTTTTCCTTTTTGCCCTACCTAATAAAAATTGGGAGTGCCTGGGTGCATATTTCCAAATCCTTCCGTTTCAGCAGAACGATTGTCTGGGTTTGTTATTCATGACTTCAGTTCTAGTAATATGTTATTGTCTCGTATCATGGTCTCTTTTCACATAGTTTCCTTGTGTTTCTTTCTGTGACAAAATTTCCGTTTAAGTTTGTAGCTGCCCTGAACGTTTCTCTCTTTTTCGTCTGAATTGCAGATTAGCCGTCATTCCTATTCGAAAGGTGAAATGTCCCACTCAATCAAGGACACAAATTTCTCTGGCCTCCTTGTCCATCCCTCTAAGCAAATTCAACCTGGAAATGAGGGAAGACGGAGTTACATGGAAAGCCAACGTCCGAAAGTCTCACATTCTGGGCCATTGGTCCATGGTGGCTGGACCAAGTCTGGTCGAGATCATCATGACAACAATCCTCATGGGGCATCAGCTAGAAGCACCAACATCTCAACAATGTCTGGTCTAGTAGCTTCCAGGGCTGCATTGCCTGAAGACCGCATGGGAAAACCCAGTACTTCGCAGCCTGATTCAGTAAAGCAAGGAGGAAGTAGGGCCCATGGTTCACTAAACCGGTCAGACTACCCGAGAATGGAAGACCGAAGTTTTCCATCCCAAAGGGGAACAGACTCTTCTTCTCAGGCTGGAAGTGGGCAACAACCGGGTAGTCGGGACCCTGGCCTGGTATGCCCTCTAAATAGTTCCCTTTCATTCTCAATATCAATTTTGCTTCTCTTGAAGCTCTACAAGGCTATAGTTCTCACATTTCCCTCAATTTCAGCATATTCGGGGGGCCAAGGGGAACAAGATATATGTATCTGGTCCGTTACTCGTACCATCAAACAACGTGGAGCAAATGCTGAAAGAGCACGATCGTCAAATACAAGAATTTGCTAGAAGACGGCTTGACAAGGCAAAGCTCGGAAAAGGAGGTGTTCCTGTGAGGTAAAAGAACCTTCAGGAAATTGTGGAAATCAGTGGGGCAACAAGGCTTGAAGAAGAAAAGCTAACTTGATTCATGGAAGAGCTTTTTAGTAGCAGCTCTCTCAGTACCCCTCCTCTTTGTACAGTAGAGTGTTTTAAACATCTTTTCTTCCCTTCCCTCTCTGCTTCAGTACACTATGGTGCAGATGGCAACAATGACTGCCTTCGCAGAAGGAATTATCTCTTTCGAAACATTGAAAAATGCCAATTCTTAGCTGTCTGCTTACTGTGGGCGGTTGGTAACCGGTGTGTGGCTTCCTTCCTCCATTAGCCCCTGGTTCATAGATTTGGCAGAGAGTGAGGAAAAAGAGAAATATATACTTGTATTGTTTACAGAAGAGTTTTAGGAGAAGAATCAAAATCAAGGTTTGATTTATGATGATGTATTTTGTGTAGACCAGATATATTTATTTCTGCCCTGGTGGTGTACTGGTGTATACAAGTTTCTTTCCCATTTGCAACTTCCTCTTCTGCAAATTGTTCTTATGTGCCATGTTTGGAAGGTGTTTTAAAAAGTAGCCAAAAGTAAGGCTGCAAATTGTTCTTATGTGCCATGTTTGGAAGGTGTTTTAAAAAGTAGCCAAAAGTAAGGCTGCAAATTGTTCTTATTTGCCATGTTTGGAAGGTGTTTTAAAAAGTAGCCAAAAGTAAGCTGACTTGTAAGGCATAATCTACAACCTTAACAGCTCCAAGAATGATGAGTAAGGCTGGCTTATCCAAAAAAACACTGCAGGCCTCACAAGTCAGCTTGATTAGCTTACAAAATGCGGTGAGCGTGGATCGGACACGCGACCTTCAGATCTTCAGTCTGACGCTCTCCCAACTGAGCTATCCCCGCTGATATTCATCTATTACTATAATCTTTACTTGTACTCTAAGTTACGGCTTTAGGCACAAAATAGAAGAGTAGAAGAGCAGAAACAAGAATTAGACCATAAACAAAAGAGATATCTGCACGCTGTGAAATACACATCTGAAGGATATACATATCACCAATCAAATGAAACTGGTGGTTTGACAATGAAAGACATCAAATGCAATTTTCGCTATACTATCCCTCACTATTAACCATTCACTCATAACTAACTCGTTTCATCGGCCTTCGACTATAACATCTGAGGTAAGCAGCGAAACAGACGATGGGAACGACTGCAAAACATGATCAAGAGTCGGCAGTTCAGCACCATATAAACCATGCTGATACCCAGACCATACACCACCACTACTACTACTTCCATTCCCTTCTCCACTCACAACCAAATCAACATCCCAGGCATCAACCTGCCTCTCATCATTCCCTCTCTCCAGCGCTTTCACCACCTGCCTCATCGTTGGCCGAACTCGAGGGTCACAATAAGCACACATCAATCCCAACTGCAGCACCCTCTTCACTTCCTCATCACCAAACCCACTGCTCTCCCTAACCCTTCCATCTACTGCAGAAACCACATCCCTTCCCTCCATCACTACCTTCCTCACCTCATCAACCAAGCTCGGCTTCCCTTCTTCAACCGGCCTTCTACCACAAACCACCTCCAAGATGAGCACCCCGAAACCAAACACGTCGGTTTGAGTCGTGGCTCGTCCAGTTGTCATCATTTCAGGCGCCATGTAACCTACCGTGCCCACCACCTGCGTGGTGGTGGCTAGCTGGCCGTGGCTGTGCATCTTGGCCAGGCCGAAATCACCCAACCTAGCATTCATTTCCTTGTCCAGCAGCACGTTGCTTGCTTTGATGTCCCTATGAAGGACCTTGACTTCCCACCCTTCGTGTAAATACAGTATCCCACTTGCTGCATCTCTCAAGATTTTCATTCTTTGTTCCCAAGTCAAGACAGATTGAGAGTCTTTGTTGGAGTGGAAGATTTTCTGGTCCAAGCTTCCGTTTTTCATGTAGTCGTAGACTAGAATCAAGCTGCCTTGTTCCTTCTTGCACCAGCCTCTTATGCTGACTAAATTTCTATGCTTTAATCTGCCCAAGCTGGATAATTCGGCCAGGAATTCTCTCAGGCCGTACTGATTCTGCAGAGAGATCTTTTTCACAGCTACTTCAATTCCTCCATCTAATTTGCCTTTGTAAACCTTACCGTTTCCTCCACAGCCGATTACGTTTTGTTCATTGAAACCATCAGTTGCTTCGTAAATGACTCGGTAATCAATCCTATGTGGCCAATACTCCGTTTCCCAGTCTTCCATTTCCTCTGGTTCTTCCTTCTTCTTGTTCTTCCCTCTTCTTTTCCTGATCAAAATCAGAAAAACCAAAATTCCACCAACAATGCCGAAAGCTACCACAGTGGTCCCAACTATGAACCCTACTGATCTGAACACTGATCTCTGATCAGGACGCACAAAAGAAGGCAGATTCGAAGTAATCAAAGCATCCCCAATTGAAGCATTTGAATTGCTAAAGCTCCAAGCTAAAATGTTATGGCTTTCTACCAATTGCCCTGTAGCTGCCGCAAAACCCACAAACATTTCCCCGGAGAAAACCCCAGAGAGATTGAGAACTTCGCTTATCAAAGCCCTACGTGGCCTAACCTCCCCTGCTCTAGCCATAGTGACATTAATCCTGGAATCAACATAATCGATCCAAACCTGGTAATTCTCCGCGCTATTGAGCCTCAACTCCTCGAAACCTCCATCCCCTCTCCAAAACCCAGCTTCCCGCTGCGCAATTGAATTCAGCGAGTTCACATCGACACCCACATGATTGTCGTTGAGATCATTGAACTCCTGGTTCATGAACACATCGAACTCCACCGCGAGAACCCTGTTGCTGGGGCTGCCGTCGTTGGTCAAATTGAAGAGACCCAGGTGCTGAGACGAGATGGCGCTGCGAATTCCGGCGGATGGGGAGAAGAGGAAGGCGAATCCGTGGCCCGGGAGGAGGGGCCTGGTTGGGGGAACGATGGAGAAGATGAAGGAAGTGTGGAAAGGGAGCGAGTCCGAGGAAGAAGCATTGGGTTGCGTTGTTATGGTGGTGGTGGGTAGTGGAGAAGGGTAGAAGGCTCTGCCGAGGGAGAAAGGGATGGCTTCGGTGAGGGAAAGGATGGAAGGCGGCCAAGGGCGGACTGTGGCGTTGCCGACGGTGAGGATGTTGGTGGAGTTGAAGTCGGCGTTGAAGATAAAATCGAGTGATGATGATGGGGTGAAGAAGGAAGAGTGGAGAAGAAGGAAGAACGCAGTGGTAAAGAAGGGAAGGGGTTTCGGATGCATGGTGATTGCGAGGGGAGAATTTTGGTTTGTTGGAAGGTCGGAGAAGAAGAAGAGTTTCTCGTAAGCAATGGTGTTGTTGTATTTTGAATCGTTTCCCGGTCAGCTTTGCGCCGCCATGGTTGAGGACTAGTTTGACGAATCTGATCCATTTCTGTATGAGGAATAGTCAAAGATATTTTTCTCACCTGTGATTAGGAAAGGTGTTGAAGGAAAGTCGGGAAGAAGGATGGTCTGTTCGTTCAACGGATACGTGAGCCGACAGAGAACCCTGTCATCCCAGCCCATTTACTTTTGACAACATCGTTGATTATATAGTACTAGTAAGGAAGGAGATCGTATTGGAAAAATGTGGAGTTTGCTTTGGAAATTGACATATTTATGTGTCCATGAGTAGATTGAGTAGAGAACATGCGATTTAAGAAAAAACAGGATGATTTGTACATCTATAAACTTTGCACTGGAAATAAACATTAGGCACATAATATTATTATGTATTGTGAAGCGGGTGTTGCCATACTAAAGCAGCAATACATATTGGTCGCTGTCAAATTGATTAATTGGGAAAATGTGATGTAAAAGAGTGCTAGTTGGTGATGGTGGGGCAACTGAAAGTTATGTAAATGCTTGTTGAAAATGGTGGAGATGTTGACATTTTCCCCTTGAAATTGCAGTATAAAAGGAGTGCTAGTTAAGGAGCCAGAAGGGTTGAAAAGCAAGATCACATGTTATGCAAGTACCCACAAGAGTAGAGGCAATATGGTAGATAGGTGACGGCAAGCAGTCTTGCCTGTTAACATTTGTTCCCTGACTGATGCAGTAGAAGTTTTTTGACCCCTGATAATTTTTGCTATCATTACCTTTTTTTCCTAGGTAGACCTAGAGAATGTGGAATAGGGTGTCTCCTCTTCTCTAGGTAGACCCGCTCGCGTTGCTTCGCGTAACAATGATGGCTAAAAAAGGCATCATATCAAGCAAACCTGACGGCGAAATGGATGGAAAATGATAAAAGGAACATTTGAGGCTCTTAATCAAGCAAATCATCATACACTGGTTGGACAGAATTGCCGCACCTGAAGCACACACCTTATTTGACCGACTACAATTTCGGTCAGTGGACAGTAACTCTGGATTTATGAGTTAGAATGAAGTGAAAAACATACTAACTGACATTATCAATCGATATTCAAATAAGATCATGCATGTAGCTATCCTCAACAACTCCCTTGACAATCACCTATTACACGTTTCAAACAACATTGAATCACCTATTACACGTTTCAAACAACATGGTGCGAATTAAATTTCCTAGAAAGCAATTGCAAAATTTAGTTAGAAATCCATCACAAAATGTTGCAAGAACAATAAATTCCCAATAAAAGTCAGTCAAATGGACCGATCAAACATCATATGTATGCCATAAATATACATAAATGGATAACAGAGGGCAAGTTCCATGGAGCCAACAGTTGGCCGCAAAAAAATTGATTGAAACAACTATAGCAATTCAACTTACAGAATGAGTAGCAGTAACAATCATAAACCTGTCTTTATATGCAAGGCAATATCTTGCTAATCAAAAAGAAATTCAGTTTCACAAAAGTAACACGGTTTGGCTCTAGGACCAAGTTATAAAAAACACACCTTACAATTTATAAACGGTGATTAAAATTCAACATATGCACCATCACCACCACTTTTTACTGCCACTTCCCATTAAAGCGACAACCAAATGAAAATCGATCTGTAAACCAACATTGGTAGGCAGAGATTAAAACTAATTGAAACTAAAATAAAAGTGCACAGGCGCACATCATTCCTTAAGAGTCAAAAACGATAAACTGGAACAACTACTAAAGATCCAACAAACCCCAACATTTCCTCACTCAACCTTTCATATGCCAAATAAATACCTCTAGGATCTTAAAAATTCAATCATTGAGAGATGCTCTATATTTAAAATCAAACCTCAAGTAACCTAGAGGAAGGTTTAGGCAACAGTTGAGAGAGTTAAGATCTGAATTGAGCAGCAAGAAAACACCAAATCTGACGGGAGAAAAACCAAATGTAAAACCCTAACCGAAACGAAACCACCTGAGTTTGTCGATTTAGAGAGGATGAGCGGAGTCCTTTTTTTTCTTTTTTCTTTTTCAATTTCAATAGAGAAAGAGAGGCTTCGTTGTCCTAATACTGTCATCGACCCCGTTGATTCCAATACCCCTGGTAGTGCAATAAAAGCATCCACCAACTTCATCTCTGTATAGGCCCTCAACATTCCTTCCCGTGTCACTCTTGATTCCATAGACGACTTTGTTTCTGCACTGGTGTTGTCAACGATGCCTCATGTTAGGATAATTAACTAATTTAAAAATCAATCAATTAGACTATGTAAAGAAATTATAATAGAGGTATGGGAATTGTAGAACATGTCAGTAACAAAGTTCAAAATTACAGGAAACCAGAAATGTATCTCCCATATGCACCGCCTACCATTTGAAAGACATCTTAGTGCAAGTATTCAATTTTGTTTATTTGTATCCTACCGTAGATCATTAACAAAAGTGCAGCATACAATTCATTCGAGTACACCATCTAAAGGATAAACTGGCAAATCAAAGAAACAAATCTAAGGTTGCAAATTTTGCCATTGACAGAAAAGCTAATAAGTTGAAGCTTGAAGATGCAGTTAACAAAAAAGTAGCAAAAACAAAGAACTAATACTGACAGAAAGATAATGGAAAATAAGAATCTAAGCATGAAATACTCTAAGAAGGAACTCCATAGCAAAAGCGGTTAAAGTTGTGCACTATTCAAGCTTTGAGGAGAATAAAATGAAAATGGAATAATTTCTTTGCTCCTTGTTGGCCATCACCAATTATTGGATGTGGCTAATGAAAACTGAACTGTTCTTTTTACTTAAGGCTGTATTAAAAAGAAAGGCTACATAGAGGGACATTACATGATGAATAAAGGCATGTAATAAAAGGCAGTATTAATTGTTGGAGAGCAACCAACAATGCTTCAAGAGTGAGGTTTTTTCAGTTTTACAGGTTGATAAAGTTTATTGAACGATGGGTAATTCCTGCTAGACAAATACAGTTTCAGGTCAAAGAGACACACACATCAAGAGCACTTCTACTATGCTATATAGTATTGGTGCTTTAATGTACAACTTAAAGTTGTACCATAACATTAAATGTATAAGTTTAGGTTGTACCATAAAGCAATTTGTACCATTATGTTATGGTACAACTTTACAACTTTAAGTTGTACCATCACATCAAAGTACAAGTTCAAGTTGTACCATAAAAGAATTTGTACAAAAAGTATAGGTACAATCTGAAGTTGTACCATAACGTAAATGTACAATTTTAAGTTGTACCATAAAAGAAAAATCCTATAGCACCAATACTATATAGCATTGTAAAATTTCTCCACACATCAAATGCTCTAGCCTTAAGCAAATCTATCCCAAGATCAATTCCATTTTAGTTTAGCTTAATGCTTTCAATTGCAGAATCCTAACAATTTAAGAGTGAATACTTGGCTGCTTTTCAATTCCTTTCTTTCAACCATCACTAATTGTATATGGGCACCACCTAATAGCTCACAAACAAATTTGATCCAAGACACTATATATATATATATATATTAAATGGCTCAGAGAAGGGTGCAAAGGAACTCCCTTAAAAAAGTGAGTTTTAAGGCCAGAAGCGGAAAGAAGTGCAATTTAAAAGTGAGAATACGCTTCATTCGACATCACAAAGACATGTATTAAGAATTAAGAACGACCGAGAATGGTGTAAACAGACTTGAATAATAATGTATGATACACATAAACCATCGAGTGGAAAAAACCCCAATATATCAGAGAAAGAAACTATGGTCTTGGGTACCAGTAAATGCCGCCAACATTTGAGGAAGAAAACATCAAACCGTAGAATGAAAGGTGAGATAATATTACCCCATTCAAACTTGCATCTGATAACAGCAACAGAAATCTCAACAGTGGCTGCGTCCTGGGCACAGAAGAGGAAAATCTATTAAAATCAAAGGTCAATAGTGTGAAAAGGAAAGCACAGAGGTCTGATTAAAATACCACATAGTAGAGCTCTCTTCAATCTAGAGGTCTGAAAAGGAACTCCAAAATTATGGGTACAATCTGGAGGTAAATATGCAGAGCAACTGCAGCGAAAAGGTGCAGAATTATGGTCTAAGATAAAATGTATCTCGTTAGATGGTGTTCCTACTATACAGAGTCAATAGTCAAGGAAGAAAATTCGACCGAAAAGATGAACAGGCATGAGCATGAGATATTAACAAAGTTGAGACTATAACCACCATCAGCACAGGTCGAAGCCAATCTGAATACAGATTAGAATCGATAGTCAGAGTAGCCACATATTTTGAGTTGCATGTATGAAATTCTCAAAAAGGTCACAGGATTGTGCATGAACATGTTACTGGGTATCCCTGCTTCTACAAAGTGACACGAACCACCACGAAAGAAAACCCCATCAAACTAATCATATTTCGTAGAATCTCTGAACTTTCTGATAAGAAACCAGCAAGCAATCTCAAGTGAACGGAAGAGCGCCCTTTTCGTTTAAGGCATAAGCAAGTTCATCAACACCGTAGATCTACAACCTGTCATTCGAGTGCTTGATGGTTGGGATTCCACGACAACCATCAAACATTTCCATATCATCTTAAAAGATGGAAACTTGCTATTTGCGTTTCCCCTTACACATCTCAAACAAGATGGACTCATTCAGTAGGAAAATCAAATTCAACAACTTGCAGATACTAAAAGATGGAAACTCACTATTTGCTGGGAAGATGGACTAATTCAGTAGGAAAATCAAATTCAACAACTTGCAACTCGTTATTTGCGTTTCCTCTAACACATCTCACACAACATGGGTGCACGGAAACAAACACGAGAGTAAAAGATAAATGATTTAACTCAACATACAACAAAGAAAGAGCACTAAACCCAATCAAAAACGTCAAGACACAAAAAAAACCCAGATAGATAGATATGTCCAGATACTAAAAAGGCTCATATGGGTGAGAGTTGTTCATCCTTGCAATGAGAAGAGTAGAAACTGACCATATATTTCCACTGTTCAGGCAGCTGCAGTTAAAGAATAAGAATAAAGAGTGGAAACAGAGAATATATTTATTTATTTATTTGCGTTCACTGACACGTCGAAAAATACACCTGCGAATCATTGGTTCCATATAGCTAACATTTCGGTGGCTTATCCCTAGAACTCATAGACTCTCTAATAGCGAGCTCGAACCATTGGTTCCATTCAGCCAACATTAGATTGCAACTTGTGCCTGTGAGTTTGCAGCTCACATTAACTTCTACGCAAAAGCATGAGCATATAACTTCGAAGAGAAAATGTGATCATGTCATAAAAATACAAAATTGAATGTACCTAAATCCCTAAAGACCGGATTCAATGAAAACCCAAAACCTCAGATGACCCATGCTTGGAAATTAGATTCGATAGCCAACCCATAGCTAAAGTTGTACAAATATTACCTCTTTCATAGGCAAAAGGCCTTTGGAATCAAGATCTGTAGTCATATAGACATGGCCAAGCGCATAGCAAGTGATCGGTCCTCCTTTTCGATACATAATCAGTTCTCCTCTCCTCAGCAAATTCGTCCCTTCATTGACAACATGGTGTTGTGACTAATCTACAAAAAAAGTGGTGCTAGTAGTAAATAATAAATACTTCATAAAAAACATTCAATTATAAAAAACACAATAAGTTCCACTCAAGCCTATCTTGTTTTTGCACATAAGAAAATAAAGGGACAGCAAAGTCCGCACATCTCCTATTGCAACACAAAAATGGGAGACAAAAACTAAGAAAATGATTCGGTTTCCACGAAAACATAGTTCTGTAGCTGCTTCCTCTATCTTGTTCCTTCCAAATAGCTAGAGACCACATTATTAGTTTTCTGCAGCTGCTTCCTCTTTCTTCTTCCTATTCTTTCATTTCCTTCTTCGTTAAAGTTCAAAAGGTGAGGGGGAAAAGGCTGGAAAGAGAAACGACAGAAACTCACCATCTTCTTACACCTCCTTCCTATTTGTCCATCCTAAAAAACCAGTAGTTCTGGGTAAGACAACAAAGCGCAAAAACAACCAATCACCGGCAGATTTCCGTCTCTCCTAGAGAAAATGCAACGATTCAGCATAAACTAAAATAATAAAAGGAAGCAAAGAATGAAAATAAACAGAGGGCAGAAACTCACCATCTAATCAATCAGCCGGTGGACAGCCCTTTTCTCCTAGGCAAGTTTGTTGCTGGTGTGATTTTTCGGCGGATGAGGATAAGAAGATAACTGACGCTGGGGAGGAGGATCGATCTGGAAGCAATTTTTCAGTCTTCCTCTTCCCATTCTTCTTGTTCTTCTTCTCCCTTCGTCTTCTTCCAGCAATAGAGAGCGAGAGATGGAGATGATAATCTATCTATTGATTGTCCCTCTGCCACCCTGCACACCTCCCCTCCGTAGTTCCCTGCCCAGAAAAAAACCCATAACTTGTTGATCCTCCTGCCTGGGGCTATGCTCCTAGAAAAAAATATGCCTGAACATAAATAATACATAACATAGTCCATTAAAGCTGATTCAGAGGGACACCAAAAATTTAAACCTCCAGCACAACTCTAAGTTCCACAACCCCAGACCTCCAAAATTATTATTCTTTCCTTCTTCTACATTTAATTACATTTATTTTAGAAAATAGAAACATCAGCCAGAAATAATGATGGGAGAAGGAAGTACCAGAACTTCGAAGCTCAAGCTGAGGAGCCAAGAAAATGGTGGTCTCTGCTTGCGAGAATTTCTTCTCTACCAAGTCTTCTAATTCTCCATTTATTCCTTACAACAATCGTTCGCCCTCTCTCTCTCTCTCTCCGCAAGTCACTCATGACTGCATTTCAGATATCTACCTCATAAGCAACACTTCATGGCGAATGAAATACTGTCTAAGAATAATACCATATAGAGCTCACACATGAGAAATTCAAGAACCAGTGGATCCACCTTAACTTCTACAACGGATATAACTGAGGAAGATTGGTCATTAAAATGCACATTTATTCAAAATACTCATCGAATTCATTTAGAATACCAACAAATTTACTCACAAATCCAAACAAATTGCACCTTTCCTATCTTAATAAGCTGAACAAATCTTTCCTTTCTTGCTAGATTCCTTCTTCTACATCCAGGAAACACAAAAAACGGTAGACGAAACACGAAAACATTAAGGAACTCACTAACGATACTCAAAACAAAACCAGCCAAATATCCCACAGACAGTGAGTTGAATGCATCTGAAATAGCAAGTCAACATCTGCAATGCAGGCTAATATGTCGGACAATTTTAGTATGCAGTTGCATAACCAGCTTTGCATACAGGAGTATGTGGAAACACCGAAGACCACAAAAAAGTTCCAAAAGCAGGGAGGACACGGACTGAGAATCATAACTCAAAAAAAAAAGCAACATGAAAAAAACTCTACTCCATCGCAACCGCTGATTTATGCTCCCCTAAATCCCTCTCACATCATCCTCCAATCGGATCAACATAAGCTAATCTCCCATAAAGTACATGACCTAATTTCTACAATTTAAACAAAACTATTAACACAAACGGAAATTACCTCCCTCGTATCCAGTTCCGGTTGCCCCTCTTCCTTCTTCCTCTGACACCTTCCTGCTGTCCTTCCTTCCCTCGTACCGACACCAACTCCATTGAGAACTTATGTGCCGTCGTGGCTCTTCCTTTCTTGAAACCCCCTTTCATTATCATTCTCTAATGCAAACCAATCATAATGTATTAGCCCAGTAGATAAAACAACACCATAAGTTCACGAAAGGAAGAGTTTGTTACCTTTTATTGGTTTCTATACATGGGCTGAAAGTTCTCTCATACAACAATCAATCCCACCACGCTGTACCTTTTCTCCAAGAGTGATTCATAGATCCACTAATCAAAATATCTTTGCTTTGAAACTTCAATTGCACTGCTCCTACCCAATCTCGCAGAACATATCCCTATTTTTTTGAAATGACACCAACGATAGAGCATTAGTACTGGACCTAACTTAAGCAAGAAAAATTTATAAATTCCAACATAGAATCTGTGAAGCAAAAAGGAGTGGAAGTGTTGACCTGCAAAGATAAATTTAGGGATGCGAGGTATAGGGAAGGAGCACAGAAGACCAACATTGCTCTGGTCTTTATTATCGAATACACAACTGTGCTTCCCTATTGAAACGATGACATGTATGGTGATAGTTGGGAAAAACAGAAGCTCACTTTCCGTCATTGTTCAACAAATGCTCTTCCTTCCTGAAAGGAAAAGGATTTTTCACGAGTGATGGAATCAATAGAGTGTACTACTGGTCGAAAGAGGCATACACAGAACAAAAGCACTGCAAACAAATCAATAAACCAGTGAAGTTCAACACTTACCATTATGTTATGCAGAAGCTCTTTTCTGGAATGGTCCTTCCATGTTTAAAAAGCTGATAAAGAGGTAATCCCTGAGCACCAATACAAATGAGTAGTTGACCACAACTCGAGATGGTTCATAAAGAATCTTACCATTAATGAAATCCATAACTCCTGAAAAAGACTAAGCAAACCAAATGGAAAAAATGATGGACCTGCTCTTAGTAACTCCTCGAGGTTCCTATCATTTTGTTCTCAACTGGATGATACTGCCATCTCTGAGCCTATTTCTTATTTACCTATGGCCATCTCCTCCGGATCATGGTTCTGGGAGGCAACTACCATGAGACTGAAGTCATAAGTATAAAAAGGATCAGATCATACAATGCGATTTAAAGAAAGCAACAGTCTGCAAGTAAAGGGAAATGATGAACAGTCTGCTATTATTATACACACAACCCTAATAAGAAAATTGGTCTTATACATGTTGTCGTAGCTTATAGCATATACACATATTAATTGGTTAGAAAGCACATAAACACCAATATCGTCTGAAAGAAACTACGGGTTGGGGAGCAATTGATATGAAAGATCATTTTTAATTTCGGGAAGTTCCTTTTTCTTCTACCCTGAGATTCCAAGAATACGCATCAAACTTCTATTTCTATACAATTACAGAATACTAAGTAATTGAGATTGTTTGCAGGCTAGAAATCTCACCAATTCATACGTTGGATCTAGAGTAAGATGACTACAGTTCAGCCCATAACTCCTCAACTGCCTACCTGCAAACAACATGGAAAAAACACAATCATTTAGCGTGAATCAAAACCGTATGCAGCCAAATAAGGATTGAGGAGAGGACGCACAACCTACAACAAATTGAAGCTAGAAGAGCATCTAGTTAAGATCCACGATTCACATCTCTTACCCAAGATGACGGTGGCTATGCTTGGTCAAGAGGCAGCAGAACCCTAAACTCTAGTAACTCTGTAAACCACCGCAAGATGAAGTAAAGGAACTGGAAATCAACCTGAAGGAGGACTCTGTATGAAACTGCAGACATCATTTTGACAAATTAGGGCAATAATGCAGAGCAACTGCTGTTTCCTATATCCAACCAACTTAATAGACACAACGGATTGAGACACAATTCCAACATTGACTCTGATACCCTTGTAAGGCCACGCAAGGAGAAATAACTGCTATATTACTGTCGACAGAAACACAAAAACCTCAGATGCAATACATAAAAATGATTGACATGAAGGTGAATCTACCCAGATTGTTTCAAGCAGTCCTCCCTTTCACTCTAGCCCAAATAGTCAATTGTCGCATCTTCGAGTTCATGAAAAGCAATCAAACAAAGCTCCTGCACCTTCTCCTCTCATGGCAGCCCTTCCACAAAGCACAACCTAAGCATCACAAAGGTGAGTAATTTCTAAACCGCATAATAACTAATTCCAAAAATAAAAACCTAAATTTGATTTAAAAAACTCAATTATCCAGAGAACCAAAACAAACTTTATAACCCATCCAAAAGCAATTGTTCATCTCGAAAACAAATCAACTCTGCAAACTACTCTAATGATTGGAACAACCATAAAAGATTCCAAAGTATCACTACAACTTAAGATCTCAATTCATCTACCTTCAAAGCTCCAAGTGCTTAATAGATTATTCGCCTCCTATTTTCCAAATATTGAATTAAAAATCAAAATTCATTCAAGGGCAAACTGAATCACCAAATATCCAGTAAATTTAAAAATGACCCACAAATTTGCTCTCTCTGGCCAGCCAACTATGTCTCAGCTATCGTCAGGGTCAGGACTAGCGATGCCGACTTCTTTCTCTTCCTATGCCTGAAATGAAAAAAAAATCAACAGAACCAGATGAGAGAAAGGCCACCCCAAAATGCAAACAAAACCAAAACCCAAAAAGAAGGAACTTACCTAGAGAGCAACGATTAGTTCTCGTCGCCTCTGCTGCCTTTAGAAATCTCCTCCGGCGATAGCTCTTCCATAGTCGAAAACCCAAAACAAAAAAGGCAGATTTGCAGGAAATCATTGAAAGAAAAAGCCAAACACACCATCAACGAAAAGGAAAATAAATCCACAAAAAACCCCACTTACACGTCCGTTGATAGCTGGCAATCGTTGGCAAAGCTCAGTCTTCAGGCGTGAAATTGCCGACGAAGTTCCCGTTGGAGATCTCACTTCCTTCTCCTCCGTTGATGGCCCTTTGGTGGTGACAAGCCATGGTTCTTCCTTGTATTTTCCCCTTCCCTCGTTACGATTGGAAATCCCGTTCGGCGACAGACAAGCAATCATGTCTTCTCTACTCCTCGACATCGCTGGGAGTTGGGACCGTAGCTGGCCGCTGGCCTTCCCGTCGCCGCCATCACCATTCACGTCTCTCTGTCATGTGCGCCAGCTAGATCCTTCCTTCCCTGTCGTCTTCTTGATCGGATCTTCCTTCCTCTTCCTCCTTCTCACGTTACAGGAGATTTTTCTTTCTGTCATTTTTTTCTTTTAAAGAGAGAGACACGAGTGGGTGAAAGAGAAGGGGTATGCGAGAGAGAGAGAGAGAGAGAGAGAGAGAGAGAGAGAGAGAGAGAGAGAGAGAGAGAGAGGGCAAGGAAAGGTTGGACAGAAAAGCAAAAAAGAGAGCTGAGGAAGAAAAGTCTTTGTTGTCAGTAAAAAGCCACTTTAGTCTGTCAAAAATCTTGGAGAGTGCACCAATGGAAGTGACTTTACCCAACAGTAAAGTGTAGTTTGTTCTTTTAAAGATATAACTCTAGGGTTGGTTTGGATAATAGAATCTTATTTCGGATCTAATTGTATTGTACACATTTTACCTCATTTTTCTTTGATGTTTGAGGCATTTTCACTTTGCGAGGTTCGATTTTATAGGTTGTGCTTGTGTTTTTTAGTATGTCTCAGATTCTAGCAGGTGGAATTAGGGATGGCAAATTACCCACTCATGGGTAATTATACCCAAATCCAAGTAGACCCATTGATAATGGGTTGGGTATGGGTGAAGTGCATATGGATTTGGGGGTTTATAGATGGGTTTGGGGCTCTATAATCTAAATGGGTATGGGTTGGATATGGATATCCATTTACTTGAGAGTGTTTTAACTACAAATGCAAAAATTGGACCTATTTGCAAAACTTGAAAAGTTTAGGTACCAAAATGTAAGTCCAAAAAAATTTAGGTACCAAAACGTAATTTTCCATCGATATTTTGAGGACTTATATGTAAAAAAAATTAAATTTAGGTACTAAATATGCATGTCTATTAAGTTTGGGTACCAAACTGTAATTTGTATTTGGGCATGGGTACAAACCCAAATCCATTTGATATAAACCCAACTCAACCCAAAGTAAATGGGTATGGGTACAAACCCATCAAACTCTACCCATATCCATCTATTTGGATTTCATACCCAACCCAATTGGGTTGGATAGTAAGAAACCCATGGGTATGGGCAAAGTTGCCATCCCTAGGTGGAATCGACCTCGAAAAAGAAAGTTGGACGAAAAGGGGCGAAAACAGATCAAAAGGGAGCAGTCAGTTGTGGTTCATGGTGGACGCCAGAAGTTCACGGTCGGGCAGGGACCGTGAAGTGCATGGAGTCCAGAGAAGTTTTTCCACCTCGCGGTCATTTGAGACATCACGATCACTCAACCACAATGTAGTCAAAAGCGAAATACTACGTATAAACGTTTCAGTGATCTGGAAACGTAAAATCGTAAGTTTATAAGTATTAAAGCGGAGTTTTTTTATCTACATAAGTTATAAAAACTAAGATTTTGTGTAGAAGCGTTTTAGTGACCTAAAAACCACTATAAGAAAAATTGGCTATAGATACAAAGGAAATGTGTCTTTATTAGTTACTTATTTGTATCGATATTGCTTTAGATGCATATTACATATTTGTCTCCTCTAGCGCTGTTACAATAGCTATATAAAGGCAAATATTGAGACAAATAATATATGTTGCTAACTAGAGATATTGCAACAAATATTTTAGTCTCTAGAATCTCTTTTGAGACTATCATTTTGTCTCCATATCAAGTTTTAAAGTCATAAATATTAGTCTCTAAATGTTTTTGGAGGCAAATACTTTGGTTTCTGAAATTGATTTTTGAGACTATTATATCTGCATCAAAATAAAAATTCTAAGATACAATTATTTGTCCCAAATGCTGAGTGTAGAGAATGATATTTTGGTTTGCCCTGTTATTTTTTTAGGATATCATATACATTTAACTAACAAGTAACAATATAGAAGCTTTGTGTACCACTTGCATCTATATAATTTTTTATTTACATAACAAAGAAACTCAAATCAACGTACTTTATTTGGGTTAATTGCATTGTTGGTCACTGAGATTACAAAAAACTTTCAAGTTTGATCACTCGAAATATTTAAATCCATTGGTGGTACTTTAATTTACTGAAACCGTTCACGTTTGGTCACTCTCCGTCCAATTCCGTTAAGTTTTGCTTATGTGGCAGTCAACTCTAAAAGTTGACCGTTAAATGTGTGACGTGGCAATTAAAAAATAATTAAATAAATTAAATTTAATATTTTAAAATTTCCACCTCATTTCTAACTATTAAAAAGATAAAAATAAAATTATAAATTATAAAAATTAAGAACCAACGGCGGTTCTATCTATCAGCTATCAACCCCACGAAACACATTTGAATCTTAGCCCATCTCCAGTTTCACAATTATTCTTGAAGAACTGACCGATGACGGGGAGGATCAATTTGCAGACATCCAGAAAAGGCTTGGTGAGTATTTACCCTTGTTCCGACTTGACATGCTTTATCCCTTCCAGTGACGGAGCGAGCACGGATCCCTCTCCAGCCATCTCACCAACCATGCATTACCAATCAAAGAAACCCCATTACCAGCCCAGTTGTCATTCGATCAGCGAGAGATCGATAAAGAGAGATCCGTACAGGAATTGGTATCAGAAGGCGATGAAGTGGGAGCTGATTAGTTCGATTCGGGGGAAAGATTGAGAAGTGGAGAAGCAGATTCGATTCGGTCGATGCCGTTATGTTTCTCTCCCCGTTTGTCAGTTACTGAGTCTGGGTTTTGGTCGACAAAGCTGCTGCCCAGTTCCATTTCAATTCCTCGTCAGAAGGCGACCTGGTAGGGTTCTGGTTTCGCGGCGTTGGCCTCGGCTTCAAAGAATTTATATGAGCAGAAACGGCAGCAATCACCGCTGTTTGTGGCCAACAATGCAGCGTCGGAGAACAGGAGATATGATTCGTCGTTCATTCTTAATTTTAATAATTATAATTTTATTTTTATATTTTTAATAGTTAGAAATGAGGTGAAATTTAAAAAATTTAAATTTAAATTATTTAATCATTTTTTAATTGCCACATCACACATTTAACGGTCAACTTTTAGAGTTGACTGCCATGTAAGCAAAAGTTAACGGAGTTGGACGGAGAGTGACCAAACATGAACAGTTTAGTAAACTGAAGTACCACCAATGGATTTAAATATTTCGAGTGACCAAACTTGAACGTTTTTTGTAATCTCAGTGACCAACCATGCAATTAACCCTACTTTATTTTCTCTACAAAGATAATTTTTTCAATGAAAAAAACATTGTAAAAACGAAAAAAAAAATTGAACTTCTAAAACATTAGAATTTCTAACATTGAAGGACATGCCCTTTATGTTCATCCTTCTATCGGTCTTGTATTTGTTAACATTTCACAACTCTTCACTCTTGGCCTCTTTTCATTCTCTTTTTATGGTTCATTTTGCATGAATTGCGGTGATTGTTCACCACATTTTGCTTCTATCCTAGTTGTTCTGCAAAACCAATTATGGATCTCATCCACAATCTGAAAAAAATGAATAATTTGTATTAGATTGTCAATTGATAAACCATTGTTAATTCGTTGGAGAATATGATACGACTAATTATTTACCAAATGCGCCCGTGATGAACAATTTACTCATGAACTTTTGAATCTCCATTTCCCACTCTACTAATGCGTTCGAAGAAAACGTGACGGTGGCTGAGATCGCTGCTGCTGTCCCGCTCCTCCTTCCACTTCATCTGCAACAGCAAAAAAAGCGTGTGGAAACGTCATCATCGTTGAATTCATCACCAGCAAACCTCGATATCATTTCAACTAGCTAGCACGGGATCTAGTAATTTTTTGATGGGAAGTGTCCTCCAGGAATGACCAGAATGGAAGAAGGAATTTTTATGTTGGAAAAAAGCGGCGCTGCAAGGTTAGGGAAATATATGTTGAAGAAAACCCTAATCACCCTTTCAGGCCTGACCGGATTTCACAACTGGCACCCTCTCCTTATTAAGGTTACGATTTATTGCTAAAATTATAAAAACTAAATTCTAATATAAAATGGAAAAACATGCATGATTGGCGGCATATAATATATTTACTTGTAAAAGGTAATTAAAAGGTATTAACATTATTGATTATGTTTAACTGTTTAAGGCAATAGTAACACTTATTTTTGTCTCTTAAACTTTTCAGTTTTGGACGTATAATTATTGAGAAATTTTACAATGCTATATAGTATTGCTGCTATAGGTTTTTGTCTTTATGGTACAACTTAAAATTATACATTTATGTTATGGTACAACAACAGATTGTACCTATACTTTTGATACAAATTCTTTTATGGTACAACTTGAACTTGTACCTTTATGTGATGGTACAACTTCAAGTTGTAAAGTTGTACCATAACATAATGATACAAATTGTTTTATGGTACAACCTAAACTTATACATTTAATGTTATGGTACAACTTTAAATTGTACATTAAAGCACCAATACTATATAGCGTAGTAGAAGTGCTCATAATTATTTGTCTCTAAAGTTCACGAGCAAAAAAGGTTAGAATAAAATTTTAGTAAACATCTTTTTGTTATTGGATAATTTATTAGACGTGAATTCAATCTTAAAAGATATTAGTATTAAAAAAGGCATATAGTCAAACATATCTACACACATTGCGTATCTGTGGTATATACAATATTTATAGAGACATATAATTAGACTTACGGTGACAGATTTTCAATTTGTTGTATATAATATACTTTTAGAAACAAATACCGTATATGTCTCGATATTTAGTCGTTGTAGATAGTTTTTCTTGTTGTGAACGTAAAATCGTAAGTTTTTAAGTTTGAAAGCGCGATTTTGACTACATTGCTCAACCGTGATAATCCACTCCAGACCTTGAAGATCGTTAATGGAACGACGCGCTTTTGCTCAGGATCACGGCCCAGACTTAGAGTTCATGGCCGTGAACTGGGACCGTGAAAAGCCGTTGATCTGTGTATAAAAAGGGATTTGAGCGGAACGAAGGGGAGAGCCTAGTGTAGAAAACTTCTTCTTCAGATTTCTAGAGAGAGAAAGTGACAAAAAAGAGAAGAGAAGAAGGTTAGGGTTTCATCCAAACTCTAAGATTTGGGAATCTCATCTTCCAAGGTTGATCTTCTCACCAAAGGAAGAAGGCAACCCTCTTATGATGGTCTCTTCTCTTCTCCTTTGTGTATTCTCACATCTTAGCATGAAGTAGTCCTTTCTTTCATTTGTGTGATTGTGAACCCTAGCTAAAATTATGTGAATGTTTGTATGAATTGAATAATTTGTGTGTGGTTGTGTTTTAATACAAGTATTGAGGTATTTTCATGAAGTTTATGTTGTGTTTTCGATTTCCAACTCTTATGCCAATTTGACCTAGGTAGAGGGAAATCCCCTTCTTGTTAAGAGGCTTTCAATAGCTGGAATTCTTTGACCAAATTGAATCACCTACTCAGGTCAAATTAGATCAAACCTCATACTATGTATTAGCACCTTGTGTAGGTTGTATCTTGGCCATATGGACTACAGTTCGAGGGAGAAGCACAAGCAACCCTCAGTTGACTGGCCAAGAGAGCTACTTTGGTAGCTTGATTTGATATCCCTTGGCCTAGTGACCGAGAGAGTGAAGCTTGTTCACTTGTTGCGCTTCCCTACGGTTTACAACCGCTTTTATCACACATTTGCATTCGGTTCAACAAATCGTAATCACTAGCTAGGGGGAGCAACACCAGGGTGAAGTCTTCTCAATTAGTGTTCAAAAACATTTACTCTTGGCTCGGGAGAGGGAGATGGAGAAAGCAGGAAGAAGGATAGAGGAGAGGGGACAACTACAAGTTGGTCCCTAAGTTGAAGAAGAAGTTGTAGTTGAGGAGGAAGTTGAATCGGAGGAAGAGGAAGGAAGTGAGCCGAGATGGCGGAGAATCATAACGCCCAAGAGGAAAATGAGGAATCGGGGACCATGGACTACTATATGGCTCCACGGACGGAGATATCCAACTGACCTATTTACATCCACCCGTGGCCGTCAACAATTTCGAGAGCAAACCCGACCTCGTCACAATGATCCAGAACAATATCCAGTTCCACATGCTTAAGGATGAGTTTCCAAGGTAGCACATCCAGAGATTCACCGAGATTGCGGGAAGTTTGAAGATCAACGGGGTATTCGAAGAGACTATGATGTTGAGGCTTTTCCCCTACTCTCTTGCGGTGAAAGCGCTCTGGTGGCTCAATAATAGACCACCTTTCTCGATTACTTCATGGGAAGACTTTCTCAACAAGTTCATGGCCCAATATTTTCCACCTTCCACGACGACAGAGTGGCACAAGAAGGTCACCTACTTCGCTCAAGAGGAAATTTGAGACATTGAGGGATGAATGAGAGTGGTACTTTGACTTTTTCTTCCAATGCCCACATCACAGGTTTAAAGAGCAATTTCGGATTGAAACCTTCTATGACGGTCTTCTCCAAGAAGACAAGATTATCATTTAATCACTATGTCAAGGGAACTTGATTAACAGGACTCCACTCGAGATGACCGCTTTGCTTAAAGATATGGTGGCGAAGGTGTATGATTGGGGTTTAATGAGACGTGGTGGAAGGGGTGCCGAGAGAGGAGTACACTCCACTGAAGCTAGTTCTCCGCTTGCTGAAAAGATCGACCAGTTGATAACTGCAATTCTTGAGGATAAGAAGCAAGGGAAGAAGCCAGTGACGTCGTGTGATTGGTGTTCGAGTACCAACCATGAGATTGCGGAGTGCCAATTGATGAAGGAAGCAAGCACCCTCGAAAGAGCAAGTAAGCTTCATTGCCAATGCTAGGAGAAACAACAACAACAACCCCTATAGCAATACTTACAATCCGGGGTGGCGAAACCATCCAAGCTTCGCTTGGTCTTGCCCGAGCAAGACCCCCGAATTCCAAGGTCCAATGGGGAACTATCAACCAATGCCTCCTTTCATTCAACAAAGCCCCCAATTCCAAGGTTCAAACTTCCAACAACAACAATTGAAGACCTAGTTACCACCTTTGTGATTACAAGCTCACAGAAGTTCGAGAAGATTGAGCTATTCATGGATGTAGCAACACACAAGTTTACTTCGGTTAAGGGGGGGGGGGGTCTAAGGAGCTATTAACGAGTCTTCAAAACTTGGAAACTCAAATCAAAAATCTTGTCGGGATCCTTACCGAGAGGCCAATGGGAGCTTTACCTTCCCAAACTATTGTCAACCCCAAAGATCAAAATACCGATTGCAATGCTATTCTCTTTAGGAGCAGGAAGGTAACTTTGGAGGTTGTTGCTAAGGAGGTAATTGAAGAAGAAAATTCCCCTCCAAAGGTCGATGAACTAGAACTCTCGGAAGGAGAGGGTGGAGAGGTTAAGAAGGCATTTCCAATGCCACCACTAGTGGCTGAGTACGAGCTTCCTCTCTCTTTCTCTACAAGGGTGCACAAAGACCGGTTGGAGGCGGAGTGTGAAAAGTTCACGGAGAAGCTCAAGAAGCTCCACATTTCAATTCCTTTCTTGGAGGCCATGACGTACATGCCAAGGTATGCCAAATACCTAAAGGGGCTTCTTGCAAAGAAGCAAAATTATGAAGATCTCACAACCATCACCTTTGACGAGGAGTGCTCGGCCTTCATTCTGAACAAGTTGCCCAAAAACAAAAAAATCCAGGTAGTTTCACTATCCCTCTTTGCATTGGAACATGCCATATAGAAAATTCATTTGCGTATTTAGGAGAAAACATTAATATCATGCCCTTTAAACTATACAAAAAATTGAACCTAGGTGAATTAAAACCCACTAGGTTGAGTGTAACATTGGCTGATGATGACTCGATATTTGCACATGTTTTCCCCTTTGTTTCTTGACTGTTTGAGCTTTACTTATCACGCCTTTGGCTTATTTTACGCTAGGTTGTGTTCCTTTGTCACATTTCAGGTCCTAGCACATAAAGTGAAGCATAGGCACAAGTTTCAAGTCAATCAGAGATCAATTGGCGATTAGGGAGAAGAAACTCGGGCATGACCTGAAGAAGAATATATTTCTACCTCAATTTATGGACAAATAATCATGCAAGTTTGTCATTAAAAGAAAGAGGACAAGACTACAAGCGTCTGGGATCAAACGGCGACGGATTTGGAGTCCGGACGAGGGAGAAACAAAGCATTGAATATAGGGGAACAGGTTCGACAGTAAAAACACGGGGTGGCCTAAAGAAAAACACGGCCGTGTCCATATTTAGGCACAATCGTGTTTTGGCCGACGAGGGCTGCTGGGGCAAAACATGGGCGGGCAAAAGTAAAACACGGCCGTGTCCTCGACCGTGTTTTGCCCAGAATAAGGTTTTTTAGGCAGATTGAAGCCAAAGGAAAGGGAGAGCTGGGTTTTGGATCCCAAACACCCAAGGGACGAACCAAAGAGAGAGAGAGAGAGAGAGAGAGAGAGAGAGAGAGAGAGAGAGAGGGCGATTTGAGGTCATTCTAAGAGTGGAATTGGAGGATTTCTTAGCCTTGGAAGCTCGAGGAACAAGCCCGGACTTGAAGACTGATCATCTGAAGATTCTTACTGCAGTCTCCCTCTTCTCTATGGAGTAACTTCCCTTCACTTAGGTTTTGAGGTACCCTAGCTATGTTTGTTTGATTGGATGATTGTATGAGTACTATTACTTGATAATCTTGAGTTCATATTCAATCTATGCACGTTTTCATGATTCAATTCTGCTTTGATCCTATGAGAGAGATACCTGATTAGGTCAATAGAGCATCATAGATTGATAGTATTGGATCGATTGCTTTAGTCGAGGGTTGATTCACTGCTTTGTATCGATTGAGAACCTCTTTCGATAGAGGGAGTCTAGTTCAGAACGCCTTGATCGGTTTTTCTAGAGAAGGATACGTCCCTCTAGGCAATTGACTCAAGAGGGCCTTGTTCCTTTAGTCGAGACTCAAGGTCTAGTCAAGGATTCTCCGCATTGTGAATGAAAGTGAAACAGGTTAGAGATCATCAATCATTAATCTGGCTAGTGGCTAGGGGGAATCTTACCTAAGTGAGTTCCCAACCTGTAATTAGATTAACTTTAACTGTAGTTTGTTAGAGTAGTTTTAGTTCTTCCATCTTAATCTAGTTTGCTAGATAGTGAACTGAAGCTGAGTAATAGTAACTCTAGAGACCCGTGGATTCGATATTTATTACTTGAGCCACTATACTGCAGTCCTTTCATTGGTTACACTTGGCCATTGTCAGGTGTTGTGTTTTAGCGTGTCAGATGACCGCTTAGTGATTAGCCCTCGGGGTATTGTGGAAGACGTAGTGAGGGTGGGCACATTTTATTATCTGACGGATTAGATTATCGTTGATATAAGTGAAAATGCTTATATGCCCCTCATACTAGGACGCTCTTTCCATACCACCGCCAAGGCTTTAATTGATGTTAATGAGGGTACTTTGATCTTGAGATATGGAGAGGAGCAAATTACCTTTTTTTATCCTAAGAGTAAGAATGATGATGTTAAGGAATTGGAATCGGATGGTATGTTTGGAAGCGGAGGTGAGCCACTCAAGGCGAACCCCACTAGTACTCTTGCTCCTTATGATGATGTGAAACAGGGACCTAAGGCGGGTACCAAACCCAAAGGGAGGAAAAATAAAGCGTGGCGTGCAAAGATGAGTCACGCCTTTACCCAAAAGAAGGATAAAGGTAAGGTGATAGTGCCCGACCAAGAGCGCTGTCCTTTGGAGATTAAGATGGGAGGTGACAAGCCTTGCCCCGAGACCGTGGCGGATCCACTCTCGGAGGCCTTGTGCTCTCAAGCATGAAGGATTCGCAATGTCAAGCTAGGAATGTTAAACTAGCGTTTGTTGGGAGGCAACCCAACGTAGGTTTGTTTTTGCCCCCTTATTTTCTCTTTTTGTGAACGAGTGATCAGTTCAAGTGGTTTAATGGTGATCACCGTGCCAGAGTTGTGTGTTTGAATGTTTTGGATGTTTTGTGATTGAGTTACGGGCAAGGTTGACTAGATCGAGTCTTAAAAATTTGGAAAATGCCCTATTTTTCATCAGTTCACGGTTTTAGCTCTATCATCACGTTCACCGGAACGTGATAATGAGGCGAAGACCGTGATCTCGAAGGGCAATTCCACTTTGTCAAAACTCACTGTTTTGCACAAGATCACGGTTGGTGAGTTATTTTCACGGTCTTAACTACTGTAAAAATCGACCTCTGTCCATGAACAGTGATGCATCTTGTTAGACATAAATTAGAATAATTTTTTTAGTTTTTATTACAATATTATAATCAAGTTTAGGTTCGTATATAAAACTATTCCTATTTGCAATACTACAAAATCATATCTAATGATTTTAAATTGGGAATGAGAAATCTATTGATCCATATTAAAGGGTAAGGAGGGGAGTATTATATTTAGGAGAGACCTGACTAGATTTTTGGGCCCGAAGAGAATTTCCTGACGTGTTGTTAAAGGGGGTTTTCAAATTTTCTTCAAAAATTCAATGGATTATAGTTAATTGGTTTTACATTGGATTTCAAGAAGTTTTGCGTCTAAATATAATTTTTTTAGGTCATCTAGATGATATCCATTTTGAAATTTTTTTTATGTCAAATCATACCACTTTCATATCACTATATTACCACTGAAAGTGGTATGATTATGACTGCAAATGAGCCAAGCCACTCGCAAGCAATTCGGCTTTCGAATCGGAAAAAACTCGTTCAACACTCGACTCGTTATTTAACAAGCCGTTTTGCGAGCCAACTCATTAGTAAACGAGCCAAGCTTGAGCTAGACCATGCTCAGCTTGATAAGCTCGTGAGATAGCTTGACTCGGCGACTTGTTGAGCTAAGCTTGCAAGCTTCCTTATTTAAAGCTCGTGGAAGGATTAATTACTCTTTTGAACATCAACATCATCTTGTTAATACAGATGTGTATGGAAGTTAGATGCTAATTTTAGTTTCTGGTGTTCTTTTTATCATTTGAATTCTTATGTTCACATATTTTTTTGGTAAGAATGATTTCCAATTGAGCTCATCTTGAGCTGAGCTTGTACTCAGCTTGACAAGCTGTGTTAATGAGCATTTATCGAGCTCTACCGAGTCGAGCTCGAGCTAGATTATTTTTATTCAAGCCGAGCTCGAGCTGGATTATCAAAATTTGTGTTCGAGCTGAATTTATTTTAAACGTGCCGAGCGCAAGTTAAGAAAAAAATCGACTTGACTCGGCTCGTTTATAGCCCTAGGTATGATGATGCTGTTAGTTTTACCGTAGTGATAAGATCATGATCTGACTGGTGAGATGGGTATTGTGAAATCTTACCATTGTGGTATGAAGTCTTATGTTTGAAAAATATTTTGATGACATCATACCATTACTATATTATAGTGACAATCATGATATGATAGTGATAAGATGTGCAATTCGTCTTACCATAGTGGTAAAATCATGATACGATAATGATAAGATTAAAACAAGCAAATACGTGTTCTTTGGAGTATATGGAAATCGAGCAACTAGGCTACTTTTGATGGTATGCAATACACCACTGCTGTCCTCCTCGGCCAACATAATTTCCAAATCCAGGAGTGGGGTGCCATTGAAGTAGGGTGTGGTCTGTGTCCTCTGCCTCTCCCCGTTAATGGGATCTCGCAAGCGCTGAGTGGGGATGGGGTGTTCTTTGGGTTTGTGTTAGAAACAATTTGTATGGAAATATCACATGGATTTGATGGCCTTGTAGTTATGGATTAGGCGGGTAGCATTTTATTTTCAAAGGGATTTTTCCATGCAGGGCTTGTGGATCCATACTTAGTGTAGATGGTGATCTTTTGGGATGCAATTAGATGGTGCTCCAGTCGCAATATTCAAGGGATTGTATTTCAAGGTGATGCGAAAGTAGTCATCAAGAAGATTTAAGTGGGGATGACGATGGATGCAACAGATGCAATCCTTCTTGAGATTAATGGCTGGAAGCAGCGTATTTGAGATTTTTTTATCCGATTTGTAGGTAGGCAAAGCAATCGGGTGGCTCATTTTGTGGCTGAAAAAGGCCTTTTATTGTGTCTTATGAGTATTTCGGGATTTGATTTAAACTCTTGGGTGAGCTTTGTGTTGAAAACTATATATCTTTCTTCTTGGTAATGCAAGTGAGCTATTGACAAAAAAAGATATCATTGTATAGCTTATAATTAATGACTTCTTTAATTGTAGAATAGTAATTTTTCAAGTTAAATCGAAAGAGATATGTCATCATACACCTGTCATATCATGATAATATGACAATGGCATGATGATGTTTTCAGTGATACCATAGTGGTAAGATCATGATGACTCGTGAGATGAGTATTGTGAAGACTTGCCATAGTGATATGATGTTGATATGATGTTGGTGTGAAGTCTTATGTTTGACAAAATAATTTGATTACATCATATCAGTATTCATTATTAATTTTGAAAAAACTTGATGTGATTTTTAAAATTTCACAAAATTAGTCGTCAATTTGTTGCAGATAATTAAGAGACCGATCCAAATATGACATTTTTTTGTAGTCGTTACCTTATGTCCTTTTGTCATTTTGTGACCATATGAATTTATAAATGATCATCTTCATTTGTCATTTAATTCATTCGAAAATTCTCCTCATTTCTAAAACAAACACATTCATCATGAGTATCTCAGATAGCTCATCGTCTGGAGGAGACGATGAAATCAAAGAATAAAAAAGGTATCACCACCTACGTTTGAGTTTAATCAATTGGAAGTTGACCGAAGGCTCATCTAACCAACGTCAAACTACAAGTCAAACTCACATTGATCACGAAATGGTCGAATCTAATCGACGTCTTATGAGGATGATTTACTTCGATCCAAATATGGTTTTCAATGCCCACATATTCATAAGGCTCTAAAGGTTGCAACCAAGGTTATTCCATCACATTATGGGTGACATTGTGAGGTTTGACCCCTCATTTGTGCTAAGGCGTGATGGCCTTGGTCAAGTATCACTATTTCCATAAATTTTTTCAACAACGTTATCAACATGTATGAGACCACATACCTTCGCACACCAATTCTAGTTAATTTAAGGATCTTACTTCGTAAATCCTCAAGTTGTGGCTTTTTGGGGATGTTTAAACCTATTGAATGCATGCATTGGGAATAGAGGAACTGTTCAAGTGGTTGGGTAGGACTCTACACTGGCCACATGCGTAGGCCAACAATCATTCTCAAGTCGGTGGCCTTATACAACACATGGATACAACACGCTCTCCTTGGGTCAGTTGGATCAGACACCAATATAAGTGTTTTGGGGATGTCTCACTGTTTGATCGTATCGTCAATATAAGTGCTCCACATGTACTATTTGATGTAAATGGTCATGCTTATGATCAATGTTATTATTTGATTGACGGTATCTATTCCTCATTGTCGACTTTAGTGAAGACCTTCAACAATCCATGGTCAAACAAGATGGACAATTGTGTGTGACCCTGCAAGAGGTTTGGATGTTGCCACATATAATAATATCATGTTGACATGCATTTATTATGAGGTCCATGAGCAACCTCAACTAGTCAACCGACACATTCCAACTTTGATTGATTATTTGGATAGAAATAACATGATTCGCTCTCTAACAACACATCATGTGCTCCGAACTGACTTGGTTGAGCATCTTTGAAATTTGCATGACAATAACTAGTCTTTTTTAATGGTAGATTGTATTTCATGTTTCATTTTTAATTTTATTTTATGTTGTTTGGTAGTTTGTATTTCATGCTTCACTAAAACTTGTCTTGTAGTAGTCAACATGTTTCAATAACACTAGTTTTTATCACACATGAAAATAACAAAGTTCAAACAGTACACATAACACATGAAAAGAATGAAGTTCAAAGACAACACACAACACATGAAAATAATAAAGAAAATAGAGTATCCATAAGATCTTCTTTTGTCAATAATCCATAACAGGATAATAATCACTTCCTCCATCTCCGCCATCACTTGGATTAGAGTTGGGATCATATTGATCGTACCCCAAGATGTCATTTTGTTTACTTCTCCAAAACTTCTTCTTTTCGGTGTTAGCTTTGATAAATTCTTCCATGTTTTCATGAAGTATTTGGGCTTCCCTCTCTTTCTTCTCAACAATCCACTTTTCCGCTTCACGCTCCCTCACTTGCCACTTGTGCGCCCATTCCTCTTTCTCATGCTCTAACATCACCTCTTGAACATCCATTCTTCTTTGTTCGTACTCTATCCTCGAATTTTGCCTCTCTTTCATATCATTACCAATAGGGATGACAACAAAATACGAACCCACGGGTACCCTACCCGACCCAAGTAAAAAAAAAGATTGAAAATTGCTAGGAAAATTTATTAGAATATCCTAAATATGAATGAACAAAAAGGTTAGCGTACTTTTTATATATAATATACACCCATTTGTACACATATATCGGTTATTATTTTTAACTTAAATAAATCTAGACTGTTATAATACATATTAAAGGGTTTGGTTTGCTCCATTTCAAATTTCCCACAACGAGAGTGAAAGTAAGAAGAGTATATTTGTCTTCACGATTTTTTATTTACTTCATATAAAAAATAACAATACCAAGATTTAATTCATGATCTAGATAGAGATATCTCACTAGAAGTCCCTAGAGTATCGCTTACTTCAAGAGTACTCATATTATATAAATGGTAACAACTAGTGTCCTCCTATAGTATATCATACTCCAAGCGATCTGGTTGTTATAATTGGTTATATTTTGACAAATTAGAATCATTGATTATTATTTTTATTAAATTAATATTCAATTTGTGTGTAGGGAATCGGGACATGGGTTTTATCCATGAAAAATAAAGGTATAATATCATACTACAAACTTGAGATAGAGATATTTTAATACAAGTGCCCAAGTACCGTATACTTTAGGAGTATACCAATCTGGAAGGTGAACCGTTGTGTCGGTTCACAGGAATTTACAGCCACCAAGACAGGAAGGATAAACATCTCGGATGGGATTTTTTTTATAATGACGATGATAATATTAATACGGAAAACGTTAAGAAAACAAAGTAAGATCATGGATCAAGAGCATTGATCCTGGTCCATGAGAAACAAGAAGCCAAACAACAAGGAAAGAAGACAAAAACGCAACACAAAAGCACTAGATGGATCAGGTCACCCCTGTGCTCGACCCAATTGCGTGAGCAGCTACAAAGCAAACCCAACTCAACAAGCTGAAGAAGTAGAGGCGAGCAGCTAGGAAAGGAACCAACATGGAGCAGCCAGTCCGGCTCACCGAGGTAGTAGTTTCTTGTGCACCACCAGCCAGGCAAAACCACAAATCTTGGAAGGGATGATCTTCCTCCATACGAACTCGGCTGGGAAGGCGTCCACTCATTGAATTTGGACGCTAATCAATGACATGTAGATAGACTTCACAGAAAAAGAAGACTCGGGAAGAGGAGTCCAAACGACCTGACTTGATCCGCAAGCAACACGACAGTCAGTAGAATTATTAAGACTAATCAAAGCAACCCTCTCCCTCTCTGCCTCCTCTTAGATTGAAGTTTAAATTAAGGTTCCAAATGAAGTTCTCACCTGAATTGTCTGCGATGTCAGAGACCCAAGCATCCGGGGACGAGGCGGTAGCGACGACATGCAAGAATGTATATGCGAGGATCACGTTCGGGATCCAGCAATCTCTCTACAAAGAAACCCAGGCACCCCCTCTGGGGTCATTATAAGTAAATTTTCAGAATGGCTTGTATTCTCTAGTAATGTTAGCCCAAACTGAGTTCGAGAAGCCGCTTTTACATCTGTCGCTTTACCAAATTCACTGGTCATCAGGATATTTTATCTTAATCAGCTCCATCCACCAAGTGCTATTCTTGGAAGCAAATCTCCAAAGCCATTTGGCAAGCATGACTTTGTGAAAGCTTTTGATGTCAATGATCCCAATACCACCGTTCTCCTTAGAAGCTTTGCACAAGTCCCATCTCACAAGGGGAATCGTTTGATTATCAGACAGACATATCGCTCATGAGAAATCTCCTTTGGATCTTTTCAATTCGATGAACCACCTCGGCTTGGGCTTTGAGCAATGAAAAATAGTAGGTTGGCTGGATACACAAAACTGTCTGGTTGAGCACTAATCTACCTCTAAAGACATAAAATTGGCCTTCCACCCTTCGAGCTTCTGCTGGTACTTCTCTCCGGAGCAGGCATGCAAGAAGGAAGTTTTGAGCTTGATATAATGGGATCCCAAGTCTCTAATGCATTCACCTTAGATCCAAGAGGGAAACCGAGATACTTGAAAAGCTCGTTACTCCATTTGCACCCCACTATTGTAGCAAAAAAGTCCGGGTTAGGAATATCGCTGATAGTAAACATCACCGATTTATCAAGGTTGATCCTGAGGCCTGAGACAACTTGGAAGCAAGCAAGAGTGGCCATGATGCTCAAAACTTGATTATAAGATGCATAAAAAAAGAGCAAGTTATCGTCTGCGAAAAGAAGTATTCTTCCCCAATACCTCTATTCTCGTCCATGCAAAACCCTCCGATTTTCCAGGCCTCCAGCATCTTACTCATCATGAAGGACAAAACATCCATAACAAGAGAGAAAAGTTCGGGAGAAAGTGGCGGAGACCCTTCTACGTTGAAAAATAATCTTTAGCTTTGCCATTATTGAGGGTGGAAACAACCGGGGAGCACATAGGATTGATTTACTATGGCTGTGCATGGGAGACTTCAATAAGATATTAGTGGGTGCTGAAAACAAGGGAGGTAGACTCATTGATGAAGATTTGGCCTTCGATTTCAGAGATATCCTTAATGAGTGTGGTATTGCTGATTGTGGATTCAAGGGGTATCTGTTCACTTGGAACAATAGTAGAGCAGGTGAAAGGTCAATTGAAGAAAGGCTAAAAAATGTTTGTGGCTCAAATGGAATGGATTAAGCTCTTTCCAAAACATCTTGTCTCACACCTAGACACGTGGGGATCTAACCAAAAATTATTTCGATGGATAATATAGTAGAGAATGAAGATGAGATTAGATGGGGTTTCCTTTTCAGGGTGGAATCGTATTGGATGGAAGATCCGAAGTGCAAAGAGCTTATTGAGAATATTTGGAAACAATTTTTTTAGCATCCTTCAGACATGTGAAAAAGATTTATTAATCAGTAGCAAAAAAATATGGTATTATTAGTGAAAAGCCGAAGAAGATCAAGAAGAAGATGAAAATGTTGCAATATTAGCCGAAGACCGAACAACTCATCGAACAAGACAGTCTCTTGTAGCAGAAAGATCATATTTGAACTTCAAGAAAGAAATGATGTGGCCACAAAGATCAAGGATGAAATGGCTTAGGTATGGGGACAAGAACACTAATTTCTTTCATTCGAAAGCCACAACTCATAGAAAAAGAAATACATTAAAGAAGATGCTAATGGATGACGGACGAATCTATGAAGAGCAACAAGAAAGTATGGAGTGAGTTAACAAATACTTTGCTGATCTATTTACAAGACTCTAATAACCCTTCAATAAGTAAATCATACTCTAATAACCCTTATTTCGAAGACTAACCCTTATTACCTCAGCCAACATTATATCAGCATTTGAGTGTTTGCAACTGTTAAATTGGATATAGCTAAAGCATACGACCGATCAAATATAATTTTTTAGAAGGAGTGACGAGGAAGATGGGGTTCAACAAAAAAATGGATAAGTTGAGTTAAGATGTGTGTTTCAACATTCTCCTATTTTTTTCTTGTTATCACGAATAGGCAGATGTTTTCCCTTATAGAGGTATGAGATAAAGATACCCTCTGTCTCCTTTTTCTACTCTATGCAAAAGGTTAATCTGCTTTCATAAAGAAATCCAAGGAAAAAGGGAGATTCATGGAGTCAGAATATGAAATTGTGCCTCGATTGCATCTCATCTTTTCTTTGCTGACGATAGTATAGTTTTCATCAATGCTACAGAGAAGAAACGTGCTAAACTAAAGGGGATTCTTCATATCTATGAGAAGGAGTATGGTCAGCAGGTTAATCTATTAAAATCTGAAATTACCTTTAGCAAGATTGTTATGATAGAGTGTAAGTAGATGATGATGATCAAGAGAATGAAATCTGGACTGTCTCCTTAGTAGCAGTTTTACTTTACACCCTTAATTTGGATGCAAACATGGGTTGCCTCCCATGAAGTGCTCTTTCTTTTATTCCTTTGGCTATGCATATCTTCTTATCCTTTAAGGCCCCCAACTTAAGGCTTACTTGAAGTCCATGATTTTGATTGCAGGCTCCAAGTGTGTACCATCCTTCTTCTTTCTTTGACTTGATAGTGGACCATGAAGCAATAGCCACCTTTGTCTCCACCTTGCACCTTTTACCCCATATTTTGAATTTTGAACTTTAAGCATGTTTTAGAGGTAACGATACAAGCAAGGATTCAAATATTACCCTCTTTGGGTTAGATATTGACACCGCAGTCTCATGGTTGTCCAGAAATGCTACAAATGGATCTTCATCAAGCAGTCGATTGAGATTTGGCTTGACTCTTGATTCATCTCCACCTTGATTTTGAGTTTTTATTCATGGTCTCCAACTTTAGGAATATCATTCTCCATCTTCTCACCAAGAGTGACCTCATGAATGGTGAAATCTTCTTACTCAACCCTTTCTTTCTCTTGTTCAAAAGTTTTGTACAGAACTTTGAGAAGATGATGTAAAGTAATCTTGAAGGGATCCATCCACTTCAAAGCTTGTTTCTTCTATGCATAGAGCATCATTGCTTAGGGTAGGCGGGATGGCTACTCCTTGCTATTCTTCCATTTTTGTAGAGGTTCCTTCTTCTTCAAGATCGAAGTTGCAATATTCGTCAAATTCCTCCTCCCAACTCGAGTTGAACTCATGAAGAGTGTGGCTTGAAGTTTCCTCTATTTATATAGTTGATATTTATTTTTTGATGAAATCCTCCATGATATCTTGTATGGTGGAGGCATCTTGATCCTGTCCTAAGTTGGATTACATTTTAATCTGGTCGTGAACATTTCTTATAGGGGGATCCTCTTGAAGCTCATCCTTTAGTTAGATAGGTTTAGATGGTTGCTCCTCTAGTGGCTCCTCTCTTTATTCATCCATTTGAGTTTGATCAGCCTTGTTTGAATTCTCCTCCACGATGTCTTCTTCAAGGCTCGGTTCCAAAGGGGTTTTGTTGAACTTTGGATCAAAGGTGCAGGGGGGTCATCGTGCTTAAACTCTTCCTCTTGGATTTTTTCAATGGTGGAACCCTTGGTAGGTGGAGTACTTCTTGATTCAAATTGAAGAAGGCGTAGAAAGTGTTCAAATCCTTCATGTGGTGTGAAGCCCTCAACATCTTTCCACGAATCCAAAAAGGTTTGGATTAGTATACGTTGGTCAATGTTGCATCCTTCTTCCTCCATTGTTGCTCCTTGGGGATCTATTGCATCCTCTCCTTCTTCATAAGTTTAAGATCATCATCTTCAACATAAATTTCTTTGGTCTTCTTATGATATGCTTCTTGAGGTTCTTTGATAGGTTGATTATCTTTCCCTTCTTGGAAAGGTTGAAGATGATTGATCATGATCTACATGGTTTGTAAGCAGGGCCGGCCTAGAGGGTGTGCCGGCCCGCCCTCCAGCACAGGACCTCCGAATATTAGGGGCCTCCACTTAGATTCGTTAGTTACCGATCAAATATTGCAGGTTGTTTTTTGGGCCTCCAAATATTAGGGGCCTCCACTTAGATTCGTTAGTTACCGATCGAATATTGCAGGTTGTTTTTTAGTGTATGATTGATAGATTATGAATATGATGATGAATTTAATAGATAATTTTAGCTATAATAACAATTGAAAAGGATCTCATGGAGAATACGAGAATCAGAGAGATAATAGATAATTTTAATTTAAACAATAAAGAAAGATATAACATTTTGAATAATGGTATTATAATCATTTTAGTTTTATTATAGTTAAAAGTCAATTTGGATCATGTCTCAATTTTGGAATACGGCCTACACGATCCATTAGATAGACCCGCACCCACCTCTCGATCAATTTATATTATTTTCATTTCCCCATTCAAATTTTTTCTCTATATCCATTTTCTGTTCCCTCCAGATTTACTTTTCTTCCTCCCTGCTAGGAGTGAGAATTTGGTCTTGGTTTCTTGGTCAAACAGGAAGTGAGATTGTTTATTCATTTTGAAATCATTTTCTGAACTTATTTACTTTATAATTATTTAATAAATTTTATTTTTAATAAATTTATTGAGAAAAAAATTAGGGGTCACATGTTAAATTTTCGAACAGGGCCTCTAAATATCATGGGACGGCTCTGCTTGTAAGATGTTTTCATTGAGTTGGGAGTAGCTTTTTCGTCCATTGCATATTCTTGAGAGGGTCTCTTGCCTTCTTCTTTCAAAGATTGAGTAATAAACTCGTCTTCTTCTTCCTCCTCCTCAAATTCGTTCGCCTCATGTTGATCCTCCTTTCCATGCTCCACAATCTCTCTATCTTTCTCTTTGTTAGCATTGAGATTTTCTACCCTTTTTTCATGGTCCATGGAATCTTTATGATTCATAAGCCCTTCTTGCACATTGATCTCTTCAAACCCTTTACGCACTTCATTGGAACTTCCTTTATAGGCTTTGGGAGGCTCCTCAATTATATGGAAATCTTCTAGTATTTTCTCTAGCTCTTCATCTTTGATGCTAGCATTGATGGGATATCACTAGATGGTAATTTCTTGACAACCTAGATAATAGTAAGCATGGTGATATAGTAGCATACAATTAGAGTCACCCGCACAAAACTACTCAAGTAAACAATAACTAAAGCATCAAATGAATGAGCAATAGATGATAAATGCATAAATTAATTCAAGCATCAATGGTAAAGACATTAAACACAATAGGCATATCATTGAATCATAGAAAATAGTATATAAAGAATCAAAGAGTCACTACCTAAACAATTTCAAGTTTAGCCATGCATAGAATAATAGGAAGACATTACCAATGATATATCCATTGATGGTGAAAGCTCATTGTCGAGCTCCAGCAGGGCTTCGCCTCCTTTCTATGGATTTCTAACTCGTGCCCCTAGGGCAGAGTGCTAACATTTATACTACCAGATTCTCTTGTTTGGGCCATAAAGTGAGCATCCAATGTTCAAAATCCATCTCTGTTCGAGCCTATGAGTTTCTATTCTCCTCCTTCTAATCCATTTGGCCCTTTCGTGATCCTTATTGATCTTGAGTGGTTTTTAACTTTGAAAAGCATAATGAAACACTATAAAGGCATCAAATAGTATACAAACACACTTAAGGTCTATCATAAGCACATTATTCAAATAGTTATGATTTCCATATGATAAATCATCAAAACTACTAAAAAGCATTTATAGAAGGAGAGAATGTATCAAGAATGGGAATGATAAACACTATAATTGAGTGTCATTAGTTGAATTATATAAAAAGCTTCTAAAACAAGTAAATTTTGCTACATGGTCAAAAGGCAAAATGAGGTAACTTTCTATTCATCACCTTCTTGCTGCTGAAGAAACAATTTTATGTCAAAGTGTTATTATGGAAGATATTCATGATGTACTATTCATTATGTGTGCTAGCTCCCGGCCCCGATGGATATTCAATAGAGTTTTTTTACAACGCTACTAGGAGCTTGGTGAGTGAGGAAGTTACAAGAACAATTAGCTCATTTTTTGAAAGTGGTTATATTCGAAGATAAATTAACTTGACTATGCCACCCCTAATACCTAAGGTACCCTATGCTAATCACGTGAAACTTCTTAGGCCCATTTCTTGTTGCGATGTTCTCCTTAAGTGCATTGCAAAATACTAGCTAATAGGCTGTAAATTTTAAATGTGTAGCCTAATCAGTAGGAGCCAATCAACATTTGTCAAAGATAAAAGTATTAGTGATAACATAATAATGGCATCAAAACTAGTAAATGACCATACAAAAATGCATATACATATCCTATGTGTACACTGAAAATTTACCTAATGAAGACCTTTGATTAAGTGGATTGTACTTTTTTGTTGATTGTTATGAAGGCAATGAGGATTCCTCTATAGTTTGTTGATTGGATTCAAACTTGAATTACACCTCCTGTGCCGTGTGTAACTGTTAATAGAGGTGTACATGGTTATTTCTCTATGAAAGGCAACTGAGAAAGGCAAACCCACTCTCCCTTCCTTTTCCCAATAACAAAAATGGAAGATTTTTCATGTGTTCTCAAAAGGGCTGTTGATTCAGGTGATTTTCCCTATCACCGTAGGTGCAAGAAGCTGGGTATGACACATATAGTGTTTGTTAATGACCTTTTGATTTTTTTTCTAATGGATCGGAAAAGGTAGTAAGAAATGTTTGCAACTGGTTACATAGGTTATGTATCCTGTATGTAATCAGGTTTAACCCAGAAAAGAGCCAACCGTACGTGCTGACATTTTTGAAGAAATGCATGAATTTTTATCAGGTATGGTAGGGTTTAAGAAGGCCACATTGTTTGTTAGATATCTTGGAGTTACTCTAATGCATAGAAGTTAATTGCTACTAGTTCAAGTTGGAAACCAAGACTACTTAGTTATGCTGGTAAAGTCCAGTTAATTAATTATGATGTAAGTAGTATGATATGATTATGTTCTAGATATAAGATTGAGAGTTGAGACTGGGTATCAAATGTTTAATTACTTGGAATGTTGCACTACAAGGCATATATGGAACATACTGACCAACGATGGGTCTTGGTGGGTAACATGATGCATATGTATAAGATTAAGATTTCCTTCTTCTGCGTGCTCACTATAAGTAGTTGTAGTTCATGGATATTGAGAAAGATGTTGAAGACTAGAGACAACTTTGGAAGTTTCTACACCTGCTAATAGACTGTGGTTTCCTGAAACAATATACGTATGTTAAAAATACTATGTGAAGACATTATGGTATTCTACAAGTGCATAGGCCTGGGTGCCTTGGTATGGTAGCTTGATTTGGACACAACACTCTGTTCCTCGTCATAGCTTTATCAGTTGGTTGGTAACTAGGAATGCAGTTATTACAAAAGGCAAGCTAAAACTACGAGAGAAGATTGATAATGGTAAATGTATGTTGTGTGGTGCAACATAGGAAACCATATCCCACGTATTTTTTTTTTTAATGTGGGTTTTTTTCTAAAGGGTTGAAGGGTAGTCTACAATTGATTCATAGTGTCTGTAACTCCTATATAAACTTTGAATAGTATCTTAATTGGATAGTAAAACAATCCGCAGGGAAGCAACTTAATTCTAAGGTGAGTAGACTTGTATGGAATTTGGTGATTAGCATGGTTTAGAGATAGAGATGATGCATTGTAGGAAACATGAATCCTCAGTTCTCTCGCATTTTGGGACGTGATTGCAGTTATTTCTGTTTTATGGATTTTGGTTGTTATTTAGGGATTTTGGGGATATTTGCATAATTTGGATATTATTCATTCTTCGGGGTAGCTGTAGAGAATTTGTCATTCTATATATTCTGTACGAGTGGGGTTTTTTGGATTAAGCAAGAAATAGAATTATTATTCCCTAAACCTAATTCTTCCTCCCTCAAACTCTTTCTCTTTTCCTGACCAAACTCGGGGGCCCTTTTCCCCTACAGAGGCAGCCGAACCTTTTCCCACCTTCCTCTACCTCCTTAATTATGTTCCCTAAATCCCCCGTTTCTTTCGCAAGACCGTTACTTCTATCCTAGTCGTACGCGCCTAGATCCGTACTTCCTTTAGTGGAATCAGAGCGTGGTTGGTGCGGGGTAGAAAAGATGGTCGACAAGACATTGAAGGAAGCAAAAGACACCATGGTCGTCAAGTATTACACCAAGCACGAGGCATTACTGCAAGCATTGCAAGACGTGGCGGTTCAGCAAGAGAAAAACCATCAATCAGACGACCTTCAACCTCCAGGAACTTCGGAGTAGCCTGACAGAAACTATGGAGGAGATGGAGCAAGCCATCCGACAGATAACGGAGGCGGATGCACGCTTCCTGCCCGCCTTGATCCTAGTCGAGACGTGACAGAAGGGAGAAACAGTGTTGACGCCAAGCTATGGGGTACTGGAGGCTGAGACCAAGGTGGGGCGCCTTGCGCAGGTTGTCGCGATCGACACGAAGACCAATGCGACATTGGTGTTGGTAGTAACTACGGCCGAAGCGAAAGAAGCGGCTCGCCACGTGGTGGAGGCAGAACGAGCCCGACTGGCGGCGTTGCTGCAGGGCGGGGGCGCGTCAAGCAGGGAAAACCACGGGTTAGGGTTCCCGAACCGTAATCGTGTGGGTCGTGGTTCGAGTCAGCAGGGCGGTGGGCCGGGATTGTTGCCTACTCCCCCGGGCCAAGAAGTGATGGAGGGTCGCGGCAAGGGGAAGGTTGCGGGCTATCACAGTGGGCCGCCATACGCGGACTTGCGAGGAGGCGGGTCGGGTTGACTTGTGCAGGAAGAAAGGTTTGGGCCAGTGGGGTATGGGGCCCAATGGACCGACCTAGGCCCAACCGGAGCAAACAGGGGTTGGATAGCCAACCCGAGCTGGTCGAGGTGGGTCGGATCGGAACAGACCGGTCAAACCAGAGTCAGAACGAATCTCTTTGAACCGGGTCAACCAGATCAGCGCAAGGTTGTCGCGGGCAACAACTTTGGAGGGCGGACTTGGGCCGCTACAAGGCCATACTGGACCTTCTGTTTGCCATATCTGCCCTTGGTCACGCCTACGGTTCAGCCTAACCGAGGTGGACTTGAGGTGGAGCAAGAATAGGGGTCTGGGATCATGTAGGGAGATGTCGGGCGGGTCCTGGAGGAACGAAGTGGGGGAAACTGCCACCCACACTCGGGGCCAGAGTATGGGCCCTACTATGGGGGTGGAATCGGTCAGTTCAGGCCGAGATCAGACATGTATGATGGATACTACTATCCTTATATATGACTGATGGGATCGTTTTTTGAGCTAAACCTCATGTTATCGAGTTTCCCAAGTTTGATGGCTATGGATATGTTGGGTGTATGCGGCGAATAGATGGTTCAAAAACCACCCAACGAGGGAGGAGAGGAAGGCGCAACTGCGTCGTTCTATCTATAAGGACATGCTCTGCGGTGGTTGGAGGGGATGGAGCGATCCTAAGTAGCTGTCAAGGTGGTGATCACATGGCTTATGTTTCAAGAGGAGATCAAGTATTAGTTCAGAAAGGCGGATGTGTGGGCACCGGAGCATCTGGAAAAGTTGAAGCAGACAGGGTCGGTGGAGGAGTATCGTGCAGAGTTCCTCAAACTGGGGAACCAATGCAAGGGCATGGCGGATGAGACTTTGGTGGAACTATGTATGGCAGGACTACGCCCGGAGTTGGCCGCGGCAATCAAAGTATTCGAGCCTAATTCTCTTCGAGTTGTTTTCAAACTTGCAGGTCGGAAGGAAGAAGAACTGGCTAGCTTGAAGGGAAGTATGGGGCATAGGTCCAAATGTGGAGGCGGAACTGGTGTGGGCGCGATTGGGTTGGAACAAACTCCACGGGAGCGGTAGGGAGTCAACTAGCGAGGAACTCAACGCTAGGAGCTACAAACCGGGTGGCTACAGGCTACCCTAAGGGTGGACGCATTCCAGCTCGACTACCGCCGAAGGGATTCGTGAAGCTGACCCCAGCAGAGATGGAACAGAAGCACAGGGATGGGCTCTGTTTCAATAGCAATGAGAGGTACACGGTGGGGCACCAATGTGCTAAGGGTCATTTGATGCTGTTGGTGACAAACTGGGAAGATGAGGGCGGGGAGCTGGCCCAGGAGGAGGCGACGCGGTCAAGGAGGAAGAGAAGCCGAAATGAAGCCACCTTGAGTGTAAGGTTGTTCTCAAGGAAGGTGGATTGTAGGAAACATAAATCCTCAGTTCTCTCGCTGTTTTGGACGTGATTGCAGTTATTTTTGTGTTATGGATTTTGGTTGTTATTTCGGGATTTTGTGGATATTTGCATAATTTAGATATTATTCATTATTCGGGGTAGCTGTAGGGAATTTGTCGGTTCTATATATTTTGTACGGGTGGGGTTTTTCGAATTGAACAAGAAATAGAATAATTATTCGCTAAACCTAATTCTTCATCCTTCAAACTCTTTCTCTCTTTTCCTCACTCAAACTCGGGTACCTTCCTCTACTTTTCTTCCTTAACCAAAACCCCTAATTCTGATCCCTAAATCCCCGGTTTATTTCGCAAGATCGTTATTTCTATCCTAGCCGTACGTGCCTAGATCCGTACTTCATGCATGCTTCATAGGGAATCAATATCAAAGCCTTCGGAAGTTTTGAATCGCATCTAGAGAGTACTAAGCTCAAGAAGGAAATCATGTTTGAAGAGTGTTGTAGTAGATTGTTTGTGTGTTACAACTGGTAGTAAATAAGTTTGTTGTAATTGTAGTTAGTTTAAACAAATAGTAGAGATAGGTCTACTTGCATATAGGTCATTACTTATGTGTCTTGATGAGACAAATTAATCACTATTATCGCAATTACAATGATTTTCTATAAAATACATTACAGTGACGATCTTTATCTAAATTCTAGTTAATTAACAATATCTGAAAGTACTCGTTATGATTGCATCAAAATATCTTAATTGGATCTCATTTTACACATCAAAAGGCAATTTTGATATAAGTTTTTTTGTAATTCTAATAGGGAAAGAATATAAACATTTTTCAGATCCTGTTAAGTGGAATTTATTTCTGAGTTCACCACTTCAATAAGATATAAAGAAAACAACTGTAAAAGTAACTATTTAAGGTTTATCAAGATTAGTGATCACCAGACTAGTGCTGTAAACAGTGCAGCTGAAAGTGATGATCAAAACCTGACCTTTGGAGTATATTTTAATCCCTTTCGGACTCATCGTTCATTGTCTCCAAAGGGTTATTGTCTTTAATAATTGATGGTGTTACTATTATGTTATATAGGATGTTGTTACCTATTCTTGTCTCTCCTTTCTTGCAGAAAATATAGAAAGCATAAAGTGATGATAAAAAAATTACACTTTTTTCTGTAAAGAACACATTTTTTATTTTGTAACAATGAAAGAGCATAAAGTGTATTAACGGTTTATAATATACCAACCTACTGAAACTAGAAATACAAAACTGCTTCACCTAAAAAAAAATATACAAAACTGACTCGTAAATATTATTAAACTTTTTCCTTTTACTGATGTCATCAACATGTCCTCCAAGAAAATGTCATAATATTGATGGATCTTGTCTTTCTGGAAAGCCTCCAGGTGGTTTGCATAAGTGATTTGCGCCAAATCTCTCATTTTGCCGGCTTTCTCTCGTTTGAGAAGGGGAAAAACGAATTTGATGAATTTTAAAAGCCTATATATGTAAGATTTCAAAATAGCTTACTCTTCTAAACTATTTCAGCCACTCCAGATGCTAGCTAATTTCGATAATTATGGGTCACCATCAGTTATTACTATGCATTTTTTAATTTATAATCATGGGTTCATCATCAGTTATTACTATGAATTTTTTAATTTATAAAGGTGATATATTATTGACCTCATTATTTACTACTCTCCAGTATTGAAACCCCCACCCCCCACCCCCAAGTTGAAAGAACAACTACATTGCATAATTGATTAAGAAAACTTGCGAAAAGGAAAGAAGAAACTTGATCTTGTACGATTTTTTAGGAAATTAGATAGAGGGTGACAAATAGTGAATTGCATATGTAAGTTAGTGGCCTTAATGTAATAAAATTTTCATATTGGGTGGGTTTTGACCTCAATTTGACACACCCGCTTATTAACGAGTTAATATAATTGTGACTTGCCATCCACCTACAACCTTACATATGCAAAATTGTTGTATTTATTTTCTTCTTTTTTGAACAATTGAAAGTTGCATTAGATGTTGGCAAAGGTGAGAAAAGTGGCGATGGTGGTTGGTATGGCACCTATCATGGGCAACCAACCACATACATACGTACAAAACACAACACTAGAGCTTCATCTCAATTTTCCATAATTAAATTATAATTAAGGAGCACTTTATTATGCCCACTTGGTGAAGTTGTATTTCATTAATTAACTAGCTGAGTTTCTTTACGATTTAGGTCGCCATCACAAAGTGCCAAGTTGCTGCCCCAGTGTCCATTAATGCATATGATTGTCTGCATGCTGTGAAGCTTTGAATCTAGTAAAATGTCATTTCCTATCTCTAATATTTTTTAAAATCTAACAATTAAACTAATTTCAAACTTGTCTTAATTTGTATTGATTTTATGGTTGTACGACAAGTGTTGAAAGAGTTTTTTCAACTTTGGTTATATCAAGAACAAAATTTGAAATCGAATATGTGATCAGTTCATGAATAATTGTCTAGTAGATATACAAAGAAATATTTCTTGTGCAGTGTAGACACAAGTATATTCTACAATTATTTTCTAATATGAAAACACATCACAGACATTTTCTTATACGAGTCATGTATTTTTTTTTTTGGTCGGATGAGTCATGTGTTTTCTTATATAATTAAAAATTTTATTTTTATTTTTTTTTCAAAGAGGACATCCCTAAGTAAAATTCCTTGGTCCGTCACTGCCCTCTCTCAACCTGCTCTTCCATCACTAAAAGCACCCACTCCTTCCTTTGATCAACGGTCAGAGCCCAACTAAATAAAGATCTGTAGACAAAATTTGAGAAACCACTACTCGTTCCAACTTAGCAGATAGCGAGGATCTATCTATCGTGTTGGAACTTATAAATCAAAAGCAACTAATAAGATGCCTATAATCAATTAGAGTCGATGAAAAAGGATCTCTTATTTTTGTTGCTAAAGAGCACACGAGAAAATATATTCCAAATCCTACTTAAATACAGGATTATCATATACAATCTAATCCTTAAAAAGAAATTTTAAAAGTGATGATCTTGTTAAGGCCATTGCTTACCGCAACTAATTCACTAAATGATAATCATGAAGTTTACTTAGTGAGTATGTAGGAGGTGAACTTTACTCGGTGGTTCACCTAAAGCTAAAGGTGAAAAATAATTTCATAGTTTAAATTATCCTAATTCTTACCTTCTTCCTCTGAATCATAGTTGGCATATTTTATTGTTCTTTTTGCTACCAAATCCTCAGTCACGCACCTTTTTGTTTATGTATTCCTGACCTTTCCAGGCAGGCAGGCAGGCAGAGGACTTATCTGCTCGCTTACCTATGGCCATCATCGTCATCAGTGAAAAAATAATTTGGCTGTCATAACCACGACAGGTCAGGGATGAAAAGCGCTGTTAGTTTAGTAAAAAGAATCCATAACAACAAATTGAATATGTATAAAGCAGAGGAAAAGTGAATTGTGGGTTTCTCAGGTGTACCACTCAACCAACTTCGTCAATAACTATTCGCCAATTTCATCAGGTAGCTTTGCTAGGTTTATGCTTGTGGAAAGAAAGACGATAGGAAGAAATGGAGTTTGAAGGTAGATTTCATTTTCAACATTTACAATGGATAAGTTATTATAATAATGCACCATTTATACAAACTAAAAGGTCGATTCAGTTTTCCCACTTTTCAACCCGTTTATGCCAACTTGATATATACACTGGGAAGAGGATCACAAGCAGATATAAAAAATATATTTTTAAAGATAAATTTCATTTATCATTGAGTTAGTGATTTCTTTTGAAATACATGTAATTCAAATGCATTATTTGAATATTTATTAATAATATTTTGGTACTTAAGATTTTATTAAGTGGAGATGGTTTCTCTTGATGAGGATGTCCTCTTGACTCCGAGAATTCTTCCCACTTTCATGGTGTCCTCGTTGAGACTTCTCGATTTTTAGATGGACATAGCCCTACTCGTTGATGTGGCACGTCCTTCTCCAGACTTAGAATATTTCTGTCTTCTTTGAAGTGTGATTCACAGGCAGGTAACCTCCAAATCACATACATGTACCACTTTCGTGAAGCGTCATGTGCTTCTCGGTTTCTAGATGGACATGACCCTCTTCGTTGAAGCGGCACATGCCTCTAGATTCTAGATGGGCATGACCCTCCTCATTGAAGCGACACGCCTCTCTCTCCATACTTGAATATTCTTGTGAAATCTAGTGGCACGGCATGGCCTCTTACGAGAGGCCCATGTCCCTCGTTGAATCATGTTCATCTTCATTAATGACTTAGTGGTTTGGGCTTAAAATAATCAATATTCATAATGTCCAACTTAAACAACATTCATTGTTATAATTAATGTGACCTTATAGATTCCTTGATTATATCTTAACTCACCAACGTAGTACATGACAAATTTTATGGTGTAAACAACCACATAAATTTGTGTATTCTTTACTTTTTTGAATTGTCGATTTCCTAACACTTTTATCATATTAGTAATTAATGACAATATTGCATCTTGTAGCTTGTGACTAATTAATATACTGGTATATAATATGCTTGAATTATACTGTACTATATGTTTAAAGGATGGCCTGATGGGGCTTTTCGTTCAGTGCAATATTTGAGCAAAGATTTCAGCATCTCCGCGGTGGAGGAGAAACGTAAGTGAATCTTGTAAAAATAATGCATCCCCGCAAGTTGGAAGTGTGGATGCTGAACTAGTCAGCTAACACTCATTCAGCTATTGGCTCAGGCAAAACCATGGTTACAAGTTTCAATGAATTCCGTGAAGATCATCGGCTCTTGTCTCAAGTTTCAACCTTCTAGATAGGCTCTCAATTTTGAAGCATTGCACAGCTTCTATCCTTCACTTTCACTGAAAACTCACCTGCTGAGACATCCAAACTAACCCAACAATGATGTTTCATAAATTTGGGCAGATCAGGGACTAGATAGGGGCTTAACACACCAAGTATTATCACCTTAACAACACTAGTTTGCAACTAATAGGAGACTCCCGTTAGATAGAATTTTAATCTAAATAGGATGATCAAATTTTTAAGAAGATCTCGTAGAGAGGACGACAACGACGGATTAGATATGGATCTGGATGGTAGAGGTTAATGAGTGATTTAATCTGACAGAGAGCTGTCAACCACCATCATCAAATCGACTCATGAAAGATTGTCGTTAGATCTATAAAACAAACCACAAATCTCCACAAACACATCACAAATCTCATTAAGCATACTGGGAATATGAGAAAGCACATCATAAATCTCATAAAGCATACTAGAAACATGAGAAAGCAAAGCACACTAATTTCATAATGCATGCTAGAAAACTGAGAACAAACTACAAATCTCATTAAGCATGGCATAAACACGATAAAGTACACCACAAATATCATAAGACATACCATAAACATGAGGAAGCAATTGAAAATTTTAGGATGTTTTAGGTCAAATTTTCCCCTATAAACCCCTATAAACAGAGAGCATGACTCCATTGTAAAAGTAAGGCATTACAAACACACAAATCTTTGTAGCACTCTACACGAGTGCCTAGTCTAGTCGAAGTAGAGGGGTCTGCATCTAAGAGGATGATGTCATCATCAATGTTGGTATCTTCCTTTTCCTCTATGTAGCTAGTATAAATTGATTGTATTAGGATATGATCTTGTTTATTTTTATGTGAATGAATGTCGTGCTTTCATCTCATGTGTGAGAAACAAGATTTCTCACGTGATTAGGGATTGGGAAATTAGCTAGATCAATTAGGGATTGATCTAACTAGGGATGAGAGTTGGTGATTTAGAATAAGAAGAGAGGGAAAATAGGTGCTGCTGCCGCAGCTTTAGAGAAGAAGAAAGGGAGGAGTTCGGCGCTAGAGGGAGAGAGAGAGAGAGAGAGAGGGAGATTAGGATTTAGGTTTAGTTCTGTAATTGCTTAATGAAAAATACTGTCCTAGTACAGATTTTATAATCCGCCTAATTCCTATCAACTACCCAACTAATGAAACATAACAATCAACTCCCTGTTGATTCCCAAATTCCCCAAATAATACCCCGACCCCTAAAAACCGACAATAATCCGAATTAATTAAAATGACAAATAATGTATTTCCCACATCCCCGCTTCCTTCGAAAAATAACCTTGTCCCCAAGGTTGTTCCTCTAGCTCACTAGGCCTCCCCCTCGCCATTTCCGCCGTCCTCGAGCTCATCTTCTGCTTCATCTTCCCAGTGCCCGACTAACATCATAAAATCCGGCTTCGGGCATTGATGCCCGATGGTGAACCGGCCATCACAGTTGAAGCACTTGCCTTCCCGCCTTTTCTGCTCAATCTGTGCCGGCGACAATCGCACGAACCCTTTTGGTATGGCCCGCGCTCCCAGCCTGGCCACCGGAGCAGAACCTCCACTACTCACGTTAGCCCCGGTCGAGCCTCCTCCTGGCGCCCCTCCGGTACCGCCACTGCTCCCGCTGCTTCCTCCTCCTCCACCTGCCTTTGAGAAGCGGCCAATGGTGCTCCTCCAGCTAGCAAGTTCTTCCTCCTTATGACCTGCAAGACGGAAAGCAGTTTTCAAGGAATCGGGCTCGAACACCCTGACGGCCGCTGCTATCTCTGGCTTGAGACCTGCCATGCACAGCCCCACCAAGGTGTCCTCCGAGACACCTTTGCACCGGTTCCCCAACTTGAAGAACTCTGCACGGTATTCAGCCACCGTGCCGGTCTGCTTCAGCTTTGCCAACTGCTCAGGAGCCCACCCGTCAGACTTTCCAAACTGATAGCGGAGCTCCTCCTGAAACATAGGCCAAGTAATCAAAGTCGCTGCAGCTGCGTAGGATCTCTCCATCCACTCCCACCACTGGAGCGCGTCTCCCTCCAAGTAGAACGAGGCTAGATAGGCCTTCCTCTCTTCCGGAACGGGGTGGTTCTTAAACAACCTCTCAACTGCATACAACCAAAGGCCTGCATCCTCTTGCCCATTGAATTTTGGAAACTCAATGGTAGGAGGCTTAGCTCGAAAAACCACGCCATCCATACCATCATAATTCATATAGTGGGACCCATACTTGTCATTTCCGGGAGTCCTCCATGGCTGCCCAACTGGAACGTACTGCATCTGGCTTGGATTCTCGTGCCCATAATCACCCGGGTAGCCCCCTTGGTGGTTCGGGTACCCTCCTGGAGCGTGAGGTGCCTCGTACGGTCCGTCCCCGCCTACTGGACCCCTGCTGTCCGCCCTCCTGATCGGCTGAGAAGTAGGGCTTGGTCGATGTCCGGTCCGACCCACCTCCGGTTGACCCGTCCCAGTCCGACCCGGTCTGGTTCGACTCAACTCGGTCCGATCTACGTCGGTCCGCCCGATTCCGGCTCGACCGGTATCGGCTCGGCACACTACTACCCGGTCCGCCGCGGTCCGCCCCATTGGGGCCGACCTGCCCTGGCCCATCTGGTCACCGGCCCTCATCGGCCCACCCGGCCGCCTCAGGCCCACCTCCGGTTCAGCCTACTGGGCCTGCTGATCCGCCAGGCTCATTTGGTCATACTCGGGCCCATCTTCCAGATCCAGCCATCCTAGCCCGTTATGGACCTTCGTGTAGTGGCCCAACGGTCCCGGTCCATTACCCATAGGCGGCCCGTCTGTGTCATACCCGGCCATCTTGGCCTTTCCTTTCCGGGCCGCAATCTCTTGGGCCGTAGGCGTCGGTAACAGAGCCGAGCCCAACCCTACTGTCGTTCGGTCCACTCGTCCAGGCCCGGTACCTGCCGCCCTGTTCCCTTCAGTCGTCGCTAACAGCGCGCCAGCCTGAACCGCCGCCGCCCTGGCCGCACCCTCCCCTCCGCCGACCTTTGCAAGCGCCGCGCCCCCCTGCGCCGCCGGCGTCGCCGCTGCCGGGGTCCCGCCGGCCACCGCCTCGCCAGCCGCGGTCGCCGTCGCAGCCGAAGCCCCCGCGTCGCCGCCTCCTTCGCTACCCGCCTCAGCCGGAGTCGGCGCTCTCCCTGATCCGTCCCCCTTTGCCTGCAGCGAAGCAATCGCCCGCATCAGGTCCTCCAGCCTCTGTCACAGATCATCAGCATCTGCCTTCGCGTCAGCCTGCACCCTTGCCAGGCCTTCTTCAAGCCGAGCCAGCGCATCAGAGTGCTCGTGCACCACCAGTTTCACCGCCTCCAGCTCGGTGACGTCCTCCATCACCACCCCGTCGAGATCAACATCGCCCGCCTCGGTGTTTCTCCCGGCTGCCTGAGCTTCCTTCTCTGCTGCCTTCATGGATTTCGTCGACACCATTGTTGTTTGCCCTGGTTCAAGAGCTCAAGAACTCACTCTCAAACCTTGCTCTGATACCAGATGTGAGAAACAAGGTTTCTCACGTGATTAGGGATTGGGAAATTAGCTAGATCAATTAGGGATTGATCTAACTAGGGATGAAAGTTGGTGATTTAGAATAAGAAGAGAGGAGGGAAAATAGGTGCTGCTGCCGCAGCTTTACAGAAGAAGAGAGGGAGGAGTTCGGCGCTAGAGGGAGGGAGGGAGGGAGAGAGAGAGAGAGAGAGATGTAGATTAGGATTTAGGTTTAGTTCTGTAATTGCTTAATGAAAAATACTGCCCTAGTACAGATTTTGTAATCCGCCTAATTCCTATTAACTACCCAACTAATGAAACATAACAATCAACTCCCTGTTGATTCCCAAATTCCCCAAATAATACCCCGACCCCTAAAAACCGACAAAACCGACAATAATCCGAATTAATTAAAATGACAAATAATGTATTTCCCACATTATGCTTGTGTTTGTCTATGAATTTCAATGTCATGATATTGTATGGATGCTTGCTTGTGTGGATGCTTATGATGGTAATTGATGTTTCTCTATTGTGAATGCTCTTAATACCATCAATGCTTTCCTTTACTTGTTGGGCTTGAAATACGTCAAATGCGCACAAACTATCATAAAATAGGTCAAGGAATGATCAATCACCAAGCTAAACGATCAAGAAATGGAGGAAAAACAAGTTCAATTACAGTGTTATCAAATTCCTCAGACTAAATCGTTTGCTTGTCCCCAAGCAAACCTAACTCAAACCAATGCAGCTCACTAGACCTCCATAACAACATGAAACCCTAATTATCGGCAGCAGGTGTCTGAGGCCACTTAGCAACTTACGAGGTTAATCAATACGCAAGATATCCCCCCTAACTCCCTAGACAAGAACTCTAGTCCCGAGCCAGGATATCATGCCAAGTGGTGGTCCTATAGCAAATGATTCATGGATGAATAGACTCTCGACAACACACAGAACCATGGACTCGTCTCTTTGGAGTTCTCTTTGTCCCCTACTTCCATTTCCGAACCATTGGAACCCCTCTTTCCTTCCTTTTTATTTCTCTCATTCATTTTCATTGGCAGGGTTCCAACCGTAGCTCCAAAGTCGACTCTTATTAGTTGACCAAGAGTAATTTTTGTATCTCTCTCACTTGTCAGAGTACTTCTTTCAACTCTTTAATCTCAATTTTTGTGGAGGGTCAATGAATTTAAGGGGTGTCAGATACTTTTTTATGAATTGGTTTATGTTATACATAAAAAAGGATTGTTGACAACAACCCTTGCCAACTAGGAATCTATACAACGTGAACTATAAATAACTAACCCCAAACAGCAGCTAACAAGGCTAACTACCAAAAATTTGTGGCAATCTAATCATCCATCAAAACCCCAACCTTGTTCTTAATCACCTTAATTAGAATTTCAACATCTAGCTTTACCCCTCCATAGATGCGCCTACACTGTTCACACTACAAATGACTCAATAGCGAACCCCGCACTAGCTTTCCTGCATCCTTGAGTGTAGAGGATGGCTTGAAATTTTGTTCTCCCCAACAAATCTCTAACTTCCATGAAGATCAAACAGACCAAACAAAATGCTTACCCAACAGCTGAACAAAAACCCCATGATGCACGACAAATACTGCAAAAATGTGGTCAATGGTTTCTACCTCCTTATCACAAAAAACAAAGTTCATAGGGCCAGAATACCACCACAACGCCATCTTTGGCCGCTTATGGATTCTTTCCTTGACAAACAACTAGAGGATAAATTTATTCTGAGGAAGACCATGCCCTTTCTATACAAGATGCACTGTGAGCATAGAGATGCATCTAGGATTCTCCCAACCTTTATGAGCATTATGGTGCACTTATGGGCCACATTATGGGTGGTATTAAGGGGTGCATTTTGGGGGGGGGGGGGGGGGGGGGGGGGGGGGGGGGGGGGGGGGGGGGGGGGGGGGGGGGGGGGGGGGGGGGGGGGGGGGGTGGGGGGTGGGGGGGGCTTTATGGGTTTATTGATGTAGAGGGACCATTATGAGGGGGCATTGATGCCTTATATGTGGAGAGACCTATATAAGGAGCCATCTCCCTCACTTCTAACTCATTCCATCATTTTTTTAGAGTAATACACCCTAGAGAGTTCTCCCATCTTCTCTGTCTTTGTTCTTGCTTTCTTTGCTCTCTGTTGAGTTTGAGAGAAGGCTACTTAGTTCTCTAACGGAATTGAGAGCTAAGTGCACACGATCAAGAGTAAGGCCGTGAAAAGTGGTATCAAAGCCTGGTTTGGCTCGGTGCTAGCAAAGAAGAAGTAATAGCCAAATGAAGAGGAGGAGCCTCACCAAAAATGTCAGGATCAGATAGCGGCATTACTAATGTTGAGAAGCAACGTGTAAGAGGAACCACGAAGAACTCGAAGACAAAAGATACGTCGAGCACTGGTGATCCTTTCACGTCTCTAGAGACTCGTAAAGCTTTCCGAAGATGTCATCGCCATGGAGGATTTGTGAGCTAACTTCGCCCAAGTCCAAAGCGATGTTCAAGGAATGAATGCTCGGTTGGCGAGGTTAGAGATTGGGCTTGATGGCATACGAGAAGAGCTTGTGGCCCTCCGACTCCATGAACAACGCGATCAAAGTTGTGAAAGAGCATGCCGAGTCTGAGCTGGGTGGCGTGAAGGAGGAATTGTGAAACTCAAGAGTGAGGTCACTCTCATGAAGAGAGCCATGACTAGTGGACCAGCCCTGGTGCAATCCGTCCCACGTGTTGATGTTCCAAGACCAAAGAATTTCGGAGGTTCAAGGAACGCGAGGGAGTTAGAGAACTTCCTTTGGAGTCTTGAGCAGTATTTCAAGGCATCCGGCATACAAGAGGATGATGTAAAACTTCATATCGCTCCACTTTACTTGGTCGATATTGCTATAGTTTGATGGAGGCGACGTGAAGTAGACTTCGAGAATGGTACATGTGTGATGGCAACGTGAGATGATTTTAAGAGAGAAATCAAGAGGAAGTTCTATCCGAAGAAAGTGGAGTTTGAAGCCCGTTCAAGGCTGAGAAGACTCACCCAGAGGGGTGGAGTTCGAGAATATGTGAAGGAATTCTCAGAGCTACTTCAAGAGATCCCGAACAAGGAGGCCATGCACGGATTTCTTGATGGGCTGCAACCGTGGGCCAAGATGGAGATGCAACGTCGAGGAATGCAAGACCTTGCAATAGCCATGGCCACAACGAAGTATTTTGTTGAGTACAAAAGGCAAGAGAGCAGCACCAAGGATAAGAGTTCAAATCCCAATGAGGGTGGAGAGCAACGTCAGCCTTTCCAGGAGGGCACTCGCACTCAACAACAACATGGTGGTCCCAGCAAAGGGGGTAAGTTCAAACCAAAGCCTCTTACTTGTTTATTTTATGATGGACCACATCGAGTGCGAGATTGCCCAAGGACAGCGAGATTGGGAGCCATGGAAGCTCAAGATGAAGAGCCCAAGGCAGCAGAGGCCAAGATTGGCTCAATCCACAAGCTTGGCGCAGTGAAGACCGACACCAAGGAGAGCAAGTGTGGGAAGTGCTATGTTCTGGCCCAATTCGTGCAAGGTGAGTCAAAAGCCTTGGTGGATACCGGTGCCACGGACAACTTCCTATGCATCGAGGAGGCAAACCGGTTGGGTATTGCCTACCAGAAGGGGAAAGGGTGGCTCAAGACGATCAACTCGGAGTCCATACCGATCCATGGAGTTGCTCACAACATGCCAGTGAAGCTTGACGAGTGGGAAGGCATCATCGCATTTTCCGCCGTCATCATGGACGATCACCTTGTCATCGTCGGCATCAACTTCCTCGACAAGGAGGGAGTGCTCTTGAATCCCACCTCCAACATGATGTGCTTGGAGAAGGGATGAGAGTTCTATGTGGTCCATCTCTTGAGAGAAGATGACCCCCATAGTGCTTTGTCCGCTATGCAGGTTTTGTAGGGGTTCAAAAAGAAGGAACCAACCTTTATTTTGTCCTTGAAGATGGAGGAATAAGGAGGCTCGACGGGAATCACAACTCCCATCATGAAAGGTGTGCTTGAAGAATTTGATGATGTGATGCCATCGGAGTTGCCAAGAAGCTGCCACCAAGAAGAGAGGTGGACCAAAAGTTCGAGTTGGAGCCAGGAGCGAAGCCCCTTCACGAGCACCATACTGCATGGCCCCACTAGATCTTGAGGAGTTGCAGAGGCTACTCAAAGACTTGTTGGGTGCAGGCTACATGAGGCCACCGAGGGTCACCTTTTGGAGCACCGGTGTTGTTCTAAAAGAAGAAGGAAGGGTCGTGGCGCATGTGTATCTAGTATAGAACCATCAACAAGTTGGCGGTGAATAACAAGTGGTCGATTCCCAACATTGCCGACTTGTTTGACCAGCTTGGAGATGCGATGTGGTTCACCAAGCTTGATCTTCGCTCGGGCTACTATCAAGTGCGGATAGCTGAGGGCGACGAGCCAAAGACAACTTGTGTGACGAGGTATGGCTCTTACGAGTTTCTTGTGAAGCCATTCGGTCTTACCAACGCACCAGCCATGTTTTGCACTTTGATGAATCAAGTGTTCAAGCCATTCATGGATCGATTCGTCATAGTGTACTTGGATGACATCATAGGGTATAGCAAAACACTCGATGAGCATGCACTGCATCTATGCCAAGTCTTCCAAGTCTTTCGCGACAACGAGTTGTATGTCAAGAGGGAGAAGTGCACATTTACCACCACGGAGGTTCCTTTCTTGGAAAAAATCATAGTTGGAGGCAAGCTGAAGATGGATGAGGCGAAGTTGGAGGCAATCCAAGAATAGGAGCTGCCTACGAAGGTGCCAGATTTGCGTTCATTCCTCAGCCTTGCAAATTACTATAGGAGATTTATCAAGGGAAACTCCAACATTGCAACACCCTTGATGGATCTTTTGAAAAAGAAAAAGGCTTCAGACGAGGTCAGAAAGGTTCCAAGAAGCATTCGAGGCCTTGAAGGCAGCGGTTATAAAGGAGCCCGTGCTCATGCTCCCCAACCCAACGTTGGCCTACAAAGTGCAGACCGATACATCCGACTTCGCGATCGGTGGTGTTTTGATGCAGGATGGGCATCCCATTTTCTTCGAGATTCGGAAGCTCATCGAGACGTTGAGGGGATACACGGTCCAAGAGAAGGAGATGACGGTTGTGGTGCATTGCTTGCGCACATTGAGGCACTACTTGTTGGGGTCGAAGTTCGTAGTGAAGATTGACAACGTGGCAACGAGCTACTTCCTTACAAAGAAGAAGCTCACCCCCAAGCAAGCAAGGTGGCAAGACTTTCGGGCCGAGTTCAACTTCGTGATGGAGTACAATCCAGGCAAGGCAAACTCCTTTGCAAATACTCTTAGCCGCAAGTACGCGGCCACAAGCATCGACTAGGCCGTGTTTCCTTTAAACGAGCGCATCATCGAAGGCCTTGGCCATGATCCCTTCACCAAAACCTTGGCGGAGTACCTCAAGCAAGGAAAGACTCGACGGTTTTGGATGAAGGATGGGCTCATCAAGACCAAGGGAGAGCATGTGTTCGTGCCAAGATGGGCCAACTTGAGGAAGGAGATCATGAAGGAGTGCCATGATTCTAAGTGGGTTGGCCATCCCGGCATCGAGAGGACACAATCCTCATCAAGGAAGCATACTTCTGGCCACGTATGAGAGCCGACATGGAGATGTATGTGAAGACTTGTCTTTTGTGCCAACAAGACAAGATGGAGCGAAGAAGCCCGATAGGTTTGCTAGAGCCCTTGCCCATGCCTCAACGACCATGGGAGAGTGTCAGTATGGACTTCGTCGTTGGACTTCCTAAAGTCGACGAGTGTGATTGCATCATGCTTGTGGTGGAAAGTTTCTCGTAGTATAGAGTGTTCATCCCTGGGCCAAAAGACCTGATGGCAGAGGATGCGACACAGCTATTCTTCAAAACGTGGTCAAGTATTGGGGCATTCCTAGCAACATCGTGAGCGACAGAGATGGGCGCTTCACGGGCCAATTTTGGCGGGATTTGTTCAAGATCATGGGCTCCTACTTGAACTTCTCGACGTCAATTCATTTGTAATGCGACGGACAAATGGAGCGGGTGAATGCCTTGCTGGAGGTGTACTCGAGGCACTATGTGAGTGCTAACCAGCGAGATTGGGTGAAGTTGATGGATACGGCACAGTTCTCCTACAACTTGCACGTAGCGAGTCGACCAACACGAGTCCATTCGGTTTGGCAACGGGGCAGCAGTCGTTGACACCTACGACGGTGGCAATGAGGTATAGAGGCAACAGTCCGGCATCCTACATGTTCGCTAAAGGCCGACACGAGAAGATGGAGATGGTCAAGTCTTACTTAGCCCACACTAGTAAGAAGATGAAGAAATGGGCGAACAAGAAGAGGCGGCATTTGGGGTCGAAGAGGGAGACATGGTGATGGTGAAATTCTACCCTCATCGCTTCAAGCATCTCAAGAACGTGCAGAAGGGACTGCTTTGCCGCTATGAAGGTTCATTCCCCATCGTGAAGAGGATTGGCAAAGTGGAGTACAAGGTGGAGATTCCGTCCACATTTAAAGATCCATCCGGTCTTTTATGTGAGCCAACTCATGGCTTCAACGAAGACAAGGAGGACGAGAGGCCCACAAAGTCACATCACACAGCAACACTCGTCACCAAGACACACAACCATGAAGTCCAGAGATCATGGCACGTCGTGTCATTCCTCGTCGTGGCGTTCATCCTAGTTATGTGGAGTACTTGGTCAAGTGGCGCAACCTTCTAGAGAGTGAGGAAAGTTGGGAAAATGAGCTCTCACTTTGGAAGAACAAAGACTTGTTCGAGGGTTTCCACCAAGAGTACGCGGTGAGGGCGTCGCGAGCACAGGTGGGGGAGGATGTCACATTTGGTAGATGACATGGCACCATCTAGGTGACAACATGGCGTGCACGTGTGGCGTGTATGGAAGACTAGGAGGATAGAGATGCCTCTAGGATTCTCCCAACCTTTATAAGCATTATGGTGCACTTATGGGTCACATTATGGGTGGTATTAGTGGGTGCATTATGAGGGGACTTTATGGGTGTATTGATGTAGAGGGACCATTATGAGGGTGGCATTGATACCTTGTATGTGGAGAGGCCTATATAAGGAGCCATCTCCCTCGCTTGTAACTCATCCATCATTTTTTAAGAAAACACACTAGAGAGATCTCCCATCTTCTTTGTCTTTGTTCTTGCTTTCTTTGCTTGCTTGTGAGTTTGAGAGAAGGCTTCTTAGTTCTCTAATGGAATTGAGATCTAAGGCCACACGACCGAGAGTAAGGCCGTGGCAGCACCCACGGGGGACAAGGTTGAGTTGTCCTAAGAGTGTTCCGGTAGAGCATTTTGACATAACTTCATCTTGCCAGTAGGCCTGGCCATCCACTTGTGAGATAAACTACTGAACTTTTGGATAAAGCTTCAGAAGCTGCTTCCAACACCATGAACCCACAGTTCCTTGAAAGTGTCGGAAACTTTATCTGTGCCCTTAAAACTACATTCTCAAGTAGGCAATCAGTTCTGCAGTTGAAGCTTTTACTTGTAACAGGGAGGAACTAGCATCACTTTGTAGGAGTACCCCACTAAAGATCAACTATTATCTCTTCCGAACCCAATTTTTCAATGAACGGTGCCACACATGTTGGCCTTACCCCATGCTTCAAATTTTGAACATGGAGGACCAAACTCATTCTTTTTAAGCATATCTATAGAACCAAACATCAAACAAGTGTCCAAAACAAAAAGAGAGTCATCGATACCGCACGAACCAAATGTCTTGAGACCACTAATTCACACAATCAACCAACACAGTATGAAAAGGCTAGGGGACTTCTCATGCATCAACATCCTCCATAGTGCTACATTGACCTCCATAAGTTGCATATAACCATGTAGACTAGTAATTCAAAGCATATTGAGCAGGAAATTTGCAAGGGACAATGCACTTAGAGCCCTCAAATCTTAAAAGTTTGGACACTGGACTAGGCCCCAAGCACACACATACAACCAAACATTCACGCACATACATAATGATACATAACCACCACACTTAAGCATGACATTGTCCTCAATGGAGGAAAGATAGGAAGGGTAGAAAACGAAGATACCGGATTGGGTGTGAATGATGGTGGATGGGGCAGGCAGTGCATTCCAAGGGTAGAGAGTCGTCAGAACTCAAATAACAAGAAAATCTCACAAAGTTTGAGTTACTGACTCGAAAATCATAGCACAAAATTGGCTCAATCGAAGAGAAATAGGGAAAGAAATGAAAACAGATTGGTTGAGTTGCCTCCCATTAAGCGCTTATTTCACATCGTGAGCCGGAAAGTGACTCATAAGCTTAAGTCCACCCCAAAACCTCCTTGAAGATCAGGTTCTTGTTGATGAGGTGGAGTCTCAAGTCACGAGCATGTGGTTTAGAAGGTGATGTGGGCTAGTGAACTTGATGAAGATGAAGTCTCCACCCTCGAGACCTCTTATTCTTTCGTCTAATTGCCCCAAACTAGATATGATATCATCGATTGACTACCATCGTGTCCACCAAGAGAAGGATCTCTCGATGTCCCGAGCAATCTTCTCCACATCAAGCTCCAATTGAATCTTCAGCTCTGGCCATGGAGTGTAGCATGGCTCTGCAGAATGGCCCCTGAAGGCCGCCATGGCTAACACCAGCTCCACTGGCCCCTCTGGTTGTAGCAGGAGTTCTTCTTGATAAGTAGATTATTCTTAAAATGCCCAGGGGTTTGATTGTTCTTCGTAGTAGGGGGATTGGTACTGAAGCCCCAATCCGTATCCTTATCCTCCTTGATTGCTCGAGGAAATTTTGGAGTAATACCACTCAAGTGGTGTGTATACCCCAATGGATGGAGAACCATGAGGATCCATGTTTCATATTTTCACCAACAAAAACAAAACACCCGAAATTTCCCGACAACAGCGCCAAAAACATGACTCACAAAAGCACAACACTCCTAACAATGGCCATATGTAACCATTGAAAGAGACTGCAGTATAGTGGCACATGTAATAAATATCGAATCCACTGGTCTCTAGAGTTACTATTACTCAGGTTTGGTTCATTATCTAGCAACCAGATTAAGATAGAAGAACTATAATTACTCTAGCAAACTACAGTTAAAGTTAATCTAATTACATATTAGGAACTCCTTTAGGTATGATTCTAAAAAACTTAAGTGAAGGAAAGTTACTCCATAGAGAATAGAGAGAATACAGTATAACTTTCCATAACTTCAATATTCATGTCTAGGCTTGTTCCTTGAGCTTCCAAAGCAAAGAAGTCCTCCAATTACACTCCAAGATCGCCCTAAAATCACCCTCTCTCTCTTTGGTTCATCCCTTGGGTGTCTGTGAACCGAAACCCAACTCTCCTTCTCAAGAAATCGCAAAACAGCCTTTTAACAACAGTTGGAATTTCCACGACTAGTTTGCACGGCCGTGTAAATATTTATACCACTGTGCAAACTCCAAAATGCACCGTTACACTTTCTCGGGCAAGGGGAAAAGCATGACCTTGATGTGGAAAAACACGGTCGTGTAAATCAGAGCTTTGATCGTGTAAACTCTTTGAAAACCTTGCACGACCATGTAAATATTTGCACGACTGTGTAAAACTTCCAGCCTTAACTCCTATGCTCCGTTAGAGCTCGTTTGACCTTTGACTGCCCGGGAACTTGTGTCCAAGCCTTTCTTTACTTGTTAGGGGTTGAAATACATAAAATGAGCACAAACTAGTTTAAAATAGGCCAAGGAATGATCAATCACCAAGCTAAACGATCAAGAAATGGATGGAGAAACATGTGCAAATACAATGTTATCAATTACCTTTGACCTTTTAATAATTATTTAAAAATGGTTAGCTACAGAGACACTCTATCTCCAATTTACAATACCATATAATATAATATTAATGCAATAACCAAAGATCCAAAGAAAATAGCGACAAATGCAATGTTCCTCTTTGTAGTTTATTGCCATCATCATTAGAACTACAAATAATCAAGTTTTATATTTACACCATGCAATTTAATTCCCTCATAGACATCTAATAAACAACTTATATAAATTAGTTGATGGCTAGCATAGAGTAATTGATGTTGTATTTTTATCATAAAATGAGGGTTTACAGTTTAGAATTGATTTGAGATTAGAGATTGTGTAAACTTGATCTACATAGGTATGGTGGGGGGGATAACTAGAGTATTATTGTAAAATAAAATGAAATAAAAATAATTGAAAATAAAAAATAATTGTAAATTTTTACAATTTATTTATCATTTGTATGGCACAAGAAGTTATGTGAGATGAATATATTAATAAAAATAAAATCTAAAATAAGATTCCTAAATTTCATGTTAAAAAAAAGACTAAACACTGGAGAAAAAATTAATCATACATTTTAATTGTACCGTGTTTCTCGGTATTTTTGTGAAAGATGAATGTCGCTAACATTAGGGTATGCCTACTATGACATGCATGTCACCGTGACATGGACTTTTCGGTCGACCTAATCCTGAAGGCGGTCGACCGAATTGACTAATTTGAGCAGCCCGAGAAAGCATTGTGGTCGACCTCAAAGACCACCTGGTCGACCATTCTTAGCTTAAGTTGTTATTTTTGGTTGACCAGAATAAACCTCGGTCGACCATTTTGTTGGCGTCAGAAACAACATGGTCGACCGTAAAGGTATATAGGTCGACCACTTGATGGCAGTCATTAACAACATGGTCGACCAGATAAAGAAAGAGGTCGACCAGATAGACGATAAGTGTTCTATCAATTTAGCCAATCATTTGACGTAAAATGAAGATCAAGTGTTGGTGTCGAGGTCGACCTAATCCGGTACGAGGTCGACCGAATACAAGAAAGTCAACCTATGCCCCATGTCTTTTTTGCTTATGTATGTCGATTTGTGTGGTTCTTTTGCTCGTATAAATTACGCTTTAAACCATCATAACTAGTCATAAATAATGATAACAAGGACTCATCAATTATGCTATGAAATGAGGTCGACCGCAATGCTTTCTCGTTCTGCCCAAATTAGTCAATTCGGTCGACCGCCTTTAGGATTAGGTCGACCGCAATGCTTTCTTGTGCTGCCCAAATTAGTCAATTCGGTCGACCACCTTTAGAATTAGGTCGACCGAAAAATCCATGTCACGGGGACATGCATGTCACCGTAGTAAAATCCCTAACATTATTGTTTGAAAAATATAAGTAGTTTATAATGTAGCCAAAAGAATTTTTAACATACGAATTTAAAAGTTGAGGAATTGATCGACCTACTTTGAAGTACACTTATAACTAAAAAAATTAAGTACTTAATTATATAACCAAAAATTTCTTTAAAATTAATTGACCTAGTTTGAATTTGCAAAGACTAATCAATGCCCTTTGGTCAAATTAATTGAATTAAACAAAGGATTATATGTATAATATGCGCTTCTACTATGCATTTTTTTCAAACATGTCTCTCTACTTTAAAACTATCAACTAATTCTCAAAAGATACCCTTTCGTTGGTTTTTCATCCGAAATAAGTTATATTCGGTCCAACCATGATATACCCAGCAAAATAAAAGGAAAAGACATTTTTACCCTTTTATTACTTTTAACCCATCGACCTTGAGAAATTTTACAATGCTATATAGTATTGGTGCTATAGGTTTTTGCCTTGATGGTACAACTTAAAATTGTACATTTATGTTATGGTACAACTTCAGATTGTACCTATACTTTTTGTACAAATTCTTTTATGGTACAACTTGAACTTGTACATTTATGTGATGGTACAACTTCAAGTTGTAAAGTCGTACCATAACATAATGATACAAATTGCTTTATGGTACAACCTAAACTTATACATTTAATGTTATGGTACAACTTTGAGTTGTACATTAAAGCACCAATACTATATAGCATAGTAGAAGTGCTCATCCACCTTCTATAATTACCTTTGTTCATTTATTTTTGTTGAATCCCCACCTCTCTTCTGGAAATGGAATAGAACCTGATTTATTCACTTTCTCGGTAAATTAATTGATGTCCAAAGAATGATTTGCAGTTGATAGATTAAAAATGACATGTTGTCGCGACCAGCTAGTCATCCTCCACCGGCACTACCGCCCTTCAATCACCATTGAATCCCTGTCGTCGAGTTCACCAAACAACACCGCTTCTTGATATGTGCGGGGTGAAGCTAACTTTTAGGGTTTGTATTTTGAAAGAGGAATTTCAGAATTGGAAGGGGTTAGAGCAGTAACCGATGTTGATTAGTGTTGAAATCATTTGGCGCTAGAGGGGATTGAGAGTTGGGATCGGAAATGGGAGGGGTTTTTGCTTTGAATTTTTTTTATTTTTTATTTTTTATTTGGAGGTGGTTGTGTGGGGTAATGACGGTTGATAGGTTGGAAATAAACCTGGGTGCAAAAATGTCATCACATTTTTATTTTACTGGGTAAATCTCTATTGGACTGCATTTAATGGATTTCGGATGTAAAAACTAACAGAGGGGTATGTTTGAGAATTTGTTGATAGTGGAAGGGCATATTTGATATGATTTAAAGTAGAGGGGCATGTTTGAGAAAAAATGCATAATAAAGGGGTATATTATACCTATAACCTTTAAACAAACGAACTAATTTATTAATCTGGGTAAATCTCTATTGGACTGGATTTAACGGATTTCAGATGAAAAAACTAATGGAAGGGTATGTTTGAGAATTTGTTGATAGTGGAATGACATATTTGATATGATCTAAAGTAGAGGGGCATGTTTGAGAAAAATGCATAATAGAGGGACATGTTCGAACCCAGACCAAGGGAAGAGAATGAAAGATGATTTCCGCTAGGCTATTATAATATTTAGAACATAATTTGTGCATGACCGCATTCATATATTGTTTAGTTTATACGTAATTTTCCAAATATCGCTAAGTAAAGTCCACCTAGCTCAACCCCTGGGTATGGTGAAGGAATTAGGAATGAAGGCGGCTTAAGTAAAGTCCAAATTCATAAAATTGTGGAAAGGTGGTAACCTAGGTTGATCTAATCATTTACCGACCAACAATGAAACAGAAGCAAATTGCTGAATTTCAATTTATTTATGAATGACAAAGACTTAAGTGCAGCCGATATACAAATGTTTGCAAAAAAGGAGCAATGTTTTTTGGAGAAAAAATGTGGAAAAGAAAAGGGAAATTTTGCGAATAGTGCTGACTTGAACAAAGCTGAAATGCGAAAAATGTAACTGAATCACACTTAATTTTTTTAAAGACAAAAAAATTGTTTTTGAAACTTGTGTGGAACGCTTTAGATGCATTATCTTAAAATTAAATACAAATGTATAACCACTCCCATATTAATTGTAATGGATTATGTAAACGAACTCAAATTTCATATTTTTTTGCATAAAAAAGATCAAATATTTATTATCTACAAAATGACATTTATTGTTACTTATTTTGAAAAAAAGAACATAGGTATTTTAGTTATTGTGGAAATCCAGCTTAAATGGTAGAAGATACAATCCAATTGATAAAAGTAAATTATTAACAAATTTATTTGAATTTCAACCATTTGATCTGTCCAATTTTGAAACTTGGTTATTAAGCTGAAGCAATTTTTATGTTATGCATATCCGGGCCCAATGTTTTCTATCTTCATGTGTACAGTACAATAAAGGAAATCTATCCAAAAATAAAAATAATAAAAGAGATCAGAACTGCGTTAGAAAAAAAGATTAAACAGTATTTGTAATAAGTTCGCATGGAAGTTAAGGAAAAATGAATTTTGAAAAAAAAAAATGAGTTGCATTAGATAAAATAATTATAACGTCTTTAATATGTGAGATTTGTCAAATTCGTATTGTTGATACATATATCACTTGTTTTTTTTTTTTTTACTTCCTTTTACCAATGGTGCTTTCGCCTAGATCAAAATTACTTGGTTAAAAATATTCACGACCATCAATAATATTATTACACAAATGAAATTATCGTGTATCATGGTGGCACATGGCTTAATTATGCAAGTATACTATAAAAATCTATGGGTGTGTGAACATGTCATATAAATATGTGATTGTGATAATGTATTTTATTTAGCAATTTAACATTTTCTCTTCACAATATTATTAACAACTATTGCAGTAAGCAAAAATATTTTTTTAGATGACTTACCGTTAGGGCTGCAAATGAGCCGAGCTGAGCCGAGTTTTACCCAAGTTTGATCTTGACTCGTTAACAAATGAGCTGAGCTCGAGCCCGAGCCATTTATTAACGAGCTGAGTCGAGTTCGAGCTATGCTTGTTTACTAAATTCTCAGATCGTATTTAATACATTCATTTTGTATGTCGTGTATGGTACATGTGATTGATGTAGCGATAAAAAAATAATCAAATGTTCAACATTAATTAATCTTATACTATAATTTTTAGGTGTCATATTGTTTAGTTAATAAATTTTAACTAGTTCAAATCCTGTTATTTCATAGTATCGAAACAATTTTGTACATAATTTCTTTACAGAATTAAAAATAAGGCATATTTTCTTACATGTTCAACATGTTAAACTTCACATGATGTGAGATATATAATTTAACAATCCTATGAATTATGAAAGTCCAAATTAGATCGATTAGTCCATAAGCCAGTGATCAAGTTGACCCTCAAAACCACAATGTTGAGACATCTCATGAGCTCTAAATGAGCCAACTCACGAGTTGAGCTCAATAAGCCACCGAGTCGAGCTAGCTCGCAAGCTTCACGAGCTGAACAAAGCTAGGCTCAAGCTTGGCTCGTCAGTAAACGAATCGAGTTTCGAACGAGCTTTTCCCGATTCGAGCCTCGAGTTGCTCGCGAATAGCTTGGCTCATTTGCAGCCCTACTTACTGCTCCCTTTTTTTACACACTAGCAACAGAGTATTCCAATCTCCCAGCTCTGTCGGAGCATGATCATGCAACACCATATGAAAAACAAACCGAATGCACACTACAAAATCAGGAAGCTTTGGGACCCAAAATAGGGGACGATTAAATGAGTTTGTCCTCGGAGATGCAAGTCTTAGTGACATAGGGGACAATATCATAAAATCGTCTCTATAGATGCAAGGCGGCCGAAAATCACATTGACGCGCTATTTTTTATCGTCCCTGTAGCCAAAGACGGGACAGAGTTAACTATTCTTAGTTGAATAATTGAAATGTGCCGCCTAGTTTTCTTTTTAGGATTTTTCTCTTTAAGTTCTAGCCTATGGATGAGTTTTATATATTAATTAAAATGAGAATGATAGCTTCCTAGGGTTTAGTCTTCTATTTTTCCTCCTCTCCATCTTCTTCCTAGGCAACAGAGGGAACTCTACGATCTCAGCTCCCCTTCTTCTCCAAGCCCTCTTTCATTTCATCTTTCTCTACGTGGCTGTCCTTCCTCTAACACCCATGCTTTACTTCTGATTGCAGTGTAACCCGATTGAGGAATACCATGTAAGGACGAGAAAGATGTTTGTTAGCAATAACAACTCAATTTTCGGTTAGGGTTCTTCTAACTCGTCCTGTTAATGGCGCTTGACGGCAAGAACAACCTAATTGACGAGGGTGCATTGAACCTGTCGCTGGAATTATAAGGTATTAAGACCATATGATTTGTTTGTTTCTCTTTTCAAATTGTCTTTGTTTAGGGTTTTAGGTCTCTGTTCTAAATTTAACAATAAAATTTTGAAATTTGTTTGGTTGTAATTGTTTGTTTTACTTTCGGGCGTGGGAAGGTTCTATTGTTGGTATTTCTATAATCCAGCCAACAATATCTTGTTTTGACATGATGGGGTTACATAGATCCAAGGGAACCGATGGAACCTAAAATTGGTAGAGCTAGGCAAATTTCAATACCAATTATCATGTCCTTCCTCACGTTGGTAAATGGCCTTCAAATTCCTCTCTCTGTCTGTTGTCTTTCATGCGATGTCTTATTAGAGAGGGAATTATTCAAGTAAATTTAGGAATATAAATTATTATGCAATGCAGACATACTAATTGAACCTAAAAGTGGAATGAAGAGAAGCCAAAAGTTGATGCTTATACAGGAAAACTGGAAGATCAAGTCCAGCAAATCATCTTAACACGATGATCAGAAATCAAGCCGAGCAAATGTTGTGCCAAGTGAAGACAGAGAGGTCGAGCAACAAGTTAGAAGTGAGTGATTTAAGACTAAGGAGCTTCTGATTTGGATGAATGAATTACTGCAGTGTTCTATTACTTGTAAAATATATATATATATATATATATATATATTCAGTTGTATCCTAATTCTATTTTTTCAATTATTGGTATAAAGACTATATATCTCAGTATATTTAGTGTATATATATTTTTTATTTGAAAATATATACAGGTCGTTCATATGAGTTACAGAGGGGACAACTAGTCTTTCCCAATAGGTGCACAAGTGACAACTCGTCGTCCCCCAATATCCAAGTTAAGAGACAACTATTCGTCCCCAAAATTCATAAGTAATAACGTGTCGTCTCTAAAGATATAGTGTAAGAGACCGCTTGTAGTCATTGAATAAATATTTTGGGGACGATTTTTAGACTCCAATTTATACCTATAAGAACGGCATGTCACCCTATAAAAAGAAAAAGGGACGATATATTATCCTCGTATAAGCGCAACACAATCATGAAATTGATTATGTGGGACAACAGTTTGTCCCTTGAAATGATTTTTAGAGGACGATTTATTGTCACTAAAGTTATAGCTATAGGGACGACATGTTGTCTTTCATGAAAAAAAAAAAAGCGAGACAATGACTTACGAGTTTTGGGTGACGACAGTCGTCCCTATTAATGGGGACGACCTAAATTTTTGTTGTCCCCAAAAGAATAGAGGACAAGAGTATAGGGAACCACTAGTCGTCCCCAAAAACTATAGGGACGATTTTTCTTAGTTTTGGGGACGACTTTTATCGTCCCCAAACCTCCTCTTTTTGTAGTGGCATTAGCAGCCACCAAAAAAATGGCTGCGAGTTTCCAATCCACCTAGGCAGAGGGCACACAAACTAGAAATAGGTTTTCCCCATGCAAGCGGCTTATCCAACAGCAAATTCAAACGATCATTGATCACCAACCAAAGGAACCATGCCTAGGGACAATATATTTTATCCGATACAAGTTTATACCAATTCACCTATGCGTCATGTTGCCTTAAGGAATTCCAATTTCCGCTTAACAGAGTGAACTTTCATCTCCTCCCCTTCCCATGTTAAAGCCAACCCACAATCTGAGATACAAAGGTCCAGCTGTTGCTCTGCACTTCAACATACGCTTCTAGATCCAAGATCCAGCAGTTGTAGCTTTAACATCCCATATTTTTAACTTTGAAATAAACATGATATAAAAATTAAATAAGTGTTTGAATTTAGATAATAATTGAATTTTGGCTTTCCATTTTTAATTTTATATTTATGATTTTGTTGAAATATTTATATTTTTTATAGAACATATTATGAAGAGAACTTAAACACAAGTTATTTTTATTATTGATGATTTTCTGACAGAAAATATAATAGACATTTTTGTAGCTTTATTTATGAAGAATTTAGAGCCAATGTTTACATAACTGAGTCAAAGATCAATCGGTAAAGCAAAAATATCACAATCAGAGGTTCATGTGTTAAACTCATTTCATGAAATGAATATTAATCTTGTTGTGGTGATAAAATCAAATAAAATTTGTTCCAATGGTCATAATTTCTAAATGATATTAGTTTGGACTTCATAGGTTCTAGGTTCGAGTCTTAGTCATGATGATTATATATTTCATTATTATTTTTGGGTTAGTGGAATATAAAAATTTATGGGAAAACTAAAATGATAAAAGTGACATGGAAAATTGTGGAGTTTGTTGAATCTTAAGTGACAAAAAATTGCTCTACAACAACAATAATATAAGTTATAGATAGATAGATAGATGAGATTCATGGATTATAATAAGGTTTTAGGGGATTAAGTGTTAAAGTTTAGAGTTCAAGGTTTTGGATATTAGGTTTGGGTTCAAATGTTAAAAGGGTTAGTGTAGGGTTTAACGACTTAAAGTTTAGGAATTGTTTACTTTTAGTTTAGTTTTTTGTAACTGTGGGCAGAGAATCCGGAGGTCAAGGCCATGGTAGCCTACGTTTGGCAGGAACAAAGTCATGGTACTCCGATGTTTCAATTATGGGAGAAATTGAAGAAGCTTCGCCATCTTCTCTATGACTGGAGTCGTGCGGGGACCACGAATTCCCTGCGCAATATCCATGCTTTGAAAAGTGAGATTGAGAGGATTAAGGCTGTGCAGCCAATCAATTGGCAGGAAGTAGCGGGGTTGGAGGCAGAATTATCTAGGCAGTGGGAGGCGGAAGAAGAGTATTGGCAGCAAAAATCTCGTGTTCGATGGTTAAAAAGAGGTGATAAAAACTCTTCTTACTTCCATACGGTCACGAGAACTCGCCGTAAAAAAAACTTTGTTGCTGGCCTGTATAATACCGATGGTGAGTGGGTAACGGAGGAGCGTGGGAAGGCTGCAATAGCCACTGATTTCTATCAAACCCTATTCACGTCGAAAAGCCAGGTTCATAATATGGCTGAGAGGGTGGCGGACCTCCCGATTGAGTCTAGTGTGACACAGGAAATGAATGCGAACCTAACGGCGGAGGTCCATCCTGAGGAGATTCGAAGAACTGTTTTCGGTATGGGTTCGAAACAGGCTCCTGGTTTGGATGGTTTTACGGGGAAATTCTTTAAAGCTTTTTGGGGAATTGTCGGTGATTCAGTGATTGCTGCGGTTAGCTCTTTCTTTGAGACAAGTTGAATGCTCCGTAGCTTCAATCACACCTAGTTAACGTTGATTCCAAAGGTGGACCAGGTAGAATCCATGCGGCAACTCCGCCCGATTAGCCTGTGCCAGTTTGTGTACAAGGTGATTACCAAAATTATGGCGGAACGATTGGCAGTAGTGTTGCCTGTGATTATTTCGGAAGGGCAGAATGGTTTTATTCGAGATAGACAGATTGTGGAGAATATTCTCTTGGGACATGAATTGATGCACTATCTAAAAATTAAAATCCACGGCAAGAAGGGATACATGGCTCTAAAGGTTGACATGGAAAAGGCCTATGACAGAGTTGAATGGTCCTTTCTTCTTGAGGTTTTGGCTAAGATGGGGTTTAATTCAGTCTGGAGAGGATGGGTGCGGGAATGTCTGCAATCGGCTTCTTTTTCGGTTCTCATGAATGGAGCCCCCTCTGGTTTTTTTAGATCATCTAGGGGTCTCCGGCAAGGGGATCCTCTGTCCCCTCTTCTTTTTGTGCTGTGTACGGAGGGGTTCGCGGCACTGCTCCGGAAGGCTATGTCGGAGAAGAGGTTGGAAGGGGTCAAAGTTGCTCCTCGTGCTCCCCGAATATCTCATTTGTTCTTTGCTGAAGATTCTTACTTGTTCCTCCGTGGATCACTCCAAGAGTGTGAGAATCTGATTGAAGTCCTGAATGAGTACGAGGAGCTGCGTGGCCAAAAAGTGAACTTGAATAAGTGAGCGGTGTGCTTTAGTAGGAACATCTCCTTGCCTGATCATGAGTTCTTGGGGGCGATTCTTGGGGTGGGGGCGGTGGGTGTGCATGATAAATATCTTGGCCTCCCTACCTTGTTAGCTCGGTCCAAAAATGGAAAACTTCCGTTATTTGGAGGATAAGTTGTTAGAGCGCTTACAAGGTTGGAAGCGGAGGACGTTGTCCTGGGCGGCTAAAGAGACTTTGATTAAGTCGGTCGCTCTGGCCCTGCCGCTGCATGTTATGTCATGCTTTAGGCTGCCCCTTTCTCTGTGTCGTCTGCTTGACAAGCATATAGCTCGTTTTTTGTGGGGAATGGAGGATGGCCAGTCCAAAGTTCGGTGGATGTCCTGGAGAAATTTATGTTGCAGTAAGCATGAAGGGGGGATGGGCTTTCGTAGGTTTGATTTGTTTAATCAGGCTTTATTGGCTAAGATTGGATGGCGCATCTTGATGGAGCCTCAATCTTTGTTAGCCCAGGTTTATAAAGGGAAATACTTCCCCACTGGCTCTTTCCTCTCAGCTACAGCTCGGTCTCGTCCTTCTTGGGGATGGCAGAGCATTCTGTTTGGGCGTCAGTTGCTGTCGAAGGGACTTCGTTGGCAGATTGGGAATGGGCAGACGGCCTTGTTGCTTGAGTCGAACTGGGTACCTCAGCAACCTAATTACTCCCTTGTGTATAATCCCCGTGTTTTACCGATGACTGGGGAGGTGAAGGTTGCTGAGGTGATCTGTTCAGGAGAAGGGCGCTGGTGTGAGGATAAACTTAGTCAATGGTTTGATCCCCCAACGTGTAGTGTGATTAAAGCGATCCCCCTTCCAAGGCGGAATATTGAGGACCGTCTAATCTGGCAAGGCACTGCGGATGGTGTCTTCTCAGTGAAGTCGGCATATTATATTGCGGTTGGGTTGGATCAGTAGAATGGTCGGTGGAGGGCTCCGGTCAGTTGGATGGATAAGAAAAATTGGATCAGGCTTTGGAATGCCAAGATTCCCCCTAAGCTGAAGGTGTTTATCTGGCAAGTCTTTAATAGGATACTCCCGACGACGGAGGCGCTCTTAGACCGGGGAATTGAGGTTCATCCCCGATGCCCCCGTATGTTGGGATGCGAAGGAGACAATGGAGCATTTATTCCTGACATGTCCGGTGGCTAGGGCTCTTTGGACTCAGTCCGGTTTGGAGTATCTTGGGGAAGGTTTGCCTCAGGATACGTTCCCTTTATTCCTGAAGAACTTGTTCTCTATCCTGCACCAGCCCACTCATTTCATGCTGATTACAGCGGTACTCTGGAGGATCTGGAAGTCTCGTAACTGGGTTGTCTTTGAAGGTAAACAGTTTGGGATTCCTGTCTTAATGAGGCAGTATAATCAGCAGGTTAATGAGTGGCTTCGGCTGCCGCTGGAATCCCAATCCGCTACTGAACATAGCCAGCGCCAACCTGGGGTCACGAGGGGTGTTTCAGGGGGGGCGGTGTGTCGGTGGGATGGGGCTGTTCGTATGGAGTCACACTCGGCGGGAGGGGTAGTTGTTTGTGATGATGCAGGAGGTATCCTCTGGGTTCTTGGGATGCAATTCCCTAGTGTTGATGATCCCATGGTGGTGGAATTACTAACCCTCCATGAGGCTATCAGCTGGTGTTTGGATCATGGTTTCTCGGGGATGCAGTTTGAAGGAGATGCCAAGGTGGTCATTGATAAAAATATGCCAAGGAGATGTGAGAGACAGTCGGATGGGGGCTATTTTGGAAGAGGTGGTGATGATGCTTGGTGCTAATTCAGGATTTAGTGTGCGATTTATAGGTCGGGATAGCAATAGGGTAGCTCATGTGGTAGCTAGAAAGGCCCTTTCTTTGTCCCCGTCTATGTGTCGTTATTTTGATTTTCAGGCCTGGCTGACCTCCAGTATGTAATTACCTATTTTGTCCTATCAATATATGATTACCTTTTGTTAAAAATAAAAACTGTGGCAACAGAAGAAATTTGTTGTCTGTTTTGTTTTATGAAATTTGGAAAATCAAGAAAAAAAATCGTGTTTAGTTGGGTTTTTATTTTCTGTTGTGAATCAGAGTTGCACAACAAGGCCCAAATATGAGAAACAACAATTTATTGTTTTGGATCTGATTTGTAAACATGTTGCACACGGGATTCCTACTGGTTGGGCACTTGATTTCATTAAACCAGACCAGTTTTTGAATCCCCAAAGAAGCAAAAAAAAATTCTTTTTTTTAACACACCCCCCCCCCCCAAAACCCTACTTCTAACATATCAGCCCCCCCCCCCCCCCCCCACACACACACACAAATTATTCTCCCCCTAAACCCTTCTCTACAGAGGCTTCACCCGCCACCATTCTCAACAAGGCGCCACCTCCGCCTCACCTCCGCCGTGCCGCTCGCCACCTCCTCAGTCGCCGACCCCTTCACCTCCGCGCCGACCGGCCGCCGACGTCCGCTTGCCGACCCCTCTGTCTCCGCGCCCGACCCCTTCGCCTCCGCGCTGACCCAGCCCGCCGCCGCGTAGCCAGCCCAGCCCGCCGACCCGCTGCCGACGACCCGCCCGCCGACCCAGCCCTGCCGCCGCCGACCACTTCCCCTCCACAAAAGCCTCACTCCATCTCCCCCGCAGTAGGTAACTTCGACTTCTTCAAAGTATTATGTTAATCTATACTTTCTGAATATGTTCATGAATTTGGCATGTATGTAGTGATTGCTAGATTATGGATTGATTGCTATGTTCTTTGTTTTGTGGTTTACCTCAGTTATGGAGAAAATTGTTGAAAATGGTGATGTTGATTGTGTGGAGATTCAGAAAAATGATAATGGGGATGATAGCAAAATATGGGGTGATAGATGTTAGGTAAATTGAATTTTGTGAGACTTTGCTTAATATTGAGGACATATCTCTTTTTTCTGGTTTTTAGTTCTTATAGTAGTAACTAAACGCGTTTTTGTTTCTTGTTGTCAGCTTTCGTGATTTTTCAGATTTATCAACTAAACAGTTCGGATTGCAGGCTGCAACTCGCCTGCATGAAGCCGGAATCGCTAGTAATCGCCGGTCAGCCATACAGCGGTGAATTCGTTCCCGGGTGGCCTTTCGCCCAAGCATTTGCAGTCATTGGCCGGAACCCCTCGTGTGTTAACCAGGTAATTACTGCTACATATACCAGTACTAGTAGTTGTACAAGCACGACTGCTAGTCACATAATACTTATGGGGAGAAAGAGTGTTGGATGTAATGAGAAAATGCCAATGGAACACAAAACCAAATGTACTACTGCAAACTGCCATTACTTTGTCCAATATAATTGGTTTACATTAAAAAAGCAATAGACAATTATCATACGCCTCAAGCTTTGTTCATACTCCAAAACGTACATAACCAATTATCATACTCCTTAAGCTTCTTCAGTATAGCCTTCCTCTCTTTCGAAATGCTAGATTCCAGAATTTCAATGTTTGAATTCCAGCTGCACTTCTCCCGAATTGGCTTGAACTTGCATCTACTTTCTTCTTCTTCTTCTTCTTCTTCTTCTTCTTCTTTTTCTTCTTCTTCTTCTTCTTCTTCTTCTTCTTCTTCTCGTAGGGACTCTCCGTTATACAAATTTAATTAAAACTTACTATGCTACCACTATAAACCATTCAACAGTGCCACAAAAACTACCACTAAGGACTAATACCAACTTCAACTACCACTACTAGTAACAACAACTTCGACTACCACTAGTCCACTACCAATAACAATTAATTATTTTAAACCCACTGCTGCCAGATCAAAATTCACTGGTACACAAATTATATTGCTACCACTACAACTGGAAAAAGTGAGTGGTACCCTCCTAGTAAACTACCACTACTGCTAGTACCAGTGCTACCATTCAATTAGACTACCACTACCATGCTACAATTAAAATTAGTACAATTTCCACAACTACCACTAAAACTGCTACCAATAGTGTTGCCTCTGTAGTGATAGCAATGCTACCAATTCAAAGTACCACTCGATTATATAAAAATCAAATCAAACAAGCCACACAAGAAAGAAAGGATTGCATGATTATACCTCGCCTGTGATGGTTTGCACGACAGCAAGAAGGGACGATGGCGGTGACGGTTGCTGGGTTTTTTGGGAGACGATGAAGGAGAAAATGATTTTAGGGCAGACAAACACCAAGACTTTGCACTCAACACGAGATCGGGTGAGACGATGGCAGGAAACGCCGAGAAAATTGATCGGAGATGGTGGAAGGGAAGGTTTTTGGGAGAAGACGGAGGAAAAGGGTTTGGGGGAGATGAATCGTTCTGCGGGGAGGGTGGTTGATTTCTCTCCCCCACCAAATTCTTTCCCTTTTCCAAACCTGGCTGACGTCAGCAATTAGTGGGCAGACGAATCCAGTGTGGGCACTATCTTTTTTTCCCTTGGCCATCATCAACTGTCAGATGGTGAGGAAGAGGGATGGACGACTACTAAAGGGGAAGCGAAATTGACAACCCCCTTGGGGGTTGTCACGGTATCTAGTCCCCTAAAATTTTAGTATCCACCGTGGCTACATCACTACCGGTCATTCATTTTTTCCCCTCTTTTTTTAATCTTAAGGGTAAAATTGTTTCAGAGTAATTTTGGAAAAATTTTGAGTCTGCACCCGATTATTCTATATATTTTAACCATATCCTACTTCTACCTTCTCTTTCCTCCACCCAAACCCTATTTTATCTGCATAGGTTCCCAGTTAAAAAAAAAACTATTTTATGTGCGACGGCTGCCGACTGCCGGCCTCCTCCCCCGCTGCCCTCTCTCTCTGAGACAACTGGAAAATGGTGAGATGGATAAAAAATCCTAGATTTTCATTTTTTTTGTTTTGGTACCGGTTCATTGTTTTATTTTATGAAATTGTACAATTCTGTTTTTTTATAATGGTACTAATTTTGAATGGAGACAATAAAATATTTGAGAAAAAGAAGGAAGAGCGATATGGTTGCATATTACGGAAGTGAGAGAAAGAGAGATAAAAAATTATAAATAATATTTTTGTACTTCCTCAAATTTAATATATTAAAAAATAAAATTAATAAATATTTTCTCTTGCCAATTTTGCCCTTAGTAACCATGATGATTACTATAAAGTAATTACCGTAACCTTAACCCCTTCAAAAGAGAAACTCTAGAAATTTTGTTAAGTCCTGCAAGAAAGAATATATATTTAGCATATTCAGTTTTTTTTTTCGTTGAATCTATTTAGCATATCCCATTAATGAACATGTTCGTGTCTAAAATTCTAGTCTGTTAGGTTATATTTATGTATTTGTGATCATGCGTCTTTTTTCTTTTTCTAACCGGATGCATGCTTTGTCTTTTTCCTTCTACCTCTTGACATAACATTGGTAGTCGGTAGAGAATCACAAACTCGATATGAAAACTGTTAAGGGCTTGTCAATTTTACACGTTAAGAAAAATTGATAAGATTGTCAAATTGATTCGGTTTTTATTAAAATCGAAATTCAAAACCAAACTGCCACCCTTTTTCTGGTTTGATTCGGTTAATACTAATTACTGCTAGGATAATAACATAAATATATACAAATTAGAGGGGCAAGACGATTTTGTCATGAAAATTAATGTTTGTAAGGGTTCTTAAACAAATCTAAAAGGTTAGATAGACGATTAAATATATCATATAATTAGAGTATTACAATTTATTAGGCATGTGTCAAACTTTTTACATTATTAGCAAAATACTTTGAAATACAAAGTATTAGCGAAATATTTTGTAATGCATAAAAATATTAGTAATTTTTTGTTACAGTTGGGAATTTTATAGCTCTTTCTCTTAATCAAAATGATAAATTTTTGGAATGTTGACCACTGCATGTCTCTTCTAGCTCAACATCATATTGCCAAGTCAACATAACCAACAAAACTGCTAACGGGTAGTAAACGATTTGGCCAATACTTTGTTTTAACAAAAGATTTGGCTAATAATTTGAATAGTATGGCTAACAGTATTTGTATTTACTCATTTAATTATTTTCACTCTTTGTATATATTAGATTTGATACTAATTCAAAGAAGAAAATTATATTATATTAAATTAATTAGTAAGTGTTACTGACCATTAAAAACCAGTTAGTGAAAAACTCGAATTTGTTTTTCAGAAGGACACCTACAATAATTAAGGGCGTGACTGAATTAAGGACGCGGATTAGAAATGTTGCTGTTATGTATAAAGAAGGCCAACTTAAGCCACCTACTACAATAATAATTAATTAGTATAAACTAAGATTAGCGGGGTATGAGTTGTGATCAGCAAGTCAGTCCGTAGAGTCCTGCAGCCCGCCAGCCAAGGATTGGGATTTGGGATCCGGAATCGGATTAGGATAAACCTCACAACCTTCTCGTGGGACAATTGGATATCATTACCTGCTGCGCTTCGATCCCCCGCTTTTATTCTAAATCCCATTCCCAATTTAACAAAGCCAGCCTTAATAATAATAATAATAATAATAAATAGGCTTAATATTTTCGTATTGCCTGAACTTTGACCAAAATAAACATCCTAACCAATCTTTTCGATTTATAACATCCTGACCCGAACTATACACCAAAATAAACAATTTTTTGGCCAAACCCGATGTTTGACCGTTAACTTGGACGGTCAAACGCGTTGACTAACGGTCAACGCGCCACGTCACTGCCAAGTCAGAAGATCTGATAAATATTTAATTTTTTTTGTTTTTTATTTTTGGTTTAACTAAGGTATTAGATGATTTTTTTAATTTATAATAATTTAAAATTAGGGAATGTGTGGAAATTGTGAATTATTTTAAATATTTTATGCTGACTTGGCAGTGACATGGCGCATTGACTAATGGTCAACGCGTTTGCCGTCCAAGTTAATGGTCAAAAGTCGGATCTGGCCAAATTGTTTATTTTGGTGTATAGTTCGGGCCAGGATATTATAGATCGAAAAGATTAACCAGAATATTTATTTTGGTCAAAGTTCAGGCCATACGAAAATATTAACCCTAATAAATAAATAAATAAATTATGAGTTTCCTTCTCCCTCCCACTCAGACCTTACGGTGGAACTGGAATGGAATCATTCTCCAGCATCTCCATTCTTATCCGCTCCTTCTCCCACACCAAAAACACCCCATACCCGGTGGGGCCCACACCTACGTGGAACTTAGCTGTCAAACCCCTTCTCCCTCCTCGCGTCCACGTCACCCATCCCCTCCTCCTTCTTCACTCATGTTCGCCGCGTTTCCCTTCGTCCACGTAGGACAAGCCTTTTTCCCACTATAAATACAATTCCTCCCTCGAACCGCCCCACACCACCACAAACAAGGAATCAAAGGAAAAGGAAACAGAAAAGCTCGAGAGAAAAAAAAGCTGTTCGCCGCGATGGCGCTCTCCATCCCCGAGAAACAACCTTCCTCTCTCTACGCCGACGCCTTCTCCGACGACTCCGCCAGCTTCTCCGACATTGTTTTCGGCTTCTTCGAACAACCCGCCGCCGAGGACGACTCTCCCTCTCCCAATACCTCTTCCGCCACCTCCACGGACTTCCCGGACGACGACGACGACGTGGCGGAAGACCTCAGCTATTCGGAAGAGAGGAAGAAATTCTGGGAAACCCAAAACGAGCTCCTACAGGTAAATTGAAGAATTCATGATTCCCTTACTTTTCCTTCTTGTTTCTTTTGTTTGGATTGGGGCGTGAATTGGAGATTGATTCTTTGTTTCTTGCTGGTTAATTTTTTTTTTTTTTTTCAGACGATATTGTACAGAACGACTTCCGTGGAAACCAAGATTCGTCAGGACACCAAAGATGCCCTGATCGAGATCGAGAAGCCCGGATCGAACTGCACGTGCGGGAAATCAGACGGCTGCCGGACCTGCCTCCGAAGGGAAGTCGCCGCCAGGCTACAGAGTCAGGGCCACAATTGCACGATTTGCAAGTCCAAGTGGAAGGGGAACTGCCTCGGCTTATCTGGTAAGCAGAAATTTGATATCATAAATCCCCAATCGCAGGTCTTTTCCAAAACCTAATTCGGAATTTGTACTGATTTTTTTTTTTTTTCATGGGTTGTGAACAGGGGAGCATTCTTACTTGGAAGTGGTGGAGAATTCGACCAAGAGAGGGGAAGTGAGGGTGATCGTCGAATTGAATTTCCGGTCGGAGTTCGAGATGGCGAGGGCGTGCGACGAATACAACCACCTAATCGCCCGGCTGCCGGAGGTGTTTGTCGGCAGGGTAGACCGGCTGAAGAATCTGATCAAGACGCTCTGCTCCGCCGCCGAGGCTTGTTCCAAGGAGAAGAAGATTCACCTGGCGCCGTGGAGGAAGTACGAGTACATGAAGTCCAAGTGGTTCGGTGGGTCGTGCGAGAGATTCGTCCCGACGGCGGCGGCGCTGCCTGCTGCGTACTATCACCGGCCGGCGAAGCCCAGAGCGTCGATGCTGACTTTTGACCTGTCGGAGAACAAGCCTTTCCCGGCGGCGATGCATATGACAGCAGTTAAAGTCGTGTGAGAAAGGGTGGCCGGAGGGATTGACAAGAGTAATTTTGAGAGAAGAAGTCTCCGGTTGCTTATTAGTTATGATGATTGGAAGAGGGGTTTGGTAGGCAACAAATTAAGATGGATGTGACTTTTTTTTGTATATAAGCTAGCTAAGGAGTTAGTATTATTTATGTATTTTGGGTAATGACTTGAAGCTATATGTATCATAGCATATGCGGCGGATTGGTTATTGTTGTGAAAGAGGAGGAGCTAGACAATGAATGTGAGTGAGATGTAAATATACCGATTTGGAGTTCCAATAGTTGTTTCTTCATAAATTGTAAAAGCCAGATTGCTAAGGACTGTATAGTTTTGTTTAGAGAAGTTTTTGCTTTGCATTATAGTGCAGGAAGAGAGGGTTTTTGATGGTTGATGTAATGGTTCAAAGCTGTACACTTGAGAGAACCCTTAGTTACAAGTTGTTCGGGAGGTTAATGCAATTTTGATTAACCATAAAAAAAAAATTATTCTACATGATATAGTGTGCAATATGTCATTTATCTTTGTTCGGTTCTAAACCCTGGAACCTAAACAAACATAAAACGACTGGCATAAATCATGGCAATTGATCAAAATGATTACATAGGTTCAACGGGTAATAAAATGATAGTAACAAAATGCAAACCTAAATATATGTAATCACTTTATCAATTACTTGTGAGTTGTGACCCACAGATGAGTTAAGATGACTCATTAAGGAGTTAGAATATAGTAACAAAAAGAGTTGTTACCTTTGAGTTTTGTTTATGCTCACTCCACATTATCTAGGCATCATAATAGAGTTGTACCAAGTTGCTACTCCTACAAAGGCTTTTAATATTTTAACTTAACCTTCTCAAGTATTACAAATGTAAAATATATATGATGTCATTTGGCAACTTTGCTAATCCTACCAAGGCTTCTAAAATTTTAACTTAATCTTCTCAAGTATACAAATGTAAAATATATATGATGTTATTTGGCAATATAACAAAATGAGTTGATACTTAATAGGGTTGTAAGGATCATGATACAACAGGTAAATCAATTGTCCCCCAGTTAGGGCTGACGGGTGATTCATGCAAACAATTACAATTTTTCAATGTTTCAAAAGTTAGTGCTAACACGTATAACAACTACTTAACTCGGTCCATGCGATTACAAATATTAACACAGGGGTCTCAGAGACCCGTTAGTGATGATAAAGTCAGGAGTGGTGTTTTAGAGAATCAAATCATCTTAAATGAGGCAACATTCCCCCATATATGGTCATAGAGCTAGCAACATCGCTATTTCCATGATTGTCGATATACATCGCATTATTTCATGCTCCATACCAGTGATGGCAATTTTGCACATACCCACGTGGTTTTTACTATCCAACCCAATTGGGTTGGATATAAAATCCAAATAGATGGATATGGGTAGAGTTTGATGGATTTGTACTCATACCCATTTACTTGGGTTGGGTTGGGTTTATAACAAATGGATTTGGATTTGTACTCATGCCCAAATGTAAACTACAGTTTGGTACCTAAACTTAATAGATATGCATATTTAGTACCTAAAATTAATTTTTTTTTTGCATATAAGACCTCAAAATATCGATGAAAAATTACATTTTCGTACCTAAATTTTTTTGGTCTTACATTTTGGTACCTAAACTTTTCAAGTTTTACAAATAGGTCCAATTTTTTCATTTGTAGTTAAAACACCCTCAAGTAAATGGATATCCATATCCAACCCATACCCATTTAGATTATGAAAGCAATATTCATGCCCATACCAAAACTATCTACAAACCCCCAAACCCATATACACTTCACCCATACCCAACCCATTATGAATGGGTTTACTTGGATTTGGGTATAATTACCCATGGGTTGGTAATTGCCATCCCTAGTCCATACTCTTCTTCGCGAGGGAGCCTCAACAACGAAGTACAATTACATACTAAAGTAGGCGCATGAAATGGTCGAGGATGTGGTCACCTGGCCACAATCTACATACCAGGCGTCTGAGCATGACCATTATGTTAGAAAACTAATTCTAGGGTTCTAACGGTCGGATTGATGAGATTGGGAATTGATAGATATTTAGGGATTGAGATAGAATTGGGGAAGAACAGAATTGGGGATTAGGGATTTAGAAGAGGAAATTGGGGATCGAGGAGAAGAATGGCGACGACATAGGGATAGGTGACAAAATTGAGAGAGATTCGGGTTTGAGATACTTTTATGCATAATTGTTCTTGCTTGATTCTGAATAAAACGCAAAGTACATATTTATAACGAACGATGTGAAAACCTAATACTAAACCTAATTCTACTAAAAGACTACTAACCATATTTAATAAAACCTAATAACAATGATAATATAGAAACTCGTTTTCCTTAGAACAAAATTAGGAATTTGAGAAGAGAAAGATAGAGAATCGGCCTAGGCCTTTAGAGGGATTGAGAACGAGAATTGAGAGGATTGGGAGAATAGGGTTTAGGAGATTGTTTCTTAATATTCTTCTTGTCTGATTATGAATGAAGGATCAATTACATATTTATAGCGAAAGACTAGAAAAACCTAATAGACTATCCTAATATGACTCAATAACTACTAACCATATCTAATAATAATCTAATTATAGTAATAATAATTATTATGATAAATCCCAAGAATTGGGTTTCCATCATCCCCTCACCCTTGAGACCAACCTTGCCCTCAAGGTTGACCGACTCTATCAATTTCTTCACATTGCCTGTGTAGACCACACTTTTGACTCCATTTCTTGCGCTTCCTTTTCCTCAAATCATGCTCAAGCTCACGAACCAGTGCAACATTATCAGCTCTTGGTTTCATCGATCCTTCTCCTACCTCACGGCTTATATGGCCCCGGATGAATGCGTCCATTTTTTCTCTTTCCCACTCCGCCAAATAACTTGTGCCACTGTCACCCCTTACTTCAATCTCCGACTTATTGCTCTTCACGTATGGGCCCATGGAAACCCAACTAAACCCATCTTCTTTCTCCCTAGCTTCATTAAAAGGTGGCCCCTGCAAATTCTTTGGCGGCCCAACTCCTCCTTGAAGCCCACCTGTGATCTGCCAAGGGTTCGCGTGGGAAGGTACTGTCGCCTTTCTTCTTCAGCGATCCTTCCATCCGGCGGCCAGGAGCCTCGCCAACTACTGGCCTCGTCTGTAGAGAGACCTCCGGCGGCAAATTCTTCTCCGGCTGTGCTTGTTTCCCCTCGTTCTCTGATGACGAGGTCGTCAAGCAGCTATGAGGGAGATCCGACCCAACTCTTCTCATCGCCTCTCTCTCTTCTTCGCGAATCGGCGACGAACCGCCCAGCTGGCTACGAGGTCCGCCGAGTTCCTTTCCCGCCTTTGGCTACTCGTCGTCAGGCCTCATCTCCGATTGCGGTTTCTTCGCCACAGTGAACACCGCCCTGAGAGAAGCCTCACCCCCATTCTCCGAAGCTCCCCCGAGCTCCCCGCTTTGCTCGCCTGCCGCCGCGCCGCGGGGCCCGGCTCCCACCGTCGCCAACAACGCCGCCGCGCCTCCCTTTCGGCACGAAGGCCGACCACCAGTCTCGCCCCCCGCCGTCGCGTTCGCCACATCGCTCTCTCACCGCGATGGAGTCAGCGTTGCGTTGGTCTCCGCAGTGGGGTCGCCCTCCTCCGCCGCCGCCGCAACAGTCCACCCTCGGTCACTAGCCTCTTGCTTGAGCTCAGCTAGCGTGAACTTGATCTTCTGTTGTATGCGAGCCCATGCCGGATCGATGAGCGTTGAAGAGCTCATGACGGCTCTGATACCAAATGATAGAACCTGGGATTAGGGTTCTATCGGGAATTGGGGATTTAGGAATTAAGAACAGAATTAGGGATTTGAGAAGAGAAATATAGAGAATCGGCCTAGGCCTTTAGAGGGATTGAGAACGAGAATTGAGAGGATTGGGAGAATAGGGTTTAGGAGATTGTTTCTTAATATTCTTCTTGTCTGATTATGAATGAAGGACCAATTACATATTTATAGAGAAAGATTAGAAAAACCTAATAGACTATCATAATATGACTCAATAACTACTAACCATATCTAATAATATCCTAATTATAATAATAATAATAATAATAATAATAATAATTATGATAAATTCCAAGAATTGGGTTCCATCATATGGTATCAGGCTGGGATGCCACATACCTCTATGAAGGTACCATAGATCCTTAACCTAATCAAAGCGTTTAGTATGCCTCCCTCTGGACATTACGCTTCGTCTTCTCCAAACTCACTTATTCATAGTTGTCCACATTGGTGGGTTGGGGTGTCCGAGAGTATTTCAACTTCAAACTCAAAGTTCCTTCTTTCGCTGGAAGAGATTCTGCAAATGGCTAGGTGCACTATTCGGTGTCTATCTCTCATCTTCCGCCTATAAAGTTTATACAAGAGTACCCCGTTATACAAAACAACATATGAATAAGAAAACTCTCTTCTTCTTTTTTTCCCCGGTCTTTGCCTCCCAATATTATCTTACAGTTGTTTTTCTTCATTATTTTACCATCTCTAATACATTGATTTTTCTTTAACACCCACCTTTTATATCTCCACTGAGACTCAAGGAATTCAAAATATATATGTAATTTACATGAAGTTGAAAAAAAAATAATAAAAAAATTGTAGTGTACCCATTATACCGTCTAATCTTTGTTAAATTGAGCATAATACATCTTGGTAAGTATATGCACGCCATGTTCAAGAAAATAAGACTTCCACCAAATTTTTTGGGGAAGTTGTCGCAAGAAAGCGACATTGCTTGAGATGCAACCACGAAACAAGACGAAGTTTCCATTTATTAGGCAAATTGTTTTTTTTTTTTTTTGGTATGATTATTAGGCAAATTTCGGTTACATGTAGTTATCTTTTATTAGTTTTGTGGTGGGTTTCTCTTTTGAATTAACTCTATATGATTTTTATTGAATTAAATTAAACTTCAAATGATTGGAATGGTATATTCTCATTGGCACAAAGCATATTCGTATGATTTATGTGCTGAGCAGAGCCCTAAATGTAGGTAAAGACAAAGAAAGAATAGTCTTCATTCCGGAGGAATTTTAAAGCAGTGTTTTGGTTTTACAAAAATAATTTTTTATAGTACAAACTGAAGTTGTATTTTTGAAGTCTTAGCAAGAGTGGCTTAGGAATAGGGATGGCAACAAAACCCGAACCCACGGGTATCCACCCGATTCAACCCGGTCAACGCGGGTAAAACCCGTGTTGACGGGTTTTGGGCCGGGTTCGGGTTTAAACCCGCTACACTATTCACTGGGTTGAGTTGGGTTTGGGTTTAGGTAAACCCGCCCCATGGGTACCCGCCCACACATATAATTACTTTTCCGGTATATTTAATATTCTAAATAATATATCTTCTTTAAACAACTAATATTATTTATGTTTGTGGAGACATGTATAATTTGTTCTTTCTAATTATTTAGAATGAATTTGATATTATGGAGTGGAGAGTGAAGAAACTTGTTTAACGAGGAAGAAGATTTCAATTAATCTTGTTGTTTATAGATGTTTATCTATAATTTTGAACAATTTGTATTGATCATTTGCGGTTTGCTTGTATTTTCTAGATTGGTATTTTTTGTATGAATAATTTGTATGAGAAAATTGATGTTAAACTTTATTTTGAAAGAAATTTGTTATTGTAATTTTTTTACCACAAAAACCCACGGGTACCCATGAACCCGCGGATACCCAGCGGGTTGGGTTGGGTTAGAGTTTTTCAAACCCAACGGGTTTTACCCCGGATTTTTTTGGCGGATAAACCCATGGGTTTGGGTTTGACAAAACCCGCCCCAACCCGACCCATTGCCATCCCTACTTAGGAAGGCTTAGGATAAATTCCTCGAATGTAGCACTACCGTTGTGGATTAAACTCTCCAATCTGCCAACGGAATTAACCTCGAAGGAAGGCTTAGGAAGAGTGGCTAGTTCGTTGGGGAAACCGCTATGTATGGATAAATCTACTACTCAGGGTCATAAAGTGGGTTTTGCCCAAATCTGTGTAGAGGTCAAGGCTACAGCTAAGAAGATCACGAAGTTGAGTGTAACACCTGATGGATTGCCAGAGCTCTTTATTGATGTGGTGTACTGCCATATGCCAAAGGTTTGTGAGAAGTGTGGCTGTTTTGGGCATAGTTGTGCTAAGATAGTAGAAGAACCGCAGAAAGTATGGGTGAAGCAGAATCCGTTGATAGGTGAAGCTCCAACTAAGCAGGTATCAGTAGAGATTCAAGAAGTGGTGAGTACGAGCATGAGTTCAGAGGCTGAGGGATTAGCAGCTCAGAATAAGGAGCAAGAGGTTGCTGATGTTGTCTTAGAGCACATGGCAGGGAAAGAGATTGCTACCACAATGGGGGCACAAACTCCTTCTCCAAGAAGTGGATTAGTGGACAAGGATGGTTTTACTCTGGTTGTCAACAGGAAGCAGAAGCAGAAGATATGGGTAGGCACTGGGTCTGGCAGCAAAGAGATTCCAAACTATAATGTTAGAAGTTCAGGGAGTCAGCATCGTGCCAGTATTGGAACTAGGCCAGTATTGAATTGTCCTCCATCTCCTCCTAAAGGGAGAGGTAGGGGGAGGAAGAGAGGTAAATGAAATTACTCAGTTGGAATATCAGAGGATTCAACTCCCCTGATAAGCACTCAGCTGTTCTTGAGAAGTTGAGGGTGAGAAGAATAGATATTGTAGGTTTACTGGAAACTAGAGTTACTAAAGAGAACAGTAAGAAAATAATTGAAGGTGTTTTTTCTGCTTGGCAACATACTGATAACTATGATACTTCTAAATCAGGTAGAGTTTGGATTTTCTGGAGGGCAGGTCTGAAGGTTACTCGAATTAATGAAGGGGAGCATTATTTACAGCTTCTGGTAGAGGATGCTGAACCTTTCATAGTAGTTTTTGTTTACAGTCCAAATAAAGAGGTGGAGAGGAATACGCTTTATCAAGAGTTACTACTTAGAAGAGATGCAAGTATTCCTATGGTTTTCATGGGGGACTTTAATGCCATTGCCGAGATTAATGAAACTTCAAATGTGCAGGAGATTACTCAGAGTATGCAGGATTTTAGGGGTTGGATCAGGGATATGGAACTGATCGATCATAAGGTGTCAGGAAACTGGTTTACTTGGTGGAATAAGCAGCAGGCTAATCCTATAGCTCGAAGGATTGACAGAATCATGGTAAATGAGGCCTGGTTGGAGAAATTTAAGGAAAGTTCATCTTACACAAATCCTCCTGGTATATCAGATCATTGTGGGTTGATATTGGATACTGAACCTGGACTGAAAACACTTCCTAAACCGTTCAAATACTTCACCTTCTGGCAGGCTCACCCTAACTATGTGAATCTTGTAGAGCAAGCTTGGAAAAAGCAGGTAGAGGGGTATCCTTCATATATTTTTTATGGGAAGCTCCATAGTGTGAAGCAGGCTCTGAAGCGATTTAACAGAACAGTTTATTCAGACATTTCCAACAGAGTGAAGGCTGCAGCAGTTGTTCTGGAATCTGCTCAGCATGAAGTTTTACTTAACCCCAATGCAGAATCAGTGGCAAAGGAAAAACAGTTGTGTATGGAGTATCTTGAGCTTAGAAAGGCAGAAGAACAATACTATAGGCAGAAAGCAAGAACTCAAGCTATACAGGAAGGGGACATGAATACTGCTTACTTTCATAAAACTGTAAAAGTTAAAACTCAAAGGCAGCAGATTGCTCGAATGCAGAATGACAGGGGTGAAATTAAAATTGATGTGCAGAGTATTGGCAAGATTGCAGTTGAGTTTTATGAACAGTTAATTGGAGTTGAGGATTCTAATGTGGAGGCAAAGGAAGAGTCTTATTATCAAGGCCTAATTCAGCACAGGCTGTCTGAGGATGAAAAGAATGAACTGATGAGAGGTATTACAAGGGCAGAGATTAAGCAGACTTTCCATTCCCTTGGCAAGGATAAGGCCCCTAGGCTAGATGGGTTCCCAGCTGAATTTTACAAAGCACACTGGTCTCTTGTTGGAACTGAAGTTGAAGAGGTAGTTCTTTCTTTATTTTCTACTGGATTTATGCCCTCTAATGTGAATAGTACAATATTTACACTGGTAGCTAAAATTCCTAGTTCTGAAAAGATGAAAGACTATAGACCCATTGCTTGTTGCAACACCTTATATAAGGGTATTTCAGACTTGTTAGCTAATAGACTGGCCCTAGTGCTCCCAAGTGTGATAAGTAGATCTCAATCAGCTTTCATTAAAGGGAGGTCTATAAGTGACAATATTCTACTGGTGTGAGAATTGGTTAGAGATTATCATAGGAAGAATATTACTCCTAGGTGTGTGGTGAAGATTGACATAATGAAGGCTTTTGACTTAATAAACTGGAAGTTTCTGTTCAGTATTATGGAGGCAATGGGGTTCCTGAGGGGTTTCTTAAACTGATTTTTGCTTGTGTCACCACACCAACTATTAGAGTTGCAGTTAATGGAGGGTTGTGTGGAAATATAAGGGCAGGTAAAGGATTAAGGCAGGGGGATCCATTATCCCCCTACCTGTTTACAATTGCAATGGAAGCCCTGGATTGTTTGACTAAGAAAGCAATGGTAGATAACCAGATACCTTATCATCCTCGTTGTAAACCTCTTATGATTTCCCATTTGTGTTGCGGATGACTTGATGATGTTTACCAATGGGTCAATAAGAAGGGTTGCTGGCATTAGAAGATTAATGGATAGTTTTTATAAGCTATCTGGTTTGAGGTGCAACCCAGCAAAATGTCAGCTTTTCTGTGCTGGTATTCCTAAGGAAGAAATGCTTACTATATCTGAATTTACTGAATTCCCTCTAGGGACACTTCCTGTGAGGTACTTGGGAGTTCCACTTATTACAGGAAAACTTACTAGGCAAGACTGTAAAGTGCTGGTGGATAAGATAACACAAAAACTGAGAAGCTGGAGATCAAAACTGCTAAGCTATGCTGGTAAAATACAACTCATATCAACTGTCATCTCTAGTACTCTTCAATACTGGCTCAATATCTTCTTGCCTCAATTTGTTATAAAGGAGGTGGGAAGATTGTGTAATGAGTTTTTGTGGGATTCTGCCGAGGATGGCAGTAGAAAGAAAGCGGTCATGGCTTGGGATAAGTTGTCTATTCCTAAAAAGGAGGGTGGACTTGGAATTAGGAACTTTGGAGTATGGAACAAGGCATGTGTATTGAGACATTTATGAGAGATTCTTACTCTAGGGGGTTCTATCTGGGTTGCATGGATTTCAAGGTACAGGCTGAAAGGCAGAAGCATCTGGGAACTCTCAGTTGGGTCTGCTGGGACATGGATTTGGAAACGGTTGTTGAAATGCAGGGCAATAGCCTATCCTTTTGTTTCTGGGAATGGGAGCAATACTCTGTGGCAGGGGGAGCAAATGAAACAGTTCTCAGTGTCCAGGGTATGGAATGATATAAGGGAGAAAAAACCAGAAGTGCAGTGGTGGAGATTAGTCTGGGCAAAGGAAATTATTCCTAAGCATGGATTGATTCTGTGGCTTGCTATCCACGGGAGATTGGTTACTCAGGATAAACTCTTGGCCTGGGGGAAAAATGTCTCTCGCTGCTGTTTTTTGTGTCCAGGGGGTGTAGAGAGCAGGGATCATTTACTAATGTATTGTTCTTACTCACTTTCTGTTTTGAAGCTTTGTATGAAAAGCCTTTCTCCACCAGATGTAGGAGGCTGGGAAGCAACAGTTGCTTGGTGTGCAAGGGAATGGAAGAAGAAGGCTGCTCGATCGAGACTTTGCAGAGTGTTGTGGTGTACTGCTGTGAGCTACATATGGCGTGAGAGGTGCTCTCGAATGTATGGGACTAAGGTAATCAGAGATCCTGTTATGTTGGTGAAGTTGATACGTGAGGAAGTTACCTACCGAGTACATGAAGATCCTGCCCTACAGTTAGAGTTAGATAGTATTCAGTAAATATATAGATAGGAGCGGATTGTACGTTTTGTCTTCTGCGTTGTAAACGTTTGAGAGGTGCTGCAGGGTTTCCTCTGCAAGTGGCCTGGTCTTAATGCTATTTTTTGATTTCGCATAAAAAAAAATGTTATGTTACAAACTGAACTTGCATTATAAGATAACTATACAAATTCCTTTATGATCCAAATTATATTTCTACGTTTATTTTAGGCCAAAGATCAGAAATGACCCATAGTTTAAAGTTTAGTCTCATCGTCAATGGTCAAATCAGGGGCGGAGCTACACAGGGCCTAAGGGGGGCCTCGGCCCCCCCGAGAATTTCAAAAATCACGAAAGAATGTACGAGTATTCTGAAATTTACAAAGTAAATACAGATTTATAATAATGGCCGCGGGTTAAAAAGTATCAAAAGAAGATGATTACCGTAGTGGAGTTATAGTGGTTTTGTATCAAACAGGTCAGGGGTTCAATACCCACCTATGTCAATTTTTTGGTTGGAGTTTTTTACAATTTTATAGCTTTAATGGAAAAAATTTCTCCGATAAGTTTAACAAGAATGTCAATCTAATTATTTGACAAAACATCTCGTACATTTTGATAATTCACACAATTAATTTATTTATATAGTTATATAATTATTTTGATTTTTTTCTTATTACGATAATATACGAAACATTTCTGGCCCCCCCAAACCCAAAATCCTAGCTCCGCCCCTGGGTCAAATGGTCAACTCACATGACGTGGACTCTTTTGCCATGTCACTTAGATGAACTTAATAATTAGTACTAAAAAATAAAAATGTATTTTTTACATAAAATAAAATAAAAGAACTTATCCTTAAAAGAATTTTGTCTCGTTTAGGGGTGTCGTCCGACACCCTTTTCCCCGAAAATTTTGTGAAGAATCTATATTTTTTTTGTACAAAAAATTTTAATACAATATTTCCGACATCACTTTAATAATTATAAGTTATAACCGATACTCATTTATTAAGCGACACCCCTCTTCAACAATCCTAAATCCGTTACTGCTTCCCTAGCCCGACTCTGACTACCCAATTTTGCTTCACCCACAATCGACCTTCCATGTACGCCCTCCCTCCCACCATAAATCTCCTTCGCCGGTTCTCCCACCTCCATTTCAATTCATGCTAGAAAAAACCCTAACTTCTTTATCTCTTTATAAACCAAGATTTAATTTCCCTTCATTCACACCCCCCAACAAACTCCCTAAACTCTGTATCCACTTTCAGTATCCCACACCAAATTCTCCAGAACATCGCAGGCCATGAGAATTCGCCTCCAATCACTAGTATGAGGTCGTGATTCAGACCCATAAAACATGCTTTAATTGGACAGATCTTGCCACCGTTCCAACTCCCTCCACCACCCATACGCACTCACCCATTGAATTTTAGTCTAATTTCAGTCTATTTCGCCTCCAGATTCGCCAAACTTTTAGGTAGAATCCTAATCTGGATACCAATCTTTATCATCATCCTCTTCTACGACGATGGGTAATTGACGATGGCAGTGCTTGAATCTTAGGCGAAAAGGAGGCAGAGAGCGGTCAGATCTAGCTTGACGGTGATAGCCCAACCGTTTAGGATTCAGCTAGAGGAACAAGGACGACAAAGGTAGAGGGATGGGTCGCGGTTATGGAGACAACGTCACCTCTAGAATTCACGAGGAACATACATAGGTTGCGCCGAATCAGGTGGCAACAACACTTGAGTCTCTACCACCGTGGATAGTTTGATTTTTCGTAGCCGGGACGATGCTGGGCTGGTGGGAGAATTCCAAAGTTACACAGAAACTCTATATTTTGTTGGGGATTCGAGGAAGAGATGGAGAGAGTCGAGGAAGGGGACCGAAGAATACATTTTATTTAAACGAGATAGGAATTAATTATATTTTGATTTTATAGCAAAAAAATGCCCATAGATAAAGGAAACTTTCTCACAAAATTGGGTTCAATTAGAATAAAACCATTCAACCACTAACCCAAAATCAATTTGTTCGACCGGACTATTGATTAAAATCAGATTGACAGCTTTGATTTAAAAAGTTAGTTGGTCAATTTCATTCTAACACCTAGGATGGCAATGGTTTGGGTTGGGGCGGGTTTTGTTAAACACAAACCCAAACTCATGGGTTTATCCGTAAAAAAAACTCGGGGTAAAACTCGTTGGGTTTGAAAAACTCAAACCCAACCCGTTGTGTATCCGCGGGTTCATGGGTGTCCGTGGGTTTTTGTGGTAAAAAATTTACAATAACAAGTTTCTTTCAAGGGTAAATACAATTTATTAGCCAAACCTTTCATTTTAAACAAAATAATAGCCAAACCTTTTCAAAACCAATTTATTAGCCAAACCGTTAACTTTCCATCCGGTCAACCGTTAGTTGACTCTGATGTGGCAAACTATTAAATGAGATGGATGGTTTTTGATGATGTGGCAAATAGTCAAATGTTTGACTATGCCACATGGATATAAAATCATATTTGCAAACAATTTTTAATTTTTGAAAAATGAATATAATAAAAGTATATAAATAATAATAGTTACAAAATAAAAAAGAAGATTTTCCTTCCTCTCTCTTCTCTCCACTCTCCCCTGCCGGCTGCCGCGGTGCCGCCATCACACCACCGCTGTCCGTCTTTCACGGCGACTAGCTTCACTAGCTACCCATCTTGCTTATCGGTGTTGCGTTCTCCATCTTTGTTATGACCCATAGGCAACCTTGAATTTGTGGAGAGAACCTGAAGGCCCAACAGGCAGTGCCCCAAAATCTCCAACCCAGGAAAATCGTTAACCCCTTCAATTTGAATCCACCAACAGGCGTTGCTCCTCTTGCTGGGAACACATACGAGGATCCAGAGATTAGGAGATTAGGGTTTTATGCGATTTTGTTTCCCTTGATAGAGATATGGGTTTCTTCAATAAAGCCCACTACCGAGTTTCATCTTCTTCTTCGCGTTCAGACAAGGAGGCAGAGTAGGGTGTGCCGATTCATCTTCTTCTTCGCATTCAAACAAGGAGAAGACAGAGGATGGGCTAGGCTAGCGCCAATTCATCTTCTTCGCGGGCAGGGAGGCATAGCAGGGTCTTCTATCTTTGCAATTTTCACCAATCACTTTCTCCTTGCGCGCTCTCTCTGATCTATCTCCGGCGGTAGCTTCTCTCTTGCACGTTCTCTCTGATGTCTCTCCGGTGCCAGGGACCAGATTCATCTACGTCTCTCGCTTTCTCTTGTATCGGCGGGAAGAAGCTTCTTAGGAGAAGATGGAGATGTGAGAACGTAGAAAGCGAGGATGGAGATGAGCACCAGTCTGGAAGATGGAGAACGGAGCCAACAACTGTGAAAGACGAACGCCGGTGGTGCAAGGGCGGCAGGGGAGAGTGGAGAGAAGAGATAGGAAGGAAAATCTCCTTATTCATTTTTTATTTTATAATTTGATTATTATTATTTATGTTTTTTTAGTTTATTCATTTTTCAAAAAATAAAAATTATTTGGTAAAATTTATTATTATCCATGTGTCATAGTCAAACATCTGACTGTTTGCCACATCATGAAAAATCATCCATCTCATTTATGTTTTGCCACATCAGAGTCAACTAACGGTTGACCGGATGGAAAGTTAACGGTTTGGCTAATAAATTGTTTTTGAAAAAGTTTGGCTATTATTTTGTTTTAAGACGAAAGGTTTGGCTAATAAATTGTATTTACCCTTCTTTCAAAATAAAAGTTTAACATCAATTTTCTCATACAAATTAATCATACAAAAAACACCAATCTAGAGCATACAAGCAAACCGCAAATGATCAATACAAATTATTCAAAATTAAAGATAAACATCTATAAACAATAAGATTAATTGAAAGCTTCTTCACTCTCCACTTCATAATATCAACTTCATTCTAAACAATTAGAAAGAACAAATTGTACATGTCTCCACAAACATAAAGAATATTAGTTGTTTAAGAACGATATATTATTTAGAATATTAAATATACCGGGAAAGTAATTATATGTGTGTGGGCGGGTACCCATGGGATAGGTTTACCTAAACCCAAACCCAACCCGACCCGGTGAATAGTGTAGCGAGTTTGAACCCGAACCCGACCCAAAACCCGTCAACACGAGTTTTACCCGCATTGACCGGATTGAATCGGGTGGGTATCCATGAGTTCGAATTTTGTTGTCATCCCTGGACAATTCAAGAATGCATGCCTAGAGTAACTGAAGGTGCTCACTCATTTGTTGATGACCTTAGCTAATGTCTCGACTCTCAACTCACAGCTCAGTATTTTTTTTTTCGCCATAAACTATAGCTAACCCATGTTGATTTTGCACTTTGGGCTTTTAGACCACTACCTAGAAGGCTAGAACCGCGCCACGCAATTCCTTCTCGCCACGGCCTTTGACGGCCCCAACCGCTGGATCAGGCCAGGCACCGACCATCCATTTCCTTCGGCTTGGGCTGGTTTCGGCTGATCGACTTTTTCGCCCTGGTTAGTTTCAGCCTCTAATTTTTTCCGGTTTCATGATATGCCACAACAAAAAGTCGCCGGAAATATTACGCTATAACGGAATCTTGAAAATTACATAATTTATGATTACTAATGAGGTTAGTATATATAAAGATAAACCTCGTTACTGTTCACTACCAAAGGAGATATAGATGTGGTTAGGGATGAAGTTCGATTTGGTTCGGTTATAACCAAAAATCGAGTGGTCGGTTATAGATAAAACGAACCACCGGCTCCCCCTACCGAACGCCGAGCGACAAATCATCCTCATTTAATCAACCACCGGCCGGTCGGTTATCGGTTAGTGGTTTTGTTAACCGATGTAACCGACCATCAAAGGGGAGAAGGTGACGACAAGAGGGCGGTGGAGATCGTGCGTCGTCGGCGTTTGCTGGAGCCGACGGGGAGGGAGACGACTGTACTAGTCTGGAGCCGGGAGGTCGTCGGTAGTGGCGTAGCCAGACTTTGAGTTCACTGGGGTTCTTAAAATTTTACTAACACTAAAGTCTGTGTATCTATTGAATTTTGAGTTGATCGGGGTCTTTGGTAAGCTAACATCGTCGAGAATATGTGGTCCTAAACTTAAAAGATCGTATGAAACCCGATGTATCTAAAGAATTTTGTTGTCCAATTTTTTATCAAGTGGGGTTCTAGAACCCCTCTCCTCCTCACCTCCCTCCGCCACGGTTCGTCGGGTTCGCGAGTCGTCGGCGGGGTCGCGGGAGGTCGGCGAAGTAGCGGGAAGGGGGAGGGGTTGGGGGTTACGTGCCGTGTCGTGGTCACAGGGACAGTTATCGCCGGCGGCATTGGTGGTGAGGGGTGAGAATGGTTTGGATTTTGGAAGTTCGGAGGCGGTGGGGTTGAATGAGTGGTGAGGGGCTGCGCTGAGAATTGGGGATAGGGGAGAAGTGAGAGGTCGAACCGTCGAAGACAAAGAGGTAGGGTTAGGAGGCTCAATAGTTTTTTTATTTTTGAAATTAATGATAACGATGCTATTTTGATTATGAGCGACATCGTTTTGAAATTAATGACTCGGTTAACCAAAGCGACCAACTCGTTATCAACAACTGACTGTGTTAAATAACCACTGGTTTCGGTTAGCTTCTAACCGACCGGTTATCGGTTAAACCAGTCGGTTAATCGCTATCAGAAAACCGACCGGCCACCCCTAGATGTGGTAGTGTTTTAAAAAGAGGATGAAGTTGTTTACGCTAATCATATATGGTCAAGAATTAAGCGCATGGCTATTTTCGTTATTGATTCATTTTTTTATGTTTGTTTCTCCTGATTTATTTGATATCCATTTGCACAAATATGCAACTATTGTAAAATCGTATTGGAGGTTGGGCCAAAAAAATTCAGTGGTAGGCTATTTTATGCTGAAACAGTGGTTAATCATGGTTCAATCGTTTCGTACCGCTAATTGCTAAGTACCGCCAACCGATTTAGTATCCAATAGGAGATTTTTCTGGTCTAACCGCCAGTATGATATGATAAGATTTGTGAAGACAGAAACTTTCAGCCTCAACCCTGGGCGATAGGCATCCTAAATAACAAGATTTTGCGACTTGAAACCTGCAATTATAAACATAGGCTTAGGTTCATTATTTTCTGCTCACACATTTACAGTCCACAAAGTAGACAGAGGAAGAAAAAGAACAAGGTCGTCCGCCCATAAGTTCCAAATGAAAAAAAGGAAGAAAGGAGGAAAAAAGAAGAACACAACATTATATAATAATACTAGCCTATAGCCCGGCCCGTTGGCCGCATTTGTTTAAAGAAATGGAGTTACAATATCTATAATGATAGTGTCGAGAAATGAGTCTTGTTTTATATTATCATAAGATTGTTGCAATTTTGCAATTCGTTGAAGACGAACATGTAATTTGAATGAACATTCATAATAAGTTAGAAATAAATTTGAAGATTAGCTAATCACGATAAAAATAATTACATAAAATCTTACTAATCACAAATCTAATCTAGTTGAGTATTACGACGAATAACATGCAAGTTCAAAATAAGAAAACTCAAGACATTGTCTCATTGTTCATGTCATGGTACTCAATTCAACAAAGGCAAAAATAATTTCACCAACACAAGTTCACAATAACCAAATGCATCGTTCCCGGGACCGACTGTGACCATGACTTCAAATGTCTGTTCTCCAAGCATGTTCAGAAGGGCCATATAGTCAGCATTGACAACATCTGCATGACTGAATACAGATCCAACAATCGTTCTTAACTGTGATGACGGGAAGACGATGTCAACACCAATGAAATCGTCCTCAATTGTGAGGTGTACGAAATGGATTCTGGATGCAGGGGACCAGGACGTCGTCAAATTCGTTACACGTCCGGATAACAGAAAAGAGGTGCCCTGATGTAAACACATAAACAAATATTGTCAAAGCAAATCGATAAAATGCAGCATGCCACAAAAGGCGTACGATTAAAAAGAAATTTATTTGAATAGTTACCTGATTTTCGACATCCACTTGCAACATAATGAGATCGATGGTGTCGGCACGCTCACAAATTTCAAGAGCATCATCATATTGCAGATTAGCAATAAAACCATGTGGAAGCCTATATATTGGACTGTAAGTTTTGGCACTAAGTAGTGAAAAAGAATCGAAATAACATGATGTAGTATTCGTTGGATGCATGAGCAGTACTTACTGGTTGAATTGAGGTAGGCCCGCCATATTGAATGCAATTCGCACGGTGAATAGAACCGAAGTGTTTTGTATGGGAAGTAGTAAACGGAAATTGTAACATGAGAGCAAGTGGTATCTCCATTATATAAAGGAGATAAAGTGATTCTAAATACTTAATTTATTTGGCCGCAGGGATGACGTGTGTGTGGAAAGTGTGATAGTGGGGGGTGGGGGGGTGGATAATTGGACAAATATGGTGAGAAGTAGAAAATATTCGGTTACTGGGCTCTAGAGGTATTGGCTTAGTGGTGGAGTGGAGAAGGATACGTGTAATCATGGGTGAGTGGAGAAGAATGCGCCCCAAAAGTAGACACCTTCACCATTTACAGTTCATGGCCGCCTCTGCAATCCCAAAGCCCCCACCCTCCCTAACAATATTTTATTAAATTGAATGCTTAAAGTATGATTAATTTATTACTCTCCCGTAACTACTGAACGAAATGAAATCATTTTATATAGTTAATTTATAAAATAATTATTATAGATAAATGACAAGAAAATCACGCATATAAATTGTGATAATTAAAAAAATGGTGCTATCAAGGTCGGCTGCTCATCTTCGGATACTGCAGCAAGGTTAGAATCCTCTCTTAATTATATAAAAAAACACACCTCTATTTTGAATGGCGGGGAATGAAGTATGTCTGGGAGTTAATTTAGTTTAGTTCAGTTGCGACTATGGAAGTTCTTCTTTGTATTGCAATATAACGGTCACACTCGCATACCCTTCAGTAGAGTAAATTGAGGTACAATTAAATATAAAGTAGTGTGCATAAATCACATTTCATATAATTGGCTGTTAAAAACAGGAAAATAATTTGGACAAATTGAGAACTCAAGATTCAAATTGTAACGACCCGATTAATTTGACAGTATTAGTCCTCAAATCGAATAAAACATAATACGTCAATAAACCACTTCTCAAAAATCTCAGTGAACACAATGTTATGCATAGTCTTCACCGGTTTACCTTGAGAGTCACAGCTAAGAATCTTGAGTCCCCCTTTCCGACGTAACTCGAGACATAGCAACATACAACTGTCCATGAGAAAATACTTGTCTTTGCAAGCAGATGCCAACGTGATTTGATGTTTGACCTTGACTCTTGTTAATTGTCATTGCATATGACAGTGCAATTGGATATTGCCTTCGAACCAGAGTGAAATTTAAGCTCTTGTAGTGGACCGATAGAGTTAGGCGTGGTAAGAAAACTGTATCACCAACATGTGTCCCGGTCAAAATTTGGACCTCAATAAACCACTTACCTAATCTCTTAACGATCATCCGAGTTCCATTGCAAAGCCCAGTACTCTGATCCAGATTTCGAAGCAGAATAACAGGGCACCCCAACTTCAATTTCAACTCATGTTCCGGAAAATTCCCAATCTTTAAAGAGTTCAAGAATTCAACTGTGTAGTCCCCTTCTTCAACATGCTGATTCTTGGCATCAATCTCTAGCGAATCCGAACTAAAATAAGAAACTTCTTCACCAGGAAATAGACCCAATACATAATTGTTAATGGCCGCAACAGTGTCATTATGAGCGGCTAAGATAGCTCGCTCAACCAAATAGGTTGACATATTTTCAGTGGAGAGTAACTGACCATATATTTCAGCAACAATATCAGGAATTAGATAACTGCGACGGGGAACACAAATGTGTAGAGGTATCGGGATAATTTATTCTCCAAAAATATTACTATTTGTACCATCACCAATTTCCAAAAGCCATTTGCTAAAATTTGAGATTGCTAACCTGGTCGATGCTTCAGAATGAGGCAATTTTAATCGCATGTTCTCGGTTAGCTTCAATACTGTCATAGACCGCCACAAATAAGATCTCTTTATGGAAGAATTAACAATTTCAGTCCGTGTACCCTTCGTGATGATAGGTAATGTCTGTCGGAAATCACCTCCAAACACAATAGTCATACCTCCAAAAGGCTTCAACTCAGAATCAACATGCTTAACTCGGAAAATATCCCTCAATGTCCTATCTAGAGCCTCTATGTTGTGTTTATGAGCCATCGATGCCTCATCCCAGATAATAAGTGAAGCATTGAGAATCAATTCAGCTACCTTAGAACCTTGCTCAATATTGCAAGTTGATTTTGTATCACAATCCAGGGGAATGTGAAATCTTGAGTGTGCAGTTCTTCCACCGACCATGAGCAGTGCAGCAATACCTTCTCAAATCTTAATTGCTCACAAATTGCTCGCCACAAAAATGTCTTACCAGCACCCCCAAATCCATCCACAAAAAAGCATTTACCCTCATTGGTATAAACAGAATGTAATACCATATCGTAAGCGATTTGTTGTTCTCCATTCAACGGTCTACTATGTCGATCCTCAGAACAGTCTAAGTCATCGGGTCCATAATTCATCTCCATATCTATCAGCCTGTTAACCGTATGTGAACGCAAACACTGATCGGGAACAGGCAACCCAGGGAAATCTACTAATGACTTCGAAAATCTCTCCATCAATTTGTCAATATGAATAAGGCACAACTCCTTAATTTCATCCTCCGACAAATTCAACTGGGGTAAATTCAGCTCTCTACGTCGTGAATGCAAAATGCCTTCACTTAGTAATTCCCAATTCTTTAACCAAAAAGAAGTCACATCAGCGAGAATTTTTACAATACTATATAGTATTGGTGCTATAGGATTTTGTCTTTATGGTACAACTTAAAATTGTACATTTACGTTATGGTTCAACTTGAGATTGTACCTATACTTTTGGTACAAATTCTTTTATGGTACAACTTGAACTTGTACCTTATGTGATGGTACAACTTTAAGTTGTACAGTTGTACCATAACATAATGGTACAAATTGTTTGTTGGTACAACCTAAACTTATACATTTAATGTTATGGTACAACTTTAAGTTGTACATTAAAGCACCAATACTATATAGCATAGTAGAAGTGCTCCACATCAGCCACCTGACAATGAATAAGAATTGTGACAAAAAGTTTTCTAAGTTTATAACCAGAAGCCCAATGCGAAGCTTCTTGTACACAATCATTCCATTCAGAATCTCCTGATAACAGTCCCCGAGCATAACATGCTTTTTGGAATGTTTCATATACCACCCCATTCACTGTTCTAATATCATCATAAGAACAACAACCCCTAACAACATGCAATAGCATTCGCAAATAGTATCGCTCCTTTGCGGATGGGTAGCAGTAACATAATCTAGCAATGCAGGTACCTTTTTTGCGCTGCTGCCACTTATTGTATTTTTTATTCCATACATAATATTGTGGCATCTCTGGAAAGGTATATTTCCGTGCATCCATTGACTGAAGATTGAGATCCATCCATGCTAACAACATTGAGGTTTGGGAACTGCTAGACTCAACCGCTTCCTCCACGTTAGAATCAACATTTGAATACACTGTATTCTCACCAGGCAAATGACAGGACATACGGAGTACTGTTGGAGAGTGAGTGTATATATCAAACCTAAAAATTCTCCAACATGCTTCTCCCGATGTGATGTAACGGGCATCCATGAATGCCTTTATCTCATCGATTTGCACAACCGTAGTTCCACGATTCCGACCATCCATAGCCGAAGCTGTTTGTTGTGCAGCTACAGTGACCATTGCACGATCCTCGGGTTTGTTGATGTACTTAAACAAATATTTCACAGTCCTATAGAAACATCAAATAAAACCAAGTTGTAGATGTTAGATAGGGAAGTAGGAAAAAGTTGTATTACATTTTTTCTTAAATGTGACTTGTATTAAATAAGAAATCAAAGTACAGAGAACAAAAGGCAACAAATGGATCACAATAGCTTATCCAAGGGGCAAAAAAAAAGGAAGGAAAACACAGCAAAAAATATTACAAAAATTACAGAGTTGCGGGAAGAAGTCACACCAATAAGATAACACTGGGTTTATAAAATAACTAAAAAAAGAGAAATCGCACAAATATTGGTTTGGTTTTTATTCATCTTTGGAAATTAAATTATAATTCATATGCATGCATAAAGTTAATAATGAGTGTAGCATATAAATATACATATAGCCTGTCATTAAGAATCTGAGTTTGGTAATATAATAAAGGAAACAACAACGTCATATAGATAAATACGATTTACTTCAGCCATACCTTGTCTTGTTACAATATTCAATATTGATATGCGCTCCAAATCGTAGTAACAAATATCGATTGTAGGGTACAACCCATCGATTATCCAGATCAACCCCGCCACAGTTGAAAACTCTACCATTGTTCCGCCGACGATATTTAGCAAACCCAGTTTCATCAATAGTTGTTTGAGAAGAGTATTCCTTGGGGTAATGCTTACTACATTTCCCATTCTTCATGCACACATTATTAGGACGTACTGTACCACACGGGCCATGCATCATTGAACTTGTGACAACTGCATACAGTTCAGGATCAAGATCAGGATCTGGAATTTCAGCACATATTATGGAATCAATAGCCGCAAGACCATGGAATTTATTCTCCGAGGCCAAAAAAATCAATATGTGTGCATGAGGGAGACCCCGCTTTTGCCATTCAATTGCTTTGACATATGTACAGCAAGATGCAAATAGTGGAAAAGGAATATTAGTTCAATGAGGTAAGAGAGTAATGGATGAACATTAATAGATAAATAACGAATGAATAAGCACACATACATGCATTGATTTTCCCAAATATTTGTTTCTCGCGAATCTCTAACATAAACTCATCAAGCTTGATTTTGAAAACTCTGGCGGTGATGTCAGCCCGGTCAGGATCTTTGCCACTGTACCTTCTAATCAAATCAACCATTAACTGTATCCCTGGCCAGTTAGAATTGCAAGTGAATGTTATAAACAAATCAGGATAACCAATCCACTTGCAAATAGCCATCGCATCCTGAAAATTCTCATACTTGTATCTTGGACTACCTGTGTGTGAGGCAGCTAAAATAACTGGCTTCCCAGAAAGCTTGATATCACTATCCCCTCGCAAATAAGAATTCAACAAATCCTTGTAGTAGTGTCCTCTTAGCTTTGACTGATGGGTACGCATCCAGTCTAAGCGTTCAGCCTCAATTAATGCAAATGCATTCACCATATATTGTTGAAACAATTTACCAGATAATAACAGAGAATTCGACTCCTGGAGACGGGTTTGAAGACGATATGCATAGAAATCACACTACGTTATCATTTTATCTCCAACACGGATATTAGAGCTACTGTGACTATAGCTAATGCAGGGATGCCACCCATCCTCCCCATATGGGAATAAAATTGGATATTGTAATGCCATCAGACTTGGATGGTATACGCTAATCCTTTCCATTTCTGAACCCTTCTGTTGAACAATTATATCTGGAGAAAATGATTGCTCTCCTGTTTCATCTACAATCAATGCTGCAATCTCATTCGCGGAGGGCAAATCATATTCTCTACTATTAATTTCACGCTTAGCCAATAGTTTCAGTTGAAGCTCCTGGACACCAGAGTTTTGTATCCTATCTCGCGCAGAACGAAATGTACGTACCAGGATATTATTGTCATCAAACATATGCTGGAGGCCTTCAACAATACACTGGCGCAACGGATTCTTGGCAGGATCAGTGGAGTAAAAGTCCATACGATTCTGGACCTCGTTATCTGAATCGTGAATGTAAAGCTGTGCAAATTTCGGACTATCCCCATCACCAGGAACCAAACATCCTATTCGATGATAAATCTGACCACCGATTGAATATACATAAACTCCACGACCATCATTAATAGAGTGATTGACTTTACCTCCGAGAGAAATAAAGCAAAAACCCCATTATAGGCTCTGATGTTAGTACGAAAGTGACGCGCTAATGGTGTATCCCCTTCAAGTAGAGTTTTAAGAAATTCGGGCACATCTCTGCGGCGAGGCAATTTCACTTTACCATGTTTGCAACATAAAGGAAATGCAGGCAACACATCATTCCGTGTAGATAAAGTACTCTCGAACCGCCACATAACTGCTCCACAATGTTGACACGTACATGAAGGTGGACCAATATCAAAAAATTCAACCAACGGAAGACCTAGTGAAATAGATAAGTAATATTAATAATTTTTGTCACAGTAATTCATAAATTGAATGAGTTTGAGAAACTGTCAATCCCATGTACTCGCGCTACAATAAACACAATTATTAAAACAAATATTTCCTAGGAAAGATAGATTGGTATACTGCTCATTGTAATTAAGAATAACTCAAATTTTAGGAAACACCAAAGTTTGTTCATAACACACAAATTTGCCGTTGCCAAATCTAAAAACAATCCACTATTTGCATAAGGTCACATGAAGCGTACATCACTAATTTATATACATGACATAAATGGGTACATTATATTTTCTAAGACCAAAATAGGGAACAAAATATGTTGACCATAACACTAAAACATATATCCAATGTACAAAAATTGATCCAAAATGTAGATGAACCATGTAAGGTATAACAGTGCCAATTAGAATCGACATACTTTGATTGACTTCTGTAGGAAAGAAACTTCGGCCACGTCTCTTTCTATGCAGATGAATACGTCGAAGTAATCGACTTTGATTTTGTAATAGAAATCTAAACTGACACTCCCAAACTATGAACAACACCAAAACAAATAAGTTGATAAAGAAATCAATAATGAGTTAACAATACCGAATAACCTAATATGTAACACTTGCTACAAAATATAGCAAACAACAACCTTGTTGTTCAAAAAGTAAGCCCCCTCCTATGAACCTTCTGTTTCAAAATATGATGTCGTCTCTTACGGGCGACTTGGGATAGCATTCGCCGAAGTTGAGAGAGTTGGAATTGTAAGACAGCTTCTTCTGCAGAATTTAAATATAAAACCCATGTATTACTCATTGAATAGATGAACTAATTAGAAAAATTAAAACACAGAGAACACACCTGTCTCAAATGCTTCTTCCTCTTCAGCAGATAAAACACAACGTTGGTACTGATCTTCAGGATGAATAAAAACTGCTCGACGTTTCCCTAAACAAATGAGATTTCAAGGGAAAATATTAATGTCAATTTGCATTGAACCAATTTCGTGGTAAACCATGACACTCACATGGTACAGACGATCGATAAATCTGTGGTTCGGCAGATGGGATGACATTTGCACTATCCATATTTAATTCGCTAATAAGCTGACGCAATCTAAAATACGATATGGTTGTTCACAAAATCAACTTATAATAGAACAGGTGCTACAGATGATATCTCTATTTATTTCCATGAATGCGTTGCCATATCCATCTCTTTCAGTATTCTTTATTAGTAGTATTGCTCTTATGTAACAGCACAAGTGACTTACTGTTTCTCTAGCTAAATACCTATGTCGTTGTTGAAAGTAGAGATTCTGTTAGAAAGAAACAGCAATTATATATACCCATTTGGATGTGTTACAGTAGCATGGGTTTCATAACTTACGCAAAATACATTACCAGGGTAAGCAGTTCTCGGGTTAGCAATATGCTGCAATAACTCTAAAGCCTTAACAACACAGCCACAGTTCCTTGCTTTAAGCCGATATAACTCTCTGCTGCAACCACAACCCATCAAGGAACATTACCAAATCAAACAATGCAGACAACGCATGTGATGTCAATGTGCAGGGTTAAGGAGTTGTAATAAAAGAATGACCTTTTATACAGGGGAAGCCCAGAAGAGAAGCGATTCGCTGCTGTGTAGCTGGTACCTACCCCGATGTACCCTAACGGGAACGAAGAATCGTCGATTGCATAAAAGTGATTTTGAATAGGGAATCCACGCAGAGGAAGACACCTATTGGAAGCTATTCCTGGCCACAACAGAGAAATCGATCAGAGAGGATTGAGAAGGTATGTAGTGGATAGTAGTGCCAGTGCGCCAAATTGTGTAACAATAAGGAACATGACAACATGAGAATTTGGGGAAGCAAATGGTACCCTGCCTTTTCGATTCTATTTGTTGGCTGTAAGTTAATGAGGGGGTAATGTAGTTTTGGGCTTGGCGGCCAATAGGGGAAAGCAAGAGACTGAATAATGTCGAATGCGTGGGAGAAAGCAGAATTTTAGATCTAGTTTGCGGAAGGAAAACCTAAACCTCAACCCATGATCACCAGATACATATAACCTCAACCGACGATGAAGCTGCTAGGAAGCTATTTTGCAGAAAAGGAGAAGAATGGACCGGAAACAATGCACAGAGAGGTTTGTGTAGTGTCAGTGACAACCACAGCGAAAGCATCATGACCGAAGAGGAATAACTACTTAGCAAATGAACTACGATCAGATTCAAGCGGAAAACATCACATTCTGATTTCCACGATTCGACCCATTTACACCCATTTTCTCAGGAACCAAACAGGGATGAAAAGAAAATTACGGAACTCATAATTCAACAAAACCCAAGCAAACAATGATGAAACAGAGACACAAACTCAAACGGCCCATCATCACAAAGCATCCGATCTATCCTTCAATCAATGAAAAGAAGCAACGATTCCATTTCAATGTAGTTAGTAGTAGTGAATTCCAGAGCAAGCAGACGAAAAGGTAAAGAAACTTTTTGTTCTTACCTCTTTCTCTCTAGAAACAGAAAACAGTTGAAGAAACAAAGCTGGGCGCTGTGATCTCAGGGAATCAAGATGTGATTTTGGAATTCCTTGGTGGGGAAGATTGAGATTCCTGTGGATGGATGGGTTATTAGAAATAGCAGGGAAGTGAGCTTGGGGAGTGAAAAGTTGGTTTCGTTTTAAGTAGCTTCTCTTGAAAGTTGGCTTGGGCAAGTTAATATTAAAGTGTTGAAATTGGCAAGCAACTCAGGGTGTGAATTTTCTAAATTGTTCAAATCTCAAATTGGAAGAACAGATGAAAAACCACAGTGCAACGCCGATACAACAGGTAATAAGGGAAGATGATACAAACCAAAATAACCCACAAACTGTAATGCTCACCAACCACAAAGTAGTGACCAAATTACGAATTGAGAAGAATCATGTATCAGGAGGGATAACCTTACCTCCTCAGAACCCCAAATTCCCGTTGCCTCCAAACCCTAACATAAAAATCCATCGCAGCCCCTAATCGATCCAGTAGGCGCAGGCTTCGCTAGGAGTCACCTTCGACTCCAACTCCAACCGCTTCTTCCCACCTCCGATTCGTCCGAGCGCGACAGTGATTACAGCGGCGGTCCGAAACCTCAACTTCGGCTCCTACGGCTTCTTCCCACCTCCGATTCGTCCGAGCGCGACGGTGATTAGAGCGGCGGTCCGAAACCTCAACTTCGGCGCAGGAAGGCTATGTCTCCACGACGCCACACCAAACCTCCTTTCAAGAGCTGTCCTTGATCCCCGACCACCTTCCTTCCTTCTCCCTTTCACCTTTCCCCCTCTCTTGATTGCAATTGCGATTTTCTTTCCGCCGTGAATGTCTTCTCTCTCTTAATAACAGTAGAAAAGGTGGGCTTATTTCAGCAAAATAAAAAACAAATGCAAATTAAATGACAACGTGGCCTGGCAGGAGAAAAAGGTGGGTAGTGGACAGTTTTTGGGTTCTGAAATCAGGCGGGCCTCCTTTTTTTTCCCGCTTAACACACTCTGCCACATCAGCTTCCTAAAATCACTCTATGGGCAGGGAATTTTGAATGGGGGGTGCAGTTTTACTTTTCAGCTATAAATTATACTGTTGAAACGGGACAATATGAGGTTTTAATTAGAACCGTAGATCTTCGGAGCAGACAAGTAAACTACAAAAAATGTGTTGATTTATTATTATAATAGTTTTGTCAATGTTTATGCCGAAAAAAACTTTAAAACATAGAACAATATTATGTAATAGAAACTCAAAAAGTTAAATGAATTATCATAATAATTTTTTCCTACTTTGTTTCCTTTTGCGGTTGCCCTTCATCTTTTTTTCTTTATTTCCATTTTATCTTTTTCATTCAACCCTACTTAGTAAATTATTTATATGTATTCTGATTTGTATGTATGTATGATTGTATAATGATTCACCAACCGGTGTATAACGATTATTAAGTTAATCAAGAGCACTAAATTTTTTGATTCAACATATTAAAACATCATCAATAAATAGCTATCATCGCATATTGACCATCATAAAATGAATCAAATTTAAACGAACAAACATGACAATGTAAAAACTAAAACCTAATATTGTAGCCTATGATTAATAGCTTCTGTACAGTCCCAACTCCCAAGTCCTGACGCCCGACGAGCTCCCAAAAAAGCAAAGCCCGCAGCAAAGCCCGACCCGGATCCTAGTATTAATTAAGTGGGGAAATGACAAAAAAATATGACTTTATTCTTTTCGGGTGACTTTTTGTCAACGTCGGTTTTTCAATTTCTGAAAGCTGAGTGAGTTAGAGTGTTGGATATGTGTTATGAAGGATATGTTCATCGTAGCTGTACTTACAAAAAAATTGACCTAAAAATATAATTGTAAAGTTGGTGATAAATAATAATTATGTTAGCTACAAATAGAATGTCCCTTATATAATCCACAAAATGGGAATTCTTCACATGTCTCTTTAATTCGTAATTCATATTAACTTTTTTGCAATTTCTTGTGTAGTGTTCAATCTATTGTTGTCTCAACAAATAATAATGGGTTGTGTTTCATTTGTAATTTATTATATTTTGTCCCTATGTCTCCTTTACCTTTCTAACTTATTGTGTTATGTTATAATTCAGATGTGTTAATTATTAGCTCATATGATAAGTAATTTTTTTTTGAGTTTATAATTTTTCCTTTTTGTCTGTTTAGTATTTTCTTTGGACAACAAGAATTTCTTTGCAAAATTGTCCTCATGAAATTTTTTCTTAATTTTTAGAATCACTTCATAATCACGATCATCATTTAGCTCTTACAATAAAGATCAAATGATTGTTTGAAGAAATGAGTGATAAAATTCTTTATGTGGTTTTCTTGAAGTCGAGACTAGTCCATCAACATAAATTTCGATAAGTTTATCTCAACGCTTACCGTCAATATTGTTATTGAATATCATAAATTTCCTTTCACCATTACATGTCGCACCTCTTAATTATCGCCCCCCCCCCCCCCAAATGAAATTCCTGGCTCTGTCCCTATTAAGAACAGTGGCGGATACATGACATAGTAGAGCACTATGCCGCATTTCATTACAAAATTAGATACCGCAAATAATAATAATAATCATAGTTATTTTTACAATGTCAATTGTACACTATAGTATTTTAGTGAATTTATCAATAATGCAGCCTACATCCATAGCAATAGTATACTCTCTTTCAAATAAAATAGTTAAGCAATTGGCTAATCAATTTTGTTGGGTAAATCAATTTTGGGTAATGTCTATTTTTTTATCCAAACCTTTTATAGATCTTTTATATTATCCAAACCTATCGAAATACTAAGAATTAGCCAAATGTTAACTTTCAGTTAGCAATTTTGTTAGTAATTATATTGACGTTGCAACATGATATTGACTTGGAAGAGACACATGAAGGTTAACATTGCAAAATTTTAATATTTTAATTAAGAAAAGAGATACAAAATTATTAACGATAACGTAAAATTGGTTAATATTTTGAGGCATTACGAAAGATTTAGCTAATTAATAACATTTTAATAGGTTTGGATAATGTAAAAGAATTTGAAAATGTTTGCATAGAAAATAGACATTACCCATCAATTTTCACATGTTTCATTGTTGAAAAGGTTATCTCCGTAGTAGAGCCGTTGAACGAGCAACATTAGCCCTAGATAAATCAATCTACTAATCAATTTATATTGTGTGCCATTCCTAAGTCCAACGGTTGCTCTAGTAACTTTTCAAAGGAACAAACTTCATATTTCTTCTAGCATTTTACTTTTTAGATTTTTAGACTGTTAGGTTTCATTGTTTATTTTCTTAGATGAAAATCATTGAGCTAGAAATACTATGGGCTAAATTTAGAGTAGTGATTTGAACATGCTCATCATAACTATTTTTCTAGTTACACACAATCCTATTACAAAATAACACTAGGTCGAAATGTCTAAAATTGTTAAATTCATAAGAGCTAGACTAGCTCCGGATCCAGAGGAGGTGGCCATTAGGGATGGGAATTTGAACCCTCCCCGCCGGGTATTACCCTACCTGACCCGCGATGGTGCGCGTATTACCCGACTGGCAATAGCGTGGGGCGGAGCGGGGCATGAGTATCAACTTTCACCCCGCCCCACCCCACCCCGTTCTTAGCCCATTCTAGGTCAATTTCTTACGCCATCACTACGGGAAAAATGACCTCTTGCAACACTCGAATTGCAACACTATTTAAAAGTGTTGCGTTAACTGACAAACGACAACACTTTTTTTTTTGGTTATGTATTGGATAGTTAACGCAACTCTATTTAATTATATGTTGCAATTGTTCTCTTATACCCAACATATATGTCAACAGTAAAATTGGGTTGCCTAATGGTATAATTATACAACGCTTATCAGAATGGTGATGGAAAACATAGATTCATATTACACGTTTGATGTAAAATACAATTTAAAAGGTGAGTCCAAATTACTGTGCCGGGCTGCCGGCTCATAGAACATAATGGTCAACAATTTAAAATAACAATTCAAAATTTGATAACAAAAGGAAAGGTAAACAAAAAAGAAAAAGAAAACCCAACTTCAACATAGGAAATGCTCCCCAAATGCCACTTGCCAGGTATGCCAATGGCCGATTGAGTCCCTTTTCCACTGCCTCTTTCAATGTCCCCATGCGAGGGAATCATGGGAAGTTATCTTCCCAAACATCCCGCTGCCAACTCAGTATACTGCTTTCCTTGACTGGTTGTACCTCCTAAAGGACTCTATCCAACCAGGAGCCCTCACTCATGTTATTTTCCTCTGCTGGAATATCTGGAAAGCTAGGAATGAGTGTGTGTTCAAGAATCGGATCCCTTGGCATCCGAACGTTATTTTGCGAACTTACAAGGAATTCACGGAATGGACTAATTGCCCGAGGAGTCCCCCCAATGACTCTCCTTCTACTCAGCTCAGGGGAGCCCAATCACTCAATTCTCCACCGCCAAGCAATCACAATTTTGTGATTCACTGTGATGGGTCGTTTTTAAACGACTCCCAGCAGGCGGCATATGGTGTTGTGGTCACTAACCACCATGGACAAGTGTGTGATGGGCGAGCTGACATTCTCTTTTGTTCCACCCCACTCGAAGCCGAAGCAAAAGCACTTCTGGAAGGTCTCAAATTAGCCCAAGAATATGGATCTGAATGTGTTGTCCAGTCAGACTGCCAGCTGATTGTCAAAGCTCTCTCGGAGGAGCCAAGAAATTGGCCTTGGCGAGGTGCGGCATGGTTTGGATCAATGGTCTCAATCCTAAGAACGAATCCTCAAGTGAAGGTCAAGGCAGTTTCACGAGCTTGTAATGTTAGAGCTGATTGGGTAGCACGATCACTTGCTAGATCCTCCCTACCTGATGACTGGATTAGTATTCTTGACCTAATTTCGGATTTTCTTTGATTAAGTGTAATCTCGCTTTTTTTCGAGTTGGAAGTGGAATAAAAGGTGAAAGTTTATTGTAAAAAAAAAAAACTTTACCAAAGTCTCGCTACTTCCCTACCCAGAACTCCCCGCGCACGACTTTACTTCCCGCGTGTTCATCAACTGAAAATCGACAAGCAGCAAAGGTCTGGCCAGCAACCAGGAATAAGCCACCATCAATCCTCCTCTGATATTTCTCCCCTCAACATCGACGGTACGAATTCGTCCCCCCCCAATCATCAAGAACCCTCCTCGAATTCCTCTCTAATTGTCGACGGTGACGCCTTGTTACGGTGGGTTCTCCTTAATCATTTCACCCGGTCTTCTGTAATTATTATAATTGCCGTTCTTAAACTACATTTTGTTTCTCCGGCTCAAAATCTGAAGATGGTTACGGTAATTTTAGTTTGTTCTTGAGCTTCTTCTCAAGAGTGTTGCCATACTTACACTGAATGAATTGCAACCAGTAAATCATTCAACTCGTTCACTACTGCAAATGCATCCCATTAGTTGTTTGGTGATTGCCTCTGTTTTCAGTTGTTTATCTGCGCTGGGGCTCTGCTTTTGCGGTTACAGCTGTTTCTGGCTGGGGCTCGGTGTTGGGTACTGTCATTCTTTTGCCACAGCGGAGCTGTACCTAATCTACAGTCATCTTGCAAAGTCATTAACTCTGCTGCGTTGATATGCTTATGTTTCTATGACAGTTTTTTATAATGTTGACTCACTAGTATTAAATAAGAAACAAGGGAACAAAGTTCCAAACTTGCCAACAGATGTGAGCTCTGCGGTAAAGAGGAGGAGAGTATCGATCACATTTTCTCCTTTTGCGAGTTCGCTAAGGACGTGTGGAGTGCTTCAAGGAGGGTCGGTGGTCTTTATGCAGGTCCAAGTAGAGACATTGTATCCTTGATCTGGGAGTGGCCTTCCTGTCCTGCCTCCAGTGTTGACAGCTGGGTCTGCTTCGGGTTTCTTCACTCTTTGTGCTGGCAGATTTGGCTTGAGAGGAATAGAAGAGTCTTCAAAGGTGCCCGTCGTCACGCTAGGATCGTCACTCGCAAGGTGCTGAGGGATGCTTTGGAATGGGCAATGGCGTTTGGGAAGGTGGATAAATCTCAAGGATTGCGGTGGGCTGCGGAGAATTTGCAGAACCTCTTGCCGCGCTCGTCCTCCTCCTGATGATCGCTAGAGGTCTCCTTCTCTGTCTGGGATTGTGGTCTCTGATACCTGTTTTGGTTTTCTAGCAGGATTGGCCTGGTCCAATTAGCTAGGTTTCTTGGCTCAGTTGTTTCTTGTTTTCTTTTCCCCTTTCATTGTTTTGTTTATGGTCTTGTTCTTCCCTTCTTCCTGTCCGTCGCTGTTGCTGTTGTTTTGTTTATTTGTTTTTTTTGGCCTCTGCTCCGCGCTGTGCTGCTGAGCTGCTTGGTTCACTCTTTGTGAACCTGTGTCTTGTATCTTTTGGTACTGCTGCAGTTTTCCTTTTTCTAATTCAATCACCATTATAAAAAAAAAAGTTCCAAACTTGAGGTTTACAGAAGCATAGCAGAGAGATTGCAATTGTGAGACTATATGTGCATCAAAATGGATGCTGAAGTTTGCAGCTCATTCATAAGTGTGATGGCCTCTCTGCTACCTGCAATCTGTAGAGTAAATCCATACACACCCTCGTTGGCATTCCAATTCTACACTAAGCCACAAACCGAAAACAACTTAGCATGATTCTGATCTTTATATGGCTTCTCCGCACAGATTTTTCAATGCTTCTCATAGTCAGCTTATGTTCCAGAATTTGATAGATTATTAATTATGATTTGGACATTTGCTTGTAGACAGGGGAAAGGGCCCCATGGATCTCCAGGTTGGCCTCTGAGGTTTGCCAGTTTGGGCAGCCATGACCTGCATTCTGCTGAACGTGTAGTTAGTGCCAATATGTTCGTATGTTGTGGAAGGAATTAAAATGCTTGCCATCACCTCCATTTTTCATTAACCATCAGTTGTGTATACGTCAATAGTATGGCGCAAGCTTAATTGTCATGAATGTTGCTTTTGATCTTGTTTAATGGTATTTTTATTAAGAATTGCTATTGAAACTGCAGCTTTCGGCTGGAATTGCAGCTTTCCTCATTGTACTTATTTTGTCCTGGCCTTAGTGTGTAAATTTACTAATCCAAGTCATTCATTTTGCAGTTTATTTATTGAAAATGGACAAGAGGGGTGGTTGTCAAAAGCACGAGTGAGTACCTCCTATCGTAATGGAGTAGAGAGTTTTCTGAACTTTGCATTTGCTAAATCAACTGAGGGGAATGAGATTTTGTGTCCCTGTGTGAAGTGCAAGAATATGTTTTGGCAAACCAGAAATGTCGTCAATGAACACCTAATTTGTCATGGATTTGTGAAGAAATACTTTACCTGGATTTTCCACGGAGAGAATGAAGTTGAAGATAGTGACAATGATGATATGGTAGAAGATGATGATATGTATGGTCTATTAAGTGACCTTGCAGCTAGTGTCGGCCCATAGCCTGATGGATTGACGAAACACTTTTTCACTCTGACAGAAGATGCCGACAAAGAATTTTATCTGGGCTGTGAAAAATTTTCCAAGCTTTCATTCAACATTCGAATATATCTTCTAAAGTGCCTTAATGGATAGAGTAACTCCTCTTTGATTTTCCCAACATAGGGACAAAGGCTGTTGGTAAGAATGCTCTGCACTTAGTTTTTGTGGGGTTCTAATAAAAAAAGATGCTAAGTTGAGTGCCAAGAATTGGGATGAGGTTGAAGAAACAATTGGTGATAAATTGTGCTCCTTAATGGAGGTACGATCAATCATTTTCAAAATTTTCATTTTTTGTTAATATTTTGCATATTGAACTATTCTCAAGAATCTTATACTCTTGAGTTACTTTGTTTGTAGGAGAAATTCAGGAGCAATTGCAATGAGAAGCTAAGATCTTTTATATTCAAGAAACTGAAAAAATCATATTCAACTACGCGGTACAACTTAAGCAAGAAATTTCAAGAGATGGATCAAAATGAAAGGGAAAGTTATGTTTCTGACGGCATTGATAAAGAAGATTGGAAGCAAGTTGTTGTCAATTGGGGATCAGAGCTTTTCAAAGTAAGTGCACATTTTAATCCTTAAAATTTTTCCTTCTAAGTCTTTTAGAATATGTTTATTTGAATTTATTATTAATCCTAAAATGTGAGCTATACAGAAAAAGAGTGAGAAATAAGAAGAATAGATCCCATGTGAAAGTGAAGAATGTGTGTGGATCAAGATCTCATGATGAAGTTGAATTTAATATGGTAATGATCTTCAAGTTTTAACTTCTAAATTTATTTTATTTTTTGTTACCTCATATCACATTTTTAGTTTTGTTAACACTTTTTAAGTTGAATAATGAAATCGAAATCATAGATAGATCCAAAAACTGGTATTTGAAGTATGTTGATGACGTGTGGTGTACTAAACATATGAAGAAGAATGAAGAAGGAGAGATGATATGGTGCGATGAGGCATCAAAAGCAATTCACGTAAGTAAACTTTCACAGACTTTTTCAAAGCCTTATATTTATATACACTTCATTCTGAAATCATAAAATAGAATAATTTCTTTTTCTTTTTTACAGGAAAGAATAAAAGAGATAGTCAATCAAGGAACTTCTTTGTCTAACAAAGAGATAATACTTAAAGCCAAGGGCAAGTCCTCGTCTCGACGTGTTAGGCGGGAGAAAATTGTTGTGGTTGGGGAAGAAGTTATAGTTGGGATAAGAAATGAGATCTATTCAGAGTTAAACCAACAATTTGAGGTCCGGCTAGCAGAGCTGAACAAGAAATGGGAACAAAGGTTTGCTGACCTGCAAGCGCAACATGATGAAGACATTATGCAACTGTTGCGTCCAAAAAAAAAGGATGATTTATAAAGATCAACAACCTCTCATTAGTTTTAGATTTATGGTTTTGATTGATTTCAAATACTATTTAGAATTATTAGTAGCCAAATTTGAGTTTAGAATTTCCCCCCTATTATCTAGTGAATTTGATTTTTTTTTATTTTGGTGACCATTCTTGTCACTAAATATGATTTTTTTTTGTCACCAATGACTATTCGTATTTTAATTTCATGTCACTAAAGAAGCTCATTAGTCGTTGACTCGCTATGACACAACTCCTAACAATGGCCAAGTGTAACCAATGGAAGGGACTGCAGTATAGTGGCTCAAGTAATAAAGATCGAATCCACGGTTCTCTAGAGTTACTATTACTCAACTTCGGTTCATTATCTAGCAAACCAGATTAAGATGGAAGAACTAAAACTACTCTAACAAACTACAGTTAAAGTTAATCTGATTATAGGTTGGGAAATCACTTAGGTATGATTCCCCCTAGCCACTAGCCAGATTAATGATTGAGATTTCTAACTTGTTTCACTTTCATTCACAATGCGGAGAATCCCTGACTAGACCTTGAATCTCGACTAAAGGATCAAGGCCCTCTTGAGTCGATTTCCTAGAGGGACGTATCCTTCTCTAGAACAACTGATCAAGGCGTTCTGAACTAGACTCCCTCTATCGAATGAGGTTCTCAATCAATACAAAGCAGTGAATCGAGCCTCGACTAAAGCAATCGATCCAATACTATCAATCTATGGTGCTCTATTAACCTAATCAGGTATTCGCTCTCATAGGATCAAAGCAGAATCAATAATCTCGACTAAAGCAGAATTGAATCATGAAAACGAGCATAGATTGAATATGAACTCAAGATTATCAAGTAGGAGTACTCATACAATCATCCAATCAAACAAACATAGCTAGGGTTCCTCAAAACCTAAGTGAAGGGAAGTTACTCCATAGAGAAGAGAGAGACTGCAGTAAGAATCTTCAGATGATCAGTCTTCAAGTTCGGGCTTGTTCCTCAAGCTTCCAAGGCGAAGAAATCCTCCAATTCCACTCGAAGAATGCCCTCAAATCGTCCTCTCTCTCTTTGGTTCGTCCCTTGGGTGTTTGGTATCCAAAACCCAGCTCCCCCTTGCAAAAACGCACAAAACAGGCTTTTAACTGCCTGCATTCGCGATCCCCGGTCAGAATACTCGGTTGGGTATTTCGGGCGGTGACCGGGGATTGTTGAAACGCTCAATCGAGGACAAGGGATTAATCCCCGGTCAAGGTCAAGAATACCCGACCGGGGATTTATGCTTAGTGCCCGGGCCCCTTCTGCTTCTCAAACTCTCAAAATTGATTTTCCCAGGTCTGCTCAGATTAATACCCAGCCGGGTATATTTGCTCATGGCCGGGTATTTTGCTCCTCCAGCACACTTCAACTCAAACGTGCTCTTTTACCCAAAACTCGTTTCTTCGCTTCGATGCCAACACCAACCCCTGAAATATGACATAAACGCACAACCTAGCGTGAAATCGGCTTAAAACACGAGAATCAACATCTCAAACGGCTCAAGAATAGGGGTAAAAACATGTGCAATCAATGGTCTATCAAATTCCCCCACACTTAACCGTTTGCTTGTCCCCAAGCAAACCTAACTCAAACCAATGCAACTCTCCAGACCTCTATAGCAACAAACAACCCCGATCGTCGGTAGAGGATTTCCTAGATCATATAGCAGCTTGCGAGGTCAACTGGTCACACCATTCACAACCAAGGACTCATTGTACCGGGATGCTCTTTCACTTCATTTCACCGTTGGAACCCCTCTTTTTTTTGCACTTTCATTTACATTTTTTTGTCATTCACTTGGCGGGGTTCCAACTGCAGTCTTTTGCACGGTCGACCCTTATTAGTTGAGCAAGAACAATTTCTGTACATCTGGTGCTCGCCAGATTACTTCTTTTAAATCCTTTTCCTCAACTCGTGTGGAGGGTCAATGAAATTAAGGGGGTCAGAAGCTCTATCCGTGCCCTTAAAAACACATCCTCGAGTAGACAAACCGTTCAACGGGTGGAAGTTTTACTTGTACTAGAGACAGCTTAGCTTCACCTTGTAGGAGTACCCCACTAAGGATCACTAAAATCTCTTCCAAAACCCAATTTTGTGCAATGAACGGTGCCACACACGCTGGACTTACCCCATGTTTAAGATTTCAATGATTTCGACATGGAGGACCAACTGCTTTTCATTTCCCATAGAGCACCCTGTTCGATACACGAGTTCATAACACAATCCAATCAGAGTCACCATTACCACATGAATTCAACGGTCTTAACTCCACTAATTTACAAAATCAACTGGCACAACAGAGAGCTAGATAGGAAAAATCTTATACTTCAACATCCTCCATAGTGCTACACTACCTCCCTTGGTTGCACATTACTGTAGAGACTGTCAATTCAAAGCATACTGAGCAGGCAATTTGCAAGGAAACACGTACTTGGAGCCCTCAAATTTAAACATTTGGACAGTGGACTAGGCTCCAAGCACACAAACAGCCACACATTCACACGCATACATAATCGATCACCCCCCACACTTAAGCACGACATTGTCCGCAATGGAGGAAAGATAAGGAGGGTAGAATGAAGTTACCAGATCAAGGGTGAATGATGGTGGACGGGGTAGACAGTGCATTCTAGGAGGAGAGAGTAGTCGGAACACAAACACCACACAAAATCTCACAAAGGTTGAGTCATTGACTCTAAAATCAAATAACAAAACTGACTCAACCGAGGAGAAAAAGGGAAAGAAATGCAAACCGACTGGTTGTGTTGCCTCCCAACAAGCGCTTCTTTCACGTCGTGAGCCGGGCGATGGCTCCTAAGTTTCGGTCCACCCCAGAACCTCTTTGAAGTTGAGGTTCTCGTCGATGAGGTGGAGTCTCAAGTCACGAACATGTGGTATGAAAGGTGATGGAAGCTCGTGCACTTGATGCAGATGAAGTCTCCACCCTCGAGACCTCTTCTTCTCTTCTCTTGTCTCATTGCCCCAAACCAGATATGACAACGTCGATTGACCAACATCGCGTCCACCAAGAGGGACCGATGTCGATGTGGCCTTGGTCTGGCAAAGAGACACTGCAAATGGGTCCTTGCTAAGCAGTTCCTTGAAGTTTGGTGGAGAGATCACATGTAACTCATGGCCGGTGCAAGCCTCTTCAACCTCAACTTCGTCCTCGGCCTGGACGCCAATTGCTTCTTCAACCTCCCTTCCTTCTTCATGTGGTATCACCCCTGGGAAAGGATCAAGAACTCCTTCTGCTTCATTTTCGTCATCCTCCACAACTTCTTTCTGCACCCTTTCTTGCTCTTCTTCTTCTTCCAGCACGGATTGGAGGGCAAGTCGCCAAGCAATTTCTTTGATGAGATCTTCTTGCATCTCCTCACTCATGCCAGTCTCTTCAAAGCTTATTGTGGGATGTGGGAAGGTGTGGTCGGCTACGACAGGACATTCCTGATCATGATCATCATTGGAGCTCTCCGTGACAACTTCTCTGTGCTCCACAATGTCTTGGTAGCCTTCGTCTTCCTCCTCCTCTTCTAGTATAGTAGCCGAAGGGTGATCTTGATCAGGCTATGCATAAGATTTCTCAAGATCATCGAGGCTCCTCTTAATGCTCAGGAGGATCTCCTCTGTTTCACGATAGGCCTGGGTACAAAGATCCATCCTGGAGCATGATCTTTCACTGTCTCGAGCAAACTGCTGCATGAGAAGCCTCAATTCATAGTTTGGATCTGGTTGTGGAGTGTAGCATGGCTCTGCAGAATGGCCCGTGGATGCCGCCATGGGTAACTCCAGCTCCGATGGCCCTTCTGGTTGTGGGAGAAATTCTTCTTGGTAATGAGGTTGTTCTTGATATTCCCAGGGGTCTGATTGTTCTCCGTAGTAAGGGGGTTGGTACTGGAACCTGAATCCAAAGTCTTCTCCCCCTTGATTGCTCTAGGGAGTCTCGGGGTAATACCACTCGGATAGTGGTGGATACCCCCAATGGTTGGAGAAGCCATGAGGATCCATGACTCAGATATGCACCAACAAAAACACAAACACCCAAGTGAAAAGCAAGGGTGGAAAAGAAAAGAAAAACGCTAGAATAACAAACTTATGCCTTTCCTAATAATCTAGAAAGTCCCCGGCAACGGCGCCAAAAACTTGACTCGCTATGACACAACTCCTAACAAAGGCCAATTGTAACCAATGGAAGGGACTGCAGTATAGTGGCTCAAGTAATAAATATCGAATCCACGGGTCTCTAGAGTTACTATTACTCAGCTTCAGTTCATTATCTAGCAAACCAGATTAAGATGGAAGAACTAAAACTACTATAACAAACTACAGTTAAAGTTAATCTAATTACAGGTTGGGAACTCACTTGGGTATGATTCCCCCTAGACACTAGCCATATTAATGATTGATGATTTCTAACTTGTTTCACTTTCATTCACAATGCGGAGAATCCTTGCCTAGACCTTGAATCTCGACTAAAGGATCAAGGCCCTCTTGAGTCGATTGCCTAGAGGGACGTATCCTTCTCTAGAACAACCGATCAAGGTGTTCTGAACTAGACCCCCTCTATCGAATGAGGTTCTCAATCGATACAAAGCAGTGAATCGACCCTCGACTAAAGCAATCGATCCAATACTATTAATCTATGGTGCTCTATTGACCTAATCAGGTATTCGCTCTCATAGGATCAAAGCTGAATCAATAATCTCGACTAAAGCAGAACTGAATCATGAAAACGTGCATAGATTGAATATGAACTCAAGATTATCAAGTAGGAGTACTCATACAATCATCCAATCAAGCAAACATAGCTAGGGTTCCTCAAAACCTAAGTGAAGGGAAGTTACTCCATAGAGAATAGAGAAACTGCTGTAAGAATCTTCAGATGATCAGTCTTCAAGTCCGGGCTTGTTCCTCGAGCTTTCAAGGCGAAGAAATCCTCCAATTCCACTCCAAAAATGTCCTCAAATCTTCCTCTCTCTCTCTCTTTGGTTCGTCCCTTGGGTGTTTGGGATCCAAAACCTAGCTCCCGCTTGCAAAAACGCACAAAACAGGCTTTTAACAGCCTGCATTTGCGATCCCCGGTCAGAATACCCGGTCGGGTATTTCGGGTGGCGACCGGGGATTGTTGAAACACTCCGTCGAGGACAGGGGATTAATCCCCGGTCAAGGTCAAGAATACCCGACCGGGGATTTATGCTCAGTGCCCGGGCCCCTTCTGCTTCTCAAACGCCCAAAAGTGATTTTCCCCGGTCTGCTCAGATTAATCCCTGGCGGGGGTATTTTTGCTCATGGTCGGGTATTTTGCTCCTCCGGCACACTTCAACTCAAACGTGCTCCTTTTGACCCGAAACTCGTTTCTTCGCCTCGATGCCAACGCCAAGCCCTGAAATATGACATAAACGCACAACCTAGCGTGAAATTGGCTTAAAACACGAGAATCAACATCTTAAACGGCTCAAGAATAGGGGTAAAAACATGTGCAATCAATGGTCTATCAGTCGTCAAACCATTAAATTTGTGACGAAACATGTTCTCGCAATTAATAGAAGTGACGACGCATCTTCTCACTGAATAGAGTGTTGTAGCAATATGTGTCCTTAAATCTTGTCACAAAATGCACTCATGTAGGACATACATTATCGTTATTTTTGGGGCATACCCGTGTCATCATCTCTTGTCACAAAAGAAGGCTGAAAAGATAATTTTATTGTCAAAATAGAAATACATTCGTGATAACTCAGTGATGCTTCACCATTGCTTTATTAGTGACTAGCAAAGTTGTCACAAACGCTAACCTTTTGCGATGAAAGGTTGGTCACCAATGAAAGGGATTTGCGAAGTTCGTGCTGTCAATTTATCACTAATGATGCTTTGAGTGATTAGTAAAGTTGTCACCAAATATATCCTTTTGCAACAAAATATCGGTCACAATTGACGTCATTTTGTGGTACGTACGGTGTTTTCATGATAACAAAAATTGTCACAAAATGATGATTTTGTGAAAGTTAGATAATCACAAAAGTATATTGTGAGTGACAATTGAAATTCGTCACACATAGGGGACATACGTGACAGTAAACTTAGTCACAAATAGTTACTTTAGCGACAACCGACTCGACCCTAAATCTTACGAGGAATTTCACAATGTGTATTTGTGACATAATTATGGTCACACATGTATCTATCCATGACAATTAGACATGTCACAATGATAGTTTTCGTGACTGGACTACCTCGTCACAAAAAGAAGTTTTATTGACGATAATATTGTCACGCAAGTTCTTTTTTTATTTACGAACAATGTTTTTACAACTGAGTTAGTTATTCGTGACGATTTAAACTCGTCACATACACAAATTTTACTGTTGCTAAAAGTTAAAAATACCGTTGCCCATTTTACAAAAATGTGTTGCAAAACTTGTGAAACGTGTTGCCTAAAGTGGTGTTGCGTAAGAGGTAAGGATACGCAACCCTTTATATTTGGGCTGCGAAAAATGGAAAAACAGTTGCCTATTCTTTTTGAAACCCCCACTATATGAAACCCTACCAAAAGTGTTGCGATAGGTTTTCGCAACTCTTTTAATACATAACGCAACACATTTGTGGGAGTTGCAAGAGGCCGTTTTTCCCGTAGTCCATCCATTAATATATCTCCTATTTTTTGCTTTCCTTTAATTAGTTAGACTTGATCTTTCAACTAGATAGACTCAATTACCCATTATATTATCACTATTATTCATTCATGAAGTATTTTCCCCTTCGTTTTATCATAAAAAGTAAAATTTTGCGTGTATTTTTTCATATAGCATGTAAGAGTGGGTCGAGCCTTCCCGCTCCGTACCTACAAGTATTACCCGACACATAGTAGCGTGGGACGGGGCATGGATATTGAGGTACCAGTCCCGCCCTGACCCATTGCCATCACTAGTGGCCACCCCTGCTCTAGATGGACTAACCTAGTTCAAACTAAAAAATAAAAAAGGTTACAAACCAGGTACAAAATAGTAAAACAAACGCATTTATAATTTTTAATAATATTTATATTAAATATTTTTTTATGAAAATAAATATTTATTAGATTTTTTGTCTGGCATGAAAATGAAAAATATTTGTTTTTTAATGGACAGCTCAGCTATTTAACAATCAAACATCACAGCTGATGACCATGTAGGACAGACTTAAAGGAATTGGACGGTTGGTGACTAAAGATGAAATAAAGTGAAAAATCAATTATGAATAAGAACCGAAATTTTTTCAGTGGCAAACATGAAACATATTTATAAACTGATTGACCAAACATGTAGTTAATTCTTTTAAAAACTATAAACAAAATTGATTTTGTGAAAGTGTGAGTTGTAGGGTTGTGAGGTTGTCGACCTTGTTTAGCTTGTTGATTCGGATGAGCAGGTGAATTGAGGGTTAATGGCCCAGTTTAACTATGATATATGAAAAATTCATTTTAGTATTTAGACATTTATAAATTCAATAAAATCTAATCTCATATAACGTATAACATTACACAAAAATAACAGTTCGTACTTGGATTCAAGATATAGTGAAAATTCAACACACTCATATAACATCAATATTCAAATGTTCAACTAAATATTCAAAAAGTAGGGTTAGACGAAGGGAAAACCCCAAAAAGAGGTGGAATTCGCAAACCAAAAGGAAAAACAATACTGTGTGACCTCCGATCAAGAAACCTTGTGGCGGGTCGACCTGCAGGTGTGTTGCACCCATTTTTTCATGGTTATGGGTTAATACGGACTAACCCGAGAATTGACCCGTGGGTTAACAACCTTGGCAAGCTAGCTAGCCCCCGACCCGTGAATCCGAGTATGATACAAGTAGGAACGACAATTTCGACCTGACCCGTTTTACCCGACCTGCGAGGTAGGGCGAACATGGGTACATTCATCGACTCGACCTGTCCTGACCCGTCGCATTCTCGACCCGTTCTTGTCTAAATTAAATGTAATCTTACTCAATTTACTTAATATTTTCCTTTTCTTGCATCATATTTTAGCTAAAATAAAGTTATAAATTAGTGAAAGTCTCAATTTCTCCAATAATTTAACTACATTTATCATATTATGGTTTGTTTCTTGGTCTTATATGGAATAATTAATTTTTTTAATATTTTTATACAAAATGCATATTCACTATGTCCACCTGCCCCAACCCACACACAATGATAAATTACATGACCTCGACCCGACCTGCCACGAAACGGGTATTGGTATCAAGAAACCCGCTCCGGACTTGCCAAGATGCAAGAACTGCAATAACCCAACTCGACAAAATAATACTAAACAAAAATTCTATTTTCATCATGTGTGAAAATTGGAAACACAAATACACTCTCACTTTCAAGGAAACAGAGAGACGAAACCTGAGCGGAAAAAGAAGCTCTGATTATGCTTTACCGGGTTCTTCCCCCCTTCCTTCTTTTCTGTATATTCCAAATCGGCGGGCTGACCGTGGCTCTGCCTGTCGGCTGTACGGTGTTCAGATGATGCATGTAACAATGCTATATAGATAACCAGAGACTCCAATTGAGTGGGAGAAGACCAAGAAAAGGAACAAAACAAACAATATGACACTGCTAAATTTTGCTCAAGTGGATCAGAATCGTCCTGCTTCTTCGACTTCTTGCTCCATGAAGCTCGAGAGGAAAGTTGTGGAGAAAAATAGACGGAACCATATGAAGACTATGTACTCCCGCCTCTACTCTCTCCTCCCCACTTCTTGCTCCAATCAGGTTCCCATTTTAATCCAATTAAACAATTATAAGGGTTAGTTAACTTAATATGTTTAGATAATCCGGTTAAGACGATGGAAAGTAAATTTTCTGCAGGGATCAGCTGCTGTGGGAATCTCATCCTCGCCGTCGCCGGGATCAGGAGTTGCTGACCGGATAGACGTGGCAATAAGCTACATAAAGAGCATGGAATCGAAGCTGAAGAAATTGGAGGAGAAGAAAGAAAGTCTGGCGACGAGCAGAAAGAGACTGCGGAAATGTAGTAGCGGTATATATTGTAGTGATGGACCGAAGTCAAAGGGGGCGAGGAGATGGTCGGCGGCGCCGGAATTGCAGATCCGGCAAGTGGGTTCTGTTGTGGAGGTGGTTTTGACTAGTGGGTCGGGTCGTGATGAGTCCATGGTGCTGTTTCAGGATGTGATCCGAATTCTCGAGGATGAAGGCCTTGAAGTTCTGAATGCTAGCTTCGCTGTAACTGGGAATTCCACTTTCTTCTCTACTGTTCATGCAAAGGTACTTACTTCCCAAGTGCGGCCTAGTCGGTTACACATACTTTGGGATTCTGATGGCTAATTATCGGCCTCATTCTTTGTTTTTCCCCCCTATTGGGTGTAGATAGAGGAATCTTGTTTCAGCTTTGAAGGAGCAAAAGCGTCGGAAAGGCTGCAAAGGTTAGTTTATGGGTCTGTAAGCGATCAAGAACTGGAGGCAGAGTTATGGGACCTGGGTCCTGGAGATTCATCCTGATACCTGGTAGCTGCTTCATATATACTTGTAATTCCTTGATAGCCTAGACAACCATTTATCTTTATAGTCCATGTCAATTGAATTGTACTGAAGAGTATAGCTTCTGTAGTTTCTGTCTCTGGGATTTCCTCTCTCGGTCTTCTTTCCCCGGAAGAGAGAAGATACGGCAGAATGTCTAGTGTTAAAATGAAAGCAAAGAACAAGAACACCAAATTTAATATGGTTTCCCTGATCGACAGAACTAGTACACGGGAGAATCAGAGCTCTCCAAGTCAATCTTAATATCTTGTTACCCACTATACACGAGTTGCAAAAATATTTATAGAGTTTGGCTAAACCCTATAGACTAAGGACTTCTTATAAAAACAATAAAATAAATAAAGACTAAGGACTTATTGTTAGGAAATCACATTTCCTAATAATGGTATGGGACACGTATTTTAACAATTACTAGAAAAGTCCGCTCACTGCGTTTCGCGTCAAGCGAGCAATGTGAAAGGTTGTATGTAATTGTAAGAGGAAATAAACTATTACGTAAGGAACACAAATTCAAAAAACTGCAGGTCTAGCTCCCATTTTAATTGTTGAGACTTTATTACTGGGATTCTCTTGTTCTTCGATGAATACTACTATCGCGATCCATTCCCCCACCTTGCAGGTGTCCTCGAGATCTACCAAATTGCTAAAGAGATAAATAAGAGAGCAAAACTAAATACAAACAATGAAGTTATTGAGGTCACAAAAAACCAAAAGGCAAGATACACTTCCATAGTCATAACTTTCACGTTTGTGTTGGGTCCAAATCGTTGTGGCCAATCCTCTTATTCAATCCCTAATTCTAATCCTCTTCAATCATTGTTGCCGCCCACCCCTTCCGCTGTGCCGTCTAGATCTACTTTTCAAGATGAAGAACTCTTCCGAGGATTTCGATGCGGCGAGATTGTAGTGCAGACACCATAGTCGGCAGGAACTTTGTTATGTGGAGGGGCATTGGGGGGCATGTCCGGTGGAGGAAGTGGAAAGGACTATTGGCTGTGGGGCCACTTGTCTTTTTGACTACGACGATGGTGAGAAACAAGGGGATTTTGGAAAAGAGAGGCGGAAGACTGGACTTCCTCGCCGGGGTTCTGGGTATTGTGATGAATTGACGGCGACGACAAAGCAGAGGACGTCGCAAGTAGCCAGGTTCTTGTCGTGAGAAGAAGATATCTTTAAAAATCGGATTTGACATATATAAGATATTCTTTTATTTAAAATGTGATGTGGCTGCCATGTGGCATGGGAGACATGATGTGTCGTCTAGGTGGCAGCTAATAAGCTTAACGTTCATTTAACTGACGGAATAGTTGACGGTGTTAAAGTATTTGACGAAAATGGCTAAATTAGTCCAACAAGTTTTAAAAATGTATCTATATCTGGTATTTCTCCAAAAATGGCTATTATTGTCACAAACGCGAAAGTTATGGCTATGAAAGTGTATTTTGCCAAACTATAATGAAGGAACGTATCATCTTGTGTCGTTGGTTCAGATGACACTTATGTTCTTTTAATGGAGATAAATAAAATTTTCAGTTGTCTTCGTATTCGAACTCGATAGAAAAAGAGATAAATAAGGCGGCAAAAATCAAATATGGACTAAGAAGTTCGTTTCGTCAAAATTCTTGAGAGATAAAAATAAAAGAAAAGGAAAAGAGATATAAATAAAAGTGGATATTGCAAATGAAAATAAAAAGAGATTTGAAAGGGCCCACATGTACATTATATTATAACTAATGACCTTAGAGTTGATGTTATTTACCATAAAAGCTCTTAATGAATAGTAAAAGGTAGAACCATGGCTTTTATATAAGGATATAGCTATTTGATTAAGTGGGCTAATTGTAAGTGATCCAAATTAGGAGCCCAAATATATCTTGTACGTGATATGGACCTAAATTTGTGGAAACTCAATACTTACACCTATGGTTTTATGGGAGCCCATGGTGGTGAGTATATAGGGAACCTTGAGATTGTGGTCCCCAATACTCCAAGATCAAAACATTCTCTTCTTCTCCACATCAAGAAGGTGAGAGCTCTCCTATAGAGGAACTAAAGAGCCTTGCTTGAGAAATGTCATGAAACCTCCTAGATTGTGCTCTATTAGTATCGTCCAGTTCAAGATCATTTTCCAGATTCCGTATCAAGCTCTTGATGATCAACAACATGATCCAGGTATTTCTACAAACCTTTGATAATCTGACAAGATGATAATCCAGTGAATGGCATATATTAAGTTTAGATTCATCTCACTTATGTGTAAAATTACCTAATGGTACTAATATTTTCAACACCATCCCTCAAATTAAAGTTGGGTACGTAACATCAATTTAGGTGATAAGTACAAATGCATGTTGGATGCTAAAGCCTTAGCCAATAAGCTCTGCCATTTGACAATCAGTGGATAAATGACTCAAATGAATTCTTTCTTCTACAACCAGCTACCTAATGTAATGTATCTGAACCTTTATATGCGTCGTCCTGTTGTGTAGTACTGTATTTAGTGATATCTGTATCGCACTAGCATTGTCACCACATAGTTTCATGGGTATGGGACAATCAACACTCTATTCTCCTAGCAAACGTTGTAACCAGATCATCTCTGAGCTTACCTCAGACATGGACCGATACTCAGCTTCGGTAGATGATTTCCAAACTCGTTCTTGCTTCTTACATCTCCATGAGATAAAGGACTTTCCGATGCGTATGCACCATCCTAAAGTCTAGCACTTGGTATTTTGAAAACCAACATAATCTGCGTATGCAAAGATCTCCAAAACTGTCTCTTTTCTGATTAGAAAGAAAATTCCAACATCTTGAGTATGCTTGAGATATCGAAGAATCCTGTGGACTGCATCCAAATGTTGTGCTCGTGCTACACCCAGATACTGACTCACAACTTGTACATGATAGGCAATATCTGAACGAGTATGAACCAGATATACAAAACTTCCGAAAAGACTACGATACAATGACTGGTCTTGTATTGAATCCCCACTGTCCTTCCTTAGCTTTAAATTTTGTTCCATTAGAGTAGAGCAAGGTTTACAGTCTGTATACTATGCCCTCTCAAGAAGGTCAGCATTTCTTCTCGGAGACAAAGATACTTCGCGTCGAACTTTGAACCTCCAATCCTAGAAAGTATGAAACGTCACCAAGATCCTTTAAATTAAATGCTTTATGTAGAGAGGCTTTTAATTCATGTATTTCGGCCAAATCACTTTCGGAGATGATCATATCATCTACATAGATTAGGAAGAACACCGCAACTTCTCTCGTATTCCATATAAAGAGAGATGGATCATTCTGACTTTGTTCAAACCAAGCTCGTGGAGCTTGCTTGAGACTATATAAATGTTGAACCAGTTGACAAACCACATCCGAAGATCCTTTAGTGTAACCATGTGGTCTCTCCATGTAGATAGTCTCCTAACCTCCATGCAGAAAGGAATTCGTTACGTCTAACTGTAGAAGATGCCAACCTTTGATAGCTTCGACAAAATATATACAATGAACCGTTTGCATTTTTGCAACTGATGCAAACGTTTCATCATAATCAGTACAATATTATTGAAGAAAACCGCAGGCTACTAACTGTGCTTTAAATCTTTCTATTGTCCCATTGGGGTTCATCTTACTGTACATATCCATCTACATCCAATAACTGACATACCCGGCATCGCATACTCCCATTTTGAATCGCCACAAGCCTGCTCATACGTTGTTGGGGTAAAACATGCTTCTCTAGCATACCCTTAATAGTCAAGTAACCGAATGGGAGGTTGTCCCATATTCGCTCAGTTTAATCGGCTGGGCTGCTGCGGTGAAATCTCTTGCTCATCTTGTGCTTCGTGTAATGAATTACTACTATCTCCAAACGATGTTGAACTTCCCGGATCACCCTACGGCAAACTCGAACTAGATTTTGAGCTTGGCAACAAGGAACTGTCCCTCCTTAAAGTCAAGCTATGAAAACTAGTGCTAGGCGGCAAAGAGGATGAGCTGGCACTCGAAATAAATTTTGTCCCTCCCTTGGTTCCCAACGCAGTGATCTGAGGAGTACCAAAGCCCGGTAAAGAAGTTAACCAATCAAGATCATCTGAATAAGACGAGGAAGGGTCTTGCGCAGCATAGGAAGGAGAATCGTACATATTGTCCTTGAGGAAGAGAACATGGTATGCATTGAGAATTCATTTCCCAAACGAATCATAGAAATACTAGCATTGGCGGCTGCTAAATAATAGCATATGAAGGAGAATAGTACATACATGTCTATCATTGTAGGCAAGAAACACACATTTTACGGTCTTGGGGGCGAGCATATGGCGGTCTTTGCATGGCAGAATAACAAATCACATACAACCAAAGACTCACAAAATGAATAATTAGGAGAATTCGAGTACAAGACCTAATAAGGGGAGCACTGATCCGGGACAAGTGTGATCGGACGATTGATGAAATAAACAATCGTATGAACAACTTCTACAGTTCTACACAATATCCACTAGGAACATGTTAGTTAAACAACAATGCTCTTGCTAATTCCAGAACATGCTTGTGTTTTTGCTCCACTAAACTATTTTGTTTCGAGGCACCCAGATAAGAGAGTTGAGAAATAATTCGCTCGGATTTGTAGAAGTCTAGTAATTCATGTTCGTGAACTCCCCGCCCTCATCCGAGCGAAGAACATTAATTGTCTAGTCAAACTGTGTTTTGATGAGCTACACAAACTCCTTAGCAACAGAACACAGTTCAGAATTCCGCTTAAGAACACCGAAGCATACCACGTTTTATGATCAATAAAAAAGGAGAAGTATTTGAAACCCAAACGCGATGTGAGCGGTGAAGGGCCCCACAAGTTTGTATGAACAAGAATAAAAGGCTTAGCATAGACCGTATCGCTAGTGGAAAAATAATTCTTAGAAGCCTTAGCTTCGATACAAATAACACAATTAAAATGAGATCCAAATGGCTAATCAAACTTCTTAGGCAAGTAATTCTGACAAAACATTGTGAACAATCTTGTAGAATGAAAATGACCCAACCGACAGTACCATAAATCCCAAATCGATTTATTTTTGGACAATTTTAAACCAACAGAATTAACAAAATTTTCAAACATAGACCAAATAAAGAATTGTCGAACGTTGTGTCTTGCACAGCCGAGCCAGCGGTGAGAGTCCCTCGAGAATCCCCATGATTCCTTGGGAGACGGCCTAGCTCGTGTATGACATAGACACGAACTTGCTTACTTCCTATCTCGATCACCATCCTCGTCCTCTGGTCCTATACCACACAATCGGCCGAATTAAACTTAAAATCACAACCGTTCTCAGTCAACTCCTCGATGGATACAAGATCGGGCTGTAAACTTGGAACATATAAAGTTCCCAGAAGTGTAACCGATCATGTAGATAAAGTACCTTGGCCGACGACAGCTACCTAATCCCCATTGGCTACCCACAGATGTAAATTCGAAATAGAGATAACACCAGTAGCAAAAGTCGACGTCAATAACTGCGGCAGGGCATCCTAAACCAACTTTCAAACAAAGTTAGGAGAGAGTGTTGAGCTGCCACCGCCAAAACTGGGAAAACAAGGAGAAACGACATATGTCCCAGACACAGAAAATGCACCACCATGAGTCCTATACGAAGGGAGGCTAGTTGATGACGATCCACCATCCAAAGACCCATGTGTAGGAAAGCAAATTTTCCCACGCTTACTCAACGTGGGACACTCCCGGACACTATGGTCCGCCTTCTTGCAATAATTTGTTTATAACATTGGATTTGAACATGCACAGGTTCTTTACAGTGATGACATATTAACTCTCCACTAGACGGAGTCCCAAACTGAGGTCTATGCGAGGCACTAGATCGACCAACAACAGAAGTAGAGTCTGAAGTCTGATTATCAATATGTGACTAACTGTTAGCCGTGTCTCCTCATGAATCAGCTCAGCAATTCCAATATCAAGATCGGAAATACCTCAATGAATTAAGGAAGCACGAATTGGCTTGAAGTCAGCCCACAACTCCATGAGGAATTGCATGACTTGAGTCCTCGAGCGCTGCTTCTGAACTTCAACCGAGGCATCACCAGACAACAAGGAAGCATTCACCAGATCATATTCGATCCAAAGATGAAGAGCGTGTTTATAGTAACTATGCACATGATGATCTCCTTGAGATAATCCTGCGAGGTCCAACTTGTGTTCATAGAGACGAAAAGGATCAGTCTGAGCGTACGTACCACAAATATATTTCCACATCTCACGAGCATTGGGGAAATTATGAAGACTAAACGCTATTTGGATGTCGACAGACACCAACAGCCAACTGACGACTTGAGCATTGGACGGTGCCTAGTCACCATTCTCATTTTCATCAACATCTACAGTGGGTTGCTAAAATCAGCGGTCAAAACCAAAGACAACCGCTTCCCTTCCACAAAGTTTCTGAAGTGAAACTCCCTTAATGGAAAATTATTTCCATCAAACTTAATAGAGACTGTATCCAACATATGAGAATCCATTCTTATTGAGACTCAACAAAGGAGCACAATCACCAAGGGAACAAACCATAGGGCCCGCAAAGAGCGCACAAAACCCTAGCGAATATCCGACGCCGAAGCCTGCCAAAGCAATTCTAATCCTTGAATCAAAGAGGCTCAATAAGAATGGATTCTCATATGTTGGTGGTGCCAAGCCTGACTTGTGTGTTTCATTCTTTAACCCACTTACCTTCAGATCACCGTTTTTGAAAAGGAACACTAAATCTAGATTGATAGTGGCTTTTGTTTCGGCTCAGTTATGGGACTGTTTGATCTCGGTTGTAGTGAGGTGCCTCCGATTTTGCAAAACGAAAGACGAAAAAAAGGAAACATGTAGAAAAGAAAATCTATAACTACATTTGGATGAGCAAGAGAGCATAGAAGGACATTCGTGGTATAGGCAAGCTCCCCCTAGGTCTGCGGGTTATGATCCCTCAATCATCGGCAGTATACGAGTTTTTGATTTCTCAGATCATCTGATCCCACCTTGTGCCGAAGCAGTTATCGGACTAATGGGCGACAAGAACCCTTCGGATTTATCCCTTAAGGCTCCACGCCGTTCAATCGAATATAACCACCATGTCTGGTCTAATCCTAAGCGACTTGGATTTTGATCCTGCACGTGGAAGGAGTGGAAGGTCGACTAGGCTCTCATTCGAATCCACAAAAGATGAAATAGAGGGAATCAAACATCACAAATTTAAGATCAAACAATCTTATTTAAATCCGATTCATCGAGTTTACATAACCAAAACCCCTAGGTTCACATATGACATACCTACGCAACTAAAGGAACTAACCAGCCATGGGGAGTGGTTCGTGGGCGATCATCGATCAAAACAACATCCTCAAAGAGCCACTAGAATCAGCAACCACAACATAAAAATTGAGGACATAGTGGCCATTCTAGCGTCGACTTCTTCCTCTGGGTTGGTTTTTCTCTAGGTCCGGTGAGTCGCTTTGTCGGCAGAGTGACAACCCTTCCTTGACCTCTGTTCCCTTCCTCCTGATTTCTATCTCTAAAGGCCTATTTATAGAATTTTGATTAGACTTTCCGTGGAGAGAAAACCATAGCTATTGCATCAATCGTCCAATTAGAAAGCTCCAAAATTGTGGCCAACAATCAGTAAGGTCACAGCTAACTTTATGACAAAGTAGATGTGTCACATCAAACGATGGTCGTGGCACCAATTCTGATCATGGGCCGCCATTTTGGGCGCCATTTCAATAAGCCCATATTCTCTTTGAGTCTCGGCTCTAGCAACTGGATTTCAATGTCCCCTTCGGCTACCAAGTGGTTCACTAGCCTGCTCTGACTTGAAAATGCACAAAACGCTACCAAAAGCGTATCAAACCAGTAAAAGCAATCCTAGGGTCCCTAAAACACACTTGAAGTATTGTAGCATGAATTCAATTTATTATTATGATAATTATATCAAATGAATGCACTTTGGATCATAATACGGAGGTCTAGAATAGTCAATTCTATGTGTTATGTAGGGGTGGCTATATGGTCCGGTCCGGTTAAATTGGCCCAAATTGATCCGGTCCAATCCGGTCTTTTTGAAAATTAAAGGACCAAAGATTTGATTGGATACAGTCCGGTCTTGATCCGGTCCAGTCTTGACACGGTCCAGTCCCAACTCGGTCTTGATTTTATATTGAGCTTGTGGGGATTTGAGTGGCCTAAGGCCTGAAAAGGTGAGGAGTTGGTTAAGTTTTGTACTAAGTGCAAAGGTTTGTGACTGTTTATGCAAATTACCCTTAAAGTTTTGGGTGTTGAGCTCTGTTATCCAGTCTTTATCTACTTTTCGATTCGTTCCCAAATTGTTTTTACCTCAAATCTATGCCCAAATATTGGATTGGATTGTTTACTATTCGGTCCCGGTCCGGTCTCGATCCGGGTTATACGGTCCGGTTTCGAGTAAAACCAAAAACACCGGACCAAATAGCCAGCCCTAGTGTCATCAAATAACCTCACTCTCGGCCTAGCCCTAGCCCGCCCCGTTCTTGGCCCATTGTATCTCAATTTCTTACAGTATCTATACATATTTCTCCTATTTTGCCTTTTCTTCAACTATTTACAGTAATTCTTTCAACTTGTTAGACTTAACTAGCCATTTTATTAGCACTATTTTTCATTCATAAAGTGTTTCCCCATTTGTTTTATCGTAAAAAGTAAAAATTTGCGTGTATTTTTTTTTCCAATAACATGTAAGAGTGGGTCAACCCCTCCCGCCCTGTACCGGTGCGGGTTTTAGTTGCCCTCACCCAAAGTAGCATGGGAGAAGGCATGGGTATTGAGTTACCCACCCCGTCCCACCCCATTGCCATCACTATCGCCAATATATTTGTCATCTGACAAAGCAGCATCACATTGGCTTTGAAGCAGGTGCATGGCCCGAGGGACCCTTCTCCATAGTCCCGACATTTTTAGTTTTGGCTAACCAAGGCAATGAAAGCGGCGCAGTAAGCGACAAATTATTTATTCCTACACTAGACCTCTACGATGACATGTATTTTGATCTTAGGTAGTGGATCATAAGAAGCTTACAAGGTAATCCCTTGCACTTAGAAACTTTTGATCCTTGCATTGATGCTCGAAACGAATTTCGTAAGAATGAAATTATTCGTCCCTCACGAGATGGAGTAATTTCTCTTACTCGAGTCATTTTATAAAAAGATTGAGGTGAAGTTTATGTATCTTGATTAGGAAGTATTCATATCTCTGTCCACATAATGTCTTTTGAATAATCTTCGTATGAAGACGAGCTTGCCTAGCCTTTTTGCACACATTGTGCTCTCTATGCTCTGGTGGGTCTATTTATCTTTGTACTATGGTACTTAACAAGCCTTAATCAAGAAAGAGGAGTTTTATCTCCTTTTCCTTGATCGTATGGAGGGTCAGTGAAGTCTAGGGGTGTCGAAAGATTTTTTCGTGTCCTTGAATACACATCCCAAGTTTGCAATCTCATCATACGAGTGACAATTTTCCATGAACTAGAGAGAAACTAGCAAAATCCCGTAGGATTATCCCACTGAAATTTTCTCTTCCAAAACCCTTTTTTTGCAAGGTTAGGATGCTTCACACTTTACCTAAAAAACTTCATTTGCAGCGGCAACATCTTGTAAGCTAGGCTTGTCGTGGTAGGATTTTGAATGTATAAAGCTACATATCGACCCCTTTTTAGCTTTATGCGCAGAAGACTCCTTCCTTTGAGGATTTTGTGAACTAAAAAATGATGGCAGGAAGCACCAATCCGTACTTCTTAAGATGGATCCAAGTCTCATGAAATTGACATCTTTCATAGCCCATACACTAGACTCTCTAAATCACATCAACAAAGAGACTAGCAATTCAAAGTTTGATAAACTTCGAATTTGCTTTCAGGGTGTGTCATTACTCAAAATTTTGAAATAAATGCGCACATGCACACACAAAATCCTTTCCACATAACATATGAACATTCACAAACTCAAGGTCTATAGAATGAAGAATAATCTACCTAAATCTCACACCACACTTTAAATAGGACAATGTCCTCAGTGGGTCAAGCAAGGAGTAGAGAGAAAAGTAGAAAAAGTTACCATTTTTTTTAAATCCATGCAACTCGGCTAGTTCGTTTGATGATTGGCTCCACGAACAAATGAAAAGTGTAAAATGGAGACAACAAGTTTGTCATCTCCTCACCTATGGAAATACCTAAGAGGTTCACCTAATTAGCTCACTTAAGACAATCCAATGCTAGGCGACATGCCACTTACATGTCCAAATTGTTGAGAGTCTATATTGTAACACAAGTGAGGAAATACACAATGAATGGTCATGAGAAAAATGTATGAATGCGTATATGGTTCCACTTACACCCTCACGCCCTAAAGAAGAAGAGCGATTGCCTAGGGCTTACCAAAGCACCTATCATCAGGCTTCAAGAAAGTAGAAAAAAGCGTATGCTTACTAGTGATTAGGCACTCCGCGACTACATATCGCCTCTCTTTGGGGAATGGTGGAGAACTAAGTGACTGAAGTGATTAGGCAGAGGAAGGTGGAGATTAGGTGGAGGAAGGCTATCTAAGGCGTGATTAATCAATGCCTAGGATGTTGAGGCGTTGAGCTATTTCATGGAGGATTTAATCGAATCAAATATGCAACATCTCTCTTCTCTATCATTGTTCTCAAATTTCAGGGTTAGAAGGGAGGATTGTTTTGTGGTCTCTCTCTTTTCCTTACCCCTTCTTCCTTAGTTTGAGCAACAACTCTGTTCGAGGGCATGGTTCTCAGAGGTGCGTCGGTGGCGGACCTTGTAGATGGTGCCACCATTTTCATTTATGGAGGACCTATTAGCTATCCACTTGCTCAATTGAAGATCTGAGACGAACCTAGAAACACATGAAAAAGGGTAAAAGAACTTTTCAATATTGCTTTGATCTCTTTTGATCTCTCTTTTTTATGTGTTATAGCGATGTCCTGATGGTGTGTTGTATGACTGTATCTTGCGAAGGCGAGATGCTGTGTTGTAGCGATTCTTCTTCATGCTAGTGACCTCTACATCAATTGACGGCTAGCTCTATAATTCCTCTATTATAGTATGGGAATGTGGTACCCTCCAACCAGCAATTCTCCAAGGAGAAAGGGAGGCTGGGAATGTCCGACTCGTATAGTAAACGTTCTTGGCCAATTTGTTTATCGATCTCATCTCTGTGTCTCATCTTTGGTTTTCTATTTCTTGGATTTTTCAAATGCCAAGCAGGTTGCGGTCAGAGTTGAGGACCTTAATGGTGAGAGGAGAAATCTCCTAAACGAGTTTGCTATTGTTAATTGATTGATTTGATTGGTTTCCGTTGGCTAATTTAAGAGATCTTATTTTCAACATATGAGTGAAGAAATAGGGATATTAGAGTTTTCAGAGGAGGATACCATCTTTTGCAGGAGAGGGACAATAACTAGGAGCAAGATACAGTATTTGAAGAAATTGAGTACAAGATATATTTAGCTTTCCTCAACAACTACCCTTTCAAGCCACCTGAGATGAAGTTCAATACCACCCAGCAAGTGCACAGGACACACATGATATATTGGGTTTTACTTTGTTTGGTGTTTAGTGTTTATATTTTCTACATTTATGAAGTTGTAATCTTATAATTATTCATTTTTTACTTCCAATGCCTTACCCCGCATAGGCAACGCTTAATCGGGTTAGACGCTAGTTAGGAGGCCAATGCTCGCTTTGCATTTTGCACCTTGACTGTCATGTATCATCGTGATGCACACTTGAAGAGAGTGTCACTAGGAGAAGACCAATTGGCCACCCCACACTTTAGTTCCTTCCATAGGAGCTTAGAATTGAAAAATGAAACTGATGTCTAGCTAGACACCCACACACTAGCTATGTGTCATGGCACAAGTAGAGGCCCCCCTTCCTCGATGCATACACACATAACAAACATCCATTACACGAAGCAATCTTTGAACATTCATCTCATCTAATCTCAACTCTATCGAAACACATAAAGTTAGTTGATGGTGACATCTTCAAGTCATTCTATGATACTTGATACTAGGCTTAGCTTTACTTGCAGAAGTAGTTGATGGTGCCATCTTCAAGTCATTCTATGATACTTGATACTAGGTACGACCCATAAAGTTAGGGTCGACCAACTTTATTGACGATGAATTACTCCACGAGATCCAAATTATGTAGAAAGTTTGATCTTTTATTTTTAACCAATTGGTGCAATGAGTAGAAACAGATGTCCTAAACGAGGTTTAGGACAACCAAACTGCGCCCCAGGCTACCATTTTGGCCACTGTTGTAGGGGGGATGATCATGCTGATCTTTCTTAGCAGACGCACAGTACGATTATATCCATTTTAGAAAATAATATTATTTAATAGGAAAGAAATCTAACAATATTCATTTTTATTAATTTTTTATCTTTTAAATTTTTTATTCATATTTTATATTAGAGATTATTCTAGTACTTTTACATAACCTCTTATATTAAAAAGTACCTTTTTTAGTTTTACAGTCAAACACTCTGATTTAAAAAAAATACTTTTCTAAAAGCACCAACCAAAAGTTGCTTGCTCACCATGGTTGTGACTTTCATTTTTCATATAACCTTTAAGTTGTAACCGATACATCCAAACAATATATAGATTAATATATAAAAGCTTAGGTTGTGAGTTACTATTATTAGTGGCTCTCACACTCCTCCAAATGCAAGTGGGGAAGTTCCAATTCCTTCTTTTACCCCACTCTCCATTCTGCAACCTTTGTGTTTAGTTATTATTCGCTAGGTTTTCGTCTATGACTTTTTGCACATTAATTAATTAATATATAAAAGACTAGGTTGTGAGTTACTATTCATTAGTGGCTCTCACACTCCTCCTAGTGCAAGTGGGGAAGTTCCAATTCATTCTTTTACCCCACTCTCCATTCTACAACCTTTGTGTTTAGTTATTATTCGCTAGGTTTTTGTCTATGACTTTTTGCACAAATTATTGTCGTTTGTGTTTTGTTTGTTCGTTAAGTTTTCGTCTATGACTTTTTGTACAAATCATCATTAATATATTAATTAATATATAAAAGCCTAGGTTGTGAGTTACTATTCATTAGTGGCTCTCACACTCCTTCAAGTGCAAGTGGGAAAGTTCCAAATCCTTCTTTTACCCCACTCTCTATTCTACAACCTTTGTGTTTAGTTATTATTCGCTAGGTTTTCGTCTATGACTTTTTGCACAAATTATTGCCGTTGTGTTTTGTTTTTGTTCGTTAGGTTTTTGTCTATGGCTTTTTGTACAAATCATCATTGATATATTATTAATTAATATATAAAAGCCTATGTTGTGAGTTACTATTCATTAGTGGCTCTCACACTCCTCCAAGTACAAGTGGAGAAGTTTCAATTCCTTCTTTTACCTCACTCTCCATTCTACAACCTTTGTGTGTAGTTATTGTTCGCTAGGTTTTCGTCTGACTTTTTGCACAAATTATCGCCGTTGTGTATTGTTTTTGTTCGTTAGGTTTTCGTCTATGACTTTTTGTACAAATCATCGCATTTGTGTTTAGTTATTGTTCGCTAGATTTTCGTTTATGGCTTCAAATCATCGCCTTTGCCCACTATTTAGCTGCTCATCTCGAAATACTGTTGGTTGAATCCTAAGTTGTTCCCCACAACCGTTTCCCCAGTCCGCTACCTCCAGTTTTGTATCAGGACCAAGTTTCATCCTCTTTAGTATTTTTTTTCTTTCTTTTTTTCATTTTTGTTGAGCATGATCACAATTGAACCCAAACAAATGGGTATCCTAATTTGAACACAAATCATCGCCTTTGCCCACCATTTTGCAGACCATCTCAAAATACTGTCGGCTGAATTCTAAGTTGTTCCCATCATCGTTTCCCAAAGCCGGTACCATGAGTTTTGTATCTGGATCGAGTTTCATACTCTTTAGTGTTTTGTTGTTGTTCGCTAGGTTTTCGTCTATGACTTTTTTTTACAATTCATCGCCTTTGCCTAGCATTTTCCAGCCCATCTCAAAATACTGTCGGCGGAATCCTATGTTGTTCCCTTCATCATTTCCCAAGGCCTCTACCATGAGTTTTGTATCTTGACTGAGTTTCATCCTCTTCTTTTTCCTTTTTGTTGAACATGATCACAATCCGAGATGCTCCTATGCTGGCCCAAAACACGGGCAGGAGTGACAAAAAATACGGCCATGTCCAACTAAAGGCACGACTGTGTTTTGCCCAGGGTCTCCCTTTTTAGGCAGATTTGAGCCAAAGGAGAAAGGGTTCCGAGTTTTAGAGAGACAGAGCAATTCCTAGAGAGAGAAAGCGACAAACCAGAGTTCCCAAGTGCCCTAGCTTGATCTTCATCACCAATGGAGCTCGGCTCACACTTGGAGAAGTGCCGATTGACAACCAGGAGCAGAAAACCATCCTTCACAGCATGATTTCTGAATCTGAGCTTGCTTTTGCTTCTCTCTCCATGGAGTAACTTCTTCATTCATCTGGGTATGGAGAACCCTAGATTTGTATGTTAGGTCTGATTGTATGAACACAAGTACAGATTCTATGATTTGATTATATTCAATTGAGGTTTGAATTATTGAATACCATGAATCCTGATCAACTTCCTGTTATTTCTGCTTTGACCTAGAAAGAGAATATCCGCCTAGGTTGATAGAGCACCCTTGATTGAAGGTGGTGAATTGGCGACTTTAGTCGAGGAGCCAATTCACTATTCTGTACCGAAGTTACTTCGGTAGTGGAGGTTTTGTTCATTAGGGCCTCAATCTGTTTACTCCGGTGGAGGTTAGTCGCCCGCTGGAGACTCAGGTTGAGAGGGTCTGAAGACCTTTAGTCGAGACTTGAGACTGGTTAAGAACCTCCCGCAGTATAACTATCATTAAAACTGAACTTGGTAAATTACAATCCGGCTTAACTGCAGTCTAGGGGGAACCATATCCGGGTGACCTCTCTCGACTTGAAAACAACTTTATTGCTTGCTTTGTTTGTTTGCTTGTTTGAACCTGCACTAAAGTTTCACCGCTAAATAATAAGAATTCGCTGAGTAGTCATCACATCTAGGACCCGGGTTGACATTAAAACCCAAACCCGCTATACTACGCTTTAGGAAGTGGTTACACTTGGCCATTTTCTAGAGTGATAGTAGGAGTGAGTCAAGTTTTTGGCGCCGTTGACGGGGACGGCTAGGTTGTTGAAGAAACGTGAATTCTGTTAATTTAACTTTTCGTTTTTGCATTGTTTGTTTTGTCACACTTGTGCCTTCACGGGTTTGCTTGCTTGACTGTGTGCAGGTAGTGCATGACCCGTAGCCAGTCGGGAGGTTTACTGCCGTTGGATCCGGAGCTTGAACGCACCTGTCGCCAACTTAGGAGACAACAGCGAGCTAGACTGGCTACGGAGGAGCGCATAGATGGCCACTTGAGCAGCGATTCTAAGAAAGAGTACGAGATGGAAGGAGAACACAACCCACACCAGGGGAATCCTCTTCAGGTTCCCCCGGTGAATCAAATCTTGGGGAACAACCCCATACCCCAGGCAGATGGGGGTCATCATCATCCACCGCCGTTGGGTCCCACCTTGGAGTACTACTACACTCCACGGGTTGCTGATATCCACCCTGTCATCCTCTACCCGCCCATTCCAGCGAATAACTTCGAGATCAAGCCATGCTGGATTCAACTCATTACATCATCTGTCCAGTTTCATGGCTTGAAGGATGAGGAGGCAAGGGTGCACCTGTCCCGTTTCCTGTAGCTGACGAACGGGTTCAAGCTGAACGGTATCCCTGATGATGCAATCCGCCTTCACCTCTTCCCCCATTCTCTGGCGGGGCATGCTAAGAGGTAGTTGGAGACCCAGCCCCCATTGTCCATCACTTCATGGGACGATCTGGCCTACAAGTTCGTACACAGATACTATCCGGCATCAAAGACCACAGAGATCCAGCGGGAGATCACTCACTTCCGCCAAGAGCCAGATGAGTCACTTCGTGATGCATGGGAGCGACATATGGGATTTTTCTAGCAGTGTCCCCATCATGGCTTCAGTGATGCATTCACAGTGGGGAACTTCTACAGTGCTCTCTCTCCGAAAAGCCAGAGGGTGATTGAGTCTTTATGCCCAGGAAGGATATTCTTACCAAGACTGCACCCGAACTGAACCAGATGATCTGTACATTGGCAGCCAGAGATCATTCATGGGGGCAGAGCAGCAGAGGCGGGAATTCCTGGGACCGTGGTGTGCACGCCATGGAGACCAGGTCCGGGCTCGAGAAACAGGTGGCTGAGTTAGTGAAGACATTGAAGCAGCCCAACAGTCCTATTCCGGGCAGAGGTTTGGCTACACCTCCAGTAGCTCAATGTCAGTGGTGTGAGAGCTCAAATCATCTGGTGGAAGACTGCCAGGCTATGCGGGAGTCCTCTACTCTCCAAGAGCAGTTGGACTTCATCGCCAATGCTCGGCGTCTTGACCCATACAGCAATACATACAATGAGGGGTGGCGCCAACATCCAAACTTCGCTTGGAACAGCAACACCACTAAACCACCTGGTTTCCCAGCACCAGCGGGTGGTTTTCAGCAGAGGCAGCCTTTCTAGGCCAGACAAGGGTCGCCCCCACAGCAGTAGCCTTACCAGCCTATGCAGGGGCAACCATTTCAGCAGCCCCAGCGTCAGTATGCCGAGCCAGCAGCAGCTCCGGCTCCAGATAATCAGATGACGGAGCTGAAAAACATTCTAGCGGCATTCATGACTACCAGCCAGGCAAATTTCACGAGGATGGACCAGAACATAGCCTCACTGGAGGCAGGCTAGAGGAACCAGGGTGCCATTTTGCAAGATTTACAGAACCAGGTTGGTGACATAGCTCGCCAGATTACTACCAGAACACCGGGGACTCTGCCTGCCACCACTATTCTGAACCCTCGTGAACCTCACTAGCACCAGCAGCTAGATGCCATCACTACCAGGAGCGGCAAGACCACATCGGCTGCTCCTACCCAGCCCACTCAAGACGAGCCACTACCTGCTTCAACACTTCCAGCTGACAATGCAGAAGTAGGGGGGGGGGGACAAGGAAGCACCTACTCCCAAGCCACAACCAGTGGTTAAGGAGCATGTAACCCAGCTTCCTTTTCCCACTCGCCTGCATAAAGACAAGCTAGAGACTGAGTTTGCCAAGTTCATGGCAATGTTGAAGCAGGTCAACATCAGCATGCCGTTCGTGGAGGCACTGTCGAAGATGCCCAAGTATGCCAAGTTTATGAAGGACCTCCAAACCAAAAAGAAGAAACTTGGGGATCTTTCGACAGTGATACTGAGCGAGGAGTGTTCTGCTATCCTGCAGAACAAGCTGCCCGAGAAGCGTAAAGACCCAGGGAGTTTCACTATCCCTCTTGTTATTGGCAACATGCATGTAGGAAAGTCCTTGGCGGACCTAGGCGCTAGCATAAATGTCATGCCCTACAAATTGTTTAAAAAGCTAGACCTAGGTGAACCTAGAGCTACTAGGATGAGCATTCAGTTAGCTGATCATTCCATCGTGCATCCTAGGGGTATCATTGAGGATCTGCTTGTTAATGTAGGTGCATTCACATATCCTGTTGACTTTGTTATTCTGGATATAAATGAGGATGTGGATGTACCTTTGATTTTGGGTAGACCATTTCTCGCCACCGCCAAGGCGCTTATTGATGTGCATAGTGGTAAATTGACCCTGCGTGCTGGTGATGAACATGCTACTTTTTCCGTGTCTGAAAATGGGAAACACTCCCATTTGCATGATGACGTAGATTACTGTGATGTGCTTGCTGATTTTGAGACCGCACTCGCTATAACGAGTGCGGGTACTGACGATGCTCTTGAGCGTTGTATTTTGCTAGGTGAGCAGGCATCGCAGTTGGCCGCGCTGGAGAGTGGCCCATTCCTGGAGGGTGACAGGCTGTTCAAACCGATCTCATCCTCACCCCGCATCACTACCTCCTTGGAGGAACCACCAGAGCTAGAGCTAAAGAACCTCCCTCCTCATTTGGCGTATGCATTTCTACGGGAGGGGAATAAGCTTCCAGTCATCATCAGCTCGACCCTCACACCCGAGTAGAAGGACAGACTGGTGGCCTTGCTGAAGCGGCACGAGAGTGCTCTAGCGTGGAAGATCAAAGATATCCGGGGGATCACCCCCTCCTTTTGCTCCCATCGGATACTGTTGGAGGATGAGATGCGGCCAGTGAGACAGGCGCAGAGAAGACTGACACCGAACCTGGAGACTGTGGTTCGGGCAGAGATCTTGAAGTTGATGGACGCGGGGATCATCTTCGCCATTTCCGACAGCGAGTGGGTTAGTCCCACCCAGGTGGTACCCAAAAAGGGTGGGATGACCGTGGTGCCTAATGAGAAGAATGAGCTCATCCCGATGCGCACGGTGACTGGGTACCGTGTCTGCATTGATTATCGGCGTCTCAATGACGCCACTCGGAAGGACCACTTCCCGCTGCCATTCATTGACCAGATGCTGGAGAGATTGGCGGGGCACGAGTTCTACTATTTCCTGGATGGGATGTCCGGGTACTTCTAGATCCCTATTGCACCGAAGGACCAGGAGAAGACCACTTTCACCTGTCCCTTCGGCACATTTGCCTACCAGAGGATCCCATTCGGGCTATGTAACGCCCCCGCCACTTTTCATCGATGCATGCTCGCCATCTTTGACCGTCTGGTCGGCGAGATTATGGAGGTGTTTATTGACAAATTCTCGGTTTATGGAGACTCGTTCTCTCACTGTCTCCATAACCTGGAACTCGTCCTTAAATGGTGTAAAGAAACGAACCTGTCACTGAGTTAGAAGAAGTGCCACTTCATGGTTCGCGAAGGCATAGTTCTGGTGCATAAAATCTCCAAGATGGGGATCGAGGTGGACAGAGCAAAGATCGAGACTATCAGCAAGCTGCCTCCTCCTACATCTGTTAAGGGGATCTGGAGTTTTTTAGGCCATGCAGGGTTCTACAGGCGGTTCATCAAAGAATTTTCGAAGATCGCCCTGCCCCTGACTAAGCTCCTTGAGAAGGATGCCCCCTTCCAGTTCACTAATGCATGCACAGCGGTATTCACGACCTTGAAGGAGAAGCTCACCCAAGCTCCTATCATGGTTGTTCCTGACTGGTCCTTGCCATTTGAGCTTATGTGCGATGCTAGTGACTTTGCTGTTGGAGCTGTCTTGGGGCAGAGGCGAGATCAACACTTCCAGCCTATCTACTACGCCTCGAAGATCCTAAATGATGCCCAGGAGAACTACACCACCACGGAGAAGGAGCTTCTCACGGTGGTGTTTGCCTTCGAAAAATTTCGTCCTTATCTGGTCTTTCCCCATGTGACCGTGTATACAGATCACTCCGCGATTCGATACCTGATGAGCAAGGCCGATGCCAAGCCTAAGCTCATACAATGGATCTTATTATTGCAGGAGTTCGACATTGAGATTCGGGACAATAAGGGAGCGGAGAATGTTGCAGCTGATCACCTCTCCCGGTTGGACGCACCTCCTGCGAACAACCTCGAGGAGGAGATCAACGACTCCTTTCCCGATGAGAGAATGATGATGATGTACCTGGTGGAGAGTGTCACCCCTTGGTACTCCGATTTTGCGAACTATCTGGTGGGCCAGAAGCTGCCCAAGGGGATGACGACTCACACCAAGAGGAAATTTTTCTTCGACCTGAAGTATTACTTCTGGGATGACCCTCATCTCTTCAGGATCGGAGCCAACGGGATCATTCGTCGCTGTGTTATGGAGAGTGAGATGGAGGGCATTCTATCTCACTGTCATGAAGGACCTACTGGCGGTCACTACGGAGGAAACCGCACAGCGAGGAATGTGCTACAGTCGGGCTTCTATTGGCCCACGCTCTTCAAGGACGCCGACACCTTCGTACGCAGGTGCGACCGATGCCAGAGGTCAGGTAACATCTCTACCCGTGATGAGATACCCCAGAATGTGTTTATAACTTGTGAGATTTTTTATGTCTTGGGTATCGACTTCATGGGCCCCTTCCCTCCATCCTTTGGTAATACCTATATCCAGGTTGCTGTTGACTACATCTCGAGGTGGGCTAAGGCGCAAGCTTTGCCCACTAATGATGCTAGACGTGTTTGTGGTTTTCTGGAGCAGCTATTCTCCCTGTTCGGGACACGGGACACCTAGAGCCATCATAAGCGATCGAGGAACCCATTTCCAGGGCCAGTTCGATAAGTTACTATCTCGCTATGGTGTAACTCATAAGGTGTCCGTGGCCTACCACCCTTAAACAAGTGGCCAGGCCAAGCTGACGAACCGGGAGCTCAAGCGTATCCTGGAGAAGACGGTGGATCAATCCCGCAAGGATTGGTCCACCAAGCTCGAGGATGCTCTCTGGGCATACCGCACTGCCTACAAGACACCCATTGGTACCTCACTAATAACGATGCAATTGCACATATTTGCGCCCCTAGTTCTTATCCGTTTGAGGGGCATAGTCGTGTGTTTTGGCCTATTTTACGCCGGGTTGTGCTATTTTGTCATGTTTCAGGTCCCAGGCGTTAAAGGGAAGGCTAACCGCGAGTTTCGGGGCATTCGGAAGTCATTTCGGTGAGCTGGAGCCAAAACACGGGCAGACCCAAGGCATTACACGACCGTGTACTGCTGGCCGTGCTTTTTATGCCGAGAGCAAATTCAGTTTGGCCAATTCAGCTGCAAACACGGGCACCGAAGCACGGCCGTGTTCCACCAAAGCACGGCCGTGTACATTGCGAAGCACGGCCGTGTTTAACCCACTTGCTGGCCGTGTAATTAAGCCCTGGCCGAGGCACGGGCGGAGTCAGGCAAAGCACGGCCGTGCCCTCGACCGTGCTTTGGCCACTGATGCTTTTAAGCAGAGTTTCAGCCACAATTCAGGGGGATTCGAGTTTTTGAGAGATAGAACGACTTCTAGAGAGAGAAAGTGACGAGCAAGAGTTCCCAAGTGCCCTAGATTGATCTTCAACACCATTGGAGGTCAGCTTGAGCTTGGAGAAGTGCCAATCAACGTCCAGAAGCAGGAATCCATCCTTCGCAGTATGAATTCCGTGTCTGATTCTGCTTTTGCTTTCTTCTCCACGGAGTAGTTCTCCCATTCATCTGGGTATGGAGAACCCTAGATTTGTATGTTAGGCTTTGATTGTATGAACCCAATTACTGATTCTATGATTGATTATATTCGATTGAGGTTTTAATGATTGAATGACTTGAATCCTGATCAAATTCCTGTTGTTTCTGCTTTGACCTAGAACGAGAATATCTGCCTAGGTTAATAGAGTATCCTTGATTGAAGGTAGGGAGTTGGTGACTTTAGTCGAGGAGCCAACTCACTATTCTGTACCGGATTTACTCCGGTAGTGGAGGTTTTGTTCTTAGGGCCTCAATCTGTCTACTCCGGTGGAGGTTAGTCGCCCGCTAGAGATTCAGATTGAGAGGGTCTAAAGACCTTTAGTCGAGACTTCAGGCTGTTTAAGAACCTTCCGCAGTATAACTATCATAGAAAATGAACTTGGTAATTACAATCCGGCTTAACTGCAGTCTAGGGGGAACCATATCCGGGTGACCTCTCTTAACTTGAATACAACCGTTTACCTGCTTTGTTAGTTTGTTAGTTAGACTTGCATTCCAGTTTCATTGCTAGATAACAAGAATTCACTGAGTAGTCATCAAATCTAGGACCCGGGTTGATAATTAAACCCAAACCCGCTATACTACACTTTAGGAAGTGGTTTCACTTGGCCAATTCCTGGAGTGACAGTAGAGTCGAGTCAAGTTTTTGGCGCCGTTGCCGGGGACGGCTAGGTTGTTGAAGAAAAGTGATTTCTGTTAATTTAGCCTTTTTCTTTTTGCTTTGCTTGCTTTTTTCCCACTTGTGCCTTCACGGGTTTGCTTGCTTGAGTGTGTGCAGGTAGTGCATGACCCGTAGCCAGTCTAGAGGTTTACTGCCGTTGAATCCAGAGATTGACCGCACCTGTCGCCATCTCAGGAGACAACAGCGAGCTAGACTGGCTACGGAAGAGCGCATAGACGGCCACCTGAGTAGCGATTCTGAAGAAGAGCACGGAATGGACGGAGACTACAATCAGCACCAGGGGAATCCTCAGCAGGTTCCCCCGGTGAATCAGGTCCTGGGGAACAACCCCATACCCCAGGATCATGGAGTTCATCATCCACCACAGCCGGGTCCCACCTTGGAGTACTACTACACTCCGCGGATTGCTGACATCCGTCCGGTCATCCTCTACCCGCCTATCCCAGCAAACAATTTCGAGATCAAGCCATGCTGGATTCAGCTCATCACATCCTCTATCCAGTTTCATGGCTTGAAGGATGAGGAGGCCAGGGTACATCTGTCCCGTTTTCTGCAGCTGACAAACGGGTTCAAGCTGAACGGTGTTCCCGATGATGCGATCCGCCTTCACCTCTTCCCCCATTCTCTGGCGGGGAATGCTAAGAGGTGGTTGGAGACACAGTCCCCATTGTCCATCACCTCTTGGGACGATCTGGCGGACAAGTTCGTGCACAGGTACTATCCGGCATCGAAGACTACAGAGATTCAGCGGGAGATCACTCACTTCCGCCAGGAGCCAGATGAGTCACTCCGTGATGCTTGGGAGCGGTACATGGGCTACTTCTGGCAGTGCCCCCACCATGGATTTAGTGATGCTTTTACTGTGGGGAAGTTCTACAGCGCTCTCTCCCCAGATAGCCAGAGGGTGATTGAGTCTTTATGCCCAGGAGGGGATATTCTCACCAAGACTCCACCCGAGCTGAATCAGATGATTAATACATTGGCTGCCAGAGATCATTCTTGGGGACAGGGTAGCCGAGGCAGACAGTCCCGGGACCGTGGTGTGCACGCCATGGAGACCAGATCCGGGCTCGAGCAGCAGGTAGCTGAGCTAGTGCAGACATTGAAGCAGCCCAACAGTCTGATTCCGGGCAGAGGTTTGGCTACACCTCCAGTTGCTCAGTGTCAGTGGTGTGAGAGCTCCAGTCACCTAGTGGAGGACTGCCAGGCTATGAGGGAGCCTACCACACCCCAGGAGCAGCTGGCCTTCATCGCCAATGCGAGGCGCCTCGATCCATACAGTAACACATATAATGAGGGGTGGCGCCAGCATCCCAACTTTGCCTGGAGCAGCAACACCACTAAACCACCTGGTTTCCCAGCACCAGCAGGTGGTTTTCAGCAGAGGCAGCCCTACCAGGCCCGACAGGGGCCAGTTCCACAGCAGCCATTCCAGCAGCCCCAGCGCCAGTTTGCCGAGCCAGCAGCAGCTCCAGCCCCAGATGACAGGATGACGAAGCTGGAAAACATTCTAGCTTCATTCATGACGAGCACTCAGGCGACTATCACGAGGTTGGATCAGAGTGTAGCCTCACTGGAGGCAGGTCAGAGGAACCAGGTTGCCATTTTGCAGGATCTGCAGACCCAGGTGGGCATCTTGGCCCGCCAAACACTACCAGGGCACCGGGGACTCTGCCTGCCACCACTGTTCCGAATCCTCGAGATCCTCACCAGCATCAGCAGCTGGATGCCATTTTTACCAGGAGCGGTAAGACCATATCTGCTGATCCTGTCCCGGCCAGACAGGAGGAACCACTGCCTGCTTCAGCACTTCCAGCCGACGATGCAGAAGTGCGGGTGGAGAAAGAAGCCCCTGCTCCCAAGCCACAACCAGTGGTTAAGGAGCATGTACCCCAGCTTCCCTTCCCCACTCGCCTACACAAGGACAAGCTGGAGACTGAGTTTGCCAAGTTCATGGCAATGTTGAAGCAGCTCAATATCAGCATACCGTTCATGGAGGCACTGTCAAAGATGCCCAAATATGCCAAGTTCATGAAAGATATCTGCACCAACAAGAAGAAACTTGGGGATCTCTCGACAGTGATGCTGAGCGAGGAGTGTTCTGCTATCCTGCAGAACAAGCTGCCCGAGAAGCGCAAGGATCCAGGGAGTTTTACTATCCCTCTTACTATTGGCAGCATGCATGTAGGAAAGTCCTTGGCGGACCTAGGCGCTAGCATTAACGTCATGCCATATAAGTTGTATAAAATGCTAGACCTAGGTGAACTTAGCCCTACTAGGATGAGCATTCAATTAGCTGATCGTTCTATTGTGCATCCTAGGGGAATCATAGAGGATCTGCTTGTTGGTGTTGGTGCATTCACATATCCTGTTGATTTTGTTATTCTTGATATACATGAGGATGTGGATGTGCCCTTGATTCTAGGTAGGCCATTTCTTGCCACCGCCAAGGCACTAATTGATGTGCATGATGGTAAGTTGATCTTGCGTGCCGGGGATGAACAAGCTACTTTTTCTGTGACTGAGTTTGATCACTGTGCTATGATTGCTGTCACGCCTGTGCATGCTATGTCTGATCAGGTACACGAGTCTGTCGTGTACCCTTCTGCACCTCCTATTTTGCAGGACCCTCCTATCATTCCTTCGCCGCCACTCCATCCAGCCTCGCCTACGAACAAAAAGCTCAAGGAGGAGTGGCGGCCGAAGCCGCTGGTTGCTAAGCCTGCACGTAAGAAGAGTGGAGACCACTATGAGCTGGTCCCACCTCCTGCACCACGACCACCCTGGCCGTCCGGGTACTCACTCGCCTGCATCTTGCCAGATGGGCAGGTCGAGCTGACCGATGATGGTGGTCGCATCCGTCGGGTGCACGGCCACAACCTCAAGCTGTACCTCAAGAGCGACGTGGATCCGCTCTTGGAGGCACCTGTTCCTGCACCGCCCTGAGTATCCACCATGGGCGTCCAGCTAATACGACGGTAAAGAAGCGCTTGTGGGTAGGCAACCCCACCACGGTTTGATTTTCTTTCTTGTGTTTTGAGTCGGATTGTAACCCGGTGTGGGTTTGGTTTGTTTTCTTTTGGTTTGGATGATATTTTATTGGGCTGACCATTGAACCTAACATATTGTGTTTGAGCTCTTCTGTTCCCCTTTGGCTGTGCTTGCCCCGACTGGCCGTTTCCAGTCCCCTGCAGTCCGTGCATACCGGTAACATCGTTCCCCTTTCCCTTCCCTCTTCTCCATTGAGGGCAATGTCGAGCTTAAGTGTGGGGGGGGGGGGGGGGTGTTTATCTTTTGACTGCATTAGATCTGTTTGTGTGCTTGGAGCCTAGTCCACTGTCCAAATTTTTAAATTTGAGGGCTCCAAGTACGTGTTTTCATGCAATTGCCTGCTCAGTATGCTTTGAATTGACAGTCTTTATAGTAATATGCAACCTAGGGAGGTAGTGTAGCACTATGGAGGATGTTGATGCATTTAAGAAATCTCATTTCTTCTTCATATTGTGTTGGATGATTGAGTGAATTAGTGATCTTAGGACCCTTGAATTGTGTGATGTTGTGGATTTTCTACCTGTCATGGACTCTTGTGTCATGTTTTGAAAATAACAGGTGCTCGAAAATGTGCTTCAAAATAACGTCTCCCGTGCGAATAGGGCGAAAGTGTGTAAGGGGAGACGGGAATTCGTTCCCAATTTCCACCTACTACCTCCAGCCCCCTTACATGTCTTTCCCCCGCACGAGGCTCGAGACATCCGCTCCTGGCATGGCCGGTAAGAGCAGGTTGGGACCCTTGAAAAAGAAAAGAAAAGAAAAATATCAGAAAACAAGCAAAACAGGAAAAAAAGGGGGTTCCGACCATCTTTAAGCAGAAAATAGAGCACCTTGAAAAATGTGAGTCCATGGTCTTTTGTTTTTGAGGATCTCTCCATCCACAATTCATTTGTCCTCTGTTCACTATTTGCCATGATGCCAACTCGATACTAGTGCTCGTGCCGAAGAAGCTATGAGATGACTTGTGCGTCGGTTGACCTCGTAAGTTGCTAAATGATCTAGGAAGTCCTCTACCTAAGATCTGGGTTGTTTGTTGCTATAGAGGTCTGGAGAGTTGCATTGGTTTGAGTTAGGTTTGCTTGGGGACAAACAAACGGTTAAGTGTGGGGGAGTTTGATAACGATGCAATTGCACATATTTGCGCCCCTAGTTCTTATCCGTTTGAGGGGCATAGTCGTGTGTTTTGGCCTATTTTACGCCGGGTTGTGCTATTTTGTCATGTTTCAGGTCCCAGGCGTTAAAGGGAAGGCTAACCGCAAGTTTCGGGGCATTCGGAAGTCATTTCGGTGAGCTGGAGCCAAAACACGGGCAGACCCAAGGCATTACACGGCCGTGTACTGCTGGCCGTGCTTTTTATGCCGAGAGCAAATTCAGTTTGGCCAATTCAGCTGCAAACACGGGCACCGAAGCACGGCCGTGTTCCACCAAAGCACGGCCGTGTACATTGCGAAGCACGGCCGTGTTTAACCCACTTGCTGGCCGTGTAATTAAGCCCTGGCCGAGGCACGGGCGGAGTCAGGCAAAGCACGGCCGTGCCCTCGACCGTGCTTTGGCCACTGATGCTTTTAAGCAGAGTTTCAGCCACAATTCAGGGGGATTCGAGTTTTTGAGAGATAGAACGACTTCTAGAGAGAGAAAGTGACGAGCAAGAGTTCCCAAGTGCCCTAGATTGATCTTCAACACCATTGGAGGCCAGCTTGAGCTTGGAGAAGTGCCAATCAACGTCCAGAAGCAGGAATCCATTCTTCGCAGTATGAATTCCGTGTCTGATTCTACTTTTGCTTTCTTCTCCACGGAGTAGTTCTCCCATTCATCTGGGTATGGAGAACCCTAGATTGTATGTTAGGCTTTGATTGTATGAACCCAAGTACTGATTCTATGATTGATTATATTCGATTGAGGTTTTAATGATTGAATGACTTGAATCCTGATCAAATTCCTGTTGTTTCTGCTTTGACCTAGAATGAGAATATCTGCCTAGGTTAATAGAGTATCCTTGATTGAAGGTAGGGAGTTGGTGACTTTAGTCGAGGAGCCAACTCACTATTCTGTACCGGATTTACTCCGGTAGTGGAGGTTTTGTTCTTAGGGCCTCAATCTGTCTACTCCGGTGGAGGTTAGTCGCCCGCTAGAGATTCAGATTGAGAGGGTCTAAAGACCTTTAGTCGAGACTTCAGGCTGTTTAAGAACCTTCCGCAGTATAACTATCATAGAAAATGAACTTGGTAATTACAATCCGGCTTAACTGCAGTCTAGGGGGAACCATATCCGGGTGACCTCTCTTAACTTGAATACAACCGTTTACCTGCTTTGTTAGTTTGTTAGTTAGACTTGCATTCCAGTTTCATTGCTAGATAACAAGAATTCACTGAGTAGTCATCAAATCTAGGACCCGGGTTGATAATTAAACCCAAACCCGCTATACTACGTTTTAGGAAAGTGGTTTCACTTGGCCAATTCCTGGAGTGACAGTAGAGTCGAGTCACTCACCGTAGCGGCTTGTCTATGGAAAGGCATGCCATTTGCCCGTGGAGCTAGAGCACAATGCCTTTTGGGCCGTTAAGCTGCTCAACTTGGATGTTAGTGTTGCAGGTGTTGAGCGCAAAATGCATATGCTGGAGCTAGAGGAGTGGCGTTATCACGCCTATGAGAACACCAAGCTGTATAAGGAGCGCACTAAGCGCCTGCACGATGCACGGTTGCGGGGTCCGAAAGAATTCCAGGTTGGTGATCGAGTTCTCCTTTATAACTCTCGCCTGAAGCTCTTTCCCGGAAAACTCTGTTCCCGGTGGTCTGGACCGTTCGCGGTCACACAAGTGTTCCCGTATGGCATGATTGAGATTGCCAACCCGCAGACTGAACCATTTAAAGTCAATGGCCATCGTCTCAAGCTCTACTTGGGAGGCGAGGTCGAACGTGCGGAGTTGGTATTGGAATTTGCGGACCCTTAGTCTGCCATGGGTGTCCAGCTAAAAGACGGTAAAGAAGCGCTTGTGGGGAGGCAACCCCACCACGGTTTCAATTTCTATCCTTTTTCCTTTTCATTTTTGTCGGTTTTTGAGTCTTTGAGTCTGTCTGGAAAGTATTTTGTGCCTCGGGCGGTTTGTTTTAATATGTGACTGGGTAATTTTTAGAGCAGGGGCACGGATGAGTTTTGTTGGATTGAAATTGGGATTTTGAAAAAATGCAGAGGTGGGCTCGGCAGTAAAAACACGGGCGTCAGGGGAGCAAAACACGGCCGTGTTTTCTTCCCTGCCCGCCCGTGTTTTCATCTTTGGGCAGAAGTGCTCTCGGCATTAAAAACACGGGCACTGGGGTTCAAAAACACGGCCGTGTTTTGAACCCAGCCCGCCCGTTTTTTCAAAGGCGGAGAGCACGCCCTCGGCCATAAAGACACGGGCTCGGAGCATGGAAAACAAGGCCGTGTTTCAGCCCACCCGTGTTTTAATCCCCCCTATAAAAATCAATTTTTGGCCCATCTCTCCCCCCAGAATCATTTTTTCAAATTTTCCACCGCCCCCTCACCGGATTTTCGGTTTTCTCCTCTTCTCCTTCGGTTTTTCGGCCATAACTCCCTCTCCCGACCTCTAAATCACAAACCGCAACCAGCCCCACGCTCCTGGCATCGAGGAGCACGATCCCCAGAGGTTTGGGCTTGTTTGGCCGAGGTTGTATCACCGGCGGCGAGTTCTCCGGCGAGTCTCTGGTGGGTCTTCCGACAACTTTGGGGTGTTTTCTTCCCTTTTCTTCACCTCCCTTGCGGTATCTACTTGCGTCTCTAGGTGTGTTCTCATAGCCTCCCATTTTATTTTTGGTGAATCGATACCTAGAGTTCGGTGAAGAATTTGAGATTGTGGCATGATTTGAGAATGATTTGGTAGTACGATGGCGCTCTTTGCTTGTTATATTTTTGTCCCGGGAATTCAGTTCTTCGGCCTACCATTTGCATGTTGGCATTGTATGCGTGCTTGTGTGGCTTATGTGGGATAGATCGATTAGTGAATATTTGGTATGGATTTTGTGTTTGTTCCATCGGGGGCCTAGTCCACTGCCTAAATCGAGATTTGGGGGTCCCCGGTGTGTTTGTTTGTGTGATTCTCGTGTGATTGGTATGCTTGTTTCACCGGGAGCCTAGTCCACTGTCCATATCTTTCGATATGAGGGCTACCAGTGTGATTTTTGGCTAACATTGACCCTGTTCGCTTGTGTGCCATTTGTGTATCCTTGTGCTTTGCAGGATCATGGAAGCCTACCTCGACCAGTTGAGCATCACACAACGCCATCTGCTGCGGACAATCCGTACCTGCCATATCGCCGAGCACCTGCATCTCGACTTTAAGATGTTCGAGGCCCTTCATGCCAGGCCGCAGATGGAGGCAGCTGTTCGTGCCTATGGTTGGCGGCGCCTTCTCTGCCTCGCCGAACCGACCTACCAGGAGCTCGTCTGGGAGTTCTACGCATCCTTCTGCCACTCCCAGAGGGGGTCAGCCGACCATTCTAATGCGGTTCATTTCACGCTCGGCGGGGAGGAGCACTCCATCAATTACTGGGAGTTGGTCACTGCACTTCGGCTCAACTCCCCGCACCCCAGCGACCGGCCCATGATTGTGGAGGTGACCGATCCCACCGACTTTGCTAACCAGACCTACTTCCAACGCATCTGCCTGCCGACCTATGTGGATGAGCGATACGTCCCCAGTCAGACGCGGGCCACTCTCCTCCGTCCGGAGTGGCGGATCCTCAACCATTTGCTCACCCAGTCCTACACACCCAGGCGAGGCTCGTCCAACTGGGTCACCCTCCGGACCTTGTTCTTCATGTACCCGATGGGTCGCTCTGAGGACACCATCGAGCTGGGCTCTGTGCTCGCCCGAACTTTCACCAAGGCCTCCGCCATCAGCACATGCTTGCTCTACAAGGGCGTTTGCACTAGATTGTGGGTCTCCCTCGGCCGCCTGAACCTGCGGAGGGCGACCAACTAGAATCGAGCGCAGCTGGGGGATGCCAGGTTCCCCGCCGTACTGTTCGTCGTGCCCAGACCCCTGCGAGCCCCTCCGCTGCTCCGAGGTCTCCTGCTCCCGGGTCTCCCGCCCCCGTGGTCTCTATTTCTGACCATTTGGCGGCCATCGCTCAGCAGAACGAGCGCATTCTGGCCGGCCATGAGAGCATTCACACCCGCCTCGATCGTGAGCGGGATCGCGGCCGTCGTCTTATGTCCGGCCAGCACTATATCATGTCGTACCTGGGCCTGGACCCAAACTCAGTCCACTACCCCTTCGTGCAGTCACCGGGGTATGAGGACGAGTACCCTCCACCCACCGGTGATGGTGGTGATGCGTTCTAGTGGCGAGTGGCTGGTTCTGCACTTCGTTTCTTTTCCAGACTGAGACTCCCTGTTTTTGTTGTTTCTTTTTGTTTTTTTTTTTGGATTGTAGACTTGGAACTCCGGTTCTTTCACCCAGTGTGTGTGTCTTTTGTTGACTTTAGCTCTGTGCCTTGGACTGGTCCCCCTTCTAGTGCCCTGCTATTGCCTGGTCTGCCTTCCAGTCCCCATTCCTGATCTCATTTCACGGTAACATCATTCCCCTTCCCTCTGCTCCATTGAGGAAACTATCGCATTTAAGTGTGTGTGTGTGGGGGGGGGGGTGGTTCTTTGTATTCATTGGAACGTATATATGTGTTCTTGGAGCCTAGTCCGCTGTCCAAATCTCGAGATTTGAGGGCTCCAAGTACTGCTGTTTGCTTGATGTTTGATCATACTGGCACTGTGGATTTGATTGGTGAATTGAATGGCTTTTGAATTAATGCATGACAAGTGGAGTGTGACTAAGACAACTTATTATGATGACTGAGATGTGCAGTAGAACTGTGTAGGGGTTCAGTTTTTCAACTGTTTGCTTACCAACTGTAACTTGGATTGATCACTTGCTCTTGACAGTCATTTATGCATCTAGTTTAGGGAATCAGAATGAGAGATAGAGCATATAGGTAGCCATGTGAGATTTGAGCTTGCTCGTGTCTTTCTTGTGCGATAGTTCCCTCTTCCATGATGTGCATCATTCACGTTGTCATTAGCTAAGATGATGGAGGCATAGGATTAGCCCACGACCAAATTGACTGTCCTGATGTGTCATACCCCCTAGTCAGCCCTTTGAGCCGTGTGTTATCCTTTCTTTCGGTCTACAATGGAAAATCACCCCTTTATATCTTTTAGAAGGTTCCACAGAGTGGTTTATCCATGTTCTCTGCTGTTTCTGCTAAATATAATGTGAGAGTTGGAGGTAGTTCTTAAAAAAATAACAAGGGCATGTGTTTGCAAAATATGCATAGGTGGTGGTTCTCTCAAGAAATGGAAAAAAAAAAAAGAAAAGAAAAAAATGAATGAAAGCAAAAGAGAGCCACCATCACAAAATCTGAATAGCGCCCATTGAGTAGTGTTTCTTAGCAGTGTGGCTAGGAAACACTAAGATTTATGTGACCTCCTTCGCTCTTGTGCTCTAAAGAACGTGAGTAATGCAGAATGGCAGAAAGAAAGAGTGGTTTGATTAACTGTGAGTGTGTTGGGTTTGGAATTGTGGAACCTTGTGCTATGAATACTTCCACCACCTAAAAGGCCTTTTCCCCATGTCCAAGACCCTAGCCAGTCATCTGCACCTGTGTCTAAGACCTTAGGATTAGTTAGTGGTGACACCCCATATGTGAACTCTAGCATTTAGAGGTTTCCTTCAAGGTTAAGAGATGTTAGGGATTGAGAGAATAAGCATGCGCATTTTTCGCATCAAATTGTCCTGACCCCACTGGTCGAGAGTGAGCGATTCATTTTCTCATATTATCTATACTCTTTACCCCGGTGAGGACCTAGATTGCTCGGTCTTAATTATGATATCTTGAGCTTTATGCATGAAGTGACTGTCTTGAATAAGTGGTTGAGTCAAGTCTATCTTGATTGGTGAACAGAAGGGCGACTCTTCCTTTGCTCGACTTTGCTGCATTCGAATGTCATCTGTGGTGGTTTTCTAGGTTGTCGTTGAGGTTGTCCATTTGTTAATGATCAAAAGCCAGTATGATTCACGTGTTTTGTGCCGATATGACATGCCCTAAAGCCTGCTTGATTAAAATGTTCTGAGCTTACCTTGTGTCTGACTTGGTTTGCTTGGGGACAAGCAAACGGTTAAGTGTGGGGGAATTTGATAACGATGTAATTGCACATGTTTGCACCCCTAGTTCATATCCGTTTGCGGGGCGTAGTCGTGCATTTTTGGCCTATTTTATGCCGGGTTGTGCTACTTTGTCATATTTCAGGTCCCAGACGTCGAAGGAGAGGCTAAGCACGAGTTTCGGGGCATTCGGAAGTCATTCGGTCGAGCTAGGACCAAAGCACGGGCTGGACTAAACCAAAACACGGCCGTGTTCCTGGACCGTGTTTTTACTGCCAAGGCTTGATCCGAGATGCTCCTGTGCCTGCCCAAAACACGGGCGTGAGTGATAGAAAACACGGCCGTGTCCAACTAATGGCACGACCGTGTTTACCCCAAGATGTGGGCATGTTTTTAACACGTGGCAAGGGCACGGGCGGGCAAAAGCAAACCACGGCCGTGCCCTCAACCGTGTCTTGCCCAGGGTCACCCTTTTTAGGCAGATTTGAGCCAAAGGAGAAAGGGTTCCGAGTTTTAGAGAGACAGAGCGATTCCTAGAGAGAGAAAGCGACGAACCAGAGTTCCCAAGTGCCCTAGCTTGATCTTCATCACCATTGGAGCTCGGCTCACAATTGGAGAAGTGCCGATTGACGACCAGGAGCAGAAACCCATCCTTCACAGCATGATTTCTGCATCTGAGCTTGCTTTTGCTTCTCTCTCCATGGAGTAATTTCTTCATTCATCTGGGTATGGAGAACCCTAGATTTGTATGTTAGGTCTGATTGTATGAACCCAAGTACAGATTCTATGATTTGATTATATTCAATTGAGGTTTGAATTATTGAATGCCATGAATCCTGATCAAATTCCTGTTATTTCTGCTTTGACCTAGAAAGAGAATATCTACCTAGGTTGATAGGGCACCCTTGATTGAAGGTGGTGAATTGGCGACTTTAGTCGAGGAGCCAATTCACTATTCTGTACCGAAGTTACTTCGGTAGTGGACGTTTTGTTCATTAGGGCCTCAATCTGTTTACTCCGGTGGAGACTTCAGAGTGTTTAAGAACCTCCCGCAGTATAACTATCATTAAAATTGAACTTGGTAAATTACAATCCGGCTTAACTGCAGTCTAGGGGGAACCATATCCGGGTGACCTCTCTAGACTTGAAAACAACTTTCTTGCTTGCTTTGTTTGTTTGCTTGTTTGAACCTGCACGAAAGTTTCACAGCTAAATAATAAGAATTCGCTGAGTAGTCATCACATCTAGGACCCGGGTTGACATTAAAACCCAAACCCGCTATACTACGCTTTCGGAAGTGGTTACACTTGGCCATTTTCTAGAGAGACAGTAGGAGTGAGTCAATACAACCTAATTCGATCCAGTCAAAGCGACTTGAAACATACTTTAGCATTTATAAATTTCATTTTTCTTCTTCTTTTGGTTGGGAAGACAGTTGAACCCGAATCTAAGATTTTGACGAGTGGTGTATTGTAAGCGAGCTTTATCCGCTTTCGTAGTTGGCAGGCTGGACCAAGTGTTAATTTGTTAAAAAATACTTCAAAGCAAGTTGAGCCCGTTGTTGACCAGTTTTAGATCGAAAACAAGTTTTGTACGCTTTAAGTTTATTTATTTCTCATCTTTCTTTTCGTTGAGAATGACAATTGAACTCTGACTGATCGTTTTATTTCTCATTTTCCTTTTCGTTGAGAATGACAATTGAACTTTGACCCATCGCTGACGTGTTTCGTATCGAGAACGAGTTTTATCTGCTTTTGTAATTAACATGTTGGGCAAATTGTGAATTTGTTAAAACTGGGTCGACCCGACTAAAGCGAGTTGAACACAGTGTTGAGAGTTTGTGGTTATGAGCGAGTTTTATCCGCTTTTGTATTTTTTTTATCTTTTCCCATTTGGTTGAGAATGACAATTGAATCCAAACGCATGGGTATACAACCTAATTCGACCCGACCAAAGCGACTTGAACCCGATTTTACAGGTTTTCGGTGGGAGCGTGTTTTATTTGTTTTTGTAATTAGCGTGTTGTGCAAGGTGTGAATCCGTCCAAAACAAGGTCCAACCAGGGCAAAGCGAGTTGAACCTGGTGTTGACGAGTTTTGAGTCAGTAGCGAGTTTTAGCTTTAGTGTTTTTCATTTTGCTTTTTCCTTTGTTTGAGAAAGACAATTGAACCCAAATTCATGGGTATCCAACCTAATTTGACCCGATCAATGCGAGTTGAACCACCTCAAACCCGCAAGCAGCCCAAAATTTTCATAAAAGAGAATCACGATTACCTCAAGCCCAAAAAAAGCAAGTCATACAAATTGAAACTTTACCGTCATGAAAGCAGTTAAACATAAATAATCTATTTGACGACCCTTCTACCTTATGCAAGTTCATCGACCATATGCTATTATAAATAACAAACCTATTAAAAAAATGATTAAGAATGAAATAAGATTACTTTCACTTTTGGGTCAACATTAAAACTATTACTCTTTAAAATATTTTTATTTGTGATACGCGAAGCGAAAGTGAACGAGCTTTTGCTAGTATATTATTATTCCTCTCGTGGAATGTAATTGTACTTCCCACCATGCTTAGAGCTGCTTGAAACTTGTTTCAAAATTGTCGCTTGCACATAGTTTATGGAAATGGAAGTAGACCAGCTAGTTCGTTGACCACCTCCGTGAGGCACTGCCTTGGAGTGGAAGGCAAGGGAGGCTGTCAAAGACTTTAGGGGCTTGTCGTTGTCAACCTACTTCTCTTGCTTTTTTATTTGGACTTCCCCTACTCCATCTAATTTGCTGCATTTTAAAGGAGCCACCAAGACTCCCATTGCCATATCCTCAAGCCCATATCATGTCATACAGACCAGATACTGTTTCCACTGTGGTTATGGAGGTTGCTGCAGAATCACCCCGAGGCCCAGATCTGTTAAGCTGCAGTTTACAAGAAGCAGAGGAACAAAGGGAGCTGATAAACAGAGAATATCCAGAGGTTCTTATGAAACTAGAAAAGCAGAAGGTATGGAACAAACAATTTTCAAAAAAAGTCTCTTTTCTGATTGTTGTCATTGCAGTACTAATCAAACTCGTTTCCAATGTTTCACCAGCTTGAATAAGCCTCGAAAACATGGTCCCTCTCCAATCTGGAACGTCACATTGAATCAATGAGATGCACTGCTGCCTGCAGAAAGGAAAGACTGGACCCTCTCCATCTTGCCATGGACAAGCTGAGCTTCGCAAACAATGCATACCGAGACAATGCCATCAAGCATTCATTCTTAGAAGAGCAAGAAATCGATTACCGGGTAATGAACATGTGTATTTTTTTTTTTTTTCGTTTTCAGTTTTTTCATGAACATCTGCTGATTGATTAATTACCGCTTGTATCAACATACTAAAATGTCACGGTACAGAGATTGAACTTCAAAATGAAGCATGGAAGGAAAAGCCTTCAGATAGAGAGACGACTCCTGAGCGAAATCAAATCAAAGGAGGAAAAGGACAGCAACACTACTGATTCGTTGCCGCCACTTGAAGTTATTGAGTCCAAAGTAAGTCTGTTTCGAATTCTGCTTTACTAGCGAGTGTAGGTAAAATAGTGGTAATACTGCAAGAAAAGCTAATTAATGCGGTTTTGTTTTTCAGATCAGAGGAGCACAGTACATGCTGATCAGATTCAGCACAGATATGGCTACGGGCAAAGACGGGGCTGGAGATCAAGAGCTTCCCCGGCAGCTGAAACAGCTGGAAGTGGAGAGGGAGAAAGTTGTTGCTAACTGTGTTGTGGGGGGAAAGATATGGAGTTCTTTGGGTTCCATAAAAACTATCAAAGAATATATTGAGGTAAGTGAGACACAGCCCTGAAGTTGAAACAGCTTAGCGCAATGATCGAAAATTTGATATATGTTATATTTAATTCATATGGATCATTTCAGGCAGAGCATAAGGAAGCAGAGGAATCAAAGGAAAATCGCCGGAGGTTGCAGGTTGAGATTAAGAGTGTTAGGGAAAGTTTGAAACGTCTGGAGGAAGGGCATAGCTCAGTGCAGAGTCAGCTGAATGATCTGCGTACAAGAAAGCAACAAGTACGGGAGCAAATTCTTGATCTGAAGAAACAGCTCGCCAGACGTCCGACCAAAAAGAGAAGGAAAGAAAGAGTAAAAACCAGCAAGACGAATCAACTGTAATAGTTACATTGTTGTAACTAGTGTATGAAATTTCCTGGCGCACTTAAAACTACTTGGCAGAGTACTTGCTTCTTTGAACGGGGGATACAAATACCAAGATTTACGAGTTGGGGAGCTCTGCGCTGCACCAGAATTATCTCCCTTTAGACAAAGAAACAACCAAGTTTATCCTTTCTTATGGTGACTTACAAGTTATCGTGGTGATTCGGATGCCACATTTATCATGCTTCAATGAAATTGTATAATTACAAAAGGAAATAATAGTCAAGTGCTCCAAAAGATTGTTCGACAGGTTGGTCATTGCCTTATTAGTGTTGGAACAAGATTCCACCACAGAAAATAATTCAGTATTTAATAAAGACCATGCTACCATTTAACTCGAGTTAATATCAATATAAGCTTTCTATACGTTGTTAGTTTATCACTTTAAAGCCGGTGTAGCAAATTTGTGTTTTTGTGTGCATCTTGTCTTCAATTCGGTCCACCTGCATACCAAGAGATTAGCCATTTCTATACGTGGTTAGTTTATCACTTTAGAACCGGTGTAGCAAATTCGTGTTGTTGTGTGCATCTTGTCTTCAATTCGGTCCACCTGCATACCAAGAGATTAGCCATTTCTATGGATTGTGGATACGATTGGTTCTCGCGTCAACCTCTATGTCATAATACAAAGCCAATATGTCCTGTTGAGGTAGGTATATTCCCTTACATTCACTCGACCTATGAAAACAAGCGATCAACTGTTGTTTTTTCTCTATATTGATGGAGTTCTTTTGTGAATGTGTCATCGGGTCAATCGAGTTCTCGAAAGCGATCAATTCTCATAGAAGCTAAGTTGTATGATGCTTCTGGCGGCTTTGGAACTTTTTTGATATTTTTCTTCCCCAGGTGTTGTAAGTGCAGTTTCTTCTCATTTCTAACGAGGGAATTCTAGCTTTTGCACTCATAAGTCATAAAACCCTAAAGTTCTTAGTTACTAAAATTGAAATAATCATTTTTTTTTAAAAACATCAGAAAAGTTGCAGTTGCAGACACCCAATTACCATAAGGGGGTGCACTAATTTGATGACGAATTCTGAGATGGGCAGTTAACCCTGTTCCGCATCCTTTTCATTCAACACAACTAATTAATGAAATAAATAATCAAGAAGTAAGAGAAACCAGGGGAATTTAGTCATTTCAGCAATCCATCTTACAATCCATTTCAGCAACCAGTATGATAGAAAATCGATTTTTGGGATTTATCATAATTACTATTGTTAGGATTCTATTAGATATGGTTAGTAGTCTTTCAGTCACATTAGGTTAGTTTATTAGGTTTTTCCAGTCTTTCGCTATAAATATGTACTTTGCGTTTTATTCAGAATCAATAAGAAGAATATTAAGAAAAGCCTTCCAAACCCTAATCTCCCTATCTTCTCAATTCTCGTTCTCAAACCCTCTAAAGGCCTAGGCCGATTCTCTATCTTCTTCCCCGAGTTCTCTTCTAAATCCCTAATTCCTATCGATCCCCAATTTCCCAACCCAATCGATAGAACCCTAGAAATAGGTTTCTATCATCTGGTATCAGAGCCATGGTCACGAATCTGAGTTCGTCACAACTCTCAACCAGGTACGAACGTGTGTTTGAAGACCTCGAACCAAGCATCACTAGGACAGAGTATCGTCGGTACGTTCGCTTCTCCTTCTTCTTGCCTGGGTTCGAGAGAGAGCACATAGAGGTACAGAGAACGTCATTGAATGAGCTGATTATTACGGCAGAGCGTCCATTGGGTTACGACCATAGATGGATCCGTTTCAAGAGGCACATCGAGCTCGAGGAATTCTACGATGTTGCACACTATAGTGCTGGCTTCGGAATATGTAGTCTCAACGTCCGGGTTCCTGATTCGCTGCTTTCAATCGCCACCACCAACCTGTCGAGTTATGAAACCAAGACCAAACCTCTGCCAATTAACATTGTGTCAACCACCAACCACCAGGGAAAGTACTCGACGCCACTCGAGCCGGTGGAGAGTGAGGTACTATCGAAGGAGAAATCAACGTAGGAGACTCAGCAAACCCCGACGTCTTCCTCCGAGGAGATGGTAGGGGAGCAATCCCTAGCGGCTTCGGCTGCCACATCGAGCACTGAGGAGCCTGCATCGGATCTGGAGGAGGAGAAGGTTAATCCTAGAACGAACCCAATACAATTGGAAACTCCAATCGGTGGCTGGAAATTCAGGAAGAAGAAATCGAGATCCAGTGGGGGAGAGCTGGGAGCTGCTGCACCACTGCCGCCAGAAAAGATGACGAAGAAGGAATCACTGATGAGGGAGCTATTGGGGACGAAGACGGCGACCATGGAAAAGAAACTGAAGTCGTCGTCGATGAAGGAGGATCAAAGGCGAGGAGATTGATTTGATTTCGAGAAACAGAAGAATCGGGAGAAGTCGTCGATGCTTCAGGTGAACTCAAGTGAGGGGGAAGAGATCCCCAATGGCGCTCGACTCTTGTCATTTCGCATGATTTCAGAAACCCATACTGCAAGGATTCTAGAAATGGGAACAACACGGACTAAGAGCGGAGTCGACAACACCAGGCGAGGGGAGCCAGAGGACACAAGCAGCCGCCGGGTGGGATGGTCAGAGCTTCGAGGCGAGCAATGGACGCGGCGTGGGTTGGCAGTCCTGGTAGTAACAACGATTAACGAAATATTGGAGCCGAAGAAGATGTTCGCAAGATTGGGTTTGGCTCTCAGCCGCCTGGAGGACAACGCGTCGAAGGAAATCCACGACCCGGAGGACCGTCAGCGAACGAGGAATCCACATCCAGACAACGACAGTCCATCGAGTTTACTCTCCTGCTGTGCAGGTGGCGTTGCAATCATCGGGAACGCCATTCGTCGTGATGGTATCGGGCAGGCATTCGACGATCGCTTCCGAAGTAGCGGCGGCAAAGATGAAGCTGGAGGAAGGTGGAATCTTCCGCCTAAGGATCAGTTCGCCGTCGGATGAGAAGTTGTCGGGGACGAAGACGGAGAGGGAGCGGACGGCTACATAGGGCTGTGCTTTTCCCCTCGCAAACCCTCTGCATACCTACTGGACGCCCACCACACTTCGGCAGACCGGGTCGTGGTAATTGGTTGGGCTCTCGGATTGAATGGGCCAGCGAAACTGGGACAAGGGAAGGGACGGACTCCAGCAGCCTCATTCATGGACGGGTAAGAAAGGAGAATGTTGGGCTCGTCTTGCGCGAGACAACTCACCTTTGCGAGCTTCCCTTGCAGGCTAGAATGGTTAATGCCTGTCGCCAGAAACTTCAAAGGATCGTGGGTATCCTAGTGGGTACCTATGGAAAAGAATTGAAGAAGCGTGAACTTAAGAAAGCAAAGAAGATAATGGGCAACGACCGTGGGAGAAGGAAGACTGATGTGCAGGAGCTTCATGGCCACGTGGAAGGAGCAAGTAAAGGTGTCAACTTCTTAAATGCTTTTGATGTGGTCTACATGGAAAGCAATTGTTTCCTCCTTTTAAGAGGAAGCAGAGCAATTAGAGAGAGCCAGCTCTTCTTTCGTGACTCAGCATATCCACGCGAGAAGTGGCTCGTTGCGCTCTTCTTAGGCATGAATTAGCAGAAGTAGTCCGGATCACATGTGGGGCAAGCTAGTAGCTATGAGGGCAAGGCACAATACCGGAGCGCGGATTGTACGTGGAAGGTGGAGAAATGGGTCGATTCGGTCAACCTTGAGGGCAAGGTTGGTCTCAAGGGTGAGGGGATGATAGAAACCCGATTTTCGGGATTTATCCTAATTACTATTATTAGGATTCTATTAGATATGGTTAGTGTTCTTTGAGTCACATTAGGTTAGTTTATTAGGTTTTTCCAGTCTTTCGTTATAAATATGTACTTTGCGTTTTATTCAGAATCAATAAGAAGAATATTAAGAAAAGCCTTCCAAACCCTAATCTCCCTATCCTCTCAATTCTCGTTCTCAAACCCTCTAAAGGCCTAGGCCAATTCTCTATCTTCTTCCCCAAATTCTATTATAAATCCCTAATTCCTATCGATCCCTAATTTCACAACCCAATCGATAGAACCCTAGAAATAGATTTCTATCACAGGATTATCTATCCCAAAAGCTATATATTCTTAACCATCCATCACTTTTAATAATCAATTAGACAAACTACCCTTGTTTTTTTTAGATGTCACTTGTTAAATATTTTAGTTGAAGAAGTAAACGAGATTAGTTGAGTCTTTGATCATTTCTGAAGTGAAGACATTTCCTTGGCGTGGAAGGCAAGCATGCGAGTTTGTCAATGGCGTTGATGTTGTCAACTTTTTCTGCTTGGTTTAAATAAGCCACCAAAACCCCTCGCTGCCCTATTTCTTTAACCAGCAACCATCAACAGCCACTGTGGTAATGGAGTTCACAGCAGAAGCTTCCCGAGATCCACACTCTTTAAGATGCAGTTTACAAAAAAAAATATATAAAAAAAAACTAAAATTAAAATTAAAAAGTTTAATTCATAAAGTACATCGATTCATCATATCTCATAGCGAACCACGACGTGTTTTCATATTCTGAAAAGTTTCTGTAATACATTCATCACTTATGTTGCGACTCACGCCTTTTTCAATGAATGCGACCAAACAATCATTCATAAATTGGTCCCCCATACGATTTCGAAGATCGTTCTTAACGAATTTCATTGCTGAAATGGCTCTCTCCACGCTTGCGGTTGCAACTGGTAAAGTCAACACTAACTTCAAAAGCATATATACCAAGGGATATAAATTATCCTTTCCTCTCTCCACCATTCGCCTAGCCAGCTCATCGATTCTTCGCAAATCTTTGAATGCCTCACCACACTTGACATGCGAAATATACCCCATCAATTGTCAATCAAGTCGTGTAAGCACAAAGGAAGGAAACTCAATGGGGTAGAACTTGGTAAGACTCATCAACTTTTCTTTATCAAAAGCAGCAAATGAGTTAGCTGGACTAAAACAACCAATACAAGCCAGCAATTGAGTATTCACCTCAGTAAATCGGTTGTTCAACTCTTGAAATTGCATATCCACAACCGCATAGAACACTTCAACTTGAAAGTGATGAAAGTTTGTGGGTTGATGAGGGTTACGCCTTGTTCTTCCGGGAAGAGCGAACAAGTCATTCATGTTAGGAACATGAATTTGTTCTTTGGTGCAGAATGAAATCACATCATTAAGAAGAGGCTCCCATCCTTCATCTCTTAACTTCTGCAATCTATCTTTTGAGCACGTAATTAGTTTCATAGCATTGACAATGTCTTGATCTTTCCTTTGAAGTGCTATGGACAACTCATTTGTAATTCCAAGCACTTCAATCATGAACTTCATAAAAAAGACAAACTCAAAAGTTTGAATAATATGCAACTGATCAAGCGCGTAACCTCACAAATCAACACTTCCATCATAATACATATCCTTCAGCACATCAACCACAACAGCGAAGATATCCATCAGGTTAATAAGAGTACCAAAATGTGATCCCCCAACGAGTATCTCCCAGCCTTTTAAGACCTACTTCTTGATTCAACCCTCTTCCACTCTCTCGTTCACCACTAGCTATAGCCTCGATTACTTTAGTGGCTTGGTTGTCTCGAAGACTGTCACGTCGTCTAGGAGATCCTCCAATCAAATTAATCAAGGCAATGACATGACCAAAGAAGCGGTTGACTTCCCCATGATTTCTCGCAACAGCAACCAGTTTTAACTGAAGTTGGTGAGCAAAGCAATGAATATAATGAGCAGATGGATTCTCTTCCAGAATTAAAGATTTCAACCCGTTGATTTCTCCTCTCATATTGCTAGCTCCATCATATCCCTGCCCCCTTATCCTTGACAAACTCAATCCATGTAACCCAAGCATTGACTCAATCTCCTTCTTAAGTGTAGCGGCTTTGGTATCAGTTACATGAGAAATACCAAGAAATCTCTCTATAATACAACCTTTTTTATCCATATAACGTATAGCAACAACCATCTGCTCTTTGGTTGATACATCACGAGATTCATCCACCAATATGCAAAAAAAATGCATCTCCAAGATCTTTGATAATCTCCTTTGTTGTAAGAGATGCTATTGCACGAACAATATCTTTTTGAATCTTTGGAGATGTCAATTGATGATTTTTTGGAGCATTTCCAACACAACACTGCGCACATCCGGATTCTCATTAGCAATAACTTCCAAAAATTTCAAGAAAGTTTCCTCTGTTTTCCGAGAATTCACTTTCATCATGCCCACGAAATGACACTCCTTGCCGTAGAAGAACCTTAGCTGTAGTAACTGAGGCTTGCAAACGTGTTCGATACTCAATTTTGGCTTTATCTGATTGCCTTATTAAGACACTTGAAATGCTCTGTGACTGTTTCAACAAATCTTCACCTTTCCTGGCAGCCACATTATGAGAACTATTTGGTCTACCCACATGATCATCCAAAGCCTTTTTCCTATTCCAACATTTAACACCTTGACTAATGAAAGCTTCTCCTCCGCCTTTTTTACCAACACTTGATCTAAACAAATAGCAAGGTAGGCAATATAGAGCATCTTTTGCAACACTGTATTCTATCCATGTTTTATAATCAACATACCAATCTGGATTGAATTTGGGATTAAATCAGCTCATCTCTGTAATGGGGAAAGTAGGACCTGTTGGTTGATAGGGCCCCTTTTGAAGATACGCTCTTCTGATTTCATCTTGCTTATTAGCAGGAAAAGTTGAAAACTTTCTCCTTAACCCCGGATCAACTTCCAGATTATCCACATCATCTATCTCATATTCGGTAGGTCTAGAAGAAGACTTACTTGAAGGGATAGCAGTTTGATTCAACGAAGGTGAAGAAGATTGAGCTTCTCCACTATCATTATTCGAATTTTGCTCAGCCCTCGGTCTTTTTATCAAATACTTGTCCATATCTGATTTCAAAAGATAAATAACTACATAAGCTGATTGATTAACAATGAAAATCATAGTTATTAACTTATTATAAAGGACAAAGTAAAAACTGAAACTAAAAAAGGAAGAACTCCATGGACTACTGCTTGCGTCCATGTCCATTCTTCTACTTCAACTAAATAAAAAAAATTAAAGAAAGTGCAATACATCAAAGGAAAGCAATACTTACATGTGTTGTGATATGGCGTATGCGTTGGGGGGTTTAGAAGCTGCCGAGTGCCGCCTGACAATGAGTTGTCGATGAACGAGGATAGAAGAAGGGGAAGCAAGCAAGGGTTCTATAAAAAAAAAGGTTGGGAATTGTATTTGGGAATATGGGGAGTCACAAGCCGAGAGTTGTAATATTATTGGTATTGAGTTTTCATTCTCCAAAGAAGAAAAGGAGATTAATTAGATTTTAAATGGACTTGGATTTGGCAGATGGGCCATTATATATTTGCTTTGTAATGATTATAACAACAATGGATTAGTCGTTTAACGGAACTTAGGTATCAAGTTTTGTCAAATTGTCAAGGTTAAATCCTGCTAACAACAATTTAATTTTTAGTGTGTAAATTTGTTCCAATTTTTCAGTCAAGGTTTGTCAACTGACAACCCTTGGCTTTGAATAGGTCCACCAATGTACAAGAAGCAGAGGAACAGATGAAGACGACAAACCGAAAAATCCAGGAGATTCATAAGAGAATATCTAATAAAGAGGTATCAACAAGTAACTTTCTTGAAACCCACATAGCCAAGTACTGTTGGGGTTCCAGTACTGATCAAACCTGTTTCGCTGTTTTACCAGGATGAAATAGCCTCCAAAAGTTCGGCCCTCAACGTGCTGAAGAGCTGCATTGAATCATTCAGATATGGTGTTGCCTGGAGAAAGGAGACACTAGACCATCTCCATCTTGCCCTGGACAAGCTGAGCTTTGCAAACAATGCATACCGAGACAATGTCACAAAGCATTCATTCTTAGGAGAGGAAGAAATCGATTACCGGGTAATTAACATGCTGTTGTTGATGGTTGCTTGTAGAAATGTAGTCATAAATAATGTTTGTGCTACAGAGGATGAACTTCAAAATGATGCATGGAAAGAAAAGCATCCAGGCAGAGAGACGAGTCGTGAGGGAAATCAAAACCAAGGAGGGAGAGGGGTCTCACGGTTCCATGTCCTCGCTGGAAGATATTCACTCCAAAGTAAGCCTGATTACAAGTTCTGAGCAATTAGGAAAATGCAAAATAGTGCTTCTGTAAGAAAGCTGATGCAGTTTGTGCTGCATATAAGAGGAATACAGTACAGGGTGAGGTGCTATAGTAACGTCAATGGTAAGGAAGAGCTTCTCAGACAGCTGAAACAACTTGAAATGGAGAAGGAGAAAGTTATTGCCAACTGTGTTGCAGGGGAGAAGATATGGAGATCTATGGGTTCGAAAAACGCCATTAAAGAACAAATTGGTGTGAGTGAAGCCTGGCTAGAGATGAGCTGTAATCAATTTTGTGCTTAACAAGCAGTTCAGCACTCATAATAAATGAGTAACAAACAGACCCTATGGCCTATGCTCATCAAATTTCCTTTTATTATCACGTCAGCAAACGGTCTCCAGAAAAAAAATAAATAAATAAAGCGCCAGTGCCTATTAATTCGCCCCACAATTTTTTTTGCCGCCATTCAATCTTGACACAAACCCGGGCCCACACCCGTCACCGCAAAAAGCCGAGCAGCAACAACAAGAGGAGCACATTACAGGCTGATCATATTCAGTACAGATATGGCTACGGGCAAAGACAGGGCTGGAGATCAAGAGCTTCGCCGGCAGCTGAAACAGCTGGAAGTGGAGAGGGAGAAAGTTGTTGCTAACTGTGTTTTGGGGGGAAAGATATGGAGTTCTTTGGATTCGAGAAAAACCATCAAAGAATATATTAAGGTAAGTGAGACATAGCCCTGAAGTTGAAACAACTTAACGCAGTGATCTATTGCGCGCATGTTAGAAACCTATTTCTAGGGTTCTATCGATTGTGTTGGGAAATTGGGAATTGAAAGAGATTTAGGGATTTAGAAGAGAATTAGGGATTAGGAACAGAATTGGGGAAGAAAAGAAAGAACGGCCGAGGCCTCTAGAGAGGAGGATAGACGAGATTTGAGAGAGAAAGAGATTAGGGTTTTGGGGAAGGAGGACTTTTCTATTAATTTCTGCTTCATCTGACGAATGACCCAAAGTACATATATATAGGGAAATACTAGAAAACCCTAAGAATAACCCTAATTCTACTAGAAGACTACTAACCATAATAAGAATTACCCTAATAATGATTATAATAATAAATATAGAAATCCGATATAATTCGGTTTCTAACATCTCCTCCCCCTTCAGACCAACCTTGCCCTCAAGGTTGATCAACTCGACCCACTCTTCTCTTTCTTCTCGCACAATCCGTGGTTGACTCCTCCATTTCTTACGCTTCCTTTTCTTCCAATTGTGCACCACTACTTGAATGAAGCCGACTCCAGCAACTCTGTCTTCCATGGCTTCTTCTCTACCCGCATGGCTCGTTTCACAACCATGGCCAAATGACTCACCAACCTCTTTTTCAAACTCTACAAAGTAAGAATCAAAGAGTTGTTCTTCCTTGAGTCCATCTTCACAATCCACCTTAAAATATGCCATTCTCAGCTCCTGCTTCTTCACCACGTTCGTCGCTGCCCCGAGAGACCCCGTCCGCTGCTCCACCATCATCCGCATCGGATTCAGCTTCTTCTCCACGCTCGAGGTCGCAGCGAGAGGAGCCGTCCGCCGCTTCCCTTTCTTCGTCCCAGGCAGCTCCCTCATCGGCTGCTCCTTCCCCGCCGTCTTATCTGGCGGCCACGATCCGGCGGACCCAATCTTTGTCGTCTTCCTCAGCGCTTTGTTTTCCGGCGGAAACTCCTCCTTCTCGACCACCGACTCCGGCGGTGCGTGGGAAAGCTCTCCGCCGTCTTCTATTTGCGCGGTCGGCGACTCTTCGGAAAACCAACGACGTCCGATCACAGCGGGCACCAAGGGGCGCCGCTCGGCCCTCTCCTCTCCCGCGCGCGGCGCGGCCTCGACCACCGCGGGGCGTTGCTGCTCGGCCCGACCTCCTCCAGTGCGCGGCGCGGTCTCGGCCGACGAAGGGGGGCGCGCGATTGGGGCGGCACCAGAAAGCTCGACCGCCGGCTCTTCGGGCAGCCAACGGCGGCCGATGCGGCGGGCTCTGTCCCGCAATTCTACCCACGACAGGTTCGAGAGCTTTGAAGAGCTCATCGTCGAACCAGTTGTAGAAATCGTCCCCGGTTGAGAGTTGTGGTGAACTCAATTCTCGAAACCGGGCTCTGATACCAGATGTTAGAAACAAGGTTTCTAACGTGATAGGAATTGGGAAATTTAGCTAGATCAATTAGGGATTGATCTAGCTAGGGTTTGGGATTTGGGAAAAGAAAGAACAAAGGGGAAGAATTGGCTACTGCTGCTGCCGCAGTACTTGGAGAAGAGAGGAAGAGTGAGTCTGCGCAGGAAGGAGAAGAAGAGAGAGGGATACTAGTTTAGGGTTTTTTTATTATATAATGCCCTAGTACAGATTATATAATCCGCCTAATCTCTTGACTACCCAACTAATTAAACATAACAATCAACTCCCTGTTTATTCCCAAATACCCCAAATAATACCCCAAATCATAAAAACCGACAATAATACGAATTAACAAAATACTGCAATTAATGTGTTTCCCACATCCCCGCTTCCTTCGAAAAACAACCTTGTCCCCAAGGTTGTTCCTCTAGCTCACTAGGCCTCCTCCTCGCCATTTCCGCCGTCCTCGACCTCATCTTCTGCTTCATCTTCCCAGCGCCCGACTAACATCATCAAATCCGGCTTCGGGCACTGATGCCCGATGGTGAACCGGCCATCACAGTTGAAGCACTTGCCTTCCCGCCTCTTCTGCTCAATCTCCGCCGGCGACAGTCGCACGAACCCTTTCGGTACGGCCCGCGGTCCTAGCCTGGCCACTGGAGCAGGACCTCCACTGCTCACGTTAGCCCCATTCGAGCCCCTCCTAGCGCCCCTCCTGCGTCGTCACTGCTCCCGCTGCCTCCTCCTCCTCCACTCGGCTTTGAGAAGCGGCCAATGGTGCTCCTCCAGCTAGCCAGTTCTTCCTCCTTATGACCTGCAAGACGAAAAGCAGTTTTCACAGAATCGGGCTCAAACACTCTGACTGCCGCTGCTATCTCGGGCTTGAGACCCGCCATGCACAACCCCACCAAGGTGTCCTCCGAGACTCCTTTATACTAGTTCCCCAACTTGAAGAACTCCGCACGGTATTCTGCCACCGTGCCGGTCTGCTTCAGTTTCGCCAACTGCTGAGGAGCCCACCCATCTGACTTCCCAAACTGATAGCGGAGCTCTTCCTGAAACATGTGCCAGGTGATCAAAGTTGTTGCGGCTGCGTAGGATCTCTCCCTCCACTCCCACCACTGGAGCGCATCTCCCTCCAAATAGAACGATGCCAGATAGGCCTTCCTCTCCTCTGGAATTGGGTGGTTCTTAAACCACCTCTCAACTGCATACAACCAAAGGCCTGCATCCTTTTGCCCATTGAATTTTGGAAACTCAATGGTAGGAGGCTTAGCTCGAAAAACTACTCCATCCATTCCTTCATAGTTCATATAGTGGGACCCATACCTGTCATTTCCTGGGGTCCTCCACGGCTGCCCAAATGGAACGCACTGCATCTGGCTTGGATTTCCGTGCCCATAATCACCCGGGTAGCTCCCTTGTTGGTTCGGGTACCCTCCTGGAGCGGGAGGTGCCTCGTAAGGCCCCTCCCAGCCTGCTGGTCCCCTGCTGTCGACCCTCCTGATCGGCTGAGAAGTAGGGCTCGATCGATGTCCGGTTCGACCCACCTCCGGTCGACCCATTCTGGTCCGACCCGGTCCGGTTCGGCTCAACTCGGTCTGATCCTCGTCAGTCCGCCCGATCCCGGCTCGACTGGTTTCGGCTCGGCCCGCTCTTGCCCAGTCCAATGCGGTCCGCACCCTTGGAGCCGACCCTCCCTTCCCCATCTTGTCACCAGCCCTCCTCGGCCCACCCAGCCCCCTCAGGTCCAACTCCGGTTCAGCCCACTGGGCCTGCTGATCCGCCAAGCTCAATTTGTCATACTCGGGCCCATCTTCCAGATCCAACCATCCCAGCCCGTTATGGACCTTCGTGTAGTGGCCCAACGGTCCCGGCCCATTACCCATAGGTGGCCCGTCCGTGTCATACCCGGACATCTTAGCCTTTCCCTTTCGGGCCGCAATCTCTTGGGCCGTAGGTGTCGGTAACAGACCCGAGCTCACACCTACTGCAGTTCGATCAGCTCGGCCCGGCCTGGTGTCCTCCGCCCTGCTTCCTTCGGCCTGAGCCGCCGCCGCCCTTGCCGCGCTCGCCCCGCCGCTGGCCTTCGCGAGAGCCGCGCCCACCTGCGCCACCGTTGCCGTGGTCCCGCTGACAGCCGCCCGCCGCGGTCGCCGCAGTCTCCGCAGCCCCCGTCGCGCCGCCTCCTTCGATCGCCGACTCAGCCAGAATCGGCGCTCCCCCTGATCCATCCCCCTTTGCCTGCAGCGAGGCAATCGCCCGCATCAGGTTTTCCAGCCTCTGTCGCAGATCATCGGCATCCGCCTTCGCGTCAGCCTGCACCCTTGCCAGGCCTTCTTCGAGCCGAGCCAGCGCATCAGAGTGCTCGTGCACCACCAGTTTCACCGCCTCCAGCTCGGTGACGTCCTCCGTCACCACCCCGTCGAGATCAACATCGCCCGCCTCGGTGTTCCTCCCGGCTGCCTGAGCTGCCTTCTCCGCTGCCTTCATGGATTTCGTCGACACCATTGTTGTTTGCCCTGGTTCAAGAGCTCAAGAACTCACTCTCGAACCTTGCTCTTATACCAGATGTTAGAAACCTATTTCTAGGGTTCTATCGATTGTGTTGGGAAATTGGGAATTGGTAGAGATTTAGGGATTTAGAAGAGAATTAGGGATCAGGAACAGAATTGGGGAAGAACAGAAAGAACGGCCGAGGCCTCTAGATAGGAGGATAGACGAGATTTGAGAGAGAAAGAGATTAGGGTTTTGGGGAAGGAGGACTTTTCTATTAATTTCTGCTTCATCTTACGAATGACCCAAAGTACATATATATAGGGAAATACTAGAAAACCATAAGAATAACCCTAATTCTACTATAAGACTACTAACCATAATAAGAATTACCCTAATAATGATTATAATAATAAATATAGAAACCCGATATAATTCGGTTTCTAACAGCGCAACTTTGATATATGTTTATATCTTTCATCAATATTACTTTTCTTTTTTCGGATTTCCTTGTCAGTGTTAGATACGGATTTCTTTTCTTTTTTCCCCGATATCAAGCGGATTTCTTTTCGGTTTATACAGTTCGAGTCAAACAATTGGTAGAAGGATGTTCAATTAAAGTCGGAGAAGAAGAAGAAGAAGAAGACAGTGAGGATGAGGAAGAAGTGGACCAACAGAAAATGTCAAAGACTAAGAGGTTGCAGCAGCAGCAGCAGCAGCGTAGGGCCAAGTTGGATTGAGCTGCCTGTGGAAATCACGAGAATCGTGTTTGGGCGTTTGAGTTATTTTGATCAAATATGTTGTCGTAGCGTGTGTAAGAGCTGGCGAGACGTTCCCCCAGTTCCACCCTTAGACCAAAACTGCCTTCCATGAACCTCCCCTCACTCTCTGTACCAGGAAAAGTTGCTGCGATCACTTTTGCTCCTCCAATTGATCATGATTCATCCACCATCCAAGTATTCGCCATCTGCATCCTTCACCGCCGCACCTACGAACCCTTCTATCAGAATCATCGCTGCCAGAGCGAGATCACGGTTGGTACATGCCAGGCAGTAGTACTAGATGTAGCTGATGCGGCAACTAGTAACAGTAGTTATAGTAATTGGGCTATGGAACCAGAACCCATCTTCCACCCTGCCTTCCAAACAGAGCTCAGCTTGCAGTCGGTGGTGTACTTGAAAGGGAATTTCTACTGCCTTTTCCAGGATCTAGTGTTGGCGGGATTTGAGCTCTCGACGAGACTCTGGCGCTGGCTCGTTCCTCGACCAGTAGAGCCTCGCACGGCCTTGGTATCTTCGCACAGCAAAAACATCCATGGAAGGCAGTTTTGGTCTAAGGGTGGAACTGGGGGAACGTCTCGCCAGTTCGTAGGTGCGGCGGTGAAGGCAGTTTGCCAGTTCTTCCTCCTTATGACCTGCAAGACGAAAAGCAGTTTTCACAGAATCGGGCTCAAACACTCTGACTGCCGCTGCTATCTCGGGCTTGAGACCCTCCATGCACAACCCCACCAAGGTGTCCTCCGAGACTCCTTTACACTAGTTCCCCAACTTGAAGAACTCCGCACGGTATTCTGCCACCGTGCCGGTCTGCTTCAGTTTCGCCAACTGCTGAGGAGCCCACCCATCTGACTTCCCAAACTGATAGCGGAGCTCTTCCTAAAACATGTGCCAGGTGATCAAAGTTGTTGCGGCTGCGTAGGATCTCTCCCTCCACTCCCACCACTGGAGCGCATCTCCCTCCAAATACAACGATGCCAGATAGGCCTTCCTCTCCTCTGGAATTGGGTGGTTCTTAAACCACCTCTCAACTGCATACAACCAAAGGCCTGCATCCTCTTGCCCATTGAATTTTGGAAACTCAATGGTAGGAGGCTTAGCTCGAAAAACTACTCCATCCATTCCTTCATAGTTCATATAGTGGGACCCATACCTGTCATTTCCTGGGGTCCTCCACGGCTGCCCAAATGGAACGCACTGCATCTGGCTTGGATTTCCGTGCCCATAATCACCCGGGTAGCTCCCTTGTTGGTTCGGGTACCCTCCTGGAGCGGGAGGTGCCTCGTAAGGCCCCTCCCAGCCTGCTGGTCCCCTGCTGTCCACCCTCCTGATCGGCTGAGAAGTAGGGCTCGATCGATGTCCGGTTCGACCCACCTCCGGTCGACCCATTCTGGTCCGACCCGGTCCGGTTCGGCTCAACTCGGTCTGATCCTCGTCAGTCCGCCCGATCCCGGCTCGACCGGTTTCGGCTCGGCCCGCTCTTGCCCAGTCCAATGCGGTCCGCACCCTTGGAGCCGACCCTCCCTTCCCCATCTTGTCACCAGCCCTCCTCGGCCCACCCAGCCCCCTCAGGTCCAACTCCGGTTCAGCCCACTGGGCCTGCTGATCCGCCAAGCTCAATTTGTCATACTCGGGCCCATCTTCCAGATCCAACCATCCCAGCCCGTTATGGACCTTCGTGTAGTGGCCCAACGGTCCCGGCCCATTACCCATAGGCGGCCCGTCCGTGTCATACCCGGACATCTTAGCCTTTCCCTTTCGGGCCGCAATCTCTTGGGCCGTAGGTGTCGGTAACAGACCCGAGCTCACACCTACTGCAGTTCGATCAGCTCGGCCCGGCCTGGTGTCCTCCGCCCTGCTTCCTTCGGCCTGAGCCGCCGCCGCCCTTGCCGCGCTCGCCCCGCCGCCGGCCTTCGCGAGAGCCGCGCCCACCTGCGCCACCGTTGCCGTGGTCCCGCTGACAGCCGCCCGCCGCGGTCGCCACAGTCTCCGCAGCCCCCGTCGCGCCGCCTCCTTCGATCGCCGACTCAGCCAGAATCGGCGCTCCCCCTGATCCATCCCCCTTTGCCTGCAGCGAGGCAATCGCCCGCATCAGGTTTTCCAGCCTCTGTCGCAGATCATCGGCATCCGCCTTCGCGTCAGCCTGCACCCTTGCCAGGCCTTCTTCGAGCCGAGCCAGCGCATCAGAGTGCTCGTGCACCACCAGTTTCACCGCCTCCAGCTCGGTGACGTCGTCCGTCACCACCCCGTCGAGATCAACATCGCCCGCCTCGGTGTTCCTCCCGGCTGCCTGAGCTGCCTTCTCCGCTGCCTTCATGGATTTCGTCGACACCATTGTTGTTTGCCCTGGTTCAAGAGCTCAAGAACTCACTCTCGAACCTTGCTCTTATACCAGATGTTAGAAACCTATTTCTAGGGTTCTATCGATTGTGTTGGGAAATTGGGAATTGGTAGAGATTTAGGGATTTAGAAGAGAATTAGGGATCTGGAACAGAATTGGGGAAGAACAGAAAGAACGGCCGAGGCCTCTAGATAGGAGGATAGACGAGATTTGAGAGAGAAAGAGATTAGGGTTTTGGGGAAGGAGGACTTTTCTATTAATTTCTGCTTCATCTGACGAATGACCCAAAGTACATATATATAGGGAAATACTAGAAAACCATAAGAATAACCCTAATTCTACTAGAAGACTACTAACCATAATAAGAATTACCCTAATAATGATTATAATAATAAATATAGAAACCCGATATAATTCGGTTTCTAACCGCGCAACTTTGATATATGTTTATATCTTTCATCAATATTACTTTTCTTTTTTCGGATTTCCTTGTCAGTGTTAGATACGGATTCCTTTTCTTTTTTCCCCGATATCAAGCGGATTTCTTTTCGGTTTATACAGTTCGAGTCAAACAATTGGTAGAAGGATGTTCAATTAAAGTCGGAGAAGAAGAAGAAGAAGAAGACAGTGAGGATGAGGAAGAAGTGGACCAACAGAAAATGTCAAAGACTAAGAGGTTGCAGCAGCAGCAGCAGCAGCGGAGGGCCAAGTTGGATTGAGCTGCCTGTGGAAATCACGAGAATCGTGTTTGGGCGTTTGAGTTATTTTGATCAAATATGTTGTCGTAGCGTGTGTAAGAGCTGGCGAGACGTTCCCCCAGTTCCACCCTTAGACCAAAACTGCCTTCCATGAACCTCCCCTCACTCTCTGTACCAGGAAAAGTTGCTGCGATCACTTTTGCTCCTCCAATTGATCATGATTCATCCACCATCCAAGTATTCGCCATCTCCATCCTTCACCGCCGCACCTACGAACCCTTCTATCAGAATCATCGCTGCCAGAGCGAGATCACGGTTGGTACATGCCAGGCAGTAGTACTAGATGTAGCTGATGCGGCAACTAGTAACAGTAGTTATAGTAATTGGGCTATGGAACCAGAACCCATCTTCCACCCTGCCTTCCAAACAGAGCTCAGCTTGCAGTCGGTGGTGTACTTGAAAGGGAATTTCTACTGCCTTTTCCAGGATCTAGTGTTGGCGGGATTTGAGCTCTCGACGAGACTCTGGCGCTGGCTCGTTCCTCGACCAGTAGAGCCTCGCAAGTCGCACCCCTAGCTGGCGCTGGCCCGCGGGAGGCATGTTCGAGTTCGGTGGAAAGCTTTTTGTCAAAGATGGCCTGTATCGCAACTGTGTGGTATTTGATTTCGATGCCGGAGGGTGGAGGCCTTCAACAGGAGATGACGACCATGTTGATTATGTGCGGTTCCAGTGCTCGAGCAACAAGACATCGTACTATGCTTTGGGATCGCACAACCTCCCTCGTCCTGCAAAAGATTCCACCTTTGGGAATGATGGTGCTTTCCAAGCTTTTTCCAAATACCCGACACCGCGCCTGCTGTCTACTACGGCTCCTTTTTATGACAACCTCTACTCTCTTAGATCACATTTCTCTGTTTGGATTCGTCCTACCTAGCTACTCAATCGTTAGGACTGAATCCTGAGATGGATGCACGCCAATGCAGTGCTCACTCATGGGTGTTAGTTAAATGCTCTTACGAATGTACTGCTGGATTTGGTTGGATTCCATGTGTTTGTCAGAGTTAGTTTCAATCAACTTGTCTTCATGTTTGCAGTAGATAACATGAAGAATTAGATTGGAAACATTTGGCCTTCTTTAGATAGATGAAACTTCCTAGCGAGTTCTTTGTTGTTTTACTTTTACTAACCCCCTAAGGGGCATTTTTTCTGCAGCCATATGTAGTTTGAGGGCTGCCAGTTTCCTTTTACTGCTAACTTTTGTACTTTGTAGCCAAATTCAGTTTGGTTATAATTGTTTGAGAAAGAGGGAGGCCTTTAGATATGGTGCTTTTATCACATCAAAAGTCTTGACCAATGAGTACGGTACTTAGGTTACATCATTTCCATGATTTCTTTGTACTTGCTATCTGGTTGAAAAGTAGTCAATTAGTTTTTACGTTTTAGGGATTCTGAAAGTGACATGAGTATCTTGTGTATAAAATGAATGAGGTCTTATGAAATTAGGTTAGCCCATTTGGCAAGTGTACAAAGAATATTGCATTAATTAGTTTGAGTAGAGTTTTTTTCCTAGATCTCACATGTAGCCTACTTATGTCACGATAAGTAGGGTTTGCTTTTTTGCTCATGAATTGATTTTGGGGTCCAGTATTGACCTTCCAGTAACTAAAAACAAAGGTTGTAGAATGGAGAGTGGGGTAAAAAGAAGGGGTTGGAACTTCCCCACTTGCAATCGGAAGAGTGTGAGAACCGCTAATGAATAGTAACTCAAACCTAGACTTTAATATATTAATTAATTAATTAATATTAATATATTAAAGTCTAGGTTTGGGTTGCTATTCATTAGCGGTTCTCACACTTAATTAATATATTAATGGATCATTTCACGCAGAGCATAAGGAAGCAGAGGACTCAAAAGGAAGATCGTCAGAGGTTGCAGATTGAGATTAAGAGTGTTAGGGAAAGTTTGAAATGTCTGCAGGAAGGGCATAGCTTAGTACATAGTGAACTGAATGATCTGTGTAGGAGAAAGCAACAAGTACGGGAGCGAATTCTTGATCTGAAGAAACAGGTAGCCAGGCGTCCGACCAAAAAGAAAAGGAAAGAAAAACGGAAGAAAAATTAGCAAGATGAATCAACTGCAATATTTACTTTGCTGTGACAAGTGGATGAAAATTCTAGAGTAAACCCTACTTGGCATAGGACTTGATTCTTTGAACGGGGATATAAATACCAAGAGTAACGAGCTGGGGACTAGGGAGCTCTAGGCTGCACCTTAATTGTCTCCTTTTATACAAAGAAACAACAAAGTTTATTCTTTGCTATGGTGACTTACAAGTAATCACGATTTGGATAAAACGGTAAATCATTTTACACAAATGATAGACTGGATGCCACATTTATCTTTTTGAAATGAAATTACACAATTACAAAAGGAAATTAAAGTCGACCGCTCCAAAAGAACATTCGACGGGGTGGTCATTAACTTATCTGCATTGGTACAAGATTCCACCACTAGAAATGATTCAGTATTAACAAGGACTCTGCTACCATTCAACTCGAGTTAATATCAATATAAGTTTCATTAAATAACGATCTACGTTATTACTTCATCACTCTAAAAACCGTTATAGCAAACCCCTACTGGGGTGTGCATCTTGTCATCAATTCGGTCCACCGGAAAACTAAGAGATCGGCCTCTTCAATGAACAGGGGATTGTTTGGTTCTCCGATCAGCTTTAATATGTCATCATACATAGCAAATCAGTCGGTTGAGATATATATGTTTCCTTAAATTGGGTCGACCTATGAAAATAAGCGATCAACTGTTGTTTTTCTTTGTATTGATGAAGTATGGTTGTGAGTGTGTCATTTGATCGACTGGGTTTCTGAAAGAGATACACGATTGTTCTCATAGGAGCTATGTTGCAAGATGCTTCTTATTGTTGCTTTGGAATTTGTTTGATGTTCTTCTACCCCAGATTTCCCAGGCGATGTAAGTGCTGTTTCTTCTCATTTCTAACGAGGGAACTATGGCTTTTGCCACTCATTTGCTTTCCCTTAATTTCCTAGCTAATTAAATTGAAATCACCATTTTAGAGAACATCAGAGAAGTTGCAGTTGCATACTCTTTTTCATTCAACACAACTGATTACTGAAATAATAAAAATGAGAAATAAGGGCAAGTTACTCATTTCAGTTATCCATCTACTACAACCAGTATTATCTATCCCAAAAGCTATATATTCTTAACAATCCATCACTTTTAATAATCAACCAGACAAACTACCCTATTTTTTTTGGATGTCACTCGTTAAATATTTTAGTTGAAGAAGTAAACGAGATTAGTTGAGTCTTTGACCATTTCTGAAGTGAAGGCATTTCCTTGGCGTGGAAGGAAAGCATGCGAGGTTGTCAATGGCGTTGAATGTTGTCAACTTTTTCTGCTTGGTTTAAATAAGCCACCAAAACCCCTCGCTGCCATATTCCTTTAACCAGCAACCATCAACAGCCACTATGGTAATGGAGTTCACAGCAGAAGCTCCCCGAGATCCACAATCTTTAAGATGCAGTTTACAAGAAGCAGAGGAACAAATGAAGACGACAAACCGAAAAATCCAGGAGATTCATATGAGAATAGCCAATAAGGAGGTATCAACAAGTAACTTTCTTGGAACCCACAGAGCCTAGTACTATTGGGACTCCAGTACTGATCAAACCTGTTTCGCTGTTTTACCAGGACGAAATAGCCTCCAAAAGGTCGGCCCTCAACATGCTGAAGAGCTGCAATGAATCGTTCAGATATGGTGTTTCCTGGAGAAAGGAGACACTGGACCATCTCCATCTTGCCCTGGACAAGTTGAGCTTTGCAAACAATGCATACCGAGACAATGTCACAAAGCATTCGTTCTTAGGAGAGGAAGAAATCGATTACCGGGTAATTAACAATTTAACATGTTGTTGTTGATGGCTGCTTGTAGAAATGTACTCATAAATAATGTTTATGCTACAGAGGATGAACTTCAAAATGATGCATGGAAAGAAAAGCCTCCAGGCAGAGAGACGAGTCGTGAGGGACATCAAAACCAAGGAGGGAGAGGAGTCTCACGGTTCCATGTCCTCGCTGGAAGATATTCACTCCAAAGTAAGCCTGATTAGAAGTTCTGAGCAATTAGGAAAATGCAAAATAGTGCTTCTGTAAGAAAGCTGATGCAGTTTGTGTTGCAGATCAGAGGAATACAGTACAGGGTGAGGTGCTATAGTAACGTCAATGGTAAGGAAGAGCTTCTCAGACAGCTGAAACAACTTGAAATGGAGAAGGAGAAAGTTATTGCCAACTGTGTTGCAGGGGAGAAGATATGGAGATCTTTGGGTTCGAAAAACGCCATTAAAGAACAAATTGGTGTGAGTGAAGCCTGGCCAGAGATGAGTTGTAATCAATTTTGTGCTTAACAAGTACCTCGTTCGCTCATTTCTGATGTGAAACTTATATTATCTGTTCCTTCTGTTATTTTAAGGCCAAGCATAAAGAAGCAGAGGAGTCGAGGTGGGAACACTGGAGAGTGCAGGTTGGGATTAGACGTGCTAAAGAAAGATTAGAACATTTGCAGGAAGAGGATAGCTCATTACACAATCAGCTGAACGATCTCCGGCGAAGAAAGCAAGAAGTACATCTGCACATCCTTGATCTGAGAGAACAGCAAAAGAATGAAGTCCAACAGTAACTTGTAACAAGTGTATGGTTCTGTTTTTGGTCTGGAGCACCACCAAACCAAATACAACATGGTTTACTTGGTTTCGTCAAGGATTATTTCATCGTGAGACGTGAGCTACCGAAAGAAAACAAAAAATTTATGGATGTTAGGTCATTATCTTACAACATTGCTACTTGAGGAGGCTGAAAGATATTGTAGAGAGTCTGATTCAGAGAGAATTTGTTTGCTGGACCATTATAAGAAGTTCAAGGGTTATAACATGAGTTGTTATGTGACTACAAAATTTGTATATTGATCGATATGAGTCGTCATCTGAAAGTTGTTATGTGACCACCATTCCAATTGTTAACTAATAGAAACCTATTTTTAGGGTTTTATCGATTGGATTGGGAATTGATTGAGATTTAGGGATTTAGAATAGAATTGGGAATTAGAAGAAGAATTTAGGGGTTGAGGAAGAACAGCCGAAGCCTTCGAATAGAGATAGAGAGGGACGAGATTGAGGGAGAAAGATAGACTAGGGTTGGGATAATTTCGTATTAACTTTCTTGATTGATTATAATGAAACTCCCAAGTACACTTATATATGGAAAGATAGAAAACCTAACATAAACTTAACAACCAAGCAATAGTTTATTATAATAATTATCTCTAATATGAATATGGTAATTATAATAGAAACCCATAATAATTCGGTTTCTATCATCCACTCCTCCTTGAAATCAATCTTGCCCTCAAAGTTCACTAACTCCAGCCCCACCAATCTTCCGCAATCTTGACTCGGCGGTTGTTTACGCTTTCTGAACTTCCAATTGCCTTGAGGAACTTGAACTTGAATATTAGCATGAGCAGCTCCAATGACACTTCCCTCTTCCGTCAAGCCCCGTGAACTTGATCCAGCTCCCGTCCCTTCCCAGCCAATCAAGGACTCGGCTGCCTCCGTCATCCCGAGCAGCCTGCTCTTGTTGTTTTCCTTTGCACGTAGTTGTGCTAGCCTGTTGCCAACTTGTAGCCCGATGCCAAAATGGGCATTATTGGCGCCGACTTGCCTTCTAATGAAGACAAAATCGAGCTCCCTTTTCCCCATTCCATGCACGCCTCCCACATACCATTCTTTTTTTACCTTTTGTTGTTGTTGGGCATCTTCCAACCCATAGCCAGCATCTGAAATACTTCTCCCTCCATTAACTTGGACTTCATAATTACGATCTTCATCATCTGACATTTCTATTCTCCGGTTACACCCCCAACGTAATGGGTACCTTCCTTCATTAGTGGTCGCACACTCACAGTACAAGGAGACCAAGCGATGGATTTCGCATGTTATCGTCTTCGCCATCTCCAGTCTCGTTATCCTGCCGGTGTAAATGCCTCACCAGACGATATTGAAGGCAACGACCAAACTGCCTAGATGACCGGGGCAGACTCCTTTGTTGTAATCTCGAGCGGTCTGATTGAACGGTAGTGGCTCAGAATGACAAACCCATCTTCTGGCGTATCCGCTCGAGAGCCTATGCTCTCCCTCAACCCACCGTCAGCCGTTCCTCCAACTTGTCGTATGAGCCTCTTCAGTGCAGCTCGGCTCCACAACAACTCTTATCCGCTCATCTCTTCTCATTGTATCAACAATCACTTGGTCTAGCTCTCTTTCTCTTGCACGATTCTTTCCAATCTTCCCACATGCGAACCAATCCCATGGAGTAGTGTAATTACAGCAAGTATTTACCTGCTGCTCATATATTTCTCCAAGAAAATGGCGACCCACTAGGTTCCAGGTGTGGGACTCATTAATCCCTTCAAGCTTCCACACTGCTTCATCACTCCCCCACGTGACTGACGGTGACGATGAACCGCCAACCTCCTCCCTAGCTTGTCGCCTCGCCCGCCAATGTCATTTCCACCTCCGCCGGCAAAAAGACCACCCAGCGGCTGTGAGACACACCGGGTTCCGGCCCGGCCTTCATCTCTTCCCTGGTTGACATCGCCCGTAGTAGATCCACAGACGATCACCAAACCTCCTGCTCGACGTGCGCTGCAGGCGAGGAAACCTGTGCCCAACAGGCCATCCGGCGGCAGAGGGAAAACGAGCCAACTCCTGCCGTCGCCCTCATTTCTCTCCCAGGCGGCGAATCCTCCTCCGGTCGTTTCAATCTCCGGCGACGCGCGAGGGAGGTCACCGCCGAATGCTTCAGTCCTATCCTCCCACGCTGCCCCGCAGCCATATTCCTTCGCCACTGGTGCGTTCGACGGTGCCGGGCAGGCCCCCTTCTCCATCGCCTCTTCCGACTTCTCCCCAGGAGAAGCTGCCGGCGATTGGCGCGCTCGTTCCCTCTGGCGGCAAGGAGGCCAGCCTCCTACCGGCCTGACCTACGGTGCCTTATCCTCTGAATCCTCTTTGTCCGACCTCGGTTTCCTCCGAAATCGCCAGCTCGCCACTCGACCCCGCCTTGATCCCTCTCCTTTAATGCACCTCTGAACCAAGTGAATGGTGGCCAAATCTCCTCCGCACTAAACTCCATTGCAATTGAAAGCCAACTTGTCCCAGGGATTTGCGGAAATGCTGGGGAAATAGGTTGAGGCTGGTTCCCTTCATCCGTGTACAGGAGTGCAAAACAATTTCGGGCCATCTCCAATAAAGCACCTTGGTCGTCCACCCATTCCCCCTCGACATTCTTCAGAGCACTAATACGATTGCGACGTCTTCTTTGCATGGTACGCTCATGGAAATATTTAGTATTGCGATCACCCAAAACGATTCCGTCTAGCCTCGATTTCTGACACCAAAGCAAGTCTTCCTGTACCTGGACACTTCTTCAAGGGCTTGGCGTATGAGGTTCAGCTGTTCAGAATCCTCACCCACTCTCTGGTTGGCCTCCAAACGCTCGATCGTGTTCAGCAAAGAATTCTTCTTCTTGATGATATCACCAAAAACATGGTAATTCCACCACCTGGCCTTCGTGGGAAATTCGGACGCCGAGTTAGTGAGGCTCGATCCCTTTAGCCACGCTTCTTTTGCCATTTCCTTAAACCCATCGTATCCCCGAACCCTTAGATCGGATTGCTTCTTTAGCGGCGACGACCCTCTCATTTCCGGAGACAGCGTCGAGGTCATCTTCTTTCTGCTCAGCAGCTACAGTAGCCTTGCGCCGCTCCTCGGCTCCAATCTAGAGAGTTGTGTTCTTGGAAAGGGCGCCGATGGTGGTCGCTGCTGCAGGTGATGCGATGTGTTCAAGCTTTGCATTCATTGCCAGAAGCAACGACTGTTTGCCTGAGATCTCGACCACCGTGCCATCTCCTTCTTTGGTCAGGAACGCTAAGATAATCTCGGAAGTATTATGTTCCTTCTCCATGGATGGTTGTTCAACTGTTGCCAGCAGGGTTAGTGGTGAGTTTTGCAGCTGCGGTAGCTGATGGCGAATAGCTCTCTTTCTCGACGACCACTGTGATTGCAGGTGCCGCAATGGCAGTAATCGTCGGTGTGGAAGCAGCCGTGATAGCCTGGCCCGTCATCGTGGTGTCCTCGGTCAGCCCCGCCGACCGCCTCCACCCTGTCTCGCCCGCGGCGGTGCTCGCCGCCATCTCCACCATCTCACCCTCGGCCGCCGCCCTCTCCCGCGCTTCCCGTTCGTAGCGGTCAAGAGACTGCTGCAACCGTTGGCTGAGACGAATCCACTCTGAATCGAAGAACTTGGATAGGTTCATTCTGTCTCTGATACCAGATGATAGAAACCTATTTCTAGGGTTCTGTCGATTGGATTGGGAATTTGGTAATTGATTAAGATTTAGGGATTTAGAATAGAATTGGGAATTAGAAGAAGAATTTAGGGGTTGAGGAAGAACAACCGAAGCCTTTGAAGAGAGATAGAGAGGGACGAGATTGAGGGAGAAAGATAGACTAGGGTTGGGATAATTTCGTATTAACTTTCTTGATTGATTATAATGAAACTCCAAAGTACACTTATATAGGGAAAGATATAAAACCTAAAAATACACCTAAACTTAACAACCAAGCAATAGTTTATCATAATAATTATCTCTAATATGAATATGGTAATTATAATGGAAACCCATAAGAATTCGGTTTCTATCATTAACTAATTTTTTAGCACCTAAAGGAGATCAAGGAATTCACATACGCCCACTCACCATGCGTATTTCGATTACATTTATACTCGCTAAGCAAATTTCGCTTTAAAATTTTTACCAAATGACAATTCTTGTGAGGTTTTTTACTATTCAACTAGAGGTAGAATGATCACTCCTATTCCAATCACGTGTAACATGGGCATGCATTTCGATCACGCGTATTCCGCCAATGCATTTCCGTTTTAGAATCTTATCAATTTTGAATTCTTATAGATTAACAATCTTTGTGAGTTTCCGACTATTCAGCTCAAAGTCGACTGATCACGCGCATTTTGATCGTGCGCAACATTTCCACTTTAGACTCTTATCAATTGACAATCTTGGTGAGTATCATATTCAAATAATTTTTTTTTTTTTTTTTTTTTTTTTGCTTAGTGTTCAATTTTGGAATTTGAAACCTCATTGTCCACAGAATACAATTTACTTTCATAGTTTAAATGATATTATATTGTTTTAAAGGAAAGTTGACTCGATTCTTTCGACATGGTTTTATATGTGAATGAACGCACTATTTTTCATTTCCATGTTAGGTTATATTGTTTCATTTATAGATTCTAACAATTTAAAATTTACTATTATGTTAAAATTGAACATATTGCTTTAGTAAAACAAAAACGGACCATCCCGTGGAACGTACGGGTTTCAGCCTAGTAGTTGATTAACATGGAAACATATTTTATGTTCTAAAATAATCTCTCTCCCCTAGTTTATAAATGGTATGACTACAAGTTAAATCATTGAAAATATTCATTGATAAAAACAAGTCAAACCATTTGCAGTTGCTGAATGGACACAAGACGTGCTGTACGCGGCAAGTAATCAATCGGTCATTATATAATCCGAAATGAGGAGGGGAAAAGATCATCCAATTCACAAACCAGCATCTTTGATATGAATCCAATAATGGCTGAGAAGGAGGCTGACACATCCAAGCTCTGCCAACCTGCAAATCAAGAAAGCCAGCGGGAAAAGAGAATCGAAATCAAAATGCTTTCCATTCGAGATAAACTGGAGCAAATCTTGGTCAGAGATCCTCCAACTGAAGCTTCCCCATGCTAGTCTGATGTCACATTGTTTACCTTCTTCATGAATGACCTAATGCATTTCTGGTTTCCTCTTCCCTTCTTCTGCCTTTGACAGAAGGACCGAGACAGCATCCGCTGGAAGCTGGAAGGCTTGAAGGAGAGTGATAGGGGGTTCAGATTTGGTGTCATCGACAGGAAGAAAAAGTTGGATCTACTGCAGCAATCTCTGGACAAGCTGAGTTTCGCGAATCGGGCTTACCAAGATAGAAGAAGCATTAGATCAACCACAATGGAAAAAGAAACCCATTACCATGTAAGTTGCAACACAATTTATGAATATCAATGTAATTGATCCCCATAATCCTTTTTTCTCAAGAAAGGCAGAGCCTTTTTTGTAACATTATTTGTTTTTGATCCACACAAAAACAAGAAAACAGCTGCTGAATTTCAGAATGCAACATGGAAGGAAGAGCTTGGCTGCAGAGAGAAGACTCTTGAGAGAGACCAAGGAATGCCGGAAACACGGTTCTTCTACTGCTAGTTGTTCATGGGGATCATTTGTAGGACTTAATACTGCAGTAAAGGGCAAGAACGAGATTCGAAGTCAAATCCAAGTGAGGATTGCTCTGTCTGTCCCCTGCCCTGAGAAGATCAAAGCTGTAATTATTTATCTCCATGTTTCTTTCTTTCTCATCATTTCGTTTTCTGGGTCTTTCAGGCGATACAAGGAGAATCAGAACAAGCGAGGAAGGAACACGTGGAAGTGAAGAGTAAGATTCAGCGTTTGTTGAAAGAGCTTCAGCGGGTCGAATTGGAGTTGGGCTGTCTGCAGAAGCGATTGCTGGAGCTATGCTGCGGAGGACGGGAAGAAGAAGAAGAAGAAGAAGAAGAAGAAGGATTCCAGGTTTATCCATCTTCCCGTGCTATACTCTATATGAGAGTATTGGAGGTACTAAACCAACGCACATATAGAGCTAAAAGAAATTCAAGAGAAATTATACACTGATAAACAAAAAATGCTGTTACATTGATTGCACAGTCAATTGAACAGTGTAAAATCTATTTAAACCAGCAGGGAAATAGGGGATCATCGATTGTTCTTACCAGCATATGTTACCATCAAGAACACCTCTTTTTTTCTCCATGTTATCTTCTTCTCATTCCGTTGTTTTGCCTGCTTCTTTCCCTCAACCTTCCAAACAAAAGGTTTAACCAAACTCTCCAAACAATAAACCGCATCAAAGTAAACATCTTCTGGCGGCCCATCAACCTCAACGACATCAACCCGTTCCTTCGATGGATCATACCACGCAAAGCCACTACGGTCCAACATGAACAGAATTCGGCCCTCCCAAAAGCCCAAAGCCAAAGCCCATCGACGGCCCACTGCAGCATCTCGAATCGAGTACAGCCGATTCCAACACCGTCCTTTCCCCTTCTTCCCGGGCTCTTCCATCGCCCAAACGTCGAGTCGTTCGTCATCTTCATAAGCCGCGCAGACGCACAACCATGAACCCAAAGCTCCGATCGTCAGAATAAAAGGCTGATCTCCGAATTCCGGCTGCGGCAATTCGTAAAACTCGTCGGACCCGAGATCCAGAGACACGATTACCCGCGGCCCGAATAAATCATCGCACCTTCCGCCGATCCAATGCAACCCGCCGCCGGCGGAGACGCCCATCCGGTGAGGACCAAACGGAAGGTACGGCATGTTTACCACCTTGCGAGATCTCGCCCCCAAGCTGTAAATCTCGGCCCGCGGTTCCGACTGATCATTGAACGACCCGATTCGCACCGCCTTATAGTCGTGGGTAATCGGGTCGTACCCGAATCCACGACCGGCCAATTGGGCCCCGGCCCAGAGGGAGAAATTTTGGAGATAGTTATTGACATAGTGGCGTTGACTCGTGGATGGGTTGACCAAGATGAAGTCAGCGAGGGTGTTGGTTAGGTGAAAACAGAGCAGACCGTGGCAGGAGCCCATAAACAGGTGGGTGTTACTGGTTTCCCCACCGAAATTCGGATCGTCGGAGAATCGGAAAGGAGCTCCCGGACGGCAGCATTTCAAGCGTTTGAGACCGGCGAAATGGTCGATTTGGATGAAAAGGCGGCGGTTGGAGTTTGTGTGGATGGAATGCTGTAAATGTCGTTTGGTGAAGTGGAAGTCGTCGATGATTTCGCGCCATTGTTTGGAGACGCACCGGGACCTGGCGAGGGTGCGCGTGGGGAGCCGGCAGAGGATGTCAGCGATGAGCTCTGGTGGAATGGATTGGGACATTGTTTTGATTTTTGCACTGAAATCGACGTGGGTATTAGATTGAGAGCAGGGGATGGAAGGTTTTTGTGGTTCGTTTTTAGTACATGGAATTGTCGGCCATATTTGGCGATATGCAGCGGGGAGGGAAGTGTTGTCGGTGGGAAGACAGATGGCATTGGGTTTAGATATATTGGAGTAAGGAAGCTCACTGCTCTGCCTTGTGTCCTACCCCTGACCTTGAGTAATTCCTTTTTACATGCTACTGAGGCGATGGAAAGTCTACATATATATATGAGTGAGACTTTAAAATTATAAACAGTTCTGATGGTATCACAAAACTAAGTCGTGATGTAGATGAATTTTAGTACGTGTACAGATTTCACACAAAATTCATATTTATGTACGAATGTCTTCAACATGCCATACACAAATAGACAAAACAATATTATATCTATGTCATCGTGAGGTTGGATTATTGACTAGAACCATTTTTTTAGACACAAGACTTTACAAGCTCAATCAACTTATAAAGATCAAACCATATCAAATAAAGTTTGACAAGTTGATCAGCCCGAATGTCTCGACGGGTCTCTCTTGGTACAACACCTATTTTCTCGAAGACTAAAATGTATGTCAAATGAATTTTTTATATATAAAAAAATGGATGGTATAGGTCGATAATAATATTATTTTTTTACAAAAATATTTGAAATCCAAGCTAAATTTATTAAAATATGATTGGCTAGAATTAATTACGAAAAATTAAATCGGAGAGAAAAGGAAGGGGGGCAGATCGGGCATGAAAGGGATTGGTGAACAAATTGCTCCGCGACTCCAAATGTTAGAAAGTGCATGGGAAGGTAAAAAAAACAAATAGATGGATAGTACAAACATGCTCTACAATAATAAGAAGTTAAAAATAAATACCGTAATTGTTAGCGGAGTACTAAGCCCATTTATTGTACTTAATGTATAATATCCCATTTATACATAAAGTTTGGGTCCATGAAACTCATGCATGACGAACAAGGGATTGGTCTAGTGGTAATACCATTAGTCATGAACCTGGAGGTTCCAGGTTCGAGTCTCTTTAGTAGTACCTAATAATAAAAAAATAACCTATATCACCCTTATCTAAAAAAAAAACCCCATGCAGACGTGGTTAGGGTTTTCATTGGTTTTCATTTTGGCTTTCCTCCTTGGTGAGGTTATGTTCTGCGGCTTGTATATATGTGGTGAGAGCCGCTACATCTGTAACACACATATGAGGGATAATAATATCAGTAGCTGAAGAGTTTACACTCTTCCGTGGATTAGTCCTGGACATTCCAGGGATACCACGTAAATCCGGTTGTTCTTGCTCTAATTCTTTCAATTCGTTCATTTCCGATCGTTCAACATGGTATCAGAGCTTCGGGCAATGGAATCTGATCGTCCTTCAGTTCGGCTGACATCTACAAACTTTGCTCTCTGGGAATTTCAGTTCAGGGTCTTTGTTGAAAGAAGAGGTCTCCTTGGCGTGCTCAATGGGACGGTCCCTCGACCTCTATCAACCGCGTCTGCCCACGAGATTTCCTTGTGGAATTAAAATGACGCGCGTGTTCGTCACTGGTTATTGGGCTCGGTGGACTCATCTACGTGCTTGAGTCTCCGTCTTTTCTCCACCGCGAATCAGATGTGGAAACACCTGGCTTCGACGTATTCTACGCAAGGCTTTAGCTCGTCTGGAGCAAGGCGATCGCAACATTACCGAATATTTCAATCACGCTCAGGAACTCCGAACATAACAGGATATTGTGTCTACAGCTCTCCGTCCTCACCCGCATCAGCAGATGCGGTCGCTGAACGGCAGCAGGCTCGCGTGCTCTCTTTTTTTATGCGCTTGCGGCCTGAATTTGCGGCTGTAAGCGTTGCTGAACAGGGAAGGGCTCCAACTTGATGGCGTTATTACTTATCTCGTGAGAGAGGAAACTCGGCTTAGAACCCAGTCCCAAATCGATCTTCGCCCTGGTGCAGGAGAGACTATCTTTGCCGCTACACAAGAGCCCTCCGCCTTTGCTGTCTCAAATCCCCAATTTCAGAATCGCAACCTGTCATCCGACATAGAGTGTCACTTCTGTCACGAATGAGGTCACCCAAAAAAGCATTGTCGACAACGGAATAATTGGGTTTATTGCAAGAGATCATGACACATAATTTTGGATTACCGTACGCGACAGCGTAATGAGGCTCGCGCGGCTGCTAGGGGCTTCAATTCCGCTGCTGGGGGAGTCAATTCAGCGCCTACCTCTTCTCATTACCGCGCGGCAGCTGCACGTGGACCTGGCTTTAATGAGGCTCCGCGTGGATTGGGCTTGCGTGGGGAGCGGCAGCAAGGAGACCGGCATGGAGAGCGCCCTACACACTGGGCCACACTGCTGGAAGCCGGTAGCAGCAGTAGGAGTTCTCTAACAACAGCGACAGTGGAGCAGCTCGTCAATGCCGCAATTCAAAAGTCGCTACCCACTACTATAAGTGCAGCATTTGCTACCCTTCAGGGTTCAGGTAATACAACTCCTTGGTTGCTTGACTCAGCTTGTTTTAATCATATGACAAGTGATCATGCTCAGTTATCGGATATAATACATGTTAATAACATGTCTTTGAGTGTTGCTAATGGTGGGAAGCTTAAGGTACATGGTATGGGCATTGTTTCTGGAGATAAATTGACGTTACCTAACACTCTTCATGTACCCGATTTAGTTTCCAACTTAATTTTTGTGGGACAGCTTACTGAGCAAGGTTGTTCTGTCCTGTTTGCTCCGACTGGATGTGTTATACAGGATTTGAAGACGGGGAGGAAGATCGGAAAGGGGAGTAAACGGGGAAGGAATTTTCAACTGGAAGAACTTCGTGGTCACAATTCGTTGTCTGTCAGTAGTCATCTCGATAGGTCCGTCAGTAGTCCATCTAAAACTTTGTCAACTGCAGTTGGTTCGCAGTCATTTGGTTTTTCTAGTTTGTCAAATAATGATAGTTGGGATCTTTGGCATTCCCGATTGAGTCATCCGCATTCTAGTAGTCTTGAACTCATGTTTCAGCAATCTTTATTAGGGAAAATTGTTGTTGATTATTTGCCTAAACATTCATGTACAAGCTGTGTAGAAGCGAAAACTGTTAGTTCTTCTTATCCATCGAGCACTACCATCATTAATGATCCTTTTCATATCATACATACTTATCTGTGGGGTCCTTCACCTAAGGTTTCTCGTCGTGGTTATTGATATTTCGCTCTTTTCATTGATCATGCCACCCGTTATACTTGGGTTTATTTCCTTCGTCTTAAATCTGAGCTTAAATCTGTGACCACTGATTTTTTGAAAATGATTCAGACTCAATTTGGTCGTACTGTTAAGATTATTCGGCCAGATCCATGAGGACAATTCAGTTCCTTTCCATTATATGATGTGTATCGATCTCTTGGGATTTTGACTCAACAGTCATGTCCTCGTGTTTCTCAGTAAAATGGTTTAGTCGAGCGGAAAAATCGTCATGTTATGGACCTTACTCGAGCTCTTCTACTGTCTTCCCATGTTCCTGATCGTTTTTGGCCGGAAGCAGTTGCTACTGCTGTTCGACTAATTAACAATCAAGTTACTCCAGTTCTGAAAAATATTAGTCCCTTCTATGCCCTGTATGGTCGTCATCCTAGTTATTCCAGTCTTTGAGTTTTTGGCTGCCTGTGTTTTGTGTTGCGTCCTAAACGGGAACGAACTAAACTCTCGTCTAAAACTGCTCGATGTGCTTTTCTTGTCTATAGTGACGTCCATAAGGGTTATCTGTGTTATGATCCATCTTCTCAACGTATGCGCATTGCTAGTACAGTTATCTTCTTTGAGAACGTCATGTTTCACTCTCCTGGGCCGTCCTCCTCTCGGTTCTTTCCTACTAGTGTCTCACTTCCTTTTTTTGATGATGGCCACGAAGACCTTCTTCCATCTGAATCCCCAGATCCTCCCTCGCCAGGTCTGTCCTCCCCCGTTGTTCCCTCCTCGACCGCTCCATCATCAGCCAGCTCATCCATGTCTCCCGACACTTCTAGCTCGTCATCCACCGTCAACTCTTCATCACCGGCTGTCGCATATTCACCAATTGCTCCTCCTCCACCTCGTCAGTCTATTCGGGCAAACAAAGGTATCCTTCCACCAAAATTCAATGATTATTTAGCTTACGGAGTTGGTACCTTTGTAGTTCCCACCCACTATCGACAAGCTCAAGGTCATCCCCTATGGGATGCGGCAATGAAGCGTGAATTGGAGGCATTGCACGCCCAGAATACCTGGACTTTGGTTCCTCGACCACCACCTTCTACTTCTGTTGTTGATGGCACAGTAGATCGCTACAAAGCCCGACTCGTTGCACTAGGTTTTACCCAAGAATATGGTGTGGATTATGGGGAGACTTTTGCTCCCGTCGCCAAGATGTCCACAATCCGTACATTGCTTGCTGTTGCCTCTCACAAAAATTGGTCGCTTCATCAATTAGATGTGAAGAATGCCTTTCTTCACAGTGATTTAGAGGAAGTTATCTATATGGAACGTCCACCAGGTTACACTCTTGGGACTTCTAATCAGGTCTGCCGTCTTAACTGTTCATTATATGGACTCAAACAGGCACCTCGTGCCTGGTTTGAGAAGTTTCATACTACCATTTATCAGCTGGGTTTCTGTCAGAGTCAGAATGATCCTTCACGGTTTACTCGTTCTTCTTCGGCTGGGATTGTTGCACTCCTACTTTATGTTGATGACATGGTCATTACTAGGTCTGATCATGAGGGAATTGCACGGCTTAAGGAGGGTCTTCATTCTACTTTTCACATCAAGGACCTTGGCGATCTATCCTATTTTCTTGGCCTGGAAGTTACGCGTGACTCAAGGGGTCTACCCCTTAGGTAGCGTAAATATATCTCTGACTTACTTGAGGATCATCGGTTTGGCGACTGTCGTCCGGTCTCTACTCCCAAGGAATTGAATGTGAAGCTCAGTCGTGATTCAGGTGATGAGCTCTCCGATGGCACAAATTATCGTAGCATTGTAGGCAGCCTTATATACTTATCTTCTACTCGTCCGGATATTTCATATGTCGTCCAGATTGTCAGTCAGTTCATGGCTTCGCCTCGTACTGATCATCTTGCTGATGTAGATCATATTTTACGTTATTTGCAGGTACTCGTGATGTGGGTATTTGGTTTCCATCTAGTGGATCTCTGGATCTCCAGGCTTATTTTGACTTAGGTTTTGCTGGTTGTGTTGATACTCAACGTTCTACTACTGGCTGGTGTATTTGCTTGGGTGATTCTTTCATTTCCTGGCATTGTAAGAAGTAGGATAAGGTGTCCAAATCCTCTACTGAAGTTGAGTATCGGGTTATGTCTGATGTTGTATCCGAGCTTGTTTGACTCCATCGACTCCTTCATGATCTTGGTGTCCACTGCCCCTTACCGATGGATCTCTATGTCGATAATACCAGTTCGATTCGCATTGCAATGAATCCCGTTCTCAATGATCGCACGAAGCACATAGAGATTCACGTTCATTATGTTCGCGACTTGGTCAGTTCAGGTGATATTACTCTACACTACATACGCACTGAAGATCAGGTCGCAGACATCTTCACTAAGGCCTTCTCCACCAGTTGTCATTGGTACCTGTCGAGCAAATTGATGCTTTCTGACCAACATCAATTTGGGGGAGGCTGTTAGCGGAGTACTAAGCCCATTTATTGTACTTAATGTATAGTAGCCCATTTATACATAAGTTTGGGTCTATGAAACCATGCAGGCATGGTTAGGGTTTTCATTGGTATTCATTTTGGCTTTCCTCCTTGGTGAGGTTCTGTTTTGCGGCTTGTATATATGTGGTGAGAGCCGCTGCATCTGTAACACACATATAAGGGATAATAATATAAGTAGCTGAAGAGTTTACACTCTTCCGTGGATTAGTCCTAGACATTCCAGGGATACCACGTAAATCTGGTTGTTCTTGCTCTAGTTCTTTCAATTCGTTCATTTCCGATCGTTCAACAGTAATAGGCTAAACTTTGACATTGAAAATAAACTGAGAGCGAAAATTTAAGAGCATTCACACTGGGATACAATATGTAGAACAAATGAAGACATACAGTGACACGAGTTCATGCAAAATAAAAGAACACATGAAAAAGTCAAACAAAATAAATTGCAACCCAACTGTGAATTACAAGTTGGTTTAGTTGCCAGTTGGAGACGGGGTGAGGCTAGGGATGGAAGGAATGGTGGCCGGAATAGCCGGGATCGATGGAAGATTGCTTGGCAAAGGTGGTAGAGAGACCTTTGGGATGGAAGGCATCGTGGGAATGGTAGGCATGGCGCCGGCACTGGGAAATGGAGATAATCCGGCGGAAGGAAAGGCAGGCTGTGGCAGAGTGGTCGTCAGCTGAGGCAGGAAGGCAGCGTGGGCAGATTTGGGAGAGCTGGCATTTGGAGGAGCTGCCTAGCTGCCAGCCCCATTCCCATGTTGGAGAATGACATAGCAAGGAAGAGAGCAACGAAGAATAGCTTGAAAGAGGGCATCTTAGTTTAGGCGTATGGATTTAGATTGTTGATTCTCTTGTTTTGTTTCTTGCTTGTTCTCGATGAAATTTTTGGTGCTTGGAGGGTGTGTATTTATGGGTAACTGAACGCATTGGTTGGTAAAATGGGGCATAAGGATTAAGACTTTAGGTTGGAAAGGCAGGTAGTTTACCTTTTAAACGCTAAAATGTTGAATCTGATTGAACCATCATTTCCTAGAGGGAAATGCAAGCGAGTCAGTGGGTGTTGATAATCAACCTTGTAGACGGTATTTCTGGTTGGTAACCAGCCAATTTGCCAGTCTGAGGGTACAAAAACATGAGTAGTTGTTTGAACTCTCTGGATGTAACAATTGTTGGTATTGGAAATGCATAATTATTAGAAGTCTTACTCTGAATTTAAATAGTTGTGTGGAAGCATGATAGAAACCTAGTTTTCAGGATTTATCATAATTATCATTAATAGTATTAGTAGGATTTTATTAGATATGGTTTGCAGTCTTTGAGTCACATTAGGATAGTCTATTAGGTTTTCCTAGTCTTTAGCTATAAATATGTACTTAGTGTTTAAATTATAAGCAAGCAAGAACAGTTATTCAGAAAGCATCTCAAACCCTATTCTCTCAATCTCTCTCAATTTCGTCACCTATCCCTAGGCCGTCGGCCATTCTTCTCCTCAATCCCCAAATTCCTCTTCTAAATCCCTAATCCTCAACTTTGTTCTTCCACAATCCTATCTAAATCCCTAAACTCCTTTCAATTCCCAATTTCCCAACCCAATCGATAGAACCCTAGAAATAGGTTTCTATCATCTGGTATCTGAGTTCGTCACAACTCTCAACCAGGGATGAATCGGTGTATGAAGACTTCATGTCTTATGTCATGATGATGGAACTACGAGGTCGCCTTGTCGTGTTCTTTGAATTGCCGGGATTCAAGAGCGAGCACATAGACGTACAGGTAATTGGACTCGATGTGCTAGCAATAAGGGGACAACGGCCATTGGCTGATGGCCACAGATGGATCAGATTCAAAAAGCAAATCAGATTCCGAGCAGACCGCAACATCAGATGATATCGCACAGGTTTTGGTAAATTCGATTTCATCATTCGAATTGCCAAAATCATCGCACCTCCCGTCCATGAAGAGGAGTCCGCAACTAACGCACCACCACTGACTGGGAAGGAAGATGTAGTGGACGATGGCGCAGCAAAGAGGCAGTCGCCAACAATAGACCAAGATCGGGAGCTCCTCCTCGTGGTTGCAATCAAACCACAGCCAGTACCCGTAGGTGAAATCACCATCATCGAACAACCAGACAGCGTTGCCTCTGGATCCCGCAACCCCACAGCAAGCTCGCCGCACCCGATGCGAGACATCGGGAGTCCCGAGATCCGCTCAAAGTTGGCGGAGCTCCATTTCAGCATCGACTGGCGACACGAAGCAGAGGTAGTGAAGGAATACTGGGATCACTCGCCGGTGCCGCAGGTCGTACCAGCAACGGTGGAATCATCGGCCGCGCCAATCGTGGTTGAGATTAGGTGGGCGGCAGCGAGGTCACCTTCCACCACCGCCTGATGTGGAAACCACCGTCATAGAAAGAGACGGAGGAGTCACCAGGGGGAAAGAAGGAGGAGGACGGCGGCGGGACTCTCTTCTCGCCGAGGAAGAAGAAGAAGGGAGGTGGCGGTGAGTTTCCCCCCTCGCCGCTGGAGAGAGAGAAGAGGAAGGGTGGCAACGTCTTCCCTTCTCGCACTGTTCCAGGACCCAAAAGGGGAAATCCGATCGACGTTCGTGAAAAGAGAATATGCGTCGTGGTGTCCAACAGCTGCAGTCGCGGCGACGGGTCACTGGGTTTCCTCTTCGATAGCGCAAATCGCGCAGACCCCGCCATCTGCTCCAGTCGCGGCGAAAAGTGATGGGGAGCATGACTTGCCTTTGAAGGCGGCTTTCATGGTGGCTTCGACCAAGAAGGAGGTGAGGTCGGAATCGAACGGGGCTTTTCCTTGCTGGATGCAGGAATTGTTACCAGAGGCGAAGGCAGAGGAGGAGAACGGCGAGGTCTTCCACCGTCTCGCAGACCCTAGGTTGTCGGGTTTGGGTCGGCCAATGAAGCAGCCCGCCGAGTTGGGTCGAGGGAACTGGGCCGCAGCTCTGGAGTGGGAAGGAAAGATGTGAGCCGAGTCAGGTACAATTTGGTTGGGCCGCGAGGCTTGGGCCGCCGGGCTGGCGAAAACAAGGGGAGTGGACTAGAGGTTGGCGAACAAAGAGGGGAAGGAGGGTGCAAGCTCTCCCCTCGCAAACCCTCTGTTGAGTGGCGCCGCACAACAGTATTCGGGCCAAGATGAGGAGTGGAATGGGCCTCTGTTGGGAAAGAAGCAGGCCGAGCTAAGGTTAGCTTACGGCCGAACCAGGAAGTCATAAGGGCAGAACATGGGTTTGGTTCTCAGCTCAATAATAAAAAGGATACCTTGGTTGAAGGAAAAGATGAGTCAAGTCTTCGAGGAAGACGTGGGATTCAAATTGGCCCTTTGGTGAGATCACTTTTGTATGGAGTGGGCGAAAACCATTCTTTTGATTTTACAGGTGAGCTTGTTAGAGAACACGGTCCAAAAGCAGTTGGAGAGGCAAGTAATCAAGTGGATGGACTCGGCCCAAGGAAGATAATCTCCATGAAACTAGAGGTGCTTTGGGCTCTTGACGATAAAGAACATGCAAGGGAAATTGACAGGGAGTTTGATGTCCTTGAAGCGTTGACGCTCAAGAATGGGTTCTTGTACAAAGAGGAAGCGAGTAGTGGGCCCATGAAAGTAAAACTCGAAGAGTTGGATCAACACGAGAGGCTTGGGGTACTAAGCCCAAGTGAGGAGTTGGAGCATGATTGGAAGAAAAGGAAGCGTGAGAAGTGGAGGAGCAAAGGCGTGATTTACACGTACGATGTGAAGAAGTGGGTTGAGTCGATCAACCTTGAGGGCAAGGTTGGTCTCAAGGGGAGGATGATAAAAACCTATTTTCAGGATTTATCATAATTATCATTAATAGTATTATTAGGATTTTATTAGATATGGTTAGTAAAACTCGAAGAGTTGGATCAACACGAGAGGCTTGGGGTACTAAGCCCAAGTGAGGAGTTGGAGCATGATTGGAAGAAAAGGAAGCGTGAGAAGTGGAGGAGCCAAGGCGTGATTTACACGTACGACGTGAAGAAGTGGGTTGAGTCGATCAACCTTGAGGGCACATTAGTAGTATTATTAGGATTTTATTAGATATGGTTAGTAGTCTTTGAGTCACATTAGGATAATCTATTAGGTTTTCCTAGTATTTAGCTATAAATATGTACTTAGGGTTTACGTTATAAGCAAGCAAGAACATTTATTCAGAAAAGCATCTCAAACCCTATTCTCTCAATCTCTCTCAATTTCGTCACCTATCCCTAGGCCGTCGGCCATTCTTCTCCTCAATCCCCAAATTCCTCTTCTAAATCCATAATTCTTAACTTTGTTCTTCCCCAATCCTATCTAAATCCCTAAACTCATATCAATTCCCAATTTCCCAACACAATCGATAGAACCCTAGAAATAGGTTTCTATCAAAGCACCAAAGGATGAAATAAACAATTGGCTTAGAAAATTACTCTCATTATTAATGTGATCTTAGCAATTCAATCTCACGAAAGAAAATTGCAAAACTGAATCACAAGATTGTGGTTGTGACATACGAACTTGTTTGTAACTGACAATAGTGAGACTCGCATCATCGAATCTGATAACAACGATACTTATGATGTTCAAGATACCAGACCAATTGAAAATGTATCCTTGAATTTTCACATTAATTGAATATAGATTGTTGAGATTGTAGAAATAATTCCTTATCCAAGAAGAAAAAATATATTGACATAGTGAACTACTATTTTCGTACCTACCACTGTTATTAAGACTGGACCGAGTCCGCCGGCCGGACCGCTAAAGCCGCCACCCGGTCTCAAAACTGGCTCGGGCCATTCATTTACCCGCTACGGTTTTATAGAGCGGCCTGCGAGCGGTCGAGGCGGTTAACCGCTCGATCCGCTCGCTCGGTTTTCCGCTTCCGACCGTTTTTGTTTAATAAAAAATTTAAAAAGAAAATTAAAAATTGAAGAAGAGCGGCGTCAGACCCTGCCACCGTCAACACTTCTCATCTCGGCTTCCCGTCGGCATCGTCGCCATCCCCAGTCAGCCTAGCTGCTCCGAGCTCGCCATCGCCATTCTTCGTCCCCGTCCCTTCTTCCCGTAGCAACTCCCCGCTCCGTCATCGCCATTCTTCGTCCTCGTCCCTTCTTCCCTTAGCAACTCCCCGCTCCGTCATCACTTCCCGTCCCGACGCTTCCCGTCGCCATCCCCAGTCCCTGTAACCGCTCCCTGCTCCTAACTCCCCGCTCGCCATCGCCAGTCCACGTCCCCTCTTCCCGTAGCTGCTCCTCTGTAGCCATGATTCTAGAACTTCTGTTACTCATGTTTTGGAATTGTTAAGAGTTAAGAGTGTAAATTACTAATTTAGTCATGGTTTACCATGATTAAGAAGTGTCCACTGTTTATACTGATTGTTTATTAGATATTTGTTTTTTAACGATTTTTAAACGGTTTAATGTCGGCTGGAGCGCTAAAGACCGAGTCGTTCACGTTATCGGGTCGTACTCCGGTTCGCTTTTGACAACATTGATCTACCTGCCCAATGGGTGATACCTTTCCTTTGCTTGTTTTTCTTTCTTCTATAATTTGTTATTTTTTAAAATTGTATTGGGTTCGGTTGCTACTTTTTAATATTTATTTATTGTCTGAATTTTGTCTGAGGACCAACACTTTTCAAACAATAAAAGTCAGGTAGAGATCATATTCACGATCATCTGAACATTGATTGACCAGCATTTCAAATTTAGAAGTTATACATGGTTTTCATTAACTTTTTCTTTCATGTATCTAAATGTTTGGGCCACTTATTCTATGCATGCAACATTTTTCTTTCAACATGGCGAAAATAACTTCACAGGAAGGATTCAAATTATCATATATAACTAGTTAATATTTTACTTATTTCTCCACTTAATGAATATATATAACACAACAAACTTAGGAGTTGAATATTATGCAATGTTGTTAGAACAAAATCATAGTGTGAACCAATGTAGAGAATAAGTCGTATTTATTGGTTAACTGGTATAAAATCATTAAAAACCCGTTCACAAACTGGTAGCTTATAATAAGGGAAATATAGGTTATTTAGAAAAAAATTACATAATAAACATAATCATTCAATCTAAATATATGAATGAATTAAAATTGTTATTAAAAATGCATGCAAACAAATTTATTACTAAGTATTTCAAAATGTGAATTTATTCGTAAAGAATTAGTATAGAGTTAATTGTTTTACATTTTAAAAGGTTTATAATAAAATTAATAAGAAGCTTTAGCATAGTTGATAAACAACTTACTCCTCTAAATAAGAGGTTGTATGTTCAAATCCTCCCTCCAACATATTTTAAACAAAACAAGTGTTGGGAGGAGCTCAAATCGGTCAAAATTGGTCAAGCGATTTGATCGATTTGCTAGATTAACCATTCGGACTGGTTGCTGACCGGTTAACTCACAACAAACGACTACAACTTTCACTTGGGCCGGACAAGGGGTCAGTTTCCAGTTTTAGCCGTCAGACAGAATAGTGACTAGCTACAATTTAATTTAAGGAGTTTCCATTAAAAAAGATCGTATATGGGGTCTCATGTTTCATTTTGAAAATTTATTCTAAAACTAAATGAATCATTAGAACTCTTAACATATGCATAAATTTGTTATTAACAATTTCAGTTTACTTGATAAAGGCTGGTCGATCTTTTATTGCAAGAAAATTTAATCAATTTGTTCATTGGTAAATAGTAGTAGCAAATCAAATCTATTTTCACATGCAAATACACTAATGGGAACAAACTCTCTCCTGACTATCGTTATCATAAAAAAATTAATGATTTCCTCTAATAAATTGCCGCTACTATCCATCTTGATAAACTAATGTATCCGTGTAGAAATCAGTATATATAATTAATTTATATAGTATTATATTTGATTCGACAATAGAACATTTAATAATTGACATTGAAATGTAGATTTTAAATAACATTATTAACAAATGAGTACTACAATTTTTTTATCCAAATTTAAGGGTGTTATGGAACACCTTATTAGGCTCTATCCTCTAGCTCCCCCTCTATAACTTAATGGCCCGTTTTGTTCTTAATAACACTTATATTTTGCTAGTCCAATCAATAATAAAATTTTCCACAATTGATACCTATAACCCATACCCATTATTTGACAAGGCTTAATTTTTCTGGGGGAAAAAAAATGATCCGAGGAGCTCTCTCCTCTCTCCTCAAATTTGCTTGGTCGACGATCTGTCTTTCTCTCGCGGCGGCCGGAGGAGCAATCAGTCGAGTGGTTGGCCTGGTTTTGGCCGTGGCGATTACTAACCAGGACGCGCAAGATGTACGTTGGATCGAGCGTCTCTTTGTTACGCAAGATCATGACCAGCAGACCAATCCCTGGATTGCGACATCTGATGTTCATCATCGGCAAACAATAGCAAGAGGGCATACAAACTCTTGGAGAAGACAAGGCGATAGGGATCGTGGCTTTCTCAAACGGAAAAGATTTCTAGCTATGGACTCTTTACAAGCCGACCTTAAGAATAAAAGACGTCGGCGTTGTAAATCACCAGGGTAGTGTTACCGCCTCCCTTTCCCTGAAGAAACAGAGGAAGTGGCGTGGGAAGCTCCAGTTTCGAACTTGAGTAGCCATACTGGGCAAGTAAATTTTACTGCAGATCCTTACCAGAATGATTTCAGATCCCGGGATGGAGCGAGGACATTCGGTATGCAGGCGTGGCGTTTCAAGCTCCCATCGGCCAATGCTCTCGATGGGGACGAGGAAGCGGATTATGTTTCTTGTGAAAATTTTGAAACTGAAATAGCACCGAGTGTGCAAAACGAAACTGTGGTACCAGGATTCAGATCCCGGAATGGGGCGAAGCCTAGGTTAGTTAGTAATGGTGGAGATCGGAAATTTGTCTCGGCCAGCTCTTGTCTGGTGAGGAATTCTGGGCCAAGCTTGTGCCGACGACATGTCCAGTTCGACAGACCTTGTTGGAGTTGGACTCCCAACGTCCTCAAGGAAAAGAGATCTCTCCATCGATTACGCGTTTTTCCTAACCGCCATAATATCGTAAAAGGCGGAGGGATAATCAACCAATTAAATTTTAAAAAAACCGCAGTCTTAGTCTCCTAACCCAAGTAGTCCTTCCCCGGCCTGTAACTATCCAGCCATCCCTGTATTATTTAAGATACTCGACCAGACCCTCAGTTTGCACTCGATCTCTGCAGACGGACGAACAAGAGGGCTGGCAGTGGGCTATTGAACAGTGTGAGGCAAGGAAAGTTACCAGTAAGTAGCTTACGGACCTGGCGGAAATTTCTTTTCATGTTTGGTATGATACCATGTCCGTGTACCACATTGGATATTTATGCTGGGGATTTTCTTGGTCGTTAGGGAGAGGGGTGGGGTTTCCCTCCACGGTTTTTTCTGATTCTCTGCCTGTTCAGGTGTCATCCATGGCGCCAATCACTAATGACCAAGTGGTGGAGTTCTCCCTTGAGGAGGTCCAAGCAACTCGCGTTCGCAAGTCAAGAATGCTCATTGGTCGGCTTTTCTCTGATGACCGGCTTTCCACTGCTGAGCTAAGGGATGCGGTGAATCGGCCATGGAAAGGGCAAGGACGTATCATCGTGCATGAACTGGCGCATGATCTGTTTGAGTTCACCCTCCCCTCGGACGCATCTAAATCATGGGTGTTACAGCGAACCCCTTGGATCGTTGCGGATAGAGTTTTGCATTTGAAGGCATGGGTCCCCTCAATTTCTCACCGCACTTTTGAGGAACTCGCACTTGTCCCATTCCGTGTCCAGCTATGGGACGTTCAAGAGGACTGTTGTACACATCAATTCGGGAGGAAGATAGTAACTTCCACGATTGGGCTTGTTTTGGAAACCGGTGTTTTTTCTAGTGCTGACATGGCCCGGAAGTTTGTCAAAGTGAAGACCCTGGTGGATTTTTCAAAACCATTAAGGTCTCAGATCATGGCAACAAACAATGAGACTTGTGGATTTTGGATTCGATTTAAATATGAATTCCTTCCTACTTTCTGTTTTAAATGCAGGCGTGTGGGACATGCTCGTCAGACATGTCGTTTCGAGCCCCCAACAAGGACGGAGAGGTTTGGCTCCCATATGTCCACTAAAGAGATGGGGAGGAAGGTTTTTGATGGGGATGAGTCTCGACACCAAGGCCCTCGGCTGCAAAAATCCGTGTGGATCAACACGGAAAATCGTGGGCCAAAGGGAACCCGCTCGGGCTCGGAACTGGGCTCACTTAAGACTGGGCCGACCATGCTCATCACACATGGCCCTGAAGGTGGCTCAGACAGTCCACATTGCATGGGCTCGTCCAGAAATCCATCTGATACCACTGAAGCCCGCCACCAGGGACGAAGCCCACAACAATTTTCGGTGGCAAAAAGGCCCAAATTTGCTCTGGGTAAACAGCTCGCCGTGGAAAATAAAAAAAGGGCCATCTCCAAGCCCAATGGAGGTTGACGACCCAACTATGGAGGCTGATCGTATGCAATGGGCGAGAGGTGTGGCTGCTGAGGAACAGGTCGATTTGTTTCAGAAGAAAAGGGGTCCACTCCGTCGCCAGCAAGAAAAATCTCCCAGCAAATCGGTGGCTCCAAACCCCCCAAAACAATCTGAAGGAAATCAGCGACTTCGGAGGCTGATCCTAGAGGAAGAATCGGAGGAGGAGTTCATCCTCAGTGACATCCCCCCATCCATTCGAATGGCTCGAAGAAAGCTGGGGTTACTCAGCGTCCCGGCCCAACTGAAAGTGGGGTTTTGGATGTTTTGCCGATTCGACAAATTCCTCCGGCGCAGACTGAAGATGATGGTCTTTGTCATGTGCCAAACTTTGGAAAGGAAGGGATTGAGGAGGGGATGCAGAATCGATCGCCTAAGGGAGAGATAAGGAGGAGGAAAGGCAAGGGCCCTGCTTTGGAGCCGACAGGTTTGGATTTTGTTGCTCCAAACTCTGGTTCTTGTGCTTCAGCTGAAACAACATCGGAAGAGGAGGGGCCGGTGTTCGAAATTCGGCGTCGTGTCCCTCAGGGCAAGGAGAGTTTGAAACGCTTGGCCCGATCAAATCGGGTGAAACAAGTGGTTCACGCCTTTGAGCTGTGCCTGGCATCGCCATTGATGAATATGGTTCTAATATTGATGCGAAGATGCCAGGCAATAAGAAACGCCATTTGGATGAGATAGCTGGGGAGGTTGCGGAGATTCCGGTCCCCAAGAAACAGTTTGTGGAAGACATGGAGAAAACTGAAAAGGTGGAGGAAGCCAGCCTGGAATGGCCCCAGGAGGATAAATGAGGCTTTTGGCCTGGAATGTGAGAGGAATTGGACCATCCCTCACATTCCAAACTGCTTCTGGTTTAGTGCATTCGAATAAACCGGATCTCGTGTTTTTTCGGAAACCCGATCGAGACGGAAAGTAGTTGCCCGGCGTTTGCGGGTTCTAGGTTTTCTTGCTTCTTGTTGTTTTCTTGTTGATGCGGTTGATGCATCTGGTGGTTTGGTGGTGGCTTGGTCCCCCGATGTTGATGCTTCGGTGTTTTTTCATTCGGAGTTTTGTATTTGTGTTCAAATTAATGAATTGAACGTTTCGTATGTGGTGATCATTGTTTATATTAGTTGTCATGCTGTTGTAAGAGCCACCCAACTGAATCATTTGCGCGAAATTTGCAGTGGTGTCGCTAGTCCCTATGTTATTATAGGAGATTTTAATACTATCCTAAACGATTGTGAGAAAGATGGGGGTAATCAATGGAATGCGATCCAGTCGATTAGCCTACGTGATTTTATCCACGACATGGGCCTCATTGATCCGAGGTACCAAGGAGATCCATTTACCTGGACGAACATGCGGATGGGTGCTGCGTGTATTCGTGAACTCTTGGACGGAGCCCTTTGTTCCCAGTCCTGGTTGGATCGTTTCCCTGATACCCTGGTGAAACACTTTACGGATCAAGGATCGGATCATCGGGCGCTTCTACTATCGGATAAGCCCTATGTCCGTACTAGTCGGCCTCTATTCAGGTTTGATGCTCGTTGGGGCGGATAATCTGGAAGTGAGAGCCATGGTGACCTATGTCTGGCAAGAAGAGGTTCAAGAAACCTCAGTGTTCAGGTTATGGGAACGCCTCAAGAAACTTCGTCACTTGCTGTATGACTGGAGTAGAGCAGGAACGACAAATTCTTTGCGCAACATAAAGACTCTGCAGGCTGAAATAGAAATAATCAAGCAAGCTCATCCCATCAATGCAGTCAAAATCGCGCTTTACAACTTAAAAACTTACGATTTTACGCTTTTAGGTCACCAAAACGCTTTCATTTCCATATAAAAACTTAAGTGTATAAAATCAGACTAAATTGCGCTTTAAAGCTTAAAAGCTAATGGTTTTACGCTTCTAGTTCACCAAAACGCTTTACGTTTTTATGCTTTTAGTTCACTAAATGAGTATTCTTTTCATGAAATTAATTATAAAAAGTCTATTTTAAAAGTAAATCACCAACAATATGATACATTTGAGATTAGAAGATACATATCAGGTACTTGGATGCATTCTCAACTTCAATACAGTAATATAATTCACCAGCTAGGCTTTTCCCAAATTCATTAGCATAGAGGGAAAAGTGGCTTATTGTTAAAATTTATGTTTACGAACTTATTATTAAGATGCTATAAGTTGTTCTACTTTAGACATGAATCGCATGTATTTATTGACTTATCTGTGCATTCATATTTTGCATAGCATACGTCTTACTTAATAGATTTTTAGCTTTTTTCAGTATGCGTCAAAAACTTACGCTTTTACGCTTTGATTCTACGCTTTACGATTTTATCCCTTTTCCGCTTCTAGGTAGAATCGCGCTTTTGACTGCATTGCATCCCATTAATTGGGAGGAGGTCTGTGGCCTTGAGTTTGAGTTGAATAGGCAATGGGAGGCGGAGGAGGCGTACTGGCAACAAAAGTCCAGGGTCCGTGGCTAAAAAAATGGGACAAAAATTCCTCGTATTTCCATACGGTGACGAGGACCCGCCGGAAAAGAAACTTTGTGAGTGGGCTTCGGGCTGATGATGGCGAGTGGATCACGGAAGAGAAAGGTAAAGCAGATATTGCCACTAATTTCTATAGTAACCTTTTCACATCCGAAAATCAGATCCCAGACATGCATAGTCGGCTGCATGATCTACGCATTGCCCAGAGTGTAACCCCAACAATGAATGAGTCTTTAACGGCTGCCGTGCTCCCAGAAGAAGTGCGCAAAACTGTATTTACTATGGGCTCCAAACAAGCCCCTGGGTCAGATGGCTTTACTGGCAAATTCTTCAAGGCCTTCTGGGACATTGTGGGGCCCTCGGTAATTGATGCAGTCTGCTCATTCTTTACTATGGGACACGTGGCTCTCGTTAATTCCTAAAGTCGATAATGTGGAGACAATGCGGCAATTGCGCCTAATCAGTTTATGCCAATTTGTTTACAAGATCATAACCAAAATTTTGGCACACCGATTGGCCATTGTCCTTCCCCATGTGGTCTCAGAAGGTCAGAATGGATTTATTAAGGAGCGTCAAATAGTAGATAATATCCTACTGGGGCATGAGCTCATGCACTATTTGAAAACCAAAACTCGGGGGAAGAAAGGGTTCATGGCCTTGAAGGTTGACATGGAAAAGGCATGATAAAGTCGAATGGCCTTTTCTTCTTGCGATTTTGGAAAAAATGGGTTTTAGCTCTACTTGGGTAGGATGGATCAAGGAATGCCTCAGTTCTGCATCATTTTCAATTATGATGAATGGCACTCCGTCTGGTTACTTTTCTTCTTCCAGAGGATTGCGTCAGGGGGATCCTTTGTCTCCCCTCCTTTTTGTGTTGTGCACTGAGGGGTTTGCGGCGCTTCTCCGGAAGGCGATTTCAAAAAAGAGACTGGACGGGATTAAAGTGGCTCCACGGGCCCCCAGACTGTCACATTTATTCTTTCCCGACGACTCCTATTTATTCTTGAGAGGCACTCTTCAGGAGTGCGATAACCTTATTAAGGTCCTAAATGAATATGAGGAATTAAGTGGCCAGAGAGTGAATCTTGCCAAATCGGCAGTTTGCTTCAGTAGGAATATTGTGCAACAAGATCAAGATTTCTTGGCGGCAGTTCTGGGGGTGGGGGCCGTCGGAGTCCATGATAAATATCTGGGTCTCCCATCGTTGATTTCCATATCTAAAATAGGGACTTTTCGTTATCTGGAAACCAAATTGTTGGAACGACTTCAGGGATGGAAACAGAGGACGCTTTCGTGGGCAGCCAAAGAAACCCTTATCAAGTCTATTGCTCTGGCATTGCCATTGCATGTGATGTCGTGTTTTAAGCTCCCTTTGTCCTTGTGCCGCCTTTTAGACAGGCATGTTGCCCGGTTTTCGTGGGGTGAGAATGAAGGTCACCCGAAGGTGCGGTGGATGTCATGGCGGGACATGTGTAGAAGTAAGCATGATGGGGGGATGGGGTTTCGCCGTTTTGAGCATTTTAATCAGGTGCTCTTGGCTAAAATTGGGTGGCGTATCCTCAGTGAGCCTAACTCCCTACTGGCCCAAGTCTATCGGGGTAAATATTTCCCTAATGGACATTTCCTCAATGCTAAAGCTCGATCTAGGCCATCGTGGGGTTGGCAGAGTATCCTGTTTGGATGCCAGCTTTTAGAGATGGGTATACGATGGCAGGTTGGGAATGGGCGCTCGACATCTATGCTCCATTCTACCTGGGTCCCAGAATTTCAGTTTGACCCCTACGGTATAATCCTCAGGTTTTGCCGGATGGGGGGGGGGGGGGGGACCCACTGGTGGCGGAGTTAATTTGTCAAGGGGAGGGGCGTTGGTGTAGTCTAAATCTTAGTCAGTGGTTTGACCCTGTGACGTGCCGTATCATACAAGCCATCCCTCTCCCGCGGGATAATGTGGAAGATAAGCTCATTTGGCATGATACAGCGGATGGGGGCGTTCTCGGTCAAATCGGCTTACCATCTGGCTGTTCCTTTGGAGAAAAGGAGGGGCCGTTGGAAGGAGACGGTGGATTGGATGGATAGGACCAGTTGGATACGGTTGTGGGAGGCCAATATCCCGCCTAAGTTGAAGGTGTTTGTTTGGCAGATTTTCAGTCGGATCTTGCCTACCACTGAAGCTCTCATTAGTCGCCATATACCGATTCTGTCTCGGTGCCCGACCTGTTGGGGAGGCCCTGAAACCTTGGAGCATTTATTTTTAGATTTTCCGGTTGCGCGTGCCCTGTGGGGGGCGCAGGGTTGGAACACCTTAGGGAGGGTTTGCCACGGCACACCTTTCCTCTGTTCCTTAAGAAGCTGCTGGCTTTAGTGCATCAGCCGTCGATGTGGATAGCAATTGTTGCGGTTCTCTGGCGGATCTGGAAGTCCCGTAACTGGGTGGTGTTTGAAGGCAAACTGTTTGGTCTTCCGGCGCTTATGTGGCAATATATGCAGCAGATTGAGGATGGGTGCGCCTCCCAATGGAGGACGGTCTCGGAACCCGATGATAGGGGTCCATGAGCCTTCACTGGTGGGGTCTTTTGAGGTTATCTGTGGATGGGATGGTGCCACGAGGCAGAGATCGCACTCGGCCGGTGGCATGGTTATTCTGACCCCTTCTAGAGTCGTCCTAAGGGCCAGTGGGGTTTATTTTCCTGTCATAGATGATCATGTGGTAGTAGAGCTGATGGCTCTGCGTGAGGCTATTCTCTGGTGTTTGGGTCAAGGTTTCGCCTCTGTTAGGTTTGAAAGGGATGCTAAAGTGGTCATTGACAAAATTAGGCATAGGGATTCAAGAGATGGCAGGATGGGTTCTCTATTGGAGGAAGTGGTGAATCTTTTTGACAGTAACCCTGGGTTCAGTGTTTGTTTCGTAGATCGGAGTAACAATAGGGTAGCCCATTTGGTGGCTAGGAAAGCCCTCTCTTTGTACCCGACTATGAGTCGTGCTTTTAATTTTCAAGCCTGGCTGTTATCTAGGATGTAATTATCTTTTCTTGGAATCAATATAAGATTATCTTTTGTCAAAAAAAAAAACCATACCCATTATTTAAATTTTGATCGATATGGTCACTCATAAAACTAAAGCCAGAATAATATTATAAATTCTTATGCACACTTGAAAATGTTTGTTACTTCAGTATTTGATGCTATTAATCTCATAAAAAAGTGAGTTGTGATCGATTTTGTCTTCCATAAAACTATAATAATGATACTCAAATACTAGACCCACCACACATGACGATAATTGATCCACCTCCTACTTACTACTATACTTTCCATAGTAGTTTAAAGTCTGGTTCGTTAGCCAGAAGAAACTAATTTAATAAATGAAAGTCGAACCATTTATGTTTCGTGTGATCATCACAATGAGATAAATATGTATTTTCATAAATGATAGTAACTTTGGTAATATACCAAAAAACAAAAGAATGTCACAAATTATTCAAAAATATACATATTAGACCATCCTTCCATTAAAAAAGTAACATGATTAGCATTTTTTGTGACAATTTATCTAGATACTTGGTATTTTCATACTTAAACTGTACGTACAATAAATTTTGGAAAGTTTGCACAAGAGAATAGATTGTTTATAAGTCCTAATGTCCATAACTTTTAAACATTCTATTTACATGGTGTATGAGCTACTAGGTGTGCAACTTTGATTATTTGTTTTTCCCCTCCGAAGCTCTCTATTCCACATTATGTTGACGTATTATTTTGAAAGTGACATGATCAAATTTATTTAAATTTCTTTATAACATCGAGTAAAAATACATCAATATGTGTTTCGTTTACCAATCCTTGTATTTTGTCGGATATTGCACAAGCCAAGAGGAACTCCTACCATTTGTGCCAACGCTGCTTTGTTATAAATAGAATTTGGTAGATTGGTTAGTCTAGTATATGACCAAATCAATCCACTTAGCCAAACTCACTAAGCATTGTTAAGGAATCAAACAAATTAGCCAAATTAATTGAACCACAATTGAACTCACGATCCTAAAGGTTCCTTTGATTATGTGCATTGTCCCCTCTTGCATCTTGCTTGGGGAAAAAAAACTTCATCTTAACTATTGTCACTGACTCATGCATTCTCTGTACCCTTAAATCGCTCGGCATCACCTGCTTAAGTAGAAGTGTTTTTGAAAAACCCTGGATACCTTGCTCTCCCAGGCCATGTCCATGATCTTGTTTGATTGCTCATAAGTTAACTCTGCCAAATATGATCGTCCTCGTAATCTTGCTACAAATGCCTTTTATCCAGCCAATTGAGAACAACCTACTGGGGAGTTACTTATCTCCCGTCCGGTTTGTTGTTAAAACTTAAAAGTAACTTGACGTGAGTGGTGGTTCCGAATCTACTATGCACACCAGGTGTTTGATGAATTGATTCGCTGAGATTTTTGGTTATTGATTATCAGAGTAAATCGAGATTCATGTCCCCATTCCCCTCACAAACTCAGAGAACAAGCAATCCAATTCCAATGTTATCCAATAAGACAAATTCATAGCAGAATAACAATCTACGAACCCACCATTACATTAGTCATTAGCTTGCTATACAGAAACTTCCTAAATAACAATCTACAGCCAACCGTTTCAAAATAACAATAAAACAAAAACCTAACGATCCGGAGCAGGGATCTGGAAGCGGCACAAGGGGCAGAAGTTGGAGGTTTTCAGCCAGGAAACGGCGCAGCTCTCATGGAACAGATGTGCACAAGGCATCCGAATTAATTCCTGGGTCCCGCCACCATCGCCACTACCACCCACCATCTCCTCCAAGCAAATCCTGCAATCCCCTGTCGCAGCGCCGGCTTCCACCCTTTCCAGCCCTTCAATCGCAGAGTCGGAAGCAGGGGTCGTCCTGAACCACTGGTCGGCGGCGAGATCGGGCGCCTCCTCGCTCAATCGCGGCGGAGGCGAGATGGCGTCGAAAATCAGAATGCTTTCTTCTTCCGGATCGTGCTGGACGAGGATGCGTCTACCCTGCTGCAAAGGGTAGTGGTTCCCTAAATTACCTACTGCAGGGGCCATGAATAGGACATCGGAATCGCGCCTCCATGTCCTTGTAGTTGGCTCGCGGCGCTGACGAAGTTGGTCCCTGGGAAATCGTCCTGGCGTCCCCGGAAATCGATTGACGGCGGGGCAGCGATGGTTGGGAGGTAACGTAGCAGTGCCGATCATGACTTCTTCGACGGGATCGTAGTGAAAACCACTCGCCAGGAGATTTGCCCCGGCGGCCGTCGTTGTTCGGCTCATGGGTCGGGAAGGATGTATCTTCTTGTGATTTTTACAGAAATTGGGTTTGATTCGTTACTTGCCGATGTCGCAACTCTGAATTTCTGATGAGTTATGGTCTCAGGCCGACCTAATTTAAGGCAATGGGAAGAGGAGCGGAGCTTGGGGACGTTCCTGAGATCAGAAGTATTCCTTCTCAAATTTGGAAACGGAGACGCGGTTTCCAACGGTACAATTAACAGCAGTAGAGAAAGACATTTACCGGAGGGGAAAAGAGAGAAACATAGCGACACAACACACAAAGCATTTTTACTTTCTCCTTTTCTAAAATGGAAACGCGTGAAAACTGAAAACAGAGTTCAATGGGCGAAAATTAGCATTTTCTATGTGAACCAAGGTTTTCAAACCGGTTTATACCGGTGTGCCGGTTTCACAAATGAAATGGTCCGACCGTGGTATAACCGGTACATGCCGGTTTCAACAAAAGAGGTAAGAAAATGTGAAAAAAAGGAAAAGGAAGAGAGTACTTAAAAAAAGGAAATGGAAGAACGTTATTATTTGGCATCTGCAAGCAAAAAGGTAATAATGGTGGAGTCAGCAAGTAAAAAGGTAACTAATTTGGTTTAATGCTGCGTAGAAATCTAGATTGAAAGAAAAGGTAATTCAAATAACGAGAAAGAGTAGAGTAGAGAGAGGGAAAAGGTTGAGGTGGGTCCTACTGGAGAGGTGGGATGGATGGTACTTGGTAGTGTGCGTAGGTCTAGGTCAGGGGGAAGAACCAGAAAAATAGGGTCACTTCAATTGCTTCAATTGCTTCCGGAATTATGCCTCCCGGCATTTCCGGTTTTGACCGGTATTGACCTACTCCTCTTATCGGTTTCATGACCGGTACCGGTTCAACCTGGTTCAACCGGCCGGCATGCCACCGGCATGACAACCATGATGTGAACGAATAAAGCTACGACTCAATTTTAACTCGAAAGTGGGCATCATCAATGCAATAGCAAACTCAATTGCCATTGTTGTTTTTGTTGCCAACTCAATAGTTTTGTAAATCCATCTCATTTTACTTTTTTTTTTTACCTAAATCAATGCAATTCATTTACCATTGCATATGTGATTTAATTCCACATATAAAGAAAAAACAAAAATGAAAAAAATTTATAAAAAGAAAAACGAAAACAACCTGTCCTTCCCATAAGCATAGCCATATTGGCTTTCACTTCCACTTGCATTATATCCAAGATTGCAAAAGTGCAATTGAGGGCTACAGTAATGCAATTATATTTGCAAGCATTCCACATCACTTTGCAATTGCAAAAAGTGACCGATGGAGATGCTATTATATAGGTTTAGCAAGTGGTATGGTTCGATTAGTGGTAGAATCGAGTTGTGTCGGTTCATGTCGATTTAATAAAATATATAAAATAAGAAACTCATTAAAATCAAATGAATTTAAGCATATATATAAAGCATATTTGAAAACAATTTTAATAAAATATGATATTCCAAACAAAATAAAAATTCTCATATTGAAATACAACATTAAATGTATACATTCAAACTTTTATACTTTAATCCAACAAATGACATTAACAATTACCTTTTAAGTTCATGAAATAAATAATAAATTATTTGTTTATTAATTAAATTCGCCAAACAATGTCATTTTGTTTATAGGACAGAAACCAATCATGATGGTGGTATTAACTATTCACACCGGCTTCATGAGTGGAACCAATTGAACTTAGTTCAACCGACCAACATTCCATCGGCATGACAACACTGATTGTAGAGCATTGAGCCTGTTTTATTACTTTTTCAACTCCTCATTGAACGAAGGGTTGCTATTTTAGCCAACTATTACCTATAAGCAAGGAATTAAGATAGCTGCAGTGGAAATATTATATGTTTCTTGTAATCTAAACTTCTTTTTATCTAGGTAATGTAATCTTTCATCTTAATACCATCTGAAGTTTGTTCTGAATAATTGTCGCAAAATTGGGTTGAGAGTAAATAATGAGCTTGTTTTAGCTTATTTTATCATCCCAAAATTGATTGGGTAAGACTTATGCCCCCTATATGAACAATACAAAAAAGGGATAGAAAATCTAACTTCATCTAAGACCACACCTCATTCTATATGAAGAATACAGTGGGTTCGATTTTATCCCTCTGTAGTGGTACTCCTGTTTCTATCTTATTCAGTTGCCCTGCTGGCTTTGTAAGCATTCACCAGTTGCACCTGCACGTCCTGAGAAACAGGAAGATGTTCTTTGTACTCCATTGTGAACTCACCCTTCCCCTGCAACATTATGCCCACAATGTCAGTGCTGAGTGTCAGATATCTCTGCAGACATCTTTTGCTCACAACAGTAAATACGGATTTTAAAAAAATCCATGTCTAACCTGGGTCATAGAACGAAGAGAAGTGGAGTACCCAAACATGTTGTTTAGAGGAACCTGAGGTTGTCGAATGAGAGTTATCCGAATTTAGTTAAGATGAAAAGAATGTGGATCATGGGAACACCTTATTAATCAGGTTAACAAGAGAAGAACAGGGATGGAGGTCTTACATGGGCAGTTATTACGGAGTCATCTCCATCTTGATCATTACCAACGATTACACCTTTCCTCCTGACATATTATTAGTGTGTAAGAGTTAGGAAGAGAACAGACCTTAAAAGAAGGAAGAAGGCAAAGAAGTGTGGAGTGAGAGAGAGAATAGAGCGCACACACTTGTTGATATCACCAGCAACAGTTCCCTGAAACTCTGATGGCACTTTCAGTTCCACCAACATAACAGGTTCCAAAATCACAGGTTTTGCAGCTGTATACAACTGTTTCACAGGAAATGGGGGAGGAAGACGGGTGAAACATTCTGATCCACATTCCAAGCACATCAAAGGAATAAACGCCAAAGGAAAGAGAGAAAAACCTGTCTGAAAGCGTATATTGCTGCCAATTTGAATGCAAGTTCACTAGAATCAACAGCATGGGAAGCACCATCTGTTAAAACAATCCGGAGGTTTTCAACTGGATGCCCGATCAGGGAACCCCTGGTAAGTACATGCAAAGGATGCATTGATTAGCAATCACACATGGAAGAGGATGAATCCAAGTTGACAATTTATGGTTATAATCAATTATCCTTCACAACCAAGGGGAAAAGAGCTTCGGGACTCACGAGTTAGCTGCTTCTTTAAAGCCCTTCTCAATAGCAGGAATGAAATTTGATGGTATGGCTTGTCCCACAATCATGTTCTCAAACTCAAACTTGGTTCCTTCACCTAGAGGTATTGGCTCCACATACCTATCAATAGGGAAATCCCAAAATAATCAAGTATGATTATGTGTACTCTAATAAAAAGGCATTAAGTTTGTACAATTTGACGTCAATTTTCATGAAATATTGAAGAAAAAGGAATTAACAATCATTAAACTAACAAGTAACAAGTTTTCCATGTAATAATTACTAACATCCAGATGCTGCAGTACAATCAACAAAATTCACATGCAGTGTTGATTCTACTCTGCAGCATGCCACAAGGAACTTGAAGGCATATGCATAGATAGTAAAACTTCTATGTCTATCGGAGAACATCTGTCTTAATGAGAATAGAGACCAGTGCTAATGATGATAATATTCTTAAAATGCTCGAAAAAAACGTATAAATTGCATCCTAAAAGTAACCACCAAATGAATTAGCTCAAATTCCCAAATGATAATTCATAAACAAACCCCAAAGAGATAATGGATGATACCAACATAAAATGAATCTATAGGTTGCCATTGGAATGCCAAGGTTCCATAATGTCACTTCAACTAGAGACAATATCCTCTAACAACAAGGGGAAAATAAGATATTGGACAAAACCAACATAAAACGAATCTAAAGGTTGCCATTGAAATACCAAGGTTCCATACTATGCCACTTCAACTAGGGAGAATAATGTCTAACAATAAGGCAAATACTAATAAAGCACGACAACTAAAATATCACCTATTAAACAATTCACAAACAGAAGGATATTCATGGTAAGTGCATTAATTTGACCTTATTTAACCAAAGGTCAAACAGAAAAGTAGCCAGACGAATGAGATAAAGCACTTACCCAGTTACTCGACCATATTGACCTTGTCCTCCACTTTGCTTCTTGTGTAGGTAATCAAATTCTGCACGTTGAGTAATAGTTTCTCTGAAGTTTACACGCGGTTTACCGACGGTTGCATCAACCTGTTGCATAAACATTTGTCAAGAAAAACTAATATTGGAAAGGAGCAGACTTCTTAATACGATCAAAAGAAAAGGAGATAACATGAGGAGAAAACAGTTCATTGTCATTACCTTGTATTCTCTCCGAATGCGCTCAACATAAATGTCCAAATGCAGTTCCCCCATTCCAGAAATTATAGTCTGCATGTGAGTACATTCTCAGCATTATTTATCTGCTCAAAGAAATTATGAATGAAGGATCATGACACAAACCTGACCACTCTCAGGATCCAATCCAACACGGAAAGTGGGATCCTCTCTCTGGAAGCGGTTCAAAGCTTTTGAAAACTGTAGAATGAGAACAAGAAAAAGGAAGCATGTAAGCCTAAATGTCATAGAAGAATCGTCAATAGGAACTTCATTTCGTCAGGAATCACTAACTTGTCCCCCAGAATCTTTAGAAACTGGTTGAACAGCTAAGGACATCACAGGCTCAGGTACATTCATAGATGTCATAGTGTATTTAACGGATCCATCAGTGAAGGTGTCACCTATATAGGCAACAAAAAAGTTATGTATGTGTTAGTGTAGAGGAGCAAAAATGATAAAGCACAGCAATCATTCATCATTCCCATAGTAAACAATTCAAATATCTAAAGATATGTGGTATCCCAGGGCACCGCAGTTCATGCACTTTTCCAGTCGACTCCATGTTTGAAAGGCATTTTGAGCAAAAACAATCAAAAGCTCCATTTGACTGAGGGATTCGGATACAACATTGATAAAGGAAGAATATTACCTGAAGCACAATCCATACCAAACACAGCAACTATCTGTCCAGCATGTGCTTCTTGAATATCCTGTGAACCGTATAATTGCAATGGAAAAGATGGGTTAAGCATCATCAAATATTGATGAGTCATCGAAACAGCAATAATACCATCATACTGTTAACTGTTAAGAGAGGTAGAAGAAACTGACCTCCATCTCATCAGAATGCATTCTAACCAAGCGAGGCACCTATATCAAAAGGTATTGGAACATTTTAGCCAGCAAGCAACGGAAAAAGAGGCATGCTTTACCAAGACACTCAAACTACCACATGCAGGAAGTGTGAGGCTAATCAAGCAGCTGATATATGCTTCATGATCTTGTAGGGTTGGATCAATAGTTGATTTGGCAGGAGAGACGTTTTCTGACCGATGCTTGAAAACAGAGCGTATCCAATACTAACTCCATCCTTAAAGAGACTGGACAAGGAGATAATCTTTACCTAAATTAACGTGGGATATCTTATATAGATCTGACACATTCTTAGTAATAACACCAGGGAAAAATTATTGAAGTAATACAATCTGTCACAATGTGATCTTTCCATACAATTGACAAAGGTTATCATTATACAAATTCATGGATACTTTTCCGCGCCCAGGATAAGTTTCTATGGGAGATAACCTTTTCTAAATAGAACATCAACAATTTGTCAGCCTCCATACCATGACCCAGTTTAGGAAGCAATAATAAAGTATAAAATATACATAAAATACAAGTAGAAAAAACTTACCTTGATCCTCTTTCCTGTGTTTATGTTTACGACAAAATCACCTTTGCGAATGACACCCTCGTAGATTCTTCAATTACAAAAGTCACTGTTAGCACAAATGACCAATAATCCAAGCTCTGGTATCAAGTGTGTTATCACATTCATGCAAAGCACTGTATGATTGATACCTTAAGTATGTCAACTGACCAAACCGACCTTCCTCCAATTTGAAAGCTAATGCAACAAGTGGTCCTTCAGGATTACCTCCCAACATAACCTAAGCACCCGGCCTTAATCAGTTTCCTGAGTTAGTCAGAGTATGAAGGCAATCAGGAAATGGTTATGAAACCAAGTACCTTCTCTTCATCCTTGGTTTGGTCAAGAGCATAATTGTTCACTTCAATTGGACAAGGCAAATAATTAAGAACACCGTTAAGAAGAGGCTGCACTCCCTGTACTCGGAGGAATAGAGATGGTACAGAATCAGAAGCAATGATTAAAACAAAGTAACAAATATAGATACATAAAAATCTTATATAAAATTAATACGAGATGAGCACCTTGTTCTTGAAAGCACTGCCCATAAAAACGGGTATGAATTTCCGAGCTATAGTAGCTCTGCGTATTGCTTCCTGCTCACACAGAGAAGAGGAGGATGAAAAGGGACATTTAACTTTCAAGTTGAAGAAAAACATGGCCGCAGTACATTCATAGACACGAGAGTCAGGAGGGACCAAACGGTAGGGACTGAATCGCCACAGAAATTTGGGAATTCAACGTTCTCCTCTTAGCATACCAATTTCGTAAAGAATGGAGCAATTTTTACCCACTATGGGATTGTGTTCTCCCAGGAAACAGCAAGAGAGCAGCAATGTGAAAATATGGCCTATCAAAGAAAGGTACATCCCCTCCCTTTTCTAAATTCCATTAATATCAAATATCAGTTTTTCATATAAGACATACCTCAAGGTCAGAGGCAGAAATAGGCTCATCTGCAAGAAAAGCATCAGCAAGTTTATCGTCGACATCTGAGACTGTCTCGATAAGTTCACGCCTTTTAGCTTCAACAAATGCCGCCATATCCTCAGGAATATCTTCAGCAACAACATTTTCACTGCACACATAAGAGAGAATATAAGGGGCAAAAGAATTAGGTCATAAATAGGATGGATACTTAGTAGTGACTACGGGGACAGCATAGTTTCAGTTCAGATACCCACCCACTGGATCCACGGAAATAAAAGGCTTTCATTTGCACTAGGTCAATCAGACCTTGAAAATTCTCCTCTAACCCAATAGGAACTTGAACAGCTGCACTGTGATGCCTCAATTTAGCCCTTGCCTAAATAGGAGATAAACGAGTCTTTTAGCACAGAGTTGCCAAAATCAGCAATAAGTATGAACTGCACAAAAATTACATTCTCAATGCATTCTTAGTAAATAGTAACGCTTATAACCTACTACAAGAAGAGGCATTCGGCTTTCTTCCTGAACAGTCCTTGTTCATCAATGGTTAACTCTTCCATTTTATCACATATCAGCTTAATTGACATTCGAAAATTTCAGAAGAAAAACCATGAAAGCTTAAGTTACCTGGCTCAAAACCTTCCACGGATCTGCTCCCATACGATCAAGCTTATTAATAAATGCAACACGAGGCACCTCATATCTCCTCATTTGCCTATCAACCGTTATTGATTGACTTTGCACTCCTCCAACACTACACAACACAAGAATGGCACCATCGAGCACCCTCAAAGCCCTCTCCACTTCAATGGTGAAGTCAACATGGCCCGGTGTATCAATTATATTGACCTATCCAATTTCCAACATTAAACCCATAAAAAAGAGTTCATCTTGCTTCTTTCAATCAGTAGGAAAAGGGTGGGGAAAGAAGATAAAATTTATCATTACCTGGTAGCCGTTCCAAGTACAGTAAGTAGCCGCTGACTGAATTGTGATGCCTTTCTCCCTTTCCAAGTCCATCGAGTCCATCTTAGCTCCGACACCATCACGACCGCGGACCTCGTGGATCTCGTGAATCCGGCCGGTGTAGTAGAGGATGCGCTCGGTGAGGGTGGTCTTTCCGGAGTCGATGTGAGCGGAGATACCGATGTTCCGCAGGTGTTCCATGGATTCCTTCCACCATGGCTCCTTATCATCCTTGGCGCGGACTGCGCTGGAAGAAAATTGACGGAGGTGAAAGTTGCCGAGGAGCAAGGCAGAGGCCGGAGAGTGAGGTGACGAGCGATTGGACTTGGTGGAGGAGTTGAAAAAGGAGTAGATGAGGTGGGGAGCGGAGGATCCGCGGGGGAAACGAGCCATGGCGGTGCTGCCGGCGGAGACCGAGATGAAGGTTTAAAGTTTGAAGCCCTTAAACCTTCAAGCCCGGCTGAGTGAAGTTGTTGTTCGCTTGTTGCTACTGGCCTTCTGCTTACCCGACCAGTTAAGACTACAGAGGTGAAAAACGAGTTTGAATAAAACAATAAAAAAATTGGCCCATACAGGTCTCGAACCTGTGACCTTCGCGTTATTAGCACGACGCTCTAACCAGCTGAGCTAATAGGCCACTTGCTACAACTTTAAAAGTCAACTATTATATATAGAAACTACATATTATTTCTCAATTGCCAAAACATTATTAGCAACGGGGATGACATTGAAAATCGAGTATACCCTACTGAATCTAATTTGTAAAGTGGGTAGTTACAAAGATGTTGAAAATTAAATTATTTTGCTAGTCTTCCTAATTTCACATTATATACAAAATGGTTTTCATGTGGGTTTGTGCGTAAAAAGTAACCCTCCTGACTAGAGATGGTAATTTCGACCTGACCCGATTTACCCGACCTGTTTGGCCTGTTTTGGGGTGAGGCGGGTTTGGGTATCTCTCATCGACCCGACCTGCCCTGACCCGCCCCATTCTCGACCCGTTCTTGCCTAAATTACATATAATCTTAGTCAAATTACTTAGTATTCTCCTCTTATTACATTATATTTTAGCTATAATAAAGTTGTAATTAAGTGAAAACCTCAATTTCTTCAGTAATTTAACTAGATTTTATCATATTATGGTTCCTTTCAGGGTCTTTTAATAAAAATAACTAATATTTCTAATGTTTTTGACATAAATTACATACCCAATGGGTCGACCTGCCCCGACCTGGACCCGACCTGCCATGGGACGGGTATGGGTATCGAAATACCCACCCCGAACCTGCCCATTGCCATTCCTACTCCTGACAAAGGCTTGATTATTTAAATCATAACTAATTGTTGATTCACTATTTCTTCTTCTACCCTTCCATAACACATATTATGAATTTATTCAAGATTCATCTTAAACCAATAGTTGGCGTGTCATTGAAACATAGGCCTGGATCCTCCTTTGTGTGGAGATTTATCATCCTAGTACATCTCACATAAGACTCTTTCTCATTATCATGGATTGGTTTAAAATGATCACTCGGCTTCGTTAGTGCAACTACAGACATAGAGGATGCAGTAGAAGAGGGCTATCCCCTTGTCCCTATGAAGTACGAGTGCCACTCGCTCTCATTGTATTGGTGTTGGTACTGTTTGTTCCAACACCAACATATTCATCGGATTTCCCCACCAAAGCTGAGAGGTAAAACTAAGGATGGCAATGGGCAGTTCTGGGCCGGGTATCTCGATACCCATACCCGCCCCGGGGCAGGTCGGGTAATTTATCATGGGGCGCGGGTCGGGGCAGGTCGAATTAATGAGTATGTAATTTACGTGAAAACATTAGAAATGTTAGTTATTTACAGTAAAAGACCACTAAAGAAATCATAATATGATAAACTGTAGTTAAGATAATGGAAAAATTGAGGTTTTCACTTATTTACAACTTTAATATAGCTAAAATAAGAGGTGATATGAGGAAAATTCTAAGTAATTTGACTAAGATTACATGTAATTTAGACAAGAACGAGTTGAGAATGGGGTGGGTCAGGGCAGTTCGGGTCGACGAGAGATACCCATGCCCGCCCCGTCCCGCCTATGAGGCGTGTCGGACCCGCCCCAAAACAGGCCAAACAGGTCGGGTAAAACGGGTCATGTCGAAATTGCCATCTCTAGGTAAAACAAGTATTAGTGTTTCTTTAAATTAATTTTCATCATTATTACTATGTTTGGTAATTATTTTTTCCAAGATGAAGGTCTAAACTTTGAAGCCCTTAAACCTTACAACCCGACCGAGTGAGGTTGTTGTTCGCTTGTTGTTACTGGCCTACTCCCTAGTGCTTACCACACCCGACTAGTTAAGATCTATCATCCTGGTACATGTCACAAGACTCTTTCTCATTGTCGTGGATTGGTTTAAAATGATCACTGGGCTTCATTAGTGCAACTACAGACATAGAAGATGCAGTAGAAGAGGGCTATCCCCTTGTCCCTATGAAGTACGAGCGCCACTCGCTCTCATTGTATTGGTGTTGGTACTGTTTGTTCCAACACCGACATATTCATTGGAATTCCCCACCAAAGCTGATAGGTAAAACTAGGAATGACAATGGGGCAGGTCCGGGTCGGGTATCTCGATACCCATACCCACCCCGTGGCAGATCGGGTTCAGGTCGGGTAATTTATCAAGGGGCACGGGTCGGGGCAGGTCGACCCAATGGGTATGTAATTTACGTGAAAACATTAAAAATATTCATTATTTTCAGTAAAAGACCACTAAAGAAACAATAATATGATAAAATGTAGTTAAGATATTGGAGAAATTGAGTTTTTCACTTATTTACAACTTTATTATAGCTGAAATATGAGGTAATAAGAGGAAAATTCTAATTAATTTGACTAAGATTACATGTAATTTAGACAAGAACGGGTCGAGAATGAGGCGAGTCAGGTCATGCCAGTTCGGGTCGACGAGAGGTACTCATGCTCGCCTTGCCCCCACCTATGGGTATTGTCGGACCCCCCCCCTCCCAAAAAAAAAAAAACAAGTCAGGTAAAATGGGTCAGGTCAAAAGTGTCATCCCTAGGTAAAACACGTATTAGTGTTTCTTTAAATTAATTTTCATCATTATTACTGTGTTTGGTAGTTATTTTCTCCGAGATGAAGGTTTAAATTTAAAGCCTTTAAACCCGGCCGAGTGAGGTTGTTGTTCGCTTGTTGCTACTGGCCTACTCCCTAGTGCTTACCACACCCGACTAGTTAAGACTTAAGACTACAGAGGTAAAAAAAGAGGTTTAAATAAAATAATTGCCCCATACAAGTCTCGAACCTGTGACCTTCGCGTTATTAGCACGACGCTCTAACCAGCTGAGCTAATAGGCCAATTGGTTGAATGTTAAAAGTCAGATATTTTGTACATATGATAAGAGGAAGAATGAAGAATTAAATAAGATTGCATCTAAGGAAACCATAATTCATAAAAAATGCATCTTTTTTTTTCCCCGAGGAATATCAGGAAAATAGTTAGAAAGAACCACTACCCACAATCCCTTCCTACCCCACTAACTAGCCAACCTACAAAATTAAAAGAAGCTAGCTCTAGCCAGGACAGCAGCAGGGCTTTACGTGCCACTCTATGAGCAGCCCAATTGACAGTCCGCGGAACCGCACTAAAATCTATACAATGAGAGAAGGAACCAAGAATACAACGACAATCTCGAAGAATGGGGCCTCCAATAGAATCCTCCACCAATCCAAGCTTGAGTTGATGTATGACCACTTCTGCATCGCCTTCGATGATGCCACGAGACAATCCTCTGGATGTTGCAAGAGAAATTGAGTCCTTGGCTGCAAGAAGCTCTGCAAGGTAAGGATCCGAGATACCAGGATGCAACACACCTACTGCGAGAAGCACATGCCCATCCGAGCCAAGAACAACAAGGCCGGATGAGGAGCCAGAGACTTGGATAGCAGCGTCAAAATTTATCTTCACATAGCTTTGGGGCAGGGATTCCCAGAGTATCAAAGAAGAGGAGGGAGCACGAGCAAGCATAGGAGGGCCAGGCAGGATAGAGAGCACTTCATGGACTTGAAAGGAGAATTGGTGAGCAAGCGAACATACATGGGGTTGGGTATTTTCAAATATCACTTTATATATAGATTTCCATATTCTCCATAAGAGGCACACTACCTAGAGAATATGGGTTTGGGACTGCTGGGAAAGCATAAATTGGCGCCACCATAAACTAAAATTAACTCTTGGAGCTGAATTCAGTATATCACTTAATCCCACAAAATACCATAACTGGATGGCAAGGGGGCAACGAAAGAACAGGTTCTCAATACTTTCTTGAAACCTCCAGCAAACGGGACATCACCTCAAACAATTAACCCCACGGGTTCTAAGCACCATTGTTGTAGGAAGCACCACATTAAGACATTGCCAGACGGAAAACCTGAGTTTTGGAGGGGTATCGATGGTCCACGTCCTTTTCCAAATGGGATAATCAATAATGTGAGCCAACGATTTTCTATTTGGATTCAAGATACCTTCTAAAGCCAAGTGGTACCCTGTCTTAAATGAATATTTACCATTTTTTGTGGAATTCCATATTCTGATTTTTGGTTGAGCGTTCCGCGGAAGGGCCAACTTGCAAATTAGGGCAACTGATTGTGGATCGAAGTAATCTTGCAGGCGACGACACATGCCATTCGCCCATACCCTCCCTAATAAAAAAAGGAAACTCGAGGGGATGAATTAATGTTACCCAACCTAATCACTGGACTTTCTGGTCTTAGAGCAGGGATCCAAGAATCATAAAATGCGTCTATGTCATGGCCATCTCCAACTTGCCAATGAAGTCCTTGAAGTAGTAGATCTCGATCATATAGTAGGCTACGCCAACCCCATGATGGGTTAGACCCCACCCGACCCCACCCGGATGGGTATTACGACTAAACAAAACTGCGAACTTGGCAAGATTAACTCTTTGTCCACTTAGTCCTTCATACACTTGCAGGAGAGATAACAGAGTTTTATACGAGTTGGATGAGGCTTCAAGAAACAAAAAGGAGTCATCTGCAAAGAAAAGATGGGAGACCATCGGGCATGATGCTCAAATTCGCACTCCTTTCAAGAACCCCATAGAGACTGCCTTACTCAACAACCCAGAAAAGCCCTATGAGCAAATAGAAAATAATAAAGGAGAAAGGGGATCTCATTGCTGCAGACCTCTAGAGGGTCTGAAGTACTCTGTTGAGGCGCGCTTGGGCCGGCACGACACAGGCACGCTTCGGGTCCATTTATTTCATGTCGTGCTTGGCACGACTCGTCAGTTTTTGTGTCGTGCCGAGAAAGCCCATTTGTTAACTTTGCTAGGCCCGGCCTAGAGCCGAGCACGGCTCGAATTGTGCCGTGCCTATTCGTGATCGTGTCGTGCTCGTATTTGTGTCTAATTAAAAGGAAGAAAATAAAAGAGAGAATGAAAAAGAAGGTAAAAAATTGGACGGAGAAAGATAGTATTAACCCAGAATTTTTTAGAAAAGTAACAAATAAGGGGGAAAAGAAAATTGGAAATATAGCGGGTGTGATTTGGTTTTGTTTAATTCTTCGTCCATTTTTCGTTATGGTAGTAATTACTTATATATCTTTATGACACTTCTAACATCAACAAATAATTATTTTTCTACTTGTATTGTAATATAACCTATAGTTCTTTCAATATTTAATTTCTATCAAATAAATGTTATTTTTGTGCCATGTTCGTTCTTATACTCAATAAAATCTCAAATATATTAGGCCTTACACGACCCCCTTATATACCGTGCCGTGTCCGTGCTCGTGCCCGTGCCCATGAAGTTTAGGACCAACACGGCCCATAAATTATTCGTGCTCATGCCGGGCTGGCCCATTTATTTCGTGCTCGTGCTCGTCCCGTGCTAGCCCGTGGGCACCCCGGCCCGGCCTGGTGCCAATGTACACTTCCACCCCATTCAAATGTTCCTGCAACGAGAGTGAAAGTAGGAAGGGTATTCTTGTATTCATTATGATCTATTTGTTTCTCATTTATTCCTAAAAACCAGACATACTAGGATTTAAACCATAGTCATTTTCAACAATGACAAGCATCTAACCAATCAGACTACATAGATTAATTCTATCATTTTAAATAAAAAAACATATATGAAGCTAAAATTAAAAATCACAGAACTTATCAACGGCTAGCTAGGGTCACTAAATTTTCCCTCGGTACTAATTGATGTTTAATACTTCAATTTTAATATTTAATTATTTTAATTATATTTTGATACTTAATTTAAATTTCTATTTATCTTATAAATAGAGGATAACTTTAAAATCATATAACAAATGTCATTGGTTCAATATTACATATCAAATTTCAATATCGAATTTGTATAAGCGTTGTTGAACTCTTACATTAATATCAGTTTATAGAACTACTATGAGGCAATCATACTCATATCTTTCTACAAACTATATGGGGTCGAGTTCTTAGAACTTTTTTGCTCGGCTAACTGTTAAGTTTTAAACATCTTCCTAATCCGACATATATGATTGGATCCAATAATCATTAAACGAGGTTGAGTTTAATAGGTTGGTTTATTTCATTTTTATTTATTTATTAAAATGAATTTGTAGAGAAAGGACATGTCTACATATACACTATACGCAATATATACTACTGGCATGGTAAAATTGTTGTCCCATTTCAAATTTCCTACAACGAGAGGAAAAAATGAATGACATTTTTGTCTTCGCCATTATTTATCTTTATTTTGTATAGAAAATAGACAAGTATTGTGATTTCAACTAATGTATCTTCAAATACAGACAAAAGTCATAACCATGATATTCAATTCGAGTTTGACTCTGTTGGTCGAACCAATTCTACATAAATCTGAGTATCTCAGCGGGTGCCGAAGGCCTAGTTGGTTGTCTACTCGGACTCGGTCAAACCCATGAAAACACAATCAAATCGGAAAATCCGACCGAGTGAACCAACTGATTTGAGAACCGGGCCACTTCAAAATGATGTTGTTTTTAACAGTTACGCTGTCATATCATCCTTTTATTTATCACAAAACATTACAACATGGAACATCACAGACCATGTTCGACTATCTCATCGTCTCTTCTTCTTGCTTTAGATTCGAGAGCCTATAGAGACCCAACCATCTCAAAAGCCAACATAATCCCGCAATAGTAAATTTCATTTTTCTCCAGCTACACAGTCACAGAGCCAGTCGACCTCATATCATACAAATAAGAAGCAATAATTATTAGAGGAACATGCATTTGAGTTGAAACTTTATGTGATTAGCAGATGCCAAATTCCTCATTTTAATTATTGTTTAATACTTAATGAAATTCCTATATATCTTATAAATAGAGGATAACTTTAAAATTGCGGCTCAAATATCATTGGTTCGAATATTCCATATCGGATTGAAGTATTGAATATGTAGAAGTGATGTATAATTCTAAAATTAGTATTAACTTTTAGAGATACTGTGAAACAATCGTATTCATATCTTTGTGTAAACTATAAGGATTGGTTCTTTGAAGATTTTAGTTCGGCTAACCGTCAAATTTTAAACCTCTTCCTATTCTGACATGATAGGATCCAACAATCATTACAAGTTTAATAAGTTAGCTCATTTCAACCTTTTTAAATGTGCTAATGAATTTGTAGTGAAAGTACATGTCTTTATCTATACTCTACATAATATGTGATACTGAAATGAGAAAATTGTTGTCTCGTTTAGAATTTCCTACAACGAGAGCGAAAGTAGGAATAATATTTTTGCTTCACAATTCTTTTACAGAAACTAAAAATTGTAGATTCAACTAAAAATCAGAGCATCGAAAATCAAACTTCACAAATGTTATTTCATATATAACTTATTTGAGAGATTTTTTTCTCTATAAACAAAGTAAAAAAGAAACAAGTTCTAGCCAAATCAACAGTTTTGGCTCGAAGACGATGACCTGCTTCTTCGTGGGAGAAAGGAATACTTGTGGTGGTGTCACAAATATGGAGAGCAAAGATGAAAAGGATACATGCGGCACGAGATCTAGAAAGTTGTTGAATATTTAGATGAACGGTAAAACAATCTTCCTACTTCCGAAGATTCACCACGAGTTCTTGAATGGGGATTGACAAATAGATCATCAAATCACGGGCTTGGGCTAAATAAAAGCATAAGAGGTTAGTTAGATGGCCAGTGATATAGAATTTGCAAATTTGGTACATCTATAGGAGATCTCTAGCGTCGACTTAGGAAACAAAGAATCAAAGGGGGAGAAGAAGATATAGACTCTTTTATTAACAACTAATTGAGTGCATGGAGGTGGGTAAACAATGCATTCATTTCTCTTTTCCTTTTAAATAAAATAAAACTAAAAACTTCAATAAAACTAAAAACAGTATTGTAAACTTTGGTGGGTTTCTATTCAACTTTTGAAGTATATTCCTTTTTCAGTCTTAATGAGATTATTTAAAGCTATCATTCTACTAAAATAATTTTATATTTATATTTTCGCTGCATTGTTGTAATATTTTGACCAAAACATGTTAGTAAGTTAAATGATATATCAATTAAATTAATATAATAGTCACTCTTTCAGCACACTCAAATTATCATTCTCGAGTAATATACGTTCTTACCCTCCCATTCTAGCTCTCGCTCCGCGAATTGGTAAGCTAAATAAGTTGAGTTAATTCTGTAGACAAAGAGACTACTGGCAGAATTCGCCTTCCATCACATATTGCCTTCCCTCGCAAACACCCCCACGCTCAATTTTTCACTTGGCCGTTCCTCATTAATTCTACATCTGACACACACATCGTTGCCGTAGGAGTGCGACCTTTATCACGTGATGAATACATGTTGTTGGAGTGCTATTTATGAGCGCGAAGGAGGATAGCGAAAAGTAGCAAGTAGAAAAACAAATGTAGATAGTACAGGCGAGGAAGAATATGATCCAAATGTAGATGAGATTTTATATAATTTATAAATATATGAACAATATAATTAATGACTTTTTCATATATTCAGGCAAAAGCGGACTAAAACGATTGGATCTTTAACCCTTAACCAACTTAATCGATCGGGCCAACGGGATGAACCGAGTTGACAAAATTTGATAATTTGAAATCTAGATATTCTAAAAATTTTGGATTCAAATTTTTATGATTGAGTCGAATCGATCAATAATTGTGGACTTTCAGAGAGTGGTTGAAATTCAAAAGTCGGTCTTCAAGGCTCTTTCATGACAGATAGGTTTTTGCGTTTATTTATCGTTGGGTCAAAAAAAGAGAAAGTGAAACAGATGGATGATGGGATTGTGTCTATTAATTATTATAACATCCCAGATTTTTTCCCAACGAAGATATTGTCCGCTTTGGGCCTCGACCCTCACGATTTTTGACTTGGGGTGCAATTCAATGTGACTTTCCATAAGGTCACCCATCCTTGTTGTACTCCACACTGAACATGTTCAACTTCGGAGTTCTTCCATTTCATCCCAAGACGCGTCTTGTCAGTTAAGGTCGGTTTCTTACTTATGAACCATGGATCTCTCCCGTGCTTTATCGATGTGGGATTTGCCTAAGGTGTTACATACACCCCCCTTGGGACTCAACGCCCTCGTTGAGGTTTGCCCCACTATCGTTCAAGAGGGACGCAGAGAGGCTCTGATACCACTTGTAACATCCCGGACCTTTTTCCGACGAAAATATTGTCCGCTTTGGGCCTCGACCCTCACGGTTTTTGACTTGGGGTGCAATTCAAGGTGACTTCCCATAATGTCACCCATCCTTGTTGTACTCAACACTGAGCACGTTTAACTTCGGAGTTCTCACAAGAATTCCTCCATTTCACCCCAAAACGCGTCTTGTCAGTTAAGGTCGGTTTATTACTTATGAACCATGGATCTCTCCCGTGCTTTGTCGATGTGGGATTTTTCTAAGGTGTTACAATTATTGGGAGTTGCAGACGAAGAAGATAAGCCAAAAAATAGGGATATATTTAATATGTTAAAACGTATATACTATATAGTACGCGGGCACGTTTGATGTGAAAAATAGTAGAGGGATATATTTGAGAAAAATGGATAATAGAGTTACAATTTATGCTTTTAACTCCACATAAAAAGTCAAAGATCGTATTGGTAGAGTAAATTTAAGTTTTTATAATGTTTAGATTTTCTTAACTTTTGTATGAGCACTTCTATTATGCTATATAGCATTGGTGCCTTAATGTACAACTTGAAGTTGTACCATAACATTAAATGTATAAGTTTAGGTTGTACCATAAAGGAATTTGTATCATTATGTTATGGTACAACTTTACAACTTGAAGTTGTACCATCACATAAGGTACAAGTTTAAGTTGTACCAAAAAAGAATTTGTACAAAAAGTATAGGTACAATCTGAAGTTGTACCATAATGTTAAAGGTAAAATTTCAAGTTGTAATGAAGACAAAAACCTATAGCACCAATGCTATATAGCATTGTAAAATTCCTCCTTTTGTATGTGTATTAGTATCAAACACTTAACAACCACCACTTATTATTCAAACAAGTCTCTACACTAAATTATCTTAATTTATATAATAAGAATTATTTTTTTGTGTTCTTCCATATTTGAGATTTCTAGGCATAATATTTTTTTATTCTCTTGATTTTTAATATACCTTCAATTCTAGATGACATATATTTCCTTCCAACTCCAAATTCATATCCGAAAATATAAAGTTCGCAAATTTCTTCTAAGTTATGGAAAAAAATACACAACAGTACACTAGGACGACTTGATAAAAAAATACATTGACTAATTATCGCTAAAATAAAAAAAATTGATCCATAAAATAACTATTTTAGAAAATCTCAAATTATTTAAAAGTATGAAGAAATTGATCCATAAAATAAAAAAATTCATCCGGCCAACTGATCGGATAAAATCTAGTATTTAGTAATGATTTATTTTAAAAAATTAATCATTTTTAGTTTTTACATATTCTTTTCTTTTTCGCACCAACTTCTTTTCTTTAATCCCTCTTATTTTTTCTTTTTTAGGAGGTTTCCCTTATCTCTTCCTTTCCTTTTATCTTTTCTTTCCGACGCCGCTCATCCACGACCACCATTGCCCTCACGGTGAGACCTCAACAAAATAAAAATACTTCTATCTTCTTTTCTTCTCTCTGATTTCCAAAACCTCTAATGCTAACACCTTAAGGAATTTTAGGCCCATTTCTTGTGCGAATCTTTTATACAAAATACTGGCTAAGATTCTTGCTAGGAGAATTAGAGAAGTACTATCCCTGGTCATAAGTAATACACAATCTATTTTCATCAAGGGAAGGAGCATTATGGATAATATTCTTCTAGCATCAGGAAGAAGCATAATTGGATTGTCTTCTCGCTGTGCTATTAAAATTGATCTTATGAAGACATTTGATTCTGTTAACTGGACATATCTCTTCCTTATGATGAATGCAATGGGGTTCCCTAAGAAGTTTATGAAGTGCATTAAGAGTTGCATACAGACGACAAATTATAGTATTAATATCAATGGTAGTTTATGTTGTTTCTTTTAGGGCTAAGAAAGGGGTACGACAGGATAATCCGTTGTCACCTTACCTCTTCACCATTTCCATGGAAGGACTGTCTTCCATGTTGTTACAAGCTAGCTAGTCAGGGTTAATTCCATTTCACCCTCAATGTCGAAGAATAACTTCAAATCACATGTGTTTTGCAGATGATATTCTTGTGTTTGCCACTGGATCTGCTCAAGCTATTCTTCAGGTCAAGGTGGTGTTGCAGAGACTTTATCAATTGTCTGGCCTTAGAAGTAATCCTGCTAAGTGTGAAATTTTATTTTGGAGGAGTGCCATTAAACACAAGAGTAATGTTCTGAGTCTCTCTGGATTCCAAGAAGGTAACTTACCAGTAAGATATATGGGCTTGCCCTTGCTAACTAGTAAATTATCGTCGAAGGAAGTTGACATATTGGTGGATAAGATCACCAAGAAGATTAAATCATGGTTAGCAAAGAAGTTGACTTATGTAGGGAGATTGTAACTACTAAATTGTGTGATTTTAGGAGTTGTTCAATACTGGATGCAGCTCTTTGTTCTGCAAATGTAGGTTCTTAAGCAAGTTCAGAAAGTTTGCTCTCAGTTTTTATGGCATGGCACTGACGAAGGCAGAGAGCAAAGGTGGCATGGGACTCTATAGCGCTTCCAAAGAAGGAGGGTGGTCTCGGGGTAAAAGATTTGCAAGCTTGGAATTAGGCTTGTACTATCCGAATGATGTGGTTGTTTCTATTGAATTCAGGGCCATTGTGGGTGGCCTGGATGCATGAATACATGTGTCGACTAGATGATTTATGGTCATTGAAGGTTCAGTACATTAGCTCATGGGTTTGGCACAGACTGCTCTAAATGGGGCCTCTTATTCGACCCTGGCTGCAGCAGTAGAATAATGAAATATACCAGGATTCTCAAAAGATGCTAGTTTATTCAGTTCGTAGAGTATGGAACATGTTGAGGGCAAAAACTCAGGAGTTTTCATGGCACAAGCTTATATGGAACAAATCTTGCCCTCCAAGATGCAATCTGATTGGTTGGATCATGGTCAAGAATGCCATAGTCACGAGGGACAGCTATTGAAATGGGGAAAATCAAGGATTCTTCCTATCCTTTATGTGGTAAGACTGTAGAGACAAGATATCACCTTTTTCTTCACTGCTCTTTTACTTGCAGGCTTTCCTCCTTGATGCATTGTCGAATGTTGCTGCACAGAGACTGGGATACAATGATACAAGTTACTAGTGACATAATCTGCAGGAACACCCGAGATGGTACCTGGCATGCTTTAATATGGTGCATGATTTTGACATTTGTGTGGAAGGAAAGGTGTGGGGTGATTCATTGCTCACCTTGTCGTGACCTACAGAAGTTTGTGGAGTTATTAAGAGCTGAGTTGCAGTTTATAGCTTGTCGCAATAGAGGGATGCAAAATGCACTTGAAAGCTAGGCTACTTATAATTTTCTTTGACTTTTACTCTAAGTAGTTACAATACAAATAGGCGAAAAGGTAGAGGAGCATTGTATTGCGTGGCATCTGTTGTGATCCCGCTTCGTTGTATTGGTTTCTTTCTTGGGAAATAGAAGCAACTGATTCAACGCAAAAAAGTAAATTATAATTATAATTAAAATTCCACGTCGGATGTCACATCTAAGCTAACTGAATTTTTTTGTTAAATATTGCCGGTCAAAGCCGATCAGCACTAAAGAAAACATAGTTCATGACATAATGGACATAAATGAAATTTTCGTGATAGTTCGCTTTTTCAAGTGGAAATAACCATTATTATTATTTTCGTGATAGTCTGCTTTTTATAAGTAGTTATTCTTAACATACAGTATGGTTAATAACCGAAGTCCAGAAGGGGGCAGTGGCGGGTGACTTCTATGAACATTTATTTCGGTCGGAGAATCAGATACATGATGGCGGCTCGAGTGACTGACCTACCGATTCCTGCTTCCGTCACTGAGGAGATGAACAGGAGTTTGACGACGGAGGTTACTAAGATTGAGATTAAGCAAGCAGTGTTCAATATAGGAGCAACGCAGGCGCCAGGGTCAGATGGCTTTACGAGCAAATTTTATCGTAGTTATTGGGACATTGTGGGTCCGGATGTGGTGGAGGCGGTCCAGTCGTTTTTTTGGTATGGTAGACTTTTGAAAAGTTTTAACCATACATGGTTTACTTTGGTACCTATGGTGGAAGGGGTTGAAACTATGAAGCAGATTCGACCTATCAGTCTTTGTCAGATGTTTTATAAGATTATTTCAAAAATCATGGCTGAGCGAATGGCCATAATTTTGCCTTCTATTATCTCACCGGAGCAGAATGGGTTTATTCGTGAACGCCAAATTGTAGATAATGTACTGATTGGGCATGAGATTATGCACTATCTTAAGATCAAAAAGCAAGGGAAAAAAGGTTACTTGGCTCTGAAGGTTGATATGGAAAAGGCCTATGATAGAGTTGAGTGGTCTTTCTTATTTTCTCTAATGACTAAGATGGGGTTTAGTGCTCAATGGATTGGGTGGGTACATGAAAGTGTCTCTACAATGACATTCTTTGTAATGATGAATGGTACGCCGTCTGGGTACTTTAAATCGACGAGGGGACTGCGTCAAGGAGATCCGTTATCTCCATTATTATTTGCCATATGTTCTGAAGGATTTGCGGCGCTAATAAGAAAGGCTATACAGGCAAGAAGTTTAGTCGGGGTTAAGGTGAATCCTCAGAGCCCCAGTGTCTCTCATCTCTTCTTTGCCGATGACTCATACCTGTTTTTTGGGCATCCAAGCGTGAATGTGAAACGTTGCATGAGTTGTTGAAGGAGTACCAGGATTTGAGTGGTCAGAAAGTGAATTTGAGTAAATTTGCGGTGTGCTTTAGTGAGAATGTGGATCCACCTAATGCAGCGGAGATGGCGGCCATTTTAGGTGTGGGAGCAATTGGTGTTCAGGACAAGTTCTTGGGTCTTCCGTCCCTGGTTCAGCGATCGAAATTAGAAACGTTTAGGTATATGGAGGAGAGGTTATTGTCTAAGCTCCAACGATGGAAACAGAAGAAACTGTCTTGGGCGGCGAAATAAGTTCTACTTAAGGCGGTTGCAGCGGCCCTTCCGATTTATGTCATGTCTTGCTTCCTTTTACCGGTGACTCTATGTCGTAAGTTGGATAAGTACATGGCATGATTTTGGTGGGGGTTTTTCGGGGGAGAAGGACAAGCCCCATTGGTGTCATGGCGTAATCTGTGCAGGAGCAAATTTGACGGGGGTCTGGGTTTTTGACGGTTTGAGAATTTTAATCAGGCGTTGTTGGAAAAGGTAGCGTGGCAGATCTGGAAGGAGCCGAATTCATTGCTTGCAAGGGTATTGAAAGGTAAGTACTTTCCGCGGACGTCTATTCTTTCAGCGACACGTTCGTCCAGACCCTCTTGGGGGTGGACTAGTATCCTTCATGAGAGGGATTTGCTTCTTAAGGGTCTTGGATGGCAGATTGGGGAGGGATCTGAGGTTAGAATTATGGAGGATAACTGGATCCCGGGAAATTGATCGGAGGAACTAGAGCTTAAAGCTTTGGCGCCACATCTGTCAGGAGCGACGGTTGACTCGGTGCTCATTCCCGATAAGGGAGAATGGTGTTCGGACTGTCTTAATCTGTGCTTCCCTCGTCCGGTGGTGCGGGCTATTTAGTCTATACCATTGCCGAGGGGTGAGGTGGAGGATAACCAAGTCTGGACAGGTGAGGGGGCTGGGGAGTACACGGTGAAATCAGGATATCATTTGGCTTTTCTGTATGCTAAAAGGGTCCAGGATTGGAAGGCTGAGGTCTCCTTCTTTGATATGGATTTCTGGAAAAAGATGTGGGGACTTCCCATTCCTCCAAAATTGAAGTGCTTCCTGTGGCAGATTATGAAGCGACTCCTTCCTACTATGGAAGCTATAATTGAGAGGATGGGTGGAGTACCGGAGGAAGTCTAACCTGACCCTGAGGATGCTACAACTATCAATCCTAGCTGTCCGATGTGTTGGGCGTCGTTGGAGACATTGGAACACATGTTTCTCTCGTGTAGGCTGGCAATGGTGTTGTGCGAGAGGTCGAGCTTGGATGTAGGACAGGTGAGGCAGCCTCCGTTGAATTTTGCCTTGTTCCTTCGCAGATTCTTTGAACAGGATTCCAATGTACAGAGGGTGATTAGGTTTATAGCATTGCTTTGGAGGATATGGAAGAGTCAGAATTGGGTGGTATTTGACCATGTCCAGTATGGGGTGGGTACATTGGTGAGGCAGTATGAGGAGCAGGTTTGCGAGTGGTTGGCTCTGGCCGAGTCTGGCCGTGATAGTCAAGGGCAGGGGCAGCAGCTTTGTGGACAGATTAGTGTGGATCGAGGGCACTAGGTTCATATGCCCTATCGTTGCTACGTGGATGGTGTTGTCCTCTCTGGGTCGCATGGTGATGGGGGCTTGGTGGTCTATGATGGGTTGCAGAGGATTTGTTTTTTGCAAGGTTTTCGTTATGCAGGTCTGGAGTATCGCTTTCTGGTGGAATTGGTGGCGTTTCGTGATGCAATTCAGTGGTGCTCTTTTTTTGACAAAGAATTCAGTGGTGCTCTTTGAAGGGTCTATTTGAAGTGCAATTCTGCGGGGATGCGAAGGTCGTCATTGAGAAAATTCCGAATATGGATGCTCGGGATTGAAGAAATTTGGAAGCTGCGACATCATTCCTACGATTGGAGATGGCCTTTGTTGGCATGAGTAACAATCGGGTGGCCCATGAGGTGGCTAGGAAGACCCTTTCTTTGTTGCCTGCGGTTGTAGATACTTTTGATTTTAATCGTTGGTTTGCTCTTGGGTTGTAAACTTTGCTAGCTTTTTGCCTTGATAATACAAGTGATCTATTGGTAAAAACAAACCATTAGGTCCCATCATTACTAACGATTTTACTTGCATTTTAAATGAAAACAACTTAGTTAATAATCATTTACAATTTCGTTATCAACTGTTAGAGGTTATTTTAATATTAAGGTTTTTGTTTTAGCTTCAAATGAAATAAAATATTCATATGAAAGTTTTGAATGGTATTTCATACTTAAGATTGAGTCCAAATATTATTGTTAATTTTGTACTTGTTTGATTCGAAATACAATTCGTTTTCAATTATTTGTTATATCGATAATAGTAGTTTGGTGTTGGGTTGTGAATATTGGTTTGCTTGATTGATATTTTGCACCTCCATGAACCAGTGTTTAGTTGACTTAATCACACGTGTAGTATGTCACACTTATCGAAGATGTTGAGAATCAACATGGTGTTATATGAGCGCTGAAAATGGCAATGTAATGTGATATCAGTTGGCCACAAAACCTTACAAATGTCATTGAAAGTCATAGTAAGAGGTCATGATTGACTGGTTATGAACATGACGTGAAAATGTAAGTCATTTTAATAAATATATTTTAAACCAATGATAATGTTATTAAACTCTTTATAACTTTAATAATTCTCTTATAGGCGCTGATGACGAAAATGTAAATAGAAGTTAAACTAAAATCGTAAGTAATATAATCATAAAGCATGGATAAGTATATTGAAGTTGTTAATAATAACGAGGTATATCAATAATAACTCATTTCATAAATGTTGATAATGTCATTGCAAGTGGCGACAGAGAGAGGACAATGATTATTTAGCATTTCCATTTTAAAACATCAAGTATTAATTTTGAAATTCCATTTTAATTATATTAAATATTACATATTAGATACTAATATTTAATCGATATATCAAATTTGTCCTTTTAGGTGGTTAGACATAATTGTTTTCTCTTCTCTTTCTATTGGCCAAAAAAACTTAAGGAACTCCTATGGACATGATCCAACCCGAAAAATGTAGACCAATTGATATTCAACAAAAAGAGGCAGCAAAACATTAAATATATACCAAATTTTGTGGAAGCATAACTACTTCAAGGATTACATTATTAGTTATAAAGATGGCAACGAGTCGGATTGGATGCGGATAGTGCCTTGTTCATTAGCCTAACTAGTATGAGTTTTATTCATACACATACCATGCAAGATCCGGGTAGTAAATTTAAATCATACTCATATCCGATAGGGTTTCGGGTATCCATGAATATCCACGAATAAAAATTTTCCTTTATCTTTTCCACTAATGTGTTACTTATCACAAATATATTAACATTTCAAAATTACAAGTAAAAAATCACCATACTAAGAGTAACATTTAAAAAGGAACACTAGTCCTTGAGATGCTACAAATGTACTAACAATACTGAATATGTTAAAATAAAATTAATGATTTATACAAAATGTTGTATATGCATGTCTAATCAGGTGGGTTGGGTTGGATAGTGAGAGAATCATACGTGACCCTTATCGTGATATTCAGGTTCGAGTTTTACCCACAATATCGAGTATTTTTATTTAATTAGTTCGAGTTTTATCCTACCGATTGGGTTGGATTCGTGTATCTATAGTTATGAGTATATTTGCCATCCACCCATTGAGATGAGTTAAGGTGGCGACTAAAAAAAAAAAACGATTTGTCACCGTGACAACCTACATCTTCACCCTTCACTATTATCATTTTTAATATGACCATCATGATTTATCAGTGATTGTTTTGGAAACAAAAAAGATATCACACCTGTTTACTTTATATATGCTACCCAAACCATACTGCAATATATCTTCCTAGCTGTCGCTCCCAAACTCCACCTCTCTCTCTCCTACCACCTCCCTCTCTCTTCTAACTGCATCCCTTCATCTTCATCATGCCTCTCACTCCCTACACTGCCGCCGCTGCTGGTTCTTGTTCAGGTTTCTGATTCGGGGCTAATTACACACATTCATTGCAGTCAAAATCGCGATTTTGATCTTAAAATCATAGGATTTTAGGATTTTATTTAGGGATTCCGATCCTGATTTTACGATAAAATTGGTGGACCTTAAAATCGTTTAAAATCGGGATTAAAATCGTTAAATCGTACCAAAATCGGAATTTTGATTGTATGAGAACAAAATAGGTGGTTTGAGCCAATTTAAAAGAAGCATAACTGTTTCAGCGGAAAGGGCAATGACGAGAATTTTATCAGATATTTTTCAATTCAAAAAATATTATAAAATAATAAAAATAACCAATTTATGGCTCAGTCAATCCCTTTCCCTTCATATTAAATGTTGAGAATTATCATTTTAAATGTTATGTATCTTTGTGTTATTAATGATTTACCTTATTAATATTATTACGTTATATTCTATATTGTACTTAAAATCCTACAATTTTACGATTCCGATTTTACCCCAGTTTTCGATTTTACTTCTTTGCACACATTTTATTCCTCATTTCTTGATAGATTGGCTTTGCATTTCATCGTCCCCCGACCTATTTTACGCTAACTTGTGCTTCTTTTGTCATATTTCAGGTCCTAGCATGTGTGGAAAAGTCGAGGACTAGTTTCGAGACAATTGGGGGTGGAAAAGCGCCAAAAAGTCAGGTCCTAGCATGAATGGTAAAGTCTAAAGCGCCACACTTCTGCATTTTTGTCCGACATCACGGTTTGAGCTCCAAAGTCACGACCGCGATGTTCAGACCGTGAAAGTGGATGTCGGGCTGTATAAATAGAAGGCTGCTAAGAGAGAAAGGGAGGTTGGATCTTGGATTGGTTTTACATTTTGTGGGTTCCCTTCTAGGTTCCAGCTGAAGAAACCCCAAGGGAAAAATCTAGTGAGAGAAAGTGATCAACAAGAAGAAGAAGAAGAAGAAGAAGAACAAGGTGTAGTCCGTGGCGAGTCAGTCTCCGTCGCAGGAAACAAAGGAAGGCCTAGACCTTCTCGCTTCCTACAGTGTCGTCGTGCAGGTTCTTGTTCGAGAACACCATACAAACCAAAAAGCGGAACAAAGGAACACGATCAAGCACAAGGTTGTTATTCAACTATCATAAACCAACTATAGTGAGGCGAAAGCAGTAATCAACAGCGTGGCCTAGAAACCATGGATATGGTCCTTGGTGGCGAGGTTGGATGGACTAGGAAGGTTTGGAAGTTCTTGTTCTGCTCGCGCTATGATACAAGCCAAATTTGGCCGCTCTACAAGCTGGAATTGCTTGACAAAGAAGCAATCTCAAGTGGGAAGAAAAAGGGTAGAATTTGGCTAAGTATCAAAACAGTTTCATGGTTCCTACTTTGGAGATTCATATCGTACAATTGGTCGAGGTTTTGAAGATAAAGTTCCCCTCTAACATATGGCATGGTTTTTGGACCAAGAAAAAGTCATTAAGGCTATTTTGCAAAGCCTCAAAGTTGCTACCTCAAAACAGGAATACTGTAAAAAATGGTCAAGTCTGGAAACGTGTTTGTGAAGCTTACTTTGGAGCTCAAGTCGAGAAGTATAGATGAGATTCGAGTCTAGAGGCTTCAAGAACATGAAAGTAGGTGTGTTTGTCTACAAAGGCAAGGCATTGGGTGAAATATTGGATATCTGGAAGACTTCGAACAAAAGGCTCGAAGTTGCTACGAAGGTTATTTTTCTGGCAGTTTACTTGTGCTTGAAGAAAGAGAGTTGAGGCCGAATTTTTTAACCTTTTTAGAGTAGATTGTTTCCTTGTTCAATTAGTTTAGTATTAGAATTTCTTTGGCTATAAATAGCCTTCTATTTTCGTAGTAATAGGAAAGATTTTGATGAATTGAAAACCTAGTACTGTTTGCTAATTGCAAGTTTGCGTACTTGTGTTGAGCTTTGGTGGATTCCAAGCTCGTTAGCTCTTGTATTGATTGAATAGTCACTTCAATCGTGGTCGGGCATCTATCCTAATATCAATCGAGCCTTTCCCCAGGTGTGGAATTGTACGTTTGATTCCATTTTATCCGAAACAACCAAGAACTCTTTGTTTTTGGTTCGAGATCAATCCAATCCTTTGATTGGTGGTTTGTAGTGTAACTTTGATAAACATATCCCCCCTGGGGTCGTATTACCCTAGAGCTGAATAACCTTCCCCAGCTCCTTGTCTTTCACTACTTTGTCGTTGCAACATAAATCCTTCTTCACGTCCAAGAAACGTATTCCCTTTTAGGGTATTGCTTTGTAATCGTTTGGTTTTTATTTTGGTATTGATTTTATTTTATTTTACTTTGGTATTGATTTGGTTTATTTAGGTATTTGTTACTGTTTTAATGATTTGGTATTGGCTAAATATCCTATACAGAGAACATAAAAACATAGATATAAGTTTTTTTTCGTTTTGGTATTGGTTGTTTTTTATTTATTTTGGAATTGCCTCAATGTTATGTTGGTATTGATTGTCTAGGTTAGTATGGAATTTTCGTATTGGTATTGATCTTTCTTGGATTGGTATTGATTTTGTCTAGGTTGGTATGAATTTTTTGCATTGGTATTAATTTTTCTTGGATTGATATTAATTTTTGCTACGTAGTCCGAGAAAGTACAAATGGTTAGAATCGACGAAGCACAAGGATTTGAAAGGATCAGAGAAAGGCAAAGAGGCAAAATCAGATAGAGGGAGAAATATAGAGCTAAGAGTTCGGTTTTAATAAAAAAAATTATTTCTCCACTGTAAGTAATTCAATGTAGTTAACATAAATGTAAGTATAATATTTACCAATCCATCCAAACATATAATATAACCAATATCACAATGTCAACACTACCAATAAAACATATGCACCACTACCAAAACAATAAGCACCAAAATATATCATTCCTCCTCTTAGTAGTCACGGTGGCTACAAGGGTCTAGTTATCACCGTAACCGCTTCGGTTACAATATATCACACATAGAAGAAATTTGTGTAACAAGTGTTCATAAATCTATCATTTTTCTTGCCATCCTAGGCGATAATTCTAATGGCATGAGGATTCATAAATGTGGTGGAATGCCATTTGAATGCAAGACTTGAGCTTGTCGTGGTCTATGAAGCCTTTCTCCGCTACAACGGATACCCTCAGCTGTCCCATATAGCTTACTATGGTGACGAAAACATCCTGCGCAACATTAGACCGATCAATAGTTTATTTTGCTATTCTATTTACGGCCGCTTGAGGATTTCCAAGTCATTCAATAATGTATTTGTAAAAATGTGTACGTACGTGTAGAGTTCCAGCGACCACAAAATACATGCCTTTGACAGGCTGATCGACCAAAGCCATTTGCTCTAAAGGACCAACCATGTTAGTAACTGCCATGCTTGTGCTCTTTAACGCCTTGTACAAGTAACTGGCTGTTGCCTGCTCAGTCCATTGGTTAGCATAGCATGATGTCAAGAAAATTGTGTCTATGTTCCATAAAAGACACTTTATATGTATGGTAAAAAAAAACCCTAAATCGCCAGAGCAAGCTAGAAATTTGAATATGTAATAAGCATATAACAATTACAACAATCTCTATATGGTATTTTACATAAGAACTATACTTAATTTGGTAGCTACATTATGTTCAAAATATATAACAACAACATTCATCATAAAATTGTTTGTAACATAATGTACAGAAACATATTGTATTTTGATGAAATAAAGCCTGACCATTCATAAGAAAAAAAAATATTTCACTGTGCTAAAAGAAAAATTATAATTCATATTAAAATAAAGACGATACAAGTTCATTAAGAAAAATAAAAAAAACTAGAAAAATATAATTTTATTTAAGTCGTTATATTGATCTTAGAGTTGAGAATCTGTTAGGTAGTGGTGAATAACATGCAATTGAATTCACTTAACCTGGGCTGAATGGAAGATGTAAAGTCCTAAGGTATGCTATATGTTGTGTATACCATAACGTTTGAAATTATAAATTCAGTTTGAACCATAATGACAAAAATCTAAAGCATCTATAATATGAAGCTTTGTAAAATTCCTCATCCTATATGGGTCAAAAGAATCGAAGTAGAAGCATGAAAATGATGACACAATATGAATTGGTCACAATTATATAATGTACCTCGTGTCCTTTGAGTTTCCGGTAAAGGTCAAGGAGCTTGGCCGTGAGAGAAATCGCTAGAGAAAATCTCTTCTTTTGAATGGTAGCACTGGTCGTCCTCACAAATTCCAGAGCACGACGACGCGACCTCAATTCATCGCCGTCTGACATTCCGATCAGCTTGGGGACGGTGATATGGAGAAAGGCGAAGTGGTTTCCCCAGGCCAAAGTTGTTTTGGGTTCTGCCATTTCCTGAATCGAATTGTAGTTTGGAAGCATCCTCGTATTCATTAATACCATTGCTGTGGTTTCTGCAGCTTGTGATCCTGGATCCATTTCTTGCATATACAGTCGAGTCCCCAAGAATATGGTCCCCGTTATTACATCATTTACGGTCTGCCCACCAATAAGTAATTGTTAATATTTTTGTTGATTAATCAAGTTTGAAGCAAGGTTGCGGAAATCGTAACAGAGGTTATATATATATATCCTATCGTTAAAATCACTACCGTTTTGGGTCTGATATCCGGTATTTTCGATCTGACCGACCAGTATGATAGGGTTTCCTAAACCTTGGTTTGAAGGTGCAAGCTAGCTAATAGTAAATAGATAAATATGAATTCCACATCTCAAAATCATTTGATTGAATTTTGGAACATTTTTTTTTGAATAATTGCGGTAGAGTCAGAATAGGGAATTTTTTTTATAAGCCGTAAATTGAATTTACATCATAACTCAAATGTAAATATTTAATTTCTATAGTTAAATTTTTTTTTTTGCAAACCATAACAACGATGCTATAAAGCATTATAAAATTCTTCTTTTATATTGATGTTTGTGTTCGAGAATAATTATATTTTTGGAAATTTTTTGTTCATCCTCCGAAAAAATTAGAATCTTTGGTTTTGAGACCAAGATGTTTAGATTATTAAAGCAAATGTTATTCATTATACTACAGATCGAGTAAAAAAAAAAAACTGAAATGACGAAACCACGGTAATCAACCCGTCACTATCTCCAAATTCCCTTCCTAACCTAGGCAAAAGAGTATAAATAAGCGCAACCACAAACAGGGGAGGACTCCAAAAAGCCCTACAACGTACGTCTCTCCATACCAAATATCATTGTCCACTAAATAAATACCGATTGGTTTGTAAATTTCAGAATTAAGCTTCATAATTCCAACAATTCTATTTGCTTAATTAATTAATTACGTACCACTCCCAGTCGACCCTTGATCTCCTTGACGTCATCAAGAGGGAACGTCATCGTCACCACAGAGACGGGGCGGGACCCGACCGCCGGATCTCCAGACCGTATCGGCGACAGATCATCCTCCGAAAACTTGGTCTTCGAGAAGCTGAACCACATATCCGACGCCGTATTGATAGCCGACGTCAGAGCTCTGGACAGGAAAGCAGCGCGGCCATGTGCTGCTGAGGACCGCCGGATTCTGTTCTTTGGGAAGGTTAAGGGAAGAGAAGGATCATCGGATCGCGTGAAGCAAGAAATCATTGCTGCCATCAGCGAGTAGCCGTCTCCGATGGCGTGGTGAATCTTGAAGATCACGTTTCCCGCCGCGTTCAGCGTCGGGTACTTCACGAGATGAAACTCCCACAGAGGCCGCCCCTCTGGGAACTTTTCCCCGGAGATTTTGTGGAAGTAATCTTGAAAACACCGGTCGTAGAATTCCGGCGATTTCCCTTCCGGAAAAACGGGAGTCTTGATGTGGTCCTGCAAATTTACTTCCACCTTTTCCCATCGTTTTACTCCGTCCTCTCCTGTCACCTACTCAACATCAAAGTGGGGATAATAAGACCATAGGATTTAAGGCCTGCATTGTGGTTGGTTCTGCTGAAATGTTTCGGCCACATCTACGCGTGTCTATAAATTTGAAGCGAAAGCAATCATTTTTTGTAGAAATAAATAACTTTACCGTACCTTTTCTATATAAAAAAATTACAATACTTTGTATTCAGCTAACTCTTAGGGGTCGTTTGCTTCATGAATTTGGTACCCAAATTCAATCCATCATGGATTTAACCATTGTTTGCTTGCACTTTTTTTGAGACCAAATCCGTGGGGCCCACGGATTTTAAGGGTCCAAATTCGTGGACCTCATGGACTTATAAATCCCACCTGTTGATGTGGGATTCGGAACATGACATAAATCCTTGATGAGATTTTATCTATATACCCTCATGCACTTTTAATATTCCAAGGTTGTCCTCAAATTTAACTATTACACATTATAATTAATCAAGTAATTAACAATAAATGAACAATATAAACATTCAATTGATGTGCAAACATGTGTTAGATTTTTTATATAATTTCTTGTGTTCTAGTTTTCTTTGACCTTTTCATGGAACGTGTAATTCTTTGTTCTCCCGATTCTAATATATGTTGTTATATGTTACTTTTGAAAAGGAGGACAAAGAATTGGTAATAGATTATGTTACGTTAAAAGTTAAACGAAATTTTCTCGTTTATTATTATTGTCCATGTGGCAACATTATGCTTATTAGTATGTATTGTCCTTGTTTTGTGTACATATCATAAACATGTCATACATATAGAAAAGGATAGTAAGGTAATTTTGAAGTTTTGTCCTTGTTTTGTGTACATATCATAAACATGTCAAACATATAGACAAGGATAGTAATGTAATTTTGGACTTCAAGTAGTAAATCCCACACCTTTAAATCCATGATACAAACATCTCAACAAACAAATGATTGTTACAAATCCATGATGCCTCAAATCCTTGATAAATCCATGGGTTTTTAAATTACAAAACCCTCGTTTTTAAATTCATGAAGCAAACGACCCCTTAGCCTCAAGTAAAATATGTCCATAATTTTCTAGCATCACAATATTTATAAAATCATTAATTCGTAGAAAGTTAGAAACACAAATTCAAACACTTACATACGGTTTGGTATAAATGATTTCCAAAAAGTTAATGAAAATATTTTTTGTGTTGGGTATTTAAAAGAATTCATTTCCAATTCTAAATTTTGAATTCTACGGTGTTGGAGGTAGTTATAGCAATTCCGAGAAAGTGAGATGAAATTTCCAAATGAATTCTACAAGTATTTACTAATTATAACAGAATGACATAATTACTCTTATTTATTAACTAAATTATTTCTACATATATTATTTGGCGCCATGCCATGCTGTATGAGGAACACCAACAAGAATTTGATTGCAACGCTAGTAGCATGTGTTGGTTATTTGATATGTCTGCTACGATTGTATTAGTACGTTGACAAGCCACAACTAGAGTGTAGGGCTCATCAATGAGCTATTAGAAAAGAACCAATCAATAGAATAGAAACAAACCAAGAACACTTTTGGTATTCTACGTATGGGACCAAATACGTTTTTAGAAGATGGATTTTCAATGAATATTGTATCTACCGGAAATTAATAAGGGTGTAGTTGGAAACTCTTAATCCAATCCAATTCTAAACGTACATAGTTTGGGAATTCAATTCATTATATTTCTAAAGATTTGAATATGACTTACCAAACAAAGGAATTCATTTGACAATGAATTCTACACGGTAATTAATTTTAAAATGAAAAATGAATTCTCGATTCATTTGGTACCAAACGATCGTTCATTCGTCGTCGGATCAAATAAACAAATCGAATAAACCATCATCACTTCATCATCCTCAAAATAAGTGACTCGAGAATTGTTGGTACAATAATACTTACGATGATGGAGGAAAAACGAGGATGGACAGGAAGGAGGCGGGTGTCAAGCAGGTGAACAACTCGGGAATAAGGGAGGCTGATGGGTTCTTCAGTCTCAAAAACGGCAAGGATTACCAGTGAAACGGCAGAGCTATTGAAGAAAAGACCATTAGGGCTGACGGGAGGCAGCAGCTGCTGCTCTGCGCAACACTCTTCCTCTTTCAAGAATTGCATGGTTGCTAATTTGGCTGCCTTTCTTTACTTCTTTCTTTCTTTCTTCTCCAAGTTGGCAAGCTGTAGGTTTAGGTTGGGTTGTACATTATATAATAATAATAATAATAATAATAATAATAATAATAATAATAATAATAATAATAATAATAATAATAATAATTGCATTGGACTCATTATGTAATAATAATTGCCATATGGGAAATGTGGGAATGGTGAATAGGGTTTCCAATATTGATGTCCGCTGCCCCACCAGAGCAAGCGAAACCATGAGCAGCCAACTAACTAATTCTTCACCATCCAAATACAAAGGTTATTAATATTACCAATGAACATTCCAAGCAGAAAACTGCACTTCATAATTACATCCTATACACTCCCTCAAAATTTTCAGGCACATGCAAACAGTGGCCTCAGTTAATGCTTGCATCCAACTCAAAATCTCTGCAGTTTTTAACGCTTCATCGTACATGATATAAATCAAACACGAAAAATTAGCGTTACTGATCTTGACTGAATCATGGATTAAACTGATATTCACGGCAGTATTTACTATTTAGTGATGACAATGGGACGAGGCGGGGCGGGTCGACCCACTCTTACATGTTATTTGGAAAAAAAATTACACGAAATTTTTTACCTTTTTACGATAAAACGAAGGGGAAAATACTTTATGGATGAAAAATAGTGCTAATATAATGGATAATTAAGTCTAACTAGTTGAAGAAATGTCAAAATAGGAGAAATATGAATAGATACTCTAAAAATTTGAGATAGAATGGTCAAGAACAGGGAGGAGAAGGGTTGGGTAATACTCACCCCATCGCGCGTCAGGTCGGGCGATACCCGACAAGGTGGGTTCAAATTGTCATCACTAAATATTTCCTCGTAATCATGCACAATAGACTACCAGTTAATCGTTTGGCGGATAAAACATCTATCTCATATTCTCCTGGTTCGTGTGAAAACAAGGAGATACACGAAGAACACTCTCTTTTCTATTCATGCTCTTTTTTTCGTGTGATAGTTAGGTTAGGAAGTTCTGCTATATACAGGAGCAAATTCATTTGGATTTTCTTTTTTATGAATGATAAGTTAAACACGTTTTAAGAGAAAAAATATTACAAAAAATAAAACACATTTTTTTGAAGAATAATTAAAACAAATTATCTTGAAAAAATATAGTCTCGTATGTAACCAGACGGACGACAAGCGCATGTGTATGGTTTGGAGATCACTTAGATCCCCCTTCCATAAAGTGGGTAAAATGATTGACTTAAAAAAAGTGGTTAACCTCAACAACTACACCGTTAGGAACAAAGAAAGTTATTCCTAACAATTCGAATCCATTTGGTTTGTTCGGAACGAGAAAATACAAGAAACAAAGTCATACATCAGTATCACTCTATAAATGTTCATGGGAAACCGACATTAATTAGACTAAATAGAAAGAATAAAAGAAGCATTTGATCAGTTGGCCAATGAAACAAAGATGATAGATACCAGTTTAGCAAATCACTTATATATAATGAAAATGGATAGACAATTTGATGAATGTGGGAAGACTGGAGATTTCAAAGGTGGGTGGTAGGTTGGAGAATGGATGGATAAATTGCGGTGAGTTGAAGAAGGGGACACTGCCAAAAAACGAAGTCCACGTGCTTCATCCAACCGAAAGAACGTTCGCATGCGACTAGGGCTCATGGGTTATGCATCACTAACTAAATCTTTATCCTTTATTTTAAGTGGATATAGAAAATCCATATTTAAAGTATGGTTCATGAAACCGTACCGGAAAAGTCAGTGGTAGGGTATTTTATAGCAAAACTGTGGTTTAACCGTAGTTCAACCGTTCGTACCGTTAAATATCGCCTATCTGTTTAGCCTCCGATACTGGTATTTTGTGGTTGAACCGCCTATACGGTACGGTTTCATGGACCATGATTTAAAGGTGGAGAATTAAATGCATTTTTCTCGCCTTGTTTTTTTAATCTGCTCTTATATTTTTCTTTTAAACTTGGATTTCAATTGTTTCTGCACAGATGGAATGAGTTCGTTGTGCTAAACAAAATAAGATCCATTTTCAATATTTTTTGAGAAATTTTTTTTGCATGCTCCTCGTTACCAACTGCATTTCATATGATATATTCTTCGCTTTTAAGTTGTTTTTGAAAATTTTTGCACAAAAGGAACGAGTTTATCATGATCTATTAGATCTGCAAATTTCTGGGTGAATAAAATACAGGACCAAAAAATACCACACGATACCACCGTGGTACGGGGTGGTATCTTGTGGTACACAATGTTGAAAGTCCTAAATGACAGTTAGTATACTACTATCAAGTATTCAACCATCCTACAAACTTGATATGTTCATACCACCATGGTATGCTTTATACCATATGATATGCTCTTATTTCAATACCAGTCAGTCAAAACCATATGGTATGACTGGTAAAAATTGGCTCAATTTTTTTTGTTCCAAAAATATATTAAAGTGTATTTTATTTTGAAGAACACAATTAATCCAATCTAACTGTGCAAAAAAAATTAAATTCCGACTTAAAACGAATGAGAAATTGTCGTGAAATATTAAGGAGGGAAATTAAAGGCTTTACAGGAGAGAGAAGGTACGCTGATGTCAATGATGTGGTGGATGGTGATTGAGTTATGCATGATTTCTGACCTATGTGTTACTGACCGGATCCGCTCCCTGCGACTATGACTTGAAAATAAAATCAAAATTCGTATATGTTGCCTAATTTATTATAATCAAATTAATTTGGTAATATCATATTTGGGTAGATTCAACATCATATAAAGTGTTTAAGTTCTAGTGTACATGACATTTGTGGGTAGATTCCAGTTGGTTATGTCTGTGCTGTACAATCTGACTCAATTCTCGATGTCCATTTTTATCCTGCTAAAAGCAGTTATAAGAGCTATTGAAAAACTATGTAGTGACTTCCTAGGGGGGGGGGGGGGGTGTGATGGTTCTCGAAAGAAGGCAGTGGTTGCTTGGTCTAGGGTCACTTTCCCCAAGAAGGAAGGTGGACTGGGTTTGAGGGATACTGCCTCTTGGAATTTTGCCTGTGTTACTAGGCATATCTGGGCTATTCTTTTGAAGGAAGGGTCTTTGTGGGTAGCTTGGATATGGGAATACAAAATCAAAAGGGCTGATTTTTGGACTTTAACTACCAAGGCAGGTTCTTGGCTTTGGCTTAAGCTGCTTAAGAGTAGGGACAAGTTGAGAAATTGGCTGTCTGTGGAGGGTGATGGAGTTCATTGGAAAGGGGATTTAATGGTAAAGTTCAAGATCAATAAAGTTTGGGAGGAAATCAGACCTAAAAAGGTCCTTGTTCAGTGGAGTTCTCTGGTTTGGAAGGGGCCTTGCATCATAAGAAACCAGTTCCTGGTGTGGCTTATTGTGAATGACCACATTGTGCAGGTGACAAAGCTCAAGGGTGGGGACTTGCTGGAAGCCATGGCTGTGTTTTTTGCTCACATGATCTGGAAACACGTTCTCGTTTATTTGCTGAATGTCGATTATACAGGCAACTGTTTGCAGCTCTGATCACTAAGTATACAGATCGCTCGCCTGGAAACCAGTGGCTGGCGGAGCTTCAGTGGCCAGTTTCGCAGTTCTAAAAGAAGAGTGTGGTTGCTCAGGCGGGGAGAATTATTTGAAAGAGTTTGATTGCCACCATTTGGAGGGAAAGTTGCAGAGTGAAATTTGGAGAAGGAGTGTTGGATATCAACGAGCTGACTTGTCGAGTAAAAAGTGATTTGAGGCTGTTTTTGGATCCATTGTGTTTGGACAAGTTTTGCTAGTTTTCTACTTAGTTTGAGTTAGTATGTTTCTGATTATTAGGCAATTTATAGGTTCTACTCGTCTATATGTTTCCTTGCTCAATTGGCAAAGTGTGTTGCCAACAAGTTTTTGCCAGGTTTTTAATGAAATAGAAATCCAAACCAATACGTCAAAAAAACGTTTGGCGTTGGAAAATACCTTTTTCGCTGGAAATGACTAGTTACAACGAAATACAGTCGTTGGTCGTCAATGGAAAAAGTCCCATCGCAAAAAGTGGAAATTCGTTATGGTGTCATAAAAAAATTGTTTGTGACAAATATTTGGCTATCGTTACATAAATTATTGTGGTCATAAATAAATTATACTTGATGCTCAGAAAATGGCGAAATTTATTTGTGATGGAATTTGTTTTTTTAACAAACAAATGTTGTCAGAAATAAATATTTTATGACTTAATAACCCTTTGACTCAATTTACGACAACACTGGATCATTGAGAAATTTTAAAATTTGGATCGAGATATGAATTCCCAAATTACCCTTTATAATTTTCGTCAAATAATGTTGGTCATAAAAAAATTTTTGTCGGAATAACATTATTTGTGAGGAATTGGGTTCGTTGTTATTTATTTTTTGAAAAATACCCTTTGTAATTTTCTTTCAATAATGTTGGTAAAAAAAAAACAAATTTGTCGGAATAACATTATTTGTGATGAAAATGGATTGTTGTTGCTCAATTTTGAAAAATATAATTTGTCATTTGCGTCAAATAATATTGGTCGGGAAAACATTTTGTCGTAATATCATTATTTGTGATGAGCTGGACTCGTTGATGTTAACATTTGCTACAACATATACATTTATGGGTAGCTTAGTTATTCCATTTTAGTATATTAAAATTATATTTACGGGTTAGTTTTTATAAGAACAAAGATAGTAATACAAAATTTTATTACATAATACAATATCTTAATTTTATTACAAAATACTTTTAATACTATTCAGTTCGTAATCGGAACCAAAATATGTTGCATTATCCCAAAAAAAAATCTAGGCCCAATCGGCAATCCCCCCTCCCTAGCCTAAAAGAAACCCTGAGCCCAAATGAAACCCTAACTTAACCCACAACCCTCTCCCCTCTCGACAACTGCTTTTCTCATCTCTTATCGCCACTGCCGGCACTCGTTGGAGAAGAGGATTCGAAGCACGGGCAGGCCGGCCTCATCTCTCTCCCACTGGTGGAGATATGCATCACCCAGCCCCCTTCTTCCCTTCCATCTCCTTTGCATAGCTGACTTACCTTCAATCCCGCAGAAACGAACTCATCCCCTCCTCCTCCTTGGACTACCGACACTGAGCAACGGAGGAAACATCAAAGACATAAGCATCCTCCGCTCACCTTTCTGACAAATGTTCCTCTTTTCCTGAATCGAAAACAGAGACGAATCTATTGAAGCTCGAAGGACAAAATTAGACCAGAAAACACCATGCATGCTTGGATCTAAACCCATATTAACCTCTAATATTCATCGTCGGAGTTTTCCTCATCACCGGCGTCAATCACCGTTGCCGCCTGCCCTATGTTGTGCGTTGTCTTTGATTGATGTCGCTGCGCTATGCTCCACATCAATTGTCGCTGCCGCCGAATCTCGAGGCGGAGGAGATACCAATGCAGAACCATTGCATTGTGCCTGAGTCGACTGTATTTCTTGGGTAAAGAGAGTGAGATATAGATTTGAGCAGAGAAATGAGTGAAAAACACCATTGCATTGTGCTTGTGTCATCATTTTAAATTCATGGTTCATTGTTCAATCCTCCAAACATGTAATATTTTTTGTACCTTATACATTATTTCCAACCGAATTTTGTTTTCGGCAGCTAAGGTGACAACTAACTAAAACATTGGTAATGTTAACATGTTATTTGTCACGACCAAAGTTTGGTCATAAAAACTTATATCTGATACATTATCTTCCACAAATGTATATTTCTCATCAAAAATAATGTGGTAATTATGACGATTACTCTGATGAATTGCAATGTAAATTTATTACGACAAATTTTTCCCACAATCAGTGATTGATGGTTGAAAAATATAGAGTTCTTCTGATGGACCAAACATCCCTCACAAATAATATCATTTCTGATCGAAACATTTTTTACAATGGAGACAGTTCGTCAAAAGCACTCAATTATTACCACGACCTTTTTTGGAGCGTCGAAAGAAATATATATTACTGACGCCATTTTTAACCTTGTCACTAATAATAGTTATTTTCGACGCCATAACAGGTTTCGTTACAAATAGTGACCCACGATTCCTCAAATTTGCCTAAATTTTTATTTTCGATGGGGTTTTTCATTATTTCTAACGCATACAATTGTTGGTCATAAATAATAACTTCTTTCCCAACAAAATATCAATTTCGTTGGAAATGATGCTTATTTCTAACGAAAATACAGTGTCGTCGGTGGGTTTTCGTCACAACTGGCTATCTTTTTTGTAGTGTAGTAAATCAGATTCGGTTTAAAGAGCTACAACTACGCTAACAAACTACTCTAGGCTAGACTACTAATTACAGGATAGGGACTCACTCAGGTAATGATTCTCTAACTTTATTCACTATTCATTTGAAATTGTCGTGAGTCCTTGACTAGACCTTGAATCTCGATTATAGCAAACTAAACCCTCTTGAGTCAGTTGCCTAGAGGGATGTATGCTTCTCTAGAACAACTGATCAAGGCGTTCTGCACTAGACTCCCTTTGTTGAATGAGATTTTCACTTGATACACAGTAATGAATCGACTCACTCACGCACAATCAATACCCTACTTCCAATCCATGGTGCTCTATCGGCCTAATCAGGAATTCCCTCTCATAGAATCAAAGCAAAATCAATAATATCGACTAAAGCAGAATTGAATCATGAAATCAAGCATAGATTGATATGAACTCAAGAATATACAGAAATAGTACTCACATAAATATCCAATATAACAAAACATAGCTTGTTCATCGAGCTTCCAAGGTGAAGAAATCCTCCAATTCTGCTCCAAGATTTCCCTCAAATCGCTCTCCCTCTCTCTGGTCTGTTCCTTGGGTGTTTGGTAGGGTGGGAAACGGTCTGGTCCAGTTAAACTGGACCGAATTAACCCAATTTTTAAAAACCATTTTGTCCATATCAGAATCCGGAAATTGGATTAGATTGGGACCCGGTTTCAACCATGACCGGACTAGATTCAATCCAGTCCGATTCAGTTTCAACCCAAAAACCAAAACTGGTGTCTATTTCCCAAAACACTAGCGTTTATTTTTGTATTAAAAAATTAAAATGAAAAAATGGCAGGCCACACATAATCCCATCTTCCCTATACATCATCGATTAAAACACCCTCTCTCTTCCTTCTCCTTTGCATCTTCCATCTCTATCTCCATCATTCAATCCAATATGCACAAATCATTCACAAACCTAGTTCTATCAGGCGATTTCGCCTCAAATGAGGAAGTTTAATACGTCATAAGTGGTGACATAGGGGAAGCGACGAATGACCGCTATGAAGTGTCAGCGATGGAAGAAAGCACTGTCAATGGAGGATCTTGGCGCAGACGCTAGAAAGTTGAGTCAACGGAGTGAGAGAGATGCGATTCGTGGGCTAGGCATGTCGCTGGCTCGCCGCCTCCAAAATCGACCAGTGCCCTTGCGTTGTGAGCATCACCATCAGCGTCTCCACTACGGTTGTCGGCCAGAGGGAGATGCCACCGAAATGAGAGTAGAGGATGAACGATGAGTTTGAAGAATAGAGAAAGAAGAGAGAAGAGGCAGAGTGTGGGATATTAGAGAAGAGAGAACGAGGAAGAAGAGGAAGGTAGGAAGCGACGAAGTGTGGGCGGCTATGGTAGTTGTGTCTGAGAGAGATGGAGTGGGGGTTGAGGGTTTTTGGTTGGATTGGGTTTTTCAAGTTGGGCTTTGGGTTTCAATGTTTAAGGACTGGGCTGTCAGAAGACATGCCTAGATTTTGTAGAGTCGGGCTTTCGGTTTTGCGCGATTTTAACAGCATTATACCTGGTACGATTTTTCTCAAATACTGGCAACCAGAATCCAGACGGAGCGGGTTTTATATGGTTTCAGGTCAAAACCGGTATGATTTAAATTGGGTGGTTTCTGGTTTGACCGGAAAAATGAAACCAGATTTCCAGCACTAGTGTTTGGGGTCCAAAATCCAACTCCCCCCTCCCCCCAAAAATGCTTAAGAAGTGCCTTTATAATCGTTGTTGGCAAGTTCCAAGACCAGGGAATTCTATGTCCAGACAAGGGAATTTTCAAAATGCTCCATTTTGAATTGATTCATCTTGGGCAACCCTGATCTCTCCTTTGAGAACCACGGTCATGGAACTCAACTGTCTAGACGAGGGAACACCTTGTTCTAGTTCCACGGTTGCTAACCGAGGAGCACAGTCTTGGAATTTGCTTCTAGATTGTGTAATTCTTCCCTTCTTCCTCCAAATACCTGTCCATCTTACAACTGCCCCAAAACCTGTTCTAAGCCCTAATTTATGTTCTATGACCTGAAATATGACAAATAAACACAACCTAGTGTAAAAGAATAGGATGCAAGAATAGATTGTGTAATTCTTCCCTTCTTCCTCCAAATACCTGTCCATCTTCCAACTGCCTCAAAACCTGTTCCTAAGCCCTAATTTATGTTCTATGACCTGAAATATGACAAATGAACACAACCTAGTGTAATAAGAATAGGATGCAAGAAATTATGCTCAAACGACTAAGAAGTGAGGCAGTAAACATGTGTAATTAGTCATTATCAAATCCCCCCCCCCCCCCCCCCCCACACTTAACGGTTTGCTTGTCCCCAAGAAAACCTTACTCAAACCAATGCATCTTATCAGACACCCATAGCAACATGCCACCCCGATTGTCGGTAGAGCACTTGCTAGGTCATTTAGCAACTTACGAGGTCAAACGATACATAAGCCATCTCCTAGCCACCTCTGCAAGAACTCTAGTCTCGAGTCAAGATAATGGGAAGTACCCCCAAGAAAAGCAATTTGTAGATAAAGTGCTCTCAATAATGATATAAAACTAAGGACTCAAGTCGAGTGATCTTTCTTTAAAGGCTAAAACTTTTGAGCTTTCTTTTCGATTTGATTGTTCATTTCAACACCTTTTTATTTTCTTTTTGAAATTAGGGCTCCAATCTTCCTAGAATTTTTGGGAGTGGGGTTCTCATAACTCGAGCAGAAGACACGCCTTTCACTCTGTATTGAGTCCATGTAGAGGACAGGTGTAAAAGAGGTTGGAGTGTAGTACAATGTCAGATGGATGATTAATCCGAATCTCCTTACACATCCTCAAGGGTACTCTGGTATGAGAGACAATCCATTTGATGACTTTACTAACTCAAACACTTTGAACAGTTCCCACATCATGTGACTCCCAGTTTAATCACTTTTAAGCACAATCACATTCAATTTTAGAGCACTTTTTCAAAACAATTTGAGTCCACAACAGGGAGAGAGTCATCGACGCCACACATATCACATGTACTAAAACCATTACTTCTCACGATTCAACCAACACAATATGAATTCGAAAGGAAACTACTTGAGTATCAACATCCTCCATAGCACTACACTAACCTCACTAGGTTGCGTGCCACTCTGAAAGCTAATAATTCAAAGCATGCTAAGTAGCTAATTTTAAGGAACAATGTATTTGGAGCCTTAAATTTAAAAATTCGACAATGGACTAGGCTCCAAGCACTCACATTCACATCATTCATTCACACACACGTACATAATGGAACACTGCGTCCCACACTTAATCACAACATTGTCCTCAAAGGAGGAAACATAAGAAGGGTCGAACTAAGTTACCTTATTAGGAATGAAGGATGGTGGATGGAACAGGAGGTGCAATCCATGGAAGATAGAGTAGGTGGAACCACAAAAACCACACAAAATCTCACAAAGGTTGAGTTATTGACTCTAAAATATATTAAAAAAAAAAACTGACTCAACCAAAAAGAAAAAGGAAAGTGATGCAAACCGACTAGGTGTGTTGCGTTCCAACAAACGCTTCTTTAAAGTCATAAGTCAAACAGTGGTTCCTTAATCTTGATCCAATCCAAAATCTCCTTAAATTTGAGTTCTCATTGATGAGGGGAAGTCTCAAGTCACGAGCATGTGGCGCAGCAACTGCGGTAGGCTCGCGTATTTGAGTCAAATGAAGTCTCCACTCTCGAGACCCCTCCCTCTCGTCTTCTCTCTTCTCATTTCAATAGTTAGAAAATACTCCATTTAATATAAATGGCCATACATATTTTATCCGTTTAAAACTTCTACATCGTATTATTGTCAAACTATTTCCTTTTGTCATGTTCGTTTGATGACTTAACGTCTAAAACACTATAACACGTTTACTATCTATATTTAATGAATTAAATTGCTAAGTTAACTATTATTTATATATTAATTTATTTTTAAAATGATTAATTTTATATATCTTTAACTACTAAACATACCATTAGTTTAGAGACGAAGTAAAATTTTCATAAGTATTTTAGATATGTAACTTGCATGTACCATATTTTACTAACTATGCTAATTACCCCAAACCAGGTAATACATCATAGATTGACCATCAGTGCATCCACCAAGAGGGATCAATGACTGTGTGGTCTTGGTCTGTGAAAGAGAAACCACAAGGTCCTTCATGAGTAGCTTATCAAGGTCAGGTGGAAATCTGTGGAATGACTCTCGACATGTGGAAGCCTCAACCACTTTGACCTTATCATTTGATTGGACCTCAATTGCTTCTTCAAGCACTCTTTCTTCTTCAACAGTAAGCTCCTCTCCATGGGAAAAATTAAGAGCCCCCTCTTCTTTATTATCTACTTCCTCCTTCACATGTTGTTTTCTCACCCTTCATCGCTCTTCCTCAAGCACATGTTGAACATCAAGTTTCCAAGCAATGTCTTCAATTAGATTAGCCTGCATATACTCACTTGTGCATGTCTCTTCAGGGTATGATGTGAAATGGGTGAGTGTGTGGTTTGCCACAACAGGACATGCCTGATCATGATCATCTTGGGAGCTCTCCATGAAAACTTCTATATGCTCCTCAATGTCATTGTGGATTTCCTTTTCATCCTCCTCTTCTGCTTGTATGGTACAAAAAGTTGATTTTGAGCAAGTCATCCTCAAGCTTGCACAACCTGCTCTTTTTGCTTCTCTACACGTTATAGATCCTCTTCTGTTTTGCTGAGAAAGGTAAAGTTAGGAGGGGCAGTGGATAGGATGTACAACTTGTAGTATACTCTGCCAGTATCCTGGGTAAACTGCTCCACAATATGCTTCAATTTGATCATTGACTCTAGTTGTCGAGTTTAGCATGGCTTTGCATACCGCCCCATGAAGTCTACCGTGACTAGATCCAACTTAGACACCCCTATTGGTTGTGGAGAGAAGTCTTCGTGATAAGGAGCGGGTTCTTAAAATGTCTCGGGGTAATACCAACTAGGTATTGGTTGATACCCCCACGAGTTGGAAAATCCATGGGGGTTCATGATTTAGATCTGCACAACCAAAAACAAAAACACCCTAGCGAAAAGCAAGGATGGAAAGAAAAAAAAGGTAAATTAAAAAACTTGTGTCTTTCCTAATAACCTAGAATATTCTCCGGCAATGGCGCAAAAAACTTGACTAGCTTTTACTACACTCTTAACAAAGGCCAATTGTTACCAATGAAAGAGACTGTATTAGAGTGGCACAAGAAATAAAATATTGAATCCACGGGACTCTAGATTTACTATTACTCAACTTCAGTTTATTATTTAGCAAATGGGGTTCGGTTTAAAGAACTGCAACTACTTTAAGAAACTATACTAGGTTAGACTACTGATTACCAGATGGGAGCTCACTTGAACAATGATTCCCCCTAGCTACTAGTCAGATTAAGGATTGATGATTCTCTAACTTGATTCACTATTCATTCACAATGTGTAGAGTCCTTGACTAGACCTTGAATCTCGATTAAAGCAATCATGACCCTCTTGAATCGATTGTCTAGAGAGGCTTATCCTTCTCTAAAACAACTTATCAATGCTTTATGCACTAGGCTCCCTCTATCTAATGAGGTTTTCACTTGATACACAACGATGAATCGACTCACTCTTGCACAATCATCCCTTCCTTCCAATACATGGTACTTTATTGACCTAATAAGATACTTTGTCTCATTGAGTCAAAGTAGAATCAATAATCTCGACTAAAATATAATTGAATCATGAAAACAAGCGTAGATTGAATATCAACTTCGGAATGTCAAGAAAGTGTACTCATATAATCATCTAATCTAACAAAACATGGCTAGGGTTCCTCAAAAGCTAAGTGAAGGGAAGTTGCTCCATACAGAAGAGAGAATCCAATAAGACTCTTCCAATTTTCAATCCCTAAGTCCGTGCTTTTTCCTCGAGCTTCCAAGGTGAAGAGATCCTCCAATTCCGCTCCAAAACCAACCCTAAAGTGGCTCTACCTCTCTCTGGTTCGTCCCTTGGGTGTTTGAGGGTTCAAAATCCAGCCCCACCCCCTCCAAAAACGCATAAAACGTGCCTTTATACCCGTTGCTAGCAAGTTCCACGCGCTGGACTTGAAGTTCCATGACTGGGGAGTTTTATGTCCATACTGGGGAATTTCAGAATGCGTCGTTTCGACTCAATCCTTCTTGAGAAATCCATGACTCTATCCTTCATGGAATCCACATGTCCATTGGGGAACTCTCTGTTCTGATTCCATGGTTGCTAACCGAGAAGCACTTTCGTGGAATTTGCTTCAAGACTGTGTAATTATGCCCTTCTTCCTCCAAAGTAACGTTGATCCTCCAGTTGTCCTGAAATTTGCTCCTAAGCCCTCATTTACGTTCTAGGACCTGAAATATGACAAATAAATACAACCTACGTAAAGTAGGCATATAATGCAAGAAATCGTGCGCAAACGACTAAGAAGTAAGGCAATGAACATGTGTAATTACTAACTACACCGTTATCAATAAGTGACTCGAGAATTGTTCGTATAGTACTTACGATGATGGAGGTAAAATGAGGGTGGATAAGAAGGAGGTGGGTGTCAAGCAGGTGAACTAGTCATGAACTATGGAGGCGGACAGTGGCGGATGCAGGGGGTGGCCAACCCGGGCCCCGGCCTAGCCCTCCTCTAGATCCGAAGTTAGTATAGTGCGTATGAATTTTTCGAGTTTAGACATTCGGCCAAGTGTTATTTTATAATAAGATTGTGTATAACTAGAAAAAATGATTAAGAAGGACATATTCGAATAACTATTCTAAGTTTAGTCTATAAATTAGCCCCAAATATTTTCTTCTAAACAAAAACAACAAAACCAGCGTAAAGACTAAAAAAAATGGGGTTTGTTCCCTTGAAAATTTACTACAGCAGTCGGTGGATATAGTCTATATCTGGAAGTTTGGTACCGGTATTTGGGATATACCGTATACCGTACCGAATTTGTCTATATTTGGTATTACCGAATACACGTATTATTTTTTGGGATTGGGGTTGGGATTGAATTTTAATTGTTATTCGGTATTAGGGATTACGGGATTGAGATCAGTATATACCGAAATACCGATCAATACCGAAATATTAGCTAGTGTATATTTTACCCTCTCAACTAGACTCTCTCATTCACTACTACATGACCATCAACCACCAAGAGTGTCATTTAATTATACACAAATCATTCCATCACTATTAATAGTCGTCTCTCAACGTCCAATTCGTCAAATTAAAGTTTACCAATGACAAGAACTTGAGATGTCTCCTCTCCTTCATTCTCCTTAATAATATCTTAATTCAAAACTCTTTTCTTAGTCATTTTCCCCTAAATTAAACAATAAAATCTAATTTATATATTTAATTATTAATTGTAAAGGTAATAATTTCGTATTCGATAATACCGATTGGGATACCGAAGTACCAATTGAGATACCGAAATTATTTAGGGATTGGGATTGACTTTAGGGTTTAATTCGGTATTCGGGATTTCGGTATTTGGTATTGGGACCGATTTCCACCCCTAAATATAGAGGTGGATACACAATGCTAATTGATTAGTCGATTGATTTGTCTTGTGTTGACGCTGTCCGTTTAAACAGCTACTACAGAGAGACCATTTTCAACCATGAAGCATGTGAAACTGATTAGTGCAACAAAATGAGCGATGAATTCTCGCCGATTGCTCAAGTATTTTATTTGAACATAGTATACTATTGGTATGAGTGTAGACTCAATTATTGATGCATTCGCTAAATTAAATAAGCGTCGTGTACAATTGACATTGTAAAAAAAAAACTAGGATCATTATATTTTATTTACGGTATCTAATTTTCTAATGAAATGCGGCTCAATTTATACTGTGTTTTAGATTTGCAGCTAGAGATGGATGGTTTTCCAATTTCCATTGTCAACAACTAGTTGTTGCAAATTTGCAATAATTTGAGTTAGTTATTGAGATGGTCGATTATGCATTTTATATATATAATAAATATATATATATATATATATATATATATATATATATATATATATATATATATATATATATATATATATATATACCATTCACTAACATCCATAACGGCAAGGATTACCAGTCAAACGGCAGAGCTGTTGAAGTAAAGACTATTGGGGGCTGACCGGAGCCAGCTGCTGCCTGCTCCTCCTCCTCATAATACACTTCGTCGTTCTGGAATTGTATTGGCTCTAATGATCTGGCTGCAACCTTTCTTCCTTTCCTCAAAGCCGGGTTTGGTTTTGGTTTGAACTTCTAACTGTATTGGTTGTTGTGGTAGGTTTAGTGATCGCTTCGATATACTTGGGCAAATTTCATGCTAGCGGTGACGAGATTGACACGCAATATATTAAATTTGTGGCTCCCTTTTGATGAGTCGAAATCGCTTATTCAATTATTCGCCAGCTTTCCTTGCTGCGTATAAGGGGGCAGGCTAGGCAGTAGGCAATTCACGGACGCCCCACATCTCATCATCTATCGGTTAGCTGTTAAATGATACGGGAGTAACGGGACGCTTTTAATGGCCATTATTAGCGAATGAGTTAGGGTGATTACTACTTTTTTAGTAGTCACCGTGGCTATCAAAATCTATACCATTCATTTGCTCTGTTTCATTTTATTGAAGAAACACCATTGAAGAAACACCAAGGGTGATCGCGTCAAGGAGAAGCGTGCAAGTACACCGGAGTGAAGCGCGCCGGAGTCAGGCGCGGGAGTCGCACCGGAACCAAGCGCGCGGGTCGCGCCGGAACCAAGCACGCTAGTGGAGACCACCCCCGGAGGGACGCGCGCGAGGGACGCGCGCGGATGCTAAACGACGACGCATCACCCGGTCGTGGGCCCTTGTCGAGAAGCCGCAGAAGCGGCGCCGCGTTACCTAACGGGAAGTCACCATCATAGTCCTAGGTATAGTCCTGCTTGTGTCAGGAGTAGTCACATCAGTGCCCTAGTCACATCAGTGTCCTAAAAGCGTGGACTAAATCCCTGGCATGTCAGTGGTCATATCATTGTGTCCACTTGCAACCCAACCACTCACCCACTACCATGTAGCCTATAAATATGGCATTTACTCCGGTGGGTGAAGGGGATCGCATTTTGGGGACTCTATCTCTAAAGTCATCAACTTCTCTCTCTAAAGACTTCCCTCTCAATCCTTCCTGTAATCTCCTCAATTCTTCTATCGACGAGTAATTCCCCTTTGCTTACTCTCCTTGACCCATTTCTCCGAGTCTCCCTCCTACACTCAGTTAGGCTCAAACAATTGGCGCCCACCGTGGGGCCAAGCAGAGAAGCAAAGAAAATCAATCTATGGCAGAACATAACTCCAACTCGCCTGACGAGTCAACCCCGATCAAGGCGATGACCAACCCAAGGGAATTCGCGGAAGCCAGCAATCTCAGCGCGGTGCTCTTAGAAGAGGAAGAGCCCGAGCTCACAGCCAGAGAAATGAGGCAGCTGGTGGCGAAGTAGAACGACGTCATAGCTAACATGCAAAAACAAATGAGCCAGGTCATGGCGCTCATGATGAGCAGAGAGGCCGCGGCAACAGATGGCGTGACACCATCCGCGCCGGCTGTCCTACCAGCGCAGCAAGTCGCGCTCACCGTATGCGCGACACCAGTCGCGCCTCAACAAACCCACGGAGAAACATCGGGGACGGTCCCACCACCTCACCCCGTATATGAAACACAGCCGGCGGAGCGTCCAGGAAGGGCAGACCTCAGTTTTCTAGAGCAACACCTATCTCCGCAATACCGACTCAACGTGCCAAAGAAGGCGCTCCACCAGCCGCTAAGCGCGGAAATCATGGCGGAACACCTGAGCGGAATGCCACCCACCCTCCCAACATACAACGGGACGACCGATCCCGAAGATCACGTGAGCACCTTTTGCTTACGGATGCAGCTCCAAACCAACTCCAATGCGGCGCTATGCCGCACCTTCCCATCGATGTTTTCTGGGATATGCCTAGACTGGTATAACAGACTCCCAAACGGGATCATCCGCTCATTCGAGGAGTTCATACTCCTATTCACAACAAAATTTGCATCCCAGAAAAGAAGGCCCCTCCACCTCAAGGCGCTGGTAGATCTCAGGCAAAAAGACGGGGAGAGTCTACGAGCGTTTTACGCCAGATGGTCCAGAGTAGCGATGGCAGTGCTCGACCTCACTCCTGAAACCGCCGCGCATCACCTTATGGAAGCCACAACCAACATGGAACTCAAGCGGGCGCTAGCAAAAAGGCCCGTAACTCTATCAACGGAGTTGGAAATGAAAATTGAGAAGGCAATTACGCTCGAGGAAACCCTCGGAGCGGGATCTGTTAGGCGTTTCGAGCCAGCCAAGTTGCCTCGAGAAGAGCAGGGACGCCGGCAGCTCACGCTGCCGCGGGATCAGCTAGCGCAGCAGCACAGCGGACATAAGCAACATCCCCCTCCCCCACAAGAGCAAGCGCAGCGGCGAAGATCACCAGACAGGCGCGCGCCCCACGCATTCACACCGCTCAACGACTCGGTAAGGAACGTGTTCCACGTTCTACGCGAGAAAGGGTACAAGCTCAATTGGCCCGCACCCCTGAAGTCCTTGCCCCACATGAGAGATCCAAAGAAGCATTGCGACTTCCACAGAGCAACGGGGCACTGGACGGAGGATTGCCGCGAGCTGCACTACGAGATAGAGGGCCTCGTACAACGGGGATTGCTAACCGAGTTCACACACGAAAAAGAGGAGCAAGTTGGGGGACCTCAAAAACCGCCACCGCCCCCGCAAGATGACTACAACGAAGCCAGTGCAGAATATGTAGTGCGGAAAGAAATAGGGGTGGTAACGGTGGAAGGAGATCCCCCGAAAAAGAAAACGAAGCGCGAACGAGCAATCGAATTCGCGGCAGCAGATGTACGAACAGGGGTCAACTGAGCTTCGACGACACTGAATTACCGCAAGGAGTTCCTTCGGAAGACCCGCTCATCATCACCGCCTTAGTGGCCGCCTGTAAAATTCACCGCCTCCTGATAGACGGGGGTGCCGCGGCAGATATCCTCTTCCAAAGCACCATCGACAAGATGGAGATCGACCCGCGCTTAATCAAGCGCGCTCAGGGAAACCTGGTCGGCTTATCCGGAGCGAGGGTGCCAGTAATTGGGGTGGTCACTCTCCCCGTGATCATCGGTGACCAGGAGCCGCGCTTCTCGAAACAAATCGAGTTCACTATAGTCGACTGCAAATTGTCGCACAACGGCATCCTGGGCCGACCCTTCTTAGCGAAGTTCATGGCCCTTCCTTCCACGTGCCACCAAAAACTGAAGTTCCCTACCAAAACAGGAACCGGAGAGGCGCGCGGGACACCATGGGGAGCCCTGAAGCTAGAAGGAGAGCCCCGGCAAACGAACATTGTCGACACGAGGCCAGAGGAGACCCGTCCGGAATCAATGGATTCCGACTTCGAGGTCGCGCTGGACCCAGCCGAGCCGACCAGGAAAATACGCATCTCGACTCACGTTCGCGATAACGCGATTGAGCCGCTGATTGCGCTACTAAAAGAATACAAGGAGCTATTTGCCTGGTGCACTGAAGACATGCCAGGAGTGCCAAGGCATGTGGCCCAACATTTCCTCGCGGTCCCGCCGAGCGCGATTCCAAGGCAACAAGCGCGCCGCGGCTTTACGGGCGACAAGCTGAAGGCTATCGAGGAGGAGGTGGCGCGACTCTTGTCGGCAGGGTTGATTCGCCCGGTCAAATACCCAAAGTGGTTGGCGAATGTGGTCCTCGTAAAAAAATCTTCGGGCGCTTGGCGAATGTGCGTGGACTACACAACAATCAACAAGGGTACCATCAAATTCCGATGTCGCGCGAAGATGAGGAAAAGACAGCATTCATGACTCCCTTCGGAAACTTCTGTTTCATCGGAATGCCGTTCGGACTGAAGAACGCGGGCGCGACATACCAAAGGATGATTGATTCGGTATTCTCACAACAGAGGGGGCGGAACATCGAGGCGTATGTGGATGACCTGATCGTCAAGACCAAGGTTGGCGGCTCGCACCTGGAAGACCTACGGGAGACATTTGAGGCGCTCCGCAAGCACAGCCTCCGCTTGAACCCATTGAAGTGCGTCTTTGGAGCGGAAGCTGGGAAGTTTTTGGGGTTCATGATAACCAAGCGCGGCATCGAAGTGGACCCAAAGCAAATCACGGCGGTGCAACAACTACGGGCCCCGAGGAGCGCTTTGGAAATTCAATCACTGAATGGGAAAATAGCAGCGCTAGGGAGATTCATCCCAAGGTCAGCTGACAAGTGCGCGCCCTTCTTCAAGACGCTCAAAAGCGGCGCGAAATTCTCATGGACCAAAGAGTGTGAAGCAGCCTTCCAAGACCTGAAGGCATATCTTGTATCCCCCCTGTGTTGACAACTCCCAAGCTTAATGAAAAATTGTTCCTTTATCTGGCCGTGTCAACGAGAGCTGTAAGCGCAGTTCTAATATCCAGAAGAAACGATAATACCGAGCAGCCTGTGTACTACACTTCACGCACGCTAATCAGCGTCGAAACGAGATACTCCCCAATAGAGAAAGCGGCCCTGGCATTGGTGAGCGCGTCACAGAAGTTGCGCCCCTACTTCCAAGCGCATCAGATCACCGTCCTGACCAACCTCCCACTAAAGAAAATCCTAACCTCGATGGAAGTGTCAGGGCGCATGGTGAAATGGGCAGTCGAACTCTCGGAGTACGACATCCAATACGCGCCGAGACCAGCAATCAAGGCACAGATCCTAGCAGACTTCATCGCTGAAGGAGTCACCCTCGACACTACACCAGAGGGAGTATGGGAAGTTTACGTTGACGGAGCGGCGAGTAAGCACGGTGCTGGCGCGGGAGTCGTCGTGCGCGCGCCAACAGGCGTCGTTCATGAGATTGCCATCAGATTCAGAGCGTTAAAGACTAATAACGCGGCTGAGTACGAGGCCATCTTGGTAGGGATGACCGCGGCCCACGATTTGGGCGCCAGAACGATAAGGGTACTTTCAGACTACTCACTGGCAGTCAACCAGCTGAACGGGTCCTTTGACGCGAAGGAAAATACTCTTGCACACTACATAGAGCGCGTCAAGCTGCGAGCAGCCAACTTCGATACGATAACCTACGTGCAAGTACCAAGAGAGGAAAACATGCACGCCGACGCGCTGTCCAAACTAGCAACCGCCACCGACTTCGAAGCAACGCGTCTTGTGACGGTACAGAAGGAAGAAGAGGACACTCACCAAGAAATGGCGATTAATACCACCCAAATCGAGAGCGATGAGGACTGGAGAGCCCCAATTGTGCGTTACCTACGAGAAGGCATGGTGCCGGAGGATGCTAAAGAAGCATGGACTTTAAGACAGAAAGCGGCCCGGTGCACACTCATTGGAGGAGAGCTGTATCGCCGGTCGTTCTCGGGCGTCTACCTAAAGAGCATCGGACAAGAGGAGGCGCGCGACATGGTACGCGACATACACGAAGGGTTGTGCGCAATGCACGCCGGCCCACGCAGCATGGAGCGCACCATTTTGCTTCATGGGTACTACTGGCCGCGAATAAAAAAAGATACGAAAAAATACGCGGACCAGTGCCACAAGTGCCAAGTCAACGCGCGTCAGCACCACCTCCCGTCCACCGAACTCCAAGCCAACCTGAGTCCGTGGCCTTTCGCCCAATGGGGAGTGGATCTCTTGGGCCCCTTCCCAACAGCAAAGGGGAAGCGCAAATACATTATTGTGGCCGTGGATTATTTCACAAAGTGGATCGAGGCTGAAGCACTGGCCTCGATAACGGCACAACAGGTAACGCGCTTCCTGAAGAACAACATTCTATCGCGTTTCGGAGTCCCAAACGCACTCATCTTTGATCACGGGAAGCAGTTTGACTGCGCAGAAGTGATAGACTTTTGCGACCAAGTGGGAGCCATCGCAAGGTTCGCATCCGTAGCTTATCCCCAAGCTAATGGCCAAGCGGAATCTGCCAACAAGGCAATCCTGCACGGCTTACACACCCGCTTGAACGATGCAAAGGGTAACTGGGCTGACGAACTGAACACGGTGCTATGGGCGCACCGCACCACACACAAGGTGGCAACAGGCGAAACCCCATTCGCCCTCACATATGGCACGGACGCGGTAATTCCAATTGAGACAACGACCCCAACCTACCGTGTCGCGAAGTACAACGAGGAAACCAATGACGAGGCGCGGTTGCTGGAGCTGGAGTTATCGCAGGAAAAGCGCGAGTTAGCAGCAATCAAGCTGGCCGCAATGAAAGAGCAGGTAGCCAAGTACCACAACGCCAAGCTAATTCCGCACAAGCTGATCCTCGGAGACCAAGTACTGCGCCGGAACTTCCGTCCCGATCCCAAACACGGGAAGCTCGCCTCAGTATGGGAAGGCCCCTACCTAATCCGCGAAGTGGTTGGCGCCAACACCTTCAAACTCAGTGAACTGGGGGGCAATAAGATACAAAGAACGTGGAACGCACAAAATCTCCGGAAGTATCACCAAGCAACTTAGCATGTATTTTACTCACGCCACGGCGTCTTGTCTCAAAGGAATGAAAGCACTATTCGCGCCCATTTAGTTCGCAAGAACAAACAACTAGCAATAGTCCAGCACTATTCGCGCCCATCTAGTTCGCAAGAACAAAAAATTAGCAATAGTCCAGCACTATTCGCGCCCATTTAGTTCACAAGAACATACAACTAGCAATAGTCCAGCACTATTCGCGCCCATCTAGTTCGCAAGAACAAAAAATTAGCAATAGTCCAGCACTATTCGCGCCCATTTAGCTCGCAAGAACAAACAACTAGCAATAGTCCAGCACTATTCGCGCCCATCTAGTTCGCAAAAATAAAAAATTAGCAACAGTCCAACACTATTCGCGCACGTCCGGCATTAGCCACGTTCACTCAATCCCAAGGAACAAACACACGCAGTGAATTAACACTCTTTGGATTCAATAAGGCGGGAGCAACAAGTGGCAACTAGACTTGATAAAAAAGAAAGACAAGCAGCAACAACGCAAATAGGGAACAGTTCAACACAAAATACTCAAACGTTCTAGCCCTCTTTACGCTGCTTGCGACGCAACAGGGGCTCATCGTCTTCCTCGTCGTCATCATCAACTCGCTCAGCACCCCTATTCGCGCCTTCAGCCTTCCCCCCAGCTTGGCCCTCTTCTCCTTCCGGGCGCTCATCCTCCTCCTCATCTTCCTCTTCATCATCCTCACCCCCCGACTCGGAGTCGGACTCCAGGGGACGCTTCTCACCAATCCACGTCTGCACGTGGCGCACCATTTCGCGCGTGTCCCAACGGAGTTCCGGGTTCTCCGGCCGCACCTTCTTCCCGACCGCGAGCACGGCCTTGGTCATAGCGTCGGCCAGAATCTTCCCGAAAGCAGGAGAAGACTTGAACTGGCGAACGGCCGCGACTCCGGCCTCGCGGACAGCTTCCGCCTTCGCGATGTTATGGAGACGGACCAAGTCGTCCTTCTCCTTTTGATGCTCTTCGCGAGCTTGCTTTAGCTTCTCATCATAGGAGGCCTCCAGTTGACTACGGATGGATGAGCGCTCCTCAGCTCGCACTTGCTCTTTCGCGGCCAACACATCGGCGGCCAGCCTACTCTGCAGGAGGCCAAGTTCCTCCATTGCCTCATTGGCTTTGTTGGTGGCCACGTCGGCACGGTTGTTCGCGCCAACAACCTTGCCCTCCACCTGGACAATCTTGGCCTCGTCGTCCTTTATCCCTGCGCGCTGCAACGCGCGTTCCTTCTGAGCGCGGTAGGTGGCCGACAAACCCTACAACGCTCACAGACTTAGCAAATCAGATGAATAAAATAAAAAAATAGACGCGGCAAAACTCAAGCTCGGTCTTACCGCGAAGTGAATCTGAGCCAAATCGTGCAATGGGTCAGACTTCTCCACCCTGGGCGGAACACTTAGCACGGGCCCAAGCGCCCGAAGTGCAGTGTTGGCGGCCACGAGATTGCAGGCCGCCGATGTATGAATCCGCACGTCGCGGAAGTAGTTGACCGCCGCAGCGCCGGCAGTGGGTGACGCGGAGGTCCCCCCGAAGCCTGCCAATTCAGGCAGCTTCTGCTGAACGGTGGCACCAGAGGAGCTCCCAGCCTTGTCCCCCCTCTCCCTCTCAGACCGAGAGGGCCTACTCACCGCCTCCTCCGGCTGTGAAAGCGCCAAAGCCAACTCCCGCGCGACAGATAGCGTCGCGCCCCCTTGTGCAGCTTGCGCATCCTGCACCACTCGCGCGCTCGCTTCCCCAACGCGAGCAGCCTTATGTGGCGGCTCAACCGCCGCTCGGGGCTGCTCAATCCCCTTTCGCTTTGCGCCCCTCGGCGCCGCACCCTCCTTCTCCTTCTTCTTCTTTTTCTTCTTGTCGGCGCGTGGCGCGACGTCGTCGACCGACATCATGCTGACGAGACTGGAGAAGTCAACACCTGCGCCAATAAGTCGTAAGAAAGCGGTTAATATGACAAGAATGCAAAAGAAAAGAAATACAACTAACCATCGGCGAACAGCTCCTGCAAACAAGCCTCGCGCACTCCCGCGTCGTATAGGTTCATCCTATGATCCATGCACGCCTCATAGTCATCGTTCAGCCCATCGTAGGCACCGACATCTGACTCGTACCCGTGCGTACTGCCGTCCTTCCACTCAGTGGGCTCCTCAATAAACTCACTCGCCCACTCAGGAACGGGCTTGACGTAGAAAAAGCGGTCGAACCAAGTCTTCTTCAACTTGGGCGACCCGTACACGAAGCCCTCGGGCCTCTTGTCGCGACGCTTAATGGACAGGCAGTCGCTCCGCGTGGTTGGCTCCTTGATCTTATATATCTTCCGGAAGAGGCCATAAGTTGGCTTGATATTGAGCCGCTTGCACGCGAGTCGGACACAACTCGCGTGCATGATGACTGATGGAGAGAGCCGCCCAATGGAGCATTTGAGGCGCCTATACAGAGCGCACAAGAGCGGGTCGATGGGGAACTTAAACCCCATCACCCAGTACTCCGTGTACACGCCAAACCAGCCCGCGGGGCAGTGACCCACCATGCTGCGCGTAGACGGAGCAGCGTACTGCCAATGGGGGGGGGGGGGGGCAAGCCTAGCCCGCGCACTATCTCCTCCACATCGCCAATATCATATATGGAGGCGTGTTCGGGACCGCGCTTGAGGTTGTCGTGCGGCGCGGGTTGATCGCCCCACATCTCGGCCCACTCTATAACGTTGTACGAGGCGCCAACACCGCGTAATCCGAGCCGAGCCATAGCCTCGGAGACGCGCACATTATAGCCCGGCTCTGACTGTGCGTCAGAGTCTTCGCGCATGTCACCACCAGCTTCCACCGGCCTCCCATCACGGCCACGGCGGATTATCAGCACCCCACTAGCCCTTTGTCTCGCCCGCCCGCTCCCGGAAGCACCCATACCTTCGCCAGGAGAACCACCGAGATCGTCCTCCGATCCGATGTCGAACGACGGCGTCTCCGGAACCCCATCGCCGCCGTTCCCATTGCCGGAACCGTCGTTTAATTCCAGCAAGTGATCAGTAGAAGTGTGCGAAAGAGTGGAAAGATTACCTTCTTCGCCTTGTACGACCTCAGCCTCGTTGATGTTGATGCCAGCCATGATAATAACTTGATCCAGCAACAAAGAAAGGAGTATCGAGGTTGTAAAAGAAGGAGAGGAATCTCAGAGAATGAAGAACAGAGAAACGATGAGCAGAGAAACGATGAGCAGAAATGGCGAAAACAGATGAGTCCAACCCTCCCACAAGAAACCCATATTTATACGCAACCAAAGGAAAACGAAGGGTTAAAGCTGCATAGGGATTCGTAACCGTCAGATCCTACAAAATCTTTTCGAATTCTCTCGAATTTCAAGAAATCCCCACCCAAAATAGCCCAATCAATCAGGGACAAGTAGACACCTACCATCATAGACAATAGTCGGCGACGCCACATGTGCCGCGCACCGCCTGGGGGGCATGGCACACCCGCGAGGAAGAAAAAAACAACACCACTTACGGGCGCGCCTCAAAGTAGCGCGCACAATAGGGGGGCACGACACACAAACTTCGAAGACAACACCACTCACGGGCGTGCCTCAAAGTCGCGCGCACAATATGGGGGCACGACACACCAACTTCGAAGACAACACCACTCACGGGCGCGCCTCAAAGTCGCGCGCACAACAGGGGGGGCATGACACACCAACTTCGACCGCGACGCACGAGACACGCGCCATTAAAGACGAAGGTCGCGCGAGGACCAGAAGCGCGAAATGAGATGGAATCACCCAGATCCGAGTCAACCACACGAAGATCAAATAGGTGGCATTCGCGGAATACCCCCTGATGGGGGGCAATTGTTGGGCATGTGACTCGGATCCTTCTCCATTGAAGAAACACCAAGGGTGATCGCGTCAAGGAGAAGCGCGCAAGTACACCGGAGTGAAGCGCGCCGGAGTCAGGCGCGGGAGTCGCACCGGAACCAAGCGCGCGGGTCGCGCCAGAACCAAGCACGCTAGTGGAGACCACCCCCGGAGGGACGCGCGCGAGGGACGCGCGCGGATGCTAAACGACGACGCATCACCCGGTCGTGGGCCCTTGTCGAGAAGCCGCAGAAGCGGCGCCGCGTTACCTAACGGGAAGTCACCATCATAGTCCTAGGTATAGTCCTGCTTGTGTCAGGAGTAGTCACATCAGTGCCCTAGTCACATCAGTGTCCTAAAAGCGTGGACTAAATCCCTGGCATGTCAGTGGTCATATCATTGTGTCCACTTGCAACCCAACCACTCACCCACTACCATGTAGCCTATAAATATGGCATTTACTCCGGTGGGTGAAGGGGATCGCATTTTGGGGACTCTATCTCTAAAGTCATCAACTTCTCTCTCTAAAGACTTCCCTCTCAATCCTTCCTGTAATCTCCTCAATTCTTCTATCGATGAGTAATTCCCCTTTGCTTACTCTCCTTGACCCATTTCTCCGAGTCTCCCTCCTACACTCAGTTAGGCTCAAACAATTATAATAATAGAAAGCAAAAGAATCACAATCGTTCTCACTTAGTTATCATTTATTTACATTAAAAAATGCAATTGCTTCTGTTTTTCGTTAAAAACAATGTCTCTCTCGACTCTTCTTCGCATCTCTGTCGCTGGTACTATCAGCTTCATCCTCGCTTTCTCAGCCTATCGTTGCCGCCTCTATTCCTCCGCCACGGTGGCGTTTGAGGAAGCGATGGATCTTTCAGGATTCAACTTCAAAATCAATTTCCAACTTCGTTCCTTATAGCCTCTTCTTCACCCTCCCTAATTCCTTCAGAAAAACAGAGGGAGAGACAAACAGAGTCTGGATTTCCGACCCACAATGGCAACTCCGATATTTGCCCCCGCAGATTAATCAACTGCTAAATCCCAAAAAATGCAATCTAGATCTTTCTGGCCCTTCAAGGGATTGTAGATCAACAGAAACCGTCTTCGACTGGAGGAAGTATTTGTCTTCTCTTGGAAATTTTGTTGTGAAAGATTGGTTGTCGAGCATCATTGATAACAAACCGGGTGCGATCTGCGCTCTTAATTGTGAAGTTCGCGCTATGCTAATACAAAAATCGCAAATTTTATACGCATTATAGAGAATTTGCGTTTTTGCGAATTGAAGCGGGAACGCCGGGTAGTTTAGGCGAATTAGGTAACCTAAATCAAGGATAATCATGATGATCATTATGATGTTGCAAAGGAGCAGTGCTGTTATCAGGGGCATATAACTACAATTTTGTTAAGTATGGGTCCATTTAGAAGAAAAATATATATGTGATACATAGTTTTGTTAGCTTTTAAATCATTCATTGTATTATTATGTATTTAAAAAATTTGGTAAACTAAATAAATGTTGAAACTATGAAAAATATTACTCTATATGTATCAAATAATTATTCATGATTTAGTTAAACATTTGTCTTTGAATGATGTTCTTTGCCAAGACAGTCTAACATCAATATCTCGGTCAATCATTCTCAATTAGAAATGCCCTAAATTTCATTCTCAATTAAATATTATACAAATTTACTCATTATCGTCCTTAAGGGCCACCCGTTACACTCTCCCTACAATCGGCTGCCTAAAGGACCCCATTTGTGGTTGAAGGCTAAGTTCGTTCTTTGATATATCTCACTCTGCTATGCTAGAAGACTGAGCAACTTTAGTTTATTACCAACCTCGAGTAATGGCATAACCATAAGAGGAGTAGGGGAGACAAGGTTACGCGCTGGGTAGCACATCGCATCCGTTTCGAGTACAGAGGCGACGAGGGGGCTAACCCGGCTACCCAACCCAGTAGGTCAGGGGCGGGCCGGCCTTGACTGATATAAAATTATTTTTACAAATTAGCTATGATTTGGTTGAAATTTGTGTAGATATTGAATAAGTAAATCTTTAATTATGGGCGGATCATATGCACCATCTTCATTTGTACGTAACTCATTATAAAAACATTGAATGTGCCAATACACAACTTATAAATCATACATCCAATATTTGAGAGGTCAACCATTCATGTTTAAATACATGTTATTTTTCATAGCCGATTAACTATTATACCTAATTTACCATTTTTCCTTCCGAGCCAGGGTGGGTCCCGAGACCCACCCTCTCCCTCCACCCCTGGCTGTTATTGTCCTTGTGATGGAGGTGATGAAGAAGATAAATAAAAAAGTAGAGTTGATAAAGAAGAGAATAGGAATCTGAAAGAACCTATGGACGGGATGAAAGACAAAATCTTCTGAGAAACGTGTCTGGGGGTAGGCTACCCAAGCCTTTACCGAGTTAATCTCATCGATAAATAACTATTTTGAGATTAATAAGTGTATATCATATGTATAAAAAAACTTTGAACACTATTTAGTTCGCTCATATCTCCTCTTGCGGTACCTAATTTCGACATGTTATTTGATTTTTACAAGAAGTGCTGGTCTTGAATTAAAGAACAAGTTGTCAGGGTTTTGCTGACTTTCATGAAATAGGCTATCTTCCGGATTACATCACTCATTCTTTCATTGTTCTTACCCCTAAAGTGGATGTTGTCGAAGCCATCAAGGATCTTTGTCCTATCTGCCTTCTCAACATTTTCAACAAGACTGTCAGCAAAGTCCTCGCTAGAAGGTTGAATATAATTCTATCAAAGTTATGGACATGATGACATTCATGATTATGAAGTTGAAAGATTTGGGAGGCATCATTGGATTTTACATGGATGAGTCTCAAAGTCGGAGAGAGATCACGCATCTTCTATTTGCTAATGATTCCTTGATTTCTTGTGATGGCTCTGCAAATGAAGTTCTCAACATTTTTGGATGTAATTGGAGTAGTGATCCCACGATGTATCTTAGAGTCCCATTGAATGATCGCCCCAATGTTTTTTCTATTTGGAATCCAATCATAAATAAATTTCAAATTCGTCTTTAAGGATGGAAGTCTCATTATCTTTCCCCGAGTGTTAGATTAACTCTCAATTCTACGAGTATCAACAACTTAGATGTCTATCACTTCTCCATGTTAAAAGCCCCCAAGATCGTGGTGGATCACATATGGAGAAAATTCAGAGGTGTTTCCTTTGGAGTGCCACCGGTGATAATGTAGACACCACATTTTGTCCGGAGCAACCATCCTGCTCAAAAGAATATCCAACTTTAAAAGAAAACTCAAGTAAAAATTTGGACGAGGTCGGTTGAGATTAGCAATGGCAAATCAATAAGTACCAACGATTTTTAAGTCCGTTTTATTTGGTTCGAATATTTGTACTAGGTAGGATTAGCAGTGGCTAATGACTACCGAATTCGCTTTATTTAGAATAACAATAGTATGTTGTCACGACCTATGCTAATGTCATTGTATTCAGTTGGTCTCATTGGTCTAAAGGGATAGAAAGATTGGTAATTTTGCTCAACAACCCAAATCCATGGTTTGGGAAGCATTGATTAGATGTTTGGATTTGGTTTGAAATTGGATAAGTGAACAAATTGGGTTGGAAGAATCAATTGAATGTTTGAGCACTACATACAGATACAATGATCATCTAATTCTGAAGGCAATAACATAAATAAATAAATGTGTAATTACAAAGTACAATTTATAACCTTTAAGATACACTTAGTAATTATACATAAAAAAAAAACTATCAGAAACAAACCCACACCAGCAGCCCAATTCTCAAACTATAAAACTCAACCCAGGCCCATATTTCGGCCCAATCCAGTATGGTCGGCCCAGGTCCACTCTGGTCAAATTGGTCAACTCAGGTCAACCCAATCAACCAAACCCATCATCCTTATCTTATCTAAACGAACAGCAGAGTAGCAGCAGCAGAAACTACCACCGTCCTAGAGAAGTAGGAGGGCGGCCACCTCTTCAAAAGACCACTCAAAACTCACCACACAGCAACCTGCAACAAAAAGGAAGCAACAAAAAGAAAGCAGTTAAAGTAAAACCAGATTTAGGCACAAAAATGGCTGCTGCAGGCGCCACCTCCTCCAAAGAACCAACACCAAATTGCCAACACAAAAGGTGGTTCAGACCACCACCTCAAGAGCAAAGGAGGAGCAGCCAGCACACAATGATGAACAGTAAAAAGTGATCATATATAAGGGGGTTTTTACCCCAAAAAGGGGCAGAGAGGATTTGGGTGGAGAAAGGACAGAGAGGAGGAACGGACAACAAAAACACACAAAAAAGGGAGACAAAGAGCATTAAAAAGCACTAAGCACCAAAAAGACAGAAGCACTAAGGATCCAAAAAGGGCAGGGAGTCAGAAACAGCAACGAGCCATCACCATCAAAATCCACTGAATCACAACACAGGTTGGTATTCTCTACACCCCATTAACCGTACAAGCATTCTAGTTATTCATACATCCATGTAGAAGATCTACTTAACATATGATACTTCTAAGTTTATAATCCATGGCTGAGTTGCTTAAGTTTGTATGTAAAAGGGGGTATTATGAAATCCTGATCTTTGTGATATGTATGTTTCTCTTTACCATTCATTTTTTAATTTTTGTTACATGCTACAAGAGACCGCTTCCATTTAATTTTATCATCAACATACAATAAACTAGCTTAAATTATTCTCTGTTTTTCTAGCAAGCATGATTCAGGTTAAATTGTTAGGTGAACTTAGCAATAATATCAACTAGGCTAATCCGTTTACTCATTCAACACATCAAAAAAATCCAACAATCTATTCAAAACATAAAAATAGGACCCAAACTAGATTTTTGAGAGAGTATTTTAAAATACCTCATTTGATGGCTGTAAGGGCGCCCTTTTTACTCAATTACTAGATTTAGTAGTCCCAAAATGCTCATTTAGTTACCTTTTGTTTACCGAATACAATAAAAGCCCTGCCTTCATTATGAATTCCATTTATTACCAATTAGCATTAGCCTTTTAATCAATTATTTAACCACTTAAGAGAAGCTTCCCATCAAGCTGATGGTCATGAGCTGTGGCTATGGCCCAAATTCGTATAGAAGCTTCCCATCAAGCTGATAGTCATAAGCAGTAGCTATGATGTCGTATTACTTTCAGGACCATTATAGATTTTCGAATTTTAATGAAGCAAGTTCACCACCATATCCAAAACCAAACATTAAGGCTAAACAAACCTAGGAGGTCTAACAAAATTTACTTTCACAACACCAGAAAGTTCAATAAACAATCATAACGATAATTAAACCACCCATTTTAGGTTTAGAAGAGGTATCACCTAGTTTCTTTCAAATTGAATAAGATCTGCAAAAAATTAGGAAATCGAGAGTTAGAACCCCAAAAATGATAATAGGTAAAAAACGAGAATAGAAAAATAAAACAAATAACTTACCCCCAAACAAAACCCTCGCCGTCGGCTCTGGCGCTGGCCGCGCCGCCGGCGACCGCCGCCTTCCCTTCCCTCCCTCGGCAGAGATCCGAAACCATAAACCGTAAAAACAAAAGAAAATGTAATCCAAAGATCAGAACCCGGTTTCTGAGATAGGAAAATCAAAAGAAAACCTACACGCAAACAAAAATCTCACCCAGAATAAACCCCATCGCCGGTAAAATGGAAAGTCAGAACCTGGTTTTCGAACTAAAATCAAACAAAAACTCGCAAAAATCGACATGCAAACCAAGGGGAGTTGTCCCTTACCCTCGCCGTAATCGCCGCCGCCGAGCCCTCGGTCTAGAAATTTCCCCGGCAATAAAAAAGGAAAACGAGAAGGAAATTAGTAGAATCCAAACAATAATCAGAAACCAAAAATAAAAAATGTTTCGATCTTACCTAGATCGAGGCCATCTCGGTTGATTTCGTCTAGTGTGAGCGGCCTTTCAGGCGGATCGAACAGGGAGAGAGGCGGCTGTTTTTTTTTTGTTTCGATTTTGGGTTTCCTGGTATGGAAGGAAGAAGAAGAGAGGGCGCCCCATCTTCTCTGTTCGTCGAGAGAGAGAGAGAGGGAGAGGAGAGCAGAGGCGGTGGCACGAGATCGGGGCTAGGGTTTGGGTTCTCTGGACGCGGGAGAAGAAAGGAAGGAGAGGGCGGCGGTTTTTGTTCGGCTAGGGTTTGGTTTTTTTTTCTGGAAGAGGAAGAGAGAAGTGGAAGGATCGAGAGGAAGAGAGAGAGGCAAGAATGAGATGGACGGGAGAGAGAGAGGGCGGCCGCCTCTCTTTAGATTGATTAGGGTTTCTTTAGAAAGTATATATACCCCATCGATTACAACGACCAAAATACCCCTAGGGTTTATCGTTAATTACGCGGCCGTGCCACCGTGTTTTCGAGCAATTACTAGAATGCCCTTCCCCCATCCCCACACTAAAACGAAAAAAATCAAAAAAAATGCACTCAGTTGGTTTCGAACCCGCGGTCTCTGGGTCAGAGGAGGCTAGCGGTTTGACCAGTTGGGCTGCCGACAATCATATGCTAAATTACCCATCCCGCTTAACTTTATTTGTTTATAGTTCTTAATACGAAATGGTAAATGCGGATTAAGTTTATCTCGTTTCTTTTCCAATACGAGTCAAGCCTCTTCCTAATAACTTAAATTATTAAATTCTCTTTTCATAATTTCATAATAATCAAATTAAATTTTATTAACATAAATTATAATACGAAAATCACGATCAGTGGAACGTGATGAAAATGTCACAATTAAACTATCAAAGTTCAAACGAACTACGTGGACTTTGATCCCGTCTAACGGGTACGTAGGCAACCGATAAGGTTCGAGTCCAACTAACCAATTAACTTTATCTTTTACGTCAGTGGGCGTACAATTATATTACAATTAATATGATTTGATATTTTTAAATGGTCCAGTGGGACCCTAAAATTACAAAAATCATTACTAAAATACACCCAACTCGCATAAAAACTTATCGATTTAAGTAGTACCGATTTAGGGCGTTGTGGGGGTGTTGTTTAACTTCCCCACACGTAACCGTACTCCCGAACCCAGAACTTCATTTTCGCAGACCATATCTCGGTTCTGACCCTAAGGTTAGAGCCGACTCGAAGAGTGTTCGATCCACTCAAAGCAAGATCGATGGCGACTCCCAAAATAGCCGACGCGACGACGTTCGGACCCCCCGGACGGGACGGTTGCGACAGTTGGCGACTCCGCTGGGGACCTCGAGAGTCGAGCTACATAACTAAGTTCGATAAGTTTTCTAATTTTCTATTACGTGTTGGGTGTTTACTTTCTTATTTGCGCAATTATATTTTTGCAATTTAATTCTGCATTCATGCATAAAAGCTCTATGCCCGAGCTATCCTATTAGAAACGGAAAAGGAGTACCGTGACTTTCACAGTAGTGGAAAGCACGCAAAACTTTCCAACCAAGTTGAGCTCAGATCCGAGGTTGATCTTGAGGTATCCAGCCAGTTCGTAAGGGCTATGGCAGGATACAACTTGGGAGCCAAATCCCTAGGAATCCCTCTGCCAGCATATAGTAAACATAGAGGCCTCCCTAAATCGTCCAAAATAATCCCGAAACCACCCTAGCACCACGTCATTATGCCCTCCGAAAGCCCTAGGTCTACCAAATTAGGGTTATGATTTTATTATCTGTATATATGTTTTCTAACGATGTGATAACTTGTGTTGTATACTTCCAATCGCAAAATAATTTGTATGTGTGAACATTGTAATTTTTTTTTATAAAAAAACTCATAAGCATCATTCTCTCTTTGTTTTTCGCTTATGCATTCAAAATAAATCATGAAAACATTTTTAAAGTGCACGTGCATCCATTGAATCATCAGTGCATCTATGCATCATACACACAAAAAAGGAAATAATTTGACAATATTGAGACAACCCAGGTTTCCTCAAAATTGCTCTTCCTCAAGGAAAATTCAAATCCTTAAACATCGACAGGATCCAAAGTTACGCTCATTTTGGAGTCACTATAGAGGCAATTATACTTCATCAAAAGAAGATTAGCGACACTTGAAGAAATGAATGAACATGTGAGCATTTTCCATAAGGCTTCGTAAAAAAAATTTGAAGAAAACCACGACTCATTGCTGGAGAGCAACCACAACTTGCAGTCCAATCAAGAAAATCATTAGGCAAGCCACGAAGCAAAGCTCAATGCATGGATGATGTTGATTATCATCAACTAATCGAGACAGTTTACCTTGTTAAAATTTGTGTCGCTTTTGCTTCCATCGTCGTGAATAAAAGATCTTTCAACTTTCGATCTCTTTGGAGCATTATGGTGAATAGTATCAATCTTAATTTAAGAGTTTGCATCAATGATTTTTCATTATCAAAATAACGAATGTCACTACGGGTTTTTTTTTAAAAAACAGATTTATTTTCTTAAAAATGAAAGCCATCAAAATCCAGTTTTATTTTCAAGCTAAGCCATGAGATTGTCATGCCAAGAAAATGTGAGCACCCCACTGGTGCTGAGATTTGTGAACACCCCACTGGTGTCAAGCGATTATAAGCACTATGTTACCATCGATAAATTTTGCACCCACTAGTGTTATGAGTGTACGTGTTTTGCTAAAATCGAGAGATAAACACCCAACTGGTGTCCATAAATTATGTGAGCTAATAGTCAAAAGGTGTAATGAGTATACGACATCATGCTACCTGTAGAATCTTGACACCACTATAGTCGATTTTTGCCAATGAATTGACACTCAGTTTACAAGGAGTCAAATGGCCAATCCCGATGCACAGGGGGCCAAACATTAGTATCATGCCAAGGAAACCCTCATAGATTCTCATGACAAGAAGACCGGGAAGTTCAGGGATCCCATTTATCAAAACCCAAGAATCACACGAGTGAAGCACTCATCTATACAAACAAGCACATGGCATCAAAATCCTCACTTCTACAAAAAAGAATAGCCAATTCAACCTAGCTAACGAGAAGTGACACCCACATTATCAATCATAAAGACAAACTCTCCACTTTTCGATACTACTCCTACCAAAGACAAATTCTAGATCAAGGAAAAAAGAAGCATAGTCGGGGGCATAACAAAATCAAGTAAGTCCCACAAGCAAAAAAAAAGCAAAAAAAAAAAAAAAAAACAAAGGACAAAAGAAAAACAAACAAAATATCGTGGGACTCACAAATTAGGTCCCCCTATTTATATTTTGAAGTACCAACTGTCTGCACCAAGCCAAAGTCTTGCACGATCAATCTCAAGATACGACAAGAAGGACCCTCAAGTAGTAAACTTTGATGATAAGAAAGTCGTTATAGCCAAAATCACATCATCCAAGGACTCATCATTTTGAGAGCAAGTCGGAAGTTGAATCTTCACCATAATCAACATTTAGAGGTCAATCAAGAATCTCGACAAGTCAATAACCAAATTGCATTCGCAAAAACCTTAACCCTCGACTCATAAACCATAATTTCAAAGACAGGGGGCAAGACCAGTTGAAGATAAACTCCCCAAATATGCCCAGAACTCCCTACATTTTTGAACAAGTCTCCATCAACAAAATGTCTGGGATAATAGTGGCTTTCAACCCATCAGGGCAATCCCATACTTGGGGGGCATAGCCAAAATCCCTTTACGATAAGCCTTATATGGGTAAGATCAAGATATGACTCATCCATCACCCATCTGAATAAACCACACTTCAAGAAGACGCCTACCATCAAAGTCATGTTGGACTAAAGCCCTTTCATTGTAGATCAAGACCGTCTACGACAATGCCATATGAAAGTCTCTTAAATCAATTACGTCAAGGGATTCCATATTGAGTAAATCTTCACAAGGAACGCGGTTGGGATCCTGTTGGCCACCAACATAAAAGGGGACATCTCAAGGTGACCAGAATCTTAATGGTAGCTGAAGTGTCGTACACTCAAATCACCTATAGGAATGAGTGTTGAGCGAAATCCAAAGCGGGAGTGAGAGCGATCAAAATCAAAAGCAAGAGTGAGAGCGAGGGCTTACTGATATTCTCATGGCTTGGCTTACATTTCTCTTAGAAAACCAAATTTGGCAATATGACAACTACCACACAAAAACGGTTTTCTCCAGTTTACACACACTTCTCGAAACCAAAATCTTGACATGGCTTTCAATTTTTAATTCTCTAATAAACGTTTTTCAAACATTTTTGCTTTCGTCTTAAGTAAAGATTGATATAGTCACTCTTTGTTCCGGAGAATAGAAAGTGAGCAACAGATCTTTGGAGGCAAAACTGGTACACCATGAAATAAGGGGAAGTCTGAGTACCCAAGAATCAAATTAATCAACTTTCACTCATGAGCTGATGAAGAAATCTCAAGGGATTTGAGAACATTCAAATCTCATTAAACCAACCATCCAACTTATTATCCTTAAACTTCAGGGTCAGAAAGAGAAGGGACCAATATACTGCACACACCAAGAGATGCACAACTATGAAATATGTGGGTCCAAACTTGACCGACAAGAAGAACAGAGTTAAAACACATCATTACCTTAGCTCACAAAGTATATCTTCGCGCAACTACCACCAAGAAGATATACCTCAGGACAACAAGTTCAAAATCGCTTCAGCATTAGCACGAACTATGGATCAAGTTGATTGAAAGGGATTGACAATCTTCGAAGATGAGCAATTTAAAGGAGACCCAGGCAAAAATTGCATAGAGATTATCAAATGCATCACATCTTCTTTTCGCTCAACATTCACGACTTCATCGGCATGATTCATCACGCCATCAATTTCGAAAATCATTTTGATACTCCTTAAACAACATCATATGTTAAAATGGGTCATGCATTTATTGCCAGCAATTCCCAAAATAACTCATACATTTAGTTGGATTTCCGATGTTTGTAAAAAGGAATCGCTACAAGATACAAAAACTACATTCACGTGAATTCTTCAAGTCTCATGTTTAGCTTTGACGTGCATTTATGACAAGCCATAACAACGGTTTAGGAACGTCCTAAGCAAATACCATGAACATACGATATCGGTGCGGGCGAACAATCGCGAGCCCTCTAATAGACGTGTTCCGTCGACTATCACGGACATTACAAAAACTACCTAGTCAATTTGTTTCGTCGACTATCACGAGCAAATTAGATAATCTTTGTGATGTGCTCCGTCGACTATCACGGACAACTCAAAAATTACCTAGTCAATTTGTTTCGTCGACTATCACGAACAAATTGGATCCCCTGCTAAACTTGTTCCGTCGACTATCACGGGCAATTTAGAAACTAACTAGTCAATTTGTTTTGTCGACTATCACGAACAAATTGGACCCCCTGCTAAACTTGTTCCGTCGACTATCACGGGCAATTTAGAAACTAACTAGTCAATTTGTTTTGTCGTCTATCACAAGCAAATTAGACCCCCTGCTAAACTTGTTCCGTCGACTATCACGGGCAATTTAGAAACTAACTAGTCAATTTGTTTTGTCGTCTATCACAAGCAAATTAGACCCCCTGCTAAACTTGTTCGTCGACTATCACGGACAATGTAGAAAACCTAACCCCGCTCCGCATACCGCGAGGGGGCAACCAAATTCCCGAGTATGCTTACCGCAGCCGAAAAAAAAAACCCTTCACCCACTCTGCATAGGAGCTGGCGAGCCCCTCTATCAGTCAACAACGCATGGGAGCTGAGGAGCGCCCCAACCATTTAATACCTCACAGGAGCTGGCGAGCCCCTCTATCAGTCAACAACGCATGGGAGCTGAGGAGCGCCCCAACCAATCAAAACCTCACAGGAGCTGGCGAGCCCCTCTATCAGTCAACAACGCATGGGAGCTGAGGAGCGCCCCAACCATTTAATACCTCATAGGAGCTGGCGAGCCCCTCTATCAGTCAACAACGCATGGGAGCTGAGGAGCGCCCCAACCATTTAATACCTCACAGGAGCTGGCGAGCCCCTCTATCAGTCAACAACGCATGGGAGCTGAGGAGCGCCCCAACCATTTAATACCTCATAGGAGCTGGCGAGCCCCTCTATCAGTCAACAACGCATGGGAGCTGAGGAGCGCCCCAACCATTTAATACCTCACAGGAGCTGGCGAGCCCCTCTATCAGTCAACAACGCATGGGAGCTGAGGAGCGCCCCAACCATTTAATACCTCATAGGAGCTGGCGAGCCCCTCTATCAGTCAACAACGCATGGGAGCTGAGGAGCGCCCCAACCATTCAAAACCTCACAGGAGCTGGCGAGCCCCTCTATCAGTCAACAACGCATGGGAGCTGAGGAGCGCCCCAACCATTTAATACCTCATAGGAGCTGGCGAGCCCCTCTACAAGTCAACAACGCACGGGAGCTGGCGAGCCCCTCTATCATTCAATAACGCATAAGAGATAACGAGCGCCCCTACCAGTAAATACCTAACCGGAGCTGGCAAGCGCTAACGAAATATAGCAGAAGATGATTGACGGGCATCAGAAGAAACCGTCGACGCTGTCGAGCATCAAGAAGTACAATATAGCGAGTATTAGAAAATTACTCGCATTGGCAAACGCTATATAAAAAAGTAAATTTTCCATCAGTGGCGAAGACTATAAAAGAAACTGAAGTTCTCGCTATCGGAAATCTAATACAAACACACCAAATCACTCACTATCCTAACATCATCCTCAAATCACATCCTATTTCAAGGACGCTAACACAACCATCATGATACTTTTAGAAAATGTGGTGTCTTTATAAGAACTTTGTATAACTCTTTATACAAAGAGATATACAAAGGGGGGCAACTGTAGACACCACATTTTGTCCGGAGCAACCATCCTGCTCAAAAGAATATCCAACTTTAAAAGAAAACTCAAGTAAAAATTTGGACGAGGTCGGTTGAGATTAGCAATGGCAAATCAATAAGTACCAACGATTTTTAAGTCCGTTTTATTTGGTTCGAATATTTGTACTAGGTAGGATTAGCAGTGGCTAATGACTACCGAATTCGCTTTATTTAGAATAACAATAGTATGTTGTCACGACCTATGCTAATGTCATTGTATTCAGTTGGTCTCATTGGTCTAAAGGGATAGAAAGATTGGTAATTTTGCTCAACAACCCAAATCCATGGTTTGGGAAGCATTGATTAGATGTTTGGATTTGGTTTGAAATTGGATAAGTGAACAAATTGGGTTGGAAGAATCAATTGAATGTTTGAGCACTACATACAGATACAATGATCATCTAATTCTGAAGGCAATAACATAAATAAATAAATGTGTAATTACAAAGTACAATTTATAACCTTTAAGATACACTTAGTAATTATACATAAAAAAAAAACTATCAGAAACAAACCCACACCAGCAGCCCAATTCTCACTATAAAACTCAACCCAGGCCCATATTTCGTCCCAATCCAGTATGGTCGGCCCAGGTCCACTCTGGTCAAATGGTCAACTCAGGTCAACCCAATCAACCAAACCCATCATCCTTATCTTATCTAAACGAACAGCAGAGTAGCAGCAGCAGAAACTACCACCGTCCTAGAGAAGTAGGAGGGCGGCCACCTCTTCAAAAGACCACTCAAAACTCACCACACAGCAACCTGCAACAAAAAGGAAGCAACAAAAAGAAAGCAGTTAAAGTAAAACCAGATTTAGGCACAAAAATGGCTGCTGCAGGCGCCACCTCCTCCAAAGAACCAACACCAAATTGCCAACACAAAAGGTGGTTCAGACCACCACCTCAAGAGCAAAGGAGGAGCAGCCAGCACACAATGATGAACAGTAAAAAGTGATCATATATAAGGGGGTTTTTACCCCAAAAAGGGGCAGAGAGGATTTGGGTGGAGAAAGGACAGAGAGGAGGAACGGACAACAAAAACACACAAAAAAGGGAGACAAAGAGCATTAAAAAGCACTAAGCACCAAAAAGACAGAAGCACTAAGGATCCAAAAAGGGCAGGGAGTCAGAAACAGCAACGAGCCATCACCATCAAAATCCACTGAATCACAACACAGGTTGGTATTCTCTACACCCCATTAACCGTACAAGCATTCTAGTTATTCATACATCCATGTAGAAGATCTACTTAACATATGATACTTCTAAGTTTATAATCCATGGCTGAGTTGCTTAAGTTTGTATGTAAAAGGGGGTATTATGAAATCCTGATCTTTGTGATATGTATGTTTCTCTTTACCATTCATTTTTTAATTTTTGTTACATGCTACAAGAGACCGCTTCCATTTAATTTTATCATCAACATACAATAAACTAGCTTAAATTATTCTCTGTTTTTCTAGCAAGCATGATTCAGGTTAAATTGTTAGGTGAACTTAGCAATAATATCAACTAGGCTAATCCGTTTACTCATTCAACACATCAAAAAAATCCAACAATCTATTCAAAACATAAAAATAGGACCCAAACTAGATTTTTGAGAGAGTATTTTAAAATACCTCATTTGATGGCTGTAAGGGCGCCCTTTTTACTCAATTACTAGATTTAGTAGTCCCAAAATGCTCATTTAGTTACCTTTTGTTTACCGAATACAATAAAAGCCCTGCCTTCATTATGAATTCCATTTATTACCAATTAGCATTAGCCTTTTAATCAATTATTTAACCACTTAAGAGAAGCTTCCCATCAAGCTGATGGTCATGAGCTGTGGCTATGGCCCAAATTCGTATAGAAGCTTCCCATCAAGCTGATAGTCATAAGCAGTAGCTATGATGTCGTATTACTTTCAGGACCATTATAGATTTTCGAATTTTAATGAAGCAAGTTCACCACCATATCCAAAACCAAACATTAAGGCTAAACAAACCTAGGAGGTCTAACAAAATTTACTTTCACAACACCAGAAAGTTCAATAAACAATCATAACGATAATTAAACCACCCATTTTAGGTTTAGAAGAGGTATCACCTAGTTTCTTTCAAATTGAATAAGATCTGCAAAAAATTAGGAAATCGAGAGTTAGAACCCCAAAAATGATAATAGGTAAAAAACGAGAATAGAAAAATAAAACAAATAACTTACCCCCAAACAAAACCCTCGCCGTCGGCTCTGGCGCTGGCCGCGCCGCCGGCGACCGCCGCCTTCCCTTCCCTCCCTCGGCAGAGATCCGAAACCATAAACCGTAAAAACAAAAGAAAATGTAATCCAAAGATCAGAACCCGGTTTCTGAGATAGGAAAATCAAAAGAAAACCTACACGCAAACAAAAATCTCACCCAGAATAAACCCCATCGCCGGTAAAATGGAAAGTCAGAACCTGGTTTTCGAACTAAAATCAAACAAAAACTCGCAAAAATCGACATGCAAACCAAGGGGAGTTGTCCCTTACCCTCGCCGTAATCGCCGCCGCCGAGCCCTCGGTCTAGAAATTTCCCCGGCAATAAAAAAGGAAAACGAGAAGGAAATTAGTAGAATCCAAACAATAATCAGAAACCAAAAATAAAAAATGTTTCGATCTTACCTAGATCGAGGCCATCTCGGTTGATTTCGTCTAGTGTGAGCGGCCTTTCAGGCGGATCGAACAGGGAGAGAGGCGGCTGTTTTTTTTTTGTTTCGATTTTGGGTTTCCTGGTATGGAAGGAAGAAGAAGAGAGGGCGCCCCATCTTCTCTGTTCGTCGAGAGAGAGAGAGAGGGAGAGGAGAGCAGAGGCGGCGGCACGAGATCGGGGCTAGGGTTTGGGTTCTCTGAACGTGGGAGAAGAAAGGAAGGAGAGGGCGGCGGTTTTTGTTCGGCTAGGGTTTGGTTTTTTTTTCTGGAAGAGGAAGAGAGAAGTGGAAGGATCGAGAGGAAGAGAGAGAGGCAAGAATGAGATGGACGGGAGAGAGAGAGGGCGGCCGCCTCTCTTTAGATTGATTAGGGTTTCTTTAGAAAGTATATATACCCCATCGATTACAACGACCAAAATACCCCTAGGGTTTATCGTTAATTACGCGGCCGTGCCACCGTGTTTTCGAGCAATTACTAGAATGCCCTTCCCCCATCCCCACACTAAAACGAAAAAAATCAAAAAAAATGCACTCAGTTGGTTTCGAACCCGCGGTCTCTGGGTCAGAGGAGGCTAGCGGTTTGACCAGTTGGGCTGCCGACAATCATATGCTAAATTACCCATCCCGCTTAACTTTATTTGTTTATAGTTCTTAATACGAAATGGTAAATGCGGATTAAGTTTATCTCGTTTCTTTTCCAATACGAGTCAAGCCTCTTCCTAATAACTTAAATTATTAAATTCTCTTTTCATAATTTCATAATAATCAAATTAAATTTTATTAACATAAATTATAATACGAAAATCACGATCAGTGGAACGTGATGAAAATGTCACAATTAAACTATCAAAGTTCAAACGAACTACGTGGACTTTGATCCCGTCTAACGGGTACGTAGGCAACCGATAAGGTTCGAGTCCAACTAACCAATTAACTTTATCTTTTACGTCAGTGGGCGTACAATTATATTACAATTAATATGATTTGATATTTTTAAATGGTCCAGTGGGACCCTAAAATTACAAAAATCATTACTAAAATACACCCAACTCGCATAAAAACTTATCGATTTAAGTAGTACCGATTTAGGGCGTTGTGGGGGTGTTGTTTAACTTCCCCACACGTAACCGTACTCCCGAACCCAGAACTTCATTTTCGCAGACCATATCTCGGTTCTGACCCTAAGGTTAGAGCCGACTCGAAGAGTGTTCGATCCACTCAAAGCAAGATCGATGGCGACTCCCAAAATAGCCGACGCGACGACGTTCGGACCCCCCGGACGGGACGGTTGCGACAGATAACAATAAGTTTCATCTTGTCAATTTGGATATTTGGAAGGCTCCTAAGAAACAAGGGGGTCTTGTATGGTTGACTTTACAATGCTTCAATAATGTCATCCTCAACAAATGGTTATGGAAGTTCTCAACAGAAAGAGAGAGTTGTTGGAGGCAACCTATAGTTATGAAATATTAGCATCCTAACTCAGAATGGAGGACCATCAGCTAAGTGAAGGGATTTAGAAGTTCAGTTTGGGCTAACATCACAACGGTTAATGAGATTTTCTGGAAAGCAATATCTACGGATCCAGGACCCGACATTTCCTTCTGGCATGATGTTTGGATACCAGAAGGATGCCTTGTTGATCTATTCACTCAAATTGCGGTAGCAGCTACCTTCCCTAATGCAATGATCTTCGAGACTGTGATACCTGCAGGTGAGAACTATGTTTGGAATATTCCTCTTTCATTATCCTTGCATGGGGGACTGAGCGTTAGCTTATTGATTTTTTTGAAACTTTACATTCCAATACTCATAGGAATGAAAATAGTCCTTCTCGTTTGATTTGGAACTTGCAGGTTGATTCCTACTACTCGGTTAGATCTTTCTACAAACTCCATATGGCCAACTGCTTCAATGGTTTTCAAGACTTCCCGTCCAACACTGTCTGGAAGCAGTTCATCCCTTCTAAAGTTTGTGGTTTCGTGTGGCTCGTTTGGAACAAGAAAATCCTGACACTTGACAACCTCAAGAAGGGCTCTCGCAAACAGATGTGTTTTGTGTGAATGCAGCGAGGAATCTATCAATCACCTCTTCATCGAATTCCCTTATGTGAAGAATATTTGGAGATTTCTATCATTGAATAAATCCAAATTTTCATCCTTGCGCGACATTGCAGATGTTTTATTTCAACGGCCTACGAATCACATATCTGGTATCGAAACTTGCTTTGTTCAAAGTGTTCTTCATGCTCTATGCTGGACAGTTTGGAAAAAGCGCAACCAGAGGATTTTTAATGATGATCTTCGATCACACTTTTCCATTGCTCATAGGATCATTAGAAGCACCATAGAATGGATTGTGGTTTGCGGCATTTCTGATAGAGACCAAGGGGTTAGATGGATTTCTGATTGGAGCGTCAAGATTTTGCAGCAATAAGCTTCTGGGTTTTCTGCTGATCTGCTTCATTTGTTTCCCGTGGCTTTAGCGTTCTTGTCTTAGCCATCTAGGAAATGGGTGACCCCTTCTTATTGGCTTTTCTTGTCCCTGTTTTTTTCTTTGCCTCTCCATTACTCTGTTTTCCTCTATGTATTTTTTCCCCCTCTCACTCCTTGTGAGGCCATGTATTTTTTATTCCATTTTATTTAATGTTCATTACCATTATAAAAAAAAATCGATATGCTGTAATATATATTTATTTTGTATTTCTTACTTTCCATTCTAACTTCGTCATATGTAATGTAGACTGTAAAGTGTTTTCAATTTTTCACACCTTGTACAAAGGAAAGATTAGGGGGAGCGGGGTATTAGCACCCTACTGACGCTATTTATATGATTATTATAATAACTACTTCTATAACAGCCACTTCCCCCGTCCTCTTCCTCTCTATTCCTTTCATTGAGGTTTCACATTCAAATTACAGTATGGTACCTAAACTTAATTGATTTTAACGAAATCAATTTTTTAACAACTCTTTTGATGATTATCATTTGGCAGAAAAAATTGGAGGGAAAAATCTACAAGAATATAGATAGCTGGTTATTGTAACTTTCACCCCCATTCAAATTTTCGTGCAACGAGAGTGAAAGTAGGAAGGATATTCTTGTCTTCACAATGATCTATTTGTTTATCATTTATTCCTAAAAAGAGAAAGACATACTAGGATTTGAACTATGGTAATTTTTAACAATGCCAAGCATCTTAACCAATCAGACTACATAGATTAGTTGTATCATTTTAAATAAAATTCATACATGAAGCTAAAATTAAAAAATCACCAAACTCTTCAACGGTTAGCTAAGTTCACTAAATCTTCCCTCTGTACTAATTGATGTTTGATATTTTGATACTTAACTTAAATTTCTATTTATCTTATAAATAGAGGATAACTTTTAAAATCATACAAAAAATATCACTGGTTCAATATAACATATCAAATTCCAATATCGAATTTGTATAAGCGATGTTGAACTCTTACATTAGTTCTTACTATGAGGCAATCATATTCATATCTTTCTACAAACTATATGCTGACGGGGTCTGTGAACTTTTTAGCTTCTTTACCCATTAAATTTTAAACATCTTCCTAATTTGACAGACATGATTGGATCAAATAATCATTAGAAGAGGTTGAGTTTAATAGGTTGGTTTATTTCATCTTTATTTATTTATTTATATGAATTTGTAGAGAAAGACATATCTACATATACACTCTACACAATATATACTAATGGCATGATGAAATTGCCGTCCCATTTCAAATTTCCAACAATGCAATTGAAGGTACAAGAGAAGATTTAACATAGAAATAATTTGTTTGATTACCCTTCTCACTTATTAAAGTTCATTGTTGTGTCGACTACATAAAATTGTAGATGATAAGTCCTTTACTTTTGGATCAAAATTCGAACTATTAATCTTTAAAATGTTATGTTCTCGGTCACACGCGAAGCGATAGCGAGCGGACTTATACTAGTTAGGGTACAAAAAATAATATTTATATTTAGGGTTTGGAGATTATTGACTAAATTATCCTTCATTTAATTCTGGACCTAGGATTAGTTTTTAATCTAACGATAATTAGCTTAATTAGTATGCTGCTAACCCTAACCATTTAAAGAGTTTGCAGCTTAACTCATTCCTCACCGCAAACCAATCACAATCCTCATCCTCTCCCTCCGCTTCCTCAATCACTACTTTCTATTGGATTTAGCAAGAAGATCAAGTCAGAGATTGCCTCTCATGACCGTTGCTCAATTTCAGCAGCCGCAAAAGGAAATAGCAGCCTGCCATTAGAAAGTTTCCTTTTTCCTGATTCCAACGGCTAGCTTCATGGGAGGGTATATATACCAGTGTTTCTGCTTCTGCTAAGATCACTTTGTAAAAGGCTTACAGTGGTAGAGGACTGAGCTAGGAGGTTACAAAGGGTTGACAAAAGCTGAGGTATATGTTCTGCTTTTGTCAAGGCTGAACAGATCAAGGGTGATCTGGTTTGTTTTTCATTTCTCTGTATTTATGTTTGTCTTTGCTTGTCTTTCATTATTCAAAATCAAAATAAACAAGGGTCTCCCAAACCATATTTTGGGACGTGGAAGTAAACCATTGCACTTGGGCGGACCATGTTAAAAACGTCCTGTCTTGTTTATGTTTCTGCACTTTCTTCAATTTGTTGTGTTCTTCCTCTGTGTTTTTCGTGGATAATCTAGCTCTGGAAACTCTGTTTCTGAACCATCAAAGTGCAGTATCTGATTTCGTCTTCATAAGAAATTATTGAAGACTAGGCCTTGAGCCTACTTGTAAATCGCTACTGCTTCTCCCTTTTTAGCCTGGTTAAAACCGGCTTTTTCGTTGGGCTTATTTATTCTTTTAGTCCATTTGGTCCGAAACTAAAAATAGTAGAGAAGCTGTCTTTCCACTTTCTTCTTCCTTCCATCCTATCGAACCAAAAACCCTAATTCCCAATTCAGCAGAACCCTCTATACAATTGGTATCAGAGCTTCTCCTTGACGAAGCTAACTACTGCCAAGGTTCACGATCCAATGGCGTCTAGTTCCTTCGGTCATGCGGCTTTAAATCATCCTCCGATTTTCACCGGATCTAATTATATTGCGTGGAAGAAAAGGATGAAACAATTCAGGTGGGGAATCGATGAAGAGCTTTGGCAGGTCGTTCAAAACGGACTGGTGGAGATGAAGGACGAGGAGCAACCAATTTGGTCAGCCGAGCAGAAGAAGAGTGCTCAGTTGAATCAGCGTGCTATGCACGTACTCCAATCAGCTATGAATCCCGATGAAGCTGATCAAGTGGAGAATTGCGCAACTGCCTGGGAAATCTGGACAACACTTGAAAGCACATATGAAGGTACTTCTAATATCAAAGAATCTTGCATAGACCTTCTTGTTCATGATTATGAAGCATTTAGTATGAGTAAGACTGAAGGTATTCATGAGATGTATTCTAGGTTTACTATTCTTATAAACAAGTTGAAGGGATTAGGAAAAACTTTTCAGACTAAGGATCTTAACATAAAGATACTTAGATCTGTGCCAAAAAAATGGCTCCCTAAAAGAACTACTATTGAAGAAACTAAGAACCTGACAACCTTACCTATTAATGAACTAATAGGATCCTTGTTAAGTCATGAGCATGTTCTAAATCTGGTTGGTCAGGAGGATGAAAAGCGCAGTAAAAATTTAGCTTTTAAATCTAAAATCATGGAGTATGATCAAGATAGTGATCTTGAAAATGACTTTGATAAGGAGTTTGCTCTTGTCAGCAAACGTTTTCATAGAATGCTAAAATTTAAAAATGAACAAAGACATCGTTTAGATGACTCCAAAAATGGAGGTGCAAAATATTTTCTCAAGCCAAGCTGCTACCCCAGCAGACTAGTAAATTTGAGTCAGGTCAGTAGGAAAGAGAGCCTCAAACAGGTTACAAGTGTGGGAAGTTTGGACACATCAGAGCACACTGTCCTTAGACTATAAGAGCTAAGGAGAAAGCTATGAAAGCTTTGTGGAGCGATTATGACACAGATCAGGAAGAACTGGAGTCAGAAAATGAAGCATTCATGGCTAAAACAGATTTCAAAGAAGATGAGAAAGAGTCTGCTATTGCAAGTGATGACTACAAATGGTACCTTGACAGTGGCTGCTCTCACCACATGTATGGTAAGAAATTTCTATTCTCATCTTTTACCCTGATGAATGGAGGTAAAGTTTGGTTTGGTGATAATGGTTGTGGAAAAGTTATTGCATCTGGAGCTGTAGGAGAAAGACCTCTTCCCTCTTTTAAAAATGTTCTGTTGGTTGATGGTCTAAAACAGAATCTTCTGTCGATAAGCCAACTTTGCAGTAATGGCTATCATGTTACTTTTGAAACAGACAGGTGCATTGTTAAGAGAAATAAAGATAAAAAGGTTATGTTCGTAGGGAAACGATCAAATAACATGTATGTTATTGATCTAAGTAATCTTGGTGCCTTTAATGAACTTTGTTTTGTCTCTTCATTTCAACAAGAACTGTTATGGCATAGAAAGATGGGTCATGTGAGTCTTCAAAAACTTGTTAATTTAACCAAGTCTGGCCTTGTTAGAAGAGTACCTGCTTTAAAAGCTAAAACTTATTTCTTTTGTGAAGCCTGTGTCAGTGGTAAGCATTCGAGAAAATCCTTTAAGTCCAAAGCTAACATTACCACTCATGGAATGTTTGACTTAATTCACATAGACATGTTTGGTCCCTGTAATGTCAGGAGTCTAGGTGGTAAAAACTATGTGTTTGTTCTTGTTGATGACTAATCTAGATACACTTGGGTGTACTTTCTTGCGCACAAGAATTATGCTTTTGCTAAATTCAAAACGTTTATCATGCTATTCTCTGATAGGATCAAAACTATTAAAAGTGATAATGGAGGGGATTTGTGTCTGAAGAATTTGAAAACTTTTGTAATGAGTCAGGTATTTCCCATACTTTTTCTGCTCCAAGGACTCCTCAATAGAATGGAGTTGTGGAAAGAAAAAATAGGACACTTATTGAGAGTGCCCGTACTATGCTTCTTGAATACAACCTTCCTAAATTCTTTAAGGCAGAAGCTGTAAGTACTGCTTGTTATGTCACTAATCGTGTTCTGATTAGAAAAGGGCTTAATAGAACTCCTTATGAAATTTTCAAGAACAAGACTCCTAATCTTGCTTATTTCCATCCTTTTGGATGTTCTTGCCATGTTTTGAATAATAAAGAAAAACTACGAAAATTTGATGCTAAATCAGACAAGGCTATTTTTCTGGGCTATTCAATGAAAGGTCAGGCCTATCGTGTTTACAACAAACGTACTCAGAAAGTGGAAGAATCTGTTCATGTTATTTTCAATGATTCTGACTTTGGGTATAAGGAATCTGAGCAGGACTTACAGGTATATGACTACTGGAAATAATACGCACAAGTCCTGAAAAGCCTGATGAGGTTGCCCCTGATGAAGCATTAAAACCTGATGCAATCTGCAGTCAGACAGTTTCTGGAACTAAGGAAGAACCTTCTGTTGTGGTCACTACAACATCTCCTCACATTCAAAAGCTACATCCAACAGAACAAATCATCGGTAACATAAATGATGGACTTCGAACTAGTGGTAAGTATATTCCTGGACAATATGCCTATGTTTCTCAGTTTGAACCAAAGAATTACAAAGAAGCTATTAAGGATGATGAATGGTTTTTCTCTATGGTTGATGAATTAACTCAGTTCAAATCACTTCATGTTTGGGATCTAGTGCCTAGACCCTTGAACCAATCTGTGATTGGAACCAAGTGGGTTTTTAGGAACAAATCTGATGAAAATGGAACTATAATTTGTAATAAAGCAAGATTAGTTGCTCAAGGCTATTAACAGGAGGAAGGGGTTGACTACGATGAAACCTTTGCCCATGTTGCTAGGTTAGAATCCATTCGATTGCTATGTGCTTGTGCATGCTACATGGGTTTTCCTCTCTATCAAATGGATGTTAAAAGCGCTTTTTTAAATGGTGATATCCAGGAGGAAGTTTATGTGTCACAATCCCCTGGTTTTGAGGATCATCAGCATCTCAATCACGTTTACAAACTTAGAAAAGATTTATATGGTATAAAACAAGCCCCAAGGGCTTGCTATGATAGGCTTACTTCGTTCCTTATTCAACATGATTTTGTTCAAGGCTCTGTTGATAAGACTCTTTTATAAAACACAAATCAAATGACATGCTTTTAGTCCAAATCTATGTGGATGATATTGTGTTTGGAGCTACCTGCAAAGATATGTGCTCTGAGTTCTGCAACTCTATGAAAGAAGACTTTGAGATGAGTATGATGGGTGAACTTCAGTTTTTCCTCGGACTCCAAATCAAACAAACAGATTATGGTACTTTTATAAGTCAGACAAAATACATATCTTCTATGCTAAGTAAATTTGAACTTCTGGGTCTTAATTCTAGTCCTACGCCTATGGCTGTGAATCTGAAACTTGACAAAAATGAGACTGGTATACCAGTTGATGAATCTAAATTCAGAGGGATGATTGGCTCATTTCTTTATCTAACTGCTAGTTTCCCTGATATTCGACACAGTGTTTGCTTGTGTGCTCGTTTTCAGTCAGCTCCTAAAGAAAGTCACATGTCTGCGGTTAAACGCATTTTTAGATACCTTAAAGGTACCATGGACATTAGACTATGGTATCCTAAACATGATCTGTTCGATCTTGTTGGGTATAGTGACTCAGACTTTGCTGGGAGTCTAACTGATAGGAGAAGCACCTCTGGTAGCTGTAATTTGTGGGAACCTCTCTAGTTTCCTGGTCTTGTAAAAAACAAGGGGCGGTCGCCCTTTCCACAGCTGAGACTGAGTATATTGCTGCAGGGAGCACTTGTACTCAACTCCTGTGGTTAAAAAACCAACTTCAGGACTATGGAATTACTATGACTAGCATACACCATACAAGTGCTATTTGTATGTCTAAAAATCCAGTGCAACACTCACGTACTAAACACATTGAAATCAAATACCATTTTATACGTGATCTTGTTAGTGCTGGAATCATAAATCTCCAATACATCAATACAGAATTTCAACTGGCAGATCTTTTTACCAAACTCTTATCTACTAATCGCTTCACTTTTCTTTGTTGTGAGATCGATCTGCGATCTCTTTCCTCCATTACTGCTGCTAATGAAGACTAGCTTCGGCTAAGTTACCTTGTTTGTTGTATTTTAATTGATGTCCTCTCTTTCCTTTAACTTGATTCTTTGGTATCTTTTCTTTCCTGTTCTTGATTTTCTGCAGTTATGGTTGATTGAGTGTTTTCCTTTTTATGTTCTCGGTTAAGGGTCCGGATCCCCTTAGTAACCAATATATCAGTAACCATCAGTAACCGCCCTATCAACCGTCCATTCCATCCGCTTTTCAACCGTCAGATCAAGCAAAAGTAACTACACGGGGGGGGGGGGGCAAAATAGTAATCTTTCCATTTGACAATTTGGAAAGGAGACGTGACATTAAACCGTGCCCGCCTTCTTTCCTTCTTTCTCTCACCTTTCACGCGACAGTTGCATTTCCCTCTGCTCTCTAACTCTCCATTCTTCATCCAATCGCACCAAAAACTTCAGAAAACACATAATCATTCAACGATTTTCGCAAAGGTTTTCGAAGAATCATTCAACGATTCACTGTTCTCGCTTCTTCGTTGAAAAACGAAGGGTTTCCAACTTCAACGAGGCTCAAAAATCGTTTTCGCACAAAATATCAAGGTAAAACCTCACTTCTTTCTTCGAAATCCATCCATAGAACAATAGAAACAGTATTTCAGTCACTCTTCATGTGAAAATTGTAGTAAAACTCGCTACAATACCGAATCGTTAGCATGCGTTGCTGAACTGGTGTAGAATCTGTTGTGTTTTGCTTCATTACCACATGGTATGGCGTGGTAAGCTATGATTGCACGTTATAAAAAAGCAAGAAACCCTAACTCCTTCTGTGTTTTAGTTTGTTACCATATGGTAATGTGTGGTAACCTATGGTTTCATGTTGTAAAATAGCAAAAAACCATAAGTCCTTCTGTGTTTTAGTTTGTTACCATATGGTAATGTGTGGTAACCAATGGTTTCATGTTGTAAAAAAGCAAAAAACCATAAGTCCTGCTGTGTTTTAGTTTGTTACCATATGGTAATGTGTGGTAAGCTATCGTTTCATGTTGTAAAATAGCAAAAAACCATAAGTCCTTCTGTGTTTTAGTTTGTAAAATGTGATAAATATATGGTTTGATTAGGTATGGTAGGAAACCATTATGGTACCATATGGTATATTATGGTAAAAAGCATACTAACAGACTATTACTAATTTTTACATTCAGGTACACTATGGTAAAACCAAGACAAAGTTTTCGCACAAGGTGCAGCCCAACAAGAATATCTGCAATTGCAAGATCAATAACAGATGAGCGGAAAGCGCAACTTGAGATATTAGGCCTAGCAGGCTTAATATCAATCAGGCAGACAAAGATAAACAATCATTTTGCTATGTTCGTAATGAACAAATACAATCCAATGAAAGAATCGTTCAAGCTACCTGACGGGACACGCATGAAGATATCACCAATTGACTTTCATAGAGTATATGGTCTGCCGATGGGGAATAGGGAAGTTGTACCTCCCATGATTTCTTGGGATGAAGCAGCAGATTATGCAGTAGAAACCCTACTCGAAGTAGATGGAACATCAACTCCAAGGGTAAAGCTAAGTCAGGTAGAAAAAGATCTTCCTACAACCACAAACAGTAAGAGATGGATGCAATTGTTCTTTCTGCTGGTCACCGGAGGCTTGCTGTGTCCAACTTCAGCACCTATGGCTGAACTCAACATGCTTGAGTACTTGAAGACTGAAGAATTGAAACATTTCACCAGCTACAACTGGTGCAAATACTTCTGCGAACACATGAATGAAGGATTGAAATCACCAAAACTCTATGTCAGTGCAGATCTTCACTTCCTTACAGTAAGTCTCCATTCCCTTGGCCATTTCAAACTTGTTACTCATATATTTTACATATAAATGATAATCTTTGAAAAAACTAATACAACTATCTGCATAAAAAAGGTATGCTTCATGTACAAACTGGACGAAATGGCATTCTAAACCCAGCTTCGAACACCAATAGTAAGCTACTATGATGATCTCAATGTCGAAACAAACTTTGTGAACATTAAGAGCTACTACAATGGAAAAGAGTTGACCGAGATCGAAAAGGTTGCCAACATTAATGATGATGAGGCTGATGATGCAACTAATGAAGAAGAGAAGAATGAGCCAGTCTATCAGTCACCGAAAAAACAAAGAAACAAAACTCCAGACCAGTCATCATCACTGAACTTTGATTTGAAGAATATCAAAACAGTCAACCAAGTAAGTACAAATTATCTATATTACAGTTGTCCAAATACATGCTAATCGTAATTCCTTCTGTGTTTTAGTTGGTTACCATATGGTAAGGTGTGGTAAGCTATGGTTTCATATTATAAAAATGGAGGAAACCATAAGTCCTGTTGTGTTTTAGTTTGTTACCATATGGTAATGTGTGGTAAGCTATGATTTCATGTTATAAAAATCGAGGAAAACATAAGTCCTGTTGTGTTTTACTTCGTTACCATATGGTAATGTGTGGTAAGCTATGGTTTCATGTTATAAAAATGGAGGAAACCATAATTCTTGTTCTGTTTTACTTTGTTACCATGTGGTAAGATATGGTTTCATGTTATAAAAATGGAGAATTGTGATAATAATTGCCAATACCATGTATTACCACCATGGTAACTAACCATACACCATACACACATTACCACCATAGTATCTTACAAAACTCCCATTATGCAGGCTGAGAATGCAATCAAACTGCTTGAAGCATCAATGAAGGCAATGATGAAAGCAATCAAAGACCAGTACAACAGCCAAATTGAGAATCTGATCAGACACAAGGAGAATCTTGAGAAAGAAAGCTGTGATGAATATGTTCAGCCCACAGAAGGAGAAAAATCTCAGTGTGAAGATGATGAAGAAGAGAATGATGAAGAAATGAATGCCAGTTTGGATAAAACAATCAATGAAATATTCAAACAGGCAAAGATAGACAAGAACAAAGAGGAGAACGAGGAGCAAACACAGAAAGAAGATGATTCACAACCATCTACAGTCGATCTTGCTGCATCTACAGCGAAGGAGCAAGATGATTATGCTCCAGGAGCTGTGAAGGAAAGCATCCAAGAAGGAGATCCACTGGGGAAAGTTGCAACAGAACCACCAGCTGTTCAAGAAGATCTGAATCAGGGAACACCACAACAAGAGAACACCCCGAAAGCAGTTCCAGAACAGACATCTGCAAAAGAAACAGAAGAAAAAGGAGCTACAAAAACAGCAGATCCAATGGATGTTGATAAGGAAACAACAGAAGAAGGGAATACAGGGCAAGCTGCACAAAAGACTACAGAAACTGACAGCGAGAAAACGGTGTCAGATGATGTTGTTCGAGAAGAGACTCCAAAATTGACAACCAAAGCTGCTGAGAAGCCTAAAGTGACAAGGGAAGATGACATTCCATCCTTCGATCTCAGCCCTCACAAAGATCAAACACCAACAACACCAACAAAGTTGACTACCACCACGGCAACCAATCAACCAGGAGAGCCTCGCAAAAGAAGAATTGTGGTGAAGAATTTGAATGTATATGAAAAGAAGGCAAGAAGAACACCACCACCAACACAGCCACAAAGCACCCAGTCACAGACGGAGTCATATGCTATATGGTCAAATCTGTACACAAACAGCCAAGAGAAGCTCAAGGAAGTGCGTGAATGCATAGATGCTTACCTGGAGGACCTGAATACTCCAACTGTTGATCCAGTTGCTCCACAATCACAAAGATCACAAGTTGAATGGTCAACACCAACACAAACAACACCTGATGATATGTTCAGCAACATCCTGGAGTACATAAGATGCAAGAACAAGAAATTTGTCAAGAGGTAAGTCATCATCTTAAAACTTCTACTGTTATATGATTTTACTGTAGTCATCTAATTTGTTACCATATGGTAAAATATGGTAAGATATGGTAAAATTAGATAAATCTATGGTTTAATCATAGAAAATATAGTAATCCACAATTCCAGTTTTGTTTTTGGTTTAATACCATATGGTAAGATATGGTAAGCTATGTTAAGATTATATAAACCTATGGTTTAATGTTACAAAATGTAGTAATGCACAAGTCTTGTTTTGTTTTAGTTTAATACCATATGGTATGATGTGGTAAGCTATGGTTTGTTGTTAAAGAATGGATTAAACCATAAATCCTGTTGTGTTTTAGTTTATTACCATATGGTAAGATGTGGTAAGATATGGTTTGTTGTGGTAACCTATTGTTTAATGTGATAAATTAAAGTAAACCATCTGTCCTATTGTGATGTGCTTTTATACAGTAATGAGATAATGTTTAGAAGGAAGGATGGAACATTCTTGCTGAAAAGGGAGTCAGTACAGTCGATTGACATTCGTTGTGAAATCACATCTGATGTCATCGACTGGTATGGAGATCTAATGAACAGGAATGAAGCAAAAAAAGGGAAATTCAAAAAGTGGTTCTTCGTTACATCTTTGGCAGTAAGTAAACCCACCCATATTCTGTCAATAGTTCTTAGACAACACATATATAAAACACATAATAACAACCACAACTTTCATGGTGACTGCCAACTGGACATTGAAAGTGGCAATCCTCTACTAACTCCAGACGAATACTACGACAAAGTGGACTTGGACATCACCAACAAAGAATGGGCAAAAAACCTCAGCTTCACAGAATGTAACCTTGTAAGTGGTTACCATATGGTATATTGTGGTAAAATTAGTTTGCAGTGGTTACCATATGGTATATAGTGGTAAAATTAGTTTCCAATGGTTCTTAACTTACTGTTCAACACTTATATGGCAAGTGCTCACCATATGATATACTGTGGTAAAATGATTTTGCAGTGGTTCTTCCCTTACTGTGATAACAAGCACTGCATCATGATTTGTGTCAACATCAAAGCAGAGAGATTTGAAGTACTCGACAGTCTCCGCCACAAAGATTTTGAAAAATAATACAAACCAATGGCAAAGAGGGTTGTCCAGTACGCAATCAACTACATGAAGACACAGTTTGCAGAGAAGACAGTAAAGTGGGAAAGGTTTACCTGGTTCAACCTCGAGAAGGTTACACAACCAGATGACAAGTCATGTGGGATGTACGTCATCAGGTGGATGAGACACTGGGAAGGTAAGTACAACAGTGCCCTGACCAAAGACTGGAAGAGGATTGATCTCATAAATGAAGAAAGGGAGTGCCTGATGTTGGACATCATTCTGGATGAGGACAATCTTGAACGGGATAGGATCATGAAAGAATCAACAAAGTACTGCAACATGAAGAACAAGAGGAAGAATTGAAAGAAAGGAGATGAAAATTCTATTATGGTTTGTGTTAAGTAGTAGGAGGGTATGAGACAACTTATTATGGTTTGTGTTAAGTAGTAGTAAGCTTTTGAGAACAAACTCACAATGTTCAGTAGCCACTTCATTCTAGTTAGTAGGATGGTATGAAACAACTTATTATGGTGTGTGTTATGACTAAATAAAACGTTCTGTTTTTTATTATGTTAGCAAATACTTAACATGTGTTCTTAATTCCCAAATTACCACATTTTACCACATGGTATGGCATGGTAAAATCAAACTACCACACTATACCACATGGTATGGAATGGTAAAATCAAATTACCACACTATACCATATGGTATGACATGGTAAAATCAAACTACCACACTATACCACATGGTATGGCATGGTAGAATCAAATTACCACACTATACCACATGGTATGGCATGGTAAAATCAAACTACCACACTATACCACATGGTATGGCATGGTAAAATCAAATTACCACACAATACCATATGGTATGGCATGGTAAAATCAATTATCACACAGAACCCTCACATTTAGCTTCCAAATTACCACATTTTACCACATGGTAATGCACTGTAAAATCAATTACCACACAGGACAACACATGCCACTTCCAAAATAGCATATTTTACCACATGGTATGGCACGGTAAAAATAAATTACAACACTATACCATATGGTATGACAAATATAAAATCAATTATCACACAAAACTTCCAAACTACCACACTATACCACATGGTATGTCATGGTAAAATCAATTATAAAACAGAACCTTCACATTTAACTTCCAAAATAGCACATTTTACCACCTGGTTTGACATGATAAAATCAAATTACCACATTATACCACATGGTATTACATGGTAAAATTAATTCAACAAGACAAGAAAAATATCCAACAAAACCAAAACCAATCCAAAAGAACAAAATAGCTTCAACAACTTAACCAGCTTCAACCATTCATTCAAATAATCCTCTAAGAAAACTGTTACAGCTTCAGCCTTAAACTTTCTTCAACAGCCTTCAAATTCTCCTCCTCAAGCCTGCTAGTTTTTCTCTTCTTCTTACTTACAGCCCTTGCAGCCTCCGCAATTGGAATTGGTCGTTTCGAAGGCTTGAATGAATCTTTTTTAGGCTTAAACCCCTTCACTTTTTGGACCGGTACATCATCTATACCAAGATAACAAGAACAAACTACAATCAATGACATATATATATATATATATATATATATATATATGGTTCAGGCTAGCGTACGTCAGTCGTACATTGTACGCCCGTCGAGTTTTACTATTTAGAGCAGGAATTAACCGAAATTTTGTGCATGATAATATACCCTAACCTCTAATGGATAAACCCCAGTCCCTAATTCTCTAACACAAGCCACGAGATTCATTTAATCTAAAAAATAATAACCGACGGTTCTGATTCAGCGAAATATATTGAAGTGCAATAACCAAGTGTGAACACAGGTGTACAGCGTACGACTGACGTACGCTAGCCTTTGCCATATATATATATATATATGGCGAGTTCTATGGTACCCTGGGTGAAATCCGGGGTACCGCATACCTTGAGTATGAAAACACTATCTAGACCTTGAATTGACCGATCTTTTGGACATGATACTATACTCTAACACTTAAAGATCAAAATCTAGGTGTTAACTCTCCCAATCTTATACTCCAAGATCAATTTAATTAGAAATAATAATCGAAGTTATGATTCATCCAAATATAGGCACAAAAAGGAATGCACCATCTTAGGGTTTATAGATTATGATTTAGATAATTATTACCTAGGGTTCACTCATTAAGGGTTAGGGTATAATATCAGACACAAAAATTCTGGTAATTCGAGGTCTAGATAGAGTTTCCATACTCGAGGTATGCGGCACCCCGGATTTCACCCGGGGTATATATATAATCATTCTCCTCAAAAAATTGCATATATCAGAACACAAAACTCTAAACAATTAAAAACTTACTGTCACCGTTAGAAGACGTGCTTGTTCCAACCGGTTCATTAATCGATAGGGCTTCACACTTTTTGATCAAATTAGTCATGAAGGCCATGGCTGATTTATGCAAATCATCATCCATTGAAACCCTGCTGATCATTGATGCAGAAACAGCTGACAGATTGAAAAGACGAGAACGGTATTTCGATGGACTATCAGTAGACGGAACTTCAAAAGAAAAGTTCCCTCCAGTTTTTGCTGCTCTTGTCCACCGCTTCAAAATCAAACTGCTAGGAATGTGCTGGAACTTCAGATTGCATGTTGTAGACCACAACATATCATATCCCTTAATTTGATGCTTACAGATCAAACCACTTGACTCCCACACTTGATTTCACCGTTATCAAAATCAACCTTCAACACCCTACTATCCAACCTAGTAAGGTCATCCTCCAATATGAAGACATCAAACATTCCTACATGTCCTTCTGGTTCTATCTCTGTATTTGAAAAAATATTATACGCAAGAGATTCCTAGTACTGATCCAGGAAAAACTTGAATATCTTCGGCGTATACACATTAGCAACTTGCTTCACAATAGGGCTAGTAGAAAACCGAGAATCAGCCAACCTAGATAAGGCATAGTACTCTTCTTGTTCTTCAGCATCCCTCTTATTATCCAGCATCCTCTCAAAGTGCACAAAGAATCTACTAACGCCAAACTCTGACTGCAAGTAATGTCGAATATTACTATTGCAGCACTCACTTAGCTGGGTACTCTTCATTCCTGCACCAAAATAATTATTCACCCAGGCTGAAGACCACTTCTTCCTGACTTTGTAAATGCCCTGTAACCAACTGTGTCCCAAAGGTCCCTTCCCAGGAAAACACTTCTCAATCATCTTCTTCCAATTATACTCAAAATCATCCTCATCATCATCATTATACATCAAATAACTAAGCTCACGAAGGAAGTCAGAGTCACACAAACTTCCCAGATTAACAACTGCATTCTGAGCAATATGCCATGTACACAACCCATGAAAACAATCTGGGAAAACAGACCTTATACCAGCAGCAATTGCAGCAGCCTGGTCAGTAAACATTGATAACGGTCTCACACCTCCCATGCATTTCAAAAACTGATCGAAAAGCCATTCAAATGTTGCCGTTGTTTCATCATATAGAAGAGCAGCTGCAAAGACAGTCAGTTGGTGATGATTGTTGAAACCAACAAAAAAAGCTACAAAACATAAGAAAATGTGAGTAAAAACAATTCTACCAACACATACCATGTGGTAAAAGGTACGAATAACAATAATACCAACCCGTACCATATGGTAAAGACTTCTAAGAACAAAAAAAAAAACAATCCATACCAGACCATACCATATAGTACAGACTTCTAACAACGCAAAAACCACCTCAAATAACCTTGTTACCAACCCATACTATATGGTAAAAGACTTTTAAGAACAAAAACACAATCCATACCAACCCATACCATATAGTACAGACTTCTAACAACGCAAAAACCACCTCAAATAACCTTGTTACCAACACATACCATATGGTAAAATACTTTTAAGAACATAAAAGCAATCCATACCAACCCATACCATATGGTACAGACTTTTAAGAACAAAATAACCATGATACAGAATGATAATAATAATAATAATCATACAAACTCACAAAGACAATAATAAACAACAAACTAGAAAACATACCTAGTGGCCGATACCTTTTGTTAGTCCGGAAAGTAGTATCAAAACTAATTGAATCACCAAAATAATGATAATCCATCCTCATCTTCCCATTTGCCCAAAAAATACTAGCAATGTTCTCTTCAACATCAACCTCCACCTCATGAAAGAACCCAGGATCCAGCTGTGTTTGACGTCTAAAGTATTCAAGCAATGCAGTCGCATCACCATACTCCATTGATAACGTCCTCACCGTTCGCAGATGGTTCTTCAAATCATTCTTTGTGAACCCAACAAACTTCCGACCACCACCAGCCCTACTAATTGCATTATACAAAGAATTCACACCAATACCAGCAGCATCATTCACCTCTGCCAACATCTTATACACAGGAGCCATTCGTCTGTTGGATCTCACATAGTGACGCAGAGACTCAGGAATCATGTCATGATTGTGCACATTATACCAACGATAGATCTTGTAGCATTTAAACTCTTTAAACCACCTCAGTCGTATATAAGCACCATTACATCCACCCCTGAGTTCTGGAACATTACGAACACGAACATTCGTATCAACAACACCTGCATTATCAGGGTTATTCTCGCTACCTCTTCTCCAACCTTCCTTATTGCAACAATACTTGATATAATATACAGCTGAAGAACCACCATTGAGCTTCGGACACGCTGATTGATTATAAATCCTCACACCAAAACCTTCATGATTCCCATAATCCACATAGAAATTGTATGCATCATCCGGTGTATTAAACTGTAAGTCCTTCCAAGAATCACGAAGAGTAGGATCTATACCATTGAAACCTATAAACATTATGAAGCAACATATTAAATATGTACAATTATAATACCACCATGGTATGATATGGTAAAATGAATTTCATGCCACAACAGAATCACATCTCATCACATTACCACACTATACCACATGGTATAGCATGGTAAAACCAAATTACCACACTATACCACATGGTATGACATGGTAAAATCACTTACAGCAGCAACAAAAATCCCAAAAACACACACTATACCACAAACTATACATGATAACATCAAATTACCATATTTTACCACATGGTATGACATGGTAAAATCAATTATCACACATAACCCCACCTTTAACTTGAAACTACCACACTATACCACATGGTAAGGCATGGTAAAATCAAATTACCATATTTTACCACATGGTATGACATGGTAAAATCAATTATCACACATAACCCCACCTTTAACTTGAAACTACCACACTATACCACATGGTAAGGCATGGTAAAATCAAATTACGACACTATACCGATGATTCCAACCATGGTACAAGTAATTACCACCATGGTATGATATGGTAAAACTTAAATACAGAGCACAATAACATCACAACACAACACTATATTATCACCTCTCATCGTATACCAGTAATTACCACCATGGTACCATATGGTATCTAACACATTCAAACTTCAATAAACAAACAAATTTGTATATCTTACCTCCTGATTCACCAGAGTTAGCTGAATGACCAAATCCAAGATCGATAGATGAAGAAGCAGTTCCAACAACGCTAGATGAAGAACCAGATCCTACAACGCTGGTTGAAGATCTGCAAATGGAACAACATCGCCACAATTTACGTAACTCATCTCACCAGAATACTACAAAAAACCCAAAACAGAAAGAACATAACACATGAACAAGCTCGATTAGCTAAACAGAACACACAAAAGAAACTCAGAGAAAGTAAATTCTACAAAACCTACAACGAAACCAGAGAAACTCAAACACGCTCGATTAGCTAAACATGAACAAGCTCGAATAGCAGCAATGAAAAACCTCCAACGAAACCAGAGATCGTCAAAACGCTCAACGAAACCAAAGATAAACAGAAAACTCGATTAGCTAAACAGGAAGAATAAAAAAAAACAAATATCTAACCTCGCCGTCGATCAATTATGGAGAATCAGAAAGCTCGATTCGATTAGCTGCTACTCGCAGTTTCCATCGCCGTCAATCAATTATGGAGAATCAGAAAAGATTCGCCGTCACCTGTTTCTCAGCTGCTGCTCGCAGCTTTCTCTCTCCAAAAACCGAATTCAATTCGCGCACACGTCGATCAATTAGGGAGAATCATAAACCTCGATTCGATTAGCTGCTGCTCGTCGATCAATTATGGAGAATCGCCGTCCCCTATTTCTCAGCTGCTGCTCGCAGTTTCCCCCTCCAAAATCCGAATCCAACTCGCGCATAGAAAAAGATCCGCAATGGACAAAAGAGGGAAGTCGTTAATTCAAATTTCGTACAAAATTGCCCTTGACCATCACCGCATCAACCACAGCCACACGATCAGCCCGACCCAGATCTACGGTCCTAAGGTGGTTACTCACGGGTGAGTAACATAGGGTTACTCACACTATCCCAAGCCCTCGGTTAAGTCTTTATAATCTCTTGTTTGCGCAGTCTTCCTTATGTGTCTTTTGTCTTTTGTTTTCCTTTTAAGTCAGCCATGGTTTATGCTTTTGCTCTGACCTACTCTGGAGTACACTTCCATGAGCCTGTCCTTGCCAATTATCATCGCCATACTCAGTCTTTTGCAAACCGTCCCATCAACCCTTCCACCATTATTCATCTCCCTGATTTTGTGCCCCTAGGGTTAGATGTGATGCCCTTCACTCAGAACCTAGACTGGGAGTTTCTCCTGACGCCTGACGCATCCTCCACTCTCATCTGCCCGAAGCTGTTAGGGTATTTTTTTTCAAATATTCGGTATTTTGGTCTTCAAACTCGTACCCTCAGCTCTCTTGTTCATGGTCATATGATGACTCTCCCGCTTCCCGACATCTATCGTCTTCTCAATATTCCTGCTTTTGGTGAAGCCCTTGCTCATCCCGATGAACTTCCCTTGTTCAATTTTGATGTTGCTACGGAGGTTGTTCATCTTACTGGCCATGAACCAGATCAAGATCTTACTTTTTCTTCTGCCCTTTTGCCTCCTTCCCTGTAAGCCTTTCATTACATTCTCGCCAGGGTATTTCTTCCTCGTACTATCTTCCTCGATCGCGTTATTCCACTTGCTTATGGATCCTAGCCCACGCTGTTGCTGCTGTTCTGTTGGATTTCTCTCATCTGTTTTTTGGAGCTCTTCTCCCTTTCATTGATCATATCTTCCATGCTCCTCACCCGTTTGGTGCTATGATTACCAGCCTGATGCTAGCCCTGCCTCTGAATCTCTCAGCTTATCGCACTGAATCTCCTACCTTATGGCTAAATGCAAATGATGTTCTAGAAGAAATCGGGATTGCGATTGAGGGGGAGGATCCCTTCATACATTGGATCATCAGTGACTCAGAGGAAGATGAAGAGGTTGAAGCTGAGGAAGCACCTGAAGAAGCTCAAGAAAATGAAAATAAGGCTCTTGTTCCTCTGTCGTCTTTCGCAGCTGCTCTTCAAGATCTCTATGGCACTGATTCTGAACCAGACTCTCATGTTGCCTATCAGTCAGATGTCAAGTCATCTAGTGACAGTTCTGATCCTTGATTTTTTTAGAGTCTTGTTTTGTGAGGTGTTGTTTTTGCTTATAGTTGTGTCTTGAACTCAGGGGGAGTCTTATGTTCTGTGGTGAATGATTGCTGAGGAGGATTTGTGTTGAATTTCTTTTGGTTAAGAAGGATTCTTGTTATGAATGTTTGCTCAGCTGGCTCTTGGCATATTGTTCTCTTTTCATTAACTACTGATTACTGTACGGAAAAGACTATTTTATGTATGCAGGGGAAAGGCAATCGACAATATCCAACTTAGGGGGAGATTGTAGGATTTATCAAGAAGATCAAGTCAGAGATTGCCTCTCATGATCGTTGCTCAATTTCAGCAGCCGCAAAAGGAAACAACAGCCTGCCATTAGAAAGTTTCCTTTTTCTTGATTCCAACGGCTAGCTTCATGGGAGGGAATATATACCAATGTTTCTACTTCTGCTAAGATCACTTTGTAAAAGGCTTGCAGTGGTAGAGGGCTGAGCTAGGAGGTTACAAAGGGTTGAAAAAAGCTTAGGTATAGGTTCTGCTTTTGTCAAGGCTGAACAGATCAAGGGTCATCTGGTTTGTTTTTCATATCTCTGTATTTGTGTTTGTCTTTGCTTGTCTTTCATTATTCAAAATCAAAATAAACAAGGGTCTCCCGGACCATATTCTGGTACATGGAAGTAAACCATTGCACTTGGGCGAACCACGTTAAAAACGTCATGTCTTGTTTATGTCTCTGCACTTTCTTCCATTTGCTGTGTTCTTCCTCTGTGTTTTTCGTGGATACTCTGGCTATGGAAACTCTATTTCTGAACCATTAATTAAAGCGCAGTATCTGATTTCGTCTTCATAAGAGATTATTAAAAACTGGGCCTTGAGCCTACTTGTAAATCGCTACTGCTTCTCCCTTTTTAGCCTGGTTAAAACCGGCTTTTTCGTTGGGCTTATTTATTCTTTTAGCCCATTTGGTCCGAAACTGAAAATAGCAGAGAAGTTTTCATTCCACTGTCTTCTTCCTTCCATCCTATCGAACCAAAAATCCTAATTCCCAATTCAGCAGAACCCTCTGTACAATTTCTCCTCCTCTTCTTCTTTCATTGCCCGCTGCCTCCTCCAATCGCATCAACGAAGACCGCGTTTCCCCTCAAATCACAAAAACCTTCTCTCTTCTACTGCCTTGCTAGTAGGGCTGGGAAAATAGACCAGACCGTTAGAAAAACCATGATCCAAACCGTACCGCACAGTTTGGTCCGGACTGTAGACCGTTAAGTATGGTCTGGTCTGGTCCACGGTCTGTATTATTTTATGTTTTGATCTCTTGGTCTGGTCTTGTCTAGACCGCGGTTTACCAGACCAAACCGTGCATCCAACCGACTTGTCAATACGTGTTAACAGCCCATTCGACCACTCTCTCAACTCCCACAACGACATCCAAGTCTCAACCTTAGTTTTGTGAGTCTCATCCCTCCTTCATTCACAACCACATTTAACCAGAGAGTAGAGATAATCGTGTCTCCATATGACATTATGTTAATGTTTATGACGTTATGGTGCAAGTTGTGATGCTTTTACTTTGTATCTTTGTTATGTACTAAGATTTAGGGTATCAAAATTATTCATGCATGTTAAGATTAATGTTTTAAGGAAAATAACAATTGTTTTTTTGGTTATTGGTTCAATTTTTTGTGTGGTTGACTAAACAAATTATTCATTTTTCGTTGAGTGTGGTCTATCTGGACCAGACCAGACCGAACCAGACCGCACAGGCGTGGTCTGGACCGGACCGTATAGTCTGTGGTCTGGTTTGTGGTCTATACTTCAGCCTCTCGGTCAGGACCATAGACCGTATATATGGTCTGGTCTGGACAAGACCGCACCGTTTCCCAGCCCTCTTGCTAGATCGCGTTTCCTCTTAGTTACGTTTAGTATACATCTCTTTTCACTAGCTTATAACCCGACCCATTGGTTGGAATGTTCATATTTGATTATTTGTAATTTTATGTTAAGTTTAAGCCTATCAACCCATTTAATTTTTTGACAATCTTTCGATCGAGATGATACATAAAGAAATAAAATATAGGTCGAATACTCGAAGAAATGCCATCATCATTTAAGAATATAAAATATAAAAATGTATCATGGATTTCATTTTCATAATGATAATATTATATTGGTTAGTTGATAAAGATAGAATATAAAATCTCAATGGAATTACCACACGACCCATATATAGTTTGAAACTGAATCTAAAACCTCAGAATCCTACAAAAACGCTTCAATGCTCTCCTTTTAGGAACAACATGCCACTAATAAAAAAGATATAGAGAGTTGTTGGTTCAAGTCAACAATATACTACAAACTAAGCTAAGAGGGAACCATCAAAACTTGAGAGCAAACGACAAAATTAGGGTTACCTCCAATATACTAATAGACTTGATCAAAGTCATAAGACATAAAATTAGACACTCATTTTCTATCAGTTTCAGTAGGTTGAATAAAGATTCGACCTAAATCAGTAAATCAATCAAGGATTTCTCGTTTTAAGATAGAGATAGGTTGTGGTAGCTGCAAAAACCATAAACCTAAAGAGACAATAGCCACCACTCTCCGTTGAACGACCAAATTTTTATCCACTATATCTTTAATCTCAAGAGGCATATGTATCAACCAAACAACTCCATTTCTGCTACTTTGATGGACCTTCTCTCCGTGACCCTCAATTTCTCTTCCAATTGGGGTTCTTGTCAACTCACTCTTCAACTCCTCAATCTTCTTCTTGTGTTTGCCAACTCATCTTCCTCGGGGAAGTTGTAATAAGTTCGCTAAAACCAACTCTCTGCTACTTGGATGGACCTTCTCTTCGTGACCCTCAATTTCTCTTCCAATTGGGGTTCTTGTCAACTCGCTCTTCAACTCCTCAATCTTTTTCTTGTGTTTGCCAACTCATCTTCCTCGGGGCAGTTGTAATAAGTTTGCTAAAACCAACACTCATATCCAGTTCCATGAATATGTTCATCTCCCCCTTGTCTGCCTTCACCCGCTTCAGTCCACTTCCATGCCCTTCAATAACCTCTCCATTTTCATTACTATCCTCATCATCTCTCACTTCTCTCTCAATAATTGCTCCAATTTCGCTTCAATGTCTTTCAACACCCTCCTCAATTCATTCACTACCCTCTCCAACTCCCTCTTCTCTGCCTTCACCTGCTGCAGTGGAACTTTACCTGTTACCAAATCCAAACACAATTTCTTCCCCCCCCCCTCCCCCACCACCACCACTTTCATTCTCAAACTCACTTCCAACTCTTCTACTCCAAGTTCAAATTTATAACTACTTGATTGAACTCCATTCTATTCGTCATGGATTGATATCGGATTTGAAATTTTCTATTTGCCCAACATAAATCCCCAAAATAAAACTGTCGTGCCAAGAGAAATCGGAAGATTAATTTTCAAATGCGCCCTTGTACTGGGAAGTGAAAGGGCCAAATTATTGCACGATGGAGGGACTTTCAGAGTAAGTATAAAGAGATAAGAATAAAAATGAAAAAGCACAAAATTTAAATTTGAATTGAGAAATGCAATGGCACAACACGTAGTAAAAGAAATAGTTTCTTCCATGTTAGCCAATTACAAAATTACCTAAACGAAAATTAAGGAGAGCATGAATAGTGGGCTTATTGATCATGATGTAAAAGTCATTCACTTTCCAGAGTTTAACTTAGTGCATGTTTTGCATTCAAACAAAAATAACAAATTTATTTAGTGTAATTGGTTATGATCTTTGTCTTTGTTTGAAGAGACCCGGGTTCAAATCTTGATATTGATATTTTTTTATTTGAAATAAATAATTAATTGTAAAGACAAAAAATTTTCTTTCTACTTTCACTCACCATATATTAATCGAGGATTGAAAACAAAAAGTACCAAAATAATTTATCTCTGAACTTCATAAGTAGATAATCAATTACATTATGAGGACGAATTCAATTGAACTTTAGAACAAAATACAGATTCAACAAACACTTAATATAACGACAGGTGAGTAATAAACAAATATAACCTTCCTTCGGGACGGGATACGGTGACAACCCCTAAAGGGGTTGTCAGATTCACAACCAAGGGTATTTTGGGTATGCAAATAAGGAATATATTAATTACCTCTTTTGTATTAATTATATTGGAAATTAAAAACCCATATTAAATACAATTTTTTTGAAATTTAAATCCTATACATTAATATCTCTATCTATCTATCTCTCTCTCTTCCTTTTCTCCAGCGGCCACTCCGAATCGACCGACAAACTTTTTCTCCGGCGAATTCTCTCCGACAGACTCCCTCCGGCAACCTGAAAAAATGTACCAGTGCGTTAAAAAGTGTACTAATCTATTTAGTCTACTGGTAATTAATATACCAGTGCTAGTGGTACGCTACCAGTACGTTAAAAAATGTACCAGTACTAGCGGTACCAGGAAAAAATGTACCAGTACTAGTGGTACGCTACCACTACCATATTGGTAGCGGTACCAGTAGAGAATAACACAACGCTACTAGCACTGGTAGTGGTACTAGCGGTACCAGTAATGAATAAAACAAAAAAAAGCAGATAGTAGTGGTACCAGATGATAGGGGAGCCACTGGTATTGGTACCAGTGAGTAGTGGTAGCGTACCAATAGCGCTAGTAGTAGAGACTAAAACAAAAAAATCAGATCTGGAAAAAAATAGGGATGAGGAAAGAGGGAGGCAGGAGGGAGGCAGGGGTGGTGGTGGGAGGAGGAAGGGGAGGGCTTTGAGGAAGGGGATTGAGGGAGGATCAATGAGGAGATGTGGTGGTTGGCGGTGGGAGGAGGAAGGGTGGCGGTGGGAGGAGGAAGGGGAGGGCTTTGAGGAAGGGGATTGAGGGATTGGTGGTGGGTGGGGTGCCGGGGGAGGAGGAGACAGGGAGCTTGGCCGGCGGTGAAGGTGGAGGGAGGGAAGAAGGGGAGGATGCGGGAGGGAGGGTGTCAGCGGACGGTGATGTTTACGGGGGAGAGGGAGGATGAAGGAGTTAGGTTTTTTGTTCTTTTTATATGGTAGGGTTAATGATTGGGTGTGGTAAATTTTTACCCTTCCCAAAATATCCTTCATTTAATCTTAACCGTTAATTTAAAAAAAAAAAAAGAAAGAGACAAGAGAGAGAGTGTATTCAAGGGCTATGAAGTGGGTTGTGAATCTGACAAGGGGTTGTCACCGTACATCGTCCCCTTCCTCCGATGAGATCCATAAACAAACTAGAGAAACCAAATAACCAACAAATATAACCTTCCTCCAAAGAGATCCATAAACAAACTAGAGAAACCAAATAACCAACAAATATAACCTTCCTCCAAAGAGATCCATAAACAAACTAGAGAAGCCAAATAACCAACATCCACACATAATCATGCATCACGATCATAATCAGTTCACAAAGGCACAACGTTTCCTAATCTCCCCTTCGTTTCCTGTGAGAACACCAATCCCACCCATCTTCACCATTGATTTACCAAAATCCCTACCAAAAGTGGCCTTGACAGGAGAGGTGGACTGGCGTTTGACATAAGCTAGAGTTACAGGATCATTAAGAAGTGCTGCATCAGAGGTAAGGAGACCTCTGTTTTGCCTTACAGCTTTGTAGAAATGTGCATCAGAAATCGTGGAACTTCCTTGGTCCAGCTCAAGAACTGGGCCGCCGCCACCAGGCTTGCATTTCTTCTTCAGTTCTGAGGCAAAGGTTGGATCCAGGGCCGGGTCGGTATCGCTTCTCCCGGTGAAGTTGTATAGTCTATCGTTGATCACGAAACAACTTGTAACGCCAATGGTGTGCGCCCCTGAAAGTAACAGGATAAGAAAAATCGCTTTTAAGTAAATGGTATAAGATCTAGTTCTATAAAAACAAATCCTGTGATTTATTGAAGTGGTGGCATCTACAATTTTTTTCATGAAAATATTATAGATGTTAGATAGTGCAAATGATATTTGAGATTATACGAGAACTTCCCACGCACCCATAACAAATGAAATTATACTGTCTATGGAAAATTCCCCGTTAAACGTACAACTAAGACATGTAATGTTTACTTTAAAGACTGAACGAGACTCTAATTTTAAACATAACTATCAATTGTAATAGGAATTCATTAATGATACCAAAGGGTTTAGCATGTAAAAAAATTTGAAACCCATTGACACATAAACTAGGAATTATTTTAACTATTTTTACCTGACAAAACAACCAAGTCTTTCTTAGTTAAACCCTTCAATGCAAAGTTTTGTTTCAGCTGAGCTATGTTGAAATTCGAGGATGGTAAATTTTCGTCTGCCTCCTTGCTAAGTGAGATTCTTCCATCTCTACGTCCAGTTTCCACTTTCCAAGATGATCCACCCGTCTGAAAGTAGAGTAAAAAAAAAAAAAACACAAAACATACGTAAATAAAACATTTATAAAAAAAAAATACAGTAATTCGAAGGATGAGACTAGAACAATACCAGTCGAACCGCATCACGAGCAGCCAATGCCAATATATCGGCACAAGAAACCACACCGGGACAACTCTTCTCAATCGCAGACTTCACATCATCGATCACGTCGTACCCTCTCAAGCTGAAGTTGGACGATGCATCTTTCTCTGCGTCACCTTCCTCTGCTGCATCCAAAAGCACCGAAGCCTCACATCCCTTCAAAAATGCACATTATAACGTCGTCATTTGCATTATATATATAATGTCAAGAACGTCTTCGATCTGTTGTGATAATTAACAACCTGTAACTTTTAGCAACTTACTCTAACGAAGCAGTCATGGAAATGGAGCCTGAGCAATGCAGCAGCAATGGATCCGTCCTTGGAGATGGCCTTGCGAATAGTCTTAAGCGCTATGGTCTCTGCTTCAGGGCAGCTCTCATCGTAGAAACCAGTTTGCAGACCGGCTCCACTGGCCCGGTTCAGCCCTGAAATAGCGAGAAGAACTAGCTGAATGAAGAAAATCGACACAAGCCTTGTCTGAACCGCCATATTATTATTATTCTCTCTCTCTCTATGATGAAAGGCAGCAGCTAATTAGGTGTTAGTGGTTGCGATGAAAGAGTTAGTTGTGCTGCTGTTTATATAGTTCAGTGGAACCAACTTATTCGTGCAATATTTATATCATATTATATTGTATATGGGAACAGGTCAAACAGTATTGTATCGCTGCTTCACAGGTCAAACAAACAAATGGGGCCAAGATCAGCAATCCGAAGGCCGAAGGTCAGAAGGAGTATTGGCATTTAGCTTTTGTTTTCTTTCCGTTTTTTTTTTTTTTTTTTTTTTTGTTTCTCTTCCTGCATTGACTTCTTGAACAGCCGGCTCCTTGACTTCGTACACCTTGGATGCATGGCTTTATCAAAGAATACACCAAGTATGACAAGTGAAAGTAACCAACGTCGATATTGCTAAATTTGGCTCCATTATGGTGTGAGACGATCCTTGTAAAATTTGAACCAAGAATCCCTTCAAGTAAAATTTGATGTTATTGGCTTAATGCATTAAATTTAGTGCAAGATTTGAATTTAGGTGAGTTACCACTTAAATTAATTGTGTGGAATTTCATTTTGGATGAATGAGTGTTGTTTATAATTCTTTTGGCGTCTCATAAACCACTTTACAAGGCTTATAAATTGAGGTTCTAGGAGAAAAAATGAATTCATCTTGTCAGTTTTCAAAATATGACATGTTGTGTGGCACCATAAATGGTCTGTATTTTTCTGAAATAAATTTGACCCACCTTATATAAAATCCTGAGTTCGCCCCTTTTTCTAGGGTTGAACAACATAAAACTATATATCTTTCTGAAGCTTCTTTGCAAATCTCATGAATTTCTTTTAATTTGTGATGCCCCCCCCCCCCCCCCCCCCCCCCTCTCCATAGGGCTCTTTTGTTTTTTGTTTTTAGTCTTTTACTTTTTTTTTATAAAACACCTGCATTATTTCATTAAGACGAAATAGTACAGGAATCAGCTTAAAGATGTGAAACAAGGAAAATAGAGGGCCTCAAAGCCCAAAACTCAGTTCAAGCCCAACCATAGGAAGTATGTGACATGATATGTGCTGCCTAGTTATTGGTCCGACCCGAGAAATAAACTGAAACCGGTCCAACACTATCCACCATTTCCTTGATTTCCTCACTCAGATGTCATTCTTCCAAGATCGAACAATCGTCTCACTCACTGAGGTCAAGCAATTAGAATCAACTTCTCCAAGCAAGAAATGATGCCTCTTTGCAATCTCCAGACCAAAACGGATCGCTGGCATCTCCACAACTTTCGGCAACCACTGTTCTGGCAGACGCCGCACCGCCGAAAGTGGAATCAAACTTGTCGATCCCGAACCACCACCCCGAGTCCAGTTCCACCTCCCTCAATGCAAGCAGCATCAACATTATCTTGAATTCAGCAGTCTTTGACGGCTTCCAGCAATACACCCTCTTCTCTGTAATCTCCTATTGCCCCTCATGATGCTCAAAGGACTCCTCCAACCATCTTTATGCATTCCCTAAGATTTCTCATTCTTCATATTCCCTCCTCCTATAGAGCCACCATCTATTCTTCACAGGTAAGACCTTCACCTTTACTGAAAAAACCATTTCAATAACTAGGTCTCCAAACCCTTCGCACCCACCCATAGTCAAAGAAATTATGCTTATGTCTTTCTCTTTGTCCGCAATAGGGCACATCCCTTAAGGGTCCTATCCATAATATTAGCTCCGTTAGGCAAAACATTCCTAATCCACTTCCATCCGAAGACTTTAACTTTGTGTGGAATGTTATGCCCCCAGAAACAATCCTATTTGATAGGACTGTACAACTCACCGTTGATTTCTTCCTATTTATCCATTCAATGGTGATAAACCAATTTCACTATGTAAGTTCCACGCTTCTTGATTCGAGCCTAATTTTATACTTTTTATCCTCGTTTCTCTTTAACATTTGTGGCAATTGAGCTCCAAAAGGGGTGGTTTTACGCTAGGTTTCTTGGGTTTCAATCTGTTTCAGAGTCTAACAGGGAAACCAATCCCGGATTCAAAAGTTGGAAGAAAAAGAGCAAAGACTGGGCAAAGAGAAGGAATCAGCCAGAGATCACGGTCCAGCATTGGAGTTCACGGTCGCCAAGACCGTGAACTGGAACCACAATCCGTGAACCGGAAAGCTTCCAGAGGGGTTTCTGAGGTTACTGACGCCAAGACAGTTCACGGTCGCTAAGACCGTGAACTGGAACCACAAACTGTGAACCCCAGAAGTTAAGCGATGCGTTTTGATGCAATCCACTGAGTTCACGGACACGTTCTGATATTCACGACCGTGAACTGGGCACGATCTCAGTATAAATGGAGAGTTGAAAGGAAGAAGAAGGAGAGCCCAAAGTGAGAGAAACCTTTTTCTTCTTAAAACGCTAGAGAGAGAAAGTCACGAACCAAAAGGGAGAAGAGGCTAGGATTTGCTCCAAGTGAAGATTTTGGAATCTCCTCTTCTTTGGGGGATCTCCAGAAGCGCAATGAGAGTTGGAGGCATCACAATGATGGTTTCTTCTTCCTCTTTTGTGTTCTTCCTTTGTCTAGCATTGAGAAGTTTCCCTTTTCACTTGGGTGTTGTAGAACCCTAACTACTATCTTGTAATTGATTGTGTGGATTGAATAATTGTGTGATGATGGTGTTTAATTTACGAATTAATATATTTTTCATGGTGATCGTGCATATTGTTTGCTTGGCAATCTATTGTGCTATTCTAACCTAGATTAGAGAGAAGCCCCCTTATCTTAAGAGGATCTAATTGAGTTGGGTTTTCTTAGGCATTCCATGCCTCTTAACTAGGTTAATGAAGAGCAACCCTCTACTTGAACTAGACACCTAGGTTAATTGTGATTATGCCGTTCAATCCTTGGTTTGAGGGAGAAGGTAAGTCAACCCTGAATTGCTTGGGCCAAGAGGGTTACAGTTGTAGTCTCTAATGCTTACCTTGGCCTAGCAATTGAGAGGATTGTTTCTAACCATTGATGCACCTCCTACAGGTCACAATTGCCTTGTCACACACCGGTTTCTTCGATCCCACGGTTCATGGTAGTTAGTTAGGGGGGAGCAACACCCGATTGAAGCTTCTCACCAAGAGTTTTCCAACCATTTACTTTTCAAAGTCTTGCTTTTAAATTGTAGATTGTAGAGATTTCACCAAACAACAATCTGCTAGATAATGTTTCAAACAATCGAAGTAGGGGTACATGGGCCGGCCCAGGTTGATATTTAAACATACTTGCCCTATATTGCACTCATCTAAGGTTTATACTTGGGCCTTAGGTGGGATTTTATTGTGATAGTCGGAGCGAGTCACTTCTCCAGTCTCCAAACAAGACGATCTTCACGGGGCTGTCTTGGTTTAGGGACTTTCCGAATTGGAATGTAATCTTGAGGGTTCAAGTGTGCCTGTAGGATATTGAGCTTCCATTGTCTTGATTCCAGATCCATAAGTTCATTGACAGACGTAGTATCACCCACCTGTGAGACATGTGAGGTCACTTTGTGGTTTTCTGCAGAGGGTACCCATCTATCTTGCCATATGCAATCTTGCACCCGTTGCCAATCTTCCATCTCATACCTTCTTTCACCAAACCCTAAGCTGCCATTAAGCTCCTCAACACGTTGCTAGGATTATACCCCATCTCCGCTTCCAGAATGCTGCATGTTGGAAAATACTTAGCCTTTAAAGACTTTGGAAACAAAAGTAGTGGGATTCTGGGCCATATTCCACACTTGTTTACCTATCATGGCAAGTTAAACTCGTGCAAGCATTTGAACCCCATTCCGCCGTTAGAATTCCTACGTCACAATTCTTTACACCAAATCCAATGCGTTCTCTTCTCACTGTTCTGTTGTCCCCGCCAAAAATTAGAGAGAAAGCTCTCCATGAATAACATTAAGAGGAACCAATAAAACTTGCATTGCATAAGTGGTTTGGGCTTGGGCAACCACATTAATCAGAACCTCCTTTCCTCCATAGGACAATAGATTACTCTTCCAAAGTTTGACTTTTTTTCCTCACACGGTTCATAAGGTAGCTATAGATTGTCTTCTTTTGTCTCCCAACCACTGTAGGTAGCCCAGATATTTGGAGTGGAAATGTACTATCTTCAATCCCATAATAGTAGCAATTTCCTCCCTGATCCCATATGTTACATTCGGGCTAAAAGAATTTTTTTTATTTTAGTAGATTGACTTTTTGGCCTGATTCTTCTTCATAAATAAGTAGGATGTCTCTTAGGCTTTCACATTCCTGTCGAGTAGCCTTGGACCTTGGTAAAGAGAACACTTTCATCAACAAACAGTAAGTGAGAAATAGAGGGAGCTCTCCCTTTCACCTTAATCCCTTCTATATTATTTTCTCGTTCTGCCTGCTGAATCAAAGTAGACAACCCTTCTGCAATGAAAAGAAATAGATAAGGGGAGATGAGACCCCCTGGTAAGTCCCCTTATATAATAGAAACCTATGTTTGATGACCATTAACTAAGATATAAAAGGATACTATAGTGACACATTTCATAATTAGGGCCACCCATTGATCTGCGAAACATAGCTTCTTCATAATAACCTTTAGAAAAGCCTATTCCACTCTATCATAAGCTTTTGCGATATCTAACTTGTAGACATAAACTCTTTCTTCCCCTGCGTTCTGCCTTTCATAGAATGAAAGCACTCAAAAGCCACCATCACGTTATCAGTGATCAGCCTACCAAGTATGAAAGCACTCTAGTACTCAGAGATCACAACATTTAACATTCCTTTTAGCCTATTGGCCAGTGTTTTAGAGAAAATCTTGTAATGAACTTTACAAACGCGTACGACAATAGACTCTCTCGAGCTGCGAGAGTTTCGGAGAGGAAAGGCGGCGATAAACCCTAGGCCCTAGGGTTTTACCTCTATTCTTCAGGTTGATATTATCTATCGTGAAGATTGTCCATTGTTTTTTTTTTTTTTTTGTATTTTACTTTTCTGTTAACCTATCCGCATTAGAATATAATTGTTCACAAACTTTTCTCTACCTTAAAACTACTACATAAAACTTCTCCCTTGATATATAATTCATAGTGCTTTTTATTTAAGTTGTGAAGTGATGAGAGTGAGTTTGTGTGATAATTTTTAATGATTATTTATCATTATTATCATTAACGATAATTGTTTACGGAAAAAGATGTGGTACAAAACCCAATTATCCACCCTCAATCTCTTTCTCATGTAATGGCCTAGATTAATTTGCAACCAAAAAAAAATTACAGGGACAGACTGATAATTTCGTGGGCTTCTACCTCTTTTCTTTCTGAGCATCTTACTCGAAAACATATGAAAGAGAAGAGATAGCTGACCAGTCAAAGACTATTTTTTCTAATTTCCTAGTTTTCTTAATTGAATCATATATATAGCATTCATGTAACTCAGAATTTCAAAAGTTTTGCATAGAAAGAACAAATGGGGGATTTTTTCCAATAATAGCACGTTTAAAAAAAATTACAAAAATAGCAACCAGTCCATAAAATTTAAAAAAATAGCACCATTTTTTTGATCCACATCCATCAATTTTCCACGTACTTGTTTAATTACCTTGAATTGTTCTAGCAAAACCAACCACAAACTAAACTATCAGCTGTCACTAACTTATTAAAGCAATATTTTCTGCAAATTAAACTGCATATAATTAAACACAATTTATATTTTGTAGAGAGCTACATATCTCCTGCAAAAAAGAATCGTGCTTTATTACCTAATAACAACATAGACAAATAATGAAAGGAGCAGTTTAATTCATATTCCTCATTTGTGAACTGAATATATGAATCAATCCAAATAGTAATTTGTAAGAAAACAATCATGTCAAAATCAATCTTTAGTTAGGGATTCAATGCAGAAAAATTCACCTTAATGAAACAAACAAATGTCACCACAAACATGTAGAAATTAAAAAAACATCGAAATAGACAACCGAGAAACCACCATTATCATTTTATTTCTTCTTCGCGACCTTTATAAAATCCCAATTATGTTCCCTTCTACTTATAACCCCTTTGCTACCTACTAATTACTAACCAGATCATCATTGTATAGCTAGCTAGTAGTAGCATGTCAATCATGAACATAAAATATAATAAACAATCATCACAACTCTACTTTCCATTTCAACATTCAAGAAATCTGGTTGCAATAGACATTCAAGAAAAATGATCAATTATTCAACCAAAGGAGGTATGCCCTAAGTCCAACCAATAACCCTTCTAATTATATTTTATATACATGAAAGTATATGGCGACCCTTCTTAGTAAAAAAAAAAAAAGACGAAATATATTCACTCATCGAGAGTGGGAAAATTTACCATCCAGCAGTCATAATTTGGAAGAAATTAAGAAAAGAATGAGAAAAAGAGTATAACTCGGCCAGTCAACCGCAAACAATAACATATCGCTGAGAAAGTGAGACCAGTTGCCAGCTTCAGATCAAAGAGGAAGAGGGAGCAGTCGACAACCCTCGGCTTGGTTCACCTCATCTTCACAATAATCAGATTAACTTTTTTCATCAATAGGCAAAAATATGTTACAACTGCTCAAAATTTTGTCATCTCATCGTTGTCTCGTGTAATTTCTGCCTCCTATTCTCATACAAAGAAAACAAATCGTATGCATTACCATTTACTTCTCTATAAATTATGAGAATACAAATATTAGAAACCTCAAAAAATTTAGCAACTAATAAGAGGGTTTTGTTTATTTTTATGATGGTTGACATACTTTCTTGATTTCTTATTTTCAATGTTGAATTTTATTTCTAGAGAGAAAATCAAAATGGGGAAAGGGATAGAACCAGATTAAAATTTTGTATTAATAATTAATATATTTTCATTTAATAGAAATAAATAAGAAGTTTTTAAAAAAATAATAATTATTGCTCTATCAAGTTTATATTCAGACATTTTGTTATATAATTTATACTTGTTTTATTTGATAGGTATATACATAAGAAAGAAGTGAGTGTTTGATAGCAAAACACATATATGCATATCGTTCATTTCACAAAGTCGATTGATTGTCAAAAGTTTATTTTCTCTTAGACCATCGTTTATATTTTGTATTGAAAAATATTAATATTTATGTGTGTGCTTGTTTTTTTTTTCTTCATCAAAATGTAACTTATTGTTAAGTTTTAGTAAAAATGAGTAGAAAATTTACTTAATCAGCTTGGGTTAAACAAATACAATATATGTCACTCTCTGTTTCCATCTTTATAGTTCATTTAATCGAATTTTTTTTTATTACTTAGGTGTGTGCTTTTTGTTTAAATTTTTCCTAAAAAATTAACTTATTTTAATTTTAGTAAAAATGAGTAGAATTATTAAAAGAAGAGAGAGACAACTTCATAAATAGATCAATAAATAGTTTTTTGTTTGAAAAAAAATTGTCCACCTTGGAAACTTGTGCATTCACCAAGTGCTTATGTGGCAAGATGTTATTTTTGAATAGGCATAATATTTAGTATAGATAGATAGATAGATATAGAAGATTATATGTACTAACCTTGTTGTTATTCTCTCGTAGGTTGGAGACGACGTGGATATATACAACCAACAGTATTATTTGGATCAAGGACCTATTGATCCAAATGACTTGTACGACCAACCCAACCATCGTTCAAGGTATGTTTGGAACGATCATGAGGTACATACAATTCTTCATCATTTGTCTTTCTTTTATTTTGCTAATGTACTTAGTGGAATATAAAATAAATTTGATCGAATACATACAATTATTCATCATTTGTCTTTCTTTTAAATTCCAATAATATAATCGAATACATAGCGCCACTTACTTCGACTCTTTATAAAGAGATGCACGTCTAAGGAAATGGGGTTTTAAGCGATTATCATGATCCTCTCATTTCCTGGTAAAATCGGGTATTAAGAGATCCTCGGATCCCCCATTTTTCTGTCAAATGGCTGCGTTTCTAAGAAGATGTATACCTCTTCTAAGAGTCTAACGAGTGTTGCATTGTATTCAATTAAATTATTTAAAACAACCAATATGATTAAATTATTTACCAAACAACCAATGCGATTTATGTTTATGTGTACAAAATGAATTTTATTAATTTCAAATGTTTGAATATGTATGTATCCCTTAAAATTATTATTCATTTACAATGTTATTTATGTCAATTAATTGAGTATGTTTGTTTTATGATAATATGTATATATCTTGGAAAAAACCATCAATTATTTAAATTTGATTATTAATAATATAATTATAATAAAATTATGGTCGAAATTAAATCATTAATTTTAATTAATTTAGTTATAAGAAAAAACTATTACTAATATATCATAAATAAGGTGGAAATTTTTGCTATGAGGCACAACAAATACTCCGCTACAGGGGTACGGCCAATGTGCTCCCATGGAACCCAGTTATCTTCCCTTTTCTCAAAAGGGCACGGTTGGAGTCGATTAGGCATTTTGTAGGCATAAAAGTCGATCGCCAACTCATCACCGCATTGGTGGAGAGATGTTGAAAGGAGACACATTGTTTCAATTTCGCGAAGGAGAGTGCACCATCACGCTAAAGGACGTCGCCATCCTAACCCACCTGTCCATCGACGGCAAAGCGGTGTGTGTGAGTGATCATCCCCTTGAGGATCGTGACGATATGACCGGTTGGCAGCATTTCATCCATAGTGTTTTGGGGGTGAAAGTACCAATCAAGGGGAGCGTTGATACGATGTATCGCTTGCCACCATTGAGGAAACACCAAGTATTAATCACTTGGTTGACGAAGTATTTTAGGAACCATCACGATCCTGCCAAAAATGGGGTGACCCTAACCAAGGAAAGTCCGGAGCTAGAGAAGGAAAGATATGCTCGTGTCTATCTCATAGGCATGATCAGAGGAGTGTTCTTCTCCAAAAAAATTGAGCAATTTAATTAGCTGTGGATGGCTTAGGATCCTCCTTGGTAGTTGGGATGAGATGGGGGAGTTGAGTTGGGCATCCGTTTTCCTAGCTAATATCTACCACCATTTGTGCAATGCATCTCTCAAACCTGGTCCTGAATCATCAGCACCTTCAAGAGGGTCGCAGTTGTCTGCACTGACGTTGTTCTCTCCTTCTTCATCGGAGGGGTCACTAACTGGTGTTGGCAGGGCATCTTCCATCTAATCCAGCTCATGAAAGGCACCTTCATCAGCTCCATAATGGTAGTTGTGAAAACTACCGCTGCCTGATTGGAAGTTGTACTCGGGTTGGTTGACATAGCCCGGTTGAACTTCTTCTTCATATGATGGGAAAGATTGATGATGACCTTCACCTTGCTCTTGGTACTGAAAATAGGAATGAGGATCATGGTAACTTCGGTAGGGACGATCTCCATATAATTCACCTCCACCATGGATACCAGATGTTTGACCGTCTCCATAATGACCTCCAACGGCTACGATCGCCTCGGTGTAAACGAACATCTCGGCTTTGGAAAGATTGTTGGACCTCAAGAATTCGAGCATGGCATCTACTTCATCCTGAGTGGTTCTGAGATATTCCTCGTGCCACAACAACCCGCCTTCTCTGTTTGGATACCGATACACCATACGATCAACTCTTCTCGTGTCATCCATGCAAGTAACGTTAGTACACATTTGATAGAGGTCTTCAAGCATCGGTCTGGTAGCGACCTTTATTTTTCCGAAAATTTCCATCGACATAGGTGACCCCCTTTCCTGTCTTTTATTGGCAAAATCATCGATGAAAACTGCATGGGGAGGGTGCGGTTTTCATCTGTTATGCATCCCCACGTCTGTCAACCTGCATGGCAACATTTTGATGTCGGAAAAATGGGGACGACACACAAACCGCATCGGGGGGGGGGGGGGGGGCGGTTTGTATGTCGGCAAGGGCAAAACCGCATGTTGAGGTTGCGGTTTGTTTTGGAGAAACAAAACCGCATCCCTAACGTGCGGTTTTGCTAGGTCAGACCAAGAATCGCACCTAGGTCATGCGGTTCTGTTAGGTCAGACCTGAAACCGCATGCCTAAGATACGGTTTTGGCCCAAAACCTTAAACCGCACCTTGTGCGTGCAGTTCACAATCAAATCGCACCTTGGAGGTGCGTTTTTAAAAAAAGGGTGCTATTTTTGTAATTTCTGCAGGTTGGGTGCTATTTTTGTAATTTTTTTTAAAAAGGTGCTATTTCTGAAAAAATCCCCTAATTATGGCTTAAACAATGATATTCATTTTGCTATATTCTGAGCAAAGACAAATTTAACTCGTCAAAACAGGTGTTGGTTCTAGTATTATCACTGCCATATCAATCATATGATCATGATATGACAGTGGTATGATGACTCAACTCCTTCATTTTAACTTAATTTTTTTTAAAAGTTGTATAGAAATGACGCATTCATTAAGATCTACACAATTATGTCTATATTGTTATGTTTTATCAAACAAAAGACATCATGCTAACATCATATCATTTTTATATCATAGTATTATCATTACTATAATCTAGCCATGAGTTATATGGTGTCAAATGGGCATTTTTATCTCAATTTTCATTTATTTTTCCATCTCACAAAAGAAAAAAATATAATAAGAAAAAAATAAAAAAGAAATTTTGGTTGTGGTTGTCCACCACACCAATGGGGCATCCCCACGCTGGAGTTTCTCCCTTGATTGTCGAAGTAAAGCTCCCCCTCGTGACAACCTCCAGAGTGGGTGAGCCTTAGAGGTCCACTGTCGTCAAGAGATAGCTGACTCCGCCGGCTCCAATCGGACGTCCTCTTCTTCCTCTTTGTCTTCCGTAGCTGCAGTGGAGAAAACAAGATGAAGTAGTGAAAAAGACAAGATGAAGAAGAAGGAAGTTATTTTCATTTTCATTGAAACATTTTGACAGTTCTGTTTACACCATAAAATTTTTCATGTACCACATTGGTGAGTTACAAGATAATCAATGAGTTTATAAGTCCACACCTATTATAACAATTAATATTGTTTAAGTTGGGCCTTATGGATATTGATTTTAAGCCCAAGCCACTAAGTCTGGAGAGTGACATGCCGCCCAAGCGAATAGGGCCATATGCACGATTGAGAGGTCCATGCCGCCTCATGAGAGGGGCCATGGACACAAATAAAAAGGGTGTGGTGATGGAGCATTATAGCACTAGTGAATATGTCTCAAGAAGCAAGAAGACCACGACCCCCTTTGTGAGACACCACATGCTTATCAAAAGACTAGTGTGACACGAGATTCATAACAAGACCAGGTGAGGCAAGCTACACTCCAAGACCCCATGACGGTTACAAGAGAGGCCCATAGGCGGTTGAAGGAGTAACCACCACTTCGAGAAAGCAGGGAGCGGTTCTTTTTGGGAGTTATCCAAGAGGCGGTTTTCTACCGAAGAAGGTGGAGCGGTTCTTTGTAGCAGTTATCCAACAAGTGGTTTTCTATGGCAGTTACCTCATCGTGGCTATAAATAAGAGGAGGGGTGAACAGAGACAAAGGCCCCAAAACCAAACAACTGACACGCATGTCAAGTTTATCCGTTACCTTTTTTCTATCATGTAGCCATAGATATAGTTTGTAGTTTGGACAAATGTCACTGCTCTCCATCGCCTCAGTATGCCAAGCCATCACTATGACTTGGTGGTAAGATCTTCACATCAAAGTCTAATAACTTCGACTCAAAATTTCCACTTTGTTATTTTCTCTCTATTTTTTCTTATATAGCCATGATTGGATTTTATTTATTTATTAATATATATGATATTTATTTATATAAGATAACAAGGAGTGACAAACGTCACTGCTCTCCATCGCCTCTGGCAACAACTAATGCGCCAAAGGTGTACACCCACTGCCAAGTCCATTGATTAAAACATGCAAGCCATCCATATACCACATGCCTCTTTTGCTCCATGGAACATGATTCTCCATACATTAATTTTGAATCTTGTAGCTTACCAGTGGGTGGTATATGATCAGCATGTCTAGCCTTGGTGGCCTTGCATGGGGTCTCATGCTCATATGCTTTAGCCACATCACTTGACATGTCAAGACAACCATGGGTTTTCCTCTACCTTGGTTTCCTCATGGTTGAGACAATGTTACTCTCCTCATGTTGTTGGAGACTTTTGTCCAGTCTTGACAAGTTGGCGACCACCCATGTGGCCCACTTGACTTTGTCTTTCAACCTCCAAATCTTGTTGGCTCCTACCCTTAGCACACGACCATCCTTGGTTCTTTGTGAGGCCATGTCTGGTTTGTGCGTATGATACCTTCTTATGCATGCCCCTATGTCCATCATTCATGATTGATGGCATGTCCTTACTACTCATGGACATGGACTTGCCCCCTGTCCACACTTAGCCAAACTTGCGTACTTATCACAAGCATGTGTAGGTTGGAATTCTTTTAGATTCTTGGACATGCCCCCTACTCCATTATTCATGGTGGGTGACATGCCACCTCAGCAAAGAGGGCCATGTCCAACTAAAATCTAGAAGCATGTGCCGCCTCATGAAGAGGGCCATGTCCATCTAGAAATCGAGGAGCACATGCCGCCCCATGATCAAAACTAAATGACTGAAAAATTAACTACGTCTGGAAGAGGTACATGCGCTTCAAGGAGAAGCACGTGCCATCTCGATTCATAAGAAGAGACATGGACGCGAGACAAGATGAGACGTCCATGCTGAGTCAGGAGAAGGGGAACGGATGGGAGACAAGAGGCATTGGCATGATTGAAAAACTAAGTATGAGAAAGCCATGCCACCTCAAGAGAAGAGCCGTGTGCATTATTGGGAGATCCATGGCCGTGTCACGAGGGGGGGGGGGCATGGACGCAAGGCCGCGAATCACACTTCAAAGAAGATAAAGATATTCTAAGTGTGGAGAAGGACTTGTCGCTTTAACGAGGAGGGTCATGTCCCTCTAGAGATCGAGAAGGTCATGCCGTGTCACAGGATGGGCGACGAGCATGAATGAGAGGTCCATGGCTGCGAATGAAGAGGCCATGCCGCCTTATGACCAAATTCGAATGACCTAAAAATATTCTAAGTCTGGGAAGAACATGCCGCTTCACGAGAGGGGCCATGTGCACAATTGGGAGGTCCATGCCGCCTCATGAGACGGGCCATGGACACAAATAAAAAGGGTGTGGTAATGGAGCATTATATCACTAGTGAATATGTCTCAAGTGGCAAGAAGACCACGACCCCCTTTGTGAGACACCACATGCTTATCAAAAGACTAGCATGACACGAGATTCAAAACAAGACCAGGCGAGGCAAGCTACACTCCAAGACCCACGACGGTTAAAAGAGAGGCCCCTAGGCGGTTGAAGGAGTAACCACCACTCCGAGGAAGCAGGGAGCGGTTCTTTTTGGGAGTTATCCAAGAGGCGGTTTTCTACCGAAGAAGGGGGAGCGGTTCTTTGTAGTAGTTATCCAACAAGTGGTTTTCTATGGCGATTACCTCCTCGTGGCTATAAATAAGAGGAGGGGTGAACAGAGACAAAGGCTCCAAAACCAAACAACTGACACACATGTCAAGTTTATCCTTTACCTTTTCTCTATCATGTAGTCATAGATGTAGTTCGTAATTTGGAGCTCTCGTTGAACCTCCATAGGAGTAGGAGTAATTTAATTTAGATTTGTTCCTAAAACCCATCAATCAAACAACCCTCGTTCGAACTTTGTTTGAAGAGGTGTGAGTCGTGTCTTAGTAATCGTTGTCCAAAGAAGTCAAAGGTGCAATCAATCTCAATTCAACGCAAGAAGTTTTCTCGCCGGAAAACAAGTTCTTTCAAATATGTTGAAGAAGAAGCAGTGGATCTTTTTAATATTTCTTTGGGTTAATACCCTAATTTGGCCCAAAGTTTAGCGTTAGTGACAGATTTGGCCCCATTTTTTAAATAAGACGTTTATGACCTATTTTTTAAATTATTGGACAAATTTGGCATATAGTAATGTTTGACCGACAGAATTAACGGTCAAACATTTAGCCCGTTAATGACTCAGCTTTCACCGGTGACTAGACTCATCCACTTCATTTGAAAATTAAATAAAAACAAAACAAAAGGGAATGGTCCAACACAACAAAACTTTCCCTTTAATTCCTTATCCCCTTTCTTCTTCTTCGTCGTCTCCTCCTCACCCAGCCTGATCGAGACTCCAAACAGAATCGAGGCAAGCCCGATGGCGACCCCGACCTAGGGAAGACAGTCAGGTTGAACTCCGACGACGATCACCGCCACTCCTACTCCTCTGAATCCCATGCGCATTGTCCGACTTCTGCTGGCTTCCATCGTTTGGCGGTGAGATAGCTCGACGGCGGAGATCCCCTGAGGAGAGGAGTTTGCGGCGGAGACGACGGGCGGAGGAAGAGACTGAGAAAGCCAATCTAGTCTCTATAGCAAGTGGAGCCGGAGGGGGAGCATACTATATGGGCGAATATCTGTTCACGGGAGAGAAAGCTAAAAGGGGGAAAAAGTTCTGAAATAGCACCGGCTCCAGTAGAAATTTCTCGATTTCGAAATGTATCGAAGCCCTGGGTAGTAAAAAAAAGCGGAATACTGTATTTCCAGGATTGGATTTCATATTCGAATGAGATGGGGGATATGTGGAATGATGATGGGATGTCATAATAGTCGTTGAGAATCATATGTGGGTGTGGTACGTGAACTGCAGGTTTTTCCCGACGGCAGGCCTTTTTTCCCCCGCCGATGGCGTCAACGGCTATGCTCGCGAACTGCGGATAGAAGTGGTCATCGTGGGGTCGAAGTCCAAGTCGCAAATCGTGTGGGCGGGGATGATCTCGGAAATCCCCAACTGTTTCGTCATCTCCGGCGCGGTCGTTGTGGGGAGCCTTTGAAGCTGTAGTGACTTCCTCGGACGCGGTGCGGCGCCGGCTGGACGGTGGGGAAGATGAAGAAGAAGCCGCCGCGGGTGTTTAGATAAGGAGGCAGCATATAGATCTAGGGTTTGGTTGGAGTTTTGGGATAAGAGGGGATTTCTTTAATTTGTTAATTTTGAATTTTAATTGAATTATAAAATTAAAATAATATTATTTAATGATGTGGCATGCCACATCAGCTGGTTTTTTCTGAATCACTTACGGAATAGTGTTTGACCGTCAATATTAACAGTCAAAGAAAATTTCGGGCCAAGTTTGTCCATTAATTTCAAAAGTAGGCCATAAACGTCTTATTTGAAAAATGGGGCCAAAACTGTCACTAACGCTAAACTTCAGGCCAAACTAGGGTATTAACCCTATTTCTTTCAAATATTTTATTTCGATTGAAACATTACAGTTGGTTTGGTTTATTTCATCATTAATGAGTAATATTTTTTTATAATGGTGAATAATGCATTAACAAAAGCCCAACTAACAGTGTCCAAGACAAAACAAAAGTCGTTCATAAAAAAACAAAACAAAAGCACGGCAGCACAAGCAGAACATGTGAAGCAAACAAATCGAAACAAAAACAACAAGAGAACAAAAGACTAATGCTTACCACAAGATGTGAGCTAAGCCAATTAGGTAGCCCCCAATCCGTTCTAATGAATAATATTATGTGAGATGAATTTAGTCTTCATAAGAAATAGACATTTCACTTGGTATATACGATTTGAACGTTAGATATTCGGAACCAACATTGATTCATGTATCAGGTATAAGATGATAAATTTGAGTGCTTTGATTGCTAAATTTCGACATAATTTCATGGAGTTAGACTTTCCAAACCTTTTTGGAAGACATGAGTAAAAATTAGATGGAATTGAACTGATATGTGGGCGTATGATAAACTGGTAGAATTTTTAACATGTGCATATGATAGACTTAGCCGTAAGCCAATATTCATCCATTAGAAATGAAATGCTTAACTTAGAAGTATGCACGGTCTAAATCAAAGCCTAACAATCATTGATTGTGTGTCGGCTGCTTAGTTGGGAGAGGTCTTCTCGTTCACAAAGATTCACGTCTGCATGGGAGCACCTCCGGGCACGAGGCTCATATAGTTAATTAGTTACGTCTCACAAGCCTAGCTGAGAGACCACAAATATGCTTTTGAGTATAAATTGCGAAAACATAAATAACTTAGAATAGGTCCATGCTAGTGTACGCTAATGCTCTGTACGCCCATCGAGTTTGGCTATTTAGACCATGAATCAATCAGAGTTTGGGTCATGATATTATATGTTAACCTCTAATGGGTGGACCCAATTTCTAATAATCATAAGATTTATTTAATATAAAAAAAAAATAATGACCAACAGTTCTAAATCATCCTCCAATAATATATGGTAGAGTTTTGTGTAATTTTCTCAATTTCAAATTTCTCGCAATAAGAGTGAAAGTTGGAAGGACATTTGTCTTTACAATTAATTATTTATTTCAAATAAAAAATATCAATATCAAGATTTGACCCCGATTCTATTCTAATAAAGGCAACAATCACAACCAATTACATTAAACAAATTTGTTGTAATATTTTTAATACAAAACATATACGAAGTTAAACTCTGAAAATCGAAGGACTTTTTCATCATGATTAGCAAGACCACTAAGTCTAACGTATGTATTTTTATGGTGCTTGATACTTCAAAATATTCATAATAGAGTTTCATGTAATTTTCTACATTTTAAAAATCCTGCTCTCTCCTATTTTCACTAAAGGTAAATCGATAATTGGCTAACATAGAGGAAACTAATTATGTTACTAGGTGTTGTGTTCTTGCATTTTTTAATTTAAATTTTGTGATTTTTTTATTTTTCTTCTTATCTCTTTCTAACTTCCTCCAAAATTCCCTCTATCGTGCAATAGTTTGAGCCCTTTTCACTTTCCAGTACAAGGCCGTCTTTGAAAATCAATCTTTCGATATCTCTTGGCACTACGATTTTATTGTTGGGGATTTAGCTGGGTAAGTAGAAGATTTCAACTATGATATCAATCCATGGGGAATAGAATGGAGTTCAATAAATGGAGTTGTTGAAGGAGGATTAGAAATTGAATTTTAGGTTGAAACATATGCCTCTTGAGAAAAAAATTTGGTTGTACAATGGAGAGTGGTGGCTATTGGTTCTTTAGGTTCATGGTTTTTACAGCTATCACAACTTATTTCTATCTTAAAACGAGGAATCATTGATTGATTTATTGAAGTAGGTATATTCTTTATTCAACCTACTGGAACTGATAGTTAAGGAGTGTTTAATTTTGGGCCTTATTATTTTGATTGAGTTTATTAGTATATTGGAGGTAACCCTAATTTTATCGTTTTCTCTCAAGTTTTGATGATCCCCTCTTAGCTGAGTTGTTAGTATGGTTGACTTGAATAAACAACTTACCATTTCTTTTTTATTAGTGGCATATATATGTGGCTCGGGTTGGAGAATTAGGGACTAGGGTTCACCCATTAGAGGTAAGGATATAGTATCATGCCCAAATTTTGATTAATTCATTATCTAAATAGTAAAACTCGACAAGCGTATGATAGCCTGTCGTACGCTAGCCTTTTCCATATATATATAAACCATATATGGCAAAGGCTAGCGTATGTCAGGCGTACGCTGTATATATATATATATATATATTGACTTCTATCATACACCATACATATATTGGGGTATGTAGTACACCAACAATCTCTACTGCCCACGTCCATCTCAACGGTCAGCATTAATGCAAGTTCTTTTTGTGGGATTAAAAAAAATAAATTATCTCATTTATGATGGCCGTCTGCGTCCATCTCAACGGCCATCATAAATGAGGTAATTTATTTTTTTTAATCCCAGAAAACTACAAGGCTAGACAAATAATCAGTACAATGAGACTACCTATAAAAGGTCTAAACTAAACTAAATAGCTATTACTGGAACCACAAAATATTCTTGCATGTAGCCTGAGCCAAGTTGAGATCCCCCTGCTATCTTCCACTCCATGATTTTTTGCATTCTAGCAGTCGGGTTAACCAAAGATAGAGCTTTTCCCCATGAACTCTTATACACCTCTCCCTCCACAATTCACTCACCATAAGGTTCCATACAAGTCTACCAACCATACAATTACTGAATCTCTACACAGCCTCCACCAATCCCTCCTCCCAACCTGCAAAAGGCTTATAATACCAATTCCTGGGGAAGCAAGTTACAGTCACCTCTTGCACAAACTCACAGTGGAAAATAGGTGATCCCTGGAGTCTGGACACTTAGAGCACAGATAACAAGTGGTATCCAGAGATGGCTTCCATTTCTTCACTATATTCATGGTATTGATCCTGTTCAAGGTGATCAGCCATGAAATTACCTTTATGTAGGATTGTGAGGTTTAAGATTTAGTTTCAAACTATCTATGGGGCGCGTGGGAATTCCAGTGAGCTTTTATACTCTATCTTTCTTGCAATCAACTAACCAATAGCATTAACGGGGGATTAATTATCATTATATGAAAATGTGATCAATGATACATTTTATATTTTTTATTCTTGAATGATGATGATATTTCTCCGAATTTTCGACCTACATATTTTTTCTTTATGTATCATCTCGATCGAAAGATTGTCAATAAAACAGGTTAATTGACTTAAACATAACATAAAAATATATTATAATCAAATATGAACATTACGGCCAACGGGCTGGGTTATAAGCTAGTTGAAATTTATTGAAATTTAACTAATCAATATGAACAATTCAACATATGTAGGCATATAACATATACAAACGCATGCTAGCATTTATCCTTAAAGTATAAGTTAAGAACGAAACCCTAGCTCCGAGAAACTCGGAGGGGCGATTTTTTCCTCAGCGTACGAAACCACTACCTTCGTCGTAAACGATGACTAAGACTGCGCCGACAGTGATTCCCCCGTGCGCCGGCAATCAAGAACAAATTCGGGTGTACGTCGGGCATCGCTGACAAGATTGTCCCCGAACGCGAAAGGAGAACGAGAGGCACAGCAACCTAAAAAAAGGGACAAACCCATGAGATACAATTCGTTGTTTAGTGAAGAAGATATGATGGATGAAATACCGTCCCCAAAGACTGGGACATCCCAATCGCCGCAGGGAGATTAGTAGGAGAGAGATCAGCAGGAAATGGCCTGGATGGGGAGCAGAGAACATAAGCTATTCAATGATCTGCATGCTAAAGATGAATGGTATGTTGTGGAATCGGATTCCGAAGATGTGGCAGCAGCCATGCAGGAAGATGAGGGGTTTCTCATATTATTTATTAGTAGGATAATTATACTTATGGTTAGTAGAGATTTAGTCGACTTAGGTTATTTGCTACGTTTTCCAATATTTCACTATAAATATGTACTTTAGGTTTCCATCATAATCAAACAAGAAAAGTATTAAGAAACGTATCTCTCCTAAATTACAATTGTCGAAGGCCGCAACTGCAGAAATGGATTTCGAAGATTGGTTGGCGCTTCCAATCCAGCCGACGTTGACGCCCATCTCGGGAGCAAGCCGAGAGTCACCATCTACGAAAGAAGTTCCAACTCCACCAATGGTGGTCGAAGGAGAAGGTCTGACGACCGAGAGCTCCGCCAAAGAAGATCAAGTCGTCGAAAGTATTGAGAAGAAGAAGGTTATCGAGATCAGCAGTATGTCGTCGTCTCCAAAAGAGGAAACTATACTAGCGACAATGGTTCAACCAAATATCGAAGTCCTCCTGTCCAGTGCCAGTAATTCAATCTCGTTCCATGATTCGTTCCAACTCCGAGAACATGGATTGTTGTGGAGGAAGAAGACGGAAGGTGTAGAGGAGAGGTTAACGCGTGGTCTTGCCATGAATTCCGATTCCGGAAGAAATAAGAGAGGGAATATGGGGATGGAGCTCCTTGTTTTCGCGGCAAACCAAAGGCACATGAGACTTAAACGGAGGACCAGAAGCAGAGAAAACCACCGGGGAACTCGCAATTGATGACGACTTCCGTGGAGGGGTGGATCGCGGAGGATGCGACGTCGAAGACCTCACCAGAGAACGAGGCAAAATGGCTGAGGGATCGATGAAATGAGCAATTGGAGTGACGGGTTCCAGCTGATCCTGTCGCGATGGCTCACAAGAAATCATCGGGGCCCAATCTGCAGGCATGGTCGGACGAGGAAGAGGAGTTGAAGCTGAAGACCGAGAAGTCTGTGTTGCACCGATTGGGACCGGGTACTAGTAGAGACGCGGATTCGAAGATGCGGGTGGAGGCGTGCCGATCTCCTTGTCGTCGGCTGGGCGGTTCGTCGCCGGGAGAGGAGGCGCCAAGGAGAGCGTCGCTGGAGAAGGAAGGCTGCAAGTCCCTTCTCCACACGAACCCTATGTCATGGGAAGTGAATCCACGCCGCACAGCATCTGGGTTCTCGATGGGCCAAGCTGATCTGTAAGAGGGTCTATCATTGGGCCGAGAAAGAGAGACAGGCCTCAGAAGCCCAATTCAACAGTTGGTGCTGGTGAACTAGCAGACTAGGCTGCAATTTGAGTTGAAGTGGGTTGATAATGAGTTTAGAAATGCGCCGAACAGAAAGGGGCCTTACAGTTTTCAAAGAGGAGATGGCTTAGGTTCTCAAGGTGGTATTGGGCCGCCATTGTGCTCTCTTATTGGGTTTAATTTGCAGGAATGCTACTTGAAGAAAGAAGTCCTTAAGTTGGAGCATAAGGAGGAACAGTTCTCCGACTCTTATTTCGTGAATTTCAAAAAAAAAAGAGGAAGAATTGTTCGGCTATGGAGACCATGACATGTGTCACGTGGGTGGAGAAGCGTCAAGGAGAGTTGGAGTTGCGCGAGAAGAGTTCATTCGCGAACTAGAGCGCAATTGGAAATAAAGAAAGCGGAAGGTCGAGGAGGTGGAAGTAAACTACCACCTTGAGGGAAAGGTTGCTTTCAAGAAACCTGGAATGTTAGAAAGCTTCCTTTTGGGGTTTCTCTAATTCGACTAAATCTCTACTAACCATAATTATTATTATCCTACTAATAAATAATAAGAGAAACCCCAAAAGGCGGGTTCCTAACATCTGAAGTTCCTGAAGACGATGATCCTCGCTGCCCCACAATAGCGTACACGGCTATGGAAAATCAATTATGGCGGCGGAAGTTGCATTTTGCCCTAATTGTTACTGTGTTGGGAAGGACTTAACCTTACCCCGTTATTTCCAGCAGGTTGGAGGCTTTATGGGTGAATTGCGGGGTTTTGAAAATATCAATTCTATCCTTAGGTTTCTACGTTGTTCGATTCACTAGTCAGTTTGACTATGAACAGGCAGCCATGGAAGGCCATTGGATGATAAGTGATCACTACATAACCATTAGGCCTTGGCGTCGCAATTTCAATACAAAGTTAGCGAAGGTGGCATCAACAATGATGTGGGCAAGACTTCCAGGGCTCGCAAGTGAATTCATTAACAAGGACCCTGTAAAACGCATTGCGTCGAAGATTGGCCGCCTAGTGCGAGTGGAACGGGCAACATAGTCAGGAGATCGTGGTCGTTTTGCTAGGGTCAGTGTGGAGGTGGACCTCACTACGCCACTCCTATCGCAATATAAGATAGCAGGGATTACGTACTACAATGCAGTCAAAATTTTGATTTTAACTAAAATAAAAAACTGAGGTAAAATTGGAATCGTAGATTAAAATCATAAGATGTTAAAGTTCATATTAAAATAAACTCTTAAAACACTAGATAGTAAAAACAATGCATATCTTGAATAACAGTCAATCACATATAACTTAATTACTTTCCAAGATAAGTTTGTCTACCAAGTAAACACAAATAAATCCATATATTTATTCTTGAACATAACATAAACACACAAATAAGCAACCTAAAACCTCATAAAAGTCACTTAATTTAGTTAATAGTTAAAGTATAAATCACATAAGATCGTTTGGATCAACATTAACATCCCGCACACATCATCATCCTTACCCTCACCCTCACTCTCATCCTCATAGAATCCTTCTCTAATCACTTGAAGTACTTTCACCATTAACCATATTTCCTTGAGCACCATCATCTGAAAAAGGTAACTCATTGATTGATGCATCCCCTTCTTAATCGCCAAAAGCTCAGGGATAGTGTTGCTGAAGGATTGGTAGATGAACGAAAGCTTGCAATGGAATGGAGATTGGGATAATTGTGAGGGTGGTGGGAACAAACTATGAGCTAATTGAGAGGGTGGACGAAATCGTTGATGGAAGGAGTTGGTGGCGTGTAGAAGAGGAAGATAATAGGAAGAGAATGAAAATAATGCAAGGGTCACCTATCGGGTTAGGGTTGTCTTGTTCATTATGTTGGGTCGGGGAAGTAACCTTGACCCAATTCATGGGTAAAACCTGACCTGACCCACCAAATTTTGCTATAATATACATGAACATTGAAATCTTACAAAATCCTAGAATTTTTAGATTTTAAGGATTTTAGAGTTTTAAATCTTGATTCTATTAAATTTTAAGGTTCAAAGATTTGTAGTAAAATCAGGATCGAACCCATAGGTAAGATTGTAAAATCGTAAGATTGTAAAATCGTAAGATTTTAAGATTAAAATCGGGATTTTGACTACATTGATGTACAATATCGAATTTGAAGGATTGCATCGTATCTGCTACGAATGTGGAAAATAAGATCATACGAAAGTGGCATGCCCCAAGCTTGTTAACAATGTGGAACTAGTGGCGCCCTCAGAGACCCCGATTGAGAAAGCAGTCTCGCAGCAACCTCTTTATGGGGAGTAGATGATGGTGAAGCCCCCAGGAAGAAGTACGAGTAGAAAGCCAACAAACACAAGATACCAACATGCTCAGACGGTAGCATATGCTCAGACGAGCTTAGTGGGGAAGACAAATAATGGGAAAAGAAAAGGATCGGCAAAAAATTGCAAATAGCAATGCTAAAACATCTACCACTACCCTTATGCAGCATGTGAGTAACAAGAAGGGGTCCGGACCAAAATCCAACTTATTTGAAGGTGTGAGGAGCCTATCCCCTTTGTGGATTAAATGAGGATCCCTAGCTACAATTGCCGCAAATTGGGGAATAAGAGAGCAGTTAATTCCTTGTGAGCACTTGTTCGACACACTCCCCCCACGTGGTTTTCCTCATGGAGACAAAACAAACAGTGGGTGTAAATGAGGTCTTGAGGGAGTCTTGTGGCTTTAAGAATGGTGATTGTTGGCCAGCTACCATTACGACGAGAAGTAGAGCAGGCGGAGTAAGCATTTGGTGCGGGAGGATTTAGCACTTACACGTATGGATTTCTCCCTCAACTTTATTGGTATTGTTATTGAAGAGGAGTTTGAAGGAAGATGGTGGTTCACCGGATATACAGATGGCCGAATGGTAGTGATAAGTGATTGACGTAGGATCTCATAATAGAGGCTTATCCAACAATGGGATGGACCATGGTTGTGTGGTGGTGACTTTAACCAAGTTCGATGTATTGATGAAAAAAGCGGAGGCAAGTGTGTGCACGAGCCTGAGATGAGCCATTTCGGGAATTGCCTGGCCGAAATAGGTCTCAAGGACCTGGTCTTCCATGGATATCCGTATACATGGGAGAACCGACGACATAGAGGGGGCTTCGTCGAAGAGAGATTAGATTGTTTTGTGGCGAATGAAGGGTGAATAAAGCTTTTCCTAAACACTCACGTTCAGCATAGGGATGGAGGGAATTCATACCACCGTCCAATTATATGTGACACATGAGGCACGGAAGACATTGAATTTAGGTGGGTTCTCTCATTCCGCTTTGAACCGCATTGGTCAAAGTATGACGATTTCTTGAAGATGATAGAAGCAGCATGGCGGAATCCGGGAGGCCATGATGTCCTGGCCAAGTTCGAGGAGTGTCGGTTGTTGCTGGAGCAGTGGAGCGAGAGGGCGTTTTCACCTTTTTCAAAGCAAAAGAACCGCACCACTCGCACTCTGCTCCCTGGAGAGAAGGCATAAAACGAAGCAAGTTCTTAACCAATGTTGCCAGCTGGAGAATGAAATGGTAGAGGTTTTGGAGAACGAGGAGCAGTATTAGAAGCATAGATAACATGCTGACTGGCTAAAAGGGGTGATAAAAACACCAATAATTTTCATCAAAAAGCAACGGCGAGGCGGAAGAGGAATACCATTAAAACAGTTAGGAATAAAGCAAGCAGGTGGTGTGTGTGTCGGGACGAAGTCTCGGAATGCATGGTAGAATATTATGGTGGCTTGTTCACGGCTTGCGTGGCTCTACACGACTGGCCAGTGCTCGAATCTATACCGCGGTGAGTCGATGACGAGGACAATGTATGTCTTCTCCCGTCATTTGTAAGGGAGGAAGTCTTTAGAGACCTCAAGCAAATGGGGAAGCAAAAATCTCCAGGAGCAGATGGTTTCACAGTTTTTTTTCGTAGGTACTGGCATGTAATTGGTAAGGAGGTTTTACTGGTCGTGTTGAAGATACTGGAGACAGGGATGATGCCAAAGAACGTTAACCACACTATCATTGCCTTGACCCCAAAGACGGAGAAACCGATATCTCTAAAGGAATATCGTCTCATCAGTTTGTGCTATGTTTTGTACAAGATTATCTCGAAGGTTTTGGCTAATTAGCTTAAACTGCTTCTAGATAAGATTACTTCCCCGGAGCATAGCACCTTTGTACCAGCCTTTGAGGGCTTGCATACTATGAAGAAGAGAAAGAGGTGTAGGCATGGGCACTTCGCGGCAAAGATCGATATGGCAAAAGCCTATGACCGGGTGGAGTGGAAATTTTTGGAGGGAGTGATGCGGAGATTGGGGTTTGCAAAGGACTGGATCAAGCTCATCATGATGGAAATGACTTATCTATCGTACTATGTGCTAGTGAACGGGCATCGCTCCCGAATGTTTGTTTCTAGCAGGGGGATACGAGTAGGCGTCCCATTGTCACCTTATCTTTTCTGGTTTGTGCGGAAGGATTATCTACTTATGTAACTAAGGCAATGATTGAAGGCCAGTTGCATGGCCTGCAGGTGACAAGGGGAGCCCCGGTGATTACCCGCTTCTTTTTTGCTGGCGACAGTATCATTTTTGCTAGCGCGACCCAACAAGAAAGTCTGGGGTTGAAACACATTTTACAGGCGTATGTGAGGAAATCGGGACAACTTTTGAATTACCAGAAATCAGAAGTACCCTTTGTTGCCAATGTCAAGCCTCATAACAAGCTTATTGCGGGTGGAACCTTGGGGATGTCGATTGTAGAGAAGCAAGATAAGTACCTCGGACTGGTAACAGAGGTCGGGAGATCAAAGAAAGAGCTGTTTGTGGGGCTGAAGGAACGAGTGCGGAAAAAAATAAAGAGATTGTAAGAAAGAACAATGTCAGTGGCGCCTCGTGAGACCCTCATCAAGTCGATTACCCAGGCGCAACTTTGCTATGTCATGTCTATCTTTAAATATCCATATGGCAATCTGGATGAAGTTCATAGCTTAATCACCAACTTCTGGTGGGGGCAAAAGGGTAGTGAGCGTAGAGCACACTAGCAGCGAAGGGAAGAACTTGTAACGCTGGAGGAAGATGGTGCAATGGGATTCTGAGACATGAAAGGGTTCAATATGGCATTGTTGGCAAAACAGTCAGAGACCATTGTCGCTTATCTCGAGACTATTGAAGGCAAAGTATCACAAGAACTGCACAATTTTGGAAGCTAACTTAGGTGTCCAACCAAGCTACATTTAGCGCAGCCTCATGGGCTCTTAGGAGTTATTATGCCAAGGTTTATGCTGGAGAATTGGGAACAACACACATGTAAGAATCTAGGGAGATCGTTTGCTGCCGGACGGGGAGTATACTTTCATCACCCCGACTCCTAGAGAGCTGCTTGTAGACTCCTTAGTATGAGAGCTCATTAACCCGGAAACATATCAATGGGATGGCAAGGTTATTGGAAGATACTTCCTTGCTGACATCGCACAAACAATTTTTTCTATCCTACTTCGCGCTCGTAAGGAACAAGACCGGCTCATTTGGCACCACAATTATTATGGTAACTATACAGTACATGATGGATACCGCATGTGGCTGGACAAGTTCAAGCAAAAGGAAGGTATAGCGACGCGACGGAGTCTAGAGTTTTGGAAGAATATCTGGAAGCTTAATGTCCCACCAAAGGTTAGAAACTTCTTTTGGAGATTCACCTGGGAGATGCTCCCAACAAGTGTAAAGGTCAGTGCCAAAAATGATAAATGGAGTAATGCTTGCTCGTTTTATGACCAACCAGAGACTCAACAACATTTCTTTCGAGAATGTGAGTGGAGTGGTAGGATTTGTCGAGAATCACCTCTTGCAAAGATCTTTGAAGTACAGGGTTTCGGGGATTGCTTTGAGTGGTTGACAAAAGTATTGCAGGAGAAGTCGCAAGAGGTGTTCGAAGGCTGGACGGTGTTGTTATGGGCATTTTGGAAGGAAAGAAATGCACAATTCATCAATGGAACGAAGTGGTCGGAGAATGAGATTTCCCTGAGAGCCCAGAATCTACTAGAAGAGTATAAGTTAAACCAGCAAAGGAATGAGAGCGACAGTCTGGGATCTAAGTAGGTGAAGTGGAGGAAGCCGCCAGACGGATGGACGAAGGTGAATACTGACGCGGGGCTTCTATTGAGAGGAGGGATTGGTATGAGCGATGTCATTCGAGATCATAGTGGGACATCTATTGCTGCGGCTGCAAAAAAAAGATTAGAGGTCACTAGAGCGCTCAGATGGCGGAGGCTCTAGCTGCGGAGTTTAGAGTTCAACTAGCTAACAAGCTGGAAATTCCCCTGCCGCATCGCCCTTGAAGTCGACTCCGTGTCTCTTGTTCGCCAATTGCAGCACTCGGGAGAGGCAATGTCTGAAGTGTGGGTCATTTGTCAAAGTAAGGAAACTTTTGAGGCGCCCAGCGGCCACAGGAGAACTATTAATCATGGTCGACGAGAGGCAAACCATGCGGCACATGTTATGGCCCATAACGAAACCAGGTGGGATACGAAAAGTTTGACTCGATAGAGCGCATGTATTTCTGATTGACCAGCTATGACTGGATGATATATCTATTGAGCTGATTTAATTGAAAGAAAGAAACCCGCCGCATGCCCTGGTACTCTACACGCAGACACCTTTTACTGTCCATTGTGACTTAGATGTACTGTTTCAACCTGGCGTGTCCTTCTGACGGGAGTTTGGCGGCTTGGTTGGGGTGGGACTGGTCGTTCGCTTCTGGTTGGCCTTCTTTGGGGTCGTTTGGGGCTCTGACACACGTTGGTCATCAGAGATCGCTGTGTGACTTTGGCCCGGGAGGGCACGCGGATCGAGGTTTCTTTTGTTACTCTATGGGTGTTCTGTTGGGGAGGGATTGTTGAGTGGTGGGAGATCTGACGGGTTTGAGAGAGACTGTGCTGGGAGATGGGATAGCTCAAAGATGTGGGCAATGAGAGGGACTGAAAGGTTGATTCAAAGGAGTTGTGTTGCTCAGTATCTCTGCATATGGCTCGGAGGCCAGGTGAGGGTCTTTGGGGTGGGAGTTGTGCTGGTTGCAGAGGCCGAGGGAGAAGAGAGGCATGTCTTGGTGAGGTAATTGAGGGGACTAATGAGAGAAGCCGAGGGAGAAAAAAGAAAATAAGAGGGGATAGAAGAAACTTGGTCAGGGAAACAGAAGGATGGGATTGACGGTGGGGCAGAGATACTTTGTTTGCTTAGTGGGGTTAAGCACCGCGTAGCCCTTTGAGTCACTCATTTAACCTAATCTACCCGGAGTAGTACTGTTTTCTCTCTCATTGAGTTCAGAGGAATCTATCCTGAAATATATCTTCCTCTTTCTTTGCATTCGTTTTCTCTTCCTAATTCTTGAATGCGTTCATTCTCTCTCTTTCTATCTCACATGGGTTTCTTTGATCCTATTTTTCCAGGTTTATTCATCGTCTTCGGCGCTCTCAGGGATAGAAGGATCCGAGCTCTGCATCAGATTTGATGCATCCTTCAACTGCGAATCTGTAATGGTGAGCGATTGTATGGATGCTTTGCCTTTCGTTTGTTTCCAATGCTTCTCAAGTTGTTCAGTGGATTAGAGTTCCCTGATTTATTCTCTCTCGCTCTTCTCCAGCTAATTTTCCCCCGAATCTTCAAAAGCTTTCTCTCACCCAACTAGGCACGATCAGAAACCCTGAGCGATGTGGCTTGAAATGCTCTCACTCATGTTCTCTTTTCATTATGTTGGTGATTGATAGACCGTTAATTGCACATGTTTTTACTCCTAATCTTACACCGTTTGAGATGTTGATTCTCGTGTTTTAAGCCGATTTCACGCTAGGTTGTTCTTGTTTGTGATATTTCAGGTCCTAGTACATGAATGAAGGTTTGGGAGCGAGTTCGGGGTCGATTGGACGAAGATCGGACGTGTGGCGAGACGCTGAGGAAGCCACACGGGCACTCCTAAAACCCACACGGCCGTGTACTGAACCCAACTGTCCGTGTGGGATTTACCGAGGCTTCACACGGGCATATTGGAGATTCCACACGGCCGTCTGTCCCTGGCCGTGTAGGTAGCCTAGAGACCACTTAATCAAAACACCGCGTTTTGACACTCACACGGGCATCTGGGTAAGCCACACGGTCGTGTGGCCTGCCCGTGTGAGTCGGGAATTCTAGGTTTTAACCCAATTTCGAGCCACAAGTGAGGGGATCAACTTTTCAGAGCAAAAACAGAGCCCTAAAGAGAGAAAGTGCAAAGAACACATCCTAGAAGCGATCATGGAGCTGGGTTTCATCAAATCGAGCTTGGAGATCATCATAGGAGTGAAAATCATCATCCCATAGCAGATTCTTCCCATTGTTATGAGTATGACTGCTTTGTATACTGTTTTTCTCTCTCTCTCTCTCTCTCTCTCTCTCTCTCTATGGAGTAGAACCCTCTTTCACTTGGGTATGAAGAACCCTAGTTCCATATGTTAGGGATCATGATTGTAATGACTTGGGATTGATATACTGTTTGGTTTTAATCGAATGATGCATGATTCAATGAATTGATTGAAGTCTGATCAGCTTTTCTTGATTTCTGCTGCAACCTGAGATAGATAAAATCTGATTAGGTTGTGAGAGCTTCTTCATTCGGTAGTAGTAGATTGGCTATACGAGAGTTAGTCAGTCCATTGCTTTGTACTGGAATCCAATTCCAGTAGTGGAGTTCTGTGCCTATTGCTTCAGCTTTCTATCCCGGTGAAGACTAGTCGTCAGCCGGGTAGTTAGACTGAGAGGGCTTGGTCAGCTTAAGAGATTCCAAGCTACTGTTGGATCTTCTGCAGTTTAATCAACAGTAAATCAACCCAGGGTTATTACAACTGAGACCTAACTAAGGATCTAGGGGGAATCATTCCCGAGTGACTCTTCCTTTGCTTTAGAAAACCGAATCATTTCCTACTTTCTTACTGCTTTTAGTTAAAACCACAATCAATCAACTTAGTTGGCTAGATAATAGATATTCACGGAGTAGGCAGTAGATATGGACCTCGGGTTGATAATTAGAGCTTGCCACTTTACTGCATTCCTGGATTGCGATTACACTTGGTCGCAGTTTGGTGTTGTGTCATAGCGTGTCAAGTTTTTGGCGCCGTTGCCGGGGAACCTCTAGGTTATTGGGGAAACGTGAAAGTTTGTTACTCTAGCTTTTTCTTTACTGCTTTTCTCTCTTCCACCTGTGTGCCTTCACAGGTTGCTTCTACTGATTGTGTGCAGGTAGTGCATGACCCGTAGCCAGTCGGGAGATCTACTACCAATAGACCAGGAGCTTGAACAAACCTGCAGGAACTTCAAGCGGGCTCTAAAGGCGCGACTGGCTGTAGAGGAGGCGCTAGCACAGCTTCAAATCGCCGACGAAGAAGAAATGGGTGATCCACAAGACCATGATGTGGTCCTTCCTGAGGAACAGACCATGGGATACTACTGGACCACCAGGGCCGCGAACATGAGGTCGCCCACACCCTCATGTGCCAGCAAATAATTTTGAGGTGAGCACCTCTGTCATCACAATGCTGCGCGGTTCGGTGGTGTTCCGTGTCAAAGAAGGGAAGTGTCCCCGATCACATCTGAGGCGATTCCACGAGCTCATCGATGGAATCAAGATAAATGGGGTCCCAGCCGATGCCATCCAGCTGAGGTACTTCCCATTTAACCTGGAGGGGCAGGCCAAGGAGTGTCTAGACACTCGACCTCCAAGTTCTATCACCACGTTCGCCAATCTGGCGGACAAGTTCCTCACTCGCTACCATCCCCCGTCCAAGACGGCGGACCTGCAGAAGCAAATTACCCACTTTGCTCAGGATGAAGATGAGACCATCCGGGATGCTTGGGAGAGATACACCAGTCTCTTCCGCAAGTGTCCTAACCATGGTTTTACGGATGCCTTCAAGGTGGGCACCTTCTACTATGCCATCTTCCCGGAAGACAAGCAACTGATTGACTCAGTCTGTGGCAGGAATATGCTCACCAAAACACCGCCACAGCTGAATCAACTCTTTGAAGAGATGGCAGAGCAGGGCTATGACTGGGGAACTGCAAGGAGATCGAGACGAGCACCAGGACGGGGTGTGCATGTTGTATCCACCCATTCATCTGATTTGGTGCAGGTGGTATCGAAGCTGGTTTCAGCCATCGATCGTTCCGGGATGATTGCAGGTACCGGACAGCAGCAGGCGATGCTCTGCCAGTGGTGTGAGAGTTCTCATCACACCGTGGAGGATTGCCAGGCGATGAGGGAGTCTTCTACTCCCCAGGAGAAGCTGGACTTCATCGGCAATGTTAGGCGCTTCGACCCCTACAACAACACTTACAATGAGGGGTGGTGCCAGCATCCCAACTTCTCCTGGGGTGTGGTTAATTCTAGACCACCTGGCTTCCAGAGGCCGTCATACCAGCCCAGACAAGGGCAATTACATCAGCCACAGCAGCCTCTCTACCCGCCCAAACAGGGGCCAATTCCACCTCAGTCGCAGGTGCGGCCATTTCATCAGACAGGGGCAGCACCTGCACCACCAGCACAGAGTGACCCGATGGCGGAACTGCGAGATCTGGTAGGTTCTCTGGCCACCTCGAGTTCAAACAAGTTCAATAACATCGAGCAGTTCATGGAGAAAGCTTCATGAAAATTCAGGGAGCTAGAAGCTGGTCAGAGAAACACGCAGGTTGTGCTGCGAGATATCCAGACCCAGCTTGGGAGTCTTGCCCAGGTTGTAGCTCAAAGGCCTCCTAGTACTCTACCCGGTCAGACCATCCCTCATCCGCAGAACCCGAATGAGCACTGTAAGGCCATTACCACCAAGAGAGAGACCCCTGCTTCAGCACTTCCAGCTAATGAAGAGGAAATGGAGAAGGAGGTTGAGGTTCCTGCTCCTAAACCGCAACCAGTGGTGAAGGAGTATGTACCCCAGCTCCCCTTTCCTACTCGGTTGCACAAGGACCAACTGGAGACTGAGTTTGCCCAGTTCATGGCAATGCTGAAGCAGGTGAATATAAGCATGCCCTTCGTGGAGGCATTATTGAAGATGCCCAAGTATGCCAAGTTCATGAAAGAGGAAGCTTGGGGAGCTGTCGACGGTGATGCTCAACGAGGAATGTTCTGCCATCCTACAGAACAAACTACCAGAGAAGCGAAAAGACCCAGGGAGTTTCACTATTCCTTGCATGATTGGTAATTTGCATATAGGGAAGTCTTTGGCGGATTTAGGCGCTAGCATAAATGTCATGCCATATAAACTGTTTAAAAAGCTAGGCCTAGGTGAACCCAGTGATACTAGGATGAGCATTCAACTTGCTGATAGATCCATTGTGCATCCTAGGGGCATTGTAGAGGACTTGATAGTCGTAGTAGGGCCATTCTCATATCCTGTTGATTTTGTGATTTTGGACATAAATGAGGATGTGGATGTGCCATTGATATTGGGTAGACCTTTTCTTGCCACCGCCAAGGCGCTCATTGATGTGAATGATGGGAAATTGATTTTGCGAGCTGGGGGTGAACAAATCACCTGCTCTGTTTGTGATAATATGAAACACCCCCAGCTCCATGATGATCTAGACTACTGTGATGTTATTGCTGATTGTGAGACCGCACTCGCCATCACGAGTGCGGGTACTGATGATTTCCTTGATTGTTGTCTTTTGCTAGGGAAACAGGCATCACAGGACGTGCAGCTGGAGGAGCAGCTCGCGGAGCTAGACGAGGCCGCGATCGAGGGGCGAGAGATACCATTCAAGCCGATCCATATCTCGCCCCGGATCGCTACATCATTGGAGGAGCCACTAGAGCTGGAGCTTAAGCCCCTCCCCTCTCACCTGGAGTATGCATTTCTCGGGGAGGGGAATAAGCTCCCGGTCATTATTAGCTCGGATCTGACACCCGAGCAGAAGAGTAGGCTGGTGGCTCTGCTGCAGAAGTATGCCCAGGCCATTGCATGGAAGATCACAGACATCATAGGCATTAGCCCATCCTTATGCTCCCACAGAATTCTGATGGAGGATGAGGTTAAGCCAGTCAGGCAGCCACAGCGGAGATTGTCTCCTAACTTGGAGGTAGTGGTCCGGGCAGAGATCGTGAAGCTCATGGATGCAGGGATCATCTTTGCTATATCTAATAGCAAGTGGGTTAGGCCCACTCAGGTGGTCCCGAAGAAAGGCGGGATGACTGTGGTCCCGAATGAGAAGAAAGAGCTGATCCCGATGTGGACCGTGACCGGCTGGAGAGTCTGCATCGATTACCAGGGCCTGAACGACGCCACCAGGAAAGATCATTTTCCCCTACCTTTCATTGATCAGATGCTGAAGAGGTTGGCGGGTCATGAGTTTTATTGCTTCCTGGATGGCATGTCTGGTTATTTCTAGATTCCTATTGCACCAGAGGATCAGGCGAAGACCACATTCACTTGACCCTTCGGTAATTTTGCTTACCGGAGGATTCCATTCGGGCTATGTAATGCACCGGCGACCTTCCATAGATGCATGATGGCGATCTTCGACCGACTGGTCGGAGAGATCATGGAAGTCTTCATGGATGACTTCTCGGTTTATGGAGACTCCTTCACTCATTGTCTCCATAACCTAGAACTCGTTCTGAAGAGGTGCGAGGAGACTAATCTGGCACTCAGCTGGGAGAAGTGCCATTTTATGGTCCGTGATGGGATTGTGCTCGGGCACAAGATCTCCAAGCATGGGATTGAGGTGGCTCGCGCGAAGATTGAGACGATCAGTAAGCTACCTCCTCACGTTTATGTGAAGGGGATTCGCAGCTTTCTGGGTCATGCAGGCTTCTACCGGCGCTTCATTAAAGATTTCTCGAAGATTGCCCTACCTCTGACCAAGCTGTTGGAGAAGGATGCACCATTCCAGTTCACTCCTGAGTGCACAGCTGCATTCGAGACTCTGAAGAGAAGCTTACCCATGCACCTATCATGGTGACTCCTAACTGGTCTCCCCTTTTGAGCTGATGTGCGATGCGAGTGACTATGCAGTCGGAGCAGTTCTGGGTCAGAGACGCGAGAAGCACTTCCAGCCCATCTACTACGCGTCAAAGATCTTGAACGATGCACAGGAGAACTACACCACCACGGAGAAGGACCTCCTCGCTATGGTGTATGCATTTGATAAGTTGCGACCCTATCTGGTGCTCTCCCATGTGGTGGTCTACACTGACCACTCGGCGATTCGCTACCTGATGAGCAAGGCTGATGCAAAGCCTAGACTCATCCACTGGATCATGCTTCTAAATGAATTTGATATCGAAATCCAGGACAAGAAGGGAGCCGAGAATGTTGCTGCAGATCATCTTTCACGATTGGAAGCCCCTCCGATGGACAACTTCGTGGAAGAGATCGATGACTCCTTCCCGGGTGAGAGATTCCTGGCGATGACACTAGTGGACAGCGTGGTCCCTTGGTATTCTGACTTCGCCAATTATCTGGTGGGCAAGCAGCTACCTAAGGGGATGGCCACTCATGCAAAGCTCAAGTTCTTCTCCGACCTGAAGCATTACTTTTGGGAGGATCCTTACCTCTTCAGGATCGGAGCAGATGGCGTGATCCGGCGCTGTGTCATGGAGCACGAGATGGGAGACATTCTGTCTCAATGCCACGAGGGACCTACTGGAGGTCACCATGGAGGAAACCGCACGGCGCGGAAGGTGCTATTGTCGGGCTTCTATTGGCCCTCGCTCTTCAAGGATGCGGACACCTTCGCACGACAGTGCGACCGTTGCCAAAGGTCAGGTAACATTTCTTCCCGGGATGAGATGCCCCAACATATTTCTGTCATTTGTGAAATTTTTTATGTTTGGGGTACCGATTTCATGGGCCCATTCCCTCCATCTTTTGGCAATCTGTACAAATTGGTTGCAGTGGACTACGTTTCGAGGTGGGCAGAAGCTCAAGCCATGCCCACCAATGATGCAAGACGGGTCTGCTCATTTCTGAAGCAGCTGTTCTCCCGGTTCAGGACACTCCGCGCCATCATTAGTGATAGAGGAACCCATTTTCAAAGGCAATTCACTAAACTCCTCTTTCGCTAAGGTGTTAAGCATCAGGTGTCGGTGGCTTACCACCCCCAGTCAAATGGGCAAGCCGAGCTGACGAACCGGGAGCTTAAACGAATAATTGAAAAGACGGTGGATCAATCCCGCAAGGATTGGTCCACCAATCTCGATGATGCTCTTTGGGCATATAGGACAGCCTATAAAAACCCGATTGGTACTTCTCCCTATAGGCTTTTCTATGGGAAGGCGTGTCATTTGCCGGTAGAGCTAGAGCACAAGGCCTTCTGGGCTATTAAGCTGCTAAACCTGGATTTGAGTGTTGCAGGTACTGAACGTAAGTTGCAGCTGTTGGAGTTGGAGGAATGGCTTTACCACGCCTACGAGAACACCCTGCTCTACAAAGAGCGAACCAAGCATCTCCACGACGCTCGGTTAAGGGGCCCGAAGGAGTTTCAAGTAGGTGATCGTGTTCTGCTCTTCAAAGCACGTCTGAAAATCTTCTCGGGCAAGCTACGTTCGAGGTTGTCGGGACCCTTCACGGTCACCCAAGTTTTCCCGCACGGTGCGGTGGAGATCAGCAATTCTCAAACTGAGCCATTCAAGGTGAATGGCCACCTCCAAAGTTGTACTTGGGAGGTACTGTCGAGCACGCAGAGCTGCTGATCAAGCTCGATGACCCTTAGTTCCTCTACTGACGTACAGCTAAAAGACGGTAAACAAGCGCTTGTGGGGAGGCAACCCCACATAGGTTTGCATTTTCTTACCTTCTTCCTTTTGATTTTTTGTGTTTTTTGAGTCTTGAGGTGTTGTCCAAGAGTCGTATGTCGATTTTGAGTGAAAACAGGTCGAATTCGGGGTTCTGGCAGCCCACACGACCAGCCCTAAAAGTCACACGACCGTGTGGAATTGGGTTTTGGCCGTGTGGAGGCCCTGGACAATTCACACGGGCAGGAGGGGTCCCTCACACGGCTTTGTGGTTTTGGCCATCGGCCGTGTGAAGGCTCGGCAATTTTCACACGGCCAGAAATGTTTTGTCACACGGCCGTGTCGGCCCACACGGGCGCTATTACACCTCACACGGGCCGAGCCAGCGCCAATATATTTGGCCGACACGGCCACGTGATCAGAAAACCCACCTCCTCTCGCCGGAATCCTCTCACCCTCGCCGGAAAACGGCGATTTTCAAAACTTTTGGGCGATTTTCGGCCATTTTTGGTCTGTTTTTCACCAAACCACCACCCAACCCAGCCTTTCCTCCCCACTTTTGGCCTATCCCTTGATTTTGAGGCGATTTGGACTGATTTTGAGTCGCCGGAGGCGATTTCCGGGCAGATTTTGAGATTTTCGTCGCTTCCATTGCCTTCCCCTCATCATCCCCTACACCTCTACTTGTGTCTCCAGGTTTGATTTTGCCCTTAACCTTGTGAATTGTGGAGAATTGGGTGTTAGGGTGTATGTTTAGAGAACAACTTTGTATTGGGTGATTTGTGTGCAATTGATTGAGGGGAAGGCTTGGTTTATGTGTGAATGATGTTGGGCAATATCCCCCTTGCTTGATTGAGCCCTTGTGTGCTATTAATTTGTCAATTTTATGCTTAACTTAATAATGCACACAAGGTGTTCGATGAAATGCCTGTTTTCATACCATTTTGTGGGAGTCAGTTGGGTCCCTTAATGATGTGCTTTGAGGGTGTATTTGATATGGATGTGAAGCTTAAGTTACCTACTTTATCTTGGATGAAACCATGGTTCGGCTGTTTTCTGTTCTCAAGTGTGGGGGTGTGATTAACCTTTTCTACAGCTCTTTTGGCTCCACTTTGGGTTGTTCTTTTGCAGGACCATGACGAAACCCAACCTCAAGCACCCGTTTGTCAGGGATTTGAAGAGGGCCCCCCACCAAGATCGGTTTAAGCGCGTCCTGGCCTGCCCGTTTGGGCAGCATCATTGCTGGTCCAAACGTAAGTTTGAGAAGCTGCACTGCTATGACCACTTCTCCGCCATTGTCACCAACCGCCCTTGGCGCCGTCTGCTATCCATTCGCGAGACTTTTTACCACGAGCTCGTGCTGGAGTTCTATAAGACCTTCAAGCACGAAGAGACAGAGGATTGGGAGGACGAGGAGAATGCCAGCACCATCACCAGGAGAGCGTTGTATTTCATCCAGTCCATGCACCAGGCGGACCATCTTCTCCACCTGGGTTCTGTGGTAGCCAGAACCTTTGCCAAGACTGCTTCAGAACTAAAGAGCCTCCACTGCGCTCCCCTCATCACACGCCTGGCCACCTAATTCCAGATTTCCCTGCAGGGGTGCACAGAGAAGGGGGGCACTAGTGCTTTCGGCGAGGACACGGTCAAGAGAATGCACCTGCTGCGAGTGGATCGGGGCGTCAAGTGGATCGAGGGATTTCCTCAACCTCATATCCCAGCGGAGGACCAGCCAGATGCTCCTGAGGACGAGGCTGATGAGGATGTCCACCCCGAGGATGTGGATGATACTGCTGCCGCCCGCCCGACCACCTTCGAGTACGGGGGTAGCAGTTCCACCTTTCCATCGCAGGACTACTTCGCCCACCAGTTCCAGCAGCTGAGCATCCAGAATCAGCAGATCATCGACCATCAGCTCTAGTTCCAGCAGCAGTACTCGGCTCACCAGGCCGAGTATCATACCCGGATGGCTGCATATAATGAGCGCCTGGACCGCATGGAGACCCAGCAGGGGGTGACTCTGGCTCACATCGAGCGGGAGAAGGCCCACTCTCGGCGTATGCAGGAGGTCCAACAGCACCTGCTCCAGCTGGTACCGGGCGAGCAGCTAGTCTGGAGGACTCCTTGGGAGGACTCTCCCCTACCACCCCCGGCCGCCGACGATGACGCCTTCATGAACGACATCGACCTCGACAACCTTGGCGACGAGTAGTCTGTACTCGTCGCCCCTCAGAGTGTGTTTTTGTTTTAGACTTTTTATGTTTGCTCCATGTGTTTGGGGAGCATGAACTGAGTCTGTCGTTTGTTTTTGTACTTTTGGTTTTCTTTTGTGGTTTGTCTTTTGTGTGGCCATCTGGGCCAACTCTGATCCCTAACGCACAGTGTGCTAGTGTGTTCTTGTTATTCCCTTCTTGCAGAACTGTCCATTCGTTCCATATGTTCCCCGCTGACTGGTCCACTTCCAGTCTCCCACAGTATTTCAATCCGGTAACATCGTTCCCCTTATCTCTCCCTATGCTCCATTGAGGGCAATGTCGTGCTTAAGTGTGGGGGGTGCTTTGTATCGGTTGGAATCTTTATACGTGTACTTGGAGCCTAGTCCGCTGTCCAAATCTCGAGATTTGAGGGCTCCAAGTATGGTTGTTTGATCATATTGGCACTGTGTTTGTGACTAGGACAACCTATAATGATGACTGGATTGTGACTAGGACAACCTATAATGATGACTGAGACGTGCAGTAGAGTTGTGTAGGGGTTCAGTTTTTCAACTGTTTGCTTACCAACTGTGACTTGGATGGATCACTTTTTCTTGACAGTCGTTTATGCATCTAGTTCAGGGGATCAGAATGAGAGAGAGAGCATATAGGTAGCCATGTGAGATTTGAGCCTGCTCGTTTCTTTCTTGTGCGATAGTTCCCTCTTCCATGATGTGTGGCATTCACGTTGTCATTAGCTAAGATGATGGAGGCATAGGATTAGCCCACGACCAAATTGACTGTCCTGGTGTGTCATACCCCCTAGTCAGCCCTTTTGAGCCGTGTGTTATCCTTTTTTCGGTCTACAATGAAAAATCACCCTTTTGCATCTCTTAGAAGGTTCCACAGAGTGGTTTTTGCATCTCTGTGGTTTCTGCTAAATATAATGTGAGAGTTGGAGGTAGTTCTTAAAAAGTTGGGTTGTGTTTAAAAAATGTGAATAGGTGGTGGTTTTCTCAAGAAATGAAAAAAAAAAGAGGAAAGAATAAAAAATGAATGAAAGCAAAAGAGAGCCACCACCAAAAATCTTAATAGTGCCCATTAAGTAGTGTTTCTTAGCAGTCTGGCTTGAAAATACCAACATTTATGTGACCTCCTTCGCTCTTGTGCTCTAAAGAATTTGAGTAATGCAGAATGCCATAAGGAAAGTAAGTGGTTTGATTGACTATGAGTTTGTTGGGTTTGGAAATGTGGAACCTTGTGCTATGAATACTTCCACCACCTAAAAGGCCTTTTCCCCATGTCCTAGACCCTAGGCAGTCATTTGTACCTGTGTCTAAGACCTCCGGATTAGTTAGTGATGACACCCATTTATGTGAACTATAACATTTAGAGGTTGCCATCATGGTGAAGGGACGTTAGGGATTGAGAGAATAAGCATGCGCATTTTTCGCATCAAATTGTCCTGACCCCACTGGTCGAGAGTGAGCGATTCATTTTCTCATATTCTCTACACTCTTGTACCCTGGTGAGGACCTAGATTGCTCGGTCTCTATTCTGATATCTTGAGTTTTGTGCATGAGGTGACTGTCTTGAGTAAGTGGTTGAATCAAGTCTATGTTGGTTGATGAACAGAAGGGAGACTCCTCCTTTACTCGATTTTGCTGCACTCAAATGTCCTCTGTGATGGTTGTCGAGGTTTCTATTGAAGTTGTTCATGCATTGATGTTTGAAAGCCAGTATAATTCACGTGTTCTATGCCTATACGATTTGTCCCCAATGTTGGTATAATTGAAATATGTTAGCTTACCTTGTGTCTGACTTGGTTTGCTCGGGGACAAGCAAACGATTAAGTGTGGGGGAGTTTGATAGACCGTTAATTGCACATGTTTTTACTCCAAATCTTACACCGTTTGAGATGTTGATTCTCGTGATTTAGGCCAATTTCACGTTAGGTTGTTCTTGTTTGTGATATTTCAAGTCCTAGTACGTGAATGAAGGTTTGGGAGCGAGTTCGGGGTCGATTGGACGAAGATCGGACGTGTGGCGAGATGCTGAGGAAGCCACACGGGCACTCCTAAAACCCACACGGCCGTGTACTGAACCCAAGTGGCCGTGTGGGATTTACCGAGGCTTCACACGGGCATACTGGAGATTCCACACGGCCGTGTGTCCCTGGCCGTGTAGGTAGCCTAAAGACCACTTAATCGAAACCCCGCGTTTTGACACTCACACGGGCAGCTGGGTAAGCCACACGGTCGTGTGGCCTGCCCGTGTGAGTCGGGAATTCTGGGTTTTAACCCAATTTCGAGCCACAAGTGAGGGGATCTACTTTTCAAAGCAAAAACAGAGCCCTAGAGAGAGAAAGTGCAAAGAACACACCCTAGAAGCGATCATGGAGCTGGGTTTCATCAAATCGAGCTTGGAGATCATAATAGTAGTGAAAATCATCATCCCATAGCAGATTCTTCCCATTGTTATGAGTATGACTACTTTGTATAATGTTTTTCTCTCTCTCTCTATGGAGTAGAACCCTCTTTCACTTGGGTATGAAGAACCCTAGTTCCATGTGTTAGGGATCATGATTGTAATGACTTGGGATTGCTATACTGTTTGGTTTTAATCGAATGATGCATGATTCATTGAATTGATTGAAGTCTGCTGCAACCTGAGATAGATAGAATCTGATTAGGTTGTGAGAGCTTCTTCATTCGGTAGTAGTAGATTGGCTATACGAGAGTTAGTCAGTCCACTGCTTTGTACTGGAATCCAATTCCAGTAGTGAAGTTCTGTGCTTATTGCTTCAGCTTTCTATCTCGGTGAAGACTAGTCGTCTGCCGGGTAGTTAGATTGAGAGGGCTTGGTCAGCTTAAGAGATTCCAAGCTACTGTCGGATCTTCTGCAGTTTAATCAACAGTAAATCAACCCAGGGTAATTACAACTAAGACCTAACTAAGGAGCTAGGGGGACTCATTCCCGAGTGACTCTTCCTTTGCTTTAGAAAACCGAATCATTTCCTGCTTTCTTACTGCTTTTAGTTAAAACCACAATCAATCAACTTAGTTGGCTAGATAATAGATATTCACGGAGTAGGCAGTAGATCTGGACTCCGGGTTGATAATTAGAGCTTGCCACTTTACTGCATTCCTTGATTGCGCTTACACTTGGTCGCAGCTTGGTGTTGTGTCGTAGCGTGTCAGTGATCCAAATCTTCCGGTTCTGGTGAGGTTCATATCTCATTTTTTATTACTGCTGTTTTTAGGATATGTTAATATTGAATTCTATCTTTTCCTCTTGGCTCGTAGATTTGCTGCCAGACTGGAATGATCGAGGTCCGCACGATTATCATAATCTCCGCCCAAAGGTAGTGAGCAGAGTCTTCATCGAAGGTTAATATCTCTACCAGATGGCTCCATTCCGTCTCTCTTCTTCCCCTCTTTTTGCCCTCTGTTATCTTTGCCAGTCCTCTTTTCTCATACAACTTTTGTTTGCAACCTTTGACAACAATTAGGGGTGTCATTTCGGGTCGGGTTCGGTTACCCAAACCGAAACCCGAAAAAACCCAAAAACCCAAAATCGAAAATCACTGAAACCGATAAAATTATGTTAATTCATAGCTTCTGCGTGTTAGTTGTTCGTGGGGAGTTTGTTTCTCTTGCTTTCAGTTTGTTCTTTTGTTTGTTTCCCCGGCCTATCTAATCAATGAAACTTTTGTTCTCTTTTGTGTTTTCAGTCCCATGGTGATCGACGATGGATTTGCAATGGATGATAAATCTCTCAATCCCATCTCTTACAGTAGCAGACCAAGCGGAGGAGGGGGTTCGGTGTGCTCTTTCAACAATCAACTCTTTTGGTGATCATTTGGTCCTATCATGGTTTGTTATTGTGGCTTTCAATTTCCTAGCTTGATTCTCTATGTAATTATGTTAAACATGGAGGAAACCGGGGTCATTTGACATAAATCATGGCTTGCTGAAAATGTAATTCTTCCAGTGACTATTTCAAGGTCTATATCAGATTTAGTTCAATCAATCTATGAAAGTTGGAGAACAAAAACTTAACTATAGCATTTACTTATTCTGCTTTCCACTCCTCATTTCAACAAATCGATTATGGAAGTCCTTGATAAATCTAGACAATTATCTTTGAGTCCATTAGGCTGTCCTATAGAAAATTTTGCAACTCGGGGTTAGATCACTGGGAATCATCGCACCTGCACTTTCTTCACTATTTACAACTCTGGACTATTCATTTAAATAACACAATTCATGCAACTAAAACTTTCTGCTGGTGTTTACTTACATAATTGTTCATTTGTCACAGGTTCAATGGTCATTTGCTAACAGGATTTGTGTGACTGAAATTTGGATGGAGCAAGATTATGAGTGATGTTTGCAGATTTCAGTTAGTTGCCAGGTATGCTTTATATTCATTCATTTTCCCTTTCTACAGCTTAAACCCAGAAACAACATTGAGCTTGATATGATTTTGCCAACTCACTGCAAGTAGTTTCCTTTGGTTGTATTTCATCCGACTTTTTAGCCGTTGCTTGCGGTGGAAAATGCTAATTATTTGTCCGAAAGTTATATATGTATGTGATTTTCTCTTTTGTTCTTTGTTTTTTGTGGTGTTTTGTCTGATTACACTATTTTGAGCCTTTGGTTTTCATTATTAAAAGAAGCAACATGATTATCAAACCTGCTCCTCTGTTTTTCATTAGCGATGATATGCTTATGTTGGCTTTGTTGTTCATTTGTATGCAGGTAAAAGTTGATCTCCCATAAATATGTTGTTGTCAGGGAACTTGATCTTGTTAAGTAATATGACTGATGGGTGTAGTTCAGGCTGCCATGTCTCCTCGCTTTGTTTATATGTAGGAGCTTTTGGTTATGACTAGGCTGAATATTGTAATGAATAGTTTTATGGTAATGAATACTAACTATTTGTAATGTAAGCACTTCATTATTTATGGGTTTGAAAGGTTTGAAATGGGAGCTCGGGTGCTATATTTTGTGTTCGAAATTGTATGCTATCATTATGGTTTTGTTGTCATGCCATTTTGTTTTTTTTTTTTTTGCATTGGAGGGAGGCCGAGGCCGAGAAAAAGATCAGATTACAGGGGGATTACAAGGAGGAGGTGGGATGAGCAACAACCCGGCGCTCAAAAGTCGCACCCAGCATATCATCTCGGAGAATCGGAATCAGTCCGTTGGGTGGGGCAGCAAGCTCATGCATACCGTAGGGATAGACGAGACTGTGCTTCGAGAGCCATTCCGCGACTCTATTCCCTTCCCGGTATGTATGAGTTATGCGCACCACCCAGTCGCCGCCAATCTTTCTTCTTATAGCTTCTAATAAGGTAGCATAAGGGTGGATCGGATCCTGCCGAGCATTAATCAACTGTATCGCCAACTGAGAGTCCGAGACCACCTGAAGGAATCTGCAGCCAGCTTTCCGCGCAATATCAAGGCCGTAGTGAATGGCCCAAAGTTCAGAGAGGGCGGCCGTCGCTGTTCCGAGACTCGCAACGAAGCCCGCTATCCAAATGCCACTAGGATCTCTGAGAACACCACCAGCTCCGGCCGGTCCAGGATTCCCAGTTGACGCCCCATCTACATGCAGAGACAACCAGCCTTCGGGGGGGGAGTCCAGCCGACGTGCGTCGTAACTCGGTCAGCAGGGGGTTTCCTATTACTGGGGAGACGAGACGGGGCACTCCATGCATCGTGCCAGAGCTTAATTTTAGCCATAATAGCATGCTCAAGAGAGTGTGGAGAGAGAGCTGCCCCCATACCTCTAAAACAAGCTGTCGATCGATTTTTCCAGATGAGCCAGTTTGAAGTGCAGAAGAAGGCTGACCATTGCATTCCAAAAGCCATGCTGTCATTACTCATAATGTTATCCCGAAACCACTCCTTAAGATTTGAGCTGAAGAAAGAGTGTTGGCGAGCGAGCGGCACTTGACGGGACCAAAAGAACATCGCCGGAGGGCAATCTCGCAGGGTATGAAGGACCGTCTCTGGCTGGCTAGAGCATCTGTAGCATGAAGGGCCTTCAGCCACCTTCCTAGTGTGTCTCAGCGCATTAGTTGCAATCCTCCCCAAAACAGCTAGCCAAGTAAAACTTCTCACTCTTTCGGCAACCGGTAACTTCCAGATGGCCTTCCACAGAGGAGCTTCCAAGTCTTGCGGGTGTTCACTAATGAGATTATAAGCTGATTTAGCGGAGAAGTTTCCGTCAGAGGATGCCGACCAGAACAGGGTATCATCGTCTGTGGAGAGCTTGTCCACCGCCACACTCAGGATCTTTTGAAAGAAAGTTGGAGGGAGAAGCATTTCGAACAAGTCAACCCGCCAGGTCCCATCGTCCTGGACATAGTCTGCCACAACCGCCTCCTCACTCGCAGCTGGTAACTGAGCGGTAGCCACCTCCTTGAGAGGAACCTGCAAAATCCAGGGGTCAAGCCAAAATTTAGTGTGCTTGCCATTCTTGATATTCCAAGCACACCCTTTTTTCAGAAGATAGGCAGCTTTCGAAAAGCTTGCCCATGTAAAGGAACTTCCCTGAGAAGGTTGAAGGATGTCTAGATGCTTCTGTTGACGACCGTACTTGGCATACATAATCTGGGTCCATAAGGTGTCTTTCTCCCTGAGTAGTCTCCACCCGCTCTTAGCCAACATGGCCAGGTTAGCCTGTCTAGTGGGTCTGATGCCAACCCCACCCATGGTCTTGGGTAGCGTCATCTTCTCCCAGGCCACCAGATGCATCTTGCTCCTGTTCTCCTCCTCTCCCCAGATGAAGTCCCTGTTAATCTTATCAATACTATTGCAAACTCCACTCGGGATTAGTTCTGTATTCATATGATAAACAGGTAAAGAAGCGGAAATCGATTTAGCAACAGTGAGCCTAGCCGCAAAGGAGAGGCGTCTAGCTTTCCTGGGTGCTAGTTTTTTTTTAATTCGAAGGATAAGGGACTGATATCTCTCCTTGGTGATGCGCCCATGGATGGTCTGGATCCCAAGGTACTTTCCTAGATTAGCTGTCAAAGGAATGCCTGATCGACGACTCAGCCTTTCTGCCTTCTGGCGAGCAATGTTGGGTGAGACGAAAAGCATGGATTTACTGAAGTTGACACGCTGACCGGAACTGGAGCAGAAGTCCTCCAAGCAGCGCTTAATTACTCCAACCTGCCGAGTCTCAGCTTCAGCAAAAAGCAACAGATCATCTGCAAAAAAGAGGTGAGTGAGTGGCGGACCATTCGGGGACAGTCTAAGAGGTTTCCATTCACCAACATCTACAGCAGCATCAATCCAATGGGAAAGACGTTCCATGCAAAGCACAAAGAAATAGGGGGATAGTGGGTCTCCCTGGCGGACTCCCCTGGTCGGGGAGAAGGGTTGAGATAGCTCTCCATTCCAGAGGATTCTCATTCGGTTCTGCTCCACGCAACGCATTATACAGCTGATCCAGGTACTAGGGAGGCCAACTTCCTTCAAGGTATCCCGTAAGAAGTCCCAGCGAAGTCTATCATACGCTTTCTCTAGGTCAATCTTCACAATTAGGCCACCCTTCTTCCCTTTCTTACGCCTGAGAGAGTGAAGGACTTCCTGAACTACGATGATGTTGTCAGTGGTCTGCCTGCCAGGAATGAAGCTACTCTGTCTGGGTGAAACTAGCTTCCTCATAAGGGGCTTCAGTCTACTCGTCATAGCTTTAGTGATGGCTTTAAGGCTCACATTGTTCAGGGAAATGGGCCTCAAATGGGTTACTCTCTCAGGGCTCTCCACCTTCGGGATGAGCACCAAGGTTGAATCAGAAACCGTCTCAGGCAGATTCCTAGTGGAGAAGAAATCAACAGCCATCTCCGAAAGGTTTTTCCCTACTACTCTCCACATCTGTTGAAAGAAGGCCGCATGAAAACCATCTGGACCAGGAGCCTGAAAAGGTTTCATATCAAAGATAGCCCTATGAATATCAGTTATAGTAAAGGGCCGGAGGAGAGCTAGCAGTTCCGGTTGAGTGAGCCGCGGGAAAGAGTCCTTCGGGAGTCTATCTTCGTAATGAGAGTCATCCTGCTTGTAAAGATCCACAAAGAAGTTGACAACCATAGCAGCAAGCTCATCTGGGTTGGTCACCCAGTTCCCACTCTCGTCCTGAAGCGTGTTAATCTTGTTCCTGCGTCTCCTAACATTGGCCAGCTGGTGAAAATAAGCGGTATTCCTTTCCCCATACTTCACCCAATCCTCCCTCGCTCTCTGAAACCAAATCAGTTCCTCTTGAGCCAGGACATTGTCGAGCTCGGCCGCCAGCTTAGAGTGAAGCTTAGCAAGGCCGGGGGAGAACACAACCGCTAGCCTAGTCTCAACTCCTTTGAGGCGAGCAAGCAACCGTCTCTTCCTTTGATGAATGTTGCCAAAGGTGTTCACATTCCAGTCTTGAAGTTTACCTGCAAGCTGAGACAGAGCAGCATGAAAAAGAGTATCAGAATCCCAAGAATCAGAAATCAAATCAGCGAAACTGTCGTGGGTGAACCACGCAGCTTCAAACTTGAAAGGGCGAGGGAGAGAGGGGGGACGTCCCTGAATGGTAATAGAAGTCAGGATCGGGTTATGGTCTGATTGGAGGCGAGGCAGATGGGTGACAGAAGTGTTGGGGAAGCTCGTGTTCCATAGCGGATTGCAAAGGCTTCTATCAAGGCGACTGGCTCTGTAGGTTTGGGGCTGATCCCCTCGCGTCCACGTGAACCGGGGCCCGGAGAAGCCAAGATCCACCAGCTCCGCCCGGTTGATTCTCTCGTTGAAGATGTGACAGCGACGAGCGGTGGAGTCTGTCGGGGGGCCTGCCTTCTCCTCTAGAGATCGAATAGCATTGAAATCCCCGGTAAGAAGCCAGGGGATGTCAGTTTGCTTACTCAGATTAATGAGACAATCCCAGAGACTCCGTTGTTGGCTATACCGTGGCGAGGCATAAATGGCTGTTAGCATCCAGGGAGGCGCATTATTCTGGGAAATCCGTAGGGAAATATGTTGATTACAGGCCGAGACGAGCTGCGTTGTGAACATTCCACCATCCCAGAACACCCAGATTCCACCCTTTCTACCTTCGGCTTCAACTCTTATCGAATTGGGGAAACCCAACTTGTCGCAGACAGAGTTAGCTGAATCTCCACTAATTTGCGGTTCAAGCAGAATCACAAAGTCTGGCCGCTGTTGCTGGATAGCCAGGCGAAGAGCTCGAACGAAGGCGATGTTACCTGCACCACCGACATTCCAAGCAAAGACTTTAATGCTATTATTATTAGACATAACAGAAGCAAAAAACGGAAGAAAAAGCAGGGGAAAAGAGATCCAAAAGGGTATCAGTGTGTGGAGTTGTGCATCTCCCCCTCCAGCAGCCCCGCTTGTGGGTGGTGGCCTATCTCTCTCGCAGCAGCCTGGTCGATCGTTTCCGAAGAGGGATGCCCCCGAGCCTCTGTCCACGCGTTGATTTCTTGAAGGGTTAGCGACACCAACCGCGCTTTGCTTTTCGATTTCCTCTCCTTTACCGGGGACCAAATTTGGAGGGTCCTAGTCGGGTTGAGTTTAGCAGGTGAGCCCTTCCGACCATGCGGTTTGGGATTCTTAGTTCTCTTCGTTCTGGAAGCTGTCGATGGCGTCGTGTCCCTGAGTTTCCCGGTGGCCGATGTGGCGGTTGTTTGGGCTGGGATGATTTGCATCTTTGTCCCATTTGGCCCTGTGACGGAGTGAACGAGAGGGGGTGGAACGAGAGCTTTGGGTGTTCCTTCTTGGGCCGAAGAGTCATAATGGCCCATCTTCTTAGCGTCCTTGCTTATTTCCCGAGTTTTGATCTGTGCGGTAGTCGAGCTTTGGGCTTCATGGTTATCACCGGCCAGTTGCGGTTCTTGGTCCTTTCTGTTCGCGGTACTAGGGCCTGGCCCAAGAAGACCTTGTCCAACTGAAGTTTGGGAGGAGCCCATTTTTTCTTTTCCTTTCCGCGTATCAATTCCGTCCTTCTTCCCGTTACCAACTTTCCTTTCTTGTGAGCTGGTATGGAGGGATTGCAAGCCGTTGGTATGAGAAACCTGGGGAGGGGAGAGCTTTCCTTCCTTATTCAAGTTTCCCCCTTTACCATTCTTTCCATCTTTGCCAGATCCCGTGATCCCAGCCTCCATCTCCTGCTTTCCTTTCTTACCTTGATCCCTCGACATTCGCCGACTTTTCCGGCTAACTAACATCCACGGCCCGTAGCCTGGATTCTCCTCGGGTGGCTCCGGTTGGGCTTCCGATGACACTCCGCCGAGGAGGGGCAAGGCCGCCGGCGACGTTGCTGGTTGCAGGAGAGGGCAGTGTTCGGACGAATGGCCAATTTTGCCACACTCAAAGCAGACTACGGGCAGATTCTCGAACTCTACCTTCTGCCATTCATCATCCAGCCAAATCCGTGGAACTAGGGGTTTGGAGAGATACACTTCTACCGCAAGGCGAGCGAATTTGGCGCGTTGTCTCGTGAGGGTGTGGTAGTCGAGCTTGATGGTTCGTCCAATCAGGTTTCCGAGCATTGTCAGCACCTCCTTGTGATAGAAGTGCACTTTCAGTGCTGGGAGCTGGACCCAAACAATCATCTTCCTCGGTAGAGGATCCGAAACCTTGAACTTGGGAGTCCATTGCTGAACTATCAGGTAATGGTCATAGATCATCCATGGACCATCTGTGAGAGCACGAAAGTAGTCCTGTTCATTGCTTAATTTAACCAAGAAACAATCGTGGTCGAGATCCATAGCTTCCAAGGTTCCGACTGGTCGCCAGAGATGTCGAAGACGGGCACATAGGGTAGTGAATCCGACCTTAGCACCAATAAGTCTAACAACAAGCGTGCGCTCCCAGGGTGCACATATTCTCGTCTTGAAGCTCGGGGAGATGTTCAGTGCCGGTTCCCCGTTTCGCTCCCCGGGCACAAGATCATGTTCGCCGACTGGCGTCCACTGACTAGTCAGTGGCTGAGTTGGTGGCGCGGCTGGATTTCCGGTGACCGCCAGAGCATACGTGAAACGGGGTTGGGTCGCCGCCAGAGCATACTAGGTGTCTTTCTATTCATATTTGCTGCTTAAATTTGATAATAAGTCAAGGCGAGTTTTGTGTAGATTTAGAAGCCATAAATTATGATTGTGATGTATTCTTTTGTGCAATAGTTCTCCCAAATATTCGGTTGTAGAAATTGTGATAAGTAACATCAATTGGTGTCTTGAATGATTAGGTTGTTATAGTTGTTGTTTTTGAAGTTGAATTGTATTAACCATAATTTAAATTGTGTATGCACTAATTGTTTAAAACAGTCTCTACCATAAACTATGTTGTAAATATATATAAAAAGAAATTTGGAATCCAACCTAATTCTATAAATACTTCAAATCCCGCCGCGGAGTGCGGGTAATGATATCCTAGTATATATTACCGGGTTACCTTTAAAAAAAGTATTAGGTAAGCATAACTGTAAATTACTTTATTTATAGAATCAGAAGCGAAACCCACTTGTCCAATAGGCTTGGGGACAAAACTAGTTGCTGAAAATGGCAAATCCTTGACAAGGGGAAAAAAACAATACACTTACCGGGGGGAAAAAGCAATACAAGAAAAAACAAAACCACCCATTACTCTTTGCTCGAAGACATCCCCTGCAGATAGTTCATAGTTGCAGCCGAACTACCCTCAGCATAACGTTCCAGGAACCTTGGCACAGCCGGGGTATTAACCTCACAAACTCCATCCAAGATCTGAACAACCTGTCTCATCGTCGGCCGATCCTTCTCGTTGTCCTGAATGCACCAACAAGCAACTCTACACGCTCTGCCCACCTCCTCCATGTCAGCATTCCCTTCCAACTTATCGTCCAACAAGGACGCCACATCGCCTCCTCTGCTCACGGCGCTCGCAAGTTCGAACGGGAAATAGCTATCCACCTCCGACGAATCCGTGTTTCTCCTCCCCGATATGATCTCACACAGCAACATCCCATAACTGAAGACGTCGGCTTTCGGGGTAATGGCCTCACCTGAAATCCACTCTGGCGCTAGGTACCCTCTGGTCCCTCTCATGGTCGTCAGCACCCTGCTGAATTCACGCCCGAAGATCTTCGCCAAGCCCAAATCCGCAACTTTGGGGTTGTATTCGGAATCCAGGAGGATGTTGTCGGGCTTGATGTCGCAGTGAATGATGCAGTCCCGGCAGTCTTCGTGAAGATATGCCAATCCTCTGGCGCTTCCCGCAGCAATTTGGTACCTGAATCTCCAGCTCAGAGTCGTCGCTGTCGTCTGATGGAAGAGGAGAGATTCCAACGATCCATTCGGCATGTACTCGTAGACCAAGAATCTCTTCGAAGATTCGACAGAGAAGCCACGTAGGCGGACCAAGTTGATGTGCTGGATCGTTCCGATGGTTTTCACTTCCGCCATGAACTGCTTCTCGCTTTGCTGGAGGCTCTTCAGTTGCTTCACGGCGATGAGAGTCGAATTCAGTAGTGTACCTTTGTAGACCGCCCCGAAACCTCCTTCCCCGAGCTTTTCCGAGAAGTTTTTCGTTGCAGTTTTCAGTTCCTTGTAGTTGAAGAAAGACAAACTGTTGTCATCTCTTGGCTCGTATTTGTTATCAGCTGCTGCAGATGCATTGTTGCTTCTCCTCCATAGAATTACCAATAGGAGAAGGCCAGCTGCTGAGAGTGTTAAGAAGCCACTGCCAACTGTTGCAGCGACAACAATCAGAACCGTCCTAGTGTGTTTCTTCCTCTTCTTCACCGCGGAATTATCTTCAATGCTGGGGATTTCAGATGATGCAACTCGAACATGGATATCTTTCCCCACCCTTTCAGCTTCCAGGAGCTGCTGGGTGTTGAACATATGATCTCTTCTCCATATCAAGCAACCGTTGTCATAGGCAAAAGCATCACATGAACAGTTCGCCAAGCACAGACTCTCGCATTCCTGAAGATTTCCACCTGGCCACGACTCTGGACTCGAAGGATACTGCATGTTTGGTAAAGTTCGAAACTTGTCTACCTCTCCTACTGCATTATGTGTGCAGTTGAGAGGAGTTTTCCTCACGCAGCCACCAGAATGATCACCCAAATCCCAATCTCGCTGATGTTTCGGTCCAAACCCATCAATGCAAACACAAAGAGGCTCGTCCTGCAAGTTGCAGATGCTGGCAACCCCGCAGAATGCGTACACCTGGCACTGCTGAGTTGGCCGGGTCCAGAAGAGCGTCCAGCTCGTGAAGTTCCTGCCCCAGACGTACTGCTTCAGCTGCCCGCTCGACTCCACCACAAACCTGGTGAAAGCAGAGGGAACCGCAGAGTCATAGGTGAAGTAATCCTCCTCGTCGTTGGATATGCGGGTCATGTTGGTGACGTAGTAGTTGAGCTGCAGCTCAGGAACAAGGCTGAAAATCCTGCCGTCCCACACCCCGCTGGTCCAGTACATTTGAGAACCATTCCAGAGAAGCTCGTGGCTCGATCCGTTCTGGCTGGGACCTAGCGTGAATTGAGAAGGCGCAGGGTTGAGCGGGCTCCGCCAGGAAGCCAGGATTTGTTTTGCGTTGCTGATCTTGCTGTACCCTATCTTGCCACCTGGAAGCCAGTGGTCTGTTGGATGGTCGAAGCTCTCCCAGATCGTCGAACTCGAGTTCTCGACGTCAGCTCGTATGACGAAGTTGCCAGTGTCGAGGAGCACTGCTGCTGCAGTCGAGTTGGAAACCACGGAAGTTGAGTTCGTGGACCATACCGTGTTTCCTGACTCGTCGAGAAGAGCCAAGTTACCGTTTCGAGAGAGGTTTAGGGAAGATCGAACAGGGTCAGAAACAGGGCGGTCTCGGTTTGCGACCCAGACAATCGTTTGATCGGGTAGCTTGTTGTACCATATGCCAATGTAGTGTCTGCCAGAGCTGCTACTACCTCCAGGTGTGAAGAAGCCCAGAGCGAAGTTTCCTTGTGGAGAGATCAGAGTTTGGTTTCCGGAGAGAGGTCGGCCAAGGGAGATGGTTTCAGAACCTGTGGAGCAATGAAGATTTAGGGAGAAAGACAACAGTATCAGGAAGCTCAGAGAGAGGCATGATGGTCTCAGGATTCTGCTAAACCCCATATCTAAAAAGTTAAGTGTGTTACTGCCTTCTTTCTTTACCACTCTGGAAAAGAGAATGCTTTATATATAAAAACAAAAGATCTCAAAGTCTGCCACAAAATAAGCGAGAGAAACAGTAGACAAAGCATGTTCATACCTTGCTGCATAACTATGCGTTTGGTGACTTTGACTTGGATGGCTAGGGAAGTCCACTCCACAGAGAATAGGCAATTATTGTAGATATGAAGACCAATGATCACGAGAAGACATAAAAACACGTAAACTGGTTGAAAATTGTCAAAAGTGAAATGAATTAATGGACTGTTAATTACGCAAATTAATACACCTAGTGGAGGCTTCACGGGTGCTGACCTAGAAACTCAGGTAAGTCAATGCTCTTCTGAAATTTGAGCAGCTACAAACGAAACAATTGACTTGCAGGAGCTCAATTGTGCAAGTGGGAAGAATATTTTATACAATTACCTTCCACCAACCCAGAAACTCTGGACAGTGGCACTGCAACCACTCAAAATGCTTGACAAGAGAAATGTGAAGGAAAGATCACCAAATGGAGTCGTCAAATAACGACAAAATTTAGAATCAAAGACCATTTTTAAAAAAATGCAATGTTGCATTGACGCGTTACTTTCTGTTTGCGGAGTAGAAGATTTCTCCAGAATATAGAATTCATTACAAAGTCCAAGGAAAATAATACTGACCTACCCACTTCTCAGTTAGGTACACTGCCAAAATATAACTTAGAAGGGCACATGAGAATTCAGATCCGCTGCTCATAAGAAGAAGAAAGAAACTCAGTCAGTTCTATTTCAATATATCTGGAATTTCATTGCGAGGATCAGTGGCGGACCCAGAAATTTTATATAGGGGTGTCCTCTTTTAAAAAATAAATTAAATACAAATAATTCTAAAATAATTAATAAATAATAAATAATATTTAAATAAGAAATACTTTACTCATACAGTTTGAAAAAATTCACAATGTGTTTTCATATTAAAAAATGATTGTAGAACACACTTGGGGTCTACACTATTCAAAAAAAAATTGTCTCTGTATATCATATTAGACAATCATTCACGAACTGGTCACATATTCAATTTCTAAACTTGTTTGTGATGTAATCCAAAGTTGAAAAGACTATTTCAATACTTGTTGTACAACCATAAATCAATACAAATTAAGGGTAGCTTGAAATTTGTTTAATTGTTAGATTTTGAAAATAATTAGAGATAGAGAATGACATTATACTATTACACAGTGTTTAAAATCAAATAACATATGAGTTGTAGCCTAATGAAAATTTTGTTTATTAATAATAAAAGTGTCCTAGGTTTGAATTACCCAAACTATGACTTATATTCTCATACTCAAACTAAAAGATGAGAGTAGGATAATCACTTTTTTAAATTTAGGGGTGTCCCCGACTATCAATTATAATTTTTTTTGTCAATACGTAAATTACTACCGGGGGTTGGATAATCGTTTTCCCAAAATTTAGGGGTGTCCGGGGACACCCCTAAACAGCCGTGGGTCCGCCCCTGGCGAGGATGCATAGAAAAGAAGAACCTGAGGATAAAAATACAGTTGCAAACTCACAAAGATAACCTGCTTACTTCCAAGTTAGCTGCACTAACGGAAGCTAGCTTAGAAAATCATACAGGATGCAGTGCTTATAGAAAAGGTTTAATACCCAAATTTGGCCCGAAGTTTGGTGTAAGTGTCAGTTTTGACCTGAATTATTCAATAAGACAGTTATGACCCATTTTTCAAATTAATGGACAGATTTGGCCCGAAATTTTCATTGACCGTCTATATTGACGGTCAAACACTTATTCCGTTAGTGACTCAGCAAAACACGGCTGATGTGGCTTATGCGTGTGCCACATCACTAAATAATATAATTTAATTTTTAAATTCAAATTAAAATAAAAAATAATTACCTACAATTAAAAAGGTCCCTTTTATTATTCCAAAATTCCCAAAAGCCCAAAACTCAAACCCTAATCTAAAAACATCTCGTTCCACTGCCAAAGTTCCTCTTTTCTTCTTCCAACCCCTTCCATGGCGCCGCCGTTCTCTAATCACCATCACCTAATCACTGCCTCCAAAATCAAACGACCAAACCTCTTATCAAAGCCCTCGCCGTCGTTTTCCTTAGCTCCGTCTACATCATCGGGTTCTACCAAAACGCTCGCGGCTCAATTCCCCTCCCCTGTTCTAGCCCAAACAAGTGAAACAACAACAAAAAAGACGTTGCTTGCGTCATCCTTGTCCCTGCCACCAACACCCTTGACTTCGAGTCCCACCGCCGTCCTCCGCAGCCGTGTCTGAGTTCCCTCCGTGGCCCGTTCGACCCCTCCAACTCCGCCACGCATCGCCGTGCTGATCCAGAGACTATCGCCCGGTCTCCTCCGATCTCGTCCTCCTCCTTGACCTCTCTCCCACGCTCGAAGTTTCGCAGTCGGAGGATGCTGAGGTGTGATCTGGAATGTGGTTCATATTAGCAGAAGGTGAGAAGTTTTTGTAAGGAAGGGGTCTGTGGGGGACGCCATTTCAGGAAGGGCAGGGCGGAGTGGTAAAAGGGGAAGGACATCGGTATCGATGTCGTGGTGGCCGGAGGATTGGAGGGCAGAGAGGGCTTCAGCAACGGGAGGTCGGAGGATTGATTTTGACGATGATGGTTGATTAAGATTAGGGTTTGGATTTGGGATGATGGGATAATTGGAGGGAATTTTTTTAATTTGTTAATTTTCTTTTTTTAATTAAATGACAAAATTAAAATTTTATTATTTAATGATGTAGCACCATGTATAAGCTACATCAGCAATTTTTTCTGACTCACTAACGGAATAATTGTTTGACTGTCATAATAATTGTTTGACTGTCAATATTAACAGTCAAAAAAAGATTAGTGCCATATCTGTCCATTAATTTGAAAAGTAGACCACAACTGTCTTATTGAAAAATTGGGGCCATAACTAACACTTACGCCAAACTTCAAGCCGAATTAGGGTATTAACCCTATAGAAAAATGAGAAAGCATGGGATGATCTCTCTAAATCAAAATGAGAAAGAGCCGTCGGAGGCCGTAGAAGTCTGGCGTATTGAAACTAGTAAACCACTCTACATTGTTAAGTCCTCCACCCTGGAACAAGCACGGAAAAGGAAGTGGGGGGAAGAATACGCTTATTAGAGATTGCACAAATAATTGATAGTAGTCAATGCCAGTTAGCAATGCCAGAACAAGTAATTTGTTAAGCTGAAAAGGTTTGTGGCAGTCATTAATTTGTTAAGCATATTGAGAAGTAACAGTTCCTTAATCTATAAGTGGGGATCTCAAGTTACATCTATGGTATGATACCGTACATAGCCAAAAGAAAGCAATATGAATCTCAAACAACTTTTCATTAGATTAAGTTACATGGGTTAGCATGAACATGCAAGGACATGAACTTGCTGTTTATTGATTATATCTATCTAGAAAAGATTAAGCAAGAACATGCAAATGCAAGCATTATCTTCCATGTTGAGTCCTTGAAGAAAATCCTAAAACTACTATAGACCTGATGATGCAAAAGTGTAAACATGCATCCTTTGAGCATTGAGTATGAAATAAGAGTCTGGGGAATCAAGTTGAAAGCTGCTCATGTCTTAAGGCACCATATGACCAAAAATCTTAATCCGCAAACAATCCAAGTGAAGAAGTTTTTTATGATGGTGATATTCATGTAATTAAGAAAGGAAAAGAAAATTACAAGAAGAGCTCAACAAGAAGGGGTTCAGTAAGAGAAGAGCCACCCAATCTTCAGGAGAAAAGACTCAGAATAGAGAAGACCGAGCTAGTAAGCTCATGAATTGAGCGATAGAATACCCAAAAAAAAGGAGAGCAGCTCCCTTGCAATGTGTTGATGTGACTTGAATCGGACTATCAGCCGCTACGACTGGTAGTCGGGGGTCTCGCTGACCGGTCAGCGAGTGGGGTCCAGGAGCAACGTCCAGGTGGGGTGCGGGGGCAACGCCCCCGGCCCACGGTGTATGGGCTCAATGTTATTTGGGTTCGGGTTCTGGGCCTGGTCTGTAACCGTTTCCTTTGCCAGATTGGATTAGGTTTAGACCCACATGGAGAAGTACTATAAATACTTCTCATACTCCTCCGTAATCTGTAATCTGTAATCTACTCGATATAGTGAAACTGGCTCTCTCTCGCCCGTGGACGTAGCTAACACACATCGTATTAGTGAACCACGTAAATCGTGTGTCTGTGTTTTTCGATTCTCACTTTCGTATTCTGGCTTTATCGATTCCGACGATTTTCCGATCCGTAGCAGCGCGTTTATAACACAATGAAACAAAGAGCACAATCAGCAAAATCCAGCAGCCAGGCTGCTGTGAGAAAAAAAAAACCAGCTCACTAAGGGGGAAGCAACCCAGAAAGTCCCAAAAAGAGAGAAAAGTTCTCCCCCGAAGGACCGAGCAGTCTGTAGAGGTACAAGCATTCAGGACTAATAATCTATCGAAATTGAACTAAATTGATATAACACTAACAACCGGATTTAAGTGGTATCCCTGAATTGTTCAGAACTAATCCACGGGAGAGTGAAAACTCTCCGAGCTACTGATATTATTAGGAAAAAATATGTTATGGCTGTCGTTCCATTCACACAACCATATAAACACTGAGAAGATGAGCAGCCGAACCCCAGAGGAGAAGCCAAACCCCAGAGTAACGTTCAACACTTACTCTACAGACGTTACCCTTCATGGTTTACATGGCACAATTAAGAAACAATAAAAGAGGCTATACAAAAGGACTTGGGTCTGTTAACAACCTCCCCCAAATTGATGCTGATCGGAGAGCAGCAATTTGCTCGACAGATACCAATGTCAGTTCGTAGAGAAGGCCTTCGTGAAAATGTCAGCTACTTGATCCTCAGTACGTATATAATGAACGGTAATTGTACCAGCCGATGCCATATCAAGAACATAGTGCACATGAATCTCAATATGTTTCGTGCGATCATGTAGAACGGGATTGACCGTAATACGGATAGCACTAGTATTATCCACGAAAAGATCCATCGGCAAAGCACATACAATACCCAAATCTCCCAAAAGGCGTCTTATCCATATGAGATCAGAAGTAGCATCAGACATAGCGCGGTACTCAGCTTCCGTCGAGGACTTCGAGACCTTATCCTATTTCTTGCACCACCAAGAAATAAACGAATCACCAAACTGTATACACCATCCTGTAGTGGAGCGTCGAGTATCAATACAACTGGCGAAATCAGAATCGGAATAAGCCTGCAGATGTAGAAGACCAGTAGAGGGAAAGCGAAGACCCACATCTCTGGTTCCCTGTAGATAACGCAGTATGCGATGTACAGCAGCAAGATGGTCGGTACGAGGTGAGGCCATGAACTGACTAACAACCTGAACATCATATGAAATAGCAGGACGAGTGGCAGATAAGTAAATCAGACTGCCAACGATACTACGATAAGTTGTACCATCAGGTAACAAATCACCGGAATCACGACCCAACTCGACATTCAACTCCATGGGCGTAGAACCGGCTTGCAGTCTGCAAATCGATGATCATCAAGTAAATCGGATATGTACTTGCGCTGACTAAGGAGAATACCGCGCGAATCACGAGCAACCTCTAGACCCAAGAAATATGAAAGAGTACCCAAATCCTTGATATTGAAAGTTGCACTAAGACCATCCTTAAGATGTTGAATACCTTGAGAATCAGAACCAGTGATGACCATGTCATCCACATAAAGCAGAAGAGCCACAATTCCTGCAGGATAAGTATGAGTAAAAAGAGACGGGTCGTTCTGGCTCTAACGAAATCCAAGCTGAGAAATGGTAGAGTGGAACTTGTCAAACCAAGCATGGGGTGCCTGTTTGAGCCCATACAAGGAACGATTCAGACGACAAACCTGGTTAGGAGTACCCAAAGTATAGCCCGGAGGACGTTCCATATAGATCACCTCCTCCAAGTCACCGTGGAGAAAGGCGTTCTTCACATCTAATTGATGCAGAGGCCAGTTCTATAGAGAAGCAACGGCTAACAATGTTCGGACTGTGGACATTTTAGCAACGGGGGCGAAGGTCTCACCATAATTAACACCATACTCTTGGGTAAATCCCTGAGCAACCAGTCGAGCTTTGTAACGATCCACGGTCCCATCAGGATGCATCTTAACCATATAGACCCAACGACAACCAACAACCAAAGTAGTGGAAGGAGGGCGCGACACCAAGGTCCATGTGTTATTAGCATGCAAAGCTTCCAACTCCCTATGCATAGCGGCGTCCCACATTGGATAACCACGAGCCTGGCGATATCTTGTGGGTACGATAAAAGAGGTGACACCATGAGCAAAATAATCGTTGAACTTTGGAGGTGGGATACCTCGAGTGGCCCGAGTGGAACGTCGGAGAGCTGGACTGGTGTCCAAGGCCGGAGAATGTGGGGCATCAGAGTAGGAACTAGATGTTGAAGACGAGGTAGACGAAAGGCTGGAGGAATCGTGCGTGGTCGATGAACTGGGAGAGGATGTAGCGGCAGTAGATGATGCAGAGGAGGAAGTGGACGAGTTCGGAGAAGATGTAGCTGCAGTAGAGGGAATAGAGGAGGACAAACCGGCATGGGGAGGATCAGGTGGATCCATGGTGGGGAAGAAATTCTCATAGTCATCCACCAAAAATTGGAAGAGAAGGAGTGGATGCCAGGAAACTCTTGGAAGAGGATGTGTGAGGATAACACATGATATTTTCAAAAAAGACAACTATGCTGGCAATACGCATACGTTGTAATGACTGATCATAACACAAGTAGCCTTTATGAATATCACTATACCCAAGAAAAACACATAGAGCAGTTTTAGAAGAAAGCTTGGTCCGTTCACGTTTTGGAAGAGGAACAAAACAAAGACACCCAAAGACCCTAAGACTCAAGTAGCTAGGATGACGGGAATACAAAGCATAGAAGGGACTAACATTCTTTAAAACTGGGGTAATTTGATAATTAATTAGTCGAACTGCAGTTGCTACAGCCTCGGGCCAAAAATGATCAGGGACATGCGATGCTAGAAGAAGGGCTCGAGTCAGATCCATAACATGTCGATTTTTTCGTTCAACTAATCCGTTTTGTTGAGAAACACCTGGACAAGACTGTTGTGTAAGAATTCCAAGTGAGCGATACACATCATACAATGGAAATGAGCTAAATTCACCACCGGGATCAGAACGAATAATTTTGACTATACGACCAAATTGGTTCTGAATCATTTTCAAAAAATCAGTGGCCACAGATTTTAGTTCAGATTTGAGACGAAGAAAGTAGACCCACGTAAATCGAGTGGCGTGATCAACAAAAAGGGCGAAATAGCGAAAACCTCGACGAGAAGTCGCTGGGGAAGGACCCCAGAGATCCGTATGAATGATATGAAAAGGCTCGGATATAATAGTAGTACTAGAAGGATAGGACGAACTAATGGTTTTGGCTTCCACACAGCTTGTACAGGAATGTTGACCAGAGGAACTAATATTACTTTTGCCAAGTAAAGAGTGGCGAAACATCATATCAAGACGACTAGAATGAGGATGTCCAAGGCTAGAATGCCAAAGATTCCATACATCATTATTCGACAAACTAGAAAAACCGACAGATGAAGACTGTGAAGACAAAGTAGTGGACAAAGTTTTGGAAGGACTACTGACAGACCTATCAAGAAGACTACTGACGGACGACGAAGGATGGCATCCATAGAGCTCTTCCAAGTGAAAAATTCTTCCCCGTTTACTTCCCTTTCCGATTTGCCTCCCCGTCTTCAAATCCTGTATAGAACATCCAGTCGGAGCAAACATGACAGAATAACCTTGCTCAGTAAGCTGACCCACAAACACCAAATTGGGAATCAACTCAGGCACACGAAGAGTATTAGGAAGATATAATTTCTTATCATTCAACATACCCATGCCATTAACCTTGAGATGATCACCATTAGCGACAGTTAACGACATATTATTGATAGGAACAATGTTGCTTAAGCTAGTCGTATCACAGGTCATGTGATTAAAGCAGGCTGAGTCCAGTAACCAAGGAGAATAATTACCTGTACCCTGAAGAGTAGAAAACGCAGTCGTGATGGCGGTGGGTAGCGACCTTTGAATGGCTGCATTCACAAGTTGTTCGACTGATTTTGGGGAGAAGGAATTATTGCTACTGCTGCCGACATCAAGCTGAAGGGAGGAGTGGGCTACGTGACCAGCAGACGGCGGACGAACCCCGTGTGGCCCAAATTCTCTCGGCCCAGTATTTCTTGGACCGGTTCCTACGGCACCGGGATCGTAAAAGGAGGCAGCACCTGTGAATCCACCTGCGCCGCCGGAACCACCTGCTGCCGTGCGGCCCTCTTGTCGTTGTCGTGTTCGGCAATCAATAACTATATGTCATGATCGCTTATAGTAGACACAGTGATTCCATCGCCTGCAATGTTTTTTGAGATGACCACGTTCACGGCAGAAGTGACATTCAAGCTCAGACAGCATACCTCGATTCTGAAATTGAGAACGAACAGCAAAAACTGAGGGTTCTTTCCGATGAACAGCAGCAAAGACAGTCTCTCCCTCATTGGGACAGAGATCAAGTTGTGACTGCGTACGAAGGCGGATTTCTTCACGTACAAGATGGGACAGGAGACCATCAAATCGAAGATCGTCTTTGTTCAACAAGCTGGAGCGGATGGCTTCAAACTCTGATCTAAGCCGCATAAGGAAGGTGAGAAGACGAGTTTGCTGGTGCTCGGCGAGCGCATCTTCAGAGGATGGTTCTGTACGGAGGGCAGCGCTCAAGATGTCCTGTTCCGTCCAAAGTTCTTGGGCGAGGTTGAAGTACTCGGTAACCGTGCAATCGCCTTGCTCTAGACGAGCTAAGGAGAGCTGAATCTCGAACTGACGGGTTGTGTTCAACGTCGAATATGTGGCAGCAAGATGACGCCACATCCGATTGGCAGTGGGGAAGAGACGGAGACTCAAACATGTGGAAGAATCGACATAATTGAGTAACCAAGAACGAACGCGAGCGTCGTTTTGGCTCCAGGTGGAGATCTCTTGGGCTGCGACTGTTTGAGCTGGGCGGGGAGTCGTGCCATCGAGCACACCGAGGAGACCTAGACCCTCCACAAATACACGGAACTGGAACTCCCAGAGACGAAGTTCGTGGACATCAGATGAACAAACGAACGGTCAGATTCCATTGCCATTGCCTAAGGCTCTGATACCGTGATAATCTATCGAAATTGAACTAAATTGATATAACACGAACAACCAGATTTACGTGGTATCCCTGAAGTGTTCAGGACTAATTCACGGGAGAGTGAAAACTCTCCAAGCTACTGATATTATTAGGAAAAAATATGTTATGGCTGCCGTTCCATACACAGCCATATAAACACTCAAAAGAGAAGATGAGCAGCCGAACCCCAGAGGAGAAGCCAAACCCCAAAGTAATGTTCAACACTTACTCTACAGACGTTACCCTTCATGGTTTACATGGCACAATTAAGAAACAGTAAAAGAGGCTATACAAAAGGACTTGGGTCTGTTAACAAGGACATAGAGCTGAAAGTAACAAATAAAAGCAACTTGCCCCGCTCAACCAACATCAGCTCACTCGATCCTCGACTGGAAAATCTCCACCCATCATGTTCACCCACTGATTGGTCAAGTGGACTTCAACCATTATAGTCTAGAAACCAGGAGATGTGGAATGTTGAATAGATTAAGGGGTTGTTTGGATGGAACATTCTCAAAATGAGGCAATTTGGGACAAAAGTTTCATTTTAGGAAATGAGCTAATTGTATGAGAAAATGTTTACATAATTGTCTTGTTTAGCTTGTGATTTGGCATGAGACAATTGTGATGACGCATTTTATGAAAATACATATTTTCCCTCATACTTTTGCCCTTATCCATCTTGGGAAAAGGAAGAAAGAAAAAAAATAGTAAATATAAGGGGTTAGATTGGGAAAAGTGACCCACAAAATGGAGTAATGTAGATTACCTCCCTCCCACCCACCCAAGTAATTGTGATTGACCCATAATGAGGCAATTTCAATTATCTCATGTCTAATTGCCTCATTCCTACTTTTTGCAACCAAATGGGATAATTTGGCCCAATTGTCTCATTTTGAGTCAATTGGAGCACATTGACTCATCACATTGACTCATCATTTTGAGTTAATAGACTTACCTGAGGCAATCGCTCTTTCGCACTTCAATACAGTTTCTTCTAGTTCTTCTTTCAGGGGCGGCCAATTAACATGAGGCTTGAATAGTTAAGACGACGGTAGAATTAGGGTGAGGTGAGGTCGTTAACTCGGTCCGGTTTAAAGACTAATGAAGCAAAAATAAATTAGTGGAATTAGGGTATTCAAAAGGTTATTATGTTAATTACCAAACTAATTAATGTTAATTGGGAAATACAATATCATAATCAAATCAATTAAATTAATACAACAATTAAATTCAATTAATTATAGTTTCATCGATTTGATTAGTCGTGTTAACCAAATGAATCGCTATTTGTCGCCCGCGTATTTACTATTTGCCGCCCATAATTTTATGAAAAAGTCTATATTGCCCACACTTTACAAACCTAACTGAATTGCCTATCCCCGCCGTCGGAACCGCTGGCCGGGTTTTGCAGCCGCCGTGGAGAAACAAAATACCCACCCTCAAAATTATAATAGCAGACTTCAACTTCCTCATTTTTGTTCCGCAAATTCCGGCAACAATTAGCCTTTGCCTTTCTTTTTTCCCACAATTCTGGGCAACGATTTGCCTTCCACTTTTTTAGTATGCGACGATCCCTCCACCATCTTCATCCACTTTCCGTGCTCTCAATCTCCTCGTTCTTGCGTGGCGGCTGCGGCGAGGGAATCGCCATGGATCAAGACCTGGCCGGATCGGAATGAGATGGGTGGCCCGACTACGACAATTATACAGGGTGGGTGGTCGTCGCCGGAGTACGGACGGACGGAGACGCTCGGTCCGACGTCGGGTTTTGGACTGGGTCCGACATTGGATTTCGGACGTGGTCCGATTTTGGATTTCGGACGGGATCCACCCTCCCGGGTCGGTCGTGGATCACCCGCCAGGCGTCAGACCGGCGCATTGCGTACGATCCCGACGTTAGTGTATGATTCCCTAATTATTTATTTAGTAATCAAATAGTTGTAAAATACCATAATAATGATTTTAAATTTTAAATTATTAATTACATTCCTATTTTCCTTATTTCACCCAAGATTTATGAAGAAAATATTGATTTCCTCAATTAATCTAACAACAGACGTCTAATTGGATATAAATATTGTATTGCATTTTTTTTTTTTTTATAAGAGTGATGGGAATGCATTAAAAAGAAAGGAGCAAACAAGGTCCAAAACCAGCGTACAAGGCAGGAAGATCACAAGCTATGATCTCGAGTCCAAAGAAAACAAAAAACAGAAAACAAAAGCCTACAGGAACAGAGCAGGGGCCAAAAAAACCGCAACAAAAGTAGGTGGAAGCCAGGCCAAACCGACCCTGCACCACAAAAACCCCAAACGAAAGCAAAACCCAACCCCGGAGACTTCAAGCAAGAACCCAGCGAAAACGTCAAAGTCTTAAGGGCCTGAAAAAATCAAACTTGCTGCAAAAACAACCCCATCCAAGCAGTAGCTAGACTCCTCTCAACCTTTCTGTTAGCTACCATCCACTCAACAACCATCCTGATAATCTTCCTCACCGTTCTCTCTGGAGTAAAGTAGCAAACACTGAAAATCCTTCTATTGCGTTTCATGCAGATACTCCAACAAATCGCGTGCAAAACACAGTGAATAAACCAAGCATCACAATTGGAAGGCGAAGAACGAGGCCAATCCTGAACCACCAAGCAGATGTCAGTATTCGTGGGAAGCTGTGGCATTCTGCTGCTTCTGCATCAATTCCGGATCACGTCCCAAACTTTGGAAATGAAACCAACTGGCAAAGAGGTGACTAGTGTTTTCTTCCTCCTTCTGGCACATAACACATCTGTTCGCCAAATGCCAACCGAGTCTCTGAAGCTTGTCCATGGTTAGAACTTTCTTGTGTGTGAGAATCCATATGAAGAAGTTAATCTTTGGATGGACAATATTCCTCCAAACAGATGCGTGAGGGAAGTTCTGCACACCTAGGAACTTGTCTTTGATCAAGGACCTGTACAAAGAAGCAACAGAAAAACCACCCTCGGGGTCTGGGGACCAAACGACTCTACAAGGTCTATAAAAACCAGCAAAGAAATTGAATGAATTAAAGAGATCGAGAATATTTGGTCTCTCTCTCTCAGCCCCCCCCCCCCCTCCCTCTCAAATTATGATTAATGTCAACAACTCAAACATCACCTGAAACAGAGGCGATATCGCTGATCCTGGCTTCCGGTCTTGAGGCGACAGCGGCGACTCGAGGGTAGGTGCTAGCAAGATCGATGTAGGGAATCCAACGGTCGAACCAGAAGGAGACATTGGTTCCTCCCCCGGGGTCAATATGAGCGTATTTCCAGAAAATCTCAAGTTCACGAGTGATATTTGCCCAGACCGAGGTAGAACGGTTCATTCTAACGGTGTCAGTATGCCAGATAGAAGTCTCATTCGGGTACTTACAGTCAATCAAGGAGCGCCACCAACTATTACCGTTTATAGCGTATTTCCACAGCCACTTAGCTAGAAAATACCAAAATTTCCCTAAATAAGCAATGTCTGATTGTAATTCCCTAATTAAATAATTATATTTCTCTAATTACGAGCCGGACAAACTTCCACCTCAATAACCCATATCTAATACTACTTCCCTAATTAACAATTGTATTTCTCCACCCTTCTTCGTTAATTAGAGTAAGTTTAGGATATTCTTAATTTCCGTGTTTATCCAGTAGGTGAATTTAATTGAATTGGGATAAACCTTTAAATTATTATAAAAGGAAGGAGTTAATATTGATTTAGGAAGTTTATAGTTAATTGGTGGGATATAAGGAGTTTAATAAAATAAAATAAAAATACTAATAATTGGGTAATTTAAACAGGATTACTCTAACCCCATAAGTATAGAGATGTTTCCATTAAATTGATCGTACTATAATTGAAAGAAAGAAACCCGCCGCATGCCCGTGTACTGTACACACAGACACATTTTACTGTACAACGTGACTGAGATTTACTGTTTCAAACTGGCATGTCCTTCGGTGCGGGCTGGAGTTGGGTGAGGCCTCATTGGGATCTGGCGGAGTTTGGGGGCTCGGTCGGGGTGGTACTGTTCGTTGGCTTCTGGTTGGCCTTAGTTGCGGTCGTTTGGTGGCCCCGGCGCGCGTTGGTCATCAGAGATCGATATTTGACTTTGGCCCGAGCGGGCACGCGGATTGAGAGTTTTGGTTACTCTCTGGGTGTTCTGCTGGGTAGGGATCGTTGAGTGGTGGGAGATCTGGCGGGTTTGGGAGAGACTGTGCTGGGAGATGGGATAGCTCAGAGATGGTGGGCCATGAGAGGGACTGAAAAGTTGATTGAAAGGAGTTGTGTTGCTCAGTATCTCTGCATTGGGGTCGTTTGGTGGCTCTGACGCGCGTTCGTCGTCAGAGATCTATATGCTGCTTTGGCCCAGGCGGGTGCGTGGACCGAGGCTTATTCAGTTGCTTTGGGTGTTCTGCTGGGGAGGGATCATTGAGCGGTGGGAGATCTGGCGGGTTTTTGGATGTGTGGATGAGAGTGACATGCCTGGACAGTGGAGAGGTGGGTCATTCGAGAAACAGAAAAGGGTTTCCTGGATACAGAGAGATACCTTGACATGCTTTTTCTCTACTGTATGAAAAGACCGGGTTTTGTTGTCTCTGGGAGGGCTTGGAAAGTCCTTGCGTTGTTCGACGCTGAGAGAGGCTATTACTGTTTTGTGCAGGCTAAGGCATTAATTAATTGAGAGAATCTGTTTCTTTTCTTTTTCTTCAGCTTGGTGCTTAAAGAAAACTTTGCTTCTCTTTACCATGTTACTCTCTCGCCTTTTGTTATTTACCTCTCCGGCTGCTCTCTCTCTCTCCCTCGGTGTCCTCTCTACGTTGGGAATTTTCATCTCTCTTCTTGGGAGAAGGGCGGAGTTGAAAGCCACGAAGAAGAAGGTTTGAGAGTTCTGGAGGAGATCCAGACCCACTGTAGGACAGTTCAGAGGTCTGGAGAAGATCCAGTTTCGCAGGTTTTGTATTCGTCCCAGGTGATTTATCCATCTCTCTATGTTGAGTTTGCTTTTCTCTTTTTGCAAGTCTCTTAATCGTTTGGATCCTGTGCTTCTGTTTGTAATTGCAGGTAGTTGAAAGGCTGTTGTGTTCAGTTTGCTAACCATAGTATTTGCCAGTAACCTTTGTTGATCGTCATCAAAGTTAAGATGCTCATTAATCAAGGGATTTGATCCGTCGTCACGATTCTCCGATTTATCACATCTTTCTTTCATCTTTTTGTTTGAGGGATTGTTGGTGATTTTCGGAATCTTAAATCGAGGATTGTTTTATGAGTTGTGTGGATCTGATAGGTTTTTTGTCATTTCGATGAGGATGAAGGGGTTGATTGGATGAGGATTGAGGAGCCCGCCATCTGCTGTTTCCCTGCACCAGTGAGGATGAAGAATGCGCCGTCTGTTTGCGCCTACTTCTGACCAGTATAGAATACTGACTGTACAGATCGGCAAGTTTTCATGAAGTCTTATGCTAAAGGTCGCGTCCACTCCCTGTCTTTCCCTCTATTTTTTTTCTTCTTTTGCGTTTTAGGTTTGTTGTGATCATTGTTGTTACGTTACCACCTTTGTGGATTTCTACGGTTTTTTTGAGTTTGGGCCGGATTTTCTGCGTGGTGCTTTGCGAAGTTGAGCACGTTGCCCGCGGAGGTCCGATCCTTTCCTCTTCTTTTTCTGGCTGTATTTTCTCGCATGCCTTCTTCTCTCTTTGGGCTTCTGATACGAGACAGGGATCTGACCCGACCCTCCTTGAGAAAGAAATGGAAGGTCAGTTCTTGGTGGTGGTTTCGAGACGAGAGAGGACTTAGAGGAGAAAGGCATTTGGCTCGACTCTCCTTGGGAAAGAAATGGAAGGTCAGTTGTTGGTGGTGGTCTAGAGACGAGAGAGAACTCAGAGTAGAGAAGTGGCTCCAGTTCCTATCGTGCTTTTCTCAATGTTATGCTTTCAAATTCTTTGAGTGGAAATGGTTCTTGCTAATTTTTTGGGTGCGTTTGGAGCCCACGAGTGATTACGTTCTTTAGTAGGATTAGAATCCACTCTTACTATTTGTTGGCATTCTTCTCTGTAATGTATTTGAATGGTGACCCATGAATTATTGCATGGTGGCAGAACAGGTGTTGCCTTTGCAATTGCTACTATTTTGAATAAATGTATGTATAGAGAATTTCACTTTGGTCATTCTATGTTTCCAGATGGGGTGCTTTTAACGATAGGGGAGATGGTTACATTTGGAGGGCGGAGGAACAGTCAGAGCTAGGAAGTGTTAGTGTATCTAATGAACCTCTTTTGTACAAAGAAAGTAGCTAGGTTTTTGTGAGAAGGAACAAAAGATCTATGTATAGTTAGTGTACGTTGTGTAATGGTGTTGTTTATGTATTTTTATGATGTCGAATATAACGTTGATTGCGTTGGTGCACATCTCTCTCTCATGTCACTTATCTTTTGTTTGATATTCAGCTTTTGCAAGTACAAGAGGTGCACTATTTAGTAGCTTGCGTGTTGAGTTTTTCCATTGTTGTTCATGGATCAATGGCCAAGGTTTCTATCCGATTATGGGTTACAACGGTTTTAGAATGTAGGCAAGAAAAGAGGAGCAACCAGTTGATGGTGCCTGTTTATTTTAACAAGAAATTGCAGGTGGAAGTCACTCTTTAATTTGGAATTCGACATGTTCCAATCTGTTGCCTAATATAGATGTCTGTGGATAGTCATCTAAATATCAGAACAAACTGACCCTAACAGCACCAAATTTGAGGAACATAGCCATAAACGAGGAACCGAGTACAGCCCATGTTCTAAATACACAGCAAGAGCAAACTTTAGTTTAATTGTGTGGTATCACCTGGACCATTGACAATGTTAAAAATGAATAAACAATAACAAACTGCGGTTACATGATTAAAGTGTTATCGAATGAAACATTTGTGTTTTCTCAATTTGCTTCAAGCCCGGGCGCGTATAGATAAATATAAATAACGGGGCCTCTTTTACGATATGTAAGTAGATATATGAATTGGGCCCAGTATTATCATATTTAACCCAAATAGGAGATGCCTTTGTGCTTATATTAAGTTTCTATAGCTTTTGGGAAGCCCATTCTATAATTGTTCGGTCCATTAGGGGAACAATTGATAGCCCATTGAATATTATATTTATGATTTTATAATGGTGGTGCGAAAACGTTTTAGGGACCAACTTCCACCGCCTTTTCATTTCGCTTCTGATTCTGCTTTTTAACTTCCCCTGTTCTCTTAACTTCTTCTCCCACGAACTACAGTGCTTCGCGACTTCTGGATCAGGGATAGTCGTGTATTCATGGGGTATGCTCGCCGATAGTTTTCCCTTTTGCATTCTGTTTCTGTTTCTTGACACTTTAACAAATTTTTTATCTTCCATTGTCTTTCCATATCATGCATCGTTGTATAATGCCGCGTGATTTCAAACTTCCAACTCTTCCACGAGGTATCGGCTCCGTTACTTTCTGTTTCAAGTTTATATTTATTGGTTTATGAATGAACACTGCCGAGGTGTGAGGTTTTGGGATTTTTCTTTGTCTTTCGTTTGCCACAGACCCAATTTCCACATGCATGGTGTTTCGTGGTCTACGTGTGGGTGCTTATACTGATATTATGATCATTCGAGTTCTTAATGTATGGATTGAGCATGGTGATTACTCTCAGGGGCTTAAAAGAACAATGCATGTGCTGTGTCTTGACAAAGAGGTCTGTCATTCGTCTCTGTAATGTAATATTTATTGTTTATGTTTGATTTTATTGTAGTAATGTACTAAATCACATTTAACAGGAACATATGCTAGAGGCCTGTATTGAGGAAAATGACATTCAAGAAATGCAACATAAGTTGAAAGTAGGAGATTTACATATCCTGGATGGCTTTCATGTTATTCCTGCGAGGAAAAACAGGCGTGTTGTTCCAGCTGAAGTTCTCTTTGCCTTAAGGCGTGAACAGATCATATTTTGTGTGCCTGACAATCCGGGTTATCCCAAGTTTCCTGTCAATGCTTTTCTGAAAACTTCGTTCTCGGCTATTCCAATAGAGACAGAGGCAGTTGTGAATTATGGAGGTATCTTCCTCGAAAGTTGTTTGCACAAAAAGTATTCATGATTATTTGCTTAATATGAATTGAATTGCAGATGTTACAAGTTGCGTTGTTCATCTGACGATTCCAGGATTTCCAATTAATGGTGTTCTTAGGTTTGAGCTCATCATAGAAGACATCAGGTTTCTTGCGTATTCTTCTGCTGATTTTTGTTTGTTAGGCTTCATGTGGGATTAACTGATCTTTTGCTATTTTGTATAGAGGGGACATGGCGACAATGTACTACTGTGGAACTGAAGTAACAAAGTATTTGGAGTTGGCAGGGGAATCTGAAGCTCGACTTCCTCTCATTACCACAGTTACTGCTGTTACAAGGCTGCCAGTTACAGATGCCGCTGGAGTTGCATATGTATTTCAATCTTCACCTGGAAGTCGTCTGATCATTGGTTCTTACAATCACCATTATGAGAAAATCATAAATAGGTATGATTATATTCGAATTCTATGTTTATATATTGACAGACCTGCTCTGTTGGATGCTAGAAAAACAATACGTACATTCTTTTTGTTGTTTAGGTTCATAGGTGATCGAATGCCAGTGACTTACATCAATAGTACTTCTCGCTGCTCTATTGGTTATCTTCGTGGTCTTCTTCCTCCCAAAAGAACCCTCAAGCAGCTAAAGGATGATATCATGTTCCATGCACAGACCTATCAGGTATATGTATGATTTTTGTTGTTTTGATTGTATTGGATAACACGTATCCCAAATATATAGTCATATCTTTTACCTATAATAACACAAATTCCTTACTTCAGGCTCTCTATCGTTGTATGCTGGAAATGACAAGATTTACATACAGTCCATAAGTCTTTAAATCATGTTCAGGTTTTCCAAGGTATGATTCAATTTGATGTTTTTCTGATAATCTGTTGTCCATTGCATTTCAGGAAGATCAATACGTTCCTTTTATTGTTTGATTCAGGGTACTATATGAATTACAAGCAACATGTGAGTGTGAGGGAGAATATGTTGATGTTGTGTTTGATGATGAAGCTGTGTTGGGCTTGGTTTGGGTGTCACCCGAGGAACTTTTCAGTCTAACATATGAAGAAGGATATCAGTACATTCAAGATAGGTGCTATGTGCCTTTTATGGCTGAAGCTTATGTTGCTCCTGGGACTTCAGAAAATCCTCCTGCAATCCGAATTGCTTCAATCTGGAACCCTAAAGCTTTCGTGTGATTGGAAACTGTTCTACTTGGAACCTAATTTGTCGGGACGGCTTATTTATAATTATGTATGTTATCTATTCAGGACATGTTGCTCTGTTTTCTGTAAAAATAACTTAATGTTTACCCCTAACTACTCTGGTATTTTGGAAATTCACCAATGTACTCGCTTCGACAATTTGCTAGCCACTGGTTATTCTGTTTAGTCCATATGGAAATCCCTGATGTTTGTACCTCAATAGTTTAGAGAGGTGAATTTTTTGATTTGATCATGAAAAACTAGCAGGAGACATTGTTTGCGTTTTGAATTCTGGGCATGTTCTTCATGTTCTTCCTGTTCTTGCAGAATGACACAATAGAATATTTTATCCTGATCCTTTGATCGAAATTAGCAGGAGAAATTGTTTGCGTTTTGAATTCTGGGCATGTTCTTCCTGTTCTTGCAGAATGACACAATAGAATATTTTATCATATGATCCTTTGATCGAAATTAGCAGGAAAAATTGTTTGCGTTTTGAATTCTGGGCATGTTCTTCAAGTTCTTCCTGTTCTTGCAGAATGACACAATAGAATATTTGATCATGATCCTTTGATCGAAATTAGCAGGAGACATTGTTTGAGTTTTGAATTCTTTGGCCTTAAACGCTTACTAAAACCGAGCCCACGTTTTCTTACGTTTTGATAGTAATGGAATGGTATTGAGCCCAGCCCGAACATGCTTTAGGATTGCAGACAGAAGCCCATGGGAAACTGGCCCAAAATCACCGCTTCCTTTATAATCCCTAACTGTCTTCATCAACCAGATCCGCCGTCCACATTTCCATACACTTTGCTCCGCCGCGAAAGCCCCACCACCGAACTACACGACAGCCTTTAAAACAAAGGTAACTCCACGTCCTCCTCTTCCTCACCGTTTTCACACTTGGGAATTAACTTCTGATCATCATCCACATTGTTTGCGTAAAGACCCCAAAAAACATGGAGGGTTTGGCCAAAAACCAGCAGTCAACAGAGGACGCTCACATGGTCCCCACCGACAACAAAGGTGAATGCTTTCCATTTTTGTTAAAGAATGCTACCAGGTATCTCGAATCCTCTGCTCCAAAGATAAAATATGTGTTTCATTTCCCTATACTGTCTTATTATAGATCCGATCGAAACTTGCATGCCATTTCGAGGGCTGCGTCTGGGCACCAACGTCCGCATAGTAATTGCTAGGCCTGTGATGGCATGGCTCAAGTACCGAGAGGCGCCTAAGCCTAAAAATCTTAGCATGCACATGATCTGGATAGATAAAAAGGTTTTTTTCCATTTCAGTTATAGAATTAGATAATCTCTTCATCAATAATTTTAAACTACTATAATACATAATTTGGAACCGTTTAACTGCTTATCTTATAGGCACGACTAATCGAGTCAATGGTTGATGAAAAAGACATCGCCGAGATTTCTCGCAAGATAAAAGTCGGGAACCTTTATCAGTTTGATTCAGTTGAAGCAATACCAGCAAGAGAGAATCCAAGGATCGTTGCAGGAGAGTTAAGAGTGCACATAACTGCTGATCAAAAAATTACCAGGATTGAGGAGGACCCAGATGAGCCACGCTTGCCCGCTGGCTGGGCCATTGGGATGGCTTTTTCGATAGTACCACTTCAGACAAACACCATCGACTATCATACAGGTACATTAACCATACCTATTTGATATAATAAAATGAACTTAAGCTTTCAAGTGACAAACTCTTATGTTGCTTATAGACATCACCGTATGCATTAGGCGTCTCAGTGTTCCCACAACAATTCGCAGTAGACTCAAAGAATTTCACATGGTCGTTCAGGATGTGAGGTACATTTTGTAGAATAGAATCTCGATCTGCGAATTGTATGAATAAACAACCTCACATATTAGTGTCATTGACAGTGGCGCTAAGGCAACTGTTCGGTATCGTGGATATGATATACCGAACTTCTTAGAGAACGCCCCGACAGCTGAGGCTCATCTGCCTCTGATTGTTACAATCAAGTCTGTCATTCGGGTGGCACCTCTAGCCGACCAGAAATACAAGTATCGGTTCGAATCCACTCCTGCCAGTGCACTCATGATCAGATCTTATACAGTCCCATTCCAGGAGATAATGCACATGTACATTTAGTTTGACAGAATCCTTTCCATTTTTTGAATCATATTTGTTGCCAGTAGGCCAAAACCAATTACATTGACACTTTTGTCTCTTTTATGCTGCAACCAGTTTCCTTTACATTCGCATGCAAGTTTATTTCATGGATGCCAATACCAGCAAGAAGACAGGCTGCCTTCGATCAGGAATCGAAAAGAAGACACTCTCTGACATGGAAACAATGCTTGCATCTGATCAGACTATCCATAAGGTTAATGAGGGACAGAACATAAACAGAACTCCTATACTGTGTACCTACATTTTTCGTAGACCTATATCTTATGAATATCTGATGTTCATGCTAGGTACTCTATCGTGTTAAGTTCTTCATCTCACAAATGAAATTTCGAAAAAGCATATGTCAAGCGACTGAGGACTGGCCAGAGTAAGTTTTCTATTTCAAAACAACAATTACTTCTCATGTGAATGAATCTATCTACGAATAAGCCCACAAGTTTCTGAACTTATACTTATGACTAGGTTGCACTATGAGTTGGAAGTCAAATGCAAGCAAGGAGATGATAGTGTTGATGCCATACTGGACCACGAGGCTACACTATCAATAATAGGAATGTCACCCAGCAAATACAAAAAACTCAATGCAGAATCGGCCAAGGAGTTATGGTCAAAAGATGTAGTAGAATGTTTGCAGGAGAGCTCTACATCGGTTCCTCAGATCTGAAGAACAGAACCAGAACAGTCGTATCCCAAATAAGAGTAGCGACACTTTGGCACACCTCAAGGATAGATAAGTGACCATCAGCACTACTGACAGAAAGGCCAACCGAAGTATCCCATCCACCCCCAGAATTCTTCATTTTAAACTGACGTTTCTATTCCCTATTTTCAGTGAAGACAAAACTATGGCAAATGTGTTTGTGTTTTTTAATTTCGTCAAGGGCATCAGATACTAAAGTTTTTATTCCCTATTTTCGATGAAGACAAAACTATGGCAGCTGTATATGTGTGGTGTGCACAAAGATTGTTAATATGTTTGTTAATTTCTGCGCTCTCTCGCGCAATGAATCTAAACAATTTGCGAATGGTATACCAGAAAGAACATAACAAAATCCACAAAACAACTGGAATCACACTTACCCCGCCGCGGAGCGCGGGCCAAGTACTAGTTTATATATAAATCTTTCCTAGTTTTGACTTTTGAGTTTGTAGCCATTTTAGCACTTCAATTACGCGAGAGAGGGTATCGCTACCAACCTCTTTCCTAATAAATATTAATATAATAATAATACCAATAATCCCCCAATCCATCTCACATAACGGCAGAATCCTAAACCATTATCATTTAACATAATAATAAAGAATAATATTAATCACTAATCTCTCTAATTAACCCCCCTCATATTTCACTTCCCGTTGAATACCCTCTCTCCCTCCTCTTCTTCTTCATCTAGACTTTTGAACGCGGTCCGACGCCGGTGATCGGACGCGGTCCGACGCCAGAGATCGTATTGTGCTTCTCCGTCCGAATTCCAACGTCAAACTGCACTTCTCCGTTCTAACTCCGACGCCAGGCCGTTGATCTCCGTCCGACAATGGGAAGACGATAACGATGCCGGGAATTGTTGTCTTTGCGGGATGGATTTCGGTGTCGGGGGTGAGTTGTTGATGGGTTGGATTTGTGGCTGGTGCTTCTCTCGAATGGCAGGAGGAGGAAGCGTTGGGTGGGCATGGGCTTGTAGGAAAGAGAGATAGGTAAGGATTAGCAGGAGGAGGAATGTTGAGCGGCGATTCACCGGCAGGGAGGCAAGTCGGCGATGGTTTGTGGTAGGGTTTTAGGGGCAAATTGTCATTTACTTTAAAATTGTGGTCGGCAAATAGTAATTTATAGGGTGGCAAATAACAACCCTCTTAACCAATATAACATAACATTATTCGAGAATCATAAAAAAAAATTCAAGTTTGAATTTATTCATTTAGAATCTGAGCTCTTCTACTTCATTTTTTAATTTCTTTTTTATTTCTATTCACTTCTGTTATTCCTAATATCACTATGTAGGGAAAAAAATATCATCTCCTTATATAATTAATAAAAAATAATAATCAACCCATAGTTAATCTTTGACATAAATACATGTAACTATTATCATTATCCTATAGCAATTAGACCTGACCACCTAACAAAAATACATGTGAATGGTATGAGATAAATGAATTGAATATATCTATATGAGTTGTCTTAATCTCTTTGCAATTATCTAAGACTTAAAAAGTTAAGTGGAGACAACGTTGCACGTTCTCGAGGACAACGTCGATCTTCAAACCGTGCAAGAATGGTGAGCAAAACATGTGCAAATATCGGGTTATCAAATTCCCCCACACTTAACCGTTTGCTTGTCACCAAGCAAACCTGACTCAAACCAATGCAACACTCCACACCTTTACAGCAACATGCAACCCCGATCATCGGTAGAGGACTTCCTAGGTCATTTAGCAGCTTACGAGGTCAACAAGTAGTAGACTCAAGCCAAGATCATGTGAAGTAGTAGTCCCATGACAGACAATTCATGAACAAAGAGACTCACACAACAAAACTGTCAAATTGGGCCGCTCAATTAGTACGAGATTGTCCGCTTTGGGCCAAGCCCGCACAGACTTACTCTTGGGTATCCTCCCCAAAAGGCCTCGTACTAATTGGGCTTGCTGGACACTAATATACAAGGGTCCCTTCCCTTGTATGTCAGATGTGGTACTTGGATTGTCTCATAACAATCCTGCCCTCAAGTCAAGGACCACAAACTTCGTGTCCTCACCTCAGCGATTATCTTGATCCGCCAGGCACCTTGTATCGATGGGCTTCTTGCTACAAGGATATTTCTCAGACGCAAAACTCTCTTTGATCTGCTTCCCAAATGCGGAACTCTCTTTGATCCGCCAAGCTTAAACGTGGATCTCTCGTGGATCCACCAAACTAGACGTAGATCTCAAATCCCGAGGTCACCGAATGAGGGTCCCACCAAACTAATGTCCACTGCCCTAGACACGAACCATGCTCTGATACCACTTGTCATAACCGGGGATCTCAATTAGTACGATATTGTCCACTTTGGGCCAAGCCCGCAAGGTTTTACTCTTGGGTATCCTCCCCAAAAGGCCTCATACTAATTGGCCTAGGTGGACTCTAATATACAAGGGTCCCTTCCCTTGTATTACCGATGTGGTACTTGGACTGTCCCATAACAATCCTCCCCTCAAGACAAGGACCACGAACTTCGTGTCCTCACCTCAGCGATTATCTTGATCCGCCAGACGCCTTGTATCGATGGGCTTCTCGATACAAGGACTTTACCAGACGCAGAACTCTCTTTGATCTGCTTCCCAAATGCGGAAGTCTCTTTGATCCGCCAAGCCCAAACGTGGATCTCTCCTGGATCCACCAAACCTGATGCAGATCTCAAACCCCGAGGTCACCAAACGAGGGTCCACCGAACTGACGTCCACCGCCCCGGATCTGCCAAACTAGGCTCTGATACCTTTGTCAAATCGGCCTGCTCAATTAGTACGATATTGTCCGCTTTGGGCCAAGCCCGCATGGTTTTACTCTTGGGTGTCCTCCCCAAAAGGCCTCGTACTAATTGGGGTTGGTGGACACTAATATACAAGGGTCCCTTCCCTTGTATTTCAGATGAGGTACTTGGATTGTCTCATAATAACAACAACCAATGACTCTTCGTATCGGGTGTTCTTCCATTCCATTCCACTCGTTGGAACCCCATTACCTTATTATTTTTCTTTTCTTTTTTCACATTCACACTTTGTTGGGGTTCCAAACTGGAGTTTTTATGCGAGGTCGACCCTTATTGGTTGAGCAAGAGCAATTTTGTACATCTGTTGCTCGTCATAGTACTTCTTTTAACACCTCTTCCTCAATTCGTGAAGAGGGTCATTGAAAATTAAGGAGGATCGGAAGCTCTATTCGTGCCCTTAAAAACACATCCTCGAGTAGGCAAACCATTCAACGGGTGAAATTTTTACTTGTACTAAAGACGGTTTAGCTTCACCTTGTAAGCCTACCCTGCTAAGGATCACTAAAATCTCTTCCAAACCCGACTTTGTGCAATGAACGGTGCTACACACGTTGGGCTTACCCCATGTTTTAAATTTAAAATTTCGAACACGAAGTTGATGTAGTCCATAATGTCATCCGAATCCTCTAGCGGAGGAGGTTGTGGTGGTGGAGAGTGCGCCCACAGAGTAGTCCACTGGTGCTCCGGGTGGGAGGACTGGAGCAGGTGCTCCTAGTACTCCATCAGTTGGCAACTGCGGCCACGCTCACGCTCGATATGAGTGATGGTTATGCCCTACTGAGTCTTGATGCAGTTGAGGAGCTCGTCATAAGTAGTCATGCGGGCGGCATACTCATCCTGATGGGTCGTGTACTACTGCTAGAACTGGAACTGATGGTCCAGAAGTTGTTGGTTCTGGAGACCTAGATTCTGGAACTAAAAATCATATGCTAGAACTGCACGATGAAGAACTCCATCGAAGAAATAAAAGAACCGGAGGAGGACACGCCTCGTTTGGGTCTCCGTCGTGGAGGGAGATCCCCCAGCGGTGACAGTTGAGGATCCATCTAATGGGCAGCCATAACCCCACCATCATCGTCCTCATCTTCATCCTGTCCTCCTCATCATAGTCTTCATCATCCTCGTCATTTCTCATCTGCAGCAGGTGGAAGGGAGAGACCATCGACCCACTCTCGACCGTCAACAGCGGTCAACAGAAGGGCATTAGGAAGGACGTCCCTGCTAACGGGATGCAAACTAAACTGGGCAGTGCAGTCGGTCAAGCCCGAAGATCCACCTCAAAATGGCGTGTCAGCCGAGTGGCTGAGGACCACAGAAGAGGTAGGTAGGCTTCTCGTGGCACTTAAGGAAGGTCCACGCCAGAAGAGACCACAGGTTCAGTGAGTGGTCTGGATCCATCATTGAGTACAGGTTGTAGACCACGCGCTTGGTGAGCTTGTGTGATCCTATGGCATTAGGGATGAGTGAGCGGTGAGCAGGAGGTTGATGATATGCCACTCGGGTTGGAGGGTGGTGACATTCGTTTGGCTGGCAATGAACGTCGCCTGGCGGTGCTCGGGACGACAGATCTAACCTTAGAAGCTATCGGCCTGGAAGTTTGTGGGATGGGCGACCTCCTTCTGGTGGCTGGAGTAAGGAGTATAGACGATCCCCAAGGCACGGGCAATCCCATCTAGACTCATCTCCCTCATGCGCCTCCTAGCCGAAAAGTGAGCGTGGTAGGATAGTCGCAAGCCGCCTTAGGCAAGTACTTGAACGTGGTGTAGAACTCCCAGACCAACTCCGTGTAGGCGGAGTCATGAAGGGTCAAGAGAGTGCACCACTTACGATGGCAGATCGCGTAGGACATCTTCTTGAAGCAGTGGAACGCCCGGAAAACCTCAAAATCGAGGTGACCATAGGCATATAATACTTTAGTGGTGACCGCCCGGAACTTCGCATCATAATTTGTTGTGTAGCGTAGGTCGCGCACGTACCTGCGAGTGAGAGACATGATCCTGCAAAATAATTAAGCCAACGGTGGAACCAAGAAAAAACACCGTTAGAATCACAAGGAGGGGATAGCAAGTTCCCCCACACTTAATGATCACCTAGGCAAGCACTATAGTTCAAACTATCTGCTTTGCAGTCACAGAGATAGGCATATCGGCAAAGCAGACTAATTTCTCGCACAAATCATGGCACAAATCGATAAAACCAGGCAATCATACACCAATTATTGCTAGCAAACCACAAAAAAATACATCCCTCGCCCTAAACTACTTCAAGCATGCCAAACAATTCACGGTTCTCAACCCTAACATCTACAGTCCGATTTTCCATAAATTGCAAAGAAATCACGTCACAAACGTGGAAACACAAGAAGGATCTTATAGGAAGGTGAGAGGAGGGCGATGGATTCGAAATTGCGCTGAAAAATGGTTCGGGGGTCTCGCCGGAGGCTCGCCTGCGAGCGGTGGTGTGGCGGCGGCTTTTGGCGATGACAAAGGCACCCAAAATGGATGAAAATTCTGGGGTAAGGTCCCCCCGGTGAGAGGATCGCAAATTCGTGAATGGTTCTTGATTTGGAGGTCAGAGCAGACCGGGGTCTACAAAAAACTATGGTGGAGGCGATTTCCCGGTGAGAGAAAGGAGAGACCGAGAGAGAGAGTTCTGGAAAAAAATGAGGAGGAGAGAGAGTGGGAAACCGGGTATCACGTTTTAAATGGAAAATACTCGTATAGGCTTTAAAAATACTTGATCATGTATTTCAGCCCGGACCAGGTATTTGGTCCAGGATGGGGCCCGGTCGTGAATCCAAAATACGTGATTGGGTATTTGGAGAGCAGACTGGTATTTTTCCCCAGACGGACCAAAACTCGATTTTTGAAATTTCCGAATACCCCAAAGCCAAATTATCCATGAATGAGGCACACTAGATGATCGAACTTCATCACACACACAGCCTGACTCAAACAGAACAAAAAAAACAAAAAGAAAAGGGAAAAGAAAATGCAAACCATGGTGGGGTTGCCTCCCCACAAGCGCGTCTTTATCGTCTTTTAACTGGATGCATAAGGCGGAACTGAGGGTCCGCAAGATCAATCACCAACTTTGCTCGTTCAACATCACCTCCCAAGTATAGCTTGAGGCAATGCCCATTCACCTTGAAGGGCTCGGTTTGTGGATTGACAATCTCGATGGTATCGTATGGAAACACCTGGTGATCATGAATGGTCCTAACCATCGAGAGCTCAGCTTTCCCGAAAAGAGTTTCAAGCGAGAGTTGTATAGGAGAACTCGATTACACATATGAAACTCTTTGGGCCCTTTTAGACGAGTGTTGTGGAGACGCTTGGTCCTCTCCTTATACAACTAGGTGTTCTCATAGGCGTGATAACGCCACTCTTCCAACTCCGCCATCTACATTTTTCTTGCGCTACCTGCAAGACTCAAATCAAGTTTTAGCAGTTTAAGGGCCCAGAAGGCCTTGTAGTCTAGCTCGATGGGTAAATTGACAAGCCTTTCCATAGACAAGTAGATATAGAGAAGTACCAATCAGCATCTTGTACGATGTCCTATACGCCCACAGAGCATCATCGAGCTTGGTAGACCAATCTTTACGAGATTGATCCATCATCTTTTCAATGGTCCTCTTCAATTCCCCGTTCGTCAGCTCGGCTTGACCATTCGTCTGGGGATGGTAAGCCATGGACACCTTATGCTTAACATCATAGTGAGAGAGGAGCTTAGTGAATTTCCCTTGAAAATGGGTTCCTCTACCGCTAATGATGGCTCGAGGTGTCTCGAGACGGGAAAAGAGTTACTTCAGAAATGAGCATGCCTCTACGTGATAATGATGGCGAGGTGTCTCTTGCATCATTGGTGGGCATGACCTGCGCTTCTGCCCACCTCGAGACGTAGTCTACACCAACCAAGATATATAGATTACTGAATGAAGGAGGAAAGGAACTCATGAAGTCGATGCCCAAGACATTAAAAATCTCACATATTACAAACGACTTATGGGGCATCTCATCACGGGCAGAGATGTTACATGACCTCTGACAGCGATCGCACTGGGGTGTGAAGGCCTCTGCATCCTTGAAGAGCGTGAGCCTGTAGAAGCCCAACTGCAACACCTTCCGCGTCGTGCGGTTCCTCCATGATGACCGTCAGTAGGTCCCTCGTGACAGTGAGACTGGATATCTCCCATCTCGTGCTCCATCACGCAGCGTCATATCACGCCATCTGCTCCAATCCTGAAGAGGTATGGATCCTCTCATAAATAGTACCTCAAGTCGGAGAAGAATTTGCACTTAGCGTGAGTGGCCATCTCCTTAGGTAACTGCTTGCCCATTAGATAATTGTGGTGGTCGGGGGCTGCTGGGAAAGGAAGAATCAGAGAGAGAATTGTATTTAATATATGTTTAAATTTAAAAAAAAGTAAGTAATTAATATGGGTTTCCAATGTGTAATTAATGAGTTTTAAATTGGGTTAATACCTTAGTTTGGCCCGAATTATACACAAATTTTCTACTTTGGCCCATGGTATATGAAATTGCTATCCTGGCATGAACTATGTACCATACTTCCTAATTTGGCATGGAGTCGAGTTTGACCGTCAAATTGGACGGTCAACAGAGTTGACCGTTAGTCAATGACCAGCTCACCTGCCACGTCAGCGATTACAGAATAAAATATTTTATTTTTTGAATTTATTTATTCATTTTCTTTTCTATTAATAATAATAATAATAATAAAGGAAAAAAATAAATAATCCCACATTATCCCCTCCCTTCTCACCTTATCCTCTCACATTTACTTAACCGGAAAAATATTCCACACCAGACCAAACCCATCTTTTCCGATTCCTCCTTCCCCGACGATTCTCCTTCTCGAAGCTCCTGCAGAAATGCAGCGGTGGCCGCCGGCCGACCGGTTGAACACGCCGCCGTCGCCGTGTCACCGCGCTCCTCCTTCCTGACTCCTCCTTACTCCTCGAGTCTGCCATCACCGTATTCGTTTCCAACTCCTACAAACAAAATCACAACTTCCCTTTTCTTCTCCGCAGACGCTTCTTCTCTCTTTATTTTCCATATTCTCCCTCCCTCATTCGATCTCTCTCTCCAACTCTATCAGCGAAGCTAACCATGGCTACCACATCTAGATGGATTCTCCCCGAGGTGTAGGCTCTACCTCTCTCTCCCGCTCTCGTTACTTGTTTTTCCCTCTCGATTGCTCTGTTTGGCTGCCGCTATAACTGATTTCTGGAAGGAAAACATCCCGGAGGGTTGCGTAGGGGAATAGCTAGGGTTTTCTTGTTTCCATAGATTTGATTAAGAAATCATGTTTTTTCCCCGGTTTCTTTTGGTGTTCCCTCTGATTGGGATTATTTGTGGGGCGGTAGGGATTTGGGGGATGCAGCTAGTCAAAAGGGTGGGGATAAATTTGGGTTAAAAATTTTAATAATTATTTTTAGAAAAGTAATCGAATACATAAATTCCAAAAATAAAAATTTTTATTTCGTGCTCGCTGACGTGGCAGGTGAGCTGGCCATTGACTAACGGTCAACTATGTTGACCATTAAATTTGACGGTCAAATCCGGCTCCGAGCCAAGTTAGGAAGTATGGTACATAGTTCAGGCCAGGATAACAATTTCGAAAACCATGGGCCAAAGTAGAAAGTTTGTGTATAGTTCGGGCCAAACTAAGGTATTAACCCTTTTAAATTTGGTAAAGATGTATTAAATGTTAGGGGTGTCATTTTTCCAACCCCTTATGGGGTTAGCAAGCTAACAGATCCCTGTGGTTTTATTTTACTCTCTGGCTTTAGTTAATGTATTCTTTTTCGATCTATCTTACTTGATGACGTGAGTGATCTATCTAATGACAATAAATAATAAAAAAAAGATATGATCCCTAGGTTATTCAAATCCAATTTTTTATATGATTCGAATCATATTTTAAGAGGAACGGATCGAGTACAACCAAGGTTGTCAAGTCGGCCAGTCACACCAGGTTCGAGCGAAGCCAGTGTTCCCAGAAAGTCATTTTGCCTCTAAATCGGTAGTCGATCAAAGTCGGTCAAAATCGCAAAAATTGATGGTTTGATCGAATTGGCGATTTTTGGCTCTAAGATAGAATGTTGCATTTTTCCCCTCTCCCAAATCATATACTTGAAAAAGAAGTATATATACGCAACTTTTAGGGTGATATAATATATTAATCGTTTAATTATTGTACGATACCTGTCAAATTACATCAGGTTATTAAAATATTGAATTATTATCATATGTACACTCATGATTTTATAATATTGATAAAACGAGCTTAAATTGATTGTATCTCAATCTAGCTATTGAACCTCAAATTATTTGCTTGATCAGCTCAACGTTTAAACCGGTTTGACAACGTTGGTTACAAGTTACAACGCAAGAAAAGAAAAAAACGGCTTGTCGCTTGGCGCTGAAGAGAAACCAATATTTATTTTGTTGAGATCGAAATTGGGGATTAGGGTTCATCCTCCCTGTTCCTCTCAATTTCACTTCTCCACTTAGTTTTACAACCAATTCAATCGAGAGTCGAGGCATCAACTAGATCGAAGGCGTGCCTTTTGAGAAGGAACTCGTCGTTGGAGTTTTCCAGCTCCAACAGTGCATCCATGGAGTTCCTTGATGAAGATGCTAGGCCGAGGTTCGTTTTCCAATCTCGTACCGTTGCTGCATCTTCACCAGCTGATCCAGAGACCCCACAAAAGAAATCCCTCAACAAGCCATTCCTCGCCGTAACCATCTCCATCTCTTCCCTCTTGTTGGCTCTCTCAATCTTCTTCGTCCAAAACGAACCCTTCAAATCACTCCTCTTCTGGGTTTCCACCTCCCTCTTGATCGGCCCGCTCGCTCCATCCCACATTACAGGCGGCGACATTCGTGTCGGTCAGGGTCCGATTCTGGAGCCACTCGATCCAGAACCCGAAGTCGTGACGGAGAAGCGGGCTCCGAAAAGGAGGGTGAAGCCAGTTAGATCTGAAGACACGATCGTGAATCAAACTCCGGCGATCGGCTTAGGTCAACCAAATGGGTCGTCGAGTCAGAAAGACAGGTTGGAATCGGCACCGAATGAAGAAGAGAAAGACTGGAGCGAGGAGGATTTCTTGATCCTGAAGAAGCAAATGGCGAAGAATCCAGTGGGCAAGCCGAGGAGATGGGAGGTGATCGCCGAGGCGTTCAACGGGAGGCACAGAGTGGAGAGCGTGATTAAGGCGGCGAAGGAAATGGGTGAGAAGAAATCGGATGACAGCGATTCATACGCCAAGTTCTTGAAGAACAGGAAGCCAGTGGACGCCAGAGTCGAAGCTGCTGAGGTGGACGAAGGTGGAGCTGACAACGACGGCGGTGGAGGGATGGCGGCCGTCACATGGAGTTCTGGCGAGGATATTGCGTTGCTGAATGCACTAAAAGCGTTTCCCAAAGATGTAGCGATGAGATGGGATAAGGTAGCTGCGGCTGTTCCTGGGAAGTCGAAGGCGGCTTGTGTGAAGAGAGTGAGTGATTTGAAGAAAGGTTTCCGGAGCTCAAAAGCTGGTGGTGCTGCTAACTAGACAGACAGAAATTTCTCCATGGTTGGTGTTGGTTGCTGCTAATTTATCAAGTTCAGTGCTTCTATCTATGGGGCTGGATTTTGGCTCGCTCCCGGTTCCCTAACTTAGACTTACAAGGCTGAGTTGGTTACTTGATTGATATACATTTATAGAAACTTGGTTTACCTTCTTCCTCGAGCAATGCAGTTTAGTTTTAAGTTGCAGAACCTTTGGGCGCTTGATTTTGAGTTTTGATGGATTGATTTTGTGCTCGTATCTTTTTTGCTGATGTGCATTCTGATTATTTCACTGAGTGTTCCTTTCCTACTCCTTTTCGAGCTTCCAGTCTCTTTGGGATTGTTAGTTGCTGGCGGTTTCTGTCTGGCTGATGATTAGAGGAAAACCTCCCATTGAACTTGGATGCGCCCAGGGTTGTAAGTTTCTAGCATCATATTAGGAATCAGACTTTATAGACCTCCACAAAACAAGGTTTCGGCTAGGTCTGGTTGTACCAATTGCCACTGGTTAAGCTGTCTTGCACAACACTTGGCTTACCTCAATGCAACTGATTCTGAACTATAATTTGGTTCGGTCACCTGCTAAAAATTATAGTTCAGTTCGGACTGTAATCCTCGGCATATCAAAATGTGTGTGATTGTAGGGATAGGAGACTATCGACACTCGTTGGTCGATGGAGATCGGATTCTTGAGGGCGAAGGAGCTTAAACTTAGACGTGGAGCCGAGAGAGGGAGGAGGTGAGAAGCTGGCGTTAGGTGAGGGCTATGATATTGAGAGCTCTTCTATGGAGTCGAACACACAGACAAGTGGGACAAGGGTCGAGAAGCCGAAGGGGGATGGCTTAGGAGATGAGAAACTGCCATGCGAGAGGAGTGAGAGAGAGTAGTGGCCGAGCAAAGATGAGTGTGAATTGTCGATTGTTGGTACGGGAGGAGTGAGTACAATGGTTTCCCTATCTCGTTATCTCTTGTTGTGCTCGACTTCTCGATCTAGGGTTAGTAGGTTAGGGATTAGAGATTGAGCTTATGATTGGGAGAATTCGAAAATGAAAATGGGGAGCCGAGAGGAATTAGTACGAGGGCTTAGTTGGGGGCCATGGGACGTTGAGCTTCTTAACAGATTGATTGGGGCCGTGAACTATGTGAGTGATGATTAAGTACACTTCAATGCTGAGTTGGAGGTTGGATTTCGAAATTCGAATCAAACAACAAAATATCGGCTAGGTTCATTCGAGATCTAGCCACACAACCCCAGATTCTGACCCACAAAACACATTATTTGATTTGGTCATTTTGACATGAGACTCAGTTTAATTCGGGTTTGTCGAACTGTACACTCACACTCTTATAAGAGAGGAATTGAAAATGTTGAAATAGCATGAGCACCGAAAATAACTAGGAGGGTCTAATGCTCATTGGCTTTACCTAAGCACCAACACGACATGATATTATAACCATTCACTCGGAAGCGAACTGTCGAGTCTCGGTGCAAGGGCAAGGGACGGGGAGGAATGAGGGCAGTTGTCTCCCAATCTTGTTCTCTCTTCTCGTTCTCGACTTCTCGATCAAGGGTTATTGGGTTAGGGATTGACCTTATGATTAGGAGAATTGGAAAATGTGAAAGTGGCGTCGAGTATGGTCTAGTACGAGGGCCTGGTTAGGGGTATGGAACGTTGAGCTTCTTAACAAATTGAGTGGGGTTGTGCGCTATGCAAGTGATGATCGAGTATGCTTCAATTTAGGGCTCGGACTGAATTGATATCAAAATTGAAAGAGTTTGCCCACTCTTCCTCTTCTTTACCCGAGATATCGTGTTCATCATTAAAATGTTTATTCGCTAAAGATATCGTATTTTTAGAATCCAGAAAGCGGGATATATCGGCGCTCGCTCCTAGGCTTACAAAGTAAAGCAGTGATATAGAAAGACCTCGTTCTTTTTTCTAAGGGCCGGTCTTTAAGCGTCAAAAGAAGATTACCATGGATCTCCGCTATCCTCATTGCTTAGTAGATCGTCTGAGCCTCGACTAGGCCAGCATTGTGAAGTTAAAAAAAAAATAAAAACTTTTCCCATCGCATCATTAACTGGTGTAGAATTAAAGATCAAGTTCATGATTCGACGTTGTTCAATATCTCGGTTGCTTAAAAAGTTGGAAGTCGAGCAACTTCGTCCCTGGCATTTCTTCCTTGTCCCTTTCTTACAGATGTCGTACCTCTTCCGTCTATTGTAGTAGCTCCCACTAAAGCTGTTGCTGCTTACACTAGCTAGGCGAACTCCCGTTATGTCCCTTCACCCTTTTCCTAACACTCGGGGTATTCACTCCTGTCACTTCGTTGGATTCGAAAATTCGACTCGAAAAGCAGAATATCGATTTAGTTCATTTGAAAATTAGCCAAAGAGCCCCTAGATTCCACCCACAAAGAATACGATTTTAGTTTAGTGATTTCGACATGCGATTCAGTTTAATTCTTTGTTTGCTGAAAAGGCTGAGATACCATCAAAGCGAAAAATAACTACGACGGTCTAATGGTTAATTGGCTTTGACTTGAGCACCAACACGACACTGTATAATGTAAATGACCATGTCGGAACTTGGGGTAAAATACCTCGGGTACCACTTAACTTTGAGAATTGGGGGAGCTATACCACTTATATTAGAATAGGGTGTCGGGTACCACTATATATTGTCGTCAAATTGTGCGTCCGTCCGTTTTTCCATCCATTGACTAACGACAATAATAAAAAGAAATATTTTGGCCACATCAGCGCTAACTGTGTGCTGAGTCACTTTGGTGGGACTCTGCTGCAAACTAATTAAAAATATTAATAATAAAAGAAACAAAAGGAACATCGAACCCAGCTTTTGCATAAACATTCTCTGGCTCTTTTCCCCCCCAAAACCGAACCTTGAAAGAAGAAGAATCCGGCACAAAGCCGGCGACGAAGGTTGGTCTGGAGTATGTAAAATCCCCTCTCCGATGATGATTGAGGATGGAGAGGGGCGCATCGCGGATCTCCACCCCGAGCACCACGCCCCCCAGACTAGCTGAGAGGTCTCTACCCCCAGATGGCTCCCCACACGATGGCGGCGCTGAGATTTGCGGTTGTGACGTGATTGGGGATGGAGAGGGTGTAGGACTCATCGACGCCGTGGACGAGCGGGGCGGCGAGGTTGGCAACGGAGATGGAGAGGGATTGGAGGGGGAGTGGCGGATGTGGAGAAGTAGGTGGTGGTGGGGTCGGATATGAGGCGCTAGCGCTCGGAGGAGATGAGGCGGTGGTAGCGGGCGACGACGATCGAGAGGTAGTGTTTGGATGAGAGGGAATCGAAGTGGAACGTTCGGGAGAGGGTGGCGATCGTGTACGGGGAGGACCAGGATATGGAGGTGGGTTTGGGCCAGACGTTGACCGGCAAGGCTGTGGCATAAGAATGGATCAGGAGGAGGGTGAGTAGGAGGATGTGGCGGGAGGTGATTGGGTGAGAGGTCAGGGGAGCCATCTCGTCGGAGAGGTTGTTTGCCGGCAAGGAATATGCTGGGATCGATGTTCCTTTTTGTTTCTTTTATTATTAATTGTTTTATTAGTTTGCAGCAGAGTTCCTCCGAAAGTGACTCAGCACACAGTCAATGTTGATGTGACGAAAATATTTTATTATTATTGTTGTAAGTCAGTGGAACAGGAGACGGACGGACACACAATTCGACGACAATAATGGTATTCGATGCCCTATTCTAATATAAGTGATATAGCTCTCACAATTATCAAAGTTAAGTGGTACCCGGGAAAATTTTACCATCGGAACTAGTGTTGTGTGAGGGGCAAAAGAATGCGTTCGGCTTAGGTCCTTGAGTGCATATGCGAAAGCCTTTTCTCCGTACTGTTGTGATAAGATTTGGGCCAGAAGTAGTAATGTCTTCGTAATTGAGCCGAAACCGGTAACGGGCCCATTTGATTCAGTCGGATTAGGGTTTGCAAGTCGCACACCTTTATAAGACAGTCGCAGTTCTTCTCAGTTCTCCGCTGGGTGTGGCTGTTTTTCCTGTATCCTAAACCCTTGAGAGAAACTGCGAATCATGCCCCTCTCCTTGATATATTCCTTTCTCTTGCTCAGTTCGTATTGCTTTTCATAGTTTTCATCTTTTCCAATCGTTTTTGTTTTATTCGATGGAGGTAGTCTGGTCGGGGCCGGCCGGATATGATGAAAGTTGAACATCAATTTGTGATGAAGATCTGTGGATCGATGAATCAAACAAATTATTTCGCTACGTTCTTTCTGATTCCTTTTTCCCGCCCAACCCTACTTTGTTTTTTCTATTTCTGTATTGCTTTGTGCTTTGGTTGGTCATAGATGGGCAGTGATGAAATCAGTAAAATCTTAGGACACCTTCTGACACTGGAAACCAGTGTATGAGAAAGATTTTCAGTTTCTGATGCTTTTCTATCAATCCAACATATTCTTTTATTCTAAGCTTTTTTCTTAAAAATGTTCTTTTAGTACTAATGCTCTGTCGAATCCTTGTCATATTCAATACAAGTAACAGCATGAACAGAGTCGCAGCAGCTCTCCTACTTGAATTGAATATGACGAGATTATGGTCATTCTTTTGCTTTGATAGACAGGGAAGTGGGAGTTAACCTGAATTATCTCCTCAGATCTAGACGGTTTACGTTTGTGAATTGTTGCTGACTCCTGCTAGAACCTTTTCCCTGTGATACGTTGATTTAGCGTTACATCTACGGGGAGTTCGAAGTTTATTTAGTTCAATTAGGGGTTAAAAATGAGAATGATCTATGCCACTGCCTCTCAAAGAATTTGGTTAAGTTGACGGCTAGCGGTGCAGCTTAATTTTGAAGTTCAACAAAATCATTTGAGTGGGTCAATAGTTGCCGAACCGGTGGAGAAATTGGGTTGTTGACTCAATCATTTGGGTCAATACCCAATCATTGGATCGGTGATTTGTAAAAACAGATCCTTTCTGTATCTACAATGCTGCTCAGCGAAAGCCTGAGATGTTTCATTTCCTTTGTCTGTGGCATCGAAATTTCCAGTTTAGTAAGTTCCCGGCTGGCGGTATATCTTCGGCGAGCTGCAATGGACTTTTATTGGAGGTTTGAATTATTGCTGGATTTGGGACCTAATTTGGCGAATTATGACAAACATTTTTATTGAAACGTTTTTAGGTTTTCAATTATATTGATCTAAACTCTATTGATTTCAACGAAAGATAAATGTATTTTGAGTTAGCAAACATGTCCTAGTAGGAGGTTGGCATGATGCTAACCAAGGTAGTCAACCCGCGGGTTGTCTCGGACCTGGATGAGTTAGTGGGTCAAGAGTTAATTGGTCACCCGTTTTAGCTCGGTTTAGTTTTGGAAGTATGGAAAGCGTCATTATATTGTACTTATTTTGATAAATTATATCAAATCTCTTCTAACATGAGTTATAACATATAATATTATACTAAAATAACATGTCGTGCTTAGATTCAACATATATTGAGAATTCACACATACTTATATAACATTAATATTCAAATGTTTAACTTAGGATTCCAAAGATTGAGTTAGGCAGAAAAAAATTGAAAAATAGATGCATTTCGCAAAACAAAGAAGAAAATGACGCAATTTGACCTCCAACCTGGTACCTTGTAGCGATCGACCCGTCGGGTTCATGTGGCTTGTTTTTCTCACCGGGCCAGGGTCAAAGTGGGTCAACCTGTGGGTCGACCTGCAGGTTGACAACCTTGATGCTAACTATAGGTGCCAATCGGGCGGGTTCGGGTTGGGTTCAATCGGGTTACGGGTTGGTTGGGTTGTGGGTTGGTCGAGTTACGGGTTTATCGCATTCGGATTCATCGTGATCGGGTTCAATCGGGTTGCGGGTTAATCGGGTTCAATTGGGTTGCGGGCAAATCAGTTCTGATTTATCGGTTTCATGTCGGACGGGTCGGGTTGCGGGTTGTTCGGTTCAGCGCATCGACTGAGTTTTGGGTGAAATTTCAGTTGGGAAGGTTGCAGACGGCGGATCAGGACTGGTGGTGTACCGATACTGATTTTTTAATTATTTTAAAACAAGTGAAATTGTTTATAAAATTTTTTTGTAGAGAAATTGTTGGTTTAGCTAGTTAATTATTTGTATGATTTGTTGATATACCCTAAACATATAACTTATACGACGACTCTATAGTCTTTACCCTAAATGATTTTGTTGAAAGCTACAATGGCTTGAATGAACAAACCCGTGAAAACTATATTGTTCACGTCTTCACGCAAATCGTTTGTTATTCACGCAAACTAATAATCATTCACGTCAAAACTATCTTATTCACGTAAATATCCAATCATTCAAACAACATGACAATTATCGGATAGTATCATAATTTTTCAAATAATCTCTTTCGCCATCTACGATCAATTAATAACGTATGAAACTTGTTAAGACCGGTAGTATCATTTTCAAGAAATTTCAGCTAATCACTGGCGTAATAAGGATTCATAATACTTGAACTAATAGTCTAATGCTTTAGGAAACAAGTTCAACAATACATACACATCAAACTATGAAACGTTCTCATGCAAATTGATCAGCGATCACACAAAAACTAACTTGATTTATATAAATTTTAAACTATTCACGTCTAATGCCCTATCACTTACACCAAAACATTTTTGTTCATGCATAGTTAGGGCTGTCAATTCGGTTTCCGGTTAGTGGCTAACCGGTAACCGCCGGTTAGCGGCTAACCGAAAACCGACGGAAATCAGTCTCGGTCGGTTGGCGGTAATTGGGTCTGGGTAGGCGGTTAGCCGAGTAACCGAAGCCGGTTAACCGGCAAACCGGCTCTAACCGACCGAATGATACGACGTCGTTTTGGCCGGTGAGAAACGACCCCAAGTCCCAACCCTAGACACTCACGTGAATCGTCAGTCGCCACCATACCCTCTCTCGTTTTACTTCCTCCTCATCCTCTCGTTACTGGCGAAATCCTCGGAGACCAGAGTCACCATCGTCGGCCAGAGCACAGCCGCCAGCACGCCATCGCCGGCCGCGCCTCCAGTCGCCGCGCCAGTCTGCCGCCACCCTCCGCCAGTCACCAATCGCCTCGCCAGTCTGCCGCCAGCCCGCCACCCTCCAATCGCCGCCAGTCACGATTCGCCACCCTCCAATCGCGCCGCCAGTCACCAATCGCCACCAGTCACCAATCGGTCGCCGCCACCACCCTCCAATCGCCGCCACCCTCTAGTCCGCCACCCGCCAGAGTCCAGTCCGCCATCCCCGCGCGGCGGCGCCTCCATTCGACCATTCCTCCATCTCTCTCCGATAACAAGAAGTCACGAAAGAGATAATGTAAGAAAAAAAAATTTCCCCCAAGTTTCCAAGACCAAAGCAGCGACCAAAACAGCAGGGTTGAATCGGTTGATTAGTGGTTTTAGATTGAATAATTGAATGAGTAGAGTTGTGTGAATTGAAAAGAAGTTTGGATTGTTGGTTGGTTGGAATTGAGAAATGATGATGATTGTTGATTGATTAGTGGTTTTATAGAGTGGTTTTGGTTGGTTGGAATTGAGAAATGAGAAGTAGGGTTTTCTTTGTCTCTTTTGTTTGTTAATGATGTGTGAATTGAAAAGAAGTTTGGATTGTTGGGGTTTTTAATTTGGGTTAATATTTTCGTATGACCTGAACTTTGACCAAAATAAACATCCAGGCCAATTTTTTCGATCTATAACATCCAGGCCCGAACTATACACCAAAATAAACAATTAGGCCAAATCCGACTTTTGACCGTTAACTTGGATGGTCAAACGCGTTGACCGTTAGTCAACCCGCCATGTCACTGCCAAGTCAGCATAAAATATTTAAAATAATTCACAATTTCCATACATTCTCTAATTTTAAATTAATATAAATTAAAAAAATCATCTAATACCTTAGTTAAACCAAAAATAAAAAACAAAAAAATTAAATATTTTTATCAGATCTTTTGACTTGGCAATGACGTGGCGCGTTGACCGTTAGTCAACGCGTTTGATCGTCCAAGTTAACGGTCAAACATCAGGTTTGGCCAAATTGTTTATTTTGGTGTATAGTTCGCGCCAGGATGTTATAGATCGAAAAGATTGGTCATGATGTTTATTTTGGCCAAAGTTCAGGCCATACGAAAATATTAACCCTTTTAATTTTTATAGAGTGGTTTTGGTTGGTTGGAATTGAGAAATGAGAAGTAGGGTTTTCTTTGTCTCTTTTGTTTGTTAATGATGAATGATGATGAAATGTAAAATGAGGATGAATGATGATTTTGATAGATGAATGATGATGAATGATGATTTTGATTGATGAATGATGATGATTGATGATTTTGATTGATGAATGATGATGATTGATGATTTTAAATTTGTGTAACTGTTGATGTAGGGCGAGACCTCCGGATCCACGTGGTGGACGTGGCGGACGAGGTGCACCATCCGCTGAGATTGCTTCTCGTGGTGGGACACCTGCGGCTCCTCGAGGTCGTGGTGGTGCGGGTGCCTCAGCCCCTCCTACTCAGAATCGGGGTCGTGGTGGACGTACAGGAAGCCGGCCTGTTCAGTCTGGTGAACCGTCAGCGTCGGCATCAATTGCATCGACTCCCGCCCATGTCGGCAGTGGAAGTACACCTGCTGCTGAGGCTCCTTCTGCAGAAACGGTTAATCCGGTTTCAAATAAAGCTAAAGACGATCCCTTCAATCTAGAGAGATGGTTGGAGACAAATGGTTCAGCTGATTGTTGGAAGGACTTTACGAAGGTGGCGGTGGATGAGTATCCGTTTGGAGAGTGCAAGCATTGTCATACTAAGATCAAAGCACATCCATCCAAGAATGGCACTTCTGCAATGAATAACCATCGGAAATCCTGTTTGGCTAAGGTTGCAGCATCCAAGGATCAGACTGTTCTGAACTTGCAGGCCGCAGATGGTAGTGGAAGTCAAGTAAGTGCTTTATGGAAGTTTGATCAAGCAAAAGCAAGATATTCCTTAGCCATGATGATTATAATGGATGAATTGTCTTTTCTCTTTGTGGAAAGAGACGAGTTTAAGCAGTTTATGCATACGGTTCAGCCAGTGGCGGACCCAGAAATTTTTCATAGGGGTGTCCTCTTTTAAAAAATTAATTAAATAAAAATAATTAATAAAAATAAAATTGTAAATATGAAAATACCTTACTCGTACAGGTTAAAATATCCATGATGTGTTTTCATATTCGAAATTAATTGTAGAATACACTTGGTGTTTATAGTGTTAAAAAAGTTGTCTCTATATACACTAGTAGACAATCATTCACGAACTTATCGCATATTCGATTTGTAAACTTGTTCTTGATATAACCCAAAGTTGAAAGACTCTTTCAACACTTGCCGTACAATCATAAAATCAATACAAATTAAGGGTAGTTTGAAATTAGTTTAATTGTTAGGTTTTTAAAATAATTAGAGATAGGGAATGCCATTTTACTATTACACATTATTCAAAATCAAACAACAAATGAGTTTAGCTCAACGGAAATTAAGTTTATTAATAATAATAGTATTCTAGATTTGAATTATCCAACCTACCCCTTATATTCCTATACACAAATGACAGTAGGATAATCATTTTTTCAAATTTAAGGGGTGTCCCTCACTATCAATTATATTTTTTTGTCCATACATAAATTACCACCGGGGGTTGGATAATCGTTTTCTCAAAATTTAGGGGTGTCCAAGGACACCCCTAAACCACCCTGGGTCCGCCCCTGGGTTCAGCCACTGTTTAAGATACCTGGGAGGAGAGGTATAAGAGATGATTGCTTTCATATATTCTTGGAGAAAAAAATGAATTTGATAGAGTTTTTTGAATCAAAGAGCAAAGGCAGAGTTTCAATCACCACAAATACGTGGACTTCTGACAACAACAAAAAGTACATGTGTGTGACTGCTCACTTTGTTGGAGGTGATTGGAAGTTGCAGAAGAAGGTGATCTCCTTTGTTCCCATCACAAGTCATACAAGAATTGATATTGCAGAGAAGCTTGCAAAAATTCTTGAAGAATGGAAGGTGAAGAATTTGTTCTGCATGACCATGGACAATGCATCTACAAATGATATTGTGAGTGATTGCATGAGAAGGAAATTAAAGGAGTGGGGGTGTGATTTGATGGATGGGAAGTATCTGCAGTTTCGATGTGTCGCACACATCATTAATCTGGTGGTGCAGGATGGATTGAAAGTAATCGGAGGAGCTGTGGATAGAATTCGGGACTGTGTGAAGTGGGTGAGGTCATCGCCAGCTAGGTTGGCAAGGTTCAAGACTGCTATGCAATTTCTGGAGTTGGATTCTACCAAATTGGTGTGTTTGGATGTACCGACCAGGTGGAACTCCACCTATGTCATGTTAGAAGCAGCATAAAGGTTTGGTGGAGTGTTTACCACCTTGTATACAAGTATACATGATCATTCCTTCAGGGATTACATTGACGCAAGAGGTGGTCTACCAACTGAACATGATTGGAGTCTGATTAGAAAGTTGATGAAGTATCTGAAAGTCTTTAATGACTTTACCCTCCTATTCTCGGGTAAGTGAAATTTTTGCTAACTTTGTTTATTTTAATTTGAACATTTGACAAATTTGGTTTGTTTAAGTTTAATTTCCTGTATTCTATTATAATTTGTACAGGAACTAACTATGTGACTACCCATATTTTCTTCAAGAAACTTGTTCCAATTTATGACATCATTCAAGAATTGAAGAATGATCCGCGTGAAGAGCTCAAAAGGATGGCAGAAAAGGTTGAAGAACAGGTACAAAAGTATTGGTTTGACACACCTGTCATGAATGAGGAGAATCCTAGGGTGAATCATTTAATCTATATAGCATGTGTGCTTGATCCTAGAAGTAAGCTTGATCTTGTGTCTGAAGTGTTGGTAATGATTTATGGAAATACCAAAGGATGGGAAATTCAGGCTTCTATTAAAAGGGAGATGCGCCAGATGTTTGAGATTTATAAGAGGAAGTATGGATCAGAGTTAGCATATCAGCCTACCACTGATGATAACATTGCTGATGATAGTTCCGTTGATGGTGCCGGTGATCGGATTAAGATATTGGAGGAGAGGCTTAGAAAGAGAAAAAGGGAAGCACTTCTGCTGGAAACAGGAGGTAGCTCTGCTGAGCTTGACATCTATTTGAAATGTCAAACTGATGGCATCAATGAAGAGAGTGATGATGCAAAGTTTGACATATTGGAATGGTGGTCTCGACACTCTGGAATATATCCGATTGTTTCTGAGATGGCTAAGGATGTCCTAGCTGTTCCTATCTCTTCTGTTGCCTCAGAGGCAACATTCAGTTGTGGCGGGCGGATTCTCAGTCCATTCAGGTCCTCTTTGAGAGACCTAATGGTGGAGGCATTGATTTGTGCTGAGGATTGGATAAGGTATCTCGGATCCAGGGAGATTGACGACAAGGAAGATGATGAAGAGAATTTGACTTTGGAAAGTAGTGAGTTCTCAAATTTTCTTATTGTTCAGTTTTTTGTCTTCTTTTCACCTAATTCAATATATGAATGTACTAACACTTTGTTTTCCTTTTTTTTCTTACTTAGTTAATGTCACTTTCCAAACTAGAATGGAAAGTGCAACGAATACTGGCAATGTTGGCAATGCAGATGCAAGCCTCAACATTCCAGTGGAGAATGAGCAGGAGGGTGAAGAAGATGTACCGGAGGAAGAGTATGAGAAAGATGGATATGATGATTATGGTCATGACTTGTTGCCCGTATTGAAAGAACAGGGTTATGCATATGTTGGTTCTTCTAAGGCTGGTGATAAGTGATGATAGATTATGATGTGTTGTTGATTTGTTGTTATCTAGAGGATTTATTGTGATTTGTGTAGTTTTATGTTGTTGAATTAATGAACGTGAGACATTAAGTTGCTAATTTAGATGTATTTTCGATGCGAAAGGAATTGAAATGTAGGTTTGAGATTTTAATTTTAGGCGATTTTAGGTTTTTTCCCCTTGCTGTCCGGTCGGTTTTGACCGGTTAAAGGTCGGTTTTCGGTCTTGGCGGCCGGTTTTCAGTCTTGGCAGTCGGTTTGGGTCTGTCTTCGGTCGGTTTTTTGGCGGTCTTCGGTCGGTTAGGACAGCAGACCAAACCGTCGCCTTCTGTTTTGATGGCGCAGGTTTAACCGTGCATTAACCGAAACCGCCCGGTCGGTTTCACGGATAATCGAGTTGCAGGGTCGGTCGGTGGGCGGTAGGGGCTGGTCAGGTCTCGATTTAACCGAAAACCGAGAAATCGGTTTTCGGTTAAACCGAAATCGACCGGTTGACAGCCCTATGCATAGTCATACTCTTTCTCGCCAAAACTAAATCTCTATTCTTACGCCAATTATCCTCTATTGATGCATATTGATAACCATTCACGCCAATACTATCTCATTCACGTAATATAATATTATCACTACAAGAAAATAGAGGTTTTGTGACGATTACTTTGTGTCGATTCACTTAACCGACACATTTATAATTTTATGTCCCTTTTTATGTCGATTAATTGATCGACTCAATTTTTCTTGATTTTGCGTCGGTTTATGTTGAACCAACACAAAGTATAATTTGGAATTTGGCTCAAAATTGGAAAATTCAGTCCGGGGCTCAATTTTCACTCTTCCCCCGCAAACCCTCCCAAAATTGAGAGCTATTTTTCCTTTTTTTTTCAATTTATTTCAATAAACCACACTTATTTGGGTCTAATTTTTATATTTCACTTATAAATTTTTAATAGTTAGTTATTACTTTTGAAAATAAATTTTTTGGTGTAACTTTTTTTTTTAATTTTGAGAAAAATAAAAGTTCAGAAAATTAGTCGTTATTTCGTCACTATTTATTTATTTCTCATTCAAATGGTTGGAGAAGAAAAAAAATATAATAACCAATTGAAATTGGAGAAGAAAAGAAGGAAAAGAAAAAGGAAGGGGTGGTCCCGCCGCAGGGCCCCACTTTTGCCAGCCAACCAATCAAAAATTGAAGAAGAAAAAAATAAAAAGAAAAGTGAGGGGCGGTCCCGCCGCAGGGCCTCCACTTTTGCCAAGCCAAATATGACTTCCCTTCTCCAAATCCAGCCAAATTTGGCTCCTAAACATCAAATACCAATATTTGGCTCCTCTTTTTTTTGTGGGTTGGAGAAAGAAAAAGAGCTAAATATGACATTATAGCTTTTTAGCTCCTTGGGTTGGAGCCAGTCTAAACATCAAATACCAATATTTAGCTCCTCTTTTTTTGTGGGTTAGAGGAAGAAAAAGAGCTAAATATGACATTATAGCTTTTTAGCTCCTTGGGTTGGAGCCAGTCTTACTGCCCAATAATTCTTCTCTCCACTCAATAGTCAATCCCCCCAAATATTTGAGATCTCTTTTCTCCTTCTCTCTCTCCTGCTCAATAGTCTGGCACCTATTTGCAATTTTGGCGAGAAACCCAAAATTTCAGAAGGTCCCCTCCTTTTCTTTTAATGATTATTATCTTCCCCTTCTTTTACTTAATTAATGTGAAATAATAACTAACACTTTCTTCAAATAATTATACAATAATGAATAAAATAGTTGTTGTAAAATCATATTAGTGAACTGCGGTTTCAAATGTCAACTTTTGGTTTATCTTCATCGAATTTCTTTTCTTATTGATCACCAAAATTTTACTAAGTGTTGTAAAATAATGATCATGTAGTGTTGAAGTTGCAATAAATGTAGAAGCATAGAAAACAAGTAGACAAATTAAGTGAATTTATCTAAAACAAATTATTGTTGTAACTAATGGTTAATTTAGTTACTAGCCCATAAACAGTTATATATATATATATATCGAGTTCTACGGTACCCCGAGTGAAATCCGGTGTACCGCATACCTTGAGTATGAAAACGCTATCCAGACCTTGAATTGATTGATCTTTTGGACATGATATTATACTCTAACCCTTAAAGATCAAAATCTAGGTCTTAGCTCCCTAAATCTTATACTCCAATATCAATTTAATTAGAAATAATAATCGACGGCTATGATTCGTTCAAATATAGGTAAAAAAATGAATGCTCCGTCTTAGGGTTTATAGTTTATGATTTAGATAATTAGGACCTAGGGTTCACTCAATAAGGATTAGGGTATAGTACCAAGCCCAAAGTTTTTTCTATTTCGAGGCCTAGATAGTGTTTTCATACTCAAGGTATACGGTACCCTGAATTTCACCCGGGGTACCATAGAAGCCACCATATATATATATAACGTTATTTTGAAAAACTATGTATTGTTGCCCACCTCTTTAATTAAGCCCAAAACCCCACAACCCACTCTTCCCAAGCCCAAACTCTTCTCCCCCAAACCCTCTCCCCAACCCAAGCCCCCATAACCAACATGATCCTAAGGCCTAAGCCCAATCCCAACCCAAACCCTACCCCATACAACCCTAAGCCCAATCCCATCTCTATCCCTATCCTACACAGCAGCCGCCATCAACAATGAACATTGAACAATGGCCAAATGCAAATCTCATCTCCGGAAGCCTCCATGAACCGTCGCGTTGCCAAATCTCATCTCCTATCCGACGCCGCAAGCAACCAATAAATCGCAGCTTCGCCCTCGTCGCTGATCGATCTCACCTTTTGCATGCGGGATTGGTGGCATTGGCGGCAGAGAATCGTATGAACTTGGAGTAATCGGCGTCGTCGGTGGATTCTAAGACGGAAGAGAGACAGAGCAGATTCGCCGTGTTCTGAGATGGGCTTGTTGTGTCGTCTGCGGCGACGACACCCTATCTCAGACCCGCGGCGGCATATGTCGGCGTTGGACAGGGGAGAAGGAAGTGGAGGAGGTGAGAGGCGGATTTATGGAGGAGGATTTATGGAGGAGTTGGGTGAAAGATCAGGGTTGGAAGAATAGCAGATTTGAAGGAGATGGAGGGAGTGGTTTGACGAGCAGAGGAAGGTAGAACTGTAGAAGGATGTTTGTTGGTAGAGAGAGGAAGATTTGAGGAAAAATGACGAAGAGAGTGTAAAGAAAAGAGGAAGGGTCTGGAATTTCAGATTTGGTCGGGATCCCGAACCGAACCAAAATATAACTCGGTTCGGCTAAATCGACCTGAATTATATTTCGGTTCAATTTCGGTTTCATGTGTAGGGTGTTCGGTAGACCCGGTATACTCAATTTCGGTTCGGTTTTGACCGAACCGAACCGATGCCGACCCCTACCCTAATATATAATCTACCCCACTCTAGGGTGGGCAAACGGTTCGGTAAACCCGAACTGAAACCGAATTAAACCGAACCGAAACCGAATTAATGCTATTCGGTTCGAAATTCGGAAGGAAAATATGGATAGTTTGGAAACCAGGGTTCTTTCAACCGAACAGAATTTCCGACCGAAAAACCAAAATACAATAATTCCAAGCTCCAAATGGTGGATTTTTATGTTTGTAGTTGTTTTTAGAATTAAATATTTAAAATGTTTTATGACTTATGTGTTGAAAAGTTTGATTTTATCATTGATGATGCATATAAATAATATTTACTGTTTATATTAGGGGTGAAAAATAATTTAAAAGTGAGAAAATACAAGTAGCTTCACAAATTCTGTTTTGTGTGAAAACCGAACCGAATTATGATTCTGTTCGAATTCGGTTTGAGATTTGAGAGAATTCAGGGACCTGGTATTCATAATTTTGATTCGGTCGAAACCGAACTGACCGAATGCCCACCCTACCCCACCCGTCTCATTATAGCCGCCACCCCCTCTATAACCGACTCTCTACCTCCCTTTCCCACTCTCTCTAAAGTAACCGTCGATGTCCTCCATTCTCTCTCAACAACGGTGAGGCAAGGGGCTCGCCGACAGCGGAAATAATGGTAATTTAGGATCAAGATAAAGGAAACAATTGGTGTTTAATCACTCAATTTAGAAATGAACTTAACCAAACAAGTCCTTATTGTTGGCACTTGCTCTTCTCATACACACGTAGAAGCTTTCTTTTCTTTCTTTCTTTTTGCTTCTCTTCCTCCATCTGACACACTCCATACTACATATGTATATATAATTGTAAAAATGAAAGAGAGTAACAACAACACAACACATGGAAACACTTAATCTTTCTTACATGCATGTGAACGTAATTGAGAAGGCATTAACTTAAGTGTGTTCACCATGCATTGTTTCCATATCTTGTTGGGCATCCAATCCATCTGCTGTCCATGATAAATGCCTCTCATAATTCAGTGGTAGTTCATTCTTCTTGTCATCTTTGTTGGCAAGACACTCCATCATTTGGCCCTCCATTCATCATGATTAATACTTATCCATTATTATCAAATGAGCCCACCATGTGTGATGTTTATTGATGGCAAGGTTAATTGCAAATTACCATTCAACACCCCCTCTTAATTTGAAATTTGGAGTAGCTCCTTGAACTTCTCAAATTTCTCATGGGTAACCGCCTTTGTCATGATATCTGCTGGCTGGTCGTCGGTGTTGATAAATTCCATCACGATTAATCCTTCGTTATTGAGGTCTCGGATGATATGATGACGCAACTCGATATGCTTTGATCTTGCGTGAAATCCTGGATTCTTTGTCATGGCTATGGCTGACATGTTGTCACAATGAATAATGGTTGGACCATTTTCATTTGGTGCAAATCAAAAATTAATCTTTTTAGCCATACCTCTTCGCATGCTGCATCTGTAGTTGCGATATATTCTGCTTCCGCTGAAGACAATGCCACAGTCTTTTGCTTCTTTGAACTCCAGGAAATGGGTTTTTAACGCAGACAGAATTTGTACCTCGATGTGCTTTTTCGATCATCCAGTGATCCTGCCCAGTCACTATCAGTAAATCCAGTCAGCTTGCTTTCTGCTTCTTTCTTGTACATCAGGCCCAATTTCTTTGTACCTTGAAGATACCGCAAAATGAAGTTTGCTAGGTTCATTCATAAATCTTGATATAAGACTTACTGAATGAAATATATCAGGCCTGGTATGTGTCAGGTAAATGAGTGACCCGACAAGACTTCTGTATAGCTTTCCATCGACTTTTTCAGCTCCATCATTGCGTTGTAATTTCTCATTTAACGCCATTGGTGTTGAGATTGGTTTGCACGTTGCCATGTGAAATCTTTTCAGCATATCTTCGGTGTACTTCTCCTGTGAAATAAATATTTCTCCAGGTGACTGCTTCACTTGGATCCCAAGAAAATATTTCATGAGTCCCAAGTCCGTCATCTCGAATTCTTTCATCATGGTACTTTTGAATTCTTCGATCATATGTTGACTTGTACCTGTGTAAATCAAGTCATCAACATACAAACACACCATTATAAAATCTTTCCCTTCTCCCTTTTTGATGTAGAGAGATGCTTCACTCGGACTTCTTTGAAATCCGATTTGCTGAAAATATCGATCAATTCTGCTGTTCCAGGCTCTCGGTGCTTGCTTCAGCCCGTATAAAGCCTTTCGGAGACGATAGACCTTGTCTTCTTCTCCTTTTTTCTCATAGCCTCGTGGTTGTTCCACATAGACTTCTTCTTCCAGTTCTCCATTCAGAAATGCTGAATTAATATCCAGCTGGTATACTGGTAACTCCAGTTGAGCAGCTAGGGCGAGAACTGTTCTGATGGCGGTAACCGGTGGGGATTGTTTTCTTCTTGTGCTCAATGGTTTCCATCATCACTAGTTGGGGGCGTGCATGAATAGTAACGTGATTGAGCAATAATATTGGTAGCGATTGTATAGTAGCTATTTTGTAATAGTGGTTTTCATTATTCAATAGTGATTTTACTAGAAGTCGGGACAACTACTACTTAATAACCGATAAAATCTAATTAAATTAAAATAACTAGCGGTACACTGGTACTTATATAAAAACACCATTACCAGCCACCAAAATAACTACGTAAAAATAAGTAAAACACTCCTTACTAAATTAAAATAACTACGATACTTATATAAAAACAGCCTTTTGCCACCATTACCTCGCTACTGGTGCATATGTCTCGTGAAAATCAATATCGGGTTGTTGTGAATAGCCTTTTGCCACCAGTTAAGCTTTGTACTTCTGGATAGTACCATCTTCATTGAATTTGACCTTATAGATCCATTTGAGACCTATAACCGGTTTGCTCTCCGGTTGATCAACAAGCTCTCATGTCTTGTTTTTCTCGATCATGGAAATTTCTGCATCCATTGCCTCATTCCAAACTTCTTCTTTGGCTGCTTCTTCAAAGACTTGAGGCTCATAAGAAAAATATGCAACATGACTTGTTTCATAAATTTCTCGCAAAGGCCTTGTTCTCAACGGAGGTGAATCCGAGTCTGTTACAACGTCTCTGAAGTTGCCATCTCATCAAATATCACATCTCGGGAAACCACCACATCGTTCTTTACTGGGTTGTAAAGACGATAGCCTTTGGATTCATCACTGTAGCCGGTGAAGATCAGCTTCTCTCCCTTCTGGTCAAACTTGTCACGGTTTGGAGTAGATATATGTGCATAAGCTATGCACCCAAAGACTTTGAGGTGATCCACCTGTGGCCTCCTGTGGTGCCACACATGTATCTGTGTCTTGTTCCGAACTGCTTTGGTTGGTTATCTGTTGAGGATGTAAATTGTTGTATTGACCGCTCCTGCCAACAAGTTGTTGGGAAGCTTCTTTGCTTTGAGCATACTTCTCGCCATCTCCACAATCGTTCGATTTTTCCGTTCTGCCACGCCATTTTGTTGTGGTGTGTAACGGACCGTCAGCTGCCTTTTTTCCCCGTTGTTGCGGCAATACTCCATGAACAGAGTATAAATAAATTCTCCTCCACGATCTGTACAGAGAGTTTTGATTTGATGGCTGCTTTCCTTCTCAGCTACTGCTTGGAATTGAAGGAACTTGGGAAAAGCTTCTGACTTTTGCTCCAGAAAGAATACCCACATCATTCAGGTGAAGTCATCTACAAATAGTAGAAAGTATCTTTTGCCGCTGAGTGATTGTGTTCGGGTTGGACCACATATGTCTGCATGTACCAACTCCAGTGGCGCTTTTGCTCTCCAAGATGTCTTTGGAAATGGAAAACGATGCATTTTGCCATATATGCACCCTTCACAGATTTTGTCTTCTCTGTTGATTTGGGGAAGTCCCACCACCATATTTTTCTGCCTCAGCAATTTGAGGCCCTTGAAGTTGAGATGACCGTATCTGAGATGCCATAGGAAGGATTGTCCAGATTTTCGCTCTTCAATGCTACTTCGCCATTTTGTGACATAGCAAGAGAGAAAATTCTGTTGGAAGTCATCGGGACTTTGGCCACAATGAAATTGTCAGCTTTGTTGATAATCTCGCACACGCCATTATCAAACAATAGCTTGTAATTTTTTAGCATCAATTGTCCCACGCTCAGTAGATTGAGAGTTAGCTCCGGAACATACAAAACATCTCGAATGGGAGTTTTGTTGCCTTCTTCCATGCATACAACAACTGTGCCTTTTCCTTCCACTTTTAACTTCTTTCCGTCTCCCAACTTGACTTGAGAGCGGTATTGGTCATCGATGTCGGTGAAGGACTCCAGATCTCCAGTCATGTGGTTACTGCAACCACTATCCACCATCCAGGAAAGCTGTGATTTTTGCTCACCATACAAGCATGACAAGGCCACCATATTGCTTTCTTCATTTTTGTGCCACTTGACTCGCCATCTTCTTGCTTGTTCTGGAACCAATAATCTCTCTAGGAGTGGTTCTGAATTCTGCACTTGGTGCACTTGAATCTGCAGTCTTTTGTTGCATGACCCGCCTTTTTGCAAATTATGCAACTCGAGCCGGTGTAGCCCGATCTTTGTTGTTGATAATTTTGTCTGTTGTTTCCTCTGTAATTGGATCTTCCTCTTCCTCTCCCTTGTGAGTTTCCCCCTCTCTGGCCTTGCTCCGATTTGGCATATTTACTTTCCACCATGTTGACTTTTGACGAGAAAGCTTGCTCCAATGGCGGTTTGGTGAAGCGGCTCATTCTTTGCTCGTGTGCTACAAGTAAGCCCATCAACTCGCTCATTGGTAGATTTGCCTGATCTTTGGTTTCTTCAATGACATCAACAATATGCTCGAACTTTGATGATAAACTGCGGAGAATTCTCTCCACAATTTTTATTTCTTCCATGACATCACCGGTGGCTTTGATCTGGTTGACTGTCTCCGCCACACGCGAATGGAAGTCTTTGATGGTGTCGGTTTCCTTCATCATCAAGTTGTCGAACTGTCGCCATAAACTTTGGCGCCTGATAGATATTGCCTTTTCAGAGCCTTGAAATTGTTCACGCAAGACATCCCAAGCTTCTTTGGCCTTTTTGATGCCATAGTTTCTCGGGTAAATTGATTTGCTCACTGCTTGCTGAATGATTCTCAAGGCGCTTGGCATTCTCCTTGTACTCCTTTGTCTGCTTGCCTGATCGTTTCTTCAAGTCTTCATCATCTTCCTATGGACTTTCATAGCCATCTTGGACTATATCCAACAGATCTTGAGAGATGAAAATTGGCTCCATTTGGGCACTCCAGTACTCGTACAATTCACCATCGAAAATGGGAATTTGATTTGAAGAGGTAGCAAACATGGTATATGATGAAGTTGTTGCCATGAGTTTTTTAGTAGATTTGGTTAGGCTAGAAAAATGGGGATTTTTGAGAGGAAAGAAGGATATTAGCTCTGATACCAAATTTGTTGGGGATTAGCGGAAATAATGGTAATTTAGAATCAAGAAAAAGGAAACAATTGGTGTTTAATCACTCAATTTAGAAACGAACTTAACCAAACAAGGCCTTATTGTCGGCCCTTGCTTTTCTCATACACACGTAGAAGCTTTCTTTTCTTTCTTTCTTTTTGCTTCTCTTCCTCCATCTGACACACTCCATACTACATATGTATATATAATTGTAAAAATGAAAGAGAGAAACAACAACACACCACATGCAAACACTTAATCTTTCTTACATGCATGTGAACGTAATTCAGAAGGCATTAACTTAAGTGTGTCCACCATGCATTATTTCCTTATCTTGTTGGGCATCCAATCCATCTACTGTCCATGATAAATGCCTCTCATAATTCAGTGTTAGTTCATTCTTCTTGTCATCTTTGTTGGCAAGACACTTCATCATTTGGCCCTCCATTCATCATGATTAATACTTATCCATTATTATCAAATGAGCCCACCATGTGTGATGTTTATTGATGGCAAGGTTAATTGCAAATTACCATTCAACACCCCCTCTTAATTTGCAATTTGGAGTAGCTCCTTGAACTTCTCAAATTTCTCATGGGTAATCGCCTTTGTCATGATATTTGCTGGCTGGTCGTCGGTGTTGATAAATTCCATCACGATTAATCCTTCGTTGATGAGGTCTCGGATAAAATAATGACGCAACTAGATATGCTTCGATCTTGCGTGAAATACTGGATTCTTTGTCATGGCTATGGCTGACATGTTGTCAGAATGAATAATGGTTGGACCATTTTCATTTGGTGCAAATAGAAAATTAATCTTTTTAGCCATACCGCTTCGCATTCTGCATCTGTAGCTGCGATATATTCTGCTTCCACTGAAGATAATGCCACAGTCTTTTGCTTATTTGAACTCCAGGAAATGGGTTTTGAACGCAGACAGAATATGTACCCCGATGTGCTTTTTCGATCATCCAGTGATCCTGCCCAGTCACTATCGGTAAATCCAGTCAGATTGCTTTCTGCTTCTTTCTTGTCCATCAGGCCCAATTTCTTTGTACCTTGAAGATACCGCAAAATGAAGTTTGCTAGGTTCATTCATAAATCTTGATATAAGACTTACTGAATGACATATATTAGGCTTGGTATGTGTCAGGTAAATGAGTGACCCGATGAGACTTCTGTATAGCTTTCCATCAACTTTTTCAGCTCCATCATTGCGTTGTTATTTCTCATTTAACGCCATTGGTGTTGAGATTGGTTTGCACGTTGCCATGTGAAATCTTTTCAGCATATCTTCGGTGTACTTCTCTTGTGAAATAAATATTTCTCCAGGTGACTGCTTCACTTGGATCCCAAGAAAATATTTCATGCGTCCCAAGTCCGTCATCTCGAATTCTTTCATCATGGTACTTTTGAATTCTTCGATCATATGTTGACTTGTACCTGTGTAAATCAAGTCATCAATATACAAACACACCATTATAAAATCTTTTCCTTCTCCCTTTTTGATGTAGAGAGATGCTTCACTCGGACTTCTTTGAAATCCGATTTGTTGAAAATATCGATCAATTCTGCTGTTCCAGGCTCTCGGTGCTTGCTTCAGCCCGTATAAAGCCTTTCGGAGACGATAGACCTTGTCTTCTTCTCCTTTTTTCTCATAGCCTCGTGGTTGTTCCACATAGACTTCTTCTTCCAGTTCTCCATTCAGAAATGCTGAATTAATATCCAGCTGGTATACTGGTAACTCCAGTTGAGCAGCTAGGGCGAGAACTGTTCTGATGGCGGTAACCGGTGGGGATTGTTTTCTTCTTGTGCTCAATGGTTTCCATCATCACTAGTTGGGGGCGTGCATGAATAGTAACGTGATTGAGCAATAATATTGGTAGCGATTGTATAGTAGCTATTTTGTAATAGTGGTTTTCATTATTCAATAGTGATTTTACTAGAAGTCGGGACAACTACTACTTAATAACCGATAAAATCTAATTAAATTAAAATAACTAGCGGTACACTGGTACTTATATAAAAACACCATTACCAGCCACCAAAATAACTACGTAAAAATAAGTAAAACACTCCTTACTAAATTAAAATAACTACGATACTTATATAAAAACAGCCTTTTGCCACCATTACCTCGCTACTGGTGCATATGTCTCGTGAAAATCAATATCGGGTTGTTGTGAATAGCCTTTTGCCACCAGTTAAGCTTTGTACTTCTGGATAGTACCATCTTCATTGAATTTGACCTTATAGATCCATTTGAGACCTATAACCGGTTTGCTCTCCGGTTGATCAACAAGCTCTCATGTCTTGTTTTTCTCGATCATGGAAATTTCTGCATCCATTGCCTCATTCCAAACTTCTTCTTTGGCTGCTTCTTCAAAGACTTGAGGCTCATAAGAAAAATATGCAACATGACTTGTTTCATAAATTTCTCGCAAAGGCCTTGTTCTCAACGGAGGTGAATCCGAGTCTGTTACAACGTCTCTGAAGTTGCCATCTCATCAAATATCACATCTCGGGAAACCACCACATCGTTCTTTACTGGGTTGTAAAGACGATAGCCTTTGGATTCATCACTGTAGCCGGTGAAGATCAGCTTCTCTCCCTTCTGGTCAAACTTGTCACGGTTTGGAGTAGATATATGTGCATAAGCTATGCACCCAAAGACTTTGAGGTGATCCACCTGTGGCCTCCTGTGGTGCCACACATGTATCTGTGTCTTGTTCCGAACTGCTTTGGTTGGTTATCTGTTGAGGATGTAAATTGTTGTATTGACCGCTCCTGCCAACAAGTTGTTGGGAAGCTTCTTTGCTTTGAGCATACTTCTCGCCATCTCCACAATCGTTCGATTTTTCCGTTCTGCCACGCCATTTTGTTGTGGTGTGTAACGGACCGTCAGCTGCCTTTTTTCCCCGTTGTTGCGGCAATACTCCATGAACAGAGTATAAATAAATTCTCCTCCACGATCTGTACAGAGAGTTTTGATTTGATGGCTGCTTTCCTTCTCAGCTACTGCTTGGAATTGAAGGAACTTGGGAAAAGCTTCTGACTTTTGCTCCAGAAAGAATACCCACATCATTCAGGTGAAGTCATCTACAAATAGTAGAAAGTATCTTTTGCCGCTGAGTGATTGTGTTCGGGTTGGACCACATATGTCTGCATGTACCAACTCCAGTGGCGCTTTTGCTCTCCAAGATGTCTTTGGAAATGGAAAACGATGCATTTTGCCATATATGCACCCTTCACAGATTTTGTCTTCTCTGTTGATTTGGGGAAGTCCCACCACCATATTTTTCTGCCTCAGCAATTTGAGGCCCTTGAAGTTGAGATGACCGTATCTGAGATGCCATAGGAAGGATTGTCCAGATTTTCGCTCTTCAATGCTACTTCGCCATTTTGTGACATAGCAAGAGAGAAAATTCTGTTGGAAGTCATCGGGACTTTGGCCACAATGAAATTGTCAGCTTTGTTGATAATCTCGCACACGCCATTATCAAACAATAGCTTGTAATTTTTTAGCATCAATTGTCCCACGCTCAGTAGATTGAGAGTTAGCTCCGGAACATACAAAACATCTCGAATGGGAGTTTTGTTGCCTTCTTCCATGCATACAACAACTGTGCCTTTTCCTTCCACTTTTAACTTCTTTCCGTCTCCCAACTTGACTTGAGAGCGGTATTGGTCATCGATGTCGGTGAAGGACTCCAGATCTCCAGTCATGTGGTTACTGCAACCACTATCCACCATCCAGGAAAGCTGTGATTTTTGCTCACCATACAAGCATGACAAGGCCACCATATTGCTTTCTTCATTTTTGTGCCACTTGACTCGCCATCTTCTTGCTTGTTCTGGAACCAATAATCTCTCTAGGAGTGGTTCTGAATTCTGCACTTGGTGCACTTGAATCTGCAGTCTTTTGTTGCATGACCCGCCTTTTTGCAAATTATGCAACTCGAGCCGGTGTAGCCCGATCTTTGTTGTTGATAATTTTGTCTGTTGTTTCCTCTGTAATTGGATCTTCCTCTTCCTCTCCCTTGTGAGTTTCCCCCTCTCTGGCCTTGCTCCGATTTGGCATATTTACTTTCCACCATGTTGACTTTTGACGAGAAAGCTTGCTCCAATGGCGGTTTGGTGAAGCGGCTCATTCTTTGCTCGTGTGCTACAAGTAAGCCCATCAACTCGCTCATTGGTAGATTTGCCTGATCTTTGGTTTCTTCAATGACATCAACAATATGCTCGAACTTTGATGATAAACTGCGGAGAATTCTCTCCACAATTTTTATTTCTTCCATGACATCACCGGTGGCTTTGATCTGGTTGACTGTCTCCGCCACACGCGAATGGAAGTCTTTGATGGTGTCGGTTTCCTTCATCATCAAGTTGTCGAACTGTCGCCATAAACTTTGGCGCCTGATAGATATTGCCTTTTCAGAGCCTTGAAATTGTTCACGCAAGACATCCCAAGCTTCTTTGGCCTTTTTGATGCCATAGTTTCTCGGGTAAATTGATTTGCTCACTGCTTGCTGAATGATTCTCAAGGCGCTTGGCATTCTCCTTGTACTCCTTTGTCTGCTTGCCTGATCGTTTCTTCAAGTCTTCATCATCTTCCTATGGACTTTCATAGCCATCTTGGACTATATCCAACAGATCTTGAGAGATGAAAATTGGCTCCATTTGGGCACTCCAGTACTCGTACAATTCACCATCGAAAATGGGAATTTGATTTGAAGAGGTAGCAAACATGGTATATGATGAAGTTGTTGCCATGAGTTTTTTAGTAGATTTGGTTAGGCTAGAAAAATGGGGATTTTTGAGAGGAAAGAAGGATATTAGCTCTGATACCAAATTTGTTGGGGATTAGCGGAAATAATGGTAATTTAGAATCAAGAAAAAGGAAACAATTGGTGTTTAATCACTCAATTTAGAAACGAACTTAACCAAACAAGGCCTTATTGTCGGCCCTTGCTTTTCTCATACACACGTAGAAGCTTTCTTTTCTTTCTTTCTTTTTGCTTCTCTTCCTCCATCTGACACACTCCATACTACATATGTATATATAATTGTAAAAATGAAAGAGAGAAACAACAACACACCACATGCAAACACTTAATCTTTCTTACATGCATGTGAACGTAATTCAGAAGGCATTAACTTAAGTGTGTCCACCATGCATTATTTCCTTATCTTGTTGGGCATCCAATCCATCTACTGTCCATGATAAATGCCTCTCATAATTCAGTGTTAGTTCATTCTTCTTGTCATCTTTGTTGGCAAGACACTTCATCATTTGGCCCTCCATTCATCATGATTAATACTTATCCATTATTATCAAATGAGCCCACCATGTGTGATGTTTATTGATGGCAAGGTTAATTGCAAATTACCATTCAACACCCCCTCTTAATTTGCAATTTGGAGTAGCTCCTTGAACTTCTCAAATTTCTCATGGGTAATCGCCTTTGTCATGATATTTGCTGGCTGGTCGTCGGTGTTGATAAATTCCATCACGATTAATCCTTCGTTGATGAGGTCTCGGATAAAATAATGACGCAACTAGATATGCTTCGATCTTGCGTGAAATACTGGATTCTTTGTCATGGCTATGGCTGACATGTTGTCAGAATGAATAATGGTTGGACCATTTTCATTTGGTGCAAATAGAAAATTAATCTTTTTAGCCATACCGCTTCGCATTCTGCATCTGTAGCTGCGATATATTCTGCTTCCACTGAAGATAATGCCACAGTCTTTTGCTTATTTGAACTCCAGGAAATGGGTTTTGAACGCAGACAGAATATGTACCCCGATGTGCTTTTTCGATCATCCAGTGATCCTGCCCAGTCACTATCGGTAAATCCAGTCAGATTGCTTTCTGCTTCTTTCTTGTCCATCAGGCCCAATTTCTTTGTACCTTGAAGATACCGCAAAATGAAGTTTGCTAGGTTCATTCATAAATCTTGATATAAGACTTACTGAATGACATATATTAGGCTTGGTATGTGTCAGGTAAATGAGTGACCCGATGAGACTTCTGTATAGCTTTCCATCAACTTTTTCAGCTCCATCATTGCGTTGTTATTTCTCATTTAACGCCATTGGTGTTGAGATTGGTTTGCACGTTGCCATGTGAAATCTTTTCAGCATATCTTCGGTGTACTTCTCTTGTGAAATAAATATTTCTCCAGGTGACTGCTTCACTTGGATCCCAAGAAAATATTTCATGCGTCCCAAGTCCGTCATCTCGAATTCTTTCATCATGGTACTTTTGAATTCTTCGATCATATGTTGACTTGTACCTGTGTAAATCAAGTCATCAATATACAAACACACCATTATAAAATCTTTTCCTTCTCCCTTTTTGATGTAGAGAGATGCTTCACTCGGACTTCTTTGAAATCCGATTTGTTGAAAATATCGATCAATTCTGCTGTTCCAGGCTCTCGGTGCTTGCTTCAGCCCGTATAAAGCCTTTCGGAGACGATAGACCTTGTCTTCTTCTCCTTTTTTCTCATAGCCTCGTGGTTGTTCCACATAGACTTCTTCTTCCAGTTCTCCATTCAGAAATGCTGAATTAATATCCAGCTGGTATACTGGTAACTCCAGTTGAGCAGCTAGGGCGAGAACTGTTCTGATGGCGGTAACCGGTGGGGATTGTTTTCTTCTTGTGCTCAATGGTTTCCATCATCACTAGTTGGGGGCGTGCATGAATAGTAACGTGATTGAGCAATAATATTGGTAGCGATTGTATAGTAGCTATTTTGTAATAGTGGTTTTCATTATTCAATAGTGATTTTACTAGAAGTCGGGACAACTACTACTTAATAACCGATAAAATCTAATTAAATTAAAATAACTAGCGGTACACTGGTACTTATATAAAAACACCATTACCAGCCACCAAAATAACTACGTAAAAATAAGTAAAACACTCCTTACTAAATTAAAATAACTACGATACTTATATAAAAACAGTACTATACTAAGTGTATTATTCTAGTAGTATTTTTCATGTAACAAATATCTACAAGAGATGAAAAATATTTTTCATTTAATTTCTTTATTAAATTTAATTTCTTGAAATACCGAATATATCCCTCATTAATCCTCACCATCAGATTTACTTAAAAATAATGAACGTTAATTAAAATGGTTAGAACGGTGCTAACTCTATTAGCACTCTAACTCCTCCCTATTTTAGTCTATATCACCCTTATTTAAAAATATGTAAATGAATTATTTTCCCCTAGAATAAAAAAAATACATAAACCCTAAACACCATCAGATACTTATTTCTTTCCCTTCCCCTTCCCTTCAGGTTATGTATGATTTCTAGCTCTATGCTCTGCAGGGTGTAAACTAACTAATTGCATATGATATTTTGATTCAAGATAAAGGTTCATAGTTTTTCATTAGTACATCTGGTTTGTACCACTTGAGTAGCTCCATCATGCATAGTTTGGATTACTCTTCTTTGGAGGCGATTATTGAGAGGTGGTAGTTGGATACCAACATGTGTCATGACAATCACTCTCCATGATGTTTGGTTTTTGCTCTAGATTCTTGTGGATGGAGAGTTACTTGATGCACCAACTAGGGGTGATCCGTTGTTCGTGAGTGGGATTATTGGCCATCTTGGCGGTTTTTGCTCTAGATTCTTGTGGATGGAGAGTTACTTTGTGCACCAACTAGGGGTGATCCGTTGTTCGTGAGTGGGATTATTGGCCATCTTGGGGATTTTGGATTAGAAAGTAGTAGTAGTGCGTGGCATCCTTTGGTATGATGGTGTTGATGTTGGTAGATGAGGCAATGATATGTCTGCATGCTTCGGGGGATGAGGATGGCTGGGAACAGTGTTACTTATTGTATTTGATATGGTCCATAGATTTGGTGGACTCGAGTTCTGATTGTATTCTTGGATAGTTATACTCTTACAGTCTGTTTGGAACCATAAAATTTATGGGAAATGGAATTCCATTTCCTATTTTTGAATCAATTCTTATGTTTGGATGATAAATTTTGTTGGAAGTGGAAATCATTTCCGCCAAAACTCTGGAAATTGAAATCCAACTGAAATTGGTTGGACTTGCCCACAAAAGAATAGGAATTTATGGGACCCACTGCTTTAATGATGTATAAGTCTTAAAAAGCTTGCAATTCTATTTCTTTTCTCTCAAGCAGGAATTTTATGGGATCCACAATTCATACATTTTACTTATAATTTGCACAAAAATATATAATTCATTTCCTATATTGATGGAAATATACCAAACATAAGAATTGGAATTCCAAAAAGATTAGAAATGGAAATGAAATTCCATTTCCAATTCCTTTGGAATTCTATCCAAACAGGCTATTACTTATAGATTTTCAAATGGTTGTTAAGTATGTATGGGGTGCTGGTGCGCTCAATGCAGTCAAAATCAGGATTTTGATCATAAAATCATAGGATTTTAGGATTTTACTTAGGGATTCCGATCATGATTTTACTATAAAATCGATGGACCTTAAAATCGTTCAAAATCGGGATTAAAATCGTACCAAAATCAGGATTTTGATCCTATGTGATCAAAATAGGGAGCTTGAGCCAATTCAAAAGAAACAGAAGTGTTTCGGTGGAAAGGGCAATGACGCGGATCTTCTCATATATTTTTCCTACTAAAAGAGCATTTGAAAAGAATAAAAAAAATCTAATTAGGGTTCGGTCAACCCCTTTCCCTTCTCCTTGTTTAACTCATCGGTAAAACAATTGTCAGAATATTGTTAGTGCGTAAGAATTAACATCATTATTAACAAATTATTTTATTAATGAATATATTTGTACCAAACCAATGACATTAATTATTTTATTGGATTTAAGTTATTCTTAGTTTTAAATCATGCTTAGCAGACGATGTCAGAATACTACTTTGAGTTAAACTACCTAGACACAACATGAAAAAAAGAGCCAAACCCCATGAGCTCTATCCATTCCTCATAAATTATTTTGATTTACACATTAAATAACAATTAAATGTTGATTTTGGAACATTAATCTTGAAAATTATCACTTTAAATGTTATAAGTTTTTGTGTTATTAATTATTTACCTAATTAATATTATCATATGTTAATTTCTATATGGTACTTAAAATCCTACGATTCGATTTTACCCCAGTTTTCGATTTTAGGTAAAATCCCGATTTTAACTGCTTTGTGTGCTTGCCTGAATGTATATAGGCAGCTTGGGAGATCTAGTCGAGCAGGTTTTGGAGGATTTTCTCGGTACTTGACCTTGTAATAGTCTTGGATCTATGAGTACTTTCCATCGCTGCGCATCAACTATGGTGCACCATAAACCGTGAGAAATAGAGACCCATTTGTTAGGAGGTGGGAGGGTCTCGTTCGTGGAGGGGAGTCTAATGAGGTTCCACGGAGGTTGAATTATTACCGCCGATTGTTGCATGAATTTACACTTAACGAAGTAGCCGAGACATTCAGCTTATATCAATGTCCACTGCATAGGTTTCATGTCATCCAATATCTCATGCATGATCTTTGTTGTCATTATAAATATGAGTCATGTTGTAATGAGAATCCTACTTCTTATTGAGAAAATTTTTGATATATTTTGCCTGAGTATGTGTTGCATCCAAATTCTTAATATATTTTTTTCTCCTTCGAAAGAGAATTCATTTGTTGCTTCCTTCGGTATAAGTCTTTCAATTTGTGATTGTGAAATCCCCTAGACTTCTTCTGATTGTCTTTGTCCATAACACAAAAAGTTCTCCACTCACACTTGCCATCTATCAATGAGGACCACACTACCACTCTAGAATGACAACTAGACTTATCTATTTTAGAATTGCTCCATCTTTTCTTCTCCAATATTTTGCTTGATTGATCCCACAACCTAGAAAAATCTATTACTCATGAAAATATCTTTTGCCGGCGCACAAGCATCATCATGGGTATCATAAACAACATCGCTTATTAACAATGAAGTCTAATCAACATTGTCTCCCTCGGCATCTCCAAAACTTTTCTACAAAAAATAAATGGTAAAAACATTTAGATTTAGTAGTGCAACTATTATGATGCAATAATTAAACCATCAAACAACAAACAAATGGAGTACTTACCGAATCACCCTCAATAATTTCCTTGTCATTCCTCCCAAAAGCACAAAAAACAACAATTTTTAATGAACATAAAAATATATGTCAGGTGAAACCGACTCCGCCGTTGAAAGGGCGGGTTAAGAACCCAACTTTACTGTCAACCGAAGAAGGTTAGACACCCTCCTTGCAATCGACACAGAGGTTGACGTTATCCGCATCACGGGACGGGCGTACTTGTCGGATCACCTACGCCTTGGAGAGAGGGTTTTCAACCCATCCGTTAAGCAGTCGGGCCAGGATTTCCATCCAGAAAAGAATTTCAACCAGAAAATTACCTTCGTCCAAACACTTGCTTGTGATGGCTACCGAGAATGATGGCACCCCTAGCTCTAAAGACCTCGCGAAATTGACGAAAACTACCAATAAAGAAGAGAGTAACTTGTTTGTTTGTTGTTGTGTGCTTGTGATGGCTACCGAGAATGTGACACCCCTGGCTCCAAAGACCTCGCGAAATTGACGAAAACTACCAATAAAGAAGAGAGTAACTGGTTTTTGTGTTGTGTGGTGTTTGATTTTTTTTTCCATTGATGTTTGGGTTCTTTTTAGAGAGAAAGAGTGGAAAAGTGTTTGGGACTTTTTGAGTCCTCCAATATATGGGTTTTGAACTCTAAATTTAAAATGAGGGTAGTTGGGTAATTTCGTATGTCTTAGGAAGATATATTCAAATAGTTAGAGCGATAAATATTAACTATCTATTTCTACCACTCCATGATTTGAATGCCTAACTAAGCCATTAAGTCATATTATTTTGCCTGCTTCTGTCTTTGTGGTTGCACATTTGATTTGATCTACACCTCTATCAATATTTTGCGAGTGCAAAATGTTGGACTAATCCCGTATGTAACACCTTAGGAAAATCCCACATCGACAAATCACGGGAGACATCCATGGTTCATAAGTAAGAAACCGACCTTAACTGACAAGACGCATTTTGAGGTGAAATGGAGGAGTTCTTGTGAGAACTATGAAGTTAATCGTGCTCAGTGTGAAGTACAACAAGGATGGGAAACCTTATGGACAGTCACATTGAATAGCACCCCAAGTCAAAAACCGTGAGGGTCGAGGCCCAAAGTGGACAATATCTTCGCCGGGAAAAGGTTCGGATGTTACAAGGTGTTAGAGATCTTCCAAGACAATGTCTTCTCCAGAGTCTTTATTTTGGTATGAGTGAGAGTCAAGCTAATGATGACGGGAGCTTGGAGCTTTCCCTAAAAAGAAATTTCATGGTGATTGTTGTTTGATCTTAAGAGTGGGTGACTCTTCAATTAGATAGTGATCCTAACCGCTAGTAATGTTTGCCACTTGGAGATCTTGTGCATTTGCAATATTCACCCATTAAAGAGAGGATGTGTGGATGAAGCCATCTCTCTTGTAAAATACATAAATCCAAAGGCGGTCTCCAAATCATTCAAACAATCAGAACAATTGAGGTCATCATGAAATCTAGAATGCTTTAAGAATGATCTTATTATCAAAAAATAAGTTCATAGTTTTACCGAATGCGTGTTTTATGAAGCATGTTTCTGGTAGTTATCTAAAAAAATGTTACTATCTAATAGAGATGGTAGTTACAATCGGCTGTAACACAATGAGGGAGAGGAATCGATGCTCAACATGTCAAGATTTAAAGATCATAAAGATAAAGTGTTTGAGCCTAGGGACGATGGACAAGAAAGCAACCGAGTCCCTAAACCGACTAAAATCTTTGATTCTCCTCCTTAATACATAATCATGCACAACCCTCCTAATATGATCAATCATCCCCTTCTTATTGTCTAGCTAGTAGTTCGCTCCCAAAGAATGCCTATATTTGTAGTTTCTTTCATATAGGGTAACTCAAGTGCAATAAGTTTGCACATCTCATGTTCAACTACACCTGATGTTAGCGTATTTGGGTTCGATATGGTTGTAGGTGCAATCTATGTATGTATTGAGTTGGCGCATGGTTATATGGTTTCGTGGTTGATAGTAGTACTAACCACCATGCACAAGTAATACATAATAAGGGTTACAGTAAATTTGGTTGAGGACTAACCCCTATATATCTATGTTAGCACAAGAGCATACTCAATCTTTGAGTTGATAAGAATCATTAGTCGAAGATTTTTCACGCGCACTAGTCTGGTACTATGAGATACCACAAAAATGGTGTGTTTTGTTTTGTTTCAATTCCATTCTTGTCCTTATTTGTTTAAGTTCAGGCATAGAATCTAATTGATGGTTCAATTTTCTTATTGTTGATTCTGTTGTAGTGAGGCCGAGAATCGTTGTGATAAGGACTTAAAAATTCAGTGCTTGGAGGATGGGAGCGGGAATAGAGGTGGAGAGGAGAGAAAGAGAATATATTATTCCTTATAAGAAAAGAAAAAAGGGAGCTACGTGGTGGCACAGTTGCAGCAACAACCACAATGTGTGTTGTAATGGTGGTGGTCTCTGCATTCTAGTGCAACTTGGGCAGATCTTTTTCTCGACACGAATCCACTTCTACAAAGATGGGTGAGTTGTGTAATATATAGGAGAAACTTGTTTTTTTCTTGACGTTGGCGAGTATGAAAATTGGGTGAATTTGATTGAAGCATAACCCTACCAAACAGGGTTGCTAGTCACTTTCATATATAGTAAGATACTAAGGAAGGTTAGTTAATAAAACTGTCATTTGCCACGTGTCATAACAATATGGCTTGTTTACAAACTAAATAATGTAGATTAATGGTAAATGAGCTAATAAATAAAACAAAATCATTTTGCATAAGTGAACTAAATGAAAGTGAAATGGTGCCACTTTTCCTCCTTTCCATTTCTTCCTTCTGTACAACAACAACGTCTCTCCAATCCTTCTGCCACAAGATTCATGCATTTCATCAACCATTCTTCAAATTCTGCTGACACCCTCTTTAAGTTGAGGACGTCTGTGTGACTCCCAACTTGTTGAGAAGCTATTGTATGCATACTCTATGCAATCCTTTTGTGAACAAGTCTTCTAGTTGATTAACAATACTCTCATATTGCAGTTCTATCAATCCAAACTTTCTCATTCCCTTTTGACATGCATATCAGTCTCTACGTGTTTATCTATTTCATGGAAAACATGATTGTCAGCAATAAGTATGACTGACATGCATCACAGTACTAGATATAGAGCGTGGTACCTACACACTCAGTTCTGCCAAAAATCTTCTCATCCATTCAACTTCATAACCAAGAGAGCTAGAGCGCCGTATTACTATTATGAAGTAAATCTAAAACGTGGGTATGTTTCTTTGTTTTCCTAGTGAGCAATGAAATTCCAAGGAAGATACAATAACCTATTATAGACCTTTTGTTGTCAGGACAACTTGTGAGTCATAATAAAAAAACCTTGTCAGCTTTAGGCTTGTTTGACTGTTGAAGTAAATAACTTATTCAGTTGAGTCTTATAGATAACTCAATACTCTATAGAAAACCTATAAATGGTCACTGTAAGGATACTTTTGAAACAGACACAACTATTGTACTCCATATGTTAAATCTAGCATTGTTATGGTTATGTAGTGTAACTTTTCAATCAATCTTCTATATGCTTCATGGTCTTCCAATAGTTTACCTTGTTCTGGTCCCATTTTGACTTCAAGATTTTATGGTGATTAGATACCATTTGATTCCAAGTAACCTGTATCATTTAATAGATCCATACAATATATCTCTAGTACATAGTTAGTCCGTGACTCGCTCCGAATATCACAATAAAATTCCAACTAAGGCCCAAGTATAAACCTTAGATGGCTGCAATATAGGGCAAGTATGTTTAAATATCAACCTGGGCCGTCCCATATACCACTACTTCGATGTTTGAAACATTATCGAGCATATTTTTGTTTGTTGAAATCTCTACAATCTACGATTTTAAAGCAAGACTTTGAAAAGTAAATGGGTGGAAAACTCTTTGTGAGAAGCTTCACTCGGGTGTTGCTTCCCCCTAACTAACTACCACGAACCGTGGGTTCGAATGAACTGCTGTGTGACAAGGCAATTGTGACCCGTAGGAGGTGCAACAATGGTTAGAAACCATCCTCTCAATTGCTAGGCCAAGGTAAGCATTAAAGGCTACAATTGTAGCCCTCTTGGCACAAGCAATTGAGGATTGACTTACCTTCTCCCTCAAGCCAAGGCTTGAACCACATAATCACAATTAACCTAGGTGTCTAATTCAAGTAGAGGTTTGCCCTTCATTAATCTAGTTAGGAGGCATGGAATGCCCAAGAAAATCCAGCTCAATTAGAGCCTCTTAAGATAAGGGGGCTTCTCTCTAATCTAGGTTAGAATAGCACAATAGATTTCCAACCACACAAAATGCACAATCACCATGAAAAATATCCCAATTCTAAAATTAAACACCACCATCACACACTCATTCAATCCACACATTCAATTACATGATAGTAGTTAGGGTTCTACAACACCAAAGTGAAAAGAGAAACTACTCCATGTTAGACAAATGAAGAACACAAAATAGGAAGAAAGAAACCACCATTGTGATGCCTCCAACTCTCCTTGTGCTTGTAGAGATCCTCCAAAGAAGAGGACCTTCCAAAATCTTCACTTGGAGAAAACCCTAGCATCTTATGCCTCTTGGTTCGTGACTTTCTCTCTCTAGGGTTTCAAGAAGAAGAAGTTTTCTCTCACTTTGGGCTCCCCCCTCATCTTCCTTTCATCTCTCCATTTATACTGAGATCATGCCCAGTTTACGGCCCCAGTCAGTGGCTGTGAACATCAGGATGCATCCGTCAACACAGTGAACTAGATCAAAACGCACCGCTTCACTTATGGGGTTCACGGTTTGTGGTTCCAGTTCACGGTCTTAGCGACCGTGAACTGCCTTGCGATCAGTAACCTCAGAAACCCCTATGGAGGCTTTGCGGTTCACGAATTGGGGTTCCATTTCATGGTCCTGGCAACCGTGAACTCCAATGCTGGACCGTGAACTCTGGATGAATCCTCCTCTTTGCCCGGTCTTTGCTCCTTTCTTCCAACTTTCAATTCTGGGGTTGTTTTCACATGTTAGACTCCGAAACACATTGAAACACAAGAAACCTAGCGTAACCACCACCCCTTTTGGAGCTCAATTGCCACAAACATCAAAGAGAAACGGGAATAAAAAGTGTACAATTATGCCCGAATCACTCCCCCACACTTAGACATTTGCTTGTCCCCAAGCCAACCATTTCACACAAGGTAATATCTCAACCTAACAAAATGCTCTGGGGACAAATCAAAGGGCAAAAGGTGGCGAATCTCAATGGCTATTGGCAATTAACACATGGACAGTTGCAAGCAATACCGACATCCACCACAAATGACATTCGAGTTCACCAAAAACGGGCAAACGAAAAGTTCCCACCTTGTTCATTAATCAATGCAAGTCTTAACAAGATCACTTACCAACCACAACTAACCATGCATAATATTCAAGTCCAATGAACAAACGAATGGGCAACAAAGGTCCTCAGTGATATGATCCCAAACAACCTCTTCCACAAGTCTGAGTTACTTGCCAAAGAAGGTGTCTCAACTCTTATGAAAAACCTTGAATTTTGGCCAAGTATTGTGACGGTTTCAGGTAGCTATCTTTAGAAGCATGGATCTCTCATTTGGCTCAATGGAAATGGGATTTGGAGGGTTTGGTTTAAAGTTGGAGAGTTAACCTATAAGTTGGAGTTCTTGGAAGCTCAAGGAGAAGATGGGAAGTTCATTTTCCAAGCTCACCAAAACCCTAATCCAACACATGAAAACTGCCAGAATTTGGCTAAGGAAACGTATTCGAGGAGCCTACTTTGAAGCTTCATTCGAGAAAGATGGGTATGATTCGAAACAGGAGCTTTGTGACACACGAAAAGTACCTATTTTAACTACAACATCAAGGAATTGGATAAGCTAATAGAAGCTTGGAAGGCCGTGAACAAGAGGCTCAAAGATCGTATGGACCACTGTTGAAGACTTGTTCACAAAGGCAGATTTCTTGACGTTTAAGTTACCTTGTTTTGTTTAAATTTCTTTACAATTTTTGAATAGGATTCGTTTACCTAGTTTGTATTATAGTTAGCCTATGATTCCTTGTTAGTTTGGTTCCTAATTGGCTATTTAAAGGCCTCAAATCAGATTGTAAAAGACAGACTTTGATTAATCGAAAAGAAACCGTTTGGTTTGTTCAAGTTTGCGAACTTGTTTTGGGTTTGGTGGATTCCAAACTTGCTGAGCTTGTGTATCGATTGGATAGTCACTTCAATCATGGTTGAGCAACTACCCTTTTATACCATACGAGCTTTCCCCAGGTGCGAAATTGTCCGTTGGTTACATTTTATCCAACTTCGTATAAAGAACGCGTTGTTCTTGATTCGAGTTCAATCAATCTTCGGATTGATCGTGTTGCTGCGTAACTTTGATAACATACACCCCTAGGGTCTTATTACTCACATGGGTATGATATGACATGCAAAGAAAGAAAGAATCACTCACTCTCTTAACCAGTGGGGTCGGGACCTTTTGGTGCAAAGAATGTGCACAATCATCAACACTCGGACCTATCGTCTCTTCACTACGGCAGCAACCTCTAAATGTTAGATTTCACGGGACAAGGCTTTTTGGGTGGTGGAAAACACAACATGAGGTCATACATCTTCACCCTAAACCCGAAGGTTCTATGGTTTCGACTAAGAAACTTCACTACCATCGGCCAAAAACCTTGCTTCTCCCTTCCAAACTATCATCCATCATGAACTACCTTTAAGCGCTCTTCCTCAGTCCACTCTTGCTATCACATTTCGACTTGGTAGTGAAGGCGCTCAACAACAATGTGTGGGTTTCAATGGCTTGAGGGCCAAGAAACCCCTCTTAGAGCATACTCTTTGATTTTTTTTTGTGGCACTCTCTACTTTATATACCCCGTCTTTGTACCTCTTTTTCGATTCTTTTTCTTTCTTTTTTCTCTTTTATTTTATTTTCTTTTCTTTTTGAGGGGGGGGGGGGGGGGGGTACCAGAGAGTAAAACACTTGCCACATTACCTTTAACAACCAATGCTCTTTTTAAGAACTCACTCCAACACTATTCTTTTCTCTTTCATTCCTAGCAAGAACTTCATACAATCCTCCTATGTAGAAGCTCAATAGAACTCAAAAGCGAGAGCTCCGAGACACAAGGACGACCCACGTATAGATACGAAAAAAAGGATGGGGGGGGGGGTCGTTCTATCGAACACAATGCTCTCTTTAAGAACTCACTCCAACACTATTCTTTTCTCTTTCATTCCTAGCAAGAACTTCACACAATCCTCCTATGTAGAACCTCAATAGAACTCAAAAGCGAGAGCTCCGAGACACAAGGACGACCCACGTATAGATACGAAAAAAAAGATGGGGGGTCGTTCTATCGAACACCATTAAGCTCACAAGCAAAAAGCTCCTACAAGAGAAAGACCCCCCCCCCCCCCCCCCCACAAAAAAAAGAGGGGTTGACTAGGGGAGAAAGCATTTTGGGACAATCAACATTTGGGCGTGGACTAATTCTATGCCTCCATCATACTCACTAGTGGCAACTATGATGTTACTCGCCATGGTAAGAGGGATCTAAGCACACAAGAAGAACAGGATCGGCTCAAAACTCATATAGATACCTAGTCACCCAATCATCCATTCCAATTTCACAAAACACAATGCATGACAATTGTAATCAACAACGAATCGAGTCAAGACATCAATTCATTTTTGCACACATGAGAACTAAACCTTTGCACTATCCTAATGCACCTCTCAGTCATCATCATAGGACACACTTGATCACATGCAACAATTCAAGGTCAATGCCAATAAATACGAGATTCTCCTACAAACCGGCCACTTTGATCGTGCAAACATTGCTTGGAGCCCTCAAATTTTTCAAATTTGGGCATACATCAAGGCTCCAAGCATCAATCACACTCACGGAAGCATAATAATAAGCTACCCCCCAACACTTAAGTTCGACAATGCCTTCAATGGCATAAGATAGGAGTAGAACGATGTTACCACATGGCTTGGTGAGTGAAAGTTGGAATTTATCTGGGGTAGGAGATGTGAGCTTCAAGCAGAAGACAAATAACACGTACACAATACGATACTAGAGTTGTTCACGCATACCAAATAAAAGAAAGAAAAATAACATAAAAGAGTTAAGAGTTCCAAGTGGAGAAATGGGGCGAAAGGAATCGGCTCTGCCACATGTCTCACTCATCGGCTACCTCTCACTAGGTTGAAGGCCCCGAGTCATCATCTGGAAGGAGGCCCTGGCGATGAGCAATCCGCTCTAGTAGGTCGGTGTGCCGGTCAAGCCAGGAAGTGACTCCCATTACGTGGGCCTCAAGGCGGTCCATCCTCTCCACGAGGGGAACCCTGGAAGTGGAAGGACCGACACCTGATGATGATGCTGGTGGTGGTGGTGGTGCAAGGCGCTGGAGCGCGGGATGCCGGCGGCGTCCGAGAGCTCGAGCAGTTGGCTGCTCTGGAGGAGAGACCTATGCATCGGGCTCCACTGGAGCTGGGTCAAGTTCTGACCTCATAGCCGCTAAGGGTCGAAGCCCGTCGAGGTACACTATCCCTCGCTCTCCTTGAAGCACCAGCTTCATGTGGTATAGAGTCTCAACTGGGAAGGGCTCGGTCTGGCCAACGATGGAGTACCACTCCATATCCACGTGAAAGTACCGAGCCAGCCTCATGATGATGCCTCCCATGTGCATATGTCCACCCTGTTCCGCCCCAGACACCGGGTGAAAGTGGTGGCAATAAATCCCAGATGGAGTGGCTCTGCTAGATGCCTCATAGAGTGGAGGGAAAGTAACCATCTGTTCGTAATTAGATGGCCTGATTGCAAGCTGGGGACGACTGACCGGGTGAGCAGAGTATGCATGATCCTCCATGGGGTCCACCGCTTCACCACATTGGTGTGGCCACCCTCGAACTCATCCTGCTCATGCTCGGGGCGATAGAGGGCCTGGAATGCAGCGTGATAGTGGAAATCGACGGTGTACTGCCGCTTCGTCATTGTCATTTTCATCGTCATGTAAGTGGTGTCCAACCAAAGGCTCAACTAAGCTCATGCAAACATCATTCAATCATTCATTCACCACAATTCACCTAATCCCTCGCCCTCTGGCTAAGTTCAACATTCAATTCACTAAAATTCTCCTCACTTCACTACCTAATCCGATTCTCCCAAATTAACCAAGGTAGAGTTGAAAAAAAACCTGGAGACTCAAGTAGGATGGTAGGGGAAGTGAGGAGAGGGCGAGGGATTCGAAAAACTGGCCGAAAACAGGTCAAAGGAGGGTCGCCGAAAGCTCACCGGAAGCTCGTCGTCGGTGACTTCACCGAAAAAAATTGACTCCAAATCCCCCATAATGTTGGCGAAGGCCATCCTTGACGAGGGGAGAATGGGTCTGCGATTGGAATTTGATTCGGCTCGCCGAAAGTGGGTGAGGAAAAAGCATTCACGGCCCTTTTATAGGCAGACCCTGAGGTTCACAGACGCGTTTACCAGTTCACGGTCGTTAAGACCGTGAACATTGCAATCCGTCCGTGAACTGTGGCAAACCGGTGGGTTTGACACACGTGGAAGCGCCCTGGTTCACGGAAGTGTTTGACTGTTCATGGTCGATTAAGACCATGAACTACAGTGAAAATAGGGTACTTACGAAAAATTTTAATCGACCTACTCCACCGTGCCTACTATCATTCACGACACAACTCAAAACACACAATCACAAAAATCTAGCATGGGGATACCACTCGAGCACTTGAACTCTTCACTCGACACAAAAACGAAAATAAGGAAAAGTAAACAAACCTACGTTGGGTTGCCTCCCAACAAGCGCTAAGTTAACGTCACTAGTTTGACGTTGCGGATCTATCACGCCTTTGAAAGTGATGTCGTCGAGAGTGGATCTGCCATGATCTCAGGTTGAGGCATGTCGCCTCCCAACTTACTCTCCATGGAATGGCCTTCTAGGCCGATGATTTTCGCTTTTCCCTTTTCCTTCCTCCGGGCATTAGCGTGATTTATCCTTTCCCTTCAAGCTCTTTTCCTTCCTTCTTTGGGCAAGATTCCCTCTTTGCTTTCCCGCTTCACATCATCACAAGGAACCACAGTAATGGTGGGGTTTACCTTGAAAGGTTCTCCTCCACTTGCATTCATATCGCCCGGTTCCATTTCCTTCACATCCTCACTCCTAGGCTTAGGTTCAATTCCAAGAGTAATTCTCTCCTCACCATCCCTTAAAATCAAAGTTCCCTCATTTACATCAATTAATGCCTTGGAGGTGGCAAGGAAAGGGCTTCCTAGTATGAGTGGCATCTCAGAATCCTGCCTTATATCCAGGAACATAAAATCCGCCGGATAACAGAATTTCCCACTCATACTAGCACGTCCTCTACAATGCCCATAGGACTAATGACAAAGCGATCGACCAATGTCATACAAATCCTCATAGTCTTTAGTTCACCTATGTCTAGACTCTTAAAAAGCTGAAATGGTATCACATTTATGCTCGCTCCTAAGTCTGCCAATGAGTTTTCTATGTGATGAGAACCGATGGAAAGAGGTATGGTGAAACTACCTAGATCAGGTTGCTTCTTGGGCAACCTATTGAGGATGAAGGCTGAGCACTCCTTGCCTAGGGTGACATTGGCGAGGTCCTCAAACTACGACTTCTTGGAGAGAAGCCCCTTGAGGTATTTTGTATACCTTGGCATGTGGGCCATTGCTTCAAGGAAGGGAATGTTGAGGTGGAGCTTTCGGAGCATCTCCATGAAACCTCCACATTCCACTTCCAATCTTTCCTTGTGTACCCTTGTGGGAAAAGGTAGGGGTGGCGTGTACTCAGCCACAGGAGGTGGCGTTGGCGATGCCTTTCTCGCCACTCCTTTCTTTTCTCTTGAGGTTTCTTCTTCTCCACCCTTCGGTAAAGGGTCTTCCTTCTCATTCAATTCTTTGGCAACGACTTTCGGAGTCACCTTCGCACTTCTCAAATGAATTGCATTCACCCCGGCATGATCCTTGGGGGTTGTAATGGTTTGAGAGGGTAGGTCTCCCTTTGGTCTCTCGGTGAGGATCCCGGCAAGGTTGCCGATTTGTACTTCCAAGTTCTGGAGACTTGCTTGATGACTTCGGAGTCCCGCCTCAATCGAGGTAAACTTGGAGGTTGCCACATCCATGAGTTGCTCAATCTTCTCAAACTTCTAAGAGCTTCTACTAACAAAGGTAGTCACAAGGTCTTCAAGTTTAGAGAACTTGTCGACTTGTTATTGTTGTTGAAACCCTTGACCACCTTGTGCTTGGTATGGTTGTTGGAAGTTCGAGTTTTGGAATTGAGGCCTTTGTTGGATGAAAGTTGGCCAAGGTTGATAGTTTCCCGTTGGACCTTGGAAACCGGGAGGTCTTGGATTTCTTGGGGAATACCAAGCAAAGTTGGAGGATTGCGCCACCCGTGGTTGTAGGTGTTGCTATAAGGGTTGTTCCCTCTAACATTAGCAATGAAAATCACTTGCTCCTCATGGGTACTTGTCTCCTTCATCTCTTGGCAATCCGCAATTTCATGATTAGTTCTCGAACACCAATCACAAGAAATCACCTCTTTCTTTCCTTGCTTCTTGTCCTCAAGGATCACCTCGATCAACATGTCAAGCTTTGCTTCAAGTGGAGCACTTGGTCCCACACTTTACACTCATCTTTCGATGCTTATGTTCCCACTTCTTGTCAAGCCCCAATCATATCCTTTGAGAGCCATATCTTCGAGCAACTCAGTCACTTGAGGCGGGGTCATGTTCATCAACTTCCCTTGGAAAAGAGAGTAGTTGAGAATCTTGTCATCTTGGATGAGTCCTCCATAGAAAGTCTCTATGCGAAATTGCTCCTCGAATCCACGGTGAGGGCATTGAATGAAGTAGTCGGAGAATCTTTCCCATGCATCCCTCAGGTGAGCGAGCTGAAAAACATTCTAGCGGCATTCATGACTACCAGTCAGACTAATTTTTCCAGGATGGACCAGAGCATTGCCTCACTGTAGGCAAGCCAGAGGAACCAAGGTGCCATATTACAGGACCTCCAAAATCAGATTGGAGGAATAGCTCGTCAGAATGATACCAGGGCACCGGGAACTCTTCCTGCCACCACCATCCCCAATCCGCGAGAGCCTCACCAGCAGCTGAATGCCATCACTACCAGAAGTGGCAAGACAACAACGGTTGTACCTGCCCCGGCCAGGCAGGAGGATCCACTACATGCTTCAGCACTTCCAGGCAACGATGCAGAAGTGGGGATGGAGAAGGAAGCACCGGATCCCAAGCCACAACCAGTGGTTAAGGAGAATGTTCCCCAGCTCCCTTTCCCCACTCGATTACACAAAGATAAGCTGGAGATGAGTTTGCCAAATTCATGGAAATGCTGAAGCAGGTCAACATCAGCCTGCCGTTCGTGGAGGCACTGTCGAAGATGCCCAAGTACGCAAAATTCATGAAGGATCTCCTTACCAACAAAAAATGACTTGGGGATCTCTCGACAGTGATGCTGAGCGAGGAGTGCTCGGCCATTCTGCAGAGCAAGCTTCCAGAAAATCAGAAGGACCCAAGTAATTTTACTATCCCTTGCTCCATTGGAAAATTACATATAGAGAGGTCCCTAGCATATCTAGGTGCTAGTATCAATGTTATCCCATAAAAATTGTTCAAAAAACTAGGCCTAGGTGAACCCAGCGCCACTAGGATGAGTATTCAATTAGCTGACCAATCTGTGGTTCATTCTAGGGGTATAGTGGAAGACCTCCTGGTCAAGGTTGGCAAATTTTGTTATCCTGTGGATTTTGTTGTCTTGGACATCAATGAAGACACAGAAGTGCCCCTTATTATAGGAAGGCCCTTCCTGGCCACCGCCAGGGCCCTCATAGATGTCCGTGATGGGACTTTGGTTTTGAGAGATGGAGAGGAGGAGATAACTTTCTCTATCGCTGATAATAATATGCCTGTTGCCTCGCCTATGCATGCTATTTCTCACCAGGTGCGCGAGCCTGTCGTGTATCCTTCTGTGTCTCTCATTTTGCAGGACCCCCCTCTCAATCCTTCGTCGCCACTCCTTTCGACCTCACTACCAAATAAAAAGATCAAGGAGGAGTGGCGGCCGAAGCCGCAGGTGGCTAAGCCTGATCGGAAGAAAGGTGGCGACCACTATGAGCTCGTCCCACCTTATGAACCACGACCACCCTGGCCATCCGAGTACTCACTCGCTTGCATTCTGCCGGATGGCCAGGTTGAGATGACAAATGCTGGTGGTCACACCCGTCGGCTGCATGGTCACCATTTGAAGTTGTACCTCAAGAGCAATGTGGATCCGCCCTTGGGGGCACCTGCTCCTGCACCACTCTGAGCATCCACCATGGGCGTCCAGCTAAAAGACGATAAAGAAGCGCTTGTGGGGAGGCAACCCTACCATGGTTTGTTTTCTTTTTTTCCTTTGGATGATGTGCTATTGGGCTGACAACTTGCTTAAGTGCTTGTGTCTTCTTTAGCCTTGCCTTAGCCCGACTGGTCCTATTCCAGTCCGTTTCACTCCAACTGGTCCACCTTCCAGTCCCATTGCAGTCTAATCATACCGGTAACATCATTTCCCCTATCCTTTCCTCTTCTCCATTGAGGACAATGTCGAGCTTAAGTGTGTGTGTGTGTGGGGGGGGGGGGGGGGTGTTTCTATTTTAACTGTTTAGATATGTTTGTGTGCTTGGAGCCTAGTCCACTATCCAAATTTCAATTTGAGGGCTCCAAGTACGTGTTTCCTTGCAAATTGCCTGCTCAGTATGCTTTGAATCGACAGTCTCTATAGTAATATGCAACCTAGGAGGTAGTGTAGCACTATGGAGGACGTTGAAGTATACGATTTTTTATATCTAGCTATCTGCTGTGCCATTGATTTTGTGAATTAGTGGAGTTAAGACCGTTGAATTCATGTGGTAATGGTGACTCCATTTGAATTGTGTTATGGACTCGCGATCGAACATGGTGCTCATGTGGGAAATGAAAAGAAGTTGGTCCTCCATGTCGAAATCATTGAAATCTTAAACATGGGGTAAGCCCAACGTGTGTGGCACCGTTCATTGCACAAAATCGGGTTTTGGAAGAGATTTTAGTGATCCTTAGTGGGGTACTCCTACAAGGTGAAGCTAAGCTGTCTCTAGTACAAGTGAAATTTTCACCCGTTGAACAGTTTGCCTACTCAAGGATGTGTTTTTAAGGACACAGATAGAGCTTCCGACCCCCCTTAATTTCATTCACACTCCACACGAGTTGAGGAAAAGGAGTTAAAAAAGTACTTTAGCGAGCGCCAGATGTACAAAAATTGCTCTTTCTCGACTAATAAGGGTCGACCGTACAAAAGACTGCAGTTGGAACCCCCGCCAAGTGAAAAAAAAAAAGAAAAAAAGAAATGTAAAATGAAAGGGAAAAAGGGGTTCCAACGGTGAAATGAAGAGAAAGAGTACCCCGGTACAATAAGTCCTTGGTTGTGAATGGTGTGAGTCCCTTTATCCATGAATTGGCTATCTTACCCCCATTTCTTCTCATGATCCTGGCTTGTGTCTAGTACTCACATTGAGAGAGATAGGGGGCGTCTTAGAAGACCAGTTGACCTCGTAAGCTACTATATGATCTAGAAAATCCTCTACCGATGATCGGGGTTGTTTGTTTCTATAGAGGTCTGGAGAGTTGCATTGGTTTGAGTTAGGTTTGCTTGGGGACAAGCAAACAGTTAAGTGTGGGGGAATTTGATAGACCAATAATTACACATGTTTATACCCCTATTCTTGAGCCGTTGGAGAAGAGATTCTCGTGTTTTAAGTTGATTTCACGCTAGGTTGTGTGTTTATGTCATATTTCAGGGATTTGAGTTGACGTTAAGGCAAGGAAACGAGTTTCGGTTCGAAATGAGGAAGTTTGAGTTGAAGGGTGCCGGAAGAGCAAAATACCCGGCCAGGAGTTAAAATACCCTGCCGGGTAAAATTCTGAGGAGGCCCGAGATTTGTGTTTTTGGGAAGTCTGAAGTCCAGAAGGGGACCTGGCCAGAGAGCAAAAATACCCAATCGGGTATTCTTGACCTCGATCGGGTATTATCCCCTATACTGCTGCGCTGGGTTTCGAAATCCCAGGCCGGGCACCCGAAATACCCGACCGGGGATCGCTACCTGCTGGTTGTTAAGGGAAAGAAGGCTGATTTTTGGAGGGTTCTGAGTTTTAGAGAGAAAAAGCGTATTCCTAGAGAGAGAAAGTAACGAACCTGATTCTTCAAGTGCCTTAGATAGATCTTCATCACCATTGGAGCCCGGCTTGAGCTTGGAGAAGTGCTGATTGATTGCCAGAAGCAGAATCCCATCCTTCATAGTATGGTTTCCGCGTCTGAGCTAGATTTCCCATCTCTCTCTATGGAGTAACTTTCTCATTCACCTGGGTATGAAGAACCCTAGATTTGTATGTTAGGTCTGATTGTATGAACCCAAGTACGAATTCAGTGATATGATTATATTCAATTGAGGTTTGATTTATTGAATGGCATGAATCCTAATCAAATTCCTGTTATTTCTGCTTTGACCTAGAAAGAGAATATCTGCCTAGGTTGATAGAGCACCCTTGATTGTAGGTAGTGAATTGATGACTTTAGTCGAGGAGTCAATTCACTATTCTGTAACGGATTTACTTCGGTAGAGGAGGTTTGGTTCGTTAGGGCCTCAATCTGGTTACTCCGGTGGAGGTTAGTTGCCAGTTGGGGACTCAGATTGAGAGGGTGTGGAGACCTTTAGTCGAGATTGCGGACTATTTAAGAACCTCCCGCAGTATAACTATCATTGAACTTGAACTTGGTAACTTAACCTGGCTTAACAGCAGTCTAGGGGGAACCATATCCGGGTGACCTCTCTCAACTTGAAAACAATCTTTCACTACATTTTCATTGCTAAATAATAAGAATTCGCGGAGTAGTCATCACACTTAGGACCCGGGTTGACATTAAAACCCAAACCCGCTATACTACACACTAGTAGGTGGTTGCACTTGGCCATTTTCTAGTGAACGGTAAAGGCGAGTCAAGGACCTTCCAAAACTTCATTTGGAGAAAACCCTAAAAACCCTAGCCTCTTCTCCCTCTTGGTTCGTGACTTTCTCTCTCTAGGCTTTCAAGAAGAATAAGGTTTCTCTCACTTTGGGCTCCCCCCTCTTCTACCTTTCAGCTCTCCATTTATACTGAGATCGTGCCTAGTTCACGGCCCCTGTTCACGGTCGTGAACAATAGGACGCCTCCGTAAACACAGTGAACTGGATCAAAACACACCGCTTCACTTCTAGGGTTCACGGTCTTAGTGACCGCGAACTGCCTTGGCTCTAGTAACCTTAGAAACCTCTCTGGATGCTTTGCGGTTCATGGATTGTGGTTCCAGATTACGGTCCTGGCGATCGTGAACTCTGGCTGAATCCTCCTCTTTGCCCGGTCTTTGATCCTTTTTCCAACTTTCGACTCAGGGGTTGGTTTCACCTGTTAAACTCTGAAACACATTGAAACACAAGAAACCTAGCGTAAAACCACCACTTTTGGAGCTCAATTGCCACAAATGTCAAAGAGAAATGGGAATAAAAAGTGTACAATTAGGCCCGAATCAGTCCGTCACCTATTCTTGTTTTTTCAATCCCAAGAAGCATTTCAATGGTCTAAGCAATTTGACTTTAAACTACTTGCTTAACACCTATTTGAACGGATCCTTGTTTGTTTGTGCATCTCCACCAAATATTATATAATCTACATATACATGACCACAATCCTTCCATTTACCCACTTGGTGAATAAGGCCTACGTTGTTGGAGGACGATTTCAAAAATCCAGTTTTGAGAAGGAAACCAATCATCTTGAAAAACCATTTCCTTGAGCCCTAGTTGAGCACATAGAATGACTTCATTAACCTGCAAGACATTGGTATGGAACATGAAGTGGGCAACTCAAATCCTAGAAGAATTTTCATATACACCTCTTTATCCAGCTCACCATGCAGAAATGCATTTCAAGTGACCAATTTTTTATAGTATTTATTTCCAATAGGGCTTTGATTGTATTGATTTTGGACCCCATAAAAAGGTATCTCAACATTCTTGCCCATAAACCTGTGTATAACCTTTGACAACTTAGTCTTGTATCATTTTACTGGACCATCAGACTTAAGTTATTCCTTAAGCACCCACTTATTACCAATAGTTTTCTTGATCAGTGTAATTCATTAATATCCCAAGTTTGATTTGAGTCTAAAACACCTATTTGTTCAAGTACAATCATCTTCCACTCTATTGACTTAATAACATCATGATAGACCACATGTTCAACATGACCCAACATACTCAAAGAATAATGTCTATAAGTTTTTTAGTGATGATCCACATTCAAGAAAGTAGGGTACCTGGTTGCTGTTGTGTCGAAAGCTCCAAACTGTAGTTGTGGATCAATTTCACCATCATCATACTGTGTTGGTAGATGATAATGTCTCTTAGGCATTCCAATTGGATCTTCATCTTTGGCTCGTGGTTCTAGCTCAGGCTTCCGCTCTATAGATGGAGAGTGTATGGCATCATAAATAGAACCTGATTGATGCTCACCCTCAATACCCCTTTATAGTAGAACCTAAGTCAAATTATACATGAGGTATGTATCTAGGTGGAAAATAAGCAGGAATGATGATAAGAGGTGTTGAGGCATGAAAGGAAATTGATTTACAAGACAAGGGGGTTGAGGTAGTATCCTTTGTGATGTCAACGTCCATGGATCCATGTCTAAAGGCAATAATTGTTTCATAAAAATAAAATGTCTAGAAATGAAGACTTTATGATCATAAAAATCCATTAGTTTGTATTCTTTGATGCGTGGTTGTATGCCAAGAAAGACAAACTGTCATGCATGAGCATCAAACTTAGCTCTGCCATGACTAAGTGTGCTTGCATAACCCAAACTATCAAAGACCTTTAAATTTCCAGAAAATGGTGGATTGTTGTATAACATTTCATAGGGAGATTGAGAACAAGTGTTGAGATTGTTGTATAACATTTTATGGTGGATTGTTGTATAACATTTGAAATAAATCAAGTGGAAACACTGGTGCTAATAAAGAAAGGTTGTCATTTGTGGTTGGGAAAATGACATATGTTACAGTGCTGAGATTGAGAACAAGTTATCGTGGAAGTTGACTTTTGTAACCTTCAAATCCTATCACTAATGGGATTGCCTAATCTCCAATTATGAAAATCTACTTATTGAGGAGTGAAATTGTAGATACTAGCTATTTAAGGGGGAAATGGAGTAAAATGGGAGATTCTAGCTGTTTGAGGAAAAAATGAACTGCTGGTGGTTTTATGGTGTGGTGAACGTGAGTTATTAAAGTCTTTTAAGCTCTCTTGTGAAACTAATCATCCTCTTTCCTAAAGGTAACGTATTTGGCAAAAGTTAGGTAGAAAATGTAAGACCAATGGTAAGCTTGATTACAGAAACAAGGTTGAAAGAAAAAACTGGACACTTGAAGGACATTGTAAAGACATAATCCAGAAAGTAATTTGATTGTCCATAGACAAGTAACTAGAGAACCTTAGTGGCATTTGGCGACTGAACAAAATTATATTTTACTTCTCTATATTTAACTAAAAGGTTAAATAATAGGAGATATGATATGATGTCCCTATATCTTAGATCCAAAATCTTATAGAGTTTGTGTTTTGATGTCCCAAATAATATGGGAGGATGCATTTCCCTAAAAAAATGAAGGGAGGTATTGGGTTTCTGAATATGCATTGTGTGCAATGGATGGTCGTGTGGGTGGTAAAAGCACAAGGTTACCACTACTTCTCATAATATCCCCGATTCTGTTCATTTCTTCAGGAGTGAATGCAACAACAGACTTTGTAATACTAGCAGGACTACCTCCAGGTGTATCCCTATCATAGCTTCCTGATGAATGTGTATCACCAATACTACTAGTAGAGACAAAGCCTGCACACCTTGGTATACTGCCCTATGAATCACCTGAGCTACTTTTAGTTTTTTCTTCCTTACTCTTCCTCTTAACTCTTCAAAAAAATTCCACATTATTATTAGTCATCTTGCAATAGACACACAACTTCTTTCCATGGATCATTTGATTGTACTCTTATAAGTTTCTACTTCTAAAAAGCCATAGTCTGAGCTTTATTACTATTTTTAGTTGCTTCACCTTTCACCTCTTGTTCATATTGAAATTATCCACTACTTCTAATACTAAGGGAAGGGGTTTCAGTGACAACAATGGACTCCTGATGATCTCATAATCAAGATTCATAACCCCTCATGAACCTTATGAGGTAGTCAATTTCTCGACTTTTTGTACGTAGAATACCACACCATAAAAAGGTTTTGGATTTCCTGGGGCACATTTATAAGGAATAATAGACTAATCAACAATAATTCTTCCCATGTTCCTTTGAACATAGTATAATATCAATTAATAGATAACGAACCTTGTTTGCATCTATCAATTTCATCTTCTAGATTAGTTATCCTAATTGAATTAGGTTGATTGTATCTCATTTTAAACTCACCCCATAAAACCCTATCACTCATACGATTTATCACGAATCTTCTCAAGTCTTCATGGAATGAATTGAATATCCAAGACAATATAGTAGTACTACAATCATCTCATAGCAAATACTTCTAATTAGTTTTTGGTGTCAAGGGTATGCTACCATCTATAAAACCCAATTCGTGTTTCATCTTAAGACCCATAATAAATGACCAAGTCCATATAGTATAATTAGTCCCACCAAACACTTCATTATTAATTGATTGGTCAAGAGCTTCATTTGGGTTTATATAAAACTGATTACTGAAGGAAATGATTTCAGATCTGGTCCCCATATGATATGCTATGAAGGAACCAATTGTACCTTTCCAAGTCTTTCTCCTTTTTTGCTTTATGGGTTAGCTCCATTAGTGTCTTGATTCACAATGGTTGCTCCATGGTTGATTTGGGGCTAATTACAAATAATTTATCCCCCATTTCTTGATAGTTTGACTTTATAATTCATCGTCCCCTTGACTTATTTTATGATAGGTTGTGCTATTTCTGTTACATTTCAGGTCCTAGTGTGTGTGGGAAGGTCGAGGATGAGTTTCAAGACAATTGGAGTGGAAAAGCGCCAAAAAAATTAAGAAAAAGTCAGAAGTCACGGTTGGGACGTGAATGTCACAGTCATGAGACCATGACAAAGTCAAGGAGGGTGTAAAGACTGATTGAGGAACTTAATATTTGGCACGTCTCGCGGGCCTAAAGGTTGTCACAATCAGTAGATAGTGACAATTGCAAGTAGCCCGTGAAGTCGGACGATAATGGCATCAACGCCCTGTGTTTTTGGACAATGTCACGGTCGGAGGTCCAATGTCATGATCGTGACATTCTGCCGGTGAGTTTGTCTGTTGGGCTATTTAAATAGAAGGCCGTTGTGAGAGAGAAATGAGAGCTTGGTTGGATTTTAGATTTTCTGGGTCCCTTCTAGGGTTCCAGCGGAAAATTCCAAAGGAGGAAGAATTCTAGTGAGAGAAAGGTCTTCTTCTTCTTGTTAAGAGAGTGAAAGTGACAAACCAAAGGAAGAAGAAGGAGATATGAGGTGCCCTAAGTTAGATGATTGAAATATTTCTTCACTCAAGGGTGATTCAAGCAACTAGGAAGGATGATAATCACCACACCATGGTTCTTTCTTTCATCTTTGTTGTATTCCCTTGCCTAGCTATGGAGTAGTGCTCCCTCTCACTTGGGTATTGTGAACCCTAGTCTAGATGTGCTTTAAGATGTAAGAACTTGATTCTATGTGTTTTGAGGTATTATTCATGAATGATTGAGTGTTGCTAGCTTTAACTCATTATTGGGTCATTTTGACATAGGTGGAGAGAATTCCCTTTTGTTAGAGGCTTTGAGGAGTTGGATTTCTTGGTCAATTTAAGTCACCGACCTAGGCAAATGAGCACAAACCTCAAATATCAGATTAGTGCCATGATTGCATCTTGATTGATCGCTTTCCGCCGTCCGGATTAACTTTCGAGAGATTGGTTCTTGCAATCCTTGGTTGATTGGTTAAGAGAGCTAGATTTCTTAACTTTTAGTTGCAATCCTTTGTCGAATGGCTAAGAGAGATAGGCTACCTAGCTTATAGTTTCAACCCTTAATTGGTTGACTAAGAGAGTTAGGATTTCCTAGCTAGTTTCACCTGACTCATGATATATAAACACGAGACTAGGGGGAGAAAACCCCGAGCGAAGTCCTATCATATATAATTCTCCACGACTTACTTTGCTTGCTTGTTTATTTTGTAGTTTTCTTAATTTTAAACTCCAAACCCTTTGCTAGACAAAAACCTAAGCGTTTATAGTTGGGCTGACAATTAAAATGCTTTCCCTATACTACACCCTACTAGAGTTTATAGTTGGGCTCTATTTGGATTTTCTATTGGTGTAGTTAGAGTGAGTCAAGTTATTGACGCCGTTGTCGGGGACTGTTAACGGTCTATTATCCAGAAAAGGTCGTTTATTATTACTCTAGCATTTTATATATTGTCTTTTGTTTTGTTTTTTGTTTTCATCTTTTTGTGATGCAGAGTTGGGCCATGGATTCCGATATCTTCTCCTACACATGGGGTATCCACCAACACTCGAATGGGGTTACCACGAGACATGGAGCAATCAAGAAGGAGAAAGTTACGGATTTGGGGTCGACTACCAACTACCTTTCCATGTTGAACAACCGTATCCCCACAGATGTTCAAGAGTTCCAACCATACAATGGAGCCTACCCTCGACAACATGAAGTGAAGAGCCAATTGGAGCTATTGGTGGAGAAGTTTGCATCGGATAATGACCAATCTTACTCCAAACCGACCTTCCCAACATCAGATCCACCTTACTCGGATTTCCTCTATGAAGCGGAGGAAATACGCAAGAGCACGGAGAATCTAAACTCGATGGTCGATAAAGCTTGTGCACAGTTCACTCAAGATCGGCTCTTAGCGGGTTGTGAAGAAAAGGAATATGAAGAGGCAAGCCTCGAGGATGAATTGGAACGGTCGGAAGTTGTTATAGATGTCCACCATGATGCCCAAGAACTGGAATGTCCTCTTGAGGTAGTCACCACTCTTCCACACTTCATTTCAAGTGTTGAAGAGGAGGATCTCCATGAGGAGATGGGCCGATCCAATCGAAGACATCGCTTGGAAACTTGCTATCCAATGCATGCTTGCAGAAGAGTGAGGGAGGATGAGAGAAGAAGTTATGGAGGAGGTAGAAGCAAATGAAGAAGAATTTCTTGAGGAACGACAAAAGGAGAAATACGAAGAAGCGAAGGATTTGGACGAAGCAATTGAATTTCGTGCTAAAGAGGAAGTTTTGGTGGAAGAGGCTTGCATAAGCCAAGAGATTATAGTGAAATCTCCACCTAACTTTGAGGAGTTGCTTAGCAAGGATCCTTTTGTGATTACTCTTTGCTCGACCAAAGCCACACCGTCATCATTTTTCCTTGATGGATGTGGTGGAGGATAATTGATGATGTTTTATCCGGTTCGGGGCCAAGAGAAAAGAGAAAAAAGAGAGAAGGAGAGGTCTCAAGGGTTGAGGCTTTGACTTACTCAAGTCCATGAGTCGTCATCAACTACTATTCCATATGCTCATGACTTGAGGCTCCACCTCAACGACAAGAACCTCAAATTCAAAGAGGTTCACGGATGGACCGAAGCTTGAGGAGCAACCGTCTAGCTTTTGACGTAAAAGTAGTGCTTGTTGGGAGGCAACCCAACGTAGGTTTGTGTTTGTTTTTATGTTAAGTACTATTATTGTGCAATAACCTTGCCTTGTGTGAGTATGTGTGTTTGTTTTTATCTCCTTGAAGTTCTCTCCTCTTCATCTCTGGCCCAATTCTGTCCCGATTTTCACTCGCCAAGCTATGTGGTAACATTGTTCTACCTCCTTATTCTACGCCATTTACGGAAATATCTAGCTTAAGTGCGGGGGGATAGTCTATTATTATTATGTGCGTGATTTAGTGTTTGGAGCCTAGTTGTATGCCCAAATTTAAAAAAATTTGAGGGATCCTAGCATTGCATGTTCATTGTGGCCGGTTGTTGGAGGATCTCGTGTTTATTGGCATTGACTATGGATTGATTACTTGCAATTGAGTGCATCCTATTATGAGGATTGAGAATTGCATTAGGTTGGTGCAAGTGTTTAGTTCTCATATGTGTGTGAATCGATAGATGCCTTGACTTGAGTACCCATTGATTGCAATTGCATGCATCAAATTTTTTGAAATTGGAATGGATGATTGAGCGACTAGGTAGCCATGTGATATTTGTGTCGATCGTCTTTTTCATGTGTGATAGATCAGTCTTTCCATGGCGAGTAACATTCATGTTGTCATTAGCGAGTATGATGGAGGCATAGAATTAGTCCACAACCCAAAAAGTTGATTGTCTCGATCATTATATCCCCTAGTCAACCCCTTTTGAGTCGTGCGACTTAGGGTCGTTCTCATTTTAGGAGATTTTGCTATTTGAGCTTAATTGAGATTGATAGAAGGACCCTTTACTTTCTTCATGTCTAACCGGTGTGAGTCATCCTTGTGTCTTGAAGCACCCATTTTTGAGCTCCATGGAGGTTCTACATAAGTGAATTTTGCATGGTTCTGGCTAAGAATGAAGAGTTAGTGTTAGATGAAGTTCTTAATGGTGAGCATTATTCGTTAAGTGTAAAATTTGGCATGTGTTTATCTCTCTAATACCCCCTCGAAGAAAAAGAAGAAAGGAAAGAAAAAGAAAATAAAAAAGGGAAGTAAGAAAAAGAATTGAAAAAGAGGTAATAATAGGGGTAAAAAAAATATTAAGAGTTGCCACAAAGTTGATTTGTATGCTCTGGAAATGTGTTTCTTGGCATCTAAGTTTTGAAACACCCTACTTGCTTGCTGACCTGATTCACTACTATGCTTGAAAATTGGATAGCAGGTGTCGTTGAGAATGTGTGCTTGAATGTCGTTCATAATTGGTTGTGGTTTGGAAGTAGGGAAGTTTGGTTTTTGGCCGATGCTAGTGGCTATTGCTTGTAGGAAAATGTTCTAATTGAAACCATAGAACCTTGTGTTGCTTTTAGGTTTAAGATGGAACCTCATGCTATGTTTGCCACCACCCAAAAGGCCTTTTCCCCATGTCCAAGACGATCGCCAGTCATATGAACCCGTGTATAAGTCCTCCAGAAAAGCTCGCGACGACACCCATCTTGATCTTGTGAGCTCTAGCATTTAGAGATTACCATCATGGTGAAGAGATGATAGGGTTGAGTGTTGATTATGCACATCTCTTGGATAAAATGGTCCTGACCCCACTGGTCGAGAGTGAGCGATCCATTCAAATTTTCATGTTCATATCATACATCCCGATGAGGACCTAGCTTGATCATTCTTTTGTTCTTAGGGCTTGATCTCTATGCATGGATAACTGCGATTGATGAGTAGTCTTGTCAGGTTGTGTCGATCTGTGAACAGGGTGAGAACTTTTTCGTTTACACGTTCTTAATGCATTTGAATGTCATTTGTGGTGGTTGCCGGTATTGCTTGTGATTGTCCGTATGTTGTGTGCCGATCCGTGACAATTGCAAGAAGACCGTGAAGTCGGACGAAAACGACATTAGCGCCCTGCATTTTTGGACGATGTCACGGTCGGAAGTCCAATGTCATGGCCGTTTAAATAGAAGGAAGCTGGGAGACAAAAAGGAGAGCTTGGCTGGGTTTTAGATTTTATGGGTTCTCTTCTAGGGTTCCAGCTGAAAAACCCCAAAGGAGGAAGAATTCTAGTGAGATAAAAAAAAACTTTTTCTTCTTGTTAAGAGGGAGTGTTAAACCAAAGGAAGAATATGGAGATTTGGGCTTGCTCTAAACTAGAGGATTGAAGACTTTCTTCTCTCTAGGGTGATTCAAGCAACAAGGAAGGAGGATAATCACCACACCACGGTTCTTTCTTTCATCTTTGTTGTATTCCCTTGCCTAGCTACGCAGTAGTGCTCCCTCTCACTTGGGTATAGTGAACCCTAGTCTAGATGTGTGTTAGGATGTAAGAACTTGGTTCTATGTGTGTTGATTATGTGTTTTATGTAATATTTGAGGTATTATTCATGAATGATTGAGTGTTGCTAGCTTTAACTCATTATTGGGTCATTTTGGCCTAGGTGGAGAGAATCCCATTTTGTTGGAGGATTTGAGGAGTTGGATTTTTTGGCCAAATTGAGACACCCACCTAGGCAAATGAGGGCAAACCTCAAATATCAGATTAGTGCCATGATTCCATCTTGATTGGTCGCTTTCCGCCGTCCGGATAGCTTCCGAGGAATTGGTTCTTGCAATACTTGGTTGACTGGTTAAGAGAGTTAGACTTCTTAGCTTTTAGTTGCAATATGTAGCCGAATGGCTACGAGAGCTAGGCTACTTAGCTTATAGTTGCAACCCTTAATTGGTCGACTAAAAGAGTTAGGGTTTCCTAACTAGTTGCACCCACCTCACGGTATATAAACATATCATTCACTATTTTGTAGTTTTCTTAATTTTAAATTCCAAACCGTTTGCTAGATAATAACCTAAGCGATTGAAGTAGTGGTACATGGACCAGCCCGAGTTGACAATTAAAACGCTTGGCCTATACTACACCCTACTAGGGTTTATATTTTGGCTGTAGTTGGATTTTTTATTGGTGTAGTCGGAGTGAGTCAACGGTCTAAGCCTGTATACGACGGGGTTGATGTCATTGTAACCGTAGAGCAAGAACCACTTCAATACAATGAGAATTAGATGAATTTGGTGGAGGCAGAACCCTACCAAACAAGGCTTCCAATCACTCTCATACATACTAAGATACTAATAAAGCTTAGCTGATAAATCAGTCGTTTGCCCCATGTCACAACAACACTAAGTTATTTACAAACTAAATACGGTAGATTAACTTTTTTTTTTGACAAAAGATAATATGTATTGATCAAAAATAGATAATTACATCCTGGATTCCAGCCAGTCCTGAAAATCAAAGAAACGACTCATGGTCGGGTACAAGGAGAGGGCTTTCCTAGCCACCAGATGGGCTACCCTATTACTACGCCGACCTATAAACCGAATCCTAAACTCAGGATGGGTGTGAAAATAATGCACAACCTCTTCCAGAATAACACCCACCCGATTATCTCTAACATCCCCTTGACTGATTTTATCAATGATCACCTTCGCATCACCCTCAAATTGAACACTGGTCAAGTTATTCGCCAGACACCACAAAACTGCCTCTCTCAGAACAACCAGCTCCACTGTCATAGGGTCCTCGAGGAACTGCAACTGGACGCCCTTAACCATAAGCACATTCCTAGTAGGGGATAACAAGACTAACCCTCCAGCTGAATGTGATCCAGGTCGAATCGCCCCATCCCACATACAAATGACCCGTTCAGTCTCCTCCAACCCAAGATGAACCCCCCTAGGGACCGCGGGCCGGAGAGCCTTCTCCACTGGAAGCCTTACCCATTCCTCATATTGCTGGTGGAACTGACGCATCAAGGCTGGGAATCCAAACTGTTTGCCTTCGAAGACCACCCAGTTGCGAGACCGCCAAATTCGCCAGAGGGTAGCAACCACCGCCATGAACAAAGAGGGTTGGTGGATTAAAGCCATCAGCTTTTTTAGAAACAACGGGAACGTTTGACGAGGCAACCCCTCCCCTAGATACTCCAGTCCCGAATAGTCCCACATAGCCCTCGCCACCGGACAGTAAAGAAATAGATGCTCCATCGTTTCCGGTCCCTCCCAGCAAACTGGACATCTAGGGAGAACCGGGACACGTTTTCCAATAAGGGCCTCAGTAGTGGGCAATATCCTATTGAGAATCTGCCAGACAAAAACCTTAAGCTTAGGGGGGATATTAGCATCCCACAAACGAATCCAACTGGCCTTATCCATCCAACTGACAGAGGCCTTCCAACACCCATGTCTCTTATCCACAGTAACCGCCAGGTGGTAGGCCGATTTCACCGAGAACACCCCGTCTGGTGTGTCATGCCAAATGAGCCTATCCTCCACATTCCGGCGCGGAAGAGGTATCGCTTGCATGGCCTGACAAGTCTGAGGATCAAACCACTGACTTAGCTTTTGGACATCCCACCGACCTTCCCCCTGACAAATCACCTCCGCAACAGGAGGACCCTTGTCCGCAGGAAGTACCACTGGGGGATCAAGCTGGAGTTTGGAAACCCAATTGGAATACAGTAAAGAAGCAGATTTCCCATTCCCGATTTGCCATCGTAAACCCTTCTCTAATAGCTGTCTACCAAACAGTATACTCTGCCAACCCCAAGAAGGGCGAGATCGGGCCGTTGCTAATAAAAATGTCCCATTCGGGAAGTACTTGCCTTTATAGACCTGAGCGAGAAGGGACTGGGGTTCCGATAGGATGCGCCAGCCAATTTTGGCGAGGAGTGCCTGATTAAATTGTTCAAACCGCCTGAACCCCAACCCCCCCCCTCATGCTTACTATGGCACATATTACGCCAGGCCATCCATTGAATCCGAGGATGACCCTCAGCATCCCCCCACCAGAAATACGCCACATGATTATCTAAGAGACGACAAAGAGAGACAGGCAGCTTGAAACAGGACATCACATGCAATGGCAGAGCCAAGGCAATTGACTTAATCAGAGTTTCCTTCGCTGCCCAAGATAACGACCTTTGTTTCCACCCTTGGAGACGCTCTAACAACTTCTCCTCCAAGAACCGGAAAGTCGCCATCTTAGAGCGAGCGAACAGCGTGGGCAAGCCCAGATATTTGTCGTGGACACCCACCGCCCCCACCCCAAGAATTGCAGCCAAGAACTCCTGGTCCTCCCGCACAATATTCTTACTGAAGCATACTGCTGATTTATCCAAATTCAACTTCTGGCCGCTCAATTCCTCATACTCATTCAGGACCATGATCAGGTTCTCACATTCCTGGAGGGTTCCCCGTAGAAATAAGTACGAATCATCCGCAAAAAACAAGTGCGAGATCCTGGGAGCCCGAGGAGCCACCTTTACACCCTCCAGCCTCTTTTCTGAAATAGCCTTTCGTAGCAGAGCAGAGAAACCCTCTCTACAAATCACAAACAGGAGAGGGGAAAGGGGATCTCCTTGCCGCAACCCTCTGGTAGGGGAAAAGAAACCCGAAGGAGCCCCATTCATAAGAACTGAAAAAGAAGAGGATCGAAGACACTCATGAATCCATCCCTGCCAGAAAGAATTAAAACCCATCTTGCCTAAAACAGCGAGAAGAAAGGGCCATTCGACCCTGTCATAGGCCTTTTCCATGTCAACCTTAAGAGCCATGTACCCTTTCTTACCACGCGTTTTAATTTTCAAGTAGTGCATCAATTCATGCCCTAGGAGGATATTATCCACAATTTGACGTTCCCGAATGAACGCATTTTGACCATCTGAGATGACTTGGGGCAGTATGCAGGCCAACCTCTCCGCCATGATCTTCGTGACAATTTTATAGACAAATTGGCATAAGCTAATCGGCCGTAGGTGCCTCATAGTTTCCACACTCTCCACCTTGGGGATCAACGTGAGCCAGGTATGGTTAAAATCCCGCAGCATCTTGCCCATAGTAAAGAACGAACAGACTGCATCGATCACCGAGTTACCCACGACATCCCAGAAGGCTTTGAAAAACTTCCCCGTGAATCCATCGGATCCAGGGGCCTGCTTTGACCCCATGGAAAAGACCATTTTACGTACCTCACAGGGAAGCACTTCGACCGTTAGGGTAGCGTTCATGGCTGGAGTAATAGACTGGGCAATCGGCAACGAGGCCACCCGTTCAGCCATGTTCGCAACTTGATTTTCAGAGGTAAAGAGATTTTGATAAAAGGATGTCGCCACCCCAGCTTTCCCAGTTTCATCTGTGATCCACACCCCATCATCATTCCGAAGTCCTTCCACAAAATTTTTCCTACGCCGGTCCCTGGTCACTGTGTGAAAATAAGAAGTATTCTTGTCACCCTTTTTCAGCCAGTGAACCCTGGACTTCTGCTGCCAATATATTTCCTCAGCCTCCCACTGCCTACCCAATTCCACTTCTAAATCTCGGATCGCATCCCAGTCAATTGGCTGGGAAGCTTTGATCCTCTCAATTTCGCCCTAAAGCGTGTTAATGTTTCTCAAAGAATTGGTAGTCCCAGCCCGACTCCAATCATATAACAGATGACGTAGCTTCTTGAGACGCTCCCATAGACAGAAAATAGGAGTACCCTGAACCTCCTCTTTCCAGACATAATTAACCATTGCTCTGACCTCAGGATTTTCTGCCCAACGGGCGTCAAATCTAAAAAGAGGACGGCAACACCTGGTATAGGGTTTATCTGATAGAAGAAGAGCACGATGATCTGAACCCTGATCCATAAAATGCTTGACCAGAGTTTCCGGGAAACGGTCCATCCAGGCTTGGGAGCAGAGGGCCCTATCCAGACGTTCACGGATACAGGCTTCCCCCATCCTCCTATTCGTCTTGGTGAACTGATCCCCAAGGAACCCTGGATCATGGAGACCCAGCTCTTGAATAAAAACCCGCAGGCTAATAGCTTGAGAAACGTTCCAAGGGTTACCACCATCCTTCTCATTTCCTTGGAGGGTAGTATTAAAATCACCAATAATAACATAGGGAAGGTGGAAGGTAGAGCAGAGCTCTTGAAGCTGAGCCAATTGGGAAGCTCTAATAGTGGTATTACAACTAATATAAACAGCAACCACAATATAAGAAAGATCCATTTCATTGATTTGGGAACAAATACAAAAATTGGAATGATAAAACACCGAAGCATCGACTCCGGGGGACCAACCTAAAACTAACCCACCAGATGCATCAATCGCATCCACAAAAAAACAACTGGAAAGATCAAAACCTAAACCCCGCATACGTCAGGAGACAATACGCCAGCTCGATTGAGTTTCCGAGAAAAACACGAGATCCTGTTTATTAGAACGAACCAAACTAAAAGCAGATTGGAATGTGAGGGATGGTCCAATTCCTCTCACATTCCAGGCCAACATTTTCATTTATCGGACTGGGGCCATTTTAGGCTGGCTCCTCCACCTGTTCCAGATTTTCCGCAACTTCAACAAATTGTTTCTTAGGTGACGGATCGTCCACCATAGCACCCTCAACCGCTTCCAAAGGGCGTTTTCGCGTCCCAATATCTGGGTTCATTAAATTCGACCCATATTCATCCAGCTTAGAGTCAGCCTCTTGAATCATGCTTTGTTCTGTCCGAGTCGGACTATCATTATTCATTCGCTCCTGCAGGATGGTTTGAGCCCCAGAATTAATGGCAAGTCCAGCTTCAAACGCGGCCACCATCTGGCTAACATGCCCCCTTGGGGTATTAATTAGTTCTTTTGGGTGAGCGGGAAGCCTCTTTTTAATTTCAAAGCATTGGACTTCCTCCTCAGATTCTGAGTCTGCCGACACAAGGGCCTTCACTGCTTCAGTGCTAGGGACCGAGGCCGGGGCCTCCCCATCCAGGCCCGAACATCCCACGGGCTTAGCCTGCTCCGGCCCAGCTTTGCTCCCTCTCTTACTGTCGCCTGTCCGCTTGGAGGATTCCCCAACAGTGGCCTGGGCCTTTCGCCTATTCTCTTTCTTCACGGGATGGGCCAGCTTTTGCAAATGGTGACCTGAGCGCTGCATAGGAAGGCCCGCACCAGTTTCCTTCTTAAGCCCAGTAACCGCCGCTGGACAGCCTCCCTGACCCACCCCCACTTCCCCCACAGCCAGATGCTGCAAAGGGTGGGCCTCGATCTCAACCTGATTGGGCCTGCAATTACTTGTTGGGCCTAGCACCGGGCCCGACGCCTCTTCCCCCACTGGATTCTGTTGAAGCCCAGCATTTGGGTTTTCTTTTTGGAAGGGGTTAAAGGCCCTGTCAATATTCAAGGCATCATCCTCCTCATCAGTCTCGAGAATGAGACGGCGCCGCCGAGCCTGTGCGAAAACGCCCGCAGCGCAGCCGTGTGTCTCCGATGGATCCGAGGTATGATCGTCATAGAGATTTCGATCGACGACCAAATCTCCCTCCTGTACCTTGCCTTGGCGGTTCAATCTTCTTCCCCCCAATCTGGATCCGAGCTGGTTTGTTAATGGCAAAGCCTCTCGGGCTTGACTTCTTGATTGTGATTTTACTCGGCTCCTGGATCCCGGTCGGGTTATTTGGCGGATTGGCTGCTTCCCTATCCAGCTGAGAAGTGAACTCCGCCTTCTTCACCGCCCCTTGCCGCTCTGCCTCACGGCTACGAACATATGTACGATCATTCTTCGCTGGACCATTGATCTGTCGATTGACCCAGACCGTCTGCCGCGGGCCCCTGTTTCTCATGGATTCGTCTTCTTCCTTATAGATCTTCCGACCAAACTTTTTCATCGACATATGCGGGCCGAAGCGCTCCTTCCTATTGGGCGGGGCAAACGTGCAGTCACGTCGGGCATGGCCCACTCGACCGCAGTGATAACAGAAGCTAGGGAGATACTCATATTTCAAGTTCACCCAAAAACAGCCAGTATCGTCGCTAGTCGCCATTAGTTGAGATCGAAGAGGGTTGGCAAAGTCGATGATAGTGCGAACCTTTATAAAACGCTCCCCCGACTCTTTGCAAGCGAAAACGCCAGATTCAAGCACCTGACCAATAGCTGCTTCCACCATTTTCCGCCCAAAGAGCTTTGTGCAGCAATCCTCCTTCACACCCCAAATTTGGAGTCGGAAAGGAGCCGTGGATAGCTCCTCAAAGGTCTTTCGAGAGGTCGCGGGCATCCAAGCTCGAATGTTAAGGATTTTATCCTTAATCACCCATGGAGTCCGTTTCAAAGCCCAGCTCTTCGCCTCCTCATTAGGCAGCATGATTTCGATTAAGTCATGATTTGTCTTAGAGACCGTCACACGTCCCGTGATTTCGAATACGGTAGATTAACACTAAGTGAGCAAATAAATAAAATGATAACGTTCCAACATAAGTGGACTGATGTAAATCAAAAGAAGCTCTACAATCCTTCTGCCACGAGGATTTCGGCACTTCATCAGCCATTCTTCATATCCTGCGGACAGAATCCCACTTCATAGTTCAATGATCAATACATCCACATGTTGGTAGTTAAGCTGGCAATATCAGATTTATTGGGCTGCCCCGTCATAGAAAAAATATACAAAAGTAACAGGTGTAAGAATGAGGAGAATGGAAAGTGCTGATCTTTGTGGATAAAAAGAAGTTTAGTGTTTTAGTTGTCGATCGACTATTCAGGTTTAGTGTCTAATTTGATCGACTTATATAGTTTCATTGAATACTCCCATTTTGTTTCGTGAATATTTTCAATCCTCAACCCAATATATATAATTTGGTCTTGTCATATTTATTGATGGCAACGGAATGAGACGGGTACCTCAATATCCATTACCTACCCTGCATTAAGCGGAAGTTAGATCGGATAACACCTGCACGAGTACGGGACGTGGTTTTAAAAGAACGTCGATATTTTACATTTTCATAACAATACAAAGAGAAAATACTTCATTAATGAATGATAAATATAGTTAATGAATAATTGAGTCTAAATAGTTTAAAGATTGAATTTTAAAATTTATTTGGGATGAAAAATGATTTTAGAAAGATCAAAAGAAGAGACATACACGTAAATTTTGATGCAAACCACTATAGAATGAGTCGAGATGGGGCTGGGGGAGGGGGGGGGGGGAACGAGGCACGTCGAAAACAATAAACATATCCCGCTGTACGCTATTGCGGGTCAGATAACACCTGCGCCAAACAAGTCGGGTAGTGCGACTAAGGTCAGAGATTGCTTAGATTGCAGAAGGGGAAATTTATTCATAATTTTTTTTTGGGGGATAAAAGCAAAAACCACTAGCAAAGGTTTTAAGAAAATGCAAGGGCAGGCGACATCGAGCATCTTAGACCCCAAGAGCAACAAAATGCAACACACACCGATTCGTTCTTAATGAACACAAATTAACACATCACACCATATTAGACTCGACAATATATTCCGGCGTTCTCCATCATCTTGGCTTGCTACTGATGATATGATCATACTATATATCCCCACATGGCGACCGGCGGCGGCCATCAATTCCCTCTGCCGGCGATCGCTTTAGAAGCTTCAGCACCAGCTGCCTTTGACATGGTCGACCAACCCTTAGAAACTTGACCACGTGCACCACGATATCTCCTGGTGCCCGCAGTACTGTGCCAGCTGCTATCCTTCAGGGAACCAACACCAGTACGAGCAAGTGTTGAAGTTGGTAGGAAGAAGATGATGTTGATTAGCAGGAATAGAGTCATGGCCAAGGTGGTAGTTGACGCACTGCTCCCCATATCTTGCTATTTAGTATTTTCCCGGCTTTTTTCCTTTGGCTGACGGTGAAAAGAAAGAGATCTATCTCTATGCTGAACTCACTTTGGAAGAAGAAGATAACACACAATATTGGATCGGGTAGTATTTATAGAAAATCTTGAGCTAGGCACACCCCTTCCAAGGGAATTTTGTATACGACTAAAAATTGCAGGGTACATGGTCTTATTGTTGCATCGTATATTCTTCTGCGCACGGTCTTAGAATTATGATATGTATGTGGTGGCAATTTTATAAACAACAACATCACATCAACGTCTGAACCAGCGTGGTCAAGCTGTAGTCCCGTCGGTCTGTTCCAATTGGAGTAAGTGCTAAAAATGGTTTCGAGAAAGTCGTTTTTTCCTCCAAACCAATAGTCGGTTAAAACGGTCAAAATCTAAAAAATGTGTCAAAATCACAAAAAAAATCAGTGATATGATCGGATTATCAGGCTATTAGAAAGTTAGACAAAATGCTGCCTCTCGGTCCGTTCACATGGAAAACGAAGCAAATATATCCAGCTTCTAGAATCAGATAATAGCTTAGTTTGGCCTTGCGGTAGCTTTTGCAGAAGCAGCTTCTGGCTGGTGCTTTTAGATAAGTATTTTTCAAAAAATGCAGTTGAGTGTTTGACTGTAAAACTATTAAAAGTACTTTTTAATATGAGAGTTTGTGTAAAATGACTATAAAGGACTTATAATATAAAATACTAATAAAAATTCTAAACAATAAAAAATAGTCAAAATGTATCTTGTTAGATTTCTATATTAAATAATATGATTTTATAATTTATTATATTTTTAAAATGATATAAATGAAGAATAATTATATTTTCTAAAATAAAATTAAAATATGGTAAGGATAATCTTGTATTTTCAAAACAACTTTTCACAGAAGCAAAAAATCGGAGCTTCTGCTTTTATGTTATACAAAAGCGCTTTTCGGCTTTTCAAAAGCCGAGCTTTTAGAGGTGTTTGGCGCTGCTTCAGCTTTTGAACCCGAAAAACACTTCTAAAAGCAGGGCCAAACATAGGCAATGTTTACTTGTTAAATTATTGTTTGGTACCTATCAAATGTATTTAGATAATTAAAATAATAAATTATAATTATATATACATATATATTTCTCTGTTTGCTGTTGCACCAGGAGCCGTTGCGCTAGGTGCTAAAGCATGGGTGTTTTGTATCCATTGAGCAAAAACAGGTTGTAATTGTATAACAGAATCTGAAAACATATCTTGAGGTCGCCCTAAGGCGCTCATGTTATATAAAAAATAATTTAGACCGATTAGATTAATAAATCTCAAACCATTTGTTTCACATACTCAACCGTTTAAACCAGTTTGACAACTTTAATATGAACTCGTAAGCAACGCGCAATCCAATGATATGGCTTGGTATATAGTATATACACATTCCTTTGAGCATACTAACCAATCATTAACTTCCTGTCACGTCGAATAAAATTGACACCAGTAATTTTCAGAGACGACAAGAACAATGATTGTTTCAAAGATTAAAAAATCTTATGCGACAAAATTGGTAACAAGGGGCCGGTTCATAATTGAAATGGCACTTTCTTCCAAATTTGGTGGGGAAAATGACTGATATATAATATATATCATAATAAAATTAATTATGCCAAAAGAGAGTGAACTATTGCGAAGTTGATATTGTAGCTTCTGTTATGTCATGTTCATTTGTCTATGGCCAAATATTGAGATGTTCAATTGTCTCAGTTACATACGCAAGCGTAACTGTTCTCTATGGCCAAATAAGGTAGTTAGTGGTTCTGTAATTAGTCTTAAATTTGGAGATAGCAGTTTCAAATTTCTCAAGTGGTGCGCATCTTATGCTGCAAAACGATTCTATAGCATCATTAAATGTTAATATAAATTTAAGGATAATCAAAGCTGTCTCATGATCATGAATTTTCAACTGCCAAAAAAGGTAACGAAATCTGTCAAAAGTTGTGCTGAGACTTTCTATGGGACTTAGAAAAGAGGAGAGCCAAAGTAACTTGGAAATTGGCAGCATTGCATAAGGATGAATTTATTCAAAAAAAAAGCATAAGGATGAATGTGGTATGAGATTCAAAGACTTATATAGCTAGAACTATAGGCTTGTCTAGCTAGTGATCAGGCACTTTTGGAATGTTCTGACCGATCAGGAAACCATGTGGATCACTTGGCTAAAGGAATACGCATTGAGGAATGTGAGCATCTTGGAAAGTATAACTCCTGGTTCATGACCTAATTGTCTGAGGATGACATATTCACGGTTCGAGTCTGCCTGCTAACATATTTTCAATCCTTTCATCATCCAAGAAAACTTCCTTTTTATACCTATTTATTATTATTTACCTTAAATGTACTTGATACCAAGAAAAATGTTTGATCTGATCCATATTCAAGAATCTATTGAAATATTTTCTTCATAAACTTACAATTTTCAAATGTTGTGCTAAATTGATTTTAATTTATAATTAAATTGCATGTTCTTATTCGTAATGGTATTTTGATAGCAATAAAAGGTGTAATAGAATCCATAAACTTACAATTTTAGAATGTCGTGCTAAATTGATTTTAATTTATAATTAAATTGCATGTTCTTATTGACGTAATGGTATCTTGATAGCAATAAAAGGTGTAATGGAATTCATAAATTGTACAATAATATATTATCTTTTTGTAGTTAAATTGTTGTTATTTGAATAAATATATGAATGAAATTTGGTCAATTAATTATGTATTTTCACTGTTATGGGAAAAAAAATTGCCTGCCCCCACTAATTTCAAATCCTATCTTCGTCCCTGATGTGGAGAGTCATTTGGTAACACATGCTGGAGTGTACTAACAGGGAGCTATTATGGATAGATACTTAAGACAGCATGGAGAACTTCAGACCTAAACAAGTCAGGAACACATGGGTTGCGTTAATACATTTGACAAGAATTTGATAGCCAGTAATTTTGTTTGTTTGTTACTTAAAGATTATTAATTGGTTAAGAAGAATGTATTAATGATCATATTTATTGGTTTTGTTATTTAATCCGTTCGTTGCTAAAAGTGAAACAAATTAGTTGGCATTTATAATTTACGACCAATTAGTTACCTGCTAATTCATTAGTGACCAACAGATATGGTGATACCGATGCATGATTTGCGACCACTACTAAATTTGGTCGCAAAATCCTCATGTATTGTCACAGACGTTATTTACCACAAAAGATATTTTCGCTATTCTCACCCGCAGCTCTCAAACAAGATGTGATCGAGGGTGAAGCAAACCACTTAAACACGGCAGAGATCAATCGTGTGTCTGTCAACCTGCACGATTCCTCGATTCCTTGTAGCTTACATAAGGGGTAAATTACACGTTTGGTCACTCAAATTATACAAATTTTTTATATTTGTCATTCGAATTACTTTTATTTTTTATTCGCCACTAACTTTATGAATCATTTCGCAGTTAGTCACCGGCCGTCAAACTCCGTTAAATTTGTCCTATATGGCAGTCAACTATAAAATTTGACCGTTAACTTGATGATGTGGAAATTAAAATAATAAAAAAATACATTTATTTTTCCACCTCATCATTCCACTTAATTTGTATATATAATTTATTATATTAATTATTTAATAAAATTACTGAAAAAACTCTAGAAATTATAAATTACCCTATTCCTCTTCTCCATCTTCGTTTCGTTGGACCTTGGCAGCAGCGACGGAACCGGATCGGGAATCACCCGCAGATGCTTATCCCAATCCCCAGAGCATTTGAAAAGCTTCGAGGTTCAAAGATTCTTTGACCCGATTATAAGAGGACCCAAACACTGTCCGTTGTAAAGCTCCTTTAAGCAAACCTTTTATAGGGAAGACGTGGCTAATGCGAGACCAATCGGCTCCGCCGCAGCTCCGTCAGTGATTCCGTGGAGCAGTTTCACGAGCAGTTCTTCCAGAGATGCACAGCTGTTAAGGATGGCGTTCATACCTTTGCCGCCGAAGTTGCAATCCTCAGGACAGCTTCTTAAACGACCTACAGTTCTTGGCAAAGCTTCCATCCCGACATGACCGGAGCTTGATGCACGTGAGGTTCCTGCAACGGAGCTAGATCATCGCGAGGGCTTCGTGGTCGATGCCAAGGTCAGCGTCACGTGCAGGAACTCCCGTCGCCACGTGAGCTTCTACAGGACCTACCAGGCTGACGAGCACGACTACTTTTACGGGCAGCTCGATGGGCTGAAGCTGAGCCACATGATTCTGGACCATCCACTCCAGGCCTGCACTGCGAAGCTGGTTTCTTCTCCAGTAGAGAGCTGCAACGTGCGCACAAATATGAACTACGGCATCGGCGGAGCCAGGCTGCGGTTCGAGAGCAAGGTGCTGAGGTCGGCGAACTATGACTTTGTGATCTATGCGGCTGGTCCCTTGGTTTTCCTCTCCAGCAAGTGCCTTGCTGAAGCTGATCAAGATTACGTTCATGGTTGATTGATTTTTATCGACCTGGAGTTACTTCAATGTTTTGGTATGGGATTTTTGGGGATTGGACTTGTCCTTCTGTTTAAGTTACGTATCACGACCAAATTTAAAAGGCTTCTAAAAAAATTAATTTAAAATGCTATGCGGATGCTGGATAATTTTCTGATCCTATTGTACTGGGTGATTATATTAAAATTTTCAGTAATTTTTTATTAAATAATTAATATAATAAATCATATAAACAAAGTAAGTGGAATGATGAGGTGGAAAAACAAATGTATTTTTTTATAATTTCCATGTCATCAAGTTAACGGTCAAACTTTATAGTTGACTGCCATGTAGGACAAATTTAATGGAGTTTAACGGCCGGTGACTAACGGTGAAATGATTCGTAAAGTTAGTGGCGAATAAGAAAGAAAAGTAATTCGAATGAAAAACGTAAATATTTGTATAATTTGAGTGACCAAGCGTGTAATTTAGCCCTTAGATAAGACAAGAAACTGACGAATGTATTGATAATTACTGAAACCATCAACTCACCCACCGACTGATACTGATCATCCGATCATAACATTACTCGATGACTTGACCTGAGAACTAACATGCATCATTAATCACCATTAACTTGGCTGTTTTATCCGTGTCACAGAAGAGAGGTGGAGCAGTAATATTATACAGCGACATCATAAATGTAACGGTGGAAATTGCAGTAGAAAGAAGTTGCTCTTCTCTTCAACTCGATCGATCAGTGATGATTGATTGCTCCGATCACGAATGACAACACGTGACACCAAGCCACTGACAGATAGATCCCTCTACCACCACCGACCGAATAAACAAGTACGTAGCAATCATGAGTTAAAATCATTAATTAATGGTAAATTGCTTGCCTAATTAATAGTTAATAATATATCTGCGTGAAGAAGAATGAATTAAGTGGGTCGCACGGTTGAGGGAGAAATGGTTTGATTGTGCGTCGACGGAACGAACAGTTATTGGAGCGTCTGCAGCCGGGACTGCTGCTCTGCTAGAATCTGCAGCTGGAAGGGAGAGAAGAAGCAGCAGAATCAAAGGGATCGCCCGGCGATCAACTTTCCTGCCCATGATGATCATTTCTGTTGCGGCGTACATTTCACAGCAGCACCCCACAATTTATACGCATAGGAATAGGGGTGCTGAAGAGCTAGGTAATTTCATTGGTAATGCATCTGATCATCATTTTTTATTTTGATTAAATTACAAATCAAATCAACGTAACGATTTGGGCTCTAAAACGAATCACATTTTTCATTGAGTGATATGCAGATAGGTTAAGGAGAGTTCAGCTTGGGGGAGAAACACCCATGGGAAAGAGGGCTTTTCTTTTTCTACATCAATAGCGGAGAAAACGAATTGGAGAGCGAGTACAAAAGGAGCGGACCATGCATAAATTTTTTTTCCTCAAATTTAAGTTTAATTCTCTTTCGTTAAAAAAAAAAACAAATTGCAAAGAAAATTCGTGCACAAACATCTATTATCAATATATATTATGGTGATAATGTCTTGTAGTTTATCAGATTATACCATGGTGGTTGAATTATCATTGTGTTGAATGATTGTTTATATAATTGTAGGAATACACTATTTGTCATCGTCTACCATCAGTTACTACCATTTATCATAGTGGTATATATACAATGGTATATTTGGACTTTTAATTTTTTTCATAAATTTATAGATGACAATGAACTCGTTTCTACTATGCGGAATTTTCAATGTTTAAGTTGAAAACAAAGGTGTTACAGATTCATACCACGTAATACTAGGGTTGTAACGACTGCTGCAACAAAATTTCTTGAGATATACAAAAAAAAATTAATATCATTTTGTTGATCACAATGAACTCGTTCCATATATGTAAAAATATCTAAATCCAAATTTAAACAAAGCAGTTGCAAATTGATTAAAAAAATAAAGACCTTTTTTTTATAATTAAATCTGACTCTACTTAAAATTAAGAGTCAAAACTTGTAATACACAAATATATAAATATTGTTATGCACCCTCCTCAAAAAATAGTAAAAAAAATATATTTATATGAAAAAAATCCCCATCTTTCATCGGCAATTTTCTTTCGGGTCTTTCATTTTAACTGCGACTAAACTTTGTTTGGAAGGTGACCCAATTCCTCCGGTCTCCAAATAGTTTTTCTAATGCGAAAGAGTTTGGGCGGTTTGGGTTATATGATGTCAAGAAAGACCAACTCTTAGGCACCTATTTTAATCATTTTCGTTTGTGGACGTAGCTAGAATCTTGAATCTGTTCAAAGAATCTTTGCCACTTTCATTTTATATAAAAAAGTAATTTTGCCCTCAGTTATGAGTATGACAAAAAGGATTTTAATTCTAAAATTTGGATCTTTAGGAAAAGAAGAAAAATGAGCTAAGTTTCCGTGAAGTAGTTTTTTTCTATTAGGGGTGGCAGTTCGGTGGTTAAACCAATAACCTGTCGGTTATCCACTAACCGATAACCGAAGCAACCGAACTTCGGTCGGTTATAAGAGGCTGGACGAAATGATTTTTGGTCTTACAAGTGGTTCGGTTAACCGATAATCGAGAAATCGAAGCCTATTTCGGGCGATTTTCAGTAGGGGGAGTGGTTATTTCGGTTAACCGATAACCAACCGATCGGTTACCAGTTATAACAAAAATAACCAAACTGCCACCCCTATTTTCTATAAGGGCCAAGGGGTATAGATGCCGTGAAGTTGTTGATATACCGACTTTTGGTAATTAGGGTTTGTGATTGTAGGGTGGGTATGTATGTGGGTGATTAATGAAGAAATTAAGACTCATACATAAAATGTTTATCAAAACATGCATGAACCATTGTATATATATTGGTTCGGCTCATGATAGTTGGATCAGTTGGTTTACTCTAACCGTTATATCAGTTCGGTTCAAACTGGTTTCGTCCGGTTGGTTACAGAAACCAACTTGACTAATTATCAAAAGATTTAATCAAATTAATCGATTGAATCCAAAGCTTCCTTCCCATATATAACCAATCTGATATTTCAAGAGTTTCTCTTGGCTCCTTCCCCTTTCATTCTCATCCACACCATTCAAAATCTCAACAATCCCCCACATGAATGGAGGATGCAATAGTTTTGAAAACTATGCAAAAACTATGTGACTCAACTAAGAACTAGTTGCACCGCGATAGGTGGGTTTCTCTTTGAACCTTCCGTAGTGAACATATATCGAGTACACTCAATAATCGGTAAATGATATGATATCTTTGAACTGTCGGTTTTTTCTTCTATATATACTAAACAAAATATGTCACACAAATAACTCTTATCCGTTCATTAGTTCTCATTGTTGTGTTCGTTTTAGCCATGAACACCGCCTGGTTTTATAAGTGCTTAGAGAATTGGTCTTCTTTTATTCTCCTTGATGCGGCTCTACTTCACACTCACTTAGGTGATTTCTAAACGTGTATTCCGAAAATACACTATTTGATCACACCACGTGTCAAACTAAGAAACCATTAAAAAGTTTCCATCTTTAGGTTTACCCTTATAGTTGGACATTGTCTCATCATGAGAATGAACTTTGAGTAATTGACAATCTCAAACCATCATTTCTAACTTTGTTTTCTCCTTAAACCAAGAGGTTGGATCTGCCAATCCTACTTAGGTAGAGTAACTACCATGATCATTTGTCCTAGGCCATGAGTCAATTCCCTTTGATGCATTAATAAATATCTAGGTGAGGACCATGTTGTTATCATTTGATATAAAATGATCAATTTAGATAAGTTCGCTATAATTAATTGATCAATAGTGTTATTCTTCCATTATCTAGGACGAGATTTATCACATAACACTCATAGCCCTTGCAATAACAACTTTGTGCACAAAGCGTGTTTATTAATTGCAGTATTTGCGGGCTAGGCTTTTGAACTTCAGCGGTATTAGAGTGGGTATATATATATATATCAACTTGGATATTTTCCAAGGTACTGCTCCCCATCAATCATAAATGCATATCTATTACTGGATTAAACCTTTTGGTTCTTCCGGTGAGTTTCTTTGGGTAAAATATACCAAAGAGTCGTCTGTTATGATTCACTAAACATCATGTGTGCTTGACTAGATTTAAAGTCTTGCAATAATCATAATACATTATCAAACTCGCTATGACACAACTCCTAACAATGGCCAAGTGTAACCAAGGAAAGGGACTGCAGTATAGTGGCTCAAGTAATTATTATCGAATCCACGCGTCTCTATAGTTACTATTAATCAGCTTCAGTTCATTATCTAGCAAATGATGACTCGATATTTGCACATGTTTTCCCCTTTGTTTCTTGATCGTTTGAGATTTAATTATCGTGTCTTTGCCCTATTTTACACTAGGTTGTGTTCCTTTGTCACATTTCAGGTCCTAGCACATAAAGTGAAGCATAGGCGCAAGTTTCAAGTCAATCAGAGGTCAATTGGCGATTAGGGAGAAGAAACTCGGGCATGACCTGAAGAAGAATGGATTTCTACCTCACTTTATGGACAAAGAATCATACAAACTTGTCATGCAAAGAAAGAGGACAAGACTACGAGCGTGTGGGATCAAACGGCGACTGATTCGGAGTCCGGACGAGGGAGAAACGAAGCATTGAATATAGGGGAACATGTTCGGCAGTAAAAACACGGGCGCGCCTAAATCAAAACACGGCCGTGCCCATATTTAGGCACGACCGTGTTTTGGCCGACGCGCGCGGGCGTGTTTTTATCACGGGGCAAAGCACGGGCGGGCAAAACCAAAGCACGGCCGTGCCCTCGACCGTGTTTTGCCCAGAATCGGGTTTTTTAAGCCAATTTCTAGCCAAAAGAGAGGGGGAGCTGGGTTTTGGTTCCCAAACACCCAAGGAACGAACCAAAGAGGGAGAGGGCGATTTGAGGGCATTCTTGGAGTGGAATTGGAGGATTTCTTTGCCTTGAAAGCTCGAGGAACAAGCCCGGACTTGAAGACTGATCATCTGAAGATTCTTACTGTAGTCTCTCTTCTCTATGGAGTAACTTCCCTTCACTTAGGTTTTGAGGAACCCTAGCTATGTTTGTTTGATTGGATGATTGTATGATTACTCTGACTTGATAATCTTGAGTTCATATTCAATCTATGCATGTTTTCATGATTCAATTCTACTTTAGTCGAGATTATTGATTCTGCTTTGATCCTATGAGAGCGAATACCTGATTAGGTCAATAGAGCACCATAGATTGATAGTAGTGGATCGATTGCTTTAGTCAAGGGTTGATTCACTGCTTTGTATCGATTGAGAACCTCTTTCGATAGAGGGAGTCTAGTTCAGAATGCCTTGATCGGTTGTTCTAGAGAAGGATACGTCCCTTTAGGCAATTGACTCAAGAGGGCCTTGTTCCTTTAGTCGAGACTCAAGGTCTAGTCAAGGATTCTCCGCATTGTGAATGAAAGAGAAACAAGTTAGAAATCATCAATCGTTAGTCTGGCTAGTGGCTAGGGGGAATCATACCTAAGTGAGTTCCCAACATGTAATTAGATTAACTTTAACTGTAGTTTGCTAGAGTAGTTTTAGTTCTTTCATCTTAATCTGGTTTGCTAAATAATAAACTGAAGTTGAGTAATAGTAACTCTAGAGACCCGTGGATTCGATATTTATCACTTGAGCCACTATACTGCAGTCCCTTTCATTGGTTACACTTGGCCTTTGTTAGGAGTTGTGTCATAGCGAGTCAAGTTTTTGGCGCCGTTGCCGGGGACTTTCTAGAGTATTAGGAAAGGCAGAAGTTTGTTACTTTAGCGTTTTTCTTTTCTTTTCTTTTCTTTTCCACCCTTGCTTTTCACTTGGGTGTTTTTGTGTTTGTTGGTGCATATCTTAATCATGGATCCTCATGGCTTCTCCAACAATTGGGGGTATCCACCACCACCCGAGTGGTATTACCCCGAGACTCCCTGGAGCAATCAAGGAGGAGAAGACTATGGATTCGGGTTCCAGTATTAACCCCCTTACTACGGAGAACGACCGGACCCCTGGGCATATCAAGAACAACCTCATTACCAAGAAGAATTTCTCCCACAACCAGAAGGGCCATCGGCGCTGGAGTTACCCATGGCGGCCTTCACGTGCCATTCTGCAGAGCCATGCTACACTCCACAGCCAGATCCAAACTATGAATTGAGGCTTCTCATGGAGCAGTTTGCTCGAGACTGTGAGAGAACATGCTCCAGGATGGATCATTGTGTCCAGGCCTATCGTGAAACAAAGGAGATCCTCCTGAGCCTTAAGAAGAGCGTCGATGATCTTGAGCGATCTTGGGCACAACCTGATCCAGATCACCCTTCTGCTACCATACTAGAAGAGGAGGAGGAAGAAGAAGGCTACAAGGACATTGTGGAGCACACTAAAGATGTCATGGAGAGCTCCCGTTATTATCATGACCAGGAATGTCCTGTAATAGCCGACCACACCTTCCCACATCCCAAACTGAGCTTTGAAGAGGCGGGCATGAGTGAGGAGATGCAAGAAGATCTCATGAAAGAAATTGCTTGGCAGCTTGCTCTCCAATCCGTGCTAGAAGAAGAAGAGAAAGAAAGGGTGCAGAAAGAAGTTGTGGAGGATGCCGAAAGTGAAGCAGAAGGAGTTCTTGATCATTTCCCAGGGGTGGTACCTCATGAAGAAGAAAGAGAGGTTGAAGAAGGAATTGGCGTCCAGGCTGAGGACGAAGTTGAGGTGGAAGAGGCTTGCACCGGCCATGAGTTGCAGGTGATATCTCCACCGAATTTCGAGGAACTGCTTAGCAAGGACCCATTTGCAGTGTCTCTTTGCCAGACCAAGGCCACATCGACATGGGTCCCTCTTGGTGGACGCGATGGTGGTCAATCGATGTTGTCATATCTGGTTTGGGGCAATGAGACGAGAGAAGAGAGGAAGAGGTCACGAGGGTGGAGACTTCATCTGCATCAAGTGCACGAGCTTCCATCACCTGTCATACCACATGCTCGTGACTTAATACTCCACCTCATTGACGAGAACCTCAACTTCAAGGAGGTTTTGGGGTGGACCAAAACTTAGGAGCCATCGTCCGGCTCACGACTTGAAAGAAGCGCTTGTTGGGAGGCAACCCAACCAGTCGGTTTGCATTTCTTTTCCTATTTCTCTTCGGTTGAGTCAGTTTTGTTCTTTGGTTTTAGAGTTAATAACTCAACCTTTGTGAGATTTTATGTGGTGTTTGTGTTCTAACTACTCTCTCCTCCTGGAATACACCGCCTGCCCCGTCCACCATCATTCACCCTGGATCTGGTAACTTCGTTCTACCCTCCTTATCTTTCCTCAATTGAGGACAATGTCGTGCTTAAGTGTGGGGGGATGTTCGATTATGTATGCGGGTGAATGTTTGGCTGTTCGTGTGCTTGGAGCCTAGTCCACTGTCCAAATTTTTAAATTTGAGGGCTCCAAGTACGTGTTTCCTTGCAAATTGCCTGCTCAGTATGCTTTGAATTGACAGTCTCTATAGTAATGTGCAACCTAGGGAGGTAGTGTAGCACTATGGAGGATGTTGAAGTATAAGTTTTTTCCTATCTAGCTCTCTGCTGTGCCAGTTGATTTTGTGAATTAGTTGAGCTAAGACCGTTGAATTCATGTGGTAATGGTGACTATGTTTGGATTGGGTTATGGACTCGTGTATGGAACAGGGTGCTCATGTGAAATGAAATGCAGTTGGTCCTCCATGTCGTAATCATCCAAATCTTAAACATGGGGTAAGCCCAACGTGTGCGGCACCGTTCATTGCACAAAATCGGGTTTTGGAAGAGATTTTAGTGATCCTTAGTAGGGTACTCCTACAAGGTGAAGCTAAGTTGTCTCTAGTACAAGTAAAACTTCCACCCGTTGAACGGTTTGCCTACTAGAGGATGTGTTTTTAAGGGCACGGATAGAGCTTCCGACCCCCATTAATTTCATTGACCTTCCACCCGAGTTGAGGAAAAGGAGTTAAAAGAAGTACTCTGGTGAGCGCCAGGTGTACAGAAATTGCTCTTGCTCGACTAATAAGGGTCGACCGTGCAAAAGACTGCAGTTGGAACCCCCGCCAAGTGAATGAAATAAGAAAAAAAATAAAGTAAAATGAAAGCAAAAAAGGGGTTCCAACGGTGAAATGAAGTGAAAGAGCACCCCGGTACAACGAGTCCTTGGTTGTTAATGGTGTGAGTCCCTTTATCCATGAACTGACTGTCTTACTTCTACTTCTTCTCATGATCCTGGCTTGAGTCTAGTACTCGCATTGAGAGAGATAGGGAATGTCTTAGAAGACCAGTTGACCTCGTAAGCTGCTATATGATCTAGGAAATCCTCTACCGACGATCGGGGTTGTATGTTGCTATAGAGGTCTGGAGAGCTGCATTGGTTTGAGTTAGGTTTGCTTGGGGACAAGCAAACGGTTAAGTGTGGGGGGATTTGATGACTCGATATTTGCACATGTTTTCCCCTTTGTTTCTTGACCGTTTGAGATTTAATTATCGCGTCTTTACCCTATTTTATGCTAGGTTGTGTTCCTTTGTCACATTTCAGGTCCTAGCACATAAAGTGAAGCATAGGCGCAAGTTTCAAGTCAATCAGAGGTCAATTGGCGATTAGGGAGAAGAAACTCGGGCATGACCTGAAGAAGAATGGATTTCTACCTCACTTTATGGACAAAGAATCATACAAGCTTGTCATAAAAAGAAAGAGGACAAGACTACGAGCGTGTGGGATCAAACGGCGACTGATTCGGAGTCCGGACGAGGGAGAAACGAAGCATTGAATATAGGGGAATATGTTCGGCAGTAAAAACACGGGCGCGCCTAAATCAAAACACGGCCGTGCCCATATTTAAGCACGACCGTGTTTTGGCCGACGCGCGCGGGCGTGCTTTTATCACGGGGCAAAGCACGGGCGGGCAAAACCAAAGCACGGTCGTGCCCTCGACCGTGTTTTGCCCAGAATCGGGTTTTTTCAGCCAATTTCGAGCCAAAAGAGAGGGAGAGCTGGGTTTTGGTTCCCAAACACCCAAGGGACGAACCAAAGAGGGAGAGGGCGATTTGAGGGCATTCTTGGAGTGGAATTGGAGGATTTCTTTGCCTTGGAAGCTCGAGGAACAAGCCCGGACTTGAAGACTGATCATCTGAAGATTCTTACTGCAGTCTCTCTCTTCTCTATGGAGTAACTTCCCTTCACTTAGGTTTTGAGGAACCCTAGCTATGTTTGTTTGATTGGATGATTACTCTGACTTGATAATCTTGAGTTCATATTCAATCTATGCATGTTTTCATGATTCAATTCTGCTTTAGTCGAGATTATTGATTCTGCTTTGATCCTATGAGAGCGAATACCTGATTAGGTCAATAGAGCACCATAGATTGATAGTAGTGGATCGATTGCTTTAGTCGAGGGTTGATTCACTACTTTGTATCGATTGAGAACCTCTTTCGATAGAGGGAGTCTAGTTCAGAACGCCTTGATCGGTTGTTCTAGAGAAGGATACGTCCCTCTAGGCAATTGACTCAAGAGGGCCTTGTTCCTTTAGTCGAGACTCAAGGTCTAGTCAAGGATTCTCCGCATTGTGAATGAAAGAGAAACAAGTTAGAAATCATCAATCGTTAGTCTGGCTAGTGGCTAGGGCGAATCATACCTAAGTGAGTTCCCAACCTGTAATTAGATTAACTTTAACTGTAGTTTGCTAGAGTAGTTTTAGTTCTTTCATCTTAATCTGGTTTGCTAAATAATAAACTGAAGTTGAGTAATAGTAACTCTAGAGACCTGTGGATTCGATATTTATCACTTGAGCCACTATACTGCAGTCCCTTTCATTGGTTACACTTGGCCTTTGTTAGGAGTTGTGTCATAGCGAGTCAGCAAACCAGATTAAGATGGAAGAACTAAAACTACTCTAACAAACTACAGTTAAAGTTAATCTAATTACAGGTTGGGAACTCACTTAGGTATGATTCCCCCTAGCCACTAGACAGATTAACGATTGATGATCTATAACTTGTTTCACTTTAATTCACAATGCAGAGAATCCTTGACTAGACCTTGAGTCTCGACTAAAGGAACAAGGCCCTCTTGAGTCAATTGCCTAGAGGGACGTATCCTTCTCTAGAACAGCCGATCAAGGCGTTCTGAACTAGACTCCCTCTATCGAAAGAGGTTCTCAATCGATACAAAGCAGTGAATCAACCCTCGACTAAAGCAATCGATCCACTACTATCAATCTATGGTGCTCTATTGACCTAATCAGGTATTCGCTCTCATAGGATCAAAGCAGAACCAATAATCTCGACTAAAGCAAAATTGAATCATGAAAACGTACATAGATTGAATATGAACTCAAGGTTATCAAGTCAGAGTACTCATAAAATCATCCAATTAAACAAACATAGCTAGGGTTCCTCAAAACCTAAGTGAAGGGAAGTTACTCCATAGAGAAGAGAGAGACTGCATTAAGAATCTTCAGATGATCAGTCTTCAAGTCCAGGCTTGTTCCTCGAGCTTCCAAGGCGAAGAAATCCTCCAAATCCACTCCAAGAATGCCCTCAAATTGCCCTCTCTCTCTTTGGTTCATCCCTTGGGTGTTTGGGATCCAAAACCCAGATATCTTTTGCAGAAACGCACAAAACAAGCTTTTAACAGCCTGCGTTCGCGATCCCCAGTCAGAATACCTGGTCGGGTATTTTAGGTGGAGACCGGGGATTGTTGAAACGCACCGTCGGGGTCAGAGGGTTAATCCCCGGTCAGGGTCAAGAATACCCGACCGGGGATTTATGATTAATGCCGGGCCCAAAACAGGTTTTCCCCGGTCTGCTCCAATTAATACCCGGCCGGGTATTTCTGCCCATGGTCGGGTATTTTGCTCCTCCAGCACACTTTAACCCAAACGTGCTCCTTTCGACCCGATACTCGTTTCTTCGCCTCGATGCCAACACTAAGCCTGAAATATGACATAAACACACAACATAGCGTGAAATCGGCTTAAAACACGACAAACAACATCTCAAACGGCTCAAGAATAGGGGTATAAATATGTGTAATTATTGGTCTATCAAACTCCACCACACTTAACCGTTTGCTTGTCCCCAAGCAAACCTATCTCAAACCAATGCAACTCTCCAGACCTCTATAGCAACAAACAACCTCGATCGTCGGTAGAGGATTTCCTAGATCATATAGCAGCTTACGAGGTCAACTGATCTTCTAAGACGTCCCCTATCTCTCTCAATGCGAGTACTAGACTCAAGCCAGGATCATGAGAAGAAGTAGAAGTAAGACATTCAGTTAATGGATAAGGGACTCACACCATTCACAATCAAGGACTCGTTGTACCGGGGTGCTCTTTCACTTCATTTCACCGTTGGAACCCCTTTTTCACGTTCATTTTACTTTCTTTTTTTCTTTTCATTCACTTGGCGGGGGTTCCAACTGCAGTCTTTTGCACGGTCGACCCTTATTAGTCGAGCAAGAGCAATTTCTATACATCTAGCGCTCGTCAGCGTATTTCTTTTAACTCCTTTTCCTCAACTCGTGTGGAGGGTCAATAAAATTAAGGGGGGTCGGAAGCTCTATCCGTGCCCTTAAAAACACATCCTCGAGTAGGAAAACCGTTCAACGGGTGGAAGTTTTACTTGTACTAGAGACAGCTTAGCTTCACCTTGTAGGAGTACCCACTAAGGATCAGTAAAATCTCTTCCAAAACCCGATTTTGTGCAATGAACGGTGCCACACACGTTGGGCTTACCCCATGTTTAAGATTTCAATGATTTTGACATGGAGGACCAACTGCTTTTCATTTCCCACATGAGCACTCTGTTCGATACACGAGTCCATAACACAATCCAAACAGAGGCACCATTACCACATGAATTCAACGGTCTTAGCTCCACAAATTCACAAAATCAACTGGCACAAAAGAGAGCTAGATAGGAAAAATCTTATACTTCAACATCCTCCATAGTGCTACACTACCTCCCTAGGTTGCACATTACTATAGAGACTGTCAATTCAAAGCATACTGAGCAGGCAATTTGCAAGGAAACACGTACTTGAAGCCCTCTAATTGAAAATTTTGGACAGTGGACTAGGCTCCAAGCACACAAACAACCAACCATTCACCCGCATACATAATCGAACATCCTCCACACTTAAGCACGACATTGTCCTAAATGGAGGAAAGATAAGGAGGGTAGAACGAAGTTACCAGATCAAGGGTGAATGATGGTGGATGGGGCAGGCGGTGCATTCCAAGAGGAGAGAGTAGTCAGAACACAAACACCACACAAAATCTCACAACAAAGGTTGAGTTATTGACTCTAAAATCAAATAACAAAACTGACTCAACCGAGGAGAAATAGAGAAAGAAATGCAAACCGACTGGTTGGGCTGCCTCCCAACAAGCGCTTTTTTCACGTCGTGAGCCGGATGATGGCTCCTAAGTTTCGTCCACCCAGAAACCTCCTTGAAGTTGAGGTTCTCGTCGATGAGGTGGAGTCTCAAGTCACGAGCATGTGGTATGACAGATGAAGGAAGCTCGTGCACTTGATGCAGATGAAGTCTCCACCCTCGAGACCTCTTCTTCTCTTCTCTCGTCTCATTGCCCCAAACTAGATATGACAGCATCGATTGACCGCCATCGCGTCCACCAAGAGGGACCGATGTCGATGTGGCCTTGGTTTGGCAAAGAGACACTGCAAATGGGTCATTGCTAAGAAATTCCTCGAAGTTTGGTGGAGATATCACATGTAACTCATGGCTGGTGCAAGCCTCCTCCACCTCAACTCCGTCCTCGGCCTGGACGCCAATTGATTCTTCAACCCCCCTTTCTTCTTCATGTGGTATCACCCCTGGGAAATGATCAAGAACTCCTTCTGCTTCACTTTCGTCATCCTCCACAACTTCTTTTTGCACCCTTTCTCGCTCTTCTTCTTCTAGCACGGATTGGAGAGCAAGTTGCCAAGAAATTTCTTTCATGAGATCTTCTTGCATCTCCTCACTCATGCCCACCTCTTCAAAGATCAGTTTGGGATGTGAAAAGGTGTGGTCGGCTATGACAGGACATTCCTGATCATGATCATCACGGGAGCTCTCCGTGACAACTTCTGTGTGCTCCACAATGTCCTTGTAGCCTTTTCTTCCTCCTCCTTTTCTAGTATGGTAGCAGAAGGGTGATCTAGAGCAGGTTGTGCATAAGATCGCTCAAGATCATCGACGCTCTTCTTAATGCTCAGGAGGATCTCCTCTGTTTCACGATAGGCCTGGGTACAAAGATCCATCCTGGACCATGATCTCTCACTGTCTCGAGCAAACTGCTCCATGAGAAGCTTCAATTCAAAGTTTGGATCTGGCTGTTGAGTGTAGCATGGCTCTGCAGAATAGCCTATGAAGGCCGGCATGGGTAACTCCAGCTCCGATGGCCCTTCTGGTTGTGGGAGAAATTCTTCTTGGTAATGAGGTTGTTCTTTATATGCCCAGGGGTCTGATTGTTCTCCGTAGTAAGGGGGTTGGTACAGGAACCCGAATCCATAGTCTTCTCCTCCTTGATTGCTCAAGAGAGTCTCAGGGCAATACCACTCGGATGGTGGTGGATACCCCCAATGGTTGGAGAAGCCATGAGGATCCATGATTTAGATCTGCACCAACAAAAACAAAAACACTCAAGTGAAAAGCAAGGGTGGAAAAGACAAAATGCTAAAAGAACAAACTTTTGCCTTTCCTAATAATCTAGAAAGTCCCCGGAAACGGCGCCAAAAACTTGACTCGCTATGACACAACTCCTAACAATGGCCAAGTGTAACCAATGAAAGGGACTGCAGTATTGTGGCTCAAGTAGTAAATATCGAATCCACGGGTCTCTAGAGTTACTATTACTCAGCTTCAGTTCATTATCTAGCAAACCAGATTAAGATGTAAGAACTAAAACTACTCTAACAAACTACAGTTAAAGTTAATCTAATTACAGGTTGGGAACTCACTTAGGTATGATTCCCTCTAGCCACTAGACAGATTAACGATTGATGATCTCTAACTCGTTTCACTTTCATTCACAATGCGGAGAATCCTTGACTAGACCTTGAGTATCTACTAAAGGAACAAGGCCCTCTTGAGTCAATTGCCTAGAGGGACGTATCCTTCTCTATAACAACTGATCAAGGCGTTCTGAACTAGACTCCCTCTATCGAAAGAGGTTCTCAATCGATACAAAGCAGTGAATCAACCCTCGACTAAAGCAATCGATCCACTACTATCAATCTATGGTGCTCTATTGACCTAATCAGGTATTCGCTCTCATAGAGAGACACTGCAGTAAGAATCTTCAGATGATCAGTCTTCAAGTTAGGGCTTGTTCCTCGAGCTTCCAAGGAAAATAAATCCTCCAATTCCACTCCCAGAATGCCCTCAAATCACCCTCTCTCTCTTTGGTTCGTCCCTTGGGTGTTTGGGATCCAAAACCCAGCTCTCTTTTGCAGAAACGCACAAAACAGGCTTTTAACGGCCTGTGTTGGCGATCCCCGGTCGGAATACCGGTCGAGTATTTTAGGTGGCGACCGCGGATTATTGAAACGCACGGTCGGGGTCAGGGGGTTAATCCTCGGTCAGGGTCAAGAATACCCGACCAGGGATTTATGATTAATGCACGGGCCCCCTTCTGTTTCTCAAACGCCCAAAACAGGTTTTCCCCGGTCTGCTCCAATTTATACCCGGCCGGGTATTTCTGCCCATGGCCGGGTATTTTGCTCCTCCAGCACACTTCAACCCAAACGTGCTCCTTTCGAACTGAAACTCATTTCTTCACCTCGATGCCAACACTAATCCTGAAATATGACATAAACACACAACCTAGCGTGAAATCGGCTTAAAACACGAGAATCAACATCTCAAACGGCTCAAGAATAGGGGTATAAACATGTGTAATTATTGGTCTATCAAGGTACTAAAATTTCTCCATTTTATTGGTCTTAGAATACTTGAGCTTCACAAGTATCTCTTTCAATGTGGTGATTTTTATGACTTAGCTTAGAGTGTAGATAAAACCCGCTAAGTTTCTACATCACTTCTTTCCAATATTTTTCCTACATTTCAACTATTTCGCCATAGTTGTTGAAACCCAATGTTTCCGATATGTGGAATGTTGTTCATATACATGCATGTATATAATGGACAAGATTTTCCCTTTGGTAAGAGTGGATCGACATCTCTATGCAATCTTCTTCTAGCTCTCTGACATAAATGCTAGCATATACTACATTTTACACATATGTTATACCCTTAGATTAGGTTAACTCCACAAGGTTTATGGACTTGCGCTTTCTCGCTGGACACCTTCATACTTTCAAGTATAACTTGTTTAACCTTTCCATTTTCATCTTTTGGATAGGTTTGCATCCCATTGCAGTGTTTTGAGATAGTAGTCGGAACAACGTCTCTTCTCCCACACAATTCTACCCTTTGCAAAATATCATGGAATAATTATATTCCTCCTTTTTAATAGGTTAACTTATTGAAGTTGTCAACCAATACTTATCCAATTGTTTACCAATGGTATAATGTAATTAGAATATTATACCACAAACAATTAAAATCTTATTAGAAATACCATATAATTACTTACCAATGGTATTGGTCAAGGCAACTTGAGATGCCGCAAGTAATTTAGATGCATTCCATTATTGGAAACCCATCTAATTACTTACCAATGACATTTCATCTGGGTAACGTGATATACCACAAGTAATTGTGATGAATGTCAAAGTTATTAGTCTTATTACTTTCCAATGGTATAAATTTCATAAATATACTATTAGTAGTTCAGACTTTAAGTTCAATAAGATCATCTTAATTGAGTTCTCATGCAAAATTGTTTGCCAATGGTATAAGTCTATATATACTATAAACAACTCTGACAAAATAGCTAACTTTATGTAATAATCATAAGTCAAATTGTTTTTCAATGGTATTGTGTACATATACCATAAACAATTCTGACAATGATTACATTGATGATCAACATTGTTTGGCAAGTTTTATCAATTAAACAAAATATATATATGAAAAGAGAGAAAATAAAAATTTGACATTCAAGTATTATTTAGCAAAATGTCATAGTATAATCTTGATCGAGTAGTTACAGTTATTTATTTAAAAATATTTCTTATTCATTCAAATCATGTTCTATCTTAAACGGCTCAACGAAGAGGAATCACATTTGCAATAATTTTATAATGTGTCATAAATTCACATTAATAATATTTGGTCTATCTCATGTTGATTGAGCAAGCACTATTGAGGTTCTAAGTCGTAAGCTAAGAAATTTTCTTTCAGATAGGAGTTATCGTCGAGAATTATAAATCAAAATTTTCAAAATGACTTAAATATGATTGTTGACTAACTTTGACTTCATACCCTAGGATGAGACTACGATAAACATCATGTTTCACCAACTACTAACCTAGGCATTTACAAAATAAAGGTTGACAATTTTTAGTAAGATAGTCAATTGGGATGAACATATTTAACCAACAATCAAGTATTTTTATCCAATAATCTCAACTCTCAAAATTGGTTGTCAGTTCGTCCAAACTCGAGAAACACGAATTGATATATGTTGTATAAGATAATAAGTTAATGCAAATAATCAAATGAAATCTACCAATATTGTTCAAATGATAAGACATTTTAATTGCACTTGAAATATGTGTGTATTGTAGACACTCTTTATAAATTATCAATATATGTGATAAAATATTTGAAAATTACACATTCAACGACCATGTTAAGACCAAAATCCTCGATAGTGTGTGTGAATGTATTAGATTGAGATTCTAATTCAACATAACAATGACCACGAGTTGAGGTATAATCTAAACTTCAAGAATTAACGATTTATACATATTGTATAATATACTAAATTTAAGCGTCTTCATAAAAAAACTAACATCCAAAATGGAAATGAGTCGAGATTAGAGAATTTAATCATCATGAGGGCTATGATGCGTGTCAAGTTTCAATACGAATGAATAAATTGATCCAATAATGAAGTATATTTACTAAGAATTTCTCACTAAAAAGTCATAATCTTTACAACATTGGTCGAGAGTTCGTCCAAACTTGAGGATCATGAATGTGTATTGGATTTCCAAAGGACCTAAAATCTCAATCCCTTTCAAGGACTAAAGACATATGATCACAATCATAGGTTCCAAAGAAGAATGAAAAGAAGCCCAAAAAAGCAAAAAATAACATAACCTCCGATAGGATGAACAAAATAAAACTATATCTAGCTATGATCCTGTCATCCCTACCCTTTTATTCTCCATAAAGGGGGCGGCGGGAGAGGATAAGAAATATATAGCAGGGACTTAGGATTTGCCTCTTTATATATTATATATTGAACGATAGAAAACCCCGATGGTTGTCTGACGTTATGTGGGTAAAAGCGGGATCTCTATCCCGGGGGTGGGGATAGGCAAGTAGCACTTTAATATGAGTATTAGGCGAGATAAGATAGGTCTGACGAAGTATCTGAATAATTTTGAGTCTACTACACACACATACACACACACATATATATACATACATACATACATACATACATACATACATACTTACTTTTTTTTATAACCGAGGAACCTCATTCCCACGTGCCACTTTGTGACAGCGGGTCCTACTAAACCTGGGGCCCACCTGCATTCAATTCGACACCAATAGGGCTTCGCCCCCAGCAGCCTTATACCTTTGGGAACACCAACGGACCTCGCTTAGATTTGAACCTGGGATCTGCAACTCCCAAGCCTTCACTATTGCGGCAGCTTACCGTTAGACTATCTTACCTTTGGTATATATATATACACATAATATCAAGGTATACTACACTTTTGATTTTACTCAAGATACGATAGAAGATAGGTATGACGAAGTATGTACATAAATTAGAGGTTAGAGATTTAGGGACTGAAGTTCACCTATTAGAGGTTAGGGTATAATATCATGCCCAAAAAAACTATGGTTAATTCGGGATCTAAATAGTAAAACTCAATGGTCGTATGGTAGTGTAAATACAAGAATATAACGTACTCCTGGCGCACGCTACTTGAACTATATGTGTGTAGTTTAGGTTGTCGTACGTTGAATATTAGTGTTTTGGTTGACAAATTTGACATAAGCTCTAAATGAGACGTGACAACGATATAATTTATGATTAGAAAACCAAAGCATCACAAGTGACTGTGCTAAATATTGAAAATTTTCAATATAAACATACTACAAAACTCTGTTATGAATCGAGAACACAAAACATCTAGAATATACAAAATGATTTAAAAATTTAAATAAGTTAATCAATATAAATTATAAAATAAATCTCTCCGGCCAACAGGCCGGGTAAAAAGCTAGTTTATTCTATGTATTTAGTGTCGGGCTTAACCGATAAAAAAAATTAACAGCACTAAACCGATCTCTGTCAGTTTTAGGCAACTGTTGGAATAACCGACTCAAAATTATTTTGTGTCAGTTATTTTGCGTTGATTATAACTGATGCTAATTATTTATGAGGAAATCTGTTTTTTAATAAGAAACACAATCTATTTAATTTTTTATTAAAAAAATGGCAGTTCTTCCCCGGACAAAACTCTCCGCCGTCCTATTTCTGTCACAAGCTGCGTCTACCCTCCTCGTCGTTCTCCTCAAGCAAATCGTCCAATCTGGGTTACCAATCACCACTCTCTTCTTCCTCTACTCAATTTTGGGTTCAACAACCCAGCTCCCCGAAACCACTATAGTAACCTCAAATCCAGCATCGTCCAAATTGACCCCTCACCACCTCTCTGCCAATCTCTTCCGCTTCCTCCCCATCAGTCCTCTACCCATGGGCGGACCCAAGGGCTTTTAGAGATGTCCCGGGACACCCCTAAAATTTGGAAAAGTGATTATCCAACCCCAGTAATAATTTGTGTATGGACAAAAAAATAATAATTAATAGTTCGGGACACCACGAAATTTGAAAAAACGATTATCCTACTCTCGTTTGTAGTTTGCATATAGGAATATAAGTGGTATTATAGATAATTCAAACCTAGGACACTACTATTATTAATAAATATAATTTCCATTGAGCTAAACTTTTTTGTTGTTTTATTCTAAACAATTTGCAATAGCAAAATCCTATTATCTAACTTTAATTATTTTCAAACATAACAATTAATCTAATTACAAGCTACCCTTAATTTGTATTGATTATGGTTGTATGACAACTGTTGAAAGTGTCTTTTCAGCTTTGAGTTACCTCAAGAACAAATTTATAAGTCGAATATGCGCCAGTTCTAGTAGGATATACCTAGACAAATTTGTTGAGCAGTGTAGACACCAATGTATTTTACAAATTTTTCAGAATATAAAAATACGTACTTCTTTCAAACTTCTAAGAGTGTATTTTATTTTTTAATAATTAATAATATTTATATTTATATTTTAATTATGTTTAAAGAGGACACCCCTATGTAAAATTCTTGGGTCCGCCTTCTTGGGTCCGCCACTGCCTCTACCCAGAAAACCCAACATGCTCTGCCTTTATTCTCTACTTCCAATCTGACCTTTGAAACCCAGAAAACCAAACCCCCAAATGCAACCCAACAATCGAAACCCCCAAACCCACAATTGTAGCCCTTTCAAACCCCGAAAACGCAAACCCCTAATCCAACATTCGATACCCTTTCAAACCTAGAAATGGCGCACAAGTACCTCGTTTGGGATGGCGAGCTGTACTCGATGCGACGCCGGGGGAGGTGCAGTGCAACAACGGTGGCTGGGAAGGAGCTTGGACGATAGAGCCTTTAATTGGTGCGGCGACAACAAGTAGGAAGGAGCTTAGGTAATGGTGAGGAGACGCCAAGCGACTGCGAGGTTAAATGGAGGTGGAAGTGGAGCAATGGCGTCAATGAGGGTCTTATTCGAGGAGGAGAAGATTGTTGGCAGGAGAATTGGTTGTGTAAAGAAGGAGGGAGAGGAAAAAAGAAGGGTTAGGGGAAGGAATAAAGAATGTGATGGAAGAGTAAAGTAAGAAAGTTAATTTTTGGGAGGGAGATTTCAAATTTAAGGAATTAATTGAGCGGGCTGGGAGAGGCAAAATTGGGCGAGAGAGGGAAAATTGGGAGCCCACTAAAAAATTAGAAATTTTCAAGTTGGATCAAGAATTTCATCAACATTTGTGTCAGTTCTCAAAATAATTGACACAAAACCACAAAAATTGTTTTAACTCATGGATAGCCGACACAAATTCATAAAACTTATGTTGGTTCAAAATTAACCGACACAAATCCATAAAATTTATAGTCGGTCACTCAACCGACACAAAATGGGGATGCAAACTAAGGTATTAGATGATTTTTTTTAATTTATAATAATTTAAAATTAGGAAATGTGTGGAAATTGTGAATTATTTTAAATATTTTATGCTGACTTGGCAGTGACATGGCGCGTTGACTAACGGTCAACGCGTTTGATCGTCCAAGTTAACGGTCAAAAGTCGGATCTGGCCAAATTGTTTATTTTGGTGTATAGTTCGGGCTAGGATGTTATAGATCGAAAAGATTGATCAGGATGTTTATTTTGGTCAAACCTCAGGTCATACGAAAATATTAACCCTAAATTGTATACATAAAGAAGTTAATTTAACCTTACATGAGCAATAAGCACTTGCACATTTAGTAGTGTCCAACTTAGGAAAACCCTTTTTAGGTACATGATGGTATAATGGATGGAAGTATACAATTAACTTCTATTTTGTTAGTTACTCAAAAATACTCTCAAGGCTACAAGTTTTATAATCCCACATCAAGATTTTTTTTATGAGAAATGTGAGATTTCTTGAGTATATTAAGTTATGGGGGAAGGAAACATAAGGAATGTTACTGCACAAACTCAACACATTCAAGAAATGCCATTAAGAATATCCACAAAAGAGAAGATGTGCGATTCCTATTAACAATCTTGTTTTCTTCAAAGAACATAAGCATGAAATCAGGCTGGCTAATTATCCGGTTTAAATTAATCAAGTCATGAACAGTGATGAAAAGTGGATTGGTGCCATGTGATGAAGTCTATGAAAGATAACGCCATTTGGGATCTCGTTCAATTGCCTGAAAGCTCGAAACCTATTGGTTGCAAATGAAAATTTAAAATGAAGAAGGATTCAAATGACAACATTGAGAGATATAAGGCATGTTGGTATCTAAAGGCTTTACTCATAAGTATGGCATTGACTATAAAGTGACTTCCTCTCCAGTATATTAGAAAGACTATTCTAGGTGTATAATAGCAATGTTTGCTCATTATGAATTCGCTTTAGTAATATCACAAATTTTATCTCGTTATTAGCTAATTCGGATTTAGCTAATGTTGGAGATAATTGTTTATATCTTAACTTCCTTGAGAGTAAATTTGATTTCTTGGTTTAACTTGTCATTGACATTCTACTTTATATTAGCGATATATATGGTTAATGCTCGAGATCGGGAAATTTACGAAGAAGAAATCTAAGATTAGGGATCTTGGTTTCGCAGTGTGTACTCAATTTCAAAAGAGCTATATCAATAAGGTGTAAGTAGATACGTTAGTAAACTAGGAGATGTGTTATAGCTAAAGGAGACAGTTTTGTTCTCAATCAGTAACCCGACTATGTATAAGAAAATAGAGATACAAAATATCTTTGATGCATATTGGAATTAACGAATATAATATATACTTTAGTTCATTCTCATTCCAATATAATATTTATAGTTAGAGTTTTTTTGGAAGATATTTGAGTAATATATGCATGAAACACTAGAAAGAATCAAATGTGTAATGCATTTACTAAAGATGATTAAAGAATACATGCGAACTTATCAATGACCAAATAATCTAGAGATCATCAAGTACTCTGACTCTGATGTTGTAGGATGCCAATGCTACATGAACTCTACATCATAATATATTTTGTGTTGGGTAGAGTTCATAGCTTATTATGAGGCTTCAATTTATGTTTTTTGTTGAGATTTTATCACTCGTATGATGATGACAAGTCATTAAAGGTTAACAGTGACAATATTTTGATAGTAGTACACTATCTTTACTATAGGAATTCAAAATTCAAAAGTTATTGACATATAGATCATAGTGGTTAAAGAGAGTTTCAAAATAGACAAGTTTGTATTGAACATTAAGGATATGAATAATGCTAGCTTACCCATTAGCCAAAAGTTTGACACGTAAAGTTTTTCCATGAGCATATTGCTCGCATGAGTGTTATTTCAGATGGTACCTTGGTTTAGTGGGAGTCATTTATAAATTCTCATTATATTATGACTAAATTAATTCTGTAGAATTAAGTGATGGTTTTGTATAGTCTATTTTGGAATTAAAAGTGTCTTCAGTTGTACATTGGCCACATTGTATGAAGGAATTTCAGTTGATCTCGCTAAAGACTAAAGTTGGACCAGTTGAAAATAGGCATGTTCAAGATCACATTGCATGTAATTTAAATGCCACTCATCCTTATTTGATCTATGCCATTGAGTGTATTAGTGTGATGATCATGATGGTTTAATGATTATAATATCGTGATTAAAGCTGCGTTGGTTCCATAATTGATACATGAGGTGGACCGGATTATTTCAGAAGATGTCTAAATGCAAATAGCATACAGTTGCACGCTTAAAGAATTATGTGATATAATTGTTTTAAGAAAAATATGCAGTCCAAGTGGGAGATTGTTAGGAAATAGATTTGCTAATAATTATGGGTCACATATATTATAAACAATTATATTTTCTATTAGATTTTCTGGGCTAATAGCAAGTGATCCAAGTACGAGGCAATCATAAGCCTTTTCGTTCTTAAGTCCGATAGTGTGAACCACCTCTGAGATGATGATGATGATGATTATATTATAGTTTATATGACTGCTTGGTGGAAGTAGATATATTTGAACGTGCATGTTGGTTAGCCCTCTTGCCCTTAGGTTTAGCTATCATCCAATCACCAAAAGCAAGTTCTGACTCCTTGGCCTTCTTTAACTCAGCTTCTACCGGCGACACATTAGTGACATGAGCAGGTGTTTCTAACGGACAAAAGAGTGCTAAGCATGTGGGTTTTGAATGACCATATTTGCCACATTTTGTGCATATATTATTTAAACCCTCCTACTCTTTATAAAATTTCTTCCCCTCAACGAGGCAACTCCCTAATAGAGGTTTTAGTCAGGTATACTTCAATACAAACCTGGGCAAATTTTGTGCAATTCTGTATAAGTGTTGCACGATCCATGCTAAACGGATTTGCAATGCGTTGAGAAATTATTTCGACATCCTCACGATCAAAAAACTCCAAGGGAAGTCTCGCCAGTCGAGCCCAAACCAAATTTGATGCTACCTTAGTAAACTTCGGGCCGAAACCTTTTTGCTAATGGTGTACAATTAGATAGTGCCCCAAATCATCCAAGGGACCCTAACAGCCGCTTGTGCACAATAAAAATGTCTTGGGAAATACACAACATAGAACTAATAGGATATGCTCAATATATGTAGACTTACATGCTTTTCTTAGAGAGCCTCGAGTCGTTCAAATTTAAAAGGATGAGTGACTCGCTATGATACAACACCTAACAATGGCCAAGTGTAACCAATGAAAGGGACTGCAGTATAGTGGGTCAAGTAATAAATATCGAATCCACGGGTCTCTAGAGTTACTATTACTCAGCTTCAGTTCATTATCTAGCAAACCAGATTAAGATGAAAGAACTAAAACTACTCTAGCAAACTACAGTTAAAGTTAATCTAATTACAGGTTGGGAACTCACTTAGGTATGATTCCCCCTAGCCACTAGCCAGATTAATGATTGATGATCTCTAACCTGTTTCACTTTCATTCACAATGCGGAGAATCCTTAACTAGACCTTGAGTCTCGACTAAAGGAACAAGGCCCTCTTGAGTCAATTGCCTAGAGGGACGTATCCTTCTCTAGAACAACCGATCAAGGCGTTCTGAACTAGATTCCCTCTATCGAAAGAGTTTCTCAATCTATACAAAGCAGTGAATCAACCCTCGACTAAAGCAATCAATCCACTACTATCAATCTATGGTGCTCTATTGACCTAATCAGGTATTCGCTCTCATAGGATCAAAGCAGAATCAATAATCTCGACTAAAGCAGAATTGAATCATGAAAACATGCATAGATTGAATATGAACTCAAGATTATCAAGTCAGAGTACTCATACAATCATCCAATCAAACAAACATAGCTAGGGTTCCTCAAAACCTAAGTGAAGGGAAGTTACTCCATAGAGAAGAGAGAGACTGCAGTAAGAATCTTCAGATGATCAGTCTTCAAGTTCGGGCTTGTTCCTCGAGCTTCCAAGGCGAAGAAATCCTCCAATTCCACTCCAAGAATGCCCTCAAATCACCCTCTCTCTCTTTAGTTCGTCCTTGGGTATTTGGGATCCAAAACCCAGCTCTCCCTCTCCTTTGGCTCGAATTTGGGTTAAAACCCAGAATTTCCCAACTCACACGGCCGTGTGACTTTCCCAGCTGCCCGTGTGAGTGTCCAAATGCGGCGTTTCGATTAGTGGGCAACTAGGCAAGATGCACGGGCAGAGGCCACACGGCCGTGTGGCTCCCCAGGCTGCCCGTGTGGCTTTTACCGAGCCTTCACACGGCCACAAGGGGCCCCTACACGGCCGTGTGAGGTGCAATGGTGCCCGTGTGGCTTCCCAGCTTCTCGCCAAACGTCCAATCTTCATCCAATCGACCCCGAACTCGTTCCCAGGCATTTATTCATGTGCTAGGACCTGAAATATCACAAACACGAACAACCTACCGTGAAATCGGCCTAAAACGCGGGAATCGACATCTCAAACGGCTCAAGAATAGGGGTAGAAACATGTGTAATTATTGGTCTATCAACGAGAAATGGGAAGGAGCGTCCAATAACCTTTACAATCAACATAGAACACCATCTTCAATGATACATCACCTACTTCATTGCCTTGAATGGGATTGTTTGGCACAAAGGAACACAATCTTCCAGTATCTCATCATTAAGATCATCCTCCTTCATAGTTTCATTATGCTAGTGTACCTGTTGACAAATTTGTTGTACCAAGGGCCATGAGATTCATGCGACTCACAAGGAAACGATAGGGAAGGAATTATACTTCTTGCTACTCTTTAGTTTAAATTGTAGTTCAGGCGGTCTGGTGTGGTTGCTACCAGGCCAAGATCCACATTGGCTAACATTTATTCTCTTATTGAATTAGGATATTAGGTACCAAATTTGTTGGGTGCTACCTAAAATATAATGAGATTTAGGATAGAAAATCAAAGGATCATTTCCACCAAAAAAGAAATCAGAGGATCAAAAAATGTAATTGTTTGGCAGTCTTTGCTTTGGAACCATAAACGGTGACACTTCCTATCAACTTTATGTAGGGGTTGCATAGCAAACAATGGAGAAAATTGGCAATTGAAGCCAATAAAATAGCAAGCAAGTGCACTTCTACAAATGGATAATCAGTTTATCACGATTATCCAAAAATTCAAGGTATATATTTACAATAACAATATCATTCTTCTTAAAAAGTTGCTATCCTATCATTGTCAAAACTAATCGATAATGGATATTGAAGCATAAATGTTACTATTAAGTGGCCATATCGGATGACATATGCAGATAACCAATTTATCGACCAAGCATAACAGCTCCAGAAAGGAGCAGTAAGTTAAGTGACAAAATCACAGCCGTCCAGAAGAAGTTGATGGCCCCATATGGCATGGTCTGCAGCCCACAACCATCCATTTGGGATATCATCATTATTTTCCGACTCTTTCTCTTTTACTTTCCTTAGCATTTATTATTTGCCATGGTTTTTTTATGCATGATAGGGGTGAGGAAATCATAGTTCCTCAACTTTCATAGAATTAGAGAGACAATGTTAAATATAAAGTTTCAGGCCCTGCTCGTGATCATCTAACTAAGCAACGGTCGCTCATAGGTTGTGTGGTTATGTCTTGAAAGTGATTGCAGTATCACCAATCTATCAACAACTCACAGAGATGGAGGATTAGCGTGGTAGCTTTATAAGATTAGTAGGATAGATTTTTCGGTGTATTTTTAGTGTGTTTGGAATGTGCTCTAATTGTAATTTTCTTATGAGCATTCATATTTCTACTATGAATTTGATGATTTTATATCCATGGTTGTAATGATGATTAAGTCTTGTAAATTTATATCTACGTAATTAAATAAATTTTTTATAAAAATGGTTTTTCATAAAATAATTTTTTTATAAATAAGATTTTATTTCATCAATACGATCAATCTACAAGAGTTTTAACAATCTTCAACTACTAACCAACTAATCAGAATAGCAAGAAACTAGAAACAAACTACAATCCTCTCACTCCTCCATCCTTCCACCTAAAGCATCTTCAAAACAATTTCAAGCTATCCTGCGAATCTTGACCACTTCTTTCATTTTGCTTGCAATCACTATAACCTGCAAGCTCTTCTTGGTTAATACTTGACGACATCAATCTCTTGCACCAAACTTCACTAACTACCATCTCCCGCGCAAAACTTTCCAAATATCAAAGAAGCTTCATGAACTTCCTCTTGCCATCCTCTCCTTAGGTTGCAGACCAATACAATATCTGCAAACACACTCTGCACTACCTGTTGAACAAATGAGCGTCGAAGAAACAAATGATCTCTTGTCTCCAATCCATTCATATAGATAGATGAATATTTGTATGTGTTCATATCCTCCATCCCTAACAATAATTTCAGGGCACTAGCTTCGAAAAGCATAGTTCTTTGCCAAAATTCGACTACCATTTAATAGAAAGATATATTTTTATAAAATACAACTAATAGAAGTTAAATTAGCCCCAAACAACTCCTGTCAAATATAGACTCATTAACTTGATTACGTTAGAGCATTCATGGATTGTCATTAACTCTGTTTGGATGGGGTGCTAAAGGAAGGGGGTGCAAATGCAAATTTCTAAGCAATTATACTTGTTTGTATAAGTTGCAACAAGGTAGGGGGTTGCAAAGGGGAGCAAGTTACTGTTTTGCCTCCCCCTCCGCCCATTTGGGGTGCAAATGGGAAGGACGGGAGAGGGGAAGTGAGGGATGAGTATGAGTTTTGGTTCTTATTAGTGGAAGGTGGGGCTAAGGTAGTGAAAATGTGGGACAATTTAGTTTATTTATTTATTTTTATTTTAAATATTTTTGTTTTACACCCACTTTACTTTATACAAACTCTTACCTTTATCCCAAACTTCACTAAATTTACTCCTTCTAAAATTTAGAACTCAATTTGTAACACATCGTTGCCAAACAAAGCGTAAATACTCTTATTTCTTTTTATGCTTTTTGCATTGTCTTTTCACCTTCATCTGTCGGTTTCCTACCCTTTCGTGAGATTTTCCTTCTACCTCTCATTGTCAGATGGATGTTTCCAGTTACAGACACCTTTTTTTCGTCCTTAAGATGTGCTTAGAGATTTTCTCAATGGAAAAAGGGGGCATGGATCTCTGATTGGTAGCTTGTCTTCTCACCATCTAACCTCTCAACTATCTCCCGACTTTATTCATCATGTCAATGTTTCGAAGATGCAAAGGTCTCCTCACATGCAGCGACCTGGATGCTAATTTTTTTTATGATGGAGTCAGGGATGCATCTTCTTCAATCTCATCTCTCTTCTTTATTCATGTGAGAAGCCGTTTCTCTAGTCTTTGTGGTCCTTCTGGTTGTGCATGTCTTTCATTTTGGCTTTGGATTCATTGCATGGTGATCTGCAGGTCGGCGGATTGGTTTTCTCGGTGGCTCAGGATGGAGAAGAGAAAACAACTTGGGCTGATGTTTTCATTGAGTAGTATAGGAAAATGTGAGTTATCTTTGTGGACATGTTCTAATTGGGGTTCACTTTCCGATTCATCTGATTTTTTTGTAATGAGCTTTGTTTTACTAGTGCAGTATCTTTTCATGTGCCTTTTGACCCTAACCTTTGTTTCACTATTAAAGTGACATGCATGCAACTTTCTTGTAAAAATGAAAAAGGTTGTAACAAGATTAATTATTCTATATTTTCACGCAAAATTCTCATCTTACCTAGTAACCTAGGGGTAGGTGGCACAACTCTACTCTTTTTTGTCATATTCGGCATCTTCAAAGGGGAACCTCAGAACCGTTTATATTCGAAAATATATTCGATTTTTGCAAGTCAAGTTACATCATCAAAATAAGAAGAAAAAAAATATTGATTGACAAGTGTACGAACTAACCATGAACCAACTTGTTTTGCCACATTGAAACAACCATCGTAGCACCTGAATGATGACACAACTCTTATCAACTCTACCGTTGGCTGAATTATAAATATTCATTCATGAGATGACTCTGCCAACCAGGCAGGCAGGCAGTCCAGTAATCCCATTTCACGAATTGATTACCATCAGTTACCATTGAACTCTACAACTTTCCCCGGCCATTTCAAGCAGAAAACGAATAGAATCAAGAAACAATCCGCCCCACTACCTTCCCTCCTTTCAAGTTCCAGAATCCTCTCTCTCTCTCTCTCTATGCTATGGCCTGTCTTCCCAAGCGCCGCCATGGCATCACACTGGCCATTGCAGCAGCAATGCTACTACTTGGCGCCGCGTCAGGATTCCGCTACACCGTCGGGGACTCAATCTGGTCCATCCCGCCCACCTCCGACTTCTACTCCCACTGGTCCTCCGCCCACGCCTTCTACGTCGGAGACTCTCTCGGTACAGTTGATCATCCACAATCATTTCCCTTAATTACAATTGTACCTCCATTGCAGTAATTCCATTTCTCTTGTCATTGGCCGGATTTCCCAGCTTTCCAGTTCGCGACGGAGTTGTTCAACGTGGTACAAGTGCTGAGGCACGACTTCGAGGGCTGCATCGCCAACGCTCCCTTGCAGGTCTTCACAATCGGACCTGCCGTCGTCGAGCTATCTCACACGGGCGTTTTCTACTACATTTGTAATGTGTCCAATTACTGTGATCTCGGCCTCAGAGTCGCCGTCGTCGTACACCAGAGGCCGCCCGCCGCTCCACCGCTAATTATACCATCATCCCCTGCACCTTTACCCCCTGCCACCACCGCACCACATCCGCCAGCATCGCCGCTGCCGCTGACGCCGGCTTCCCCTTCCCCGCCAAGATTCTCACCGCCGCCGTCGCCTGTTCCGCATCATGCGCCCATTTCTCAGCCATCCCCATATCCAGGACTAGCGCCAGAACCAGCTGGGGACGTAGAGAACAACAGCTCGCTATCTCCAGCGCCTGGAAAGGAGATTACCAGTAATTACTCAAATGGAGCCGACAGGATGGGAGATCGGCATGTAATCGGGTTGTTGTTGGTTGGAATCTTGATTAAGTCAATGTTTGTAGGCGAGTTACTACGACGTTCAGATTTCTGAGCAATTTTCGTATTACGTTCCCAGTTTCCCTGTTTCAGTCTCTGCTTTCAGTTATCCGATTTGTGAAAGAATTTTTCCATGGATAAGACTGATTGATCTCAATCTGAATTACTAATTTAAGTACAGACAAGGAACCTATAGAATTTCGGTCTTCAGAAGCCACCACGACCGAATCCTAGGTACAATTTTTAGGTGGGGGAAGAGTGGAGTATTATCTCGAATGCAGTTTCAATGCAAGAAATGAACTTGTTGGTATCTACAATGCCTTTCTCAGCTCCCACAGTTACTCTCAGGTTCCCCATATAGCTCACCACTGATGCTCCAACACTCTGCCAAACAACCAAAAGGGCTCGTCAATGTAAACACCATTTCTAATGAGAAAAATGTTGGGAGTGAGTGATGTATCCGAAAATACCTGAGGCTTGCCTGTCACAAAAAAGTACAACCCTTTCACGGGCTGCTTCGCGACGGAGACCTTCTCCACGGGGCCAATCACATTGGAAATCACCAAGCTCACGCTCCTGATCGTCCTCGATACGTACCCTGCTGCCGCCTGCCAACAATCGTGACACTCAACTTACAGGATCCGGAAACACAAATTAAGCCAAGTAGTTTGCTGCAGTTTTTACCTCTGGACCCCTGGTTTTCCGGATGAGGTCCAGGGTTTTACCAGTGAGGTGTATAGCCAGCGAGTTGCGCCTCTTCAGGATGATTCTCCTGGCCTTTCTGATGAACTGAAGTGGATCTTGATTACCCTGTAGTTTGGGAATGGGAACGTGCAAGAAAGCGAAGCGGTTCCCCCAGGTGGAATTCCTGTCAGGTTTTGCCATCTCCTGAATCGATGTGTAACCTCTCACCATCCTGGTGTTCAACAGCACCAATGCCGTGGCACTTGCGTCCCCTGATCCTGCTTCCATCTCTTCCATGTACAGCCGAGCTCCTAGGAAGATTACTCCTGTAATCACATCGTTTATCGTCTGCCCATATCGAACAGCAACACGGGTGTAAAAATAGCAGGGGAGCAACAGGGGGTTACTTCAATCGCACGAATTAGGGTTTTCTTGCTCTTACCGCTCCGATCCTGGACTTGATTTCCCTGATCTGATCGAGGGAGAACGCGGTTCCGGCTATGGAAACCGGCCGGAACTCCGTGGCCACCGCCGAGCTCCCAGATCGAAGCGGCGAGACGTCGTCCTCGACCAGGGTGCTCATGATCAAGCTGAAACAGAAATCCGACATTGTATTACAGGCAGCGGAGAAAACTTTACCTGCTCTCTTCACCCCCAGGACGGCGCCGTTCATTAGTACATCGATGCAGCCGGCGACGCTGTTGTCCTTGGCGTCCAGGGAGCAGAGAGCTGGGAAAGTCAGGGGAAGAGAAGGATCGTCGGCTCGCTCAAGGCAAGAGAGAAGGGCGCCCATGAGGGAGTAGCCGTCGCCGAGCGAGTGGTGGAGCTTGAAAACTATGCTGCCGGCGGCGGTGACTGTTGGGTACTTGACGATGTGGATCTCCCATAGCGGCTGGCTCGACGGCAGCTCCTCCGCCGACAGCTCGGAGAGGTAGTCGGCCAAACATTCGTCGTAAAATTCAGGGGATTTTCCTTCTGGGAATATTGGAGTGTGGATGTGCTTCCTCAAGTTCACTTCCACTCCCTTCCATTGCTTTTCTCTGTTTGGACCCGTGACCTACAAAATATGGGCATAACATGTGTTCATTAAATGAGGTCGCACATTACATGTTCATTGCACTTAGGCATAAATGATAATTCCACTAAACATTTGCAATCTAATCAAGTTTCTCGATACATTTTTTTAGCAAAATATACGAGGTCTTCAGAATCAAATATAATGGTCGATACAACCTACAACAGATTATCTGAAAGAATCTAAGAAGATGTTGTATCACTACATTACCATAATGGAGGAGAAACGAGGGTTGATTGGGAGGAACACGGTTTTGATCAACAAAGCAGCCTGAGAATCATCGAAAGGCATTTCGGTTTCAAGAACAGCGACGATGTGGAGGGACAATATTGAGCTGTTCAAGTAGAGCCCGTTAGGGCTCACAGCCTCTGCCTTGAGCTCTATCATTCCTCGGCTTCAAGAACAGCAACGATGTGGAGGGACAATATTGAGCTGTTCAAGTAGAGCCCGTTAGGGCTCACGCCTCTGCCTTGAGCTCTATCATTCCTCTGAATCATAATGATCCCAATTGAAAGTTTCGTTCTTTAAAGCACTATGGCAGTAGGTAAAATTTTATGTTGCTACAAAAAAAAAAAAAAAAAGTTATGTGCAAGTAGCTAAGTGGCTTTACTTGGTTTAGTTGTACCAAGCCACATGGCCGAGTGACGGGTGCTAAAACTGCCTCAACTTTTAGGTAAAATTACAACAGTGGCATGACCAAATCTTAGCCAACTTTTAGGTAAAATTACAGTGGCATGAACAAATCTTAGCTACTCTCTTAAATGATGATGATGATGATAAAATAATCACAATTGAGAGAGATTTCTATGGCTGCTAGATTAAATATCCTAATCAATGTACTCCCTACATTTGACGCTGACAATAACAATTTACTGAGACGGTAGCTTAGTCAGACACCAAAACATAATGTGTATGGATCAAGGAAATAGGAGTGGTAATCGGTTTAGTGTCAATTAATCACTAATCGATATAGCAGTTAGTGGTTAATCAATAAGCAAAAAACTCATATTAATAACCAAACCGATAAATTTTATTGGTTAACCATATATATTTTATCATTTTGGTCAGCGGTTGGTTTGACGGTTAACCAATAACCACTAAAATACGTTCCAACAACTACTAGTATACATAATCAAAGCAAATATCAAAGCAATAACTTCTATTTAATATAATAAAGCAAAAAAAAACCACTTATAATACCCAAATCATCATCCAATTAAGTTTAACAAGTATTATTTAATCACAACCACCTGTAAATCAATTTTACTACACTGCTACATTATAAACACAAAATACTAATGATAAGAAATAACATCAATACCACATAAAATTTAAAATAATTAAACTTCATCTAATTAATGAGTACTAACTACCAAGAAATCAAACACAATAACCACAAGATATCATCATCATCCACAAACCTCATAGAAACAAAGACTATTAGGGTGTGATGTTCGCTCTGTCAATTGCAAAGGGGAGTCGGAGAGGATAACTTTTGGGTTCTGACTCTTAAACACATTTAAGACTTTGGGTGGATGGTTGTTTGTAAGAAGTAGAAATTAAGATGTCTAGAATTGCGACTTTGTTTGGTTTTGAATCTTGGGATTTTTTCGCCTTAGCTAAAGACCAAATCTATGTGGTTATACTAGTACGCGGTTATCGGTTTTCTTATCGGTTAACTAATCGATTTGCGGTTAACCACTAAGAAATTAGTGACTATCGGTTAACCATTAATCACCATTATCAGTTGGGTTATTGGTTACAATCGATAAGCGACTAATCATTTACTACTTTCTTGAAGGAAGTGGAGTATGACACTTCGGAGGAATATCAAGCTTACGACCACCTATTTTCTTCATTATGGATTCAATCCACATCACTCTGCACTATCAACGGAGAATAACAGCGAATGAGGCGATGGATGGACTTGAGAGCCTGATTGGCAAAAATTTAAACGGATCCTAGCTACGCCTAGCTCAAATGCATAAAAGAGCACTTCCTGGTAGGTAGCTCATGTCTGGCGTCAAACGTAATGACGTTAAGCTATCGTAGAGACAACCTCGATTTCTCTTGTTTCTTTTCTTTTCCACTTTCTTTTAAAATTTTGAGTTACCCTTTGGAGAATGCTAATGATCAATTTTATCATTTGGATAGGTAAAATATTTCGATGGATTATTTCAGAATTATGATGAATTAGAGGACTTTATATGAAGATTAAGGTATACAAAATTTACTTTCGAACCCACCCGGTAAATGAAATCATATGAAAATATAGAAAAACTGACAAAAACTAGCCTAACCATCGCGGTGGCCACCTGGAGGGTCCAACTGTCGTCACTCCAACCTTTGAAAACCATGTTTAGGGCCCCCCTCCAATTCAAATCTTACTCTCTCTAAACCCGTCACATCCATTTCTTCATCTTCTCAAAATTTCCCCTACATTTTCTATCTTTCAAACTTTGAATACTACGTACCCATCCTGTTATAAACGCGCTGCTACGGATCAAGGAAATATGAGTGGTAATCGGTTTAGTGTCAATTAATCACTAATCGATATAGCAGTTAGTGGTTAATCAATAAGCAAAAAACTCATATTAATAACCAAACCGATAAGTTTTATTGGTTAACCATATATATTTTATCGTTTTGGTCAGCGGTTGGTTTGACGGTTAACCAATAACCACTAAAATACGTTCCAACAACTACTAGTATACATAATCAAAGCAAATATCAAACCAATAACTTCTATTTAATATAATAAAGCAAAAAACAAAACCACTTATAATACCCAAATCATCATCCAATTAAGTTTAACTAGTATTATTTAATCACAACCACCTGTAAATCAATTTTACTACACTGCTACATTATAAACACAAAATACTAATGATAAGAAATAACATCAATACCACATAAAATTTAAAATAATTAAACGATTCATCTAATTAATGAGTACTAACTACCAAGAAATCAAACACAATAACCACAAGATATCATCATCATCCACAAACCTCATAGAAACAAAGACTATTAGGGTGTGATGTTCGCTCTGTCAATTGCAAAGGGGAGTCGGAGAGGATAACTTTTGGGTTCTGACTCTTAAACACATTTAAGACTTTGGGTGGATGGTTGTTTGTAAGAAGTAGAAATTAAGATGTCTAGAATTGCGACTTTGGTTGGTTTTGAATCTTGGGATTTTTTCGCCTTAGCTAAAGACCAAATCTATGTGGTTATACTAGTACGCGGTTATCGGTTTTCTTATCGGTTAACTAATCGATTTGCGGTTAACCACTAAGAAATTAGTGACTATCGGTTAACCATTAAACACCATTATCGGTTGGGTTATTGGTTAAAATCGATAAGCGACTAATCATTTACTACTTTCTTGAAGGAAGTGGAGTATGACACTTCGAAGGAATATCAAGCTTACGACCACCTATTTTATTTATTATGGATTCAATCCACATCACTCTGCACTATCAACGGAGAATAACAGCGAATGAGGCGATGGATGGAGTTGAGAGCCTGATTGGCAAAAAATTAAACGGATCCTAGCTATGCCTAGCTCAAATGCATAAAAGAGCACTTCCTGGTAGGTAGCTCATGTCTGGCATCAAACGTAATGACGTTAAGCTATCGTGGAGACAACCTCGATTTCTCTTGTTTCTTTTCTTTTCCACTTTCTTTTAAAATTTTGAGTTACCCTTTGGAGAATGCTAATGATCAATTTTATCATTTGGATAGGTAAAATATTTCGATGGATTATTTGAGAATTATGATGAACTAGAGGACTTTATATGAAGATTAAGGTATACAAAATTTACTTTCGAACCCACCCAGTAAATGAAATCATATGAAAATATAGAAAAACCGACAAAAACTAGCCTAACCATCGCGGTGGCCACCTGGAGGGTCCAACTGTCGTCATTCCAACCTTTAAAAACCAAGTTTAGGGCCCCCCTCCAATTCAAATCTCACTCTCTCTAAATCCGTCACATCCATTTCTTCATCTTCTCAAAATTTCCCCTACATTTTCTATCTTTCAAACTTTGAATACTACGTACCCATTCTGTTATAAACGCGCTGCTACGGATCGGGTAATCGACAGAATCAATAAAGCGAGAATACGAAAGCGAGAATCGAAAAACACAAACACACGATTTACGTGGTTCACTAACACGATGTGTTTTAGCTAGTCCACGGGCGAGAGAGAGCCCGATTCACTATATCGAGGAGATTACAGATTATAGAGGTGGATGAGAAGTATTTATAGTACTTCTCCCTGTGGGTCTAAACCTAATCCAATCTGGCAAAGGAAACGGTTACAGACCGGGCAGCGAGACCCCCCGACTACCAGTCGTAGTGGCTGATAGTCCGATTCAAGTCACATCAACAAATCTCCACCTTGACTTGAATCCTCTTCCTCTGAAATCTCTGATGTACTTTGCTACTTCTCTCTCTCCCGCCATAAATGCCCCGCAGGGCAGAGTCACCCACTCAAGACATTCAGCAAGCCCAAGCAATGTTGGAACTTGCCATGTGGAAACGGCTTCGTGAACATATCAGCAAGATTATCCGCGGTGCCAACCTTCTTCACCTTAATCCTCTTCTCTGTCCTCAATAAATGATACCTTACATCGATGTGCTTAGTCCTCTCATGGTGGACTTGATCCTTCGCCAAGCATATTGCACTCAAACTGTCGCAATACACCTCTGCTTGATCATGATGTAGACCCAAATCACCAACCAGTCCCTTCAACCATATCCCCTCCTTAGCAGCTTCTATAAGTGCCATATAATCTACCTCAGTCGTAGACAATGTCACCGCCGACTGCAAAGTTGACTTCCAGCTCACTACAGAACTCCCAAGAGTGAATACATAACCGGTCATCGATCTCCTCGTGTCAACATCTCTAGCATAGTCCGAGTCAGAATACCCAGACACCAAGCACTCTGTATCACTTCCGAAGCTAATCCCCACATCAGGTGTACCCTTAAGGTACCGGAAGATCCTCCTCACAGCCTGCCAATGCTCCTTCCCAGGTTGTATCATAAACCTGCTGACAACACTAACAGCATGTGCAAGATCAGGTCTAGTGCATACCATAGCGTACATCAAACTACCTACTGCACTAGCATGTGCAAGATCATTAGTGGAACATGCCTGACATCATTCGCGGTACAAAACAAACTATCATGTGTCCGAATCTTTATGGACCCGATTCCAACAACCTTCCAGACAACTCCATTTGCCATGACCACGTTACCACCATCTATCTGCTCGTAGGTTGTGAACAATCCTTGTTCTAAGACATATGAGATGAGGCTGCAGTATCCAGAAACCACACATCTCCATGATGTGCCTTCTCATCTACAGCCAAGGTGAGATCATCTTTAGAACTGTTGTCCACTTCTGCCACGACAACTGAACCTTGTTTCTTTTGTTGCCCTCTTCTCCTGGGACAGTTGTACTTCCAATGCCCCACTTCCTTACAGTTGTGACAAGCATCACCTAGCTGTGGACCCGATGCCTCACCACCTGTACCAGATCCAGACGCCTTATGCATGATCTCTCTCGTATGAAGAGCAGACCTGACATCCTCCAATGACACAGTTTCTTTAGCGGCAATAAAAGAATCAACGAAATTCTCATATGAACTTGGCAAAGAAACCAGTAGGATTAGGGCAGCATCCTCGTCATCAACTTGAACATCTATATTACGCAGATCCAGCAAAATAGAGTTAAGCTGTTCGAGATGTTCCCTCAAAGGCGTACCTTCTTGCATCCTCAAGCTGAACAACTGTTGCTTGAGATGGAGCTTGTTGGTTAAGGACTTTGTCATATACAGACTCTCCAACTTTAACCACAAGCCCGCTGCAGTCTTCTGAGCAGCGACTTCAATGATGATGTTATCAGACAACGATAGCATGATGGTCGAGTGGGCCTTCTCCTCCAGGGTATTCCACTCATCATCATCGACTGCTGCCTTCTTCTGTTTTGCAGACTACGCCCCCCCACAGCCCTTGCTGTTTTAATAAAGCCTGCATCTTGATCTGCCATATAGCGAAACTGCTCTTCCCCGTGAACTTTTCGATCTCCATGTTCACCGACGTCATTCTTCTAAATCGAAAAACCCTAGCCTGATTTCCAGCCGTGGCTCTGATACCACTTGTTATAAACGCGCTGCTACGGATTGGGAAATCTTCGGAATTGATAAAGTGAGAATACGAAACGAGAATCGAAAAACACAGACACACAATTTACGTGGTCACTAACACGATGTGTGTTAGCTAGTCCACGGGTGAGAGAGAGCCAGTTTCAGTGTTTCACTAAATCGAGAAGATTACATATTACAGAGGAGTATGGGAAGTATTTATAGTACTTCTCCATGTGCGTCTAAACCTAATCCAATCTGACAAAGGAAACGGTTACAGACCAGGCCCAGAACCCGAACCCAAATAACAGCGAGACCCCCCGACTACCAGTCGTAGCGGCTGATAGTCCGATTCAAGTCACATCAACACATCCCCTAACCAACAAAGTCCAGCCAAAAATTTTCCAAGATAAGCAAGCAATACCTCACGCCGGTCATCATTGCCGCCTCGACGCCGCAACTCCCCTTGTATTTTCTTCAAATTCTTATGCTATATTTGAGTTTGATTCATTCCAATTAAGTATCTTTGATCTTTAGATTATATTAGGGGATTGAAAACAGATTATTGAGCTTCAATTGAACACAGAGTATTGAGTGTTCGGTTTCTTCTTGCACTCCTTATTCTTTCTCCATGGGTATCGGTTTGAGTTTGGATTCAGATTGAAGTGATCGAGCAGTCAATATTTCTTACCAGATTCTTCGTGAACAGTGTACCCAATTTTTTTAAGGAACCGTGAATTCAATTTTTGGTAATTTTTGTGAACTTGTAGTTTAATAATTATAATAATTAGGAGATTGAACACTTACTATTGAGCTTCAATTGATAATTATAGGCAAAATACACTTGTGTAGCCAAAACTTTCACGTTTGTGCCACTTATAAACACTTTTGGCAAAATACCACTTATAGCCACTTCCGTTTGTGAGTGGACAAACGGACAGGCTTACGTGGCCTGTACTTATTTCCCCTTTCTTTCTAATTGTACACGTGGATAATAAATAATTTAAAAAAAAGCAAAAAACCAAAACCCCTCATTGACCCACCTACCTTATCCTTTGTCTTCTCGTGTGGATTTAACTTTAAAAAGTACAAAATACAAAAAAATAAAAAATCTCCTCATCTTCTCCGATGCCCTGTCTCTCTAGGTTCGGCGGCGACTAGCAGCCACCTCTCCTTCTCTTCGCCTTCTGTCACAGTCCTCGACCTGAAGGAGACCATCTAGTCTCTGCTCGGTGTCCCCGTCGCAGAACAGAGGTTGTTCCATAAAGGCGGCAACGAGCTCTTAAGGACCAGTCGATCCAATCGTGGAAGCTGGAAGTAGAGAAGAAGAATCATGCTCCTCCTTCGAAGACCACAACCGCAATTCGGCCTCTAGAAGAATCGTGCTTGTTTGTGCTCTCCCTGCAAGTTCGCCATTAAGGTTTCGAGATCTGGGTGGCGATTGTTATTCCGCGATGAGTTACGGATCGACAGGAAAACAAAAAGCTTTTGCTAGCGCATTCGCTTCAATTGATTATGATTCTCACTCCCAGAGAACATCCACTGCTGCTGATCGAAGGAGAGGGAGAGACTAGAGAAAGCCTCTCTTTTTTATTGCAAATTGCTGCAGGGAGGAGAGTTTAGGGATTTGCGGTGGAGGAGGAAGCAAGATTTCTGAATCTCAACCCATATCTGCACCGCCGCCGAAAATCATGTTATCCGCTTCTGCCCTTCTCGTTTATTTCTCAATCGCAACCCCTCTCTCCCACAGAAACACACTCGTCGGAGCTTACCACACTTCCGCTCGCTTTTTCTCTTGGTAGCAGAGGATCGACGAGCAGCGACAGGGCGAAAGGCGAAAGCCTAGTCCATGGAATAGTAGCTCTGCTATCGGGAAATATGCAAAGAACCACACCGACGAAGATGGTGATGGCGAAGAGGAGAGGATGAAGTAGATCGAAATAATGAAGAAGCAACCCATGATTCAACACTGGGGTCGCCGATTGACCAACAGAGCCAAATCACTCTGTTCCGAAAAATCCGGCAGCAGGAGCCGTTGTGTGTGAACCCAGCATATCCCAGAGATCTCCCCAATCGTCGGCGGCCGGTCTCCAGGGACTTGAAAGCGATGCAAGGAATTTGGTGGAAGCTTCAATAGGCGGCGAGCAGGAAAAATCCTAAAATTGAATTTGGGGAGCAGAAGAAAATTGGGGAAAGCAGCGGGTCAAGTCGAGTATATGAGGTGGATTTGTTTTAATAATTAAAAATATGACGTGTCACCTACGTGGCGAATGTGGCTGAATTGTCGCTGACGTGTGCGATGATTTGGCATCCTAGTCAGCCTAACGTTAAACTAACTGACGGATTCTCTAACACCATTTAAGTTTGTAACGGAAATGGCTATATTTGGCACAAAAGTTTCAAAATTCTGGCTATAATTGGTATTTCTCCAAAAGTGGCTATAAGTGGCACAAGTGCGAAAGTTTTGGCTATACAAGTGTAATTTGCCATAATTCTATGATTATATTGCATTGCTTGTTATTCTTCCTATTTTGACAATGCAATTTTAAGCTCTGTATAGCACAGTTGGATGCTTTATGAATTGTTGATGATAACTATTATGTGATGATATATGGATGCTTGCTCATTTTGATATATGATAAATTTGATGGATTGATGAACTTTAGCAATGTTCATTGCCAATAGTGAAAGATTTTCATTCGAGAGTGTGCATGGCAGATCAAGGAGACATAGTGCACATAGCCAATAGGAAGTTGACATCCTAAATTAAGGACATGGCTGAAGATTCAGAGGATGAGAAGCTCGAGGTTAATGATCCACCAGTGGTGCATCTTCATCGGTTACTTCAGTTTCCACCAGGCACAAAGAAGAGGAAGATTGAAAAGTGGGAAGGAGCTCAAGTGGAGACCCACCAGTGGTGCATTTTCATTGCAAAAAATGTGTTTTTATAACTAATAAGTGCACTAATTACCATAATTAAACAAAAATTTTGATTGAACATAGTTTATTTATAAATTTAAAGCCTAAATATAATTTATTTCATAATTCTATAATTAATAAGCATAATGAACTAATTACTCTTAAACATGATTCAATTATAGATTTACTCACTAAAAATAATTTATTTCTAAATTCTATAATCAATAAGAGTAATAAAATAGTTAACACAATTAAGATTAATTCTTTTCTAAATTTAAACCATAAACATAATTTATTTATAAATTATTACAGTTAATAATTATAATAAAAATATAAATATACAAAAAATGTATCAAGCGGGAAAAAAAGAGGGGTCTATATAATGCTGGGCTGAAAAATTGGCCCACTGCAGTGGGCCAATTTTTTTCTCTCTGTCTCTGGAGAGCTCCCTGTTTGTCCTCTCATTGCCTGGCAGTGGTGACGTTTCAGTTCCCCACTGGTTTTGCTCTTTTGAATCACTGTGACCCCCCCTGTTTCTATTCCATTTCTTCTTTTCGTTGGGCTAGATCTTCCATTGAGTCTCATGATCTTGTCCTCTTCTTGGTATACTAGGTTGTATCCCTTCCCTGATTTTGTGTTTCGTCTGGGGACCCTGCAAGTGTGACTCTTCGTCTCCCCCTGAAAATGGAAGAAGAGTTAGCGTTGAAGCTATCTGGAGTTGACCTTACTGAAGATGAAGAAACTACAATAAGCCTCGGAGATAGTGTCATGAATGTAGGTGTGGAAGAGGATATAAAGGAACTTGGAGTAGTGGGAAAGCTTATATCAGGAACCCTTCCTCCTACAAAATTTCTGAGAAGAATCCTATGTGCATCCTAGAGATTAAGGAAAGAATTTGACTTAAGGGTTACAAAAGAAAGCAAGCTGAAGATCCAACTCTATTGTTATGAAGACAAGAATAAGATTCTGTATGGCGGCCTGTGGCATCTTGAAAGACAACTCCTGGTCTTTAAGGAAGTCCCCCCTGATCTAGAAATAGACAACATTGACTTCTCGAAAGCAGACTTCTGGCTATGAATAAGAAAGCTTCCCCTGAAGCTCAGGAACCTACAGATGGTGGAAAAGATTGGTAAGATGTTTGTATTAGGGATAAGTAGTCTTATCCGTGTTAGTTTTGTATTCCTTGTATGATAAGTAGTCTATTACCTTGTCCTTGTTGTATACTCTTACTCTCTTGTAATCCTTGGGTTATAAATACCCTCAGTTGGTTAATGATACATACACATCATTCATACAAATCTTACATGGTATCAGAGCTGGTTGCTCACACTTAGGTTTTTTTCGAGCCTCTACGAGATCGACGCCACATTCAGCGTCTCTCTACTCGCTGCTCCCTCGTCTTTGTCGCTTGCTCTCTCTGACGCTTCTGACGCCTCCGCTGATGCTGCTGCTTTGGTCACGTTCAACCCTGCAGCCTCTCTCCCGTTGAAGCTCACGGCCAGCAACTTTCCGTCCTGGCGTGCGCAACTTATGTCTCTTCTGGTTGGCCTTGATTTGGTTGGTTATCTCGATGGTTCGGTGGTTGCTCCAGTTTCTACGGTCACGACCGATGGTGTCACTACTCGTAACCCTGCTTATCAACACTGGTGTCGGCAGGACCAGTTGCTTCTCAATGGCATTTTTGCCTTGGTATCTGAAGGGGTGTTGCCCTTCATAACCTCGTCACCCACGTCCTGTGCTGCCTAGGCCACTCTCCAGCGTCTATACGCTGGCTCTTCTCAATCTCGTATTATGACGCTTCGTGATCAGTTGTTTGGTGATAAGAAGGGCGACCGCGATGTCACCGCTTATGTTCACTCTCTTCTCGGAAGTGCTACTAAGCTAGCTCTTGCTGGTGCTCCGGTGTCTAATGCGGAGCTCGTCACTGTCTGCTTGCGAGGTCTTGGTCCTGACTATCGAGGATTCTCTACTGGGATTAGGGCTCGCGATGTCATCCCTTCGCTCGAGGACCTCCTTGATCACCTTGTTGTTCTTGAGGCTGACATCTGTGTTGCTCGTCCTTCGACTGATCAACCGGCTACTGCCTTTGCAACCACTCGTGGTCGTGGTCGCGGCCGTCGCGGCGGTTAGCCTGGTTGTGGTTCCGGTCGCTCCTCTTACTCACCCGTCGGTTGGGACTCGCCTCGTGAAGATGATGATGGTCGCCGCACCTCGTGTCTCGTCTGCCAATTCTGTGAAAAGCCAGGGCATTCGGCTTGTACGTGTTTTCAGCTCTTCCCCAATAAACGTTCGCAGAAGAACAACACTACGGCTCCATCTCGTCCTCGGCCTTCTTCTTCGACCGACGACTCGTGGCTTCTGGATACTGCTGCCACTCATCATGTCACACCTGATCTTGGCAATCTTGGGCTCTATTCGGATTATAATGGTCCGGATGAGGTTTATCTCGGCGATGGTACAGGTTTGGCCATTACACACATTGGCTCATCTTTCTTACCTACATCTACTGTTCGCCTTGCTCTTCGTGACATTCTTTGTGTTCCTGGTATCCGCAAACGACTGATTTCTGTTGCTAAGCTTTGTCGTACTAATCCTGTCTAGGTGGAATTTTTTGCCAATTCTTTTGTTGTGAAGGATCTAAGAACGGGGGCGGCTCTGCTGACCGGAAGGAACAATGGTGATACGTATGCGCTTGAGGGTGGCTCTGGCGCTGCTCGTCTTACTCTTTTAACTACTCGCAACACATCGGATCTCTGGCACTGTCGTCTTGGTCATCCTTCATCTCGTGCTTTTTCTAGTCTCATTCGTACTTATTTGCTTCCTGTTGTTAAGTCTTCATCTTTATCTCATTGTAATTCGTGTCTTTCGTCCAAGAGTCATAAATTGCCGTTTGGCCAGTCTAGTTTGTCTAGCTCGCGTTCGTTTGATTTGATTTTTTCTGACGTTTGGGGTCATGCGCCCTTGTCCTCTATTGATGGTTATTCATATTATCTTGTTCTTGTGGATCACTTTACTCGTTATACCTGGATCTATCCTCTTCGTTACAAATCTGATGTGTTGCCTTTTTTGTTTCTTTCAAGCGTCTGGTTGAAAACTATTTTTCCACCACCATTCGTCGTCTTTACACGGATGGTGGGGGCGAATTTCAAAAGCTGCGTCATGAGTTGACTGCCCATGGCATCACTCGCCTTTTAACTCCACCCTATACGCCGCATTACAATGGCCTTTCTGAACATAAGCATTGACATATTGTCGAAACTGGGCTTACCCTCCTACATCGTGCTCGTCTCCTTCTTGCTTACTGATCCTATGCATTTTCGACTGCCGTGTACCTTATAAATCGTCTTCCCTCGTCCTCTCTTCGTGGTCAAGTGCCTTTCACTGTTCTGTTTAATGAGTCTCCTAACTATTCCAAGCTTCATGTTTTTGGTTGTTTGTGTTATCCCTGGCTACGTCCATATTCAGCTCATAAACTCGAGGCTCGTTCTCGGCCTTGTGTGTTCCTTGGTTATTCTCATCAGCAGAGTGCTTACCGTTGTCTTGATCCGGTGTCTCATCGTGTGTTTTTGTCCCGACACGTTGTCTTTGTTGAAATCTCTTTTCCAGATCTTGGTTCACCGTCTACTCCTCCACCGTCAAGCTCTTCCTCCTCGGTGTCTAGTTGGCTCACTGCTTGTCTACCACCGGTTACTCTTCTTCGTTCGCCGGCCACTCCCCACGCTCCCTCTTCCGCGTCCCAGCAGCAGTCGTCCCTCCCTCCTCACACATATACCGCGACGGATTCCTCTGTGGATCCTAGTTCGACCACTATGCCATCTCGGCAGGCTACCTCTCGTCCACCACCTGCTTCGCATAACATGGTCACTCGGGGTAAGAATAATATTCGCAAACATAATCCTAAGTTTGCTAATTGTACCGCGTTGCAGGCATCCTCTCTTCCTCTGCTTGAGCCGAGCTCTGTTAAGGAGGCCCTTCGCTATCCTGAGTGGCGCCAGGCCATGATTGCTAAAAATGATGCATTATATGCAAATCATACTTGGGACTTGGTCCCTTGAAAACCCCACTTCAATGTTGTTGGGTCTCATTGGGTTTGGCCTGTCAAACATAATCTGGATGGCTCTATCGAGCGGTCCAAAGCTCGTGTTGTTGCTAAGGGCTTTCATCAACGTCCAGGGGTTGATTTTCATGAGACATTCAGTCCTGTATTGAAGCCAGTTACCATTCGGACTGTCTTTGCCATTGCTCTTTCACATTCCTGGCTGATTTTCCAGTTTGATGTTCATAATGCATTCCTTCAAGGTCCTCTTCAGGAAGAGGTTTATATGGCTCAACCTCCCGGCTTCCATGATCCCAAGTTTCCCCATCATGTTTGCCATCTGCGTCGTGCTATTTATGGACTTTGTCAAGCCCCTCGTGCCTGGTATGATGCCCTGAGTTCTTTTCTTCTTCGTTGTGGGTTTGTGAAGACACATTCCGACGCGTCCTTGTTTGTCTATCGGCGTGATGGGGTCCTTGCTTATTTTCTTATGTATGTTGATGATCTTCTTCTTACTGGCAACAACTCGTCCTTCCTGGCATCCTTCAGGAAGCAACTGGCGGCTCAATTCTCTCTTAAGCATCTTGGTTATGTCAATTACTTTCTGGGTATTGAGATCATTCTTACTACTCATGGTTATCTCCTGTCCCAGATGCATGACGCGAAGTTGAGTTCCACACCTCTCGCATCCACTGCTCACCTCAGTGTCTCTGACGGTTCCAAGCCAGTTGATGCCACCCTTTATTGCCAGGCCATTGGGGTGCTCCAGTATCTCGTTACCACTCGTCCCGATGTTGCATTTTCAGTCAATTGCCTTTCTCAGTTCATGCATGCACCTACGGCAGTGCATTGGCATTACGTCAATCGCCTTTTTCTTTATGTGGCTGGGACTCGCACTTTAAGTCTCTGCATCAGTCGACACCGCTCGCCTCTTCAGCTTCGTGTATTCTCTGACTCTGACTGGGCTGGTGATCCTGATGACCGCACTTCCACCTCTGGCTTTTTGGTTTATCTTGGTGATACGCTTATCTCGTGGAAGTCTAAAAAGCAACGCACTGTTGCTCGCTCTAGCACTGAGGCTGAGTATCGTGTGCTAGCTCTAGCCACGTTAGAGGTTCAGTGGGTTCGTAATCTCTTATCCGAGCTTCATCAACCTCTTTCGTCGGCCCCGACCCTCTACTGTGATAATTTGGGAGCAGTTCACTTCAGCTCGAATCTAGTCTTTCATTCGCGCATGAAGCATCTTGCGTTGGATTATCATTTCGTGCGTCAGTTGGTCAAGACTAAGCAGCTTGTTTTTTGTCATCTTCCCAACGCGTCACAACTTGCGGATATCCTCACCAAGCCATTGCCGCGTACTCGATTTCATCTACTACGGTCCAAGCTGGGGCTAGCTGACGCCGCCTCCTTATTCGTGTTAGTTTTGTATTCCTTGTATGATAAGTAGTTTATTACCTTGTCCTTGTTGTATAATCTTACACTCTTGTAATCCTTGGGTTTTAAATACCCTCAGTTGGTTAATGATACATACACATCATTCATACAAACCTTATAGTTTGGAGACTTCATAAGATGGGACAAACTACATTCTGGTGTCCATAGTGAGTATATGAGAATCTGGGTCTCTATTTCCATTTCGAAGCCACTGAGAAGAGTGGTGAAACTTCAAGGAAACGGTGGTCCTATTTCTTACAAGGTGGGATATGAAAGACTCCCTACACATTGTTTTGGATGTGGTATTTTGGGTCATCTCAAGAAAGCCTGCAATAAAAGGGTGGAATTGGTAGCGAATAAGGAGGATCCATATGGAATATGGCTTAGAGCTGACTCGCCCTTGAAAAGAATTCTGATGAAGGAGAAAGGTAAAACACAACAACTAGCTAGGCTGTGGGAAGAAGTGAAAGCTGCGAAAACTCTACAAGTGGAGAAGGAAGATGCAAAAAAGAAGGCAGAAGAGGGTGGACGAATGACTGAGAATCTCTCTAAGGATCTACAAACATCACAGGTGCAAGATAATGACGTAGGTAAAGAACTGCAATTGAGGAAATCAGGGGGCGACTGCTTTGAAGGGGAAGGAGCTTGCAGACCTATCGAAGCAGAGGCGAGAGCAATCGTCTTGGGTCTCCGGGAGGCAAATTGGAAAGGGTTAAGCCCTCTTATTGTGGAATCTGACTGCCAAATGCTAATTCGAAAGTTGAGGAAGAGGGAGGGGGACCGGACTGAACTAGAACTTGGCTGAAGTAAATGCAAGTTTGTCTGGGATTCAGGTTGAGTGGAATTTTACCCCTGGGAAGAACAATGTTGTTGCTCACTGGTTGGCTCGCTCCTTAGGAGTTTTGGATCGCCAAATTGTTTGGGAGGATAACCCACCGATCTCTTTGTTGTGTCACCTTGAGGCCGATTTGGGTCGGGCTTCACTGGGCCCAGTGTAACCTTTTTCAATTAATATGAATTTAGGTTCCGTAAAAAAAAAATTAGCGGTCGATATCGGGCGGGGAGGAAGAATTCGTTCGACGAGGACCTGGATGGGCGGAAGATTTTCGACGGTTGTTTCTGAGTTTTCGGGCCCGCCAGATTTCGGTCGTTCTTTTTTTTTTTTTTTTTTTTGCTTCCTGGCCCAATAATCTGCCACATCTTATACTCTCTTTTCCCATTGAGTTTTCAGCCAAACATCCACTTTTAGATTTTTGGAAGTTGGAAGAGTTGGATATTTGTTAGAAGTTATTAAAAACTTATTGGGTAAATACAATTTAATATCCAAATCTTTTATTTTAAACAATATAATAGCAAAATCTTTTCGAAAACAATCTAATATCCAAATCGTCAACTTTCTGTCTGTTTGACCGTTAGTTGACACTTCAAAAAAGTTCGAAGTACGACACTTCATCAATATCCATCGATATCTTCTCTGAAAAACCACCAATATATCGTAGTTTCAAACCGGAGAAGTCCATGACTCCACCATGATGGTATAGAATACCTAAATATTCAGTCATCTGCAATGCCAAAACAAGAAACAAAGTTGTATTGTGACAATTTCATCTAAACAAAGCTTTTTTGAAGTGTCAACTGACGGTCAAACGAACGGAAAGTTGACGATTTGGATATTAAATTGTTTTCGAAAAGATTTGGCTATTATATTGTTTAAAATGAAAAGTTTGGATATTAAATTGTATTTACCCAAACTTATTCATTGTAGCCGTTATTAAATAAACTTGACTTAGTGGTATAATTTTAAAATTCGCAACAAATAGTAATGAAAGGGTTGACGGAAAATAGTATGTCCCTATATTTTTCAAACAATCGTACTATTTTTACACAGTAGAAAATCTCATGCATATTGGTGATGGTGGAAACGTGCTACATCCGGGGAAAAAAAAACCCGTAGAAAGATAAGCGAGCATAAGCTAGCAGTAGAGCAAAGCAAAAGGCGAAGTAGTAATTTGAATTTGATGGGGATAATGTTTCCATGGAACATGCAACTCGTTCCTTTTGCATCACAATGTGAAAGAAGGGAAAACAGAATTCATAGCTGACACCCAAATTTTTGGTGGGTTTTCTTTTAATTAATTATTTAAGCACCGCAATCAATTCCATGTGGCCTGGCCGAAGTAGGAAAAAATCCTAAAATACTCTAATTATTAAAAAAAATTCTCAAAATACAGTACTTATAAACTTATTTCCCAAAATACAGCAGTTTCAACATCACTGTTGTAGACCAAGACAGTGATTGCAATCACCGTTTTTGACCAAAACGGTGATAGCATCATCGCTTTCAACCAAAACAGTGATGCTATCACCGTTTTGGACAAAAACGGTGATGCTATCATCGCTGTGGACCAAAACAGTGATCCAATCCCCGCTTTGATAAACAACGGGTATTATACGACCGTTGATAAGAGACGCGGTGAAGAGATCTTCACCGTTGGATTGAAAAGCGGTGAATAGGCGCGGATCGCTGACATGTACGCGCGCGGGCACTTCACCGTTAATGACTAAAGCGGTGATAGCCCCACTTTCCACGTCACCGATCCGCCCCACCCGCGCCTTCACCGCTGCCGTTCGATGCAGTGAGGCGCGGATTGTGGTTTTTCTCCACGATCCGACGCCTCACATGGTGCCACGTCACCGATCCAGGCCATCACCGCGTTTGTTGGACGCAGTGACTTCACTGTGTTTCTTTGACGCGGTGATTAATGCACAAGACTTTTCCAGCGCCCAAACACTATAAATACCCCTCCCCCCTTCATTCCAAACCACACCACCATTTTATACTTCTTTCTCCCTCCATTATTTCACTCTAGTTTCGTTCTAAGTATGCTCTGTGGTTGCGGCTAAGTCCGATCTTCCGCATCAGAAAGAATTACTAGAGTTTTTGTTTTGTCGATACTCTCGCTAGCTTTTCGGCAAAAAATGGACGAAGAGGCTTTGAGAGTACGTAAATTAATTTTATTCTTTTGTGATTTTTTTTTACATGGGTGCTAAAATTTAAATTGATTTGATTTCATATTTTTTTATAGATAGGTGCTGAGATATACGACCCTCGATTGTATATCGATCCTGGCGCAAGGGATCGAAGGTATTTAACCGGGCAAGATCAACATCGCTCCCGTTCAATTTGGAACAATAATCCGGTAGACACACTAAAATTATTTCAATAGTTTTAAAGTTTTAATTTTGCTTTCTATTGACTGACAATATTGTGTTTTTTGTTTTGTAGGAATCACTTATTCCCATCAGTCATCGAGGGACATGTCGATTGCCCCATTGGCATGATCGACTGCAACCCCAACTAGAGAGGATGGGATTGCACATGCTGAGGCACTTTATGAGGCTTGATATTGACAACGATCTGCTGACGGCATTGGCAGAGCGATGGTGCCCCGAGCTGCATACCTTCCACTTTCCCGTGGGTGAAATGACGATCACCCTCAAAGATGTTGCCATCCTCACCGGGCTCCCGATCACCAGAGATGCCATCATCGACAACTCGAAAAAACCGGAAGATGGTTGGGGGTCGTTGATTCAAGAGCGTTTGGGGTTCAACATGCCGACCACCACGCCCGTCGACGTGGTTGGGCATCCACCACTGAATGCGGGGCAAGTATCGGTCCCGTGGCTTGTTGACCACATCCAAATGGAGGTTAATATAGGCCCGGACACTCCTGAAGATCAGGTGGAGCGGTATGCACGTGTCTACCTAATTGGCTTGGTTGGTGGGTTTCTGTTCCCCGACAAGTCAAACCGGTGGATACAAGGCATGTGGTTAAATATGCTCCTCGGTGACTGGGACAAGATCGGGAAAAAAAGTTGGGGGTTGGCCGTCTTGGCTGGGATCTACCGAGAGTTGTGTACTTGCTCGAGGTTGGGAGCGAAACAAGCTGGTGGTGCGATGTTCATACTCCAACTCTGGGCATGGGAGCATCTTCCGTTTTTAGCACCTCGAGACCCTCGGGAATTCTGGTTGCCAGATGATGAGCTACGATTTGTAGCAAATCCCCCATATGGTTTCAAGTAAGTTTAATTTAAGTTTAATTTAAGTTTAATTTATTTTAGATATGCAATGGTAGTATTTTATTGAATTTAGATTTATTCCAAGTAAGCGAATTTAGTGACATTTTAAGTCTACAGTTATAGTATTTTAGTGAACTTAGATATCTTTCAAGTAAGAAAATTTAGTGACATTTTAGGTATGTAATTATAGTATTTTAGTGAATTTAGATATCTTCCAAGTTAGCAAAATTAGATTTATTCTAACCAAATCATATTTAGCTAATTTAGATTATTGCCAACTAAGGAATTTTAGTTCAATTTAGATGCTTCCATACAATCATACTTAACAAGTAAACATCTATGCCATAAAAATTGCTTATATACGTACTTTTGCTTAATTAGTTGGATCGGAGCAAATACAAACGACCACCAGCCCGAACACTCTTTGTTGTTTTATCGTGCTGAATTTGATAAGCCTTGGTGGAACCAGGTAAAAATATAAAATTTCATCATTTTCAATTTTTTAGGTGGAGTGGATATAATTTGTACTGATTCCATGAACTATAATGATTGTAGGCGGTATGGGATCCATATCCAAATGAAGTGGTTGAGTTGCATCGTCTTAGACATCCCGAGGATCAAGAGACATGGTTGTGCAAGGTGCCCTTAATCTGCTTCCACCTGGTGGAATGGCACCTGCCCGATCGATCTTTGAGGCAATATCGATTGGAGCAACCAATTCCAGCATCCCCACCTCAAGGGTTCAGGGAGCTCCACGCCATTGACCTACGCTACACCAAAAAGGATTGGGTCAAGAAGCATGAATTCTACATCAACATATGGGAGAATAGAAATCAGTGGGTGGTCCAAGGGTTGCCGGAGACGAGGCCAATGGGGTACCACGATGGCTACATGCGGTGGTATCGAAATTTCACGCTAAGATGGGTGTCAAAGCAAGGTGCTGTTTGGGGCGCAGTGGTAAGTGAATTCCATTTTGTCCTCTTTGACTAAATTTTTTGTAGTATGATTACATGCCTATATTAGCTAGAATCTTAATTAACATTATTAGATTTAAGGATGCCTCTTTGTCTTAATGTTAGTTAATTTTGTACAACAATTTATTAGGTTGACGGTTTGGAACATGCCAAGCACACTGTCGAGAGTGCACCCACCATGGATGAGCGGAAGACATCTTTTTTGCGCAGGCTTTTCAACAACCTGCTCTGTTGTACCCGAGAGCAAAGGGGGGATGTCGTATTATACCCTCCAATGCCTGCACCGGCCCGACCTTCATTCCGTGATGATGAGAGGATCGTGCCCCCACAAGAGCCCCCACGGAGGAGCAGAAGAAGGGTGAGAGAAAACATTGAAGAGCTTCGTCCGTCTCAACAAACTCAACTTCCTGAACCATGGCCACATTGTGAGTGGGCAACTAGTATTGAGGGCACCGGAGGGTCGTCAAGCTATGCCCCGACTCAGGAACATGACATGTTCACCCAAGGCACCCCTCACTTCCACCATCAACAACAAACTGCTCAGTATCAGACCCCGCAACAACAACACACATCATCGACTTTCCACCACGCTTCTGGTTCATCTCAGCCATATCAACCCCCACCACCTGTCTACACTTCGGTGGGTGGTCGGGTTAAGAGGAATCCGCGAGCAGTTGTCCAACGGGCTCGTGAAGAAGGAGGAGGTAGACAAGGCCGAAGAAGGGGTCGAGGAGGTCATGGAGGAAGAGGAAGAGGAAGAGAAGGGGAAGTGGAGGGAAATGAAGACAACCAGTGAACTATCTATGTCGTCTTAATTTGGTTTGGGATTGTGTTGTTTTCCATGAACTATCTATGTCGTCTTAATTTGGTTTGAGATTGTGTTGTTTTCCATTAACTATCTATGTCGTCTTAATTTGGTTTGGGATTGTGTTGTTTTCCATGAACTATCTATGTCGTCTTAATTTAGTTTGGGATTGTGTTGTTTTACCCCCCATGTTGTACCAAAGTAAACAACAGACACCCTTCATTACAATCACTCAACAAGATTAAAAAAAGAAGTCCAACTTAAACATCACAACAACGAAAATGACAAGGAAGTGAACAACAGAGCACTCAAGGTTGGTTCGGAATTGGCCCCGAATCTTGCTCTAGAGGTGGACCTGGGCAATGCCTCTTGTCATGACCCGGTTGTCTGCACTTTGAGCAACGCTTTGGACCTCGTCGGGCACGTTGTGATTGATCCATTTCATTGTGAATCCTTTCGGTCCTAGGACGACCTTTGGTGCGCTTTAAGTGCAACGGTGGGATAATCAACTTCCCATTGTCTACAGGCCAATAAGCTTCATCCGGCAGGGGGCTGAAACTTGACGAGTAGGAGTTCCTGATCGCCTGTTCCGTGTAGTAAGGACTAACCAAACTGTAAGCGCTGAGGGTTATCGACTTAGCTACTGTCATTGCACGATTATGCCCACGTCTTCCTCCACCCCATATACCTGTTTGCACAGCAAAAACACCTTCATTGCGGTTGAACAGAACAACTCTGTGCTTACTTGATTTCTCTTCGATCTTCTGCATGCCATCAAATATATGATGTGCTATTGAATGACCAGCACGCTCCCTCCCTATAGCGAGCTCCCGTCTCTTCACAAACCACTCGTTTACTTTCCAGTATGTCATCTCCACTAGGACAGATACAGCCATTTCCCTAATGCCCTTGTAGACTCCATTTATGCTCTCCCCATGGTTGGTAGTTGCAATGCCGAATCTAGCCTCGTTGTCCATGTGAAGTGTCCACATGTGCAGATCTTGACCTTCTGCCCATATTCCTCCCGCCCGGTGTATATGACGGATCGTCTTCATCTTCTGCTCGTACTTTTTTGGTTGATGTGCAACCGCTACAAGACCGAAGAATAAATAATTAAGCCATAAGAAATTTCATTTCAATAATAAACCATGAAGAAGCACTGAATTACATTACTACCTGCACTCCATAATTGATCTCTTATGTCTTTCTTCTTGCCAAATTTGTGTTGGAAATTGGCAAGGAAGTGACGAATGCACCAGCGCCATGTCCATCCCCATTCGTCGGGAAAACCACCGACGGCGTGTTTAATCCCGGCATGTCGATCCGATATAATTGTAATACCCATTCTTTGTGTGACGTGGGCGTGTAGCTGGTCAAAGAACCATGCCCAACTTAAGTTGTTCTCCCCTTCAACTAATGCAAATGCTAAGGGGAAAATACTTAAATTTCCATCAACCCCAGTTGCAATGAGAAGAGTTCCTTTATACTTCCCAGTAAGAAAAGTTCCATCAACCTGTTAAAAATGAATAATTAGTTAGTAAAAATTTAACTTAGTAAGGTAATGAACTAGTACAATATTTTGAGTCCGTAATATACCTGAATCACAGGCATGCAGAAGGGAAACCCGTCAATGCATGGCTTGAATGTCCAGAACAGACGATGAAACATCAACTCGTTCTGTACTCGAACTTGATCTTCAGTTTGCACGTTGTTGTACCACGGCACGAAAACCGTCCCAGGGTTGGACTCCTCCATTGCAGACATTAGTCGAGGGAGTAAAGCATACGAGTCATCCCAATCACCGTAGACCTCAGCCATGGCCTTCTGCTTCCCATGCCATGCCTTCTTATACCTTATGGTGTAGGAATGTCGATCCTTCACCTCGGCCATAATAGCTATTATCTTGATATCTGGTTGTGCCTCGATTAGGTGCTTAATGGTTCTCGCCACCTTTTTTGCTTTAAGTTGCCGGTGATCCTGTGAAAGTATGGTTGAGGAGCATCTGTGGTTGTTCTCTACTGTTCGCATGACCTAGACGCCCTTTCTCTTCATATATGCAGCCCGAAGTTGCCACATACAACCCTCTCCAGCATTCTTACAAATGACATGCAGTTGTTTGGTGTCAGAATATTTTACCTTCCATTCGAAGTTACGCCGCATGGCTTCTTCGCTAAAAGCATCTTGCACATCGTCTTTCGAAGTGAACGCCATACCCACTTCCAAATTAGCAGTCGGATTATACACAGGCATGGGCCGAAAGTCAGGGGCATCGTTCTGACCATATAAAAATTGATCAGGAACCTCTGTGTAGTAAGGCGTTGGTGCCTGACGGAACGCCACCTCTTTGTCATCAATATCGTCCATATCTTCCTCCTCACTGATTGATCTCAAATCTTCCTCACTTTCATCGTCACTAGAGGCGAATGGATAGCTCGACTCAGGATGGTCATCGTTACCAGCATAACCAACATCGTCTTCTTGGTCATGCGAAGTACGCCCAGATCGAAGGGTGTTCTCAATGTCAGCCCACTCTGGACCCCAAGCAGGCCATTGATCACCGTCGGGCTGAACGATATTGACGGCAGTCTCAGCATGTTGCGGGTATTCTTCCCACCCAACACCTCCTTCATAACTACCTCCTCCGTAGTTGCTTGAAGTACCACCCCAGCCATACCCTCCTGCAGAAGTACCTCCTCCGTAGTTACTTGAACTACCACCCCAGCCATACCCCCCCTGCAAAACCATTATCACAAGAATACTGGTGAGAATGAGTTTCACCGACCGGCTCGGTCTCGACATACACCTCTGCAAGCCGCACCTCGTTGTCAGATAGGAACTGTATGCATCATGTTCACCGAGTCATCATCATTTATGACAACTTTTTCGTACATGATTCCGCCAGCACTCATGTTTGGATAACAGTAAGCAATTTGACCAACTCTCCTTTGCCCGCCCGTACAAGTCCTTTCTGCACAAATGTCATGGAGTTCTTGCCACGAGAATCTCGACTCAATTTTTAGCATAGTGGATTCGCCATTTTCATAGTCGATCCCAATGTTCGAGTTTGTCACCCGATCATTCCACCGAATAATAAGCCGAAACTTCTTAAATTTACCCATGTCTGCAATTTATAATAATTAAGTATAGTATATAATTAGTACATTAGGGATACAAAAGCAATATCATCCAAACCCATAAACAAACGCATGTAATTGATCTATCATGAGAAAACTAAGCAAATTCATCTAAATTCATAACTAACTAACTAACATCTATCATATCATAATTAATCTAAATATATCATAACATATTTTCCAATAACCGCAATTCACTAAATACAGACATATAATTACTAACACATCAACATGTAAACAATACATAATTATAACATACCGACTCTCGATCTATCATGAGAAAACTAAACAAATTCATCTAAATTCAGTACTAACTAACTAACATCTATCATATCATAATTAATCTAATTATATCATAATATATTTTCCAATAACCGCAATTCACTAAATACAGACATATAATTACTAACACATCAACATGTAAACAATACATAATTATAACATACCGACTCCCGATCTATCATGAGAAAACTAAACAAATTCATCTAAATTCAGCACTAACTAACTAACATCTATCATATCATAATTAATCTAAATATATCATAACATATTTTCCAATAACCGCAATTCACTAAATACATACATATAAATTACTAACACATCAACATGTAAACATTACATAATTATAACATACCGAATCCCGACGAGTTTCTTGAGCAGTAAACCAACTCCAAACCAGCTGAGAAAATGACTAATAAAACGACTAATAAAACACTAATTTTTGTACTAATTTGCTGTAAGGTAGAAAGAGGGGAAGTGGTGGTCGGTATTTATAGGAAAAAACGGCAGCTATCACCGCTGTGGACAATTGCGGTGAACACATTACTGCTTTTGTCCAAAGCGGTGATAGCTAGGTCGCTATGACCTAATTTCCCACCTATCAGGGCTCTAAAACGTGGTCAATTATCACCGCTTTAATCCATGGCGATGATGTGATCGTTTTTGTCGACGGCGATGATAAGGTCTACTATCACTGTTTCGCAAAAGCGCGGGGAACACATCATCGCTTTTAACAAAAGCGGGGATAGCATCACCGTTTTAGTCAAAAACGGTGAGAGTATCACTGTTTTGGTCCACAGCGATGATAGCATCACCGTTTTTGTCCAAAACGGTGATAGCATCACTGTTTTGGTTGAAAGCGATGATGCTATCACCGTTTTGGTCAAAAACGGTGATTGCAATCACTGTTTTGGTCTACAACAGTGATGTTGAAACTGCTGTATTTTGGGAAATAAGTTTATAAGTACTGTATTTTGGGAATTTTTTTTTAATAATTAGAGTATTTTGGGATTTTTTCCGCCGAAGTACACCAATTTGGTCTAGTTGGAGAGAGGAAATGACTCCTTCGTTTCATGCAAATGGAAATTCAGATTACGAGCAAGTCAGAGCTAATAAATAACTTCGGGGAAACTGCGAAGTTGCCATAACCAGACACCATTTTTCAAAAAAATCAGAAATACACACCATATTATAAGTACATTACACGTTATTGAAAAAAGGGTCGAAGAGGTTCACGAACTGTCAACAGCAACTCGTACGAGAAAGAGTAAATTCAAACTGCTTGAACGGTTACATCTCACTGTTAGCTTCATGCTTTTCCACCAAGTCATTAATGAGAAGTGGCGCAGGCAGATTTGCGAATGAGGCGGAAGGCTGTCTCAACGCAGGACTTGAACGTATTGGGATCTATGAACCCTTTCTCCGCTGCTACTGATACCCTCAGCTCTCCCATGTAGCTTACTATTGTCGTCTGAACATTCTGCAACCATTGCAAGTCAATAATAATACCAATTTCATCACCTATCTACCATTTTCTTCGTTATTGAATGTTGTATATATATTATCTTTGTTGTCTGAGGTATTTTGTTTTGAAAATCCAAGGTACTAAATTACCTGTGGATTTCCAGAGATCAAAAAGTAGATGCCTTTGATGTGGTGATCAGCCATACTCATTTTCTCCATAGGACCAATCATGTTGGTAATCAGCATGCTCGTGCTCTTCATCACCCTGTACACGTAACCTGCTGCAGCCTGCACCCAGATCCATCCATGTATAAACAAACAAACGACTCCATCTCAGCTCGCTCTTTTTCTCTCTACCTAATTAGTCATTGTAACGAAGAAATATATAGAAAGCATGTATACCTCGGATCCTTTGAGTTTCCTGTAAAGATGGAGGAGTTTGGCGGTGAGGGGAACAGCGAGAGAATGTCGTTTCTTGCGAATGATGGCACTGGCCGCCCTCACGAATTCCAACGCATCATCACTGTCGTTTGAGGTTACAGTAGTGAGCTTGGGGATGGTGACGTGGAGGAAGGAGAAGTGGTTTCCCCATGGGGAATTCGTTTCTTGCTTCACCATCTCCTCAATGGAGTTGTAGCTTCGTAGCATCCTGGTGTTAAGCAGGACTAACGCCGTGGTGTCTGCGCCGTCCGATCCTGGATCCACTCCGTGCATGTACAGTCGCGTTCCCAAGAATACAGCCCCCGTTATCACGTCGTTTACAGTCTGCATGCTCCAAGTACGTTAATATTGTCATCGTAATTCTCAGTCATGTCAGTGGTGTACGATAGTCAGAGTTTTATTGAAAAGACATCCTACAAAGTACGTATACAGTACATATTTCATAATGTCGAAATTATTATAAAATTATATGAATCGTTTAAACTACCAAGATTTCACTTTTTAATGTATATATCACCAAATAATCATTCACAATTTCTGATGTGAAGGTTGGTCAATTGTTTTTATTGAAGAAAATGTTACTTTTGTATTGACAACCGATAGTAGCAAATCAAATATATTTTTTCACATAGGAACTAGTTTTCTTTTCAGACTGTTGTTATCATAATTTTTTTTTATGATTTCCTGTAATAATCCTGACCTCTTATCCAACTTGATAAACCAGAATGCATTAATATAATTATTATTATAAAAATTTAATTCATTCAAAATTAAATTAGCTTATAGAAAATCATATTATCATACCATTCCAAGCTGACTCTTAATCTGTTTGATCTCATCAAGAGAGAACGTCATCGTTGCCGCAGAGATCGGCCGGAGCCCGACCGTCGGATCTCCGGACCGTATCGGCGACAGATCATCTTCCAAAAACCTCGTTTTCGAAAAGTTGAGCCACAAATCCGACGCCGTACTCAAAACCGCCGCCAACACTCTCGACACCGCCGCCCTCTTCCCAGATCCAACATTCCCGTCATCCGACGACGACAGCTTCCGGATTCGGTGGCTGGGCAAAGTGAGGGGGAGAGAAGGATCGTCGGATCGCTTGAAGCAAGAGAGCAGCGCCGCCATCAGGGAGTATCCGTCTCCGATGGCGTGGTGAATCTTGAAGATCACGTTTCCCGCCGCGTTCGGCGTCGGGTACTTCACGAGATGGATCTCCCACAGCGGCTGCGTCTCGGGCAGCTTCTCGGCGGATATCTCCGACAGGTAGTCGTTGAAGCAGCCCTCGTAGTATTCCGGCGACTTGCCTTGTGGGAAAACTGCGGTCTTGATGTGGTCCTTGAGGTTGACTCCCACCCTTTTCCATCGTTTTTCTCCATCCCTCCCTGTGACCTGATCGTACACAATGTAGTAAAAAACGCATTTCCACGTAAAAGCGTGTTGATGACCTAAAAGTATAAAACCGTAAATTTTTAACTACAATAGTTATTAAAACTATGATAATGCGTAGAAGCGTTTAGGTGACCTATAAGCATAAAAACGCAAATTTTTGCACTTTAAAACGTGATTTTGACAACATTGATCTCAACAACAAAAGAGGAAAATAAATTTCAAACCGTAGCAGCACATTGTTGTGTGCTTACAATGACGGAGGAGAAACGAGGGTGGAGGGAGAGGAGGTGGGTGTCGAGAAGGGAAACAAGTTGGTGAGGTGGGATTCTGATGGGTTGTTCGGTTTCCAAAACGGCAAGGATTACGAGGGAAACGGCAGAGCTGTTGAAGTAGAGGCCGTTGGGGCTCACCGGAGGCAGCTGCGGCTCAATCTGGGGTTCCATCGTTACTGTTTTCTGGTTTCTTTCCTCTGGTTAATTAGGGTTATTGGGTGGAGGTGTTTTAGTTCCGACACAAGCTAGAAATGGTTTCCTCTGCATATATAGAGATCAGAATGCTGATGGAGGTAAGAGTAGTGGAGCACTAGTCTTCACCTCTATGATCTGTGTTTTCTTTTTCTTCTTACTTCTTTCGAAGTGAATTGCCCTCTTTCTTTTTTTGGACAAACCTCATCTCTGACTTTACGGTCCAGTATTAAATGCTACTAATGCAAATAGTCAGCAATCACGTTCACACATTTTTCACCCAACATATGCCAAGACGGCCCACGTTCTCAAATCTCACCATTGGTTTATATAAAAGTACTATTTTTTTACGGCTCTTTTAGGGGTCGTTTGCTTCATGGATTTAAAAATGAGGGTTTTGTAATTAAAAAACCCAAGGATTTATTAAGAATTTGAGGCATCATGGATTCGTAACAATCCTTTGTTTGTTGGGATGTTTTTATCATGGATTTAAAGGTGTGGGATTTACTACTTGAATTCAAAAATTACATTACTGCCATTTTCTATACTTTTGACATGTTTATGATATGTACACAAAACAAGGACAAAACTTCAAAATTACCTTACAATCATTTTCTATATGTTTGACATGTTTATGATATGTACACAAAACAAGGACAATACATACTAATAAGCATAATGTTGCCACATGGACAATAATAATAAACGAGAAAATTTCGTTTTAACTTTAAACGTAACATAATCAATTACCAATTCTTTGTCCTCCTTTTCAAAAGTGACATATAACAACATATATTAGAATCGGGAGAACAAAGAATTACACGTTCCATGAAAAGGTCAAAGAAAACTAGAACACAATAAATGATATAAAAAATCTAACTCATGTTTGCACATTAATTGAACGTTTATATTATTCATTTATTGTTAATTATAATAATAGTTAAATTTGAGGGCAACCTTGAAATATTAAAAGTGCATGAGGGTATATGGGTAAAATCTCATCAAGGATTTATGCCATATTCCAAATCCCACATCAACATGTGGGATTTATAAGTCCGTGGGGTCCACGAATTTGGACCATTAAAATCCGTGGGCCCCACGGATTTGGTCTCCAAAAAAGGTGCAAGCAAACAACGGATTGTACCTAAATCCTTGATAGTTGGTTTTTGGTACCAAATCCATGTATCAAATCCTTGAAGCAAACGACCCCTTAGTTATAACCATGCACTCCCATTTTTTCTTTTGGTGACCACTCTGCAATATTAGTGACCAAGAAAGAAATGGTAACTTTCTAATCAATTGATTCTCACGTAGATAAAGAATCATAGAAATTTATGAGCTATTAGGAATAATCTAAACTTAATTGACATGACGCATGGAAGTTTGGGCACGGCCACCTCGTGGTTGAGTCTGATTCGCAACTCGCCATTCAGCTAATTAATGATAGGCATGATCCAGTACACCCTTATGCCACCTTGTTTGCTGCCATTTGCAGGAGAGTTAGTTGTGACTGGCTGGTGCGCATTGCTCATGTATATCGGGAAGGGAGCCGCGAACTGGTTCTTGAAGCACAGTCTCGTCTATCCCTACGGATACATGAGCTTGCACACCAGTTAGCAGGGGTAGTGGCCATCATTTAGGACGATATGCAGGGAGTCTCTTTTGATTGGTGGATTGTTTCCCGCCAGTGTAACTCTTCTTCACCTCACTCCCCCATGTAATTCTTCCTTTTCTTAGCTGTCTCCTCCAGCTATGCAAAAAAAAAAAAAAAAAATTTGACATGACACGTTTTGGAGTTAAATAGAGGAGTTAATATATGTAAGAAGTCAGAAATTAATCGTTCTAAAACTAACTAATTCAAAGATGTCCGGCCTCTCATGAAGCAACTGCAATGCAGGAGATAGGCCTAAAACGAACATTAACTTGTCAGAAAAAAAAAAAAAAGTTCAAATATTGCATAACTTGTCCCTCAAATTGTATAAGATTTTTTTGGTGATCGAGTAGGCAATGTCTCATTTCTCCAATATTTTGATAGTCCATAGTAAGCGAGAAATATTCAGTGGATAATCAAACTTATGTATCGATCATAAATTCTGGATGTTTCATGATCTCTTCTTTGTTAATTTCAAATTCTTCTAACAAAACATATAAATTTGATTTGCAATATAATATTTTTTCCCCGGTAATTCGGGGTGACCTATGGGGTGTGTGTGAGTGCATACTATGTTCCCAACTTTAAAATTAAAATTAAGACATTGAATTTTAAATTAATAGGTAGCATTAATTAGTATAATGTAATTATATAATATAGGTTCACAACTAATTTATTAATTATGTTAAGCAATAAATCATAAATCCTTAACCCTAAATTATAAATTCTAAGTCATAAAATTTAAATCCATAAAACTAAAAATAAAATATATTAGACAAACAAATAAGCATATAAATAAAATATTAAATTTATAATTGTCACCACGCGCCATGATAATTTTCATATTCTGAAAAAAAAATCATCACTAAGTTGTGAATCAAACTTTTTTTATGTACACACATAAATTATTATTCTTAAGTTGGTCACTCAACCAATTCTGAATATAAGGGGAGTCTTAACTTATTCCAATTCGTTGAAGACTTATTTTATTAAAAAGAATAAGTGAAATAAATGGTCATAGAACCTTTTACACGTGGGAGTGAAAATTTTGAATTAAAATCATGGAACAGGAAATCAGATCGTACCGGTCGGTTCAACCGGTAAAATCGGAAGCCGGACCAGAAACGATACGGTAGGCTGGTAGAGGGAATTTTACCGTTTCGGCCGATTTTTGCGGTTTAACCGGCACAACCCGGCATACAGGCCGATTTCTTTCCAACAGGCGGTAGACTAGAATTGAAGGAAACGCCGCCGTTTCAACACTTATAATTAAAAAAAATCACCATTTACGAAAAACCTTAATCTCTAATCGAAGTGAATCGGGAGGGAGCCTTCATCGTTTTTTCTTCCCCAGCCTTGCCTCGCCGCTTCTCCTCTCCTCTAGCGACCTGCGGTGCTGCCACCCCTGGTCGGCGAAACAAACGAGGCAAGTCAGCAGCCCAAGACAGGCAAAAGGTCGAGCCGACCGTGCTTCGCCGCTCTGCCGCTCTGCCGTTCCTCTTCTCTTCTTTGGTGAGTGGCGACTGGGGATCCGCGACCAACGATAGGTCGAGCAGCTCCGCTCCGCCGTGTTGATCCCAGATCAAGTCTCTCTCCCACTGCTCAAGAGCATCGACATCGGAGACATAGAGGCAGATCTCTTTTCCTGAACAAACTGTCAAACCCAACAACCAATTAATCATTCTCAAAAGGCAAATTAGGTAAGGAAAATAGCTCTTAGACTGCCATATGTTACTGCTCTATCAGAAAATCGTACTTGTTGTATACTGCAACAAGGGATAAGAATCAAGAAAGCTCCATTGCTAAGGTAGTCAAAGAAGAAGACTTAAAGAAGGAACGCTTGCTTATTTTTCTAGTTTGTTAGAGTGGGAAATTAGGGACAACATTGGGGGTTTATTGGAATTATTCGAATGAAACCGTATCATGAATCTAGTATATTCCTATTTAGTTTCTTCAGGTTTGTTATCCAGTATATTTTGGTTTTATTCCGGTATTACTCCAAAACGGTATCCTGAATATGCTAGTACGATTTTTTAACAAAAATATATTTTTAATTACAAAAATGATATTTTGCCGGTACACAACGGTTGAACCACGGTTGTACCAGAAAATACCCTACCATTAACGGATCCGGTATGACTTCCGCTACGGTTTCCTTTACCATGATTAAAATACGGGTGGAGCTTCTTTTGTTTCAACCTTTTGCATATAAGTCCTAAAAAGATTGATAGAAAATTACATTTATAGTATCTAAAAATTGATATCTTACATTTTGATACCTAAATTTTTTAAAATTCACTAATAGGTCCAAGTTTATGAGGTATCTGATATGCTTTAAGAAGCTCGTGGTATGTTTTAATAAACTTGTGGTATGCTTTATGAGATTTATGTGTCACTTTATGGAACTTGTGCTATGCTTTAAGAAACTTGCGGTATATTTTAAGAAACTTGTGGTATATTTCAAGGAACTTGTGGTCTGCTTTATGATGTTTCGGGTATACTTCAGGAACTCGTGGTCTGCTTTTAGTTTTCTTGTATGCTTTATGAATTTTGTGGTGTGGTAAGGTTCTGGTATGCTTTATAAGTCTTGTGGTATGTTTTATGATATTTGTGGTGTAGTTTGTTGTATTTTATATCTGTATTTTGTGGTATACTTCATGGTATTCATAATAAATGGTATTAGGGGTGCTAAGTTACTTCAAGAAACTGCACTTTTAGCTACGCATTCTTTTGAGACTATACGAAATTCATTGCAAAAGTGCACAATTCGTGATGAATTTTAACTTTTCATCGCATATTGCGTCAAGATTCAGCAATAGGTGAGGTAGAGGATTCAACGACGAACTCTTTTTTTAATTAGCACCCTATCCGCTCCAACATCAATCATGTTTGACGTAGGGGCCGAAATCAGGGTTCTCAATTCAAAAATATTTAAATAGATATATTTAATTAAAAGTTTTATTTTCAGAGCACTCACTTTTTGTGATGCTTATTATGCGCCTACCTCATAATCATCATTCTGAGCAGGTATTCATGTCAAAACAATGTCAATGATGGACAAAAACATGTATTAATTGGCACAAAAATCTTTCAAGGTTTACATTGACTTGAAGGGTTTAGGGTTTAGAATTTATGATTTAGGGTAGGGTTTCAAGTTAAGGTTTAGAGCTTAGGAATATCCATCTATAAGCTGTAATCATAAGTTATACCAACATATTAGACTAATGTCTCAAATTTAATTTTAGAGTTGGGTACATAGTAAAATGCAATCATTTTTGTGAATGCACGGTAGAAACCACCTTAATATAAAAATAAAATAACTCCCAAATATTTATAAATTTTATTAACATCCTAATATGATGGAGGTGGTCGGCTACAATTATCGAAACTACGTTGGAGATACTGAAATTTTTTAGAATTAGCAAAACTGAAATTTCTCATAAAATTTTCGGACGGAAGTGGATCGGAAGGCACACATCGCATACAATTGGACGTGCCCCCTATTTAGACCTATGAACTGCCTTCTCAGATTATGCCAATTTTTTTTTTTTTTTTTTGAGTGAACCATCAACACCACCAATATTCCGTGACAAATTAAATAAAATAGTTGGCACCCATTGAAAATTTGGTTTATCTAACTAAAGACAACTACTCGTGGCTGGACACTTGTTCTTGATGGGTTAGCTAATCTTGGATTCTAGTATACCAATGTAGCTGCAGGTGGTTAGGTCTGACCTTTTTTTTGTCCTTGCCTTGTTGCCCATTATTTAATGGCCATGCATAAATGCAAGCTGACGACTCAATGGAAAGTCTGGAAGTCTGGAACCCCTCTCGTTACAGATCTCACCAATCGTACGTACGTAGTAATAAATCGATTTGAATCGCCGGAAAACATAAACAGTTGATGCCTCGTGTTATTAGCATATGGAATGACACGTACCAAATAGCTCCCTTCAGCAGGAGATATAGACACGCTAGGCTGGTTTGGACAAAATGATTTCGACAACAGATTTATTGAATCTATAGATTCAGTAGAAAGTTATGTATTTTTTTTTTCTTTTGTATCGTGAATTTTAGTTTTAGAGATTTAAGATCTCTAGAGTGATAAAGATTTTATATATTATTTTTTGAGATTTTTTTTTCTTCTGCTTTATCTCTCTTTTTTTGTAATTAAAATACTTGTAATACCCTTATCATTAAATTTTTAATATTTTTCGAGTAGCTCCTAATTTTTTAATTAAGGAAACATGTTTTTTATAAAAAATAATTTCAATTTATTTAATGTCCAGTAATCGCAGATACAAAACAACGTAAATTTTTTAAAAATAATTTCTACAATATAACGAACTTTTTATTTAATTATTTCAAATCTAGTGATTTAGACTCAAATGCTCCACGGAGTTGTAACTATTATCTAAGCTAATTGCTAACCATAAAGGAACCTACGCCTACCTAACGATCGAGCCCAGTGGCTGTTTCGCTATTCTTTCGTCTTTTAATGTGCGGCCTTATGTGTCACTCTCTGTGCAACTTAAATTTAATTGCTAGTGGTCATTTTCTGGTTAGGTTGGCAGAAACTAATTCAACTATTCTGAAGAAGTAAAGTATTTTTTCTTCTGAAGAAGTAAAGTATCTTAAGTGACAACTAGCATTTTCAGTGTTATGATATATTGAGGGAAAAAAAAAATCTAATATGTAGAATTAAAAGGGATATTTAGCTAGTAAATTGTAATTCTCTAAAATCGTATCATAAGATCAATTTAATAAAGAGTAATAACTAACAATTTTACTTATAAAAAACATATTGAATAAGTGTAAACCCATACATATATTATACTTTACAAATAGGTTAGTGCTTGTTATATACATGTAGGTGGCTTCTTTGGCCCACTCACATAGATGACTGGATTCTACGCTCCCAACTCTAAAAGTAGCTAGAGTAAGACGTCGAATTTTAGATTTTAACTAGAGGTGGCAAGTGGATTGGATTCGTAGATTGGTGGATCCATGGATCAAGTGGATTGGATCCAATGGATTGAAGTATTCGTGGATTTGGATCCTAATTGCCACATCTAATTTTAACTAATAGCACAGTAGACAAAACCATATATACGTATATGACATCAGATAAAAGTTGGAGTACTGCATACTCTTGGTAAGAACGTTATCTACACCCTCAAATTAACAGGATTTTGGGCCATGATATTATACCATAACCCTTAATGAATCATGAGTGGACACTAAGATGATGCATATCATTTGTTGGATGTATTTCAGTGAATCATGACCGTCGATTATTGTTTTAGTTAAATTGATCTTAGTGTATAAGATTTATACATCTAACGGTTAGAGTACATATAGTACCATGTCCCATACTCTGGTCAATTCAAAGTCTATATATAATATTTTTACCAAGATTATGTGGTACTCCAACTTTTAACCAGTGTAAAATAGAATCATCCATCTATATATATATACATAGTTCACACTAGCGTACGCCTAGTGTATCTTAACATTACATACACCATCTATTTTTGCTATTTATACCATAAATTAACCAAATATTATAGCATTACCTCTAATGGGTAAACCACAGTCCTTAATTCTCTAAACTCAAAACATAAGATTCATTTAATCTAAAATTAATAAATGATGATTTGGATTCGTCAAAATATAACAAATTACAACATTAGTGTGAAAGAATGTGTATATTATATATATATATATGTTAGGTGTACATTATCTTTTGTCACTATATGGTCACCCTAGACTAGGCATGGCTTATGCTAACCTTAACATACACCCAATGAGTTTTAATATTTAAAAAAAATGATTTAACTGAATCTTGGGGTATGATATTATACCCTAACCTCTAATGAGTGAACCACAATCTCTAACTATCAAAACGTAAACTATAAGATTCATTTAATCAAACTACAATAATCAAAGATTCTAATTCGTCCAAAGATATCGAAAGATATCTAATAATTGTGAACGTAAAGTCAGGAGTACAACCTTTGTCATACATATAGTGAAGACTAGAGTACGTCTGACGTATTGTGACCTTATCGTACGCTCAACGAGTTTTGCTATTCAGATCATGAATTAATCGGACTTTGAGACATGATACTACTGTTATATAAATCCTTCCGAAAGTTCAAATAGTAAAACAATAAATACATGAAAGAAACATTAAAAAAATCAGTGATAAACTAATATTGACCCACTTTGGTCTCCAACACCCCACTCAAATTGGAGCATGAATATCAATTTTGTCCAACTTTGACATCAAATCTGTAAATAATGCAATCGGAAAAAACATGTTTGTAAAAACATAAAAGTAAAAACTCACAACAGAATTTGAGAATAACTAACTAGCAGTAATATACCACAAACACTCAAGTGATGGAAGTGGTATAGTCAAGTACAACTCAAAGATATTCAAATATAATCTGAATGAAAAATTATTTAATAGGCTAGAACTTAAGTCTGCAATACGTCATTCATAGTTGAATATTTGAAACATGAAACTCTTATTTATTATTGGGCATTGATCCTCTCAATGCATATGCTAATATGTCTGTGTAAGATAGTTGTCTCATACTTAGGATTGCAATTTTATTGCTTCAGACAATAGATTCATTGAACCTTTTTTACTCTCCCGTTCTTCAATTCAATCTCTATAACGTATCCCTAAATTTTACGTCTAGCATCATCACCCATCATGATTTCAATTCCTCGTGAGGAAAAAAGAAACTAAAGAAAAGTGCAACACATGTAAGCAAATATTTAAGGCAGATTCAAAGGGTAACACATCCACTCTTAAGCAGCGTATTCAGAGATGTAAGATACTCTCCAAACCTTCAATTTAAGCAATGATTCAGGCATTGTTAATGGACCTAATAGTTGCAGTACTTGCGGTCATAGTTGCATAACTAAAGAAGGCTATCATAATAAATTAGCTCTATTCCTAGTTTCACATAGTTATCCTTTTAGATGTGTTGAACATAAAGGGAATAGAGTTGACGCATTGCTATATGAATAATAAGGCCACACCAATTCCAGGAAACACACGTAAATATCACATTAATAAGATACATGAAAGAATGAAATCATAGTTAGGGTCTAGCTTGGAAAATATTTCTAGTTGTATTTGTTTAACTAGTTATATGTGGACCTCGTCGACAAGTAGAGGGTTATATGCTTGACTACCCTAATCGATGTGCTAAATCCATCAAAACTTCCTAGACAATGAAAGGTGTAAGCATAAATCAACAGCCGAATCATCAAAACGGAGAGAAGAAAGAGAAGAATCTGAATCGAGGAAGAAGACCTTGTGGCACACCATGGTTGAATCCAAATCCTAATTCCACCTCACATCAACAAAATTGTGAAATACAATAGTTAGAATTCAATAACAATCATCCAAATCAATATGAATGATGAGAGAGGTTGTGACACGGTAAAAAAAAGGGAAAGAAAGATGTTATTAAGAATGAGGTGAGAGAGAGTTGAAAAAATGGGCGCCACACACTTACAGGTCGACCGCAACAAGGTTGTCGGGTTGGAAGTCACACGACAGTCGTTTTTCCTTTTGATTTGCAAATCACAGCTTTTAATTTTCTCTTTTGCCTAATTCTATCTTTGAAATTCTAAGTTGAAATCTAATATTTGATATTATATGAGTGTGTTTGAATTTTCACTATATGTTGGATTCAAGTACGAAGTTTTATTTTGGTGTAATTTTATATGTTATTACCCTTATGTTATATGAGAATTGATGCAATTTATAAAAGTGCAAACAATATAATGTCTTTTCATATATTAAGGCTAAACTGAACCAAAGCGATCGAACCATTAATTCTCAACCCACTATTGACTAAGCCGAATTGATAACCTTGGTTATAGTTTTATTATCAATTCAAATCGAGAGGGATAATGGAAGAGGCATATCAGCCAAATTCCAAGATTTACCGCAGCAGCTGAGGAAGAGTGGCTCATGGCTGTTAGCTAAGGAAAGTAACTGGTAGCATAAGTTAGCAATTTTTTTTCTGCTACAGTAACTCCCTTATCACTCTAATTATATTAGGATATATCGATTTCCACTTTGTATATATGTGACTGATTGTTTGGCTGAAGTATATATCTAAGTTCACTATATAGCTGGTTTTATTGTACCTTGGGCAAAATCAAAGGTATGACATACCTTGAGTAAGAAAATGATATCTAGACTATGAATTGATAGGAGTTTGGCATCTGGTACTATTCCAAAACCTGTAAAGATTTAAATCGAGGTCTTGGTTCTATAAATCTCATACACTAAGATTAATTTAATTAGAAACAAAAATCGACGGTCATGATTCGTCGAACTATATGCAAACAAAATACATGCACAATCTTAGGAGATAGGCTATGTGATTCACATAACTAAGACCTAGGGTTCACTCATCATGGGTTAGTGTATAGTATCGTGCAAAAAAATCTAGTTAATTCGAGGTCTAGATAGCATTTTCTTACTCAGGTTATATCGTACCCTAGAATTCATCCAAGGTAAGATAAAAGGCACCATATATATATGACAAAGGCACTACGGGAAAAATAGTCTCTTGCAACCCCCAAAAAAGTGTTGCGAAAGCCTTAAAAGAGTTGCAAAATCCTATCGCAACACTTTTACTAGGGTTGCATATAGTGTGGATTGCAACATCCTATCGTAACACTTTTTTCACTTTTTGCAACCAAAATAAAACGGGTTGCATATTCTTATTTTTTGCAACACCGCTTTAGTCAACACATTTCAAAACTTTTGCAACCCAAATCCTACCCTCGTATCAAGCTTTACAATTATAAGACAAGTGGATGCAATAAAAAAAGTGGGTGCACCGAATACGCCACCATATAATGATATAGTTAAGTTAGGGGAATTTTATCATCCAAAGGGACGCATACGCTTCCAACAGCAAAGGAGGACATGGGCTCTTTGTTTTGACATGGTTAAGTTAGGAGCACTACAAAAAAGAAGAGGTTTGGGGACAATAAAAGTTGTCCCCACAATTAAGAAAAATCGTCCCCATAGTTTTTTGGGACGATTAACTCATCCCTATTATTTCGTCCCTTATACTCTTGTCCTCTATTTTTATGGAGACGAAAAAATCTAGGTCGTCCCCAATACCAGGGACGACAGTCGTCCCCTATACTTGTTAGTATTCATCTCCTCTATTCTCATGAAAGACAACATGTCGTCCTCATAGCTATAGCTTTGGCGACAATAAGTCGTCCCCAAAGACATTATTATAAAGGACAATAAGTTGTCCCCAACTAAAAAATGTGATTTAAGAATAACAAATGGTCCCTTAAACTATATCTTTGAGGACAATAAATTGTCACCTATTTGACTTTTAGAAACCATCAGTGGTCCCTCAACAAGTTTTCTACTAATAACATGCCTTACATGTACATTTTTTTAGAACAATACATAATAAACTAGATAGGAAGCGGTCATTAAGAAAAAAAAATATAGTAAGATAAGTAAGAGATAACATCTTGTCTCCAACATTTTTCTGTGCTTATTCAAATAGAATATCCATAAACGACTTGTAACATAACTCTGCCTACCAACAAATACAAAATTTACTTTGCTTAACACTATAGACGTGCTCAACCTCCTTGTTCTGAACTACAAACATGCTTAGCACTAGATTTACTCGGATTGCTTTCGGAATCTCGAGGTTATGACATTTTGTTGGTCTTGATTTTCCACTCTTCCAATTACTTCAGTGTCCAACTATGCATAGAAGTTAAAAAGTCGTCCTGTCATGGAAACTGAAGTAAAAGGAAATCAAATAGCAATGTAAATAGAGTAAGAAAATACAATCCTCTGCATAGGGTGTGAACACTATAACAAACTTGTGCCCATCCTCTATATTCTCGACATATGAAAATATGAACAGATTTGAGCAACGTGCTAAACCAAACATAAAAGCATAAAGGGTGAGAACTGAGAACTACGAGTAATGACCAAACTATAATACTAAAAAAACTTTCATTGGCCCTTGGTTCTCTTTGAAGTTCATTACACTTCAAATTGTCACAATCTAAGCAGCATCGATGAATCGAAGATTAGACGAGGCCTCGAGGGTCACTTCACTGTTTCTTATATTACTTGAACAATTCCCTTTACAGTCACACCAGAGGAAAACCTAAAGGCAATGACCTGCATTAGGAAGGACAACAACTTCTTTCACACAAAATGTTATAGCACTAAAATTGTATTCACCCTCGTCGATTCTGTCGTTGTCTCCATCAGTTACCAGAACACTAACCCCGAGTCGCATGTTTCTTGACTTCACCATCGTGATCGTCCATATGCGCTATTCCTGGATCGATTGCCTTAAGGAGAAGAAAACCTGAGTTTAAGAGAGAAGACAACCACACAAAGAGATACGGAAGAGCGTAAGAGAATGGGGGAATCGAGAGAAGCATAAATTCGCTTCCGTTGCTCCGCCAGCCGCTACTATTTGCTCCTTAGGAGATTATGATGAAGGGAAATAAAATATTAAACCCTAGTTCTGTTTGGGGGAGAATTATCTCACTTTAGTTGGATGCGGGGACGAGTGAAAATAGCCCGCCAATATAATTTATGCTCCGGTGCATATTTGGGGAAGATTTTGAGAAATTGTCCTCTATATCACTACAACTTTTATTTCCATAGATAAATTAATTTAGTTGTCCCTTATGTGTCCCCAAACCTTCTTAATTTTGTAGTGGAGGGGGAAGGAAAGAGCAAAAACGTTGATCTACCCTGTAATAATTAGTAGAAGATGTAGGGCTGGGAAGATTTGGCCATTCCAATGTTTACTGACAACATTTATCTTGATAAGTACATCTGCAGAGTTCAGTGGATGTCAGAATCTCTGCCCACTTTGCCATTATGTGGAGGAAGATGAACAATATATTTATATGAGGATTGCACTTTGCATTGTACTGCAAAAGGATGAGAAAAGCAGTAAGGCTTTTTTAACATAATACCAATGGGTAAAGAATAAAGATTCAAAGAGCACTCAGATTTAGGGGTAAAGAGATGAACACTGTGTTCCAGAAGGAGGGAAAGGGTAGGGGAGGGAAAATGTGAGAAGAAAGTTGGTTTTTCGAGAAACTTCCTTTGTTCTAGAGATCAGGAGGGAAGGAAAATGAAGTGCAATTTTCTCTGGGTCCGACTAAAAGCTACTGTACAACCCTCTCCTCCAAAATGGAGTGAAAAGAGAAGGAAAGGCAATTTCTTCCTTTTTTTTTAATTCTTCCTTCTTTCTTTGAGTAGTGAAAGTCGGTTTCCCTTTTTCGTCTTTTTATATAATTATATCTTCCACTACATTTTTTTTCTTGAATCCACTTCACATTTCTATTCTTGTAGTTCTTAATTTTTTTTGGAGAAATTCAATTTTTATTTCTATATGGTTTATGTGTCACATAATATCATCATGTTTCATGTAGAATGTAAAAGTTTATTACATTTCAATGATTTCATGTAAGACAAGCACCATATAGGATAGTTAGATATCAATACTGATAAATGAATCTATAATGATGATTAGTGGTCAAATGATGATTCACTCTTTAACGATAAAAAGTAATTTTTTGTCGTAAACAAACTTTGATAATTTCTATCGAATGGACATCATCTTGTACCGCAGAGTTACTCCAAATTTTTTAGGGAAAATTTTAAATAAATTTAAAATGAAAAAGATTTTCAATCAAGGAAAACAATTAGTGAACCAAGGTAGCACGAAAAAATTAATTTGATCGACTATTCATAAATAATAAAAATTAAATCAACACATTATTTTACTATTACATAATCAATTAAATAAGTTATCTATCACAATTCATAAGTAGAATATTAACATACAATCAAATTATTTTACTATTACATAACCAATAAAATAACATATTCCTCACACTTCCCAATACTCGCTTTCCTTCCCACTTTCCTCCATAAAACAACATTTTCCTCCCAATTCCCTTCACTTCCAAATCTCCCCTCCCCTCACCTCCCCTCCTAATTTTCTTTCACCTCTCCTCCCTTTCCTCTCTTCATTCGGAAACATAGTAGAAAGGAATATGCCTCCAATGTAAAGCAGAGGGGAAAAGGGGAACTCTGGGAACTGAAATCAATGGCTTACCACTTAAACTTACTGGACAATACCATCCAAAGGGTCATCAAAACCAGGGCATTCAATTTAAACACCACATAACATAATTCATCCTTACTTCTACTGATGTTCATAATGAACTAACCATAAACCACGTACTAAGATATAATGTCGACATCAATATAGCGATGTTTCGTCGGTTGAGTCGTACTGCTATAAGAATGCACCAATTGTCATCATTGTGCTTCAAGCATCTGACCTTCCAGATTGAAGGTGGCAATTCCACCACGACATACTAGAAGTTGTGTTGTAGACTTGTAGTGCATAGTATTTAATCGCCACCTGTGCAGCTTGTTTGGAGAGAAATATCTGCCTCTTGTAGAATTCTCCTTCAAAACTAGCAACAATAGGCATTGGAATTACGCCATATGAATCAACATAGGGTAAATTTTAAGTTTGGTCACTCAAATTAGTTTATTCCATTCATGGTCACTCAAATTAGTTAAACAGTTCAAGTTTGGTCACTCTCCGTTAGTCTTCGTTAACTTTCGCTGATGTGGTAGTCAACCATTATAGTTGACCGTTAAATGAGTGATGTAGCAAATAAAAAAATAAAAAAATAATCTTTTTACCATTTCCACCTCATAATAAGATTAAATAAAACATAAAACTATAAATTATTATAATCAAAATGACCATCTAGTTCCTCTGCGAGAGCCTGACTCCCTGAGCCCTTACTCCAGCGCCCTACGCTAAATCCTGAATCCTTCTACTTCGACGATAGTCCTAACACACTGTCCATGCTGATGCTGCAAAACTAGTCAATTGGGGCAGTGACACTCCAAAACACAACACCTAACAATGGCCAAGTGTAACCAATGAAAGGGACTGCAGTATAGTGGCACAAGTAATAAATATCGAATCCACGGGTCTCTAGAGTTATTATTACTCAGCTTCAGTTCATTATCTAGCAAACTAGATTAAGGATTGATTTACTAAACTACTCTACTAACTACTCTACTAATTACAAGTTGGGAACTCACTTACGTATGATTCCCCCTAGCTCCTCAATTAGGTCCAAGTTGCAATTACCTTTGGTTGATCTACTGTTGATTAAACTGCGGAAGATCCTAAATTAGCTTGGAATCTCTTAAGCTGACCAAGCCCTCTTAGACAGAATACCCGGCAGGCGACTAGCCTTCACCGGGATAGACTGCTAAGGCGATTGACACAGATCTCCACTACTGGGAATGAATTCCAGTACAAAGCAGTGAATTGATTGACTCTCGCACAACCAATTCACTACTATAAATCAAGGAAGCTCTCTTAACCTAATCAGATTCTATCTATCATAGGTCAAAGCAGAAATCAAGAGAATTTGATCAAGATTCAATTGACTCAATAAATCATGCCTCAATCGATTATAATCAAACAATATAGCATCCAAAACTTCATACAAGAAAGATCCTAACACATGGAACTAGGGTTCCTCAAAACCTAAGTGAAGGGAAGTTACTCCATAGAGAAGAGAGAGACTGCAGAAATCTGCTCTAGATCTTCAATCTCCATCTCCAAACTTGATTCTCGAGCTCCAATGGTGAAGAAATCCTCCAAAATAGCTCCAAGAATGTTCCCAAGTCGCTCTCTCTCTAGGGTTCGTCCCTTGGGTGTTTGGGAACCAAAACACAGCTCTCTCTCTCCTTTGGCTCGAAATTTGGCTTAAAACCTGAGATTCCCGACTCACACGGCCAGGCCACATGGCCGTGTGACTCTCCCAGGCTGCCCGTGTGAGTGTGCAAAACACAGAGTTTCGATTAAGTGACTTCAGCCATCCCACGCGGCCAGGACCCACACGGCCGTGTGGCTCCACAGTCTGCCCGTGTGGCTTTTACCGAGCCTTCACACGGCCACAAGGGGCCCCTACACGGCCGTGTGGCTTTTGGGCATATGCCCGTGTGGCTTCTCAGCTTCTCACCAAGCGTCCAAAATTCGTCCAATCGACCCCGAACTCGTTCCTAAGCCTTCATTCACGTACTAGGACCTGAAATATCACAAACAAGAACAATCTAGCGTGTAATCGGCCTAAAACACGGGAATCGACATCTCAAACGACTCAAGAATAGGGGTAAAAACATGTGTAATAAATGGTCTATCAGGTAGCGATGATTCTTCTATCGATTGAGAATTGACGGCGCTCTGTTCTTACTGACCCCGGTAGACTACTGCTGAGACGTGGACGGCGATACGCGGAGAGAGCGATTTAGGCCGGGCACCACGGGAGAGACGATCATATGGAGAAATCTCTGTTAGGGAAGTGTTTCTTCGATTTCGGGTGGGGGGGCGGTGAACGTCACTGATTACTTGTCGTGGGGGATCCCTATGACGGAACTCTATTTCACTCGCTTTGCAAAGCTACTAGTACACAAACTTGGGGAAGGCCTCTTTACTCAATCTCCTTCGGCTTCTTCTCTACTTTCAGGAGGAGTCCTCGCCACCATCGGCCCTCTTTCTATCTGTGTTTGCATTGATGGAAGACGAATAAGGAAAGAGATCGAGTGAAGAGGGAGAAGAAAAGCGCCGACGTTCTTTGAAATGTGTCGGCCGATAGACAAGCGAGATCCATTATCAGAGATTTGATTAAATGGCGATTTGCCATCACATGTGTAAATAGGAGAAGCATAATTATTCCCTCTTTTCTGTATATATGAAGATAAGAAAGAAAGAAAAGATTATCGTATGATTCTTCTTCTCTCCAGTTGTGTTCCTCCAAGTCTTGTTCTCTCCTTTCAAATTTCCTTTCTTTCATTTACTCTTTTCACAACATGGCAGGGCTTTTAGCGGGGAAGTTGTGATAATTTTTGTGATTATAATAATTTTTATCTTTTATTTAATGTTACAATGAGGTGAAAATGGTAAAAAAATCATTTTTATTAATTAATTTTTATTTGCCACATCACTCATTTAACGATCAACTATAAAGGTTGACTGTCACATCAGTGAAAGTTAACGGAGAGTGACCAAACTTGAACCGTTGAACTAATTTTAGTGACCATAAATGAAATAAACTAATTTTAGGGGCAAATGTGAAACTTTTTAGTAATTCCAGTGACCAAACTTGCAATTTACCCAATCAACATATGAAAGTTCGTCGTCCTCTTCATTGCCCTTCAAGTAAAAATCTGGAGTACAATTAGGATCTTCTTCCCCTTCTTCCTCATCCTCCTCGTCCTCCCCATCTTCCTCCTCAACTAGGGGTGGGCATTCAGTCGGTTCGGTTTCGACCGAAACGAAATTATGAATATCGGGTCCCCAAGTTCTCCCAAATCTCAAACCGAATTCGAACCGAATTATAGTTCGGTCGGTTTAAACCGAATTATAATTTGGTTCGGTTCGCTTTTTCATACAAAACCGAATTTGTGAGGCTACTTGTATTTTCTCACTTTTAAATTATTTTTCACACCCTAATATAAATAATAAATATACAATTATATGCATCATCAATGATAAAATTAAACTTTTCAACACATAAGTCATAAAAAATTTCAAATATTTAAGTCTAAAAACAGCTACAAACATAAAAATCCACCATTTGGAGCTTGCAATTATAGTATTTTGGTTTTTCGGTCGGAAATTCACTTCGGTTGAAAGAACCCTGATTTTCGAAATATCCATATTTCCCTTCCGAATTTCGAACCAGATTGCATTATATCGGTTTCGGTTTTGGTTTTGGTTCGGGTTTACCGAACCGGTTGCCCACCCCTATCCTCACCCTCATCATAGTCATGATCAAATGACACACTCCAGGTCTTATCTTCACCCTGATTCTAACTAATCTCAACATGTATCTCAACACCCAAACAATAAGGGTTTTGTGCCATAAAACCCTTATTGCACATTCAACCTATCATCATCCACAATAGGCATCACATAATGAAAATATAACATCATTCTGTCATTCAGGAAGACATTAATTGAAACTTGTGATCATATCACTATCTTGTACTGCTTCGTCTTTATACCGTATTCTCAGAATTAGACTCTCACAAAATTGATGATATGTCACCCTCCATGGAACTGTCAACCGAAAGCTTCTACCACCAACGAAATGGACGCCCAAACTATCCTCTACGTTCTCAGATTTCCAACGAATGACTAGTTCAGATCTTCTAAAATCACTACATAAAAGGAAATCGCTTGTCAATTATTTGGGGAATCTTTGCTATTTGCGCCAACAAACCCACCTCAGACTCGAGCGGCTCCACTCATTATTTCTTCCGTAAACGAAATAATAAAAAAAATTGCGGAACCGTGCCAGCCTCACGCGGGTCCGCATATTAAAAAGTTCAAAAAGTGGATCCGGGTGAGTCTAACCCGAACTCACTATTTCTCCCTTCCAAAACACAATATTCCTGTCAATACTTTTAAAAACGCTATATCTATGGTGAATTAAAAAAAAAAGCTATATTTTGGGAATTAACACGCCTAATTCCCCATACAAATATTTTTCAATATATAATAGTAGACTTTTGTTCGATTTTTTGTATTTTAAAATCCCTCTGCTGGGAGCAATTTTCGGTTTCCCATTTTAGTAATATTCCTGCCTTCCTTCTTTTGCGCACATCATAGTGCCCTTTTAATTATTTTATAGTTTATCCATCCCCATTTTTCGGTTAGTACTTGCAGCTGTGTATGTTTATATCTTCAAAATATTTTTATAAGGAGAAGATAGTGTGCAAAACTCCCTATCTGCAAAACATGGTTGTATCGCGATATCGTGATACGATAATACGAAGTATAATCGTGTCATATAATCGTATTACACAAGTCATGATAGGATGACAATTAACACGACCGGCATTTTGCAGGTTTTGCAGGTAGGGTGATTTGTAATGGAACCCAAATGCAAATCATATCTTCAAAATAAGACATTGAAATTGCATTAGACTTTCATCATGACATGTTATTCTTTTGCAATTGTATTATGCAATTGTAATCGATATAGATTACAATTGCATTTTTGCAAGCGTGCATCTAATGCAATTATGGTTGTAAGCCACATTATTATTTTATTATTAAACATTTATCATTTTTATTATTTAAGTGCTTTGTGTTTTTTAGAATTGTATTAAAAAATCAATTATAATTGAAAATGAATTGCATTGATACAAGTATAATGAAATTAATGAGTTAAATTGCTTGATTCTTAAAATTATCTTATCTCTTCATCAGGTTTCAATTTCTTCATTTTCATATTACAAGACTTTAGTTAAACAAAGTCATCAGTATCTAGAGGTTGAGATTTGCACCCCATGTTAATTTTAACGAGATTATATAAGCAATCTCAATTGATTTTTGAGCTAATTGAAGGAAGCGAGAAAGAGAGAGACGAGGGCAGTAACGAGGAAATAGCAATGGATTGACGAAATTCAAATCCCAACTCCTAGACAGAGTTTGAAATCTTTATATGTGATGTCAACTCGGCCGTATTAAGAGATCGAGACTAGATTGAAAGATATAGATTCAATGAGATCTTTGAGATGGCCATTGAATTCGAGATTGTTTGGATTGCTACAATAACTTTTTGTATTAGAATATTGGGATTTTGTAGACGCTATGTTAAGAGAACAATGAATTGACGGTCAATCGCTAGAAAAAATGGCAAGATGATGAGAAACAGTAAGAACGTTTTGTGGAGTAATAGGATGCCATTTAGGAAAAACAAAGTGAGTTTAGATAATTTTATTTACAAAATTGGTAAAACATAAGCGGTGTTGTAGTATTGAATTGGTAGTATATTTGATAAATTTTTAATACCATAAATTATTAATGATTTCTTAACCTTTTGAATACACAATTCTGAAAATAGAAGCTTTCATGATCTAACTCTCCCTCCCGCTTATGATTTACCATTAGCTCGCGTGAGCCCACACAAGCGGAGCGCATCGGGGAAATTATGCACAGCTCATGCAGACGTGCATGTTGCACGACTAATCACAATATTTATGTAAATATTTTTCTTTTTATTATATTTATGATAATATATATTAAAATAATAGGAGATTTCTACGGTCCTCATGGTGAAATTCAGGGTACCACATACCTTGAGTAAAAAAACGCTATACAGAACTTGAATTGACTGATCTTTCGGACATGATATTATACTCTAACACTTAAAGATCAAAATCTAGGTCTTAATTCTCTAAATCTCATACCCCAAGATCAATTTAATTAGAAACAATAATCAACGGTTATGATTCGTCCAAATATAGACAAAAAAATCAATGCACCATCTTAGGGTTTATAGTTTATGATTTAGATAATTAGGACCTAGAGTTCACTTATTAAGGGTTAGGGTATAGTATCATGCCCAAAAATCCTGCTAATTCGAGGTCTAGATAGCGTTTTCATACTCAAGATATGCGGTACCCGGGATTTCACTCGGGGTACCGTAGAAGGCACCTAAAATAATAATATTTATGGAATCTGCCCTCTCTTTTTTCGTATTTTTGTTAATTCAAAAAGCAAATAAGAACCTTAAAAATTGACAAAAAATTATGATGCAATACAAGTCTAGGATAGGTTACATAACCCTTGGTTAGTGATTATACATTTGTTCATAACGAGATTTAACTTCTTGATTTTGAGTTTGGTCACATATAAGAGGTGTATTAAAAATGCTCTACATTTCCTCTAATTTTTTATCGACTTATATATTTTTTGTTTTAATCCTAATTTTAAAAGGTTTTGCACAGATAAACGGGTTCATTGCGATCTAAAAAATAATATCTCTTTTCGATATTTTGGAGGAAACATTGTCTACCTTTCATTACCACTCGTTACTATTTTCATTTTTAGCTCAAATTTTGAAATGTTTTTGCACAAATGGAATTAGTTCATCAATGATCTATTGAATTCAACATATTTCTAGAAAAAAATTCCAAGATCAAATATACCAACCTGTTATATGGTTGTAAATGATGACAAACGTTGGTGAGAGATGGTAGATGGTAGTTAGTATATTTTTATTATCATGTATTCAATCATTCAACATCATGATATATATTCACACCACCATAGTACACTTTCATACTACATGATATAATCTTATGTACTATGAAACTTTACCAGCACGGTAAACATTGGTATTATATGCTTCAACTATTTCTATTCGAGTGGATTTTTTCGTTGGTCTTATGTACTATGACCTCCAGCGCCTTCGACCGACTCGGTGTAAACGAACATATGCGCTTTGGAAATGTTATTGGTGGTAAAAAATTCAAACATGGAATCTACTTTCGCCTGAGTGGTTATGAGGAATTCCTCATGCCACAACGCGTTGCATTGTCTGTTTGGATATCGATACACCATACGGTCAACTCTCCTTCTGCCACAGTGCCACCCATGCAAGTAACCTCAGTATAAATTCGATGCAGATCTTCAAGGTTCGGTCTCGTAGAAACCTTCAATTTTTGAAAATTACCATCGACGTAACGTACTCCCTTTCCGGTCTCTTCCGTATAACCATTCCATTGTAACCCAATCGTGAACTTTTGGAATGCCATCTGCGAACAAACCGTATTTCCGGTAATACTGCGAAGTATTTTCAAAATCACTATATGATAATACAAATCAAACTTACGAAATAATGTTAATCGCAAAAAACTCAAAATGGTACAAAGGCAAAACAGATTGATAAGAAGAAGAATAAGGAAGGAGGTGTTGTGAAGTTCGGAGGGTTTTAGAGATGCCTTTTATAGGCATATTGTCAATGAAAACCGCCCCTCCCACCAGCTGTTTTCAATGACACAAACCCTACATCCTCTGATCCCTACATGCCGACATGTTGACATGGCGGGTGTCTGGGATGACAACACAAACCGCGCATTGGGGAGGCGGTTTGAGTGTCGGGAAAGGAAACTGCTTGCCGAGGATGCGATTTCTTTGTCGACAAGCAAACTGCCTGTTAGGCTAGCGGTTTGTAGTTAGGGCAGTCATGAAACTGCCGCCAAGGCAAGCAGTTTCTTGTTGGAACAAGAAACACTTCCTTGCCAGGCGTTGCGCGGTTTGCAAAATTGGGTGGTATTTTTGAAAATATTCCAAGTTAGGTGGTATTTTTGTAATTTATTTTTTTAATAGTGGTGTTTGTGAAAAGTTCCCACTAGCCACCCTCCCCTAATCGGGACCGGATATTGTAACAACACCATATTTGTTGTTATTGTAACAACAACATAGGTGGACCAATAGGAACCCACCATTCTGCATACTTTTGAAATTCATGCGTTAACTAGGGTAAAAAACAAAGGAAGGGTATTTTTGTCCTACCGAAAAATTGCAGCTCCTTTTTTCCGAAAAATTGCAGCTCGTTTCTCACTTCATTCTCTCTCCAATCGCGCGGCGCCGAGGCTGAACGACGGGCGACGAAATCCTCATCGCCGCAGCTACTGCAACGGCGGCGACGAGATCGTGACGCAGCAGCTACCGCAACGGGCGGCGACGAGATCCTGACGCAGCAGCTACCACAACGGCGACGAGATCGTCATTGCAGCAGCTACTGCAACGGCGGCGACGAAATCCCTCGCAGCAGCTACTGCAACGCGCGGCGACGAGATCCTGAAGCAGCAGCTACCGCAACGGCGACGAGATCGTCATCGCAGCAGCTATCGCAACGGTGGTGACGAGATCTGATCGCACCAGCTATCGCAACGACGGCGACGAGATCTGATCGCACCAGCTATTGCAACGGCGGCGACGAGATCGGATCGCACCAGCTATCGCAACGGCGGCGATGGCGGAGCAAGCTCCTGATCGCAGCTAAGACATTGACGATGGACGAGAATCGTGTAGATGAAGTTTCTGTTGGTTCTGTAGATGCTCAACAACTCCTGCAAATTGCAACATCTTCTGAAGCAACAGAAGGCGGATATGAGCTGGAAACCTCTATTTCCACCAACAGTGGCAACAATGAACAAGAAGAAGGTACGCTCAACTCAATCCTTTCCTGTTTTCTTACAATGAGCACCATAATCACGCTTATACAAGCCACTTACCATATCATAAACACTACCAATCAAACCGCCCACAAAAATCCCACAAACGATACCAAAAGCATCGCCAAACACACCACATTCTTCCCAAAACAAACCACAGGAAAAAAAGAGGCAATCAACCAAAACACTTAAAAACCAAACCACAAAACTTCTTAAACGCACCGAAACACCTCCAATGCACACCATTAAAACCTAAATCTGTTTGCAAAAAAACTTTTTGCAATATGTTTGTAAAAAAAATCACACTGTAATGCAAACCATAAATGTCATAAAAGCATCATGAATAACTACAATGCAAACCACTTTTCACTTTTCTAGCAAATATCATCGCAAGATGAAATGATCAAACCGCCCACAAAAATCCCACAAACGATACCAAAAGCATCGCCAAACACACCACAATCTTCCCAAAACAAACCACAGGAAAAAAAAGAGACAATCAACCAAAACACTTAAAAACCAAACCATAAAACTTCTTAAATGCACCAAAACACCTGCAATACACACCATTAAAACGTAAATCGTTACATTCCACAATCTGTTTGTAAAAAAAATCATAGACTATAATGCAAACCATAAATGTCATAAAAGCATCATGAATAACTACAATGCAAATCACATTTCACTTTTCTTGTAAATATTATCGCAAGATGAAATGATCAAGTGCTCATTTCTTTCATCATTGCTTACAGGTGTGACATCAAACAGGTCCGAGTCAGACTACACTTGTTTGGGGTTGGCATTCAAAACCATTGAGGAAACAAAACAATTCTACAAGAACTATGCTCACGATCTTGGCTTCAGCGTGAGGGACATGGGAGCTGTCAAACGTTCTACAAAAAGACAGCCAACCAAAACAGCACGATATGCTAGGTATTGCTGCAGCGAAGAAGGATACAAGACCACAAGCAAGTCAAATCCCAAGAATAAAGGATCAATCGATGTCAAGGCTTATCAACGTGCTGTACCAGAAACTAGAGTTGGCTGCCCAGCTATAATCAAATTTAGATATGATATCGAGAAGGATGAATGGCTGCTGGACAAGTGGATAACAGAACACAACCATGATCTCCTCCCTCCAAAATTCAAACATCTATTGAGGTCAAACAAGGGGAACTCAGAAATGCATGCAATGGTCGCACAAGTGCATGCAGATTGTGGAGTTTCACTACGGAAATCATATGAGTTGTTTACCACAACTTCAGGGGGGAGGGTGAATGTACCTTTTACCCCTCATGATCTGAAGAACTATATCACAGGGACAAGGCAGAAATCAATGAAACCAGGCGAAGCAACTATACTTCTTGAATATTTTCGCCAGGAAGCTTACAAGAATCCATCATTCTTCTATGAAATTGAGGTAGATAGTAACGAAGATATTGCAAGTATATTCTGGGCTGATGGAAGAATGCGGTTTGACTACAGTTGCTTTGGAGATACGATCAGCTTCGACACAACATACAGGACAAACCAGAATTATCGTCCACTAGGTCAGTATTCCTTGCACTATTTAATTTTCTTGAGATTTCGAAGTTGAATGCATACCAAACATTACACAATGCATGAGGAGGTTTCTGGTGTGCTTTCGCAAATGTTGTGGTTTGCTTTGTGAGGTTTCTGGTTTTCTTTGTGAAGTTTGTGGTTTGTATTAAGAGGTTTATGGTCTGCTTCCGCAAATGTTGTGGTTTGCTTTGTGGGGTTTGTGGTTTGTTTTATAAGATTTGTGGTATGCATTAAAAGGTTTGTGGTTTGCATTAAGAAGTATTCCTTGCACTAGTTAATTTTCTTGATATTTGGAAGTTGAATGCATACCAAACATTACACAATGCATGCCATAAGTAACATAAAACCACCCCAAAGACTCTTAAAACAAACGACAAAAAAACATGAAACATTCATTTTGAGAATCCTAACCAGAAACCTCCTAAACCATACTAAACACGTCCTGAAACACACCATATATATCATAAAAGACAGTCTTTGTTTGTTTCAATGTTTAATTCTATGTTCTTTTTTTTATTTTTAAATCACAGCTTTGTTTGTTGGCTTCAACCACCATCGTGCACTCTGCATCTTCGGGGCTGCTCTCCTATATGATGAAACAACCGCTACATTCAAGTGGTTGTTCGATGCATTCTTGAAATGTATGTCAGGCACCCGACCAACATCAATATTCACCGACCAAGCTGCTGCAATCGCCGCTAGGATTAGATCCGTCATTCCTGAAGCATTCCATGGCTTATGTACTTTTCATATAAAGCAGAATGCAATGAAGCATCTCGACACCACAAACACAAACATTCTAGAAGATCTGAAATATGTCACTTTTGGAGTAGAAAATGAGGAATAATTTGAGTACAATTGGTCAAGGTTGCTAGACACATATTATCCAGAAGAAGGCACCAATCCAAGGAACTGGTTGGATTCAATTTACAAGGTGAGGAAACAGTGGTCTTCAGCATGGATTAAGGACCACTTCACAGCTAGTATGCGAAGCTCACAGCTGAGTGAGTCTTGTAACAGCAACCTCCGAAACTACCTTCAATCATATGACAACCTAGTTGAGTTCTTCACATACTTCAACAAGTTGGTCGAACGGAAAAGATCAGACGAAATGGACATGGATTATCAAATGGCAAACACAGTCCCAAACACCATGTACGTATTACTTCCTTTATTTGAACTTTTTATACTGTAGAATGCATCCACAGAACAGTTGAATACAACCCAGATACCACCTAAACCAACCCAAAAACCCTACAATCCACACCACAGACCACCTAATACAAACCATAAACACCACAATGCACACCGCACTAACTTAAACAACCCAGATACCGCCTAAACCAACCCAAAAACCCTACAATCCACACCACAGACCACCTAATACAACCCATGAACTACACAATACACACCACACACGACGTAAAACAACCCATAAATCCCACAATCCGCACCACAAATAGTACAATACATACCATAAAATCATTAATGTAGACAAGATGCTTATGAATGATTGTATGTTGTATGTCATTTTCCAACAGGTATGACAGAAGCCCACTTGTTCAGCAAGTCGCAAAATTATACACAACTAAGATCTACAGTTCTTTCCTTGAGGAGTATTCAGAAAGCCTTGCTTTTTTTGTGTTCCGGAATGAATCTATGGATAGAGATGGAATGACAGCTTATGAAGTGAAGAAACTAGGAGGATTCGACAAAAGAGTCGTGTTAGTGAACAAAGAGGAGAACAAATATAAGTGCTCATGTCGTTTGTTTGAAAGTTCAGGCTGGTTGTGCAGACATATAATCAGGCAGATAGAGATGGTTGGATTCAATGGTGATGATATTGAGCAATTGACTATCCGTAATTGCTTAATCCATTCTGCCACGATGGACGAGAGATGCCAAATCTGGAGAGAAGTTCACAATAAACACAACAGAATGTGCTGCAACAGATACTTATGCAGGGAGGTATCAAGAACTGTGTGCTAGCATGGTTATCCTAGCAACAAAAGTCTCAATGAATGACAAGGTCTTCTCAATGGTTAAGGAAAAGATTGCAGAGCTCACTAAACTTGCTTTCCAAAGCCTTCAGACTCAAGAAACTCAGCAAACAACACCTGGTAATTTCACACATCTTGTTAGCATCCCTTCTTATATTCACCAGTAATTGCTTAATCCAAGCCACTAATGATCTAACGCAAACCATAAACATCTTAATTCAATCCACTAATTGCTTAATCCCAACTTATGTTCACCAGTATCTTGCATATTGCTTTTTCAACAGTTGGAACCACCAGCCCTCGCAAAGCGCTGCTGCTTCAGCTACAAATGACAAGTATGCCAATGTGAAGGGATTCAAGGCTCGACAAGACCCATGAAAATCAAAGAAGAGGCCAAGAGGTGGACTTGAGGTAGCGCTGGAGAGGGCTAGAAAGCAAAGAATTGATGAACAGGCTGCCAACAAGCGTTACAAAAGCAACAATGAGTGATGATTAGTCTCCTTGTTGTTATCTGTGTTTTTTTTATCTGTCATAGACTTTTAGATTTCAATGACAACTATGAGACAAATAGGAACAGTTGAAGGTTTTGAGACAAACAATAACACAGATTCATCAAAACAAACCACATATGTACTAAAACAAACCATACATTGTATAACCCAGGGAAACAGAAACAAACTATAAACCTTATGAACCACACTACAATACACGTTAAACAAACCACTTGTCTTATAATATACACCATACAGGAAGAAAACAAACTACGAAACCTCTTAACAAAACCAAATCACAAACATATGGAAACTTTCCAAAACACTCATTAAGCAAACCACATATGTACTAAAACAAACCATACATTGTATAACCCAGGGAAACAGAAACAAACTATAAACCTTATGAATCACACTACAATACACGTTAAACAATCCACTTGTCTTATAATACACACCATACACGAAGAAGACCACAAATCTTCTTAATCAACCCACAACACTTCAGATACAGAACACAAAAGCCTTAATCTACACAATTAACACACTAAAACACATATTAACACACTGAAATCTGAAACTGTTCTTGCAAATGCATCCTAAAATCAGCTAGTCCACCTTGCGATCAAACTCCAAACTCTTCTTCTTCAGCTCTTCAAGTAAACTTTTCTCCTCATTCAGCAGCAATGTTAATGTGATCTCATCGCGCCTCTGATTGATTTCTTTTTGCCACTTCCTCATAGCTGGCACCAGTTTGCCTTCCCAAAACTCAGCAAAATTCATAGCAAAACACCACACTCAACCCCACCATGTTGTCTTATCCCTCGCATTCTAACCCACTTGAATTCTTCAAAGTTGAAGGGCTCTTGTCTACAGGCAGGAATGTATTCTGTGGCATAGCGGACCACCATATCCTCAACAGCACGAAACTTGGTATTAAGTTCATCAGGGTAAAGGCTGTCAAGATAATCATATTGTTTGTTCTTCAGATTCACTACATACATCCTGTAGTGTTCATCAGAACAGTGGGGTAACATCCACTGCATAGTACATAACAAAAACAAGTCAGTACTTCAAAAGCACAATGAAGAAAAAAAACACATGAAACAATGTAGCAAATGTGACTAAACAAATACATACATAATCACATTGTGAGAAGTCCACATTATCTGGTATCCACTTGCAACTTGTAATGATTTCGTCAGTCTCTTCAAAAAAATTAGGCAGTGGTCCAGACTCTTTCACTATCGTGTGCACTTTTTGCTACAAGGTAGAACACATTAAAACAAACCAGACGTATTATAATGCACACCACAAAAACCATAAAACAAACCAGAAGTATTATAATACACACCACAAAAACCCTAAAACAAACCAGACGTATTAGAATGCACAACACAAAAACCTTAAACCAAACCAGACGTATTATAATGCACACCACAAAAACACTAAAACAAACCAGAACTAGCAGAAAATGTAACTCACCGCCAGCTCTGAATAGAACACCCATCTTTTCAGTTGCCCGCTTCTCACTTGCTCCCGATTCAGATAGGCAGCATAGCAGTCAATGACATCCACACTCACACATTGACCATGTGCCAAAGTCTCTTTATCCTTTCTATACAAGCAATCGTATCCATCAACACGACTGAAAAGGAGTTCCTTCCTATTTTTCATAATTCAATAACAAACAAAACAGTCGGCATTAGAAAAGTACCAATAAGCACTATATATAAAAATATATACAAACAACCACATATGTATGAAATATATACACATTAACTTACAAGTTATTTGAAACCCTTGCATATCGCAACACAGCACCCTTCAACACATCATCATCAACATCTGATGAGCCTCCTGCATTCTTCACTTTCAATTTTTTCTGATTTTTAAAGCAACCCACAAATAAGATAAAACAGTACAAAAGACAACTAACACAAACCACAAATGCGATAAACCACACTACAAAAACAAACCAAAACTGAAACATTGTACAACAAATTACCTTTCCCTTCCTAATACTCTCAACTAGCTGACTCAATGGTAAATCTGCACTATCATCACCACCCTCAAGCACCTCACCGGCATCAGCTTCTTTCCTTTTCTCATCAACCACCACATCTTCACGAACATCCCCCATAGCAGACTACAGAAACCACACCACAAAAGTTTTTAACAAAACCAGATATATGTAAACCACACTACTAACAAATGCAAAACAACCTACTACAAAAGACATGACAAACAAACCAAAAACAGTATAATCCACACCACAAATATTCAAACACAAAACAGTAAAAATACCTTTACGACCTTCTCAACCAAGTTATCCAACTTAGCAGCGTCAACATCATCAACATTGTCATCTCCATCATCACCTTCTCCCTTTCCCTCACAGTTGTCCATCTCCACCTTCTTAGCATTCTCAGAATCAACACTTTTTTGTGTCATCTCCATTGTCAGATTATCAAGATGATCATCAAGCCCCTTCGAATCTGATACTCCCTTAGCAGAGGTATCATCAATAGCAATGCCAGCAGGATCATTGTGACCAACATCTGGCGACGCACCATCCTTATCCATCTCCATTGACAAATCATCAAGACCCGGGGACTTTGGATCTGATACTCTCTTAGCACCAGTCTCATCATCAGCATTGGCAGCATCTGCATTACGACCGACATCATTGGTTCCCTTACCAACAGCAAGATCCTCAACAGTATCAGTGAAATCGACATTATCTTCAGGACTATCCTCTGGTTGCTGCCCCTCCAGCATCTTTATATGCTCATCAACTTGTTCAATGCTCGAACTGTAATGAGTAGCCATCCTCAACAAAGCCCTCTTATAACTTTCCATGTCACTCTTCAACTGATATGCCTACAAAAACACGAAAACAGCCCAAAAGCAAACCATAAACCTTCTAAAGAATCTCAAATTCCTTTTAATGAACACCTAAGACACACGTATACAAACCACATATGTTTGAATTCTCACAAAAAAAACACCTACCAAACGATGAGTACCATAAAGTATTCCTTTACCGAAGTAATGCAAACCACTATTCTTTTAACAGAAACCACAAGTACACTAAAGCAACCCAAAGAACAAACAACAAAAAACACAACTAACCAACACATGAATTAAATAAAGTATTCCGTAAACAAACTAATGCAAACCACTATCCTTTTAAAGCACACTGAAAGTATGCTAAAGAAAGCCATAAAACAAATAACACAGCAAAAATACTCACATCTTCAACCGAATGAATACCATCCAAGTTGATGTCAAGATAGGGAAGCTTCGGAAGATCCCCTTCCCTCTCCATATCAAGATCATCTACCGACCTTTTCCTCTTTGTACCCTTCACACGTCCTCGTCCCATTGGTTGACTGGTGGTTGCTTGTTCTTCCGCCACTACATCTCGATGACCAATAGAGAGATGACCTTCGTCCATTAGTACTTGAAAAGCAGCACTTGCGACTTTGTACGACCTGTGTCTACAGGTTGGTATGGGCAGCTCAGGGGGGTTCTTCAAACGATCAAGAATCTAAATCTGCCACATACAAACAGACAGAAGTCAAGCAACCACAAACAAACTGTGCCAGAAAGATTATAATACACACCACATAAAATGATAAGCTATACTAGGAAAATTATAACAGGGGGGAAAACCAAACCATAAATACTCTTAAACAAACCATAAACATCTTCAACCACACCACATTCGTCAATAAACAAACAATAAATGACAAACTGCAGAAACATTATAACAGGGGGGAAAAACCAAACCATAAATAGCTTGAAACAAACCATAAACATCTTTAACCACACCACATTCGTCAATAAACAAACCATAAATGATAAACTATACCAGAAACATTATAACAAAGGGGGGCAAAAGGCAAACCATAAATATTCTTAAACAAACCATAAACATCTTCAACCACACCACATTCGTCAATAAACAAACCATAAATGAAACAGTAAACCAAACTTCGAAAAGAGGTATATTTTTCTACTTACAAAAAGAAGATGAACGTCACCAGGGAACTTTGATTTTGATTGAACCACTTCAACCATACTTTCATTGAAATGGTCAGCATATGAGAGGTCAATCTTCAAATTTCCACTAGGGCACAGAACTGCCTCCATTGCATACAGCACAAAAAGATCCCTCCACTTCTTATTATCCTTCTCCTCTTCCAATGCCAGTTTAACATTCGCCAATGTCGCCTTTCCTTTCCTAGTATTGGAAAGCCCTAACTCAATTCCCCACTTGTGCCTCTGGGCTGCACTAAACATATCCAGCTTAACAACATACGGTCCACGCGTCAAACCATAAACTCTCTCCACATCTGCCTCTCCAATTCTAAACTTCCCTGACCGAAGCAGCGAGAAAGACCTTGAACTGACATCAAAACTTTTGCAAATCCATTCAGTAAAATTATCCGCGAGTCTCGTTAGCTTAACCCTCGACACACCCCTAAAACCCAGAGGATCAAGCATCTGCAGTTTTTATTCAGTTGTACTGTCAGCATCCATGATGGCAAGAATACGATTAGTATTACTGCGATGCCTCTTATCCGGCTTTCCAGCCACAGGAGAAACACCATCTTTCTTAGGTGTCGGTACTTTTTCCTTTTCTTTCCCATTTACTGCACGTTTCTTAGCAGGTGCCAGTGCCTACAAAGCAACCAAAACACAAACCAACATAAGCAATCTAATACCAGAACATATAAAATGCAAACCATCAAGGGCCTAATGCAAACTGTACAACCATGAAAACAATCCATTAATCAAATTTAAAGGAGACAAACAACTGCAAATAAACCACCAACATCACCCTGGAAATACACCATAGTTGTATTAAAAACATACAGAAAGGCCCCAATCGAACCCACAAACACCCTAAATGTCACCAAACACAAAGCGCACCACCAAAATAAACAACAAAACAACAGAACTACTGAACACCACCACAAACAACTCAATAATCAGATGTAAAGGAGACAAACAACAACTGCAAATGCACACCAGTAAATCTCCTAAACCAAACTGTGAAATCCGAAACACAAACCACAAAACCTTTTAAAAGAACCACCAACAGCAGCCTGGAAATACACAATAGTTTCATTAAAAACCTCTAGAAAGGTCCCAATCGAACCCACAAACATCCTAACCGTCACCAAACACAAAGCAAACCACCAAAAATAAGAACAAAACAACAGCACTACTGAACACCACCACAAACGACTCATGAGAAACCAGAAACCCTAAAACAAGCAAAGCACACCACAGAAACCCTAAAACATTCAACAAAACCTAACCAGAACACACAAAACCTAACCAGAATGCACAAGTATGAAATTTCCTCGTCTCCTACAACAAATGTAGACTGGATGCGTCAAAACATCGCAGAAAAGTGGAAAACGAAAGTAACAGAGAGCAAACATGAAAACGACAGTTATAACTTCAATAGCAGCAGCAAGCAACGACAATGCTAATGAAAACGACAACGGCGACGCCAAACTAACACCATACAAGTGGAACTCCGGCGACGCCAAAACGACAACGGCGACTTCGAAGGCCAAAACTGACGACAGAGGAGAAGACAGTTTAGCGGAGGAAATCACCGGCCCGAATTCCTCGAAATTCACTTCGCCGAAGGAGGAAACGGAATCGCGCGAACGAAATCCACAAGCCGCAGACGGAATCGCCGACGGAGGAAACGGAATCGCGAGAATAGGGTGAGAGCAACCGAAGGAGAAGTCGGAGAGCAGTTCGTGAGCAGAGGGGAAAGGGGAAAACGGAAATGGCAAATTGCGCGCTTCAATGAATTTTTATCATTAATTTCGAATTTAAAATTTAATACCAGGTAAAAGAAAATAACTTATTAATTAATATGTGTGCAATTGACCCTTATACCCCTGCTGTTATACTAACAACACTTAAGGTGTTGTTATGCTATCCGGAGCCCCCTAATCCCTTTGACGATGGAGATCCAAAATCAAGTCATCTGAAATTCCCTATAATGAATCTCTCAATAATATGCTGCTATTTATTTCGTTCAACTAGAAACACCAACAAGAAGGGATTATTATTATTATTATTATTATTATTATTATTATTATTATTATTATTATTATTTATTATTTATTATTTATTATTTATTTCTTATTATTATTATTATCATCATCATCATCAGAGAACTAGTAGAATTCTTCTTCTGTTCCTCCCTTTTCCCGATTTGAAGCAATTAATAGGAGGTAAAGTTTCAATTGTTGAACTTATTCAGCTATTTCTCTACGTAATTTGTTCGTTTTTGCCTCCTTAATATCTCTTCGTGTACTTCTTTTCGCGATCCTTTCTTGGTCTGGAGAGCAGCGATCACCGACGCGCGCGCACACTGTTTATCGAATGCCTATGGCGATGGCATCTGAGGAGACTACCAGCGTTTGCACCCACTGGTAATCTGGTCAACTTCTTCGTTGTCATTTTTGCTCTTAGGTTTTCATTTCCATTTGGGTATTTATAAGCTGTTTGGATTTATCCGGTCATGTTCTCCTGGCTCCGCTGGGTTGAATAACAATCAGATAGAAACCTTTTTGCTACGGGTCAATTGGGGTGTTCGATGTTTGTAGCTTAGTTTCAAATGTGTGGAATTTAGGTAAGCCTGTTGTTATTTTCTTTCCGTTTACGGTATGGTGGTTGCTCTTTGTTTATATGTTTCTCCCAGATATATGTGTTCCTGCCTTTGTGTAAATCAATGGGACTTAAGTGGTCTGTCTGAATCTAAATTTCATTATTTTCTGATGATATGATTACCCTATTTCTATGGTTCTTCCGAGTTCTAAGGCCAGGTGAACATTTGTGATGATGGTTATGATATAGTTGCGTGGGTTTTTAATGTTTTGCAGTGACAGAGCCATCCCATCCTCTAACCTAGATCTGCATATGGTACATTGCTCCCGGAATCTCGAAAAATGTAAAATCTGCGGGGATATGGTCCCCAAACGACATTCCGAGGAACATTACTCCAACACTCATGCACCGGTATGCAACCTTTCTAATGTAGCAATTCACTTTTGTTTACTGAATAGTGGATGACATTTTCCTAGAACCATGGTTGATAGTTCTCCCTCTTGACCATGCTATGTTATTGCTCGATCCCTTTACTTCTCCGTTAAGAATTTATTTGTCTAGAGAACGCTATTATCTAGAAGACTTATATAGTTTGATGTTTTATTTTGGTTCCTGTTTATGTTAGGGAGGTATTCAGGTTCATAGTATCTTCTCTCTGGAGAACCTTAGTGGTTCTAGTGTTTGGTTATATCTGGTGCAGGCCAGTCTGTCTGCATTTATGGTAAAAATAGGACATAAAACTGAATTCTTTTAATTGCACAGAGACATGCTTGAGAGAATTTATTTTCTTGCCAGGTTTATCTCAACTTGGTTATAGTTTTTATATGTCCGGGTTTGTTCTATGTAGTATAGCAGGTTGTATTGACTTATTTGTTTCTGGCACAGGTTTCCTGTTCTCTCTGCAGTGAGACAATGGAACGGGACATTTTGGCTGTTCACAAAGGGGAAAACTGTCCCCAAAGAATTGTGACATGCGAGTTCTGTGAATTTCCATTGCCTGCAGCTGACTTGGCTGAGCATCAGGTAGGAACTAACTAACCTGTTGATTTTTTTTCTCAGTAGAGCAAACAGATATATATGTTTCAGTGCCAATGTTTTAGCAAAAATGATACCTAATGTTATTTCTGAAACTTATAGGAGGTCTGTGGGAACCGGACAGAACTGTGTCCCTTGTGCCGTAGATATATAAGGCTTAGAGAGAGGTACAACCATGAGCTTAGGTGCACTGGTGTACCCGATAGCACAGTTGGATCTTCCAGGTACCGTCATGCTTCCTCATTCATGATTTCGTTTATATTCTTCTGATGTTTGTATACTTCCTGTTGTTTGTCACTGCTTGTAATTCTGCAGCTTTGAAGGCCTTGTTAGTTCTTAATTATGTCACGTGTCTTCTTGAGTGCATCACTTCTAGTATTTGAGATGAATGCTTACGTCAGTGTGATTGGGTTCTTAGCATAGTAACTGGTTGCGAATGGAAAAGTAAGAAAAGTTCCTCCACATTGGACATCTAGTTTGCTTCTAGAACTGCAAGCTTGGGCAGCATGCAGGTAATAGTTATTGTTAAGAGTTAAACCTTCTGATGGACGGGTATGCATATATGTAGAGCGAAGACTGAAAATAGCTTAAAGAGTGGCCGTGCTTGGACTTTATTTCTAGACAGCTGCAAATTGCAGGGTTTCACGACTTCGAAGTTGCTTTGTTTGCTTCCAACCCGAGAGAAGAATGCTGTCTTGTTAAAAAATGGACAGCAACGATAGTTTGTATCTGTTCTTTTTTTTTATCTTTCCTTGACTGTATAGTGTATTCTAATGCGGTCTTGGGTTGTTGTTCTGAAGGGATGTGAATCCAAGGCCAACAGAGAGGGGGCCAAGAGGGGGAGTTCCTCCAAGAAGGCAGCCACAGGGGCATTCGCGGAAACGCCTTTTCTTCACCATTGCCATAACCGGCATTGCTGTTCTGTTAGGCTCGTTTCTTTTCCAGAAGAGACCTGAGGCAAATCAAGTGCAGTAGCCAGATCAAGAAGGTGCAAGAAAAAGAGTTTTAATTTATACCCGATTCCTTCCATGTAAATTAGCCAAAAACTATTTAGCCAAAGACTTTTTCATCACAATTCTTCTGGGATCTGTAATCTTTTGTGAGAGACGTAAATTTCGTTGTAAGTCGTCCGAGTTAGAGATTGTAGTGGGGATAAATGACAGCTTCTGTTTAGCTTACACTTTCTTTCTTCACTCCGTGATCAAAGTGCTCTCGTTCTGCTCTGCTTCCTACAGGGCATGGGCGAATAGATGTCGCAAAATGTGGAACATCAATCTGTGTAGCGGAAATACAATACAAAATCTTCAAAAAGAGTTGCCTTACTTTCGTCTGGCTTCTGGTGCCGACGGATAAAAGTCATAAAACCCAAACAATCAAGTAAAGGAGGAGAATTTTGAGCATGGGTGGCCCAAGCGGCGTATTACTTCTTTATTCTTCGCAAGGTCCATGATAATAACGGCTAGTGAAGCGACGTTTTGCCGCCATCTCCGATCATTCCGCCTGTAGTCTCAGATCTCATTGGGAATTCATATTGGTACAGGAAAGCGGTATCGTGGATTTCTTTGTCGCTGATCAGACGGCGGGAGAGCTGTATGAATGAATGAAGAAGAGAGTGGAGAGCGTGTTGGATTCTCTGGCGAAATGTGGCGGTTGCATCCGGCGAAGTAATAATGATGTCACCCTCCCTACTTCTCAGCTCCCTCTAGGTGCCCGAAACTCTCTCTCTTTCTCCCTCTCTTCCGCGTTGATTTTCACAGGACAAAGTATCGCCTGGAGGAAATCCTTTCCGGCATTTGTTTTAATTTCCGATCGCTTTCCCGCCATTGATTTAGAGCTTGCGATTGACGATGATGGAAAAGGAGTGTCTGATTACGATTTCATTAGATTAGATGATGCACATATTCAATTAGGTATTAACTGCTCTTCATCTGCTGTTTCGTGCGGTGGTGTATTTGTAATCATCGGCCTTGCTAAACAAGAAAAGCAAAATCATAATGCCGATCATTAATGGCGGTTTTCAATCATGGTCAGAGAGCCACCATCATTCGTTTTTGCACATTTTTAGGGTGCTCTTGCTATGATTGGTCTTTGGATTTACTTCTCGTTTATTATTGGGGCTAGGGATTAGAATGCTTCCTACTTAGTCTTGAAGAGTCAGGACCAATTTGCTCCCTGTGCCTTCATTGTTTCTTTTGTGGGTGCTTTTGCCTTCTTCACACTTGTACTTCCGCAGATACAAACAACTCGAACCAGGGATCTTACGGTGATCCGCATGCTCTGAGAAACCACAACATGTCTCATCAACCGGTTCGACTTCATATTCAAGATCGCTATGTAATTGCCTTTTCTTTTCGTCTTCCTTATCGTGTTGCTTCTTTTGGTGTTCAATATTGGTTGATGGATTGGATATATGCTAGTTAATCAGGAGGGCCTCATTAGCAGAGATTTGATTGTACTCTTTGAATTTGCAGGTGGTTATGGATAATGGAATAGTCCAAGTAACACTCTCTAATCCAGCGGGCATTGTTACTGGAATTAGATATGGAGGAATTGACAACTTGCTTGAGATTCTCAACCGTGAAACGAACAGGGGGTAGATATGCTATGATTAGGCTTCCTTCTTCGGAGCTGGAATGCCTAGTGATTTGAGTGTTTGTGTTTATAGAATATAGATTGAGCCTCAAGGATTTTACTTGCGTAGGTACTGGGATCTTCACTGGCATCCACCTGGAGGCAAGGGAATATTTGATGTGTATGATGCCAAAATTTTCTCTTTGATCTATTTATGATTATTGATGGATACAGATTTCTTCAGTTACTGTATTGTTTGAGACTCTGCTTTGAATATGAATCCTTCTTCCTAATTCGTTTAATTGACAAAGAAAAGCTCTATAACATAAACTGCTCCGAATGATGAATAAACTCTTATGTATGCAGGATCAGTGGAACACAGTTTAGTGTGGTTGTGCAAACTGAGGAACAAATTGAGATCTCATTCATCAGAATGTGGGATCCTTCTCTTGAAGGCAAGGCCATTCCCTTGATCATCGATAAAAGGTTCTTTCGCCAAATTTTGCGTATCAGCATACTGTGTAATAGTGCTGCATTTCAGGACAGCTGTATCATTATCTAGTTTCAGCCATTTTCATATAAGAATCATGATACCTCCTGTTGTTCTCCAGGTTTATATTACTCCGTGGTTCTTCTGGCTTCTACACTTATGCAATATACGAGCACATGGCGGAATGGCCTCCTTTTGAGATTGGAGAAACAAGAATGACTTTCAAACTCAGAAAAGACAAGTAAAAATCCAGCCACTATTCGTTTGATTGTTCTGATACCTTGAGGATATGATTGATCATTTGCGAAGTTCTTAAGCCTTCTGCTGTGATTTCGGTTGGTTGATATTTAAGAACAAATATTTGTTTTGAAGCTAAGGGTAGTCTACACGTGCTGTGACTTTGCTCAGTTGATATTTAAGAATAAATATTTGCTTTGGAGCTAAGGGTAGCATATGCATGATTCTTTTGTTTGACTGATCGTACCATTACCATATGTCATTTTTATCAGCTGTTAAAGTTCAAAATGTCTTTCCGTATTCCTGCAAGTCGAATTGGTTATATAAGCTGAGCTTATGTTTCGTGAGAAGGAACTTCTCTTATTTGCTGCCTATTTCTGCTCTCATGCTTGAGGTGGTTGACTAAATCACTTGATTGCACCCATAAGAGTTGGTTGCCTTGTTCATTTGTTCAGAATGTCAATTTGCAGAAGGACAATGATGAAGTTTATGGTGGAATTTCCTATTCCCAGATAATTAGACTGGATGTTGTTGAAGTTTTCTTTTGGGTTGCTTCATGTTACCATGTTTACTTCATCGATTATGCATTTTGGTATCTATCATCAAAGAATAGGACCTGTTAATTTTTTCATGATTACATGTTAGTGATGATAACAGCACACATGGTTTCTGAAATTCATCTAAATTTCTCTTCTCAACTCTTTATTTTAGGTTCCAGTACATGGCTATGGCAGATAATCGAAGAAGAATTATGCCTTTCCCAGAAGACCGGATGGCGGGAAAATGCCAAACGCTAGCCTTTCCAGAAGCCGTCCTTCTTCTCAATCCCAAGGATCCAAATCTCAAAGGAGAGGTTACTTCACAGTACCCTTCAAGAAAATCCATTTCTTAGTACTTACTGAATTTTCTACTCATGGCTAATATGATTTTCAGGTGGATGATAAGTACCAATATTCTTGTGATAACAAAGACAATAGGGTACACGGGTGGATATCTTTTAACCCAGCAGTTGGGTTCTGGAAAATCACACCAAGCGATGAGTTCCGAACTGGTGGGCCATTTAAGCAGAACCTAACCTCACATGTTGGTCCCACCACTCTTGCTGTAAGTTGGAAGTTTTTATTAATTAGCAGTCTTCACTCTTCAGATTGTTTCGTCATTTCTAACTCCAGATATGCAAAAAGTGTTGTTCTTTATTAACCAATGTAGTTGATTCTTGTCTGATTTAGATGTTTCATAGTACACATTATGCTGGGAAGTTTCAACTGCTTACGGTCGCTGCTGGTGAGCATTGGAAGAAAGTGTTTGGCCCCGTTTTTATCTATTTTAATTCAGCACCCAATGGAAGCGATCCTCAGTTACTGTGGGAGGATGCTAAAACACAGGTTTGCTTCTCCAAATCCCCCGACGAACAGCTCATTAGTGACCTTATTGATTGACAAACACTCAGGTACACTGATACTGCAGATGATGAATGAGGTCCAAAGTTGGCCTTACAGTTTTCCTGCATCTGTGGATTTCCAAAAGCCGCATGAAAGGGGAAGTGTAGCTGGCAGACTATTAGTACTGGACAGGTAGTAGAGACCGAAACAACTTTTAATGGTTTTCTGAACTATTAGCCTTCCAGTGTCATGTTTATATGTATGCTTCTTGATTCTGAGATTTAGCAGAGTTAACAAAAGATTCCATCAACATGATGGTTAGGTATATGAGCAATGACTATATGCTGGCACGTGGTGCCTATGTTGGGTTGGCGCTGCCTGGTGAAGCAGGATCATGGCAAAGCGAGTGCAAGGTCACCTCAATCTCTCCCCAGCTTTTGCTGGATTGATTGTTTGAGTTTGCATCTATTTGATTGTACTTTCCTCTTTCTTATTGTAGGACTATCAGTTTTGGACGACAACAGATCATAATGGCTACTTCGTCATTAGAAATGTCCGTACTGGAAACTATAATCTTTATGCAACGGTGCCAGGTTTTATTGGAGATTACCGATGTGATGTAGCCATTACCATAACCTCAGGTTCTGTCTCTCCGAAACACCACCTAGGATGATCCCTCTTTTAGTTCATGCTAAAGATAAGAAATCTAAATGGGCTGGCCAAATGAAATTCTGGTCTTTAGGTTGCAATATTGAGATGGGTGATCTTGTTTATGAGCCTCCAAGAGATGGCCCCACGCTGTGGGAAATAGGCATCCCAGATCGTTCTTGCGCGGAATTTTATGTTCCTGATCCAGACCCGCAGTATGTCAACAGACTCTTCATTGGTCATCCTGATAGGTTCGAAGTTCTCAAACACTCTTGCTTCTTCCCTGTACCAGGAAAGGAAACTTCTTTATACCATAGACTTTGAGGCTTCTTATCTTATTGGAGCTTACAAGTACTTTGAAGCCATGTTACACCATTCTTGTTCCCATGTCCATCTGATTAATACCTGAGTGTCGGTCTACTGTTCAGGTTTCGGCAGTACGGATTGTGGAATAGATATGCAGAGATGTATCCTGACTCGGACTTGGTTTACGACGTAGATTGCTGTGACTACCGCAAAGACTGGTTCTTTGCTCATGTGGTAAGGTAATTGATCTAACTGATGTGCAACAATTACGAATTCGCGTACCCTTTCTCCAATCCTTCATTTGCCTGCTTATGTACATTGTTGCTTTGTTTTAACGCATTTCTTCATCCAACAGGAGGCAAGCCGATGGTTCACACACGGGAACCACATGGCAAATCAAGTTTAAACTCGACAGAGTAGACCGTAACGGTACCTATAAACTGCGGATCGCGCTAGCATCGGCTACTCTAGCTGAGCTTCAGGTAAAATACCAATCTTGATTGAACATGTGTACTTGGTACTCTACGCTTAGACTGAAATTTAGTTTCCTGGAAATCAAGATTCGTGTAAACGATCCGAATTCATCGAAGCCATTGTTTACGACGGGGCTTATTGGAAGAGACAACTCGATAGCGAGGCACGGGTGCCACGGGCTGTACTTGCTGTACAATGTGAACGTACCAGGTGGTCGGATGGTTGAAGGGGAAAATACCTTGTTCTTGAAGCAACCAAGGAACAACAGCCCTTTCATAGGCTTCTTGTACGACTATATCCGTCTCGAAGTGCCCCCTCCAGATGTTGGAGCTTCCTCTTCTTCCCAGTGAATGAAAGGAAGTCACTGCATATGGTCTATGGAAGCATGGAAATCATTTCTCTGATTTTTTTCTAGAGTTGGGTAATACATGGAATAAAACTAGGTCTGGGACAGGGATTCTTTCAGCTTCTGTTTTCTGATTATACTTTCAGCTTCTGTTTGCCAGTTGAGATTCAAGTATTGTTGCTATCACTGTTATCATATATGTGTTGTTCTTGCTATTTATTCAATACTAGAAATAATACCCGCGGCTACGCCGCAGGACATGGTTAGCAGAGGGCATAATCAGTCAATTGAACTTTTAATTGACCTTCAAGTCCAATGATTTGGTCTTGCTTCTCCAATGTTTTAATCTTATTGTTATGGCTGTTCTTTCATCTTCTGATCTGATCTCCTTAGCTATGATTCAAGTTCTGTGGTAGTAGGCAAATGCTCAGGAATAAAGCTTGGTCTAAGCATAAAACTATAATGTGATGCACGTGTTAAAAAGCACATTGATTAATAATTTTGGTCAACAAAGCACTATCATATTGTTAGCAAAATAATGACTAATAAGTAATAACTAATGAATCCTTTTGTACACTACTCACCTTCTTAGTGATAAACAATACAGCAAGAAGACCTAATGAACATTGGATGATAAGTTGAGGACTGTAAATTCATAAGCACCGCAGAGGAATTTCATGGACAGAATTTAGTTCAAATGATGCATTAAACTTGATGGTGTGCTTTAAGCAAAGTTTCTTTAGGCTGCACACCACCTGCTACTACTAAACACTCAATGGCAAACCTATACAATATAGTTCTACAGAAGTGAATAATATTGAAAGTGTTGGTCCTTTGTATTAATGGTGATATAGAAGATTGTTAGGAAACCAAAAAGACTGAAGAGTTTCTAAATGCTAACTATAATCAGACTGCTAAGAGGTAGCAGCAAAATAGTGAAGGAAGAAAAACATCAAAAGAAATGCAAGCTCAGCCTCCTGCCCATGCTCTATAACTGTCGTACATTCATATTCCTGCCTTCTTCACACTAAGAAGATCCACTCAACAGATCTCCATATGTTACTGCACATGTCATTCCATTTCCACCACGAAATGCAGAATGGTAGCAGCAGCTTATCAAGAGAGGATAAAGGCATCAAATGATCTTCAGTCCAATAGTAAGTCTCTTGATCCTGGAAATATCTCCCAAACATCTGCTTTCTGCACTCTTACAAATCTATTATTTTCCTTTTGAGGGCTGCATACGAAAACCCCTGCAGCTTCTGGTATTTGTCACTATATTAAACACTCCATACAGTCTTGGCCACCAAATGATATAATTCAAATCTGTCGAAATTCCATTGAAATTTGAATTTCAGTTGAGGCTCAAACTCAGCTGTCTGAAAGTGTTTGTCCTTGCAAGCGAATGAAGCAATTTAAGTAAAACTATAAATGCATTGTATAAAGAACTAATAGGTATCCTATTCAAGAAAAGTTCATGATTTTGAGAAAGCAAAAACATCAAAGCATGATCGATTAGTTAGTTTTCCACATTGATAAGCCAGAGATAAAGCAAGGATTAGCGATAGTAGTTAGTTAAGGCTACTTGATAATAATTTGGCCAAAGATACACCCAAGCTTAAAATTGTTCCGTTAACCACATGTAGCTACCTACTGCTCTGATCTAGATCCTTAAGCTTCAATTGAGTGTCCAAGGCAAAAGTCTTGACCTAAAGAATCAAACAGATAAATGAGTAAGAAGTTATGTAGAATTCAAGGAAGTGAAACCTGAATTGGATCATATCTATGTTGGGGAATAAACAAAGAAATTAAAAAAAAATACTCTCCTTGGTCTTCCTCTTGAACTCCTGGACAAAATGGTTTACCAATCTGTTGTCAAAATCCTCACCACCAAGGTGAGTGTCCCCAACAGTTGCCTTCACTACAGAGATACCCTTTTCAATTGATAGCAGGGAAACATCAAAAGTACGACCACCAAGGTGAAAATCCATTGGTGCATTGATTGATACATAGGAAGCCATATAATTATGATAAATTAGCCTAGAACATATACAGCTGGTTGTCAAAAGCACATGCATGACCTGCAAATGTTAACATATAGAACTACGAAAGCAAAATTTTACCAACAAAGCATTATGGAAGCCAATATGGCTTATCTAGGATGAGAAACAGCTCAACAACAGAAAACCCAAATGAGATACAGCTAGCTTCGGATTCACTAATGGATGATGAATTTAGATCTTGTAAACTTCTTGAGATGCTTGATCCGACAACGGAGCACTCATAAAGAGAAAAAAAGGACTCAAATTTCATGTCCAAACAAAAGCTACCTGTAGCTTTCGTAGCGCTGTACATCAAAATGAGTAAAATTCAGAACTGGCTGATCTGAAGGACATTTTTGCTAAGCCAAAACCAGTCTCAGATTGCAAGTTGTGAAACCATTGGTTGAAGAGTGAACAATCAGTAACATTGTTGCTAAACCAAAAGTGAAATGTCTCCAACTGCTCGAGTCCTTGCATTAATGTTTAACTGATTTGTATGAAATAAAGGCCAATATAAGTTGATGATCGCATACCAGAAGGTTATATACAGATGAAAAAAATACCAAACAACAGTATTACTGAAGCTCCATCTAACTTGGCCAAAGAAAAAAAATAGGAGAATAATGAAATACACGAATACAAACCACAAAATGAGAACTAAAGAAGGGGGAACGGAACAGTTATGGCCAACCAACAAATAACAAGCAGCAGTTATAATATTGAGCTCAATGAATAAGAGATCCTTTACCAAGTTCAATTGACTTCCAGGCACATAGCACTGAACAGAGTCCACGTCAAAGTAAACGTTCCACGCCAATTAGCCAGACTAAGACTGGTGAATGCCACAATCACAGGTGTTGTGCCATTGAGCTCAATGAGTTTAGGGAAGTTCACTCTTTCGGCAAAGTCGGACCATAATGTGATTGATAAGGAGGCTTTCCCGGCAACAGAAGAGACACTTGGAAGGCTGAAAGAGGAATCCAGTAGAACAAAGCAGGCGAGGGAGACCACAAAGGGAAGTGCGAAATACCTTTCAATATCAATGACCACAACTTGCCGCTTGATGGAACGCTCTTGCTTCTAGAAATAGCTAACAGGCGTTGCAGACACCAACCGCCCCACAACATCTATGGAAAAGAGCATTTCTTCAGCAGGCATAGCATGAACGTTTAGCAGGGCAGATTCACGAATAGAACACCAACCCACAACAGAGCAATGTACTGTGACGATTTTCTCGAGGTCCTCAAAGCTGCGGATCTCAAAGCTATCAGGATAGAAGGTATGATCGTCTTCATGAGAGTGGACGAAGGAAGTTTTGGAATTGAAATACAACAGGAGGTCATTGGAACACACCGACCAGCGTTTCCTGGACTCACACTGGATTACAAAATAGACCTTCCCCACATCAAGAACCTCTTGCAATTGACCACACAGCTGCTTAGACGCAAGACCCTGGACCAAACACCCTGCGAAAAGAGGCAAAAAATGAGGAACCTAAAGCAAACAGCAGACGAAGGAAGGAATAAGAGGAATCAGGCAACCAACCAACTCATCCGTCCAGAGAGTGGTGTTTTCGGAGAATCCATCCGGTCGCGCTGGATTCCCCGCCATCAATGTATGGAGGAGGCGTAATTTCAGCAAGGGATCTTTGTCCGCCCACATGAGCTTGGAGAGGATGTGTTTCATTGAAGTGAATTAGGGAGAAGAGGATATGCAAGAACAGAGGAAACCGACAACAAAGATGAGGCAAAGAGAAACTGAAGAGAAAAGGGCCGGACCAATCTCCTTCTCCACTGCATAAAGGGTAGTAGGTAGAGGAAGGACAACTATTTTCCACTGCCGTGTTGAGCCGAGGCGCAATAGTTTATGCGTGGTAGATCGGCGATTCCGGGAAAGCAGCACGACGAAGCGACGCGAAGACCAAAATAACACGTTTCAGTGCAAGGTTTGAAGCAGGAAGTATGCACTCGCGTACGGAAACTACTGCGTCGATTAAAGCGGGTGATTGCAGGATCTGTTTCCATTCCGACCCAAGCGTCGCCTATCCGTCCGCCGCTGCCAACCACCCTACCGCGAACACAAACCCACCCAACTTTCCGCAAGACGACAAATAATGAAACAGTAGTAAAAAAATTGTGGGTGGTAAAGCGTACCCACTTTTTATCTTTTAAAGAAAGAACGAGTAAAAGGAATAACAGCTTTGCGGGCAGGTTTACTTGTACAAAATACGATGAATTGCTTAACGAGATTTTTTGTTGTTGTTGTATTCGGAGATATGAATAAAATACAGAAAAGAATCTATTTACCCTATAAATTCCTTCCCAGCCAAGCAATACAATCAAATGAAAGCATCTCTAAATTAGACAAATAAGTGGCTTTTCTTGCTATACTATGGGCAACCCGCTTGGCGATCCTAGGGACCGCACATACTTCTAAGCTTATGTTTAGAGCAACGATCATCTGATGACATTTTGAGCACCAGACCTTCAGTTGCATATATCTCTATCTCTCTAAGTAGCTAGTGAATGACGACTTCATAATCCCATTCCAGTATGACTCCATGGAGGTCGAAACGACGAATCAAGTTTAAACCATCTTGAGCACCTAGTAGTTCGGCTAGGTACGAGTTGTCAATCTTAGGATGTTGAAGTCCAAATAGCAAGATGCGTGCGGTCGTCTGCAAACTTCAACACCAAGCTCGTAGTACTACCTCGAGAAGGATGGACAACATCATCGAAGTTGAGTTTGTGGTGATCAGGAGGTGGGAGACTAGGATGCGTGCACTGTAGGGATGACCATTAGTGGGGAGAAGGAACAAATGGATGGGTGGAGGAGAATTCTTGTACTTGGTGATTAAATTTAGAATCTAGAATGGATAACAATAGTTGATTATCCTCGAAAACTATTACATTGGGACTTCTCTTGCTTTAAAGAGCCATAAAAGGTAGGATTACTATAAAAGCTTGCCAAATGATGAACTAGGATGTTAATTTTCCGTCCATTCCAATAGTCTCTGACACAAGGTTGTCAACCCCTATTAGACCCTCGGTTGGACCCGATTTGATCTAAGTCGGGCTTCAACACGGCCTCCATAAAGCCCCCCGGTCTGACCACTTAAGAGGGAGAAGAAGAGAGGGGGAAGAGAGGAAGAGGGACGAAAGAAGAGAGATGGTGGGTGAGTCATGGAGGTTAGGTGGATTTATTTTGTGGAAAATAAGTTTTTAATAGATATATGTAAGATAAATTTCATTCCAGTCATTAAACCTTTAATTACTATCTTAGTTGTATATATATTTAGAAAACGTCTAAAATGACTCATACCGGCCGAACCCCGATTAGACCATTAAACCTCAAACCCTTTACTTGACCGGCTCAATGATTTAAACCCATTTGACAACCTTGCTCCGATGCCTTTTTCTCAAACACTATAGCAATATCAAGGATTTCGTATGTTAGAGACCAGAGTAAAATACCTCGAGTGCCACTAAAGTATGAGATTTGGGGGAGTCATACAACTTAAGTACGAATAGGGCGTCTGATACCACTGATATCAAAGAATTGTTCATCCGTTCAAAATTCCGCCCATCTACCGTTATGAATAAAATATTATTTTTGGTCAAAAAATTAAAAAAAAATATAGAAAAGGAAGAAAAAAACAAGTTTTCCTCTTCCAAACTGCGCCGCTTTCCGCCGATGATCTGCCCGCCAAAATACATACCCGACGTCGATCCCACCATCGATTGCTCCACCTGGCACTGTCCACCACCTCTCGTGCCGCCAAATCCCCCGCCTTGCAAATACCTCGTCGCGTGATCGGGGAACCCGTAACTCAAACTGTCTTCCGTAGCCGCCACCGCCGTAGCTCCAGGCGACCCCGGTTTGGCCAACTGTTGCTTGAAGATCCATTAAAGGCGGGAGTGACAAGAAAGATGAGTCCAAAAATAAATCCTCCTTACCCAAAGAATTCGCCCTCAGTAGGAGAAGATCTCTGCCAAATTCCGATAGCCATAGCTCTCTTCTGTTTTTTGTTTTCAATTTTGTTTTATAATTTTTTTATATATAAAAATAATATTTTATTCTTACTTAACGGTAGATGGACAGAATTTTGGATGGATGCACAATTTTGTGATATTAGTGGTACCCGATGCCCTATTCATACTTAAGTGGTATGCCTCCGCCAATTCTCATACTTTAGTGGCACCCGAGGTATTTTACCCTTAGAGACCACTACTCCACACATGTGAATTTCACTTCTTTAACATAGGTTATCAATTATATCATTGATCCATCAATTACTTATAGAAAAAATCTAATTTATTATGACTTTTATACAATTGATGTTTTGCATTTTGGATCTTAAAACCTAAGGACCATTAGCAAACATAGTAACCAATAGTAGTAGCCCAAAAATCTTTGTTTTGTGGTTTTAGAAGTCAATCATTAGTGTGTATAGGTGTTAATCGGGCGGGTTCAAGTTGGATTCAATCGTATAAAAGGTCCATAGGGTTGTAGGTTAATCAGGATTGGTTTTATCGGGTTGCGGGTTGATAACATCACGATTCAATCGAATCAAGAGTCAATTGGATCACCATCAAGCCAATTATTGGTAATTGGGTTACTAGTTAAGCGGGTTACGGGTTAATCAGATTACGATCAATCGAGTTAAGGATTAATCGTACTATGGTAAATTGAGTTACGAGTTGTTCAGGTTGCGATTGTTCGGATAAACCCATCAGATGACTTACATTTTTTTATTAAGTGGATGCAACTGCACCCTACCTTTCATTCAAAATCACACGGGGTTCGGAGATCCCCTAAACATCGTACAAAATCCAGTTACACAGGATAGGATCTGAAATTGGAAACATATGAATACCCAGAGAGCTATGATGACCTCTACTGGCAAGATAGTCTGCACACTTATTACCTTCTCTATATATGTGGGCAATCTCAACATCCCACTGTCTCGTAAGCAGCTCAAGCGTTCTATCAATGATGGTTGCATGGTGATGCTCCTCATTGCCAGTACCCCGTAGCAGCTGCAACGCGCAAGTGGAATCTAACTCAAGTCTGACATGTCTGTAACCAGCATCCCAAGCTAACTGAAGTCCTTCCACATCGCCCCTCAACTCCGCCCGGTTGATAGAGCATATCCCTAGGTTCGCTACAAATGCCCGAAGACATTTGCCTGTATGATCTCTTAACAGACCACCAGCTGCAGCATGGCCTGTATTTTGAAGAACAGAGCCGTCTGTGTTGAGGGTTGCCCACTCATGAGGTGGCGGCTTCCACGAGATCTCCACCTCCTTTCTAGCGGGTGGATTAGGCATATGAATAAGCCTATCCTTGTCCAAGGAGGTCCTCACGATAGTTATCCAAGCCTGGACGCCCTGTAGAAATCCTTCAGTCATCACGATCTTGCCTGCAAAAACTCGATCGATCCTGGTCTTCCAGAGAGACTAGTAGGTAAGGCCAAAATCAAGGCCAGTGTGCTCAACTTTAAGGTTCTTCTCAATCCAATCCTGCAAACTGTCTCCGAAGAAATGGTGATATTTAGAAGGTGAGATTACTTCATCCAAGTTAATCTGGCAAAGGGGCAATGCAAAGAACGCACTAGTTCCTAGTCGTCAGCTTCCTCCGCTCCCGTTTTGCTGTTAGTGAGAAGCCGTTCATGCGCTGCTAGCCAAAGAAAATGGCGCACTCTTTCCGGCCCCGACCATCGCCAGATCACCTTCCTTCGCGCACTGCTGCTGCTACCATCGAGACCCGCCGCCAGGGTATAAGCTGAGCCAACACTGAAATCTCCCTTCACATCCGGCCCCTAGGTAGTCTCATTGTCACCAGTTCCTTCCCTCGGCGGCTCAGTCCCTGCTATTTGCAAAAGCATTTCCTCCGGTAACTAGAGCCCCAATCTATCGAAGTCCCACTTACCATTTGGAGCAAACGCAGCCACGCTGGTGTTGATGTCAATCGGCAGGCACCCTTCAACAGTATGGTCAAGGAGCACCATCCCCGGTGCAACCCAGTGGTCTACCCACATACTCGTGGTTTCACCATTCCTCAGCCGCATCAGCATTCCTGCTTCCATTATCGGCCAGGCTTTCCTCATTCCTCGCCACAATGAGGACGCACGACCCATCGATTTGGCTACAGTCACTCCATTGACAATCTTGAAATACTTCGCTTGAAGAACCTGCACCCACGAGCTCCTCAGATTTTTGATAAATAACCAAGTTAGTTTAGCCAAAAAAGCCAACTTTAGCTCATGTGACTTACTGAACCCAAGTCCTCCATCTCGTTTAGGTTGAAAAACCCCCTCCCAATGGACAAGATGGATTCCTCTTTTGTCCCCCGTTGCAGGACTGGAACAACGAGGTACCGCCCCAAATCCTGTGTCATGGGTATGCCCATCTGATTAGCAATGATTGTGCTTTGCTACCGCGTAGTGACACGCTACGACACAACACCAAACTGCGACCAAGTGTAATCGCAGTCCGGAAATGCAGTAAAGTGGCAAGTTCTAATTATCAACCCGAGGTCTAGATCTACTGCCTACTCCGTGAATATCTATTATCTAGCCAACTAAGTCGATTGATTGTGGTTTTAACTAAAAGCAGTAAGAATGCAGAAAATGGTTTGGTTTTCTGAAGCAAAGGAAGAGTCACTCGGGAATGAGTCCCCCTAGCTCCTTAGTTAGGTCTCAGTTGTAATTACCCTGGGTTGATTTACTGTTGATTAAACTGCTGAAGATCCGACAGTAGCTTGGAATCTCTTAAGCTGACCAAGCCCTCTCAGCCACACTACCCGGCAGACGACTAGTCTTCACCGGGATAGAACGCTGAGGCAATGAACACAGAACTCCAATACTGGAATTGGATTCCATTACAAATCAGTAGATTGACTAACTCTCGTATAACCAATCTACCACTACCGAATGATGAAGCTCTAACAACCTAATCAGATTCTATATATCACAGGTTGCAGTAGAAATCAAGAAAAGATGATCAGACTTCAATTGATTCAATGAATCATGCATCATTCGATTAAAACCAAACAGTATAACAATCCCAAGTCATTACAATCAAGATCCCTAACACATGGAACTAGGGTTCTTCATACCCAAGTGAGAGAGGGTTCTACTCCATAGAGAGAGAGAGGAAAACAGAATACAAAGCAGTCATACTCATAACAATAGGAAGAATCTGCTATGGTATGATGATCTTCACTCCAAGGATGATTTCCAAACTTGATTGATGAAACCCAGCTCCAAAACCACTCTTAGGGGGTGTTCTTCGCACTTTCTCTCTCTAGGGCTCTGTTTTTGCTCCAAAAAGTCCATTCTCTCTCCTTTGGCTCGAATTTGGGTTAAAACCCAGAAATTCCCGACCACACGGGCAGGCCACACGACCGTGTGGCTTTTCCAGCTGCTCGTGTGAGTTGTGCAAAACGCGGCGTTTCGTTTCGTTAAGTGACTTCAGGCTTCCTACACGGCCACAACCACACGGCCGCGTGGATTTCCAGGCTTCCCGTGTGAGTTCCCTAGAATTTCCACACGGCCACATGAGTTCCCTTACACGGCCGTGTGGGTCTTAGGCATGCCCGTGTGACTTCCTCAGCTTCTCCCCAAACGTCCGATCTTCGTCCAATCGACCCCGAGCTCGTTCCCAAACCTTCATTCACGTACTAGGACCTGAAATATCACAAACAAGCACAACCTAGCGTGAAATCGGCCTAAAACATGAGAATCAACATCTCAAACGGCTCAAGAATAGTGGTAAAAACATGTGCAATTAACGTTCTATCACGTTGTATTACCTGAGAAGAAGACTACCAATTTTTCCTTGCTAACCTGCAAGCCCGACGCCTGACTGAAATGGTCAGCTGGTCTTCTAAGACGCCTCCTATCTCTCTCAATGCGAGTACTAGACTCAAGCCAGGATCATGAGAAGCAGTGGAACTAAGACATTCAATTCATGGATAAGGAGACTCACACAATTCAACAACCAAGGACTCATTGTATCGGGTGCTCTTTCATTTCATTTCACTTGTTGGAACCCCTTCTTCTTACTATTTGTTTTGTTTTTTTTTTCTTTGATGGAGTTCCAACTGTAGTTTGTATGTGCGGTCTGCCCTTATTGGGTGAGCAAGAGCAATTTCTGTACATCAGTCACTCGCCATGGTACTTCTTTTAACTCCTATTGCTCACTTCGTGTGGAGGGCCAATGAAATTAAGGGGGGTCGGAAGCTCTATCCGTGCCCTTAAAAACACATCCTGAAGTAGGCAAACCGTTCAATGGGTGGAAATTTTACTTGTACTAGAGACAACTTAGCTTCACCTTGTAGGCCTACCCCACCAAGGATCACTAAAATCTCTTGCAAAACCCAATTTTGTGCAATGAACGGTGCCTCACACATTGGGCTTACCCCATGTCTTAGAATTTCAAATTTTTGACATGGAGGACCAACTGCTTTTTCCTTTCGCACTTGAGCACCCTTTTTCGATACACGATCCCACAACACAGCATAAGAGGAGTCATCAATACCACATGAATCAACGGTCCTAAATCCACTAGTTCACAAAATCAACCGGCACAGCAGAGAGACAGACAGGAAAAATCTTATACTTCAACATCCTCCATAGTGCTACAACTACCTCCCTAGGTTGCATATCACCATAAAGACTGTCAATTCAAAGCATACTGAGCAGGATTTTGCAGGGAACAGTACTTGGATCCCTCAATTCATCAAATTGGACAGTGGACTAGGCTCCAAGCACACAAACTCATCTAGCAGTCAAAGATAGATAAACACCCCCACACTTAAGCACGACATTGCCCTCAATGGAGCAAGGGAAAGATAAGGGGGAACGATGTTACCGGTTTGAAATACGACCGGGAGGCTGGAAGTGGACTAGTCAGCGGGGAACATATGGACGAACGGAACAGTTCTGCACGAAGGGAACATCAAGAACACACTAGCACACTGTGCGTTAGGGATCAGAGTTAGCCCAGATGGCCACACAATAGACAATCCACAAAAGAAAGCAAAAACTACAAAAACAAACGACAGACTCAGTTCAAGCTCCGCACACACATGGAGCAAAGAAAAGTCTTAACCAAAAACACACTCTGAGGGGCGACGAGTACATACTACTCATCGCCAAGGTTGTCGAAGTCGATGTCGTCCATGAAGGCGTCATCTCAGGCGGCCGGGGGTGGAAGGGGAGAGTCCTCCCAATGAGTCCTCCAGACTGGCTGCTCGCCCGGTATCAACTAGAGGAGGTGCTGCTGGACCTCCTGCATACGCCGAGATCAGGCCTTCTCCCGCTCGATGTGAGCAAGGGTCACCCCCTGCTGGGTCTCCATAAGGTCCATGCGCTCATTATAGGCAGCCATTCGGGTCTGATACTCGGCCTGGTGAGCCGAGTACTGCTGTTGGAACTGGAGCTCATGGTCGAGGAGTCGCTGATTCTGGAGGCTCAGCTGCTGGAACTGGTGAGTGAAGTAGTCCTGGGATGGGAAAGTGGAACTGCTACCCCCGTACTCAAAGGTGGTTGGGAGGGGGGCATCAGCCTCATCCACATCCTCGGGGTGGACATCCTCAGCAGCCTCATCCTCAGGAGCATCGGGCTGGTCCTCCGCGGGGATCTGAGGTTCAAGAAACCCCGCGATCCACTTGCTGTCGCGCTCGACTTGCAGCAGGTACATACTCTTGATCGTGTCTTTGCCGAAAGCACTAGTGCCCCCGTGCAGTGATATCTGGAAGTAGGTAGCCAGGCGAGTGATGAGGGGAGTGCAGTGTAGGCTCCGCATTTTTGAAGCACTCTTGTCAAAGGTTCTGGCCACCACAGAACCCAGGTGGAGAGGATGGTCTGCCTGGCGGATGGACTGGATGAAGTACATGGATCTCCTGGTGAGGGTGCTGGCACTTTCCGCAGCTAGAGTGTAGGACTTCGCCAGCATGTGGTGGAGAATGCGGTTATCGAGCTGCAGGGTGCTGGCCTTTGTTCGCCTTGCAACGAAGGGACGCTAGCCGGGCTGACCTAGGCGGGTGTACAGCGTCTTGAAGTTCACACCGAGGTCGAGAGCGGTCGCCAAATCGTGGTAGCTCATGGAGCGGGGCGCACCACCGAGCCTGAACTTGATGGCTTCACCGTCTGCCCAATCCTCTTTCTCTTCGTGCTTGAAGGTCGTATAGAACTCAAGCACCAGCTCGTGGTAAACCTTCTCTCGAATGGACAGCAGACGGCGCCAAGGGCGGTTGGTGGCAATGACGAGGTAGTGGTCGCAGCAATTCAGCTTCTCAAACTCCCTCCTGGACCAGTAATGATGCTGCCCAAACGAGCCGGCCAGGACGTGCTTAAAGCGATCCTGTTGGGGGCTCCTCTTAAAATCCCTGATGAACTGGTGCTTGAGGTCGGGTTTCGTCATGGTCCTAGGTGGGGTTGCCTCCCCACAAGCGCTTCTTTACCGTCTTTTAGCTGGACGCCAGTAGGTGGATGCTCGGAGAGGTGTAGAAGCGGGTTCCTTCAAGAGCGGATCCACATCGCTCTTGAGGTACAACTTCAGATGGTGGCCATGCACACGGCGGGTGTGACCACCAGCACTCATCAGCTCGACCTGGCCATCCGGCAGGATGCAAGCGAGTGAATACTCGGATGGCCAAGGTGGTCGAGGCTCGGGAAGTGGGACCCGCTCATAGTGGTCTCCGACTTCCTTGTGAGCAGGCTTAGCTACCTGTAGTTTCGGCCGCCACTCCTCCTTGATCTTTTCCTTTGGTGACGGAGTGGACGGGAGTGGCAGCGAAGGTATGGGAGGGGAATCCTGCAAAATGGGAAGCACAGAAGGATACACGACAGACTCGTGCTCCTGGTGAGAAACAGCATGCAAAGGCGATGAAGTAGGGAGAGTATTAGCAATTGAAAATGTTATTTGCTCCTCGCCATCCCTCAAGACTAAGGTCCCATCATGCACATCTATGAGATCCTTGGCGGTGGCCAGGAAAGGCCTTCCGAGTATAAGGGCACTTCTGTGTCTTCATTGATGTCCAAGACAACAAAATCCACAGGATAAAAGAATCTGCCAACCTTAACCAGAAGGTCTTCCACTATGCCCCTAGGATGAATTATAGATCGGTCAACTATTTGAACACTCATCCTTGTTGCATTGGGTTCACCTAGGCCTAGTTTCTTGAAAAATTTATACGGTATCACATTAATACTACCACCTAGATCCGCCAAGGACTTCTCTACATGCAATTTACCTATATAGCACGGGATAGTGAAACTACCTGGGTCCTTCTGCTTCTACGGAAGCTTGTTCTGCAGAATGGCCAAGCACTCCTCGCTGAGCTCCACAGTGGCCAGCTCGCTCAGCCTCCGCTTCTTTGAGAGAAGCTCCTTCAGGAACTTCGCGTACCTAGGCATCTGAGATAGTGCATCCATGAAGGGCACTTGAACATGCAGCTTCCTAAGCATGGACGAGAAGTTGCCAAACTCTGCCTCTAGCCTGTCTTTGTGAATCCTGGTGGGAAAACGGAGCTTAGGCTTATATTCGGCCACTAAAGGTTGTGGCTTTGGAGCTTGATCCTCTGGCTCCTTTTCCATCACCAGGTCTTCTTCCGGCTCAGGGGTGATCTGTGTTACCTTCTTGGCACTCTTCTGCGGTGCATCCACAGTCACAGTCCCACTTCGCAGTGTAATGGCATGCAACCCGTCCTTATGATTTCTAGGATTTGGTAGGGGTTGACCAGGAAGTGTGCCAGCCGGTCTGGAAGCAAGGGCATCTGTCAGGTGCCCGATCTTGGTATCCATATCCTGCACGAGTGCTTGCTGGTTTCTCTGGCCAACTTCAATCTCCATGAATTTGCCTGCAGTCGCTTCCATGAATTGCTCCAATTTATTGAACTTTTGGGTACTAATGCTCGCCAAGGTAGTCACTAGATCCCTCAGTTCTGATACGGGATCTCCCGGTGCTGGGACTGATGGAGGCGCACCAGGCTACTGGTACTGCTGCTGTGGGGGGTGTTGAAAAGAATGCCCCTGTCTGGGCGGATAGAGTGGTTGTTGTTGCTGCATCTGGCCCGGGCGAGGCTGGTATGGCTGCCTCTAGTTTGGAAAACTAGCTGTAGGGGCCTGGAAGGCAGGTGGCTTTGGATTGCTGTTGCCACTCCTGGAGAAATTTGGATGCTGGCGCCATCCCTCATTGTAGGTATTATTGTACGGATCGTTGTGCCTGGCATTGTTGATAAGTTCACCTCCTCCTGGGGAGTAGTCGACTCCCTCATCGCCTGACAGTCCTCCACGGTGTGATGGGAGCTCTCACACCACTGATGGAGGCGCACCAGGCTACTGGTACTGCTGCTGTGGGGGGTGTTGAAAAGAATGCCCCTGTCTGGGCGGATAGAGTGGTTGTTGTTGCTGCATCTGGCCCGGGCGAGGCTGGTATGGCTGCCTCTAGTTTGGAAAACTAGCTGTAGGGGCCTGGAAGGCAGGTGGCTTTGGATTGCTGTTGCCACTCCTGGAGAAATTTGGATGCTGGCGCCATCCCTCATTGTAGGTATTATTGTACGGATCGTTGTGCCTGGCATTGTTGATAAGTTCACCTCCTCCTGGGGAGTAGTCGACTCCCTCATCGCCTGACAGTCCTCCACGGTGTGATGGGAGCTCTCACACCACTGGCAGTGCATCACCTGTGGCTGTCCTGTACATGCAATCATCCCAGAGCGATCGATGGCTGAAACCAGCTTTGATACCACCTGCACCAAATAAGATGATTGTGTGGCTACAGCAAGCACACCCCTCCCTAGTGCTCGTCTCAATCTCCTCGCAGTTCCCCAGTCATAGCCCTGCTCTGCTATCTCTTCAAAGAGTTGATTCAGCTGTGGCGGTGTTTTGGTGAGCATATTCCTGCCACAGATCGAGTCAATCAGCTGCTTGTCTTCCAGGAAGAGGGCATGGTAGAAGGTGCCCACCTTGAAGGCGTCAGTAAAACCATGGTTGGGACACTTGAGGAAGAGACTGGTGTATCTCTCCCAAGCATCCCTGATGGTCTCATCTTCATCCTGAGCAAAGTGGGTAATTTGCTTCTGCAGGTCCGCCGTCTTGGACGGAGGATGGTAGCGAGTGAGGAACTTGTCCGCCAGTTTGGCGAACGTGGTGATAGAGCCTGGAGGTCGAGTGTCTAGCCACTCCTTGGCCTGCCACTCCAGAGTAAATGGGAAGTACCTCAACTGGATGGCATCGGCTGGGACCCCATTTATCTTGATTCCATCGATGAGCTCGTGGAATCGCCTCAGATGTGATCGCGGGCACTCCCCCTCTTTGCCACGGAACACCACCGAACTACGCAGCATGGTGATGACAGAGGTGCTCACCTCAAATTACTCGCTGGCACATGAGTGTGTTGAATGGGCGACCTCATGTCCGCGGCTCTGGCGGTCCAATAGTATCCCATGGTCTGCTCCTCAGGAAGGACTACATCATGGTCTTGTGGGTCCCCCATCTCTTCTTCGTCGGCGATTTGCAGTTGTGTTAACGCCTCCTCCGCAGCCAGTCGCGCCCTTAGAGCCCGCTTGAAGTTCCTACAAGTTCGTTCAAGCTCCTGGTCTAATGTTAGTAAATCTCCGAACTGGCTGCGGGTCATGCACTACCTGCACACAATCAGCAAAAGCAACCCGTGAAGGCACACAGGTGGAAGAGAGAAAATGCAGTAAAGAAAAAGCTAGAGTAACAAAGCAGTAGATTGACTAACTCTCGTATAACCAATCTACCACTACCGAATGATGAAGCTCTAACAACCCAATCAGATTCTATCTATCTCAGGTTACAGTAGAAACCAAGAAAAGATGATCAGACTTCAATTGATTCAATGAATCATGCATCATTCGATTAAAACCAAACAGTATAACAATCCCAAGTCATTACAATCAAGATCCCTAACACATGGAACTAGGGTTCTTCATACCCAAGTGAGAGAGGGTTCTACTCCATAGAGAGAGAGAGAGAGGAAAACAGAATACAAAGTAGTCATACTCATAACAATGGGAAGAATATGCTCTGGGATGATGATCTTCACTCCAAGGAATATTTCCAAGCTTGATTGAATAAACCCAGCTCCAAAACCACTCTTAGGGGGTGTTCTTCGCACTTTCTCTCTCTAGGGATTTGTTTTTGCTCCAAAAAGTCCATTCTCTCTCCTTCGGCTCGAATTTGGGTTAAAACCCGGAAATTCCCGACCACACGGGCAGGCCACACGGTCGTGTGGCTTTCCCAGCTGCCCATGTGAGCTGTGCAAAACGTGGCGTTTCGTTAAGTGACTTCAGGCTTCCTACAAGGCCACAACCACACGGCCGTGTGGATTTCCAGGCTGCCCATGTGAGTTCCCTAGAATTTCCTCACGGCCACATGGGTTCCCTTACACGGTCGTGTGGGTTTTAGGCATGCCCGTGTGACTTTCTCAGCTTCTCGCCAAACGTCAGATCTTCGTCCAATCGACCCCGAACTCGTTCCCAAACCTTTATTCATGTACTAGGACCTGAAATATCACAAACAAGCACAACCTAGCGTGAAATTGGCCTAAAACACGAGAATCAACATCTCAAATGGCTCAAGAATAGGGGGTAAAAACATGTGCAATTAACGGTCTATCACGTAGTATTCCCTCAGAAGAAGACTACCGATCTTTCCTTGCTAACCTGCAGGCCCGACGCCTGACTGAAATGGTCAAGACCTACCCTTTGCAAACAAGATCAGATCATCAGCAAAGAAAACATGTGAAAGCGCAGGTCCTCCCGGGGAAGTGCTGATCGGTTTCCATGCCCCTTCCTTGACAGTATCCTGGATGGTGTGGCTCAGCATCTCCATTCACATGGTGAAGATATAGGGAGATAGTGGGCAGCCCTGGCAGATCCCCCTAGATGGGGTGAAAGGCTTCGTAAATTGCCATTCTAGAGAACCTACATTGAGATGAAGACACACATTCCATGATCACATTAATGAGATTAGTAGGGAGGCCTACTTCCTGCTAGGTATCTCTTATGAACTCCCAACTCGGCCTGTCATACGCTTTTGCTAGGTCCACATTCAATATCATCTGACCTTTCTGACCCTTCTTAAGGCCCATCGAATGGACAACCTCCTGAACAATGATGATGTTACTCGAAATGTGGCAACCAGGAACAAAGCTGGTCTGAGTGGGATGGACTAGGTGTCGCATAAGGGGTTGTATCCGCTGAACCACACACTTAGCCACTGTCTTGTAGGCGGCATTACAGAGACTGATCAGCCGAAACATATTCAGAGAATCCAGACTCTCCTTCTTCGGAATGAGCACCAGGAGGGTCTCGTTAACTGCCCGAATGATCTCGGGTTGCGAGAAGCAAGCTATGACGAACTCCACTAAAGAATTCCCGACCGTCTCCCAACACTTCTGGTAGAACAATGACTGGAAACCGTCTTTTCTCGGTGCTTTGAAAGCACCCATACTCTAGACAGCTCGTTGGACTTCCTCGCCCAAGATGCTGCGCTCTAAGCCCTGGTAGTCGCGGTTATCAATGCTAGCGAAGCCTCCGGTAAGTTCCATTATGGGACCGAATTCCGCCTGGAATAGCCGAGCAAAGAACCCCATCGCCATTTCCTGAAGCAGGGTCATACACCCATTGACCGGAGTCATCCCTCAAACCCCTCACCTTATTCCACCGCCGCCGACGGAGAGTAGAGAGATGGAAGTACCTGGTGTTTCGATATCCTTTATTGATCCAAGTTGCTTGGGACTTTGGGAACCACAACAGTTGTTCTTGCCAAAGGATAGTCTCCAGCTCTTTCTAGACCCACTCCTCCTGCTCAGCTGATCCCTGAGTAGCCTGTACTTCATTCAGTTTCTCCAATTTTCTAAGTTGCTTCACCAAAGCCCTCTTCCTTTGCTATATGACAGAAAACTTCCTTGTTCCATCGGCATAGCTCCGTAGCTAAATTCTACAATGCCTGCGGCAAAACCATCCCACCCTGCCAGCTTTCCTGCATGATGCGCCCAAAGTCCTCATGGGCAATCCAGGGAGCAAGAAAACGAAAAAGACGCGCGTTCCTACCCCTTTGAACACTCAGTTCAGCACTCACCAAGATAGGGCGGTGATCAGATCCCATTCGCTCTAGGTGGCGAACATCAGTATTAGGGAAACTTGTGAGCCATTGTTTGTTGGACAGAGCCCTATCCAAGCGCTGGAATAGGTTCCCTCGCTTCCACGTGTACCGCGGCCCTGAGAACCCAACATCAATGAGCCCACTATCGTCCACACAACTACGGAAAGCTCTAGTCCTAGCCACTTGGAATTGTGCGCCACCCTTACGGTCTTGGGGACTAAGTATAGAGTGAAAATCTCCTGCGAGCAGCCAGGGACCCCTAGTGCTAGTTCTTAAGCTTCTGATTTGCGCCCACAGGTCCTGTCTGCCGGCTGAGTTAGGTCTTCCATACACCGCTGAGAGGAAAATCTCTTCACTCCGTTGCTCTCTTCTCTTACACACCATTTGAATAAGTTAGGCGGAAACATCGATTTGAGTGACTTGAAGGTCCTTCTCTTTCCATAGAACCCAGATCCCTCCTGCAAAACCAACAGCATCCACCCGGAGCACTCCATCAAAACTAGTGCTTCCAATACAGTGTTAGCAATAGCCCCACTAACACGAGGCTCGACAATAATAACTATATCCGGTTGGTGGGACCCACAAAAATAAGAAATCAAAGCTAAAAACGAATCGTTCCCTGCCCCTTGGCAGTTCCAAGAAAGAATACTAATCATAGGAAACAACACAGAAAGGGATAGGGACTTCCCTGACAAGCCCAGAGGCTAAGAGGATAACGATGGAGCTGGAGTGCTCCCCAGGGGACCAGGTTCCCCGCTACTACTCACACGGTTCCCCATGCCCACTCAGGCCGACTGGCGGCCCACTGAAGTTCCCCCTTTGTCATCCGGGCACAAGCTCGATTTGGACGGCTGTTTATCCGGATTCTTACGTTGATTCGCCACCTTTGACTTTGTGGTGGGATTGGCTCCCCCTTGGATGTTCGGTGGCCCTTTCTTCAGTTTCCCACCGGCGCTTGCGCCGGCTTTTTTGTCGTCCCTTTAGCAGAGTTGGAAGAAGGGAACTTGGTGGAGAAAGTCAGCGGCGCTCCTATCTCATTAACCGGCACAGACACTAAGCCCCTGTCAAATAGTTCAGGTATCTTTGCAGTAGCGGCGTTCAACTCACGATCCACCCCAGTATTCGCTCCCCACAGGGCCGCACGGTGGAACGGATTTGGGTGCAGTCCCACTCAGCTCAACATTACTCGGTTCAGTTCCCGTGTCCATGCAGTTTTCTTCCTGATCCGTGGCGAGTACCTGAAACCAATATCCCGGGATCGCATGAGCAAGAGTGCGCTCCTTCAGATGGCTCCCTCCTTGTTTATTCCTTCGCTGTTTGGGTTTCTCCACCATCCACTCCCCATAGACAGGCTCCTTCACCACCTCTTTCTCAACGGCAGTCTCACTCGCCTCCTCAGGGTCCGCAGAAGGAGGTTTTCTAAGCAAAGAGCACGTGGTTTTTCCATGCCCATATTTCCCGCACTCCGTGCAGATGTTGTGAAGCCCCTCGTACTCGAAATAGTATTTCTTGCAGTCTATTTTAAAACACGACAAGAGCGGTTTGGTCAAATCAATTTCCACACATACATGAGCATACTTCCCCCCGCTCACCAGTTTGGGTGGCTTGGTCGACTTTGATCGGCTTCCCCATACGGGATGCAATTCGCTCCACTGCCTTCCTATTCACAAATTCGATCGGGAGGGCAAGGAGTTTCGCCCATACTAGAGTAAAAGCAACTTCTGCAGTTTTGGGATCAAAGCCCTTACGCCACGGCCTCACCGTGAGGTAATGCTCACCGATCATCCATGGTCCACTAGTCGCTGCTCTCTCATAGTCGAGCTGATGAATGAAACGAACAACGTAAAAGCCCCACGAAATACTGTTGATCTGTAGGGACCCATCTTTTGCCCAAAGGGACTCCAGGAGCTTAGCCATCACCAGGTACGAAAAATTCCTTCCTAGAGCCTTTATGATGAGGGCAGATCGCCATTTGCGTCGGTAACGAATCTTCTCCATAGATCTGAAAGTGATTGTCGGACATCTCGGGTCATCGTCCTCCGGGACCTCGTCATCCAGATCCTCTTCCCGCATCGCCTCCGCTATGTCCTCAGAGTCGGAGTCCGCTACGTACCACATCTCCTCCGGGATAGTGTCCTGAAAGAGCTTCTTTGTACCTTGATCCTAGGAAGGCGGGATCTTCCGGCCGGGGCTCGTAGGGGTTGGGCTGGCAGTACCTCTTTCCCCATCGACATCCTTTGCTGCATCCTCCATCACGGTTTCATTGCCGAATAGCGGGTTAGTGATCAGAGATCTCAGTCTCTTCTTGGCCTGCTGTGTTTCCTTCTCCCCTTTGCCATTCGGCGAAGATGTCGCAACAACTGGACGTCTAAAACCTTGCGTAGCATCCGGGAGGTGGCAGTCCAGGGGGTCAGTCCCCGGCGCCGGCGTGCTCATGCGGCTTGCTCACAGCTCAACGTCGCAGGTAAAAAAATCACTGCTCCGAGTTTCACGGAGCTAGGGTTTTCTCAACAAAGGTCTTCCTCTTCCTCCTTTCTACTGACTTACATTTTATTAATTATTAGTATTACACTATATTTAAGCCAAACTCAATTTTTTGTTTCACAATTTGAATATTTTTATCAAATTAATTTGCCTTCATAGATACTTATTAAATTTGAGAAACTTATCAAAAATAATAAATTAACAATGTGAACGATATTTCTATATTCCATCACCAAAAGTCTGTGGCAACAATCCTTGCTAACTAGGTTAGACTTACTAATTAACTACTTTTTTAGATGATGTATATGCATATTTGTTTTTAGTGTACAAATATAGTGTTTTTGTATTAGAACTTGATTTATCAATAGATGATTTTGAAACTATTACTTTTAGGAGGAGAGAGGAAAATTATTGTTTCATGAGTGGAGGGAATGTGAGGCACAATTGAATTTGGCGGACCATTTCATGTGTGAAGGCTAGTGATGGCAATGGAGTGGGTACCTCCCATGCCCCGTGACTCATCCCGAATATCATTATATAAAATCCCAATTAAAGCCCAAATATAAACCTTAACTGGGTGCAACATATGACAAGTATGTTTTAAAAGTCAAAATCGGGCTAGTCCATGTACCCCTACTTCGATTGTTTGAAACATTATTTGGAAATTGGTTTTGGGTGGAAATTACGATTTATAACTAAAACTATTGGAAAAGTAAATGGTTTGAACACTAATTGAGAAAGCTTCACCTGACTGTTGCTCCTCTAGCTAACAATCATGGTAAGTCGAACAAATGCAAATGTGTGTAAAGCTAATTGTAAACCCTAGGGAAGAACAACAAGTGAACAATCGTCACTCTCTCGGTATTTAGGCTAAGGGATATCAAATCAAACTACCAAGGTAACTCTCTTTGCTCAATCTACTAAGAAATGCCTACTTCACCCTCGAACTATAGTTTGGATGGCCAAATTACAACCTATAAAAGGTGCCAATACGCATGAAGAGGTTTTTCCTAATTCAACCTAGGTAGGTTACATAATTGACCAAGGAATTCTAGCTTTTACAAGCCTCTTAACAAGAAGGGGATTTCCGTCTACCTAGGTCAAAATGACATAAGAATTGGAAATGCAAGAACACACACAATCTTCATGAAATTACCTCATAACTTGTATTAAAACTCAACCACACACAAGTCATTCAATCCATACAAACATTCACATAATTGTACCTCGGGTTTACAAACACCCAAGTGAAATAAAGGTCTATTCCATGCTAAGTAGAGGGAAAACACAAGGGAGAAGAGAGAAAACCATCTTGGATATGTTTGTCTTATTCCTTGTGGTGTGGAGACCAACCTTCGAGGAAGAACTTCCCAAAACCTAGCTCTTGGATGAAACCCTAATTTCTCTTCTCTTCTTGCTCGTCACTTTCTCACACTAAAAATCTGAAGAAGAAGAAGAAGAAGAAGAAGAAGAAGAAGAAGAAGAAGAAGAAGAAGAAGAAGAAGTCTTTCTCACTAGGTTCCTCCCTCTTTCTCTATCAGCTCAACACCCTTTATATACTCAGATCGATGGCGTTTCACGGTCCCAGTCCACGATCGTGAACATCTGGCCCGAACCTTGATGTCGATTAAAAACGCGCCGTTTCATTAAGAGAGTTAACAGTCCTGGAGCTGGTCATCACGGTCGAGTGTCCGTGAACTAGTTTATGCCTGAAAGATGGGCAAAACCCTTATGGACTGTGAACTCTCTTCACAGTCTATGCCTCCTCTTCACGGTTTGGATGACTGCGAGCTGCTGGCCTCCACAGTTATCTGGTGTTGTTGCTCCCTTTTGACTAATTTCTTTTCGTTCAACTTTCGTATGGTTGATTTCACCTGCCAGGATTTGAAATACACTAAAAACAACCATAACCTAGCGTAAAACCGAACCTCACAGAGTAAAGGTACCTCAAACATCTAAAGATAAAGGGGGTAAAAAGTGTACAAATAGACCCGAATCACTCTCCTACACTTAGATGTTTGCTTGTCCCCAAGCAAACCAATATCAAACAAGGTAATATCTCAACCTAACAAGATAAGTTGGGGACATATCAAAGGGCTCAAGGAGGGTGAATCTCAATGGCTATTGGGAATTAACACATGAACCGGTACAAGCAATACTGACATCCACCAAAAATGACATTCGAATGCATTAAGAATGTGCAAACGAAAAGTTCTAACCTTGTTCACCAATCAATACTAGTCTCGACAAGACTACTTACCAACCACAACTAACTATGCATAGAGTTCAAGTCCAAAGAACAAACGAATGGGCGACCTAGGTCCTCACCGGGATAAGATATGAACATGCAAAACATGAATGAATCACTAAATGTCGACCAGTCGGGTGGGGACCATTTGGTGCAAAAGATGTGCACAATCATCAACACTCAGCCCTATCTTCTCTTCACCATGGTGGCAAACTCTAAATGATAGAGTTCACGGGAAGGTTGTCATTGCTAGCTTGTCCGAAGGTCTTAGACACGGGTTCAAATGACTGGAAAGGGTCTTGGACATGGAGAAAAGGCCTTTTGGGTTGTAGCAAACATAGCATGAGGTTCCGAATCTTCACCTGAAACCAACACAAGGTCCTATGGTTTCAATTTGGACCTTCTCCTATAAGCAACGACCACTAGCAACGGCCAAAAACCACACTTCCTTTCTTCCAAACCATCACCAAACACGAACTATATTCAAGCACACTTTCTCAGCTAATCTTGCTATCCAAATTTCAATCATAGTAGTGAATGAGGTCAACAAGCAATTAGGTGTTTCAATGGCTTGAGTTCCAAGAAATCCTTTATAGAGAAAACACATAATTTCTTATGGAAGCTCTCTATTTATTTACCCCGTTTATTTCCTCTTTTTCGAATCTTTTTTTTTTCCTTTTCTTTTTTTTTCTTCTTTTTTCGAGGGGGTATTAGTGATTTAAACAAATACCACTTTAACACTTAACGACCAATGCTCTCTATTAAGAACTTCCTCCAACACTACCTTTCCATTTCTAGCAATAATCGTGCAAAATGAACCTATGTAGAACCTCAATGGAGCTCGAATTGTGAACTCCTAGACACAAGGATGACTCACAATGGTTTAGACACGAAGAAAGGATAGGTTCATTCTATCAATCACCATTAAGCTCAAAAAGCAACAAGATCTTAACAAGAGAATGAGCCTAAAGTCACACTGCTCAAAGGGGTTGACTAGGGGATAAGATGTTTCGAGACAATCAACTTTTGGGCGTGGACTAATCCTATGCCTCCATCATACTCACTAGTGATAACGGTGAATGGTACTCATCATGGTAATAGGGATCTATCACACATGAAAAAGACGTTCGACACAAAACTCACATGGCTACCTAGCCACCCAATCATCTTTTCCAATTTCACAAATTTCAATGCGTGGCAATTGTAGTCAAAGAGTAATCAAGTCAAGACATCCATTCGCACACACATGAGAACTAAACCCTTGCACCAACCTAATATAATTCTCAATCATCGTAATAGGATGCACTCGATCACAAGCAATCAATTCAAAGTGAATGGCAATAAACACGAGATTCTCCCATCACTTTGATCAAGCATTCACTCACAAAATCACATGCCAATCACAAATCATACACCCCCCCCCCCACACTTAAGCACGACATGGCCGTCAATGGACAATAAGGGTAGGGTGAAGAAGTTACCAAACCATTGGCAAGTGAAAGTTGGACAAGTTTCGGGGTGGGAGATTTGAGCTTCAAAGAGAAGAAGTAAACACACAAAACACACGCACATTCTTGCTCGAGGCGAGGTTATTACACATAACAATATTCAACATCATGATTAAACATAAGAAATCTCACAATAGTACTTGTTCACACACTAAATTAAAATAACAAAGCTCCGTGTTTCAAGTGGACAAGTGGGGCGAAAGAAATTGGTTCTGCCACATGTCTCACTCGGTCGACTACCTCACTTGAGTTGGGATCACTCATCGTCGCCGGACAAGACTCCCTGTCGTCAAGCCATACACTCTAAAAGAGTGTTGGATCTATCCAACCGTGTGAAGACCCCTGTGAACTACTCCTCGAGGCGAGGGACTCAGTCCTCGAGGTGAATTACGGATGTGGAGGGGCCGGTTTCAGTCTATGAAGACGATAGTGGTGGTGCAGTGTGCCAACGGTGATGTTTTCGTGGCTGAGCAGGTGAAACCTCTGATGGATCGGGCTCCACCGATGCAGGCTCCACATGTAGCCTCAGTGAAGCCGAAGGCCGGAGTCCTTCAAGGTAATCCACTCCCCACTATTTGTAGACCAGCTTCATGTTATGCAAGGTCTCAACTGGAAAAGACTGTATCCGGCCAATGCTGGCGCAACCCGTAATGTCGACCCCAAAATTTCGGGAATCCTCGTGATGATGTCCTCCAAGTGCATCGTGTCTACTCGATCTCGACCCAACACCCTCAAGAAGTGGTAGCGATCACTGATCCTAGATGAAGGTATGAAGGGCAATCAACCCTCTGTTGGTGACCATGTGCCCCGATTGAAGACTAGGGATCACCGACCGAATGAGGAGCGTATACAGGATCCTCCATGGTGTCCAAAACTTCACAACATTGGTGTTGGAGGCCCAGAACTGGTGGTCTCGATGCTATGGCTGGCAAATAGCACTATAGGCCTCCTAGTAATTGAAGTCTCTGGTGTACTCCTGCTCTGTCATCGTCATGACGATGGTGTCGAGGCCCATGGCCTGAGCAAACCTGTCATAGGCAGCATGTGATGTTGACCTCCTAGCATAAACTCCATATATTGCCTGTTCCTCTAGCTGCAAGGTATCCTGTGGATGAAGATGGAGTAGAACTCCATACAGAGATCTCTATAGATGAGCTTGTCCACGAATAATAGACTTTGACACTGGGGATGGATGAGCATCCCAGACATCGCTGCCTGAGACCTGAACACGGCGAACATGTCCAGGTCCAAGAACCAATGCGGTCCCACATCATTGGTCCTCCACTCTTTGAATATATCCTCATACTTGTAATGATTCACCAAGTAGCCAATGTATGGGTGGGTGGTATCCGCCATCCTGCAAAAACATCCACACCATACACCCTACGTGGAGACACTTCATCTATCTCAAATCGATAGGGAGAAAAGGAATTCCCCCCCCCCCCCCCCCCCACACACACACACTTAGGATCCCACTTTTATAATATGCCTTGAAGGCTTTTCACAAGATCACATCCCACACATTTAAGCTCAATTGCACACAAGGTACACCGAGCCATGGTTCTATATGATTCCTAAATCAATCAACAAAGCAAAATCGAACCTAAACCATGCCTCAATGGCCACCAACCATCATTCACAAAAGAGGATCAATATTCATTCATAAATTTGCATGTGGTGGCCATTTTTTCCCAACTCAACACAAACCCTACATCATTCGTACCCACCAAGGCTCAATTAACCTCATGACTACTTCATCCAACATGCAAATAACATTAATCGACAAACCCTTTGCCCAATTTCAACATTCGTTCACTAAATCACAAAATTCCCCTCACCCATAACCCTAATCCGGTTCTCCAAAATTAACAAGGTGAAAGTTCAAAACAAACTTAGAGACTCAAGTAGGATAAAATGGGAAGGTGAGGAGAGGGTGAAGGAATGGAAAAATGCACACCCCAGAGAAGCTCGTCGGAAATCGCCTTGCCAAAAAAATGGAGCCCAAATCTCTCCAGAATCTCGCCAAAGGTGAGTCCAGACAAGAGAAGGTTGGTTCTAGTTTTGGTTTTGAATTTGGGTGGCCGGAAGTCGTCGAAATCGTCGAAAAATGATGGTTGTCGTGGTTTTCCGATGAGGATTTTAGAGGATTCCGGCGGTGGCGGCGTGAAGTGAAGGAGAAGGGTTCACGCCATTTATATAGCACAAGCTCGAGGTTCACAGACGGAGGTTAATTTTCACGGTCGCGTCGACTGTGATAATAACTCCCGGACTGTGAACTCTGGCAAAAACGACGCGTTTAGAAACTGTTGCTTCCCTTTATTTATGGTCTTCGCCCAATTATCACGGTCGGCTGACCGCGATAATAGGGCTAAAATCGTGAACTGGTGAAAAATAGGGCATTTCCCAAATTTTCAAAACCTGATCTAATCAACCGTTCCCCTAACTTGATCACAACACATCCAAAACATGTAGACACGCAACTTCGACACGGTGATTAACTCTCAACCACTTGAACTCATCACTCAATCGCAAAACGAGAAAAGAAAGAAAAGAAAACAAACCTACATTGGGTTGCCTCCCAACAAGCGCAAGGTTAACATTGCTAGCTCGATGATGGGGATCTTTCGTGCTTGAGATCACGAGGCCTCCGAGAGTGGATCCGCCATGGTCTCGGGGTGAGGCTTGTCGCCTCCCATCTTAAGCTCCAAAGGGTTTCCTTCTTGGCTGGGCACTTTTGCCTTAGCCTTGTCCTTCTTTGGGGTAAAGGTGTGGCTCATCTTTGTGCGCCAACCTTTCTTCTTCCTCCCTTCGGGTTTAGTACCCGCCTTAGGCTCCTGTTTAACATCATCCAAAGGAATTAAATCACTATTGGGGTTTGCCTTGAGTGGCTCACCTCCACTTCCAAACATAACCTTAGATTCCATTTCCTTTACATCATCCTTCTTACTCTTAGTGTCAATCGAAAATGTAATTTTCTTTGTTCCATCTCTCAATATTAAAGCACCCTCATTAATGTCAATTAACGCCTTGGCAGTGGTAAGGAAATGACGTCCTAGTATGAGGGGCATATCCGCATCTTCCCTAATATCCAAGATAATGAATTCCGTCGGATAATAGAATGTGGCCACCCTCACTAGGTCATCTTCCACAATACCACTAGGACAAGTTATCGAACGGTCAGCCAAGGTAACACTCAACTTAGTGGGTTTGAATTCACCTACGTTCAATCTCTTGTAATGCTTAAATGGCATGACGTTAATGCTTGCTCCTAAATCCGCAAGGAGTTTTCTAGCATGCTCCAATGCAAAGAGGGATAGTGAAACTACCTGGATCTTATTGCATTTTAGGCAAATTATTTTGGATAAAGGCCGAGAAATCCTCACTCAAAGTGACGGTGGCCAGTTCTTAAAGCTTGTGCTTCTTAGCAAGAAGCCCTTTGAGGTATTTTGCATACCTTGGCATGTACGCAATTGCCTCCAGAAAGGCATGTTAATGTTGAGCTTCTTGATCATCTCCATGAACTTCCCGCACCCCGCCTCCAATTGGTCCTTAAGAACCCTTGTAGGGAAAGAAGAACGAAGTAGCTCGACTGAAAGGAGGTTTGTACTCAGCCACTTGTGGTAGCGTTGTCGATGCCTTCTTAGTCTATTTTTCCTCCCTTTTTGTGCCTTCTTGATCATCGACCGTTGGAGGAGTATTCTCTTCTTCGATTACTTATTTAGCAACAACTTCCGGAGTTACCTTCCCACTCCTCAAGAGAATAGCATTGCAACTGGCGTTTTGATCTTTGGGGGTTTCAATCGTTTGGGAAGGTAGAGCCCCCCCTCGGTCTTTCGGTGAGGACCCCCGATAAGATTGCCAATTTGAGTCTCCAATTTTTGAAGACTCGCTTGATGACTTCTTAGACCCGCCTCAACAGAAGAAAACTTGGTTGTTGCTACATCCATGAATTGCTCAATCTTCTCGAATTGTTTAGAGCTTTTACTCAAAAAGGTGGTAATTAGGTCTTCAAGTTTTGCAAACTTGTCAGGATGTTGTTGTTGGTACCCTTGACCACCTTGCACTTGGAATGGTTGCTGGAAGTTCTTGCCTTGAAATTGTTGGTTTTTTTAATGAAAGGAGGCCTTGATTGATAATTCCCCGTTGTTCCTTGGAAACCGGAGGGTCCTGGATTGCTTGGGGAAGACGAAGAAAAGTTTGGATGGTTTCAGCACCCTGGGTTGTTAGTGTTGCTATAGGGGTTGTTCTTCCCCATAGCATTATCGATGAAGCTCACTTGATCCTCTGGGGAGCTTGCTTCCTTCATCAATTGGCACTCCAAAATCTCATGGTTGGTACTTGAACACCAATCACATGCCATCAACGCCTTCCTCCCTTTCTTCTTATCTTAAAGAAGAGCATCAATCAACCGGTCAATCTTGGCGGCAAGTGGAGGACTCTCCTCTCTTGGAATCCCTTACACCACTTCTCGTCAAACCCCAATCATACCCTTGTGTCACCATATCTTCAAGAAATTGGGTTAGTTCGGGTGGAGTCTTGTTCATCAACTTCCCTTGACATAAAGAGTCAATGAGAATCTTGTCTTCTTGGTGGAGATCGCCATAGAAAGTCTCAATCTGAAAATGTTCTTCAAATCCATGATGTGGGCTGTTGGAGGAAAAAGTCAGAATACCTCTCCCATGCATTTCTCAATGTCTCATCTTCCTCTTGGGCAAAATGGGTGATATTCTTGCGCCACTCCGTCGTCTTGGAAGGTGTATAATATTGGGCCATGAATTTGTTGAGTAAGTCGTCCCATGAGGTAATCGAAAGGGGTGGTCTATTGTTGAGCCACCTGAGTGCATTCTCCGTTAGAGGGTAGGGGAATAGCCGCAACTTTAAAGCATCTTAGGGCACCACATTAATCTTCAAACTTCCCACAATCTCGATAAACCTCTGAACATGCTCCCTGAGTGACTCATCTCTACGCCCATGGAATTCTACATTGTTTTGGATCATTGTGACGAGGCTAGGCTGTATCTCAAAATTTTTGGCGGCCACGGGTGGATGCAAAATGGTTGTTTGAATATCCACTTCTCGTGTAGCCATGTAGTAGCCCATGGTCCTCGACTCCTCAGCTCCCTCTTGATTATTTTTATTAGTCGCTATCTCAACTTCACTTCATTCCTCTTCCTCCGGTTCAGACTCTTCCTCAACTACAACTCCTTCAACCTCAGGACCAACTTGTGGTTGTCCCCTCTCTCCAATCCTTCTCCTTGCTTCTACCAGCTCCTTCTCTCGAGTCAAACGTCGAAAAGTGCGGTCGAGGTTCTCGTCTAGTGGCGCCAAAGGCCGGAACATGCTAACCAAGACGCCACTGCAGTTGAACCAATCTTTGAAGAAATGGCGGAGCAGGGTTATTATTGGAGGTTTGTAAAGATATCTCAGCGAGCCTCGGGTCGAGGTATGCATCCCATGGATACCTAGTCATATGCTCTAGTAGATGTGGTCTCTAAGCTAGTTACGGCTATCGACCATAACAGGATGGTCCCAGGCACAGTCCAGCCTCAGGCGATGTATTTCTAGTGGTGCGAGATAATCAAAACATGAAAGAAGACTGTCAGACGATGAGGGAGTCTACCACACCTCAGGTGAAGCTAGACTTGATTGGAAATTCTAGGCGCATCGACCTCTACAGCAACACTTACAATGAAGGGTGGCACCAACAATCCTAAGCCACCAGGCTTCTAGGCACCACTAGGATTTTAGAGACTGCCATATCAGGCCCGTCAGGGCCAATTCCAGCAATAACAACAACCTCTTTATCCTCCTAGACAGGGGCAAGCTCTTCCTCATCAGTAGCCAGGCGCAGCCCAACCCTAGTACAACGTGATTCGATGGCTGAGCTGTGAGACTTAGTGGGTTCTCATGCCAGTTCCAGCTCACAAAAATTTAGCAATATCGAGCAGTTCATGGGGAAGGCCTAATGAAAGTTCTTGGAGCTTGAAGCTGGTTAGAGGAACACATAGGTTGTTCTGCAGGATACACAGACCCAGCTTGGGAGTGTGGCTAAAGCCGTGGCACAGAGGGCTCCGGGTACCTTACCTGGTCATACCATACCTAATCCCAGGGACCCGGATGCCCATTGCAATGCCGCTACTACTAGGAGCAAGAAGGTGACCGCAAAGATCCCCGTCCAGGCCCAACAGGGGGAAGAGAAACCTGCTTCAGCACTTCCAGTAGAAGAAATGGAGAAGGAGAAAGAAGTGCCTGCTCCTAAGCCATAACTAGTGGTGAAGGAGTATGTTCATCATCTCCCCTTCTCTACTCGGTTGCACAAAGACTACTAGAGATTGAGTTTGCCAAATTCATAGCAATGCTGAAGCAGGTGAACATTAGTATGCTTTTTATTGAGGCATTGTCGAAGATGCCCAAGTACACGAAGTTCTTGAAGGATATCCTCACAAACAAGAGGAAGCTTGGGGCGATGTCAACATTGATGCTCAACCAGGAGTGTTCTGCCACCCTGTAGAACAAGCTACCAGAGAAGCACAAATTTTGTGATTCTTGACATTAACGAGGATATGGATGTGCCTTTGATTCTGAGTAGACCTTTTCTCGCCACCGCCAAGGTGCTTATTGATGTGAATGATGGAAAGATAATTTTGAGAGCCGGAGGTGAACAAATCACCTTTTCTGTTGCCGACAATCTGAAACATCCCCAACTCCATGATGATTTGGATTACTGTGATGTGGTTGTTGATTATGCGACCACACTCGCCATCATGAGTGCAGATACTAATGATTTCCTTTAGTGTTGTCTTTTTCTAAGGGAATGGGCATCACAGGAGCTACAACTAGCAGAGGAGCTCGCAGAGTTGAAGGAAGTCGTGATCGAGGGGCGAGAAAAGCCATTCAAGCCGAGTCATGGCTTGCCCCGGATTGCTACATCACTAGAGGAGCTACCAGAGCTGGAGCTTAAGCCTCTCCCCTCTCATATGGAGTATGCATTTCTCCTGGAGGGGAATAAGCTCACGATCACCATCAGGTTGGAGCTTACCCCCGAGCAAAAGACCATTATCCCATCCTTTTGATTCCACCGAATTGTGATGGAGGATGACGTTAAGCTAGTTAGAAAGTCGCAGTGGAGGTTGACTCCTAACCTTGAGGCAGCGGTCTATGCCAAGATTGTGAAGCTTATGGATGTCGGGATCATCTTTTCTATATCTAATAGCAAGTGGGTCAACTACACTTAGGTGTTCAAGAAAAATGACGGGATGACGGTAGTCCTGAATGAGAAGAATGAGATGATCCCGATGCAGACTATGATTGGATGGGTGTCTGCATCAGCTACCGGAGTCCAAATAAGGTCACCAAGAAGGACCATTTCCCGCTCCTTTTCATTGACCAGAGGCTGGAGAGCCTGGCAGGACACGAGTTCTACTGCTTCCTTGATGGCATGTTCGGCTATTTCTAGATCCCGATCGCAATGGAGGATAAGGCGAATACCACTTTCACTTGCCCCTTCGGCCCATTTTACTATCGACGAATTCCCTTCGGTCTCTGTAATGCACCGACAACCTTCCAGCGGTGTATGATGGAGATCTTCGACTAACTGGTTGGAGAGATCATAGAATTCTTCCTGGATGACTTATCGGTTTATGGAGACTCATTCTCTCATTATCTCCAAAATCTGGAACTTGTCCTATAGAGGTGCGAGGAGACTAATTTGGCACTCAGCTGGGAGAAGTGCCATTTCATGGTTCGCGAAAGGATTTTGCTTGGTCAAAAGATCTCAAATCAGGGGATTGAGGTAGATCGGACGAAGATTGAGATGATCAATAAGCTACCTCCTCCTTTTTCTTGGAAGGGAATCTGCAACATTTTGGGTCATGCAGGCTTCTATCGGAGATTCATCAAGGATTTCTCGAAGATCGCCTTGCCTTTAACCAAAAGTCTAGAGAAGGATGCACCATTAAACTTCACTCTAGAATGCACAACTGTATTTGAGACATTGAAGGAGAAGCTAACCTATGCACCCATCATGGTGACTACGGATTGGTCTCTCCCATTTGAGCTGATGTGCAATGCGAGTGACTATGCGGTCAGAGCTTTTCTTCGTCAGAGAACATTGCTGCAGATCATCTTTCATGATTGGAAGCCTCTCCGGTGGAAAATTTCGTGGAAGAGATCAACGAATCCTTCCCAGATGAGCGATTGCTGCAAATGTGCTTAGTGGAGAGTATCACCCCTTGGTACTCTGATTTTGCCAATTATCTGGTGGGCAAACAGTTACCTAAGGGGATGGCCACTCTAGCTAAGCGTAAATTCTTCTCCAACCTGAAGTACTATTTATGGGAGGTTCCATACCTCTTTAGTATTAGAGCAATTGTTGTGATCAGACAGTGCGTGACAGAGCACGAGATCGGAGACACCATATTACACTGTCACAAGGGACCCATTGGTGACGCGAAAGGTGCTACATTCGGGCTTCTACTGGCTCACACTATTGAAGGACGCGAATTCTTTCACACGCCAATGTGATCGGGTCAACGGTCAGGTATTATCTCTGCCCGTGATGAGATGCCCCAAAATTCGTTTGTGACTCATGATATTTGTTTATGTCTAGGCATCGACTTCATGGGTCCATTTCTTCCTTCATTTAGTAATCTCTAGATATTGGATGCACGAGAAAGAATTTTAATCGATTGGCGATTATGAAGATTGGACAACGTATTAAAAAGTCAATCAGAGTATATCATGCAACTAGTACAAGTTCCCAAAGCAACTATTACTAAACCCTTGCTCTTGCAACTGACACTGAATAGGAAAAAATATTTTATTCGGTATGAATGATTTGAAAATATTTGTTTGAAGTGTGAAACGTAATTCGAGCATGGCTGATGCTCATGCCTGCAGCCAACATTGGATATAGAGACGAAAACTATCATGATAGATGCTAAACTAGTAGCTAAAGAACCTAATTCGTTCTACAAGGAGTGGATGATAACTAAGAAGGGGTCGCAAACCTGGAAGGATCCATTTACTAGAGTTACAGGGCATGGGAATAAGAAGGTGGGTGAAGGAGCTGAGACACGTAGCACTCAAGGTGGATCCAGTTTCAACATTTTAATTGATGACGAAGCTGAAGCTTAAAGCACGTAACAGAGTTCAGCGAATGAGATCACTCAGCCAACGAAGACAAAGAGGACTGGATCGGGTGATCCTTGCTTGACGCAACAATGGAAAGAGGAGAACGAGGGAACTAAATATGTTGGAGATCCTACTTAGTGCAAGTTCATGGCTCCGAGGGGAAGAACGTAGAAAATGAACCACACCTAAGAATGCAGATGTCAAGCGCACAAATCCTGACAGCTTACACGAGAGCGTAACGCCTCTCATGTCCTACTGGTTAGACCTTACTAACTACTACTGAAGAGAAGGAACAAACGAAGCAAGTGCATGGTAGTACGGATGGTGCAAATTTTCCTTCTGACATGTCAGTAATGCGAGGATATAAACTCGACCTTCGAATAACACTCTCATGCATGAGAAAGAAAGCACAGGGTAGAATTTAGGGGTTACAAATCATGAGAGAATGGTAGAAAGCCTCAATAATGAGGCTTCTTAGCACTAAGTGTTTTTTTGGTGCAAGCCGTGACATACATACCTTCCTGCTTGGTTGACACATGAGGGTTTCAATGAAATGGCTACCCTTTTGGGGATATTGCTACTGAGGTAAGAAGGTGGAACGTCTACAGTTTTGGGAATATTTTGAAGAGGAAAAATTCTTTGCTTGCTATCATTGAATGGCTGGAAACTAGGTGATACATAAATATCAAATATTTCCTTCTCAATCTAGCTCCCAGTTCTTCTCAGCATTATACACTGATGATGGAGCACCTCTTCGGACCTTGATGGCAGGTATTTTGAGAGGTTCCGGTTGATCTTTGGGAACAATTGGATACCCAGTTCACCGCAAGGAGATACATCAACCTGCTAAGGCTATGGGAGCTATGAAGGAGCCAGAGGAAGGATGGTCTGAACCAACTTTATTACCAGTGATGCTGAGAGTTTGTTGGTCCAGTAGTGGTTTCCTTTGTGCAATTGTGTTGGCAGGACCCAATGCGGGTTCAAAATGTCAATGATACAATTGTGGCATTTATACCGAAGACTTAGAGCCCTTGTTGATTGAGAAATTTAGATCGATTAGCCTTTGTAATTTAGTATAGAAGATGATAATGAAATTCCTGGCGGAGAGGATCAAACCGTTGATGCCGAGATCAGTTCATGAAGCCCAACCGAGTTTTATCCATGGGAGGCATATTACTGAAAAAATATATATATTTTAGGAATTCATTCACTTGATGCAGGTAAAGCGTGGCAAAGAAGGAGGGATGGTTATGAAGATTGACTTGGAAAATGCCTATGACGAGAACAATTGGAATTTTGTTCGTGATACATTGGAAGTTGTGGGTGCTCCGAGCAGCTTCTCCGAACTAACTATGAGCAACATCTCTTCAGCTAGAATGTAAATCTAGTCGAATGGCGGACTTACCAAAGTGTTCATCGTGGGGACTTAGACAAGGATGTTTACCCTCTCTATATATTTTCACACTTTGCATGGAGAAACTTGGACATTTGATTGATGTAGTGGTCGATGCAGGAGAGTGGCAACCGATTCGGCTATCTAAATAGTAGCCACCGCTGTCACATTTATTCTTCGTTGATGATTTGATACTCTTTAGTGTGGCTTCTATGAATCCGTAAAAGGTGATCTCAAGATGCCTGGTGGAGTTCGCACGACATTTGGACATGAGATTAGTAGGCCGAAATTGAGAGTCTTTTTCTCGCAGAATGTCACTGCCGCAAAAGGTGCTAGCTTGAGTGCTACCCTAAACATATTAGAGACAAAAAAAAATCTGGGTCATTGCTTAGACGTCCTAGTGATTCTTGGTTGGGTGTCGAAAGCAACCTATACTGAACTTGTAGACCGAACTTATTCCAGGCTGGCAGGGTGAAAGTTAATTTATTGTCTATGATAGGAAGGGTCACTCTTGCCAAGTCAGTTTTGTCATCCCTTCCATCATATACTATGCAGACGACCCTTTTACCAGCTTCGATGAGGGAGTATGTTGATAAAAAAAATTACGAGCTTTATTTGGGGAAGTTTGGAGCAGGAAAGGAAGATCCATCTTGTAGATTGGGACCATAGTAGTCAAAATCAGGATTTTGCGTAAAATAAAAATAATGGGGATAAAATCGAAATCGCAAGATTGAATTAGAAAATTGTCTGATTTTAAGGTCCATATAAAAATGAAAAAGGGATAAGATTAATCAGGAAAATATAGACTGAAGGATTTTAAGTCTTGGAATGTGGCTTGTATTGCACGTCTTTTTGTGGATGCTTCTCATGAGAAGTGGTAGTTTTTGGAATATGGCTTGTTTTGCAACCCATAAGGAATGGCCGCTTGTCTAATCTATGAAGGGGAGTTTTACGTGTATTGCAATATATATCCTGGAAGGGACTGTGAAATATAAGAAGTGGCATGAAAGCATTCTTTTGTACGGATCAATGGCTACAGGATGGGCTACCACTAGCAGAATTCACCATCGACCTCCCCGCTGCAGCAAGAAACTTGTGTGTTGCAGAGGTAGTACCGAATAGGGAATGGAACTTGTATTACATGTGGGCATTCCTCCCATAGGCCTTAGTGTTACAGCTGCAGCTTCATCCTGTTACGTGAAAAACAGAACCGAACACCCTGATTTGGCGATTCTCGGCTTAAGGGCTCTTCACGCTGCACACCACATGTGATTTATTCAGGGGCTGAGGAGGAACTTCGGGAGCCGCATCAGGTTTGGAATACTACTTGGAGGATTCAAAAACCTCAACGTACTAAATCATTCTTCTGGTTGGTGCTACATAGAAGGCTTCTCACGAATGCTGAGCGTTGCCAGAGGCATTTGGCTACGTAAGATAATTGCCCTTTATGTGGCGGTGGACCTGAAACAGTCATTCGTGTCCTTAGGGACTGCACTTTAGCTAGAGATGTGTGGTCGGCGATACTAGTGGGCTGGGGGAGCCAGATCGTATATTTTCTGAGGAGGATGTGACAAAATGGGTAATGCACTACCTATCAGATAAGAGTACTATTATTGACCCGTAGTTTTTTGTGATACTATGCTGGCAGATGTGAAAGAACAGCAACTTATGTGTTTTTTTGAACAAGCTAGCACAGGCGAATCAACTAATTCAGATGATTAGAATTCTATACGACCAAGCTACAGAGGCTCTTGATAGAGGAAGTCTTTATGATGGTGGAATTGCAAGTACGTTGAGCCTAATTAGCTGGCGGAGACCACCGCAGGATTGTATTTGTGTTAATACTGATGGTTTCGTAAATTTAGCACAGGGCAGCTCGATGGCAGTGGGAGTGCCATGTGATAGTAATGGACGATTCATGGGGGCCTCAGCGGCAGATCCAGAACACAGAACAGCACTGGGCCGCATTTCATTAGAAAATTAGAATCGTAAAAAAATATAATGATTATAGTTTTTTGCAATATAAATTGTACACGACTGTATTTTAATTTAGGGAATGCATCAATAATGAAGTCTACATCCATACCAATAGTATACACTGTTTCAAATAAAATACTTAAGCAATCGACAAGAAATTCATCGCTCATTTTGTTGAACAAATCAGTTCTCACATGTTTCATTGTTAAAAAGGTTCTCTTCGTAGTAGCTGTTGAAACGAGCAACATCAACACTAGATAAATCAATCGACTAATCAATTTGCATTGTGTGTCCATCCCTGTACACCAGCTGCTTTAGTAAATTTGTAAGGGAACAAACCTCATATTTCTTTTAGTCTTTTACGTTTTAAACTTTTTAGAATTTTAGGTTTCATTGTTTTTTTAAGACGCATAATCTTTGGGGCTAAAATTTCTAAGCTAAATTTAGAATAGTGATTTGAATATATTCAACTTGATAATTTTTCTAGTTAAACCCAATCTTATCATAGAATAACACTAGGTTGAATGTCTAAAATCAAAAATTTCATAAGGACTATAGTAACTACGGATCCAGAGGAGGGCTGGGCCGGGGCCTGGGGTGGCCACCCCCTGGATCCGCCAGTAGGGGGCTTACTCGATCAACTTAGGAGGTGGCTCCATAACGCATGCAGAGCTGCAAGGTATCGCAAATGGGTTACATATTGCTTGGGATTTGGGTGTCTGTAAGTTAGTCTCGTAGACTAACTCCTCTACAACTCTTTCGATGATCCCCATCACACACTGACATTTTCCATCCGTCGCACACTAGAGAGGGAGTGGGCAGTAACGTTTAATCATGTGTTTAGGGATGCTAATTTTGTGACAGACCATTTGGCATCTGTTGTCACTCTTTACATATTGGGTGCATGTTTTCGAGAACCCTAACCCTCGCATGAGATATTGATTATATTTTGACTCAATTGGGGTTCAAACCCTGTATATTAATTATCTACACATAAATATAATGAAATGCCAGCATAAAATTTATGACACATCAGCCTCTCATGTTTAAATCGCATGATGCGGAGGGATTGATTTGTCAATTCCGTATCTGTACTGTTCGACAAAAATTGCTGGCCTAATTGCTTTTTTTATTGAGCACGTAAGAACTATTTAAATTCTTTGGTTTTTACAACCCCACTACTCACGTCCGCCGCATCCTTTTTATTCAAATTCCTGTTATTATGTTTTGGTGGAAGTCATCTAACAATAAAATGAATGATTTTTTTTCTATTTTTTCAGTTCCTCTCTTCATTTACTTTGGTACTACACCATAAAAGATTGATCCAAATCCGTGTTTGTAAAATTGTCTTGTACGACGGTCCGATTGTAAAAAAATCTTTTATGAAGGTCTGATTGTTAATTAATTTTTAACGATGTGAATCAGTTGAACCACGGTTAAATCATAATTTCACATAAAATATCATGCCTACTTTTTCGGTACAAACCTTAGTACAATTTTACAACCTTTATATAAACAAAAAAGGTTTCACGTAGAATACCATAATCTTTTCACTAAGACCGACACTTTTTGCATTTTTTATAGATAATAGAGTTTGTTTAAAAGTTGTGATTGTTATAGTTTTGTTTATTAAATGCATATTTTTAATATAATATATTATCTTTTATTAAAAAAGAGAATCTATTAAAAAAATGATAAAGAGGGAAACATAAAAATATGTTTATTGATTAAGGAAGTATATACCACTCACCAGGACACAAAAGAATTTTTTATTAAGAGGTTTGGAAGCCGAAGGTTAGTTTGCAAACCATGAGGAGGATTAGCACCATATTAATTTTCTCTTTTATTAGGGAAGCCAACTTACATTCCAGGACTAAACTTTAGCCTACATTGTTTCGTTATTAATTTTTTGTTTTGAAATTATAATTTATACTTAATTTTGTTGCTTTATATTTTCACTAAATTGTGGAGTTCCATTAATTTTTATATAATTATAATTACATAAATTTTAAAATATTATCATAAAGACCCATATATAATTAACTAGAAAATATAATTATCCGGCCGACCGACCGGGGCCGCAATCTAGTTAATATCTAAGAGTTAGACTAGAGCGTCACTTTACGCTCTTTTTTTGCACAAAAAAAAAAGATTTTTTACATCATCACTAAAATTGGTGTGAGTAACTACCATGTATCAATAATTCCTCACAAAAGATAGATAGATATATATATATATATATATATATATGGTGGCTACTTCGGCGCACTCACTTTTTTGGGTGCACTCAGTGCACCCAACTCTAAAAGCGTCCATAATACATCAATTTTGAACTTTAATTAGTACTCTCAATATAATATGATGATATGACATAGAATCATAACAAATCAATCCATTACCCTAACCCCTTAACCTTCAATTTTGAATCCCAACCCAAAATCCCAAATTGTAAACCTAAACCCTAACCCTAAATCCCTAAATCCTAAATCCTTCGAATTAAAGTAAATTTTGAATGATTTTTTTGCAAAATCATTTGCTTCTTGTTCATAATATCATAAGCAACAATTGATACCGTTTTGACATGAATCGCATGGTCAGAATGACAATTATGAGGCGGGTGCACCGAATACGCCACCATATATATATATGGTGGCTACTTCGGTGCACTCACTTTTTTTGGTGCATTCAGTGCACCCACCTTTAAAAGTGGTCATAATACATCAAATTTTGAAATTTAATGGGTAGCATTAGTCTCATATGATGATATAACACAGAATCACTACTAATCAACCCACTACCCTAACCTATTAACATTCAATTTTGAATCTAAACCCAAAATCCCAAATTGTAAACCCTAACCCTAAATTCCTAAACCCTGAATCATTCAAATTAAAGTGAATCTTAAATGATTTTTGTACAAATTCATGTGGTTCTTGTTCATCATACTACAAGGGATGATTGACATCGTTTTCACATGAATCGTCTGCTCAGAATGACGATTATGAGGCGGGTGCATTGAATGCACCCAAAAAAATGAGTGCACCGAAGACATAACCATATATATATATGGCAAAGGCTGGCGTACGTCAGTCGTACGCTGTACGCCTGTGTTCACACTTGGTTTTTACACTTCAATATATTTCGTCGAATCAGAACCATCGGTTATTATTTTTTAGATTAAATGAATCTTGTGGCTTGGGTTACAGAATTGGGGACTGGGGTTCACCCATTAGAGGTTAGGGTATAGTATCATGTTCAAAATTTCGGTTAATTCCTGCTCTAAATAGTAAAACTCGACGGGTGTACAATGTACGACTGACGTACGCTAGCCTGAACCATATATATATATATATATATATATGGGGAGTTCTACGGTACCCCGAGTGAAATCCGGGGTACCGCATACCTTAAGTAAAAAAACGCTATCTAGAACTTGAATTGACTGATCTTTCAGACATAATACTAAACTCTAACCCATAAAGATCAAAATCTAGGTCTTAATTATCTAAATCTTATACCCCAAGATCAATTTAATTAGAAACAATAATTGACGGTTATGATTCGTCCAAATATAGGCAAAAAAAGTAATGCACTATCTTAGGGTTTATAGTTTATGATTTAGATAATTAGGACCTAGGATTCACTTATTAAGGGTTAGGGTATAGTATCATGCCCAAAAATCATGCTAATTCGATGTCTAGATAGCGTTTTCATACTCAAGGTATGCGGTACCCCGAATTTCACCCGGGGTACCGTAGAAGGCACCATATATATATATATGGCAAAGGCTAGCGTACGACGGTCGTACGCTGTATGCCTGTGTTCACACTTGTAAATTAATTACTAATTATTTTTAATGTCATTAGGAGTAGATTAATTATTAATGATAATTGAAATTATAACTACGTCCATTAAATAATTGATGTGTAAGGTTTAGTACCCATAAATTTTTATCATTCATTTCTCATATAACTTTTGATTATATAAATTTGAATACTTTCTTTTTCCAAATCACACATTTTGAATACCCAAAGTTTGTGTTTAGAATTAGAAATATATTCCCTATCTTGTCCAATTTTTTTTATGGGATTTCATTTAACTTTTATTCTTCTTCCCCAAGCGGCCAGACCTATTTGACAAACATATATTCAATCTTCAGTCTACGCCGGTGTTGAGCCGACGAATGATCAACCTCGGCGAATCCCAGCTTGCGAGCGTTTTTCCTGTGGAGTGGCCAAGATGATCGATGATGAAAACAGATCTCATCTCTCAACGGTGGTGGTTAGACGACGAAGAATAGATGTCGGCGAATCCCAGCTTGCGAGTTGTCTTCCCCTGTGGACTCGCCACGATGATCGATCATGAACACAGGTCCCTGCTTCTTCCTCCCAGCCGACAAGGGGGAACGAATGTGTCTGCCTTTTATTTTAGTTTAAGGTTTGATGCTTTGTTCTTAGTTTGGAAATCAAAATAAGATGAGAAAGGAGATAGTTGATTTTAGGGGAGCGCTAGCTGGAGCTTCCGGCAGCAACCCTAGCTCCGGCCGACAAGCAGTAGAGAGCTTCGGATTCAGGCTGCTGCAAGGGAAATCGACACTCCACTTCGTATTCAATCCAAGGGCGTTGACTGGTAACACGAATCCAGCGGTGCCGGGACCCCACGACGATATAATCGAGCGCTTTTACCTGACCCGCTGGTTCTCTTTCCCAGAGCAATTATTGCCCTACATATATCCGAATTGAAACTCTCCTGATTGCTGCCGGATTGTTCAACGTACCCCGTGAAGAATGAATTTATCGATACAATTGAATTTATCGATGCAATTGTAGGGAAGAAATTTTATGCCAATGTGTTCAATTCCTGTGTGTTGGGAAAGAATAATCAGGTTTGTGGGAAAAGGGTCGAAGACAGTGTCGAAGGACTTAGACAGTGTCGGAAAGTGCAATAACTAGAGGACTCAGTTTCTCGACGGCAACATCCTCCAAGGCTTCGTCTTTGAACAGAGAACCAAGAATACCGCTAGCGGAGGTATGTCTTCTCCGAATTGGAACTGGGAAGCATGCTTGGAAATCTGATTCTCACACTATATGAAAACCTGGACATAGTAATCCTAATGTCTCGCTCTCATGGTCGTACCCAATGCTGATTTCTTTAGGACGCCCAATATCATGTCAGTCATCTATCTCTTTTTCACAACATTCCCCCAAAAGTTAGTTCTTCTGAAGAACCAAGTAAAATGAACGCTCTTTTGAACTAACAGAACACCTCCTCCCATTGGTTTGAGTACTGCCGACAAATTGTCACTCTATTCCGAACAAAGCTTCACATCTTGGGTAACTACAGGTGAGTCAGTGCCAAGAGTCTCACTAGGAAACCAAATTGCTCCTAAAACAAAATCTCACTGAAAGCAACCTCACACAGAGTAACAAAATTCTAACAGCAACGATACTATGTTATTAGCTTATTATCAGAGGAATCCAAGCCAAATCGTTTTGATAGAAGTTCATCAGCCATACCTGAACCAAGTACTTGACAGCCAGGCTAGCAACAGAATCCCCACTGACAATTGTATGCAGTGATCTTCCCGATCCCGTTGTCCTTCACAAAAAATGGAACCAAATTTTACTAATGAGATCGTCACCGCTCCTGCTTTGCCGTCCTATAAAACCTAGTATCCCGCCCCACCATTTCCTTGAACTTCACCACTCCCTATTCCAATTCGCCACTCGTCAGAGTTCTAACCGCCTCCGCACCCCATCCTCTCCCGCTTCTCCGGACATATCCCTTCCTCCTTGTCTAACATCGGCTAGCTCTACGTCCAAGGCTGCATCTCGCCGGAGGTTGGTCAGATCTCACGACGATGACGGCTGGATTATGATGTCAGTTATTAACGATCGAAAAGGAGAAAGTGTCAATTGGAAATTATCTTTCGTCCAGGTAGGGTATTAAAATCAAGACCAAATGCAGTCTATCCCCCTGATGACAAAGAGGATAGGAAATTGTCGATGACGAAGACAAGGAGGATGGGATATGAAAAGAGGTAGGTAGGAGATGAATAGTCTTTGGGAAAATGAAGTCTTCCCTAGAAAAGAGAATGAACACTAATTGTTGTCGATTGAATGTTTTACTGTTGTATTCTAAAATTAAATGAAATTAACTTCCACCGACTATTACAAATGATTATTGGATTACTGTTTACTAAAAAGAAATTTCGGTGTTTAATTCGTCATTAGCAAAATTGAGGTACTATTATTTTTAAGTTGGATATCTATACGATTGATTTAAGCATAATGATGGTAAAAAATTATTTGGGACTAAAGCGGATAGAAAATTAAATTAATAGGTGTAGTTATAATTTTTTTTTATACCAATTATCGATTTAGTTATAATTAATTAAAAATATTAACAAGTGTGAACACAGGCGCACAGCGTACGACCGTCGTACGCTAGCCTAAACCATATATATATATATATATATATCTATCTACGGTACCGCATACCCTGAGTATGAAAACGCTATCTAGAACTCGAATTAGCAGGATTTTTGGCCATGATACTATACCCTAACCCTTAATGAGTGAACCCTAGGTCCTAATTATCTAAATATAAACTATAAACCCTAAGATGGTGCATTGATTTTTTTGCCTATATTTGGACAAATCATAACCGTCGATTATTGTTTCTAATTAAATTGATCTTGGGGAATAAAATTTAGAGAATTAATACCTAGATTTTGATCTTTAAGGATTAGATTATAGTATCATGTTCGAAAGATCAATCAATTCAAGTTTTGAATATCATTTTCTTACTCAATATATGCGATACCCCGAATTTCATTCTGTATAACGTACAACTCCCCAATATATATCCATTTCTTGCACGCCATTACCCACAATTACAAGAAACCTCCTTATGTTTGTGGGGCGGCGCCATGGTGGATGTGGCATCCGAGTAGCGACGAAGTCAAGAGATACTTAGTTTAAGTAATATTTACACATTGGTCAAAAACAACCAAAACATTATATAATTAATATAAGTAGAAATTGTTTGGTCGAATGTACTTGCTGGGAGGTTAGTGACTGCAATTAAAGTGAGATATATTTGCTAATAAGATTTCATTTACCGGCTGCCGTGTTAGATTTTGAACTTCGTGTTGAGCCACTTGTAAATATATACTAGTTTTTTGGCCCGCGCTTTGCGGCGGCTAGAAATTAATTATATTTCAGACTTCATCTACTTAATTTCTATTTGTCAGAACATTATGTTAATAAGATCCCATGAGTTGTATGTCGGGTCTTAATTATCATTATGATTAGTTCAACCAATTTTATTAGTGTCTTAATTGTTAGAGAAGACTTATTTACTCTATACATAAGAAATAACTATTCCTCGATAAATTTTATGTAATGCTTTTGTAATTTAGGTAACTATTATACATCGTTGTTACTTAAATCTTCCGTAATATGTGGTCTAATAGTAAAATCAAGTTACGAAAAGTATTACACTTGATTAACATCAAAATTAACCTGTATCTGTATGTGTCCTCTTTTGACCTTTCTAAAATAATATTTTCTTCTCAAAGATATTTTAAAATTAACATTTCTACTATTTAGAGTCAATTATTTCTTATATTATATTTCTTATTAATTTATGAAGTATTTTATCTATGCCTTCTTTTTAAAGAGTTAGTATCGACATTATTTTTTCAAATAACATATAAGAATGGGGTCGATCTGTCCCGTCCCACATATACATGCACGGATATTATTCGACCTAACCTGCGGTTAATGCGTGATGACCGATGAGTGTGTATATTGAGATACCCGCATCGTGCCATTGCCATGACTAATTACTGAGACTGCAACGCCACATTATTAGAGTGAATTTTATAACCATCCAAAATTTTAAAATGATTGCCAAGAAAGGAACTGGGCAAACGTAATCATATAATGGATCTAATAAAGTTGCCAAGAAAGAAAATGGGCAAGGGTAATTATTAATTGATCCAACGCATAATAATAATTCCCCTGGTGAACAGTAACCACGGAGGCATGCGGGCGGAAATTTCGTGAGGAACAGTGCCTCATACTTGCGTTGTTAATTAATTAGTGGTAATGATTGGTATATAGTGTACTCTAAGTCTAGAAGTATAGTATACTTCAGATAATCTGACCGATTTATTTCTATGGATTCCGACCAATCTCAATATATATTTTGAACTTCGGTTAATTTATGTTCTAAATAACTAAACTCGACGAGTGTACGCTTAGGCAAGCGTATGCCTGGCGTACACTAGGTTGAACCATATATATATATTTATTTAAAATTTCCAATTGTATTAACATAAAGTAATCTCAAATGCTTGAGGATAGCAATCGTACAGAAACTTTTCTAATACAATTGAACTGAACAAAAGTAGTTTTATGAATCCATCATTATATAACATCATCCATTTATAAATACACCAAATCAATCCACATGTAAAAAGAAAGTGGAGATTTTCTTTATGGGTTGAGTGTAGAAAAGAATGCTTCATATCTTTGTTAAGCAAAACCCCATCCTGTCGTCTCTTTTGTGTATATATATCGACACACACACACACTTATAAGTCACATTTCTATGTAAGCATTGATCACCATGGCAGCTACCATTGGGGTACAACTCCATGTACAGGATCGTCATGTAATGAGACCAAATTCTCTATCTTTTTGCTTGTTGTACATTTTTTTTTTAATATTATTGATTGATTTTCAGAATTTTAATTATTGCGTGGTTTAAATGTGGTGGTGAATTGGGTTATATATATTTTGCAGGTGGTGCTAGACAATGGGTTCCTGCAAGTGACACTGTCGAATCCTGATGGAATAGTGACAGGTATTCGTTTTGGTGGCCTCGACAATCTGCTTGAAGTCCTTAACCAGGAATCTAATCGAGGGTATGCAAATGTGTATACTCAATCCATGGAATGAATGTTCGGTAGCCATTGAACTTGTTTGCTGGTGGAACTTGTTTTGCAGGTATTGGGACCTGGTATGGAGCTCCCCAGGGACTGCAGGAATCTTCGACGTGTACGCACTCTTCCACTCTCCAATCTCATTTCTTGCACACTAATTCTTTCTTTCTTGTGGCCTTAACTTGTGATGATAAGAGAACAAGATCCATCCGTGTGTAGGATTAAGGGTACGAGTTTCGAAGTGATAACCGAAACAGAAGATCAGGTGGAGGTGTCCTTCACAAGGACATGGGATCCTTCACTTCAAGGGAAGCAGGTTCCACTCAACATAGACAAAAGGTTCATAATGCTGAGGGGAAGCTCTGGCTTCTACTCTTACGCCATCTACAACCACCCTAAAGACTGGCCTGCTTTCAGCCTGGCAGAGACCAGAATTGCGTTCAAGCTCAGAAAAGACAAGTCAGTTTACCTTCTTTTTTTTTTCCACCAACCCTGACAGGAATAAGGTGGGGGAAAACAAAAGAGTGGGAAATGATTAGCATTTTGGTATCTCTCTGTGGTTGCAGGTTTCACTACATGGTGGCATCCGACAACAGGCAGAGGTATATGCCCCTCCCGGATGACAGGATCCCTCCCAGAGGGCAGCCCCTGGCTTACCCTGAAGCAGTGCAGCTGGTAAACCCTGTGGAGGCTGAGCTCAAAGGCGAGGTGGATGACAAGTACCAGTACTCGTGTGACAACAAGGATAACAAGGTCCATGGGTGGATCTGCACGGACCCTCCCGTAGGGTTCTGGCAGATCACCCCGAGCGACGAGTTTCGATCAGGCGGCCCTGTCAAGCAGAACCTGACCTCCCATGTGGGACCAACTACCTTGGCAGTTAAGTCACCACTCGTTCATTCTTTGTCAACCATTTTAGTACACTAGATCCCAGTAATTACTCGTGTTGTTTGGTGGGTCACGAATATTGTTCTGAATTTTGGAAAAAGTGGTGGGTTTCAGATGTTTATAAGTGCTCATTATAGCGGGGAAGACCTGGTGCCTAAAATTGGAGATGGTGAGGAATGGGAGAAAGTGTTTGGACCGGTTTTTATGTACTTCAACACCACTCCTGTAGATGCAAGTGAGGATCCTAAAGCTTCACTCTGGGAGGATGCCAAGGCTCAGGTCCAGTAATGTTGGTACTCTCTATGTTCATATTTGTACTCTAAGAAGTTGTCCTGATGATGTTGATTTTCAATTTGGTGGCTGATTGATACTTCAGATGATGGTTGAGGTCCTAAGCTGGCCTTACACATTCCCAGCTTCAGAAGACTACCAGAAACCTGACCAGCGCGGCTATGCAACCGGCAGGCTCCTGGTTCAGGACAGGTCTATCCCCCATCATTTCTATATTAACCCTAAACCCCAACTCCAAAGTTAATTGCCAGACAGTATATTGTGATGCTAATGGCAGCAGTACTGAATAATGATCATCGGTTTCTGCTGAACAAGTTGATTAATTTTTGGTGACAGGTTTGTTTCGGATGATTACATATATGCCAGTGGAGCCTATGTAGGATTGGCTCCACCAGGAGATGTTGGATCATGGCAGAGAGAATGCAAGGTCCTTTTTTTTGTTAATTAATCCTGTAACAAATTCACTGTTTCCCCAGAATTAGCTTCCACGTCTTGTTTACCTTGGTGATTTCTGGCTACAACAGAAGTATCAATTCTGGACCAAAGCGGACGAAGATGGGTTTTTCTCCATCAACAATGTGCTGACAGGCGACTATAATCTCTACGCTTGGGTTCCAGGCTTCGTTGGAGACTATCGCTGTGATGCCACTGTTTCAATAACCTCAGGTACTCATTGTTCTGGATTCCTGCTGGTGATGGTCAAGAACTAGTTCCTCCTAGTAACCTGATTAACTGATAGAACGGTTGTTTCAACATTTGTTTGTTTTGTTGATGTTGTAGGTTGTTATGTTGACATGGGTGATCTTGTGTTTGAGCCTCCGAGAAATGGTCCCACCTTGTGGGAAATAGGAGTTCCTGATCGTTCTGCGTCGGAGTTCTACGTTCCTGATCCTAATCCCAAGTACATCAACAAGCTCTTTGTCAATCATCCTGAAAAGTAAGCAAAAATTGGGCAAAAGAAAACTCCAGAGTCAATCAATATGCAAAGTTTCTGAAACTTGAGGAATGTTTCAGGTTTAGGCAGTATGGACTGTGGGAGAGATATGGTGAATTATACCCTGATGCCGACTTGGTTTACAACGTTGGAGCTAGTGATTACACTAAAGATTGGTTTTTCGCTCAAGTAACCAGGTAATAAAAGTAGCTCTGCCAAGTCAAGTCTCACATGCCCCTGTCCTGAAATCCTTACAAAATAGCCCTGACACTTGTATTCCTACAGGAGGAAAGACAGCAGCATATATCAAGGAACCACATGGCAGATCAAGTTCAATCTCGCAGACGTGGATCACAACGGAATCTACAAGTTGCGAGTCGCGATTGCCTCTGCCACCTACTCAGAACTTCAAGTAGAATATGAGTTCAACATTTCCCCTGCTGAGACTTGGTACTCTGTGAATGAACCAAGTAAACGTTACATCTTCTATACTTTTGCAGGTTCGGGTGAACGACCCGAAATCGGGGCCAATATTTTCAAGTGGGCTGATAGGGAAGGATAATTCAATAGCAAGGCATGGAATTCATGGATTGTATTGGCTGTTCAATGTGGATGTTGCCGGGGTGAAGCTTGCTGCAGGGAGTAACACTATATATTTGAGTCAGCCAAGAGCTACTAGCCCTTTCCAGGGTATTATGTATGACTATATCCGCCTGGAATCCCCTCCTTCTGTTTCAGGATCAATTTGATATGCCTGCCATGATTTGATCCCTGGTGATTTTCCTGGCCAAGTAAAAGTCTACTACCTCTAGTTTTTTTTTCCTCTCCTCTGAAATGAGAATAAACAAAAAGGTGAACACAATGAAGTAGTCTATTTGTAAGAGCTTTGAATTGTCATATTTTGACAAGATCATGGAAATGTTTGTTATTACCCATATCATGCATATAAACCCTAACGGTTGTAGTAATATGAACCAAACAAACATTATCCTTTTATTGGAATTTGACGTTGTAAACTTTTTTTTTTTTTAACTTTTGATTAGATTGAGATTTAAGGGAAGAAGTAAATTGGCTTTGTTTTAGTTCCTCTCAAGTAAAGACAAACTAATAGACAAAAAAAAAAAAACATTTGGTGGACTAGTGGCGGCTGTCCCTGTTATCTTGGCCTCCACGGAAAGGCGTACTCCAAGTTGATATGTTGTTGTGGTCAAAAGTCACCTGCAAATGTAAAGAGTAGTTGTCCGAAAACAGAAAAGAGTAGTTGTCAGGCATATCCATTATGCTGCAATCACTAGGACAACATGGCATACAAAGATTTCAAGAACTCTGTGTATTTTGTATTATCAGATTTCATGTAATTAACATCATGCATGATATATTGATATTCAAGATCATAACGAGACAAGAAAAATAATGGGATATAAATTAACATTGTTTCTGGAAATTAGCAGGTTGATTACATGCTTTCCTAACGAGCTTTGGTTAAGGTGATCTTGCATTCCACTAGTATGCAAATATGCGAGGGTCTGCCCTAGCCTGACACTTTCAGATCCTCCCGCTAGTGCATTCTAACTCGTTGGACATATTTTATTTTCTAAAAGCAAACGAGGTTATCTAGGGGTGCAAATTGCAAGGAAGAGCTTTGTGTATGGTTATGATCTTAAATGCTTCAACTGCAATTCAGTGGATGACTTGAAGAAAGCATAAAAGAGTGCCGCGGGCGGGCGGGCAAACCTAGCTAATACATGACTACAGGACAAGATAAAGGAATTGCAAACAACCAAAACTGAATACTTGTTATGAGAAAGAAATGAATAACAAAGACTGATATGATTCCAATTCGCCTGGTTTACAAGTTTCAATTACTTTGTAAAGAAGCAAACCAAATTGACACAAGAAGGGGAAATTGGTTAAGTATAGAGGCAGTCTCATGGTGCCTACTTTGGGAATCAGTATCTCACAAATGGCTAGATGAAAATGCAAGGGGAAGGGTTGGTATTGAAGTTCAAGAGTTGGGCTAGATGTTTGAAAGCTAGTTTTTTTCTGGACAAGTCCTTAAGGTCATTTTCCAAAGCTCTCAAGATGCTATGAGGCAACCGGGAAACTGTCTGAAATTGGCTTAAGTATGGGGACGAGTTCGGAAACCCTACTTTGAGTCCTTATTCATGCTGGAGGAAGAAGCGTCAAAGCAAGAGGGCTTTGGTACATGAGAGTGCACACTTTTGTCTACAACCTAAAGTAATTGGATGAGCAAGGGCATACCCCAAAGACTTTGAACGAACGTGTTTAAAATAGTATGAAGTCTAGCAAAATTGTCTTGCAATTCAAGTAAATTGTTTCCTGATTGGATTAGGATTTCTACTCTTTATTTGTTTTGATTTTGTTTTCCGAATTCCTTTGTGTTTGGTCATCGTTCTAGAGATTGTAGCTTAGTTTAGTTCTATTTAAATTATTATGTTTGCATTGTAACCTCAAATTTCATTGATTGAATACAAAAATTGTGAGTTTGGTTAATAGAGCTAAACGTGAGAAACATGCTTGCAAAATAAGCTTCGTGAAACAAAATAAACACTTAACCAAATTTGAGGTTTCTTATTAGTCGATGAAATTGCTTCTGGAACAAGCAATGAAAACTTGTAGAATGATCCAATTGGGATCATATCATATGGCTTTTGGCAGATTTCTAATTCTAGATAGAGAAGTTGAAGTAAGTAGAAGAACTGGAGACTCACGTTCATAGTTTGGACCATCCCATCAATATGAACAACACGCAACCAACTAAAAGAATGCACACTCTGTTGAGACTCCCACATAGCAACATGGCGCGTAGTCAACTAGAAAATATATTCTTTATTATTATTATTGACTAATTGTGAACTTATTTCATCAGCCTAGGCGGTAAATTTTGTGTAAGTTTATATGAACCATCTTTGAATTGGATAACTTCATCAAAATCAGAAGAGTGCATCTCATTGGAACTTCCTTTATCAGCTTTGCTCCTCGATGATTTGAACATCTAATAGGAGTTGCTTTGTCCCTTCATCTTTGACGCTGCCATTGATGCTTGTAGGAAGTTCTTACTTGATCTGCCGTCTTGCATCAATAGTTTGCTTCATTTCCTTCAAGGTAGGGTCAAGTCCCATTCTCTTTAGTATCCTCACTTCTTCTAGATCTGTGTCCTTGCTCATGGATTTGTCACGAATCCTTTGTATATACAGATGAAGTGGGGGAGGATCGATGTTGCTTGCTTCAACCATTGATGCTTTTGAACCCATCTTTCTTCCTTCTTTTTGGTAGCACGTCCTTGGATAGATTTTTATAGCTTCCTCAAGTGCAAATCTTGCAAAACAAAACTAACTAGAGTGTAATAGTTTCTTTTTTTGAAATGAAAATCGAACTATGGTTTCAAAATACTATCATCTAGTCCACAACTTGACTTTCGGTGTCAGAATCCGTCTATGTTTGAGCCCATGAGCTTGTATCCTCGACCTATTTTTAATCCATTGAGTCCCTTGGTGATCCATATTCGTCCTGGGTGCATTATATCTTTGAAAAACACAAAACAACACGAAGAAAGCTCCAAATAGTACAAATTCACACTCAAGGTCTATCATAAGGTCATTTTCCAAATAGTTATGAATTCCATATGAAATATAATCTAAACTACAAAAGCTACATTGATAGAAGAGAAAAATATATCAAATATTGGAGTGATAACACTATAAATAAAGTGTCATCAAAGACCCCCTTTTACCTACTTTTTCACAATAGCTATGAAAATTCTGAGTTGTATACTCACTAAAGTTACAGAGTCCAAGTTCCTTCCTGGTCATCCTCTTTGTCAAAGAATAGGCTTGCCTCATCTTTGCTTTGCAGGCGATCTTTTCTATTTTTACAGAAGGCACAGTGAAAGGGGTTCAGAGTGTAGAAGTGATATTGTAGCAGTTTTACCAAATATCATGGCTAAAATGTAATGAAAAAAAGAGTGAGCTTTTTTGTGCGGATATGGATGAGGAATTGAAGACCGTCTTGATCTAGCAATCTGGGATCAAGGAGGAGATCTCACTTGTCAGGCACCTAGCAGTTCCCTAATTGTTGAGAAGTTGAACCCTGGAGAATGTAGGGCCCTGTAGAAAATGATTCTAATAAGATATTAGGGTGGCAGGCCAAACCCTGCTCATATGCTAGTAAGTTGCATTTAGTAACCTTTGTGTTTGCTAGTGTAGTTCAGTATTGGATGATAATTTTTCAATTGCCAAGAAGGTAATCAAATTTGTTGAGAAGTTGTACTTATACTTCAATGGGAGTCAGAGAAGAAGAAGGCCAAAGTAACTTGGAAACATGTAGCATTGCCTCAGGATGAAAGTGAATTTAAAGACTTATTTAGCTGAAATCAGACTTATCTAGTCAAGCATCTCTGGAATGTTGTGTCTGGTCAGAAAACAATGTGGATTGCTTGCGTAATGCAATACAGTTTGAGGAATGTGAGCATATGGGAAACTAGAACTCCTGGCTCATGGATGTGTAATAAAGTTTTAAAGCTTAGAGGAAGTGTGGAGAGTCATTTGATGAAGGCAGTGGAGGACCCAGGATTATTGGATAGGTGTGTCAGTCAATAAAAATAGTGAAAATTAAAAATTAACTAATTAAAATAAATATATAAGATTTATTCATAAAATTTATAACTTCACTGATTTTTATAGCGAAACACGACAAATTTTCATGTTATTAAAGATTCTAAATTATATTTGTCACTTATATGCAAATTAAACCCTTTTTATGTTCATAACTAAACAATTATTTATAAATTGGTCACTCTACTATGAGCAGAGAGCTTCAAGGCAGGTGTTGGAGATTTTTTCCTCTCAATAAACATAATAGGAAAGGAAGAAATGTGAATTAAAAAAGGAAGAGGATAAACAGGTTTTTTAATGTAATTAAGATGGAGTTTTCATTTTTTCCAATAAAAAAGGAGAAGTGATGCGATAAATATTTATGCAAATTAGTTATCCAGTAATAGAGATAAGCATATTATCGTTCCACATGGATCGGTAAAATCTTGATCTAATGATTAAAATTAAGGAACTGGAAGGAACAACATTAATTTTCTATAATTTAATGTAAAATAATAACTAAATCAGAAACCAAATTGAAAATTAACTTCATGGAAAATCTGTTGTCAATGGAAATAAGCTCTGGGAAAAGACAATATGTAATTCACTATCTAATTACTTGATTGAACTCAATTATTAATCATTAATTCTCATTCAAAATTATTGATGTAATCTTTAAGCTAATTTTTATCTCTCTGAATACTTCGCATATTAAGTCGTCAATTAATTATTTACTCTCGTACAACCAACTAATTAACTGTCTAGTCGGAAGTCCATTAACTCCTATATTTATATATTTTTAATAACTCTATGACATAAAATTTCTTATAATGTAATGAAAATGTGTTCATTACAAATATTGAAAGTGTATCGGAGGTCACATATTCGTATCCCGAAAAAACATACGTCTCTCACAAAAAAAAATTGGTCGGCGGTTGACACACCTCTCCAATAGGTGGGTCCACCCCTGGGTGAAGGGGTTACTGATGTACGTAGAACGATATATGTATAACGATAGAAATGTGATAGGGCAACTTGTATTAGCACTCACACGAGTTACCGATGTACGTAACTTAGACTATATCGATGGAATGAAAGGGATTATTCATAAAATAAACGCAAAATACACTTGTATAGCCAAAACTTTTGCGTTTGTGCCAATAATAGCCATATTTGGAGAAATACCACTTGTAGCACTTCCTTCCAATTCTTTAACGGTGTCATTTAACAGGCTGACTGGACTAACAACAATGGTTGATGTGGCATATTTTTATTCCAAATAATGTTGGGTGGAAAATTATTAAATTTTTATCCTTTAACTTGAATTAAATTAAATAAAAAATTAGTTAAAAATCTCCTAACTGGAGATTGAATCTGCCTCATCTTCCCACATCTCTCCTTTTCTTCCTCCTAACCTACGTTGCCTTCGCCAAAATCACTTCATCTCATCCCATCTATCCTGCACTCAACTCTCCTCTTCTCACCCAAAAGCCAAAACTGCCAAATCTCCTCATCGTCCCACTTCCGCGACTAGAGGACGGTGTTCCTAGCTGGGAAGAAGAGTGGACAGGGGGACTCCAGGTACTCCTCGACGAGGTGGCGTCATTTCTGGTGTTGGTTGACACCTTTGACGCGATAGCACCAGCGGAGCCTCTCCCTAAGAATCTTGGCCTTCTCAATGGCGACCCACTTCTCCCTCACGATGTGCTCCCTCATCTCGAGCATCGCCACGGGATCCTTGTACGGATTGGATGGATCGAAGTCATCCGGCGGAGATTCCTCGAACTCGGCGACGCCCTTCTTCCTCCCCATGGTCTTTTTGCCTTTCAGTCGAAAAGGAAGGTGGAGGAAGTGAAGTTTGGGGAAAATTGAATTTGGTTTAGGGTCTCTAGGGGGTTGAATCTGATTTTGGTTCGATTGGGTTTGTGAATTAGGATTTTGGTTGCATATTAGTGGTTTTAGGGGAATTTTGGAGCGCCATTCATGGTGGGCGGCTTCTTCCGTACATGCAATTTGGTGGCGATGGCGGTGACTACGATTGAAGCTGGGATCGTAGCTGGTTGGTGAAAAAGAGGAGATGAAGACGGAAAGAAGGAGGCAGCGACGTCCCGCCCGATTTCCTCAATCCGCCACCCGATCAGAAACCTAGATTCCATAAGCCGCCGCTGCTTCTGGGTCATCTCTGTTCGTGTCGTCGCCGTTGATTTTGGGGAAGAACCCTAAAATCAATTTCGGGGAAAGTTGGGAAAAACGGGTCTCAGATGGGGTATATGAGGGTGAATTTTTTTAATTTATGATTTGTAAATATTAATAATTGAAATATCTAACGTGTCACTATTTGCTTATGTGGCGCTGATATGTTCGCTGAGTTGGCGCTTAATCATCAAACTGTCAAATAAGTTAACGATATAAATAATATCGTTAAAGTATCTAACAGAAATGACTATATTTGTCATACAACAACTGTAAAAGCGAGCTATAATTGATATTTTTTTAAATTTGGCTATTATTAGAACAAATGTGAATGTTTTGACTATATAAGTATATTTTGCCTAAAATAAATAAAAAACAAACTCCTCATTCTTCCCAAACTCATAACAAGAACACTCTCTCTTCTCTTTTTGTACTCTCTTTGTCACCTTGCCTATACACACAACTCAACCAACATCGATCAATGACGGTCACCAGAGAATTGTTTGACTAAGTAAAAGGCGAAATCATAAAATAAAATAAAGAAACTAACATAATTCCCGTAATTCAGTTTGTTCAGAAACAATTAATTAACGAGAAATTGAGAAACAATACAAGATTAATCAACTCCCTTGAAGCTTTTTCTTGGCAGTCTCAGCCTCATCCGCAGCTTCAACCTGCATCTTGGAAGTCTGAAGTTCCGCCGCCGCCGCCGCCTCCTCGCTCTTCGCGGTCAACTTCTTTGCCTTCGTTTAACCAGCAAACCAAACATCTTGCATTTCAGTTTCTCTATTGCGTACTCAAAAATCGCAGGCATGCATGCACCATAGCACATAATAAGTATATAGATACCTGGCCCACGAAGAAAGCCTTGATGTAGCGAAAACCTTCCTGCACCGACACCGCCAACCACATACAGTCCTTCTTCATCAGCCCCGCCGGAGCAAGGGACACCTCTAATTCCCTTGTTCCATTCGCATCGGCGGCAGCAGCAACCGCTGGTGGCGATGGCGAACGTGATGATGAGGAAGCCATGATGCATCCCGCAACCAAACTTAACAATTTCCACTTTGAAAAAGATCTAGTACATCAATCATTGATACTTGAGACCTCAGACTAACTACACGTGTCACCATGTGGCTGTTCCAGAGCCCTCAACGTGCAACTCTTAGAAAGTGACACATGTATCCGGACTGATGAGAGGGTTTTTGGTCCAAATACAAGCGTTTGGATGGGGAAAAAAAACAAAGAATGTAATTTAGTTGTGGTTTTTCTTGCTTAAAGCGTTTTTAGTGGCTCATCCAAATTTAGTTGGTTAATGAAAGATTAGTGGTTAATATATTGTTAAGGGTTAATGCGATAATATTGAAATATGATTAATATAATTAATGTTTACGTGACTCTCCTTTTCTGGCTTTCTCCATAATCCCCTCTCTCCATTGCAATTAAATGAAAACAAGTTTTTGGCTCGGCGAGTTGGCAAAATTATTTAAAATTATCGACTTGTGGAACAAGAGAGTATATATTTCAAAGAGTTGTATATTCATAACATTAATAAAGTGGTAATATATTATTTAACAATTACTAAACATACTATCAAATTTGAGACAAAATATTACAACACCTCTTTTTTTTAATTCAATATATAGATCCAGAAGAAAATAACAAATTTAAATAGTTCATTCAAAAAATTTGTTAAAATTATTATATAAAATTCTATAAATTGTTTTTGTATTTTAAATTTTACTTATAAAATAAAAAAATAAAAGTACATGTATTCTCCTCCTACTTCAAGCCCTAAGTTTTCCCCAAATGACATCCTAGCACTCCGTCCCACTGTCTTAGTATTTCTCATCATCGTCCCATTTTTTCTAGCCATCGATAGTCAATTCTTCGTTCCATTCCACCAAAAGGGTATCGTCTACACTGTTAGTGTGTGGTATATGATCCACGATTGAACCTCTCCCAACAACTTGAGTTATTGGGATCAACTGGTTCTTGACATGGTATCAGAGCCTTCTATGATCAAGAGGTCTTGTGTTCGATTCTTGGTGACCCACATTTGTTAAGCACATGGTATTCGGACCCGTGCAAATTTCAAGTCCTTGTGTGCGGCTTCGTTTGAGGGGGGCACGTTAATATGTGGTATATGATCCACGATGGAACCTCTCCCAACAACTTGAGTTATTGGGATCAACTGGTTCTTGACATACACAAATCCAAGATTCTGATACATAATATTATTCTACCAATCCAAACAATCTCTAAATCAGTGCGACCTCAATAATCTCATCAAAACTATCTTTTCCAATCTAGTTATGAGCCCTTAATCTAATTGACTGCACATCAAATATAAAGAGCTTAAATTATATAAAGTCTTAGTCGATCGGTGGTGATTGGCAGATAATCCATCTACTAATCTGAGCCCTACGGAGAGCTTGTACTATCATCAATATACTTCGTTCTAACTCTCACCTGTCATTTAGATGCCTATTTGGCGAAACAACCACTCGTTGTCTTTCGGTCTGATATATTAATTCGCGAAGGTTTTTGGAATTCCTCTATGTTCGTATTTTGGTGTGCTAAAGCAGGAGGATCAACGCATGCCCTCCAAATGTGCGACTTAAGGATTACTTAATATTAGATAATGTGTAAATAATGTTAATAGAAATGAAAAGAGTTTAAACCATACAAATATTCACATTCAAATAAATAAGTCTCTACCCGTTCCTTACGTGAATGTAAAAGACTATAAATGCACTCATTACTTGACTTTGGCTACATGATGAAATACAAAACTTCAACCAACATCCACTAATAGCACTAATAATAATTATACTTCTTGTTACACTTGATAAGCAAAAGCCTGATTTGATCAATAATCTAATAAATCAGGTCACTCAAAAAAAAAACTCAATTGCTCACTCCTGACCTACCCAACCAAATAAGCTATAACATGCACCTAGGCATGGGAATGACGCATTCAACGACCATTCCAATGTAACAAATGCCCACTCTGGAAAGAAGAAGTTACTAAACCGCAGGGCCACATGTTAGTCTGGTTCGTCGGACAGATGCTTAAACATTGTATGTAATAACGAACATTGAGACCACTTAAAAGGATATACAAAGTGTCATAAAAAGATATGCACTGAACCTAGAGGCGGTAATCAGTCGGTTACCGATTTAACCGGTTAATGACCGGTTTAACTGGTTAATGACTGACCGGTTACCGATATACCATTTAAGGGCAGATGGAATCCGAATACCGGTACCGCTTTATAACCGGTTAACCGGTAAATCAGATAGCCAGTTAACAATTACAAACCGGTTATACCGATTAACCGCATAGGAGAGGGAAAAACATATTTCCCTTTTTCCCTATTTGTTGCTGCTCGACTTCACTAGGCGAGCTGCTGGTGGTCGGCTGCTCTGCACCTACTACTCGACTTTGAGGAGCTCGGAAGCTCTGTTCTCTTCCACAAAGACAAAGCAAAGGGAATTCAATCAGAGAGAAAAAAACGATCAAGATAGAGAGGAGGAGGAGAGGAATAGGAGTGGCATGGAATTCAAACATAAATCATTCATACTTACAGAGCGGCGGTGAAGACTAGGGAAGACGAAGACAAGCTACATCGCCAGCGATTAGGGAAGAGGAAGACGAGCTTCGTGCTTTCGTCGGGCCTTCTGATTCCTCCCCTTTTCCCGTAATTGCCCGTATGTTCCCCTCCGTGAAAGTCTGACTTTTAAATCCATTTCTCCGTCATTCAATTTCTCATCTTTCCTTTTATAGTTTCCTCTCATCTACTTGCTTCAACCCGTGACCTCACTCTGTTTCTTTGCCTGATTCTGCCTTCATTGCCTTTGTTTTTTATTTTCACATCTCGGGGGTTCAATCTCTCTAGCCTTTCTCAATCTAAGTTTGGGATATCTTATAGCTAAATTTGGCAGCGACCTCAAGAGGCCACTGCCGGCAAGGGAGTTGAGAAGGGAAGCTCTGTTTTGTTGGATTGGGTATGTTTGGCGAAGGCGAAGCTAGGGATTACAACAATTCGGGTTTTTGGGTCCCCGACGAAGCTATAGTTTTAGCGAAGGGATGGCGACTGCCTCGAGGACGATGCTGGCGATGCAAGAGTTGAGAAGGGAAGCTCTGATTCACTGGGTTGGGTTCGTTTGTCAAAGGCAAAGCGGCAAAGGCTAGTCTGGCGTCTGGGAACTGGGAAGGCGAATGTCCGTTAGATTTTCTTCTCCACCAACTCTAAGTTTTGCGTCACAAGTGAAGGTATCTGGTTTAACCAGAATACCACTGTTATACCGAAGCCTCCTCTACCGCAGCCGACAACCAAGTTTCCTGGTTAACAGTATAACCGATAACCGGTTACACCATTAACTGGGAAACCGATTGGCAGCCCTAAGCAAACTATTATTAAATGCACTCAGAGCGCTCACACATGACTCAATTACCCGAACATAGTATTAATGATTTAAACTTGATTTTCCTAGTATAAATTGTGGCAATGTCTTCAACTTATCTCTCCATATGCTTTTCTTGATTACCTACGTTGGGTTTGTATGAGATGGTTGTGAATTTGAGCTGCTTGGCATGTGTAGTGTAGATGAATAATTTAGGATCCCGGTTGGTGATTGAGGGGACCATTCCCTGCCAGTTGGGATGCCCACCTAGGTAATGCAGGGTGATGCATGCGTGACAATCAACATGTCCAACTAGTGTGTTGATAGGTGTAACCTACTGAAAGGGTCTATACCGTATACCTAGTACTATGAACCTGATCGAGTTGACATTGGGAAGCGGATCGTATTATGAGGGTGGCTAGTTGCATGACCAATGAGCTAGTCCCCACATTAGTGAGTCCCGCACTTCATTTCCCACAAACTGACAATTTTATCTAGCGAAGAACTTATCACATAGGTTCGCCCAAGAAGTGATTGAATGATGAGGATGATTGTTAAACCACTCCTTCACTGCCCCACTCAATGTGAATGGGAAAAGGCTTAGTCGAATCGCCTCTTGAGGGACTCCATTAACCTTGATACCATCCATACGCTTATAGAACGACTTGATGTGAGCATGTGCATCTTCACTCATCAATCCATGAAACTGAGTCGTGTTCTGAAGCATAAATATAGTCCTGGACTTGATTTCATAGTTGTTGTTGGTAGGGCTGGAAGTTTGGTACCTATATTTTGGATATGCCGAATACCGTACCAAATTAATCACTATTTGGAATTATGGAATACCGATTTATCTTTTAGGGATTGGGATTGAGATTCATTTTCGAGTTTTATTCGGTACGTATTTGTGATTACGGGATTGGGATCGGTATTATACCGAAATACCGATAAAAATCAAAAAATTAAAATTGAATGAAGTATAGCACACAATCGTTGGCCATTTTTCACTCTTTAACAACTCACAAGCCCCCATTCAACCCGATTTGGATAACTTAAGTCACTTGTCTTTCACTAAATCTCTTGTTATTTTCATAACACCAAAAAGCATACACTCTCATTAGTCATCTCTTGCCCTACAATCCGTCGAATTAGATTTTACAAATGATAAGAAATTGAAATGTCACCATCTCCTCCCTTCTCCTTATCCATGTCCCAGCTCTAGACGAACTCAAAACCTTTTACTTAGTGTCTTTGCCTGAAAACTAGATTACATACTTTAATTTATATATTTAATTACTAATTTCAAATAACGATTGGGATACCGAAATATTTAGGGATTGGGATACCAAATTTATTAGAGACTGGGATTAATTTTAGGGTGTAATTTTGTATTTGAGATTTCGGTATTTGGTATATGGATATCAATACCGTACCGATTTCCAACCCTATTTGTTGTGGATGTTGGGTGAAGAATCGACGATTACACATTTTCTACACTTGCTCTAGAGAAAGACCCCGTCGTCCTTGGCCTTAGTTGTTGTTGATGGGCTTGTTCCGCCATTGGTTGAGTTTGTTGTCTTATGGTTCTTTTAAGTCCTCCAAGTATAGGTGTCAATCGGGCGGGTTCGGGCGAGTTCGGGCTGGGTTCAATCGGGTTCGGGTTCAAACGGGTTGCGGGTTAGTCGGGTTGCGGGTTCATCAGGTTCGGGTTCATCGGGTTCGGGTTCAAACGGGTTGCGGGTTAGTCGGGTTGCGGGTTCATCGGGTTCGGATTCAATCGGGTTGCGGGCAAATCGGGTTGCGGGTTCATCGGGTTTTGGGTCGGGCGGGTTGCGGGCGGGTCGGGTTTTGGGTTGTTCGGGCCAGCGCATAAAGTAACTTAACTCATTACTCATTACCAACTTACACATTTTATTACACTAATTTTAAATATTTTCTCAACTTTTTAACCAATTTATTTCTACCTCGTATATATATACTTTATTTTTTTGAAAAAAAACTAGTCAAAATGTTAAATCAATTTGTATGACTTGCAAACTTGTTATGTAATTAATCATAATTGGTAAAGTATTATAACTAATAGTAATGGTGATGTCAATATTTGCAATTAATCATAATTGTTTATTTGATATTTTAGTATTAATTCAGTAGTAATTGGATTAAAGTATCTCGTTTAGTATAACCATGCAAATCTGGTATTTGGCGTGTGCTATTTGGCAAAAGCATAGTGATAAAAGGAGTTATTTCAAAATAACTCATTGCCCAAATAACTTTAGTAAACTGTTACCAAACGAGTTATTTGTAAAATTGTTCGAATTATCCTTAAAATTGAATCATTAAAGATTAGTTATCAAATTTAGTAAAATTATTGTGACTTCAATCATAACTTACTCAATAGCATATATCCTATACACTTAGCTTTACCCTCAATCAACAATATTAAGTTAGTATATGTTGTTGATTGTATACCCTAAACCATCAATACATTATACACTAACCACATAACCTATACCCTAATCATATGTCCTTGAGTTGTGATTTTGCTAGTATAGTTAATATAAAAGTGAAATTCATACTTTGATTTTCAAAACATAGATAAAAAGTGATATTTGCTAATTGTTATACCCTAACCATATATCCTACACTTTACACCACATACCTTGTACCCTAACCACGTACCATAAACATAAATTAAAAAGGGATCTCCTGCCGTTAAAGACTTCAAATGACTTCAAGTGAACATATGTAAATAAAAAACTTAGAACCGTCAAAACCATCAATATCTTATACCCTAACCATATACACCCTAAACCATATGTACCTTATACCTTATACCCTAACCATATACTTTATATCCTAAACAACGAACCGTCAAAGATTACTTATCAAGTTTAGTATAAATTATTGTAACTAATGGTTAATTTATTTATTAGCCCATAAAAAATTACATACATATATACATATTAGATTTCAAAGCATATAAGAGTAATTTTAACTAGTCATGCCCTCCATATAAAAGTTAAAGATTCATATTTCAAAAGCTAAAATTATGAAAACCCAAAAAATTGAAAACACCAAATTTGTTTCCTTCTTTCTTTTCACAAAAATACTAAAATTTCCCTCCTTCTTTCTCCTTCCATACATTAGAAAAACTCAATTTTCCCTCCTCTTTCTCTTCCATAAAATTGTAAGAACCAAATTACCATCTTCTTTCCTTTTACAAAAAGTTGAAAAGTCAAAAGTTTCCCTCCTTATTTCTCTTTCATAATCAAAAGAATCAAACTTTCCCACTTCTTTCTCTTCCCACATGTCAAAACCACCAAAATTCCCACTTGTTTCTTTTTTAAAAAATTCAAAGAACCAAATTTCTCTCTTCTTTCTCTTCCCAAAAACTTGAATACACCAAAATTTTCCTCTTCTTTTAAAAACATCAAATTACCAAATACATTATTTTACTTTATTTATATTTAATTGATAATTTTATTGAATAGTTAAATTAACCAAAATTTTAATTTATATTATATTAATATTGTCATGATCTCAAGTGACCTTCATGTTTTAATTTTTGTAATTTTCTTAAAATACGTAATATCAAGTGAGTTTCATATTTTTAAAATTTCTTATATGAAATGAAAAAATAATTTTAGTTAAGTTTAGAATGAAAAACTTTATTTGAAAAACTATGTATTGTATATTTTTTATAATTATTCAAGTGGATTAGATGAAATTCGGGTTGAGTCGGTCGGGTTACGGGTTAGTCGGGTTCTGGTCAATCGGGTTCGGGATAATCGGGTTGCGGGTCAGTCGGGTTGCGGGTCAATCGGGTTCGGGTTAATCGGGTTGCGGGTTAGTCGGGTTGCGGGTTAGATGGGTTGCGGTCAATCAGGTTGCGGGTCGGGCGGGTTACGGGTTGTTGACTTTTAGTCAATTCGGGTTGCGCTCGGGTTGCGGGTCGGGTTGATCGGGCGGGTTAATCGGGTCGGGCTATGTTTTGACACCTATACCTCCAAGTGTCCTCTCAATCTCATTATAAAGTGGTACCGGTTCAAGAGAGTCTCTCCTTCGCATATACACAAAATTCAAAACATAAATTCAAACACCCGTGGCGTACAAAGTGTGAGAAATAAACAAAACAAGATAAAACTACTAGATAAATATGAGCATTAATGAAACACCCTAACCCGGCCGGGTACTACTTTTACTAAAATGCCCTTGATAAATAAAATACTCAAATCTTAAATTGCAGCGGGAAAAATTTTCATAAATAAAATACTGAAAACACACACTTGTAGTTCAAAGCAAATCCCTAACATGTGGGCAAATTAAACTCAAACTTTAAAAACTCAACTTGATCTCCAGTCTATACTCATAATCATAAAACATAATAACTAACTAGTCTCAAGTGTTGCTGCTTGTGTGAAAACTCTGACTAGACATCATCTGTGAGCTCGTACCGTCCTCCTCAAACTAGCTTCACTCGAACTGTTTCTCTCGATCCCGCTGCTCTCTAACTCCTCCTTTAGCTTCTTCCTCTTCAAACTGGTGAGTGAGTTGGGGTCAGTCTACGCCCTTACGTTTTAGGGATCGAGATTGAGATTCATTTTCGAGTTGTATTCGGTACGTATTTGTGATTACGGGATTGGGATCGGTATTATACCGAAATACCGATAAAAACGGAAAATTTAAAAATGAATGAAGTATAGCACACAATCGTTGGCCATTTTTCACTCTTTGACAACTCACAAGCCCCCATCCAACCCGATTTTGATAAGTTAAGTCACTTGTCTTTCACTCAATCTCTTGTTATTTTCATAACACCAAAAAACATACACTCTCATTAGTCATCTGTTGCCCTACAATCCGTTGAATTATATTTTACAAATGATAAGAAATTGAAATGTCACCATCTCCTCCCTTCTCCTTATCCATGTCCTAGCTCTAGACGAACTCAAAACCTTTTACTTAGTTTCTTTGCCTGAAAACTAGATTACATACTTTAATTTATATATTTAATTACTAATTTCAAATAACGATTTTGGGATACCGAAATATTTAGGGATTGGGATACCAAATTTATTAGAGACTGGGATTAATTCTAGGGTGTAATTTTGTATTTGAGATTTCGGTATTTGGTATATGGATATCAATACCGTACCGATTTCCAACCCTATTTGTTATGGATGTTGGGTGAAGAATCGACGATAAAACATTTTCTACACTTGCTCTACAGAAAGACCCCATCGTCCTTGGCCTTAGTTGTTGTTGTTGTGCTTGTTCCGCCATTGGTTGAGTTTGTAGTCTGGCGGTTCTTTTAAGTCCTCCAAGTGTCCTCTCAATCTCATTATAAAGTGGTACCGGTTCAAGAGAGTCTCTCCTTCGCATATACACAAAATTCAAAACATAAACTCAAACACCCGTGACGTACAAAGTGTGAGAAATAAACAAAACAAGATAAAACTACTAGATAAATATGAGCATTAATGAAACACCCTAACCCGGCCGGGACTACTTTTACTAAAATGCCCTTAATAAATAAAATACTCAAATCTTAAATTGGAGCGGGAAAATTTTTCATAAATAAAATACTGAAAAAACTGTAAAACCTCAACTTGATCTCCAGTCTATACTCATAATCATAAAACATAATAACTAACTAGTCTCAAGTGTTACTGCTTGTGTGAAAAACTCTGACGAGACATCCTCTGTGACGCTCGTACCGTCCTCCTCTAGCTAGCTTCACTCGAACTGTTTCTCTCGATCCCGCTGCTCTCTAACTGCTCCTCTAGCTTCTTCCTCTTCAAACTGGTGAGTAAGTTGGGGTCAGTCTACGCCCTTACGTTTTAAAATATAGTACTTGAGTATTTTACTTTAGATACTTAACTTAAGCTGGTGGGAGTTGTTTGTACTTCCACTCTTAAAACTCCTAATTCTTAAAACTGTATGGGAGTTACTGTTACTCTCCATTCTTAAAGCTCAAATCTCGACTTAAGTACTTGACTGACACGGGGATCCCTCACTAGGTAGTCCGGTTGCCAACTCATACGTATGAGAAGCCATCCAGGCTTTCCTTAAACTTAAACTTAGTTAGGGGAGTCGTAACGATTCATCCCCCTAACATCTTAAACTTATCGTGGTGGCTCTGCACCACGATTCTCAAGAGCATAACTGCTGCTCATCTTAAAAGTCTCAAAAGGCAACGGACTGGCGCTAGTGACTAAAAACACTTAAAACAACTTCACCTTCTTGAATGTGAGTTACTTCTTTAAAAAGAACTTGATTCTTAACTTTAACAATAACTTATAACATACCGCTTTAAGGTAAATAGCACAAAATCACCTCAAATCATAGCTCAAGCAAGGCACAAATAATCAATCATACACATAATCCAGCAACGGTAGCCAATTCGCTAAAATACTTAAAATCATAATACTTAAAAGAATACTTAAGGCATAGAATTTACGCCCTTTACACTCACCTTAGTAATGAGACGATCAACCTCAATGTAAGAATGCTTGTCCCTGGTTACTTCATCTCTCTTCCTTAACCTCATCAGCCACGTGCATGAGCAAGCCTTCAATCAAAATTCCCACTTTTGTGTTGCCGCTTGATCAAAGTAATAATAGTGACTCCATGATGTCCCTCGAGTCCCTTTCTCCATTATCTAATCGTCCAAGCCTGCATTCCAGCTTGCAGGTACGGAAATCACCATCTTGACAGGCTAATTCGTGGAGGCTCTCACTCGTCCCATCATCGTGAAACTAGGGTCCAATTAATTCCGGGTTTCCACCATCACCGCTTTCCCCCTCTCAATATCTCGGTCCACATAAATCCGAGTAATCCCATTTAATTCCCCTCGTACCAAACCCGCTCTGTAATCCCTCTCGACCCCAGCCGCCGATCAACCGCCAATCTCCTATCTTGCCTCGCATGCCTCACCTACTTGCTTGTCCATCTCATAGTTTAACCCATCTCATTCCCTTCCGCCATCTCAAATCAGCAGGAACCCACCATTACCAAACCATCTGTATATACTGAGAAAACCCCAGCCGAGTCAGAGCCACAAAGTGCACGCAAAGAAGAAGAACCCCTGGCTGGACCCTTTCGACGATGGTCCGGACCCGGGACAGGAGTATGGTTCGCTCTTTGCTGATGGGAAGCAAGATGAAGACCCCAGGCCACCTGATAACCCAAACAACCCTTATGGCTTCCTCAAGTTTGCTGCTATAGCGTCGAGATTTCATCCCTTGCCTTGAAAGTTAGAGATGATGTGAGGAGATGCTGCTGTGTCATCTCTGGCGGTGGTAGCTTTAGGTTTAGGTTTAATTATGATCAGGTGAAGAAGAGTGGGGTGGGGATTTTTCGTGCAGGTTAATTGTGATGGAGAGTGGGGAAAACTTTGAGGGCCGCCCAACCTTCCTTGCTATATATAATTGCATAATAATGATACTGATAATAATAATTATTATTAATATTAATCTGCAATTGCAACCCTTCATACGTAACCGTCGATCTAACCGTTCACGTATTATGGTCGAATCATAACTCAAAATTATGGTTTTCCTCTGTTCCTTGGTTTCCTAGGAATACTGGAATGTCGGTCTCAGTTTTTAAAGGTTTTGTTTTAAAGGAAAAGAAAATGAGTCAAGGGTCTCCTTTTAAGAGTCTATAGAATCTCCAGTCTACTCTAATTGTATTAAGATAAATAACTTTAGTCCTAATAAAAGGGTGCGCCAATTGCAAAGTTTTATCCCGAGGTGTAGGTGCGAGGAATCAAAGGAGTTCAAGGCGCACTACGAGGATTTTTTCTACTTAGCTACTAGCAAGTGATCTAATAGGTTAAGATATACAAATAGGAGAACTATGAATCTCCGAAGGAAGAGCTACAATCACGAGATGTCAGTAGCTATAATGATGAGAGAATTTCAGAGTCCTTGACCCTAAGCAATGGCGAGTCAAGAAACAAAGAGGTACCACGAGAAGTCCCTCAACTAGTTTTAGTGGTCAACGCTATTACAACACAGTGACAAGGAGCAGTGGAAAGCTTAGACTTAAAGAGAAGCTAGGGTAGTGTAAATGAAGTAAATGAGGAAGTAAGTAGGTTAGAGGGGGTCTGAAAGGATGTCAAGAAGTCAATAAGTCAAGGCGAAGATGAGGCATGGTCATTTACATATGACGACAAAGGAACCCTTATGCATAAACTACGTCACTACAGAAGAGGGTACATGACCCTGGGGAGTTAGGCCGATGAAAAGCCTTTAAAAGAAACAAGACAAGCAACGAGGTAAATGATGTAGAGGACAAGTTATGGTTTTAGTACGACCACCATTGGACGAGACGTGGAGGAAAGTTCCACCAAAGCCTAAAGCATGCCATGTAGAAGACAGCGGGGAGTCAATAAGTAAGAAAAGATATGGAATGCGAGAGGGAATAACAGTTGGCTAGTAAATGGCAGTACAAATAGAGAACCAATCCTCAGCAATGCCTGAGTTGAATACTAAGTCAACACGGAGCTAGAAAGAGGATATTAGAGACCCTACAAACTACCCAAATCATGAAAGGTCAGGAGGTTGTTGGGATAGTTGAAAGGGGAATGCAGAGTTCGTGATGACCTGTTTTGGGATTGTCCTATCCTGAATGTAGGGAGCACCTAGCCGTCTAGGGTACATGAGGGATGACGGAAGGAGGAACCTCTATTCGTAAGTTGGAACTAGCAGCCTAAGAGCTAGAGTCTCGGAACTAGCTATAGGAGTAAGTCATTCAACCAACTGAGTATAGACAAGCAAGTAGAACGTTCATTGGAAGTTTTAATAAGTTTTAGAGAATTCAAGGAGATTCCCACCGGTCGTGATAAAGAAAAGTTGCTTACAATACAAGGAAAATGCAAGAAGGACAGAGGAAGTTTCTAGATTTCAAGAAGTCAATTGGTGTAGAAGTCAATTAGTCAATTGGTAAGCAATCTTAAAGTAGTACTGACTTCGGTAAGTCGTCTCTAAGGCCATAACTATGAAATGGCATTAGTTAGGTAGTAGAGAGTTTGAAGTCAACGAAGGACATTAAAGTTCCTGATAAAGGATTGGGAATATGCGTAACTGACCTGAGTTCAAATAAAGTGCATGGAGGAAAATAGTTAGGAAGGGTCGAAGCAGAAATGCAGAAGACAGCAATGAAGTATTATGTTGAGTACGAGTGGATAACAATTGATCCATAGGAAGTCCATCGAGAAATTTCGGCCAATTGTAAGGTGGAATTGGGGTCGTCAAGAATAGTCAAAGGGAGAACCTTATAGGTCATCAAGGTACATAAGTGAGAAGAGAATATGAGAACCTAGATGACTACATCGAGAACAAGGGACATCTAGAACTAGCGAGTAACCTTAAGAAGGCTCGTGAGTAAAGTAGTAGTAGGCAGTGGCGGAGCCACTTGGAGAGGAGGGGGTGCTTTGCACCCCCCTTGGGTTTGGAGAAAATTTTTTCGAGTAGGGGTATATACAAATTCGAACCAATGACCATTCAGTTGCAGGAAGAATTTCTTATCATTTCGATCGAGTGAGTTTTGTTATGTAATGCACTTTCGTCTTTATTTATAGTAATAAATTGTTGTCTTTTGTTTAAACTCGCTCTTTTTTTAGCTCTACAACAGAGAAATTTCTTGTCTTTTGTTTAAACAAAGTTGAAAGTGAAGAAGTACCAATTGAAGTTCATTTGTTTGTTTCACAAAATCAATTCCAAGGTACTTCTGAGTTCTAATTTGTAATATTTGATGAATGGAAGTCTTGATTTGTATGTACTGAACTTATTTGTTTGACGTTGTAACCGGTGTTCGTGAAACTATTTTAATGTAATTGTGTGAATTTAGAGTATTGCGTTGTTGACTTTTTGTTTAATTTAAAGTTGACTTTTCTATTGTATAGGTGATTTTTCATGATATGATAAAGACACCCCCTTGGCCAATTTCCTGGCTCCGCCACTGGTAGTAGGGATATGAGTTTAGGGAACCTGCTGGGGTAACCCTGAGGGAAACCAAGATCACCTGTGAGGGTGAAAGGTGACAATCTCTCGGGTGAAAATTTCTTGGGCAGGGAAACCGTACATGGAAAAGGAAGTATGGATTTAGAGGACATATTGGATGCACTGAAGTGGTCAAACAATGGCAGATGAAATGGTACGAGGACTCCCAAGGGAAGCGGAGTTAAGTTGTGCATAAAGCAGAGTTACCAAGAGGAGAATAATGAGGTCTATAAATGGGGAAGAAGTAATACCTAAGAATCGAACTATGAGTAAGCCATTCAGCAGGTTAAACGTTCACTACGGACATCTGTGTCCGAGAATTCAAGTAGAGGCATCAGCAGTCAGGATATGGAGAACGTAGTTCAAGGTCGAGGCGCGTTACGAGATGAAGTTACGACGGGTCAAGTCCAGAATAGGACTGGCCGAGAATTTATTTCCTTAATGTTTGTTAGGGGATCCTAAGTAGAGACCCAAGGAAACCCATTGAGAACAATATGAGCTAAGAATTCTTCACAACATCAAAGGCGTTGATGAAGGAGAGTGCCACAAATACATAGTCGCTTTGAGCAAGACGCTAGTGGAGTAAGTAGTTTAGGAGAAAGGAGTGAGTTATCATTCGACCAAGAACCACACGAATGGGAGGGAATGAATCATAGCTCAAGGTTGTACAAAGTAAATGAAGTATAAATCCCTGTAGTGGAAGGATTACCTCAAGTGGGACTTTGGGTTATCAAGATGAACAAATTTCGAGGTCGGAATTTTTCTTAAGGAGGGGGGAAATGTGATATCTCGATTCTGGACTGGGGTTCAACAACAACAACTACCAGGAGAATTGGTCAACATGTCCTGTCAAATCAGTTTTTTGTTTCATCACTTTTGGATCAAGTTGTGAAACAAAAAGGGTAGGGAGTCACTCAAGGTTACATGAATGCTACCAGCTAAGGAAATATAAATGATCAAAGGTTACCAATAAAGTTGTTATGGTAAGAATAAATGATTGGGTGAAGGAAGTATAGAAGGGTGTTGATAGAAGGATGAGTTTCGAGCAAATTTCGGGGACGAAATTTTTATAAGGGTGGAGGAAATGTAACACCCCGAATTTTGAGTTATGGTTCGACCATAATACGTGAACGGTTAGATTGACGGTTACGTACGAAGGGTTGCAATTGCGGATTAATAATAATTATTATTATTATTATTATTATTATCAGTATCATTATCATGCAATTATATATAGCAAGGACAGTTGGGCGGACCTCAAAGTTTTCCCCACTCCCAATCACAATTAACCTGCACGAAAAATCCCCACCCCACTCTGCTTCACCTGATCATAATTAAACCTAAACCTAAAGCTACCACCGCCAGAGATGACACAGCAACATCTCCTCACATCACCTCTAACTTTCAAGGCAAGCAATGCAATCTCGACGCTATAGCCAGCAGGGAACTTGAGGAAGCCATAAGGGTTGTTTGGGTTATCAGGTGGCCTGGGGTCTTCATCTTGCTTCCCATCAGCAAAGAGCGAACCATACTCTTGTCCCGGGTCCGGACCATCGTCGAAAGGGTCCAACCAGGGGTTCTTCTTCTTTGCATGCACTTTGTGGCTCTGACTCGGCTGGGGTTTTCTCAGTATATACAGATGGTTTGGTAATGGTGGGTTCCCGCTGATTTGAGATGGCGGAAGGGAATGAGATGGGTTAAACTATGAGATGGACAAGCAAGCAGGTGAGGCAGGCGAGGCGAGATAGGATATTGGCGGTTGATCGGCGGCTGGGGTCGAGAGGGATTACAGAGCGGGTTTGGTACGAGGGGAATTAAATGGGATCACTCGGATTTATGTGGACCGAGATATTGAGAGGGGGAAAGCGGTGATGGTGGAAACCCGGAATTAATTGGACCCTAGTTCCATGATGATGGGACGAGTGAGAGCCTCCACGAATTAGCCTGTCAAGATAGTGATTTCCGTACCTGAAAGCTGGGATGTAGGCTTGGACGGTTGGATAATGGAGAAAGGGACTCGAGGGACATCATGGAGTCACTATTATTACTTTGATCAAGCGGCGGCACAAAAGTGGGAATTTTGATTGAATGCTTGCTCATGCACGTGGCTGATGAGGTTAAGGAAGAGAGATGAAGTAACCAGGGACAAGCATTCTTACATTGAGGTTGATCGACTCAATACTAAGGTGAGTGTAAAGGGGGTAAATTCTATGTCTTACGTATTCTTTTAAGTATTATGATTTTAAGTATTTTAGCGAATTGGTTACCGTTGCTTGATTATGTGTATGATTGATTATTTGTGCCTTGCTTGAGCTATGATTTGAGGTGATTTTGTGATATTTACCTTAAAGCGTTATGTTATAAGTTATTGTTAAAGTTAAGAATCAAGTTCTTTTTAAAGAAGTAACTCGCCTTCAAGAAGGTGAAGTCGGTTTAAGTGTTTTTAGTCACTAGCGCCAGTCCGTTGCCTTTTGAGACTTTTAAGATGAGCAGCAGTTATGCTCTTGAGAATCATGGTGAAGAGCCACCACAATAAGTTTAAGATGTTAGGGGGATGAATCGTTACGACTCCCCTAACTAAGTTTAAGTTTAAGAAAAGCCTGGATGGCTTCTCATACGTAGGATTTGGCAATCGGACTAGCTAGTGAGGGATCCCCGTGTCAGTCAAGTATTCAATTCGAGATTTGAGCTTTAAGAATGGAGAGTAACAGTAACTCCCATACAGTTTTAAGAATTAGGAGTTTTAAGAGTGGAAGTACAAACAACTCCCACCAGCTTAATTTAAGTATCTAGAGTAAAATACTCAAGTACTAGATTTTAAAACGTAAGGGCGTAGAATGACCCCAACTCACTCACCAGTTTGAAGAGGAAGAAGCTAGAGGAGCAGTTAGAGAGCAGCGGGATCGAGAGAAACAGTTCGAGTGAAGCTAGCTAGAGGAGGACGGTACGAGCGTCACAAAGGATGTCTAGTCAGAGTTTTTCACACAAGCAGCAACACTTGAGACTAGTTAGTTATTATGTTTTATGATTATGAGTATAGACTGGAGATCAAGTTGAAGTTTTAAAGTTTGAGTTTAATTTGCCCACATGTTAGGGCTTTGCGTTGAACTACAAGTGTGTGTTTTCAGTATTTTATTTATGAAAATTTTTCCCGCTGCAATTTAAGATTTGAGTATTTTATTTATCAAGGGCATTTTAGTAAAAGTAGTCTCGGCCGGGTTAGGGTGTTTCATTAATGCTCATATTTATCTAGTAGTTTTATCTTGTTTTGTTTATTTCTCACACTTTGTACGTCACGGGTGTTTGAGTTTATGTTTTGAATTTTGTGTATATGCGAAGGAGAGACTCTCTTGAACCGGTACCACTTTATAATGAGATTGAGAGGACACTTGGAGGACTTAAAAGAACCGCAAGACTACAAACTCAACCAATGGCGGAACAAGCGCAACAACAACAACTAAGGCCAAGGACGATGGGGTCTTTCTTTAGAGCAAGTGTAGAAAATGTGTAATCGTCGATTCTTCACCCAACATCCACAACAAATAGGGTTGGGAATCGGTACGGTATTGATATCCATATACCAAATACTGAAATCTCAAATACAAAATTACACCCTAAAATTAATCCCAGTCTATAATAAATTTGGTATCCCAATCCCTAAATATTTCGGTATCCCAATCGTTATTTGAAATTAGTAATTAAATATATAAATTAAAGTATGTAATCTAGTTTTCAGGCAAAGACACTAAGTAAAAGGTTTTGAGTTCGTCTAGAGCTAGGACATGGATAAGGAGAAGAGAGGAGATGGTGACATTTCAATTTCTTATCATGGCTCCAAGATCTTAAACGTGTGTTATAGTAGTTCTAGGATTACTTTTACTATGTTGATGCATTTTTTATAGTCTTTCATGTGATTTCATGCCAAAGTATAGTAGTGGACCAGCTTGTACGAGTGGGGGACATGAAGGCCCAAATGCTCCAAAACAATTCACGTTAAAACAATGAAGATACAAGTCTGCTAAACAATAGCAAAATAAATGGCTTTCTCACTCTTTAGATCCGACCTCAATTAAAAACAAAGGTCCAGTTTTATTTGTGTACTTGTACGTAACCATGAGTTATGCACCCTACTGTAGATCCTAGAAATTACTTGATCAAATAACTACACGCCTAGGGCTGAACAAAAGTAAATTAAAATCAACCTACACATCCTATCCAAACCGACCCGCCCCGTAATATTCAAGAATATATAATTTTATTGGTTGGGTGTGAGTTTGAATTTTTTAAAACAAAAGCTTTGTTGTTGGGTTTAGGTAGTTACAACCTGGGTTTATCTAACCAACACATGATTACATGATATATTTAATTTATATTCCTCCACCAAAAATCTCTTACTTTAATTATAATTCATATTTTTTTACATAGCTAGAGTTGATAAATTGAAAGTAAATTATTTTATCAAAGTTTTTTCTTAACAGTTAATATATACATATTTATCTTCACATATTTTCGTTATATTTAATTTTTGAGTTTTCTGCAATGTATTAATAAGTAAAATAGTTTAGGACTTTGCTATGGTGACATGCATGTCACGGTGACATGCACTTTTCGGTCGACCTCATATAGGATCAGGTCGACCTAATATGTTGTTTCAGTGTCAAAACAGTTTCATGGTGTCTACTTTGGGGATTCATATCTTACAATTGGCTAGATGGAAATTGGAGATTAAAGGCTTGTTTTGAAGCTGAAGTATCCCTCTACACATTAAAGTACTTGGGAGCTCAATAGAAAGTCCAGAAGACCATTTTTGAACCTGACCAAAAGGCTATGCTAAAATTGGGAAACTGCCTGAAAATGGCTAAGTCTGGCAACGTGTTTGTCAAGCCTACTTTGGAGCTCAATTTGAGAAGCATGGATGCGAGTCAAGTCCAGGGGCCTCTACCACGTTAAGTTAATTATTTTTTTATACAAAGGCAATACATTGGATGAAAGATTGAATATCATTAAGGTTTCAAACAAAAGGCTCGAAGTTGCTACGAAGACTGTTTTTTCTGGCAGCTTGCTTGTGCTCGAAGTCTGCCAGAAAAACAGCCTTCGTAGCAACTTCGACCCTTTTGTTTGAAGCCTTACAGATATCCAATCTTTCATCCAATGCCTTGAATTTGTATAAAAACATACCTAATTTAACGTGGTAGAGACTCCTGGACTCGACTCGCATTCATGCTTCTCGAATTGAGCTCCAAAATAGGCTTCACAAACACGTTTCCAGACTTAGCCATTTCTAGGCAGTTTCCCAGTTTTGGCATACCTTTTGATGAGGTTCAAAAATGGTCTTCTGGACTTACTATCGAGCTCTCAATCACTTCAATATGTAGAGGGACACTCTAGCTTCAAAACAAGTCATTAGTCTTCAATTTCCATCTAGCCAATTGTATGATATGAATATCCAAAGTAGGCACCATGAACTGTTTTTACACTGAAACAACAGATTAGGTCGATCTGATCCTATATGAGGTCGATCGAATCCTAAATGAGGTCGACCAGATCCTTTATGAGGTCGACCGAATTCTAAATGAGGTCGACCTAATCCTAACTGAGGTCGACCGGAAAGTGCAAGTCGCCAATTCGGTCGACCTAATCCTAACTGAGGTCGACCGGAAAGTGCAAGTCGCCGTGACATGCATGTCACCGTAGGCACACCCAATAGTTTAATTCTTGTGTTTTTATATTATCATTCTTATATTTTTATAGTATGAACGCAATAGAGTAGTTCAATATGTACTATGATCCCCAACCTACTGTATTTTGTAGGGGTACCACTTATAGTGTAGGCTACTTTGTCTAGTTCACGTGCTCAAATTCCACATGTTAGAACCAGCTCACATTCCTTTTTTCGAGACACATGATTACAATCAGGGACGGAGCCAGCGTCCCCCCACCAAAAAAAAAATTCTGAAATCTGGTTATGCAAGATGTAGTCTAATGGTTTGCCAATCTTTTTCCTAACCTTCGGGTTCAGGGTTCAAAAGTTTGTAGAGATGTTTTTGTAGGGTTGCTGATATAGTGATATTCCAATATAAATTTACTGAATGTCTAAACATCGCCCTAACTTTTCTACTATCGCCTTATTTTTCAATATATATTTACTAAATTGTCCTTCACTCAACAATTATCAAAAATAAAAAACAACAAAAATAGGAAAGATGAGCCGTTCACCAATAAATGAGTAAAGGATTGGTAAAGCCACAATCCCCCATGGAAACAAACTACTCTCCTTCTCTGTGTGTCGGCAGAATAATCCTGCCGCCGAAATCAAGCCCCACCACATCAATCCCTTTTTTCCATTGCCGAAATCCACTCCTTGCTATAGTCTATCCCAGGCGAATGTGTCCCTTTTTCATGCTGCGATGACCATAATGGTGACCTTTATGAATGCGTTCGACGGTGAAAATCGACTATGGTAGGCTGCCGACAATGGGAATCAATGGCGGACGAGCGGCAGCGGGAATGACACTTTCTCCCTGCTGCGATTACCATAACAGTGACATTGATGAAGGCGGACGACGATGGGAATCGCCGGTTGGCAGCCGACAGGGAGAATCAGTGGCCGACGGGAGGCGGGTGTAATGGATGCGAGCGTGAGTCTAGTTGGAAGAAGGATAAAATAATAATTTTATCATTTAAATTGGGCGATTATAAAATTTTAGTACGACATTTAGCAATTCCCTAAATTTAACCACAAAAGTTTCAATTTTATCCATTCTCATCCTCAAATTTTCCATGTACCTAATTTTCCCTATATTTTGGTGACAAATGTGCATTTCCCCGATTTCTCTTGTACCCTAAATTTTAATCACTAGATTTTGCAAGTCCTACAATTTCTCATTTTGATTCATTTTTTTCCTCCTAATATTCTCAATTTTTGGCTATAATTGATAATTTTCACCTATTTTTCCTAAGCCTACAATTTGTTTTTTTGTAGGGAATTTCGTTAGTTGTGTCTTTTTCTCCTAATAATGTCAAAATTTTGCTCAAGATTGAAGCTCTTTGCCAATTTTTCTTTCTCCATTAGTAAGTTATGTTGTAAAAGTATAGCATAATAAATTTTAGTTACATAGTATTTTGAATCATATCAATAACTTTAAAGAACTCATACATGATAAAATCAAATAATTATAAGCTCTTTTTTACATTTTATTATGACAACACTAAAATTTTTAATCCCCCCACCACCACCTAAATGTCTAGCTCCGTTGCTGCCCACAACTCTCATGGCTAATGGCCCGTCGCAGGTAAGATATGGGACTAGAGATGGCAACAAAACCCGAACCCACGAGTACCCACCCAACCCAATCCGGTCAACACGGGTAAAACCCGTGTTGACGGGTTTTGGGCCGGGTTCGGGTTTAAACCCGCTACACTATTCACTGGGTTGGGTTTGGGTTTAGATAAACCCGCCCCATGGGTATCCGCTCAACACATATAATTAATTTCTCGGTATATTTAATATTCTAAATAATATATCTTCCTTAAACAACTAATATTCTTTATGTTTGTGGAGACATGTATAATTTGTTCTTTCTAATTGTTTAGAATGAAGTTGATATTATGAAGTTAAGAATGAAGAGTGAAGAAACTTAGTTGACGAGGAAGAAGCTTTCAATTAATCTTATTGTTTATAGATGTTTATCTTTAATTTTGAACAATTTGTATTGATCATTTGCGGTTTGCTTGTATGCTCTAGATGTGTTTTTTGTATCAATAATTTGTATGAGAAAATTGATGTTAAACTTTTATTTTGAAATAAACTTGTTATTGTAATTTTTTTACCACAAAAACCCACGGGTACCCATGAACCCGCGGATACCCAGCGGGTTGGGTTGGGTTTGAGTTTTTCAAACCCAGCGGGTTTTACCCCTGGTTTTTTTGGCGGATAAACCCATGGGTTTGGGTTTGATAAAACCCGCCCCAACCCGCCCCATTGCCATCCCTATATGGGACTCCCTGTGCATTGTTGGTAACGCAAAGATCATTATGGACAAGTGCAATGCCCGGGATCTTGCAGACAATAAAGTTGGTGCTCTTACCAGGGATATTTGTTTTTTGTTATATGAGTTTGCAACTTATTCGTTCTAATAACATGGAAGCTCATTATGTGGCTCATCATGTCTTGTTCTTGTTGCCCTAATTGTTCAAGGGGTTCAACTTCGTTTCTTGACTTCGTAGTGCTTAGGGTTCTTGTTGGGTCCTTTGTAGACTTTGTATATTGTTCTCTTTCTCGAGTTTTGAGGATCGATTGAAAAAAAAAAATTTGCAAGCCCGCAGCCAAACGACGTCACTCTAATCAGCGGAAAACGACAGAAAGAAGTCAGTCGTCTGAAATCAAGTCGAGTCGGTCCGTGGCCGGGAGAGAGGGCTCAAGATAGGGTGCATAACCATGGGTTATGCATCCATCAATAACCAAATCTGGACCCTTCATTTAGAAAATCCAGATCTAAGGATGGAGAATTAAAGATCATTTTTATTTTCTCTAGCTTTCTTAATCGGCTCATATCTTTTTCGTTTTAACTAGGATTTTAATTTTTTTTGCACAGGTGGAACGAGTTCATCGTGCTCTACAAAATGAGATCAATTTTCAATATTTTTTTTAGAACAAAATATTCTGGCTTCTCGGTACCAACTGCATACCATATGGTATTTTCTTCATTTTTAATTCGTTTTTGAAAACGTTTGCACAGAAGGGACGAGTTCATCATGATATATTGGATCTACAAATTTCTAGGTGAACAAATTACAGGACCAAAAAATACCACACAATACCATACAATACCACCCCGGTACGGGGTGGTATTGTATGGTATCTTCTTCGTTTTCAATTCATTTTTGAAAACGTTTGCACAGAAGGGACGAGTTCATCATGATCTATTGGATCTACAAATTTATGGGTGAACAAATTACAGGACCAAAAAATACCACACAATACCACCCTGGTACGGTGTGGTATCTTGTGATATACAATGTTAAAAGTCGTAAATGACAATTAATATATTTCTACTATCATGTATTCAACCATTCTACAGTCTTGTTTTGTTCATACCACCATGGTACTTTTTTCAAACCATAGGTATGCTTTTATTTCAATACTAGTCAATACCATATGGTATAGACCGGTAAAAAATGACTCAATTTTTTTTGTTCGAAAAATATATTAAAGTGGATATCATTTTGAAGAGCACAATTAATCTGGTCTAACTATACAAAAAAAATTAAATTTCGACTTAAAATGAGTGAAAAATCGTCCGTCAAAGATTAAAGAGGGGAAAATTAAAAGCTTTCCAGGAGAGAGAGGATGCTAATGTCATGCTGATGTGGACGGGTTACTCATGGTTACTCACCACAACGTTACTCACCGGATCTGCTCCCCGGAGAGAAAACGTTGTTTTCTTGAATTGAAATGGTTTCTTAGTGTTTCCATTTGTTTACTTTTTGACATTTTCTCTCTGTCTATATTAATATCCTCATATCGTTCGAAAAGAGGGATTGGGTTCATATTCATCTTTCGATCGCAAGACATTCTAGCCTCCATTCTCAGATCATCGAAGAATTAGAGTGGGAAACGGATAAAACGATCATCTGGCAATGGGCGATCAGGTGGCTAGGGCAGATGAATTTGAGAAGAAAGCAGAGAAGAAGCTCAGCGGCTGGGGCATATTCGGTTCCAAGTTCGAAGACGCGGCCGATCTTTTTGATAAAGCCGCTAATTCCTACAAACTTGCTAAATCCTGTAATCGCTCTCCTTCTCTGCATTCCAATAATTTTCTCGTCGCTTGAATGTTCGTCGGGTTGTGTTTAGGATCCGCGTGCCTTTGGATTGATCTTCATTTTCTCCATAGCTTGCTAGTAAAATGTTACTTTCCGGATGGATTGAAGGAGACAGATTCGGTGTTTGAATTTTCAGTTAATGTAGGATTATGGTTCTGAATTGGGACTTCAAGTCTGAGGCTCGTTGTTGGATGTCTGCATTTCATTTGTCTTGTTTATGATGATTGGTGGGGAGCTGTTTCCATTAACTTGATTTCCAGAGTTGTGCTATGTTTCAACTTGTATTTAGGAGTATAACCTCATATTATTGATTCGTGCTTGACGGATGTAGGATTAGTAGTCAACCTAAAGTGAGTTTACTGTTCTAGCCGCTGAATGAGTTAAATACATTGGGGTTCGGTCACTTGTGTTCCATTAGATTGTTAACTATCGCGTTCCTCTATCCTGCTGAACTTTGTGAAATGCTTAGCTCTGATCAGCATTTTCTTTTGTTCCGATGATATAACCTTGTCGAATGTGATACCCCGAAGCTTTTACTACACTTGCATTAGCCTTCTCTGTCTTGTGCTGGAGTCACTTGGTGGAGGTCCTCTAACCTTGGTTGCTTATATGTTATGGCAGGGGATAAAGCTGGGGCTACATATGTCAAGCTTGCTAACTGTCATCTGAAAGTAGGTATTTTAGAGCTTTCATGCGGGATTGAGGACTGGGTTTGTTTGTTGGGGAGTTTCATGCAATCGCCATTTTCTGTTTGCAGTTGGACAGCAAACATGAGGCGGCGCAAGCTTATGTGGATGCTGCTCACTGCTATAAGAAAACATCCACAAGTGGTATGGAAATTTTCCTGAAATAAGATAATGTATCCTTGAAAGTCGCAACAGAGAACACAGGCTCAGGCAATAAGTTCTTCCCTATGATGGGTGACCTATTAATTCAACAAAGATTTCTATGCTATTATGCTAAGTGCCGTTGAGATTATTTAGAGTAAACTTTGTCTCATTACCATTTAGATGGTTAGTTGCAGCTCCAAAGATACAGTTGCTTTATAGCTCGTGGAAACCTTTTGCTTAGCCTTGGTTCGGAGTTGATTTGTTCGCCTAATCGCTTCTAGCAATGTAGTAGCTTACAAACTTTTGTTGTTGATTTGTTACATCATCACGATATGCAGAGGCAATTTCTTGCCTAGTTCAGGCAGTGGAGATGTTTTGTGACATTGGAAGGATCAGTATGGCTGCAAGATACGACAAGGTGAGATTTTCAAGTTACCCCCTGATTTTTCTGGAAGATTACTAGGTTGTTTCTTGTTCCAGTGTCATCAACTAAACCAGTTGGCCTTCCCTGTTTCAGGAAATTGCTGAGTTGTATGAATCAGAAGCAAATATAGAGAAGTCGATCGAATTTTATGAAAAAGCTGCTGATTTCTTCCAAGGCGAAGAAGTAACAACTTCTGCCAACCAATGCAAGCAGAAAGTAGCTCAGTTTGCTGCGCAATTGGAACAGTAAGGCTGCTGGTTTCTCTCGACTTTTGTTCTTTTAATGTTTTTTCTCTTCATTTTCTCTGTTCAAGTTCACGTGTTTACTGAAAAATTGCAATGATGGATCTTATTATGAAAGAATTGGGAAAAATTACTTTGGACTGTAGATACCCGAAGGCAATAGAGATCTATGAAGAGATTGCCCGCCATTCTCTCAGTAATAACTTGCTCAAATATGGAGTTAAAGGTCATCTTCTGAATGCTGGGATTTGCCATCTCTGCAAAGGTGATGTTGTTGCAATTACAAATGCGCTTGAGAAATATCAGGTTTGTTTTGCTTCTTGATCGTTATTATTATATGATGTTGAAAAAATACACCCGCTTACGCGAAAAAACTATTACACTCTTGCTCGTAGGATTTGGATCCAACATTTTCCGGGACTCGTGAATACAGATTGCTAGCGGTATGTTATATTCAAGATTACTTTCTGATGTTTTATGATTTTGCTTTCAGAAGGTTTAGTCTGCGAAATATTTAGCCTGATGCTGGTATCTTATCTCTGATCTCAGTTCCCATGTTAGGAGCATGTATAGCTATCTGGTGGCCTATTCTTTTCTATACGTATATTCAGTGTGTGCGTGTTTGGGTAAAGCTGAGGTAATCCATTTTGTCAAGCCAGGATCTTGCTAGTGCCATTGACGAGGAAGACATTACAAAGTTCACTGATGTGGTCAAGGAATTTGACAGCATGACCCAACTGGTAAACTTTTCTGTAACTGTATCCTCAAATGTGTATCCACTCGTGTCGTCGTTTTGCTCCATTTTCTTCTACCACTGAAAAAATGATTACCTTGCATGGTTGCATTTGAATTTATATGATCTAGTAATTGCTTTTTTTTCTCCGTGATTCCTGATACTTCTTAAATAGGATTCTTGGAAGACGACCCTTCTATTGAGGGTGAACGAGAAGCTGAAGGCGAAGGAGCTAGAGGAGGACGACCTCACTTAATTTGGGTGTCTGGCTGATGATCAATTACATGACTATAATGTACGGGTTTGGTACCCAGTCCAGGGTCTTCTATCTCCGGTATCGTTTTGTGTACTTACTTTGAGATTCGATTCTGAGTGGGTATGGTTTACGAGTTGTTTAAATGTGCTTTGTAATTGGTAGTAGGATATGGTTTCTGACTTGGGATTTATGAACACAGAAATATATTGGCTGAAAAAACTCTTGTTGATTCAAAGCGTGAAGGTATAACTATTTATTGTTGATTCAAAGCATGAAGGTATAACTATCTATGTGTGGTGAGGGGGTGCTAGATTTTCGGTTGTTTCTGTGCAACGCGCGTCATATTCCACCTCTTGATGCGGAAAGAAATACGAAGAAAAATATTTCTCCATGTTCGTTTGCATGGAGAATTCTAGGGATTTTAGAAATTCGCTTATTCCGTTGGATTTTGTCAGAACAGTCGTTTCAGAAGTAGACCGCACTTTGATAGCCGCTTGATTTTCAATTTATTTCCATGTCTTGTTTCCATTTCATGTATTTGGCAACAAAAAAAGAAAGCTGGTATACTTTTCATAAGAGTTAATTGCAAGGCAAGTCACTGGGATTACTAGAATCGTTTACGTTTAGTCACTAAAAAATTTTAATTCTGTTTATAGTCACTAAGAGTGTTAAACCTATCAAATTCGGTCACTCTCAGTTCAATTCTGTTAACTTTGGCTGATGTGACAATCAACTTTCAAAATTGTCTGTCAAATGTGTGACATGGCAATTATAAAAAAAAACCAAAATTTAGTCTTTAATATATTCCACCTAATTATCATCATCGTTAAAACAATAAAACCTTAATTCTTCTAAAACCTAATCTTGGCAGAATAATTTAGGGCATCGTCGCTGTTCTACCGAGCCCTCTTCATCGTCCTGATGAAGTATGATGGAGTTGTGGACTGGAATGCGCAAGAAGAAGCAGCTCAGAGGAGTAGTTCCACCAGTCAACTCCAGCAGCTGCAGAGCCTTTCAGCAGTGCATCGAAACGGGAATTGATTGGGCTTGAAGACGATTCGTTGTTATGGGGAACGTTTCGTGACTTCGCCTAATTCCTCGTCAGCACGGCACCGTATCTTCTTTAGTTTTGCGTTTTGTTTGTTAAGTGCTGTTAGTTTTCATTCGTCCTATCACTGCTAGCCACCTGTCTTGGTTACACAGTGAAACTGGAATTTACCGTTGTACGAACGTTGTGTTTGAATATAAATAGAAAGGGATCCAGCTAGGGAGAAGCTGAGGATTCCACCTTCGCCATTTCTTCTCTTCTTCCCTAAACTTTCTATATGGTATCAGAGTTTTGAAAAGCGATGGCGGATCAACAAACACCTCCAAATACAAATCGACCAACATCTGGTGGCGGCAGCGGCATCTCCAGCGCTATCCCACTCAACTTTGGAAACTTTGGAACGTACAACAACACTGGAGCCCAAGCCAATACCTCCAGATCTGGGAATGGTGGTTCACTTGACCCAGTTTTCGGTAATCCCTACTACATCAATCTGAATGAAAATCTAGCTCAATCGATTGTTCCAATTGTTCTCGAGGGGCCAAATTACCAGATGTGGTCTCGGGCCGTGAAGGCTGTTCTCAAAACCAAGCAGAAATTGGGTTTCATTGATGGAACAATTCCAGTTCCAGATCGTAACAGTGATATGTTTAATGTTCGGGATGCAAACAATACTATTGTGCCGTGTTGGATCAATAACTCTTTTGAGTAAGAAAATTGCTCGTAGTGTGCAAACCCATGAGAATGCACGGATTCTGTGGAATGAGCCTAGAACTCGTTTTGGACAGGCCAATGCCATCAAGTTGGCTAACCTAGAAGATGAGATTCATGCTTTTAAGCAGGGTAATTTGAACGTGACACAATATTACACTCATCTGAAGTGTTTATGCGAGGAGTTTAGCCAATTCAATCCCATTGTTCCATGTCATTGTGCTCCTGGAAATTGGAATCCATGTAGTACAGTAGAAGATTTTAGGGAAAAACAGAATACTGCTTGCCTCATCAGGTTTCTCAAGGGATTGAATGACGAATATGGGTATAACAGTACCCAATTGCTCATAATGCAACCACTCTCCTTAGTGGTTACTGCATTTGATCATTTGCTGCAGCACGAGCAGAAATTAAAGGCTGAAGGAGCTGTTGGGAGCCAGAAGACTGGGCAATCAGTGGCCCTTGCTGTTGGAAATCAGGGACCACCTGGTAAGGGAGCAGGGAAGAATGAACAAAAATATGAAGGAAAGTATGAAGGAGAAGGATTGTTTTGCAATTATTGTAAGAAAACAAATCATGTCATAAAGGACTGCTGGAGGCTTAAGAAGAAGAGACAGGATAAAGAAGCTGCATCTGGAAACCGATTTGCAGGATCAGTGGGGCAACAATCTGGTAGTGAAGACAGTCAGGACTCTAAAGGATAACTACATATTGACACTAGTAGTGCTCAATCTCACACTGGTGGGTTCACACTTGAATAAATGAATAAGCTAAGAAGCTTATTGCAGTCATCCAATTCCACCTCACCTACATCTCCTCAGACTCCAGTCATTAACCACAGATCTCATTCAGTGACCAAATACATACCTAAGTTTCCTTCTCACTCAGGTTAAGTTGTGCTTTCTTCTCATCAAATGGTTGCCATTAACAGATTGTCTTGCTCATGGATTTTAGATACTAGTGCATCAGATCACATAGCATGCTCTCTTTTTTTTTGTTTTTCACTTCTGTTCCTGTGTCTGATGTATTGTGTATCTTCCTGATCGATCCAAAGTAGCAGTTAGCCATATAGGTTCAGTCAAATTGTCCCCTGACCTATATCTTCACAATGTGCTTCTTGTACCTAGCTTCACCTTCAATCTTGTCTCAGTCAGTAAGCTAACTCATGATCTTCCCATCTCACTCCTTTTCCAATCTGCCATTTGCCATATCCAGGACCTTATCACAACCAAGATGATTGGTTTGGCGAGAGAAAGTAAAGGCCTATACTATTTCATCCCTCCAGACAAAAATTCCAGCCTATCTACATCCAGCTCACCTACCACTCACATTGCTTCTGTTTACAACTTTGAACCACAGAAGATTGACCTTTGGCATTGGCGCTTAGGACACCCCAGTTTTTCTAGAAGAAGATTCGTTGTTATGGGGGAACGTTTCGTGACTTCGCCTAATTCCTCCTCAGCACGACACCGTATCTTCTTTAGTTTTGCGTTTTGTTTGTTAAGTGTTGTTAATTTTCGTTCATCCTATCACTGCTAGCCACCTGTCTTGGTTACACAGTGAAACTGGAATTTACCGTTGTACGGACGTTGTGTTTAAATATAAATAGAAAGGGATCCAGCTAGGTAGAAGCTGAGGATTCCACCTTTGCCATTTCTTCTCTTCTTCCCTAAACTTTCTATGCGTCCATCTTCACGAACCCTCTCTTCATCTTCGCACACTTTGACCAACTCGCTGCCATCCACAGTCCAATCCCAATTGTCATCGATTTAGGGTTCACAAGTAGGAGCACTCTCTTTTAATCAGCTCCTCAGGACGGCCAGATGTCAATTCGCCGACCGAATAACTCCAGGGATAGGGATAGATGAGATGCAAAGTATTTTGAAGCGTTGGAGCGGGTGAAGGCGCCCACGGCACCAACAACACCTAGAGGAAGCGCAAGGAGAAGAGACGGAGGCGGATGGATAGCGCAGAAGATGTAGGCCAACAGATCTGGAAAACTTTTTCCTTTTCTCTTTCTGCTGCTCCAAACGATGCGATATCCCTCCCCTCTTCTCCTTCCGCAGCGAATCGAGCATCAAGGAGCAGTGGGACGACAGTGGTTTGGTGGTGCAACTCCCTCGATGATCGAGGATGGCCTGGCGATTCGCCGGTCCGGCGACCGGACTGGTGAGGCGGTTGTCTGGTGGCGGCGATGATCGACGATGATGGGAGCGAGACGATTGGCCGAGAGGAAATAGTGATGGCGGTCAACGGTTGGGGCTGAGGGAAGGTGAAGACTTTTGATTGCAGGTGAAGATTGATTGATGAGAAGGGTTTGGGAGTTTCGAACTTTCAATTGCAAGTTGGTTGAATGAATGATTAAAATTTAAATATAATTTTTTATATGTTTTACTTGATTTAATTTTTTGTTGTATGAGGTGAAAATGGTTAAAATTAAATTTATTTTTTTTATAATTTTTTATTTACCACCTTACAGATTAACGGTCAACTTTGAGAGTTGACCACCACATCAGCCAAAGTTAACAGAGTTTGACAGAGAGTGACCGAAATTGAATCGTTTAACTAATCTTAATAACTATGAACGAAATTAAATATTTTTAGTGACTAAACGTAGATTCCTTCTATTTTAAGAAATGTCAAAATGTTTTTTTCCACCAACTTCCAACATAGCTCACTTGATCTGAATTATCAAGTCTCAAAAACCAATACAGTAACAGCTTTGTTTTCAGAACCGGATTGTAGGGTGAACCGAAAAAGTTAATGGTTTAGGGTTCAATGGTTAACCGTTTGTAAACTGTTGACTTGTATATTATACTAATTTAAGAATGAAGTTATCATTGATCATAAACAATTTTTAATTCATATAATCATTAAAACATCTAATAAATCATTGAAACCGTCTCACAGAAGAAATCATAAGATTTTTAATTCAAGTTAAAAATTAGGGTAATGTCAATTTATTATCCAAAGCTTTTTCGGATTCTTTTATATCATCCAAACCTATTAAAATGCTATTTATTAGCCAAGTCTTTCGTATTGCATCAAAATATTAGCCATTTTTCATTATCGTTAATAACTTTGTAACTCTTTTATTAGTTTAAATATTAAAATTTTGGAATGTTGACTTTCATGTGTCTCTTCCAAGTCAGTATCATGTTGTTAAGTCAATATTACTAAAAAAATCGCAAGTGAACATTTAGCTAATTCTTAGTATTTCGATAGCTTAGCCTAATAAAAAAGAATCAGAAAAAGGTTTGGATAAAAAATAGACATTACCCTAAAAATTATAGTGCCAGTTGGTAGTGGATCACATAAAAAAATAAGGTTGAAAAATGAGAAGACGTATATAAAATAAATAATCATGGCTTGATGGTTTTAGTTTACAAATGAATCTTCTCTTTTATGACATGAATCAATTCTTGACTACTACGTCCGGGTGCACCAAATACTCGCAAGCAGCGTTCCTTCCATATGTAATGTAACCCACAATCCAACACCACACTGCTCCATACAAAAGACCCACTACAGTTCCACCCTGAACAAGCGTGCAGATAGTGTTCAAACATTTTGCCCAAGATTGAGGCCAGCTTGTCAAAATCCCTCCAAAGAACGCAGTCTAAGTTTCAGTGTAGTAGGTGCAGCAGAAGAAAACGTGGTCTCTAGTCTCCCGCGCAACATCGCATACACACACACAAATCTGAATCAATAAGCCCCCAGTCAGAGAGTTTTGTCCCTAAAAGCCTTCTAGGTTTGGAGAATTGACAAACCCTCAAAAGCTAAAGTGTTGCCCCTGCTTCCATTATATACCACTGTGTTCTGATAAAAGAGAATCACTCCAGAGTTAGCCAAGTGGCAGAATGCAATTGGCCATTACAAATCATAAACTGATCTTAACAACGACTATTAACTAAAGTAAAATGACAACGTTTAACATATTGAAATAACTTCAAAGTGAAACTTCTGCTGGAACGTTTCTTCTACGAAACGCCTTCTCCTTCTTCGTAATCTAGATACCATCAGGACTCCTCTGCAACTCGACATCTTCACTTGGTTGACACCCCCTTCAAGTTGTGATATCCATCAAGATTCTCAACTTGCTAAGATACTCCTGGACGCGCACCCTGTGAAGACTTTTTAGTGAAAATGTCAGCCAATTGGTTAATTGTACGGACATGTTGCAGTTGTATAAATCCATCCTTAATTCTTTTTCTGGTGACATGCATATCGATCTCGATATGCTTTGTCCTTTCATGAAACACCGGATTCTCAGCAATGTGGATCGCAGACCTGTTGTCACAATAAACAGTCATATGTAATGGTATCTTAACACTCAATTCAGCCAACAAACTTCTCAGCCACTCAACTTCACAGACCAGTAGAGCAAGAGTTGTATATTCAGCTTCTGACAAAGATTTGGAAACCGTGGTTTGCTTCTTAGACTTACAGGTGAGTAATGATCTTCTAATGAAAGTGCAATAGCGTGTGGTGGATCTTCTGCTGTCAGGATAGCTTGCCCAGTCAGAGTCACAAAATCCAGTAAGTTTTAGTTCTGCTTGGCTGCTGAAGTAAATCCCTTGTCCTGGAGATGACTTAATGTATCTAAGCACTCTATGTGCTGCTTGTAAATGATCACTGTAAGGATCTTTCTGAAATTGACAAAGTTGTTGAACTGAGAAGGTAAGATCAGGCCTAGTGATTGTGAAATAATGCAGCCTTCCCACTAGCCTTTCGTACATCTTAGGGTCTTCCATCTTGATTCCTTCATTCCTTGTCCTGCTGCAAGCTTTACCTTGGGATCAGATGGAGACGAACAACCTCTCGCTTCAAGAAAACCTGTATCATTCAACAGCTCCATACAATACTTCCTCTGATAAACAGATAGACCTTCTGCAGTCCTTGTCACTTCCAATCCAAGAAAATATTTCAGAGGACCAAGCAGTTTAACTTTAAACTCACCACACAATGACCTTTTAATCGGGTCTATATCCTTCTGTGCATCTCCTCCAACTATGATATCATCCACATTGACTAAAACCACCACAATCCTGCCATGAATCCACTTGGTAAACAAGTAATAATCAGATTTGGACTGTGAGTATCCATTTTTCAATAAAAAACCTGTCAGCTTAGAAAACCACTGTCTCGAGGCTTATTTCAATCCGTACAGTGACTTCTTTAGTCTGCAAGCCATCCTTGTGTTGCTTGATCCTGGTATTTCAACTCCCTGAGGAATCTCCATATAGACTTCTTCAGTCAAGTCTCCATGCAAGAAGGCATTGGAAACATCCAACTGCTCAAGAGTCCAATTCTTTACTAATGTTATTGCCAATAAGGCTTTTACTGAATTATCTTTGCCACAGGTGAATAAGTGTCAAGAAAATCAATTCCATACACCTGAGTAAAGCATTTTGCAACCAGCCTAGCCTTGTACCTTTCTATTGTACCATCTGGCTTCAGTTTGAGTTTAAAAACCCATTTGCTCCCCACAACATGTTTATCTAGGGGCACTGGTACTATTTCCCATGTCTAATTGGCCTCCAATGCTACAAGTTCCTCATTGATTGCTCTCCTCCATTCCAGAACTTGAATAGCTTCTCTATAGCTTCTAGGTTCCACACAAGGTAGAATACTCAATGCATAAGCTTTGTCTACTGCATTGAGATTATCTAAATTAAATGTGACAGGATGCCTAGTCACAGTAGCTCCAAAAGCTCCAAACTGCAATTGAGGATCCAAAAAAAAATCTTGGTACTTAACTAGGAGGACAATCTTTCGTTTAGGTCTACCAATAGGTTCCTCATATGCTGCATGTGGTTCCAATTCAGGTTCCAGTTCTAGACCAGGTGAAAACTCATTAGATGAGAAAACCTCCTCAGAACTACTACTGGATGGATCCCCCCTTGAATCACAGGCTGAATCAAGTGTAGGTGGTGGTGTGGTAGTGGGAAATAAGACTGGTGGGGCAGGAGTCACCACAGAGAAGGAAGGAGAAGGCATATCAGCATCAGGAGAAGGTAAGTCATGTGTGTCTGATGAGCTTCGAAATGGAAGAATTGATTCATAAAAGACTACATTTCTGGAAACAAATAACTCCCTGGTCTGCAAATCAAGCAACTTATATCCTTTAATCCCAACTGGAAGACCAATAAAAACACACTGTCTTGCACGAGGTGCAAACTTAGTTCTACCATTGACTAAAGTGCTCGCATAGCACAACACCCAAACACATGTATGTGACCCAATAGAGGTGAGGTTTGGTACAAAACTTCATATGGAGACTTGTTGTCAAGGACTGGAGTGAGCAATCTGTTTATGAGATAAGTGGCATGCAGAATGCAATCACTCCATAAAGGAAGTCTTGACTAAAATCTAAGAGACCTAGCAACATTTAGAATGTGCTGGTGTTTCCTTCTACACGTGCATTTTGTTCTGGTGTCTCTATACAAGACATCTGATGTTCAATCCCATGTTCCATGTAAAAATGACACATGTTAAACTCCTGCCCTTGGTCACTCTTGATCACTTTAACACATTTACTAAACTGATTCTGTACAAGAGTGCAGAACCCTTTAAGAAGAGGTCTAGCCTCACTTTTGTGTTTCATCAAAAACACCCACACAGCCCTTGAGCAATCATCCACAACAGTTAAAAAGAAAGCATATCCATCATAAGAGACCACAGACAAAGGCCTCCAAATATCGACATGAATCAAATGGAACAAATCATGTGCAATACTGGTGCTAACAGGAAAGGGCAGTTCTTATGTTTGGAAAAATTGCAGACATCACAATGTTTAAATTTAGGACTGGTTACAGAGGAATCTGTTTGTTGTAACAAATAAATCCTATCTTTACTAGGATTCCCTAATCTCCAATGCCATAAGTCTACTTGTTGAGGATGAAAGTTGAAAGAACTGGTTGCTTGAGGTAGTGATGTGGATTGCTGGTCTTGTTTTGGTTTGGAAAAGGTGAGCTGGTACAGGCCTCTATTATCTTTTGCTAAACCAATCATCCTCTTGCTTAGCAGATCCTGGATTTGGCAGAAATCAGATTGGAAATGTAAGGCTAAAGGATGATTATGTGTGAGCTTACTAACAAATACAAGGTTAAAAGAGAAACTGGGGACAAACATAACATTGTATAAAAGGATTCCTGAAGGCAATTTAATCCTATATGTGTCACAAGGACTTTTGTGGCATTTGGTAGGTAAACAAACATATTGTGAGTTACTCTATGCTCTATGAAAAGGGATAGAGAGCATGAGATATGATCTGATGCGCCTATGTCTAGAATCCAAAAGTAAACAGGATCTAAATTGCTATGTTCTGTGTGAGGAAAGGATGAATTTATCTGAAAATTAGGGAACGGAGGTAGATACCGGTGTGAAATGGAAGGTGAATGAGGTGGTGAAGGGCTTAGATTAGCACCAGTTTGCATCATTAGCCTAAATTTGTTCATCTCTTCAGGAGTAAAGGCTGCCACTGCCTTTGCATGACTCACATGACTATCATCTGGTGTGTCACTATTATAACTTACCTCAGTTGATGAGTCTCCTGAGCTTGCTTGAAAGATTGATCCTGCAAACTTTGGTGTATTGGATCCTCCAGAGCTACTACCATTGTCAGCATCCTTCTTTCTCTTAGCCCTCTAACATTCATCAACAACATGACCAGGCCTTTTGCAGTAAATGCAATATTTCCCTTCTCAGCCTTCAATTTCTGCTCATATTGTAGCAGATGATCAACTGCTTCTGACACAGTAAGCAATGGCTTCTATGCAAGCAATTGACCCTTGATTATCTCAAGGTCTGGGTTAAGACCCCTCAATAATCGAATCAAATAGTCAGCTTTTTGCCTCTCAATGTAACCTACCACTGCATCGCACGGATTTGGATTTCCTGGAGCAAAATTGCAGGGCACAATAGGATTGAACTGCAGGTACTCCTCCCATAACCCTTTAATTTCAGTGTAATGTTGGTTAATGGTTTGAGCACCCTGCTTACACTTGTGAATGTCATCCTCCATATTTGTTATTCTGATGGCATTTGGTTTCCCATATCTCCTCTTCAGTTCATCCCACAGTACTCTAGCATTCACATGACTCATTGCAGAGCTCCTTAAATCCTTGTTCATGGAGTTAAGTATCCATGACAACACAACAGTGTTACAACCATCCCACAATAAGAAATTAGGATCTGTTCTAGCTGGCATGGGTATAGTACCATCAACAAAACACAACTTATGCTTCATCTTCAGACCCATTACCACAAAACGACTCTACATAGTGTAGTTACTACCATCAAAGACCTCAGATCCTATAGATTGATTTAAGGCTTCATTGGAATTCAGGTAGTAAGGATTACCGAAGGTTATGACATCGTTTCTGGCTCCAGCAAAAAGTTTGTGTTGCTGCCGCTCATCAAACGTTCCAAATTGGAAAGCACGAGGACCAGTCCCATTTCCCGCTTGAGTTCCTTGAGATCCCTGAGAGGCATTTCCCGATGATGAATTCAGACGACCCTGGGAACCCGGCGGCGTGTTCATGGTTTCGCTAGTTGCTTGACCGCTCTGATACCATAAAAGCCTTCTAGGTTTGGAGAATTGGCAAACCCTCAAAAGCTAGAGAGTTGCCATGCTTGCATTATATACCACTGTGTTCTGATAAAATAGAATCACTCCAGAGTTAGCCAAGTGGCAGAATGCCATTGGCCATTACAAACCGTAAACTTTTCTTAACAACGAGTATTAACTAAAGTAAAACGACAACGTTTAACATATTGAAATAACTTCAAAGTGAAACTTCTGCTGGAACGTTTCTTCTACGAAACGCCTTCTCCTTCTTCCTAATCCAGACACCATCAGGACTCCTCTGCAACTCGACATCTTCACTTGGTTGATAGTCCCGAGTTTTAATTCTATCAAGTATGACTAGCCATGTCAGCAGACTATACTTCGGGATGCAGTATTTACCCCACAGTATATGGTACTGCATTTACCCCACAGTATATGGTACCATTGAACAGAAGGTTGCCGCACACGAATAGAATGCCAAATAGTATGTGCAGAAAATCGGGGCATCAGCTTCCCTTGCCAAATTAGAACCTGCCAGCACCTGAAGTCATAAGCCAATATTGAAACCACGACCTACACTTAAGCAACTTTCTTCACATGCAAGAGCCAACATAATTTTCTTTTAGTACCCCCACACTTCTCCCTTTCAATCTATATCTAGAGATCTAGGCCACCCAAAAACTACCCTATATAAAGAGTAGTCATAAAAGCCATACATGCTATATTCCATGTTTCCAGATCCCGAAGACCAAGGCCTCCTTCCTTTTTTGGTTGAGCAATCTATATATGATTTTCACCTTATAGACTATTCGAAAATAAATGAACCAATAATTCATTTCCACTTAAAATCAATTCTGGTGTGAAAGTTATTTAAAAATGAATTCTATGTTTGGAAAGTTATATTTAAATCTCTACACAATTAATTGAATTGAACTTGCTAGTCATGTATGTCACACATTTATAACTGAATCGAATGAAACCTTCCAAAATGTACCCTTATTTTAATAAATAATTTACCTAGAACATGATATGTATTCAAAGTCAATCATTGAAAGCGTGAACCAACTACATGACATGTAGTTCGAAAAGTAACAATGTTACCATTACTAAACTTATTCATAATTTACCATTGAAAATGAAGTCATTTGTAATTCTAAAAAAAATTCATTTCAAAATAAATACCTAAAAACATATTGAATATTCAGCTCTCATATCTCTAAGTTCTTAGATATGGTTGGCCTTGTTGATCATCTTTGGGTTAGAAAATTGTAGCTTGGAGCGCCTCTAGTGGAGATATAATATTGGGGGTTTTGTTCCTTGTTGGTGGACTTTTCTTCTTCGGTGAGCTCGTTCCGCTGTTTCCCCCTTTCGTTGGTTGTTGATCTTTGTCTATTTGGAGTTTGTTCATATTGTGATTTTCATTGGATTTTTGGGTTGATTATGGATGATTAATGATTTCTTCTCGCTTCCAACCCTTAACAATACTAGTTCTAAGATGTTGAATACTGGTTCTGACATGTTGGATACTACTTCCATATTAATGTTTGAGTACTAATAGTTCACAAGATGACTACTAGTTGGTTTTATTATGAATATTATTTTCCTACCAATGCTTGAAGATTAGTTGGATACATAATGAATACTACTTGCATTGAGTTGAATACTACTTGGAATGAGTTGAACACTAGTTATAATAAGTGAAATACTAGGTGGGTGATTGATGAATACTAATCGAAAGCTGTTCAATACTACTTGGCATCATGATGAATACTAGTTTACTTATATCTTGTTAAGGACTTTTGAACGATGCCTCAAGTTAAAGTAGAGGTGTTAAACCACCTGAAGAAGGATCACCCCAAATGCCACAAATTTATATGAAGAACCACACTGGCAAACAATGATTGTAAATTGTAATATATGTTCACACTGGTTTCTAGTACTATCTACTTGATTTTTATGTGATTAATACTAGTTGAACTTGTCTATGTTATAGCCGTTGGAACTGTTTTGTTCCGGATACTAGTTCATTGAGGTTCAATAATAGTTTGGCTCTCTTGAAATTGCTTGGATGAATACTAGTTCTATGTGTATCAAATGCCAGCTGCTTTCCCTTGAATACTTGTACTTGTGTTTTTCCGGTAGAAGATTGTGGGTGCTAATATTGCTGGTTCAACTAAGCAGAAATGCTAGTCCCAACAAGTTGAATACTACTTTTACTAAGTATAATACTAGTTGTAGTAAGCAGAAAACTAGTTCGAACAAGTTGAATACTTGTCAAAATATTATGGGTAGTGATAAGCCGTTAATTGCACATGTTTTACCCCTATTCTGGAGCCGTTTGGGATGGTAATTCTCGTGTTTTAGGCCTATTTTATGCTAGGTTGTGTTCCTTTGTCACATTTCAGGCCCTAGCACATAAAGTGAAGCGTAGGCGCAAGTTTCAAATGAATCGGAGATCATTTGACAATTCGGGAGAAGAAACACGAGCATGACCTGAGGAATAATGGATTTCTACCTCATATTATGGACAAATTATCATGGAAGTTTGTTATGAAAAGAAAGAGGACGAGACTACGAGTGTCTGGGTTCAAACGGCGACTGATTCGGAGTCCGGACGAGGGAGAAACGAAGCATGAACAGGGGTGGAGGAAGAATTACGGGCAGGAGAATTACGACCGTAATTTCCCCTCCCATGCCCGTAATTTCACTGCCGAGAGGAGCTTTGGGTGCGCTGAAACTTAACCAAAACGCGTGTTTTGGGCAAAATACGGGCATGGAAGAATTACGACCGTAATTCAGCCCGTAATTCGCCCAGAATCGAGTTTTTAAGGCAGATTAGAGCCAAAGGAAAGGGAGAGCTGGGTTTTGGATCCCAAACACCCAAGGGACGAACCCTAGAGAGAGAGAGCGACTTGGGAACATTCTTGGAGCTATTTTGGAGGATTTCTTCGCCATTGGAGCTCGGGAATCAAGCTTGGAGATGGAGATTGAAGATCTAGATCAGATTTCTGCAGTCTCTCTCTTCTCTATGGAGTAACTTCCCTTCACTTAGGTTTTGAGGAACCCTAGTTCCATGAGTTACGATCTTTCTTGTATGAAGTTTTGGATGCTATATTGTTTGAATATAATCGAATGATGCATGTTTATTGAGTCAATTGAAGTCTGATCAACTTTTCCTGATTTCTGCTGCAACCTGAGATAGATAGAATCTGATTAGGTTGTTAGAGCCTCATCATTCGGTAGTAGGAGATTGGCTATACGAGAGTTAGCCAGTTTACTGCTTTGTACTGGAATCCAATTCCAGTAGTGGAGTTCTGTGCTTATTGCTTCAGCTTTCTATCCCGGTGAAGACTAGTCGTCTGCCGGATAGTTAGACTGAGAAGGCTTGGTCAGCTTAAGAGATTCCAAGCTACTGTCGGATCTTCCGCAGTTTAATCAACAGTGAAACAACCAAAAGGAATTACAACTTGGACCTAATTGAGGAGCTAGGGGAAATCATACCTAAGTGAGTTCACAACTTGTAATTAGTAGAGTAGTTAGTAGAGTAGTTTCTAAATCAATCCGTAATCTAGTTTGCTAGATAATGAACTGAAGCTGAGTAATAGTAACTCTAGAGACCCGTGGATTCGATATTTATTACTTGTGCCACTATACTACAATCCCTTTCATTGGTTACACTTGGCCATTGTTAGGTGTTGTGTTTTAGAGCATCAAGTTTTTGGCGCCGTTGCCGGGGAACTTTCTAGATTATTAGGAAAGGCAGAAGTTTGTTACTTTAGCGTTTTTCTTTTCTTTTCTACCCTTGCTTTTCACTTGGGTTTTTTTTTGTTTTTGTTGGTGCAGATCTGAATCATGGATCCGCATGGCTTCTCCAACCAGTGGGGGTATCCACCACCATCCGAGTGGTATTACCCCGAGACTCCCTGGAGCAATCAAGGAGGAGAAGACTATGGATTCGGGTTCCAGTACCAACCCCCTTTCTACGGAGAACAACCAGACCCCTGGGCATATCAAGAACAACCTCATTACCAAGAAGACTTTCTCCCACAACCAGAAGGGTCGTCGGAGCTGGAGTTACCCATGGCGGCCTTCACGGGCCACTCTGCAGAGCCATGCTACACTTCACTGGAAGATCCGAACAAACAATTAAGGCTTCTGGTGGAGCAGTTTGCTCGAGACACTGAGAGATCATGCTCCAAGATGGATCTTCAAATCAAAGCCCTTGCTGCTTCCGATCCCTCATTTCTCCATGATATGGAGGAGACTGTTTAGCGCTCAGCGAAGCAAACAGAGTGGGTGGTGTAAATTTGCTCACATCTTGCTCAAGATCACCTTTCTGCTACCACGCTAGAAGAGGTGGAGGATGACAAAGGCTATGGGGATGTTGAGGAGCATACAGAAGTTATCACAGAGAACTCCCATGATAATCATGATCAGGAAAGTCCTCTGGTTGCAGATCACACAATTCCTTATTTCTGCTCTAACATGCTGGGCCCGAGCGAGGAGATGCAAGATGATCTCATTGAAAAAATTACATGGCGACTTGCTCTCCAATCTGTGCTAGAAGAAGAAGAGCAAGAAAGGGTGCAGAAAGAAGTTGTGGAGGATGACGAAAGTGAAGCAGGAGGAGTTGTTGATCATTTCCCAGGGGTGATACCACATGAAGAAGAAAGGGGGGGTTTGAAGAAGCAAGTGGCGTCCAGGCTGAGAACAGAGTTAAGGTGGAAGAGGCCTGCACCGGCCATGAGTTGCAAGTGATATCCCCACCAAACTTTGAGGAACTGCTTAGCAAGGACCCATTTGCAGTGTCTCTTTGCCAGAACAAGGCCACATCAACATCGGTCCCTCTTGGTGGACGCGATGGTGGCCAATCGATGTTGTCATATCTAGTTTGGGGCAATGAGACGAGAGAAGAGAAGAAGAGGTCTCAAGGGTGGAGACTTCATCTGCATCAAGTACATGAGCCTTCATCACCTGCCACACCACATGCTCGTGACTTGAGACTCCACCTCATCGACGAGAACCTCAACTTCAAGGAGGTTCTAGCATGGACCGAAACTTAGGAGCCATCGTCCGGCTCACGACGTGAAAGAAGCGCTTGTTGGGAGGCAACCCAACTAGTCGGTTTGCATTTCTTTCTCTATTTCTCCTCGGTTGAGTCATTTTTGTTATTTGATTTTAGAGTCAATAACTAAACCTTTGTGAGATTTTGTGTGGTGTTTGTGTTCTGATTACTCTCTCTTTCTGGAATGCACTGCCTGACCCGTTCATCATCATTCACCCTTGATCTGGTAACTTCGTTCTACCCTCCTTATCTTTCCTCCATTGAGGACAATGTCGTGCTTAAGTGTGGGGGGGTGTTCGATTATTTATGCGGGTGAATGTTTGGCTGTTTGTGTGCTTGGAGCCTAGTCCACTATCCAAATCTCGAGATTTGAGGGCTCCAAGTACGGCTGTTTGATCATATTGGCACTGTGTTTTGATTGGTGAATTGAATGGTTTTCGGATTAATGCATTACAACTGGATGGTGCTTAGGACAACCTATGATGATGACTGAGACGTGTAGTAGAGTTGTGTAGGGGTTCAGTTTTTAACTGTTTGCTTACCAACTGTGACTTGGATTGATTACTTGTTTTTTACAGTCTCTTATGCATCTAGTTCAGGGAATCAAAATTAGAGATAGAGCATTTAGGTAGCCATGTGAGATTTGAGCCTGCTCGTTTCTTTCTTGTGCGATAGTTCCCTCTTCCATGATGTGTAGCATTCACGTTGTCATTAGCTAAGATGATGGAGGCATAGGATTAGCCCACGACCAAATTGACTGTCCTGGTGTGTCATACCCCCTAGTCAGCCCCTTTGAGCCGTGTGTTATCCTTTCTTTCGGTCTTCAATGAAAAGTCACCCTTTTCCATCTTTTAGAAGGTTCCACAGAGTGATTTTTACCTGTTCTCTGCTGTTTCTGCTAAATATAATGTGAGAGGGGGAGGTAGTTCTTAAAAAGTTGGGCAGGTGTTTGAAAATATGCAGAGGTGGTGGTTCTCTTGAGAAATGAAAGAAAATGAAAGAAAAACAAAGAAAAATTGGAAGCAAAAGAGAGCCACTACCAAAAATCTGAATAATGCCCATTAAGTAGTGTTTCTTAGCAGTCTGGCTTGGAAATGCTAACATTTATACCTCCTTCGCTTTTGTGCTCTTGAGATATTGAGTAATGCAGAATAGCAGAAAGGAAATACCGGTTTGTTTAACTGTGATTGTGTGGGTTTGGAAATGTGGAACCTTGTGCTTTGAATACTTCCACCACCTAAAAGGCCTTTTCCCCGTGTCCAAGACCCTAGCCAGTCATTTGAACCTGTGTCTAAGACCTCCTGATTAGTCAGTGGTGACACCCCATATGTGAACTCTAGCATTTAGAGGCTACCATCATGGTGAAGAGATGTTAGGATTTGAGAGAAATAGCATGCGCATTTTTCGCATCAAATTGTCCCGACCCCACTGGTCGAGAGTGAGTGATTCATTATCATATTCTATATACTCTTGTACCCCGGTGAGGACCTAGATTGCTCGGTCTCTATTCTGATGTCTTGAGTTGGATGTATGAGTTGACTGTTTTGAGTAAGTGGTTGAGTCAAGTCTAGGTTGGTTGGTGAACAGAAGGGAGACTCTTCCTTTACTCGATTTTGCTGCACTCGAATGTCCTTTGTGGTGGTTGTCCAGGTTGCTATTGAGGTTGTTCATGTATTGATATTTGGAAACCAGTACGATTCACATGTTCTGTGCCTTTATGACTTGTCCCCAATGTTGGTTGATCGAAATCTGTGAGCTTACCTTGTGTCTGACTTGGTTTGCTTGGGGACAAGCAAACGGTTAAGTGTGGGAGAGTTTGATAAGCCGTTAATTGCACATGTTTTTACCCCTATTCTGGAGCCGTTTGGGATGGTAATTCTCGTGTTTTAGGCCTATTTTATGCTAGGTTGTGTTCCTTTGTCATATTTCAGGCCCTAGCACATAAAGTGAAGCGTAGGCGCAAGTTTCAAATGAATCGGAGATCATTTGACAATTCGGGAGAAGAAACACGAGCATGACCTGAGGAATAATGGATTTCTACCTCATATTATGGACAAATTATCATGGAAGTTTGTTATGAAAAGAAAGAGGACGAGACTACGAGCGTCTGGGTTCAAACGGCGACTGATTCGGAGTCCGGACGAGGGAGAAACGAAGCTTTGAACAGGGGTGGAGGAAGAATTACGGGCAGGAGAATTACGACCGTAATTTCCCCTCCCATGCCCGTAATTTCACTGCCGAGAGGAGCTTTGGGTGCGCTGAAACTTAACCAAAACGCGTGTTTTGGGCAAAATATGGGCATGGAAGAATTACGACCGTAATTCGCCCAAAATCGGGTTTTTGAGACAGATTAGAGCCAAAGGAAAGGGAGAGCTGGGTTTTGGATCCCAAACACCCACGGGACGAACCCTAGAGAGAGAAAGCGACTTGGGAACATTCTTGGAGCTATTTTGGAGGATTTCTTCACCATTGGAGCTCGGGAATCAAGCTTGGAGATGGAGATTGAAGATCTAGATCAGATTTCTGCAGTCTCTCTCTTCTCTATGGAGTAACTTCCCTTCACTTAGGTTTTGAGGAACCCTAGTTCCATGAGTTACGATCTTTCTTGTATGAAGTTTTGGATGCTATATTGTTTGATTATAATCGAATGATGCATGTTTATTGAGTCAATTGAAGTCTGATCAACTTTTCCTGATTTCTGCTGCAACCTGAGATAGATAGAATCTGATTAGGTTGTTAGAGCCTCATCATTCGGTAGTAGGAGATTGGCTATACGAGCGTTAGCCAGTTTACTGCTTTGTACTGGAATCCAATTCCAGTAGTGGAGTTCTGTGCTTATTGCTTCAGCTTTCTATCCTGGTGAAGACTAGTCGTCTGCCGGATAGTTAGACTGAGAGGGCTTGGTCAGCTTAAGAGATTCCAAGCTACTGTCGGATCTTCCGCAGTTTAATCAACAGTGAAACAACCAAAAGGAATTACAACTTGGACCTAATTGAGGAGCTAGGGGAAATCATACCTAAGTGAGTTCACAACTTGTAATTAGTAGAGTAGTTAGTAGAGTAGTTTCTAAATCAATCCGTAATCTAGTTTGCTAGATAATGAACTGAAGCTGAGTAATAGTAACTCTAGAGACCCGTGGATTCGATATTTATTACTTGTGCCACTATACTACAATCCCTTTCATTGGTTACACTTGGCCATTGTTAGGTGTTGTGTTTTAGAGCATCAGGTAGACAAACTCGTATTCATAAGTGTCAAACAAGTATTCAAAACCGTCGAACTAGTATTCAAAAATTTCTAATAAGTATTAGACTACGAGAAAGTCAAATACAAGTCTAAGTGTCTAACTAGTATTCATAAATAACAGATGAACAAATATTACACGTAGACGAACTCATATTCATAAGTGTATAATAAGTATTCAAAAATTCCAAACTAGCATTCAAAAACTTCCGACAAGTATTATGATGTATTGGGGCTATCCATTTTTATAGAAGCTTTAATTTTTGTACTTAACCTAATTGTTGGCTCAACGTTATCAGGAATGATTGGGCGCAAAGCGTCTGTAGGTGGCTTTTTAAGTCCGTCGTCAAGTCACAGGGGTCAATCCTGGACAGGCGGTGGGAACTGTCAAGCTAGAGTCTGATAAGGGCAGAGGGAATTTCAAGTGGAGGTGAAATGCCTAGAGATCTGAAAGAATACCAAAGGCGAAATCACTCTATGAGAAAGCCAAATACACGTCTAACTATAATTCATAAACAATTGGGGAACAAATACTACACATAGACAAACTCGTATTCGTAAGTATTCAAACCTCCGAACTAGTATTGAAAAATTCCAATCAGTATCAGACTTTGAGAAAGCCAAATACATATCTAACTAGTATTCATAAATAAGTGATGAACACATATTACCCATAACAAACTCGTACTCGTAAATGCATAAAAAGTATTCAAAACTGCCAAACGAGTATTCAAAAACTTCCAACAAGTATTAGACTCTGAGAAAGTCAATTACACGTCTAACTAGAATTCATAACCAATTGAGGAATAAATACTACATATAGACAAACTCGTATTCATACGTGTCTAACAAGAAGTCAAAACTGCCAAACTAGTATTAAAAAACTTCCAACAAGTATTAGACTCTGAGAAAGCAAAATACACATATATATTATTCATTAACAATCAATGAACAAATAATGCACACAGAAGAACTTGTACTCATAAGTTCCTGACGAGTATTCAAACCGTCGACGTAGTATTCAAAAACTTCCAACAAGTATTAGACTCTGAGAAAGCCAAATACACGTTTAACTTGTATTCATAAATAGTCGAGGAATAAATATTACATTTAGGAAAACTCGTATGCATAAGTTTCTAACAAGTACTCAAAATCGCCAAACTAGTAATAGGAAACTTCTACAACTATTAGACTGTGAGAAAGCCAAATACACGTCAATCTAGAGAATTCATAAGCATTTGAGGAACAAATACTACACAGACAAATTCATATTCATAAGTATCTATTGATTCGGGATTAATTGTACAAGGTTATACCCTATATCCTTGATCATTTGGCTTGATATTTTTCGTTTTTAGCCCATGTCATGCTAGGTTGTGCTAGGTTTAGTATATTACAGACCCTAGCAGGTGAATATTAGGGATGACAACCAATGCAGTTAAAAGCGCGATTCTACCTAAAAGCGGAAAAGGGGTAAAATCGAAAAGAGGTGAATCAAAGCGTAAAAGCATAAGGTTTTGATGCATCCTGTATAATAGTTAAAATAATGTTAATTACGGCATAAACTATGTAAAATAAGAGTTTACAGAGTTTAGATAAAAGAAAAAATACATGTAATTCATGTCTAAATTAGAACAAACTCATAACATCTTAACAATAAGGTCATAAACATAAATCGTAACCCACAAACGAGTTAAGAATCCAAATTCTCACAAGCTTGTTTAAGTTTACATAATGACATATGAGTTTAATAAGTCCGAATCCTTATGTGGCCAACATGCGCAGATTCCTGCACTGCTCTCTAGAGTTTTGCTCTGGAAATTGGGAATCCTGGAAATGGCACCCTGCTGCTTGAGTTGGGTTCAGGGGTTGCGTTAGGGAATTGGATTCTGAGGGTCTAATTTAGGGTCTAGATTCGTGGTTGGATTAACCATAGTCTATAGAACATTCTAATCTCCATGGTTGCTTGGTTCAAACGGGCGATTCTAATCTGAGCATTGGTGCTGTCACAGGCTCTCATATTAATCAGCCAATATGAAGAACAATGAGAAATGAGTCCTTCACTGATGCCAGCCGCATAAGCAAAAGAAGAAAGAAAGGGGACAAGTATGGATACAAGTTGTCATATATGGATGCAGGGGACAAGTTGACTTACTGGAAACGAGGGCTTGGTTGCTCGATTGCGACAAAAAAAGGGCGAGTGTGCACCTGCGACGGGCGACAGGCGTTGGAGCTGGCGTGCGATAGGTTCTGGAGCTACGGTGGAATGCGGCGACGGCGCCTGAGACTCCGCTAGAAGGCCGGCCAGCCTCGCGGCGATAGCGGGGGATTGTTGCTGAAGAGTGGGTGGCTGCTGGAGAGAATTAGGGTTGCAGGGGAATGGATTGGAAGCCAACCCGATAGCCACCCCTTCCTTTTTTTTTAACCCGAAATACCAAAACTGCGTCGTTTTGATTGAGTGCCGGCATTTTTTGTCGAATGCTTGGAATCGTAATAAAACGGTCTGAAAACACGTTTTTATACATTTTCACCAATTTTAACGATTCTACTTACGCTGTTGACCGATTTTGAGTGAAAAACGATTTTATTAGTGATTTGAAACGTTTTCCTACCCTAGAAACGTAAAATCGTACGCTTTTACAATTTAAAGGGCGATTTTGACTGCACTGATGACAACAAAACGCAAACCCACGGGTGCCCACCCGATCCAACTTGGTTAACGTGGGTAAAACCCGTGTTGACGGGTTTTGGATCGGGTTCGGGTTTAAACCCGCTACACTATTCAACGAGTTGTGTTTGGGTTTAGGTAAACCCGCCCCATGGGTACCCGCCCACACATATAATTATTTTCCCTGTATATTTAATATTCTAAATAATATATCTTCCTTACACAACTGATATTCTTTATGTTTGTGGAGACATGTATAATTTATTCTTTCTAATTGTTAGAATGAAGTTGATGTTATGGAGTGGAGAGTGAAGAAACTTATTTGACGAGGAAGAAGCTTTCAATTAATCTTGTTGTTTATAGATGTTTATCTTTAATTTTGAACAATTTGTATTGATCATTTGCGGTTTGCTTGTATGCTCTAGATTGGTGTTTTTTATATGAATAATTTGTATGAGAAAATTGATGTTAAACTTTTATTTTGAAAGAAACTTTTTATTTTAAATTTTTTACCACAAAAACTTACAGGTACCTATGAACCTGCGGATACCCAACGGATTGGGTTGGGTTTGATGTTTTCAAACCCATCGAATTTTACCCCGGGTTTTTTTGGCAGATAAATCCATGGGTTTGGGTTTGAAAAAACCCTCCCCAACCCGACCCATTGCCATCCCTAGTGAATATGGTGAAATGAACGATTATCGAACCATTTGGAGTCAAAACCCAAACAAAGACAAGAAGGTGTAGATGTCACGGTTCAAAGACCAATGTCACTACCAAACCATGACATCCAGAGGAGCGAGGATGAGTTTTGCAAGATTCCAAGACCTATTCCACATGGCACGAGAGTTTGCAGAAGTCGCGGTTTTAACCATGATATTTACGAAAGATACTATGACCTATGAAAGTGATATGTCGCGTTTTGGGTCAACATGATCACGGTTTACTAGTTGAATGTCATGGCTGTGACTTGCGGACTACTGAGTAAAACAAGATCCGTAGCCGTTTCTTTAGGAGGACAAATTTTAGAGAGAAGTGAGACTTGCAGCCTTCTAGGGAGAACAAGTGATGAACAAGGAATCCTAGGTGGTGATTGGAGGCTTCCACTTCTGTTGGAGGTAAGATTCATCATCAAGGACTGTAGATTGGAGCTCAAGAAGAACCCATTGTCACAAGAGGATTTGTCTTCTTGAGTTTGTGATCACATCTCTTTTCTCTCACTATGTAGTATACTCCATTCTCACTTGGGTGTGTGGATTTCTCTCCATGTATTTGATATTGAATGACTCACATGCTTGTTACTTTCTTAATTATGTATTGAATTAAGGTATTATTCATGAAATTTATTGGATATTGATCGCACTCTTCAATTTGAGCTACTGACGTAAGGTAGAGAATATCCAATTAGGTCATCTGTAATTCTTCATCGTGGGTAAATTGAATGAGTGTGATGTTTGGATACAATGTCGTATTGTATCGTGATCCTTTAGTGGGAGCTGAATTGCACGCCTTAGGTGTTGTATTTGCCGGTTGTGGAATCTCTCCCTCATGGTAGTTCATTTAAGTGTGCTAGGATCACTAAAACAAGGAGTCCAAGCTAGCTTAGAGCTCTCTGTGGTATAAATATAGAGTGGGCATTCTAGGGAAGTCATTATAAACCTAACTTAGGTATAGAGAGAAGCACACCCGAGTGATCTTCTCTCAATTGAATTTCCATCAATCTTTCATTTGATTTGCATGTTTAGTTATTAATCCAAACCAAATATTGTTAGCTAGATAATGAATAGTTCAGAAAGTATTTGGGATAGTCCAAGCTTACTTACTTTATCCTACACCCGGTTGATGGTTACACTTCACCATTAGTTGGGATAGTACTTGTACTTGCAGTCAAGTCGCCGTTACCGAGGACACAACAAAGTTATTAGGAAAAGTGAACTACTGTTACTTTAGAATTTTACTTTGTGGTCAATTTTACTTTTGCTTTTCACAGTTGTGTTGTATGTAGTGTGCTACTGGTAGTTTATGACTAGGAGTAATCCGGAGAACTTGAACTGTTAGACCACAACATTCACCGCATCCTTTGAGTCCTTGCAAGAGAAAGTCAGCTTAGAGAAGCTCAGGAGAGGTTAGCAACATACAACACTCCGGAAGAAGAAGGAGAAGAAGAAGAAGAAGAAGAAGAAGAAGAAGAAGAAGAAGAAGTCAAGTTCAAATTTGAAGATACGGCGGAAGAAAATCAACAAGCGTGTGAGTTGTAGTGTACCATGTGGTACTACTTCACGTCGAGGGTCGAGGGCATTCGACAAGGCATCAGACATTCTCCATTGTGGCTAACAATGTCTAAATCAATGCGAGTGCCATCTTGATTATTGAAAACAAAATCCAATTCTCATGTCTCAATCATGAAGCGCCAAGAGACCATATCAAATGCTTCTTAGAGCTCACGGATGGGATCAAGCTGAATGGGGTCCCACAAGATGCACTCCGATTGAGATTGTTCAACTTTTCCTAAATTGGACGAGCGATGATGTCTCTAAAAAACCAAGCACCTTTTTCCATCACTTCTTGGAAGGATTTAATGGAGAAGTTCATGGCACGTTATTGCCCACCATCCAAGATGACCGAGCTATGCAAAGCCAACACTCACTTTTCCCAAGAAGATGATGAGACCCTCAGAGATGCTTGGGAGAGATACACCATGTGTTTTTTGCAATGTCATCACCATGGATATGTAGACCACTTCAAGGTTGGTATCTTCTACAACAGACTATTCAAAGAAGAACACATGCTCATTGACTTCTTTTTCTAAGGAGATATGCTCAACTAGACTCCTCCACAAATGATACAATTGTTTGAGGAGATGGCAGCTTGTAGATATGATTGGGGAGTCACCAGATGAAGAAGGAATTCAAGGTAGAAGGGCACACACTAGCTTGAATCTCTTACTTCACTCGAGGCAAGATTGATGATTTGATCAGTATGGTAAAGAATGCCGACACACCTTCAAGTAGCCGACCCAAGACACATGTGAATCTTTGTGAATGGTGTCAAGGTCCACTACTCTAGAACAAGTTATTCCCTAAATGATTGCAAAGCTATGATGGAGGCAACCAAACCCAAGAACAAGTGGATTTCATTGCTAATGCTAGGGGAGGTAGCAATCCAAATACCAACATCTATAATCTGGGGTGGCGCCAACATTTAAATTTCTCATGGGCATCATCTTCAAATCCAGGATCTCCCGGTTTTCAAGCGCCAATGGGAGGGTATCAACAACAACAAAGGTCAAGTTTTCAACAACAAAGGCCTCATTTCCTACCTCAGAATTTCCCGACCACAAGCAAGGCAAGACTTCATTCAACAACAATCGTACAAGCTTTCCAAGCTTGAAGACATTGTCAATTCCTTTGTGAGTACCTAATTTACCTGGCCCGAAGACCAAGATCGTATTTCCCTAGTGTCTCTCATAGAACCCTTACTTCGGTGGTGATGTATTGTTCCATTTGAGTCAAATCAATGTTGGAGGTTGAGGTGCCTTCGGTTTTGCAAAAGTAAAAGGAAAAGATAAGAAAGTGCAGAAAAGTACATCAAAAGCTAGTTGGATGGACGAGAGAGCAGATTGGCCAAGAATCAAGCTTTTCAATGTATCTTAGAACAAGGGGATTCTTTCCACCTAGATCAAAATGGCATAACAATGAGTTAAAGATAGCAACACTTAATCATTCATGAATAATATCTCAAATATTATATAAAACATTCAATAACATAGAGTCATGTTCTTACATCCTAACACACATCTAGGCTAGGGTTCACAATACCCAAGTGAGAGGGAGCACTACCCCATATCTAGGCAAGGGAAAACAACCAAGATGAGAGAAAGAACCATGAAGAGATGACTATCTTCCTTCCTTGTTGCTTGAATCTCCCTTGAGAAGAAGGAACATTTCAATCCTCTAGCTTAGAGAAATCCCAAATCTCCTTCTTCCTGCTTTGAATGACACTTTATCTATCTAGCTTTGAAGAAGAAATCCTAATCTCTCACTAGAAACCCCCTTTTATTCTGCACACTAAAAACCTACCAAAAAGCTCACTCTTTCTTTCTTCTGCTGCAGACTTTATAGTCTGCAGATTTTAGCTCGAACACTATCGTGTACCCTGGCCGTGTTCACTTCCCAACGCGCTGCATTTTTTCATCTACGAGAAAAACCCTAACACGGCCAGTGAACACGGCGTGTTCTAGCCGTGTTCTTCAAAACTCGACCAAACGCTCCTTTTTGGCCAACGTCACACCCTCTTTGTTGATTATCATGGTCTTGGGTGACCGTGATAACTTGTATGCCAGCGAGGCGCGCGAAAGTCTTCTGGAACTCAGCCGCTGACACGGCCAATGAACATGGGCGTGTTCAAGCCGTGTTTGTTGAATGGTAAGAATCATTTGTCGCCTGAAACGCTGCCGTATCCAGGTTGGTGGTGATCAACACGCACTGGGAACACGGTCGTGTTCTTGTCGTGTTCTCTCTGTTTTCTTCCTTTCTGGCCATTTTTGTCTTAATTCGTCCCGAAACTCGTCCTCGACCTTCCCACACATACTAGGACCTGAAATGTACCAAAAATAGCATAACCTAGAGTAAAATAGGTAGAGAGACGATTAAATTCAAAGTCAAAATATTAAGAAATGAGGGTAAAATGTGTACAATTAGATTCGAATCAGTATCCCTCGATATCTAGCAACGTACGAGTTTGGGCGACAAGGATTCTACGAATTTATCCCTTGAGCAACCACGTTGTTCGATCGAGTAGAACCGCCATTTCTAATCTTAATCCTACACGACTAGGATTTCAATCCTTGCACCTCGAATGAGTGAAAGGCCGACTTAGCAATCATTCGAATTGATAAATAATGAAATAGAGAAAATCAAGCACTAACACATATGAAATAAAACATCGTATTAAGCCAAACATCGAGTCTTACATGACTAGAAACCCTAGGGTTCACATACCTATGCAAGTAAAGTAGCCAGATATGGAGAAGGGTTTCTGGACGATCAACGGTCGAAACTAAGTCCCCAGAACACCACTTGAATCTGCAGCCACTATAGAGAAAAATAGCACATGATGTCGTTTCTAGCACCAATTCCTCCCGTGAGGTTGGCATCGCTCTAAGTCAGGTGATTCGCTCTATCGGCAGAGTAACAATCCTTCCTTGACCTCTCGTCTCCTCCTCCCAATTTCTCTCTCTAGAGACCTATTTATAGGCCTTCAATTAGGGTTTCTAGGGAGAGGAAATTGTACCTACTGCATCATTTTGCCAATTATAGGGCTCCAAACATGTGGCCAGTGAATAAGGAAGCTCCTAAGTAACTTTCTGACGAAGTTGAGGTACCACGTAAAATGACAGCAACGACGCCATTTTCCATCCCGGGCCGCCATTTTAGGCTCCATTTCTTTAAGTTCGTACTCTCTTTGATTCGTGGCTCCACCAACTGGATCTCGATGTCCCCTTGTGCTACCAAGTAGTCCACTAGCCTTCTTTGATCTGAAAATGCACAAAACGCTACCAAGAGTGCATCCAACCCGGAAAGGCAATCCTAGGGTTGCTAAAAACCCACTTGAAGCATTCATAGCACAAATTCAAGGTATTATGACATAATGATATGAAATGGATGTACTTTGCGTGTCCCCTAGCAAACTTAAACTCAATGATCGCGTCGTATTTGCACATCTTCTCACCCTTGTTTCTTACCCATTTTGGCTTGAATTTGTGGCTCCTTGGCCTATTTTACGCTAGGTTGTGCTATTTTATCACATTCCAGGTCCTAGTAGGTAGAAGAAGGCTTAGGCGCAAGTTTCGGGTTGTTTGAAGATCATTTGGCGGTTCTAGAGACAGAACACTTTCATCCCCTGCCTCAAGCACGACTGTGCTTCACATGATGGCCGCTGGTGTTTATTTAATCGAACTGGGTGATGTTCCAGGTGCATACAGGCACGATTTCCTAAACCACTATCATGTTTCACCAATGACTCACACGTGCTTTTAATGACGAGGCTGGCTCTTGAAGAATGTTAAAGGATAGCAAAGCACAAGCAAGTGAAGGCAAAAGCTCTGTCGGTGCTTCTAAACATACTTCCAGTGTTTTACCCAAATGCGACCGTGGATTTCCCCGTCCCAACTTAAGTAAAATGTGGGATCTTGTCAAAGCACGGACAGAAGAGGAAGCATAGTATCGGGGTAAATAGGCATATTCGAGCCAAAAGGAGGGATTGGACTTTTTGGAGCAAAAATAGAGTTCTAGAGAGAGAAAGTGACGAAGAAAAAACCCTAGGAGTTATTTGGAGTGGATTTCTCACCATTGTAACCAAGATTGTGTCCCGAGTTGTGAAGATCGACATCCTAGAGTTATGAGTATGACTGCTTTGATTTCTATTTTTCTCTCTCTATGGAGTAAGTGGACCTTCTTCTGGCGTTATGGTCTTGGTCTTGATGACCTCATCACTAGGTTGAAATTCGCTTCTCCTCTCCCTTCATTCCCCTCGAACGACCCTCTACCTTATTGTTCTTAGCCAACATTGACTGCCAGGGGTCAACAACCACAAGTCTAGAACCTTGTCGTCCCTCTATTCCCTTCGATTAGCCCGCTACCCTGTTGCTTTACATTGTCGTCAACCATAAGCACCTAGTAGCCACAAACCCAGAACCTTCTCATTGTCGTCCACTTACCCTTTACCTAGCCCTCTACCATGTTGCTCTTTGTCGTTGTTGTCTGCTAGTGCCAAGTGGCCACTAGTTGTGAATCGTGATTCCTGATTCACCACTTTCTAAATCATCCTTCTCCTCGTCTAAAAGATTTAACTTTTTTCTCTTAATACCTTTGGATGTAAGTCCGTATTTTTATCTGGATTGATTTCTCTGGTATTTTGCTTGATTATCCAAAGCTTGACGATGAAGAAAAATGGAAGATAGTTTGTTTGTTGAATTTCAATGCATGGAACTAAAAATTTAGTTTGTGGTTTGGTTGTTTAATCTTTTGTGGATTCAATATACAATAGGTGATGGAAGATAGTTTGATTATCCAAAGCTTGACGATGAAGAAAAATGGAAGATAGATTGTTGAATTTCAATGCATGGAACTAAAAATTTAGTTTGTGGTTTGGTTGTTTAATCTTTTGTGGATTCAATATACAATAGGTGATGGAATCTATTACATGTTATGTTTCTAGAGTGCTAGTTTAGAATGTAAGGTTAGCCAAAGGTCTCAAAGGGGGACAATGCTGTGAACATTTTTTGTCATTTCGTTTGAACTTACAGTGGGTTGTTGAACTTGTTATACTTTAGTGCTTTAGTATTCTCATCACTGAAAAAATGTTAAAATTGTTATGTCTGCTAAAAATTGTAATTTTCTCTTCAAACATCTAGGTGCCATCTAAGCATGTTAGGCACTAGGCATGACTCCAATCTTTGTCTTACGTTTAGCGCCTTATTGAACTTGTTATTTACCATTATAGTAAAAGACCTTTTGGATCATGATAAATGACTACTTGTAATTTTCAACCATGATATAGAACTTGAACACAGTTGAATTGATATAGACCATCTTAAGAGCTACAAAGACACTACTCAATAAGCAAGTTTGGTATGACGGAGCGGAAGAGTTATTCTAGACAACAACCTACTCAATTGTTAGTGTTTAAGCTACCTAGAGCATGGTCAGTCAAACCACATATATATATCAAATTCGCGGTACATATACGACTTTGTTAGACCAACTCCAATGCACAAAGCTAAAACTGCTAAAATTTGGACCTATTTTTGGCATTATAGGTTCACTTAAAGTGGATTTGCTCCAATGGAGAAGGACAAAGTGAAAAATCCCTAATGTTTTGTGTTTTGTCCTAATTTAGTTTAGAGTAGATTTCATCTTATGTGCATAAGAATAATTAATTAATACGAATATTTTTATGTAACTTTTTTTAATTTGGACATAAATTTTTTTATCAGTAAACATGATGTCATCAATGACGAAACACAGTAACTGTTGGTTCTTGCCCAAATTATTAAACAATTTTTCTACCCAAATTATTAACATGATTTTTAAAGTTATATTTACCTCCTAGATAACTAATTTATGTGTAGCAGTTAATCAATAAACTTGATTGTTGCTTTCTTTTGCTTCAATTAGTGCGCGGTTTAAGAATAAAAATACTAGTAATTATGAGGGGTAGGTATAACAATAAAAGCAACACGCGCAGGATGGTATTGGCTCCATCTCGTGCGTGTAACACAATCTCTCTCCCTAATGTGCATTGTCTTGTTGGCATGGTTCATTCGTTTAGCACTTCTTATCTTTTTGCAGGTTAACTTTGGTCCCGATTTTCTCACTTTTTGGCATTCCTAGACTTGGATTGGAGCTAATTTTATCACTTTTTGGTAATTTTGGATTTGGGTTGGAAATTGTATTATTACATCTGGAAACACAATTTCACATATTAGTTTATCCACGAGGGACAATTTGGTGACTAGGGAGGGTTCTTAGTCACTTGGCTAAGCCCCTCCTAGTCGTTGGATCCTTATTAATCAATCTAACAGTGGAAAATAGGACAAGGATAATTAAATAATGGGAGGGGCAATTTTGGAATTATAAAAAATCAATTTAAGTTTATTTGTTTTTATTTCCTCCAGCCATCCTCTTCTGCGTTGCCAACACCGGCCACGGGAGAGAGAGAAAAACAAGGTGGGAAGAGAGCGACAGCGTCGGTGGAAGAGAGGAGGGCGACGATAGAGAGAAAGAAAGGAGACCTCGACGGCGGCGATGGAGAGAAGGAGAGGATATTGCGACGGAGGCGGAAACGTTGGACAGAGAGAAAGCAGATCTGGTCGTCTTCGTCAGGAAAACAGAGGAGAGAGAGACAGTGGTGGAGAGAGATGCAGTGGCGGAGAGAGAGCGTCGACGATGGTGGAGAAGAGAGAAGTGGTGTTGTGATGGACAAAGAGGTAGCGACGACTGTAGAGAGAGTCGGCGGCGACGGATCTCTCGACATCGTATTTTGTCGTCCGAGAGAAGAACAACGATTTGTTATGCAAGTGTTGTCAGTTTGTATTATTAGTATTTTTGTATATAATGTTAGTATGATTTGTATAGTTTGTAGTATTAATTTGTACATAAAAAACATTACAAACATGGTTGACAAAAATGACAAACATGTTGGACAAAAATAACAAAGTTTACAAACATTACAAAACAAATCGACAAACATTACAAAACTTAATAACAGTACAAAATGCCACTACTTAAAAGTTACAATACAAAAAAGTAAACTTATATTACAAATTAATGAATACAAAGTATTCAAATCTTAACATAAAATATACAAATTAGAAAAACAAACATTACAAATTACAATATATACAAAATAGTCATATAAATATTACAAACATAATGGATAAACATAACAAACAATACAAACCAAAATTAATATAAACATTAAAATTCGGACCTATAAATATTACAAAGTAGGTTGACAAACATCACAAATCTAACACTAGCGTAGGAAATTTCCCATCCGCCGTCTCCGTTCGCCGGAAAGGCTTCTCCTCCGTCGCCGAAAAAACATCACCGGAAAATCTCAATCTCTCTCTCTCAAGGGAAGGCCAGGGAAGGCCTACTCTACTGTAAAGCTGGCGCAGAGGACATTATCGGGAAAATTCTGGCCACCGGAGTGGGAATTTCTTGCCGAAAGCAGGAGGTAGTAGGCTAGCGTCCGGCCTAAATTTTTTATTTTTATTTATTGTTTTAATTAAGAAAATTAAATATTGATGCAATTACGATATTGTCCTTCATTAAAGTAGATTAATTGTAGCCATTGGATTTTAATGAGGTTGAAGTACTAAGATTCACTTAGTCATGTGACTAATGAACCTCCTAGTCACCTGATCTTAGCCCTTTATCCAATTATGTGCGGCTTTCAGCAAAACCTCTAGTCTACACAAGCAAAACAATGGAAAGTAGGGATGACAATGGGGCGGGTTTGCCTAAATCATTCTCATTCTCGCTTTCAAATATCCAAACCCGTATCTGCATCATACCCTTGCGGGGAAGGTTTTGCAAACTCATCTTCATACTCATGGTTTTCGAGTACCCGTGGGTAATACCTGTCCCGTACATCCATGATCCAACATGGTAATACCTAAAATTTTACGTGTAAATTTTCAATTATAATACTAAACGCACATACTATATCATATGAAGTCGACAAAGATACATTTGTTTTTAATATGACTCAAAGTATTTTATCTTAAAACAGCCATTTATCCATAAGATAGAGTACAAAGTGATCCAGATCTTATTCTCTGACTCTGAATACATCTACTAAGTAATAACTAACAAACATAATTGTATCAACACAAGGGGAAAAGTGAAGAGTTAAGGAAAAGGAATTTAATTTTAATTAGGGTGGCCACTTATTTGTATTTTTACTATTTATTATTTTGAGTTACCCTTACTATTATTGATAGGTTACAATTTGATCCGTATATTTTTTTTTATATTTTTTATATGTGAAGAAATACTCTTGTTGGGGCGGGTATTGATAATAAACGTAAAAGACTGAAACCATACATGCCTCATACCCATCAAACATTTTACAAATTTTACTCATACCCGCCTCTTACCCAGTCAATGCGGGATTTCGAACGATTGAGTTAGAGAGGATCGGATACTCGCAATCATCTACAAAAGATATAAAGCCAAAACAAGGGTTGGCTTTGGAAGGATTTGAATTTCCAGCCTCCAAAGGCTTTCACGGAAGAGCAACCAGGTAAATGTACCCAATTAATTGATACGGCTGTGTTTCACATTGGTTCCTTCCGCTGGAGCTAAGCTAACAGACAATCCAGTGGGCCAAGCTTGGAGGGCCGGAGATTGGGCCTAATCTCTCGTGGCTGCAGCAGCTCTACTTCACAATAATTGAAACTTGCCATTTCGCAATCGTCCCTGCAACTTGATCTTAGTCTGGATTGAATGGGCCAATTAAAATGTTGTTTGTTAGTTCTTTTTCCTCCAAATGTCAGATTACATGATTTATTTAATTGTGCATTGACCGACTGATGAGTCAAATTATAGTTTACATTGTTGGTTACATTTGGTGGATAAGCCTAGATAGTTTGACAATCCCACGTATCTAATGTACAATACCAAAAATTTATTGTAAGAATTCATGTAATAGTGTTAGAAATTAGAATATTTTTTATGTTAAAAATGGTTTTATTAGGCACATACTAAATGTTAAATATTTATTTTTATCAGGACATGTCCCTGGCAATCGAATCTGGGGGGTGAGATTATATGATATTTGTGCCAAAATAAGAAAATTAATCTGCAAAACATTTAATTTGAAAATCACTGAGCTCAATACTCTATGGATCATTTTTATGAATTTCTTATCAATCTTACATTCATCAAACAAAAAATTATTATTATATTATATAATCAAACTATTCAAATTAAAAGTATGTCATCTTAAAATTAAGTGAAATTTTTTCAATTTGGCTTCATAGATAAAATCTTACTTATGTGTTTTTCAGGTCGGATTTCATTGTTTTCATCATTGTCCTAAAATGTCTATTTGTTCATAAAATTGGTTTCATTAGATTAGCAGAATTTCATATTTGATTGTTGATTTAGACTGATCTAGAAATATTTTATGAATTTAGTTAGACCAAGGTATACGTTAGTTTCATTACTTATATACAAGGTTGTCAACCCGCGGGTTGACCCGGACCTGGTTGAGCTAGTGAGTCAAGAGTTAACGGGTCACCAGTTTTAGCCTGGAAATATAGAAAGAGTAATTATATTGTACTTATCCTGATAAATTACATAAAATCTCATCTAACATATGAGTAATAACATATAACATTACACCAAAGTAACATGTCGTACTTAGATCCAACATATAGTGAAAATTCACACACTTATATAACATCAATATTTAAATATTCAACTAAGGATTCCAAAAATTGAGTTAGGCGAAAAGAAAAAAACCAAAGGATAAAATTACACAATTTGACCTCCAACCCGGTACCTTGTAGCGGTCGACCCGGTGGGTGCGTGAGACCCATTTGTCTCACTGGGTCAGGGTCAAAGTGGGTCAACCCGTGGATCGACCCGCGGGTTGACAACCTTGCTTATATATCTAGGGATGAGATTAGTTGGAGTTCATCAAAATGCATCGAACGGTCAGATCACATGGAGTATACCAGTCATTACCATATATATATGGGTGGTTATATATTATCTTGGGTAAAATCAAATGTATGACATACCTTGAGTAAAAAAATCATATCTAGACCTTGAATTAAACGGAGTTTTGCATTTTGTACTATTTTCAAACCTTTAAAGATAAAAATCTAAGTCTTGATTCTAAAAATCTCATATATAATTTTTTTTTATCTTTGTAAATTGTAAACATACACTAAGCGAATAAATATGTTTTTATCTCTGTTAGACTTTTAGTAATTAGTTTATTCACAAGCTATCAAAAAACTTTGCTCTGTCGAGAAAGCGACTATCTGTTCGCCAGACTTCAGGTGCTATGATTCACACTGTCGATTGTGAATGGAAAAGAAGCATTTCGAACGCAAAATTGGAGAATGAATTGGGATGTTTCTAGGTTTTTCTCGATTCCAGGTAGTGGGAAGAAAGAGGAAGGGAAAGGGGGAGAGTGGTGAGATACAGAGTTCAGAGAGATGGAAGAACAAACGGAAAAAGAAAATGAAGGCAAAAGGAGAGTGGAGGGCGCATTTAAAAGAGGAGGGGGGGGGGGGGGATGAGGTTGTGTGAAATAATTATCCCTCTACTTTGTTTAGAGGATATTGGTGGCTCTCTTCTGTTGAGTTTTGTTTTTTTTATGGTTTAGTTTTGATTATTTAGGAGAAGACATTTGGCTGATTTTTTTGCATTTTAATTTAAAATCCAAGATAAATATAACGTTTGGTTTATTTTTTTCCTTAATGTGATCATTGTAATTTCTCAGATTTAAGAGGTATTTTATTAGTTCAATACTTTAGTGGTTTTTTATTTAAAGCTTGAATTGACAAATCGTATCGTACGACAGTTCGACCAGAAAAACCTTATACCATAGGCTAAATCGGTAGGTGATATTTAGCAATATGAAATGGTTAAACCACGATTAAAGTATTATTTATGTATAAAATACTCTACAATGATTTTTTTATACGATTTTACAATCCTTGATCCAACCAATTCTTTTACACTGGTGGAAACAATAGTTAGGGGTGATAGTCGGTTCGGTTACGGTTTAACCGAACCGACGGGTCGGTTACCCGACACCAATAAAGAGCCAAATCCCCCCACCGACACCGACGCCGATATGATTATCGGTTATCCGACACCGACACCGACAAAGTACAATCGGTTGATCGGTTTCCCGAAACCGAGTGCATCCACCCTCTCGAGTCTTCTCTGCTCATCCTTCTCTCTCCATTCTGCGCCTCCAGGCTCCACCCAATACTTCTCCTCACCTGCGATGAACATGCACGGAGCAGAAGTTGGATCTGTCCGGATTTCTGGATCCGACTGCCGAATCTCGCCGCCGAATCGCGTTGTGGATGGCGGAGAAGGATCTGCTTCTGCCAAATCGCCAAGGAGAAACGGAGGAACACAGGAGCTAGAGGAAGAAGGACTGAGGGATGGATCTGCTTCCACTGTTCTGGATCGTGCTTCGACAAGAAAGGAGAGGGGGAAATCGCCGGTCAAAGTTCTCGTTCGTCGCCACCACGACCCTCGCCGTCAAATCTTTCCGCCAAATCTCACCATTAGGAGGGATAGAGGAACACAAGAGTATGAGGAAGAAGGGAATCACACCGAGGAAGGTGAGATTGAAGGGATTTGGAGAGTGACGAGTGAAGAAGGAGAGGTTTGGAGTTCAGGGAGAGGTAATGAGGGGTGATGGTGAGAGCAGAGAGGGAGAGTCTCTAGAGGTTTGCGGTTTTGGCGGTGCACCGAGATTATATCGGTGTTGCAACCGTCGGTTGCCGGTTAGCAAAAATCCCCCAAACAGCCAACCTAAGCCGACACCGAATCAATATTTTCGGTTATCGGTTCGGTGAATAACCGCGATTTTCAGTTCGGGCTTCGGTTTAACCGAAAAACCACCAACCGATTAACACCCCTAACAATAGTTATAAGGCACATTTTGAACTAACTATTGCAAAAAAGCATAAGACAGTTAGCGATAATAAGAATATGCGATCTCATTCAACCCAAATTACACTTTGCAATTTCTATCTATTTAAAATAAATATATGCTACTAATACCCTCGCTCATTCATCAACTTAATGAGTAACATATATTTCATGTCATATGATTTCCATTTATTGCATTTATTTCATGAAAAAATATTTGTTGCATGAAAACCACTACATTGTTATTAGACATGTCTGCAATCTTAGAATAATTTGGAAAGTTCGTACACAACACATTGTCCAACTAACTATTAGTGACAACTTAGCATTATGGCTGGCTATTTGGTGCGGGTTTTTTGGTTTTACCCGAAACCGGATCGTATAACCCGGACCGAGATCGAACCGGGACCGAATAGTAAACAATCCAATCAAATCTTTGGGCTTAGATTTGAGGTAAAAAACCGTTCAGGACCGGATCGAAAACTGGATAAAGACCGGATAAGAGAGCTCAACACCAAAAACTTAAGGGTAATTTGCATAAACGGTCACAAACCTTTGCACTTAGTACAAAACTTAACCAACTCCTCACCCTTTCAGGCCTTAGGCCACTCAAATCCCCACAAGCTCAATATAAAATCAAGACCGAATTGGGACCGGATTGTATCCAATCCAATCTTTGGTCCTTATATTTTCAAAAAGACCGGATTGGACCGAATCAATTTGGGCCACTTTAACCGGACCGGACCGTATAGCCACCCCTACTTAGCATCATGTCCTATATATTTCAAATCAAACAATTTCAAATTCATTACCAAAGGTGTTGTAAAAAAGAATGCTCTTTATTGGGAATAAACTTCAAGGACATACTGAATTATATGAGAGACATTTTCTTTCATCCTCAAGGTTGATTATGTATGTATTATGGGAAACAACTCTAATATTCACCTATATGGTTTAATTAAGTAATGAATGACAATTAGTTATATTTATTTCTTGTTTCATTCAATAAATATATGTAATGGTTATATCATATTTATTTCTCTTTTCGTGGAGGTCTAAACACATTATGCATAGTTGGATCACTTTCAAAAATGTTATGAGGATAACTAAGGTAAAAAACACTCATTTCATGCATTTCAAATAATCTGTTATATCCATTATTATATATCATATTGCTCGACAAACTCTTCCGGCCAATGGGTCGGGCCCGGTGCTAGTTGCCATTAGAAGGAAGAACATAGTGGCCTCTCGAAAGCAGTTATTTACTTATTAATAATAATAATAATAATAATAATAATTAATTATTATTATTATTATTATTATTATATAATTAACCCGCAAGTTATCTTCTAATATGTTTACTGTTCTTAACGAAAAAAGCGGTGACCCTTGAGTCCTTGGAGAAACACTGTTCACTGGCCATTTAATTTGTTTTTTAATTCAAGTTCAAACCTACAGCCGGCTGTATGCCAAAAAAATAAGAAATCATGTGGGAAGGGTTTTCTTTCTAATTGGCAGGTTCTTGCATTTGCCTTCGTGCCAAATTCTATCCCACTGATGTAGTAATCTATCTAATTGAATTTTTGACATGCAGTTGCATAAGTAACTAATTTCATTATTATCAACTATAATATTCACCATGTCAACTATAAAAAAGAACTATAATATTCACCATATCATCAATTTACATTAAACAAATGTTTTCGTATTTACATTACACAAATGTTCCGTAAGATAAGTTTATAACTTAATTTTTTTTATCTCCTACATCCAATTAATTATACGTTAGCTAACTTTGACATATCAGTTTAATCATACGTTACAATCTAAAATTTTATTTTATTATTAGGCCACACATTATAAATATTTATATAACAACGTTCTATAACCATTTTTATCTCCTACATCCAATTTTACCATAAGTTCACGATTAGTTAACTTTGACATAATAGTATATATGTTACTTTCTAAAATTTTATTTGATTATTAGACCATATATCATCAGTTACACTACCCAAAGAGCCCGTATGGTAAGATAAGTTTATAACTTAATTTTTTTTATCTCCTACATCCAATTAATTATACGTAAGCTAACTTTGACATATCAGTTTAATCATACGTTACAATCTAAAATTTTATTTTATTATTAGGCCACACATTATAAATATTTATATAACAACGTTCTATAACCATTTTTATCTCCTACATCCAATTTTACCATAAGTTCACGATTAGTTAACTTTGACATAATAGTATATATGTTACTTTCTAAAATTTTATTTGATTATTAGACCATATATCATCAGTTACACTACCCAAAGAGCCCGTATGGTAAGTTAACTTCGATATAATAGTTTAATCAAACGTGATACTTTACATAACTTGATTTTATTATTAAACCTCACATTACAAAATGTATCACTTCAACAAAATGTAATATGATATGTATTTCGTAATGAATAATACATTAAATAAAACTTAAGGAGGGATAGTCATTTATTAAGTATCAACGAAAAATATATTTTTACATAACACTGTCTTATAAAAGTTACGTAAATTATAAATACATTACACAAAACTTATGAATAAATAGTTGATTCTTATGTATCAAAAAAATTATTCTATTATTAGGCCACATATATCAGTTTACACTACCCAAAGAGTCCGTACAGTAAGTTAACGTCGATATAATAGTTTAATCAAACGTGATACTTTTCATAACTTGATTTTATTATTAAACCTCACATTACAAAATAATTCTTATGTATCACTTAAATAATAGGTCATATGATATGTATTTAGTAATGATTACGACATTACATAAAACTTATGGAGGGGATAGTCATTTATATGTATCAATGAAATAAATATTACCGGATATTTACATAACACTGTGTTATAAAAGTTACGTAAATTACAAATACATTACACAGAACTTAAGGATAAATAGTTAATTTTTATGTATCAGTTACAGAAAACGATATATGATACGACTTTCATAATGATTAAGACATTACGTATAACTTACGATTGAATAGTCATTTCTTATGTATCGATTGAAAGTTATGAATTAAGCAAGTCTAATACTTTTTTTAACTTAAGTCTTCTGTACTATAAGTTTTATTGAGAAAAAAATATTATTTATCAAACTTATCATCAAATTGCATTACACCAAAGTTCTATAACATTAGTTATTTTTCACATAACAATTTAAAATGTGTTACTTTTTATAACTTAATTCTTTTATTATTAATTAAAATTTCTTTACTATTAACTAAAATATTAATTTCCCTTAAAAAGGGTTTCATTAGGTGATTAACTTTTAGATAATAGTTTAATCCGATATGATATTTTTTATAACTTAATTTGGTTATTAGACCACACATTACGAAAATTTATATAACATCGTTCAATAACAGCTACGTTAATGTGATACATTAGGTAAATATTTTAGAGGAATGATTATTTCTTATGCAATTGAGCAAGCCTATTGCATAATTTTTACTGTCGATAAGAGTGTGAAATGGTTTGGTCCATACTGAACCATATCGTATCAAACCCCTACAAAAACACATATTGCTTGATCCAATGAATTTTATGAAAACTGAAAAGATCGATCAAATTGACACTTTAAACAAATCAAACGGGATAAAATGCAATGTTGTTTCGATACTTGGTTTGAAGATGTCTTTCGTTGTTGGACCAAAATTCTCATGAATTTGATTCGGTTTGGACTGTTGCACACCCTAACCGCCGCAAAAAGCGGACCATAAAACTAGTATAAATATACACTTCAATGCATCTATACAAAACTGGGACGGATTTTCTCTCCTCTTTCTTTTAACTGGTATACATATATAGCTCTAGTTATATAAATTACTATTCTACTTTGATAACCTCTATGCAATTATTGAAAACAAAAACTAACCAGATAACTTAAGCCAACGGCAAACAATTATGGCTCACATCGGCCTTCCCTTCCTGCTACTGGAGGAGGAATCCTGCACAATCTCATGCTTTCATGATGTAAAGCTTTGCTTCCCGATAAGTGAGAACCAGAGCTTCTGGCAGCTGATATCCAGTTAGATTGGGTACGCAACTTTATTTTAGCGGCACGAGGAGGATGACTATGATCAAAAGGGCATACTTGCGGTAAGGCGTCAACCACGTTTGTCATGCTTTATCACGGGAACAAGATGGATGAGAATGTTCATGGGCTTCGGCCTGAGTAGAGCATGCATGTTCAATTTGATTTGCTACTAACGGACGCCAAGGGAGGATGCTGCCTCTAAAGACCCTCCTTCATATCTTCGAATTAAGGTGCTTGCCCTTGAACTTCAAACCCTTCCGGGAAATCCTCAAACGAAGGTGAAGATCCGCTGGAAGAATCGCTCTCAATCTCAAATGGAGTTTCTCGCGGAGATGATGGAATTGAGTCTTGCTGTTGCCCAGACCCTGGAGACCAGAAATACGAGACAATGTTAAGTACTTATGAAGGCAAATACACAAAAACCCGTTCGAAAAACCTTACATAGATACTTGAGAAAAAAAGCATGGCACCAACCTTTTTTCGACCTGAATTTCTTAGTGTGTCTCCTTATAAGCCTCTTTGCTTTGGTTATGGTGAGCTGTCGAGCATAGGGGGAGAATTCAGCGTCACTCTCGCTCCAGTCACCCTGGAATTCGTTCTCGTCACCTCTCATTGTCCGCAGCACAAAAGCCTTTGCCTTGCGGCGTTGTGTGCTGAAGAGACCCTTCATGGAAGTCACAAATCCATCACCTGCTGCTGCTCCATCGGCTGGACGTTTTAAGAAGTTAGGGTACTGATCCGGTTTCCCTGCCTGACCTTCATTATCACTGAGATTAAGGTCGCTGTCCGGGACAGCTGGAGGAGCAATAGGCTCTTTCTGGCCATGTCCCTTGTCCTTGAATTTCTTTCCCTGAACAATTTAAAACAGCACAGAAGATTCATTCAAAACTTTCCAGTTAGGATCGGGATCAAACTACAAAGTACACAAGGAAAATTTCCTCCAATGGATTTCAAGCACTGTACAGAGCACATACAAAAACAGACCTTGAAAACCAGAATCACGGAGAACGCATAACATTTGAACTCCTATTTTTTCTAGAATAAAATGGAGGGTGGGACAACATATCACACAAGTGGTACAAGGATCAATAATTCAAGCTTTGGTTATGTATTATTGTTGGTTGTGCTGAAACTGACTTTTTTATTCACATTTGGTTTTGTATTCTTACTCATATATTCCGCTCGAAACCAACTTTCGTATTTGGTTATGCATTTTTACTCATCTTTCTCACTTGAGGTCTAATCGAAAGTTAACTACAAAATATCTCACTCTCAATCCAAAAGTATGAAAGCGCATCGAAACCGATGAAATCACATGAGACCGACTTTCGTATTTGGTTTTACATTTTTACTCACCTCTCTCGCTCGAGGTTTAGTAGAAAATTAAAGATGAAATCTCTCACTCTCAATCAAAGAGTCGAAAGTGGCATCGGAATCAATGAAATCGCTCGAGACCGACTTTCGTACTTGGTTATGCATTTTTACTCATTGATTCAGTTTAATTCAGAACTTCAGTGGCAGGGAGTGCCAATTATTACAAATCTCTCATACAACATCTTAATGATTTTTCTTGTCATTCTTGAGTTATATAGTATGAGTTAATTTTCCTAATTCTTTCATATGACACATTTATCGTGTTATTTTCCACTTGCCGCGAAGCGTAAACAAGTAGGCATATCTACTTGATATATAAAAAAATTTGGTTAGGGTGTTACTATTGATTAAATGATTTTTTCATAATTATTATCAACTTTATGAGCATTATCTCGAGAGGCTACACATATTACATCATTTCTTCTATTTCTTTAAGCATATCAATTTTTGTTTTATTTCAAAAAAAGTTAGGTATTTCCTTTTTCTTTTATTTCTTTTTCCTTTTTTTTTCATTGCTTTTAGTCACATATGAAACTTTTAATGGTCTATTTTTTATTATTTTATTTATGTTGGGCTAAAATCAACATCTTTTTCGTACTTAGTTTTGCACAATTACTCATCTCTCTCGCTCAAACTCCAATAGAAAGACAACACGGAATCTCTCATCCAATTGAACATGAAGAAGGCGGTATCACGGAAATCTCTCATCCAGTGGAACATGACGAAGGTGGCATTGAAACCGATGGACCTATATGTCATGTTTTTAGTTCTTTTCCTTGGATATTTTTTCTATATTCTTTCTTTTTCTTTATTTTTCATCAGAAGACATGAGTCCTAAGTTACTTCTAAGTTCAGTTTTTTGTTTCTTGGACTGAAAAATACGCGTAATCATGTGTCATGTAGAAATTTTGTAAATTCTCTAAGTAGTAGTTGTAGAACTCCAATTGAACAACTTCTTACTTAATAATGTGTAGATCGTCCTCTTTTGATCTATAACATCGTTGACCAGCGAGTGCAAATTTCTATAGAGTTCTCCACCAATATTTTTGTGACTTTTGTTTGTTGGTTTTGTAGTTGTCTTATGAGTTACATTTAGCTAATTTTTCCACATATTTATGGTGTCGTCTTTCACTCACCCGCGAAGCAAGCAAGCCTATCTAGTTGTATTAAAAATTGCCAGAGCCCAAATAATTTATTTGTGCAATGATATAGAAGAGGTGAGCACCTGCATTCCAGTCACGGATTTCAGAGTTCCCCAGACAACATGCTTCTTAACTCGAGAGAACAACCTCCTCCAAGTTCCAGTGAACTCAACACGGTGAAACGTATCCATCAGCAGCTTAAGCTCATGTAGATTAAATCTTGAGCTTTCATATGTGATTTGGAGCTCAACCTAGGGTATAGTAGATGAACTCAGTTCAATATATTAATCCATACAAGAAGGGGGAATTCAAATAATAGAAAACAGGGTTAGATAAACTAGATAACAAACCTGACTGATCTTGATATTCTGGAATTCCATCACTTTACGAGGACGAGATCTCTTTTCATCTTGGGTCTTCACCACCTTCTTCTCTTCTTGAGATGGCCGGCCAGACTTTACAATAGCCTTCGGATCTTTTGACTTATTTTTATCATCTGCTGCTTCGATCGCAAGAGGCTCATTTTTTGCAGAAGAAACGCTGGATCCATGAGCTTGCAAAAGCTCATTTGCAACAGTTTCAGCAACAGTTTCCTCCCATGTTCTGTCAAAAGAAGAAGTCCTCCTCAGCATGTTGCCAGTGCTGCCAGTCAACTTGGATAAAATATCAGGTTCCTTCCCTCCATGGCTGGACGTCGACGGAGCTTCACTGGTTAACATGCCCTTCTTAAGACGTCTTGCAGCAGCAGTAGTTGAAACTTTCCAGACTTCCTGCACCCCCGAAATGTGGACAAACAGTTTCATTATGAGTGCTTTCTTGAGTATTGTTCTACCATGTTAATGCAGCTTTTCGCTCATCAAATTGAGAAAGCAATTATCCAACTAACCTGCCGGCGTTGTGAATCTTGCTCTTCTTCGGGAAAGAAATAAGTCCACATCATTCTGTACATAGTCTCTGTCAAGTGAATTTTCAAAGGATATATCTCCACCTGCAGCAAGATAAAGATTTGTTTAAACAGGTGCCAGCCAGGCAGATTGCAACCTAACCTTCTTAATCTAAAGAAATAACTCTCCAACAAACAGGACAGACTAAAGTTCGCCATTTAGCCTGTCTCATAAAATATAACAAATTATCAACTTGCGGAGAAAACATACATGGCCAAAAAATGTTCTTCACATAAGAAATGTCATGCCAAATCATCCGGATAGAAATAGAAATTGTGTTTATCCATGGTGGTTTACTTGTTAAGTAGTTTTTCAACAGAATAATATTTTCCAAGACAATCACAGTTCTCCATCACAAGACATGTTGAATCAATTGTCTGTAGTTCCTCCTGTTTAGAATGTTACTGGGGCATCTAAAGGGAAAAGGACACTCATAACATAATGGCGGGTCTTGAATCAATATAGTCTGTTAAACAGCAGAAAAGTTTATTGCTAGGATATCTCTGCTAATTTTTGCTATGATCATCACTCTCCTACGGCTTTTCACCTCCCCTTTATCCCTCTGCAATCACGCTCTCCAAGCTTTGAGTCACATCCTCAATTCAATTGTGAAGGAACCATAAAGTTATCATACTTCTCATCCATTGCACTGCTCACTCTTATGCCAATGGCTAATTGGTATTTGACCACCAATATAAATTGTGTTATGTTATACATTGTCAACTTCAGTAGTTGCAGCCCACTCAACAGAATGATGCAAAACCCACGATAAAAGGAAACTTGAGGATAAAAGAAAAACAAAGAGAACCAAATTACCTGGAAAAGTTCAATACGAGAATTCCCATCCTTTGGTGTTCCTTGTTTGGCATCCACACGCAGCATGACTTTTCTGCAAGCACATAGACATAATAGAGCTTCTTGAGGAATGAATACAAATTAAAGCGAAGGGTCTTAAGTTGTGCAGTTTGCAGCATGTGTTTCACAGAATTTGTATATAATAGCTCTCATGCTCATTTTAAAAGCAGGCAACCCACAACTTCCACATGTGCCTAGTACCGTAATTTGTTAAAGCTACCTAAATTCATTACCTCTCTACTTACATGAAAATGACATCCTATGCAAACAAATTATGTTTTTAGGTTTGTCATTTGCACAACCAATTATCACAAGACAATTCAGCCTCCTATTTCAGATTCAAAACCAACTGAAAACAAATTGGATTTTTCGGTTTGTCATTTGCACAACCAATTATCACAAGATAATGCAGTATGCCCCTTTACTCATCATGAATGAAAGACATCTGAAACCCACAAGTCAATTCCCCTACGCCCGATCACCAACAACTTACAGAAAAGATTCACAAGAAGCTCATTCGAGTTAACACCACAATCAGATGTTCAGTTCAAAATCAAACCAACATCTGTGACAGGTTCTTACATTCGCAGGAAGGCTTAGAAATAATTTTCATACGCTCCACTTGAACTTGCTACAATACATAACACAAATACAGTGTTTTATTGTGTTGTTATTAATAACAATGCATCCCTCCACGACATCCACCGCCAAGATCCTTGTATGTACAGCATGAACTATAGAAAACTACACCCTTACTAACAAATAATTGGATCAAAGAAGCACTTACACTATCAATGAAGATATCATCAGAAAATAAGAAAGAACAAGGCAAGCATGCCTATAATATCCAGCAGTACTTACTTTCCCCAATCTGGTGGAGGATTCCATGGGGACAAAACCATATCAGACTTTGTGTTGGGGAGACAGTTCCTCACAACAACCACCTTGGTTGTAAATAGAGCAACACCAACATCCTTGTAGTCCCGATCAAAATCAAAAATCTGGAAGAGGGAAAAAAGGGAGGAAGATATATGAAGAAACATGTTGGAGCTTGCCAACGACTAGAAAAGAGACAATATAGAACAAAACCATCAACAATGCAAAGCAGTGACTTACAACAGCACATCAAAGTACTTGTACCGATGAGGATTGCCACTATTTGTCACCATATATTTCGAAAGAGGAGAAAGATACATTTAAAGACAACGGAAGTAGAAAACTACTATTGTAACTCAAAGTGTCAGAAATTAAAAGACTAATTTAGTGATGATCATAATTCACTCATGCAGGCACATCAGAGGAGCTTTTGAAGCACAAAAGAGTTAATAATTGTGTATTGCTTACTTCAACCCTGAAGATAATCATTCTAAAAGTAAGACTAACTTAGTAATATTTCACACGACTGCAAGAATAAAATAGGAGTGAGGAGCTACAAGGGGAAGCAAATACTTAAGAACATTCACTCACCATATCATTTATCTCAGCCTCTGCAAAAGGTTTGCCATCTATAAGCATGCTCCACACAACTTTATTAATCTGCAAAGATATTCGCATAGCATAGGATGGACTCTTATTCTTCTCCTTCTCCATCAACCGCAACTGTGCAGCTTTTTGTAGAGCCACTCTTAATGCTGAAGATGCTTCTTTACGGGACTTTTTTGCATTAATGACCTCTCTCTTCAGACCTTGTACCTGAAAAAGTAAAGTTTACTATAGATAAGATACAATTGACAGTATAAAAAACAAGGAGCAAAAGAAGAGTAATAGATATTACAGAAGACAGACCATGGAGCATAAAAATAAAATGGCAATTACACCAGATGCAGATCACTGATCATTAAAGCTTGTTAGTTGATGCAACCCAATGGTACTGCAGCTGCCATTTAGTCCTTTTCTTATGTGCAAGAGTAATTTCCTTTCCTCTTCATTTATGAAAGGAAAGAGAAGTAATACCAATTGCAAGTTTGAGGCTTCTTACCAAAGCAGATCTTCCACCACTTATCATCCAGAAGTCATCTTCTGTTCTGGCGGATGAATCTGGAGATGTGCCACAATCTAGAGAAAGTGACCTGATGTCATCAAAGAACACTTTCAGCACCTGCTCTGCTCTTTCGAAGTCAATTCTTGCAAGTTCAACCTCTTCAACCCCATCCGGAACAACCTCGTCTGCTTCCTCTTCCATGTCTTCCTCATCTTCAGTAGGAAGTGACAGACTATTCTTTTTAGGCCTGAATCATGCATGTTACAAAGTCATTACATCTGTCACAAATCATGTTGTGAAAATCTTGGCTTGGCATGAAAAAAACATTCTAGCATAGTTAGACAACCACAAAAATGTACATCAATGTGAGTGAGAATAAGGAACTACGCGTATCAGAACTGCCTGCAGCACAATTGAACCGGAAAATTACCAATTGAAAAGAGGTACCCCAGCCACAACACATCCATTTATCACCCCAGAACTAAATACAGCATTTCCAGATCATCTAAAGATTCTCCTTAAAATAAATGGAAGTTTAAAGGAAATTTTCAATGCTAGAAGTCTGACATCCATGGACAAAACCAATATTGAAGACTAAGTTCTAATCTAATTTTTGAAACCAAAGAAAACGGAGCAACAAGTACGTAACTATAATATGAAACACTCACTTTGGTAGCCGTGCAAAGAGGAGATTTGTCAAGACGTCCAGCATGACTTGAAATTGTCGAGACGTCATTGTTGCTGTTATGTTATGAGTATTGAATGTAAGCTCTTTCAATGGTTTGACCTGCACAGAACCAAAGACACAACAGGAGCTAATTAGGTAAAACATGTAGCAGTTGGATGATCAACCACAATAAATACAAGATAGGTTTTTCTAGAGAGCACTCTTACCTTTAACTCTGGAGTCCCTCCTTTGTGTCTTGTATACCTGAAATACATATCACAAGGCATAAAAACTCTTTCTAGCAGAGCGCCAGTGCGCTTTACTTTTGGGGAACTTCTACGGATTTTCGGAAGCCACTGGAGTCCAGCCCCTGGATCAACATCAGTTGGCGCAACATGAGCCTGAACATGTTCTAACATAACTGACAATTCCATTCGCTTCCATGTCATCTCAGGTACAGTTTCTGGAAGTTGCACATCTCCTGTTCCTAATGCCTGCTCAATAATCTCATGTCCAACTTGGAGGACTGAATGAAACGACCGAGCTAAAACACGACCACTAACAGCAGCAAGTAGAAACCTACCCTGGTGTACCAAAAGAAAAACAGAATGAGCATTCTCCAGATGTTTCTTACACAATAGAGAAACTTTGTCCCATAAATATGATCATTATACTATTATAGAAATCTGAACAGGATTCTGGCTTGCTCTCAAATAATCAAACAAAGCGTACACGAGTAAATTAGAAAAAGAAAACTATCATATGGTACAAATTAAAGGAAAAGTGCACAAAGATTTTGGCAACATGCTTTATCGACAGATTAAGTGGGGAAGTCCCAAAGAAAATTAGCAGTAGCAGTCATAACATTTGCATGAATCGCATGATATTGGTGGAGGGAAATTAGAACAGAATAATTACTAGAAAGGTAAAGCCATGAAGAGCAAATGAAAAAGTCATAGCCACAACTGTTGCTACTACACAAACTCTAATAGAAAAATAAAACTATCATATGGTACAAATTAAAGGAAAAGTGCACAAAGATTTTGGCAACATGCTTTCTCGACAGATTAAGTGGGGAAGTACCAAAGAAAATTAGCAGTAGCAGTCATAACATTTGCATGAATCGCATGATATTGGTGGAGGGAAATTAGAACAGAATAATTACTAGAAAGGTAAAGCCATGAAGAGCAAATGAAAAAGTCATAGCCACAACTGTTGCTACTACACAAACTCTAAGCAAGGGTTTTTCAACTTACATTTGCCTCTTCAGAATGAAGATTGAATTGTGGCTCAATCACATTCACCATGAAATGACGAGTTCCTTCTCCCTCGGTCTCGTCCTTGCTAGCATTTGCTGATGATGACAAGGAAAAAAAGGAGACTCAGCAAACAAAAAGAGAGAAAAATGAATCAGAAGACAATAAGTTCAGGGACACTCAAGACACACCAATAGCAGGAAATGAGAAATTCTCTAATTTAATTGGATTTGAAGGAGGTGAAGTAGATCCTGATGTCTCCACGGGTTCAGGTTCAGGGATGGAATGTTCATTTTGACTAGTAGGTGGGGTCTGAGAGGTATCATCTTGAGATACTTCAGCTTTGGCAGGTGCTTGGCTTTCCTCAAGCAATTTCCTCTGTGCATACTGCCGAGATGGAGAAGGCTTAGGGGGTGCAAATGCTTTACCAAGTCCACCAGCAAAAGACCAAACAGCATCCCTATTTTCGAGATTCCATAAAATCTTGAGACCATAAACAAAAATACGCTGACAATTGTCAGCTATTATAACATTATAACCATCATCATCACTATGATCAGAGCGTTCATCACTATCACTGCCATGATCAAATTCAGATCTCACATATGTCAACTCAGCATTTCTTCTTCCAGCCTCTTGCCAAGCCAATAGTTTTGACGCATCAGCTTTTGGTGACTGCCTTCTGATAGTAAAATACGCACAGGATAAAAGAAAGCCAGCATCTCGGTGCTTCTCAGTGCAACTAGTCATATTATTGTGCTTTTCACTTGGAACTCTTTCCATAGTCGAAGTTTGAGAATTTTTCTTGTTCGCCTGTATAACTTTTTCAACACTGGTTGAATCTTCTCTATTTATGACAGCCTTAGGAACATGGAGATCAACTCCCATGTAGACGAGATCAAGAGGGCCACGAATGCTTTCAAAAGTGAACTTTTGCTTACCCCGACCGTAACAGGCTTCATATTTCACCTTCGACATATTAAATGTGAGTCCTTTTGCTGGATCATCATCATGCATTGGACGATTCTTTATGCAAGTAGGTGAAGCATCTATACGAAGGTAGAATTCCGTCATGACCTTGTCTAGTGATAAATTACCAGACCGCACAATTCTTGGAACACCATACCGAGGCCAACGGGAGAAGGTACGTATCTTATTAGGTGGAAGATAGTTCAAATTCCAGAACTTAATCAGCCATGCCAGGTCATGAGCCCCAACAGTCAACGTGGGCGGAACATATGAAACATTATCAGGCTTCAGAGGGAGATTGGGAACAGCACCATCACTTTTACTGTTGCCCGTGGAAGAAGATGATTCATTTGAGCAAGGAAGTGGTGGTCTAAGAGCGAAGTTCCAACGTAAGGCCAATGACGTAGATCGAAAAGGATCAAAGACAAATTCACGAGGTTTTCCTTCAATAGGGACTGCAAATAGATAATGATTCATCGGGGTGCCAGAGTCACATTCCCATTCCATTGTCACTTCAAGGGTAAACGTTGGGGCTTCAAGTAATGCTTGAGATACACCAGAAGGAAGTTTGAAGCCACACCTGTGGGCCAAATTATCTAAACTGCTCATGAAAACCTTGAAATCCTTGGTGGACATAAACACACGCCCATCTGACTGCTGAATCTCCATGAAACCTGATATTATTTGAGCTTTGTCGAGCTTTTCATAAGGATCAGTGGTACCAAGAACATGCCACAGAGTTTCAGAAAAGGACAAGGTGATCTGTCCATGAATGTAGTTCCTCATATCATCCCACCAAGGTAGGCTACGCTCCTTTTTTGGAGGTACAACTAATGGACCTGGATTTCTGACACTAAGGTTAGCCCTGCGAAGTGCCACAGTAAAAGCATAGCTAACATCCGCAAACGGTGGCTCATAGCCAACTCCATAAGATATTTCTCCTTTCTGAAAATGCAATGGCAAATCGAAGTATGATTTCATCGGAGGAGTAGTACCAGTAGCTGAACGGAGCATGCAAACCTTTCTCCATCTCCCTATAAAGACATCTTGTTGCATTTGGGGCTGGAAGGGTGTGGCCTAATTAAAAAAGATAACAGTCATGTTCAAGAACAGTGTTATTGATATGCAAATAGCGCGGAATTTCACAGAAAAATGTGGAGCAGATGGTTTACGATGTCAGTATTATGTATCACAGGTGATCCTTGACATAAAAGGATAGCATAAATCATTCTACCTGAGACTGACAGACAGAGCGTACATAATGATGTAACAATAGAGCACCAGTTTACCTTACTTGTAGAAACCAAACATTCCATGCATCAATATCCTATCTGATTGATAAATTTTGTACGAGACTAGCAGAAGCATAAACTTTCAGTTTGTTTCAAGTGTCCGTTTATACGAAACATAGTTCTGAACAAAAGAAATAGGGTACTCGCACTATGCAGCTTGCCCACAAAAATAGTTGTTCTGTGAATGAAGTACAAGGGAAATAGTTGACGATTACCACATTTATGTTAGATTTGTATGTACTTTAATTTAAAACAAAAATCATCTTTCAGGCAAGTCTGTCTCTCAGCTCTAATATACCACAGATTTTATGGGTCGTTCGGAATCTGTGATGTCAAATTATGTATTTGGAGAATGTATGTTTTCCAGACAATACAACTAACCTTACTTATACAAGTTGCTTTCTTCATTTTTCCTCCCAACCACACTTTCCAGTTCATTATTTTCTTCCTATTCCGAATACACATATTTTCAAATACGTACACGCAAGAATCACAAATTTGAAACGACCCCGAATGGTATTCCACTGTAAGAGAACCAAGAGATAAGTTTGAACAGGAGCTAACCAGATAATTTTACGAGAACAAGAGTCCTACACAGAAGTTCCTGGCTAACCATCAATGCTCAGATCAATGAATTGCTACACATTTAGTACTTCTTAACTCCATAAAGAGAAAATATATAGAACAAGCCAGAGGAGAAAAGGATGACTTTAAGAAATACCTGTTGGGCAAGTACCAGACGGCCTTCGCATTTACCAGATGTAGCACCAAGAAGTGGATACGTGTAATCTCTCAACTGAACAATGAGCGAAGCTGTTCGCAAAAGAATATTGCTCCCGTAGAGTCGAGAAAATGGTATATTGTTATCAAGAGCAACTGGGTCAAGCTTCTTAACAACCTCTATCATCCCATCATCCCCACCATCAATCTTTGTTAAAGTTAAATCTAAGTCCGCAGCAGAAATCGAAAGCAGAGAAGTTCTTGAAGTGCTTAGCTTGAAACCCGCTTGAAACCCTTCTTTATATGCACCTGAACCTTCCGAAGATACCAGCTTCTGGCATGCCTCATAATATGATCTAAATGACTGCTGATAAATTTCATCCTGCAGTTTCTGGATAGCTGAAGTATCTTGCATCTCAATTTCGACTCCATTGTACATAAACTTTTCCTCGTTAGTAGAATCATTTCCTTCTGAAGCTTTGAAGCAATCTATAGCCTTGGAGATACACTCATCGAGAAAATTTAACCTAACAGCCAGTTCAGATGCCTGATTCTTCATCAGATGATAATGTTCATCAAGCCAACCCTGCATTGGTTCCTCCTCGATATCAGCAGTGAGTTTACGTATGAAAAACTTTACACATCCGAATTTCGTTGAACTTGGCTTTTTCGGCTTTGATGTCTCTTTCTTGATGGGAAATATAAGTTGTGTTTTAGCAGCTGTTACAAGCTTCAAAGCACGCAACATTTCCTCGACAGAATCATCAATGGCACGCAATTCCAACCTGTATGGCAGGCTTATATGTACATTGAGTCCTTGAATCACCCAATCCCACGTGACAGATGGCACTTTTGGATCGGATGATCTGGTGGAAGCACTTGGAATACGTGAAATTTGCATTCTGCTGCTTTTCACAACTCTGGTCCCATTGAATCTGACAAGAAGTCCTTCAAGAAGTACCCCTATACGAGCATTCTCTGAGAAAATTGATTGAACCTGCACCATTGCATCAACTCCATCTCCAGCCACAGCAGATATGGTCAACTTTTCCACATCAACAGCGAAAATAGATTCCTTTTTCCTATGTTTATCAGTGTTTTCTGATTCTATTGTGGTTTCTTTCTTGTGTTCAGCATCTTTCACACTAGATGAATCTTCCATGTGTTCAGTTTCACTTACCTTAAGCTTCTGGTTGTGAGCTACAGCCTTCAATCTTAGCATAAGTTCAACCAGTGAAATCTGCAGATCAGGCTCCCAACCAATGGCAATATCCATAGCACTGAAAAGAGAACACACAGCCACTCCTTTAAGACCACCAGCTCGTCTCACATATTTAGCTTTCTGTATATCAAACAATGTAACTTTTGAATCAATCTTGTGCTCCTCCAACTGTTCCTCATATGTTGATCTTGCCCTTTCAATTTCCACCTCGGTAGATTGCTTTCCCTTATTCACACAGACACTGAAATGGATGATGTCAAGGGAGACAGAGTAATCCACCTTCTTGTGGTCACCATAAACTGTGGATATCACCTCCGCTGTCCGTGGTGTGCCATCGGCAGAGTTGGTAATTATTAATTTCCCGCCTTGTGATCCATAATTGACACGCTTGGGATCAGCGACAACTGTGTTTTCCAAGCCTGAATTACCAGATATATTCACAGAACACCTTTCAAGATTGAATTTGAGAATTTGAGCCCCTTTTCCGGAGGACTTAGATGGCCTTCCACCTCGACTCTGTGTTGTTCTTTTACCAGGAGAGAGACTTTTGGCAAGAGCTTGAAAGGAGACAGCAGTAACAACAAGTGATTCTAAGCGCTTGAAGTTCAAATGAATGCCCATACCAGTGACATCAATAGAAAGAACTAATTTACATTTACTGCCATCTTCTTCGGACGGTTCAGTCTCCTTTTTGCCCCAGTCCAGAATGACCTTTGGTACATGCAATAATGCACCTGAATTTGATTCCACAATAAATGGGCTCTCTTTCAAGCATTCTTGATATTCATCTGCCATGTGCAAATTGAGTTCGCCGAGTTCCATGTGCACGGTAGTTCCCATGTCCGATATGTTATTTGCAAAAACATGTGATGATTGTGCACATCCCTAGACAGAAAGAAAACATTAGCTAATACCATCCAGACCTTCAATACAACAGTTTATATGAAGGAATTGGATGCAAGAATTATATGCTAGTACAATCTTAGCTCCAGGCAGGTTGATGTGCACATAAAGTGCTAAAAGGAGAAACCTTTTTTTCATTATGAAAATAATGCAAGAACACATGGATCAAGTAGCAAAGGAATAAGCACAGCAGTAACTGCTCGACCATTATAAACCCATAAGTAAAGATAGATTATGTTGACATAAGAAGCATAGGACTTACATGATACAGAGGTAAATCATTGACACTGTAAAGAAGAAGAGTCATCTCAGGGGCTGAAACTGTGCAAGTCCACATAATTGCTTTGGATTCAGTTGATTGTGGCTTTGGAGGAGAAGGCACCTCTTCTCGAAGCACCAACTTTTTCTTTTTTGAGTTTTGGAGATGTAACCATGGTTTTAACCTGCTTGCTATGATGTTGCATTGAGTACCTCCCAGCTTAACATCAATTTCGGCTCGAATTGGAGAGTTGGGCTGCAAATTTAGAAGCAAAACAGGAGAAGTATGAAATGCTTGGAAACTCGAACTGTAAAATAGAAATGCATAATAAATAGACCAAGTAGATAAAACATCCAGAAAAAGAAGATGATTACTTAAAAAATAATGAGTGATGAGAATTAGCAGAATTATGAGACTGGAACAATAAGCACAGAGCCATAGGACCATAAGCTTGGAAACCACATATGTATATGGAAAGAACCACAAATAGAACCATCCAGCGTCAAGCATAATATCGCAGTTATAACAATATATTAAAAGTAATTATGAATGTTTACGTGGACAAATTCGTGGGTGTGTGATCAATATAAAAATTGTCATACGTGGGATACACATTATGGGAAAATGTTACCTTCACCATATAGGAGAGTGTGGAGATTGAGTATTTTGCAAATGACAATATCTTCAATAAATTGTTAAGATATGTTTAATGTAATTTTGACAAAGAAAATATAGTGCAGGTGTACATCTTAAGCAAGATAAACATTGCCCACTTTTCCCTATCAAAATCGACGAATTCATTCTAACTGGGGAGATGTCAAGCACCCATGTCTAAAATTAGAATATTATATGTACACAAAACTCAAAAGACGAGGATTTGCAACAGGCGCACAAACGATTAAAATACATGTTCTAAGTTGTCAACCACATCATTGAGGAGTTAGCTGCATCCGAGATATGTGCCATATCTGAATATCAGAAGGTGAACTAAACAACATCACAGAGAACCCACACTATTGACACAGGAATAACAAAAACACGAGCAACAGATAGTATTAAACAGCATCGGGGTAGCCAACATCGAGAAAATAATATGCCACACTTCAGATGACCTTACCTCTTTTGGCACATAAATAAATGTAACCAGATCAACTTTCAGTATTTCCACTACAGAACACCCAGCCTCCCTCAGCAGCTGAAAACAAACATGAGAAACTATCACCAGAATGAGAAAAACCACAATGAAAGAAGCAAGAAGTAGTAGTAACAAAAAGCCTCACTACTTCGTTACGTACATGCATCTCAGAGAAATCCATCTGAATATCAAGGCGCGTGCTCTCAACGTCCTCAGTAGATGGTGATTTCAAGCATTTGAATTTGAAGCCCATTATGTTATTCTTCAGAAGAAGATTATGCTCTTGATGCAGAAACCTTACATCCAGTTTCGGCAGCGTGAAGCATATCTATCAAGCAGAGACATATGCACAGGTGATAGTTAAATTTTTTAGCAACAAGATTCATGCTAGGAAAAGCATCGACCTTCTAGCACATAACAGATGCAGAAATCTATCTCCAAGGCTCATACATAAACTTTAGGTATCATTCTTATGCACATCCACACGAAGGCCAAGAAAGTAAAACAGAAGGAATTCCATCAAGAAGTTTCCTTCGAAATGGAGAGCTGTTAAGTAACGAATGCAAGAATTAGAAAAAGCTAGACCACTCTTATGGAATGGTGAACTGTAAACAAGGCATTGTCATAATTGCATTAACCACTGACCTTATCTGGAATCATGGAAGTGTACTTAGACACTGCCACAACTGCAGAATTCTTTTTCTCCGGATCTTTAGTCACTACAGAGTCAGGGACTGGACCTTTATCTTTGGCCGCATTTGAACTTGAAGAACTCTTCTTTTTTGAGAGCAGCTCCTCATTCAGGTTCACGCTAACCTCTCCACTACGAATGTCCACATTTTGGATAACTATACCCTTCTCCCTACATACGCAAACAGGTAGTCAGAAAATTTTAATCAATAAAAAACCCGAGCACGTAATAAGATCTCAAAAGTGTCAGGATACAAAAATGTGAGATCCCATAAGCAACAGAGAAAAGATACATTAAGAACAATTAAGCAGTCCAATGGTCCAGTAATCGGGTTCATTATATGTTTTTCATTCAAAAAGGAAAGATGATCATATGACTTCTTAATTGCAGGTAGCTGCACAATTGCATTGTTTTTCCACGTGTCAATTATGGAAAAATGCTTACTGCCTACATATTGGCTTGTGATGCTTCTGTTAAATTACTACTCCCCCAGCTTTTTCCATGTATAAAAAAAAAAAATTCCACCAACTCAAATGCACCCAAAGATCCGACCCCAAACAAGAACCATGTAGTACTCAGTGAAAACTAGAATTGGGTAAACACATTGAACTCATAAACCACTTCATCATTATTCCTCTTGCATGGAGCTTAGGAAACCCTTTAAAACTTATGTATGGAATGCAAATATCTAAAAGCTCTTGGTGAGAAAGACTTAGATGCAAGTAATAACAGCAACTAATTTATTTTAAGCCTTCCTCAACACAGTATCACTTAGCAGGCCTATCTCCTAAACGGAAGATTAAGAAAGGAAAACAGAGAGCATAACAAATGAAACAGCAATTACCTATCATGACCAAATTCCACTGAGAGGAAAAACTCATCACAGCTAAAAGGAGCCGAAGACCTCTCCATTGAACCAAATGACAATTCGCCCGAAGTAGACTCTCTATTGTTAGAGTTCGCTGGTTGGTCACAACTCGATCGTGGTTCACCCATGTGGACGAAAATAGGTAATATGTGTAGCTTAATGAACAGATTAGGACTAGAACCACCATCTTTGGATATACCCAATCGCAGGTCCTTAACTTCAACTGTAGCTTTGGGTGTCTGCAAGATTTTGAGAGTCAACTACTATTACCCAGTGAAACATCTTTGACATGACTACATAACCAAGGGGATATGAAAAATAAGACAACAAGTAACAGCACCAAGCTTCATGCAAATGGTTTCTGCAATGTCATCATTATTTGGATGACAATAGACTGAAATTCAAGTGATTGTGGCAGGCAACAGTAAATATATCGCACATCCAACATCTGCAACTCAGTTATTAAGTAATAGGTTTTGACAAACATTCATCTTTTTTATATCAAAACTTCAAATTCTGAAGTTTCAAACCAACACACCCAACAGACAGAGAACCATATTCCCTCTAAATGCAACATGCAGGGCTATACAAGCTGTAAATTCCTTCAATTTAACCTTCATTATCCGTGGTTTATATCCCTTTGGCATATATTTGGATATACAGCCCTCCTAATCATTTACAATAACATGCCTGTAACTCAACAATCCAATAAAATACAAGAAACGCAATGATGCATATATTCAAGTCATCTCCTTCCGGAGAAAAAAGAATTCTGTGTCACTAAAGGTTGCGCAGATTTTATATGCATCCATTCTGCCTTTAGACTATAACAACCTGTCAATGACAGCCGTCAATGACAGCAACATGATAAATTCCAGCAAATGCAAACAATATTTAAAATGTGAATCACCTCTGATAAACTTTGGCCTGTAAGCAAATACTTCACAGTCAATAGCATTGCACAGTTCATCCATTTTGCTAAACACACAAATCCGATTCCCAGAAGACCTTCCTATTCCTTCACTCCATGACAGAGAGAGACAGAGATGGGAAGGTAAACTTCTAGCTAGTCATTAATCTCGGAACTGAGCCAAAGTACAGCTTCTTCACTAACTTTTTTAGCCACCAGAAACGATAAAAGCCTATGAACTCAATAACCTTGCATACTATATTACTGGAAAAGGAAAAGAGTGTCATCCTACCGAGCACACCTATTCACCCCTATAGCTCTTATATTTGCAGAAACCCCTTTTACAGTCATCAAACAGTCTCCCCACTAATTTGCATTCAAAACAAAGAAAGGGAAGCCTTCTAGGTTTTAATATTTCAGAATGTCTCATCATCAACCATCCCAGTCACCTTTCAGCATAAAAAACGTCACCAAAAATATAAAATAAACATCACGTTACAATAAATGCAGCATCATATATTACCACGAACCTGTTTCCCTACAACCAAACATACACATTAAATAAACACTACTAGCAGAACATATTCTAGTGATGAACATCACATACCTTCACAACCAAATCGGTAACAGAGACTGACAGAAATTTGGCTACATTAGCTAAGACCATCCACTTTCCCCTTCCTGGATTTTTCTGTGATCTTCCACTGCGAGTTCTAGTTTTCTTACTGGTGCCCTTGATAGATGGCCTCAAAACAATTTCCAGGTCACTTATCAGCAATTGCAACTTAGGGTCCTTCGATATGAAAGCAACACCAAGTTTGACCAATGATTGACGTATGCTGACTCTAATTTCACCAACTGATACAGATTCAACTGAACCCTGAAAACAGTCGAAGTCATAACATAAATGGCAGGGTCCCACGATGGTGGAAAACAAGTAAAACTTCTCCAGGGCAATTATATGCAGAAAAGGATATATGATTCCTAAGTTACTAAGCGAATTGCAAAGTGCATTAGTGTGTGTGTCAGTGTTTTCGCGCGCACATGTTCATATCGTATTTCATAGAGCATTCTACTGACTAATTGGAACGCTAGTTAAGCACCACATGAAGGATGTATCATATATCCTATCAAACTCGCCAGGATGCCAGAGATCAAAATGCATTAGCATCTCTTTGTCAGAGAGTATTGCCATTACTACAGGTTCAGCTGGCCACAATAGCAAGTCAGTTTGAAGAAAGATTTTTCCGACCAGCAGAACCACATTATGCCTCATAGGCCTTCACTCTTATAGTATGGGGGTAGAGTTTTCTTATCCCAAATTTGAAAATACAAGTAAGTGAAGACAAACCTTTTTGAACTTCACTACAACATCTCTTAAACACTTCCATCCACCAACCCGAAATCCAACTGATGCTCCAACAACGCGGCTTAAAATCCAAGCCACCAACCTAGAGGCAAATCTGGTAAAGATGGGCATATTTCACAGTCAAGAAGGGAACTTCATAATCATTTCCGAAACCATTCATATAGTATGCAGGTAAATGATAGAAACTTCATCACAAATGACATAGCAGTTGAAGTATCATCGCCTCCGCATCGGCATATAATAGGGCAAGTAACTACATTACACTAATGATGGTGAAGAGGTACTTTGAAATTTAAATGTAGGAAGATATTGTTCGAAATAGCCACGAAGTCTGTAAAGCAAGACAACAAATTAAAGGTCTAAGACCAATGTAACAAACTGATTACACCACCGTTGCTTGAAAGATTAAGTGCATTCAACAGACAATAAGGTTATCACGCTACTTTCTATGGATTAGGCCACTCCACATGGTGATCACTGTCACACCCATAACAAACCACCACCATCATTACCATGAAGCAAGAACCACCAACATACCATAGCTCCTCCACCTACGTAACCTTATTCCATTTCAATGACATTGAACCATGAGATACAATTGGTGCCAAACCCACAATTTGTCTAAACATAAAAACTGGAGGCTACAATGAGTTCGATGTATTACTTCATTTTTCAAAGTAAAGTGAATTCCAAGCAAAGAACAGAAACGAGGGAAAGTCAGGAACCACCGCTCCACCTCCCATTATCGATCAAAGGAAAAACGAAATTCTGGGGTCAAAGGCATAAAGGATGAGAGTTCAGGCACTTACATGAAGAACAGCCACAATGTGATGCAAGCAATGAGGAACCCGAACAGGAACTTCACCGGGGAGGCCGCCATTTAGCCAGCTGAGACGACTGCGTGACTCTGACGTCCCAAGGAACTCGACGAAATCTAGCACAGAGTCCAGCGAAATGCCACCACCACCTCCGCACATAACTTCATGTCAAATTCCCGAAGGAAACAACGGAGGAATGCGAGAACCCTAAAGGACAGTCGCAATTAGCGAGAGGATGGAGAGAAGGAGAGAGAAAGAGAATGTGCACAGGAGAAAAGAGGGAAAATCATTTGTTTTCCAGGGTAGCGATTATTTCTCCCCAAGCGGCACGAACGAGTCGTCGGAGTCCGGAAATGGAGACCTAACCTGTGTCAACCATTGATACCCGTAGATCCGATCCGCGAAGTGAGGTGCTCTCGCTGATGATGATCACAAGCAGACACAACGCAAACGCAGAGAGACAGAGGTGGAGAGAGAGAGAAAGGCAACACTGTTTCTTTCCTGTTTCCAATTTTCCGTTTTCTTCCAATTTCGGTATTGACGGGATAGGTTCGATTGGGTGTGGATCGTGTGCAGGGGAGATAGGGTGCACTGTCACTGAACTAAGGTCAGGTGTATGACTTGGCGCTTGAACAAAAAATCTGTAGCTGGACACCAACCCCTCCGACGGGCTAGATTTATGTGAACACTGATGGATCTGTCCAGCAGCCAGGATCGAGAGCGGCAGTTGGAGGATTAATTCTAGATGAGCTGCGGAGAATAGAGATGCACACGAGCATTTGTTGCTAATCTGGGAGTGTGCACTACCACGAGGACCGAGCTTGAAGGGGATACACAAGGGTTAATGATGGCATGGGAAAAGGGACACAAGAAAGTGGGGATGGCAATGGGGCAGGTTTGTCTAAACCATCCTCATCCTCGTTTTCAAATATCCAAACTCATACCCGCCTCATAGCCATGCGGGGAAGGATTTGCAAACCCATCCCCATACCCGTGGGTTTCGGGTACCCATGGGTAATACCCGCCTCGTACATCCTACATTATAATAGCTAAAATTTTACATACAAAAATTTCAATTATAATACTAAACGCACCTACTATTTCATAAAGTCGACAAAGAGACAATCATTCTTAATACTATTCTAAGCATCTTATTCTAAAACATCCAATAATCCATAAGATAGAGTAACAATATAAGCCAAATCATTATTCTCTGACTTTGGTACATCTATTAAGTAATAAATAACTTACTAACATAATGTTGTAAACATGAGGGAAAAAGTCAAAGAATGAAGGAAGATTTGGAGGAAATGAATTATGTTTTGATTTGGGTGGTCACTCAATTGTATTTCTACTATTTATTTTCATGAGTTACCTTTGCCATTAATGATAGATTACAATTTAATTAATGTACATTTTATATGTGAAGAAATGTTTTTGGTGGGGCGTGTATGGGTATGGGTCGGGGGAGGCTAAACCCATACCCGCTCCCCCGACCCATACCCGCCCCATACCCATCAAACTTTTTGCGGGTTTTACCCATACCCGGTCAATGCGGGGATTCCCCGCGTTAACTGGGTCGGAGGCGGTCGGATACCCACGACCATGGGTTTGATTGCAATCCCTACAAGAAAGTACATCTACTACTTGACTCGTCAACAACCATCAAGATCTTGACATCCGCTGAGAAGCACAACGACCGATACTACAACATCACTAGACAATTACAGGGTCTCATCAATAGAAACTGGGAGGTTCAAATTTCTTATACGTTTAGGGAGTGTATCAAAGCAGTGAATTTTCTTGCCAATAAGTGGCATAGTGTGAGTTTAGGTAGTCATGATTTAAGCATTTTGGATCGAGGACTTTCTTTATGGATTATTTATGATACTATGGTTGTTGTCCAAGATCGTTTAATTTAAGTGTCAGGCAAGAGCGCCCTTTTAGTGTCCCATTTTCTGGGAGGGGTGGAAGTCAATTCAACAAAATCTAGTGACATAAGGGATGAACTATGATGGAGGAAAAAGAGAGAAGGAAGAAGGAAAGAATGAAGCAACAATGAGAGTTTTGAAGGTTGGGATGAGGACCTTTGATACTTAGCAAGCAAAGATTGATTCATTTTCTTTGATGTATCAATATCCCAGTTAGAGTTTGATGGATTTGGAGGCGTAGAAAGAAGGTTAGTTCTCCCTTCATAGTTATTCCAAATGTACTTTGCATGAGATCGCAGAACTCATTACAGAGGTCTTTTGATCCTCTAGTGAAGTTATGCTCTAATAAAAATGTAGTTAATCTTTCATACCAATCTCTAGGAGCTTGTTTTTGTCCATACATAGTCTTTTTTTAAGGTTGTAACCATGATCATGAAGGTTGTAGTTTCAAAACCATGATCATGTTCAACATAAACATCTTCATTCAGAAAACCGTTTAATTCTTATCCATAGACTATCACAGAATGCTTCAAAAGGATGACTATCAAATTCTCCTCCATGATCATTTCTCATTCTTATGACCGAATTTTTTTTTTTTGTTTGTACTTAGGTGATGCATGTTTTGAATTCACTAATAGTTTCATCTTGTGTCTTAAGAAGATGACCCATTTATACTTAGAGTGGTCATCCACCAGAACTAATGTATAAAATTTTCTTCCTAAACTCATGGTTTGGTTAGGTCCAAATATATCCATGTGAATAACTTCAAGTATTCTTTTGGTGGTTATATCAGGCTTACTTTTGAAAGACTCTCTAGGTTGCTTTCCTAGTGCACATGCATTGCAGAAAAAATTTGGTTTTTTAACTTAAGGAGGGAAGCCCTCTAACTATTTTGAGTCTAGATAGTTTTCCCAACACACTCTAGCTTACATGTCATAATCTTTCATGCCAGATCTACTGTGTATAGTTGCTAGAAGCTACTTAACACTTTTCATGCACAACATTAGTAGCTGATAGATAAGTTGTGAACATCATACCTTTTTTCTTTCTAGTAAGTAGCATTTTACCATATGGTATTCTTTCAATTTTACATGTGTCTTATTCAATGATTAATTAATTTCATTTTTCACAAAATTGACCGATAGATAGTAAATTGAACTTTAGACCTTTCATAATATCACATAAGAAAGCTTCGTGTTATTTGAGGATATGACATGTGACTTCTAATGTGACTTGTCCTCCTAGCTTGGTGATAGTGCCTTCGAATTTTCTCTTATCTCATGTCATGTGATTAGAGCAGACACTATGCAAATACCAACTATTCTTGCTAGTTTTTCTCTGCTCAGGTGGCAGTGAGTTTATTTTGGGGATCCATTGTTGTTTGGATTTTCCAGTTTTTCTTTTTGTTTCAATATCAAATGTATATTCATTGTTGTGGTGGTCTTCACTTTGACAGAACAAACATTTCATACGCGAGTAACACTCGTACGTGTAATGCCTATGTTTATGACACTTAAATCACTTGATTTCTCGTTTGTTCGTGCTTATGAAAAATGTTTTAATATTTTGATGTGTTTTCCAGACTTCTTGTTCGAGCCAGAATTTTGTAACATGATTGTATCCTGTCTATGAGTATTTACTTCTAGTTCAATGACACGCTTGGTCAAAGTTTGCAGATAGTCATCTAGTTCATTTAGACTTTCCTTTGGATCATTAAATTTTAGCTAACTTTGTAATTGAGATCATCACTGAAAAATTTCTTCTTCTTGAGACTTTAATTAAGTGACTTAGTGAATCATCTGATTCATTATCTAAGCATGCATGTAAGGACTACCTATATCTTTAGGGTTGCTCTGCTACATTCTGTGAGACTTATCTTATTGTGTCATTCTATTTATACTTCCTTAGATGCAACAGACTTATTGTGATCTTCATTTGATTTGGAAGATTCTTCTTTTGATTCTTCTTTAATTTTGTAGATTCAACAGTCATACTTTTACAGATATAGCAAGTAGTAGGAATTATAGGGATTCTACCGAGATTGTTTTTATAGATAAGAGAAGAAAGAGAAAGCCTTCATTTTTCCCGACAATGTTTATTTGATAGCTGTAGCCCACTTTGACATTCGAATTTACCATTTTCTTTCTTCTTCCTTTTCCACTTGCTACTATTATTTGTTAGCTTAATGTTTGATCATTTTCCTTTTCTTTTGTAGTCTTAGTCATTGATTAGGCCAACAATTAATATATATAAAGCTAAATTATGGTTACCATTAACTATCATTGAGTCTGTTTTATTAGGCTCATAATTTATGTTCGTCACATTTGCAATAGGAGTGAATTTTCCTGAAAGCCTGATGTACTTCTTCACCTGGTTTGTTTTCTATCCCCTCTCACCAAGTATAATTGGTGAATCCACAAGTAAACACAAAGAGTTGGAGATTAGCTTGGAAGGGAAAATTCATGGTCATTCCTAATTTCGATTGCCTCTGCAGCTTTCTGGTCTTCTTTTCCCTCTTTGTTTTAATGGCTCACTCATCAACAGATCTGATATAAAGAATGATAATGAAGATGAAATAGGAAGGATGACTAAGTATCGATATGAGTAGAAGAATAAACAAAAGGAAAGAACAACGAGTTACAGTTTAGGAAGAACAGAGAGAAAATTAAGGGTTCAATCATTGTCACCACTATCTTTGAATGCAATACTTTTCGCTTTTCATGTTTGTCAATTCAACCAGAACACATGTTTCACAAGCATTCACATGAGACTGAAGAAAAATGAAGAGGAAGGACCAAAAGGGATGAGAATATGGATGGGAATAGTTTTCCGAATATGATTTTTGAATCTCTACAGATTGAACCTTTTGAATTTATCATGCAATTCTGAGAAGCTAATTACCCTTCGAAGATAACTCATGTCAGGAAAAAGAACTAGTATAGAAGCAAATGGTTGGCTTTAGAGATAAGAGAGAGATTGGCGAGTAATCTAGAATAGTAAGGGTTTATGGCTTATATGGGCAAAAAAGAGAGGTAGAAATGTGTGTAATGGCTACAAGGAGCAGTTCAGTATTGTCATGGTCTTTCCCATCGTCCAAATCAAGTAATGCTCGTTCATCATCTTTCATTACACGAGGTACAAATCCTATGCATAATCATGCATAACCCTCACTTATTATTTATGGAAGACAATTAACATTTTCGCCAATTTAATTTGACGAGCTACATCTCTTTTTTTAATTCGTAATTGAAATTTTTGTGCACGGATAAATGAGATTAATTGTGCTCTTCAAATGAAGATGAAAACTCATGATCACTGATCGGGAGAGAAGCATGTGTAGAATCCGCCACTATGCTCGGAACTGGGTACCCCAACTATGGGTCACCTAAAACTGTTATCAACTAAGTTTCTAACGGGTTTTCGAATTAGGATTTTCGTTTGGCAAATTAGGGATTATGGGATAGTATTGGGAATTTAGGGTTGAGGAAGACAAAATTACGAATTAGAAGAAGAATTGGGGAAGGACAAATAGAATGGCCGAAGCCTTTAGGGAAGAAGGATAGACGAGATTGAGAAGAGAATGTTAGGGTTTTGGGAGATAACTTTCTCTTATTAAAAACTGCTCAATCAAATAAGAGACCAAACACACATATTTATAGCTAAAGACTTGAAAAACCTAATAGACTATCCTAACATGACTCAAAGACTACTAACCATAATAATAATTTGATGCTCTAAAACACAACACCAATCTGCGACCAAGTGTAATCGCAGACCGGGAATGCAGTAAAGTGACAAGTGATATTATCAACCCGGGGTCTAGATCTACTGCTTACTCAGTGAGTATCTATTATCTAGCCAACTAAAGTAAGTGATTGTTGTTTAAAAGCAAAAGCAGAAAGAAAGCATGAATTGGTACGGTTTTCTCAAGCAAGTAAGAGTCACTCTGGAATGAGTCCCCCTAGCTCCTTAGTTAGGTTTCAATTGTATTTCCCTGGGTTGATTTACTGTTGATTAGACTGTGGAAGATCCGACAGTAGCTTGGAATCTCTTAAGCTGACCAAGCCCTCTCAGTCTGACTACCCGGCAGACGACTAGTCTTCACCGGGATAGAAAGCTGAAGCAATAAGAACAGAACTCCACTACTGGAATTGGATTCCAGTACAAAGCAGTAAACTGGCTAACTCTCGTATAGCCAATCTCCTACTACCGAATGATGAGACTCTAGCAACCTAATCAGATTCTATCTATCTCAGATTGCAGCAGGAATCAGGAAAAGTTGATCAGACTTCAATTGACTCAATAGACATGCATCATTCGATTAAAATCAAACAGTAATATCATCCCAAGTCATTACAATCAATCCCTAACACATAGAACTAGGGTTCTTCATCCCCAAGTGAGAGAGGGGTTCTACTCCATAGAGAGAGAGAGAGAGAGAGGAAAACAAGGTACAAAGCAGTCATACTCATTACAATGGGAAGAATCTGCTCTGGGATGATGATTTCCACTCCTATGACGATCTCCAAGCTTGATTTGATGAAACCCAGCTCCAAGATAGCTTCTAGGATGTGTTCTTCGTACTTTCTCTCTCTAGGGCTCTGTTTTTGCTCAAAAAGTCCGATCTTCTCACTTGTGGCTCGAGATTGGCTGAAAAACCAAGATTTCCCGACTCACACGGGCAGGCCACACGGCCGTGTGGCTCACCCACTTGCCCGCGTGAGTCAAAACGCGGCGTATCAATTAGTTCGATCTTCAGGCTTCCCACACGGCCAGGGTCGCACGGCCGTGTGGGATTTCCATCCTGCCCGTGTTTGCTCTTGACGAAAATCACACGGCCACAAATGTGAGTTGCACGGCCGTGTGATGTCCAGGAATGCCCGTGCGGCTTCCTTAGCACCTCGCCACGCGTCCGATTTTCGTCCAATCGACCCCAAACTCGCTCCCAAGCCTCCATTCACGTACTAGGACCTGAAATATGACAAACAAGCACAACCTAGCGTGAAATCGGCCTAAAACACGAGAATCAACACCTCAAACGGTGTAAGAACAGGGGTAAAAACATGTGTAATTAACGGTCAATCAAACTCCCCCACACTTAACCGTTTGCTTGTCCCCAAGCAAACCAAGTCAGACACAAGGTAAGCTTACATATTTCAATCAATCAACATTGGGGACAAGTCATAAAGGCACAGAACACGTGAATCGTACTGGTTTTTAAACATCAATACATGACCAACTTCAATAGCAACCTGGACAACCACCACAAAGGACATTCGAGTGCAGCAAAATCGAGTAAAGGAAGAGTCTCCCTTCTGTTCACCAACCAACCTAGACTTGACTCAACCACTTACTCAAAACAGTCAACTCATGCATCCAACTCAAGACATCAGAATAGAGACTGAGCAATCTAGGTCCTCATCGGGGTACAAGAGTATATAGAATATGAAAATGAATCACTCACTCTCGACCAGTGGGGTCAGGACAATTTGATGCGAAAAATGCGCATGTTATTTCTCTCAATCCCTAACATCTCTTCACCATGATGGCAGCCTCTAAATGCTAGAGTTCACATATGGGGTGTCACCACTAACTAATCAGGAGGTCTTAGACACAGGTTCAAATGACTGGCTAGGGTCTTGGACATGGGAAAAAAGCCTTTTAGGTGATGGAAGTATTCATAGCACAAGGTGCCACATTTCCAAACCCACACAATCACAGTCAAACAAACCGGTATTTCCTTTCTACTATTCTGCATTACTCAATATCTCAAGAGCACAAGAGCGAAGGAGGTATAAATGTCAGCATTTCCAAGCCAGACTGCTAAGAAACACTACTTACTGGGCATTATTCAGATTTTTGGTAGTGGCTCTCTTTGCTTTCAATTTTTCTTTGTTTTTTTCTTTCATTTTCTTTTCATTTCTTAAGAGAGCCACCACTTCTGCACATATTTCAAACACATGCCCAGCCCAACTTTTAAGCACTACCTCCAACACTCACATCAAATTTAGCAGAAACAGTAGAGAATATGTAAAAAACCACTCTGTGGAACCTTCTAAAAGATGCAAAGGGTGATATTTTTCATTTCAGACCAAAAGAAAGGATAACACACGGCTCAAAAGGGCTGACTAGGGGATATGACACATCAGGATAGTCAAATTTGGTCGTGGGCTAATCCTATGCCCCCATCATCTTAGCTAGTGACAACGTGAATGCTACACATCATGGAAGAGGAATCTATCGCACAAGAAAGAAACGAGCATGCTCAAATCTCACATGGCTACCTATATGCTCTATCTCACATTCTGATACCCTGAACTAGATGCATAAACGACTGTCAAGAACAAGTAATCAATCCAAGTCACAGTTGGTAAGCAAACAGTTGAAAAACTGAACCCCTACACAATTCTACTGCACGTCTCAGTCCTCATCATAGGTTGTCCTAGTCACAATCAAGCTGTCATGCATCAATCCGAAAACCATTCAATTCACCAATCAAAACACAGTGCCAATATGATCAAACAACAGTACTTGGAGCCCTCAAATCATAAGATTCGGACAGCGGACTAGGCTCCAAGTACCCAAATATATATTCCAACCGATACAAAGCACCCCCACACTTAAGCACGACATTGCCCTCAATGGAGTAGAGGGAGAGATAAGGGGAACGATGTTACCGGATTGAAACTGCTGGGGGGACTGGAAGTGGACCAGTCAGCGAGAAACAAACGGGAAGATGGACAGTTCTGCATGAATCGAACACCAAGAACACACTAGCACACGTTGTGTTAGGGATAAGTGTTAGCCCAGACGGCTACAGCAAAAAACAATCCACAAAAGAAAAAAAAAACTAAAACTAAAACAAACGATACTAAGTTCAAGCTCCTCACACATGGAGCAAACACACAAAAGTCTAATACGGAAAACAAAACACACATAGATGGGCAACGAGTACAACCTACTCGTCGCCAAGATCATCCAGGTCGATGTCGTCCATGAAGGCGTCATCACCATCAGCACCATCATCACCATCCGCTGGGGGAGGTGGAAGTGGAGAGTCCTCCCAGGGAGTCCTCCAAACGGGCTGCTCGCCCAGTAGCAGCCGGAGTAAATGCTGCTGGACCTCCTGCATGCGCCGTGAACGGCGCCTCTCTCGCTCGATGTGTGCGAGAGTCACTCCCTGCTGGGTCTGGATCTGGTCCAATCTCTCATCGTAAACAGCCATCCTCTGGTGGTACCCGGCCTGGTGAGCCGCGTACTGCTGCTGGAACTGCATCTGATGGTCGAGGATCTGGTGGTTCTGGAGACGCAGCTGCTCGAACTGGGAGGTGAAGTAATCCTGCCCCGGGAAAGTGGAGCTGCCACCTCCGTAATGCTAGTGAGTCTGTGGTGGATCAACAGCAGCGTCCACATCCTCGGGCTCCATATGTTCAGCAGCCTCATCCTCCTGGCCCTCTGGCTGGTCCTCTTGATGGTCCTCCGCAGGGATCTGAGGTTCCGGAAACCCCTCGATCCATAAAATTCCGCGGTTCTCTCGTAGCAGGTGCATGTGCTTGATCGTCGACCTGCCAAAAACGATGGTGTCCCCCTGCTGTGTGCACCCCTGCAGGGAAAGGCCGAAGTAGGTGGCCAGGCGGGTGATGAGGGGGGTGCAGTGGAGACTCTTCAGTTCCGAAGCAGTCTTCTCGAAGGTCCTGGCCACCACCGAACCCAAGTGGAGGGGATGGTCGTCCTGGCGGATCGACTGGATGAGGTACAGGGCCCTCTTAGTGATGGCGCTGGCACTGTCTGAATCTGGAGTATAAGACTTCGCCAGCAGGTGGTGGAGAAGGCGGTTGTCGAGCTGCAGTGTAGTGGCCTTCGTCCTCCCGGCCGAGAAGGGACGTGTCTGGCCTGGCCGAGCCAGGCGGGTGTATAGCCTCCTGAAGTCCACCTCCGGCGGGTCGTTGACCTCGGTGACGTAGTCCGCACCGTCGTCGAGGTCGAGAGCCTCGGCCAGCTCGTGGTAGCTCATGGACCGTGGGTCACCGCCTAGCCTGAATTTGACGGCTGCACCGTCTCTCCAATCGTCCGTGGGTGTGTGCTTGAAGGTCGTGTAGAACTCAAGCACGGGCTCATAGTAAACCTTCTCGCAGATGGAGAGCAGACGGCGCCATGGGTGGTTGGTGACGGCGGCGGAGAGTTGCTCGTAGCAGTGCAATGTCCGAAACTCCCGTTTGGACCAGCAATGGTGCTGCCCAAACGGGCATTTCAGGACCTGCTTGAAGCGATCCTGGGCGGGCCCCCTCTTCAAATCCAGGATGAACAGGTGCTTGAGGTCAGGTTTCGACATTTTCCTGCAAAAGAACAACCCAAAGTGGAACCAAAAGAGCCAAAGAAAGGGTCAATTACACCCCCCACACTTAAGAACTGAAAACAGCCGAGCCATGGTTTCATCCATTGTTCGGGGGTCAAAAACTCGATAAATCAAGCATAATCTGAGTGGGGTGCACATTCACGATAAAGTAGGCAACTTAAGGTTCACATCCATAGCAAACACACCCTCAAAGCACATCAATAAGGGCCACAACCGGTGCCCACAACATAGCATGAAAAACAGGCATTTCATCGAACACCTTGTGTGCACTATTAAGGTAAGCATGAAATTGGCACAATTCTTGCACACAAGGGTTCAAACAATCAAGAGGGACTTTGCCCAACACAATTCAAACACACTCCATGCATTCCCCTCAATCAATTGCACAAAAATCACAAGATTCAATGAGGTTCTCGAAACATGCACCCTAACACCCAATTCTCCACAATTAACAAAGTTAAGGGCAAAATCAAACCTGGAGACTCAAGTAGAGGTGTAGGGGATGATGAGGGGAAGGCGATGGAAGCGACAAAACGCCGAAAAAGTGCCCGGAAGTGCTCGTCGGAGCCTCGCCGGAGTCTCGCCGGAAATCGCCTCCAGCGACAAAAACGTCGGCCAAATCTGCTCAAAATGGAGGGATAGGCCGCTTTTGGTGTAGGAAGGGTTGGTTTGTTGTTGGTTTGGTGGAAAAATGGCCAAAAAAATCGAAAAGGGGGGTTTTGTCGCGGTTTTCCGGCGAGGTTCAGAGGATTCCGGCAAGGATTTTTCAAAATTATGCCCACTCGGCCGTGCTGGCCGATTATATAGGCCGTGGCTCGGCCACACGGGTAGGCTCGCACGGCCGTGCAAGGTGCAAGTTTGCCCGTGTTGGCCGACACGGCCAGGCCGAGGAATTCCACACGGCCGTGCGAGTTGCACTTTTGGCCGTGTGGAATTTGTCGAGGGTTCACACTGCCAAGGGAAAAATTTCACACGGCCGTGCTGGCAGACGAGTTGCCCGTGTCGGCCACACGGCCAGGCCAGGCCAATCCACACGGCCGTGCTGATTGCACTTTTGGCCGTGTGGAATTTGTCGAGGGCTCACACGGCCAGGGGATAAAATCCACACAGCCGTGCGAGAATATGGCCTGGCCGTGTGAGCTGCTGGAGCCCCGAATTCAACCTGTTTTCACCCAAAAAACGACATTCGACTCTAGAACAACATCTCAATACTAAAAAACACAAAAAAAGGAAAAATGTAAGAAAATGCAAACCTCGGTGGGGTTGCCTCCCCACAAGCGCTTCTTTACCGTCTTTTAGCTGCACGCCAGTCGGTGGATGCTCAGTGAGGTGAAGGAGCAGGTGCCTTCAAGAGCGGATCCACCTCGCTCTTGAGGTACAGCTTCAAATGGTGGCCATGCACACGCCGAATGTGGCCACCAGCATTTGCCAACTCAACTTGGCCATCCGGCAGGATGCAAGCGAGTGAATACTCGGATGGCCAAGGTGGGGGCAGGACCAGCTCATAGTGGTCTCCGGCCTTCTTCCGAGCAGGCTTTACTGCCTGCTGTTTCGGCCGCCACTCCTCCCTGATTTGGTCCTTCGATGACGGAGTGGACGGGAGTGGCGGCGAAGGTATGGGAGGCGGATCCTGCAAAATAGGAAACACAGAAGGATACACGACAGACTCGTGCTCCCTGTGAGACACAACATGCAAAGGCGAAGAAGCAGGAAGAGTATTAGAAATTGAAAATGTTATTCGCTTCTCACCATCCCTCAAAACTAAGGTCCCATCATGCACATCTATGAGGGCCTTGGCGGTGGCCAGGAAAGGCCTTCCCAGTATCAATGGCACATCCACATCCTCATTTATGTCCAAAATCACAAAATCAACAGGATAATTGAATTTGCCAACTTTAACCAGAAGGTCTTCCACTATGCCCCTAGGATGCACGACAGATCGGTCAGCTAATTGAAGGCTCATCCTAGTAGCACGGGGTTCACCTAGGCCTAGTTTCTTGAATAATTTATATGGCATAACATTGATACTAGCACCTAAATCCGCCAAGGACCTCGCTACATGCAAATTCTCTATAGAGCACGGGATAGTAAAACTACTTGGGTCCTTCTGTTTCTGCGGAAGCTTGTTCTGCAGAATGGCCGAGCACTCCTCGCTGAGCTCCACAATGGCCAGCTCGCTCAGCTTCTGCTTCTTTGAGAGAAGATCCTTCAGGAACTTCGCATACTTAGGCATTTGAGAAAGTGCCTCCAGGAAGGGTACTTGGACATTCAGCTTCCTAAGCATGGCCATGAAGCTCTCGAAATCTGCCTCCAGCCTGTCTTTGTGCAACCGAGTAGGGAAGGGGAGTTTAGGGATATACTCCTTCACTACTGGTTGCGGTTTAGGTGCAGGCACCTCAACATCCTTCTCTGGTTCTTCTTCAGCTGCTGGAGATGCCGAGGCAGGGGCCTCTCTCTCTTGTGCCCGAGCAGGTGGATCAACAGTCATCTTGCCACTCCTGGTCATGATGGCATTGCAGTGCTCATTCGGGTTCTGAGGGTGAGGGATGGTCTGACCGGGCAAGGTACCAGGAGCCCTTTGCGCCACTGCTTGAGCCACACTCCCCAGCTGGGTTTGGATATCCTGCAAGACAGCCTGTGTGTTCCTCTGGCCAGCTTCAAGAGCCAGGAACTTACCCGAGGCCTTTTCCATGAACTGCTCTATAGTGTTGAATTTCTGAGCACTAGAACTGGCGAGAGAACCCACCAATTCCCGCAGTTCAGCCATCTGATCATTCTGCACTGGGGTGGCAGGGGCTGCACCTGGTTGCTGGAAAGGTCGCGGTTGTGATTGAGCAGCCTGCCCCTGCATGGGCTGGTAGAGAGACTGCTGCTGCTGATGGAATTTCCCCTGTCTGGGCTGATATGGCGGCCTCTGGAAGCCCGGTGGTCCCTGGTGGACTGGTGGTCTGGGATTTGCCCCACCCCATGAGAAGTTGGGATGCTAGCGCCACCCCTCATTGTAGGTGTTACTATAGGGGTCATTGCGCCTGACATTGTTGATGAAGTTCACTGGCTCCTGGGGTGTGGTCGATTCCTTCATCGCCTGGCAGTCTTCCACTGTATGATGGGTGCTCTCGCACCACTGGCAGAGCATCGCCTGCTGCTGTCCGGTACCTGCAATCATCCCGGAACGATCGATAGCTGAAACCAGCTTCGATACCACCTGCACCACGGCTTGGTGCTCTCCTCGACCTCCTAACAGTGCCCCAATCATACCCGTTCTTTGCCATCTCAAAGAGTTGATTCAGCTGTGGCGGTGTTTTGGTCAGCATGTTCCCGCCACAAACTGAGTCAATCAGCTGCTTGTCTTCTGGGAAGAGGGCATGATAGAAGGTTCCCACCTTGAAAGCATCGTTGAAACCATGACTGGGACACCTCAGGAAGAGACTGTTGTATCTCTCCCAAGCATCCCGGATGGTCTCATCTTCATCCTGGTTGAAGTGGGTGATCTGCTTCTGCAAGTCCGCCGTCTTCGACGGAGGATGGTAGCGGGTAAGGAACTTGTCCGCCAGGTTGGCGAACGTGGTGATGGAGCCCGGAGGTTGAGTGTCTAGCCACTCCTTGGCCTGCCCCTCCAGGGTGAATGGGAAGTACCTCAGCTGGATGGCATCTGCTGGGACCCCATTGATCTTGATTCCATCGATGAGCTCGTGGAATCGCCTGAGATGTGAACGAGGGCACTCCCCCTCTTTGCCACGGAACACCACTGAACCGCGCAGCATGGTGATTACTGAGGTGCTCACCTCAAAGTTGTTGGCTGGGACATGAGGGTGTTGAATGGGTGACCTCATGTCTGCAGCCCTGGCGGTCCAGTAATGTCCCATGGTCTGCTCCTCGGGATTGACCACATCATGGCCCTATGGATCAGCCATCTCCTCTTCTTCAGTGATCTGTAGCTGTGCTAGCGCCTCCTCCGCAGCCAGTCGCGCCTTTAGAACCCGCTTGAAGTTTCTGCAGGTTCGTTCAAGCTCCTGGTCTAGTGGTAGTAGATCTCCCGACTGGCTACGGGTCATGCACTACCTGCACACAATCAGCAGAAGCAACCCGTGAAGGCGCACAGGTGGAAGAGATAAAATGCAGTAAATAAAAAGCTAGAGTAACAAATTCTCACGTTTCCCCAATAACCTAGAGGGGTCCCCGGCAACGGCGCAAAGAACTTGATGCTCTAAAACACAACACCAATCTGCGACCAAGTGTAATCGCAGACCGGGAATGCAGTAAAGTGACAAGTGATATTATCAACCCGGGGTCTAGATCTACTGCTTACTCAGTGATTATCTATTATCTAGCCAACTAAAGTAAGTGATTGTTGTTTAAAAGCAAAAGCAGAAAGAAAGCAGGAATTGGTACGGTTTTCTCAAGCAAGTAAGAGTCACTCGGGAATGAGTCCCCTTAGCTCCTTAGTTAGGTTTCAATTGTATTTCCCTAGGTTGATTTACTGTTGATTATACTGCGGAAGATCCGACAGTAGCTTGGAATCTCTTAAGCTGACCAAGCCCTCTCGGTCTGACTACCCGGCAGACGACTAGTCTTCACCGGGATAGAAAGCTGAAGCAATAAGAACAGAACTCCACTACTGGAATTGGATTCCAGTACAAAGCAGTAAACTGGCTAACTCTCGTATAGCCAATCTCCTACTACCGAATGATGAGACTCTAGCAACCTAATCAGATTCTATCTATCTCAAATTGCAGCAGGATTCAGGAAAAGTTGATCAGACTTCAATTGAATCAATACACATGCATCATTCGATTAAAATCAAACAGTAATATCATCCCAAGTCATTACAATCAACCCCCTAACACATAGAACTAGGGTTCTTCATCCCCAAGTGAGAGAGGGGTTCTACTCCATAGAGAGAGAGAGGAAAACAAGGTACAAAGCAGTCATACTCATTACAATGGGAAGAATCTGCTCTGGGATGATGATTTCCACTCCTATGACGATCTCCAAGCTTGATTTGATGAAACCCAGCTCCAAGATAGCTTCTAGGATGTGTTCTTCGTACTGTCTCTCTCTAGGACTCTGTTTTTGCTCAAAAAGTCCGATCTTCTCACTTGTGGCTCGAGATTGGCTAAAAACCAAGATTTCCCGACTCACACGGGCAGGCCACACGACTGTGTGGCTCACCCACTTGCCCGTGTGAGTCAAAACGCGGCGTATCAATTAGTTCGATCTTCAGGCTTCCCACACGGCCAGGGTCGCACGGCCGTGTGGGATTTCCATCTTGCCCGTGTTTGCTCTCGACGAAAATCACACGGCCACAAATGTGAGTTGCACGGCCGTGTGATGTCCAGGAATGCCCGTGCGGCTTCCTTAGCACCTCGCCACGCGTCCGATTTTCGTCCAATCGACCCCAAACTCGCTCCCAAGCCTCCATTCACGTACTAGGACCTGAAATATGACAAACAAGCACAACCTAGCGTGAAATCGTCCTAAAACAAGAGAATCAACACCTCAAACGGTGTAAGAACAGGGGTAAAAACATGTGTAATTAACGGTCTATCAATAATTATCCTACCATGATTAATAATCAAAAACCCTAATAATAATATTTTTTAATATTCCTCACCGCTTGAGAACAACATTACCCTCAAGGTTGTAGGCAAGTCCAATCCTCCATACTTGAGATCGTCCCCATTGCCTCTAATGCTTCCTCTTCCTCCAAGTCCACGTTCTTTAAATCACATCCAACATTGGGCTTAATCCTTCACTGCAGATAGCACAAATGACGCCCACATTGCTCCCAAAATCTCGGCCCGTAGCCAAGCCCATGTGTGGCCCATTATGTTGTCTGAGCTACGACCCGATTCTTGGCCCAAACGGAGCCCAAATCACAAGATTTTTCGCCCAGTCGTCTGGTTTAGCTGGCTCAATATGAGAACCAAGCTTTTGTGGCCCATCTCCATCCTATGGATCACTCTCCCTGACCCATCAAAGTCTTGGCCCAATTGACTGGGACTCGTGGGTTGGGCTCCATCTACTGTTGGGCGGGACATGTAATTGCAGCCAGCTTAGGATTTGCTGATGGAAGGAACCCACTGCTGCCCCCTTCTTTCTTTTCCTTTTCCGGCAACTCTTTCAGCGACTAACCAACATCCCGACGAATGGAAGGCAAGCTCGTTGTCTTCAGATGAGTCTTCCCATCCATCATCGCCCCCATGATTGAAGTCACAATCGATTGTCGCGCCCCTAGCGCAATTCGATCCACCGACCTGAAACTCCAACAACTCCCTATCGCCTATTACTCCGATCTCCAGTCCGACGTCGCCAACAATGGGGTTTCCAAGGTTAGTGGCGCCTTCGGCACGATTCATGACTCCCACTAGACTTCTCGGTTGTCCGTGCCAAGGGATAGGAGACATTGTTGGCGTTTAGCTCCTGGAAATCTGCCCCTCCGCCAACTCCACACGAAACATTGGTGACTTCTCTTCAAGGCCCCTCTTGACGATTGTTCTTCCCTTCTTCTGTTTCTCATAACCAAGCCTAGCTTCGGTCCCACGCTTTTTCTTCATGAACTTCTGATTAACCCTGTCATACTTCCCCATTGAACCACTAATCATTAGGGGTGTACATGGGTCAGGTGGTCCGGGTTTAGGCATTTTAATCACCCGACCCATGCACTACGGTTTGGGAAATATTAAACCCAAACCCACCCAAAAAAATATAAACCCTACGGTTTGTTTCTAATTGGGTTGGGTCGGGTTGGCGATATTTTTAAGTAAAAACCCAACCCAACACAAAATATGTAATTATTCTACATCATAAAAATATTTTATAACAAATTAAAAATTCAAACGAATAAACCGAGGCGAAAGGTATCAAAATTCACAAATATTGTTTGAATTTTAATAAAACTTGATTTACTTCAACTTATGTGTAGTTTTTTCACGACATTTGTTGAAATAGGCTAAAAAGGTTACAAATGAACGCATCCATAATATGATATATTTTTTTAAAATTGTACACAAGAAAAAAAAAATTACGTAAATCATAGCTATATTAAATATATGTCTTAACTTTAAGTCTAAGAATGCATTAGATTAGTGAGACTTTAAGAGAAAAACATGGCGAAATATCTTAATTTTCTCATAAGTATGACTATATACGAGATAAATATTTTTTTTATATGAACTCATACCAATAATTGGAACACGGGTTGGGTCGGGTTCTACGGGTTGTGTAATCCAAAATCCAAACCCAACCCAAAAGAGGCGGGTTGTACAAAAGAAAACCTCACCCAACCCAAAACCTTCGATTTAGCGATAAATACGGGTGGGTTGGGTCGGGTTGGACGGGTGGGTCGGTTTTTGGTGTGTTTGTTCACCCCTACTAATCATGTGTCTGGTCTTTCCGGGGTTTACAGACCCCTCAGCGCATGCCTTTTTCATTCCAGTCAAGGGAATTGCAATCTCCAAAATTGCAACGATGGTGATCGATACTGCTTGTGATGCGGTGCTGTCATCTTCCGTCTCCACACATCAAACATCGTAGGTGGAGGTTTGACCTCCTTCGTCGTAACGGGGCTCTCTCCCGAGTCTTTTTCTTTGTTCGTCATAGGTGGATCAACCACCATGGGTGATTGTTCAACCACTGGAAGCAGTGTTGATGGTGATGCTGCAGCGGTGGTGGTGGATTGCTTGGTTCATCGTGGCGATTCTAAAGCCTATTCAAACTTCTCCGGCCACAACCACCACTCCTCCGCCCTCTTCTTGGTGCCCTCTACGAGTTTATCCAAGGCTTCTATTACTCGCTCGCAACGGGCTTTCAGGTTGTAGAGCTCATCCCCAGTTGAGAGTTGTGATGAACTCATATTCGCAACCGAGCTCTGATACCAAATGTGATAAACAAATTTTCTAATAGGTTTTCAAATTGGGATTGGCGTTAGGGAAATTAGGGATTATGGGATAGATATTGGAAATTTAGGGTTGAGGAAGACAAAATTAGGGATTAGGAGAAGAATTGGGAAGAATAGATAAAACGGCCGAAGCCTTTAGGGAATAAGGGTAGACGAGATAGAGAATAGTAGATTAGGATTTGAGAGATAACTTTCTTTTATTAGGTTCTTCTTAATCGAACAAAACCAAAAGTATATATTCATAGCTTAAGACTGGAAAAACCTAATAGACTATCCTAATATGACTCAAACACTACTAACCATAATTATAATTATCCTACCATGATTAGTAATTGAAAACCGTTAGAAAGAGAGCTGGTGACTAGGGTTTCGACGACCCACTGCCGTCGCGCCGGCATCTCCGCCGGTGCTTCTTCTTTTCTCCTTCTCTTCTATATTTCTTGAGTGATTTGATACCCATGGTGGTGTCGAATCCATCATCTCCTGAACTCCAGCTGACTAAGCCATGGGCGAGCCTCTTTGGGATTTTAGAAGCAAATTGCTTGTGCTATATCAAGCCAGAAGTGGTGAATGGTGGTTTGAGGATGACGAAGGCGGTTCGAGAGGAAGGCGCTGCTCGATGGAAACATTGTTTGGTTGGGCAATTTTTGCAGGAAATTCCTCCTCTGATGGTTCTTCGAAGATGGGCTAACAAAATTTGAGGCAGGGATGGTCAGGTTTGCGTTTCTCTTCTGTGTGATAATCTTCTTCTGATTTAATTGCCCTCACAGGGGACATGTGTTTGGATTCTTGAGAATGTCACGTGGTTTCATTTTGATAACTTGTTGTATCTCTGTCCCTAGGCTCCGGGCATAAGTGCCAAGGTTTTGGGCAGGAAAGCTTTGCTGATTTGGTTGCATCTATCCAATGTGCCTCTTGAGTATGTTAATTTCCAGGGTCTGAGCAGGATTGTAAGCTGGGTTTGAATCCTTTTGGGTGTGGATCATACCACGCGACTGGGTAGAAGGATGGGATTTGCAAAAGTGTTGGTTGAGTTGCAGACGAAGGGTCCTTTCCCAGAAACCGTTACAGTTTGGCCTGATGATGCTTCTCCAATTCAAGTGTAGGTTGAGTATTGTCTCTTCCACCAGTCTTCCATGTGTGCAAGTTTGTTTTGGTACGGAGTGTTGTGGTCTAGTCGCGGGCCAGCAAGTATGGGTTGTGAAAACTGTGAGTCAGATTGATCAAGCACACTGTCCTAATGATAAAGGAAAGGAGAAGTTGGTGCAGGATGAGGGGGTGGCCTCAATTTCCTCTCTGGTTCTTCTAACCAAGGCTATTCAAATCCAAGAAGTTCCTAAGAAGACCCCATCCCTGGACACTAATTCCAGAATCACTATAGGAGGGATTAATCTTGAGGTCTCTTTTCTCAGGCATCGTCTCCAAGGGCCTCATCTGAGGTAGCTTCTCCCCTGCTCCCTTCTGATGCTGAGTTTTAGAAAGTGGTCAATCGGGCAAGGCCTAGAATCTGGTCACTAGCCTCTAGTCCAACAAGTGTTCTCCATGTTTCTCCATCTTCCTTTAGTGTTCTTGTTGATCAAGATAGGGAAGGCGTCATTCAATTGCAAGCTACTCCTAAGAAGGGTCAAAAGAAGGCGGGTCCTAAGCCCCTTGCCTTTCCATGATTTGTTTGTTTTGGAGTGTGACGGGACTTTACACAAGTCCTGAGGTGGTTGAAGGTCAATGTGCTTGCAATTTTGGAAACATGTGTGCATCAAGCTAAGTCGGAGGAGATTTATGAGGATTTTCTAGTAGGATAGGAGAGGAATTTAAACTATTCTGATCTAGGTCGTATCTGGTTGTTCTGGAAACCTGAACTCAAGTTAAGAATCTTGAAACCAGGTACGAATTTCCTGCATACATTAATACAAGATCAGGTGGGAGACTCTTTCTTCTTAACTGTAGTATATGGGGAAAATGATGAATTGGAACACAGGGCTACCTATAACGAGATGAGTAGATTTAAAGTTGAGGACCATCCTTGGATAGTAGGGGGAGATTTCAATGCAGTTATGACTCCTAATGAGACTTCCAGTCACCTTCTTCCTACGTCTAGTATGTCTGACTTTCAGGGGTGGTGTAATACTATGGGTTAGAGAATTTTAATACTCTTGGTCCGGTTTATACTTGGTCAAATAATCAACAGATGAATCTGGTTGCTAAGTGACTTGACAAAGCACTGGTCAATGTCCCCTGGATGACTCTTTATCCAAACTGCACTATGGAATCTGTCCCAAGGGTATTCTCTGCTCATAGTGGTATCCTAGTGCAAGTGAAGCCGCTAGTGAAAACTCTGCCAAAGCCTTTTATGTACTTTGATTTCTGGAGTGATCATCCTGATTTTCTAAAAATTGTGGAGGAGGCCTGGTCTATTCAGTGTGTTGGTAGTTCATGGTATGTTGTGCAACACAAACTCAAGGAAGTCAAAAAAATCTCTCCAAAAATTGAATAAAGAGCACTATGCCAATATCAGTACTATGGTAAAGGAACTGGAGTTGAAGTTGTTGATAGTAATGGCAAACTGCCTCTATTTCCCTATAGCTGACAATATTCAGGAGAGGAAGAAGCTAAACAAGCAAATGAAGGATTGTACTGGCAGAAGTCTAGAGAAGAGGGACTGAACCGTGGAGATAGATGCACTCGTTATTTTCACAAATCAGTGAAGATTAGAATATCAAAAAGAGTTATACGACGAATCAATACTGAGGCATGAGAGACTATTACTGATGTTGATCTGGTAGCAGAAGAAGCAGTTAAGTTTTATAAAAAAAACTGTTTGGAGTGGCAAATGTTGAAGTGCAACATGATATTCAATTATCAAAAGAGGTAATACAGAAGCAGTTATCACCTGAGAGCAAGGAGTTGCTTTGTAAGAATGTCATTGCTGATGAAGTCCAAGAAACAGTTTTCCAAATGAATGTTCATAAGGCCCCGGGACCTGATGGGTTCTCCTCAGGGTTCTTTAAGAAGACTTGGCATATAGTTGGAGAGGATGTTACAAAAGGGGTTCTGAGTTTCTTTGAGGGAAGGAGGCTAATCAGTGGAGTCAATGCCACTGTTGTTGCACTAATTCCTAAGGTACTGAACGCTGAAACATCCAAAGAATTTCATCCTATTTCTTGTGTTAATGTACTCTATAAGATAGTTGCAAAAATCGTGGCAACGAGATTGAGTGAAGTATTGCTAAGTGTTATTAGTTTGAATCAAATGAAATTCATAAAGGGTAGACAGATTGTGGACAATATTATGCTTGCTCAAGAGTTGGTTAGTGAATATCATATGAAGCAGTTATCTTCAAGATGTGCGATTAAAATTGATATCATGAAAGCATTTGATTCTTTAAACTAGGATTATCTCTTCATGATTATGAGGTTAATGGAATTCCCGCTCGTTATTTGGATTGGATACAACTCGGTATTTCCCCAGCTAGATTCAACATATGTGTGAATGGGGGCATGAAAGGATTTTTTAGTGCAAAGAAAGGAGTGAGGCAGGGTGATCCCCTCTCACCTTATCACTTTGACATTGCTATGGAAGGCCTTACTGGTATGTTGAATAAAGCATCTGGACAAGGACGGATTCCCTATCACCCTCTGTGTAGTAGGGCTTCATTAAATCATCTATGCTTTGCTGATGATCTACTAATCTTCATAGTAGGGTCAGCTAGAGCAATCATGGCAGTGAAACAGGTTCTGAATTAATTCTACTAGCAATCTGGGTTGAAATAATCTTGGCAAGTGCTATCTTTTTTGGTGGTGAGTCAGTACTATTTAAGTAGAATGCTATTGATCTCTATGGGTTTGCAGAAGGCTCTTTACCTGTAAGGTATCCGGGCTTACCACTTATTTCTAGAAAGTTGACTGATAGGGAATGTGAAGTCTTAATAGTGGCAATAACAAAGCGAATTTGATCTTGGCGAGCTAAAAAGTTATCATATGCGGGGAGGCTGCGGTTAATTAACTCAGTCATTTCAGGACTTGTTCAGTATTGGTTACAAGTGTTTATCCTTCCTAAGAAAATTCTCCAGCTTTTCCAGAAGCTCTGTATGGATTTTCTCTGGCATGGCAATGATACTGTCAGGGATAAAGTTGCTTGGGATCGCCTGGCTCATCCTAAAACTGAAGGGGGCTTGGTATTTGTGAACATTGCTCCTCGAACTCTGTTTGTTCTCTTCGAATGTTATGGCTTTAAATGATCTGAATTGCTATTCGCCGCCCTAAATTTTAAAAATTATCGCCCTAAATCATATTGAATTGACATTTATACCCTGACTTAAATTTTCTTAATCCCTACATCCTTGTTGCGTCCCGCCCACCAGCCAATTGTCGGCCGCCGCCGCTGTTTTCCAGAACCCAAACCCGCCGCAACTCCCATTCCCCGACCCAACTTCGTTCTATCTTCCCACCGCCTACCTCCCTGTCAATTTCCAAGTTAATTTATTCTTCTTCCCAAATCTATTTCCCTTTCCCGTCTCCGTCAAATCACTTTAAACAAATATACTAAAATTAAACAAAAATAAAGAAAGGGAAAAGAAGGAAGCAGAAGGCAAAGAAACCCCATTTCCCAAACCCGCTGCCCGTCGCCTGCCGATGCCGAAAAAAGAATTTGATAAGCTTCCCAATCATCTTTTTCTGGGCTAAGGATACCGATGCTAGAAATGGGTTGAGTTCCCGTGTCTGGACTGCTCGGCACGGCCTCTCTTCCCATTGTTGGAATTCATTGATTGATGGTGGTCGGAGGTTGGAATGGAGAGGGAAATGGAATGGATCAAAATTTAATGAGAAGGGTAAGAGTGTAACTTTATTATGTTTTAGGGCGATAAATTCAAATATTTAGGGCGACGAATAGCAATCCCCTAAATGATGCATTCATGAGCCCTTTGGGTTGCCTGGATGCTAAAATATTGTTGTAAAACAGGGAATTTGTGGACTATGAAGGAAAATGCAAATAGAAATTGGGCTTTGCGTCTAATACTAAAGAAAAGAATCCTAGTACAGTCTCTTCTTCGCGGGCCATGAGATTGTGCTTTGTGGAATGGGCAACCAATGCAAAGGTATTCGGTCAATATCATTTGGAATACTCTGCGCCCTCAATACAACAAGGTTGATTGGTTTAAGTTGGTTTGGGGGCAAAACAGTGTTCCTAGGTTCATGAGTTGTTCTAACTATAACATCCCGATAGACGGCCAAGTATAACCGGCGACCGGGTGTAGCATAGGGCTAGGGGTGGGCAACGGGAAACGGGTATTTGGGTATACCCGTACCCGTCCCGTTTTTTAAGGGTTACGGGTACCCATATTACCCGTAATATTATAAACGGATGGGACTTGGGATTGTACATTCCTAATATGGGTACCCGCTGGTTACCCGCGAATACCCGTTTGGGTAATATGGGTACCTGTTATACCCATTCAATACAAATGAAGAAATTTAATTCAACCCAGCCCAATTCAAAACCCATTGTCCATTTCGGCCCTTAACCTTTCAATTTCAATTCCATTTGGGCCCTTACCCTTTCACTTACATGTTTGGTGAATTAGTAGAGAGAGTTAGGATGTGTTTGAAATGAGGCAACGAGTGTCCATTTACAGCCTAGGATCATTGTGTACTTAATTAAGGAACTTGGATCATCCAAATATTGCTCCTAATTATTCTTCTTTGCAGGACAACAGCAAGTGAAGGACAGTTGCAGCTACAGAAGGGAGAATGGCAGCAGCAGCCTGCATAAGGGAGAACGCCATCAGCAGTAGCAGCAGCCTGGAGAAAGCAGAACTGCAGAGGCAGCTTGCAGAAAGTAGCAGCATGCCTCCCATTTGGTTGTGTTGAATGAAACTTCTTTTTTGATAATTTGGTGCTTGGAATGATTTATTTCTATGTGTTGTGATTGTTCATGAATGTGTAATTTGCAAACCAAGTATTTGTGATTGTGATGTATTTTGTGTCTTGTGATTGTTAAGCAAATACAAGTTAAGTTTAAACTTTTGTTAAAATTTTAGTGGTTTAACTTTGGGTATTTATGGGTACTATGGGTACCCGTTATCCGTCCGGTACGGGTAATGGGTACCCGTTTCCCATATGGGTTTGGGATATGGGATGGACTTTGGTCTCCAAGTGGGACTGGGTACCCGTTTAAAACGGGACGGGTATCCCGTCCCGTCCTGTTGCCCACCCCTACATAGGGCAAGAAAGCAATAAGAATTTATGAGACCAAGGGGATCTAGGCTTATCCTACTTCAGGTTTAGGGTTTGTTATCTAGCCAACCTGGGATAGTGATTAATAAAACTAAACTAACTAACCTAGACTAACCACTAACCTAGCTATTTACAAGGTTGGGAGCTCTCTTGTGTTGAATCATCCTAGGTCCGTTCTTTGGATCGATGTTGGGTATCCTCCTAGCTCGATCGACTCAAATACACTACCGTTTGGCGATGGACTCACTCGGGAATGACCTGGAACGGCGAATCGATGGATGGGTAGTGCTCTATTCAACCTAGGGTTTCGTATAATGCTAGGAGACCGTTCGAATCAACTCCCTCGGGGATTACCCGGACAATATACGATAGAAGTGACCCAAAGACGCCAAAAGGGGGGCTCTAAGGGGATTATCTCCCTCCTAGGTCAAAAGCTCAATACATGACAATGGAAACCCAACTCATGCCATTCATGAAAACATCCATCAATTAAGTAAAATCATCAATCAATCATGGAGATTGTCACATACATCAACATTAACCCAAATCTAGACTTAGAGTTCTTAAACCCAAAAGAAGAGAGTGAGTTTCTAGAGAGAGAGAGAGGAGAGTTTACAAAGAAACCTCTAGATCTTCATCTTCTTCTTCTAGGCTTGATTCCTAGCTTCCAAGCTTGATCAATGCCTTCAATTAAGCTCCAAGATCACTCTCTCTCTCTCTCTCTCTCTCTCTCTCTCACTAGAACTCCCCTTTGGTGTATTGGGTTGAAACCCTAGAGAAAGAAAGTGTTCCTTCTCCAAAAACCAGCTCTCATCTTCTTTCTTCTGCTGCTGTTTTTATACCCAGGTCGAGCCCAGTTCACCGCCTCTATTCACGGCCGTGAACACTTTAGTGCGTCCGTGAACTCAACATCGTCTCCAAAACGCACTGCTTCACTCTCTAAGGTTCATAGTTTGCACTCAAAGTTCACGGTCTTAGAGACCTGAACTGCCTGGTCATCAGTAACATCTCGAACCTCGATTGACACCTCGCTGTTCATGGTTTATGGTTCCAGTTCACGGTCTTGGGAGACCGTGAACTCCAATGCTGGACCGTGAACTGCGGCTGCTTCATAGACGTCTGCGCTTCACTGTCACGGGGCAATTTTCACGGTACTTTGGACTTTTCTTCCGTTTTTTCGCTTTTTGACCTCCAATCTTCTCGAACTTGTCCTTAACCCTTCCACACGTGCTAGGACCTGAAATGTATCAAAACAAGCACAACCTATCATGAAATATGTAGAGGAACGATGAAATGCAAAGTCAAACTATCAAGAAATTAGGGGCAAAATGTGTACAATTGGACCCTAATCACTCCCCCACACTTGGACGTTTGCTTGTCCCCAAGCAAACCAAGTACAAAACAAGGAAGCTTGCAACTTCTCTTTTTCAACAAAATTTTGTTGAGGCATTTCATAGGGCACAAAACGAAATAATCACAATGGTTATTTGACACCGACCTATGGACAAAAACAAAGTAATCTTGGCAACCACCACAAACGACATTCAATTGTATTAAGATTGTGCAAAAGAAGAGTTCTTACATTATTCATCAACCAACACACAGCATGCCTCGACGACTCACCAATCACAGTTACTCATGCATGAAGATCACATCATAGGAACGAAAAATTGAGCAACCTAGGTCCTCACCGGGGTATAAGAAATGAACAAAACATGATGACTGAATCACTAACTCTCGACCAGTGGGCTCGGGACCATTTGATGCAAAATATGTGCATATTCACGCTCAATCCTAACAACCCTTTACCATGATGGTAGCCTCTAAATGCTAGAGCTCACAAGATGGGTGTCTTTGCTAGCTTGTCCGGAGGTCTTAGACACTGGTTCAAATGATTGTCTAGGGTCTAGGACATGGGGAAAAAGGATTTTTGGGTGGTGGCACATATTTCATAAGGTTCCACAACTTCAACCTAGAACCAAAGTACAAGGTTCTTAGCCTCGATCTAGAACATTCCTCAACAAACAATGACCACTAACAACGGCCAAACACCACACTTCCAAAACACAACCAATCACCAACCCACTCATAACTATCTTTCTTTCTACATTTTCTATTCAATTTCAAGCATAAGAGTGTGGTAGGAGGACAACATGTAAGTGTTCCTAAAGCTTGCATGCTAAGGAACACTTCGAAGAGCATTTTCAACATTTATTATATTTTTGGTGGTCACTCTCTTTTCTTCTTTGCCCTCTTATTGATCTCTCTTTTTTCACTTTGCTTTTCTTTTCTCTTTTCTTTGGGGGCTATAGAGAGCTATATACACATGCCACATTTCTTTAACTTAAGGAACAATGCTCACTTTTACGAACTACCTCCACACTCACCTCACTTCTTAGCAAACCCATACACGAATCACTCATGTGGAACCTCGTTTAAGCTCAAATGGTATGAATGGAGCTTCCAAACACAAGGGTGACTCGATAAGGTGTAGACACAAAGAAAGTAGGGTCGCTCTATCTAAATCAATCAAGATCAAGTAGCACGAGCTACCTAACACGAGAATGACCCTTAGACACGCGGCTCAACGGGGTTGACTAAGGGATGATATGATCGGGTCGGTCAACATTTGGGTCGTGGAATAAACCTATGCCTCTGTGGTCCTCGCTAGCAATAACGTGAATACTATACATCATGTAAAGGGGGATCTATCGCACAAGAACGAAACGAACGACAAAACTCTCACATGGCTACCTAGGTGCTCAATCATTGGTTCTAATTCCCTAAACTTGATGCATAGGCAACTGTGAAAAGCAATTAATCGATTCAAAACATCTATCGGCTCACAAACACATGAGAAATGAACCTATTCACAAACCTAATACAAGTCTCGATCATCGTAATAGGATGCACAAAATCACAAGCAAATCATCCATAGATCATGCTAATACCCACGAGATTCAAAACAAATCACCAAAGGTGACTCTATGATCATGCAAATGTAGAAGTTGTTATGCTTGGAGCCCTCAAATTTTAAAAATTTGGGCATAAAACAAGGCTCCAAGCATTCAAAATCACACCAATCATTTACACAAACATGCATAATGGACTACCCCCCACCCCACACACACACTTAAGCTTGACATTGCCCTCAATGGCATAAAGTAAGGAGGTAGAACGATGTTACCGGATACGATGTGAATGTTGGTGGTAGGGATCGGAGGTCAGTCAAGATCCGGGAGAGCAAGGAGACGGCGAAACACCACCAAAATCTCTCCAATTGGCTTCTTATTGGAGGGGAAGGCAAACAAACCAATGGTAGATGGGTTGCCTCCCTCCAAGCGCTTCTTTAACGTCGTGAGCCGGACGGTTGCTGCCCAAGTTTTGGTCCACCCTAGTTACTCCTTGAAGTTGACGTTCTCTTTGGTGAGGTTATATCTCAAAACACTAGCATTGGATGAGTCCATGATTGAGGGCTCGTGAACTTGAGTGGCTTTGAGGCTCCACCCACGAGACCTCTTCTTCTTTCCTTCTTCTCTTTGCCTCACACCATGTAATGCATCATTGATTTACCACCATCGCATCCACCAAGAGGGATTGCCAATAGTTTAGCCTTGGCTTCGCAAAGAGCCGCAAATGGGTCCTTCTCCAAAAGCGCGTCGAGGTCGGCTGGAAAGCTTTCATAGCCCTCGTAAGTTGTGGATGCTTCATTCACCTCGACCTTGTCCTCATATTGGACTCGAATTGCACCTTCTTCTTCAACCTCTCTTCCTTCTTCTTCAATGTGTTCCTCCCCTTGGGAACAATCAAGATCTTTTCCTTCTTCAATGATTACTTCCCCCTCTTCAACCTCTTCTTTCTCCTTCCCATTCATGTCTCCAAGCACGAATTTGAGGGCAAGATGCCATGGAAGGTCATAGAAGGAATTCTCTTGCTCCTCCACACTCGTGTCTTGGTCTTCAAAGTTGCTTTTGGGAAGGGGAAGATGATGGGAGTTGCCAATGCAACCTTCTTGTTCGTTCTCACCACGGGAGCTCTTCGGGGTGAGTTCCTCTTGCTCCATATAGTTGTCATTGATCGCCCTTTCATCCTCCTCATTCTCCTCCAATAATGAGAGGCGATAGCTTGCACAAGCATGTTCCACCTTCTCCTCCAAAAATGAGAGGCGATAGCTTGCACAAGTTTGTGCCACCTTCTCTTCTAGTGTCAAACCGGGAGGAGGGAGGGGTTGGAAATCCATGTTGGAGCTTGTTCTTGCAAAATTATCCATGGCAAGCTCCAACTTGGACTTCGCTTCGGGTTGTGGGAGATCCAAGTTCGAGCACCCTTCATCGGTGCCTCGAACAAACCGCTCCACCATGAGCTTTAATTGGCTCTTCGGCTCCGGTTGTGGAGTGGCACATGGTCTTGAAGAATGCCCCATGAAAGCTTCCATTGTCAACTCCAACTTAGATTTCTCTTCGACTTGAGGAGGGGAGTTTTCTTCGTATGGTGGAGCTTCTTGAAATCCCCAATGGTATGCTTATTCTTCTTGGAAGGGAGGTTGATCAGAGAACCTGGTTCCTTGGCTTCCACCTTCTTGGTTGCTCCATAAAGCTCCGGGGTACCCCTATTCGGGTGGTTTTGGATACCCCCACATGTTGTAGAAGGCATTAGGTTCCATGAGTCAACCTAAAACGCCAAAAACACAAAAACAAAATCAAACAAACATAAACCACCCTTTAAGGCGAAGAGTGGGTGAACAAAACACGAACGAAAACACAAAAAAAAAAAAAAACGGCTAAAGTAACGGCCTAAACCATTTTCAAATAACCTAGAATGGTTCCCCGGCAATGGCGCCAAAAACTTGACTCGTTCTAACTACAACATCTCGATCGACAGCCAAGTGTAATCGGAGACCGGGTGTAGCATAGGGCAAGCAAGAAATAATAATTTATCATACCATGGGGATCTAGGCTTACCCTACTTCAGGTTTAGGGTTCGTTATCTAGACAACCTAGGATAGTGATTAATAAAACTAAACTAACTAACCTAGACTAACCACTAACTTAGCTATTTACAAGGTTGGGAGCTCTCTTGTGTTGAATCATCCTAGGTTCGTTCTTTGGATCAATGTTGGGTATCCTCCTAGCTCGGTCGAATCAACTCCCTCGGATTACCTGGAAAATATACAATAGAAGTGACTCGAAGACGCCAAAAGGGGGGCTCTAAGGGGATTATCTCCCTCCTAGGTTAAAAGCTCAATACATGAAAATGGAAACCCAGCTAATGCCATTCATGAAAACATCCATAAATTAAGTAAAATCATCAATCAATCATAAAGATTGTCACATACATCAACATTAACCCAAATCTAGACCTAGGGTTCTTAAACCTAAGAAAATAGGGTGAGTTTATAGAGAGAGAGAGAGGAAAGTTTACAAAGAAACCTCTAGATCTTCATCTTCTTCTTCTAGGCATGATTCCTAGCTTCTAAGCTTGATCAATGACTTCAATTAAGCTCCAAGATCACACTCTCTCACTAGAACTCACCTCTGGTGTTTTGGGTTGAAACCCTAGAGAAAGAAAGTGTTCCTTCTCCAAAAACCAGCTCTCCTCTTCTGCTGTTGTTTTTATACCCAGGTCGAGCGCAGTTCACAACCTCTATTCATGGCCGTGAACACCTTAGCGCGTCCGTGAACTCAGCATCGTCTCCAAAAAAAACCGCTTAACTCTCTAGGGTTCACGGTTTGCAGTCAAAGTTCACGTTCTTAGAGACCGTGAACTGCCTTATCGTCAGTAACCTCTAGAACCTCACTGGACGCTTCGCTGTTCATGGTTTATGGTTCCAGTTCATGGTCTTGGGAGACCATAAACTCCAATGCTGGACCGTGAACTGTGGACGCTTCATAGACGCCTGCGCATCACTGTTACGGGGCAATTGTCACGGTACTTTGGACTTTTCTTTGGTTTTTGCACTTTTTGACCTCAATCGTCCGGAACTCGTCCTTGACCATTCCACACGTGCTAGGACCTGAAATGTATCTAAACAAGCACAACCTAGCGTGAAATATGTTGAGGAACGATGAAATGCAAAGTCAAAATATCAAGAAATGAGGGGGAAAATGTGTACAATTAGACCCGAATTAGTTCAGTTTCATTGTCTGCCTTGTCATCTTGGATGACATTACTACAAAGTGCAAGCTTCTGAGATGGGGGAAGCTTACTGAGGACTTTTGTGTGCTCTGTCATAACGCTAGTGAAATGCGTGACCGTCTTTTCTTCAACTGTGAATTTGTCAAGCAAGTTGTGGATGGTTTCCTTCGAGTTGAGGAACGATGAAATGCAAAGTCAAACTATCAAGAAATGAGGGGCAAAATGTGTACAATTAGACCCGAATTAGTTCAGTTTCATTGTCTGCCTTGTCATCTTGGATGACATTTCTACAAAGTGCAAGATTCTGAGATGGGGGAAGCTTACTGAGGACTTTTGTGTGCTCTGTCATAAAGCTAGTGAAATGTGTGACCGTCTTTTCTTCGGCTGTGATTTTGTCAAGCAAGTTGTGGATGGTTTCCTTCGAGTTGAGATGCCAAGATGGTGTGTAGGTCTACTTGGAAGGAGTCACTTGGATCTGCTTGTTAAGCTATTAGAAGTGGAGATGGGTGCTTTATTGGGGTGAAGTGGTGTATGTTGATTACAAATATTTGGCAGGAACGTTGCTGCAGTCTCCATCATGAACCAGAACGAGAAGCTCATGAGTTGCACGGATTAATGAGAACATATCTGTATATGCTGAAAATTTTGTAGGGATGTTCGTAGTAAAATAATAGAGGGGAGTGGATAGCTATAGCTTCTTTTCTATTGTAATTTCTTTAGAGTGGCCACAATGGCAGCCCTTTCGTTGTATTGGTTTCACGAATTAAGAATTGCAATTCGTTTTTACTTAATAGTAAAAGGTAACTGATTCAACGGAAAAAAAATAATTGAAAACCCTAATAATAATAATAATATTTCTAACAGAAGCTCTCGATCTTTGTCCTCCAGGAGGCAAATCGCCTCATACACGTGTTGTGGGTTGACTTCCCGGGTATACTCCCTATCAGCCATCGTCATGATATCCGTGTTGAATCCTAGGTCCTGGCCCGTGTATCGTAGCCGATGGATTAGTTCTAACCCCCCCCCCCCCCACCAGCATAAACTCCACAAACGAATTTTGGCGCTGGCTCTTCGGCTACTCATGCTGAAAGGTGGAGTCGAAATCGACACAGATCTCCTAGTAGATAGGCTCTGAAATGACCAGGAGAAGGCACCACTGGGGATGGGAGATAGCAGCAAAGATCACAGCTCGGCATTGGAGCTGATCGAACATGGCTAGATCGACGCACCAATGCGCCACGATTTCCCTGTTATGCCACATCTCAAACTCGCTGTCGTTGTCTGGGTTATTCACCAAGTAGTGAATGTAGTCGTGTGTCGGGTCAACCATCCTGCAAAAATACCAAAGAACTTGCACTATACATGGAACCAATGTAAAAAAGAACCATGGGGAGTAAACTAGCTCCCCCACATTCTACATTCCGGAATAATGCAGCATGGCTCTATAGAATTTTCACAAGCTGATTTGCCAACATTTAAGCTCAAACATTCAAAAAACTCATTGAGGCATGAAACTAGAAGTTCCATAGGTCATGATTGATTCAATTTCAAACCTAGATCATGCCCTGATGACTACCAACCATCATGCATAAAAGTGAAGCGAGTCATTCATTCACATACTACACTTGGTGGGCATTTTTTTAATTCAAACAACAAATCATACCAAATCTTGCGCACCAAGTCTTAATTAACTCTACAAACACTCCATGCATCATTCAATCACCCTAATTCGGTTAACCCTTTCCCAATTTCAATATTCATTCAAAAATTTCTTGAATCTCCTCATCTAAGAACTCTAATTCCAATTCTCCAAAATAAACTAAGGAAAAATTCAAAACAAACCTAGAGACCCAAGTAGGATCGAAGGGGAAGGTGACGAGGTGACGAGGTTATCAAAAATCATGCCGCATTATAAAGTGGAGCCCAATTGCTCCAAACTTATGTTGAAGGAGCTCCTTGACACGAAGATTGTAGGTCTAAGTTGGGTTTGGTGTTTAGGTGGCCAGAAGTCACTGAACTCGACGGAAAATGAAGGGAATCACGACTTTCCGGCAGGATTTGAAGAGAATTCCAACAAAGGGTTGAGTATGATAATGGGATGATCACGCATCCTTTTATAATGGCCCGAGGGTCATTTTCACGTGTGAGGGCATATTATCATGATCGCGAGACCGTGATAATAACTCGCTGCCCATGATGTCGGCTCAAAATGGTGCGTTTTGGGACGTATTCACAGTTTGCTAAAAGTCACGTGCACTAGCCTGTGATCATCGCCTTCGGATCGTGAAAATTTTCAAATGTTGTGTTTCTTGCCGATATCTCGTCCTGGCTGCAATTTTCACGGTCCACGAACCGTGACAATTAAGCAAAAACCGTTACAAATGCAAAAATAGAGCTTTTTGACAATCTTGAACTCCTAATCGATTCAACCATGCCCCTAATCCAAACACAAATCATTTAAACATTCAAACATGTAGACCCTGGCATGGTGATCATTCACAACTCTCCCACTTGACTCAAATGCACACGAAAAGATTAAAAAAAAATAGGGAAAATAAATGCAAACCGACATTGGGTTGCCTCGCAACAAGTTCTACTTTTACGTCATAAGCTAGATGGTTGCTCCTTAAGCTTCGGTCCATCCGAGAACCTCTTTGAAGTTGAGGTTCTCATCGTCTAAGTGGACTCATCAACATACAGACTGGTATCTAATGACGACTCATGTACTTGAGAGTACGTAAATTAATTTTATTCTTTTGTGATTTTTTTTACATGGGTGCTAAAATTTAAATTGATTTGATTATATATTTTTTTATAGATGGGTGCTGAGATATACGACCCTCGATTGTATATCGATCCTGGCCCAAGGGATCGAAGGTATTTAACTGGGCAAGATCAACATCGCTCCCGTTCAATTTGGAACAATAATCCGGTAGACACACTAAATTTATTTCAATAGTTTTAAAGTTTTTATTTTGCTTTCTATTGACTGATAATATTGTGTTTTTTGTTTTGTAGGAATCACTTATTCCCATCGCTCATCGAGGGACATGTCGATTGCCCCGTTGGCATGATCGACTGCAGCCCTATATAGAGAGGACGAGATTGCACATGCTGAGGCACTTTACGAGGCTTGATATTGACAACGATATGCTGACGGCAATGGCAGAGCGATGGCGCCCCGAGCTGCATACCTTCCACTTTCCCGAGGGTGAAATGACGATCACCCTCAAAGATGTTGCCATCCTCACCGGGCTCCCGATCACCGGAGATGCCATCATTGACAGCTCGAAAAAACCGGAAGATGGTTGGGGGCCGTTGATTCAAGAGCGTTTGGGGTTCAACATGCCGACCACCACGCCCGTCGACGGGGTTGGGCATCCACCACTGAATGCGGGGCAAGTATCGGTCCCGTGGCTTGTTGACCACATCCAAATGGAGGTTAATATAGGCCCGGACACTCCTGAAGATCAGGTGGAGCGGTATGCACATGTCTACCTAATTGGTTTGGTTGGTGGGTTTCTATGCCCCGACAAGTCAAACCGGTGGATACAAGGCATGTGGTTAAATATGCTCCTTGGTGACTGGGACGAGATCGGGAAAAACAGTTGGGGGTCGGCCGTCTTGGCTGGGATCTACCGAGAGTTGTGTACTTGCTCGAGGTTGGGAGCGAAACAAGCTGGTGGTGCGATGTTCATACTCCAACTCTGGGCATGGGAGCATCTTCCGTTTTTAGCACCTCGAGACCCTCGGGAATTCTGGTTTCCAGATGATGAGCTACAATTTGTAGCAAATCCCCCATATGGTTTCAAGTAAGTTTAATTTAAGTTTAATTTATTTTAGATATGCAATGGTAGTATTTTAGTGAATTTAGATCTATTCCAAGTAAGCGAATTTAGTGAATTTTAGTGAACTTAGATATCTTTCAAGTAAGCAAATTTAGTGACATTTTAGGTATGCAATTATAGTATTTTAGTGAATTTAGATATCTTCCAAGTTAGCAAATTTAGATTTATTCTAACCAAATCGTATTTAGCTAATTTAGATTATTGCCAAGTAAGGAATTTTAGTTCAATTTAGATGCTTCCATACAATCATACTTAACAAGTAAACATCTATGCCATAAAAATTGCTTATATACGTACTTTTGCTTAATTAGGTGGATCGGAGCAAATACAAACGACCACCAGCCCGAACACTCTTTGTTGTTTTATCGTGCTGAATTCGATAAGCCTTGGTGGAACCAGGTAAAAATATAAAATTTCATCATTTTCAATTTTATAGGTGGAGTGGATATAATTTGTACTAATTCCATTAACTATAATGATTGTAGGCGGTATGGGATCCATATCCAAATGAAGTGGTTGAGTTGCATCGTCTTAGACATCCCGAGGATGAAGAGACATGGTTGTGAAAGGTGCCCTTAATCTGCTTCCACATGGTGGAATGGCACCTGCCCGATCGATCTTTGAGGCAATATCGATTGGAGCAACCAATTCCAGCATCCCCACCTCAAGGGTTCAGGGAGCTCCACGCCATTGACCTACGCCACACCAAAAAGGATTGGCAAAAGAAGCATGAATTCTACATCAACATATGGGAGAATAGAAATCAGTGGGTGGTCCAAGGGATGCCGGAGACAAGGCCAATGGGGTACCACGATGGCTACATGCGGTGGTATCGAAATTTCACGCTAAGATGGGTGTCAAAGCAAGGTGCTGTTTGGGGCGCAGTGGTAAGTGAATTCCATTTTGGCCTCTTTGTCTAAATTTTTGGAATTATGATTACATGCCTATATTAGCTAGAATGTTAATTAATTAGTTAATTTTTGGAAGTATGATTACATGCCTATGTTAGTTAATTTTGTACAACAATGTCTAAATTTTTGTATGATTACATGTCTAAATTTTTGGAAGTATGATTACATGCCTATGTTAGTTAATTTTGTACAACAATGTCTAAATTTTTGTATGATTACATGTCTAAATTTTTGGAAGTATGATTACATGCCTTTATTAGATTTAAGGATGCCTCTTTGTCTTAATGTTAGTTAATTTTGTACAATAATTTATTAGGTTGACGGTTTGGAACATGCCAAGCACACTGTCGAGAGTGCACCCACCATGGATGAGCGGAAGACATCTTTTTTGCGCATGCTTTTCAACAACCTGCTCTGTTGTACCCGAGAGCAAAGGAGGGATGTCGTATTATACCCTCCAATGCCTGCACCGCCCCGACCTTCATTCCGTGCTGATGAGAGGATCGTGCCCCCACAAGAGCCCCCACAGAGGAGCAGAAGAAGGGTGAGAGAAAACATTGAAGAGCTTCGTCCGTCTCAACAAACTCAACTTCCTGAACCATGGCCACATTGTGAGTGGGCAACTAGTACTGAGGGCACCGGAGGGTCGTCAAGCTATGCCCCGACTCAGGAACATGACATGTTCACCCAAGGCAACCCTCACTTCCACCATCAGCAACAAACTGCTCAGTATCAGACCCCGCTTCAACAACACACATCATCGACTTTCCACCACGCTTCTGGTTCATCTCAGCCATATCAATCCCCACCACCTATCTACACTCTGGTGGGTGGTCGGGTTAAGAGGAATCCGCGAGTAGTTGTCCAGCGGGCTCGTGAAGAAGGAGGAGGTAGAGAAGGCGGAAGAAGGGGTCGAGGAGGTCGTGGAGAAAGAGGAAGAGGAAGAGGAAGAGAAGGGGAAGTGGAGGGAAATGAAGACAACCAGTGAACTATCTATGTCGTCTTAATTTGGTTTGGGATTGTGTTGTTTTCCATGAACTATCTATGTCGTCTTAATTTGGTTTGGGATTGTGTTGTTTTCCATGAACTATCTATGTCGTCTTAATTTAGTTTGGGATTGTGTTGTTTTCCATTAACTATCTATGTCGTCTTAATTTAGTTTGGGATTGTGTTGTTTTCCATGAACTATATATGTCGTCTTAATTTAGTTTGGGATTGTGTTGATTTTCCCCCCATGTTGTACCAAAGTAAAAAACAGACACCATTCATTACAATCACTCAACAAGATTAAAACAAGAAGCCCAACTTAAACATCACAACAACGAAAATGACAAGGAAGTGAACAAAAGAGTACTCAAGGTTGGTTTATACTTGGCCCCGAATCTTGCTCTAGAGGTGGACCTGGACAACGCCTCTTATCATGACCCGGTTGTCTGCACTTTGAGCAACGCTTTGGACCTCGTCGGGCACGTTGTGATTGATCCATTTCATTGTGAATCCTTTCGGTCCTAGGACGACCTTTGGTGCGCTTTAAGTGCAACGGTGGGATAATCAACTTCCCATTGTCTACACGCCAATAAGCTTCATCCGGCAGGGGGATGAAGCTTGACGAGTAGGAGTTCGTGATCGCCTGTTCCGTGTAGTAAGGACTAACCAAACTGTAAGCGCTGAGGGTTATCGACTTAGCTACCGCCATTGCATGTGAACAAGGTACTCTTCTGTTTTGATACTTTTGGCATGTACACTCTCCGGTGCGAGTTTCTACGTGTAGAGTAACGGATTGACGATTATGCCCACGTCTTCCTCCACCCCATATACCTGTTTGCACAGCAAAAACACCTTCATTGCAGTTGAACAGAACAACCCTGTGCTTACTTGATTTTTCCTCGATCTTCTGCATGCCATCAAATATATGATGTGCTATTGAATGACTAGCACGCTCCCTCCCCATAGCGAGCTCCCGTCTCTTCACAAACCACTCGTTTACCTTCCAGTATGTCATCTCCACTAGGACAAATACAGGCATTTCCCTAATGCCCTTGTAGACTCCATTTATGCTCTCGCCATGGTTGGTAGTTGCAATGCCGAATCTAGCCCCGTTGTCCATATGAAATGTCCACATGTGCAGATCTTGACCTTCTGCCCATATTGCTCCCGCCCGGTGTATCTGACGGATCGTCTTCATCTTCTGCTCGTACTTCTTTGGTTGATGTGCACCCGCTACAAGACCGGAGAATAAATAATTAAGCCATAAGAAATTTCATTTCAACAATAAACCATGAAGAAACGACTGAACTACATTACTACCTGCACTCCACAATTGATCTCTTATGTCTTTCTTCTTTCCAAATTTTTGTTGGAAATTGGCAAGGAAGTGACGAATACACCAGCGCCATGTCCATCCCCATTCGTCGGGAAAACCACCGACGGTGTGTTTAATCCCGGCATGTCGATCCGATATAATTGTAATACCCATTCTTTGTGTGATGTGGGCGTGTAGCTGGTCAAAGAACCATGCCCAACTTAAGTTGTTCTCCCCTTCAACTAATGCAAATGGTAAGGGGAAAATACTTAAATTTCCATCAACCCCAGTTGCAATGAGAAGAGTTCCTTTATACTTCCCAGTAAGGAAAGTTCCATCAACCTGTTATAAATGAATAATTAGTTAGTAAAAAATTAACTTAGTAAGGTAATGAACTAGTACAATATTTTGAGTCCGTAATATACCTGAATCACTAGCATGCAGAAGGGAAACCCGTCAATGCATGGCTTGAATGTCCATAACAGACGATGAAACATCAACTCGTTCTGTACTCGAACTTGATCTTCAGTTTGCCCGTTGTTGTACCACGGCACGAAAACCGTCCCAGGGTTGGACTCCTCCATTGCGGACATTAGTCGAGGGAGTAAAGCATACGAGTCATCCCAATCACCGTAGACCTCAGCCATGGCCTTCTGCTTCGCATGCCACGCCTTCTTATACCTTATGGTGTAGGAATGTCGATCCTTCACCTCGGCCATAATAGCTTTTATCTTGATATCCGGTTGTGCCTCGATTAGGTGCTTAATGGTTCTCGCCACCTTTTTTGATTTCAGTCGCCGGTGATCCTGTGAAAGTATGGTTGAGGAGCATCTGTGGTTGTTCTCTACTGTTCGCATGACCCAGATGCCCTTTCTCTTCATATATGCAGCCCGAAGTTGCCACTCACAACCCTCTCCAGCATTCTTACAAATGACATGCAATTGTTTGGTGTCAGAATATTTTACCTTCCATTCGAAGTTACGCCGCATGGCTTCTTCGCTAAAAGCATCTTGCACATCGGCTTTCGAAGTGAACGCCATACCCACTTCCAAAGGAGCAGTCGGATTATACACTGGCATGGGCCGATAGTCAGGGGCATCGTTCTGACCATATAAAAATTGATTAGGAACCTTTGTGTAGTAAGGCGTTGGTGCCTGACGGAACGCCACCTCTCTGTCATCGATATCGTCGATATCGTCCGTATCATCCTCCTCACTGACTGATCTCAAATCTTCCTCACTTTCATCGTCACTAGAGGCGAATGGATAGCTCGACTCAGGATGGTCATCGTTACCAGCATAACCAACATCGTCTTGTTGGTCATGCGAAGAACGCCCAGATCGAAGGTTGTTCTCAATGTCAACCCACTCTGGACCCCAAGCAGGCCATTGATCACCGTCGGGCTGAACGATATTGACGGCAGTCTCAGCATGTTGCGGGTATTCTTCCCACCCAACACCTCCTTCATAACTACCTCCTCCGTAGTTGCTTGAAGTACCACCCCAGCCATACCCTCCTGCAGAAGTACCTCCTCCGTAGTTACTTGAACTACCACCCCAGCCATACCCTCCTACAAAACCATCATCACAAGAATACTGGTGAGAATGAGTTTCACCGACCAGCTCGGTCTCGACATACACCTCTGCAAGCCGCAAGCCGTTGTCAGATAGGAACTGTATCATCATGTTCACCGAGTCATCATCGTTTATGACAACTTTTTCGTACATGACTCCGCCAGCACTCATGTTTGGATAGCGGTAGGCAATTTGACCAACTCTCCTTTGCCCGCCCGTACAAGTCCTTTCTGTACAAATGTCATGGAGTTCTTGCCACGAGAATCTCGACTCAATTTTTAGCATAGTGGATTCGCCATTTTCATAGTCGATGCCAATGTTCGAGTTTGTCACCTGACCATTCCACCGAATAATAAGCCGAAACTTCTTAAATTTAACCATGTCTACAATTTATAGTAATTAAGTATAGTATATAATTAGTACATTAGGGATACAAAAACAATATCATCCAAACCCATAAACAAACGCATGTAATTGACATCTAAGCAAATTCATATAACTTCATAACTAACTAATTAACATCTATCATATCATAATTAATCTATTTATATCATAACATTTTTTCCAATAACCGCAATTCACTAAATACAGACATATAATTACTAACACATCAATATGTAAACAATACATAATTATAACATACCGAAGCCCGATCTATCATGAGAAAACTAAACAAATTCATCTAAATTCATAACTAACTAATTAACATCTATCATATCATAATTAATCTATTTATATCATAACATTTTTTCCAATAACCGCAATTCACTAAATACAGACATATAATTACTAACACATCAACATGTAAACAATACATAATTATAACATACCGAAGCCCGATCTATCATGAGAAAACTAAACAAATTCATCTAAATTCATAACTAATTAACTAACATCTATCATATTATAATTAATCTAAATATATCATAATATATTTTCCAATAACCGCAATTCACTAAATACAGACATATAATTACTAACACATCAACATGTAAACAATACATAATTATAACATACCGACTCCCGATCTATCATGAGAAAACTAAACAAATTCATCTAAATTCATAACTAATTAACTAACATCTATCATATCATAATTAATCTAAATATATCATAACATATTTTCCAATAACCGCAATTCACTAAATACAGACATATAAATTACTAACACATCAACATGTAAACATTACATAATTATAACATACCGAATCCCGACGAGTTTCTTGAGCAGTAAACCAACTCCAAACCAGCTGAGAAACCGACTAATAAAACACTAATTTTTGTACTAATTTTCTGTAAGGTAGCAATAGGGGAAGTGGAGGTCAGTATTTATAGAAAAATTATTTAGCAATCACCGCTTTGGACAAAAACAGTGATGTGTTCACCGCCATTGTCCTCACCGGTGATTGCTTGGTAGCTGTGACCTAATTTCCACCTACCAGGGCTCTAAAACGTGTCAATTATCACCATTTTGGTCCATGGCGATGATATGATCGCTTTTGTCTACAGCGATGATAAGGTCGACTATCACCGTTTTTAACCAAAACGGTGATTGCATCATCGCTTTTGTCCAAAACGGTGATAGCATCACTGTTTTGGTCCAAAGCGATGATGCTATCACCGTTTTGGTCAAAAACGGTGATTGCCATCACTGTCTTGGTTTGCAGCGGTGATGTTCAAACTGCTGTATTTTGGGAAATAAGTTTATAAGTACTGTATTTTGGGAATTTTTTTTAATAATTAGAGTATTTTGGGATTTTTCCTTATTTTTCATACCCGATTAACTATTGTACCTAATTTATCATTTTTCCTACCAAGCCAGGGTGGGTCCAGGGACCTACCCTCTAACCTTCTCCCTCTGCCCTCCCCTCTAACCTTCTCCCTCTGCCCCTGGCCATTGTAAAGGAGAAGAGGTGATTGGATTCGTCAAGGTCGGATTTCTAGGATGCATTTTGAAGCAGGCCCTTGAACTCCCAAAGCCCTAATCTTGCCTAGGTCGCATCAGTCGGCGACTGCCCCCACTGCACAATGTGAGCGATGACAGATTTTTTGTTCTCGTACCTACTCACCATCGTTTTTTAGTCGCCGCCTCTTTTGTTTGATCAGCGTCCTATTGAATGTCAACTTGAACGTTCCCCTAGTCAATATGGAAGTCTAATCGTTCAATAGGGTCGAAGTATATCTAATGGCGGTGGTGAGTATGGCTTTGGTGGTGTCGATGGAGAGCGGAGGTCCGAATGGGAGTCGGGAGGCGATGAGATTAGGAAATAAGGGGAAGAGGAGAAAGGGGTGAAGGTCGAGGGCAGCGGTGGAGGGTTATGGAAATAATGGAAGAAACGTCCGAGGCAAAGAGGGTTGAAGGGGAAGGGTTTTTTATTTTTATTATTTTTATTTTAATTAATTTTTTAAATGACATGAAAAATAAAAAAATGTATATAAAATTCCACGTCAGATGCCACATCAACATCTGACTAGATTTTCTGTTAAACCCTACCAGTCAACACCGGTCAACACTAATGGAAAAATAATTTTGTTTTTAGACTATGATGGTCATATTGAATATTTTAGGACAGAATTGACATTTTTTGCATAGTTCGGGTCTTCTAATGGAATTAGCCCAACAATCAAACATAGGATTTGTTACATACATCAACATCAAAACCACAATCTAGACCTAGGGTTCATCAATCTAAGAGAAGAGGTATAATTCATAGGGAAGAGGAGAGGGATTACAATATCGCTCAAGATCTTCATCTCCTAGGATTGATTCGTTGTCTACTAGTTTGACCAATGCATTCAATTAAACTCCAAAATCACTCAAGATCCCTCTCTCACTCTAGAAATGCCTCTTTGGTGTTTTGGGCCGAAAACCTAAAGGAAAAACTGAACTCTCCCCACTCTCTCACAGCTGCTACCTTTTATATACCATGAGTGTCCAGATCACGGGCCAAAGATCACGGTCGTGATCTCAGCCGAACCCGAAACCTTCGCGTTTTTGTCCAAGTTTCACGGTCTTCACGTAAAGATCACGGTCTGAGACCCTAATCTCTAAAATGCCAGCTGGATGTGCTCAACCCTCCGGAACAAAGTTGGGATCACGCCATGCTTGCTAGGTTCACGGCATGCAGCCGTGATCTTCACTCCCTACATATGATCTTGGCCTCTTCCTCATTCTTTGGCACGCTTCGACCTCATAATGTCTCGAAACTCGTCTCTGACCTTCTCACACATACTAGGACCTTAAATGTGCCAAAAATAGCACAACCTAACATAACATAGGTCGACGGATGATGACTACCAATTCAAACACTCACAATATAAAGGGTAAAACGTGCATAGATATAACCAAATCTGTCGTGATCTATGGAAATGCCAAGATGTCGAACTATGAGTTTGTGAGTCCAGAGGATGGGCTTGGGTCAATTGACCGAGGCCCACTGGTTATGTGCAGGAGCATGATACAAGCCAAATATTGGTATGGTAACGAATACATGAATTAAAAATCAAACTAACACAAATAAATGGGTACTGACAAAATTGGCATTCCTCAAATATGGACGTAGTGGGATATATAAAGCTAGCTCCTAACAAAATAGCTCAATATCTCTTAATCTTTATTAAAAAAAAAGAGAAGCGCTCTAACTCGTTTATTCAAAACTCTTTAGCCCCCTTATATACAACTAATCCAATTACACAGAGTTGAATCGAAATAATTCATAACCATGATCCAAACGTGATAGAATGGTTCAGGTTGACCAACTAGTCAGCAACATCATTTTGTTAGTCATAAACATGCTTAATTCGCACCTGCCACTGATTGGCTATTCGATTTCTGATATGGTCAAGAACTGGCGTGTACCTATGTCCCTCATCAGCTAGATTCCGTAGGAGAGTAGCATACTGATATTCTTCCCCATATTGCAGTTGGGCTGAGCATATGCGACAAATGCGACCGATTGGATTATGTCATTGCTAAGGTGTTGGCCTCTCGAATAAGTCGAGTTCTACCGTCCACAATCAGTGACTGTCAGAATGCTTTGTTAAGGGTAGAGACATATCCGACAACATCCTAATAGTCCAAGAGGTAATGCAATTCTTGAAGACAAAGACTCAGGGTAAAGAACATTGGATGGTGTTGAAGCTTGACATGGATAAAGCTTATGACCGCGTAGAGTGGGGATTTCTCTTTGCTGTTATGGAAGCTTTGGGATTATGTCGACAATGGTGGTATGGCTGAAAGGCTGTGTTACAACGGTTTCATTCTCGGTGCTAATCAATGGTTCGGAACATGGATACTTCAGACCACAGCGGGGGATAAGACAAGCACTAACGTCAGTAGCCTCTTTGTTGGGAGTATCTTCCATAAGCGCTCAAGACAGTTACTTAGCACTTCCCTCTCAAGTCCAACGTTCCAAAATCCAAACGTTCTTCTTGTGGAGGATACCTTGGCATCCCATATCCAAAGTTGGCGATCTAAAGCTCTATCCCTGGCTTCCATAGAGGTAGTAATTAAGACGGTGGGATCAACCTCCCCTAACTATACCATGTACTCGTTTCTCCTGCCTTCTATTTTTTGTCGCAGATTAAATCAACAGTTGGCTCGTTTTTGTTGGGCGGGTATAGACAAGGAGAAGGGTATTCACTGGCTCTCGTGGCAAGAGACTTTTCAAATCAAATTCCATTGAGGGCTCGGCTTTCGTGATTCGATCGAATCAATGTGGCGATGTTGCCTAAGCAGGCTTGGAAAGTGCTCAAGAAGCTGATAACACTGAATTTGCACATGTTTTTACCCCTCATTTCTTGATTGTTTAACTTGGTGTTTATCCTACTTTGGCCTATTTTGCGCTAGGTTGTGTTCCTTTGTCACATTTCAGGTCCTAGCATGTAAATTGAAGCATAGGTGCAATTTTCAAGTAAATCAGAGATCAATTGGTGACTCAGGGGGAGAAACTTGGGAATGACTTGAGGAATAATGGATTTCTACCTCATTTTATTTACAAATAATCATGTAAGCTTGTTATGAAAAGAAAGAGGAAGGGACTACGAGCATTTGGGATCAAACGGCACCTTAATCGGAGGTCAAACGAGCTCAACGAAACTTAGGAGTGCATGCAGAAAATTGTGCACGGCCGTGTGAGTTTTTCAGGAGGTTTGCACGGCCAAAACCCCAATTTGCACGGCCGTGCAAGTAGGGGGTGAAAATCTCAGTGTGTATAAAAGTTGTTTTGCGATTTTTGGAGAGGGGGAGCTGGGTTTTGGATCCAAACACCCAAGGGACGAACAAAACAGAGAGAGGGCGATATAGAGCCATTCTTGGAGCTATTTTGGAGGATTCTTCACCATTTAAGCTCAAGGAACAAGTCTAGACATGAAGATTGAAGATCTGAAAAGTTATACTGTAATCTCTCTCTTCTCTATGGAGTAACTTCCCTTCACTTAGGTTTTGAGGAACCCTAGTTTCATTTGTTAGGATCTTTCTTGTTTGAAACTTTGGATGTTATACTGAATGGTTTTAATCAATTGAGGCATGATTGTTGAGTCAATTGAATCCTGATCAGTTTCCTTTGATTTCTGCTTTAACCAATGATAGATAGAATCTGATTTGGTTAAGAGAGCTTTCTCAATTGGTAGTAGAGAATTGATTGTACGAGAGTCACTCAATTCACTACTTTGTACTGGAATCCATTCCAAGTATATGAGATCTGTGTGAATCGCGTTAGCAGTCTATTCTGGTGAAGGCTAGTCGCCTGCCGGTTATTCTGTCTAAGAGGGCTTGGTCAGCTTAAGAGATTCCAAGCTAATTTCGGATCTTCTGCAGTCTAATCAATAGTAAAACAACCAAAGGGACTTACAACTTGGACCTAGTTGAGGAGCTAGGGGGAATCATACCTAAGTGAGTTCCCAACCTGTAATTAGTAGAGTAGTTTAGTAAATCAATACTTAATCCAGTTTGCTAGATAATGAATTGAAGATGAGTAATAGTAACTCTAGAGACCCATGGATTCGATATTTATTACTTTTGCCACTATACTGAGCCCCTTTTATAAGTTACACTTGGCCATTGTTAGGTGTTGTGTCGTTGCGTGTCAAGTTTTTGACGCCGTTGTCGGGGACCTTCTAGGTTATTATGGAAACATGAAAGTTTGTTAATCTAGCTTTTTCTTTACTGCATTCTCTCTCTCTTCCACCTTTGTGACTTCACAGGTTGTGTTTGAATTTTGTGTGCAGGTAGTGCATGACCCGTAGTCAGTTAGGTGACTTACTGCCATTAGACCAAGAGCTTGAACGGACTTGTAGGAACTTCAAGCGGGCTTTAAAGGCGTGACTGGCTGCGGAGGAGGCCCTAGCACAGCTGCAGATCAATCAGGAGGAAGACATGGGTGAGCCTTAAGACAACGATGTGGTTGTCCCGGATGAGCACACCATGGGATATTACTGGACCGCCAGAGCCACAGACATGACGTCGCCCATCCACCAATAATTTCGAGGTGAGCACCTCTGTCATCACCATGCTGCGCGGCTCGGTGGTGTTCCGTGGAAAAGAGGGGGAGTGCCCTAGATCGCATCTACGGAGATTCCATGAGCTCATCAATGGGATCAAGATAAATGGGGTCCCAGCTGATGCCATCCAGCTGAGGTACTTCCCATTCACTCCGGAGGGGCAGGCCAAGGAGTGGCTGGACACTCAGCCTCCGGGCTCGATCACCACATTCGCCAACCTGGCGGACAAGTTCCTCACCCGCTACCATCCTTCGTCGAAGACGACGGACCTGTAGAAGCAGATCACCCACTTTGCCCAGGATAAAGATGAGACCATTCGGGATGCTTGGGAAAGATACACCATTCTTTTCCTCAAGTGTCCCAACCATGGTTTTACTGACGCCTTGAAGGTGGGCACCTTCTACCATGCCCTCTTCCCAGAAGACAAACAGCTAATTGACTCAGTTTGCGGCGGGAATATGCTCACCAAGACACCACCACAGCTGAATCAACTCTTTGAAGAGATGTCAGGGTAGGGATATGATTGGGGAACTGCAAGGAGATCGAGACGAGCACCAGTGCGAGGTGTGCATGCTGTAGCCACCTAGACGTCTGATTACGTACAGGTGGTATCTAAGCTGGTCTCATCTATTGATCATTCTGGACTGGTTTCAGGGACATGACAGTAACAGGCGATGCACTGCCAGTGGTGCGAAAGCTCCCATCACATTGTGGAGGAATGTCAGGCCATGCGTGAGTCCAGTACACCCCAGGAGCATGTGAACTTTATCAACAATACCAGGCGCATCGACCCTTACAGTAATACCTACAATGAGGGATGGCGCCATCATCCAAATTTCTTATGGAATGGCAACATCAACCCAAAGCCACCTGGCTTCCAGGCTCCTGCAACTAGTTTTCCAAACCAGAGGCAGGCATACCAGCCTCGCCCGGGTCAAATGCAGCAACATCAACCACTTTATCAGCCCAGATAGGGGCAGGTTTTTCAGCAGCCCCCACAGCAACAGCAGCCTGGTGCATCTCCATCAGTCCCAGCACCAGGCTATCACGTGTCAGAACTGAGGGATCTAGTGACTACCTTGGCTAGCACTAGTACCCAAAAGTTCAATAAATTGGACCATTCATGGAAGTGGCTGCATGCAAATTCATGGAGATTGAAGCTGGCCAGAGAAACCAGCAGGCACTCTTGTAGGATATGGACACTAAGATCGGGCACCTGGCAGATGCCCTTGCTTCCAGACCGGCTGGCACACTTCCTGGCCAACCCCTGCCGAATCCCAGAAATCATAAGGAGGGGTTGCATGCCATTATGTTGAGAAATGGGACTGTGACTGCGGATGCACCGCAGAAGAGTGCCAAGAAGGTAACCCAAATCACCCCAGAGCCGAAAGAAGACCTAGTGATGGAAAAGGAGCTAGAGGCTCAAGCTCCAAAGCCACAACCAATAGTGGCTAAATATAAGCCTAAGCTTTCTTTTCCCACCAGGATGTACAAAGACAGGCTAGAGGCAGAGTTCGGAAATTTCTTGTCCATGCTTAGGAAGCTGAATGTTCAAGTGCCCTTCATGGAGGCACTATCTCAGATGCCTAAGTATGTCAAGTTCCTGAAGGAGCTTCTCTCGAAGAAGCGGAGGCTGAGCGAGCTGGCCACTGTGGAGCTCAGCGAGGAGTGCTCGGTCATTCTGCAGAACAAGCTTCCGCCGAAGCAGAAGGACCCATGTAGTTTTACTATCCCGTGCTCTATTGGTAAATTGCATGTAGAGAGGTCCTTGGCGGATCTAGGTGCTAGTATTAATGTGATACCATATAAATTGTTCAAGAAACTAGGCCTAGGTGAACCCAGTTCAACGAGGATGAGTATTCAATTAGCTAACCGATCTGTAGTCCATCCTAGGGGCATAGTGGAAGACCTTCTAGTTAAGGTTGGCAGATTCTTTTATCCTGTGGATTTTGTTGTCTTGGACATCAATGAAGACGCAGAAGTGCCCCTTATCCTGGGAAGGACTTTCCTGGCCACCTCCAAGGCTCTCATAGATGTACATGATGGGAGCTTAGTTTTGAGAGATGGCGAGGAGCAGATAACATTTTCCATTGCTAATACTCTCCCCGTTTCATCACCTTTGCATGTTGTTTCCCACCAGGATTACGAGTCTGTCGTGTATCCTTCTGTGCCTCCCATTTTGCAGGATTCACCTCCCATACCTTCGCCGCCACTCCCGTCCACCCCCTTCCCAAAAGAAAAATCAAGGAGGAGTGGCGGCCGAAAATGCAGGTAGCTAAGCCTGCTGAAAAGGAAGCGGGAAACCACTATGAGTTGGTTCTAGCTCCTGAGCCTCGACTGCCTTAGTGTAACACCCTACCCTATAAGTTTTGCCTAATGATATTGTTCATACAATTGCAGCGGAATCAATCCCGGGTGTTACATTAATTACCAAAAATTTACCCAAAGAAAATTTCGACATGAATTACTCGCGTAATGGGCTAACAGTTCTTGTAACTAAAACCTGCAAAATAATTTATCTGAATCCATGCATTCAATGACAAACATATACTAACAACCATATACATGGACTTTCATAGCCATAGTCACAGTTTCATACTCCACAACTTCATACCATACTTATACGTACCATAATCGTCATAACTTACACAACCACATAAATATAACATATCATTAACTTTCCACACCTGTGGATATCTCACACTACATCAGAAGCTAGTATGAACATGAAAAAGGTTCTCAAAACATTTTTACAATAAGGTGTGGATCACTGGCCAAAATCCCGAGTAGTAGTCCAAGCACAGAATGGTTGAAGACCATACCTCATCTTGCCTTCAACTCTTGCTCACCTCCCACCTATACACCTATCTACTGCTGCTGATGATCTGCTTACACATAGCATAAGCAGAGAAGAAGAATAAAAGAGGGTCAGCTCATAGCTGAGTGAGATAATCATCGCATAGTGAGTTCATAACCAGCATACCCCTACCATACATCTAACAATCAAGCCAAAGCACTAGGATCAGATCTCAGCCCTCCGACATCCCAATAGGAAAAAGACTCAACCACCTTGACTTATGCAAATGCATCTTATCATGTTTTACTTATAGGCGCCTGGCTACTCCCATGCTAATAACTCTCCCGGGAAACATACCCCACATCCCGTCGGATGTAGTCATACATACCCCAACATCCCGTCGGATGTGGTCATACATACCCCACACCACTATGGGTGTAGTCATACCCCGACACCGCTCTGGGTGTGGTCATATCTCATAAGAATTCTTCAGTCACCACCACATGAGCGGTGTGACTATCATACATATCATAATAGAGTAATAGCATAGGGAGCCCTAATTACTATGTAGTTGACCGTGAGACCACAACACTCATATTTGGTATCCTTGTACATGATTCATATCTCATCTTGCATAATCATAATTCATTACTTATACATGTACTTGCCCTGGCCATAATTGGCTCAACATAGGTAAATCAGGAGTCGTATAATTGCACTTCCTCGGGATAAACCCTCGTGCAAGTCATCCTCCTTAAACATCATAATATTAACAAGGAATATATATTTTCTCACTTGTGCATCCAAATACAACAATCATGAAAAATTATACCTAATCACCTTCTCGAACCATCGTAAAGCATATTAACAGTCAAGCCCACAATTTGCAATATATACACAATCATCAGCATAAACAAGGTTCATATCGATTAGGGCAAGTCAATAATATCATACAACAATCCAGGGTTCAACATATAGCACAAAAGCTCATACACCCCTAATCATGCCATTCTAGTTCACCTAGATCAATTCTAAGCATCAATATAATTATCGTGATACGACAAACCCGGTATGCCGTGCTAATCCCTCACCAGTTCTGGTCGTTCAAATACCGGTTTAACCTTCACGTGATAAAACGTCAATTTCATGAACGAACCCCGAATTAAAATCCGAGACCGTCCTAATACCCCCTGCAGTATCCCCGTCAATATTAGTTCTATGCTTCGGGTCAAATTCTCGATAAAAACACATCAAACCCCGGTCGGAGCTAAATTCAGCGATTCGGACCCCGACCTAAATAATTGCCGAAATTCATGAATTAGAACTAGAGGATTGATTACCTCGCTGCAAGAAGCTCGTATCTGAAATTTGGGCTCAATCTGCTTCCGGATATTCCGAAACCCTAATTTGGCAGATCGGGAATTCAAGAAATTCCTGAACCAAAAACTTGTTTTAAAGCTCTAAATCGATAAATCACGATGTATAGATGAATTAGGCATTACTTACGAGATTTTTGGATTGCTAGAATTCAAGAACAGAGCTTTGAAAAATTTCATCGGACTGCCTCTGCGCTCTCTGTTTCTCTCGGCATATAAATGATGAAAAGATGGGAGAAATGGTACGGGGAGGATTTGGACGAGGGGTATATATATTTGAGCGGTCCCCGACCGCTTATTTATTTATATAACATATAATTTTATTTATATATATATATATAATTAATACGTATACTTATCCGATCGATCGATAATCCAAATTTCGCCGAAATATTGTTAAAACGCTCGATTTAAAATCGCGAACTTTCTAGCGATCGAAATATGGGATTTGCCGTAACGGGATGTTTCAATTCTCCCCTCCTTAAAAGATTTCGTCCCCGAAATCTAATCTTGAGTCAATAGTACATATCCGCTCGTTCCCCCCCTAACCTACACTATCACAAATCTTGTCACTACCTAACTCTTAGGTTAGGAGATCTGAATTACATAACTAAACACATAACACCTCAAGTTCCCATGTTTAGGTTTCAAAAACCTATACTGGGCTATCACAACAAAAACACATCAGCAAGTTCAAAACATAACTTATTAAGCAAGATTGTTAACCTGCAAAGTAGGTTGCTACTAACTCAGGGTACTTCTCTCGCATACATGCTTCAGTTTCCCAGGTAGCACTCTCACTTTCTTTATTTCTCCAAACCACTTTCAACATTGGGATTTCCTTCCTACGAAGATTCTTAATCTGAAAATCAACAATCTCAACTGGAACCTCCTCAAAAGTCAAATCTGAACCCAACTCGATCTCTTCTGGTTGTATAACATGGGAAGGATCCACTTTGTACCTCTTCAGCATACTAACATGAAATACATTGTGGATTTGGGATAACTCTGGAGGCAATGCTAGTTTATATGCCACGGGTCCAATCTTCTCTGTGATTTCATAGGGTCCAATATACCGAGGTGCAAGTTTCCCTTTCTTACCAAATCTCATCACCCCTTTCCATGGTGACACTTTGAGAAATACTTCCTCACCCACTTCGAAATTAACTTCACGCCTATTCGTGTCAACATAAACTTTCTGTCGATCTTGAGCCACCCTCAACCGCTCCCTGATTTCCCTGACCTTGTCAACTGTGATCTGAACTATCTCTGGTCCTGAGATTTGCCTTGCTCCTTCTACATCCCAACATAATGGTGTCCTGCATTTCCTCCCATAAAGTGCTTCATATGGTGGAACACCCAAGCTACTATGGTATTGGTTGTTGTAAGCAAACTCTATTAAGGGCAAATGGTCAATCCATGATTCTTCCCATTGCATTACACATGATCGAAGTAATTCCTCCAAAGTTAGGATGGTTCGTTCACTCTGCCCATCTGTTTGAGGATGATAAGCTGAAGTAAAATGTAATTTAGTTCCCAAGGCATCATGTAAACTTTGCCAAAACCGAGATGTGAAGCTCAGGTCTCGATCAGAGACAATAGAAATTGGCACACCATGCAATCTAACGATCTCCTTAATATATAGTTGAGACAATGTCTCCGGTGATGGTTTCCATCTAATGGGTAAAAAGTGAGCCGATTTGGTCAGTCGGTCCACAATAACCCATACTGCATCTTTTCCCCTTGATGATGGGAGACCATATACAAAATCCATTGTGATTCTTTTCCACTTCCATTCTGGAATTGGAAGTGGTTGCAGTTTTCCCACAGGAGCTTGATGTTCTGCCTTAACTTTCTGACATACCAGACATGTGAAAACATGTTCAGCCGCTTCCTTTTTCATCCCACGCCACCAAAATTATGGTTTGATCGTGTGATACATTTTAGTTGCTCCTGGGTGCATAGCATAAGCAGAAGAATGAACTTCATCTAGGATCTCTTTCCTCAAGTTATCAACATTAGGAACACATGCTCTTCCATTCATCTTCAACATGCCATCTACCATTTCAAATGGGCTTTCTTTTCCTTCCCCAATGTCTTGAATGATTTTTTTTCCAACTCTGGGTCCTCCTTCTGCTTCTCACGAATTTTTTTATGCAACAAAGGTCGAATGTTTAACCGAGCTAGTAACCCTGTTACACCATCCACTTCCAAATCAACATTCATTGCCCTCAAATCAACCAGATCCATTATATTCTTCTTGCCTTTTCTGCTCAGAGCATCAGCAACTACATTAGCTTTACCTGGATGGTAATCAATGGTACAATCATAATCTTTCAACAACTCTATCCATCTCCTCCGGCGACTATTTAAATCCTTCTGATCCATGATATACTTCAAGCTTTTGTGATCAGTTAGGATTTTAAAAGTCTCACCATACAAATAATGTCGCCAAATCTTGAGAGCAAATACCACCGCTGCCAACTCCAAATCATGAGTGGGATAATTTACTTCATGAGGACGCAATTGCCTAGAGGCATATGCGATAACTCTTCCATCTTGCATTAACACACAACCCAGTCCTTGATATGAGGCATCACTATACACCACAAACTCTCCATGGTTTGAAGGTAAAGCCAGTACTGGTGCTGTGGTCAATTTCTTCTTTAGTTCATCAAAACTCTTTTGACATGATTCATCCCAAACATACTTGGTATTCTTCCTCAACAGTTTAGTCAATGGTGCAGCAATTTTAGAAAATCCTTCTACGAACCGCCGATAGTAACCCGCCATGCCAAGAAAACTTCTCAACTCAGACACATCTTTTGGTGGAGCCCAACTCACCACTGCTTCCACCTTTTTCGGATCCACCTCGACACCTCTTCCAGAAATTACATGTCCCAGAAATATTACCTCCTTCAGCCAAAACTCACATTTTGAGAATTTTGCATATAATTGTTTCTCCCTTAGAATTTGCAACACAATTCTAATGTGAGTTTTGTGCTCCTCCTCGCTTTTAGAATAGATGAGAATATCATCTATGAACACAATCACAAACTTATCAAGATATTCATGGAAAACTCTGTTCATAAGAGCCATAAATACCGCTGGTGCATTAGTGAGTCCAAAAGGCATTACCAGGAACTCATAATGCCCATATCTTGTTCTAAAAGCTGTCTTTGAGGTTGCTCCATCTGCCACTTTCAATTGATGGTATCCAGACCTCAAATCAATCTTAGAAAAGACCGATGCACCCTGCAATTGATCAAACAAGTCATCTATTCTTGGGAGGGGATAACGGTTTTTCACTGTTGCTTTATTCAACCTCCGGTAGTCAATGCACATTCTCATGGAGCCATCTTTCTTCTTGACAAACAAAACCGGTGCACCCCAAGGTGAGATGCTAGGTCGAATAAACCCCTTGTCTAACAATTCTTGCAATTGTTCTTTAAGCTCCTTCAGCTCAATTGGTGCCATTCTATATGGTGCCATTGAAATTGGTGTTGTGCCAGGTACCAATTCAATATCAAACTCTACTTCCCTTTCTGGTGGAAGGCCGGGAAGTTCTTCGGGGAATACATCAGGAAACTCCCTTACCACCTCTACATCCTCAACCTTCTTATCATTTACTACAGTAACTTGAGCAAGAAAGGCTTCACAACCTTCCTTCACTAATCGAAAAGCTTCCAAGGCAGAAAGAAAACCATGAGTCTCCTTTTTCTTAATGCCTCGGAATACAACAGGACCTTTATCTGGTGTGTTGAATAACACTTCTTTCTTTTGACAATCCACAACAGCTCCATGTGTTGCCAGAAAGTCCATTCCAAGGATGACATCAAATTCATCAAAAGGTAGCAGAATTAAATCTGCTGCTAGGAAAGCTCCTTCCACACAAATGAAGGAACTTCTAATAACTGAGTCTACCTTCAAGGCATCTCCCACAGGTGTTTTAACACATAAGGTATAACCTAGCTTATCTGGAACTAAGCGTAGCATATGTGCAAACGTATATGACATGAATGAGTGAGAGGAACCAGTATCGATCAAAGCATATAATTGCTTGCCAAGGATAGAAAGCATACCAGTCACAACTTCTGGTGCCACTTCTGCCTCACCTCGAGTCATTGCATAAACCCTCAGTGCTCCCTGTGCTCTGGTACCCTGCGTACCACTTCCTGATGGTTGATTTCGACCACCACCTCTGCCACCCTGTGAACCACCACGACCACTCTGAAATCCACTACGGCCTCCCTGGTAACCACCCCTGAATGGGGCTCTACTAATTTGCACTGAAGGCTCGGACTGTGTAGCTCTTACTTCTCTCGAATGCGGACAGTCCCTCCTTCTATGCCCAGGTTGGCCACAGTGAAAGCATACACCAGAAAATCTCCTACACTCTCCAAGATGCCTCTTCTAACAAACTTGACAAAATGGAAATTGTGTGGCCGCGGAAATTGGTGCCCTGTATGATGTTCCGGACATAGATTGACTTGGTGTTCTCCCAAAACTGCCAGGACCTCTCCTGGGTGGGTAACGAGGTCCAGCATAATTTACTCCAAACTTCCTCTTCTTCTCCTCTTCTTTGGCCTTGTGTTCCTCTCGGCTCTCAACTTCATAGGCTTCATACTTAAGTGTTGCCTCCTTGATTGTGGCCATACTCTCTTCATCAACCCTGTGGACCTTTTCTTTCAATCCTATGCGCAGAACATGCAAGTATCTCATCTTCTTCTTATGCTCAGTATCCGCCAACCCATCTTCAAAGTAGAGTAGTCAAACAAAATTGATGGTGTACTCAGTAACTGTCATATTCTCCTGCTTAAGGTTGGCGAATTCATTATTCGTTGCCCTGATAAAAGCTTCGGGCAGAAACTCTGTCTTAAAGGCCTTCAGGAACTCCTCCCAGGTGAACTGAACTCGTTCACCATTAACTCTAGAGACTGAGGACCACCAGCTCCTCGCATACCCCTTTAGGAGAAAAACAACATATTGCACTTTTTCCTCTGGGGTTGCATAAAGATATTCAAACACATCTTCCATCTCTCTTAACCACTCTACTACAGCATCTGGACTCACATCTCCCTTGAAGTCCCTACCACCCAAACTCTTCATCTTTGCATAGTCTAATACTGGCGGTCTTGCATCAACCGCCTCCACTCCTCTCGAATGGTCAGTAGGAACATTTTCACAACTTCCGTGCGAGCTACAAGGAAATATTGGCCTTAGCTTGATCCACACAAAATTCATTCTTCACCCACTCTCTTACTTGGTTAAAACAAAATTTTCCCAAAATAATTACTTGAAAACAAATAAGTTCAAATCTCAATTTTGAAAACCATGATGCAGGTAATTTCATCCAATATACCAATACACATAATCATGTCAAACTCAATTCCCAGTTTAAGTCATTATGGGGTACTCCCCTCCTTAGGAGTGTTTAAACTCCCATAGGGTATAGTACGCCATAACAGCAAAAAGAGGGAACCGGGCTCTGATACCAAACTGTATTACCCTACCCTATACGTTTTGCCTAATGATATTGTTCATACAATTGCAGCGGAATTAATCCCGGGTGTTACATTAATTACCAAAAATTTACCCAAATAAAATTTCGACATGAATTACTCGCGTAATGGGCTAACAGTTCTTGTAACTAAAACCTGCAAAATAATTTATCTGAATCCATGCATTCAATGACAAACATATACTAACAACCATATACATGGACTTTCATAGCCATAGTCACAGTTTCATACTCCACAACTGCATACCATACTTATACGTACCATAATCGTCATAACTTACACAACCACATAAATATACACATATCATTAACTTTCCACACCTGTGGATATCTCACACTACATCAGAAGCTAGTATGCACATGAAAAACGTTCTCAAAACATTTTTACAATAAGGTGTGGATCACTGGCCAAAATCCCGAGTAGTAGTCCAAGCACAGAATGGTTGAAGACCATACCTCATCTTGCCTTCAACTCTTGCTCACCTCCCACCTATACACCTATCTACTGCTGCTGATGATCTGCTTACACATAGCATAAGCAGAGAAGAAGAATAAAAGAGGGTCAGCTCATAGCTGAGTGAGATAATCATCGCATAGTGAGTTCATAACCAGCATACCCCTACCATACATCTAACAATCAAGCCAAAGCACTAGGATCAGATCTCAGCCCTCCGACATCCCAATAGGCAAAAGACTCAACCACCTTGACTTATGCAAATGCATCTTATCATGTTTTACTTATAGGCGCCTGGCTACTCCCATGCTAATAACTCTCCCGGGAAACATACCCCACATCCCGTCGGATGTAGTCATACATACCCCAACATCCCGTCGGATGTGGTCATACATACCCCACACCACTATGGGTGTAGTCATACCCCGACACCGCCCTGGGTGTGGTCATATCTCATAAGAATTCTTCAGTCACCACCACATGAGAGGTGTGACTATCATACATATCATAATAGAGTAATAGCATAGGGAGCCCTAATTACTATGTAGTTGACCGTGAGACCACAACACTCATATTTGGTATCCTTGTACATGATTCATATTTCATCTTGCTTAATCATAATTCATTACTTACACATGTACTTGCCCTGGCCATAATTGGCTCAACATAGGTAAATGAAGCGTCGTATAATTGCACTTCCTCGGGATAAACCCTCGTGCAAGTCATCCTCCTTAAACATCATAATATCACCAAGGAATATATATTTTCCCACTTGTGAATCCAAATACAACAATCATGAAAAATCATACCTAATCACCTTCTCGAACCATCGTAAAGCATATTAACAGTCAAGCCCACAATTTGCAATATATACACAATCATCAGCATAAACAAGGTTCATATCGATTAGGGCAAGTCAATAATATCATACAGCAATCCAGGGTTCAACATATAGCACAAAAGCTCATACACCCCTAATCATGCCATTCTAGTTCACCTAGATCAATTCTAAGCATCAATATAATTATCGTGATACGACAAACCCGGTATGCCGTGCTAATCCCTCACTAGTTCTGGTCGTTCAAATACCGGTTTAACCTTCACGTGCTAAAACGTCAATTTCATGAACGAACCCCGAATTAAAATCCGAGACCGTCCTAATACCCCCTGCAGTATCCCCGTCAATATTAGTTCTAGGCTTCGGGTCAAATTCTCGATAAAAACACATCAAACCCCGGTCGGAGCTAAATTCAGCGATTCGGACCCCGACCTAAATAATTTCCGAAATTCATGAATTAGAACTAGAGGATTGATTACCTCGCTGCAAGAAGCTTGTATCTGAAATTTGGGCTCAATCCGGCTTCCGGATACTCCGAAACCCTAATTTGGCAGATCGGGAATTCAAGAAATTCCTGAACCAAAAACTCGTTTTAAAGCTCTAAATCGATAAATTACGGTGTATAGATGAATTAGGCATTACTTACGGGATTTTTGGATTGCTAGAATTCAAGAACGGAGCTTTGAAAAATTTCATCGGACTGCCTCTGCGCTCTCTGTTTCTCTCGGCATATAAATGATGAAAAGATGGGAGAAATGGTACGGGGAGGATTTGGACGAGGGTATATATATTTGAGTGGTCCCCGACCGCTTATTTATTTATATAACATATAATTATATATATATATATATATATATATAATACGTATACTTATCCGATCGATGGATAATCCAAATTTCGCCGAAATATTGTTAAAACGCTCGATTTAAATTCGCGAACTTTTTAGCGATCGAAATATGGGATTTGCCGTAACGGGATGTTTCACTTGGCCGTCCGAGTATTCAGTCACTTGCATCCTGCCGGATGGCCAGGTCGAGTTGACGAGTGTTGGTGGTCACATCCGTCGTGTGCATGGCCACCATCTGAAGTTGTACCTCAAGAGCGATGTGGATACGCTCTTGAAGGCACCTATTCCTACACCTCTCTGAGCATCCACCCTACTGGCGTCCAACTAAAAGACGGTAAAGAAGCTCTTGTGGGGAGGAAACCCCACCAAGGTTTTTTTTCTTTCGTTTGTTTTCGGTGTGTCCACTTGGAACTATGGTTTCTATCATCCAGTGTGTTTTGATGAATCTAGCCTTGTTGACTGGTCCGATTTCCATTCCCCCGACAGTCCGTATTCCTAGTAACATCGTTTCCCCTTATCTTTCCCTCTGCTCCATTGAGGGCAATGTCGTGCTTAAGTGTGTGTGTGTGTGGCGGGGGGGGGGGGGGGGGTTATCTATTGTTGACTGCTAGATGAGTTTGTGTGCTTGGAGCCTAGTCCGTTGTCCAAATCTCGAGATTTGAGGGCTCTGAGTACTGATGTTTGCATGATCATATTGACACCGTGGGTTTGATTGGTAAATTGAGTGGTTGTTCGAATTGATGGATGACAATTGGATTGTGATTGAGACAACCTATAATGATGACAAAGACGTGCAGTAGAGTTGTGTAGAGGTTCGGTTTTTCAACTATTTGCTTACCAACTATGACTTGGATCGATCACTTGTTCTTGACATTCGTTTATGCATCTAGTTCAGGGAATCAGAATGAGAGATAGAGCATATAGGTAGCCATGTGAGATTTGAGCCTGCTCATTTCTTTCTTGTGCGATAGATCCCTCTTCCATGACGTGTAGCATTCACGTTGTCATTAGCTAAGATGATGGAGGCATAGGAATAGCCCACGACCAAATTGACTGTCCTGGTATGTCATACCCCCTAGTCAACCCCTTTGAGCCGTGTCACTTTCTTTCTTTCGGTCTACAATGAAAAAATCACCCTTTTGCATCTGTTAGAAGGTTCCACAGTGTGGTTTTTGTTTTTTCTCTGCTGTTTCTGATATAAATAATGTGAGGGTTGGAGGTAGTTCTTAAAAGTTGAGCATTTGTTTGAAAATGTGCAGAGGTGGTGGTTCTCTCAAGAAAAAAAGAGAAAAAAATGAATGAAAGCTAAAGAGAGCACTACCAAAAATCTGAATCATGCTCATTAAGTAGTGTTTCTTAGCAGCCTGGCTTAGAAATACTAACATTATGGTGACCTCTTTTGCTCTTGTGCTCTAAAGAATTTGAGTAATGCAGATTGCCAGAAAGGAAGTAAGTGGTTTGATTGGCTGTGAATGTGTTGGGTTTGGAACTGTGGAACCTTGTGTTATGAATACTTCCACCACCTAAAAGGCTTTTTCCCCATGTCCAAGACCCTAGCCAGTCATTTGAACCTGTGTCTAAGACCTCCGGATTAGTTAGTGATGACACCCAATATGTGAACTCTAACATTTAGAGGCTGCCGTCATGGTGAAGAGACGTTAGGGATTGAGAGAATAACCATGCGCATTTTCGCATCAAATTGTCATGACCCCACTGGTCGAGAGTGAGCGATTCATTTCCTTGTTCTTTACACTCTTTACCCCGGTGAGGATCAATTCAAATGTCATCTGTGGTGGTTCTCTAGGTTACTGTCGAGCAAAGCAGTTAAAATCAGGATTTTACCAAAAATCGAAAACTGGGGTAAAATCGAAATCGTAAAATCGAATCGTAGAATCGTAGGATTTTAAGTACCATATAGAAATTAACATATAATAATATTAATAAGATAAATAATTAATAAAATAAAGACTTTTAACATTTAAAGTTATAATTTTCAAGATTAATGTCCCAAAATCATAATTTTGAATTGTTATTTAATGCGTAACTCAAAATAATTTATGAGGAAGGGATAGAGATCATGGGGGTTGGCTCTTTTTTTTCATTTTGTGTCTAGGTAGTTTAACTCAAAGTAGTATTCCTACATCGTCTACTAATTAAGCATGATTTAAAACTAAGAATAGGTAAACTTGAATAAAATAATTAACGTCATTGGTTTGGTACAAATATATTCATTAATCAAATAATTGATTAATAATGATGTTAATTCTTACGTACGTACAATATTCTAACAATTGTTTTACCGATGCGTTAAACAAGTAGAAGGGAAAGGGGTTGACCGAACCCTAATTAGTTTTTTTTTTCAAATGTTCTTTTAATAGGAAAAATATATGAGAAGATCCCCATCATTGCCCTTTCCACCGAAAAAGTTCTGCTTCTTTTGAATTGGCTCAAGCTCCCTATTTTGTTCACATAAGATCAAAATCTCGATTTTGGTACCTTTTTACGATTTTAACGATTTTAATCCCGATTTTGAAAGATTTTAAGGTCCACCAATTTTATAGTAATTTCAGAATCGAAATCCCTAAGTAAAATCCTAAAATCCTATGATTTTACGATCAAAATCCTGATTTCGACTGCATTGTTGTCGAGGTTGTTCATGTGTTGATGACTAAAGGCTAGTGTCATTCACGTGTTTTGTAACGATATGACATGCCCCAAATATTTTTGTGCACCTTGTGTTTGACTTGGTTTGCTTGGGGACAAGCAAACGGTTAAGTGTGGGGGGAATTTGATAACAATGTATTTGCACGTGTTTGCACCCTTATTTCTTATCCGTTTGTGAATCCTAGTCGTGCATCTTTGGCCTATTATACGTTGGGTTGTGCTATTTTGTCATATTTCAGTTCCCAAGTGTCGAAGGAAAAGCTAGGAACAAGTTTCAAGTCAATCATATATCAATTGGCGATTCGGGAGAAGAAACTCGGGCATGACCTGAAGAAGAATGGATTTATACCTCATTTATGGACAAATAATCATGCAAGCTTGTCATGAAAAGAAATAGGGCGAGACAACGAGCGTCTGGGATCAAACATCGACTGATTCGGAGTCCGGACGAGGGAGAAACAAAGCATTGAATATAGGGGAACAGGTTCGGTAGTAAAAACACGGGCAGACTAGCCTAAAAACACGACTGTGTTTCATCTGGCCCCCGCTAGTGTTTTTACTGCCAAGGGCGTGTCGTGAGAGCTGCTGGGGGGAAAACGCGGGCGGGCAAAAGTAAAACACGGTCGTGTCCAAGACCGTGTTTTGCCCATAATCGGGGTTTTGAGGCAGATTCAAGCCAAAGGAAAGGGAATCGAGTTTTTGAGCAAAAAACAGAGTTTTTGAGAGAGAAAGTGCGAAGAACAAACCCTAGGAGCTATTTGGGGTGAATTTCTCACCATTGAAGCCCAGATTTCATCCCCAAAAGTGAAGATCGACATCCCAGAGCAGATTATCCCCATCTTAATGAGTATGATTGCTCTGATTTTTGTTTTCCTCTCTCTCTCTCTCTCTCTATGGAGTAGAACCTTCTCTCACTTGGGTATGAAGAACCCTAGTTCCATGTGTTAGGAATCTTGATTATATTGACTTTCGATTAATATACTGATTGATTTTAATCGGTTGATGCATGATTCATTGAGTCAATTGAAGCCTGATCATCTTTGCTTAATTTCTGCTGCAGCCTAAGATAGATAGAATCTTATTAGGTTGTTAGAGCTTCATCAATCTGTAGTAGTATATTGGTTATACGAGAGTTGATCAATTTACTGCTTTGTACTGTAATCCAATTCCAGTACTCGAGTTTTGTGTTTATTGCCTCAGCAGTCTTTCCCGGTGAAAGCTAGTCGCCTGCTGGTTAGTCTGCCTGAGAGGGTTTGGTCAGCTTAAGAGATTCCAAGTTACTGTCAGATCTTCCGCAGTTTAATCAACAGTAAATCAACCAAGGGTAATTACAACCTTGACCTAACTAAGGAGCTAGGGGGAGTCATTCTCGAGTTACTCTTCCCTTGCTTAAGAACTTCAAACCATTTCCTGCTTTCTTATTGCTTTTGCTTAAAATCACAATTACTCGACTTAGTTTGCTAGATAATAGATAATCACGGAGTAGGCAGTAAATCTAGACCCCAGGTTGATAAATAAAACTTGCCACTATTCTGCATTTCCGGACTGCGATTACACATGGTCGCAGTTTGGTGTTGTGTTTTAGCGTGTCAGAAGCCAGACTCAACTCTTGCCTAGATTTATAGCGCACGGTATGACCCATACTGCTCATTCCTTGCTGCAATTTTTGGCTATCGACCGTCCTGGGCATGGCAAGGAGTCCTAAAGGGGCGTAACCTTTTCTGAAAGGGGCTTCGTTGGCAAATTGGTTGTGGATTGGCGGTTCGGATCATTGGTGATGCTTGGCTGCCCACATCCCCACCATCTTTCTCGTCTATTCTCCCTAGTGTATCCCTTACTAATCCTTTTGCCGTTAGTCTTATCCATCTGCCTGCTCAGATTTGGAGTTTGGAGATTCCGGTTCCTCTTTTCACTCGTGATTCCATCAAATATATTTTGTCCATTCCTTTACCATCTACCCCTCAACCGGAAAAATTTATATGGTACTATTCTAAAACAGACGAGTATACAGATAAGTTCGGGTACCATCTTCTAACCTCTAAATTGAATGAACTGTTCCCTACTCTGCCTCCTCATCTTAATGGCGAATTCTGGAAATACCTTTGGAATCTCCATACCCCTCCTCCTAAGTTGAAGTTCTTCCTTTGGCGAGTTGTTCGCGATTTCCTTCCATTTCGGTTAATTTTGCTGGAGAAGACCCTGTGTAGTAGCAGTGAATGCTCAGTCAGTTCTAATAGAGTGGAGTCGGCATCCCATTCCCTTTTCACGTTCAGGGTGGCAAAGGAGATGTAGAGATTGGCTGGAAGAGAGGAGGTCCGGCTAGCAGTTGGCCATTTCACTGCTGAGTCTGGCCATGCTTGGAATGCTATTTTCTTTTCCTTGCAGCTCTCAAAGATGGAAGTTGTAGATATGGTCTTTCTAGCTTGGAGGATATGGAAGGGAAGATGCTGGGCAACCTATGACAACATCCAATACCTTCCCCATGCACTGTTTCGCCAATATAAGACACATGTAGATGAATGGAGAGAGGCGACGGGAGACACAAGAGGCAATCGACCTTCAACAAGGCATGCACCGCAACACAACGATGCTTCATGTCCTCGTGGAGGAATTTTAGTAAAGTTTGATGGAGCGCTCAAACGTGATGTGGGAGGTGCTGGTGCTTTTGAAAGCAAGAGTGAAACTTATTCTCTAGTTAGTGCTTTGGTAAGTTCAACACGGGTAAGGCAACCTTTTTTTAATGGAGCTCCTTGCTCTTCGCGATGCTATGTCTTGGCGTTTGCAGCATGGATTCTATAAAGTTTGCTTCTTCGGTGACGATCAACTGGTGATCCACCGAGTTCTGGATGGCGCAATAGATCATGACTTGGGAGGGGCGGTCCTACAAGAAATCAAATTACTACGAAGCTCATTCGAGTATGTTCGTTTTGTTTTCACTCCTCCTCGTTATAACAGGCAATGTTGTCAGAACCGAACCGGAGCATGACCTGGTAATGCGAACGACTCGCACTTTAGTGGTCCAACTGGCATTAGACCGTTTAAAATCCGTTAGAGAACCGGTATCTAATAAACTTTATTAGTATAAATAGTGGACATTTCATAATCAGAGCTCATCTCTTTCCTTCAAAATTGTGAAATGGAAATAAGGATTCGGTTTGAGAGCCCGACGTTTTTGGTTTATTTCAATTTTCAATTTCCTGCAATTTTTTTAATTAAATTTAGTGGCTGAATGGCAAAAACCAGACGAGCGACTCGATCGGCTCGAACGGTTAACCGCCTCAGCCGCTCGCCAACCGCTACATAAAACCGGAGCGGTTTTTAGACTGTTCCGAGCCGGTTTTGTGACCGGGTGGCGATTTTACCGGTCTAGCCGAGCGGCTCGGCTCGGCTTTAATAACACTATTAACAGGGTTGCCCATTTAGTGCCAAAAACAGTCATTTCACCGGTAGTTCAACATTTGGTTGACTATTTGGATTCTCAATAACTTGTAATTCTCTGTCTATCTTTTTTTTTTTTTGTAATACAAGGGTGCTCAGCGCCCAAAATCAAAGGGGAACAAATCTGGGAGTTTGGCTCCCTACAAGGTCGAAGAACAACCAAAACTTAAGCTGGGGGCTAGGAATAGATATAAGATGTAGTCCCTACAATAAATTGTGTCCTGTAGAAGCCAGGAAGTCCGCCACCACATTCCCCTCTCGGAAAATATGCTCCACTCGTACCTCCCAATCACATTGAATCATCTGACGCAGTTGCAACACCAGACAATAGTGTGGGTGAGATGAAGTAGCCGAATCTAGCAGTTCAATAGCCGTCCTAGAGTCCGTCTGAAGGACCACTTTCTTCAAATCCAACTCCCATACCCGCTTCAGCCCCTGTAACATCCCCATAAGCTCCGCTCGAGTAATGGAGCCTCCCCCTAAATTCATCGTAAATGCACCCAGGAACCTCCCCTGATCGTCTCGCAGCACCCTGCCAGCCGTCGAGCTCTTGCTAGTGAGCATCATAGATCCATCGGTGTTGACGCTACATCATCCCGCCGGGGAGGGTCCCAACCTATCATCCTCCACTCTCTTGCTCTACTCCCATCAATGTGTATCCTGTCCCCCAGCAGAGCTTCTCGGATTCTTCCACGTAGCCTCCGTGCTTGGTGCTGTATCTGGGGCGCCGCAGACATCTTCTTCTCAAAGACTCTGGAGTTTCTATTCTTCCAGAGTAGCCAGCAAACCACCGCAAAGATGGAGGCATCCACAGATTCACTCTTCCCTTTTAAATAGTACAGGAACCATTTTCTCACATCCGATTGGAAAAAGGTGGCATCTTGTTCATTATCCAGGAAAGTGGACCATACCTCCCTAGCAAACGGACAATCCCTGACGGCATGGATCACCGACTCATCATCCCCACCACAAACCTGGAACTTATCTGTTGTAGTCAAGTGACGGCGTCGTCTCTCTGCATTGGTAAGAAGCCTACCATGAATTGCCAGCCATAAAAATGTTCGGACTCGCTACATAGGTGGGACTTTCCAAACCGTTTTCCACGGAGAATGAAAGTTCGTGGGCAGGCTTGTATCATCAAGGAATTCATAGGCCGTCTTCAACGAGAAACCTCCATCTGCCGTGAACCACCAAATGGCTTCATCTTCTCGCTCTTCCTGAGGCACCCCATGAAGCTTAATCTGCTCGACCACACTCGAGGGTAGGAAGGCCGGGATATAGTCCAAATTCCAATCCCTGTTCAGAACCATCTCGGCCACTGTCAATGAGAGGGCCTCATGGGGCAAGTTCGCTGCCTGGTCAGCTAGAGTAGGGCCATCCGTTAGCCACCGATCCGTCCAAAACTTGGTAAGTCTCCCGTTCCCCACATTCCACAAGGTTGCATCGCGGACTTGGGGTAACACTCGAAAGACACCCCTCCAGAGATTAGAGAGCCTCCCCGACGTCCTCGGAATTATGGAGTCTCCCACCGTACGTAGGTACTTCCCCCTAATCACCCTCGCCCATAAGCTATTGGGCTCCTTCCTTAGACGCCATGCAATTTTCATCATAAAAGCTTCATTTAAAGTTCTCGCATCGCGCATTCCGAGTCCTCCTTCATCCTTCGGCCGACACAACGGCTGCCAGTCAATCAAATGAACTTTCCTTCCAGTCTCCGAGCTTCCCAAAACAAAGGCTCTAATTTTCTTGTCAATATATTCTAGCACACTAGCTAGAAGTAGGGTCGTCTGCATTGTATAAGCTGGGAACAAAGCTAATACTGATTGGGGCAGGGTGATGCGTCCCGCTAATGAAAGAGCCGAGGCATTCCACCCTGATAATCTGGCGTCGATCTTGTCAACCACTTCCTGATAATCAGGCATTGTCTTCGATAACCTGTCGTGAATGACCGGGACCCCCAAGGAACGACCCAAATTTGATGTCTATGGTATGCCGAGGCTGTTACTGAGAGTGTCTCTCGTAGCACTGGTCACATTCTTTGAGAAAAAACCCTTGATTTAGGTTTACTAATCAGTTGCCCCGAGGCCCTCCCAAAAACTTCGAAAACCTGGTTTATGATTTGGACCTGCGCAGCAGAAGCCACCCCAAAAAGAATGAGATCGTCAGCAAAGAACAAGTGTGATAGTGGCGGACCTGAGTTGGAGAGTTTGATCGGCCTCCAGCTCCCCTCCTCCGCTGCGCTCTGGATCAGATGACCCAATCTTTCCATGCACAGGGTGAAAATGTATAGAGAGAGAGAGGGCATCCCTGCCTCAATCCCCGCGATGGCGAGAACTCCTCTGTCAGACCACCATTCCACTGTATGCGCATTCTCGCCGTAGAGATACACTACATAGTTAACTCTATGAACTTGTCCGGCATTCCAGCAGCCTCTAGGGTGTCTCTCACAAAATTCCATCTGATCCGATGGTAGGCTTTGGCAAGATCCACCTTTATCACCATCCACTCGGACCTTCCTGTTTTAGCTCTCATAGAATGAACAACTTCCTGCAAAACACATATGTTGTCAGTTATGTGTCTTCCTGGTACGAAGCTCGTCTGAGTTTCATGCACCAGGTCAGGCATGAAAGATTTCAGTCTCTCTGCTAGGCACTTGGTTATGATCTTGTAAGCGACGTTACATAGACTGATCGGTCGAAACTGTTCAAATCGACTGGGTCTTCTAACTTTGGGAATAAGAACGAGGATTGTTTCGTTCACATCTCTTATTCTCGGCGGCTCCACCCAGCAGTTGCTCGCAAATTCATGCACCGCTGGAGCTACAACATCCCAAAAATGCTGATAAAGCAGCGGGTTAAGTCCATCCCTTCCTGGTGCCTTGAGTGGTCCCATCATCGAAACCGCCGACTTCAATTCCTCTACTGTATACTCCTCGCCCAGCTTTTCCCATTGCGGCACCTGCATGGGCGTGAACCCATGGGACATGGGGGAGGTTTGCAAGTCCTCATCCGTGAACAAGACAATGTAATACTGCCTCGCCATTTGGCTTAGGGTGCTTTGATCCTCCACCCACTCTCCCTGTGAGTTCTTCAGAGCCACGATGTGATTCCTCTTTCTTCTACGGATCGTGCGGGCATGAAAATATTTTGTGTTTAGGTCGCCCCACTTCACCCAATCTACACTCGACTTATGACGCCACAAAATTTCCTCTTGAACGAGCACCTCAAATCGGTCCCCTTTGCCCATGCTTTCTTCAACATTTCAGGGAATCCATCGTGGGTCAACCACGACGCCAAGAATTTGAATGGCCTGGGTCCTGACGCCATGAATTCCGGGCACGTGCGTATCAACAATGGCCGGTAATCCGACTTAACCCGAGGCAGGTGACGCAACGTCGTGTCCGGGAACTGGATTGTTCACAGTAGATTTGCTAAATCACGGTCAAGCCTCTCTTTGCCCCCCCCCCCCCCCACGAAACCAAGTGAAAGGCGGTCCAGCAAACCCCAAGTTCACTAGGCGAGTATCCAACAAACAATCCTGAAACTCCCCTCACTCTACTAGCATCAAATGGGGCACGCTAGTAGCCACGCCATCTCAACCTCCTCTGCCGTTGAACGTAAGGCTTCCCACAACGACCGTCTCTAGATCAAAGTCGGATGGCCATACACTGCCGTGAACAGAAATTGGGCAGGCCCCATTTGGACGTGGACATGGAGTAATTGATTGGTGCAGTTCTTTTCAGTAATCTGAACTGCCGACTCATCCCACAACAGCCATATTCCGCCCGAGAAGCCTTCGGCATCTACCACAAAAAACTTATCCATACCCATTTGGTTGATATCCTTAGTCGCATCATCACCACTAATTCTCGGCTCAACGATGACTACCATATGTGGGCTATGTTTCCTCTTGTATTCCTTAAACACTCGTAGGAAGCGATCGCTTCCCGCACCCCTACAATTCCACGTGAAAATTCTCCAATCCATCAAACCGTCAGGAAGGGTAGGGTTTCTCGGATTCCCTTAGGTGATGATTGGTTGCACCCCCCCGGGGGATGCTCTCCAGCGTACCACTCTCCACATTTTCTCCTGAGTCCTCGCTCATCAAAGTGTCCATCTGTAACGGTAGCGAGTTATGCATGGTATGTGTAGGCGGAGACCTCTCCCCATCCGCCATATTGTACTCCATAACTCGTTCTTGTTGATTTACAGTTATACTCTGTTCCATCGGGTTCGTATTATCAAACGATGCTTCAGAGCGATCCTGTGTAACTGGAAGTTTCTCGGTCCTGGCTTGTACTTCACTGACATATGCTTCATTCTTCTCCGCTGGTGTGAACTTCGTGCTCGGCTCTGTGCACTCAACAACCTCCTTTTGTGTTGTCTCGAGCCTTATAGGCGTGCTCTCTAGTCTCTACCCACACTTGTTGGGTTTTCGATGTTATTGCATTGTGGGTATTCTTCTTTTGTGTTTGGGCCTCTCGGGGTGTCTCCTTCCTTCACTCTGCTTGCTCAGTTTGCTGTCCCGACGTCGCGGTTGTCTCTTCTTCTTGATTGAGGATGGTGAACCTGGAACCAGATTGGGTATTAGTCTCCTTCGAATTTCTCAACCCCTGCTCTACCCCCTTCCCTGCTTCCATCCTTCTGTTAGGGCGACGCTCTCGTCGCTTAGCTATCATCCACTCCCCGTAAGGCTCCGGGTCTTCTTCCTGACATTGTTTCTCCTTGAAATGGAGCGTGGGACATCGGGCTTTAACTTGTCCATACTTCCCACACTCGAAATAAATGTTCTTTAGGCCTTCGTATTTGATCTCGTACTCAACACCCTCCACCTTATACTTTGACAGCAACGGCCTTGTCAAGTCCATCTGAACACAGGCACGGGCGAAGAGCCCTCGGGCTCCTAGCTCGGTCGCTCTGTCCACACGGATTAGTGTCCCAGCTCTCTTCGCTATACGTAAGACTGCTTCGGGATTATACAGCTCAATAGGTAAATTTGGTAGCCTGATCCAGGCCGCCGTGGAGTCTATGCTACAGTTTTTGGGATTGAACCCTTTCTTCCACTTCTGTACTGTAATATAATTATCACCAATCAACCAGAGGTCTCCTGTTAGAGCAAAGTCGTAGCCCAGTTTGTTCGTGAACCTAACAAATAGGTACCCATTCGGCCTGTTCGTGATCTGGATCACACCATTCTTTGCCCATAACATGTTCAGTCGCCTTGCTATAATCGGGTATGAATACGAGCGCCCTAGGACCTTGACCATTAGCGCCGATTTCCATTCACGCCTGTAACACTTCCACTCCTCATGCGAGAAGTAGATAGTGGCGCAGCGGGGGTCCTCTTCCATGCTTTCTTCCTGATGGATTTCGTCTCTCATCTCATCGACCACCTCCTCGGAATCCGACTCCCCTACGTACCATATTTCCTCCCTGACCGCCTCGCTGAACAATTTCTTCCTTCCCACTCTCCAAGCCATAGGCTGAGTTTGCGGGTTAACATGAGTTGGTTGCGATGTCGTCATCAGTTCAGTCTGTATGGTTTCGGTTCCTTTACTCAGCTCCTCCTCTGTGATATCCTCAACCACCACATCGTACTGCTTCCCATCCTCCCCTGTAGATTCAGAGATCGGACTCTCTTTTTTGGTTGTTGGGTCTCCCTGTCTTTCTTGCCGTCAGGTGACGAAGAGACTTCCGGGGATCGCCGCACACCCCCTATCCCGTCCGGTGGTCTGGACTCCTCCGGTGATGGGACCGATGAAGCTGGCGAGCTTGCCGCCGGCATCACGTAACCACGCGAAAAAACCCTAATCGCAAGCGATTTCCGGGCTCCGAGAAAACCGGAGTTATTTTCTGTTCATTCTCTGTCTATCTACTACCTGACTATGATATTAAAAAAAAACTCGTTTATTCAAAGCTTTTTAGCCCCCTTATATACAACTAATCCAATTACACAGAGTTGGATCGAAATAATTCATAATCCATGATCCAAACGTGATAGAATGGTTCAAGTTGACCAACTAGTCAGCAACATCATTTTGTTAGTCATAAACATGCTTAATTCGCACTTGCCCTTGATTGGCGATTCGGTTTCTGATCTGGTCAAGACCTGGCGTGTACCTACGTCCCTCATCGTGTAGTTCTGTAGGAGAGTAGCAGACTGATATTCTTCCCCATATTGCAGTTGGGGTGCTTCAAGGAATCAGCAAATATAACTTCCTTCAGTTTCTCAAAGCGCGGATCCCTGCCAATGGACAAGCAAGTGATTATCAAATCCAAAATGAGACCGTCGAGCAGTCATTTCATTCCGAACTCTGCCGATAACAAAGAGCAGTAATTTCATGTATGCACAAATTCCCCAGTACCTATTAAGCCCGCCAGTTGAGGAACATATCCTACCATGAAAAGAGTAACTAAACAAATTACGAGAGGTTTCTGAAGAATCAATAATTCTTGTCGGTGTCCACAGCTGATAAGCAAACCGTTTCCGAAAGGACACAATTATCCACATACATGCAAATGCAAAAACTAAGATTCACAACTAAAGCCTTTGACAACGCACAGGGGGAGAATCAGATGCCAAATGAAATTTGATCTGAATAGAAACAATTATGAATCATACCCGAGACGCTGCCGAATGCTCAGAAGTCAGAATCAGCCGGTAGAATTTTCACACTTGTGCTTGTCAAGTACCAAGGCTGCATACCACACCCATCTTCAGCCGAACTCAGGAGAACTCAATCCCTTGAATGACATGCCATAGTGCTAACCTGAAGCAGAGCTCTCCGACTGGGTGTGTTGAAGAGCTCTACATTATGACTCTGGTAAACAGACTTCATTCTCTTTGAGAAAACTTAAAAGAGTTTCATGGGACGTTAAATAGATGTCCTTCAATGCTGGGAACAAAGCCTTTTTCCAGCATTTCTTCCCTAACAATCTCATAGGTTACGTAATTTGGAACCAACCCCTTCTCCAGCATCTCATTAAGAAGTTCATTGGCATATTCCAGCTTACCCTTCCTGGAAAAACCCTTTATAAGGACATTGTAGGTGGCAATATTCGCCTTCTTCCCTTCCTCCTCCATACGTTCTCTCACCTTCAGTGCTGCTCGTAGATTTCCCTCGTGGCAGTAGCCATCCATCAATGTGTTAAATGTCACATGGCTTGGACTCACTCCTTTCCTGACCATCTCATCCAAGAGATGTCCTGCCTTTCTTGACTCTCCTTTCTTGCAGAATGAATCTATTTGTATGTTATATGTAACAACATCAGGCCTCAAGTTTCTATGATTCATTTCTGCCAAAACACTTTTCACTTCCACTGTTTTCCCTTCTCTACACAAACCAGAAATCAAGCAATTGTAAGTTGAAACAGTAGGGGAAACCATCTTCTTCACCATGGAGTCGCGAAAGGAAAATGCCTGCTCGATCTCCCCATCCTTGCAATAAGCATCGATCATCGTGTTATAAGTAGTCACGTTAGGAGCTATTCCTTGTTTTTCTATGTGATCAAACAATTCATTTGCTTCTTTCAGCATCTTGTTCTTGCAAAGACCCTTTATTAGTACATTATGAGTAACAATAGTTGGCTTTACACCTGAACCAACCATTTGCTCCCATAAACCAAGAGCCTCGCCCACTTTCCCACCACCACATAAACCATTGATCAAGGCACCGTAGGTAATCGCATTTGGTTTCAAACCTTGCCTTACCATTTCAGCAAACACCTGCACGCCAGCTGACACATTATCATCCTTACAAAACCCATTAATTAGAATATTGTACGTAACCTCGTTTGAGGGAATCCCATTTGCTATCATCTCTTTCAAGATGGCATCTGCTTTATACATTTTCCCAATTCTTCCCATCTTACAATATCCATCAATGAGAGTATTGTAAGTAACCACGTTTGGGGAAACACCCACAGCTTTCATGTCCTCAATGACATCACGAGCCTTGTTTAACTTCCCTACTTTACAGAAACCGTTAATCACAGTATTATAGCTAACCAGGTTCAGCTTAATCCTTCTCGTAACCATTTCCTTGTACACAAACTCTACACGGTTAACTTCACCATCCTTGACCAGAGCTTTCAACAAGGGGTTACAAGCTACCACCGATAATGTAAACCCATAATCACCAGCTCTCTTAAAAGCTTCAAATCCCAATCGGCTTTTCAAGTTTTGCACATATGCCAATACCAACATATCGACTATCACAGAATTGACCTGAAACGAACCGCTGCAAATTGAAACCGAATGAAGAATAGAAGAAACAGAACATTTCTCCTTCTTAACAAAGTTGTGCAGAAAAGACCTGATCTTCGGATAGTTCTGTGCATAAGCAAGTGAATGCAAGAGCCTGAAAGTGACTTCCAAGGAGTGTGCCAGCTTTAGCTCTTTCCTCGACCAAGTGAAGTAGCTGAGAATTAGCTCAGGTTTAGCTCCAGAATCGAGTAAATCACGAAGGACCGCATTGGGATCCGAGTCTCGGAGATGAAGTTTCAAACTTGACCAATGTTGCTTTGATATGAGCTCAGTAACGGTGGAAAGACTCTCATTCGTTGAACTGAACAGCCGCCAAAAGCCCCGATTGCTACTCTGGAGAATGAATCCGAGGGAGAACCTTCTCCCTAGAAGACTGTATTTCACATTCATGAACCCTTTTTCCTTCAATCGCCCGCAAAGAGATTCTCCGATCAACTTTCCCCCACGATAGCTGGGAAGCGAGCGATTGATAACGCCGAGATTGGGGACTAGATGATGTGGCCGGCGGGAGGTCGAGGGAACAGTTATAAGGATAAATATTTCAGTTGGGAATGGAACGGCGGAGATCAGGCATACATTTGATTGGGCCCAGTCTTAGGGAGGTAGTAGTCTGAGGGCGGTCTTTTTGTGGGCTTTGTTTGTTTAACCTTAAAATGCGATTGGGCTGGGCCCAATCAAGATGCTGAATTGGTAATAGACGCTTCTGTTAACACAGGGGAAGGATAACTCTTGCTTTGGATAACCAGAACCCTTGATTTTAGGTGGGACTAGGTAGGGGTGAGCTGGTTCAACCCACAAATCCACCTGCAATCGACCCACCCTTTATAATGTGGGTGGTTCCTTTGAATGGGTGTGGGTTATAAAATTGGTGATCCACAAAAGATTGGGTAGATGTAGGTGGACTATGGTTGATCCACGACCCACACAACTTTTTAACCTTAAACCATCGCAACTCTAACATATAGTTTTATAAAAAATGAAACCATTAAAATCATAAAAATTTCTCTCAATTTCTTCAAAGGATTTGTGTTGTGAGATGTGCTTAGGTAATTGGAGATACACATAAGCATAACTAGTAGACAAATGGCAGGAAAATACAATTGTCTTCCCCAAAATGATACCATCTCAAACTACCACCGATTCGTCCTTTCATTCCTTCCATCAATTTGGAATTGTAATTTGAGTTTAAAAGCTATTTACGCTCACAACACCTAGGCAAATGAGGCGCTAGGCAAGACCAAAACATTGTCCTTATGCCTAGTGCCTTCTTGAACCTTTGTTATTATCACGCTTAGAACATGTTTATCAGTTGAATATTTTATAATTTATGGACAACTACCAATACCAATATTGTAAAATAAACAATTCTGCTGATTAATGGATTAAGCATTATTTAGTTTGAAATTCATTTTAAGTTTAAAAAATTGAATTATGTGATCATATGGAATATATGTTGTAGATCCATCGAATCCACCCAACCACCCATCATTCACAATCACCCAGTCCACCCACATGTAATGCTTGGGTGGGTGTGGGTCATTTTCTCTGTCACCCACCACGTAGTGGGTGGTTCCAAACGTACCCAAATCCATATAAAACCTCCTACTGCTCACCCCTAGGACTAGGTCTAAAGAGAGAAATTAAAATTTATTTATTTTTTATCCTATTTTTAAATTTATTTTGATCTTCTTTATTTAAATTTGGATTTTAAATTTTTTTACGAATGAAATGAGTTTGTTGCAATCTACAAAATTATATAAATTTTTAAAATTTTTTGAGAATTCTTTTTTTCAAACCACCCATACCACTCGTTACTTGCCTCGTACCGGTACCACCTTTGTTTTTAACTCGAATTTGAAAATACTAGCCTACAAGAAACGCGTTCATCATGGTTTGTTGGATTTACAAATTTCACAGGGGGGATTTAATGATCAAATATATCACTCTATATCATCTTGGTATATGCTGGTAACTAGTAGTAGATGGTGATGGAAAGTGGTAAATGACCATTAATATATTCATACTATCATGTACACAACTATTCTATACTCTGGTATATTGATACTACTATGGTACACTTTAATATCACGTGGTATAATCTTATTTACTACCAAGCATTACCACATGGTATGGACTGATAATAAATGTCTCACTTTTCTGTTTGTAAATATATAGAAGTGGATGTCATTTTAAAAATCATAATTAATCTGATTTTTCTGTTAAATTTTTTAATTACGACTTAAAATGACTTAAAATGAAAGAGATATAACCCATTAAACTAAATTGAGGAAAAAGTTATTTATCTTCCATTATGGTATGTGTTGGTTATGCAATGTTATGCATATGTAAGTTTTGCATAAGATCTATTCTCGTCAACATGAGTGTGGATACTGTTCCTAACGAGACACATTTTGGCAGTAGCCAAAATTCACCACAGTCGATGTAGGAATGACAATGAGGCAGGTCTGAGGCGGGTATCTCGATATCCATACCTGGTCAGTGGCAGTTTGAGTCCAGGTTGAAAATTTATCATGGGGCGCGAGTCAGATAGGTAACCCATTAGGTATTTAATTTAAAAGTAAAATATTCTAATTTTTCATTAAAAATTATGAAAAATGCAATTAAGATTTTCCTAGTACAAGATTCTAATCTACATAATTCTTCCTATAAAGAATCATTTCAAAATTTTCACCCTCGATGTTTTTAGACTCTAATGTATGGTTAGTGGTTTAAAGTTGGATTGGATTATATGGTATTCTTGTATGTTGATGTAATTAGAATTTTCTCGTAGCTAGAATGAGTCAAGAACAGGCAGGGTCGGACAAATCGGATGTAGATACTCATCCCCTTCCCCACGCTACTGTGGGCGGGTAATACCGACTCCATCGTCGGTCTGATTTGGTAATACCCAGCAAGACGGTTCAAATTTCCATCCCTACGCCTACCAAACCTTATTTAAGTAATTTTCTCATAATTCTTAAATTTAATTAAATTCAAATCAAATCGTAAGCGCGTGGGACTTAAGCAAAAATAGGGGAGGATGGTTGTAACTCTTATAAAGTAGCTTCTAGCTAGAATTTTAGAGAAGCACTTAAAAAAGACAGTAGAGTGTATGGTTGATAAACTATTAAAAGTACGTTCTAACATCATTGGTCATGTAAAATGACTAAAATAATTTATAATATAAAATATGAATAAAAAATGAAATTTTAAAAAATATCAAAATGGATATTTTTAGACGTCTTTTATATTAATAATTTAATTTTTATTGTTGGCCTCAACGTTGAACCTGCTGTATGTATTTTTATTTTATGAATGGTGGTATTTTATATCATAAAAAAAATACTTATAGTGACAATGCTTTTTGGCCGCACCTCACTTATATTCTCCTTTCCATCACTCTAATTCCCTTATCGAATGCAAATTCCCTTCCATCGATTGCTTCCGATGTCGTTTTTCAGTTAATCAGTATTTTTGGAGTTTCCGCCTTGAACGTGCTTTGCTAACCTAAGTGAAACTTCAAACGAACGTAACTTTGCGCTTGGTTATCCGATCTTAGTGAAATTTTGTTTGATTCCGTATAATTTTTTGAGATCTTGCAAGTAGCAATTTACCGAAGTCGGTATGGTCCCGCCTTTGTCCCGAAAAAACATAGTTTGCTACCCCGAACGAGCAATTTTTCGATTTCACCAAACTTTGAACGATCATAACTTTGTGCTCCGTAACCAAATGTCACACCCTTTTTTTTTTATTCTGCACAACTTTTTAAGGTCTATCACACTGCTCACTAGTCACTATCTTGCTACAACTTGGGTAGAATATCTTAGTCTCCCTTATTTTCTCTTTGCCTCCGCATTTCAGTGGCTACAAAACCAACTCCACATCAAAACTCCAAATCGATTAGTGACATCTTCCCAGCGTCGTCCAAATTAAAGAACATCCACTTGGCTGATGACCTACTTGGTGGAAATATATGCATCAACAATGTCCATCATCCAACTTGGCTATTCTAAGGCTCTGGGACCAGATGGGTTCCTTGGCTTTTTCTTCGAGAATTTCTGGCCATTAGTTGGAGAACGATTTTGTGAGGAAGTTCGTGGTTTCTTTGATTCCAATCGTCTCACGGAGGGGGTGGAATGACACTCATATCTCGTTAATCCCCAAAGTTGATGCTCTTGAGGACATAAGGCATTTTTGCCACACCAGTTGCTGCAACTTTCGGTATAAGTTCATACCAATTTCATCATTGTTCATGAAGTCTTGAACCACTTCCAGAAGCATAATAGGGAACCGACATGACATGATGCTCAAACTCGATACGAGAAAAGCTTATGTTCTGGTTTATTAGAACTGCTTGGAAAAGATCCTTCAACTCTATGGTTTTGATCCCAAATGGTGTGTCTTGATCAATGAATGTATAAGAATAATCCATCTTTTGATTCTTTTCAACGGTGAAGCATCACCAAAATTTCACTCTCAACAGGAACTTGCCAGGGGGCCCTCTCTCACATCTTCTTTTCATCCTTTTATCTAGTTCTCTTACTTTTCTTAAAGATAAAATAACAATGTCAAATTCTATTAGAGGAATTAAGATGAATTGTAACTGTCATGTTCTCACCCACTGCCTTTTTTCATATACACCGTCATCTTTGTCTAAGCTTCTGATGAGGAAGCTACTATGAATATCATCTCGGACTACAATAATATCACCGACCAAGAAGTCAACAACTTAAGGCGTCCATCTTCCTTAGTTGCAATGTCAATAATGAGACCAAAGCTCAATTCACTCACACCTTTGGTTTTGACTCCTCCATCTGCCATGCTAACTACATTGGGGTGCCAACAAAATGGGGCAGATAAAAAAATCTTATGTTTTCTGATCACTCTGATGGAGAGAAAAGATGAAGTCTGGAAGAGGCTTTTACTGTCCCAGTGAGGAAAAGAGACTCTTCTGAAAGCAATGATCCAGGAAATTATGAAACAAAGAGCCTTCTCTTTTCTCATGTCGGGTTCCATAACAAAAAAAATTACTCCCTTCTTCGAAAATTCTTCTGGTCAGGCTCCCTCCAGAAGAAATCTTTCCACTGGAGCGACGCAAAATTCTTGTGCGCTCCAAAAGAGAAAGGAGGGATTGGATTTAGATCGTTCAAAGAGTTCAATTGGGATCTTCTAGCTAAGCAAGTTTGGAGACTCCTCTTGAACCCGGATGCAGTATAGGGAAAGTATTTATATATCGACCCGGGCCGGTCCGTCTACCCCTACATCGGGTTTTGCTTCCCCCTAACGGCTACCATGCTACGTGGATTGGAATGATTGCCTTGGGCACGTTAATCGTGAACCGCAGAGGAAAGCGTATGTGGTCGGAGACCACAGTCTTAATTGCTAAACCGAGGTGAGGATGAAAGGCCGTGTCACTCGACCCTCTCGGTTTAGACAATCGGTAATCGACTAACTCCATCACTCAACTCTAAGGTCGGACGGGTTAACCACGATTAATCGACTTGTTCAATTCAATATTGAGGGTTGCCCTAACTCAACCTAGATTAGGTGGCTTAGAAAGCGGAAGGAAAACCAACTCGATTGAGTCTCCCTTGAAAGGGAGATTTTTCTCTCTAAACTAGGCTAAGGTGGCAAATTAGATTACTAGCACCTAAATGCACAAACTTAGGGGTGCTAAGCACAATTATGCACAATCCCTAGGATGCTAAGCACAAAATATGCACAACTCCTAAGTTGCTAAGCACAAGCAAGCACAATCATGGTGAATAATGCCTCAAACATTAAATTGAACAATACCCAATATCAATCATCCAAACCACATACAAGAAAACTACATGGTATAGGGTTTCACTACACCCAAGTGAAAGGAGGACTACTCCATGGTAGAAGTGGGAAGAACAAAAGGAAAAAAGATGGAAACCATATTTTGGGGATGCCTCCTCTCTTCTTGACCCTTGAGCTGAGATCTCCTTAGGGAAATCTTCCCAAAATCTGCCTTGGATGCAAACTCTAACCTTCTTCTTCCCTTTGGCTTTGTTTCTCTCACTAGAATGCTGAAGAAGGTGTTTCTCTCACAAAAGTGGGCTCCCCACTCTCCTCCTTTCAGCTCAGCTTTTAAATCCGAGAAGAGCTGAGTTCACGGCCTGAGTTCACGGCCGTGAACCATCAAACGCGTCTGTGAACTCAAGCCTTGCGCCAAAACGCTCTGCATCGCTAACGTCACTTCACGGGCAACTGCTTGTGTTCACGGTCTTAGTGACTGTGAACTCACCTTGCGTCAGTAACCTTCAAATTGGCTCTGGACGCCTTGCTCTTCACGGTCAACTCCCCTTCTTCACGGTCTTGCTTGACCGTGAACTCCTTGCTTTAGCCGTGAATTGGCGCTTTTTCACCTCTTCTCCCGGTTTTCGATCCTTTTCGCCAATCTTTCGACTTTGAGGTTGGTTCCACCTGTTAAATCTTGAAAAGCACTCAAACACGAAGAACCTCGCGTAAAACCAACCTTTAATGAGCGAATTTGGCACAAACATTTAAGTCAAACGGGGGCAAAGCATGTGTAATTAGGCCCGAATTACTCACCCACATATAGACATTTGCTTGTCCCCAAGTAAACCATTTCACGCACACTATAATATTTTAACATACACAAATGCTTTGGGGACAACTCAAAGGACACGAAGCGTGAATTCTCTATGTTTATTGACAATCAACACATGAATTGTTGCAAGCAATACCGACATCCACCACAAACGTCATTCAAAGCCACCAAAACAGGCAAACGAAAAGTTCTCAACTTATTCATGGATAAATGCAAGTCTCAACAAAACCACTTATCAACCACATCCAGCCATGCATGGAATTCAAGTCCGAGGAACTAATGGAAAGACAAAAAAGGTCCTCATCGGGGTATGATATGACATGCAAAGCAAAAATGAATCGCTCACTCTCAAAACCAGTGTGGTCGAGACCTTTTTGGTGCAAAAGATGTGCACAATCGTAACCTCTCGGCCCTATCATCTCAATACCACGGTGGTAACCTCTAAATGCTAGAGTTCATGGGATGGTTGTCACCACTAGCTCGTCCGGAGGTCTTAGACACCGGTTCAGATGACCGGCGATGGGCTTGGACATGGGGAAAAGGCTTTTTTGGATGGTGGCAATCATGACGTGAGGTTCTACATATTCAACCTAACCCTGAAGGGTTTATGGTTTCGACTGAAACCCTTCTCTTCAATCAAAGGCCACTAGCATCGTGCAAAACCCTTATCTCTCCCTTCCAACTATCACCAATCATGAACTACCTTGAAGCACTCTTCCTCGGTCAACTCTTGCTAGTTCTTTAAGGTTTGGTAGTGAAGGAGTTCTAAACAATGTTGAGGTTTCGATGGCTTGGTTGCCAAGAAACCCTCCTAGAGCCTGTACTTTTGTTTTTCGTGGCACTCTCTACTTTATTTACCCCAATTTATTACCTCTTTTTCAGTTCTTTTTTCTTTTCCTTCTTTTTTTTTTCTTTACTTTTCTAGGGGGTACTAGAGAGTAACAACACTTGCCACCTATACTTTTAAAGACCAATGCTCTCTATTTGAGGAACTCACTCCAACACTACACTTCATTTTTCTTTCCTAGCAAGAATCACACACAAACCTCCTAGTAGAACCTCTATGGAAACTCAATGGAAAGAGCTCCGGGACACACGAGCGACTCATGTTTGGACACGAAGAAAGGATTTGGGGGTTGTTCTACTTACACCTTTAAGCTCACACGAACGAGGCTTCTAAATCAAGAACGACTCACGAAGTCACATAGCTCAAAGGGGTTGGCTAAATGATGACTCATTTTGGGACAATCAACATTTGGGGCGTGGACTAATCCTATGCCTCCATCATACTTGCTAGTGATAACTTGTGATGCTACACACCGTGGTAAGAGGGAACTATCACACCGAAAGAAACAAACGGCTCAAAGCTCATAGGCTACCTAGTTACCCAACCATCTATTCCACTTCACAAACACGATGCATGGAAATTGTAAGCAACAAGTGATCAAGTCAAAACATCCATTCATTTACGCACACTTGAGAACTAAAATTTTGACCTATCCTAATGAACTTCTCAGTCATCATCATATGATATACTGGATCACATGCAACAATTCAAGATCAATGCCACAAACACGAGAATTTCCCACCATCCGACCACTTTGAACATGTAAACGTTGCTTGGAGCCCTCAAATTTTTGAAATTTGGGCATACAAAAGGCTCCAAGCAACATATCACTCACACAAGCATACTAGTAGACTACCCCCCCCCCCCCCACACACACACATACACTTAAACTTGGCATTGCCCTCAATGGCGTAAGAAAGGGGTAGAGTGATGTTACCGCTTGGGCTTGGTGAGTGAATGTAGGAATCGAACCGGGGTAGGATGATTTGAACTTCAAGGAGAGACAACAAAAAACACACACAAGCACAATACCACTCGCTTGAGGTGAGGTTATTACAAGCACAATACATAGTAGTAGTAGTTCATGTCACACACACACAAATAATAAAAACAAAAAGAAAAATAAAACAAGTTTAGGGTTACAAGTAGAGAAGTGGGGCGAAAGGACTCCGCTCTGTCACATGTCTCTCTCGTCGGCTACCTCTCTCGGGTGGATGGTCCCTCTCTAGACTAGGGTAGGATACCCTGGTGTCGAGACATGCGCTCGAGGATGTCGTACTGTCGCTCGAGGAGGGATGAGAACCCCAAGAAGCCCGTCTCAACGCGATCCACCCTCTGGACGAGGGGATCACCTGCTCTTGGTGGTGGTGGTGGCTGTTGTGCAGGGCGCGGGAACGCTGGGCGCCGGCGACGGCCGGGTGATCGAGCAGGTGGCTGCTCTGCTGCTGGTGGGACCTCCGGGTCGGGCTCCACTGGAGCAGGTGCTACTTCAGCTTAGATGACTCCGGAAGGTCGGAGTCCATCAAGGTACTTCACTCCTCGCTCGTCCTGGAGTACCAGCTTCTGGTTATACAATGTCTCCACTAGAAAGGGCTCCATCCTTCCCACGCTGGTGCAGCAGGCCATATCCACCTGGAAGTGCTGGACTATCCTGGTGATGATGCTACCCATATGCATAGTGTCCACCCTATTCCGCCCCAGACACCGAGCAAAAGAGGTGGCGATCAACGATCCCAGATGGATCGGCTCAGCTGGACTCCTCTTCAATTAGAGGGCGATGAACCCTCTGTTCATCATCAAGTGGCCTGACTAGAGGCTGGGGACGACGGATCTGGTGAGCAGAGTATGGAGAATCCTCCACTGGATCTTCAGCTTGATAGCATTGGTCTTACTCCACTCGAACTCGCTTTGCTCGTGCTCTGGGCGGCAGAGGGCTCTAAATGCGACCTGATAGTCAAAGTCGACCGTGTACTGCCTCTCCGTCATCTTCATGTGAGCGGTGTCGAGCCCCATGGCCTGAGCGAAGCCTTCTAAGGCCAGCACTCGCGGCTGACCTCCTAGCATAAACTCCACCCTGGGTCGGCTCTTCTTGCTGGCCGGGACGATGTGGGAGAAGGTGGAGTAGAACTCCACACACAGCTCGTGGAAAATCTCCTCGTCCATGGTCAGGAGCTGGCGCCACTAGGGATGGGAGAGTACTCCAGTTATGGCGGCTCTGCACCTGAACAAATTAAACATGTCCAGGTCCAGGCGCCAGTGAGGCCCGATCGGGTTGTCACTCTGGTAGGCGAACTTGTCGCCAAACTCTAGGTGGTTCGCCAGATAACTGATGAACTCATGCTCCAAGTTAAGCATCCTGCACAAAAACAAACACACACCATACGTGGAAACATCCGTCATATACCGCTCATTGGGAGGAAAAGAGATTCCCCCCACACTTGTTTTTCCACCATGGCTAAAACATTTAAGCTCAAACCACTGTGGCATGGTTGTGGGTATTTCAGGGTTCAAGCACACAAAAATTAGAACCACAAACCCTACCACTGTGGCTACCATCCACCAATCAAAAACAAACTCCACTTGCATTCATAACATAGCACTTGGTGGGCAAATTCTAAAAATAAGCACAATTCGATTCAAACACGCCCACCAAGGCTCACTAAGCTCATGCAATAATCAATCCATCAATCGCATGACCTAATTCACCTAAATTCTCGCCCTAACTAGATTCAATCATGCCAAGCACAAACATTCAACCTCACTTCACTGCCTAATCCGATTCTCCACAATTCACAAAGGTAAAGTTAAGAAACAAACCTGGAGACTCAAGTAGGACGAGGGAGGAAGTGAGGTGCGGGCGAGGACGGTGAAAAACTGGTCGGAAATCTCACCGAAAAGTGGTCGTCGGAGCTTCGTCGGAAGCTCACTGGAGACTCGCCGCCGGTGGCTTGGGCAGAAAAAATATGCTCCAAATCTCCCCAAAATCTCAGCACAGGCCGGTTTTGAGGAGAGGAGGCTGGGTATAACGTTGGTTTTGGGTTTTTCTTGCCGGATTTGGGGGTAAACTCGAAAAAGCGACGGGATTTCGCGCTTTCCGGCGAAGATTCAAAATTATCCGGCGAGTTTTGGGTCATGAAGTGAAGGGTCCCCGTTCACGCCCCTTTTATAGGCAGAGCTCTGAGTTCACGGACGCGTTGCCCATTTCACGGTAGCAACAGTGAACTGGCGAATGCGTCCGTGAACACGGAGTGGTTGAAAGGTGGTGAACATGCATTAGCGCCCAATTCACGGATGCGTTTGCCTGTTCACGTTCTTAGCGACCATGAACTCAGTAATCCGTCCGTGAACTCAAGTGAAAACAGGGCACTTCTGCAAAAATTTTGACTCAACCTATTCCTCTGTGCCTCCTAATCAATCACAACACAACCATAAACCGCAAAAACACAACACTCGGAACGAGGACACCCCTTCACCATGCAAACCCTTCACAAGACACTAAAACGAAAACTAAGGAAAAGAAAACAAACCTCCGTTGGGTTGCCTCCCAACAAGCGCTTGTTTATCGTCATTATCTTGACGGTTGGGGATCAATCACGACTTCAAACGTGATGCCACCGAGAGCCGATCCACCGCACTCTCGGGGCGAGGCTTGTAGCCTCCCATATTAGGCTCATTGAGTTGGCCCTCTTGGTTGGCCAACCTTGCTTCGGGCTCCTACGTCTTCCGGGTCAAAGCTCCCTCGTCCTTATTCTCCAAGCATTCAATCTCGGACCTTTTGGCTTAGGACCCTTCTTAACTTCCTGCTCAATATCATCAAAGACAACACAAGTAATAGTGGGGTTTGCCTTAGGAGGCTCTCCTCCACTCTCATTCAAATCATTTAAAACTACCCCCTTCACTTCATCACTCCTCTCCCTAGGATCAATTTCAAGCTTGATTCTCTCCTTACCATCCCTCAAAATTAGGGTTCCCTCATTAACATCTATCAATGCCTTGGCGGTTGCAACAAAGGGACGACCGAGGATGAGGGGCATATCCAAGTCCTCACTTATGTCGAGAATCACAAAATCGATCGAATAGCAAAACTTGCCCACTCTCACCATCATGTCCTCCACTATACCTCTCGAGCTAATGACCGAACGGTCGGCTAAGGTGTTGCTAAGCTTAGAGGTCTTAAGTTCACCTACTTCTAACTTCTAGAAAAGCTTGTAGGGCATCACATTCACACTAGCTCCTAGGTCCGCCAAGGCATTGTCTATATGGTTATCACTATTATCAAGAGAGATAGTAAAGCTACCTAGGTCGGACCGCTTTTTGGGCAAGCGGTCAAGGAGGAAAGCCGAGCACTCCTCCCCAAGAGTCACGTTGGCGAGGCCTTCAAGCCTTGGCTTCTTGATGAGGAATCCTTTGAGGTACTTGGCATACCTTGGCATTTGCGCCATGGCTTCGAGGAATGGGATGTTGAGGTGGAGGTTGCGTAGCATTTCCATGAACCCTTCATGCTCGTTGTCCAACCTCTTCTTGTACATCCTTGTGGGATAAGGAAGAGGTGGCACGTATCCATCCTCTGACAGAGCCTTCCTCGCTGCCTTCCTCTCATTCCTTGAGGGCTTCTTCTCTCCCTTCTTCGGGGTGGTCTCTTCCTTGTTAGAATCCTCATTCTCCACCACTTCATTAGTGGCAACTTCTGGAACCACCTTCACACTCCTCACTTGAAGTGCATTCACCTCGGCTTGATCCTTGGGGTTCACCATGGTTTGGGAAGGTAAAGCTCCCTTGGGTCTCTTGGTGAGGATGCCGGCAAGGTTGCTGATTTGCACCTCCAAACTTTGAAGGCTCGCTTGATGGCTTCGGAGACCCGCCTCAATCGAGGTAAACTTGGTAGTCACCACATCCATAAATTGCTCAATCTTCTCAAACTTTTGGCTACACGTACTCACAAAGGTTTTCACTAGGTCCTCAAGCTTGGATAACTTGTCGGGTTGATGTTGTTGTTGAAACCCTAGGGCACCTTGTGGTTGGTACGGTTGTTGAAAGTTTGAGCCTTGGAGTTGGGGCCTTTGTCGGATGAAGGTTGGACGAGGTTGGAAGTTCCCCGAGGGGCCTTGGATTAGCCGGTGATGCCCAAGCAAAGTTGGGGTGGTTCCTCCATCCGGGGTTATAAGTATTGCTATACGGGTTGTTGACCCTAGCATTTGCCACAAAGTTGACTTGCTCCTCCGGAGTGGTTGCCTCCTTCATTTCTTGGCACTCCGCTATCTCGTGGCTAGTACTCGAGCACCAGTCGCACGACATTACCGCCCATTTTCCTTGCCTTTTATCTTCAAACATAACCTCAAGCAACTTATCCAACTTTGCCTCAAGCAGAGAACTCGCTCCCACGCTTCTGAATCCCCTTTCATTGCTTCATCTTCCACTTCTAGTCAACCCCCAATCATATCCCCTAAGGGCCATGTCTTCTAGGATCTCGGTTATTTGAGGCGGAGCCATATTCATCAACTTCCCTTGACACAAAGAGTCAATGAGGATCTTATCTTCTTGCATTAGGCCTCCGTAGAAGGTTTCAATCAGAAATTGTTCTTCAAACCCGTGGTGAGGGCACTGAAGAAAGTAATCGGAGTACCTCTCCCAAGCATCCCTCAAGGTTTCGTCCTCTTCTTGCTCAAAATGTGTAATCTTCTTTCTCCACTCTATCGTCTTCGAAGGCAGGCAATAACAAGCCATAAACTAGTTGAGGAGGTCGTCTCATGAGGTGATAGACCGAGGTGGGTAGTTGTTTAGCCACCTAAGTGCCTTCCTCGATAGTGTGTATGGGAAAAACCTTAGTTGCAAAGCTTCGGCTGGCACACCATTAATTTTCAAGCTCCCCGCGAGCTCCAAGAATCTCTGCACGTGCTCTTTTGGTGACTCGCTTTCATGGCCGTGGAAGAGAGCATTACTTTTTATCATAGTCACTAGAGCCGGCTTGATCTCGAAATTGTTTGCCGCCACCGGAGGATGTAGGATCGGCGATTGAATGTCCGAAGGCCTTGGGGCCATATAGTATCCCATCGTCCTCGGGGCTCCTTCTTCTCCCGCCTCCTCATTCATATGGCGGGCTTGAGCGGCTCCATCTTGCCTTTGGTTACCCGCCATTTCCTCTTCTATGACGGGTTCAACTTCCACTTCTTCAACTACTTCTCCACGAACACCGGGACCCAATTGTTGTCCCCCTCTTTCACTATTTCTCCTTGCCTCAGCTAGCTCTCTCTCCCTTGCTAGGATTCAGAAAGTTTGGTTTATGTCCTCGTCAAGTGGTAGCAAGGGCGGCGGGTTGCTCCGGGTCATGCACCTCCTACACAATTGGAAAACACCAAGTCTAGCACAAGCAAAGAACACACACACTTGAAAAATTGGAAATTAAAAGCTAGATTAACAACTAACAACTTTTTCTAGAATAACAGACCGTGTCCCAGGCAACGGCGCCAAAAACTTGATTCGCACGAAACTACACTACACTTAAACCCCAATTAAAGCCCAAGTTTTTAAACTCTAATCGGGTGCAGTATAGGGCAAGTATTTATATATCGACCCGGGCTGGTGCGTCTACCCCTACTTCGATTGTTGAAATCATTATCTAGCAATAAAACTTTGGTTTAAAGGGTTGCTAATTGAAATGAAAGAAAGTAGAGGTAATTTGGTTTGAAAACTCTTTTGTGGGAAAGTCACTCGGGTTTCGCTACCCCTAACCGCTACCATGTTACGTGGATTGAAATGATTTCCTTGCGCACGTTAATCGTGAACCGCAGAGGAAAGCGTATGTGGTCGGAGACCACAGTCTCAATTGCTAAAATGAGGTGAGGATGAAAAGCCGTGTCACTCGACCCTCTCGGTTTAGACAATCGGTAATCGACTTACTCCCTCACTCAACTCTAAGGTCGGATGGGTTAACCACGAGTAATCAACTTGTTCAATTCAATATTGAGGGTTGCCCTAACTCAACCTAGTTTAGGTGGCTTAGAAAGCGGAAGGAAACCCAACTCGATTGAGTCTCCCTTGAAAGGGGGATTTTCCTCTCTAAACTAGGCTAAGGTGGCAAATTAGATTACTAGCACCTAAATGCACAAACTTAGAGGTGCTAAGCACAATTATGCACAATCCCTAGGATGCTAAGCACAAAATATGCACAACCCCTAAGTTTCTAAGCACAAGCATGCACAATCATGGTGAATAATGCCTCAAACATTAAATTGAACAATACCCAATATCAATCATCCAAACCACATACAAGAAAACTACATGGTAGAGTTAGGGTTCCACTACACCCAAGTGAAAAGAGGACTACTCCATGGTAGAAGTGGGAAGAACAAAAAGGAAAAGGGTGGAAACCATCTTTTGGGATGCCTCCTCTCTTCTTGACCCTTGAGCTGAGATCTCCTTGGGGAAATCTTCCTAAAATCTACCTTGGATGCAAATCCTAACCTTCTTCTTCCCTTTGGCTCTGTTTCTCTCACTAGAATGCTCAAGAAGGTGTTTCTCTCACAAAAGTGGGCTCCCCTCTCTCCTTCTTGCAGCTCAGCTTTTAAATCTGAGAAGAGTTGAGTTCACGGCTGTGAATCATCAAACACGTCCGTGAACTATAGCCTTGCGCCAAAACGCTCCGCATCGCTCACGTCACTTCACGGGCAACTGATTGTGTTCACGATCCTAGTGCCCGTGAACTCACCTTACGTCAGTAACCTTCAAATTGGCTTTGGACGCCTTGCGCTTCACGGTTAACTCCCCTTCTTCACGGTCTTGCATGACCGTGAACTCCTTGCTTTAGCCGTGAACTGGCGCTTTTTCACCTCTTCTCCCGGTTTTCGATCCTTTTTGCCAATCTTTCGACTCCGAGGCTGGTTCTACCTGTTAAATCCTCAAAAGCACTCAAACACAAAGAACCTCGGGTAAAACCAACCTTTAATGAGCGAATTTGGCCCAAACATCTAAGTCAAACGGGGGCAAAACATCTGTAATTAGACCCGAATCACAGACCCCTGGAAGGGGCGCAACTGGAAAGCTCATCCCCCATATTCATTCTATTAAATAGGTCCCCATCGGCTTACCTAAGGCCCCGAATTTTTGGGCTTGCAGGTTGACCACAAAAGGTAATTTTTCCGTGGCTTCCGTCTACCATGCCCTCCTTGACAAGGCTAGATTAAGCGGCAGGTTTTCAACCCCCCCCTCTTTACAAGATAAAGAGAGATGGAAATCGATTTGGAAGCTTCTCTTCCACCAAAGATGAAATTTTTTCGTCTGGAAGTGCCCGAAGAATGCTTTGGCAACGAAAAGAGGATTATTCAATCCTCGGTGTTCTCCCAATCCCACATCTCCTATCTTTTACGAGGTAAAGGAGATGCTTCACCACTGTCTTTTCGCCTGCCAACATGCGTAGGATGTATGAATTAACCTCTTCTCCTCTTTGATCATTCCTCCTACTAATGCCAACATCATCCATTGGATTAACCAATCGAAAGACTATATCCATACCCATTCTATCCACCATATCATCTTCACTGTTTGGAATATCTGAAAGACTAGGAATGAGAAAGTCTTTCGCAACGCCATTTCTTGGCCTCCCTTCACATGTTCCAATGTTGCTAGAGAGTTCAATGACTGCTCTTTCTTTTCCCTCTGTTCCTACTAGCTAGCTTAACCATCCCCAAAACTAGGGATGGCAACAAAACCCGAACCCACGGGTACTCACCCGACCCAACCCGGTCAACGCGGGTAAAATCCGTGTTGACGGATTTTGGGCCGGGTTCGGGTTTAAACCCGATACACTATTTACCGGGTTGAGTTTGAATTTAGGTAAACCCGCCCCATGGGTACCCGCCCACACACATATAATTACTTTTCCGGTATATTTAATATTCTAAATAATATATCTTCCTTAAACAACTAATATTCTTTATGTTTGTGGAGACATGTATAATTTGTTCTTTCTAATTGTTTAGAATGAAGTTGATATTATGGAGTGGAGAATGAAGAAACTTAGTTGACGAGGAAGAAACTTTCAATTAATCTTGTGGTTTATAGATGTTTATCTTTAATTTTAAACAATTTGTATTGATCATTTGCGGTATACTTGTATGCTCTAGGTTAGTGTTTTTTGTATGAATGATTTGTATAAAAAAAATTAATGTTAAACTTTTATTTTGTAAGAAACTGGCTATTGTAAATTTTTTACCACAAAAACCCATGGGTACCCATGAACCCCCGGATACCCAGCGAGTTGGTTTGAGTTTTTCAAACCTAGCGGATTTTACCCCGAGAATTTTTTGTCAAACCCAAACCAGCCCGAACCATTGCCATCCTACTCAAAACTAGCCTACACCACCGCCGAGTAACTCTTGTTCTAGGTTTGATTGATGGATCGTTTAGAAACAATTTCCAGCGGACGGCTTATGAAAAGCCATGGTCAAGTCTGCAATGGGAGAGCTGAAATTTTGCTTTGTGCGTCCCCTACCGAAGCTAGAGTGAAAGTGTGTTCCATGAAGCTCTGAAGTTAGCTCAAATTCTTCCTGGTCCTGTGATTGTCCAATCAGACTGTTTTGTTCTTTCTCAATGCGGGACTGACTTCCTAGCCAGCCTGGCCATGGAACTGTGCAGCTTCCTTGGAAGTCATGAAACTGACGAAAGACATCCTCGGGAGGTTTCCCGTCGATTGTAATAATGTTTCTTAGAAGGAATCTCAACATGAGAGCGGATTGGGTGACCAAATGGCTGGCCAACAATGCTCTTGATGATGGCTAGATTGTAATTCTTTGCTTAATTTCGAATGTCTTTGTATATTTTTCGCCTTAAACTTACAGTATGCAATATAAGCGGCCCCTCGTTAAAACAAAAAAAAAAACAACAGCAACCATCATGCCAAATGACACATCCCACGACACCCGCCATTTCTATAGTATTTAAATCCATACTCAGTCAGAAGCTCCCTTTTCAAGAAGACCCGTACTGTTCTGCAACCAACTCCAGCTTAGGGTATACAAACAGATTTGAAGACAGCTTCCTCTACATCACTTCATTCATTTCCTCTTTAATAGCTCTGTACGGGTTCTTCCTCAATCTCACTCAACTTCAATCCTCCTAACGATCCTCCATTCGTTTCCTGTCCTCCACTGTGCATCTCCTCTACTTCCCCTCCGGACTCGGATATCTTGGTTATCCTCTGCAACTCATCAGTGACCTCAGCAGCAGAAAATCCTTCTCCGCTCGTTTCTTGAGAAACAGGCTCTGCCTCTTTCTTGGATTTTGGCCGCCGAATGGCTTCTGCTGCTTCAGGCATTGCAACTGGTGGAGGCTGGGGAGGCACCCACGTCCGCTGAATTGGTGGCTGCTCGTTCGTCTGTGCAACAGTGGTGAACCCTGGCTTGGCTTCAACATATTCGGTCTCAGTGATTCTCGAGTTCTTCTTCTGCCACCAAGGCACGGTGCTCTGTGCATCCACCTGATTGCTTGCTTCGTTGTTCTGTGCACCGATATCTGAACCCCCTTCCCCGTTCAGTGCAGAACCAAATCCTCCTCTTGAGCTAGTTTTGGCTTGATAAGCACCCTCCCAAGGCTGCTCAGAGTAAGCAAGCAGTAAACATTCAAGTTAGAAGAGGCTAGATTTCCCCGAGTATTGAACTAGCCTAACATATTATTGCAATAACATTTATGATATGGAATTCACAAATAAAAGAATTGCATAGACAAAGCAAGTTCTCAATAGCACACACACCTTAGACCTGGGAGCCAAGCGAGGATTTGAAATTTGCTGGTTAGGGTTGGGAGGTTGATCATTTATATCCTGTACAAGTACAAACAAGCAAATACCGTCAGCATGCGATACAGCAAACAAGTAACCACCAAAAATGGAAAACTATATGCATTGTACTCTGATGTTTGGAGGTCTCTCTCCCCTTTGAACCATTGCCATTATCTGCAACATAACAACATAAATTATTTCCCCAGCTAGGCTCTTTTTCTTTTGTCACATGAACACCACATTTTATTTTTGTATTGCATTTGGAAGGTGAAAACTCAACATATTGCTGCTGACTAAAGCATCAACAAAGACATAAGCCCCAGATCTTACTGCAAACACAAATCAATGGAAGGTTTGGGCATCGTCAAGCTTTGGGAAAATTATAAATGTTTCATTGGTCAAGTCAGTTTCAAAGGCAATGGTTTCGACTAAATCAGAAAAGCCAATTATCTACAGTAGTTCCTCGTCAATTTTCATCAAAAGATAAGGTGATATCATTAAATGAGAAATTGTAGGACTTGGCCCTGTGCCAAGCAGCAAGTCAGAGCAATGAAAATGCAAGATTTCATAGCCAAAGTTCTGTTTAACTTAATGCCTACCCAAGTAAAGTACAGTACCTAGAAATTTGCAGCAAATAGATAGCGATGTCATATTAGTACTTCATATTCTATTCATCTTGTCCCAAAGTAACAACTAGCCGTTTCAAAATTATCACTTACATCCATGTATGAATTGGGATGAGGTGGGGCAGATTTATCTGCAGAAGTTGGTGGTGAGGAGGATCTTGCTGTTCACAAAATACAGAAAGCACAACACGCAAATTACCAAGAGATGAGGGGAGAATGATACAAAAATGAACCACAACGTGGCCAGTTTAAGAACCTGAGCGCGAATCAATCTCTGGTTTGTTTCCCTTTGGATATGTTGGCTGGTAAGAAAATACAATTGAGAAGAAAATGTTAAAGCCTGAACCAGAGTATATAAATCAATCTTTGAGATCGGAACGATTATTAATCGAAATTTTATAACCTGGATACCTTAAGGTTTGTAATTGAACCACTGTATCCTCCATGCTCGGCCAGATGAGTTCTTTCAATGTTATCACTTCTTCCTAATGAATTATAACGAATAGATATAAGAGCAGGAATAGAAGAAAAAAATAAACTTTAAAGGCTGCAGTGCTCTCATTAATTGAAGTTGGAATGAGCTAAACTAGAGAAGGAACAATTTTTAATTGAGAGGTAGATATTTGCATAAACAATTCGCCTGGTTATAAACTAATGCAAACCAGGTCATGCAAAGGTAAGACAGCACAGATAGACAAATCATTCAGGAGCCCAAGTACTGCCTAATACATAGTCAAGGCACACTAGAAAGCTATGGCCTGAAGCATTAATTGCAGAAGAATGAGAATGAGCTCCCCATGCACTGTCAAATCTCTCAAAAGTTTTCAGAGCGAAAAATCTGGCTTTTGCCGGAGGGAAAAGAGTTGAACCGGCATCCGTCACTGTGTTTAATCCACTCATTATTATGCAACCAAGGCCTACCTCAAGGATTTAGAAGGTTGGTTCGTTGGATAAAGATAGGAGGATCAGCCAATTCTCCACAGCAACTGAAGCAAATTAACTATCTAGCTTGCCACGGAATATGATGCAAATAAATTTGTGAAACATCAAGCTCAAAGCTTAGCCACCCTGGCAACAAATTAAAATTCTCATCTTAACAAATGTCCTTGGATCTATAAAATCCTTGTGATGCATGACTCTAGAAATTCCTGAGAACCACCTAAGTAAAGGCATAAAGCACAAGCTCACAAATTTACTTTCTTAAAGAAGCAAACATATTACCACCTTCCAGTTGTTTATGGCACTCATTATTTATGCCACCAAGGCCTACCTCAAGGATTTAGAAAGTTGGTTCTTTGGACAAAGAAGAGGATCAGCCCATTTTCCACAGCAACTGAAGAAAATTAACTATCTAGCTTGTCACGCAATATACAAATAAATTTGTGAAACATCAAGCTCAAAGATTCGCAACCCTGACAACAAATGAAAATTTTCATCTTAAAGAATGTCCTTGCATCTATAAAATCCTTGTGATGCATGACTCTAGGAACTCCTGAGAACCACCTAAGAAAAAGCATACAACACAAGCCTTGCAAATTTATTTTTCTTAAAGAGCAAACATATTATCACCTTCCAGGTGTTTTATGGCACTGCCCATTGACCTAATTTCCTTCACTTGCATTTGCATCAAATCCATGAACTTCTCCATGCTTACTTTCTCTGAAAAGGCCAGAAGACAAGTTTATCAATGCGTATATATAATTGCTTATTTGCTTATCAACAGGAGCACAGAAGCATTTTTACTAGGAAGTAAACTCTCGCTCTGGATATTTCCTACCTTCATATCTTGAGATCATCATTTCCTGGCTTGCTTTTGCCACATCAGACGCAGCTGCTGCGGCCGCTTTTGCCGCTGCTGCAGCTTCTTCTGCCAAAGTGGGTTTTATATTTGTTATGCCTCCGTCACCATTTTTCTCTTCCATAACAACCCACCGTATCCAAGATTTTAGTCGGGGAATCATGGACTTCTGGAAGAACATATAAGTTGTTCATTAGCTTCTCAAAATCATGTAAACCACAGATGAAGTCTAAAGGGTGACATTAAGTTAGTTCTGCAATGGAAAAAGATAAAATCCAGCACCAAAACTAGAGCCAGGAACTGACTGTTAAGCACTAGAACTTTCCAATTGTGCACAAGAGATCAGAATATGCTATGGTACCTTAACCCAAATAGCCGTTCCAGCACCAGAGACTGCCAGCAATCCAACAGCAAAAACAGCATGGTACCAGTGAAATCGAGACCGAGCCAAGGCGAACATAGAGGGACTCGCACTGCTAGGAACAGTTATTATTGGCACCGGGGTTTGGGAAACAGCTGTTGGCTGAATGGTTGATGTTGTTACTCCCTGTCCCACTGTTTCCATCATGAATAAACAAGAACATCAACAATCCATGAATACACAAGGCAACCTTGGTCAAATCAATGAAATTTTTCCCTCAAAAGACTAATGTATCCTTTTAGTACCAAAAGACTTTACCCTGGTTGGTAACAGTTGGCTGAGCACTTGGGGATGGATCCTGCACATTTGAAGACAATATCAGGAGATATTGAAGAGTCCACTTATACACTGAACTCATTGAGAAAAAAGACCTTATACACTGAACCATGGACAGATTCGTGGTGGGGAACACAATAACCAAATTATTTAATCCCTTACTGGCACACGTCGAAAAGCTTCATCTATCTCTTCTTTAGTTAGCCCCTTCTTCTCAAGAAAATTTCTCCTGTGGAACACTGGAGAATCCCTAACTTTTGGGTGAGAAAGAAATTTCACAGCATTTTGTACTTGGTCTTCTCGTATTGGTTCTGAATTCACAAAGACAGACTTGGGGTTTTGTGGAGCAGCATCTTGCTTAACTTCATTTGCTGGTTGCACAGCTTCCGTAGCTGAAGTTCGGAAGAAAAAAAACAAGAAATAAATTAACCTTTTTGGGCTCACATCTTACACATAAAAACCCATATGTTACAACTACAAGCAATTCAGACTCTCAAATGCTAAGTCAATCTCCTCCTTCATCTTTGCATTCAATGAACCTAGTGTTGGCTGTTTCAAGGACCAAATAAGTTTGCCCATAACACAACTGCAAAGACTCACATAAACAATTATATGATTCTGCGAACACAGATTCTGCCTACGAGAGCAATAGTTAGCCTTGTAACAACTTCAGAAACGGGATTCATTCACTACGATTGCTGCTATCAACACTGTAAAGTGAGCTAATAAGCTTCACCAACAATTACAGACAACAAATAAACGAAGTCCATAGAATATCTCATTGCAGCCATCAGCAGATTCCATGTGAATTTCAGGTTCAATATCTACCACCGATCCTTCACTCGATCAAATGAGCTGATAATTTTCACCAAGAATCACAGACAACGAACAAACGAAGTCCTAGCTGAAATACATCACTGTATCCACCAGAAAACGTATGCTCCAATCAGGCTCAGCTCCAATTTCAGGTTCAATATGACAATATCTACGATCAATCCCTCTCACCCCACGATAAGGCTCGGAAATAGTCATCGCTGGACAGGACTCGGCAATCCTAATCAAGAAGCTAAAGATAAAAACCGCGCACAGGCTATAATCCAAACAGGGAAGAACATTCACGTTCCAGGAGTTCAATTATGGAAGAAGAGTAACGAAGTCAAGAATACTGATCAAGAAATAGGCGGAGATATAGACATATAGTTCACCTGAATTCTGAGGAGTTCCACCGGCGGCGGGGGGATTGGGAGGAGACGAGGACTCAGTCGCCATTACTCAAAACTCCGTTGACTGTATTCAGGAAAACTGAGCCGTATAGGTACTCGTAACTCATACGAGCATCGAGCTGAAAGGAAGAAGAAGAAGCAGAAGCAGCACCAACTTACCAACCAAGGGCGACGCAGGAGGTTCAGAAGACTGACGATTGAGATAGGTTGCTTCGAGGATTCAGCGGAAATGCTAACGGAAGTTTTTTTCTCATCCCGAGGAGGACTTCTCTGCTACGGTGAGGAAAGTAACGGCGGCAATGGCGAAATGACAGAGCAGCGATGTCGATGTGGAGTTTGTTAGACTTCCATCGGTCAAATGCCAGGGCCGGAGGGCCAAGGGCTTATGGCCACGGAAAGCCCCGTTTTTTTATTTTTATCCACGGATTCCACTTTTCTGCACCTCTTTTTACCAAAGCCCATATTCGAGGAAAGAACCAAATATTTCTTTTCCAAAAATACAAAATCTTTTGGCATTCTGTCTTATTCCTTTTTTTTTTTGTGAAAATTCTGTCTTATTCCTAAACCTAAAGTACATGTTTTCTCAATTATGGTTTGGTACCAAATAAAATTAATTGAATTTTTAAATCATGTTTGGCATCAGGGCGTAGCTAGAGTGTAACAAGGGGTGTCATGGCACCCCTTAGATTTGAAGAAAACACAAAATATTAGTAGTATTAGTTAGTTAATGATAATATTTAAATCCTAAATTTCAATGTTCATTGTCAAATCTTCTACCGTTAAATCACAACAAACTAATAAATTAATTCATCTACTAATTTATACATGAAAATTATTTTTTATTAATGTATTTGCTTGTGAGAATATATTTGATTTGCTACTATCATCTGTCAATGCACAAGTTGATAACATTTTATGCTATGAAACGATTGATCATCCTTCTCATATAGTGAACTAAAGTAGTGAATGGTTATTCGGTGGGATATATTAAGTGTGAAATCTTGATAGTGGGTCGATTCATATAGTTATAGAATAATTTTATAATATAAAACACGAGACCGCATATGTAATTTTTTTATGGCACCCCCTTAAATAAAATCCTGGCTACGCCACTGTTTGGCATACATGTAAAATTGACTTAAATTAAAAGTTTCCAACTACATCCTTATGAATTTCCAACAAATCTTTATATCTATACTATATATTATGATAGTTCAAAAATAACTTCCTGCTACATAAGCATTTGGAGAATTAAACATTATGATAATTCAAAAATAACTTCTTGCCACATAAGCACTTGGAGAATTAACAAGTTGCCAAGGTGGACAATTTTTTTACTAACAAAAATATTTAGGACTTTGCTACGGTGACAGGCATGTCACGGTGACATGCACTTTTCAGTCGACCTCATATAGGATTAGGTCGACCTAATCTGTTGTTTCAGTGTAAAAACAGTTTCATGGTGTCTACTTTGGAGATTCATATCTTACAATTGGCTAGATGGAAATTGGAGATTAAAGGCTTGTTTGGAAGCTGAAGTGTCCCTCTACACATTAAAGAACTTGGGAGCTCAATAGAAAGTCAAGAACACCATTTTTGAACCTGACCAAAAGGCTATGCCAAAACTGGGAAACTGCCTGAAAATGGCTAAGTCTGGCAACGTGTTTGTCAAGCCTACTTTGGAGCTCAATTTGAGAAGCATGGATGCGAGTCAAGTCCAGGGCTCTACCACGTTAAATTACGTATTTTTTTATACAAAGGCAAGGAATTGGATGAAAGATTGAATATCTTTAAGGCTTCAAACAAAAGGCTCGAAGTTGCTACGAAGACTGTTTTTCTGGCAGCTTGCTTGGGCTCGAAGTCTGTCAGAAAAACAACCTTCGTAGCAACTTCGACCCTTTGGTTTGAAGCCTTACAGATATCCAATCTTTCGTCCAATGCCTTGAATTTGTATAAAAACATACCTAATTTAACGTGGTAGAGGCTCCTGGACTCGACTCGCATTCATGCTTCTCAAATTGAGCTCCAAAATAGGCTTCACAAACACGTTTCCAGACTTATCCATTTCCAGGCAGTTTCCCAGTTTTGGCATAGCCTTTTGATGAGGTTCAAAAATGGTCTTCTGGACTTTCTATCGAGCTCTCAATCACTTCAATATGTAGAGGGATACTCCAGCTTCAAAACAAGTCATTAGTCTTCAATTTCCATCTAGCCAATTGTATGATATGAATATGCAAAGTAGACACCATGAACTGTTTTTACACTGAAACAACAGATTAGGTCGACCTGATCCTATATGAGGTCGACCGAATCCTAAATGAGGTCGACCAGATCCTATATGAGGTCGACCGAATCCTAAATGAGGTCGACCAGATCCTATATGAGGTCGACCGAACTCTAAATGAGGTCGACCTAATCCTACCTGAGGTCGACTGGAAAGTGCAAGTCACCGTGACATGCATGTCACCATAGGCACACCCAAATATTTATTATTGACCTATTTATGAAGCTATCTCTCTCTTCTTTTAGTATTTATACTCACTTTTACTCAACATTAATTTTGGTGAGAATGTAAATAAAAACAAGCATAAATAATAATATTTTTGTCAATTAAACAAAATATAAAGAAGGAAACATAGAATGACATATATGGGTTTGTCAAGTAAATTATCTACTCATTTTAACCAAAACTTAATAATAGGTTACATTTTAATGAAAAATTTAAAGAAGTACACACATAAATAATATCTTTGTCTAATAAAATATAACGATAGAAAGAGACAAATCAAGCGTTTACAATCAATTGAATTTGAAAAATGAACTACATGACTTTATATATTAAATACTCTCTTCTTTATAATATATATGTGTACCAAATTAAAAAATTATTATATAGCAAAAGGTCATAATATAAACTTGATCGAGCATTAATAATTATTTCTTAAAAATATTTCTATTCATCCTAATTAAGTGAAACATATATTCATGTTTGCCTGAAATTTCTCAAATGAAGATTAATCCCATGTGCAATATTTTATAATTTTTTTAATTCACATTAAATATTTGCTTTAGATTATTTTGGTTGAGCAAGCTCAATTGAGGTCATAAATCATATGCTAAATTTTTTCCCCGAATTTAGAGTTATAGTTGAGGATTATACATTAAAGTTTTCAAAATTATTTAAGCATTAGTTTTCACGAACTTTGAAATCAAAATTTGAGGATTGGGGCAATAAATAAATATCAGTGTGTTAGTTGAGATATCTAAACAAAAAAAAAATACAATTACAAGAATCTAAATCAAGGTCTTGGGTTGAAATGAAAAATCTCTAATAAGGATGAGTTTAATAAAGTAATTGTAATAAGTCATTTGATCATATGGTGTGAGTCTATGACTCCATGCTAACTATAACAAAAAAAAAATCAATATCAAAGTATCAAAATGAAAATATTTTGTTTTGTAACAGTAAGCAATTTATATTTAAATGCATCAAAGAATTCAAATGCATGTGAAATGTCACATTATTTCAATATTTGTATAAATTCTGAAAGTTATAAATAATTTCAAAAATTATAAATCATCATTACTTAATATTATAGGAATTTGAAACTAAATTAGTGCTACATCAGCAAATGGCTAACTCTCACCCTTCCACAGTGGACAAGTTCTAATTCTTGCTTATATACTTTTCTGTTTACTCTTTAAATTGTCATCATTATCAATAAAATGTAATTAGGTTAATAACAAAGAATGCAACATTGTGGTTTGTTCCTATCCCTTTTCTCATACAAATTCTCTCTATAAAAATAAAGTCCAACATTGAAAATAAGAAAATAAAGAAATTGGATCAAACCCCATAAAGACAAACAAATCTCTCTTTTTATTTGCCCAAAATGTTGTGATTTCTAGTGTTTCTCTTCTCTATTTTTTTTGCAAATAGATACAAGAAAGGAAATAGTAAAGCATATTGAGTTTTTACTCTTTTTAAGAGAATATGAGGGTGGAGTTACAAGAGACAATGATTAGGTGGGAAACAATTGACCAACTGTAACGTATGTTTGACTATTGACAAAAAAAAATTCATCCTATCACAGCGAAGACCAATCGAACAAATCGAGGATTGCTCATTTTTACATTTGTTTCTTAATTTCTTCCAGTTTACAACGGCTGGATGGTAAATTTCCCTGCTCAAATCAACGGATGTATTTCTTCTTCGTTTTTCAGGTATTTATTTTATGGTTCTCTGTTATGTTGTATACTTTTATGTAAACATGTAATAGATAATTGGAAGGGTTTATTGCTTGGACTTAGAGTATCTCTCATTTGGTTGAATAATTGATCATTTACTTGCCTATTGCAACCCATTTCCATGGATGATAAAATATAGCAGGGGGTTATAAGTTGAAGGGAACAAATGTGAGATTTTATAAAGGTGCAAAGAAGGAAGAAAATTATGGTGGTGGTCTCTAAGTTGTCTATGTCGACGTTCTTTCAATTTTTACACGTTTGCAAAGAAATGTCATTGCAAACGTATAAAAATTGAAAGACAAACAAATGGGTTGCAAAATATTGAATTCCACAACGTAAAATTGCTATAACTAGCTTTAATTCAGTAGAATTCAAAATTCAAAATTGAAAATGAATTCTTTTATATACCAAGTGTAGACACCACATTTTGTCTGGGATAATCGTTCTCCTAACAAAAATAATGATTGTAGCATTGAGCTACAATTATATTTGAAAAGAAAGTGTAGTACACTCATGGTTTGGCATTCAATATAGATTACAATTAATGGAAACAAAATCATGAAAAATAAAATATACTTTGCCATTAGATTTGTTAAATTGTACATTGCTTCAAGAATGACATCTATAATAAGAGCACTTCTACTATACTATATAGCATTGGTGCTTTAATGTACAACTCAAAGTTGTACCATAACATTAAATGTATAAGTTTAGGTTATACCATAAAGCAATTTGTACCATTATGTTATGGTACAACTTTACAACTTGAAGTTGTAGCATCACATAAAGGTACAAGTTCAAGTTGTACCATAAAAGAATTTGTACAAAAAGTATAGGTACAATCTAAAGTTGTACCATAACGTAAATGTACAATTTTAAGTTGTATCATAAAAACAAAAACCTATAGCACCAATACTATATAGCATTGTAAAATTTCTCCTATAATAATGAAAGAAAGATAGTTGTTTGTACCATCTAGCTCGAGGTATGAACAATAATGATTGTTGGTGTGGGGTTGACTCACGATCTGTTCGTCTGATCTCGTCGAGAGGGAGAGAACCTGTGAAAGAGCCGGGGTTGCCCCCCGGATTAAACTCCGACGATCAAGTCAGTGTCTGTTTCTGGAGAGAGTTGAGAGAATAGATAGAGAGATAAAGTGTAGAGAGATAGTAGAAAGTGGAAAGTGAGGAGAGAGGAGAAGTCCCTCTCTTTGGAGAGCTTTAAGACCTTATATACCTGTAGCGGGTACCGAGTGTTGCCATTACCGATTGTGCGCTCCACTACTTAGTCTGTGCACGAAGTCTTTAGTAACACCCCCAACAATTGCCCCCCAAGCTGGTGGTGAGTTTTAACTCATCGCTAGCTTATATATATATTTTAAATCTTCGTCGATAATTCTGGGTGGAGCCCTATGTACCCCAGTTGCCCCCCAGTTGGTGGCGCGTTTTACTGACGCGGTGCCAGCTTCTTGCGTCTTGCACCCACGTTGGTGTATTTCATTAAGGCGTGTAGCCCCCCATTAGCGCCATTAATGCTCATAAAAGTGAAATATTTCAATATTTGATAATGATAGAGGGATAGAGTACTTAGTTTTAAATTGGAGAGGCGGCAGGATACTTATTAAGTGGAATGCGCTGCTTTATTTTGGCACAAGGCGCGTATGTAGCCTACTGGTATTGTTGCTTGTCACGCGGAGGAGTGACGTGAGTTCGAATCCTGGTGGCAACAATATTATTTTTGATGAGCTCCTTGTCTGTTGGGCTTGGCGCGCCTGAACAGCACAATAGGCCGGGGACGCGACCATTGGGCCTGATCCGTGAGTTGAGAGTGCGAGCTCGCGGGCTAGTCGTTAAAATAAAGGCGCGTATGTAGCCTACTGGTATTGTTGCTTGTCACGCAGAGGAGTGACGTGAGTTCGAATCCTGGTGGTGACAATATTATTTTTGATGAGCTCCTTGTCTGTTGGGCTTGGCGCGCCTGAACAGCACAACAGGCCGGGGACGCGACCATTGGGCCTGATCCGTGAGTTGAGAGTGCGAGCTCGCGGGCTAGTCGTTAAAATAAAGGCGCGACGCATTTTGTAGTATAAGCTGTTGTTGTAGCTTACTGGTCAGTACGCTTGTATAGCAGAACAGTGGTGTGGGTTCGAGGACTGGTGCCTACAAATAATTTTTTGTTCCGTGGAACTGAGTGGGCGCGAATAGTTCATGACTATTGCTATTTTTTGTTCCGTGGAACTGAGTGGGAGTGAATAGTTAAAAATCAGACGTCGCGCCATTGAAACACACGGTCCGCATGTAGCCTTCTGGTGATGTTGCTTGTCTGGCGGAGGATTGGTGTGGGTTCGAAGATTGGCAGCGACGACATTATTTTTGACTCGGAGGAGTGACCCTCTTGTGGTGGGCCTGCTGCGACGCGGGCTGGGGGAAGATGCTGCGCGGGCCGCGAGTGATCGGGCGGGGCGGACGAGGGCCGGCTTGTGTGAAGCAGGTTTGTGACGTGGGCCGCGGAGTGGTTGCACGCGGCCAAGGTGATGGCGGCCCAACTGAGTTGGTGCAGAGCGGCCCGCGCGCTGGTGGGTTGAAATGGACGCGGGCCATGCCGCGTTAGGTGGCGTGACGTTGGGCCGCGAGTCTGATAGCAGGCTTGGAGGGTAGATTGACGCGGAGGAGCATGAAGCGAGCCTGTATGACGCGGCGGTGGAGGCGACCTCTTCTTGTCATTAATTTTTTTTTATTCTTTCTTTCCGCCTCCACGTTCATTCTCCCTCCTGCTCGCAAATTATCACCGCGCGGGGCTTCTTCCCCGTTCAATACGAACCGCAAAGAGATGAAGAGGTGGTCGGTGGGCAGATATTCTTTCCTCCGCTCAGTGCCAACAGCACGACTTCCGGGAGCTCTTTGGGCGGAGGTGAGCGCGATGCTTCGAACGGCGCTCGCCGCGACGAGTGGCTCAACTGGGGGTATTTCCTTCTTCTTCTTCCTTTTTTACGCGGAGAGTATTCGCTCGCCTCGATATTCGTGTACTGGGCCGCGTACTGGTGAGGCGGACCGGGCTAATCCGCCGCGCCGTGTTCAGATGAGGTTGTTGAATGGTAATTCGCAACAACTGAAGGTAATTATAAAATCAATCATGAACCCACAACCTGCCAATGGTGATGAAATTATACAACCCACGTGAAGATAAGAGGCATTTTTAATGCATGGAGCAAGTTTGATTGAAGACCACATGCATCTGCATGTAAGTGAATTAAAAGAGAGGTTGACCCATGTTAGTTGTCATCCCATTTAAGAAAGGGTCATTTGCATTATTTAGTTGTCTATGTTTAATGCATGGTGAGAAGGAGCATGTGGTGTGTTTTGTTTATTCTATTTCATTACAATTATATGTGCTTATATATGTACCTGCGTATGGGCAGAAGAGTAGATTTCAGAGACATACAAAACAAAAAGAAAAGAAAGGAAGTCTCTGCGTGTGTTTGTAAAAAAAAACAAGTGCCAAAAGTTAAGGCCTTGTTTGTTTGAGTGTATTTAAATTGAGTGATTAAACACCATTTGTTTCCTTTGTGTTGATCCTAAATCATACCACATTTCCACTAATCTCCAACAAATTTGGTATCAGAGCTTAATACCCTTCTATCCTCTTAAATCCCCATTTTTCTATCCTACCCAAATCTTCTAAAAAAGCCATGACAACAACTTCATCAAACACCATGTTTGCTACCTCCTCTAATCAAATTCCCATTTTCGATGGAGAATTGTACGAGTACTGGAGTGCCCAAATGGAGCCAATTTTCATCTCTCAAGATCTGTGGGATATCGTCCAAGAAGGCTACGAAGATCCACAGGACGAGGATGAAGACTCGAAGAAACGAGCAGGCAAGCAGACAAAGGAGTACAAGGAGAATGCCAAGCAAAATGCCAGCGCATTGAGAATAATTCAGCAAGCAGTGAGCAAATCAATTTACCCCAGAATCTATGGCATCAAAAAGGCCAAAGAAGCTTGGGATGTCCTGCGTGAACAATTTCAAGGCTCTGAAAAGGCAATCTCTATCAGGCGCCAAAGTTTATGGCGACAGTTCGACAACTTGATGATGAAGGAAACCGACACCATCAAAGACTTCCATTCGCGTGTGGCGGAGACAGTCAACCAGATCAAAGCCACCGGTGATGTCATGGAAGAAAGAAAAATTGTGGAGAGAATTCTCCGCAATTTATCATCAAAGTTCGAGCATATTGTTGCTGTCATTGAAGAAACCAAAGATCTGGCAAATCTACCAATGAGCGAGTTAATGGGCTCACTTATAGCACACGAGCAAAGAATGAGCCGCTTCACCAAACCCCCATTGGAGCAAGCTTTCTCGTCAAAAGTCAACATGGTGGAAAGTAAATATGCCAAATCGGAGCAAGGCCAGAGAGGGGGAAACTCACAAGGAAGAGGAAGAGGAAGATCCAATTACAGAGGAAACAACAGACAAAATTATCAACAACAAAGATCGGGCTACACCGGCTCGAGTTGCATTATTTGCAAAAAGGCGGGTCATGCAACAAAAGATTGCAGATTCAAGTGCACCAAGTGCAGAATTTAGAACCACTCCCAGAGAGATTGCTGGTTCCAGAACAAGCAAGAAGATGGCGAGTCAAGCGGCACCAAAAATGAAGAAAGCAATATGGTGGCCTTGTCATGCTTGTATGGTGAGCAAAAATCACAGCTTCCCTGGATGGTGGATAGTGGTTGCAGTAACCACATGACTGGAGATTTGGAGTCCTTCACCGACATCGATGACAAATACCGCTCTCAAGTCAAATTGGGAGACGGGAAGAAGCTAAAAGTGAAAGGAAAAGGCACAGTTGTTGTATGCACAGAAGAAGGCAACAAAACTCTCATTCGAGATGTTTTGTATGTTCCGGAGCTAACTCTCAATCTACTTAGCGTGGGACAACTGATGCTGAAAAATTACAAGCTATTGTTAGATAATGGCGTGTGCGAGATTATCAACAAAGCAGACAATTTCATGGTGGCCAAAGTCCCGATGACTTCCAACAGAATTTTCTCTCTTGCTATGTCACAAAATGGTGAAGTAGCATTCAAGAGTGAAAATCTGGATCAATCCTTCCTATGGCATCTCAGATATGGTCATCTCAACTTCAGAGGCCTCAAATTGCTGAGGCAGAAAAATATGGTGGCGGGACTTCCCCAGATCAACAGAGAAGATAAAATATATGAAGGATGCATATATGGCAAAATGCATTGTTTACCATTTCCAAAGACATCTTGGAGAGCAAAAGCGCCACTGGAGTTGGTACATGCAGACATATGCGGTCCAACCCGAACACAATCACTCAGCGGCAAAAGATACTTTCTACTATTTGTAGATGACTTCACCAGAATGATGTGGGTATTCTTTCTGGAGCAAAAGTCAGAAGCCTTTCCCAAGTTCCTTCAATTCCAAGCACTAGCTGAGAAGGAAAGCGGCCATCAAATCAAAATTCTCCGTACAGATCGTGGAGGAGAATTTATTTATACTCCGTTCATGGAGTATTGCCGCAACAACGGGATAAAAAGGCAGCTGACGGTCCGTTACACACCACAACAAAATGGCGTGGCAGAACGGAAAAATCGCACGATTGTGGAGATGGCGAGAAGTATGCTCAAAGCAAAAAAGCTTCCCAACAACTTGTGGGCAGAAGCGGTCAATACAACAATTTACATCCTCAACAGATCACCAACCAAAGCAGTTCGAAACAAGACACCGATACATGCGTGGCACCAAAGGGGGCCACAGGTGGATCACCTCAAAGTCTTTGGGTGCATAGCTTATGCACACATCTCTACTCCAAACCGAGACAAGTTTGACCAGAAGGGAGAAAAGCTGATCTTCACCGGCTACAGTGATGAGTCCAAAGGCTATCGTCTTTACAACCCAGTAAAGAACGAAGTGGTGGTTTCCCGAGATGTGATATTTGATGAGATGGCGGAGTGGAATTGGGAAAATCCAATTTCTCAATCTCCACCAAGTTATGAAATTCTGGAGGACTCAGCAACTCTAGAAGACCCCAGCAACGACCCAGATCCAGTTGCTAGTCTAGAAAGAAATTCTGCACCTAGCCCAGAAGGAGACAACTTCAGAGACGTCGTAACAGACTCGGATTCACCTCCATTGAGAACAAGGTCTTTGCGAGAAATTTATGAAACAAGTCATGTGGCATATTTTTCTTGTGAGCCTCAAGTCTTTGAAGAAGCAACCAAAGATGAAGTTTGGAATGAGGCGATGGATGCAGAAATTTCCATGATCGAGAAAAATAAGACATGGGAGCTTGTTGATCAACCGGAGGACAAGCCGGTTATAGGTCTCAAATGGATCTATAAGATCAAATTCAATGAAGATGGTACTATCCAGAAGTACAAAGCTCGACTGGTGGCAAAGGGATATTCACAGCAGCCCGGTATTGATTTTCACGAGACCTATGCACCAGTAGCGAGGATGGAGACCATCAGAACAGTTCTCGCTCTAGCTGCTCAACTGGAGTTACCAGTATACCAGTTGGATGTCAAATCAGCATTTCTGAATGGAGAACTGGAAGAAGAAGTCTATGTGGAACAACCACGAGGCTATGAGAAGAAAGGAGAAGAAGACAAAGTCTATCGTCTCCGAAAGGCTTTATACGGGCTGAAGCAAGCACCGAGAGCCTGGAATAGCAGAATTGATCGATATTTTCAGCAAAATGGATTTCAAAGAAGTCCGAGTGAATCATCTCTCTACATCAAAAAGGGAGTAGGAAAAGATTTTCTAATGGTTTGTTTGTATGTTGATGACTTGATTTACACAGGAACAAGTCAGCGGATGATTGAAGAATTCAAAAGTACCATGATGAAAGAATTCGAGATGACAGACTTGGGACTCATGAAATATTTTCTTGGGATCCAAGTGAAGCAGTCACCTGGAGAAATTTTCATTTCACAGGAGAAGTACACCAAAGATATGCTGAAAAGATTTCACATGGCAACGTGCAAACCAATCTCAACACCGATGGCGTTACACGAGAAATTACAACGCATGATGGAACTGAAAAAGTTGATGGAAAGCTGTACAGAAGTCTTGTCGGGTTACTCATTTAACTGACACATGCCAGGCCGGATATATGTCATTCAGTAAGTCTTATATCAAGATTTATGAATGAACCTAGCAAACTTCATTTTGCAGCAGCCAAAAGAATTTTGCGGTATCTTCAAGGTACAAAGAAATTGAGCCTGATGTACAAGAAAGAAGCAGAAAGCAAGCTGACTGGATATACCGATAGTGACTAGGCAGGATCACTGGATGATCGAAAAAGCACATCGGGGTACATATTCTGCCTTGGTTCAAAACCCATGTCCTGGAGTTCAAAGAAGCAGATGACTGTGGCATTATCTTCAGCGGAAGCAGAATATATCGCAGCTACTGATGCAGCATGCGAAGCGGTATGGCTAAAAAGATTAATTTATGATTTCCAGCAAAGTGAAAATGGTCCAACCATTATTCATTGTGACAACATGTCAGCCATAGCCATGACAAAGAATCCAGTATTCCACGCAAGATCAAAGCATATCGAGTTGCGTCATCATTTCATCCGAGACCTCGTCAACGAAGGATTAATCGTGATGAAATTTATCAACACCAACGACCAGCCAGCAGATATCATGACAAAGGCGGTTACCTGTGAGAAATTCGAGAAATTCAAAGAGCTACTACAGATTGCGAATTAAGCGGGGGTGTTGAATGGTAATTCGCAATAACTGAAGGTAATTATAAAATCAATCATGAACCCACAACCTGCCAATGGTGATGAAATTATACAACCCACGTGAAGATAAGAGGCATTTTTAATGCATGGAGCAAGTTTGATTGAAGACCACATGCATCTGCATGTAAGTGAATTAAAAGTGAGGTTGACCCATGTTAGTTGTCATCCCATTTAAGAAAGGGCCATTTGCATTATTTAGTTGTCTATGTTTAATGCATGGTGAGAAGGAGCATGTGGTGTGTTTTGTTTATTGTATTTCATTACAATTATATGTGCTTATATATGTACCTGTGTATGGGCAGAAGAGTAGAGGTCAGAGACATACAAAACAAAAAGAAAAGAAAGGAAGTCTTTGCGTGTGTTTGTAAAAAAAAAAACAAGTGCCAAAAGTTAAGGCCTTGTTTGTTTGAGTGTATTTAAATTGAGTGATTAAACACCATTTGTTTCCTTTGTGTTTGGGTCGAGGCTTATGAGTGCGAACTCTGAAGAGGCGTCGGTGTCGGAGGGGATAGAGCGCGCAACCGCTCTTCTCCGAGTGCTTCCGTTTCTTTCGGGCTACAAAGATTCCGTGGAGGTGCCAACATAGACAATACAACACAAGAGCTCGGCAGATGGAGTTGTCGCTAATGCGTTGGAAGAGCGGGGCGTGCTTCAGTTAGAGCTCCATGCCTCGAAGCTCAGATTGGTGAGAATGGAACTTTGTGGGTGAAGTGGTTGCAATGGGAGGTGGAGATCCAATAGAGTGTGCGCTAGTTGAACCCAGGCTTAAGGGCGCGGTAGCGAGCCGCGGGCTTGGCTTGTGGAACGGAACGTGCTTTGAAGGCGGGTTGAAGAACTGCGCGGTTGTGGGTAAAACCCGAATGGCTGGATGACTGTATGAGCGGGCTTTGAGCCAATTTGGGCCTTACTAGCGGGTTAGGAGTCCCTTTGGGCCTGATGAGCGGCTACTTCTTTGAAAATCGCTTGCTTCTTTATTCTTGGCGTGAGGCAACAGTAGCCCACCTTTTTTTTTCTTTTGCTTTCCTGCTTCAATCTTCCTTTCTTCCACAATTTTTTGCTTTCGAAACGCAGGTTAAGCCACCGCCATTGGCAGAGTTGATCGATTTGGTGGATGATAGTGGCGCGACCGTCGAAGGAGCGATAGAGCTTCCGCGCAGATCACGACGACATCGAATCGCGTTGATGACGAGGTTTGGTACAGGCGTGGCGCGAGAAGTAGACTATCAAAGAGCACTGGCACCGCCGCGGAGAAGTTAACACGCTTGGAAGGGCTGGAAGCGCAACACCATGTAGAGAAGCTGCGCGAAAAGATTGGTGGCAACGTTCTCCTTTTCTGACTCTTTCCAGGCTGGCATCAACTTGCACAATTTCGTCTCGGTCAAACCGCCTGTCCAATCTTTATGACATAAAGAGAAGGTTGTACACGGTAGCTGTCTTTTCTCAAATCGTGGACCCACCGTAACATAGGAGAAGTGACTAGTCGACGGTGTTTGGGAAGAGTGAAAGGTGGACGAAGTTTCAGATGCTTGTGATGGCTACTTCACCTCCTACCTTTTTCACGTCGGAGTTCCGACACCGAGCATGTCGTCGGTGGTCGGAATCTGTTTTTTTTTTTTTTTTTTGCTTTCTTCTTGGCCCTCGTTCTTTTGTAGAGATGTTGTACCCGGTTTTCATGATTCTTGCTATTGGAGACAGAATTTTGCCATATCTTTCTTTGCTTGTTTTTGGTGAAGTTGGCGTCGTTGAGGAGATGTTGCGGTTGAGGAGGTTGCATCGAGGGAGGTCACTTGGGAAAAGAGTAGGAGGAAAGTGCATCACCGGCGGTGGTTGGTGGAGAAGGAAGAGCTTTTCTCTTTTTTTTTATTTCCTCTTTGTTTCCTCCCGACGAAGCTTCTGTCTTTTTCCAGATTCAAAACTCTCCTCGAAATCAAACGAACGCATTTTCGATCAGCCCCACGGTGGGCGCCAATTGTTTGTACCATCTAGCTCGAGGTATGAACAATAATGATTGTTGGTGTGGGGTTGACTCACGATTTGTTCGTCTGATCTCGTCGAGAGGGAGGGAACCTGTGAAAGAGCCGGGGTTGTCCCCCGGATTAAACTCCGACGATCAAGTCAGTGTCTGTTTTTGGAGAGAGTTGAGAGAATAGATAGAGAGATAAAGTGTAGAGAGATAGTAGAAAGTGGAAAGTGAGGAGAGAGGAGAAGTCCCTCTCTTTGGAGGGCTTCAAGCCCTTATATACCTGTAGCGGGTACCGAGTGTTGCCATTGCCGATTGTGCGCTCCACTACTTAGTCTGTGCACGAAGTCTTTAGTAACACCCCCAACAATTGTAATTACATACAATTACAAGAGAGAATTACAAATAAAGTGGAGCTTTGAGACATAAATTAGGTCCACTAGCCCAACTTTTTTTAAGTCAACCAAGCCCAGGTACCTACAAAAAATAAGAAGATACCAATTAGCAAAAAACCAGATTAGAAGCCCAATTCGAGCCCCATTTTTTATCCAATTCGAGCCCAGCTTCTGCGAAAAGCTGTTTTGAAAATACAAGATTATCCTTACCATATTTTAATTATATTTCAGAAAATATAATTTTTCTTCATTTATATCATTTTAAAAATAAAACAAATTATAAAATTATATTATTTAATATAAAAGAAATCTAACAAGATCTATTTTGACTACTTTTTATTGTTTAGAATTTTTATTCATATTTTATATTATAAGTCCTTTATAGTCATTTTACACAACCTCTTATATTAAAAAGCACTTCTAATAGTTTTACAGCCAAACACTCAACTGCTTTTTTTTAAAAGTAAATATCTAAAAGCTCCAGCAAGAAGCTGCTTCTGCAAAAGCTACAGCAGGGCCAAACTAAGCTAATGTTCGAGTCCAACTAACTAACAAAATTTATCTTTTACATGAACGCTAGTTGGCGTATAATCAAATTATAAATCAATACGATAAAACTCTTTAACGGTCCAGTGGGACCCTCAAAATACATAAACACACCCAACACATATAACTTATCAACTTAAATAGTACCGATTTAGGGCATTGTGGGGGTGTTGCTTAACTTCACCATACGTAACCGTACTCCCGAACCTATATATCTTAATCGCAGACCATGTCTCGGTTCTGACCCTAGGGTTAGAGCCGACCGAAGAGTGTTCGATCCACTCCAAGTAAGATCGGTGGCGACTCCAAAGCGCGAACGCTACCCAACCCCGAGGGACGGTTGCGACACCTAGCACAAAAACATTTCATTTCAAAATGAATTTCTCAAAACTTATGAAATTCATTTATACCAAACGGTATGTAAAGGTGTATTAATTCTGTGATTTATTAGTATGGACATTTTGTTTAGTTTATCTTAATTTTCTTTCATCATTAATATTTTTAATTCTTCTTAATCTTTACTTAAAATTTGGAAAGATAAAGTACCACATTGTTTACGGTAATTAACTACGAGTAACTGTTAGTCACATTGTTCACGACAATTAACTGTGACTAACAATTAGTCACGGGAAATGAAAAGTTGTTAAATTAATTCCCGTGATTAGAACTATACAATCAAGTACATGATTTTTTACTGTGCCTACTAGTATACTTCTTAGTATGGGGAAAAGTCCTGTGAATAAGATCTAGTGACTAGAAACTAGTTTTCCTGTAGTGAAACCACCTACTACATCATGAAGTTGACAAAGAGACAATCATTCTTTATATGGTTCAAAGCATCTTATCCTAAAACATCTATTAATCCATATGATATAGACAATGTAGTCCAAATAATTATTCTCTTACTCTGATACATCGAGACTAAGTAATAACTAACAAACATAATCTTGTATACACGAGGGAAAATGCGAAAGATTGAAGGGAGAGTTAAAAAAAAGGAATTAAGTTTTGATTTGAGTGACCACTCAATTGCATTTATACTATTTATTTTATTGAGATATCCTCATTATCATTAACAAATCATAATTTGATCTATTTATTTTACTGTCCCCACCCCATACCATCAAACTCTTGTGTTGTGTGAATGTTACTGTCTTGTCGAATTCCCCATGGCATAAGTGATTCTACTGGATATCTCACGTGGGCCCTGTCCAAACCATTACTGCCTTTGTTGCTCACCCAATCAGAATCCAAGGCACTTGAGAATATTTGGCCCAATGCAAATAACATTTTTTGAAATTCCAGTCGTCGTTCTCTAATCTCCGCTTGTTGGACCGTGTAGAGTCGTCGCTCGTCCCAAAGTTCACACTTCCAATTTCAGAACGGCACAAGTTCTGGAGGAAGGATATAACCAGAACAATCTAAAGCCAATGGAGAAAGAAAGAAAACATATATCACAGCTCGGAGTCATAGGATAAGAGGTGACAATTTTTCCTGTCAGGATCATGAGAAATACACAAAGGGTTGTTTGGATAAGGGATTGTAGTGAGTGATTTTAAAACAATTCCTCATTTTCACGTGGGCCCTGTCCAAACCATTATTGCCTTTGTTGCTCACCCAACAGAATCCAAGGCACTTGAGAATATTTGGCCCAATGCAAATAACATTTTTTGAAATTCCAGTCGTCGTTCTCCAATCTCCGCTTGCTGGACCGTGTAGAGTCGTCGCTCGTCCCATAGTTCACACTTCCAATTTCAGAACGACACAAGTTCTGGAGGAAGGATATAACCAGAACAATCTAAAAGCCAATGGAGAAAGAAAGAAAACCTATATACCAACTCGGAGTCATAGGATAAGAGGTGACGATTTTCCCTGTCAGGATCATGAGAAATACCCAAAGGGTCGTTTGGATAAGGGATTGTAGTGAGAGATTTTAAAACAATTCCTCATTATGCAGGATTTTAAAAAATCTTGCATTTGAGAAAGTTGATGATTTTTTTTTTGAAGGGACTCGAACCTAGAACATCCAAGTTCATGACTAGTGGTATTACCACTAAATCAATCCCTTGTTCATAGGATTTTTACAATTAAGTATTTCAAAAACTCTCAAATGTGGGTTTTTGAAATAGCTAATCCCCATCAGCTATTTCCAAATCCCTCGTTCTTGATTTATTTTTTCCAAAGCCTACCCTCATCCCTTCATCTTCGTCCTTCTTCCTTTCTTCGCCAATGAGCCTTCTGCACCTCTTCGAGCAGGGATATGTTTAGTCGCCTTCACCATCTCCCATAAGCAAGATTGGGTGTCTCCTGATTCCAGGCATAAACTCTTACCCTAATTCCTAACTTCTAATCAAATCTCATTATTTAAGCTTACTAAGACAAGTCTGTTCTACATCATATGATTTCTAGCCGCCGCCAGTGCCAACAAAACTCGCCAGTAGCCGTATACTGCCAGTTGGGCTTGCAGCAGGCAATTCAAGCTTGGCGCTGAGTTTACTACTACTGGCTAGTGACTCCTGTGTAACAATTGAGGGACAAGTCTGTTCTGTATAATATGATTGTACACGCCGCCTAAGTAAACAAACTCGCTAATGCTTCGCAATTTTAATGCAATAAGAGAAGGGGGGTAAACTTTACAGATAATTGTTATTGTATGATCATCTTGCTAGGAGAAAGAAGGACTAACAGATACCCAAACTGGTATTGCTTCAAGGGTTATTGGTAGCAAGCCATCGAGGTCAAGTAAGCACATATACACCCGAAAATTATTCTCAAATCCTAATAGGTATACATTTTCTATATCAGAGAAAGACAAGAAAACTAGAGAAGGGGCAGTGAAGTGAACAATCTATATCTCTGTACAACTTACAAATGATTTTCTTGAGGTTCGACATTCTCCTGAATCTGTTTGCCCCATTAGTTTGTTTCTTGCCGTGTGAGATATGCTGATGTGTGTTTTCAGATAGATTCACGGTTGCAGAAGTTGTAACCGGAGATGACAGAGCTAGCAGCAAATGCTACAAAAGCCAGGAACGACATTGCAATTGAAGCCGTTGCCATCACAGTGAAATCATCTTTGCCCCAGTTTGACTGCCAGTCATCCACTCGTGTTGCTGCTGATGACGATGCTGAGATGAGAAGGTATGCCAGTGCCTGTTCGATGCAAACCAAGAGCAGAAAATGAATAGCAATTTGTATTTAGTCCACAGAAAGCCATGAATGACTCTCATAACCGCATTAAGAGCTTGATAGTGTGCTTAAGTCATGACAACTGTGTTCTGCATATTTTGCATAAAGGGACCGACTGTCGGCTGATAACTTCTAATTCTAAATGAAGTGGCTACAGATAACATAAGAGCTGTTCAATTTACAGAGAGGTAAATCGAAAATTACAGGAACGGCCTCATATTAACCCAAACCGAAGGGTAACTATACACCTGGTGCAAACAACTTGCCACTATGAGCAGCTCGCTACCCGGATAGAATCATGAATAAAGAAAGAAACTAGAAAGAAAATATGGATGCATTAAGGGAATAAACCTCTCATGTTGAGAAAACGAGTGGCCATACCTACTCAGAAGCATGCAATTGGGCAAAATAAAAACCCAAACCAGAAACTGGAGCTGATTACAGTTCAAACTACGGACTCAATTGTTCTATCCGAATAGATACAAGCACCATTCTCTCGGTAATTGATAGACAATGTGACCCAACAGTTGAAACTATTATGACCCATCTAAAGACTTGATAGACATTAGACAATGTGACGATTACAAGTTCAATATTTGCACTGCTCGAGCTAACAATACGTAGTGGAGAAACCATGGACTTGCCTGATCGATGAAGAAATTGAAGTGCCAACGTAGATGGTGGCGAATCACATGCTTCCCAGTACCCATGTAGTAGCCGACATCATAGGCTTGAAATGCAGAGTAAGCAAAACCAATCACATTTACAGACAAACAGTACCTGCAGAATCAAGCAGCCAATTAACCAGAGCTTCCAATTCAATTTAATTCAAAGGAAGCAAATCGAATTTACGATCACGAATTCAGCAGCCAGTAGTTACCTATACTCTTTGTATCTGTCAAAGGAATCCCCACTCCAGCCCTGAGTCTTATCGGCCGCCATCACCGAGAACGAAATCAAGCACAGTACCAGCTCACCAATCCGAAAACAGAGCTCTGCGAGCCGAACCATGTCTTCCTTCCCCGAGCGCCGCAGTATGGACCCGACGGCGGCTCCCGATCTCCCTCCTTCCGGCCCTACCTTCCTCACCGACGGTGCGGCCTCCTCTCTCACTGCTCGGTTCATAGACGCTCCCATCTCGCGGAACGGAGGAGGAGGCGCCCCAGGCTGCTGCTTGCCCGCCGCCGCAGCATTATTCAAGGACGACGGCTGTAGAGGGGAGGGCTGCGGAGTGTACTGCGTGAATTTGTCGACCGCGACGACGGCCTTGGAGTTGTCGACGGAGGGAGGGGTGGGCTTCTCCGGCGAATTGATCGGGGAAGAGTAAGGAGGGGACTCGGCCGGGTCGCCCTGGTCGGATCGGAGAGGGGAGTGGAATCGGAGAGGCGAGTGGGGCGAGTCGAGCTGACCCTGGTGTGAGTCCGAGTTGGAAGAGGAAGAACGCTTCATGTTCCTGGTGTTGAGGAAGTCGACTCGGGGCTTCGATTTGGAAGGTCTCGAATCCATGACTCGTTTCTGACTCACTCTCAGAGTTTGGAAAAGAAACTGAATCAATAATTCCTCGAGAGAGGGAGGAGAGACAGAGGGAGAGAGAAAGAGAGAGAGGGGTGAATGGGAATTGATTCAATTGAATAAAGCGCCGAAGGAAGGAGAGGGGCTGTTTGGTGAGCCAGAAAAAGGCGAGAAAATGAGGGGAATAAGCTTTTACTACTCTGCTTTTAGTTTGGTGGGGCTGAAATGCTTAATCGGATATCCACGTGGCATGTTTGAAAGCAGGTGGACGGGTGCACTGCAGCGGTCTAGGAAAAACCGAAAAAGTACAGTTAGTTGAAGGGCCGAAGGGGCTGCACAAATTTGATCACTCGAATTACTCAAAAGTTTTAAGACTAAAACTAGTTTATTTCATTCATGGTCACTAAAATTAGTCCAATCGTTCAAGTTTGGTCGCTCTCCGTTAGTCTCCATTAACTTTCGCTGATGCGGCGGTCAACTCTAATAGTTAACTTCACCCCTTTTCTCACTGTTGCTCGACCCAGATTTCTAGCCTTTAGAAAATCCCCATTCCTGGACGGCGGCAAGCTTACTAATCTGCGATTCGATTCCGTCCAAAACAGGGTACAGTTCTCGAGAAGCGAGTTACCGAGCTTTGCCTCGCCGAAGTCCTCACCTACGGCCCCCAAAAGGAAGATTCGATCTCCACCTTGCCACCAGCGAGCAAACCTATTAGAGGAAAACCAAAGACGACAAAATCATGAGGTGGGAGGTGGATGACGACGAGCCGTTCTACACTTTACAGGAAGCTTCCCAGCAAGTGAAGCCGACTTCTTTGGGGTTCAACATCGAGCTCAAATTCGTCGACCATGTCGTCTACCAGCACGACTACTTCGTTCGAGTTCTTAACTCGATCCTCAAAATCGTGTTCGATTATGCCGACGGCCGCCCCGTGATATTCTCCTCGTTCCAGCCCGACGCTGCGCTGCTCGTCGGGAAGTTGCAGAGTGTTTACCCTGTTTACTTCCCGACAGATGCAAAACCAGAGACCTACGATTCGAGGCGAAATTCGCTAGAGGAGGCGATTAAGCTGTGCTTGAAAGGTGGGCTTGAAGGAATTGTCTCAGAGGTGAGAGGGGTTTTCAGAAATCCCGTTGTCGGGGGAAGATCAAGGAGTCTAAGCTATCTATGCTCACCTATGGCAAGTTGAAGTAAGTTCCCCCCTTTTACCAAAGTTTGTGGCTTTAGTTTCATTTCTAGACAGACTTTAATTTGGTTGCTTATTGATCAATGATCTGCATTGCAGTAGTGTGGCCGAAGCAGTTTACATGCAGCAATTGATAGGGTGATTGTGGATTTTGTGGCCGAGATCAGTGAAGCCGTTCACGCGATGATTACTCTATCTGAAGAAGAGGAGGAGGAAGAAGTAGGGGAGTTGACTGCCACATCCCTTCGTGGCGTTCCGGTATTGGGAAATTTGGGTCGAGCTATGGTGAGAAAGGGGGTGAGGTTAGTTCGTGACTCGTGAGATTTAGGAAATTAAAATATGTATTTTTTATTTTTTTTAATATTAGTGATAATGAGGTGAAAATTATAAAAAAAATTATAATTTTTTTTTCATTTAATGTCACGTCATACATTTAGCGGTCAACTATCAGAGTTGATTGCCACATCAGTGAAAGTTAACGGAGATTAAGGGAGAGTGACCAAACTTGAGCAGTTGGACTAATTTTAGTGACCATGAATGGAATAAACTAATTTTAGTAGCAAACTTGAAATTTTTTAGTAATTCGAGTGACCAAACTTGCAATTTATCCCAGAACTAACACAATGAATAAAACTCAGAGCAAAACTCAGTTACTACTACAGGTCTCTCTACTGCAACTAGAACCAATTCAAACTTCTCATATCAGCAGCGAAACTGCCATTTCTTGCGTTGTACAACACTTGCCAGCTCTTGATTGCTTCGAGCTGGGGAATCAAACACTCAACAGTGGTAGTGTTCGTTCCACAACATCCTACAGTCCAACATTACAAAGATGAGCACAACAGCCCTTGTTGTATTTTTATTTTTTGGAAAGTGGTGATATAGTTTTATTATTTAAAAAGAAGAAAAGGAAAGTAGAAGACTAGAAGAGATACACGTACAAACGGGCAGAAAGAAAGAAAGCCAGGGGACGGGGGGAAAAACAGAGGACAAAAGGACAAAGCACATCACACAATAGTGATGGAAAAGTCCAAAAAAAAAAAAAAAGAAAGAAAAACTATCCTGCACTTGCAATAGAAAACAGTCTGCTTTTCATAATATTCAACCAGTTTCCAGCTTCAACATTATCAACCTTCCTTGCAGCAGTTAACCAGGAGTGAATTGCCTTTCCGATTTGAAGGCCAGCACACGTGTATGAGTCTTTTTATCATTAAAGATTTGTGCGTTCCGTTCAAGCCAGATGTTCCAGCAATAAGCATGAAGGAAAATGCTAGTGCACCATTGCTTCGCGTTCACCGGTTTTATCACAGGCCATGTTCTGAGTCTTTCCACAATGTCTGCTGGACTAATGGTAGCACTTCCAGTATCAACAAAGTTCCCAAGGACAAATGTATATGGATGGGCTGCGAACCATGATCATTTTAAAGAAAAACAAGGATCATAATCAATTACAGGGAGGAAAAAACTCTTTCCCCATTTAATTCCATGCTCCATGAGCGTTTGTAAGAAGGGTAGAATAGGGAGTGTCAATTTTTTTCTCTTTCCTCTGTGGAACGGGCCAACTTACCGTACACATGCATATTTAAACGGGCCCAGGAGTGTCCATTTTTTTCTTTAAGCCCTTTTATTTCTCGGTGTTGGTAAAATAAACTAATACATGAATTCTAATGGGCTAACCGCTAACCATAAAATAAAAGAGTTGAATGGGTCTGACCTATATGGGATTTGGCCATCAAGTAAAACAAATGAACATTATGGGGTTGTCATTCTAAAACAAGCTATTGTCTCTAGCATAATATATATAATGTTATTATTTTATATATTAGTGGCTAAAATATAACGTATTTTAAAGTTATTAGATGGTTCAACCTCGACCAACCTAATTAGTCCAATTTTATCATTTCAAATATATGTTATGTAATTATTTGATACCATAATGATTAAATTATAGTGTATTTTATAGGCAATCGTTTGGTATTTGTAAGTAAAAAACTAAACAAAAAGATCTATTTGGTTATCTTTAATATTAAAACGATCCTAAACATTTTCAGTTTCCTTTCAAAATTTTCTATGGTTATATTCCCGAATCAGTGATGTGCAAATGGCGAATTGCAGTCATCTCTTTTCTTTCAGTATTTTTGTATTTTCAAATAGAAAGTTTAAAAGTAAAGAATAATTAGAGTTTGGCATGGGTCGCTCAAACAAGTTGAATTTCAAGTTTTGGGCCGTTTAGATCAAGTCTAATTTATAATCACATGGTTCCCTGATACCCGATACAAATTTCAATCCAAACCAGTTCGGCAGGTGAGTCCGTGTTTACCACCATTTTCTAAGGGATATAGGAACGATGGTTCATATCCCAAATCATGTTGTTCGCTCTTGATTTCTTTAGATTTTATCATGGCCTCACAAAAACCAGAAAGCACAATGACGACAAGATGAAAGTTTTACAAATCAAATTAATCGGCCAATCGGCCGAGTAAAAGCTAGCAACGACTGTCAGATGGGTTTTGACAAGAACCGGAACGATGCTGCCAAAGAAGAGCGCGACCGCCGACGAAGTCAACGGCCAGGCGGGTCGTGAGTTGGCGGAGTTGAGGACGGGGATGGACGGGCCCGATCGCCCTCTCCGATCGACGGAGGAGGGCCTCCAACAGATTCGGTCGGGGACAGATCCGATGCGGCAAGGACAAGACGAGCTTCAGGTCCAAATAGAGCGCATCGGCCACGAATCTCGAGATCGTTATGATTAGCTGAAGCAGGGAAAGGAGGTGACTAACGGCCGGATCGATCGCGGCAACGCGGATGTCCGGGCCATCATCGCGTTCCTAATGCGGGTGATTGAGGACCTGGCGCACTCCAGGAGGAAGGAGTTCGGGGACATCGGGGAAACAGGGGAGGAGCGCAGGCGGACAGTCGACACAATCCTAGTTGGTGAAAAACTGGAGGGGAAAGTGGCTGAGCTCGAAGGGAAGGGGAGCGGCTCACCATCGATGACCGTCACCCCCGATGAGACGCCAAGCAAGGAAAGCCAGAACGGGGGCAGCGAGTTACTAAAGACAAGGGACCACGCGATTCAGGCCCTTGGCGGTGCGTGGGGAAGCTTGGCGATGGATGTGGTGGACAATCAACCACCTCCACCACAGTCATATAGACCACCGACGAGGTGGGATGGATTGACGGGTCAAGGAGCCACGAAAGGAGGAGCGGGGAGCGCAAATCAGGAACCCAACGGATGGAGCAGGCCGTGTCAGAGGAGGCCAGTGGGTAATCGGGCAAAGGATTGGGCGCGTCGGGTCGAGGGGCGTCAGAAGGAGATAGGGCAGGCGGTTGGGGATCGTGTGGGATAGGCCTGAATCGTGGGCTTGGTTCGGGCCAGCTTGGAGCTAACCGGGTGGATCAAGCGAACTAGGTTGAGAAACCTCGGGTCAGGGTCATTCGAAGGCGAGAGGAGAGGTCGTCGAGATCTTGTTTAAGGGGATAACGGCTACTATCGATTTTTCCCACTTCACCGGTGATGAAGATCCATCCGGCTAGATGTCGAGTGTGGAGAAATACTTCAAGTACCAGGGGATCACTGATGATCAGAAGGTGGCCCTGGCCTCGTTTGATTTGGAGGGCGACCCCAACCAGTGGGTCGTGTGGTTGGAGGAGGAGTTCGAGTAGGGTTGGAAGGAAATGTGATGGGAACTTTCTTGATGAGTTCCGGAAAAGGTACGGGGCATCGGAGAAGGCCGAAGGACATGAGGCATTGGCAAAGATCAAACAGACGGGCTCTGTGAAGGATTACAAGCAGACATTTGAGAAGTTACTCAACCGGTGTTGTCGCTGGGGAAAGGAAGCGATTATGGGCATGTACATGGGGGGATTGAAGCCGGAAATCTTAGCTTACATCCGCGAATTCGGAAAGAAGAGATGCGCGTGGAGAAGGCGGTGATGGGAACTTCCAATCGAGGGGTCTCGGTGGCGCCAACATGAAGGGCGGGAACCGGTAACTCTCCACCAACTGCTGTGGCATTAGCTGCACCAGGGCCATCGCCACCGCCAACGCCGGGACGAGGACCACCCCCATCGGCTCGGCGGATTATACGCAATCTGAAGGCAGAGGAGGCTTCCAAGTGCAGGAGGGACAACCTCTTCTACAACTGTGATGAGCGGTTCACCTATGGTCATCGTTGCGCAAACAACCATGTGTTCGTCATGGTTGGGGACTTAGGTGCCGAGCTAGATGGGGAGGAGGTAGGAGAGCCGCAGCCTCGAGACGAGGCTTTCAGAAGGGGGGAGGATTGCTGCATTTGTACGATTGGGTTGCGGGGTGCATTTGCGGTTTATTTATTATTATGCTTATTCGGATATTTCTCGGTTTATTTCGGATTATTATTCTGTTTAGGAAGTATATTGTTTAGGAGTTGGACTTGGTTTGGGTTACATTGTTTAAGGGGAAAGGGTTTATGGGATGTCTCCTATAAATATGTACTTAACCCTTGCGTTTTATTTATCGAAGAAGAACAAACCCTAGTACTTTCAGTTTTCTTTAGTTTTGTATTCAAGTTTCTGAAGCGTGAGGCTGTCACTCGTCAGTATTCGTCTTCTTGGCAATCGCACAGACCATATCTAAACAACACTACCAATTCGCTGGCCACGCTGACCAAGCATCACATCATTAACATCAAATAAATTGAATTATATACAAACTTATTTAAAGATAATTTACTTACAATCCATATTCACGTTAAATAAAATACCACACATTCCATATAAATAACAAACAGTCATATTTAAACACAACATTTAACGTCAATATCTAAGCATTATACTTGGATCCAACAAATAACATCAATATTTAACTTTTAAATTCATAAAATAAAAAATAAATTATTTTCTTATTAATTAAATTCACTACACGTCATTTTACTTGGAGGTCGTAAATCGATCATGCAGGCATTCATGGTGACCAGTCCTATAGTAAGCATTTAGCCTCATAGTGGATGGTACCATCCACATCATGGATACCATCCAACCCCAAATTGAATGGTGTCATCTCATATTGAAGTATGGTAGCATCCAATCGAACATGACAACATGGTGGGTGACTATTAAGACATGTTGATGCGTCAGAGACTTTCATTGACAACAACTGACTAGCTTAAATACCATAGTGCTACTTTTTGGGAAGATGAGAGAGAGAGAGAGAGAGAGAGAGAGAGAGAGAGAGAGAGCAATTGGACAACTGCAACAAAACTTGAAGCAAGCTTCTGGAGGAAAAGGAGACGATCACAATCCAACACAACAGACAACTTGTCTCAAATGTCCCTTTTTCCTTTTTCTTTGTAGTTGTAGAGGTCTCCTCCATGAAGGACCCTCCATAGTCGTAGTCTTAGTTGTAGTCGTGGAGCTCTCAAGGAATCTCCAAAGGAGTACGGTAACAGTAACATAGGTTTCTTTGTATTCACCAAACACCCTTGTTCGGACACTATTTGAATAGGTGTAGACCACTGATAACACCTAAAATAGGTGTTATTTAGCCCATATTCCCAAGGCATTTGCATGTTAAATCACAATGTCTAGACCACAAATCAAGTTATTTATGCTTATTTTCATTCCTATTTGTAAAACATCCATTTTAGCATAGGTATTCTTGATATGAGGGATTTCATAGGGGAACCGACCCCAATCTGTCGTATTTTATGCTTTCTAAAGTGTTTGTGATAAAATTCTAGGTCTTATATGCATTCGGGATTGATGGGTAATCGATTGGAGTTCATCCGAGCACGATTGGGAAGCATAAGAGAAAGAAGGGGAGAAGAGGCACTGGTCTCAGCCCGTGAACAGTAACCATGAACTTCAGCAGGCGACCAATAAGAAGACAAGAAGTTTCCCCACTCGAATTGCGGACATGGTGCATTTTGACCGCGAAAAAGATCGTGTCCGGGACACAAAGATCACGGTCGCGATCTTATGAAGGAGGCCGTGATCTCGGAGCTTAAAGACGGAGTCAAAACGCGTCATTTCAAGCGATTCGGGGACGTTCCAGCAGGTCATGGCTAGGTCATGGCTGTGACCATCACGTCACGCCTTAGAGGCCTGTGATATGATTCCAGGCCGCCCACATAGAAGCAAAGACACGGTCGGAATCATCATTTTCCTCGATTGGGGAAACAAGAATGGAGACCGGGGATCCGGGCCCGGGGCAAAAGCACCCCCTGCAGGTGCTCGGCCTTAAATGTTCGACCGGGTATTTAGACCAGGTTTCGGGGCCTGTCGATTTTTGTTACCTTTTTCTATTAGGATTCTTTTTTCATTTTTGGTGTTTTCATTAGTTTGATTTCCCCAACTATTTAAAGGGTTGTAAGACACTAATTTTAGGAAATTATGAGATTATTCAGACTTTGATAATAAATAAACCCTTTTCGGTTCATTGAGTTTTTACTCGTGGATTTGATAATAAATAAACTCTATAACTGTCATAAACGTGAAAGTTGTGGCTATAACTGTCACAAACGTGAAAATTGTGGCTACGAAAGTGTATTTTTTATTTTTTTTGTTAATCCACGTGGATAGCCAACTCGTTATTTCCGTCAGTCTAGTCACACTGTTAGGTGCACAGTTAAAGGGATGGACGGAAGTGGCTATTTTGTGTATTTCGAAAGTTGTGGCTATAACTGTCACAAATTTGAAAGTTATGGCTATGGAAGTGTATTTTGCATATTTTATGTGAACTCATTTTATACACTTTAATACATAATTGATTGAATATGTTTAAATTATTTTTTATTATTGAATTTCATTGGTAAGAGTCGAGAATAAATAGCGTCTTACCATCCTTCAATTGCAGAGAGAAGATATAACCATCTGTACTTCAGTTGGATTTATATATTTAGAATAATTAATTAAAATATTTTAATTTTTTTTGGTTGAGTAATGTAACACCTTTATTAGTAAAATATGATACCCGGATGTTGCAGTATCGACACTTACGAGTTTTGAATATCATTTTAACACAATAGTACACTTAACAGTTTGTTCTCTGTTATAAATGCTAGAAATCTATATTTTAAAATATATGTAAACATAAAAATTATTAAATTATCAATTCAATTCAAGTCGTTACAATATGTATATTGGGCGTTTAATATATTAAATAAATGATAAAAAGAGATGACTCTATAGTAATATGAGACTGAGAGCGAGAGTGTTAATTGAATTTTTGCTAACTATGCATGCAAACGCTTCGCATTCACGTGAGCAAGTTTCAATAAAGCACCACGACGAAAAAGATTAATGGTTAGCATTGATGGTCAACCAAAAAGTTTGACATATCCATTATTTTGAAAATTAAAAAAAATGTTTCAAATATTTTGGTCCAAAATGATGCATAAATGGTACCAATGGGACAAGTAATACGCACTCCAACTATCCATAAATGGTACCAACGGGTTCCACATTCTAGGCATAGCAAAGCGCGACAACCAATCTTGTGTAAATTAAATGAAAGTTCAACTAAACCCCAACTTGCCCATTTCCTTATTCAAATCTAATGAGTTTGGTTCCTTAACTCATTTCTTCTATAACACTAGGGGTGAGCATTAGGTGGTTGAACCTACAAATTCACTCAAATCCACCCACAATCGACCCACCCATTATCATGTGAGTGGTTTTTATGGGTGGCCGTGAGTTTAAAATAGGTGACCCACAAAAGATTGGGTGGGTGCCGGCGGACTGTGGTTTACCCACGACCCACCAAACTTTTTAACCTCAAACATATAACTTTAACGAAAATAAAAACCTAAAATTACAAATATTCCTGTCAATTTCGATCAAAGAATTGTGATGTGAGGTTTACTTAGGCAATTGGAGCTACTCATAAGCATAACTAGTTGACAAATGGCAGAAAAAAGACAATTGTCTTCCCAAAATGACACCATCTCAAACTACCCTGATTCATCCTTAATTCCTTTCATCAATTTAAAATTGTAATCTACGACTATAGGTTAAAAAGCTATTTATGCTCACAACGCCTAGGCGAATGAGTCGCTAGGCAAGACCAAAACGTTTTCCTTATGCCTAATGGATTCTTGAATCTTGGTTATTACCAGGCGTAGACCAAGTTTATCAATTTAATATTTTGTAATTTGTGGACAATTACCAATACCAATATCATAAAATAAATGATTCGCCTTATTTATGGATTAAGCGTTATCTAGTTTGAACATTTATTCATTTTAAGTTTAAAACTATTGAATTTATGTTATCATATGGAAATGTTGTCAACCCACCGAATCCACCCAACCACCCATCATCTATAAGCACCCAGCCCAACTCACCCACATGTAATACTTGGGTGTGTGTGGGTCATTTTCTCCTTCACCCACCACGTAGTGGGTGGTTCCAAACCCACCCAAATCCGCATAAAACCACCCACTATTCCTCAGTATGTAACACTTTGCGAATATTTGCGGATGATGAGAGATTTATTCCTTTTTTTTTGGTAAAAGAGATTTATTCCTTTAAAATGAATTGATGAATTATTCAACTCAATTGATGATTAAAAAAGTGAATATATCATATTCATTGATTTATTTGTTTAGGATTAGCATTGATTTAGCTGCAGTATTGGAGGTTGGAAGTGACTTTTCGGCATGAAGAACAATTTTGAAATCAAACATGCCATTTTTTTAATGATTTTTTAGCTAGATATGTGGAAAATATTTTGTTGAACACTACAAACACAGAGGGGATCTTTTAAATTACGCCCCTTAATACACCTCTTGGGTCCGCCACCGATTGAAAATCTGATATGTTGATGTGGGAGCAATAAGCGAGTGTGAGGACGGATCAGGTGATTAAGGGGGTGTTTATTTACTTGACTAAGTCCCTCCCAACCCTTAATGAATACATTAATCCAACAGTTAATAAATGGGAAGAGCTTCTTAATTACTGACAGGGGTAGTTTGTGTATTATGAAAAATTACGAAATATACAAAACGAACATACAAACAGTACAAACTAGAACGACAAAACATACAAACTGATTTACAAACAATACAAAGTACACCGACAAACAATACAAAACATAAAAAATGGAAAACCACCAGGTTGAATTTGGAGGCTTCATCCCTATATCGAAACACCGACTAACAAATATTATAAATCAAAATATATACAAATTAATCATATAAACAGTACAAAGACAAAAATGACAGACTAGAATGATAAATGGTACAAACCCAATTGATATAAAAATTACAAACTAAACTTATAAAAATTACAAAATATGTCAATAAACATCACGAATCCAACTCAATAGCGGGAAAATCCTCCTCCGCCGTCTCTGGTCGCCAGAAAGCCTCCTCCGTTGTCGCTGGAAAATCTCTCTCTATGCACCTGGGCGGAAATTCCCCAGCAAAGGAATGAAAGTGGAGCAAAGGAATAAAAGTGCCCGGCGAAACTATTCCCAGCAGTAACCGGTGCATCGGCAGGCACCTGCTTGCGTAGGTTTTTTAAATTAATTAATAATTAATAATTAATAAAATCATCCAATTACTACATTGTTCTTCATTAAATGAAATTAATATGAGCCATTAGATTTTAATGGGGTGGAAGGGCTGAGAATCAATCAGTCATGTGACTAAGGACCCCCTTAGTCACCTAATCTTAACCCAGCGACTGTCGAACCTGTTGAATTCAACGTGTTTTTTTATCTTTTCTCTTTTTTCTTTTTTGGGAAAGAAGGAAAAGGAAGAACACCAAAAGAACGAAACAAGCAAAGATAAAATACCAAGGTGGTGATGGCGGTTGCTCATAAAGAAAATGCTTACTGTTATGGGTTGCTTTGCTTTTCCACCAACGTATAGGCCTAGACATCAACATAATAGAATTGTGATAAGAGCCATCGATTACCACACCACCAAAGGCCTAAAAGCAATTCGATTAACTAACTTACCGTCAGATGGATCTAGATTGTTAGTATTTGTAATTCTGGAGAAGTTTATGTATTCCGACAATCTATCTTCTTTTGAGCCTGACTAACAACAAGTTTGAATATTTAACGCAAATTCCTGGAAACCTAAGCCAATAACAAACAATTCAATCATCAGAATATTGCAAGTAATCAATAAAGTGGGCAACTTGATAATGCCAGAGATCACACTTCAATAGCTCAAACGAGACCGGGAAGGGGAGGTGCATACACCTCAAACTTCCCAATAATTGAAGAACTGAGAAGTTTTCATATCCACAGAAACTTGTTACTATCATTGAAAATAGTGTACAGTGGACAACCATACTCACCTTTGAAGAAACTTTATCGACACCCCAAAATGCCTTCGCTACATCTGGAGGCATAAGTTCAGAAATGCTTTTGGTTGCAATTGTTGCCACTTCCAACTTGGATGGCTTACTGTCTGCATTGTCATAGTCAATATTCTCTCAGGGATGTGTAGAACGAAAGAATCTTTCTCGACATCTTTGATCTCAGACGGCACACGGAAGAAGTCATCCTTGGAAGGAGTATCCTCATTATTATGCACCACTCCACCAATAAAGAGTTTCATATCTAGATCCTTTCCATCCTCTGAGGAGTCACTACCACTCGCTAAGGAAACTCCATCGGACTGACTCAACATCTAACTTCTCAGATTCATCTCCAGAATCTTCATTAGACACTGTCTTTTCATCCTCATTTTGAATCAACTGCTTCAAAGAATCAACATCTTTCGCCGCCACTTCTCCAGTAACATTAAGGTTCATGACTCACTTTCAGCCCTGGAATTTTATCTTTAAGAAAGTTCATCACACTTTTAATTCATTCCTCAGTAGCTCCTTCGATATTTACACCCTTTTCATCAGTTGGCTCTTCTTTAACCTCATTTTGCTCCCCATCTCCATCAGATACACTTTCCACCTCAGCCGTAGAGGGCTTTACATATTTAGGTGGGGAGGTTGTGGAACTCATCGAACTTGCTTTGGTTCCCAAACAAATTACTTGGAAAATCAGAATAACTTGTTATCAAGTAACACGGCCAGAAAGAAAAACTTCTATCAAAGGAAACAATGAAGACTAACACAGAATAAAGAATCAGATTCATATATCACGATAAAATAATAAACATTAATTTAAGTTTTTCCAGATTGAACATCTCTTTAAGTGTCGCCACAGATATGCTTCATCGTGGGTTTAAGAGAGAAGCAGGTCAAGGAGATTTGACCAAACACAAAACTAACTTACTGAAATGGATGCAACTATAAACTTTGAAAATCGTAACCTAAGAAACCAATGAACTTTGAAAAGCCCTAGTCACTCACTTGCATCACATATTTTTCACCACGATCATTGACGACAAATATCTCGAACAATAGAGTACCAGAAGATGCATTGACCAACTGCCTGCAGCAATCAACCACTTTTACAACCTTCAACTTAACACTTAGAGATGTTTCAAAGAACTAAGAGGGTGGGCAAACCTTGGTGTGTAACTATTGGCGATGAATCTTCCCATTCCAGGTGTTTTACGAACAAGTATTCCAAAGGGGTCAGTGGAATCTGTTAAATAACCTACCCACCAACCTACCTGTCAACCAAAAGGAAAATTTTAAATTACAAAGGAACCCCCTAAAAGGTCACCATGCGTTACATTCATTTATTATAAAAAATGAACTATATCATGATCCTATTGATCACCATGGTCAAACAAAGCCAATAAGCAGAAAACATAAAAAAGTTATAGAAAATTTCCCAAGTTATGGAGCGATATTGTTGTTTGATGTACTTTTCCAAGAAACCATTACACCCAGAAAGATTATAATCAGAAATTTACATTCACAAACCATGGAAGGAAAGCTGGTATAAGTACATAACAATCCGCTTCCAGTGTGTTTACATAATTTTGAAGCGTCATGGTAGCGCTCTTCGTCAATTGCATTCTGCACACAACACAAGAGAGGGTGAACAACGCAGGTTCTAATGAACAGGAGAAACTTCAAAAAAGGGGTAGAAATGAATGGAATTCAAACCCCGAGTTTGAACATAATTTCAGAAACACTATCCATTGAAGTAGCTTCAGTAATAGCCTTCTTCAACTTCGCTGCTTCCTGGAAGTCTTCCTTCTCAATTGATTCTTCCAGTTGAAACAGTAAGAATTTGCCTTCAGATAAATCAAATAAGAAAGACAAAACATCCTTTGAACAATCAGGAATTTTCCAGCCCCGTTCGAAAACTCGGTTTTACAACACAGATGAGAAGCACCAACTAGAGTCAACTGAGTCCCAGCATACGTCAATCAAATTAGCCTGACTAATAAGACAAACACATGAAACGGTCCAAGAAAGAAGTAGAGGGGAAAAATGAAAATACCTTGAGAACAGAGGCAAAGCTCTCAGCTTGTTCGATCTCAGCAAAGTGACGGCTCCACCTATTCCAATCCCAGTCCAGAGAAGAGTAAGAAGAAGAACACACATAAGCAGGAGTGCTACTTTTCGCATTAATGATATCGCCGACACAGCGGCAACTCCGTAAAATTTTGAAATTCTTGCGGACTCTGGACATGGAGATACTATGGTGGAGAAAAGTATTCAAACCCACGAAGCCGAAAATCCTGTTGATGGGTTTCCTGGACGAGGAATCAAGGCAACAGAAGGGCTTCAATTGGAGCGCCGTCGCTACAACAAGGCCACCGGCCAACCAGAGATTCGCCCCTGCAATCTCTGGATTTGTTTCTGGGTAGTATCGCCGGAGGAGAGGGCGAAGAGAAAGGAAGATTATAAGTTATAACAATTAAACAATATGAAAGAATGATTGCAAACTAAAAACTCCAGCAAAGAAAATTAGAAATTGGGGAGTAGTAAGCACAACACAGCACAACAGGATATCTCCTAAAATGCCTAGTTGTAGTTTTACACTTTTAGCAGATTTATAAGGAGACAAGATTCATAAAACTATATTAGAGACAAATAAAAAAGGGAGAAAGAAAAAAATATCACACAAACATTGGGAGGGGTTAGGTTGATTACTACAAACCATGGTTATTAAGGGTAAATTGGATATGAAACAATATATTGTATTGATTATTTTTTTTAATAAATTATATTTTGGGCAGTTATAAAAATAAATCTATTAATTACAACTCTCTCTTTCCTTATTTTTCTCAATCTCCAGTCATATCTTCTTTCCTGATTTTTCTCAATCTTTCTGAGAAAAAAAAACCACTATCAACCCATTAGGCAACAATAAATCAATACCAATCCATTAAAAACACTAACATTGTACAAAGCATCAATACCATTCGAGAAATAAAACACTACCATTTCACAAAACACCAATACCAATGGAGTGTTGGTTGTTGCATCGGCGGCAGCGTACGATTTTGGAGATTATCGTTTGTGCTATTTTTGTAATGGCCATAAAATCAACTGAACTTTTCTTCCCGCGGCGCCATTGACGAGAGCGAAGACGAAAAACATCATTCGGCCATTGGTGAACAGACAGATGAGAACGGTGGTGGGTGGGCTGGTGAAAGGCGCATAACGATGATGTGGAATGAGAGCGCGATGGATCAAATACCATTTCAAACCAATAAATGGGGGCAAATGCCACATTTGGTCACCAAAATTACTAAATCGTGTCATGTTTAGTCACTAGAAAAATTTAATATCAATTTTGGTCACTCTAATTACCGAAATTGGTCACATTTAGTCACTTTCATGTAGCCTCGGTCACTCGAATTATTGAAACATGTCACATTTAGTCACTCGAATTACTGAAACATGTCACATTTAGTCACTCTCCCGTTAGTTTCCGTCCAAATTGATACTAACGGGAGAGCGACTAAATGTGATCAGTTTCAGTAATTCCAGTGACCAAAATTGATATTAAGTTTTTCTAGTGACTAAAAATGCCACGATTTATTAATCTCGGTGACCAAACGTGGCATTTACCCCAATAAATGGTTTCTCTTTTTCTTTCTTTGTTTATTGGATGGAGGGAGGAGAGAAGGGCAACAGTGGTGTGGCGTGTGGGTTGGGGAGGAGGGAGTGAGAGAAACAGAGGCGGAGGAAGATGGTCAAGAGGGGTGGCTGGTTGGCGATGAGGAAGTTCGCCGGAGAGAGAGAGAGAGAGAGAGGAAAGAAGGCATATAATAGTTTGTTAGGGTTGGGATAATTATTAGAGATTTGGAAAATATACGGAAAGTTATATTTAAAGGATAGTAATCCGGTGTGATTATTATTTTATTTCGAAATTAACCTCAATCAATCATGACCGTCAATATAAAAATGCTAAGAATGGAGAGTGGAGATATAGGTAGCCACGATGGCTACCAAAAAAAATGGTAACCATCATAACCCATTCCAACAAACATACTATACTCTCAATCTTCCTTATGAATATCCTTAATGATTTGGAAATAATATAACGAGTTCATGCCTGGTTATCAGTCGGCTAGTTTTAGACCCTAAAAATCAAAGAAAGTGAATCAATTAGACTATATGGACTATGGACTTGTGAGTACGTGTCAAGTTTATCAAATTACTGGTTAGTCGGGTAACATGTTCTGATAACATCCAAATTGGTGTTATTTACCCTTCATGTCTAGATCTGTTTCGTGCTAATTCATGTTCATAATTGTTAGAATAATGTCAATTGAAACCTTATTCAGTTCCTATTTGATTATGATGTGATTTTAGAGTGCTCTGTACAATACATGTGAATTAGGTACGAAAAGGGACACAAATGTAGCAAAATGGGCAAAATGCTGATGATCACGACCTGGAGATGGAGATCACGACCGAGAACAAAAAATGCGAACAAAAAGGTGAAGATCGCGGTCTGAGAGCATAAGATTGCGACTGCGAATCTAGAGGCTTTGTGCGCGAACTTCATGAAGAAGCCAGCCGAGGAGAAACAGAGAGTTTTCCCAGTTTGATCACAGCCACAGTTCACCATGACCGTGAGGAATTTCGCGGCCGTGCTTCACGGATCGCGTCCATGAAGTCAGCCCGCGAACCTCTCGCGATTGAAGGCCAAAACGGCGGCGGTGGCAGATCGCAGTCTCAAAGAAGAAGATTGCGACCACGATCTTCACACTGCATGGCCTTGAACTTTCTCATCCTCTGAAGGCTATAAATAGAAGATCCCCTTCCCCCATTGAAGAGAACTTATTTTGAGATAGGAATTTATGGTTAGAGAGATAAGAGAGAGAAGTTGAAGGAAGGAGAAGAGAACAGTCACCTTCCTCAACATCTAGTCTTCCTCAATTTCTTCTATGTATCTTCTTCCCTCCTTTATGGATTAGTCTTCTAAGGCTCCAAACCCTAGTTTTAGGGCTATTATGTATTGTATGAATATTTTAGGGATTTGAATGAATGTGTTTATCAAGTTGATTTCATTGCTTCTCTAGCTTTAATTGTGTTTGGGTAAGTCGCCATAATCTTCTCTACTAGCCTACTTGAGCTTCTACGTTGGGTATTGAGGTTAGGTTTAGACGGGTATGCGCCATCAAGCAAATTAAGTTAGATGAATGAATAGGATCAGATCTTATGGTGGACGAGGATACCGTACCCCTGCCATAGGAATTCCTTCCTAGATAGAACCCGGGATGAAACCTCGGTGTGGACGGTGGGTAGTACCTTAGGTAACTAGTTCGTGGAGCGAGAGCGTGAGAGCATCTAATTTTTAGTGATCTTATATCGAGAGCCTGTTGAGAGCATAATATATTTTTAATTAAATATTTTTTATTATAATATATTTAAGTTAATATAAAAATTTTGCATGTGGATTTCTATTAATTGTTGGTTCCATCACCCAAATTTAGATGAGCATACTAACTTCACATCGGTTGACGAGATAAACTTTTCACACGGCTATGTATTTTCTGATTAAAATTTTAAAATGAGGGAAATGTCTCTTTAGTTGTTTACTTTATTAATTTATAGAGGCTTTTATCATAAACGTACAACACAACTCTCCTAATAGACCAAAAATATATTTTATTTAATTAAGAAATGAAAAGTAAAAATATATAAAAGATATTCAATTGGGGTTTGTGAAGGATAAACACAAAGAGAAGTACAGATAAACACAAAGAAGCACAAATTACTACCCGTTCTTCGTTCTCTCCCTCTGCATATTTCTCGCCGTTTACGATTTCGGATATCTTCCAGCTATTTATGAGTTTCGCTCACAAGTTTTGATTTCGTTTTCTTCTTGAATAGAACTTTTCAAGTTCCACCTCTAAGTAATCGACGAAGGTCAGTATTACTCCTGTATATATCTCCCATCTGACCACGATATCTCCGAATAGAGGTTAACTCAGAGATTCCATGGAGAACTTGGTACAAGGTCTCCCATCTCCAAATCAAAAGAAGGATAAGATGACAGTGGAAAATAAGATTGATAGAAAGAAACGTTGCAGAATCCGCGCTTTAAAATCCAGATTTGTGTCCCATCAAATATAATTCGCGAATTTTTTGGCAAACTTACCGGAATTCGCGTTTTGGCGTTTGAAAGCGGGAGCGCTTGGGTATTGGACGACGAATTGTGTGACATAAGTAGTACCCATTGAAATGAACTATTTTCTTAATGCCCCAGATACGATAGTCTAGATTGAGGTGACTGACATGGGTTTAGGGGAGGCATACTCGAAGGCATGTGGATGACCATGAAAGCCCACGGAAAAGAGCTCACCCACCACATTCGCTACACCTAACTTATTTAGGCATTGCATAGTAGACCTAGACTAGGGTGAGGGATAGTTCCCCGAAGTACCTGCTTTTATCCTTATTAGTTCTCTCTACTAGTTATTTCGCTTGAATCCTCCATCACAAACCCTTAAACCAATCGGCTAGATAATAACAACGTGGGAAGTAGGTTAGGGTACCGGGACCCGAGTGAATACGATCTTGATTGCTACTATATGACAACGCCACTCTAGGTTAAACTTGGTCTAGGATGGGATATTTATTGAAACATGCTAGCCATTGACAATGACTTGCACGAAATGAATCAATCAAGCTTTTTGGCACCGTTACCGGGGAACCTCGGTAATTATTAGAAAACCATCAAGTTGTTAGTTTATCCTTTATTTTCTTTGTTTTTTTTTGTTTGTGTTTTTTTATTTTCGTAGTTCTTATCGCTTTGTGTTATGTTATCCAACTTGGTGCATCACAGGTTGTTGCGTTTGTGTCTTATAACACTTTTGTATGCGAAGAAGGGACTCTTTGGAGATATTACCTCTTGATGCAGAAATCGAGAGAACCCTTCGGAATCCAAGAAGAGTTTTGAGACATCAACCTCCACCAATGACGAATCAACAAGAACAACCTCAAGTTCCACCAAGGTCTAGAACCATGGGATCCTTCTCTTGCCCAGACAAGAGTGTGACATCAACTTAAAATTTATACATAGATTTAATAGAAGCTATGATTCACGTAATATCTTTCTTATGTACAATTTTAGAAGAACAATATATTATGAACATTTTTTAAGTTCTTACATTCATCCTAACTCCTACCGAAATTGACGAAGGTCGTGGCTTCGGCGATATCTTTAGAATCTAGTAAAAAGTAACCAACAAAGGGTGTTTATTTTAAGTTCTACGAGTTTTGAAAAATAAAAGGGTAAATATTATTTTTTAGCCAAACCTTTCACGAATTTTAAAATATTAGCCAAATCTTTGAGAAAATGAAATATTAATCAATGGTTAAGTCTTCGTTAATACTTCTGTTAGATGATGATGAGCTAGCAGTGGCAGAGATGTAAGGATTCTAGTTACACAACATTCAAAAAGAATAATTTTTCATTTCATAATTTATGATCTAAATTAAAAAGGGTAAATATTATTTTTTAGCAAAACTTTCCACTGGTTCTAAAAAATTATCCAAAGCTTGTGATATGATCCAAAATGGTCGGTTCTACAAGTCTCAGTTGCTTGACAAATAAGCTATCTCAATTGGCCAAAGAAGGGTGAAAATTTGGTTGTCTAAAGGCCGTTTCAGGGTGTCTACTTTGGGAATCCATACATCACCATCGGCTCAATAAAAATGCAAAAGGAAGGCTTGGAATTGAAGATCAAGTGTTTCTCTACAAGCTAGAAGGCTTGGTTGTCCGGAAACAAGTCATTAAGGTTATTTTCCAAAGCTGTCAAGTTGCTATGAAGAAGCAAGAAAACTGCATGATTTTGGCCAAGGCATAAACCGTATTTGAGATACCATCTTTGGAGCCTAATTCGTGGAGATTGGAGTACATTCGAAGGGAGATTCGAGTTCAGATGAAAGTGTAACACTTTGTAAATAATGTGAAGGAATTGGCTGAGTGTGGATCAAGATAGAAGGTCATTTTCCAGAAGCTCAAAGTTCATATGAATGCTGTTTTCTTGGCAGATTTACATGCATTTTAAGTTAGTTTCTTAGTGTTCAAAACACCTTGTTTAGGTCGAATTTTGTAACCTTTTCTGTTCCAATTAGTTTCCTTGTTAGTCTAGACTTGTATTAGATTTATTTTGGCTATAAGCAGCCTTTCTTTTCGTTATAAAAAGAAGAGAATTTGATGAATTGAAAACCTAGTGTTTGGTAGTTGCAAGTTTGCGTACTTGTGTTTAGTTTGGTGTATTCCAAGTTCGTTGAGTCTGTATAGATTGAATAGACACTTCAATCGTGGTTGGGCATCTATCCTTATACTAGTCGAGTCCTTCTCCAGTGTGGAATTGCACGTTTGATTCCGTTTTATCCAAACACCCAAGAACATTCGTTTTTGGTTCAATATTTTCGTTCAATCAAGGATACTCTTTGATTGATTGGAAGCTGCGTAGTTTTGATAAAAAACAATCCCCCTCAGGGTTGTATTAGCTTGGAGAATACGAAATATTAGCCAACTATTAGTTTTCATTAATACTTTCATTAGATGATGATGAGCTGGTGGATGTGATGCTGAGATGGAATAAATTGGTGATTTGACACTCAAAAATAATATTTATCCTATAAATTTTAGAAATATTTATCCTATAAATTTAAAAATATTTTTTAATTGACATGGCGCTGATGTGTCAAACACATTGACTAACGATTAGGTTACATGTAATTATGTTAAGTCTAACCTTAACTTTAGCGGAAAATTACTATAATTTTGCAGCGTTATGAACAATTTGACTGATACTTTGTATTCTCAATGATTGAGCTAATGTTTTAGAATTCGTGAATAGTTTGGCTAAAAATACTATTGCCCGAATAAAATTACAGAAAGTACAGTAGAGTAATTTTCATATGATTTAGATCGGCGAATAGTCATTTTATGGTGACTATTGTTATTGGTGCTGGTGGCCTTTTAAAAGCAATGGGTGGCTATAAGTTGATGGTTAATCAATTAAAGAAGGCAAAATACACCTGTATAGCCATAAGTGTGCACTTTGTGACAATAATAGCCAAATTTTGAGAAATACACTAAAATAGTCTTTTCGTCAATAACTTTAAAGGCAAAATTATAAAAGCTGACTGGATTAACGATTTGATGACGTGGCAGCTATTTTCATTAACTTATCTATTTATATTTTTTCCTTCTATTTTAATTCAATTAATAAAAAAATTAAAAAGCATCATCTCTCCCCCCACCTTTCACCTTCCTCGTACTCTCTCTTCCTCCTACTCTGTACCCCTCCATGGACACCACCATCGCAAAAACATCCCCTGCCCTCTAGCTCTAGGAAATCAAACACCTTCGCCGTGAACCCTCCTTAGCACCACGAACATGTGTCCCTCGTCATCAAGCCCAAGCCACTGCACAACTCATCGCGGGTGACGCATAGTTGGTGAAGTAGGCTCCGGAGATTGGCCCCGCCATCGGGAGGGAGATGAAAATCGATGACAGGTTCGGCGGTCATAAATGGCGAGGTCAAATTTTCAGCGACCGTTACTCAAAACTCAAACCATATTCACAAACGAAGCGATTATGATTGGCTGATTAGGGATTTCTCCATGAAAAGATTAGGGTTCCTAGATTGGGGATTTCAAAATCCACCACCGTCAAGACCTTTTGAATGGCTGCCCGTCGTCGTTGAAGAAGGCAGACGACAGCGCCGACCTCCTCCTGCTTCCTCTCGTCATCGGCTTCCTTCGATGCTACTTGTCTCCCTTTGCTCCTTCTCGTCAACGGGGAAGTAGCGGACATTGTAGTCCTGTTGCGCCTCCTTCAACTAAGGCGGAGTAGGGAGAGCGGGAGGGAGAGATTTGCGGAGGTATTGGAGGATAGAGGTGAATATCCACGCACTGGAAGATGAAAGGTGTTCGGGGAGAAGAAATTGAAGGAGGAGTGGAGGTGTTGATGCCGATTTCGGGGCCATGGTCGGGCTCAGACGATGTGAGCGGCGACACCGGTGGTAGCTGAGGCGGACGATATGACACGACGGGGATGCATCGTAGATCTGGCTGGAGATATGAGAGAATGAGAAGAAAGGAAGAGGAAGGGAAGCGAATAAGAGATTTTCGTATTCATTTGGAAAGAAAAAAAGTTATTTTTTTTTATTTTCTGATGTGGTAATCACATGAGGATGTGGTGCTGATGTGGCGTCAAAGTCAAACTTGCAGTTAACATTTTTAACGGTGTTATTGACGGTGTTAACGTATTTAACGGAAATGGCTAAATTTGTCAATTTAATTTCAAAAGTGTGGCTATATTAGTGTATTTTTAAAAAATTGGCTATTATTGTCATTAAGTACATAGTTATGGCTATGGAAGTGTATTTTGCCATTAAAGAAACACCTCATAAACCATTAAACTACAGAATGACCTCATTTGCACTTCGGAACACCCTGGAATCTGGATATCGATATCATATGCTTTCGACCACAACCAGACACTTAGGTATCGTTTGCTTGTGGGATTTGGGTAATGGATTTGGCACCCAAATCCCAAGCATCATGGATTTGAGACAACTCCATTGTTTGCTAAGTGACACAAATCTATGGAGGCCACAGTTTTGAACCCTTTTTTTAGATCCAAATCCGTGGACCGCACGGATTTGTAAATCCCATATTTCATTTGGGATTTGATCATGGAAGGCAAAGTTGTGAGACAAATCAATGATAAATCCATGATAAAAATTAACCAAACAAACAATGAACTCTTCCAAATCCATAAGGCAACAAATCCATCATAAATCCAAAGATTTTTAAAACTCAAAACCCTCATTTTTCAAATCCAACAATCAAACGAGAATCCGCCTAGTCATTTTCTAATCTCTACCTACCTTAGTCCCAACCATACCAAGCAACAGATAACATTTCAACTGAACCGTCAATAGTGGGTCTATCATTAGGGATGGCAATGGGTTGGGTTGGGTCGGGTTTTGCCAAACCCAAACCCATGGGTTTATCCTTGAAAAAAATCTGGGGTAAAACCCACTGGGTTTGAAAAACTCAAACCCAACCCAACCCGCTGGGTATCCGCGGGTTCATGGGTACCCACGGGTTTTTGTCGTAAAAAATTCACAATAACAAATTCCTATCAAAATTAAGTCAAATATCAATCTCCCAATACAAATTATCCATATATAAAACACCATTCTAGAAAATTCAAACAAATCACAAATTAACTATACAAATTGTTCAACACCAATTGAAGCAAATCACAAATTATCCATAAATAACATGATTAATTGAAAGCTTCTTCCTTTCAATTAAGTTTTTCACTCTCCACTCGATAACATCAACTTCATACTACATAACTAGAAAGAAAAAATTAGGCATGTCTCCACAAACATAAATAAGATTAGTTGTTTAGAATATGAAATATGCCGAGAAAATTAATTATATGGGTGTGGGCGGATACCCATGTGTCAGATTTACCTAAACCCAAACCCAACCAGGTGAATAGTGAATGGGTTTAAACCCAAACCCAGCCCAAAACCCGTCAACACGGATTTTACCCGCGTTGACCGGGTTAGGTCGGATGGGTACCCGTGAGTTCGGGTTTTGTTGCCATTCCTATCTATCATGCATTGAATCATTACAGTTATAGCGATGAGTGAGAACTTAGTCATTACATCACAACACAGTTCCTAGCGTCTCTTCACGGGATCTTATAGACAAAATGAAGCAAGTTCCGCATCAAGACAACAGGGCTGCAAATGACAAACGGAAGAACTTGGTTTGACCACGCTGATCATCACTCTTTAATGGACAAACCCATATTTTGGTTCTCTAGCAGGGATGGTTAGAAGTTGAGAAGTCGAGAGATTCACACACCAATTATCTACTGCTGATCTTGGATCAGCTGACCCACATGATCATGACCATCTGGTTCACTCGTTTCAGGTTGCTCGATTGCCAGAGCTACATCACTTTCAGCACTATTGCTTGCTGCATCAGTTGGCGGAGTTGGAGGTCTGACCTCACCACTACGGACCGGCCTAAGGAAGCCTTGTAACCTCAATCGGTAGCTTTCGCTTGCAGGTTGTGACCTCATGTAATGGGTGGAAGTAGTTACAGTGGTTGGTGTTGAAGACCTCTCTATATTGGACAAGGCACTGAGGTCGAGGTTGGGAAACACCGAGCACCTGCACCTCGGACATTTCACGTTCAGCCGCAGCCACTCGTCTATGCACTCAACATGAAAATTGTGGGCACAAGGCAAGCCACGAACCTGGACAATTACAAGAAACGAAAGCATGTTAGTTATCTGCTGTTTCAACTTGTGATATTAATCCCTGAACAATACTAAGGAAATTGCTGTTAAACCTCATTCCCAACACGAAACTCTTCTAGGCAGATTGGACATTCACTGCAATCTGTTGGAACAACCTTTAGCCTGAACTTTAGTAGCTCCTGAATCAGAGCTTCGACAGCTTCTCTCTGTGAAATGAGAACTATCAGCTTGCCACAACCATTTTAATGGGATATCAAGACTCGAAGAGTGAGTTATGGAAGCAGAAGCAGCCACCTGAGTAGGAGTTAAATAAAGTCCCGGGTGGTATGCAGTATTATTATCTTGACCCATACCACGCATTTCCTGACCAGCAGCTTCAAATGCCCAGTCCGGAACCTGGATCATGTCGACTATAACCTGGGATATGGTGCAGGTGGATGGATGAGTAAATGAACCATCTTCAATTAGTTTTAAGAAATTATTATCCAAGAACTTTTGAACAAGATCAACAAATCAAAATTTTCAAACCAAATACCCTATATTCTGTAACAGGAACTCCATTCTGTGCCCGTGCAACCAGTGCTTGTCTTCTAGTTAGCCACTGCAATGGAAATAAATTGCAGTACATGCATAAATAGGTAGGGTATACTGGAACATTAAACAGATAGAGAAACACTTTGGTATGCTGCTTAGCTGTATATACGTGATAGAAAGATGATATAGAACAAGACAGCTCAATCGGAAAAAGCATGGCACTAAGAAACTAAGAAGCGTGAATACCTTTCCAATACACATGCAAGCAATGCATACGAGTCCACAGTAGCTGAACAGCAACCAAATAAGGAAACCCCATTTCTGACCTTCTTCTGGCAACTGCATGAAGATGAGATAAGATTCCACATGACCTCCAGTAAGATGACTCAAAGAAAGTCAAAAACTAAATTGAGGGAATCTAAGGAAAGGGAGCTTACACAATTTCTTGCGCTTGTGAACCAAAGTGTTCCAATCACAGTCCAAGCCCATAGAAACGGATAGAGCATCATCGACAAGATTGAAATAACCACCACTCTTCCACAATAAAGGGCATATCTCTGCTGCCATCCAAAATCCCTACCGTCATGTGAAAGACACAAATGGAGACGATGTAACAATTTAACACATCACAGTCTAGAGGAAATTGTGAACAAACATCAACTGAAGGCAATGCGATTGAATTAGAGTGAAAACAAACGCATCATTTGATTTTTCACAGTGGGTCAAGCATAGACAACAGAAATGATTCGCATATATCATCTCAAAGAACCTATTCATTAAAACTTCAGAAAGAGAACGAGGGTCCAAATCCCCAAAGAGATTCACTACAGAAACTGAATAACAAGAGCCAATGTAGTAATGATACTTACAATACCATTCCAGCAGCAAGTCCATTATCTATGAACATCAACAGCCGAAACACAAACACGGTAGTGTAATCAACCTGCAGCAGCAAAGATGGAATAAGCTTTTTCCAGCCCCTAAACTGGAGCTTTCAAAACAGTCGGATCCACAAGACTAGAGAGAGAGACTCACCACAATCCATATGTGCAGAGGGTGGGTACAGAAATGATAGCGCTTCCAATTGATGGCAACAATTATTCTGTCAGCGGGGAACCATTTAGGAAGAACAACACCCAATTCCCAATTCCGAAAATAACTTTAGAGATTCAAATACAGAAAACCTGAGAGAACCTCAAGAAACAAACACAGAAAAACGATTCAGAATTCAAGGATACACGCTCGTCGCCAGCATGGACAAGAAGAAGCCATCGTACCTGGAGAAATAACCCAAAATTCTTAATGTAAGACAAGCTGCTACACACCCATTGAAGAGAAAATCTCACCAATTTGAAGCGTGCTACTATGAACAGCATAAAAAAAAAAAAAAGATGGAACTTTACCACTTGAAATCAACTCCCCGGATAGCCATAATCGGGAAAGCAAGAAAGGAGACACTCAGAATAGCTACAGGTGGGAGAGCATCATCTCAAGCGGAGAGGATGAGGCGGGAATCCAAAACGAAGCCTCGCATTTAACTGAAACAAGAAGCAGCAGCAGCAGCAGTTGTTGGGTTGCAGAAATGCGAGGAGTTAGAGCTGAGTTACCGATTTTGAAAGAAAAAAGGAAAGAGAATGAAAGTCCTTTTCTCTTCTTACTTTAGCTGGGAGCGAGTTGGGTGGTGGGGGCATTGGAGAAGCTAAAGCTTACAGAAGTTGACGGCGGTGTGAGCGAGTGTGTGACTTGACGGCGTTAAAATGGGAAGTGGAGAATAGCGGTAGCCTGGCAAACATAATGCACTCATCAATAGGGTTGTACATGGCCCGGAAAAAGGAAAAAAACATGGCGTTTTTTAATGGAAAATCTGGAAATCCTGCATTACAGTGTTTCGACTTTCGAGTATTCTTATTCTTTTATATATATATAATTACTGAGTACGCTTTTTTGTCAAAAAGCCCTTTTATTGTTTCAATTTTTGGCGTGTTGTGCGTCCAGGCCTAAAACTTTCCACAAATCAAAAAACTCCTCGCCTACCCGCTAGCGGGTCTCGACTGCTGCAGCTGCCCGTCCATGCTTTCCCCCCATTCCCCCTGCTCATTTCGTCAACTTCGACTGTCTTTTCTCCAGTTCCCTGCTCTCTGCATCTGTTCCTCCAAGCCGCTGCCCATGCTGCTTTTGCATACCTCTGTATACACGCGAACAGCCAGTCAGTTTGTACGACACACAGGGGAAACCTACTGAGTTTGCTAAAGAGGTGTCGGCTCCTTGTTGCTAACAGAGAAAACCCCACTAAGTTTCCCACATAGGTGCCGTCTTCTGTTACCATCCCATTCTCAACGCCGCTCGCAACTTGGAATTGAAATTTCCTTCCTCCCTTTCTTTGTTCACTGAAAAAAGCTCTTTCACCCCCTCTTTCTTGCGCTCAAACTTTCTTCAGCTTCCAACAATGAATTACACTGTCCTTTCCAAATTGGCCTGGACGGACAAAGCTCCGACGCTGAAACTACGACTACTCCACACTTGGATGGGCGGCAATCCGTTGCGGCCTTACTTTGCCGAGTTCGCGACACTGTGGACAGATGAGAAGGTTCGTACCCTATGTTATTGATTCGTGCGCCCAGCAGCAAATAGTTCTGGGATTGATTGCCCTTTCAATACTCTTCCTTTTCTATCCTCAGGTTGTGCTGGTACAGAGACTCGCGCCCGCACAGCTAGCTTCCGGCCTCCAAGAAAGTCTCGCTGTTGGAGGGATTTACTACATCACCCAATTTACCCAGCGAGAATCCAGGAAACGGTGGGCTCCTTGCTCCAACGATCGGAACCTGCAGTTCACTTACAACACGGCTTTCCTTCCATCTCCTTATGACGATTCCAGTTTCTGTGCCAATAGTTTTGAGTTCCGTCAGTTGGAAGAACTTGAACCAATTGCTGTCACGCCTCAGCTTTTAGTGGGTAAGTCTTCCTTGCTTCCTCTTAGGTTACTTAGTCTCATGTTTCTAAATTGTTTACCTTTTACTAGATGTTGTTGGGCGCCTGATCTCTGTCACGCCTGTAACTTATTTCCAAAAGCAAGAAAGAACCAGAAGGAAGCAAACTACTGTACTTGAGAATGAACGGTAGGTCTCTCTTCCACATTGTTCTTTGCTGGTCGTGTGTTTCTTTCCCAACTATGATGTGGCTCCTACCTGTTGCAGCAAAAAGACTCTGCCGATCACATTGTGGGCAGATTTTGCTGATCGGCTTGCCCTTCCAGAACTGGTTCAGATGGACGCAGCTGCACCGGTTATTGTTGCATTTACTAGCCTGAATCTTTCGACTTGGCGAGGTATGACTTGCCCCACTTCTTCCCGGTTAATTAATCAAGGCTATAGTTTCCTTCTTGCAACTTATGAAAACCTGCACACCGTTTTTCTTGTCTTTATCATAGTTTCGTATAGTCAGTCCACCTTCTAGACTTTTCTTATACTATTTATCTCCAGGTAATGTAGGTGCATCAAATACCTCTGCAACTCGCATTGTTGTGTCCCCAAGGGTATTGCAGACTCAGTCCCTGGCTGTGAAGTAAGTGGAGAATCAAGCATAGTTCTGCTTAACTTTATGCGTTACTAGCCTAAATCTCCACCCTAATCTATTCTTTACAGCTTTGGTGATGCTATAGGGACCATAGGAATTTTACCAACTGAATGTGACACTCCTCAGAAGGCTTTGACAATCTACCGTGATTCCTTCCGAACAATTGCGGAACTTCAGCTCATTCAGTCCACTGCTTCAATGGTTATTAATTCTCCGTTGTGGCTACTGTGTCACCCAAACTAAAATGAATGTGCTTATCATTGTTGGGTTGCCTGACTTAGGTTTCTTTGGAATTGTAGGGTGGCAAGTTCCGCTGCAAGGTCACAATTACCGACATAGATACAACACGAGACTAGTGCTACCTCGGTTGTGCTATCTGTTGCAAAGCGGCGGTTCGTCGTGATGCCCCATTCTAGTGTGACAAATGTGAGGCAACGGTCCTCCCGCATCAGCTGAAACAGTGGTACGTCCAAACCATCTGACCAATTCTCTTAACCGATCCCCTACGCTTTCATAACCTCTGATGTGTGGCAAGTGCTTGCTGTGGTTTTCCATACACAGCTTTTGTATTCGGCTGATGGGTTAGGATGATGGTTCGGCATGCGCTCCGTTTCTATTGTTGGGGAAAACTGCAGAAACACTTCTGTTGGTGTCCGCAAATGCTTTGTTTGCGGCTTCCCCTGATCGTGTTAACGGTTATCCTCCAGAGGTACTGGAGTTGGTCGGCCAGCAACATGTTTTCATGGTCAATCTTGTTGTCGGGCAAGTCTCTCATCCGCTGGATGATCTTTGCGTCTCAGGTTTTGAGAAGGAGGAGCCGCTCGACTTCATTGAAAGGAAACCGCATGGACCTTATTTCCATAAAAAGAAAAGCAATGTCATCGCCACAGTTGCAAATTCCATTGCCTCAAGGTTCGTACCATCCAGTAGTTTCCACACACACGTTAGTTGACTTACTATTATGCCATCTTCACCTTCCTGTGCCTTTTCTGAAACATAGCCAACAAACCTTTTTGCCTAGCTCTTCTGTACCAGTGCCCGAGTCCCCCACCAAGCGTCTTCGATCTACTCATTTAAGGTGTGTTGGTCGCACCATCAGTATCTATTGCTACTCTATTGGAATCGGAAAAACGATATTGACCATCAGTTTGTATGAAATCCTAATTATTACCTTTACTATGCAGCGGCACCACCCTCGGTGGCATTGTTCATGAAGATGGCGAGGTCTTCACAGCACCCCGACCACCGCATGGTCTTCTTATCAGGTTCTTCAAAGCTTCTTGATGTTCACTATCGTGCATACTCACTATTTATACACTTTTTTCCCTTCAAAGATTATGCCACGTCCTTTCCCTCGCATGGTGCATTTTTTTGGAAGAACCCATTTCAAGGTCTGCTAACCTTATGCTCCCTCTTATCATCATTACAGTGGAGTCGCTGAGGCATCAGTGGATGCCACCTGCAATCCCGTCCTAGCCGCTTTGCAAAACCCAACTACGCCAGTTAAGTCGTCCGAGAAATTGTCCGCGCAAGAGCCCTTGCCCAACTTCCACTCACCAGAATCCTCTAGGTATGTTCTCTTGCCCTTGGTACATGCATCTGTCCATGGTCCTGCCTTGAGTGAACGTCATTGCGAAACCTATTTTGTTGTGTTGTGTTTACATGTTGGTTGTTCTCATACTTTAGAAACTATATTCCTTTATTGCATGGTTTCCCTTCGCTACATCCAGGAACTTCTCCAGTGCGCACCACGTTCTTTTAATTCCGCCTATGTTGTGTTTCTATTATTTGTGGTGCTTAAATCGCTCGCCTCTGCTCCTTTCTACCTTGCGCCATTTTTACTCGGGGTCGATTTCTTTCTTTATCTGTAGGTTGAGTTCCCCGCTGGCACAGATCAGCATTGTCGATGTACCTTTCGACAAGAAGAAAAAAGGAATTTTTACTGATGCGTATGTTCCAGAAAACCATAGACCGTTGCCATGGTTAGTTTTTTACCACACCCCTCTCTGCAGTCCTTTGATCACCCTTTACCCATTGGTTACCAAATCACTCTTCTCACTTCTCACCCTTTACCCGTTTTTTATTTGCCTACACCCATCATAACTTTTGTCGCTGCCCTGTTCCGTCCTCTGGTTTCAGTGCTTTATGATATAGATGAACATTTGCATGCTCTACCTCACAGAAAATAACCAACAGAAATTGAAAAATGCTTTGTGTTCCGACATTTTTGCATCGTCAAACACATGATGGAGCCAAATCAGGCGTTTATTAACTTTGTTTTATCGATTATATAAATAATTGTTACTTTCCACAGTTGCAGTAGTGATATGCAGTAAATAATTTGATGCACATTTAGAATAAAACACTTATATGTTATGCAAATTTTAAAAACACAGCATGGTCTACACTTCTGTGTACCTTGCATGGAAGAAGTCTTTACATACAACTTGTCACAAAGGGGGTCTCTGATTGATTGGATTAGGTATACATCACCACTCCCTTGGAATGTCATACTTCTTTCAATCTCTGACCACCATCATCTTCCTTAACATGCTCCATTCATAATCCCTCATGTGTTTACCATCACACCATAAAAAAACTGGTTTGTTGCATTTCCTACGGCTAGAGCTCCAACATGGTGAGAGGGTTCCATGTTTATTCATTTCACTGTTTTCCCTTAACTTTGCTGGACATTTTGCCTGCTGCATTCCAATAATCTGTCTCTCATACTATTGCTGCAGAAACTCTATCTCCATCTGTGTTGGTCATGGTGTTAGGGAAACCACTCACTCACTCATTCAACCGAAGGTTTAAATTCTGAAATCAGGTTCTTTCCGATTCGGGGGAAACAGGTGCATTTTCCTTATGTTCAGTTTTCGGGGGTTCACTTTACAATTGCCTGCACTCTCCTTCACACCATAGTTGATCGTTGTTCGCCCTGGCTTCTTGCCCTTTGCTTTTACAAAACACAAAACCAGCACACATTATGCTTTATTCTTGATGCTTTTTACCTGAGTCATATGCACGTTTACCTCTTTAAGCCCTCAATTCATTTCTTACATACAAAACCTATTATGTTATCATATTACAACTGATTCCCATTTACTCGATGCACAAGTGTGAATATCTACTGTAAAATTGAGGCTAAAACATTACGCAAGCCTATTTTATTTTGTGTACAAGTTGCCTTCCTCCCCAAGAAAAGACTGTGTGTTCTGTCCGATGACAGCCTCTTCCACGACCGTTGTTGGTGATCGGAGAGGGAGGAAGCCGACGTTTACTCCGCTTCACTTTAGATCTGCTGTTCAACACCCATCAGGGGTGGGTACGAGAGTAGCCTCACCGTCATCGCCTTATGCATTGCCTCTGCAAGGTGCCACTCTCCCAAATGGTCGACATAATTCAGTCATTTCCACGCTAGTTGGGTCTACACGAAAGCGAAAGAAACCAAATTCGGCCTCGAATATGTCCGAGGTGTTTTCGAACAAAACCAAAAATGGTCACGCACAGCCGTGTTACATATCTCACAATGTCGGGGCAAGTCACCAACCTTCTGATAAGATCGGTGCCTGCTCATCCACGCCTACGAGCCCCTCTACTGATACTGAACCCGCTACTAGGAATCGGCTTGGTGATGTTTTTTGGGATGATGCTGTTATAGATTTTGGCCTTCCAGAATGTGTATGTCCTTATTGTGGAGCTATGTTTTGGTATGTCGAACGCCTTGAAAGACACCGGCACACAACAATGCCAATCTTTGCTCTCTGCTGCAGTCATGGTAAAGTGGCACTTCCTTTGTTGAGGCATACCCCCTACCTTGACTCCCTTTTGGACGTAAATGGTGGATCAGAATCGAAACACTTTCGAAAGGAAATAAGGCCATACAATGGTATGTTTTCTATGAGCTCTGTTGGTGCTAAATTGGATCGGCGAGTGACCAACTCTTCTGGGACTTACTCCTTTGTAATTTGTGGAGCAAATTACCATCACATGGGTTCTCTGTTGCCTCTAGAAGGGATGAAAGCAAAGTTCTCGCAGTTGTATGTATTTGACACAGATGATGAGGTAGGTGATCGACTGTTTAACTTCTCCTCAACAAGTCTTGCTCTGCGACCTCAAATCGTCGAGGGTTTGATCAAGTTATTTGATGAAACAAATGAGCTGGTGAAGAGCTTTCGTCGAGTGGCTAGGGAGGTCCAGGATCCAGCCAATCATAACCTGCGTCTTAGAATAACAGGCTGTCGAGAAGAGAAAAATTGGCAATATGATCTACCTATTGGTTCCGATGTGGCAGGCCTTATACCCGGCGATTTCAATGCTGAGGATGATGATAGGGATATTATCATAAATCACCGTGCAGAAGGGTTGCAATGAATTGACAGTCTCAATCCGAAGTTTCATGCCCTACAGTTTCCTGTCCTGTTCCCTTATGGGGAAGACGGGTTCCATTTGGGGATAAAGTATCATCTTGTTCATGTCTCGCCTACTGCGAAGAGGAAGAATGTGACTGAACGAGAATTTCATGCATTTCGTTTGCAGCACCGGGAAAACGAAGGCCAGAGTTTGATGCGCGGGGGTAAAGCCTTGCAACACTATTGTGTCGATGCGTTCTCAACAATCGAAAAAAATTGACTTAAGTTCCTCCGACTGAACCAAAAAATACTGCGTGCGGAGCTGTACAAAGGGTTATACGATGCTTACAGTAAGGGTGATACTACCGGGAAGGACGTCGGCACAATTCTTCCAGCAACATACACTGGTGGCCCTCGATACATGAAGCACCACTATCTTGATGCCATGGCAATTTGCAGGCGCATAGGAAATCCTGACCTTTTTATAACGTTCACTTGCAATTCACAGTGGCCAGAAATTACCAGAGCTTTTGCCGGGGTTGTTGGTAACAAACCGGAGGATAAGCCCGATATAGTTGTTCGGGTATTTAGGCTTAAAGTAGTTGCTTTGAAGGAGCAGCTTCACCGACATCAATTTTTTGGAAAAACAGTGGCGGGTAAGTTCTTCATACAATTACTATGTTCTTCCTTATATTTAAAATGTATACATCGCCGGTTTGGTTGCTGCTTTTAGCCCCAACTCAGTCTCTCTTTTCTTTTATATTAGTAAAGATTGTCTTCTTTCTATCATTGAATTAGAATCCGGATTTAGCCAGATTAAAGAAAAGTGGTGTGCATACTTAAGTAAAACAGTCATAATTAACAAGGCATGCTATATAATTTCGGTACAATATCTTTTTTTTGGCCAAGTAAAATTCAAGTTAGTTATGGAAAATGCTGAAACTCTTAAAAGTAGAATCACTGAATCGTTTCTTTAAGTCCTAGAAGATGTGGACCTTGGTAATGCCTGCCTTTCTGATGTTTCTTTCGTGCACTTCTAAATCTTGGTTACTTCATTGGAGAAAGTTCAAAATGAACCTTTTTGGAGTTGCTGAACCAGAGAATAATGGTTGGATGGTTCAAAAACCAAATTTGATAAGACAGTATGAATAATTTCGTGCCTTCCCCTTAAGCTTTAACCATTGCGAATGAAATAGTGTATTGACTACTGGCGTTGGAAACAGCTTAAACCTACTGTTAACTACAGCTAAATATTGTCTCCATCTGTGTTTCATATAACTTTTTACATCATCTCCTCTCTCAATTGAATCTGGGAACTGTTAAATAATCTACTTAATAGTATCATTCAATGTGTAGTTGTCCATTTTAGTTTCTCATACTCGACAATGAGTATGTGTACCTAAGATTGTACAAATCAAGTATTGTTCAAAGTTTTCTTGGATTTTCCCAAGGTTATAACTGTGCATCAACCTGTATATACCCTCACCATTTACGTTATTAAATAGATATACACACGATTGAATTCCAGAAGCGAGGGTTGCCACATGTCCATCTTTTAGTTTGGTTGCATGAGACTGCCAAGCTCAGAACTGTGGAAGCCATTGATGCAACCATATATGCTGAACTTCCAGATCCACAGAAGGACCCTCTTGGTTATGCTACTGTTGGTAAATTCATGATGCATGGACCCTGTGGCCAGGCCAACCACAAATCTCCATGTATGGTGGAAGGAAAGTGTAAGAAATTCTTTCCTAAGGCTTTCAATTCAGAGACTACATATGATCACAATGGCTACATAGTTTACCGTCGTCGGAATGATGGACGCACGTTTGACAAGGGTAATGGCATTCTCGACAATCGACATGTAGTCCCCTACAACCAAAACTGGCTGGTCATGTTTCAAGCTCATATAAATGCAGAGATCTGTCATAAAGGGAGGTTGATAAAGTATTTGTTCAATTACGTTATAAAGGGCCCTGACCGAGCTACCGTCGTTGCTGAAAATTGTCCAGTCGAACAGTCAGCTAACTCTAGCAGGCCTGCACTGCAAGTGAGAGACGAAATAAAACAATACCTTGACTGTCGCGTCCTATCTTCGTTCGAAGCAACCTGGCGCCTGTTTGAGTTTCCAATACATGAACGAACACCATCTGCCGTTTTTCTTCCTGTGCACTTGAAAGACCAGCAAACTGTTACATACAACCCTGATACGGCTCTACGATCAGTGGTGGAGGATCCTGAAAAGGCAAAGACCATGTTGACAGAGTATTATACTCTTAATTGCAGGGATCCACGAGCCAGGACAATTTTGTATGCTGATATCCTTGCTGCCTATACATTTCATGTGCGACCAAAGCTCTAGGCCATGCGAAAGCAGGGAAATGTTATTGGTCGTATTGTCTTCATCCCACCCGGAACAACGGACGTGTACTTCTTGCGAATGTTACTGACAAAAGTGAGTGGTGCAACTAGTTTTGAGGACCTTATGACGGTTGATGGTCAGCTTTGCAAGGACTACAAAGATGCATGTCTTAAACGTGGCTTCCTAACCGATGATGACGAGCCTCATGCAACAATTGCAGAGGTAGGCCAATGGGGAATGCCGGCTTTGCTAAGGTCGCTATTTGTCCTCATATTGGTGCATTCTGAGGTTGCTCAACCTAGAAAACTCTTTGAAGATAATTGGAAACTCTTTGCAGATGACTTCTCTTATCAAACCCGTCGTGGTTTGGACCTCCCACATTTTCAGCCACCAGCCAATTATCTGCGTAGTGAGGTCATCAAACATATCGAGACTTTGTTACATACCCATTACAAGACTCTTGATGACTATGATTTTCCCTCTCCTGATGATGCTGCTGGGAGCTTGATTGGAAATAGACTGATTTGTCAATAGCTCAATTATGATCTCTGCATGCAGCAACGCACAGCAGACAGTATCTTCTCGACCTTAAACCATGGACAGGCTGAAGCATATCACAAAATCATGGCTTCAGTGGAGGAAGGGAGTGGTAAGTTTTTCTTCCTCTACGGACATGGTGGTACAGGAAAGACATATCTATACAACACAGTTATAGCAAAGCTTCGCAGTCAACAGAAGATAGTTTTGGTGGTCGCATCATCAGGAATTGCAGCGACCCTGCTCCCGGATGGATCAACTGGACACTCTAGATTCAAAATTCCAATTGATATTGATTCTTCTTCCGCTTGCAACATCAAGAAGGGCACACATCTTGCATAATTATTGCAGCTAACATCCTTGATCGTGTGGGACGAGGCTCCCATGACACACCGGTTTTGCTTCGAGGCTCTTAACAAGACATTATGTGACATTATGGATATGCCTTCTAGAGGAATTTCTTACAAACCATTTGGTGGGAAGACAGTTCTTCTTGGTGGGGATTTTAGACAAATCCTACCGGTTATACCAGGTGGGGGGCGCGAGGCCACCCTTAATGCGTCCATCGTATAATCTCCACTATGGTTGCACTATCACCTTTTATGTTTGCAGCAGAACATGCGGATCAATGATGATGCTGTCAATGAAACGCTGATCTTCAATGGCATGACATTCCCGCAGTGGGGTTTGGCCATCGGAAATGGAATCGCACCTGTTGTGTCCTTGGATGGAGCCTCTGAACCTAACTGGACACAGATTCCTCAATGCTTAGTTCTTGCTCCAGATGGCGATTCCATCCAACCAATTATTAACTTTGTTTTCCATGGCCTGATTTCTTCTTACAGGTCAATCACCTTCCTAAAAACTCGTGCCATAGTGACACCCACAAATGAAACTGTATCAGCACTTAATTCAAGGGTGCTCTCTTACATTCCCGAAGAAACAAAAACCTACTACAGCATAGACAGCCTTTGTACTGAAACAACAGATAATTCACAACTTGATGATCTTTACCCGGTCGAATTCCTCAACTCTCTATCTTTCAATGGGATGCCTAAGCATAAACTTGGTCTAAAGCTCTATTCACCCATCACGTTACTCAGGAATATTGATCCACCAGCCGACATGTGAAATGGGACACGGTTGATGATAACACAGCTTGCGGAAAACGTGATCAAAGGAGTCATCCTTACTGGTACTTATGAGGGTAAAGTAGTTGTCATTCCAAGAATCGCTCTCAATTTCAGTGACCAAAAATGGCCCTTCATAATGAAGAGAAGACAGTTTCCAGTCCGACTTTGCTATGCCATGACGATCAATAAGAGCCAGGGACAAACTTTGGAAAGAGCAGGAATATTCTTACCGGAACCTGTGTTTAGTCAAGGCCAGCTATATGTTGTTGTTTCTAGGGTGCGATCAGCCGAGGGCCTTCGCTTCCTCATCCATAACGATGATAACTTAGATGCAGGGCGCACGAAAAATGTAGTCTACACCGAGCTCTACACAGAAGTATCATCACATGGTACGTCTGAACATATGCTTCCTATCACTATGAACATGTAAGCTGAAATTAGCTTTCTAACATGTTATTGTTGTCTGTCTTTGGCGGCAGGTTATACTGGAGGAGCATACGGAGATTAGTGTTGCTTGGGATGGTAGAGGTATGCAGATAGTTCTCATCCATCTCAGCCAGCCATGTTCTGTGACATGAAGGATAAATAGACTCTAACACTGCATGATTCTTGCTGCCTCACGAATCATTTACAAGTTCTATTTTTTTTTGTACCTAATCAGTATGGCCCAATCATGTGCTGCATTGTTACTTACGATCTTTCCTTCGACTAAATGTACTGTGGAGCTGTTCATGCAATGTAACGGTTTTCCATGGTAGGTGGGAATGGAATTTTGCTGCAGAATGTGGTCGCCAGTGACAGCTGCCTAACTACAAGCGTAACTTTCAGGCCCGTTTCTTATCTGCCTCGATGCCTTTGCATATCACCACTTAACTTCTGTGGATGCGTTTGACAGTACTATTTATGCATACGCAGCCAGCACAGACTACTCTAACTACAATCATAAAGAACTGATGTTGTTCTCAATCCTGTTGTATTTAGAAACGATTATGTGTCAAGTAATGAACTGTACTTACACATCTTTATGATGGTCTTACCCCACCTTATAATTCTATCCAGATATTCCTTTCTAAAGTGCTAACTGCTGGTGCATTCCCTTTGTTCTTGGTTCCCGAGTAATTATATTATTTCCCTCTTTCAAATGTATTTAATTTGGGAAACACACTAGCAAACTTTATTTGCTGCCTTCCTTTTATTGATGTTGTGTTCTAGAGATAATGAGAATTTTTTATATGGAACATGGAGTTGTCAGATATGCAGCCTCTACTGCCATTGTTGTGTGGTTCAGTTGGATCCGTTAGATACAGTGCTTGGAAATTGCAACTGCAATTTCAATCTAGCTCTGTCTCTATTTTTCAACTAAACCAAGTGTTATTTCCTTGATCTTGCTTGCTTTCGTTTGAACAGGTACTGTATTTACATAATAAAGTTTAGCTCTCAGTTGTAGTGATAAATTTAGTAAGCTGATGACACTATTTTTATGCTTGCTATGTTTCAGTTCTGCAGTTTGGGAGACTTAGTTTGACCACTTTTTAAAAGGTCTTTGGTGGCTGATGGCGTGTTAAAGGTGGTCTGCAGTTAGACCTAATGTTGTCCTCAGTCCTATTGTTACCTGTTGTAGTGAGCAACCTAATGAGTTGTCACACTGTTTAGTGGTTTTGCCTGCCTTTGATGCCTCCTGCCCTGTCGAGACTGGCATGCAGCTATTACCATGAACCTACCTTGCCCTTCCCAAGGCCTATGAGTGAAAAGCCCACTCATTCCAGAACTACTACACACTATCCATCCCTTCAGACTTACTTTGTGTTCCTATATTCTACCTTTACACGGAACCTGCATCGTCATCCCCTCCCTACAAGACCATTTGTATCCCTACCCTGCAAATCTCATTTCGCACTGCCTTGCTTCCACAGGTGTCCATACACTCACCCTCTATTGTAACTGCTCAGCAATGGACACTGGCACCGCTACGAATGACACACCACGCCAGAAAGGCCATGCTTTCGCCAGGCGCTGTACCTTTTACACAGCAAAATGGAAGTCTTATATGTGGAGAAATTGTTCTGCCTCACCATTTGCCTGTTCAACGTTGGCTCTCCACTTGAAATCGATCATATCCATCATCTCCACGCCTACACTATTCGCCAGCATCGACATCAGCTGCCATGTCTAGCGACTACACCTTCATGCTTGCTCTGGATGGTCAGTTCTCTACACTGCGGTAAATGTTAGCTGCTTTCATGTTCCGTCCACGGAATCACTAATCCATCTCCGAATGTGTTCGTACAGAGCTATGGGATACACCAATGACCATCAGAGACCTTCACCTAGGCTTAAATGAACGCCCAATCATCCTGCGACGGATTCATTACTATTTACTGGATTGAGGATCGTTCTGAACTGGAGCCACCTCAGCGGGTGTTTCACTCACTCTGGATCGATAGACAAGTATGGCTTTTGCTCACTCATCTTTGTTGCCACATGTTTTGATTACTTCAATTTTCATCCCAAACTATGCCATAGTCATTGTATGGATTCCCTGCTTAGCTCTCCACCAACAACATTGGAGTTTGACTTCGACTTGCATTGGTTCACTGATTCTTAATGCCCTTATAGGAGGACCTCATTGAGGGATCTACACCAGTATCTTCTGGAGTAGAAATACCTGGATTCTTAAGGGTTGGGAAGATCTACTTGGTGCGCTCTGTCTTTGCACAAAGGCCTAGCCGTTATTTAAGCACATGCACGCCTCACTTTCACCTGAAAATTGCAGCACAAGCAGACCTTCAGGAGCTGCCTGAGCTTCCAAACTGTCCATGGTTCCCATGAAATGGTTTCTATCCCACTCCGTACAATGCTTTAAAAGATCATTTGTATGCCAAAACAGATGTAATAGGTAATGAATCCTTTTTTGGTTTGTAAAGTTGCAGTGATTAGTTATGAACTTAGTTTTGTTTCGTATCTCTCCCAGATGTGGTCGGCCGCCTCATTAGTATTTCAGAAGAAGAGGGGGAACCTTTCGAGCTGACAACTCTCTGCATAGTGCTGGAGGATTGTATGTTAGTACCTCATGGTTGCCAGCGAACTGTTCTGTTACCTTTTCTCTAATTCACATCAATGAATGACATGCATTTCCTTAGCACCATGCCACTTTTCAACATTTACTTACACTAAACTGATATCTCCCATTGTGAATAAATGCACCTGTTTCCCTTTATTTTAGTGGGGATACCGTAATGATCTAATTTACGGCACTGGATGATACTCTAGCTCAACCATCTATTGTTGCAGCAGAAAAGCGTGGCCCAATTTTGCTGGCGTTCACAAATATGTCGGTAACTAGATCAAGAGGTATGTTACTCGGGCAAATGTCATTGTCCTGCTCTAAGCTCTATCATGCACAAAATCTGTACTGACTTTGTTATGCTGTTAAACAAATCAAGGAACTCTTTGGCTGGTGAACACCCCCTCAACGCGCATAATACAAGGGTGGTATACACATCGTTTCAGACAACTCAAAGATACGTAAGCATTCTTCAAAATCGCCAAATTACTCTTCTGTTTATATTTTATTTTTGTGCTTCACCGACCTGTTCTGTTATGCATAAATGTGTTTTGCATCATGAACTGAAATTCAATCGGTTAGCTGACCTGCAAAACTAAACTATTTTCAGATACTCACATGTTCACCGACCCTTGCCTATCGGACACTCATCCATACCCAACCCTGTGTATGTTCGTTATAAGCTGCCACCAAAACAACTTTGTTCAAACTAACGACTGGCGACCAACAACTATTCCCACCGCAGAATGTAAGACAAAGTAACACACTTGAATAATCAGTTTATTTAATCTATATCTAACTTAAAAATGCGTGTCACCAGTCTTCTGTTTGGTGCCTCATCAAGATAAAGGACATTCCAACTTCTGCAAACCATTGTCACTATCTTTCTAATGACACCACAGACTTTGTGAGGTACACATTATACCGTTGAAATTCCCCAGCTTAATTATAATGAATGGACCTACAACAATCTCACTTAGCCATTTACTATACAGGTTTCAGTTGAAGGTTGAGTGCCAAGACATCTCAGATTCGCGCTTTGTCATCTTCAATGATGATGCAGCTACCTCCCTGCTACAAACCTCGCCTGAGGAATATTTGTCTGAAACTGATACTGGTAGATATGCATGCCTCATGTCTGTCATTGGGAAGCTTTTTGTGGTAGAAATTAAAACCGAAAAAGTCACAGACCCTCCCAATTCAGTATTTGAGGTCATTAGCATATGGGATCCGCGTTGCTTCGCCATCCAATGCCAATAAAACAACAACTGCCTTTTCATGGAGTCGGTCCTTTGTTTATGGAATGAATTTCGTTTAGTTTGTTTCTAAAAAGTCTTAATGGATTATGTAATTTGACTCTATTGCGTACCTGTATCTTGCTTATGTACTCTTTTGATTCAGCAGCACTCACTTTGTCCAGCCATGGGACCAGTTCAGGTTAATGATTTGGTGTGCGTACATATACCGTACCACTTCTTATGCTAGGTTCCTTTAACACCGTTGCCTGTTTTTCTCCAACATTTTGCCCTCTTTTTCAATAATTTTTAGGTTAATGTCTGTGAACTTACAATGTTTGACCTTGAACAAAAAAAAATCTTGAACATGAAAACAAAGATACCCAATCCCAAATCTGTAGATTAGGGCCGATAAAAGGCCCAAAAGTCGAATACAAATGGCCCAAAAAAATGTATGTATGCCAAACAGGACCGATAAAAGGCCCGTCACCCTCTGAACAGAGATGGACCCATAATATCTAACTATTGGAAGATCGTTCTCTTCAGAGTCGTACAACAACCCTCGCCTCCTTCATCAGCCTTGCACGCCATGGCCTTCCCTAACCTCACCCTACGAGTGTACTGTTGCTTCCATCACTTTACAACCCCCTTAAACCAATTCGCAGGAATCCATTATAGCTGCCAGTACTACCTCCAGCACTGGTCCTTCCACCATGCGTCCCATTGCCATGGAAACCTCATTTTCTACTACATCTCTTCAATTTCACCCATACTCTGACCCCTAATTAGTGTTTATCTGTTGCATTGTTGAATAGTGCCACTACTGAATCAATCTGCGACGGGCCAAAGGCCATGCCTCGGACAGTGCCAGTCCTTTCTACCAAAGGGAGGTGAAACCCTATATTTGTAGATTTAATGGCTGCTCAACATTAACTCTCTCAGTCTCATTCCTGGAAAAATTAGTCTCTGCGTCAACAGCTACCTCCGAGCGACGGCCTGTACTCACTCAACACATACGATGTCTTTAGAATACGCGTTGGTATTGGCTCCACAAGGTGAACTCCTCTTTGCAACTTTTGGGTTTCCTCTTTTCATAGACAGAGACTACTCGGCAGACTAATTCATGTTCTGATTCACTTTTTGCAGAGCTATCAGAAGCTCCATTAACCATTGAAGGCCTTCGCCTTGGTTTAAACCACCAGCCAATCATCTTGCGCCTGCTGCACTACTAGATGCAGAATTCTATTGAGCCAGACCCAGCTCAACGAGTTGTGCACAGCATCTGGATAGACAAACAGGTATAATTCCAACCAAAGACACTCTTTTTAGCCACTGAAAATACAGATAGACATCTAACTTTAGGAAGAGTAGGAGCTGAGACCCTTTACAGTATCATGTTTATGACTAGATCAGATGGTGATCGGCCTTTGATATTGCCATTCAGTTGTTTTACTTTGTTTGTTATGTTTGCATGCACTTATAGGAGGATCTTATTGAAGCCTACACACCAGTTTGTTTTGCGGGAGAGATACCAGCCTTTTTCTGCCTTGGCAAAAATTTTATGATGCACTCGGTCCTGGCCAAACGTTGTAGGCGTTCTCTGGGAACATGCCCAAAGATGCTTCGCCTGCGCCTCACGGAAACCGACGATATGCAGGAACTGCCAGAGGAGCCATATTACCCATGGTTCCCAAAAACAACATTCTATCCAACACCCTTCAGTGCTTTGAGGAACCATCTCTACTCAAAATCAGTATTCAGAGGTGCGTTTCCTGCCTTCACGTTTCACTGCCAATACACTTGACGTACAACTTACATTTTCCCCTTTCTTTGGAAGATGTGGTTGGCCGCCTGGTTAGTGTATCAGAGAAAGAAACGGGACCATACAGCATGTCCACTATATGCGCAGTACTGGAAGATTATGTGTTAGTGCCTCAAGATGCTCAAATTATTATTACCATGTCCATTCAATTTATCCATTCAACTATAGTTGCTCTGACCCTCATACACACGAAATTTACAAATTTTTAAACTTCATTGCAGTGGGAACACCATAATGGTGAGCTATAACTGCCTTGATGATTCTCTATCTCAAGCATCTATCGTCGCAGCAGAAAAGCGTGGACCGGTCCTGCTAGCTTTTACAAGCATGCTTGTCACTGAAACGGAAGGTGATCTTTGCAAACCAATATAGGCATGCCAAAGTGGGTCTTACAGTTTACAACATTTGTCCCCACTTCACTGTACTTTCACACAATGCAGGAGGGTTTTGCTTGCTGAACACAGCAGCTACTCGCATCATCCATGGTCAATACTCGCATCCTTTCAAGCAGCTTAGAGATACGTAAGCATTCCTAACCTGCCGCACTGCATTATGTCACTTCTAGTACGGAATTCATAGTCAAATTATGATATGACTAATAAATTACTGGTCTGAACAATTGTAACCTAACTAATAAATGTACATGCTTGATACTGAATTTGTTACCTGGAAATATACATCCTCTGTCCAGGTTCTCACATGTTCACCGACCCGTCGTCATTGGCCACTCATCCACGAGCAACCCTGTCTGTGTTCGTTATCAGCTGCCACCAAAAACAACACTGGCGAAATTAATGGCTGGCGAAAAGGAGTTGTTCCCACCACACACGGTAAGATGAATTCATTGGGATATATAAACAACCTTATAAAGACATGCATATTTGGTTTCAATATAACTTTAAATTACATTGCTGAAATAGTCTTCTGTTTGGTGCCTTATAAAAATTGAGAACATTCCAACCTATACAGATCACTGTCACTATCTTTCTGATGATACCACAAACTTTCCCAGGTACATATCAAAACACTAACATGCAACCTACAAATACTGAATCTAATAAAATTTGCACCGACTTCTCTACAGATTCGAAATCAATATCCAGTGTTGTGACATATCAAAATCATGCATTCTTCTATTCAACAACGATGCAGCAATTTCACTGTTGCATAAATCAGCTGAGGAATATTTGGCTCTCACCAATGGCGCTAAAAATGCATGCCTCGAGTATGTCGTAGGAAAGCTATTCACTATGGAAATCGGAACTGGACAAGACACAGAAATTGCAAGTTCGGTGTTCGAGGTCGGCGCCATATGGGATCTGCTTGCCTTTACCATCTAGACGCACTGAAATCTGTCTGTCTTTTATCATGCCAAGACATTCCTATGTTGGGTTGTATCCCATAACATATTTTGCTGAAGTTGGCTGTCTGTAGTATTTTGTGTACCCGCTATATGGTGCAACAGCATCTGCCTCCTAAGACCTGCAGAACACTTGGCACTCTTTATCTATTCAAAATGCATGTTCTGTGCTTTAGCAGATTCACCCAATTCACTTTCTCACAAATCCATTGCTGTTTGATTTACTAAATGAGTGAACAGGGTTGCTCATGGACCACTATGTTCCCGCGGCGCAGCCGCCGCGGGTATTCATTCTAGTACTCAACAAACAAGTGGCCACCATCCTCATTGCTCAATTTTCTCTCAAAACCAAAGAATTACCGTTTACCCATCCTTTTTCCTCCTCCTCCTCTAGTCCTTCCTATGGTGCCTCCAATCTAGTTCCCTTCACCGCCCGACCTCCCCATACTCTTCTTCAACGTTGTTGATAATCCTTATCGAGATTGTGCTACAAGCTTGGGGATAAAGCCCGAAGATGGACGTCCGCACATCACTTTTGGTGTCCAACATCATATGATTGACCATTTGATGACACACACTGCTAGCTGATCGAAACGGCCTGCTCTTGATTCATAACATCGACCTCGACCTCCATCATCTCACACTAGAAGGACATTCTGAAGTCAAATTTTGCTAGCTTTTCAGAGGGATATAAACATATTTATTTGGAGGACCGGTGCTCACAGACTACCCTCAGATGATCGTTGCTCTAGACATAGGATTAGAGGTTTATGGGGTCCTTAGGACTGCCAATCGGGCTGCTCATAGTGTAGTAATAAAGGCCCTTTCTCTGTCTAGTTTTAGAGTTGCTTTTATTTGATTTTGTTACTTTGGGTGGGAGGGATTATAGGGTAGGTGAATTTCCAACATTCTATTGTCATATCTCAGAAAAAAATAAAAAATAAAACTAGGGGTGTACATGGGTCGGGTGGTAAATATTAAACCAAAAATCAAACCCAAACCCACCCAAAAAAATTTAAACCCTACCCAACACAAAAATATATAATTATTCTACACCATAAAAATATTTTATAACTAATTAAAGTTTCAAACGAATAAACTGAGGTGAAAGGTATCAAAATTCACAAATGTTGTTTAAATTTTAATAAAATGTGATTTACTTCAACATATGTCTAGTTTTTCACGATATTTGTTGAAGTAGGCTAAAAATGTTATAAACAAACGTATCCATAATAATTATTCTATTAAAATTGTACACAAGAAAAAGGATTACGTGAATCATATCTATATTAAATGTCTAAACTTTAAGGTGAAGAATGCATTAGATTAGAGATACCATGAGAGAAAAACATGGCAAAATATCTTAATTTTCTCATAAGTATGGTTATATACGACATAAATATTTTATGGATACGAAATCATATCAATAGTTGGAACAAGGGTTGGATCGAGTTCTACGGGTTGTGCAATCCAAAATCCAAACTCAACCCAAAAGAGGAGGGTTATACAAAAGAAAACCCTCACCCAACCCAAAACCTTAGTTTTAGCGATAAATACATGTGGGTTGGTCGGGTTGTACGGGTGGGTCGGTTTACGGGTGTGTTTGTGCACCCCCTATTATCGACTACCAAATTTAGACCTATATTTAATCTCAGTAATGAAGTACACAACCCACTGCTACAAAATCACTACAAAATTTCATTATTCAATCTTCATTCTTTCTCTCATTTAATGGTCCTGGTTATTTCGCAAAAAAAAAAAAAAGGACATACTAGTAATTCCGTCAGCCTCTGCTTTATTTTTGTTTCACGATCCAGAGGTTACTTTTCATAATCCCTTATTTTTCATATTTGTATAATACAAAGTTCGTTTTAACTCCGAATTTAAAAAAATCGAATAAAAAGAATGCATTAATTATGACCTACACAATGATATCCATTTTGCTATATTTTGAGCAAAGAAAAAAAATGAACTCTTCAAAATACATGTCGATTGTAGTATTATCACTGTCATATCTAAAAAAAATGCATGAATTATGATATACACAATGATATAGATTTTGTTATGTTTTTTGAAAGATAATATTTCGTCCCAACATCGTATCAGTGTCATATCGTAGGGATAATATTAGGATATGACAGTGATATAGTGTTATCAAATTATTTTGACAAACATAAGACATAATACCAACATCATAACACCATCATACCGACATCATATCAACATTATTATCAATATTATATCAACATTATACCATTATGATACCTGATAACACCCAAATTGGTGTTATTTACCCTTCGTGTCTAGGGTCGCTTCGTGCTTATTCATGTGTATAATCAGAAGAATATCATCGATTGCATCCCTATTTCGTTCATATTTGATTGTGATGTGATTTTAGTGTGCTTTAGACGATATATGCGAATTAGGTACGAAAAAGGGCATAAGTATAGCAAAATGGGCAAGAAGCTGATGATCACAGCTTGAAGGGGAAGATCTCGGCCGAGACAACATGCCACAAAACTGGAGTGTAGAGCGCAGCCTGAGGATCCAAGATCGCGGTCACGATAATAGAGCCTTTCCCTGACCGCGAGGAAGTTCGCGGCCGCGACTCACGAATCACAACCGTGAAGTCAGCCCGTGAACTCTCATCAAAAGAAGACCAAAATGCCGACGCCTAAAGATGGCGGTCTCGGAGGAAAAGATCACGACCACGATCTCCCCCTACTTAGCCGCGAACTCGTTCGCCCCTTAAAGTCTATTAATAGAGGACCTCTTCCCCCATTTAAGAGAGCTGATTTTGAGATAGAAATTTTTGGTTGAGATAGAGAGGGAGAGAGAGAAGAGTGAGAGAATACGAACGAAGGAGAAGAGGATAAGGAGGAGGACGAGAAGCTAGAAGAGAGGAGCAATCTTCCTCCATAAATCAATCAATTGTGGGTGGTGTGGTTCTCTTTTGATATATTGACCGAATATAAGATTATTTGTACCAAATAGCGAACACATTCAAATATTTTGAATTATTGGTGCAAACAATACATGTTTCCAAGTTAAGCTACTGACCTCCTAATACATGAATATTCTCTATTAACTAAACCCATAAGAGCCTTACGAAAATATTTAACATACCAATTCATCGTGATTCAATTCTACAATTTCGAATAATACTGTCCATGGTGGTTTATAAAGTCTCGGTAATCTAAAGAATATTATATGCCATGAAACTTGGATGCCTCCCAAACACCATACATCTTGAATAATAAATATATAAATCAATTCACAAAAGCTGAATTCACCCTTTAAAATTTTCCCCAAATTGATAGATCAGTAAAAGGTAACTAAACTTTAATTTGATCTCATTCACATCAGCTGAATTAACCCTTTAAAATTTTCCTCAAATTGCAAACAAAAAATTTGCAAAGAATCCATCACAAACCCAAAAAGATGGCAAAAGAAATAAAAATGGAGAATGTGATACAAGCGAAATAAAGTTAAGATCATTGAACTTTTGTTAATAAGCAGAATTTCCATTTAGGCAAAGTGGTGGCCGGCGGGATAGAAGGGATAGGGGTTTTTTTATTATCTCCCTGGGTGGTTAATTAGGAGGTTGTGATTGGGGGAAGTAGATGATGACGTGGCTGTGTGAAGGGAAATGAAATTTGAATTCGTGAAGCCTTTTTTGAGAAAGGCCTTATATATTCTTTAGATTTAGATAATGATGTACTCTATTTATAGGAACCATTTTGTAACCACTAGATTATAATATCAAAACATATGAATGAGCGATAATGATAAATAATGAGAAATAATGGAGAATTCAAATGTAGGACAAAGGGGTTACATGTAACCCTCATGTGAGCATCTAATGTGGTAATCTAATATGGTCAATGGCCATCCATATATTAATATTTTCATAATACTCCCTAAGATGAACACTAGATCACATTATGCTATCTCATACTGACTCGTTAAAAACCTTACCAGGAAAACACAGTGGAAAAAAACCATGATTAAGGGAAAAAGAGTGAGGTCCTCCTCATGACCACATCACTTCAGATCTTTGAGACGTTGAAGTCAAATTTCATGCACAACTTTTAGAAAGATTGTTTTCGGGAGTGAGTATAGAAAAATATTCTATATTTTCAATTTGATGCATGATCTTTACATTTTCTTCAGACATGATCATCATGATCATTTCCTTTGGAAATAGTTCACAACCACAAGTCCTTCAAGTATGGTGAATTATAAAGTGTAAGAAAATACATTAAGGACTTGACTACTATAGTTTGTTTTGGATCTCTGTGAAACAGTCATGTCACCATATGTAACAGATAGCTCGTCCCCGATCAACTAATATGAGGATCAAATAATATATATGATATGGATATATAGTTCACCAAATCTCTCTTTGATAAGACCATAATAGAACAATCACATATATTGTTCCCTGATTCGGGCTCAAATGTACACATTTTACCCCTCATTTCTTATTCCTTTAGCTAAGGTATTTCATCGTTACTCGACATATTTCACGCTAGTTTGTGCTTGTTTTGATACATTTCAGGTCCTAGCACGTGTGGATGGATCGAGGACGAGTTTTGGGATATTTGGAGGTCAAAAAGCGCAAAAACCAAAGAAAAGTCCGAAGTCCGTGGCAATTGCCTCGTAGCAGTGAAGTGAAGGCATCCAGGAAACAACCGCAGTTCACGGACGGACAAGGCAGTTCACGGTCTCCTTAGACCGTGAACATGGACCACAAACCGTGAACATCGAGCAGTCCATCGAGGTTCATGAAGTTACTGACGACAAGGCAGTTCACGGTCTCTAAGACCGTGAACCCAGGCGAGTGAAGCGGCTCATTTTGGATGACGCTGAGTTCACGAACGCTTTTAGGAGTTCACTTTCAACGCGTCCGTGAACTGGTCACTTTCAGGCAAATATGAAGACAACAACGGGGAGAGAGAGAGAGGAGAGCTGGTTTTTGGGGAAGAAATACTTTCTTTCTCTAGGGTTTAAACCTAAAACACCAAAGGGGAGTTCTAGTGAGAGTGAGAGAGTGCTAGAGTGATCTTGGAGCATCATTGGAGGCTTGGGTGGAAGATTCAAGCCTAGAAGAGGAAGAAGATCTTGAGCTCAAATTTGTAATCTCTCTCTCTCTCTAGAAACTCACTCTTTTCTCTTGGGTGTTGTAGATCCCTAACTAATACTTTGTAATTACTTGTTTGGATTGAATGATTAAGTGTGGGGTTGCATCAATTTGAGTAATAGAAGTGTTTTCATGGTGATTGTGCTTGCTTGTGCTTAGAAACCTAGGGGTTGTGCATGTTTTGTGCTTAGCACCCCTAGGTTTGTGCATTTAGGTGCTAGCAATCTAATTAGCTACCTTAGCCTAGCTTAGAGAGGAAAATCCCCCTTCCAAGGGAGACTCAATCGAGTTGGTTTTCCTTCCGCGTACTAAGCCACCTAAACTAAGTTAAGCTAGGGCAACCCTCAATTTTGAGTTAAGCAAGTCGATTAATCGTGATTAAGTCGTCCGACCTTAGAGTTGAGTGAGGGAGTAAGTCAATTACCGATTGTCTAAACCGAGAGGGTCGAGTGACACAGCCTTTATCCTTACCTCGGCTTAGCAATTGAGATTGTGGTCTCCGACCACATGTGCATCCCTCTGCGGTTCGCGATTATCGTGCCTATTTAGGTTGGTTGTGATTAAGCCGCTCAAACTCCGATTTGAGGGAGAAGCCTAGGCAACCACTAGTGACTGAGTGAAAGGATCGATCCCGTGACAAATCGATCTCTGGTGAATCCATCCCGTGACAAATGGATCACTAGTTGCTCCTCCTAGTGGCTCCCCTAGACTTGGTGAGTGGATCGATCCCGTGACAAATCGATCGCTAGTGAATTGATGTCGTGACAGATTGATCACTAGTTGCTCACCCCCGAGGTTCACAACCACCTACGCCTCACGACTTCATTAATCCAACGTGTCATGGTAGCTAGTTAGGGGGAAGCAACTCCCGGGTGAAGCTCCGTAGTTAGACTTTTCCTTTATTTACTTTTCTTTGCTTGGTTAGTTTGTAGTTCCAATAAACCTAAACCCTAAAGTTGTTTGCTAGATAACAACTTAAGTGATTAAAGTTGGGGTACATGGATCGGCCCGGGTTGACAATTTAAATACTTGCTCTGTACTGCACCTGGCTAGAGTTTAAAAACTTGGGCTCTAGTTAGGATTAATTTGTGGTGTAGTTTTGTGCGAGTCATTCCCGAAGGTAAAAGTATTAACCAACGTTCCAATGGGGGGAAAAATTGTATCTTGCTAATATTATTACACCAAAATGATATTTTGTATGGTGCTTGGCTAGCAAGGTACCTTGGTGCTCTAATGCAACAACATATGGTACTTCCGGACCTATTACATCAACATATAATACTTATGGACCTCATGTTTTACTTCTTTCATGATGCCTAAATGGATCTTTGGTCACTTCTAGTGATCTTAGCATCCTAATGTTATTTGATGAACATAGTTTGTTCATGAAAAATTATGTGTCCACTTTTTCAACATTACCTTCCTTGCCCATAAAATAATCTTAACTCCTTCAATTTAACCTTTTTCTCTAATCAATCAACTGCTTTAGGAAGCTCTTAAGGAGCTCCAATAATAGCCATATCATCAACATAATATGAAACCGTCACAAATAATTTTTTGACATTTTTTTAATAACCAAATAAAAATTAACGAATACAAATTGATGGAAGCAATTCTTTCATGTCATGAAAGCTAATAACTAAACTCACATAAAAGAAACAATATGAACTCGACAAAGCACACTCATTAAACACAACTCATACTTTAAAGTAAAACACAACTCATAAACCAAGAATTTAAAATCCTTGTAGCACAAACAGATAACACAACTACATATGCATAATGCAAATGATCCAATGCACTCTATCCGAATTTAACCTTTTAAGGTCCATTCACCCTTCCGTTGTAGGTGTTCATTTAGACGAGTATTTCACATTCTTCTGTATTGTCTCAATATATACAAGGGATTGTCTTAATCTATTGATATATGTTCTTGAGAACTTTACTTGTTTGCTTCAAGTAAATTAGTCCTTCTGTGATTTTCAAATATATATTACATCTTCAAGGAATTCAACAAAATAGGCTATCACAACAATTTTCAAACATAGATTTAAACATTGATTTGAAAAAGTAGTTGCATCCACCATAGGGGAACATGTCTCCTCCCAAACAATGACAAGTCTCTTCGAGAAACCCATTGAAAAACATTGTGTTGTATCTCTCACTATTTTATACTTTCCAATAGCACACAAATTTGTTTGTATCCCGCTAGTTTTACCCTTTTCAGGTGTAAGGACTTATGGTCCTTAAACTTTATGCTCCTTGAGCAAGTTTCATGATTTCTTTCTATATTGGCCAATAACATCATCATTTGCATGCATCAATAGAGTTTTACTCTTGATCCTCACTTGTATATATCATATTCCGTACTGAAGTACAACAAACAAATTTCGTAGATAATGACTTCATTATAGTTCCAATATTATAGTCGAATATGTTTTTGAGATCTCTTCGCTTTCACAACTTTCAGACACATGCGTTCCTCTAGAACTAAAATCCTGCTTAATTCTTGGTTACTCTTCTTGACTTTTCAATTTTCATGTCCTCGAGTAACCATTCTAATTATAGTTCTTTTTCTTTCTCGAAGATGTTTATCACTTGAACCGATTGGTCTATCACGCTTCATACGCTCTTTTAGATACTTTTTTATATATTAAAATATCCAACAAGATATCAAATTTAGTTAGAGCATTCACAGCTAGTATATGTGACTTGGTCACTTTATATGGTCAGTAAAGGCATTTGATAGTTGATAATGATAATTCATCTTATGAACTTCAGGTTCATGTTTCTTATTTTGAGGATAAAAACTTTCCAATGATATCTCATTCCAATTCATCTCTTTGACTAGCTGTTTTTTGTCCCCCCCCCCCCCCTCCCCCTTAATGTTGGTAAAGTGATCCATCAAAACAATAATTTTGCAAATAAATTTCCCATTTGGGGATTCATACCAACACAAACTCTCAATTTCCAACGAGAATCAACTTAAGATATTGTGGTGGAGCAATTTGGATGTATGCGGCACACCGTGATATTATCATATGAGAAATGTTCGTTTCTAACCAAAACCATTTGTTAAAGAGGGGAAGTTATGATAACTTGTTTGTTAGATGCGAACCAATGCTATCACATGCCAACTAGCATGCCAGCGATAGGAGATCGGAAGAGTTATCTTGTTCTCATAAGCAAAGTGATTTTGATTGGATAACCATAAAAGCGTATCCATGGTACAACTAATCACACAAACACCAGGTTGTGATACAAAATGTGTGACCATAGAGTTGATGCATCATTTGGAATCATAAAATTACTAAATGGTTCACATAATGGCTTTTTTTCCAGCATACAAGTCCCACAAAACTGTTAAGATCAACTCTTGCTTTGAGAACAAGAAACTCATAATTATGTGACTTCTCCATGAATGGTGACTCACTTCTACTGTCACTCCATGAATTGGCCAAGTGAAACCACTTCCTAAAGCGTAGTATAGCGGGTTTGGGTTTAAATGTCAACCCGGGTCCTAGATTTGATGACTACTCAGTGAATTCCTGTTATCTAGTAATGAAACTTTAATGCAAGTCTAAACTGACAAACTAACAAAGCAAGTAAACGGTTGTATTCAGGTTAAGAGAGGTCACCCGGATATGGTTCCCCCTAGACTGCAGTTAAGCCGGATTGCAATTACCAAGTTCAGTTTCTATGAAAATTATACTGCGGAAGGTTCTTAAACAGCCTGAAGTCTCGACTAAAGGTCTTCAGACCCTCTCAATTTGAGTCTCTAGCGGGCGACTAACCTCCACCGGAGTAAACAGATTGAGGCCCTACGAACAAAACCTCCAGTACCGAAGTGAATTCGGTACAGAATAGTGAGTTGGCTCCTCGACTAAAGTCACCAACTCCCTACCTTCAATCAAGGATGCTCTATTAACCTAGGCAGATATTCTCATTCTAGGTTAAAGCAGAAACAACAGGAATTTGATCAGGATTCATGCCATTCAATCAATCAAACCTCAATTGAATATAATCAAATCATAGAATCAGTACTTGGGTTCATACAATCAAACCTAACATACAAATCTAGGGTTCTCCATACCCAGATGAATGGGAGAACTACTCCATGGAGAAAGAAGCAAAAGCAGAATCAGACGCGGAATTCATACTGTGAAGGATGGATTCCTGCTCCTGGACGTTGATTGGCACTCCTCCAAGCTCAAGCCAAGCTCCAATGGTGATGAAGATCAAGCTAGGGCACTTGGAGACTCTTGTTTGTTGCTTTCTCTCTCTAGGAATCGCTCTGTCTCTCTCAAAACTCGAATCCCCTTCTGTTTTGGCTGAAATCTGCTTAAAAGGGCATCAGTGGCCAAAGCACGGTCGAGGGCACGGTCGTGCTTTGCTTCAGCCCGCCCGTGCTTTGGCTAGGGTTAATTACACGGCCATTGTGTTGGGAGAAACACGGGCGTGTGTGATGATGGACACGACCGTGCTTTGTCTAAGCCCTGCCCGTGTTTTTAGCCAATGTTTGCCAAACTCGAATTAGCTCTCGGCAGTAAAAGCACGGCCTCAGAACACGGTCGTGTAATGCTTTAGGTGTGCCCGTGTTTTGGCTCCAGCTTCACCGAATGACTTCCGAATGCCCCGAAACTCGTGCTTAGCCTTTCCTTTGACGCATGGGACCTGAAATATGACAAAGTAGCTCAACCCGGCGTAAAATAGGCCAAAAATACATGACTATGCCCCTCAAACGGATAAGAACTAGGGGCGTAAATATGTGCAATTACATCGTTATCAAATCCCCCCACCCTTAACCGTTTGCTTGTCCCCAAGCAAACCAAGTCAAACACAAGGTAAGCTCAAAACAGGGCATGTCATATCGGCACAAAACACGTGGATCATACTGGCTTTCTATCAGTAACACATGGACAACCTCAATGACAACCTAGACAACCACCACAGATGACATTCGAATGCAGTAAAATCGAGCAAAGGAAGAGTCTCCCTTCTGTTCACCAACCAACATAGACTTGACTCAACCACTTACTCAAAACAGTCACTTCATGCACAAAGCTCAAGATATCAGAATTAAGACCGTACAATCTAGGTCCTCACCGGGATAAAGAGTATAGAAAATAAGAGAAAATGAATTGCTCACTCTCGACCAGTGGGGTCAGGACAATCTGATGCGAAAAATGCGCATGCTTAATCTCTCAATCCCTAACGTCTCTTCACCATGAAGGCAACCTCTAAATGCTAGAGTTCACATATGGGGTGTCACCACTAACTAATCCGGAGGTCTTAGACACAGGTTCAGATGACTGGCTAGGGTCTTAGACATGGGGAAAAGGCCTTTTAGGTGGTGGAAGTATTCATACAGCACAAGGCTCCACATTTCCAAACCCAACAGACTCGCAGTCAATCAAACCAAAAACTTTCTTTCTGCTATTCTGCATTACTCAAATTCAAAGCACAAGAGCGAAGGAGGTTACATAAATGCTAGTATCTCTAAGCCAAACTGCTAAGAAATACTACTTAATGGGCATTACTCAGATTTTTGGTGGTGGCTCTCTTTTTCTTTCATTTTTTTCTTTGTTTTTCTTTCATTATTTTTCATTTCTTAAGAGAACCACCGCCTCTGCACATTTTCAAACACCTGCCCAACTTTTAAGCACTACCTCCAACCCTCACATTACATTTAGCAGAAACAGCAGAGAACATGTAAAAATCACTCTGTGGAACCTTCTAAAAGATGCAAAAGGGTGACTTTTCATTGAAGACCGAAAGAAAGGAAAAAAAACACACGGCTCAAAGGGGCTGACTAGGGGTATGACACACCAGGACAGTCAATTTGGTCGTGGGCTAATCCTATGCCTCCATCATCTTAGCTAATGACAACGTGAATGCTGCATATCATGGAAGAGGAAACTATCCCACAAGAAAGAAACGAGCAGGCTCAAATCTCACATGGCTACCTATATGCTCTATCTCTTGTTCTGATTCCCTGAACTAGATGCATAAATGACTGTCAAGAGCAAGTGATCAAACCAAGTCACATTTGGTGAGCAGACAGTTGAAAAACTGAACCCCTACACAATTCTACTACACATCTCAGTCATCACAAAAAGTTGTCTAAGTCACACTCAAGTTGTCATGTATCAAGTCAAAAGCCATTCAATTCACTAATCACATCCACAGTGCCAATACGATCAAACATCAAGCAAACAGCCGTGCTTGGAGCCCTCAAATCTCGAGATTTGGACAGTGGACTAGGCTCCAAGCACACAAACAGATCTAATGCATTCAAAAGAGAAACATCCCCCCCCCACACTTAAGATCGACATTGCTCTCAATGGAGAAGAGGGAAGGATAAGGGGAACGATGTTACCGGTATTCACGGACTGCGTGAGACTGGAAGCGGCCCGTCGAGTGAAGCGGACTAGAGAGGGACCAATCTGGAACAAAGCACAGCTAAAGGGGGACAGAAGAGCTAAAACATAACATGTTAGGTCCAATGGTCATCCCAATAATACATAATCCAAAATAAAAGAAAACAAACCGAAACCCAACCGGTTTACAATCCGACTCAAAACAAAAGAAAGAGATTAAAACCGTGGTGGGGTTGCCCCCCACAAGCGCTTCTTTACCGTCTTTTAGCTGGACGCCCATGGTGGATACTCAGGGAGGTGCAGGAACAGGTGCCTCCAAGAGCGGATCCATGTCGCTCTTGAGGTACAGCTTCAGGTTGTGGCCATGCACCCGACGGATGCGACCACCATCATCGGTCAACTCGACCTGGCCATCTGGCAAGATGCAGGCGAGTGAGTACCCGGACGGCCAGGGTGGTCGTGGTGCAGGGGGTGGGACCAGCTCATAGTAGTCTCCACCCTTCTTCCGTGCAGGCTTAGCAACCTGCTGCTTCGGCCGCCACTCCTCCTTGATCTTTTTGTGCGGAGGCGAGACTGGATGGAGTGGCGGCGAAGGAATGATAGGAGGGTCCTGCAAAATGAGAGGTGCAGAAGGATACACGACAGGCTCGTGTACCTGATCAGAAATGGCATGCACAGGTGTGACAGCAATCATAGCACAGTGATCGAATTCAGTCACAGAAAAAGTAGCCTGTTCATTCCCAGCAGGCAGGATCAGTTTACCATCATGCACATCAATAAGTGTCTTGGCGGTGGCAAGAAATGGTCTACCTAGAATCAAAGGCACATCCACATCCTCATGTATATCAAGAATAACAAAATCAACAGGTATGTGAATGCACCTACATTAACTAGCAGATCCTCTATGATCCCCCTAGGATGCACAATGGAACGATCAGCTAGCTGAATGCTCATCCTAGTAGGGCTAAGTTCACCTAGGTCTAGCTTTTTATAAAACTTATATGGCATGACATTTATGCTAGCGCCTAGGTCCGCCAAGGACTTGCCTACATGCATGCTGCCAATAGTAAGAGGGATAGTAAAACTCCCTGGATCCTTGCGCTTTTCGGGCAGCTTGTTCTGCAGGATAGCAGAACATTCCTCGCTCAGCAACACTGTCGAGAGATCCCCAAGTTTCTTCTTATTGGTGAGGAGATCTTTCATGAACTTCGCGTACTTGGGCATCTTCGACAGTGCCTCCACAAACGGTATGCTGATGTTGAGTTGCTTCAACATTGCCATAAAATTGGCAAACTCAGTCTCCAACTTGTCTTTGTGTAGGCGAGTGGGGAAGGGAAGCTGGGGTATATGCTCCTTAACCACTGGTTGTGGCTTGGGAGCAGGGGCTTCCTTCTCCACCCGCATTTCTGCATCGTCGGCTGGAAGTGCTGAACCAGGTAGTGGTTCCTCCTGTCTGGCCGGGACAGGATCAGCAGATATGGTCTTACCGCTCCTCGTAAAAATGGCATCCAGCTGCTGGTGCTGGTGAGGATCACGAGGATTCGGAATAGTGGTGGCAGGCAGAGTCCCCGGTGCCCTGGTAGTGTTTTGGCGGGCCAAGATACCCACCTGGTGCTGCAGATCTTGCAAAATGGCACCTTGGTTCCTCTGACCTGCCTCCAGTGAGGTTATGCTCTGGTCCAACCTCGCGACAATTGCCTGACTGCTAGTCATGAATGAAGCGAGAATATTTTCCAGCTTCGTTATCTGATTATCTGGAGCCGGAGCTGCTGCTGGCTCGGCAAACTGACGCTGGGGCTGCTGGAATGGTTGCCCCTGCCTAGGCTGGTAGGGCTGCTGCTGTGGGGCTGGCCCCTGTCTAGCCTGGAAAGGCTGCCTCTGCTGAAAACCACCAGCTGGTGCTGGGAACCCAGGTGGTTTAGTGGTGTTGCTGCTCCAAGCGAAATTGGGATGCTGGCGCCACCCCTCATTATATGTGTTGCTGTATGGGTCGAGGCGCCAAGCATTGGCGATGAAGTCCAACTGCTCTTGGGGAGTAGTAGACTCCCTCATAGCCTGGCAGTCCTCCACTAGGTGATTTGAGCTCTCACACCACTGACATTGAGCTACTGGAGGTGTAGCCAAAACTCTGCTCGGAATAAGACTGTTGGGCTGCTTCAATGTCTGCACTAACTCAGCTACCTGCTGCTCAAGCCCGGATCTGGTCTCCATGCATGCACACCACGGTCCCGGGAATGTCTGCCTCTGGTGCTCTACCCCCAAGAATGATCTCTGGCAGCCAAGGTATTGATCATCTGGTTCAGCTCGGGTGGAGTCTTAGTAAGAATATCCCCTCCTGGGCATAGAGACTCAATCACCCTCTGGCTGTCCGGAGGGAGAGCACTGTAGAAGTTCCCCACTGTGAATGCATCACTGAAGCCATGATGGGGACAATGCCAGAAATATCCCATGTACCGCTCCCATGCATTACGAAGTGACTCATCTGGCTCTTGGCAGAAGTGAGTGATCTCCAGCTAGATCTCTGTAGTCTTCGATGCCGGATAGTACCTGTGCACGAACTTGTCAGCCAGATCGTCCCAAGAGGTGATGGACAATGGGGGCTGGGTCTCCAACCACCTCTTAGCATTCCCCGCCAGATAATGGGGGAAAAGGTGAAGGCGGATTGCATCATCAGGGAGACCATTTAGCTTGAACCCGTTCGTCAGCTCAGAAAACGGGAAAGATGCACCCTGGCCTCCTCATCCTTCAAGCCATTGAACTGGATAGAGGATATAATGAGCTGAATCCAGCATGGCTTGATCTCGAAGTTGTTTGCTGGGATAGGCGGGTAGAGGATGACCGGGCGGATGTCAGCAATCCGTGGAGTGTAGTAGTACTCCAAGGTGGGACCCGTCGGCGGTGGATGATGATGAACCCCATGATCCTGGGGTGTGGGGTTGTTCCCCAGGACCTGATTCACCGGGGGAGCCTGCTGAGGATTCTGCACTCTTCCTCAAAATCGCTGCTCAGGTGGCCGTCTATGCGCTCTTCCGTAGCCAGTCTAGCTCGTTGTTGTCTCCTGAGTTGGCGACAAGTGCGGTCAATCTCTGATTCAACGGCAGTAAACCTCCCGACTGGCTACTGGTCATGCACTACCTGCACACACTCAAGCAAACAAACCCGTGAAGGCACAAGTGGGACAAAGCAAACAAAGCGAAAAGAAAAGCTAAATTAACAGAAATCACTTTTCTTCAACAACCTAGCCGTCCCCGGCAACGACGCCAAAAACTTGACTCACTTCTACGGTCACTCCAGGAATTGGCCAAGTGAAACCACTTCCTAAAGCGTAGTATAGCGGGTTTGGGTTTAAATGTCAACCCGGGTCCTAGATTTGATGACTACTCAGTGAATTCTTGTTATCTAGCAATGAAACTTTAATGCAAGTCTAAACTGACAAACTAACAAAGCAAGTAAATGGTTGTATTCAGGTTAAGAGAGGTCACCCGGATATGGTTCCCCCTAGACTGCAGTTAAGCCGGATTGCAATTACCAAGTTCAGTTTCTATGAAAGTTATACTGCGGAAGGTTCTTAAACAGCCTGAAGTCTCGACTAAAGGTCTTCAGACCCTCTCAATCTGAGTCTCTAGCGGGCGACTAACCTCCACCGGAGTAAACAGATTGAGGCCCTACGAACAAAACCTCCATTACCGAAGTGAATTCGGTACATAATAGTGAGTTGGCTCCTTGACTAAAGTCACCAACTCCCTACCTTCAATCAAGGATGCTCTATCAACCTAGGCAGATATTCTCATTCTAGGTTAAAGCAGAAACAACAGGAATTTGATCAGGATTCATGCCATTCAATCAATCAAACCTCAATTGAATATAATCAAATCATAGAATCAGTACTTGGGTTCATACAATCAAACCTAACATACAAATCTAGGGTTCTCCATACCCAGATGAATGGGAGAACTACTCCATGGAGAAAGAAGCAAAAGCAGAATCAGACGCGGAATTCATACTGTGAAGGATGGATTCCTGCTCCTGGACGTTGATTGGCACTCCTCCAAGCTCAAGCCAAGCTCCAATGGTGATGAAGATCAAGCTAGGGCACTTGGAGACTCTTGTTCGTCGCTTTCTCTCTCTAGGAATCGCTCTGTCTCTCTCAAAACTCGAATGCCCTTCTGTTTTGGCTGAAATCTGCTTAAAAGGGCATCAGTGGCCAAAGCACGGTCGAGGGCACGGTCGTGCTTTGCTTCAGCCCGCCCGTGCTTTGGCTAGGGTTAATTACACGGCCATTGTGTTGGGAGAAACACGGGCGTGTGTGATGATGGACACGGCCGTGCTTGTGGTGGCCACGGCCGTGCTTTGTCTAAGCCCTGCCCGTGTTTTTAGCCAATGTTTGCCAAACTCGAATTAGCTCTCGGCAGTAAAAGCACGGCCTCAGAACACGGTCGTGTAATGCTTTAGGTGTGCCCGTGTTTTGGCTCCAGCTTCACCGAATGACTTCCGAATGCCCCGAAACTCGTGCTTAGCCTTTCCTTTGACGCCTGGGACCTGAAATATGACAAAGTAGCACAACCCGGCGTAAAATAGGCAAAAAATACACGACTATGCCCCTCAAACGGATAAGAACTAGGGGCGCAAATATGTGCAATTACATCGTTATCAAATGGTCACATAAATTCTAAATGATTTTCACATCTCAATATGAAATGGTCTAATCGGACCTGCCAACCTACCAAGTTATCTTTTTTCATAAACTTCTGGTTTGCACTTTCATGTGTAATGGTATCCATGTAATACATATTTCTGATGCAAATATTAGTTTCACTATTTTCTTGATAAGATATTCATTTATGCGAATATACTTTTAATTGGGTAATGCATCATCAATAGGTAGGTTGGTTCCTTCAAGCCACAAAACATTAGCTCTTTTAGAGCTTTACCAGATTTTGTACCATAATTCGCCCTTCCGGGGACTTATGATTTGATGCATTCTTAATAAATGATTACAAAAGTAATAATAGCATCTATCATTGTTTAAAAAGTAACAACCATATAGTATTATTTGGAATAAAATTCTTTATTAGCTTTTTCATCTTTGCATCATCCAAGGAAACAATTTCTTAGAACTAAATAAGAAACCAAAATTAGATTTAAAAAAAAAAAGATATTTCTCAAATCTTTTAGTAAGTGAAGAAATTGCTTGATCCACTACATATAAGAAATAATTAACACTAATGATTCCTCCCTAGACAAAGATGCATTACTGGATGTATTTTAAGAAACTTCATCAAAATGCCTCTTTCTTCTAATTTCACGTCTTTGAGGAAAATCGGAACACATCCATTGTAGTGCAAACTTCCTTTGCTTGCTCTCAAGACTTTTGAAAACAATCTTCTCTATATTTTTTGAAAAATTAAATCAATCAATCTATTTTCATAATAGCCTCATTAATAAGCATATCTTTTTTTTAACTTAGGTAGCTATTTAATAGATAGGGAATTACAGAGAGTTGAAAAATAAATAACGGAAATCAGCCAAATGCCGATTAGCCGATGCAAGAGCCGTTTTTGCCACGCAATGGGTAGCCCTGTTAGTCCTACGAGGGGAGAAAACAAAACGAATAAACGTGAACGAAGACTTCAGCGCCCGAACCTCCTCAAGGATTGCTCCACCGCGATCATGCTCAATGATATTCTCCGTTACTCGTCGAATCACCAATTCGAATCACCACAAAAACAAATAGAAACAATGCCGCGGGTTAAGCACCAATCCATTGCATCTCGTAACGCTAGGAGCTCCGTTAAAAAGGGATCAAATATACCTTCATAATACTTGCCACAGGCGTAAATGGGTGACATGCTTCTGAGAACCCAACAAAGCATATGCCGCCTCCCTCTCCATGGCGAGTTGCGCCATCAAAGTGGATCAACACACCCCCTACCGGACAGGATGGAGAAGGCGGAACAGGTCTCGGGCGGCCATGAGGAGTCCCTCCACGCGAGCTGGAGTTAGTTGTTGTTGTCCATTCATCCCGCTGTTGTAGAAATTGCCGAACTAAAGGGCCTGGGAGATACTGCACACGACCATAGCAAGACCAACAACGGGCCTTCCATATTCGCCAAGTAAGGAACACCAACTCCGCCATTTCCAATTTGCTCAGTTGCAATGAGTTAAAGATATGGGCCCATGCCAAGTCGGGAGACATGTTAACTACTATCTGCCGAACCTGGTCATGTCCAGCGAGATACCAAATCTCTTTGGCCACCCTGCAGTCAAATAAACAGTGACCAATAGTTTTGACTCCCCCAGAACAAACAGGACAAGAGCTTGAATCACTTAAGGATTACGACTGCAACACATCCAAACAAGGAAGAAACCCCCGGATAACCCACCACAAAAAGAATTTTAACTTGGGGGGAACAGGCAAACTCCACAGAATTTTCCAAAAACGGGTATCGAGGTGAGGGTGAGGTTGTTGAACATCTCCGAGCACTCGTCCGAAAGCAGGTGGTATCCCGTCTTTACCGTATACAGACCTGAGTCAGAGCAATGCCATATTAACTTGTCAGGACGAGGAGTAGCAGGTAAAGGAATAGACAATATCAGTTTAACACAATTAGAAGTGAACAAAGTAGTAATCAACTCGTTATTCCAAGTCTGAGAAATCGGATGAATAAGTGAGGCCACAAACAGATTGCCCACCTGAACTCCAGGCAGCAGGGAAGGAGAGGAAGGGGGAGAAGAAGGTAGCCATCTGTCCTCCAAAATGCGTATGGTTGTATGGTTGTACCACACCCGACCTGCCAACGCAGTCCCTTCAGCAAGAGCTTACAACCTTCTAGAACCCCTTGCCACACCCAAGAGGGACGAGTCCCTGACGTTGCAATAAGGAAGTTGCAATGGGGATGGTATCTGGCCTTTTAAATCCGAGCAAGAGTCGATTGGGGAGACATAAGGATCTTCCAACCTTGTTTGGCTAGCATGGCAATGTTGAATAGATCGAAGTCCCGAAATCCAAGCCCTCTACGAAATTTACTAACACAAAATGCTGGCCATGCTATCCAATGGATCCCTTTCTCCTTGTCTTGACTCGCCCACCAGAATTTAGAGAGTTGACCATTCATTCTTCGACAGGAAGTGGCTGGTAACCGAAAAGACATCATCGCATACACAGGTGTAGCAGATCCTTTGCTGCTAGCAAGAGAGATTTGGATTTCGAGCCCTGAATGCATTTAGTGAGGGCCTCCTCTATGAACCGAAAAGTCTGAACTTGGACCTTTGGATCTGAGCCGGTAACCCAAGGTATTTGTCCAATTCTCCAATTGAATCGACACCCAAAGTGGCTACCAATGCAACACCTTCCTAGGCGGAAACATTAGTACTAAAGCATACCTTGGACTTCTGGAGATTAATTTTCTGCCCACTAGTCGCCTCATAAAGGTTAAACAAATGCAGAAGCTGGTTGCACTTCGAGGAAGAAGCTCTCAGAAACAAATAAGTATCGTCAGCAAAAAAATAAGTATGAAGTAACTGGAGCAAAGCGGTGGATTTTAAGGCCATGTAGTTGCTTGGCAGCAAGAACATTAGAGATCATAGTGGAAAAAGCTTCTGTATAAAGAGCAAATAGCAAAGGGGATAGAGGATCACCTTGACGGATGCCTCGTTCTGGTCGGAAGTAGCCATGTATGTTGCCATTGAGAATCAAACAGAAGGAAACGGTCGTGACACAAGCCTTGACTATCTTGATCCAGTCCAACGCAAAGCCCAGCGACTCCAAAACAGCAAATAGGAAGCCCCATTCAATCCGATCATATGCTTTTTCCATGTCTAGCTTCAGGGCCATCCATTTGTCCCAACCTTCCGACTTCGTCTTGAGAAAGTGCATTACTTCATGGGAAATGAGGATATTATCGGAGATGTCCTACCCTTTGACAAACCCATTCTGGCAATCACTCACAACCGAAGGGAGCACCTGACTCAATCGGGAAGATAACACCTTGGATATGACCTTATAAAAGACCTGACATAGGCCTATTGGTCTCATCTGTCTCATGGAATCTGCATTGGGGATCTTAGGAATCAGTGTGATCAGTGTATGATTAAAATTATGAAGAAGCCTACCCGACCTGGGACAAGGCTGCCACACAAACCGAATTACCAACAATTTCCCAATATGCTTGATAGAAAGCTGCTGTAAATCCGTCGGATCCCGGAGCTTGGGATGCCCCGATGCTGAACACTGCTTGTTTAATCTCATCCCGGGAAAAGGGAGAAGTTAGCAGGAAATTATGATTCGAGCTTACCCTTCTCGGTAGGCTAGGGCTGTCACTAGGAAGTGAAAAGGGTTCCCCTTAGATGAAAATAGATTTTTAAAATTAGAAACAGAGACATTACCCTTGGCTGTTTCCTCAACATGGATTCCACCTGCTTCATCCCGAAGTAGTTCGATCTGATTGTGTCTTCGCCGTTGAGCTGCAGTGGCGTGGAAGTAGCCCGTGTTGGCATCACCATAGTGTAGCCAATTATTCTCTGACTTCTGCTTCCAGTATACTTCTTCCTGCCGATACGCGACAGTCAGTTGAGCTTCTAAACCTTCTATGATAGTCCGGGCTAAAGCAGATCGGTCCCTTTCAGCCTCGATAGCTTGACGAAGTTCTCGAATCTGCCTTGCTGAGTTAGTAGTGCCATGGTACGCCCAAGCAACAAACTGATGGCGAGCTGATTTCAACATGGAGAAAAGTCGAAATTGAGGTGTGCCCGCAACAACTTCTTGCCAGGCGTGCAGAACTATGTTCTTGGCCACATCAAGGGGAGTCCATCTGTCATCAAACAGGAACCAGGGTTTACCTTTACCCCAGCCAGGGACTAACTGTAGGAGAAGCATCCTGTGATCTGATCTAAGGTCAGTCAAATGAGAGACCTGCACGTTTGGCCAAGAATGTAAAATTAGTTCGGATCCTAAACCGCGATCAAGACGTGCAAGAATATGGGTAGAGAGGCCCTGCCGATTTGACCAAGTGAAGGGGGGACCTCTGAAACCCAAATCAAAAAGCCCTGCAGTATCAATGAATGAATGAAAATGATCCATGCTAGCAAAAGAAGGTGGGCGTCCCCCCTGTTTCTCATATGCAAAGAGAATGCAATTAAAATCACCAAGAACAAGAGTGGGTAGCGAACACAACGAGATCAAATTGACTAGGTCATTAAATTGGGAGATGCGAGTATTTACATCGTAGTTTAGATGGACAAAGAAGATATCAATACTACCCCAAACTAGATGTTGAATCTCTACATGAATAAAGAATGCAGCTTCTCCTACCACACGACACTGAATGTTAGGTGCATTGGCCAAAGCTAGACCGACAGCCCTTCCTACAGGAGACACACAACTAATGACTACATAGCCTAACCGATTAAGTTTCTTATGTACAAAGTCATCATCCCGCTTCATTTCACTTAAAACATATAATCGAGGGCGAGAAATGACAAATGGCTCCAAAGAGCGAGGGAATTTTCCGGGTAGAGCCAAGTCCCCGACAATTCTAGGCGAGGATGTTCATTTATCACGTTGGGACCAGTCTGGGCTGGTTGCCACCACCACATCATTGTTATTGATATCCTGTCCTAGGGGGCTGTACTCAAGTTTCTGCTTCTTGGTTTCAGGGATGTGCAGCACAGGGTCAGCCGTAGCTTGCCTTCCACGGGCAGACTTAGTTCGACGGTCGCTGCGTCGACAGCAGAAGAAGTCCCCAGACTTGTAGCAGGAACAAGGCTGGAGGTGCCTTGTCCTATTTGGGGAATCGACTCCCTCTCTTTGCGAACCCAGGTCAGATGGCGACGACCAAGCAAGTTCCTCTCATTCACCTTGCGAGCAGCAGGCGGTGGGTACTTCCCAGAATGGAAGATAGTGGGGAACTCTCGACATTTGTTCAGCCACATCTGGGGAAATTGCCACCCATGGCGCCAGATTGATCATGAATTTCGCCAAGATCCATGGCGCCATTCTCAGAACCCTGTTCAAATCCCCCTCATTGGGGAAGAAAAATTGTAGTAACTCTTCAGCTGAAGGGAGAATAGAGACTGGCCCGTCGTAGTCCCAGAGACCCCTTAGGGTCGTAAGCAGATGGCGAATCGGAGGGGATGGCCCAATTATTTTGCCCAGCAGAGATAGAGCATTCCGCTCTCCCCCGGGCGCGACATCGTCCTCGCCAAATAGCAGCACATTCCCCGCAGCCATGGATCTGGCAAATCCGAATCGGTATTTACAAAGCGGTGCCTCAACGAAAAGAGAAAACTGGGAAAGGAGCGAGATGACCAGAGGTGAAGAGGCTCCAGGAAGGGCTTAAATAGCCCCATGGAGTCGACGACCGATTCCGGCGGCCCACGACGGCCAACGTGCTAGTTACGGCGATTCGCACTCTGGCGATGTCCTCGCTCCCACTCGTCACGATGAAGCGGAATTGGGAGAGGATGTTTGTTTTTTTTCTTTTTTCTTTTGAGACCTCCTCTAACGCTTTTCACATTAATAACCATATCTTTGGACTGTAACTATTTACTAACCAAATTTGTTGAATGCAATATTTCATACCAAATAACTAATGAAACAATTAGGGATGGCAATGGGTCGGGTTGGGTCGGGTTTTGCCAAACCCAAACCCAAATTCATGGGTTTATCTGTGAAAAAAACCCGGGGTAAAACCCACTGGGTTTGAAAAACTCAAATCTAACCCAACCCGCTGGGTATCCGTGGGTTCATGGGTACCCACAGGTTTTTGTCGTAAAAAATTTACAGTAACAAGTTCCTATCAAAATTAAAGTCAAATATCAATCTCTCAATACAAATTATCCATATATAAAACACTATTCTAGAAAATTCAAGGAAATCACAAATTAACTATACAAATTGTTCAACACCAATCTAGAAAACTCGATAAAATTGAAGCAAATCACAAATTATCCATAAATAACATGATTAATTGAAAGCTTCTTCCTTTCAATTAAGTTTCTTCACTCTCCACTCGATGACATCAACTTCATTCTACACAATTAGAAAGAAAAAATTAGACATGTCTCCACAAACATAAATAAGATTAGTTGTTTAGAATATTAGATATACCGAGAGAATTTACTATATGAGTGTGGACAGGTACCCATGGGTCGGGTTTACCTAAACCCAAACCCAACCCAACCCGGTGAATAGTGAACGGGTTTAAACCCAAACCTGGCCCAAAACCCGTCAACACGGATTTTACCCGCGTTGACCGGATTGGGTCGGGTAGGTACCCGTGGGTTTGGGTTTTGTTGCCATCCCTAGAAACAATAAACTCAAAATTACCAAGTTCATTTTGTGCTAACGATTTAGCTTCACTTCTAATTCTCTAATCGCCATCAAGATCGGCTATTTGAAGTAAGGTTTCTTTCACTTCTGACATTTGAAACCTAATTGTTTTTACACTTTCAACACGGTCTCCCAACGAGTAGATTATATTGGTTTCAAAATCAAATGTTTAACATTTCTTTTTTCAAAATAACCCATCTTTTATTGACATTTGAAAATATCGTATAAATTTATGAAAAATTTCAAAAAAAATTCTAACTTTACCACACGAATTAGCCATATCATATAATGTCAAATTAAGAATATGAGAAGCACGTGATGTGGAGAGACGAGGAAACTCAACCACTGGGGTTTTAATCTTGACTATAAAATAGATAAGAACAATAAGTCCTCAAAAAGCGTTAGATCATACAGCAGAAACCCAAATGTCCCCATGGACAAGAATGGTTTAAGCTTTAAAGAAAGATGAGACTAAGTGACAGATGCCTCTTCTTCTCATTTAACAGCACCCATGACAGGATTTTAGATTTGAACATAGACCACAATGTCAATTATGCAGCATGTACAATTTGCAAGGAATGCATATATACCAGAATTGATTATGGGTACAAGATGGCATAACGTGCTACTAGTTGTAACTCTTCAATCAACGCACAGTTGGAATCTTAGGTACAACTTGGTGGGTTTAGACATTTATATACAGCAGATGCAGGCTGCTTATACGCAGGTATACTGTTGATATCGACAAATCGAACTTCCCCAGGCTCAAAAGAGAGTTCATGATGCCTGCAACATAACGTGGTAGTGCTATTAATCAATAAAATCTAGTTGACTGCTATTTGTTCGAGAACTACCATTCCAAAAGGTGATGAAAGAAAAAGAAACTGAATGCAGTTGGTACCTTCGAAGGTCAAGGCCAACTAAACCAGCTTGCAAGACTGTTAAATTGTCAGAATCGGGAGACACAATTATGACTGTCTCTCCAGAATACTGGGTCTCCAGAATCGACATGAGTTGAGTGACGCGAACAAACACATCCTCGACACTCTCACTCGGTGTTCCATCGTCTATCGGAGGAGGCTTGTTTCTTGGGGAAACAGTATCTGATGCATACACCTGCGGACATTAAACCCATATGAGAGTTCAGAGTAGGGTCCCGAAAGCCATTCAGTGAACACACTACACATGAGTTTCCCCTCAATATCTTTGGAATTGACAAAGTTCATTAATGCACATCTTACCTCAGAGACAACTTCCAAGCTCCTGCCTTCATAACCTCCCAACCCACGAGCATCCAAGAAGCTATACTCAGGAACTATATAACTGCAACCCAAAATTCATTCATTCCTTCTGAATTCAAGAGTCACTCCTATCCTAATCACCCAAAACTCAATTGTGCGTTACCTCCTACTGATTCCATTAACTGCAGCTATGACTTCAGCGGCCTGGTAGGCCCTCTGGGTAATAGACGGCCAAATCCAGCAGCCATCGTCACAAGCTCCCATGGCCTTGAGTTTCAGAGCAGCTTTCACAGTCTGTTTTTTCCCCTTGTCCGAAAGACCGTTATCGACGGATGTTTTGGCAACAGGATTCGTGTTGATTATCCCCATGTCCTCATATTCAGATTCCCCAGCTCTTACCAAGTAGTATCTGTTCCAATCGCAACACCCAGTTAACGCATTTATGGGAAGAGAGAGATGAATTAAAGAATTTAACGTAAGGGGATTATATTTACGAGACAGGAAGCACCGATTGATGAGACGAAACGGTGGCATCTGGAAGAGGCCGCGGGCTTCGGCGATTTCCGCGGGAAGAGTCAGGGTTATCGCCGCGGCAGAGAGGGAGACCGCCGCATGAAGGAGGCGACGCCGATTTGTGGGCTCAAGTGGGAATGGGGAGTTCGTTGCGGAGATAGGTTTTACGGCGGCAGCGTCGGATGAGGGGGACGCCGGCACACCCGTGACTCTGGTTGTGACTGTTAGCATTTTGGCGGTTGGGCTATGGGAGGTTCCTTCCTGTCGTCCAAATCATTCCAATGTATCCAGTAGGCAGCGGGGCAATTTTTTTTTTCTGTGGCCATAGATATCAAAGGAATCGGCCCTTCTAAAAGCCGGGCCAAATATCTCTAAAAACTTGGCTATTGAAAAGCCAAAAAGTACTTTTGTGTAACATAAAAGCAGAAGCTCCGATTTGGAGCTTCTACGAAAATTTATTTTGAAAATACAAGATTATCCTTGTCATATTTTAATTTTATTTCAGAAAATATAATTTTTCATAATTTATATCATTTTAAAAATAAAATAAATTATAAAATCATATTATTTAGTATAAAAGAAATCTAACAAGATCCACTTTGACTATTTTTTATTGTTTAGAATTTTTATTCATATTTTATATTATAAGTCCTTTATAGTCATTTTACACAACCTCTTGTATTAAAAAGCACTTCTAATAGTTTTACAGCTAAACACTCAACTGTTTTTTTTTTAAAGTACTTATCTAAAAGCTCCAGCCAAAAGCTGCTTCTGCAAAAGCTACAGCAGGGCCAAACTAAGCTTACATTACGCTGGGATAAGTTTAGGGTTTTCTTCCTAATTCCACTAGAAAGTCCAAACTATTCTAAAAGTGCAATTTGTGTTATAAATTATTCAATATGACAAGTCTGGCACAAACTATGAGGAATTTTACAATGCTATATAGCATTGGTGCTATAACTTTTGTCTTTATGGTACAACTTGAAGTTGTACATTTAACGTTATGGTACAACTTTAGATTGTACTTATACTCTTTTGTACAAATTCTTTTATGGTACAACTTAAACTTGTACCTTCATGTGATGGTACAACTTTAAGTTATAAAGTTGTACCATAACATAACGATACAAATTCTTTTATAGTACAACCTTAATTTATACATTTAACATTATGATACAAATTTAAGTTGTACATTAAAGAACCAATACTTTATAGCATCGTATAAGTGATCCACAAACTATATGTGTTTCGTGAAATTTATGTCATAAACTTATTCAATATGACAAATCTGGCATAAACGACATAGAAGCTGACTAGATTTTTTTATAAATACTAACAGTCTACGCCGGTCAAGATTAACGAAAAAAATAGTTCGTACCAGATTTGTCATATTGAATAGTTTAGGACACAAGTGACATTTTTGACTAGTTTGGGCTTTCTAGTGGAATTAGCCCTATTTTGTATGAATAATTTTGCATCTCTATTCCAATAAAACTAGCATTCGGCTCTGTCCGTTGGCCGGTACAGTATATAACTTGAATGTGTATTGTATTATGTATCGAGAAAGTTCTGACTATACGGATGATTTTGACTTCTCATAAATTTGTTGTACCGTTGTGAAACCACTTGATTACCCGTCTAAAGTGGAATCTCTGGATGCTATGCCATCCCACTTCACTTCAAAAACCTGGAGTAGATTTGTTTGGCGGTTTTCCCAAAAACCACTCACAAAGCCTATATCAAGTAATTTTCTTAGTATTGTGTGTTTCTCTTATTCCACAATGCTCATCTTAGTAAAAACATCCCACTGAAGAATTACGCAGGTTGGAGGGCTTCTTGTTTTCGATATAAAGCTTTTCGCAATGCACATCATAGTAAAACCACCATACTATTAAAGCTCAATAAAGAACAACTGAAATTTATAAGTAGCTATCTTAAGAATCATGCTACTTTAAGCCAACAAACTAATCATGACAGCCAAGCTTCTAGTAGGCTGCCGCTGCACAATCTAAAAGTTTAAATATTGTAACAACAATGAACAAACCATTCACATACATCCCAGTCTGGAAAACAAAATACATATAAGCTTCACAATCTGGCCCTTCACTGCACAAAGCTTGTAGCAATACTATTTCACTTCCTTGGGGTCACAGTTGTTCCATGTTTCCTTTTCTGTCCTGTAAAGATTGTCCCTCGAAGAACCTCAGGAGTTGGCTTAGTCTTGTTGGTTTGCTCAAAGACCGGAGCTCCACTTGTGTGGAGTTGACTTCCTGTCTCACTCAATTGATACAATCATAATAGAGAAATAAGATAAAATGAAATGATGATATTAACCTGCTACACTCTTCTGCTATATGAATAGTGATATATTCATCACTTACCCAATTGGATCATGCTCCACACTAACCATTCAGATTGAGGATTCAGGAAGTTAAATTGAGTAAGTTTGACCTGTAATTTCAGTCTCATGTTCACAACTTGCTGGATTTGTGGAGGAATGAGGTGTTTCTTTCTCTAATTTGTTTGGAATGATGCATCAACCATAACCCAAAGAAACGCAGACCACTACGCTCCAAATTGCAAAATAAGCTTCACCATAACCTTCTTGCAAATAGAGTTTGACTCTAAAGCCAATATGGAATCAAACTGAAAATGTCATGCTTCTACATGCCTATTCCTCCAAATCAAGCAATCTCATGATTCCTATAACATCGAAACAACAAAATTGCAGACTGTAGTTTGTAGGAAAACAAAATAATGTTAGCAGCTTACTTGCCTGAGTGCTTCAGGGGGTCTTGGCTTGATTTTCGTTTAATGAAATTTCAGCATGGATTTCTGGGGAAATGTCATTATGCAATAAACAAAGCATATTAGAGAAGCGGGATATAAAGAACTGATTCATAAAAGAAGAGATCGATGTATGAACACAGGCAGGATAAAAATCCTACTACATAAAGATAAGCTTCATGTATCCTCATATGGAAACATGATTATTATGAGTTCCATTAACAATCTCATCTAAGAATACCAACACATCCACAAACTTCCTATCACTAAATAAGCCTAGCTTTAGGGACAACTTTGGAGGAACCATAAATGAATATGATGCTCTTATTGTGAACAAATTGACAGAGAAGCCAGAAAGGGTCAAGAATCACATAATCACCAAAAGAGTGGAGATGTTCGTTTGGGCTTTTAAATTGAGAAGTTCAATCAGAATGATACCCGGGATGATCTAATGAGGGCCATTCTCGAAGAGGTCGTCCAGTGTTTCGCGATTCACAGTGGGCTTAGTGTGCGATTTGTAGGTCGGCGTAGCCATAGGGTACCCCTTTCATTGTGCCCGACTATGAGTCGTTTCTTTAATTTTCGGACCTAGCTAAATTCCAGGATGTAACTAAACTACATATTTTTTCTAATCCATATACAATTATCTTTTGTAAAATTTTTTTTTCTTCTGTAAAAGCAGCCACAAGCAACATCCTTGCTGGGTAAGTTAGCAGGACAAAACCGACAAAAAATCAGCCAACACTTCACAACCACTACAGAGCCTAGAGCAAATTAAAATTAGCGAGCTCTCCATACATGACTAATCAGGCCACTCCAAATGAACCTCCTTGTTGCCACCAATTTCAGGAATTGTATAAATGAGGGATTTAGCTCAACTTCCTCATTTAAAATCCATATGATTTAAACATAGGATTTAAACCAACCCACTTGTTTGGTTATGGGCCATAGGAGTGGCCAATAGGATGGGATGGGATACCCTGTTTGGAGAGCAAAGTCCATCCCATGTTCCAAACCCATCAGGGTTAACGGGTACCTATTACCCATACGGGACGGATAATGGGTACCCAAACTACCCATACATACTTGTCCAATTAAAATGTTCGCCAACGAACTGCCGGTGAATGTGTTGTCTCCTGTTATGATTTTAAGAGATCATTACATATCTACTGGTCAATGCTATATTTTGTTAATGATCTTTTAAGCCGCAGTCTCAACAAGGATTGTTCCTTTCTTTTAGGCTAGTGGAAGAAGCTGACTATAGAAACGCTAAGGAATTGTTTGGTTCAAAGTCCAGCACCAATGAAAAGAACATTGATAATTTCATCCCCATATCCGAAAGTGACTTCTTGGAGTATGCAGAGCTCATTTCTCAAAGGCTCCGCCTGTATAAAGTGTGTTGATTTATAGCTTATTTATTTATTTATTTATTTATTTATTTATTTATTTGAAGGATAGATCCTTTTATTTTTGTGGGGTGCAAAAGGGAGGCCGCGTTTACTCAGGTTGGGTGATTGGGGCTGGGTTATATGATTTTTGTCAACGGGTATTATGGGTACTCGTATTATCCAAATAGGTAGTAACTTGTAACCTATGGGTACTTGTTGTAGAAAGCATTGATTCCAAATCTCATCCTGTTAAAAAAATGTGTATTTCGGTACCCGTAACCCTAAAAAAAGGAGAACAAGTATAGGTATTTCCAAATACGTGTTTCCTGTTTCTCACCCCTAACGGGCCAGGTATTGTTTAATAAGATTTTTAATTTTTAATGGCAAATTTGAAAATATCCCTTATCTACTTTATTATTGTTATTAAACATGGACTTATCTACTTCATGGACACACAAAAAGTCATACCCTTTGTTTTTCATTGTGTGTCTTCTTCCTTCTTATTCATCTGCTGCTGCCGCTCATCCACTCACCTGCAAAGCTGCCACGCGAGCTATCATCCAACACCGACTCACACAAAACACCACACTAGAAATCCCCTCTGGAGCCCAAGTTTTTAAATTATAAGGGGGGGGGGTGCAACATAGGGCAAGTAAGTTTTAATTATCAACCAGGGCCGGTCCATGTACCCCTACTTCAATCGCTTAGGTTGTTATCTAGCAAGCAACTTTTGGGTTTAGAACTAACGGAACTACAAACTAAACAAGCAAAGAAAAGTAAATAAAGGAAAATTCTAACTAAGAGAGCTTCACCCACGAGTTGCTTCCCCCTAACTAGCTACCATGACGCGTTGGATTGAATGGAGTCGTGTGGTGTAGGTGGTTGTGAACCACGAGGGTGAGCAACTAGCGATCGATTTGTCTCGGAATCAATTCACTAGCGATCGATTTGTCACGGAATCGATCCACTGACGACGTCTAGGAGAACCGCTAGGAGGAGCAACTAGTGATCCATTTGTCACGGGATGGATTCAATAGAGATCGATTTGTCACTGAATCGATCCTCTCACTCAGTCTCTAGGGGTTGCCTAGGTCTCTCCCTCAAACCGGAGTTTGAGCGACTTAATGACGACCAACTTAGATGCAAACTTGAGTAAAGGGGGATGTTCATCTCTAACCTAGATAGTAGGCACAAAGTGCCCAGGAAAACCAAACTTGTCAAGCCTACATAAAAAGGTGTGGTTTTCCTCTAATCTAGGTTAGGCAAGCACAAAAGATTTGGAAAGCACAACTAAGCACAATCACCATGAAACACCTCTAATACTCAAATTGATGCAGACCCGTACAAAATCATTCTTTCTAAACAAGTAATTACAAAGTATTAGTTAGGGATCTACAACACTCAAGAGAACAGAGTGAGTTTCTAGAGAGCGAAGTGAGGGATTACAAATTTGAGCTCAAGATCTTCTTCTTCTTCTATGCTTAAATCCTTGTCTTCAAGATCCACCCAAGCCTCCAATGATGCTCCAAGATCACTCTAGCACTCTCTCTCTATCACTAGAACTCCCCTTTGGTGTTTTTGGGCAAACCCAAAGAGGGTATTGAATTTCTCTCCAGAAACCAGCTCTCTCTTTCTCTCTCCCCGCTGTTGTCTTCCTATTTGCCCAAAAGGGACCAGTTCACGGACGCGTTGGCCAGTTCACGGCCGTGAACACCTAAACGCGTATGTGAAATCAGTGTCGTGTCCAAAACGCACCACTTCACTTCTATTGTTCACGGCCATTGGCCCCAGTTCACGGTCTTAGCGAGCGTAAACTCCCTTGGCGTCACTAACCTCCGAAACTTCGTTGGACTGCTCGATGTTCACGGTTTGTGGCTCTAGTTCATTGTCTATCGTGAACTCCCTTGTTTGACCACGAACTGCGGCTGCTTTCTGGACGCCCGCACGTCACTGTTACGGGGCAATTGTCACGGACTTCGGACTTTTCTTCAGTTTTTGCGCTTTTTGACTTCCAATTACCCCAAAATTCGACCCTGACCCTTCCACATGTGCTAAGACCTAAAATGTATCAAAACAAGCACAAGCTAGCATGAAATATGTCGAGGAATGATGAAATACTAAGCTAAACGAATAAGAAACGAGGGGTAAAATGTGTACATTTGGGTCCGAATCAAACACCGCCTATGAGAAACCTGACGGAAAAGTTAGGGTTACCATTCTGGCTGTGTTGCGGACTAGATCGGTCGCTTTAAAAAATTTACGACACTGCCTCATATATCGCTCAATAGACTATCAGTCAGTCGCCTCCAGAATAAAACAACCACTTCTTTGGTTTGCTTGGGGGGTTTTTGCTAAAATTGGTGTTATTTGAATCTCACTCTCTCTTGTATTTCTGGTCTTCGAATTGTTTTTAAAGGATCCGGGGAATGCTCTATTTATAGGAGCAAAAACACAGAATATTTTATTTTCATGGGGAATAGATTACATTTAATACAAAAGATAATTAGTCACATAATTTAAACATATTCTAGCAGGATGATTTTTATTTTATTAATTATCCTTTACTATAGCTTTCAAAGCATTTTTCAAATCGAACAATCCCCCACTTGAATACTTTTGGAACTATCTCTGAGCATCAAGAGTCGTTTAAGGATTGGGCATAAACTAATGTATCACTATGATTTGAAATTTAGCGTAGTGGTTACACTTACGATTCATAAGAGTGACTCGTAGTCTTGAACTCTATCTTGGACAGTGTAGGATACCAGATCTTTCATTGAGTGTTATTCTCTCATAACCCATTCATTTATGGCCCTGCATGTTATCCCGGTTTAGTGAATGCTCTAGCAAATTTGTGCCTCCAAAGTTCCATAGGGAGAGGTCACACTACCACATTCACATAGTTGACTCTATATCACTAAAGTAATGTACTTCACTTTACATTGAGTATAGATCTATTACCTCAACCTCTATGGCCTGGGATTCATGCTTCAGTATGCATGAACTTTCTCATATTACTCATAACTTTTTATTAACCATTTAACCCATTTCTTGGGCCTCGAGTGAACTAGCTTGGGTTACCATCAATCAATGGTTCGGTATACATATGTAATATACTCCTTATCGGTATTTTGGAATTTCTCTCTAGCTAGTCCTTTCGTCAGAGAATCAGTTAGATTCTTTTATAATTTTAAGTTCATCATTTAGTCAAAGGATGAACTAGATTCACTTTTAGTCTTAAGTGATCTAACTTAAGTGCTCCAACAGTTAGGAACTCTCTTACATTAATATTCGCATGAAAAACTTGTCATCTCTTACCATTTGTAGTAACGGTTCTATTTAGCAATTGCTATCACAATGGATCAGTAACGGCATCCAGGGTCTTTCCATAAGGGGATTCTATTAATAATCATCTCAATCAACTTTCTTCTCTACTAACCATTGCTAATTCTATCATTTTTTATTCCACAGTTGATTGAGCTAGGATTAATTACTTCCTTGTTGTTCATTAGCTAGGAAGTGAAAGCACACATTAGCTAGTGACTCACTCCAACTACCATAATCAAATCCCGACTAGAGCCCCAGTATAAACTCTAGTAGGATGTAGTACAAAACAAGCGTTTTAATTTTCAACCCGGGCCGATCCATGTACCACTACTTCAATCGCTTAGGTTGTTATCTAGCAAACAATTTTGGGTTTAAATTAGGAAAACTATAAAATAAAAAAGAAAGCAAAGAAAATAAATTATGGAGAATTCTATATGAGAGGACTTCACCTAGGTATTGCTCCCCCTAGTCTCGTATTAAGAAACAATGAATAAAACTCTAGTGTGAACGATGTGTTTATATACCGTGGGGCGGGTGCAACTAGTTCGGAAACCCTAACTATCTTAGTCGACCAATTAAGGATTACAATCATGACACTAATTCAATTTTTAAGGTTTGCCCTCATTAGCCTAGGTGGGTGGCACAAATTTTCCAAGAAATTCAGCTTCTGAAAGCCTCTAACAACAAAGGGATTCTCTCCACCTAGGTCAAAATGTCCCAATAATGAGTTAAAGCTAGCAACACTCAATCATTCATGAATAATATCTCAAATATTATATAAAACACACAATAAACACATAGAATCATGTTCTTACATCCTAACAAACATCTAGACTAGGGTTCACAATACCCAAGTGAGAGGGAGCACTACTCCATAGCTAGGCGAGGAATATAATAAAGATGAAAGAAAGAACCATGGTGCGGTGACTATCCTCCTTCCTTGTTGCTTGAATTACCCTTGAGAGAAGACAAACTTCAAACCTCTACCTTAGGCCAAGCCCAAACCTCCTTCTTCTTCACTTTGTATCTCTATAATTCTTCCTCCTATTTAAGGGTTTTCTGCTGGAACCCTAGAAGGGAACTCAAAAAATCTAAAACCCAACCAAGTTCTAGATCTCCCTTCTTTCTCCAAGTTGCCTTCTATTTATAAAACCAGACAGTCAATATCAAGGGCAGCAAAGTCACGGCCGTGACATTGGAGCTCCAACCATGAATCAGACCAAAACTTGGAAGACAACTGCGTTTCTGTCCGACATCACGGTCTCTAGGAAATTGTCAAGGTCTGGTGACCGTGACAACCTTTATGGCCGCGAGATATAAAAATCCCCTTGTTTCTTCATCCTTGTTCCCGTCCTCTGGTCAATTATCACGACTTGGAGACCGTGATAATCACGTCTAAACCTTGATAAGTGACTTTTCTTCACTTTTTGGCACTTTTCGACCCCAATTTCTTGAGGTTCGTCCTTGACCCTTCCACACGTGCTAGGACTTGAAATGTAAGAAAAATAGCACAACCTAGCATACAATGACGATGATTTGCAAAGTCAAACTATCAAGAAATGAGGGGTAACGTATGTGCAATTAGCCCCGAATCAGCCAGTTATTTTTGTTTTTGCATATGGCGAAGCTCGGTTAGAAATGCATTCGTGGAAGAGATAGAGTATCATAAAAAAATGATGTATCGAAGCATCTTATTATGAGATTGTATGCATGATCATCTTGAAAATACTACCTAAATAGTAGCTTTCATTACTTGCTCTAGTGTCTTGCTGATAAAGCACCGGGGGGGGGGGGGGGGTCTTTGTGATCAGAATTACGCAGCAACAAATCAATTCAAAGATTGAATTGATTAAACGGAATTTCAAACCAAAAACAAGGATGTTCTTGGGTGTTTGGATAATATAGAATCAAACGTGCAATCTTTCACGTGCAAGAAGGCTCGAATGATATAAAGGTAGATGCATGGCCACGATCAATGCGTTCTTGATCGCTAAAAGAGCTCAACGAGCTTGGAGTACACCAAAAGCTCACACAAGTACGCAAACTTGCAAAAACCCAAAGGTTTCAATTCAATTCTTCATAGTATGAATTTTATAACGAAATAGAACAGTATTTAAAGGCAAATAAAACCTATTACAATCCTAAAAGAACAAGGAAACAATCAAGGTAAAAGTCTACACTAGAAAGGACACAAAATTCAGATTTAAACTCTCTTTCTTCAAGCTCAAGTAAGCTGCCAGCAAACAGTCCAAAAGCAGCTTCTGTACTAACTTCGTGCCTTTCGTTCGAGGCCTTCCAGAACTCCAATTCTTCATCCAATTCCTTACCTTTGTTCACAGACATACCTAGTTTCATGTTGTGTAAGCCTTTTAACTTGAATCCCATCCATACTCCTTGAATTGAGCTCCAAAGTATGCTTCACAAAACAGTTTTCTGCCTTGGCCATTGACTCGCTCCTACCGTCTCTCTAGAAAATGGCCAAGTGTAACCATCTCCTAAAGCGTAGTATAGCGGGTTAGGGTTTTAATGTCAACCTGGGTCCTAAGTGTGATGACTACTCCGTGAGTTCTTATTATTTAGCGATGACAATGTAATGAAGGTCCAAACAAGCAAAGCAGTTAAAGGTTGTTTTCAAGTTGAGAGAGGTCACCCGGATATGGTTCCCCCTAGACTGCAATCAAGCCTGATTGTAATTTACCAAGTTCAATTTCAATGATAGTTATACTGCGGGAGGTTCTTAAACAGTCTGCATTCTCAACTAAAGGTCTCCAGACCCTCTTAATCTGAGTCCCGCTAACCTCCACCGGAGTACACTGATTGAGACCCTAACGAACCAAACCTCCACTACCGAAGTAAATCCGGTACAGAATAGAGAATCGACTCCTCGACTAAAGTTGTCAATTCCCTACCTTCAATCAAGGGTGCTCTATCAACCTAGGCAGATATTCTCTTTCTAGGTCAAAGCGGAAATAACAGGAATTTGATCAGGATTCATGCCCTTCAATAAATCAAACCTCAATTGAATATAATCATATCACTGAATCTATACTTGGGTTCATACAATCAAACCTAACATACAAATCTAGGGTTCATCATACCCAGGTGAATAAGAAAGTTACTCCATAGAGAGAGATGGGAAATCTAGCTTAGACGCGGAAATCATACTGTGAAGGATGAGATTCTGCTTCTGGCACTCAATCAGCTCTTCTCCAAGCTCAAGTCAGGCTCCAATGGGGATGTGAATCGATCTAAGGCACTTGAAGAATCAGGTTCGTCACTTTCTCTCTCTAGGTATACGCTTTGTCTCTCTAAAACTCGATTTTTTACTCCTTTGGCTCGAAGTTGGGTTAAAAACCCAGAATTTCCCGACCACACGGCCGTGTGGATTCCTGATAGACCATTGATTACACATGTTTTTACCCCTATTCTTGAGCCGTTTGAGAAGTCGATTCTCGCGTTTAAGGCCGATTTCATGCTAGGTTGTTCTTGTTTGTGATATTTCAGGTCCTAGTACGTGAATGAAGGTTTGGGAAGGAGTTCGGGGTCGATTGGATGAAGTTTGGACGTTTGGCGAGAAGCTGAGAAGTCACACGGGCATGCCTAAAAGCCACACGGCCGTGTAGGGGACCACTGGTGGCCGTGTGGAAATTCCATGGAACTCACACGAGCATCCTAGGAAGCCACACGGCCGTGTGGGTCGTGGCCACGTAGGAAGGCTAAAGTCGCTTAACGAAACGCCGCGTTTTGCAAAGCCACACGGGCAGCTGGGGGAGTTACACGGCCGTGTGGCCTGGCCGTGTGAGTCGGGAATTTCTGGTTTTAAGCCAATTTCGAGCCAAAGGAGAGTGAGAGGTGGGTTTTTGGATCCCAAACAGCTAAGGGACGAACCCTAGAGAGAGAGAGAGAGAGAGAGCGACTTGGGAACATTCTTGGAGCTATTTTGGAGGATTTCTTCGCCATTGGAGCATCGGGAATCAAGCTTGGAGATGGAGATTGAAGATCTAGATAAGATTTCTGTAGTCTCTATCTTCTCTATGGAGTAACTTCCCTTCACTTAGGTTTTGAGGAACCCTAGTTCCATATGTTAGGATCTTTCTTGTATGAAGTTTTGGATGCTATATTGTTTGATTATAATCGATTGAGGAATGACTTATTGAGTCAATTGAATCTTGATCAAATTCTCTTGATTTCTGCTTTAACCTATGATAGATAGAATCTGATTAGGTTAAGAGAGCTTCCTTGATTGATAGTGGTGAATTGGTTGTGCGAGAGTCAATTAATTCACTGCTTTGTACTGGAATTCATTCCAGTAGTGGAGATCTGTGTGAATCGCCTTAGCAGTCTATCCCGATGAAGGCTAGTCGCCTGTCGGGTATTCTGTTTAAGAGGGCTTGGTCAGCTTAAGAGATTCCAAGCTAATTTAGGATCTTCCGCAGTTTAATCAACAGTAGATCAACCAAAGGTAATTGCAACTTTTACCTAATTGAAGAGCTAGGGGGAATCATACCTAAGTGAGTTCCCAACTTGTAATTAGTAGAGTAGTTAGTAGAGTAGTTTAGTAAATCAATCCTTAATCTAGTTTTCTAGATAATGAACTGAAGCTGAGTAATAGTAACTCTAGAGACCCGTGGATTCTATATTTATTACTTGTGCCACTATACTGCAGTCCCTTTCATTGGTTACACTTGGCCATTGCTAGGTGTTGTGTCGTAGCGTGTCAAGTTTTTGGCGCCATTGCCGGGGACTTTCTAGATTATTAGGAAAGGCAGAAGTTTGTTACTTTAGCATTTTTATTTTCTTTTCCACCCTTGCTTTTTACTTTGGTGTTTTTTTGTTTCTGTTGGTGCAGATCTGAATCATGGATCCGCATGGCTTCTCCAACCAGTGGGGGTATCCACCACCACCCGAGTGGTATTACCCCGAGACTTCCTGGAGCAATCAAGGAGGAGAAGACTATGGAATCGGGTTCCAATACCAACCCCCTTATTACGGAGAACAATCAGACCCATGGGCATATCAAGAACAAACTTATTACCAAGAAGACTTTCTCCCACAACCAGAAGGGCCATCGGAGCTGGAGTTAGACATGGAGGCCTTCACGGGCCACTCTGCAGAGCCATGCTACACTTCACTGCAAGATCCGAACAAACAATTAAGGCATCTCGTGGAGAAGTTTGCTCGAGACACTGAGAGATCATGCTCCAAGATGGATCTTCAAATCAAAGCCCTTGCCCCTTCCGATCCCTCATTTCTCCATGAAATGGAGGAGACTGTTCAGTGCTCAGTGAAGCAAACAGAGTGGGTGGAGCAAGTTTGCTCACATCTTGCTCAAGATCACCTTTCTGCTACCACGCTAGAAGAGGTGGAGGATGACAAAGGCTATGGGGATGTTGAGGAGCATACAGAAGTTATCACAGAGAAATCCCATGATAATCATGATCAGGAAAATCCTCTGGTTGCAGATCACACCTTTCCTCATTTCTGCTCTAACATGCTGGGCCCGAGTGAGGAGATGCAAGATGATCTCATTGAATAAATTACATGGCGACTTGCTCTCCAATCTGTGCTAGAAGAAGAAGAGCAAGAAAGGGTGCGGAAAGAAGTTGTGAAGGATGACGAAAGTTAAGCAGAAGGAGTTCTTGATCATTTCCCAGGGGTGATACCACATGAAGAAGAAAGGGAGGTTGAAGAAGCAATTGGCGTCCAGGCTGAGGACGGAGTTAATGTGGAAGAGGCCTGCACCGACCAAGAGTTACATGAGATATCCCCACCAAACTTCGAGGAATTGCTTAACAAGGACCATTTGCAGTGTCTCTTTGCCAGACCAAGGCCACGTCGACATCGGTCCCTCTTGGTGGACGCGATGGTAGTCAATCGATGTTGTCATATCTGGTTTGGGGTAATGAGACGAGAGAAGAGAAGAAGAGTTCTCGAGGGTGGAGACTTCATCTACATCAAGTGCACGAGCTTCCATCACCTGTCATACCCCATGCTCGTGACTTGAGACTCCACCTCATCGACGAGAACCTCAACTTCAAGGAGGTTTTAGGGTGGACCGAAACTTAGGAACCATCGTCCGGCTCACGACGTGAAAGAAGCGCTTGTTGGGAGGTAACCCAACCAGTTGGTTTGCATTTCTTTCTCTATTTCTCCTCGGTTGAGTCCGTTTTGTTATTTGATTTTAGAGTTAATAACTCAACCTTTGTGAGATTTTGTGTGGTGTTTGTGTTCTGACTACTCTCTCCTCCTGGAATGCACCGCCTGCCTCGTCCACCATCATTCACCCTTGACCTGGTAACTTCGTTCTACCCTCCTTATCTTTCCTCCATTTAGGACAATGTCGTGCTTAAGTGTGGAGGGATGTTCGATTATGTATGCGGGTAAATGTTTAGCTGTTTGTGTGCTTGGAGCCTAGTCCACTGTCCAAATTTTTAAATTTGAGGGCTCGAAGTACGTGTTTCCTTGCAAATTGCCTGCTCAGTATGCTTTGAATTGACAGTCTTTATGGTGATATGCAACCTAGGGAGGTAGTGTAGCACTATGGAGGATGTTGAAGTATAAGATTTTTCCTATTTAGCTCTCTGCTGTGCCGGTTGATTTTGTGAACTAGTGGATTTAGGACCGTTGATTCATGTGGTAATGGTGACTCTGATTAGATTGTGTTATGGACTCGTGTATCGAACAGGGTGCTCATGTGAAAAATGAAATGCAGTTGGTCCTCCATGTCAAAATCATTAAATCTTAAACATGGGGTAAGCCCAACGTGTGTGGCAGCGTTCATTGCACAAAAATCGGGTTTTGGAAGAGATTTTAGTGATCCTTGGTGGGGTAGGCCTACAAGGTGAAGCTAAGTTGTCTCTAGCACAAGTAAAATTTCCACCCGTTGAACGGTTTGCCTACTTGAGGATGTGTTTTAAGGGCACGGATAGAGCTTCCGACCCCCCTTAATTTCATTGACCCTCCACACGAGTTGAGGAAAAGGAGTTAAAAGAAGTACTCTGGCGAGCGCCAGTTGTACAGAAATTGCTCTTGCTCGACTAATAAGGGTCGACCATGCTAAAGACTGCAGTTGGAACTCCCGCCAAGTGAATGAAACGAAAAAAAAAAGAGTAAAATGAAAGTGAAAGAGGGGTTCCAACGAAAATGAAGTGGAAGAGCACCCTGGTACAACAAGTCTTTGGTTGTGAATGGTGAGAGTCTCCTTATCCATGAATTGACTGTCTTAGTTCCACTTCTTCTCATGATCCTGGCTTGAGTTTAGTACGCGCATTGAGAGAGATATGAGGTGTCTTAGAAGACCAGTTGACCTCGTAAGTTGCTAAATGATCCTGGAAAGTCCTCTGCCGACGATCGGGGGTTGCATGTTGCTATAGAGGTCTAGAGAGTTGCATTGGTTTGAGTCAGGTTTGCTTGGGGACAAGCAAACGGTTAAGTGTGGGGGAGTTTTATTGACCATTGATTACACATGTTTTTACCCCTATTCTTGAGCCGTTTGAGATGTCGATTCTCGCGTTTTTGGCCGATTTCATGCTACGTTGTTCTTATTTGTGATATTTCAGGTCCTAGTACGTGAATGAAGGTTTGGGAACGAGTTCGGGGTCGATTGGACGAAGTTTGGACGTTTGGAGAGAAGATGAGAAGTCACACGGGCATGCCTAAAAGCCACACGACCGTGTAGGGGACCCCTAGTGGCCGTATGGAAATTCCAGGGAACTCACACGGGCACCCTGGGAAGCCACACGGCCGTGTGGGTCGTGGCCGCGTAGGAAGCCTGAAGTCACTTAACGAAACGCCGCGTTTTGCAAAGCCACACGGGCAGCTGGGGGAGTCACACGATCGTGTGGCCTGCCCGTGTGAGTCGGGAATTTATGGTTTTAAGCCAATTTCGAGCCAAAGGAGAGGGAGAGCTGGGTTTTTGGATCCCAAATACCCAAGGGACGAACCCTAGAGAGAGAGAGAGAGCGACTTGGGAACATTCTTGGAGCTATTTTGGAGGATTTCTTCGCCATTGGAGCATCGGGAATCAAGCTTGGAGATGGAGATTGAAGATCTAGATCAGATTTCTGCAGTCTCTCTCTTCTCTATGAAGTAACTTCCCTTCACTTAGGTTTTGAGGAACCCTAGTTCCATATGTTAGGATCTTTCTTGTATGAAGTTTTGGATGCTATATTTTTTTATTATAATCGATTGAGGCATGACTTATTGAGTCAATTGAATTTTGATCAAATTCTCTTGATTTCTGCTTTAACCTATGATAGATATAATCTGATTAGTTTAAGAGAGCTTCCTTGATTGATAGTGGTGAATTGGTTGTGCGAGAGTCAATCAATTCACTGCTTTGTACTGGAATTCATCCCAGTAGTGGAGATTTGTGTGAATCGCCTTAGCAGTCTATCCCGGTGAAGGCTAGTCGCCTGCCGGGTATCCTATCTAAGAGGGCTTGGTCAGCTTAAGAGATTCCAAGCTCATTTAGGATCTTCCGCAGTTTAATCAACAGTAGATCCACCAAAGGTAATTGCAACTTGGACCTAATTGAGGAGCTAGGGGGATCATACCTAAGTGAGTTCCCAACTTGTAATTAGTAGAGTAGTTAGTAGAGTAGTTTAGTAAATCAATCCTTAATCTAGTTTGCTAGATAATGAACTGAAGCTGAGTAATAGTAACTCTAGAGACCCGTGGATTCGATATTTATTACTTGTGCCACTATACTGCAGTCCCTTTCATTGGTTACACTTGGCCATTGTTAGGTGTTGTGTCGTAGCGTGTCAATTCCCAGTTTGCCCGTGTGAGAATGGAAACGCCGCGTTTTGATTAGTGGACTTCAGGCACGCTGCACGGCTAGAAGCACACGGCCGTGTGGATTTCCAGTCTGGCCGTATGAGCTCTTTGGACTTTCCACACGGCCACAAGGGGTCCCCCACACGGCCAGTGTGGCTTGCCCGTGCAAAGTGGTGCCACACGGCCAAGTCACACGGCCGTGTGGAATTTTAGGCGTGCCCGTATGAGTTCCTTAGCTTCTTGCCAAACGTCCAATCGTTGTCCAATCAACCCCAAACTTGTTCCCAAACCTTCATTCACGTACTAGGACCTGAAATATCACAAACAAGAACAACCTAGCGTGAAATAAGCCTAAACCAATGGTTGTGTTGTGCATCCCTCCCCACTTTTGCATCGTCAGCTGGAAGTGTTGAAGCAGGCAGTGGCTCTTCCTCCCTAGCCTGGGCGTGGGCAGCAGTTGTCGTCTTACCACTTCTAGTAAATATTGATCTATACTACTGCTTAGTCATGGAGCTGTTTAGCAGACTGAGTTCTTTGCTTCTTGTTCTCAAACTTGGCAACTTTCTCGAAGGATTGCTCGGTCTTGGAGATGGCCTTTTCCAGGGCTTTCTTCTTGCGAACGTTCTCTGATCTCTTCATCGGCCTTCCCTTCTGCATTCTGCTCCGGACGAACAGCACAACCATTGACAAATGTGAGCTAAATACAGAAAATGCTTTCGATCTGCTTTACTCATTCAGTCTTCGTCGATGCTGATTTCAGGATCGTATCCATACATGACGATGAGCAGCTCATTTTTATTTATTTCTTCTTCCCACAGACGGGCTAAATTCAGGGAAGGAGTAGACCCGCTAAATTGTTGAGCAAATAGCCTTAGCCAAAGGTACATGACAACTGACTGACCTGGACTCATGTACAGAACCCCCTCTGGTCGGCGACGGCGTGACCCTGAACGACGGTGATGGTCGACATCGGGAGGGAGACTAGCTCGGATCTGGAACAACACACATCGAAGCCGTTGGAGAAGAATCGGCCCTGGGATGAGGTGAAGAGGATCGAGCCCCTAGTGGCTTGGGATTTGGCTTGGCGGAGGGATGAGAGGACAGTGGTGATTATGACCGAGCTGAGATGGTGGTCGCCGTTGTTGCCGGACCGAACGATGACGGACTCGTGGTGCCGCCGCTGCAATTGTTGGGAAGAATAGAGAGATCTAGCGTAGCAGATTTGTTAGAGGAAGCGAAGATTGGGGATCATGATTTAATTCGTTGCTTTTTGGATTTTAATTCAACTTTTAATTTTATCAATTTACCCTTATACCCTTGTTGTTATACTAACAACATAAGGACTGTTGTTATGCTATCCGGTCCCATAAAAATCATATAATTTAGTGCGCTCTTAAATTATTGAACTTATAATATCCAATTGAAGATGCGGTTACTATAACATCATTAAAATACACATAATCATGACCAAATATACAAATCCATGGCCAAGACGGGACCTTGATCATAAAAGGGCCAAACTCATTAACCAAAGCGTTTACACGACATTTTTTAACCGAAACAATGAGTGCAAAATAATATTGGTATGTTTTCTATAATGCAGTCATCCATTGTAATGAGTAATGACCATTATTGTTAAAACCCACCCGAAATAGTCAGTCACACTGGTAGAATCGGGACCCTGCCAGTAGGTCAGTTGAATTAGTTATTGAACCATCCATTGAGAACTGGCTGACCGAACAACGAAGTTACGATGTTCATGGTTCAAGGGGCTTATGAGTCATTTGGATGAGGTAAATAGTAATCGTGAAATTTAAAGGAGCACATAGACTGTGTGGAGATGGAGAGTATTCGTGATCAATCGAAAAGTTTTGGACAAAGAATTTTTGTTAACATGATGTGTTGAACTCTTTTGCTAAGAATTTGCAATTCTATAGATCATGAACTTCCTCATTTACGAGTGGGGTGAAACGTTACTATTTAATGGGTAGATAAAAACTCTTTTAAGGCTTTTTTATTTGTTTATTTGCGTATTTGAGATTATGCCTTCAATTTTTATGGAGACTTTCAGAAAAAAATTTATACTATAATCACTGTGAGAGTAACACTGGAAAAAGTTAAGAGAGCGAAGGCTGACATAAATTTCGAGCCAATAGAATTTGGTAATGCAGATTATGTTTAGGAATTGGTCAACAGTAAAATCCAAGTAATTAAAATTTTTCCTGACATATTATTATTGTTAGATTTATACAATCTTAGTCCAAGATAGGATCATAATTACAACATTAATATCCAAATTAAATATTCCTACCAAATACAATCTTATTGCCAGCCTTGGGATCTTTTATTATAAAAGCTCCAAAAAGGACAGTCTTCTTAAACCTACAACTAGTTTTTAGAAAGTATTTACTAGAGAGCTTGATATCGAGTATCAATTAGTCTAATTGACTTCTAGAATGAAGATATCTCTTATAATAACAGTGCTTGCCTTGGTATTGCTTGTTGTGGCGCTTTCATGTTATGCCGACAATGATAAGGGGGACCCTTTCTGGACGTGTTTTAAAGAATGCATGAAGTTTGATTGTAAAGGAACAAAGGAAGATTGTTCTGATCTTTGCTCCGACAGATGCATCTCCGGTGAACCTCCCGCCTCAAATAGATATGCCAAAAGCAACGCAGGAATAGGCCATCAAAACTAATTATAAACTAGTGGCTCTTTTTTTATAATGTGTAATGAAATAATATATAAAAATTTCGGTGTCGTTGCCTCCTTCTTGGTTTCCAGTTCCCCATTCTCAATTTGTTTAATGCTCACCTTTTCCAACTTCTATGTTTTTTTGCGGCCAAACTCGAGAGACTACAAAAAACCTGACTTTTAGCAATGAAAATTTAGGCTAAAAGTAAGGCTTCCGCGATGAATTTTTAATTTTTGTCACTAATTGGTTTTATTTTATTAGATAGAACTTGTGATAGATTTGGCGATGTCATTTTTGGTTTGGCGATGGATATAATCGTCATAGACGACAGCTTAGTCTCCTAAGATGAATCCGAACCACGACGTGTTGGTCTATTAAACATAGTGGGTTTTTTCGACCAAAATTTTTTGTCATGGGTATGGGTTTTAAAAGTTTGTGGGTCAAGGCCTATGCCGACACTTTTTGACTCCTTGTTGAGCAAACATAGCCATTTGGGCTATTCTATTGCGGCAAAATACACATGTGTAGCCAAAACTTAGACGGTTTGGCCAAATATAGCCACTTTTGGAGAAATATAAAAAATAGCCACTTCCGTCCAATTCTTTGACGGTGTGAGTTAACGTGCTGACTGGACTAATGGATTGTCCAATATGGCGATTTTCGTCCCGCGTGTATTACCCATGTGGATTTAAAAAAAACATAATTAATGAGTTTTTCGAGGAGGCGAAGAGCTTTTCTCCGCTGACAAATCCTCCCACCACCAAGCCCACAAAATTCGCCGCCTTCCGTCCTAAATCATCTCTACCTCCGCCACCATCAATTGTCTCTGCCTCCACCATCAATCGTCTCTACAATCGACAGATCTGAGACGACGACTTGTATGCGGGACCAAGGGGAAGAGGTCATGGCGGCTGCAACGGAGGATTGGGATTGAAATTGGGTTGGTGGTGGGTTCTTTCTCCCTTTTCTATTTTCCTCCATCCGAGTTCACCCCTCTGCTCCCGCTCGTTGACAATAATGGATTTGTCTACCAAATTGGGGAAATCACACCGTGACGGCAACCGAATCGTCGGAGAAGAAGGCGCTCGTCTCCCTCCTCGAAACCCGACGTTGGGGTCGAGCAACACTCACCCACCATATCCTCCACCCACGAATCTCACCAATAAACCATCAACATCCACTGCATCAGTGGCTTCCCCTTACTTTGGCATCGTCGGAGTTTCTCCCCTCTTCCACTTCACATTCATTGAGTTGCAAACCCAGATCTGGACGAAAGCACCGAAAAATGTTACAGAGAGATTCCAGGCTAGGTGACTCCTCTCCTAACTCTACTGTCCAAGCTCTTAGCAATAACGAAGCATTAGATTTCATATCTGGGCACAAATTGGCGAACTCTGGCGTAAAGAAGCAAAGGGGGATTTGGGTTTGAAAATGGACGAACTCCCCCTCCAAGACAAGTGATTTGGGTTTGAAAATTAAGTTCAATTATCTGCAATAATTAAATTTTGTTGTATTTTCTCAAAGAGCTCAGTAATGGGAAGAAAAGGATGAGAGGAAGCCATGGTTGAAGTTTGATTAGTGAGGAAGAACACCACGATGAAGGATGAATTAGGCAATAAAAATCCTTAATGTTTTTTATTTTAATTAAAAATGACATGTCAATCCACCTGTCATCGGAGGCTGAGTTGTCGATGATGTGTCTGGTGAGTTGTAAGCACAGTACGCGTACCATTAAAATAATTAACAGCGTCATTGATGGTGTTAAAGTTTGTAACGGAAATGGCTGTATTTGTCATGAAATTTTAAAAATTCTGGCTATTTTTGGTATTTCGCCAAAAGTGCCTATATTTGGCCAAATCGTCAAAGTCTTGGCTACACAAAAGTATGTTGCCTTCTATTGGGGAAACATGTTTCTCCTCAAACACCCATCTTCCTTCATGGAGTTTTCTTTCCCATATAAACTCCATCGCAAGAAAATCCTTTCCGTAGACACTCATCTGAACCTAAGCTAGATCTGGCCTCTCGATGTCGTCTCTACCATCATCAAATCTCAAAGTTGTCGCAACATTGGAAGTCGAATATAAGTTCTGCCGGCTGCTTGATTTGTCGGCCTAAAGTTATCAACGACATTGCTATATTCTTAACCATCTTGGCAACAGTAGAAAAAGATTTAGAGAAGGAACAAACAATCAGATAAGGAGATTGGAGGAATGAATATCATAGAGAACTTATCGGAGTTGATGTAATTTGGGGAAGGGGGTCGGAGCGGTAGATCCAAATAAAAGAGCAGTGGTAAAACTAGGGTCTAGAAAGGTAAATGAGTGGAAGGGGTTTGAGAAAATAAAGAGGTGAATATGATTGTTGGTGGAACTGGAACACTGGACATGGTAGGAATCCTTGACAGTTGGACCAGCCCACAAAATGAATCAATAACTCAGTGGGCTTAAAGAAAAATAAAATTTACACAAAGCCCATTCAAGCATCTTCATATTTAAGAACACGTTAAGAAAGAAAATCGTGCAGCAAAGCGCACAATTAACTTACTACTATTTAATTCTCATAAAAAAACTTACTAGTATTTAATAATTAGTTCGCCCGATTGAACTCCATACGAAAGAACAAGTGGCAGGATTTTATATAAAATGTAATTATGCAACTCGATTTTCCCACGAAGATTTGAATCACTTACTTTAGAAGTTGGTATATCCTACAATGGTACAAGATTCAAAGACCAATGATATTTATCTATCTAGTTTTAATCTATAAACCTTATGACCCACCCGCACCATTCCCTCAAAGGTTGATGAAGCCCCTGGAGGACCCGAACTTCAAAAAATTTGTGAATCTCTTCAAGCAATTGCACATCAACATTCCGCTAGCTGAAGCTCTTGAGCAAATGCCCACATATGCCAAATTTCTTAAGGAATTGTTGACAAAGAAGAGAAAATGGACTGATTTGGAGAAAGTAGAACTCACACCAGAGTGTAGTGCTGTTATCCAAAATAAATTGCCAGAGAAGAGGGAAGATCCAGGGAGCTTCACCATCCCATGTATTGTTGGTGAGACAGATTTTACAAAGTCGCTTTGTGATCTTGGAGCCGGCATAAACCTCATGCAATATTCTGTTTGTAAGAAGCTGGGACTCCAAGATGTGATCAAGCCGACTCGAATTACTCTACAGCTGGCTGATCGATCAGTAAAGGTCCCCAAAGGCGTGGTGGAGAACGTGCTAGTGAAGGTGGGAAAATTCATCTTCCCCGCCGACTTCGTCATTCTGGAGATGGAGGAGGACAGGGAAGTACCTCTCTTTCTTGGGAGACCCTTCCTAGCTACGGGGGGTGCTCTCATAGATGTCCAAAAGGGCGAGCTGACATTCAGAGTCTGTGGGGAAGAGGTAAAATTCAATGTATACCATGCAAGTAAGTACCCTAATGACTCTAGTGATGTGTTTGCAGTGGATGTCATAGAATCATGCACTGATGCTATTTTGAACAATGATTATAATGTTGATTCTGAGTTTGATGATTCTGATAATGAACTTGATGAGCTAACCGTGTCAAAGAGGGCACAAATGCTCGAAGCATTGCCTATGCATATATGGGGGAAAACTCCACTTTACCTGTGATTGTTTCTGCCATACTGACTGATTCGCAGGAACAGGAGCTCTTGAAGGTCTTACGTCAGCACATACAAGCTTTAGGTTGGACTATTGCCGACATCAAAGGCATTAGTCCAGCAGTTTGTATGCATAAGATCCTTCTAGAGGAGGAGTCCAAGCCCTCCGTCCAGGCACAACGGAGACTAAACCCGCACATGAAAGAAGTAGTGCATAAGGAGGTAATGAAGCTATTGGATGCAGGTATTATTTACCCTATCTCTGATAGTACTTGGGTTAGTCCCGTGCATGTGGTCCCTAAAAAGGGAGGAATGGCAGTAGTGAGAAACGATAAGGATGACCAAGCCTTCTCAAAGATCACCAAGCCTTTATGTGATTTGTTGGCCAAAGATACTGTGTTTAACTTCTCTGATGAGTGTTTGTAGGCCTTCAATCGACTTAAGAAGGAGTTAACTTCTGCTCCCATTATCACTGCACCCGACTGGACTCTGCCATTTGAAATTATGTGCGATGCTAGCGACTATGCAGTCGGGGCAGTTTTGGGGCAGAGGAAGGAAGGTAAGTTGCATGCGGTGTACTATGCAAGTAAGCTTCTTAATGATGCACAATTGAACTATTCCACTACTGAAAAAGAACTGCTTGCTGTGGTGTTTGCTTTTGATAAATTTCGATCTTATTTGATGGGATCGAAAACAATTGTGTACACTGACCATGCAGCTATAAGGCACCTTCTTTCAAAGAAGGAGGCCAAGCCGAGATTGCTTCGTTGGGTTCTTCTTTTGCAGGAATTCGACGTTGAAATTCGGGACAAGAAAGGTTCGGCTAATCTGGTAGCCGGTCACCTTTCTAGACTTGAGCTTGAGGCCATTCCTAAGGACAAGGTTGAGATCAATGAGTCTTTTCCAGACGAGCAGCTATATGCTCTCCTTGTCCAACAAGCTCCCTGGTATGCAGATCTTGCAAACTATCTCGCCACAGGTAAGCTCCCTGATTTGTCTTATCAACAGCGCAAGAAGTTGATTACTATTGCCAAGAATTATATATGGGAAGACCCCTTCCTGTATAAGCATTGTGCTGATACCATGGTAAGACGATGTATCCCTGAGTGCGAGGTAAAGTCAGTACTAAATTTTTGTCATAGTATGGCCGCAGGAGGCCACTTTGGACCTCATAGGACAGCAGCAAAGGTGTTACAATCTGGATTTTATTGGCCTTCTCTATTTCGAGATGCCCGTGATTTTGTTGCTCAATGTGATAGGTGCCAAAGAACAGGGAACATATCTGCAAGGATGGAGATGCCGCAGACCTCGATTTTGGAGGTAGAAATGTTTGATGTATGGGGAGTGGATTTCATGGGGCCATTCCCACCGTCTTTCAACAACAAATATATCTTAGTCGCAGTCGACTATGAATCCAAGTGGGTGGAGGCAGTGGCGTTGCCCACCAATGACTCAAAGACGGTGGTGAATTTCATGAGGAAGAACGTGTTCACCAGATTTGGAGTCCCTCGAGTTCTTATCAGTGACGAGGGCACACACTTCATGGGAAAGGAGTTGAACACGTTGCTGGCCAGATATGGGGTTAAGCATCAAGTTGCTACACCCTATCATCCACAAACCAGCGGGCAAGTGGAAGTTTCCAACATAGAACTGAAACACATTCTGGAGACGACGGTAAATTCAACAAGGAAAGATTGGGCAAGGAAGTTAGATAAGGCGTATTGGGCTATCAAGAAACTTAACTTTGATCTAAAAACTGCTGGAGAGAAGCGCCTGTTGCAACTGAATGAGCTCGACGAGATTAGGCTTAATTCCTATGAAAATGCCCGGATTTATAAGGAGAAAACCAAGAAGTGGCACGACCACCACATACTGAGAAGAGAGTTCAAGGTGGGAGAGAAGGTATTACTTTTCAACTCACGCCTTAAACTTTTCCCTGGAAAGTTAAAGTCAAGGTGGTCCGGACCATTTACGGTGACCAAGGTGTACCCACATGGTGCAATCGAGATTCTTGGTGATCAAGGGGCATTTAAGGTGAATGGTCAGAGGCTCAAGCACTATATTGAAGGGGTTTCCGTCCTGGAAATCTCAACATATCATCTGGAATGAGCTATTTTACGTCAAGCTAGCGACGCAAAACAAGCGCTTCTTGGGAGGCAACCCAAGGTGAGTTTTTCTTTCAATTTTTTTCATTTTTTTGTTTTAGGGTGTGTCTAGAGGCTCTCCGCCAAATTTCAGCTCCAAAAGCCTTGAGGAAGGTATTATTTTGTGCTTTGTAGGTACACGGGCAGGCTGTTTTTTGCACAGGGAGACTGCAAAATTAGCACAGGCAAACCGCAAATGTGGGGGAAGGACTAATCTAAAAGTTGGGGGGGGGGGGGGGGACTGATCTGGCATTTTTTTGAGGAGGAAGGGGGGACTGAAAGGGAGAAATTCCGTTTATGTAAAAAAAAATTCCCGAAAACACTGCGTTTCATTAAAAAAAACAGCGCAGCGTTTCGGAAAAGGAATTAAAAAAAACCCTGAAACAAAAAAAAGGTCGGGATGTACGCCCTTCCCCTTCGACCCCTTCTTCCTTCGACTCAGCAGCAGCAGAGATCGCTCCGGCGCCGTCGTCGACTCCCGCCAGACCGCGCCGGAGCAGCCTCGCCCCACCCGCCTCAGGTCGACGTAAGCAGCCCACCGCACCGGTCGCCATCCGCCCAGCTCAGCCGACCAGCAGCTCCTCGCCGCGGCCATCTCCGGCCGTCGTCTCCAGCGGTCGTTGCCTCCACCCAGCGCCCCCACTTCGACCTCCGACCCGCTCCAATCATCCCTTCCCCCAGGTCTGATTTGAAAAAAAAATCTAGAAGTTGAAGATTCAAGAACAGAAAAAAATTAGGGTTCTTCAGATTGGGGGTTTTGCTCAATTTCGAATTTGAGGTGAAATTGGAGTGTGATGATTGCTTGATTGGGCCAATTGAAGTGCAATTACTGTCAAGAAGAATATTTGCAGAAGATTTATGGGTGAATCTTGAGAATTGGTTGATTTGAGGGTTTCAGAATTTGGGGATTTTCTGATTGTGGTAGCAGTGAACTAGAATTTGGGAAGCAGAGTACAGATTTGGTGATTCATGAGCAGAGGGGAGGTTTAAGAACTTTGTTTTCCATTTTGCACTCTTGGTTGCGGATATGGGACATCGAAGATATATCCCTCCACCTCAACAGTTCAAGGTAACCGATCAAAGTGAAGATGGGAAGATTGTCTACCGTTCGTGGATGATTGAAGATAGCCACAAGGTGACAGACAAGGACAGCCCAATTTCAGAAGTTCCTCCACAACTTCAAGCGGTCAACATGCCCGCTCGCTTTCACAAGGTGATCACTGGCCAGGTTGGACCCACGATGCAGTCCCGGACTATTGAGATGACTTCTCCAACTCCATCTCCACCACAGCAGCCTGCTCAAATGCCTACTGAAGAACCTCATTTACCAGATTCAACACCAGTTGTATCACCGGAGAGCATGCCAGCGAAGAGGAGTCATCTCCAGCAACCAAGCTCATCTTCACGATCACAGATGCCTTCTTCTTCATCACCTGCACCATCCACGACACCACGTCGTACTAGCCTAAGTGCAAGCAAGGTCTCTAAGACGTTCGGTCAACCTGTCCAGCTCCAGAAACATAAGGAAGAATATGTCGATCTGATGAAACGAGAGGTCACCCCTTCTCAGTTCATGGACTATGCAGCATTGCAGAAAACCGAGCGGGCTGAGGAGGTGATGACATACTTCCGCCGGATGAATTGGGCATGATTTCCGGAGCTGCACTTCCCCACCTATCCACACCTCACCAGAGCATTCTTGGCCACCTACAGCTTCGAGGATAATGGGGTAGAGAGCAAGCTTCATTGTACTTTGGCCGGGAAAACCAAGTCCCTCACTTTGAGCCAAGTAAACCGAGCTCTTCTCTTCGATGGTCCAGCAGATTCAATTCCTGATGAAAAGCAGGATTTGAGTGAGTTTTGGACGACAATTTTGGCAGATGGAAAGGACTTCAATCCTACTTCTTCGAGGAGAGCATCGATCAAAGACCCGGTGATCCCACTAGTACATGACTACCTGGCTTGCACTGTCTTGGGAAAGGGATCCAATGCCAGTGGTGTCTACACCACCGATCTCAGGTACATTCACAGTTTCGTTACTGGAAAACCATTGTGTGTTGGGTACATGGTGGGTAAGACGCTTGAAAATGATGCACTGAAAACTTGCGGAGCAATTATGTGTGGGGGAATTGTTACTGCATTAGCTCGAGCTTACTGGGGGTTCCCAGAGAACCCTATGGGTTTGGAGATCAGTGAGGGCTCGACTATGCTTGGGGAAGCAACGTTAGGCAAATTGGGTTTTCTGAGGAAACAGGTTGTCGGGGAGAGTATCTATCTATCGCCAAATACAAGGAGTGGGAGACCAAGGTCAATCGGAAAAGGGAAGCAAGGGCTGCTAGAGCAACTTCTTCTTCGGCATCATCTCCCGCACCATCAGTAGCTACTCCGACCACAGCTCCAGCTCCTACACCCATGCCTTTGGGGGCTTGTTCATCATCACCAGCAGCAGCGGGACACTCTGCCACGAGTGTCAGCCAGGGCCAGCAGTCCCATCCTCCTCCAGTTTCGCATCCAGAAGATACTCCACCAGTTGTACCAGCTTCACCATCATCTGCAGACGAGCTCAGAGCTAGAATAGCGATCTTGGAGACCAGAGACGCAGAGAAAGATAAGAAGATCAAGGGGCTAAACCGGCGTCTAGATGAGAAGCTCGGCACTTCTTCATCGACCCCTCCTTCATAGGAGCTTGTCCCGAGGTTCTTTTTTCTTTTCTTTTTCTTCTTTTCTTCTTTTCTTTGTGAATACTTCTGATGATGGTCTGTAATAATGTTAGTTAGGTGAACCTATTGGTGTGTCATGTGTAGTTGTAGACATTGTGGACAATGTCCATCCTGAGTGTGGGGTGGATGGTCTGTGTTCTTGTCGTGTTTTGTGTGTTATGTCGAGTCTTAGTTGTCCACAGTGTCTCGTCTTGTCTCGTATTAAAAAAAAATTGCCATTAGGTTGAGCACATCCAAACTGCATGCAGTTTGCCTGTGTAAAAAACAGGCTGCCTGCGCAAAGTTAATGGCTAAAAAACACCTAAAAATCAGAAAAATTAAAACAAAACCTTGTACTCTTGTGGTAACATGATGTAAATGAGTGTGATGCGTGTGAAATGAGTTTTTGCTTGAAGGAAATCATCAAAATCACCCCCACTAGTGTGGAATTGCATGGTTCTTCACAATGAGCTTGAATGTTTTGACTGACTTGATATGCTTGGATTGAGCAACTCTTTTAGCAACATTCTCTTTTGTGAGGATAGTGTAATGACTTTTGGTGCAGTAGTTAGGTGGAGAACATTGACCATTCGACATGTTTGGATACCGTGCTTACTTGCTTCAATTGTGAACTTTTGATGTTGCAACGAGTCTCTCTGTTTTGATGGTTTTATGATGGGATGAACTGTATCTTTATAAAAGAAAACACTACCTGACAAGTAAAATATAAGAAAGTTGCCATAACAATTAAAGTGTGGGTAAAAATGCCAAAATCGTGTGGGGCAATCACTCATTGCACATGGGGATGAGGAAAGATTCAATCGAGAATCGGTTCGTGACCGTACGATGTTGCTTATCAAGTACGATCCCCAGTTGAGTGAAGTGCCATTTGAGGATGCAATGACCCTCCACACGGACCAAGGAAAAGGAGTTAAAAGAAGCCCTTATGCGAGTGCTAAGAAGCAGAAATTGCTCTTGCTCGGTCACCGGTAGTAAGAAACAAATCCCACTTGTACTAAATACGACCTCTCGGCAAGCAAAAGCAGAAATAGAGAAAGCCTCTCTTTGTCATAAAAGATAGTGATGTGCTTAAAGTCAAAATCATGTTTGCGAAAGGCTTCCCCCATTAGTTTTTGAGACTCATGCTTAATTAATTGCTTGTGATTGGTGTGAGTAAGCCAGATTGTCCTCACGAGATATGCACCTCACTGATGTGGTTAGATTCTCCTAATAACTGTTGCACCATAAGTTGTTAATCACCCGCTACCGATGATCGAATTTGAGTGTTGCTATTTGAGTTTTTGATGGATTTGAGTCAGTCATTGGTAATGGTTGCAAAGACCTTGAGTGTGGGGTGAAAGGTATGACCATGAAAGCACAACTTGTCCTTTGAGAAAGAAACTACTGATTACAACAAGAGTACAAGGAAATTTTGTGTTTTGCTTTGAGTGTTGAGTCTGTAATGTGTCATTGTTTTGGATGATTATGTGCTTGTGTTGTTTGAGTCGTTGCTTAGGGACAAGCAACAATTGAGTGTGGGGTTGTGATATTCGGCTTTAATATATCGGATTCTTGGACTTTATGTGATTATCTCATGGTATGCTTTAGCCAATTGGTGCTATTTTAGGGCTCGCTAACCCGAGAATGGTTGAAAAACCATTACTGCCTAGTTCCATGAGTTTGATATGATACAGGTGGAGAAATCACGAAAAAGGAGCGAGGCTTTTGGGCCGGCTTTGCTGGGACAGGCAAATAGGCGGCCCATTATTCTGGGCCATGAAATGCTGCTGGGACACGGAAGGAATTAGGAGGCCATTCTTGTGAATTTTTTGGGACACACAATTACGAGGGGAGCAGAGGAGTTTATGGACAAAACTAAAATTGCCAGGGGAGGCAATTATTGAATGGGCCGGGAAGCAATTAATGGGCCAGGGGAGCAGATGTTCGGATGGATTTGGGCTTGACCGGGGCGGCTGCCTTTTCTATTGGAAAGGGGTTTTGGACGGAGAGAAGGGAATTGAAAAGTAAAAAACAAATGGGGGGCGGGGAGAATTATTAGAAAAACGAAAAACTCTTGGTGGAAGGCAAGATAGAAAAGCAGCAGCAACTTCTTGGAGAGAAAAACGCAGCAAGAGGCAATTACAGGCAGAGCAGCGTATCGAGCAGCCATCGACGATTGAGATTTCCAAGGCTACCTGAGCTGAGTTCAATGAGAGCGATTAGTTGGTTGGATTTTCTGAACCAAATTAGTTGTTATTTGTTGATTTAGAACATGATGAACAAAACCCTATCGATTTATCTTAATTTCGTCATGAACTAAACCCCGATTTCTGGGGGGAACACCATAGGATGTAGCTATTTCTTGATTTGATGGATTGATTCATGATTCTTTTCTTCCAATCTCTATTGCATGAAATTACTTAATGCTTTGTGTTGACTGGCCACCAATACAATGAATCGTAGTTAATTAGGTTATTAGCGACAGTGAAACCCTAATAACTGAACCTATTTCATGTGACATAGTAACTTATCGAAGCGACAGTGGATTAAATTAGGTGTTATGCGGTCTTAAATAGGATATCGATCTTCATGCTAAATAATTAAGTCATCGAGCTACGACAGTAGGATTTGAATTAATTGTTTAGTACGTAGTAATTCCCGACAGGGATAGCTAGCACATTCGTGATATCCTGGCTGTAGAGGTATGGATTAAATTGATTGGAATATGTCAATTAATCTGGATAGGATAGGTAGTGAATCCCGGTGTTTCTCCCAGAGCTTTCTCCCATTGATTTAAACCCGACACTTTAATTTGCTTGTTTTGTTTAATTACTTTGCTATTAGATCATAGTTTCATCTCATTAAACATTTTCACATATAGTTTGCTCAATAAAATTGATAGAACTTAAGGTTGTGCCAGTCCCTGAGAGACGATACCCAGACTTTCCGGTTTTACTACAAGATCGGATTTGATGTAATTTGGGGAAGGGGGTTGGAGCGGTAGATCCAAATAAAAGAGCAGTGGTAGAACTAGGGTCTAGAAAGGTAAATGAGAGGAAGGGGTTTGGGAAAATAAAGAGGTGAATATGATTGTTGGTAAAATTGGAACACTGGACATGGTAGGAATCCTTGAATGGTTGGACCAGCCCACAAAATGAATCAATAACTCAGTGGGCTTAAAGAAAAATAAAATTTACACAAAGCCCATTCAAGCATCTTCATATTTAAGAACACGTTAAGAAAAGAAAATCGTGCAGCAAAGCGCACAATTAACTTACTACTATTTAATTCTCATAAAAAAACTTACTAGTATTTAATAATTAGTTCGCCCGATTGAACTCCATACGAAAGAACAAGTGGTAGGATTTTATATAAAATGTAATTATGCAACTCGATTTTCCCACGAAGATTTGAATCACTTACTTTAGAAGTTGGTATATCCTACAATGGTACAAGATTTAAAGACCAATGATATTTATCTATCTAGTTTTAATCTATAAATAGTAATATGTATCCGATTCCAAACCATAATATCATATAACATTCCATGAAAAAGAACTTAGAACTCTTTTTTTTTGTGAGAAGATGGACCGCTTAAAGGGCACCCCAATTTTATTCGATAACAAAACTGGTTGTCTGAACCCCAATTACTCCTTGGTACAACCAGTAAGACAAAGCACTATCTAATGCTGCAATAATGTGGGAACCGATGGAAAACGAGTGCTCTAAGATTTCTAGGTAATCATCAACAACATTCGGTTCCCTATCACAAATGTGTAACGTGAACCTATCCATCTCGAGTGAGCCATCATCGTATCTTAGCCAGTCTTGTGTAATAAAGATGGTGTTGTGTGGCCATCTCAATAAGAGACTTACCCGTAGTCAAGTCAATATGCAGAATTACCTTCCTACCTCCTGCCTCATAGGTGAGTTTAAGTCCATGCTCAATCCTGACAAACTCTAAATGGGTAGTCGAACCCCACAAGATTCAGTGCAATAATGCAGCTATCGTTGTCTCCCCTCAAGACTCCGCCTGGCGTTGTGGTAGGAAGAGAGTGGCTTACTAATTCGTCTGTGCTTAGGCAAGTCCACCTACTTGTGGTGGTTTCCAGCTTATGAGTCGCGCCTGTCAAAGTCCCCCCGACTCCAATAATATGATTCTCCTTTGCTAAACTTTATATATTTTTGTCCTTAACTGTGCATCATTACTTGGATTTGTGCACAGAACTTCAACTCACCTAGAAAATTGTAGTTTTCTGGTTCTTCCACAGTAGCCAACACATAGTTATAAGAGTGTACGGTCGATACCTCAACTGCATCATGTGGTATACTGCAACAACCATCTCTCGAAGTATGGCTAAAAAAGGTCTATGTCTCTGTCATCTTCAAGCAGGTCGTGGAGTACACGAATTATTGTCTCAGGTCTGTGGAGTACAAGAACTATTGTCTCGGGTCTGTCACGACAAATCTTGCAGCCATTATCTATATTGAGAAGCCTTCTAGTTCGTTTAGCATTAGTGAGCAGACGTTAATGTGTAGCTAGCCATTGGAAGGTCCGCATGCGTTATAGCGGGAAAAACCCTCCAAATGAATCTCCATCTTGGGTGTCGGTCATCCATCAATCGAAAGAAGAACTTTAAATCCTTAGAGAATCCAGCATTAGGCATCCTAATCAAGTTTTATTGGGACCGTGTGAAGGGAGACTTACTATGCAACATCAGCCGATGAAATGGCTAATATAGTCGTGGTTCCACTCACCGTTTAGGAAGGAATCATCCATGAGGAGGTCCAGTGCTTCTGAAGGAATGTCTACTACATGGGTAGAGTACGACTCACCGTCATGCAACCATATGTTAATATAAAACGTGTACTCTTTCGTTCCTGATGTTCCAAAATGTAGCCTCCTGAAGCTTGTGCTAGACATGGATGATGTAGTAAATCGAGTGATAATTGTAGAATGTCATAGGGTCGTATTCCACAGGGTCTTTTGATAGCAACTCAAACCTAACAACTTGTGTTTGAATAACAATGCAATGAAAAGTAAATGAAGTGTGTTGAGGTGTCTTGGTATCTAATCTAAGAAAGAGTGTAAACTAAACAAGAAATCAAGTAAAAGACAATTTTTTAGATAGGTATTTTCTATATTACCATGCATACAATCTCATCAATAAGATGAAATTGTGCATCGTATATTATTATGCCCTATCCCTTCCACTAAGACCATCCTACTTGATCTTTTGCCACGTGCAATATGAACTTGACTGATAGCAAATCAATCATTGTGGGTCTCCATGAGTCGTAATGATGGTCTATATCATCAATAATCTAGTAATGAAGCATATATTCTACACAAAAATACACACATAGACTGTCAATCCATCCATCCATCCATACATACATACATACATACATACATACATACATACATACATACATACATACATACATACATACATAGGATAAGAGCATATCACAATGAAGTAGTTTCGTAACATCCTAGATTATATTAAGCATAGTGACTATAGTAACACATAATACAGTAGCATATATAAAGTAATTAAAACACTAGATGATAAAGAGCACCGATAATAATAACCAATAGGTGATTAAAGCATTACGAACACAATAAAGCATTTAAATCAACAATCACTAATAAACTAAAGCATTGGATGAAATAAGCATATTATTAACTCATCGAAAGTATTGCATAACCATAATAGAATTCACATCCCTAAACAACAATGAGATAGATAAAGAAAGAAGAATTGGAAGACATCACTGTAGATAGTGAAACCATCCTCGTCGAGCTCCTCTAGAGTCTCGCCTCCTCTCTTACGCTCTCTAACTCATGTCCCTAGGGACGAGTGATTGCAAAAGTGTGTATGAAAGCTATAGTCCAGCATCCTATTTATCCTAGTTATAGAAGAGGATTTGTTAGTTCTTTTACTCTTAAAGTCTGCCAAAACATTTCTTTTACGACTTGAAATCGAATTCCTTCGACTTGGGGACGAGTAACCTTGAAGAGGAATTTTCTGGAGGGCTTGGTCACGTACGACAGTAGTACCCGCCATTCAATTTTATTCTGCAAAATGACCAATTTTTTGTGGCCAAATTCATCTTTGGCTCACCGGCTTCCGCAAATTTCAGCTTGTTCGGACTTAATTTGACTCTCATGCTCTTCAAATTACTACTCTCTGGTACATAATTTGACCTTCTAGTGTGAGAATCCATCTTTGTTTGAGACCATAAAACCCTTGAAAAGCACAAAATAACACCAAAAGGCGTAAAATAGTACAAAAATACACACAAGGTTAATCATTGGCGCATAAATTAAATATTTACGATTTCCACATGAAATATGATGGAAAATACTAAAGATGTATTGACAAATGGGAAAAATGTAAAAAAAAAAAAAAAATGAGTGTCATCATAAGTGCCCACACTTAAAATTTTCTTGTCTCCCCATACTAGCTCTCCATCGTATTGATGATAGGTAGCATGCAAGGAATCCTCATATAGAGATCTCGATCTTATCTTGATCTCTATCTCTGGATCTGTCTCTTCATTCTCCTCAAAACATCATCATCGTTGGGTTGATTTGTATCCTCAAATTCAATAGGCCCCACTACTCAATGCATGATCACTCTCATTTTGTAGTGTGATCTCTCCTTTCACTACATTGACCATGGCACCGATAGTGGCCAAAAAAGGTCTACCAAATATAAAAATGTATGGGTTTCTATCTCCATCTTGATCACCACATAATCTACAAAGAAGAAGAATGACCATATGAATTTCCTCCATGCCGGCTAAACCGATATCTTCATAGAGTGGAAGTGGTAGGATGTCGATACTAGAACAAAGATTCACCATTTCATGCAATGACCATGATCCTCCTTTTCTTTGTATACTCGAATGATTTATTTATATTAATTCTCTTCAATAGTCGCATAACACTCTCTTCTCCTCCCAAAACTTCTATCAATTCATGCAAAATTGGAGTATGTTGAGAGGCTCTTCAAAGATGGTCATCTTCGTTGGTGAGGTTGTGTCATCGTCATTGTCCTCCTCCATGACATGAAATGTCTCCATTGTGTGGGCATGAGTAGGGATCAATGGCTTCCTCCAATTCTCCTTCTCTCCTTCTGGGATGGCTACCTCTCTCTTACTTCCTTGAGTTGATGCTCCTTCTTGCTCCTACACCATTTCACAAGGATGGGTCTTCGAAACTCCTCCTTCCTTGAAAATCTTCTCGAAAAAGGGCTCCCACGAGTTGTTGTACCTATTTTTGGCTATGGATGCTCTGAATCTCGTGATTAGATGTGATAAAAAAAATAAGAGGGGTGGCCTCCCTTTTATAGAAGAGCGGTGGGTGGTTGGCGGGTGGTACCACCCCCCTTTTCCTTCATTGATACGAACTCTTTTGAGTCCCTCTTCATATAGGACACAGAATTGGCATGATGAGTGGGAGCGGTGGTAGAGTGGAGGGTTAACCTAGTTCTTTCTTCTTGGAGAAGGTCCAGTTGGAATCCTTTTTTGTAGGAAAAGGAAATTTCACAATTGCTAGTAGGGTGGCTTGGTGGCGGATTGGTGGCGGAAGTAGGCGCCTCTCTTTTTTCCTTCCCCATCTCTGAGTTTCCTCTTCTTATTCTTCAAAGATTCGTCATATGAGAGATTTTTGGAACCATTGGATCTCTTTGCTATGGATTTTAAAAAAAAAAATCAAATAAACAAACAAATGTAAAAGCAACAAAACGGAGGGAAATCAAGTGCTTCTTATCCTCAACATGAAATTGAAAACAAAGCATCAAAAGTAAGAGAAAGTATGGGTTGTCTCGTTAGTAGAACTTTCATTATACATACTTAAGTTAGATGCCAAACATGGATTCCCTCTCATGAAGTGCTCTTTCTTATATTCCTTTGAGCCAGGTATAGCTCCGCATTCTTCAAGCTCCCCAACTTAGGGCTTTCTTAAAGTCCATCATCTTGATTTCATGCTCCAGTTGTGTAACATCCTTTGGCTTGACTCCAAGATGCATATTCACCAAGATTTTGCAGCTTTCTTCATGGTATCCAACTTTGGGAATGTCATCCTCTATCTTTTAAACTCTTATAATTAGAGAATAATTGTCTAGAGTAGGCGGGTTGCTACTCCTTTGTCTTCTCTCATTGTTGTATATGATGATGTAGATGAATCTTATTCTCCAAGAGCAAAGTTGAAGGTTTCGTTGATTTCCTTCTCCCATCTCGAGTTTAAAACAAGATGACTGTGACTTAAAGACTCACCTATCAAGCTAGATAATGTTTCTTCATTGATTCACTCCTCCAAGATCTCTTGGATGGCGGGGGTATCTTGCTCCTTTCCTTGGTTGGACTCCATTTTGGTTTGATCATCAGCATTTCTGATAGGTGGCTCCTCTTGAAGCTCATCCTTTAGATGGATAGGTTGAGATGGTTGCTCCTCTAGTGGCTCCTCATCTTTATGCTCCTCCATAGGTTGACCAACCTTGATTGAAGTCTCCTCCACCCCTTTCTCTTGTTCAATGGTGGGTTGTGTTAAACCTTGCCTAAGAGATAAAGGGGGATCATCAAGCTCGGCTTCTCTCTCTTGGATACCTTCAATGATTGAGGATATTTCGGTAGGTGGATTTAATGTGGATTGATATTGACCAAGGTGTAGGATATTTTCAAAGCCTTCAAGTGATGTGAAGCTTTCAACATCTTCCCGTGAATCCAAGATGGTTTAGATTATTTTTGGTTTGAGTTGGTAATCTTCTCCATCCAAGGGTGCTTCTTCTAGAGGGGTATCTCTTCTTCTTCTTTCAAAGATTTGAGTAATAAGATCATCTTCTTCCATATAGAATTCGTTGGCCTTGAGATAATCTTCTTTTTCAGGTTCCTTGGTAGGTTTATCATTGTTCTCTTTTCGGATAGGTTGAAGAGTCTCCATCATGGCTTCCATGGTTGGTATGATTATCATGTTGTGAGCGGCTTCCCTCATCCTTTGCATCTTCCCAAGGGGGTCTCTTGCCTTCTTCTTCTTCTTCTTTGTCTTTTAGAGATTGACTTATAAACTCATATGTTTCTTCTTTAATTTCATTGTCCTTATGATGATCCCCCTTTCCATGGTCTACGATCTCTCTATCTTTTCCTCTTCTAATGGTTAGGCATTGAGATGATCTTCCTTCTCTCCATGGTCCACCAACTCTTCATGCTCCATAATCCCTTCATGGTCTATGATCTCTCCATATTGACTCCTCAACATGGCGGCTGCATACTCCTGGCTCCATCTCTCGTTGTTTACATTGAAGAAGCTAAGATCTTCATAGTCTTCTATTAGGACTTGCCTCGATGCTTACCCTCCATGGTTTTTTATGCTTGGCACTATATGTATACTTCTTTTTCTTGATGCTTACTTGATGCTTCTTCTCTTGAGCGTTGATACCCCTGACGTGGAGTACTTGAATAGACATCGATGACCATCTTGCACCAATTGAGCTCCTTCTTTTTGGGTATCGCGTCCTTGAATGATTGGTTATGGCTTCCTAGAGTTCTAATTCATCAAAACAAAACCAACTAGAGCGTAATACTTTTCATTTACGAAATGAAAATTGAACACAAGAGGTTAGTTTCTTTCAAATACTATAAAAAATCACGACAACGACACCAAAAACTTGATGCAGTAAATCGAGGTCTTTTGATAGCAACTACTCAAACCTAAAAACCCGTGCTTGAATAACAATGCAATGAAAAGTAAATGAAGTTGGTTGATGTTCCCTTGGTGGAATATCTAATGTAAAAAAGGAAGTAAAAGACTATTGTTTAGGTAGCATTTTCTAGATGATCGTGCATACAATCTCGTCAATAAGGTGCGTCTATGCATCATCTATTATGATGCCCTATCCCATCCACTAAGACCATCTTAATCAAACTTTTGCCACATGCAATAGGAATATGACTAGCTAATGCGTGTTTTCGCTTCATGTCATCACCTAATCAATGAAGAACAAGGAAGTTAGGATAGCACATCATTAATTATGGGCCTCTATGAACCATAAGAATGGTCTACAACATCGATGACTAGTAATCAAGCATATATCCTACACAAGCATACACACATAGGTTGTCAATCCAATCGTACATACATGCATAGGATTAGAGCATATCACAAGGAAGTAGTTTCCTAACATCCTAGATGATACTAAGACAATGATTGTAGCAACACATAATAGAGTCACACCCATAGAGTAATTAAATTACTAGAGGATAAAGAGCGTCAATGATAATAAGCAATAGATGAATAAAGCATCGTAAATTCAACAAAACATCTAAAGGAACTAGCATCGATGGACCAAAGTTGAATGCAATAAGCATCTTGTTAACTCATAGAAAGTATTGCATAAACAACATAGAATTCACATCCCTAAACAACAATGAGCTAGATGGAAAAAGAATAATTGGAAGACATCATCGTAGATGATGACAACATCCTCGTTGAGCTCCTCCAGAGTCTCGCCACCTCTCCTATGCTCTCTAACTAGTGCCTCTACGGTAGAGTTATTGTAAAAGTGTGTATGAAAGCTCTACCCTAGCGTCCTATTGATACTAATTATATAAAGGGGGTTTTAGTCCTTTTCTTTATAAAGTTGGCCAAAACCTTCATTGTAAGACTTGAACTCGGATTCTTTTGACTTGGGGACAAGTAACCGTGATGAAGAATTTTATGGAGGGCTTGCACCCGAGTGCCTGTATTAAGTTGTTAGTATCGGCCACTGGATTTTCTTTACCAAATTGGTCGATGTTTTGTGGTATACTTAGGCTCATTTTCTTCACCAAATCACCCTCTATTGGGTGAGATTGCCACTCGACACAAAGCAAAGAACCGACTCACACTCGTGTTATCGAACCCTTGCTCCCAATCTATGGTGCTCTAATGTCATCAAGTTGGAGTACTCATATCGTGACCAGAAAGAGGAACAGGGGCCACGGTCCAGACTGTGACTTTCTTCCCAGCCCGTGACATCTCCTCTGACCTCTGCAAAATGAGTCTATAACAGCTTGATGAAGATTTACGGTTGAAGCCTACCACACAGTTCTACGATGTCTTTTTTGTTTCAACTTTTAATCCGGCCACTTTTCCCTAATTTGCTTTGAATCCATACCATCAATGTACAGTTAATGCACTGAAAACATTTTGCTGTTTATCAATGCAACACTTCTAGAGCCACCAATGTAGTTTGTCAATGGCGGATTCGGGTATCCGCAATGATTTGAATCCGAATTTTCAGAGTTTCACTCACGAGGGAGATAACATGTCGTATTCAAAGGGTTCGCATCAGAAATGTTCTAATTATTACAAAACAAGGGGGACACCATCGGATAAAAGTCTACTCAGGCCATAAAAGGAAACACAAGCCTGGCTGGTTGCCGTTGGCACTTGGCACCCCAACTCAGTAAACAATTTCAACTGGTCTTCAGCTAGAAACCAACTCGCTGATTATTTCGTCCAAATGACCGCCATCATCCTAATGCGCTCTGCAGATTTTTCTGTTGAGGCATTTGATCACATCATTGGCACTCTCAATTCCTGAAACATATCAACATAAAACGACAACAGACATTTAATCACTTCAATTTCAATTACAGCACGTGAACCAAAATCGCTTATCAGCTTAGGAAACGTACCCGAGAAATATGCACCGGTGGCAAACCCCATGTACTTCTCACTTGTATGTTCTCCAGTGAAGTAAACAGGACCAACTGGCGCCTAATGAAATTAAACCAAAACAACATATCAGCAAATGATCACCCCCACCATGGAATCATTGATTGATATTTTTTCAGTGCAACAAGGAACCATTCGATTACCTGCAGATGCTGAAACTGCTCGTGGCTATAGCGCGGCGGCCAGTTGACATAGCTTCCCTTGAAGAACCTGTTGGTCCACCATCTGGGAACCAGTATAGCATCTGGGTTCGGAATGTTATTCCCAAACATCTTCTTCAAAACTTCCATCGCTTCTGCCTTGGTTGCTTCATCCGACTGCTTCTCTATTCTGATTGATTCGTCTCCAGTCACGGTCACAAACAGTATGTTCGATCCAGGATACTCATTCTCCAGATGCTGCAACATCATGAGAAACATTTGGAGTCAAACGTTGTATTTTTGTTTTAGTAAATGACTTGGTCTCCGTGAAGTAGTGGCACTTATTTACCTTCCAGATGGGGTAATATCCATGGTGTTGATGTGCGTAGAAGAAGACCTCAGTTCCAGGGCCAGTGGGCCAGAACTTGTGAGGGAACTTGATGAATATCTTGGTGTACGTAGCCATGCTGAAATCCGATATCGCCACTCTTTTCCACATCTGAATCACACAAGACAAGTCGATTAAAAGGGAAGAAAATGACTAATGTGATGTGATGATGAAAATTGCTAATATGGTGAGAAAACGATCCTGACCGGGAACTCAGGTTTGAAGGAAATGAGATTGCTCTGGAGAACTCCCAAGCTGGCAGAGAGGATAGCAAATTTGGCCTCGAAAACAGAGCCGTCCTCTGTTTTCACAGTCACTCCTTTCTTGGAATAGCTAATCTCCCTCACCACCTTATTCAGCTTCAATCTAGGGTCGCCTTTCTTCAAGAACTGATCAGCAATATGATAAGCCATGCTCTCAAAGCCTCTTGGGTCCTTGACATAGTTGAAGTTAACCCCGTGATCCACAAGCTCATGCCTTGGGTACTTGTGCTTCACGCTCGTCAACTGTGGCGCCTGTGCATCTATGTAATCGTTGTTGAAGTAATCCACCACCATCTCGAGAGGCGTCGCTGGCACCCTTTCAAACCCACAAAAAAAGAAAAACAACAACAACAACAACAACAACAAAAAAAGAATTAGCCACCATAAAAGCAAGATTCATGAGGTGGGGAAATGGAGATTGCTGTGTGATATTACTGTTTGTAGAGCAAGTAAGCTCCCATAACGGACACGTCTTGGTCGCTTCTGGGATTGGAGTTGAGCGTGGTGGAGAGGTTTGTGCAGAACTGTGCTCTGGCTGCGCCTGCCCCCAATGCTGCATCAACCTCTGCTTTTGGGTATAATCCGCCTCTGTCAAAACAAACGAACAATGTAATTGGCTGCGCCCTGTTTTTTTTTTTTTTTTTACCCTTACCAAAGACAAACTCAAACCACAGTTTTGGAGGAGAGGGTTTTACTGTTGTTTGTAGGTGTTGGAAGAGAGGTTGCCGAAGTTGGTAGGGTAAGTGTTGAGCTTCAGGGAGTTTGCAATGTCGACGAGAGGGTTGTGCTGTGGGCCGCCGCCGAAATACCAACAAGCGCCAACCTCCATGGTTTTTCCTGCAAATGCCACTTTGGACAGCCTTCCTCCAATCTTTGGGGTTGCTTCCAGGATTACAATGTCCTTGATCCCGGCATCGTGAAGTGTCTTCGCTGCTGCGATTCCTGCATTTTCGAATTAGGCCCTGAAACTGTTAAGTCTCTTGGTTGATGGAACGGAGTGCACAAGATAAAAGAGATTAAGCTGATAGTGTGTCACCTGATAAACCAGCGCCGACCACGATGACAGATGACGGCGGAGGGGCAGCCACGGTTGCTGATGAAACTGCCAGAAGAAGAACAAGAAGGGAGAGTAGGAGCTTCATGGCTGCTGAGAGGTGCATGTTTCGAAGCATAGAGTGGCAAGGCAGTGTTTGAGTGGGTGGAGTGTGTGTGGGGATTCGGCTCTTTATCAGCAGGTGCAGTATTGCCTCTTTTGGGTGGTTCTTACCTACCTACCTACCTCATTTTGAAACACCACATGTATTAAATGGAACGAGGAGTAGAAGAAGTAGATAGCAAAGTGGTTTTGGTCTTACTGTGCTCTGGAAGAAGGGTTCAGCAGAATTCAGCTCCTTGGTATCTTGTCTCTTTGGATTTTTCCTAAAAAAAGTTGAAAAAGGGGTTTGCACAGGAAAGGTAGATAGCACGTGCTGAGTAAACACTTGGAGGAGTAGTGAATTATTCACACGCATTGTGTCATCTACCATTTATCTTGCTTGAGTGAGTAAATTTTTCACCATGCAAACATACACTACGGTTATAATGCGAACAGCTAATGTTGTATTCACTTATCATCTCGTTTTCTGTTTTGTTGCGACAACAATAAAAAAACTTATTCACTTAATGTTGAGATTTCAATTGGCAAAATCATTTGACAACAAATAAGATCGTTGGACGGAAACTTATTGAAAATTCAGTTACTAGGAAACTTTGTGGGAGACAACCGATAGAACCATAGCATGCGCGAAATAACTTGATTGGTGCTGCCGGTGACTCGGTGGGAGAAAAATTGTATGCAACGATTGAATATGCGGAAATGAAATAGAGCACAATATTTACGTGGTATCCCTAACGAATCAAGATTAATTCGCGGGAGAGTTAAGTTCTCTCCAGCTTAACTTTTATTATGCGGAGCTTAAGTGATGGTTGTAGCCTTACAGGAGCTTAAATAAACCAACTCATATTTAGGGTAACATGGAATAGTTAGGGTTTTCTTCTCCAACCCAACGTCCAACATCGCATGGGATGCTTGGTTGGACGTGTATTCGTCTCATGGGCTTCGTCATTACTCATTAGTCAATTCCAATACTCCCCAGCAAGCTGGAGCGTGGACGTGGAGGTTACGAGCGTTCAGTATAGACACTAGAAATCGAAAGCGCTTTGCACCGAGTTCCTTGGTGAGAATGTCTGCCAACTGGAGATGAGAACTGACTTTGAGAGGAAGAATGTCACCAGATTGAACACGCTCACGCACAAAGTAACAGTCCATAACGACATCCTTCGTGCGATCATGAAAAACATATTTGGTGGTGTTGCGATAGTCACAATAGAGGGGTGTGAGGCGCAACTGTGAGACAGGTAGCTCCTATAAAAGCCAAAGCAGCCACATAAGTTCACTTATAATGGTGGCCATGGCACGATATTCATCTTCAACTGAGGATCGGACAACGAGACGTTGCTTCTTTGTTTGCCAAGAAATGGGAGCCCACCAAGAATGATGAAATATTTGATGGTAGACCGTCGAGTCGACTCACAACCTCCCCAATCTTCATCATAGTAAACCTTGACTCGACGAAGTCTATATGTATTCGAAGATCCAGAGAGCCACTTCCATATGCGCTTGGCTAGGTCGGTGACACAATGGCTTAGCATGTTGACTCCATAGGTGATATATGGAAGCGTGAGGGTCACGTACAAAAATCTCCCAATGAGGCGACGTTAGCGAGATGGGTCGACCAAGAGATCATAATCCTTCGTTGGGCGATTCAAGTGGTGATCTTGTTCCGCCGAAAATGCACTAGGTCGCGCGACTTCAAATCCAGCATCCTCGAGAATATCCAATGCATATTTGAGTTGGCATAATGCATCACCATCGCGAGTCCGTGCATATTCCATCCCGAGGAAATACCGTAGGGTACCCAAGTATTTGATGCGAAACTCTGCATGTATGTAACTCTTCACATGAGCCATGAAAGTAAGATCATTCCCAATGAGGAGTACATCATCGACATAGATTAAAGCCAACACAAATGTGCTCCCCCGTCGAAAGATAAAAAATGAGTGGTCCGTCGGAGAAACGCGAAAACCTAGAGTAATGAGGGCAACGGTCAATTGTGTTACCAATTTCTCGAAGCCTACTTGGGTCCATAAATGGACTTGTGCAAGCGGCATACCCTGTTAATCTCCTGGTTTAGAAAAACCTTGTGGTACCTGCATATAGACCTCCTCCTGGAGATCCTCGTGCAGGAACGTATTATTCACATCCAATTGATGCAAATGCCACCCTCTACTGATAGCAACCGCTAGAAGACAATGAACGATGAAAAGCTTTGCTACCGGCGCAAACGTGTCGTGAAGTTAAGAACTCTATTTGCGTAAAGCCTTTCGGCAGCAAACGAGCTTTATAGCGCACAATAGTACTTTCTGGGTAGTACTTGATTTTGAACAACCATTTTGAACCGATTGCCTTTTCTCGGGGTAACTCAACAAGAGTCCAGGTTCCATTTTGCTCCAAAGCCATTATTTCCTTTATCGTGGCTTCTCGTCATCATTGGTCTTTGATGGCTTGATGGAAGAAAGTAGGTTCATCATTCCCTGTCACAACAGCAAGAAAATCCATATAACTATCATTCACATTATCATATGACACAAAAGTAGAGAGGAGGTACAAGATAGTCGTGTTTGCACTTCCCTCGGCAGCCAATGAAGAATCTGCAGGTGTGTGGTATGTGGTCTCATAAATTCCAAGTGTTTAGACCGTACACGAACACGATCCCCTAGCCTCGGTTCCACTTGGGCTGGCTGCTCTTGGTCTTGATCAGCATCAGTCGAGGAAGATCCTAAGTTGTTCATCGGGCCGAGAGAGTCTTGTGGTATTGTGGAGAAAATTTTTCCTGGGAGTATCTAATGAAGGCTACTCAAGAGGTGGCAAAAAGTCAGTAGGGCTTTCATCTTCGTCTGGTACCACCATGGTTGAGTATCCCAATGTAACGTTGTCATGATGGAAAGGGAACAAATTCTCGTTAAAAAGTACATCACGTGATGTAAAAATTTTCTAGTAGATAAATCATACACTCGATAGCCCTTCTGGCTCGATGCATAGTCAAGAGTTACGCACAAACAACCTCGCTCTGCAAACTTATCGAGGTTAGCATGAATGTCCTTAGCACATGGAAGACATCCAAAATCCCAGAGATGTGAGTATGGTGTTGCTTCCCAAAGAGTACTTCAAAAGGTGTCTTTCCTGTAGCTACAATAGGAAGACAGTTGAGGAGATATGTTGCAGTGAGAAAACATTCACCCCAAAAACGAATGGGAAGGCTAGTCTGAAATCGTAGTGCTCTAGCCGTTTTAAAAATATGAATGTGCTTCCTTTCGACGACAGCATTTTGTTGGGGTGTGTCCGTGCAGGATGTTTTCAACCTGATCCCCTCCTGCTCATAGTAATGCTGCAAACTTAACGTGTTACTCATGGGCATAATTGTCCTGGAAGTAGTTTATACGTCGCCCGAATCGGCTTCGCACAAGCTGGTCAAACATCATCAAATGGCGTTCTACCTCCGACAATGTAGTAAAAAATGTGTTTCTACATATAAGCATTTTGGTGATCTAGAAGCATAAAATCGTAAGCTTTTAAACGCGCTTTTTAACTACAATAGTTATAAAAAACACATTTTTTGCGGAGAAACATTTTGGTGTCCTAGAAGCACAAACAACGTAAGTTTTTAAACTTTAAAACGCGATTTTAACTACATTTCTCCGACTTATAACGTAACAAATAGACCCAAGAAGCACGACTAAAATCATCGACATTAATGAGAAAATAGTGAGCTCTGCTAATAAAGGAGTTTTATATCCTCACGAGATGTCAACATGAACCAAATCGAAACATGAATGAGTACGTGTCCCACTGGAAGGAAAAGAAAATCGAGTTTACTTTGCCCTAGAACAAGAGTCACACATCTCTTTATTTTCACTAACAGTAATACCCAAAGGAATGCTAAGTTGCTCCTATTTTTATGGGAAGGATGCATCAACCGCGAATGCATGCCTCACATTGATATCTCACGTCCTCTGGTCACCGTGCAAGCGTGCGTCTGCCCAGCTCCATAGGGGCAGAGATAATACAAGCCATCTCGAGACTCACCCTTCCCAACCAATTTATTGAAAATTAAGTTGTAAATGATGCAAAACACACCAAGAAAGATCAAAGAAACTCGGTTATTCTTGGTGAAACATCTAATAGAAACTAAGTTGCACCTAAACTCAGGCATATGCAATACTCAACCTAACACAAGATCATATTGTAATTCAATGCTCCCAACGTGCTTTACTGGAATACTTGCTCATTTGGTATACAGACTGGCTAACCATTTTCATTTCTCTGTTTATTTATCAACAAAGACTCATCCATGGTAAAGTGCTCGTTGTAGCCTGAATCCCACAACCATTTGTGTCTAAAGAAATCATACCATCTAGGTTAGCGGACGGGTCATCAGCCCCTCTCGTCTGATATCCAAAGAATTGCTTTATTTGTTCCAACTGGGCCAACATCAAGCCTGCCACCAAAATTTTCTCTATGTCCGTCTCACTCTGACTTGCCTGGGATGTCTTTGGTTCACGATCGCGTCCTATGTCATGACCCAAGTTCTCCCCAAGTGCTCGAGGGCATCTCTTTTGCAACGGGTTGCCTTGGTTGTCACGAGGTTGATAACCAATCAACTGAAAGCACGTCTCATTTACGTGACATGCCTTCCCGCAATGGAGGCAACTTGGCTTCTCCTTTCCACCACGTTGTCCCTTGTTGATCTCCCCCAAGCAGAAAAAGTTGCTACCTCCAACATTATCTTCCTGCTTTCTGAAATCAGGCATTACTATTCTTCATTTGCCGCAAGATTGTAGACCTCGCCCAAGGTAGGAGTATGCCTCATTGCCAAGACCTGCGTTCGCACAGTAGAAAAAAATTCATCCAAACCCATTAGGAAATTAAATACCCTTGAAATTTCCCATTGGGCACGAAAGTGAAAAGAAACTCCACACGTGCAACATACTGTGGGATCAATCGCCGTCGACTCCTCCCATAAGGATTTAAGCTTAGTGTAAAAGACCGACACAAAATTATTTTCCTATTGAATAATGCTTATGAGTCTCCTTAGTTAGTAAGCTCGAGCTCCATTCCCTTGCTGAAAATGACTTTGCAGACCCATCCAAATATCACGTGAGGTTCCGACGAATCGCACGCTAGTAAGAATTTATTTCTCTATGGTTGTTTTGAGTCATCCCTTCACCATGGTGACGCAAGAGATCCACGCATTGTGCTCCTTACTATTGTCTGGCTTCTTGAGACGACCATCCACAAAAAAAAAAAAAAAAAAAAACTTGTTCTTTGCTAACAAATAATCCTTCATATCCCTAACCCACTCACCATAATTTGAGTTCGATAGAAATAGAAAGGTGGAACTTGGAAGACCTCCACTACCGTTGTTGCCGCCTGACGCCTTTCCGCCATTACCGCTACCTTTGACGCCTTCCTTGTCATTAATGATTAAGCAATATGAATCTTATTGGTCTAATAGCATGAAAAATCGTATGCAACAATTAAATATGTGGCAACGAAAGAGAATGCGATATTTGCGCTGTATCCTAGACGAATCAAGACCAATCCACGGGAGAGTTAAGCACTCTCCGACTTAACTTTTATTATGTGGTGCTTAAGTGATGGTCGTAGCCTTACATGAGCTTAAGTTATGGTCGTAGCCTTAATGTCACTACAACTACTTTGCTAAATAATAGATAATTCGCCTAGTAATAGTACATCTAGGGACTCTGGGTTGACATTAAGACTTCATTCCACTATACTACTCCCTGATTTGTGGTTACACAGGACCACTGATTAGAGTGTTAGTAAAAGCAAGTCAACCAAAATTGGAAGGGATTAAGGAGAGACTTGAGGGACTTAAGAAAGAATTTAGGAAAAGATTTGTGAAATAGCCGACGAACTCTTGTAAAAAAAGGGGAATGAAAAAAGTTGAGAGAGAGAGAGAGAGAATGAGAGCAGAGAAAGATAATTATGTTTAAGGACCTATAGTTTTGTTATTGTTAAATAAATTCTCTATGCAATTACAAAATATTCAATCCCATAAATTTCTCTAAGCTATACTGAATTTCCTAATTAACTGAATTTCGAATAACTCCCACCCCCAGCATACCAACCCACAAATTATTTCAAAACACTTAAACAATTTATTTATAACATAAAATAATGTAAAAAGCCTGAAAGGCATCGTTCTTGCATAATTACTCGTAAAAAATTTGTTAGTATCACTAGATTGTACCCCGGCCCATTGGGCCAATTCTAATATGATGACGGTAATTAACAAAACATCAAAGTTTTGAAGTTTAAATTTTTTGTAACCTTCACTTCTTTTATGTTGGTTTCATAATCAATGTCAATGTCATGCGAATTAACAAATAATGTCGATTTTACAAAATAGCAAGCTTGTTTCTTAATGTTTACTATTAAGAAAGTCAAATTATTCAATTCATGGAAAAAGGAAAATGTGCATCCATCATAAGAGATTACTAACATCGTACTTAGTGTCATCTATAGATTCTTGTTGAAATTAAACATATGGGTATTCCAAAATAACCGGTATCACCTCTTTACAATCAACACTATTTATCATCAACGTAACTCCACTATATTTATCATTGGTAGGTAGGTGCTCTTTTTTTTCTTTTCTTTTTTTTGAACCAAATTCAAAGACAAAATATAATCAGATAAGAAATATAATTTTCTCAATAAAAGAATTTATATCATTCTAGTCATAAATGTTGTTGGAGATTCATTGTTTTCATCATTGATTATGTTCAAAATTGTTAATTTAGTTATGGAATTTGTGATGTAATTACTAAACTTGATGTGTAAATTCAACTCCATTATTTCTTCTTCTTTGTTTTTTTGTAAATTCTTCATTCCCTCATTTAATAACACATGGTGAGAGGAAGTATAATTCTAAATATAAAAAGCTTTAGTATTTTTTTATATTCTTTCTTCTTCTTCTTTATTAATTTTTTTTTTTTAAATACTTCATTCCCTCATCTAATAACACATGGTGAGAGGAGGTATAATTCTAAATATAAAAAGCATTAGTATTATTCTATAAGGGTGATATTAGTTTTATATTTTTAGTTTGTTGGTATTTTAGTGATTTGAATCTGGGACCTCCAGATTCAAGACCAATGGTACTACCATTGGGACCAAACCCTTGTTCACGAAAAATAAAGTATTAGTAATTTATTGGGAAGTATCTACAATTTGAGTTGGAATCTTAAATTTGAAAAATGCTAATAATTGAGATTCATTATTTAGAAGAGCAATACAAGTTTTAGTGAGGATAATTCAGGAATTAACTATAAATGAAGAATGAAAGAGAAGAGGTGATTATCACCTAATAGCTATAGTGTTTGATGTTGCTAGTCAATGCTGATTAGGATACGTCTGTTGATTAGATAAAAGTGAAAAGTTAAATATATTTTCCCCCTGAGTAATATGCTAAAATGAAATAAAAGAATGTGACAAATACATAATTTATCAATATACTTCTTGCTAATAATTTTTATTTTTTATTTTAGCTCATTATTTCAAACAAAATGAATACTATATCATGATGATTAATTCATTGAAAATAAGGGATGAACATTCATGTCGATCTCATTAAAATTTTGAGTGAAAATTCTCTAAAAAATGAATCTACAATGTCTTTATCTATGCAAATTTGACGTAGTTGGGTAGTATAAAACTCGAACTCGTACTATCCAACCTGACTCCACCCAATTATGCACATACATGTGTATTTTGTCTAGAAATGATTATTGTTTTTCTCAACATATTATATTGTATTACACAAATATAACATTTGGCATGAAACTTTATTGTTTATAACTTATTATCTTTATTCTGGTGTTTACCATTTCAGTTTTCCACTTATATAATGTCAGTATACGTGTGAATGTTAACATGCTGGTTGGAGTTATAACGATAAATTATTACTTATAGATAATTGTGGATACGTAAATCCTGATCAAGTATGAGTATGATTTTAATTTTCTACCCAATTCTTGTATGCATAAAACTCAAACTATTTTGAGTAGGACAACAGATATGCATTATCTATTCCTTATCTGATTCATTATCATTCTTAACTGTGATGTCGTGTGAGAGGTGGAGCCTATCATTGTTCAAATGGGCACCGTTGTTTAGCTTTGAAGCGGCTGAAGTGAAAATGAGGTTGAATTAATTTATTATTATTATTTAATATTATGTTATTTATTTAACGGTCAATTATAAGAATTGATTGTCATGTATGATAAATTTAATAACAATAGACGGTTAGTGGCTAATGATAACATGAGAGTTTGAAGTTAATGAGCACCAATACAATTAAATTTTAGCGATAAATGTAAAACTAAATGATAAATATAGTACCTAACGTGTCATTTAACCAAAATTAATACACATTTTAACCTAAAACTTTAGAATTCTTGACAAATAATTTACAGCTTAAATAATTATATGTTTGGTGGGTCACTGCTGGAGTGCTGGTCGCATAATATAGCTAAAGGTTTGGGTTTTGTCATTCATGCCAACATATGTCGTAAGAAACTCAATATGGAGAAGCCCAACTGAAAGATAAAAAGACCAACAGGTCCTTCCTTGGTTTGCGCATGAGCCAGCAAAAAGAAAACGGTGGGAGTTCTAAAGCAGAACCTCTTTATAATAATTGTTTAGATTTAGATTTAGATTAAACGAGTAGTTCCATCCTAATGAACATTTGTTTTCTGGCGAGGAAAATCTTGTGTTTGAACTCAATTAATGCACCTTAATTAACTTTTCGAACAACGATTAATAACACGGTTCACACCTCTCCGAACAATGTTCGAACGAGGGTGTTTGATGATTTTGATGGCTGATAAAACTAAGTTAAATTACTTCTACTCATATGGAGGTTCAGTGAGAGCTTCAAAAACTAAAAGCTACAACTATGGCTACATTGCAGAGAAAATATAAGTTTGACATGTTATGTCAAATGTTTGGTTGTGGAACCCTTGCTTCGTTTTCGTTTCTCCTATTTTATAGCCATCCCTTGTAACTGTCGTGTAACCGCCTCTTAATAACCGCTGCTCCACTGCTTGGTGTTTGATGTAGCTTTCTTGACGCCTTGACTGTCTTGCTTGCCTGCCACTTGATACCTTGCACCTTGATGACTCCACTTGATAGCTAGCACCTTGTTCCAAGGAGGTGTCTTACTTGGTGAGTGAGGGCTTCACGCTTGGGGATACTCATGCTAACCACCATAGCATGACATCATGTTCGATACTAAGATGCTTGGGGATTTGATGGATGCTCATTGGCCCTCTTGTGGGTGACATCATGCTTGGCACCCTAGTGCTTGATAGTAGGGTAGGCAACCTGCTTGAGGGGTGAGTGGCGAGGTCTTGATACTTAGCCAAATTCCATCCCACTGTATCTACACCTTTTATACGATGTCATGCTTGACACCTAGTGCTTGGTATGTGGAAGCTAGGTGCTTAATTGCGGGGCAGGTCTCCTTGCACGACATCATCCTTGACACCCTAGCGCAAGGTAGGTAGGCCACATGGTACTTGGTGCTTGACCCTCCTTGTACTGCAGTACATGGTAAGTGGTGGAGAGAAAACTCAATACTTAGTCGAATCTCATCCCCACTGTGATTGTAGGGTAGGTAAGTGGTGAGATGTCACTACCACGTCTAGGGGTACTCGTGATAGCTCTCCTTGTACGACATCATGCTTGAAACCCTAGCGCAAGGTATGTAGCTAGACGACATAGTGTTTGACCCCACTTGCATGACATCATGCTTGACCCCCCTTGAATGATGTCATGCTTGACCCCCCTTGTGCTTGGGTCTCAACACTTAGCCAAATTTTGCCTTCTTCCCTTGCCACGACTAGAGGTAGTTGATATCACCCTCCTTGCACGACATCATGCTTGATACCCTGGTGCAAGGTAGGTTGGCAACCATGGTACTGGTGCTTGACCCCCCTAGCATGACATCATGCTTGACCCCCCTTGTGCTTGGGTCTCAACACTTTGCCAAATTTCGCCTTCTTCCCTTGTCGCGTCTAGAGGTAGTTGATATCACCTTCCTTGAACGGCATCATGCTTGATACCCGGGTGCAAGGTAGGTTGGCGACCATGGTACTTGGTGCTTGACCCCCCTTGTGCTTGAGTCTCATCACTTAGCCAAATTTCGCCTCCGCCATGCCGAATTGGGTGATCGACGTTGAAAGTACGCTTGGCGCTTGACCCCTCATGATGCTTGATAACCCGAGTGCACGATAGGTAGGAGGCCATGGTACTTGACCCCTCTTGCATGACATCATGCTTGATCCCCCTGGGATGATGTCATGCTTGACCCCCCATGTGGTGGGTCTCCATACTTGGCCAAATTTTGCCCACATCATGCCGACTTGGGTGGTTGATGTTGAAGGGTGTCAACGCTCGACACTTAACCCCTCTGGTATGAGAGGTGGGTATTTGGTGGGTCAAGGGGTTTGTGTTGAGGTACATGGTATGAAACCCAAAATACCATCATTTAGGTCAAGCTTAAATCAATTTAATTAATATGGTTAAGTTGGCCTTATAAATCACTACCACTCCTTGAAAATAATCAATGTGGTATTGAGTGATTTTTTTAGTGGTAAAAAATACCCCCCCCCCCCACCCACCCAAACTGCTTAGTACATAAGGATTATGGACTAAGCAGTTAACGTCAACTACACCACTAAAAAATGCTCGTTGGTTTTATTAATAAAAACCAAAACACAGTAAACTACCCCTGCACCTTATTCAACCTTGGTTAGCATTGGCCTTGAAAATTAACAGGCCAAAATCAATCACTGCCTCCACTATTCTTTCCCAATATATCCTCAATGCCATGACTAGCTACTCAAGTCATGCTTTATCACGAGGGTATCATGTCATGCCTTAAGGTGTGAGCCGCTTGGCATGTCGGCCATCATGGTGGCTGGTTAACTTTGAACTCATTGACAACCCATGTCTCCAAAGACAAGAGACATAGGGGTTGAGAAGCTAAGCTTGTCATTGATCAATCGATCATGTAGCACCCCATCCTCTTTCAACAAGTAGGGCTCCTTGGACGGGTGGCTTGGATGATAAAGGGTCCAAGCCAAACAATCAGTCAAGAGATTGTAAAGGGATCTATACACCTTGTCACATGACTTGTTGCTTACCACTCATGGCAAGGTCATCACACTGTAAGTGTTACAACACTTCACCATTTTGTAGCCATGATTGGCCAATGATTTTTTCGTCTTTTTTAGTAGTATTTTTATTTATTTAATTTTAGAGTAAGGAGTGACAGACGTCACTGATTTCCATGCCCTTTGGCAACCACTAATGTGCCAAAGGTGTACTCCCACTGCCAAGTCCATGGATTAAACCAGAACAACCATCCATACACTACTTGTCTTCCCTCCTTTGGTGTTGGTTTCGAATTTTCCAACTTAACAATTGATGGTACTCGCTCACCCGCCTTGGTGGGCTTGCAAGGGGTCCCCTACTCCTCAGCCCGAGCCACCTTACTAGACAAGTTGGGTTGATGTTGAACCCAATGTGCTTGCCTCATTCTTGGTGGTGTAGTATAAATTTTCCACTCTTTTGAGTCATCAACAAGACCATGATTTGTCTTTTGCCTTAGTTTCTCCCATCTTGACACATGCTTACTCTTCCCATATGGTTGGGAAGACGAGTGTTTGGATTTAACGAATTGATGACCACTCTTGTGGCCAAGTTGACTTTCAACCCCTATGCCTCGTTGATTTTTACACTTAACACATAGCCACTCGTGGCTCATGGTAGGATCATGCCTGATCGGTCTGTGTATAAACGTCTTATGCAAGCCCCCTTGTCTTCCATTCATATTTGGCATGCCATGAGGGTTGTTGGGCATAGAGTTGCTTCTTTGTCCATCCTTTAACACCCTCTCATACTTAGAAATTTTTTTAGTGGCTGGGGGTGATGATCACTCCTAAACTTTCCATCCATTCCATTCTTCATCATGGATGGCATGCCCCCCTGTCTACTACATGAGGCTGGAGATATGCCCTTCATATCACTTTTCATGGCTATTGACATGCCCCCCATGTCATAAATAGCTACAGCATTATGATCACTACAAACATGTGTGGTTTGGGCTTGCTGGGCCTTCTTGGGTACGTCTATCTTCCCACTTCTTGTTGTTAATGGCAAGCCCCCCTGTCCAATGCATGGAGCTGATGACTTGCCCCCCATGCCATTGTTCATGTTTGTTGACGTGCCCCACTTGCCACACTTAGCTAAGCTATCATGTTTACTACAAGTACGTGCGGCTTGGGCTTGTTGTGACTTCTTGGGCACATTTGACAACCCACTACTTATGGTTAATGATATGCCCCCTGTCGCAACCTCGCCTCCGAAATCAGGGAGAGCTCGCGAATCGGTTTGGAGTCGCCATCGATCGTGCTTTGGGGTGGGTCGAACACCCTTTTCCGGTTTTAATTTTTTTTTGTTAAAACCAGAATTCTGGTCTGCGAATTTTAGATTGTTCTAGGTTCGGGAGTACGGTTACGTGTGGGGAAGTGTATACACACCCCACAACGCCCCATAACGGGTACTACGTGAATCGATAATTTTTTTTGAGGTGGGGTGTAATGTTATATGTGATTTGTTTGTGTATTTAATTGTTGTTTTTAATTGTTTTTAAATTAAATGTAAATTTTAGAATCTCATAGGACGATGTGATTAGTGTAAATTTGAATTTAAAGTTACCAATTTTCACGACTATTGACGTAAAAAAGGTTTTTTAATCGGTTGGACTCGAACATATCGATTGCCTAGGTACCCGGGTTAACCGCGATCAAAGTCCACGTAGTTCGATTAATAATATTTTTTTTGGTAAAAAGATACCTAATATATTCTATTGTCATGTATTAGGGTTTAATGTTTTATTTAAAAAAAATACTTAGAACATAATTTGATTTTTGATAATTTGTATAGAGACTTAATACGATAATGCCAACACCGACTATTGACCACTGATGTTTCAAATTAGGAATCCTCTTATATTAAATATGTAGACTTAAAGTTTTAGAACGATTGAGTTTGGTGTATGATCAAATTATAAGTGGTCAGTCGGCGGCGACCACGGCGAGCCGCGACAGGCCGACGAACAGCAAGGTGGGTTCTGCTGTGGTTTTTTTGTTTTTTTTTTCTGTTTTCGAAAACTGGCTTTGGAATTACTCTGAACCTTCTTCTCGTTTTTGCAGGTTAAGGGTAAAAAAACTCAGGTGAAATCTCTCCATAACCTTAGTTGATCAAATGGTTTAGCTAAAAAGGGCATACTTTTATGCGATTGAAAATATTTTAAGATCTAAACTGAGTTTGGCAAAAGCTATTGCGTTTCCTAAACTGATCATTAATACGTAAATGTTGAGTTATGGGTAAGATGTTTGGTTGGAATTTTGACCTGTTTCGAGATGGTTTAATTATCATTTCAGCGTGTAAAAAATTAGAGTCTATGTTAGAAGGGGAGCCCTTAAACAGAACTGAGGTACTACAAAGTAACCTCCTTAACTTAAGTGAACGGCTATTTGCCGCCAACCAAATTGCTATTTGCCGCCAACCAAAATAAATAAATATATATATGTACATCTTTGGTTAAGGAGTTTCACAATCTACAACATTCCCAACTTTCAGAGAACATATTGAATCAGAAAAATTCGACGCTCGCCGGAAAAGTCTCCGGAAAATAATCAGGAAAGCCTATCCTCGACATAAACTGCGTACACGCATCCATTAACATTTGACATTTGACTCATTCCAACAAAAACTTCTGTTGACGAGCCTAGTGCCTCCATCGCCGCACCGTTCCTCCATCGCTGGCCAACCTCCCGTCACCCTCAATCGTCGGAAAACAAGTAAGTTTACTTTTTCCGGCAAGTTTTCCAGTTTTCCGGCGAAAAACACGGCGGGCCGAAAAAAAATTGCGGCTCGAACGCCGCCGAGCCGAAAAAAATTTGCGGCCATTGCGACTCCCGGCCGAAAAATTCTTTTGGCCCGGCGGCGCCTCGGCCGCAAAATTTTTCGGTCGGGCGTCGCAGCGGCCGCAAATATTTTTTGGCTCGGTGGCTTTCGGGCCGCAATTTTTTTCGGCCCGCCGTGTTTTTCGCCGAAAAACTGGAAAACTTGCCGAAAAACTTGTTTTCCGACGATTGAGGGCGACGGAGGAACGATGCCGGCGACGGAGGCACTGGGCTCGTCAACAGAAGTTTTTTTTGGAATGAGTCAAATGTCAAATGTTAATGGATGCGTGTACACAGTTTATGTCGAGGATAGGCTTTCCTGATGATTTTCCGGCGAGCGTCGAATTTTTCTGATTCAATACGTTCTCTGAAAGTTGGATATGTTGTAGATTGTGAAACTCTTTAACCAAAGATTTACAATTGTACATATTTACTTTTTTTTTTTTGGTTGGCGGCAAATAGCAAGCCCCTAACTTAAACCATTTGATTGTTGTCTTTGTTATTTTAGGGGGTTTCTTGGGCTATTTCAACGAACAAAACCAATTTGTTTTCCATTTTTTAGAATAGTTTCTTTTAACATGATATTGAAGCATATAAAAGGACAAATACATATATGTTTTGTTGAGGAATTGATTATAATCATTAGTTTTAGGACAGATTTGGTTGAGATCAGTTAGACAAATAAAATACTAGAAGTCAAGAGAGATAAAATAACAATAGCAATATAAACAGAACTATAGATCAGTTTGTTGTTATGTTGGTGATTAAAGAAGCATATTAAGTTTAAAAGTTCCCCAAAGAAGTAAATTTTTCCTCTTTTAGACATGAATGGTATGGGGTGATGATGATGATGGTTATTTTAAGGGGAAAGTGACCAACCTTGGTCTGTGATTGGGACTTTGAGGAGGGTGGTGGCCTTCTTTGTTGGTTGTTTGCTTCCCCCTTTTGGCATCTCCTGGTTCTGGGCTTTCCTTGCTCCATTCGCTTTCTACTACTTCACTTTCTTGGAATTTTGTATGAGAACAGAATCAAAAAGGGAAAAAAGAAGATGGAAGTTGGTGCTTTTCTCTACTCCCTTTGGATAGGGATGAGGAATATGTGGACTGAATATCTCTGCCCTCATTTGTTGCCCAGGCTGTTGTATTTATATTGGGTTGATTTACTGTATTCTAGGGGAGCTTGTTCAAATCTAATTGGCTCTGGGTTTAAACCATCCACATCCATGAAATACCATTTCTATTTCATATGTGGCCCCTACTGCCACAGCAGCAACTTTTCCATTCCACTACATATCACTTCCATTTCCTCTACATCCATGAAATCCACTATCTATTTCATATGGTGGGTCCAGCTTACTTTTTAATACATCAACACATTTTATCTAACCTATATGATTTTACCAATTTAAGATGTATCAAATAATTAAAATAATATATTGTAATTATTTGATTATCAATAATGAAATAAATTTACTAATTCATTGAAAAATATATTATAGCTTTAGTCAAACTTTGTTTCGTACGTGAACTTTGTTTCGTATTACACTTTCAGAATCTACAAATTTAATTTATCCAAACTTAATGAATTTTAGATAATTTGAAAAAAAAGAAATGAAAAAAAACATTACATACACAGACATAAAAAATGTCTTTCCTTTTTTATCATTTGTTATTAAAAGTATAATTTCAAAACAAAATGAAAATGAAAAAAAAAAACATCAAATGTGGGGTGGAGCCCACTCTTCACCCACTTGCTCTTCCATTTGCTATTTCATTAAGCGGAAGATCCCACTTTCTGAAATATGCACCACATCCATGGAAGAGGCAAATGAAATGCCACGTCACAATGGAAGGGACCTTTGACAGGCGTTGGGGATGGTCTTAGACCCACTCCCTGCTTGATTTTCATTGGTGGAGAACTAGAGTTGTAGGCCACTATTGCTATAGTAACCGACTTGGTTCATGGTCGAACCAGGGTTCAAGTCAATGGACGAACCGGTCTGGGTTGGATACAGACATGACCGGGTCGATCCGTTGATCGGGCTTTGACTAATCTTATGGGCTTGATCTGCATTTGGTCTTGTTGACTGATCTGGGCTATGACTGGGTTTGGGCTCGAATTTGATATGGGCCTGACCCAAATTATATCTTTAATTAACTTTATCTATTTATTTATTTATATTATTTTTTGCAGTCCTATTTTCTAGACTTTTAGGGCCCAAAATGATGACCTGAGAAAACCAAATCCAAAGAGGACGGTTCTCAAAATCTGATTGCGCCCTAAAGTTTAAAACAAAAGAAAAGTTTTCAAAACATTGGCCTCATTAGTTTCTCTTATCTTTCTATTATTGTAATTAGTTAAGATGTAATCCTTATGATGTTTGTAATTGCGTAATATCATATTATGATTTCGTTAGTTGTAATAATAATTTTCCTAAGTATGTTACTTTCCTTTCTTCCTATTTTTGTAAATTATGAGGTCCAATCCTCCCAAATCAAACGACCAAACCCAATGCCTAAACCAAATCGAGTAGGATGCTAAGAGCATATTTATATCGCAAGCAAACCAATAAACGACCGTTTTGGCTCCTTTAAAAAAAGTCCAACTTTTATCGGATTATTTAACTTAGTCGGATTGATACCATAAGATTTGCTATTGCTAATCTTAATGATCTAATACTTGCCTTCCCACGAAACATTTTGAAATAATTTCTAACATTTGTCTATAACAAGCGATCATCGACCTTGGATAATCGAAATGTTGATTACCAAACAGTGTTTTAGCCCGGACAAAATGGGTGTCTACACCCCCATGTCATTCTTCATGGTAGGTGATGTGCCCCCCCGCCACACTTATACAAAGAAAGTGGTGTTCTCTTGAACACACCCCTTTGTACACCTTCCTTGACATCAACGTGTCTCCGAGCCTAACACTTCACCTTCAACTTGTTAGGTGGTAGGCTTCCATGCCCTTCTTCCTGCCTCTTAGGTGGTTTGCATCCACCATACCCATTGAGTAGGGGTGGGAATGAGGGTGGGCAAGTTTGTGGTGGTAGTTGATCCAAATTAACTAGATCTCCACTAGCTTGTACAAGCGGTTGCTCCACGTGGGTGGAGAACTTGTGATTGAGATTCTTGCCATAACCACCACGTAGAAAAGGTGGTTGACTTGTCACTGGAGGCGACAAATTCCCTGACTGTAGCTGGGCAGTCCGACCACCGGAAACAAGAATAATTGTATCCTCAGTAGCAGTACTTTGTGGCGGATCTATAACATTTTTTTTGGTAAAGACATTTCTTGCACCACTGGTTCTATAAAATCATTTTCATACATGTCCAATCAATTTTTATTTTTTAAAACTGCATCAACTAATTGGTCCAACCGCCTATCTAAGGTAGAACTAAGAGAAGCAAATTTGAGACTTGTCTGATGTAAACTTTTAACAAGTCCATCCAAACTCTCCATCATGAATCGGTGGTTCTCCTCCATGGCATGGCGGTTTTCCACCATGACCAGGCGGTTCTCCACCATCATCTTCTGTGTCTCCTCCATTAGCAAACGGAGTGACATGATGGTGCGGGTTACATCGACAGAAGGTGCCACCGGTGGCAAATCCTCTACTTTGCCATTGTTTCCGACAAATCCTATTGCTTCTTGGCCAAGTTCAAACTTGGTGACTAGATCCATCACAAACCCAATTGAAATATCACCTTCTTGTTCTCTTAGTCGTGGAGCCATCAAATCAAACACACAGGATCCCAACAGGTGTGCCAATTTGTTTTCCGGCAAGGAAAAACTTGTGTTTGAACTCAATTAATGCACCTTGACTTCTTGAACAATGATTAATAACACGGTTCACAACTCTCCGAACAATGTTCGAACGAGGGTGTTTGATGATTATGATGGTTGATAAAACTAAGTTAAATTACTTCTACTCCTATGGAGGTTCAGTGAGAGCTCCAAAAACTAAAAGCTACAATTATGGCTACATGGCAGAGAAAAGATAAGTTTGACATGTGGTGTCAAATGTTTGGTTATGGAACCCTTGCTTCGTTTTCGTTTATCCTATTTATAGCCATTCCTTGTAACTGTCGTGTTACCACCTCTTGGTTACCGCTGCTCCACTGCTTGGTGTTTTATGTAGCTTGCTTGATGCCTTGACTGTTTTGCGTGCTTGCCACTTGATACCTTGCACCTTGATTAGGGGTGATAATCGGTTGACGGTTTCTTGGCTAAACCGAAAACTGACCCAAACCAAACGGTTATTAACCGAACCGAAAACCGATAGCTTGCCTTCGGTGGCGGTGTCCGTGTGCTGTTTTGGTGATTTCTATTCACCGAAAACCGCAGGTGGAGAAACCGAGATAATCTCGGTGCACCGAGTAACCGTCCCCCGCTTTTTTTTCCCAAATCTCCCTCCGATTCCAAGTCTCAACCCCTCCGTCCGCCATCGAAGTCCAGCGAACGAAGGCCAAGAAGGAGAAGGGGTAGCTGCAGTGGTGAAGATCGATCGCCGGTCGTCGTCGCCATCTCGTCGCCATCCCGTCCTTCTTCATCCTCCAGATCGAAGGCCAGGCGGCAGTAGCAGCAAGTCGATTTGATTGATCCTCTGTCACCGGCAGTCGCAGCAGATCGATCCTTGGTCGCCGTCATCGTCCCCTGCATCGCCCTGTTCCATCCTCACCGCCGTCCCTGAAGCTGAAATCGCGGTCATCCCGTCAACCCATCCCTTCCGTCGGTCTTCAGCTAACCGCGACACCCACCCGAAACCATCGAAGGCGGTTTTCGGCAAACCGATAAGTCGATCGGTGTCAGTGGCAGTTGCTATTTTTGGGTACTCGTCGGCTGCGGATAACCGCAGTTGCAGTTCGGTTAAAACCAAAACCGCACCGCTAATAGCCCTAACCTTGATGTCTCCACTTGATAGCTATCACTTTGTGCCAAGGAGGTGTCTTACTTGGTGAGTGAGGGCTTCACGCTTGGTGATACTCATGCTAACCACCCTGGCATGACATCATGTTCGATACGAGGATGCTTGGGGGTTTGATGGATGCTCACTGGTCCTCTTGTGGGTGACATCATGCTTGGCACCCTAGTGCTTGATAGGAGGGTATGCAACCTGCTTGAGAGGTGAGTGGCGAGGTCTTGATACTTAGCCAAATTCTATCCCCACTGTTTCTACACCTTTTATACGATGTCATGCTTGACACCTAGTGCTTGGTATGTGGAAGCTAGGTGCTTGATTGCGGTGCAGGTCTCCTTGCACGGCATCATCCTTGACACCCTAGCGCAAGGTAGGTTGGCCACATGGTACTTGGTGCTTGACCCCCCTTGGACGATGTCATGCTTGACCCCCCTTGTACTGTAGTACATGGTAGGTGGTTGAGAGAAAACTCCATACTTAGTCAAATCTCATCCCCACTGTGAATGTAGGGTAGGTGAGTTGTGAGATGTCATTACCACGTCTAGGGGTACTCGTGATAGCTCTCCTTGTATGGCATCATGCTTGACACCCTAGCGCAAGGTAGTTAGACGACATAGTGTTTGACCCCCACTTGCATGACATCGTGCTTGACCCTTGGATGATGTCATGCTTGAACCCCCTTGTGCTTGGGTCTCAACACTTCGCCAAAATTTGCCTTCTTCCCTTGTCGCGTCTAGAGGTAGTTGATATCACCCTCCTTGCACGGCATCATGCTTGATACCCGGGTGCAAGGTAGGTGCTTGACCCCTCTTGGACGATGTCATGCATGACCCCCCTTGGATGATGTCATGTTTGACCCCCCCTTGTGCTTGAGTCTCAACACTTAGACAAGTTTTGCCTCGGTCATGCCGAATTGGGTAATCGATGTTGAAGGTACGCTTGGCGCTTGACCCTTCTTGCACGTCATCATGCTTGATACCCCGAGTGCATGATAGGTAGGTGGCCATGGTACTTGACCCCTATTGCATGACATCATGCTTGATCCCCCTGGGATGATGTCATGATTGACCCTCCTTGTGGTGGGTCTCCATACTTAGCCAAATTTTGCTCACATCATGCCGACTTGGGTGGTTGTGTTGAAGGGTGTCAACGCTTGACACTTAACCCCTCTAGGATGAGAGGTGGGTGTTTGGTGGGTCAAGTAGTGTGTGCTGAGGTACATGATATGAAACCCAAAATACTATCATTTAGGCCCAGCTTAAACCAATTTATTTAATATGGTTAAGTTGGTCTTATAAATCACCACCACTCCTTGAAAATAATCAATGTGGTATTGAGTAATTTTTTTAGAGGTAAACAACATCCTAATAGTGTTGGGCTATTAGTTACTGATAAATGAAAAGCTGGAGTACAAGGTTTGTAAGGACCCTTGGTTCTTTTTATCTTTGAAATTTATTTTTACTTATGAGTAAGAGTTATCACCCAAGCTTAGCTAACGAGATTTGAGGTTGAACATTTAGGTACGACAATGAAGTTTTATGTGCGCAGTTATATATTGTGGTATTAGATCATTTATAGAGAAGAGATTAGTCACGTCTATAAGTAGTGGACGTCATGAAGTTAAAAAAACTACTGAAAATTAGAAACTTAATGACTTGCGATTGTAAATATCACATCACCTTTAGCCATTGTTTATTGTTTAATGTTGGGATTGGATACTATGTTAACCCCTAAATGGGTCTGCTTTTTGACACCATCCTTTTAATTGGTCCCTTTTACACTTAATTATTAGGCAAGTATTAATGGAAGTTTTAATAACTATGAATAGGGAAAGTCTTAACTGTCATTATTAATTATGAATGGGAAGGGGCAGTTTAGCTGGATGGGGAAAGTGGAGTTTCTACTCCCATTCTCCTGGTTTCTATTTTCCCCGTCCCTACTCTGCTATTTCTCGCCATTGCCGCCAATAACGATAGGTCTGGCCCCAAGTATTCTGGCCCGCAGGTTTATTCCCTGCTGGCACCTCAGGACTCGTTCTCATTCATCCTTGCCATTCCTGGTTTCATTAGAAAATAAGTCAATACTAAAAACTAAACATAACTAACAATGTAGTTGTACTTTAAACAACCATAACGATTTTGTAAATACCACTACAGTGATAGCCCTACACACAAAAACATTACAACGAACTACCATTGTAGTGATATTTCTGCCACTCTATCGATAGATATACCACTGCATGTGAAAGATCTACCAAAGAAACGAAAGACACACTATGTCACGGCACTGATAGATCTAACACTGCAACGATAGATTAACCATTGCAGTGATAGACACACTATGTCACTACAATGAGAGATCTACCAATGCAGTGATAGATCTACGACTGCATTGATAGATCTACCACTAAAGTGATAGATCTACCACTGCATGAATAAATAAACACAGTATGACACTACAACGATAGATCTACAACCGTCATGCAATACTATAGTGAAGGAGACCAATAAATATATGAATTATGGTCATTCAAGGAGAATTGCCTCACCTTAGGCAAATCCTGTCACCGCCATTATCTGCTTATAGAAGCTCTGTCGCAGATAGACGGTCGTCGATGAGAATCGATCAAGCACAGCAGAAAAAAAAAAGACAAACCAGGTTTGAAGTTGAGGGTTCGGGATGGAAGACGGAGGACGTCCGATGGGAGGGATGGGCCGAGTTTTGTTGTTAAGGAGATGGCGGGTTATGACGGGGGATAATGATTAGATTAGTCGACGGCGAATGGTTACTGCCGGGTTCTGAACAGAGAGAGGAGATGAAATTATCAACTGTTAACTTCCTACCACTTGATTAACACTAGTGAGAATGGACGGTAAAGAATATGGGTGTCGAAAATCAGACCCATTTAGGGAGTAGTCACGCTAACCGGTCCCTTTAATTTTCTTTGTTTGGTTGTAATCATTGTTGGAGCCAAATATTCTCACATTAATTCCAGTGCCAGTGGACAAGGAATTAATGGACGCTAGGAAACAATGGATTCCTTTATTGAAGCGAAGCAGAAACAACGCCCAAATAGATTATTTTGGGCAGACGACACTACCGACTCTACATTACAACAACCCGAACTACGTACATTCTGCTTGTTGGAATACCTTCGCTGCAAATCTTCAGGGCTTCATGATAATGATGACACATAGAGCACAACATCAAATTTTATTATTCTTGACTTCACTTATAAGCTGCTAAGAGTTTTATTATTATTACGGACACTTTCGGCCAAGGTAGCCACATCCCTCTGCATCTTTACATCTCCATGTTCTTGTCGCTTTTGCAGCCCTCTCCGTTGATGCACTTAATCAGATCATTAGCAGTTGCAATACCTAGAAAATAGCAGAACCAACCAATCCGGATATCAAAACAATATATATACTTGGCGTAAGCTACACGCGTCTGTGTTCAACTTAATTTTTTCAATTTAATATATTCCACTGAATCAGAACCGTCGGTTATTATTATTTAAGATTAAAGGGGTCGTTTGGAAGTTGCGAATGTTAAATCGTTGCTTTGTAATGAATCACCATAATATAAATGCGTGTATTGATACAATGGATGCATTTTAACAATACATTGTTTGGTTGTTGAGATTCTAGTTTATGCATTGATTTACATAAAGTTACTTTTATGGGGAAATGTCACATTTATTCTCAACTTTTAGAATAAGACAAAAACTATTAGGGATATAAATGGAAAGAAAAAGTTACACAAATCTAAAACCAACAATCACAACAATCTCAACTTTTAGTTGAGATTGTATAATGCATCATTTCTTGTGATTGTTGGTGGGACCTATCTAAAACAATGCATGCATTGTTTTACACTTTGACACTTTCAAACATTGTATTGTGCACAAAACATGTATTCAAGAAACACAACTCTAACAATCACAACTTCCAAACGTCCCCTAAATGAATCTTGTAACTTGGGTTAGAGAGTTAGGAACTGAGATTCACCCATTAGAGATTAGGGTATAGTATCATGTCTCACACTTCGGTTAATTCGTGCTCTAAATAGTTCTTGGGCATAAGATCTCCAAGATGGGGATTGAGGTGGACAGAGCGAAGATCGAGACTATCAGCAAGCTGCCTCCTCCTACATCTGTTAAGGGGATCCGGAGTTTTCTTGGTCATGCAGGGTTCTACAGGCGGTTCATCAAGGATTTCTCGAAGATTGCTCTGCCCCTGACTAAGCTTCTAGAGAAGGATGCCCCCTTCCAGTTCACTGATGCATGCACAGCGGCTTTCACGACCTTGAAGGAGAAGCTCACTCAAGCTCCTATCATGGTTGTTCCTGACTGGTCCCTGCCATTTGAGCTTATGTGCGATGCCAGTGACTTTGCTGTTGGAGCTGTGTTGGGGCAGAGGCGAGATCAGCACTTCCGACCTATCTACTACGCCTCGAAGACCTTGAATGATGCCCAGGAGAACTACACCACCACGGAGAAGGAGCTGCTCGCGGTGGTGTTTGCCTTCGATAAATTTCGTCCTTATCTGGTCTTGTCCCATGTGACCGTGTATACAGATCACTCCGCGATTCGATACTTGATGAGCAAGGTTGATGCCAAGCCTAGGCTCATACGATGGATCTTACTGCTGCAGGAGTTTGACATTGAGATTCGGGACAAGAAGGGAGCGGAGAATGTTGCTGCCGATCACCTCTCCCGGTTGGACGCACCCCCTGCGGACAACCTCAAGGAGGAGATCAACGACTCCTTCCCAGATGAGAGACTGATGATGATGTGCCAGGTGGAGAGTGTCACCCCCTGGTATTCTGATTTTGCAAATTATCTTGTGGGCCAGCAGCTGCCCAAGGGGATGACAACTCACGCCAAGCGGAAGTTCTTCTCCGACCTGAAGTACTACTACTGGGATGACCCTCATCTCTTCAGGATCGGAGCCGACGGGATCATCCGTCGATGTGTTATGGAGAGTGAGATGGAGGGCATTCTATCTCACTGTCATGAAGGACCTGCTGGCGGTCACCACGGAGGGAACCGCACGGCGAGGAAGGTGCTCCAGTCGGGCTTCTATTGGCCCACGCTCTTCAAGGACGCAGACGCCTTCGCACGCAGGTGCGACCGATGCCAGAGGTCAGGTAACATCTCTACCCGTGATGAGATGCCCCAGAATGTGTTTATAACCTGTGAGATTTTTGATGTCTGGGGTATCGACTTCATGGGCCCCTTCCCTCCATGTTTTGGTAATACATATATCCTTGTTGCTGTTGACTACGTCTCTAGGTGGGCTGAGGCGCAAGCTTTGCCCACTAATGATGCTAGACGTGTTTGTGGTTTTCTTAAGCAGCTATTCTCCCGGTTCGGGACACCTAGAGCCATCATAAGCGACCGAGGCACCCATTTCCAGGGTCAGTTCGATAAATTTTTGTCTCGCTATGGTGTAACTCATAAGGTGTCCGTGGCCTACCATCCTCCAACCAGTGGCCAGGCCGAGCTGACGAACCGGGAGCTCAAGCGGATCTTGGAGAAGACGGTGAACCTATCCCGCAAGGATTGTTCCACCAATCTCGATGATGCTCTGTGGGCATATCGCACTGCCTACAAGACGCCCATTGGTACCTCACCGTACCGGCTGGTCTATGGAAAGGCATGCCATTTGCCCGTGGAGCTAGAGCACAAGGCCTTCTGGGCCCTTAAGCTGCTAAACTTGGATGTTAGTTTTGCAGGTGTTGAGCGAAAAATGCAGATGTTGGAGCTGGAAGAGTGGCGTTATCACGCCTATGAGAACACCAAGCTGTACAAGGAGCGCACTAAGCGCCTGCACGATGCACGGTTGCGGGGTCCGAGAGAGTTTCAGGTTGGTGATCGAGTTCTCCTTTATAACTCTCGCCTGAAGCTCTTTCCCGGAAAACTCCGTTCCCGGTGGTCTGGACCGTACACGGTCACACAGGTGTTCCCGTATGGCACGATTGAAATTGCTAACCCGCAAACTGAGCCGTTTAAAGTGAATGGCCATCGTCTCAAGCTCTACCTGAGAGACGAGGTCGAACGTGCGGAGTTAGCAGTGGAGCTCGCGGACCCTTAGTTCCGCAATTGGCGTCCAGCTAAAAGACAGTAAAGAAGCGCTTGTGGGGAGGCAACCCCACCACGGTTTGCATTTCTACCCTTTGTTTTTATTTATTTCATTTTTGTCGGTTTTTGAGTCTTTGAGTCTGTGTGGAGTCAGTCTGGAAAGTTTTTCGTGCCTCGGGCGGTTCTTTTTAATGTGTGATTGGGTAAATTTTAGAGCCCGGGCACGAATGAGTCTTGGTAGTTTGAGATTGAAAATTGAAAAAAAGGCATTTTGGGCTCGGCAGTAAAAACACGGGCACCAGGGGACCAAAACACGACCGTGTTTTGCCCCTGCCCGCCCGTGTTTTGCAATTTGCCCTCGGCATAAAAAGCTCGGGCACTGGGCTTTTGAAAACACGGCCGTGTTTTGACCAGAGCCCGCCCGTGTTTTAATAGCTGAGCAATTCGCCCTCGGCAGTAAAAACACGGGCGCGGAGCAGGCAGAACACGGCCGTGTTCTGCCCCGCCCGTGTTTCGCTGCCCCCCCCCCCCCTATAAAATCGATTTTTTCCGCCCCAAAACCCTCCAGCCTCATTTTTTCAAAATTTTTGCCAGCCCCCTCTCGCCGGAAACTCGGCCCTTTCACATTCTCCTCCGATTTTCCGGCCATAACTCCCTCTCCCGACCTCCAAATCACAAACCGCGAGTGCCCCTACGCTCCTGGCGTCGAGGAGCACATTCCCCAAAGATTTGGGCAGGTTTGGCCGAGATTGGGTCGCCGGCGGTGAGTTTTCCGGCGAGTCTCCGGCGTGTTTTCCGGCGAGTTTGGGTGCCTCTTTCCACTTTCTTCACCTCTCTTGTGGTCTCTCCTTGCGTCTCCAGGTGTGTTCTCCTCGTCTTTTCTTTTATTTATGGAGAATCGATACCTAGAGTTAGGTGAAGAACTTTTGATTGTGGAATGGTTTGAGGATATTTCGGTTTGGGGGATGATTGGGATGATTGCATGTTGCATTGTATGCGGGCTAGTGTGGTTTTTGTGTGGTGGATCGCTTGGTGCTTATTTCGTATGGTTTTGGATATGCTTGTTTCACCGGGGGCCTAGTCCACTGTCCGAATCACTCGATTTGAGGGTCCCCGGTGTATTTTGTTGTATAAATCTCGTTTGATGGGTATGCTTGTTTCGCCGGGAGTCTAGTCCACTGTCCATATCTTTCGATATGAGGGCTCCCGGTGTGGGTTTGGCCTAACATTGACCCTGTTTGCTTGTGTACACTTTGTCCTTCATTGTGTTTTGTAGGATCATGGAGGTTTATCTCGACCAGATGAGCATCACCCAGCGCCATAAGCTGCGGAACCTCCGTAACCGCACCATCGCCGAGCACTTGCACCTCGATTGGGAGGTGTTCGAGGAGCTTCATGCCAGGCCAAAGATGGAGTCCGTGGTCCGCTCCTATGGTTGGCGGCGTCTTCTCACCCTCGCCGAGCCGACCTACAAGGAGCTAGTCTGGGAGTTCTACCCCACCTTCCACCATAACTCGAAGGGGAACTCCGACCATGCTGATGCAGTTCAGTTCACCCTCGGCGGGGTGGAGCACTCCCTCAGTTACTGGGAGTTCGCCAATGCACTTCGTCTCAATTCCCGGGAAGCAGGCGGGCCGCCTCTCCGCTTGGATCTCTCTGATCCCACCGACTTCGCTTCCTAGGCATACTTTCAGAGCATCTGCCTGCCGAACAGTGTGGATGAAGAGTACGTGGCCAGCCAGACCCGGGCTGCTCTCCTCCGTCCGGAGTGGCGGATCCTCAACCACTTGATGTGCACCTCTTACACACCCAGCAAGGGCTCGGCCAACCGGGTCACACTCCGGACACTCTAGTTGATGCATGCGATGGGTCGTTCTGAGGACACCATTCAGCTGGGCTCTGTGCACGCCCGGACGTTCACTAAAGCAGCCATCAGCACGACTCGCAGCCTTGTATGTGGCCCGGTGATCACCGCCTTGGCCCGCAACTACAGGGTGGACTACACAGGGATGACATTGGTCCGCGGGCCAACCCCACTCAGCGAGGCTACTCTCCGCCACCAACACTTGGTTGCTCGCCACGGGGGTGTGCACTGGATCGCGGGCCTTCCTCAGCCACCTCTACCTGCCAAGGGCGACCAGGCCGAGTCGAGCGCCGTTGGTGGGCGCCGAGTTCCCCGCCGCGTTCCCCGTCGTGACCAGGCTCCCGCGAGCCCCTCTCCTGCTCCCCAGTCTCCATCTCCAGGGTCACCTCCTCCAGCGGTGGTGCCCATCTCCGACCAGTTGGCGGCGATCGCTCAGCAGAATGAGCGCATCCGGGCCGGCCAGGAGCGCATCCACACCCGCCTTGATCGTGAGCGGGACCGAGGGCGTCGTCTCATGTCCGGGCAGCACTACATCATGTCCTACTTGGGCTTGGACCCTAACGCGGTCCGCTACCCGTTCGTGTAGTCTCCAGGGTTTGAGGATGAGTACCCTCCACCCACCGGCGATGGTGGTGATGCCTTCTAGAGCGGGTTCTGTGCTTTATTTGTGTTCCAGACTGAGACTCTGTGTTTTGTGGTTTCATTTTGTTTTGTTTATCTTGGATCGTAGACTTGGTACTCTGATTTCTATCACCCAGTGTGTGTGTTTTTTATGTCTCTAGCTCTGTGCCTCCTTCTTTTGACTGGTCCGCCATCCAGTCAACATTCCTGACCACTGTTTCACGGTAACATCGTTCCCCTTCCCTCTGCTCCATTGAGGACATTGTCGCGTTTAATTGTGGGGGGTTCTTTGTATGAATTGGAACGTACATATGTGTGCTTGGAGCCTAGTCCACTGTCCAAATCTTGAGATTTGAGGGCTCCAAGCACGGCTGTTTGCTTGATGATTGATCGTATTGGCACTGTGGATGTGATTAGTGAATTGAATGGCTTTTGACTTGATACATGAAAACTTGAGTGTGACTTAGACAACTTATTGTGATGACTGAGATGTGCAGTAGAATTGTGTAGGGGTTCAGTTTTTCAACTGTCTGCTCACCAAATGTGACTTGGTTTGATCACTTGCTTTTGACAGTCATTTATGCATCTAGTTTAGGGAATCAGAACGAGAGATAGAGCATATAGGTAGCCATGTGAGATTTGAGCCTGCTCGTTTCTTTCTTGTGCGATAGTTTCCTCTTCCATGATGTGCAGCATTCACGTTGTCATTAGCTAAGATGATGGAGGCATAGGATTAGCCCACGACCAAATTGACTGTCCTGGTGTGTCATACCCCTAGTCAGCCCTTTGAGCCGTGTGTTTTCCTTTCTTTCAGTCTTCAATGAAAAGTCACCCTTTTGCATCATTTAGAAGGTTCCACAGAGTGATTTTTACATGTTCTCTGCTGTTTCTGCTAAATGTGATGTGAGGGTTGGAGGTAGTGCTTAAAAGTTGGGCAGGTGTTTGAAAATGTACAGAGGTAGTGGTTCTCTTAAGAAATGAAAAATAATGAAAGAAAAACAAAGAAAAAAAATGAAAGCAAAAGAGAGCCACCACCAAAAATCTGAGTAATGCCCATTTAGTAGTGTTTCTTAGCAGTCTGGCTTAGAAATACTAGCATTTATGTAACCTCCTTCGCTCTTGTGCTTTGAATTTGAGTAATGCAGGATAGCAGAAAGAAAGTTTTTGGTTTGATTGACTGCGAGTCTGTTGGGTTTGGAAATGTGGAACCTTGTGCTGTATGAATACTTCCACCACCTAAAAGGCCTTTTCCCCATATCCAAGACCCTAGCCAGTCATCTGAACCTGTGTCTAAGACCTCCGGATTAGTTAGTGGTGACACCCCATATGTGAACTCTAGCACTTAGAGGCTGCATTCATGATGAAGAGATGTTAGGGATTGAGAGATTAAGCATGCGCATTTTTCGCATCAGATTGTCCTGACCCCACTGGTCGAGAGTGAGCGATTCATTTTCTCTTATTTTCTATACTCTTTATCCCGGTGAGGACCTAGATTGCTGGGTCTTAATTCTGATATCTTGAGCTTTGTGCATGAAGTGACTGTTTTGAGTAAGTGGTTCAGTCAAGTCTATGTTGGTTGGTGAACAGAAGGGAGACTCTTCCTTTGCTCGATTTTACTGCATTCGAATGTCATATGTGGTGGTTGTCTAGGTTGTCATTGAGGTTGTCTATGTGTTACTGATCGAAAGCCAGTATGATCCACGTGTTTTGTGCCGATATGACATGCCCTGTTTTGAGCTTACCTTGTGTTTGACTTGGTTTGCTTGGGGACAAGCAAACGATTAAGTGTGGGGGAATTTGATAACGATGTAATTGCATATATTTGCGCCCCTAGTTCTTATCCGTTTGAGGGGCATAGTCGTGTATTTTTGGCCTATTTTACGCCGGGTTTAGCCATTTTGTCATATTTCAGGTCCCAGGCGTCAAAGGAAAGGCTAAGCACGAGTTTCAGGGCATTCGGAAGTCATTCGGTGAAGCTGGGGCCAAAACACGGGCACACCTAAAGCAGATCACGGCCGTGTTCCTAGGCCGTGCTTTTACTGCCGAGAGCTAATCTGAGTTTAAAAAGCACGAGCTCAAAACACGGGCAGGGTTGAGGAAAAGCACGGCCGTGTCCACCAAAAGCACACCCGTGTTTTCCCCAACAGTCTGGCCGTGTAATTAAACCTTGCCAAAACACGGGCGGGCTGAGGCAAAACACGGCCGTGCCCTTGACCGTGTTTTGCCCAGTGATGCCCTTTTAAGCAGATTTCAGCCAAAAGAGAAGGGGATTGGAGTTTGGAGAGAGATAGAGCGATTCTTAGAGAGAGAAAGCGACGAACAAGAGTCTCCAAGTGCCCTAGCTTGATCTTCATCACCATTGGAGGCTAGTTTGAGCTTGGAGAAGTGCTGATCAACGTCCAAGAGCAGGAATCCATCCTTCACAGTAGGAATTCCGCGTCTGATTCTGCTTTTGCTTCTTTCTCCATGGAGTAGTTCTCCCATTCATCTGGGTATGGAGAACCCTAGATTTGTATGTTAGGCTTTGATTGTATGAACCCAAGTATTGATTCTATGATTTGATTATGTTCAATTGAGGTTTGAATGATTGAATGGCATGAATCCTGATCAAATTCCTGTTGTTTCTGCTTTAACCTAGAATGAGAATATCTACCTAGGTTGATAGAGCATCCTTGATTGAAGGTAGGGAGTTGGTGACTTTAGTCGAGGAGCCAACTCACTATTCTGTACCGGATTCACTTCGGTAGTGGAGGTTTTGTTCATAGGGCCTCAATCTGTTTACTCCGGTGGAGGTTAGTCGCCCGCTAGAGATTCAGATTGAGAGGGTCTGAAGACCTTTAGTCGAGACTTCAGGCTGTTTAAGAACCTTCCGCAGTATAACTTTCATAGAAACTGAACTTGGTAATTACAATCCGGGTGACCTCTCTTAACCTGAATACAACCGTTTACTTGCTTTGTTAGTTTGTTAGTTTAGACATGCATTAAAGTTTCATTGCTAGATAACAAGAATTCACCGAGTAGTCATCAAATCTAGGACCCGGGTTGACATTTAAACCCAAACCCGCTATACTATGCTTTAGGAAGTGGTTACACTTGGCCAATTCCTAGAGTGACAGTAGAAGTGAGTCAGCAGTCGAGAAGTGCAACTTTACTCCTTGCAACTTAAAGAGGGTAGACCAGAATGTACTCGTGAATAAGGAATCCCTGTCAGAGACGATTGTCTGAGGAAGACCATGGAGCTTGAAGACCCCATCAAAGAACACCTGAGCAACTGATCCAGCTGAATATGGTTTAGACAGGCAAAAGAAATGGCTGTGCTTGGAGAACCTATCAACCACCACGAACACTGCTTCCTTCCCCTGAGATTTTGGCAACCCTTCTATGAAGTCCATGGAAATGTGCTTCCAAGCCTGATCTGGAACTGGAAGAGGCTGCAACAACCCTGGATATGGCACATTCTCCACCTTGCATCTCTGACATTTATCACACTCTTGCACGAACTTCTTTAAATCACTCTTGATGCCAGGCCACCAGAAATAGCTTTTGAGCCTTTGATAATTGGCATGCAAGCCAGAATGACCTCCAATTGGAGATTCATGGAACAAGTGCATCAACTGCTGCCTCATATTTCCAGTTGACCCTACCATTAAGGCTGCTTTATGGTATAACAGACCCATGTGAACTGAGTAAATCCTAGGTCCAATCATTGGTATTGCTGCAGACATTAACAATTCCTGAACCACTGGATCCCCTTCATAAGTGGTTTCGATTTCAGCTAACCATGAAGGAAGAACAGCTGTAATGGCTTGACATTTGCTGGTGTTGCAAAACTGAGGATGTCTGGACAGAGCATCTGCAACCCTATTGAACTTGCCCTGTCGATACTGGATCTCAAAATCCAGTCCTAGTGACTCGACTCTACTGTCACTCCAGGAATTGGCCAAGTGAAACCACTTCCTAAAGCGTAGTATAGCGGGTTTGGGTTTAATTATCAAACCGGGTCCTAGATCTGATGACTACTCAGTGAGTTCTTGTTATCTAGCAATGAAACTGGAATGCAAGTCTAAACTACCAAACAAACAAAGCAAGTAAACTGTTGTATTCAGGTTAAGAGAGGTCACCCGGATATGGTTCCCCCTAGACTGCAGTTAAGCCGGATTGTAATTACCAAGTTCAGTTTCTATGACAGTTATACTGCGGAAGGTTCTTAAACAGCCTGAAGTCTCGACTAAAGGTCTTCAGACCCTCTCAATCTGAGTCTCTAGCGGGCGACTAACCTCCACCGGAGTAAACAGATTGAGGCCTTAACAAACAAAACCTCCACTACCGGAGTAAATCCGGTACAGAATAGTGAGTTGGCTCCTTGACTAAAGTCACCAACTCCCTACCTTCAATCAATGATGCTCTATCAACCTAGGCAGATATTCTCATTCTAGGTCAAAGTAGAAACAACAGGAATTTGATCAGGATTCATGCCATTCAATCAATCAAACCTCAATTGAATATAATCAAATCATAGAATCAGTACTTGGGTTCATACAATCAAAGCCTAACATACAAATCTAGGGTTCTCCATACCCAGATGAATGGGAGAACTACCTCATGGAGAAGAAAGCAAAAGCAGAATCAGACGCGGAATTCATACTGTGAAGGATGGATTCCTGCTCCTGGACGTTGATTGACACTTCTCCAAGCTCAAACAAGCCTCCAATGGTGTTGAAGATCAAGCTAGGGCACTTGGAGACTCTTGTTCGTCGCTTTCTCTCTCTAGGAACTGATCTCTCTCTCTAAAACTCGAATCCCCCTTCTCTTTGGCTGAAAATCTGCTTAAAATGGCATCAGTGGCCAAAGCACGGTCGAGGACACGGCCGTGCTTTGCCTGAGCCTGCCCGTGTCTCGGCCAGTGTTAATTACACGGCCAGTAGTTGGGATAAACACGGCCGTGCTTTGCGTTGGACACGGCCGTGCTTTGGTGGAACACGGCCGTGCTTTGTCTCGGCCCTGCCCGTGTAATCAGCTCAGCTCTCGGCATAAAAAGCACGGCCACCAGAACACGGCCGTGTAATGCTTTAGGCTGCCCGTGTTTTGGCTCCAGCTTGACGAAATGACTTCCGAATGCCCCGAAACTCGCGCTTAGCCTTCCCTTTGACACCTGGGACCTGAAACATGACAAAATAGCACAACCCGGCGTAAAATAGGCCAAAACACATGACTATGCCCCTCAAACGGATAAGAACTAGGGGCGCAAACATGTGCAATTACATCGTTATCAAACTCCCCCACACTTAACCGTTTGCTTGTCCCCAAGCAAACCTCACTCAAACCAATGCAACTCTCCAGACCTCTATAGCAACAAACAACCCAGATCGTAGATAGAGGACTTCCTAGGTCATTTAGCAACTTACGAGGTCAACCGACGCACAAGTCATCTCATAGCTTCTTCGGCGAGTCAGCATCATGGCAAACAGTGAACAGAGGACAAATGAATCGTGGATGGAGAGATTCTGAAAAACAAAGGATCATGGACTCACATTTTTCAAGGTGCTCTATTTTCTTTGAAGATGGTTGGAACCCCCTTTTTTTTGCTTGTTTTCTGTTATTTTTCTTTTCTTTTCTTTTCAAGGGTCCCAACCTGCTCTTACCGGCCATGCCAGGAGCGGATGTCTCGAGCCTCGTGCGGGGAAAAGCCATGCAAGGGGGCTGGAGGTATTAGGTGGAAATTGGGAACGGATTCCCGTCTCCCCTTACACACTTTCGCCCTATTCGCACGGGAGACGTTATTTTGAAGCACATTTTCGAGCACCTGTTATTTTCAAAACATGATACAAGAGTCCACGACCGGTAGAGAATCCACAACACCACACAATTCAAGGGTCCTAAGATCACTAATTCACTCAATCAACCAACACAATATGAAGAAGAAATGAGACTTCTTAAATGCATCAACATCCTCCATAGTGCTACACTACCTCCCTAGGTTGCATATTACTATAAAGACTGTCAATTCAAAGCATACTGAGCAGGCAATTGCAAGGAAACACGTATTTGGAGCCCTCAAATTTAAAAATTTGGACAGTGGACTAGGCTCCAAGCACACAAACAGATCTAATGCAGTCAAAAGATAAACATCCCCCACACTTAAGATCGACATTGCCCTCAATGGAGAAGAGGGAAGGGAAAGGGGAACGATGTTACCGGTATGCACTGACTGTAGGGGACTGGAAGGGGGCCAGTCGGGGAAAGCACAGCCAAAGGGGAACAGAAGAGCTCAAACACAATATGTTAGGTTCAATGGTCAGCCCAATAAAGTATCATCCAAACCAAAAGAAAACAAACCAAACCCAAACCGGGGTTACAATCTGACTCAAAACACAAGAAAGAAAATCAAACCGTGGTGGGGTTGCCTCCCCACAAGCGCTTCTTTACCGTCTTTTAGCTGGACGCCCATGGTGGATACTCAGGGAGGTGCAGGAACAGGTGCCTCCAAGAGCGGATCCACGTCGCTCTTGAGGTACAGCTTCAGGTCGTGGCCATGCACCCGACGGATGCGACCACCATCATTAGTTAGCTCGACCTGCCCATCTGGCAAGATGCAGGCGAGTGAGTAACCGGACGGCCAGGGTGGTCGTGGTGCAGGAGGTGGGACCAGCTCATAGTGGTCTCCACTCTTCTTCCGTGCAGGCTTAGCAACCTGCTGCTTCGGCCGCCACTCCTCCTTGAGCTTTTTGTTCGGAGGCGAGGCTGGATGGAGTGGCGGCGAGGGAATGATAGGATGGTCCTGCAAAATAGGAGGTGCAGAAGGGTACACGACAGACTCGTGTACCTGATCAGAAATGGCATTCACAGGCGTGACAGCAATCATAGCACAGTGATCAAACTCAGTCACAGAAAAAGTAGCCTATTCATTCCCAGCACGCAGGATCAATTTACCATCATGCACATCAATAAGTGCCTTGGCGGTGGCGAGAAATGGCCTACCTAGAATCAAAGGCACATCCACATCCTCATGCACATCAAGAATAACAAAATCAACAGGATATGTGAATGCACCGACACTGACAAGCAGATCCTCTATGATTCCCCTAGGATGCACAATGGAACGATCAGCCAGCTGAATGCTCGTCCTAGTAGGGCTAAGTTCACCTAGGTCTAGCTTTTTATACAACTTATATGGCATGACGTTTATGCTAGCGCCTAGGTCCGCCAAGGACTTGCCTACATGCATGCTGCCAATAGTAAGAGGGATAGTAAAACTCCCTGGATCCTTGCGCTTCTCGGGCAGCTTGTTCTGCAGGATAGCAGAACACTCCTCGCTCAACATCACTGTCGAGAGATCCCCAAGTTTCTTCTTGTTGGTGCAGAGATCTTTCATGAACCTCGCGTACTTGGGCATCTTCGATAGTGCCTCCACGAACGGTATGCTGATGTTGAGCTGCTTCAACATAAACTTGGCAAACTCAGTCTCCAGCTTGTCTTTGTGTAGGCGAGTGGGGAAGGGAAGCTGGGGCACATGATCCTTAACCACTGGTTGTGGCTTGGGAGCAGGGGCTTCCTTCTCCACCCGCACTTCTGCATCGTCGGCTGGAAGTGCTGAAGCAGGCAGTGGTTCCTCCTGTCTGGCCGGGACAGGATCAGCAGATACGGTCTTACAGCTCCTGGTAAAAATGGCATCCAGCTGCTGATGCTGGTGAGGATCTCGAGGATTCGTGACAGTGGTGGCAGGCAAAGTCCCCGGTGCCCTGGTGGTGTTCTGGCGGGCCAAGATGCCCACCTAGGTCTGCAGATCCTGCAAAATGGCACCCTGGTTCCTCTGACCTGCCTCCAGTGAGGCTACACTCTGGTCCAACCTCGTGATAGTCACCTGAGTGCTCGTCATGAATGAAGCTAGAATGTTTTCCAGCTTCGTCATCCTGTCATCTGGGGCTGGAGCTGCTGCTGGCTCGGCAAACTGGCGCTGGGGCTGCTGGAATGGATGCCCCTGCCTAGGCTGGTAGGGCTGCTGCTGTGGGTCTGGCCCCTGGCGAGCCTGGAAGGGCTGCCTCTGCTGAAAACCACCTGCTGGTGCTGGGAAACCGGGTGGTTTAGTGGTGGTGCTGCTCCCGGCGAAATTAGGATGCTGGCGCCACCCCTCATTATATGTGTTACTGTATGGATCGAGGCGCCGCGCATTGGCGATGAAGGCCAACTGCTCCTATGGTGTGGTAGACTCCCTCATAGCCTGGCAGTCTTCCACTAAGTGATTCGAGCTCTCACACCACTGACATTGAGCAACTGGAGGTGTAGCCAAACCTCTGCCCGGAATAAGACTGTTGGGCTGCTTCAATGTCTGCACTAGCTCAGCTACCTGCTGCTCGAGCCCGGATCTAGTCTCCATGGCGTGCACACCACGGTCCCTGGAATGTCTGCCTCTGCTGCTCTGCCCCCAGGAATGATCTCTGGCAGCCAATGTATTAATCATCTGGTTCAGCTCGGGTGGAGTCTTAGTGAGAACATCCCCTCCTGGGCATAGAGACTCAATCACCCTCTGGCGAAATTCCCCACTGTGAATGCATCACTAAAGCCATGGTGGGGACACTGCCAGAAATATCCCATGTACCGCTCCCATGCATCACGAAGTGACTCATGTGGCTCCTGGCGGAAGTGAGTGATCTCCCGCTGAATCTCTGTAGTCTTCGATGCCGGATAGTACCTGTGCACGAATTTGTCAGCCAGATCGTCCCAAGAGGTGATGGACAATGGGGGCTGGGTCTCCAAACACCTCTTAGCATTCCCCGCCAGAGAATGGGGGAAAAGATGAAGGCGGATTGCATCATCCGGGACACCATTCAGCTTGAACCCGTTCGTCAGCTGCAGAAAACGGGAAAGATGCACCCTGGCCTCCTCATCCTTCAAGCCATGGAACTGGATAGAGGATGTAATGAGCTGAATCCAGCATGTCTTGATCTCGAAGTTGTTTGCTGGAATAGGCGGGTAGAGGATGACCGGGCGGATGTCAGCAATCCGAGGAGTGTAGTAGTACTCCAAGGTGGGACCCGGCTGCGGTGGATGATGAACTCCATGATCCTGGGGTATGGGGTTGTTCCCCAGGACCTGATTCACCGGGGGAGCCTGCTGAGGATTCCCCTGGTGTTGATTGTAGTCCTCCATCTCGTACTCCTCCTCAGAATCACTGCTCACGTTCCCGTCTAAGCGCTCTTCCGTAGCCAGTCTAGCTCGCTGTTGTCTCCTGAGCTGGCGACAGGTGCGGTCAATCTCTGGATTCAACGGCAGTAAACCTCCTGACTGGCTACGGGTCATGCACTACCTGCACACACTCAAGCAAGCAAACCCGTGAAGGCACAAGTGGGAAAAAGCAAAAATGCGAAAAGAAAAGCTAAATTAACAGAAATCACTTTTCTTCAACAACCTAGCCGTCCCCGGCAACGGCGCCAAAAACTTGACTCGACTCTACTGTCACTCCAGGAATTGGCCAAGTGAAACCACTTCCTAAAGCGTAGTATAGCGGGTTTGGGTTTAATTATCAAACCGGGTCCTAGATCTGATGACTACTCAGTGAGTTCTTGTTATCTAGCAATGAAACTGGAATGCAAGTCTAAACTACCAAACAAACAAAGCAAGTAAACTGTTGTATTCAGGTTAAGAGAGGTACCCGGATATGGTTCCCCCTAGACTGCAGTTAAGCCGGATTGTAATTACCAAGTTCAGTTTCTATGACAGTTATACTGTGGAAGGTTCTTAAACAGCCTGAAGTCTCGACTAAAGGTCTTCAGACCCTCTCAATCTGAGTCTCTAGCGGGCGACTAACCTCCACTGGAGTAAACAGATTGAAGCCTTAACAAACAAAACCTCCACTACCGGAGTAAATCCGGTACAGAATAGTGAGTTGGCTCCTCGACTAAAGTCACCAACTCCCTACCTTCAATCAAGGATGCTCTATCAACCTAGGCAGATATTCTCATTCTAGGTCAAAGCAGAAACAACAGGAATTTGATCAGGATTCATGCCATTCAATCAATCAAACCACAATTGAATATAATCAAATCATAGAATCAGTACCTGGGTTCATACAATCAAAGCCTAACATACAAATCTAGGGTTCTCCATACCCAGATGAATGGGAGAACTACTCCATGGAGAAGAAAGCAAAAGCAGAATCAGACGCGGAATTCATACTGTGAAGGATGGATTCCTGCTCCTAGACGTTGATTGACACTTCTCCAAGCTCAAACAAGCCTCCAATGGTGTTGAAGATCAAGCTAGGGCACTTGGAGACTCTTGTTCGTCGCTTTCTCTCTCTAGGAACTGATCTATCTCTCTAAAACTCGAATCCCCCTTCTCTTTGGCTGAAAATCTGCTTAAAAAGGCATCAGTGGCCAAAGCACGGTCAAGGACACGGCCGTGCTTTGCCTGAGCCTGCCCGTGTCTCGGCCAGTGTTAATTACACGGCCAGCAGTTGGGATAAACACGACCGTGCTTCGCGTTGGACACGACCGTGCTTTGGTGGAACACGGCCGTGCTTTGTCTCGGCCCTGCCCGTGTAATCAGCTCAGCTCTCGGCATAAAAAGCACGGCCACCAGAACACGGCCGTGTAATGCTTTAGGCTGCCCGTGTTTTGGCTCCAGCTTGACAAAATGACTTCCGAATGCCCCGAAACTCGCGCTTAGCCTTCCCTTTGACACCTGGGACCTGAAACATGACAAAATAGCACAACCCGGCGTAAAATAGGCCAAAACACACGACTATGCCCCTCAAACGGATAAGAACTAGGGGCGCAAACATGTGCAATTACATCGTTATCACCTAGCAACTTAACCAGCCCCTTCTTCTGTATCTGCGTGTGAATTTTCTGGCCAAGTAGGTGTTTTAAACTTTCATGATCAGTGACAATGATGAACCTCCGACCCTCTAGATAATGCCTCCATTTTGTAACAGCAAGGATAACAGCCAAGTATTCTTTCTCATAGGTCGAGAGACCTTGCTTTCTTGGCCCCAAAGCCTGGCTATGATAAGCCAAGGGCTTACCTACTTGAGACAGCACTGCTCCAACTCCCACATCACTGGCGTCAGTTTCCAAAACAAAGGGCTGAGTAAAGTCAGGTAGAGCTAATACTGGAGCTTGGACCATTGCCTTCTTCAGTACATGGAAAGCATCTTCAGCTGCAGGAGACCACTTGAAACAGTCCTTCTTCAACAAATCTGTCAGAGGCTTGGCCAACAAGCTATAATTCCTAACAAACTTCCGATAATAACCAGTTAATCCCAAAAAACCACGAAGTTCTTTGATATTCTGAGGGATTGGCCAAGAAATCATAGCTTCTACCTTGCCTGGATCAGTAGAAACTCCATCCTGATTGATAATATGGCCGAGGTAGTCCACCTGTGTTTGACCGAAAGAGCACTTGGAAGGTTTTGCAAATAATGTGTTGCCTCGCAAAATGCTTAAGGTAGTGGTCAAGTGCTGCTTGTGGCTCTCTTGGTCTGGACTATACACCAAGATGTCATCAAAGAAGACTAGAATGAACTGCCTCAGGTGGGGTGCAAAGATTTGATTCATTAGAGCCTGAAAAGTGGCTGGGGCATTTGTCAATCCAAAGGGCATCACTCTGAATTCGTAGTGACACTGATGTGTCGTGAAAGAAGTCTTGTGCTGATCAGGAGGGTGCATCCTTATCTGATGGTACCCTGATAGTAAATCAAGCTTAGTGAAATACTTGGATCCACGCAGCTCATCCAGTAAATCGTCAATCACAGGTATAGGAAACTTGTCCTTAATGGTGAGTGCATTTAATTGCCTGTAATCAACACAAAATCTCCACGAACCATCCTTCTTTAAAACCAAAAGTACTGGGGAGGCAAATGGACTGCGACTGGTTTGTATGTACTGAGCTTCCATCATCTCCTTCACTAACCTGTCCATCTCATTTTTCTGTGGTATTGAATAACGGTAAGGCCTTAAATTCACAGGCTGTGCATTAGCTTGTAGTGGGATAGAGTGATCACAAGGTCTTGCAGGTGGCAGTCCTGTAGGCTTCCCAAATACATCCTTGAATTCACTGACTACTGGTTCCAGGAATTCAGGTACCTTACCTGGATTAGCAATCTCAACAGAGATGCTGAATAGGTGGCCTACCAAAGTATCTTTGGTCTTCCTTAACAGCTTCTGCAAGCTTTTACCCGACATTGCCTTGCATTGAGCTATGTCTTGCATCCCTTGTAACACCACTTCCTGCCCTTTCTAGTCAAAAAATAGTTGCAGGTTAATGAAGTCAAATTTGAATGGGCTGATTGTCTTCAACCAATCCAACCCCAACACCACATCATTGGTTCCCAAACTTAGTATTCGCATGTCAAACACAAACTGTTGGTCCTGCATTTCCCAACATAAATCCCTGCACACCATACTGCTCAACAATACTGTCCCATCTGCCAACTTCACTCGCAATGGAGTAGTAGCCTGTTCAACCTTACATTTCAATTCTACAGCTTTCCTCTCACTCAGAAAAGTATGTGTGCTACCTGTGTCAATCAGTATAAAGACCTTTTCCTTCTTGACTTTACCACGGACAATCAAGGAATTGGAAAGACCTCCACTGCTTAAGGCTTGCATTGACACTTCTACCACTTCCGACTGGTGCTGATCAGCCATCAAGTCACCCATGTCATCCTCGTCCAGCACACTCCAATCTTCAGGAGCTAATACCTCTTCATCCTCAGCCTGCAAAGCATTCAATTGTTTCCTTGCATCACACACATGGCCAAAATAATACTTGTCTCCGCATTTATAACAGGCACCCTTTGCAAAATTAGTTCTTCCATTGGACACCTGCTGAGAACCCTTAATCCCACTGTTGTTGTTACCAGGTCGTCCTCCAGCCCCTTCCCTCTTGACACCTTGAGACTGCTGAGACGGTCCTGCACCTACTGGTGGAAAAGATGGGCGTGTGTTACTGCTAGAACCAAACCTCCACTTCTTCCTTCTTACTTCATTCGAGGCTTCTTCCAACTGAGCCAGCTGAAAAGCATGAGCCAAGGTCTGAGGCTGCCACATCTTAATCACTGGACGAAGTTCCTCTTCCAATCCACTCACGAAGCTAGAGATGAAGTATTGCTCACCTAAGGCAGGATTATACCTAATCATCTGGGATTTAAGTTCTTCGAATCGCTCTTGATACTCAACCAACGATCCCCTCTGCCTCAGTTTGTTAAATTCTCCCACGATTCCCCCATATTCACGATCACCAAACCTATGACACAGATCTACCACAAAATCCTCCCAATTCCAGTTCTGCCTATCAAACTTCCATCCTTCAAACCATATATCTAGACGTCTCTCAAAGTAAATTGACGCCATTCGTACCTTCTGCTCATTGGGAACCTGATAGATGTCAAACAACTTCTCGCATTTGCGAGTCCAATCCCTAGGGTTATCACCCCCAAACATAGGAAAATCCAATCACGGCAATTGAATCTGGCCATTACCTCGCGGTGGAACATTATTCTGTTCCTGCTCTACCTCTCGGACCTGAGGTGGAGGTCCTCGATTCAACTGAAGTTGCGGATCTGCAAGACGAAAACGGGGATTAGGCAATGGTAGTAAACCACGATCCTCCTGACGGCCTCCTTGTGGAAATCCCTCACCGGTAACGAAGATCTCCGGCCTTTGCTGAACCGCCTCTAACCGGCAAAGAATCTCTTGAACATTTTGCTGAAGCTGATCGAATTGAGCAAAACGAGTTGCAGCTCGATCTTCCATTCCATCCAGACGAGTCGTGAGCGTCGCGAACTGTTGTGAATGTCCCTCGGAACGAGCCATCAACTCACTGAGTTGATTGGACTGAGTGCGATTCTGATCCTCCAAAGTAGCGATCTGAGCGGTGACGGCATTTTCGACCTCCAGAGTACGAGAAGAAAAGGAATTCAGGCGATCGTCGAGCTGACGAACCGTCGTCGCCATGGCCAAGACTGGCTCTGATACCAATTTGTGATGTCCTGGGTCGGGAAAGTCTTGGCGAGAAGAAGAAAGAGTAAAGTAGAAGAGAGAGAGAGAGAGAGAGAGAGAGAGAGAGATGAGAGAGGGAAAAGTTGTTGTATTCTCCAAGTTAGCCGTTAGGCCGTTACAGAGCGGGGTTATATACCCGTTGGTCAAATATCCAAAACAGTCACTAGACTTCTGCTATTTACAATTAAGTCCGTCTGTTACATTTTGATTTCAACCTATACAATCCCTCTTTTGTTGGTTTTGCTTCCCCAACAAGTTGTTTTTTTCCTCTTTGTTTCCCTTGTTGATTTGAATTGTGTTGGGGTTGTTTCTTTTTTTCCTCAACATTCTAAAAACACAACAAAATGAAAACTACTAAATAAGACCTTAATTTCATAATAAGATTTTTTAAAGCCATTATTTTGGTACGTCCAACTGTTAGGCTAACTCCAATAGGAATCCCATAAATGGGGAAGTCGCCATTAATAGCGCAGGGAGGCTCCAACGCGTTGCTTTAAATGGCGAGCACTTCTACTATGCTATATAGTATTGGTGCTTTAACGTACAACTTAAAGTTGTATCATAACATTAAATGTATAAGTTTAGGTTGTACCATAAAGCAATTTGTACCATTATGTTATGGTACAACTTTACAACTTGAAGTTGTACCATCACATAAAGGTACAAGTTCAAGTTGTAACATAAAAGAATTTGTACAAAAAGTATAGGTACAATCTGAAGTTGTACCATAATGTAAATGTACAATTTTAAGTTGTACTATAAAGGCAAAACCCTATAGCACAAATACTATATAGCATTGTAAAATTTCTCTTAAATGGCGAAGAGCGCCATTAATAGCGAGAATTGGCATTCGTGTGGTCAAATATGGGGGAGCAAATTGAGATTCCGGGAAGCAAATGGCGATGGTAAGGGGGATTTGGGGAGTGAGCCTGCCAGCTTTTTCCTTATAAATAGTTAGGAAGTAGGGTTTAATTATGATTATTAATTAGTGATTTAATGGTTGTTGTAATGAATAATTTGTTTAATTTTTTTCATACTCTTCTTGTATAAATATGTTTAAACTATGTTTAAATAAAATGACTTAAATTAGGGGTTTAATAAATATGTTTAAAATATTTAAAAATATGTTTACCGGTCTATACCATGGTGGTATTTATTGGTATTAAAATAAGAGCATACCATATGATATGAAAGAGTATCATGGTGGTATGAACATACAAAGACTGTAGGATAGTTGAATACATGATAGTAGGAGTATATTAACTGGTATTTATGATTTCCAACATTGTTTACTGCAAGATACCCCCCATAATAGGGCAGGGTGGTATAATATGATATTTTTTGGTCCTATATTTTTGTCAACCATAAATTTTTAGATACAATAGATCATGATTAATTTGTTAATTATGTGCAAAAATTTCCGAAAGCGACTTAAAAACAAAGCATATACCATATAGTATGAAGCTGGTAAAGAGAAGTATGAAAATTTTTTTCTCAAAAAATATTGAAAATTCTAATTTGTAGAGCACAACCAACTCATTCCATTTGTGCAAAAAAATATTGAAATCCGAGTTAGAATGAAAAAGATAAAAGTCGATTAAGAAAACTAGGAAAAATAAAAAAAAATTTTAATTCTCAACCCTTAGATCTGCAGCCCACTTAAAATGAAGAGTTCATATTTGATTACTCATATTAAGCACTCTAATATTATGTTTATTATTAATTTTTTTTTGTATAATATGTTCTGCAAATATTATGTTTATTATTAATTTAAAGCACTATGATTTATATTAAAAATTGATATTATGATTAGAGTTATTTGAGACTCCGTGGAAAATGATATGGTGACCAAAAGAAAACAGATGAAATAACTAAATAGGTTTCATTTTCAGAATCTAGATTCAGAATTTATCAAAATTTTCGGCTAAACAGATTTTCTGATGCAGTAGCTGTAGAAAACGGAATAGCAAGTGAACGGACCATAAAGTTACTCACCTTGGAGCCGCTATATATTTATTTAGACTTGGCAATCGGGTCGGGTTGGGGACTTCGGTTATGGGTTGGGTCATGTTTGGTTGGCTGATTTTGGGTCAAATATTGACCCAACCAATTTGGTTTTGGGTCGGGTTACAGGTCATTTCGAGTTACGAGCGTTCTCAGAAACAATATCAAACATGCTTCATATTTTCTTAAAAAACACAAATTTTCACATATGCATGACAATTGTTTACCTAACACATGTCAATTAACATATTCTCAAATCCTCCCACGCTAATGAAATGAAATACAAATTGCGCAAATCTTTAAAAAACAATCACAAGAGTAATACTACTACAAGAAACACATGATATTTGATTATCCTTAACCTCCAAACATGTCATTCAAATCCTTGTGATTTTTTAAACATCTCACCAATTTATGAGTGATTTTATCATATTTTGGGAGTGATATATAAAATGGAACAGTTCTAATGGGTCGACCCACTAACCCACCCAACCCTACCCAAAAAATCATGGGTTATCGGGTTCGGGTCATTCGGATTTTGAGTTACAAAAATTTATAGTTTTCGATCGATTTCGAGTCGATTCAACGGATCGGGTTGTAATTTGCCAACTCTATATTTATTTATTTGCTTGATGATGAAGGTACTTTGTCATCTTATTAATCCTTTAGCTTCCTTTTTTCTGGACTCTCAACCACTCCCTCACTCCCAGGAAAATTCATATAATTAATGTACATGAATGAACAGGGTAAAGAACAAAGGTAAAAGTAAAAAAGAAGAAGCTAGGCAGGCACCAAGCCGTACCTGCCTGCATGCAGATTGCAGAGTCTTTTGCAGGGAATGGTATGGTATTGGTAGGGAAAAGGAAAACATAATCATTCACAAATTCTTCTTCAATTAATAATAGATACCCATGGTACGTATGCTGATTAATTTGGTGGCACTTTTTCCTTTTTTTTAGTTTCCTTCAACTTCACAACTCTATATAGGGGTAGCTAGAAAATCAATTAACGTGGACCCATATATGAAACATAAATAAATTGCTATTGAAAAATAGAAAAATTGAAAAGAATTTGGAGGTTCTCAATTGTTAAGTGTTTCCTGTTACCATAGAGTTTAAAGTTTTTGTTGATGTGACTTGAATCGGACTATCAGCCGCTACGTAGCAGTGCGTTTATAACAAGTTTTTGTTGATGTGACTTGAATGTGACTTGCTTTCGTATTCTTGCTTTATCGATTCCGGAGATTTCCCGATCCGTAGCAGCGCGTTTATAACAAGTGGTATCAGAGCCGCAGCTGGAAATCAAGCTAAGGTTTTTTTCGATTCAGAAGAATGACGTCAGTGAACATGAAGATCGAAAAGTTCACCTGGAAGAACAGCTTCGCTATATGGCAGATCAAGATGCAGACTTTATTAAAACAGCAAGGGCTGTGGGGGCCGCTGTCTGCGAAACAGAAGAAGGCAGCGGTCGATGACGATGAGTGGAATACCCTGGAGGAGAAGGCTCACTCGACCATCATGCTATCGTTGTCTGATGACGTCATCATTGAAGTCGCTGCTGAGAAGACTGTCGCGGGCTTGTGGTTGAAACTAGAGAGTCTGTACATGACTAAGTCTCTAACCAACAAGCTTCATCTCAAGCAACGGTTGTTCAGCTTGAGGATGCAAGAAAGTACGCCTTTGATGGAACATCTCGAACAGCTTAACTCTATTTTGCTAGATCTGCGTAATATAGATGTTCAAGTTGATGACGAGGATGCTGCCCTAATCCTACTGGTTTCTTTGCCGAGTTCATATGAGAATTTCGTTGATTCTTTTATTGCTGGAAAAGAAAGCGTGTCGTTGGAGGATGTCAAGTTTGCTCTTCATACGAGAGAGATCAGGCATAAGGCGTCTGGATCTGGTACAGGTGGTGAGGCATCGGGTTTGGCTGTTACAGGTGGAAAGGGAAAGAAGAAATCTGGTAAAGGGAATTTGAACAAGAATTCCAAGGGTCCCGGTCCAAAGCCAGGTGATGCTTGTCACAACTGTAAGGAAGTGGGGCATTGGAAGTACAATTGTCCCAAGAGAAGAGGGCAATAGAAGAAACAAGGTTCAGTTGCCGTGAAAGAAGTGGACAACAGTTCTAAAGACGATCTCGCCTTGGCTGTAGATGAGAAGGCACATCGTGAGGATGTGTGATTTCTGGATACTGCAGCCTCATACCATATGTCTCCGAACAGGGATTGCTTCACAACCTACGAGCAGATAGATGGTGGCAATGTGGTCATGGCAAATGGAGCTGTCTGCAAGGTTGTTGGAATCGGGTCCATAAAGGTTCGGGCACATGATGGTTCGTTCTGTACCATGAATGATGTCAGGCATGTTCCACGAATGACAAAGAACCTGATCTCCTTGAGTCTACTCGACAGCAAGGGTTTCAGTTTCAAAGGAAAAGGTGGAGTTGTGTATGTCTGCAAAGGTTCAAGGAAGGTGCTGAAGGGCGTGAAGCGTGGGACCTTGTATGCATTACAAGGGACTGTGTTGTCTGGTTCTGCTGCAGTTGCATCGTCTTAGGTTCATCAGGAAGATATGACCACTCTCTGGCACGTGAGATTGGGGCATATGAGTGAACGGGGGATGCAAGTTCTGTCGAAGAGGGATCTTCTTTGCGGGCACAAGGTGCAGAAGTTGGAATTCTGCGAGCATTGTGTGTTTGGGAAGCTACCTCGCAGCAAGTTTCCCAAGAAGGGTATCCAACAGACGAAGGGGATACTAGATTACCTCCACTCCGACTCTTGGGGTCCTTCACGAGTTGAATCCATTGGAGGCAGCGGGTATTTTCTGTCTATTATTGATGATTATTCGAGATTTACTTGGATTTTCATGATGAAGCAGAAAGTGAGGCTTTCACGAAGTTCAAGCAGTGGAAGACATTGGTGGAGAATCAGACCGGGAAGAAGATCAAGAAGCTGCGAATGGACAATGGTCTGGAGTTTGGTAATTCTGAGTTCAACGAATTCTGCAAGGATGAAGGGTTTGCCCGTCATCGGACTGTGAGAGATACACCCCAGCAGAATGGCGTTGCATAAAGGATGAACCAGACATTGTTGGAGAGAGCACGGTGCATGCTCTCTAATGCTGGACTAGACAGAAGATTCTGGGCAGAAGCAGTGAACATGGCGTGCTTCCTGATCAACCGTGGACCTCACACAGGTATCCAGTTGAAGACTCCTTATGAGGTGTAGTATGGTAAGCCTGCTGATTACTCCTCACTGCAAGTTTTTTGGTGCCTGTTTATTATCATGTGGATGAGGGTAAACTGAACCCAAGGGCAAAGAAGGGTGTATTTGTGGGTTACGGAGATGGAGTTAAGGGATTTCGAGTATGTCATCTTCTAAGCATCGAGTTATACTCAGTAGAAATGTGATATTTGATGAGAAGTCTATGTTTAACCCCATGTTGAAGGTTACTGTTGTTGAAGGTAGCAGGAATATTGATAAGTAGGTGGAGCTGCAAACTCTCAATGAGAGTGAGTTTGAGCACCAAGGTGGAGAATATCAACATGAGGATGTTTATACAGAGCCAGAAATTTCAAGGTCCAGTGCAGGAGCTCAACAGTCTATAGCTTCCGATAGACCAAAGAGAGGGACAGCAGGAGTACCTCCAGAGAGGTATGGTTTCGAGGACATGGTAGCGTATTCATTTCAGGTTGCTGAAGAAGTGGATGCAGGTGAGCCACATTCCTATAGAGAAGCCGTTTCGGGTGGCGAAGCTGATCTGTGGCTTGCCGCAGTGGGAGATGAGATGGAATCCCATGACAGGAATCAGACTTGGGAGCTAGTCAAACGACCACAGGGAAGGAAGATTGTTACAAACAAGTGGATCTACAAGAAGAAGGAATCACTTCTAAAGAGGGCATGAAATTTAAAGCTCGGGTGGTTGCACGAGACTTCTCGTAGAGGGAAGGAGTTGACCACAATGAGATTTTCTCACCAGTGGTCGGACATACTTCGACCAGAGTGCTACTAGCAATAGTGGCACATTATGATTTGGAGCTCGAGCAGCTAGACGTGAAGACAGCTTTCCTACATGGAGAGTTGGAGGAAGAAATTTACATGACTCCGCCAGAAGGATTCGAGGTTCCGAGAAAAGAAGACTATGTTTGTAAGCTGAAGAAGTCCTTGTATGGACTTAAGCAGTCTCCGAGGCAGTGGTACAAGAGATTTGACAGTTACATGCTTGATCTAGGCTACATCAGAAGTCCATATGATTGTTGTGTGTATCACAACAAGGTGGAGGATGGTTCGATGATCTATCTTGTTCTGTATGTGGATGATATGCTCATAGCCGCGAGGTCGAAGTCTAATATCCAGAAGTTAAAGGGGCTTCTCAGTGCTGAGTTTGAGATGAAGGATTTGGGAGCTGCTCAGAAGATCTTGGGTATGGAGATTTATAGGTACAGGTCGAAGAAGCAGCTTTTCTTGTCACAGAAGAGCTACATCCAGAAGATACTTTCCAGGTTTGGCATGTCTTCAGCAAAGCCCTTAAATACTCCTAGTGCTTCAAATGTTCATCTATCCTCAGCTTATGCACCGCAGTCACAGGCTGAGAAGGAGTACATGTCGAGAGTCCCATATGCTAGTGCACTAGGTAGCTTGATGTACGCTATGGTATGCACTAGACCTGATCTTGCACATGCCGTTAGTGTTGTCAGCAGGTTTATGATACAACCTGGGAAGGAGCATTGGCAGGCTGTGAAGAGGATCTTCTGGTAACTTAAGGGTACACCTGATATGGGCATTAGCTTCGGAAGTGATACAGAGTGCGTATTCTGACTCGGACTATGCTGGAGATGTTGACACGAGGAGATTGATTACCGGTTATGTATTCACTCTTGGGAGTTCTGTAGTGAGCTGGAAGGCAACTTTGCAGTCGGCGGTGACATTGTCTACTACTGAGGCAGAGTATATGACGTTGACAGAAGCTGCTAAGGAAGGAATATGGTTGAAGGGACAGGTTGGTGATCTGGGTCTACATCATGATCAGACAGTGGTTTATTGCGACAGTTTGAGTGCAATATGCTTGGCCAAGGATCAAGTCCACCATGAGAGGACTAAGCACATCGACGTGAGGTATCATTTCTTGAGGAAACAGAAGAGGATTAAGGTGAAGAAGGTTGGCACCGCGGATAATCCTGCTTATATGTTCATGAAGCCAGTTCCACGTGGCAAGTTCCAACACTGCTTGGACTTGCTGAATGTCTTGAGTGGGTGACTCCGCCCTGCGGGGCATTGATAGCGGGAAAGAGAGAGAAGGAGCAGAGTATATCAGAGATTTCAGAGGAAGAGGATTCAAGTCAAGGTGGAGATTTGTTGATGTGACTTGAATCGGACTATCAGCCGCTACGACTGGTAGTCCGATTCCGGCGAAGTACTATAAATACTTCTCATACTCCTCTGTAATCTGTAATCTCCTCGATATAGTGAAATTGGCTCTCTCTCGCCCGTGGACGTAGCCAGGGGCGGAGCCAGGATTGGGCGATCGGGGGGGCCGGAGTTAGCTAGTACATTATCGTCGAAAGTAAACAAATGATAAGAAAATTATTAAGAAAATAATAATATTATTATTAATTAATAGTATAATAATAATAATATAAGACTTTATTTTATATTAAAAATTCACTCAAATTAGAATCTAAAACAAATTTTCTAAATGCTATGTTTAACAAATTATTAAAAGTAAAATACTTATAAAACATACTATAAAAATTATAAGATTGCTCTTTGTCAAATAAAAAGTTACATAATTAATCATCTAACCAAGAGAATCATTAAGAATATAAATTTAAAAGTTGAGGAAATTAATTAAACTATATTTTAATTTTAAAGAAATTAAAATTGACCTATATATGATAATTATTAACTTATTAAATTGCTCTTTGGTCAAATTAAACTACTGTACATTAAACTTCCATGTTCTAAAATGAAGGTCAAATTAAACTACTATACATTAAACTTCCATGTTCTAAAATGTAAAAAAGGGAGGTGCACTGGGTTCCAACCCGGCCACTGAATGTAACAGGCGTGAATCCTTCTGCTGAGCCACCCAAACATTGATGTCAAATTTTGCACACAAATTTACTTATATTATTAGGTGTATACGTAAATTTTCAAATTCCTATCGAACTTAACACGTGATTTCAAAATTCTCGGGGGGCCGGGGCCACCCCGAAGAACAACATAGCTCCGCCCCTGGACGTAGCTAACACACATCGTGTTAGTGAACCACGAAAATTGTGTGTCTGTATTTTTTTCAATTCTCGCTTTCGTATTCTTGCTTTATCGATTCCGGCGATTTCTCGATCCGTTGCAGCGCGTTTATAACAGTTTTGTATGGATTCGCATCACTGTCTGTATTTTGCTAATATCTTGTCGTCATTCACTATAAGTGAACGTCTTTCCTCCTCCTATACATAAGCTCATTCCTTCGTGTAGACGAAAAAAATAAAAAGCAAAGAGAAAGGCGCGCGGTCAAAAGAAAATAGTAGGAACTGGAAGAGGGACGAAATGCGGTAGCCTGCATGATGATTGCAATGGTAGACACTGCAGAAGCATTCAATGGCGATTCTTTTCTTTTGTTTGCGTACGCTTCCACATTCATCATTCCCGCATATACGATGCATCATAATTCATAATGCAATGTCCAGCTTCATTCACCATTCTTCTATCTAGCTATCACAGCTACTTGTCTTTTTTTATGGTACCTAGTACCTACGCTAGCTTCTCCCTTTTGTTAGTGAGTAGAAAAGTAACCTCCTCCATCACTTTCGCTTTCCACGCTAACTTGCATACTTTGTTTCCAGTATTTGCTTTCCCACCAATTAGGGCTTTGCTTGCTTTAGTTACGTTCATTCATACACAAATGAAACCCTCTCTTTTAATTGACTCCACAATGTACGTAGTTTCATCACATCATCTTTGTGCGTCTTTTGAGTATGGTTTATAAGTGCACTCCACATAGTTCTACAAAGCTAGCGTCATCTCCAAAATCACCAATTACAAATGATATTTGGGCAAGGTTGTTGTCGTCGAGTTGCATTACACATGATAATGGGTGAACTATTCTTAACCCTTCAACAGTTAAGTTATATATCACATTTCAACTCTCCTTGTCATCACCTGATCTAGCTTCTCATCATTGCGCCTCTCATTTTATTTCATAACAAAGTTACAAAATTCATTAATTAGTAACGTGAACAATGATTTGGTCTAACAGTTATACGGCTGATATACAATCTAACAATTTCAAACTCAAATTTATAAGTAACATGTAACACTAAAAACATGCGACATTATAAGAAGAAAAAAAGCATTAATTAATTAACTCGGAGTGCACCAAAGCCTTGCAAATGCAAGCACAACCAGCAAGAAAATTGGAACCACCTACCAAATTGCGTTCCAAATTTTCTCGTTACAGAAGATCTCGAGTAGTAACCGAGTGGTTGGTTACATTGACCGGAAAAAAGAACAAAAAACAACCAAACCTGAATCATCCAAAACTAATTAAGCTGAACCAGCTCGATCTACACTCTGGTCCACGTCATGTCGTTCTCAAAAATCCAGTGGCACACCTCAATCTCCCCCGGACCAGAACCCAAAGCCACGAAAGCCCCGTGTTCGGGGCTCCATGCCGACGTGTCCAGGTGGCAGATCGCCACGCCAGCATTGATCTTCTCCCGACTCTCCACGTCAGCAATGTCCGCCTCGTAGACCCTCACTTTCGGGACAGAGTGGCAATAATACAACAAGTACGGGTACAGACTCTGATGACACGACACGGATTCCGTCACCCTCCCGCCGTCGATCCCTCTCACCGACCCAATCATCACTTCCCCCTTTGACCCCTTCACATTCTCCGTCGTCCTCACCGCCACGTCAGATCCCAGCACGGCCACCGCGAAGTCGATCATGTCCTCCGCCGACCCCACGCACCTCTTCACCTCCCCGGCGCTCGCCGCCCTCTCGCACTCAGCCACCGCACTCTCGATCACCATCTCCGCCGTTGAGTTCCCAGCGGCGTGGAAGATTTCCTTCACCTCCTCCAGTCGCGAGGACGAAAACGGCAGCTTGACAGCGATGGCACGCGGCAGGAAGGACCTCCTCGGCATTTTGTCCACGATGTCTGGCATCACCATGACGCTGCCTTGGCGTAACATAGACTCCCTGAAAAATCTTCCGGGCTCCACATTCCTCTTATTTACCGACATGCCACCGTGATGGGGCCCACTGCTCGCGTTGTTGTTGTTGTAAGCGGAGAAGCTCACGCCGTTTTTGCTGTAATCCTTGAACGTACGATCAGAAGTGTAGGATTTGAATCCGACGGTGGTGGCTCCTTTTGCCCCTTTCCCGTACTCTTTGAACGTGTCGTTGGAGGGATTGAAAGTTTTCCCGTAGTTGTTGAAGTTCACTTTGGCGGAGTTGGAATTCCTGAGGTACGATTGAAAAGAATCTTCGCCGACGTTGGCCGCGTCTCTGTAGTTGGAGAAGCTCTCCGCGGCCGACGATCCGCCGGTGCCGTAGCTCTTGAAGTCGTCGTGCGGGTTGTTGGCCGTGCTGCCGTAACTCGTGAACGAGTCGTTGGCTCCCTGGCTCAGCTCGCCGTAGCCGGTGAAAGTGGAGTCAACGATGTTGGAGCCTTTGCCGTAGCTGGTGAACTGGTCGGGCGCTCGGTTCCCTTTCTTGGCGTAGCTGGTGAAGGACTGGGAGCCGGCGTTGGTGTCGTCGCTGTAGCTGGAGAAGCCGAGCTTGTGGCCGTTGCTGGCGGAGTCGTAGGTGGTGAAGCGGAGACCAGGCACGTTGACTCGGTTCTGGTAGTTCTTGAAATCGCCGAATCCGGCGGTGGATCTGGAGCCGTAGTTGCCGAAGCTGGCGTTGGCGACGTTGCCGTCGGTGGCGTAGTTGGTGAAGACCTCGTTGTGGCGGTTGGATTGTTGGCTGTATTTGAGGAACGAGTCGGAGGCAGAGTTCAACCCGGTGGAGTAGTTCTTGAACGAGTCGACCCCGCCGCCTTGCCTGGAGGTGCCGTAGTTGGAGAAGCGCCTGTTGGATGTGTAGAGAGCGAAGTTCGCGTCTCGCGATGAAGTGGCGTTGAGGCCGGCCGAGTCGAAGGAGCAGAACAAGTTGGCCGAGGAGCAGAAGATGTCGAGGTGGGCAGAGAGCGAGTTTCTCGAGGCGAGCTTTGTGAGGAAGGCTGACTGGGAAGCGGTGAGCGGGGAGGCTTTGGAGAGAAGGAAGTCAGATTTGGGGAGGCCGTTGGTGATGTGGTTGTTCCAGTAACGGATCAATGCTGCCTTCGGAGAGAAGGGGTTGATCGTGATCTCCTGCCATTTGAGAGCAATGCGAAATGTTATGTTAGTCAGTCGGTACACAAGGTGTTCGACAAAATACACAAGAGGAAAATTTGAGTTACCTTGGAAGCCGAGACGGACAATAGTTGCAGGAGAACGGAGGAGGAGGATAATACGAAGAAGAGAATAGTAGTGGCTGCCATGGTGGCGGTAATGTTGGGGCGTAGCGGCGGCATTTTGGTTGTTCGCATTGTGTATGTGGGTGGGTGGGTGGATCGAGGATGGATTCGACTTTGAGTGTGGAGGCAGGAATGGGGTGAAAAATGGTGTGGGTTTTTGGGGACATAAATAGCTAAAAGCTATGCTTTTTTAATCATGGGGTTCTTCCTTTCTTACCAAGCTTTAGCAGGCTGCTTTTTTAAATTTATGGACCATAGTTCTCAAGGGGTTATCCATGCTCGGCTTACCTACATGGCTACATCTATGTTTTCGAAAACAATGTGTTGATTTGACTTGAATCAGACGGTATAGGCTTAGGATAGGGTGAGTAACCATTGGTTACTAACCTATGAGTAACTAAACCTGGACATTTAGATTTAAGTGGGTCTAGAAAATTCATATCTAAGAGTTGTCAATTAAAGACATTTTATTTTTTCTAGTTTTCATAATCGGCTCATATTTTCTTCATTTTAACTCGGATTTCAATTTTTTTGCACACATGAAACGAGTTCGTTGTGCTCTACAAAATGAGATCAAGTTTCAATATATTTCGAGAAACTTTTTTTTTTACCAACTACATACCATATGGTAACTTCTTCGTTTTTAAGTCATTTTTTACAACGTTTGCTCAGAAGGAACGAGTTTATCATGATCTATTGGATCTGCAAGTTTCTGGGTGAAAAAAATACTTGACCAACAATTACCATACTTTACCACTATGGTATGTGGGTGGTAACTTATGGTAAACAATGATGAAAGTCGTAAATTACAGTGAGTATACTCCTACTATCATATATTCAACTTTCTTACCATATTGGTATGTTCATACCATCATGGTACGTTTTCTTACCATATGGTATTAAATATGAGCAAACCATATGGTAATGACTGGTAAAAAATTATTCAATTATTTTGTACTAAAAATATATCAAAGTGGATATCATTTTAAAGAGCACATTTAATCTGATTTATTTGGGCAAAAAAAAATTAAATTTCGACTTAAAACGAGAGAGAAATCGTCCGTTGAAGATTAAAGGAGAAAAGATAAAATACTTTCCACGAGAGAGGAAATGCTGATGTCATGCTGATGTGGACAGGTTACTGATGGTTACTCACTATAAGAGTTACTGACCTGATCCGCTCCCGAATCAGACTATCAGCGGCTACGATTGGAATAGTCGGGAGTCTCGCTATATGGGCTTAATGTTATTTGGGTTCAGGTTCTGGGTCTAGTCTGCAGTAACTATTTCTTTGCAGATTGAATTAGATTTAGACCCACATGGAGAAGTATAAATACTTATCATCTCTTTAGTATAAATGCGCAAAAGGTAAATGAGTTCTTAATTTTCTGAAAGGAAAATGAAAATTATTGTGAAGATTTGCGTGAGCAATTTAGGTGAATGACCCAAATTTATGCAGCATGCACAACCACTCCTACATTAATCTTTAACGAATTATATCTCATTAGTTAAAACTCGATTTTCTTCATAGAATTCGAATAATTATACTACAAATGACATACATCGTGATATGTTTTGGAACAAAAATGCGTCAATGGAGATGTCATATACCATGGTGGTATATCTTATTGAAAATTTAAAAATCGAATGAATATCTTTGGTTGATCACAATTAATTTTTTCATAAATTTTTGAAATCTAACTGGAAAGGAAGAAAATACAATTTGATTGATAAAATAAAGTGATTGATTTTTTGTTATTCAAACATCAACCATTAGAACTATCTCATTGTTTGAATTTAATTATAAAGCTGGCATATTTTGGAGTTATGCATCCGAATCTAATCCAATGTTGCCCATTTTTACACACTCAATAAAAGGAAAGGAATTATGTGAAAAATATAAAGAAAGAGAAAACCTCAAGTATGTTTAGCGAATCATTGACTATGGTAAGAAAGTAGCAATGACCATTTATTGATGTAAAAAAATCTTGTTCCCAAATATCAATATGTACAAGATCAAAAGCAGTTGTAGTCTTAATTGTACATACAATAAAAGGGAAACGTTTTTGTTTAGCCTTAGGAAAAATAGTGCAATGATGTTTGGGAATACATTATACATGACAATATGTAGAAGCAAGAACTCGTAGTTTATTGGCAGGAAAATGTCCCATTTCGCAGTGTCATAGGTCAATCTTTTGTTGAGATGTAGAAACACAACAAATGACTAGTGACTGGATGTTAGCTAGCGTTTAAATTTTGTAATGAAGTGTGGAATAGGAAGAATGTGTAATCCTTGTAGGAGACTAATTGTAGTAATCATCCTCAAATTGGGGAAGTCCGGAATAAAACAAAAGGATAAATGGAACCATAAGCGTATGGATGGATCCAGTACCAATTTGCTAATATAGACTAAATTGAAAGTCAATTATGTAACAAACAAGAGATTTTGTAAGGTGAATAGTGTTGAATATTGATTTGGCATCATGGCAGTAACAACCACCTTAAATCCATTTGACATGTGCACATATGTGTTGTTAGCTAGACTGTATTGAGAAAAATATGGTAGAGAGCATATGATGTGATCAGTAGTTCTTATATCAAGTATCCGCTTATGCATAAGTGAAGTTTTACCCACTAGAGGAAAAAACATATTTACCTCGCTGAACATGGGGATTAGTCATGTGAGAGATGACTGAGTTGGCTCTTAGTAAGAGCTAATGAGTTCTTTGGCTATCAATGTCACTAGAACCAGTAGGCTCAGGTGGTTTCTGTGCAACATAGGCATCTTGGAAATAAACTGGATAGTATTTATCATTGTATGTTGCTGAAGAATTCCTTTGAGTAGCAGTTTGCTTTTGTATGAATTGCATCATTTTCTAATACTCTCGTTGGAAGGCAGACCACTAAGCATGATCGATAGTTATAACATGATGAGTTGAATCGATCTCCATGCTCAACTGAAATGCTATTTGCTTTTCTACACTGATTCTTTTTCTTAGGATGATAGCCAGACGAATAATTGTTTTACTTGTAGCATGTCTCTTTAATATGCCCACAGAATGTACAAACATGCATATTTCCTTGTTTCTTAAAGCCGATACCATCTCTTTAAACACCCAAGTTAGAACTAGCAACTTTAGAGAAATAGGTCATGTTGTCTGTACAAGCAGTGTTAGGTTTTGGAGTCTTGCCAACAAACCATTTTTCACACTAATGTTTAACCATCATAGAGAACACCTTATTGAGTGGTAGAAGTGAATCAAGAGCATGCCAATAAACATTAGTCTATTGAACTATCCTTAAGATTATCAAGACCTGATTGCTTTATCATTCATATGATTTTTTCTAAGAGGTGGTAAAATGCAATTTGCAGAGAATTCCGCATTCACAATCAGAAATATAGAGAGAATTCCCTAATTGATCCCACAAAGCACTTTGTTTGGAGAAGTATTGTGATAATATTATAGTACCTTGTTTCAATGAGAAGATTGCTTCTTGAAGGTCTGCAATATAAAAAGCATCACCCTGAGAAAATCGCTTGCGAAGTTCATTCCAAGCATCGAAAGCTGTAGTGATGTAGAGAAGACTCTCAACAACAGTTGGATTAATAGAACATTGAATCTGGTTGAGAAAAAGTTCGTTATTGCTGTTCCAGGGTTTGTAAATAGACTATCCATCAGTTGGAGGTGTAATCTTGCCATTCCAGAACCCTAATTTGTTTTCCATGTAGAACAAGAATCATTAACCGTTCTCAGTTTGAGAAGTTTGACTCATTGAGTTGTTGAGAAAAGAGGCATTGTCCTCTATAATCACTCGGCCGAATGAAACAGGGACCAAACATGATCAGAACGCCATGATAGCAGGCTATCGATTTGTGATAGAGGATTTCCAGAAGTGAAGATGACATTGACACCAGAAGATAACATTTCACAGATTAGAACTAATTTAGAAGAGAGAAAACAAACTAGAGCTTCATAGCGCTCTGATACCATAGTAGAAAGAAAAGATCTTCTACTAACAATTTTGATTATTCGTTGAAAAGTGATTGTCAACTACAAAGTTTCTGGTTATATACAGGAGAGGAGATACGGTGATTAGACCCTTAAGTGAAAGCACTATGCTAACACTTTTAATAAGGGTATTGTTGCAATTACTCTCTTTTGCCCCCTTCTCCTCTTCATCTACGTGTTTTCATAGGATTTCATATAAAAATTACAGTTTTGATACACGAACTTAATAGATCTTAGTATATAGTATCGAAAATTAATTTTTACAAAGAAGTCCTAAAAATATCGATGAAAAATTATATTTTAGCACCTAAAATGGTTTCTTCTTATATTTTGAATTTGTTGTGTGGTGAAGTAGTGGTCTCTTTCGAAGAGTTGTGGGGTTTTTCTTTTGTTGGGTGGTTCTTGTGTTTGTGGTCTTTGTTTTGGTAGTCCCCAACCCTTCCTCATTTTATCCCAAGATACGATGGTCTCCTCTCCCTCTCAATGTTTCATAAAACCAAACGTGTCTCTCCACCTTTTTCCTCTCATTAATGGTAGTCAACCCATTTAAATTAAAAAATAATTCAAACAAAATGTTCCTGTTGGTTGGAGCTAGTATTAAAATATATATATATATATATATATATATATATATATATGGTGACTACTTCGGTGCACTCACAAAAATGAGTGCGTTCAACGCACCCAACTCAAAAACTAGTTTTAAGGTGCCGAATTTTGAATTTTAATTTGTAGAATTAGTGTAATATGATGATATAACACATGATAACAACTAATTAGCCGATTACCCTAAGCACTAGACCTCCAATTTTGAGTTCTATCCCTAAACCCCAAATTGTAAACCCTAACCCTAAATCTCTACACTATAAATTCTTCAAATTAAAGTAAATCTTTAATGATTTTTGTGCAAATTCATGTGCGTTATTATTCATCACATCATATGTGATGATTGACCTTATTTTGACATAATTCGCATATTTAAAATGACGGTTATGAAACGAGTGCACTGAATGCACCCAAAAAAGTGAGTGCACCGCCACCATATATATATTAAAATAATGTTAGCAATCTAATCGTTTATACAGGGAGAAAAGAAAAAAAAAAGAGAAAAATATTTAAAAAAAAAATTACATTAATCCTAACCGCTAATATAAAAATAACATAATGATCCCTACAATCTTACTAACTAGTACACATTCTAGGAAAAACAGATAGTCTTCTATAATAAGACAAGAGAGATATACAAGCTGCATATGTTGCGTACTCAATCGAAAACTCTGAAAATTCAATACAATTTTGGATGAAGACAAACTGAAACTGAGATATTGATCCAGGATTCCGGTCTACATACGGAGACTGGGTGTTGCGGAAACTGTACAACCTAAGCTAGCTGCCATATACTAATACTAGTACAAACAATGTCCAAGTAATTAAATAGAGCATTGCCCAACATAATTAAATACTGGTGTGCGCGGGTTACTATGCGGCCAGTGGTAGCTGAGGCCTTAAACAGAGATTTTACGTATGGGTATCGGAGAAAACTGGCTATGGAACGTCGCAGCTCGCTAATAGCTAGAGCTAGTGGTTAAGAACTCAAGGAGAGCATATTCCCACAGTTACATATATATACTATTATATATTTTGCAGGGCAGACAATCAAGCTACTAAGTGGCGGAGGCGGCAGTGATAATATAATCTATTTATATGCATAGATTCTTTGTTTCTCTCACTCAGCCGGTCAGGCACCCAAGGCTTAATGTCTGTCTCTGGTTACCTGTTTCATCAGTGTGTGTTAAAGAATTCAGATTCTCTCCTTTGCTCCCGCTGAATAACCGCGAATCTCCATGCTATGCCAGTGTTCGGTAGGTTGAATGAATGTCACGCCAAAAACAGAGTATCAAATGGCATGGCAGGGTGCCCCATACTTCTGTGTTTTGAATGATTATCTCGTCGCCTTTGAATCAAACTTTTCTTCTCGGCAGACTTCTTTATTGGATGCGAATGGGTTGGGTGTAACTTTATTCCTTCCTCAATTAAGTTGTTACTTTCCATCCAGGCTCTGTTTGGTTTGAATTGGCACACAAATAAAGTAGAATTTCTTCTTCTCTGGCCACTCAAAAACATGTTCAAGGTAATAATGTTAGACTAGAGCAATTTTTTTTATACAAGATAAGCTCATAGGCCTATGGCCGGACAACAACAATAATAAAGAACAGTAGTTCGTATGCAACCAGAATCTCGATAAAAGAACCTGTATCGTCATGAGGTGGGCAACACTTGAAAGCTTTGAGTAGCAAAATGACACGAGACTGACATATGATGTGAGAAAGAGAGAAAGAAGAACTTCCTTTAGAATGGAGCTGGCTCTCGAATGGGAAGACTTCCTTTTTTATATGACTGGTTGATAATTTCAAAGAAAAAATTAAGACATTATGAGTGAATCACCATCTCAACGGCGTTATCAACACCATATATAATTTATCAAGAGCAAATGACCTTATGAGATCGATTGCACTTCCTTCATGTATCTTAACTACAATAAGATTCCCTGGCAACGTGGTCAATCCGAAAAAGATCCACTATAGTACTAGAAATCTCTATCCAAAGATATTAACGTCTGTCATTTAGCAATAGTCAGAAATACCGAATATATCACACCAATGATGGGATTATTAGCGTCCTACCCACGTAAATGGATGAATGATTGAATGCTTTGGGTTATGTGTTAGGATGTCTTATGAGATAACATAAGGTACCAAAAACATTATATTCACAACACAATCAAATAAGAAAAACATTGTAATGTCCAAAACCATGGATTCTGAAAATCAGATGGTTGACACACATACTGATCAACAACGATCCAATCTTATAATTTTTTCGTCATTATTTGTATTTTGTTTATATACTCTTGTACTCGTGACAAAGAGGATAAGTGGATGACCAATCTTTGTGTTTGTAATACTTATTGAAAATAGCATGTTTCTACGTCATGAACCCACGACTTATTTTCCTCGTACTAGCTTTCCAGATACAATTTGGGTTCATGGTAATTCTTTTCACTAGTTTTCAGATCAAAATTTGTAATCACGTTTGGTAATTCTGTTAGTACGTGTTCTACTTTTTCAACTGGAATAGAATTGAAGGAATTATAATAAGAAAAACAACGTTCTTTGTGTCTGTTTTTCGCATGCGAGAAAGCTTATTAATATCTACTGTGTCCATAGCAAGATTGTCGAACCGAATTATACCGATGCATCGATTTAACAAGTGGAATGGTTCTACTGGTGGTACAATCGATTTGTGCCGGTTCATATCGGTTTAAACAAATATATTAAAATGTGAAAAATTATTAACATCAACATTTAAATACAATATTTAACGTCAATAAGTAAATATTTATACTTGTATCCAACACATAAAATTAACATATAACTTTTAACTTCATAAAATAATAAGATATGAATTATTTTTTGATTGATTAAATTCACTAACACAACATCATTTTACTTAGAAGTCTTAAATCGATTATGTCGGTCATACCGGTGGTGTTCATGCCGGTTATTAAACCGACACCGATTGAATTAAGTTCAATCGGCCGAAATGCCACCGATTAGACCTGACAATCGGGTCGGGTTGGGGCCTCCGGTTATGGGTCGTGTCATGTTCGGTTGGCTGATTTCGGGTCAAATATTGACCCAACCCAATCGATTTCGGTTCGGGTTACAAGTCATTTCGGGTTATGAGCGCTCTCAGAAACAATATCAAACATGCTTCATATTTTCTTAAAGAACATATATTTTCATATATGCATGACAATATTTTACCTAACACATGTCAATTAACATATTCTCAAATCCTCACATGCTAATGAAATGAAATACAAAATGCGCAAATCATAAAAAAAAATTACAAGAGTAATATTACAAGAAATACATTATATTTGATTATCTTTAAACTCCAAACATGTCATTCAAATCGTTGTGGATTTTTTTTAAACATCTCACCAATTAATGAGCCATTTTATCATTTTGGTAGTGATAAATAAAATAGAACAGGTCTAACGTGTCGACCCGCTAACTCACCCAACACGACTAAAAAAAATACGGGTTATTGGGTTTCGTGTCACTCGGGTTTCGGATAATAAAAACTCCTACTTTTCGAGTCGATTCGGGTCGGATCAACGGATCGGGTTGTAATTTGCCAGATCTACACGGCTGCAACGACATGACAGCCATGGTGCATAGGATCATAATAATAATATAATAGTAATGCTTATTGAGTACAAAGGTAAGACAATAATATTAGTAGGACTACTCAATAAAATATGGCAGTGCAGTTATGTTTTTTCTATAAAATATTAGGGTAATGATTATTTATTAGTAAAAAAAATTTATGATTCTTTTTTATTAGTCAAACATATCGAAATATTAAAAATTAAACATATGTTAGCTTCCATTTGTAATATTAATTTGACAACATGATACTGATTCGGAAGAGACACATTCCATTTGTAATATTGATTTGACAACATAATACTGATTTGAAAGAGACACATGAAGATCAACAGTTCAAAATTTTAATATTTTAACTAAGAAAAGAGTTACAAAACTATTACTGACAATATAAATATGACTAATATTTTTTTATGTATTATAAAAGATTTGATCAATCAATAGGATTTTAATAAGTTTAGATAACATAAAAAAAATCCAAAAAAAAAGTTTAACCAATAAAAGGTCTGGCAACGCATGGCACTAGTAAGTATAGGTGTCAAAACAGAACCCGACCCGAGTAACCCGCTCGATCAACCCGACCCGCAACCCAAATTGACTAAAAGTCAATGACCCGCAACCCGTCCAACCCGTAACCCGATTGACCTGTAACCCGATTGACCCGCAACCCAATTAACCTGCAACCCGACTGACCCGAACACGATTAAACCCGTAACCCAATTAACCCGAACCCGATTGACCCGAAATTGACTAACCCGTGACTCGTTCGATTGACCCGAATAATTACTATATTATATAATATATAGTATTTCAAAATGAAGTATTTTTCTAAACTTAGGTAAAGCCATTTTCATTTTATAAAAAAAAGTTCAAAATATTAAATTTACTTGAAATTATATATTTTTAATAAAGTTACAAAAATTAAAACGTAAAGTTCATTTTAAGTTCTTTAACAAAGTTAGAAAAATATGAAGTTCTTTTTAAGTTCTTTAACAAAATTACTAAAATATATTAGCAAGCAAACTAAATAACTAACTTCGACTATATTAAATTTAGGTCTTTAATATTTATCAAGCAAACCGAACTTCGCACAGCTCAACCTTGATCCCCATTAATAAAATTCAAGCTCAAGCTTGACTTAAATAGAAAAATGTCAGAGCTCAATCTCAATAATAGATTATTAACAAGGTCATCGAGCCCTACACTTAGAGCCCAACTAATATTTGGCTCAACGTTATTGGGCCAATATTTAGACCTAAACTAGTAGCCCATACAATGGACTACCTGTTAGAACTCTTGGACTTAATTCAACAAGGCAATGCCACCCATTATTATATAGTTGGTGGGTGAGGTGTGATTTTGTTTCTCCAGCGATATGGTATAACAAAACAGGAGCAGTAAACAAGCAGCACTGCAACAACAGCTCGGTTTGGCAGCAGAATAGAGCAGCACAGCAGCAACTCAGGCATTCATTTCTTCTCCCCTTAAAGGCTTTGATGGAGTTGAGACGGAAGGCAAACAATTGGTTCCTCACTATGAAATATGAATCAATACATGAACCCGACAACTTCCACCACTAATTACTCTACTGTCCAAGTCCAACACCATCACAATTAGCTCGTGAGGACAATTTGTGTTGAGGATATTAATTACTTAGTCAAAATGTAATTAATTCTTTGTCCAACAAGTTCCTTGTTTCCTTGTCCGGGTAAAAGAGGGAACTTGGTTGTCTTTAGGGTTTTAACCCTAAGTCATTCTCTATAAAAGCTTAGTTATGGTTCTGTCCTAAGCAAGCCGTCACAATGTAGTCTCTAATAAAATATCAGTCGTGAGCTCGTTCCGAGCTCACCATGGATTAGTCTCGATCAATCAATCGATCGAGGATACCACGTAAAATATTGTGTTCTGTGTTCTTTCGTATTTCCGCATATCAAATTCTACAATTTGAGCTAGTGAGGGACATGCTCCTGACCACGTTCATGCTACTGAGAAGGCGATTTGAGCCAGCTTTAGGGAGATGATCACCTGTACTGTCTAAACAACAAAATATCACTAATGGATGTAGATTAGAACTAACTGCACTTCAATTTCACTGGTTTGAAGTTGTACGTTAGAGGTTCACGAGCTCACTTGTAACTTGTAAGTAAACAAAGATTAAACTAAGACCACACTCTAAATGATCCCACAAGGAGCTTATTTCCATTTTAGAAGTTGAAAAAGTCAGCTCCCCTCTCATCCATTCCTCAACCCGAATTTACTATTCAAGTGACTAACAACATATACTAATTTAATTATGGCTAGAGGGTTCAATATCAAGAGTTTAGGATATAGGGTTAGGGTTTAGGATATAACGTAATGATTAGTGTCACGATTCAAGTTGCAAACAACATATACCAACTTAATTATGGGTTTAGGGTTCAATATTCAGGTTTATGATATAGGGCTAGGGTTCATGGTTTAGGGTATAGTTTAATAAAAGAATAATGAGGTAACACTACAAGAAAACTGTTTTTCTAGTCACTGGATCTTATGCACATGAATTTTTCCAGTACTAAAATGTACACAAAAATTTACGAGACAATTTCCATAACTAATTGTATCATTTCGTTTGAGTTAATTTATATTGCCGCCCAAAAATGTTGAGATAAGAAAAATTATTTTTCTTCTTTGTTTTATAGAGTGGTGTTTTGTTTTAAGAATGTATAATTTCTTGTAGTGTCTATTAGTTGAAAATGTTGATATCACCTTAGCTAGTTACTTTACTAATTACGATTAATTACATGACAAGTTTCCAAGTCATACAAATTGATTTAAAATTTTGGAAAGCTTTTTTTTAACTTTTTAAGTAAATATACGAGGTAGAAAGAAGTTGAAAATTGTGGAAAATGTTTTAAATCAGTGTTATAAAATGTGTAAGTTGTAGTAACGACTAACGATTAAGAAGTAACTCGATGCGCTGACCCGAACAACCCGCAACCCGATCCGCCCGCAACCCATCCTACCTGCAACCCGATGAACATGCAACCCGATTGGCGATGAACCCGACCCCGATGAACCCACAACCTGAATAACCCGCAACCCGACTAACCCGAACCCGATGTCCCGCAACCCGACTAACCCACAACCCGATGTCCCCCAGCTGCCCGTGTGAGTGCCCAAACGCGGAGTTTCGATTAGTGGGCAACCAGGCAAGCTGCACGGGCAGAGGCCACACGGCCGTGTGGCTCCCCAGGCTGCCCGTGTGGCTTTTACCGAGCCTTCACACGGCCACAAGGGGCCCCTACATGGCCGTGTGAGGTGCAATGGTGCCCGTGTGGCTTCCCAGCTTCTCGATGATAAACCGTTAATTGCACATGTTCTTACCCATATTCTGGAGCCGTTTGAGATGTTGATTCTCGTGTTTTAGGCCAATTTCACGCTAGGTTATGCTTGTTTGTGATATTTCAGGTTCTAGTACGTGAATGAAGGTTTGGGAGCGAGTTCGGGGTCAATTGATAGACGATCGGGCGTGAGGCAAGTCGCTGAGAAAGCCACACGGGCACACACAAAACACACACGGTCGTGCAAGTAACCAATGTGGCCGTGTGGGATTGTGCGAGCCTTCACGCGGGCAGGAATAAAACCCACATGGCCGTGTGAAGGAGCAATGTGGCCGTGTGGGATATTGCGAGGCTTCACACGGGCAGACTGGGTGAGCTACACGGCCGTGTGTCCCTGGCCGTGTAGGCAGCCTGAAGTGCAATTATTGGAAACGCGGCGTTTTGACCTCACACGGGCATCTGGGTATGCCACACGGCCGTGTGGCCTGGCCGTGTGATCGGGATTTTCTGGGTTTTACCCAATTTTGGGCCACAAGTGAGAGAATCGAGTTTTCAGAGCAAAAACAGAGCCCTAGGGAGAGAAAGTACGAAGAACACATCCTAGAAGCAATCTTGGAGCTGGGTTTCATCAAATCGAGCTTGGAGATCGTCATAGGAGTGGAAATCATCATCCCAGAGCAGATTCTTCCCATTGTTATGAGTATGACTGCTTTGTATTCTGTTTTCCTCTCTCTCTATGGAGTAGAACCCTTCTCTCACTTGGGTATGAAGAACCCTAGTTCCATGTGTTAGGGATTTGATTGTAATGACTTGGGATGATTATACTGTTTGGTTTTAATCGGATGATGCATGTTTTATTGAATTGATTGAAGTCTGATCAGCTTTTCTTGATTTGTGCTGCAACCTGAGATAGATAGAATCTGATTAGGTTGTTAGAGCCTCTTCATTCGGTAGTAGGAGATTGGCTATACGAGAGTTAGCCAGTTTAATGCTTTGTACTGGAATCAAATTCCAGTAGTGGAGTTCTGCGTTTACTGCTTCAGCTTTCTATCCCGGTGAAGACTAGTCGTCTGCTGGGTAGTTAGACTGAGAGGGCTTGGTCAGCTTAAGAGATTCCAAGCTACTGTCGGATCTTCCGCAGTCTAATCAACAGTAAATCAACCCAGGGTAATTACAATTGAGACCTAACTAAGGAGCTAGGGGGACTCATTCCCGAGTGACACTTCTTTGCTTGAGAAAACCGTACCGATTCCTGCTTTCTTACTGCTTTTGCTTAAAACAACAATCACTTGACTTAGTTGGCTAGATAATAGATAATCACGGAGTAAGCAGTAGATCTAGACCCCGAGTTGATAATAGAACTTGCCACTTTACTGCATTCCCGGACTGCGATTACACTTGGTCGCAGTTTGGTGTTGTGTTTTGGCGTGTCAAGTTTTTGGCGCTGTTGCCGGGGAAAGTCTAGGTTATTGGGGAAACGTGAAAATTTGTTACTCTAGCTTCTTCTTTACTGCATTTTATCTCTTCCACTTGTGTGCCTTCATGGGTTGCTTCTGCTGATTGTGTGCAGGTAGTGCATGACCCGTAGCCAGTCGGGAGATCTACTACCATTAGACCAGGAGCTTGAACGAACCTGCATGAACTTCAAGCGGGCTCTAAAGGCGCGACTGGATGCGAAAGAAGAGCTAGCACAGCTGCAGATCAAAGAAGAAGAAGAAGAAGAGATGGGGGATCCACAGGACCATGATGTGGTCCTTCCTGAGGAGCAGACCATGGGATATTACTGGACCGCAAGGGCCGCAGACATGAGGTCACCAATTCAACACCCTCATGTCCCAGCCAACAATTTTGAGTTGAGCACCTCAGTAATCACCATGCTGCGCGGTTTAGTGGTGTTCCGTGGCAAAGAAGGGGAGTGCCCCCGATCACATCTCAGGCGATTCCACGAGCTCATCGATGGAATCAAGATAAATGGGATCCCAGCAGATGCCATCAAGCTGAGGTACTTCCCATTCACCCTGGAGGGGCAGGCCAAGGAGTGGCTAGACACTCAACCTCCAGGCTCTATCACCACGTTCGCCAACCTGGCGGACAAGTTCCTCACCTGCTACCATCCTCCATCCATGACGGCGGACCTGCAGAAGCAAATTACCCATTTTGCTCAGGATGAGGATGAGACCATCAGGGATGCTTGGGAGAGATACACCAGTCTCTTCCTCAAGTGTCCCAACCATGGTTTACTGATGCCTTCAAGGTGGGAACCTTCTACCATGCTCTCTTCCCGGAGGACAAGCAGCTGATTGATTCGGTCTGTGGCGGGAATATGCTCACCAAAACACCGCCCCAGCTGAATCAACTTTTTGAGGAGATGGCAGAGCAGGGCTATGACTGGGGAACTGCGAGGAGATCGAGACGAGCACCTGAACGGGGTGTGCATGCTGTATCCACCCAGTCATCTGATCTGGTGCAGGTGGTATCGAAGCTGGTTTCAGCTATTGATCGTTCCGGGATGATTGCAGGTACCGGACAGTAGTGGTGTGAAGAGTTCTCATCACACCGTGGAGGATTGCCAGGCGATGAGGGAGTCTTCTACTCCCCAGGAGCAGCTGGACTTCATCGGCAATGCCAGGCGCTTCGACCCCTACAGCAACACTTACAACGAGGGGTGGCGCCAGCATCCCAACTTCTCCTGGGGTGGGGCAAATTCCAGACCACCAGTCCCCTAGGGACCACCTGGTTTCCAGAGGCCTCCTTACCAGCCCCGACAAGGGCAATTTCAGCAGCCACAGCAGCCACTCTACCCGCCCAGACAGGGGCCAGTTCCACCTCAGTCACAGGTGCGGCCACTTCAGCAGACAGGGGCAGCACCTGTAGCCCCAGCGCAGAGTGACCCGATGGTGGAACTGCGAGATCTGGTGGGTTCTCTGGCCACCTCCAGTGCAAACAAGTTCAATAACATCGAGCAGTTTATGGAGAAAGCTTCAGGAAAATTCATGGAGCTAGAATCTGGTCAGAGAAACACGCAGGCTGTGCTTCGGGATATCCAGACCCAGCTTGGGAGTGTTGCCCAGGCTGTAGCTAAGAGGCCTCCTGGTACTCTACCCGGTCAGACCATCCCTCATCCGCAGAACCCGAATGAGCACTGCGGGGCCATTACCACCAGGAGTGGCAAGGTGACTGCCGATCCACCTGTTCGGGCAGAGGAGAGAGAGACCCCTGCTTCAGCACTTCTAGCTAATGAAGAAGAAATGGAGAAGGAGGTTGATGTGCCTGCTCCTAAACCGCAACCAGTGGTGAAGGAGTATGTACCCCTGCTCCCCTTTCCTACTCGGTTGCACAAGGACCGTCTGGAGATTGAGTTTGCCAAGTTCATGGCAATGCTGAAGCAGGTGAATATAAGCATGCCCTTCGTGGAGGCACTATCGAAGATGCCCAAGTATGCCAAGTTCATGAAAGATCTCCTCACCAACAGGAGGAAACTTGGGGAGCTGTCAACGGTGATGCTCAACGAAGAGTGTTCTACCATCATGCAGAACAAACTACCAGAGAAGCGAAAAGACCCAGGGAGTTTCACCATCCCTTGCATGATTGGTAGTTTGCATATAGGGAAGTCCTTGGCGGATTTAGGCGCTAGCATAAATGTCATGCCATATAAACTGTTTAAAAAGCTAGGCCTAGGTGAACCCAGTGATACTAGGATGAGCATTCAACTTGCTGATAGATCCATTGTGCATCCTAGGGGTATTGCAGACGACTTGATAGTCGCAGTAGGGCCATTCTCTTATCCTGTTGATTTTGTGATTTTGGACATAAATGAGGACGTGGATGTGCCATTGATATTGGGTAGACCTTTTCTCGCCACCGCCAAGGCGGTCATTGATGTGAATGATGGAAAACTGATTTTGCGAGCTGGGGGTGAACAAATCACCTTCTCTGTTTCTGATAATATGAAACACCCCCAGCTCCATGATGATCTAGATTACTGTGATGTTGTTGCTGATTTTGAGACCGCACTCGCCATGATTTCCTTGAGCGTTGTCTTTTGCTAGGGGAACAGGCATCACAGGACATGCAGCTGGAGGAGCAGCTCGCGGAGCTAGACGAGGTCGCGATCGAGGGCCGAGAGATACCATTCAAGCCGATCCCTATCTCGCCCCGGATTGCACATCATTGGAGGAGCCACCAGAGCTGGAGCTTAATCCCCTCCCCTCTCACCTGGAGTATGCATTTCTCCGGGAGGGGAATAAGCTCCTGGTCATTATCAGCTCGGATCTGACACCCGAGCAGAAGAGCAGGCTGATGGCTCTGCTGCAGAAGTATGCCCGGGCCATGGCATGGAAGATCACAGATATCAGAGGCATTAGCCCATCCTTCTGCTCCCGCAGAAATCTGATGGAGGATGAGGTTAAGCCAGTCAGGCAGCCGCAGAGGAGATTGTCTCCTAACTTGGAGGCAGTGGTCCGGGCAGAGATCGTGAAGCTCATGGATGCAGGGATCATCTTTGCTATATCTGATAGCAAGTGGGTCAGCCCTACTCAGGTGGTCCCGAAGAAAGGCGGGATGACTGTGGTCCCGAGTGAGAAGAAAGAGCTGATCCCGATGCGGACCGTGACCGGCTGGAGAGTCTTCATCGATTACCGGCGCCTGAACGACGCCACCAGGAAAGATCATTTTCCCCTACCTTTCATTGATCAGATGCTGGAGAGGTTGGCTGGTCATGAGTTCTATTGCTTCCTGGATGGCATGTCTGGCTATTTCCAGATTCTTATTGCACCTGAGGATCAGGCGAAGACCACATTCACTTGCCCCTTCGACACTTTTGCTTACCGGAGGATTCCATTCGGGCTGTGCAATGCACCGACGACCTTCCAGAGACGCATGATGGCGATCTTCGACCGACTGGTCGGGGAGATCATGGAAGTCTTCATGGATGACTTCTCGGTTTATGGAGACCCCTTCACTCATTGTCTTCATAACCTGGAACTTGTTCTGAAGAGGTGTGAAGAGACTAATCTGGCACTCAGCTGGGAGAAGTGCCATTTTATGGTCTGTGAGGGAATTGTGCTCGGGCACAAGATCTCCAAGCAAGGGATTGAGGTGGATCGCGCGAAGATTGAGACGATCAGTAAGCTACCTCCTCCCGTTTCTGTGAAGGGGATTCGCAGCTTTCTGGGTCATGCGGGCTTCTACCGGCGCTGCATTAAAGATTTCTTGAAGATTGCCCTGCCTTTGACCAAGCTGCTGGAGAAGGATGCACCATTCCAGTTCACTCCCGAGTGCACAGCTGCATTTGAGACTCTGAAGGAGAAGCTTACCCATGCACCTATCATGGTGAGGTGACTCCTGACTGGTCTCTCCCCTTTGAGCTGATGTGCGATGCGAGTGACTATGCAGTCGGAGCAGTTTTGGGTCAGAGACGCGAGAAGCACTTCCAGCCCATCTACTACGCGTCCAAGACCTTGAACGATGCACAAGAGAACTACACCACCACTAAGAAGGATCTCCTCGCTGTGGTGTATGCGTTTGATAAGTTCCGACCCTATCTGGTGCTCTCCCATGTGGTGGTCTACACTGACCACTCGGCGATTCGCTACCTGATGAGCAAGGCTGATGCAAAGCCTAGGCTCATCCGCTGGATCTTGCTGCTGCAGGAATTTGATATCGAAATCCGGGACAAGAAGGGAGCCGAGAATGTTGTTGCAGATCATCTTTCACGGTTGGAAGCCCCTCCGGTGGACACCTTCGTGGAAGAGATCAATGACTCCTTCCCGAGTGAGAGATTGCTGGTGATGCCACTGGTGGAAAGCGTGGTCCCTTGGTATTGTGACTTTACCAATTATCTGGTGGGCAAGCAGCTACCTAAGGGGATGGCCACTCATGCAAAGCGCAAGTTCTTCTCCGATCTGAAGCATTACTTCTGGGAGGATCCTTACCTCTTCAGGATCGGAGCAGATGGCGTGATCCGGCGCTGTGTCATGGAGCACGAGATGGGAGACATCCTGTCTCAATGCCACAAGGGACCTACTGGAGGTCACCATGGAGGAAACCGCACGGCGCGGAAGGTGCTACAGTCGGGCTTCTACTGGCCCTCGCTCTTCAAGGATGCAGACACCTTCGCACTACAGTGCGACCGCTGCCAAAGGTCAGGTAACATTTCTGCCCGGGATGAGATGCCCCAACATATTTCTGTCATTTGTGAAATTTTTGATGTTTAGGGTATCGATTTCATGGGCCCATTCCCTCCATCTTTTGGCAATCTGTACATATTGGTTGTAGTGGACTACGTCTCTAGGTGGGCAGAAGCTCAAGCCATGCCCAACTATGATGCAAGACGGGTCTGCTCATTTATGAAGCAGCTGTTCTCCCGGTTCGGGACACCCCGCGCCATCATTAGTGATAGAGGAACCCATTTTCAAGGGCAATTCACTAAAATCCTCTCTCGCTATGGTGTTAAGCATCAGGTGTCGGTGGCTTACCACCCCCAGTCAAATGGGCAAGCCGAGCTGACGAACCGGGAACTTAAACGGATAATTGAAAAGACGATGGATCAGTCCCGCAAGGATTGGTCCACCAAGCTTGATGATGCTCTTTGGGCATATAGGACGGCCTATAAGAAACCGATTGGCACTTCTCCCTATAGGCTTGTCTATGGGAAGGCGTGCCATCTGCCAGTAGAGCCAATGCAGTCAAAATCGCGCTTTAAAACTTAAAAACTTACGGTTTTACGCTTCTAGGTCACCAAAACGCTTTCGTTTCTATGTAAAAACTTTAGTGTATAAAATCATACTAAATTGCGCTTTAAAACTTTAAAACTTACGATTTTACGCTTCTAGTTCACTAAAACGCTTTACGTTTTTACGCTTTTACTTCACTGAATGGGTCTTCTTTTCATGAAATTAATTATAAAAAGTAAATTTTAAAAATAAATCACCGACAATATGCTACGTTTAAGATTAAAAGATACATACCAGATACTTGGATGCATTATGAACTTCAATAAAGTAATATAATTCACTATCTAGGCTCTTCTCAAATTCATTAGCATGGAGGGGAATGTGACTTTTTAATAAGATTTATATTTATGAACTTATTATTAATTAAGAGGCTATAAGTTGCTCTACTTTAGACATGAATTGCAAGTATTTGTTAACTTATCTGAATTTTGTGCACTCATAGTTTTCATAGTATATGTCGTACTTAACATATTTTTAGTTCTTTTACAGTATGCGTAAAAAATTTACGCTTTTACGCTTTAATTCTACGCTTTACGATTTTACCCCTTTTCCTCTTCTAGGTAGAATCGCGCTTTTGACTGCATTGAGTAGAGCTAGAGCACAAGGCCTTCTAGGCCATTAAGCTGCTAAACCTGGATTTGAGTGTTGCAGGAACTGAACGTAAGTTGCAGCTGCTGGAGTTGGAGGAATGGCGTTACCACGCCTACGAGAATACTCTGCTCTACAAAGAGCGAACCAAGCGTCTCCACGACGCTCGGTTAAGGGGCCCGAAGGAGTTTCAGGTAGGTGATCGTATTCTGCTCTTCAATGCACCCCTGAAACTCTTTCTGGGAAAGCTACGTTCGAGGTGGTCGGGACCCTTCACGGTCACCCAAGTTTTCCCGCACGGTGCCGTGGAGATCAGCAATGCTCAAACTGAGCCATTCAAGCTGAATGGCCACCTCCGAAAGCTATACTTGGGAGGTGCTGTCGAGCGCACAGAGCTGCTGATCAAGCTTAAGGACCCTTAGTTCCTCTACTGGCGTCCAGCTAAAAGACGGTAAAGAAGCGCTTGTGGGGAGGCAACTCCACATAGGTTTGCATTTTCTTACTTTTTTCCTTTTGATTTTTTATGTTTTTGAGTCTTGAGGTGTTGTTCACGAGTTGTATGTCGTTCTGGAGTGAAAACTGGTCAATTTCGGAGTTCTGGCAGCCCACACGGCCAACCCTGAAAGCCACACGGCCGTTTGGAAATGGGTTTTGGCCGTGTGGAATCCCTGGACTTTTCACACGGGCAAGAGGGGTCCCTCACACGGCCGTGTGGAGTTAGCCCCTGCCCGTGTGAGCTCTCGCTATTTTTCACACGGCGAGGTGTGCTTTGCACACGGCCGTGTGAATTTCCTTGGCCTGCGCGTGTCGGCCGACACGGGCACATGTGCACCTCACACGGCCGTGTGAGCCTGCCCGTGTGGCCGAGCCACGGGCTATAAATTCGGCCGACACGGCCGAGTGGTCAGAAATTCAACCTTCACTTTTTGGTCAGTTTTTCACAAATCCAACACCACACCCACCCTTTCCTCGCCATTATCGGCCTATCCCTCGATTTTGAGGTGATTTGGATTGATTTTGAGTCGCCGGAGGCGATTTCCGGCGAGACTCCGGCGAGGCTCCGACGAGCACTTCCGGGCAGTTTTTCTGCCTTTCGTCGCTTCCATTACCTTCCCCTCATCATCCACTAACACCTCTACTTGAGTGTCCAGGTTTGATTTTGACCTTAACTATGTTATTTATGGAGAATTGGGTGTTAGGGTGCATGTTTAGAGAACCTCTTTGAATCATGTGAATTGTGTGCAATTGATTGAGGGGAATGCTTGGATTATGTATGAATTGTGTTGGGCATTGTCCCTCTTGCTTGTTTGAGCCCTTGTGTGCAAGAATTTTGTCCATTCCATGTTTACCTTAATAGTGCAGACAAGGTGTTCGATGAAATGCCTGTTTTCGTACCATTTTGTGGGAGTCGGTTGGGACCCTTAATGATGTGCTTTGAGGGTGTGTTGCTATGGATGTGAACCTTGAGTTGCCTACTTTTTCATGGATGTGCACCCCCACCCCGATTATGCTTGTTTGATCGATTTTTTGACCCCCGAACTATGGATGAAACCATGGTTCGGCTGTTTTCTGTTCTTAAGTGTGGGGGTGTGATTAACATTTTCCTTGGCTCTTTTGGTTCCACTTTGGGTTGTTCTTTTGCAGGACCATGACGAAGCCCGACCTCAAGCACCAGTTTATTCGCGATTTGAGGAGGGGCCCCCACCAGGATCGTTTTAAGAGCGTCCTGGCCTGCAAGTTTGGGCAGCATCATTGCTGGTCCAAGCGTGAGTTTGAGAAGCTGAACTACTACGAGCACTTCTCCGCCATTGTCACCAACCGCCCCTGGCGCCGCCTACTCTGCATTCGCGAGAAGGTTTACCATGAGCTCGTGCTTGAGTTCTACACGACCTTCTAGCACGCCGACACGGAGGATTGGAAGGACGGTGAAGCCGTCAAGTTCAGGCTCGGCGGTGCGCCCCGATCCATGAGCTACCACGAGCTGGCGGCCGTCCTCAACCTTGGCCTGGTCGATGACAGGGACTATGTCACCGAGCTTCTCGAGCCAGAGGGGGTGAACTTCAAGACACTGTACACCCGCCTCGCTCGGCCAGGCCAGCTTCCCTTCTCGGCGGGGAAGACGAAGGCCAGCACATTGCAGCTCGACAACCGCATTCTCCATCACTTGCTGGCCAAGTCTTACACTCCAGCCTCGGACAGTGCCAGCGCCATCACCAAGAGAGCCATGTACTTCATCTAGTCTATGCGCTAGAGGGATCATCCCCTCCACTTGGGTTCGGTGGTGGCGAGGATCTTCGCCAAGAGTGCTTCCGAGCTGAAGAAACTCCACTGCACTCCCCTCATCACCCGCCTGGCCACCTACTTTCAGATATCACTGCAGGGGTGCACAGAGCAGGGAGACACCAGTGTCTTTGGCCCATTTACGGTAGGTCGCATGCACCTACTTCGAGAAGAGCGAGGAGTCAAGTGGATCGAGGGGTTTCCTCAACCTCAGATCCCTGAGGAGGATCAGGAAGAGGTTCCTGAGGGTGCGGATGATGAGGAGGTCCACCCCGAGGATGTGGATGATACTGCTGCCGCCCGCCCCACCACCTTCGAGTACGGGGGTGGCAGTTCCACTTTCCCCGGCCAGGACTACTTCACTCAGCAGTTCGAGCAGCTGCGTCTCCAGAATCAGCAGCTCTACGACTAGTGATGGCAACGGGTCGGGGTGGGTAAAACCGCGCGGGAACGGGGCGCGGCGGGTCGACCCACTCTTACATGTTGTTCAAAAAAATACAAGTAAATTTTACTTTTTACAATAAAACGTAGGGGAAAACACTTTAAGAATGAAAAATATTGATAATAGAATGGATAATTGAGCCTAACAAGTTGAAAGATCGACTCTAACTAGTTGAAAAAAGTCAAAATAGGAGAAATATGTATAGATATTGTAAGAAATTGAGATAAAAATGAGTCTAGAACGGGGCGGGGCGGGGCAGGGCGGTTCGGAAGTAGATACCCATGCCCCGCCCCACGCTACTGTGGGTCGGGTAATACCCACCCCATCGCGGGTCAGGTAATACCCACCCCATCGCGGGTCAGGTCAGGTAATACCCGCGGGGCGGGTTGAAATTGCCATCACTATCTACGACCATCAGCTCCAGTTTCAGCAGCAGTATTCGCCTCACCATGCCGAGTACCAGACCCGGTTGGCTGCGTATGATGAGCGTCAGGATCTGATGGAGACCCAGCAGGGGGTGACCCTGGCTCGCATCGAGAGAGAGCAGGCCCGATCTCGGCGCATGCAGGAGGTCCAGCAGCACCTGCTCCAGCTGCTACCGGGCGCGCGGCCAATCTGGAGGACTCCCTGGGAGGACTCTCCACTTCCACCTCCACCAGCTGATGATGATGATGCATTTATGAATGACATCGATCTGGACAACCTTGGCGACGAGTAGGCTATACTTGTCGCCCCTCAGTGTGTTTTTGTTTTAGACTTTTTATGTTTGCTCCATGTGTTTGAGGAGCTTGAACTGAGTCTGTCGGTTGTTTTTGTCCTTTTTTCTTTCTTGTGTGGATTGTTTATTTTGTGGCCATCTGGGCCAACTCTGATCCCTAACGCACGGTGTGCTAGTGTGTTCTTGATGTTCCTTTAGTGTAGAAATGCCCGTTCGTTCTATATGCCCCCCGCTGACTGGTCCACTTCCAGTCTTCTGCAGTATTTCAATCCGGTAACATCGTTCCCCTTATCTCTCCCTCTGCTCCATTGAGGGCAATGTCGTGCTTAAGTGTGGGGGGGTGCTTTGCATCGGTTGGAATTTATATACGTGTGCTTGGAGCCTAGTCCGCTGTCCAAATCTCAAGATTTGAGGGCTCCAAGTACGGCTGTTTGATCATATTGGCACTATGTTTGAATGGTGAATTGAATGGTTTTCGGATTAATGAATGACAACTGGATTGTGACTAGGACAACCTATTATGATGACTGAGACGTGTAGTGGAATTGTGTAGGGGTTCAGTTTTTCAACTGTTTGCTTACCAACTGTGACTTGGATTGATTACTTGTTCTTGACAGTCGTTTATGCATCTAGTTTAGGGAATCAGAATGAGAGATAGAGCATATAGGTAGCCATGTGAGATTTGAGCCTGCTCGTTTCTTTCTTGTGCGATAGATCCCTCTTCCATGATGTGTAGCATTCACGTTGTCATTAGCTAAGATGATGGAGGCATAGGATTAGCCCACGACCAAATTGACTGTCCTGGTGTGTCATACCCCCTAGTCAGCCCCTTTGAGCCGTGTGTTCTCCTTTCTTTCGGTCTGCAATGAAAAATCACCCTTTTGCATCCTTTAGGAGGTTCCACAGAGTGATTTTTACATGTTCTCTGCTGTTTCTGCTAAATGTAATGTGAGAGTTGGAGGTAATTCTTAAAAAGTTGGGCATGTGTTTGAAAAATGTGCAGAGGTGGTGGTTCTTCTAAGAAATGGAAAAAATGAAAGCAAAACAAAGAAAAAAATGAAAGCAAAAGAGAGCCACCACAAAAAATTTTGAATAGTGCCCATTAAGTAGTGTTTTCTTAGCAGTCTGGCTTAGAAATACTAGCATTTATGTGACCTCCTTCGCTCTTGTGCTCTGAAGAATTTGAGTAATGCAGAATAGCAGAAAGAAAGTACTGGTTTGATTGACTGTGAGTTTGTTGGGTTTGGAAATGTGGAACCTTGTGCTATGAATACTTCCACCACCTAAAATGCCTTTTCCCCATGTCCAAGACCCTAGCCAGTCACTTGAACCTGTGTGTAAGACCTCCGGATTAGTTAGTGATGACAACCATTTATGTGAACTCTAACATTTAGAGGCTGCCGTCATGGTGAAGAGATGTTAGGAATTGAGAGAATAAGTATGCGCATTTTTCGCATCAAATTGTCCTGACCCACTGGTCGAGAGTGAGCGATTCATTTCCTTGTTCTTTACACTCTTTACCCCGATAAGGACCTAGATGGCTCGGTCTTGATTCTGATGTCTTGAGTTTTATGCATGAGTTGACTGTCTTGATTAAGTGGTTGAGTCAAGTCTAGGTTGGTTGATGAACAGAAGGGAGACTCCTCCTTTACTCGATTTTGTTGCACTCGAATGTCTTCTGTGGTGGTTGTCCAGGTTGCTATTGAGGTTGTCCATGTGTTGATGTTTGAAAGCCAGTATGATTCACGTGTTTTGTGCCTATATGATTTGTCCCCAATGATGGTATAATTGAAATATGTGAGCTTACCTTGTGTCTGACTTGGTTTGCTTGGGGACAAGCAAACGGTTAAGTGTGGGGGAGTTTGATAAACCGTTAATTGCACATGTTTTTACCCCTATTCTGGAGCCGTTTGAGATGTTGATTCTCGTGTTTTAGGCCGATTTCACGCTAGGTTGTGCTTGTTTGTGATATTTCAGGTCCTAGTACGTGAAAGAAGGTTTGGGAGCGAGTTCGGGGTCGATTGGACGAAAATCGGGCGTGAGGCAAGTCGCTGAGAAAGCCACACAGGCACACACAAAACATACACGGCCGTGCAAGTAACCAATGTGGTCGTGTGGGATTGTGCGAGCCTTCACACATGCAGGAATAAAACCCACACGGCCGTGTGAAGGAGCAATGTGGTTGTGTGGGATATTGCGAGGCTTCACACGGGCAGACTGGGTGAGCTACACGGCCGTGTGTCCCTGGCCGTGTAGGCAGCCTGAAGTGCAATTATTGGAAACGCGGCGTTTTGACCTCACACGGGCATCTGGGTATGCCACACGGCCGTGTGGCCTACCCGTGTGATCGGGATTTTCTGGTTTTTACCCAATTTCGGGCCACAAGTGAGAGAATCGAGTTTTCAGAGCAAAAACAGAGCCCTAGAGAGAGAAAGTACGAAGAACACATCCTAGAAGCAATCTTGGAGCTGGGTTTCATCAAATTGAGCTTGGAGATCGTCATAGGAGTGGAAATCATCATCCCAGAGCATATTCTTCCCATTGTTATGAGTATGACTGCTTTGTATTATGTTTTCCTCTCTCTCTCTTTATGGAGTAGAACCCTTCTCTCACTTGGGTATGAAGAACCCTAGTTCCATGTGTTAGGGATTTGATTGTAATGACTTGGGATGATTATACTGTTTGGTTTTAATCGGATGATGCATGTTTTATTGAATTGATTGAAGTCTGATCAGCTTTTCTTGATTTCTGCTGCAACCTAAGATAGATAGAATCTGATTAGGTTGTTAGAGCCTCTTCATTCGGTAGTAGGAGATTGGCTATACGAGAGTTAGACAGTTTACTGCTTTGTACTGGAATCCAATTCCAGTAGTAGAGTTCTGCGTTTACTGCTTCAGTTTTCTATCCCGGTGAAGACTAGTCGTCTGCCGGGTAGTTAGACTGAGAGGGCTTGGTCAGCTTAAGAGATTCCAAGCTACTGTCGGATCTTCCGCAGTCTAATCAACAGTAAATCAACCCAGGGTAATTACGATTGAGACCTAACTAAGGAGCTAGGGGGACTCATTCCCGAGTGACTCTTCTTTGCTTGAGAAAATCGTACCAATTCCTGCTTTCTTACTACTTTTGCTTAAAACAACAATCACTTGACTTAGTTGACTAGATAATAGATAATCACGAAGTAAGCAGTAGATCTAGACCCCGGGTTGATAATAGAACTTGCCACTTTACTGCATTCCCGGACTGCGATTACACTTGGTCGCAGTTTGGTGTTGTGTTTTGGCGTGTCACTCGCCAAATGTACAATCTTCGTCCAATCGACCCCGAACTCGTTCACAGGCCTTCATTCATGTACTAGGACCTGAAATATCACAAACAAGCACAACCTAGCGTGAAATCGGCCTAAAACACGAGAATCAACATCTCAAACGGCTCGAGAATAGGGGTAAAAACATGTGCAATTAACGGTCTATCAAAAGCCCATCTATCTGTCGAACTAGCAGAACATAAAAAAAGGATTTTGAGAATCTTCGCGGCAATTAGTACTCGACGGTGGGTGGAGGAAGGCAGTTGAGCAGACGGTCAACTTTTTGTTTTTTGTTTTTTGTTTTTATAATGGAAGAAGATGGAAATTGAGGAACGAGTAAAGTAAAATTGATAAGTTATAGGTAAATATGTACATGTCTGTCCTATTTTGTAGGGTGAATAATTTTTTCCTTTTGTGTTTCTTCTTCAATCCGTTTATTTATTACTCTCCCATTTTTATTTCAATTAATTGATATTTTTGTTAAATATTAATGTAGTACTCTTTGTATTAACTATTAAGTACTAACTATCATTTTCACAAAAAAAAAGGTATGAACTACCATAAAAATAATTAATAATATAATAATGATGCTCTGTGCACGCTCTCTATCTCGAGTTCTTCACGAATAGGTGCTCTCACTCTCTCGTTCCCGCTCCCGCTCCGCGAACTGGTTACCTAACTAGTAAGCAGTAAACACAAATCTTGAATATGATTAAAGATATAAGGGAGTTACTGTACTATAAGAGATTTTCTATTCTGCACTACTGTCTTTTTATCTTTCATCCTTTGGATCACCAACCCCTTAGCATTGGCCACGTTTGCCTTGGACGACCACTTCCTTAGGCGGAGGGAGATGGTTTGGGATGTGTCCCAGGACACAGGTAAATTTTGATAAAAAATTAATACATTCTTATATATATTTATGTAAGAGATAAAATATTCAAATTCATCATATTGATATAGTATAAAAAGTATTTTACCATTACAAGGAAGCTCAATTTTTGTTATTTGATTGATATAAAATTAATTTATACGTTATAAATGAAATCTTCCATTGAAATAAATCTCTATTTGAGTTCTTTTTTCTCAATTGTCCTATACAATTTTGTCCAAGAATTATGAAGTCTAAGCATAAGCCTCTGCTATTGGGCTCTCTCTTTTCTAGTCCGCTAGTTTCCATTCAATTTTAATTATAATTATTAAATAATTATTTATATATATGTTTAAATTTTTAGAAAAAGACACACCTAGTTTTACAACCTGGCTCCGCCACTGACCACTTCCACCTCTTTCTTCATTTGTCTACTAGCTACATCCATTTTTTAAAGTTAAAAGCATGGAAGAGTTGAGATTAATAGGATCTACTTCAAATAAACGTTTAAACCTACTACTGGGAATGGTACTATGGTATATGGATAATGTAAAGTAGGATTTTGGTTATACAAATTTTAAAAATGTAGGTACTAAAATGTTATAATGTAAATTTTTAGATATCAAAATACAATTTGTAATGATATTTTTCATCTAAAAAATAAAGTTTAGGTACCAAAATGTAAATTATAAAAAGTATAGATACTCAATTATAATTTGTCATGAATCTATCCACCAATAAAATTGGATTTGATCAAATGCATTGAATTTTAATGGATTGAATTAATTGAATATTTTAATGGATGGATTGGATTAAATTCATGAATTTGATTATTAATTCCCACCTCTATGTGGAACGTATATGGTGATTCATATTCTTCATCGGTATAGGAGCGCCAGATATGATCCGTATATTAACCACCACCGTTCCCGTTGAAGAAAACAATATCTTCCTCCATAAGGGTCGCTCCTTGACACCATAGATCATCACCATCGTGGAGTGGCAGGATTTTTCCGTCTACTACGCCATTTCTCCTTCTCGATCGAGGGGGACCAAATCATGATCTTCCATTTGTCAATCAATCGGGTTGGGATAGAAAAACAAGCATGCTAACGAAACGGGCATGGTCAATTCAGTTGTTAGCCAAGTTGGTTTGGGAGCAGTTGATGTAGTTGGCTACAACTGCTTAAAATATTATACATGTGGCTAATCAGGCCATAGCTCTACCGGAGGAGAAAACACAAATTTGAGATTTCTTTTCCAGTCAAGTTGATGGCTAATGCAAGCAACAATTTATACCACATGGTGAAAGAGCATAATCTCAAATTTAGTACGCGGCACAACACAACCCTAGTAGTTAATAAAAGTGGCAGTGGCAATGCAACTGCAAGTGGAAGCGTGCACATAACATTATAGGAAGCAAGTATTTAGGAGGATGGGTCAAAAGTGGATATGCTTCGGTTTTGGCTCCCTCTGGAACCGGGATTTACATTTCTTCGCAACAAGACAATTTGATTTGAACGTTTATGGATATACATATTGTTTCTTAAATTTTTATAACGTTACTGTCAAGTCAGGATTTATTTAAAAAATAATAATTTTCAACATTGTCAGAAGGTGTATTTAGGGGTTCAAACTTTATTGATTAACTAGTTTAAGAAAAAAAATCAGCTGATTTTAGTTACATAACTAAGTCAATATCAACTCTTTATTTAAAATTTAATTCAGTTTAATTTCAAAAGGTTAAGGTGACAATTATATAATTTATTTATTTAACAATTAATTAAATTTGCGGTCGCTGTCCGCAATGGCAGACGACATAACTGAATTTGTAAATTTTTTGAACTATTTTGTAATGTTTATAAGTCTGGTTTGTTATGTTTATATCAATTCGGTTTGTATTGTTTATCATGCTTGTTTGTCATTTTTGTCAATTATGTTTGTAATATTTATATGACTAATTTGTATATATTGTAATTTGTAATGTTTGTTTTTCTAGTTTGTATATTTTCTGTTATGATTTCTATACTTTTTACTTTGTTGGTTTGTTATACAAGTTTACGGATTTGTATAATAAGTAGTGGTATTCTGTATGGTTAGTATGTTTTGTACTATTTGTCGGTTTCTTTTGTTATGTTTGTCATTTTTTTTTTATTTTTGTCATGTTTGTCTGTTTCTTTTGTAATGTTTGTAAGCTTTGTTTTTTTTTGTCCACCATGTTTGTCATTTTAGTCAATAATGTTTGTAATATTATTATGTCTAAAAAACAATTTGTTTGACTTTTGGACGAAACTCCACTATATAAAGATGGAGCTTCCAAGTCAACCCGACTATTTTTTCATTTTGTATGGTTTGACGGATTAGTTTGTCATTTTTGTCCACCACATTTATATGTCTAAAAAACAACCGGGTTGACTTTGGGACGGAGCCCCTCCATATAGGAGGTAGGGATGAAGCCTCTAAAGTAAACCTAGTTGTTTTTTCCATTTTTAATGGTTTATATTGTTTTTCGGTCTAGTTTGTATTGTTTAAATAGTTCGTATGTTTTCTCTTGTTTGTAAAACTGTTTGTATGTTTTGTCGTTCTAGTTTGTATGGTTTGTAAGTTTGGTTTGTATACTTCGTAATTTTCACAATACCCAAATTTTCCTTGTCACTAATTAAAAAACCATTTTCATTTTTTAACTGTTGGATTGGTGTGTCTAGATCTAAGGGCTAGAAGGGGCTTAGTTAAGTGACTAAGCACCCCCTTAATCATAGGAGGGTGATTTACATAAATATCGTAAAAATAAAAAATTATTATCATATATATAATGATAAAAATGTATTTACAAGGATATAGTGAAGGGGAGACAAAAAAGCACGATCACACGCAAACTGAGAGAAAAGTAGGATATTTTCACTCCGCACGAGCTGAGTGAGAAGCAAATAAATTTAGCCCATATCGCGAGATATTGTTGGAGTGAGCAAAAAGCAAATAAATTTAGCTAAGCTCGCAAAGTAACGCGGAGCTAAGCGAAATAGTGCTTGAGCTTAGCTAAATACAAGGATCCACCTCTCACCTTCTCCCCTCTCGACAACAAAAAGTGACGGCGGCGACGAGGCATTGTGTCGCACATACCGAGAAATTGTTTCGCTCTGCTCGCGCGACTCAGTTTGAGCTCAATTTTATATACTTTTGGTGCAGCTCGCCCGACACCTCGCGAGCTGAGCTAAATTTATTTATTTTTCGTGCATCTCATGTGTGGCCGCACATTTTCGCTTCTCCATCATAATATCCTTATAGATACTCTTTTTACAACTATATATTCGATAATATTTTTTATTTTTACAATATTTATGTTAATCACCTTTCGTCTTCCTAGTCTTCAATCGTGTTAATGCCTATGACTAAAAATATTATAAGCATAATATACATAATAACACACTAAATCATAAATAATAATACTACATATATACACGATTAAATTTATAAAATGATTAATTAATTAATAAATAATAAATAAAGTATTTTTCGATTACCAACAAATAAAGTATTCGATATTTATTAAAAAATATAAGCTTCTTGACAATTACATTCGGAAAAAAATCAACCCATTTTCATATCATCGGCTTCACCGTCAATCCGATCACAAAATCATTGAAGAGCGAGAACCTCCTCCTATGTTAGTGGAAAAACTCGCCATTAGTCCAAGTATTTCAATGGAGCTTTCATCTTCAGATGATCGTTCATAAAATTTTTCATTGGCTACATTGGAGAAGAGCATTTATTTTTTCATTGGCTACATTACTCACCATCTACTAAGTGATTCAGACCTAATTACACACATTTTATCCCCGTGTTTCTTGGGCGTTGTAGCATTTGGATTCCTAAAAGGGCGGTTTTACGCTAGGTTTTTTGCGTTTTAGTGTGTTTCAGGATCCAACAGGTGAAACCAGCACCGGACTCGAAAGTTGGATGAAATGAGGCGAAGATCGGGCAAAGAGGGTGATCCAGACGGAGTTCACGGGTTAGCATGGGAGTTCACGGTCCTCTATGGCCGTGAACTGAAGCCCAAAACCGTGAACAACGATGCGTCCAGGGAGAATTCTGCAGTTACTACCGTGGGACGAGTTCACGATCAACAAGACCGTGAAGATTGAGGCCAAACCGTGAACTCCTGATGGCGAAGCGGTGCGCTTTGATCGTGAACACAGGCCGTGAACTGAGCTCGATCCTCGTATATAATGTGATCTGAAAGGAAGAGAGAAGGGAGAGCCCAAGAGTGAGAAAGTGTCTTCTTCTTCTTCTTCTTCTTCGGATTTTAGAGAGAGAAAGAACGAACCAAAGAAGAAATAAGGCTAGGGTTTGCTCCAAGTGGTGGATTGGGAAGATTCTCCCCAAGAGAATATCAACACAAGCTCAAAGGAGATTGGAGGCATCACCATGATGGTTTCTACCTCTTATTCTTGTGTTCTTCCCCTCCCTAGCATGGAGTAGTTTCTTTTTTAACTTGGGTGTGAAATCCTAACTATTTGCCATGTAGTTTTTGTGTGAATTGAATGATTGTTTATGGGTGTTGTTTAATTCAATGATTGAGGTATTTTTCATGTTGATTGTGCATGTTTGTGCTTAGCAATCCAATTGGTCATTCTAACCTAGATTAGAGGAAAACCCCCTTTCAAGGGAGGCTCAATTGAGTTGGGATTCCTTGGGGCTTTTAAGCCACCTATCTAGGTTAATGTAGGGCAACAAGATGCAGAGGCACAAACCGCTAACAGGTCGCGAGACATCCAATCTGTCGCCGAGCACGGCGGCTGCGGGGTTTGGTGGCGGGTCGGCGACAGCACGAGCTGCGGCTGCGGCGGGAGCACGACCACCATGAGGTGCTGCGGGTGGCACGCGATTGACCTGGGAAGAACAGAAGATGCGACGTGCTCAAGGGTTATGCTTCAATTGTGACGAACGGTTTACAATCGGGCACAAATGTGGTACGGCCAAGATCATGTGCTTGTTCGAAGAGGAAGATGATGAATTTAACCTTGGGACAAGGTTGAAATTGAAGGGGTATGGAATGGTATCAACTCGTAGTAGTGGGCTGGGTTGTTAATATCATACCATTATTATTATGTTATGGATTTAGGCTTGTTCGGTTAGTAATTAGTGTCGGATAGGGCCTAGTACATAATCCGCGGGAAGTTGGGCTTCTCAAGGGTGGCGGATTAGGGGTAGGGGCCAAGTGGCCTAGTCGGGTATTAGGGTTTCTACTCTATCAATATGTATGTTCGGTGTTAGTGTCGTTTATCGAAATAATAAGAAAAGACCATTCGACGCCAAGTCGTTCTCTCGCTTGTGAGTTACAAGCAAAACCCTAACTCGGGTAAATGAGTTGCTATCAGTGATGATGAACACCATCTGCTTGGGGGCTGGATTATTGGCTAGAACCTGATTCACTGGGGGAACATGGAGAGGCATTCCCAGGGGTGAGTTCTGCCCTAGGTTCAAGTTCATCTTGTTGTGCTCGTCACCCATATTGTACTCCTCCTCGGAGTCGATGCTCAGATGGCCGTCGACGTGCACGTCCTCCGTAGCCAGTTTCGCTCACTGTTCCTTCCTAAGATGGAGACAAGTACGATCTAGCTCCGGATCCAACGATAGTAATGCTCCCGACTGGCTATGGGTCATGCACTACCTGCACACAGCCAAGCAAGCAAACCCGTGAAGGCACAAGTGGGACAAAGCAAAACAATCAATGCAGAAAAGAAATGCCAAAGTAATAGAAATCACATTTCTTCAACAACCTAGACGTCCCCGGAAACGGCGCCAAAAACTTGACTCGCTTGTACTGCCACACTAGAAAGTGGCCAAGTGTAACCACCTACTAATACGTAGTATAGCGGGTTTAGATTTAAAGGTCAACCCGGGTCCTAGGTGTGATGACTACTCCGTGAAATTCATATTATTTAGCGGTTCAACTGTAGAGAAGTTCCAACTAAACTAGCAAACAATAGCAGTAAAGGTTGTGTTCCAAGTTTGAGAGAGGTCGCCCAGATAAGGTTCCCCCTAGACTGCAGTTAAGCCAAGTTGTAATTCACCCAGTCCAGTTTCAATGATAATTATACTGCAGAAGGTTCTTAGACAGTCTAGAGTCTCGACTAAAGGTCTCCAGACCTTCTCAATCAGAATCCCCAGCGGGCAACTAACCTCCACCAGAGTAAACAGATTGAGGCCCTAACGTACCAAACCTCCTATACTAGAGTAAATCCAGTGCAGAATAGTGAACTGACTCCTTGACTAAAGTCATCAATTCACTACCTTCTATTAAGGATGCTCTATCAACCTAGGCAGATATTCTCTGTCTAGGTCAAAGCAGGAACTACAGGAATTTGATCAGGATTCATGCAATTTAGAAAATCATGCCTCAATTGAATATAATCGATATCAAAGAACATGTACTTGGGGTCATACAACCAAACCTAACATAAAAATCTAAGGTTCTTCATACCCAGGTGAGTTAGAGAGTTTACTCCATAGGGAGAGAAGAGAAATCTGCTTCAGATGCGAAAATCATTCTAAGAAGGATGAAAATATGCTTCTAGGAATCAATCGGCACTTCTCCAAACTTCCACCGAGCTCCAATGGTGTTGGAGATCGATTTAGAGCGCTTGGAAGTTATGTTCGTCACTCTCTCTCTAGGTTTTCTGCTTTCTTTCTCTCAAAATCGGATCCCCCTTCTTTGGCTTGAAACAACCCTTTTAACCCGAGACTGGGCAAAACACGGTCGAGGGTACTGTCGTGTTTCACTTTTCCCGCCCGTGTTTTTGTCTCGTCTGTGAAATACACGCTCGCGCCGAGTAAAACACGGGCGTGCCCAAGGAGTGACACGTCAGTGTTTCAGAGCAGCTACGCCCTTGTTTTGGATTCCTCGGCATCAGTCACAATGAGGCTCTCGGCATACAAAGCACAGGGTGGGGACACGGCCGTGTTTTGGGTCAATGGTGCCCGTGTTTTCTCCTTGCAGCGATTCAGCTCGCGCACTAAAAAGCACTGGCATGCCCCTTAGTGAATACGACCGTGTTCTGGAGTAGTCTACCTGTGTTCTTACCCCAGCTTCACCGAATGACCTCCAAACACCCCGAAACTCATGCCTAGCCCTTCCTTCGACGTCTGGGACCTGAAATGTGATAAAATAGCACAACTCACCGTAAAATTGGCCAAAGATATGCGACTACGAGCCGCAAACAGATAAGAAATGAGGGTGTAAATATGTGAAAACACATCGTTATCAAGAGGTTTGTCCTACATTAACCTAGGTAGGTGGCTTGTCAAGCCCAAGAAATCCCAACTCAATTGAGCCTCTTTTGGAAAGGAGGGTTTCCCCTCTATCCTAGGTTAGAATGACCAATTAGATTGCTAAGCACACACATGCACAATCATCATGAAAAATACCTCAATCATTAAATTAAACAACACCCATAAACAATCATTCAAGTCACATTATAACTACATGGCAAATAGTTAGGGTTTCACAACACCCAAGTGAAAAAGAGTACTACTCCATGCTAGAAAGGGGAAACACAAGAGAAAGAAGTAGAAACCATCATGGTGATGCCTCCAATCTTCTCTAAACTTGTGTTGATCTTCTGTTGGGGAGATTCTTCCCAATTCACCACTTGAAGCAAAACCTAGCCTTCCTTCTTCCTTGGTTCGTCCTTTCTCTCTCTAAAATCTGAAGAAGAACAAACTTTCTCACTCTTGGGCTCTCCCTCTTCCTTTCAGCTCACATTTTATACTAGGATCGGGCTCAGTTCACGACCGTGAACTCTTCAACACGTCCGTGAACTCATAGCGCTATATCGAAACGCACCGCTTCACTCACATGAGTTCACGGTCTTGTTGACCGTGAACTCCCCTTGTGTCAGTAACTTCAGATTTGCCCCGAACGCTTCGCGGTTCACGGTTTTGGGCTTCATTTCACAGCCATAGTAGACCGTGAACCTTGCCTGAATTACCCTCTTTGCCCGGTCTTTGCCTCTTTTCGTCCAACTTTCGACTCCGGAGTTGGTTTCACCTGTTGGATCGTGAAACCCACTAAAAAGCACGAAACCTAGTGTAAAATCACCCTTTTAGAAGTTCAAATGCTACAAACGCCCAAGAAAAAGCGGGGATAAAATGTGTGCAATTAGGCTCGAATCCGAAATAGAGGGTTAAACCAAACGCAGTATACAAAGTACAAACCTAATTACCTAAATTAAAGTGGTAACTCAATAAATATATAAATTTATTATGATTACTCCGTAGAATGGGAAGGACGGAGAAAGGACGAAAATATAGAGTAGTAGAAGAAAGTGAGTGGGTCAGCATCATAAGTCAGAAGAAGAAAAGAAAGAGAAAAAACATAAAGACCGTCTCGCTGGGAAGCAGGCAGAAGCGGCAGCCACAGCCACAGCCACAACCACAAGCCACAACAGCGCCACAGCCCACGTTGGCGAAGGGGGAGGAAGGGAGGCAACAATTCCATGTGCCCACATGGCTCTCTGCAGCTGTACTGTTCTTCTTCACATTACTTTCTCCCTTCTTCGTCACCATTTCCTCTCATCCTAAGCCCATCCCTAATTTCATTCCTATTTCTCTTTTCCTTCTATTCCCTGATCCCATTTCTTCCTCTCCTTTGATACCCAGAAGAAAATCATTAAAAATTTAGGAGAAGATGAAGGAGGGCAACGATGGGTTTGTGCGGGCGGATCAGATTGATCTCAAGAGTCTTGACGAGCAACTTGAGCGCCATCTCAACAGGGTTTGGACTATGGACAAGAACAAGCGATCCGAAGATCCTAATGCCCTTCCTCCTCCTCCTTCTGCTGCTGCTCCTGTTCCAGCTACTACTACTTCCCTCCACGCTTCTAAACCTACATCCATGGCCGCCGCCACCGCCGCATTGACTAAGGACAGGCGGGAATGGGAGATTGACCCTTCTAGCCTTATTATCAAGGGTGTCATTGCTCGTGGCACCTTCGGCACCGTTCACCGTGGTGTCTACGATGGCCTCGATGTCGCCGGTACCCCTTTTTTGCTCCTTCATCTGATTTGCTTATCGTCTTCATTTAAGGTGTTATTAGTTTGTCTTTCCGGAACATTATTTTCTCTATGTTACTTGGGCGATTGGTCAGTAGCAACTTTTTTCTTATGCCATTTGTGTTAGTTCAGCTTGATAGGGCGATGATCCTGAAACCTGATTCCCCAATTTTACGCTTCTTTTACTAGTTTGAGCAAAAGGTTGAGTTTGATTAGGAAATTCGTAATGGGTTTGTAACAATGGTGGGTTTTGGTTGTTGAAGTAGTAGCTCTGATGCAGCCCGTGAATCAACACGGGTGAGTGGTGAAGTTTTTCATTAAACCAAAAAAACTTAGGAGACTCGACGTTTTCATTTGTCGAACTTTCATGTGATCCCAGGCTGTTGCTCCACAATGTGACCCAATGAAAGAAAGAACGAAAGACATTAACACAGAAAAAAAAGGGGGAAAAGGGATGGACTTTGCTGTATATTTCGCTGCCAATGTCAATTTGTGATGGTTTTGATAGCTTGTTGTCCACTTTCTATTCTTTCAAGAGGTTAACTGTTTGGTCATTTGTTCTTAGAGTAAACTTCTACAATATAAGCTTATTACCGTATACCTTCTGATTCCTTATTGTACTGAGTGTGATTTTCATTCTTTTAAATCCTTTAGTTAAGCTGCTTGACTGGGGTGAAGAGGGACATAGGACGGAAGCTGAGATTGCCTCACTAAGAGCTGATTTCACACAAGAAGTTGCTGTTTGGCATAAGCTTGATCATCCTAATGTCACTAAGGTACTTATGTTTGATCTCAGTTTGTCTATCTACCCGCTTATGAAAAAACGAAATGGATAGCCATCGGATAGTTTTTGCCACTGGCTTGTAAAGATATTTAATTCTGAAGTCAACCGGCCGCAGTTTTGCGCAACCAATTGAATGAGGTTTATATGATGGGTTGAAATCCCAAGTGTGTACTTTGTTGTGTGCTGTTGCATAACTTGCATTATAGAGATTTCCTTCAGTTCTTATGGCCTTTAAGATCTTCCCAATTCCATGGAACGCTTCACTAGGTCACGGAGGTTTATTGACTTAATTTACTTGATCCGATCTTCCATCCGCACTTCTGTCATTTATGGCACATTAGGCACCTTTGAAGGCTACGAACTTTTGTAGCTAGACTGTAGCGTTGCTTCTCATTCAATCTGTTCAATTCACTTCCTTTTTAGAGGTTTATTAGATTTCTTGACTTTTTTCTTGTGTATCCCAAAGACTTCACTTTCACAGGTTAACTTCAATAAATATGGGCCTAGTATTTTGGGGGTTTCCCATTTTTACGGCTATAGGGGTTTCTCTTTTAGGAATAAGATAGTAGAATATGTGTTTTGTTCATTGCTGGACTTCATATATCTTTGTCCTCTATTTTCCTTGGAAGGAAGTGCACATTCTTTGAACTGGGAGACCAATTCCCATTCTTCCTTTTACTCGTCATAGGCCTGAATTTGACATGCATAAAGTTGCATACTGAAAGTGTTTACTCTCTCAATACCATGAGAAGTTATATCCGCTACCTGTTATATTTGTTCTACTGATCCAAGTGTATTTATTTTCTGATCTAGAAAGGAAGCACGGCAACTTCTGTTTTCTACTTATTTTGGCACAGCTCATCTTTGTCATGTCAGTCTTTCCCGCATCCACCTTATTTTTCTTGTCTGGTCATCAGGGTATTGTCCTCTTGTCTCATCTTGCATGTGCAGAGAAGTGCCAAATTTATACTATTGCTTAAATTTGTTAGTCATCTGGCATGGTGACTGTTCATCACTAAGATTGTAAAGGGCATGTGGGCTTCCTGCTTACAGAATTATCAGTCTTGGTTTTCACCAGTGAAAACTCTTGTGCTGCCTATAACAGTGAGATCTGAAGGTACTGCTGGACGTGTATTAATTCTTGTTTTCTTTTCTCTCCATAAACCAGTTCATAGGTGCAACAATGGGCTCATCCGACTTACATATACAAACTGAGAACGGTCAAATTAACATGCCTAAAAACATATGCTGTGTTGTTGTGGAATATCTTCCTGGAGGTGCACTGAAATCTTACCTTATAAAGAACCGCAGACGGAAGTTAGCTTTTAAAGTAGTTGTCCAGCTGGCGCTTGATATGGCTAGAGGGTAACTGAGGCACCACCCATCGTTCTGTGCTTTTCATTGATTTCTTTTCAGCTGGTACCCTAATCGAGTCATTAAATATGTTGACCTTCGAATTAATTACACTTTTGTAGGTTAAGTTATCTTCATTCTCAAAAGATAGTTCACAGAGACGTGAAGACTGAAAACATGTTGCTGGATAAGACACGCACTGTGAAGATTGCAGATTTCGGGGTAGCTCGTGTTGAGGCTTCAAACCCTAATGATATGACTGGGGAGACAGGGACACTCGGATATATGGCTCCTGAGGTACTTATACTATGATTTATAAAAATGCTTAAGGGGCTATCTGGTAACTAGGGAGTGCCCGGGATTATGAGAATACATGGTTTCTGGCAATCCATCATTTTACTTGTCACAATCTAGTATCAAAACCATGCTTTTTACCTTTCACATCGTTACGTGATACCGTGTATTCTCGACAATATACGAAAGTAAATTCACTTGCTGTGTTTTCAACAACAACTTGTAAGAGTACCTTGGAACTTATTTTTGTACATTGGGGTTTGACAGGTTTTGAATGGAAATCCGTACAATAGGAAATGCGACGTGTATAGTTTTGGTATCTGTTTATGGGAAATCTATTGTTGCGACATGCCATACCCGGATCTTAGCTTCTCGGAAGTGACCTCTGCTGTTGTCCGCCAGGTATACTCACCCTCGTATTTCTCTATCCTCTGCTTCATAGTCTGCAGATGCAACCTGCTGACACTTTGATGTTTGTTTGGCACTGCAGAATCTCAGACCAGAGATACCAAGATGTTGCCCCAGCGCACTGGCAAACATAATGAAGCGGTGTTGGGATGCCAGCCCTGACAAGCGGCCCGAGATGGAAGAGGTTGTGTTTTTGTTGGAGGCTGTTGACACAACCAAAGGGGGAGGGATGATCCCTCCGGACCAACAAGGCGGCTGTCTTTGCTTCCGCAGAAACCGAGGTCCTTGAATCCCCTCCCTCCTGCTTATGAAGATGTCACTGTATGTACTAAATGGTAAAGTTAATGGTCGAATTAATGGGGACACATACTAGGGGGTTGTGGAGGAGATGCAGTAGATCTTGACTCTATTAAACCATGTAAAGCTTTTCATTCCTCTCGTCTCTTCCTGCTTCGTTTCTTTTCTTAGTTTGTGGTAGTAATTTTTCTAGGAGGGTATGGCTAATGTCTTCTTCCTGCCATATAAATATGATGACGAACTCATTTGTGAAGCAAGCCCTCCTAGTCCTAGGTCACTGCTAAACTATATGATGATAAACTCATTTGTGTACCTGAAACTGAACAGAGATTGAGTTGTGTAGTTGATTAAATATTGTTGTAGAAGTTTGCCTCTGGACTTAGCATCTAAAGAACGATTTTCTGTTGTATCGATTTGTGTAATTTGGGATAATACTTTAATGCGGCCTGAAGTAGTTTGACGGAAGACATTTAGAAGGGGGGAAAAATGAGCACTTTTTTGGGTTTCCATTTACTTTGAACATGTTAGTAAATTACAAAACAAGCGAGACAGTAGTAGTACTAACAACGCTGCCTTATCTCTCTTACTTTTTGCATTGTGAGTTGTGACAGTACAACGGAAGTTAATGGTGTCATTTTTTTTTATTTGTTAGCTAAGCCCCCCTAAAACTCATCTTAACTACAAAACAAAACAAAAAACCAAAATTAATAACATATAATCTTCTGACCCGACCCGATGATCATTCCATTTTTTTCTTCTTTTTCTGCTGCAATTTCTTCTTTCACTCTGCATAGCTTGGTTGTAAGTGTCTGTCTGTGTCTTTCCCCTGTTTTTTTCATTTTCTTTAATCTTTTTTCCAAATTTAACAAAAGCAAACAAAAGAGAGGGAGAAACCCAAAAGAGAAACAATGTAGAAACGATAAACAAAGAAGGTATTGCTGGAAAACAAAAATGCTCCCATGGGGAAGAAGAAGATCCCACATTATTATGAATTTGGTTTTGATGGGGCGAATAGTTTGTCCTAAACCTTACTGGAGAGTTGAATCTCCGAGAATTCATCTTGATGGCTGCCACGAGGTGGTTGGTCGTCGTCGTCCTCGTCCCAATTCGTCGTTCTGTAGTAAATTGCGTACAGTATTAGTTGCACCAGTGCGGACAGCGATCCCAGACCATTAGGTATCTAGATGGACGAAGTCAACACACACTTTTCATTAGTCATCTTGTGTGAGCTCTCAAATATTAGTTTTAACATATAGTCCGTCGCATTCTCATTCAGTCATAGTACGCGTGCTGCTTACCAGAATGTTAATGTCGAACTTGAGGAGAGCATAGAGGGTCCAAACGATTCCATTGCAAAAACCAGCGAGGGAAAGGAAGAAAGGCATGTACTTGACGCTCTTTGTCTTGATTACCATTTTCTGCTCACCGATATTACTATGTATAGTTAAATAGTGGCAACATTTTTTCTTTAAGATAGACCGTCCCAGTGAATATGAATTAGGTTGTTGTTTGTAGGGGCAGGTTTTAGATGGACGTACGTACCATGACGGTCAAGGGAGCGGCGTACATAAGAATGTTGAAGATGATACAGAGAAGGCCGACGAACATAGCCCTCTTTGGGGGAGCATGGAAAGCTAGCAGTGTGATTAGTAACACCCCGATGAAGAAGACCGCCTCTATCAGCAACGTTATGATCAGCTTCCTCTGCGTTAATCAGAATGGAACAAACAAACATTGGTTGATTACTACAAGTGTACTTAGAAAGAACAAACATCGAATCGAATATAATACGACGAGGGCAGGGCAGTACGTACTCGCTTATCCCAGGGCGAGAAGAAGAAGAAGAAGGCTACGTAGAACAACTCGAGGAAGAAACCGAAGCCGTTGATGGTGATGACGAGGAGGCTGTCCGGTTTCACGAACGGCATCCCGTACAAACTCCACATCGCGCAATTCAGCAGCGTCGTCACGTACGGATCCGCCTTGAAGTCCTGCACCGTTTTCTGTTTGAATATCTTCACGAAGGTCGGCCTGCAGGAAGGCTGGCTTATCATTTTGTAATCCAACATGCATGCATATCTCTAATCCAATAATCAAGGATCAAGCTAGCTAACTATATTTATTTGTCCTTGGAACTTAAAGTTACGTTTACGTTGTTGTTTTGTTTGAAACCTTAATTAATTACAACAACAAAGCTAGGTCGAGTGATTAAGAATGAACCCATCGTTGAATTACTTTCTACTTTACAGACAGCAAGATCCAAGTGACTTACACTGGGGATAGAAACAGGAAGAAGGAGATGACATTTCCTGCATGGCACAACATAAAAAATAAAAACGAATCAGTATTGATTACTGCTACAATTATCAAAACTAGTACCGGTATAATTTGAAAAGAGAATTCTGCCATTACTATCTATCTATCTTTTCACCATGTATAATTTGAAAGATCATTGGAAAGTAACAGGGAAAGAGAGAGAGAGATTAGTTACCAATAATGCCGACGATGGTACGAACGAACATGGTGTCAACCATTTTTGCTTAATTAGCTTTTTCGGGGCTTCAACTTGAATTCTAATTAACTGCTCTAGGGTACAAACTGAGTTAACAATATGGATCTATCTAGTTACGTTGTTTGCAATAGATGAGAGGGAAAGAGGTATGGCTTGGAAGGGATGAATGATGGATGGGATTATTATTATTATGTGGGGAGTGAGTGAGGAATGGAGGTGGGGAAGAAGGTGAGTGGTGAAGAGGAATTAGGGAGGCAGGCATTATCGAGAATGGCTGGTTATCGTTAGTTTAATTTAATTTGCTGCTCATCTCATCTCATGTCAATTTTTTTTTTGGGTCTTAAATTGTGCGCCGCTGCTTTCCCAAAACTGCGGAAAATGAGAGACCATTTTCTCCATCTTCCCTTGTTTCACGCTTCAGTTTCAACGTACGAACGTGTAGGTAACTGACTGATGATCATGCATGCAGAATGTGTGTCGTCTTCTTTGTTTTAATTTTCCTTTGAGGTCAGTGAGTTTTCCCACCCTGGCCTCCCACTTTCCATTTTTGTCAATGACGGTTCCGTTTCTCCATTCAAACAAACAAGCGAGTGAATCTATTTGGTGATTTGCAAGCTACCCATCCAAATTTTGTTGGTCAACATAAAAAATATTCATATTTGTCCATCATATCTATCACAAATTAAAGAAGATGATATCCATCATATCATCATCCAACACTTATTAATCGATTTTAATTGAATGCATTTGTTTAGGTTTGGCGGTTAATGTAATTGAAAAATCATGGATATATGAGACTTTCGAATTCATTATAGATTTGATAAACATTATTGTTTGTTTCATGGATTTTATGATGAATTTTGTTAACTAAATTTGTATGTATAAAGTGTAACTTGCCTTTACTGCTCACATGATATATGAAACTTGAAAGAAAGAAAATATGAGAAGCATGTTGGTAAAAAATTATGGACTTCAAAGTCCATATGATCAATTCTCACCTATAGAGGTGGGATTTTCAAGTCCCTGGCCCACGGATTTGAACCCTCAAAGTCCATGGGTCCCACTGATTTGTAACCTCTAAATACTTGAAGAAAATAATGGATTTTGGACAAAGTATATCATGGTTTCAAATCCATCACCAAATCCATCAAGCAAACATAGCTCAACAATGGACCTAATTGCCCTCATATCTATGACAACCAATGCAATGGTCATGTAATTGACCACCATAACTAGGAGATTTTTCCAGAAATACCACAACTACCAACATTTCATAGACTTATGACGCTTTCTTTTTTTTGTTGTTGTTGCTGTTCTCTTGGGCGGGACACTAGTTATGGTGAGGATAGGGGGAGCAGATCCGGTGAGTAACCTTGTGGTGAGTAACCATGAGTAACCCGTCCACATCAGCATGACATCAGCATCCTCTCTCTCCTGGAAAGTCTTTAATTTTCCCCTCTTTAATCTTTGACGGACGATTTCTCACTCATTTTAAGTCCAAATTTAATTTTTTTTGTACAGTTATATCAGATTAATTGTGCTCTTCAAAATGATATCCACTTTAATATATTTTTCGAAAAAAAAAATTGAGCCATTTTTTACCAGTCTATACCATATGGTATTGACTAGTATTGAAATAAAAGCATACCTATGGTTTGAAAAAAGTACCATGGTGGTATGAACAAACCAAGATTGTAGGATGGTTGAATACATGATAATAGAAATATATTAATTGTCATTTACGACTTTTAACATTGTATACCACAAGATACCACGCCGTACCAGGGTGGTATTGTATGGTATTGTGTGGTATTTTTTGGTCATGTAATTTGTTCACCCATAAATTTGTAGATCCAATAGATCATGATGAACTCGTCCTTTCTGTGCAAACGTTTTCAAAAACGAATTAAAAACGAAGAAGATACCATACAATACCACCCCGTACCAGGTGGTATTGTATGGTATTGTGTGGTATTTTTTGGTTCTGTAATTTGTTCACCCAGAAATTTGTAGATCCAATATATCATGATGAACTCGTCCCTTCTGTGCAAACGTTTTCAAAAACGAATTAAAAATGAAGAAAATACCATATGGTATGCAGTTGGTACCGAGAGGCCAGAATTTTTTGTTCTAAAAAAATATTGAAAATTAATCTCATTTTGTAGAGCACGAAGAACTCGTTCCACCTGTGCAAAAAAAAAAAAAAATCCGAGTTAAAACGAAAAAGATATGAGTCGATTAAGAAAACTAGAGAAAATAAAAATGATCTTTAATTCTCCATCCTTAGATCTAGATTTTCTAAATGAAGGGTCCAGATTTGGTTATTGATGGATGCATAACCCATGGTTATGCACCCTATCTTGAGCCGAGGATAGGCATGGTAGGGGAAAAAGAAAGTAGGGAGCGAATTAAGCAAGGAAAAAACGGAAAGAGCAGTTTGCCACAGAGATCTAGCAAGAGTACGGGTGCTTGTCTTGGTGAATTTGCGTTTTCTTTGTCAAATTGGCTATGAATTTTATTCTTTATTTTCTATACTGAATTTAATTATGCAAGTTATGCAATTGTATAGTGTTTACTCGAGGATTGAAATAATAATTGAGAAGTTGCCCTGAGCTTTCAATTAAAATTGTGTCCTCGTTACCAACTGCAAAGTTTCGGTTGCGAGCCTATTCTAGTTGACAATTTCTCGTCTTTAAAATAATTAAAGTTATCAGACCATTAATTGAGGACAATTAGTCATTCCCAAAAGGTGTAGTGACAACTCACCGTCCCCTAATACATAAGGTAAGGAACAATTTTTCATCCCTAAAAGCCATAGGTGACAACTTATCGTCTCTAAAGAGTTAGAATAAGAGACCACTCGTTGCTCTTGAATATAGCTTTGGGGGCAATATTTATGATATAAAAAGAAAAGGGGACGATATATTATCCCTATATAGGCCCAACACGATCATGAAATCGATTATGCGGGACAACAGATTGTCCCTAGAAATGATCTTTAGGGGATGATTTATTGTCCTTGCAGTTATAGCTATAGGGACGACATGTTGTCTTTCATGAAAATAAAAACAGACAACGACTTACAAGTATCCGGGACGACAGTCGTCCCTAGTAATGGAGACGACCTAGATTTTTGTCGTCTGCAAAAGAATAGAGGACAAGAGTATAGGGAACCGCATATTAGGGACGACCTAGTCGTCCCCAAAAACTATAGGGACGATTTTTCCAATTTCCAGTGACGACTTTTGTCGTCCCGAAACCTCATCTTTTTTGTAGTGAAGTCATTCCGACACGAGGAGGCTCATAGTTAGATGCCAGAACCAACACGAGGGATGCAAAGCTAGGGTCTGGGCCATCAAGAATCCAGAGCAAGAGATTCGGGCATTGGTCATATCACGTGCGTCGAACACTCACACATGCGTGTTATCCATAACATCCCAAGGCCATCGACAACTGAAATCCAGGGTGGTTGTCGCGGCTGTGAAGCATCTAATTGAGCAAGAGCCCGACCTAAAGAAGAAAACCATCATCGCCGATATTTCTAGTCGTTATGGATATATTATTAACTATAAGAAGGCATGACATGGAAAGCAGAAAGCAATGGTCGTCGTGTTTGGAGGCTGTGAAGAATCATATGCATACCTTCCCAGATTGATTTTGGCATTGGAGGCGTTTAACCCTAGAACTATATTCTCCCCCCGCTACCAAGATGAAGAAATCTAGCCGTCGGATCCCGATAACAAAGCCATTTCAAACGACTTTTCTAGTCATTCAAGCCATATATTGATGGTTTTCCCTTCTGCGTCCCGGCGATCCAAGTGGATGGCACATTCCTTACTGGCAAGTATAAGGGCACCTCCTGATTGCTAGCGGAGCGGATGCAATAGAGGTCTCTTTCCTTTAGCCTTCGCCATTGTCGAGAGAGAGAGAATACTGAAAGCTATGGATGATTCTTTCGACAAATTCACCTTCACGTCACCAGGACGACGAACCTCACAATCATCTCTGATCGCCACGTCGGGATCAGAGTTGTCATCTTAGGCTTGGATCCAGCCTGTAAATGGTCTCAGAGGTGGTGCATACAAACAAAGACGTCAATTTCAGGATAGAAAAGTAAGAAGATAAAATAAAATAAATAAAAAGTGGATTATTCAAATGTATCTATATGTGATTAAAAGAAATGAACAAAACATTAGGCAAATATAAGTCCACAAAATGAAAAAAAATAAAAGAAACGAAAAATTATGCATAAATGTGAACTTAGCAAAATGCCACTAAAGGTGATGCAAATTACAAAAACACCTTCTTAATGAATAATAAACCCTTAACTATGGCTTTTATATAAGAATTATTGATAATTTTGATTTGACTCTCACTCGTATAATTATTATCATGATAAATTCGGAAATCCTTACTCCAATTCATATCATATCAATTTTAATATAATCCAATCAAACATTCATTATAGGATAAAATAAAGCTATCGAGTTTCAACAAGAGGAAATAAATTTGGAGTTTGAGAGCTGGCGAATAAAGTTTTATTTTGTTTCAATATTATTCACAAATAAAGAAGAATGTATTATATAAAAATGATTATAAGCTAAGTTCATTATCTAGTAATGGTTTGATGGTAGAAATACATACTAATATTGATAGGTTTATGGTTTAAATTTCAACGACACTTAACAATTGTATTTATATTTATACGATTTTCTTTTGGGCGAGCCGCCATTGAAAACATCACCGATATAATACGAGCACGGTTGTGCTTGTAGGGGATCAAAGTGCACAGCTCAACTCTCTTCCAACGAGACTTGAGTGTAAGCAATTTAAAACGCAAATAAAACGGACCAAAGGTGCAATCTTTCACGCGGAAGAAGGCTCGATTGGTTTGAAGTGAAGCTCGGCCACGATTGATGCGTTTTCAATCGATACGAAGCAACTCGTAGCTGGAACTCAACCAACTCACAAGCTTTGGGAGACAAGTCTCAACTTTTATTCATCAACTCATGCCCTTGTACACGAGGCATTCAAGCCTTTAAATAGACAACAAACAACCTAATTCTAACTCTAAACTAACAAGGAAATAAATATCTAACTCTAGTTTGACAAGGAAACAGAATCCTAATTCTAAAAGGTAACAAAACCCAGTTGCTTCTCGTCCAAGCTGCTGCCTTCCTGCGCAAGCAATGATACCAGTCTCCATAGCATCTTTGAAGCCCTCGAATGTAGCCTTCCAAGGATCAACGTTCCAATCAGCCTTCAGTCGTTTGTACTCCTGTTTTTGTAGTTTAATTTCCAGCTCTTCTTGCCCGTCGACAATACTCCATTCGCATTTCATAAGCCTCCAAAGTTGGTGTCGGACACTGTTTCCAGACTTAGTCAAAAACAGGCATTCTTCCAGTTTTACCATAGCAACTTGACACTCTTTGTTCAGGGTCTTGAAGGCTCGAGCTGGTGCAAACGACCCTTCAAATTGATAAACAAACACGAGCTCTTCACTTTCCACCCTTCCTCTCGTATTTCCATCAGCCAGAATGTACGATATGAACCTGTAAAGTAGGCACCACGAAACAATACGAACACTTAGCCAGATTCTTCCGTTTTTCTTTCCAACATTGATAGATCTTTTGGAGCTCAATTGGAGCTTCATCAAGAGGCTAAATGAGATCATATCACGATATACATGTGATTCAAATATGTGTGATTGGTCGGGTTTTAGTTGAATAGTAAAAATACTCAGATTGATATATAAGAAGACCGATAATGCATCACTAGTATACACATGAGTTTTTTTTTTTTGTAAATACGAAGTACTATGAATAAGAAAACTCACACTATACAATTTTTTATTTTGTGAATCGATAAATGAAACAATATAACCTAAGATCGATTGAAGAAAATGTCTGTTCAACCACATATAATACCAAGTTGAGGATACTGAGTTAAGCTCATTAAAGTACCACACTTCAAAGCTATGAGAGTAAATTAGATTCGATGGCCAATTACGACGCATATGCGAAAATATAACTATGCAAAAAATAATTATTTGAATAATTGTAAACCTCACAAAGATTGTCAATTGCTAATGATTTAAAAATGTAAAAAGGATTGTGTGCACGTGAGCATAATATGTATGATCAGCCGATCTCAAGTTGAATATCTGAAAAACTCACAAAGATTATCAATCGATAAGAACTTGAAAATAGGAAACGCATCACCAATATATACATGTGATCTGAATATGTGTGGTTGGTCAGCTTTTAGTTGAACAGTCGAAAAACAAAAATAAAAACAACGACGTTGATTACAAGATGAAAAAAACAAAAAGATAAAATAAAAGAAATAGAAAAGAGTACTATTCAAAGGTTTCCATATGTGATTAAAATAAATTAGGCAGAAAAAATGAGACAAATATTTGTCGACAAAATGACGAAGAAATAAAAGAAATTGAAAATTATGTAAAAATATGTGGTGTTAGCAATTGATGCATAAAGAGACTAAATCGAAAAACAAACAATGGAAATTGATGGGATTACGAACTAACATGTGACAGTGGCAGATCAACTGAAGCAATATAGCTAGTAATAATACTACTCTACTAATTGGTTTCTATAAATAAAATATAATCTATGTTGATAATATGCTTATAACATGAGGCAGGGTCAGGTCCACGATTCAGACTATAAAATACTATAATCTCATATCTTGCCAATCTTATCAAATCATCAACCATCCATCGTTAACTGACTGGCCGTGACAAAACACAAGTATTATTTATCTGTTTTTTGGGTTCATATATATGATGTCAAGTACAACGACAACAGAAGGGGGAAAAAATGACAGGCCCTTCCTCCCTGCGCCCACCAAGAACATGTAGCAGCAGTAGCCACTCACACTGCTAATTACAGCACTTCACCTTTGACGTAATGCCAAGTAGACAGATGAATTAGCTCAACTCCCCTACACATTTAAGGTTAAAGAGATCAATGGTGTTGGAAATATTGGTCTCAGTGGTGCTGTTGGTCGCAGGAATATCAGCATGGGTGCTTATTCATATCTGCATAGTTAGCAGAGCTTTCGCGGGTGATAATCATCAGAACATCATCATATTCGATACCAGCTTTGTTCACGGCGGTGGCAGAGGTGGAGGGATTGAGAAGATGTTGAATGTGGAGAGGAGAATCCCCTGCTTTAGCTACAGATAGGGCAGAGATGGAAGTGCGAGTGCGGTTGTTGAGTACTGCGCAGTTTGTTTGGAGAAGTTGGCTGTTGGGGAAAGTTGCATGCTGCTTCCCAACTGCAACCATGCTTTCATGCTTCGTGTATAGATTCCTGGCTTCTCCTAGCGCCGGCCTGCCCAATTTGCCGGAGAGGGGTCGACGTCGCCTCCCCTGTTTCTGATTCCGGAGAACAAGTCAGCATTCTCATTGCGGATGGACAGAGAATGTTGTCAAAATCATCTTTATCGTATACAAAGTTTCTTCTTTTGGCTTCTTTCCCTGTTTCCACCATGAATCTATACGCAGTCAAATGTAGATTTTTAACTTCTTTCCCGATTTTAATTGGCTCCTTGGTAATACATTCAAAGGTAGTCTCAAGTCTGTAAATACCTAACATATTCGATTTCAGAGCGTAATTTTGAATTTTGGGAATTCCTCGTGTTGACTGAGTCGAGATGATGGATATTGTGGGTTTGGATTGCCTTCCTAGAGGTATGGTCGTATGGACAACCTACCGACAGAGGAAGGAAATTGCTGGGCATCGCGTTATAACAGATTATTCTGCTTATCTGCAACTAGTAAATGTGTATGCTGACACAACAAAAAATTGAGCTGCTTTCAAGGAGTCTCGGCAAAAGTTGCACAAAGAGAAAACCTAAGAGGTCCAGTATGAGTCCACTCTTATCAATTCGACTACATACATAAGTTCTACGAAAATTGCCAGTACAACTATCATGTATCGAACGCATGTTTAGAAAGAAATAACACAGAAATCAAGCACATTGATGGAGTCTCTATGTGCATTCTTCAGAGTGACAGGCTTATGTATGTTCTATCTTGAAAATCTTCTTCCAGGTAAATGATGCTTCCCATCACTTTGGAAAATAAGTAGCATAACAAAAATCCCTAAATCCTAGTCTTGAATAACTTAGGGTTCACTGCCACTGTTATGTAAAACTCTGGTTAGCTAAAGTCCAACTTATCAGCCCTTTGAGGATGTAAAATTCTACGATGTCAATGGAGCGGGAGTGTTACCTGATCGATTTCGAACTCCTCGAATTCATCATCGTCTTCGAATAGGTCCATCTTTACGTCCTCGACAGCTGTTTTCTACTCGGCTGCCATTCCAATGTCTCAAATTGCAAATGCCCAAAATTGAGAAGAACGACTAAATTGTAGATTGGAGAAGAACTGGAATTACGAACTGCATTTCTCTATTTGATGGAATACAATAGAAGCTGAGAAGATGGCTTTACGAACGAAGAAGAGAAGCATTTTACATGAAGCAGATAATCAATAAGCAGTCTAGCAGAGGAATGGAGAGCGGAACCATGGCGTTGATGATTTAACTTCAGCAATGGCTACTTCTAAACCCAAAAGGAAAAAAGAAAAAATAAGGGGAAAAGCAGAGAGGTTGAATTTACTTTGAGTAAATTGCAGGTTACTGAGAATATTCATTAAGATTATTTTAATATTCTAGATTGGGTCAGACTTTGCCGATTTTGGTAGTATGAAACAAATTGATGCATAAATTACCAATTAGATCATGATGGTAATGTTTGGTAGTACATAAGCTCATGGTGGTATGAAAGTGTAACAAGATGATATAAATATATCAATCATAATTTGTCACCTTTCAGAACCATCTACCACCCTCCACAAGGATAGTATAAGGTGGTATATTGGGTAGGGGTGGATATGGATTTTTTTCAGAAATACCACCATTAAAACGTTTAACACGGCGGTTCTTTGTTGGCAACAGAAACCACTTCCTTACCAGGCGGTTTGAGAAACCGCCTGGGGGGCGGTGGTTTGTATGTAGTCTCCATCCCCCGACAGCTGACATGTCAGCATGCAGGGGGTTGCAGACGTGGGGTTGCATGTCAGGTGAAAACCGCGTCCTCCCCAGTGATTTTCAGTAGACATTTTGCTTATAAAAGGCAGCCCCGAAAACCTCAACTCTTCAACCCTCTCCTTATTCTTCTTCAAATTTATGTTTTTCACCCTACTTTTTTTTAGCATTTGCGATTAACGTTACTTCATAAGTTTATTTTGCATTACTTTTTATCGTGATGAGTGATTTTTATGGTATTAATTTAGTTACGATTTTATTACAGACGACATTCCAAAAGTTCACGCTTGGGTTACGGTGGAATGATGATACAAAAGAGACTGGAAAGGAGGTACGTTACATCGGTGGTAATTTTCATAAAAGTGAAGGTCGCTACGAGACTGAACCTTGAAGAGCTCCGTCAGTGTACTGCGGTTACTTGCATGGATGTAACGAGGAGAGTTGGTCGTATGGTGTATCGATATCCAAACAAAGAAAGCGCGTCGTTATGGCATGAGGAATTTCTCATAACAACTCATGCGGAAGTAGATGCCATGGTCGAATTTTTTATCACCAATAACCAATCAAAAGCAGAGATGTTTGTTTATGTCGAGGCGGTCGAAGGAGGTGGAGGTTATTCTGGAGATGGCCAAACATCTAGAATCCACAATGGATGTGGATTATAGGAAGATTATCCCTACCAAGGTTAACATGATCCTTATTCCTATCATCAGTACCAAGAGAGTAGTGGAGGTCATCATCAATCCTTCCCATTATATAAAGAAGAAGCCCAACGGTACCATAACAATCAACAAGAAGGCTATCACATACCCGCCCATTGCCCACACCTACTGCCAGGTCCAGTTAGTGACCTTGAGGATGAAGAAGAGGAAGGAAATGTTAGTGCAGACAACTTCGACTCTCTTGAAGGTGATGATGATTCAGGACCAGATTCAGATAAAGATGATGATGATGAGGTGTCTCGTGACCGTGTACCTATCTCACGCTACAATCACGTTCCAAATGAAAATTGGTATGTTGATGCCGACATGGAGCCGCCAGAGGTGCTAGTATGGGGTCCACTCACTAGGTTTACGAAGGGCTAACAATTTGGTACGAAGAAGGAGGTGTAGGACACTGTTGACACTGAAGCAATGACTCGGAGTTTTGAATAGCGCACAACTCATTCTGATCCAAAGAGGCTCATATTTAGATGCCAAAATCAACACTAGGGATGCAAGGCTAGGGTCCACGCCATCAAAAGCAAGAGAGTTGGCCATTGGTTCATATCTCGTGCGGGGAACACTAACACATGTGTAATCGAGGGTGGTTGTAGTGGCTATCAAGTATCTTATTGAACAACAACCCAACTTGAAGGTGAATGCCATCATCGCCGATATTTCTAGTCATTATCAATATATTATTAACTTTAAGAAGGCGTGGCATGGAAAGTAGAAAGCCATGGCCATCGTGTTTAGTGACTGGGAAGAATCATATGCATTCCTTCCCAGATTAATTTTGGCATTGGAGGCGTCTAACCCTGACACTGTTTTCTCCCTCTGCTACCCGGGTACAAACGCCATTTCAAACATCTTTTCTGGTCATTCAAGCCATCAATTGATTGTTTTTCCTTCTGCGTACTTGTGATGCAAGTGGACGACACATTCCTTACCGACAAGTACAAGGGCACTCTCTTGATTGTCAGTGGAGTGGATGCAAACAGACGTGTCTTTCCCTTAGCCTTTGCCATTGTTGAAGGGAGAGAATACCAAAAGCTATGGATGGTTCTTCAGATAAATTCAGCTCCACGTCATCAGGAGGACGAACCAGACAATCATCTTTGATCACCACACTGGGATCAGACCTGCCATCTTAGGCTTGGATCTAGTCTAGAAGTGGTCACAGAGGTGGTGCATACGACACTTCAAGAGCAATTGGAACCATCATTTCAAGAGGAGAAAGCTTGTTGATAATCTATGATAGACCGGTAAGCGTTCTATTTAATTGGTGAGTTAATTTTGTTAACTGGAAAGGTTGCTAGGAAATAGAATGCAACACTTACTTACAATGCAGTCAAAATCGGGATTTTGATCGTAAAATAGTAGGATTTTAGGATTTTACTTAGGGATTCCGATCCTGATTTGATCGTAAAATCGTAGGATTTTAGGATTTTACTTAGGGACTCCGATCCAGATTTTACTATAAAATCGGTGGACCTTAAAATCATTTAAAATCGGGATTAAAATCGTTAAAATCGTACCAAAATCAGGATTTTGATCCTATGTGAACAAAATAGGCGGTTTGAGCCAATTCAAAAGAAGCAGAACTGTTTCGGTGAAAAGGGAAATGACAGGGATCTTCTTAGATATTTTTCCTATTAAAAGAACATTTAAAATGAAAAAAAAATTAGGGTTAGGTTAACCGCTTCCCTTATTTAAGTCATCGATAAAACAACTGTCATAATATTGTAAATACGTATGAATTAACATCATCATTGACAAATAATTAATTAATTAATGAATATAATTTTACCAAACTAATGACATTAATTATTTTATTTGAGTTCACTTATTCTTAGTTTTAAATCATGCTTAGTAGACGATGTCGGAATACTACTTTGAGTTAAACTACCTAAACACAACACAAAAACAAGAGTCAAACCCTATGAGTTATATCCCTTCCTCATAAATTATTTTGAGTTACGCATTAAATAACAATTAAAATGATAATTTTGGAACATTACTCTTGAAACTTATCATTTTAAATGTTATATGTCTTTGTGTTATTAATGATTTACCTTATTAATATTATTATATATTAATTTCTATATGGTACTTAAAATCCTACGATTCTACGATTCGATTTTACCCCAGTTTTCGATTTTAGGTAAAATCCCGATTTTGACTGCTTTGCTTACTTCTATTCTTTATAAAGAGATGCATGCCTAAGGAAATAGGGTCTTAATTAGAGGTGTCAAAACATAACCCGACCAGACAAACCCGACCCGCAACCCAACCGTAACCCGAATTGACTAAAATTCAATGACTCCCAACCCAGCCGACCCGCAACCCAATTGACCCGTGACCCGATTAACTCATAAATCGATTAACCCATAACTCGATTAAACATGTAACCCAATTGACTCGTACCCGATTGGCCCGAACCCGACTAACTTGTAACCCGCTCGATTGGCCTGAATAATTACTATATTATAAATTATATAGTCTTTCAAAATGAAGTTTATTTTTTGTAAGTGTAAGTAAAACTATTTTTTCATTTTATAAAGGAAAGTTCAAAAATGAAATTGAGTTGAAATTATGGGTTTTTAATAAAAGAAAAGAGGAAGTTTTAGTGCTTTTGATTTAGGGAAAGAGAAAGAAGTGGAAAATTTTGTTTTTTTTTTTTGAATAAAAAGAAAAGGAAAATTTGTTGCTTAAATTTTTGGAAACATAAAGAATGGAGTTTTGGTGCTTTGATTTATAGGAAGAGAAAGAAGTGGGAAAGTTTGGTGTTTTAAACTTTTTTTTAAAAAGATAAGAGAAATTTGGTGCTTCAAATTTTGAGAAAAAAAAGGGGGCATTTTGGTGCTTTGGTTTGTAGAAGAGAAATAAGTGAGAAATTTTGGTGTTTTCAACTTTTTGGACAAAAATAGAAGAATAGTGAAATTTGGTGCTTCAAGTTTTGGGAAAAGAAAGAAGAAGAGTTTTACTGCTTTTGATTTATTTGAAGAGAAAGAGGTGGGAAATTTTGGTGTCTTTGATTTTAGGATAGAAAAATAAGGGGAATTTTGTATTTTTAATTTTTTTGGAAGAGAAAAAAGAGAGAAAGCTTATCACAATGTGTACATGTGATGGTTTAGGAGTGTAACATTTAGTGACTAAAATTATATCTATAACAAACCTTACTATAGTCTTATATGCATCAATAATTTGATAGAGTAGATTTGAGAACATGTAATGAGTTATCCTATCTCCAATGCATATTATTTTACATTAAGGTGGGAAACTTAATCTCACTTACTAATTCCCCCACCAGATTTTCATTTAGGTGGGAAATTCCCCCCTCATTTTGATATTTCATCCCAACTTTTCACTTCCCCAATGTTTCCCTATCCTTTCCATTTTTTCGTTCTTCTCATTTTGTTTTTCCACTAAAATTTGTCCTTGCCAAAATGAAAACCTAACGAGGGGAAATTCCCCTAATTCGACGCTCTAACGTTTCAATTCATTTATTATTAAGCCTGATACCCATCTCTCATAAGTTGTTGTTTATAACATTACTGCCTTGTATAGCTTTTGCATATGGAAATAAATTAGGATTATTGATTGTCAAAATACTTGCAAAAAAATTCCGTGCACCTTAATTCATATTTTTTTAGCACTTCTACCGTGCTTTAAAGTATTGGTGCTTTAAAGTAGAACTTGAACTTGTACCACAACATAAATATATAAATTGAAATTGTACCATGACATAAAGGTACAACTTTAGATTGTACCTGACTCGTTCTAACTACAACATCCCAATCGACGGCCAAGTATAACCGCCGACTGGGTGTAGCATAGGGCAAGAAAACAATAAGAATTTATCGTACCACGGGGATATAGGCTTACCTACTTCAGGTTTAGGGTGCGTTATCTAGCCAACCTAGGATAGTGATTAATAGAATTAAACTAACTAACCTAGACTAACCACTAACCTAGCTATTTACAAGGTTTGGAGCTCTTTTGGGTTGATCGTCCTAGGTCCGTTCTTTGGATCAATGTTGGGTATCCTCCTAGCTCGATCGACTCAAATACACTACCGGTTGGAGATGGACTCCCTCGGGAATCACCCGGAACGAATCGACGGATGGGTAGTGCTCTATTCAACCTAGGGTATCGTATATTGCTAGGAGACCGGTCGAATCAAGTCCCTCGGGGCCTACCCGGTGAATATATGATAGGAGCGACCCGAAGACACCAAAAGCGGTTCTAAGGGGATTATCCCACTCCTAGGCCAAAAGCTCAAAGCATGAAAATGGAAACCACACTCATGCCATTCAAGAAAAAAACTAGGGATGACAAAAATATCCGTAACCGCAGATATCCGCCCGAATCCGATCTAATCGGGTATGGTAAAACCAGAACCCGAATGACTTTTAGTGGGTAAAGGGAAAACTCGAACTAGATTATTGCGGTAATGGGTGGGCATGGTTTTCTCACTATCCAACCCGAACCCGCCCGATTATACACATGCATATGTATTTTGTCTAGAAATAATCAATATTTTTTCTAACATATTTTATATTTAGTATACAAATATAATATTTTTATGAAATTGTAATGTTTTAATTAATTTTCTTCATTCTAGTGAATTATTTTCGTACTTTTCGTCTTACATAACATGAGAATACGTGTGAACATTAACATAATGGTTGTAGTTATAAAGAGAAACTATTATACATGGATAACCGTGGACACCCGAAACCAGAACGGATATGGGCATGGTTTGAATTTTCTACCCGTTTCTTATGTAGGTATGGGTATGGGTAAAATCCGAACTACTTTGGGTATGGATATGCACTATCCGTCCTCGACCCGACCCGTTGCCATCCCTAAAAACATCCATCAATTAAGTAAAATCAACAATCAAACTAGGGATTTTGTCAGATACATCAACAACAAACCAAAATCAAGACCTAGGGTTCTTAAACCTCTAGATCTTCTTCTTCTTCTTCTAGGCTTGATTCCTAGCTTCCAAGCTTGATGAATGCCTTCAATTAAGCTCCAAGATCACTCCCTCTCTCACTAGAATTCCCCTTTGGTGTTTTGGGTTGAAACCCTAGAGAAAGAAAGTGTTCCTTCTCCAAACACCAGGTCCCCTTTCTCTCTCCCCGCTGTTGTCTTCATATTTTCCCGAAAGTGATCAGTTCATGGACGCGTTGGCCAGTTCACGGCCGTGAACACCTAAACGCCTCCGTGAACTCAGTATCGTCCAAAACGCACCGCTTCAGTCGCCTAGGTTTGCGGTTAATGGCCCCAGTTCACGGACTTAGAGACCGTGAACTGCCTTGTTGTCAGTAACTTCTGGAACCTCACTGGACTGCTCGATGTTCACGGTTTGTGGTCCATGTTCACGGTCATAGGAGACCGTGAACTTCCTTGTCCGGCCGTGAACTGCGGCTGTTTCCTGGGACGCCTTCACTTCACTTTTACGAGGCAATTATCACAGTCGCTACTTCGGACTTTTCTTTGGTTTTTGCACTTTTTGACCTCCAATTATCCCAAAACTCATCCTCGACCCTTCCACACGTGCTAGGACCTGAAATGTATCAAAACAAACACAACCTAGCGTGAAATATGTCGAGGAACGATGAAATACTAAGCTAAACGAATAAGTAATGAGGGGTAAAATGTGTACATTTGGGCTCGAATCAGTACCATAAAGGGATTTTACAAAAGAGTATAGGTATAACCTAAAGTTGTAACTTAACGTTAAATGTACAACTTCAAGTTGGCAAAAACTAAAGCACCAATACTTTAAAGCATTGTAAAATTTCTAATATTTTTTGTTAAATAAATGTTTATACTTCACAATTCTGAGAATTAAGCATGTAATTTATTATATATACACATATATATATGGTACATATATGCTTTAAAGCATTCTAATTCATGTCTTTTTTTTGTTAGTCAATTTACTACCCGTGGTAAAATGGCGGCCATGTTTTTTTCTTGATATATATTGCCGCCCAACTTCTTACTTCCCGCTCCAAAAAGCCGCCCAAATTTTGTTTGGATTGATCTATATTGCCGCCTAATTTTCATTTGGAGTGGTGTTTTGTTTTCATCATGTATAGTTTGTTAATAATGTCTATTGGTTGCAAATGTTGATATCAACATTGCTATTAGCTATTGCACTTTACAAATTACGATCGTTTACATCACAAGTTTGCAAATCATATAAATTGATTGGACATTTTGAATTTTTTTTTAAATTAAGTATATAAAAGAGGTAGAAATAAATTGATTAAAATTTGTGAAAAATATTTTAATTTAATAAATTGTGTAAGTTGGTAACGAGTAAGGAGTACGTAATTCGATGCAATGGTCGTCATACATGAATGTCAGGATCATTTCCTTTGGAAATAGTTCACAACCACAAGTCCTTTAGGTATGGTGAATCACAAAGTGTAACGAAATACATTCAGGACTTGCCTACTATAGTTTGTTTTGTTCCTCTATGAAACAGTTATATCACCATATGTAAGAGATAGCTCGTCTCCGATCAACCAATATGAGGATTAAATGGTATATAGGATTTGGATATATAGTTCACCAAATCTCTCTTTGATAATACCATAATATAACAATAGCATATATAGTTCCTAAAGGTAACAAAGTATTTTCCAACGTTCCATGGAGGGAAATATTGTATTTAGCTAATATTATCAACACCAAAATGATATTTTCTATGGTGTTTTGCTAGCAAGGTGCATTGGTGCTCTGATGCATCAATATATGGTACTTCAGGACCTAGTACATCACTATATAGTACTTCAGGACTTAATGGTTTACTTCTTTCTTGATGCATAAATGGATCTTTGGTCATTTCTAGTGATCTTAGGATCCTAATGTTATTTGATGAACATAATTTGTACATGCAAAATTACTTTTCCACTTTTTCAACATTACCTTCCTTGCCCATAAAAAGGATCTTAAATCCTTCGATTTAACTTATGTCTCTAAGCAATCAACTGCTTTAGAAAGCTCTTCAAGAGCTCCAATAATAATCATATCATAAACATAATATGAGATCGTTACAAAGAATTTATGCAAACAATTCTTTCATATCACGAAAGATAATAACAAAACTCATATCATAGAAACAGTATGAACTCGACAAAGCACACTCATAAAACACAACTCATACTATAAAGTAAATCACAACTCATAAATCAACAATTTAAAATCCTTGAAGCACATACAGACAACACAACTATATATGCACAATGCAAATGCTCTAATGCACCCTATTCAGATTTAACCTTTTAAGGTCCATTCACCCTACCGTTGTAGGTGTTCACTTAGATGAGTATTTCACATTCGTCTATATTTTCTCAACCCATACAGGGGATATTCTTAGTCTATCATTATATGTTCTCGACAACTTTACTTGTTTACTTCAGGTAAATTAATCCTTCTAGGGGTAATTAATCCTTCTGGGAGTTTCAAATATATATATAACATCTTCAGGCAATTCAAACAAATAGGCTATCACAACAATTTTCAAACATTGATTTGAAAAAGTAGTTGAATCCACCACAGGGGAGCATAACTCCTCTTAAACAATGATAGGTCTCTTCGAGAAACCCATTGCAAAATATTATGCGATATCTCTCACAATTTCATACTTTCCAATAGCACAAAAATTTGTTTGTATCCCGCTAGTTTTGCCCTTTTTTAGGTGCAAGGACTTCTGGTCCTTAAAATTTATGCTCCTTGAGCAAGTTTCATGATTTCTTTCTATATTGGCCAATAACATCATCATTTGCATGCATCAATAGAGTTTTACTCTTGATCCTCACTTGTACCTATCATATTCAGTACTGAAGTACAACAAACAAATTTCATCGACAATGATTTCATTACGGTTCCAGTATTGTAGTCTAATATGGTTTTGAGATCTCCTCGCTTTCACAACTTTTAGAGACATGTGTTCTTCTGAAACTAAAATTGTATTTTATTCTTGGTTACTCTTCTTCAGTTTTCATGTCCTCGAGTTGACCATTCTAATTACAGCTCCTTTTCTTTCTCGAGGATGTTTATCATTGAAACCGATTGGTCTATCACGCTTCATGCTTCTTTCATACACATGTTTTATATTAGAGTATCCAACAAGAGTACCAAATTTAGTTAGAGCATTCACAGCTAGTATATGTGACTTGGTCACTTTGTATGGTCAGTAAAGGCATTTGATAGTTGGTAATGATAATTCATCTTATGAACTTTACGTTCATGTTTCTTACTTTGAGGATCAGAACTAGATAATGATAACTCATTCCAACTCATCTATGTGTCTAACTGTTTTATCTCTCCCCCTTAATGTTGGAAAATTAATCCATCAAAACTATAATTTCGCAAACAAATTTCCCATTTGGGATTCATACCCAACACAAATTCTCAAATTCCAAGAGAATCAACTTAAGATACTGTGGTGGAGCAATTGGGATGTATGCGGCACACCCTGATAAACTCATATGAGAAATGTTAGGTTTCTCATCAAAACCATTTGTAAAAAGGGAGAACTTATGATAACTTGTTGGTTAGATGTGAACCAATACTATCACTTGCTAGCTACCATGTCCTCGACAAGAGACCAGAAGCCTCAGTTTGTTCTCTCAAGCAAAGTGATGTTTGGTTGGATAACCATAAAAATGTATCATAGTGAGGCAATCACTCTCGCAAACATCAGGTTGTGATTAGATAAAATAAAAGTGATCATTCATTTGTTGCAGCAACCCATAAAATTCACAAATGATCCACATGACTGATGTATTGTTCTGCATACACGTCCATAAAATCTCAAGAGATTTGCCAACTCTTAGTCAAGCGATGATCAATTGTTATATTCTCCTTGAGAACAAGCAGGACATAATAACTCTTTTAGTTGAAGAGTTCTTTGACTTCTCCTATGATGTTCTCTTGAATACTCAAAGAACTTTTTCACATCAAGATCCGGGATGGTCTAACCGGACCAACCAATTATCAAGTTATCAAATCTTGTAAACTTCTGGTTTACACTTTTATGTGTATTGATTGTACTAATATACATGTAGTACATATTTGTGATGCAAATATTAGTTTCACTATTTTCTTGATAAGATATTCATTTTGCAAATATCCTTTTAATTGGGTAATGCATCATCACTAGGTAGTCTGGTTCCTTCATGCCATAAAATTAGCTCTTTTAAAGCTTTACCATATTTTGTACCATGTTCCACCCTTCCGGGGACTTATGATTTGATGCATTCTTAGTAAACACAAATTCATAGTGAATATCATCTCAAATTGTTATCACGAGTACATAATTTAGTTACTTCACGTAACCAAACATAAGCTCTTCGAAAGCTTTTCCTTATTTATGACTCTACCATATAGTTTATATGGATAGCACACATACTTTACAAAATCATACTAAAAATAATAAATGAGAATAGTTCAAACTTAAGACAAAAATGATGGATTTATCAAGTTAATTTTTCTAGATAAAAGATATCAAATTAAACTATGTATGAAAAAATAACGTCACAATAAAACATAAAAGAAAATAAGAATCATAATACTACAGTTGTGAAAATTAAATAAGCTTTATTTTGAGCAATATCATTACTAACTAGGTGATTTTGAATTTATATATGCGTTCCATTATGCATTTCAATGTACAACGGGTACATTATGTTATCATGACTTTGATAATGCAATTGTTATGTCATCCTTATTTATAATTCTCCTTTTTCTCCTCTTTTCTCACTTCTGGTGAAAAGATCCAAACAATACATTTAACATATATATAATCATGTTTATAGATCCATTCACTTCGGGGAATAGATTGTTTCATTCACTTCTAGGAATGAAAATGTCTCAAGTGCAATATCATTTTCATCTTTAATGGAGAATATACTAACATATCATACAAAAAATATGTTCCATAATATTGATATTGCAGGAGCGTATATGAATTTGCTCTTCCCTTTGATTCTTGGTAGAATAAAGTCTTATGCGTACAACGGGTACGAGATAAGCACACTTTTCCATTACAATGGTAACATACATAACAAATATTCTTGTTACCATGTCCACTTCTTTCTTTGCCCTTATATTCTTCAATTTCCACTTCTCGGGAATGTATGGGCTCTTGGAACTTGCATTTTCTAAATATCAATGTATGATTGATAAGAATAGGATAACACAGAGAACTGAGAAATTAACTCATCATTTATATTACTTTTCTTGTTAATCCAAATATATGTACGTGATAAAATATCAATGGATGGTCTACTACGAGAAAAGAGTTGCACCCATCTTGATATATTGGAATGAGATAATCTCAACACAAATAAGACAAAAAGATAAGAAAGGATATAAGATTTACATACCTTGATCATATTGTGATCTTACTCTAATATATTAGTCTATGTCGAGAGTCTTTGAGCAATGATAATTTTGGCAGAGTTTCGTGCTGATAACGTATTATTAAACTAATAAAAAATATAAACAAATACAAGAGAAGATTAGAGAGGGAAAGACACAAGAGAAGAGAGGGGAAGAGTTATTCTTATTCATTCTTCACTTTTGATACATTAATATGCTCTATTTATAGGCACCCTTTGGTAACCACTACATCCTTATATCAATGCATATGAATGAGAGATAATAATAATAATGTAGGAATAGGGGTTACATGTAACTCTCAAGTGAGCATCTAATGTGGTAGGTCATTGGGAGCGGATACTATAACAACACCTCCTTTGTTGTTATAGTAACAACAAGGGTAAAAGGGTCCATTAACACAATATCTAACAAATAAAAAAAATAATATTTTACTTATTTCCTTCCTCGCGTATATCGCTCCTCCTCACATACTCCCCCGACGCCGCGCCGCCCAATCTGAACCTTCTGACCACTCCACGTCGCTCGCAGGAACAGCAAGCGCTTCGCCTGTGGATCGCGACAGCGGCGTTGCTGAACGTGGAAGGCCTGGCGTTATTTCCTCACCGGCATCGCCAGTCTTTGAAGGCGAAAGAGAAGCAATGATTCGTCGGTCCCGTTGTACAGAGCAAGCGTCTCTGCAGTGAAGAGTCTCTGGCGAATTGGCAACAGCAAAATTAAACCGCCAAGTCAAGCAGAAACGGAAGTTGAGGAACGGGAGGAAATGAAGAAGAAGAAATGGCGATGGTGGCGGGAAGCTACCTGGTGTCGCTGCAGAAGCGAATTGAAGTTGAAGGAGGAGAAAGTGGAACCGAGATTGAGTTGCAGCGGGGAATTGAAGAAAAGAGCGGCAGTTAACGTGCCGAGAATAGCGATTCCCACAAACGGCCCAATTCTCTTTTGGCTTGGAGCCTTCCTTTTCCTCCACTGGCCGTTTCTTTCCTTCCTTCCTTTCTTCACAGTAGTGTCGAAAACCCTAGCAATGGTTTCAGATCTGGCTGCGTTTCACTCGACAGCCATGTTGGAGATCATCATCGCAAGTTGGTAAAGGGTGCTTCAAGTTCATCGCCATATGTTAATATATATGCCCTCACTGCAGGTATATATGTATGTATGGGAATTTCTGGGGAGGAGATGGAGAAATTTGACAGAAGAGAGTGAGCACAGAGGCATCTTGTTACAATAACTAGTTATTAGTCAATTAAAACAATTATGATTCCCCCTGTCTAGCTAGTATTGGATTTTACTAACTACGGTACCAATTGCAGGATTCTTGTTGAATAATATTGAATCAATCTCCCTCTCAGATGAAATCCCTCCCTGGAAAATTAACGAGTTGACTTGGAACAGTCCTGGAGAGCCTGACTTGGAACAGTCCTGTAATGGCTGCTGCAGCTTTCATAGTCTTTACTTTTCGAGTACATAAGCAAAGGGGGCTAGCAGTAGGAAAGCAAATATTTCTAACACCAAAAACTCCCTCGTGCAAATCACAAACGCAATAAAACAACCCACAAAAAATATACCGTTAATCTCCTAATGCAAACCACAAATTCGTTAAAACATATCATAAACCCCACAAAACAAACCATAAATATTTTGAAAATCCCACCAGAAACCCCCTAATGCAAACCAAAAACACGGTAAAGCAAACACAAACACGGTAAAACAAACCAAAAACATCCTAATGCAGACCACAAATATATCAAAACAAACTAAAAACCTCGCAAAGCAAACCACAAAAATTTCGAAATCACACCAGAAACTTCGTAATGCAAACCAGAAACCTCCTAATGCATACTACAAATCTCCTAAAACAAACCACAAACCCCACAATGCAAACCACAACATTTGCGAAAGCACACCAGAAACCTCATAATGCAAACCACAAACACAGTAAATCAAACCACAAAAAGCAAACCATAAACGTCATAATGCAAACCACAAATATATTAAAACAAACCAGAAACCTCACAATGCAAACCACAAAGTTTTTGAAAACAAACCAGAAACTTTTCAATGCAAACCACAAACACAATAAAACAAACCATAAAAGGCATAAAAAAATATGAGAAACCAAACCATAAATCTCACAATGCTAACCATAACATCCGGTGGTCGTTGACCGTTGACCGGTCAACGAAGACCGTTGACCGGTCAACGAAGTTCGTTGACCGAACTCCGATGACCGTCAGTGAGCAGATTCCGACGCCGATAGGCATATTCCGGCCCCGGTGACTAGATTCCGACGCCGGTAAGCATATTCCGACGCCGGTAAGCATATTCCGACTCCGATAAGCATATTCCGGCCACAAAATAGCATATTCCGGCGACAAAAAGCATATTCCGGTGACCGGCGACTATTTTCCGGCGACCGGTGGCAGAATTCCGACGACCAAATTTTTGGGCAGAAAATAAAAAAATATTTTTTAAAATTTTTTATTTTTTATTTTTATTTTTTTTATTTAAATAGATTTTTCATAAAGACAATTATACCCCTGCTTTGATTTTACACTAGGTCAACTCATCTAATAAAAAGTCATCACAATCCTAGCTTCCTATTGGTTGGGGACTAGTGTTGTTACAATAACAACACAATGGGTGTTGTTACAATAACCGGTCCCTAGGTCATTGGTCATCCGTATATCAATATTTACATAATATTAGTCTCATTTTAAGTGTGTCAATCTTTTTGTCCAAGTCACTATAATTTGAAAGGCACCATGAATATACCATTCAAATAAAAAACTAGAATGGCTGGATAAATAAAAATGAAGAGTTTATCATAGGATTAAGTATCATACATATATAAATCATGTATCAATTATTTCGGGTCACAGATAATGATCGTAGGATTAAGTAACTGGTTTTCTTGAAATAGTCAAAAGATGATAGTACATACTACTTACATTGCACATATATCTTGATAATATTGATTTGATTAATTAGTGACGATAATAAAATCAACCCAAGTTGTCAGGCTCGCTCAACGACAAAAACAAATTTTGATTTGGGATTGGGGGAGAAGAAGAAGCCTTGTTGGCGTTCTCTTGGAAAAAGCTAGCTGTGCTGGCTGTTGCTGTGGCTGGCTACTTGCTGCTGCTGAAGCTAAAACCAAAACCCCTCTCCACTGCAGTCCAAAAAGCCTGTCTAATTCATTACTGCATATTGTTTTGATTTTTCTCGAAAATTCCAAACCCACAAACTATCAAAGGAAAGGAAAATCCTTTCTGTGAAATTTCTCTCAATCTGGGTTCAGGGAAGCCTGCAAAACCCCTAAAAGCAGCAGGCTGCAATAGTGGCTCTTACCTACTGATCATTGATTAATGTATGAGTGAGAATCATGTGAGTTGAGTTGAAGACCAAAGGAGGAACCGGGGAAGTAAAAGAGAGAGAGAGAGAGCTAACTGGTTGGTTGGTTGTAGTAAATTCGTCGGCCAGCAAATCTAAAGAGAGCGATCTGAACTTTTGGTGCTTCTTCTTCTCTGTAAAAGAGAGTTACGTTTTTTCTGTGGCTGCAATTTTTGTTTTTGTGTTTTCCTCCTCCTCCTCCTCTGGTGTCATCAAAATGGCGGCGAGTGCGTCGAGGTTCATCAAATGTGTCACAGTTGGTGATGGGGCTGTGGGGAAGACCTGTATGCTCATCTGCTACACTAGCAACAAGTTCCCAACGGTATCATTTCATCATAACTCTGATTCCTATGTCTTTGGACTTGATCTTCAGTTGGTTTTCATTAGATGTAAAACTATTGAATCTCTTTCCCCGTTTTCCCTTCAGACCAAAGTTCCCTTCTTTCTTGCTTTCCAAATGAAACTTGCATTTAGGCATCGATCTCCAGTTGAAAAGTTAACGTTGTTGGCTTTGGTTTTTCCTGGGCAGGATTACATACCCACAGTGTTCGACAATTTCAGTGCCAACGTTGTAGTAGAAGGAACCACTGTCAATTTAGGCCTCTGGGATACAGCTGGTAAACTTTGTTTTGTGTCCTTCCTTACATTTTGTGTTCTTTCTCATCAGATTAAACCCTTTTCCAAATTCTCTTTGCCCACCTTTTCTTGAATTCCAACGTACCGTAACAGGTCAGGAAGATTACAATAGATTAAGGCCATTAAGCTATAGAGGCGCAGATGTCTTTGTCTTATCTTTCTCCCTAATTAGCCGGGCCAGCTACGAGAATGTACTTAAGAAGGTGTGATCTTTGACAAATCTCATCATGGATCTATTGCCTTGTTGTCGTTTAGCAATCTGCTAATTTCTGGTGACTGTTTTCCAGTGGATTCCTGAGCTCCAGCATTATGCCCCTGGGATCCCACTGGTGCTGGTTGGTACCAAATTAGGTAAGTCCATTTCCATCTTATTACTGCAAATCAAATTCGATCCTTCCTACTACTGCCTCGTGAGTAGGATATTATAATCCTTACCATTGAGTGTAGCATGCTATCAGATTACATCTTGGTCATACCATATATAGAAATAAGGAGTTTGTGTTACTTGAAATTTAGCAGAAGTTAGCTAGCTCAGTTCTAGACTTTCTTGATGGGGCAGTCTACAGAACCTTTTGTTAGTCCCGGTAGCTCACACCTACACGCCTGCACTTGCAGTATATTGCAACAGCAATCCTTCCCACTTTCTCAACCTGCAATTTCTGGGTTTATACGAAGGAACACTTGTGAAAGAGGATGAAATGAAAAGTTTTGATCCGATTGTTCTGTGAAATAGAAACTCAAGGTTGTTTAAAAAAAAAAAAACGGGCATCTCTGTGATTAGTGCTATAATCACACAAGGTAGCTGAAGTGAAACACTCAGCTTTATCATACTACCGATGCCTGATTAGTTGTTGATAACGTGTAGATCTTCGCGATGATAAGCACTATATTGCTCATCACCCTGGGCTGATACCTGTAACCACTGAACAGGTGTGCAGTATCTTTACACAAGCTATTTCGAATTGATTTTATTTTCATTCAGTTGACCAACGCTGTTCTTAGGCAATAACACACTCTCTCTCCCTTTCCCATCCATATAACCAGGGAGAGGAACTCCGGAAGCTGGTTGGCGCAGCATACTACATCGAGTGCAGCTCCAAAACTCAGCAGGTAATAGTTATTATAGTATCATTCATGTCGTAAGAAATAAGCCACATCTTTGCATTGGGTAATGGGTACCTAATTCTTCGTTGTGATTTTGCGGGCAGAACGTCAAGGCAGTGTTTGATGCTGCAATCAGAGTGGTGATCAAGCCAGCAACAAAACCGAAAGACGCAAAGAAGAAGAAGAAGCAGCAGCGTCGGGGATGCCTCCTGTTAGTAAAACTGTTTCCCTCCAAAGTTTTTATTAGAGTATAGTTGGAGTCTTCTAATTGACAAGTGGAGCTTTTGCTTATGCAGGAACGTGCTTTGCGGAAGGAAATTGGTCTGCCTGAAATGAAGTCTCTGTTTGAACTTGTTTGTTTTTCTGACCACGGCCACAATGACAACAAACTCATGTATAGATAGCTTCTAAAGATCCCCCCCACACCATTTGGCACTTCACTCCAAGCTTTCGACAGATGGACTGTTTTGTTCTCCTGTTGGTATTTGCTTCAGATAGGTTCTAAGATCGCACATGTCAGAGATCCTAGATCTACACTAATCCTTCTTCCTACTACTGCTTTCAAATGTGTATAAACACTGGGGGAAAAGAAAGGAAATTTTTTGCCATGCCTTTGTTTTCCTTTAATTTGATAGATGCAACGAACCACCAAAACCAACAACGATACATAACAACCTCTACACGTACAACTATTTGCAGTTTTATTCCTATCAACAGGAGCCATCGCAATGCTGGGACGCAAGCATCACTCGGTGTCGATGGAATCACTACTCGCAAGTGACACCACTAACACAAGAATTACGCCCCCTAACTTTCGATCAATCAATTAATCAATCAGGAGAAACTGAAGAACATTTGAACTAACATATTCAGAACACATCTCCAAACCACCAACGAAATTACAAGAAGAAAACGAGAGAATCTCATAAACGAACAGAGTCAGAAAATGTCAACTCGGTGTATATTACTTTCTGTGAGCAGCTGCAGCTGTAACTATCTTTCTCATGGGGGAATTAGAAAGCAAAATGACGGTCAGTCACTGTCAGTCCAACAACACGAGAGCAAGTTTAAAGTACAAGACCGCAGCAGGAATTTCCACTACCAATTCTCATACCATTCTGCTTATTCACAGACTGAATAAGAAAACTACCAGCAAGTTAAAAAAAAATATCTACAAGGGGAGGAAATGCAGCTGCCCAGTACAAATTCCACACTAACAGCGCATATTGTCCCCCGGAAACCTCAGGAAGATATATTGCTTAATAACAGACAATTGGCACACGAGCAGCTGGATTGGAGTTGTAGACTGAACACCACCTTCCTCGCCATCTTTCTTCTTCGAGATTCCAAGTTTAATAGTTGATCTCTCGAATCCAGCTGGCCCAAATAACAGGGAACTGTGCAATTGAACAAAAAGAAAAACAAGAAAGCAACAGGGGGATTCAGTGGCTAATACCAGACAACAAATACAACTTTCAAGCTGAAGATAAAGGCTAGTATTTAACAGCACCTCTCTGACTTCTCTAGCAACCTGCTCTCACTATTGCCATGATGGATGATGCTTGTAGCTATCCCATCCACCATCTGGTTCCTTCCTTTTCAGAATGCCGCCACCTGACACCTGGTGGTACATTCTAGATTGCTGCTCTTCAAAGAGTGCTTGATGAGAGTTGGCCAGAGACAGCTGCTGTTGCCTTGAGGCAGCAAGTGATGATGATGGTGTTTCATCTCTCCCTTCTGTAGTATCAGGACCACCCAAAGGTCCTGCATTTAAGTCTAATCCCTGCCTTCCTCCCCACTTTCTGCTGCTGCTTTCACTGGACATACTACTACTTGCATCTGGAATGCTGACGACATAAGAAGGCCTAGGATGATAGGGTGATGGAAGAACCCCACCACCACCAGGAGCCAAAACCTGTGAATGTACAGCAGGAAAACAAAGTCTTCCACCTGATGCTGAATCGACATATGCTGTAGAACCACCCGAAAATGCAGCTGATGGTAGAGAGAAATTGTTTCCGAAAGAGAAGACTGGGTACTGGAATGTAGCAGATGGATAGGGCACAGCAGGAGAAGATGACAACACTGGTCCTCTATAGACATCTGGAGGACTAAATGTAGTGCTGATCGTGGCAGCAGGAGCAGCTCCTACCATTCTTTGAGGTGCAACTATCGAGAATGGCTGCTGTTCCCCTCCTCTGTCAGGCAACATTGGCTGAATTGTTGCTACACCTGGATAGTTCCCTTGAGGAAACCAAGAGGCAAAATTACCCAGTTCCTTATTGTTGACTCGAAGGGCAGGAATTGCTGACTGAGATACAATGCTGTTATTCCTTACTTTCTGGACAAATAAAGATGATGGCTCAACAGTCCCCACCTCCTCGGCAAGAGGTCCATCATTCAAGTCAATGTCTCGACGCGTGCCTGCATTACCACCACTGAGAAGACCTGCTGCTGATGATGTTTTGACTGTCGGCTGCAAATAAATGTCCAGCCTACGTCCATTGCTAGTCAAGTGATTATTGCTAACATCATCATCATCATCATCATCATCATCATCATCCATTTTATTCAAGTCAAGATCAAGTCCCCCAGAACTCCGAAAAGATACAGAAGCCACTACCGGTTCATCACATGCCCCAACATGATTATTTGCAAGGTCAGGGACAGAGCTCGTAGCCTGATCAGAAACTCGAGAAGCCAAATCTTCAATTACCCTTTCATCAGCCACATTTAGGTCAAAATCAAAGAGAGGACGGCTGGGTTTAGCAGATGAAGAAGCATCAGGAGAAGGGCCAATGGTTGTTATCCCAGCTGCATTAGCATCAACAGTTTTTCTTGGTTCAGCAGGTCGAAATGCACTTGTTGCAGCCGATCCTCTCCAACCAAGTTCCCCTCTATTCTTCAGCAAATCCTCTGGTGGAACAAAAGGACCTTTAGCAGCAGAAGCCACAGTAATTGAAGCAGGGAGACTACTAGAGAGAGAAGCTTGCAAAGGCAACGGACTAATCAATGGAATACAAGCAGAAGTTCTAGCAACTTTTACATTGGATGGATCCATGTACTTAACATCATCGCCATTAAGTCCCTCATTTAGATCAAATACCATTTTTGCTTCATTTTTTGGGCTGCCAGTAACAGCTAACGAAGCATCTGCTGCAGCTGAACAGCTTTCCTCTGTGTCATCAGCTTCAGCACCTTTCTCCCTGGATCCTCTACTACCCGTTCTCTGATTTGATTGTATACCAGATTCATCCTGAGAACCACTTCCCTGGTCATTAGCCCCATGAATTTCAGTTTGCATCTGATCCTCGTCCTTCTTACTAAGCTGATCAGTCTTTGAAATTTCAGGGGAGGGATTTCTGCCTGTAGTTTCATTAACCTCTCCTTCTTTAACTTCCTCTGGACATTTGGTGGAAACCATTTCCTGTGCACCACCAGAAGGATTTAGCACCTGAAAATCAGTTCTCTTACCAGAATCAGAACACATTACTGCAGGTGACTTTTGATCTGCCTGTAGACCAAAGTTCAACACCCCGTTGCTATTTTTCTTGTTCCCCCCCTCAGCCTCAGTGGCAGAATGTGGGGACAAACTTCGGAATCCACCAGCCTTAACTTCTACAGCAGCAAGACTTAACTTAGTTTCGGCAGAAATGGAGCCAAGTGATTTTTCTTTACGTTCAGATGTTGCTTCTGCTGTGACTGTACAACTAGGATCTTGCTTCCATGGTTGTTTGCCTCCATCACCCAATTTATTTTCTGTACCGTTCACAGCAGGCACACCAACAAAAGGTCCTCTTGAGGTTCCATCAGTTTTATCTTCCTTTTCCTTGCCTATCTCTCTAGTTTGCTGGGCGTCGACAGAACAGGAGATTGGATCTTTCTCATGCCCAGCAGAAGCTTTCTCTTGAGGTCCCTCTGTCTTAGTCTCTAATGTCTCAACACCGCTGTCTTTCGTGTCAATTACAACAGCAACATTATCACCTGACTGACAAGTAGCAGTATCACCTGGACATGACTGCAACCTAGAATCAGCAGGTGGATCACACTGCAGAGCCACATCAGGTTTAGACATCTCCCCAGCAGCAACACTAGCAAGCAGGTTCATCCCACCATCATCTGCTCCTGACGTCGATGCACTAGCATCAGAGTACTTGACACAACTTTCAATCAAAGCATTCATGGAGCTAAATGAAGCATCATGTAATCTTCCAGACTTGTTTTCATTGCTAGACGGCAATGATATGGATTTGGAGACTTCTGGCAGCTTCTTGGTATCTTCAGCTGCTCTACTGCTTTCATCATTAGGCCCAGTTGTAGGAGAGCCATCTCCTTCATCTGACCCAGTCAGCACATCTTTGAAATCATTGCTCTGCCATGACTCGGTATTGACATCTGAGCCGACATTAGCATGGCAAGTGTCGTTCTTATCTTTAAAACTGCAATCAAGTTGTTCCTGCTTCTCCGAAAGAGTAGGAGAACAAGATCTATTGAGCACGGCTGAAGGATCTTCGAACGATGCACCACTAGCACTTTGGGCAGGACTGCGCCCTCTGTTAGGAATCTTAACAACAAATCTGTGGTTGTTGGCCTCTGCTGTTGGAAGATCAACAACCTTATCACTTGCGAAACTAGCTTGCAATAACTTTTCAGCACCAGGATTTTTTTGCAAAGGAGAACTTCTACTTATCCCAGTTTCCCGCTGAGCTACCGATCCAGCATGGCTCTGAAAGCCATTGTTCGACTTACGATGCCGTGAACCAGTAGCAACCCTAGTTGGGGTCATAGAACCAGAGCTCCTTGTGTCCTCCTTACCATAAAATCCAACAGTTTTTGCTTGATCACCAGAGACAGTTTGGCTGTTATTGTGTGACTGGCTAGAACTGCTGCTCTTCTCATCTCTAACCATTGTTGGAGAAGCATCAGACCCCCCTGCACTGCCACCATATCTAGCCTGTCCTTCTTTAACTATACCAACCCCCGGTACATGCACTGCGATTAATTTATTGGACCCCGGAGATCCAGATGCTGACCTAGGAATAGCCTCTCCAGGGCCAAGCTTAGTCGGTGCGGCTTTTAAAACAGAAAACTGATTAGTAGAGCTCTTCAATGGCACCTCAGAGACCACACCAGTGTGTCTGCTCCCACCATGAGAAGCATCCGGAAGACGTGATCTAGTAGCCCAAGTGACACCCTGGTTTGACCCAGACTTTGCATCCATTTCAGCCTCCACACGTTTTTTCCAAGTGTCGACTAAACTCTTTGCCTTCTTCTGAATCTCTGTGTTCTTGTGGGAACGGAGTTGATTGACAGACTTTCCAATGTTACACGTTTGTAAAGCATGGAGATCCACAGGGAGTTTTTCAAGAGCACGAAGTAAGACAGAGAGAAACTCTTCTACTGATTTGTCACCATCCTTGGAACTATTACCATCACCAATCTTTCCTTTATGGGCCTCCTGTATCCACTCATCAAAAACAGGTAACCCTCTAAGCTGAACAAACCAATTAAGGCAATCAAACTTATCTGTGGCTGCTACTACACCAGCCATAATAGCCCGGGCAACCAAATCTATCTTCTTCTCATTTCTATCAGGTAACATAAGTTGCACCAATTTCTCAACAGCATCAAAATCCACAAGCCCACCTTTATCTTTCAATTTACTAATCTCTGATTTCCAGGTGTTCTCTGCTCTTGAGTTAGCAGAATCACCATCATCCAGTTTTGCAGAACGCTCACGTTTAAGAGGCTCTATCCCTGGATCTCCACGATCTCCCCGCTCCCTTTTCTTTCCCTTAACTTGAGAAGGAAAGGATGAACCACTATTCTGCACGCTATCGGAACCAGGTTTTGACTGTGATGCTGCATTTGGAACATTCATCGGCTTTGGTGAATGCCCTCCCGACTGTACTGTTGCGTGCATTTCTTTGTGTGTCTTAGTCAATAGTTGATCTACTTCTTCTTGATGTTCCTGTAGATAAGAGATTAGCAACAATTGGAAAAACAGTAACTGGACGAAGGTAGAAGAGATTGTATAGAAATGCAAGCTGGCACTCACATCAATATAATCTTGATCAGTTAACCACCATAAACACTTGTTTCGAATGTCGTAAACACGGTGGCACACAAATGAAGAAATCCCTGATGGAAGCTCAGCACCTTTAGGGAGGAAGAAAACTTTACACGGATGGAGTAGCAATGCGGCAGATATTTCATCCTTGTGAAAGGAGTAAAATATTTCGTTTGGCGCAGCGTCCAAAAGGATGCTTTTGCCAAGCTTTATTTCAGAAGGTCGATAAAGCCAATTCACACCTAAAATTGGGTTATTATCTTTATTGGTTTTGACACTACGGATTATTCCAATGAAAGGTGGTGACTCCTCTGGTGGTTTGAAAAGAGCACAGTCCCCAACACAGATTTTTCGACCGTCCTGAATGTAAGAAGGGATAACAAAAGGTAAGAAATTGTCAGAAATCAGTCATATGAGTAATTATGAACAGTTGACAAGGAAGCCAATGGAAGAATGTCCAGGAAATCAGAAACAGCACATGAGATACAACACTGATCTTGGAAATACACTTGTTACTGGATTAAGTCCTGGAAGAAAACAGCACAAAAGTCATGCTCCACAAGTTTTCTTTAAAACCAGCACTTCAAGTATAAGCAGAGGTAGATCATGACTTTCCACGGCTAGTCCCAGCTGAACACCACAATCAATCTTTTTCAATGTCCCAACAACAAAAGTTTCTCATACAAAAAGTCAAACTTTCGTAATATCATCCCCAGTTTGAGCACACAACTCTTCCGATTAGAACACATGTTCCAACTTGATTCACTGCAGGCCATCACTGTTTACCTGTCCAAAGACCAAAAAGGTAGGGTTCTGGATTCTTGGAGAAATTATTACAATCAATTGAGACCGCATTTCTCAATAGCCTAACGCCACAGTCAAAAGGAACTTAATCTCTATTCCGCAGCCACAAATCTCAAAATATGTCCACCTGAAACACAGCCTATGACGATTTTTGGGGACCTAAACTCCATCAGAACGTTGCACTCACTTACTGAGTATCACCCAGCAACCAATTCCTAATTAGCGAATCCAGCAGTGACCAATTTTCTTACAGATTAATCGCACGAATCTCCAAAGCCTATTTCATGATCCCATAATCCTCACTTATGAGACAACGCCGTGATAAGTCTTCGAGAATCGTCAACACAAACTGAATTAAAACGATTTGGGGAGGAAAGGAAGAACAGTAAAGAATACTTCTTTTTTCTTCTCGAAACCAAGAAAAGAAGGAAGAGTACCTTGTAAAACGAATAAGGAATCGGAGAAGACAAAGAAACATCACCCGCTACAACCGAATTGGCAGGGGCGGGATCTGTCCACATGTGCCGAGCCCTTTTCCTCTCCTCACCTTCCCGTCCATGCATAGCCTTGCATTTTCACCTTCGAGTACCATCAATACCCCCGCCCTTTATGACAGCACCCAGCGCTACCACTCCACTTTCCTAAACCCTAAATCCAAGGGACGAACCGAGGGCCCAACCAATTCCGCAGTGGCATCGAAACCCTAGCTTTTTATATTTTTCGTCAACCCGGCCCGAAAGCAAGCTTCAACCTTGCGAACCCTGCAATTGATCAATCGAACAAGAGCGCGGATTCGGACAATTGACGGCAGTTCGAATGGCTTCCCGCGATGGCAGCAGATGGACTTTAGCGAAAGAGAGAGAGAAGAGAGAGAGATGGGAACCGGAGAAATGATAGAAAAGGAGAGAGACGGGGAAAAAGGGGAAAGCAGAGGAAGCAAGTTCGAAATTCGTAGGCGAGAGAAATTATACGGTGCCACCTCGGATCATTTGAGTTGGCGAGTCAAACTAATCGCATGGTGCCACGTGGATAACCTGTCCAACTCGTCCCTCCCATTTTGATGAACGGACTCAACGATTGTTGTTTGAATGCTCGGCCCGAATGTATAGATTAAAATTTCATTCACGCTCGCTAGTAGGGTTGGGTGGTGGATGGTTAATTCGCAGTTTGACATCGGTTCACTCACAAATAACTCGAATTGTAGTGGGTGGGTGATAGATGTGGATGGACTTGTGAATTGATAAATCTCCTACCTTGATAGACCGTTAATTACACATGTTTTCACCCCTGTTCTTACACCGTTTGAGATGTGGTTTCTCGTGTTTTAGACCGATTTCACGCTAGGTTGTGCTTGTTTGTGATATTTCAGGTCCTGGCAAGTGAATAAAGGTTTAGGAGCGAGTTCGGGGTCGATTGGGCGAAGATCGGGCGCGAGACAAGTCACAAAGGAGGTCACACGGACACACCCACAACTCACACGGCCGTGCAAGTGACCACTTTGGCCGTGTGAGATTTTGCGAGAGCAAACACGGCTTGCCCTGATGTTCACACGGCCGTGTGAAGGAGTGGTTTGGCCGTGCGAGTTTCGCCGAGAGCAAACACGGGCAGATGGAAATCTCACACGGCCGTGCGACCCTGGCCGTGTGAGAAGCCTGAAGATCGAACTAATTGGAACGCATCGTTTTGACTCACACGGGCAACTGGGTAAGCCACACGGTCGTGCCACCCTGGCCGTGTGAGTCGGGATTTTTTGCTTTTAAGCAGATTTTCAGCCACAAGTCGAGGGGATTCGAGTTTTAGAGAGAGAGATCAGTTCCTAGAGAGAGAAAGCGACGAACAAGAGTCTCCAAGCGCCCTAGCTTGATCTTCAACACCATTGGAGGCCAGTTTGAGTTTGGAGAAGTGCCGATCAACGTCCAGGAGCAGGAATCCATCCTTCACGGTATGAATTCCGCGTCTGATTCTGCTTTTGCTTCTTTCTCCATGGAGTAGTTCTCCCATTCATTTGGGTATGGAGAACCCTAGAGTTGTATGTTAGGCTTTGATTTTATGAACCCAAGTACTGATTCTATGATTGATTATATTCGATTGAGGTTTGAATGATTGAATGACTTGAATCCTGATCAAATTCCTGTTGTTTTTGCTTTAACCTAGAATGAGAATATCTGCCTAGGTTGATAGAGCATCCTTGATTGAAGGTAGGGAGTTGGTGACTTTAGTCGAGGAGCCAACTCACTATTCTGTACCGGATTTACTCCGGTAGTGGAGGTTTTGTTTGTTAAGGCCTCAATCTGTTTACTCCGGTGGAGGTTAGTCGCCCGCTAGAGACTCAGATTGAGAGGGTCTGAAGACCTTTAGTCGAGACTTCAGGCTGTTTAAGAACCTTCCGCAGTATAACTATCATAGAAACTGAACTTGGTAATTACAATCCGGCTTAACTGCAGTCTAGGGGGAACCATATCTGGGTGACCTCTCTTAACTTGAATACAACCGTTTGTTTGCTTTGTTTGTTTGGTAGTTTAGACTTGCATTCCAGTTTCATTGCTAGATAACAAGAATTCACTGAGTAGTCATTAAATCTAGGACCCGGGTTGATAATTAAACCTAAACCCGCTATACTACGCTTTAGGAAGTGGTTTCACTTGGCCAATTCCTAGGGTGACAGTAGAAGTGAGTCAAGTTTTTGGCGCCGTTTCCGGGGACGGCTAGGTTGTTGAAGAAAAGTGATTTCTGTTAATTTAGCTTTTCTTTTTGCTTTGTCTGCTTTGTCCCACTTGTGCCTTCACGGGTTTGCTTGCTTGATTGTGTGCAGGTAGTGCATGACCCGTAGCAGTCGGGAAGTTTACTGCCGTTGAATCCAGAGATTGAACGCACCTGTCGCCAACTCAGGAGACAACAACGGGCTAGACTGGCTACGGAAGAGCGCATAGACGGCCACGTGAGCAGTGATTCTGAGGAGGAGTACGAGATGGAAGACTACAATCAACACCAGGGGAATCCTCAGCAGGCTCCCCCGGTGAATCAGGTCCTAGGGAACAACCCCATACCCCAGGATCATGGGGTTCATCATCATCACCCGCCGCCGGGTCCCACCTTGGAGTACTACTACACTCCGCGGATTGCTGACATCCGCCCGGTCATCCTCTACCCGCCTATTCCAGCAAAAAACTTTGAGATCAAGCCATGCTGGATTCAGCTCATTACATCCTCTATCCAGTTCCATGGCTTGAAGGATGAGGAGGCCAGGGTACATCTTTCCCGTTTTCTGCAGCTGACGAACGGGTTCAAGCTGAATGGTGTCCCGGATGATGCAATCCGCCTTCATCTCTTCCCCCATTCTCTGGCGGGGAATGCTAAGAGGTGGTTGGAGACCCAGCCCCCATTGTCCATCACCTCTTGGGACGATCTAGCTGACAAGTTCGTGCACAGGTACTATCCGGCATCGAAGACTACAGAGATCCAGCGGGAGATCACTCACTTCCGCCAAGAGCCAGATGAGTCACTTCGTGATGCTTGGGAGCGGTACATGGGCTATTTCTGGCAGTGTCCTCATCATGGCTTCAGTGATGCATTCACAGTGGGGAACTTCTACAGTGCCCTCTCTCCAGATAGCCAGAGGGTGATTGAGTCTCTATGCCTAGGAGGGGATATTCTTACTAAGACTCCACCCGAGCTGAACCAGATGATCAGTACTTTGGCTGCCAGAGATCATTCTTGGGGACAGGGTAGCCGAGGCAGACATTCCCGGGATCGTGGTGTGCACGCCATGGAGACCAGATCCGGGCTCGAGCAGCAGGTAGCTGAGCTAGTGCAGACATTGAAGCAGCCCAACAGTCTTATTCCGGGCAGAGGTTTGGCTACACCTCCAGTTGCTCAGTGTCAGTGGTGTGAGAGCTCAAATCACTTAGTGGAAGACTGCCAGGCTATGAGGGAGTCTACTACTCCCCAAGAGCAGTTGGACTTCATCGCCAATGCTCGGCGCCTCGACCCGTACAGCCACACATATAATGAGGGGTGGCGCCAGCATCCCAACTTCTCTTGGGGCAGCAGCACCACTAAGCCACCTGGTTTCCCAGCACCAGCTGGTGGCTTTCAGCAGAGGCAGCCCTTCCAGGCTCGACAGGGCCCAGTTCCACAGCAGCAGCCCTACCAGCCTAGGCAGGGGCAACCATTCCAGCAGCCCCAGCGCCAGTTTGCCGAGCCAGCAGCAGCCCCAATTCCAGATACTCAGATGACAAAGCTGGAAAATATTCTAGCTTCGTTCATGACTAGCACTCAGGCAGCTATCACGTCACTGGAGGTAGGTCAGAGGAACCAGGGTGCCATCTTGCAAGATCTGCAGAACCAGGTGGGTATCTTGGCCCGCCAGAACACCACCAGGGCACCGGGGACTTTGCCTGCCACCACTGTTCCGAATCCTCGTTATCCTAACCAGCTCCAGCAGCTTGATGCCATCACTACCAGGAGTGGCAAGACCACATTAGCTGCTCCTGCCCAGCCCAGTCGAGATGAGCCACTACCTGCTTCAACACTTCCAACTGATACTGCAGAAGTGGGGGAAGACACAACAACGCCTGCTCCCAAGCCACAGCCAGTGGTTAAGGAGCATGTACCTCAGCTTCCTTTCCCCACTCGCCTCCATAAAGACAAGCTGGAGATTGAGTTTGCCAAGTTCATGGCAATGTTGAAGCAGGTCAACATCAGCATGCCGTTCGTGGAGGCACTGTCAAAGATGCCCAAGTATGCCAAATTCATGAAGGACCTCCTCGCCAACAAGAAGAAACTTGGGGATCTTTCGACAGTGATGCTGAGCGAGGAGTGTTCTGCCATCCTGCAGAACAAGCTGCCCGAGAAGCGAAAAGACCCAGGGAGTTTCACTATCCCTCTGGTTATTGGCAGCATGCATGTAGGAAAGTCCTTGGCGGACCTAGGCGCTAGCATAAATGTCATGCCTTATAATTTGTTTAAGAATCTAGGCCTAGGTGAACCTAGAACTACTAGTGGTAAATTGATTCTGCGTGCGGGTGATGAACAGGCTACCTTTTCTGTGTCTGAGAATGGGAAACACTCTCATTTGCATGATGACATAGATTACTGTGATATGCTTGCTGATTTTGAGACCGCACTCGCTATAACGAGTGCGGGTACTGACGATGTTCTTGAGCGTTGTATTTTGCTAGGTGAGCAGGCATCGCAGGAGCCGCAGCTGGCGGAGCAGTTGGCCGAGTTGGAGAGTGGCCCCTTCTTGGAGGGCGACAGGCTGTTCAAACCGATCTCATCCTCCACCCGCATCGCTACATCCTTGGAGGAACCACCAGAGTTGGAGCTTAAGCCCCTCCCTCCTCATTTGAAGTATGCATTTCTCCGGGAGGGGAATAAGCTGCCAGTCATCATCAGCTCGACCCTCACACCCGAGCAGAAGACCAGACTGGTGACCTTGCTGAAGCGGTACGAGCGAGCTCTCGCATGGAAGATCACAGACATCCGGGGGATCAGCCCTTCTTTCTGCTCCCACCGGATACTGATGGAGGATGAGATGCGGCCAGTGAGACAGCCACAGAGGAGACTGACACCGAACCTGGAGGCTGTGGTTCGGGCAGAGATCGTGAAGCTGCTGGACGCGGGGATCATCTTCGCCATTTCCGACAGCGAGTGGGTCAGTCCCACCCAGGTGGTACCCAAGAAGGGTGGGATGACTCTGGTGCCTAACAAGAAGAATGAGCTGATCCTGATGCGCACGGTTACTGGGTACCGTGTTTGCATTGACTACCAGCGTCTCAACGACGCCACTCGAAAGGACCATTTCCCGCTACCATTCATTGATCAGATGCTGGAGAGACTGGCGGGGCACGAGTTCTACTGTTTCCTAGATGGGATGTCCGGGTACTTCCAGATCCCTATTGCACCGGAGGACCAGGCGAAGACCACTTTCACCTGCCCCTTCGGCACCTTTGCATACCGGAGGATCCCATTCGGGCTATGCAATGCCCCGGCTACTTTTCAGCGCTGCATGCTCGCTATCTTTGACCGTCTGGTCGGCGAGATTATGGAGGTGTTTATGGACGATTTCTCGGTTTATGGAGACTCATTCTCTCACTGTCTCCATAACCTGGACCTTGTCCTTAAACGGTGTGAAGAAACGAACCTGGCACTGAGTTGGGAGAAGTGTAACTTTATGGTTCGAGAGGGCATAGTTCTTGGGCATAAGATCTCCAATATGGGGATTGAGGTGGACAGAGCGAAGATCGAGACTATCAGCAAGCTGCCTCCTCCTACATCTGTTAAGGGGATCTGGAGTTTTCTTGGTCATGCAGGGTTCTACAGGCGGTTCATCAAGGATTTCTCGAAGATTGCTCTGCCCCTGACTAAGCTTCTAGAGAAGGATGCCCCCTTCCAGTTCACTGATGCATGCACAACGGCTTTCACGACCTTGAAGGAGAAGCTCACACAAGCTCCTATCATGGTTGTTCCTGACTGGTCCTTACCATTTGAGATTATGTGCGATGCCAGTGACTTTGCTGTTGGAGCTGTGTTGGGGCAGAGGCGTGATCAGCATTTCCGACCTATCTACTACGCCTCGAAGACCTTGAATGATGCCCAGGAGAACTACACCACCACGGAGAAAGAGCTGCTCGCGGTGGTGTTTGCCTTCGATAAATTTTGTCCTTATCTGGTCTTGTCCCATGTGATTGTGTATACTGATCACTCCATGATTCGATACTTGATGAGCAAGGCTGATGCCAAGCCTAGGCTCATACGATGGATCTTACTGCTGCAGGAGTTTGACATTGAGATTCGGGACAAGAAGGGAGCAGAGAATGTTGCTGCCGATCACCTCTCCCGGTTGGACGCACCCCCTGCGGACAACCTCAAGGAGGAGATCAATGACTCCTTTCCAGATGAGAGAGTGCTGATGATGTGCCTGGTGGAGAGTGTCACCCCCTGGTATTCTGATTTTGCAAATTATCTTGTGGGCTAGCAGCTGCCCAAGGGGATGACAACTCACGCCAAGAGGAAGTTCTTCTCCAACCTGAAGTACTACTTCTGGGATGACCCCCATCTCTTCAGGATCGGAGCCGACAGGATCATCTGTCGATGTGTTATGGAGAGTGAGATGGAGGGCATTCTATCTCACTGTCATGAAGGACCTGCTGGTGGTCACCACGGAGGAAACCGCACGGCGAGGAAGGTGCTCCAGTCGGGCTTCTACTGGCCCACGCTCTTCAAGGACGCAGACGCCTTCGCACGCAGGTGCGACCGATGCCAGAGGTCAGGTAACATCTCGGCCCGTGATGAGATGCCCCAGAATGTGTTTATTACTTGTGAGATTTTTTATGTCTGGGGTATCGACTTCATGGTCCCCTTCCCTCCATCCTTTGGTAATACATATATCCTTGTTGCTGTTGACTACGTCTCTAGGTGGACTGAGGCGCAAGCTTTGCCCACCAATGATGCTAGACGTGTTTGTGGTTTTCTGAAGCAGCTATTCTCCCGGTTCAGGACACCTAGAGCCATCATAAGCGACCGAGGCACCCATTTCCAGGGTCAGTTCGATAAATTGTTGTCTCGCTATGGTGTAACTCATAAGGTGTCCGTGGCCTATCATCCTTAAACCAGTGGCCAGGCCGAGCTGACGAACCGGGAGCTCAAGCGGATCTTGGAGAAGACGGTGAACCTATCCCGCAAGGATTGGTCCACCAAGCTCGATGATGCTCTGTGGGCATATCGCACTGCCTACAAGACGTCCATTGGTACCTCACTGTACCGGCTTGTCTATGGAAAGGCTTGCCATTTGCCCGTGGAGCTAGAGCACAAGGCCTTCTGGGCCCTTAAGCTGCTAAACTTGGATGTTAGTGTTGCAGGTGTTGAGCGAAAAATGCAGATGTTGGAGCTGGAAGAGTGGCGTTATCACGCCTATGAGAACACCAAGCTGTTCAAGGAGCGCACTAAGCGCCTGCACGATGCACGGTTGCGGGGTCCGAAAGAGTTCCAGGTTGGTGATCGAGTTCTCCTTTATAACTCTCGCCTGAAGCTCTTTCCCGGAAAACTCCGTTCCCGGTGGTCTGGACCGTACACGGTCACACAGGTGTTCCCGTATGGCACCATTGAAATTGCTAACCCGCAAACTGATCCGTTTAAAGTGAATGGCCATCGTCTCAAGCTATACCTGGGAGACGAGGTCGAACGTGCAGAGTTAGCAGTGGAGCTCGCGGACCCTTAGTTCGGCAATTGGCGTCCAGCTAAAAGACGGTAAAGAAGCGCTTGTGGGGAGGCAACCCCACCACGGTTTGATTTTCTTTCTTGTGTTTTGAGTCGGATTGTAAACCAGTTTGGTTTTGGTTTGTTTTCTTTTGTTTTGGATGATGTTTTATTGGGCTGACCATTGGACCTAACATATTGTGTTTGAGCTCTTTGGTTTCCTTTGGCTGTGCTTGTCTTGACTGGTACTCTCTCCAGTCCGATTCCAGTCTCATGCAGTCCGTGCATACCGGTAACATCTTTCCCTTTCCCTTCCCTCTTCTCCATTGAGGGCAATGTCGATCTTAAGTGTGGGGGGATGTTTATCTTTTGACTGCATTAGATCTGTTTGTGTGCTTGGAGCCTAGTCCACTGTCCAAAATTTTAAATTTGAGGGCTCCAAGTACGTGTTTCCGTGCAATTGCCTGCTCAGTATGCTTTGAATTGACAGTCTTTATAGTAATATGCAACCTAGGGAGGTAGTGTAGCACTATGGATGATGTTGATGCATTTAAGAAGTCTCATTTCTTCTTCATATTGTGTTGGTTGATTGAGTGAATTAGTGATTTTAGGACCCTTGAATTGTGTGATGTTGTGGATTCTCTACCTGCCATGGACTCTTGTATCATGTTTTGAGTTTAACAGGTGCTCGAAAATGTGCTTCAAAATAACGTCTCCCGTGTGAATAGGGCGAAAGTGTGTAAGGGGAGACAGGAATTCATTCCCAATTTCCACCTACTACCTCCAGCCCCCTTACATGTCTTTCTCCCGCACGAGGCTCGAGACATCCGATCCTGGCATGGCCGGTAAGAGCAGGTTGGGACCCTTGAAAGAAAAAAAAAAGAAAAAAAAATAACAAAAAACAAGCAAAACAGAAAGAAAAGGGGTTCCAACCATCTTCAAGAAGAAAATAGAGCACCTTGAAAAATGTGAGTCCATGATCCTTTGTTTTTGAGAATCTCTTCATCCACAATTCATTTGTCCTCTGTTCACTGTTTGCCATGATGCTGACTCGATACTAGTGCTCTCGCCGAAGAAGCTATGAGATGACTTATGCGTCGGTTGACCTCGTAAGCTGCTAAATGATCTAGGAAGTCCTCTACCTACGATCTGGGTTGTTTGTTGCTATAGAGGTCTGGAGAGTTGCATTGGTTTGAGTTAGGTTTGCTTGTGGACAAGCAAACGGTTAAGTGTGGGGGAGTTTGATAGACCGTTAATTACACATGTTTTCACCCCTGTTCTTACACCGTTTGAGATGTGGTTTCTCGTGTTTTAGACCGATTTCACGCTAGGTTGTGCTTGTTTGTGATATTTCAGGTCCTGGCAAGTGAATGAAGGTTTAGGAGCGAGTTCGGGGTCGATTGGGCGAAGATCGGGCGCGAGACAAGTCACAAAGGAGGTCACACGGGCACACCCACAACTCACACGGCCGTGCAAGTGACCACTTTGGCCGTGTGAGATTGTGCGAGAGCAAACATGGCTTGCCCTGATGTTCACACGGCCGTGTGAATGAGTGGTTTGGCCGTGCGAGTTTCGCCGAGAGCAAACACGGGCAGATGGAAATCTCACACGGCCGTGCGACCCTGGCCGTGTGAGAAGCCTGAAGATCGAACTAATTGGAACGCAGCATTTTAACTCACACGGGCAACTGGGTAAGCCACACGGCCGTGCCACCCTGGCCGTGTGAGTCGGGATTTTCTACTTTTAAGCAGATTTTCAGCCACAAGTCGAGGGGATTCGAGTTTTAGAGAGAGAGAAAGCGGCTAACAAGAGTCTCCAAGCGCCCTAGCTTGATCTTCAACACCATTGGAGGCCAGTTTGAGCTTGGAGAAGTGCCGATCAACGTCCAGGAGCAGGAATCCATCCTTCACAGTATGAATTCTGCGTCTGATTCTGCTTTTGCTTCTTTCTCCATGGAGTAGTTCTCCCATTTATCTGGGTATGGAGAACCCTAGATTTGTATGTTAGGCTTTGATTGTATGAACCCAAGTACTGATTCTATGATTGATTATATTCGATTGAGGTTCGAATGATTGAATGACTTGAATCCTGATCAAATTCCTGTTGTTTCTGCTTTAACCTAGAATGAGAATATCTGCCTAGGTTGATAGAGCATCCTTGATTGAAGGTAGGGAGTTGGTGACTTTAGTCGAGGAGCCAACTCACTATTCTGTACCGGATTTACTCCGGTAGTGGAGGTTTTGTTTGTTAAGGCCTCAATCTGTTTACTCCGGTGGAGGTTAGTCGCCCGCTAGAGACTCATATTGAGAGGGTCTGAAGACCTTTAGTCGAGACTTCAGGCTGTTTAAGAACCTTCCGCAGTATAACTATCATAGAAACTGAACTTGGTAATTACAATCCGGCTTAACTGCAGTCTAGGGGGAACCATATCTGGGTGACCTCTCTTAACTTGAATACAACCGTTTGTTTGCTTTGTTTGTTTGGTAGTTTAGACTTGCATTCCAGTTTCATTGCTAGATAACAAGAATTCACTAAGTAGTCATCAAATCTAGGACCCGAGTTGATAATTAAACCTAAACCCGCTATACTACGCTTTAGGAAGTGGTTTCACTTGGCCAATTCCTAGGGTGACAGTAGAAGTGAGTCATACACGCACCTAGTTTGGTGGATGGTGGGTGGATTGCGGGTCACTCGATCATATTTTCACATGACAAAAAGTTGTTTCTTGTTTATACTATCGAATAGTCATCATATTTCTAAACCCCACTACACATTGACTATCATAAAAGTCGTTTGGATGAATTAATTGTCAATGTGGTATTTGTAGAGTCGAATAACTCATTAATTGTTCATGTGGTATTTCGATGTTATTTTAGTGATAATTGGATTAAAGTATCTCGTTTGGTAGAACCATACACATGTGGTATTTGGCATGTGGTATTTGTAAAGAAAATTTTGTTGCAAATACTTCACGATTCACATGAGACAAAGTGGGAAATGTATAAATTGCTATAGTCTTACTAATTTGCGAGTAAATTATTCTAAAATGTTAGTTGAATTGTTTAATGGCTAGTTGACAAATTGGGTTTGCGGATTAACCCACAACCCAACCACACTCATCCGCCAACCACCAAACCCAATCCGAAGAAGAAAGCGGGTGGATAGCGAGTCATAATTATACCAACTCATTATTGAGCGGGTGGGTCAATTTGAAACCAAAATCCACCCAACCCGCTCATTGTCCACCCCTGCTCGCTAGTATTCAACACGCTTTTATAAGTCAGTCTAGAGAATCAACGGATTGACTGAATATGACATAGATAAAAAAAAGACCACAAAAATATGGAACATATAGGGTGCTAATTAATACACTATGTCTTAGCACTATGTTAACATTACCTAACATGGGTGTTATAGTAACTACAACTCATTAAAGCAATTATCGTCAAGCGACCATTACCGCCCCATCGATCTGAACAATGTCAACCCATTTCCTCTCTTCATTTCTCTCCAAAATGATTTTTCTCCTCCTTTCATGCGATTCCTCTCCTCGTGTAGCATCAATCAGTTATCACTAGAGGGTATATGTAGAAATCTAATGATAAAATCCTAGGAGGCCCTAAGGTCGTAATCTACGAGGTCTTCTAATGCATAGTTACTCACACCAAACCATCCAAGACTCACACAAAAATTATAGAGAAACATTTAGGGATTTTCATCTAACTAACATGTAAGGAATAGTAAAGTTGTTTAGGTAGCTTTAAATTTAAAGATGCATAAAAGTAAAGATACGTTATTGTAGAAGAAGTCAAACTGGAATACTATCATGCATACTGGGGCTCATTCACAACATGCATCAATGATATTACCCTATCCCATCCACTAAGGCCACTCTCTACTCGTGCATGCGCCTCTTGCGATAGAGATTTAACTAGCTAATGTGTTCTTTCGCTTCATGCCATCACCTAATTAATGAAAAACATAGACGTTAGGATAACACATGATTAAGTGTGGGCCTCTATGATCCATAATAAAATGGTCTATAGCATCAATTATCTAATAATGAAGCATTGATACTACTAGAGGTATATATGGTTGATAATTTTAACTATACTCGTGTAACATCAATTGGGTATCAGTAGATGGTCATTTCTTGATAACCTAGATAATACTAAGCATAATGCTTATAGTAGCATACCATAGAATCATAAGCATGGACTCATTCCTAAATACAAAATTAAATCTCGACTAAAGCCCAAGTGCAAACTCTAGAAGGGTGTAATATAAGGCAAGTGATAACACCAAAATCGGTTATATTTACCCTCCATCTTAGGGTGTGTTTTGTGCCAATTCATGTGCTTAAGTGTTTGAAAATTATCAAATACATCCCTATTTTGTTCCTGTTTGATTTTGATGTGATTATAGGGTGTATTAGTCAATATGTACAAATTAGGTACAAAACAAGATCACAAGTGTAGAAAAGGGGCAAGGATCAAAGATCGTGGCCTAGAAGCCAAAGATCACGGCCGGGATCTCTAGTCGTGAAGACTCACTGAAGATCACAGCCCAGAAGCCAACATCGCGAGCGCGATCTTTAGGCCCAAGGCGCGAACTTCGCGAAGAAGGAGCCTTGGAGAAGCAGAGAGTTTCACGACCAAAGTTCAACTTCCCCGCGAGGAAGATCACGGTGACAACTCAATGATCGCCACTGAAAAGTCACCCCCGTGATCTACCCTCTTTAGAAGGCCATGACAACGTCGTCTGGAGATCGCGACCTATCATCAGAAGATCCAGCCTGCGATCTCCCAGCCTCAGGCCGCGAACTTCTCCGAGCCCATAATGCCTATAAATAGAAGACCCCCTTTCCCATTTCAAGAGAGGTTATTTTGGGTGAAATTTCTAGATCTAGAGAGAGAAGATAGAGAAGCTGAATGGAGAAGGGGAGAAGGAGAAGAAGGAGGAGCTAGGTGCAAGGAGGATCTTCCCCAACTTCAAGTCTTCTTCTATTTCTACCATGTATCTTCTTCCCTCCTTTATGGAGTAGCCTCTAAGATACTAGGGGTTCTAAACCCCAAACCCTAGTTTTAGGGTTTATTATGTATGTATGGATATTTTAGGGTTTGAATGAATGTGTTTGTCTAGTAAATTCTTAATGCCACTCTTCTCTAAATGATGACGCTTGGGCAACTGGCCCCAATCTTCCATCTTTCCTACTTTATGATACACGCTGGGTACGAAGTTCTAGGGTTACACGGGTATGCGCCATTTGGCGAGTTTAGGTTAGATGAGAATGTGGGCCTATAGTGGTCGAGGCGATCGAACCCCTTCTATAGGTAGCCTTCTGGGATGAAACCTTGATTGGACGATGTATATTGTCCATGGAAATTAGCCATAAGCTTCATTCCCCAGATACGATAACCTTCATCGAGGTGACTAAAACATGGATTTAGGGGAGTGATAACGATGTAATTGCACGTATTTGCACCCCTAGTTCTTATCCGTTTGAGGGGCATAGTCGTGTATTTTTGGCCTATTTTACGCCGGGTTGTGCTACTTTGTCATATTTTAGGTCACAGGCGTCAAAGGAAAGGCTAAGCACGAGTTTCAGGGCATTCGGAAGTCATTCGGTCGAGCTGGAGCCAAAACAAGGGCACACCTAAATCAGAACACGGCCGTGTTCCTAGACCGTGCTTTTACTGCCAAGACTTGATCTGAGTTTGGCAAACACTAGCCAAAACACGGGCAAGGCTGAGACAGAACACGACCGTGTCCACCAAAAGCACGGCCGTGTTTCTCCCAACAGGCTGGCCGTGTAATTAACCCTTGGCAAAGCACGGGCGGGCTGGAGCAAAGCACGGCCGTGCCCTCGATCGTGTTTTGCCCAGTGATGCCCTTTTAAGCAGATTTCAGCCAAAAGAGAGGGGGATTCGAGTTTTAGAGAGACAGAGCAATTCCTAGAGAGAGAAAGCGACGAACAAGAGTTCCCAAGTGCCTTAGCTTGATCTTCATCACCATTGGAGGCCAGTTTGAGCTTGGAGAAGTGCCGATCAACGTCCGGGAGCAGGAATCCATCCTTCACAGTATGAATTCCGCGTCTGATTCTGCTTTTGCTTCTTTCTCCATGGAGTAGTTCTCCCATTCATCTGGGTATGGAGAACCCTAGATTTGTATGTTAGGTTTGATTGTATGAACCCAAGTACTGATTTTATGATTTGATTATATTCAATTGAGGTTTGAATGATTGAATGGCATGAATCCTGATCAAATTCCTGTTGTTTCTGCTTTTACCTAGAATGAGAATATCTGCCTAGGTTGATAGAGCATCCTTGATTGAAGGTAGGGAGTTGGTGACTTTAGTCGAGGAGCCAACTCACTATTCTGTACAGAATTCACTTCGGTAGTGGAGGTTTTGTTGTTAGGGCCTCAATCTGTTTACTCTGGTGGAGGTTAGTCGCCCGCTAGAGACTCAGATTGAGAGGGTCTGAAGACCTTTAGTCGAGACTTCAGGCTGTTTAAGAACCTTCCGCAGTATAACTATCATAGAAACTGAACTTGGTAATTGCAATCCGGCTTAACTGCAGTCTAGGGGGAACCATATCCGGGTGACCTCTCTTAACCTGAAAACAACCGTTTACTTGCTTTGTTTGTTTGTTAGTTTAGACTTGCATTAAAGTTTCATTGCTAGATAACAAGAATTCACTGAGTAGTCATCAAATCTAGGACCCGGGTTGACATTAAAACCCAAACCCGCTATACTACGCTTTAGGAAGTGGTTACACTTGGCCAATTTCTAGAGTGACAGTAGAAGTGAGTCAGGGAGGCGTACTCGGAGGCGTGTGGATAACGACGAAGGCCCACGGAAAAGAGCTCACTCACCACATTCGATAACCCTAAGTATCTATACATGCATAGTATCCCTAATCTAGGGGGAGGATTAGTTCCCTGAAGTAACTGCTTTTAGCTTTGATCAACCTCTAGACCAGTGTTTCCTCATATCCTCCACTCAAAACCTCAAAAACCGATTACCTAATTAACAACAAGGTTGGAAGTAGGCTAGGGTACCAGGATTCGAGTAGAATACGACCTTGATTACCACTATATGGCAATGTCATCCTAGGTTAATTTGGCTTAGGATGGGATAGCTGTTGATATGTGCAAACCATTTACAATAACATGCATGGATTTAAGTGATCAACAAGAGTTTTAATTATCAAACCGAGGCGGTCCATGTACTCCTACTTCAATCGTTTAAATTATTATTATCTAGAATATTGTTTTGATTTAAAAGCTAAGGAATTATAGTTGAAAGCAAGCAATGAAAGTAAAATAACGTGGTTTCAGTGTGAGAAGGCTTCATCCGAGTATTGCTCCCTCTAGCTTATATCAAGGTTAACCGAATGGAATGCTAGTGCGGAAAGGTGTGTTCATAAATCGTGCGGAGGTTTCAACTACTGGAGAAACCTCACTCTCTTAAACAATTAATCAATGAATGTCGAATTAAGCTAGGAAGCGCTCTCTTGACTGATCGACTTAGGTTTGCTAAGATCACTCCCTCAAAAACTAATCCAGACGGCAAAGTAGTAACCAATCATGGTAGGTTCATGGCATTAAATCAATATTTGAGGCTTGCCTTCGATTGCCATAGATGGGGTTACCAAATTGGTGAAGAAACCTAGCTTCTTTAGGACCAAAAGGGGGTTCCTCCAACTAGGTCAATTTGACCTAACTTTGAGATATGAAGAACAACACTCAAGAATCATTAAAATTACCTCAAACATTGTATTAAACATAAAACCACACATATAGCATTATGTTCATACAAACTATCACATTTCTAGGCTAGGTTTCACAACACCTTGGAGAACTACTCCATGACTAAGAAGAGGAATACAACAAAGAAGGAGAGAAAATCATGGCCAATTGCTTCTCTTCACCCTTAGTTTCTTGAATTGCCTCTTTGGAGAAGAAATCTCCACTCTTCAAGCCTTGGGTAGGATAAGAACTCCTTCTTTCTAGTTTGTTTCGTGACTTTCTCTCTCTAGCTCAAGAAGAAGAAGCCAATCTCACTCTAGAAGTCCCTTTTTTGTTTCAGCGCTCTTCCTTTTATACTTTAGCTAGGTGATTGTCACGGTCAAATTTCGCGGTTGTGATCTCGAAGACTTGCCAGTGATCTCGAGAAAAAATGCGTTGTTTCATTTAGGGACTTCACAGCTTGGGTGGAATCGTCACGGTCTGATTCCCGTGATCTACGACTTGCTCATGAGGCATGCAAAAGCTCCAGGATCCCATCGATCTTCAAGGTCTGGGCCCAATTGTCACGGTCTCTCGCCCGTGATAAAGATCCTCTGGTCGTGACCTCTGCCTTTTGTTCATTTCGCTCCATTTTTGCCCTCTTTCGTTCAAATTTTGAGGTCAATTTCACCTTGTAAGACCTAAAACATGCTAAAAACATGCACAACCTAGCATAAAATTGAACCTCGGGGCGATGTAAACGGCTCAAATATCAGAAGAATATGTGTGTGTGGGGGCGGGGGACATGTGTAATTAAGCCTGAATCAAACTCCCCCACACTTGGACGCTTGCTTGTCCTCAAGCAAACAATCCCAATCAAGGTAATAATTCAACTTAAACATAATAACTTGGCTACATGTCAAAGGCCACAAAGTGGATGGATCTCACTGCCTATTTGGCACCGACATATGGACAACAACAACCAATCCTGGCAACCACCACAAATGACATTCGAATGGATTAAGAACGTGCAAACAAAAAGTTCTCACCCTATTCACAATAAAAAAAAACATATCCTGTAATGACGACTCACCAACCACATTTATCCATGCATAAAGATCAGGCCATAGGAACAAACAAATGAGCAAACTAAGTCCTCACCGTGGTATGATATGAACAAGATAAAATGAATGAATCACTCACTTTCGACTAGTGGGGTTAGGACCATTTTGATGGAAAAAAATGTGAATACTCAACACTCAGCCCTATCGTCTCTTCACCGTGACAGTAACCTCTAAATGCTAGAGCTCACGAGATGGGTGTCATCACTAGCTTGTCTGGAGATCTTAAACATGGGTTCCGATGATTAGCTAGGGTCTTGGACACGAGGAAAGACTTTTTGGGTGGTGGTACATAAAGAATGAGGTTCCACAATTCACCTAGAGCCTATCACATCAACACAAAACCACTCACACAACCAATGGCACACTTTGCTACACCTGCTATCCAATTTTGTGACATTCCACCAACAAATTCAAGGTCTCTGTCACATTATCACGATCTGAAGACCATGATAATATGATTAATACGGTGACAATCATAAAGACATGGCAAATCCACAATTCTCAAGACTCAATCTATTCAACTGTGCCTCAAACTCAATCACGACTCATTCAAGCATTCAAACACATAAACCGTGGCACGGTAATGAGTTCAAACTCACCACGTGACTCAAACACTCAAACGAAAAGAGAGAAAAAAGAAATATGAACTGACGTTCAGTTGCCTCCGAACAAGTGCTTGTTTGCGAGCATGAAGCCTCCAAGAAGGGTGGCCCTCTTATCCCTGTGGAATTGGCTTTGCCTTGCCCTTCTCCTTCCTTCGGGCTAAGACATGGTTCATTTCTCCCGCCGTGCCTTCTTTTGCTTTGCTTCGCACTTAGTATACGTCTTAGGGGCCTACTTCACATCATCACAAGAAAGAGGAGTACTAGTAGGGTTTGCCTTGAAAGGCTCACCTCCACTTACATTATACACACCATTCGACTCTATCCCTTTTACATTTTCATGGTTAACCTTTGTATCAATCAAAAACTGATTTACTCATCACCATCTCTCAAGATTAATGTGCCCTCATTAACATCGATTAAAGCCTTGGTGGTGGCAAGGAAGAGGCATCCTAGGATAAGGGGCATATCCGCATCTTCGCTAATATCAAAGATAATGAAATCCGTCGAATAATAGAAAGTGTCCACCTGTACTAAGACGTCCTCCACAATGCCTCTAGGACTAATCACATAACAGTCAACCAAAGTAACACTAAACCCCATGGGTTTCAATTCACCTAGGTCTAATTCTTATAAAGCTTATATGGCATCAATGTAGTCAAAATTGGGATTTGATCGTAAAATCATATGATTTTTTTTATTTTACTTAGGGATTCCGATCCTGATTTTACTATAAATCTGTAGACCTTAAAATCGTTAAAAATCGGGATTAAAATTGTTAAAATCGTAAAATCGTACCAAAATCGGGATTTTGATCGTATGAGAACAAAATAGGTGGTTTGAGCCAATTTTAAAAGAAGCATAACTGTTTCAGCGGAAAGGACAATGACGGGAATCTTCTCAAATATTTTTCTATTAGATTTTTAAAAATAATAAAAATAACCAAATTAGAGCTCGGTTAATCCCTTTTCCTTCGTTCCATTTAACTTACTGGTAAAACAATTGTACTAATGTTGGAAGTATGTAAAAATTAAAATCATTATTAACTAATTAATTTATTAATGAATATATTTATACCAAGCCACTAGCATTACTTATTTTATTGGAGTTTAATACTTTTTGGTTTTAAATCATACTTAGTAGAAGATGTCAGAATATTATTTTGAGTTAAACTACCTAGACACAACATGAAAAAAAAGAGTCAAACCCCATGAGCTCTATCCCTTTATCATGAATTATTTGACTTACGCATTAAATAACAATTAAAATAGTAATTTTGAATCATTAATCTTTGGAATTATCTTCTGTAAAAAAATATTAAGAATTATCATTTTAAATGTTATGTGTCTTTGTGTTATTAATGATTTACCTTACTAATATTCTTATATGTTATCTTCTATATGGTACTTAAAATCCTACGAATTTATGATCGATTTTACGATTCCGATTTTACCCCAGTTTTCGATTTTAGGTAAAATTCCGATTTTAACTGCTTTGTATGGCATGACATTGAAGTTTGCTCCTAAACCCGTCAAGGATTTCTCTATATGACATGCTCCAATGCAAAGGGGGAAAGTGAAGCTACTTGGATCTTATTGCTTCTTGGGCAACTTGTTTTGGATGAATCTCGAGCACTCTTCGCCCAAAGTGACCAAGGCGATGTCTTCAAACTTACGCTTCTTTGTAAGAAGTCCCTAGAGGAACTTCGCGTACCTCAGAATATACGACATTGATTCCAGGAAAGGAATTGTGACATTGAACTTCTTGAGCATTTCCATAAACATGCCACACTCCACATCCAAATGGTCCTTGTGCACTCTTGTAGGGAAAGGGAGAAGAGGCTTGTACTCAGCCACTAGGGGTGGCGTCGGCGGTGCCTTCTTAGACTCTTCACTCTCTCCTTCTGAGAGTTCTTATTCATTGACCACTGGAGGGGCTTCCTATTCTTCATTTACGTCCTTAGTCGCAACATCTGGAGTTACCTTCCTGCTCCTCAAAAGAATAGCATTCACCCCGACATTTTGGTCCTTAAGGTTGGCAACGGTTTGGGAAGGCTAAGTTACTATAGGTCTCTCAGTGAGGATCCTGGCAAGATTGCCGATTTGAGTCTCCAAGTTTTGAAGGCTTGCTTGATGATTTCTTAAACCCGCCTCAATCGAAGTGAAATTGTGTGTTGTGACTTCCATGAATTGTTCAATATTCTCGAGCATTTGAGAACTTGTACGCACAAAGGTGGGAATAGGTATTCAAGCTTTGAAAACTTATCGGGTTATGGTTGTTGTTGGAAGCCTTGTCCTCCTTGTGGTTGGAATTGTTGCTGAAAGTTCGAGCCTTGAAATTGAGGCCTTTGTTGAATGAAAGGAGGCCTCGGTTGATAGTTCCCTATTGGTCCTTGAAAACGGGTGGCCTTGGATTGGTTGGTGAAGACCATGCAAAGTTGGGATAATTGCGCCAACTCGGATTGTAGGTGTTGCTATAGGGGTTTTTGTTGTTGTTGACTCCCTTAGAATTAGCAATGAAGTTTGTCGCAACAGTCTCTCGGGCCGGGTCGCGTTCACTTTTGGAGTTGCCATCAATCTTAGTTGGAGTTGATCGAACACTCTTCGGTTAGCTCTAACCTTAGGGTCAGAACCGAGACTTGGTCTACGAATTAGAGATCTAGGTTCGGGAATACGGTTACGTGTGATGAAGTGAAATCACAACCCACAACGCCCAAAATTGGTACTAATTAAGTCGATAAGTTTTATATATGTCAAGATTATTTTAAATTTATTGTGTATTTTTGAGATCCCAGTGGATCATTAATATATTTCTAATTTATTAATTATGATTTAACTAAACGTCCACTCTAGTGATAAATTTAATTAGGTGTTTTTAAGGCCCCACCGGACCACTAAAATTATATCGTATTAGCTTATGATTTAATTATACGCCCACTGACATACAATTTAAAGATAAAATTAATTGGTTAGTTGGATTCGAACCTTATCGGTTGCCTACGTACCTGTAATATGATATCAAAGTCCACGTAGTTTGTTAAAACTTTGATGTTTTAGTTATAACCACGTTGTACTGATCGTGATTATCAAACAAATGATTTTATTAGAGAAATATATTGACTCGTCCCGAATACCACAATAAAAATCTCAATCAAGGCCCAGGTATAAACCTTAACCCGATGCAATATAGGGCAAGTATGTTTTAAAAGTCAAACCCGGGCCGGTCATGTACTGACTCACTCCTACTGTCACTCTAGAAAATGGCCAAGTGAAACCACTTCCTAAAGCGTAGTATAGCGGGTTTGGGTTTTAATGTCAACCCGGGTCCTAGATGTGATGACTACTCAGTGAATTCGTATTATCTAGCAGTGAAACTTTAGTGGAGGTTTAAACTAACAAACAAGCAAAGCAACTAAACGGTTGTTTCAGGTTAAGAGAGGTCACCCGGATATGGTTCCCCCTAGACTGCAGTTAAGCCGGATTGTAATTTACCAAGTTCAGTTTCTATGAAAGTTATACCGCGGAAGGTTCTTAAACAGTCTGAAGTCTAGACTAAAGGTCTCCGGACCCTCTCAATCTGAGTCTCTAGCGGGCGACTAACCTCCACCGGAGTAAACATATTGAGGCCCTAACGAACAAAACCTCCACTACCAAAGTGAATTCGGTACAGAATAGTGAGTTGGCTCCTCGACTAAAGTCACCAACTCCCTACCTTCAATCAAGGATGCTCTATCAACCTAGGCAGATATTCTCATTCTAGGTTAAAGCAGAAACAACAGGAATTTGATCAGGATTCAACTCATTCAATCATTCAAGCCTCAATTGAACATAATCAAATCATAGAATCTGTACTTGGGTTCATACAATCAAACCTAACATACAAATCTAGGGTTCTCCATACCCAGATGAATGGGAGAACTACTCCATAGAGAAAGAAGCAAAAGCAGATTCAGACGCGGAAATCATACTATGAAGGATGGATTTCTGCTCCTGGTTGTCGATCGGCACTTCTCCAAGCTCAAGCCGGGCTCCAATGGTGATGAAGATCAAGCTAGGGCACTTGGGAACTCTTGTTTGTCGCTTTCTCTCTCTAGGAATCGCTATGTCTCTCTAAAACTCGAATCGCCCTCTCTTTTGGCTGAAATCTGCTTAAAAGGGCATCACTGGGCAAAACACGGTCGAGGGCACGGCCGTGTTTTGCTTCAGCCCACCCGTGTTTTGCCAAGGGCTAATTACACGGCCAGACTGTTGGGGAAAACACGGGCGTGCTTTTGGTGTACACGGCCGTGTTTTTCCTCAACCCTGCCCGTGTTTTGAGCTCGTGTTTTTCTACCCCATATCAAGTCTCGGCAGTAAAAGCACGGCCTAGGAACACGACCGTGTTCTGCTTTAGGTGTGCCCGTGTTTGGCTCTAGCTCCACCGAATGACTTCCGAATGCCCCGAAACTCGTGCTTAGCCTTTCCTTTGACGCCTGGGACCTGAAATATGACAAAATAGCACAACCCGGCGTAAAATAGGCCAAAAATACACGACTATGCCCCTCAAACGGATAAGAACTAGGGGCGCAAATATGTGCAATTACATCGTTATCAAATTCCCCCACACTTAACCGTTTGCTTGTCCCCAAGCAAACCAAGTCAGACATAAGGTAAGCTCAAAACAGGGCATGTCATATCGGCACAAAACATGTGGATCATACTGGCTTTCGATCATTAACACATGGACAACCTCAATGACAACCTAGACAACCACCACAGATGACATTCGAATGCAGTAAAATCGAGCAAAGGAAGAATCTCCCTTCTGTTCACGAACCAACATAGACTTGACTCAACCACTTACTCAAAACAGTCACTTCATGCACAAAGCTCAAGATATCAGAATTAAGACCGAGCAATCTAGGTCCTCACCGGGATAAAGAGTATAGAGAATAAGAGAAAATGAATCGCTCACTCTCGACCAGTGGGGTCAGGACAATTTGATGCGAAAAATGTGCATGCTTAATCTCTCAATCCCTAACATCTCTTCATCATGAATGCAGCCTCTAAGTGCTATAGTTCACATATGGGGTGTCACCACTAACTAATCCGGAGGTCTTAGACACAGGTTTAGATGACTGGCTAGGGTCTTGGACATGGGGAAAAGGCTTTTTAGGTGGTGGAAGTATTCATACAGCACAAGGTTCCACATTTCCTAACCTAACAGACTCACAGTCAATCAAACCAATAACTTTCTTTCTGCTATTCTGCATTACTCAAATTCTTCAGAGCACAAGAGCGAAGGAGGTTACATAAATGCTAGTATTTCTAAGCCAGACTGCTAAGAAACACTACTAAATGGGCATTACTCAGATTTTTGGTGGTGGCTCTCTTTTGCTTTCATTTTTTTTTCTTTGTTTTTTTTTCATTATTTTTCATTTCCACCGCCTCTGCACATTTTCAAACACCTGCCCAACTTTTAAGCACTACCTCCAACCCTCACATTACGTTTAGCAGAAACAGCAGAAACATGTAAAAATCACTCTGTGGAACCTTCTAAAAGATGCAAAAGGGTGACTTTTCATTGAAGACCGAAAGAAAGGAAAACACACGGCTCAAAGGGGCTGACTAGGGGGCATGACACACCAGGACAGTCAATTTGGTCGTGGGCTAATCCTACGCCTCCATCATTTTAGCTAATGACAACGTGAATGCTGCACATCATGGAAGAGGAAACTATCGCACAAGAAAGAAACGAGCAGGCTCAAGTCTCACATGGCTACCCATATGCTCTATCTCTCGTTCTGATTCCCTGAACTAGGTGTGCCCGTGTTTTGGCTCCAGCTCCACCGAATGACTTCCGAATGCCCTGAAACTCGTGCTTAGTCTTTCCTTTGACGTCTGGGACCTGAAATATGACAAAATAGCACAACCCGGCGTAAAATAGGCCAAAAATACACGACTATCACTAAAACAAATTCAGTCTATTTGGACAAAAAAATTATTTTGTCATTTTTTGTTTGTCACAATAGGTAAGGTGATATGACAAAAATAATATATGTCATATTTGGTATAATGTGACAAAAAAATTGTTGTCATAATAATTCGTCATTTAAAGTGAGTAATATGATAAATATTTGGTGTCATAATTAATTTTTTCAAAATAGGCGTCCCACATCGGGATGTAAGAGACTCAACCGTGACAAATTTCTTGTTGTCAGAATAGTTCGTCATTTAAAGTGAGTAATGTGACAAATATTTCGTGTCACAATTAAGTTTGTCAAAATAGGCATCCCATATCGGGATGTAAGAGACACAAAAGTGACAAATTATATCGTCAGAGTAGCTTTTGTCATATTATGCCTTCATGAATTGTTTAAATGACAAAATATTTTGTCACAATAGATAGCAATAATCTCACAGCAAACTGACATAAAGACATGTTGGTCATAATATAGTGGTTTCGGGTTTGACAAAATCCATGTTTTGTCATATTATGCCTTCTCGTGATTTTATCTGTGGGCGGGAAAGGAAACTCAAATTGCCGCTCTCCTTAAAATATGTTGACTATTGTTTATAAAAAAAATCTTTTGACTATTGAAAATTTTTAAGTGCATCGCAGCCCGCCCTTTAATTTTGGGATTTGCTTTATTTTTGTTTCATTCAAAATAAAAAACCCAAAAAACTGAATCTGTTTATTCCCTCGTAAAAAATGCTGCAATTTAAAATAAAATTGCATTAAAATAATTTCTTTCTCCCTCACCTTCCACTCAGCACACAGTCCAATCCCCAATTCCCCTCTCATAGTCTCACAGAATCCCTTTCTCATTTGGCCGCCCCAACTCTCTAAAACGACTTTTCTTCTTCTCAATGGATGGAAACATCTTCCTCTGATCCTATCTGTTTTCTTTTCTTCTTTTCCATATAACCAAAGGTCCATCAATCCTTCTGCCCTCACCACACAAAATCCATCTATTTCTCAATTCCTTCCCGTATACCCTTCTTCCGCTTCTCCTCTTTCACGATTTGACGATGATGAGCCAGAGTCGACCGCCTCTTCTCTTTGGACTATCAAGCAAGGCGACGAGCCATTCTTCCATGTGGATCCACCCTTCGTCTCGGTTAAGAGGGAGAAGAATAAGAAGATAGATCGACCTCAGGCTCCTCCCTTCATGCATTCGTCTCGGTCGTTGATCCACCCTTCAGCTCGCCTTCGTGTATATGGTCGATCACCTCATATGAGACGATTGAGTGGGACTGGGGGTTATTGGTGGCGATTGGGATGGCGATGGTTGGCTCTACGCCGGTCGCCAAGGGGATGGCGATGAGACTATTGAGCTGTCTTCCCTCCATTAGCCAAATCCCAGATCTATTCTCCTTCGGTGAACTCGACGTTTAGCCATTTTGGAGCGGGATCATGAGAACTAAAAGCAATCGCGTGGTTGGTGGCAGATTCGAGAGGCTAAGGGATAGAGTGGAAGAACGCTAAGATCTACGGGTTCTTTTGTGGTTTCTTCCTCCTCTCTTTCATCCAAGATTTTGTTCTCCTTTGTATTTGGGGTATGTTCATAGTTAGGGTTTATTTTAATTCTTTTCGCCAGAGATTTCAGACAATGAGCCTAGCAGTGGGAAGTTGATTAATATGTCTTTGCTGGGGGTGGTGTGGGTAACACCAGGGGATTGGAGTTTCAGAGAGGGTTGCTGTAATCAGTGAGGTTTGCCTCATAATCCCTCATTTGAGTGTCTTTCATTCTATTTGTTTTTCTCGAAATCCACATGTTTAATGGTTTTATTTGCTGTTACCTTTAACAGATAAGTTCCTCTTTTTTTTATTAGTTGAGTTTCTCTGATTTGAGTTGGTAAATGCTTTGTTGTTAAGTTATGAAGCATTCGAGTTGAGAGGTTCCAGCAACCCAGGGGATTGATTGGATCCCAGCGAGATTGAGTGGTGGATTTTGGCAGATTAAGAGTGTTTTAAAGGAGAGGCAGATTTCAGCCATAACAGGTTTACTCTGCTTTGTTTAAGAAACATTCTCCTCACACCGAATGTGGTCAATTGAGCTGGTGAGGCAGCCTTTGCCGGGGCAAAAATGATTGGTTTTGTACTGATTTTTTGTCCTTTTTAATCTCTACAATTAATTTTGTCCAACCAGTTGCTCCATGGTGGGAAAGCAAATGCGGTTGCAGCTGGAGTTGATCAGGTGGTGTATGTGAGCAGTCCTACATCGGTTTGTTAGAGAGCTAGATCATAGCTTTCTAAATTGCATGATACCATTAGGTTCAAGTGATTGTTCTCTCTGCCTCTAAGAAAAGTTTGTTTTCTTTCCTGAAGATTTGTTTTTCTGTGTTTGTTCAATTGCGGGCTGAATCTTCTGTTTTGTTGTCATAGTTGTGGGTAATTGTGTTCTGTAAAGACAGTTTCCTTCATAGTCTTTTATGGATTTGATCTTACCATTTATTTTAGCTGATTAATTTCTTTGATTGCTTAGGTAAAACAATGGCCAGAGGTTGTTATCGAATATAGCCTAGCAGCTTGATTTATTGCCAAGAGATCGTATGCAAAGATTATGATGTATTCATAATCGTATCATGTTCATGTTCATGCTTTCTTATGTAATGTTTAGTAAGTTCATTGCCAAGAGATTCACATGCACATATTGTTCATGTATGTTCACATCCTCAAGAATCTAATGATAGTTCAACAATAACAAAGCCCATCTCAGCCTCCACATCATATATTTTCAGTTTATGTGACATCCAGGTCGCGCCTAGCTTCATAATCTGCCTATTGTGTTTCATCATGCTCAACGAACAATTATGTCAAAATAGGCAAATTATGATACAATTAATGACAAAATATATTGACATAACATCTCCGTTTGTCACATTATATCCATTGCCGGACAAACATAGCTCTTGTCATATTAGACACGAGACAAATAAGCCACATTTCCTGACAAATATATTCGTCATAATATGTAGGTATGACAAAATAATGTCATCACAATAAACATTTGTGACAAAACGTAGTCGTCACAATATAGAATTATTTACAAAATATAATCGTGTAATATGACGAACAATTCTCCCAAAATCACCAGATTATGCCAACCGGAGTGACAAAATATGTCGTAATAACATCTTTGTTTGTCACAATAGACTACCCTGAGCCTCAACTATAGTGAAAGCAAATGTGACAACCTTGTTTTAAATTTTTGTCACATATGACCTATCTTGACGGCGATAAAATGACAAACCTTTGTGACAACACCTTTTGTCGTATTATACCTAATATGACAAAATGAGTATCTAATATGACATAATTGTCTCGTCATAGTAGGCCGAATTTGTTGTAGTGTATGCCCCTCAAACGGATAAGAACTAGGGGCGCAAATATGTGCAATTACATCGTTATCATGTACCCCTACTTCGATTTGAAACATTATCTAACAATTGATTTTAGGTTGGAACTACGATTCAAAACTAAAGCGTTTGGAAAAGTAAATGGTGTGAACACTAGTTGAGAAGGCAATACCCGGGTGTTGTTCCCCCTAGCTAGTTATAAAGGTGAGTTAAACTGAATGAAAGTGCATGGTGAAGGTGGTTGCTAACCGTAGGGAAGCGCAACAAGTGAATCTGGTTCACTCTCTTGATCAATTGGCTAAGGGGATACAAGCCAAGCTACCTAGGTGAGTCTCTTAGCCAATCGGCCAAGGGACATAAGTCAAGCTACCTAGGTAACTCTCTTATCCAATCGTCGAAGGGTTGCCAAGCTTCACCCTCGAACCAAAGTCCGGACGTCTAATTCGCAATCGATACAAGGTGCTTAAACGTACTAAGAGGTGTGCCCTAATTTGCCATAGGTAGGTGACTTAATTAGGCCAAGGAAACCTAGCTTTTGAAAGCCTTTTAACAAGAAGCGAGTTTCCCTCTACCTAGGTCAAATTGGCAAAGTAGTTGGAAATGGAAAACACCACACAACATCCATGAAAGTACCTCAATACTTGTATTCAAACACAACCATACACAAATCATTTAATTCATACAAACTTTCACATGTTTCTAGCTAGGGTTCACAAACATCCAAGTAAAATAAAGGACTACTCCATGCTAGGTACAAGGAATACACAAAAGGGAGAAGAGAAAGCCATCTTGGAGATGAGTGCTTTCTTCCTTTTATGTGGAAATCAACCTTGAAGGTGAAAATTCCCAAAATCTTGAGCTTGGATGAAACCCCAGCCTACTTCCTCTTCCTTGCTCGTCACTTTCTCTCTCTATAAGTCTTGAAGAAGAAGACGTTATCTCATTAGGCTCTCTCCCCTTTTCTTCCTTCAGCTTAACTCTCTTTATATATCCAGATTGTAGGCATTTCACGATCCCAATTCACGACCGTGAACATTGGTTGGGGACCATGATCTTCAGCAAAAGTGCACCATTTTACTTATGCACTTCACGGTCCAAGGTGAGTGTTCATGGTCCAGCGAACGTGAACTAGTCAAGGTCCAGTGAGGTGAACAAAACCCTCTAGAACCATGGCACTTCACGGGCGGGGAGGCTTCTTCACGGTCTGGAAGGACTTGAACGGCTGGCTTCTAGCGTGATCTGCATGTGTCCTCTCCTTTTGGCCCATTTTTGCTCCTTTTCGTCCAACTTTCGTGCTCGGGGTTGATTTATCTATTAGGATCTGAAACATAGCAAAATAAAGCACAACCTAGCGTAAAACCAAGCTCCATTGGGTGAAATCGCTTCAAACATCTTAGAAAAAGGGGGTAAAATGTTTGCATTTTGACCCGAATCATATATATGTTTATAAAACGAATTTGTGTATTTGAAAAATAGTGGGATTGTCCTAACTTAGGGATTATTTTGTGTATAAAATTCCTTATTGCGAATATAAAATCAAACGGAGTGGGTGAAAATTAACATCACGGGCCGCTAGCTCGACTGGTTTTATTGCCAAATTAAAATCACAGTAAACCCATGTGATCGAGGGTTCGAAACTCAGATAAAACACTTTTTATCTGGTTTTCAATTTTAAAATAGAGACAAATCAAGCGCAATTTCGAAAATTTGCCCAAAAATGGTGGCAAGGCTGAGTAATATAAGGAAAACCCTAGGGTTAATTTAGTCATTTTGAGAGGAGTACTATATAAACGTCTCTTAAGACGAAAAATTACACCTTAATCCATTCTAACCCTCAACGACAAAACGGTTGTCTCTCTCTCTCTCTCTACCCTTCCATCTCTCATGCTCTCTCTCTTCTCTCTTCCTCCTCTAAGACGAGAGGAAAGAAACTCTTCCACTGAAACGTGAGTAAACACAAAATGAAACCCATCTTCCTCTCCTAAGATTCTAGAAACGACGAGAATAGAAACGAAAGGACATGCAGCAGCGATGGTGACGATAAGGCATACACCACCGGCGACTAGGAGGGAATTCTAAGGTTTGGTTTTTAGTATTTTTTCTCATTGCATGTCGGTTTTATTTTGGACTTTGTTGGGGTTGGTTTTGGATGAGGAAAGAAAAGAAAGGAAGGATCCTCCGGCGATGGAAGGTAGCTTCGTTTGTGGCAACTAGATCTGGGTAAGATTTTGCATGTATTTTATATTTGTTTTTCTGATTTAAAATTGAGATTTTGACATTTTTCTATATTTTGGTTTGTGTGAGGGGAGAAGAAACATAGGGTGACTAAGATCACCGCCGGAAAAGTTTAGTGTGATTTTGGTTGGTACTGAACCTTCTATTTTTGTTTCTGTAGGATTTGAGAGTGGACATATTTAGGGTAACTATCTCCTAAACTCAGCTTAGTGTGATTAGGGAATTTGCAAAAAATGGATTATTACTAGGGGGTGGGGTTGGAATCGGTTTGCAGATCTGTAATTTAGGAAATATGTTGTGTATGTGTTTTTGTATGCTTTTGGACTCATAACTATGCATATTAGGTTCATAGAAAACTAAGTAGTTTAAATAAAGTTGGCTCATTACTCATCGTCGCCACTGCTTGTGATGATTGACTAAACTATGGACTATAAATCACTGCTACTTCTTGTGATTTTGCCGTGGTTTAAAATCTGAAATTTATTGTGTTTGGGTGATTTTCGTTGGATCTATATTGACATCGATCATGGCTTCTAAAGAAAGAAATAAGGGTTTTGATTCTTTGAAATTTTATCTGCTTGAGTTCTACTTTAATTTGTTTATGTATATCGCAATCGGATTATCAACTATATTCTAAAGAAGGAAAATGAGAGCACAACACATATTTGAAATAGACTAGAAATTGATACGAAAAGTAAGTAAATGCTCAAATGAAAGAAACTTAATGCCAAAATGGAATCGCTATGAGCAGATCTTGTAATACTAAGTAAATAGAGTACTTAAATGTAAAGTAATTTGTAAAGTAACATTTGAATATAAATAGGCAAGTAGATAGACGATTATAACTGTACAATGATCGAGGATAAACTAGACGAAATGAGATGAAATGTTATTAAGAACATTGAAGCATAATTAGTGTGGGGAGTTTGATAACACCCAAATTGTTGTTATTTACCTTTAATATTTAGGCTTGTTTTGTGCTAATTTATGTGCATAATCGTTAGAATAGCGTCAATTGCATCCGAATTCCATTCCTATTTGATTATGATGTGATTTTAGGGTGCTTTAGACAATACATACGAATTAGGTACTAAAAGGGGGCACAAGTGTAGCAAAATGGGCAGGAAGATGATGATCACGCCCTGGAGAAGGAGATCATGGCCGAGAAAGGAGACTACGAAATCAAGGTGAAGATCATGGTCACGAATCTGAAGGCTTCGGCCACGAACTTCGTGAAGAAGCTAGCCGAGGAGAAATAGAAAGTTTCCCCTGTTTGATCACGGCCACAGTTCACCTCGAGCGCGAGGAAGTTCGCGGCCACGACTCACAGATCGCGACCTCCCCGCGTTTGAAAGCCAAAATGGTGACTGACATGGGTTTAGGGGAGGCGTACTCGTAGGCGTGTGGATAACCACAAAAGCCCACGGAAAATAGCTCATTGACCACATTTGCTAAACCCAAATTATTTAGACATTGCATGGTAGACCTAGGCTAGGGTGAGGGATAGTTCCCCCTAAGTACCTGCTTTTATCCTTATTTGTTCTCTCTACTAGTTATTTCGCTTGAATCATCCATCACAATCCCTTAAACTGATCGTCTAGATAGCAACAACGTGGGAAGTAGGCTAGGGTACCAGGACCCGAGTGAATACGACCTTGATTGCCACTATATGACAACACCATTTTAGGTTAAACTTTGCCTATGATGGGGTAGTTATTGAAACATGCTAACTATTGACAATGACTTTCACGAAATGAATCGATCGAAAGACACATCTATCCACTTTAACTAGCAAATCCTAAATTGTACGCTTAGGTAATACGATAGATTTATCAGCCAATTGTATATTCATCTTTGTGGGGGAAAGTTCTCCTACTCCTAACTTATGAAACACTTGATATGGCATAACATTGATACTAGCACCTAGATCCGCTAAGCATTTCTTGAAAAATAAATCACCAATCATCCAAAGTATAGTGAAACTCCCTAGATCTTTCTTATTTGGGGTAACTTGTTTTGAAGAATAGCCGAGCATTCCTCATTCACAAGTGTGGCAAGAGGGCAGGCAGCTAAAGATCGTGGCCTGGAAGCCCAAGATCGCGGCCGCGAATTGGAGGGTTAATGGCACGAACTTCACGAGGAAGGATCCATGGAGAAACAAAGAGTTTCCCTAGTCAAGTCACGACTAATGCACATTTTTCCCACGAGCGACAAGTGGATCGCGACCACAAAGTCAGCCCGCGATCTTCCTCTTTTAAAAGGCCATGACGACGACGTTTTGAGATCGCAGCCTCTCTCAAAAGATCCTTCCTACGATCTCCTATCCTCTGGCCTCGAACTTCTCCATCCCAGAATGCCCATAAATAGAAGACCCCTTTTCGATGAGCTGATTTTGAGAGAAAGTTTTAGAGAGAGAAAATAAAGAAGCTGAAGGAAGGAGAAGGAGCTAGAAGAGAGGGAGCATCTTCCTCAACCCAGTTATGATAGCCTAGATCGAGGTGACTATATGTGGGTTTAGGGGAGGCATACTCGGAGGCGTGTGGATAACCAAGAAAGCCCACGAAAAAGAGCTCACTCACTACATTCGATAGAGGCGTGTGGATAACAACGAAAGCCCACGGAAAAGAGTTCACTCACCACATTCGATAGCCCTAAGTATCCTACATGCATATTAACCCTAAGATAGGGCGATGATTAGTTCCCCGAAGTACCTGATTTTAGCTTTGATCGATCTCTAGTCTAGTTATTTTCTCAAAAACCGTTTGACTAATTAGTAACTAGGTGGGAAGTAGGCTAGGGTACCAGAACCCGAGTAAAATACGAACTTGATTACCACTATACGACAATCCCATCTTATGTTAAAATTGGCTTAAGATGAGGTATTTATTGACACGTGCTAACCATTCACAATAATATGCACGGATCGAAGTGATCAATGTAGCGCTCGTTTCTCGTTGTGGTTGTGTCGCAACCTTAGGGACTTCTGATTCTGATGAAATTTTTCCTTCCATTTCTTTTGCATCCTCCTTAGGTGAAATGATAGTATGCTCCCTCTCATGAATGATTATTGGATTTCCCTTCCACTTCGAAGGGTAACCAACTTGTTTTCTTCTTTAATTCTTTTGATGAGCAACAACTGTGCAAAAGCGGCAGACTTATCTTCCGATTCATAGATTTGTTTCATTCTGGTGTTGTCCCTCATCTAAGACTCGAAACTAATCTAGGACCATTCCCATGAAGCCCTGCATTACATTCATCTTGAGTAAATTCTGATCCATGAAGTGTTGGAGTTGCTTCTTGCATTCCCCTAGCTCTTCCTCGTGACTTGCATCAAGGTGGAAAACTTCTCTATCCATGCCAAGTTCTTCATTATGGGTACTTTCATTGATGACCACAAAGGATTTTCTCTATAAAATGGATTTACGGGAACATGTGAATTCCACAAAGTTCCTCCTTCCTACGATGGCATTTCGCTTCCGTTATTCCACCTTGTTGATGAGGGAGAGGTATTCCTATGGACTTGCTAAAAAAAAGTTACTAGAGATTGCTTGATCTCTAATAATTTGATTCTTTGATCAATCCTATCTTCACGGGGTGAGGTCATCCCATGTGGAGTTGGATTGGAGACCTCGACTTCCTCTTCTTTTGGTTCCTCTCTCCAATCATGTTGGTTCTCTACCATGTTTTGTAATAAGCTTAGAATATCACTCAATTCTTTATCCCTTAAGTTTTCCTTCTGTTCATAAGGATTCGCTGCTTCCAATTGTTATTGACACCCTTGAAGAAGATTTCTACCTTCCTCCAATCATCAAGTCGTCTTTCTTATTAAAGACAGGCTGCTCCGGCGGTCTAGAATTTGTGCTTTCTTTCGCCTGGAGAGGAATTCCATGACGAAGGCATTCAAAAGGTAAGGAATTAAAATGCTCCCAAGCTTCCCCAAGGGTCTCCTGATTCCGTTTCTTGAATGCATTTATGATGGCCCTCGTCTTCGCAATCTTGGAAGGGGTTATTCAGAAACTTGTTGCACAACTCATCCTATGAAGTTATATAATGGTGGAGTTGGCTAATGAACCATTTTTTTTTTGCATCCCCCCCCCCCCCCCCCCAAGTGATAATGGGAAAAGCCTGAGGCGAGTTGCTTCCCTACATGTTTCATCCACATTGATCCCATCACAAGTGAGGAACTTCTCCAAATGCCGATAATGTATCTCTCCCTTAGCCCCCAAAAATTGAAAGTCGGTCTTGATCATAAAAATCATGCTCGAGGCTAATATCAAAACCTTTACCATTAAGATTACGGTACCGGATAGGCGACTACTGATCTTTAGCCCCTGGACATGAATATGACCCCATAGTCCTCGACCTCGGTTGTGGTTGAGGCTGAGGTTGAGGTGGTGGTGGTGGTTATTGATCCACAATTGGTTGAGTTTGCAGTCTTGATGTTCTTTTAAGACCTCGAAGGGTTCTACTAATCTCAATATCCAAAGGTACTCTCCCAAGAGAGTCTTTCATTTGCATACAAATCAACTTCAAAACAAAAACTCAAACACCCATGACGTACAAAGTGGGATAAAAAAACAGAAGATAAAACTACTATATATATCAACAGAGAAGACTAAAGTAACAACTCTATGATTTTCAACTAGTTATAGAGTGTCCCTGGAAACGATGCCAAAAACTTGGTGTCACCTCGTGTGTGGGTTATTAATTCCATTACACGGCTTGTATTAACTAACCCATCTTGAGCCAAGTATAACTCAAGACGACGTTATTAATATAGTGGTTGACCAAAGTCGTATTCCATGGGTTTTGATTCCCTAGGCTAGTTCTCATTTTGTTGTTATCTAGTTGTTCGGTTTAGGGTTGTTTTGGAGGTCAAATGGTAAGTATTGGGGGAGAGAGCAAAGATAAAAACAGGTTACCACGCTCTTCCTAGATCTACGTCTATCATGCAAGTGGTTTATAATGTCGGGTTTGAGGTAATAAGGTGTGGGACTAGCTCAATGGTCATGCAATTAGCCCCCCTCCTAGCATGATTCCTTGACCTAATGTCACCTCGATCAAGTTCTAGATATTAGGGATGCGTCCTAGACCCTTTCAATAAGTTAAACCTATTTTCATACTAGCTCGACATGTCGATGGTCACACACGCATCGCTCTAGCATTACTTAGGACGAATACCCAATTGACAGGGGATGGTCACCTCATCCAGCAATTGATTCCCTAAATATTTACATCCATCTACTCCTAGTTAGGTTTTGGAGATCAAATTCATTCTAATTCATAAACTCTCACGTGGTAGGCTAGATGAAAAGAGTTGGAGATACAAGCCCATACATAATTGATCATAGATGAAACATATAATAACTAAGCAAACAAATTCCATAGAAAATTCCATCTACATTCAAAAACCTAATTCTAGGGTTTGGGGGATTAAACCTCTAGTACCTTAGAGAACTAACCCATAAAAGGTGGGGGGGGGGGGGGAGATACATATGAAGAATATGAAAAAAACTTGAGTAGAGAGAAATCTCCCTTGCTTCTTGGCTCCTCCTTCTTCTCTTATTCTCCTTCCTTCAGCTTCTCTCTCTAACTTCTCTTTCAAAGCAAGAATTTTTCCAAGTGATTCCAGCTCTCAAATGAAGGGGAACTGATCCCCTATTTATAGAGATCAGGCTGTCAGGCAAGTTTAAAGGATAGGTCGCAATCTGGAGGGTTAGAGAACTAACCCTAATTACGCCTTCCTTGATGTGGGGTTGGCATACTAACATCACGGTCGCGATCTGGCACGGTCGTGAACTTTATCGCGAGCTTGGTCAATGACTCGTCCCGAATATCACAATTAGTTCCCGCCTAAGGTCCAAGTATAAACCTTAGTAAGGTGCAATACAAGGCAAGTATGTTTAAATATCGACTCGGGTCGGTCCGTGTACCCCTACTTCAATTCGTTGAAACATTATCTAGCGAATTGGTTTTGGTTGAAAAGTTTTCTAATTAAAGTAAAGTAAGGCAAAATTAAATGGTTTTGAAAGTTCTATGTGAGAAGGATCACTCGGGTGTCTCTTCCCCCTAACTACTACCATGGCACGTGGAATCAAATTAATTGTTACGGGCAAGGTGACGGCGAACTGCTAGGAAATGCAACTATGGTCGCAGACCACACTCTCGATTGCCAAACCAAGGGATTCATTATTGGCTACTCAAGTAGCCCTCTTGGTTAAGGCAATCGATGGTTGACTTACTCTCTCACCCAACCCAATGGTTGGTCGGCTTAATCACGCTTAACCAAATTACTTAATTCAACATAGAGGCTTGCCCTACATTAACCTAGTTAGGTGGCTTAAAAAGCTCAAGGAATCCCAACCAATTAATCCTCCCTTGAAATAGGGTTTTCCCTCTAATCTAGGTTAGAATGTCCAATTGGATTACTAAGCACAAACATGCACACTCAACATGAAAAATACCTCAATCATTGAATTAACCAACACTCATAAACAACCATTCAATTCGCACAACAACTACATGGCAAATAGTTAGGGTTTCATAACACCCAAATGAAAAAGGAAACTACTCCATGCTAGAAAGGGGAAGAACACAAGAGGAAGAGGTAGAAACCATCATGGTGATGCCTCCAATCTCCTTTGAGCTTGTGTTGATCTTCTCTTGGGGAGAATCTTCCCAATTCTCGACTTGGAGCAAACCCTAGCATTATTTCTTCCTTGGTTCGTTCCTTCTCTCTCTAAAATCTAAAGAAGAAGACACTTTGTCACTCTTGGGCTCCCCCTCTCTCTTCCTTTCAGCTCACATTGTATACCAGGATCGGGCTCAGTTCACGGCCGTGAACTCTTCAACGCGTCCGTGAACAAGGAGTGTGATGTCGAAACACACCGCTTCGCCATCAGGAGTTCACGGTTTGGCCTCAATCTTCACGGTCTTGTTGACCGTGAACTTGTCTTGCATGTGTAACAACGGATTTCTCCCTGGACGCTTCGCGGTTCACGGTTTTGGGCATAATTCATGACCATAGTGGACCGTGAACTCCAATGCTAACCCGTGAACTCCTCCTGGTTCACCCTCTTTGCCCGGTCTTTGCCTCTTTTCGTCCAACTTTTGACTTCGGGGCTGGTTTCACCTGTTGGATCCTGAAACACACTAAAACGCAAAAAACCTAGTGTAAAACCACCCTTTTAGAAGTTCAAATGCTACAAACGCCCAAGGGAAACAGGGATAAAATGTGTGCAATTAGGCCCGAATCACTCCCCCACATTGAGATGTTTGCTTTTCCCCAAGCAAACCATTTCACACAAGGTAAAAAATCAACCCATCAAAGTTCTTTGGGGACAATTCAAAGGGCACAAAGTGGCGAATCTCAAATGGCTATTTGCAATTAACACAAGGACCGTTGCAAGCAATACCGACATCCACCATAAACGACATTCAAGGCTACTAGAAACAGGCAAATGAAAAGTTTTCACCTTGTTCATGAATCAATGCAAGTTTCAACAAGATCACTTACCAACCACAACAAACCATGCATAGAGTTCAAGTCCAAGGAACAAACGGATGGGCAACAAAGGTCTTCACCGGGGTATGATATGACATGCAATACAAGAATGAATCACTCACTCTCTTGACCACTAGGGTCAAGACCTTTTGGTGCAAATGTTCACAATCATTAACTCTCGGCCCTATCGTCTCAACACCACGATGACAACCTCTAAATGATAGAGGTCACAGAACGGTTGTCATCACTAGCTTGTCCGGAGGTCTTAGACACAGGTTCAAATGACTGGAGATTGTCTTGGACATGGGGGAAAAGGCTTTTTGGGTGGTGGCAAACACATCATGAGGTCCTACATCTTCACCCTAAAACCAAAGGTTCTATGGTTTCGACTAAGAACCTTCCTCACAAACAATGGCCACTATCATCGGTCAAAAACCTTGCTTCTCCCTTCCAAACTATCACCCATCATGAACTACACTTAAGCACTCTTCCTCGGTCCACTCTTGCTATCACACTTTTATTTGGTAGCTAGTGAAGGAGTTCTAAGACAATGTGGAGGTTTCAATGGCTTGTGTGCCAATAAACATCATCTAGAGCATACTCTTTTGATTCCTTGTGGCACTCTATACTTTATTTACCCCATTTTATTACCTCTTTTTTGTTTCTCTTTCTTTTGTTTCTTTTCTTTTTGATGGGGTTACTAGAGAGTTAAACATTTGTCACACTACTTTTAACGATCAATGCTCTCTTTTTAAGAAGTCACTCCAACACTACTCTTCCTTTCACTTTCGGTCCTAGCAAGAAGCGCACACAATCCTCCTATGTAGAACCTCAATGGAACTCAAAAGCGAGAGCTCTGGGACACAAGGACGACACATGTATAGACACGAAGAAAGGATGGGGTTCGTTCTATCAACACTAATAAGCTCATGTTCAAAAAGCTCCTAACACAAGAACGGCCCACAAAGTCACAAGGCTCAAAGGGGTTGACTAGTGGATAAATCATTTCGGGGCAATCAACATTTGGGCATGGAATAATCATATGCCTCCATCATACTCACTAGTGATAATTGTGATGTTACTCGCCATGGTAAGAAGGATCTAAGAACACAAGAAGAAAATGATCGGCTCAAAGCTCACATGGCTACCTAGTCACCCAACCATCTATTCCAGTTCACAAAGCACAATGCATGGCAATTGTAATCAACAAGTAATCGAGTCAAGACATCCATTCATTTAAGCACACATGAGAACTAAACCTTTTCACTATCCTAAAAAACCTCTCAGTCATCATCATAGGACATACTCTATCACATGCAACAATTCAAGGTCAATGCCAATAACCACGAGATTTTCCCACAAACCGGCCACTTTGATCATGCAAACATTGCTTGGAGCCCTCAAAATTTTCAAATTTGGACATACATCAAGGCTCCAAGCACCGATCACACTCACACAAGCATAATAGTAAACTACCCCCCACACTTAAGCTCGACATTGCCCTCAATGGGGTAAGATATAGGTAGAATGATGTTACCGCTTGGGCTTGGTGAGTGAAAGTTGGAATTGTTTCCGGGGTAGGAGATTTTGAGCTTCAAGTAGAAGACAAAAACACGCATACACAAACACAATACGACTCATTCAAGTCTAGGTTATTACACAACACAATATGATAGTAGTAGTAGGACAAACTTACTAACCTTCGTTGGGTTGCCTCTCAACAAGCGCTAAATTAACGTCACTAGCTTGACGTTGCGGATCAATCATGTCTTGGAACATGATGCCACCGAGAGTGATCAGCCACGATCTCAGGGCGAGGCATGTAGCCTCCCAACTTAAGTTCCATCAGATGGTCTTCTTGGTCAGGCATCTTTGCCTTGCCCTTGTCCTTCACCAACAGGTGGCCTCCTTGATCGGCCAACTTTGTTTTGCGCTTTTCTTTACTCTCCTTGATTTTATTCTCCAACTTAACACGCCATGCGCCCTTCTTCTTCTTACTGGTACTAGTGCCCGGAACCTTGTCTTGCTTCACATCACAGGGAACAAACACACTAGTGGGGTTTTCCTTGAGAGGCTTGCCTCCACTCATAGCCATACCATTTGGTTCCACTTCTCTCACTTCCTCACTCCTAGGCTCGGGATCAATTCCTAGGGTAATTCTCTCCTCACCATCTCTTAGAATCAAAGTTCCCTCATTTACATCGATTAATGCCTTGGCGGTGGCAAGAAATGGACGACCTAGTATGAGTGGCATATCTGAGTCCTCACTTATGTCGAGAATCACGAAATCATACGGATAGCAAAACTTGCCTAATCGCACCAACATATCCTCCACAATGCCTCTCGAGCTAATGACCGAATGGTCGGCTAAAGTGATGCTAAGCTTAGTGGTCTTAAGTTCACCTACTTCTAACTTTTTGAAAAGCTTATAGGCATCACATTAACACTGCTCCTAGATCCACCAAGATATTTTCTATATGATGGTTACCAATACCAAGAGGGATAGTAAAGCTACCTGGGACGGACCGTTTTTGGACAAGCAGTTGAGGAGGAAAACCGAACACTCCTCGCCAAGAGTCACGTTGGCGAGGCCTTCAAACTTTGATTTCTTGGTGAGGAATCCTTTGAGGTACTTTGCATATCTCGGCATATTAGCCATGACTTCAAGGAAAGGGATATTGAGATGGAGGTTTCAGAGCATTTCCATAAAACCTCCACACTCGTTTTCCAACCTCTCATTGTACATCCTCGTGGGGAAAGGAAGGGGTGGCTTATACTCAACCACCGGAGGTGGTGTCGGCGATGCCTTCCATGCCACTTTCTTCTCTCCCCTTGAGGACTCTTCCGCCCCTTCCTTCGGGTTGGAATCTTCCTTCTCACTCACTTCTTTAGCGGCAACTCCCGGAGTCACCTTTCCACTTCCCACTTGAATTGCATTCACCCCGACATGATCCTTGGGGTTCGCCACAGTTTGGGAAGGGGGGCTACCTTTGGTCTCTCGGTGAGGATCCCGACAAAATTGTCGATTTGCACCTCCAAACTTTGGAGGCTCACTTGATGGCTTCGGAGTCCCGCCTCAACCGAGGTAAACTTGGTATTCGCCACATCCATAAATTTCTCAATCTTCTCGAACTTTTGAGCACTCGTGCTCACAAAGGTGTTCACTAGGTCTTCAAGCTTGGATAGCTTGTCGGGTTGTTGTTGTTGTTGAAACCCTTGGTCACCTTATGCTTGGTATGGTTGTTGGAAGCTTGAGACTTGGACTTGAGGCCTTTGTTGGATGAAGGTTGGCTGAGGTTGATAATTGCTCGTGGGGCCTCAAAAATCCAGGGGTCTAGGATTAGTCAGTGATGGCCAAGCAAAATAGGGGTGGTCCCTCCATCTGGGATTATAAGTATTGTTACACGGGTTATTAGCCCTAGCATTTGCCACGAAGTTGTCTTGTTCCTCCGGAGTGGTTGCCTCCTTCATTTCTTGGCACTCCGCCATCTCATGGCTAGTGCTCAAACACCAATCACAAGACATCACTTGCCTCTTTCCTTGCTTCTTATCTTGAAGAATTACCTTGATCAACTTGTCAAGCTTCGTTTCAAGTGGAGCGCTTGCTCCCACACTACTCACTCCTTTATCATTACTTCTTTTCCCACTCCTCGTCAAACCCCAATCGTACCCCTTGAGGGCCATGTCTTTGAGCAATTTGGTCACTTGCGGTGGAGTCATATTCATCAATTTCCCTTGACAAAGCGAGTCAATGAGAATCTTGTCCTCTTGGATTAGTCCACTGTAGAAAGTTTCAATCCGAAACTGCTCCTCGAACCCATGGTGAGGGCATTGAAGAAAGTAATCAGAGAATCTCTCCCAAGCATTACGCAAGGTCTCGTCTTCTTCTTGCTCGAAATGGGTGATCTTCTTCCTCCACTCGCCCATCTTCGAAAGCGGGCAGTAGCGGATCATGAATTTGTTGAGAAGATCGTCCCATGTGGTGATTGACAAGGCATGCGGTTGTTTAGCCACCAGATTGCTTTCCCCGCAAATGAATAGGGGAAAAGCCTCAGTTGCAAAGCTTCAGCCGGCATGCCATTGATTTTCAAGCTCCCCGCGAGCTCCAGAAATCTCGCACATGCTCTCTTGGTGACTCGCTCGAAAGACCGTGGAACAAAGCATTGTTCTGTATCATGGTCACTAGAGCTAGCTTGATCTCAAAATTGTTGGCCGCCACGGGAGGGTATAGGATTGGTGATTGAATATCCGCTGTCCGTGGGGCCATATAGTATCCCATTGTCTTCTTGACTTCCTCTTCCGCCGCCACATTGTTTAGGTTACGAGATTGGGCGGCTCTTGCTTCTCTTTAGTTCCCCGCCATTTTTACTCCAATGTCGGGTTCACCTTGCACTTCTTCCACTTCTACTCCACCAGCACCGGGACCAAATTGTTGTCCCCTTTCTTCACTTCTCATCCTTGCCTCCGCTAGCTCCCTCTCTCGTGCTAGGAGTCGGAGAGTTCAGTTTATGTCCTCGTCACGTGGTATCACAGGGGTCGGATTGCTCCGGGTCATTCACCTCCCTACACACACTTAGAAAACAACACCAAGTCTAGCACAAGCAAAGCACACACACTTTCAAAACTGGAAATTAAAAGCTAGAGTAACACCAAACAACTTTTTCAAGATAACAATTGTTGTCCCCGACAACGGCGCCAAAAACTTGTCTCGTCCCGAATATCACAATTAATTCCCGCCTAAGGTCCAAATATAAACCTTAGTAGGGTGCAATACAGGGCAAGTAAGTTTAAATATCGACTTGGGCCGATCCGTGTACCCCTACTTCAATTGTTTGATACATTATCTAGCGAATCGGCTTTGGTTGAAAAGTTTGCTAATTAAAGTAAAGTAAGGCAAAAGTAAATGGTTTTGAAAGCTCTATGTGAGAAGGATCAGTCGATTGTTGGTTCCCCCATAACTACTACCATGGCACATGGAATCAAATTAATTGTTACGGGCAAGGTGACCGCTAACCGCTAGGAAATGCAACTATGGTCGTAGACCACACTCTCGATTGCCAACCAAGGGATGCATTATCGGCTACTCAAGTAGCCCTCTTGGTTAAGGCAATCGATGGTTTACTTACTCTCACACTCTACCCAATGGTTGGTCGACTTAATCGCGCTTAACCAAATTGCTTAATTCAACATAGAGGCTTGCCCTACATTAACCTAGTTAGGTGGCTTAAAAAGCCCAAGGAATCCCTACTCAATTGAGCCTCCCTTGAAAGGGGGTTTCCCCTCTAATCTAGGTTAGAATGACCAATTGGATTGCTAAGCACAAACATGCACAATCAACATGAAAAATATCTCAATCATTGAATTAAAACACTCATAAACAATCATTCAATTCACACAACAACTACATGGCAAATAGTTATTGTTTCACAACACCCAAATGAAAAAGAAAACTCCTCCATGCTAGAAAGGGGAAGAACACAAGAAGAAGAGGTAGAAACCATCATGGTGATGCCTCCAATCTTCTTTGAGATTGCATTGATCTTCTCTTGGGGAGAATCTTCGCAATTCTCCACTTGGAGCAAACCCTAGCCTTCTTTCTTCCTTGGTTCGTTCTTTCTCTCTCTAAAATCTGAAGAAGAAGAAGACACTTTCTCACTCTTGGGCTCTCCCCCTCTCTCTTCCTTTCAGCTCACATTATATACCAGGATCGGGCTTAGTTCACGGCCGTGAACTCTTCAACGCATCCGTGAACACGTAGCGTGATGTCGAAACGCACCGCTTTGCCATCATGAGTTCACGGTTTGGCCTCAATCTTCACGGTCTTGTTGACCGTGAACTTGTCTCACGTCAGTAACTGCGGATTTCTCTTTGTATGCATCGCGGTTCACGATTTTGGGCATAAGTTCACGACCATAGTGGCCGTGAACTCCAATGCTAACCCGTGAACTCCGCCTGGTTCACCCTCTTTGCTCGGTCTTCGCCTCTTTTCATCCAACTTTCGACTCCGGGGCTGGTTTCACCTGTTGGATCCTAAAACACACTAAAATGCACAAAACCTAGCTTAAAACCACCCTTTTAGAAGTTCAAATTCTACAAACTCCCGAGGGAAATGAGGATAAAATGTGTGTAATTAGGCCCGAATCAGTCAACGAGCATGAATCAGTCGTCGAAACTTTCTGATCCTCCCATGGTGTCTACTCCTGAAGTTCGCTCCCTTAGATCCAGAATTCGTGACCATGATCTTGGCACTGAAGTCCACGATCTCCATGCTCTGGTTCAAGCCCTCTCTTCGTGATTGTGATCTCCTTGCTCATGGTCGTGATCTCTCAATTTTGCACATAATCCTACACGTATGACCCCTTTTCGCACTTAAAATTTTCATTTAATCTAAAGCACCCTAGTATGACAATATTCTCTTTGAGGAACAAGGATTTATTTGATGACATATCAACCAATAAGACCACGAAATGACTCGAAATGACCCTAAATATGGAGGCTAAATAACACCATTTTGGGTGTTATCGGCAGTGCCTAAAAACAAACAAGAGGATCCTAATTAAATAGCAACGAGCACATATCCATAGCAGTGTTGTTGCAAATCAAAATTCCACCACTCGCTTTGTTTTCACGGGGCTCTGTTAAGTGCTAATCATGGGTAAGTAAAGAGCATAGAAAGACGACAGATACCTTTGCTGAAGCAGAACTGATAGAGTGTAGGAAATCTATCGATTATGGGTGGGAGAGAAGGAAGCGATTGATTCTTGAGAGAGTTTTTGACTTAAGTTTTCGCTAAAAAAATGTGCATATAGACGGAAATCCAAAGTTCAGCCGCGAGAAGGCCAATTGTCTCGAGAATTCTTTCTCTTTTTTTCTATATTTCAATTTGAAAATATTAAAACATTAAAAAATAAAAAGAAATGACTTATACTTAATCGACCTATTAATAAAAAGAAACTGAATGGTTTTTCATATAAGTATCAAGGTTTACATATTGACAAATATCAATTCGGTCACCTTACAAGAATTATTTTCCGACCTATTTTTTCCAGCCAAATGATATTCACCAAAATATTTGTGACAAAATTAAATTTGTCATATTAAATGTCTTTCAAGTATGTAACTTTATGGTATATAATGTGACAAAATGTATTGTGACACTCATGTTGTCACTATATAATGTCTTTCAACCAACGTCATTATGACAAGCAACTTGTGACTAAATCACTTTTGTCATATTACATACATGTTGTAACAAAATTTTATGAAAAATAAAACATTATCACGACATACTATGATATAGTGACGAATAGTCGGTTTGTCACGTTATATGATTTTGTGGCAAAACTCCAAATGTAGAAATAAAATTTTGTCACCATAGAGAATACTTGTTGTAGTGGAAGTACACTAGATAGAAAACAAACCACTCCAAAAACCAAAAATATGGTTAAAAAGTTCAAACAACAAATATCCTGGTCAAATAACCAGAACCCAGAAACCTAATGATGAATCAAGCCTAAACAGGCCAGAAACCTCACAAATCTAACAAAAAACGCTTAACAGTATATTAGAAAATTTATTACTCCTACCTGTAAAGTGTTGTTTTAGTTTGTGAATCACGACGAGGCCTGAGGTTTTCTGTCGATTGGAACTTGAGAGAAATAGATGGAGGCAAGGAAATGCTTAACGGTGGCCGGTGGTGCGGAGGTGCGAGATGCTAATCGTCCTCGTTGTTGGAAGGGAGGAAGGAAAGGAATCCCATGAAAGGAGGAGAATAATCATTTTGGAGGGGAAATGGAAAGAGGAAGTGGTTTGACACTATTTTTACCAATGAGACGATAACAACCGCTTGACAATAATTGTTGTTTATGAGTTGCAGTTACTACAATACCCCTGCTAGTTAATTTTACCATAGTGTTTTAGCAATCTACATGGTCTATCTTTTTGTGATCTTTTTGTACCTATGTCATATTCAGTCAATCAACTGGTTCTCTAGGCCAAATTATAAAAGCGTGTTGAATACTAACGAGCTTGGATAAAATTGTAATCTATACTTTTGGAGAGAACTTTCAAAATACTATGATTTTGTAATTATTTGAAAAGAAAATGAGAAAAAGGTGAAAACACGTAAAACACAAACGTGGAAACCGTTAATTTGCTCGAAACTGATCTGCCTCCATTTCCACTTTTTGCAAGTGGGCCCGCGATTTTTTCAGGTGCTCGATTGTCCCTTGTAATTCTTATGAATTATGAATAGTATTCAAAATCCTATATTTTTATTATCTAATAAATCTACATCTATCTATCTATCTATCTATCTATAATAGTAGAATGGGAAAACCACAACCCCATTTTAAATTTCATGGGCCGTGATTCTAGAAAGGCCATTTTCGTAATTATGCTCAATTTATCTTAAAACATAAAAAATATTATTATTTGGATTTGAATCGCGGTTACTTAACAAAAGAAAGAGCACTACAACCAACTAGACTTCATTATATTATTGTGATTTTTAATTAAACTCTAGAGCATAATTAGAGTTAAATTTTTTATATTTATATTTTATTTGAAGATATATATATATATACGGCGAGTTCTACGGTACCCTGGGTGAAATCCAGGGTACCGCATACCTTGAGTAAGAAAACGCTATCCAGAACTTGAATTGACTGACCTTTCGGACATGATACTATACTCTAACTCTTAATGATCAAAATCTAGGTCTTAATTATCTAAATCTGATACCCCAAGATCAATTTAATTAGAAAAAATAATCGACGGTTATGATTCGTCCAAATATAGGCAAAAAAATCAATGCACCATCTTAGGGTTTATAGTTTATGATTTAGATAATTAGGACCTAGGGTTCACTCATTAAGGGTTAGGGTATAGTATCATGCCCAAAAATCCTGCTAATTTGAGGTCTAGATAGCGTTTTCATACTCAAGGTATACGGTACCCCGGATTTCACCCGGGGTACCGTAGAAGGCACCATATATATATATATTATAAAAGATATTAGTTATGAAATCGTAACTCAAATAACATTGATTCGAACATTAAATATTAAATTGTATGTGTTATTTAGTTTAGACAAAATACATGTGCATGATCAAAATATGGAGCTTTGTGACAAATACAATCATTTTTTGTGAAAATATAACGAAATACACTGATGTGACATTTTTCTGTTAACTTGCCAACTTGCGACTTTCAACATTTTATTCTAATTAACTTAAGTGGGGGGGGGGGGGGGAGAAACAATATATTTGCCAAGAAAAAATTAAGATGGGCAATGAAATGGTCACATGACATCTACTTTCAACTCCTTTTACCTTTGTTTTTCACTTCTTCTCAATCTCTCATCGTCGATCAAAATCCAAATCTATGTCGGCTCTCATCTAGCATCACATTTTTTTTCCGTTGAATTCTAGCATCACATTGGAGTTCAATAAAACACATGAAAATAACCAGTTCTAGTAGACAACTGAATCGACACCGACGAAACATGCAACAAGTTGTACGAGCATCCTTCAATACATATTAAAATCTCAATAAATGATTAATGAACATCCTTTAACCCAAATATCATGAAATTGTATTATCCCTTCACCAGGATGTAATTTCTTCATTTTCTTATTGCAAGACTTGAGTAGAACAAAGTAGTCTGCTTCTAGTGGTTGAGATTTGGGCCTTGTGTTCTTTTTGATGAGATTATATAAGGGAATCTCAGTAGAGCTTCGAGCTAATTGAAGGAAGAGAAAGAGGGAGTGAAGAAGAGAAACGAGGGCGGTAATGAGGAAGTAGCAGTGAACTGGCCCAATCCAAATCCCACTCCTAAATAGGGTTTGAAATCTCCATACACTAGCTCTTTATAGAAAAAATAGAAAAGTATTGAGATTTGAACCATAACCCTTCAAACATACATAATGACATAATACTAAACATATATTTTGTATCTCTCTAAATATACAAAACATATGATAGTGGAGTGATAAGCAGGAAAAGTATTTTGCCTTCATAGTTATTTAGTTCTTTCTTATTTGTATAAAAGAAACATCGATATTGAGATTTGAACCATGGTATCTTCAGAAAAGAGATTGATAAGAATCATAACCAATTACACACTAAATAGATTCGGACTGGGGTGTGACCCTGCAGTTCAGTATTTCTTTCTTTAGTGTGGATAGTTATCATTGGTATTGTCGTTGAGCATTTCATGTTGTGCCTTATTTGAATGGTTGGTGCTAAGAGTGACCAATTGAGATTTTTTGTGTGACTTGGTTTATTGGATTACCGGTCGGGTCAAACTTTTGCTTATCAGGCCTAACAAGAATTGTACTTATTATTTGTACTATAAGCAATATTTTTTATATAATGCTGAAATTCATTTATAATAAAGATAATTACAAGATGGGAAAAGGAAAAGCAAAAGCAAAGGCAAAAACTTATGAGTTAGATCCCCACAAGTCCTGTTAGAACTATTGAGGTGAATGGAATCTGGTCAGAGAGTAAAGAAAAGTTGCAATCGGCCTTTGTGCATCACTTCTAGAATAGATTTAGAGAAATCAACACTAATCGGCCCTTTCCCCTCAACTACAAGTCTGGCTTAGTTTAGATAGAGGACAACTACACTCTAACAACCCCTTTCATAGAGGCAGAAATTTGGGAAGCAATCTTGGAATGTGACGGTGATAAAGCATCCAGCCCGGACGGTTTCACATTGAATTTGTACAAAAAGATCTGGAATATTATTAAGTATGATTTTATGAAGGCAATGGAGCACTTCTTTTCAATGGGCAATTTCCTAAATCTGTTGGACACTCTTTTATTTGCCTTATTCCGAAAAGGTATGTGGTGGAGGAAGTTAAGGATTTTCGAGCTATAAGCAATATTATAAAATCCTATCGCATAGACCGGGCGGATAGCATATACCAGATATCAGACCTAAATAATAGGTGGTTTTCTTGAAAGGAAGCTGTTGAACTATTCTTAAACCACAATTTTAGTACAAAATACACTACCACGAACTTTTCTGGTATAACCTCCAATACGGTTTCATAATCTCTCTATAAGTGATACTTGGTTGAAATTTCATATTTTATTAGGTAGACAAAGTCGAGTAATGAGTGAATTTATTGAACGTGAATATCTATGGGATTTAAAAAAAATTCAATTCTATAAATATTATTTGAACGTTCTTCAACTCTAACATTAAGTAATTCTTAAGCCACACAATTCGAGGGACATGGGTTGGTGCTCCTACTTTAGAGTAAAAAAAAAATGAACTTGGAGGAATTCGAAAACATTCGCGAATTAATATATTTGACTCATAGACAACAAGCAGTTGTTTCACGAGAGAGAGGCATACATATTGTTGGTGAGAGTAAGAACAAAGCCTCAGATTATAGAAGAATTATCTGTCAATCACCAGCGATCGACTAAGAATCTATAGAATTCATGCTCTTTACATATGATGTGAACTTAGTCGGATTAAGAGCTCATAGCTAGATTGGAAGAGATAGATTCAAAGAGATTATTGAGGTGACCATTGATTCAGACATTGTTTGGACTGGTACAATAATTTTTTGTATTAGAATCTTGGAATTTGGTAGATGATACTCTTTTTGTGCAAAGGAACGAAGAATTGAGGGTCGATTGTTAGACAAAAGGGGAATATGATGATAACAGTAAGACCATGGGGTGGAGTAATATGATACCATTTGGTAAAAACTTAGGGGTTCGAGGCGGGAGAGGAATATGTTTACTTTTATTATTTTATTTTATAAATAAAATTTAACATACAAAATTTATTTAGAGAATTTTATGAATAAAATTGATAACAAATTATTCGAATGAGCTATTAATATGTGATTTTCTTCTTATCTAGATGTACATAATGAATTAAGAAAATAAGAAGTGTTGTAGTATCTTGATCTGGATATATATACTTTTGTCTAAAGTTTGGTAGTATATTTGATATTAAATACAATAATATATTAATGGTTTATTAAAGTTTTCAATAGACAATTTTTCGAAAAGAGAATTTTATTAAATTTTTCTTACACTTCAGTTCCACATGTCGGTAACTTAAAATAATCCAACAAACGGACTAGAGCTACTGATCACTTAATGAAAGTAGAATGACTAAATTACTCGTTTGGTCACTCAAATTATATAAATTTTTCACGTTTGCCACCCGAATTACTTTTTTTTCTTATTCGCCACTAACTTTACAAATCATTTCACCGTTAGTCTCCATCAAACTCCGTTAACTCCGTCAGTTTTTTTATGATGTGGAAAACAGAATTGCTAACTAAACCGTTAACTTGATGACATGGTAATTTTAAAAAAATTTAAAAATAAAAACCAGAAGGAGTGGTCCCACCCTCCCTCCCTCGTCATTCAGTCCAATCTCCCCCATCCAGAACAACGCATCCTCCACCACCGCCCCGCACGCCGTCGACAACGCAGTTCCTTTACAACCTTTCCTCTCCATGAACTCGTCGAGCCAGCAGATCTGGGTCTAGTTGGACTCGAGAGTGTTGTCCAACGTCAGGTTGTTCCTCATGAAGAAAACGTGGTTTATCGCTGTCGCCCCTCCGATGGTGAAGTTGACGCCGCTCTTCGGTTCCCGGCGGTGCCCCTGTAGGGAGGGAGGAGGGAGAGGGGCTGGGAGACAAAATCGATGACGAGGCCGCCAGCGGAGTAGCGGTTGCTCAAGCTTTGCAATTAAATGGAGCCGTAGGGCGGGTTGGAGACGTGGCCGAAGAACCCGCCGCTGGCAGGCCCCACCGACGACGACCTTATGTTGCCTGTGTCGATAAAGAAGTCCCCCGAAGTCGTAAATCTTCTTGAAGGGCTGCTGTCGGGGCGGAGCAGCGGCGGAGGAGAACACCTATTCCAAAATCTTCCATAAACCCAATCCCTCATCCCGATTTCCACATCCAAAAGAACTCCAGCCCCATCACGATTTTCACCTTCGACAAAAACCCCAGTCTCCCGTTGATTTTCACCTTGGAGTTGCGACGTTGTTGGGTGAATTTGAGAAAACACAACCAATTGGAGTTCAATTTGCCAGGTTTGCCGCCGCCGCAATCAATTACCTCCTCGCAAGTGATGCCGATCCGACTAATTCGAGATTCTTGTTTGGGAGTGATAACGATATAATTGCACGAATTTGCGCCCCTAGTTCTTATCCGTTTGAGGGGCATAGTCGTGTATTTTTGGCCTATTTTACGCCGGGTTGTGCTATTTTGTCATATTTCAGGTCCCAGGCGTCAAAGGAAAGGCTAAGCACGAGTTTCGGGGCATTCGGAAGTCATTTCGGTGAGCTGGAGCCAAAACACGGGCACACCTGAAACAGAACACGGCCGTGTTCTGTGACCGTGCTTTTACTGCCGAGAGCTAATTCGAGTTTGGACCACATTGGCCAAAACACGGGCAGGGCTGAGATAGAACACGGGCGTGTTCTCCCAAAGCACGGGCGTGTTCTCCCAAAGCACGGGCGTGTTCTACCAAAGCACGGGCGTGTTCTCCCAAAGCACGGGCGTGTTCTCCCAAAGCACGGCCGTGTTTGCACCAACACAATGGCCGTGTAATTAACCCTAGCCAAAGCACGGGCGGGCTGAGGCAAAGCACGGTCGTGCCCTCGACCGTGCTTTGGCCACTGATGCCTTTTTAAGCAGATTTTCAACCAAACAGAAGGGGATTCGAGTTTTAGAGAGACAGAGCGATTCCTAGAGAGAGAAAGTGACGAACAAGAGTCTCCAAGTGCCCTAGCTTGATCTTCAACACCATTGGAGGCCAGTTTGAGCTTGGAGAAGTGTCGATCAACGTCCAGGAGCAGGAATCCATCCTTCACAGTATGAATTCCGCGTCTGATTCTGCTTTTGCTTCTTTCTCCATGGAGTAGTTCTCCCATTCATCTGGGTATGGAGAACCCTAGATTTGTATGTTAGGCTTTGATTGTATGAACCCAAGTACTGATTCTATGATTTGATTATATTCGATTGAGGTTTGAATGATTGAATGACTTGAATCCTGATCAAATTCCTGTTGTTTCTGCTTTGACCTAGAATGAGAATATCTGCCTAGGTTGATAGAGCACCCTTGATTGAAGGTAGGGAGTTGGTGACTTTAGTCGAGGAGCCAACTCACTATTCTGTACCGGATTTACTCCGGTAGTGGAGGTTTTGTTCTTAGGGCCTCAATCTGTCTACTCCGGTGGAGGTTAGTCGCCCGCTAGAGATTCAGATTGAGAGGGTCTGAAGACCTTTAGTCGAGACTTCAGGCTGTTTAAGAACCTTCCACAGTATAACTATCATAGAAACTGAACTTGGTAATTACAATCCGGCTTAACTACAGTCTAGGGGGAACCATATCCGGGTGACCTCTCTTAACCTGAATACAACAGTTTACTTGCTTTGTTAGTTTGATAGTTTAGACTTGCATTCCAGTTTCATTGCTAGATAACAAGAATTCACTGAGTAGTCATCAGATCTAGGACCCGGGTTGATAATTAAACCCAAACCCGCTATACTACGCTTTAGGAAGTGGTTTCACTTGCCCAAATCCTGGAGTGACAGTAGAGTCGAGTCAGGGAGCTTGTTTTGCGATTCTAGAACTAGTGGTGACGGGAAGCAAGTGTTTTTCCTCCAATGGTGATATTTGCAGTAGTGGATGAAAGACGGCGACTTGGAAGGTGATTGGTTTTAATTTTGTTTCTCTTTTTAGTCCTTAAAATATAAAATAATATGTTTTGGTCAATTGGGTTGGGTGAGGGTGATTAGGTGGTCAATTTGTATGACTCAGCCGTTTTGTCATTCTAGTCAGCACTTCCATTTTCCACGTCATAAAAAATCTAACGGTGTTAATGGAGAATAACGGATGGTGACGAACGGTGAAATGAATCGTAAAGTTAGTGGCTGACATGAAAGAAAACTAATTAGGGTGGCAAATGTGAAAGATTTATATAATTTGAGTGACTAAATGTGTAATTTAGCCAAAGTAGAATAGTAGATTATGTTTTTTTAGAGAGAAGAATAGTAGATTATGTTTGGGAGGACGAGTTGGACAGGTTATGTAACACCCAAACTTTGGATTTAGGTTCAAACAATAATAAATGTACGGTTGAATCGAAGGTTCGGAATAAACCGAAGCCAAACACACGTATAATATGAAATACTAAATTAGTTGACGGGAGACTCATGGGTTGCCTTTTATATTTAAAATAAGAGTTATCTTAATAATTTAAGATTATATTAGCTAAGGGGAATTAATTGGGTTTAATAATAATTATGAGAAATGTTAATAGCAATAACGGTGGCCGGTAAGGTTCTTGAGGTTGTAAAGGACTAGAAATCCTTGCACCGCTCAACGTAAGGAAATGGAAGAGAGAGAGACATGTCGGGATAAATGAGAAGGGAGGCGATGATGATGCACAAGATGGCAGACTACGGCGACGACAATGTGGGAGTGCAACCGCCAGTGTATTTCTTCTCTTCAATTAGAGGCCTCAAATAATGATGTCGACTCTGAGCCCTGAGGTTGGTGCTGAAGGTATGGATTATGAAGGAGTACTCTTTTATGTATGTACGAACCCCACTCCTGGGTAATAAGTAGGTTACGAACCCTCATCCCTGGGTTATAAGGTGGTCCTATTATGAGTTACCTCACAGCCATGTAGAGCGTGTGGTATTGTGTTTTGCATGTGAGGAAACCCATGTTATAAGTATGTTCATATTATAATTAAGTAAGTTGGTGACCGTGGTAGTGTGCTAGTTAAGTTGAGATCGGGGCCCCCTTTCATGAAATTATTTCCAAGTAAACAAAGCTTACTATACTCAGTCATTGCATGATCAAGAGCATGTGCATTATTTATGTAAGTATGTCAAGCTACTTCTTTATCAATAAAATGAATCTAGGACATAGGATTGACCCCACACCCACACTCAGAACTTATAGGATTGTCGGCAGTTCATATACTAAAGTTGACTAGACCACGACAAGGGTTTAAGGCTCTAGAGGATTTTCGGTATATGAAATTTAATTCTCCTATATATGATGGATTTAAGACTTGATGCACATTTATTAAGAATTCTTATGATTTTCTCCGCAATCTCCTGCTCAAATGCTAGTTCAAAGGGTCGGGTTGCCGTTTTGACGAGTACTTTCTTGAGCAAGTCTTTGCCCTTTTTAGGTAGGGGGGTACATCAGTAAAGTAAAGTACGCTTGCTGACCCTTAAAAGGACATCTTGTTATGAGGTATTGCGTTGGCTTTCATGCTACGCCAGGGAGCATGTTTTATCCCTTCCTCTTATTGCCCACAAGTAGACCTATAATACCAGTAGAACCCTAAACGTTAGGAACGGGCGCAGTTTAAGAGGTGAGTTTATGCAAGTTTCAAGATATTTTTATTTGAATTTCAAAGAATTTATTAAAGAAATATTTCTCGTTATTTTTTTCAAACCTTTTGATTTCAATTATGATTAACGGTTTAATAAAGGAATTTTGGTAGAAATAGTATCCGGTCGGACTACAGTGTTACATCATAAAGGTTATCCACGTCGCATCCGGTTAGTTTGGCTCGCCAACTCAAGTTGTCCGAGGTGGCACCGTATAATTTCTCTCGCCTACGAATTACGAATTTGCTTCCTCTCCTTTCCCTTTTTCCCGTCTCTCTCCTTTTCTATCATTTCTCCGGCTCTCCATCTCTCTTCTTCGCTCTCTCTCTCTCTTGCTAAAGTCTACAATTTCTTCTGCTGCCATCGCCGGGGCGCCATTCGAATTGCCGTCAGTTATCCGGATCCGCGGTATTGTTCGATTGATCAATTGCAGGAACCGGAAACTTGAAGCTTGCTGTCGGGCGGGGTTGACGAAAAATATAAAAAGCTAGGGTTTCGATGCCACTGCGGAAATGGTTGGGCCCTCGGTTCGTCCCTTGGATTAGGGTTTAGGAAAGTGGAGTGGTAGCGCTGGGTGTTTTCATAAAGGGCGGGGGTATTGATGGTACTCGAAGGTGAAAATGCAAGGCTATGCATGGACGGGAAGGTGAGGAGAGGAAAAGGGCTCGGCACATGTGGACAGATCCCGCCCCTGCCAATTCGGTTGTAGCGGGTGATGTTTCTTTGTCTTCTCCGATTCCTAATTCGTTTTACAAGGTACTCTTCCTTCTTTTCTTGGTTTCGAGAAGAAAAATGAAGTATTCTTAACTGTTCTTCCTTTCCCCAAATCGTTTTAATTCATTTCGTGTTGACAATTCTGGAAGACTTATAACGGCGTTGTCCCCTAAGTCATAAGTGAGGATTATGGGATCATGAAATAGGCTTTGGAGATTCGTTTGATTAATCTGTAAGAAAATTGGTCACTGCTGGATTCGCTAATTAGGAATTGGTTGCTTGGTGATACTCAGTATGTTAGTGCAACGTTCTGATGGAGTTTAGGTCCCCAAAAATCGTCATAGGTGGTGTTTCAGGTGGACATATTTTGAGATATGTGGCTGCGGAATAGGGATTAGGTTCCTCTTGCCTGCGGTGTTACGCTATTGAGGGATGTGGTCTTAACTGTTTGTTAATCATTTCTTCAAGAATCCAGAAGCCTGCCTTCTTGGTTTTTGGACAAGTGAACAATGATGGCCTGCAGTGAATAATGTTGGAACATGTGTTATAATCGGAGGAGTTGTATGCTCAAACTGGGGTGGTATTACGAAAATTTGACTTTTTATATGAGCAACTTTTGTTGTTGGGACATTGAAAGAGATTGATTGTGTTGTTCAGCTGGGACTAGCCGTGGAAAGTCATGATCTATCTCTGCTTATACTTGAAGTTCTGGTTATAAAGAAAACTTGTGGAGCTTGACTTTTGTGCTGTTTTCTTCCAGGACTCAATCCAGTAACAAGTGTATTTCCAAGATCAGTGTTGTATTTCATATGTTGTTTCTGATTTCTTGGACATTCTTCCATTGGCTTCCTTGTCAACTGTTCATAAATTACTCATATCACTGATTTCTGATAATTTCTTACCTTTTGTTATCCCTTCTTACATTCAGGACGGGCGAAAAATCTGTGTTGGGGACTGTGCTCTGTTCAAACCATCAGAGGAGTCGCCTCCTTTCATTGGAATAATCCGTTGTGTCAAAACCAATAAAGATAATAACCCAACTTTAGGTGTGAATTGGCTTTATCGACCGTCTGAAATAAAGCTTGGCAAAAGCATCCTATTGGACGCTGCGCCAAACGAAATATTTTACTCCTTTCACAAGGATGAAATATCTGCCGCATCGCTACTCCATCCATGTAAAATTTCCTTCCTTCCTAAAGGTGCCGAGCTTGCATCGGGGATTTCTTCATTTGTTTGCCGTCGTGTTTACGACATTCGAAACAAGTGCTTATGGTGGTTAACTGATCAAGATTATATTGATGTGAGTGCCAACTTGTATTTCTATACAATCATTTGTTCCTTTGGTCATTTATTGCTGTCCAATTGTTGATGATCTCTTATTTACAGGAACATCAAGAAGAAGTAGATCAACTATTGTATAAGACACGCTTAGAAATGCATGCAACAGTACAGTCCGGAGGGCATTCGCCAAAGCCAATGAATGGTCCAAATGCAACATCACAGTCAAAACCTGGTTCAGATAGCGTGCAGAATAGTGGTTCATCCTTTCCTTCTCAAGTTAAGGGAAGGAAAAGGGAGCGGGGAGAGCGTGGAGATCTAGGGCTAGAGACTCTCAAACGAGATCGTTCTGCAAAACTGGATGATGGGGATTCTGCTAACTCAAGAGCGGAGAACCCCTGGAAATCAGAGATTAGTAAATTGAAGGATAAAGGTGGTCTTGTGGATTTTGATGCTGTTGAGAAATTGGTGCAACTTATGCTACCTGACAGAAATGAGAAGAAGATAGATTTGGTTGGCCGGTCTGTTATGGCTGGTGTAGTAGCAGCAACAGATAAGTTTGATTGCCTTAATTGGTTTGTTCAGCTGAGAGGGTTACCAGTATTTGATGAGTGGATACAGGAGGCCCATAAAGGAAAGATTGGTGATGGTAATACTCCCAAGGATGGTGACAAATCAGTAGAAGAGTTTCTCTCTGTCTTACTTCGTGCTCTTGAAAAACTCCCTGTGGATCTCCATGCTTTACAAACATGTAACATTGGAAAGTCTGTCAATCAACTCCGTTCCCACAAGAACACAGAAATTCAGAAGAAGGCAAAGAGTTTAGTCGACACTTGGAAAAAACGTGTGGAGGCTGAAATGGATGCAAAATCTGGGTCAAACCAGGGTGTCACTTGGGCTACCAGATCGCGTCTTCCGGATGCTTCCCATGGTGGGAGCAGACATACTGGTGTGGTCTCTGAGGTGGCATTGAAGAGCTCTACTAATCAACTTTCTTGTTTAAAAGTGTTACCGGCTAAGCTTGCCCCTGGAGAGGCTATTCCTAGGTCAGCATCTGGATCTCCGGGGTCCAGTAAATTAACCCCAGTTCACGTGCCTGGGGTTGGTATTGTTAAAGACGGACAGGCTAGATATGGTGGCAGTGGTGGTGGGTCTGATGCTTCTCCAACTATGGCTAGAGATGAGAAAAGCAGCAGTTCTAGCCAGTCGCACAATAATAGTCAAACTGTTTCTGGTGACCAAACAAAAAATGTTGGATTTTCTGGGAAGGAGGACACAAGGAGCTCTGGTTCTATGACCCCAACTAGGGTTGCTACTGGTTCTTCACGGCATCGTAAGTCGAGCAATGGCTTTCTGAGCCAAGCTGGGTCTGTGGCTCAGCGGGAAACTGTGACATGTAGAAGTTCTCCATTGCAAAAAAATCCTGGTGCAGAAAAATTCTCGCAAACATGTTTGGTAAGTGATAAGTTAACTGATCTTCCAACAGCCGAGGCCAACAACCACAGAATTGTCGTTAAGTTTCCTAACAGAGGGCGCAGTCCTGCCCAAAGTGCTAGTGGTGGATCGTTCGAAGATCCTTCAGCTGTGCATAATAGATCTAGTTCTCCTACTCTTTCTGAAAAGCAGGACCAGCTTGATTGCAATTTGAAAGATAAGAACGATGCTTGCCATGTTAATGTCGGCTCAGATGTCCATACCGAGTCATGGCAGAGCAATGATTTCAAAGATGTGCTGACTGGGTCAGATGAAGGAGATGGTTCTCCTACAACCGCTCCGGATGATGAAAACAGTAGAGCAGGTGAAGATACTAAGAAACTGTCAGAAGTCTCCAAATCCATATCATTGCTGTCTAGCAATGAAAACAAGTCTGGAAAGTTACATGATGGTTCATTTAGCTCCATGAATGCTTTGATTGAAAGTTGTGTCAAGTACTCTGATGCTAGTGCATCGACGTCAGGAGCTGATGATGTTGGAATGAACCTGCTTGCTAGTGTTGCTGCAGGGGTGACGTCTAAACCTGATGCGGCTCCACAGTTTTATCCACTTGCTGATTCTATATTGCAGCCACGTCCAGGTGATACTGCTACTCGTCAGTCAGGTGATAATGTGGGTGTTATAACTGACAAGAAAGACAGTGGTGCTAATACATTAGAGACTAAGACAGAGCTTCCTCAAGAGAAAGCTCCTGATGGGCCTGAGAAAGATCCAACCTCCTGTGTTTTGGAGGCCCAACAAACTCGAGAGACGGGCAAGGAAAAGGAAGATAAAGCTACTGGAGCCTTAAGGGGATCTTTTGTTGGTGTGCCTGCTGTGAACGGCATAGAAAAGAAATTGGGCGATGGAGGCAAACAGCCATGGAAGCTAGATGCCAGTTGTACAGTCAAAACAGAAGCAACATCTGATGGTAAAGAAAGATCACTTGGCTCCTTTTCTGTGGATACTAAGCTCAATGTTACTGCCATAGAAGTTAAGACTGGTGGAGTCCGAAGTCTGTCTCCACATTCCGCCGTTGATGCTGAGGGGAAGAACAAAAAAAATAGTAATGAGCTGTGGAACTTTGGTGTACAGGCAGATCAGAAGCCACCTGCAGTAATGCATTCTGATTCTGGTAAGAGAACTAATATTCAGGTGCTAAATCCTTCTGTTGGCACACAGGAAATGGTGACCACCAAATGTCCCGAGGAAGTGAAAAAAGGAGAGGTTAATGATACTACAGGCCGAAATCCTTCCCCTGAAAAGCCAAAAACTGATCAGCTTTGTAAGATGGATGAGGTTCAGGTGAAAACTGAAATTCATGGGGCTAATGACCAGGAAAGTGGTTCTCAGGATGAATCTGGTGTACAATCAGATCGGAGAACGGGATGTAGAGGATCCAGGGATAAAGGTGCTGAAGTTGATGACGCAGAGGAAAGCTGTTCAGCTGCAGCAGATGCTTCGTTAGCTGTTACTGGCAGCCAAGAAAATGAAGCAAAAATGGTATTTGATCTAAATGAGGGACTTAACGGCGATGATGCGAAGTACATTGAGCCATCCATTGTAAAAGTTGCTAGAACTTCTTCTGCTTCTATTCCACTGATTAGTCCATTACCTTTGCAAGCTTCTCTCTCTAGTAGTCTCCCTGCTTCAATTACCGTGGCTGCTGCTGCTAAAGGTCCTTTTGTTCCACCAGAGGATTTACTGAAGAATAGAGGGGAACTTGGTTGGAGAGGATCGGCTGCAACTAGTGCTTTTCGACCTGCTGAACCAAGAAAAACTGTTGATATTTATGTAGCTGGGGCAACACCCAATGGCCCTTCTCTTGATACTTCTTCGTCTGCTAAACCCAGCCGTCCTCTCTTTGATTTTGACCTAAATGTGGCTGATGAAATGGTACTTGAAGATTTGGCTTCACGAGTTTCTGATCAGGCTACCAGCTCTGTCCCTGACCTTGTAAGTAATCATCATGTTGTGGCAAGTGATGAACCGGTGGTGGCTTCAGTATCTGTTCGAAGTTCTGGTGGACTTGATCTTGACTTGAATAAAATGGACGATGATGATGATGTTGTCGGCAATAATCACTTGCCTAGCAATGGGTGTAGGCTGGACATTCATTTCCACACAACATTCAAAATATCATCAGCAGCAGGTCTTCTCAATGCTGATGCAGGCACCCGGCGAGACTTCGACTTGAATGATGGACCTCTTGCAGAGGAGGTAGGGATTGTTGAGCCATCATCTTCATTTGTCCAGCAAATAAGGAATAACAGCATTGTATCTCAGTCAGCAATTCCTGCCCTTCGAGTCAACAATAAAGAACTGGGTAATTTTGCCTCTTGGTTTCCTCCTCAAGGGAACTATCCAGGTGTAGCAACAATTCAGCCAATGTTGGCTGATAGAGGAGGGGAACAGCAGCCATTCTCGATAGTTGCACCTCAAAGAATGGTACCTGCTGCCACAGTCAGCAATACATTTAGTCCTCCAGATGTCTACAGAAGAGGACCAGTGTTGTCATCTTCTCCTGCTGTGCCCTTTCCATCTGCTCCATTTCAGTACCCAGTTTTCAATTTTGGAAACAACTTCCCTCTACCATCAGCTGCATTTTCGGGTGGTGCTACAGCATATGTCGACTCAGCATCAGGTGGAAGACTTTGTTTTCCTGCTGTGCATTCGCAGGTGTTGGCTCCTGGTGGTGGTGGGGTTCTTCCATCACCCTATCATCCGAGGCCTGCTAATGTTGTAAGCATCCCAGATGCAAGTAGTAGTATGTCCAGTGAAAGCAGCAGTAGGAAGTGGGGAGGAAGGCAGGGACTAGACTTAAATGCAGGGCCTTTGGGTGGTCTTGATACTGCAGAAGGGAGAGATGAAACACCATCGTCATCACTTGCTGCCTCGAGGCAACAGCAGCTGTCGCTGAACTCTCATCAAACACTCGTTGAGGAGCAGCAATCTAGAATGTACCACCAGGTGTCAGGTGGCGGCATTCTGAAAAGGAAGGAACCAGATGGCGGATGGGATGGCTACAAGCACCATCCATCATGGCAATAGTGACAACAGGGGTTGCTAGAGAAGTCAGTGAGGTGCTGTTAAATACTTGCCTTTATCTTCAGCTTGAAAGTTGTCTAGCATTAGCCACTGAATCTTGTTTTTGTTTGTTTGTTTAATTGCACAGGCCCCTGTTATTTGGGCCAGCCGGGTTCGAGAGATCACCCTTTATACTTGGAATCTCGAAGAAAGAAGATGGTGAGCCTTGTGGTGAGTCTCCAACTCCAATCCTGCTGCTCCTGTGCCAATTGTTTGTTATAAAGAAAAGGAGTATCTCTTCTGCCAATTGTTTGTTATATCTCTTCCTCCTGAGGTTTCTGGGCTGCTAGTTTGGAATTTGTAGTGGGCAGCTGCATTTCCTCCCCTTGTAGATATTTTTCTAACTTGCTGGAAGCTTTCTTCTCAGTCTGTGCATGCTGCCGCCCGTGCATTCCAAACGGCGCAACGGTGCTAATCTATTATCCCGGGATTACATATTCCAAATATTGAACAACTTATAATAAGGTGCGGAAGAGTTACTACGAGATTAGAAAGCCAACCACATTATAGCACATATTGCTGCGGGCACAGTGCTAATAAATTAGTGTACAAACTGGACAAGCAAATGCAGTATCTTTTTATACGAAAACATACAGCTAGATGTAAGAAGTAAACTTAAGTCTGCATCGAATAGAGGTTTTGTGGAGGAAAATAGTGAATACATCAAGGACGGATTTGTTGATAGTTCGGCTGTAGGATTTGGCGGATATGAATTGTGATCCTCTTCTAAACGTAGTTGAACAACCTCCTGCAATTTAGAAGTGCATCACTAAATTCGTAAGGCTAATTCCAACTCTAGAATGCAAATATTGACTTCTTTAAAATGCACTTTTACCTTCTCAAAACACATTAATGCCTTCTCAAAACACATCGTTATTTCAACTCTACAAGCTTCCAAATTTGGTTTCCCACCTCCTTTTCTCAATTCATTTCAATAAACCATATTTATTTGCATTTTAAATTTTTACTAGTTAATTGGCCCGCAATTTGTTGAGGAAACTTTTCGGAATAAATTTTATAATAAAATATCAAAATCTCATTAATTAATGACCTAAACAAGGATTTTTTTAGCGAACTTGGAAAGGAGGTACAAAGTTCTATGACATTAGCACAAACTAAATTCATTATGATTGCATCCTAAAAAGATATAGATCGTGGATATGTGAAGATGAGAAAAATAAATGAGTAATTTGAATATTGAGTAACAAAAAGCAAGTTGGAACAATGTAAAATTGTTAAAAAGGCGGCATCTTAATTAATATATATGTTGAGTTGGAAGTTTCGTTATACGGGTTAATTGCAAGGTTGGTCATTGGGATTATAAAAAACGTTCATGTTTGGTCACTAAAAATATTTAATTCCATTCGTGGTCACTAAAATTAGTTAAATAGTTCAAGTTTGGCCACTCTCCGTCCAACTCCGTTAACTTTGTTTGACATGGCGGTCAACTCTTATGGTTGACCGTTAAATGTGTGACGTGGCAACTAAAAAAATAATAATAAAATAAATTTTAATATTTTAAATTTCCACCTAATCCAATCCATTTAAATCCAATCCATTTTATCCAAATCCAATTGGATTGGTGGATTCGTGGATTGGATCCATGGATCATTGGCAAATTACGGTTTAGTACCTATAATTTTTATTTTTTACATTTTGGTACCTAAAATTTAATTTTTATACGAAAAATATCATTGAAAAATTACGTTTTGGTACTTGAAAATTTTCATTATGACATTTTAGTACCTAAACTTTTTACATTTTACATATTGGTCCTTGGTTGAGGATGTCATTTGGATTCATGGATAATCCACCAATCCACTTGATCCAATCCATGAATCCACCAATCCATTAGATCCATGGATCCACCAATCCAATCCACCAATCCAATCCATTTGCCACCTCTAGTGGCTATCGACGCATTGGGGGATTGGGAGGCGACGAAGTGAAGTTATGTTCTGCGAGCAAGACGAGTGTTGGAGGACAGAGAGCATCGTGACCATCGAGCTGTGGATGCAAGCTCTTCCTCTTTTCCGGTTCAATTCGTTTAGAGGACCTAGGAAATTAAAATGTTATTTTTTAATTGTTGTGAAAATGAGGTGGAAATTTAAAAGATTAAATTTTATTTTTTAAAATATTTTTTAATTTTTACGTCACACATTTAATGGTCAACTATAAGAGTTGACTGCCATGTCAGACAAAGTTAACGGAGTTGGACGGAGAGTGACCAAACTCGAACTATTTAACTAATTTTAGTGACCACGAATGGAATTAAATATTTTTAGTGACCAAACATGAACGTTTTTTGTAAATCTAGTGACCAACCTTGCAATTAACCCTTCATTATACACTCATCATACAATATGCTCAAATCCAAGTATTAATGTTAGGAGTAGAGATGATAATTTTCAATCCAATCCACCAATCAATTAAAAATATCCACCTAATCCAATCCATTTGATTCAAATTCAATTGGATTGTATTAATGTTAGGAGTAGAGATGATAATTTTCAATCCAATCCACCAATCAATTAAAAATATCCACCTAATCCAATCCATTTGATTCAAATTCAATTGGATTGGTGGATTCATGGATTGATCCAGGGATCCAAATGACAAATTATGGTTTGGTACTTATACTTTTTATATTTTACATTTTGGTACCCAAAATTTAATTTTTTATACAAAAAATATCATTGGAAATTATATTTTGGTACCTAAACTTTTTCATCACGACATTTTAGTACCTAAACTTTTCACATTTTACATATTGGTCCAAGGTTGAGGATGTCATTTGGATTCATGGATAATCCACTAATCCACTTGATCCAAACCATGAATCCACCAATCTATTGGATCCAATCCATTTGATCCATGGATCCACCAATCCAAGGATCAATCCATTTGCCACCTCTAGTTAGGAGTTACTGTCTGGAAGTTAAATACTAAAACCTTTTGACTAGGAAAACTCTAATCGCAAATCAAAAACCAGTTTGTGAAAGGTTGATTAGAGAAGTAGAGACGCACAAAATAATTAAATCTCATATATATATGGTTGGCGAATTGAAGCTAATATGATTATGTCAACGCAAAAGCTAAGAAAGTACGATTATAAGTGGCGTTTACAATATTGTATCGCATACATTATATGGTTCGCGAATTGAAGCTAATATGATTATGTCAATGTAAAAGCTAAGGAAGTACGATTATAAGTAATTAGACCAAATTATTTGCAAAGACACGTTACTGTTCATCTAGACATAATTTACTATTCATTTAGACTCAAAATTACTGTTCACCCTCATCTGATTGGTCCATGCTCTGCGATTGGACCCGACCGCATTTTCTTATTGGTTGGTTGCCTGTGTGTGGGCCCGGGGTTTTTGTCCTCCGTTGTTTCTGTGTGTGCCGCGTTGCCCTCAGCTGGATGCTCATTTTCCCTTCGCTTTTTGTTTTATTGTTTTTCTTTCTCTACTTTTCTCAAATTATTCCCTCTGAGGCCTTCTGATAATTATTACACCTTCTCATAATTATTACGTTGTCCTTATCTCTTTGTGAAAGTATCATTTCCCCTTCCTTACGTTTCTCTCCGTGATTGAACCACCATCTGACACATGTTTTCCATGCCCTTGCTTATTCTTGGGAGAAAGCGGTGCATTGGTAACAGGAAAAATAAATGGCCACGATTGAGTTGGGAAGCGATCTTGAGATTGGGAAGAGTGATGAGTTGCTTGACAGCTTGCGTGAGTTATGAAAGAAAAGGAGGGTCAAATCAGGAGTGTATTGGGTGGAGACAAAAATATAACCCATAAGTGCATTTAGTTTCCCATTATTTTCCTCTCTTCACTCTCTTCTCTCTGCTTTTTTTTTTCACGACCCCTTAGTAGCTTGGAGCGATCGACTGGAGAAGCCGAAAGAGGAACCGGAGGAGGCACAAATCTGCATGGTATATTTTTTCTATTTTGATGATTTGATTTCTTCGCCGAGGGAAGAAAGACGGGGAGGGTGAGGGATTCGGGCCAGGTGGCGGAGCTGTGAGCTGGAAGCTTGTGTTTATAATATTGTATCGCATAATATTATTGTGTTGGTTAATATTGCACTACAGTCAGACGAACTTCTAACCGTTTGAATTGACTATAGCTTGTACAAAATTCATGTAGAAACTTTTAATCTCGTAAATATTTCTAGATTGCCCTCTTTAATACTAAATTACTAATCCCCATTATTTTGACAATATCGACTTCCAATCACCAATTATGTCTAAAATTCCTATCTGAGACCAATCTTGGAAGGAAGAGTCACAAATATTCATCAAGTAATGAACTAATGATGATGAGATAGCAAATCACGGAAGCAAGATGGTGAATTAAGAAGCGAAGGTTACTTCCCTAGCCAACAGTCGAGGATCAAGGATATTGAAAAGAATCTACTCATGCGAATTGGAGTCCCAAATTATTCAGCCCCAAGTGTCAATCGGAGGAAAACAGAGTGAAGAATGAATGTTAGATCAACGATCCGGGAGATCGGCGGCTAGGCCAAAGTTATTCGCAGGGGATTTATGGTGGACTGTAGCTCCAATTAAAAGTTGGGAGGATTAGCGATGGTAGAAAATCCGCGAGAAGATCCAACTTGGCTAGTTGCTAATGAATCGTCGGTGTGAAGGAAGTGGGGAAGAAACTGTAACAACCTGTATAACTGAAAGGGGGTATTGGGGTAATTCCATAATAAGTCTGGTCAACTGTATAAAGGGAGAAGTGGACGATGAATGGAGATATCGGAGTTCTGGTTTGCATTCTCTATTTTTTCTTCTCTGCTTTTCCTCTGTTTTCTCTGAAATTCCAATTCTCCAAATACTTCGCCTTCCATAGCTGGGTATCTTCGATCCACGTTCCTTACAGTTGGTATCAGAGCCAATATCTGGCACCAATGGCGACTCACACCACTCGTTTTTCTACGCTCGAGGACCAGGTCTCTTCGCTTCAGGATGAGCAAAAGCGATCGACGGCCGCCATTGAAGGTCTTCAAGCTACCACCACCAGTATTCAAGCTTCTCTTCAGCTTCTCTTAGATCGCACGGCGTCCTCATCGTCATCTCCACAACAACACGACAAGTCGGACCCCGGGTTCTTCCGTCCTCCTCCACGGCGGCCATCGCTGGCGGATCATCTTCCGCGTCTTGATTTTCCTTTCTTCTCCGGCACTGATCCTCACGCCTGGATTCGGAAGTGTTCCAAACTGTTCCAGATCTATTCAATTCCCGATGAGCAGAAGGTCGAACTCGTGGCGTTGTACATGCAAGGTCGCGCTAACACTTGGTATGAAGGCTGGGCTTTCCGGCGACCTTACTTGCAATGGGAGATGTTCGTCGTTGATCTATTTCATCGATTTGGGAGCACGGATCAGCTGAATGTGGTTGCCGCCTTCAATCAACTGCGGCAGACGAGCTCCGTTCTTCGTTACCAGGAAGATTTTGAGGATCTTCGCTCTCAGATGCTGCGGTTGAATCCTTCGTTGACTGATCACTATTTCATCATGAGTTTCATTGGGGGCTTGGACGATGAAATCCAACCACGAGTCCAAGTTCTTAATCCGCAATCCCTTTCTCTTGCTTTCTATCAGGCTCGCTTGGAGGAGGCGTCTATTGAGGCCCGGAAGCGCAAATCACGAGTTTCTTCTCGTTGGTCTTCGTCTTCTCCCGTTCAATCGGATCGCAAGCTTCCTGCTCCATCGTCGACTCCTGCTCCTTCTCCGGTTGATCGTGGTTCGTTTGGCAAGGGATTGTGCTACAAATGCGGCGATCGCTATTTCCATGGGCATGTCTGTCGCGCTAAGAAGCAACTGCAGTGGATGCACGCGCAAGATTCTTCATCCGATACTGACGACGCGGTGGTAGATCTTGAAGCCCCAATCACCGAGGATTCCGAAGTTTCTTTACAGGCTTTGGGCAATGGATCGTCGCCGCGGTCGCTCCAGATTCCGGCGAAAGCGGGCCGTTCGGATTTGATGGTATTGGTTGACACAGGTAGCAGCCACACCTTCCTGAGTCGGGACAAGGCGACCGAGTTAGGCTGCCGACTTGACCCAGCTCCGCCGATTCGGGTCAAGGTTGCCAACGGTGCATCCTTGGTCAGCGATTCCATCTGTACGGATTTCCAATGGCGGATGCAAGGGAAACAGTTTGGGTTTGCTGTTCGGGCTCTGGAATTGGGTTCTCTGGATCTTGTGTTGGGCCTTGATTGGTTGGAAACGATAAGCCCAATCGAGATGGACCTTAAGAAAAGGCAGATCACTTTTGATTGGGAGGGGACAAGTCTGACTTTGCAAGGCCTCCTTCCAGAGGGTCAGTGCAAGCTCATCTCGGGCAAGTCTTTCAAGCAACTCATTCGCAAAAAGGTCTCCTCTTTCACTGGCACCCTTTTTGCAATTGATGAACCTGCCACACCTTCTTCTTCTTCACCCACCCCTGAGTTTTTGTAACCCCTAATTGATCAGTATAGGGATGTCTTTGCCACCCCCTCTTCTCTGCCTCCATCTCGAGCTTTCGACCACTCTATTCCTCTTCTACCCAACACCAAACCTATAAACATCCGGCCCTATCGATTTCCCCATCATCAAAAGGCTGTGGCGGACACTATGGTCGCCGATATGCTCAAATCCGAACTTATTCATCCCAGTCATAGTCCGTATGCCTCACCAGTGTTATTGATTGGCAAGAAAGACGGTACGTGGCGGTTCTGTGTCGACTAGAGGGAGCTGAACGCCCATACCATTAAAGACAAGTTTCCAATCCCTCACATTGAGGACCTTTTCGATGAACTCCATGGGGCTCGTTTCTTCTCCAAGCTGGATCTTCGTGCAGGATATCATCAGATTCGGATGAGGCCAGAGGATCAGTTTAAAACAGCTTTCCGGACTCACCAGGGTCACTACGAATTCCGGGTAATGCCATTTGGCCTCACGAACGCTCCAGCTACTTTCCAGGCTTTGATGAATCATGTTTTCCGAGACCATCTCCGGCAGTTTATTTTGGTATTCTTCGATGATATTCTGGTATATAGCCCGTCTCAAGAACTTCACCTACAGCACGTGGAAATTGCTCTTCGTCTTCTTCGTGAGCATCAGCTATTTGCTAAGATGTCTAAATGTTCTTTCGGACAAGCACAAGTTGAGTACCTGGGACATATTATCACTGCTGAAGGTGTTTCTACTGATCGATCCAAGATTGCAGCAATGCTCGAGTGGCCCCAACCTCGTTCAGTAAAGGCCCTGCGTGGATTCCTTGGTCTTACTGGATATTACCGGAAGTTCATTCGACATTATGGAGTGATTAGTCGACCTCTTACGCAATTGTTGACCAAGAATGGGTTTGTTTGGAATCCGGAAGCGGAGGCTGCATTTACCTCCCTCAAACAAGCTATGTCTTCAGCCCTTGTACTGGCTCTCCCTAACTTTGCTCTGCCGTTTACCTTAGAGACAGATGCGTGTGGCACGGGTGTAGGTGCGGTTTTGTCACAGGAAGGTCGTCCTTTGGCCTATTTTAATAAGGCGTTGGGTACTCGGAATCAGGGCCTGAGCACTTACGAGAAGGAGTACCTTGCAGTCCTCCTGGCGGTGGATCATTGGCGCCACTACCTTGAAGGTAGAACATTCACCATCTTGACAGACCACGAAAGTCTCAAGTTTCTCTTAGGCCAAAAGGTTCATACTGCTATACAGAAAAAAGGGCTTGTCAAGTTGATGGGATTGGACTTTCAGATTCGGTATAGGAAGGGAAAGTTTAATGGGGCTGCAGATGCTCTTTCCCGCTATTTCGAGGAAGATGCTACTGATTCTGGTTGCTTGGCAATCTCCTCTGTGATTCCTGAATGGATGGTGGATATTGAGGCTTCGTATGTAGGGGATGAAGAGTTGGCTCCTCGAATAACAGATGCTGCCATCCAGTCAGGCAGGCCTCATCGTTGGTGGTTTTCCCAGGGTGTCTTACGCTACAAGGGTGCCATCGTGGTTGGTTCGACAGGAGGGTTACGGCAGAAACTTCTTCGCCTCTTCCACTCTTCTGCAGTAGGAGGACATGCTGGTGCACAAGGTACTTATCAACGGCTGAAAAGCCATTTCTACTGGCCTGGATTGAAAGCGGCAGTTCAAACATAGGTACGGGAGTGTGATGTTTGTCAACGGTGTAAGTCTGAGACTGTCGCCTCTCCGGGATTGCTTCAGCCTCTTCCAATCCCCACTCGAGCTTGACAAGACATCAGTCTTGACTTTGTAGAAGGTTTGCCTCAGGTGGTGGGTAAAGCAGCCCTGCTTGTTGTTGTTGACAGATTGACAAAATATGCCCACTTCTTTCCCTTACAGCATCCCTACACTGCTGCTCAAGTAGCACAGGTGTTCTTTGATGGCGTCTTCAAGCTTCACGGGATGCCGCAGACTATAGTCTCCGACCGTGATGTCATTTTCACTAGTTCGTATTGGACTGAGTTCTTCCGCCTTCATCGAACAGACTTGCTATACTCAACGGCGTATCACCCTCAGACCGACGGGCAAACTGAGAGGGTAAACCGCTGCTTGGAAGATTATCTCCGTTGCATGACTTTCCATCACCCGCAAGAGTGGCTTGACTGGCTTACACTGGCAGAGTGGTGTTATAACACGCATTTTCACGCCAGCACGAAGATGACGCCATTTGAAGCTTTGTATGGCTTCCCTCCTTCCTTCTTTGGCATCTCGGGGGAACCGCGTTCAATGGTGGGGGCGGTGGAAGACCGGACTCATCAGCAGCAGCTGCTGGTTAACTTGTTGCGTCACAATCTGTCTACTGCTCAGAATAGACAAAAGCAATATGCTGACAGACATAGGACATAGCGCTCCTTCAACGTGAATGATTGGGTTTACCTGCGCCTTCAGCCTTACCGCCAAAACTCAGTGATCGTCCGGCCTAACAACAAATTGGGTGCTCGCTTCTATGGTCCTTATCAGATCATCCAGAAGGTGGGTGTGGTTGCATACAAAGTTGCGTTGCCAGCGGATTCCAGGATTCATCCTGTCTTCCACGTATCTCAGCTGAAGAAGTGCCACTCCAAGTCACTGCCAACAGTCCTTCCTCTTCCTCAGGTGGATGATGCAGGTGTTCTCAAACTCTTACCAGAGCAGATTTTGGCCCGCCGTTTCGTTCAACAGGACAATCGGGCTGTTACACAAATCCTTGTCCACTGGTCTCATCAATCCCCTGAAGATGCTACATGGGAGAATTTGCAGTCCTTCCGTCAGCTTTATCCAGATTTTCCAGCTTGAGGACAAGCTGCTTCTGTAGGGAGGATGACTTTGTAACAACCTGTATAACTAAAAGGGGGTATTGGGGTAATTCCATAATAAGTCTGGTCAACTGTATAAAGGGAGAAGTGGACGATGAATGGAGATATCGAAGTTCTGGTTTGCATTCTCTATTTTTTCTTCTCTGCTTTTCCTCTGTTTTCTCTGAAATTCCAATTCTCCAAATACTTTGCCTTCCATAGCTGGGTATCTTCGATCCACGTTCCTTACAGAAACAGGATGGCTAGGTATGGTGGACTCGCCAACTTGGCCAATTGCCAAAAGATCATCGCGAGGAAGATAGGGGGAAGGAACAGGGTCCACAAAGCTTAGTGTGAACTCGCAAGTAGGGTAGTAAACCCCTTAAGCACTACTTGCGTCTTAATAATAAATAAATAAATAAAATTAATAATAAAAAAAATAAATAAATACTAACTAATAATAATATTTCACTTATAATTTTTTTTATAGTTCATTAATATTTTTTATACAAAAGTTTTATGTAATTTTTTTACAAATTCCGAGTGAAAAATGTTTCCAAAAAATGAGTCGTTAATTTATTATCGTTTTGTATAATTCATGGTTCAATAACATTTGTCTCATTTTAATCAACATGTTTGAACAACACTAGTTTTTGTTAAACATAGCATATGAAAATTACCAAGTTGAAAGAGTAAACAAAAAACATGAAAATAATAAGCGAAAAGAGTACAAACAAGGTTCCAATGCTACCCTATCCCAAAACCTCATGTCCTTTTGATTGAAGCCAACTACTCTATTTTCCGATACATATACCCAAGATTTGTACAAGGTTTCATCTTCATCTGCTCGCAAATTGGTTCCTTTAGCTCGAGATCCGTGAAAATATGAGCTTTTTATGCACGTTAAAATGTATCTGTTGCAATGTTACTTTTTAGTCACTACATGTTTTTCTCCTTTTAAACTACACAACAAACAAATCCTATAAAAACAGCCAATAAGAAAACTATGCGCTTCGCGTGCGCACGAGTTCAATTCCCCCTCCTTCAAGGTGCATTTTTGCTTTTCTCCTCCAAATTGGCTGCTAATTATTCATACTCTTTCCCCTTTCTCCAAATTCGCAACCTCATTTTGGGGTGGGCCGGAGAGAAAAAAGGGGAGGGGCTCTTTATCCATTTTTGCATCTTTGGGCAAGAGCTAAGCTAAGAGATACTTGAATAATATCCTCTGCCTATTGTCTAGTTTTCGAGAGAATGAAAGCGAAAGCATAAAAATGTCAATTATAATCATTGAAGATATGAATTTCATATAAACCAACACGTCAATAAAAACGATAATCTATAGTCAAATGTCATTTTTATAGTCGAAACACAAAGAATATTAAAATACAAAAATTAAAGTAACTAAAACTAGGGGTGGAAGTTTGGGTTGCAGGTTGTGGATAATCCACAAACCGCACCAACCCGCACCTAATGTGGGTAACCATACCCACAAGTTGTGGGTAGTAAAATAACGATTTTTGTGGTTAGTGGTTATCCACTACCCACCGCGGTTAACCCACAAAATTCACAATAACCACACTAATTATATTTATTTAGTGAATTAACTTTATAATATAATAGTATGTGAAAAGTGTGAGGATAAAAATTAAAGTAGCCACCAAATAAAAAAGACACACCTAATCACTTTTATGTAAGAATTTTTTAGTTTATAAAACACTATAATCGATAGAGTGGAGAATAATCAATTCATTAAAAGTGAACACCTTTTGTAACTTTTATCAGTATGTTTTTGCTTTTGTGTGAATAAAATACAAGATCATTTTTAATTGTCATATTTCACCCCTAGTCGGGGAAATATGAAATCACAGCTCTCTGAACACAAAAGTTGAATACCAAACTCAAAAAGAAAAAATCTTCACGTTGAGTAAGATCGATGTACAAAATTGTATCTCCAAGAACAACACACGTGTATATCACTATAGTCTAGTTACGAACAACAAATACGTTAGTGGCGACTAGAACTCTATGCTTGCAAAGATGGATTTTTGCAGGTAACCACACCCAACCCGTACAAACCCACAGTGGGTAGTGGTTACCCACTAACCACTGCGGTGCGGGTAGCATAATTATAAATTTGTGGGTGTGGGTACCAAAATGTGGGGCGGGTAACCACACCCACCCCAAACTAAAACCATCTTTAAGCTCAATCTCCTCTAGATATGATAGATAGATCGGCGATGAATCCTTTGCGACTCATCTAATTTCACTAACCCCAACCTGCGTTCCTCCGTATTTATATCGAAGTTCACAACAACGCTGGCGATTACAATTTCCCTTAGAGTTCTTCTTGTGGTTGCTCTCCATCTACCTATCCGTAGTGCTCTAAAATATTTTTGTTAACATATTTTGACGAGAGCGGATCCCATGACTAGGGGGGTCCTTAGTCCCTTGACTAAGCCCCTCCTAGCCATTAGATCTGGACACTTCAATCCAACGGTTAAAAAGTGGGAAGAGATTTTTAATTAGTGGGAGGGGTTATTTGGGTATAATGAAAAATTATGAAGTATGCAAACCAGACTTACAAACAGTACAAACAATACAAACAGTACAAACTAGAACCACAAAACATACAAACAGATTTACAAACATATGAACTGTACAAACAATACAAACCATACAAAAAGAAAAAAACAATCGGGTTGACTTTGGAAGCTCCATCCCTATATAGAGGGGCTCCCTCCCAAAGTCAACCCAGTAGTTTTTTCTTCATACAAGCATTACGAACATGGTGGACAAAAATAACAAACTAGACCGACAAAATATACAAACTGGAAAAATACCCGGGTTGACTTTGGAGGCTTCATCCCTATATATAGGAGTTTCATCCAAAAGTCAACCAGGTTATTTTTAGAAATAAAAAGCATTACAAACATGGTTGAAAAAAAATGATAAAAATGATGCACAAAAATAACAAAGCTTACAAACATTACAAAATAAACCGACAAACATTACAAAATAATAAAGCTTACAAACATTACAAAATAAACCGACAAACAGTACAAAATATACTAATCGTACAAAATGTCACCCTTTGTTGGGAATATAAATCACCCTCTGTTGGGAACAAAAATCCCCCTCACCGGCGGGAGCTATGGGGAGAGGACCACGTCGTTAGACTCGCGCTGCCAGTCCGCCGCCGGAAGAATTCCCAAATCGGGCCGCGACGGGAGGGCGGAGGGATGGTGGAATATTTTTTTATTATTTTAATTTAATTGCTAAATAAATAAAATGTGTAATTACAACCTTGTCATTCATTAAATTAGATAAATTAGAACCATCAGATTTTAATGAGGTTGGATAGCTGAGATTGGCTTAGTCATGTGACTAACGGGCCCCCCTTAGTCACCTGATCTTATCCCTATTTAGACTCATTCGTCAAGAGGGGCGGAGCTAGCCCCTAAAAAGAAGTTTCATGGCACCCCCTTGATTTGGAGAAACCACCAAAAGTTAGTAGTATTAATATATCAATATTGAACAAAGAACCCCAAATCTCATTGTTAATTGGCAAAATTTTAGTATCTAATCACGATCAATTATATAAGAAACCTACTATATCTACACTAACACAACTTATCAAGATTGGTATGCCATGGGGATTATTAGAGAAAATCAATATCTTTGGGTTATAGGTATAATATGCCCCTCTACTATGTCATGTTGATGTTATTAAACATGCCCCTCTACTATTTTTTACATCAAACATGCCCCTGTACTTTGAAAATATTATCAAACATGCCCTTCTTTTAAAATTTTCATTGAAAAAATCGACAATCATGGTTGAACCGAGATTTAGACGACCTGACATCGACAAATGGGAGGGAAAATGTCAGTTTTGTCCCCTGTTTTTTCTCTGAGTCTCGTCAAAGTGAAATTATTACAATTATTTGGATATACAAAAGAACCAAAAGTTTCTAAAGTGAAATTATTAGGGATATTTTAGACAATTATGTCGCCCAACCAAAGTTTGGTCGTGGTTATTGGTTTTTGAATCAAAATTTTAACAGAAGGGCATGTTTGATAATTTTTCCATAAGTATAAGTGCATGTTTGATGTAAAAAATAGTAGAGGGGCATGTTTGATAAAATGACATAGTAGAGGGGCATATTATACCTATAAGCCAAATATCTTTCTATGATAACGATAGTTGGAAGAGAAAATTGGTTCTCATCAATGTATGTGCTGATAAAATTAGGTTTAGTTTGCTACTACCTGTTGTCAATACACATGTTAGTAGAATATCTTATGCAATGGAATAGTTGACCAGTCTATTAGAGTGAAACGAAATTGTGAATGATTATATGGTGAGATAGCATTAAGAGTAACCTTAATAAATGGAATAATTATGTAGTTTTAAAATAATTTGATAATATGAAACATGAAAAATTCATAATGGGCTATTGTTCAAAAATTATTTTACATTATCTTTTTTAATGCAACTCTTTGAATGAAATTCTGGCTACGCCATGCTCGTCAACATCATATGTTTTCTTTCTAGCCATAGTAGTATGAGATAACTACCAAACTCTCCTCCCTAGTTTACCGACTCAATAAGAATCTATACTTTTTTTTTATCTCATATGAACGTCGAAAGGATTAGATTTGGTCTCCTTTTTATTGGAACCTTCAACATGCTTCTAGCAGTGTAAATGAGATTTATTTCTGCGATCTTGCTCTGGCTCTTCCATCCATCTTTCAGTCATCCTCCCTTCTCTTCTGCATTTTAATTTGATGTGAACACATCGCTTCTTATTATTGGCTCTACTAGCTGCCCTTTGGGATTTTCCACTGTTAGCAGCGGGCTGCTGACGGTGTTGAGCCTCCCTTCCATTGCCAGGTGGGACTTTGCTTCAGCCTCTGTGTTCTGCTGCTGGGGAAGTGTTTAATGCTCTGTTGTTGGATACCTATACCTATGCTTATAGGAAGTTTAATGCTTTATTGCTGAAGAACTCTGTAGTCGCCAATAGGGAATTTATTTCTTTGTTGTTGGATGGGTTGGCCACTAAATGTATCTTGGAAGTTATTAGAAGTGGCCGGATTCGCTGGCTTAGCTTTGATTACTGGTGTATCTCTGGTGCTGACAATAAGCTTTCCTGGGAATATGAGATTGAAATTGAATGCGCCAACAAGGGCCGCTTGAAAAGAGGAAAGTGGTTGAGAGGTTTTTCCATAACCAAACCAAACTTGGTAGAAGAATCTTTTTGACGACAATGATGAATAAGTATATGGAGCGAAAGAAAAAGCAGAGTCCATGGACTTATTCATCGTCGTCGTAATCCCACTAATTCCATTTCTTGCTTTCTTTCTTGCACAGTTCCACTTCCTTGGCCAAAGGTAAGGAAGAAAAAAAGTACAGACTTCGAAATTCTTCCCTATCAATTTTCTCGGTATCTGCGTGGGCTATGGGCATGCAATTGTATAAAAGAGGAGGCAGTAGCGGAGAGGGCCCTTCTTTTCTCAGTGCCCTCCAAACCTTTTGTATATACTTGTATTATTATGGATTAATAAGTTAGTAGTAGGACAGCTGCCACCAACTCAATAATATCATCCAACGTTCTCCCCATAAACGGTCATGGAAACTAGCTTAGCATGCCCTATAATTGTCCTTCAACATTATTGTTACTAACTCTAATGTTGTCAAAATCAAATCGGAGTATGACCAGGTAATGCAAACGGCTCGCACTTTCGTGTCGTGCCTTGCAAGATCATTTGTTAACTTTGCTAGACCCGGCCCAGGCTCGGGCACTGTTTGAATCATCATGTCGTGCATATTCGTGCTCGTGTCGTGCTTGTATTTGTGTTTAATGAAAAGGAAGAAAATAAAAGAGTGAATGAATAAAGGAGAAAATTGGGCGGAGAAAGATAGTATTAACCGAAAATGTTTGAGAAAAGTAACAAATAAGGGGGAAAAGAAAATTTAAAATATAGCGGTTGTGGTTTTCACTGTTGAATTCTTCGTCCATTTTTACCTACGGTAGCAATTACGTATATATCTTTATGACACTTCTAACAACAACAAATATATTTTTTTTTACTTGTATTTTGTAATATTTGAATCTATAGTTCTTTCTATATTTATTTTCTATCAAATAAATATTATTTACGTGCCATTTTCGATCTTATACTCAATAAAGTCTAAAAAATATTAGGCCGAACACAGCCCACTTATATAACGTGTCGTGCCCGTGCCCATGAAATTTAAACCCGGCATGGCTCATAAATTATTCGTGCTCGTGTCGGGCTGACCCATATATTTCGTGCTCGTGCTCTAACCGTGCCATGTCATGCTAGCCCGTGGACTGCCCGGCCCAGTACCCATGTACAGACACGATTCTATTACCCTCGCCCCAGTCCCAATACTCCATCAGTAATTTCCATTAGCTAACAAAAAGTTCCTTCCAGACGCGGGGACTTTGAATTTGACCGACTAACTACGTGTAGGGTCTTCTTCCTATCACCGACTCAATGAGATTGGTTAGTGGCGATTGGTTTCTCCGCCACGATCCCGGCCTTTACGTTATTGTCGCCGCCGTTTTCTCGGCGCCTGTTCTTCCGACTCCACGATCGTTGATTCAAACATGGGAGTTTTTGTTGCCACGGGAATCCCCCGTGTTACCGAAATTCAACTGCCTCTTCTTGCGGTTGATTGTGCTTCAAAAAGGGCAGTTTCGAAGGGGTTATTATGTTCAGTTCTATTTTGGGGGTTCCATGATTCAACTCCTCTGCTTCATTTTCTTCTTCAGTCTCTCCATAGTATTGGTCTGGTTTTTCAATTGGGTCTCTCGGCAGTCTATTCGTCACTTGGTGGTCGGTATGGATCGGCTCAAGCGCAAATCAGTTTGGTGGGAAGGTTGTTCGCTCTTCGTCCACTATCGCGTGTTACGATGGACAGTGTGGCTAATGGGATGTGGGGGACGGAGCGCTGTCTGATCATTGTGCATGAGGCAGATAATGGGTTGTGGCGCTTCATTGTGGTCGATGATAATATCAGACAGCGGATTGTCCGCAGGTCTCCGTGGACAGTCAAGGACTTTGTTCTTCATCTGCTGCCCTGGGCTCCAATCACACCGAATCTGGTGAGGGGACTAGCTCGCGTTCCTTTCATTGTTTACATGTCCCGAATTCCACCGCATTTGTGCACTTTGAATCTGGGGAGGGGCTTTGCTAACCACATGGATGGGGGGATGGTGGATCGTGTTATAGGGTTGTTTGCGGATAATCCAGGCCAGAGTGAGAATTTATCAAAGCGAAGGTAATCATTGATGCTGAAGTTCCTCTTAGGTCTCGCTTATTTGGTCAGAATGAGAACAGGAGGGTTCTGGGCGAAACTTGAGTATGAATATCTACCCCTGTTCTGCTTTCATTGTGGGAGGCTTGGCCATGGGGAGGCTCAGTGTCACTTTCCTCCTCCTCCTCCCGGATCTGAGGTGTATGATGCTTCCATGTCTGTGAGGCCGCACGGTATCCTTCTGAATGAGCATACCCTCCTGCCTGAGGGTCATCTGGCGATTCCCCGTCGTGGTAGGGGGCGTGGGTGCTACACTTGGGTTCATCCTCGTAACACTTCCGTTAGGGGCAGAGGTCGTGGTTCGAGGGCTTTTGCTAGGGCTCCGGATGTTGATCCCGATCCATGGCACTATCAGACTGTTTATGCGGGTACTGCAGGATTTCCAGCCGATCGTGCGGCTTCAGGTTGTGCTCCTAGGAATGCTTCAAGTTCTGTTAGAGTTGAAAATCCGGTTCCTCTTCGTACCATTTTACCTCCTTTGCGTATCTCGGATGCTGGTGGTGAGGCTGGAAGGGGTCATGCTTCTATGGTTTTAGATATTAAAGGGAAGGGCAAGGTGGTAGTCACTGAGGTTGACTCAGATTCTGATGGTGAAGTTGATTTGGGCTCCACCTCTGTTGTCCCCCACCCAGCATTCCGAATGAGTCTCTCTGATGCTGATATGGAAGTTGATTATAACAAGCGATCTCATGATGAGATGACAGCAGCTCTTCCGCGGCTTGAATTATCTGTTACTCCTATGCTGGAGGGTGGTACGAGGCAACAGGAGTTCATGTGTTCTGAGACTTTGGAGGATGAGGATCCGCCCGCAAAAAGGCTTCATATGGAGACTGATGATATCCTGGAAACTGTGGAGGCAGCCAGCAGCGAGTGGCCCCAACCCCCAGTATGACGGTGCTCGCGTGGAATTGTCAAGGTTTGAGTCCGGCCTTGACAATTCAGTCGTTGGGAGGACTCGTGCGTGTTTATAATCCTTATGTTTTATTTATTTCCGAGACTAAGAATGAGCGTTTGTTTGTAGATAATGTTGTCCATTCATTAGGCTTCGTGGATTGTCATATTGTGAATCCTGTAGGGCTCTCGGGTGGCTTAGTAGCTGCCTGGTCGTCGGATGTTTCTGTTTCTGTCTTGTGTTCAGACTCGTTTTATATTTCTTTAAGACTATGTATGGCTGGTTGTGATTATATATTGGTGTTTGTCTATTTATCGTGTGATAATGGTATTAGATGTTCTCAGTTTAGATATTTAACTCGTTATTGTTCTTTGCTTGCTGTTCCGTACTTGGTAGTTGGTGATTTTAATATGTTGTTACACTCATCTGAGAAAATGGGAGGTCGTCCTCTGGATTTGTCTCGTGTGTTACCTTTTCGCACATTCGTGGATGATTTAGCTCTTATGGATATTGGTTTCATAGGCCCTCGCTTTACTTGGTCTAATAAGCACTCTGATGGTTCGGTTATTTATAGCCGTTTGGATCGTTTCCTTTTATCGTGTGATTGGGTTCAAAAGTGGCCTCATGGTAAAGTTGAACACTTGTCTGATCAAGGCAGTGATCATAGAGTTTTATTATACCGCTAGAATTCTGATTTTGTGCCAGTGAAGCAAGTCTTTATGTTTGATGCTCGTTGGGGGACTAATGCTGAAGCTGAACAGATTGTGGCTGAGGCATGGCTCTATCCATTTCATGGCTCCCCATTTTTCCAACTCTGGTCCAGGATGAAGCTAGCTAGGCATGGCCTTTTTAATTGGGCTAAGAAAGGCACTTCCAATTCTGCGCGTCGCATTCAGGAGTTGCAGCATGTTTCCCGGCAAGCTCGTAACTCTTATCCAGTGGATTGGGCTGAAGTGTCTCGGGTTGAGTTTGAATTGTCTGCTGCTTGGAGGGCTGAAGAGTTATACTGGAAACAGAAATCACGAGTGAATTGGTTACAAAAGGGTGATCAAAATTCTAATTATTTTCATACTGTAACGCGTGCTCGTCGTCGCAGGAATCATATTCATGGTCTGTTTACTAACGATGAACGGTGGGTGACTACAGAAGCTGAAAAGCAGCAAGTTTCCGTGGATTTCTACAAGGCCCTTTTCACTTCTGCGGATTCTTCTTCTGATTATCGGGAGCGGGTTGCAGCTAGACTTGATTCTCTTCCTTTTCCTCGGCTGGTTTCTCCTCATATGAACTCGATCGTTTTATCTTCAGTAACTCCTCACGAGATCAAAGAGACTATTTTTCACATGGGTGAGTTTCAAACCCCTGGTTCTGATGGCTTCACAGGTTGTTTCTTCAAGTCTTTTTGGCATATTGTAGGCGAAAGTGTGATTCAAGCTATCTCATCTTTTTTTGTTTGAGGACGCCTTCTTCGAAATATGAACCATACTTGGCTTACTTTAATTCCCAAAGTTGAAGTTGTTAAAAGGGTTTCTCAATTGCGACCGATAAGTCTTTGTCAATTCCTCTACAAGGCTATTACTAAAATCATTGCCAATCGGTTAGGAGCTGTTCTTCCTTCCCTCGTTTCGGAAGAACATAATGGGTTTGTCCGTGACAGGCAAATTGTGGACAATGTTCTTATTGCTCATGAGGTGATGCATTTTGTGAAGAATAAACGTCAGGGTCGTGAAAAGGTGGTGGCTTTGAAATTGGACATGGAAAAAGCTTATGACAGGGTCGAATGGCCTTATCTTTTTGCTCTTTTACGACGCTTAGGTTTTGCTTCTCAGTGGATTGATTGGATCAAGGAATGTGTCACCACGGCTACATTTTCTGTTAAGATGAATGGTCAGCCATCGGGGTATTTCTCGGCTTCCAGGGGTCTTCGACAGGGCGATCCTTTATCCCCTTTGTTATTTGCTCTTTGTACCGAGGGATTCACTGCTTTGATCAAGCATGCTATTCACCGTCATGAAATTCATGGAGTCCGGATACACCATTCTTGTCCTGTCATTTCCCATCTTCTTTTTGCAGATGACTCGTATCTTTTCTTATGTGCTTCACGTCGGGACTGCGACAACCTTTTACGTCTGCTCCAGGATTATGAATGTTTGAGTGGGCAACGAGTTAATCTTCTTAAGTCTTCAGCTTTTTACAGTCCCAATTTGCTGCAGCCTGATCAAGAGGACATTAGTTCTACGCTGGGTGTAGGTTCTTTTGGTCTTCAAGATCATTACCTTGGTCTCCCTTCGCTCATGGGTGCTTCTAAATTAGATACTTTCAGGTATGTTGAAGAAAAGTTATTGACAGTGCTTCAAGGGTGGAAATAGCGGACTCTTTCCGCGGCTGGGAAGGAAGTTCTGTTGAAAACTATTGCCTCGGCATTACCGATTTATGTCATGTCTTGCTTCCGTCTCCCCGCTGAACTGATTAAGCGTCTTAATGCTCATATGAAAAGATTTTGGTGGGGTGCTACTCAGAATCATCGGCCTATTCATTGGCGTGCTTGGAAGCATCTTTGTGAGAGTAAGTTTTCTGGCGGCCTTGGCTTTCGCGATTTTGGTTGCTTCAATCAAGCCCTTCTTGCGAAGGTGGCGTGGCGAGTGTTTCGAGAACCGACTACGTTACTTGCTCGGGTTTATCGAGCGCGTTATTTTCAAGATTCTGATTTGCTCTCGGCTGAGGTTCGGGGTAATTGTTCGTGGGGATGGCTCAGTGTTCTTTTTGGTAGGGATCTGCTTCGTCGTGGTCTCCGTTGGCAAGTTGGACCGGGAGAAGATATTCATGCTTTTACAGAAGCTTGGCTTCCTACTACGCCTCCTTCTATTCCAAGTCCAAGGCAAGGTACTGCTAATCCCAATATTCTTGTTTCCACCATTATTGATCCAGGGTCTAATTCATGGAATCATAGAGCTGTGCGTCACTTCTTTCATCCGGACGCGACTGCTGCTATTCTCTCCATCCCACTTCCGATTCCCAGGATTCCGGATCGGGTGGTCTGGCATTATGAATCTTCGAGAGAATTTTCAGTAAAATCAGCGTATCATTTGGCTTTTTCCTTACAACAACCAGTGCAGAAGAAACATGGTGTTTCGTTCTTGGATCAAGGGCTCTGGAAGTGGGTATGGACAAGGTCTCTCCCGCCAAAGTTACTGTTCTTCCTATGGCAGTGTTTACTTCGCATTTTACCAACTAGGGAAGCGCTTGCAGCTCGTGGGGTTGATTTAATTCCTATTTGCCCTGTGTGTGGTCGGAAAGAGGAAACCATTGAACATTTGTTCTTCCAATGTGTTGTGGCTAGAAGACTTTGGTCATTGATTGGTATGCGACAACATCTTCTCGTTTGGGAGAAGCGTTCATTTGTTGGGTTTGTTCGCCATTCTTTACAGCCAGCAACAGGGGAGGATCCTTATTATTTTACGTTGCAGATTGTTTGCCTCCTTTGGCGGTTATGGAAGAATCGTTGTTCCACTCATTTTGAGCATAAACAACTTCTTCTCCCTACTCTTGCAGCACAGTGGCAACATCAAGTTAAAGAGGTGGACATGGCTATTCTTCAACCACGTAGAGCTGCTTCTGCAATTCCATTTTCTTCTTCTTCTGCAGGTCCTCGTTCACGGTGTCATGCTATGTTTGATGCTGCTGTGAAAACAGGTTCCGCAGGGGTGGCTGCTTTTGTTTTGTTTGACGATTCTGGAGGTTTGCAGGTGGCAAAGGCTCAACATTATGCTGGGATTGAGGATCCTTATATTTTGGAATCTTTGGCTTTACGTGACTGTCTGCAGGAATGTGTGCGCCGCCGGCTCCGTAATGTGGTTGTTGGAGGTGATGCTAAGGTCATTATTGATAAATGTCGTCACTTTGACACTTCGGACGGCAAGATCGGTGCTATACTGCAGGAGATTCTCTCCCTACTAGGTGATCTTGGAGATTCGCAAGTACTTTTCATAGGTCGTAACTTCAACAAAGTGGCTCATTCCGTGGCCCGTCGTGCTCTGAGTTTGTCACCTCCCTTTAGAAGGGGGTTTGATTATGTAGCCTGGTACAATAGTAGATAGTTTGGTTGTAAACTTGGATCGATTCTGTATCCTCTTTTTATGAGTGATCGTTTGGGAAAAAAAAAACAAAAAGTTCCTTCCACTACGTTAATTGTTCAAAGTAACTGTCAGGAAATTTGATCACATTGAATATCCATAACTTGCTATATATATATGAGTATTGTGTCAAATATTGAGCCACAATTGTCACTAGGGGATAAAAGTCATATACCATACTCGGAAATGAAGTGTATTCTTTTGTCTCCTGCGTACTGCCAATTGGCAAAAATCTGAGGCCCATACCTGAAATTCCTGCTTAATTTGAAGATTTTATTTTCTGGCGGGAGCTTTCAGCCTATCCTGGCAATTAATGGTAGAGAATGGAGTGGCTCAAATTCTCGAAAGTGACGCTTTCCTTATTTAATGTGCAGCAGAATTGTTAGGTTCATATTTTGCAGTGGCAGTCAGTGATTTTGGTTCTCAGTCTTTTTCCCAATCCCTCTTCTTTCATTTCATTTTGCCCTCTCGGCCAATATTACAGTTTGAAGCACTTGTCAGTGATCATTTTGTCTTTATTTATGAATGATCGTAAGTTGTCTCACTCTGTGATATGGAAATAAAACTACCTTCCTCTCTCTCTCTCTCGGTGGTGGGCTAAGAGATCAGTTCTGGTTGTGAGTTGCGTACCTGTTGATATCTAACTGTATCGGTTTCATACCTGTACTACTGCCGCAAATATACAAACAACCTGTGAATGCTATTTTCTATTCGTGTTTTCAAATGTTCTAAGAACTTTTAAACGTCGAGGATGAATGTTTTACTGATGGCCGGAAAAGCTCAGTCGGCTTTCTCTGTATTGCTCACAGATGAAAAAATGAGTTGAATCGATACAGAAAAGGCGAGAAGTCTTTGATCAGACCATGCTGGCTAATAATACATATCATCATGGTTGGCAGCAGACATGGTTAATGGTTTGGCACAACACTCACCAAGGAACACAAAAGAAGTTTCCCAGTTCCCACAATACCAAACTCGATGAACAGATAACCAAAACTCTTTTTTGCATAAACCAATGGTGTATCCATACTATTTTCCCGGCGAGAAAAACTAGATGAACAGATTTTGCACCTTTGACTTCCAAACAACCGATCAAACAACACAGTTCACACATTTTTTAACAAAGTTCAAACAAGGGTGTTCAATGTTTTGATGAACTACGAGGCAAATCTACATTAAATTAGCCCTACTCCTATGGAGGTTCAGTGAGAGCTCCAAAAACTACGACTATAGCTAAAGTTGCAGAGGACAAGAGAAAAAAGATAAAACTTGACAAGTGGTGTCGAATTCTGATTTTTGCGAACCCTTTCTCTGTCATCTTCACCTCCTATTTATAGCCATCAGAAGTAACTGCCCCAAGAAACTACTCTGTTGACGTGGAGTGACGGTTACCCTCTCAACTGCTATGACGGTTACCCTGATGTTGGAAGTGGGATCCTCTTCAGTCTTGACCCCTCCTCTTGAGACCTCAACCTCTGCTCTTGGCACCTCCCCCGTAATTTTGCTTATCCATAGAGTAAAAATGGCTAAGGCATGAAGGAATATCACGTACCACATATGGGTGGGTATTTGAATCACATGAATTAAAAATGGCAAACAATGCTTCACCATTAGTAGAGTAAAGAGCCCACGAGCTCACATGACCCCCTTCCCTTGGTCATACCATATGGGTGTACGTTGGTGACCCCTTTATCATATCATTGGGGGCATCCCCCATGGGGGTCATATGGATCACCTCCACCACTATATCATCCTCATGGGAGCCGGCGTTGGTGACCCCCACCCCCTAATCATACCATGGGTGTGGTATGTTGGTGGTCCCCAGATCGCCTCATGGGAGTACTCCTTGCCACCCTCATCATCTTCCATACATAGCCACATTTTACCTCTTCTCGTTTCACCATGGCCACGAGGGTGGTGGTATGGTAACCACCCACCCCCCCCCCCTCACCCCCCCTTGGTACCTCCTGGGGGTGGTGATACGATGCTCACCCCCTTGCCACGTCCTGGGGGTGGTATGATGGAGGGTGGTGGTATGATGCTCACCCCCTTACCACGTCATGGGTGTGGTATGATGGTGGCCACCCCCCCCCCCCCTTGGTACCTCCTGGGGGTGGTGGTATGATGCACACCCCCCTTACCACGTCCCGGGGGTGGTATGATGGTGGCCACCCCCCTTGGTACCTCCTGAGGGTGGTGGTATGATGTCCACCCCCCTACCACGTCCCGGGGGTGGTGGTATAGCGTCCACCGCCCTCTGCGTGTCATGGGGGTGGCTCCCATACTCCTTGCCTTAGCCAAATTCGGCCAATATGGGGGTGGCGGTATGATGCCCACCCCCCTCTGTGTGTCATGGGGGTGGCTCCCATACTTAGCCAAATTTGGATATGCATGGCGCGCGTGGTGGCACGGAGTAATAGGCCCAAAAACCCAATCCTCATGGGCCACTCAACTGATTTAAATTGATATGATTAAGTTGGTCTTATAAAGCCATTTAGGGGGCGTTTGGAGAATATGAGTTTAAATCTATAGATTGTCAACAATCTAAAGATTCTAACTCTTTGGATTGTTGAAAATAGATTTTAAAATGTTTATTGTTTGGTAACTGTGATTGTTAACATTCAATGAAAATAAAAAAATTATTTTTATATTAAATAACGTGTTTATCCTTAATAAAAAATTATAGTGGTTCGAGAAATATTAAAAACTTTGTTGATAAATATATTTAATGTGATAAATAAATAAAACAAAGAGAAAAAGTAGGAGAAAAAAAATCTCACGAATCAAGATATAGAATCTCTCCGATTATGAGAGATTTGATATCCGTAGATTTTAGAGATTTGAAATCTCTAAAGCTCAAATCCACAATACGAAAAATAACAAAAAAACATAACTTTCTACAAAATCTACGGATTCAATGAATCCACGCCCTAAATCCCATTCTCCAAACGACCCCTTAATTCCTTGTTTTTAACTGATGTGGTACAAGATTAATTTTTATGGGTAAGCACATACATAAACGGAAACACCACAAACTCAGAAAACAAGATACAAACAACTAGGAAAGTGAAATATCCTCTATCCATAGCACCATCACCCCCCGCCCCCATCATGACAATCAGACGCATGATCGAAGGTACCCGCTCACTTTCAACTCAGACAACGCGGAATAATTCTGTATGGATTGGATATGCGACGGGTATGGATAAAACTCGAAAAGTTATATGTATTTCTTACTTCTTCAATAAATTGCATAAGTATATTGTTAATTCATATGTAGATAAATGTTTTAAATATTTTAATTAGATGAAACGAAAATTATTATTCATTTGTAATTAATTTTCATTTACAATTGCTAATAATTTATAAACTAGTCAAATAGAAGATGTGAAAACAATACAATATAAACTAGTCAAACTGGGATAAGTGAAAAGTTCATGTGAAAACAAAACACAAAATGAATTTAAACATAATGTTATTAGCTACAAAATGTAGAAAGTTCTTGTGAAAACAAAACACAAAATGAACACAAACCTGATGTTATTAGACACAAAATTAATTGTGCAATGCAAGGAAGGGGACTCGAACCCTGTACCAAAATGTGAAAACAAAACATAAAATGAATATAAACATAATATTATTAGCTACAAAATGTGGAAAGTTCTTGTGAAAACAAAACACAAAATGAACACAAACCTGCTGTTATTAGGCACAAAATTAATTGTACAAGGCAAGGGAGGGGACTCGAACCTTGCACCTGCACCTTTGGTATGAAAAAAGACAAAATTAATTGTGCAATGCAAGGGAGGGGACTCGAACCCTGCACCTGCACCTTTGGTATGAAAAAAGAAGTTCTCACCACCATACTACAACGACAACTTTCTATCATTAATGCCTATTCAGCTATATTTATAAATTCCTTGGGGGCCGCCCATGGGCTGGCTTCACCCCTGGTCAATGATAGTGAGAGTAACTTGAAAAAATAAATATCAGAAATGCAATTGAACAACTACCAAAACCAAAAACTAATTCAGTAATTCCTTTCCCTCAATTCTCCCTTTACATTTTTACTTTCTCCCTTGTTAACAAGATTATGTTAGATATTTATTCTTAGTAGATGTATAATAAGGATTGTAAAATATATTACTACTCTATCTTATGGGTTAATGGATTTTTTAGGGTAAGATTCTTTGAACCTTATTAATAATGATTGTACATTTGCTGACTTTATGAGATATTAGGTTCGCTAAGTGTTGTATATGTTAGATGTACAAGGTATGTATTACCCACAGGTTCGTGAAAACCACAAATATGAAGATGAGGTTGCAAAACCTTTCTCGCATGGTATGGAACGTATATGAGTTTGGATACTTGAAAACGAGACGAGGATGGTTTAGAAAATCTCATCTCATTATCATCCTTTACATGGAAGCCATGACGGAACATGGCATTTTAGAAGTGTCCTCTTTACATGGAAGCCATGACGGAACATGGCATTTTAGAAGTGTCCTATGGAATTTCAGGAGGAAAAGTTATCGACTTCCACTAATAGTTTAGGTTGGGGTGAACATAAAAAAATAAGTGGTAGTCTTTGGAATAAAAAAAAGTAACATTGTAGTTATCAAATAACATTGGAAATCAAGAAATTGGGCAGCCTTTGAGGGCAAGCAATTCTTGGTTTCCCAGCTGATGCGCCAATATCATCAGCAGGTGCATGAGTGAGTGTCTTTGCCAGATGATAGATTGATCTTGGGTCGGGTTACCTCTCAACATCATCAGGACGAGGAGGATATGTCACCTCTTGTTTGTATGTGGGATGGTGCGGTGTGTGCTGACTCCCACTCGGCAGGAGGGCGGATTGTGAAGGATAGAGGTGGGACTGTGGTGGCAGCAAAAGGCCTGGTCTTTGAAGGCGTGGTCGATCCCCTGGTGGTAGAGACTATTTCCCTGCATGAAGCTCTCCATTGGTGTCAGGCCCTTGGCATCCCTCAAGTGAGGTTTGAAGGTGATGCAAAGGTACTCATTGACAAGATTAATGCTAAAGATGCGCAGGATAGTCTGGTAGGGGCTATTATCAAGGAGATTTTGTGTCTGGTGGGGTTGAATAGTGGCTTTTGTGTGCGGTTCGTAGGTTGGAATAGCAATAGGGTAGCCCATTCAGTGGCTAGGAAGGCCCTTTCTTTGTCTCCGACCTCGTGTCGATTGTATGATTTTCGTGTCTGGATTGGATCGAGGGTGTAACTTCTGATCTTATCAATATATATATATATATATATATATATATATATATATATATATATTATCTTTGGTTAAATAAAAACATATTATGCATTACACACAAATTATATTGTTACAATAACGTGTTAAAAACGTAAATGGAATTATACCTAAAAGAAAGTCCAATTAAATCTCAACTTTCCCAATTTCATTCAACCGCCAACAACTAATTTTGTATTTTCCCACCCTACTGATATTGTCTTCGGTTTATTTACTTCACAAAGTTGTATTGATTTTAAGGGTTGCAATTAGGACGGTCTGTTTTATTTTGCTTTTTTTAGTTTAAACAAAACCAAACTAATAAAATATTAATGGTTTTGGTTTTAAACCATTTAACATCTTAATAGTTTTGATTTCGACTAAAACCAAAAAAGATCCAATAAAAAATTGATAGCATCACAACCTAGTCAAATCCATCAACAACATGTGTTGTCACCAATTTATGTGGAATAGACTTCTTTCATATCTTCATTCTTTATGTTGTTTTTCTTGACTCCAATTTTAGACTTCCCAAATTATTGATTTGGTTTTTTCCCCAAACCAAATGAAAACTGTAAGCGTCTTATTGGGTAACTGAAAATCGCTTAGGCCTTAATGGTTTTAGTTTTCCAGAATTTTTTTAATTTTGGTTTTGGTTTTTATACTTAATGGTTTGGTTAACCAAACCAACCCAAATTGACAATCTTAGTTAAAACTTAAAACTGTAAGTGTTCAAAGAGTTTTTCAGTTTTAGACTATATAAAGAAATAAATAGGTGATCAATTCATGAATGATTGTCTAGTAGGACAGTTGAAAAAGATTTATTGAGCATTATAAAATTTAGGTGTGTTTTACACAAGGTTGTCAACCTGCGAGTTGATTCATTGGTTGGCCCACTTTGACCCTAATCCGGTGAGATAAACGGGCCGTACGGCATACACACCCACAAGATCGACCACTGCAAATATCGGATTGGAGGTCAAACTTTGTCAATTTTTTCCTTTGATTTGCAAAATGCGCTTATTTGTGAGTGTTCCAATTGCTACATTAATTGATGAATGCTTGGGAGTCAACCCTGCCTATATATGTATATTTTCAAGTGGATAACAGTTTTCTTGTAAGCAACATGAGCGTTTGCTGTTGATGGGTGTCTGTGCGTAGAGAAATAACTATCAGTTAACTGATAACAGTACTCATTGGTTGAAGCCACCGAGAAACGAGTTCCCGTTAAAATGTAAGAGGAATAAGACACCTGATCAGCAAACCGATCAGCTCTAACAGCTTTTGGAGTCATTCAGAATCAGCAGTTATAAGAGAAGGAAATCCTGCTCCGGCTCAGACATATAATGGCAACAAATGACAAAACTTGTCTATATCACTCAAATTCTCAGCCCTCATGTTTACGCCAAGGTTTTCATTTCACACACAATCCCTCCTACTGGATTCTTTGTTACCATATTCACTTACGCAGCAAATTCAACCACATTGTCACTAGAAAAGATGAGATTCCCAAATCCTGACGAGCTGGTTGACAGTAAAAGTCTCAATGATCATCATCTGATGTCTCCTGTTGCTGCTGCTGCAACTCCTCAAATGCTTTCGTCAACACCTGCTCCCATCCACTACCCGGCCCTACCTCCAAGAACTCTCGTGGAACAGCAGTTTTCAGACCAGGCCGTATCCCAGACCGACTCTCCACAACCCTCAACTCCACATCCTCCTGCTTTTCTTCCCCGTTGAATCCTTCCAGTTCGTCCCACGTAAACAGCAGTGGCAGCGTAAACTCCGCCCATGGGTTAAAATCCAAAACCTTAACCCGACCATCGTTTGTCACGTACACATCGAACGTGTAATCATCCGACTCAAACTTCATCCGCACCTGGTCCTTGAAGAACCCCACAATCAGATCCTGAATCCCTCCTCTCTCCGCTAGAATCAAAGGATAGCACGTGGTGACCTCACGTTGCGAGATTCCCACCAGCTGCTGACCACGTACGAAGCACCGGAACTCTCTCTCTGGCAAAATCGAAGAGTACCACTTCCGGAGTGCGATGTAGAAACTTGAGGGTCTGGATGATTCTTTTTTATCACAGCATGAATCATAGGCATGGCCCAGATCATGGACCAAGGAATCGGACGACTTGAGTAAGAGTGCTATCTCACTGAATGAAGTACATCGGAGGTTTCTCGATGAGCTGATCCAAGCTGCATCTTTGGGGGAACTCCAGTTCAGCTTGGGAAAAACTGCACCTCCAAGTGTTTCGATCGATTTCTTGATCTGGAGTTCAAGGTCAGGGAAAGAAGGTGGGGGTGATGAGGTGGATTGCTCTGATTCTTCATCTTCGTCGTCAGATTTTTCTGTTAGTTGGTAATCCAGTTCGTCGATGGGGTTGTGAACTCTGTTTGGGAGAGCGTCTTCATTTGATATGGATAGAGGAAGTTGTAGGGTTCCTGAGTCGAGTAGGTAGTCGATGAACGATTGAGGAAGTTGGTGAATGATGGTTGGGATGGAGACTGACTTGAACTTTCGGTACCACTCCTGGATCTGGCATCGATCCACTTCTATAACCTTCATGGTTACCCCGAAGACTCGACTGGCTGTAGTAATTCCTCTATAATCCTGTTTTTCAGTTGCACGAAGAAAGGAAAGGAGATAAAAATAGGTTTGCTTCGTCCCCAGTATATCTATAAAACTTTGTATGCAAGTCAGTTAATCAAACCAAATTCAGCAAATCGATATCAAAGACAAGAGCAACCAACAAACAAATCAAATCAGGCGATTCTTAGATGTATTGAGAGAAGTCGAAATCGGGACAAACACAATACAAACTTTGTTTCACATCTTTACACATGTTACTTGCACCTACAGTCAAAACCTGCTTGCACCAATAACACAACCATAAGAAGGCTCCTTCTGATCGTCATTTTGTATACAAACAATGATGAAGTTTCAAGACCCTGAGAGACAATGCAGGAGCCTCACTGAACCACAGAGCCAACAAGAATCCGTCACTACTGATTTCCATGGGCAAATAAAACCGGACGAGGAAGTTCTTGAAGAAGGAACAACCAAGTCAATAAGCAAAGAATAGCATAGGACGACGGAAGTTCCACACGATAGGCTACTTGCACAGGCGCATAACATATTCAATCAACGAAGAGAAACCCTAATTCTAACAATCAAACAAACCATTTTTACCCAAATCGGAAAATTAACATCAAAAGACACCAAGAGCGCAATCTCACATACACCGACTGCCCTTTCTTTAAGAGCAGAAGCCCATTGAGAGCAAAAGGAAAGAGTTGAGGGAATCGAACCTTGCTCCCTTGACATTGAGATTGAAGTGAGCAGCCTGATGTTCGGATTGGGTTCTTGTCTTCCTCCACGCTTCTTCACCACTGCTGCTATAATCCGCCGTTCGCTTCCGACTCTCCGACGAAAGAAAGAAACACTGCTAATTTACTATTGACGCAACCAGCGCGCGCTCTCTTTCTGCTGTCAGCTGTTGCTCTCCAGAATCCAGTCCTGCTCTGCGGTATAGGACTAGGGACTTGGGTCTTGGGATTTAAGATCGATCATTTTAATTTTGTTTTCCACGCGGTTGTTCAACCGAAATCAAAATCCAACTTGGTATTTTGAACTGTGATTGTTGTAAAACTTCAACCAGAATTCATTCGGTGCATAGATATTCCAAAAAAGTAGCAATTGTAAGAAATAGGGTAAATAGTTAAAAAAAATTCCCGCAAAGTTAGTTGTTATAAAATCAGATATACAAAGAAAATAAAAAGAGTGTGGGAGTCGACCAATAGTCGAACTTCCGATGAGAGGGCCTTTTATGCCACAAGATGGGCAGCCCTATTGAGATAGCGGAGAACCAAACAGTAAGAAACCCAACTACAGAGAGAAGCCGAGCTCTGAGCATCCTGCAAGATAGTTTCATTCTGATCATGAGCCAAGTCACCTGTCTGAGGAAGTCCCACCGATAACGAGAGCTCTTCTGCGTGCCTCTACAAAAAAACAAACAAAACACACAAGCGTCCCCACTGAAGGCAACTAAGCTCCACCAAATGGACTTAAACAAGCCATTAAGGCTTAGTCGGATACACCGAAACCAAAACTATGTCAAATTTTTTATCTTTTTTTATTTTTTTAAGAATAGTTAAAGAAAAACAAAAAAATAAAATGGTCGAAAATAGTTAAATTTTTAGACCATCATCAATGATTCAATTTTAATGCAATTTCAAGTGTCTTCCTATTGCCACTAACTACCTCACTCCTCACTTTCATATCATCGGCATCAATGTCATTCACATGCAATTGCATCGTTGGTCCTGCTTAATTTTACTACAATTCTATATTCATATTGCCTACATTATTTTCCTAAAATATTGTAATGCATTTTTAACTAAAATTAGTAAATTAAAAAAAAACGCAATCCTTTCCTCTCTTCTCTCTCTTCTCTCTAGGTTTTCGTCCCGAAATCGAAATGGCGGCCTCGTCGTCGGAAGCTGCTCCGACGATGGGCAAGGGTCCGGGGGTCAGCACTTGGGCTCAGCTTTTTGATGTCCCGCAGGAGAACAGGATGCAGTTCCGATCTCCGGAGCGGGTCAACGATGGTTTCCGACTTCCGCGTGAAGTGAAGAAGAAGGGTGAGGAACGTTGGCGCGATTGCCTCATCGGTCAATTTGTGGGTGCTCAGCCGAATGTTGCTCAGCTTCAATCCTGGGCTACTGCAATTTGGGGAAGAGATGGAGCTGTGCGAGTCTCTCGTTTCGGTGCTCGGATGTTTGTGTTCCAATTTCCTTCTTCCTCCACAAGCAAGTGGGTGTTTCGTACAGGGCCATGGCACTTTCAAGGGAACCAGCTTTACCTCAGGAAATGGTCACCAGGTATTCAACCAGTAAATCTCTTGGTTGAAACTCTTCCTATCTGGGTGTCAATCTGGGGAATTCCGCTGGAATACCATTCCACAGAAGGTTTAGAGTGGATTGCGAGTACTGTTGGTCCTCCTCTCTGGATGGACAAAACAACTAGGGTTGGAGGGAAACTGGGTTTCGCGAAGGTGTGTGTTGATCTATCGGCAGACTGTGGTTTCCCGGCGAAGGTGCGTCTCTACCCGGATGATGATCCATTCTTTGAGGTGACTGTTGAATACCTGAACTTGCCTAGGGTGTGTTCACAGTGTCAAGTATATGGGCATGATTGCAAGAGTTTGGCTGATAGCAATAAGAAATGGGTAGTTAAAGGGACTGTTCAGCAGGGAGAGGTTAAGGGACCAAATGCTGAGATGAGGAAGGTGGAGAGTGTGCAGAGTGCTGAAGGGAATAGTACTGTGGCTCAGGTTGAGGAGGTTTTGCAAGAGGGGGTGACTAGTAAGGCAGATGCTACTAAGTCTAAAGGGAAGGAGGTGGAATTTCAGGATCCAAATGGGTGTGTTGGTCCTACTCCTCTTATCAATGGGGGTACTGCTGTCAGCTTTGTTGAGGTTGTATCAGGATCACCAGCCCTGTCTGGGAGTTCTGATCAACCAATTCATTCATCTGTTGGGGCTGCTTCACCAAATGATGGGAGGGCATCTCCTCAGATGGCTGTAGCAGAGAAGGAGCCTAACCCGTGAATTACAGTGGGAAGTTCTAAAAGGAAGCCTATTACACCAAGAGTTGAACCGGTTGGCCCTCGAAAAGGGGGAAGGGCTGGGAAGAAGAGATGAAAGTAATTACTTGGAATATCCAGGGGTTCAATGACCCGGATAAGAATAAAGCTGTTAGGAAGCTACTAAATATACATAGTATAGATATACTGGTTTTACTAGAACCTAGGGTTAGGGAAAATAAAGCAGAACAGTTGATTAATATGAGGTTTCCTGGTTGGGATTCAAGAGTGGCAAATAATTCAAGTGGTCTTGGCAAGCTATGGTTGATCTGGAAGTTGGATATCAAACTTACAGTTCTCCATCAGACTGATCAGTTCATCCATGTACTGGTGGCCTCAGGTACACCTTTTTTCCTTACTTTTGTCTATGCATCTAATGATGAAGTGGATAGGAGAATTCTATATAGTGAGTTGGTTCGATTGCAAGTTCAATCTGCTCCTTGGGATGTACTGGGAGACTTTAATGCCATAGGGGATATTAATGAGGCTTCAAACATGCCTCAGGTCTCTAGTAGTATGATTGATTTCAAAAATTGGCAATATGATTGTGAATTAGAGGAACACAAGTCATCAGGACCCTGGTTTACATGGATAAACAAGCAAACGGGGAATCCAATAGCAAGGAGATTGGATCGAGTCTTTGTGAATACTCTGTGGTTTGAGGTACTCCGTTCTAGTACTGTTGATCTGTTGGATCCCTCTGTGTCGGATCATTGTCCGATTCTATTAAACTCTGATAGTACTTTGAAATCAATGCCAAAGCTGTTCAAATTCTTCAAGTTCTGGATCAAGCATCCTCGGTTTATGGACTTAGTAAAGGAAGCATGGATGACACAGGTAGAGGGTTCTCCTTTAATTCGGGTGTGTAGAAAGCTGAAATTACTTAAGGGGCTGCTTAAGAAGTTGAATAGGGATGACTTTTCTGATATCAGTGAAAGGGTACGAATGAAGGAATCTGAACTGGTGACTGCACAGGCAGAAGCCTTGAACCACCCCACAACTAGTGCTTTTGAAGAGGAGATAAGAATCTCTAAAGAGGCTAGGGTCCTAAGAGAGGCTGAAGAATCTTTTTTCCGCCAGAAATCAAGGGAAATATGGCTCAAAGAGGGGGACTCGAACACCCCATACTTCCATAACTCAGTTAAGAGTCGCCAAAAAAGGAATATGATTAGATCCTTAATTAATGAAAATGGTCAAAGGGTTACAGACAACGATGGTATGGCTGGGATAGCAGAGAGATTCTACAGGGAACTGTTGGGAAAATGTGATCCAGAAGTTATTCCCCCAGAGGTGGATCAAATTAAAAGTATACTTCTCAAAAAATTAATGCCTGAGCAAAGTGTAGAGTTGTGCTCCCATGTTACAGCTGAAGAAGTCAAAACAACTCTGTTTGGATTTGATGGGGAGAAGGCCCTGGGCCTGATGGCTTTCCTGCCTGTTTCTTCAAAGCAGCATGGAATGTTATTGGAGGAGAGGTAACATCTGCCATCTTACACTGTTTTAGAGTATCTGAGATTCCAATTTGTGTTAATGCAACTCTTTTAGCCCTAATACCTAAAATTCAGTCCCCAGAAGAGATGAAATTCTTTAGGCCAATCTCTTGTTGCAACATTCTATATAAGTGTATGGCCAAAATACTTGCTGTGAGGCTTAGCTCTGTTATGCCCTGCTTAATTAGTGAATCTCAAACTACATTTGTTAAGGGTAGGGTAATAGGGGAAAACATATTACTTGCACATGAGCTTGTTCATAAATATGGTAGGAAAAACATCTCTCCTAGATCCTTAGTGAAGATTGACCTGATGAAGGCCTTTGACTCGGTGGATTGGGGTTTCCTTTTTAATACTTTGCAAGCAATGGGAATACCTGAGAGGTTTTTACAATGGTTAAAAATGTGTGTTACTACACCCAAGCTGAGTATTGGATTTAATGGAGGTTCAGTGGGGTACTATTCTGCTAAGAAGGGGCTGAGGCAGGGGGATCCCCCTCTCCCCATATCTATTTGCTGTGGCTATGGAAGTTTTATCTTGTCTAATGAATGAAGCAGTCAGGAGAAATGAGATGCCATTTCACCCCATGTGTAAGAGATTGGGATTGACCCATCTTATGTTTGCTGATGATCTTTTGCTATTTTATGATGGTTCAAACTATGGGATCCAGTGTATTAAGAAAGTTCTAGCTGAGTTTAGAAGAATGTCAGGCCTAAAATCCAATCCATCAAAATGTGAGCTTTATTGAGGAGGTATTAGTGTGGAATGGCAGGAGGCTATGGCAAGTCACTCAGGTTATAAGCTAGGGGTGTTACCAGTTAGGTATTTGGGTCTCCCTCTGCTGGCAGGTAAACTTACCATTAAAGCTTGCACTCCACTGATTGATAGGGTGACAGAGAGAATATCTAGCTGGAAAGCAAAAATACTTTCTTATGCAGGGAAGTTTCAACTAGTCATGTCAGTATTATATAGTCTCACACAATTTTGGATGTCAATTTTCATACTCCCTAAGTCAGTTATCAGAGCAATAGAGAAACTATGCAGTGATTTTTTGTGGGGTGTGGGAGATGGACCTAGGAAAAGCGCTGTGGTTGCTTGGCCAAGGATTACATACCCTAAGAAGGAGGGGGGTCTGGGATTTAGAGACATGGTATCTTGGAATTTGACTTGTGTTACAAGGCATGTCTGGGCTATATTGTTGAAACAGGGGTCATTATGGGTGGCCTGGGTTTGGGAGTATAGAATTCAGAGATGTTATTTTTGGACTGTCACCTCGAAAGCTGGATCCTGGTTGTGGTTGAAACTGCTGAAGTACAGAGATAAGATGAGTAATTATTTGGGGACTGGGACTGATGGAGTTTACTGGAAAGGTGAACTGATGGAGAAATTCCAAATAAAGAAAGTATGGGAGGAGTTGAGACCCAAAACCAACACTGTTCCCTGGTACTCTCTGGTTTGGAAAGGAACAAGTATCCCCAGAAACCAGTTCTTAGTATGGCTCATAGTAAATGATTATATTGTGACAGGAGAAAAGGCTCAAGGGTGGGGGACTGCAGGTAACCATTGCTGTGTTTTCTGTAATTCTACCCTGGAAACAAGATCACATGTATTTGCAGAATGCTTTGTCTATAAACAGCTATTCATCAACCTGTTTGCAAAGTACTCTAACCATTCTCCTGGTGATCAGTGGATAGCTGAACTTCAGTGGGCTTCCCGGAATCATACACAGAAGAATGATATGGCTCAGGTGGGTAAAGTGATTTGGCAGAGTTTGGTTGCAAGTATCTGGAGGGAGAGATGCAGGATAAAGTTTGGAGGTAAGGTGTTCAATTTGGAGGAGATGATTCGTTTGATAAAGGGAGATCTGAGGCTACTCTTGGACCATGGAATCCTTGATAGGTTTTTCTAGTTTATGGTTATAGTTGATAGTATGTTTGGTTGATGTGAATACTTGTTAAAGGTACACTGCTCAGCTGGTCAGAGTTGTTGCCAGCAAGGTTGTTTGACATTTTTGATGAAATGAAACGTCCTACCATTCATAAAAAAAAATAGTAAATTATTATATAATTAATTACTATCAATAAATGTAATTTTAACTTTGATTTGAAATCGGAAAGATTTAGATAATTAAATTAACAAGACCGAGAAAATACATTTTGGCCCAATAATTGCACCAATTTTTTATTAAAATGTTTTTTCCTTTCTGTGTTTTCAATTTGATTTAAATTAAAATTTTTAGTGCTTTGTATTTGTTTTAATTTGTGAGTGTGTTTAATTAATCATGTAACAGTTGTCTTGATGTGTTTAGTGTGTTTTTCTTTTCGATTTGTACTATATGGATGTATTATCTTAAAATATATGTGAATCTTGAAGTTTTAATCATATTATTAATCTTATTAACCATGAACTAAATGCATAATTACATACATATATATATATGATAGAAATGAATGGAACAAGATAAATACAAAACAAATAGAAAAGGCAAATGCAATCTGCAAATTTTGGTTGTAGAAATAGAAAGAACGAAAAAGAAAAAGAAAAGAAAGAAGGAAAGAACCAAAAAAATACAAAAAGTGGGCCAGCTTTCAATCGCATCTTTTTTTTTTTTTTTTGACAAAAGATAATCATGAATTGATCTGAAAAATAGGTAGCTACATCCTGGATATCAGCCAGGTCTGGAAATCAAAATAGCGACAACTAGACGGGAACAACGAAAGGGCCTTCCTAGCTACCAAATGAGCTACCCTGTTACCATCCCGACCTACAAACCGCACACTGAAGCCCGAAGTACCCGTAAGCAACCAAATAATCTCCTCTAAAATAACGCCCACCCGACTATCCCTTATATCCCCTTGCCGAATCTTATCAATGACTACCTTGGCATCCCCTTCAAAAGTCATCCTCGAAAACCCGTTACCCAAGCACCACTGGATAGCCTCCCGGAGGGTGAGTAACTCTGCCACCACCGGATCATCCATGAATGGAAAATGAAAACCAGCAGCCCAAAGGACGACCCCTGCCTCGCACAGGACAACCATTCCCCCTGCAGCGTGAGACCCCTTCCGCACAGCTCCATCCCACCGACACACTGGTCCCTCCGCCTCCACCGTCACCAAAGGACTTGGCTGAACCGCCAGCATAGGAGCCTTTGGATCTGGTGGCAACCGGAGCCACTCATTCACCTGTTGGTTATACTGCCTCATTAAGGCTTGAACTCCAAATTGTTTACCTTCAAAGACCACCCAATTCCGAGACTTCCAAATCCTCCAGAGGATAGCAGTTACCAACATGTATTGCGAGGGTTGGTGCAAGATCGAAAACAGCTTTTTCAGAAAAAAAGGGAACGAGTGCCGAGGCAAACCTTCCCCAAGGTATTCCAAACCCGACTGAACCCAAAGCGCCCTGGCCACAAGACAGTCAAGGAACAGATGTTCCATAGTCTCCGCCTCAGCCCAGCAGACTGGGCACCGAGGCCGGACCTCAATGCCCTTCTCAATAAGCGCTTCAGTCGTCGGAAGAACCCTCTGAAAAATCTGCCAAAGAAAAACCTTCAACTTCGGGGGAATATTGGCATTCAACATCCGGATCCAACTCTCCCTATCCATCCAACTCACCTGCATTCGCCACCGACCTTGGCATTGATCCACTTCAACCGCCAGGTGATACACTGACTTCACCGAGAAGACACCATCCACAGTACCATGCCAGACCAATCGATCCTCCATATTCTGACGGGGCAGAGGAATACCCTTAATCGCCATGCACGTTTGAGGATCAAACCATTGGCCCAGCTTCTCATCGCACCACCTCCCCTCCCCTGCACACAGAACTTCGGCAACCTTCACCTCCCCCACCACTTGCATGGTGTGCAAATCTGCAAATGATGCAAAACTCTCCACAACAATGTCACTCATCTCTCCACTTTCATCCCAATACCACCTAGGATTGCAATCCTCCCTATTCCCACCGTTGGGATGCTCTTATAGCCAAAAAAAATAATAGTCAAATCTTTTCGAAAAATAATTTAATAGTTAAATCGTTAACTTTTCATCGGGTCAACAGTTAGTTGACTCTGACATGGCAAAATAATACATTAGCTAGAGGAGTTCAGCTTAAGTGGCAACGTTTGACCTAGCCACATAGGTATTACAATCTTTTTACAATTTGTTTTTTTGTTACTTTTACAAAATTAAAATCATAAAATATGATAGCTGTTTTCGTTCCAGTCTCTCTCTAAGCCCAATCACTTTCTTACCCTGTCCTTCGTCTAAACCCAACCCATTGCCCGGTGAAATCTTCAAGGAGGAGTTAATCTCAATGAATCCCTCCCATTTTTTCCGTTTTCATAGTTGTACTAGATGAAAACCAGGGGGAATACATTTACAGTAGGAACTAGGAGCTACATACAAGAATCAGGTGGAGAAGAAGCCTTCTTCTTTATCTCAATAGTAACCTTCTTCTTCATCTTCAGTATCTTCGATGCCGTCGCTCTGATTCCAAAATCCCACCATCTGCGGCTTGAATCACCGCCCCCATCGGAGGCTTCTCCACGCTGTCGCCCTAGTCATACGGCCGACGATTTCAGGCGAAGATCAAGGCGTTGGAACGGTAGCATTAGGGTTGGGGATTTCGGCGCTCCCAATGTAGTCGCGTTGGAGAAGAGTAGAAGACTAGGGATGGCAATGGGTCGGGTTGGGGCGGGTTTTGTCAAACCCAAACCCAAACTCATGGGTTTATCCGCCAAAAAAATTCGGGGTAAAACTCGTTGGGTTTGAAAAACTCAAACCCAACCCAACCCGCTGGGTATCCGCGGGTTCATGGGTACCCGTGGGTTTTTGTGGTAAAAAATTTACAATAACAAGTTTCTTTCAAAATAAAAGTTTAACATCATTTTTCTCATACAAATTAATCATAAAAAAAACACCAATCTAGAGTAGGGGTGGGATTCTGTCGGTAAACAATTTACCGTTTACTGAATTTACCGATTTCGGTATACCGAAGTTGCCCAAACTAGTTACCGATTACCGATACCGGTTTGTAACCGGTTTACCGATTAGTAACCGGTTTACCGATTACCGAATTACCGGTAAACGGTTACAAACCGGTATTACCGAAATACCGTGAGAAGCGATTTCGGGCGGTTTTTTGGTCGGTTTACCGAATATTTACCGAACCGAATTTCTGGAAGTGGTGTGATGTTGTAATATTTTGATTTTTTTGAGTTTTTTTCATCATTTTTGTAATTAATAATTTATTATTAACTCTTATTTACAATATTTTTGAGGCCTATACTTACATTCATGTATGTAATATTTTATATTTTTGGGGGTAAAGCAACAAAACGCAGCGTAGCACGAGGGAGTAAGGAGGGGGGATTCGGTATCGGTAATACCGATTTACCGTCGGTATTTACCGGTACCGTGTCCGGTAAACCGACTCCCCCAACTTCCCGCTCGGCTGCCGATACCGCCGGTAAACGGTTTACCATTTACCGCCGGTTACCGGTTCGGTAAAACGGTAAACCGTTTACCGGATTACCGTTTACCACCCCTAATCTAGAGCATACAAGCAAACCGCAAATGATCAATACAAATTGTTCAAAATTAAAGATAAACATCTATAAACAAAAGATTAATTGAAAGCTTCTTCCTCGTCAACTAAGTTTTTCACTCTCCACTTCATGATATCAACTTAATTCTAAACAATTAGAAAGAACAAATTATACATGTCTCCACAAACATAAAGAATATTAATTGTTTGAGGAAAATATATTATTTAGAATATTAAATATACCGGGAAAGGAATTATATGTGTGTGGGCGGGTACCCATGGGTCGGGTTTACCTAAACCCAACCCGACCCGGTGAATAGTGTAGCGGGTTTAAACCCGAACCCGGCCCAAAACCCGTCAACACGAATTTTACCCGCATTGACCGGGTTGGGTCGGGTGGGTACCCGTGGGTTCGGGTTTTGTTGCCATCCCTATAGAAGACCAAGGTGGCGAAAGAAAGCGGGGGGAATTCAGTTTTTTTTAATTATAATTTCATTATTTTACCATTATTATTTAATAATTTGAAAATAATTCAATAAAAAAGAAAATATATAGCTGATGTGTACACTTATTTGCCACGTTAACTAGACGGAAAGTTAACAGTTTGACTATTAAATTGTTTTCAAAATGATTTAGCTATTGTTTTGTTTGAAATGAAAGGTTTTGCTATTAAATTGTATTTATTATGTAAATATTAATATGGATGACCACTGCATTAGATGCACTATTGGGTGCCTATAAATAGAGGATCTTTTTGTACTAAGAGATACATTAATAAGAAAGCTCTATTCCTCCTCTCTTATTGTGTCTCTACTCTTACTCTTGTGTCTATTGCTCTTCCTTTGTTATTTTATAACACGTTATCAGTACGAAGCTCTACCTACTGCAAGAAAGATTCATTGTTTGAGTTATATCAATCTTCGTTTTTCTTTCATGGATGTATGTGTATGATTATATTCTTAACGATTTTACATTAACATGAAGAGAATTGATAGTTTCGGAATATTTTCCCCAGAAGTGGAAAATCAAAGGGCATAGCGGCGAGGGAAGAAGTGAACAGGGAAACAAGAATATTGGGATTGAATGTTCATTGTAATGGAAATTTTTATTGGTTTCGTACCCATTGTACGACAAGACTTTATTAACTTTTCCTTAGATTTATTGAAAGAAAAATGAAAATCTATATGTGCTCCTGTAGTAGCAATGCTATGCAAGAGATTTTAGAAATTATAAGGTACTTTCTTGCTCGTTAAAGGTGAGAGCGTATTGAACTTTTGATAAGAAAATGATTTGGTTCAAATGACGCTATTTCAATTCCAGAAGCGAATGAAACAAACCATTCTAAAAAGCGAATGTAATGAGACATTGACTCGCTATGACACAACTTCCAACAAAGGCCAAGTGTAACCAATGAAAGGGACTGCAGTATAGTGGCTCAAGTAATAAATATCGAATCCACGAGTCTCTAGAGTTACTATTACTCAGCTTCAGTTCATTATCTAGCAAACCAGATTAAGATAGAACAACTAAAACTACTCTAGAAAACTACAGATAAAGTCAATCTAATTACAGTTTGGGAACTCACTTAGGTATGATTCCCCCTAGTCACTAGCCAGATTAATGATTGATGATTTCTAACTTGTTTCACTCTCATTCACAATGTGGAGAATCCTTGACTAGACCTTGAATCTCGACTAAAGGATCAAGGCCCTCTTGAGTCGATTGCCTAGAGGGACGTATCCTTCTCTAGAACAACCGATCAAGGCGTTCTGAACTAGACTCCCTCTATCGAATGAGGTTCTCAATCGATACAAAGCAGTGAATCGACCCTCGACTAAAGCAATCGATCCAATACTATCAATCTATGGTGCTCTATTGACCTAATCAGGTATTCGCTCTCATAAGATCAAAGCAGAATCAATAATCTCGACTAAAGCATAATTGAATCATGAAAACATGCATAGATTGAATATGAACTCAAGATTATCAAGTAAGAGTACTCATACAATCATCCAATCAAACAAACATAGCTAGGGTTCCTCAAAACCTAAGTGAAGGGAAGTTACTCCATAGAGAGAGAGAGACTGCAGTAAGAATCTTCAGATGATCAGTCTTCAAGTCCGGGCTTGTTCCTCGAGCTTCCAAGGCGAAGAAATCCTCCAATTCCACTACAAGAACGCCCTCAAATCGCCCTCTCTCTCTCTCTCTTTGGTTCGTCCCTTAGGTGTTTGGGATCCAAAACCCAGCTCCCCCCAAAACGCAAAAAATAGGCTTTTAACAGCCTACGTTCGCGACCCGGTCGTAATCCCCGGTCGGGTATTTCAGGTGCCCGGCCGGGGATTTTGAGAGGCAGCGCAGCGGTACAGGGGATAATACCCGAACGAGGTCAAGAATAACCGATCGGGTATTTTTGCTCTCTGGCCGGGACCCCTTCTACCTTCTGGGCGTCCAAAAGCACAAATCCCCGGCCTCCTTAGCATTTTACCCGGCCGGGTATTTCAACTCCTGGTCGGGTATTTTGCTCTTCCAGCGCCCTTCTACTCAAACGTCCTCTTTTTGACCCGAAACTCGTTTCCTCGCCTTCACGTCATCGCCAAGTCCTGAAATATGACATAAACACACAACCTAGCGTGAAATCGGCTTACAACACGAGAATCGACTCTCAAACAGCTCAAGAATGGAGGTATAAACATGTGTAATTATTGGTCTATCAAATTCCCCCACACTTAACCGTTTGGTTGTCCCCAAGCAAACCTAACTCAAACCAATGCAGCTCTCGAGACCTCTATAGCAACAAACAACCTCAATCGTCTGTAGAGGATTTCCTAGATCATATAGCAGCTTACGAGGTCAACTGGTCTTCTAAGACGTCCCTTATCTCTCTCAATGCGAGTACTAGGCTCAAGCCAGGATCATGAGAAGAAGTGGAAGTAAGACAGCCAGTTCATGGATAAAGGGACTCACACCATTCACAACCAAGGACTCATTGTACCGCGTTTTTATTTCATCTAGTTTAATCATGTCATTATTTCTTTAGATTTATTTCTAATATTAGTTAATTTTTTTATGTTTGTGAAGAATGAATATTCTCATGCTTAGTCCCAAGATATAAAAAAACCCATGATGTGCGTCTTATCGATAGTGCATCGACACATACAATCTTGAAGGATAAGAAATATTTTTCTTATCTTGAAATGCGAGATGCAAATGTTAGTACCATATCTGGTAGTACTCATTTAATTGAAGGCTCCGGAAGAGCTAGTATATTGTTACCAGAAGGAACCAAACTATATATCGATAAAACGTTATACTCTTCAAAGTCTCGAGAAATTTGTTGAGTTACAAAGATATTCGGCGAAATGGATATCATATTGAGTCAAATGAAGAAGAGAATAAAGAGTATATTATGATAACAAATATGATCTCGGGTAAGAAATATATATTGGAGAAATTGTCTGCTATTTCTTTTTACACATTTATTAGTACAATTGAAACACATGCAGTGGTAAACCAGAAGTTTACAAATCTCGATAACTTTATAATTTGGCATGACCGGTTAGGCCATCCCGGATCGATTATGATGTGAAGAATCATTGCAAATATATGTGGACATCCATTGAAAGGTCATAAAATTTATCAGTTTAAAGATGTACCATGTGCTGCATGTTCTCGTGGCAAGTTGATTATACGGCCATCACCTGTAAAAGTAAAGAGTGAATCTCTTAAATTTTTAAAACGTATACAGGGTGATATATACTGGCCAATTCACTCACCATGTGGACCATTTAGATATTTTATGGTTTTAGTTGATGCATCAACTGGATGATCACATGTATGTTTACTATCAACGCACAACCTGGCGTTTGCTAGATTACTAGCCCAACTGACTCGTCTACGAGCACATTTTCCTGATTTTCCAATCAAGAAAATATGTCTAGATAATGCTGGTGAATTTACTTCACAAACTTTCAATGACTATTGTATGTCCATTGGGATTGATGTTGAACATCTGGTAGCACATGTTCATACACAAAATGGTCTTGCAGAATCATTTATTAAGCGTTTGCAACTGATTGCAAGAACATTTCTTATGAAAACAAGCTTGCCAATTTCTTGTTGGGGACATGCTCTATTGCATACGGCAACATTAATTTGCATCAGGCCACTAAGTTATCATGAAATTTCCCCCTTGCAAATGGTTTTTGGTCAGGAACCTAAGGTCCTGTTCACTTTCAATTTCGTTTTCTGTTTTTTGTTGTCAAAACAGAAAATTTAAAAACAAAGGGAGAAAACGTGTTCACTTTGGTTTTCGTTTTCGTTTGTGGCAACCATTTGACAATAAAAAGAGGCAGCTGACGAAAACAAAAAAAAATGGTTTCCAGGAAAGAAGGGGACGGGTTTCATCCCGTTTTCTCCGAAATTTTTTAATGAGGTCTGCTCTTCGAGACCTAGCAACCTCATTTTATCTATTTTTTTTGTTGTTTTTGGTTTGAAGACTCATTATCCCCTGGCCTCCTTGTAACCCTACTCGTCCCCTGCCCTCACCACCTCTGAACGAAGAGGGCTGAACGAAGACAGCGCCGCCTCCAACCTCTTCTTCTCCCGACGGCGGCGACCAGAAACTTCCGACGACGCCTCTTCTTCTCCCGCCGCCACCGCCACGCCGCCGCCACGCCACTCCTCTTCTTCTCCCGACGCCGACGACGCCTCTTCTTCTCCCGCCGCCACCGCCACGCCGCCGCCGCCACGCCACTCCTCTTCTTCTCCCGACGCCGACGACGCCTCCGCTTCTGGTTAAGAGCTTCCGACGACGCCAACGACGCAAGGTAACTCTCCCTCTCGTCTTCTTCTCCCTGATTCCCATTCCACGGTCATTTTTGGCTCTCTCTGTTTCGCAGCCGATCTCGAAACCGCCATTTTTTGGCTCTCTCTGTTTCACGTCTCTAATAACATGGGATAACCCAGATCTGAGAATTTTTTTTTTCTCATTTGGAATTGATTATATCAGTGGTTTTGACTTGATCTGTTGAAACCTTCGAACGCCATTGTTTCTGCTCTTTATGAGGAAAATTTTGAACTTTAGGCAGTGGGTTTGTAGTTTGCTCATTATTAGATACCGAAGTTGTTTGTTTGTTGATTGTCATGTTGATTGTTTGCTGATTGTCATGTTGATTTTTTGTTTATTGTCATGTTTGTTCTATAGTTTGACCCATGGAGAATACAGAAGCTGTCAATGATAATAATTGTGTGGTGGTAGAGGGAAAAGATGTATGGCCCGAACATGTTAAGAATTATATGATTGAATTGATGGTCGAGGAAGTGAAGAAGGGTAGCAAGATTACTACTACATTCACAAAATTAGGATGGTTCAATATAAAAAATGGTTTAAAGAGTAAGTTTAACAAGGACTATACCGAGGAGCAATTGAAGAACAAATTTAATCTACTTAGAAGAAGGCATAGGGATTTCAAGGGCATGATTAGTGAGACGGGAGTTAGTTTCATTGCTGCAACGGGAAAGGTGGCCGCTTCTGATGATCGTTGGGAGAAATGGTCGAAGCAGGTAATTGAACATTTCGTTCAATTTCATTAAATATATGTTTCAATTTTGAACTTTGAATTGATTAGAACGTTCATGTGTAGGCTATAAAAGGTATTACCGGCTTTAGGAAGAATGGTTGTCCAGAATACAACAACCTTTGCATCCTATTTGGTGACACTACTGCTTCCGGTACCAATGCTTTTGTTTCCACTCAAGAAGTCTCAGATAGCAGTGGTGGACAAAGCAGAGAGGACAATGAGGAAGGTTTTGTTGTTGCCGGTGATGCTACAGAGCATGCCAAGGAAGCAGAGGGCAAAGCAAAGGTCAAAGGCAAGAAGAGGAAAGCAAACAAATCCACCTATTCAACTGCAGTAGAGAAGGCAATAATTAGCATGGCGGAGGAGGCTAAAAGGAAGAATGATAGGCATGATGCCAAGACTGCTGCATCTTCTGTGAAAGGCCCAATGAATGAAGTATCTTCGCAGGACAAGGACCTAGATATTATGACAGAGTGTATGAAGGTTTTAGATGAGATGGAGGTGGATGGTAGTGTGTTTGTCAAGGCTATTGATGTTCTTCATGATAATCCACTGAAGCGTGGTCTCTTTCTGCGCATGACAGAGAAGAGAAAGAAGGAATGGCTGCAGGGTTTGGTGTGATTGTACGACGCCGACATTGAGTGTTTTTGTTTGATTGTCTGTGTTTGAATGTTTGTGGTTGTATTTTTAGTTGAACAATGTTGTTGAGTTGAATATGTGTGTGATTGTGGTTGTATGTTTTAGTTGAACGATTATCTTATTATGGTGTAAGAACAATTTCAATAAAGTTTGATTGTATGTTCTTACTGTGCAATGCAGACAAATGGCTTCTGATTCCGATACAGATTCCGATGATGATTTGCAGAACTTCTTGTTGCATTTGTGGTTGTTGGAGACAGAGAGATCCAATGTGTCAAAAGTGCCATGCAGAACCTCAGACAAAACTGGGCATGCTTGGGTTAAAGAGCTTCTTCATGGTAATCCAAAAAGGATATATGAGCAATTTCGGATGGACAAAGATACGTTTCTTGCTCTTTGTGAGGAGTTGAAACAAAATGGTGGGTTAAAAGCCACGAAGAGAGTCACAGTTGAAGAACAAGTTGGCATCTTCCTGAAGACTATAGGTCACGCTAATGATTTTAGAGACGTTGCCGAAAGGTTTCAACATTCAACGGCCACCATCTCAAAGTACTTTGACAAAGTATTGAAAGCTGTGGTCAAGCTTTCGAACAAGATTATTGTTCCCCCAAATTTGGATAACGTCCCAGACAAAATTGTTGGTTCTAGACATGATCCATATTTCAAGGTAAAGGAATACTTACTCCATAGTTACTGTTACAACATTTACAACTTCTGTTGATCATGTTCACTTTTGTGTTTACATAGGATTGCATTGGAGCTATAGACGGAGTGCATATTGATGCATGTGTTCCTACTGCTGAACAAATTCCATATCGAGGACGAAAGATGACAACAACTCAAAATGTGGTGTGTGTATGCTCCTTCGATATGCTTTTTACCTTTGTGGTGGCTGGATGGGAAGGCACGGCAAATGATGCTAGAATTCTTAGTGAAACAGTTTCAAATCCAGATAACAAGTTTCCGATGCCACCACGAGGTACTTATTATTGTTTGTACATAAATAAATCTCATTTTATTATATACTAATTGACTATCTATATACAATGTAGGTAAGTATTATGTTGTTGACTCCGGATTTGCGAACATGCCTGGGTTCCTAGCACCATATCGAACAAAGGAGCCTACTCATTTTCAAGAAATCAATCGAGGTGGTGGACCCAAAACTCGTAAGCAATTATTCAACTATTATCACTCATCCCTACACAATGTCATCGAACGTTGCTTCGGAGTTTTGAAGGCCAGGTTCCCAATTCTGAAACATATGCCTTCTTTTTCATTAAAGAAACAAGCACAAATTGTTATTGCTACATGTGCTCTGCATAACTTCATTAGGATTCACTCTTGTGAAGATATCCTATTTGAAGATTATCAAAATTATTATATGGAGGATGGCGTTAATGGAGTGCAAGGAGGGCTGGAAAGAGAAGAGTACAGTATGAGTTCAAGCCGGACACGACAAATGGAAATTCGACGTGATGGAATAGCGGACAAGTTGTGGGATGACTTTCAAGCTGGACTCCTTTGACATTTGTGATTGTACTTCGACTTATTTGATATTGAAGTATGTACTAGTATCAGGAAATTTGACAGATTCTCATTTTCAGGTCTAGTAACCAACTAAACAGGTTTTCATTTTCATATTACAGTTTCCAGTTTCACAAAAAATCCCAGGTAAACAGGTTTTCATTTTCAGATTTCAGTTGCCAAAATGGCAGCTTCCATTTCTCCAGATTTCGTTTTCAATTGCCAAAATGACAGAAAACGGAATGGGAAGTGAACAGGACCTAATATTTCCCATCTAAAAATATTTGGGCGTTCCGTCTACATCCCTATTGCTCCACCACAGCGTGTTAAGATGGGTCCTCAAAGGAGGTTGGGAATTTATGTTGGATATGAGTCCCCGTCAATCATAAAATACTTAGAAACCTTGACGGGAGATTTATTCACTCCTCGTTTTGCTGATTGTCATTTTGACGAATAAGTTTTTCCAACATTAGGGGGTGAGAACAAACAGCTGGAAAAAGATATTTGTTGGAATGAATTATCATTATCTCACCTTGATCCTCGTAATAGACAATGTGAACTAGAAGTTCAAAAGGTAATTTATTTACAAGGTTTAGCAAACCAACTGCCAGATTCTTTTACTGACAATAAGAGAGTGACAAAGTCACACATACCAGCTGTAAATGCTCCAGTGAAAGTTGATGTCCCTGTTGGACAATCTGAAATTGCAAATTAATCTAAACCACGAATGAAGCGTGGTAGACCAGTAGGTTCCAAGGATAAAAATCCTCGAAAAAGAAAAGGAGCTATGAATCAAGATGGTCAAATCGAGGATATGAAAGCTCAAGATGAGTCCCCAAGCATAACTAAGATTGTAGTTCCCGAAGAACATCAGGTACCTGAAAGTTTTGATATTGAAGAGATTTCAATCAATTATGTCTTGGATGGAAAATGTTGGAACCGAAGTGAAGTAATCGTCGACGATGTTTTTGCTTATGTTGCAGCGTTGAGTGTAATGAATGAAAATGAGGATCATGAACCAAGATCTATTGATGAATTCAAGTCAAGAGATGATTGGCCAATGTGGAAAGAGGCCAATGAGGCGGTATTAAACTCGTTTACAAAGCGAAAGGTTTTTGGACCAGTAGTCCTTATACAAGAAAACGTAAAGCCATTGGGATAGAATGGGTTTTTGTGCGGAAAAGAAACGAAAATGGTGAAGTCGTGAGATATAAAGCACATCTTGTCGCACAAGGATTCTCATAGAGACCTGGCATTGATTATGAGGAGACATACTCCCTTGTAGTGGATACAACTACATTTCGATACTTGATTGGTCTGGCAGTTCGAGAAGGACTAGATCTGCGTCTAATGAATGTTGTGACAACCTATTTGTATAGATCACTTGAGTAACATTCGCAACTTTCAGACGACCCAAATTGTCTAAAAATTGCGATAAATGTTTGAAATTAGTGTAATAAATAAAGTGGAAGTTGCAATGAGTAAAGAGTAAGCAACACAATGCTCCAACCCGAACAACCCGCAACCCGCCTGAACCATAACGTGATTAACCCATAATCCAATTGACCCGCAACGCAATGAACCCAGAACCTGACTGACCCGTAACCCGACAAACCCGCAACCCAACGAACCCGAAATTGATAAACCCAAAACCTGACTAACCCGCCACACGATTGAATCCAACCCAAACTCTCCCGATTGACACCTCTAGATAAGGGGTTCAATTTAACCGTGCGGAGGGTAAGGAAGGAATATGCATGGTCTATAGCCTTTTATGAGAACTGGGAATTATGAAAGTAATTCCGCAAAGGGCTAATACCACTACAACACCTGAACTATCCGGAAAATGTCACTTGTGTCCTATTGTTTCCAATATTCCATTCATGTCATGAACTATTATATTTTGTGCCATTTGTATCCTGCCAATTTCGTTGACTAGTAAAGATAACAGTTGACCAAACGGCGGTCAACTTAACATTGACTTTTGTTGACCTTGCAATGCCAAGTCATTGACACCTCATATTTTTAATTTAAATTAAATAAAACTTTGAAAATAAAAAATTGAAAAAACTTTAAATTCAAGAATATTACTGAATAATATTCTAAAACACCAAAATTCAAAATAAAAATAAAAAATATAATCTGAACAATAAACAACTCCCCACAAACTATAGGTGCGGACTCGAATCCTACCAATGAATCGGAGAAGGATGAGTGGTGAACGGTGGAAAGATTTTTTATTTTCAATCCCCAGCAAACAATACGTACTTCTCATCAGCCATCCTTTGCTATTCACCATCCATGTCACCTTTCTCTTTGATTTCTCCCGATTAGGGATTTGGAAGGGTCAACTTGGGATTAATTCCCAGCAATGGTCTTGGGTATTCCAGCAACTGAATACTTACCGCTATTAATCCCCAGCAACTCAATCGTCGTGACTCTTTCGTCGCGATGAGTGCTTGAAACATCGAGCTTTGAAATCCGGAAATGGAAAGAGGAAAAACCATTTCCACTTCTGGACAACTGCAAGAGGCGATCGAAGCCAAGTGGTGACAAAGAGATAGAGATGAACTTGCGGGCAGAGGAAATATAGATCTGGAGATGAATCGACGACTTGTGGAGATGAATCGACGACTTGTGGAGATGTGGCAGAGCTGGAGAGGTGAAAACTTGCCGCTTGATTTCTCCGATTTCCCTCTCTCTCTCTCTCTCTCTCTCTCTCTCTCTCTCTCAGATCCTCTCCAGCCCCATCTTCATCGTTGTCGAAAGATCCCTCCTCTACAGTGGAAGGCACACCCATCTCCCTCATCCGGCTTGACAAAATCATGAAGATCTGTGGGAACAACGTATGGGGTCCGATTTGACCATGAGGATGAGGCTTGGTCGATTTTGTTCATTGAAACAGGAGAATCGTGCAGGAGAGGAGAGACAGACATGTGGAGAGAGAAAGGGCTAGAGAAGCAGGGTCGTCGATGGGGGTTCATCGGAGATCAAAGGAAAAGGACGATTGGAGATGAGGCGACGAACGACTGATCAGATGCAATTGATTGAAGTTTTGGTGAGAAGGTGCGGATTTTTCTTCAAAAGCTGGAGAGAAAGAAAGTGAATTAATTTGAGTTATTTTTTTATTTTTGTAGTTTTCCATAATTTTTATTTTGTTTTCCTTGTTTTAATTATTTTAGATGGAAAAATAAATGAAAATTCCAAGTCAGACGCCACGTCAACGCTGACTGGATTTTCTGTTAAATACTAACGATCAACACCAGTCAACACTAACGGAATAATAGTTCATGACACATGAAATATTGTAAACAATAGGACACAAGTGACATTTTCCGGATAGTTCGGATGTTGTAGTGGTATTAGCCCTTCCGCAAATGAATTCCTTAACAAAGTCACAATCATTTGAACATTTCCCCAGAAAACCATTATGCCTTATTCATCGTGCCATTTGAAACTGAGAGATGTGGTTACACCAATCAATTCGATATGCCCCTCGAAAATAACCAGAGAGCCGAGCTACATACCAAATTCCAGCCAATAAACAACGGGATGCTAGAGTGTCTATATCCATCTACCAAAGCTGAACATTTTTATTCATCATCTGCTTATGAACCACAACTATCGGCATCTAGTCAGAGAACATCATCACACCAGCCTACAAGCAGGTTGTTCAGTTGCCAAAGGGAAAACAGGATGACACTGGTACGAGTGTTGGCAGCTGCACAAGCTTATGGACTCACGCCTCCCTTTTTCCTTGATTCTTCGCGCATTGTTGCTTTCACGTAAATCTCATAGCAGCACCCTATGGAAAAAAAGGGCAAGACACAGTTGATAAGTTGCAATGCCGCAGCAGGGGGTGGAGCAGAGCAGATAGAAATTAAATGTGTAAATTTCATTGTAGTTCATTATTAGGTTCCATAGATAACATGTCCATAGGTCATGACCCTCAGTCTGACATAATGAATGGATACTGCTCCATGGCTGAATGTATGCTTAGGTTCTTCCTGAAAACAAGATAGAGGGATGATGAAACTTAACTTGCATAGAGAATAGGCTTTGTGTTTCATTAATTGGGCGATGCAAAAAGGAGATGCATGGGACGTTCAAGATTTCACTCTCAAATGCTAAGATTCACTTGATGTATTCCAGCTGACATGCCTCCTGTTCTAGGGTCCAATTACTTAGGTCAGTAACAATCTTCACAACCAAGGTTTTCGGGCGACCCTGATCACTTTATGTATGCTAAATGGTAAGAAACATCCAAGTTTTTATCATTCAGGTAACTGGATGATAGATCTCATGCACAAGTTTGAGCACTCAGCATTGAACTAAGAACCCAAAAGCTCCTTGCCTAGTAGTCAACAAACCCCCCAACATGCTCAGAGATACCAGACGATGGCTAAAGGTTACAATAAGTTCATCATGATTCCGTATACCCAGTGCCAGCCCACCAACCGAGCCAAAAGAGCAGAGAAATAGCAGCTACATTTAACATTGGTTGCAAGCTGATTGATCTTCAACTTAAAGCACATAAACTAGAATACTTACCGACTACAACGACGACTGTGAGAAAATCTCCAATCTTGTTAATTTTTGAGACGCCTGACTTGTGTGACTTGAATCTACGAATAGCTGGGTCATCAGCCAAGAGCTGCATCATGATCAAGTCATTGAATTACTACAACACAATCTCAAAATTCGGTGAACCAGAAATGAGAAACCATTCACAAAATAACCAAGCAATGAAGGTTGCATATCACAAAATCCCCACCAACAAGACAATTGCACAATCCAATAGAATCCCAACCGACACTGGTAACACCAGAAAATGCCCAGCAAAAGGAAAACTAGAACCCTAATTGAAGAAATCCAGACAAAAAGGGGAGAAAAACTTATCGAATAAAAAGAGACGAGTAGAGGGAGATGCAGGATAGACTCACAGCTTTTTCCCGCTGCCCAAGCTCGACATGGAATCCACGGCGAGGGACTGAAAGCGCTTCCTTCGATCGATAAGATCGCCGAAAATGAGAATAATAGAGTTGGCGTGAGTGGTAACTTTGATATCAGATACGGAATCAGAAAAAGAGCAAAAGTCATAGATAGATGGGCACCTGAGAGCGCGATCGGAAATGAGATGAAAGCGATGAATTCTTCAGGAAAAACGCCATCTCCGCCTGAGATGCTTCAGATCGGTAACAGAAGGTGGGAAATCGGAAAACTGATTAGAGCCGATCCGGTTGCAACCGAGGCATAAAAGTTTTTGACCTTTGCTATTCAGACCTTGGACTGTTTCCATATTGCAATCTCATCCCTTTCTAATTTTTATCGTAATTAATTAGTGAGGCCCAGTGCGCCACGTAGACGGTTCGAAGTTAAACAGCTACCACGAGACGCAATATGCCATAAAGATGGTACGAAGGAAATCAGAGGGGAAAGAAAGGCGGAGACGACACCACGCGAAAAACAACCAACTGAAGTGAATTCATGGCCATGGCGATGAAGATGAAGACAGCAGCTACCACTGCTTGCAATTCCCTTGCCCGGAAAAGCAAATATGTGCAGAAACCGGCGAGTCTCCCGACGCCTCACATTCTCAGAGCCGCATTTCACCGCTCCTCTGTTTCCGGCGGCCTTGTCGACGGATTCCCTTCACAATCCGTATTCCAAGCTGCCGGTGAGTTTAACCAGACGCTGGTGTTGATTTTAATCATTCTATAACAGAAACTTGAACTGGGTTGAATTCTGTTTCCTTTCGATTTGCAGGACGGGGAGGCGGACTTCGTGCGGTGCATAGGGCAACGCCAACTATGGAGCCTGTAACATCTAATGAGAAGGGGAGAGGAGAGACAGATACTTCGCCTGAGAATTGGAAAATTAAGATGCTTTACGATGGAGATTGCCCACTTTGCATGCGTGAGGTCGTCCTGTTTTCTGTGTTACAACATTCGTATGATTTGCTAATTCGAGTGGTGTCAGCAATTTGATTTCGTTTTGGTGCATTTGGGGTTTTTCGTTTTGGTGTCAGCAATTTGATTTCGTTTTGGTGCATTTGGGGTTTTTTTTCTTCCAGGTGGATATGCTAAGAGAGAGGAATAAAAGTTATGGGACGATCAAGTTCGTGGACATAAGTTCGGATGATTATTCTGCTGAAGACAACCAAGGCCTTGACTACGAGACTGTAAGCAGGATGAGCATCCAAGCTTAATATTTTATATTTAGGCTTAAGCATGTGAATCATTGTGGAAAGTTGCAGCTGAAACTGGAAAGCCGTTTATTTGCCTTCATTGACGGCAATAGGGTTGCTATTTGTGTAGGCAATGGGAAGAATTCATGCGATCATGGCCGATGGAACAGTGGTTACAGATGTTGAAGTATGCCTCTGCTTCTTGACATATTAGTTTTTTCTTATCAATCGATTGAAAGATATGCCAATGAGTGGCGTCTGAGACATGCTAATGCAGCTGTGGAACGTAATCAATCACTGTTGACTAAACTTGTGCAGGCATTCAGAAGATTATATGAGCAAGTTGGTCTAGGATGGGTTTATGCAATTACCAAGTTTGAGCCTGTAAGGTTCTGAATCTGTGTGCTCTATTTTCACCTCGTTGTTAGTCTTTTGGTATGAATGTTTGAACAAAGTGTAACCTGTTTTGACAGATTGGGAAGTTGGCTGATGCTGTGTATGCCTTTTGGGCTAAATACCGACTTCAAGTTACAGGTTACTACCTACATACTGCATCCTCCTTGTAACGTTGTATGTTATTCATGTTTTCTGCCCCGCTAATGGATTTCAATCTCAAACTGACCCCAATCTCTGCTTGTTTATAGGCCGGCCTCCATTAGAACAAGTCTTAGAGGCTCGCAAGAAGAAGGTAGGCGGCGTTTCTTGTCTTCATGGAGCCAAATTTACAATGGTGAATATGCTTTATTGCTAATGTTCCACTACCATGCCTTTATGAGAAGACGTGTGCTCTATGTGGTGGTTTCAGGGTGAAGTATGCAAAACCAGTGATGCCTGTAAGCTGTGAACCCCCTCCACGGCTATCCGTGATCATCTCAAGACTCAGTTGCTCATATACAAACATCTCTACCGCTAGATACTAGTATACAGTTTTACCTTTTTCATCAAAAGAGGATGTACCTTGGATATAATAACCTTTAATATTTGTTTTACTGTTTTATAATGTAAAAAAAAAATTTGTTTACTGTATCGGCTATGATACTCGGGGTAATTCTTGCTGTCAAAATACACCTGTGTTGCTTTCAGACTTTCTATGTAAATATTGCTTACTATACTACTATCAGTGCCCTATTTATGTCCACGGGTTAATATTTTTGTATGGACTGAACTTTGATCAAAATAAACATCCTGGCCAATCTTTTCGATCTATAACATCTTGGCACGAACTATACACCAAAATAAACAATTTGGCCAGATCCGACTTTTGACCGTTAACTTGAACGGTCAAACGCGTTGACCGTTAGTCAACGCGCCAAGTCACTGTCAAGTCAGCATAAAATATTTAAAATAATTCACAATTTCTACACATTCCCTAATTTTAAATTATTATAAATTTAAAAAAATCATCTAATACCTTATTTAAACCAAAAATAAAAAACGAAAAATATTAAATATTTATCAGATTTTCTGACTTGGCAGTGACGTGGCGCGTTGACCGTTAGTCAACGCGTTAAACCGTCCAAGTTAACGATCAAACATCGGGTTTGGCCAAATTGTTTATTTTGGTGTATAGTTCGAGTCAGGATGTTATAAATCGAAAAGATTGGCCAGGATGTTTATTTTGGTCAAAGTTCAGGCCATACGAAAATATTAACCCTAAATGCACCAAGAAGATTATGCTTTATTCTAGTCCAGCAGCTTCTGCTTCATTACAAAGTCATCAATTAACCTTGTACTCAGAGCTCTGTGGATTTTTTCACTCTGCTCTGCAACAATAACTTTCAATCTTTTGGATATGGAACTGGGTACAAAGTGGCACTCCAATGCAATAACAAGTCACAGAGGATAACGAACCCTCAAGATAGTCATGCAGAAGTCAATCGGTAAGCTAGTTTTCAAAGGTCTTATCATTGTTGTATTGTTTACAAGGAAGCCTAGGCCAGAAGTAACGAGATTTGATAGCAAATATACAACTCAACACAAAACATTTAAATCCTTTGTGTCTGTCACTCTACAAACTTCACACAAAAACCTTCACTTAGGGAAGCAGTGACTTACTTGACTATTACCAGTTTTACAAAAGCAGCTAGCTACAAGCCTATTACCTAGTAACCATCTTTCTAACATCCAGTGAATCATGAATATCTCGAACACGATTCCTTCTAGCAACAAGCTTTCTGATCGAAAACCATCTCAGCACACTAGACACCTTCGCCCATCTCCTCTGAGCTTTACTACCAATAGCAACAGTGGTAGTCGAACGTGACAACAAAAATCCATCCACTGCACTCTGTAAGTCTGCTTGTGCTCCTAAGCAGAGGTTCTGGGGCTGAAGATCGGTGTCAAAGAATCGGAGATGATCATCATCATCATAATCACAGAGAGCTTGAGTTATTGAATCTGCTGCATCATGGATGAGAGGGTTTGCAACTTGGCTAGCGAAACTCAAAGTCTGCTCATATGTTAGACCCATGTTTTCAATACCCGGGAAACCATAGTCATCCGGATTACCAACACCACCAACAGAGTACATGGATGATGCTATATCAGGGGAACAGCCTGAATTTGGTTGCAAGCAATCAAACACTCCCACCTTTGGTGCATCCACATTAGAATGATCTGTTCTTGATGAGCATGAAATATAAGGGGTGGTATTAAAGTGTGAAGAGCCAGCCATAAGACAGCTCTCGTCCTCACAAGATATGACCTCATCCCAGTGCTCAAATGCAGCAATCACCGACTTTTGAGCATCAGCCTTCTCAGTTTCAGACATATTGTCGATAGAAAGATACTGGAATTCTGATAGCACTCCTCTAACTTGTCCGACAAGATTGAAGACCACAGCAGTTTTTAGTTGGCCACCAGAAGAGAAGTACAAATATACTCTGTTATCAAGCACACATGTCTGAGCATGCTCTACTGTAACTTCCCACATTTTGGCAGACATACCTGTACCAAGGATCTGCATATAAGCCAGCAAATAAGTATTTCCCTAACAAGAGAAAATGATCAAATTAAGGGTGTCGAAGAACTACATATAATAACCAAGACACAGGATTTAACCTAATTTTTGTCACATGTAACATGAGGCTATCAACTTACATGCCGCAGCTTTGGAGGGTTTATAGAAAGTTGTGTGAGGAAATCCTTCACTGTACTAATATTCTCCCGACACAAACGCTTGTGAAAAGCTCCATCTTTCCCAATCTTTTCCAGTCTCCATACCTCATCAGATAGAGCAGGAGGATGATGCTTCTTGTATACTGCAATAATAAATATTCAACAACAAAGGAAACTGTATTTTCTATCTGCTTTCTAATTTGATTACTCTCATATCTCTTCAACTCAGTAGCTGTTCCAACTATAAATCTAGCTTTAATAATTTAAAGCAGATTGTAGATTCTTGCAACAGAAATCGATTACAAAGTACTTACATTCTCCTCGGTGATCTCTGACAATGAAGGACTCCGTCTTTGCTTCTTTTATTCTAATTCCATGGAAGTTGTCCAGAGCTCTAGCTCCAATTCTGAATTTTCTGCTTCTAGTCCAACTTGAATTATCTGTAAATGAAATATCACCAACCAATGCAACCCCATCTTTAAGATTTAAAAGCACGTCTCCCGAGAGAAGAGGCTTTTTCCCTTCACGCTCTTTTACAATGTTGTTCTTGAATTCTTCTGGTGTCCAATTATTTCCCTCTTCACTATCAAAATCACCTTCAAGAACCAAAATTTCCACACTCGCATAAGCTTCAGGGCCCGAGTTAACAATATTCCCAGTTTGATTGTCAATCAAAACTACTTGTAAAGCTGGAGAATCATCCCCTTCAATACGAGCTGAAGTAAAAACTGGAAGAGAGAGATTATTTGAGAAGTGCAGCTTTAAGCATCTTGATTCAGAAGAGCCTCTCTCATTTCCATTGCTCCTGAAACAGTTTAAAAGATGATACTTGAGATTTTTATAGCCAACTCAAAACTGAGAGCTGGGGAGATGAAATTTGGAAATTTACAGCTTAATGTCATGATTCTGACAGACTCTACTCTTACCAAGCAATGCTGACCAAATGTTTTTTTAGAGCCACTTCAATTTCCTCTTTCACCTGCCAGGCAATAGCTAACATCATCAACATAAAGCCAATAACAATGAAGTTCAAGGACAGGTGGTTAAAACACAAAGAAAACTGAGATAAGGGTATACTGAAAGATTATAATGTATACATTGTGACTGATTGTCCATAATGAAGATGGCTATAAAGGTTGAAGGATTCAAATTATCCATACTACCAAGGTAGGATCCGTTATCATCGTGCAATATAAAGGATATTCTTTTTTATAAAGGATAATCAATCATCAACATATCTCTGTCCCAGATTAAAAAGGGTTACCGAGAAGGTAGCAACAATGACAACAGTATCATACCACTTTACGAATTAATGGCTCCATAACACACTCCAGTGCACGCATCTTCATTGCTTCTTGCACTACACTGTCGATCAGCAGTAGTAGCATTAGAGATTAAGTGCAGATATACCAAGTCACTAGAGCCAAGCTCCCAAAGAAATAGAGATGAAACAAATTCAAAAGACGAATGAGACGATCATTAGTCATTGAGACGACGAAAATGGATGACCAAAAGATAATTGCTTCAGCCATGGCAATTGGGCAGGCATTTTTCATCATAGGGAAACACATTTGGCATTTGCAAATCTATTGCAACAAAATGGTAGGAACCCAGCTAAGTTTTCCCATAAAAGTCCACCATAATCACAATCAAAAGTTAGACCATAACCCATATGACTTCGAATCAGAACCCAAACTCACTATGTTTTTCACAATAACCAAATTCTAGAATTCTACATTGACCATCTCATCATTCACTGAAACAAGTTATAGCCCGGTTCAATTTCAATCTAATTTCCCGTTCTGGTATCAAAGTTCAGAAACCAAAGAAATCATTGGAACCCGAAACCACAAAGTAAAACAGAGAAAAAAGAGGAAGCAAGTACCCACTTTCTGAGATTAAATCTTCTCCTCTTCTCATCAGGACTAGAATTCCCCTCAGCACGAGCCTTCCCTCCTTCTTCAGGTGGTTGTCTCTTCTGCGACATCGTTTTCACTCTTCCTCCACCCCACCCAAAACTACACCAAACCACAGCGACGAAAAAAACAGGGGCAGAGCAACAACTCGCTGACAAGAGACGGACCACCGATCAAACCAATTACCATCAAAATCAAATAGAACCCAGAAGAAGAAAGAACAGTAGAGAGTGGAAACAGAGGTTCATCATCTACATCTCTCTGCCTAATTTTTATACACCCCCGAGAACAATAAAGCTAGAGGAAGGTAAAAAAGGAGCAGGAAAACGGTAAAATACCAAACCAAGGCTAGAATCCAAATTACTCTCCTACATAGGAGAGAGAGTCAGGAGCAAGGACATTCATTCAAGTGGGTATCTTGGCATATGTATCTCTCTCTGATTTTTCATGGTGGTGGGTGTGGCCTATGTGGGAGCTTCGTTAGCCATATTCGGATTTTGGCCGTATCCAGGCACCTTCTTCGATTATCTTCCTTATCGTCGTGGGTGTTTTGGTTATCTTTCTTGTTTCGGTTGGGTAGCGGCCAAACGGCGAAGGTTTTGTGGGAAGGAAAAGGGACCGGACGGGAAGATTGCGGAGGGAGGAGAAAAGGAGGTACACACTGCTGTACGGCCGGGAGATGGAAACGGTTCTGAGTTTGGGTTAGGGAGGAGGCCGGAGGGAGAGTTCTTTGGGCCCCACAAAACGCGTTCTGGACTTTTGGAGATGAATTGATGGGCCACATTATCTTCCCCTTTCTATGACTTGGTTTCTTTTGCTTAATCTTCCAGTTTGGACTAATTAGTGAAAAATGAGTACCTCTATGAGCTGTCCTTTTTTACGGTGAAATTGAAATTTCAAATGCAGAAAGTTCTGGTGGTGATTTGGATTAAAAAAATCGATCTCTTGATTGATTTGATCGATCATGTAATATTTTTCATTATACAATGTTTAACAAACAGTACAGCTCTTATATTAAAAGTTCAACCATTTAAAAAAAAAGGTCTATTATTTTCATCAAGTGGTCTAGCACTTTCATCAAGTGGTTTACCGCTTTCAACAACTGGCCAACAACCATTGTTAGTGATTTCATCATATATAATTAGAGTCCGATAATAATATATATGTTTCCTAGTAAGAGAGTTAAAATTAGTCCAAAGGCTAGAGCATAGATGAGAAGTTTCTTGAGTTGTTCTATCGTAGATATGAAAAATGTTTTGCATATTTATTTCTTATAATTGACTAATTATACAGTGACTTTCATCTTTCCTTCAAATTCTAGTTCGTTTGCTTTTATCGTATAGTTGTCTTGCGATGGATCAACTTTGTTGCTATTGTTGTAATGAATGTGCTAAAAAAGTAACAATTACAATTGTGGCATAAAGTCCATAAATCTCATATCATCTTGCTCTTGTGAATTTTTATTCCAAAAGTGTTAAAAGAGGTTGTTGTTTCTTTTGTCTTGAGCTATAATCTGCGTAGGAATTTGGTTGCCCACAAGTGATAGGATGTTGTATTACTACAAAACAATTTCATATGGTAGGTCTCCTATTATCCATTATTTTTTTAATGAAAGTATAAAATAACTTTGTCCTTTGGGTGACTATTCGCGAAAGCAGAAATCGTTCGCCATAAGAGGTACGTAAACCATTTTACGGAATTGGTATACTGTTTTGGCGGAAGCAGTCTACCTCCAACAAGCAGGTGTAAATTGAAGATAAGTGGGTCATCAGGTCGACTCATTGCCGAAAGAGGTAGTCGGTTGTCTCAAGTGGTAGACCGCTTGGTGTAAATGGTAAACCATATCCTTGAAAAGTCTTCAAGTGGTCGACCTATTCCATCAGTGGAAGAGGTCCGCCACTTGAAGGTAAGTGTGTCATCAGATCGACCACTTGGTGGAAGTGATAGACCATTTCTTGAAAAGTGGTCAACCACTTGATGGAATAGGTCAACCATTTAAAGGTAAGTGTGTCATCAGGTCGACCACTTGGTGGAAGCGGTAGACCATTTTCTTGGAAAGTGCTCAACCGTTTAATAAATGAGGTCGAACGTTTTCTCCAAGTTACGATGACTTGCAAGTCATCATACACATACCCGGAAAGTTAATAGGTTTTAAAAAAATGTTCATGTTTTCGACGGGACGTTGAATCGAAAAAGTTTGTGCTTTAGGATTATATGGTTAATTGTTACAAAATCATTGGGGTAACTGTTGATAGAACCGTTCATGATATATAACATACAATACTTGTATAATATACTAATTTAAGAATGAAATAATTATTGATCATAAATAATTTCAAATTCATATCATCACCAAAACATCTGATAGATTATTCAAACGTCTCATAAAAGAAATCATAATTTTTTTAATTCAACTTAAAAATTATGGTTCCAGACTGCCATTCGTTAGGGGACCACATAAAGTCAATAACTGAGTTTGGAAAATGAGAAGAGGAAGAAAAATAAAATTAATAATTCTAGTTTGATGGTCTTAGTTTACATTAAAGAATTGTTTTAAATCGTGGTCAAATAGGGAACTAGTGGACCAGTTAAACCGTGACGGTTCATCTAGTTTTACGTTCAATCGTGAAAAAACATTTGGTCCATCAGTTGACCGACTAACCGATAATCTCGGTTCAGTTTCACGATTCACCAAAAAACCAAATTCCAAAAAACTAATCGATAATACAGGTCTATCGGTCAATTGATGACTGATTATTGGTCGCGATTATCGGCTTTGGTTGGCAGGCAAAGCCAGTCGGCTATCCAATCAATTTTCGGTGGATAACCGAAAACACGTCGGTGCTTCGTTGCTAACCGCCACACCCCACCCCACCACTCCTCTCCAGAAACGATGTCGTCCCATCAACATCTCCTTCGTCCTTCCTCTTGATCTCGAGGACTCGACTCGACCTTTTCCCCAATTCAGATTTCAGAAATCAGAAATACCACACCACATGATAACACCTAAAATAAGTGTTATTTAACCCCTGTTTCCAAGTCATTCTCATGTTTAATCACCGTCTCTATGCCATAGGTCAAGTTATTTATGCCCATATTCGTTCCTATTTGCAAAACATGCATTTTGGCATTGGTATTCATGATATGAAGGTTTTCATAGGGGAACCGACCCCAATTTGTCGTATTTTATGCTTTCCCAAGTGTTTGTGATGAAATTCCAGGTCCTATATTCATTTGGGATTGATCGGGAATCGATTGGATTTCATCCAAGCATGATTGGGAAGCACAGGAGCAAGAAGAGGAGAAAATGCACTAGTCATAGCCACAGGTCATTGCAATTGACTAGGTCGCGACGATGATCGCGGCATGTGATCGTGGCCGCGATCAGTGGCCACGAACCTCAGCAGGCGATCTAGAAGGAAGCAGAGAGTTCCCTCACCTGGATCATGGGCATGGCGTATTTTGACCGCGACAAAAGATCGTGCACGGGACACAAATATCACGGTCGTGATTTCATGAAGCAGGCCGCGATCTTGGAACTTAAAGACAAGACAAAATGGATCATTTCGGGCAACTCGAAGACAATCCAAGCTGGAGGCCTTAAGCGCCTTCAACTTTCTATAAATACCCCTCTTGTTGCAGTTTTCAAAAGAGAGCCGCCTTAGAGTGAGAAAGTTAGGGTTTTGGAGTGCTTTAGAGAGGGAAACACATTGGGAGAGCTTCATTGAAGATCCAATCAACCCAAGAAGCAAGGAGAAGGTGCAAGCAAGGAGAAGAAGCTTGATTCCATCACTCTCCTATTCTAGTTTGTGTTTTCTTCTTCTCTCTAATGACTTTAATCTTTAATGGTTGTTTAGGGAAGATGAACCCTAGTTTATAGGTTGTGTATGAATGGGTTATGAATGTGTTTATCTAGTTGATTCTATTGCTATTCTATTCTTGATTGTGTGGGTAAGTCACCCTAATCTTCTCTATTAGCCTACTCTACGCTTCTACGCTGGGTATGGAGTTCTAGGGTTAGACGGGTATGCGTCATCAAGCAAATTGAGGTAGATGTATGAATAAGGACCTACGATGGTCGAGGCGACCGAACTCTTGCTATAGGTAGCCTTCCTAAATAGAACCCGGGATAAAACATCGGTGTGGATGGTGGATAGTATCCATTGAAAGGAGCTACGAGTTTAATACCCCAGATATGATAGCCTAGATCAAGGTTTCTTTATATGGCTTTAGTGGAGGCATACTTGGAGGAGTGTGGATAACCACGAAAGCTCACGAAAAAGAGCTCACTCACCATATTCCCTTAACCCTACATGACAACCATATCTAGGAGGATTCGACCCTAGGCAACCGTCTTATCTCTAGCGTTCTCCTAACCACTCGTTGGTTTTTAGGAGTAGATTAGATTATACTTTTCACCCAACTACCGATTCGATTAGCTAGTAGTTCGGAGCGAAGTAATAGTAAGCTTAGGGATCCCTTGGAATACGCCCGAGCCACTTTACTACAACCCTAGCTAGGTTGTACTTGGCTTAGTTAGGATTGAATAGAGAGTGTGAATTGACTTATAAATTTAAAGCTCGATCGCGCATAAGCGTTATCAAGTTTTTGGCGCCGTTGCCGGTGAGTCTTAAGTTACTAGGAAAAGCCGATAACTACTAGTTTAATCATTTGTTGTGTGCCAAGTTTGCCGTTGTTTTGTCATTTTTGTGTTTGTGTAGCATTAAGTTTTTGGTGCCGTTCTTTTGTGTTTGTGTTCGTGATGTCATATTTTCTTTCTCGTATTCTGACACGCCAAAACACAACACCAATCTGCGACCAAGTGTAATCGCAGACCGGGAATGCAGTAACATGCAAGTTATATTATCAACCCGGGGTCTAGATCTACTGCTTACTCAGTGATTCTCTGGTATCTAGCCAACTAAAGTAAGTGATTGTTGTTTAAAAGCAAAAGCAGAAAGAAAGCAGGAATTTATACGGTTTTCTCAAGCAGGTAAGAGTCACTCGGGAATGAGTCCCCCTAGCTCCTTAGTTAAGTTTCAATTGTATTTCCCTGGGTTGATTTCCTGTTGATTAGACTGCGGAAGATCCGACAGTAGCTTGGAATCTCTTAAGCTGACCAAGCCCTCTCAGTCTATCTACCCGGCAGACGACTAGTCTTCACCGAGATAGAAAGCTGAAGCAGTAAGAACAGAACTCCACTACTGGAATTGGATTCCAGTACAAAGCAGTCAACTGGCTAACTCTCGTATAGCCAATCTCCTACTATCGAATGATGAGACTCTAGCAACCTAATCAGATTCTATCTATCTCAGATTGCAGCAGGAATCAGGAAAAGTTGATCAGACTTCAATTGACTCAATAAACATGCATCATTCGATTAAAACCAAACAGTAATATCATCCCAAGTCATTACAATCAATCCCTAACACATAGAACTAGGGTTCTTCATCCCCAAGTGAGAGAGGGGTTCTACTCCATAGAGAGAGAGAGAGGAAAACAAGATACAAAGCAATCATACTCATACTTATGGGAAGAATCTGCTCTGGGATGATGATTTCCACTCCTATGACGATCTCCAAGCTTGATTTGATGAAACCCAGCTCCAAGATAGCTTCTAGGATGTGTTCTTCGTCCTTTCTCTCTCTAGGGCTCTGTTTTTGCTCAAAAAGTCCGATTCTCTCTCTTGCAGCCCGGAATTGGGTTAAAACCAGGAAATCCCGACTCACACGGGCTGGACCACACGGCCGTGTGGCATACCCAGTTGCCCGTGTGAGTCAAAACGCTGCGTTCCAATTAGTTCGATCTTCAGGCTTCTCACACGGCCAGGGTCGCACGGCCGTGTGCGATTTCCATCTGCCCGTGTTTGCTCTCGGCAAAACTCGCACGGCCAAGCCACTCCTTCACACGGCCGTGTGAAAATCAGGGCAAGCCGTGTTTGCTCTCGCACAATCTCACACGGCCAAAGTGACCACCTGCACGGCCGTGTGAGTTGTGGGTGTGCCCGTGTGGCCTCCTTTGCGACTTGCCTCGCGCCCGATCTTCGTCCAATCGATCCCAAACTCGCTCCCAAGCCTCCATTCACGTACTAGGACCTGAAATATCACAAACAAGCACAACCTAGCGTGAAATCGGCCTAAAACACGAGAAATCACATCTCAAACGGTGTAAGAATAGGGGGAAAAACATGTGTAATTAACGGTCTATCAAAGTCCCCCACACTTAACCGTTTGCTTGTCCCCAAGCAAACAAAGCCAGACACAAGGTAAGCTCACATATTTCAATCAACCAACATTGGGGACAAGTCATAAAGGCACAGAACACGTGAATCGTACTGGTTTTCAAACATCAATACATGACTAACTTCAACAGCAACCTGGACAACCACCACAAAGGACATTCGAGTGCAGCAAAATCGAGTAAAGGAAGAGTCTCCCTTCTGTTCACCAACCAACCTAGACTTGACTCAACCACTTACTCAAAACAGTCAACTCATGCATCCAACTCAGGACATCAGAATAGAGACCGAGCAATCTAGGTCCTCACCGGGGTACAAGAGTATGTAGAATATGAAAATGAATCACTCACTCTCGACCAGTGGGGTCAGGAAAATTTGATGCGAAAAATGCGCAAGTTATTTCTCTCAATCCCTAACATCTCTTCACCATGATGGCAGCCTCTAAATGCTAGAGTTCACATATGGGGTGTCACCACTAACTAATCAGGAGGTCTTAGACACAGGTTCAAATGACTGGCTAGGGTCTTGGACATGGGGAAAAGGCCTTTTAGGCGGTGGAAGTATTTATAGCACAAGGTTCCACATTTCCAAACCCAAACAATCACAGTCAAACAAACCGGTATTTCCTTTCTGCTATTCTGCATTACTCAATATCTCAAGAGCACAAGAGCGAAGGAGGTACAAATGTCAGCATTTCCAAGCCAGACTGCTAAGAAACACTACTTACTGGGCATTATTCAGATTTTTGGTAGTGGCTCTCTTTGCTTTCAATTTTTCTTTGTTTTTCTTTCATTTTCTTTTCATTTCTTAAGAGAGCCACCACTTCTGCATATATTTCAAACACCTGCCCAGCCCAACTTTTAAGCACTACCTCCAACACTCACATTAAATTTAGCAGAAACAGCAGAGAATATGTAAAAACCACTCCGTGGAACCTTCTAAAAGATGCAAAAGGGTGATTTTTTCATTTCAGACCAAAAGAAAGGATAACACACGGCTCAAAAGGGCTGACTAGGGGATATGACACATCAGGACAGTCAAATTTGGTCGTGGGCTAATCCTATGCCCCCATCATCCTAGCTAGTGACAACGTGAATGCTACACATCATGGAAGAGGGATTTATCGCACAAGAAAGAAACGAGCAGGCTCAAATCTCACATGGCTACCTATATGCTCTATCTCACATTCTGATACCCTGAACTAGATGCATAAGAGACTGTCAAGAACAAGTAATCAATCCAAGTCACAGTTGGTAAGCAAACAGTTGAAAAACTGAACCCCTACACAACTCTACTGCACGTCTTAGTCCTCATCATAGGTTGTCCTAGTCACAATCAAGCTGTCACGCATCAATCGAAAACCATTCAATTCATCAATCAAAACACAGTGCCAATATGATCAAACAGCAGTACTTGGAGCCCTCAAATCTCGAGATTTGGACAGTGGACTAGGCTCCAAGCACACATATATACATTCCAACCGATACAAAGCACCCCCCCACACTTAAGCACGACATTGCCCTCAATGGAGCAGAGGGATAGGGAAGGGGAACGATGTTACCGGATTGAAACTGCTGGGGGACTGGAAATGGACCAGTCAGCGAGAAACAAACGGGAAGATGGACAGTTCTGCACGAATCGAACACCAAGAACACACTAGCACACGTTGTGTTAGGGATAAGTGTTAGCCCAGACGGCTACAGCAAAAACAATCCACAAAAGAAACAAACAAAAACAAAAACAAACGACACTAAGTTTAAGCTCCTCACACATGGAGCAAACACACACAAGTCTAAAACGAAGAAAAAAAAAACAAAACACACTAAGAGGGGCAACGAGTACAGCCTACTCGTCGCCGAGGTTGTCCAGATCGAAGACGATGTCGTTCATGAAGGCGTCACCACCATCAGCACCATCATCACCATCCGCTGGGGGAGGTGGAAGTGGAGAGTCCTCCCAGGGAGTCCTCCAGGCTGGCTGCTCGCCCGGTAGCAGCTGGAGCATATGCTGCTGGACCTCCTGCATGCGCCGAGAGCGGCGCCTCTCCCGCTCGATGTGTGCGAGAGTCACTCCCTGCTGGGTCTGGAGCTGGTCCAATCTCTCATCGTAAGCAGCCATCCTCTGGTGGTACTCGGCCTGGTGAGCCGTGTACTGCTGCTGGAACTGCATCTGATGGTCGAGGATCTGCTGGTTCTGGAGACGCAGCTGTTCGAACTGGGAGGTGAAGTAATCCTGCCCCGGGAAACTGGAACTGCCACCCCCGTACTCGAAGGTGGTGGGGCGGGCGACAGCAGTGTCATCCACGTCCTCGGGCTGGACCTCATCATCAGCTGCACCCTCTAGAACCTCCTGCTGGATCGCCTCTGGGATCTGAGGTTGAGGAAACCCCTGGATCCACATGACACCTTGCTCTTCTCGAAGCAGGAGCATTTTGGTGAGCGTAGCCCGGCCAAAGGGAGTGGTCTCTTCCTGCTCTGTGCACCCCTGCAGGGATATCTGGAAGTACTCTCCCAGGCAGGTGATGAGGGGAGTGCAGTGGAGTTTCTTCAGCTCAGAAGCACTCTTCTCGAAGGTCCTCGCCACCACCGAGCCCAAGTGTAGGGGATGATCCCTCTGGCGCATGGACTGGATGAAGTACAGGGATCTCTTGGTGATGGCGCTGGCACTGTCTGAGGCGGGGGTGTAAGACTTGGCCAGCATGTGATGGAGCAGTTTTCAAGCTGCAATGTGCTGGCCTTCGTCTTCCCCGCCTTGAAGGGAAGCTGCTGTGGCCGAGCGAGGCTGAAGTACAGCCTCCAGAAGTCCACCCATGCTGGCTCGGCAATCTCGGTGATGAAGGTCCTGTCATTTACCAGGTTGAGGCCGAGGGCGTCCGCCAGCTCGTCGTAACTCATGTAGCGTGGTTCACCGCCGAGTCGGAACTGGACTGCAGCTTTGTCCTTCCAATCGGCTGTGGCTGCGTGCTTGAAGGTAGTGTAGAACTCAAGCACGAGCTCATGGTAAACCGTGGCGCGAATGCAGAGTAGGCGGCGCCAGTATTTGTTGGTGACAACGGGGGAGAGGTGCTCGTAGCAGTTGAGCTTCTCCAACTCGCGCTTGGACCAGTAATGATGCTGCCCAAACTTGTAGGCCAGGACGTTCTGAAAACGATCCCGGTGGGGCCCCCTTCTCAAATCCTGAACAAACTGGTGCCGGAGGTTGGGCTTCGACATGGTCCTGCAAAAGAACAGCCCAAAGTGGAACCAAACAGCCAAGGAAAATGTTAATCACACCCCCACACTTAAGAACAGAAAACAGCCTAACCATGGTTTCATCCATAGTTCGGGGGTCAGAAACTCGATAAATCAAGCATAACCTGAGTGGGGGTGCACATCCATGAACAAGTAGGCAACTCAAGGTTCACATTCATACCAAATACACCCTCAGAGCACATCATTAAGGGCCCCAACCGACCCCCACAAAATGGTACGAAACAGGCATTTCATCGAACACCTTGTGTGCACTATTAAGGTAAGCATGAAATTGACACAATTCATGCACACAAGGGCTCAAACAATCAAGAGGGACTTTACCCAACACAATTCAAACACACTCCATGCATTCCCCTCAATCAATTGCACAAAAATCACAAGATTCAATGAGGTTCTCTAAACATGCACCCCAACACCCAATTCTCCACAATTAACATAGTTAAGGGAAAAATCAAACCTGGAGACTCAAGTAGAGGTGTAGGGGATGATGAGGGGAAGGCGATGGAAGCGACGAAACACCAAAAAAATACCCGGAAGTGCTCGTCGGAGCCTCACCGGAGTCTCGTCGGAAATCGTCTCCGGCGACAAAAACGTCGGCCAAATCTCCTGAAAATGGAGGGATAGGCCGCTTTTGGTGTAGGAAGGGTGGGTTTGTTGTTGGTTTGGTGAAAAAAATGACAAAAAATGGCTGAAAAAATCGAAAAAGGGGGGTTTTGTCGCGGTTTTCCGGCGAGGTTCAGAGGATTCCGGCGAGGATTTTGAAATTTCTGACGACCCGGCCGTGCTGGCAGAATATATAGGTCGTGTCTCGGCCACACGGCCTGACTCGCACGGCCGTGTCAGGAGCACTTTTGCCCGTGTCGGCCGACACAGGCTGGCCGAGGAATTTCACTCGGCCGTGTCGATTGTTCATTTGGCCGTGCCAAGTTATGCGAGAGCAGACACGGCCAGGGAAAATTTCCACACGGCCGTGCCAACATCTCATCTGGCCGTGTGGAATTCTGCGAGAGCTCATACGGCCAAAATTATTTTCCACACGGCCGTGTGACATTCAGGGCTGGCCTAGTGAGCTGCCAGAACTCCGAAAATGACATGTTTTCACTCCAGAACGACATACAACTCGTGAACAACCCCTCAAGACTCAAAAAACACAAAAAAATCAAAAAGAAAAAAAAAGAAAAAAAGTAAGAAAATGCAAATCTAGGTGGGGTTGCCTCCCCACAAGCGCTTCTTTACCGTCTTTTAGCTGGACGCCAGTAGAGGAACTAAGGGTCCTCGAGCTTGATCAGCAGCTCTGCGCGCTCGACAGCACCTCCCAAATACAACTTTAGGAGGTGGCCATTCACCTTGAATGGCTCGGTTTGAGCATTGCTGATCTCCACCGCACCGTGCGGGAAAACTTGGGTGACCGTGAAGGGACCCGACCACCTCGAACGGAGCTTACCCGGGAAGAGTTTCAGGCGTGCATTGAAAAGCAGAACACGATCACCTACCTGAAACTCTTTCGGGCCCCTCAACCGAGCGTCGTGGTGACGCTTGGTGCGCTCCTTGTAGAGCAAGGTGTTCTCGTAGGCGTGGTAACGCCACTCCTCCAACTCCAGCAGCTGCAACTTACGTTCTGTACCTGCAACACTCAAATCCATGTTTAGCAGCTTAATGGCCCAGAAGGCCTTGTGCTCTAGCTCTACCGGCAAATGGCACGCCTTCCCATAGACAAGCCTATAGGGAGAAGTGCCAATCGGATTTTTATAGGCAGTCCTATACGCCCAAAGAGCATCATCGAGCTTGGTGGACCAATCCTTGCGGGACTGATCCACTGTCTTTTCAATAATTCGTTTTAGCTCCCGGTTCGTCAGCTCGGCCTGCCCATTTGACTGGGGATGGTAGGCCACCGACACCTGATGCTTAACACCATAGCGAGAGAGGAGTTTAGTGAATTGCCCTTGAAAATGGGTTCCTCTATCACTAATGATGGCACGGGGTGTCCCGAACCGGGAGAACAGCTGCTTTAGAAAGGAGCAGACTCGTCTTGCATCATTGGTGGGCATGGCTTGAGCTTCTGCCCACCTCGAGACGTAGTCCACTGCAACCAATATGTACAGATTGCCAAAAGATGGAGGGAATGGGCCCATGAAATCGATACCCCAAACATCAAAAATTTCACAAATAACAGAGATATGTTGGGGCATCTCATCCCGGGAAGAAATGTTACCTGACCTCTGGCAGCGGTCGCACTGGCGTGCGAAGGAGTCTGCATCCTTGAAGAGCGAGGGTCAATAGAAGCCCGACTGTAGCACCTTCCGCGCCGTGCGGTTTCCTCCATGGTGCCTCCAGTAGGTCCCTCGTGGCATTGAGACAAGATGTCTCCCATCTCGTGCTCCATGACACAGCGCCGGATCACGCCGTCTGCTCCGATTCTGAAGAGGTAAGGATCCTCCCAGAAGTAATGCTTCAGATCGGAGAAGAACTTGCGCTTTGCATGAGTAGCCATCCCCTTGGGTAATTGCTTGCCCACCAGATAATTGGCAAAGTCAGAATACCAAGGGGTCACGCTGTCCACCAGTGTCATCGCCAGCAGTCGCTCACCCGGGAAGGAGTCATCGATCTCTTCCACGAAGTTGTCCACCGGAGGGGCTTCCAATCGTGAAAGATGATCTGCAGCAACATTCTCCGCTCCTTTCTTTTCCCGGATCTCTATGTCGAATTCCTGCAGAAGCAGGATCCAGCGGATGAGCCGAGGCTTTGCATCAGCCTTGCTCATCAAGTAGCGAATCGCCGAGTGATCTGTGTAGACCACCACATGTGAGAGCACCAGATATGGCCGGAACTTTTCAAATGCATACACCACAGCGAGGAGCTCCTTCTCAGTGGTGGTGTAGTTCTCCTGTGCATCGTTCAAGGTCTTCGACGCGTAGTAGATGGGCTGGAAGTGCTTCTCGCGTCTCTGACCCAGAACTGCTCCGACTGCATAGTCACTCGCATCGCACATCAGCTCAAAAGGGAGAGACCAGTCAGGAGTTACCATGATAGGGGCATGGGTCAGTTTCTCCTTCAGAGTCTCAAATGGAGCTGTGCACTCGGGAGTGAACTGGAATGGTGCATCCTTCTCTAGCAGCTTGGTCAAAGGCAGGGCAATCTTCGAGAAATCTTTGATGAAGCGCCGGTAGAAGCCTGCATGACCTAGAAAGCTGCGAATCCCCTTCACAGAAACAGGAGGAGGTAGCTGACTGATTGTCTCAATCTTCGCGCGATCCACCTCAATCCCCTGCTTGGAGATCTTGTGCCCGAGCACAATACCCTCACGAACCATAAAATGGCACTTCTCCCAGCTGAGTGCCAGATTCGTCTCTTCACACCTCTTCAGAACGAGTTTATGGAGACAATGAGAGAAGGAGTCTCCATAAACCGAGAAGTCATCCATGAAGACTTCCATGATCTCTCCAACCAGTCGGTCGAAGATCGCCAGCATGCATCTCTAGAAGGTCGCCGGTGCATTACACAACCCAAATGGAATCCTCCGGTAAGCAAAGGTACCGAAGGGGCAAGTGAATGTTGTCTTCGCCTGATCCTCCGGAGCAATAGGAATCTGGAAGTAACCAGACATGCCATCCAGGAAGCAATAGAACTCATGGCCAGCCAACCTCTCCAGCATCTGATCAATGAAAGGTAGGGGAAAATGATCTTTCCTGGTGGCGTCATTCAGGCGCCGGTAATCGATGCAGACTCTCCAGCCGGTCACGGTCCGCATCGGGATCAACTCCTTCTTCTCATTTGGGACCACAGTCATCCCGCCTTTCTTCGAGACCACCTGAGTGGGGCTGACCCACTTGCTATCAGATATAGCAAAGATGATCCCTGCATCCATGAGCTTCACAATCTCTGCCCGGACCACTGCCTCCAAGTTAGGAGACAATCTCCTCTGCGGCTGCCTGACTGGCTTAACCTCATCCTCCATCAGAATTCTGTGTGAGCAGAAGGATGGGCTAATGCCTCTGATGTCTGTGATCTTCCATGCCATGGCCCGGGCATACTTCTGCAGCAAAGCCAACCAGCCTGCTCTTCTGCTCGGGTGTCAGATCCGAGCTAATGATGACCGGGAGCTTATTCCCCTCCCGGAGAAATGCATACTCCAGGTGAGAGGGGAGGGGCTTAAGCTCCAGCTCTGGTGGCTCCTCCAATGATGTAGCGATCCGGGGCGAGATAGGGATCGACTTGAATGGTATCTCTCGCCCCTCGATCATGGCCTCATCTAGCTCCGCGAGCTGCTCCTCCAACTGCATGTCCTGTGATGCCTGTTCCCCTAGCAAAAGACAACGCTCAAGGAAATCATCAGTACCCGCACTCGTGATGGCGAGTGCGGTCTCAAAATCAGCAACAACATCACAATAATCTAGATCATCATGGAGCTGGGGGTGTTTCATATTATTAGAAACAGAGAAGGTGATTTGTTCACCCCCAGCTCTCAAAATCAGTTTTCCATCATTCACATCAATAAGCGCCTTGGCGGTGGCGAGAAAAGGTCTACCCAGTATCAATGGCACATCAACATCCTCATTTATGTCCAAAATCACAAAATCAACAGGATATGAAAATGGCCCTACTGCGACTATCAAGTCCTCTGCTATACCCCTAGGATGCACAATGGATCTATCAGAAAGCTGGATGCTCATCCTAGTATCACTGGGTTCACCTAGGCCTAGCTTTTTAAACAGTTTATAAGGCATGACATTTATGCTAGCGCCTAAATCCGCCAAGGACTTCCCTACATGCAAACTACCAATCATGCAAGGGATAGTGAAACTCCCTGGGTCTTTTCGCTTCTCTGGTAGTTTGTTCTGCAGGATGTCAGAACACTCCTCGTTGAACATCACCGTTGACAGCTCCCCAAGCTTCCTCTTGTTGGTGAGGAGATCCTTCATGAATTTGGCATACTTGGGCATCTTCGATAATTCCTCCACGAAGGGCATGCTAATGTTTACCTGCTTCAGCATTGCCATGAATTTGGCAAACTCAGTCTCCAGTCGGTCCTTGTGCAACCGAGTAGGAAAGGGAAGCTGTGGTACATACTCCTTCACCACTGGTTGCGGTTTAGGAACAGGCACCTCAACCTCCTTCTCCATTTCTTCCTGATTAGCTGGAAGTGCTGAAGCAGGGGTCTCTCTCTCCTCTGCCCGAACAGGTGGATCGGCAGTCACCTTGCCACTCCTGGTTGTGATGGCACTGCAGTTGGCATTCGGATCCTGCGGGTGAGGAATGGTCTGACCAGGCAAGGTACCAGGAGTCCTCTGAGCTACAGCCTGGGCAACACTCCCAAGCTGGGTCTGTATGTCTCGCAGCACAGCCTGTGTATTTCTCTGACCAGCTTCAAGCTCCAAGAATTTTCCTGAGGCTTTCTCCATGAATTGCTCGATGTTATTGAACTTGTTCGCACTGGAGGTGGCCAGAGAACCCACCAAATATCTCAATTCCGCCATCGGGTCACTCTGTACTGGAGCTGCAGGTGCTGCCCCTGTCTGCTGAAATGGTCGCACCTGTGACTGTGGTGGAACTGACCCGTGTCTGGGCTGGTAGAGTGGCTGCTGCGGCTGCTGAAATTGCCCCTGTCTGGGATGGTACGGAGGCCTCTGGAAGCCGGGTGGTCCCTGGGGAGCTGGTGGTTTGGGATTTGCCCCAGCCCAAGAAAAGTTAGGATGCTGGCGCCACCCCTCGTTATAAGTGTTGCTGTAGGGGTCGAAGCGCCTGGCATTACTGATAAAGTCCACCTGCTCCTGGGGAGTAGACGATTCCCTCATCGCCTGACAGTCCTCTACAGTGTGATGGGAGCTCTCACACCACTGGCAGTGCATCGCCTGCAGCTGCCCTGTACCTGCAATCAAACCAGAACGATCGATAGCTGAAACCAGCTTCGATACAACCTGCACCAAATCAGATGACTGGGTGCCCACATTATGCACACCCCGGCCTGGTGCTCGTCTTGATCTCCTGGCAGTGCCCCAATCGTACCCGTTCTCCGCCATCTCCTCAAAGAGTTGATTCAGCTGTGGCGGTGTTTTGGTCAGCATGTTCCCGCCACAAACCGAATCAATCAGCTGCTTGTCCTCCGGGAAGAGGGCGTGATAGAAGGTGCCCACCTTGAACGCATCATTGAAACCATGATTTGGACACCTGAGGAAAAGACTGGTGTATCTCTCCCAAGCATCCTTGATGGTCTCATCTTCATCCTGGGTGAAGTGGGTGATCTGCTTCTGCAAGTCCGCCGTCTTCGACGGAGGATGGTAGCGGGTAAGGAACTTGTCCGCCAGGTTAGCGAACGTGGTGATGGAGCCTGGAGGTCGAGTGTCTAGCCACTCCTTGGCCTGCCCCTCCAGGGTGAATGGGAAGTACCTCAGCTGGATGGCATCTGCTGGTACCCCATTGATCTTGATTCCATCAATGAGCTCGTGGAATCGCCTGAGATGTGATCGGGGGCACTCCCCCTGTTTGCCACGGAACATCACCGAACCGCGCAGCATGGTGATTACTGAGGTGCTCACCTCAAAATTATTGGCTGGGAAGGGTGTTGAATAGGTGACCTCATGTCTGCAGCCCTGGCGGTCCAGTAATGTCCCATGGTCTGCTCCTCGAGATCGATCACAGCATGGCCCTGTGGATCAGCCATCTCTTCTTCCTCTTCTTCTAACTGCAGTTGTGATAGCGCCTCCTCCGCAGCCAGTCGCGCCTTTAGAGCCCGCTTGAAGTTTCTGCAGGTTCGTTCAAGCTCCTGGTCTAGTGGTAGTAGATCTCCCGACTGGCTACGGGTCATGCACTACCTGCACACAATCAGCAGAAGCAACCCGTGAAGGCACACAGGTGGAAGAGATAAAATGCAGGAAATAAAAAGCTAGAGTAACAAATTCTCACGTTTCCCCAATAACCTAGAGGGTCCCCGGCAATGGCGCCAAAAACTTGACACGCCAAAACACAACACCAATCTGCGACCAAGTGTAATCGCAGACCGGGAATGCAGTAACAGGCAAGTTATATTATCAACCCGGGGTCTAGATCTACTGCTTACTCAGTGATTCTCTGGTATCTAGCCAACTAAAGCAAGTGATTGTTGTTTAAAAGCAAAAGCAGAAAGAAAGCAGGAATTTATACGGTTTTCTCAAGCAGGTAAGAGTCACTCGGGAATGAGTCCCCCTAGCTCCTTAGTTAAGTTTCAATTGTATTTCCCTGGGTTGATTTCCTGTTGATTAGACTACGGAAGATCCGACAGTAGCTTGGAATCTCTTAAGCTGACCAAGCCCTCTCAGTCTATCTACCCGGCAGACGACTAGTCTTCACCGGGATAGAAAGCTGAAGCAGTAAGAACAGAACTCCACTACTGGAATTGGATTCCAGTACAAAGCAGTCAACTGGCTAACTCTCGTATAGCCAATCTCCTACTATCGAATGATGAGACTCTAGCAACCTAATCAGATTCTATCTATCTCAGATTGCAGCAGGAATCAGGAAAAGTTAATCAGACTTCAATTGACTCAATAAACATGCATCATTCGATTAAAACCAAACAGTAATATCATCCCAAGTCATTACAATCAATCCCTAACACATAGAACTAGGGTTCTTCATCCCCAAGTGAGAGAGGGGTTCTACTCCATAGAGAGAGAGAGGAAAACAAGATACAAAGCAATCATACTCATACTTATGGGAAGAATCTGCTCTGGGATGATGATTTCCACTCCTATGACGATCTCCAAGCTTGATTTGATGAAATCCAGCTCCAAGATAGCTTCTAGGATGTGTTCTTCGTCCTTTCTCCCTCTAGGGCTCTGTTTTTGCTCAAAAAGTCCGATTCTCTCTCTTGCAGCCCGGAATTGGGTTAAAACCAGGAAATCCCGACTCACACGGGCTGGGCCACACGGCCGTGTGGCATACCCAGTTGCCCGTGTGAGTCAAAACGCTGCGTTCCAATTAGTTCGATCTTCAGGCTTCTCACACGGCCAGGGTCGCACGGCCGTGTGCGATTTCCATCTGCCCGTGTTTGCTCTCGGCAAAACTCGCACGGCCAAGCCACTCCTTCACACGGCCGTGTGAAAATCAGGGCAAGCCATGTTTGCTCTCGCACAATCTCACACGGCCAAAGTGACCACCTGCACGGCCGTGTGAGTTGTGGGTGTGCCCGTGTGGCCTCCTTTGCGACTTGCCTTGCGCCCGATCTTCGTCCAATCGATCCCAAACTCGCTCCCAAGCCTCCATTCACGTACTAGGACCTGAAATATCACAAACAAGCACAACCTAGCGTGAAATCGGCCTAAAACACGAGAAATCACATCTCAAACGGTGTAAGAACAGGGGTAAAAACATGTGTAATTAACGGTCTATCATATTCTTCTTTCTTTTGTTATGTTCCCTTTAGTTATCTTGTGTTAAGTGTTTGTTCACTTTATGTTTTCTTTTCTTTTTACACTTGTGTTGTCATTAGTTGTTTTTGTTTCTAGGGATCCATATGGTTGGTACGAGAAGTGGGGAGATCGCCAAAGGCCGAATTGGTATTGTCTTGAAGCTTCTAGTAGTGGTACTAGCCAAGGATCCGGGTAGGAAGAACAACCACCTCTCCATGCCTATCAACCATACCTCCATGATTATCAAGCATGTCCACCGTCATTGACTCACTTCTACTGTCACTCCAGGAATTGGCCAAGTGAAACCACTTCATAAAGCGTAGTATAGCGGGTTTAGGTTCAATTATCAACCCGGATCCTAGATTTGATGACTACTTAGTGAATTCTTGTTATCTAGCAATGAAACTTTAATGCAAGTCTAAACTAACAAACTAGCAAAGCAAGTAAACAGTTGTATTCAGGTTAAGAGAGGTCACCCGGATATGGTTCCCCCTAGACTGCAGTTAAGCCGGATTGTAATTACCAAGTTCAGTTTCTATGATAGTTATACTGCGGAAGGTTCTTAAACAGCCTGAAGTCTCGACTAAAGGTCTTCAGACCCTCTCAATCTGAGTCTCTAGCAGGAAACTAACCTCCACCGGAGTAAACAGATTGAGGCCTTAACAAACAAAACCTCCACTACCGGAGTAAATCCGGTACAGAATAGTGAGTTGGCTCCTCGACTAAAGTCACCAACTCCCTACCTTCAATCAAGGATGCTCTATCAACCTAGGCAGATATTCTCATTCTAGGTTAAAGCAGAAACAACAGGAATTTGATCAGGATTCAAGTCATTCAATCATTAAAACCTCAATCGAATATAATCAAATCATAGAATCAGTACTTGGGTTCATAAAATCAAAGCCTAACATACAAATCTAGGGTTCTCCATACCTAGATGAATGGGAGAACTACTCCATGGAGAAAGAAGCAAAAGCAGAATCAGACGCGGAATTCATACTGTGAAGGATGGATTCCTGCTCCTGGACGTTGATCGGCACTTCTCCAAGCTCAAACTGGCCTCCAATGGTGTTGAAGATCAAGCTAGGGCACTTGGAGACTCTTGTTCGTCGCTTTCTCTCTCTAGGAATCGTTCTGTCTCTCTAAAACTCGAATCCCCTTCTCTTTGGCTGAAAATCTGCTTAAAAAGGGCATCAGTGGCCAAAGCACGGTCGAGGGCACGGCCGTGTAATGCCTCAGCCCGCCCGTGCTTTGGCTAGGGTTAATTACACGGCCAGTGCATTGGGGGAAACACGGGCGTGTTTCATGATGGACACGGCCGTGCTTTGGTGGCCACGGCCGTGCTTTCTCTAAGCCCTGCCCGTGTTTTTAGCCAATGTTTGCCAAACTCGAATTTGCTCTCGGCAGTAAAAACACGGCCACAGAACACGGCCGTGTTCTGTTTTAGGCGTGCCCGTGTTCTGGCTCCAGCTCGACGAAATGACTTCCGAATGCCCCGAAACTCGTGCTTAGCCTTTCCTTTGACGCCTGGGACTTGAAATATGACAAAATAGCAAAACCCGGCGTAAAATAGGCCAAAATACACGACTATGCCTCTCAAACGGATAAGAACTAGGGGCGCAAATATGTGCAATTACATCGTTATCAAATTCCCCCACACTTAACCGTTTGCTTGTCCCCAAGAAAACCAAGTCAGACACAAGGTAAGCTCAACAACAAGGCATGACATGTCGGCACAAAACACGTGGATCATACTGGCTTTCGATCAGTAACACCTGGACAACTTCAATGACAACCTAGACAACCACCACAGATGACATTCGAATGCAGTAAAACCGAGCAAAGGAAGAGTCTCCCTTCTGTTCACCAACCAACATAGACTCGACTCAACCACTTGTTCAAAACAGTCACATCATGCACAAAGTTCAAGATATCAGAATTAAGACCGAGCAATCTAGGTCCTCACCGGGATAAAGAGTATAGAGAATAAGAGAAAATGAATCGCTCACTCTCGACCAGTGGGGTCAGGACAATATGATGCGAAAAATGCACATGCTTAGTCTCTCAATCCCTAACATCTCTTCATCATGAATGCAGCCTCTAAGTGCTATAGTTCACATATGGGGTTTCATCACTAACTAATCCGGAGGTCTTAGACACAGGTTCAGATGACTGGCTAGGGTCTTGGACATGGGGAAAAGGCCTTTTAGGTGGTGGAAGTATTCATACAGCACAAGGTTCCACATTTCCAAACCCAACAGACTCACAATCCATCAACCCAATAACTTTCTTTCTGCCATTCTGCATTACTCAAGTTCAGAGCACATGAGCGAAGGAGGTTACATAAATGCTAGTATTTCTAAGCCAGACTGCTAAGAAACACTACTACATGGGCATTATTCAGATTTTTGGTGGTGGCTCTCTTTTGCTTTCATTTTTTCTTTGAATTTCTTTCATTATTTTTCATTTCATAAGAGAACCACCGCCTCTGCACATTTTCAAATACCTGCCCAACTTTTAAGCACTACCTCCAACCCTCACATTACATTTAGCAGAAACAGCAGAGAACATGTAAAAATCACTCTGTGGAACCTTCTAAAAGATGCAAAAGGGTGACTTTTCATTGAAGACCGAAAGAAAGAAAACACACGGCTCAAAGGGGCTGACTAGGGGTATGACACACCAGGACAGTCAATTTGGTCGTGGGCTAATCCTATGCCTCCATCATCTTAGCTAATGACAACGTGAATGCTGCACATCATGGAAGAGGAAACTATCGCACAAGAAAGAAACGAGCAGGCTCAAATCTCACATGGCTACCTATATGCTCTATCTCTCGTTCTGATTCCCTGAACTAGATGCATAAATGACTATCAAAGGCAAGTGATCAAACCAAGTCACATTTGGTGAGTAGACAGTTGAAAAACTGAACCCCTACACAATTCTACTGCACATCTCAGTCATCACAATAAGTTGTCTAAGTCACACTCAAGTTGTCATGTATCAAGTCAAAAGCCATTCAATTCACTAATCACATCCACAGTGCCAATACGATCAATCATCAAGCAAACAGCCATGCTTGGAGCCCTCAAATCTCAAGATTTGGACAGTGGACTAGGCTCCAAGCACACATATATACGTTTCAATTCATACAAAGAACCCCCCCACACTTAATCGCGACAATGTCCTCAATGGAGCAGAGGGAAGGGGAACGATGTTACCGTGAAACAGTGATCAGGAACGTTGACTGGATGGCGGACCAGTCAAAAGAAGGAGGCACAGAGCTAGAGACAACAAAAACACACACACTGGGTGATAGGAATCAGAGTACCAAGTCTACAATCCAAGATAAAAAAAACAAAACAAAACAAAACAAAACAAAGCAAAACAAAATCACAAAACACGGAGTCTCAGTCTGGAACACAAATAAAGCACAAAACCCGCTCTAGAAGGCATCACCGCCATCGCCGGTGGGTGGAGGGTACTCATCCTCAAACCCTAGGGACTGCACGAACGGGTAGTGGACCGCGTTCGGGTCCAAGCCCAAGTAGGACATGATGTAGTGCTGCCCCGACATGAGACGACGCCCTCGGTCCCGCTCACGATCAAGGCGGGTGTGGATGCGCTCCTGGCCAGCCAGGATGCGCTCATTCTGCTGCGTGATTGCCGCCAACTGGGCGGAGATGGGCACCACCACTGGAGGAGGGGACCCTGGAGAAGGAGACCGGGGAGCAGGAGAGGGGCTCGCTGGAGCCTGGGCACGACGGGGAACGCGACGGGGAACTCGGCGCCCACCAGCGGCGCTCGACTCGGCCTGGTCGCCCTCGGCAGGTATAGGTGGCTGAGGAAGGCCCGCGATCCAGCGCACACGCCTGAGGCGAGCAACCAAGTGCTGGTGGCGGAGAGTAGGCTCGCCGAGTGGGGTTGGTCCGCGGACCAATGTCATCCCTGTGTAGTCCACCCCGTAGTTGCGGGCCAAGGCGGTGATCACCGGGCCACAAACGAGGCTACGAGTCGTGCTGATGGCTACCTTAGTGAACGTCCGGGCAAGCACAGAGCCCAGCTGGATGGTGTCCTCAGAACGACCCATCGCATGCAACAACCAGAGAGTCCGGAGTGTGACCCGGTTGGACGAGCCCTGGCTGGGTGTGTAAGAAATGCACATCAGGTGGTTGAGGATCCGCCACTCCGGACGGAGGAGAGCAGCCCGCGTCTGGCTGGCCACGTACTCTTCATCCACACTGTCCGGCAGGCAAATGCTCTGAAAGTACGCCTGGCAAGCGAAGTCGGTGGGATCGGAGAGGTCCAAGCGTAAGGGAGGTCCGCCCGCTGCCCGAGAATTAAGACGAAGTGCATTGGCGAACTCCCAGTAATTGAGGGAGTGCTCCACCTCACCGAGGGTGAACTGAACTGCATCAGCATGGTCGGAGTTCCCCTTCGAGTTGTGGTGGAAGGTGGCGTAGAACTCCCAGACTAGCTCCTTGTAGGTCGCCTCGGCAAGGGTGAGAAGACGCCGCCAAGCAGGGGAGCGGACCGCGGCCTCCATCTGTGGCCTGGCATGAAGCTCCTCGAACACCTCCCAATCGAGGTGAAAGTGCTCGGTGATGCTGCGGTCACGGAGGTTCTGCAGCTTATGGCACTGGACGATGTTCATCTGGTCGAGATAAACCTCCATGATCCTACAAAACATAATGAAGGACAAAGTGTACACAAGCAAACGGGGTCAATGTTAGGCCAAAACCACACATGGAGCCCTCATATCGAAAGATATGGACAGTGGACTAGACTCCCGGCGACACAAACATACCCATCATACGAGATTTACACATCAAAATACACTGGGGACCCTCAAATCGAGCGATTCGGACAGTGGACTAGACCCCTGGTGAAACAAGTATACCACAACTGTCCTAAATAGCACCAATCGAGGCATCACAGAAAAATCACATATCACGCAGACCATTCAACATGCAATCAGCCCAATCATCCCCCAAACCCAAAATATTCCCAAACCATGCATTCCACAATCAAAAGTTCTTCACCTAACTCTAGGTATCGATTCTCCATAAATATAGGAAAAGACAAGGAGAACACACCTGGAGACGCAAGAAGAGACCACGAGAGAGGTGAAGAAAGTGGAAAGAAGCACCCAAAGTCGCCGGAAAACACACCGGAGACTCGCCGGAACACTCACCGCCGGCGACCCAACCTCAGCCAAACCAGCCCAAATCTTTGGGGAATGTGCTCCTCGACGCCAGGAGCGTGGGGGCGCTCGCGGTTTGTGATTTGGAGGTCGGGAGAGGAAGTTATGGCCGGAAAATCGAAGGAGAAGGTGAAAGGGGTGATTTTCCGGCGAGAGGGGGCTGAGGAATTTGAAAAAAAAACTGATCTGAACACGGCCGTGTTTTCAGAGCCCAGTGCCCGTGCTTTTTATGCCGAGAGCAAAAAGCAAAACACGGGCGGGACAGGGCAAAACACGGCCGTGTTTTGGTCCCCTGCTGCCCGTGTTTTTACTGCCGAGCCTAAAATGCCTTTTTTCAATTTTCAATCTCAAACCACCAAGACTCATTCGTGCCCCGGCTCTAAACTTTACCCAATCACACATCAAAAAGAACCGCCCGAGGCACGAAAAACTTTCCAGATTGACTCCAGATAGACTCAAAGACTCAAAAACCGACAAAGATGAAATAAATAAATAAAAACAAAGGTAGAAATGCAAACCGTGGTGGGGTTGCCTCCCCACAAGCGCTTCCTTACCGTCTTTTAGCTGGACGCCAATTGCGGAACTAAGGGTCCGCGAGCTCCACTGCCAACTCCGCACGTTCGACCTCGTCTCCCAGGTAAAGCTTGAGACGATGGCCATTCACTTTAAACGACTCAGTTTGCGGGTTGGCAATTTCAATCGTGCCATACGGGAACACCTGAGTGACCGTGTACGGTCCAGACCACCGGGACCGGAGTTTTCCAGGAAAGAGCTTCAGGCGAGAGTTATAAAGGAGAACTCGATCACCAACCTGGAACTCTTTCGGACCCCGCAACCGTGCATCGTGCAGGCGCTTAGTGCGCTCCTTGTACAGCTTGGTGTTCTCATAGGCGTGATAACGCCACTCTTCCAGCTCCAACATCTGCATTTTTCGCTCAACACCTGCAACACTAACATCCAAGTTTAGCAGCTTAAGGGCCCAGAAGGCCTTGTGCTCTAGCTCCACGGGCAAATGGCAAGCCTTTCCATAGACAAGCCGGTACGGTGAGGTACCAATAGGAGTCTTGTAGGCAGTGCGATATGCCCACAGAGCATCATCGAGCTTGGTGGACCAATCCTTGCGGGATAGGTTCACCGTCTTCTCCAAGATCCGCTTGAGCTCCCGGTTCGTCAGCTCGGCCTGGCCACTAGTTTGAGGATGGTAGGCCACGGACACCTTATGAGTTACACCATAGCGAGACAACAATTTATCGAACTAACCCTGGAAATGGGTGCCTCGGTCGCTTATGATGGCTCTAGCTGCTTCAGAAAACCACAAACACGTCTAGCATCATTAGTGGGCAAAGCTTGCGCCTCAGCCCACCTAGAGACGTAGTCAACAACAACAAGGATATATGTATTACCAAAAGATGGAGGGAAGGGGCCCATGAAGTCGATACCCCAGACATCAAAAATCTCACAAGTAATAAACACATTCTGGGGCATCTCATCACGGGCAGAGATGTTACCTGACCTCTGGCATCGGTCGCACCTGCGTGCGAAGACGTCTGCGTCCTTGAATAGCGTGGGCCAGTAGAAGCCCGACTGGAGCACCTTCCTCGCTAGCAGGTTCTTCATGACAGTGAGATAGAATGCCCTCCATCTCACTCTCCATAACACATCGACGGATGATCCCGTCGGCTCCGATCCTGAAGAGATGAGGGTCATCCCAGAAGTAGTACTTCAGGTCGGAGAAAAACTTCCTCTTGGCGTGAGTTGTCATCCCCTTGGGTAGCTGCTGGCCCACAAGATAATTTGCAAAATCAGAATACCAGGGGGTGACACTCTCCACCAGGCACATCATCATCAGTCTCTCATTTGGAAAGGAGTCATTGATCTCCTCCTCAAGGTTGTCCGCAGGGGGTGCGTCCAACCGGGAGAGGTGATCGGCAGCAACATTCTCCGCTCCCTTCTTGTCCCGAATCTCAATGTCAAACTCCTGCAACAGTAAGATCCATCGTATGAGCCTAGTCTTGGCATCAGCCTTGCCCATCAAGTATCGAATCGCGGAGTGATCTGTATACACGGTCACATGGGACAAGACCAGATAAGGACGAAATTTATCAAAGGCAAACACCACCGCGAGCAGCTCCTTCTCCGTGGTGGTGTAGTTCTCCTGGGCATCATTCAAGGTCTTCGAAGCGTAGTAGATAGGTCGGAAATGCTGATCTCGCCTCTGCCCCAACACAGCTCCAACAGCAAAGTCACTGGCATCGCACATAATCTCAAATGGCAGGGACCAGTCAGGAACAACCATGATAGGAGCTTGTGTGAGCTTCTCCTTCAAGGTCGTGAAAGCCGCTGTGCATGCATCAGTGAACTGGAAGGGGGCATCCTTCTCTAGAAGCTTAGTCAGGGGCAGAGCAATCTTCGAGAAATCCTTGATGAACCGTCTGTAGAACCCTGCATGACCAAGAAAACTCCGGATCCCCTTAACAGATGTAGGAGGGGGCAGCTTGCTGATAGTCTCGATCTTCGCTCTGTCCACCTCAATCCCCATCTTGGAGATCTTATGCCCAAGAACTATGCCTTCTCGAACCATGAAGTGATACTTCTCCCAAATCAGTGCCAGGTTCGTTTCTTCACACCGTTTAAGGACAAGCTCCAGGTTATGGAGACAGTGAGAGAATGAGTCTCCATAAACCGAGAAGTCGTCCATAAACACTTCCATAATCTCGCCGACCAGACGGTCAAAGATAGCAAGCATGCATCGCTGAAAAGTGGCCGGGGCATTGCATAGCCCGAATGGGATTCTCCGGTAAGCAAAGCTGCCGAAGGGGCAGGTGAAAGTGGTCTTCGCCTGGTCCTCCAGTGCAATAGGGATCTGGAAGTACCCGGACATCCCATCCAGGAAACAGTAGAACTCGTGCCCCGCCAGTCTCTCCAGCATCTGATCAATGAATGATAGCGGGAAGTGTTCCTTCCGAGTGGCGTCGTTGAGACGCCGGTAATCAATGCAGACACGGTACCCAGTCACCGTGCGCATCGGGATCAGCTCATTCTTCTCGTTAGGCACCACAGTCATCCCACCCTTTTTGGGTACCACCTGGGTGGGACTGACCCACTCTCTTTCGGAAATGGCGAAGATGATCCCCGCGTCCAGCAGCTTCACAATCTCTGCCCGAACCACAGCCTCCAGGTTTGGTGTCAGTCTCCTCTGCGGCTGTCTCACTGGCTGCATCTCATCCTCCATCAGTATCCGGTGGGAGCAGAAAGAAGGGCTGATCCCCCGGATGTCTGTGATCTTCCATGCGAGAGCTCGCTCGTATCGCTTTAGCAAGGTCACCAGTCTGGTCTTCTGCTCAGGTGTGAGGGTCGAGCTGATGATGACTGGCAGCTTATTCCCCTCCCGGAGAAATGCATACTCCAAATGAAGAGGGAGGGGCTTGAGCTCCAGCTCTGGTGGTTCCTCCAAGGAAGTAGCGATGCGGGTAGAGGATGAGATCGGTTTGAACAGCCTGTCGCCCTCCAAGAAAGGGCCACTCTCCAACTCGGCTAACTGCTCCGCCAGCTGCGGCTCCTGCGATGCCTGCTCACCTAGCAAAATACAACGCTCAAGAACATCGTCAATACCTGCACTCGTTATAGTGAGTGCGGTCTCAAAATCAGCAAGCATATCACAGTAATCTATGTCATCATGCAAATGAGAGTGTTTCCCATTCTCAGACACAGAAAAGGTAGCCTGTTCATCACCAGCACGCAGAATCAATTTACCACTATGCACATCAATAAGCGCCTTGGCGGTGGCGAGAAACGGTCTACCTAAAATCAAAGGTACATCCACATCCTCATTTATATCCAAAATAACAAAGTCAACAGGATATGTGAATGCACCCACATTAACAAGCAAGTCCTCAATGATACCCCTAGGATGCACGATAGAACGATCAGCTAACTGAATGCTCATCCTAGTAGTTCTAGGTTCACCTAGGCCTAGCTTCTTAAACAAATTATAAGGCATGACATTTATGCTAGCGCCTAGGTCCGCCAAGGACTTTCCTACATGCATGCTGCCAATAACAAGAGGGATAGTGAAACTCCCTGGGTCTTTTCGCTTCTCGGGCAGCTTGTTCTGCAGGATGGCAGAACACTCCTCGCTCAGCATCACTGTCGAAAGATCCCCAAGTTTCTTCTTGTTGGTGAGGAGGTCCTTCATGAACTTGGCATACTTGGGCATCTTTGACAGTGCCTCCACGAACGGCATGCTGATGTTGACCTGCTTCAACATTGCCATGAACTTGGCAAACTCAGTCTCCAGCTTGTCTTTATGCAGGCGAGTGGGGAAAGGAAGCTGAGGTACATGCTCCTTAACCACTGGCTGTGGCTTGGGAGCAGGCGTTGTTGTGTCTTCCCCCACTTCTGCAGTATCAGCTGGAAGTGTTGAAGCAGGTAGTGGCTCATCTCGACTGGGCTGGGCAGGAGCAGCTGATGTGGTCTTGCCACTCCTGGTAGTGATGGCATCAAGCTGCTGGAGCTGGTTAGGATCACGAGGATTCGGAACAGTGGTGGCAGGCAAAGTCCCCGGTGCCCTGGTGGTGTTCTGGCGGGCCAAGATACCCACCTGGTTCTGCAGATCTTGCAAGATGGCACCCTGGTTCCTCTGACCTGCCTCCAGTGACGTGATAGCTGCCTGAGTGCTAGTCATGAATGAAGCTAGAATATTTTCCAGCTTCGTCATCTGAGTATCTGGAGTTGGAGCTGCTGCTGGCTCGGCGAACTGGCTCTGGGGCTGCTGGAATGGGTGCCCCTGTCTAGGCTGGTAGGGCTGCTGCTGTGGGGCTGGCCCCTGTCGAGGCCGGTAGGGCTGCTGCTGTGGGGCTGGCCCCTGTCGAGCCAGGAAGGGCTGCCTCTGCTGAAAGCCACCAGCTGGTGCTTGGAAACCAGGTGGCTTAGTGGTGTTGCTGCCCCAAGAGAAGTTGGGATGCTGGCGCCACCCCTCATTATAGGTGTTGCTGTACGGGTCGAGGCGCCGAGCATTGGCGATGAAGTCCAACTGCTCTTGGGGAGTAGTAGACTCCCTCATAACCTGGCAGTCTTCCACTAAGTGATTCGAGCTCTCACACCACTGACATTGAGCAACTGGAGGTGTAGCCAAACCTATGCCCGGAATAAGACTGTTGGGCTGCTTCAATGTCTGCACTAGCTCAGCTACCTGCTGCTCGAGCCCGGATCTGGTCTCCATGGCGTGCACACCACGGTCCCGGGACTGTCTGCCTCTGCTGCTCTGTCCCCAGGAATGATCTTTGGCAGCCAAAGTATTAATCATCTGGTTCAGTTCTGGTGGAGTCTTAGTAAGAACATCCCCTCCTGGGCATAGAGACTCAATCACCCTCTGGCTATCTGGGGAGAGAGCACTGTATAAGTTCCCCACTGTGAATGCATCACTAAAGCCATGATGGGGACACTGCCAGAAATATCCCATGTACCGCTCCCATGCATCACGGAGTGACTCATCTGGCTCCTGGCGGAAGTGGGTGATCTCCCGCTGGATCTCTGTAGTCTTCGATGCCGGATAGTACCTGTGCACGAATTTGTCAGCCAGATCGTCCCAAGAGGTGATGGACAATGGGGGCTGGGTCTCCAACCACCTCTTAGCATTCCCCGCCAGAGAATGGGGGAAGAGATGAAGGCGGATTGCATCATCAGGGACACCATTCAGCTTGAACCCGTTCGTCAGCTACAGAAAACGGGAAAGATGTACCCTGGCCTCCTCATCCTTCAAGCCATGGAACTGGATAGAAGATGTAATGAGCTGAATCCAGCATGGCTTGATCTCGAAGTTGTTTGCTGGAATAGGCAGGTAGAGGATGACCGGTCGGATGTCAGCAATCCGAGGAGTGTAGTAGTACTCCAAGGTGGGGCCCGGCGGCGGTGGATGATGAACCCCATGATCCAGGGGTATGGGGTTGTTCCCCAGGACCTGATTCACCAGGGGAACCTGCTGAGGATTCCCCTGGTGCTGATTGTAGTCTCCGTCCATCCTGTACTCTTCCTTAGAATCGCTGCTCAGGTGGCCGTCTATGCGCTCTTTCGTAGCCAGTCTAGCTCGCTGTTGTCTCCTGAGCTGGCGACAGGTGCGGTCAATCTCTGGATTCAATGGCAGTAAACCTCCTGACTGGCTACGGGTCATGCACTACAGGCAAACCCGTGAAGGCACAAGTGGGACAAAGCAAACAAAGAGAAAAGAAAAGCTAAATTAACAGAAAATCACTTTTCTTCAACAACCTAGCCATCCCCGGCAACGGCGCCAAAAACTTGACTCACTTCTACTGTCACTCCAGGAATTGGCCAAGTCAAACCACTTCCTAAAGCGTAGTATAGCGGGTTTAGGTTCAATTATCAACCCGGGTCCTAGATTTGATGACTACTCAGTGAATTCTTGTTATCTAGCAATGAAACTTTAATGCAAGTCTAAACTAACAAACTAGCAAAGCAAGTAAACAGTTGTATTCAGGTTAAGAGAGGTCACCCGGATATGGTTCCCCCTTGACTGCAGTTAAGCCGGATTGTAATTACCAAGTTCAGTTTCTATGATAGTTATACTGCGGAAGGTTCTTAAACAGCCTGAAGTCTCGACTAAAGGTCTTCAGACCCTCTCAATCTGAGTCTCTATCGGGCGACTAACCTCCACCGGAGTAAACAGATTGAGTCCTTAAAAACAAAACCTCCACTACCGGAGTAAATCCGGTACAGAATAGTGAGTTGGCTCCTCGACTAAAGTCACCAACTCCCTACCTTCAATCAAGGATGCTCTATCAACCTAGGCAAATATTCTCATTCTAGGTTAAAGCAGAAACAACAGGAATTTGATCAGGATTCAAGTCATTCAATCATTAAAACCTCAATCGAATATAATCAAATCATAGAATCAGTACTTGGGTTCATAAAATCAAAGCCTAACATACAAATCTAGGATTCTCCATACCCAGATGAATGGGAGAACTACTCCATGGAGAAAGAAGCAAAAGCAGAATCAGACGCGGAATTCATACTGTGAAGGATGGATTCCTGCTCCTGGACGTTGATCGACACTTCTTCAAGCTCAAACTGGTCTCCAATGGTGTTGAAGATCAAGCTAGGGCACTTGGAGACTCTTGTTCGTCGCTTTCTCTCTCTAGGAATCGTTCTGTCTCTCTAAAACTCGAATCCCCTTCTCTTTGGCTGAAAATCTGCTTAAAAAGGGCATCAGTGGCCAAAGCACGGTCGAGGGCACGGCCGTGTAATGCCTCAGCCCGCCCGTGCTTTGGCTAGGGTTAATTACACGGCCAGTGCATTGGGGGAAACACGGGCGTGTTTCATGATGGACACGGCCGTGCTTTGGTGGCCACGACCGTGCTTTCTCTAAGCCCTGCCCGTGTTTTTAGCCAATGTTTGCCAAACTCGAATTTGCTCTCGGCAGTAAAAACACGGCCACAGAACACGGCCGTGTTCTGTTTTAGGCGTGCCCGTGTTCTGGCTCCAGCTCGACAAAATGACTTGCGAATGCCCCGAAACTCGTGCTTAGCCTTTCCTTTGACGCCTGGGACCTGAAATATGACAAAATAGCACAACCCGGCGTAAAATAGGCCAAAATACACGACTATGCCTCTCAAACGGATAAGAACTAGGGGCGCAAATATGTGCAATTACATCGTTATCAGTCATACCAAGAACCACCTCCATAACCTATAGTGAAGACCGAGTTGGAGATGGTTGTTGAGCGACTTAATGCGTACACGACATATTTAGAAGGCCTTGAGACAACTCACTCAACTGCAACCCCGAAACCAAAGAGCCTCTGGAGCTCGAGTTAGAAAAACTCATGGTCGGGAGTGGGAGTGCACTTTAACATTCACCACCACCTACACCAAAGAGCCTTGGAGAGTTAGCATCTGAGCGCTACAACATCCCAATGGAGTGTCTAGATGCTAGCGATCCCAACCTTCCTCCGAGTTGCTTCCGGATTAAAGATGTTAAACAAGAGGAAAGTTGGCTCCAAGAGTTGGGGGGCCGTAGGGACATATTTTATCAAGGGAAGTCTTGACCCTTCTTCTCAAGACTACCTCAAAGAACAAGAAGAGATGACAAGAAGATAGAGGAGAACGGAAGAGTTATTGAGCAACTTTGCTTGGGACTCAATCAAAAGCGCCTCTTCGACATTAAGAATGTAGCAAAAGAGGAAGCGGTAGATGAGGAAGGTGTCTCAAGGGTGGACAAGCAATTGGACCTTGAAGATTCATCTATTGAAGACCTTGCTTGTAGAACCATCATTGCTCCTAATCATCAAGAAGAGATAACTAAAGAAGGGAGCATTGATGAGGTTGTGAGGAAGGAAGGAAAATGTGAAGAAGAGGAAGAGATTGGTACTCAATATGGGTAAGATTATTCACAAGAAGGAGAGGAGGTTGAAGACGCAATTGAAGTCCAACCAATGGACAAGGTCGAAGTGGAGGTCAAATGGTGCCATTTTTTTCTTTGGTTTGCGAAATGTGCCTATTTTCCGAATTTTCTTTTCGCGTAACTCAATCTTTGGAATTCTAAGTTGAATATTTGAATATTGATATTATATAAGTGCGTGTGAATTTTCACTATATGTTGGATCTAAGTACGACATGTTATTTTGGTATAATATTATATGTTATAACTCATATGTTAGATGAGATTTGATATAATTTATCAGGATAAGTACAATATAATGACTCTTTCCATATTTTCGGGCTAAACCTGGCTAAAACGGGTGGGCCATTAACCCTTGACCCACTAGTTCGTCCGAGTCCGGGTCAACCTGCGGGTTGACAACCTTGGTTCGGATTGAATAGAGAGTGTGCATCGACTTATAATTTTAAAGCTCGGTCGTGCATAAGCGTTATCACCATGCTTCCATTCACGAACCCTAATCCTAAGTTGAACATTTGGATATTGATGTTATATAGGTGTGTGAATTTTCACTATATGTTGGATCTAAGTATGACATGTTATTTTGGTGTAATATTATATGTTATAACTCATATGTTAAATGAGATTTGATATAATTTATCAGGATAAGTACAATATAATGAATCTTTCCATATTTTCGGGCTAAACTTGGCTAAAATGGGTGGCCCATTAACCCTTGACCCACTAGTTCAATCGGGTCCGGGTCAACCTGCGGGTTGACAACCTTGGTTCGGATTGAATAGAGAGTGTGCATCTACTTTTAAATTTAAAGCTCGATCGCGCATAAGCATTATCACCATGCATCCATTCACGAACCCTAATCCTTTCCAACTGCTCAATCTCATCACACCGCCGTCACATTCCTCTCGTTAAGTGAGTTAGTCGTCGCCAACCTCATCCTCTTTCCTTCGCTGGCGGCCTCAAGTGAGCCGAGAAGCCGAACCCTAAACATGACCCTAGATATGATAGAGAGAAACAGTGAAGTACCATTGCCCATCTTTGCGCGCCGCCTTCCTCCTTTGCTCCTACCTGCTCGCCGACCCTTCCTCCTTCACTGTCGACATCGATTCGAACAAGCAACTCCTTCCTCCCTGCCAATTTCAAAAACTCCCATGCCCTATCCATGTGAGTATCTTGATTTGCTTGTGTGTTAGACTAGACTAGACTAGACTTGTGGGTTGAATTGAATGCTAGCTTAGCTATCTGTGGGTGGTGTCGTGGTGCTCTGTGAGTTGATTGATTAATTGTAGATTTGTAGTTGACAAATAAGCAAGCATAGGGGGTAGTCTATGGGTGGTGTCGTGTTTGTGTGTCATGTGCGAGAGCCGAGAGACATGGTTACTTGATGTATGAGATTTGCCGAGTTGCGGAGTTGGTGTGTGAGATAGTGGTTTTGCACTTTGACTCTCCTCTTTTATTACAGAGTTCAAGGACGTGGACGTGGAAGTCAAGCTGTCGTTTGTCCTCCTTGTTCTTTGGTTCCTTCAGAGCTAGCATCGTACATCTTCTATTGGTGTTACTATGTGTGGCTCAATGTTTCCTCCTTCTGCACCAACAACAACAGCTAGCACTACCACACAAAGTGCACCTCCAACAGCCGACTTCAATCAAGAAGTGCCCTTACAGCAACAACTGGAACTGAAAATGCAGCAGCTACTGGAGTTGAAAATATAGTAGATACTGAAAGAGGCAATACTGGAAGAGGAAGGATGATTGTTGGAGTCAATTCACTAGGATCTTGATTGATGGATACTGATGACACCTAAATTGGTGTTTTTTATTCCTCATATCTCGGTTCCTTTTGAGTCATTTTATATGCATAATGATTGATACATTGTCAAATATAGCCCTGTTTTGTTCCTCGAAGATTATATCATTCTATTATGGTGTATTATGCAATATACGTGAAATAGGAACCAAAAGAACACAAATGTAGCAAGAATGGGAAAAAATCTGAAGATCACAGTCTAGACAAGGATGATCGCGGTTGGGAAAAGAGGGCGCGAAGAAGGAGCTGAGTTCGCGGCCCAAGGAGCAAAACAACAGCGGATGAAGATCGTGACCATGACGTCAGCCTACGATCCTCCCCTTGGATGAAGAGCAAAACATCTGTGGATGAAGATCGCAGCCTCATCCGTCAAGTTCCCACCTGCGAACTCTCACAGCATGACTGCAAACTTGCCCGAATCCAAATACTCTATAAATCGGAGACACCTTTCCCCTTGCAAAGAGAGTTGATTTTGATCAAAGTTTTTGGGTTTTTGAGAGAGAAAGTAGAGAGAGAAGTTAGAAGAAGGAGAAGAAGAGAAGGAGGAGCTAGAAGGAAAGATCCATCTCCCCCATCAAGTCTTCTTTAATTTTTTCTATGTTTCTTCTTCCCTCCTTTATGGAGTAGTCCTCCAAGGTACTAGGGGTTAAAACTCTCAAACCTTAGGTTAGGTTTATAACATAGATGAATGAATTATGTTAGGGTTTATGAATGGATGTGTTTGTTCTAGTGATTATATGCTTCATTTATGCTTAATTGTGATTAGGTAATTCGCCCTACTCTTCTCTACTAGCCTATGATAAGTCAATGTCGGGGAGGAGTTTTAGGGTTAGATTCGGTAGCGCCAACTGGAAAGGGTAGATGAATGATCTTAGGGTCTTGTCGTGGACAATGCGATCGTACCCCTAATACAAGAATACATTCCTAGACCATGCTTTAGAGGAACACAAGTGTCTCTCAATCCGTCTCTTTAGTGAGCACGATAGGTAGAACCTATTGAAACGAGCTAAATTTTTAATGCCCCAGATACGTGAGCCTTGACTGAGGTGATAATGGGTCTTGGGGGTACGTACTCAGAGGCGTGGGATAACGACGAAGGCCCACAAGATTAGAGAGCTCATACACCATATCCGATAAACCCAACATAGTTAGTCATTTGCATGTTAGACCTAGGATAGGGTGAGGGATTTATCCCGAAGTACCTTCTTTGTATCTCTGTTCTCCTGTACCGGTAGTTTCAAATTGGCTCGGAATGGGATAGTTATTTAGACTTTGCAAACAACTAACAATGACCTGCACTGGGACGATCAAGCTTTTTGGCGCCGTTGCCGGGGAACCTTTGATAACTAGTAAAAATCGTCGAGTTGTTAGTTTAACATTTATTTTATTTCTTATATATATATATATATGGAAAAGGCTAGCGTACGCCTGCCATATGCCATATGCCTATGTTCACTCTTGTTATTTGCACTTCAATATATTTCGCTGAATCAGAACCGTTGGTTATTATTTTTTTAGATTAACTTAATCTTGTGGCTCGGGTTAGAGAATTAGGAAATGGGGTTCACCCGTTAGAGATTAGGGAATAGTATCATTCCCCAAACTTCGGTTAATTCGTGCAGTCCGGTTCACCCATTAAATGGTCTAGATAGTAAAACTCATTGTTATTACAACCGAATCAGATCGGCCGTTCGGACAGGTAAAATCGCCACTGGACTGGTAGTCCGGTTTGGGACACCCTGAAGACCGTTGCGGTTGGAAAGGGCGGTTGGCGAGCAGTCAAAATGGTTAACCATTCAGGCCGCCCGAGCTGCCCGACTGGTTTTTTTTTATTATGATTGTCTGGAATTAAGAAAAAAATTGGAAAAAAATTACTCGGTTCAAGTGATGCAATTTCCCGAGCTTATTCGCCTTCAGCTCCTCCGAGGCTGCAATCAACAACCCATTGATGACTCACCACTGCCGCCGAACCCCATGAACACGAAGGAAAGCTCTGACCATCAACCCATCCTTGACTTCACTCTCACCGCATGCTTTCCAAACCCTCGTACAATCAAATCCCTCTTTCTCCCTCTAGATCTTGCCATTTGGCGTCTGTCCCGCTCTACTGTCTTTGTATCCAAACTGTCGGCAGGATTGATTCTCACCATAGTACGGCAAACAAAGAGAGGGATGGAGGTCGATCACAGAGACTAGAGAGGGATTTAGGAGAAAATAAAAATAGAAATAGAGAGACAAACAGAGAGAGGGGTAGAAGTCGATCGGAGAGTAGAATTGAGGAGGAAATACAAATAGAAAGAGGGGTGAGCGGTGCTAGGGTTAGTGGGGGGAGGGGTAGGAGCGTGGTTATTTTAGTTAATATATATAATATAAATTTACTAAATGGTACCTGCAAAGTAAATTTTATTTTAGCCGTTAAATTGATACATTACTACCTTATGTGTCTTCTACTTATGATAATATATATTGTCGATAAGGTACCGGTTCTCTGACGGTTTTGTAACATCCCAACATCCGTTGGACCAATAAAGTGTGAGCCGTTCACATTGTCGGGTCTTTATCCGGCTCGGTTATGACAACATAGGTAAAACTTGACGGTCGTACGATAGTGTGAACACAGGCGTACAACGTATTCATGTCATTCGATAGTCTAAACCATATATATAGATAGATAGTATTAGTTGTATTTTCGTATTTAGTTTTGTTATCCAACATTGTGTGTCATGGGTTGTTGAGTTTGGATAAGTTCATAATCTACTTTAACACTCTTCTCCACACTTGCACTTCAAAACCGTTCATAATCTACTGCTTTAATGACTTCACTTTATTATAAAAATTCGTATTAAGATGAAGGCTTTATTACTTTCATAATCTCTTTAACGTGTAGGTCTTCTTAACTTGGATTGCATGGAGGACGAATCTCCTACTCATGTCATTGACCATGTTGGTATTGTTGGTATTGATGCCTCAAATTAATTCCAAGACTTGGCGTTATGGAAGTCACTTGGGGTTATTGAAGTTATTACCACATGGAGTTAATTGTGTGGAGTTTTCCTAGGATTAATGGGACTGTCGTTCACTTTATTTTTGGCATCTCCTAAGCCATTTTACAAGGCTATAAATAGGGAGTCTATTGTTGTTGAATGGACACACCGAATTTGTAACACCCTACCCTATACGTATTACCTAATCATATTGTTCATACAATTGCAGCGGAAATAATCTCGGGTGTTACATTAATTATCAAAATTTACCCAAATAAAATTTCGACATGAATTACTCGCGTAATGGGCTAACAGTTCTTGTAACTAAAACCTGCAAAATAATTTATCTAATCCATGCATTCAATGACAAACATATACTAACAACCATATACATGGACTTTCATAGCCATAGTCACAGTTTCATACTACCCAACTGCATACCAAACTTATACATACCATAATCGTCACAACTTACACAGTTACACAACATATACACATATCATCAACTTTCCACACCCGTGGATATCTCACACTACATCAGAAGCTAGTATGCACATGAAAAACGTTCTCAAAACATTTTTACAAAAAGGTGTGGATCACTGGCCAAAATCCTGAAAAGTAGTCCAAGCACAGAGTAGTTGAAGACCATACCTCATCCTGGCTTCAACTCTAGCTCCTCTCCCACCTAACACTTATCTACTGCTGTTGCTGATGATCTGCTTACACATAGCATAAGCAGAGAAGAAGAATAAAAGAGGGTCAGCTCATAGCTGAGTGAGATAATCATAGCATCGTGAGTTCATAACAGAGCATACCCCTATCATACATCTAACAATCAAGCCAAAAGACTAGGATCGGGCCTCAGCCATCCTCATATCCCAATAGGCAAAAGACTCAACCACCTTGACTTATGCATATGCATCTTATCATGTTTTACTTATAGGCGCCTGGCTACTCCCATGCTAATAACTCTCACGGGAAACATACCCCACATCCCGTCGGATGTAGTCATACATACCCCAACATCCCGTCGGATGTGGTCATACATACCCCACACCACTATGAGTGTAGTCATACCCCGACACCGCTCTGGGTGTGGTCATATCTCATAAGAATTCTTCAGTCACCACCACATGAGAGGTGTGACTATCATACATATCATAATAGAGTAATAGCATAGGGAGCCCTAATTACTATGTAGTTGACCGTGAGACCACAACACTCATATTTGGTATCCTTATACATGATTCATATCTCATCTTGCTTAATCATAATTCATTACTTGCACATGTACTTGACCTGGCCATAATTGGCTCAACATAGGTAAATCAGGAGTCGTATAATTGCACTTCCTCGGGATAAACCCTCGTGCAAGTCATCCTCCTTAAACAGCATAATATCACCAGGGAATATATATTTTCCCACTTGTGCATCCAAATACAACAATCATGAAAAATCATACCTAATCACCTTGTCGAACCATGGTAAAGCATATTAATAGTCAAGCCCACAATTTGCAACATATACACAATCATCAGCATAAACAAGGTTCATATCGATTAGGGCAAGTCAATAATATCATACAACAATCCAGGGTTCAACATATAGCAAAAAAGTTCATACACCCCTAATCATGCCATTTTAATTCACCTAGGTCAATTCTAAGCATCAATATAATTATCGTGATACGACAAACCCGGTAAGCCGTGCTAATCCCTCACCAGTTCTGGTCGTTCAAACACCGGTTTAACCTTCCTGTACTAAAACGTCAATTTCAGGAATGAACCCCGAATTAAAATTCGAGACCGTCCTAATATCTCCTGCAGTATCCCCGCCAATATTAGTTCTAGGCTCCGGGTCAAATTCTTGATAAAAACACATCAAACCCTGGCCGGAGCTAAATTCAGCGGTTCGGACCTCGGCCTAAATAATAGCCAAAATTCAGGGATTAGAACTAGAGGATTGATTACCTCCCTGCAGGAAGCTCGTATATGAAATTTGGGCTCAATCCGGCTTCCGGATACTCCGAAATCCTAATTTGGCTTATCGGGAATTCAAGAAATTCCTGAACCAAAAACTCGTTTTAAAGCTCTAAATCGATAAATCACGATGTATAGATGAATTAGGCATTACTTACGGAATTTTTGGATCAGTGTAACTCAAGAATTGAGCTTTGGGAATACCCTCGTCTCTCCCCTGTACCGCACTCGATTCTCTGCTTCTCTCGGATGGAAATGAGATGTAACACCCTACCCTATACGTTTTGCCTAATCATATTGTTCATACAATTGCAGCGGAAATAATCTCGGGTGTTACATTAATTATCAAAATTTACCAAAATAAAATTTCGACATGAATTACTAGCGTAATGGGCTAACAGCTCTTGCAACTTATCCTGCAAAATAATTCATCACAAACATATATACTCACAACCATATGCATTGGCTTTTCATAGCCATAGTCACAGTTTCATACTACACAACTGCATACTATACTGATACAAGCCATAATCGTCACAACTTACATATTTACAAAAATATACACATATCATCAACTTTCCACACTTGTGGATATCTCACACTACATCAGAAGCTAGTATGCACATGAAAAACGTTCTCAAAACATTTTACAAAAAGGTGTGGATCACTGGCCAAAATCCCGAGTAGTAGTCCAAGCACAGAATAGTTGAAGACCATACCTCATCCTGGCTTCAACTCTAGCTCCTCTCCCACCTAACACTTATCTACTGCTGTTGCTGATGATCTGCTTACACATAGCATAAGCAGAGAAGAAGAATAAAAGAGGGTCAGCTCATAGCTGAGTGAGATAATCATAGCATCGTGAGTTCATAACAGAGCATACCCCTACCATACATCTAACAATCAAGCCAAAACACTAGGATCGGACCTCAGCCGTCCTCATATCCCAATAGGCAAAAGACTCAACCACCTTGACTTATGCATATGCATCTTATCATGTTTTACTTATAGGCGCCTGGCTACTCCCATGCTAATAACTCTCCCGGGAAACATACCCCACATCCCGTCGGATGTAGTCATACATACCCCAACATCCCGTCGGATGTGGTCATACATACCCCACACCACTATGGGTGTAGTCATACCCCGACACCGCTTTGGGTGTGGTCATATCTCGTAAGAATTCTTCAGTCACCACCACATGAGAGGTGTGACTATCATACATATCATAATAGAGTAATAGCATAGGGAGCCCTAATTACTATGTAGTTGACCGTGAGACCACAACACTCATATTTGGTATCCTTATACATGATTCATATCTCATCTTGCTTAATCATAATTCATTACTTGCACATGTACTTGACCTGGCCATAATTGGCACAACATAGGTAAATCAGGAGTCTTATAATTGCACTTCCTCGGGATAAACCCTCGTGCAAGTCATCCTCCCTAAACATCATAATATCACCCTGGGAAGTTTATTCCCCCACTTATGGATCCAAATACAACCATAATATCACACCATGTCAAAAACCCTTATCGAACAACCATAAAGTCATATCAACAGTTAAGCCACAAATGGCAACATGTAGGCAATCATCCACATAAACAAGGTTCATATCGATTAGGGCAAGTCAATAATATCATACAGTTGTCCAGGTTTCATCATATAGCACAAAAGTCCATACACCCCTAATCATGCCATTCTAGTTCACCTAGGTCAATTCTAAGCATCAATATAATTATCGTGATACGACAAACCCGGTATGCCGTGCTAATCCCTCACCAGTTCTGGTCGTTCAAACACCGGTTCTAGCCTCCCGTACTAAAACGTCAATTTCACGAACAAACCCCGAATTAAAATCCGAGACTGTCCTAATATCCCCTGCAGTATCCCCGTCAATATTAGTTCTAGGCTCCGGGTCAAATTCTCGATAAAAACACATCAAACCCTGGCCGGAGCTAAATTCAGCGGTTTGGACCCCGGCCTAAATAATAGCCGAAATTCAGGGATTGGAACTAGAGGATTGATTACCTCGCTGCAGGAAGCTCGTATATGAAATTTGGGCTCAATCCGGCTTCCGGATACTCCGAAACCCTAATTTGGCTTATCGGGAATTCAAGAAATTCCTGAACCAAAAACTCGTTTTAAAGCTCTAAATCGATAAATCACGATGTATAGATGAATTAGGCATTACTTACGGGATTTTTGGACCACTAGACCTAAGATTTTGAGCTCTTGAAATTTCCTCTCGCAAGCCCTGTGCGCCCTCTGCTCGGTCCGTGAATGGAAAAAGGAAGAAGAAAGAGTTGGATGGGGAAATGGACAGGAATTGGACGAGATGGATTTATATAAATCCATAAGGGCCGCTTAGTGTAATTAAATATATATATATATATAATTAATACGTATACTTATCCGATCGATCGATAATCCAATTTTCGCCGAAATAGTGTCGAAATGCTCGATTTTAAATCGCGAACTTTCTAGCGATCGAAAAATGGGTTTTGCCGGAACGGGATGTTACAATTCTCCCCTCCTTAAAAGATTTCGTCCCCGAAATCTAACCTTGAGTCGTACTCTAACTCCTCTTACTAACCCTTAACATGATCTATCATACATAAAGTCATTACCTAACTCTTAGGTCAGGCAATTCATAACATAGAAGGTAACACATAACACTCAAGTTCCCATGTTTAGGTTTCAAAAACCTATACTGGGCTATCACAACAAAAGCACATCAGCAAGTTCAAAACATAACTTACTAAGCAAGATTTTTAACCTGCAAAGTAGGTTGCCACTAACACAAGGTTATATCAACCTACAAAATGGTTGTCACCAAATCATCAAGATTCACATCTCTATTCAAATATCTACCATCACAACTCATCTTGTTGGCATAATCTAAAATCAACTACATTGCATAGCTAGCCACCATGCTTCTCGATCGTTTAGTAGGATTTCTAGAACAACTTCTGTGCGAGCTACAAGGAAATATTGGCCATAACTTGATCCACACACCATTAAAATTTCTGCCAAAATCATTACTTAGACAACAAGATAAAAACTCCACATATTTTAAAAAATCTCTTAAACCATAAAATTTTCAAGATTCCTTCAAATACTCAAAATCATGTTTGACCATATGCAACTGACTATGCAACACATCATCACCTTTGATAGCAAATCCGGGCAAGTTTAGTGCAAATACAAGTATGGAGTACTTCCTGCCCTTTTGAGGTTGATCAGTCCTCAAGGGTGAAAGTAACAGACCCATAATGCAGAAAACAAACCAGCTCTGATACCAAACTGTAACACCCTACCCTATACGTTTTGCCTAATCATATTGTTCATACAATTGCAGCGAAAATAATCTCGGGTGTTACATTAATTATCAAAATTTACCAAAATAAAATTTCGACATGAATTACTCGCGTAATGGGCTAACAGCTCTTGCAACTTATCCTGCAAAATAATTCATCACAAACATATATACTCACAACCATATGCATTGGCTTTTCGTAGCCATAGTCACAGTTTCATACTACACAACTGCATACTATACTGATACAAGCCATAATCGTCACAACTTACATATTTACAAAAATATACACATATCATCAACTTTCCACACTTGTGGATATCTCACACTACATCAGAAGCTAGTATGCACATGAAAAACGTTCTCAAAACATTTTACAAAAAGGTGTGGATCACTGGCCAAATTCCCGAGTAGTAGTCCAAGCACAGAATAGTTGAAGACCATACCTCATCCTGGCTTCAACTCTAGCTCCTCTCCCACCTAACACTTATCTACTGCTGTTGCTGATGATCTGCTTACACATAGCATAAGCAGAGAAGAAGAATAAAAGAGGGTCAGCTCATAGCTGAGTGAGATAATCATAGCATCGTGAGTTCATAACAGAGCATACCCCTACCATACATCTAACAATCAAGCCAAAACACTAGGATCGGACCTCAGCCGTCCTCATATCCCAATAGGCAAAAGACTCAACCACCTTGACTTATGCATATGCATCTTATCATGTTTTACTTATAGGCGCCTGGCTACTCCCATGCTAATAACTCTCCCGGGAAACATACCCCACATCCCGTCGGATGTAGTCATACATACCCCAACATCCCGTCGGATGTGGTCATACATACCCCACACCACTATGGGTGTAGTCATACCCCGACACCGCTTTGGGTGTGGTCATATCTCGTAAGAATTCTTCAGTCACCACCACATGAGAGGTGTGACTATCATACATATCATAATAGAGTAATAGCATAGGGAGCCCTAATTACTATGTAGTTGACCGTGAGACCACAACACTCATATTTGGTATCCTTATACATGATTCATATCTCATCTTGCTTAATCATAATTCATTACTTGCACATGTACTTGACCTGGCCATAATTGGCACAACATAGGTAAATCAGGAGTCTTATAATTGCACTTCCTCGGGATAAACCCTCGTGCAAGTCATCCTCCCTAAACATCATAATATCACCCTGGGAAGTTTATTCCCCCACTTATGGATCCAAATACAACCATAATATCACACCATGTCAAAAACCCTTATCGAACAACCATAAAGTCATATCAACAGTTAAGCCACAATTGGCAACATGTAGGCAATCATCCACATAAACAAGGTTCATATCGATTAGGGCAAGTCAATAATATCATACAGTTGTCCAGGTTTCATCATATAGCACAAAAGTCCATACACCCCTAATCATGCCATTCTAGTTCACCTAGGTCAATTCTAAGCATCAATATAATTATCGTGATACGACAAACCCGGTATGCCGTGCTAATCCCTCACCAGTTCTGGTCGTTCAAACACCGGTTCTAGCCTCCCGTACTAAAACGTCAATTTCACGAACAAACCCCGAATTAAAATCCGAGACTGTCCTAATATCCCCTGCAGTATCCCCGTCAATATTAGTTCTAGGCTCCGGGTCAAATTCTCGATAAAAACACATCAAACCCTGGCCGGAGCTAAATTCAACGGTTTGGACCCCGGCCTAAATAATAGCCGAAATTCAGGGATTGGAACTAGAGGATTGATTACCTCGCTGCACGAAGCTCGTATATGAAATTTGGGCTCAATCCGGCTTCCGGATACTCCGAAACCCTAATTTGGCTTATCGGGAATTCAAGAAATTCCTGAACCAAAAACTCGTTTTAAAGCTCTAAATCGATAAATCACGATGTATAGATGAATTAGGCATTACTTACGGGATTTTTGGACCACTAGACCTAAGATTTTGAGCTCTTGAAATTTCCTCTCGCAAGCCCTGTGCGCCCTCTGCTCGGTCCGTGAATGGAAAAAGGAAGAAGAAAGAGTTGGATGGGGAAATGGACAGGAATTGGACGAGATGGATTTATATAAATCCATAAGGGCCGCTTAGTGTAATTAAATATATATATATATATAATTAATACGTATACTTATCCGATCGATCGATAATCCGATTTTCGCCGAAATAGTGTCGAAATGCTCGATTTTAAATCGCGAACTTTCTAGCGATCGAAAAATGGGTTTTGCCGGAACGGGATGTTACATGAGAAGATGATGAGAATTAAAAAAATGGACTGGGAATTACTTATATACGTCCCCGACCGCTTTATATATATATATATATATATATTAGTTAATACGTATACTTATTCGATCGATCGATAATCCGATTTTCACCGAAATACTATCTAAACGCTCGATTTTAAATCGCGAACTTTCTAGCGATCGAAATATGGGTTTTGCCAGAACGAGATGTTACAGAATTCTTCCAACTCTTTTATTCTCCTAAATTGTAGAATATCTTTTTGAGTACTTTTCCTTTATGTTGGGAGTTTTCTACTTACTACACAATTTTGTACGTTGAAGATTATTCCTTGATCATAGTGGATTTACTTGCTTGTCCAGTCCGTGATTTTTCTCCCTCCGCTTTAGAGGGTTTTCCACAATAATTTGGTGTCTTGTCTTTGTTCATTCTCTTCTCTATTTTCTTGTTCGATTTCATATTGGCTTTGCTTCCGCTAGTGCTCATTTATATCCAGGTTCAAAACTCGTTAAAACGACAACAAGTGGTATTAGATCCCTTGACAACCAATTGAATTCCTTGACAAGATGACTGCTAAGTTTGACATTGAGAATTTTGATGGAAAGATATCATTCCCGGTATGGAGAATTCAAATGAAGGCAATTTTGACAGAAACCGGTGTTCTTTTGGCTTTACTTGGTCTTGAAGCCAAACCAGAGACCTTGACTGATGTCCAATGGGAAGAGCTCAATGAAAAGGCTCTTATTGCTATTCAATTATGCCTGTCAAAATTGGTTTTGCAGAAGGTGGTGAGTGAGACTATTGCAATTGGACTTTGGACAAAATTAGAGTCACGTTACATGACGAAAAGTCTAGCTAACAAGCTTCGTCTAAAAGAGAAGTTGTACACAACTCGTATGGGTGAAGGTACTCCAATTCAAACCCATCTTTCTACCTTCAATTCCATTTTTATGGATTTGGAAAATATTGACGTAAAAATTGAAGATGAGGATAAGGTTGTTTTATTAATATGATCATTACTTCAGTCTTTTAAATACTTCAAAGAGATCATGCTCTATGGAAATCTGGATACTTTGTCTTATGAAGATGTAAAATCTAACTTACTGTCAAAAGAAAATTTTGACTTTGAGTCTAGTTCTAATGACAAAGTGCGAAGGTTTATTTATAAGAGGAAGATCCAAGGAAAAGGGGGAATCAAGCAAAGGTAAAGGTAAAGCTCGATCCAAGTCACGTGGTCAAAAACCTAATGATGGGAAGTATTGTCGCTATTGTCGCAAAACTAGTCATGAAATTTCTGATTGTTTCAAATTAAAGGCCAAAGAAGAAAAGAAAAAGCAATCTCAAAAGGCTTCTGAAGCCGGAGAAGCTAGTATCGTCAATGAAGATTCTGATAGTGAAGGTTTGGCAAAAATTTCTTTTTATGATGGTGGTAATTCGGATGTCTGGGTCCTTCATTCTGCATGCACTTTTCATATTTTTCCCAGTAAGAACTGGTTCAAAATACTTAAACCCATTAATTCTGATGTTGTGCTAATGGGAAATAATGATCCTTGCAAAGTTCTTGGTATTGGTACAACTGAAATGCGTCTTCATGATGGGTTGTCAGAACTCTTTCTGATGTTCGCTATGTTCCTGACATGAAACGAAATCTTATTTCCTTAGGCACCCTCGAGTCTCTTGGGTGCAGATATGGAGCTAAAGGTGGAGTGCTTAAGGTGTCTATATGTTCTCTTGTTTTAATGAAAGCTAAATGCATTGGTATGATATATGTCCTGCAAGGTTCTATTGTTACTAGTTCAGCAGATATTTCTACCTCGATGCTTGATTCGTATAATACTCAATTATGGCATATGCAGCTAGGACATATGGGTGAGAAGCCAATGAAAGTTCTCAGCAAGAGAGGACTATTGGGAAACCAAATTTTTGGGAAACTTGACTTTTGTGAACACTGTATCTTCGGGAAGAAGAAAAAGGTCAGTTTCTCTGATGCTTCCCATAGTTCCAAGGGGGTGCTTGATTATATTCACTCAGATTTATGGGGACCCTCTAAATTTCCTTCCATAGGAGGCCGTAGATACACGATGACAATTATTGACGATTTATCTCGTAAATTTTGGGTTTATTTCTTACGACACAAAAATGAAGCTTTCTCGGCATTCAAAAAGTGGAAAGTGCTAATTGAAACTCAATCAGGAAGGAAAGTTAAGAAACTTAGAATTGACAATGGTTAGAAATTCTGTGAAACTGAGTTTAATGAATTTTGTTCCTCACATGGAATCGGTAGATACAAAACTCTAGTTAAAACACTACAGCAAAATGGTGTTGTCGAAAGACTTAACAGAACAATTCTCGAAAGGACTCGGTGTATGATTTCAAATGCAGGTTTATGACATAGACGTGATTTATGGGCAGAAGCTGCAACCACAGCTTGTTATTTAATCAAACGTTCTCCACATTAGTCGTTGGATTATAAAATTCCAGAAGAAATTTGGACAGGTAAACCTGTTGATTATTCCAAATTAAGAATATTTGGTTGCCCATCATATTATCACGACAATGAGGGTAAGCTCTCTCCAAGATCTAAAAAGTGTTTATTTCTGGGTTATTCTATGGAGTCAAAAGGCTATCATTTTTGGTGTATTGAATCTCAAAAGGTTATTCAAGTAGAGATGTTACATTTAATGAAGATGCCTTATTTTCTGCCAAAGATGGTACTTCTTCGTCCCATGATGCAGAAAATCTTGAGACTCCAAGAGACAAGGTGGAGTTCGAACAACAAGTTGATTCACCTACCCATCTATCTTCTCTAGAGTTAAATCCTAGTGAAGTTCAAAATGAGAAAATGCCACCTCAAGTGCCACAAGATTATATCTTGGCTCGAGATCGCCCAAGGAGAGTTATACAAAAACATGCTCGATATAGAGATGATGAGCTTGTTGCATATGCTCTCGCTGTAGCACAAGAAATTTTAGAAGAAATTGAGCCTTCTTCTTGCAAAGAAGCTATATCTTGTGTAGATTCATCTAAATGACTTGCGGCAATGAATGAAGAAAATGAAAGTTTGTTAAAGAGTAATACATGGGAATTATGTATTCTGTGTACGATTAAGAAAGCACTTTCAAATAAGTGGATATACAAAAAGAAAGAACGAATTCCCGATATTGAAGAGGCAAGATGGAGGGCGCGGTTGGTTGTTCGCGGCTGCAACCAACGTGAAGGTATTGATTTCAATGAAATATTTTCTCCTGTTGTGCGTCACACTTCCATAAGAAATTTGCTCTCTTTTGTTGCTCTCTTTGATTTGGAGTTAGAACAACTTGATGTGAAAACTGCTTTCCTTCATGGTGATCTCGGGGAGGAGATATACATGAAGCAACCAAAAGGTTTTGTGATTCCAGGAAAGGAGCATATGGTTTGTCGCTTGAGAAAATCATTATATGGTCTCAAGCAAGCTCCTAGACAATGGTATAAGCGTTTTGATAATTTTATGATTGGAAATGGTTATACATGAAGTCAATTTGATAATTGTGTATACTTCCAAAAAATTTCCAAGGGCTCCTACATATATCTACTTCTTTACGTTGATGACATGCTTATTGCTTCTAAGAACAAAATGTTGGTCAATAGGTTAAAGTCACAACTAAAAGGAGAATTTGAGATGAAGGATCTTGGAGCAGCAAAGAGGATTTTGGGTATGGAGATCCACAGAGATCAACAAGCTGGTAAATTATTTTTGAACCAAAGAAAGTACATTGATAAGGTACTTAAAAGGTTCGGAATGACTGAATATAAGCCCACTTCTACTCCTCTCGCTGCTCATTTCAAGTTATCTGTTGCTTATTGTCCAACAACGAAAGAAGAAGTGGATTATATGTCTAGTGTTCCATATTCGAGTGCAGTTGGCAGTTTGATGTATGCTATGGTCTGTACACGACCCTATCTAGCATATGCAGTAAGTGTTGTCAACAGGTATATGCAAAATCTAGGAAAAGAACATTGGAATGTTGTGAAGTGGATACTTCGATATTTGAAGGGGACCCGTGATATGAGTCTGTTGTTTGAGAGGAGTGAAAATCCTTCCAACAATATTATAGGCTTCACAGATTCTGACTTTGCAGGTGACTTAGATAAACGTAAGTCTCTTTCCGGATGTTTTCACTCTCTGCAATTCATGTGTTAGCTGGAAATCTTGCTTGCAACCCGTAACTGCTTTGTCAACTACATAAGCAGAGTATGTTGCTATTTTTGAGGGTGTGAAAGAGGTTATTTGGTTACGAGGCCTAGTAATTGAGCTTGGAGTTGAACAAATTGTGTCAACAATATTTTCGAACAGTCAAAGTGCCATTCACTTTACTAAAAATGACATGTATCATGCGAAGACCAAACATATAGAAGTCAAGTACCACTTTGTCCGAGATGTTATGACTGCAGGTAATATTAGTGTGAAGAAAGTTCATACTGACAACAATCCTGCAGAAATGCTCACTAAAGTTCTTCCTTCAACTAAGTTTGATCGTTGTTTGAACTTAGTTGGAATTCGAAGATCTTGATTACCTCTCAGAGGTTTTTGGACAAGTCTTTTCCAATTTGATTCAAGGTGGAGATTGTTGGTATTGATGCCTCAAATTAATTTCAAGACTTGGAGTTATGGAATTCACTTGGGGTTATTGAAATTATTACCATATGGAGTTAATTGTGTGAAGTTTACCTAGGGTTAATGGGAGTGTCATTCACATTATCTTTGGCATCTCCTAAATCATTTTACAAGGCTATAAATAGAGAGTCTATTGTTGTTGAATGGACACACTGAATTCTTCCAACTCTTTTATTCTCCTAAATTGTAGAATATCTTCTTGAGTACTTTTCCTTTATGTTGAGAGTTTTCTACTTACTGCACAACTTTGTACGTTGAAGATTATTCCTTGATCATAGTGGATTTATTGGCTTGTCCAGTCCATGGTTTTTCTCCCTCTGTTTTAGAGGGTTTTTTACGTTAATTTGGTGTCTTGTCTTTGTTCATTCTCTTCTCTATTTTCTTGTTCGATTTCATATTGGCTTTTGCTTCTGCTAGTGCTCATTTATATCCAGGTTCAAAAGTCGTTAAAACGAGATCATATCTTACTATACCATATTGCATGATAAAATGGATAAGTTTTTGAACGGTATATTTTGGAGTTGTCACCCTAAATATTTATTGGTGTATCATGATTCAATCGGAAAGTTCTAATATCCTTGGAGGTATGCGATTTATGTTTGTAGTATATGTTGTATTTTTGCTCAATATGAAATTGTCTGATATTTCATTGTTTTGTGGATTATTTTTTATTTATCGACAGTACTTGTACATGGTTAGCTCTGTGAAATGTTGTCTTACAACTTGTATATGTTGGCGACATCAATTAAAATATGTGAAGATTATAAAGAAGAGAACAACTAACCATCATTCGGAAGATATCATAGAAGATGACGCAGATGACGTGGTAGATGTTTCGGTGGATGTGCTTACATGTGCACCTATAAGGAACAAAATATTTGCTACAAGTTTATAAGGGATAATTAGACATATAACTCATTTTGATAAATAACATACGTGGAGTTTTTTCTACGAAGTAGTTTGTTATCTTATTTTTTATATAAAGGAAATTTATGCAATTGAACAAATGTATGGTTTCTTTTACATTTAATATATTCGAGAATATTTTTATTATAAGTAGTTGGTTTCTCATTAAGTACACCTGTTTAGATCAAACATGAGATCGAAAAATAGCATCCAGGCACATCGTGCCACCATATACAGAGCAAGCAAACCATAAACTACAAAACCAAAACAGTTTAACCGAAGTTAGCTTAAGATCCTAGTAGAGCCTACCACTAGCAAAAGAGGGATTTCCCATTAAAAGTAATTTGAGATTTATTGTATGAACTCATTCTTCTAAGCCTCCCCAGCTACGACTAGTATTGCCAAAGATCCTCAAGCAACGTTCACCCCAAATATTCCCCAACAACATGCATCAAATGTAATCACAGATCTTCCCTTGCACTCCTTGTAAAATTACACCATTATTAACAATATTCATACTCATGTTCCAGGTAATGAGACCAACATTGAAGCCAATCCAAGCAGAGCACCAATATCCGCAACAAAAGAGCTAGTGAAAGGTCAAGAAAAATACAGATAATCATATGTCTCTTTACCCACACTACAAAATATACAACTATCTTCTACATCGATCAATCCCCCAGTTAATGAGTTTATCTATCGGAGACATTTATCAAGAGTCACTACTTACTAGCCAAGCAAAGCAAGCATCCAGTTCTTCGGAAGGACATATGATGACTAGAGTAGTTTCTACCCAGTTTTCTTGATATGGCAAAAAAATTGTGTGAAGCAATGGAAGAAGGGATGGATGGTGCTAAAAATTGACGCTGTGGATGTGATCCGTTCCCCTTTGAGCTTATCGATGCTACAAATTTACAATACTCACTCTATTGTTGCATTGTAATATCTTTAATTTGGAGTAATGATTCATCTATTTATTCCTTATTATTTATCAATGTATCGTGCGAAATAGACATGGGTCACCCTCCTTTTGATGTCCCCATGTAGCATCTGTACCAGATTTTGATAAAAAATATTATGTATCGTGCAGCAAGCGACCAAATGGAGTCATAGCCAATAAGATTTCTGAATTGCTATTCGTCGCCCTAGAATTCAAATTTTATCGCCCTAAAACATACTAAATTGAGATATTTGCCCTCAACAAAATTTCTACATAATATCTCTAAACCAAACAATAAATTCCACCTCGGTCGCTATTCCACTATGACCGAAGCTTTCAATTTCTCTTTTCAGTGCCTTGCCAGAAATCACCTTCAAGGTTTAGGGTTTCGTTTCCCGCTTCCTGATATATAACAAAAAGGAAGAAATAAAAATATCAACCTTTCTTTGTTATATGAGGGACCGGCAGCTTCGAGAAATTAGAAGTAGTAGTGCGAGATTAATAACGCGGCCGGTGAACTCGGATGTGGCCGCCGGCGACCGTGAAGACGAATAGGGAGGGAGTTGGAGAAGAGGTTACAGGCAGGCAAGCCGCCAGACTGGAGTGGCGAATTTCGAGGTTTGCTTAGTATATCTCGTATGGTGGCCGTCGATACTCCCTAATCAATCTGGGTCGGGGCTTTTCTATTTTCTTTCCTTTTCTAATTGAAGAAATCCATCCCGGTAATTGTGAATGTAAATAAATTAAGGATATTAGAGTAAATTTAATTTAATTAGGGCGACAAATAAGGATTTTTAGGACAACGAATAGCAATCCCCGAAGATTTTCGCTCACTTGTTACTGGGAAAGTGCTCATCCATGAAAACAAAAAAGGTTGATCCGGTGATGGTGTGGAGAATGCAGTAGGAATAACAATGGGCAGGTCCGGGGCGGGTATCTTGATACCCATACCCGTTCCATGGCAGGTCGGGTAATTTATTACGGGGTACGGGGCGGGGCAGGTCGACCCAATGGGTACGTAATTTATGTCAAAAAAATTAGAAATATTAGTTATTTTCATTAAAAGATCAAGAAAGAAACCATTATATGATAAAATCTAGTTAAACTATTGAAGAAATTGAGGTGTTCACTTAATTACAACTTTATTATTGCTAAAATATAATGTAATAAGAGGAGAATCCTAAGTAATTTGACTAAGATTATATGTAACTTAGGCAAGAACGGGTCGAGAATGGGGCGGGTCAGGGCAGGTTGGGTCGATGAGAGATACTCATGCCCGCCCCGCCCCGCCTACAGGACGGGTCTGACCCGTCCCAAAACAGGCCAAACAGGTCTGGTAAATCAGGTCAGGTCGAAATTGACATCCCTAAAATGCAGGTAAATTACAAATTTGATCATTAAAATTGTCTTCTAAGTTCAGTTTGCACACGTAAACGTAAATAGTGGAAATATAAGTTTTTGTTCAAATTCGTTAAATTTGTCGAGTGTGAAAATTAGTTGCATTATTTTACGGTATTCCTCACAGTTTTCTACCCTCGAGAATAACTCTTTTTTCTTTATATAAAGGACTAGAAAGGAGGCCGCACTTCGCATCGGTAGAAGTGTAGAAGTGCGGTGAGTGACAAATTGATTTGGAAGCCAATGATTTCAACCGATGTTTGCACGGTTATCTCCATCTTTGAACCAATTTTCTTCTAAGGGGTCGCTTGGAAGTTCCGATTGTTTTGTTGAGATTGTCATTATGCATATATTGTTTATAATGCAACATTTTTTTGTTTTTTTAGCAGAAACAATACACGGATTGTTTCTGTGATGTGACAGAAACTATCACTCATTTTGAGTGATTGTTATATCTCAACTTTTAGTTGTGATTGTTGAGATAGTTGAGTTGAGATTGTTTTGTCTCAGCTTTTAGCTGACGCGACATACACAATCACACATACCAAACATTGTATTCTACAATGCATCAAATTCAACAATACATGTATAATATTATACATGCATTCTCAACAATACATCTATTTAACAATCGAACTTCCAAACAACCCCTTAAATTAAACATTTTATATCAAATTCAAATATATTGAGTTCTTTTATACGAATTACTTGTTATGTCAAATAAAAAATAATTGAATCAAGTTTTAGTACAAAGTGTACAAGTCTATCACAGATAAGGAAAGAGATTACACTATCCAAACTCCAGCATAACCTTTCCCTTTCTCTATACAAAGAGGTTCAAAAAATTTAAACCCATCATCGTCCTCTTACTACTCTCAAAATTGCCATACTCTCACTACTCTCAAAATCGCCCTACTCGAATAAGTACGGGTAGGTGATTTATCAATCCGCAATCCACCCACATCAATTACCCACCAATTGCAATTTGAATTATTTGCGGGTGATTTATGTCAAATTGTGGATTAACCACTCATGTGCCTGTCCCTAGTGTTCATCGCTAATTCATGGAACGAATTGATATTGTATGCATGTGAGGGTGAGTAGTAATTTTGGTAAGGGTTTCGAGGACACGAAGAAAGGAATGCCCAATTTATTGATTGAGATACAAAACAGGGGTGTCTATGATTTTATAAAACTCAAGTTTTATCAAAACCTTCATTTTTCAAATTTACATACTAAACAACTCGTAAATGGGCCCACAATCCCAAAGCAAATTCTCGTAAGCCCATAATTAAAACAATCAGCCCAAATTTAAAAGTGAAATTGGATAAGAGAACATACAAATACCCACGCATAATAATTTATTTTATGAACCGAGACCTACAAGCTTAAGTTCAATTATTATTAAGTCTTAAAGCTCAAAATGACAAAAATATTTTAAAAAAAAACTAAAACTAAAAATGGCCGCAACCTAATTGCTCTCTTAGGCAACAGTAACGGGTATTTTCCTTAATATATACTAGGTTGCGATACCACACCTTGTCGCAGGCAGTGATGGCATATGAACATGTATTATGTGTTCCGTTATGGTGTTTTGTTAGTATTATTAGGCTAAATTTTATTTTTTGTTAGTATTATTATGCTAAAATTAATTTTTTGTTAGCAGTTTTGTTAATAATGTTGACATGACAATATGATATTGACTGAAAAGAAATATATGGCGGTCAACATCCAATTTAAATTTTTTTTTTTTGAAATTTTTGGCTAGTAAATGATATTTACTAAAACCCAAGTAGACCCATTGATTATGAGTAGGGCATGGGTAAAGTATATATGGGTTTGAAAGTTTGTAGATGGGTTTGGGTAGGTATGAATATTTACATCCATAATCTCAATGTGTTGAGTTGGGTATGGATACCCAATTATTCGAGGATGTTTTAACTACACATACAAAAATTAGACCTATTTGTAGAACTTCAAAAGTTTATGTACCAAAATGTAATACACAAAAATTTTAGGTACTAAAATATAATGTTCCATCAATATTTTGAGGACTTATATGCCAAAAAAATTAGGTTATAAATCTAAAGATCTATTAAGTTTAGGTATTGAACTGTAATTTTGAGGCTTAATTCCTTTTATGGTGATGTATTTAAGATAATAATTATTTACCTTTTTCTAGAAAAATGAAAACTATTTATTTGATATGTATAGATACCTAGCCAACATTCCATGTATATATAATTGTTGAAAATTTTAGCTAGGGTGAAAAAGAAAAACTCTAGAGAGAAGCAAAAGGAATACAAACAGGAACTCGCTTAAAATTTCACACCCTCAAATTGCATAGTGGAAAATGACGACTTTCTAATAAGTAATAACCATATATATTTATTTTTAATTGGACTCGACATTGAACTAAAAAATTTAGTTGTTCATGGTTCAATTATTAATTCTCTAGACTGTTGGTGAGTCGTGTATGGACTCGTTCATACTTGTGATTAAAATACATAAAATAGTATTCTAATTAGGGTTAGACGAGGAAGGCAAAGAAATAAATAAAGAAGGGGTTATGGAAGGAGAGTGAAAAATGAAACGAAAAGGAAGTAGATAATGGAACTGTTTTGACCAATTCTTTTAGTTGGCCGTCAATACAATAGTCAACCCTTTTCACGGTAGCGATTTATTGATACTTGCTTATAGATGTCGCATATTTTGTTACATGCAGTTAGTAGAAGTTTATTTAGTACCCCGTAAATGTATTAAATGAGTTTATAAATTCGCTCTTGCAATATTTTAGAGTCGTCTCTCTTTTATCATTTATTTAATGTTTCACGTAATGAACAAGTATAAAATAGTCGAATCTTCTCCTACAGTTGAATGATACCTCTTGTATTGTACAAACTAAATATGTTATGGTGGATTGATTCAAAAGGATTGGTGGATTGGATTCAAGTGTAATCTAAACATTGGATCAATATGTAAATTTAAAAACGTGTAGGTACGAAAATCTCATATAATTTAGATACCAAAACATAATTGTTCAATGATTTTACATTAAATTATTTTTGGGGTATCAAAATGTAAAATTTACATTATAGTGACTAAGTTGTGATTTATTAAATTTGGGGTATCAAAATGCAAATTGAACTTTACGTTTACATATAATATTATTTAGATACCAAAATATAATTGTTCAATGATTTTACATTAACATTAATTTTGGGGTATCAAAATGTAAATTTAAAAACGTGTAGGTACGAAAATCTCATATAATTTAGATACCAAAACATAATTGTTCAATGATTTTATATTAAAATTAATTTTGGGTATCAAAATGTAAAATGTACATTATAGTGACTAAGTTGTGATTTAATTAAATTTGGGGTATCAAAATGCAAATTGAACTTTACGTTTACATATAATATAATTTAGATACCAAAATATAATTGTTAAATGATTTTATATTAACATTAAATTTGGGATATCAAAATGTAAAATGTACATTATAGTGACTAAGTTGTGATTTAATTAAATTTGGAGTATCAAAATGCAAATTATTATGCAACAGTAACTGATCTTTACGTTTATATATATAGTAATTAATTGATGAGTATCAACTTCTAGTTAGTAACCCGTGACACTATTGGGGTTAGTTGATTTCGTCTTTTTTACACTCAATAACTCATTGTGTCATTGTTCTTTCCACAATCCTAAGGGTAGTATCCTTAGAGCTGTGAAAATAGACCAGATCGTTTGAAAAACTATGGTCCAAATCGACTGCACAGTTTGGTCTAGACCGTAGACCGTTAAATATGGCTTGGTCCATGGTCTGTATTATATGATATTTCGATTTCTTGGTCCGGTCAGGTCTAGACCGCGGTTTCCCGGACCAAACCGTTGGCTCAACCGACTTATCAATACGTGCTAGCATCCCATTCAACCACTCTCCAAACGCCCACAACGATATCTAAGTCTTAATCTTAATTTTGAGAATCACGTCTCCTCCTTCATTCTTAACCACATTTCACCAGAGAGTAGAGACAATCGTGTCTTTTTGCAAAAAAAAAAAAAAAAAGGGAATGGCTGTTTCATTCATACGAAACACGGTGTATAGAGTTTTTACAACACTGAAAGGAAGGAAAAGACCAAACGAAAATAAGATTGAAAACTAATGGAGGCCCACCAAGGCCCAAAAAACCTTGGTCCAGAAACAACATGGACAGCCCACCCCTAGTAACCCTATTTCGTTGCCCAAACACCATGAGGACGGTTGCTGCTTGCATCCCCCTCCGCCGAAACCAGCCGCCTTCACCCTCATTCCTTCTCAAAGAAACTCGTTAGGGAACGATGGTGAAGCCAAAAACAACTCAAGGCAACGGCAACAGCCCCAGACCGATGACGCACCGAAAAGAGGAAGGAAAGCAGAGCCATCGGCGAGGAGAACCAGTCCCAAAGACGACTCCGAGCTCCACCTGCACAACAAGTAAAACTAGAGAGCCAATCTCGGTCCAAGGACAGATGAATGGTGTCAAAACACCACAATCTGAGCAAACAACTAGATCACGTCCTCATAAGTGCATCCCTGCTCACAAGCTCCCTGAAACTTCATCCAAGACAACGAAGGTCCCTTCTTCTCCGAATAATCCCCATTTATGGATGAAGCAAGTGGAGGAGGATGAAGGATAAGAGAGGAGCAAACGAACCGACGAGAATCGGACCCCTCAACCACCTACCAGAAAACATCCGCACAGATCTGGGATATGGTGGGGAGCAAAAGCATCTCCACGGGGAGGCAAGAGCAACATCATCACAAGGATAGAGAAGAAAACAAACGAAAAGGATAAAAGGAAGCCCAACTATAGGCGAGAAACGGAATATAAAAGGAGCCGGAAAAAGACGGCAGAAAAAAGGCGCCAGGGCCACCGCCGGTCCCAAAAAGGAAGCCGGCGGTAGCCCCTTCCAGATCTGAAATTTGAACGCTAGTGAGAAGGGAAAAGGTTAGACAATCGTGTCTCCATATCACATTATGTTAATGTTTATGACATTATGGTGCATGTTGGGATGTTTTGAGTTTGTATCTTTATTATTTACTGAGATTTATGGTGTCAAAGATATTCATGCATGTTGACATTTATGTTTTAAGGGGAAAAAAAAAAGAATTCTTTTCTTGGCTATGGGTTTAATTTTTTCGTGGTTGACTAATCAAATTGTTTATTTTTCATTCAATGTGGTCTATCTAGACCAGACCGTACAGGCGTGGTCTTATGTGAACTGTATAGTCTCTGGTCTGGTCTGTGGTCTATACTCCAGCCTCTCGGTCTAGACCGTAGACCGTATATATGATCCGGTCTGGACTAGACCGCACCGTTTTCCAGACCTAAGTATCCTAAAACAATCATCAATTGTTAATCAAATTTATTAGACCACATCGAGGATCACTTCAATATTATAAACCCCTTAGTTTTCACTTCTACACTTGGGTTGAGGTTTTTTTTTTTTTTTTGCAAAGTACATATGTATAGCCAAAACATTCATATTCGTAACAATAATAGTTACTTTTCAAAAAATACATACAATAGTCATTTCCGTTTCATTCTTTGACGGTGTCAGTTAACATGTTGTCTGGACTATTGCTACAAGTCACATCATTTGCATAGCACCTCTGGAACAATGTTACATTATATTGTTCCATCATCTTTTTTTTAATAGGAACATTATATTGTTCCATTATCATTAAAAGTAAATGAAATTATTGTCATCCCATTTTCAATTATATTCAATCGTTTAGAAAGAGTTGCACTGTTTTCATGACCGAAAATTGTGCAATATGTAAAATCTAATTTTGAATCATCATCATATCAATTAAAGTTGCAAAATTACAAACGGACTTACAAGCTACTAATAATGAGAATACTTCTAAAACAAGGGGCACAACCTGTTTAACTAAATCCATTTGAAAATGAAAAAAATAAAAGAACAAAAAAGGCAAATCCACATACTAAATCATATGTTAAACAAAAGCAAAACAGATTTCACAACGAAATAACATGCAAACAAATCACACTTCAATGTTCACCTTCAATCCTTGTTTCCCCTACAATCCCTCTCATCCATACCTCTTTTCACATTCAATGTTCTCTTCTCCTCCTCCTCCCCCCATCAAATAATCACAAAGAGAAAGAAACAATTTTGAGAAGGAAAAAGGAAAGTAAGACACAAGAAGAAGCCTTTCCTTTTTCTTTCTCCCTCCCCCCACCAAGAAACCTCACCATGGCAACTAGTAATTCCCCCTTCCTCTCCGTCATCATCTTCCTCTCCATCCCTCTCCTCTCCCATTCCCAACCACAACTCTCCCTCGACTACTACAAAACCACGTGCCCCGATTTCGCCAATATCGTAACCGAGACGGTCACCACGAAACAGATCGCCACCCCAACGACGGCGGCGGCCACCCTCCGCATCTTCTTCCACGATTGCATGGTCGATGGATGCGACGCCTCGGTGCTCATCGCCCCCAACAAGTTCAACAAGGTGGAGCGTGACAATGAGCTCGACCATACCCTGCCGGGTGACGGATTCGACGTCGTCACCCGGACCAAGACGGCTCTGGAGCTGGCATGCCCCGAGACCGTCTCGTGTGCCGACATCCTGGCCCAGGTCGCGCGCGACCTGGTCGTGATGGTTGGAGGGCCCAACTACCCCGTTTTGTTGGGCCGTAAGGACAGCCTGGCCTCGCAGCTCAACGACGTGGAGCCCAACCTCCCCCAGCCCAACATGACTATGGACCACATCATCAACCTCTTCGAGTCCAAGGGGTTCACGGTTCACGAGATGGTGGCCGTGGTTGGGGCCCACACCCTCGGGTTCGCCCATTGCTCGGAGTTCGCCGACCGGCTCTACCACTACGACAAGAGCACCCCCACGGACCCGGACATGAACCCGAAATACGCGGAGGCGCTCAGAAAGTTGTGCTCCAATTACACCAAGGACCCAACCATGTCGGCGTTCTTGGATTTGTACACTCCGGGGAAGTTCGACAACATGTATTACCAGAACTTGCTCAAGGGGTTGGGACTCCTGTCCACGGATCAAATGATGGCCGAGGATCCCAGGACGAGGCTGTTTGTGGAGCGGTACGCCGCGAACCAGACCGCCTTCTTCGAGGATTTCGCCGAGGGAATGCAGAAACTGGGGACGATCGATGTTAAGACTGGGGATGAGGGAAACGTCAGGAGGAGGTGTGACGTGTTTAACACGGTCAGGACTTAATTGCCCTAAACAGGGATTCCAGATTGGAGCACAAGTTGTGTGCTTTGATTGAGCAAGCAAGGACCTTACACTTTTAGAAAAACTTGGGAACAGTGAACTGATGTAAAGTTTCATTTGATGTTATCTGTAAGTACTTTGGTTAAAATGTATTCTGTAACATCGTTACATGCAAAAACTAGTTTCACTGTTACGACTTACGATCCAAAAAGGAAACGGCAGACAAACATTTCATTAATTTGTAATCACAATGGCATTGGCATAGGTAGAGAGAAAAACACATGCTAGAAGTTATCATTTTTCAGGCACCAGCAGAAAATCACAAGCCATTTCCCAGATGAGCTGCTGGTGCCTGGCTGGCTACTGTGCAAGGCCTGGCTGAACATAGAGACGCTGAGAATCATTTGAAACATATGATGGTGAAGGTCTCACGATCACAGTGCTACTTCCAGGTTTCACATAAACAGATTCAGAAAGATTTGATGACATACCCCTGAGTGAACTTCCGTTCTGACCTGTCGTCGAGTTGAAGCTAATCAGTGGCTCCTTGAGGGGAGCAAAACAGAAAGAATCAATCCATGGAAGAGACTAATAGTAGATGAGATTGGTATGACCCTGCAGGGACTCGAGGTATAAGTTGGAGAGCTGCAGTTGAATTCTTCTCTTCTTCAGTCTCTCCTTCTTGTGAGCATTCTGGTGACCCCCTAATGCTCGAGAGTTTTTGAACTCCTTGAAGCAAAACTGGCATTCGAGCTTCTTTCTTCAGTCTCTTCCTTCTTCTGCGTCTTTTAGAATAGTAGGTAAGACTTCATAGCTTGCAGATTCCCCACTCTCAGCTCCTTCATTAGAGCCCTTGAGCTGTTTCTCATCCTTAATTTGAGGATTCACCTCAAAGCCAAATAGCTTCAACAGCTTCACCTCCATAAGCAATCTTAAACTACAAGCAACTAACTAGATCCCAAAAAAAAAACAAAGATGGTAGCATCACTACACTGTGTTTAGTCTTTACAATACAATCCAACTGATGTTCTGTTATATCTCCACTGACAAAATCATTCTATGCCATAAATAGATAACAGACTTGGATCACATGACGCAAATCACGGCTGTAAAAAACAAAACTTGGTGCTTGAACAGCATAAAGTCATGGAAGAAGACACCCAAAAGGCAAAGAGAGAATACAAAACGATTATTCAGGAATTGGCTGTTAGGAAACTTGTATATAATACTAAGGATCATATCACTGCACTAAGTATGCATTAATCTTTCCACATCAAGGAGACTCAGTTTCAATCTTCTACTTGAAACAGGACAAAAAATCGAAGTCCACAAAACCCTCCAAGCCATTACTGTTTCGAATGTTTCCGGACAACCTGAGCAAATTGATGAGCATACACACAGCTCAAGGAGATATGTCCTATACAAATTTGAGGTGATCCTGGAAGTCAAATTGGTGCGGACATTCTAGCTGGGATGCCACTAAGCTGAAAACAATTTTCACTAAACAGTGCCACCATCAGCTACTATGGCCATTTTCCAGTATCAAATGCTTGTTTCATGATACCTTTTTGTAACAGTTCCTAAAGCTTCATGTGCTGAAGATACCTATTAGTTGCTCAACTAAGAAATAACAAAGTGGAAGGTGATGATAACATATCTGCTATCAAAAGGGACATCAACAAGATCTGTGTGTATCCCTATACACATTTTTTTGCACAAAGCTAATATTGTATTCCCATGAGCATATATCTATTAGCATAGCACAATCAACCTTAGTGGTTTTGTAGGGCTCTTGGATGATGATATCATACAATATTCGCTACATTATATAAATGGAATGTGAGTTATCTAATTCCCTTTTATACCCATCTTTACAGTCTTACCTCAAACATCAAATAGTCCTTGGTTTTCCTGTACTAAACAATGTTTCCTTTCTGAAAGTCTATGTGAACAATGTTATGTTGGATCCAAGCAATGAAGAATATAGAATCAGCAAGATCCTATCTTACCCTAACCGAAACTTGGCTTGATATTCTATATTTCTACGTGTACTCCCACTGTCTTATTCTAAATGTTTTGGCCAGAAAAGTCTTTAATCTAGAAAGTAATCGGAATATTTCAACAGGTAATGTACACTGGATGGATTACTCACCCTATCCGGCAATGAAACAAGAGGAAGTCATATTATATGGAAAATTCAACGATCTCACTTGTCAGCTGCGGCTACAGTGAATTGCAATAAGTTAATAGAGGGCATGAGCCATCATTCAATTCCTTCTTCTTGTGATTGCTCCCTTTCTTGGTACATCTTTGACAAAGCTTACCGTGTGTGTATAGAAGACAATTCAGATCGAATTTGAGCTCATCAGGGATCCTATGATTAAGATGAACATACGTCTTATTCCGGTCTGCCTCACCTGGTACCCAGCCAATGGCCTTTGCAATCTCAAACACCTAAGTACAGAATTTATGAATGGGTAGAAACACCAATCAGAAAAGTTGCTGTAAACAACTTGATTAATATTGAAGTATCCAGCAATGGAACTCACATGTGTGTCCACTGGGAAGTCATCGTGCTGAAGATTAAACATTAGAACACAAGCTACCTGCCATTTTGTTCACACTCACATAAACTTCCCAAGTAACAAGTAGAGCCACATATACTTACATGAGACTGGAACATCTAGCAAGGTAAAGGACTGACAAACAAGAGGCATATATTCTGATCAAAAGAAAAAGGGGCATACAGCCAATGATCGAAATGAGAAAAGGTAATATGATGAAGAAAGTAAATGAGGGAAACATGATAAATTCTTGGATAAGGTAAAGTTTCAAAAACCTATGTTGATGATGTCAATCCGAAGTTTGTATCGGCTAGCTACTTCCATGTACTTCTTTGAAAACAGGAAAACCGAAGTGGCATTTATAGCCAGTAGTACTAGTGCAAGCAATAAACTAAACTTCACTACTGCAATCATTAAGCAATCGTAACCTGTTTCTTAGGAGGCACCCAGAATTAAAGGAATCAAGATTAATACTCTTTTCCCTGGCAATGAATGGACAACAGGTTCAAGTTCGTTCTGGTCTTCTGGACCCGCCTCGGGTGTAAGAAATATCACTATTAAGAAGAACCTTTATTGGACAAATTGATTGCAAAGAACTTAAATTTGCAGGGCAATTCTAAGCAGCTCAGAACTTCATTGTTTTCTAAAATGAGATCTTAAATCTTATCCTGGACTTAATGTTCCACATGGATGGGCAATGGCCATCAATCAAATTATTACTAGTACTTAATCGCCACTTGGACAATTCCATTCTTGAAGATCCAACCCCATAACATTCCATAAGGCAACTGTACACTAAGAAACTTACAGTTTTGGGGCCAATTCCTTTAAAAAGGGAGAGCTCAGCTTTAACTTCGTCAACTGATAGATTCCGCAAATATTCCAAGCACAATTTGCCCTTTCTCTCCTGCAAACAGCTCAGTAAGTTCATAATGCAGGAAGTCTTCCTTGGGGCTAGACCTCCACACCTTATAGAATTCTCCACGGACTTTGGTTCAGCAGCAAGCACCTTTCACATTACAAAGATAAACACCAAACCCCCACATTAAACATGAACATACCATTTACAGGAAAGATGAAAACTTTCTGTCCAGTTTCCAGCACCAGCAAAGGAAACAACCAAATACAGGTAACAAGAACGAGAAAGGGCTTACATCTTCCCAGGAGGGGAAAGCAGATTTGAGATTGGAGAATGCTCTTAGAGAATTAACCTCAGTAGTATTCTGAGAGAGCACCATTTTCACCAGACCATCCAAAACGCTCTCTTCCACTTCCTCACTGTCCAACGATGCAACCGATTTTTCCAAGCTGTTTATGGACTTGTCGTCATCGTCATCGTCATCTGGGCGCAGACTTGGTCTCCCCCGACGATACTTGGTGAACTCCGGGGGGAAGCCATGGTGAGCAAGGAGAGAGTCTCGAATGGCGCGGCAATCTCCAGGGGTGGGCCGAAGGTGAGTCGGGTATGGCTCTTGTTGCTCCTTGGTGAGTTTCGACGATTTGGGTTCACTTTGGGGCTTCAACTGCTTTGGCGGTTGCTTTCTCTTGCGGGGGTTCTGCATTCTGGCTTCGGGATTCTCCGGCGATGAGATTGATGGTTCCGAAACTGAGAGTCGCCAGGGGTTTCCCGGTTGCCAAAGCCGGCGTCTTAAGATAAATTGTAACTCTTAGGGGTTTGAACTTTGAACTATGTTGTGAGAAACGAACCAGAGCATTATTCGGTAATGCGAACGGCTTGCACTTTAGTGGTTCAACCGATATTGGATCGTTTAAAAATCGTTAGAGAACCGATACCTAATAAACGTTATCAGTATAAATAATGGACATTTCTTAATCAGAGCTCGTCTCTTTCCTTCGAAATTGTGAAATGGAAATAAAGATTCAGTTTGAGAGCCCGACGTTTTTGGTTTATTTCAATTTTCAATTTTCTGCAATTTTTTTAATTAAATTTAATGGCTGAATGGCAAAAAACCGGACGAGCGGCTCGATCGGCTCGAGCAGTTAACCGCCTCGACCGCTCGTCAACCGCTACATAAAACCAGAGCGACTATTAGACTTCCGAGCCGGTTTTATTGGTCGGGCCGAGCGGCTCGGCTTTAATAACACACTTTGAAGGATTGTTAGTTGTTTGAGCCTGAATGACCCTACTTCCGTGACACGTCACTCCACTCCGCACTCGAGCGCCTTGTCTGCACACCACACACATAGAGGTGGGCGTCTAGCCCGTAAGTCCTCCGACGCTAAAGTTAGTAAAATATCTTTTAGAGAGAGGAGTAGTCCCTCCCGGTTTTCTAGTGTGAGAAGCTCCCCTTAAATGTTACCTACCAGCACTATTTATACTTACACAACCTGGGACCATGCTCTTACCTCTCTGCTCCACGTCAGCACGCCATTAAATGCATCGTACTTTGTTTAGGGTAGGCGCCTCGACCAACTTGTCAGACTTCTGACAAGCTGTAGGCGCCTCCCTTTAGGGACCACTGTCAATCTGTACTTTCTTGTTGCGTGTCAGAACCACTTCAATCCTGTTTGGGTCCGGTCCATCGGGCTTCTCCAACAGCTATCTTCGACCCTGAACGTTATTTGGGCTCGTAGCCCTTCCTGGGCTTGGACTTGGGCTTCCCTCCTAAGTCATACCTCCAACAATTGCCCCCCAGTTAGGTGCTCAAGGCCCTTTTTGAGCGCCTAACTACGTCTTTCGATGTTTACCATACCAACCGGGGTGCCTTTAGGAAGCTTCCCCCTTTCATCATAACAATCGTGATCTTTTGGGAAATCTGTGTCGTGGCGCTCATGAGCGTGTGTGCTCGTAAGGCTTCTCATTTCACCCCAGGCGCCTAGACCCTTTGGTGGCTCTTTTTACAAGCTAACCCATCGATTAGAGCGCCCATAAATTGTCCCCCACTTTCCCTAGCATATCACACGTTTTTCGTTTCCCAAACAGGCGCTTAGTACTCTGAACGCCTTATAACTTTTCCTCTTGATCTGTGGTGTTTGAAGCCCAAGCCCGTTGCATTTTTTTCCTCCATAACAGGAGCCTCGATCTTTTGGACGCCTTAGACCTTCCAGGCGCCTGGCCTCGATATCTAGACGCACCCCCCTCAAACTTCAAAATTTGAATTTCTTGAAAATTTTGAATTTTGAATTTATGGCGACACGTGGCAATTTGCATGCCTTCCGAGATGCGATCCCACTCTCCGCACGGAACTCGAGGCGCACTCTCCTCTTTTTTTTTATAAATGCTACTCGTCCCCTCTCATTCGACTCACTTCCCTCCCAATCTCACTTTTGCTCTGCCTTCTCTCTACCTTCTCTCTACCAGCCGCCGCCAACCCTCGTTCGTCCATCTGCATCTCTTCCACGATGTCGACTCCCCAAGATCAGGCTCCCCCCGCGAGCTCAGTCCCAACGGCAGGCGCCCAAAGAAACTCTTGTAAGCGCCTTTTTCGAAACTTTTGTATTAACTTCCGCCTTCTTTCTACTCTTCAACGCCCGCTAAGGTGAGGACGCCCTTTTCAATTTTTGCTTTAGAGAGGACGCCTCAATCAGTCACGCCCTCCACCTTGGCGCCCGGTTTCATGCCCACGGACGGGTCGTACAAGATTACTACGTGGGAAAATATCTTCCCACCGGACTATGCGCCTGTTGATGATACTTCGGAGATCCCATTTAACATGGTTGGTCCTAAGCACCGATCCACCATCCGCTTGAATTACTTTTCTTTCTTATTCGCCACTAACTTTATGAATCATTTCACCGTTAGTCATCATCTGTTACACTCCGTTAAATTTGTCTTACGTGGCAGTCGACTATAAAGTTTGACAGTTAACTAAATGACGTGTAAATTAAAAAATAAATTTATTTTTCCACCACATCATTCCACTTACTTTATCTTCATTATTTATCATATTAATTATTTAATAAAAATTAATTAAATAATAAAAATTACTTATCAATTGGGCCTTCAAATCCAACCCCACATCATCCAATTCCCCTCTGCCGAGGTAGGGCTGCCGGAAGGTTGCGAGAACGTCCATGCCATCAGGTCCCCGACCTCATTATCCCGTTCTTCAAGTCTATGGTTGTCTACCAACGACCCTTTAAGAATCTCCTCCAGAAATGGCAGCCGAAGTCACTGATGTGGTCTTCTCCTTGGCTACAGAAATCGCCGGCAAACTCTGCAATCAGAGGCCCTCTTCAATGGAGTGGCTTGAATTTGAGGTGTATTTTCCCCATGACAAGCTTTGTTGCAAGTCAGTAAATAATACGATGATCTGCATTTTCGCCATATTCTTTATTTGCCTAAACTTCTTTCTTATAGTTTTATGTGAATCATGCATGCTGCTCTTGGTTTTTTGCTTTTGTATTATGTACTCTGTTTCCATGTGGGGACATGTGGCTTCAATGCGAGGCAGTACGATGTTGATTGATCACATTTGGCTTGCCCATGCTCTTCAACAATGACTTATATATTATCATCTCCCTCATAAAATTTTGTTTCTCTTGTAATCAGTTCTCTTGCTTTTCTCCTTGGGCATTCTAGAAATTGACAATCGTGCTTCAAAGAAGTCAAAGCACAAAGACAGAGGAAGCAGAGTTCAGAGGTGGGAAGAAGATCAAGAACAAGAAGAGTAGCAAGAAATGGAGCTTAACCCAAGATCTAAGGCAACGATTTCTATGTTTTCCGAACTTATTTGAGAGTAGTGAATGCTTGCAATTATTTCTTGCTTTCTAGTGTCCCTTTGTAGCTTCGCTCTACGTTTTCAATATTCATCGTTGTTTTAATGTTTTATTTGGTTGTCCAAGATCGATGATCTGTAAAGATGCTAATTTGGAAAAATAAAATAACTGGATTGGTTTTTTTTCCTTCTCATAGAGCAACAAAAAGAGAGCAGGGAATCAGTCGGGGTTGCTCTGCAGCAAGCTCGTCATCTAAGAGTTGCGAAAATCAGCGATCATGGACGCCATCGAAACGACGAGATTTGTGTAAATTCGATGACCTGAAAATTAATATACAAAATTGTAAATACAAACAAAATTTTTTTGAAAGAAAGACGTATTGAGATTTGAGTAGGGAGAGCCGAGTCAAGTTTTAGCACACTTTGAGCTCGACTCATTAATAAACGAGTTGAGTTCGAGCTCGGCTCGTTTATTAACGAGTTGAGTTCGAGCTCGGCTCGTTTATTAACGAGTCGAGTTCGAGCTAGCTTGCTTAAGAAAATATTGACTAGTACTTGATATATTCATTTTGTATATTATACATGATACATGTGATTAATGTCAAGATGAAAAAAATTAATGATAGTTAAGTGTTCAATATTAACTAATCTCATGTTATACTTTGTGGTATCGAATTCTTTAGTTAGTAAATTTTAACTAGGGAAACTTATGTTATTTTATAGTATCGAGGCAATCTATGATACATAATTTCTTTTTAAAATTGAATAAGATATATTTGCTCAAATAATCTACGTGTTAAACTTCATATATGGTGAGATATATAATTTAAAAATCCTATGAATTGTCAAAATCAAACTCATATAAATCAATTCACTCATAACTCGGTAATCGAGTTGGCTCTATAGCCACAATGTTGAGAGTTGAGACATCTCATGAGCTCTAAGCGAGCCAACTCACGAGTTGAGCTCAACAAGTCACCGAATCGAGCTAGCTCGCGAGCACCGCGAGCTGCAAAAGGCTAAGCTCAAACTCCACTCATTAATAAACGAGTCGAGTTTCGAATGAATTTTTTTTTTGAATCAAATGCCGAACCGCTCACGAGCAACTCGACTCATTTGCAGCCCTAAATTTGAGCATATAGAATTATAATCTTGCAATATCACTAAACTGTCTACAAGGCTCAGATGGTGAGTTTTGTAAAATATTGGGGCTTTAAATGTCATTCTTCTCTCTTGCGAGAAAATACTTCCCTGACCTTCTCTTCAAGAAATCCCGTTTACATTCCAGTATCGTGAATCGCCGGCGCTTAAGCAATCCACTGGTTTTACATTCCAGTATTGCTAATTTTCCGTCATCACACTTGAGCAACCCACTGCTTTCCGCCGCCTCGCGAATCCCCGGCGCTGTTACCTAATTACTCTTCCCCGCCGCCGCTTTGCGATCTAGAAGAATTCGAAGGTATGTCTCGTTAAGATGATTTTTGCCTCTTTTTTGTGTTCTCTGCAGTGCATTTATCCGAATTGTGTTTGTTGGATTTGGAAGTCTTATTAAGCTTTCCGAGATCCGTCCCCGATACTCACAGACCACAGTGTTTATTGGATGTTTGTGGGAATTTCTTGGGCTCGGTCGAAATTTGGATATTCTAGGGTTTCAGATCGATGCTGTCGCCTTTCGCTTATCGGTAAAGATTTCATGCGCGACTTTTCCTTGTCTTGGAGGTCTCTGAGAATTCTCGTTCAGGGTTGCTATGCCCGAGCAAAAAAAACTTTGTTCTTTTTCCGCATTGGCGATGAGCTGCATCTGCTGTTTCTGAATTCAGTGCTTCTGTTAACTTGTTAAGATCAACTACCTTGACCCGCCCTTGTTCCATGCCCTTATAGTTGACCTGCTTTAACTTTCGTGATAGCTTTGGTTTGAGTTGACTGCTTAGTGTACAACCATTTTCTTGAACTTAAGGAGTTACACTTACCCTACTTCTTCCTATTATCTGCCAGTTGTAACTAAACATGTCTAGGAGATACGATAGTCGAACGACGATCTTCTCCCCAGAGGGTCGTCTCTACCAAGTTGAGTATGCAATGGAGGCCATTGGAAATGCAGGAAGTGCTATTGGGATTTTGGCCAAAGATGGAGTCGTCTTGGTTGGTGAAAAGAAGGTTACTTCTAAGCTTCTGCAGACCTCAACCTCCACTGAGAAGATGTACAAGATTGACGATCATGTTGCTTGTGCTGTTGCTGGAATCATGTCTGATGCGAACATTTTGATCAATACTGCCAGGCTTCAGGCCCAACGTTACACTTTTAATTACCAGGAGCCTATCCCAGTTGAGCAGCTGGTTCAATCTCTCTGTGATACCAAGCAAGGCTACACACAGTTTGGTGGTCTCAGACCCTTTGGAGTCTCATTCCTTTTTGCTGGTTGGGACAAAAACTATGGATTCCAGCTGTACATGAGTGACCCAAGTGGAAACTATGGTGGCTGGAAGGCTGCAGCCATTGGTGCAAACAACCAAGCAGCTCAGTCCATGCTTAAGCAGGATTACAAGGATGATATCACGAGAGAAGATGCTGTTAATCTGGCACTGAAGGTTCTCAGCAAGACCATGGATAGTACAAGCCTGACATCCGACAAGCTTGAGCTGGCTGAGGTGTACCTCTCTCCATCTGGCAGTGTTAAGTACCAAGTTTGCTCTCCTGATTCACTTAGCAAGCTGTTGGTGAAGTCTGGAGTGACTCAACCTGCTGCCGAGGCTTCATGAAGTGAAAAAGCTAGAAACTCTCTTTTTTTATGCTTGTTTTGTTTCTCACAATGCTATATGCAGGATGAATTATGTCAGAACTTTCTATTTGTTTTAGACTGCAGAACCCATATGAGATACTGTGTTGCTTGAAGTCATTTAACGTTTTGAATCCGTAATGTCCAAGTGCCATGGTTGTGATTTTGCGTGCCTAGAGATAGATGATTCTGCATGGATGCAGTTGTAGGCTTGTAGCAATGAATTTCTACTGGGTTCTACTTGGACGTGGGAAAGTTTTGGTCAGTGGGTAGCCAGTTGGATTTTGCTCTGTTTGTCCTCGGTGATTCTATTTGTTTGGGGTTGGTCTAGTATGCTTTTTGGGTGATTGAAATTTGGCACATAATAACAGAACCAGGGAGGCCACTGGCCAAGGGCCCTTGCCCCGCTAAGAGCAGCCATATACGTGCCATACATTCTAGGAGAGTGATTATCTGAGGAGAGTGATTATCTGAGGACAGAGGAGGGAGAAAAACATTTGGGGTTTGCTTGTTGGATTTGAAAAATGAGGGTTTTGGCCAATAAAAACCTTGGGATTTATGTTGGATTTATTGGATTATGGATTTGAAGAGTCTAATGTTTGCATGATAGATTTGATGATGAATTTGTGATGGATTTGTTAAATAAATAACTAACCATCAAGGATTTGCAAATTCCAAATCAATATGTGGAATTTACAAGTTCACGGGGTCCACGGATTTGGTTCCAAAATAAACACCAAATCCGTGGACCCCACGGATTTAGCACCCTTCAACAAACAATGGACTGTCCATCAAGTTTGGGATTTGGGTACCAAATCCATGACCCAAATCCAACAAGCAAACGACCCCTTGATTTCCAGGAAACTGGATGGATGGTGGTACAGTTTGAGAATGAGGCTTTCTGTAGTAGGTCCACACCTGTTCGCGGAGCCCATTTTATACGGGCAAATTGGTCTCAGGCCCGCATATGCTCGGTTTTGGTATCACCTTTGGTCAATCTCCTCTTACATCATCTTTTTTTTGTGTGTGAAAAGGGTGCTAGCACCACTACCTTAGATTACTTAACCTCGCGGACAACAAATCCGCCAACAGAGTCATAAAAAAGCCAGCGATCAATGTCTGTACTACTCGCATTAAAGGAAATGGAACCCGGGTCTAACAGGTGACCCTGATGAGCAAGACAGTCGACTAAAAAGTTAGCCTCCCTATATATGTGTCGAACAGCAACCTCCCAATCTCTACGAAGGAGCTCCTATAACTCAAGAATGATGCTCGCGTGCTGGTGGGTTGTGGAAGCATTCGGCGACAACAGGCTGACCGTCGTGGAGGAGTCCAGGTGAAGCTCGACTTTGCGTTGACCTGTATCCCACGCCATCTGCAGCCCTTGAAGGGCGCCCCCAAAGTTCTGCCCGAGTAATGGTACATCTTCCCAGATTTATTGAGAAAGCCCCTAATAAGCGACCCTGCCCGTCTCTAAGTGTGCCTCCTGCAGCGGTTGACCCTGACGGTCTCAGGAGAGACCCATCAGAGTTCATTGCGATCCATCCTGTCGGGGCTGGTCTCCACCCAACAACCATGTCTCGACTCAACCCCGACCTCCCTAGTGAAATAGTGTGTTCCGCTGCTTTACTCCTCCGCGCGGTGACCTCCTAGGCGAGAATCCTTTGCGTTAACTTACTAGGGGATTCCTCAATGGCTGAAAAGACATAATCATTTCTCGAGCGCCATAAGAACCAACAGGTTATGCCGAATCTTACCTGCTGCGTGGGACTCCGAATGAAGTGCATGAACCAGGTCTTCATCTCTCTATGGTCTGTCGGGTCCGCTGCCGCCGGGAGGGCCTGCCTCCAGACATGTTGCGCATAAGTACACGTACGCGCGGTATGTTCCAAGGTCTCCCTGCCCATCTTGCAACGAGGACAAGTGGTAGTGGTTGTGAGATGGCGTCGTTGCTGCTCGGAATTGGTGAGGAGAGCTCCATGCGCCGCTAGCCAGAGAAAGTGGCGCACCCTGTTGTGTCCCGGCCAGCTCCACAAGTCGCGCCATTCTTGTTGTTCGTCCGCCCCGTCCACCTCCGCAGCGAGCTGGTATGCTGAGCGAAGGGTAAAATTCCCCTTCTCCTCCAGTCCCCAAACAATGGCGTCATCTCCCAGGCTAGCTTTCGGCGGTGGTGTGCCAACAACCCGCAAGAGAAAATCGTGGGTTAAGTATTGTTCAATGAGAGCCAAATTCCACTCACCTTCTGAGATTGTCATGTGGGCAACTGTTGCCTCTCCCGAGAAGCCCGGTTTAGTCCTCCAAGCATAATCCGCCAGCGCCACGCCGCTGTCTAGCCATCGATTCTGCCAAAACAACGTCGTTTTACCATCCCGAACGCTCCAGCTTACTCCTTCAAGCATCAGACCCCAGACCTGCCGGATCCCGCGCCACAGCTGGGAGCATCTCGTTTTTCTTCTGATCTAAACTCCCATCGGCCCTTCCTTGAGGTACTTCTCCTTAAGAACACGAACCCACATCTCCGTTGGTTGTTTCAGAACAGTCCAAGCAAGTTTCAGGAAATACGCCTTGTTCAACTCCCGAGCCATTCGAAGTCCCAGGCCTCCCTGGTTCTTGGGTAAGCACAGCTTCTCCCAGCTGACGAGGTGCATTCGACGGGGGCCTTGTTGTGACCCCCAAACGAAAGCCCTTATCTTGCGATCGATGTAATCACAAATCCCAGCAGGTTGAACTGCAGTCTGCATGACATACGACAGTATGGCATTGAGGACTGATAATGCTAGTGTTACCCGACCAGCAAGGGATAGATTTTCAGCTCTCCAACCAGCCAGCTTCTGGTCGATTTTGTCAACGATGTACTGGTATGTCTGTTTGGTTACTCGATCGTGAAGTACCGGCACGCCCAAGTATCTCCTCAGGTCTTGCGTCATTGGTACAACAAGTACATCACTTATCTCCTTGTAGAGCCTACGATCCAGGTGCTTGGAAAAGAAAACCCAGGATTTGTCCTTTCTAATTAACCAGCTCTCCCGATCATGCGCAGGAAGATCTCAGGCAATTCATCACAATTTCCGCCTACTCTACATTAGCTTCTGCGAATAAGACTAGATCATCTGCAAAAAAAAGATGGGTGAGCTCCACTCCTCCTTTAACGAGTTGTAGCGGCTTCCATTCCTTTCCTGCAACCAACTCGAGAATCATATGAGATAGCCTCTTAATGCAAAGGGTGAAAATATATGGGGAAAGGGGGCATCCTTGGCGTAATCCTCTCGTCGGGCGAAAAGGTTCTGTACAAGCACCATCCCACAACACCTCGAAAGAGGGAGATGCAATGCACGCCATTACCGCCTGGTTGAATTTGTTCGGTAGCCCCGCTGCCACAAGAGTGCTCGCTACGAAGCTCCAATCCAGACGGTCGTAAGCTTTAGCTAGATCAATCTTGAGAACCATATGACCGCGTTTTCTTTCCGGGTTTGCATCGTGTGTACCACCTCTTGCAGAATAATGATGTTACTTTGGATGATGCGCCTTGGAACGAAACTAGTCTGCGTAGGCTTGACCAGCAACGACATAAGAGGCTTGAGCCTGTTCGCCAAGCACTTGGTAAATGCTTTGTAGGACACATTGCAAAGACTAATGGGTCTGAATTCTGCCACCGACGATGGGTTTTGTTTCTTGGGAATGAGCGTGATAAGAGTCTCATTCACCGCTGAAACCATACCCGGGTTGCGGAAGCACTACACTAGGAATTCCGAGAGAGTCGGACCCACCGTATCCTAGCATTTCTGAAAAAACAAAGGGTGATACCCATCTTTGCCTGGCGCTTTATGCGGCCCCATCGACTTGATTGCAACAAGCACTTCCATAGCATTAATATCCATCTCCAGCGTTGTCACCGAGGCTTCCAACTGCGGGAATTTCGCCGGCAGCAGGTCGCGCGTGGCTGGGTCCTTCGTGTAGAGGCTCTCAAAGAAATCCCTGACCAAACTATGTAGTTTGCCGATATCCTCCACCCAATCACCATCACTGTTTTTTAGCTTTCAGATCCTGTTGAAACAACGTCGCCTTAGGGTTGACAGATGGAAATACCTGTTGTTGCTGTCGCCGAGGTTAAACCATTGTGCCCGGGACTTTTGGAACCAGAGGACCTCTTCCTGTTTGAGTACTATTTGGAGATTCTGTCTTGTGGTGGCCTCCTCTACCATGCTCTCTCGGGACGGGTGGTTCTCATTTATGATTTCTAACTCCTGTAAGCGCCTGAGAAGTTTGCGTTTCCTGGCAAAAATATGACTAAAAACTTTTTTATTCCAGTCACCCAACTCCTTCGTTAGACTCTCAATTCTGGCACCATAATTACCACCCTTGTCCCAGCCTTCATGCAGTACTCGATCGAAATCATTATGTGATATCCATGGGGTGAGGAAGCGGAACAGTTTCTGTAGTTTAGCTCGTGACCTCGGTCTCTCCGTCATGGTGAAGATTGGTCGGTGATCTGACTTTACTTTCGGCAGGTGAGTCGTACTCGTATCAGGGAATCACTGTAGTCACTCGGTATTACATACTGCTCTATCAAGCCGCTCCTTGAGACCTCTCGGCCCACTCCAGGTGAAACCAGGACCCGTGAAAGGGATGTCAACAAGGCCGCAATCCTCCATTGTTGCCCGAAACTCTCGACTGACAGCAAAGTTGAAGCCAGCGCCACCTTGCTTATCAGTTTGGCTTAGGAGAGCATTAAAATCACCTATCATCATCATTGGTTCCGTGGTACTCCCTACCACTCTCCGAATTGTCTCCCATAAGTCACGACGGGTACTTAGTTGAGGCGACCCGTAGACGCCTGCTATCAGCCATTCTTCCCCATTACCGCTCTTGAAGCGTAGGAGTACCAGCTGGTCAGTGGACTCCTCCACGCAAATCATGATATTACTCGAGTTCCAGAGTGCCCAAATACCTCCCGCAAATCCACGGGCCTCCATCCTACTATCCTTTTCAAACCCCATACCCCGCACTACCTTGTCTGCAACAGTACCGCTGATCCTAGGTTCGAAAATGAAAAAAATGTCAGGTCGATAAATTCTATTAAACTCCCGAAAATGAGTAAGAAAATTGGGGTCCGCTGCCCCGCGACAATTCCAAGCAAAAACACTAACCATGCGAAGGGTAAATAAGAGCAAACTACAAGACATTAACGACAAAGCAAATCAAACACACAAAACTTCCCTTGGTGAGAAGTTCAGGTTGAGGACACATCCATCCCACTCTTGGTGTTATCCCCACGAGTTGAGATGGTTTCTTTTTCTCCCAGAGCCTGTGCTCTCCTCTGCAAATTCACATCAGCATTCAGGTCCAAGCTTCGAGCTAGTGGTTTCCCATATTTAGGGCTGGTGGCATCCTTGCTAGTTGGAGCCCCCTTCTCCACGTCAGCCCCTTGCTTGTGTCCTTTCTGCTTTGGGGTGGGTGATTGCTTGCTGCCGCCTTCCACGTGTTTCGGGCCATCCGCGGGTGTCTTGGGTACAATCAGTTTGCTCTGAGAGCTCCCGCTGCCACCCTGCTTCGGTACATACAATGTATTTTTGTGGGTCGCGGTCGCTCCTCTTTGGCCCTTTTGTGCCATCCTACCCATTGGCTGGGTACGTGCTTCCCCCTTGCTAGACTTTTCTTGCTCCAATCTTTGTTTTGCCAAGTGTCCTCTAACTTCCCGACCGCTACCAATCTTTGCCTGCTCCTGGACCTCCTTATCATCCCCGCCCAAGTCCGCATCTCCATCCAATTCCTCTTTCACTTTCTTGCTAGCAACCTCTAGAACCCTCGGCTCCTCGCGAAGTTCGTCATTCAAGTCGTCAAGGACAGAGAACCTTGACCCTGCCCAGTTAGACACATTGTCTGAGCTCAATTGTGCTAGCGGTTGTTGGGGTCGGTTCGTCTTGGCGCCACGCCTCTTCCTGTTGCTTGTTGCTATCATCCACGGCCCAAATTCTTGAAAGATTTCCGGTCGCTCATGTTCGATTGTGACCTTCTGGGTCGGGATATGGGATGTTCGAAAGTCCTCCTCTGTTGGAGTTTCCATAGTCTTCTTCTGGCATGTCTCCTGTTCGTGTCCATAGCGGTCGCATGTTAAACACACCTTATGGAACCCTTCATATTCAACCCTCCTAGTTCTTCTCTCCAGCCTATACTTGCATATCAGCGGCTTAGCAAGATTTACCTCGACACAAAATCCTTGCGAAGTGACCTCTGATTGCTAGCCGCGTTGCTTCGTCCATCTTTACGTATATGCCGATCAAGTTACCAATGTTCTTGAGAAGCTCCTCATCGTAATAGTCCATAGGGAGCTTGGGAAGACGTGCCCAAACGAGAGTCTGAGTCAATTCCTCTTCCTCCGGTTCGAAGCCTCGACGCCATGTTCTCGTAAGGACATAATGATCTTCAATCATCCAAGGTCCTCTGGTTAGGGCCCTCTCGTAGTCATGCTCAGTGGTGAACCTGGCCGAGAAGAAGCCTTTCCCCATTGTAGTGATCGTGATCGGGCCAGTGCATGCCCACATACTTTGTAGACGTCGCTATAACACCCTAACCCGCCCGGGTACTACTGTTACCAAAATACCCTTTTATAAACCATGAAATAAATAACAACTGAAATACTTTGGAAAATAGCAAAACTTTTCATAAATAACTTTAAAAAATTCTGAGAATAAACTGTAATTTCTTAAAACAAAGCCCTAACACTTGGGCGAACCTGAAACATAAAATCTTAATATAAATCTCCAGTCTATACTCATAATCATAAAATGAAATAACTAAGAAGTCCCTAATGCTGCCGCCTATTGAAACCTTGACTAGGCATCCCCCGTGAAGTGTGAACCGTCCTCCTCTAGCTGGCTTGTCTCGAACAGTTCTCTCGATCTCGCTGCTCTCTAACTGCTCCTCTAACTAGATGCTATCGAGCTTGTTCTCGCTCATTCCTTTACTAAGCCCTGATGAGTGAGATGGGGTCAGTCTACGCCCTTACGTTTAACTCTTAAAAATGTATGGGAGTAACTATTTCTCTCCATTCTTAAAGCTCAAATCTTGACTTAAACTTTTGACTGACACGGGGATCCCTCACTAGCTAGTCTGGTTTCCCAACTCATACGTATGAGAAGCCATCCAGGCTTTCCTTAAACTTAAACTTATCATGGAAGGCTCTTCTTCCACGATTCTCAAGAGCATAACTGCTACTCATCTTAAAAATCTCAAGAGCATACCTGCTACTCAACTTAAATATCTCAAGAGCATATAACTGCTGCTCTGTCTCAAAGATCTCAAGAGCATAACTGCTGCTCTATCTGAAAATCTCAAATGGCAACGGACTGGCGCTAGTGACTGAAAACACTTAAAACGACTTCACCTTCTTAAAGGTGAGTTACTTCTTAAAAACTACTTGTTTCTTAAACTTGAACTTACTTGTAAATAAAGCATGCAATAACATACAACTGAAAGCATATTCACACAAACTCACATGGCATCATAGAAACACACAAAGGCAGGTATGACACATAACAATGAATCTCAAAAACTCAAATAACGTAAGGCGTAGAGTTTACCCCCTTTACACTCACCTCGTTAATGAAACGACTTAGATTGGTCTGACGAGAAACCATGCTTTATACCATTAGTGGTCTGATATTTCAATCCATCCATCAGAATTCTCTTCCTATCATCCATCTCGTAAAATATAACCTTTACACCCTGACTATAACCAAATTAAGTCAAGCCTCTACTTTCCTCTTCAAAATTCATCCATAAACACTAAATATTTCCACACAAACAAAAACCCAATCACACGTTTCCATCATCGGGTAATCCACCTCACCTCCAAAACTATTGGAACCAAAAACCTTTCCCCATCACCGTTCCACAATGACGGAAGCAATAGTTATCATCAATTCAATAGAAAGAGGCTGTACGTACCTCCTTTTGTCCATTGCATCGACCAACAACTGCTATTGCTCCCTCCACAATTCGCCAGCAACTCCTAAGCCTCCTGGATCGTTGTTGATTCGTCTTCGTTGATATGGCCCGACGGTTGCTTAGTTACTTGCACCGATCACTAATCCCATTTCGATTGTTATGTCCACAACTAATCATGTGATCATTATTGGCCACTTTTTTTAATTGGAAACTCACAGCAAGCTCCCACGTCATTGTTCAAAATTCAAATATAACCAATTCTTAACACCAATTTGTCATTCCCTTCGTCATCTTCGTCATCACTAGGGGGGCACAAGGACAAGTCGTATCGAAGAAGCCTTGACCCTTCTCCCAATCAGCACCGCCTGGAAGACTTCATCATAATCGCTCGGAGCTCCCTAACCTTGCCGCTGACGCTCTGTGATGGAGCTAAAGATGAATGATGTGTGGCGGAGGTGGGTTTTCCCCCGTGAGTTAAGGGGCGAGAGGGAGATAGAGAGGGTTTGGCTAGCGGCTGCCTGGGATTAGTTTTAGGGTGAGTCACTTGTGTGCCCTTTTATTTCTTCTCATGTGATATATATATATATGAAATGGAGTGGACGAGTATGGGGAACGGTTGGGTTAGGTTTAGGGTTTCAAGGGTATTTTTGAAACTTCACAATTACGGTTGAGTTTGACCCGAAACTCAGATAATGTACGTAACTTACTTATTTTATGTCAAAAATCGACACTGTTTGAATCGATAGTTCACATTTTTAATCCTCATCGATATTACGGTAAAAATTAACAACTTGACTCAAGGGTATAATAACCATTTTGACTTTTAGGGAGAGCAGGGTGTAACATTTCCTCCACCCTTATAAATATTGTCCACGAAATTTGATCGGACTCATACTTCCATTCTCCTCATCCTTGTGCTTCCTTAGCTCAAGAATTCACTCTTGCTATATGAACTTCAGTGATGTCCTTTGCTTGTCCCGTATAGTCTCTCTCACTTCTTATATTTCTTCTTTACCATAAAAGGTATTCTCCCAAGCTCGTTCGCATCGAGTAGCTTTGAGTGGCTACTTGCCCCTTTTAAAATTTCCAACTTGGGTCCAGGGTGTGATGGGATAAAATTTCGGCTCAATTTATTGCTACAACTGATTTGGTACTTGATGTTGAACCTTAATCGAAGTCTAGGTATCACAGCCGTTGCAGGAACAAAAATGGGAAAGAGTGCCCCAGGATACGGACAACTAGGGCAAGCCGCCACCGCTGGCTGCGACGTTTGTAGAAGCCTTGCGGGATCTTCACTTTTGGGCAATCGAGCTCACCTTCCCCGTCATTATCCATCATGTCTATTTCCGTCTCGTCAACCGTGGGATCCTCCCTTTCCGATGAGCCGCCGAGAACCTTGTCTTTGTAAGACTGAGATTGAATCTTAGTTGTTCCATGTTCCTCATTAGGAATAGCTTAGACAGGAGGTTTCCCCATCTCGTTCACCATTGACTGTTGCCCGATTATTTGTGTCGATGTTTCTACCATCATGGCTCCTTCTCTTGTGAAACCCCCTTCCTCCACAGTTTTCGACCGCTTGTCCGTTTAGACAGGAGAGGATACAAGGTCATGCGCTGGGGTCGCTATGGGGAGGTTAGGCGCGGCGGAGGGTCCCCGCCGGCGGTGCTCATCGCTTTTTGTTGACGGCTCCTAGTGTTGGGGATGCTCGCGCAGACTCCGCAAAACTCGGAGAAGCTTGTTCCTCTTACATCATCTGGTTCCGCTAAGTTGATCTAAAAAGCGCGGTGTCGCGAGAATAGCAGATCTCCTTTGCGGCCACATCGTTAGGGTTAGAGGTGCGCCATGATCGCCGCCGGGAATCAGCCGCCGGGAACCAGCGCGTCAGCTGAACAAATCACCGACATCATCGTCCGGTGCAACAATCGAAGCGGTCGAAGAAGGCGATGACACATGATTCACGGGACAGAGGCCAATAGCGGTGGAGCAAGACACGAGAGTGTTCCAAGAACCTTCAGTTGAACCACAGTTGACCCAGTTGGGTGTGGGGGTAAACGCCTCGGGGATTTTGGGTACCAAGACAGCGCCGCAGCTCGGCTCTACAAGGACAGTTGCATTATCCTACAAAGGGAAGATGATGGGGATACCTGCACGACTTAATAACAATGATGAAGTGAGGGATCCGACGGAGATGGATAGTGATGAGGAGGACGAACCAGAATGCCCTAAGGTTTGCTTTCCCCAATGTTTTAATAGCCGGAGGAGCTGCCACTGAGTACAACCATTATCGTACGAGTATTGGTACATTATTTCCCGTTCCTATTCCTCCAGCGACAGCTACTAAATATGTGGGCAAGGACGGGGTCAATCACCATAGCTGCGATGGGACAAGGTTTGTACTCGGTGAAATTCACGACGAAACAGGATTACGACAGAGCGCTTAATGAGGGGCCTTGGATGGTTGAGGATCACTACATTCTCACCAGGCCTTGGAGGAGAGCGTTTGAACTGGGGGATAAGGAGCTCTCTCGTACCATGGTGTGGGTCAGGATCCCTAAAATGCCTATGGATTACTACGACAAGAGCTCCTCCATAACATTGGTATTTCAATATGTACTTATATCAAAATGGATGAGCCTACAAGGTTAGCCACAAGAGGCCACTTTGCCAGGATTTGTGTGGAAGTTGATTTGGCCAAGCCTTTGGTCTGCAAGTACAAGCTAGAACGACGTTCCAAACGTGTCGAAGTTAGAGGCGGTTCAAGGTTTGTTATGAGTGCGGACGATATGGCCACGAGTTGAGTGCATGCCTACGAAACAAATGGAGAAACCAACCGAGGAAGATTTGCGAGAGGCACGAGCCTTCGCTGACACCACCACCGTTGAACAAGAGAGGCCGGAATTTTTTCAGGATTACGGCCTGTGGATGATAGCAACGAGCAATCGTCGGCGAAGAGCAGAAGCAGCTGCCGCCAAAAGGGGAAACTGGGGTCCAAAGCGTCAATGCAAAGGATGTGACGCTATCATCCCGGTTTGCAGCATTGGACACACTTAATGACGAACTGTGTGAGCGCTCGGAGGTTCTTAGGGAGGCTTTGGTTTGTCCTAATATGGAGACCAACGAGAATGAAGAAGAGGTGGTGCCAGAGACATTAGTGGACGGCCATGCAGCTCCACGTGACTCTATGACTACACCACAAATAACTCCCTACTAGAGCCCAAGTTTTTAAACTATAGCCGGGTGCAGTATAGAGCAAGTGTTTAAATTGTCAACCTAGGCCGATCCATGTACCTCTACTTCAATCGCTTAGGTTGTTATCTAGCAAACAACTTTTGGGTTTAGAGCTAATGAAACTACAAAATAAACAAGGAGAGAAAAGTAAATAAAGGAAAATTCTAACTAAGGGAGCTTCAGCCAGGAGTTGCTTCCCCCCTAACTAACTACCATGACTCGTTGGATTGAATGGAGTCGTGTGGAATAGGTGGTTGTGAACCGCATGGTGAGAAACTAGTGATCAATCTATCATGGAATCAATTCACTAGAGATCAATTTGTCACGGGGTCGATCCACTCACCAAGTCTAGGGGAACCGCTAGGAGGAGCAACTAGTGATCCATTTGTCACGAGATGGATTAACTAGCGATCGATTTGTCACGAGATCGATCCTCTCACTCAGTCTCTAGCGGTTGCCTAGGTCTCTCCCTCAAACTGGAGTTTGAGCGGCTTAATCACAGCCAACCTAGATGCAAACTGGTAACCGCGAGCCGTAGAGGGATGCAAATATGGTCATAGACCACAATCTCGATTGCTAAACCGAGGTAAACATTATAGGCTGTGTCACTCGGCCCTCTCGGTTTAGGAAATCGGTGGTGACTTAATCCCTCACTCAACTCAAGGTTGGACGGCTTAATCACGCTTAACCAATTTGCTTAATTCAATATTGAGATTTGTCCTAAATTAACCTAGGTTAAAGTGGCTAATTAGATTGCTAGCACCAACATGCACAAACCTAAGGATGCTAAGCACAATTATGCACAATCCTTAGGTTGCTAAGCACCAAAATGCACAAACCTAAGGATGCTAAGCATAAAACATGCACAACCCTTAGATTGCTAAGCACAAGCATGCACAATCAACATGAATAATACCTCAATCATTAAATTAAACAATACCCAATAACAATCATTCAATCTAAACAAGTAATTACAAAGTATTAGTTAGGGATCTACAACACCCAAGAGAAAAGAGTGAGTTTCTAGAGAGAGAGAGAGAGAGAGAGAGATTACAACTTTGAGCTCAAGATCTTCTTCTTCTTCTTCTTCTTCTTCTAGGATTGAATCCTTGTCCACCCAATCCTCCAATGATGCTCCAAGATCAATCTACCACTCTCTCTCTCTCTCTCACTAGAACTCCCCTTTGGGGTTTTGGGCAAACCCTAGAGAAAGAAACCAATTCTTCTCCAAAAACCAGTTCCCCTTTCTCTCTCCCCGTTGTTGTCTTCATATTTGCCCGAAAGTGACCAGTTAACGGACGCGTTGGCCAGTTCACGGTCGTGAACACCTAAATGCGTCCGTGAACTCAGCGTCGTCCGAAACGCACCACTTCACTGTCCTGGGTTCACGGTCAATGGCCACAGTTAACAGTCTTAGAGACCATGAACTGCCTTATCGTCAGTAACTTCAGGAACCTCGTTGGACGTCTCGGTATTCACAGTTTGTGGTCGAAGTTCACAGTCTTATAAGACCGTGAACTGCCTCGTCTGGCTGTGAACTGCGGCTGTTTCCTGGGACGCCTTCACTTCACTGTTACGACGCAATTGTCACGGTGACTTCGGACTTTTCTTCTGTTTTTGCGCTTTTTGACATCCAAATATCCCAAACTCGTCATCGACCCTTCCACACATGCTAAGACCTGAAATGTATCAAAACAAGAACAACCTAGCGTGAAATATGTCGAGGAACAATGAAATACTAAGCTAAACGAATAAGAAATGAGGGGTAAAATGTGTACATTTGGGACCGAATCACTCTCATGCAGCGGCCATAACCATACCCGCGGGGAAGACTGGTAGGGTTCCTCTGGCTACCAAGGGACCCTCCACTTTATCCTCCGAGAAGGTCACAAGCTCTGGCAAAGGTGGGAGCAGTGTGGCAAAACCGAACACCATGGGTGGGGTAGGCGCGAGAGCATCAATGAAGGGCCACAAGACTGGCAAAGCCACCCCTGGATTAGCTGAGGAGCGAGCCTGCTATGAAACCATCCAATGTTACTCCGGCCGAGAAACAAACAGTCTCGCATCCCCAAGTCAATTCGATGGGCAAGGCTAAGCTGGTGGCTCGTAGCTTGGATCTAAATGAGGCGTTTGACTGGGAAGTTTTGGCTACTACTCTGGTGGCCGTTTAACTCCCGAATCATTTCACTCAGGCAATGATGGCTTGCATTACGTCACCTACTCTCGAGGTGTTATGGGAGGGATCTCCATCGGAGCAGTTCACACCAACCCGTAGGCTCTAACAAAGATTTCCCCTATCACCCTATATCTTCACCATGTGCATTTAAAGCCTATCTCACCTAATTCAGGAGGCGGTGACAGACAGGAGCTGGAAACCTATCCAACTCGTTAGAGGAGTGGTAGAGCTGACTCACCTGTTTTTTGCTGATGATATCGTCCTATTTGCTGAAGCTAGATTGGAACAGGAGGAAGTTATTACCCAGGTGCTTTGATTGGTTCTGCAAGACGTTAGGGGATTGTTACTCGGGACAAATCGCAAACTTTTTTCTCCAAGCATCTCAAACGAGATCTCTGCAAAAAAAATAAGCGATAGGCTCGGCAAACCATTGATGCAGGACTCGAGGAGATACCTCGGTGTCCCCGTTCTTCATGGGCATGTAAACCACACAGACTTACCACTATATCATCGAAATGATAGACCAAAAGCTGGCGGGTTGGAAGGCGGACAACCTTTCACTCATGGGGAAGGTAACTTTGGCTATTTTCGTGCTTAATGCTTTGCCTTCCTGTGTTATGCAAACAACTATGTTGCCTGCAGGTATTTGTGACTATTTGGACCGGAAATTAAGAGGCTTCATTTGGGGCTCTCAGCAGGGACGACGTCGAGTCCATTAGGACACCATCTATCATCCCAAAGATCAGGGATCATCAGGCTCTCAACTCTGCGTAATTTTTCAAGCTTGCATGGACCATCCTGAAGCACCCAGATGAATTATGGGTACGAGTGCTCAAGGAGAAGTACCTGCGAACTGGACCGGAGGGGATCAAGCTCTAAGGCAAGACAGGCGGCTCTTCCTTGTGGCGTGGGATGCGACGAGTCTGGGGGCTGATGTTAGGTGGTATTTGTTGGAGTGTAAGGAACAGACGTACGACATCCTTTTGGAACGATAAGTGGACGGATGATGGGAGTGTGTTAGGGTACCATGCACAAACATACACAACAGACTTCCTATCAAAGGCAACCGTGGCCGACATGGTCACCCCTGTTGGTGAATGGGACATTGATCGAATTGGCCCCTACTTACCGCGCGATTTCCTTTTGCAGGTCGTAGGAATGCCCCCTTAATGAGTGAGCTTGGGGAAGACAAAATTGTGTGGGGACTCGAGGAGAAAGGATGATTCACCCTCAAGTCAGCTTACCAGTTGGTGGAGGACATTGATGGCGACGAGGCACGTGCTGGCTGGAAGACAGTGTGGCAATGGCCTGGTCCGAACTGAGTGCGATACTTCCTCTGGCTCGCTCCACACGGATCGCTTCTCACCAACTTTGAAAGACACCGACGACATCTGACGTCTTCTACCCACTGTGAGCGTTGCAAGCAGGCGAACGAAGATGCAGAACATGTGATGAGAGCGACAAAGGCAGGGCTATTTTACGCTAGTTTGTGCTCTTTTGTCACATTTTAGGTCCTAGACGTCAAAGGCAGGGCTAGACACGAGTTTCGGGGCGTTTGGAGGTCATTCGGTGAAGCTGGGGAAAAACACGGGCATACTACTCCAAAACACGGTCGTGTCCTCGACCGTGTTTTGGCCAGTATTGGCCAGTATGACTGCTTTGTATTCTGTTTTCCTCTTTCTCTCTATGGAGTAGAACTCTCTCTCACTTGGGTATGAAGAACCCTAGTTCCATGTGTTAGGGATCTTGATTGTAATGGTGTTTGGATTGGTATATTGCTTGATTATATTCGATTGAAGTGTGTTTATTAAGTCAATTGAAGCCTGATCAACTTTTCTTGATTTCTTCTGCAACCTGAGATAGATAGAATCCGATTAGGTTGTTAGAGCTTCTTTAATCGGTAGTAGTGAATTGATTGTACGAGAGTTAGTCAATTCAACGCTTTGTACTGGATTTTAATTCCAGTAGTGGAGTTCTGTATTAATTGCCTCAGTGTTCTATCCCGGTGAAGACTAGTCGTCTGTCGGGTAGTCTGTCTGAGAGGGCTTGGCCAGCTTAAGAGATTCCAAACTACTATTGGATCTTCCGCAGTTTAATAAACTGTAAATCAACCAAAGGAAATTATAACTTGGACTTAACTAATGAGATAGGGGGACTCATTCCCCAGTGACTCTTCCCTTGCTTAAGAACTTTGAATAATTTACTACTTTTTGTCTACTTAGCTTTAAATCACATTCACTAAGTCTTTCCCGCTAGATAATAGAGAATCACGGAGTAGGCACTAGATCTAGACCCCGGGTTGATAAAGTAAACTTACCACTATTATGCATTTCCGGACTACGATTATACTTGGTCGCAGTTTGGTGTTGTGTTGTAGCATGTCAAAACCCAATACTTCCATCACACAGAACAACAAACCCCAATGGACAGAATCAAATGCTTTCCTTATGTCCACTTTGATAGTACTACGTGAAGCATTCCCTTTCTTATTATAGCTATGCACCATTTCTTGCGACATAAGAAAGTCATCCAAAATACTTCTACCCTTAACAAATGCAGATTGATTCAGAGTGATCACACTAGGGAGACCTTATGGATGCGGTTAGATAAAATCCTGGAAACTACCTTTGACAATACAGTTATGCAAGCAATCGGACGATAAGAGTTCAAACTCATTTCATTGGGAACTATAGGTCATAGAGTAATCGAGGTTGCGTTCATACCTTTGGGAAAATGATTAGTGTGGAAGAATTCAAGGATTCCAGCTGTTACTGAATGCCCAACAGTACTCCCGCTCTCCTGGAAGAATCCCATTGTTCAGCCATCAGGGGCAGGAGTTATAGAGGGATCCATATAAAAAATGGCCTTCCTAACCTCCTATGCACTAACCAGCTTGCTTAAGAACTCTTGATCAACATGACTCAACTTCTTTGTGATATAACTAGATATAAAAGCTTGGTCCCTTTTAGATTTCATCCAACAAATGTATGAGTTTTTATCTAAATTAGATGCTCATATGTTGTAGGGATGGGCAAGAATGCTAACACTTTTTTTATTAACACGGTGTTAGCACTACTTTTAGCCAATGAAAACATTTCGTTTGGTTGAGTTTTTAATATAAATGAGTTGGCCACAATTAATGAAGGGGAAGGGAAGGAGGGGCACAGTCGCCATTAATAAAAGTTGGGGGAGGTGAGGGGACTAACGTGTATTGTGCAAAGGTAATAAACCACGCCACAAAGTCACGAACCAAACCACAAGTGCCTGATCGTGCAGTATCGAGTGATAAATATCATAGGAAATCCTATGGTCACATTCCATAGGGTTTTTAATATTAATTACTCAAACTTAATATAATGTATTCGAATATGCAATGCAAGAAAGTAAAACTAGTTGGGTTGAGGTGCCCTCTACTCGAAATCTACTATGCTAAAGCAAGCAAGCAAGAAAGAAAGAAAGCAATGCAATGCAAAACAATGAAGAGAATGTTAAGGTAGTGTTTCTAGATGGTTGTACATTCATCCTCCTTAATAAGATGCTTCAATGCATCATCCATTATGATGCCCTACCCCTTCCTCTAAGGCCGCTCTCTACCCGTGCATGCTACTCTTGCGACAGAGATTGGACTAGCCAATGCATGCTCTCGCTTTATGACATCACCTAATCAATGAATAACAAGGAAGTTAGGATAATACATGATTAATTATGGGCTTCTACAAACCATAATCGATGGTTTATAGCATCGATGATCTAAGAATCAAGCATCATCCCCAGTCACGCATAAAAGGGTAGCTAATCCTTTTATACACGCCTAAGAAGGATGGCTACTACACTATATTAGTTTCCTTGTCTCCAATAATAGTATTACAATAATGACTATAGTAAAATTCAAATAGATTTACACGCATAGAGTAATTAAAACATCTTATAATATAAAGCATCAATCATCATACACAAGAGATGATTAAAGCATCGCGAATACAATAAATAATCTAAAGGCTTAGACATCAATGATCATAACATAAAATGAAATTAGAATCTTAATAACTCATAAAAATTAATGCATAAACATCATAAAATTCACATCTCTAAACATATTGACTAGCAACACAAGAAGAGTGGAATAACATCACCATAGATACATGCATCATGTCTAAAGCTTTGAGTGCGGATCATGTGAGTAAGTGGGTTGCTTAGTCACTTGACTAAGCCCCTCCCAGTCCTTAGATCTAGACACAACAATCCAACAGTTAAAAAATTGGAAGGGCTTTTTAATTAATAACATGGGTAGTTTGGGTATTACGAACAATTATGAAGTATACAAAGCAGACTTACAAATAATACAAACCATACCAACAATACAAACTAGAACGATAAAACATACAAACAGATTTACAAACAATATAAAACCTATGAACTATACAAACAATACGAACTAGAAATACAAACCATTACAAACTAGAAATACAACCATGTTGACTTTGGAGGCTCCATCCCTATATAGAGGGGTTTCCTCTCAAAGTCATCCCGGTTGTTTTTTAGACATAAAAGCATTACAAACCTGGTGGACATAAACAACAAACTAGATTGACAATCCGTACAAAATGAAAAAACAACCAAGTTGACTTTGGAGGCTCCATCTCTATATAGAAGAGTTCCATAAAAAAGTCACCCCGAGTGTTTTTTAGAAATAAAAACATTACAAAAATGGTGGACAAAAATAACAAACATGATGGGAAAAATGACAAAGCTGACAAACATTACAAAATAAACCGTCAAACATTAAAAAAATAACAAACCTTACAAAATAAACCGACAAACAGTACGAAGCATATCAACTATACAAAATACCAGAACTTATAATATAAATCAGTAAACTTGTATTACAAACCAATAAATTATAAATACAAAGTCTACCAACTAGAAAAACAAACAAATATTATGCATTACAATATATACAAATTAGTCTTATAAAATTACAAGGGCTAATACCACAAGGAAACCTGAACTATTAAGATTGTGTCATTTGTGCCCTAAGTTTGTGTCCTAAGCTATTTTTCTGTTATAGTTGACTGGCGTTGACCGTTAGTTTTGAATTAGTTGAGAGGTCACGGCTAATGTGTCTGCCGACTTGGCTTTTTTTATTTACTTTCTCCTTCTTTATTTACATGTCAAATTTTTTTTAAAAAAGAAATAACCTCAAATGAAATCGGTGTTTCACCCGAAAACTAATTAACATTTACCCTTTCCCTCGCCTTCCAGAGGTTTACCCCCAAAAACTCACGAACCCTAACCGATTGTGGCAATCTTCCGATTATCCTCCAGTCGAACAGCGGGGAGTCAATTTGCGTTCTCCAAGGGCTGTCAACATCTGGGACATCGACCGCAGTGGGCGGGGATGGTCCTTTTCGGGCGGCAGCTTCGACACCTTTGTCTGGCCAGGCTCTACCCGCAACCCCATCTTCAATTTCTTCTACAAACATCGTCGACGACCTTTGCGATTGCTCGTATTGGTGTCTTGGGAGGAGTAGATGATGCCTCTGCAAGTAGAGGTCTTCGCGGGTGTGGAGTAGAGTTTCGCCCAAAATTTCTAGGGTTTTGGTGCGAATGGGCATGTTCTATTTTCTGGAGTTTTGGAGGTATTTGAAGGCCGATTTGGTAGTTGGGAAGTAAAGTGAGTGTGAAAATCGTACAAGAAAGTAAATGGGGTAGCTGCAAAGTGGCTTTGTTGTCGAAGATTCGCTAGAAGAAGATTGAAAAGTAGGGACCACAACGAAGTTGTGAAGATGAAATAACCCCCTTGGTGAGTTGAGTAACATGTATGAATTCAATTCCAGCAGAACATTTTGGTCATTTCCATTCATGTGGAGTATTGGTTATCTTGGAGTTGTAATATTCAATTCAGATAGGTCACGGGTTTGTGGTATGCTAGATTGCAAAGTTGTCTTTTAGAAAATTTTGGGAATGTTTTTAATGTAATAGAAAATTATTGTCCATAAGTGCGATTAGATTAATATAAATGAAGTTTAGTAATAGTAACCATGCTTTGAAACGTGCAGGATGACTACGTACTTTGAATTGATAGTCCACCAAGGCAAGAAGATCGATTATTCTGAGGATGTTCCTCGATACCTAAATGGGAAGATTGAACAAGTCGACATGGACCTAGAATACATCTCTTACTTCCAGTTACAACAGCTTGGGGTCGTCCACTTTGAATACGGAGGGGTCGACCGCTTGTGGTATACGACTCCATCTGATAATTTGGCGAATGGCCTGGTTGAAATAAGGTTCGGCACTGAGGTTATGGATGGATTGCTCCATGGTGTAGAAGATGGGGAAAAAATGTGATTTTTATGGAAGGAATAGAGACTCAAGTTGGAGATAATGAAGATCCTAGTGGAGACTTTAGTGACGATGGTGATGCAGAAAGTGATGAGGAGTCACAGAATCGAGACATCATCCATCTTACGGATTATGACGTTTGAAGTTCTGATGATGAGTTCGTCGATTTATTAGAGAATCAAGGCATTAGAGCATGAAGAATGAGGGTCCATGCCACCAAAGATTAAACTGGTGAAGCTGTGGAGCAGGAATCAGTCACAGAATATGAGCAGACTCAGCATATGAGAGACCAGAATGTGGATTCTCAAGCTATGGGAGGTCAAGATGAAGATATCGCAGACATTCAGAAAAACCAAGTGGTAAACCAGATTATACTCAAGTCAAAATATAGGGGTTTGGTTGACTCACGACATGTTCGTGGGAACCGTGATGACGAAGAGGCAGCTGATACTTTAGCAGATGGTCCCCACTATGTCCCCGGTTGTGATCATTCTACCCTAAAGCTGTTGGTGAGAATGAGCTTCAATTCCTCGGAGCAGATCAAGGAGGCAGTGCCCAACCACTCCATCGCCATTGGTGCTGATATCAAGTGGACGAGGAGTGACAAGAACAAGAAACAAGTTGAATGTCGTTAGAAGTGGTGGTATGTCAATGGTATTTGGCATGCTCATTCCTTGTTTATAGTAAAGAATCTTGAGAGGGATCACAGTTGTCCTAGGGATTTCTGGATGCGGGTTGAAAATGCAACTTGGGTGGCTAAGAAGTATCTTGAACGTTTTCGAGGGGAGCCTGATTGGAAGGTAAAGAATATGATGTTGGAGCTAAGTCAAACCCACAATGTGTTCATATCGAGGAGGCCGTGCTATAGGGAGAGGACATATGCCAAGCTAATGTTGAGAGGCTCGTTGATAGAGGATTAGGGAGTGCTTTATAGTGGGTTGCGAAAAAAATTCATGCGAGGCTGCCAGCCATGTTTGCTTTGGATCGGTGTTTTCTTAAAGGAGAATTTAAGGGGATGCTTTTGAGTGTTGTTGGTAAAGATGGGGACAACATGATGTTCCCTGTTGCTTGGACTGTAGTGCAAAGGGAAAGTAGTGATACATGGAAGTGGTTTGTCTCGATTCTGCAGCAGGATCTTAGGACTACTCATGGTCATGACTAGACTATCATCTCCGACCAGCATAAGGTATATTTAAATAAGTTTAGTTGGATGCATGTGACTTCTTATTGTATCTGAATTTTCATATTTGACTAATATTTGGTTTTCTTTGTATGGACTTGTGTAAGCACTAAACAACTGCTTACCTGAGGCTTTGTTTAGAAAATGTGCACGACCTGTCTTTGCAAACTAGAAAGTCAACCATAGAGTCAAGGAACACATAGACTTGTACTGGGCACCAGTGTATGCAACAAATGTACACGAGTACAAGGCAGTCATCAAGGTCATGGGAGATTTTCAACAAAGTGAGGCAGATCCTTCTCTAATTCAAGACTTTCTGGATCATCAACTAGAGACCTTTTGCAGGATTTTATGAGTCACACTGCCAGGTGTGATTCGGTGGAAAGTAACATCTGCGAGACCTTCAATGGTTACATCTTGAAGGAGAGTGAGGATAGGATTATTGACATGTTTGAGGGCATCCGTCGAAAGATAATGGTGAGAATTCCCTGTCAACATGCCATTCCCTGTCAACATGCCATAAACCGTTTACCGGCGGTATCGGTAGCCGAGCGGTGACTTGGGATATTCGATTTACCGGATACGGTATCGGTAAATACCGATGGTAAATCGGTATTACCGATACCGAAATCCCCCCTCCCCAAAAACTAGTTAAGGCATTAACATATAACATATACATCATTATTCACAAATATAAAATATTACATACATGAATGTAAGTAAGTATAGGTCTAAAAAATATTGTAAATAAGAGTTAATAATAAATTATTAATTACAAAAATGATAAAAAAACTCAAAAAACTCAAAATATTACAACATTACCCCACTTTCAGAAATTTGGTTCGGTAAATATTCGGTAAACCGACCGAAAAATCGCCCGAAATCGCTTCTCACGGTATTTCGGTAATACCGGTTTGTAACCGTTTACTGGTAATTCGGTAATCGGAAAACCGGTTACAAACCGGTATCAGTAATCGGTAACCAGTTTGGCCAACTTCGGTATACCGAAACCGGTAAATTCGGTAAACGGTAAATTGTTTACCGACCGAATCCCACCCCTAGATAGAGCCATCTGATTTTGTGTCTTCCTATTACACCGTCGAGTCATACAAGATGGCATACGAATATGGTATCCATACCATTGAAGGCCAACAAGCTTGGCCAGAATCAGTTGGCTTTCCTGTTTATCCTCCAAAGTTCAAGATGTCTTAGATGTACGATTGGAGCATATGATAGATGCAAATCAGAGGTTCTTTCTTGCAAAGATGGTCCATCATAGCTCGTAGTCGTCTCCATTGGTTGCGTTTTTTTGTACTTGTTGTGGTTGCCCTCGACTTGAGGTTATGGTACTTCTCTTAAAAATTATGGTTCTTCTCATCATGGACGGTTATGTGTCCTTTGTTGTTGAGGGCTAAGAGAACTAGCAATCCCACCCTCGGTTCGATCGCCATTAGAAAAGAAAAATCACAAAGCATGTTCAAATAAACCATTAGGAAACTCACTTGATCAATTGAACCGCAACATCAATCCTTAGGTTCACTCTATACACCCCCACACTTAAGGGTTGAGGTCTAGATGCATCAACAAGGGTGACATGTCTTTCTAGAGGTTTCTAAACCGCGACTGAAGGCTAGAATCAACTCATTAGACAACAACCAAAGCTTGAACTCTTGGCTCTAAAAGCATAACGAAACACAAAATCAAAAGTGAGCCAAAATCTCAAACTCAAGGAACATGCATCAAAGATTCAATCCTAAGTCACTAACACACTCATAAGGGTATATCTTAGTGTAACAATTTCAATTGCAATGGATCAAGAAAAATAAATTCTATGTGGTTTGGGCATTTCATCGAGCACTTGGTGGGCGACATCAAAACTCCACAAATTCATAAATCCCACCAAGGCCTCCAAACACACATACACAATCATAAGCATACATTTCTATGATCCTATTGAACTAGCCATGCCATTCTATTACCCCAAGTAGTTTAAGTGGTCGGCTAGCACACTTGCTTAACAACAACATTTGCAACCATTCCTTTAGCAACTAGTTAGTCTCCAACAATCATTCATATACTACTTGACATTAAAGGGATTCATTCATTAACCAAAAATATAGAAACTATCTAAAACAAGTTAAAGCATGCAAGTTTTATTTTGAAAAAGGTAAGAAAATGCAAACCGTTTGTTGGGGTACCTCCCAACTAGTACGTCTTTTAAGTCTTATCACCAGACGATTATCTTCAAGCATTCGGTCCAACTTAGAACCTTCTTGAAGTTGAGGTTCTTTTCGGTGAGGTGGTGTCTCAAGTTCCGAGCATTGGATGCTTCAAATGATGTGAATGACCCGTGGACTTGCTAAGAATTGTGTCTCCACCCACAAGACCTCTTGTTCTTTTCTTCATCTCTCTTCTCTTTGACCCACACAATGTAGTGAAAAATCAATTTACTTCCATCGCATTCACCAAGCGGGATCATCGATGGTTTGGCCTTGGCTTGGCAAAGAGCTGCAAATGGGTCATTTTCGATTAGCGCATCAATCGGGTGGAAAGCTTTGGTAGCACGTGTAACTTGTGGAAGGTTCATCCGTCCAAACCTTGTCCTTATATTTGACTTCATTTTCATCCTCAACCTGCCTTGTTCTTCAATTTGTTCCTCCACTTGGGGACGATCAAGGTCTTCCTCTTCTTTGACGCTTGGTTCCTCATCCACAACTTTCCTTCTCTCCTCTTCGACCTCCTTTTCTTCTTCAAATGGTAGGATATGATTATGAGCAAGTCGTGCACATGCTTGCTTGACAATCTCTCCTAGTCTCTCTATTTTTCAGAGGATCTCCTCCAATGTTTGTAGTAAGGATGAGTCAATAGGGATGATGGTTGAGGATTCCACATCGGAGCATGCTTCGGTATCTCGGATGAACCACTCCATCGTGATCTCCAATTGGCTCATCGAAGATTGTGGAGTGTAGCAAGAATGTTCCACACTTGAGGATGCTCCATCGAAACCCCGGGAAAACTACTCCACCCAAGAATTCCAATCCATTTATTGGCTCTGGTTGTGGATGGAAGTCTTCTTGGATTGGGGAAGCTTTTCCGTATCCCCATTGGTATGGTTCTTCATCTTGGAATGGGGGTCGGTAAAAGAATCTGAACCCTTGACTTCCACCATCTTGATTTCTCCCTGAAGCTTCGGGGTAACCATCTTCGGGTATTGATGAATACCCCCACACTTTGGTGAAGTCATAAGGATCCATGATTCAAAAGCTTCTACACAATAAAAACACTAAAAAGAAAATTAAACACATACAAACCACCCTTTGGGGGGAAGAGTGGGTGAAAAACAAAACACAAAAATAAAACGTACTATGCAATACTATTACTAATATAAACAACTAAACAAGAAATAATGACTAAACTAACAACCTAACTCTTTCAACTAGTTACCGTAACTCCCTGGCAACGGCGCCAAAAACTTGATCACTGCTTCAATCAAGCTTTAAATTTATATAGTTGAAGCGCACTTACTAGTCAATCCTAACAAGTCAAAGTATAATCTAGATAGGGATGTAGTAAAGCGGCTCCGCCGTATTCCAAGGGTTGTGGTATCCTAGGCTACTTAGGCTCGGTCATTATCTAGTCAACCTGTTGTTTAGCAGGTGGGTAGTTGACGATTACTAATCTAAAGATCGATAGATGAGAAGAGGTACTCGGGAAACTATCGCTCACCCTAGCCTAGGAGTATTATGTAATGTCTAAATAATTAGGGTTTGTCGAATGTGGTGAGTGAGCTCTTTTTTGTGGGCTTTCATGGTTATCCACACGCCTCCGAGTACGTCTCCCCTAAACCCATATAAGTCACCTCAATGTAGGCTATCGTATCTAGGGCATTAAGCTCGTATCTCCTTTCGATGGATACTATCCACCGTCCACAATGAGGTTTTATCCCGGGTTCTATCTAGGAAGGCTTTCCTAAGGCATGGGTTTGATCACCTTGACCACCAATGGATCATATTCATACATCTAACATTAATTTGCTTGATGGTTCATACCTGTCTAACCCTAAAACTCCATACCCAACGTAGAAGCTCAAGTAGGCTAGTAGAGAAGATTATGGTGACTTACCCAAACACAATCAAAGATAGAATAGCATTCAATTCAACTAGATAGACACATTTATTCATTATAACCCCTAAAATATCCAAACATTACATAATAAATCTAAAACTAGGTTTTGGGGGTTTAGAATCCCTAGTACCTTGGGAGATCACCACATGAGGGGAGAAGAAAAGACACACACAAAGATGGGAAGAAATCATTAAGAAGGGCATCCCCGGGGGGGGGGGGGGGGGGGGTCTGCAAGTGATGAAAGTCCTCCTCCAAAATCCCATCCTCCTTTCAGCTTCTCTCTCTCTAATCTATCTCTAAAATAAGAAATCTTCCAAAAGCCATCTTCTAAAGGGGGACGAGTCCCCTATTTATATAATTATGAGATTTCGAGCAAGTTCACGGCCAAGGGGTAAAATTTCGCAGTCGTGAACTTGTGAGGCGAGGTCGTGATCTCTGGTCAACACATTTACATGTTGAAAGATCGAAGTTCGCGGCCTGGCATCTCGGTCACGATCCTTGATGTCGCGGCCGCAAACTTTCTCGTTGTCTCGCAAGACGATGGCCCGTGACTCAACTAGGGAAACTCCCTATTTCTCCTCCGTTAGCTGCCTCTCCAAGTTCACGCCCATCACTCCAGAGATCGCGGTCTTGATCTTAGCTCTTTCTTCGCGTCCTCCTTTCGTGGTCGCGATCTTCCTTCCCTAGACCGTGATCATAAGCTTTTCGCCCATAACTCTACACTTGTACCATTTTTGTACCTAATTTGCATGTATTATCTAAGGCACCCTATAATCACCTCATAATCAAATTGGAACGAAATAGGGATGCAAAAAACGCTATTCTAACGATTATGCACAAGAATTAGCACGAAACAATTCTAAATATGAAGGGTAAATAACACCAATTTTGGTGTTATCAGGTATTATGCAAATATGCCTAATATAATTAATATTAATAATTAATGATTCTCTTTCTCTTTCCTTCTCCATAACCATCTCTCTCCATTACAATTAAAAAGAAATTCTAAATTCATTTAATTAGATATTATTATTTAATATTTAGTAAAATTCAAACATGATATTTTTATTTTTTTAAATGTAAATTGAAAATAAATAAAATATCGGCTCTCTCTCACTTTATGGCAACTTGCAATGTAGTCAGTGGCGGAGCCAGAAAATTGATCAAGGGGGTGCTTTTTTCATACCATTAAAAAATCGAATACATAAAACAAAAGTCAATTCTTATAAGTCAACAACTTAATACTCAAGATTTATACAATTACATAACGACTTACACCATTTACAATGAATAACAAAGACATTTTATATTTTGAAACATTGTATAACACATTCCTTGTCCAAACCAACAAAAAATTTTGTTTAATATAAGCCACCAACGCATCGTTCATCCATTTTCGAAGATCATTTTTTATATATTTCATGGATAAAAACGATCTCTCCTTATTGATATAACAACAGGTAGAATAAGTGTCAACTTGAGAAGCAAATAAAGATATGAATATAATTTCTGCTTTTATGTTTCTACTATTTTTTGGCTAACTCATCAACTCATAGTGAGTTTTTGAAGTTGTTGTCAAATGATAAATAGAAAAAATATATATAATTCAACTGACTAAAATTTTCATAAGATTTGAAAGGACTTGTTGGGATGATATTTGTAAATTGATGATGTTTGTCATCATTAGATGTTATTGTGTGAGATGTATTTGAAAAAAAGTAATGTTTAGTTCAGTACGTTCATATCAAAAGTTTTATCATAGAAGTGAAGTGACAAAGTTTATGGGCGAATAACTTTTATGCAGTGAGTTAACACATACTTTGTATATATTGGCAATCAATTAAGAATGCATTATTTTGATCCAAAGAAAGAGACATACAATGAACAAGAGTGTTTCAAATCTCCCACCAGCCTACCAATTCTTTCTTTCGATAATTTTTTGCCCCTCCTCCAAGGCCAAGGGGGCTGCAGACACCCCCCAGCTTGATGAGTGGCTCCGCCACTGAATGTAGTATTAACATTTTGGATTGACATTATCAACATTTATGGAATGTGTTATTATTACTATACTAATCATTATTAGTGATTTCAACTACATGCTCATGCTAATTGCAGAGGCAGAAACTTCAAAATCACTACTAAGCCAACTAAGAAATTCCGAACAACACTTTTAACTAGCTTTCCTCCGATCGGGTATTTTTATTATTATTAATGATTTCATTGGAGCACATGGATTATGGATAAGAAGTTAAGCGTTAACCACGTTTGAGAATATGATAGCACTAATAGCACCAATCTTGTTGTGATTAATATCATCAATGACCTTTATCGCATTAGATTTGTGGATAACATGATCGTTTATCTCTATAATTAAATACACTAATAAAATGAGGAATTTTACAATGCTATATAGTATTGGTGCTATAGGTTTTTCCCTTTATGGTACAACTTGAAGTTGTACTTTTAACGTTATGGTACAACTTCATATTGTACCTATACTCTTTTGTCAAATTGTTTTATGGTACAACTTAAACTTGTACTTTTATTTGATTGTACAAGTTTAAGTTATAAAGTTGTACCATTACATAAGAGCACAAATTCTTTTATGGTACAACCTGAACTTGTACATTTAACGTTATGGTACAACTTTAAGTTGTACATTAAAGTACCAATACTTTATAGCATAGTAGAAGTGCTCCTAATAAAATATGTGTAGTAACTAGGGATCGTGGGTTTGAATCCTACTAAGATTATTAATAAACTTTTTATTTTAAAGAAATTTTGAATTCATAAAAACCTTATTTTAGAAAGTACTATACCATAAACGAAATTCCTCGCCAACAAATAGCCAAAATCACTATGGCAAAAAAAACAAAAACAAAAAAACAAAAAAAAAAGCCAAAATCTCAATTATCCAATAGCCACTTAGCCAGGCAGATTGCGAGAGAACGGGTTGAACGACGCGAAAGTGAGCGCGGAAAAACAAAACGACACCAGGGAAGCTTCGGCAGTTGCAGGGTCTCAGTACTCACAAGAAGCCCACTACCCAATCCTCTGCTTCACTCTCTCAGCCTCTCTCCTCTCTGTAAACGCGCAATTCTCCTTGTCATCCTCCTTCAATTCCTCGCCTCTCAAAACACCGCTTTCTTCCCAGTTTTCCTTTTCCCCCTTTGCCCTCTTAGATCTTCAACTAGATTTCGACCACCCTGTAATTCCACTCTGTTTCTCTCGGTTTTAGAAAAACAAAATTAAATAGAAATAATAATTGCAGTGTGCTGCTTGCCTAAAGTGCAGATATTTAGGACCACTACCAGTGCCCGGTGAAAACGCTTGTCTTGTAGCTGGGGATACCGGATTGGATTCGGATATTCCACATTGCAGGAAGACCCCATTGATCAAAGGGGAGTTGGAGCTTTGGCTAATTCTGAGAAGAAAGTTCTCTGCTTTCGAGATTTGAATTCCCTTGTTACCGTAGAGATTCAGGAACTCCTGTTGTTTAGGAGAATTGGGGATCTGGGTTCTGGTGATTCGCAGAGGATAAACAATGGGTGGTTCCGAGGAGAGAGTTGTAGCTGTGATCATGGTGGGTGGACCCACTAAAGGTATGCTTCTCTCTGCCGGTGAATCTTCTGTCGAAGAATGTTGATGAAGGAGTCTCCTTTTTTGTTTTATGTATCGAATTGCTTGAATCTGGGGATGACATTTCTCCCTTTTTGCATGTTCCTTTGTCTATTTGGCGTTTGATTGCTGGTATGTGAAAAATGGTAGCTTATGGGGATTCTCAATGAGTCGATCTGAATTGTGAACAGGAACACGATTCAGGCCATTGTCATTGAATATCCCTAAACCTTTATTCCCCTTAGCAGGACAACCAATGGTTCACCATCCAATTTCTGCTTGTAAAAGGGTAAGTTTACTTGCATCTGAAGCAATGTGATTAAAATTTGAATATGTCTTAGGCATTCCGGGTTGATCTTCTTGTCTTCTGGTTCAGATTCCAAACTTGGCTCAGATCTATCTCGTTGGTTTCTACGAAGAGCGTGAATTCGCACTGTATGTGTCTGCCATCTCAAATGAACTCAGAGTGCCTGTCAGGTAAACCAACTCAAATTTGTTATTGTTTTCCAATTCTTTGCCTCGAGATTTACTATTTTGTTGTTAAATTATGGCATCTTGGATTTGGTCTAGGTATCTGAGAGAGGACAAACCTCATGGTTCAGCTGGTGGTCTTTATAACTTTAGAGATCTGATCATGGAGGATAATCCGGTATTTCACCCGAAAAAATTGTTCTTCGGAGCTTCTAAAGAAAAATTTACTATCTTTCTTAATACTGATATATGCTTTGCAGGCCCATATTTTTTTGCTGAATTGTGATGTCTGCTGCAGTTTTCCTCTCCCTGAAATGCTTGGTAATCGTCATTTGTATGTTCACTATACTTGTACTTTTAACCTCTGGAATCAACTTCGTATGCTGCATTGTTACTTATGCTTTGTCTTGTTCTTCTCTTCAATGTTTTCAGAAGCACATAAAAGATATGGTGGGATCGGAACTCTCCTTGTAATCAAGGTAGATTGAGAAAATGCCGAGAAGTATTTTGGCCACAAAATACTATGTTTCAGTTTTTAGCTTTAACTGCTCGGTTATGCTTCATCCTTTTTTTCTAATCTCCATAGGTCTCGGTGGAGTCAGCCAGCCAGTTTGGAGAATTGGTAGCTGATCCAGTGACAAAAGAATTGCTGCATTACACAGAGAAACCTGAGACATTTGTATGTAACTTGTCATTTACATAATGATAAACATAAAAGAACTTTTTGAGGTGCTGTTTCCTGTACTTCTTTAGCTTTTCCTTTGCTTCGCTTATGCCAATGCTACAATGCAGGTTAGTGACTTGATAAACTGTGGTGTCTACGTGTTTACTCCGGAAATATTTACGGCCATCCAAGGAGTTTCTACTCAACTGAAAGACAGGGGTCAGTTAAAAACAACTCTCATCATTATGATATTTATATGCGATTAAGTTGGTAGACTTTAGAAAGTTGTATCCTTTTTTCTGGCCATGCCTTTTTGTGTTTTGAATTCCTGTGTTTTTAGTGGTTAAGTTTATGATTTTGACTTCCACAACGCTTTGGGATTTCAGAAACAGGAAGCAAGCAGAGTCCAAATTTAAGAAATCGATTTAGGTAGGAGAAATGAAAGAAGAAATGACTGCAGTCTGGGATTCTTAAGAAAATGGATACGCCCAGAAATATGAAGCATATTCTAGCCATGGAAATTCAAATTTTGATGTTAAAAAGTTTATCGTGAAATTTGGGCAACTCATCCATTGACTTATGCGTATTGTTGTCCCTCCAGGAAAATACTAATCCGTACTTCCCCTTCTGCAGCTAACCTTCGACGTGTGTCGAGCTTTGAAGCTCTTCAGTCAGCCACAAGGTTTGTTCCTCTGTTTATGCGAGATGTTTGTTAGTGGAAATGATGAAATTCAGTTTCCTGGGACTTGCTGCTGGTTTATTGTAGAGGTTATGATACATTTATGATTTATGAAAGATAATCTCCATCTCGTTTGTTTGCGTCACATCATGCATTTAGTATAGTTTTGTTGATGCTGTGGTTGGAGTAGAGTTGTGACAATAGAGGTACAATCTCAACAACAAGAAAATAGAAAAATAAAAAGAAACTTATTTAGCTTGTAATTCCGAGAAATTATGAAAGTTGACAATCAGAAACAAATACTCGTTTAATTACATCTTTCGACCCCGTTTAGTAGCAATGTTGAGAATAAGACAAAAGTAGGAAAATATTGTGAGGAATAGTGTGACATGAGATTTTATGAGAAAATTGAAAGAGAAATGAAAATGAAAAAAAATACTTACTATAAGGTTTCATAGATGAGTAATGTGAAAATGGGGAGGAAAAAGATACGTAGAAAGTGATTCTAGTGAGATTCGATAGTAGATTCCCTTGAATTAATTTATTCCAACAACTGACAGGACTCTGCAAAAACATCCTTTGGAAACAACAAGGAAACTACTTAGAGTGATTTCACTTGTTTCAACTGATTTTTGTTGTGTTGCTACAACAATAGATTAAAATAAGCCTGAACATGTTTTCACTAATGAAAACATAAACTGGAAATGATTACTATAATAATATTTTTGTATGTTCAGTTGTGTTTGGCTAAAAGCTCGAACATAATGCAACTAAAATCAATCTATCTTCTTTTGTTTCATTTGTTTAAGGCTTTTTGAAGCAATTTATCCTGATACCTGCATGTTGTTGTGCAGGAGTTTCCCTTCAGATTTTGTGAGGTTGGATCAGGACATTCTGTCACCTCTTGCAGGGAAAAAGCAATTATACACATACGAAACCAGAGACTTCTGGGAACAAATAAAAACTCCTGGGTAAGTAGCGACAACTACCCTATCAGTGTTCTTTTTTCTCCCATTGCTTCCGATTTTGACTTCTCCAGATATATGCATGCAGAATGTCTTTGAAATGTTCTGCTCTGTATCTCGCTCAATTTCGATTCACTTCTCCGCATCTGTTGGCTAGTGGTGATGGTTCAAAGAGTGCCACTATTGTTGGTGATGTTTATATTCATCGGTCCGCCAAAATTCACTCAACTGCTAAGGTGATGTTTCTCTCCCTCTAATTCTGATGATGCCTTTCATTGACGATAGGAATCTTGGTGGGACAATTATCCATTCCAACTATCAACTTTCCCTTGCTAACGAGACTGTGATGAAACAGATTGGTCCTAATGTGTCGATATCAGCCAATGCTCGTATAGGACCAGGTGCAAGGCTAATCAGTTGCATCATCCTCGACGACGTTGAAGTCATGGTAAACTGGCCAAGACTACTCACCGACTTTACGTCCTTAGAAGTTAGTTCATAGCATTTGGCGCCATGATTGTGCATAACGCTCTTACATTCCATCAGGAAAACGGGGTTGTTATCAATGCTATTGTTGGGTGGAAGTCTTCCATTGGGAAATGGTCTCGGGTCCAGGCTGAAGGTGCATACAATGCAAAACTGGGTATCACAATTCTCGGTACTTTGTTTCATACCCTGCTCCCTCTTCTCTCTTAGTCTTGTGTATTTTATCACTTAGTAAATTCTACTGCCTCTTTGCAGTTGTCTGTCATCGCTTTGACTTTGCTAATTTTCCTTCTTGTTCTTCTCCAATATCCAGGTGAAGCTGTAACGGTGGAAGATGAAGTGGTGGTAGTGAACAGCATTGTACTGCCGCACAAGACTTTGAATGTTAGTGTCCAGGAAGAGATCATTTTATAGGGAAGGAGACAACTGCTCTTGTATTCTCTTGTAACATTGTATTCTTTTGTAACATCCGAACTTTTTCCCGACAAGATACTGTCCGCTTTGGACTTCTACACCTGCACAGATTTCGACTTGGGGTGCAATTCAAGGTGACTTCCCATAAGGTCACCCATCCTTGTTGTACTCCACACTGAGCACGTTTAACTTCGGAGTTCTCACAAGAACTCTTCCATTATACCCCAAAACGCGTCTTGTCAGTTAAGGTCGGTTTCCTATTTATGAACCATGGATCTCTCCCGTGCTTTGTCGATGTGAGATTCGCCTAAGGTGTTACATCTTACTCTAAAAAAAAAAGTGGAACTGTTTCCTCTTGTAGTTTTGAACAAAAAACCTCACTCACAACCTAATATGTAAAGTCTGTAATTTTTATGAGTGTTATCTGATGCAATTAACCCCAACTACAGACCACTCAAGCAGTCTATCCTTCTCTAGGTCTCGTGATCAGAGACTCCGAAGACAGAATACGAGAGGACGAACACCACCACAGAGATGATTCAACATGTAACACCCTAATCAAGCGGTCGCTACAATTTAACAAAATATTCTTAATTAACCATAAATAATTCGCATGGAAAAATACATACAAGTGAAAAAATCATAAAACCAATTTTAATTTGCAATAGAAAAATCGCTCTTAAAATAAATGAGCATCAGTCTCAAATTTACTAATGAAAGAACGAGTGAAGGGGTTGGCTTGGAAGCTTCTGCAATCACCTAACTCGTGCAACAATGACATCTCGAGCAACAACTTGTTACTTGTCCTAGCAGGTAGTTCGAATACTTCTGATTCCTTTGCAACTCTTGTGTGCGGGCGTGAGGTTTATTCTAATCCTTGTTCATTCCTCCCAGGGGTGGTAAATGGTTAGTCGGTTATCAATTTTAACCTATAACCGAATGATAAAGGTACTAGAACATCCACATCAATGCAATTGCATTTATGCTCTTTATTGCCAACTCAATTTTTTTGCAATCCATCTCAAATAACTTTCATTGACCTAAATCAATGCAATTAACTTGCAATTGCATGTGTAAGTAAATATTATGTTTAAATTATAAAAAATAAAGTGAAAGAGAAAAGAAAATAAAAAATAAAAATAAAAAATCTCCATTTTATTAGGCCTTTTTGACTTGCATATGCAATTCATTTGTTGCAAGTTTGCAAATATGCAATTTGTAGCCACATCAATGCTATTGGTTTTTGATAGACCGTTGATTACACATGTTTTCACCCCTGTTCTTACACCGTTTGAGATGTGGTTTCTCGTGTTTTAGACCCATTTCACGCTAGGTTGTGCTTGTTTGTGATATTTCAGGTCCTGGCAAGTGAATGAAGGTTTAGGAGCGAGTTCGGGGTCGATTGGGCGAAGATCGGGCGCGTGGCGAGGTGCTAAGGAAGCCGCACGGGCACACACAGACATCACACGGCCGTGCAACTGACAAGCCTGGCCGTGTGGGATTATGGAGCCAAAACACGGGCACACCAAAAGCAAAACATGGCCGTGTTCTGTGGCCGTGCTTTTACTGCCGAGAGCAAATTCGAGTTTGGCAAACATTGGCTAAAAACACGGGCAGGGCTTAGACAAAGCACGGTCGTGGCCACCACAAGCACGGCCGTGTCCATCATCAAACACGGCCGTGTTTCTCCCAACACAATGGCCGTGTAATTAACCCTAGCCAAAGCACGGGCGGGCTGAGACATTACACGGCCGTGCTTTGGCCACTGATGCCCTTTCAAGCAGATTTTCAGCCAAACAGAAGGGGATTCGAGTTTTAGAGAGAGAGATCGATTCCTAGAGAGAGAAAGCGACGAACAAGAGTCTCCAAGTGCCCTAGCTCGATCTTCAACACCATTGGAGGCCAGTTTGAGCTTGGAGAAGTGCCGATCAACGTCTAGGAGCAGGAATCCATCCTTCACAGTATGAATTCTGCGTCTGATTATGCTTTTGCTTCTTTCTCCATGGAGTAGTTCTCCCATTCATCTGGGTATGGAGAACCCTAGATTTGTATGTTAGGCTTTGATTGTATGAACCCAAGTACTGATTTTATGATTTGATTATATTCGATTGAGGTTTGAATGATTGAATGACTTGAATCCTGATCAAATTCCTGTTGTTTCTGCTTTAACCTAGAATGAGAATATCTGCCTAGGTTGATAGAGCATCCTTGATTGAAGGTAGGGAGTTGGTGACTTTAGTCGAGGAGCCAACTCACTATTATGTACCGGATTCACTCCGGTAGTGGAGGTTTTGTTTGTTAAGGCCTCAATCTGTTTACTCCGGTGGAGGTTAGTCGCCCGCTAGAGACTCAGATTGAGAGGGTCTGAAGACCTTTAGTCGAGACTTCAGGCTGTTTAAGAACCTTCCGCAGTATAACTATCATAGAAACTAAACTTGGTAATGAAACTTTAATGCAATGAAACTTCCGCAGTATTATCTAGCAATGAAACTTTAATGCAAGTCTAAACTATCAAACAAACAAAGCAAGCAAACTGTTGTATTCAGGTTAAGAGAGGTCACCCGGATATGGTTCCCCCTAGACTGCAGTTAAGCCGGAATTATACTGCGGAACCTAAATAATAAGAATTCACTGAGTAGTCATCAAATCAAGACCTGGGTTGACATTTGAACCTAAACCCGCTATACTACGCTTTAGGAAGTGGTTTCACTTGGCCAATTCCTGGAGTGACAGTAGAAGTGAGTCAGTTTTGCAATTGCAAAAACCCATGCAATGTCATCTTGCAATTGAGAATGCAATACCAATGTGGAGGCTCTTAGTGGTAAACTAATAATTTCTCATTGGTTCGGTTTCGGTTAGCAGTATTTTGCTTATTGGCGCTAACCGACTAATTGGTTAGTTGTTAACCAATAACCACCTACCAATATTACCATATACTTTTAGACTTTGGATAAGGGGAAAGTTCCAAGATTTAGAACCAACCAGAGTCGTAATTCCAGTCATCCCAGTTTCGGCCTATTGCAAACAACCATCCATCAAGAGTCTCAAATGCGTTTAAGAGTTAGAATCTGAAAGTCACCATTCTCTAACTCCCCTTTGTAGTTCGGCAGAGCGAACCTCACTTCCTACTAATCTTTGTTTCTTTGATGTTTGTGAATGATGATCTTGTGGTGCTTGTCTTTGATGTCTTGATAGTTGATATCGCTAGTTGGATGAATAAGTTTCATTATTTTTTAATTTATGCATTGGAATTTTGATTTAAATTATGGTATCACGCTGAATGTTGTATTGTATTGGTATTATTTCTCATAATTTATTATTTTGTATTAACAATATAAACTTTAGTGAAAATATTTTGAATTATTTGTATGATGTTCTTCTTTAATATTTAGTATTTTATACTCGTGATCATTGTTATGCTTGTGGATTCAAATTTATGTTAATTGTCACTTGTTAAACCTATATAAGTGGCTACTGCTTCGGTTTATAATATTCAGTGAAAGAAAATCGAAGTTATTGGTTGATATTTGGTTCGATTACGTATAACTGTACTTGTTGGAATGTAATTTAGTGGCTATTGGTTAACCACCAAAATAACCGCAAACCAAACCGATAAAAGACAGTTAACTGATAAGCCTTATCGGTTTAGCTATTAATATGAATTTTTTGCTTATTGGTTAACCGCGAACCGCCATATCGATTAGTGGTAAACCAAAACTGAACCGATCCGTTTAGCACCTCTAGGTTATCACATATATGACCCAATCAGGAGAAGAGATACAGAAAGAGGAGAGGGAAGGAGGCATCCTCCATACGTAAATAGAGCCTGCACATGCAATACTCATATATTAAAGGCTTACCTTACTTGAAAGGGATTCTATTATTACTTGTTATAATTTCTTATCTTGAAAATGTGTATCTTATCTTATAATGTGACCCCGCCCTCCACTTACATAGCGCACCCGTCTTGTAAACTTTATCATACATATCCTAATATGACTACCCTCACAATGGGGAGCATGAACCGATAACCAGCGGTGGATCCAGAACATAGTAATGCACTGGGCCGCAATTCATTAGAAAACTAGATACCACAAAAAATCATAATTTTTTTACAATATCAATTGTACACGTGATCTTTTAATATAGTGAATTCATCAATAAAGGAGTCTACATCCATTCTAATCGCATACTACTCTTTTTCAAATAAAATAGTTAACCAATCGGCGAGAAATTCATCGCTCATTTTGTTGAGCAAATCATTTTTCACATGTTCCATTGTTGAAAAGGTTCTCTCCATAGTAGCTGTTGAAACGGACAATGTCAACACTAGATAAATCAATCGACTAACCAATTTGTATTGTGTATCCATCCATATTTTCACCACCTGCTCTAGTGATTTTTCAAGTGAACAAATCTCATATTTCTTTTAGCCTTTTACGTTTTAGATTTTTAGAATTTTAGGTTTCATTGTTTGTTTTTCTTTAGACGAGACTCATTTGAGCTAGAATTTCTAGACTAAATTTAGAGTTATGATTTTAATATGTATCTTACCCATTTTTCTAAATACACACAATTTTATTATAAAATGACACTGGGCCGAATGACTAAAATCGATTAACGCACAAAGACTATACTAATTCCGGATCCAGAGAAGGGCTGGGCCGTGGCCCGTGGTGGCTACCCCCTGGATCCGCTACTGCCGATAACATGCACCTATCAAAGGCGAATCATCCGCACAATGGGGATCTTGCGCCTATCTAAGGATAAACACTAACACAATGGTGATCTTGCGTCTATCTAAGTCTGACACCCACACAATGAGGATCATGTACCGCTTCGTAGCTAGCTAAATGGAGGTTTAACACGTTCTTACTTGTTTCATACTCATTTATCTTGATGTCATTGCTCGAATCAATAACTCACACCATGGACAGATTTAATTCAGCATATCCTTGCTTACTTGCTTGACAATTTCAGCTTGTCAAGGATAACCTCCTCTACGATAAGGAGATCTGAACTTATAGTTATTCATATCAATATGATTTCTCTGTGGTGAGAATGATGTTACTCATATACAGGAACTTAAGAATTCACAAAAGTAACTGAACGTTAACATCAACAAAATCATAGATGCATAACTTAAATCTAACAGAACTAACACTCAATTAATTCAAGCGAAAAGGCATAATTAAGCACGAAATAAATAGTTGAGGATGAAACACTCACTAGCCCTCTTTAACCTACACACTTTATTAACTTAAGCAGATTGACTAGATCTATCCACCAACTCAAAGAATCAACGCTCTAGGATGGTTAAGTTGCCTTGGTCGATCCTAGTCGAAAATTGAGATTAGATAAGTTGAGTTTTGGGTTATTCACGACGACTTTCTCGATTTGGGACTACTTTGCAAGATGTGCAAAGTATAGAACTTGCTGAAAAGTATTACATTAATTTTCAAAAAAAGTTTTACATTTAGTTACCACACTTGGGTCCCTTAATTCAACTTAAATTCCTCCCATTTAGTCTATTAACTAACTTGGGCGAGTTAAATTATTTCTCGTTAGTTAAATCAACTACTTGTATAATTCAGCTGGATCAAAACTGATAGCTTACCTATAATCTAACTAGTAAGATTAATCTAGTTTCATGGCCGTGTTAATTATCTTTAAATCACATAATATTCTACCCGACAAACTAATATTTTAGTAACTAGTAACTAAATAATTTTAACCTATTAACTTGCTTTATGGATCCTCTTATTAAAATAATTCTTAGTAAATTACTACATTATCTAATTGACTCATTAAATGATTTAATTAACTACTAAGGTAATAAATTAATATCATAATCCAATAACTAATAAAATTACCTACACTTAACTATCTACTGCACTTTACCAAGTACATATTTAATCGATTACAAATTACTCTCATAGACAATGCATAATTAAGACTTAATTATTAACCTAATCAAGTCGTAAAAGTACAAGCCTTTTAGCAACTGTCGTAAATCAAGTCATTAATAGTCACTGTCCAGTGACCATCCCCGACACGGTTTTTAATAACTTTTAGCGGCAGTTGAGGAATTGAGGCTAAAAGAATGTATTTTTGTCGCAAAATTCTCAAAATCCTACAAACTCATATTTAATCACATGAACATAGTGTTAATTATATGAGGACTATTATGTAAATAGTCATTAGGGTTGAGACTGAAGGGTTTGTTCGGCGATAAGGTTTTGTTATCCTCCCTAGCTTGATATGTTCTCTATCGCTGCTGGGTTGTCTCGTTCTCTTCATATTGCAATCAGGATGGATGTTGGGAAGTTTGATTTTATTTCTACGAAGTTTCGATGACAAGAACTTTTCCTTGTGGGAATTCCAATTCCACAATTTTATTGAAGGGAAGCGACTTCTCCCAATTCTGAATGAGACGTCGAAGAAGCCGGCGGATACCGCCCCAGATAAAGAGAAGACTGATTGGGCGGTGGCAAACACATAGGTCATCTCTTGGCTAGTGTCTTCTGTGATATTGCAACTGCATTTGGTCTTTGACAGTTTTCCACCGCTTATGAAGTGAATGCCTCACGACAATTAGAGTTTTCCATCGCCAAGCTCGTTCAAGGAGATCGAGATATCAAGGGATACTATCAAGAAAGTCTTCATCTTTGGATAGAATATGATCTGTTTATGGCTTCGCTTGCACCCGAAGCCAACACGACACAAGTTATCAAGGAACGTAGTCGGTCACGTATGATGAAATTTATCATGAAATTGAAACTGGAGTTTGAATCTGTTATAGCCTCCTTGATTCATCGGGGAGTGACTGAATTTGATGAAGTATTGGGAGAGCTGATTCGAGAGGAAAACAGAATCAAGAGGCAAGCTCAAATTGACAACAACTTCCCTTCTAGTAAAGCCGCCTTTGCAGTTGGAAAAGGCAGGTCTGGTCGGCCGCAATTCCAAAGCTCGGGCACCAGCAACCTTACTTGCCACTTCTAACATGAGGTAGGCCACATTCAACCATATTGTAAGAAGAATCAATGCATTTACTGTAAACAAACGAGACATATCATCTTGGAGTGTCGGACGCTGGCAAAATGGGAGGGTTGCGTTCGCATCCTTCTAGCGGCACTGGTGGGTCGAGCTCAAACCACTCGAGCTATGTCGTTGTCGAGCAAGCTCTTCCATCGTCTTCTTCCAACCATCTGTCTTCTGATTCCATTCACCGTCTCGTCCAGGAGGCCCTTCAGGAAGCCTTGCCTACAACATTGAATTCTGCCTTTGCTATAGGTGGTGACGCATGTAACTTTCTGTGTTGGTTTATCAACTATGCCGCCTTTAACCACATGTCTAGTGTCTAGTGCTCGTCATTGCTTTACCATGCTTCGTCAAGTTCTTCCTATGACATTACAGGTTGCGAATGGGGCAAACATCCTTGTGAAAGGGTTGGTGTTATTACTTGTGGTCGTGTTCAGCTTCACGATACCCTATATGTTCCCGATCTTGTCCCGAACTTAGCATCCGCTGGTTAGTTAGCAAAGGAGAATTGTAACGTCATGTTTAATTCTAATGGCTGTACTATGCAGGACCGGACAACCGGGAAGGTGACAGGGCAAGGTCATAAGCGGGGACGTGTCTTTGTTCTGGATAATTACCATGGTGCTGGAGGTATGGACATGTCAAAGTCAGACGTGGCAGGCTTGAAATTGGTTGGGAGCTCGGTTGGAGTGTCCTCTGCACTTGTACTTCTTCTTTGCTGTGTAATCAGGATAGTTCAGCTTTGGTTAATAAGGTCGGCTGTGCGACCAATAGTCCATCAGATTCTTTCTTGACATATTCACTTAAACCTAGGTCAGTGGATTTTTCCGTTCATTCGTCAATATGGGGTTTGTGGCATAGACGATTGGATCATCCTCATTTTGCGAGGTTATTGAACATATTTCATACTAAGTTATTGCTAGCCGGTCACATCTCGTCTTGGCATTCGCTATTTTTCCCTCTTCATAGACCATGCTACCGAGTATACATGGGTTTATTTTCTGCATCAGAAGTCAGAATTGATACACCATGCCAAAGCCTTTGTTACGATGATACAGACTTAGTTCCGGAAGACGGTGAAAATTATTCGCTCCGACCCTAGTGGAGAATTCTCTTCCAAACCTTTGGCCAACTTCTACAATTCACATGGAATTTTGATACAACAGTCATGCCCAGGTGTTACACAACAAAATGGTTTATGCAAGCACCGTTATGTGCTTGATCTCACCCGTGCAATCTTGTTTCACTCACAAGTTACTAGTGGTTTTTGGGTTGAAGCTATTCGTACTGTGATCTACCTGATCAATCGCTAGGTGTATTTAATTGTTGGTAACAGTTCCCTGTTTCAGCTACTCTATCATCGTACTCCAGACTACTCCTTTCTCAGGTGTTTGGATGTGTTTGTTTTGTGCTTCTGCCCAAACAAGATCGTCATAAGCTTGCTCCAAAGACTGCCAGGTTTTGTTCATGAGATATTGCGATATCCACAAGTGTTACTTGTCCTACGACCTTGTACACCGTCATATGCGGATAGCCTATCACGTTGTCTTTATTGAACATGTTATGCATTATCCATTTTCTTCCATGACATGGGTGTTCCACCTGGCGTTCCCTCAACGGGAGGGGGGGGGGGGGGGGGGGGAGGGGACGGAGGGAAGTGAAGCAATTTTGGTTGAAATGTCATCGCCTAATACTCCCTCTATTGACACTACTTCTATCTCAAAGTCAAGTTTGACTGTGGGCTCTACTTCAGGCTCTACTTCAAGTTTGGTGACTAGTTCATCGACGGCTAGTTCATCTTCTTCTTCAAGTTCAGCGAACGAGTCTTCTTCTTCTTCTTCTTCTTCTTCTTCTTTGGACAATAATGATTCCACCGAAATTGAAATGAATCAGCCCTCACATGTCATACCACCTTTACCACGAAGATTTGACGGTGCAAATAAGGGAGCACCGCCGGTGAAGATGTTGGGTATTCTGTTGAAGGTATTTCCATTCCATCTCACTACCGATTTGCTAAGGGAAATCCAGTCAGGGACGCAACCATGATGACGGAGACAGACACATTAGAAACCATACTTGGGACCTATTTTTTAAGACACCCGAAATGTTAGTTATAGGTTCCAAATGGGTATATGCCATAAAGATGAATCTTGAAGTCCCACTTAAGAGTTTCAAAGCACGTGTAGTTGCTCAACGTTTTCAAAAGAAGAAATAGGCATTGGTCCAATTAGATGTAAAAATCGAATTCCTTCATGGAGATTTGAAAGAAACAATATACATGAAGCCACTACCAGGATATGAGAAGGTTGGGACGAATATGGTGTGCAAGCTGGTGCGCTCTCTATATGGCTTAAAACAAGCTTCCATAGTACAATTCCGCAAGCAAGATTTCAGCAGAGTAATTGTGACCACTCACTCTCTACTTGGCACACTATAGATGGGATCGTTGTCCTACTACTTTATGTGGATGATATGATCGCGAAGGCATTAAGGAACTAACAAGATCTCTTCATCGGGCATTCAATCGTAAGGAACTAGGGAAGTTTCATATTTCTTGAGGCTGGAAGTTTAGAGATCATTACGCAGACTGTTTGTATGTCAGAAGAATTATATCTTAGACTTGCTTACTGCAACACAGTTCAAGGATTGTAAGCTGTGCTCCACTCCCATGGAGCAAAATCTGAAGCTAAGTAAAGATAGTGGGGATCTTTTGGAGGATCAATCATTTTATCGAAGTGTGGTAGGGAGCCTCAGATACCTTACCCACACACGGCCAGATATATCTTATGTTGTACAAGTCGTTAGTCAGTTCCTAGGAGTAGCAATGACTACACATTTGAATGCTATTAATTGACTTCTCCGCTATCTGCAGAACACACGAGACATTTGGTTGTTCTTCCTTGTTGGGGGAAAGCTAAAGATCGAAGCATTCGCAGATGCAGACTATGTTCCATATGTTCCACCTCTGATTGGTGTGTTAGATTCAGAGAAGCGTTTGTTTCATGGAGGTGCAAAAAACAGGATAAAGTCTCAAAGTCATCAACAAAAGAAGAATATCGATCTATGTTTGAATTTAGTTCAGAGGTTGTTTGGTTGCAGCGTCTATTCAAAGAACTAGGGTTTGATTGCAGTGGGTCGATGGTGATTAATGGAGACCACACGAGTGCTGTCTATATAGTAGTCAACCCTATCCTACATGATCGCACTAAGCACATTGAGGTGCACGTTCACTACATATAACACCTGAAGCAGAGTGCATCATTCAACTTCAGTGCCTTAGGAACGACGAGAAGAATGTTGATGTTTTGACTAAAGCATTAGCTTCTAGTAGACACTGGTATCTTTGTTCCAAATTGATGTTAAGAACCCAACATCAATTTGAGGGAGGTGTTAATTATTTGAGGACTATTATGTAAATATTCATTAGGGATAAGACGTGGACATATATATATATATTCTATAAAATCCTGTACAACAACATTAAGCCATCATAATATACTACAACCTAAGAGGAAGATGTTTTGACTAAAGCATTAGCCTCTAGTAGACACTGGTATCTTTGTTCCAAATTGATGTTACGAACCCAACATCAATTTGAGGGAGGTGTTAATTATCTGAGGACTATTATATGTAAATAGTCATAGGGATAAGACATGGACATATATATTCTATAAACTCTTGTACAACAACATTAAGCCATCATAATATACTACAACCTAAGAGAGAGATCCTCTCCGTGGACTAGTGCCTCATTGGCGATACCACGTTAAAAACGTTCTTGTGTTATTTATTTTTGATTAGCTATAATTGACACATAGATTTTAGAACAAGGGACCGGATTTTTCCTTACCTCTATTACGTGCCTAAGCCTACAGAGAAAGACTAGAGGCATCGATTTCCTTGTTTGGATCATTGTTCGAGCACTCCAAGCCTTGCATGCGAAGCTTCCCATGAGGAAAGAGGTTGTGTTGGCTATACATATTCAAATATGATCTTGAAAACGTATCAAATTCATCATTCCTTACCTAAAGGACATGAGACAATGAGCTTGAGATCCTAGGCACGACGAACAAAGCAAACAAGCATGTGATCAGTGTCGGCTCTTGTCTTTTGGTTATTTCCTTTCTCTGGTGTAGGCTTCCGTTTTGGTTGTTGGTGATTTGGGAGGAATTCGGACTTGCTTCTGGCCAAGGAAAAGGGTGGTACCGAGGGAGGAGGTAGCGGCAATGGGTTTTGGTCGGGTGGGAGGGAGGAAGAGCGGCGCTGCTGCTTTGGTTTTATTGGTTTAGGTTTTTTGTTTAGTCTATCGTACCTTGAATAAAAGCAAAGTTATAGTATACATGATGAGAGGGAGAGGAGGAATGGCTGAGAGGGAGAAGGAATTCCTACTGCTACGTTTGGGTAAGTAAAAGTTTAGGATTAATTAGCTTAATTAAACATGGTAACCAACTGACGGTATATTTGGCAATGTGTGAAAATTTTCGGTACCTGGTGTGACACAACATCCACTCTGCCTTCTTTGCATCCGGTAAAAATTGCAACACTTTACACCATCAACAAGAAAAAGACTCATACATTAATCAACCTTAAGGGAGCCAACCAACCAAACCGGAAACATACCAAACAACCAACTCCTTATTGCTTTTGACTTGGGGTACAAGTCTAAGATTTGGAAAATCCCCCAATCCCTTAACACATCACACATTTATTATTCAGTAATAACTATGATTGTCAGGTTGATGACATGTCGGTCGGTACACCGAGGTTCAACAATATCGATTACAAAACAGTTGGAAAGACTAGCACAATCGCTTTCGGACCTTTAAACAAAATAGGGAGACTTTAATTAACAAAAAGAAATTATTTCTTTCATTAATTTGAAAGTTAAATGTTTATATTATTTGTTGGATTCAAGTATGAATGTTAAATCATCATATTGGATATGTCTTATATAGTTAGTCATATCATTCATATAGTTTTATACACCATTGATGGGTATTGGTGGAGTTGGATTCTCTAGATGAGTAATTCCAGGAGGCTACATTCGCACCATTGACCAATACAACGATGATTATAGGGATGAGTTTGGATTTGCTCTCTGGGATACCATGAAGACTCATGGACAGATTTTTTGACAGCCGACTTATATATTCAAATTTGAGTGGCTGACAACTGTTGGAGTCTACCTTGCTAGAGAGGACTGTCCTACCCATGATGTTTGGATGAAGGCAAGAAGGCCAACTTTTCACTTTCAAAGGATTCATGAGCGACAAAGACATGAAGTTGGCCCATCTTTCTCAGCACCACCACTACAGTATCAGGACTATGGAGCTGAGATAGCATCGTTGAGGCAAGTCCTGTAGAGAAAAGAGGTGAACCTTCCCGAGTAGTAGACAATCAATGAGAAAAATTGAGATTCCTTCGAGCAAGATCATGGAGAGGAGTAGGAGGAGACTTGATCTTGGAGAAGATAGACAGAGGCACACCATCACTGGAGCCATGATTGGATGAGCGAGTTTGGTCATAAGTTTATAACTTCTTCTCAAAGAAAGGACCAGGAGGTGGTGGACATCAATAGGTAGTTTCTATCTTATTGTGGATTTTTTATTGGATACTAATATGGATCATAAGGACTAGCTTGTGTCCATATTATATCTTTCCTTTTGTTTTTTTTTTTGTGTGTGTGTATAGAACTGGCCATTTCGAGTCTACCTATTCAATCAAGGAGTAGAACTACCTATTCTCCATAATCAATTCAAAATTAGTACGATGCATCAGGTAACTCTTTCCAACCTTTTCCATTGTTCACGATTATTTAAAGTGTAGAGAGTAATTGTGTGGTATGTTCTACTTCATTGTGCTTTTTATTTCTCTATATTTAGTCATACAGTTTTGAATTTGTTATCCAAGTTGAGTAGTTATGATATATGTAAAATTTTAAAAATTTTGAAAGACATTTTCCATCTAATGACTTTTAGTCATCCCCTACAAGCTCATGCATTGTTCATCTTACTTTGAATCAATGAATCTAGGCAATGTCACTTGATCTAGGGAGGATAATGTAGTGACTATGAAGGATGTGATAATCAATGGGATATAAGAACCATTTGATATGTCTGAATGCTATGCGGTTTGAATCTTTCATGGAATTCTCACTATGCAAAGGAATTCCGCTTTTTTAAAAGTTTTTTCCATAGGGTGAATTGTGCCTTCTATAAAATGAGAAAAAAACTACCTATCAAGACATGGTTGTATCTTGAGGAATTTGTCATGTTGTGTCGAGAAATAGAGTGTGGAGTAAGCACGGCGTGTGAGGTATCTTTCCATGGCACATAATTGGGTAATAAAAGAGATACTAGTGGTTATTTAGTGAGCCTGTTCAAAACTGTTCCCCTCTAGTACAAGTAAAATTTCAACCCTATGGAATTGATAGCCAACTTGATGATATGTTTTTAAGGGCATGGATAAAGCTTAAGACACCCTTTAATTTCATTGACCCTCCACACGTATTGAGGTATAGAAGTTAAGAGACGTACTCTAACAATGTCAAAGATATAGAAATGGCTTTTTCTCTACTAATATGGGTGTAATGCCCTGGTAAAGCTCCCTACACAAGAAAAAAGAAGAAAAAATAGTGATGAGATAAAACAAAAAAGAGCTGGATTGAGAAGGAAAAAGTGATTAAAGGGTATGTCTAAGTGATGGGAAGCATTCAAGAGCTAAAACCATTTTGAAAAAGCTTCACCCTATGTGTTTTAGGACTCTAATGCATGGTTACTGGTTTAAACTTGAGTTGGATTCCATAGTATTTTTTTTCATGTTGATGTGGTTAGGGTTCTCTCATGTTATTGTTGACCTTGTAAGTTCACTTTTGATCCACTACCTAAGATCAGGATTGAGTGATGCTCATTAGTTTCATTAAGTCATATGGTTGTGAGTTGTCAAAGTTCATGTGTGAGATATTTTTTATAACACTTCTATTATAGTATTTATTACTCCCATATATTTGATACATTTTCCCCTTATATCAATGCATCTTTAGGATTTTACTTAATTTCATGACTTTCAAAACTATTTTATCAATGAGCCATCATAGAACTAGATCGTGTTTTAATATCTTTTTTGGTATGTTTCTGTGCTTTGCCTTTTTGGGAATATCAAGAGATAACATGGGGATTTTTAACCTGAAATGCGTCTGTCAATTATATTATTAGTACCAATATGTAATTATACCTTGCAGGGCTCGACTAAGATTTAGGTTTTTAAACCTATATATACTCGTGTAACCTATATATACTCGGGATGTGATCTATAGGCTTAGACGATCGCTCTATGGGTTGAAGCAGGCTCCCCGAGCTTAGTTTGACAAGTTTCAAAGTACAATTTTGCAGGCTGGTTTTACTTAGAGCTCGAGCGATCCGTCTGTATTTCTGCGCAATATTGTGTATGGAATGGTTGTACTAATCCTTTATGTAGATGACATGATTGTAATAGGAGGTGACGGGAAGGGTATGACACAATTAACTCAGTTATTACACTCGGCTTTTCATCTCAAGGAATTGGGCAATATTTCTTACTTTATGGGATTAGAGATCACTTAGTCAGAACAGAGACTATTTGTCTGTCAACGTAAGTATATACAAATCTCTTAGAGACAACAAAGTATAGTGATTTTCAATCATGCTCTACTCTTATTAAACAAAATCTGAAGTTGAGCAGAAAAAGTGGATAACCACTAGAAGATCACACTTTCTACAGAGGTATTGTTGGGAGTTTGATTTACCTTACTCATACTCGCCCATATATTGCCTATGTTGTTCAGCAACCTCCAGATAGCCTTAGGGACTGCCCAGCTGCCTCCAGAATTCGGGATAAGATTATCCCTCCTCCATATCAAATATCCTTATTGAGACAGACTATGAAACTTGGCAAAAGGCCAATATGGAAGATGAGTCAACCAAAGATGGTATATGATCTCTTGCATGTCGAGCTTTAAATTTATAAGTCGATGCACACTCTCTATTCAATCCTAACTAAGCCAAGTATAACCTAGCTAGGGTTGTAGTAAAGTGGCTTGGTCATATTCCAAGGGATCCCTCAGTTTACTATCTCTTCGCTCTAAACTACTATATAATCGGGTCTGAAGTTTGGTGAGGGGTTTGAACTAATTTAACCTATTCCTAAGGCAAAATAAACAACCAACCAAGTGGCCAGGAGAATGCTAGGGATGAGACAGTCGCCTCGGGTCAAATCCTCCTTACTATGGTTGTCAAGTAGGGTTGTCGAATGTTGTGAGTGAGCTCTTTTTTGCGGGCTTTCGTGGTTATCCACACGCCTCCCCTAAACTCATATATGGTCACCTCGATATAGGCTATTGTATCTGGGGCATTATGCTTATGGCTCATTTCAGTGGACACTATTCCCTATCCACACCAAGGTTTTATCCCGGGTTTTATCTAGGGTCCCTATTCAAACATCTATTACGATTTGCATGATGTAGCATACCCGTGTAACCCTAAAATCCATACCCAACATAGAAGCATATAGTAGGCTAATAGAGAAGATTAGGGTGCCCTACCCCAAACCCAATCAATGATAGAATAGAAATAGAACCAACTAGATAAACACATTCACACATAACCCATTCATACAAAACCTATAAACTAGGGTCCATCTTCCCTAAAAAAATCATTAGAGATACAAGGTATTAGAGGGAAGAAGAAAACACAAACTAGAAGATAGGAATGATGGAATTGAGCTTCTTCTCCTGGCTTGCACCTTATCCTTGCTCCTTGGGTTGATTGGATCTTCAATGAAGCTCTACCATGGTGTTTCCCACTCTAAAAAACTCCAAAACCCTAACTTAACATGGAATCTAGAAGGTGCTCTTTATTCTTTATTTCAAGTTAGGAGTTATCATTTATCTTTCTCCTTTTTTATGTTGACACGCATTGCACCAAACCTTTTGCAAACTTTTTGCAAGAAGGTATCTCTCCCTCATGACCAAGAGCGGATGTTACATTAAATTCTCTATCAAGGTCACATGTGGGGAAGTTGATGGGAGGATACGTCTTAGCCCGAGCACCACTTCCCAGCTTGAACTCCACATTGGGTTGCCACACATGTCGGGTACAAACGAGAGCTTTGAGGTCTCATGAATTGCTAAAAGGTACTTTCGACCTTGGCATTCGATTCAGTGAGGAGGAAAGATGCTTGGGGGATGGTAAATAGTGAAAGATGGTCGGGACGCAGTAAAGCTATCCGATCCGCCAACATATCCTCAAAGGGGACTGCGAATCCGCGAGGATTGGCTGCCTCTCATGTGAGCCTCATTTTCAAAATATTTTTCAAAATTGAGAACATATTTGCAAACATTTTGAGTCCAAAAGTAAGTAGAGAATCCCGCACACATGTCCGAACCTAGATAGTGGACAATATCAACACATTCAAGGAGGAAATCATTGGCTAAATTCTTCACTCCGAACATCCTCTATAGCGCTATAATATCCTCTCTATCATGCATAACATTACAATTATCTAGAAATTCAAAGCACATTAAGTAGGGAGAATGCAAAAGGGGCCAACTTGGAGCCCTCAAATTTGAAAAAAATTGGGCATACATACAAGGCTCCAAGTGGTTGAAACATGCTAAATCATCGTCCACAATCTCTTGTGATCAAGATTTCAAACATTCATGGGGTAAGAGAGTATAATCAATAACAACATTCCACACAAGCATTCATGCATACCCCCCCCCCCCACCCACCACACACACACACATACACTTAAGGAGCACATTGTCCTCAATGTGAGAAAGGTAAAAAGATAGGGGTACGAAGTTAGAAAAATGCTTAATCGATGTGATTGTGAGATCAAAGGGTAGGATGGATGGGATGATCTCCTCCCAAAGTTGAGAAATCGCCTTTTGGACTAGGTGTCTTGACCTTGAGGTGGCACTTCTAGTTGTTGTTGGTGTTCTTTCTCATGGTTTAGTGGTGATTGAGGCTTGAATTATTGCGACGAGTTTCGAGTGGTTCAGTTTCTCCATTGATTAGAATTTTGAAGTTTGTTGCACGTCCGACGGAGGAGCATTGAAACTCTCTCCTCTTCAAAGGATTAACCCTTATAAAGGCTCCCACACATACAAGAAAAATTCATACCCATCCATGCCAAACACATTTCATAAATGATCAAAAATGCATGAAACACTACTCATATTCCCAAGGATCCAATCTTATACACCTCCGTACTTGATGGTTACTATGTAAAACAAGGGTGCAAAGTGGAAAACAATGTCAATTTAGGTATTTAACAATCTAGTTTGATTGATTCTATTGACTACATGTCAAACTAGGGTTTTTAATGTCGTGGCCAAGGGCAATAAAAAACCTAAACGACTAAAGTTGGGATATGGACCGATTGCTTAAAAATCATATCAAAGTGTTAAGTTTGGTGAGCAAAGAGAACATACACGTTATAACAATCGACCAAGATTCTAAACTACCCCTCAAATATGCTTTTAGGGGTCTAACATAAGCATTAACATTCATTTGGCATGCATCAAATCATTAAAAGCACAATTTATGTGGTTTGGACATTTCATCGAGGACTTAGCAGGCGACAACCAAAACGTCTAGAATCATGCGATTCATGCCCACCAAGGCCTCCAAACCGCATACATTCATTCATTATCATGCAACAAGCAACAACATATCATCATTTCATCATTTTCCCTTCACCTTAGTCCATAAGAACTCATTCTTAACTAAGGCGTGGTCGTTCACTACTATTTAAACTACAAACTAACCTAAAAAATAAAATTCAAACATGCAAGTAATTTATTGAAAGGTAAAGGAAAAAAAATGCAAACCGATGTTGGGTTGCCTCCCAACTAGCGTGTCATTTAGGTCATTTCACTGGAGCATTGTCTTCAAGTACTCAATCCAGTTCAAGACCTCCTTGAAGTTTAGGTTCTCGTAGGTGAGATGGTGTCTCAAGTCCCGAGCTTTGGATGCTTCAAATTATTAGAGTATGTGTAGTACGAGTAGTATTGTATTATACTACGAGTACTAGTATGTAATTGGGTAGAGTTATATATCTTATTAGAGTCGTAGAAGTTAGGTTATTTCCCTAATTAGTGTTAGGGTTATTATAGAAGTCAGTCTTTGTACTCTATATAAACCCTATGTGGTGTCAGTAATAAGACACAACAGTTTGCACCGTATTCTGATTTTCCAACATGGTATCAGAGCCTGGTTTCGATCCAGGGACCTGTGGGTTATGGGAAGCCGAGAAAGAAAGAGATTTAGGGTTTTTTTAGGATTAGGAACGAGGCTCTGATACCATGAGTCCAGAGTCGCCGGGAATTTGACCCCTTTTTTTCTTTTTCGTAAGCCTCCCAAAGTCCCAGTTCCTAGTTATTGTCTCCCTGTGAGAATAATTACCTCTATTCCCAAAGTCTTGTTATTGTTCCGTCCGTCAGGGTAGAGATCGGTGAAGTCATTGACCTGAGAATGTGATTTGGTGAAGCAGTGTTGGAAAGCATCATTGAGATTGTGAGCCGGATCAATAGATATGATCAAAACCGACGTCCTGGCGCTGACCGAAAGAATGGAGAGGATGGAGTTGCAAGTGAATTCCCGACTCCACACGCTATTTTTTATTGGTTCTATGGTGATTGGTTATGGTGAAAAAGTTTTTCAGTTGGAGTAGTTGAAGTCCGTCTATGTTTGGTATACAACCATAGGTTTCGTCACTTGGTTTTGGTTTCGGAGGTGTTGTTCGGAACACCTTAGTTTGAGATATTGTTTGAAATATCTCAACTTGATAAATGCTGTTCGGAGCATTTTTTGTTTCGTTTCTGTTTTGATGATGCTATTCAGATCATCTTGATAGCCACGTTGTTGTTCGGAGCACGTGGTTCTGTTTCTGTTTTGACGATGCTACTTGGAGCATCCCGATCGCCATGATGCTGTTCGGAGCACGTGGTTCTGTTAGTTCGACGGACTAGACGACTTTGACAAGACCTTTTGTCATCTCCAGCTTATCACCATCGACGTTTCACGAGGCATTGGATATGATCTTCATCGACATATTTGGCGGAGCAGTTATGTTTTTCATTGTTTTTTTTTTGTCACATTGTTCGTAGTAATGTGTCATTTTTGTTTCGGTTTTCAAATTGTTGGTAAGTAATTACCATCAATTTGGGGGAGGGTATTAGAGTATGTGTAGTACGAGTAGTATTGTGTTATACTACGAGTACTAGTATGTAATTGGGTAGAGTTATATTTCTTATTAGAGTCGTAGAAGTTAGGTTATTTCCCTAATTAGTGTTAGGGTTATTATAGAAGTCAGTCTTTGTACTCTATATAAACCCTATGTGGTGTCAGTAATAAGACACAACAGTTTGCACCGTATTCTGATTTTCCAACACAAATGATGTGTATAACCCTTGGACTTGGTAAGAATTGTGTCTCCACCCACGAGACCTCTTCTTCTTTCTTCTCTTTGCCCCATACCATGTAATGAAATCTTAATGGACAAGGTATTTTTGACGGTGTGGCCTTGGCTTGGCAAAGAGAATCCGCAAAAGGATCCTTCTCTAAAAGTGTACCAAGGTCGGGTGGAAAGCTTGAGTAGTATGCGTATCTTGTGGAAGCTTCATCCACTTCGACCTTGTCCATTGGTTGAACTCCAATTGCGTCTTCAACCTCCTCTCCTTTTTGTGAAAAATCTTCCCCATGTTGAGTATCAAGCTCTTCCTCTTCTTCACTTCTCCTTCTTTCCTCACAACCGCATCAATTCTCCTTTCTTTAGTTGTCTCTCCTTAATGATTAAGAGCAATGGTGATTCTACAAGCAGGTTCTTTAATAGATGGATCTTCAAGTTCCACTTGCTTTTCCACCCTTGAGACACCTTCCTCTTCTATTGCATCCTCTTTCGCTTCATTCTTGACGTCAAAGAGGCACTCTTGATTGAGTCTCAAGCAAATTTGCTCAATAACTATTTCGTTCTCCTCTATCCTCTTGAGTATCACTTCTTGTTCTTTGAGGAAGTATTGAGTGGAAGGGTCGGGATTCCCCTTGATGAGAGATGTCCCTACGGTCCCCACCACTTGGATCCAACTTTCCTCTCGTCAAAAATCTATAACTCGGAGGAAGTTCAGGATCGCTAGCATCTAGGCTCTCCATTTAAATGTTGTAGCACTCACATGCTAACTCTCCAAAGCTCTTTGGTGTAGGTGGTGGTGAATAATGCAGTGCACTTCCACTCCCAACCATGAGGATTTCTAAATCGAGCTCCAAGAGGCTCTTTGGTTCCGAGGTTGGAGTGGAGTGAGTTGTCTCAAGGCCTTCTAAATATGTCGTGTACGCATTAAGTTGCTCAATGGCCATCTCCAACTCGGTCTTCACCATAGGTTGTGGAGGTGGTTTCTTCGTATGATGGTGGAGATGCTTGATAACTATGTAGGTACAGTTGATAGGCATGGAGAGGTGATTGTTCTTCGTACCCGGATCATTGGCTAGTACCACTACTAGAAGCTTCAAGATAACACCAATTCAGTCTTTGGTGATCTCCTCAGTTCTCATGCCACCCATATGGATCCATAGCTACACTTAAACATTACCTAAATTCACAAAAACAAAAACAACCTATGAAAGCACAAGTGTAAAAAGAAAAGAAAGGGAAAATTAAACAAACACTTAAGAAAAGATCACTAAAGGAACATAACAAAAGAAAGAAAATACGACATCACAAGCACAAAAGACAAAAATTGCAACAAAAAATTATGCTAACCAAACACAAAACACAACAAAACAACTCCAAACTTGGCACACAACAAATGATTAAAATGTAGTTTCCGACTTTTCCTAGTAACTTAAGAGTCCCCGACAACGACGCCAAAAACTCGATCGCTTGCGTGGTCGACCTTTAAAGTTGATGCACACTCCCTATTCAATCCTAACTAAGCCAAGTATAACCTAAATAGGGTTGTAGTAAAGTGGCCCGTTCGTATTACAAGGGATCCCTAAGTTTACTTTTACTTCGCTCAGAACTACTATCTAATCGGGTCGGAAGTTTGATGAAGGGTTTGGACTAATTTACCTACTCCTAAGGAAAAATAAACAACCAACCAAGTGGTCGAGAGAACGCTAAAGATGAGTGTGGTTATCCACACGCCTCCGAGTACGCCTCCCCTAAACCCATATATAGTCACCTCGATCTATGCTATCGTCTCTAGGGTATTAAGCTTATGTCTCATTTCCATTGACATTATCCACCGTCCACAATGAGGTTTTATCCCGAGTTCTATCTAGGAAGGCTAACCAACGGCAGGGGTTCGGTCGCCTCGACCACCATAGGTCCCTATTCAAACATCTATCACGATTTGCTTGATGGAGCATACTCGTCTAATCCTAGAACTCCATACCCAGCGTAGAAGCATAAAGTAGGCTAATAGAGAAGATTAGGGTGCCCTACCCCAAACACAATCAATGATAGAATAGCAATAGAATCAACTAGATAAACACATTAACACATACGCCATTCATACACAACCTATAAACTAGGGTTCATCTTCCCTAAACAGCCATTACAGATTCAAGTCATTAGAGGGAAGAAGAAAACACAAACTAGAACAGAGGAATGATGGAATCAAACTTATTCTCCTCGCTTGCACCTTCTCCTTGCTCCTTGGGTTGATTGGATCTTCAATGAATCTCTCTCAAGGTCAATCCCTCTCTAAAACACTCAAAGACCCTAATTTTCTCACTCTAAGGAAGCTCTTCCTTGAAAAGTGCAGTAAGAGGGCTATTTATAGAAAGCTGATGGCGGTCAAGGCCTCTAGGTGGTGACCCGATGATCACGGTTGTGACCTGGCCGTGACCAGCCTGAAACATCTTCGAATCTCCCGAAACGACGCGGTTTGTCCCGTCTTTAAGTTCCTAGATCGTGGCCTCCTTCATGAGATGATGTCCGCAATCTTTGTGTTCCGAGCACGATCTTTTTCTCGGTCAAAATGCACCATGACCGTGATTCGCGTGAGGAAACTCTCTGCCTTCTTCTTGGTCACCTGCTGGAGATCGTGGCCACAAATCACAGACATGATCACTGGACGCGATCATCGTCACGGCTTGGTCAAGGGCAGTGATTCGTGGCCATGACCAGTGCCTTTTCTCCCTTTCTTGCTCCTAAGATTCCCAATCGTGCTTGGATGAAATCCAATCGATTCCCGATCAATCCAAAATGAATATAAGACCTGGAATTTCATCTCAAACACTTGGAAGAGCATAAAATACGACAAAGTGGGGTCAATTCCCCTATGAAAACCTTCATATCAAGAATACCTATGCCAAAATGCATGTTTTGCAAATATGAATGAATATGAGCATAAATAACTTTATATGTGGCCTAGACATGTTGATTTAACACGCAAATGCCTTGGCAATAGGGGCTAAATAACACATATTTTAGGTGTTATCAGTATAGAAGATTGATCCAGCTTTTCCCCCTCATTTGTTGGTACATCGGGAAGCACAGAAATGAGTACGTCATCAAAGGTACAAGAATCTCCACTTCTATGAGCATTAACTATGTAATCTCTCAGGCGTAAGACTAGACCAAAGTTCGGCAATCAACCCAGAATAAAATTGAGCAGGTCGCTAAGTGACTCGCCTGTACTGTCACACTCGAAATTGGCCAAGTGTAACCACCTACTAATGCGTAGTATAGCGGGTTTAGCTTTAATTGTCAACCCGGGTCCTTGATGTGATGACTACTCTGTGAAATTCTTATTATTTAGCGGGTTTAGTATTAACTAAACTAACAAACACAAAGCAGCAAAAGTTGTCGTTCAAGTTTTAGAGAGGTCACCTAGATATGGTTCCCCCTATATTGCAGTTAAGTCAGGTTATAATTCACCAAGTCTAGATTCAATGACAGTTATATTGCGGAAGGTTCTTATTCAATCTGAATTCTCGACTAAAGGTCTCCATACCCTCTCAATCTGAATACCCGGTTGGCGACTAGCCTCCACCGGAATAACCAAACTGAGGCCCTAACGTGCAAAACCTCCTCTACTGGAATAACTCTAGTACCGAGCAGTGAATTGACTCTTCGACTAAAGTAATCAATTCATCACCTTCAATTAAGGGTGCTCTGTAACACCCCGACTTTGAGTTCAGGTTCGATCAGAATACGAGAACGGTTGAGTTAACGATACCGTACGAAGGGTTGCAACCGCGGATTATGAATAATAATAATAATAACTACTATATTATTAATATTATTATTTAAAATAAATATATATATATGGAAGGGAAGGAACTGCTCGGCCCCTGATTATTCCCCCAGCTGAAACCATCCTCCCGAAACCCTTGGCCGGTGAGGAAAGCAACCGCAGCAGCAACCGTGGGGAGCGAGCAGAAGTAAATTGTGGTAGCGACGGTGATGGCAGATTCCAAGAAATGGCGATCAACCGGGGAGCAGTAATACGAAGGTAATGGCTCGACTCTTTTCCTGGAATTCCGGTCGGTGATAATTGGAGGGAGTGGGGAATTGATGGAAAGTGGATTACTTAGTTACTCGGGACATGAGAATTTTAATTGGAAGGAAGGTTAGAGGATGAGCATAATTATTTAAAGGCCATTTTGGATCTACTCATTGGGTAGTTGCAAACCTTAAGCTAAGGTTATGAGACGAACTTAGTATTTTGCTTTTAGGTGGACTAGTCGAAGCTAATTGGATGGTGCTTTGTACGATTTTCTACGAGGAGCATTGATTGGTCAAACTGGGGACATCACAGTGTTTATAACTAGAGCGGGTTTGTGAAGGCAATTGAACGGCCTGTTATAATAGGAAAGTCTTATATATTAAAGTTAATCCATCAAGTTGATGATAAAATACATGGACGTTCCGGTGGGCATTATGCACTTGTTACACAACAACCCCTTAGAGGAAGGGCCAAGCAAGGGGTCAACGGGTAGGAGAAATGGAGGTTTGGGCTCTAGAGGGATTTGTTATGTGCTATACTTTCCTTTGTTTGTTTATTTGATGCATGTGACTGCGTGTGATTTATGCTTCCAGTTAAACATATTATAATGCGTGTTTTATTAATAAGTAAGTTGAAGTTTAAGAACACATTTTCTTTTAAGAGTTACTTCACCTTCAAGAAGGTGAAACCGTTTTAAGAGTTTTTAGTCACTAGCGCCAGTCCGTTGCCATTTGAGATTTTAAGATGAGCAGCAGTTATGCTCTTGAGACTTTTAAGATGAGCAGCAGTTATGCTCTTGAGAATCGTGGAAGAAGAGCCTTCCACGATAAGTTTAAGTTTAAGGAAAGCCTGGATGGGCTCTCATACGTATGAGTTGGACACCGGACTAGCTAATGAGGGATCCCCGTGTCAGTCAAGAATTTTTAAGTGGAGATTTGAGCTTTAAGAATACAGTTTTAAGAGTTAATATTTTTAATAGTGGAAGTACAAAACAACTTCCACTAAGGTAAGTAAAGTGATCAAGTTTTAATAAGATGTTAAACGTAAGGGCGTAGACTGACCCCATCTCACTCACCAGTTTGAAGAGCTAGAGGAGGAGCTAGAGGAGCAGTTAGTGAGCAGCGAGTTCGAGGGTAACCAGCTAGAGGAGGGCAGTATAAGTGTCACGGATGATGCTTAGTCTAGGATTTCAATAGCAACAACATTAGAGATTATTAATTATTTACATTTATGATTATGAGTATAGACTGGAGATCATTTTGAGATTTTAAGTATTGAGTTTGCCCATGTGTTAGGGCGTTGCTTTGAACTACAAGTGTGTGTTTTCAGTATTTTATTTATGAAAATATTTCCCGCTGCGATTAAAGATTTGAGTATTTTATTTATCAAGGGCATTTTAGTAAAAGAAGTACCCGGCCGGGTTAGGGTGTTACATGCTCTATCAAGCTAGGCAGATATTCTCTTTCTAGGTCAAAGTAGGAACTACAGGAATTTGATCAGGATTCATGCAATTCAGAAAATCATGCCTCAATTGAATATAATCAATGTCAAAGGATCATGTACTTGGGTTCCTACAACCAAACCTAACATACAAATCTAGGGTTCTTCAGGTGAGAGAGAGAGTTTACTCTAGAGAGGGAGAAGAGAAATTAGTTTCAGATATAGAAGTCATTCTGTGGAGGATGAAAATCGGCTTCTGGTTGTCAATTGGCACTTCTCCAAGCTTCAATTGAGTTCCAATGGCGTCGAAACTCGATATAGGTCACTTTGGAGACTTTATTCGTCGTATTCTCTCTCTAGGTTTCTACTTTCTTGCTCTAAAACTCGGTTGTCCCCATAAGGAACCTAGAATTATCTTCAAACAGCTCTCCTGCCCAAAACCTGGCACAATTACTCGGTCGGGTTTTAAGAAAACCGGCCAGGTAATGTCAAAACGGTGCGCAGCTTGACTGGGTAAAACTCGATCTTCAGAAGGAATTACCCGACCGGGTAATTGGGGGTCAAGGCCGGGGAAATGCCCTTGACGGTTTCCCTGATCTCCTCCTATTTTTCCCAGTCAGGTTTTGCAAAGACTAGACCAGATTTTTGGCCCTTGAACTCCTCCTTCCGTTTCCTTGGTGTTTTTTACCCGAATCTTGCTTCCAAGCCTTCCTTTCCGCTCCGGGTCCTGAAACATGACATAAAATCACACCCTAGCATGAAATCTAATTAAAACACGAGAATCAACTCTCAAACGGTTCAAGATTAGAGGGAAATAGCATGTACAAATAACGGTTTATCAAATCCCCCCACACTTAACCGTTTGCTTGTCCCCAAGCAAACCTGGCTCAAACCAATGCATCTCTCCAGAGCTCTCCAGCACCATGCAACCCCAATCGTCGGTAAAGGATTTCCTAGATTATTTAGCAAATTACGAGGTCAACCAGCTTTCTAAAACATTCCATATTTCTCTCAATGCGAGCACTAGACTCACACTAGGATCATGTGAAGCAGTGGAACTAGGACAGACATTCATGGACAAAGAGACTCACTTTTTGCAACCCCCTTTTTATTATTTGTTTCTTTTTCTTTTGTTTTTTCACATTTGTACTTTGCTGGGGTTCCAACTGAAGTTTTTATGCGCGGTCGACCCTTATTAGGTGAGCAAGAGCAATTTTTGTACATCTGTCACTTGCCAGAGTACTTCTTTTAACTCCTTTTACGCACTTCGTGTGGAGAGTCAATGAAAATAAGGGGTGTCGAAAGCTCTATCTGTGCCCTTAAAAACACATCCTCGAGTAGGTAGACCATTAAACGGGTGTAATTTTTACTTGTACTAGAGACGACTTAGCTTCACCCTGTAGGCCTACCCCACCAAGGATCACTAAAGTCTCTTCCAAAACCTGATTTTGTGCAATGAACGGTGGCACACACGTTGTGCTTACCCCATGTTTAAATTTTCAATTTTTCAAACATGGAGGACCAACTACTTTATCATTACACCCTTGAGCACCCTTATACGAAACATGAGTCGACACACAGCGAGAGAGAGTTATCGATATCACATGAATCAAAGGTCCTAATCCACTAGTTCACACAATCAACCGGCACAACAAAAAGAAAGATAGGAAAGATCTTATACTTAAGCATCCTCCATAGTTCTACAACTACCTCCCTAGGTTGCATAGTACTATAAATACTGTCAATTCAAAGCATACTGAGCAGGTCATTGCAAGGAACACGTACTTGGAGCCCTCAAATCAATGATTTGGACAGTGGACTAGGCGCAAAGCACATAAACAAAATAAGCAGTCAAATATAAACACCCCCACACTTAAGATCGACATTGCCCTCAATTGAGAAGAGGGGAAGAGAAGGGGAATGATGTTACCGGGAAAAGAAGACTATAGTGGGACTAGAAAATGAACCAGCCGGACGGGGAAAGGACTGGAAATGAAACCAGTCGCGCAAAGAACATGGGCTAGAGCAAAGACAAAACCACTCAACCACAAAGGCGTTAGGTAGAGTTGTCAGCCCAATGACATAATATCCAAAAGAAAAACAAAACAAAACACACGACAAATATGGATAAGGTCCAGCGAGTACAGCCTCTCGAGGCGGTTGAAGTCGACATAAAACACAGAGGACAAAGGGAAAGAAAGTGCAAATTGTGGTGGGGTTGCCTCAACACAAGCGCTTTCTTTAACGTCTTTAGCTAGACACAATCAGTGGATGCTCATAGCGGATTAAGAACAGGTGCCTCCAAGAGTGGATCCACATCGCTCTTGAAGTACAGCTTCAAATGGTGGCCATGCACACGACGATTGTGGCCACCAGCACAAGCCAACTCGAGCTGGCCATCCGGCAGGATGCACGCGAGCGAATACTCGGAAGGCCAGGGTGGTCGGGGTCCAGGATCTGGGACCATCTAGTAGTCTCCAGATTTCGTTTTGCTAAGCTTGGATGACTGCAACTTTGGCCCCCACTCCTCCTTGCGCAACTCTGTTAGTAACTTTGGGGCCGGGAGTGGTGGAGGAGGATGAGGTGGAGCAGCCTGCAAAATAGTAGACGTAGCAGGATACACGACAGAATCGTGCACCTGGTGAGAGACAACATATAAAGGCGAGGGAGAAGTCATGTTAGGAGCGGTGGAAAAATTTAGCTGCTCCTCACCATTCCTCAAAACTAAGGCCCCATCATGCACATTAAAGAGAGCCTTGGCGGTGGCCAGGAAAGGCCCTCCTAGTATCAGGGGCACTTCTGTGTCTTCATTGATATCCAAGACAACAAAATCCGCAGGATAATAGAAACTGTCAACCTGAACCAGGAGGTCTTCCATATACCTCTAGGATGAACTATTGATTGATCAGCTAGTTGGATACTCATCCTAGTTGCACTGTGTTCACCTAGGCCTAGTTTCTTGAATAATGTGTATGGTATAACATTGATGCTAGAGCCTAAGTCCGGCAATGACTTCTCTACATGCAATTTACCAATAGAGCACGAGATAGTAAAACTACCTGGGTTCCTCTATTTCTGCGGAAGCTTGTTCTCCAGAATGGTTGAGCCCTCCTTGCTGAGCTCCACCATGGATAGCTCGCTCAACTTCTTCTTCTTCTTCTTATTCTTCGAGAGAGAGAGAGAGAGAGAGAGAGAGAGAGAAGATCTTTCATGAACTTTGCATACTTGGGAATGTGAGATAGTGCCTCAAGAAAAGGCACTTGAACATTCAGCTTCTTAAGCATGGGCATGAAGTTCCCAAACTCTGCCTCAAGCTGGTCTTTGAGCATCATGGTGGGAAACGGGAGCTTCGGCTTATATTCAGCCACGACTGGCTGGGGCTTTGGGGCTCTAGCCTCCGGCTCCTTTTCCACCACTCCTCTTCCGGCTCCGGGGTGAGCTACATCACGTTCCTTGCATCCCGCGATAGTGCATCCTCGGTCATTGTTCCACTCCTCACCATGATGAAGTGCAACCTCTCCTTATGATTTCTTGGATTCGGGAGTGGTTGGTGATGCTCTAAAACACAACACCTAACAATGGCCAAGTGTAACCAATGAAAGGGACTGCAGTATAGTGGCACAAGTAATAAATATCGAATCCACGGGTCTCTAGAGTTACTATTACTCAGCTTCAGTTCATTATCTAGCAAACTAGATTAAGGATTGATTAACTAAACTACTCTACTAACTAAACTAAGTAAAACTACTAATTACAGTTTGGGAACTCACTTAGGTATGATTCCCCCTAGCTCCTCAATTAGGTCCAAGTTGTAATTCATTTTGGTTGATTTACTGTTGATTAAACTGCGGAAGATCCGACAGTAGCTTGGAATCTCTTAAGCTGACCAAGCCCTCTCAGTCTAACTATCCGGCAGACGACTAGTCTTCACCGGGATAGAAAGCTGAAGCAATAAGCACAGAACTCCACTACTGGAATTGGATTCCAGTACAAAGCAGTAAACTGGCTAACTCTCGTATAGCCAATCTCCTACTACCGAATGATGAGACTCTAGCAACCTAATCAGATTCTATCTATCTCAGATTGCAGCAGGAATCAGGAAAAGTTGATCAGACTTCAATTGACTCAATAAACATGCATCATTCGATTATAATCAAACAATAAAGCATCCAAAACTTCATACAAGAAAGATCCTAACTCATGGAACTAGGGTTCCTCAAAACCTAAGTGAAGGGAAGTTACTCCATAGAGAAGAGAGAGACTGCAGAAATCTGATCTAGATCTTCAATCTCCATCTCCAAGCTTGATTCCCGAGCTTCAATGGCGAAGAAATCCTCCAAAATAGCTCCAAGAATGTTCCCAAGTCGCTCTCTCTCTCTAGGGTTCGTCCCTTGGGTGTTTGGGATCCAAAACCCAGCTCTCCCTCTCCTTTTGCTCGAATTTGGGTTAAAAACAGCCATTCCCGACTCGCACGGCCAGGGTGCACGGCCGTGCACATCACCATTCTGGCCGTGCACCTCAAAACGCGGCGTATCAATTAGTTGAACCTCAGCCAACTCGCACGGCCAGAATTGTATGTTGCACGGCCGTGCGTGGCCACGCACAATCCCGTGCGTGCCCACGCACAATCCCGCACGGCCAAACTGATCACTTGCACGGCCGTGCGTGGCCACGCTGGTCTGCCCGTGCAGCTTGCTCAGCCTCTGTTTAATGCTTCGTTTCTCCCTCGTCCGGACTCCGAATCAATCGCCGTTTGATCCCAGACGCTCGTAGTCTCGTCTTCTTTCGTTTCATCACAAGCTTGCACGCTTCTTTGTCCATAAAGTGAGGTAGAAATCCATTCTTCTTCAGGTCATGCCCGAGTTTCTTCTCTTGAATCGTCAATTGATCTCTGATTGACTTGAAACTTGCGCCTATGCTTCACTTTATGTGCTAGGACCTGAAATGGGACAAAGGAACACAACCTAGCATAAAATAGGCCAAAGACGCAATAATTCAAGCTCAAACAATCAAGAAACAAAGGGGAAAACATGTGCAAATACCGAGTCATCAAATCCCCCCACACTTAACTGTTTGCTTGTCCCCAAGCAAACCTAACTCAAACCAATGCAACTCTCCAGACCTCTATAGCAACAAACAACCCAGATCGTAGGTAGAGGACTTCCTAGATCATTTAGCAGCTTACGAGGTCAACCGACGCACAAGTCATCTCATAACTTCTTCGGCGAGTCGGCATCATGGCAAATAGTGAACAGAGGACAAATGAATTGTGGATGAGGAGATTCTCAAAAACAACAGATCATGGACTCACATTTTTCAAGGTGCTCTATTTTCTGCTTCTTGAAGATGGTTGAGACCCCTTTTTTTTGTTTTGCTTGTTTTCTGATATTTTTCTTTTCTTTTCTTTTTCAAGGGTCCCAACCTGCTCTTACCGGCCATGCCAGGAGCGGATGTCTCGAGCCTCGTGCGGGAAAGACATGTAAGGGGGCTGGAGGTAGTAGGTGGAAATTGGGAACGAATTCCCGTCTCCCCTTACACACTTTCGCCCTATTCGCACGGGAGACGTTATTTTGAAGCACATTTTCGAGCACCTGTTAAACTCAAAACATGATACAAGAGTCCATGACAGGTAGAGAATCCACAACACCACACAATTCAAGGGTCCTAAGATCACTAATTCACTCAATCAACCAACACAATATGAAGACGCAATGAGACTTCTTAAATGCATCAACATCCTCCATAGTGCTACACTACCTCCCTAGGTTGCATATTACTATAAAGACTGTCAATTCAAAGCATACTGAGCAGGCAATTGCAAGGAACACGTACTTGGAGCCCTCAAATTTCAAAATTTGGACAGTGGACTAGGCTCCAAGCACACAAACAACCAAACATTCACCCGCATACATAATCGAACACCCCCCCCCCCCCCCCCACACTTAAGCACGACATTGTCCTCAATGGAGGAAAGATAAGGCGGGTTGAACGAAGTTACCAGATCAAGGGTGAATGATGATGTACGGGTCAGGCAGTGCAGTCCAGGAAGAGAGAGTAATCAGAACACAAACACCACACAAAATCTCACAAAGGTTGAGTTATTGACTCTAAAATCAAATAACAAAACTGACTCAACCGAGGAGAAATAGAGAAAGAAATGCAAACCGACTGGTTGGGTTGCCTCCCAACAAGCGCTTCTTTCACGTCGTGAGCCGGACGATGGCTCCTAAGTTTCGGTCCATGCTAGAACCTCCTTGAAGTTGAGGTTCTCATCTATGAGGTGGAGTCTCAAGTCACAAGCAGGTGGTGTGGCAGGTGATGAAGGCTCGTGCACTTGATGCAGATGAAGTCTCCACCCTCGAGACCTCTTCTTCTCTTCTCTCGTCTCATTGCTCCAAACCAGATAAGACAGCATCGATTGGCCACCATCGCGTCCACCAAGAGGGACCGATGTCGATGTGGCCTTGGTCTGGCAAAGAGACACTGCAAATGGGTCCTTGCCAAGCAGTTTCTCAAAGTTTGGTGGGGATATTACTTGCAACTCATGGCCGGTGCATGCCTCTTCCACCTCAACTTCATCCTCAGCCTGGACGCCAATTGATTTTTCAACCCCCCTTTCTTCTTCATGTGGTATCACCCCTGAGAAAAGATCAAGAACTCCTTCTGCTTCACTTTTGTCATCCTCCACAACTTCTTTCTGCACCCTTTCTTGCTCTTCTTCTTCCAGCACGAATTGGAGAGCAAGTCTCCATGCAAGGTTCTCGATAAGTTCAGCTTGCATCTCCTCACTCGAGCCCAGCATGTCAGAGCGGAAATGGTGAAAGTTATGATCTACCACCAAAGGATACACTTGATCATGATTATCATGGGAGCTTTCTATGACAACTTCTGTATGCTCCTCAACATCCTCATGATTGCCTTTTTCTTCCTCCTCCTCTACTTGTATGGCAGCATAAAGGTTGTCTTGAGAAAACTGTGAACAAGCTTTCTCAATGACCTCTAGGTGCTTCTTTATGCTCCGGATGGTATCCTCTGTTTCACGGGGGAAGGAAAAGTCAGTTTGGGCAATGGCCTTGATATGAGGATCCATCTCGGGAAAAGATCTCTCAGGTACTCGAGCAATCTGCTCCACGAGAAGCCTCAATTCATAGTTTGGATCTGGCTGTGGAGTGTAGCATGGCTCTGCAGAATGGCCCGTGAAGGCCGCCATGGGTAACTCCAGATCCGATGGCCCTTCTTGTTGTGGGAGGAATTCTTCTTGATAAGGAGATTGTTCTTGATATGCCCAGGGGTCTGGTTGTTCTCCGTAGAAAGGGGGTTGGTACTGGAACCCGAATCCATAGTCTTCTCCTCCTTGATTGCTGTAGGGAGTAGCGGGGTAATACCACCCGGATGGTGGTGGATACCCCCAATGATTGGAGAAACCATTAGGATCCATGATTCAGATCTGCACCAACAAAAACAAAAACACCCAAGTGAAAAGCAAGGGTGGAAAAGAAAAGAAAAACGCTAAAGTAACAAACTTCTGCCTTTCCTAATACTCTAGAAAGTCCCCGGCAACGGCGCCAAAAACTTGATGCTCTAAAACACAACACCTAACAATGGCCAAGTGTAACCAATGAAAGGGACTGCAGTATAGTGGCACAAGTAATAAATATCGAATCCACGGGTCTCTAGAGTTACTATTACTCAGCTTCAGTTCATTATCTAGCAAACTAGATTAAGGATTGATTAACTAAACTACTCTACTAACTAAACTAAGTAAAACTACTAATTACAGTTTGGGAACTCACTTAGGTATGATTCCCCCTAACTCCTCAATTAGGTCCAAGTTGTAATTCATTTTGGTTGATTTACTGTTGATTAAACTGCGGAAGATCCGACAGTAGCTTGGAATCTCTTAAGCTGACCAAGCCCTCTCAGTCTAACTATCCGGCAGACGACTAGTCTTCACCGGGATAGAAAGCTGAAGCAATAAGCACAGAACTCCACTACTGGAATTGGATTCCAGTACAAAGCAGTAAACTGGCTAACTCTCGTATAGCCAATCTCCTACTACCGAATGATGAGACTCTAGCAACCTAATCAGATTCTATCTATCTCAGATTGCAGCAGGAATCAGGAAAAGTTGATCAGACTTCAATTGACTCAATAAACATGCATCATTCGATTATAATCAAACAATAAAGCATCCAAAACTTCATACAAGAAAGATCCTAACTCATGGAACTAGGGTTCCTCAAAACCTAAGTGAAGGGAAGTTACTCCATAGAGAAGAGAGAGACTGCAGAAATCTGATCTAGATCTTCAATCTCCATCTCCAAGCTTGATTCCCGAGCTTCAATGGCGAAGAAATCCTCCAAAATAGCTCCAAGAATGTTCCCAAGTCGCTCTCTCTCTCTAGGGTTCGTCCCTTGGGTGTTTGGGATCCAAAACCCAGCTCTCCCTCTCCTTTGGCTCGAATTTGGGTTAAAAACAGCCATTCCCGACTCGCACGGCCAGGGTGCACGGCCGTGCACATCACCATTCTGGCCGTGCACCTCAAAACGCGGCGTATCAATTAGTTGAACCTCAGCCAACTCGCACGGCCAGAATTGTATGTTGCACGGCCGTGCGTGGCCACGCACAATCCCGTGCGTGCCCACGCACAATCCCGCACGGCCAAACTGATCACTTGCACGGCCGTGCGTGGCCACGCTGGTCTGCCCGTGCAGCTTGCTCAGCCTCTGTTTAATGCTTCGTTTCTCCCTCGTCCGGACTCCGAATCAATCGCCGTTTGATCCCAGACGCTCGTAGTCTCGTCCTCTTTCGTTTCATCACAAGCTTGCACGCTTCTTTGTCCATAAAGTGAGGTAGAAATCCATTCTTCTTCAGGTCATGCCCGAGTTTCTTCTCTTGAATCGTCAATTGATCTCTGATTGACTTGAAACTTGCGCCTATGCTTCACTTTATGTGCTAGGACCTGAAATGGGACAAAGGAACACAACCTAGCATAAAATAGGCCAAAGACGCAATAATTCAAGCTCAAACAATCAAGAAACAAAGGGGAAAACATGTGCAAATACCGAGTCATCAGTTGGCTAGGAAGAGTCCCATCCAGTTGGAAGGCAAGGGCATCTGCCAGTTCTCCAATTTTTGTGTCCATATCCTACAGTAGTGCCTGCTGGTTCCTCTGACTAGCCCCAAGTTCACTAAATTTCCCGATAGTGAAATCCATAAACTGGTCCATCTTGGCAAACTTCTGAGTACTGGTACACACAAAGGTCGTCACCAAATCTCGCAACTCGGTTATCTGGTCACCCTATGTTGGTGCTCCTGTTCGTTGTTGTATCGGCCGCTGGTGTGGCTGAAAAGTCTGCCCCTATCTGGGCATAAATGCTAATTGTTGCTGGAATTGACCCGTTCGGGTATGATACTGTTGCCTCTACTGAAAACCACCAGCTGGTGTTGTGAATCCGGGAGGCTTGGAGGTGGTGTTATTGTTGTTGCCACTCTAATAGAAATTGGGATGCTAGTGCCACCCCTCACTATAGGTACCACTGTAGGGGTCTAGGCGCCAAGCATTGGCGATGAATTCCAACTACTCCTGGGTGTGGAGGACTCCCGCATAGCCTGACAATCCTCCACCAAATGGTTCAAACTCTCGCACCACTGGCACTGTGCCACAAGAGGTGCAGCCATGCCTCTGCCCTGGAATGAGACTGTTAGGCTGCTTCAATGTCTGAACCAGCTCTAGCACCTCTTGCTCAAGCCATGATCTGGCCTCCGTGGCATGCACACCTCTGTCTCGAGAGTTCCTACCTCTGGTGATCGGTCCCCACCCGGACATAAAGACTCAATTAATCTCTGACTCTCCGGAGATAGAGCACTATAGAAGTTCCCCATAGTGAATGCATCACTAAAACCGTGATGGGGACACTTCCATAACAGTCCCGAGTACCGTTCCCAGGCATCTCCCAATGACTCATCATCTTCTTGGCGGAAATGAGTGATCTCCCACTGAATTTCTGAGGTCTTGGAGGCCAGTTAATACATGTGCACAAACTTGTTGGCCAGATCGTCCCAAGAAGTGATGGACGATGGCGGCTGAGTCTATAGCCACCTCTTGGCATGCCTCACCAGAGAGTGGGGGAAGAGGTGAAGACGGATCGAGTCATCTGGCATGCCGTTTAGCTTGAACCCATGTCGTCCTTCTGCTCGGATTCACTGCTAATCTGTCCGTCAACCTGCTCTTCTGTCGTAGCCAGTCTCGCTCGTTGCACTCTCCTAAGCTGGATACAAGTGCGTTCTAGCTCCGGATCTAACGGTAGTAATGCTTCCGATTGGCTACGGGTCATGCATTACTTGCACATAGCTAAGCAAGCAAACCCGTGAAGGCAAAAGTGGGACAAAGCAATACAATCAATACGGAAAAGAAATGCTAAAGTAATAGAAATCACATTTCTTCCACAACCTAGCCGTCCCCAGCAACGGGGCCAAGAACTTGACTCGCCTGTACTGTCACACTAGAAAGTGGCCAAGTGTAACCACCTACTAATGCGTAGTATAGTGGGTTTAGCTTTAATTTACAACCCGGGTCCTAGATGTGATGACTACTGTGTGAAATTCTTATTGTCTAGTGGTTTAAGTGTTGTGAAGTACTAACTAAACTAACAAACACAAAGCACCAAAAGTTGTAGTTCAAGTTTGAGAGAGGTCACCCAAATATGGTTCCCCCTAGATTTAGGGGTGGGCATCGGTTCGGTTCGGTCAAAACCGAACTGAACAGGAGCATACCGAATCCTCTAACCATCCCAAAGGTGCAACCGAATTCGAACCGAAATATATTTCGGTTTGGTCAGATGGAACCGAAATATATCTCGGTTCAGGATCCCGACCAACCCGAACTTCTAGAGGAATCCTCTCCCCTGCTTCCCCACATCCCCTTCAATCTTTCGTCCCACTTCTTTCACCCTCTCTCTACTGCTCTCTCTATCTCCTAAACGAATCTCCATCCCCTTCTTTCACCCCTCCCTCTACTGCCCTGCTCTCTCTCCCTGCCTAACAAACTCTCTCCCAAACAAAAGTGTATCCCAAACAAAATTTGAATTTCATTTTCAGAGGAAAGAGAGAAAAGGGAAGTAGAGATCTCAAAGGTGCGGTTTTAGAGGGAGAACAAAGTGGGGAATGCTAGATCTATTTTGCGGAGGGGGCAGAGAATCAAAATAGCCAAGGCCGAAGCGATTCGAACTCTAGTTTCTCCGTTCTCGTCCTCCGACCTCAAGGACGGAGTCACCGCGATCCTGCCGCTGGTGGGTCTTCTGGGGAGTGGCGGATTTCATCGTTGGTGCGGCCTGCGACAAGGAGCTAGGCAGGGCTGGCTGCGGGCGGAGGAGGAGGCAAGCTGGCTGTAGGATGCGGGCTGCGGTGACAGCGGTTACATCGATCGTTGAATAGTCGAGAAGATGCAGGGGAATGTTGTTGTGAGGGTGGCGATTTTCCTTCGTCTCTCTTTCTTCTCGCCACTGTGGGTGCTGCTGGGAATGGAATAGCAGATAGGGTAGAGGGTGGGCTTAGGTTTGGGGAGGTATTAGGCTTCAGGAGATGAGTGGTTGTTGAGGGTGGGCTTGGAGAGTGGTCTGGGCTGGGAGAGGTAGAGTAGGTTCAGGTTTGTTCAGGTTTTCAGTTCGGGGGTTCGGAATACGGTTTCTGTTGGACTACCCTGGGTTCCGAAATCTGGTTATTCTGTTTCCTAATTTCGAACCGACTTCGGATAATTCAGGTTCGGTTTGGTCGAGACTCGATTCGGTCGGGTTCGGTTTGGGTTTACCGAACCGGATGCCCACCCCTACCTAGATTGCAATTAAGTCAGGTTCTTATTCAGTCAAAAGTTGTAGTTCAATGACAGTTATACTGTGGAAGGTTCTTATTCAGTATAAAGTTTCGACTAAAGGTCTCTAGACCCTCTTAACTTGATTACCCGACGGGCGACTAACCTCCATCGGAGTAAACAAACTGAGGCCCTAACGTGCAAAACCTCCTCTACTTGAGTAAATCCAGTACATAACAGTGAATTGAATCCTCGACTAAAGTAATCAATTCACCACCTTCAATTAAGGGTGCTCTATCAATCTAGGCAGATATTCTCTTTCTTGGTCAAAGCAGGAACTACAGGAATTTGATCAAGATTCATGCAATTCAGAAAATCATGCCTCAGTTGAATATAATCAATGTCAAAGGATCATGTACTTGGGTTCATACAACCAAACCTAACATACAAATCTAGGGTTCTTCATACCCAAGCGAGAGAGAGTTTACTCCATAGAGTGAGAAGAGAAATCAGTTGCAGATGGAGAAGTCATTCTGTGGAGGATGAAAATCGGCTTCTGGTTGTCAATCGGCACCTCTCCAAGCTTCAATCGAGCTCCAATGGCGTTGAAACTCGATCTAGGTCACTTTTGAGACTTTGTTCGTCACTTTCTCTCTCATAGGTTTCTGCTTTCTTTCTCTAAAACTCGACTCTCCCCATAAAGAACCAGAATGGCCTTCAAACAGCTCTCTTTGCCGAAACCCGGTCCAATTACCTGGTCGAGTTTTAAGAGAACCGGTCGGGTAATGTCAAAACGGTGTGCAGCTTGACTGGGTAAAACCCGGTCTTCAAAAGGAATTACCCGGCCGGGTAATTGGGGGTCAAGGCCGAGGAAATGCCGTAGATGGTTTCCCTGATCTCTAGCCATTTTCCGTGGTCGGGTTTTGCAAAGACCAAACCGAGTTTTTGGCCCTTGAACTCCTCCTTTCATTTCTTTGGTGTTTTTGACCCGAATCTCGCTTTCAAGACTTCCTTTCCGCTCCAGGTCCTGAACCATGACATAAAAGTACACCCTAGCATGAAATCGGCTTAAAACACGAGAATAAAATCTCAAACGATTCAAGATTAGTGGGAAATAACAATGTTAAATAATGGTTTATCACTAAGCCGATGATAGATGATAAGCTTATTGGATGGTCACCCCCTTCTGCTGGTTGGATCAAACTGAACACAGACAGGCGACTCAAGAGTTGCTTCAAATCCAAACATAACCCAGTAAGAACACTTGCAAACAAAAATATGATAAAGACTCATTTAATTTTTCAAGGAAAAATCCATATCCAACCTAATGGATTCAATAATACTTTGTGAATCATATTTTTGGGTGACTTATAAAGAAACGAAAAGTCATAATTTTGTGAAATTCTAGATGCTTGGTGTGTCCTTTCCATTCCTTGAGCTCCAAAATGGTACTATGTGTAGACACCACATTTTGTCCGGAGCAACTATCCTACTCAAAATTCGGAAGAATATTCCATTTAAAATTAAAAAAGAAAACCCAAGTGAAAGTTTAGATAAGGTTGGTTGAGATTAGCGGTGGCGAATCAATAAATACCAACGATTTCCAAGTCTTTCTTTCTATTCATTTCGAATATTTGTACTAGGTAGGATTAGCAGTAGCTAATGGCTACCAAATTCGCTTTATTTAGAATAGCAATAGTATGCCGTCACGACTTATACCGGTATTATTGTTAACGATTGGTGATATAGGTCTGAAATTGGTTGAATGGGGTATTGGTCACGATTCATAACTAAGAATTATTTACTTAGAAGTTGGGATATTGGTCACGATTGTAGTTAACGAATTGGTTTGAAATAATCAATTGAATGATTGAGTAATACATACAATGATCATCTAATTCTAAAGGCAAGGACATAAATAAACAAATGTGTAATTACAAATTACAATCTGTGACATTTAAGATACACCTTGTAATTATACAAAAAAAAAATAATAAATAAATAAATAAAAATAAAAAAAATTCTGCTTTTGGTGGCACCAATCAGAATTAGAGGCTTAGCTTTTTGAGGCTATTTGGGCCTCCTTAGGTCATCATTTTGGGCCAGACCAGAGACCTGCAAAGAAAAAAAGAAGTGTTAGAAGGGCATCCCAAAACAAAAACCCACAATCCAGGTCCATATCTCAGCCCAATTAACTCTGGTCAACCCGGGTCAACTCGGGTCGACCGGGTTAGCTCTGGCCGACCCGGTCAACCAAACCCATCATCCTTATCTTATCTACAAGAACAGCAGAACCGCCGAACAGCAGAGTAGTAGAGTAGTAGGGTAGCAGAAATTACTGCCATCTCAAAAAGAGGAATTCGGCCACCTCCTCCAAAGAACCAACACCAAATTGCCAACACAAAAGTTGGTTCAGACAACCACCTCAAGAGCAAAGGAGGAGCAGCCAGCACACAATAATGAACAGTAAAAAGTGATCATATATAAGGGGGTTTTCTTACCCCAAACAGAGGCAGGGGAGAATTTTGGGAGAAAGAGCAGAGGAAAAAGAACGAAAGCACTAAAAAGACAGACAGGGCATTAAACACAAAAGGGCAGACAAGAAACACTAAAGGGCAGACAAGAAGCACTAAGAAGACAACAAGAGGCCATCGCCATCAAACACCAAACGACAAAGAAGACAGGTTGGTGTTTCCTCATCTCAGCAATCGCACAAGCATATATTCATCCATACATCCATGTAGAGATGGAAACTCAACCATGATTATATAATGATGTCCTTATTTTATAATCGATAGATGTATGAAATAGTCCTTCATAAAATTCGACGGTTTTGATGTGTATTGTCTTTGTGCTCAGTTTCAAATCAAAGTAGCTTTGAGAAATTTTGACTGTGATAATTGTCTGTCTCTTTGCTCCGTTCATATTTCATTACATGCTATGTTAGGCAGCTTCTTAGCTATCACTAGCGTGCCATGAATCCTATTGGATCGTTTCAAGTTTTTCTAGCGAGCATAATTCATTTTAAGTTGCTAGCTAAACTTAGTTCTCTAATCAGCTAGGTTAGTCCACCAGCTCTTTCACACACAAATAACATTAGCAACCCAAAGCGTAGTAAAGATGATCTAACAATCCATTCAAAACACAAAAGAATTCAAAACAGACCCTTGGGAGAGTATTTTAAAATACCTCTTTTTGTGTTTAAGGGCACCCCTCTTTCGACCCAATTACCAACTTTTTGGTAATTACAAACTTCTCTTTTTTAGTTGTTATATTTTCGCACGCCTAACACCATAAAAGCCCTGATGCTATTGAAAATTTCAGATTTTACCAACTCATACCAGTTTTTTAATCAATCATATAACCAAATCCCAATTTAGAAGAAAGCTTCCCACCAATGTGGTGGTCATAAGCAGTGGCTTTGACCTCATATTATGCTAGGATCATTATAGACACTAGAATCTAATAAAGCAAGATTTCGTTTTCAACAAATCCAAAACCAAATATTAAAGCCGAATGAGCCCAACAGGGGTACGAACCAAAACCCTGTTTTCTTAACACCACAGGAATTAATAGATAAAATCCTAGCCACAATAACCAATCCATTAGTCATAAGTTAGGAAGAGTATCACCTATTGGTCTCTTTAAATCGTAGGGATCTGTAAAAAAAAGAAGAACCCTAGATCAGAAATCCAAAAATAATGTTAATAAAATTACCCAGAATAGCGAAAATAGAAAATAATAATAACCTACCCAAAACCAGACCCTCGCCGTCGGCTCTGGCGCTGGCCGCGCCGCCGGCGACCCCATTTCCGTCTCTCCTCTCGGCGAGAACCAAAAAAAACAACACAAAAATTACTATCACAACCAAAAAATCACCTGTGTGACGTCGTCACACCACCGCCGGTCTTCGCCCTCCTTCACCCCTCGTCCAACACCAAGAACCCAAACAAAAATCAAGATTAAAATCACGTCTTATGTAAAAAAATTAGATCTAAGCGTGCATGTTTAAGAGAAACTCACCGAGAGAGTAGGAGGAGGTAGATCGAAAAAAATCCCCTCGGTTTGGGACGTTTTCTCCAGAAATGAAAAAACAGAAAATCAGTAAATTTGGAACAAAAATATAAAAAAACAGAAAATAAAAAAGGGTCATGCATGTCACGGCTTCACCTAGATCGAGAGTCTTCTGGTAATTTTCGAGTGACCGACGGCGGTATCCCCGCCTGTTGCTGCTGTAGTTGGCGGCGAGACCCGATGCTCGTCCTCTTCCGCTCGCGCAAATAAAAAACAAAAAAACATCAGAAACCTTTCGATTTTCACAAAAAAAAAAACGAAAAAATACAACATGCAAGGATAGTATCTTACTCAAATCGATTTTCTTTTTAATCCGGTGAGCGGGGTCGTTTCTCGCGTTCATCAAGTCGAGAGGGAGAGAGCCGAGAGAGGAGAGCGGCGGCGGTTTTGAGCGAGGCTAGGGTTGGTTTCTCTGACCGAGATGAGGGACGAGAGAAGAGGTGGCGGTTTCGATTTGGGGGCTAGGGTTTCGGGCGGCTAGGTTTCTCTGGAGAAGATGAGGACGAGAGGGAGAAAGGCTAGGTTGTTTTTTTCTCTGGGAGCGAAGAAGAGAGGAGAAGAATCGAGAAGGAAAAATGAGAGGGAGATGAGAGAGAGGGCGGCCGCCGCTTAGGGTTAGAGCAGATTAGGGTTTTGCTAAGAGAAGGTTATATACCCTATTATTTGAAATGGCAAAAATGCCCTTAGGGTTTCCTCAAATATTACCCCTCCCTACCACCGTGTTTTCGTTCATTTACCAAGATACCCTTCTTCATTTCAGTTCCAAAACGAAAAAACACCAAAATTAAGGCTCTTACCGAGTTTCGAACTCGTGTTGTGTGGCACGCACGTGAATTAATAGCGACAGTCATACCAGTTGGGCTGCCGGCCCATCGTGTGTTAAATTAACCATCCCGCTTAAGTTTATTTGTTTATAGTTCTTAATACGAAATGGCAAATGCGGATTAAGTTTATCTCGTTACTTTTCCAATACGAGTCAAGCCTCTCCCTAATAACTTAAATTATTATATTCTCTTTTCATAATTTCATAGTAATCAAATTAAATTTTATTAACATAAATTATAATACGAAAATCACGATCAGTGGAACGTGATGAAAATGTCACAATTAAACTATCAAAGTTCAAACGAACTACGTGGACTTTGATCCCGTCTAACGGGTACGTAGGCAACCGATAAGGTTCGAGTCCAACTAATCAACTAACTTTATCTTTAAATTTTTACGTCAGTGGGCGTATAATTAATTACAACTAATACGATAAGATCATTAAATGGTCCAGTGGGACCCCTAAAATTACAAAATTATTACTAAAATACACCCAACTCGCATAAAAACTTATCGACTTAAGTAGTACCGATTTAGGGCGTTGTGGGGGTGTTGCTTAACTTCCCCACACGTAACCGTACTCCCGAACCCAGAACTTCATTTTCGCAGACCATATCTCGGTTCTGACCCTAAGGTTAGAGCCGATCCTAAGAGTGTTCGATCCACTCCAAGTAAGATCGATGGCGACTCCCAAAAATGCCGACGCGACGACGTCGGACCCCCCGGACGGGACGGCTGCGACAGTTGGCGACTCCGCTGGGGACTTCGAGAGTCGAGCTACATAATTAAGTTCGATAAGTTTTATATTTTCCTATTAAATGTTGGGTGTTTACTTTCTTATTTGCGCAATTATATTTTCGCAATTTAATTCTGCATGCATGCATAAAAGCTCTATGCCCGAGCTATCCCTTTAGAAAATTGAAAGGAGTACCGTGACCTCCACAGTAGTGGTAGTCACGCAAAACTTTCTAACCAAGTTGAACTCGGATCCGAGGATGATCTCGAGGTATCCAGTCAGTCTGAAAAGGCTACGGCAGGATACAACTTGGGAGCCAATTCCCTAGCAATCCCTCTGCCAGCATATAGCAAGCTTAGAAGCCACCTTTAACCGTCCAAAACATTTCCTAAGCCACCCTTAACCATGTTGTTACGCTGCCCAAACACACCTAGGTGATACCTAAAATAGGCAGTCATTACTTTTTGTATTTGTACATGTATATGTCGCGTATATATTTCCTACTGCGGTGATAAATGTTTCGGATATTCCGTATTTTAAATGTGTATGGCTATACTATACTTTGTGTATATTCTCATAAAAAGTAAATATTTTGGTTATTCTCTATTATTTGTCTTCATTTGCTTGCATAATAAAAAAACTTATGTTTTGAAAATGACTAAAAATGATGTAATAATAATATTAATAATAACAATAATAAGTTGAATCGAACATATTTTCATGCATCACTATCATATGCATTTCCATATCGCGCAAAATTAAAACTTGAGCCATTTACATATGATGATTAGATGGAAGGCACCTTTATAGCCCAGGAAGTGGTCGCTCGTTCCGCCACCAACAGACTTGCTCCTGTCTGGATTGATCAGAACTTAGTCCGCAACCTGAGGGATGTGCCATCTGAAATAGTTCAGGACATCGTTTCGAGGGGCCTGAGGAGAAATGATGATGTATTTATCGAAAGGGCAAGAAATCTACTACTACACAAGTATGGCAGCCACAATCTCCCCATCAAACACCTCGAGTGGACACCAGACCTCATGTGCCTGAACGTATTCTATATACCTCTCGAAGAGTACCCAGACATGTCAAAAATTGTGTACTGCCTCCTGAGACGCATGATTCGTGTATGTACTATAGGAATCATAATGCACAAACCAGTTTTGAAGAACTGTATTCACGAATGGGAAACATTCCCCGATAAAGTAACTCTCTTGGGAAAATGGCTTCGACAGTTCTTATCACTACGCCGATGGGCGATCTTCCTTGATGAAAATCATGATGACTATCTTTTCCTCACCTTTCATGTGGAAAGGGAAATAATGATCGTGGATAACGGATACGTGGTGGTGGAAAAACCGTCTGCAAAGTTCGAGCAGTGTTTTATAGAGAATCCCACTTTGGAACCAATAAAAATGGCTACAACATGGAAAAGCATGAAAGATAGACTCTGCATGCGCAACAACTTATCACCAAATGACGTGCCAGTAGCATTAAGGTCCGCCAGGAACTACCACACTGACGGAAGAATCAAAGAGGCGTGTTTCCCACCGTTCATGAAGGAGAAATATTTCTTGAAAGAAGCCAAGTACAATATGAAGCAGGCAGCAAAAGTGAGAACTTACATAGACGAATGCTCTAAAATACCAGAAGATATAGACCCCGAGGAACCAGAGTCCTCGCGTATGTTAGAGTGAAGACCGAAGGCCCTAGTAACTGTCGACCATTAGGAATAGGTCGACTATTTTGACATATTTTGTTCAGACTCCCTATCCAAAAAAAAAAAAAAAAAAAAAAAAAAAAAAACGGAAGGACAAGGAGTTGCTCAGGGTATGGCAACCAGTTGGGTAGCCGTTTTTGCTTAGTACAAATGTAACCCTGAATGATGAAATAAAGGGCTTGGTGTTTTGCGTCTAATGTCTATGTGGATGGCTTAACTTTAACTGTGCGCGATAATCATATCATTGCACGCATGCATTCACACCTATTCTTTTATTTCGATGTTCCTAACACGTCATCTCATTGATAGGTTTTGCCACGAAATAACATCCTTGCTACAGGACTTTATATGTACAACATGGCGGGAATATCACCCATTATCGAAGAAGAAGAGATGGTAATGTTCGAGTCAATGAAGCGATATAGGGACGGAGGTGATCGTCTACCGAGGGGCACAGTGATTGATTTGCTACCCATGGGGCCAGTCAGGATTCTTGATAACAGAATCCAATCACTCAAGCAGATGTGGGGAACTTTCACAGAACATGAGCAGAAGGTGTTCACTCGCACTTATGGAAAAATACCTGATCTGTTATATGTCCCATTCCCGGCGAACATGATCCAAGAAATGCTCAACTATTGGGATCCGTTCTATCATTGCTTTTCCATAAATGACAATGATTTCTCCCCCCTTATGGAAGAGTACAAATCTATCCTCCAAATAGATCCCAAGAAGCCGTATAAGATCTACGTCCATAAGCCCTATCTCAAAGCGAAGAATGTATTATCCCAGATTCTAGATACAAAAAGTACAAAGATAGAACATTTAATAGGATCTGATGGTGAGATCGAGTACATTCACGTCGACACACTCATATCTCAGATAAATATCGGACCGAAAAATGAGAAAGATTTGAAGATATTCGCACTGGTACTATATGGATTAATCCTATACCCTCGAATGCCAGACCACATTGACAACTCTGCCATGAAAGTGTTTGAGCAAGATACACATGATGTCAACCCAATATTCTCTATTCTGTCTGAAACATTTGCTGCTTTGGGAAGATGTAGAGAAAATCGTGGGGGCATCCTACTTGGTTGCGCCCCATTACTAGTGGTCTGGATTTTTGGACATCTTAAACCCTCTCCGAGGAAAGGGATCCCGATAATTAGATACTCATTCGTCTTCGACGAAAGGAGATGCTCAGTTAGAGAGTTTGCCTCTGGGGACTTAATATATATGTCAGCATCTGAAGAGCATTGGAAAAATTATTTCGCCACACTCGGGAGTGAAGATATCCAATGGAAAGCCCCGTGGATGTACGAGGGAAGTGTATTGTATAGCTGCGGGTCCGACCCATGGGTACCTCTGCTAGGTCCCGAGGGATGCGTGGCATACGCACCTAATATGTTCAGGAGGCAAGTGGGTTGCATGCAGTTTGTGCCAGCAACCGAAGGGATGGGTTGGTTTAGTTACCGGTATTTCAATCCTGATTCAAAGGCTAAAAGTGAGCGGGTACTACCATGTTGGAAAAATCCGAGACTAATCAATCGAAGTTTGAGCATTGCAATGATGAAAGATGATCAAGACCTCCACAATTTCCTGGCTCCTGAATACGCACCATGGTATCAGGGGCGAGGAAAAGCAGTCACTGTAGACAGGAAAGGCAAGAGGAAAATGGATTTTGAACCCAGATTGCCACCGGCGATACATCATCAAGCAGGATCTTTGGCTAAAGATATGGCTCTAAACCGACTACAACGAGAAAATGATGAGATGCGGGCATACGCAAGAGGGAATTTCACCCAGATAAAGAGACTTGAAGAAGCAAATTATATCCTGAACCAAAGGGTTATTCAGTTGGAAGGTCTTAGCCATGAGCAGAAGTCTACAATCAACGAACACCAAAGCGCAAATTGGGCAATGCAAGAGAGATTAGAGCATCTGGAAGAATGGGGACTACGAACGGAGCATCTTATCAGTAAGCAAAAGAAGGAAGCTATCAAATATTATGAAGAAATTAGCCGATTAACTACTGAAAAAGAGGCTATCGAGAAGGAAAATGCGGACTGGAAGATTACAGCACAAACACTGGAAAACAACAGGCTGAATGAAGAACGGAAAGTTAACCGCCTCATGGAAGTCGTTAGAGGAGCTACTAGAAGAGCATATGAATTGTCCAATGAAGCTGAGGCGGCTAGACTACGTCTGGTACAAATGGAGAATCCGGATCCCGACCTTCGAACCTATCTCGAAAACCTGCAACAAGAGCTGATGTATTATGGAAATTTTCACTAATCATATTATAATACTTTATAATATGGTAATGTAAGGTAGCAGGGGAATAAACAATGTACTTTGGGTTGTTTTTGTAATCATGGTCTCTTGTGAAATATGTACGAGGCCATGTAGTAAGCATATAGCGCCTTGAAGCGCACATAAATTGTAATGGTAGCCCCAGCTACTGTAAATATAAAGTTTGGAAGCAGAGGTGTTATCTCATTGGCAAATCCTAGAATTGCATTCAAGCACTAACAAAAACATCACATCATGCATTCACCTCATATAGCATAAGCATGACATCATATCACTCCGCATCGACTAATTATAAACTATTCCACGAGAACACAGGAACCAGAGCACCGGGTTTTCTTTAAAATTGATCGTCCGCCAGGGAAGAGTCAAGACTTTACATACTTAACGAGATCTAAGGCCGAGTTTGTCATGGAAACTTTTCAGAAGAAGCTGAATGACATCGAAGGAAAGATAACTGGATTTGATGAAAAGCTGGTTGGGTTTGATGAAATGAAAGATCAGCTGAACATGATAGTAAAAATGCTGTCTGCAAAAGGAAAGGAAATAGTATCCAACGATGAGGAAGTACATTCTGAAGATGATGTTCCTCCAAAAGGGGAAGGTTCGGGCCCCAAAGTCATCATCGTGCATGACAAAAACAATGCGGGATCGCCTGAACACGACCAAGAGAGAGAGAAAATAGAAGGCGTTGAAAATGACATACTATTGAAAGAAAAATGGGAATACCTGGACGAAAGAGTGAGAGCCATCGAAGGAGTAGAATCATATGGTTCTACTGATGCCACGCAATTATGCCTCGTACCAGACGTGATAATTCCCCCAAAATTCAAAATTCCAGAGTTTGAAAAATATGACGGCACCACGTGCCCTAGAAACCACCTAATTATGTATTGTAATAAAATGGCCAACCACGTCCGAGACGACAAGCTTATGATACATTGTTTTCAAAACAGCCTAACTGGGCCAGCCGCAAGGTGGTACATGCAGCTCGAAAGGTCAAAAGTCAAAAGATGGCAAGATCTTGCTGATGCATTCATGAAACACTATAAGCATAATCAAGATTTGGCCCCAGATAGGGAAGATCTACGCGCCATGGAAAAGAAAGAGCAGGAGTCCTTCCGAGAGTATGCCCAAAGGTGGCGAGGAAGAGCTGCAGATGTTCAGCCCCCTTTATCTGAGAAAGAAATGATCTCTACTTTCTTTGAAACCCTGAAGCCTCCGTATTACAATAACATGGTCGGAATCACTACAACAAATTTTGCTGATATGTTAGTGATTGGTGAACGAATTGAGAAGGGAATCAAACTAGGGAAAATGGAAAGCCCAGAAGCTTCACGGAAGGCGAACCACATCAGAAAGAAGGAAGTGGAGGTCAATTCAGCCCAGGGAGAGTCTTCAAAAATAGGGAGATGGAACAGTCGACCTCAACCCAACCAAATTCGTCCATACATAAATAATGCTACAGTTGTTACTCAACGCCCGAATTATGCTACTCAGCCACTAAACCAGAATCGACCACAAGCACCACCCCAAGCAAACAACAGAGATCAGAACGTCACTCGAATGTATGGAAAAACTTTTCAAATCGATCCTATTCCCATCACATATACTGAACTCTTTCCTCAGTTAATCCAAAGTCATCTAATTGCCCCCATACCATCTGAGCCCCTGCAACCACCTTACCCTAATTGGTATAAGCCGGATCAACGTTGTGCCTACCATTCGGGGGTCCCAGGGCACTCAACTGAAGATTGCAGAATACTGAAAGTTAAGGTACAACAGTTGATAAAAGTTGGTTGGCTAAAATTCGAAGAACAGCCCAACAGACCGAATGTTAACAATAATCCATTGCCTAATCATGGGGGGCAGGGAGTAAATGACATCGAAGAATTTGAACAATACGAAGACAGGGTAAGTGTGGCAGAAATAAAGACACCTTTGGAGTGCATCTATAAAATACTATCCCACAACAATTACCTAGAGGACCCTGATGAAGAGGTACCCGTCATAAATCTGGAAGATACATGTCTTTATCATGCGGGAGTTAAGGGGCATTCTATCCAGCATTGCGATCCATTCAAAATAAAGTTACAACAACTCATGGATGCGAAAGTGATACTAATTCGAACTAGAGGCAAAGTCATGAGGGACGTAAATATGATGTCCTCGCTAACTGACGAACCCCAAAAGCAGGAAAGGTTCATTTGCTACCAAGCACGACAGGATGAGCCTAGCCCTCCATCCTCAAAAGTGGTCCCTCTGGTCATAAAAACCCCAAAACCGTTCAAATATGAAAATTCAAAAGCAGTACCATGGATGTACAACTGTCAGGCAGATCAGAACACCTTTACTCGCCAAAGTGAAGTGACAAACATAACCGGGATAGGCGGTATGACTAGAACAGGCAGGTATTATACCCCGGATGACGTTGAAAAGCGTAGGATTGAGGAATTGGCAAAAAGGCAAGAAATAAAGCAGGGAAAGCAAAAACTCCCCGAGTTCACGAACCCACAGCTCAATGAGGAAGAGGAGAGGGCACCGATCATGGAAGGTCCAAAAGAGTACCAAAAACAAGTTTCTGATGAGGATGCATGTGAATTCCTAAAACTGATTAAGCAAAGTGAGTTCAAGGTGGTAGAGCAGTTGAACCGCACGCCTGCACGAATTTCTCTTCTATCCCTAATCCTCACTTCTGAACCTCATCGTCAAGCTCTAATGAAAGTACTGAATCAAGCTCACGTATGCCATAATGTATCAGTAGAAAAGGTAGACAATATCGTCGGAGCTGTCCTGACTAGCGGAAAGATCTCGTTTGACGAAGATGAAATCCCCACAGAGGGAACAGGTCACACCAAAGCCCTGCACATTTCGCTAAAATGCAAAGGCCATATGATAGCTCGTGCGCTTATCGATAACGGGTCAGCTCTAAATGTAATACCCAAATCAACCCTCAATAAACTCCCGGTGGATGAATCATACATCAAGCCGAGCTTTGTAGTAGTTCGGGCATTCGATGGTACTAAACGCAAGGTAATCGGCGAAGTCGAGCTTCCAATCCAGATAGGACCAAGCATCTTCAACATCTCGTTCCAGGTGATGGACATTACTCCCACATACAGCCTCCTACTGGGTCGACCATGGATACATTCGGCAGGAGCAGTGCCATCATCGCTCCACCAGAAAGTTAAATTCATCATTGACAAGAAGTTAGTGGAAGTCTACGGGGAAGATGATATAATGATAACGAAAGCACCAGATGCACCATATATCGAAGCTACAGAGGAAGCTCTTGAAAGTGCATTTCAGTCGCTAGAAATTGAAGACGTCGCATACGTCAACAAGGAAAATAAGACGCGAAACCCAAAACCATCTGTAGCCTCCATCATGGCTGCCAAACAAATGATTAAGGGAATTGACAAGTCAATGTGGAACACCCTAATCAGGCCGCCAATGAACATCAAGGAAAATAAAAATCGTTGCGGTTTGGGGTACTCGCCAAGTATGTTGGATATGAAAAGAATCCAAGAGGAGAAACGAAACAAGAGGTTGGTTCGCTTAAAAGGGGACAATTTTGAACACGAGAAGATCAAGATACCCCACATAAGTCAAACCTTCATAAGTGGAGGAACGATCAATAGTAAGACTCTCGATGTCGTCGAGGCAAACATAGACCTAGAGGACCATATGATGTTAACTGTTTTCAGTGATTTGTCGATCAACATGGCTGGGGGGAATAACACTGAATCGTTCGAGTTTGTCCACCTGATGCGTCCAGATGAAGAGCTGTGCAATTGGAAGTTTGAAGACATGCCTATACCAGACGCAATGTAATGTCGTGGGCACGAGAAATCGAGAGTATCGTATAATAATGAATAAAATGTAGTCGAGAAGACTAGTTAAGCTTTTGTTAAGACTGTAGTGGGAAATAAAGCGCACTTATAGCACCTTCCTTTGTTTTCAAATAAACATATGCATTTGATTTCCAATCGTTCATGACATGGATTTCTATCCCTTCCTTATTCCACGTTATTTTCCTTTCCTTTTTGCCTTTATATCTTTTGCTTCAGGATATGTGAGCAATGGGAGGATACTCGAGATCTTCATGATTTGACAATCAACTTTGACTTACCTATTAATCAAATGGAGTCGGATGAGGAAGAAGAGGAATCTTCAGACTGGGATTGGGTGCTTGAGCGGGAAGAGCCAGCATTACAACCGTATGGTGAAGCAATCAGAGTGGTAAACATAGGGACGGAAGAAGATCAGAAGGAAGTGAAAATTGGGGAAAGTTTAAGTGAAGACGCACAAGAAAGGCTTGTAGACCTGCTAAAGGAATATCAAGACGTGTTTGCTTGGTCTTACAAAGACATGCCCGGTTTAGACGAAAAAATAGTAATGCATCACTTGCCTTTGAAACAAGATAGCAAACCCATCAAGCAGAAATTGAGAAGAATGAAAGCAGAATGGTTGTTGAAGGTCAAGGAAGAAGTTCAAAAACAATACAATGCTGGTTTCTTACGAGTAGCCATATATCCTGAATGGGTCTCAAATATTGTCCCAGTCCCTAAAAAGAATGGAAAGATCCGAGTATGCGTAGATTATAGGGACCTAAATCGTGCGAGCCCAAAAGATGATTTCCCATTACCTCATATTGATGTTCTTATCGACAATACGGCTGGTCATCACACATTCTCCTTCATGGACGGTTTTTCAGGATATAACCAAATCAAAATGTGCCCAGAGGACATGGAAAAAACGACTTTCATCACATTATGGGGAACGTTTTGTTACATTGTAATGCCTTTCGGGCTGAAGAACGCAGGAGCTACTTACCAAAGGGCAATGGTCACGTTGTTTCATGACATGATGCATAAAGAAATAGAAGTCTATGTGGATGACATGATAGCCAAATCTAGACCAGGAGAAGATCACGTGGAAATCCTACGAAAGCTTTTCAAAAGATTGCGTAAATATCAATTACGATTGAATCCCGAAAAATGTACTTTTGGGGTCACATCGGGAAAGTTGCTAGGGTTTCTAGTAAGTCAGAAAGGGATAGAAGTCGATCCAGACAAAGTCAAAGCAATAGTTGAAATGCCGCCGCCCAAGACCCAGAAAGAAGTAAGAGGATTCCTCGGACGCTTGAACTATATCAGTAGATTCATTTCACAATTGACCTCCACATGTGAACCCCTTTTCAAACTACTCAAGAAAAACCAACCATGTGAGTGGGACGAAGATTGCCAAAATGCGTTTAGCAAAATTAAAGAATACCTTCTAAATCCACCGGTCCTGGCACCCCCTACACCAAAGAAACCCCTAACACTGTACTTATCTGTATTCGAAAATTCTATGGGGGCAATGCTGGCACAACAAGAACAAGGAAAGAAAGAACATGCGATCTACTACATCAGTAAAAAGTTCAATGACTGTGAACGTAGGTATACGGCCTTAGAAAAGACGTGTGGTGCCTTAGCTTGGGCAGCAAAAAGGTTAAGGCAATATATGTTGTATCACACAACTCATTTGGTATCCCAAATGGACCCCATCAAATACATATTCGAAAAACCCGCACTGACTGGACGCCTCGCCAGATGGCAAGTCCTCTTAGCAGAATACGACATTGTTTATGTGGCAAGAAAAGCAATTAAAGGGAGCGTCGTTGCCGACCATTTGGCAGAGCATGCTATTATGTATCCCGAATCCATGATTATGAATTTCCCAGATGAAAATATAATGACAACAGAGGAGGAAAAAGAAAACCTACCACATGGAGGTTGGATCATGAAGTTTGACGGGGCTTCTAATGCTCTAGGACAAGGAGTGGGGGCCGTCTTTATGTCCCCGGAAGGTGAGGTACTACCAATTACAGCTAAACTCTGCTTTGCATGCACAAACAATGTGGCAGAATACGAAGCATGTATCTTCGGCATACGAGCAGCCCTGGGAATGGGGATAAAAAGGTTGAAGGTGTATGGGGATTCTGCACTAGTAATCTTCCAAATAAGAGGTGAATGGGAGACTCGAGACTCAAAGCTCATCCCATACCAGAAGCTCATCAAAGAAATGATATTGCAATTTGAGGAAGTAACGTTTGAACATGTATCACGGGTGGAAAACCAAGTCGCAGATGCACTGGCTACCCTCGCATCGATGTACAAAATGGAAGAAATGGGTGAAATACCATGTATTAAAATCGAGAAACGAGATGCTCCCGCATACCTTATGAATATTGAAAGGGAACCAGATGACAAACCATGGTATTATGACATCCTAATCTACATCAAAGAAAAAGAATACCCACCAGGGGCATCCGGAAACGACAAAAGGACTATTCGCAGATTGGCCTATGGGTTCTATTTGAGCGGATCGACCTTGTACAAAAGAAACCACGACTCAACGCTGTTAAGATGTGTAGATGCAAAGGAGGCCTCAAGGATAATTGAAGAAATACATGAAGGTATATGTGGTACACATGCAAGTGGTCACGTCATGGCTCGGAAAATATTAAGGATGGGGTATTACTGGACTAAAATGGAGGGAGACTGCGTCAACTATGTTCGGAAATGCCACAAGTGCCAAGTGTATGCGGATGAAATTCATACTCCCCCTGTCCCTCTCCATGTCATGTCATCGCCTTGGCCTTTTGCCGTCTGGGGAATAGACGTTATCGGATTAATCGAACCCAAAGCATCAAATGGTCATCGATTCATCTTAGTAGCAATAGATTACTTCACCAAATGGGTAGAGGCGGCCTCATACGCGAACATAACCAGAAGTGTGGTGGTAAAATTTATTAAGAAAGAAATCATCTGTCGTTATGGATTGCCAGAGAGGTTGATCACCGACAATGCGAAAAACTTAAACAACAAAATGATGGATGAACTCTGCGAGCAGTTCAAGATCAAACACCATAATTCTGTACCATATCGTCCCAAGATGAATGGTGCTGTCGAAGCTGCAAACAAGAACATTAAGAAAATCATCCAGAAGATGGTGATCACGTATAAGGATTGGCATGAAATGCTACCATTTGCTCTGCACGGGTATAGAACAACAGTGAGGACATCAACGGGTGCAACACCTTTCTCTCTGGTCTATGGGATGGAAGCAGTATTGCCTATTGAAGTAGAGATACCATCCTTAAGGGTATTAAAAGAAGCAGAACTCGAAGATGCCGAATGGGTCAATGCCAGGTATGACCAATTAAACCTGATTGAGGAAAAAAGGCTAGGAGCCATCCATCATGGTCATCTCTATCAAAGACGATTGATCAGAGCATTTGAGGAAAAAGTAAAGCCGAGACAATTTCGTGAAGGAGAGCTGGTCTTGAAGAAAATTATGCTCCGACAAGGGGATCCAAGAGGGAAATGGACCCCTAACTATGAAGGTCCCTATGTGGTAAAAAGAGCCTTCTCAGGAGGAGCGCTCATATTAACAAACATGGACGGAGACGAGTTACCATATCCGGTCAACACCGACTCAGTAAAGAAATACTATGCATAAGGATGAGGCAATGCTCGGTCGACTCCATGAAAATAATGGGACGAGTGCAGGGTGGACTGTCAAATCATGAATCTCTTTGATGTATCTCGTAGTTGCTATGTATCTTTCTTCTACCTCAGAAATAAAATTCCGCTAGAATTTGCCTCAATCTTGCACATGTTCTCCTTTACTTACCATTCCATCCTACTTGCAACCGATTGTCGCCTCTTATACCATCTAATTACAAATATGATCTTATGATAAACCCCTAGTGGCCATACAGTCGCGTAAACCAACTACAGTCTTAGCAAAAAGCAGAAGCAATTCACGACTAGCACACAATCGAAGGGAACAATAACAATTTCAAAACAATTTAACCAAAATATCCATAACTAAAGTGGATTCGTTTTGTTATTTCCACTCCTCCCTTGGCCTAACCCCGTACGCTCATAGTTCACAAATGAAGGGAAAAATCCAATAATCGTTACAGTTTTGAGAAGCCAACCCGGGATTCCCCGCCGCAGTTATGAGTGACGTGGGCATGCAAAGGAAATTTATTCGAGACCACTCGAAAGAAATTGGTGGGGTCACAAATATTCAGCAGACCCGATAGAAGATTGGATACGACATTTTCATGTGGAACCTTTTTCGGGACTCAAAAGGAGGTTCAGCAACTTTACAAGGCGAACATCGAAATGAAGGTTGACTCGTTCACTAACAACTGAAAATTAAAGGCGGCAACACTATCAGTACACTTGCCATCCTACTTCGAACAAGGCCTAGGATCGATTAAGTTGAGAGCAATGACATATCTCTCGAAGGGCGACCAATTTGTAGAAATTAGAAGAAATATAATAAAAGAAACTAATTCGCTTTTACGTTTGCAGCAAGCATTCATCATACAACATATTGTGTCACGTACTCATAAAGGTTGTCACAAGGTGGCACACCAGTCGAGTAAACGTCCACATAAGGGAATCCTCCCTCTCCATTTACGCATTTTCATCATGACATTACATCATGCCATATCACGCCACATTTTTCACATCTATCTAGCAATATGATAAAAAAGCAATACATATCAATGTTAAGCCTATCGGATACTTACGAAGTCCTTTAGGCCGTGTGACTACTCGTTATCGATATTTGTACCAAACCAGCTAGTTGACTATCAAAGCTATTATATGTCGCAATGTGAATAAACCAGTACTCTATATCGCTATACCACAAAGGGAAACCAAAATTTCAATACCTCACGGGAGCTGAGGAGCACCCCTACCAAATCAATACCTCACGGGAGCTGAGGAGCGCCCCTACTATTTAATACCTCACGGGAGCTGAGGAGCACCCCTACTGAATCAATACCTCACGAGAGCTGAGGAGCACCCCTACCAAATCAATACCTCACGGGAGCTGAGGAGCGCCCCTACTATTTAATACCTCACGGGAGCTGAAGAGCGCCCCTACTATTTAATACCTCACGGGAGCTGAGGAGCACCCCTACCAAATCAATACCTCACGGGAGCTGAGGAGCATCCCTATCAAACTAATACCTCACAGGAGCTGGCGAGCCCCTCTATCAGTCAACAACGCACGGGAGCTGACGAGCGCCCCTACTATTTAATACCTCACGGGAGCTGAGCAGCACCCCTACCAAATCAATACCTCACGGGAGCTGAGGAGCACCCCTACTATTTAATACCTCACGGGAGCTGAGGAGCGCCCCAACCAATCAAAACCTCACAGGAGCTGGCGAGCCCCTCTATCATTCAATAACGCATAAGAGATAACAAGCGCCCCTACCAGTAAATATCTAACTGGAGCTGGCAAGCGTTAAATAAATGTAGCAGAAGATGATTGATAGGCATCAGAGGAAACTGACGACGCTGTCGAGCATAAAAGAAATACAATAAAGTGAATATTAGAAAATTACTCGCGTTGGCGAACGCTATATAAAAACGTAAATTTTCCATCAGCAGCAAAGATGATCAAAGAAACAGAAGTTCTCGTTATCGGAAATCTTATACAAACGCACTAAATCATTCGCTATCCTAACATCATCCTCAAAACATATCCTATTTCAAGGACCCTAACACAACCATCATGATACTTTTAGAAAATGTGGTGTCCTCATGAGCACTTTGTATAACTCTTTATACAAAGAGATATACAAAGGGGGGCAACTGTAGACACCACATTTTGTCCGGAGCAACTATCCTACTCAAAATTCGGAAGAATATTCCATTTAAAATTAAAAAAGAAAACCCAAGTGAAAGTTTAGATAAGGTTGGTTGAGATTAGCGGTGGCGAATCAATAAATACCAACGATTTCCAAGTCTTTCTTTCTATTCATTTCGAATATTTGTACTAGGTAGGATTAGCAGTAGCTAATGGCTACCAAATTCGCTTTATTTAGAATAGCAATAGTATGCCGTCACGACTTATACCGGTATTATTGTTAACGATTGGTGATATAGGTCTGAAATTGGTTGAATGGGGTATTGGTCACGATTCATAACTAAGAATTATTTACTTAGAAGTTGGGATATTGGTCACGATTGTAGTTAACGAATTGGTTTGAAATAATCAATTGAATGATTGAGTAATACATACAATGATCATCTAATTCTAAAGGCAAGGACATAAATAAACAAATGTGTAATTACAAATTACAATCTGTGACATTTAAGATACACCTTGTAATTATACAAAAAAAAAATAATAAATAAATAAATAAAAATAAAAAAAATTCTGCTTTTGGTGGCACCAATCAGAATTAGAGGCTTAGCTTTTTGAGGCTATTTGGGCCTCCTTAGGTCATCATTTTGGGCCAGACCAGAGACCTGCAAAGAAAAAAAGAAGTGTTAGAAGGGCATCCCAAAACAAAAACCCACAATCCAGGTCCATATCTCAGCCCAATTAACTCTGGTCAACCCGGGTCAACTCGGGTCGACCGGGTTAGCTCTGGCCGACCCGGTCAACCAAACCCATCATCCTTATCTTATCTACAAGAACAGCAGAACCGCCGAACAGCAGAGTAGTAGAGTAGTAGGGTAGCAGAAATTACTGCCATCTCAAAAAGAGGAATTCGGCCACCTCCTCCAAAGAACCAACACCAAATTGCCAACACAAAAGTTGGTTCAGACAACCACCTCAAGAGCAAAGGAGGAGCAGCCAGCACACAATAATGAACAGTAAAAAGTGATCATATATAAGGGGGTTTTCTTACCCCAAACAGAGGCAGGGGAGAATTTTGGGAGAAAGAGCAGAGGAAAAAGAACGAAAGCACTAAAAAGACAGACAGGGCATTAAACACAAAAGGGCAGACAAGAAACACTAAAGGGCAGACAAGAAGCACTAAGAAGACAACAAGAGGCCATCGCCATCAAACACCAAACGACAAAGAAGACAGGTTGGTGTTTCCTCATCTCAGCAATCGCACAAGCATATATTCATCCATACATCCATGTAGAGATGGAAACTCAACCATGATTATATAATGATGTCCTTATTTTATAATCGATAGATGTATGAAATAGTCCTTCATAAAATTCGACGGTTTTGATGTGTATTGTCTTTGTGCTCAGTTTCAAATCAAAGTAGCTTTGAGAAATTTTGACTGTGATAATTGTCTGTCTCTTTGCTCCGTTCATATTTCATTACATGCTATGTTAGGCAGCTTCTTAGCTATCACTAGCGTGCCATGAATCCTATTGGATCGTTTCAAGTTTTTCTAGCGAGCATAATTCATTTTAAGTTGCTAGCTAAACTTAGTTCTCTAATCAGCTAGGTTAGTCCACCAGCTCTTTCACACACAAATAACATTAGCAACCCAAAGCGTAGTAAAGATGATCTAACAATCCATTCAAAACACAAAAGAATTCAAAACAGACCCTTGGGAGAGTATTTTAAAATACCTCTTTTTGTGTTTAAGGGCACCCCTCTTTCGACCCAATTACCAACTTTTTGGTAATTACAAACTTCTCTTTTTTAGTTGTTATATTTTCGCACGCCTAACACCATAAAAGCCCTGATGCTATTGAAAATTTCAGATTTTACCAACTCATACCAGTTTTTTAATCAATCATATAACCAAATCCCAATTTAGAAGAAAGCTTCCCACCAATGTGGTGGTCATAAGCAGTGGCTTTGACCTCATATTATGCTAGGATCATTATAGACACTAGAATCTAATAAAGCAAGATTTCGTTTTCAACAAATCCAAAACCAAATATTAAAGCCGAATGAGCCCAACAGGGGTACGAACCAAAACCCTGTTTTCTTAACACCACAGGAATTAATAGATAAAATCCTAGCCACAATAACCAATCCATTAGTCATAAGTTAGGAAGAGTATCACCTATTGGTCTCTTTAAATCGTAGGGATCTGTAAAAAAAAGAAGAACCCTAGATCAGAAATCCAAAAATAATGTTAATAAAATTACCCAGAATAGCGAAAATAGAAAATAATAATAACCTACCCAAAACCAGACCCTCGCCGTCGGCTCTGGCGCTGGCCGCGCCGCCGGCGACCCCATTTCCGTCTCTCCTCTCGGCGAGAACCAAAAAAAACAACACAAAAATTACTATCACAACCAAAAAATCACCTGTGTGACGTCGTCACACCACCGCCGGTCTTCGCCCTCCTTCACCCCTCGTCCAACACCAAGAACCCAAACAAAAATCAAGATTAAAATCACGTCTTATGTAAAAAAATTAGATCTAAGCGTGCATGTTTAAGAGAAACTCACCGAGAGAGTAGGAGGAGGTAGATCGAAAAAAATCCCCTCGGTTTGGGACGTTTTCTCCAGAAATGAAAAAACAGAAAATCAGTAAATTTGGAACAAAAATATAAAAAAACAGAAAATAAAAAAGGGTCATGCATGTCACGGCTTCACCTAGATCGAGAGTCTTCTGGTAATTTTCGAGTGACCGACGGCGGTATCCCCGCCTGTTGCTGCTGTAGTTGGCGGCGAGACCCGATGCTCGTCTCCTCTTCCGCTCGCGCAAATAAAAAACAAAAAAACATCAGAAACCTTTCGATTTTCACAAAAAAAAAAACGAAAAAATACAACATGCAAGGATAGTATCTTACTCAAATCGATTTTCTTTTTAATCCGGTGAGCGGGGTCGTTTCTCGCGTTCATCAAGTCGAGAGGGAGAGAGCCGAGAGAGGAGAGCGGCGGCGGTTTTGAGCGAGGCTAGGGTTGGTTTCTCTGACCGAGATGAGGGACGAGAGAAGAGGCGGCGGTTTCGATTTGGGGGCTAGGGTTTCGGGCGGCTAGGTTTCTCTGGAGAAGATGAGGACGAGAGGGAGAAAGGCTAGGTTGTTTTTTTCTCTGGGAGCGAAGAAGAGAGGAGAAGAATCGAGAAGGAAAAATGAGAGGGAGATGAGAGAGAGGGCGGCCGCCGCTTAGGGTTAGAGCAGATTAGGGTTTTGCTAAGAGAAGGTTATATACCCTATTATTTGAAATGGCAAAAATGCCCTTAGGGTTTCCTCAATATTACCCCTCCCTACCACCGTGTTTTCGTTCATTTACCAAGATACCCTTCTTCATTTCAGTTCCAAAACGAAAAAACACCAAAATTAAGGCTCTTACCGAGTTTCGAACTCGTGTTGTGTGGCACGCACGTTAATTAATAGCGGCAGTCATACCAGTTGGGCTGCCGGCCCATCGTGTGTTAAATTAACCATCCCGCTTAAGTTTATTTGTTTATAGTTCTTAATACGAAATGGCAAATGCGGATTAAGTTTATCTCGTTACTTTTCCAATACGAGTCAAGCCTCTCCCTAATAACTTAAATTATTATATTCTCTTTTCATAATTTCATAGTAATCAAATTAAATTTTATTAACATAAATTATAATACGAAAATCACGATCAGTGGAACGTGATGAAAATGTCACAATTAAACTATCAAAGTTCAAACGAACTACGTGGACTTTGATCCCGTCTAACGGGTACGTAGGCAACCGATAAGGTTCGAGTCCAACTAATCAACTAACTTTATCTTTAAATTTTTACGTCAGTGGGCGTATAATTAATTACAACTAATACGATAAGATCATTAAATGGTCCAGTGGGACCCCTAAAATTACAAAATTATTACTAAAATACACCCAACTCGCATAAAAACTTATCGACTTAAGTAGTACCGATTTAGGGCGTTGTGGGGGTGTTGCTTGACTTCCCCACACGTAACCGTACTCCCGAACCCAGAACTTCATTTTCGCAGACCATATCTCGGTTCTGACCCTAAGGTTAGAGCCGATCCTAAGAGTGTTCGATCCACTCCAAGTAAGATCGATGGCGACTCCCAAAAATGCCGACGCGACGACGTCGGACCCCCCGGACGGGACGGCTGCGACACTATGTTTATGGAACTCATTGGTTCTTTGGATGTCATTTTTGGTGTTTATCTTATTATTTTTCTAGTGTTATGCTTTTTGGTGTTGCACAGGTGATCGCTCAGATGTCAATGCAAAGGATTCGACTCATGCTTGGAAGGTGCCATCTTGTGGAAGTTCACTTGTACACGTTAATCTCTCCAACGTGTTTCATTACATCTTGCACCATGTAGGGACAAAATGCCCGAGCAAGGGACCGGGACCAGAACCAGGCAGGGGTGACGATCCATACCAATTCGGTTAGAGAGGACCAGTTCAAACTGGTCCAAACCAACATGACCAGACAATGACCTCAGAGGTGTAGGAAGCTGGAAGGTCGGATGCGAGGGAGCTGACTTGGTCTATCCTCTTATGAATTCTCCCAAAGGTGCGGCTACTATTACGGGAGGGAGTTGAAGATAGGGCAAGGCTTGATGATTGAACTTGGATGGCATGATGGGTCTTCATGGGAAGAATTGGATGATTGGGAGTTCCTAGACCCGTAAAAGATGGAGAGAGAGCACGAGCACAATCAGGGTCATAGGTGTAGTCTGGACATTGGCAGGTATGGTGGTTATGACCGCACTTTTGATGGAGATGATGATTTGATTTTTATGGCCAAACCTCTGGCCATTGAGTTTTGAAATTTTAATTGTCAAGTGGAAGTTGAAATATGGTTGTATGCATCATATCAACGGTTTAAGAACCATTTAACTAGATAAGAAATGAAGGCGCACATGGCATCCTTCTACCTAGTGGGAGATGCCCTCTACTGGTGGGAATAGATGCAGAGTTCATATGTAGATGCCGAAATGGTGATCACATGACCTAGGTTCCAGAGGAACACAGGTTCCAGTTTGGTAGTGCAAAAGGATGGAAGCCAAAGTAACTGACATACTGATACATACCAGGATGCAGGCTGAGTTTCTAAAGTTGGGGAGTAGGGATATCAGAGGAAACTTCGGTTGGCTTGTGCATGGCCAGCGTGAGGCCAGAATTAGTTTTAGCTACAAAGGTGTTTGGCCTAACTCTCTACGAGTTACCTTTAGACTTGCAAGTAGAAAGAAGGAACAAGTTATCTGTCGGAGCAACACTAGTCGCTTTCAGAAGACGACCAGTGGATCAAGTGGAGGAGCAGGCACTGACGGAGTAGTCGTGACCCCTGTTGCACCCGTCACGCTAGCGGCGGCTCGACCCGGACCTTGTCAAACCGCGGAAAATGGAGTAGAAGAGCTGTGTAGGACGTTGTTTCAACTGCAACGATAGGTATATAGTGGGTCATCAGTGTGCCTATAGCCACCTGATTTTGCTCGTGGGAAGCTAGAATGATGAAGCAAAGTAGCATCCCACAGAGGATGGCTAGGCAGACTAGGACAAAGTTGACCTAACCTTGAGGGTAAGGTTGCTTCTAAGGAGGTTTCTATCGATTATCGAATTCGGATATTATTTATTTTTTATGGTATTTTGTATATTATTTGGATTTTTTAGATTATTTTGGGGGATTTTGAACGTAGCATTTCTTCAATAAGGGTTAATTTGGGGTAGCTGTTACGGATTATGTTGTTTATGTATTCTCCAAACATAAACAACATTAGAAAGCTTAATCAGAATTATCGAATTCTCGAATCTCTCTCTCCCCTTTCGGCAGAACTGATCTCCATTCCCTGAATTCTCTACAACACAGCCCTAGGCCGAATTCTTCTTTCCTTCTTCCCTAAGTCTCTTCCTCTAACCCCTAATCCTTCCCTCATATCTCCCCAAAATTCCTAATTCTTATATTAATTCCCAATTCTATGACCGGAGTTCTGAGACCCTAGATCCGAGTTTTCATCAAAGAATTTTTGCAACAACTCTGAAGGTAACTATGCTCATTGGGGGTAACTATTAATTCCCAATTCTATGACCCGAGTTCTGAGACCCTAGATTCGAGTTTTCATCAAAGAATTTTTTCAACAACTCTGAAGGTAACTATGTTCATTGGGGGGGGGGGGGTAATACAAGGATTAGTGACCTCTAAAGATTTCACATTGATATTCATGTTACGGTAAAATTCGCGCGAGTCTAGACCCAAAACAAACAATATCTTGGTCGGAAAAAATTCGAGCAGAAAATGCATAGACTTTTTTCGTAAGGAAAAAAGTATAGGCTGAAAAGAAAAAATTATACTGCATATAAGGAAAAGATTAGGGTGCTAACATATTTTTGTTAGCCTGATGCTAACAAGAGTTCCAACGATTAGAAATATTTCGTTTATATGAATTTAATTTAAATGAGTTTGTCACAATTAATTAGGGGAAGACCACTTAGGTGCACGCTGGTCATTAATTAAAAACTGGAGGGAAACTCATGTGTGTTAATTTGGAAAGAGTGCATTAATTGGGGAAGGGGTGGGGAACCAACAAACACATACCACGCACACTAGAAACAATACCACAAACTTTGGAAAGGATCCCACAACCTCGCCACACCACAAACTCATAAAGTAAACCACAAGTCCCATGAAGCACACCACAAGTAAGCATAAAAAAATTCTCACAAAGCACACCACAAGTTTATTAAAGCATACCTCAAGTTCTATAAAGCACACCACAAGTTTCTTAAATCACACCATAATATTGGACCTATTTGTAAATTTTTAAAAGTTCACATATATCAATATGTAAGGGGGAAAATTAGGTACTAACACGTAAGTTTTCATCAATTTTTTAGGACTTATATGTAAAAAAAACTTTAGGTGCTAAATATTAAAAATATATTATATTTAGGTACCAAATTCTAATTTATATGTGAACCCCCATGAAAAAAACATAGAATATGAAGGGGAGAAGGAGAAGCATACCACAAATTTCAAAAAACATACCACAAGTTTATTAAAAAATACCAAAAATTAAACAAAGCATACCACCAGTGATAAGGGGGTAAAGGGAAGAAGAATAATATCACAAGTTTATCAAACCATACTACAAGTTTATCAATGCATACCACAAGGGGGGAAGGAGAAGCATATCACAAGTTCATTAAAACATACTACGAATTTATCAAAGCGTACCACAAGTAAGAAGGGGGGAGGGTAAGCATACCACATGTTTATAAAAGCAAATCACAAATTCATTAAAGCATAACATAAGTTTATCAAAAAAGCATACAATAATATTGGACATATTTGTAATTTTTAAAAATTAGGTATCAAACTTTTTCATCAATATTTCCAGAACTTAAGGCACGAAATATTAAGATCTATTAATTTTAGATAATTTTGTAATTTTTACATAAAATTCCAATGAAACTACTTATGAAAGAGGTTGATAAAGAGAGATAATTACTATAACATCATTATAATAAATTTGTTAGCATGGTGTCAACACCCTTACCTTGTCTCCGACGATCTTTAAGGTACTCTAAAATATTATGTGCATCCAAATAAGATTTGCGAGGGGAGTGGATGCATATAATAGGAGCCGAACAACCAAATGGAGAAATAATCTTGCAATAATTATTTTTTATGGTTTCACAATGCTCTACTTTCACAATTCTTGGATATCATTGTCTCTTTCATCCAATGATCCTCTTTTTCCCTTTCAAGAATTTTTGTTTTTAGTGATTTCCCCTGAACTCTCTCTCCTTTCATCTAATTTTTTTTATTTTTAGTGGCTTCCTCTAAAGCCCCACTTTCCTCAGGCTCCCATTCCCGGCTTGAATCTCTCATCCTCGTTAAGCTCTAAGCAGAGAAACATTTTTTATTACTGGGAATTCCAAATTTCCAAACATATTTGAATCTCTCTATTCTGCTACAATTTACACCGGAGAAAGGGGGGAAAACGGAATAGAGAGACGGCCGACGGATCCCAGAGTCTGAGCATGGAGCTTCCTGATTTGGAGCAAAGGCTGATGATCCACATAATCGGGCAAGACGAAGCAGTCAAAGCAGTGAGCCGAGTAGCCCGCCGCTCCCGCACCGGTGTAAGAAACCCAAGCCGTCCCCTTGCGAGCTTCCTGTTTGCCGGTCCATCCTCCGTCGGAAAAGCAAAGCTCGCCAACGCATTAGCAATCGAATTCTATGGATCCAGTCATTACTCCGTAATTCGATTCGACATGGGCGACTACGATCGGAAGCACTTGGTCTCCCACTTGACCGACTCGATCATCCGAAAACCCCGCTCCGTAATCCTCTTCCACGGAATTGAAAATGCCCACCGCGACGTCGGCCACGCCCTCCTCCGAATCGTCGACGACGGAACCCTCACCAACCAGAAGGGGCAGAGAGGAGATTTCAGGAACGCCATCATCGTCATGACCTTCGACATTGTGCAGCCCGAAGTGATTCGGACGTTTCGCACCGGCAACGACGTGCAACGGAGCATCTCGCAATTTCTGAGTGGCATCCTCGGGGCCCAGATATCCAGCCGAATTGATGAGGTCTTGTTGTTCAATGAGGTGACGAGGGAACACGTGGAGCAAATTGTGGAGGTTATGGTGAGGGAATTCACGGGAAGGGTTAGGGGGCGGAAGTGCATTGAAGTTGAAGTGACGAGTGGAATGAAGCGCAGGGTGGTGGAAGAAGGGTACGACCCTAGTTGTGGAGCGAAGCCATTGAAGAGCGCGTTTACACGACTGGTGGAAGATCCACTGGCGGATGCCATTTTGGATGGCAGGATCGTGAGAGGGGGCAGACATGTTACTCTTGACTACCAAAACCACCCGATTGTTGTATCAGATTCAAGTAGCGTGTAATAGGTATTAATTCTCTTGTTTTGTTGGCCTGGGTAAATCGTTTCACTTATTTGTCATTTTGGACGACTCCGCCTTTCTACTTTAATTTGTTTCATCCAAACAAAAGGATCCACCTTTCTACTTTGTTTTATCAAAAAAGGAGATGGGAAAATGCCCACAAAAGGCTTTTAAGCATACAGCCCAGAGGCAGAGCACACCATAAAAGAAACTCAACCTTAGCTACAAAGAAGAAACCACATGCCAAAACGGTTGCTGGGCTGCTACTACTGGGAAACAAACTTCATAAGCTACATAAGGTACTCTTGAAGTTTGTGGACCTACAGATCAAATCACAGCCTGCGGCTTACATCTTTCTCACCAAAAGCTAACCGAGCTTGTACAGCAAAAACCACTTCGTTTTTACTTGGACATGACACGGCAACAAGCAATGGAATGAAAAACATAAAAAAAATTTAACACAGGGCAAGTATTGAACCCAGACCAGCTGACTAGACGAAGAAGTTCAGCGGGAGTAGCAGCTTTAAAGAGGGAGCCAAAATGAGCTAAAAGCAATCTCATTTTCCTCGTCTTTCCACCAAGGCTTCGTTTGTTGCCTGATAGACCGTTAATTACACATGTTTTTACCCCTGTTCTTACACCGTTTGAGATGTGATTTCTCGCGTTTTAGGCCGATTTCACGCTAGGTTGTGCTTGTTTGTGATATTTCAGGTCCTAGTACGTGAATGGAGACTCGGGAGCGAGTTTGGGGTCGATTGGACGAAGATCGGGCGCGAGGCAAGTCACAAAGGAGGCCACACGGGCACACCCACAAATTACACGGTCGTGCAACTCATATTTCTGGCCGTGCGAGTTTTGCCGAGAGCAAACACGGCCTGCCCTGACAATGCACACGGCCGTGTGACGAAGTGATCTGGCCGTGTGACTTTTGCCGTGAGCAGACACGGGCAGATGGAAATCAAACACGGCCGTGCCAACCTGGCCGTGTGAGAAGCCTGAAAATCGAACTAAGTGGAACGCAGCGTTTTAACTCACACGGGCAACTGGGTATGCCACACGGCCGTGTGACCCTGCCCGTGTGAGTCGGGATTTCTTGGTTTTAACCCAATTCCGGGCTGCAAGAGAGGGGATCGGACTTTTTGAGCAAAAACAGAGTTTTAGAGAGAGAAAGGACGAAGAACACATCCTAGAAGCCATCTTGGAGCTGGGTTTCATCAAATCAAGCTTGGAGATCATCCTAGGAGTGGAAATCATCATCCCGGAGCAGATTTTCCTCATCATTATGAGTATGACTACTCCGATTACTGTTTTCTTATCTCTCTCTATGGATCCGATTTGATGACTCGGTAATTGCACATGTTTTCCCCTTTGTTTCTTGATTGTTTGAGCTTGAATTATCGTGTATTTGGCCTATTTTATGCTAGGTTATGTTCCTTTGTCACATTTCAGGTCCTAGCACATAAAGTGAAGCATAGGCGCAAGTTTCAAATCAATCAGAGATCAATTGACGATTCGGGAGAAGAAACTCGGGCATGACCTGAAGAAGAATGGATTTCTACCTTACTTTATGGAAAAATAATCATGCAAGCTTGTTATGAAAAGAAAGAGGACAAGACTACGAGCGTCTGGGATCAAACGGGGACTGATTCGGAGTCCGGACGAGGGAGAAACGAAGCATTAAATAGAGGCTGAGCAAGCCACACGGGCATGACCCACACGGCCGTGTGAACTGGCCATATGGCCGTGTGGAAATCACCGAGGGCTCACACGGGCAGCTGGGAAAGCCACACGGCCGTGTGGCCTGGCCGTGTGAGTCGGGAATTGCTGTTTAAAACCCGATTTTCAGCAAAAGGAAAGAGGGAGAGCTGGGTTTTGGATCCCAAACACCCAAGGGACGAACCCTAGAGAGAGAGAGCGACTTGGGAACGTTCTTGGAGCTATTTTGGAGGATTTCTTCGCCATTGAAGCTCGGGAATCAAGCTTGGAGATGGAGATTGAAGATCTAGATCAGATTTCTGCAGTCTCTCTCTTCTCTATGGAGTAACTTCCTTTCACTTAGGTTTTGAGGAACCCTAGTTCCATGAGTTAGGATCTTTCTTGTATGAAGTTTTGGATGCTTTATTGTTTGATTATAATCGAATGATGCATGTTTATTGAGTCAATTGAAGTCTGATCAACTTTTCCTGATTCCTGCTGCAATCTGAGATAGATAGAATCTGATTAGGTTGCTAGAGTCTCATCATTTGGTAGTAGGAGATTGGCTATACGAGAGTTAGCCAGTTTACTGCTTTGTACTGGAATCCAATTCCAGTAGTGGAGTTCTGTGCTTATTGCTTCAGCTTTCTATCCCGGTGAAGACTAGTCGTCTGTCGGATAGTTCGACTGAGAGGGTTTGTTCAGCTTAAGAGATTCCAAGCTACTGTCGGATCTTCCGCAGTTTAATCAACAGTAAAACAACCAAAAGGAATTACAACTTGGACCTAATTGAGGAGCTAGGGGGAATCATACCTAAGTGAGTTCCCAAACTGTAATTAGTAGTTTTACTTAGTTTAGTTAGTAGAGTAGTTTGGTTAATCAATCCTTAATCTAGTTTGCTAGATAATGAACTGAAGCTGAGTAATAGTAACTCTAGAGACCCGTGGATTCGATATTTATTACTTGTGCCACTATACTGCAGTCTCTTTCATTGGTTACTCCGATTACTGTTTGCTTACCAACTGTGACTTGGATTGATTACTTGTTCTTGACAGTCGTTTATGCATCTAGTTCAGGGTATCAGAATGTGAGATAGAGCATATAGGTAGCCATGTGAGATTTGAGCCTGCTCGTTTCTTTCTTGTGCGATAGATCCCTCTTCCATGATGTGTAGCATTCACGTTGTCACTAGCTAAGATGATGGGGGCATAGGATTAGCCCACGACCAAATTTGACTGTCCTGATGTGTCATATCCCCTAGTCAGCCCTTTTGAGCCGTGTGTTATCCTTTCTTTTGGTCTGAAATGAAAAAAAATCACCTTGTTTACATCTTTTAGAAGGTTCCACAGAATGGTTCTTACATATTCTCTGCTGTTTCTGCTAAACTTGATGTGAGTGTTGGAGGTAGTGCTTAAAAGTTGAGCTGGGCAGGTATTTGAAATATGTGCAGAAGTGGTGGCTCTCTTAAGAAATGCAAAGAAAATGAAAGAAAAACAAAGAAAAATTGAAAGCAAAGAGAGTCGCCACCAAAAAATCTGAATAATGCCCAGTAAGTAGTGTTTCTTAGCAGTCTGGCTTGGAAATGCTGACATTTATGCCTCCTTCGCTCTTGAGCTCTTGAGATGTTGAGCATTGCAGAATAGCAGAAAGGGAATACCGGTTTGTTTGACTGTGATTGTGTGGGTTTGGAAATGTGGAACCTTGTGCTATGAATACTTCCACCACCTAAAAGGCCTTTTCCCCATGTCCAAGACCCTAGCCAATCATTTGAACCTGTGTCTAAGACCTCCTGATTAGTTAGTGGTGACACCCCATATGTGAACTCTAGCATTTAGAGGCTGCCATCATGGTGAAGAGATGTTAGGGACTGAGAGAAATAACATGCGCATTTTTCGCATCAAATTGCCCTGACCCCACTGGTCGAGAGTGAGTGATTCATTTTCATATTCTATATACTCTTGTACCCCGGTGAGGACCTAGATTGCTCGGTCTCTATAATGATGTCTTGAGTTGGATGCATGAGTTGACTGTTTTGAGTAAGTGGTTGAGTCAAGTCTAGGTTGGTTGGTGAACAGAAGGGAGACTCTTCCTTTACTCGATTTTGCTGCACTCGAATGTCCTTTGTGGTGGTTGTCCAGGTTGCTAATGAAGTTGGTCATGTATTGATGTTTGAAAACCAGTACGATTCACGTGTTCTGTGCCTTTATGACTTGTCCCCAATGTTGATTGATTGAGATATGTAAACTTACCTTGTGTCTGACTTGGTTTGCTTGGGGACAAGCAAACGGTTAAGTGTGGGGGAGTTTGATAGACCGTTAATTACACATGTTTTTACCTCTGTTCTTACACCGTTTGAGATGTGATTTCTCGCATTTTAGGCCGAATTCACACTAGGTTGTGCTTGTTTGTGATATTTCAGGTCCTAGTACGTGAATGGAGACTCGGGAGCGAGTTTGGGGTCGATTGGACGAAGATCGGGCGCGAGGCAAGTCACAAAGGAGGCCACACGGGCACACCCACAAATTACACGGCCGTGCAACTCATATTTTTGGCCGTGCGAGTTTTGCCGAGAGCAAACACGGCCTGCCCTGACAATGCACACGACCGTGTGACGAAGTGATCTGGCCGTGTGACTTTTGCCGTGAGCAGACACGGGCAGATGGAAATCAAACACGGCCGTGCCAACCTGGCCGTGTGAGAAGCCTGAAAATCGAACTAAGTGGAACGCAGCGTTTTAACTCACACGGGCAACTGGGTATGCCACACGGCCGTGTGGCCCTGCCCGTGTGAGTCGGGATTTCCTGGTTTTAACCCAATTTCGGGCTGCAAGAGAGGGGATCGGACTTTTTGAGCAAAAACAGAGTTTTAGAGAGAGAAAGGACGAAGAACACATCCTAGAAGCCATCTTGGAGCTGGGTTTCATCAAATCAAGCTTGGAGATCGTCCTAGGTGTGGAAATCATCATCCCGGAGCAGATTTTCCTCATCATTATGAGTATGACTACTCCGATTACTGTTTTCTTATCTCTCTCTATGGAGTAGAACCCCTCTCTCACTTGGGGATGAAGAACCCTAGTTCTATGTGTTAGGGATTGATTGTAATGACTTGGGATGATATTACTGTTTGATTTTAATCGAATGATGCATGTTTATTGAATCAATTGAAGTCTGATCAACTTTTCCTGATTCCTGCTGCAATCTGAGATAGATAGAATCTGATTAGGTTGCTAGAGTCTCATCATTCGATAGTAGGAGATTGGCTATACGAGAGTTAGCCAGTTTACTGCTTTGTACTGGAATCCAATTCCAGTAGTGGAGTTCTGTTCTTACTGCTTCAGCTTTCTATCCCGGTGAAGACTAGTCGTCTGCCGGATAGTTAGACTGAGAGGGCTTGGTCAGCTTAAGAGATTCCAAGCTACTGTCGGATCTTCCGCAGTCTAATCAACAGTAAATCAACCCAGGGGAAATTGCAATTGAACCTAACTAAGGAGCTAGGGGGACTCATTCCCGAGTGACTCTTTCCTGCTTGAGAAAACCGAATAATTTCCTGCTTTATTTCTGCTTTTGCTTTTAAACAAGAATCACTCACTTTAGTTGGCTAGATAACAGAGAATCACTGAGTAAGCAGTAGATCTAGACCCCGGGTTGATAATATAACTTGCCTGTTACTGCATTCCCGGTCTGCGACTACACTTGGTCGCAGATTGGTGTTGTGTTTTGGCGTGTCATTGCCATTTCAAGCAAGCTTTACAGCTCTGCTTTGTTTTACTGTTTTCTCAAATGTTGCTACCAGTTATATTGTTTTCAACAACGATAGGGGTGACAAGCAAGCTAACCAAAAAATAGTTGCACTAGGCATTTTTACATGGTGATGGTGTGCATCCCCAAGTGGTCGGCTGCACACTAGGAACTGTGTCTATCAACAACAGAACAGGATATGGTGACAAGTGAAACCCAAGCAACAAGAAGCTTTCCATAATAAAAACTTTGAAGGATCCATTGGAACGGAGATGACTTAATATGTTACCCTTTTATCATGTTAAGGAATCACTTGTATGCATTTGTAGCTTTAACATTTCATGTCCCAGCTTCATTCAAATCCAACAGAACTTGGGTTGTTCTATCCTTGAGAATTTGTCCCTCACTGAATCAATAAGTATGTATCATAAGTAGATATTGTCACATAGGTCGAAACTCACAATTAAAGAAATGGTCTACAACAAACAGTAGAAAAACAGGGATAGGACGTTGCATTTTACTCAACATTTGGCTTCATAAGAGAAAGAATAGAACATGGGACAAGACAAGCTACATGGAGTCAATCTTCTTGGTAACGAAAAAAAAGGTAGTCATCAATGAGTGTACTATCGAAATCCAATATCTAAGTTTATGAAAACTTGCAAAAAATTCCGAAACATCACATTATCATCAAATAGTAACATTCCCAAATCAAGCACGAATGAGGTATTTGCCAGTGACCTCACAGGACAACGGACACCTCAATAATTCAAGCATGGGGAAAAGTTGCAACAAGATTCTCTATAATTTACCAGATTATATACCAACCTCAGGGAATGGTGCTCAATGGGCATAATATTGACTTGCCACATAAATTGGTTTCAGTATCCGAAATTTTTAACTTAACAAGATCCACAGACCTATCTGCCAGTAGATTCATACTCCTTAGATATTGGCATATCAGAATTGCAGCTTTCACCAAAGTGATCCACTTAGTAAGTTTCATGCGATCTTTATCAGATGATAAGTATTTCTTCAACAAGCCCTTCATGATGCCAGATAACAATCCAATACATCAAGTATTTTCCCTCAATCTTATACCAAGACGACAGACCCTCCAACCAAGAGGTTTTTGTGTCAATTAACTAATCCAATTCTCAAAGACTTCTTGCCATGCAGACTTCAAAATTTCAGTTTATGAGGCACATGCCCACATTTACTTTGCAATCTCAGAATCCTCCTAGCAAACTCATGATTACCAGTTAATGATAGCCCATTAAGTATCCGATTGAAAGTAAATCTTCGAGGCACGAATTCTTGTTCAACCATCTCAATTAACAATTTCCCAGCAAGCAATAAATCATCTGTTTTTTTTTTCCTGAAAAACATTGCACTTGTCAGAATATTGTAGGTATCCAAACTGAGCAAGCAATCCACACAACCCATTTTCTCAAACAAATTCAACCCCTTTTCGATTTCTCTAGCATCAAACAAGTAACGAATCATGACATTGTAGTCCTGCAAATTCAGCTGACAACCATCACCTTTCATCTTCCCCATAAATGGCAATGCCCTCCCATGAATGAGCACTGTAGTTGCTGCATTTCGCTTGTAACCTTTCCTCATCATGTACCCAAAAACCGCTAGAGGATTCTCTAAACTTTATTTCTTACACAAAACCCAAATAAAAGTATTGTAAGTTGCCACTTAATTGCTTGCGTGATCGAGCTTTAAATTTATAAGTCGATGCACACTCTCTATTCAATCCTAACTAAGCCCATCGTAACCTAGCTAGTGTTGTAGTAAAGTGACTTGGTCGTATTCCAAGAGAACCCTAAGCTTATTATCACTTCGCTATGAACTACTATCTAATTGAATCAAAAGTTTGGTGAAGAAGCAAACCTAACCTACTCCTAAACAACCAACCAAGTGGTTGAGAGTTCTCTATAGATGAATCGGTTGCCTAGGGTCCAATTCTCCTAGCTATGGTTTTCATGTAAGGTTAAGAGAATATGGTGAGTGAGCTCTTTTCCGTGGGCTTTCATGATTATCTACACGCCTCCGAGTATGCCATGTGTACCCCATTTTCACCTTTGTATAAGCTCACGTATCTAGGGTTTAAGAACCTAGCACTTTTCAATGATTACTACCCACCGTACACACTGAGGTTTCATCCTGGGTTCCATCTAGGAAAGCGTTCTTGTGGTAGGGGTTTGGTCGCCTCATCTACCACAAGAACATAACCTTTCATCTAACCCTAATTTGACATATGGTGAATACCCGTCTAACCCTAAAACTCCATACCCAGCATATAGAAGCTCAAGTAGGCTAGTAGAGAAGATTAGGTCGACTTACCCAAGCACAATTAAAACTAGATGAAGCATTAAATCAACTACACAAATACATTCATTTAAAACCCATACATGCACAACCTATAAACTAGGTTTTCCCTAAACAACAATTAGAGATTCAAGTCATAGAGAGAGAAAGAAAACATAAACCAGAAGAGAGGGAGTGACGGAATCAATCTTCTTCTCCTTGCTTGCACCTTCTCCCTGCTCCTTAAGTGGATTGGATCTTCAATGAAGCTCTCCCAAGGTGTTTCCCTCTCTAAAAACACTCCAAAATCCTAACGTTCTCACTCTAGGTTGGCTCTCTTTTATCAAGTGCAGAAAAAGGAGTATCTATAGGTTGCTGGAAATGGTTACGACCTCGAGAGCATGACCACGGCCGTGACCTGGCCGTGACCAACTAGAATGTCGCCGACTCATCCGGAACGTCGCGTTTTAACATCGTATTTAAGCTCTGAGTTTGTGGTCTCCTTCATAAGATCGCGACTGTGATCTTGGTAACACGAGCGTGATCTTTTTTGCTGTCAAAACGCAACATGTCTGTGATTCTGGTGTTGAAACTTTCTCCCTTTTATTTGGTCATATACTGAAGTTCGTGGTCACTATTCATGGTCGTGATATTTAGGCCTTGAACATGGTCACGACCGTGACATGTGGCCGTGACCTGTGCCCTTTTCTACCCTTTTTACTCCTATGTTTCCTAATTGTGTCGGATGAACTCCAATAGATTCCCAATCAATCCCGGACAAATATAAAACCTGGAATTTCATCACAAACACTGGGAAAAGCATAAAATACGACAAAGTAGGATCGATTCCCCTATGAAAACCTTCATATCAAGAATACCTATGCAAAAATACATGTTTTGCAAATAGGAACAAAATTAGGCATAAATAACTTGATATGTGGCCTAGACATGGTGATTTAACATGCAAATGCCTTAAGAATAAGGGCTAATTAACGCCTATTTTAGGTGATATCAAACTCACCCACACTTAAGCACCCCAAGCAAACCTAACTCAAACTTGTACAATTTGCAAGATAAATCACAATGGCATGCATAATAGATCATCGGTAGAGGGTCAACTAGAAACTTTCGAGGTCAGCCGGTCATTAAGAATTCTATCACCGATCTCTACGTGAAAGCACAATTCCAAATGGGGACCTTGCCATTAAAGAGGTCTAGAGTCTAGACATCAAAGGTGTGCACCAGGAGATTTCTAATAAATGAATAAAACCATGGAGTCTAGAAGGTGCTCTTTATTCTTCTTCTTTTTTCAAGGTAGGAGTTGTCATTTATCGGTCTCCAATTTCAACGTTTTCACGCATTGCACCAAAAAATTTGAATTTTTTTGCAAATTGACATCTCTTCCTCATAACCAAGATCGGATGGATCATTGTATTCCCTATCAAGGTCATGTGTGGGGAAGTTGATGGGCAAATTTGTGTTAGTCGAGCACCACTTCCCAGCCTGCACTTCATATTGGGTTATCACACATGTTGGGTATAAATGAGAGTTGAGGTCTCTTGAATCGTTAAAAGGTACTTTGTACCTTGTCATACGATTTAGTGAGGAGGAGAGGTGTTTGGGGGATGGTGAGTAGTGAAAGATGATCGGGATGCGGTAAAGCTATCTGGTCCTCAAATGCATCCTCAAATGGGCACTCCAAACCAAGACAAAAACCCATTGATGCTTTATCTCAAACACTATGTTCGGTTGCCTCTCACGTGATAACCTCCTTTTTAAAGGATTTTTCAAAATTGAGCACACGTTTTCAAACATTTTGAGTTCGAAAGTAAGTAAAGAATCTCCCACACATATCCTAACCTAGATAGTGGACAACAAAAACACATTCAAGGCGGACATCTTAGGGAAAATTCCTCACTTCCAACATCTTCCGTAGCACTACACTATACTCCCTATCATGCACAACATCACAATCATCTAACAATTCAAAGCACATTGAGTATGGAGAATGCAAAAGGGCCAACTTGGAGCCTTCAAATTTGAAAACATTTGGGCATGCATACAAGGCTCCAAGTGATCTCCTCACTCCTCAAGCCAACTATATGTGTATATGTTGTGTGATTGTGTAAGTTGTGACGATTATGGTATGTATAAGTATGGTATGCAGTTGTGGAGTATGAAAAGTGTGACTATGGCTAAGAGAAGCCAATGCATATGGTTGTGAGTATATATGTTTGTGATGAATTATTTTGCAGGATAAGTTGCAAGAACTGTTAGCCCATTACGCGAGTAATTCATGTCAAAATTTAATTTGGGTAAATTTTGATAATTAATGTAACACCCGAGATTAATTCCGCTGCAATTGTATGAACAATATGATTAGGCAAAATGAATAGGGTAGGGTGTTACAGTATGGATCTTCAAGGTCCACTTGCTTGTCCACCTTTGAGACTTCTTCCTCTTCTACTACTTCCTCTTTTTCTTCATTCTTGATGTTGAAGAGGCTCTCTTGATTGAGTCTCGAGCAAAGTTGTTTAATAACTCTTCCGTTCTTATCTATCCTCTTGAGCATCTCTTCTTGTTTTTTGAGGAATTCTTGAGTAGAAGGGTCGGGACTTCCCTTGATGCAAGATGTCCTTACGATCCCCAACTCTTGGAGCCACCATTCCTCTCGTTTAACATCTTTAATCTGAAAGCAACCCGGAGGAAGATTGGGATCCCTAAAATATAGGCACTCCATTGGGATGTTGGAGTGCTCTAATGCTAAATCTACAAGGCTCTTTGGTGTAGGTGGTGGTTAATAATGAAGTGCATCCCACTCCCGGTCATGAGTTTTTCTAATTCGATCTCCAATATGCTCTTTGGTTTTGGGTTAAGTTTGAGTGAGTTTTCTCAAGGCCATCTAGATATAGCGTACTCACCTTAAGTCGCTCAATGCTCATCTCCAACTCGGTCTTCACCATAGGTTGTGGAGGTGGCTCTAGGTATGATCGTGGAGATGCTTGGTAAGCATGGGGGTACCGTTGATAGGCATGGAGTGGTGGTGTTCTTGAAACTGGGATCCTTGGCTAGACCTGCTACTAGAGGCTTTGGGATACCACCAATTAGGCCTTTGATGATCTCCTCACTCCTCAAGCCAACTATATGGATCCATTATTCACAAACTACAAACAACAAACACACTAAAAAAAACAATCAAACACACACAAACCACCCATCAAGGAGAAAGGAGGGTGAAAAGCAATGACAACACAAAAAGAAAAATAAAACGGCACAAAAAACTTCATGCTACAGAAAACACGAAAAAAAAAACGAATGATTAAACTAGTAGTTCTTGGGTTTTCCTAATAACCTAAGACTACCCGACAATGGCGCCAAAACTTGATCGCTTGCGTGAACGAGCTTTAAATTCATAAGTCAATGCACACTCTCTATTCAATCCTAACTAAGCCAAGCATAACCTATCTAGGGTTGAAGTAAAGTGGCTCGATCATATTCCAAGGGAACCCTAAGCTTACTATTACTTCTCTCTAAACTTCTATCTAATCGAATCAAAAGTTTGGTGAAGAATCTAACCTAACCTACTATTAAACAACCAATTAAGTGGTTGGGAGATTACTAGACATGTGCCAGTTGTCTAAGGTCCAATCCGTCTAGATATGGTTGTCATGTAGGGATAAGAGAATATGGTGAGTCAGCTCTTTTCTGTAGGCCTTCGTGATTATCCACACGCCTCCGAATACGCCCTGCCTCCCCATTTTCACCTCGGTATAGACTCACGTACCTGGGGCTTTAAGAACCTAGCTCCTTTCAATGGGTACTATCCACCATCCACACCGAGGTTTCATCCCGGGTTCCATCTTGGAAGGCGTTCTTGTGGCAGGGGTTCGTCGTCTCATCCACCACAAGACTCCATACCCGTCTAACCATAAAAATCCATACCTAGCGTAGAAGCTCAAGTAGTCTAGTAGAGAAGATTAGAGCAACTAACCAAAGTATAATTAAAGCTAGATGAAGCATTAAAATCAACTAGACAAACACATTCATTTAAAACCAATACGTACACAACCTATAAACTAGGGTTCATCTTTCCTAAACAACCATTAGAGATTCAAGTCATAGAGCGAGAAAGAAAACATAAACTAGAAGAGAGGGAGTGATGGAATCAATCTTCTTCTCCTAGCTTGCACCTTCTTCTTGCTCCTTGGGTAGATTCGATCTTCAATGAAGCTCTCACAAGGTGTTTCTCTCTCTAAAAACACTCTAAAACCCTAATATTCTCATTCTAGGTTGGCTCTCTTTCGTTAAGTTCAGAAAAAGGAGTATCTATAGGCTGTTGGCAATGGTCACGGCCTCAAGGGCGTGACTAACTGGAACTTCGCTGACTCACCCAAAATGTCACTTTTTCACACCTTCTTAAGCTCCAAGATCGAGGTCTCCTTAATAAGGTCGCGGCCGTGATATTCGTGTCACGGGGGTGATCTTTTTCCCATTCAAAATGCACTATTGTCGTGATTTGGGTGTCGAAACTTTCTGCCTTCTTCTTGATCATCTGCTGAAGTTTGTGGCCACTTTTCATCATTGTCCAGTGTCCCTACCTCAAAAGCAATGGTATTTCGATACATCTTGCCGGCCAGCACCATGCACGGCAACTACTACGTTACGTTTCGCTGTCCAATAATGACCTAAAAATACACGATCAACTGTTATGTTGCATCTCGTCGTCCAGCAGTGATCCGATCAACTACCGCCACTACAAAAAAGCAGTGCTGTCAAAGCCGAACCGAGCCGGCCGGCCGGACCGCCAAAGCCGCCACCCGGCCGTAAAACTAGCTCGGATCAGCTATTTAACCGCCACGGTTTTATACAGCGGCCGGCGAGCGGCCGAAGTGGTTAACCGCTCGAGCCGCTCAAGCCGGTCGCGCGATTCGGCCGTTTGGTTTACCCTAAAAAAAATAGAAAAGGAATCGTGGAATTGGGCAGCCAAACAAAATCCTAACTTTCCTTTTATTTCTCCATCTTCGACCTAGAAGTAGAACAGACGACAGAGGGAGAGCGGCGCCACCCTGCCACCGTCAACCATCGCCCCAGGCCCCCAGCGCTTCCGTCCCGTCGCCGCAAGCAAGTCGCCACCGCAAGCAGCGCACCATCGCCAGTCGCCATCATCGTTTCTGCTCCTCGCTCCCGACGCAAGCAGCTCGCAATCGGTTTTTAAATGTGGTTTACCATGATTAAGAAGTGTCTACTATTACAGATGACTGTTTATTAGGTACCGGTTCTCAAACGGTTTTTAAACGGTCTAATGTCGGCTGGACCACTAATGACCAAGCCGTTCACGTTACCGGGTCATACTCCGGCTCGGCTTTGACAGCATTGCAAAAAAGACTGTCATTAGTGACCAGAGGATTCTGTCAGTAAAGGCCAAATTTCGTCGCAATTTCTCTTTTGCGACGCCATGTACAGTCGTGTTCCGTTCCAAATACGAGCGTCACAAATAGTTTTTGCGTGGCAAGCCGTCAAAAAAGATTATTTGTGACGGTAGGAGGCCGTTCTTGCAGATAATGGGTCGTCGATGAAGATTTTTCCAAATTGACGAAATTGGTGACCATATCACATTTCTGACAATATTTTGCTATATTCATGACAGAACTAGGCCGTCGATAATACATTTTAACCAATAAATATTTTTTTGATAATTTTCACCCAATAATTGTATTTAGAATTTATGAAACCAAATCAAACATATAAAATCATTTATCTTTTATTCATCAACTATGAAGTTCATAGTTCACACTCTTTTTTTCCTTTGTAGAGCATCACTTTCACCAATCATATATGCGGAATATATATCTTTTAACTCATAATACTTTGTATTACAGGTATATATATTGATCTTCAAAACAATAGGTATATACATTGATATATCAAACAGTAGATACATTCTCAATAATGAGGACTTTTTCCAGAAATACCTTTGTTTAAAAAAAGAATTCCAAAAAAACCACCTAATCCCAAAAAATTCCAAAAATACCACCTTTTTCAAAAACCGCCACCCCACCCTGCGGTTTACACGAAAACCGCTTGTTGGGGGTGCGGTTTTCTATGCAAACCGCGGGCCTAGGGGGCGGTTATTAAAAAAAAATTAGACCAAACCGCTGGGTGGGGTGGCGGTTTGACCCAAAACCGCCACCCCACCCAGCGGTTTGGTCCAATTTTTTTTTTCTTTTTTCGATCAACTCCTAACTTCGGTCGAAACTTCAAACGAACGTAACTTTGCACTCGGGTATCCGATCGTAGCGATTTTTTTTTCATTTCGCATAACTTTTCAAGATCTACAACTTTTACAAGGATAAAATTTTCAAAACAGGAACTATTTGTGGATATACGGGACAGTGAGAATAACTTTACCTTTACTTTTCACAAATCCATGTACATTTTGAAATTATGATTATATTAAAAGTTGTAGATTTTGAAAAGTTATGCGGAATCAAAAACAGGGTGGTATTTTTGGAATTTTTTGTATACAGTGGTACTTTTGGATTTTTTCCCAATAATGATAAAAAATAAGTTAAAAATCACACTATGGCCACTGGTTTAGCCTTTCCGTCACCTCCACCAACTGGATCTTCTTCTCGTTGCTGCACTTTGCAAAAAGCCCAAGTCTAGAAGAAGAAAAATAAGAGTTAGAAAAACAAAACCATAGAATGAACATATCTCAAACAAGCACGAACCAGATCTTCTATCGTTCCTTCCTAATGAATATATCTCAAACGATGTAGGAGGATGAGAGTGCCAAGAGCGGCAAAAGCGGCAATTACATCTTCGTAGGGAAAATTGAAAAGAGAGGGAGTGAAGAGGAACAAAGATGTATAGAGAGAGAGGAGATAATACCGGCGATTGCATCTACAAGGTCTCGATCTTTAACCCACTATCGATCCATTTGATCTCCAACCCATGCCCTAATCTCCATTATTGGTTGATGTATGATCGTGCTGGGAGCCAGACTCCTAGACTTGTTGCTTAATTCTTAAGGCTGGGCGCCTTAGCGCCCGTTTATTAAAAAATAAAAATAGATTTGATCACAAGTACACAACTACTTTGACGTAACATCAGCTAGACCAATTATTACAAAATTATGACGTGGCACTTTTGGCGTTGATGTGTGCGCTGAGTTGGAACCTAGTCAGCGAACCGTCATAGAAGTTGACGATGTTAATAACACTGTTAAATTTTCTAATGAAAATGGCTAGATTTGTCATACAACAACTAGAAAATCTGGCTACGAGTGATATTTCTCCAAATCTGACTACTATTATCACAAACGTAAAAGTTCCTGGTTACATAGGTGTATTTTACCAATTATTTTTTACGCGAGAGTTGAACAAATGTGTCATGAAAATTATCTAAAGCAACCACATGTTACATAAGTATTATGATTTAAAACAACCACATGTTACGCAAGAGTTGAACAAATGTGTCATTGTAATGAACTTTAAATAGCAATGTTACATGAGAAATATTTTATATCAAATAAAATTACAAGTTTTTCATTGTAATGATTTGAAGGTGTGATATGAGTTTTATAAAATTAAATTAAACATTAGTGAGAGACATTACATATTATTATTGTATATAAAGAAGAAGTCCAGTTACTATTGCCTAAAAGATTACAATTTAGTCATTATAATGTACATTTATTATTTTGATAGCACAAGTTTAATTTTAATGTAAAATACATTTTCCAACAAAAAAAAAGGCCTTGCTACCTAGACCAATTTGATAAGCAATCGGCCCCAATCTCAAAGTATCAACACCATCGCCGCCTCACTTTGACTCCAACGATTAATTAAATGTAACGAGACTAAGGTAAAGAGTTTGGCGTATATTTTCCAAGGTTGTCAAACCGGGTTAAGTCATTCGGCCGGTTTGACAAGGGGTTTGGAATTTAATGGTCGGATCGGGGTTCAACCGAGTTAAGCCGGTTTTGACAAGATATGTTGGAGAGCCATTGACACCTAATAAATTATGCATATATATATGACATCTCAAAGACAATCTAAAATTCTCAATACACCTAGATTTATATATAAATAACATACATCATTACAAACCAAATCCTCACATTTGAAGTTTTAAACACTGACATCTACGAGAAGTGAATAACATGCAAACATTTATCAGAATATTCATACTTGAATCCCACAAATGACAACATTCAATTGTTCTTACTTGAAATTCATACTCTAAAAATTAAAGGAGACAATCAAACGTCTTCAAAGATAAAAGCATCCATCTCCATGTCCATTGCTTCAACAATTTGAGAAATGTCGAAATCAATTTCATCAGTCACATCATCATCAAAGTCCTCTGCACCAAAACCATAAAACCAAACAATAGTTAGTAATGAGCAATGACAATTTCATTATTGTATGAAGAATGCATTTGAATTTAAACAATAATATTATAAGCCAACCTTCAACACGAGATCGCTTTCTTGAGGAGGAGGAGGAGGAGGAGGAGGAGGAGGAGGAGGATTCATCTTCCATCTCCTCATAAAGAGCTCTTTCAATCTCCTCATAGTCTATATCTGCAGGTGGATCTTCTTCCACAATCCAAAAATCAATCTTGTCTAATTGCTCATAATCAATTGGATCTTTCTTCCACTCTTTCTTTAAGCACCTACAAGTAAAATAGAATAAAAGCAATTAAGTATATGAAATATTAAAAAGGTTTACAATGTATTATGCAAATTAAACATTACCTATTCTTCAACCTCATATTGTAAGTCACATAAACAAGATCATTCAACCTTTGATGCTCCAATCGATTCCTCCGCTTACTATGAATCTGATCAAACACGCTCCAATTTCGCTCACAGCAGAAGATGATGATGATGTTTGAGACAAAACTCGTATAGTAATCTGCCTCAAATTTGGAGCATCATCTCCATAGAGTGTCCACCATTCAACTATTCAATAAAAATAATTTTCAAGCAATTAGAATTTCATAACATAAATACAAGATACAAGCTAATAAGTTATTACAATTGATTACCTGGTGGTAAAGTGGTAGCACATGAGATAGCTGATTTCTTCCCGAAACTCCCCAACCTATCTCTATAAAGTCTAATCCCTTGAATAGCTTCATTAACATCACTACATAACCCATCAGTTTCAAGGAAGTCGATAAGACAACCTTGAACTCCATGCTCAGCTCGACCTTCCTCGGTATACTGAAAAACTGGATTCAAGAAATATGCAACTCCATAAATGTTACGCTGAAGATGCTTCTCCCACCTCGCATCAATCAACCTCATATACACATCAGCCCCTGTTCCATTACCCAAAAAAGTATTATTGATGGTCTTCTTAATCCTAATCATTCCATCATGAACATATCCCAAAGATGGCTGCTCATCAGAATCAACAATCCTCAACAATTTCACAATTGGTATTGTCAACTTGACCATTACCAAACACTCTTGCCAGAAGTTGTTATCCAACACAATAGACTTGATATGCTTCCCTTCTGCACTTTTCCCCAACTTGTGAGATGCAAGGAAATTACTTGTAACAAGCTGTTCCAACAATGACCTATGCTCATAAATGCTTCTCAAGCAAATGAAACTAGTAGCAAATCGAGTAGCTCCAGGACGCACAATCTGTTTCCAACCCTCCAACTTCTTCAAAAAAGATAGGACAGGAAGATGACTATAAACAAACACACTAATCTTCTGAGCTCGAGAGACTAAACTTACAACATGTTTCAACTTGTGAATGTCTTTTAATAGAAGATTGAGAACATGCGCCATACATGGAGACCAAAATAATATCTTATACTTCTCATGAACAAGCCTTCCCGCAGCAACATAGTTAGTAGCATTATCAGTGAAAAAATGCACAACATTCTTTGCCCCAATCAAATCAATCACACCACCAAACAACTCAGCCAAATTCTTAGCATCTTTAACCATTTTTGATGCATCCACCAATTTGATGAAACACACACCCTTTGGACAATAGACTAAAAAGTTAATCAATGATCTTTGACTCATATCAGCCCAACCATCAGCCATCAGAGTGCATCCAGTAAGTTCCCAAGTTCTACGATAATCATGTATAATCGAAGTGCATTCTAGTTTGACTTCTCTCAGCAAAGTCACTCTCAATTGGTGGTAAGAAGGTACCTTATATCCAGGTCCAATTGCAGCAACTGCATCATATGACATCTGATAAAACTCGGAGTGTGCAGCATTGAAAGGGAGTTTTGCATGGTAAAACCATTTAGCCACTATGAGATCAGCATTCTTCTTTGCATCTCTTCCAGCTAAAGCACTTCGAATGCCAGGTTGGGCTCCTGGAGTTGTTCTTGGTGCAAAGAAATTAGGCTGAGATGGTGCACTAGTCACTTGGCGCACCACACTTGTACTATCTTGCTCCCCAGAAGCAACATCATTATCTTTTTCAGCGGGCTTTCGCTTACCGGAAGATGCAAGTAGAGCTTTGAACCTCGCACGAACATCATGAGTAACGGCCTTACAAGCTGCAACATTACCCCTTTCTCCAGCCAAATGCTTCTTCACTCGATGAATTCCACCTCCTTTTATCAAATGACCACACAATTTTCACTTGATCCACGTCTTTCCATCTTCAGTGCGAATTTCCTCATCATAGCCCCAAGCAGGATCTTCTTTTGTCCGAGATCCAGTAGCACCAATAACACTATTGGTAACTGAGGTTTGACTTGATACATTGCCTGATTCCATCTATCAACCTCTAAAACAAGTAAATTATTAACAAAATAAGAGTTGAAACAACAACCCAATCTCACTTCCACTGCTGAAAAAGGAAATCAAACCTGGGTCGAGGAGGCCGACGGCGAGCGGCTTCGAGGAAGGGGGCACTAGGTCGAGGCGGCCGATGGCGAGCGGCGTCGAGGAAGCAGGGACCTGGGTCGAGGAGTCCGGCGGCGAGAAAGTGCAGAGCTGGGTCGAGAAGAGGGTTGCGCCGGCGAGGAGTGGCGAGTGGAGCGCCGGCGTGGCGCGACGAGGGGAGCGCCGACGGCGAGCGGCTGCTGTGCTGGTTGTTGCCGCAGGTGTTCTCTGCTCTGCTGGCTGGGCTCGACGAGGGAGGTGATTTGGGAACGGCGGACGCGATAGATAGGTATTAGGGTTATTGAAGTTGGAAGAAGTTCCAACCAGCCAAAAACGACGCCATTTCCCTCAAAACCGGTAGCCGGATCAGTCCGGTCAGACCCCGGTTTCCCCTGGTTTTGACCGGTTTTGACCGGCTACCGGCCAGCTCTAATTACGGCTGGTTCTGGCCCTTTTAGTGCCCGGTTCCGGCCAGACCCGGTTCGACCGGCCGGTTTGACCCCGGTTTGACAACCATGATATTTTCTCCTTTTCTTTAAGGATAAAAAACTATTTATCCTTAATTTGGAAATATAAATTAATTAAAATAAGTATTCTCCCAATCCAAATGGACTCGACTAACGGCCGAACCTTACCCAGAAATCAGGATGTTACTTCATCACCTCCACCACCTTGCTCGTCCTCTTTATCAGACACCAAACCATTCACAATTGTATTGTAGCTTACACAATCAGCTCGAAACTTTCCTCCCAAGGTCTTGAACAAATTATAAGCCATTTCCACATGATTCAACTTACAGAGCACGTCAAGAAAAGCATTAAAGGAGTTCAAATCAGGGAACCATCTGTATTCATGCATAGACAAGAAGATATCCATAGCCTTATAAGGTCTTTTAACCACCGAATATCACAACAAAATCCCACCTAGAACCCAAGTATAAACCTTAGATGGGTGCAATATAGGGCAAGTATGTTTAAATATCAACCCGGGCCGGTCCATGTACCCCTACTTCAATTGTTTGAAACATTATCTAGCGGATTGGTTTTTGGTTCAAAACTATAAGAATTAAATTAAAACAAAGCAGAGGTAAATGGTTTGAAAGCTCTAGATGAGAAGGATCACTCGGGTGTTGCTTCCCCCTAACTACTACCATAGCACATGGAATCGAATGGATCGTATGGGCGAGGCAATCGTGAACCGCTAGGAAGTGCAACTATGTTCGAATACCACACTCTCAATTGTCAAACCAAGGAATATATTATAGGCTACTAGAGTAGCTGGTTAAGGCAATTGGGGGTTGACTTACCTTACCTTCTCCATCAAACCAATATTTGGACGGCTTAATCACGATTAACCTAGTTGTTTAATTCTAGATAGAGGTTTTCCCTACATTAACCTAGGTAGGTGTCTTGAAAAGCTCAAGAAATCCCAACTCAATTGAGCCTCTTTGGAAAGGGGGTTTTCCCTCTACCCTAGGTTAGAATGGCCAATTGGATTGCCAAGCACAAACATGCACAATCATCATGCAAAATACCTCAATCATTATATTAAACAATACTCATAAACAATCATTCAATTCACACGACAACTACATGGCAAATAGTTAGAGTGTCACAACACCCAAGTGAAAGAGGAAACTACTTCATGCTAGAAAGGGGAAGAACATAAAAGAAAGAAGTAGAAACCATCATGGTGATGCCTCCCACTCTCCTTTGATCTTGTGTTGATCTTCTCTTGGGGAGATTCTTCCTTCTTCTTCCTTGGTTCGTCCTTTCTCTCTCTAAAATCTGAAGAAGAAGATGCTCTCTCACACTTTTGGCATCCCTCTCTCTCTTCCTTTCAGGTCACATTTTACAATGGGATCGGGCTCATTTCACAGCTGTGTACTCCTCAACGCGTCCGTGAACTCGGCCTTTTGTTTCGCAACGCATCTCTTCACTCACTTGAGTTCACGGCCAACAGCTCTAGTTCACGGTCTTGGTGAAACCGTGAACTCCAATAGAAAATCGTGAACATGGCCTGAATTATTCTCTTTGCCTGGTCTTTGCCCCTTTTCTTCCAACTTTCGACTCCAAAGCTGGTTTCACCTGTTAGATCCTGAAACACACTGAAACACAAGAAACCTAGCGTAAACCACCCTTTTAGGAGCACAAATGCCACAAAGGCCCAAGGGAAACGGGGATAAAATGTTTACAATTAGGCCTGAATCAGTATACCTCTCAGCATTAGTGGCGAAGGTTTTGGGTGAAGTTCCGATCTTAGTTGAGCGCATCCGGGAGACCAGAGTCCATAAAGTCTGGAAATCGTGGAAGCTAGCGGCGGATCCAGGGGGTGGCCACCCCGGGCCATGCCCCAGACCTCCTCTGGATCCGGAACTAGTATACCCTTAATGAATTTTTCGATTTTAGATATTTGGTCCAGTGTTATTTTACAATAAAATTGTGTGTAACGAGAAAAATGGTTCAGATGAATATATTCAAATCTCTACCTAAATTTAGCCTAGAAATTCTAACCCCAATGATTATCGCCTTATAAAAAACAATGAAGCCTTAAAGACTAAAAGAAATATGAGGTTTGTTCCCTTGAAAAATTACTAGAGCAGCTGCTGGTGTAAATAGGGATGGACACACAATACAAATTGATTAGTCGATTGATTTGTCTAGAACCTTTTCAACAATGAAACATGTGAAAACTTATTTGCGCAACTAAATGAGTGATGAGTTTCTCGTCGATTGTTTAGCTATTTTTTACAAAAGAAAGTATGCTATTGGTATCTAATTTTCTTAATAAAAATGCGGCCCAGTGCTCTACTATGTTCTGGATCCGCCGCTAATGGAGTCGAGCCGATATGTCGATGGTGTGGTCGTAGGAAGAGGCCTGGTGGCAGTACGAAGGGTGGTGGGAAAGCAAATAGAAAAATTGCAGAGCTTCCGGGTTGTGGTTCCAAAGGTGTTTCATGATCCTATTGACAAGCTTCATACTCCATTCATTGGACTGCGAGTGGAGCGTCTGGGCCAAGGTCCGCCGGTCGGACAAATTAAGAATTAGGAAAGTTAGAAAAGCAGCATCCAGTGTCGGCGGCGGCTCGGTGGTGGTCATTTGGGGGGTATGCTTTGTCGGTCTGATGGGCTGAGAATGAGGGAGCTCAAGGGAGCAGAAGTTTGTGATCGTGATTGATCGACGACATAAGTGGTGGTGAAGGTTTTCTGTGGAAGGAGGCGGTGGAGAGTCCACCGGTGGCAATGGTTCAGGGCGGAGAGCCGATTCAGCATGGTGAACAATTCTTTTCCCCGATTTTTTTTAGAATGGAAGATAGAAAAGAATCAAGTAATTATTAGTTAAATTTTTCAAATTTTTTAGAATTTTGAATTATACAGTACTAGTAAATTCTTTTTAACGCAACAAAATATAAGTCATTTATATGTTATTGTTAATAATTTTATAACTCTTTTTTAATTATAATACTAAAATTTGAAATGTTGACCGTAACAGCTCATCTTTTAGAAGAAATAATTCTCGACGAGTAATCGGAAATGGTGGCTTGCTCTTCAGAGGAGGAAGAAGAATTGCATAGAGACGTTAGAATAAAGGAAAAGTAAGAGAGGGGGGGAAATGTGGTAAAGAACGAGAGAAGAGAGCAAAATCAGTGTTTTGTTATTTTAGTTGTTCTAACCTTTATACAAATTTTGAAAAACTATCAATCGACCCCAAAAGAACGTATTTGGTTGGTGTTTTTTTTTTTACAAAAGATAATTATGTATTGATTCAAATAATAGATAGTTACATCCTAGAGTTCAGCCAAGCCTGAAAATCAAACAAACAATTCATAGTCGGGTATAAAGAAAGGGCCTTATGAGCCACCAAGTGGGCTACCCTATTGCTACGCGGACCTACATATCGTACACTAAATCCCGAATAACTATCAAAATGCTGAACGACCTCATGAAGAATAGCCCCCATTCGACTGTCCCTGGTATCGGCCCGTAGGATCTTGTCAATAATCACTTTCGCATCGCCTTCAAACCTCATTTTAGTCAAGCCATGGGCGAGGCACCATAACACCGCTTCACGAAGAGCAAGTAATTCGACCACCATGGGATCATCAATCATAGTGAACTAGACTCCATTCGCATAAATGATGTCCCGAGCATGGTTCATGATAACCATCCCTCCAACTGAATGAGAACCCCTCTTGGTCGCCCCATCCCACGTACAAACAGCCAAATGCGACTCATTAGGACTCGACTGCTGCTCACGTGGGACGACAGGGAGGGTACCCTAACTTTAGTTATGTTTCTCTTTTATTTTTAAGTAAATAAAAATGTATTAGTCAAACCTTTCAAAGTTTTCAAATTATTAGCCAAAATTATGGTAATGTTTGTGATACCAAACAATAGTTGCATGCACTTCAGGCTGAAGGTGAAGAATTGGTAGCTCTTGATTATGGAGTGATGATGAAGAAAGCATAACCGTAGACGATACTCATGTATCATAGAGCCATGAGCCATTGGAAGTTACCATGCAAGCTCTTAACAGTGGAGTTGTAGCTAATTCCTAGATCATTAAGGGTAGGGTGAAGAAAGCTACAATGCTTGTACCGATCGACACTGGTATCACACACAGCTTCTTTAATAGGCATAAGGCAACTTAGTTAAAGTGTGAAATGGTGGCAATAACTCCACTTCTTAGTTAAGTTGGTTGATGATACAATTCTTTTAAGTAATTTGGTTTGTAAGGACTTATCCCAGGAAATGAAACTGAGCTCACTTGAAATGTGATGCCATTCGAGTCAACCTAATACCATATCCTTATCCCTTACCCCAAAAGATAGAATTTGAGAACTTGGTAGATGAGATGCTAGCTTCTGATTTCATTCAACCAAGTCATAGTCACTTTGCATCCCCTGTTTTGTTAGTATGTAAGAAGATGAAACTTGGAGATTTTGTGAGATACAGAAATTTAAATTCCAATACCATAAAAGAAATTTTCTATATACCATTGATTACATGTTAGATGGAACTAGCTAGGAGGAGCCAAGTCTTGACTAAACTAGACCTTCTTTCTAGCTATCACCAGGTTTGCATGCACCCTCAAGACCAATTTAAAGCTTCTTTTCAAATTCACCATGGTCATTTTGAATTTAGGGGGTTATGCCTTTTGGATGGACTAATGCCCCTGCCACTTTCCAATTGGATTTCTAATTTGGATTTCTAATTGTCAAATCATTTCTTTATACATGAATAATATTTGGTATTTTGATTTGTATAAAATTCATGGGATGATTTTCAAATACATGTCTAGTGTATTACTTGTTAACTTCATATACATTTTAACAACTAGGGATTGAAATTCCTCCTAACAAATTATTGTATCTGTTTGTAAAATTTCAAAAGTTTAGATAAGGCACAACATATAAAGTACCAAAACTTAATTTTACCACCAAAATTTTTGTACTTTTTTTGTAAAATTTAGGTATTAAATTGTAAATAAAAATAAATTTAGATACCAAAATATAATTTATCAAAACTCAAAGTAAGTGAAAAAAAAATTAAAATTGAAATTAAAATATTTAAAATCTAAAATTTTGACAAATTAAAAATGAGTATTCAAACAATAGATTTAAATTATAGATATTTCAAATGCTAATAGTTCAAATACGTTCATTTAAATATATTTCAAGTATATAGATATATCCAAACGCAAACTTATATTGCCTATGTTTAGCTCGGATTTTAGAAGCGCTTTTCGGCTTCAAAAGCTGAATCAGGGTTAAACAGCTCTAGAAGCTTGGCTTTTGAAAAGTCGAAAAGTACTTTTGTATAACATAAAAGCAGAAACTCCGATTTGGAGCTTTTGCGAAAAGCTATTGAAAATACAAGATTATCATTATCATATTTAATTTTATTTAAGGAAATATAACTTTATTTCATTTATATCATTTTAAAAATAAAAAAATTATTAATTAATATTAATTAATATAAAAGAAATCTAACAAGATCCATTTTGACTACTTTTTATTGTTTAGAATTTTTATTCATAGTTTATATCAATGTTCAAGAAAACACAATTAATCTCTCGCCTAGGCGCCAGTAATAGCTGTGCAGGAGGAAATTGCCCCGTCTAGCACTGGGCAATTGATCTAGGCATGCTAAACAATTAATCTCCATGAATACGCCTAACCTGCGCATAGGCGCTCGGAGGCGTGTTTTCACTATGGTTGACGACGCCTAGAACAACTAATAAATGGGGGAAAGTGTAGGTTTTTTGTGGAAATCCCAAACCCTATTCTATTTCCCATTTCTATTCAACCAGCCGCTCCCGCTCATCGACCAGCAGCGAGATCCCTCCTCATGGTTGGTGACTTGTGATGTTTGGGATTGTGGAAAAGGGTTGTATGTGTATATGAATGGATGAATAATGTGGAATATAGCTGATATATCAAATATATTTTTTTCAACGTTTAATCTCGCCTAGGCAACGACTAATCGGCCTGGGTGCTGGGTGGTGCCTCCTCGTCTAGCATCTAGTGTATTCTTGAACATTGGTTTATATTATAAGTCTTTTATAGTCATTTTACATAACCTCTCATATTAAAAACCACGAATAATAGTTTTTCACTCAAACACTCAAAAAAAAATTTGAAAGTACTTCTTTAAAAGGGAAAAAATCCCAAAGTACACTAGTTGTTAAAAAAAAATTCCAAAATACATAAGTTATAAAAAATTTTCCAAAACTACACATGTTTGGCATTCACCGTTTTTGACAAACGCAGTGAAGATTATCACCGCGTTTGACAAAAACGGTGAATACTTCACCATTTTATTCAAACGAGGTGAAGTTTAAACCGTTGTTGTGGGCCACGATCAAGCGACGCGGATCGCTGACGTGGACAAACACGGTGAATACACCGCGTTAGACAAACATGGTGAATACCCCGTGTTTGTTTGCGTCAGCGATCCGCGTCGCTAACCCACTCACTGTGGCCGTTGGATGCGGTGAGGAGCGGATCGTGGTTTTCTTCCCTGATCTGACGCCTCACAGCACGCCACGTGGTTCGATCCGCGTATGGCGCCGTTTTTGAAAAGGGCGATGCATTCACCGCCTTTGAGGGACGCGGTGAATGCTCCTCAATAAATTTCGCAGACCCCTCCCTCCTTCCCTATAAATAGAACTCTTCCCCCCCCCCCCCCCCCCCCCCCCCCTCTTCCAAATCACACCACCACTTTTACAATTCTTTCTCCCTCAATCTATCCACTCTAGTCTCGTTCTAAGTATGCTCTGTGGTTGCGGATAAATTTGATCTTCCACATCAGAAAGAATTACTAGAGTTTGACCCTAAAGCCCTCGTCCCGCTAAGCTCTCGTCCCTTACAAACCCGAACCCGTCGAACCTCTGTCCGGCTTCTGCCAAAAAATGGACGAAGAGGCTCTTCGTGTAGGTTTTTTTTTTGTGTTTTTATTTTTAATCGTAACAATTTGATTTTGTGATTTTTTTTATCAAAACAATCTCTGATTTCATTACTTTTTTTATAGATGGGTGCCCAGATATACGATCCTCGATTGTATATCCATTATGGGCCAAGAGATATGAGACTCTTAACCGATCAAGAAGCTCATCGCTCCCGTGCTATTTGGGATAACAATCCGGTAATTTGATGATTTATTTGCTTTATTTTATTATTTTCTAAGGTTTTATTTTGCTTTATTTAAACTAACAAATTGATGTTTTTCCTATTTTTTTGAAGGAATCACTTATTCCCGTCGTTCATAAAGGGACCACAAACTTGCCCCCTTGGCATCCATCTACCTCAGTGGTCTGGTGGGTGGATTTCTGTTCCCCGACAAGTCAAACCGGTGGATTCAAGGCATATGGTTGCCATTGCTCACTGGTGACTGGGACGCAATCGGGGAAAAGAGTTGGGGATCATCCGTGTTAGCTGGCATATACCGGGAGTTGTGCACTTGCTCGAAGGTGGGAGCAAAACAAGCTGGTGTTGCGATGTTTATCCTACAGCTGTGGGTATGGGAGCATCTTCCAATGTTCGCACCTCTAGACCCACGTCCATACCGGAGAGCCGATGATGAGCTAAACTTTCTGCAAAATCCCCCTTACGGTGTCAAGTAAGTTGATTCCGTACTTAGCCTAATTTAAGAATGTCGATCCTTCACCTCGGCCATGATAGCTTTGACCTTGATATCTGGTTGTGCTTCGATAAGGTGTTTAATAGTTCTCCCAATTTTCTTTGCTTTAAGTTGCATGTGATCCTGGGAACGTATGGACGAGGAGCAAGTGTGGTTGGTCTCGGCTTTTCGAATCACCCAGGCACCCTTTCTCTTCATATTTGCAGCCCGCAGTTGCCACGTACAGCCCTCTGCATCATTCTTGCATATGACATGTAATTGTTTACTGTCAGAATATTTTACCTTCCACTCGAAATTGCGCCTCAAGGCCTCTTCGGTAAAGGCATCCTGCACAGCGTCCTTCGATGAGAACGTCATACCCACCTCCAAATTGGCTGTCGGATTATACACTGGCATAGGGAGAAAGTCGGGGGCATCATTCTGACTATGTAGAAATTGAGTTGGAACCTGTGTGTAGTATGGCGTGGGTGCCTCACGAAATGTCGCCTCGTCGTCGTTATCATCAGTATCTTCCACCTCGCTCACTAATCTCAAATCTTCCTCAGTATCCTCGTCGCTTGAGTCAAATGGATAGCTGGGGCCAGAAGGATCAACATGACCACCATCACCAACATCGTCTTCTCGCTCATGTGAAGTACGCCCTGATCGAATGGTATTCTCGATTTTAGACCACTCTGGCCCCCAAGCAGGCCATTGAACGCCATCGGCCTCAACAAATGGGGCTGGTTGATCCTGTTGCGAGTAATCTTCCGATGGCACCCATCCTGCACTACTACCTCCACCGTAGTTGATTGAACTACCACCCTCTCCATAACCTCCTGTATAACCACCTCCTTCGTAGTTGCTCGAACTACCACCCCATCCGTACCCTCCTGCAAAACCATCATCATAAGAATACTGGTGAGAACGAGTTTCACCAACCGTCTCGGTCTCAACATACACCTCTGCAAGCCGCATCCCGTTATCGCTTAGGAACTGTAACATCATCGTAACCGCGTCATCATCGTTTATGACAACTTCTTGGTACACAACCCCGCCAGTACTCATGTCTGGATACAGGTAACTAATTTTGCCAAGTCTCGTCTGTCCGCTCATACAAACCCTGTCTGCACAAATATCACGGAGTTCTTGAAAATTGAATCGCGACTCAATTTTCAGCATAGTGGATTCACCATTCTCATAATCAATCTATGTCAGAGTTTGTCACCCTTCCATTCCACCGAATAATAAGCCGAAAATTCTTGAATTTACCCATATCTACAATTTACAATAAGTTAAACTATTAGCTTAAAGACAGTAAAATTAACCAAAACCATATTGTACGACTAATATTACTCCATCTCATAACTAACGTAACATAAATTCAACTAACTAACAACAGTATAAATTCAAAAATTAATTACTACAATTGCTACGATAAGTAATTCATAACATAACAATATAACTACTAAAAACATCATTAGGCTATAATACGAAATTTAAATCATACTATAACTGCTAAAAATCCATCATTAAGCTATAATACGAAAATTAAATCATACCGAAAATTCATGTTCTGTGTATTATGCTCGGTTTTGGTTGCTGAAATTTGAAGAGGGGGGAGTGGTTATATTTTTATAATTGCTGGCGGCCTGGTATTTATAGGAAAATCTGCCTACTATTCACCGTTTTTGTCAAACACGGTGAACATCATCACCGCGTTTGTCTCAAACGGTGAACATTAGGTAGTTGTTACCTAATTTTCACCTAACAGGGGTTGAAAACGTGCCTAATACTCACCGTTTTAACCTAGAACGGTGAAGGTATTCACCGTTTTGCCCTAAAACGATGATATATTCACCGTTTCCGACTAAAACGGTGATATCTTCACCGTTTTAATTTAAACCGGTGATTGGTTCACCGTGTTTGTCAAACACGGTGATAGTCTTCACTGCGTTTGTCAAAAACGGTGAATGCCAAACATGTGTAATTTTGAAAAAAAAATTATAACTTATGTATTTTGGGAATGTTTTTTAAGAACATGTGTACAGTGAGATTTTTTCCGAATAAAACCATCCGTCCGAAGTTGATTCTGGTGGGTCAAACTAAGCAATTATTTAGAGTGGACTGTTTGGGCTCTGTAAAATCTGGGCCGAAGCCAAACCAATGAAGCCTGCTTCAATCTCCGTCGTTTTCACGAAAGGGCGCCGAGAAGCGAAATTTCGATTTTTTTCCCCAGCAAAACTCTGGACAGTTCAGACTAAAGCTGCAGGAAGAAGTGAAGAGAAGAAAGGGCGAATTGGCAATGCAAATTCTGAGATGAGCTCTAAAGAGAACTGTAGGAATGAACTTCGAACTGCGATTCGCCAACTCAGCGATCGTTGTCTTCACCCTGCGGCGAAATGGTAGTCCTCCTCTTCATTCTCACTCTAAAACCCTAAAAAGCTTGGAACTTCCCCTTTTCTTCTTGTTTTCCTTCCTTCTAATGTCTAGCTAAGCCTTTTGGTTTCCTGGGCATTGAATTGCTTGATTGGTGGACAGGGCAGCTGAGCAGCTTGTAGGAATTGAGCAAGACCCGGCTAAGTTCACGCCTGCAAACACCAGATTCCAGCGAGGAAGCTCGAGCATCAGACGGAGATTTCGAACTAATGAGATAGCTTCCGCCACGCCTCTCACGCCGCTTGCCGGTGTTTCATATGTTTCCACTCCAGTAATGGAAGAAGACGAGGCAGTGGATAACGATTTCTACCTTCTGGGAAAAACCTACTTCGACTGCCGGGAGTATAGACGGGCTGCCCATGCTCTCCGAGACCAAACTGCGAAGAAATCAGTTTTCTTGCGTAATTATGCTCTTTTCCTCGTAAGATGCTGTTCTTTGTCTTGTCGATTGGCTTTGTGCGCTCACTTTGTGGCTTCCTGGAATCTGTTACAACAGTTTCGATTGGTCATGATCTATAGATACTCTTCTAAGAATTTACTTTCCTTTCAGTTGTCTGGTTTGGTAGTTTCTTGGGTTCTACTACTAGGTTTAATGGTCTTCATTTCATGTGAATGCTATTTTTCAACGTTTGCATTTTACTTGCTTCACAATGTTTTCCTTCAACTAATATCTTGTATTGTTCCCCTTTTGCAAAAAAAAATTCTGGGCTTGAAGGCGGGAGAAAAGCGCAAAGAAGAAGAATCAATTGAACTAACAGGGCTGGGAAACAGTGAACCCACGAACTGTGAGCTGATCACCATTGAAAGGGAATTATCAACCCTTCGGAAGAATGGCACGATCGACCCATTTGGGTTGTACTTGTATGGTCTTGTGCTCAAAGAGAAAGGTAACCAGAATCTTGCTCGAATGGTGCTTGTGGAATCTGTGAACTGTTACCCTTGGAACTGGAGTGCCTGGTCAGAGCTACAAGCACTATGTTCAACTCCTGAGATCTTGAATGGTCTCAACCTCAGTAATCACTGGATGAAGGACTTCTTCCTTGCCAGTGCTTACCAAGAGCTCAAAATGCACAATGAATCCCTGGTCAAATATGAATATCTACAAGGAACTTTCAGTTTCAGTAACTATGTTCAAGCTCAAATTGCTCAAGTGCAGTATAGTTTAAGGGAATTTGAACTAGTCGAGGTGATATTTGAAGAATTATTGCGAAACGATCCCTATAGAGTGGAAGATATGGATATGTACTCCAATGTGTTGTATGCAAAAGAGTGTTTCTCAGCCCTAAGTTATCTTGCTCATAGGGTATTCATGACGGATAAGTATCGCCCTGAATCTTGTTGCATTATTGCCAATTACTACAGCTTAAAGGGACAGCATGAGAAAGCAGTCACCTACTTTAGAAGGGCACTGAAGTTGAACAAAAACTATCTTACTGCTTGGACGCTTATGGGGCATGAGTATGTCGAAATGAAAAACACCCCAGCTGCTGTTGATGCCTACAGAAGGGCAGTGGACATCAACCCCCGTGATTATCGAGCTTGGTATGGTCTAGGGCAAGCATACGAGGTGATGGGAATGCCTTTCTATGCCCTTCACTATTTCAAGAAGTCGGTCTTCTTGCAGGCGAATGATGCCCGGCTGTGGATAGCCATGGCCCAGTGCTATGAAACAGAGCAGCTCCAGATGCTGGAGGAAGCAATCAAGTGTTATAAGAGAGCTGCAAGCTGTGGTGACAAGGAAGCCATTGCCTTGCAGCAGTTGGCCAAGCTGCACCGTGAACTTGGCCGGTTTGAAGAAGCGGCCTTTTACTACAAGAAGGATTTGGAGAGGATGGAAGCTGAGGAGAGGGAAGCACAGAATATGGTCGAAGCACTGTCGTTTCTTGCTGAGCATTGCAGAGAAATGAAGAGATATGAAGAAGCAGAGGTGTACTGTGCTCGTCTTATGGATTATGGTGGCCCGGTAAGTTTTTACTCATTTATTCTATAGATCTTACAGTGGATTGGCCAAAGAAGCCAACTCTGTTTTACAAAGATCATGAAGATGATGGATGTGAGTGCTTGTCTTCTTTGCACCATTGCAGGAGAAAGAAACAGCGAAGAACATACTGAGAGGAATAAGGGGTGACACCAGTTTGCCATCAATGGACGTTGACCATTTCCGTCCTTGATCTTTGTCTCTCTTGGATTGACAAGCTGAATCGAAATGTTTTGCTCTTCTGGAATCCAGTACTTTTGCCATTTGAATCTACCATTCAAAAATTTCAATGTCAATGTCTGATGCTGGTCTGTTTGATGTATCACTATCATGTCCATTCATGATAGATTGGTATAGAAGCATCATATTTCCTTGAAACATAGTCACACACCGTTGGTCCTAGTTTTGCTATATCCTTCCTGCCTTTACACATTAATTGGTCAAACTCATTATTTTTTATGACAAATAGCTAAGGTTTGTTTCAATGTATTTGTAAATGGTTACTGTTTATCTCAACTTCATGTTATGCTTATGATCTATCACATCTTCAAAACGAAAGAAGGGTATTTGATTTCATCATTTCCAAGATCGGAGTCGTTGACACTACCTCCGTCTTGCGGGGGCGTATTAGAGATATATGAATTTTCATTTATTTATTTTTTCCATTAACGTTCAGTTCCTATCTTGGTGGGAGGTGCACAATAAGTCTGTTGCTAAGTGCTGTACGTGTTCCTATTTTATCTCCCTCAAGATTGTATATTAGTTTACAGAATCCTTAATGAGAATTAAGTTTGATCTCCCTCAATTATCAGAACTCTACTTCCTTTCAAACCCATCAATCCTGTACTTCTGCAAACGCCATTCTCAAATCCACAGATACCACATCCCACAAAGTTGGTTTCTCCAGATTTCGAGCGGCCTTCAGATGAGCAAGGACAACTTACAGGCGCAAGTTTCGTCTCTCATAGGCAACGTCATCAAAATCTTAAAATGTGATTTTGACGACATTGCTCACCAGTCTGAATTCCCAAGGGATCTAACCTAATATTGCATTCACAATCATAACATCGAGAACACGCACGAGCATAGCCATTGTCAAAACTCAAAAAAAAAGCGCTGGAATAGACACCATGGAACGAACATCACATAATCACAACACAAAGAGATAGGTCAAACTGCAACACCAATCTTTCCATCACAAGAATAGAGTCCTCCACCACATTCCATTTGTTTTGTATTAGAACAGCTTGGGGACAAAACAATGTAGTTTTTCCCATTTCATTTGGGGTCGGAGAAGAAGCTGTTGAGTTTGGGCATGATCTCAGGCGCCCTGTCCCGCACGAACCTCCTAAGGGCATGCTGCGAGTACCTCTCTCCCTCCGCAAAGTTCTCCAGTACTCCCGCTGCCCTGTTATCCTTCTTCACCCTGCCAACACAAACAAGAAGAAGAAGAAGAGACCCCAAATCAAAACAAGCCAATAAACAGTGGAAACAGCAGGACTCTGCGAATGGATTTCTCATCACTTTAGGAAAAATAGACGTCGACTAAAAAAAGGAGGCTATGTCAACAATATGTCTACAGCTATATATAGCCTAGCAGCGTTACTAGTGAGGAAAAGAGGTTGACCTCACCTGACTTCAGGATTGCCGGAAATGTTGCGAATCAGCTGAAAGGCGCAGATCCCTACAGCAACGCCCGTCGCGGCGAACAGAGGATAAACCTGCCCCAAAACCCAATCACCACCACAACATTACTAACGCCATGAGTACTCCAGATCTAACATTCTTTCTACCTACTACTCTTGTTCTTTTTTCCTTTGCTAGCTGAGAAAGAGAGAGAGAGAACGCGCGATAGAAAAAGCTCCAGGATCTGAAAGATAATTACCTCAGGCCTCAACCACCGATTGCCGCCGCCCATCTCGCAGATCGTCGGAAGAAATGGAGGTTGAAGACTTGAAAAGCTGGCTGTGGCTGGGGACGGCAGAGAGAAATGCCGAGAAAGAGACTTCAACTTGACAAGGTGGAATTGGGAAATGGTAGGACCTGATTGGCCCGCTTTGCGATAATAAAATAATGAATACGTCACTGTTGGCGATTAGGTAACCAATAAGAGGTTGCCACCTGCCACGAAGTAAGCCCGCGCTAATCTCAAGGTGCAGTGAATGTAGGTGGCTTGCCCTCATGTCTGAATTTACGGTTCAGATGCAACACGGGAACATGAGGAATTCTTGAGCTCCCGGAGCACCACCGGTGCAATTATCAATCCAATTCACCAACCCATTAAAAATATTCACATAATTCAATTTATTTAAATTCAATTCATTTGAATGGCAAATTACGATTTTGTACCTATACTTTTTATATTTTATATTTTACATTTTGGTACCCAAAATTTAATTTTTTATACGAAAAATATCATTGAAAAATTACATTTTGGTACCTAAAAATTTTCATTATAACATTTTAGTACCTAAACTTTTCACATTTTACATATTGGTCCTTGATTGAGGATGTCATTTGAATTCATGGACAATCCACCAATCCACTTGATCCAATCCATGAATCCACCAATACATGGATCAATCCATTTGCCACCTCTAACCTCAGTCGTGCTCCCTTCCAATAAATATGCGCCACATGTATCGTACTAATTAAAAGGAAAAGGTTTATACCGGAAACTCAATTTAATGATTAATTCCATAATTATAATTCCGTAATTATTCTAGACTTTCCCTCTTTATTTGTTTTTTCGTCACCCTGGGTTAGCACGGTTGTTCCCAAAGACAATAAGCCATGAAAATAATAATTACTTTGGGAAAGTATTGTTACCAGCATAATAGAAATGAGTTTGGGGCTAATTTTCTGAAATAGACAAATGTGAATGAAGAAGTAGGGTTGGAAGATAGATTAGATCGTTTGAAAACCCATGGATCAAACTGGATCGTATAGTTTGGTTCGGATCATTAGATCGTTAAGAATGTTTTGGTCTGGTCTATGGTCTGTACTATATGATGTATTGATCTCTTGGTCTGGTCTGGTCTAGTCTGTGGTTTGCATATTATTATGTAAAATATAATAGTGATTCCACATTGTTTTACGTAATGATTATTAACACTCTATTACGTCAAAGTGTTAAGTCATTATAGAAGTCGTATATAACACGTATGATTTAACTGTTATGTAAGAAATAATTGTCGTTTTATATATTTTACAATCTATCTGTATCTTACATAATAGCTGTAAAATGACATTATATGAGTCTTACGTAACCGATGATATATTTACATAACAAATAACACGTAAAGTGTCAAATCATTACGGAAGTTTTACATAACACGTAAAATTTAATTATTATGTAACCAATAATTGTAGTTCTATAATTTTTACACAATATATTAGTAAAATGATATTACCTAATGATCATTGATTTTGTATTTTATTCATTACAATGCCTTTGCTATTTACCATAGGAAATGCCAAAATTATCTTCAGCTATAAAAGGACATGGAGTTCCAAATTAAAATGAATAATTTAACATTTTTTCCCAAGGATGAGAGCTCTTTAACCAAAGATAACAACCCTTAATTACGCATTTCAACTTTAATTAAATATCAGTATCACTTATTATTTATTATCATTAAGGTGGCGCATATGGAAACTAAACTACACGTTGACCAAACCAAAAAAAAAGATGCTCTCAACTGCGCTCTCTGAAAATCCAGCTCCGGCGCCGTCACTCTTCCCTTCCGACAGGCCTCCGGACTCGGCGCTGACTCTTTCAACAGATTCTTCACCTGCTTCAGTTTTGACACCACCCCCGACCACCTCGACCTCAGACATGCTCATCGACATCACTACTATTGCGGCTCCTCCCATCCCTCAGATGAACGTGAACATGTCGGCTCCTGAAAATCAAGCGAACGGGAACCAAAGCCTGACCCCCTCTGAGACGGTGACGACTCAGCCCCGTTTCTCTTATGCTGGGGCAGTGACAGGCTAGAAGACACCAACGCAACCTCAAACTCTGACCAATCAATGGACACCGATTGGGGAAAATGATTTGATCCCAGGGGGAAAATGATTTGATCCCAGGGGAAAAGAATGGGGAACCCGCTCTAAACGTCTCCTCCAGCTTCAAATCAAAGATCTGTGCACCTTGGCAACGAACTTTGGTAGTGCGACTGCTCGGCACTAAGATTGGCTTCTCCACACTCTGTTCTCGGCTTCGAAGTCTCTGGCATCCGATCGGCCAGATGGAAGTCATGGATCTTGATCAAGACTGTTTTTTGGTTAAGCTTGGAAATGAACAAGACTATTTCCGAGCATTGACAGATGGCCCGTGGGTCATTTTTTATCACTATCTGGTCGTACAGCAATGGACACCGAAGTTCATAGTCTCCGACCCTCTCCCCAAAACTATGATAGTCTGGGTGCAGCTCCCAGCGCTGAAAGTGCATTTTTACCACAGGAAGGTGCTGACGATGCTCGGAAACCTCATTGGTCGAACCATCAGGCTTGATTACCATACTCTCAATCTTCATCGTGCTAAGTTTGCTAGGCTGGCTGTGGAAGTTGACTTAACCAAACACCTTGTTCCTCGGATCTGGTTGGACGACGCCTGGCAAAAAGTGGAATACGAAAACCTGCCGGAAATTTGTTTCGATTGCGGCAAGATTGGCCACTCATCAGAACTCTGCCCGCTGAACAGGACGGCGGCGCCCCCGACCCTCCTCACAATCTCCGGCAGCGAAATCCAATCGGGTGTGGCGGAGCAAACGGCGGAGGAACCAAATCCGGGGTTTGGGCCCTGGATGCTGGTCACCCAGAAAAGTTGGCGCAATCAGAGGGATTTCGGCAACAGCAAAAACGGAAAGCCAGAGCTCGATCAGGGCCAGATCGCTGGTGGATTCAAAGCCAGTCAGGGAAAGAGTGGACCTTCGGCCAAGGAAGGAGTTTCCTCTTCTACACAACTAACGCTCTCTACAGGCAACACTCCGCAACGGTCCCTAAATCAAGAAAGGAAAACGAACTCGGGGAGGAAGGGAGGAGATGATGCAAGGAAAGGAAATGAGAAAATCTCAATCGACCACAAAGGGCAAGGCGGCAGACAAGGGAAAGGGGTCCTCGGCTCGGGGCCAGAAAGACAGCAACTCTCGAATCTTGGGCCGAAGCCCATTGTTGATACTCATCGTGCTTCCACCTCGGCCCAGATGACTGTGAAAGAGACTGACCCTGGCAAGCCCAAGACAACCCCCCAATCCCCCGCTCCCCCTGCCACCCAAACCTTGACAGGGCCCAATGGAACTGTGATGCAAATAGTGGACCTCCGAGATGCCCAACCCAGTATACACAGCGCTGCGATCTCGTCCTCGCCCTCGGCGGCCTCTAGAACGAAACGAAATAAGAAACAAAAGGCTGATCAACGAAGGTCTCCCACCAAACTCAACCCAACGAAAAGTCTTCAAATTTGGTCTCCGAAAAAGGATCGGAAGACTAAATCGAGACCAAGAATTGTGTCCCTCACGATGCAAGAGATTGCTGCCTGGACGAATGCAGCGAAGCAAGCCTCTGCCATTCCGGGAACGCAGCAGCCAGCGACTGATTTGGAGGAGCTTTCGGCTAGTGGCACACCGGCAGAGCAATCAGGCCACACCAACTGATGATTCTTCCCTTTACCTCTCTCTCTCTCGTCTCTTTTCATTTCTTTTATGCCTATGTCGACTCTCACTAACTTTAAAATTTTTGCGTGGAATGTTGGGGGTGCAGGGAACAAAGCTTTCATCCGTTCTCTGAAGCTAGCCATCCAGAATCATCAGCCGGATTTCGTCATCCTCCTCGAGCCTCAGATTAGTGGCGCAGCGGCTAACTATACATGTGACAAGCTGGGTTTCCCAAATTCTTTGCGGGTGGAGGCGGATGGTAGGAAGGGTGGTATCTGGGTGTTTTGGGATGCGCGCAAGTTCTCTGTGCAGCTGATTTCTGCTTGCAATCATCATATTTCGCTGAGGGTGGAGCAAGGCAACTGTCCCCCATGGGTCCTGACCGCTGTATACGCCTCGCCCAAGCCCAGTAACCAGCAGGTGCTCTGGAATAACCTCCTCACTCAAAGTAACCAGATTGATATCCCGTGGCTCCTCACGGGCGATTTCAACGCAATTCGCGCCGCGGAAGAGAAGTCGGGGCCCCCTACGGCAAATACCCTGAGGAGATGTCGCATTTTCAACGACAGGATCAATATGGCGGAGCTAATCGATTTGGGTTTCTCAGGGCCTCTTTTTACTTGGACCAGGGGGGACCAACTTCAAACGTACAGAGCGAGTAGGATTGACAGAATCCTGTGTAATCTGAGGTGGAATGAGGTCTATCCCAACACTTCCGTGATGCACCTCCCTCGGCTCCAATCTGATCACAGTCCCCTCCTCACTACTGCTTCCTCTCCAGGTGCAGCCCCGACCACTGATCGTCCCTTCCGTTTCGAGGCGGCCTGGCTTACCCACACCAACTTCAAAGACTTTGTTGGCTCAGCTTGGGAGGGTAATGCTCCTCTTCACAGTGCTTTGGCTAGTCTTGCGGGCAGCCTCAGAGAGTGGAACATTAATGTGTTCGGCCACATTAAGAAGAAAAAGAACCGCTTGCTGGCTCGCCTAAAAGGTTTGGAAACAAGGTTAGCGATCTCTTTCGAGCAAGGCTTGGAGAAACTTCACTCTAAGCTGGAGGCTGATCTGGATAAGGTTCTGGAGGAAGAGGAAATCTTATGGTTTCAGCGTGCTAGAGACCAGTGGGTGAAGTTTGGCGAGCGCAATACGGCATACTTCCATCAGCAAGCCAACATCAGAAGAAGGCGCAATAAGATCGAGGCCTTACGGGATGAGAATGATCTATGGGTGAATGACCCTAAATATCTTGCTCTCTTGGTTTTCGATTTTATTACTAACATTTATGTGCAGGAAGTGTCGGCTTACGAGGATAAACTTCCGAGGAACTGCTTTCCGAGACTGACCCAGACAGAGCTGATGCAGTTGCTAAGACCCTTCACCATCACGGACATTCACAAGGCAGTCTTTGAGATGAAGCCCTTCAAGGCCCCTGGTCCCAATGGGTTTCATGCCGCCTTCTACCAGCAGATGTGGGGGACTGTCGGCAAAAATCTCACGGACATGGCGCTTTCCTTTTTCAACACCGGTGTTCTCCCAGATTCAGTCTCCGAGTCCACCCTGGTCCTCATCCCCAAAGTCGACAACCTAGAAAAGGTGACGCAGCTTCGTCAGATTTCCCTTAACAACGTTAGTCTCAAGGCTATCACGAAAGCGATGACCAGCAGACTGAAGCCGCTCATGAGGAAACTTATCTCCCCCAGACAGAGCAGCTTCATCCCTGGGAGACAAACCGCTGATAATATTATAGTGGTTCAGGAGGTTCTCCATTCTTTCAGGAAAAGGAAAGGGAAAAAGGGAGGCCTGATTTTCAAGATTGATTTAGAGAAGGCCTATGATCGGCTTCGCTGGGACTTCCTGCGAGACACTCTAAAGGAGATCGGGTTGCCAAGCTCCTGGATTAACTGCATCATGACCTGTGTGGAGCAAAACAGGATGCGGATTCTTTGGAATGGAGAGTTATCTCAGCCTTTTTCCCCGTCCCGCGGAGTCCGTCAGGGAGACCCTCTCTCACCCTATCTGTTTATGCTTTGCATGGAGCGTTTATCTCATAAAATTGATGAAGCTGTGGACAATGGCCTTTGGAAAGCTGTTAAGCTTACTACCAACAGTCCACCTCTTACCCATCTCTTTTTTGCAAATGATCTCCTCCTGTTTGCGGAAGCAGAATCCCGCCAAATTCAAGTTATTCAATAGTGCCTGGAAGATTTCTGTTTTAGCTCCGGTCAAAAGGTCAACTTCAACAAGTCCATCATGTATGTCTCCCCAAATATCCCCCGGAGGAGAGCAGAAAGACTGAGCCGGCAAGCAGGAATCCCCCTCAAAGCGAACCTAGGAAGATATCTGGGCATTCAGGCTATCCAAGAGCGGGTGACCAGAGAGAGATATCAGCCCCTCCTTCTCCGGATCCAAAAGAGGATGGCACCCTGGAAGGCGAGGCGCCTCTCTTTCGCTGCCAGGCTTACCGTGGCCAAGTCAGTTGCTGCCTCCCTCCCTGTCTACAGTATGCAGACTGAGCTCCTCCCTACCAATGTCTGCAAGAGCATCGATAAGATCAGCAGGGATTTCATCTGGGGAGATGAGACGGACAAGAACAAGATGCACCTAGTTGCATGGGTGAAGATGACCATGCCCAAAAGTAATGGCGGGGCGGGACTCAGAAATACTAAGGACGCGAACTTAGCTATGCTGGCTAAAGGTGGGTGGCGCCTTCTTCAGGAAAAAGATTGTCTTTGGGCTGAAGTGATGCGGGCAAAATACGGCAAGCAAATACAAGGCATCAATATCTTTCGGCCAATTCAGGAAAGTTCTTTCACTTGGGCCAGCTTCTCTAAAGCTGCTCATCTTTTACAAAAAGGGTTTGCCTGGAATATTAAGAACGGCAAACGCACTAAATTCTGGCTTGATCCCTGGATTTTGCAGGTTCCTCTCCGGGAGAAGGCTTTGAGCGAGATCCCGAGCGAGCTTGAAGAGGCACGGATTGCTGATTTTGTTCGAGAGGACGGGAGCTGGCAGACGGAGCTATTTGCTCACCTCCTACCCACGGAGATCCACCAGAAAATCCTTGGCATCGCCGTTGATCCCCTATCACAGGAAGAAGACCGCTTGTTCTGGACAGCTACCTCTGATGGCAGATTCTCCACTAAGTCGGCCTTCACTCTGCTTACCCAGCAGCAGCCGCACCCTGACGAGAGATATTGGAAAGCCATTTGGCGCCTTGCCGTCTCGGAAAGAATAAGAAGCTTCATGTGGCTTGTCCTTATTTGGAGGATTGTTACTAATGTCCTCAGGTACAACAGGCGATTTGCGCCAACCCCTTTTTGCACCCGATGTGCCAGCCAACCGGAAACCATCTTGCACATTCTTCGGGACTGCCCCCCAACCGCTTTTTTCTGGTCAAGACATGTCCCTCAGCAGCAGCAGCAGACCTTCTTTCAGCATGGATCAAGGTAGCTGGCTTCGAACCAATCTTCTTTCGAACACTTCGACAGGCACAGGGATCGAGTGGCCGAATTTTTTCATCATTGCGGCCTGGCTTTTATGGAAGAACCGCTGCACTACAACTCTCCAGGGGGTGGATGCCGCCTTGTCCTCACCAACGCTGGAGCACTCCATCATTACCAAAGACAGGCTGTGGCATGAGTCGTGGCTCACCTCATCTTCGATACCGGACAATCGGAGCCGCCCGGTGGCGCGCCAGCTTGCAAACATTGGGTGGTCTCCTCCCCCCAATGGGTGGGTCACGCTGAACATCGACGGAGCTTCAAACGGCAATCCCGGGCCGTCGGGTGCCGGCGGGGCCATCAAGAATTCCACTGGTCAATGGTTGGGAGGTTTTGTGGCAAACATCGGCGCTGCCACCGCTGCGATGGCCGAACTTCGGGCCTTCGATCATGGTTTGGAGCTCGCATGGAGGTTGGGATACAGATCGCTGAAAGTGGAAAGTGACTCTTAGTTGGCTATTCAGCTTATTCAGAACAGAGAAGACCCGATTCATCCGTATGCTACTCTGTTAGCTGCGATTCGCAGCAAGCTTAGTCGGGATTGGTTGATCAGTATTACTCATGTATATCGCGAAGGGAATAGAGTCGCTGACTGGCTCTCGAAGCACAGTCTCGTCTATCCCTACGATGTGCATGAGATTGCTGATCCACCAACCGGACTAGCTACGTTTCTTCGGGAGGATTATCTTGGCACTACCTTCGAGCGCCGCATAGCGGCTCCCCCTACTCTTTCTCTGTAATCTCCCCTGTAACCCCCCTTTCTCTTTCCTGGCTTCTGCCTCCTTCAAATGCAAAAAAAAAAAAATTAAGGTGGCACTTATTTATTGGGAGGGAGCACAGCTAAGGTGGTGCTCCGGGAGCACTCAAGAATTACTCACGGGAACATTGCAAGAAAGTATATTCGCCTTCGGCTAAATTGCAAGTTTGATCACTCGAATTACTTAAAAAGTTTACGTTTATCATTAAAATTAATTAATTTTATTTAGAGTCACTCAAATTAGTTTATCAGTTCAAGTTTGGTCACTCCGTTAACTTTCTCTAATGTGGCAGTCAACTGTAACCGTTAAATGTATGATGTGGCTATTTAAAAATAATAAATTTAATCATTTAAATTTTCCACCACACTTTTACAATTCATTAAAAAATAATTGTAAGACTTAACATTTTTAAACCCTAAAAAAAACTAGGTGCGCAAGCAAGATGAAATCCCCAAACCCGAGAGAGGATCCGTTGACTAAGGGGGGGTGCTTAGTCGCTTGACTAAACCCCTCCAAGCCCTTAGATCTGGACACATTAATCTGATTGTTAAAAAGTGGGAAGAGCTATTTAATTAATGACATGGGTAGTTTGGGTATTATGGAAAATTACGAAGTATACAAACCGGATTTACAATCAGTACAAGCCATACAAACATACGAACAGTACAAACTAGAGTAACAAAACATACAAATAGATTTACAAACATATGAACTGTACAAAAAAATACAAACTAGACCGACAAACAATACAAATCATACAAAAAGAAGAAGAAAAAAAAACAACCATGTTGACTTTGGAGGCTCCATCCCTATATAGAGGGGCTCCTTCCCAAAGTCAACCCGGGAGTTTTTTAGACATACAAACATGGTGGACAAAAATAACAAACTAGACCAAAAATTCATACAAACTCGAAAAACACCCGGGTTGACTTTGGAGACTTCATCTCTATATAGAGGAGTTTCATCCAAAGTCAACCAGGTTGTTTTTTAGACATAAAAAATCATTACAAACATGGTTGACAAAAATGATAAACACATGGTGCACAAAAATAAAAAAGCTTACAAACATTACAAAATAACAAAGTTTACGAACATTACAAAATAAACGACAAACATCACTAATTCAACACTATCGCCGGAAAAACCTTCTCCGGTCGCCGGAAAAGTCTCCTCAGATCAGTAGAAATCTCTCTCTCTGGACCATTGAAATATTTCCTGGGAATTGAGGTCGCACGGTCACCAGCAGGAATTGTGTGCTCACTCAGCGCAAGTATGCGTTGGATATTTTGCAAGAAAGTGGTTTAGTTTAGGAACATGTCGGCCCAGTGCTTTTCCGATTGAACAAAATCACAAACTGAGCAAAGAAAGTGAATTTAATGTAGTAATTCAAAAAGTTCTCAAAAAAGCCAAACATTTTTTATTACGATTCCTTTTTTTAGTTAAATTCATTTTTTTTCTTTGTATAATTATTTTTTCTTTTTACAAGATGGCTCTTTTTTTTCGCTTGTTCGTCAAGCTTTCGAGCCGCTCTTTCAACTGCCGCCTAAAACATGGTAATTCCACCACCTGGCCTTCGTGGGAAATTCGGACGCCGAGTTAGTGAGGCTCGATCCCTTTTGGACTGTGGAAGAATAGAAGATAGTTGAATTAGACATAAATTTGGCCAAACCTGGCATGAACTGCGACTTCCCCAAGCACTCTCTCTCTCTGTACCTAAAATCCCCAAGCCACTTATTATTCCCAGGGCCATAAAGGGACCGCCACCGGGGAGGGAATTAGTCCCAAGCCACCGAAAAAATTCCCGAGGCAGTCGGCGGCAAGTCCCGGGAAACAGGCGGCCCGCGGGAGAGACAGCAAATTCGCCGCACAGTTTTTCTAATTTTAATTGTTAAATAATTAATTTATATAATTACTATTTTGTCTTTCATTAAATAAGATTAATATTAGGGGTGGCTATACGGTCCGGTCCGGTTAAATTGGCCCAAATTGATCCGGTCCAGTCCGGTCTTTTTGAAAATATAAGGACCGAAGATTGGATTGGATACAGTCAGGTCTTGATCCGGTCCGGTTTTGATCCGGTCCGGTCCCAATTCGGTCTTGATTTTACATCGATATTGTGGGATTTGAGTGGCCTAAGGCCTTAAAGGGTGAGGAGTTGGTTAAGTTTTGTACTAAGTGCAAAGGTTTGTGACCGTTTATGCAAATTACCCTTAAGTTTTGGGTGTTGAGCTCTCTTATCCGGTCTTTATCCGGTTTTTTACCTCAAATCTAAGCCCAAAGATTGGATTGGATTGTTTACTATCCGGTCCCGGTCCGGTCTCGGTCCGGGTTATACGGTTCGGTTTCCAGTTTTTAATCTGATCCCGGTCCAAATAGCCACCCCTAATTAATATGGACCATTGGATTTTAATGAGGTGCAAGAGTGGAGTTTTACTTAGTCACTAAGGGAACCCTTTCACCAAATCTTAGCCCCACAAACCCCCTTCAAGTTCCTACCATCGCCGATCACGCCACCGACACAGTCTTCTCCCTCCTTTGGACGCTTCCTTCTCTCTGTGTGTCGCTGAATTCGTTGGCGGGGAGGATCTCCTTCTATCCTCGCTTCCGTCGTTGGGAGACAACTCGCTGCCCGCCCTCTGTTTTGAGGTTCTCGATTTACTCTAGAAAAACACAACAAAGAGAGGCGACTACTGAAGCTAAATCTCAGCTTTCTTCTCGTTGCATGTGGGAAATATGATCAGATTCGACCCCTTCCGTCCTCGACCAGAAGGGAAGCAGTTGTCGGCCTTCATTCTCGCCGGCAATGGAAACGGCTGGAACGATGAAGAAAATCACCCCGACGTTAATTGATCATTCAAGAACGGCAAATCTATGCAAATCGCAGGACCATTCTTCAATCTCCGGTCTTTCCCTCTTCCTTTATCTAGATGGCACAAAAGTGAGTGATTTTGAGAGCCGCCACCATCTCCTTGAGCCTTAGGACAAGAGAACAAAGGCTGATGAAAAACCCCATCGATGGGGAGCCGCCCATGGCGGTAGCGTCTGGACGGTCATTCAGTTGCAACGGTGGCGACGGCTTAAAAAATTCAGTTTTTTTTTTTTGTAAATTGGGTTTGGATAATGAGGAGGAAATTTGAAAATATTAAATATTAAATTTTATTAATTTTTAATTGATATGTCACACATTTAACGGTTAACTATGAGTGTTTACTGCCACATAGGATAAAGATAACGGAAACTAACGGAGATTTACCAAATTTGAACTGTTGAACTAATTTGAGAAACTACGGATGAAATAAATTAATTTTAGTGTCAAAGGTAAACTTCTTAAGTAATTTCAGTGACCAAACTTGTAATTTTGCCTTCCTATTCTTTGTTTTTTAAGTAACATTTTGCTAAGATAATTATCCACAACTTGAAAATGGAATTCTTTGTTATGAACTTATGATACGCATGTTTGAAATGATCATATGTGGGCAAGAGTTTAGAAAAGATAAATATTCCAGAGCTTCTCTCGTTTAGCAAGAATTTCGAAGTAAGGTGCGCCGTCACTCTTAAAGTTCTGTACTCTACATTGTGAATTAGAAAGGGAAGAAAAACTTATTTCGAATACTTGACTTAATCAATCTTCACGCTTTCTAATTAGCATCTTCTGTAAAAAAAAAAAAAAATGGTCTTAGTGTTCTCAATCACCATAGCAAGCGCCGTCTTAGAATCAAGACAGAGGTCGACTCTCCTTAGCTAGTGCCAATGCCTTGAGCATGATGAGTCGGGATCGATAATGCAGCTGAATCAGCTGTAAAAATGGCCTCTGTTTTAAATCTCTATTCTTAGTTCTTACGCAACAACTAAAATCTCATGCACAAGTGAAGATTGCCGTGGATAATTTCTAGACCATATAAAGGAAAACAAGAAAAAGGTCCCCTTGCTCCCATAACAAGATTGGTGCACTGGAGTCGCCAAACTTTTGACTAGAACCATTGGGCAATAATCAGCTTTCTACGGAACCTCCATAGTTCTATATATACAATGAGAAAATTGGAGGTTGGACTCATCATACATACCTAATACAACAGATACTGGACTAGAGTTTTAAGTGAGTCTACTTTGGTGCAAGGAAGCATTGAGGCCGCTGCTACAAAGATTCCCACTTGTCAACTGAGACTCTTGACATTTTAACTTCAGCGGCAGTTACTTGTGACTGATACGTGTCCCCTCGCTCCACATCGCTGAATTGGTTCGCTTAATTCTCTGTTTTTAGCTTCCCAGCACGATCACGCCAAGAACCTTGTTGTTTTGCAAGCACCTAAATTTTTACGGAAACATATTAGAATCAAACAAAATCTTGCTCCAGTTAGTTCATGCTGAAAATCACTGTCCGCTTAAGATACCTTCTCACTCAAGAGACTAGTGGAAAGTTCAGGCTTATTCATCTCCTTTTTCTTCTCCTCCAACGGAGGGTCACTGTCTGAATCAAAGGAAACTGGAAGAGGAGCTCCAAACATGGCTTCATCATGAGCAGTTCTAATCCGCTCCTCCCTTTTTGCCTCCACGGCAGAGAATCGAAAGCTCTGACCAATGTGCTTGACTAATGCTGTATCATCCTCCGCAGCTGTGAGAGAGCACAGGGTAAGCCAAGGACAAGCGAAGTTACAAGAGAAACAGAGATACAAGTTATATGTCGTTAAGAAAACTACAAAGTTGGAATAGAAACAGAAGCAGGAGGGGAATTATAAGTACGAATCTGTGATCTACTGGCACCACAGTGCTAGAAAGAAGAACGGAATCTGACTGACCTTCAACTTCTTCATCATCAAGGGGAGCATCTTGGTCAAACTCAAACCTCTCCCAACCTGAGCTGCCTTTTTTTGTATCCTTTTCAGCTGCATGTGAAATTATGTAACACATGAATGACAATATCTGGGGAGTTTACGGTCTAAAATCCCGACAGCCACCTGGCCAGAAATGTATTTTGTTCACACATTACCGCATGACCCACAGACTATACCAGGACTAACGAGCTAAGAGTATGTTCACATGGTAGCAATTTTACTGTCAAGTAACATAATTGTCAAGCCAAATCTTAGTGATGACAGTATGTTCATCATCCTTCTGCATCCAAAAGTAACAATTAAACTCAATGGTGCAGCACCCCTAAAGCATCCAAATGGGCAGATAAGATCACAGAGAGTTTAGCCCAGACACGCTACTCATGTAGCAAATAATAAGTCAGAGAGTCTAGGAAACAAAATGGTGACAAGGATGCGACCATCGTTACAGAGTTTTTACTACAAATTTCAGGTTATCTCACAAAATACCGAGAAAAGAGCACTTCCAAACCGGAAAGCCACAATGGTAAGTTTCCTCTCCTAATTCGTACACAGTATCAATGTAGAAAAAGCAGTAAGCTTCGCAAATGCTGCTGAACCCGAGGTAATGACATCAGATTGGAAAAGGGATTCATGTTCCTTACCAGTGTCACTAAGCTGGAACTTCATTCGTGCTTTCACTCTTTCAGCCTGTGTCTGATAGTAAAGAAGCTTCGGATTTAAATTATTGCTAGAATAAGAGCAAAGAAGATAGCAGACTGAAAGTTTCATTATATAATCAGTTGCCAGATTACTTCTAGAGGAACTGACAGGAGAAAAAATATACCAGACTTCAACAGTGTCTCCGTATATCCAAATCAGTCAGCACATAGAACTAGGAGTGCCAGCCAAGCATGTATTTCCTAAGGTTCTTACCTAGCATAACTTCTACAGACATAATGACGATATGCCGATCACTTGCCAAACCACACCATTTTCCTTTACACATACATCCATAGTTCTTATTATTTTTCCCACCACAAAAGGAAGCATGAAACAACATATAGTCAAGCCATCCTAGCCTGAAGCACTGCCAAATGTGATAATTTCATGGTAACAGTGAGAGGTTTAGACTTTAGAGCCAATGTACTCATAGGGTAGCCCATTCCCTTGACGCCTGAATGAACTTGAACAATATCTCATTCCACGGAGCTATGAGATGGAAAGCACAGGGAAATAGCTTTCAACATGAAAAGTAAACCCATTCTTATCAACAGCAAAGAGCTCTCTGGGTTTTCTATAAATAAAAAAGGAGCTCTCTGGGTTCACTTCTCACTGCCTTTGTTTCCACCATCAGTATCAATAAGTAACAGCAGAATGAACTATGGGTCAAAATTCTGTAAACTTCACTAAGATTGCAGGTTCAACATCACCAACGACCTTACGACTACTAAACAGTAAAAAAAAAGCCATTGTAAGTCGTCAACGGAGGAGGATTGGGAGTACCATTTTGTCATAACCTTCAATCAACCGCGAATAGTCTACAGCAACATTCTTCTCCTTCCCTTTTCCATCCCTTGCAACGTCTTCTCGTCTGCTCTTCTCCGACCTCTTCCCCTCCCGATGAGGCGAAAAACTTCGGCTCCGACTCCGTCTCTCAGATCTCCTCTCCTTCCGCGGTGAACGGCTCCGGCTTCTACTCCTTTTCCTATTCCGCCTCTCTCTGTACCTGTCTCTGTCCCGATACCGTTCCCTGCTTCTGCTTCTACTCCTACTTCGTCTCCTGGAATGTCGATCTCCATCTCTTCGACTATCCTTCTCTCTACTCCTGGACCGACGCCGATGGCTCGAGCTCGACTCTCTGACTCTGGTACTCCTGTCCGAATCCCTAGCCAACAATGGCTCTTCCTTATTAGAAGTCTTTTTCAACTTGTTCTGAACTGATTGGAGCTGCGCTTCCTTCTCGAGCTTGGAGGATTGGGCGGGGCTGGAGGCTCTGACGAAGTTGCTGAGAAATGAAGAAGATGTAGGAAGCGCGGAGCCTCTTGAAGGAGCAGGATGATCGTCGTCGGGGGCGGCAGAGAAGCCGAGCCCCTGTTTGAAGCGGGCGGCACCTCCGCCCTTACGGCTGAGCTCGTCGTAGTAAGCCGCGGCTTTGTCTTCTTCCATTTTCAGTTGCGACTTGCGATGGCGGATTTTCTGGCCAAAGAAAAGAAATTAAGAAGCGAGCGATCTGCATCTGAACTTTTTTAGTTTAGTTTTTTTTTTTTCTTTTTTCTTTTCTGGGTGCTGCGTTTATTGGGCCAAGACTGGAGGGTACAGCTACAGCCTACTTGTGAATTTTCAGGCCGAGAATGTAACTGGAAAGAGAATATAGTTGCAGACTTGCAGCCCAATTTGCCCGGAAAAATTGGCTGTATTTTTTTCCTAACATATTTGCAATGAATATTTTATTTTTTTCAAATTATTTGAAATACTTCATTTTGTATGACATTAAGGTTATATTTAAATCATTTTTTTTAATTTTATTAAATTATATTAACTATTTATCAATGACCGGATATATATTCTTAATAATTATAACACTAGTGAATAACCGTTCATGATTTGTCTATTTGATGATGCAATCACTTAGTTATATAGTTGAAAATAAATTCAACATAAAAAGGGAGTTTGTGTGGAAAAGTGTAACATAAATAGGAAAAACATAACCACAACTTTTAGCAAATATTAACTTATCTTGATGTGTAATGTAATACATATATATCACACTCTATACGTTAAAGTATTCTAACAATTGAGTAACAAAATTGGTAGGAAAATAACATTTTTCATCCTTACTATACTCCATAAAAAATATTTTTCAACCAACATATTCGAAATTTAGTTGAAGGACAATCTTAGTCCTTTAACAAATATTACTAAACCTCCCTTAAGGTCCTCACTCTGCTAATGCACTCTTTGACGACGATCGTCACGAGGTGGATCGCTACTTGCTGGCGGTAGATGAAATCCAGCGTGTATCTCCTTCAATTCAATTTTCGTTGCCTCAAACGCCGACGGCGGCGGAAACGAAGAAGACACACCTCCCCAATCGTAGAAGAAGACCTCCCCGATAACCCTCGTCTGCGGATCTGAAGGCTGCAGTGGCGAGGTCCGATTGACGATGGCAGTGCTTGAAACCCTAACTAGACACTGCCTCTGCCGTCAAGCCCAATCATAGATTCTTCCTGTCGCTGTCCAATCGACGTCATTCGATCTCCATTGTCGCTAGGGTTGTGGCGGCGGGCAACGTTTTTTGCTGGGTAGAAGGCAGAAGAAGAAGAGAAAACAACTGCGACAGATCTTGAAAGAGAAGAGGAAGAGAAAGAAAGAGATGAACTTTGCTCGGGAGAGGAGTTCTTTTTTCCTTTTCTTATCGTCTCGGGAGAGGAGTTAGTGACGAAAGAGTTTTTTTTTTGTTTTTTTTATTTTATCCACGTGGATTGGTAGGAATAAAATATTGTCAACTCAGCATTTTCGTCAGTCAATCACATTATTAACTGATACCATTAAAGAGATGGACGGAAATAACTATTTTGTGTATTTCGATGGTTGGGGTTATATTTGTCATAAACGTGAAAGTTGTGGCTATGAAAGTGTATTTTGCCTATCTATATTACAGTAACATGAATTGACAGAAACTGATTATATCATCGGTCAAACCATACCACTAACTAAACACAACGATAGACCGATAATAACCTTTGTTGATACTTAACTCAACAAACACACCCTGTGGATTGGATCGTCCTCTTCGTCATGATTGAAGAAGATTGAGCCGATCGATCACCCCATTTCTTGGACCTTTCAATTCAATGGAGATGGAGAATCCCACAAAGCCCATAAGTCCGGTCTTCCCTTCCCTCCCAACAATCTTTTTTAGATGCGCTGATAGTGACTCCACAGAGAGCAGAGCACCACTATTGTTATTAGTATTACTTAGTATTGTTATCATTTCCTTACCTTTCTCAGCTAGGGAGGGAGGTTCAATCAATAAAGAAATCCAACCTAGAATCTTTACAGAAGCCGCCGCCGGATTGGGCTCCTGGGGGTGGTCAGGGTCGAATTATTGCAGTCGACGCGATTTCTTTCTCTTGGTTTCTGATTGGGAGGCTAGCTGACCGGCCCTGTGTTTTTCTACGAAAGAAAAGGGAGGGAGGGACAAGTTGGGACGGAAAGTTGGCTTCCCAAGGTACTTTCCCTTGCTTTTTAGTTTCTGAACAGTATGTAGGGAACAGAATTGAAAGGAAAATTCCACTGTGTCAATAGCCCCTCTAAAGTGGAGAGAAAACATGATTGTTGCTTTACTTTTTTTCTTCTTCTTCCATTTAAGTAGTAATTGCCATGGGTTATGGAACATAAATTTGAACATAATGCTTTTTGTTGCACACAGTATTTTTTTTTACCTTTATTTGGCTTGTTGGAAAGATAGTTATGAAGGATGTAGATAATTATAAACTTTGAGACATGAATAATTACGTTTGCAGTTAACATAAAATATATTATAATAAATTACCGAAAAAATAGTATAATAATTAAGATAAATGGTATAAATCTTACGTGAACATGTACAAGTGTGTTACATACTAAAATCCTAGATTATCAAACCGGTTTATACATTTATGTCGGTTTTGTAAGTGATATGGTTTGACTGGGGTATAACCCATTTATATGTCGGCTTATAACGATTACACTCAGACCATTTGTTTTCTCATTTTTGACCAACGATGGACACTCACCGGACCATTAGCAAGAAAGAATAAATTTGATCCTGAACAGTATTGAAAATAATACCAACTCATAATAAAATTATTTTATTATTACATAACCAATAAAATAATATATATTTCACTCATTTCACTTCTCCTTCTCCTTTTACTATTACAATCAAATTATTTTACTATTACATAACCAATAAATTAACATATTCATCACACTTCCCAATACACACTTTCCTTCCCACTTTCCTCCATAAAACAACATTTTCCTCCCAATTTCCTTCACTACCAAATCTCCCCTCCCCTCCTATTTTCCCTTCACCTCCCCTCCTTTTCCTCTCTTCCTTCGGAAACATAGTGTGGGAGTCCAAGTCAATCCATTGACCCGACGGTCAATGCCTTGCCCTTCCACTTTTTATCTTTCCCTTGAAAAATGAAATTACTGTTTGTTTGCGTATTGGGGAGGGGGAGGGGAAAATTCTGAATTGAAAGTCTTCGTCATCGCCAAGTCTAGGGGTGTTCAAATCAAGTGATTAACTAGTAGTATTTGAATAATTTGGTTTGATTAATTTTGATAATTGATTTGGTTTGGTTTGGTTTTGTTACGGTGATGTGACGTAGGGGATGGCGTTTTTAGGGTTTTCTCGTTAAAAGGAATTAAACACAAGAACTCTCAAAGGAAATAACAAGGAAATAGCAAACTAAGGGGTCGTTTGGAAGTTGCGAATGTTAAATCGTTGCATTGTAATGAATCACCATAATATAAATGCATGTATTGATACAATGAATATATTTTAACAATACATTGTTTGGTTGTTGAGATTCTACTTTATGCATTGATTTACATAAAGTTACTTTTATGGGGAAATGTCATATTTACCCTCAACTTTTAGTATAAGACAAAAACTATTAGGGATATAAATGGAAATAAAATGTCGACACAAATCTAAAGCAACAATCAAACGTTCATCCTTTTAGACTCATGAAAAATAAAGCTCAATATTGTTCCTATGTTGTATATTTGTATTTTTAGAATGCAAACCACAACATATATACGCCTAATTTAGATAAAAACTCATACATTATATTGAATGAAAACTTGAAAATAAGGTCTTTTTCAACCTAGGATAATTGTTGAAAGACTAAGTTAGTTCACACAAACACAACAATTCATTAACCCCATACCATTGACATATATTTTTGTTAGGAAAATACTTCTATTGAATGCAAGATAATTGTATTAGTTGTATGTGTTTATGCTAAGGATTAACTATAATTATGTGTTGATTGTTTTGTTTTAATCTGGTTAACCAAATAATCAAACCGATTAAACTTTATTTTGGTTTTGGTTGTTTATTAGTTTGTATGGTTTGGCTATGATATTATATTTCATTGTTAATAGAATTTAGCTTTATTTAGTATGGTAATTATAATGATAACCATTTGAACTAGGGGTGGGCAATGGGCGGGTTGGGTGGATTTTAGTCTAAAATTGACACACCCGCTTAGTAGCGGGTTGGAATATATGTGACCCGCAATTCACCCACATACTTATGCGGGTTGGGTTGGGTGGGTGGCGGATGGGTGCGGTTGGGTCGCGGGTTAACCCGCAAAAGCAATTCTCTAACTAGCCATTAAGAAAATTGACTAACATTTGTAATAAGTTCATAGCAAATTAGTAAGATTGTATCAATAATTTGTGATCTTGATATAATTAATAATTTATAGTTTGTATCCCAATATTTAATGGATATTAACAATAATTTGCATACCAATATTCATTGCCAATGGATATTGCACAACACAATAACCAATAATAGTAATCAAAACTATTCTTTATTCTCCACCTTTTGCAGTATATGGTCAGACTGCAGTGCAGTTCGAAAATATAATGAATATTCGATACTATAAGAAACAACATTTTTCCATCTAAAAATAGGATGTTGGTCATACGGGTGACCCGCAATCCACCCGCCATCTACCCACATAAGTGCGGGTGGGAGATTTAACAATCCGCAATCCACCCACATCAATCACCCATTACATGCGGGTCGATTTATTTGGGGATGGATCGATATCAATCCGCAGATTAACCACCCACGTGCCCACCCCTAATTTGAACACCTATAGTTGTTTAAGCTTTTATTAATTAGTTGTCAAGAATCTAGTGCAGGATTGAAAGCACAAAGGCGAGAAGAAAAGTGCAAAGCACTAGGAAAGTTACAAGATACGATCTCTTGGAATGAGTAATTGCTGATTATTATGATGTTATGTTTTAATCAAGGTTGTCAAACCGGTTTATGCTGGTGTGCCGGTTTTGTAAGTGGAATGGTCTGACCGTGGTACAACCAGTATTCATGCCGTTTGTGCCGGTTTTAATAAAATACATGAGGAAAATGGAAATCCTCAATTCCAAATAAATTAGTCATAAAAAAGCAATTAGAAGAATTATTTCACACAAAATAATTTATAGCTACGAATTGATAACTAATACTAAACAATTAGATGCTTAAAAATAAAATTTTATTAAATAAATTTTATTAATGTTTATAATGATTTGTGTAAAATTTAGTATTAGATATATAACATATAAGGTTAATATAGACAACAATATTGCTTGTAGCCTACTGGTGTATAGCTTAAACTAAAATGAACAAGAGGTCCTTGGTTCAAATCCTATGGAAGATGTTTATTTTTGGATATAATGTGTGTAAAATTAAATTCCGGTTTCTGGTCTAACCGGCCGGAATTTCCGGATTTGACCGAATCTGACCGGCATTGACCAGATTTGACCACAGTTAAATACCGGCCCCTTTCCAGCCGATTTGCTGACCGGTATCGGTTGAACCGGCTGGCATGAAACCGGTTTGACAACCATGGTCTTAATAAAAACTTCTAGGAGTCATTTGTGAGTAATTGAAAAATGAGTTATTTGTTCAACATTTATCCCCATTTGTAAATATATGTTTATATAAAACTTTTTAGATGAGTCATTTAGTAATTTGTACAATGTTACTATTTTTTCTATTTATTTAATATGTTTCATTATATTGTTTTTTATCCTAATAAAACCAACCTATAGTAAACATAGTCATTTTGCAACTAGCAAAACAAATTGTTTGGGTACGAGCAATGTATAATACAACCTTCCAAGTTCAAATTGTAACTTTATATTAACTTTCTTTATAAAAGGTAACAACTCCAGAAGTCTCAAATTAGGCTAATTGCAAGAATCATTGATAATGCCTCGCAAATGGCGGTGTTTGTGAATGAAAAAGATGCGATGTTAAGTAGATAACCGACGAGAGCGAGACGTCGATAGTGATTGGTATGTGACAGTTGTTAACGACTGCGAAGAGAACTCTGATTCCAATGGAGAGCTGTGACTCATTCTTGAAGGTGCATTCCAATGAGTGACCGGACGAGCTGGAGTGAAGAGAGTTTGATGGAGGTGACAAGAAGGATGACACTCTTGGCCTTTTTTGAAATTAGGTGGAAAGAAAAAAAAATCACTCTATGAGGAGTCAAAGCAATGACAGTTAAACAAATAGTAGAAAGAGAAGGATATAAGTGGATTTATAAAGAAGAGGCCAGGACATAATTGGAAATTTTGGGCTAAATAATGAGTCCATTGAAAATGACTAATGAAAAGGAGGCATTTGGTAATGACTCAATAATGTCATTTGAGACTTTCGTATGAATGAAATGACTTATACAAATGACTCAAACAAACGACCCATAGTGCTTAATACTTCAATTAGGGTTGATAATCGGTTTGGTTATAACCAGAACCGTTTAGTCGATTCTCGGTTAACCGTTAAGCACTTTGTGGTTTCCATTAACCGCACTTAGGGGTGGGCAACGGGAAACGGGTATTTGGGTATACCCAAACCCGTCCCGTTTAAAGAGGGTTACGGGTATCCAAATACCCGTTATATTTGTTGCGGGATGGGATTTGGGATTAACAATCTCAACTTTGGGTACCCGCGGGTTACCCGCTAATACCCGTTTAGGTAGTTTGGGTACCCGTATTACCCAATTAAATTATTAAATGTCATTAGCCCAAATCCGAAATCCAGCCAATCCCAGTCGTGCAGCCCATTACCAGACCCTCTTCCTAAGTCGGCTGGGCCCTCGACGTCCTGCACAGGCCGACCGCTCCTCTCGACCAGCTTGAATTAATCAATTCTCATTCTTGTGGATAATGACCGTTTTCAATCGATTTATCCTCTGTTTTAATACTGCAACTTGCTAGTGCAGGTTGTACCATGTAGCACCTGCAGTTTGGCCTGAATTGGAGTGGAGGATGCTCCTGTATGAATGAATCAAGCTAGCTAGTCGAATCTCTCCATTTCCATTCATATACATATATATGTAACTCTGGATCCATTTTGGCAAGATAATGCCACTGCTGTCTGCATGTTTTTTTGCCTTTTTAATTTCTTCTGCTGGCCGCTGGGTATATTTGGTAAAGTGTTTTTGATGGACAATATATAATTCACTAATCAGACCCATTATTGTACTTCCGTGAATTGCCAAATTGGTGGCGGACCATTATTGTTATTGTGTGAGAAGGGTGGCGGACCATTATATATATGCAGCTTATTGTTATTTTGTAAATGTTCCTATTATCAAACGAGTATAAACGGGTAGTTTGGGTACCCGTTATCCGTCCCGTACGAATTTACGGGTACCCGTTACCCGTTCGGGTTTGGGATATGGGATGAGTTTTGGTCTCTAAATGGGATTGGGTACCCGTTTCAAATGGGACGGGTACCCAATCCCGTCCCGTTTCCCACCCCTAACCGCACTGTTTAAATTAGTCGGTTAATGTTAACCGTATAGTCGGTTCTCGGTTATTTTGTCGGTTAACCGAATAACTGTTAAGTAAGTGATTCGACAAGGTTATTAACCGTTTAGCCATCGGTTAGTTATTAGCTAAATTTGGCTACCGAGAACCGACCGTTTATCATTTAATCGATTACCGGTGTAACCGTTAAGCACCGGTTCTATTTCGATTATCGGTTACACCGTTAACGGGATAACCGTTTATCAGCCCTAACTTCAATTTATGAGAAGAATGTTTATGTTATTGAGAAGTAGTTAATTAATTACCTAGATTTATGAGAAGCTACTTAATTATTTTTCAGTATTGTTTTCTCAACACATAAAAGCTTAGAATGGGTGCATGATCATCATCCATCAGTTAATTAGATACTAAAGATGGGGTCCGTATAGTATAACAACACCTTAAGGGCAAATATAAGGGCATATAAGGGTATAAGGGCAAATATAAGGGCAAATATACTAACAACATGATTCATTAAGGATATAAGGGCAAATATACTCATATAATTAATAAAATAAAAATTAAATTAAGATTTCCCAATTTCTATCACTCTCGATCTTCTCCTCACGCTCACGCGTTCTTGATACCTCCTCCCCCACAGCGGAGGGCTTCTCCGGCGGCGGTGGACTGGATGTGGTGCCTCGAGTTGGCGAGGACTTCGACGCAGTTTTTCGCGGCGGTAGCGCGATTGATGTTGGAGGAGGAGGATCCCATAATCGACTTCACCATCGACTGCGCGATCGAGAGATTGGAAGAAGAAATTGAAATCGCCAATTGAATTAGGTCGATTGGAGTAGGGGATTCTAGAGAGACACGTCGGAATTGCCTAGGGAAGACCGACAGACGTCTGGGAACCGGGTGGGTGTCTCCGCCACCGTAGCTGCTCTCGTCTCCGTATTTCTCCGACCCGCCTCCGTCTCTCGCCGAGTCCCTCACGGTGTCTTTCCCAGTCTCTCGCGCTCGTGAGGTGATATGTTCCTCCTTTTGTCTTTTAATTCGGTTGCCTTGACTGGGTTTTCCTACGCTGTTTGGTTTTCCAGTTTTTGTTCCGGTTAGGAGGGAATTGAATTGAAGTGAAGGGGTTTGGGGGTTGTGTACTTGTTAGGTGAATACAGTTCAAAGAACGCTTGTGGAGGCATGGGGTCTGATCAGAGAGACGTTCGTAGATCCAACGTTCGTAGATCCAACTGTTTGTAAAATTCAAGAGAGCTCACCTCCGGTTCCCGGACGTTGGATAGGATGTAATCGTAGAGGCGAGGAGTGAGGCTGATAATCTGTTTGTTGCCGTACTTGTCGTCCTTCGCTACTACAACCACCGTGCTATTGTTGCCGTCGACGTCGGCGGGATTGTTTCGCAGAGAGGAGCAACAGAGATTTCGGGCCAGGCGAACCGACTTTCTTGTCTGGGAGGAACCGAAACTCCCGCCTGAAATTGCCGGCATCGCGGAGGCCACGCTCCGGCGGTAAGCTATAGCATTCGCTGCCGCTTTGGCCGCCATTTTTTTAACGGCGTACAGATTCCCGGCTACACCGGTGGCGGCTGGAGTCTGGATAGAAGATTATCAAGATGACGGATGGCTCGGGTCGAGCCGGTTCATTGACCTGTTTTTTTAACCAAATATAATACGTTTGGGAGTAAGGCATTTCGATAAATCCAATAAAACATACTATAAAACACACCAAAAACCTTGTAATGTAAACCATAAATCTCCTGAAACATATCAGAAACACCATAAAACACACCACAAATGTTTCTAAAGCACACCAGAAACCTCATAATCCAGACTACAAATTGCCTAAAACATACTAGAAACACCACAAAGCAAACCACAACTATTTCTAAAACACACCAAAAACCTCCTAATGCAAACCACAAATGCGATATAACTAACCACAAAAAAGCATACTAGAAACCTCCTAAAACAAACCACAAGTCTCCTAAAACAAACCAGAAATTTCACAAAGCAAACCATAAATATTTTGAAAAGCACACCAGAAACACCCTAATGCAAACCACAAACACGGAAAAGCAAACCACAAAAAAAAAAAAAAAAAAACAAACCAGAAACCTTCTAATGCAAACCACAAATATATTAAAATAAACCAGAAACCTCACAATGCAAACCACAAATTTTTTGAAAGAAAACCAGAAACCTCCTAATGCATACCACAAATCTCCTAAAACAAACCACAAATCCCTCAATGCAAACCAAATTTTTTTGAAAACAAACCAGAAACTTCTCAATGCAAACCACAAACACGATAAAGCAAACCAGAAACTTCTTAATGCAAACCACAAACACGATAAAGCAAACCACAAAAAGCATACGAAAATATGAGAAACCAAACCATAAATCTCACAATGTAGACCATACATCCGGTGGTCGTTGACCGAACTCCGGTGACCGTCAGTTAGCAGATTCCGACGCCGATAGGCATATTCCGACCCCGATGACTAGATTCCGACGCCGGTAAGCATATTCCGACCGCGGTGAGCATATTCCGGCGACGGTGGCATATTCCGATGACAAAATAGCATATTCCGGCGACAAAAAGCATATTCCGGTGACCGTCGACCGGTGACATAATTCCGGCGACCAGAATTTTGGGCCGGAAATAAAAAATATTTTTTATATTTTATTATTATTTAAATATCTTTTTCGTAATGACAATTATAACCCTGCTTTGATTTTACACTAGGTTAACTCATCTAATAAAAAGTCATCACAACCCTAACTTCTTATTGGTTGGAGATTAGTGTTGTTATAGTATCTAGTCCCCTAAAATTAGGAAGAAAAGGGTCAACACATAGAATGGGCGCCAGTCGTTTAGGTGGGCACCAGTCGATCGGGACCTCGGGGGAAAGAAAGACGAACAAAAGCAAACCCTGATTAATAATATATATCAAATTAGTTTAATTAAGGAAGAAGGCAATCTAAACAAATAACTTTTACAAACCAAATCGCCTTTGAATATATATACATCCAAATAGCAAAAGAAGAATGGGAAAAGGATAAAAGCGCAGATTCGATAATCTGGATATGGTAATGGCAAGTTTTTTCTTAATGAATATTTCTTAAAGCAAGTTGCAACTGACGCTTATATTGTATATGGTTGGGACATGGGAGTGATAGAGATTAACATGATCGATCGATGATCCTCGTCATGGGTTGGCCACTTGGCCCGCTAGAGACCTGCAATCTCTGGTAATGTATTAATAATTAACCGAAGGTGGGCGTATCTTGAATTAGGGGTGTACATGGGTCGGTTGGTTCAGGTTTAAGTATTTTAATCACCCGACCCATACACTACGGTTTGGGAATTATCAAATCCACCCACCCAAAAAAATTTAAACCCTACGGTTTGTTTCTAATTGGGTTGGGTCGGGTTGGCGATATTTTTACGTAAAAACCCAACCCAACATAAAATATATAATTATTATACACCATAAAAATATTTTATAACTAATTAAAATTTCAAACAAATAAATCGAGGTCAAAGGTATCAAAATTCACAAATGTTGTTTGAGTTTTAATAAAATGTGATTTACTTCAACATATGTCTAGTTTCTTTCACGATATTTGTTGAAATAGGCTAAAAAGGTTATAAACAAATGCATCCATAATATGTTATTCTATTAAAATTGTACACAAGAAAAAGGATTACGTGAATCATAATTATATTCAATTTATGTCTAAACTTTAAGTCGAAGAATGCATTAGATTAGGGAGACCATGATTAGAAAAACATGGCGAAATATCTTAATTTTCACATAAGTATGGCTATATACGACATAAATATTTTTTAGATACAAACTTATACTAATAGTTGGAACACAGGTTGGGAAGTAAGCAGAAAATTAGTAAAAGAAACCCTGGTATTTCTCGCCAAGAAAGGAGTACCTGGTCCACTCCCACCAAGAAAAGGGAGATATCCAATCCATCATGTATCATTTGGTATCAGAGCATGCTATGGGCAGGACTCACGCCAACCGAATCGAAGCCCTCAAGGCCGCCAACAACGACTATCGAGCTAACTTTCAGGTGATTCAAGAGAAACTGAATGCCTTGCAGCTTACAGTGACTTAATTAGCTCAAGTACGAACAACCAGATCCGATGATCGACGCTTAGCTCATAGAGACACGATGAGCTTGCCAAAGCTCTCAATCAGGGAGCAATTGCTATGGATCAAGGAGAGCCAGCAACGAATAAATGAAAACTGGAAGAAGACTCAGCGGCTTCACAGTGGAGGCCCAGCTATCATAGCTCCTCCATTAGCTATCATCGAGAAGATTCTGGTGACTGGAGAACCCCCAGCGTTATTGACCGTGGTCACACTTGGACTCACCGTCAATGAGGAGCCGCCCTCATCTGCCCCAGTCATCGATGTTGCATTGTCCATTGATGGACGATAAACCGTCGCACCCAATGTTGTCATGAACAAAGGGGAGGAAAAAGCTTCAAAAATCACCTTGAGGCCCGACGTGACGACCGTTGCCAAGGAAAAAGATGTCATTGATGCCCCCGATGTAGTTGTGGCGGACGTCGCTGTTGTCTGCGAGAGCGGGGCTATCACCGCTCCTGTACCACCACGTCGCGCCGTAAAGCATCTGTACGAGGAACAGCAGCAACCCATTGTTATCCTCGAGCAGCAAGAGCCCACGTCCTCGCTCATCATTAGTGGAGTTGAGGGAAGGTTGGGAGGAACAGGTTCTGACGTCGGTAACCAATTTACCTCGCTCAATTTTCATTGGGTTAATTGGAAATATAGAAAGAAGCAGGAGGATGATGGCGGCCAAAGCCACAACATCACAGGAAGCCGCGGCCATATCGGCCTAGGGACCAAAGGATTGACTGGTTGTTTGAGGTATGGGGTTGATCCGGAAAAGCCCGCGGTAGATTTGCTGATATGGGGTTGATTGGTTGTGTGACAAGTGCAATCATGGGCCGAGATAGAGTATACAGGCGAAAGGATCGATCAACTGTGAGGGGATCATTTGTTGTTGATGAGAGGGGTGTGACACGAGAGCGGAAGGTGAGAGCACCATTGTTGAGCAATATTGATGGGGCATCAGCTCTTGGAGGCCAACTAATCAACCTCGTCATTCCAAGCGTGGAGGAAGGAAAGGGAAGTGGTGGACTTGTTTCTTGCATGCGAAAGCAATTGAAAAAGGTAAAGGGTACTTGAAGGGAGTAAAGTTGGAGTTGGTGAACGAGAGGAATCAATTGAATGGATTAATGGAAATGCATTTAGGTTCCTCATAAAGTGAACGTTCATTAAAGTCAATTATTCAGAGTGTGGGTGGTGAGCAAATTAGTAGGGTAGCTTCAGGAGTTGTTAGTGAATTCGCTTTTGCTAGAACTCAAGGCTGTCGTATGATATGCCTAGTGGAACATACAGATAGAGACGAGAAGGTTGGGTTTGATCAGGGACTTCCAATGCCCTCTGCAAAGAAAGAAGGAAGTGATGAAGTGCACCAGGACCTATCATGGGAAGCTGGAGCTCTCGGTGATAGGAGTTGTGTGGAAGGGGTCGAGCACAATTGGAAGTATTGCAAACAACAACCTTCTTTTGCGTTGATTCGGGTTAAGTATGGGTTGAATTAATTCGCTAATTAACTCGAACCTTGAGGACAAGGTTCTTTCAAAGGGGGAAGGAATGATACGTATAGTGACTCGGCTTCTACCGTCACTCTAGAAAAGGGCCAAGTGTAACCACCTACTAGAGCGTAGTATAGCGGGTTTGGGTTTTAATGTCAACCCGGGTCCTAAGTGTGATGACTACTCCGTGAATTCTTATTATTTAGCAGTGAAAGTGTAGTGAAGGTCCAAGTAAACAAACAAGCAAAGCAGTAAAAGGTTGTTTTCAGGTTGAGAGAGGTCACCCGGATATGGTTCCCCCTAGACTGCAGCTAAGCCAGATTGTAATTTACCAAGTTCGAATTCAAAGATAGTTATACTGCGGGAGTTTTTTAAAAAGTCTGCAGTCTCGACTAAAGGTCTCTAGACCCTCTCAATCTGAGTCCCCAACGGACGACTAACCTCCACCGGAGTAAACAGATTGAGGCCCTAACGAACCAAACCTCCTATACCAGAGTAAACACGGTACAAAATAGTGAATTGACTCCTCGACTAAAGTCGTCAATTCACTATCTTCAATCAAGGGTGCTCTATCAACCTAGGCAGATATTCTCTTTCTAGGTCAAAGCAGAAACAACATGAATTTGATCAGGATTCATGCCATTCAACAATCAGACCTCAATTGAATATAAGCAAATCAATGGATTCATACTTGGGTTCATACAATCAGACCTAACATACAAATCTAGGGTTCTTCATACCCAGGTGAATGTGGAGGTTAATCCATGGAGAGAGAAGCAAACTCTAGCTCAGAAGGGGAAATCATTTCAAATCATGATGTGAAGAATGGGGTTCTGCTTCTGGTCGGCAATCGACACTTCACCAAGCGTTATCCGAGCTCCACTGATGATGAAGATAGATCTAAGGTGCTTGGGAACTCTGGTTCGTCGCTTTCTCTCTCTAGGTATCACTTTCTTTCTCTAAAACTTGGAACCCTTCAAAAATCACCCTTCTTTCCCTTAAAAACCAGCAGGCCGCGATCCCCGGTCATAATCCCGGTCGGGGATTTCTAAACGCAGCGCAGCGGTGACGCCCTTAATACCCGATCGAGGTCAAGAATACCCGATCGAGTATTTTTGCTCTCTGGTCTGGCCCCCTTCTGGACTCTGGGCGCCCAAAATCACTTTTCCTCGGCCTCCTCAGATTTTTACCCGGCCGGGTATTTTTGCTCATGGCTGGGTATTTTGCTCCTCCAGCACCCTTCAACTCAAATGTCCTCCTTTTGACCCGAAACTCGTTTCTTCGCCTCAATGTCAACGCCAAGCCCTGAAATATGACATAAACACACAACCTAGCGTGAAATCGGCTTAAAACACGAGAATCGACGTCTCAAATGGCTCAAGAATAGGGGTAAAAACATGTGCAATCAATGGTCTATCATATAGATATATTAGAGTTTCCATTATTTGAATTAGTTAGTAGTGTTGAGCAAGTCGGTAGGTAGTTAGAGAGTCATGTGTTTGTTAGAGTATTTAGGAGTGTTTTGCATAATAGGTGGAGTGGGTTTGGTGGGTTTAGCATCTTATGGTTAGTTGGTTAGCGTAGATAGACGTGGGATTAGCTCCACTTAGATAGGCCTTTTCAATTCCAGTTTTTGTGTATTTAAGTTGAGATTGGATTCAATAAAAGTAAGCAGAAAATTAGTAGAAGAAACCCTGGTATTTCTCGCCAAGAAAGGAGAACCTGGTCCACTCCCGCCAAGAAAAGGGAGATATCTAATCCATCACGTATCAATTATGTTTTCCTGTTTAGAAACAGGAAGGAAATCAGGTTGCGGTTATGAACCATGAAACACCAGAAGAAATCAACATCACGCCCACCCATCGTAACGGCAATGATACAGAAGCATCTTCATCCGATGAATCCTTGTCACAAGATGATGATGTTGAAGCAACAAAGCTGAATAAGGAGATTTCGGCAGGGTACAATGATGAGCACGAGGAAGTGGAAGGCGAAACCAGAGAAGAAGGGGAAGCTTTTGATCCAGAAATTAAGGTCGTTGCGGTACGGTAACAAAAACTGGAGGGCAGATCTTCGGTTGCTGTTGCAACTCCAAGCCGGCGGCGGAAGGAGCTCGCAAGGTGATAACGATGTGTTTGCACCCTTAGTTCTTATTCGTTTGGGGCTCGTAGGCGTGTATTTTTGGCCCATTTTACGCTGGGTTGTGCTACTTTATCATATTTCAGGTCCCAGACGTTGAAGGAAAGGCTAAGCACGAGATTCGGGGCGTTTGAGGTCATTCGGTCGAGCTGGGGCAAAACACGGGCAGGAGGCCTGAAGAACACGACCGTGTACACGAACGAGCACGCCAGTGTTTTTTAGTGCGAGAGCTGAACTGATAAAGAAGCAAAACACGGGCTGGCCTAAAGAAAAACACGGTCGTGTTTTAGACCGTGTTATTTATGCCGAGGTTTGATTTTTGGGAGCTGTTGCGAAGTCCAAAACACGGGCGGAAGTGAAGCAAAACACGGTCGTGTCATTCTTTAGGCACGACCGTGTTTTGGCCAACGCAGGCGTGTTTTTAACACGTGGCGAGGGCACAGACGGGCAAAAGAAAGTGCGTAGAACACATCCTAGAGGTGATTTTGGAGCTGGGTTTCATCAATCAAGCTTGGAGAGCATCATAGGAGTGAAGATCATCATCCCAGAGCAGATTTTCCTCATCTTTATGAGTATGACTACTCTGATTTCTGTTTTCCTCTCTCTCTCTCTCTCTATGGAGTAGAACCCTCTCTCACTTGGGTATGAAGAACCCTAGTTCCATGTGTTAGGAATCTTGTTTGTAATGATTTGGGATTGTTATAATGATTGATTTTAATCGATTGATACATGATTCATTGAGTCAATTAAAGCATGATCATCTTTTCTTGATTTCTGCTGCAACCTGAGATAGATGGAATCTGATTAGGTTGTTAGAGCTTCATCAATCGGTAGTGGTAGATTGGTTATACGAGAGTTAATTGATCTACTGCTTTGCATTGGGATTCAATTCCAGTAGTGGAGTTATGTGTTCATAGCCTCAGCTTTCTATCCCGGTGAAGACTAGTCGTCTGCTTGGTAGTTTGACTGAGAGGGCTTGGTCAGCTTAAGAGATTCCAAGCTACTATCGGATCTTCCGCAGTTTAATCAACAGTTAATCAATCCAGGGTAATTACAACCTCAACCTAACTAAGGAGCTAGGGGGACTCATTTCCGAGTGACTCTGCCCTTGCTAAAGAACTTTGAACCAATTCTTGCTTTCTTACTGCTTTTAGTTAAAACCACAATCACTCGACTTAGTTTGCTAGATAATAAATAATCACGGAGTAGGAAATAGATCTAGGCCCCGGGTCGACAAATAGAGCTTGAAACTTACTACATTTCCAGATTGCGATTGCACTTGGTCGCAGTTTGGTGTTGTGTTTTAGCGTGTCAAGTTTTTGGCGTCGTTGCTAGGGAAATTCTAGGTTATTGTAGAAACGTGAAAGTTTGTTACTCTAGCTTTTTATTTTCTGCATTCTCTCTCTTCCACCTCTGTGCCTTCACGGGTTGTGTTTGCATTCTGTGTGCAGGTAGTGCATGACCCGTAGCCAGTCGGGAGATTTACTACCATTAGACCAAGAGCTTGGACAGACTTGTAGGAACTTCAAGTAGGCTTTAAAGGCGCGATTGGCTACGGAGGAGGCTCTAGCACAGCTGCAAATCGCCGAAGAGGAAGAAATGGGTGACCCACAGGACCATGATGTGGTCATTCCCGAGGAACAGATCATGGGATATTACTGGACCGCCATAGCCACGGACATGAGGTCGCCCATCCAGCACCCTCAAGTTCCAACACATAACTTTGAGGTGAGCACCTCTGTCATCACTATGCTCCGCGTCTCAGTGGTGTTCTGTGGCAAGGAGGGGGAGTTCTCCCGATCACACCTAAGGAGATTCCACGAGCTCATCGATGGGATCAAAATTAATGGGGTCCCAGCCGATGCCATCCAGCTGAGGTACTTCCCATTTACTCTGGAGGGGCAAGCCAAGGAGTGGCTGGATACTTGGCCTCCAGGCTCGATCACCACGTTCGCCAACCTGGCGGACAAGTTCCTCACCCGCTACCATCCTCCATCCAAGACGACGGACCTGCAAAAGCAAATCATCCACTTTGCTCGGGATGAAGATGAAACCATCAGGGATGCTTGGGAAAGATACACCAGTCTTTTCCTCAAGTGTCCCAACCATGGTTTTACCGACGCCTTCAAGGTTGGCACCTTCTACCATGCCCTCTTCCTGAAAGACAAGGAGGTGATTGACTCGGTTTGCGGCGGGAATATGCTCACCAAGACACCGCCACAACTGAATCAACTTTTTGAAGAGATGGCAGAGCAAGGATATGATTGGGGAACGACAAGGAGATCGAGACGAGCACCAGGGTGGGGTGTACATGTTGTAGCCACCCAGTCGTCTGATTTGGTGCAGGTGGTGTCGAAACTAGTTTCAGCCATCGATCGCTCTGGAATGATTTCAGGTACTGGACAGCATCAGGCGATGCACTGCCAGTGGTGTGAAAGCTCCCATCACACCGTGGAGGACTGTCAGGCGATGAGGGAGTCATCTACTCCCCAGGAGCAGGTGGACTTCATCGGCAATGCCAGGTGTTTAGACCCCTACAACAACACTTACAACGAGGGGTGGCGCCAGCATCCAAATTTCTCCTGGGTTGGGGCCAATTCTAGACCACTAGTCCCCCACGGACCACCAGGCTTCCAGAGGCCTCCTTACCAGCCCAGACAAGGGCAATTTCAGCAGCCGCAACAGCCTCTCTACCCGCCCAGACAAGGGCCAGTTCCACCTCAGTCACAGGTGCGGCCATTTCATCAGTCAGGGGCAGCCCCAGTACAGAGTGATCCGATGGCGGAATTGCGAGATCTGGTGGGTTCTTTGGCCACCTCCAGTGCTAACAGGTTCAATAATATCGAGCAATTCATGGAGAAAGCTTCAGGTGAATTCTTGGAGCTAGAAGCTGGTCAGAGAAGCACGCAGGCTGTGCTGCGGGATATCCAGACCCAGCTTGGGAGTGTGGCCCAGGATGTAGCCTAGAGGACTCCTGGTACTTTACCCGGTCAGACCATCCCTCATCCGCACGACCAAATGAGCATTGCAAGGCCATTACTACCAAGAGTGGCAAGATGACTGCTGATCCACCTGTTCGGGCACAAGAGAGAGAGACCCCTGCTTCAGCACTTCCATCTAATGAAGAGGAAATGGAGAAGGAGGTTGAGGTGCCTGCTCCTAAGCCGCAACCAGTGGTGAAGGAGTATGTAACGCAACTTCCCTTTCCTACTCGGTTTCACAAAGACCGATTGGAGACTGAGTTTTCCAAGTTCATGGCAATGCTGAAGCAGGTAAACATAAGCATGCCCTTTGTGGAGGCATTATCAAAGATGCCCAAGTATGCCAAGTTCATGAAGGATCTCCTCACCAACAAGAGGAAGCTTGGGGAGCTGTCAACGGTAATGCTCAACGAGGAGTGTTTTGCCATCCTACAGAACAAACTACCAGAGAAGCGAAAAGACCTATGGAGTTTTACTATGCCTTGCATGATTGGTAGTTTGCATATAGGAAAGTCCTTGGCGGATCTAGGCGCTAACATAAATGTCATGCCATATAAACTGTTTAAAAATCTAGGCCTAGGTGAACCCAATGATACTAGGATGAGCAGTCAACTTGCTGATAGATCCATAGTGCATCCTAGGGGCATTATAGAGAACTTGATAGTCGCAGTAGGGCCATTCTCATATCTTGTTGATTTTGTGATTCTTGATATAAATGAGGATGTGGATGTGCCTTTAATACTGGGTAGACCTTTTCTCGCCACCGCCAAAGTGCTCATTGATGTGAATGATGGGAAATTGATTTTGCGAGCTGGGGGTGAACAAATCACCTTCTCTGTTTCTGATAATATTAAACACCCCCAGCTCCATGATGATCTAGACTACTGTGATGTTATTGCTGATTTTGAGACCGCACTCACCATCACGAGTGCGGGTACTGACAATTTCCTCGAGCGTTTTCTTTTGCTAGGGGAACAAGCATCACAGGAGTTGCAGCTGGAGGAGCAGCTCGCGGAGCTAGATGAAGCCGCGATCGAGGGGTGAGAGAAACCATTTAAGTCAATCCCTATCTCGCCCCAGATCGCCACATCTTTGGAGGAGCCACCAGAGCTGGAGCTTAAGCCCCTTCCCTCTCACCTAGAGTATGCATTTCCCCGGGAAGGGAATAAGCTCCCAGTCATCATCAGCTCGGATCTGACACCCGAGCAGAAGAACAGGCTGGTGGCTCTACTGCAGAAGTATGCCCGGGCTATGGCATGGAAGATAACATATATCAGAGGCATTAGCCCATCTTTCTGCTCCCACAGAATTCTGATGGAGGACGAGGTTAAGCCATTCAGACAGCCATAGCGGAGATTGTCTCCCAACTTGGAGGCATTGGTCGGGGCAGAGATTGTGAAGCTAATGGATGCAGGGATCATCTTTGCTATATTTGCTAGCAAGTGGGTCAGCCCCACTAAGGTGGTCCCGAATGAGAAGAACGAGCTGATCCCGATGCGGACTATGACCAGCTGGAGAGTCTGCTTTGATTACCGGCGCATGAACGGCGCCACCAGGAAAGACCATTTTTCCCTACCTTTCATTGACCAGATGTTGGAGAGGTTGGCTGGCCATGAGTTTTATTGCTTCCTGGATGGCATGTCCGGTTATTTCCAGATTCCTATCACACCAGAGGATCAGGCGAAGATCACATTCACTTACCCCTTTGGTACCTTTGCTTACCGGAGGATTCCATTCGGGCTGTGCAATGCACCGGCGACCTTCCAGAGATGCATGCTGGCGATCTTCGACCGACTGGTCGGAGAGATCATGGAAGTCTTCATGGAGGACTTCTTGATTTATGGAGACACCTTCACTCATTGTCTCCATAACCTGGAACTCATTCTGAAGAGGTGCGAGGAGACTAATCTGGCACTCAGTTGAGAGAAGTGCCATTTTATGGTCCATGAGGGGATTGTGCTCGGGCACAAGATCTTCAAGCAGGGGATTGAGATAGATCGCGCAAAGATTGAGACGATCACTAAGATACCTCCCCCCCATTTTTGTGAAGGGGATTCGCAGCGTTCTGGGTCATGTAGGCTTCTACCGGCGCTTCATTAAAGATTTCTCGAAGATTGCCCTGCCTCTGACCAAGCTGCTGAAGAAGGATGCACCATTCCAGTTCACTCTTGAGTGCACAGTGGCATTCGAGACATTGAAGGAAAAGCTTACCCATGCACCCATCATGATGACTCCTGACTGGTCTCTTCCCTTTGAGCTGATGTGCGATGCGAGTGACTATGCAGTCGGAGCAGTTCTGGGTCAGAGATGAGAGAAGCACTTCCAGCCCATCTACTACAAGTCGAAGACCTTGAATGATGCACAGGAGAATTACACCACCACTGAGAAGGAGCTCCTCACTGTGGTGTATGCATTTGATAATTTCCGACCATATCTGGTGCTCTCCCATGTGGTGGTCTACAAATATCACTCGGCGATTCGCTATCTGATGAGCAAGGCTGATGCAAAGCCTAGGCTCATCCACTGGATCCTGCTTCTGCAGGAATTTGATATAGAGATTCGGGACAAGAAGGGAGCCGAGAATGTTGTTGCAGATCATCTTTCACGGTTGGAAGCCCCTCCGGTGGACAACTTCGTGGAAGAGATCGATGACTCCTTCGCGGGTGAGCCATTGCTGGCGATGACATTGGTGGACAGGGTGACCCCTTGGTACTCTGACTTTGCCAATTATCTGGTGGGAAAGCAGCTACCAAAGGGGATGGCCACTCATGCAAAGCGCAAGTTCTTCTCCGACCTGAAGCATTACTTCTGTGAGGATCCTTACCTCTTCAGGATCGGAGCAGATGGCGTGATCCGGCGCTACGTCAAGGAGCACAAGATGGGAGACATCCTCTCTCAATGCCACGAAGGATCTACTGGAGGTCACCATGTAGAAAACCGCACGGCGCGGAAGGTGCTACAGTCGGGCTTCTATTGGCCCTTACTCTTCAAGGATGCAGACACCTTCGCACGATAGTGCGACCGATGCCAAAGGTGAGGTAACATTTCTTCCCGGGATGAGATGCCCCTCCATCCTTTGGCAATTTGTACATACTGGTTGCAGTGGACTACGTCTCGAGGTGGGAAGAAGCTCAAGCCATGCCCACCAATGATGCAAGACGGGTCTGCTCATTTCTGAAGCAGTTGTTCTCCCGGTTTGGGACACATCGCGCCATCATTAGTGATAGAGGAACCCATTTTCAAGGGCGATTCACTAAGCTCCTCTCTCGCTATGGTGTTAAGCATCAGGTGTCGGTGGCTTACCATCCCCAGTCAAATGGTCAAGTCGAGCTGACAAACCGGGAGCTTAAAAGAATAATTGAAAAGACAGTGGATCAGTCCCGCAAGGATTGGTCCACCAAGCTCGATGATGCTCTTTGGGCATATAGGACAGGCTACAAAAACCCGATTGGTACTTCACCCTATAGGCTTGTCTATGGGAAGACGTGTCATTTGCCAATAGAGCTAGAGCACAAGGCCTTCTGGGCCCTTAAGCTGCTCAATCTGGATTTGAGTGTTGCAGGTACTGAACGTAAGGTGCAACTGCTGGAGTTGGAGGAATGGCGTTACCATGCCTACGAGAACACCCTGCTCTACAAAGAGTGAACCAAGCGTCTCCACGACGCTCGGTTGAGGGGTCCGAAGGAGTTTAAAGTAGGTGATCGTGTTCTGCTCTTCAATGCACACCTGAAACTCTTTCCGGGCAAGCTACGTTCGATGTGGTCGGGACCTTTCATGGTCACCAAAGTTTTCCCGCACGGTGCGGTGGAGATCAACAATGTTCAAACTGAGCTATTCAATGTGAATGGCCACCTCCTAAAGTTGTACTTGGGAGGTGCTGTCGAGCGCGCAGAGCTGCTGATCAAGCTCGAGGATCCTTAGTTCCTCTACTAGCGTCCAGCTAAAAGACGATAAAGAAGCGCTTGTGGGGAGGCAACCCCACCACTGTTTGCATTTCTTTCCCTTTTTTCCTTTTCAATTTGGTCAGTTTTTGAGTCTTTGAGACTGTCTAGAAAGTATTTCGTGCATTGGACGGTCTGTTTTATTCTGTGACTGGGTATTTTTTCGAGCAGGGGCACGATTGAGTTTTGGTTGTTTGAAATCGTGATTTTGAAAAAGTGCAGAGGTGGGCTCGGCATAAAAAACACGGGCGCTAGGGGAGAAAAACACGGCCGTGTTTACTCCCCTGTCCACCTGTGTTTTGGCCTTTTGCAGATTTCCCTCTCGGCATAAAAAAACACGGGCGCAAGGGTTCAAAAACACTGCCGTGTTTTGACCCTGCCCACCCATGTTTTCAAAGGGAGGAGGCACGCTCTCGGCCTGAAAAACACGGGCGTGGAACACGGGAAACACGATCGTGTTTCCGCGGGCCCGTGTTTTCATCCCCCTATAAAAATCGACTTTTGGCCCTTTCCCCCTCAGATTTCATTTTTTCAAACTCCCCAGCCGCCCCCCCCCCCCTCGCCGGAAAATCGGCCCTTCCCTCTTCTCTAGCGGTTTTTCGGCCACAACTCCTTCTCCCGACCTCCAAATCACAAACCGCGACCACCCCTACGCTCCTGGCGCCGGGTAGCACATTTCCCAGAAGTTTGGTCTTGTTTGGCAGAGGTTGGGTCGCCGGCGGTGAGTTCTCCGGCGAGTCTCTGGCCGGTTTTCCGACGACTTTGGAGTGCTTTTCCCCTTTTCTTCACCTGCCTTGTGGTATCTCCTTGCGTCTCCAAGTGTGTTTTCATGGTCTCTTAGTTTATTTTTGGAGAATTGATACCTAGGGTTTAGGTGAAGAATTTGGGATTGTGGCATGCTTTTAGAATGATTTGGTAGGTCGATGGCGCTCTGTGCTTGTTATATTTTTATCCTGGGACTTCATTTCTTCGGCCTTCCATTGGCATGCTGAACTTGTGGTCATGAATGCTTGTTTGGACTTCGTGTAGTGATGGCCAATTGGTGGCTTTCGAGATCGAATTATGTGGTTGTTCCACCGGGAGCCTAGTCCACTGTCCAAATCGATCGATTTGAGGGCTCCCGGTGTGTTTATTTGCTGTGGGGATGGTTATGGTTGTGCTTGACGTGCTTGTCCCACTAGAGCCTAGGGTCATGTCCATATCTTTCGATGTGAGGGCTCCTGGTGTGTTTTTCGCCTAACATTGACCATGTTCGCTTGTGTGGCATTTGTGCATCCTTTTGCTTTGCAGGATCATGGAGGCCTACCTAGACCAATTGAGCATCACTCAACGCCACCTGTTGCGAACCATCCACACCCGCCATATCTCCGAGCACTTCATCTCGACTTTGGGGTGTTCGAGGCGCTTCACGCTCGGCCACAGATGGAGGCCGATGTTCGCACCTATGGCTGGCGGCGCCTTCTGTGCCTTGCGGAGCCGACCTACCAGGAGCTCGTCTTAGAGTTCTACGCCTCCTTTTCCCACTCCCAGAGGAGGTCGGCCGACCATGCTGACGTAGTACATTTCACACTCGGCGGGGTAGAGCACTCCATCAGTTACTGGGAGTTGGCCATTGCACTTGGGCTCAACTCCCCTCACCCCAACGTCCGCCCCTTGATCGTGGAGGTGACCGATCCCACCACATTTGGTGACCAGGCCTACTTCCAGCGCATCTGCCTACCAGATTATACGGATGAGCGATACATCTCCAGCCAGACGCGGGCCACTCTACTCCATCCGGAGTGGCGGATCGTCAACCACCTGCTCACCCAGTCTTACACTCCTAGCCGGGGCTCGGCAACCGGGTCACCCTCCGGACCTTGTACTTCATGCACGCGATGGGCCAGTCGGAGGACACTATCGAGCTGGGCTATGTGATCGCCCGTACATTCAACAAGGCCTGCGCCAACCAGTATCGCCACCTTGTCTGTGGCCCGGTGATCACCGCCCTGGCCCGCTACTACGGGGTCGACACTACTGGGATGACCATGGTCTGCACAGCGACCCCATTCAGTGAGGCCACCCTCTGACATCAGCACATGCTTGCGCGTGAGGGGCGTTTGGCATGGACTGTGGGTCTCCCTCAGACGACTGTGCCTGATCCTGCCGGGAACGACCAGCCAGAGTCAAGCGCTGCTGGGGGGCGTCGGGGCCCCCTCCGTCCTGTTTGTCGTACCCAGGCCCCCGCGAGTCCCTCCACCGCTGTCCCCAGATCTTACACCCCCGCAGTCTCCATTGTTGACCAGTTGGCGACCATTGCTCAGCAGAACGAGCGCATTCTGGCCGGCCAAGAGAGCATTCACACCCGCCTCGATCGTGAGCAGGACCGCAGCCGTTGTCTCATGTCCGGCCAGCACTACATCATGTCCTACCTGGGCCTGGACCCGAACTCGGTCCACTATCCCTTCGTGCAGTCACCGGGGTATGAGGATGAGTACCCCCCACCCACCGGCGATGGTGGTGATGTGCTCTAATGGCGAGTGGCTGGTTCTGTACTTTATTTCTTTTCGAGATTGAGACTCCATGTTTTTTCTTGTTTCTTTCTATTTTGTTCTTTTGGATTGTCGACATGGAACTCCGGTTCTTTCACCCAGTGTGTGTCTTTTGATGTTTTTAGCTCTGTGCCTTGGACTGGTCCCCTTCCAGTCCCCTGCTATTGACTGGTCTGCCTTCCATTCTCCGTTCCTGTTCTTCACCGCACGGTAACATCGTTCCCCTTCCCTCTGCTCCATTGAGGACACTATCGCATTTAAGTGTGTGTGTGTGGGGGGGGGGGGTGCTTTGTATTTATCGGAACGCATATATGTGTGCTTGGAGCCTAGTCCACTGTCCAAATCTCGAGATTTGAGGGCTCCAAGTACTACTGGTTGCTTGATCGTATTGCCATTGTGGTTTAATTTATGAATCGAATGGCTGTTAAAATTGATGCATGATAACTGGATTGTGACTGAGACAACCTATAATGATGACTGAGACGTGCAGTAGAGTTGTGTAGGGGTTATGTTTTTCAACTGTTTGCTTACCAACTGTGACTTGGACTGCTCACTTGCTCTTGACAGTCGTTTATGCATCTAGTTCAGGGAATCAGAATGAGAGATAGAGCATATAGGTAGCCATGTGAGATTTGAGCCTGCTTGTTTCTTTCTTGTGCGATAGTTCCCTCTTCCATGATGTGTACCATTCACGTTGTCATTAGTTAAGATGATGGAGGTGATTTATTTCCTTATATTTTCTACACTCTTTACCCCGGTGAGGACCTAGATTGCTCGGTCTTAATTCTGATATCTTGAGCTTTGTGCATGAAGTGAATGTCTTGAATAAGTGGTTGAGTCAAGTCTATGTTGGTTGGTGAACAGAAGGGAGACTCTTCCTTTGCTTGACTTTGCTGCACTCGAATGTCATCTGTGGTGGTTGTCTAGGTTGTCGTTGAGGTTGTCCATGTGTTATTGATCAAAAGCCAGTATGATTCACGTGTTTTGTGCCGATATGATATGTCCCTAAAGCCTGCTTGATTAAAACGTTTTGAGCTTACTTTGTGTCTGACTTGGTTTGCTTGGGGACAAGAAAATGGTTAAGTGTGGGGGAATTTGATAACGATGTATTTGCACATGTTTGCACCCTTAGTTCTTATTCGTTTGCGGCTCGTAGTTGTGTATTTTTGGCCCATTTTACGCTGGGTTGTGCTACTTTGTCATATTTCAGGTCCAAGACGTCGAAGGAAAGGCTAAGCACGAGATTCGGTTTGGAGGTCATTCGGTCGAGCTGGGAGCAAAACACGGATAGGAGGCCTGAAGAACACGGCTATGTACACGAACGAGCACGCCAGTGTTTTTTAGTGCGAGAGCTGAACTGATGAAGAAGCAAAACACGGGCTGGCCTAAAGAAAAACACGGTCGTATTTCAGACCATGTTATTTATGCCGAGGGTTGATTTTTGGGAGCTGCTGCGAAGTCCAAAACACGGGCGGAAGTGAAGCAAAACACGGCCGTGTCATTCTTTAGGCACGATCGTGTTTTGGCCAACGCAGGCGTGTTTTTAACACGTGGCGAGGGCACAGACGGGCAAAAGAAAAACACGGCCGTGCTCTCGACCGTGTTTTTCCCAGAATCGGTTTTTTTAGGCAGTTTCAAGTCAAAGGAAAGGGAATCGAGTTTTTGAGCGAAAAACATAGCCCTAGAGAGAGAAAGTGCGAAGAACACATCCTAGAGGTGATTTTGGAGCTGAGTTTCATCAATCAAGCTTGGAGATCATCATAGGAGTGAAGATCATCATCCCAGAGCAAATTTTCCTCATCTTTATGAGTATGACTACTCTGATTTCTGTTTTCTTCTCTCTCTCTCTCTGGAGTAGAATCCTCTCTCACTTGGGTATGAAGAATCCTAGTTCCATGTGTTAGGAATCTTGTTTGTAATGACTTGGGATTATTATACTGATTGATTTTAATCGATTGATGCATGATTCATTGAGTCAATTAAAGCCTGATCATCTTTTCTTGATTTCTGTTGCAAACTGAGATAGATAGAATCTGATTAAGTTGTTAGAGCTTCATCAATCGGTAGTGGTAGATTGGTTATACGAGAGTTAATCAATTTACTTTTTTGCATTGGGATTCAATTGTAGTGGAGTTTTGTGTTCATAGCCTCAGCTTTCTATCCCGGTGAAGACTAGTCGTCTGTCGGGTAGTTTGACTGAGAGGGCTTGGTCAGCTTAAGAGATTCCAAGCTACTATCGGATCTTCCGCAGTTTAATCAATAGTTAATCAACCCAGGGTAATTACAAACTCGACCTAACTAAGGAGCTAGGGGGACTCATTCCCGAGTGACTCTCCCCTTGCTAAAGAACTTTGAACCATTTCTTGCTTTCTTATTGCTTTTAGTTAAAACCACAATCACTCAACTTAGTTTGCTAGATAATAAATAATCACGAAGTAGGCAGTAGATCTAGGCCCCGGGTTGACAAATAAAGCCTGCCACTTACTGCATTTCCATACTGCGATTGCACTTGGTCGTAGTTTGGTGTTGTGTTTTAGCGTGTCACAAGGCTGCCCCCTCTTCCCCGTCCCAATCCGCCCTAACCTCAACGACCAGGTAATGCACAACAAACTTCCACTCTGCATCTTCTTTCACCGTTACTGGCTTTGTTTTTGGATCCGTAACAGTGATTTACTCTGTAGTCCATCTTTGATCTCTGCTTGTTGGGGAGGGTTGTAATGAGCTAGGGGCAGTATTGGGATGGCAGGCTGTGGAGTCGACAAAGATAAGGCCAATGACGAGAACGGAGCTGAATTTGCAGAAATTATTTGAATAGATGAGACCGCTGCAATTATTCAGTAATGGACGATGATAAAGCTTTAGGCGATGATGATGATGATGATGAGAATTTCATATTTGTATACAGTGGTAAAGTGGGGTCAATCTCATGATTTAAACTACGTTGTTGTTACTGTTGGAGTGGAGTTGTGGTCATGATCAAACACTTTTTGGTTGTACTCAATCGGAGCTGCTAGTTTCATATATGGTTTTCTTTTTACCAATTTATATATGCATTATTAGTAATACTAATGCAGATCCATTTGTAATACTTATTATATGAGTAATACTAATATGGTAATTGAGACCTCATCACAAGGCACACAAATTTCTAAAGCATACTCCGGATAATAATTTCCCTAATACATACTAGAAACACCACAAAGCAAACCACAAATATTTTTAAATCACGCCAGAAACCTCCTAATAGAAACCACACACGATAAAACAAACCACAAATCCATTAAAATAAACCAGAAACCTCACAAATCAAACCATAAAATTTTCGAAAGCAACCATAAACTTCTTAATGCAAACCAGAAACACAAAAACCTCACAGGCAAACCACAACATTTGCGAAAAGCACACCAGAAACCTCCTAATGCAAACCACAAACGCCGTAAAGCAAACCAGAAAACCTCGCAAAGCAAACCACAAATATATTAAAACAAACCAGAAATCCCGCAAAGCAAACCACAAAAGTTCCGAAAGCACACCAGAAACTTCTTAATGCAAACCAGAAACCTCCTAATGCATACCAGAAACCCCACAATGCAAACCACAACATTTGCGAAAGCACACCAGAAACCTCCTAATGCAAACCACAAAAACAAACCAGAAATGTCCTGATGCATACCACAAATCTATTAAAACAAACCAGAAACCCCGCAAAGCAAACCACAAAAATTTTTAAAACACATCAGAAACTTCTTAATGCAAACCAGTAACACGATAAAGCAAACCACAAATAGCATAAAAAACACGAGAAACCAAACCATCAATCTCACAATGCAAACCATTATATCCGGTGGTCGTTGACCGCTGACCGGCCAACGAAAATCGTTGACCAAACTCCGATGACCGCCAGTGAGTAGATTATGGCCCCGATGACTAGATTCCGACGCCGGTAAGCATATTCCGACCACAGTGAGCATATTCCCGTGACGGTGGCATGTTCCGATGACAAAACAGCATATTCCGGCGACACAAAACATATTCCGGTGACCGGCGACCAAAATTTTGGGCAGAAAATTAAAAACAATATTTTTTATTTTATTATTATTTAAATATATTTTTCATAATGACAAGTATACCCTTACTTTGATTTTACACTAGATCAACTCATCTAATAAAAAGTCATCACAACCCTACCTTCCTATTGGTTGGAGACTAGTATTATTACAATAACAACACAAGGGGTGTTGTCACACTATCTAGTCCTAATAGGGGTCGTCGCTTGAAAAGAATTCACGAGAACCAAAGTCGAGAGCATTTTTCCGTTAATATTTGCAGCCCACAAATTACATTAACCATTTGGATTATGAGCACTTCTACTATGCTATAAAGTATTGGTGCTTTAATGTACAACTTAAAGTTGTACCATAACGTTAAATGTATAAGTTCAGGTTGTACCATAAAGGAATTTGTGCTCTTATGTTATGGTACAACTTTATAATTTAAACTTGTACCATCAAATGAAAATACAAATTTAAGTTGTACCATAAAACAATTTGACAAAAGAGTATAGGTACAATCTGAAGTTGTACCATAACGTTAAAGGTACAACTTCAAGTTATACCATAAAAGAAAAAACATATAGCACCAATACTATATAGTATTGTAAAATTCCTCTTGGATTATAGCTTTTTTGCAATAGATTATAGATGAATATATTGATTAGACAATAAATGAATATTTTGACTGTATCTTCTTTAAATTTGTTATCTCAAAGCAAGTGTTCTATTCATTTTCAGTTTATAGTCAATGTTATTTTGTAACTGAAATATGTTTAAAATTTAATACTAACTTTTTTGTGATGGATTTTTGAATACTATTTACTAACTCGGGTTAATTGCAAGGATGGTCATTGGGTTTACTAAAAATGTTCATGTTTGGTCACTGCAAATATTTAATTCTATTCATGGTCACTAAGATTAGTTCAATAGTTCAAGTTTGGTCACTCTCCGTTAGTCTCTGTTAGTTTTTGCTGATGTGACAGTCAACTATTATAGTTGACCGTTAAATAAGTGACGTGACCATTAAAAAATATTAAAAAAATAAAATTTAAATATTTATAATTTCCATCTCATTTTACAACTATTAAAAAATAAAAATAAAAATTAATTCTGATCCCTCCTCCTTCGATTTCTGTCCCCCTCCTTTCGATTACTCACCTGCCGGATATTCTCCCTTCTATTCTCTCAGAAACCCTAATATCCCATAGGAAGAGGTGAACAAGACCGGCCCCACCGCCGCTCACTTCCAGATGGCGACCACTACCACTACAAGCCTCGGCGGCGGCGGCGGAGACGATCGGCCGAGCATAAGCAAATCATAAAGAGTCAAGTAGAGCAGAAGGAGCGGGGAAGGTATATGTAATGACAGGGATTTAGTTGTAACAAGGGTTTAGTTGGTGGGTTTTTTAGGAATTGTGCGACTCCTATTAAAGGAAGTCTGTGTTGTAATGGAAGAAATAGGAAATAACAGAATCATTTTACTACTCTCCTTCTCTGCTCTCTCTCGATCTATTCTTCTTCTTCCCCAAGCTTCTGCATCTGTTCTTCCTTCCCTTCTCAATCTCTCTTCCTCTTTCTCTTATTCTTCTCTCAATTACACTGTCTTGCCAATTAATTCGTCGGGACAGATCCAGGACATGACAGCATACAAAGGAACTGACCACTCCAGATTGAGTGAAAGTAGAGATGGAAATCTTCTGGTCGGAGAGATAATCTTCTGGTCAGCAAATCTGCAGAGGAAGATGAATCGAAGAAAGCGTCGGCGCCGCAACAAACAACCAGAGGTAGAGAGGAAGCGGGAGGGAGATGCATGTGCGCTTACCTTTGGCCTTCTTGCCGAAGTCGGAGAAGAGACCTAGTCCCTTGCTCATGGCGGCCGGCGAAACAGAGTCGGGGAGGGAAAGATTTTGTAGGAGGGATTATGAAAAACCCTATATAATGCGAATTGTGATAGAGAGAGAGCTGTTAATGACTTAGGCGTAGATGGCGGAGGCCATCTATCAAGTTTATTTTTATTTTTTAATAGTTGTAAAATGAGGTGGAAATTGTAAACATTTAAATTTTATTAATTTAATATTTTTTAATGGTCACGTCACTCATTTAACGGTCAACTATATTAGTTGACTGCCACATCAGCAAAAACTAACGAAGACTAACGGAAACTGAGAGTGACCAAAATTGAACTATTGAACTAATCTTAGTGATCATGAATGAAATTAAATATTTGCAGTGACCAAACATGAACGTTTTTAGTAAATAAGTCACCATCCTTGCAATTAACCCTTACTAACTCAGTAAGAAAGAAATCATTTCATTCGTATTCTCAATTCTGAGATCAAATCAAATCGAAACAATATACGTAGGAAGCACCTGCGAAACTGAAAATCAAATCCCAACAGATAACCAAACTTTTATATTATAAATAAATAAATTAATATATACAAAAGCGGGAAAATGAAAAGATTTGTTGTATCGCTCTCTCAGTCTCTCTTTCCCATTCTTTCTAATTTAATGAGGGGGCGACAACAGACAAGAGCTGGGCTCCATACCAAAGATTTGCTAAGATCTCACGTTATTGGATCCTCAGAATCTCCTTCTTCAGCTTTTCTTTATTGCCCTGTCCTCTTTCCTTTCTTACCTTCTCCGCCATCCCCTATTAAACACCAAACCGCCCTCCTAACCCAGAAAATCCCTCCACGCTTCCCAATTTCGATTTCCTTCTCAACCCCGAAGATTATTAATTCCTACCTCTACTCCTTCAAAATCTACAGGCTGCGATTTTTCGAACCCACTCAGTTCCAGCGATTTCTTCTAGCAAGGAGGTTTCTTTTGGCTTTTGGGCTTTCTCATTAGGGCTCTGATAATCTTTGATCTGGGAAATGGCTGCCGCCGGTACCGAGTCTCTTCGGTGGAACTTGGCCGAGGAAGTGGGAGTTTCGGGTTGTAACCGCAATATCGTTAATGGGTCGGGTTCTGTTTCCGAGGAGTTTCATGTTCTAGCTGTGGATGATAGTATTGTTGATAGGAAGCTTATCGAGCGCTTGCTGAAGAGTTCTTCGTTCAAAGGTGCCACCTTTTACTCAATTGTGGGGGTTCTTCTCGGATTTTCTGTTTCTCATTTGGTTTGATTTAGGATCTGACATATGGGATTTGTTTCTATTTTTGGGTATGCAGTTACGGCTGTGGACAGTGGTACTAGAGCTCTGCAGTACCTTGGTTTGGGTGGAGAGAAGAGTTCTTCCGCTGTTGGTTTCAATGTATGTGATGGTTTCCTTTTTCACACATACTCTCTGATTGGTTGCTTAGGTTTCCCGTGCTGATTGTTCTGTATTGTATGTAATTTGACAGGATTTGAAGGTCAATCTCATTATGACCGATTACTCCATGCCAGGCATGACTGGATACGAGCTGCTTAAAAAGATCAAGGTATGAAATTTCACCTTCATTTATCAGAAGCTTCAGCTAGTGGTCATGGCAGGGGAGTTGTGATTCAGTTTTCCTGTTACTGATTTGGTTCATTTCCATATTTTCTTTCTTGAGCAGGAATCTAAAGCGTTTAAAGAGATCCCAGTTGTGATAATGTCATCAGAGAACGTCTTGACCCGGATCCATAGGTGAATTTCTAAATCTTGACCAATTCTGATTTTCATTTTTGAGTTGATTGCTCTTTGCTGACTTTTAGAGCGGGATAGAGATTGGGCTTATGAACAAGATCTTATCTATGTGGAAGTATCTTCCTGATGTTGATTGGTGTTAGGACGGATTAAATCTTACATACCTACTGTGAGATCTTGTTGTCAAGATCTTTTTTTTGAGAGACTAGTCCAAGATTAATTGACTTTTGGCAATTGAATTTGTTTGATGTGGGTAGTGGTGGAAGACTAGCACTTTTAGATTGGCAGGTTAATGTTATGCCTCTTGAACTGGACCACAGAATGGTTAATAGATGATTAGGAAAATGGGTTGAATTGCGTATCTTTGATTAGGAAATGGTTTCACCATTCGGTTGTGTCTGTTTCCCAGGAAGGTTATAACCATGGCAGGATTTTGATTAAATGAGTTAGTACTTAGAAGTCTTTCGTTAGTGTTAACATAATGGAATGAATGTTCTTAGAGTCCTTAGATTCGAAGTGCAGCAAATCCTAATTGGAAGGTTCTGTTATTTATTGATTCAGTTGTCTGGAAGAAGGTGCCGAGGACTTCCTGGTAAAGCCTGTGAAAAAGTCCGATGTCACGAAGCTTAAGGACTTCATGGTGAAAGGTGATCAAGCCGAGAAAGGCAAGAGAAGGAGCATCAAGAGAAAGGTGGAAGGTGACTTTGTTGAGCCTAAAATGGTTACTGCTACTAATACTACAATTGCCTCTTCTTCAGAGGAGGATCAATCATCCTCCGCATCCCATTCTCCATCATCATCATCTCTGTGTTCATCTCCCTCTTGCAAAAGAAGCAGACTGCAATAGCCAGTTACCTAATAGACATTCCCGCTAAGCTATTGATTCAGCAAATTTTGTAAGCAGCATTATACGACTTAAAAAGAAAATAGCAAATTTTGTAGTCAGCAGCATCACTGACCCATCTATGATCTACCTCAAAAGGTAGTATCTGAAATGGAGGGAGCACTTCAAAGGGAGCGATCAACTTGATGTGATTTGTTTTTGGTTTGTTTTTTGTAAATGGTCCAAATTTAATCATCAATACGAAATTGAGATCTCTAAAACCTCAAGTCTCAGTGATCCTGCTGCTTCCCCCAACTTGTTATCAAAGTTGGTATCTTTGACTGGACCATCTTGTGAGATTGCCCTGTTTTCTTCCCACTTTGTGGGGCTGTCCTTGTACCGACTTGGACACCGTTTGTTTCTTCAACCTCTACAATTGTATCTTCTTGACAACTCATCATTTATGATTCGGTAAGTCCAATTTGGTATGGTGGGATATGATCCTGTCCATAGTGATGAGAAGATACACTTCGATTTGAATAAAGATACAATACGATGATAAAATAAGATTGAATAGAGATACAATTCGATTTGATTTAATTTATCAAATCTAAAAATGGTAAACATATATATAAAGTAGGCTGAATCGGAATTGGATGGAATCGATTGGCTCGAAATTCAAATGGAACAAATCGGGGTTGCCCTTTGCATAAAATGGAATTATCATCCTTCGTGCATCATTTCAACTGCCTGAATGGTGCTTCCTTTTGACAAGGCTCGACCCAAAACAGCAACAAAGAATCAATGTACAAAAAATCGAAGGTATATGATCCAGCCAGCACCAAGGTATGGAGACTGGAAAAAAGAAAGCAAGAGATGAATGAAATCTTTGGCGTGGGGGACCATGGAATCTTATCTTAGGCCAAAAGGGAAGGATTAGGAAGCAGAGCAGGGGTAAATCCCCAATAATATATAAGTGTACTTTTTTTCATTTCAAATTTCCTGCAACGAGAGTGAAAATAGGAAGGACATTTTTGTCTTTACAATTAATTATTTATCTCACATAAAAAATATCAACATCAAGATTTGAACCCGGGTCTCTTCAAATATAGACAACAATCACAACCATTTATGCTAAACAAATTTGTTGTATCTTTTTGAATACAAAATATACACGAAGTTCAACTCTCTGAAAATCACAGGACTTTCCATCATGTTTAGCAAGCCCACTAAGTATACCGTATGTATTTTTATGGTGCTTGATACTTCAATTTTCATAGTAGAGTTTCATGTAATTTTCTCAATTTTAAAATTCTTTCTCTCTCCTTAATTTTTGCTAAAGGTAAATTGGCAATTGGCTAACATGGAAAAAACTAATTTTGTCACTACGTGTTGCGTCCTTGCATTTTTCAATTTAAATTGTGGGTTTATCTTTGTTCTTATCTCTTTCTAACTTCCTCGGAAATTCTCTCCAACGTACAATAGTTTGCGCCCCTTTCACTTCCCAATACAAGGCCGCTTTTGAAAATCAATCATCCGATATCTCTTGGCACGTCAGTTTTATTGTTGCGGATTTAAGTTGGAAAAGTAAAAGAGTTTAATAAATAATGGAGTTGCAGAAGGAGGATTAGAAATTGAATTTTTGGTTGAAAATATGTTTCTTGAGATAATAAAATTTTTTGGCTGTACAAGGAAGAGTGGTGGCTATTGGATCTTATGTTTATGGTTTTTACATCTATCACAACATATTTTTATCTTAAAACGAGGAATCATTGATTGATTTATTGAAGTAGGTCGATTCTTTATTCAATCTACTGGAACTGATAGACAAGGAGTGTCTAATTTTGTGCCTTATTACTTTGATTGAGTCTATTACTGTGTTGGAGATAATCCTAATTTTGTCGTTTTCTCTCAAGTTTTGATGGTCCCCTCTTAGCTTAGTCCTCCATTAATATATAGTAGAGTTTTGTAAACTTTTCTCCATTTCAAATTTCCTGCAATGAGAGTGAAAATAGGAAGGATAATTTTGTCTTTACAATTAATTATTTATTTCATAAAAAATATCAATATCAAGACTCGAACCCGGGTCTCTGCAGACAAAGATAGCAATCATAACCAATTATACTAAATGTATTTGTTGTTCCTTTTTTAATACAAAACATACATGTATTTAAACTGTGAAAAGCAGAGAACTTTTCCATCATGATTAACAAGTGCACTAAGTCTACTATATGTATTTTCATGGTGCTTAATACTTCAATTTTCATAGTACAGTTTCATTTAATTTTATCAATTTTAGAATTCATGCTCTCTCTTTTATTTTCGCTAAAGGTAAATTGGTAATTGGCTAACATGGAAGAAACTATTTCCTTTACTATGTGTTGTGTCGTTGCATTTTTCAATATAAATTTAAATTTTGTGCCTTTTTTATCTTTGTTCTTATCTCTTTCTAATTTTCTCCGAAATTCCCTCCATCGTGCAATAGTTTGCGTGCTTTCACTTCCCAGTATAAGGAGCATTTGAAAATCAACATTCCGGAATCTTTTGGCACTGCATTTTTATTCTTGGGGATTTAAGCTGGACAAGTAGAAGATTTCAACTCTCATATCAATCCATGACCAATAGAATGGAGTTCAATCAAGTAGTTATGGCTTGGCCTTGATTATCTCGCTCGATTCCTCTGCACTGGCATCACCCAATGGTTCTGTCTCTCCCCGATGTACTATCATAAGAACTATTTTGCTGCTTCTATTGCTGAAGGCAATGTTTGATCAGTTATACCTTTCGCCTTTACTCCTCTTCCTATACCAGGCATTGACCTTTAACAGGTTTTCGATTTCCGATCAAGGTTAATCGCTTTACACATGTAAGTTATTCGTTTCTTCTCTATGTCTCATGGTTTTATCTTTCTGATTAATAACAAAGCGACTTTTATTTTCACGTTGTCTCATGAACACAACATGCATAATATCTATTTATTTTGATCTTATTGCCTGAAACGATGCTTAAAGCTCGGGGGATCTCCTGCGTGATTTCTCCTCTTTCTGTTATTAGGTTCAACTTCAATGTGTTTCTATCTTCATATTAGGTTCATCGAATTGAACTGGCAGGCTATTATTTCCTTCCCGGTTTATCTAAGTTTTTTGTTTATGAATGATTTATTAAATATAGAAAATGAATTTGAACGATGGTTTGGGTACTATATTTGTTTGTAAGCAAAAGAGATGTTTGTGTAGAACATGGCAGTTGTACTTTGCTAGAGCCCTGTCCACTTTGTTGTGTGTTTCCTGTACTTTATTTTTGTTCTTTGCTTAGCTATTGAAATAATAAAATAAGATCAAAATGAGAAAAAAAAAGGTTTCTTTTCAATTACAATATTTCCGCTCATATTTGATTTTGTGATAACTAATGTTCTCCGCAACCATAATTTTCCTCATTAATTTTTATTCTTATCTCACTAATCAAATTTTGATATTGTTTTAGAATTATTTAGAAATTGAGCTTTCATGCAACACTCTAGGAGTTTGAGGTGTTGAACTTGGAGTAGAAGAGTTAGGATTGAGTTTGAAAATGAGAGTGGTGGGGGGAAGAAAAATTCAACTGTAGCATGTTAAGGCAGAGAAGAGGGAGTTACCGAGGGTAGTGATCGAATTGAGGAGGGTGTTGAAAGACGCGAAAGCAAAACTGGAGCAGTTAAAGAGAGAGAAGTGAGAGATGATGAGGATATCAATAAAAATGGAGAGGGTATTGAAGGACATGGAAGTGTACTGAAGCATGTGAAGGCATACAAGGGGGGAGATGAGCATATTGATGGAATTGGAGATGAGTTTTGGTTTTAGCGAACTTATTACAACTGGCCTTGAGGAAGATGAGTTGGCAAAACACAGGAAGAGGATTGAGGAGTTGAAGAGCGAGTTGACAAAAACCCTAATTGTAAGAGAAATTGAGGGTCGCAGAGAGAAGGTCCATCAAAGTAGCAGAAATGGAGTTGCAGAAGGAGGATTAGAAAGTGAATGTTTGGTTGAAACATATGCTTCTTGAGATTGAAGATAGAGTATATAAAAATTTGGTCGTTCAATGCAGAGTGGTCGCTATTGGATCATTAGGTTTATAGTTTTTGCAGCTACCACAACCTATTTCTATCTTAAAACGAGTAATCATTGATTGATTTAATGAAGTAGGTTGATTCTTTATTCAACCTACTGGAACTGATTGATAAGGACTGTCTAATTTTGCGCCATATTACTTTGATCGAGTCTATTAGTATATTGGAGGTAACCCAATTTACTTTGATCGTTTGCTCTCAAGTTTTGATGGTCCACTCTTAGCCGAGTTGTTAGTATATAGTTGACTTGAACCTACAACTATCCATTTATTTTTTATTAGTGGCATATTGCCCCCAAAATGAGAGCATTGAACCATTTACGTAGGATTGTGAGGTTTTAGATTCAGTTTCAAACTATCTATGGGTCGTGTGGGAATTCCAGTGAGCTTTTATACTCTATCTTTCTTAACAATCAACTAACCAATAACATATTAACTGGGCTTAATTATCATTATGAAAATGAGATCAATCATACATTTTTATGTTTTATTTTCTCAAATGATGATGATATTTCTCTGAATGTTCGACCTATATATTCTTTCTTTATGTATCATCTCGATCGAAAGATTGCCAATAAAATTAAACAGGTTGATAGACTTTAACGTAACATAAAAAGTATAAAAAATAAAATATAAACATTCCGGCCAACGGGCCGGATTATAAGCTAGTGAATATAAAGGTGAAAGCCAAAACCCATTGCTCCATTTCAAATTTCCTGCATCGAGAGTAAATGTAGGAAGGGCAGTTTTGTCTTCACAATTACTTATTTCTTTCTTATTTATTTATTTATTTATTTATAAAAAGGGATACTTATGGTGATTTGAACCATGACCACTATAAAGAGAGGGAAGAGCTACAACCAATCACACCGCATATTTGTTGTATCTCTTAAAAGAAAAACATACACAAACCTAACATCTAAAAAATCATCGGACTTTTACAACGGTTAGCTAGCCACTAAATCTCCCATAAGTACTTATTTGGTGATTTGATACTTTGGTTTTCATATTTTGATTATTTTAATTGTAATTTAATACTTAATTTGCGTTTATATGTATATTATAAATAGTGGATAACTTTAAAATTGCAACACAAATATAACTTGGTTGCATATCAAATTGGAGTATTAAGTAGGTCGAAGCAATGTCAAAATTTTATTTTAGTATTAATTTTTAGAATACTATGAAGAAATTATATTGTTGTGCAGACTATATGAGAGGGGGTTTTTAACGTTTAAGTTGGGTTAACCACTAAGTTTTAAATATGTTCCTAATTCAATGTGATTAGATTCAATGATCATTGTACGAGATTGGGTTTAATTATTGGTTCATTTCACCATTTTTTTGAAATGTTAATGAATTTCTAGGGCAATGACATATGTCTACGCCTTAACATCTACACACAATACAATATATAAGATTGGAATGAGAAAAATATTATCCGATTTTAAATTCCTACAGCAAGATCCAAAATATGAATGACATATTTTCCTTCACAATTATTAAACTTATTTCATTATAAAAAATAGACAAGTATTGAAATTTAAACCAATGTATCTTAAAAGAGAAGACAAGAATTATAAGTATGATTTTCAACCCATTGGTCGAATAAGTTTAGCCCCAACCGAGTATCTGATAGGATGTTTGAGGCCGAGTTGGTTATCAACCCAAACTTGGACGAACTAGGAAACCCACTCAAATTAGGAAATCAAGTCGATTCAACTAACTCATATGAGCACTGAGTCACTTCAAACCGACATCATTTTCAACAAATCTAATCACTAGCATTGTTGACATGTCGTCCTTCTCTTTATCATAGACCCATGCAGTAGCGTACATCAACCACTCGTGTTCGGTTATCCCATAAGATCTTCTTCCTCCTTTAGTATCGGCAGGCAACAATACAAACCTCAACCATCTCAAAAGCTAACATAGCTCCTTAGTAGTCAATTCCATTTTTCTTCCAGCCACAAGGTCACAACGCCAATGAACCACATCTCATACAAATAATAGCAAAAAGATTAAACGAACATGTATTTGAATTGAGACTTTGTTTGATTAACATAGACCAATGTCCTCATTTGTATATACACTTGAAATTGAATTGGAGAAGAAGAGTAAAAAAAAAACATTAAGAATGGAATATGATATGCAATGCAAAGAAGGAAAGAAAAAACTAGAAAATGAAATGGAAAAAGATAAAAAAAAAAGTAAAAGGAAAGAAATTTAGAACTAAAGCGTAATTTCCAAGGGAGAAAAAAGTATAAAAAAAACTCTATCCCAATGAATAAGTTATATTAAATCATTATTGTATCTAAATTTATCATAGAAATTTCATAAATATCTAAGCATAATACATGTCGAACCAATAAAAATTTTCATATACCTGGGTAAAGCTAGGCTAAACCAAGTTAATCTAATTCGGTCATTAATTCTTAATTCACTTGCTTAAATAATTCATTGGTGGAAATCGAGTGACAACCTTGGTCATAACAAATTAGACTAAACAAATTTATTGTATATTTCTTAATGGGTTATAGGTATAATATACTCCTCTAATATATATATACTCTCTTATTCACTACTAACCTTTGGAAATGCATGCAATGTCAGTTTCCAAACCGTTTGTGCAAGACTGAGAGTAGGATGTTTGCACGGTAATTTAGGGGACTTAACGTAGATTCGACAAGAAAACCGATATCCCTCTTAATTCCAGATTAACCTTCGAATGTATACTGAGGGAGAGATTACAATTGGGAGGTTACAAGGGGAAAATCTAGGGAGAAGGGTAGAGAGAGAACCCCTAAGTCCCCTTTCTAAGTGTAGTAAAATTGGTATTTATAGCCTCTCTGGGTTTGGTGGGCAAGTCCCGATGACAAGACTAGGTGCTTAGAGACAGATACGCGGGCCCACTGGCATTCCTTCCTCAGATTCAGTTACGTGGAACCTTTATGCGGGATCCGCGATTGGCAGTTCCACGGATCATATCAGAGTAGCGCGGGTTTTTGGGTAATTGAGCGGAAAGCCTAAGTGCGCCGCGTGGCCTTCTCGACCTTTACCCCTAACACAAACATATTTTACTCAAATACATTTATATAACAGTGAATGACTCTTTAAATTTCGCTTAGTTTTCAATGAAAGATGAGATGCACTTAATTGATCTATGAGCTCAAATATATTTTCATACCACTAAAACTACAAGCATTGTGATGTTTAGTTGTTTACTCACCTCTGCTCATGTTCATAGTTTGCTATGAAATTTAGATAAAGAAACTTTAAATCTCGCGCAATTAAAAGTAGGATATGAAAACTATGTAAACAAGTGATTGCAAATTTTCTAATTTGAAACCCAAAACTGAAGGAATTTAGATCATCTCATTTCGCAATAAATTAAAAAGTCTCATGGGTAAGTGATACCTTATCGGTGGATGTGGTGGTGATTGAACAACTAATGTCAAACGAGACCTTAAAAATTCCCTCCTCTATATATGGCAAAAAACATCCATCTCAAACCCAATTTATTACCAGTCAAATCATATTTGGTAATATCACTTATGGATCATACCAATAAACAATCATTTAGTTTGGGTCTAAATTATGTTCATTACACTAGCTACCCAAAAGAAAATGAACACCCAAATCTAATGTAAATTTTGAAAATTTCTTTACTGAATAGCTAGATGGTTGATATTATTGTTTCATATGTATAATTATATTTATATGGACTCAAATAGACCCTAATTGTAAGTTCGACTTAAATAAATGCTCTCCTACTCTAGCTCACTTTCCCATTTCACAAGTCAGTAACTTAAAGTAATCCGGCCAACGGGCCGGGTCAATAGCTAGTTGAATGAATGGTAGTTAGTTGGGCTGCTCTGTTTCTGTCTCCTTCAGTTTTGGCTCTCATGTTTTTGGCATGCCAGCCATATAATGATTCCCTTCCCTTCCCTTCCATACTAAATGATTCCTCCCACTTTGGCCTTTGTGTATTGTCTTCATCATCTTCGATCCAAGCAAACTTAAGTGATTAATAAAGGTTTATCTGTACATCACACTGGCGGATCCAGGGGCTGGCCACCCAAGGGCCCGGCCCAGCTCTCCTCTGGATTCGTAGTTACTATAGTCCTTATGAAATTTTTGATTTTAGACATTCAATCCAGTGTTATTCTATGATAAGATTAGGTTTAACTAGAAAAATTATCAAGTTGAACATATTCAAATCACTATTCTAAATTTAGCATAGAAATTTTAGCCCCAAAGATTATGCGTCTTAAAAAAACAATGAAACCTAAAATTCTAAAAAGTTAAATACGTAAAAGACTAAAAGAAATATGAGATTTGTTCCCTTACAAATTTACTAAAGCAGCTGGTGTGCATGGATGGACACACAATGTAAATTAATTAGTCGATTGATTTATCTAGTGTTGATGCTGCTCGTTTCAACCGCTACTACAAAGAGAACCTTTTTAACAATGAAACATGTGAGAACTGATTTGCTCAACAAAATGAGCGATGAATTTCTCGCCGATTGCTCAAATATTTTATTTGAAACGGTGTATACTATTGGTATGGATGTAGACTTCATTATTGATGCATTCCCTAAATTAAAATACAGTTGTGTACAATTTACATTGCAAAAAACTATAATCAGTATATTTTTTTACGGTTTTAATTTTCTAATGAAATGGGGCTCAGTGCTCTTCTGTGTTCTGGATCCGCCGCTGGTACATCATTCCCTTATTCCCTTATGAAGCAGGGAAGTTCTGGGGGTTTTCCTTCTCCCTCTTCCTCTTCTACATTCAAGTAAATTCTAACCTGCGAGATGAAAATTGGTAGTTACCTAAAGTTGAGATTTATTTGTTAGCAGAAAAGGAGTAATCGAAAAGAGAGTTAGTACGAAATGAAGACGGAACTTACGTGATTTCTTTCTATAAGATGAACAAGACTAGTTCATTGACAAAACTATACTTCTATATTATTTTTTGATAGTCTCGTCAGGGGGCATCGATTACTTAAAGGTCACTAATGATACCGTTCAAATTTATGGAGTGTTTCTAACTTTTCTTCATTTAATTTTAAAGGACTAATTCTCTTTCATTTTAAGTCGTAATTTATTTTTTCTAACAAAGATATCAGATTAATTGTACTCTTAAAAATGACATCCACTTTGATATATTTTGAAACAAAAAAAAATACATTTATTACCCATTCATACCATGGTAATGTTTGGTAGTACATAAAATTATACCACATGATATAAATGTGTATCATGGTGGAATAAATATACAAGAGTATAGAATAGTTGTATACATGATATTATAATTATATTAATAGTCATTTACTATTTTTTTTATCACCGTCTATCACCAGTTACCACCCTATACCAGGTTATTGTTATGGATGGTGTAGGGAAGTATACTTGGCCCTGAAACTTTTTTCTCGGAAAATTGTAGATCCAATAGATCTAATGAACTTGCTTTCTCGACAAAAAAATTCAAAATTCAAGTTAAAGACAAAGATGGTACAAATTTTTTGTTCCACTAAATATATCGAAGATGGACATCATACTTTATATCACAACTAATCTGTTCCATCTATTCATATATATATATATATATATATATATATATATATATATATATGGTAATGACTGGTGTACATCAGGCGTATAGTATACAGCAGGTGATCTAATCGTTAGATGTACTTAGATGAGCTCCACCGATCTCAACGGTCAATTTTTATTTTTCATTGAATCAAACTTTGGGGTGGGGTTTAGAAAATCGGTGCCTGGGGTTTATACATTATATATTGGTTACTCTAGTGCACTCACTTTTTCGGGTGCACCCAACTCTAAAAGTGTCCATAATACATCAAATTTTGAACTTTAATTAGTACTCTCAATATAATATGATGGTATGACATAGAATCATAACAAATCAATCTATTACCCTAACCCCTTAATCTTCAATTTTGAATATCAACCCAAAATCCCAAATTGTAAACCTAAACCCTAACGCTAAATCCTAAGTCCTTCAAATTAAAGTAAATTTTGAATGATTTTTTTTTTCAAATTCATGTGCTTCTTGTTCATAGTATCATAAGCAACAATTGATACAGTTTTGACATGAATCGCATGCTCAGAATGACAATTATAAGGGGGGTGCACTGAGTGCACCCAAAAAAGTGGGTGTACCGAATACGCCACTATATATATATAGTGCCTTCTACGGTACCCTCGCATACATTGAGTATGAAAACGCTATCTAGACATCGAATTAGTAGGATTTGGGCATGATACTATACCATAACCCTTAATGAGTGAACCCTATGTCTTAATTATCTAAATCATAAACTATAAACCCTAAGATGATGCATTGAATTTTTTGCCTATATTTGGACGAATCGACCCGTCGATTATTTTTTATAATTAAATTGATCTTGGGTATATGATTTAGCGAATTAAGATCTAGATTTTGATCTTTAAGGGTTAGAGTATAGTATCATGTCCGAAAGATCAGTCAATTCAAGTTTCGGATAGCGTTTTCTTACTCAAGGTATGCGATACCCCGGATTTTGCCATTAAATATGTGTGTGGTGGCGTCTTTGGTGCACTCACTTTTTTAGATGCATTCAGTGCACTCGCTTCATAATCGTCATATTAAATATGCGATTTATGTCAAAATGATGTCAATCATCACTTATGATGTGATGAATAATAACGCACATGAATGTGCGCAAAAACTAAAGATTTACTATAATTATAATTTGAAGGATTTAGAGTTTAGAGATTTAGGGTTGGGGTTAGGGTTTACAATTTGGGGTTTAGGGATAGAACTCAAAATTGGAGGTCTAGGGCTTAGGGTAATTCGCTAATTGGTTGTTTTCATATGTTATATCATCATATTACATTAGTTCTACAAATTAAAATTCAAAATCCGACATCTTAAGACTAGCTTTTGAGTTGGGTGCATTGAACACACTCATTTTTGTGAGTGCACCGAAGTAGTCACCATATATATGTTGCCATAGATATTCCCAAAAAAGGGAAACAACACATATAATGTACAAAACTAAAGCCTTTTCAGGCTGAATCGAAAAAGAAGGGACGCCAGCGACCAACCACCGACAAACGATAAGAGAGCATTCTTATCACGATACGGACAACTCTTTAATACCTATTCGGAAAAAACTAAGTCTTTAGCTTAATTTCCACCCTTTGCAGGGCGAAAGTCAAGGACTAAACCTCTGTGGCTATCAGATGACCGCAAAGCAGCATACCCGGCAAAATGCAAAACAAGCAAACACATAGCCTCTACAATCAGCCTGCAAACAATGCAATACTTTCAAAGACACGAGAAACGACAAAACATGTCGGAGGAGCATGAAAAAATAAGCATCACAATTAACCATGGGAAAAAATGAAACCAAGCAAAACAGAGGAGCTAGTCCTACTCAAATGAAAACCTAGATGAGACGGTACCAAAGAAGAAGTAGAAGCCAAAACAAATAATTAAAGCAAAGGTTAATGACAATGTCACCACCCTATATCCCCTGTAAACGAGTATAGATCAATAAACGAATGAAAAAGCAGAGAAATTGCAAATAGTGACGGAAGCGGTAAAAGAAATGAAGAAGACAAAAAACCTGGCCACCAACTTGGAAACGGTAATATCCGATGAGGCCTCCCAATCAAATATTAAACGATGAGGTACACTTGTAACCGGTCAGTTCTACATAAGTAGATTCAACCTAATAAAGAGCAATTCTCACTTCTGCACGGTTGGCCTTGGCACATAAATTCAAGTTAAAACAAAGAAGATAATTTAAAAGTTAATTTAAAAAGTAATGAAAGTAAAAAGTTTTTAAATCTCACCTCTTGTTAAATCTGATTCCACTTAAAATTAAGAGTACAAATATGAATTATATGATTATTCAAAAGTTATGAACCATATCTTGGAACGCCTCGTCAAGTTTCAGACTTTCAGTGTCGTACATCTCTAGCGTTTTGCGTTTTAGCTAGCTCTACAATTAACCCTACTCGACTCTACTAATAGGACAAGGCCGCATTATGGCCCATTCTACTCTACATGACAATGCAACTACGTGGGCCAAAGCCCTTTAAAGAAAGACACTTGATGTCTTAACAACCTTCCGAAATTGAGGGGGATGTCTTTGTTGGTATTTAAGCTTAACACATAATTCCCTAAAAATTCATCTTGTCATTGGTAGAAATATTCGGAATCATGTTGTTGATTGGCTGGATCTTGCTGTAGGAAACATAAGGCGATCTATCCCCGAAAGTCGAAAGATACTTCTAAGAGCACGATCATGGAGGTATTGTGACATTTCTTAACCAAACCTCCTTAATTTCTATACAAGAGATATATGATTTTCCTAATTAGTAGAATATGATAGTGTTGTCTTGGTATCTTGGGACCACATTGAAGCTCATTTATATATAAGTTTCACTAATGGCTCCCATATTAATTCAAGATGGATATGTATGCGATTTCCCACTTATCGGACTTGTGTTGATTTTTTATTAGTCTTGAACTTCACAATTTGATTACTTACATATATTCCACTTAACAAATAGCTTATATGATTGTGTATAAAATATGCTACATACCATTGTTAGAAAACATAATTTCCTAACAATTTCATGCTTAGACTGCATATTTTCCTTGAATCAATTATATCACAAACTTCTTTAAGCGCGTAACCGTATGCTATTTGTGTTTAGACTTCTCCTGAAACAAATGGTCCACCTTATGTATCAATTATTGAACCAAATGCTAATCACAATATGATAATGATCAAACCACAATGATCACCACACCTGCATGCTCAATGACATAGATCAAATATGGATGAGTGAGATGAAAATTACATGCAATCTGATCTTAAACATGCATAATTTCAACTGATCCAACTTTAATCTTTATTGAGATCATCGAAATTCCTTCATATAATGTGACCATAGCACGATTAAAGACACTTTTAATATCAAAATAGACCTCAGAAACCATCACTAACCAAGGTAACATCCGCAATAACACTCATGCAAGCAATGTGCTCATGAAAAACTTTAGGTGTCAACTTTGTATAAGCTAGCATCAGTCACATCCTTAATGTTCAATAGAAACTTGTCTATTTTGAACCTTATCTTTAACCTAAAGGAGTTCGATGTCAATGACTTTGAATTCTCAACTCCGTTGGGAATGATTGTGTATCAATATCATGTAATTGTTAACCTTTTATGACTTACCAATGTCATTCTAGTGACAAAACTTTGCAACCATAATTGAAAGTCTCAAAAGTCAAAACATACTTTAACTCTATCCAACACAGAAAGGTAATATTATATAGAGTTCATGCTATCTTGATACTCTGTAACATCGGGGACAGAGTACCTAATGATCTCTAAACTACTTGATCCGATAATTAGCATGTTTTCTTTTATCATCCTTACTAAACACATTACACATTTGATTCTTTTTTTTTTTTTTTTTGCTTTTACCATTTTTGTTTTATCCATGGAGAAATAAAAGGAAAAATAATGAAAAGAGCATGACCATCCAAAATCCCACTATTTTCCGCGTCTTGCAAGAAAAATGTGAGTACAATCAGAAAAGGATAGGGAGAAAGTCACGACGGCCGACACCTATGCAAAAATGCACAGGTCCAACCCTTCAATTTGTTGTTTCCTCCAAGGAGGAAGAGAGAAATCTGCAACACAAAAGGAAAGAGGTCATAGCGGTTAGCACCGCCACCGACAAAACACCCCATTGTCGATATGTTTCCTTGTCCTATGCGAGAAGAGACTCAAAAGAGTCGGTTTCAGAGAAGAGAAAGGGAGGCAACCCCTCTTCTTTTCCCCCGCACCTACTCACTAGATCTAGAGCAAATGTTGGTGATACAACTCGTTAGAATCCTTTTCAAAGAAGGATTGCATATAAGAGTTATGAAAACCCATTCTTATGAGATGGTAAAGGACAAAGGTGGACATCCAATCAAAGAGGGGAGAGGAAGGCCGCCACGCTAGAAGGAGAGAAGGTGACTCTCAGGAGATCATCGATGCTTGCTCACGCTCAAGTCATGGCAATATCTCTTGCCATGAAGAACAACAAAGACGATAGCATAATAAAAAGGATAATATCTATTATTTATTCAAATTTTTTTTTGGATTCTTTTATATTATTCAAACCTATTAAAATGCTATTTATTAACCATTTTTATAACTTTGTAACTCTTTTCTTAGTTAAAATACTAAAATTTTGGAATTTTAACTTCATGTATCTCTTCCAAGTCGGTATCAAATTGTCAAGTTAATATTACTAACAAAATTGTTAACTGAAAGTTAACAGTTGACTAATTCTTAATGTTTTGATAAGTTTGCCTAATAAAAAAGAATCCGAAAAAGATTTGGATAAAAAATAGACAGCATTTAAATGGAATAAGTACACTAATTTCCTTAGGGGTGGACAACGGGACGGGACCAAGTACCCATCCCGTTTGAAACGGGTACCCGGTCCCATTTGAAGAGTAATCTCTATCCCATATCCCAACCCGTAAGGGTTAACGGGTACCCGTTACCCGTACGGTACGGATAACGGGTACCCATAAATGAAGATGAATTACAAGTACATTGAACCTAGCAGAAGGTTACCATTGAACATAGCAGGCAGGTGAACATTGTTAGCAGGATTCCACATTGTTGTATCGATTCCATTCAGTATACTGAAGCACCTGCATCAAAAGATATGGATAACAAATAGCATTAACCTAACAAACCATGTTAATAATCAGATGAGAATGACAAAAGTAGATTCGGATGACAGACAAATTCTCTATAGCGAGACAATGGAAAAGTAGTTCGCTGTTCATGCATTAGAGATCATGCAGATCATATGCAGATAAGAAAGTTTGAAGAGCTACCCAAATGTGATTACACATACAGAATCTAAACAGCAAAATCTAGAGATCCTTGAGCATAAAATGTTCCTGCATGGTACAGTAGTCCGAAGAGCTACCTGAGTTCAAGGCTCCAAGTTTTGATTTGTTCTTTGTGTGGAAGAGTAGTAATGATCAAACTCAAGCTCCCTTAAGACCAGCAGGAGCCTCCTCTGCAATTTTGGTTAATATGGGCTTGGGTTATGGGCGGGTAGTACGGGTACCCGTAATATCCAAACGGGTATTAACGGGTAACCTGCAGGTACCCATCATAAAACTTCTTCATCCCAAATCCCATCCCATAAGAAAAATTACGGGTATTTGGGTATCTGTAACCCTCAAAAAACGGAATGGGTATGGGTATACTCAAATACTCGTTTCCCGTTGCCCACCCCTAAATTTCCTGCTATCTAGCTGAAGTAATCAAAACGACTGGAAGAGGAGCTCATTAAAATGGAATCCAATCCAAGTACACTAATTTCCTGCTATCTAGCCGGACAGCATGGCGATTCAAGTTCTTACAGCATCAGTTGTGGTCATATAGCAAGTGCAATTTGGTTGGCGATTAAATCAAACTTTCTAAACCAAGGGAAATTGAACCTAGAAGTTCTTTTAGCAAATCACCAATGTGATCATCCCTTTACCAATGCAAATCCAGGGCATTGGAATTGTCTTTCTCTTCAACAGCAGGATTCATCAACCAAAGATCTAGATATTAATATTATTAAGCTAGCAAGGATTGACGGCGAGAAGAACGCGTCGCTGATAAGGGCCAACAATCTTTAATAAGATTGTAAATGACTAATAAAGTATGGCTGCCGCCTGTCGGTACGGTGCTAATTAAACCAAAATTAGATTGCTATTGTGAACTCAACTATGGTGCAGGCAATCAATTATAAACAAAGAAAAACTAGCGGTGCAAGCGATCCACCAGATGGCATTAAGTCTCTAGAGAGGCTTTAGTTGTGCTATTTGTGGTTAGCTAACTTCTAACTAGTAATGACAATTGGCAGGTACCTCAACACCCATGTTCCACCACACGCTACTGTAAGGCGGGACGACTAAAATCCGTGCGGGTACGGGGTGTGACGGCTGGTATGGGGGCAGGACGGTGGGTATGGGGCAGGGCCGATCGACCCACTCTTACATGTTATTTGAAAAAAAAAACTCCACAAATTTTACTTTTTACGATAAAATGAAGGGGAAAACACTTTATAAATGAGCAATAAGAATGAATATTTGAGTTTAACAAGTGAAAAGATTCTCTAACTACTTGAAAAAAAAGTCAAAATTTGTATAAATACTGCAAGAAAATGAAACAGAATTGGTCAAGAACGAGACGGGGCAAAACATGAGTCGAAAATAAGGAAAATGCCTTCCTTTTCGCAGGTCAAGTCGGATAATACCCAAAGACAGGTTAAAATTGCCATCACTACTTCCATCGAGAAACTAACTTCCAGGTTCAAAACAACTTGGATATTTGTGGTAGCTTCACTAAACTTTAGCCGTCTGCCTGCTCAACCAAATATGTCTGAACAAAGAGAATAACGAACACAATATGAAGAGCCGACTAACCTTATCATGCATCCTGTTGGTGTTTTAAATGCATGTTCAACAGCCATCAAGCTGTTCAAGAGAGGAGAAAATGAATCCACGGAAGGTGAGCACTTACCCAGTGAAGCTGCAGAGAAAACTGTCAACTCTGAACATGAATCTGCAGCGGCATACCGCTCACAAGGAAGGATCAACCAAAGGCAACTCAAGAACGAAAAAGTCACCGTAACCAAAAAATCAGATCACATATAATACAACGGGCTTGCACTGCAGTAAGATGCATATGCATATACGTATGCTAGTAAGACATGTTTCTAAGTAGAGAGCCCGTTCAAAGGACACAGAACCCACATACAAAGTCAGTCTGGGCATCCTGAGAGGCTCCCGATCATTCTCAAAACTTGATTCATAGAATTACAAAGACATACTTGATTCTACTAGGCTCGACGTTTACTCAGCCGCCAAGAGTTAGGTTCGTGATATCTGTCATAAAGAGGCTCTATTCGTTCCTGGCGTTTGCGCTTGCTCATTTTGGTTGGATCAGCAGCTTTGAAAAACCTAGGTGCAAGTTCTACCAGCCACTTAGGATCCACCACAGTGACTTCACGCATATACTCTTTTGTTGTCATCACTAGTTCATGGTAGATCACCCAATCTGGCTGTCTCTGGAAAAGGGCACTGCTTGGATGGATATACACTGCTTGGTTCTCCACTAGGGTCCTGTACCCCTCTTGTGGATCCTTCCTCGCAGCATGGAAAAAGAAACCAGCTGTGATGGCTTTCCTTATCTTCATGAAATTCTTTCCAGCGCTCACCACATCCAACTTATACCTGAATGACACCCAAACAATAAGTAAGGTCAGAATCATGTTCAAGCATAACCATGTAGAATCCAACTCACTCGCCAATATAATAGTAGACCCATGACAAAAAGAAATACATGCAAAAGCATTTACACCAATCAATCAAACTGCTTCATAGAATCTAAAACTAGTAAATTACAGGTAAAAGGTCCTTAATATGAAGGGGGGGGGGTGGGAAAGGTGAGACAAGATTATTGACTAAAAGATCAAGAGCGTACTTATCCATAATGGTGAGAAGCTGCTTTCTGACATCTTGGGCTCTTCGCAAGGACCTGGACTGAACAAAGTTCTCAAAACACCAAGGACCAGAGAAGTTCTTTGCTTTCCAAGCCTCATAGACAGCAAGCAAGGTCAAGTGGTCACCCTCAGGCTGGAAGAATTTGGCTCTCTTCTGGTCAGCTTGACCTTGTTTCTCCCTGGGCCTGTAGAAAATGTTCCCTGTTTGGATCATGGAAATGATAGTCAGAATCTCATCACTACAGCCAAGGTCGACACTAGCCAGCAACATCTTGGACAACGGAGGATCCAGAGGGAATTCAGCCATTTTCCTCCCCAATTTTGTAAGCAGCCCTTCTTCATCCAATGCCCCTAGACTGTACAGCTGCTCCATGGCAGAGATTAGGGCTTGAGGTGATGGTGGATCCATAAAATCAAAAGATAAGAGATCATTAATTCCCATGGCCTTCATTGTAAGTGTTACCATCCCAAGATTAATTCTTTGGATTTCAGGAATGGACGTAGGGGACATTTCATTCCGGTAGGCACTTTCAGTGTAAAGACGGTAACATTTCCCAGGCCCAGTACGGCCAGCACGTCCAGCTCGTTGCTTAGCAGATGCCTGTGAGATTGGGGTTATAACCAAAGAATCCAGACCTTGCTTCGGATTGTATACATTCTGCTTAGCAAACCCAGGATCCACAACATAAAATATCCCATCAATTGTCAGTGACGCCTCTGCAATATTGGTTGCCACAACCACCTTTCTTTTCCCTGGAGGAGCTGGATCAAATATCCTTGACTGCATTTCACTAGGAAGGGCACTATAAACTGGTAATATAATCAGTTCTGGAACATTTTTACCTAACGCCTTCATCCGGTCATACAAACACTGGCAGGCAAAATCAATTTCTTCCTGACCTGTTAAGAACACAAGCACATCACCTTCGGGTTCCGTCAAATGGATCTGTAAGACAGTGATCAGGGCAGCATCTAGGTAATCACTTTCAGGCTGCTTGGTGTATAGAATCTCCACCGGGAATGTCCTACCAGGGATGGTGAAAATGTTACAATTGAAAAAATAACCAGAAAATTTCTCAGCATCCAGGGTAGCAGAAGTGACAATCAAACGAAGATCAGGCCTTCTCTTCACCAACTTCTTAAGAAGCCCAAAAAGAACATCAGTGTGAATAGTTCTCTCATGAGCTTCATCGAGCATTATTACTGAATATTGAGAGAGCTCCTCGTCAATCAATATCTCCCTAAGAAGCATACCATCAGTCATATACTTGATGACTGTATCTGGCCCAGTACAATCTTCGAAACGAATAGCATATCCCACTTCCTCTCCTAACCGACAACCAAACTCTTCAGCAACACGTTTGGCAACAGACATTGCAGCAACTCTACGGGGCTGAGTACAACCAATCTTACCACGTGTAGTATAACCAGCCTCGGCAAGATATTGTGTTACCTGTGTAGTCTTACCAGAACCTGTCTCGCCGATAACAACCAAAACTTGGTTATCATGGACAGCCTGAACCAGCTCTTTTTTCAATTTGTAAATGGGCAAACTTTGTCGTTGATCCTGGATCGATAGTTTCGACCTCTGCCCAAATGTCAACGCCTTCCCATAAGCATCCTTCTTCCATTCAGGCATGTCATAAGCAGACAAACCAACCCCCCTAAGTTCCTGGGCCAGATGCCTCTCACCACTCTCTGGCATTGGGTCTTCCCAAGGTCGATTCAGATCCTTTGGTATGGAATCAAGCATTGTCCTTTGTTGTTGCTCCCTTACTTCCCTCCTCTCCTTAATTAGGGCAGACTGCAAAGCAGCTGCTCGACTCAGTGACCCTTCAGGATTCTTAAAGATCTTCACAGGTGACATATCAACGGAGGACCTAGTTTGCCCCTGCAAAAATGCAGGCTCATCCTCGTTGATCTCAATTTCCAGTTCCTCCTCACCTCCTTCCTCTTCATATTGCTGCAACGCATCTGCTTCTTCATCATACATAGGGTACTCTTTAACACTTAGAACACCTGAAGCAATCAACTGCTTAGCTTCCCATCTCTCTGGTGAACTCATCCTCTTCAGTGGCCTGCGAGATGGAATAGCTTCATCTTCTTCCACAATCCTAATCCCTGATAACCCTGTCCGAGTTCTTTGCCCATCTCTCGAACTCGAAGGATTCGTCCTAGAGGTATCATCGTTGGAGATCTTCTTCAGTGGGAGTAGATCCCTCCCAGTGTGCTGGTCCACATCTCGCATTGAAAGAGACAACTTCTGACCTGAAATAGAAATCACCTTCACATAGACTTCTTGATCTCGTTTCACTACTTCCTTTGCGTTGCCGATTCTCCTGGTTGCAATCTGAGAAACATGAACAAGACCCTCCTTCCCTTTGAGATCATTTAACTGCACGAAGCAACCCGAGTCCATGACCCTGGAAACCCTGCCTTTATATACATTGTATAATTCAGGCTCGCTGGAGTTAGAGGCAGTGCTCTTCTGGACCATCTCACCTTTGCCGTCTTCTTGCCTATCATAACCACTACTATCTCGGATGTCGTCACCTCTCCTATGCCAATCATGCCGACCATCTCTATGCTTTCCTCTATTCTTGTAACCATCGTGATCTTTCTCTCCGTAGCCCTCATCATCATGATAACCATCATCCGAGTCTCTGTCTCTGCGCCTCTCACGATCATGACCACGATCCCTATCCCTGCCTCTATCCCTATCCCTGTCACCATCTCTGTCTCTGTCTCTATATCTATCTCTATCTCTATCCCTACTTTTATCCCTGTCCCTCCTTTCTCTGTCCCTGTCTCCACCCCGGTTATCATCTTTCCTCCTATCATTGATCTCCGTCTCAAGCTCCAGCTCGAGCTGCTTCACTCTATCCTTGCCATCAGCAATAGCGAGAGCTTTGTACTTACCCCCACTACCGGCGGTCTCCTTGGGGATCTCCGACTTGCGCATCGGAGGAAGAATGGCATGTATAATGGTTAGAAGCGTCCGCACAAAGTAATCGGGCATCTCGGCGCCGTTCTCCTTCAACTTTGAATCGAACTCGTCCACAGCCTCGCAGTTGCGACCCAACTCGGTAATGAACTCCGCGAGGACTTTGTCACCGAACCCTAAATGAGTCTCGAGCTCGGTGCAGACCTTGGAGACCAGAGATAGATATTCCAACTTCTTGAGGTCATCGTCTTGAGCCATGACCGTAGCGACGGTTGGACTCTTCCAACGAAGATAATGCCTTACCGGATTCACTTGCCTGGGAAAGGTGGAGACGCGTAGCTTGGTGTAATTAGGGTTCTACGGAATCTGAGAAACGATTGAAATTCGTGTGAAGAAAAGAAAGAGAAAATAAAGAGGAGAGACGGTGAACCGCCTAAAATCGGCAACGGTACCGTGTTGGTAAATTGTAAGCCGTTAGATATACGAACCATAAATCGTAGCCTTTGATTTATATTTATCACTTAACCGAGACTGGTTCAACCTAATCATTCTTTGAGTAAATCACCTTTTTCTATAACGTTTTCTTTGGGTAAATCACCTTTTTCTATAAGGTTTATGTTATAATATAAATATAAATCAAAGGCTACGATTTATAAAATAAATAACTTGTTTGGCAGCATTTTACTAAAACGAGTTATTTGAACAATGAGTTATTTTGAAATAACTTGTTTTACTACTCTGTTTTTACCAAATACCACATGTCAAATACTACATTTGCATGGTTCAACCAAACGAGATACTTATTTGAGTTGATCAATTTTCACACAATTACAACGAATTGATAAATTCTGGATGAAGGAATTTGGCCTGCAAATTTGACTTGATCCATTTCAAACAATTACAACGAGTTGATATAAGGGCATGTAATTTGAATTAACTCGTTTTAAATTACTCATTTCATAAATTAAGACAACTAGCTACTTCAATCTAGATCAAGTACACTCTAAATTGGCGAAGCATTATAGTGGTGACCACCCAAAGGCCGTATTCCCTTGGGAACTACTGTTACTATCGAATCATATTGTTATCTAGTCGATCAATTGGCGATGTTTAGTCTAAACAAAGTACAATTGCAATATACTTTAAAGTCAAAATAAAGAGAAAATAAAGAGAGTACTTGGGATTGATTTCCCTCCTCCCCAACCTAACTTTTGGGAAGTGACAATCATGAAATCTATTTGCATCCTTTGTAGTGTCTGTGGGGTAAGAATCATTACTGAGGCAATTGGGTCAATGGTCATGCACCTAATTACCCTCTTAATCTCAATGGACATGTTATTGACCATCATAGCTAAGGTTTAACCTCAATTCTTGAATTAGGGACAAGCCCAACAATCACATGGATATATAGATCAATGGTCATGCAAATACATATCTATTCCATTAGGTTTAGACTTGACGCAATTGAATGGTCACCTTCATTAGTCAAGCACCATATAATCCATACACAATCAAGACATGAAATAACAAATACTTCAACCAATTAGACATAATTTACTAAGAAATCAACAAACTTATTCATTGCATATTACTAATCCCTCTATTAGATTACAGGTTCTTACCCCCAGGTACATAATAAGGAATCACCCTTGTGAAAGGGAGAAGAAGAAACAGAAACTTCATCGTCTCTTTTAGTGTAAACCCTTAGATTCTCATCTCTCTTGTTTGTTGGAAGTTGAAAATTGGCATATCCCTTCTCTCAAAATCGACTCAACTATATATATGCCCTAAGGATGAACAAGTTCACAGGCTAAGTCCATGGCTTGATCACATCCATGAAATCCCAAGGGAGCTTGCGAACTTTGAAAAGCTACCATTATGCTCTGCATGCCTTGAAGATCACGGGTCTCATTTCCCGACAGTGATATTAGAATCACGGGCGCGGAGTTGTCCGCGAATCCGACCGTGACACCGACTACTTATTTTTGCTACTTTTGTTGCAAGGGTTCACGGCCCGAGCTTTGAGATCACGGGCATGACATTTTTTTGCATGACCGTGAACTCAAATCACGGGTAGGCATCATAGCCATGAACTTCTTCCTTCTGTTGTGAGCTATGTATCTTGGGGAAACTCTCTAATCTTATGCCCAATTTGCCTGGAAATCACCTAAACACCCACATTCTTCGCTCAAACCTATCCATAATGAATTACAAAGAAATTCTAGACTAAAATCAGATAGTTTAGGACTCAATTATGCTCAATTGACCATGATAACACCTTGAATTATGCTTAAGGGGACAAATATGGTTATGTACAAATGCATAACTAATGGTGTTATAATGCACCCTACCCTAAACCCAAGGCACCACTCAACTCCACATTTTCTTTTTTCTTTTCAAGGATTGACAATGCATTAGTTAGAAAGATCCACTACCAACAACCCCAACACATTCACAAGCCACCTTACAAAATCAAAAGCTACTAACTCTAAACAAGACAACAATAGAGTTTACTTGCCACTCTATGCGCAACCCAGTTGGCAGTTCGCGAAACCGCCTAAAATCTATACAATGAGCAAACGACTCAAGAAGAAGACTATAATCGTGAAGGGGTCTTCCAGTGGAATCCGCCACCACACCAAGACTGAGCTGACATATAACCACTTCTACATCGCCTTCGAGTATGACATGAGATATTCTTTTTGGAGCCGCAAAGAGATGGCATCTATGGCTACAAGATGGAAACCCTAATGCCGAAAACTCAAGGCGAGGATCACATGCCCGTCCGAGTCCCAAACAACAAGGCCAGACGAGCAACCAGAGTCTTGGATAGCGACATCAAAATTGATCTTAAAGAGGTTTCCAGGCGGGCATTGCTAGAGAAACTGGGTAGATGAAGGAGCACAGACCATCAAAGACGGGGTAGGTGGCAAGGATGGGGACACTTCACGGACCTTAGATGAGAATTGGTGGGCAAGTAAACGGACATGATGTTGGTATTTTCAAATACAACTTTAATTCTTGATTTCCATATTCTCTAGAAGAGGAAAACAAACTGGAGAAGCAAAAATTAATTAAACCCTTCAAAAAACCCCAGAAAATGACAACCATCAAAATGCCTAAGCCTATATAGTAGTATATAAAATTATATCAAGGTGGTATAAGGAAGTATACAATGGTGGTATGAATATATAATAGTGTTGAATGGTTGTATACATGATAGTAGGAATATAATAACCGCCATTCAACACATTTCACCACCATCTACTACCAACAAGGGTGTATCTGAATTAAGGAACTTGTGTCAAGCGACACACTTCTACCCAGGATTTCAGTGAAAAATGCATGTTTCGTTACTATAAGAATTTGGAACTAGAATCTCCGGCACACCTCAAAAAGTTGTACTTGACACATCTGTTATAATTGCAAGTAGTGAAATGACTTTATACTATGAAGTTGATAAATGATGATATCCGAGATCATGTTAATGACCAATTTATCAATGATTGTTGGGTTCTATATATTGAAAAATATTTGAGTTGCAAAATAAACGGTAAATGTATTTCACAAACTTCTCAGAATATAAATTTTTTGCACGCTATGAAAATAGTGGAATTTTCTACTCTACTCTACTCTATGAATTGAATTTTATTTAGTTTTATTATTTTATTTTTGGCCTAATTGCAAGTTTGGTCACTCGAATTGTTATAAAATTTCACGTTTGCCACTCAAATTAATTTATTCCATTTATAGTCATCCTAATTAGTTGAACAGTTCAAGTTCGGTCACTCTCCGTTAACCTCCATTAACTTTGACTGACGTGGCAGTTAACTCTGACCGTTGACCGTTGAATGTGTGACGTGGCAAATAAAAATTAATTAAAAAATAAAAATAAAATTTTTAGAAATTACACATCATTATAAAAAAATTATAATTATAAAAAATGAAAAAAAGAAATTATCCAAAAACTTGAACGGCCGCTCCGACCACTTATCGGACTTCCAACGTCACCGAATTGGCCGTGTGCTCCCTTTTTCATATGTACATGACATCATTCCCGCTGAGCTATAACTCGCTACAGAACTCGACGAACTGATAATTATTAGCGTCGGCGACCGAGCTCTGATCGTCGAAGCTGAACTGCGACGAGAAAACGTCGTTGGCAGATCCATCGCTCACCGTCGTCGTCATCGAGTTCTGCCCGCCGCTTGTCCCCTGCTGAAACAACGGGTACCCATGAAACAAACCGTTATTATCATCACCTCCAAACAACCCGCTGATGTCAGGTCCGAAATCAGCAGTCCCGCCGGCGAACCCCTTAGTATTGCTGCAACCCACCAACGGCGCTGCCGACGTGGCGGCGAAACTGTCCAGAGATAGCCACTCGGCGAACATGAGCTTCGGCAGAGCAGGACTTGGTCCGTTGATCTCTTGGTGATGACGGTTGCTGTAACTTTGCGGGTCCCACTGGTCGGCGGTGGAGGGCGGCGGTGAGTTTTCACGGAAGTGCGATGCCGGAATAAGTGTGGGTTTGTCCGGAGATGGGGAAGAATAATGGTCGGTTTTCACGACGGCGAGCGGGAATAATGGTCCGGAATTGAAGAACAGGTCGGTTTTCATGACGGCAACTGAACTTTTCATTCTGCAGTTCAAAGCTGGAAGGGAGGTCGGCGTCGTGCAGACTGTCGGACAGAGTATGTCTCGCTCTCTCGATTGTTTTTCTGCGTTCTGTGATTTGTTGTTTGTCATGTTGAATTTCATGGATTATGAAAACTTATCAAATGGGATTGTTGATCACAGGCTAGTGATCAGTTGAGCAGATCAGTATCTGTAGTCATACGATCTCCTCAGGTAATCAGTTGAATGCTATTAACCACACTCTGTCCGATTGTGGCAGAAATGGAAGGTATAATGCTAACTGCAACCCCTTCCCCTTTCCCGATCTTTAGGTCTCCACACAGCATGCACAGATTAGCTACAAAAATGGCTACTTCTTCTTGTCAGATCTCAGGAGCGAACATGGAACCTTCGTCACAGAGTAAGTTTCTGAAAGTCTTGGCTCATACTCTACTGTATATACCGTAATTCTTCATTAAGTCCGGAGTCCATGATAATGCAGTAACGAAGGAAGACGACACAGGATACCTCCAAACTTCCCAACCCGGTTCCATCCCTCGGATTCCATTGGTTCTGATAAGAAGGTATGCTCTATCTCTTTCTCTGTGATTGATTATGGGATTGGATCTTGGTCAAGATTCAGAGTTTTTCTCTGGTACAGACCATGTTTCGGGTCAAGGTGCTGAGGTCATTTTTTATAATTATATATTTTTTTTATAATGATGTGTAATTTCTAAAAATTTAATTTTTATTTTTTAATTATTTTTTATTTGTCACGTCACACATTTAACGGTCAACGCTCAGAGTTGACTGCCACATCAGTCAAAGTTAACGGAGGTTAACGGAGAGTGACCGAAGTTGAACTGTTCAATTAATTAGAGTGACTATAAATGGAATAAATTAATTTGAGTGGCAAACGTGAAATTTTATAGCAATTCAAGTGACCAAACTTGCAATTAAGCCTTTTATTTTTATATGACTGGCGCACTTCTCCAAGTTATGTGTCTACCACTAATTATCAGTTACCACCGTGTACCAAGGTGGTACATTTGGTCATGAATTTATTTAAAAAAAAATTATAGATTATAATAGATCAACATGAACCTGTTCACTCATTGGTGAACTTTTAAACATTTGAGTTTGGTACATAGTGGTTCTAGGTGATATTAGGGTAGTAATGAGTAGTAATAGGTGGTACGAAAAACAATCTCTCTAAATATGTTGAAAATAGATATCATTTTGTATATCACAATAAACTCCTACTTGTGCAAAAAAAAAAAAATCTGAGTTAGAATAAAGAAGATACAAGGCAATTAAAAACTATGAAAAATGTAAAAAAAATATGAAATGTTATTAAAAAAGATAATATGAAAAATGTAAAAAAATATTTATTCTCTTACGTTAAAGCTGACTACCCTCAAAATCAAATGGCGAAATTTAGTTATACATACATGTGTAACCAAAGGGTATACACACTATCTTTAGACCTCACAAAACCAACTCTTATCCTTTTTTGTTTCTCACTTGCTTTATGGTTTTTCTTCCTTTATTTGGTTTCTCTCCTATTTTCAGAAAGGGAAAAGTGCATTCCTTGAATCCCAAAAAATGCTAGTTATCTTTGACCTAAAATGCAACCTCTCCAAGTTTTATGCAAGCATGAAAAATGGTTGCAAAACTTTCATAGCTCAGTTGGTTAGAACAGTCGTTTAGTAAGCGGGACGTCTTTAATTCAACTCTCAATGAAAATATTTTTCTTTCTCTTTTGCCGAAAGAAAATAATGACCATCAAAAGAATATATAACACTAGAGGTGTACAGGATTCAAAAAATCCTGCCTTTCCCTTAATTTTCAGTAGGGGCCTATTAGTCATATTTTTTTTACAAAAGATAATCATATATTGATCAGAAAACGATAGTTACATCCTGGAATTTAACCAGGCCAGAAAATCAAAGAAGCAACTTGCAGACGGGTACAAAAGAAGGGCCTTTCTAGCCACCAAATGGGCTACCCTATTACTACGTCGACCTACAAAACGCACACTGGAGCCAGTAGAGAGAGATAAGCATTGCACAATTTCTTCAAGAAGAGATCCAATCTTACTGTCCATGACATCAGACTGGTGGATCTTATCAATAACCACCTTAGCATCCCCTTCAAAACGCACCCCGACAAGCCCAGCCGCTCTACACCCAATAATCGCCTCCCGAAGAGAAAGTACCTCCGCAACCAACGGATCCTCGATCCCTGCGAATTGGAAGCCTCTAGCCAGGAGAACTTCCCCTGCCTCATTCATAACCACCATTCCACCCGCCGCGTGGGACGCGCGCTTGACAGCCCCATCCCACTTGCAAACAATCGGGCAAGGGCCGACCTCAACCGTAGGTTGCACAGCTGGGACCGGGGCACTCTGACCTAGGGGTGTACATGGGTCGGGTGGTCCGGGTTTAGGCATTTTAATCACCCGACCCATGCACTACGGTTTGGGAAATATTAAACCCAAACCCACCCAAAAAAATCTAAACCCTACAGTTTGTTTCTAATCGGGTTGGCGATATTTTAAGTAAAAACCCTACTCAACACAAAACATGTAATTTTTCTACATCATAAAAATATTTTATAACAAATTAAAAATCCAAACGAATAAACCGAGGTGAAAGGTATCAAAATTCACAAATATTGTTTGAATTTTAATAAAACTTGATTTACTTCAACTTATGTCTAGGTTTTTTCACGACATTTGTTGAAACAGGCTAAAAAGGTTACAAATGAACGCATCCATAATATGACATTCTTTTAAAATTGTACACAAGAAAAAAAAATTACGTGAATCATAGCTATATTAAATATATGTCTAAACTTTAAGTCGAAGAATGTATTAGATTAGTGAGACTTTAAGAGAAAAACATGGCGAAATATCTTAATTTTCTCATAAGTATGACTATATACGACATAAAATATTTTTTGGATACGAACTCATACCAATAATTGGAACACGGGTTGGGTCGGGTTCTACGGGTTGTGTAATCCAAAATACAAACCCAACCCAAAAGAGGCGGGTTGTACAAAAGAAAACCCTCACCCAACCCAAAACCTTCGATTTAGCGATAAATACGGGTGGGTTGGGTCTGGTTGGACGGGCGGGTCGGTTTGTGGGTATGTTTGTTCACCCCTACTCTGACCCCTGTCTAAGGGCAAATTGATCCATTCGTGATATTGTTGATTAAACTGCAGCATAAGAGCTGGGATCCCGAACTGCTTACCCTCAAAGACAACCCAATTGCGGGACCGCCAGATTCTCCACAGGATGGCTACAACCGCCATAAACAGCTAGGGCTGGGGAAGGAGCATGAGCAACCTCTTGAGGAATAAAGGAAACGTTTCCCGGGGCAAACCCTGGCCAAGGTACTCCAACCCCGAGCAATCCCAAAGGGCCCTAGCCACCGGACAGTCAAGGAACAAATGCTCCATCGTCTCCGACTCAGCCCAACAAACCGGACACCGGGGGTGGACCGGGATCTCCTTCTCAATCAAAGCTTTTGTCGTAGGCAGGAGACGATTACAGACTTGCCACAAAAAAATCCGAAGCTTAGGAGGGATAGGAGCATTCCACAACCGAATCCAACTAGATCCATCCATCTAGCTCACCTGGGCTCGCCACCTACCCTCATCTTTTTTCATATCAATTAAAACTGCCAAATGGTAGGCCGATTTGACCGTAAAAATCCCATTAGCCGTGTCATGCCAAACGAGGCGATCCTTAACATCCTGGCGAGGGAGAGGAATTTCTTTAATAGCACGACAAGTAGGAGGGTCAAACCACTGGTTAAGCTTCTCATCACACCAACCGCCTCCTCCCGGGAGCATAAACTCGGCCACCACAGGCCTCCCATTTTCTGGCAAGACCCGAGGGTTGAAAATATGAGACTCTGGGTGTAACCGAGGCACCCAGTTGGTACCAAGCAGCGGGGCCACATGCCCATTCCCAATTTGGCATCTTAGCCCCGTCTCCAACAACTTCTGGCCAAACAGAATGCCTTGCCACTCCCAAGAAGGGCGAGAACGAGTTGTTGCCTCGAGGAAGCTCCCATTGGAGAAATACTTTTCTTTGTACACCTGGACAAGAAGAGAGGAAGGGTCATTCAGAATCCGCCAACCAATCTTAGCCAGAAAATGCACTTTCTTTCTATTTTTACTTTGCCGACAATCATCTTTGTTATTTGGCCCAATTACAAAGCCCACAAAATTGCTTAGTGAAAACGGTAAGAAAAAGCTGCATAGCTTTTGTATGCAAAGAAATCTTCTTTTCACAATGTCATTTGAGGCTTTTCATGACTGCAAATATAATTGATTGTTTGAGGTTTTTGGTAAGTTTTAGTACCTAATTTTAATAATTAGCAATAACTAAAAATTAAGTTTAAATGGGAAAATAATAGGGAAAAAATCCAAAACTACTACTGTTTAAAAAAAATTACAAAAATACCACACACTCCAAATAATTACCAAAAATACCATCGTTTATATAAAAATACCACTCACTCCAAATAATTTCCAAATTATATTTGCCAGCATAATCTTATTTGGTCACATTATTTTAGTTTACTTTAAGATTGACATCACATCATAAATTCAGTATGTTATAAACTAACCCATAATTAGAGATTGACAATCAAACTCATGGTCGTGAGTATCCGATCGCCCTGATCCAATCAACCCGAAAAATTCCGCGACTGGGTATGTGACAAGTAGGGGGTAAAAGCCACAAAAAGTTTAATGGGCATATGACGAGCATGATTTTTGCCTCACCCGTCCCATACCCATACTCATACCTGCCTTACCAAAGCATTTTTTCACATATAAAAAAATATGCGAATCAAATTGTAACCTATCAATAATAATGAGGGTAACTCAAGAACATAAAATGTAGAAATGCAATTGAGTAACCACTCTAATCAAAACCCACACCAAACCTGTCTCATTACCATCCCTCCCCATAATTGTACCACTAATATGGTTTATAAACAACTTATCCTGTCTGATCTTTAATATGATGGGCCGATTGCACGACTAACTTATCCAACCGACCGTGGTGGATTGGGGAGTTTCTATAGAAAGTTCACTTTATTCACCTTTCACCAAATGGTTCATGCATTTCATTTCTATCTCCCTGACATCAAAGAAATACTGAGCTTTCAACTGAAAATCCTTTTCCCTTGCACAGACAGACAATCATCTTCAGATCAAGCCATATATCCCGGATCATCATTTTCACCAAACTCAGATAAAAGTAAACGGTAACCCTTTTTGAGCACCCAAATGAACTCTCTAGATTCTGGTCATCTGACGCAAGTGTGTTCCATCCCAAAGAAAGAGAAAGATAAAAAAAAACGAGAATTGGACTACTGCTTGATGTCGTGAGAATCAAAGCAACATAGTACGAAGCTGCTGGTATCCCAGAAAGGAAAAACCAAACCACATGGCACTATCAGCATATTCGCAACCCATAAACAAGGCAAACCGAGTGAACTGTGAAATCAATGCACACCGCACGCATGACAGTTGCCAGCAACACAAAAGAAGATCACAAAGCTACCCAGCTTTCGATGCCAGTTCACAGTTTCAGACTCACAAGGCAAGTGCAATGACAGTTTCCTACAAATGAGATGCAACCTCATATCTCCTCACATGCAGATGCAGGGGACAGAGAAGCGAGTAGGAATCACTTCAGCTAACAGCTTTTTCCATCTAAAAAATCATATAGTTTCCTTGGCAACCCACAGAATCACAGAAACCCAAAACTGGGCAGCGACGGAGGGAAGATACAGACCGTCTACATTGCTGCATCAATCGCCAAATGAAGCGAAACTAATGCATCAACCCGCTTGGCGATTACTAATAAGAAAGAAAAGAGACATTTAAACCAGATTTGAGTGCTACCCACAAGATAGATCAACAGACTCACATATTAGAGTCAAGCATTCATAAGATTCCATTATACATATATAAACCAGGGATAAGCCTGGAAGATGCTGAAGATGACGTGAGATGCAAATTATTGAACCTTCATTCCCGTTTTGGTCTAGATTGCAACTCAACAATGAATACCCAACAGGTGGGTACTGGGTATGTACAACACTAAGTGAACACTTGCCTACGGTTAGTTGATATTTATGCGGGTTTCATGCCACCTACATAGGACTTCCTTCAGTACAAACTACCATCCAAGCTGCAGATGACATGAGATGAGGAACAAAGTGAACAAAGTCCTGATACTGGATCTGTAAGGAAAGGGGTGTATGGAGTGAGGGAGTTATTCCCAGCACGGACAGCAAAATAAATGCATAACAGTCAAAACAATCATTGATGCTCCTTTCATTTTAGATACATAACCCCATAAACGTGTCCAAAGTACCAAAATAATGAAAGCAGAAGCTACCTTATTAGTATTCCCACGGATAACGGGCCTTAGTTGTCAAATGACCATCGAGAAAGCTCCATAACCACAGAGCTCGCTCAAAGTTGCCATAAACCAATTAGAGAACGCAAAAATAGTGAAGGAAAAGAACTAAAAAATATTGGCGTAGATTTTTACTCAAGTATCGACCCCCAAAATAAACATGCAAGGCAAATAAGAACAAAATAATGCTCTAAGCTGTGCTGCCTTCTGCAGCATTAGAGGAAAGGGGAGCGTATAATAGCCTAAATAAGCTTACAGAAGGACAAATTATGCACCAGATATATGACAGAAACAACTGAAGTGAAAAGGAACAGAAAAGGGCAATTTGGAAGACAAACCAAGTGTACTATAAAAGCATTTTATTTGCACAACACACTGCAGGCAATATTAAGAACAAGCCATAACCACGAGGATAAGTATATAACAAACGTAATATACGTTCCACAGAGCACACAACGGATGCAGAGCTAGACATGTCAAAATCATCTTTTTATGTATTGTTTCTATACCATCTCTCTATTCACATTACCATACTTGAATCCTCTACAGTAGTACTCATACGCACCATATACGACAAGAACCGGACCTTGCAGAACTAGCTCAAATTCCTGGGGTGCCAAATGGGAAACATAAACCACTTATGTCCGCATATCTAGATTCTACGAAATTGGAGAGATTAAGTAGAAGCAAGTGACAGGCATGACAAAAAGAAAGGAGACAGCTTAGATGCAACATACACAAATTTGGGATCACCAATCTACTTTCTCTGCTGGCTTAGGACCTCATGCTACAGGAGCGAGCCAACCTTAGAGTAAGGCTACCCCCATGTACACATGCCTCCGCCTCTACTTTGTTGTGCTCCTGCTGGTAAGGCTCCCTACAGCTAGGACAACGACCATCCTCTTCAAGAATCCTCTTGTGACAAAACAAACAAAGCCGAAACCCGCAAGCACAGGGCGAGAAACTGGAGTCTGTGGGGTCCAAATCTTCACAACATATAGGACAGCTGGAAGGCGTGTTAAGAGATTTGGCCCAAGGGAGCCCACCCTGACCATAGGGTCTGTTTGTATGAGGAAAGCTTCTCTGCTTCGCCAATGTAGGTAGAGTCTGTGGCCGGAATGCATCATCTGGTCTCCAGGCCCGAGTGTTGCATGACACCGTTCTTGGAGGAGTAGCTCGAGGGCATGCTGGTCGCAAGTTGACATTGGAGCCTAAACAATGTGATTGGATTGCAGGCTCGTGCTCATGAGGTGACACTGAATCCAAATGGGGATCGTCATTTGGGCTCTTCTCCTCTTTAGCATCCTCATTTGCTGCTAAAGCATCCGCCATAGCCTCCCAATCATCCAAGCAATTATCATCTTCATCATCCCCTTCCTCCTCTTCCTCATCTTCGGTTACATTGCCAGAGCAAGAACCCCCACTACTGCTTCCGCTGCAACTGGAGGAAGCAGTGAAATTTGTGCCTGAATCAGTAACCCCGAGCACACTACTGTTGCTAATGGGGCTACTTGAAGGTGAATCAGTATCAAAGTCGTGATGGTGGTGGTTATGATGATGGTTTATAGTGTCATTCTCATTCTCGTTCTCCTCTTCACCCACCACTCTTCCCCTGGTCTCCAACTTCTCCAGCAGGTTCTTCTTCTTCTTTTTGTTCTTGCAAGGGGAAAGAGGAGGTGGAGAAGCACGAGGAGAGATCTTCTGCTCCTGGCTTCCCTTGCTCTTTCCCGTACCTATCAACATAAACCCAAACTCTACACCATCAGGAAACTAAATCCTCATGAAGAGTGACAAAATTTCCCACAAAAGAAACTAAATCATCATGAAAAGTTGCCGACTTTCTCCTAAGCAAGAAAAATATTTCACGCATTTCTCATGCGAAAGACGAGAAAATCAAGAATGTCGAGAGGGCGAACCTTGAGAAAGCCATTGCTCGCGTCGTGCATCAAGCTTACACTGCTTCAATCTGGCGGACCTATTGGCCTAATGCCACAAAACAAATTAACGATACAAAAATCAATGACGGGAGGAATAAAAAATACGGAATTGCAGAAAACAGGAAACGAATTTGCTTGTGTGGAAACAGAGCAACGAGGAAAGCAATTGGAAATAGAAGAAAAGATCAGGGATTGATCACTCACCCTCTTCTTCTTCCCGAAATCCTTCGGGGCGGAAGGAATGGAGGCGTTGGAGGTGATTGAATCGGACACCATGGCTCGCTGCTGCTAAGGAGAGAATACGGAAATCGTTGAAGAAGAGATTGGTTAGGATTCGATAAAGGATATACGGCAAAACCCTAATTCGTTTCTGGTTCAGGGGCGATAAGATTTCAATCCGGGAATTTTTCTAGAGAGAGGAAAGAAAGGGGAAAACTGGTTTTCAGTAGAGAGAGAAAGGATAACGGAAACTCTTCTCCTCCGCTCGCTCGTCTAATTTCACAGAACAGAAAACAATACTCTCCGAATTACCAACTACGCCACGCCCCGTACCAGCTTTTTGTTTATATAGGGAGTCAATTCCCAATGTGCCCCTCGTTTGGCCACAATCTACACGGGTGCCTTACCGCCTTACAGCTTTTGCACGTTCAGTTAAGTCATTTTATTTTGGACACATCCGTTCGGATATTTTTTTGCGGCCCACGTAATCAAAACGACGCCGTGAGATTGATTTCTTCCGACGCATACCCTCCAAAACGATGTCAGTTTATGTAGTTTAGGGGTTTTCAACGTTTTACCCTTTGTCCATTTTGGTAATTTACTGATGGTTAATTAACTGCACGTTTGTGTTTTGAAGTTTGAAAAAATAGCATCAACGGGTTGCAGGTCGTATTACTGTATTTACTGACTCCGGATAATTCGATGTACTTTTGTTGCTGTAATATGTCTTTTCCTAAAAATAGATAATAATAATATAAATATATATATTTTTCACAAAAATTGGTTAAACAAAGAACTAAAGCAAGGGATCAAATATGGGAATTGCGTGGCCTAAAAGAAGTTACTAATACCAAATATATAACCTTGGGTGGCAAGTCTATGGTGTCCTTTTCTTTTCTATATTCACAGATATGGGATTACTCTAATGAGGGCTAGATTATGTGTGATTATAACTAAAGAATTAAATTATAGCAACTTAGTTTGTTTCATAATTAGTCATAGACTTTTTGTTGGGTTTCATCTTCAAAATCTTTGTTAATGGGGAATGCATGCATGATTTTCTTCTATCAGTTGTATAAACCTTGTCAGGGGCTTGTCCAAAAGACGAATGTAGCACACCAAGAGAATGCTCCTCTCGCTTAATAACTTCTTCAAGCCAACTTCCTTGAAGATCGGCTATGGAGTTTTCCTAATGATTCATGATAAATGTAGTATGATGAAGCAAACACTTTTAAGCGATGGTTGTATTTTTAACACTTTGGATATTGTTGTGATAACGTTTTGGATATTGGTGTTTAGTTTGTCACTCAACATGCATTATTAAGCACAAACTTATTACTTATTGGTTTGGTGCTCAAATCAACAAGTTAATTGTACTTCAAACACATTCTAGCTATCATGAGAATCCATGTTATTTATGTACACAGTGATTTGTATTTTATCTTTATGTTGAGTATAGATGCGTCATAACGACTATTGAATGATCCTAAAACATCCTTAGCCAAATACTATTGTGGAATCGGGTTATAGCAATTGTACATAAACAATGTTAAATGGAGGGAACTCGTGTGGAGAATTGATAACAATGGTGGGCAGTAGGGGGGGTCGGAGATTACATCTGCAGTTTGGTTGGTTTCCCCAGAAAAAGAAACCCCACATGAGAACATGAGTAGGTAGTCAATGGTCACCCCAGCTAGGGGGTGGGGGTCCAGATCGGGTCAGTAACCAATCAGTAACCCCTTTTATGGTCCCCACGTGTCAGACACTTTTATATTTAAATTAAATGTGAAAAGGGCAGTATAGTAAAATGACATTTTCTCCTATTTATTGCTTGAGGCTGACTTTTGACCGGATCACATCAGCGCCTTCTCTCTCCTCGCAAAACATTTAATTTTCCTTCCCTTAATCGTTAACGGACGATTTCTCACTCGTTTTAAGTCGAAATTTAATTTTTTTTGCACACTTAGATCAGATTAATTGTGCTCTTCAAAATGATATCCACTTTGATATTTTTTGGACATAAAAAAATTTGTCAGTTATTACCAGTCTATACCATATGGTATTGACTGGTATTGACCATACCATATGGTATTGACTGGTATTGACCATACCATATGGTATTGACTGGTATTGACCATTCCATATGGTATGAAAAAAATTTAACACATCAATATATATGACGTTACCACCCAATACCATATGGTATAGTGTGGTAATATCAATATATATTTCGTTACCACCCAATACCATATGGTATAATATGGTAATATCAATATATATTACGTTACCACCCAATACCATATGGTATAGTGTGGTAATATCAATATATATTTCGTTACCACCCAATACCATATGGTATAATGTGGTAATATCAATATATATTTCGTTACCACCCAATACCATATGGTATAGTGTGGTAATATTACACAATACCATACAATATCATATGGTATAGTGTGGTAATATCAATATATAATTAGTTACCACACAATACCATACATTACCATATGGTATAGTGTGGTAATATCAAAAATGAGATTGAGAGCGAAAAGGGAAGAGAGAAAGAGAGAGGATCTGGAAAAGAGATTGGGAGAGAAAAAGGAAGAGAGAAGGAAGATAAAAAGTTGCAGAGAAGTGATTTCTCTTTCCTTCCTTAAAAGTGCAGCCATTAAATACGAAATAAAATAAAATAAAGAATTTAATGTATAAACGGACAAAAATACCCTTCCCCACTCAGCGTCCGGCCCAACCACATGATTGCCTACCTCTTAGATCTATGGTCCCTATTCATTACTGACATGTCAGTAACCAAGTGGTTACTGACCCTATCTGCTGCCGGGGGTGGGCATACGGTTCGGTAACACCGAACCGAACCCAATCGAACCAAATATAAATTGAAACCAAAATCGATTTAATGTTATTCTGTTCGGAATTCGAAAGGGAGAAGGGCATGTTTCGGAAACTAGGGTCCTTTCGACCGAACCGAATTTCAGAATTTTGAACCAAATTACTATAATTGTAAGCTTCAAATGGTGGATTTTTATGTTTGTGCTTATTATGAGACTTAAATATTTGAATTATGTTAGTGTTTTATGACTTATGTGTTGAAATGTTTGATTTTATCATTGATGATGCATATAATTGCATATTTATTATTTACATTAGGGGTGAAAAATAATTTAAAAGAGAGAAGATACAAGCTAACCTCACAAGTTCGGTTTTTTCTTACCGAACCGAACCCAACCGAACCAAATATAAATCGAAACCGAAATCGATTTAATGTTATTCTGTTCGGAATTCGAAAGGGAGAAGGGCATGTTTCGGAAACTAGGGTCCTTTCGACCGAACCGAATTTCAGAATTTTGAACCGAATTACTATAATTGTAAGCTCCAAATGGTGGATTTTTATGTTTGTGCTTATTATGAGACTTAAATATTTGAATTATGTTAGTGTTTTATGACTTATGTGTTGAAATGTTTGATTTTATCATTGATGATGCATATAACTGCATATTTATTATTTACATTAGGGGTGAAAAATAATTTAAAAGAGAGAAGATACAAGCTAACCTCACAAGTTCGGTTTTTTCTTACCGAACCGAATCCAACCGAACCAAATATAAATCAAAATCGAAATCGATTTAATGTTATTCTGTTCGGAATTCGAAAGGGAGAAGGGCATGTTTCGGAAACTAGGGTCCTTTCGACCGAACCAAATTTCAAAATTTTGAACCGAATTACTATAATTGTAAGCTCCAAATGGTGGATTTTTATGTTTGTGCTTATTATGAGACTTAAATATTAGAATTATGTTAGTGTTTTATGACTTATGTGTTGAAATGTTTGATTTTATCATTGATGATGCATATAACTGCATATTTATTATTTACATTAGGGGTGAAAAATAATTTAAAAGAGAGAAGATACAAGCTAACCTCACAAGTTCGGTTTTTTCTTACCGAACCGAACCCAACTGAACCAAATATAAATCAAAATCGAAATCGATTTAATGTTATTCTGTTCGGAATTCGAAAGGGAGAAGGGCATGTTTCGGAAACTAGGGTCCTTTCGACCGAACCGAATTTCAGAATTTTGAACCGAATTACTATAATTGTAAGCTCCAAATGGTGGATTTTTATGTTTGTGCTTATTATGAGACTTAAATATTTGAATTATGTTAGTGTTTTATGACTTATGTGTTGAAACGTTTGATTTTATCATTGATGATGCATATAACTGCATATTTATTATTTACATTAGGGGTGAAAAATAATTTAAAAGAGAGAAGATACAAGCTAACCTCACAAGTTCGGTTTTTTCTTACCGAACCGAACCGAACCGAACCGAACCAAATATAAATCGAAATCGAAATCGATTTAATGTTATTCTGTTCGGAATTCGAAAGGGAGAAGGGCATGTTTCGGAAACTAGGGTCCTTTCGACCGAACCGAATTTCAGAATTTTGAACCGAATTACTATAATTGTAAGCTCCAAATGGTGGATTTTTATGTTTGTGCTTATTATGAGACTTAAATATTTGAATTATGTTAGTGTTTTATGACTTATGTGTTGAAATGTTTGATTTTATCATTGATGATGCATATAACTGCATATTTATTATTTACATTAGGGGTGAAAAATAATTTAAAAGAGAGAAGATACAAGCTAACCTCACAAGTTCGGTTTTGTAAGAAAAAACCAAACCGAACCGAATTATAATGCGGTTTGAATTGACCGAACCGAATTATAATTCGGTTCAAATTCGGTTTGAGGTTTGATGGAGTTCGGGGACCCGGTATGCATTATTTTGGTTCGGTTTGAACCAAACCGACCAAATGCCCACCCCTAACCCCATCCCATGTCTAACAAGAAGGAACAAAGGTGACACTCATGATATTCTTGATGGATCTTGAGCAATTTGTGTTGGCTTGGTTACCACTCGCCAGTCGCCTGACTCCCAACATCGTCATTTAGGTCATCCATCCACCAAGTCATTGTTATGTCTTCTTCGTGTCCACTCTCTTCCTCACTCTTTGTAGGTTGATTTCTCATTGTAATTCGTGTTTGGCGACAAAATTCACAAACTTTCTTTTGGTGATTCTAGTTTTTCAAGTACTCATCCTTTTGATATGTTGTCTTCCCATGTCTAGGGCCCAACTCATGTCTTTTCCATGGATGAATATTCTTATTTGTTACGCGACATGAGTTGTCTTCCCATGTCTGGGGCCCAACTCATGTCTCTTCCATGGATGAATATCCTTTTGATATGTTGTCTTCCCATGTCTAGGGCCCAACTCATGTCTCTTCCATGGATGAATATTCTTATTTGTTACGCGTCGATGTGTCCTATTCATCTAAAGTCTAATGTGTTGTCTGTTTTCCTTGCTTTTAAAAAGCTTGTCAAAATTAAAACTACTTTAACACCATTATTTGCCGCATTTACACTATTAACGGTAGAGAGTTTCAAAAAATAAAATGAGACTTAATTTTTCATGGCATTACTCATTTTTGACTCCTTAATACTCCTGAACACAATGGCTTGTCAGAATGTAAATATATTAGCTTACTTTGCCTTGGACTCATGGTTGGAAATATTGAACTATTTCATTGAGGAGGTAATTTGGAACTGGTGAGATTCGAGAGAACTAAACTTGGAAATGCTCATGCCTTCAAAAAGTAGGGTTGATGGTAGTATCAAAGCCGAGCTTAAGGAGATCTAAGCTAGCATCAATTGAGTGAGACCAATCAACTCTCTTAATGCCTTTTGAGTCCCCACTTGATTACGGAAGTAGCAAAGCTTCCCATTTCCATACTAGCTACTACTCTTTCACTGTTTTGGCAACTGATCATTACTTGAACTTAAAAATTGATGATTTTATTAAAGACGTAACTATCAGGAAGAATTTCTTCTCCTAGTCATATATGTCCTTATCATACTAGTATTTTGTCCTTGTAAACTACTGTGTGTACGAGGCATAAATAACTCTTATCAATGCAATACAATACACGATTGATTTCCCTTACATGGTATCAGAGTTGGAGTTTCCAACTTAATCCTGAACTCATTCTTTCTTCGGTCAATCTTCCGCCACAGCCATGAGTGACAAATAGTCATTCCAGTATGCCTCGCAGCCCGTCTCCAACTAGAATTTGTTAACGTTCAATCTAGTGTAACAAATCTTTATGTTACACCATGCGGGGAAAGCAAGTGAATGAATATGACATTCAACCACCAAGTTATAATTCTCTACTAAGAGTTGATATTAGAGGTGCCTTTTCCAAAATATTAAAATGTAAATTCATATTTAATACACCTTCACCTATCCTTGAACATCATTCTCTCCAAAGATGGCTCACTGATCTGCTTGTAGTAGTGGTTCAAATTTACCTGGCCCAAAGATCATGATCGTATTCTCTAGGGTCTCTCACAACCACTTACTCAGGTGGTGAGGGATGAGTTCTATGTTGAAAGAACGCATGTAGGAGTTTGAGGTGCCTCTGGTTTTGCAAAACATAAAGTAAAAGAAAGGAAAAGTGCATAAAAGAAATCTATACTATGGTGGCAAGTGAAGAAAGACAGGATAGGTACGTTCCCTCGATATCAGCAACATACGAGTTGCTGATTTCTTATGTCATCTAATCCCACTTTGTGTCAAAGCATTTACCCGAACTATTAAGAGACAAGGGTCCTACATATTTCTCCTTTGAGGATTCACACCATTTAATTGAATGATGATCGATCGAATAGAACATGTCTCGTCTTGTACTAGGCAAATAGGATTTCAATGCTTGCACCACGATGGGATGCAAGCTTGACTAGGCGTTCATTTGAATGAACAAAAGACAACACATAAGAAATCATACACGAAAGATAGAAAGATGAAGTCAATCGTATTAAATACCAAACATCAAGTTTTACATGTATAGAACATCTACGGTTCACAAACCTATGCAACTAAGTGAGCTAGTTAGCCATGGATATGTGTTTCTAGGGATTCATTGAGTGAAACAAAGATACCAGATAACCATTAGAAATGGCTGCCAGAATAGGAAAATTGGGGTTTAGGCCGCCGATTTTGGCGTCATTTCCTCCCTCGTAACTGGTATCTCTCTAAGTAAAAAGGGTTACCCTGTCGGGAGAGTAACGACCCTCTAACTGCCTCCTATCACTAGCGATCGAGTTCTAAAAATCCTAGAGACCTATTTTTATGTCCTGGATTAGGTTTTTTGGGGAGAAGAACTCGGCCTTGACGCATCATCTAGCCAATTAGAAGAGTCCCTCAGTGCAACTACTACTTCACGATAACTTTTAGACGCCTTCCTGGTGAAGTTTGGAACCTTCTCAAAACGGTGGCCATGGCGTTGTTTTACATCATATGCCAATTTTGGTCCCATTTCTAGCATTGGTCTTCTCTTTTATTCTTGCTTCAGCAGTCGAGCCTCTATGTCCCTCGGTGTTCCCAAATCCCAAGTGAGCTTTTAGCCTGCTTTGACCGGAAAAATATGCAAAACGCTACCAAAAGTGTATCATGATAACAAAAGCAGTGTCAAACACACTTTAGCATTCACATAGCAAATACAATGTATTATGACGATAAATATGGAAAATAAATAGACTTTGGATCATAATACGAGGGTCTAAAATAATATATTTCACGTGTCATTAAATAGAACTTTGCTTATCCCCAAGCAAATCTAAGTTCACAATGGAGCAAAAATGGAAAACGAAGAGAGCAGGCGTATTATTTCCTCACCTACGACAATTACCTAAGAGGTTTATCTAACAAACTTATCTTTTTAGGCGGCCCTACTCAAGAGATTGAGTGGGAAGCCATCACTGTTAGGTGATATGCAGAAGGCAAGACCATAGTGGCATCAACACCGTGATATCATAAGCGACAATCACTGAAATTGGCATATCTTTGACTTGTCCTATTGTTGCATAAGCGCGAGCAATACCCAATGCTTGACAAATATGCAAATGTATGATGTTGGAGATGGTATAGCATCACTTCCAAAAAGTAGGAAAGTATCCCTCCTAGGGTAGCCAAGGTACAAATCATACGCCATTTTCACTGCCATTTGGGATGGGTGGGATGGGTTCTGAAATTTGAAATTACTTATAATCCTAGGGCAAACCAATCATTTATTCTATTATGAACAAGAGATCGAGAGATAAAAAGGGATTTTGAATACAGTTTAGATTGCACAAATAACTTATGATGACATCCTATCATCATTCCATGATGCTTGAAGATTATATGTGTCCCATAAAGCTAGGGTAGACCAAATTTATTTGATATAGGCCACTTCTCAAGGCTACACCTAACAAATCTGAGCTATCTCTTGATAGTACTTTTCGTTATTGTCTTTAAATTAGAAAGATCATGGGTTGCATCCCATGTAGTACCCTCTCTTTAATGCCATTGAGCTAGACAAGGCTAGAGCATTTTAAGTGTATGACCAATGAGGCTCTATTGGCCATTCTTCTCCCCAATAGGCTCTATTGGCCATTATTCATATGTAAATTTAGGGACATATCATAGTTAGTGTCATGAACTAGAGGTGGTTCATAATCACACATGTGTAATTTGCGCACCATCTCCTTGACTTCTCTTTTGCTGTCAGGTGACAACAATTTCCCCTTGTCAAATGCCCCAAAGTGGAATTCTAACTCCTTCACAATGTCAATGGGAAGTGTCAAATCGACGCCTTCCCCATAGACATGCATAGGAGTTTGTGAGGAGTGACAACTCAAGCCTACCATGGTAGGGCTCGATTGTCTATAGAATACATATTTCCTAGCCTCTGGTGTAGTCATATATGTGAGATGGTCCATATTATCAATTCTCATCGTAATTTGATGTTTAGGAATGTCAATTAATGCACCAGAAGTGGCCAAGAAAGGTCTCCAAATATGATAGAGTAGTCCCTATCACTTTGTATCTCTATCACTATGAAGATGAGAGAACACAAATGATTCTATTGATAAGACCCAAATGGTATTAATTAGAGCCCATATTTAGGTTCATTTCAAGTTATTTCATGGTATTCATGGTCAATATATCGTCAAATATACCCTTTATTCATTCATCGAAGAAAATATTAGTTGTTTAGGGTGTATTAGATGATACGAGTGTTTTGGGTACCAAAAGAGGGCACAAGTGTAGAGAAATGTGCAAAATCAAAGGATCGCAGCCTTCAAAGTCAAGATCACAGTCGCGAAGTAAGAGGCTTTAGGAGGGAACACTTGGAGGAGCCAACAAAGAAGACACATCAAGTTTTTATAGTCGACTCATGACTTTCTTCATCTGAGCCCGCGAGAAAGATCACGGTTGCGACTCATGGATCACGACCGTGAATTCGGGCCGCGAACTTCCTGGCCATCCAAGCGCCAAATGGCAAAGCTCGAGATTGTAGCCTCCCCTTCCCAGATTGCGCCCGCAATCTTTCCCAGTTCGACTGTTTTCTTGTCCGAGACCCTAAAATCTATAAATAGGGGTTTCCTCCCTCTCCTTTTGAGAGCTGAAATCAAATGAGAATGTTCTGGTTTGAGAGAGAGAAAGTAGAGAGAGAATATGAATGAAGGAGAAGAAGAGAAATAGGAGAAGAAGGAGTCAAGGAGGAAGAAAGCTCTCGCCAATTAAAGTCTTCTTCTATTTCTCTACATGTATCTTTTCCCCTCCTTTATGGAGTAGTCCTCTAAGTTACCAAACCCTAGAATTAGGTTTTGAATATATATGTGATTGTGTTAGGGTTTGTGTATGGATTTGTTTGTTTTAATGATTATATGCTTCATTTATGCTTTATTATGTTGGGGCTTGTCTCTCCAACTCTTCCCTACTAGCCTACAACTCAGTCTCAGAACTAGGTGAGAGTTTTAGAGTTAGACTTGACGTGAGCGCCTTAAGGCTAATTAAAGGTAGATGAATGACCTTAGGGTTCCTTTTAGTGGACGAGGAGACTGAACTCCTGGTAGAGGAATGCCTTCCTGAGACAATGCTAGAGATGATGCAAGCGTCATCAATCCATCGCTTTAGTGCGCATCATAGGTTGAACCTAGTGAGAGGAACCAATGGTCAGTCTTTAGTACATGAGCTTTGACTGAGGTGACAATAGGTCTCTGGAAGTGTATTAGGAGGAGACAAGGTAATCATTGAAACTCTCAGTTGAGTGAGTTTTGCACCTTATCCTACAAACCCAACATAGTTAGCCATTTGAATGACAAACCTATGTTTAGGGCGAGGGAGTTACCTCGAAGTACCTGCTTTATATCCTTGCTTCTCAACCGGTATTTTCAATTGACCTCCAAAAACCAAACTAATCCAATCGACTAGATAACAACAATGTGAGAAGGAACCTAGGGTATCAAAACCCATGGAATACGACCTTGGTCGCCACTATATTAGCAACACCATTTTGGGTTATAGATGGCTCGAAATGGGATAGTTAGTTAGGTCGTGCAAATAATTGACATGAAACTCAATAACTAGTTGAAAATCATATAGTTAGTCGTACTTGTATGCTTATATATAGTAGTTTTATCTTGTTTTTTTGTGTTCTCCCACTTTGTACGTCACGAGTGTTTGAGTTATTGTTTTGAAGATTGATTTGTACGAGAAGGAGAGATTATTTTGATACAGTAACTCTTGATACAGAGATTAGAAAACCCTTAGAGGTATTAAAAGAACAACAAGACTTCAAACAAAACTAATGGAAAAACAAAAACCACCTCAACCTCAACCTCAACCTCAAACGAGGACGATTGGGTCATTTTTTAGGCCGAGTGTGGAGAATGTGTGCAGCTCTCCTATTCTTCACCTTACTATCCCCAACAATAATTATGAGATCAAACGAGGGATGTTTACTATGCTTTGGAATGCGGTTATATTCCGAGGATTGATGAATGAAGATGCACATGCTCACATTAAAGTATTTTATGAGTATAAGGAAGGGCAATGTGCTACAAATTGAAGAACCATCCTCATTGACGACTCTTCTTAAGAATTTTCAAAGAATATTGATTTTGTTGCATCAACTATGAAGAACAATAGTAAACAATTGATGAAATGTGATTGGTGTGGCGATGTCAATCATAATCTGGAAGAGTGCATGGGAACGGTAGAAGCATCGATTCAACATGAGCAAGCTAGAATATTGGAGGACAACAAAGAGGCAACAATCCCTATAGTGCTACCAACAACCTACGATGGGGGAATCATCTTAAATTCTTATGGTCTTCACCATCTGATAGGAAACCTCTCGGTTTTCATGGGCAAGCACCTATGCAAGTCCATTTCAAAGACCAACCTGTCTTCAAGACAAAGTACTTATTTGGATCAAAGCCGATAATCAGATAATCGTTTGACAAAGTTTGAAGATATGATGAGACAATTCATCAACACCGCCACAAGGAGGTTTCACACCATTGCTAGATTTGTGAGAATGCCTCAAACAAGTTCTTAACCTTGGAGGCTGGTCAAAGAAATCATCGAGCAACACTTCAACACCTTGAAGCACAATAGAGCTCAATGGCTCAATCTCTAGCAACAAGACATCAAGGAGCTTTATCGGGTAATACAAAACCTAAACCAAAAGAAGGATGCCATTCAGTAAGTCTTAGGAGTGACCGACCATTGAAGGAATTTCCCAGAACAACACCCTGAGTAACTTTAACGGAAGTTCAAAGAGAAGTTGCTCAAGAAGACAAGCGTGTTGAAGAGGAAGTGAATACCCTATGAATAGTAATAATATAAAAAAAGAAGAAGAAATCCCTAATAATCCTCAAGTATCCGATTACATTCCGAAGACACCTTACCCTAAGAAATTGTTAACAAGTGATTTACATCATGAATGTGCTGAAGGGAAGGTTACGCTCAAGCAACTTAAGGTAACATTCCTTTCTTGGAAATGGTTATAAAGATTCACAGTTATACAAAAATCTTGAAGGAAATCTTATCGGGAAAAAGGATAATGGAAGAAGTTGATATGGTTTCTATAAGTGAGGTCGCTTCTACATCTATTGGTTGTGAAGGTATGTCACCAAAGATGAGTGATCCAGGAGTGTTCACTATCTTGTGTACCTTTTGTATTAATAACTTTTGGAATCCACTAGCCGACTTAGGTTCGAGTATTAACATTATGTCTACGAGGATTTACAAAGATCTCAACCTAGGCCCACTCACTCCAAAAACATGAAGATTGACTTAGCTAACCGATCTATTGCTATGCCTTCTGGAGTAATCAAGAATGTCTTGGTAAGATGAGCTCATTTTTTTACCCTGTGGACTTCGTTATCTTAGACTTGGAAGGGTGTATCAATGCACCAATTATTCTTGGAAGACCTTTATTGACTATGACAAGGACAATTATCATTGTTAGTGAAAGCCGAATCATCCTAAGGTTTTGTGAGGATGAGATTCGATACAAGATGACTCCATTTCACAATTTCCACAAGTATTACAAATTGGAAGATTTGGAGAAATATTGTGATGTGATTCTTTCCCTTGGTCGGAATTACCAAATTCCCCAACAGGGGAATGAAGAGGAAGACTGTGGATCTCAAGCATAAGAACCCTAGTTAGAAGGGCTTTCACCCCCGGGGATTGAGATCAAGGATCGGAGTCTGACAAGTTTAGTTATCTTTTGTCTTAGGATTCTTTTTTCTTTTTGGGTTTTTGATTAGTTTTATTTCCAGACCTATTTAAAGGGTTGTAAACACGAATTTTGGAGATTATTAGACTATGATCAATTGAAAAACCCCTTACTTCATTGAGCGTTTGCTTGTGAAGTTTGCTCTCGTCGTTGGTGGACTCCAATCGCGTTACGTGTGTCTCTGTATCAATCAAGCATCCATCTTGACTGTGGTGAATCTTCTACCCTTATATTGATAGTGCCTTCTACCAGGTGTGAGATTGAACTTCAATTCCACCTTATCCTTTAGTTTTTCGTGTTGTTGAGAAAAGTTCAAAGAACCCTAGAAATGTTGTGGCTGCGCCACTTTGACAAATACTGGTGCGGGTTCAGTACTCGTATTAAGTGGTATCAGAAATCCAGTTCAACACAGTGGCGAGGAAGACAACGAAGATGAAAACCATGGAGCCAAACATTGTAGACTCTATGAAACAACTAGCATCACAAATGGTTCAGATGAGAGCATTGCTTCAAACCATGGATGAACAGAGATCGAGTTTGAGTTCTCCGATGCAACAGAGTTCGAGCTCTGAGGAAGTCGACATTAAGCTAGAGAACGAGCCAAAGGATGCTCCCGCTTATGGCGAGTTCCATAAAGACAACCTATTGGTTTCTCCAACACTAGGAACTCCGGAGCAAAAGAAACTCGAAGAGATAGAACCATCGACCAACTTTCCAGAACCACGGAAGAAAGATGGCGATTTCTATAAGATGGTCATGGTGGAAAAGGAGCAGATGGTTTATCTCAATCATTTGTAAGACTATTGTGATGGTTGTAACACCCTAACCCGGCTGGGTACTAATTTCACCAAAAAATATCCTTGAAAATGAAAACACTTGAAGCTTAAACTGCAACGGAAAAAAAATTTCAAAAATAAATTACTGAAAACACACTCGTGTTGTCCAAAGCAACGCCCTAACAGGTGGGCAAACTCAAACTTTAAAACTCAACTTGATCTCCAGTCTATACTCATAATCATAAAACGTAACAACTAACTAGTCTCAAGTGCTGCTGCTTCTAGGAAACTCTAACTAGACGTCCTCTGTGACGCTCGTACTGTCCTCTAGCTGGCTTCCCTCGAGCGGTTTCTCTAAATCTCGCCGCTCTCCAACTGTTCCTCCAGATCCTCCTCTAGCTCTTCAAACTGGTGAGTGGGTTGGGGTCAGTTTATGCCCTTAAGTTTTAAATTTATGATACTTGAGTACTTTGTTTAAACACATAACTTTAATTGGTGGAAGTTGTTTGTACTTCCAATCTTAAAATCTTAACTCTTGAAACTATACGGGAATTACTGTTACTCTCCATTCTTAAATTGCAAAGCTTGACTTAAATACTTGACCGACACGGGGATCCCTCACTAGCTAGTCCATAAATTATCCTCCTTATTTGAGTTATTTCCATGATTCCATAGGCACCGACGGTTCTTCGTTTGGACGTCAAACGAACAAGTTATGGCCAAAATAAACATTCTGTCAATTTTCAAAGTTTCAGGTACCGGAACTGAAATTTTTCCAGTTGTTGACCACCACCTCTCTGGAAAAATTACAGAACTACTAATCAATTTTTTTTTAAATATCAAGAACAGTTGCTGAACTTGATAGATTTTTGTCCAAACTATTGAGGCTCCATTCACCTTCGTCCGACCTTGGAATTTGATTTCGTCGAGACCGAGATGCTTCTAGGATTGTCCTCTTCGTCATGGTAACCAAAATTTCCTCGATTTTCATCTTCATTGCATCGATCAGGCCCGCTCTCTCTTGGTAGGCCACTCTCTTTATAAGGAAGGGCAATGTGCTACAAATTGAAGAACCATCCTCATTGACGACTCTTCTTAAGAATTGACAAAGAATATTGATTTGTTGCACCAACTATGAAGAACAATAGTAAATAATTGATGAATTGTGATTGGTGTGGCGATGCCAATCATAATCTGGAAGATTGCAAGGGAACGGTAGAAGCATCGATTCAACATGAGCAAGCTATAATGTTGGAGGACAACAAAGAGGCAACAATCCCTATAGTGCTACCAAAAAGTAGGATGGAGGGATCATCTTAAATTCTTATAGTCTTTACCATCAGATAGGAAACCTCTCGGTTTTCACGGGCAAGCACCGATGCAAGTCCATTTCAAAGACCAACCTGTCTTCAAGACAAAGTACTTATTTGGATCAAAGCCGATAATCAGATAATCGTTTGACAAAGTTTGAAGATATTATGAGACAATTCATCAACACCGCCACAAGGAAGTTTCACACCATTGATAGATTTGTGAGAATGTCGCAAACAAGTTCTTAACCTTGGAGGCAGGTCAAAGAAATCATCGAGCAACACTTCAACACCTTGAATCACAATAGAGCTCAATGGCTCAATCTCTAGCAACAAGATCTCAAGGAGCTTTACCGAGTAATACAAAACCTAACCCAAAAGAAGGATGCCATGCAGTAAGTCTTGGGAGTGACCGACCATTGAAGGAATTTCCCAAATCAACACCCTGAGCAACTTTAAGGGAAGTTCAAAGAGAAGTTGATCAAGAAGATAAGCGTGTTGAAGAGGAAGTGAATACCCTATGAAGAGTAATAATATAAAAAGAAGAAGAAGAAGTCCCTAAGAATCCCCAATTATCCGATTACATTACGAAGACACCTTACCCTTAAGGTTTGTTAAAAAGTGATTTACATCATGAATGTGTTGAAGGGAAGGTTACTCTCAAGCAACTTAAGGTAACATTCATTTCTTGGAAATGGTTATAGAGATTCACAATTATACAAAAATCTTGAAGGAAATCTTATCGGGAAAGAGGAGAATGGAAGAAGTTGCTATGGTTTCTATAAGTGAGGTCGCTTCTACATCTATTGGCTGTGAAGGTATGCCACCAAAGATGAGAGATCCAGGAGTGCTCACTATCTCGTGTACCTTTTGTATTAATAACTTTTGGAATCCACTAGCCGACTTGAGTTCGAGTATTAACATTATGTCTACGAGGATTTACAAAGAGCTCAACCTAGTCCCACCTACTCCAACAAACATGAAGATTGAGTTAGCTAACTGATCTATTGCTATGCCTTGTGGAGTAATCAAGAATGTCTTGGTAAGATGAGCTCTTTTTTTTTTTACCCCGTGGACTTTGTTATCTTAGACATGGAAGGGTGTATCAATGCACCAATTATTCTTGGAAGACCTTTCTTGACTATGACAAGGACAATTATCATTGTTAGTGAAAGCCGAATCATCCTAAGGTTTTGTGAGGATGAGATTCGATACAAGATAACTTCATTTCACAATTTCCACAAGTATTACAAATTGGAAGACTTGGAGAAATATTGTGATGTGATTCTTTCCCTCGGTCGGAATTACAACATTCCCCAACAGGGAAATGAAGAGGAAGACCAGGGATCTCAAGTATCAGAGCCCCTAGTTAGAAGGGCTTACACCCCCGGGAATTGAGACCAGGGATCGGGGTCTGACAAGTTTAGTTATCTTTTGTGTTAGGATTCTTTTTTTCTTTTTTTATTAGTTTTATTTTAAGACCTATTTAAAGGGTTGTAAACACGAATTTTGGAGATTATTAGACTATGATCAATTGAAAAACCCCTTAGTTCATTGAGCGTTTGCTTGTGAAGTTTCCTCTCGTCGTTGGTGGACTCCAATCGCGTTAAGTGTGTCTCTGTATCAATCAAGCATCCATCTTGACTGTGGTCAATCTTCTACCCTTATATTGATAGTGCCTTCTACCATATGTGAGATTGCACTTCAATTCCACCTTATCCTTTAGTTTTTCATGTTGTTGAGAAAAGTTCAAAGAACCCTAGAAAGGTTGTGGCTGCGCCACTTTGACAAATACAGGTGCTGGTTTAGTGCTCGTATTAAGTGGTATCAGAAATCCGGTTGAACACAGTGGTGAGGAAGACAACGAAGATGAAAACCATGGAGCCAAATATTGTAGACTCTATGAAACAACTTGCATCACAAATGGTTCAGATGAGAGCATTGCTCAAACCATGGATGAATAGAGATCGAGTTTGAGTTCTCCGATGCAACAGAGTTCGAGCTCTGAGGAAGTCGACATTAAGCTAGACAACAAGCCAAAGGATGCTTCCGCTTATGGCGAGTTCCATAAAGACAACGTATTGGTTTCTCCTACACTAGGAACTCCAGAGCAAAAGAAACTCGAAGAGATAGAATCATTGACCAACTTTCCAAAACCATGGAAGAAAGATGGCGATTTCTATGAGATGGTCATGGTGGAAAAGGAGCAGATGGTTTATCTCAATCCTTTGTATGACTATTGTGATGGTTGTAACACCCTAACCCGGCTAGGTACTAATTTCACCAAAAATATCTTGAAAAATTAAAACAATCAAAGCTTAAACTGCAACGGAAAAACAATTTCAAAAATAAATTACTGAAAACACACTCTTGTTGTCCAAAGAAACGCACTAACAGGTGGGAAAACTCAAACTTTAAAACTCAACTTGATCTCCGGTCTATACTCATAATCATAAAACGTAACAACTAACTAGTCTCAAGTGGTGCTGCTTCTAGGAAACTCTTACTAGACGTCCTCCGTGACGCTCGTACCATCCTCTACCTAGCTTCCCTCGAGCTGTTTCTCTCAATCTCGCCGCTCTCCAACTGTTCCTCTGCTACACCCCGCTCTTTACAAAAGTTAAACTTATTATTATGCCCTCAATGTAATTTGTCAAATTACATCGTAATATCGATGAGGACTAAAAGTATGGACTCTCGATACAAACGGGTGTTGAGTTTCGACATAAAATGAGGAAGTTATAGACATTAAATGGGTTTCGGATCAAACTCACTCGATACCAACTAATCGTAAAATTCCCAAAACACCCCATGGGTTTATCCAAAATTTCCCTCTCCGCCTCTTTCACCACAGAGCATAAAGTTAATCTAAAACCCTAGTTCCCAAAACCGCAGCAAACCCTACCTCTCCTCCGCCCAGGACCCGCTCAACCCTCTTTTTACTATGATACCTACTTGGTTCGAAGCAGCTCTCTACTGTGTTCATGAGGCGGCCAACCCCCTTTCCCTACTGCTAGACCTGCTTGCTTTAAGCAAGCAAGAAGGCGATAAAGCAAGCTGGAGGGCGGCTCTCGAAGCGGTCAAAAGCGGCGATTACCAGCCTGCTTGCGATTAATCGACAAGTCTGGACCAGCCTGCTTACACTCTCTACGGCAGCAAAGCAAGCAAGTGGAAGCCGCTCCATTTGTTGCTCTCGGCCAAAGGGAGTGCCATCGGGCTCATTTTGATCGACGCACCCCTCTACCACGTCAGCTGCTTGCTTGGGGGCGATTTCGGGCCGACTGCGAAGTGAAAGGCCCGCTGTCATCACCCCTCTACAAGCAAGCATGACCATTATTCAAGCAACCAGGACCATTATTCGATGCGGACGAGGGCATTTCAGACGTGATACATGGCCATTATTGATGCCTCTCTACTACGTCAGCTGCTTGTTTAGCCGTGGGTGGCCTTGCGATGATGCAGCAAAGCGTTCCCCATTGAGGTAATTTGGGATCGTGAGGGTAATAATGGATTCCACGTGGTATTGATTGAACGGGGATCTTTGGCTTCCTTCCGCACATCAATCCGCCAAGTGATTAAATGGCAAAACAAAAGGGATTCAACAAGTGTTACGTGGAGTGTATTGCCATGATAAGAGTTCGGGTTAGCTGTGGTACAAACTCATGGAAATGGAAATCCAATGAGAAGTAGCGGGGACGTTGATCCACCCTTAACGATGGCTGAGGTTCATCATCGGATTACTGAGGTGAGTGTAAAGGGGGTAAATTCTACGCCTTACGTATTCTTTTAAGTATTATGATTTTGAGTATTTTAGCGAATTGGTTACCGTTGCTTGGTTATGTGTATGATTGATTATTTGTGCTATTTGATGTGATTTGAGGTGATTTTGTGCTATTTACCTTAAAGCGTTATGTTTAATTAATTGTTAAAGTTTAAGAAACAAGTTCTTTTTAAGAAGTAATTCAGCTTCAAGAAGGTGAAGTCATTTTAAGTGTTTGTAGTCGGTAGCGCAAGTCCTTTGCCATTTGAGATTTTCAAATAGAGCAGCAGTTATGCTCTTGAGATATTAAGTTGAGCAGCAGTTATGCTCTTGAGATTTTTAATAAGAGCAGTAGTTATGCTCTTGAGAATCGTGAGAGAAGAGCCTTCCATGATAAGTTTAAGTTTAAGGAAAGCCTTGATGGCTTCTCATACGTATGAGTTGGCAACCGGACTAGCTAGTGAGGGATCCCCGTGTCGGTCAAGTATTTAAGTCAAGCTTTGAGATTTAAGAATGGAGAGTAACAGTAACTCCCATATAGTTTTAAGAGTGGAAGTACAAACAACTTCCACCAATGTAAGTAAGTGTTTTAAGTAAAGTGCTAGGTATTAATAAGATGTTAAACGTAAGGGCGTAGACTGACCCCACTCACTCACCAGTTTGACGAGCTAGAGAAGGAGCTAGAGGAGTAGTTAGTGAGCAGCAAGTTCGAGGGCAGCCAACTAGAGAAAGGGCAGTGTAAGCGTCACAGAGGATGCCTAGTTAAGATTTTCAGTAGCAGCAACGACAGAGACTACCTAGTTATTTGCATTTTATGATTATAAGTATAGTCTGGAGATCAGATTGAGATTTTAAAGTGTGAGCATAATTTGCCCACGTGTTAGGGCTTTGCTTTGAACTACAAGTGTGTGATTTTAGTATTTTATTTACGGAAATTTTTCCTACTGCAATTTAAGATTTGAGTATTTTATTTATCAAGGGCATTTTAATAAAAGTAGTACCCGGCCGGGTTAGGGTGTTACATTTTGGTATCAGAGTCGGTCTTCCTCTGTTCCTTGGTCTCCAAGGAATATTGGAATGTCGGTCTCCGTTTTAAAGGATTTTGTTTTAAAGAAAAGGAAAATGAGTCAAGGATCTTTAAGTGTTTATAGAATCTCCAGTCTACTCTAATCATATTAAGATGAATAACTATGACAGCACGGCATGACAAGATGATTACATGAGGGTGCAATTGGTTTAAGAATAAGCTAGTACGTGAGCTAAGTTAAGACGTCGTGGGACATAAAATAAGAGATCGGGGCGGATAGCGATCATCAGTATGAAAGGAAGGAAGTAAGAAATGTGGCCAACTCAAGTAGAATCTCAAGATATGAGGCAACAGAGGTGGAGTCTGTGAATGAGGTCAAACTAAGAACGATTACAAAGGCTCTCAAGATCAAGTTTCTCGTCGACATGATGGATATTATTTGTGAATTAGCTAACCAACTACCAAAGGACGAGGTACAATCATCAGCTTCCAGTAGCTATAATAATAGGAGGATGTCAGGGTCTTTGGTCCTAAGCAATGGAAAGTGGGCAACGAGTCAACAACCAAATAGGTACCCCTGGAAGGCATACAAATGGTTTTAGTGGACGACACGGTTACGACGCAATGACAAGAAGCAATGGAAAATTTAGGCTCTAAGCAGTGCTAGGTCGCATAAAGGAAGCAAAGGAGGAAACAAGTGGGTCATTGGAAGTTTAATAAGAATGCAAGGAGTCAATAGTTCAAGGCTAGGAGGAAGAAGGGCCATTTATCAATACCGACAAAGGAAGCCCTATATAGATACTATGTCCTTAAAGAAGACGGTCCATGAACTTGGGGAATTAGCTGATAGCAAGCCTTTAAAAGGAACAAGACAAGCGTCAAGATAATTTAGGTAGAGGACGAGCTTGGATCAAGAATAACAATGTTCTAGTGAACAACGTCGAGCTAGAAAGAGGATGGATTGGGATATGAGATACCCTACAAACTACGCAGATTACGAAAGGTCAGGAGGTTGTTAGGACTGTTGAAAGGGGAATGCCAGAGTTCAGGATGACCTGTTATGTGGTTGTCCTATCCTAAAAAGAGGTAGAAACTAGCCACCTAGGGTACATGAGGGGTGACAGAAGGAGGAACCTCTGTAGTAAGTTGGAACTAGCTATAGGAGTAAGTCATTCAACCAACCAAGTATAGATAAGCAAGTAGAACATTCATTGGAAGTTCTAATAAATTTTAGAGAATTTGAGGAGGAATCTCAACAGTCGTGACAAAGAAAATTGGCGTACAATACTAGGAAAAAGCAAGAAGGCTAGAGGAAGTTTGACGAGATTTCAAGAAGTCAATTGGTGAAGAAGTCAATTGGTAAGCAATCTAGTAGTAGTAGTAGTACTGGACTTCGGTTAGCCGTCTCTAAGGCCATAACTGTGAAGTGGCATTTCTCATGCCGTAGAGAGTTTGAAGTCGAGGAAGGACATGAAATTTCCTGATAAAGGATCGGGAAAATGTGTAAGTGGCTCGAGTGCAAAGAGTGTACATGGAGGGAAATAGTTAGGAGGGGTCAAAGCAGAAATACAGAAGACATCAAGAAAGGATTAGGTTGACTACCAGCGGACAAAAATTGATCCTCGGGAAGTCCATTGCAAAATTTTGGTCAACTTTAAGGTGGAATCATGGTCAGGTGAAAGTACATAAGTGAAAAGAGGACTACATCGAGAACAAGGGACAGCTAGAACTAGCGAGGAACCTCAAGAAGGGTCGTGGTTAAAGAAGTAGTAGGGATATAGTTTAGGGAACCTGCTAGGATACCCCAAAGTGAAACAAAATCACCTATGCTGGTGAAAGGTGTCAATCTCTCGGGTAAGACTCTATTGGACTGGTAAACTGTACGAGGACTTTCAGCTAGGGTCTAAGAGTAGCAAAATGGATAGTACGAGAGTTTCAAATTCAGGCAGCGATAAGGAAGTGCTAAGTTAGGCGCCAGGAGTGAACAAGTAAGCCAAGGGGAAGGTCATGACTCTTGAAGGGAGTCATAAAGTTGTTAGCACGCTAGAGAAAGATGCAAAGGATGCCTTTAATGCATACAGGAAGTAAAATCAGTAGTATGAGGTTTCGAGGTTAAGCAGAAGTAACGAGGAGATGACCATTAAGTTTATGGTTAAAGGATAAGACAAGGCATCAAAGAAGAAAGTAAGAGATGCAAAGTTAGGAGATACAAGGACCTAGGTGACCTATGAGGTCAACTCCAGACTAAAGTTACGGTAAAAGAGTTTTAACATCTGACTAGATAGAGGATAAGTCGCCATATGTAACCTTGGGGTTCGAGAGAAGCATTAACGTCTCATATACCGAATAATGGATAGTTATTGTTCCGACATATGTCCAAGGTGCAGCCTAAATGATGAGAGGAGTTAATAAGCCACAACAACATTGAAGTTGCAGGGAATGGAGAGAAGGATTTTAGGTCATCTCGAGTGAAAAGGATTACCACAAGCGATGCTTAGGGTAATCACAGTGGACAAATTTCGAGGGCGAAATTTCTATAGGTGGGGAGGATATGTGATATCTAGATTTTGGATTTGGGTTCAACAACAACTACCAGGTGAATTGGATCAACATGTCCAGTTAAGTCGACATTTTGTTCATCACTTTTGAATCAACTTGTGCAACGAAAAGGGCAATGAGTCACTCAAGGTTACACGAATGCTACAAGCTAAGAAAATGTATATGATCAAAGGTTACCAACGAAGTTGTCATGTTAAGAATAAATGATCGTGGGAAGGAAGAATAAGAAGGGTGTTGACGGGAGGATGAATTCCGAGCAAATTTCGGGGGCGAAATTTTTTGTAAGGGTGGAGGAAATGTTACACCACGCTCTTTACAAAAGTTGAAATGACTATTATGCCCTCAATGTAATTTGTCAAATTACATCGTAATATCGATGAGGACTAAAAGTATGGACTCTCGATACAAACGGGTGTTGAGTTTCGACATAAAATGAGGAAGTTATAGACATTAAATAGGTTTCGGATTAAACTCACTCGATACCAACTAATCGGAAAATTCCCAAAACACCCCATGGTTTTATCCAAAATTTCCCTCTCGGCCTCTTTCACCACAGAGCATAAAATTAATCTAAAACCCTAGTTCCCAAAACCGCAGCAAACCCTACCTCTCCTTCGCCCAGGACCCGCTCAACCCTCTTTATACTATGACACCTACTTGGTTCGAAGCGGCTCTCTACTATGTTCATGAGGCGGCCAACCCCCTTTCCCTACTGCTAGACCTGCTTGCTTTAAGCAAGTAGGAGGGCGATAAAGCAAGCAGGAGGGAGGCTCTCGAAGCGGTCAATAGCGGCGATTATCAGCCTGCTTGCGATTAATGGACAAGCCTGGACCAGCCTGCTTGCACTCTTCACGGAAGCAAAGCAAGCAAGCGGCAACCGCTCCATTCGTTGATCTCGGTCAGAGGGAGTGCCACCGGGCTTATTTTGATCAACGCACCCCTCTACCACGTCAGCTGCTTGCTTAGGGGCGATTTCGGGCCGACTGCGAAGTGAAAGGCGCGCTGTCATCACCCCTCTACAAGCAAGCAGGACCATTATTCAAGCAACCAGGACCATTATTCGATGCGGACGAGGGCGTTTCAGACGTGATGCGTGGCCATTATTGATGCCTCTCTACTACGTCAGCTGCTTGTTTAGCCGTGGGTGGCCTTGCGATGATGCAGCAAAGCGTTCCCCATTGAGGTAATTTGGGATCGTGAGGGTAATAATGGATTCCACGCGGTATTGATTGAAGGGGGATCTCTGGCTTCCTTTCGCACATCAATCCGCCAAGTGATTAAATGGCAAAACAAAAGGGATTCCAACAAGGGTTACGTGGAGTGTATTGCCATGATAAGAGTTCGGGTTAGCTGTGGTACAAACTCATAGAAATGGAAATCTAATGAGAAGTAGCGGCGACGTTGATCCACCCTTAACGATGGCTGAAGTTCATCATCGGATTACTGAGGTGAGTGTAAAGGGGGTAAATTCTACGCCTTACGCATTCTTTTAAGTATTATGATTTTAAGTATTTTAGCGAATTGGTTACCGTTGCTTGGTTATGTGTATGATTGATTATTTGTGCTCTTTGATGTTATTTGAGGTGATTTTGTGCTATTTACCTTAAAGCGTTATGTTTAATTTATTGTTAAAGTTTAAGAAACAAGTTCTTTTTAAGAAGTAATTCACCTTCAAGAAGGTGAAGTCATTTTAAGTGTTTATAGTCGCTAGTGCCAGTCCGTTGCCATTTGATATTTTCAGATAGAGCAACAGTTATGCTCTTGAGATATTAAGTTGAGAAGCAGTTATGCTCTTGAGATTTTTAAGATGAGCAGCAGTTATGCTATTGAGATTATTAAGTTGAGCAGCAGTTATGCCCTCACTAGCTAGTCCGGTTGCCAACTCATACGTATGAGAAGCCCTCCAGGCTTTCCTTAAACTTAAACTTATCGTGGAAGGCTCTTCTTCTACGATTCTCAAGAGCATATCTGATGCTCATCTTAAATGTCTTTAGAGCATAACTGCTGCTCATCTCAAAGATCATAAGAGCATAACTGCTGCTCTATCTCAAAGATCTCAAATGGCAATGGACTGACGCTAGTGACTAAAAACACGCAAAACGATTCCACCTTCGTGGAAGGTGAAGTACTTCTTGAAAAGAAACTTCTTTCTTAACTTTAACTATCACTCATAAATGTAAAGCTTTAAAGTAAATAAGAACTTATACATATTCGTTTCAATCAAATCTCAAATCATTCACAATCACCAATCCTAAGCACAATCAAACCATGACAATAACTTCATCAAAATATTTAAAGCTCGTAATACTTGAAAAAAACACTTAACGCGTAGAATTTACACCATTTACACTCAACTCATATCCATCAAAACTGACTCTGATTCTTCTCTAAAATTTTCATACTTGCTTCCAAATTATCCTCCTTATTTCTATGATTCCATAGGCGCTGACGGTTCTTCGTTTGGACGTCAAACGAACAAGTTATGGCCAAAATAAACATTCTGTCAATTTTCAAAGTTTCAGGTACCGGAACAGAAACTTTTCCCGTCGTTGACCACCACCTCTCTTGAAAAATTATAGAACTACTCATCAATTTTTTTTTAAATATCAAGAATAGTACCTGAACTTGATAGATTTTTGTCTAAACTATCGAGGCTCCATTCACCTTCGTCCGACCTTGGAATTTGATTTCCTCGAGACCGAGATGCTTCCAGGATTGTCCTGTTCGTCATGGTAACCAAAATTTCCTTGATTTTCATCTTCATTATATCAATCAGGCCCTCTCTCTCTCTTGGTAGGCCACTCTTCTTATAAAGATCGTACACGACTGTTGAGAGCACTGGCGGCGAGGGAATGGAGGGAGGTGGTTGCGTCCCTTCCCTCGTCTGGTGGTTGCTCCCCGCAAGCAGGAAACTTTCGCTATGCCCCGCAAGCGGGGATCTCTTGTTTTGTCTGTCTCTTGGTTGCTTAAGTCTCATAGTAGAGATCCCTTGTCGTGGTTGCCATTCCCTGTTTCACCTCCCTGCCTGCTTGTTGATATGAGCACGGATCATGTACCTGTAGTTATCAAAGTACGTAGCTCCAAGAACGAACAATAGATAGACTGTTTAGGTTTTTTTGTTTGTTTGGGATATGATGGAATTGAAAGTTCAATCTCAACACAAATCGAGAGAAGGCTCAATCAATATAGAAAGGTAGAATCTCGACCACAATCAAGGGGAAAACTTGATTGATAGTGAGGTAAGTTCAAGCCTCAAGCTCAAAACCAAGGTAAAAATCAATATTCTGCTAAAAAATAACCCTAAAACCCGAGGTCCAGCCTTTATATAGGTCTGGACAATTAAAAATAACAAAAACAACTTAAAACCCGAATTCCCGTCACACAAGTCAAAATACCCGGTCAGCCCTAAAAATACCCGGTCGGGTATTTATCCTCCACGACCGGGGGCCCTTCTGCCCAAAAGAGACATGCCACTGCCAAAATACCCGGTCGGGTATTTGGCTTCTTAGAAGCCTTACTATTCAAGATCCCTAAGGTGTTGCAGATCCAGAGAACAACATTGAGTTCAGACTCGGAGGAGAACATTTCTAGATTTCGATCCGGGAGTTCACTCGAGCTTTAGATATATATCCGGTGGACTTTTTGGACTCATTGGACGACTTTACCACCTTGAATAGAGAAAGTGATTTTCCATCCTTCAAAGCTTTTACGAATCTGATGTCAAGGAGCCCGGCAACCAGCTATGGGATGTCAAGTTATCAAAGGCTAGTGAATTGAAGACATAATGGAGGTTGATCAACCACGTGATTGCTATGTCCGTGGGTGGAAAGTACAAGATTAAATTTAATCTGACTGCCCGAGATGTCACATTCCTTCAAAGCATGAATACTCCCGGGCTTTACACATTGGTTTAGCGATTCTATCCACATTGAAGATATTTGAAAAGATGATTGACTTGCCGCGTGACATGGCAGAGCATATATCACTCGACTCGCTTGTTACTTTGTAGTAGACTTTTGGGCGGTTTAATTTTGAATGGATTCTAGGACAACTTTCATCTCCTTAAAACACTTAAAATTAATTATTAAGGTCTTGCTCCTAAGCGAGGATTGTATATGGAGACTCCAAGGCTTTCCCTTCTCACTCGCGGACACATTGGATATGAAAGATATGATGTTCTGTGTATCGGTGCCAACCAACCGACGTGTAACGAGAGATTCAATGGACGCGGATGGCGTGGATGGACAAAAGGAAGGCGTGCAAGATGAGGAGGTTACACATCAACCGACCTACCACCCAAAAACTTCAAAGATCAATAGAGCAAGAGATTAACCCACCCAAGAGTTGATAGCGACAATCCTTCGACATAAAAAAGGGAGAAGGAAGCTAGGCAACACCTATGGCGTGCATTCATGCAATTATGGAGAAGATGGAGATCCCTTTAGTGGATGTCTCCCCACCATTTGTTCCTCACCTTCCCCTGAACCATTTGAAGCCGGCGTTGAAGAGGAATCCTCTGAGGAGGATTAAGTTCTATTCATCTAGGGCCTACTATTCTATCTTTTATTTCTTCGCTTTTCTTTCATTTGACTTTCAACAACGTCTATTTTTCTATGATTTTTATTTCCGCACCTCGTGCTTTTTATGACATAGTAGCAGTATTAAATGTACATGTCTATTTATCTATGTTAATTTGTGTCCATAACCTTCAAATTTCTCTTTTGCTTATGGGCTTTATCGATCTCTATCAACCAGTAAGACCAAGACCTACATTTGTGCACCTACAACAACCAACCAATACCCACTATGGTAACTGTTTCATGAACCTACCTTTATTCTCCCATATTGAATACAATGTTTCTCTTAAGTGTGTGTGTCGGGGGGGATTTGTATGCATGTTTGAATGATTCATGATAATTTTTACATAGTTGACAGTAGCTTCCCTATGATTATGAATGTAAGACGTTGATGATTGTGTTTGGGAGTGTTTACTATCGACGAGTTGTGTTTTGTGGTGTTGAATGACTTAGAATTTGTGTTGGGAACCTTGATGACATACCCAAAAAATTTCAAATTTGAGGGTTCCAAACATCTTGTCCTTAGCATCTACATCCTCAATGTGATATGAATTGCAAGATAATCTATATGGTGTGTTGATAGGAGTAGTTTGCATTAACAAGAGTTGTCGATGTATGAGGGGTTTTACTCCTATCTTTATCTTTGGTGATTTGATAATGTTTGCTACTTAGGAAAATGCATGTGTGTGGGACTTTCTACTTATTTTGGACTAAATGCGCTCAACTTTGAAAAAAAAAAATCTTTTGAAAATTGATGTTCTCACGTAAGAGGCAATCAGGGCATAATGTTAAAGTTGAGCCGTCAAAGGGCTCTACTCTCCGTATGGAGTGCCATTTGAGAATGTGTTTGGAGTTCGGATAGCTTTAACGCGTCCCGATCATCTTTTACTACCGTCCATCCGGCAAACACCTCTCCTCCTCGCAAACTTGTATGGAGAGGAGATAGTGTGTCTTTAATCAACTTACGAGACCTTGACTCCTGTTTGAACCCGACATGTGTGGAAATCCATCTGTTACATGGATAGTAGGCTGGGAACTGGTGCTCGCGAAATGAATCAGACCATCACTTCAATCTCCTCTATCCAATCTCGAAAGGCAAGCAGACTAGAAGTATTAATCCCTCCGTTAGATGCTTCCATGGGTTTCAATGTAGTATTCAAATCACCACTTTATCATCCATGGAAAACCACTAACCTTCCATTTCAATAAAGTGGAATAAGTTGCCAACCTTTCACAGTAAGAAAAAACTGCTTTGTTGCTAATAGAGAAACAAGTGTGCATGGAATGGATGACATTTGAGGCTTTAGTTAAGACTCGCACCTGCAAGGCTGCAACCCTGTTTGCCAAGCTAACCACACTCTGCCAAGATTATTATTAATTAATTAATGGTGCAAGCAGCCGACATTATTCCTTACGAAATTTCCGTTAATTACATGATAGTTTACTGTTCGGGACAGGTTACGGTGATTACTACAATAGTAATCACAGTGGTTACTAAGGGTAAATTGGGTATGGAAAAATAAATTATATTAATTAATTTTTTAATAAATTACATTAGGTAGTTACAAAAATCTATTAATTAAAATTCTCTCTTTCTCTCACTTCCGTGATCTCCAGCCAGATTTCCTTTCCATATTTTTCTCAATCTTTCTGCAAAAAAAAAAAAAAAAAAATCAGTACCAATCCATTAGACAAACACTACCACTTTGAAAAATATCAATACCATTGCAGAAATAAATCTATACCAATACACGAAAACTACCATTGCAGAAATAAATCTATACAATTACACGAAAACTACCAATATAAACAATCTATACCATAAACAATCAATACCATTGTAGAAATAAATCTATACCATTACACGAAAACTACCAATATAAATAATCTATACCATAAACAATCAATACCATTGCAGAAATAAATCTATACCATTACACGAAAACTACCAATATAAACAATCTATACCATTCAATTTACGAAAACTACCAATACAAGGACTATAGAAAAAAAAATCACTACCAATATAAGGAAAAAAACACTACCATTGCGAAAAAACAATACCAATGCGACAAAAACAATATCAATGCGAAAAACACTACCACTACAGAAAAAGCAATACACTTACATGATAATCAATACCAATGTGGAAAAAATAATACCAATGCGAAAAAAGCAGTACCACTACGAAAAAATCACTACCAATGCCAAAAATCAGATCTAGGGTTTTTATTCATCCCACCTTTTACCTTTTTCAGCCGCTTGTGAGAGAGCTAATAGGCTGCTGGAGGCTATCATTGATGACCATAGAAGCTGCAGGGGATCGAGGACGTGGGAATATTCCGGCGGCGGCGGTGAGGTCGATGATTTGGTCGATGTTCTTCTGAAGCTTCAGGCTAATGGCGAGCTCGACTTCCCTCTTACGGATGACAACATCAAGGCCGTCATTATGGTGAAGTTTCAATCTTTTTTTTCTCCCTCTTAATAAGAACATTCGACTAGGGTTGATGGGGGAAAATGGATTTAGAAGCACGCAAGGGTTGATGGGGGGTTTGAATACAAAGATGGTGGGAGGGGAGGGCTGGCGTAGCCAGGTTTACGGCGGGCGGCGATTGAAGCGGAATGGGAGGAATACAGCAGTGATTGAAAAGGAAGGAAATGAATAGGGTTATTAAGGGTTTGGAGAGAATATATGGAAAATCTTATTTTAGGGAAGGTAATCAAGTGTGGTCATTATTTTCGTTACAAAATTATCCCTATTTAATAATGACCGTCAGTTTAATAATCCTGAGAATGGAGAGTGGAGATGTATGTAGCCACTATGGCTACTTAAAAATCAGTAACCATCTTAACTCATCCCTTTACTGTTCATTGGAGGGTTTGTTTTTATGCAGGCGCATTTATACTAAGATAATTAACTACTGTATTCCCCTAATTCTTCTCAGTTGGCTAACCACTTACTTCTTCCTATTAAATTTTCTTCCCAGATCTAAGCATGGATATATCATATAGTTACTCTCCTGAAAAAAAAAATAAAAAAAAAATCAGATAAGTACTCAATCCTAATTACATAATCTCCTTCTTCTTATAAGTGTGCTCCAACTGGTCGGACTAGTTGATAAATACTCCGTTTAATACATGTATATATGGTCGTACATATTTTATTTGTTTAAAACTTTGATCCGTATTATTGTCAACCGTTTTATTTTTCGTTCATTTAATGACTCACGTATAAAACCCGTATCACACGTTTAATATCCATATATTTGATGAATTAAATTGCTAATTAAATCATATTTATATATTAATTTATTTTATATATTTGATAACTATTGACGTATTATTCAACACACCAATAATATAGAGAGGAATAAAGTACCCGCAACGCATAAATATGTTATGCAAAAGTTACAAAATGATATTTATTTATTACCTAATAATTAAACAAACGTGTTACGTAAAACTTCATAGTGGCTTTGCACTTAATGACCATCTTATATAAGACTTACGTAATGCAATTCTACAACTATTGTGTAAGGTGAACACATGTTATGTAAGTATTACAATGAACTTTACACTTTAGGTGTTGTGATATGGGAATCCTTTACAAAGTAACAGTTATTTCTTATGTAATAGTTGAACAAATATGTGTTATGTAAATCTCAATATCTGCACTTTGTGTAACTCATTACATAAAAAGACTATTGGTAATGTGCACGTAATGTCATTCTACAACTATTATGTAAGGCAACTAAAGGAACATACAAAGTAGATTATCTCACTCCATGAGATAACTAGGACTAGTTGATAAATACTCCGTTTAATACATGTATATATGGCCGTACATATTTTATTTGTTTAAAACTTTGATCCGTATTATTGTCAACCGTTTTATTTTTTCGTTCATTTAATGACTCACTTATAAAACCCGTATCACACGTTTAATATCCACATATTTGATGAATTAAATTGCTAATTAAATCATATTTATATATTAATTTATTTTATATATTTGATAACTATTGACGTATTATTCAACACACCAATAATATAGAGAGGAATAAAGTACCCGCAACGCATAAATATGTTATGCAAAAGTTACAAAATGAGATTTATTTATTACCTAATAATTAAACAAGCGTGTTACGTAAAACTTCATAGTGGCTTTGCACTTAATGACCATCTTATATAAGACTTACGTAATGCAATTCTACAACTATTGTGTAAGGTGAACACATGTTATGTAAGTATTACAATGAACTTTACACTGTAGGTGTTGTGATATGGGAATCCTTTACAAAGTAACAGTTATTTCTTATGTAATAGTTGAACAAATATGTGTTATGTAAATCTCAATATCTGCACTTTGCGTAACTCATTACGTAAAAAGACTATTGGTTATGTGCACGTATTGTCATTCTACAACTATTATGTAAGGCAACTAAAGGAACAGGCTATTTGAAGAACGTTTATTGCACCAACAACGTCAATTGTTATAGCCCTGAAACTTCTTCTAATTCTAAAGAAAAAATCAGATTCAGATACAGACTTCTGTACAAGTAAGTTGATGTCTCACGGGCGAAGGAATAGAGTAAGGCTCCACTTCTAACCTCTCCTCTCTCTCCCCCTTTTTTAGCCAACATTATCTACCCAATTTTTTACTTTAAATGAGTTTCGTCAGTATTATAATCCTTTACACTTTATGTATTGTGACGTGGAAAACCCGTTATATCCAACGATTAAAATACCGTACCGTACCGGTGGTTCGACCTGAAAAACCTTACCGGAAGCAAAACCGGTAGGAGGTATTTAGCGGTATAATACGGTTGAACCATGATTAAACCACAGTTTAAGCATAAAATACCCTATCGCTGACTTTTCCGGTACGACCTCCAGTACGGTATTTCAATCCTTGGTTATATCATGTAAAAAATTTAAAGTCTCTCTGATTATAATGACTTGAAGATGTGGTTGGATAAAGTTAAATGAAAGAACAACAAGAGACACTACAAATTATTAGTATTATTGACGCGCAAGTTTCATGTACTTTCAATTACTGTTCATTACGACAAAATAGCGCTACTACCCACGTCTTTATCGAACACTCTATCCCTACTACACCGTAAGATTAATTTTAATCGAAAAAGTTGTCATTTTTATCGGGAACACTGTTCATTGCCTGACTATTGAAAACAATGTTATATTCCCTGTGACCGTGTGTATCTTACTTTGTGTGGGAAGAGCCTGGCGATTGGCTAAGCATCGAGTGATTCTGAATGTTAACTTCCCCTATTGGGTCCTGAAGAAGAGAAGATCATATGAGAAGCTGTTGCCAAGGGATGGGAAAAGAAGACTACCTGTTGGATAAAGGGAGTTGAATCCAACATGAGATTTTAATCCCTAGGAATTTTTCTTGCTTCTTGAATACTTGACCATCAACACATGCAAAATAAAAAGAAGTGAAGAACAAAGAAAAATTGCTTCCAATTTTCCAAATACAGAGTTTAGGGATCTTTCTGGGAAATGCAATATGAGATTAGAGTCTCTGACTCTCTGTTCGTCGAAATTCCTCTTGCATCTAGAATAGTCGATCGACCATAGCCTGACGCAAAACCCTGCTACAACTACCTAACAGAATCAATGGTGATGGAGAAGCCAAACTAGAATCGATGAAATCAAAGAAGTTGTGAGCTATTGAGAGCATAATCAGTCGTGTCTATGGAATATTCTGCTAAGCCTACAACCACTGACTCAATCGTGTGCATCTTGAAAAACTATGATGGTTACTATAACGATTATCGATTGATTCAACTAAAGAAGCAAAGGGAGGGAATGGGGAAAAGGAGAATTTAGTGAGAATGTCAGGAGGGTTGAAAACATGAGTTTATTGATGAAATATGAATATTATTTACTCTAATATTTTGGATTTCAATTAGTTACTTTCATATGTTTTGCATAAAGGACACATATCAATGATAAAATGCCACTTGCCACCTGCCTTCTAGCTTATCTGTTATGACTTGCCTTCACTTTCACCAAGGCCCATGCTACAATAAAATGGTCTTTTAAATATTTTTCTTTTAGTTTATTTTATAATATGAGGTTTTAATCATTTTTTAGTGTTTGTAAGTTGCGATTGTTAAATAGATAAATTGTTGTAAATGCATGTATAATATTATACATGTATTGTCCAATCTGATGATTATAAAATACCACGTTTGGTATGTATGATTGTGTGTGTCGCATCAGCTAAAAGTTGTACAAAACAATTCCAACTCAACTATCTCAACAATCAAAACTAAAAGCTGAGATATAACAATCACTCATTTTGAGTGATAGTTTATGTCACATAACAGAAACTATCCATTTATTGTTTCTGCTTAAAAATATTAAAAAATGATGTATTCTAAACAATACATGTATATTGACAATCTAACCAAAACAATCGGAGCTTCCAAACGACCCTTTAGTTGCTAATCTCCACACCAATCACGTCCTTATAGATATCTTTTACCTTAGTTATTTTCTTGGATGTGTACTCGAGGGGTTTTCAATCATGTATTGGTGACAATAAAGTTTATGAAGTTGGACACGCGCTATAGATATCCAAAATACAATACTTAAATTTATGAACGATAGTTAGGGGTAGTTTGGAGAACAAGATTTGGATCGTAGATATATTGAATCCATAGATTTAGAAAAATGTTATGTTTTTTTGTTACTTTTTGTATTGTGGATTGTAACTTCAGAGATTTTAAATCTATAAAAACTAGAGATATCAAATCTCTCATAGTTAGAGAGATTATATATCTTGATTTTGGTGATTTTCTCCCTCCTATTATATCTCTTGTTTTTTTTCCATTTATCTCACTAAATACCCTTACAAATAAATTCTCAATATTTTTCGAGCCAGTCTAATTATTTTGGTTAAGAATAAACATGTTATGTGATAAAAAATAGAATTTCTTTTTTCATTGGATGTTAACAATCATAGTTACCAAACAATGAACATTTTCAAATCTTTTTTCAACAATCCTGAGAGTTAAATTTTTTGGATTGTCTAGAATATAGAGATTTAGACTCCAATTCTCCAAACGAGCCCTTATTTTTATCTAATAATTAAATAAAATGTATTATATAAATTTTTCCTAATGATTAAGACACTACATAAAATTTATAGAGGGATAATCATTTTTTTTTGCGTAAATAACAAACATATTGCGTAATAACATTTAATAACAATTGCATAAACTGAAAACGCGTAATGTAAACCTTATGATGGGCTAATTATTTCTTTTGTGTCAATTAAAGAAATATCTTTGTAAATTTTCAGTAATGATTATGATTTTATTGGAACTATATTTTGAATTATTTAATTTCAACTAAATTATTAAATGAGTGGATGAAATTTGGAGTATATTAATTTCTTATCGCCGCGAAGCACGGGCTTAAAACTAGTTATAATTATAATTTTCAGCAAAACAAAAACTTTGAAATTGAAATTTGTCTTTTATTTTCTGGTGCATTTTCCTCCTGTACTATGTTTCTAAGAATATCAACATCTTTATTCTTTGTCTATTACTTATAATAAGAACCACTTTGATGGAGAAGGTAGATGACGATACCCTTGGTCAGGTTGTGATGATTTTATGGCCACTTTGGAGTGAATGAAACAACCACATGTTCCACAATAGGAAAGCGCAGGAAGAGGAAATTGTGGGAAAAACCTTAGACTATTGGGAGGTGTTCAATTCCTATCACACTAACGAAGCTAAAGAACGAAACAGGGTCAGACTTGCCTGGGAATAGCCGCCGACAGGGTGGATCAAACTGAATGTTGATGTAGCTGTCTTCAAGAACGAGGGAAAAGGTTACGGGGTGATAGCTCATGACGCTGGGGGTAATTTTTTTTATGGTTGGTGTCTGTAGGGAGAGAAATCGATGATCCCCGGAGCTGGCAGAGATTAAGGCGATCGCATTTGGACTTTAGCAAGCGGAGCACCATGGTTTCACCTCCATCATCGTCGAGACGGATTGCCATGCGCATTTCTAGCTCTGCAAAAGGAGGAAGTGACGAGGCTGGAAGCTGGTTTCCTTATCCAAGAGTTGCAAGCAGAAGCAGCCTGATTGGGCTCGATCAAGTGGCAATTTACAAAGAGGGAATGCAATGGAGGGACCCACTTGCTGGCCCATACCTAATGTAATTGGGACTCACAGGAACAATAGGTTTCCCGTCCATTAGTCTTTCTCCTCTCTTTTCTGGACTCTGAGCCCATTAGGCATTAATAATATGCAGATCTGTTACTGAAAAAAATAAGAACCACTTCAAGAGATCCGCTTCCAGAAATAGGGATGGCAATGAGGCGGGTTTGCCTAAACCATCTTCATCCCCGCTTTCAAATATCGAAACCCATACCGGCCCCATACCCATGCGGATGCGAGCGAAGATTTTGCAAACCCGTCCCCATACCCATGATTTTCGGTTACCCATGGGTAATCCGCCCTGTAAATCCAACATTACAATACCTAAAATTTTACATGTAAATTTTCAATTATAACATTAAAGCACATAATTTATCATGAAGTCGACAAAGTGACAATCATTCTTAATATGGTTCAAAACAACTTATCTTAAACATCCATTGATCCACAAGATAGAGTACAATTTAATCCAAATCATTATTCTCTTACTCTAATACATAAATTAAGACCATCCACTATGGCCGGGTGGGAAATTTGGGTGGGTTGAGTGGGAAATTTGGGTTTTTTGGGTTTGAGGGTGGGAAACCCCACAATGGATTGGGAGGAAAAAGTGGGAGGGGTGTTTTTGATGAATCTGATTTAGTATTAATTTTGTCACTTTAGTTAAATAATTTGATTGTTCTTTTAATATAGGTAGTAATAATTAATGAAGATGAACATTGTGATATACTTTTTTTTAATTTGAACATAATTTTTTTTTTGTCATTAATTAAATATTGCCGTTTATAGCTGTTGAAAAATTATAAACATTGTAAAATATGTCCGTAGGAATTCAATTATGATCTTTAAATAGCATTGAAAACGATCTACGGTTTAAAAAACCTAAACTAAAACGAAAAAGAAAAGCTAAAAGAAAAAAAGCAACTCTAGCACGCGGGCTCCGCCAGTCCACTCTTCCTCCTCCTTCCCCCTCCTTTTGTCCTGTTGTGGGGAAAAAACCCTCCCAAATCCACCCAAAAAATCCTTTTTCCCCTCTTTTTCAACCCCCATTGTGAGCCCTAATTTACAAAAGACCCTTCTTTTCCTTCTTTCCACCTTCCATAGTGGGTGGTGGTCTAAGGCTGACTCCAATGCAGCCTGCATTTATGGAGTTCTCACCATTAATGGCGATTTTGGAGCTCCAATGCAGAGCCGAAAAATGGCGAAGATCGGCATTTATGGAGGGCATCAGCATCTGGGTCGCTAAATATGGGGGAGGGAATGCCGAAGTCGGCATTTATGGGGAATGGAAGAATTGTTGGCACGCGCGCAATTAATGTGATTAATGGTAGGAAAGGTGTAATTAATTGCTTGCTAATTAATGTGATTAATTAAGAGAAGAAAGGAAATTGTTTATTGGATTAATTAATGTAATTAATATGATTAATTAATGCAATTTTTGGAGCTCCAACGCAACAGCTTTTTTTTGTTAATTATTTATTAGTTATTTAAGGAAATTGATTAAGGGAATGAAATGTAATTAATTAGGAAAAGGGAATTAATGTTTGTATTTAGGCTTTTTAGATTGTATTTAATTTGTGTTTAATATTTGTGTATTTAGGCTTTTTTTCTAAGATGACTTAAATTGAATTCATTTTATTTAAAATTTATGTTTATCATCTTTAAGTTATGTGTAAACAAAAATTAGATCGAACTAAGAATGTAAATTATATTATTGAAATGAAAATGCGTTCGTAAATTACAAAATAAATTGTCACCAACTACAATTTTAATTGAATTACAAAGCATCCTAGCATCGATACCAAGCAACAACAATGACTAATTATTTCCATGCAAGTTCCAAATATGTTCGACCAAGTCCCGACGAAGCCCATGATGTGTTGGTGCAGCACGAAGCCTATTATTCCTAGCTAAGTACTCAGTTAGGATTGGAATATCTCTATCGACATTAGTTGGTTGTTGGTCATGGACCTCATAATCAAGATTATCTTCCATCTCATCGTCAGAATCAACCTGCTCATCCTCGATTATCATGTTGTGCAATATAATACATGTCAACATTATATCATTAATTGTTGCAACATCTCAAGATCTTGCAGGGCCACGAATGATTGCCCATATAGCTTGAAGAATTCCAAAGGCCCGCTCTACGTCTTTCCGATGTGCTTCTTGACATCGAGCAAACAAGGCTTCTTTGTTTGAGCTTGGATTGCTGAATGTTTTCACTAAAGTTGACCACGAAGGATAAATACCATAAGCCAAATAATAACATTGATCATAGGTATGACCATTTACCTCAAATCGTACTCGTGGGGTGGATCCGTTGAGGACACCGTCAAACACTGGAGACATCCCCAGAACATTGATGTCGTTATTCGAACCAGGCAGGCCGAAGAAAGCATGCCATATCCAGGTGTTGTACGAAGCCACTGCCTCGAGAATGATTGTTGGTTTACGGTTGTGCCCCAGGTACTGCCCAGTCCAAGAAGTAGGACAGTTCCTCCACTCCCAGTGCATGCAATCAATTGATCCAATCATACCAGGGAATCCGCGTTGTGAGGCTTTATGAACTAGAATCCTTAGATCAGCAGGAGTTGGTGCACGAAGATATGTCGATGAGTACATACCGACAATGGCTCTGCAAAACTTCCTGAAGACTTCAAGCACAGTGCTCTTACCCATACGCATGTAGTCATCAAGTTGATCAGCTGGAGATCCATAAGCTAGCATGCGCAGTGCACTAGTAAGCTTTTGCTCCAGCGATAGGCCTAGGTGACCAACGGCATCACTCCTTCGTGCAAAAGAGGGATCATACCTCACAACGTCACCCATTAAGCGACTGAATAGTCGTGGTTGCATACGAAAACGCCTTCTGAATATGCGGGCATCGTATGTTGGATTTGGATTGAAGTAATCCTGCATAAGACGGTCATGACCTGAGACCCTTTCATGATCAATGTAGGTGCGATTTGTTGAACGACGACGTGAGCGTGAAGCTTCCTCAAGCCTCCGCCCGATTAAAGTCAAACGATGATAGTTAAACAGATTCAACTCTTCTATCTCTTGTTCTCCTCCAGACGATGATTAATCTGAGGAACTCATGATGGATGTGTTTGTTTTAGAAATTGGAGGAAGTTTCAGACAAGTATACAATTGATGGTAAATGGGGGATTTGCATTTATATTCGAACATGTTCTACCTACCAACCTTACCTAACGGTCATATTCGAACATGTGCTACCTACCAACCTTACCTAACGGTCATATCCGAACATGTGCTACCTACCAACCTTACCTAACGGTCATATTCGAACATGTGCTACCTACCAACCTTACCTAACGTTTATATCCGAACGATCATATAACCTAACGGTCATAAATTCTCTATATATTCAGAAATCCTCTCCTCTCTCTCTACCATTCATTCTTATTGAAATTTTCTGTTAGTCCCCTCATTCTTTCTATCATCTTTGTCTCTCTAAAAACCAAACAATGACAAGCAAGAGAAAAGGGAACTGGACAGTGGAGGAAGATAAGAACTTGTGCAGTTCTTGGGTGATGATATCGGAAGATGGAGCTGTGGGTGTCAATCAAAGGGATACAAGGTTCTGGGATAGAGTGGCGACGCAATTTTGATCGAACGATCGAAACACATCTCGTACTATCAAAAGCATGGCTAATCGAATGGGCACAATCACCAAATACTGCAAGTGTTGGAATTCAGCTATCCAAAGGGCAGAGAGGAATCAACTAAGTGGCACGAATCAAATGGATGTGGTATGAATTCTCCGTCACCATCATTGTTATTTTTTACCTCGTTCATTAGTACGTGTGTTCTATCTTCTAACTCTTTTTGCATCTCATTCATTTATACGTATAGGAGCATATGGCAGAACAGCTCTATTTAAGCGAAACCGGAGAAAAGGGGTGGAATTTTGGTCATTGTTGGTGGATCTTGAAAAGATGCCAAAAATTTCATACCGTGATAATAATGCCATCTTCAAATCAAAGCCGCATGAGTCAAGGTTCTGATGGTTCTCCCATGGGTCTTGGTTATCAATCAACACCACAGACAGACCTCAATAACACAGAAGGAGACGAAGAAACTCCACCATTCATCGGAGAAACTCCACCGTTCGTCGAAGAAACTCCACCATTCGTCATATCTCGCCCTGTTGGACGCGACAAACAAAAGGAAGCTAAGAAGAAAGGAAAGGGGGTTGTCGAGTCATGAGAGAGCTACACTGCTCAATTGCTGGAGTATGGAAGTGAGTTGAAGGAGAGGCATGCTTTGAGGACTGAGTATGAGCGTAGAAGGATGGAATTCCAAGAACAAAAATCAAAGCGTGACAAAGAAAAGTGGGAAGTTGAGGAAAAAGAGAGGGAAGCAACACTATTTCGGAACAATCTTGATCTTATTGAAAAGGACTTGTCGAAGTTGACACCAAGAAAGAGGAAGTTTTACAAAAATCATCAAAACATGCTCCTAGGGTATGATCAAGATGATCCCAACTCTGTTCCCGACTATTCATCCAACGCAAGTCAAACTGGAGGTGGAGATGGAAATGGAGGAGGAGATGAAGGTGGAGGAGATTACGGGAATTACTATTCCCTTCTGGGTGATTATTGACATGTTATGTGTTTCTTTTTAATCATTTCAAGTGTTGTGTGTTATTTTTAAACTTTATGATTAGCAAGTGTTGTGTGTAATATTTAAGCTTTATGATTAGCAAGTGTTGTGTGTAACCTATGAATTGTACCATTTGAATTATTATGTCAACTCATTAAGCTTTATCATTTTTAAGTGTTGTGTGTAAACCCAAATTAGGTCCATAATTTTTCACTAAAAAAAATTTGGTCTCGAAATTTAACAAAATTCTATCGAAAAATTTGTATTTAAAAATGATGACGAACTATACAAAAATTAACATGAATAAATTATATTAAAGTTTCGATAAGTACATTTTTAAATAAATGGAAAAACTGGAAATATTAAGAACCCCAAATATGGAGTTTGTTGCATTGGAGCAAAAGAAGGGAAAATGAGGTTCAATCCCCAAATTTGGGGTTCAAGGCCCCCAAATTTGGGGTTTTGCATTGGACTTGGCCTAAGTAATAACTAACTAACTAACTAACATAATCTTGCTTCACGAAGGAACAAGTGAAAGGGTGAAGGGAGAGTTGAGGAAAAAGATTGATTTGGGTGGCCACAATTGTATTTCTACTAATTATTTATTGAGTAACTCTCACTATGGTATGGGTATAGGACGGGGAGGCTAAAACCATACATACCCTATACCAATGCAGTCAAAGTCTAGCTTCTAGGTAAAAGTGAAATGATGGGTAAAAGCGGAAGCGGAAGCGCAAAAGCAAAGCGTGAAAGCGTAAGCTTTTGCATATCATATAATTTTAATAGAAATATTATAACCATAACTTGTATTATGCAAAATATGAACAGAGAGATGAACTAGCTCATATTTAACATACTACTCTCATACACATAAACTAAATTAATAGGCCTTTAAACAAGAATTCACCATCTTCCTCTTGCTTTCTAGAAAAAAATATGTGAAAAGGAAACCAACAACAAAAGATGAAGCTAGAAGGGTTATAGACAAACTCCACTAATAATAAGTGAAAGTGGTGGCAAATGTGAGGCTGAAGGAGATGAGCTTTGACGACAACATAGTCATAGGGTTGGGATATGAGTTATAGGGATGGGGAAAGTTGATGCATCGAATAAGATGTCCAAGTTATTGTAGCAGTGGGAGCCTACTAAGAAGAAGTTGGATGCACGTTGCGGGAATCTAAGGAAAATCTTTGGAAGCAGAACTTTGGATGTGATATGTGGTTTTGGAGGCAGAGAAAATACGAGAATGTGGAAAAGTGTCGGTGACTTATGGATGATAAATTCATAAAAGCAAATACTGAAAGGATAACCCAACTAGAAAACAAATAAAACTGCATCATGTTTCTCTTTTGTCCAAAAAATTGAACCAAACACGACCAAATATGATCATCATACTCGGATATCAAAAGCGTAGAGAAGCGGTAAAAAACTAGCTTCTAAGGCTTTTACTGGGCTTGAGGGCTTTTACTTGGGCTTTTGGTGCAAAAAGCTTTTTGAACAAAAGCTACAATATTTGGGGGTTCCAAAGCGTAAAAGCGTAGGCTTTTAAGCTTTAAAACTAGCTTTTGACTACATTGCCCTATACCCATAAAATGTTTTGCGGGTTTTACCCATACCAACCCCGTAGCTAGTCAAAGTGGGGATTTCCCGCGTTAACTGGATCGAGAACAGTCGGGTACTCGCGATTATAGGTTTGATTGTCATACCTATCGAGAAACGATCTGAATAACTAAAATATACTCAAATTTGGGTTCAGCATCGTCGTTTTGTAAGTTAATAACCGGGTCAAATGTGTAACCCGAAGGGAAAAACAATCGGGGCCATGGTTGTCAAACCGGTTTCATGCCGGCCGATTCAACCGGGTTCAACCGGTACCGGTCAGCAAACCGGATGGAAAGGGGCCGGTATTTAGCTGTAGTCAAATCCGGTCAATGCCGGTCAAATCCGGAAATTCCGGCCGGTTAGACCAGAAACCGGAATTTAATGTTACCCATATTATATCAAAAAATAAACATCTTCCATAGGATTTGAACCAAGGACCTTTTGTTCATTTTAGTTTAACTTATACACCAGTAGGATAAAAGCAATTTTGTTGTCTTTATCAACCTTATATGTTATATATCTAATACTAAATTTTACACAAATCATTATAAACATTAATAAAATTTATTGAATAAAATTTTATTTTTAAGCATCTAATTGTTTAGTATTAGTTATCTATTCTTAGCTATAAATTATTTTTGTGTGAAATAATTCTTCTAATTGCTTTTTTATGACTAATTTATTTGGAATTGAGGATTTCCATTTTCCTCGTGTATTTTATTAAAACCGGCACAACCGGCATGAATACTGGTTGTACCACGGTCAGACCATTCCACTTACAAAACCGGCACACCGGCATAAACCGGTTTGACAACCTTGGTCGGGGCATATGCATTGCACAACGACCAAGGGTCCAGCCCGATTCGAGCAAAAAAATTCCGACCCGCCTAACCCGACCCTTTCTTCCACTTATCCAAGAAGTTGTGCGCTTATCCATCTTTTGCTGGGAGAAATTCCATTTTCCCTCTTCCAGCTTTCCCCCTCAAATTTTCTTGCAGAGAAAATCCCGACTTCTTCTGGTAAAATTCCTCTCAGTTCTCTCCTTATCTTCCACAATTCAGAAATCCCCCGTCTTCGAGAAACGAAGCCATAGCGCTGATGCTGTCTAAATCGCAACAATGACCCTCTCGCCCTCGCTTTTCATCCCCAATTCCCCTTCCATCTCCGGCGAGCTTCTCAGGCTCGAGCCTAGCCACCGGCGAAGTCCGTTCCCTTGCTTCCCAGCTCACCGAAGGCTGCTTTCTTTCACCGACGATCAGAGAACGTGCCAAGGCCACCGGAACCCAAGAGCCAAGCCCAGGGAAGTCATTCTCGGCAATCCTTCCGTCGTCGTCGAGAAAGGTAAGTACAGTTACGATGTCGAAACTCTTATCAACAAGCTCAGCAGCCTTCCGCCTCGCGGGAGCATAGCTCGGTGCTTGGAAGTCTTTAAGAACAAGCTTTCCTTGAACGACTTCTCCCTGGTGTTCAAGGAGTTCGCGCTGCGAGGGGACTGGCAGAGGTCTCTCCGGCTGTTCAAGTACATGCAGCGCCAGATCTGGTGCAAGCCCAACGAACATATTTACACCATTATGATTAGCTTGCTGGGCCGGGAAGGACTTCTGGAGAAATGCACTGAGATATTCGACGAAATGCCTAGCCATGGCGTGGCCCGCAGCGTTTTTTCCTACACCGCTTTGATCAATTCGTACGGGCGTCACGGCCATTATGAGGTTTCTCTGCAGCTACTGGAGAGAATGAAGAAAGAGAAGATTCCTCCCAGTATTTTGACATACAACACTGTCATTAATTCTTGTGCTAGAGGTGGTCTGGACTGGGAAGGGTTGTTGGGTTTGTTTGCAGAAATGAGGCATGAAGGCGTGCAACCTGATATCGTTACTTATAATACTTTGCTCAGCGCTTGCGCTCATAGGGGTCTTGGGGATGAAGCTGAGATGCTCTTCAGGACCATGAATGAGGGAGGAATGGTGCCTGATGTAACAACTTATAAGTACCTTGTTGGGACTTTTGAGAGAGTGAATAGGTTAGGGAAGGTTAGTGAATTGCTCAAGGAAATGGAATACAGTGGAAGTTTGCCTGATATTTCTTCGTATAATACCTTGTTGGAGGCATACTCGAGAACGGGAGATATAAAAGACGCAATGGGAGTGTTTAGACAGATGCAAGCGGCAGGATGTATGCCCAATGCTTCAACGTATAGCATATTACTAAACTTATATGGTAGAAACGGTAGGTATGACGAGGTTAGAGACCTTTTCTTGGAGATGAAAGTAAGTAGCACAGAGCCTGATGCTGCTACGTATAACATTCTTATAGAGGTGTTTGGTAAAGGGGGTTACTTTAAGGAGGTTGTGACATTATTTGGTGATATGTTGGAAGAAAATGTGGAGGCAAACATGGGTACGTATGAGGGGTTGATATTCGCATGTGGTAAAGGAGGGCTTTACGAAGATGCGAAGAAGATTTTACTTCATATGAATGAAAAGGGAATGGTGCCAAGTTCAAAGGCATTTACAGGAGTTATCGAAGCTTACGGACAAGCTGCATTGTATGAGGAGGCTCTTGTTGCATTCAATACAATGAATGAGTTAGAAATCAGCCCAACGCTTGAGACTTACAATTCGTTAATATGCATGTTTGCAAGAGGTGGGTTGTACAAGGAATCGGAGGTAATTTTGAGGAAAATGGGTGAAGCTGGGATTTTGCGAAACAGGGACTCTTTCAATGGTTTGATTGAAGGTTACAGGCAAGGGGGCAAGTTTGAAGAAGCTATCAAAGCCTATGTTGAGATGGAAAAGGCGAGGGTTGATCCTGATGAGCAGACTCTTGAGGAAGTTATGAGCGTTTATTGTGTCGCAGGTCTAGTTGATGAGAGTGAGGAGCAGTTCCAAGAGATTAAAGCATCAGGGATACTCCCTAGTGTCATATGCTACTGCATGATGTTAGCTGTTTATGCGAAAAGCGACAGGTCAGTATCGGGTCAAAGGTTGCTAAAATAAAGTCATATGTGCAAACTTCTAACGTTTTGTTTTTATCTTGTTAGACATCTTGAATGTAAATAATTTGTGAGTGGCAAAGCTTAATTTTACTTGCCCATTGGCAGTAGCAAATCGTTTGCCTTCACTGATCTCTCTGTGTAAGGAGTCCAAGAGATAAATCATAAATGTCCTTCAAGAACTCTTCGATCTTAATCCAACTTCAATTGCAGTATTTTCCGTTGAGAAATATAACATTTTTGGCTCAGCACTGGCCAGAAGTAACATGCTTGCTGTCGAAAAGCTTAGAATGTAGTTTGATAGCATGAGAGTGCTGTCATTAGCTGTAATTTATTCTAAAATGGCATCTGATATGATGTCCAACTAACTCTAAGTTTGGGTCGGCAGTCACTCATGAAAAGAAAACCTTAATATATAAAGTACACAAAATTGAGCTGCTGTATTCTCTTCTGGTGTTTCTTATCAACCCGTGGTTTATGTATACACCAGGTTTATTGCAACTGGTGTGTCTGTCGTTTGTCAGTTTATCCTGTTGGTTATGAAGAAAATAGAATGGCTGTATTCTATTTTGTGAGTTCGAAGACTGAAACTGCAGAACTACTAGTCTTCTGCACTGAAACTATCTTGTGATCCTTGTGGAGTGACACTTATAGTTCCGTCTGTATCAAACACAACTTTGATAAATTTTGCTACTCGTTTTCAGATGGAGTGAAGCCTATGACCTACTCAATGAGATGCTTACTCATAGGGTCTCAAATGTGCATCAAGTGATTGGTCAGTTGATCAAAGGGGAATATGATGACGAGTCTAACTGGCAAATGGTGGAGTATGTGTTTGACAGACTTAACTCTGAAGGATGTGGTTTGGGGATGAGGTTCTATAATACACTTCTAGAAGCACTTTGGTGGCTTGGTCAGAAAGCACGCGCTGCAAAAGTACTTAGGGAAGCAACAAAGCGAGGTCTCTTCCCTGAAATATTCCGTAAAAGCAAACTCGTGTGGTCTGTGGATGTGCACCGGTATGACACCATTTGTTCCTCCCCACTTTCTCTATCTTCACCTTCTTGATGTCACTGATGATTTGAATTTGACGTGACGGGTCTTTCACAGGCTATCGGTAGGCAGTGCATGTACAGCAATATCTGTTTGGCTGAATGACATCCATGATAGGTTCATCATTGGCGAGGACCTTCCACAACTTGCTTCAGTAGTTGTTGTGTAAGTTCTCCTAACTCAACTTAACCCCTCTTTGTCCCATGCACCCCACATTGCTGCACTCTCTTTCCTCTTGTCCGAACATCTGTATAGAATACACAAATATCTTTTCATTGTGGTCAGCTGCATGTACCATGCCCTGTTATTATCAAAGCTTGCTTACCGAAGTGAGTTTCTGCTTGTATTGTTCTTTCGGGTCTGTTACATGTTTTTTCTTCTTCTTCTTCTTCTTCTGGGCTTTATTCAAATAAACCCATATTAGTAAAGTATAAAGTTCCATACATCTTCATAAGGGTCTTGTCCCTTGGGTAACAATAACTGTCTCCTGCTTTCACAACCCTATCCATTCTCGTATTGCCCTCACTTCTTCTGTCATAAAGGTTAAATTCAATTCACTGTCTCAATAACACAAAACGATACTAAAGAACATATATTGTCTTGGGTGGGGAGAAAGGTTTCACTCACTAATGCTTCCATTCATGTTTTTCTTGCTTATGGCCTAACTGTTATACTTGTTTGAAATATGTTAAGATGCAAAATGAAATGAGGTGACTCATTTAGTGATCGATGTCTGAGGGCAAACAGTAAGCAACATTTATCTTATGGTCTAACTGTTCACCTATTTGTTTTGGATTACCTTTCACAACTAACAAATACTCGCAACATTTTTGTACCATATTGAAATGGGTCACTTGGATTTGCCTGAAGCTGATCTCTGTTAAATGCAGGCGAGGGAGGATGGAGAATGACTCCCAAAATATTCCCCTTGCGAAAGCAGTATATTCATATCTGGAAGAGAATGAATCATCAGCATTCTCCCACCCAAGCTGGAATAAAGGTCGAATCACCTGTCAGCGAGCTCAGCTTAAGCGCTTCCTATCAGCGACTTCAGATGGGGCCGAAAACCAAAACGTCATTAGTTTAAGTAACTTGCCACTCTCACTTGCTGAAACAAGATCCAGAGGAGACGATCCCAAGCTCAACCAAAACATTTACACGAACTCCAAGACGAGTACCGGAACAAGAACAGAGCTTCTGACAAGCACAACGTAAGGAGGGACAAATTGATCAATGATTTTCACTGGCTGTCCACTCAAGGCAACATCTGCAGAAGGACGGATGGAAAGAACATCCACATTGGACATGATTTCAGAGTGCAGAATCCGGCCATGCAAAGACCAGAGGAGTGCCACTGCCACATTGAGAAGAGAGCTCCTGTGCAAGTCACCTCTTTCCTTCAAAAATAACCTCACCATCCTGTGTTTACTACTGGTGCAGTGATCTCATACGGGAGAAAAGGGCTGTAGTTACTAGATGAAGATAGGCAGTCTATTTATTTATGGTAATTTTGGGAAGCATGTAAAGCAACCTGCATCTGTTTTTGTCTGAACAATACCAGAGTCACAACAGCCGCCACTGGAATCGCAATTTTGTTCGACACGCTCTGGAATGTGAAGCTGTATGCATGCCTCTGTATTTTGATTGTGATTTCAGAGTTCAAATAAATGACGCTTATAGTACCCAGTTGCAGTATTTTGGTCTTCGTTTTCATTCCATTAAATTAATGGAAGGAGTTGGGGAGGCGAGGTGCGGCGGCTTGGGTGGCTGGCTGAATGATGCTTCGCAGTGAAAAAAGCTCTTGTGGTTTGGTGACCACTGAGCAATCTCTATCTCAGGTAACTATTATTCCCGATGGCCTGAATCCACCCTTGCCGCCCCCGTATCTGACTTTGATGACCTCAATCGAACCCGTCTCCGATTCATCACCATCGCTCTGTTCTGGGTTTATTTATTTATTTATTTTGGGAGCGGTTCTGTTCAGGGTTTCTAGATTAAAGTGAGCGGGCATTTCCTCTCTAGGTTGTCAATGCAAGACTCGCCCCTGTCGCGAGATGAAGAGCCAAGAGATCCCATCTCCCTGTTCATCATCGCAGATGCCATCTCCATGCTTGATGTCTTATATCTCTCTCCTAGTCCGCGAGATAAAGAGCAGGTGAACGAACAAGGGATTGGTCTAGTGGTAATACCACTAGCCTTGATTCTGAATGTCTCAGGTTTGAATCCCTTCAATAGTACCTAAGAATAACAAAATAGTAATCGATATCACCCTTATCTAAAAAAAAAGAGTAGGTTAGCTTTGCCGCCCTATGTTCCGACGAGACTGGGGTTCCTCTTTTTCCTTCGGCGGTTGAACGCAAAAGAAGACTATTACTAGGGCAAAAATGAAATTGGCCCATAACATGTTTTTAGCATCCAAAATCGTCGAGGAAGTTATGGCTATGACCGTGTTTAGTGAGAAGTAATCGAGATTGGAGTGGTTGTAGGCTAATCTGAAGATTATCTCAAGGTTGCTTTGATGGGTCTAACTCTCTTCCCCATCATGGAGTAAAAACATATTAATTTTGGCCTAAAAATATGTCCTACACCGCAGAAATGCAGTCAGGCTTGACAAATTAATCAATTCACCACTTAGTGAAACCATTGAATTGGTAGTGCTCCTACAAATTCGACAACATGATAAAAAATTGTCTTGGAAGTCACCAGTAAGATAAGTAGATGAGCTATTATTAAGGTGAGTAGTTCATTTGTTTCAAGTACCAACTTTTATATGCTTGGTATTTATTCCTTAAATGTTTGAACTTAATTTGAGCCTATATGCTTAGTGTGAATGACATATATAGCCATCAAACTCTCAGTCGGGCCTTGTGCTAGTACCATATGAAAGTAAGAAGATTGATTATGGAGAGGGCGCTCAAAGTGATTGTTTTCTTTAGAGGTATCAAAACAAAATCCGACACGAGTAACTAACCCGACCCACAATCCAACTTGACTAAAAGTCAATGACTCGTAAACTTCCCAACTCGCAACCTGATTGACTCGCAACCAGAATGACATGCAACCCGATTAACCCGAGTCCGATTAATTCACAACCTGATTAAACCCGCAATTCGATTGACCCGAACTCGACTAACCGGTGACCCACCCAACTCAAACCCCACATGATTGACTTGAATAATTATTACATCATGTAATACATAATCTTTCAAGATAAATTTTTTGTTTCTAAACCAACGTAAAGTCATTTTTTTCATTTTATAAAGTGAAGTTCAAAATATGAAATTCTCTTGAAATTATGTATTTTTAATAAAATTAAGAGATTAAAACCTGAAGTGAAGTTCACTTGAATATTACGTTCTTTAACAAAATCATACACAAATATTTATCAAATATAAAATTAGCACAATGTCAATAATAATAATGAATAATTAATAATGTATAAAATTAAATATATATATAGAATTCATTATTATTATTATTGACATTGTTAATTATTAATTATTGACAGGGAAAGGTAAAGTGGCATACATCACAACTATGATTTTCAACCATATCTATACTAGAATTCAGTTTCTACAGGTTAGGTATTCTAGATTGAGAAACATGGCCTAACCTATAATGCCATAGATTGTACGTTTGCGTTGTGCTTGAGGCAACAACACCTGAAGGACTACTAACATAACTTCTATTCAGTTTGTAGAGACCATGATGGAGCTCAGCAGAATCGATCCTTTGCATCCTCGATATGTCCTGTAATAAAAAAGGAATAAGAAAACATCAAGCTCAGTTGATTTCTCTGAGTAAGGTGACCTCTTGGGAAGTCCTCGTGTTGCACCCCTAAAAGAAAGGAACATAATTAAAGTGTGATTGAGTAAATGAAACAAAAAAAAAAAAAAACGCGAGAGAGTTCCTCTCGCCTTCTCCAGGGATTCTGAACGGCCGCCCACCGCTCGCCTTCCTTCGTCATTTCTAGGGCTTCTTCTTGCTTTTAGCTTCATCTCGATTGTTGATCTTGCACCCGGATTTGGGTTAACTGTGTCAATATTCTGGCGATCTTGTGCGATCTGCTTTCAGATCGGATTTCTGTTGGTGGGGATCTATTGGTCCTTATCCTTCTCTATTTCGTTTCTGCGAACAAGAGTGGCATGGATTCACCGTTGGATTGTACGGAGGAGGGTTTTCACCCTGCTTTTGTTTAGTGCCGTGTGGTTTCATTCGATCCCCGTATCTTGTTGGGATTTGAATCGGTGGATTTGGGAAGGATCCGAACGGAAACGAGTGAGTCGGCAGCCTTATCCCCCCTGTGGCAATTGGGATTTCAGATGTTTGTTATAAATCACCGAGAGCTGGGCTGGAATGGCTTCTCCTCTTACTCGTTTGCTCGGATTCATCTACTGCATCTTCTTTTGGGTGCGTTTGTTGCTCTCTGTTCTACTCTTTTGTGTGCATGTGACTGGGCCATGTTGAGACCCTATTTTGTAACCCTTAATTTGAGCCTGATCTGGGTTTTGGCTCTGTGTTTGCTTGTTATCACTATGTTTCAGATTCTTCAGTTTGTCAAGAGCTCCCTTGCTATCATGGATCCCATGGATGTGGACCAGGTGGTGATATTTGACGATGATGATGTTGAAGAGAGCCTGGAACGGGTGCGTCTTAGCCTGCTGGGTCGATTCTTCAGTGAAGCTACCCCGAATCGTGTGGTGTTCCAACGAATCATCAATGGCCTTTGGCGGTGCCAAGCCCCAGTGACAGTGCTGGAAGCTGATCGTGGTCTCCTTCAATTCCTCTTTTCGGATGCTGGTGACAAAGAGAGGATTCTGCTACGATCCCCCTGGATAATCAAGGATCATGTTCTTCACTTGGCTGAATGGCGTCCGGTTACTCCTGAGGTGGTTCGTTCTTTGACGTTTGTCCCGTTCTGGATCCAAATGCGGGACATTCCATCCCACTGCAGGACAATGCACTTTGGAAGAAGGATGGCAGGGCGCGTTGGTGAGGTGTTGGAGGCTGGACTGTTTGGAGTTCGTGGAGACCCTGGTTTCTTCTTCAAAGCAAAGGTCCTTGTTGACCTGGAGGCTCCTTTGCGAACCAGGTTATATGCTAGCAATCAAATTCATGGAGGCTTTTGGATCAATCTTAATTATGAACGTCTCCCACTCTTTTGCTATAATTGTGGAAGGGTTGGTCATGCTGAACGTCAATGTGAGGCTGCTCGATTCCAGGGTAATGAGTCTTATGGGGCCTCTCTGTTGGTGGAGCCTGCTAGTCATCGCCTTGATGAGCAGACATTGCTACCGGTGCGGGCTGTTTGGGTGAACCCCAATGCTGGAGGAGCAGGATCGAGCTCGGGTGGAGCTAGGCTCACAGCTGCTGGTGATGTGCAGATGGTGGATCAGCCAAGGGTGCCTCCCCCTAGACCACCAGCGTCTGGCATTCCTAGGCCTGGTCCTCAACCTTCTCAGGAGCAACGGAGGCCTAACTTACCAGCTGCTGGGAGTACTAATGAAAATCATGCTGTTGATTCTGATTTTGTAGGTGTGGAGACTTTCCTCCAAGGCCGGTCCTCGCCTCGTTTACGCTTGGAGGACTACCTAGAGACGGGGATCCCCCCGCGACAAGCTGCTATCTCAGTTGAGGTGGCTGGTAATGTGTCTTCCTATCGGCCAAGTGCACCGGTGGAGAAAGCGCCTGACCTGCCAGGGAGGTTGACAGCTGCTGAGAAAGGGAAAGGTGTGCTGGCGGAGGGGTCTTCTCCGAAGCAGCCTCGTCGTCGTTCGCGGGCAGCGGGTATTGTGATCAATGAAGCTGGCGGGAGTCCTCGTGTCACTCCCCCTCGGCCCAAGCCGGGGTTTCAGAGGGCACTGGGTGAGTTGGAAGAAATGCTGTTCGAGAGGAAACGGCCTGTGGATGAGGTTATGGAAGATGGGGAGGATCCTTCTGGTCCTCCCAAGCGCTTGTGTGTGTCTGACGAGGAAACGGATCCAAAGTCGGTGGAGGAAGCCAGCCGGGAGTGGCTCCACCCCGATAAATGAAGATATTGTCGTGGAATTGTCGCGGGTTGGGACCGCCCGAGACAATTCAGAGTCTAGTAGGTTTGAATAATCGTTTTGTTCCAGATATTGTGTTTTTGTCGGAAACTCTCTCTCAACGTCGGACTGTTTCTAATTGTTTGAGGGGTTTAGGCTTTGTTTATTTTGTTTTAGTGGATGCGATTGAGTCGGCAGGAGGTCTTGCCTTAGGATGGTTCCCCGGGACTGAGGTCACGGTTTTAAGTAAAGAGTCCTTTTTTATTATTGCCAAAATTAATAAAGATGATTTGGAGTATTTTGTGGTGTGTGTGTGTACTTAAGCTGCATGGAGGCAGTAAGAATTAATCAATTGGTGGCCTTGGAAGAGCATTGTTTGCATTTAAATGGACTGTTCATTGTTGTTGGGGACTTTAATAATATTCTTTGCTTGGCTGATAAGCAAGGTGGGAATGAATGGCGGCCGTCCCAGTCACGTCGGTTCAGGGAATTTATTGATGATCTTGCTTTGCATGATGTGGACTTTGTTGGTCCGGCTTTTACTTGGACGAACCGCAGGATCCCCTCTAATGTGGTTCAGGAACGTTTAGATCGGGCTCTGGTTTCTCATAGCTGTTTGGATTTGTTTCCAACTACTTTGGTTCATCACTTGTCTGATCGTGGTTCTGATCATCGTGCGATCTTGGTCTCGACTGAGGCTGTGGCTCTGCGGTGTAGGCCTTTGTTTCGTTTTGACTCACGTTGGGCTAAAAATCCTGAGGCCAGGGCGATGGTGGAGGTAGTCTGGGCTCAACACGTGGATGGTTCACCCATGTTTCGGCTTTGGAATAAACTTAAGTTGCTTCGTCATCTCCTGTTCAAATGGGGGCGGTCGGGGGTAACTAACTCTGAGCGGATGATTCGCTCTCTCCGGCGTGAGATTGATCATCTCCGGGCCGAAGCAGTGGTGGACTGGGAGCGTATAAGGAGCTTGGAAAGAGAGCTTGGGGATGCGTGGCGAGCTAAAGAGACGTTTTGGCGGCAGAAATCGAGAGTGCAATGGCTTCATGGAGGTGATCAGAATACGAATTATTTTCATACGGTCACGCGTATGAGACGTAGGAGGAATCATATTGCTGGTTTATTTGATCCGGATGGTTCATGGGTTACCTCAGAAGAAGAAAAGGGGAGGGTAGCCATGGATTTTTATTCCTCCCTCTTCACATCGGAATGCGCGGATGTGGAGTGGGTCAAATCTAGGGTAGCAGGGCTTCCTTTGGCGTCCAAAGTAACCGGTAGGATGAATGCTAGGCTTATCGCCCCTGTCTCTCCGGAGGAAATTCGTCGTACTGTTTTTCGGATTGGAGCGACTCAGGCTCCGGGATCGGATGGGTTTACTGGGGCTTTCTTTCGATCCTTTTGGTCGATTGTTGGTAATGATGTGACCCTGGCGGTGGGGGATTTCTGTCGATCAGGGGTTATGCTAAAAAATTTAAATCATACTTGGTTATCTCTTATTCCGAAGGTTGATAAGGTGGAGCATATGAGACAGTTACGTCCGATTAGCCTTTGACAATTTGTTTATAAGGTGATAACAAAGATTTTAGCTGAAAGGCTAGGGCGTTTCTTGCCTCAAATCATCTCCCCAGGGCAAAATGGTTTTGTGCGTGATAGGCAAATTGTGGAGAACGTTCTGGTCAGTCATGAGGTGATGCATTATCTTTCTCATAAACGCAATGGTAAGCAGGGGTTCATGGCTCTGAAATTGGATATGGAGAAGGCTTATGACCGGGTTGAGTGGCCTTTTTTGTTTGCTCTTATGGAAAAGTTTGGGTTTCATAGTCAGTGGATACGCTGGATTCGTGCCTGTGTGACAACGCCGACTTTCTCTGTAATGATGAATGGCCTCCCTTCGGGTTTTTTTCCGGCTTCTCGGGGCTTGCGTCAGGGTGACCCTTTATCGCCTCTCCTGTTTGCATTATGTACTGAAGGCTTTGAAGTTTTGCTACGGCAAAGGTTGGAAGAGAAAGAGTTAACAGGGGTCCGAGTGAGTTGGCAGTGTCCGGTGGTTTCTCATTTATTCTTTGCGGACGACTCGTATCTGTTTCTGCGAGCGTCGGAGCCAGAATGTGCGACCCTATTGGGAGTTTTGAGGGATTATGAACGGCTCAGTGGTCAGAAGGTTAATCTGCAAAAATTGGCTGTTGTGTTTAGTAAAAATGTGTTGGAGCAGGATCAAGTGCGGATGGCAGGTCTGCTTGGAGTTGGTGCAGTGGGTGTCACGGATATGTACCTAGGATTGCCATCTTTGTTGCATCGATCAAAAGTGAAAAATTTTCGCTTCGTGGAAGAACGAGTTATGCAGCGTCTTCAAGGGTGGAAACAACGATGTTTATCCTGGACAGGGAAGGAAGTTTTGCTTAAGGCGGTGGCGAGTGCTTTTCCTGTTCATGTCATGTCCTGTTTTCGCTTACCGGTTTACACTTGTCGGGATTTAGATAGGCACTTGGCTTGGTTCTGGTGGGGAGCTAATGGTCAGGAGAGACGAGTTCACTGGGTGGCCTGGCGGACGTTATGTCTTAAGAAAGAGGACGGGGGGTTGGGGTTTCGTGGTTTTCAGGCTTTCAATCAAGCCCTTCTGGCTAAGATAGGTTGGAGAATTTTACAGGATCCGAACTCCCTTCTGGCCCGTATCTATAAAGGGAAATACTTCCCACGGTCAACCTTCTTGACTGCTCGTGAGGGCTCGCTACCTTCGTGGGGCTGGAGGAGTACTTTGTTTTGCCGTGAGTTGCTTTTGAAGGGCCTGTGTTGGCAAGTGGGTTCGGGTCACTCTATTCCTTTGGCTGGGGAGTCTTGGGTCCCGAGTCTTCACCCGCACTTTCCCGAGGTGGCTTCAGGTGTTGTTGGGCAGCAGGAAATGGTGGCGTCGTTGATTTACCATGAGCAGGGCGCTTGGCGGATGGATCGGTTGAATCAGTTGTTTTCTGCAGAATCTGTGGAGGCAATTGTTGCTATCCCTTTATCTTGTGCTCCAATGGAGGATCGGCTGGTGTGGCATTTTGGGTCTGATGGTAAGTATTCCGTCAAGTCCGGTTATCATTTAGCAAGACTGTCTATGCATCCGAGGCGGCGTTCTTGGAAGGATTCTTGTTCTCTGTTTGATAAAGGTTTATGGCGTAAGATCTGGGGTCTACCCATCCCTCCCAAACTTAGGTTTTTTTTTCTGGCAAATGCTAAGACGAGTGCTTCCAACGAGGGAGGCACTCCAGTTAAGGGGGATCGGGGATGGGTGGGCGTGTCCGGTTTGCGTAGGGGAGGAGGAAGAAACAGTCGAGCATTTATTTTTCCGGTGTCCGGTGGCGGATACTCTGTGGCGGATAACGGGTTTGCAAGACTGGAAGGATGGGATGCCGACAAGGAGTATAGTGATGTTTTGGCGCCGGTTTTTGGAGAAGCCAGTTGTAGGCCCTACTGAGATTATGCAGATAGTGGCTCTCTTTTGGAATTTGGAAGTCGCGTAATGGGGTGGTGTTTGATTTCGTTCAGTACCAGCCTGTTTCTCTTGCTTTTCAATTTTCCTTGCAGGTTTCTGAGTGGATTGACAATCCAAGGGAGAGTGAGCAGCGGATGGTGGTTCCGGCACCTTTAGTGCCTCAGACAAGCCATGTTTCTGGCTCTTTATCTTGTTTTGTTGATGGTGCAGTGAAACAGGGATCGCATGGGGCGGGAGGATGGGTTATTCAGGATGCTTCGGGTGCCTTACTAGCTAGTGCTGCTCGGCGATACCCAGGGCTTCAAGATCCAGCTCTGGTGGAATTGTTGGCTTTGCGAGATGCAATCCGTTGGTGTTCGGACAGAAGTTGGTTTTCGGTGACTTTTATGGGTGATGCACAAACAGTTTTGCAGAAAGTGAAGGCTGGGGAGGTGCATGATGCTCTTGGTGGAGCTTTGCTTCAAGAGATTCAGGGGTTACGGTCCTCCTTTCAGTATTTTGATTGTGTGTTTGTGGGTCGGATTAGGAACAAGGTTGCCCATCTTGTGGCAAGAAAAGCCCTTTCATTGAGGCCACCGTTGTTGGTGGGTTTCGATTTTGTTGCGTGGCTTCGGTCACTTTGATTTGTAAGACTTTTGTATCTCTTATTTCTCGGTAACACGAGTGATCTAATGGCAAAAAAAAAAAAATACTGATACAAAATTAAAGCTAAACTCAAGAACAAAGAGAACATCTTCCAAAATCAAGGTTTCTGTGAATTTTACACAGCCTGAATGAGTAGCTTCAACACTATTCCCTATTGGTAAAGTGATGCGTACTTTGGCATCCTTTACATTGCTGGTGAAAAGCTTAAAGTAACAGATCACATGATATGTCGCCCCTGTGTCAAGAATCAATGTTCCTTGATTATCATAAGCCATGTTAGGAAATGCAAACAGTGTGTACTTGCTTGAACCACTATAATTCTAACTAGTGAAAGTTGTTGTTGAGTGGGTAGGATTGGTCTGTTGTCCATCATGATTATAGCTATTACCCTCATTAGTCTTCAACAACTTCATCAATGCATCATATCGATCTCTTGGTAGTGTCATTACATCATTTCCCTGCTTTTCCCCAAAATCTGCATTAGCTTGTATATATCCTGAACTGTTTGAACCTCGACCAGCCCTTGGAGTCATTCCTTGTGGCCATCCGTGCTTGTGGTAACAAGTTTCCTCTATATGTCCTTGATCTTTACAATATGTGCAAAAGGGTCTAGGATTTCCTGATCTATCTTTGCGTCGATTGAAATTGACAAAGTAGTTAGTCCATTCGGTTATGGGCTGTGTTGGCATCTTCAGTCCTAGGGATTTTAAAGCCATTGTTATGGACTCCACCATTTTTCCTGAATCAGAATTATGCCATCTTATAAAAGATTTGATCCATGGTTGGTAATGGGCCAGAGAACAGAACCTGAGATCTAGGGATGGCATAATTCTGATTCAAGCCTCTAAGGAAATAAACTATGAGGTTCGTGTCCTGGAATGATATAATAGTATTGATAGCTTTACAATCAAATGACTAGTAGGTGTGCAATTGCATAGAGGTATGGTTTGGTAATTCTTGAGCTCTTCCCAAATCGTAATTAAAGGGGTATGATACTCAGGTAGGATTCTGCTTCCCTGCTTGAAACTACATAACTGTTCTAGCAACTCTACTATTCGAATAAGATCTCCCTAGGTATACCTTTGCTTGAGAGTTTTCCACACTTCTGTTGCGGATTGAATGCTTCTATCACTCTTGCCAATAACTTCATCAACATACTGTAATATCCTGCTTTTGACCATTGTGTTGCCGCTTGTCCAAGGCCAGTTCATCGCATCTCCAGCCTGTGGCTTAGGGATGCTTCTAGCGATGAATCCCAGCTTGTTCTTTGAAGCAAATGCGTTGATCATTGCTACACTCCAGTCGTTGTAGTTGGCTGGTGTGGGCTTTTGGGGAACTAGGACTTACCTTGGTTGTTCCGATCCATGTAAATAGAACGGGTCTGAGAGTGGATACACTGTGGGTTATCTGGTGGTGTTACCAGAACCACCAGGAGTAGCATTTTCTCCGGTTGAGACAATGTTGTTTGCCATGCTTGATCAAGTTCAGAAGGAAAGAAGAAAATGAAGAAGGAAGAAGAATGAAAGGTTAGGAAACCCTAACCATGCTCTGATACCATAACAACAAATTTCGAATTAGGGCTTTTGGAGAGACAACTTTACTTCTTTCTTCTCTTCCCATTGATATATATACTGATATTACAGTCCAAGAATAATAGGTAAAAACCTTGCAGAGAAAGGATTAAAAAAGGTAAAATTGGTCGCTATTAGACCGTTACAAACAGACAAATCCTATTGGTGGATTATCATCGACTAGACGAGCGACACGTGACCTCCTGTAGCTGTAGAAGAAAGTGACAAAACGACAATGACTCGCTATGGCACAACTCCTAACAAAGGCCAAGTGTAACCAATGAAAGGGACTGCAGTATAGTGGCTCAAGTAATAAATATCGAATCCACGGGTCTCTAGAGTTACTATTACTCAGCTTCAGTTCATTATTTAGCAAACCAGATTAATAAGGAAGAACTAAAACTACTCTAGCAAACTACAGTTAAAGTTAATCTAATTACAGGTTGGGAACTCACTTAGGTATGATTCCCCCTAGCCACTAGCCAGATTAATAATTGATGATTTCTAACTTGTTTCACTTTCATTCACAATGCGGAGTATCCTTGACTAGACCTTGAGTCTCGACTAAAGGAACAAGGCCCTCTTGAATCAATTTCCTAGAGGGACGTATCCTTCTCTAGAACAACCGATCAAGGCATTCTGAACTAGATTACCTCTATCGAATGAGGTTCTCAATCGATACAAAGCAGTGAATCAACCCTCGACTAAAGCAATCGATCCACTACTATCAATCTATGGTGCTCTATTGACCTAATCAGGTATTCGCTCTCATAGGATCAAAGCAAAATCAATAATCTCGACTAAAGCAGAATTGAATCATGAAAACATGCATAGATTGAATATGAACTCAAGATTATCAAGTCAGAGTACTCATACAATCATCCAATCAAACAAACATAGCTAGGGTTCCTCAAAACCTAAGTGAAGGGAAGTTACTCCATAGAGAAGAGAGAGACTGCAGTAAGAATCTTCAGATGATCAGTCTTCAAGTCCGGGCTTGTTCCTCGAGCTTTCCTTTGGCTTCAATCTGCCTAAAAAACCCGATTCTGGGCAAAACACGCTCGAGGACACGGCCGTGTTTTACTTTTGACAGCCCGTGTTTTGCCCCCAGCAGCCCTCGTCGGCCAAAACACTGTCGTGCCTAAATATGGACACGACCGTGTTTTTCTTTAGGCGCGCCCGTTTTTTTACTACCGAACCTATTGCCCTATATTCAATGCTTCGTTTCTCCCTCGTCCGGACTCCGAATCAGTCACCGTTTGATCCCAGGCGCTTGTAGTCTTGTCCTATTTCTTTTGATGACAAGCTTGAATGATTATTTGTCCATAAAGTGAGGTAGAAATCCATTCTTCTTCAGGTCATGCCCGAGTTTCTTCTCCCTAATCGCCAATTGATCTCTGATTGACTTGAAACTTGCGCCTATGCTTCACTTTATGTGCTAGGACCTGAAATGTGGCAAAGGAACACAACCTAGCATAATATAGGCCAAAGACACGATAATTAAAGCTCAAACGATCAAGAAACAAAGGGGAAAGCATGTGCAAATATCGAGTCATCAAATCCCCCACACTTAACCGTTTGCTTGTCCTCAAGCAAACCTAACTCAAACCAGTGCAACTCTCCAGACCTCTATAGCAACATACAACCCCGATCGTCGGTAGAGGATTTCCTAGATCATATAGCAGCTTACGAGGTCAACTGGTCTTCTTAGACGTTCCCTATCTCTCTCAATGCGAGTACTAGACTCAAGCCAGGATCATGAGAAGAAGTAGAAGTAAGACAGTCAGTTCATGGATAAAGGGACTCACACCATTCACAACCAAGGACTCGTTGTACTGGGGTGCTCTTTCACTTCATTTCACCGTTGGAACCCCTTTTTCACTTTCATTTTACTTTTTTTTCTTTCTCATTCACTTAGCGGGGGTTCCAACTGCAGTCTTTTGCACGGTCGACCCTTATTAGTCGAGCAAGAGCAATTTCTGTACATCTGGCGCTTTCCAGAGTACTTCTTTTAACTCCTTTTCCTCAACTCGTGTGGAGGGTCAATGAAATTAAGGGGGGTCGGAAGCTCTATCCTTGCCCTTAAAAACACATCCTCAAGTAGGCAAACCATTCAACGGGTGGAAGTTTTACTTGTACTAGAGACAGCTTAGCTTCACCTTGTAGGAGTACCCCACTAAGGATCACTAAAATATCTTCCAAAACCCGATTTTGTGCAATGAACGGTGCCACACACGTTGGGCTTACCCCATGTTTAAGATTTAATGATTTTGACATGGAGGACCAACTACATTTCATTTTTCACATGAGCACCCTGTTCGATACACGAGTCCATAACACAATCCAAATAGAGTCACCATTACGACATGAATTCAACGGTCTTAGCTCCACTAATTCACAAAATCAACTGGCACAACAGAGAGCTAGATAGGAAAAATCTTATACTTCAACATCCTCCATAATGCTACACTACCTCCCTAGGTTGCACATTACTATAGAGACTGTCAATTCAAAGCATACTGAGCAGGCAATTTGCAAGGAAACACGTACTTCCAGCCCTCAAATTTAAAATTTGGGCAGTGGACTAGGCTCCAAGCACACAAACAGCTAAACATTTACCCGCATACATAATCGAACATCCCCCCACACTTAAGCACGACATTGTCCTCAATGGAGGAAAGATAAGGAGGGTAGAACAAAGTTACCAGATCAAGGGTGAAAGATGGTGGACGAGGCAGGCGGTGCATTCAAGGAGGAGAGAGTAGTCGGAACACAAACACCACACAAAATATCACAAAGGTTGAGTTATTGACTCTAAAATCAAATAACAAAACTGACTCAACCGAGGAGAAAAAGAGAAAGAAATGCAAACCGACTGGTTGGGTTGCCTCCCAACAAACGCTTCTTTCATGTCGTGAGCCGGCCGATGGCTCCTAAGTTTCGGTCCACCCCAAAACATCCTTGAAGTATAGGTTCTCGTCGATGAGGTGGAGTCTTAAGTCACGAGCATGTGGTATGACAGGTGATGGATGCTCGTGCACTTGATGCAGATAACGTCTCCACCCTCGAGACCTCTTCTTCTCTTCTCTCGTCTCATTGCCCCAAACTAGATATGACAGCATAGATTTACCACCATCGCGTCCACCAAGAGGGACCAATGTCGACGTGGACTTGGTCTGGCAAAGAGACACTGCAAATTGGTCCTTGCTAAGCAGTTCCTCGAAGTTTGGCGGAGATATCACATGTAACTCATGGCCGGTGCAGGGCTCTTCCACCTTAACTCCATCCTCAGCCTGGACGCCAATTTCTTCTTCAACCTCCCTTTCTTCTTCATGTGATATCCCCCTGGGAAATGATCAAGAACTCCTTCTGCTTCACTTTCGTCATCCTCCACAACTTTTTTCTGCACCCTTTCTTGCTCTTCTTCTTCTAGCACGGATTGGAGAGAAAGTTGCCAAGCAATTTCTTTCATGAGATCTTCTTGCATCTCCTCACTCATGCCCGCCTCTTCAAAGCTCAGTTTGGGATGTGAGAAGTTGTGGTCGGCCACGACAGGACATTCCTGATCATGATCATCACGGGGGCTCTCCATGACAACTTCAGTGTGCTCCACAATGTCCTTGTAGGCTTCTTCTTCCTCCTCCTCTTCTATTATGGTAGCAGACGGGTGATCTTGAGCAAGTTGTGCACAAACTTGCTCAACCCGCTCTGGCTGCTTTGATGAGTGCAAAACAGTCTCCTCCGATTCACGGAGGGATGAAGAGTTAGGAGGAGCAAAAGATGAGAAAAGGAGGTCCATCTTGCGATTGCATCTCTCAGTGTCCCGAGCAAAATGCTCCACGTGAAGCCTCAATTCATAGTTTGGAACTGGCTGTGGAGTGTAGCATGGCTATGCAGAATGGCCCGTGAAGGCCGCCATGGGTAACTCCAGCTCCGATGGCCCTTCTGGTTGTGGGAGAAAGTCTTCTTGGTAATGAGGTTGTTCTTGATATGCCCAGGTGTCCAGTTGTTCTCCGTAGTAAGGGGGTTGGTACTGGAACCCGAATCCATAGTCCTCTCCTCCTTGATTGCTCCAGGAAGTCTCGGGGTAATACCACTCGGATGGTGGTGGATATCCCCACTGGTTGGAGAAGCCATGAGGATCCATGATTCAAATCTGCACTAACAGAAACAAAAACAAAAAAACACCCAAGTGAAAAGCAAGGGTGGAAAAGATAATAAAAACGCTAAAGTAACAAACTTCTGCCTTTCCTAATAATCTAGAAAGTCCCCGGCAACGGCGCCAAAAACTTGACTCGCTATGGCACAACTCCTAACAAAGGCCAAGTGTAACCAATGAAAGGGACTGCAGTATAGTGGCTCAAGTAATAAATATCGAATCCACGGGTCTCTAGAGTTACTATTACTCAGCTTCAGTTCATTATTTAGCAAACCAGATTAATAAGGAAGAACTAAAACTACTCTAGCAAACTACAGTTAAAGTTAATCTAATTACAGGTTGGGAACTCACTTAGGTATGATTCCCCCTAGCCACTAGCAGATTAATAATTGATTATTTCTAACTTGTTTCACTTTCATTCACAATGCGGAGAATCCTTGACTAGACCTTGAGTCTCGACTAAAAGAACAAGGCCCTCTTGAGTCAATTGCCTAGAGGGACGTATCCCTCTCTAGAACAACCGATCAAGGCGTTCTAAACTAGATTCCCTCTATCGAATGAGGTTCTCAATCGATACAAAGCAGTGAATCAACCCTCGACTAAAGCAATCGATCCACTACTATCAATCTATGGTGCTCTTTTGACCTAATCAGGTATTCGCTCTCATAGGATCAAAGCAGAATCAATAATCTCGACTAAAGCAGAATTGAATCATGAAAACATGCATAGATTGAATATGAACTCAAGATTATCAAGTCAGAGTACTCATACAATCATCCAATCAAACAAACATAGCTAGGGTTCCTCAAAACCTAAGTGAAGGGAAGTTACTCCATAGAGAAGAGAGAGACTGCAGTAAGAATCTTCAGATGATCAGTCTTTAAGTCCGGGCTTGTTCCTCGAGCTTCCAAGGCGAAGAAATCCTCCAATTCCACTCTTAGAATGCCCTCAAATCTCCCTCTCTCTCTCTCTCTTTGGTTCGTCCCTTGGGTGTTTGGGATCCAAAACCCAGCTCCCCCTTTCCTTTGGCTTCAATCTGCCTAAAAAATTCGATTCTGGGCAAAACACGCTCGAGGACACGACCGTGTTTTACTTTTGCCCGCCCGTGTTTTTCCCTCAGCAGCCCTCGTCGGCCAAAACACGGTCGTGCCTAAATATGGACACGAGCGTGTTTTTCTTTAGGCGCGCCCGTGTTTTTACTGCCGAACCTGTTCCCCTATATTCAATGCTTCGTTTCTCCCTCGTCCGGACTCCAAATCAGTCGCCGTTTGATCCCAGACACTCGTAGTCTCGTCCTCTCATGACAAGCTTGAATGATTCTTTGTCCATAAAGTGAGGTAGAAATCCATTCTTCTTCAGGTCATGCGCGAGTTTCTTCTCCCTAATCGCCAATTGATCTCTGATTGACTTGAAACTTGCGCCTATGCTTCACTTTATGTGCTAGGACCTGAATGTGACAAAGGAACACAACCTAGCGTAAAATAGGCCAAAGACGCGATAATTAAAGCTCAAACGATCAAGAAACAAACGGGAAAACATGTGCAAATATCGAGTCATCAAACAACGTCGACATAAGTGGGCTTCAGTTTTCCTGCTACCTTGGGCTCGATGTTGGGTGCAGATGAAAATATGTTATTTTCCTCTGTTACCTCAATTATGCATCAAATTTATGAAATTAGCCAAACCCGAGATTTGACCGTTATCTTGGACGGTCAAACACATTGCCTAACGGGGAACGAGCCACGCCACTATCAAGTCAGCACAGGCCACTTAACAAATTTATTTTTGCGACCTATTATTTATCTTTTTTATTTTGAACAAAAGAAAAAAAAAGGGAAAAAAATTTAAAAATGTGGGGTCCCCTTCATTAACCCTATGTCACTATTTACTTATTGAAAAATCAAAATTTTTAAGTGGTTTGTGCTGATTTGGCAGTGACGTGGTGTGTTGACCATTAATCAACGCGTTTGACTTTTCAAGATAATGTTCAAATTTCAGGTTTGACCAATTTCATAATTTTGATGTATAATTGAGACCACGAAATTGTATATCAAAAAGATTGGTTAGAATATTTAATATGTAAAAAGTTTGGCTGATAGAAATGTATTGACCCATTTTTTAGTATAAGGAGCCGATGAGAATTTTGGAAAAGAGCAGCGAAGAGATTGTGGGAATTGGAAGTTGGAACCCCACAAAAACTTATCTTAGGTTATCCAAATCAGAGAAGACTCCTCCTCACGGCTTAGGATAGGGTCAGTAACCATTGGTTACTGACCTATGAGTAACTAAATCTGGACCTTTAGATCTAAGTGGGCCCAGAAAATCCAGATCTAAGGGTTGTCAATTAAAGACATTTTATTTTCCCTAGTTTTCTTAGTCGGCTCTTATCTTCTTCATTCTAACCCGGATTTCAATTTTTTTTTTGTACAGATGGAACGAGTTTGTTGTGCTCTACAAAATGAGATCAATTTTCAATATATTTCAAGAAACTTTTTTTTCGTACCACCCGTTACCAACTACATAGCATATGGTAACTTCTTCGTTTTTAAGTAATTTTTGAAACGTTTGCTCAGAAGGAACGAGTTCATCATGATCTATTGGATCTACAAATTACTAGGTGAAAAAAATTTTGGACAAAAAATTATCATACTTTACCAGAATGGTATGTGGGTGGTAACTTGTAGTAAACAATGATGAAAGTCATAAATGATAGTTAGTATACTCCTACTATCATGTATTCAACCTTCTAACCGTATTGGTAGTTCATACCATTATGGTACGCTTTCTTACCATATGGTATGATACCATATGGTAATCACTGGTAAAAAAATGACTCAATTTTTTTGTACTAAAAATATATCAAAGTGGTTATCATTTTAAAAAGCATATTTAATCTGATTTATCTGTGGAATTGTTTTAATTTTGACTTAAAACGAGAGAGAAATCGTTCGTTAAAGATTAAAGAGGAAAAGATAAAAAGGATTTCCAAGAGAGAGGGATGCTCATGTGGACAGGTTACTCATGGTTACTCACCATAAGGTTACTGACTTGGTCTGATCCCCCTCCCCACTATTGAAGGCCATCCTCATCAACCAAAAATCCGAAATATATAATTAAATTGAAAAAGAAATAAAAAAAAAGATATAAAAGACCGTCTTTTGGCAAGCAAACTAACATATATATTCATTTTTACAAAAAAAAAAACATATATCTTCAGTAAAGAAAAAAACAATTTGTGAAAAAAAAATGCAGAGCGAAGCTCTGCCCTCTCTCCTCGAAAAACTCTATCGCTTTCTCCGCCGCTACGCCTTTCTTCTCATCGCTGCGATCTCTATGGTAGAGACCAGGATGAGTACGGCTTCTCGTTGTTGGCCGTCGAATTGGGGAAAAGGATTCAGCTTGTGGGGGGATGCTAACACGGAAGCTGGATCTTCGATTGGGCGAGGAAACGTCGAAGAGGAAGATGCGAGATTTTCTCGCGATTGGGAAATATCGGCAACTGAAGGAAAACTCTGGAAATACACCCAGATTCGAAGATGGGATAAAATCTCAAGGAAAAAAAAGGAGATAAACTCAAAAGAAGAATCGGTTATGGATACGGTGAATAGCTTAGCACCGAAGTTGGTATATATTACCACGAATCAGAGCCTCGATCCTCACACTGAGTTTCACCTCAAAGCTGAGAATCAGGCTAGAATACCAGACGAGCTGGGAATATCAAAACAGAGAGGTAATCTCAATATGATAGAGATGGTTGTTTATCGTTTGTATATCCTCTAGCTCGCTCCCCATATCTGTACCCTCATGTTCTTATCTATGTTTCGGATTTTCCCCAGCATTTCCAGGCATTTGATAAGAAAAGGAACATGGCGGGTGAACCTATTGATGCTGACCAGATTGTGGAGTTCGAGCTGGAAGATGTGGAGGAAAGTATGAAGAGGGCACAGCTAAGCCTGATCGGATGATGGTTTCTGGAAAATCCTCCAAGTTTGAAGACCATCCAGCGCATTGTCTTCAGTGAGTGGTCTTGCTCTAGAAAGGACACAGTGATTGAGGCGGAGTTGGGGCTCTTATATTTCTTGTTTGATGATGAGAAAGACCGCGCCTGGGTACTCCAACGCACCCCCTGGCACATCAAAGATCGAATTCTCCAGTTGCAGCCTTGGGAGCCGGTGACACCGGCTGTGGTGGAATCGTTAGGGAGAGCGCCATTCTGGGTGCAAATGTGGGGCATCCCTTCCCACTGTAGAACCATTGCATTCGGTCGTAGAATGGCGTAGGCTAAGCTGGGGGAGGTTCTGGATGCGGGCCTCTTCGTTATTCGAGGGATGCCTGAGCGCTTTGTTAAAGTCAGAATGAATCTTCATATCCAGGTGCCACTCCGATCGCAGCTTTTTGCGAGCAATCCGAGCGTTGGGAAATTCTGGTTTACCTTGGTGTACGAGCATCTGCCGCTCTATTGCTTCCATTATGGTCGTTTTGGCCACACAGGGTAGAAGTGTGGATATCCGTCACCGCCTGGAGAGGAGTATTACGGTCCGGGATTGACAACAAAGGAATCCGGGTACCGTCTCAATGACAACCTGCTGCCTTGCCATAGTGCTCATTTGCAGAAATCGGTGTGGGTAAACCCAGTTACCCAGGGCAAGAAACGGAATGGGGAAGATGCTCAATTGGAGCTGGGATCGAGGTCGGACGGAAGGGAAGAGGTAACCAGGTCAGTGGTGTTGGCCCTGGCTGCTGAGGTGGATGGGGGCTGAAGCCAGGAGAAGGATGGAGAGGGAAAACAGCCTGATTAGACAGGGGATCAATAGGGGTGTGGTAAGGGAACTGGGGAGCGTCCGATGAAGTTAGGAAAGGAACAGGATCGGGAAAGGGAGTGTCCTCCGGTAAGCGAACTGAGAAAATGGAGCTGGATTGTCCCCAAGGGGCAGTCCAGATGGTGAAGGGGAAGGAAGTGCAGATGAAAGAAAACATGGGCGAACCAAATCTCAAAGGGGGCAGTGAAGGAGAAGCGAGAGGGAAGAAAGCTGGGAAGGACGAGATTGATACCGAAGTGAAGCAGGCAGGGAAGAAGGAGTCCATAAATATCCGGATCCCTGTGAAGGCAAAAATGAATGCGGCGAATGGTGGGAAGGGAAGCTCCTCTGGTTCATGGATAAAGAGCGAGGCAGAGAAGAAGGGGAAGGAAGCTGGAACAGGGGTAGAGAAGAAGGGGACGACAACTGGAACAGGGACAGAGAAGGGTGTTGAACAGGGTGAGGTGGGTGCAGGTGACAAAGAAAAGAAGAATGAGATTGATCCTAGTGTGAATCCACAGGCTGGTGAAAAGACGAAGGGACAGGAGTCGGGTGGAAAGCCCACGAGCCAGGTGGTGTTTAGAATGATAGCTCCAGATGGGGAGGATTTGGAAGATAAAAAGAGGGCAGCAGTGATGGTTGATGATTTGGCGGAGGATCCTACACCAGTCAAAAAGCTGTGTCTCGATGATGTGAGGGTCATGAATGAAAGGGGGGGGGGGAAGAATATTACGATGGAGGAAGCCAGCCGAGAGTGGCCCCAAGATGTTAAATGAGGATTTTAGCTTGGAACGTGCATGGGATTGGGCCATCCCTCACGTTCCAATCCATTTTAGGTGTAGTTCGTGTCAATAATCCTGATGTTTTTTTTTTTCAGAGACGCGCTCGCGTCGTAAGGTTGTCACTCGTAGGTTACGAGGTGTGGATTTTTCTGAATTTCATTTGGTCGATGCTGTTAACTCAGCAAGAGGGTTAGCAGTAGCGTGATCCCCTGAGAGCGGTGCCTCAGTGTTTTTTAGCTGTTCTTTTTTCATTTCTGTGAGTCTGGTTATTAATGGAATAAACTCGGTGGTTGTTTTTTTTATTTGAGTTGTCGTAGTCAGGAAAGAGGGCCTCAATTTGATGCGATTCATAAATATTGCCTAAATCTTCAAGTACCATATATGATGGTTGGTGACTTTAATGGGATTCTCTCATCGAGTGAAAAATCAGGGGGGAATCTGTGGGCCCCTGCACAGTTGCAGGAGTTCCAATCCTTCGTTGATGGTCTTGGTATCCATGACTTAGGGTATCACGGTAATCCCTTCACGGGTGATTGAGGCTGAGATTGCAGCGATTAAGGAAGAATATACGATTGATTGGGAGAGAGTTAACACCTTGGAGAAGGATTTGACTCTTCGGTGGGCTGAGGAGGAGCTCTACTGGCGTCAAAAATCACGGGTTTGATGGTTGAAAACGGGTGATCAGAATTCGTCTTACTTCCATACGGTCACACATACCTGACGAAAACGTAATTTTGTTGAACAGTTGCGTACGGAGGCGGGCGAGTGGGTGGTGGAAGAACCAGCTAAGGCAGAACTTGCGTTCGGGTTCTATGAACATTTGAGACGGGCGAGGAGGGAGTTTGGGATAATGTGAATGCTCTTCCCATTGAGAACCGGGTTACGCCGGAAATGAATCATTCCCTGGTGGCGGAGGTGACACCTATGGAAATAAGACGTACAGTCTTTGCCATGGGGTCGACACAGGCCCCAGGTTCGGATGGGTTTACTGGGAAGTTTTAAAAACATTTTGGGTTGTTGTGGGCCCTTCTGTGGTGGAAGCTATATGCCTTTCTTTGTGAATGGGTGTATTTTACGAAGCTTCAATCACACTTGGCTCACCCTCATTCCAAAAGTAGAGAAGGTTGAAACAATGAAACAGTTGCGTCCGATAAGTTTGTGCCAGTTTGTATACAAGATCTTATCAAAGATTATGGCGGAGCGTATGGCAATATTTCTACTGGATATTGTGTCGCCGGGGCAGAATGAGTTCATTAGGGACCGTCAGATTGTCGATAGTGTGTTGATTGGGCACGGAATTATGCATTATTTAAAGATTAAGAAAAAAGGCAAGAAAGGCTATCTAGCTCTGAAGGTTGATATGGAAAAAGGCCTATGATAGGGTGGAGTGGCCTTTCTTGCTGGCAATCTTAAGAAAGTTGGGTTTTAGCCCATTGTGGATCAGCTGGGTTCGAGAATGTGTGTCTACTTCTTCCTTCTCTGTTTTAATGAATGGTAAACCGGCAGGGATTTTTCAGGCTTCTCGTGGTCTGAGACAGGGGGACCCACTATCTCCCCTACTTTTTGTTTTGTGTACGGAGGGCTTTGCGGCTCTGCTGAGACAGGCGATAGAGCGGCGGCAAATTAAAGGTGTGCGGGTGAGCCCTAGGACGCCCCGTGTCTCACATCTTTTCTTTGCCGATGACTCTTATCTGTTTATCAGAGCCTCTATGATGGAATGTACACATCTCAAAGCGGTGCTCCAGGAATATGAAGCCCTGAGTGGGCAGCGGGTAAATTTGGATAAATCGGCAATTTGCTTTAGTGCTAATATCCTACATTTGGAGGTTCAGAACATGGCGGCACTGATGGGGGTTGGTGTAGTGGGTCTTAAGGATAAATATTTAGGACTTCCCTCATTGGTGGTGCGGTCAAAGGAGGATACTTTTAGATTCTTGGAGGAAAAACTCCTTCAGAAAATCCAAGGGTGGAAGCAGCGTCATTTATCTAAACCAGCGAAGGAAACGTTGATAAAAGCAGTCGCTGCGGCTCTGCCTGTGCATGCGATGGCGTGTTTTAGAATTCATGCCACTTCCAGTCTTAATATGGATAAGCATGTAGCCCGGTTTTGGTGGGGTTTTGTTAATGGTAAGCCACAGTGCTAATGGATGTCGTGGAAGCGTCTTTGCCGGAGCAAGCATGAGGGTGGACTGGTTTTTGTAGGTTTGAGCTATTCAATCAAGCTCTGTTGGCTAAACTACGTGGCGCATACATACGGAACCCGAGTCACTTCTTGCTCGAATCTGTAAGGCTAAGTATTTTATGCATGGATCTGTCTTCTCGGCAACTGCTCGATCTCGCCCTTCGTGGGGTTGGCAGGGGGTCCTGTATGGGTGCCAGCTGCTCCGACAGGGAATGGCCTGTCAAATTGGATCGGGCGAGTTCATTCCGATAGCTTATGACGCGTGGATACAAAAGATTTACCCTCCGATGGTTCGGCCGGAGGCAACTTGGGTGAATAATCAAATGGTGTCGGCGCTGATTGACCGGGATCGGGGTGAATGGTGTTTGGAGTGTTTACAGGCTGCCTTTTTCCCGGATACGGTGCGGGCTATTCTAGAGATCCCTCTGCCGAAGGTAGCGGTAGCAGATAGGCTTGTGTGGCGTGAGGATCCTTCAGGGATGTATACGATAAAATCAGGGTATAAGCTGGGTGAGAGGCTTTCTCGCCATTGTGGTCGGTGGAAACAGGAATGTAGTACAATGGATCGTAGTCTTTGGATCAAGGTCCGGGATTTCCCCATCAGCTAAAGCTGAAGTTCTTTGCATTTATTTTTTCATTTCCCGGTGGCGGAAATGTTATGGGAAGAGGTTGGGATGGAGGAGGAACTGCAGACATTGCCGACAGGAAGCTTCAATATGTTCTGCAGAGGTTTTCTCTTAAAGGAATGTTCGCCTCAGCGGGTGGTCAGGTTCTTTTGTCTGCTTTGGAGGATTTGGAAGGCGAGGAGTGAGGTGGTCTTTGAGGACAAGCAGACTATCCTGGGCCTTCTAAAACTACAGTTTCAGTTTCACGTTCAGGAATGGCTTAGCAGCTTGGAGGGTGGAGATGGTGCGCCCGCTTTTGCTCAAGTACCGTCGATATCAGGTGTTGGACCAGATGCAATGAGTTTAACGTGCTCCTTTGATGGAGCTGTCCTCGCTGGTTCTCATGCGGCAGTGGGTTGGGTGTTGCGGGATGCGAGTGATGCTGTTTTGGATGCAAGGGGAGGATGGTACCATGGATTGCAAAACCCGATGCTGGTGGAAGCATTGGCCTTGCGGGATGCTCTCCGTTGGTGTCAGGAGAAGGGGTTGGGGATGGTACGTTTCGAGGGCGATGCGAAGACAATCATTGATAAGGTGAATGTCGGTGTTATACAGGACGCGGTGGGTGGTGCTTTGTTTGAGGAAATTCATCTGCTCCTGCTACATGCCCCCGGTACCAAGATCCGGTTTGTTGGTACTTGGTAGGCAGAACAATAGGGTAGCCCATAGAGTGACTAAGAAGGCCCTGTCTTTGTTCCTACGAGTCGTAATAGCTTTGATTTTCGAACTTGGATCCGTTCGGAGTTTGGATATTTGTAACTTGAGGTTCTTGTTAATGCAAGTAATCTTTTTGTCAAAAAAAAAAAAGAAGCTATATCTCGCCTTCCCAACCCCAGTGCTAATGGAAAATGGTCCGCATTTCTTCTTGTGAGCCATCAGATTTAAGTAGACTTAGAAAATTCAGATCTAAGAGTTGAGAATTAAAAATATTTTATTTTTCTTAGTTTTCTTAATCGGCTCTTATCTTCTTCGTTTTAACTCGGATTTCAAATTTTTTCACAGATGGAACCAGTTCGTTGTGCTCTACAAAATGAGATCAATTTTCTATATTTTTGAGAATTTTTTTCATACCTCTTGTTACCAACATCATAACATATGGTAACTCCTTCGTTTTTAAGTCATTTTTGAAAATATTTGCTAAGAAGGAATGAGTTCATCATGATCTACTTGGATCTACAAATTTATGGGTGAAAAAAATATAGGACAAACAATTACCATACTTTACTGCCCTGGTATGGGGTTGGTAACTTGTCGTAAATGACAGTTAGCATACTCCTACTATCATGTATTCAACCTTCCTACAATCTTAGTATGTTCATACCATATGGTATGCTCCTATTCAATACCATATGATATTGATTGGTAAAAAATGCCTCTATTTTTTTTATTCTAAAAATATATCAAAGTGGATATCATTTTAAAGAGCACAATTAATTTGATTTATCTATGAGAAAAAATTTAAATTTCAACTTAAAACGAGAGAGAAATTGTCCGTTAAAAATTAAAGTGGAAAGATAAAAGGCTTTCCATGTGAGATAATGATGCTGATGTCACGCTGATGTTGACAGGTTACTCACAGTTACTCACACTAAAGTTACTGACATGATCCGCTCCCAACTTACAAGTAAATAGAACCTTTTTCAAACTAGCCAAAAAAGAAAAGTAGTATAAATTGGTTACATTACTAAACACAACCTTTTAATATTATATCATTAGATAGTTATCTTATAATTTATGGCTTATTCAGTTGCGAAGTATCTTCGTGACACACATAATTTTTTTCTTCATGAGATGAAATGAATCATTTAACACAAAATGATATGTGAGAACTCAGATTTTTCGCCCAAGGTGATGGTTGGTGGGTGGGAAAAATACCTTGGGTGTCACTAAAGTATGAGAATTGGTGGAGCTATACCACTAAACTAAAAATTGGGCATCGCGTACCACTAAACACTATTATATGGGCACCCGACACCACCTAAGTTTACTGCTAAGTGCATTCCGTTAAAGTTGACAGAATATTATTGGAATATTCCATTTTCAAAATTTCATAATTGGTCCTTCTTCTTTTCTTATTGTAAAAAATCATTTGGACTTATGAAAAATATCATTTTTAATGTTTAGTTGGAATCCTCTATTGAATACTTGCTACCAAATCATTTTTTGAATAAAAAATTTAGAATCAATTATCATTAAAATTATTTTCAATTATCATTATAAATTCTTATAATTGAATAATATTTGAAGCAAATATATCTTATGAATTCTATCTCGATATATATAATCTTTGAATGTTATATTTAGTTCTCTTACATCATGATGATGTCGTCTAATTTTCATGTTAAATCTCCATGTTTTTTCAATTACTGGAATCTATTTAATTCTTTATGATTATGTTCCATTTATCCTTCTTTGATTTTTAAATATTGATGATTTATTAGGTTCTATTTTAACTATTTCTAATGGTACTTCTAATTGAATTAGAGAGTTTAATTAAAAATTATAATATTAATTTATAATATTTATTATTATATTCTATTTTATTTATTGTTAGACCAAATATTTATTACTTTTTTTCAAACTCCAGGTGATTGGAGAAAAAAGAGAAGGCTTAGCTGTTCTTACTCATTTGCTCACGCTAATAATAAGAGACTTGACAATACTTTATGGATTTTGTGATTAGGTACAAAGATAAGATAAATTTTTGTGTAATTAATTAAATCAAACTTTTGTTAACGCCAAATGACGGTACCTGAAAACATTTATATAATTGCTAGTTGATGGGACAAGAAATCAGTTTGACCTGATTCATAAGACTTCAACCTTCAAAGAGGATTGGAGTAGAACATAAATAACATTAATAATATATTTCCCTTGCGATTATTAAAAATAATGATAATCCGCTGTCCTAGACTCCAGTCACAGAACATAAATAACATTAATAATATATTTCCCTTGCGATTATTTAAAATAATGATAATCCTCTGTCCCAGACTCCAGTCACAAACCATCACCATGTGCGGATTGTTTGCCACAACCTAAATTATTCTATAGTACGAAATTTTTTGTAAAAGCCCATATGCAACAATCCGACCAAATCAAACTAATGAGAACTACGATCAAATAGTGAAAGACATTTTTATCAAGGGCCGAACTATTGTTACATTTTGTTTAGTTGGAATTTATCCATCATTCGCAGTTCGGTCCAAGGTTGTCAAACCGAATTAAGTCATCAAACCGATTTGGCAAGGGGTTTGAAGTTTAATGGTCCGATCGAACTTCAATCGGGTTGACAAGGAATTCGAGGTTCAATGGTCGGATCAGACTTCAACAAATTTAAGCCAGTTTTGAGAATATCTTTTTCTCCTCCACTCGAAAAATCCCAACTGTTGATTCCTTCCCCGATTTTCAGATCCTACCGATACCAAAAAAAATATCTCCATCTCTGCTCCTCTGCCCTTGCTCATTCAAGAACGAATAGCAGAACAAATCCTTTCATCTTCTCCAATTTACCTCTGCTGGTTGCTTCTTTCTCTAGCTGCTAGTTGGAATTGGCGGCGATTCAGACGATTTTAGAGCAATTGGCTTCTTCCTCCGAAGGTTATGAGCTCTACCTATTTGTATTGAATCTCGACGTCTCTCTTACTCAGCCAATCTTGGAATCTCCAATCCCATCAGCTCTGTCTCTTTTTTAACAATTTTCTTTAAAATCACCCCAAATTGATCATTCCGAGAATCGAAGTTATAATTAGATGTTCTGGATTTCTTATTCGAGTTCTGGGATTGGGGAAGAAGGTGAAGAACCAAAGTTTGTCATTGGGGTTTGCAATTTGGGGAGGGGTTTGCGATTAAGGTTCTGGGGAGGTCGAGAGATGGGGTTTTATTCAATGAAGACCGATGAAGGTGATGGGGTTTTGATACAGGAGAAGGACGACTAAGATGTTAACCGACCAGAGAAGTACCACTAGCTGTCGTTGGAGCTCAAAGTAAACAGCGGTGCAGGTGGTTGGGAGCAAATGGCAAGGCAAGAGCTGGACTGTAAGGCTGTCGGCGGAAGGATGATGATAGAAACCCCGATTCCGGGTTCCATCGGTGGCTAGGAATTTAGAGAAACAAGCCGATCACTAAGCTAGTGATCTGCCCTTAGCTTGAGGAAATGGAAGAGGAAGTGGGAGTTTGGGGAATTGTTGGGGAAGAATGGAGAGAAGCTGCGATAGCAGCAGTAGAGAGGGAGAGGAGAGGAGAAGAAGAGAGATTAGGGAAAACTGTTGCTTAGTAGCTAAATCTCACTTACAAGAATATATATGGATGGTTCTATCGTACACCAGCAAAAACCTGAGGTATGTAGTACACTAATAATCTCCAACATCCATTTTCATTTCAATGGTCAGCATAAATGCAATATTTATTTTAAAATTTCTCAAAAAAAGAATCTGCATTTATGTTGACCATTGAGATGAAAATGTACGGTTGATTAGAGTCCAACTGTACACATTTTATCCCTCATATCTTGATAGTTTGGCTTTGTATTTCATCTTCCCTCAACATATTTCACGCTAGGTTGTGCTTGTTTTGATACATCTCAGATCCTAGCACGGGTGGAAGGATCGAGGACGAGTTTCGGGACGATTGGAGGTCAAAAAGCGCAAAAACCGAAGAAAAGTCCAAAGTCACTATTTAGGAAAGCGTAGGCGCCCAAGAACCAGCCGCAATTCACGGTGAGAGCTGCAAGTTCACGGTCTCCTAAGGCTGTGAACTGGAACTACAAACCCTGAACATCAAGACGTCCAGCGAGGTTCCAAAAGTTACTGACGACAAGGGAGTTCACGGTCACTAAGACCATGAACTTGAGCTGTTGCCCATGAACTGCTGTAAGTGAAGCGGTACGTTTCGTCGCAACGCACCGAATTCATGGAGCGTTGAGGTGTTCACGGTCGTGAACTAGGCCCAATATCAATATAAAAAGGGCTTTGAGCTGAAGGAGAGAGAGAACTTCATTTTAGGTTAGGTTTTCATTTTTCAGAATAAAGAGGATTCGAGTGAGAGATTAAGGTTTCTTCTAGAGTGAGAAAGTGCAAATCAAAGGAGGAAGAAGGAGCTTTGGGCTTGTTCCTAGCTAGAGTATTGAAGATTTCTTCATCTTAAGGGTGTCTCAAGCAACAAGGAGGAAGGATTGACATCACTTCATGGTTCTTTCTTCCCCTTTTGTTGTTTTTCCTTTGTCTAGCTATGGAATAGCCTACCTATTCACTTGGGTATTGTGAACCCTAGTCTCTCTATGTGTTAGGATGCAAGAACATGAACCTATTGTGTTGATTGAGTGTTTTATATGATATTTGAGGTATTATTCATGAATGATTGAGTGTGCTGGCTTTAACTCAATATTGGGTAAAATTGACCTAGAGGGTGGAAATCCCCTTTTGGTCCAATAAAGGAGCTAGACTTCTTAGACACTTGGGTAACCTCCTTTAGGTCAATTTAAGACCATAATCTCAAATATCAGAGTAGGTTCGTGATTCATCCGTGATAGGTCTCTCTGCCGACCAGATTAAGTTCCGAGGGTTTGGTTTGCAATCCTTAGTCGGATAGTTGAGACGGTAGGGTTCTATAGCCTATCGTAGTCACCCTTAGCCGAAAGGTTAAGTGAGTTAGCTTTCTAACTTGTTGCAGCGATTCTCAATTAGCTAACTAAAAGATTTAAGGATCTCCTTGGTTGATTGGTAAAGAGGGCTAGACTCTCTACCTATGAATCACAATCCTTGACTTAACGGTTAAGAGAGCTAGTGCCCCTAGCTTATATTTGTTGATTTTCCTTCATTGATTAACTAAGAGAGTTTGTCCCTAGCTAGTTGCCCCCACCTCGCGGTGTATGAACACGTCCTTCAAACTAGAGCTTTGTTTGTCTCTTCTTAGCATGAGACTAGGGGGAGCAATACTCGGGTGGAGCTCTCTCAAGTAGAGTTCCCCTCTATTTACTTTCCTTGCTTGTTTAGTTTTTAGTTTTCATAGTTTTAAACCCAAAAACCGTTTTGCTAGATAACAACTTAAGCGATTGAAGCAAGGGTACCTGGACAGGCCCGGGTTTGACAATTAAATACTTGCCCTATACTGCACCCGACTAGAGTTTAAAAACTTGGGCTCTAGTTGGGATTAATTCGCGGTGTAGTTTCGTGCGAGTCAAGTTTTTGGCGCCGTTGTTGGAGATCTGTGGTCCGTTATCTTGAAAAGTTCGTTCCGTGTTACTCTAGATTTTATTTTTGTCTTGTCTTGTGTTTTGTTTTTGTGTTTCATCTTTGTATGATGCAGAGTTGAGCCATGGATATGATAGCTTCTCCTACCCGTCGGGGTATCCACCAACACCCGAATGGTATTACCCCCGAGCCGACATGGGGCAATCTAGAAGGAGATGAGTAAGGATCCGCGGTCGACTACCAACTACCTTTCCATGATGAGCAACCATATCCCCCTGATGTTCAAGAGTTCTATCCCTTCCATGAAGGTTACCCTCCACAACAAGATGTGAAGAGCCAATTGGAGCTATTGGTGGAGAAGTTCGTGTTAGACAATGAGAGATCATATTCCGAACCGGCCTTTCCAACCATGGATCCACTTCACTCAGATTTCCTCTATGACACGGAGGAAACACGCAAGCGCATGGAGAAGCTAAACTCGATGGTCGAGGAAGCTTATGCACGGTTCACCAAAGACCGAATCTTGGTTGTTGGTGAAGAAAGGAAGATGAAGAGGAAAGCCTCGAGGATGATTTGGAATGGTCAGAAGTTGTCACGGATGGGCACTGTGATGCTCAAGACTTGGGATGTCCTCTTGAGGTAGCCACCACTCTTCCACATTTCATCCCAAGCGTTGAAGAGGAAGTCCTCAATGATGAGATGAGAGTCTAGTCAATCGAAGACATAGCTTGGAGACTCGCAATTCAACGCTTGCTTGCGAAAGAGCGAGGAAAGATGAGGAAATACGAAGTTGTGGAGGAGGAGGTAGAAACAAAAGAAGAGGAATTTCTTGAGGATTCCCGAAGGGAGGAATTTCTTGAGGATTCCCGAAGGGAGGAATTTGAAGAAGGGAAGGAGTTGGATGAAGTAATTGGCTTTCGTGCTAAGGAGGAAGACTCGATGGAAGAGGCTTGCATCGGTCATGTGATTATCGAGAAATCTCCACCGAACTTCGAAGAGTTACTTAGCAAGGATCCTTTTGAGATCACTCGTTGATCGAACGAAGCCAAACCATCGGCGATCCCTCTTAGTGGATGCGATGGAAGTCAATCAGTGTTCCACTACATGGTTTGAGGCAAAGAGAAAAGAGAAAAAGAGAAGGAGATGTCTCAAGGGTGGGGACTTCATCTCACTCAAGTTCATGAGTCATCATCAAATGTCAATCCATTTTCTCATGACTTGAGGCTCCGCCTAAATGATGAGAACCTCAACTTCAATTAGGTGATAGCATGGACCAAAGCTTAAGGAACAACCGTCTAGCTTATGACGTAAAAGTAGCGCTTGCTGGGAGGTAACCCAACGTAGGTTTGTGTTTATCTTTATGTTAAGTAATATTATGGTGAAATAACCTCGCCTTGTGCGAGAATGTGTTTGTGTTTTTGTGTTTGTTCCCTGTGAAGCTCTCTCCTTTTCATCTCTGGCCCAATTGTGTCTCGACTTTCACCCACCAATGTCGAGCTTCCGACTTTCACCCACCAATGTCGAGCTTAAGTGTGTGTGTGTGGGAGGGGGGGGGGGGGGTCGTTTATTATTATGCTTGTGTGTGCGTGTGTGAATGCTTGGAGCCTTGATATATGCCCAAAATTTAAAAAATTGAGGGCTCCAAGCGACGCTTGTTCAAAATGGCCGGTTTGGATGGTGAATCTCGTGCTTATTTGGCATCGTTCTTGAATTGTTGCATATAGTCGAGTGCATCCTATTAAGATAACTGAAAGTGCATTCGGATTGTGCGAAGGCTTAGTTCTCATGTGTGCTTAAATGAATGGAATTTCTTGACTTGGTTACTCTTCGATTACAATTGCCATGCATTGATTTTGTGAGTGTGGAATAGAAGATTGGGCTGCTAGGTAGCCTGTGAGTTTTGAGCCGATCGTTTTCTTCTGGTGTGATAGTTCCCTCTCACCATGGTGTGTAGCATCATAGTTTTCATTAGCGAGTATGATGGGGGCATAAGTTTAGTCCACACCCAAATAGTTGACCGTCCCAAAATATTTATACCTTAGTCAACCCCCTTTGGCCATGTGACTGTGGGGGTCGTTCTAGTTTAGGAGCTTCGTGCTTGTTGAGCTTGTTAGTGATTTAAAGAACGAACTCACCCATCCTTTCTTCGTGTCAAAGTGTGAATCATCCTTGTATCTCAGAGCTCTCATTTTGAGCTCTCTCGAGGTCCTACATAGATGGTTTGCATGGTTCTTGCTAGAAATTGGAAAAAGTAGTGTTGGAGGACGAGTCGAAAAGAAGAGCATTGGTCGTTAATGAACGAAGTGGCAAATGTCTAGCTCTCTAGTACCCCCCTTGAAAAAGAAAAGAAAAGAATATATATATATAGAAAGAAAAGAAACGAAAAAGAGGTAATAAAACGGGGTAAATGAAAGTAGAGAGCGGCCACAAAAAGACTTAGTCGTTTGGATGAGTTATTCGTATGGGTTATTTGCACCCAAATCACTCATTTTGAGTTATTTGGGTGCAAATAATTCGTTTGTCTACAAAAGTTGGTGATGAGTTATTTGTACTTGAGTTAATTTGAAATAACTCATTAATGAGTTATTGTCAATACCTCATAGGGGGTAGTTATTGTGAAATAACTCACAAATACCACATTCTCATTTTGTGAGGAATTCCACTTTTATATTAACTCGTTACACAACAACTCATCCAAACGACCAGATAGGGTTTCTTGGCACTCAAGCCAATGAAACACCTACATTGGTTGATAACCTCCTTCACTACTAGGCTTGAAATATGAATAACAAGATAGACTGAAGATGATGTGCTTGATTGTAGTTTGTGATTGGTGATGTTTGGAAGAAGGGAAGTTAACTTTTGGCCGGTGCTAATGGCCGTTGTTTTTAGGAGAGGCTCTTAGACGACACCAGAGAACCTCAGGTTTTAGGTTTATGATGAAGGACCTCATACCATGTTTGCCACCACCCAAAAAATATTTTTCCCCGTTTCCAAGACAATTGCCAGTCATCTGAACCCGAGTCTAAGACCTCCGGATGAACTAGTGACGACAACTATCCCATGAACTCTAGCGTTTAAAGGTTGCCGTCGTGGTGGTGAGATGGTAGGGGATGAGTGCTGACGATTGTGCATATGTTTTGCACCAAAAGGTCTTGACCCCACTGGTTGAGACTCGAGAGTGAGCGATTCATTCTTGTTCTTGCATGTTCATATCTATCCCGGTGAGGACCTATGTTGCCCCGTTGTCTGTTCCTTTGACTTGAGTTCTATGCATGGTCGGTTGTGATTGATTAGTGGTCTGGTTGAGACTTGCATTGATTGTGGATAGAATGAGAACTTTTCGTTTGCCCATTTTTGATGCAATTAAATGTCATTTGTGGTGGATGCCGAAATTATTTGAGACGGTTTGAGTGTCGATGCTCAAATAGTCATTTGAGAATCAAAGCCTTGTGCCTTTTGAAATGTTCCCTAGCCATCTTTGTAGGTTGAAATATTGCCTAGGTTGAGAATGGTTTGCTTGGAGACTAGCAAACGTCTAAGTGTGGGGGAGTGATTCTAGTCCAATTGTACACATTTTACCCCTCATATCTTGATAGTTTGGCTTTGCATTTCATCATCCCTCGGCATATTTCACGCTAGGATGTGCTTGTTTTGATACATTTCAGGTCCTAGCATCTGTGGAAGGGTCAAGGTCGAGTTTCGGGACGATTGGAGGTCAAAAAGCGCAAAACCCGAAGAAAAGTCCAAAGTCACTATTTATTAAAGCGCATGCGCCCAAGAACCAGCCGCAGTTCATGGTCAGAGCTGTGAGTTCACGGTCTACTAAGGCCATGAACTGGAACCACAAGCCGTGAACATCGAGGCATCTAGCGAGGTTCCAGAAGTTACTGACGACAAGGGAGTCCACGGTCGCTAAGACCATGAACTTGAGCTATTGCCCGTGAACTGTTGTAAGTGAAGCGGTATGTTTCGTCGCAATGCACCTAGTTCACGGACGCGTTGAGGTGTTCACGGCCGTGAATAGAGGTCGTGAACTGGGCCCGATCTTAGTATAAAAAGGGCTTTGAGTTGAAGGAGAGGGAGAGCTTCATTTTACGTTAGGTTTTCATTTTTCACAATAAAGAGGATTCTAGTGAGAGATTAGGGTTTCTTCTAGTGCGAGAAAGTACAAATTAAAGGAGGAAGGAGCTTTGGACTTGTTCCTAGCTAGAGGATTGAATATTTCTTCATCTCAAGGGTGTCTCAAGCAACAAGGAGGGAGGATTGGCATCACTTCATGATTATTTCTTCCCCTTTTGTTGTTTTCCTTTGTCTAGCTATGGAATAACATACCTACTCACTAGGGTATTGTGAACCCTAGTCTCTTTATCTATTAGGATGCAAGAACATGAACCTATTGTGTTGATTGAGTATTTTATATGATATTTAAGGTATTATTCATGAATGATTGAGTGTGCTAGCTTTAACTCAATATTGGGTAAAATTGACCTAGAGGGTGGAAATCCCCTTTTGTTCCAATAGGGAGCTAGACTTCTTAGCCGCTTGGGTACCTCGTTTAGGTCAATTTAAGACCAAAATCTCAAATATCGTAGTAGGGCCGTGATTCCACCGGGATAGGTCCCTCCACCGACCGGATTAAGTTCTGAGGGTTTGGTTTGCAATCCTTAGCAGGATAGTTGAGAGGGTAGGGTTCCATGGCCTATCGTTGTCACCCTTAGCCGAAAGGTTAAGTGAATTAACTTTCTAAATTGTTGCATCGATTCTCAATTAGCTAACTGAAAGAGTTAGGGATCTCCTTGGTTGATCCGTAAAGAGGTCTAGACTCTCTAGCTATGAATCACAATCCTTGACTTAACGGTTAAGAGAGCTAGTTACCCTAGCTTATATTTGTTGATTTTCCTTCATTGATCGACTAAGGGAGTTTGTCCCTAGCTAGATGCGCCCACCTCGCGGTGTATGAACACGTCCTTCACACTAGAGCTTTGTTTGTTACTTCTTAGCATGAGACTAGTGGGAGCAATGCTCGGGTGAAGCTCTCTCAAGTAGAATTCCCCTCTATTTACTTGCCTTGCTTGTTTAGTTTGTAGTTTTCTTAATTTAAACCCAAAAACCGTTTTGCTAGATAACAACTTAAGCGATTGAAGTAGGGGTACATGGACCGGCCCTCGTTTGACAATTAAATACTTGCCCTATACTGCACCCGACTAGAATTTAAAAACTTGGGCTCTAGTCCTGATTAATTCGCGGTGTAGTTTCGTGCGAGTCAACGGTGAAGATTGCTTATGTACGACATACTTTAGTTCTTGCCTGGTGGGTACGATAGAATGATCCATATATATATATATATATATGGTGGCTTCTATCGTACCTTGGGTAAAATCGAGGGTACGACATACCTTGAGTAAAAAAACACTATCTAGACCTCGAATTAACTGGATTTTTTGACATGATATTATACCCTAACCCTTGATGGGTGAACCCTAGGTTTTTGTTTTCTAAATCATAGAGCCTAACCCCTAAGATTGTGCATATAATTTTTGGCATATATTGCGATGAATCATGACCGTCAATTTTTGTTTCTAATTAAATTATCTTAGTGTATGATATTTATAGAACTAGGAATAGATTTCAATCTTTAAGGGTTTGGGAATAGTACCAGATGCCAAACTCCAGTCAATTCAAGGTCTAGATATCATTTTCTTACTCAAGGTATGTTATACCTTTGGTTTTACCCAAGGTACGATATAATTGGATATGCTACCCAAAGTTATTAAATACCCACAAATGACCCACAATAAATCCGAAATAGTCATAAGAACAGTAATCTGACAAAACGAATAATCAGATTGCAGAAAATACGGGTTTCTATCAGATGAAGGGGGGATTTCACTCACAACAACGTTTCAGCAATAATCGGAAGTTGGATAAATCCAGTCAATCATTGGTTTAGACATGCTATCGGCTAGCTCTAAAAATGGCTCGTTGGAGCCATTTTCATGCTTGGTTGGTGTCCGACTAGGCCCAACTAGCTGGTCGGACACCGGTTCGACAAATTTTGTTCGTTCCAGATATAAATTGTATATATTTTTCTTCAGTATTAATACAATTCAAGAGACCACAGTTCGGACCGTATTATATTCGGTTTGGTATGGGCTAGTTCAAATATTGATTTTATCCGGTATGGATTAAATCGTTGCACAACCCTACCATAACTAAAAGTCACTAATGGTAAACTACATTTTCCCCAAAGTGGAATGGTAACATATGTTGATCAAGGTCAAATGGTAAATTCTCCGAATCTTGCTAGGAAAACTCTTTCTTTGGTATAAAACTTTCTGAATTGCAAATTTCTACCATTGTTTTCTTGTGGTAAAGAATATGGAAGGCTAGGTGTTGGGCTACTTAAGATGGTATTCAGTACATCCCACCTCATTAATTATATAGAGGTGTTGCAAATTCTCCGGAGTTTGGCCCTTGCGTAGCTTTTGCAGAAGCAACTTCTGGCTGGAGTTTTTAGATAAGTACTTTTAAAAAAAAAGCAGTTGAGTGTTTGGCTGTAAAACTATTAGAAGTGCTTTTTAATATGAGAGGTTGTGTAAAATGACTATAAAGGACTTATAATCTAAAATATGAATAAAAATTCTAAACAATAAAAAGAGTCAAAATGGTTCTTGTTAGATTTCTTTTATATTAAATAATATGATTTTTTTTAAATGATGTAAATGAAGGAAAATTATATTTTCTGAAATAAAATTAAAATATGATAAGGATAATATTGTATTTTCAAAACAGCTTTTCGCAGAAGCTCCAAATCGGAGCTTCTGCTTTTATGTTATACAAAAGCGCTTTTCGGCTTTTCAAAAGCCGAGGTTTTATAGGTGTTTGACCCTGCTTCAACTTTTGAAGCCGAAAAGCACTTCTAAAAGTCGGGCCAAACATAGGGATAGATCGAAATATGGTGAAACCAAATTTAAAGAGTCAATATATAACACTTTCAGACTTCAATAGATTTTTTTACTTTATTATTACGTTATTTGAACATTTTGAGTGATATGATTAATTTACTATTTTATTTAAGGGCTATCAAATATTTGTTCAAATATATTGACAATCATGAAAACAAAGCAATGGCGACTCTGACATCTTAATATGTGGTAATGGAAAACAACCCCAAAACCAAGAAAGTTCTTTCATAACTTTCATTTATATTGATGAGATTAAAGCATTTATAGACCGTCACTACGTAACCTCGGGTGAAGCATGCTAGAGAATTTTTAAGTTTGATATTAGATGTAGTTCACCTTAAGTGTTGTATATGTCATGTGCCTATGGAGAATAAAATAGTAACGAAGGAGAACAAAATAGTTGAAAACACTATTGAAAAAAAAGAATGCTATTGCCATGGATGAAAATCAATGCTCATTCTTCTGAGGCTCGCAAATATACTTTCTGGAGTTCCCTCAATGTTTCATTTGGACCAGTAATGGACAAGGTGACAAATGAGGAAGAACAAAGTGTGTATTGGAAGATTATATAATTGTCCTCCATCAGACAAAGAAAGAATTTATCTTCGCATGTCGCGACATTTAGTTACAAGTTGTCATTCTTATGAAGAAATTAGAATAGTTAATGGTGTAGTTTATGATTCCTTTCAATAACCATGAAATGTCCTTGGGTTATTGGCAGATGATGAGTGGAGTGACATCTTGGAAGAAGTTGCCTTTCGGGGTTCTGGATATAAAGTAAGGAATTTGTTTGTCACAATTCCTATCCACTATCAAGTGTCTAACGTGCAATCTTTTAGGGGAAAATTTAAGAATTACCGAGTGAATGAAATCATATTCAATTGAAGAAGGGAGTTTCATTTTTTCAATTTCCAACCTTTTATCATTGAGATAAAAGATATATACTTGATGCGGACGGATAAATTATTGCAGAAATTTTGGAACTCTATGGTTGATTTTCCAGGTTTGCCTATTCCAGATGAAGCTATGTGATTAAATTATCAAAATCAAATGATCTCTTATGAGTTAAATTACAATCCAAATATTTAATAAAAAATTAAATACATTGTATCAAAATTGAATTCATAGCAAATGAAAGCATTTATTGAAATTGTCCAGAGGAAGAAAATGGAAATTGCTTCTTTTGTTGATGGAATTGGAGATACATGAAAAACATTTATTTGGAAGGTTATTTGTTTTAACTACGAGAAAAAAAACTGTGTTGTGTATTGCTTCGTAAGGCATTGCAACTTTGCTAATAGTTGGAGGTAGAACTGTTCGTTTCTCGATTTCACATTCCAATTGATTGTGATTCAAAATCAAAATGTCATATTGATAAGGAAGCGAGTTAGTAGAGCTGATTTTGAATGATTCGCTTATTATTTAGGATGAAGCTCCTATGGTTCATAAGCATAATATTGAAGTAGTGGATATAACTCTCAGAAACTTTTGCACGTGAAACAACTAAATAGTAAGGACATGAACTTTGGAGAAATTTATATTGTGTTTGGTGGAGGTTTCAGCAAAGATTACTGGTAATTACTAGGAAAACTCGACCAGATATTGTAAATTCATTTATCAATAGTTCGTATTAATGACCTTTATTGAAAGTTTGAATCTTTCTCGTATGAGATTGTGCCCGAAAAATTGTGGGTTTGAATAAGCTATTCATATTGAAGAATTCAGCAAATGGATTTTGCATATAAGTGATGGATTGGGATCCAATGTTTTGGGGAGTTAATGATCTCAACTCCAGCTTCTTTGGGTATTCCACGTGAAGGAGATGACATTGTTGATATTGTGAATCATGTGTACGGTAATCTCCATTTGAATTATAGTGAAGGAACCTATTTGGTTCATCGTGTTTTATTAGCTCCACGTTATGAATTAGTATCGAAAATAAATAATTTCGTGATGGAAAGATTTCCAAGATATGAAGTTTGATCTATAGTTCAGATTCAATCGAGGTTGATCATGGTACCAACATCATATAGAGGTAGATTATTATGTGGAGTTTCCTAATACATTGAAGATTAGTAATTTTCAAGACCATTCTATTAGGCCGAAAGTTGGATGCCCTGAAATTTTATTGAGAAATATGGATCAAAGTACATTACTTTGCAATGACACAAGGATGATTATCAAGAGACTATATATACACATGGTTTATTAAAGTGGAGATTCTACTAGGTACTCATATTGATGAAAAAGGTCTTCCTACCTCAAATTAAATTATCTTCTCATTCGTTAGGGGGACAATTCCTATCGCATTTTGCTTTGCCATGATGTTCGTAATTCATTTTCTTTCCGAACAATTGAAATTTATTTATTTTTAACATAATTTGTAATTTGTTTTGATTGTGCTACTCGCTGTTGGATTTAGAGTATATTTGGAACATGCATCATCTTATTATTATATAATTAGCATTCATACCATGCCAAACTTCACATATATTGATTTTGTAATGCAATTAATTGCTTTTATTATCCACTAATTAAACAGCTTTCAAGGGTAAATTATAAGTAGTTGTATTTTCAAGTGTACTGTGTATATATCTTTAGTTTTCAAACCTATCAATTTTTAAACCATGCAATGATACTTAGTTATACTTTTTAATCTCTATAGACATGCATTTAATTATATAACTTAAAAATCAAGTGGAACTTTTTTGTATTTTTCACTAGCATTCATTCAATTGTATACTTGGCTGTATTATCAAGTGTATAAGCCTTCATTTTTTATACCATGCATAAATATATGTTTTCAATTTTTAATCCATGCATAAATTACACTTAGTCATATTCTTTAATCTATACACAAAAGCATGTCATTTATTTATATCTTAAAATTCCAGTGGAACTTTGTTTCCTAGCGCACTAACATGCAAGCAATTGTATTCGACTAAAACTTTTACTCCAGTATATATTAAAGACTTATGATTCGATAAAACCGCACCATATGTAGTGATTTAGAATGTCAATAATCAAAATTTATAATGCTAATGCAAGAGAACAATAATGAAAAAGATTATTTGTATTTATAAATAACTAAATATTTTACCAATATATTTGTGTGCTTAAAGAAATGCAGGGAAAAGGAAGAGATAATTGAAATGCAAGAGAAGAAGTAAGAGACAATTGATAATGGAGATCAATGTATCACTAACGGAGACGAAGATATTACTACTGGTGGAGATGATGATGTTGCTCATGAAGGAGGCAATGCGAACTAGTGAAAAAGAAAACATGTAGTACGTAATCTTTAACGGTGAGGAGTAGATAGAATGGTGCTTTGAAAACGTTTTTAGGAGTTGTTTCTCTTTCATGGTATTTGTCTTTCATTTTTCATAAAGCATTTTAGTCAATTAGTCAGTGACAGTTAGAGTGTCGAAAAACACTATTATGTTGCTCCTTTTGAATAGTTAAATTATTTTAATATTTTGGATTATCTTATACTACCAAACAATTTGTATATTTCAAGTATACGAATAAGTTATATTTTCTCATACTACCAAAAAAATGCATATCTCGCATACAAATTGTTACAATTGTTTATGCGATTGGCGAATAAATCCGGCCAACTAGCCGGGTCCGTGACTAGTTGACTATTGAGTCATGGATTATGATTCTCCACATCACAAAGTATGTTAATAGCCTACAATGATCAACTCCAGTAAATAGCGAATCATTCAATAATAATAAAAGATAAAGATAAATAGAGAATATTATACTCAATTCAAATACATTATCCTTAAACATAAAGAGTGAAAGCACAATTACTATGAGTATCAAAATCTTTGGATTATTTACAATTTAAAAATTTAGATTGATCTAAGATATATATTCTTGATCTGCGGATCCCGTTTGATATAGGTTTTTATTGCATTGCACAGTAGCCCGCTTGCCTAGTTTGAGCACAATTACAATGAGTACCGCCTAGATAACGAAATTTTTTGGATTATTTACAATTTAAAAATTTAGACTGATCTAAAATATTCTTGATCTGCGAATCCCGTTTGATATAGGTTTCTATTGCATTGCACAGTAGCTCGCTTGCCTAGTTTTTTCATTATTGTGTTGGTTTTGGCAAGGAATCAACTTAATGAAATTCACTAATTATAAAAAGGCTAATTAAGAATGAAAAAATACAAGTAATTAAAAGTACAAATGATTCATTTATTTTCTCTCCCTCCAATCGCCTCACTTCCAATTTTCTTCTTCTCCCCTCTCTCGACCTTTTTTCGTCTTTATATTTACAAAATTGTACGACGGCCCTCGATATCCCATCTCTCCTACAAACCTACACTCATCCAAAATCCGATGCGACTCTGCTTCCGTCCCGAGAAAGATGACCGATACGAGCGCAGGCGATGGTCCGGGAGAGATCATGCTGTACAGCGTCAGAGTGGTGCTTGATTCAATAAGTCTCAACAATCTCACTCAGTATGAGCAGCCTCCTGCTCTTGCTGGGGCCAATGACGACGACGACGGCGGCGTCGGGATGGACAACGGGGAAGGGGAGAAGGATACTCATGATATTAAGGAAGACGTTGTCGCCGCCGGTTACGGCTCTGCTGATGACGCGGTTCATCACTCCTCTGCTCCGAGCGCAAGCGAGGTATTATTGCTTGCCTTGTCTTTCTTCCTCCTCAAGTTTCTCTCTGTTCTGACTGGAATCGAGTGAGCTGATTGATTCGACGCTTTGAAGTTCGAATTTGAATTTATCTGTTTCTTTTTCTTAGCTTCTGGTTCGGAGTAGTGTTTGGCTGGAATTCGATTTTTCCAATAGGGGTGTCGTGTGTTAGTGTTGTGGTATATGATTCACGATTGAACCTCTCCCAACAACTCGAGTTATTGGGAGAAGGTTCTGCTGGATCTTATACCACATTCTAACACGCCCCCTCAAACGAAAGCCAACTCATGGGCTTGAAGTTTGCACATGCCCACCATACCATGTGCTTGAAAGACAACTGTTAATATTGGGGTCGTGGAGATTCGAACACATGACCTTTTGGGTCGAGGCTCTGAGGGGTTGGAAAAAATGACACTCCCTAGTATATTAAATACAACTATAGAATTTAATACACACATTAAATACACATTAGGAATTAAATGCATCATATAAATTATTTGTTTTTTTTTTCAAATTAAAACCTACACTAAATACATTTTCTCTCACTATATTTGATTTTTCCTTTTTCAGCAGTCTCCGACCACCAGACTTCCTCCGAACGCCACACTTCTCCGGTGAAAATCTCATCGGCAGACTCCCTCCGACCACCTCCAAACAATATACCACTGCACGGATACGTTGTACCACTGTACTGGTAGATATACCACTGCACTGGTACCAATGTCATATCTGAGTATCAGTGCAGTGGTACAAATACCAGTAAAGTGATACAACATATCAGTGCAGTGGTATATTTTTGCATGTGACCGGAGAGAGTTTGTCGGCGGATTTTACCGGCGAAGTGTGGTGGTCGGAGGAAACTTGGTGGTCGGAGGCTGCTCGGAAAGGAAGAATCAGAGATATGAGTGAGAAAGATCAAAGATAAGAGAGAGAATTGTATTTTGTATATGTTTAGATTTTTTTAAAAACAAGTAATTAATGTGGTGTATTTAATGCTTACTTTGTATTTAATAACAGAACATTTATTATGTTTACTTTCATTAATACTTGTCAATGATTAATGAAAAATTGACCAATTAAAAGGGGGTGTCAAAAAACCAACCCCTTAAGGGGTTAGCATACAATTTCTCCCAACGAAAAATCCTCTTCTATCTATCTATCTACAGCTGCCACATGCGGAGCCATCAATGATCCTCATCTGAGGTCTTTCTCAAACACAAACCCAGTAGCCATCAATGATCCTCACCTGAGGTATTACACATCTACAAACCCAGTAGCCATCAATCAATCCTCGCCATAGCACTGCAAGGAAAGTCAGAAGATCAAGAAAGATCTGCAGATAGTTAATGAGCAAATAGGCAGTTATGAAACACCAGTGCTCAACGTCGCTAATCTAATCTATGAGGAGAAGGTCAACCGACAGCAAGTTCTATACAAGGCCTCATCCCCGCCGCCCAAACCCCCAGAGAAACAACCAGTCGCTACTATGGGAGGAAGAACCCTAAATGCGATGACAGGTGATAGTAAAGAAGGGCAAGAAGATCAAAGGGCAGACATTCAAGACAGGCATCAGCAAAGCCAAGTTGCAAGAGATCCCCATAATAAAGGCTGGATGAAAGCACCTGAGATAGAGATCTGGAGAAACATCACACCAATCATTCACATTGACATCTATCCTAGCCCACCGATAGCTACTGGAGGCAGGAATAAATGTTTTGACAAGGTACACAAGGAACAATCTGCCTGGAAGCTATGCCTATTACACACGGAAAACAGGGGAGAAGTTAATGTGGAGGCAGACTTATACCACAAATGGCAATTAAGAGGTAGTTTGACATTAACAATAGAAGGAAGATACACCAGGCACAAAGATACAAGAAAGATAGCAATAAATGGCATGGGGAAGGAGTCTATGATCCTAAAGGAAGAAGAGTGGGGCTATTTAAGGACGAAGAGATCAGAAGCGCCTATCCATCCTCACTATCAGAATAGCAAGTCCAGCAAAAAAAGAAAATATCTACCAAAGATTTCAAGATCCTTATCGAAAAGCATTACCATGGAGCACACCGGGCAAACCGTGAGGGGAGTTAAAAGCCACCTGGTGCTGAATGTGAGACCGACAACTGTTGGAGCAAGAGGAAGCGGCATGTCCATGCTCCTAGGAAAATGGATTACAGATGCAAGTATCAATCTGAACAAATCGAAGAACGCAGCTATTAGCAAATGGCGAGCCTATGGGGACATACAAGCCACAAAGGAAGCAGAGAACCTATTCGTCTACACCTTCCAGTCACAACAACAAAGAGATGCAGTCTGGGAAGCTAGGCCGTGGAACCTCAGCAACACCCTCATAGCTCTGAAGAAATGGGACGGGGAACAGAAGGCGGAATCCTACGACATCCCCACATTCACATTGTGGGTCCAGATGCACGATCTCCCTCAATCTCTCAAGGACGAAGAAGCTGTTCAGGCGGTTGCAGAATACATCTTCCCCCATTTCCACTGCATTGACCGCTCAAACTTCGACTTCAGAGGTTGGCTGAAGTTCGTCAGAGCCAAAGTCGAGGTCCAGTTGGATCAACCTTTACCAATTGGCTTTGAGTACACTCTTGGGGCACGCTCCATCTGGGTTAGCTTCAAGTATGAAAGGATAATGGACCTTTGCTTCTTTTGTGGGAAGCTTGGACACCTGATTAACAACTTCCAGATAAGGGAGGACCACAGAAGGAGAGGCCTGAGCATCGAACCATCGGAGGTGTACAATGCGACTCTGAAAGCCAGACACGATTCTCCAGCAAACACACCGCCGGCGTCATTCCGAGAGAAGCAAGCAATAGCTCGCCGTCCGACCATCACTGGACATCCGACAAACCTGTTTCATGGATCTCGAGGCGAAACCTCTCTCCTGCAAATGATGGGACATACTGGCCAAAGCTCCTCCTCGAGCCCACCAGGATTCACTGCCATTACACTGCCACAGACAGGGGGAGGTACGGAATGGATTCAGAGAGGAGAAGTCAGAGCAGCTGCCACTAGCATCCAACCTGCCCTTTTGGAATTGGAAATGGAGGCGACGACTAGGGCATTACAGAGGAACCTCGGTCTCGGGGAAGAAAAGAGCTACAGGGAAAAGAATGCGGGCCTTTTCGAGATGGGCCAAACCCTGTCCCTGGCCAGCCCATTCTATATACAGACCGAACCCAATATCCCAACATGCAACACACAGCAAGCCCAGTTTCTGAATCCACAAGATCAGCAACCCAATCCGAACATTGAGATAGAAGCACTGGAGGGAGAGGAGATTACCAGGCCCAGGCCAGAAAAGAAGAGGAAACTAGAGACCATTAACAGCCCAACAGTTTCCCTCCCCCAAATGGAGGCCTCAACTAACATATCCTTTGATTCTCTGTCTTTTGCTCTAGGTGACAACCAAAAGACTTACCAGAGAAGGAGCATATTACCAGAAGGAGAAGCATTGCAGAAATAACGGCTGATGGGAATCAATCCGGGGAAGGGGAATCTTTCTCTCCGAGGGCGGGGGCGGCAAGCCTCAACCTGCCTGGCCAGAAATGAGAATCATCAGTTGGAATTGTAGGAGATTCGGCCAATCTCTTACAAGAAGCTACTGCGGCAGGCTTTGCCGACAGTTTGGCCCCTCATTACTCTTTCTCATGGAAACCAGAAAGGAAGACCCCTTCATGGAAGAAAAGAGAAGAGCGATGAAATTCGAGCACTCAGAGTACGTTAGTCCGGCAGTAGAAGGCAGTGGATTAGCTCTCTAGTGGAAGGACGATGTGGATGTCAATATTTTAGAGTCGTGTCGGTTTTTTATGGATGTCAGTATCAGTAGGGAAGGGGAAACCTTTTTTTGTACCTTTGTTCATGCTCCCACCACGGCGGTGGAGAGAAGAACCCTTTGGGAGCGCCTTACGGCGTTAAGGGACTCCAATGAGGAGAAATGGCTTATTGTAGGAGACCTCAACGTAGCCATCTCCCCTTTTGAAAAACAGGGGCGTTGCCCCTTGCGGAATGAAAATGTTGCTCCTTTCAAGTATTTCATCTTGCAAAATGCCCTACTGGATTTAGGTTTCTCTGGACAGGTCTTCACTTGGACTAACAACCAGCAGGGTCTCGAACTTATCCGGGAAAGAATGGACAGGGGGCTGTGCTCTACTGCGTGGAGGCTCAGCTTCAGTTCAGCTACATTTTTCCATGAAGATTTCATTGAATCGACCATTGCCCTATTAGAATTGACTTGCACCCCAAGAACCAAACCAGGGAAACCCCTTTTCGCTTTGATAAGAGATGGAGAGAAAATGGGGAGTGCAATCGCATTATTGAAGATATCTGGAGGAGAGGGGGCAGTGTTCATGAAATTCTAAAAAGCTGCCAAGAAGCAATCCAGAAATGGGCAAGGCTTGATAGAGCTAATACAATCAAGAGAGAAAAAGAAATCAGACTGAGGCTTCAAGATCTTCAAGGTCCAACCAAAAATCCTAATGACATTGGGGAAGAAAAAACTCTACTTCAGGAACTAAGCCTGATGTGGAAATCGGAAGAGGAATTCTGGGCACAGAGATCCAGAAACGAGGGGTTGCAAGAAGGGGACCAGAACACTAGTTTCTTTCACACCAGCACGATTAAAAGAAAAATCAGGAATCATATTCTCAAACTGAAGGATGAAACAGGAGGTTGGATTAGCAACGACAGATTACTTGAGGAGCAACGATTTTTACCAGAACCTCTTCACTTCCAAAGGGGGAACTTTCAACCACGATCTGTTAATTGGCTTCCCCTCAATGGTTTCACAGGATTTGAATTGCTCCCTTAGTGCCTCAATCAAGAAAGAGGAAGTGCGTAAAGCGGTTTTCCATCTAGGAGCAAATAAATCCCTTAGACCAGATAGCTTCCCGGGCCATTTTTTCAGAAAGCACTGGAACCTGACTGGGGACATTCTGTTTGAGGAAATAACCAACTTCTTCAGCAATAACATTATGCCTAGCAACTGGAATGATACTTTTATTACTCTTATACCCAAAGTTGAGGCCCCTAAAACCATTGGACAATTCAGGCCTATTAGCTGCTGCAACTTCAGATATAAGGTGATTACCAAGATCATGTCAAACAGACTTCAACGATGTCTCCTTGTTCTGGTCAGCGAACTCCAATCTGCCTTCACAGGAGGGCGACAAATTCAAGATAACATTGTTATTGTCCATGCGGTACTTAACCACTTCAAGAAAACTAACAGGGGACAGCAGAAAAGCTTATGATCTGGTTGAATGGGACTTCCTTATTCATCTATTGAAGGCTTATGGGTTTTGTGATAAGTGGTGTGGCTGGGTGCAATCTTGTATCTCTTCGGTTAAGTTCAAGCTCCTTTTCAACGGAAAACCATCTACAGATTTCACCCCTTCTAGGGGAATCCGGCAGGGAGACCCTTTATCACCACTCCTCTTTATCCTGATGTCCAACGCCCTCTCTTTACTTATTGAGAAGGCAGTCCAAAGAGGAGAGATTAAAGGACTGAAGATCAATAGTACATGTCCCATTCTCACTCACTGTTTGTTTGCAGATGACACTGTTATTTTCGGAAAAGCATCGACTGGGGAAGCAGGGAAAATTCTGAATATCCTCAATGATTACGGTTCATTAACAGGGCAAGAAGTGAATAGGGAAAAATCGTCCGTTTTCTTCAGCCACAATGTCACAGAGGAGGACCAGGGAGTGATTATCCAGACCAATGGCTTTGCAGCAATCAACGGTCACTCCAAATACCTGGGAGTTCCGACTGAATGGGGCAGATCCAAAAAAGAAACCTTTCAATTCCTCCTCCAAAGAATGGAAGCCAAAGGTGAGGCATGGAAAAGCCTCCTGTTATCTCTCGGAGGAAAGGAAACGTTACTTAAAGAGGTTTTCCAAGCCTTACTGTCTTTCATTATGTGTTTATTCCTTCTCCCCCGTGCCACCACAAACAGAATGGATGCCATGCTCAGAAATTTCTTTTGGGGAGGAAGCATGACTAAAAAACAATCCACTGGCGAGCATGACATGTTCTTTATGCCCCCAAAGAGGAAGGAGGTCTTGGGTTCAGACCCTTTCATACTTTCAACATGGCCCTCCTGGCCAAACAAGCTTGGAGGCTGCTCAAAAACCCCGAGGCACTTTGGGCCAGAGTTCTGAAGAGCATCTATTTCCCTCGTTCAGATTTCTTGTCAGCTAAAAAAGGATGTAAAGCATCTTGGATTTGGGCGAGCATTTGTGAAGCAAAGAATTGGATGAAACAGGGGGTGATCCGAGTCATCAGAAGAGGCAACTCTACAAAGATGTTCCAGGACCCCTGGTGGTTCGATCGTGCCGGAACAATCACCCCTGAAGTGAGTAACTTCCACGACAATGTCGATGCTTTCCTTGATGCCGTGTCCAGAGAGTGGAAGCTCGATATGCTAGAACAATTTCTGTATCCGGGCGAAATCCAACTACCGATTGCTACCCCGATTGGCCCACCAACGATGGAAGATTTCTGGGCATGGAGACTCTCGGACCAAGGCTTATTCTCTGTTAAGTCTGCCTTCCACCTTTTCCATAATCAAATTAGAGGAGCAGAGGGGAACGTGAACCCCTTCCCAGAAATTGCTAATGAAAGATGGAGATGGCTTTGGAGCCTTTCTCTCCCTCCGAAACTAAAATTTTTTATCTGGAGATGCTCGAAGAATGCCTTGGCATCCAAGGAGAACCTATTTAATAGGAGATGCTCACCCTCTAAGGTATGTCAATTGTGCAACTCTCCTTCTGAGTCCATCCACCACTGCCCTTTTCCTGTGCCCTCACGCAGCAGAAGGGTGGATTCGAGAATGGCCCAATCTGAACACCCCCCTCCACTCACCAACATTCTGGATTGGCTCAACTCTCTTCGAGCTGGATACTCCTTCACCACAATTCAAAGGATCATTTTCTTACTTTGGCAGACATGGAAGACCAGGAATGATCGCATCTTCTCTGGTATTTCACCGTGGACTCCAGTTACTATTTCCAGAGCACAAATTGCCCATCATCAATGGAGCACCTGCCCTAAGAAGAAAGTTGGATCTTCTCCCCTTCCTCAGCACACCACACCCCCAAATCTTACTACACCACCGCCGAGTACTCATGACTTTGAGATACACTGTGACGGATCGTTCTTTGGCGATTCCCAGGAGGCGGCGTATGGCGTCGTAGTGACGAATAGCCATGGTCAAGTTTGCAATGGGAGAGCTGAGCTTCCGCACTGTTTTTCCCCACTTGAAGTTGAAGCAAAGGCACTTTGGGAAGGATTTCGCCTTGCTGCGGAGCTCTCAGCTCCTTGCCTGGTCAGAACGGATTGCCTTTCACTGATCAAAGCTCTTCACTTTCCGACTGAAATTTGGCCATGGAGAGCAGCGGGTTGGATCGACCGCATCAAGAACCTCACCATGTCCCACCCCTGGGTCAAATGTGACTTCATCAATAGGAAACGCAACGCCAAAGCTAACTGGGTGGCTAGATCGTGTGCTAAAAAGACTCTTCCTGTTGAATGGATTCAAATTCTTGATGTAATCTCCCCACTTTTGTAACGTTTGGTTTTAGCCTCAAGTAATGGAATCTCATTGCCCTTTATCAAAAAAAAAAAAAAAAAGGGTTAGCATGCTAACCCGTCCCCTTTTGACTTAATTTATAGTTCCTTTTGTTTTGTGATGGTTTGACAGCAGATTCGATTCTTTTGGATTCGGTAACATGATCATTATGCTGGTTTGGTTTATAGGTTAGTCATCTTATTGTTTCAGCTTGGTTATTTGTGCAGACATAATCTGTCCTAGCCCGGGGAGGACTACGGAAAAGCAAAGCACGAGCAGCGCCGAATAGCTCAAGGAAACGGATTAAAGCATTTGGGCCGGATTTCCAAGACTCATTCATTCATATAAGAAAACATGGATTTCAGATCTCTCTTTCGCTCCATAACAATACCTAGCCTAGCTCGCCAACCGCCGAATTCTTTGTCCTCCGGCGCCGGGCTTACGTTCCTTGAATCCCATGCCGACCGAGAACTGCGCCTCGGATTGGGATCTGCCGTCTGGTGTACGCCGCCGCCGTCCCAGAAAACGACTAGGAATCAGTTTTGAAGCAAACCAGATGATGGGCAAACTCGGGGACGATCTTCTTGTAGAAATACTTATTCGCCTCCCCAACCCTAGATCCGCCTGTCGATGCAAATCTGTCTGCAGGCGCTGGAACTCACTGATTTCGAGTCTCTGCTTCAATCGACGTTTCGTTTCTCACCACCAGACCATGGAACTTCACATCCCACCGATGCCGGGCAACCCAAACGAGCTGCTAGGAACCATCCTCAGCTTCCTCCCTCCCATGCCTTACACTCTTAAGGTTTTGGATTGCGTCAAAGACATGGTTTTATGCGGGTTTTGGGATTTAGATTGCGACAATGGGGAACTTGGCAGATCCTACTTGGTGTGCAATCCGTTTACGAAGCAATGGGTAGCCCTTCCCTTGGCACCTGAAAAGTCAGATGGGTATAAAGCACCGGTTGCGAGGTTAGTTTGTGAACCCCGCATTGCTTATAATCTTGATCTAGGAGATGAACAAGCTTTTGTTTATTCCGAGTATCGCTTCCGGGTGGTGTGTCTGTATCAACATCAGCATCCGAATATGCAGGTTTCTCTAAAACTAGACTTGTTTTGTTTGGAGTCCAATGAATGGACCAAGGAGGCTCTTGTCCTGGATGGTCATTTTAGACGTGGAACCAAATCTGTAAGTTCATGCAATGGGGGGTTGTTTTGGACCTACTTTGAAACCTTTCCAGGCGGGGTTACTCACGCATTGGCTATGTTCAATCCTTTCTGCCTTGATATACCTCCCACTTGCATTGATACTTCTGCATTCCTTGCAGAATCATTGTGGATAATTTCGGTCTCACAAGGTGATTTGCACGTAATTACATTCGAAAAGAAAATTGCATCTGTTTGTCTAATTGTTTGGAAGATGGAAGAAGATCGTAAATCTTGGAGGAAACTATGTGAGGGTGTGGTGAAGAAGAAATCACGATGTTGTCGCTATGAAATTGAGGACTTATTTATACCCTTTTTGCATCCATATAATCCAGAGATTGTCTTCTTCCATTGCGAGGCTGGTCAGAGTGCTTTGTTATACTGTGATCTGAGAAGGGGAGAGTTAGAACTCTTCGCTGAAATAGAAGGGGGGAATGCTGACATTTGCTTCGTTAAGGTGTTCGAGCCTAGGGTCTCTTGCTGGCCGACTCCAATTCCAAGCTACGAGGAGTTGCAAGGCATGTACAATGGAAGCGTCCACTTTTGGGTTGACAAGCAACAACTCCCTCAATAATTGGTAACTACTTGTGCTTGTACTTCTTTTCCGCTTTTACATGTCGGTTAGGTTTAGGAATTGACCAAGGTTGTCAAACTAGTTCCAAGAATAGAGGACTGAACTTTGGAAGACGAAACAGTAGAGGAAAGACATGATTTTTTTGTAAAGATTTAGGTTAGCTGGGTTGCATGTTTTTGGATGGAAACAGAGGGCACTTTATGCTGATTTGAGGGCTTGGCCAACCCTTCAAATCTCAATTTTTAGAGGTTCTGTTTGCATTTTACCCAGCAAGATGGCTAGTTCTGGTGAAACCTAGCGAGCAGCTGGTTCAACCTATAGCTATCAACCATGGAATTTACTAATGAGAACACCAATCAATATCAGAAAGAAAGTTTTCTAACGGAAAAAGAACAGCTTGCAGGCTGCAGCCTATAATCCCAGTACAAGTTAAGGGTGCAGTTTTGTGGTAGTGACTATATACTTCCTCATCATGCAACACATATTAGCAGCATACATACATACATACATATCTTGACTTGTTTGTAGTTGCTTGAACATTTTGTTTTGGTTGCAAACTCTTTGCCTGCCTTTTGGAGCTAAACTTCAATAAAGTTGGTGATGATGAGATGGGCATGGACGTGTTTATGCTTTTTCTTGTATTTTAATTTCTGGTCTCTAATACTATATCTCGTTTCATTTCTGTTGTGGCTGGTCTTATTCTCCACCAACACATGAATTCCAAGCAGCTGATGAGCCATCCGATAATAGACAACATATCAACATCACACCTCCTGTCGTTGTGCTAAGAAGAATGCAGTGGAAGGCTTTTGTTATGATATTCAATATGACACCATTGGAAAAAATTTATCTATGAAGTAAAATAAACGGCTTCCATCAGTTGGTAGGTCATGATTCTGCGTTCCATGCTATAACCGACATTTATGCGGATTGTTCTTGGAATGCTTGTGATCTATATTAGTACTAGAAAAGCATCCGCGCTACGCTGCTGATCGTACTATGATTTAATTATTATTTAGTTGTTCAATTGTGCATTTACATTACATAGTTGTTCAATTCTTATTCATGATTGGGCCAGGGCCAGGGCCAAAAGAATGTGATACTTACAGATGGTAGGATGGGGCTTCTCACTCCCATCATTTACTGCTCTCCTCCCCACCTCCACCAATCCCGCCTTCTCTGATGGACAATAATCAGATCTACCGTACGTCGACCTCTCTATCTCTCACTCTCTGGACGATGGTGGCCAGAAGCTTCATAAATTATTTGGCGCCTTTGTTTTTTGTCTATTTCTTTTGAGTGGTTGCATGCAGGTATAGAATTTCCCGTCACAAAATCAGGGTACAAACTGATTGCTTTCTCGGTCATTTACTTGTGTTTAGATATTTTGATAGAGAATTAAACCAAGTAGAACCCACCATATTGTAGACAATAGGTTATCGTACAAAAGCAAGGGAATCAACAAAGAAGTAATTAATTATTGTAAATTTGCAACTTGTGATTCGATTCCAATGCTCTAATCTAGTATCAAACTGAGAAAATAAGAGGATGAATAAAAATGTATCTATGTATCAATATTGTGCCTGAAAATAAGAGATGGACTGAGTTCGGGAAGACAATGTTGCTTCCGCACTTGTCACGAGGGAGAACCGCCTATTTGCAAAAATTTGCAAATGTTTTGTGCAAAGAACGTTAAAGTTAAAAAAAGAGATCCAAAATGTTGACTCCTATTTGAAAGAAAGAATAAAGAGCATCTTCATATGTGTCCATTGTTTTTATCGTTTTTCAAAAGTTCCCGGTGCACACCTTGAATGTCCAAACCTATTTAGTCAATGTAGTCTCCCTCCGGGAGTTTGTGTTTTCACAGCAAGATATGAGTAACATTCATAAGTCTCCGAATACTCTAGTCCATGCAGTGAAGAACTATAGTGCATACCACGTTGATTTGTCTATCAAGTTATATTGGGTTGAGTAGGTTTGCTCGGGGACAAGCAAATGCCTAACTGTGGGGAAGTTGATTACACCAAAGTTAGTGTTCTTTATTCCTCATATCTAGGTTCCTTTTGAGTCATTTATGAGCATAATGATTAATACATTGTCTGCCCTATTTCGTCCCTCGAAGAATATATCTTTGTATTAGGGTGTATTAGGAGATATATGCGAATTAGGTAGCAAAAGGATACAAGTGTAGGAAGAAGAAGGCAAAAGCTAAAGATCACGGTCTGAATAAGGAAGATCACGATCTGAACAAGGATGATCACGATCGAGAAAAGAGGGCACAAAAAAGGAGTTGAGATCCCGACTCAAGTAGCAAAGATCATGCCCTCGAACTTTGACACTTCGGGCGGTGAACCTCAAAAGTGGCCAATAGGGGAGAAGTAGAGGGTCTCGTTTGTCTACTCGCGGCCCCCATCTTCTCAGCCCACGAGAAACATCGCGGAAAGATTGCGGTCGTGACTCACGTATTGCTACCGTGAAGTCAACCCGTGATCCTCCCCTTGGACGAAGAGCAAAACGGCAACAAATGAAGGTCGCGGCCTTCTCCACCAAGATCGCGACCGACAACTTTCCCAACATGGCCGCAAACTAGCCTGAATCTTGAAACTCTATAAATAGGAGTCACCTCTCTCATTGCAAAGGGAGCTAAATTGAGTGAAGAATTTCTGGTTTGTTAGATTGAAAAAAGAGAGAGAAGCTGAAGGAAGGAGAAGAAGAGAAGGAGGAGCTAGGAGGAAGAGTGTCATCTCCCCCTTAAGTTTTCTTCATTTTCTTTTATGTTTTTTCTTCCCTCCTTTATAGAGTAGTCCTCTAAGGTACTAGGGGTTAAAACCCCCAAATCCTAGATTATGTTTATAATTAGACGAATAATTTATGTTAGAGTTTATGAATCGATATGTTTGTTCTAGTGATTATATGCTTCATGTATGCTTAATTATGCTTGGGTATATTGTCGTACTCTTCCCCATTAGTCTGCAACTAAGCTGAATGCTAGGAAGGAATTTTAAAGTTAGGCTGGGTAGCGCCAAATGGCATATTAAGGGTAGATGAATAATTTTAGGATTCCTTAGTGGACGAGGCGACCGAACCCCTGCTATCTGAATGTCTTTCTAGAACGATCCTTTAGAGGCATGCAAGCGTATATGCGTTTCGTGTCTTCATCCAAGTTCTCATAGAAGACGTCGTCATATCTATAGTTATCGTTAAATAAATGTTGTTGTTTATTTACAGTGTATGATAGATTGCCAGATGTCGTGGTTAACAATAAAACGGTAAATGAATGTTGTAAGCTACTCTGTTTGTTTGAGATATAAATATCAGGGTTCCCAGTTGTTTGCTATTGAGGAAATCCTTTGCCATTTCTTCCCTCTCCATTTTTCTACATGGTATCAGAGCAAGAGTAGCAATGACTAACCTCCAAAAACCTCGCCGACTAATCCTCCCGACAGTGGACATGCAGCAGTGGTTTGCCATTTACACCTCCTCTAAACTTTGGAAGCTACAACAATGGCGCTCAACAAACTCAAGGCACTCGCCCAAGGAGTGGCCAAGGAACCAGATCTACAAATCTGGTTTTCGGTACTCCTATTGATAACACCTAAATTATACATATATTCGCCTACACTTTTACATCCTAAAATAACATAAATTGTACCAAGTTCATTCGATTTCCCGATTTTATGCTTGGTTTTGTGTTGGAGTCATGTTTCAGGGTATTCTATCCAATAAGAACGGAATAATGAGTCAATTCAACAAAAAGATGGTTAGGGTTCGAAATCTGGCGTCGGTGGAACTCGAGCCCGCGACGTCCCAGGCGAGGGCAAAGAGCCGTACCACTCCGGCCGCGTTCCCTTTTGTTATCAATATACGAAACCCATCGCGTATTATGGTGATGAATCAATGAAAGATAGCTGAAGTTAATAACTCATGTCAAATGGAAGAAGCAAGCTAGTCCAAATAAAGAACCAAGCAGCTGGAGGATGACCGACGTCAAATGAAGAAGCAAGCTGGTCCAAATAATAGAAGCAGGCTGGTCCATACGTAGGAGCAAGCAGGTCCATTATTCGGAAAGCAAGCAGCTGCATCGACGTCCTAAGCAAGCAGCTCCTCCTCCCTTGCCTTCGTCGCTGAAGCTAGTCACGTTAAGTGGGAGCAAGCTACCAGGTCAATTTAATGGACAAGCAAGCGGGAGAATTAAATGGACAAGCAAGCTCATCCAAATAATGAAGCAAGCACGTCCATTATAGCTCGTCCATTATTTGAAAGCAAGTTCGTCCATTATTTGAAAGCAAGTAGCTGCCTCGTCCATGAATGAAAGCAAGCAGCTGGCCATTATCAAAGCGGTCAAGAGACAAGCAAGCAGCTGGTCCATTTATTACAAGCAAGTAGCTGTCAAGCAAGTAACTCAAGCAAATAGCTCAATTTGTACTATAAATAGAGGGAGAGGACACTAGACAATAACACACACTACTGCTATATTTTGTTCTCCCTTTCTTGTATTTGAAGTTAGCCGAAACTCTGTCGATTTTCATTACAAACTCTTGTTACTTCTTTTCATTTCGTTAATCATATCTCGTATTTCATCCATCGTGGTTCTTATGTTTGTGTTCGTATTTGGGAATACCGTGGTATATTGCGTTATTGAGATTACCGAAGTGAGCTTCTATTCTGTGGGGTTATGATAATCATTTGTGGTGGTAGATTGGTCGGTTTCCACCGTCTTCGCCCAACGATTATTCCCCCGTCGGAAGTTTGCTAGGTGTAATCTATTAACTCAATATACATGTCGTATTCTCAACCCCTCCGTCTTCGTCGTCGTCATCATCATGGTAATGTTCTCAACCTTCATCTTTCTAAATCTCATCATGTCCCGCTAATCTTCTAGTTGTTCCGGATTTGATGAACCCTAATATGTTTTACATTGATTGAGTGGTATCTTTGATATAGACGTGTTGTTCTCGTTCTTACGATTTTTTTTCGACTTATCATGTGCAAGTATCAATAGTACGCGTCTATTGTATATTTTTTCTGATACATGTAAATGAGACTTCGAGGTAATTTTGCATGTTAGATCCCTCGTGAAAAGAAGGAATTGATCGGAGCCACCGGCGATGGGGTCACGTAGTTCCTCCGGATTAGGTTAAAAACCTTGTACGAAAATTCATAAATCTGGTTATTGCTTTGGTTTAAGATTTTTGTAAGCCACGGTTTCACTTGATTCTTAAGTCGAAAGGGTGTTAATACATGTGCGAACGGGTTAACACTAAATTGGAATTTTCATGGTCTAAGATATTAACACTCGTCTATGTTAAATTCAACTTGTCTGTAAAATGCATATTAGGGGGATTCACTTCCGGGACAACGCCTTCTCCACTTGATTTTACTTTGAAAACTACTTTATTGTATTTTTATTATTGCGTGTGTTTTTATTTCTAAACGAAAATCAACTAAAAACGATTGACTAGATAATAGGTAAAAGCTGAGTACTAGTACACGAAGTCTCTGTGGATACGACCTTGCTTCTTGCTATACTACCGTAGAACGATAGGTACCCTTGCCTATTTTTCCTGTGTTAGTTACGGGCGATCAAGTTTTTGGCGCCGTTGCCGGGGGACTAAGTTATTAGAAAAAGCTTTGAACTATTAATTTAGTCGCTTTATTTTTCTTGTTACTTGTTATATCACACTTGTTGCTTTCACGGGTTGTTCTTGTTTTTGTTCATGAAATAGTGCATGACCCGAAACCACCCACGTGGACTAGTCGACCTTGATCCCGAGATCGAGAGAACTCTTCATCAACGAAGGAGAGAGCAACAAGTGCAGCCACACACAATGGCGGAAGAACACGCCGAAGTGAACAATCGGACAATGTCTGATTATGCCCGTCCTACCTTGGACGGAACTCACTCTAGCATCCGAAGGCCCAATATCGAAGCCAACAACTTTGAAATCAAAACTGGGATGCTACAAATGATCCAAAATCGGGTGCAATTCAATGGGATGCCCGACGAAGATCCCAACACTCATATCAAGAAATTTCTGGAGCTCTGTGACACCATCAAAATCAATGGTGCATCCGTCGATGCTATTCGCCTTCGACTGTTCCCGTTCTCTCTCGACAATAGAGCACGGGAGTGGCTTGACGGTCAACCACAGAATTCCATCACAACGTGGGACGGGTTGGCTGAAAAATTCTTAGCCAAATATTTCCCACCAAGCAAGACGGCGAAGCTAAGGAACGACATCGCCGCCTACCGCCAAGAAGACTCTAAAACTCTCTACGAAAGTTGGGAGAGATTCAAGAACACCCTCAGAAGATGCCCTCATCACGGCATTCCCCATTGGCTGCAAATGCAAACGTTCTACAATGGGCTAAATCCAGAGACGAAACAATCAATTCATGCAGCAGGGGGTGGCACCATCAACAACAAAACACCTCCCCAAGTAGAGCAGCTAATCGAAGACATGGCAATGAATAGCTATGAATGGTATTCCCCCCGAAACAAGTGCCGACCACAGCCAATCAGAAGTGCCGGGCTACACCAAGTCGACCCAGTTACAGCCTTGGCCGCACAAGTTGAAAACCTCAACAAAAAGTTCGACCAGCTCACTGTATCCGGCAAGGTGTTCAAGTGCGAATGGTGTGCTGGTGACCACAACACTACCGAGTGCAAGTTGATCTCCTCAACATCTACCACCGAGCATATTGATTATATCAACAATCCTCAGAGGAGCGGAAATCCATATAGCGGTACATACAATCCAGGATGGCGAAACCATCCAAACTTCTCTTGGTCCAACCAAGGGAATCAACGAGCTCCACCCGGATTTAATCAAGCATCATCAAGCAATTCCAATCAACACCATCAACAGCTGCCACCACAAGAAAAGAAATCTAGTCTCGAAGATATGATTGGCAAGTTCATCTCCACCTCCGACTCCAAATTCCATGCTTTGGACAAATACATTTCCGTCTCCGAGGATCGATTCCAAAACCTCGAAGCGGGCCAACGACATCTTCAAGCTTCTGTGCATAATTTGGAAACACAAGTTGGGCAAATAGCCAAGCTGCTTTCTGAGAGGAATCAAGGCAGCCTGCCGAGCGACACCGAAATCAATCCGAAGCAGAAGCAACATTTGAAGGCCATCTCACTCCGGAGCGGAAAAAAGTTGCAACCGAGCAACTCCCCTCAAACCGACAAAGATACAAATCGAGAAAAAGATGCGGACACCACTCAGCCCCAAGAGCTCGTGGTGCCAGAATACAAGCCGAAAATTCCATTCCCATCACGAATCCACAAGGACCGCCTTGACGCACACTTCGGCAAATTCCTGGACCTCCTGAAGCAAATTCATGTTAACATCCCATTTGTGGAGGCCATGTTTCAAATGCCAAAGTATGCTTGCTTCCTGAAAGAAATCCTCACCAACAAGCGAAAATTGGAGGATCTGTCAACAGTGATGCTGAATGAGGAATGTTCGGCCATCCTCCAAAACAAGCTTCCGGAGAAACGAAAAGACCCAGGGAGTTTTACTATACCTTGCTTAATTGGTTCTGTGTATATTGATAAATCTTTAGCTGACCTTGGAGCAAGTATAAATGTTATGCCATATAAAATGTTTAAACGTTTAGGGCTAGGTGAACCTAATCCTACACGAATGAGCATTCAGTTGGCTGATCGTTCCATAGTGCATCCTAGGGGAATCATAGAAGATTTAATTGTTAAAATTGGCTCATTCATATTCCCAGTCGATTTTGTGATCCTAGATATTGATGAGGATGTCGATGTGTCATTAATTCTTGGTAGACCGTTTCTTGCAACTGCAAAGGCTCTAATTGATGTGAATGATGGAAAATTGATTTTGAGAGTAGGGGAAGAACAAATGACATTCAAAATTCCAGAAAGCATGAAATATGCTCGTGAAAATGATGATGCCAATTTTTGTTCGGATAAAATTGATGCTGAGACTGCTAACTTTGTTTATGAGATTCTTCATTCAGATGCTTTACAGCTTTGCCTTACTCAAGGAGAGGAAACAACGGGATCTGTCCAACAAATACAGCAAGCTGCACTATTGGATGAATCCGAAGAATTGGAGCAGGAAGAGAAGGTGGCAAAACTCCCTAAATCGGAGAAAATCAAGTCCTCCATCGAAGAACCACCAACTCTCGAACTGAAGTAGTTACCAAACCACCTCGAGTATGCTTTCCTTCGAGAGAACTCCAAGCTCCCCGTCATCATCAACGCGGCCCTAACTGAGGAGCAGAAGGGGAGATTGATCAAACTACTAAAAAGTCATGAACGAGCCTTGGCTTGGAAGATCTCCGACATTCGAGGAATCAATCCCTCATTTTGCACGCACAAAATTCTGATGGAGGATGACTATAAGCCGGTGGTCCAGCCCCAACGTCGACTCAATCCGAACATGAAGGAAGTAGTGAAAGCTGAGGTGATCAAGTTACTCGATGCTGGAGTAATTTACCCCATCTCCGACAGTTCATGGGTGAGCCCTGTCCAGGTAGTCCCGAAAAAAAGGCGGGATGACCGTCATCACCAACGAAAAGAATGAGCTCATCCCCACAAGAACAGTCACTGGTTGGAGAGTCTGCATCGACTACCGCCGCCTGAATGATGCCACCAGAAAAGATCACTTCCCACTCCCATTCATTGATCAAATGCTCGAGCGACTGGCCGACCACAATTATTGCTTCCTCGATGGGATGTCTGGCTACTTTCAGATTCCCATCTCACCAGAAGATCAAGAGAAAACCACATTCACTTGTCCGTACGGCACTTTTGCGTATCGGCGCATTCCTTTCGGATTGTGCAATGCACCAGCAACCTTTCAACGGTGTATGATTGCCATCTTTGACGAGTTGGTGGGAGATATCATGGAAGTCTTCATGGATGACTTCTCAGTATTCGGAGATTCCTTCGACAAATGCCTCCACAACCTTGAAAAAGTTCTAATCCGATGCGAAGAGACGAAAATTTCATCACAAGGCATCGAGGTTGATCGAGCCAAAATTGACGTCATCTCCAACCTTCCACCACCAATCAATGTGAAAGCAATAAGGAGTTTTCTGGGGCATGCCGGCTTCTATCGACGCTTCATCAAAGACTTCTCCAAAATTGCTCGACCATTGACAAAGCTTCTCGAGAAGGATGCTCCATTTGACTTTACGGTGGAATGCAACGACGCATTTGCGGCACTAAAGCACAAACTCACCCACGCCCCGATTATGGTGGGTCCCGACTGGAGCCTCCCGTTCGAACTCATGTGTGATGCATCTGACTACGCCGTAGGAGCTGTCCTCGGCCAAAGGTATGACAATCAAACCAATTTCCTATGCAAGTAAAACCTTAAATGATGCTCAAGAAAATTATACAATAACTGAAAAGGAATTATTAGCTGTGGTGTTTGCATTTGATAAGTTCAGATCATACCTAGTTTTATCACGATGCGTTGTTTTTACTGATCACTCTGCTTTGAAGTATTTAATGAACAAGACAGATGCTAAACCTCGTCTGATTCGATGGATTCTTCTTCTCCAAGAATTCGACATCGAAATTCGAGATAAAAAAGGCGCAGAAAATTTGGCAGCAGATCACCTTTCCCGACTGGAAAATCCAAAAGATGATGTTTCGGATGAAATCAATGAAACATTTCCGGATGAACGACTCTACACAGTAGGAAGAGTTGAACTTGACACCCCGTGGTATGCGGATTTTGCCAATTACTTGGTGGGAAAGACTCTACCAACTGGGCTCTCGTACCAACAAAAGAAGAAATTCTTTTCTAACCTTAAATCTTATTTTTGGGAAGAGCCATATATGTTTAAAGTCTGTGCAGATTGTATCATCCGTCGATGCATCCCGCAACCCGAAGCATGAAGCATAATTTCTCATTGCCACCAAGGTCCGACCGGAGGACACCACGGAGCCAACCGTACAGCGCGAAAGGTATTGGAATGTGCATTTTATTGGCCAACAATCTTCAAAGATTGTGATGCATATGTACGCACCTGTGATTCGTGTCAATGGTCAGGTAGTATTTCCCAACGTGATGAAATGCCACAAACAATGTCCATTGTTTGTGAAATATTTGATATTTGGGGAATTGACTTCATGGGACCTTTCCCGACCTCATTCGGGAACAAATACATACTCGTGGCAGTGGATTATGTATCCAAGTGGGCCGAGGCACAAGCCTTGCCAACTAATGACTCTCGAAGTGTTGGAAAGTTTTTGCAGAAACTGTTTTCCAGGTTTGGATCACCGCGAGCAATCATCAGCGACCAAGGAACCCATTTCCAAGGTCAATTCGACAAAGTAGTGGTCTCCACCGCGTACCATCCTCAAACTAGTGGTCAGGTGGAGGTCACCAACCGTGAGCTCAAAAGGATATTGGAGAAAACAGTCAATCAATCAAGAAAGGACTGGGCAACAAAGCTCGACACTGCACTATGGGCTTACCGTAAGGCATACAAAACACCAATCGGCACCTCATCATATCGGTTGGTGTATGGCAAGGCCTGTCACCTCCCTGTCGAGTTGGAACACAAAGCATATTGGGCGCTCAAATACCTCAACCTCGACGGAGATGCTACCAAGGACCATCGTCAGGCCCAAATCAATGAGCTTGACGAAATGCGCCTACAAGCCTATGAAAACGCCAAGTTATACAAGGAACGAACGAAACGACTCCACGATTCCAAGATAAAGCAAGACAAAAACTTCCACGTTGGAGATCAAGTCTTGCTATACAACTCTCGTCTTCGTTTGTTTCCTGGGAAGCTCAAGTCCAGATGGACCGGTCCTTATGTGATCACACAAGTATTTCCCTATGGCGTTGCTGAAATTTCGCATCCTGAGAGGGGAACTTTCAAAGTCAACGGTCATCGTCTGAAACCATACCTCGGTGGCAATTTCGACCCCAATGCGGAGGCACTTCATCTTCAAAAACCTTGACGAAGTACACTACAGTCCAGCTAATACGACGTTAAAGAAGCGCTATTAGGAGGCAACCCAATGCCGGTTTGCATTTTCCTTCCATTTATTTTATTTTATTTTTGAGTTTTTCAATTTCAAGAATAAAAACTTTCATGAAACATCGACCAAAGAACTCGCCAAGTGGAACCACAATCATCGAACATCATGCCACTATATCCCATAAAGGAAAATGGTAACAGTTCGAATCCTTACTCCCTATATTTTCGTCCATTGAGGACAATGTCCAATTCAAGTGTGTGGGGGGGGGGGGGGGGGTATATTCGTTCATTTTCATGTGTTTTGACAAAGAATCATTGTGATTGTTTTCAATAATCTCATCATCCATAAAAAAAAAGTTTGAAAAATCATAAAATTAAAAATAAATCAAATAAATACTAAAAAGAGTGTTTTGTTTTGAGTCACATCTTTGTCTAAAATTGGTACAAGAATAGTGCGATTTGGATGCATGTCAACCTATAATGACGACTGAGAGATTAAAACAAATGTTTCTCGTGCTACTCATTCTTTGATAGAAAGAACTATCTGAAATCTTGAAAAAGAAATTTATCATCTTTGATTGTTATTGCATAATGTTTGGGAAGCATAGCATGGGAAGCTGAGCATATAGTAAACCACGTGAGACTTGGGCATGATCGTTTCTTTCTAGTGTGTTAGATCCCTCTCTGTGCATGATGATATGCTTGATTTATACATGTTTGAGTCGTGACATCACTGACAAGGATGACGGAGGCAATAGGTTCTACCCCTACAATCAAAATGACTACCCTAAACATCATATCCCTTAGTCAAACCCCGTTGAGACGTGCCTTTTTGTTCGATGACAACCTGTTTTAAACCAATCCCTGTTCTTCAAGCCTCAATTCATTTTGAACCCTTTTTCAAGGTTCCGTGTGAATGGTTTAAACGAATGACTTTCTGCTTCATTTATTAAATACAAAAGTTGAGATAGGGAGAAACGATTTCTGTAAGTGCATTTCTCAAAAATGGAATTGTTGGCCACTCGGAAAAAAAAAAAATTAACAAAGAAAAAAAAAAAGAAAAAAAAGTGATAAGTTGGCCACCATCTTTCATGCACTTATGATAAATAGGAGTCATTCTTCAAAAGCCACATTGGCTACACTTTAAACTCCTATTAATCCTCAAAATCTTCTCCCTTGTCTATATTTTCATCTTACAAAGATAAGCAGAAAAGTCATGGTTTTCGGAAAAAAAAAAAAGAAATTTTGGAACCTTGAACTTACGACCAGATCAAAAGTACTTCCACATGTCCATACCCCTAACCCCATTTGACACCCGATCAAAGACCTACCTGACAAGTCAGTGGTGACACAACTTTGGAGACTCGAACAATAAGCTCATGGCAGAGAGATGGTAGAGAAAGAGTGATAATTACATGCTACGTGCATTTACCCTGACCCCACTGGTCGAGTGAGAGAGACTTTCAAAGTTCTAAATCGCAAGTAAGATCTATTGGCTCGATCTCTCATGCTATGTTTTGTGAACCTTATGCTCGAACAATTGATTGTGTCGAATGACTAATAAAGATAGAAGAATGTTCTTATAAATCTGAGTCAGAGTTGCCGATGTTACAGGAATATTACGATCGAATGTTGTTTGTGGTGGTTGAACGCATCCATAACTCGCTACCTATTGTACCATCTTTAGCAATCATATGAAATTCACATTTTCCCAACTCACAGTTAGAGTTCTTGTGAAATTGGTTTTGATTGAACTAACATTTTTCGTGCTTTGCTTGAGGGCAAGCAAAGGATTAAGTGTGGGGGAATTTGATAACACCTAAATTATACATATATTCGCCTACACTTTTACATCCTAAAATAACATAAATTGTACCAATTTCATTCAATTTCCCGATTTTATGCTTGGTTTTGTGTTTGAGTCATGTTTCAGGGTATTCTATCCAATAAGAACGGAATAATGAGTCAATTCAACAAAAAGATGGTTAGGGTCCAAAATCTGGCGTCGGTGGAACTCGAGCCCGCGACGTCCCAGGCGAGGGCAAAGAGCCATACCACTCCGGCCGCGTTCCCTTTTGTTATCAATATACGAAACCCATCGCGTATTATGGTGATGAATCAATGAAAGATAGCTGAAGCTAATAACTCACGTCAAATGGAAGAACCAAGCTGGTCCAAATAAAGAACCAAGCAGCTGGAGGATGACTGACGTCAAATGAAGAAGCAAGCTGGTCCAAATAATAGGAGCAGGCAGGTCCATACTAGGAGCAAGCAGGTCCATTATTCGGAAAGCAAGCAGCTGCATCGACGTCCTAAGCAAGCAGCTCCTCCTCCCCCCTTGCCTTCGTCGCTGAAGCTAGTAGCTGAAGCTAGTCACGTTAAGTGGGAGAAAGCTACCAGGTCAATTTAATGGACAAGCAAGCTGGAGAATTAAATGGACAAGCAAGCACGTCCAAATAATGAAGCAAGCACGTCCAAAGCAAGCACGTCCATAACTGAAAGCAAGCACGTCCATAACTGAAAGCAAGCACGTCCATTATAGCTCGTCCATAACTGAAAGCAAGCTCGTCCATTATTTGAAAGCAAGTAGCTGCCTCGTCCATGAATGAAAGCAAGCAGCTGGCCATTATCAAAGCGGTCGAGAGACAAGCAAGCAGCTGGTCCATTTAGCTCAAGCAAGTAGCTCAAGCAAGTAGCTCAATTTGTACTATAAATAGAGGGAGAGGACACTAGACAATAACACACACTACTGCTATATTTTGTTCTCCCTTTCTTGTATTTGAAGTTAGCCGAAACTCTGTCGATTTTCATTACAAACTCTTGTTACTTCTTTTCATTTCGTTAATCATATCTCGTATTTCATCCATCGTGGTTCTTATGTTTGTGTTCGTATTTGGGAATACCGTGGTATATTGCGTTATTTAGATTACCGAAGTGAGCTTCTATTCTGTGGGGTTATGATAATCATTTGTGGTGGTAGATTGGTCGGTTTCCACCGTCTTCGCCCAACGATTATTCCCCCGTCGGAAGTTTGCTTGGTGTAATCTATTAACTCAATATACATACCGTATTCTCAACCCCTCCGTCTTCGTCTTCGTCATCATCATGGTAATGTTCTCAACCTTCATCTTTCTAAATCTCATCATGTCCGGCTAATCTTCTAGTTGTTCCGGATTTGATGAACCCTAATATGTTTTACATTGATTGAGTGGTATCTTTGATATAGACGTGTTGTTCTCGTTCTTACGATCTTTTCTCGACTTATCATGTGCAAGTATCAATAGTACGCGTCTATTGTATATTTTGTCTAATACATGTAAATGAGACTGCGAGGTAATTTTGCATGTTAGATCCCTCATGAAAAGAAGGAATTGATCGGAGCCACCGGCGATGGGGTCACGTAGTTCCTCCGGATTAGGTTATTGCTTTGGTTTAAGATTTTTGTAAGCCACGGTTTCACTTGATTCTTAAGTCGAAAGGGTGTTAATACATGTGCGAACGGGTTAACACTAAATTGGGAATTTTCATGGTCTAAGATATTAACACTCGTCTATGTTAAATTCAACTTGTCTGTAAAATGCATATTAGTGGGATTCACTTCCGGGACAACGCCTTCTCCACTTGATTTTACTTTGAAAACTACTTTATTGTATTTTTATTATTGCGTATGTTTTTATTTCTAAACGAAAATCAACTAAAAACGATTGACTAGATAATAGGTAAAAGCTGAGTACTAGTACACGAAGTCTCTGTGGATACGGCCTTGCTTCCTACTATACTACCGTAGAACGATAGGTACCCTTGCCTATTTTTCCTGAGTTAGTTACGGGCGATCACCTATCTATATCAATCCAAATGAAAATCTTGCACAATCAATTGTACCTATTGTGCTTGATGGACCAAATTACTAGATGTGGTCTAGAGCCATGAAGGTTGTTCTTAAAACGAAGCAGAAGCTAGGTTTTATAGATGGGTCTATTCCTTCTCCAGATCTATCCCATGAATTTTTTAATGTTTGGGATGTAAACAATAAGATTGTTCTCTGTTGGATTACCAATTCCTTAGAGAAGGAGATAGCTAGAAGTGTTCAAACTCGTGAGAATGTTCAGATTCTTTGGAAAGAGGTTAGTGATCATTTTGAGCAAGTAAATTCCATCAAATTATCTAATCTAGAAGATAAATGTATGCTTATAAACATGGTACTAGGACTGTTACTCAATACTACATCCACTTGAAGGATGAGTATAGTAAGTTTAATTCCATAGTGCCATGTCACTGTTGACTCGCTAAAACACAACTCCTAACAATGTCCAAGTGTAACCAATGAAAGGGACTGCAATATAGTGGTACAAGTAATAAATATCTAATCGAATCCACGGGTCTCTAGAGTTACTATTACTCAGCTTCATTTCATTTTCTAGCAAGCCAGATTAAGATAGAAGAACTATAGCTACTCTAGCAAACTACAGTTAAAGTTAATCTAATTACAAGTTGGGAACTCACTTAGGTATGATTCCCCCTAATTGCAGTTAGACCAAGTTGTCATTCACCCAATTCAATTCAGCTGACATTTACACCACGGAAAGTTCTCAAACAGTCTGGAGTCTCAACTAAAGTGTTCCAGATCCTCTCAGTTTGAAAACTCGACATGCGACAAACCTCCACTAGCGTTAACTAAACAAGGAAATAACACACCAAACTTCCACTACTGGTTTCAATTCCCGTAGAGAGTATGATAGACCGTTAATTACACATGTTTTTACCCCTGTTCTTACACCGTTTGAGATGTGATTTCTCGTGTTTTAGGCTGATTTCACGCTAGGTTGTGCTTGTTTGTGATATTTCAGGTCCTAGTACGTGAATGGAGGCTTGGGAGCGAGTTCGGGGTCGATTGGACGAAGATCGGGCGCGAGGCAAGTCACAAAGGAGGCCACACGGGCACACCCACAACACACACGGCCGTGCAAGTGACCACTTTGGCCGTGTGAGATTGTGCGAGAGCAAACACGGCTTGCCCTGATATTCACACGGCCGAGTGAAGGAGTGGTTTGTGCGTGTTTCGCCGAGAGCAAACTCGGGCAGGATGGAAATCACACACGGCCGTGCGACCCTGGCCGTGTGGGAAGCCTGAAGATCGAACTAATTGGAACGCAGCGTTTTGACTCACACAGGCAACTGGGTATGCCACACGGCCGTGTGGCCCTGCCCGTGTGAGTCAGGAATTCCTGGTTTTAACCCAATTTCGGGCTGCAAGAGAGGGAATCAGACCTTTTGAGAAAAAACAGAGCCCTAGAGAGAGAAAGTACGAAGAACACATCCTAGAAGCTATCTTGGAGTTGGGTTTCATAAAATCAAGCTTGGAGATCGTCATAGGAGTGGAAATCATCATCCCAGAGCAGATTCTTCCCATAAGTATGAGTATGACTGCTTTGTATCTTGTTTTCCTCTCTCTCTCTATGGAGTAGAACCCCTCTCTCACTTGGGGATGAAGAACCCTAGTTCTATGTGTTAGGGATTGATTGTAATGACTTGGGATGATACTACTGTTTGATTTGAATTGAATGACACATGTTTATTGAGTCAATTGAAGTCTGATCAACTTTTCCTGATTCCTGCTGCAATCTGAGATAGATAGAATCTGATTAGGTTGCTAGAGTCTCATCATTCGGTAGTAGGAGATTGGCTATACGAGAGTTAGCCAGTTTACTGCTTTGTACTGGAATCTAATTCCAGTAGTGGAGTTCTGTTCTTACTGCTTCAGCTTTCTATCCCGGTGAAGACTAGTGGTGTGCCGGGTAGTTAGACTGAGAGGGCTTGGTCAGCTTAAGAGATTCCAAGTTACTGTCGGATCTTCCGCAGTCTAATCAACAGTAAATCAACCCAGGGTAATTGCAATTGAACCTAACTAAGGAGCTAGGGGGACTCATTCCCGAGTGACTCTTACCTGCTTGAGAAAACCGTATCAATTCCTGCTTTCTTTCTGCTTTTGCTTTTAAACAACAATCACTTACTTTAGTTGGCTAGATAATAGATAATCACTGAGTAAGCAGTAGATCTAGACCCCGGGTTGATAATATAACTTGCCACTTTACTGCATTCCCGGTCTGCGATTACACTTGGTCGCAGATTGGTGTTGTGTTTTGGCGTGTCAAGTTTTTGGCGCCGTTGCCGGGGAACCCTCTAGGTTATTGGGGAAACGTGAGAATTTGTTACTCTAGCTTTTTATTTATTGCATTTTATCTCTTCCACCTGTGTGCCTTCACAGGTTGTTTCTGCTGATTGTGTACAGGTAGTGCATGACCCGTAGCAGTCGGGAGATCTACTACCACTAGTCCAGGAGCTTGTACGAACCTGCAAAAACTTCAAGCGGGCTCTAAAGGCGCGACTGGCTGCGGAGGAGGCGCTATCACAGCTGCAGTTAGAAGAAGAGGAGGAAGAGATGGCTGATCCAGAGAACCATGATGTGATCCCTGAGGAGCAGACCATGGGATCCTACTGGACCGCTAGAGCTGCAGACATGAGGTCACCCATTCAACATCCTCATGTCCCAGCCAACAATTTTGAGGTGAACACCTCAGTAATCACCATGCTGCGCGGTTCAGTGGTGTTCCGTGGTAAGGAGGGGGAGTGCCCCCGATCACATATCAGGCCATTCCTCAAGCTCATTGATGGAATCAAGATCAATGGGGTACCCGCAGATGCCATCCAGCTGAGGTACTTCCCATTCACCCTGGAGGGGCAGGCCAAGGAGTGGCTAGACACTCGACCTCCAGGCTCAATCACCACGTTCGCCAACCTGGCGGACAAGTTCCTTACCCGCTACCATCCTCCGTCGAAGACGGCGGACTTGCAGAAGTAGATCACCCACTTCACCCAGGTTGAAGATGAGACCATCCGAGACGCCTGGGAGAGATACAACAGCCTCTTCCTGAGGTGTCCCAATCATGGTTTCAATGATGCGTTCAAGGTGGGCACCTTCTATCACGCCCTCTTCCCGGAGGACAAGCAGCTGATTGATTCGGTTTGTGGCGGGAACATGCTGACCAAAACACCGCCACAGCTGAATCAACTCTTTAAGGAGATGGCGGAGAACGGGTACGATTGGGGCACTGCTAGGAGATCGAGACGAGCACCAGGACGGGGTGTGCATGCTGTGGGCACCCAGTCATCTGATTTGGTGCAGGTGGTATCGAAGCTGGTTTCAGCTATCGATCGTTCTGGTTTGATTGCAGGGACCGGACTGCAGCAGGCGATGCTTTGCCAGTGGTGTGAGAGCACCCATCATACAGTGGAGGACTGCCAGGCGATGAAGGAATCGACAACACCCCAGGAGCAGGTGAACTTCATCAACAATGTTAGGCGCAATGACCCCTACAGCAACACTTACAACGAGGGGTGGCGCCAGCATCCCAACTTCTCCTGGGGTGGGGCAAATTCCAGACCACCAGTCCCCCAGGGACCACCGAGCTTCCAGAGGCCACCATATCAGCCCAGACAGGGGCAATTCCAGCAGCAGCAGTCTCTCTACCAGCCCATGCAGGGGCATGCTGCTCCATCATAGCCGCGACCTTTCCAGCAGCTAGGTGCAGCCCCTGTCGCCCCAGTGCAGAATGATCAGATGGCTGAACTGCGGGAATTGGTGGGTTCTCTTGCCAGTTCTAGTGCTAAAAAATTTAACACTATCGAGCAGTTTATGGAAAAGGCATCGGGTAAATTCCTGGCTCTTGAAGCTGGCCAGAGGAACACACAGGCTGTCTTGCAGGATATCCAAACCCAGCTGGGGAGTGTGGCTCAAGCAGTGGCACAAAGGGCTCCTGGTACCTTGCCCGGTCAGACCATTCCTCACCCTCAGAACCCGAATGAGCACTACAATGCCATCATGACCAGGAGTGGCAAGATGACTGTTGATCCACCTGCTCGGGCACAAGAGAGAGAGAGGCCCCTGCCTCGGCATCTGCAGCAGCTGAAGAAGAAGCAGAGAAGGAGGTTGAGGTGCCTGCACCTAAACCGCAGCCAGTAGTGAAGGAGTATATCCCTAAACTCCCCTTCCCTACTCGGTTGCACAAAGACAGGCTGGAGGCTGAGTTCGAGAACTTCATGGCCATGCTTAGGAAGCTGAATGTCCAAGTACCCTTCCTGGAGGCACTTTCTCAAATGCCTAAGTATGCGAAGTTCCTGAAGGATCTTCTCTCAAAGAAGCAGAAGCTGAGCGAGCTGGCCACTGTGGAGCTCAGCGAGGAGTGCTTGGCCATTCTGCAGATCAAGCTTCCGCAGAAGCAGAAGGACCCAGGTAGTTTTAGTATCCCGTGCTCTATAGATAATTTGCATGTAGAGAGGTCCTTGGCAGATTTAGGTGCTAGTATAAATGTTATGCCATATAAACTGCTTAAGAAACTAGGCCTAGGTGAACCCCGTGCTACTAGCACGAGTCTGTCGTGTATCCTTCTGTGTTGCCTATTTTGCAGGATCCGCCTCCCATACCTTCGCCGCCACTCCCGTCTACTCCGTCATCGAAGGAACAAATCAGGGAGGAGTGGCGGCCGAAACAGCAGGCAGTAAAGCCTGCTCGAAAGAAGGCCGGAGACCACTATGAGCTGGTCCCGCCCCCACCTTGGCCATCCGAGTATTCACTCGCTTGCATCCTGCCGGATGGCCAAGTTGAGTTGGCAAATGCAGGTGGCCACATTCGTCGTGTGAATGGCCACCATTTGAAGCTGTACCTCAAGAGCGAGGTGGATCCGCTCTTGAAGGCACCTGCTCCTTCACCTCACTGAGCATCCACCGACTGGCGTCCAGCTAAAAGACGGCAAAGAAGCGCTTGTGGGGAGGCAACCCCACCTAGGTTTGCATTTTCTTACCTTTTTCTTTTTGATTTTTTGTGTTTTTTGAATCTTGAGGGGTTGTTCACGAGTTGTATGTCGTTATGGAGTGAAAACAGGTCATTTTCGGAGTTCTGGCAGCTCACATGGCCAGCCCTGAATGTCACACGGCCGTGTGGAAAATAATTTTGGCCGTGTGAGCTCTCGCAGAATTCCACACGGCCAGATGAGATGTTGGCACGGCCGTGTGGAAATTTGCCCTGGCTGTGTTTGCTCTCGCATATTTTGGCACGGCCAAATGAGCACTCGGCACGGCCGAGTGAAGATTCCTCGGCCAGCAAGTGTCGGCCGACACGGGCAAAAGTGCTCGTGACACGGTCGTGCGAGTCAGGCCGTGTGGCTGAGACTCGGCCTATAAATTCGGCCGAAACGGCCGAGTCATCAGAAAATTTCAAAATCCTAGCCAGAATCCTCTGAACCTCGCCGGAAAACCGTGACAAAACCACACTTTTCGATTTTTTTGGCCATTTTTTGTCATTTTTCCACCAAACCAACAACGAACCCACCCTTCCTACACCAAAAGCGGCCTATCCCTCCATTTTGAGTAGATTTGGATGAATTTCCGGCGAGACTCCGGCGAGGCTCCGACGAGCACTTTCGGGCACTTTCGGGCACTTTTTCGGCTTTTCGTTGCTTCCATCGCCTCCCCCTCCTCATCCCCTACACCTCTACTTGAGTCTCCAGGTTTGATTTTGCCCTTAACTATGTTAATTGTGGAGAATTGGGTGTTAGGGTGCACGTTTAGAGAACCTCATTGAATCTTGTGATTTTTGTGCAATTGATTGAGGGGAATGCATGGAGTGTGTTTGAATTGTGTTGGGAAAAGTCCCTCTTGCTTGTTTGAGCCCTTGTGTGCAAGAATTGTGCCAATTTCATGCTTACCATAATAGTGCACACAAGGTGTTCGATGAAATGCCTATTTTCGTACCATTTTGTGTGGGTCGGTTGGGGCCCTTAATGATGTGCTTTGAGGGTGTATTTGGTATGGATGTGAACCTTGAGTTGCCTACTTGTTCATGGATGTGCACCCCTACTCAGATTATGCTTTATTTATCGAGTTTTTGACCCTCGAACTATGGATGAAACCATGGTTAGGCTTTTTTCTGTTCTTAAGTGTGGGGGTGTGATTAACATTTTCCTTGGCTCTTTTGGTTCCACTTTGGGCTGTTCTTTTGCAGGACCATGTCGAAGCCCAACCTCCGGCATCAATATGTTCAAGATTTGAGAAGGGCGCCCCACCGGGATCGTTTTCAGAACGTCCTGGCCTGCAAGTTTGGGCAGCATCATTACTGGTCCAAGCGCGAGTTGGAGAAGCTGAACTGCTACGAGCACCTCTCCCCCGTTGTCACCAACCGCTACTGGCGCCGCCTACTCAGCATCCGCGCGAAGGTTTACCATGAGCTCGTGCTTGAGTTCTACACTACCTTCAAGCACGCAGCCACGGACGATTGGAAGGACGAAGCTGCCGTCTAGTTCCGACTCGGCGGTGAACCACGATCCATGAGCTACGACGAGCTGGCGGACGCCCTCGGCCTCAACCTGGTCAATGACATGACCTTCATCACCGAGATCGCTGAGCCAGCAGGGGTGGACTTCGGGAGGCTGTACTTCAGCCTCGCTCGGCCATGTCAGCTTCCCTTCAAGGCGGGGAAGACGAAGGCCAGCACATTGCAGCTAGAAAACCGTCTCCTCCATCACATGCTGGCCAAGTCTTACACCCCAGCCTCAGACAGTGCCAGCGCCATCACCAAGAGATCCCTGTACTTCATCCAGTCCATGCGCCAGAGGGATCATCCCCTACACTTGGGCTCGGTGGTGGTGAGGACCTTCGAGAAGAGTGCTTTTGAGCTGAAGAAACTCCATTGCACTCCCCTCATCACCTGCTTGGCAGAGTACTTCCAGATATCCCTGCAGGGGTGCACAGAGCAGGGAGAGACCACTCCCTTTGGCCGGTTTACGATCAACAAAATGCAACTGCTTCGGGAAGAGCGAGGTGTCATGTGGATCGAGGGGTTTCCTCAACCTCCGATCCCAGAGGAGGTCCAGCTGGAGGTTCCAGAGGGTGCAGCTGATGAGGAGGTCCAGCCCGTGGACGTGGATGACACTGCTGCCGCCCGCCCCACCACCTTCGAGTACGGGGGTGGCAGTTCCAGCTTGCCTGGCCAGGACTACTTCACCTCCCAGTTCGAGCAGCTGCGTCTCCAAAACCAGCAGATCCTCGACCATCAGATGCAGTTCCAGCAGCAGTACGTGACCCACCAGGCCGAGTACCACCAGAGGATGGCTGTTTATGATGAGAGATTGGACCAGATCCAGACCCAGCATGGAGTGAGTCTCGCACACATCGAGCGAGAGAGGCGCCGTTCACGGCGCATGCAGGAGGTCCAGCAGCATTTACTCCGGCTGCAACCGGGCGAGCAGCCTGTTTGGAGGACTCCCTGGGAGGACTCTCCACTTCCACCTCCCCCAGCGGATGGTGATGATGGTGCTGATGGTGGTGACGCCTTCATGAACGACATCGACTTTGGTGATCTCGGCGACGAGTAGGCTGTACTCGTTGCCCATCTCAGTGTGTTTTGTTTTTCGTTTTAGACTTGTGTGTGTTTGCTCCATGTGTGAGGAGCTTGAACTTAGTGTCGTTTGTTTTTGTTTTTGTTTTTTTTTCTTTTGTGGATTGTTTTTGCTGTAGCCGTCTGGGCTAACACTTATCCCTAACACAACGTGTGCTAGTGTGTTCTTGGTGTTCGATTCGTGCAGAACTGTCCATCTTCCCGTTTGTTCCACGCTGACTGGTTCACTTCCAGTCCCCCGCAGCATTTCAATCCGGTAACATCGTTCCCCTTCTCTATCCCTCTGCTCCATTGAGGGCAATGTCGTGCTTAAGTATGGGGGGGGTGCTTTGTATCGGTTGGAATGTATATATGTGTGCTTGGAGCCTAGTCCACTGTCCAAATCTCGAGATTTGAGGGCTCCAAGTACTGCTGTTTGATCATATTGGCACTGTGTTTTGATTGATGAATTGAATGGGTTTCGGATTGATGCATGACAGCTTGATTGTGACTAGGACAACCTATGATGAGGACTAAGACGTGCAGTAGAGTTGTGTAGGGGTTCAGTTTTTCAACTGTTTGCTTACCAACTGTGACTTGGATTGATTACTTGTCCTTGACAGTCTCTTATGCATCTACTTCAGGGTATCAGAATGTGAGATAGAGCATATAGGTAGCCATGTGAGATTTGAGCCTGCTCGTTTCTTTCTTGTGCGGTAGATCCCTCTTCCATGATGTGTAGCATTCACGTTGTCACTAGCTAAGATGATGGGGGCATAGGATTAGCCCACGACCAAATTTGATTGTCCTGATGTGTCATATCCCCTAGTCAGCCCTTTTGAGCTGTGTGTTATCCTTTCTTTTGGTCTGAAATGAGAAAAATCACCCTTTTGCATCTTTTAGAAGGTTCCACAGAGTGGTTTTTACATATTCTCTACTGTTTCTGCTAAATTTGATGTGAGTGTTGGAGGTAGTGCTTAAAAGTTGGGCTGTGCATGTGTTTGAAATATGTGCAGAAGTGGTGGCTCTCTTAAGAAATGAAAAGAAAATGAAAGAAAAACAAAGAAAACTTGAAAGCAAAGAGAGCCACTACCAAAAATCTGAATAATGCCTAGTAAGTAGTGTTTCTTAGCAGTCTGGCTTGGAAATGCTGACATTTATACCTCTTTCGCTCTTGTGCTCTTGAGATATTGAGTAATGCAGAATAGCAGAAAGGAAATACCGGTTTGTTTGACTGTGATTGTTTGGGTTTGGAAATGTGGAACCTTGTGCTATGAATACTTCCACCACCTAAAAGGCCTTTTCCCCATGTCCAATACCCTAGCCAGTCATTTGAACCTGTGTCTAAGACCTCCTGATTAGTTAGTGGTGACACTCCATATGTGAACTCTAGCATTTAGAGGCTGCCATCATGGTGAAGAGATGTTAGGGATTGAGAGAAATAACATGCGCATTTTTCGCATCAAATTGTCCTGACCCCACTGGTCGAGAGTGAGTGATTCGTTTTTCATATTCTATATACTCTTGTACCCCGGTGAGGACCTAGATTGCTCGGTCTCTATTCTGATGTCTTGAGTTGGATGCATGAGTTGACTGTTTTGAGTAAGTGGTTGAGTCAAGTCTAGGTTGGTTGGTGAACAGAAGGGAGACTCTTCCTTTACTTGATTTTGCTGCACTCGAATGTCCTTTGTGGTGGTTGTCCAGGTTGCTGTTGAAGTTGGTCATGTATTGATGTTTGAAAACCAGTACGATTCACGTGTTCTGTGCCTTTATGACTTGTCCCCAATGTTGGTTGATTGAAATATGTGAGCTTACCTTGTGTCTGACTTGGTTTGCTTGGGGACAAGCAAACGGTTAAGTGTGGGGGAGTTTGATAGACTGTTAATTACACATGTTTTTACCCCTGTTCTTACACCGTTTGAGTGTGATTTCTCGTGTTTTAGGCCGATTTCACACTAGGTTGTGCTTGTTTGTGATATTTCAGGTCCTAGTACGTGAATGGAGGCTTGGGAGCGAGTTCGGGATCGATTGGACGAAGATCGGGCGCGAGGCAAGTCACAAAGGAGGCCACACGGGCACACCCACAACACACACGGCCGTGCAAGTGACCACTTTGGCCGTGTGAGATTGTGCGAGAGCAAACACGGCTTGCCCTGATATTCACACGGCCATGTGAAGGAGTGGTTTGGCCATGCGTGTTTCGCCGAGAGCAAACACGCGCAGGATGGAAATCACACACGGCCGTGCGACCCTGACCGTGTGGGAAGACTGAAGATCGAACTAATTGGAACGCAGCGTTTTGACTCACACGGGCAACTGGGTATGCCACACGACCGTGTGGCCCTGCCCGTGTGAGTCGGGAATTCCTGGTTTTAACCCAATTTCGGGCTGCAAGAAAGGGAATCAGACTTTTTGAGCAAAAACAGAGCCCTAGAGAGAGAAAGTACGAAGAACACATCCTAGAAGCTATCTTGGAGCTGGGTTTCATCATCAAGCTTGGAGATCGTCATAAGAGTGGAAATCATCATCCCAGAGTAGATTCTTCCCATAAGTATGAGTATGACTGCTTTGTATCTTGTTTTCCTCTCTCTCTCTATGGAGTAGAACCCCTCTCTCACTTGGGGATGAAGAACCCTAGTTCTATGTGTTAGGGATTGATTGTAATGACTTGGGATGATACTACTGTTTGATTTGAATCGAATGATGCATGTTTATTGAGTCAATTGAAGTCTGATCAACTTTTCCTGATTCCTGCTGCAATCTGAGATAGATAGAATCTGATTAGGTTGCTAGAGTCTCATCATTCGGTAGTAGGAGATTGGCTATACGAGATTTAGCCAGTTTACTGCTTTGTACTGGAATCTAATTCCAGTAGTGGAGTTTTGTTCTTACTGCTTCAGCTTTCTATCCCGGTGAAGACTAGTCATCTGCCGGATAGTTAGACTGAGTGGGCTTGGTCAGCTTAAGAGATTCCAAGCTACTGTCGGATCTTCCACAGTCTAATCAACAGTAAATCAACCCAGGGTAATTGCAATTGAACCTAACTAAGGAGCTAGGGGGACTCATTCCCGAGTGACTCTTACCTGCTTGAGAAAACCGTATCAATTCCTGCTTTCTTTCTGCTTTTGCTTTTAAACAACAATCACTTACTTTAGTTGGCTAGATAATAGATAATCACTGAGTAAGCAGTAGATCTAGACCCCGGGTTGATAATATAACTTGCCACTTTACTGCATTCCCGGTCTGCGATTACACTTGGTCGCAGACTGGTGTTGTGTTTTGGCGTGTCAGAGTAATGAATCGATTCCTAGACTAAAGTAATCATTCCACTACTTCCAATTCAAGATGCTCTATCAACCTATGAAGAGACTATCGTTCTAGGTCAAAGCAGGAATCACAAGAATTTGATCAAGACTCAAGTAATTCTGAATCAATGCTCAACTGAATATAAAACATCAATCAATCATGAATTCGAGTTCATTTAACTATTCCTATCATACTAATCTAGGGTTCCTCAAAACCTAAGTGAAGGGAAGTTACTAGATAGAGAAGAGAGTGAATGCATAAATTTGATCTAGATCTTTAATCTTCATCTCCAAGCTTTTTTCCTGAGCTTCAATGGAGAATAAATCCTCCAAGATAGCTAAAATAATGTCCCCAAGGTGCTCTATCTCTCTAAGAGTTTGTCTCTTGGGTGTTTGGCATCCAAAACCCAGCTCTCCCTCTTCAAAATCTGCAAAAATGCAGTTATACATAACTCAGACGCCAAGCTATGGCCCCAAGTTACGACTATAACCTTTGGGGTTCAGGTCGTAACCTCTAGAATACATTTTTCTTCCCGTGGCCCGAGTTACAGGCAAAGTTACGCCCGAGCCATAACTTGGAAGGCTCACCCGTAATTTGGATAGACTATAGTCTTTCGATCCTTTCTCCCTCATCCAAACTTTAAATCAGTCGACGTTTGATCCCAGACGCTCGTAGTCTCGTCTTATTTATTTTCAATCTTAGATTACATGATTCTTTGTTCTTAAAATCAGGTAGAAATCCATTCGTGTTCAAGTCATGCCCGAGTTTCTTCCCCGAATCACCAATTTATCTCCAATTCATTTGAAACTTGTGCCTATGCTTCACTTTACATGCTAGGACCTAAAATTTGACAAGGTAACACAACCTAGCATAAAATGGACCAAAGAAGTAATAATGAAGGATTAAACGATCAAGAAATGACGGGAAAAACATGTGCAAATTCAGTGTTATCAAATTCCCCCACACTTAACCGTTTGCTTGTCCCCATGTAAACCTGAATCAAACCAATGGAGCTCTCCAGACCTTTCTGGAAACATGAAACCCCGATAATTGATATAGGACTTCCTAGGTCATTTATCAACTTACGAGGTCAACGAGTTTTCTAAGATGTCCCCTATTTCCCTCGATACGAGTACAAGACTCACGTCAGGAACATGCGAAGTAGTGGACTTATGACAGATAATTTATGGATGAAGAGACTACTCACAACACACAACCTTGGAATCTTCGTATCGGGTGCCCTTTACCTTCATTTCATTCTTTGCAACCATGATTTGTGTCAAAATGCACACATTTTATGCTAGGTTGGTTTTCACCCAACAGGGTTTGGTTTTAGGCTAGGTTTTGCTATGTTTCAGATCCTAACAGGTAAATCAACCTCGGGAACGAAAGTTGGACGCAGTTCAAGCTGGAAGCCAACAGTTCACGATGGACCAGACCGTGAAGAAGCCTCCCAGAGTGTGAAGTGCCATGGTTCCAAAGGGTTTTGCGCACCACACTGGACCTCAACTGGATCACGGTCGCTGGACTGTGAAATCCGACCTGGACCGTGAAGTGCATAAGTAAAACGGTGCACTTTTGCTCGAAATCACGGTCCCCAGCCAATGTTCACTGTCGTGAACTGTGACCATGAAATGCTTTCGATTTGGGTATATAGAAGGATTTGAGCTAAAAGAAGAGGGAGAGAGCCTAGTGAGAGAACTTCATCTTGTTCAAGACTTCTAGAGAGAGAAAGTGACGAGCTAGGAAGAGGAAGGAGGTTTGGGTTTCATCCAAGCTCAAGGTTTTGGGAATTTCCACCTCCAAGGTTGATCTCTACATAAAAGGAAGAAAGAATTCATCTCAAGGTGGTTTTTTCTTCTCTCCTTTGTGTATTACTTCTACCTAGCATGGAGTAGTCCTTTATTTCACTTGGGTGTTTATGAACCCTAGCTAGAAACATGTGAAAGTTTTTATGAATTGAATGATTTGTGTATGGTTGTGTTTAAATACAAGTATTGAGGTATTTTCATGGATGTTGTGTTGTGTTTTCCATTTCCAACTACTTTGCCAATTTGACCTAGGTAGAGGGAAACCCCCTCCTTGTAAGAGGCTTTCAAAAGCTGGATTTCCTTGGCCTTACTGAGCCACCTACCTAGGGAAAACTAGGGCACGCCTCTTACTATGTTCGAGCACCTTGTGTTGGTTGGGTTTTAGCCGTCTGGACTTAGGTTTGAGGGTGAAGCCTTGGCAACCCTTAGACGATTGGTTAGGAGAGTTACGTAGGTAGCTTGACTTGTTATCCCTTGGTCATTTGGTCAAGAGAGTCATCTAGGTAGCTTGGCTTTTATTCCTTTAGCCAATTGATCAAGAGAGTGAACCCGATTCACTTGTTGCGATTCTCTACGGTTAGCAACCACCTTTACCATGCACTTTTCTTCGGTTTAACTTGATTTTATAGCTACCTAGGGGGAAGAACACCTGGGTTAAGCCCTTTCCAATTAGTGTTCACACCAATTACTTTTCCAATCCCTTTAGTTTTAATCTTACTTTCAACCAAAAACCACTTGCTCGATAATGTTTCAAACAATCGAAGTAGGGGTACATGGCCGGCCCGAGTTTGACTTTTAAAATATACTTGCCCTATATTGCACCCAATTAAGGTTTATACTTGGGCCTTGATTGCGATTTTTATTGTGTTATTCGGGACGAGTCAAGTTTTTGGCGTTGTTGGTGGGGAAGTTTCGGTGCATTATTTTGAAAAGATTGTTTGGTGTTAATCTAGCTTTTACTTTGTGTATTGTGTGTGTGAATCTTGCTTATGTTAGACGAGCTTTGTTTCTTTGAAGTGTGTGCAGGAGGGTGTATGACCCGTAGTAATCCGACAATGTTAGCGCCTCTAGACGAGAATCTCAACCGCACTCTCCAATTCCTGGCTCGTGCAAGGGAGCTGGCAGAGGCAAGAAGAAGGATAGACGAAAAGGGAAAACCACAAGTTGGTCCCAAAGTGGAAGTTATAGTTGAGAATATTTTGATTCCGAAGAGGAAGGAAGTGAAGCCGATATGGCGGCTAATCAAAATGCTCAAGCGAGAGTTGAGGAGCAACGGAGGACCATGGGCTACTACATTGCTCCACGCGCGGTGGATGTTCAACCTAACATTTTGCATCCACCCGTGGTCTCCAATAGTTTCGAGATCAAGCCCGGCCTGGTCACAATGATCCAAATCAATGCACAATTCCATGGCTTCAAAATGAGTCACCAAAGGAGCATATTCAATGGTTCATCGAGCTTGCACGAAGTTTGAAGATCAATGAGGTACCCGAAGAGGCTTTGAAGTTGAGGCTATTCCCTTACTCTCTTGTGGAGAATGCGCTCCGGTGGCTCAACAATCGACCACCACTCTCGATCACCAATTCGGGCTTAATTGTTCACTTTTTAACCTCGTTTTCCTTAGTCGTTTGAGGCATTTGTGCTCCGGGAGGTTTGGTTTTATGCTTGTTTTTGCCTCGTTTTAGTGTGTTTCACACTTTAGTAGCTGGAACCAACCACAGAGTCGAAAGTTGGACGAAAAGGCGCAAAATCGGGTCAAAGGATGGAGGCAGCAACAGATAACGGTGGGAGAAGTGTGTTCACGGTCAGGAAGACCGTTAACTGGAGCCGCAAACCGTGAATCGGTAGGTGTCCAGAGCAAATTTGGGCCTCGCTAGACTCAATTCAGTTCACGATGATAAGACCATGAACCAACGCCAAAGACAGTGAACTGATTTAATGAAGTAGCGCATTTTGGCCCGAGATCATTGGTCCCCGCCTTGAGTTCACGGCCGTGAACTAGGACCGTGATTTGAGCCCGACCTAGATATAAAAGGAGGCTTGAGCTAAAAGAAAGCGGTAGAGGAGAAGTTGAGTGAGAAAACCTTATTCTTAAACATTCTAGAGAGAGAAAGTGACGAGCAAGAAGAGAGAATAAGCTAGGGTTTCATTCCAAGGCAAGGATTTGGGAAAATCTTCCCCAAAGGAAGATCTCTTCTTCACAAGGAAGGATCCAAGCATCTCTATGATGTGTTTTCTACTTTCTCCTTGTGTTTTCCCCTCTCCTATCATGGACCGGTTTCCTTTTTTCACTTGGTTGTTTGTGAACCCAAACTTCTACCATGTGATTGACTGTTTGGAATGATTGTCTACGCGTGTGTGTGTTTTAACACGAATTTGGAGGTATTTCCATGGAAGATTGTGTTGTGTGTTTGCCTATCAATCTATTTGCTATTCTAACCTAGGTAGAGAGAAAAACCTCTTTTGTTAAAGAGGCTTGTAAAGCTGAGTTTTCTTAGCAAATCATGTCTCCTACATAGGTTAATGTAGGGCATCCCTCCTTGTTTGTGTTGGCACCTAGGTTGATCGTTTTTGGCCGTCCGAATTCTAATTCGAGAGTGAAGGTTTGGTAGTCCTTAGTCAATTGGGCCAAGAGAGCTACCTTGGTAGCTTTATCTGAATTCCTAGGCTAGACCCCGAGAGAGTGATGCTCCATCACTAGCTACACTTCCCTTACGTTTCTCAATCACCTCTGCCATACATTTTCAGTCATTCCGCCAAGTCATGGTAGCGAGTTTCGGTCATAAATTCGGAATTTTGGTTCTGTTGAAAGAACTCTTGTTTCTGAAATATCCATATTTCTGGGTAGACCATTTCTTGCCACCGCCAAGGCACTTATTGATGTGCATGATGGTAAACTGATCCTGCGTGGTGGGAATGAACATGCTACTTTTTCTGTGACTGAATTCGATCACTGTGCTATGATTGCTGTCACGCCTGTACATGCCATTTCTGATCAGGTACACGAGCCTGTCGTGTATCCTTCTGCACCTCTTATTTTGCAGGACCCTCCTATCATTCCTTCGCCGCCACTCCATCCAGTCTCGCCTCCGAACAAAAAGATCAAGGAGGGGTGGCGCCCGAAGCAGCAGGTTGCTAAGCCTGCACGGAAGAAGGGTGGAGACCACTATGAGCTGGTCCCACCTCCTGCACCACGACCACCCTGGCCGTCCGGGTACTCACTCGCCTACATCTTGCCGGATGGCCAGGTCGAGCTGACCGATGATGGTGGTCGCATCCATCGGGTGCATGGCCACAACCTGAAGCTGTACCTCAAGAGCGACGTGGATCCGCTCTTGGAGGCACCTGTCCCAGAACCTCCCTGAGTATCCACCATGGGCGTCCAGCTAAAAGACGGTAAAGAAGCGCTTGTGGGGAGGCAACCCCACCACGGTTTGACTTTCTTTCTTGTGTTTTGAGTTGGATTGTAAACCGGTCTGGTTTTGGTTTGTTTTCTTTTGTTTTGGATGATGTATTATTGGGCTGACCATTGGACCTAACATATTGTGTTTGAGCTCTTTGGTCTCCTTTAGCTGTGCTTGTCTTGACTGGTCCTCTCTCCAGTCCGCTTCACTCCGACTGGTCCGCTTCCAGTCTCCTGCAGTCCGTGCATACCGGTAACATCGTTCCCCTTTTCCTTCCCTCTTCTCCATTGAGGGCAATGTCGATCTTAAGTGTGGGGGGGATGTTTATCTTTTGACTGCATTAGATCTGTTTGTGTGCTTGGAGCCTAGTCCACTGTCCAAATTTTTTAATTTGAGGGCTCCAAGTACGTATTCCTTGCAATTGCCTGCTCAGTATGCTTTGAATTGACAGTCTTTATAGTAATATGCAACCTAGGGAGGTAGTGTAGCACTATGGAGGATGTTGATGCATTTAAGAAGTCTAATTTCTTCTTCATATTGTGTTGGTTGATTGAGTGAATTAGTGATCTTAGGACCCTTGAATTGTGTGGTGTTGTGGACTCCTACCTGTCATGGAATCTTGTATCATGTTTTGAAAATAACAGGTGCTCGGAAATGTGCTTTGAAATAACGTCTCCCGTGCGAATAGGGAGAAAGTGTGTAAGGGGAGACGGAAATTCGTTCCCAATTTCCACCTACTACCTCCAGCCCCCTTGCATGTCTTTCACCCGCACGAGGCTTGAGACATCCGCTCCTGGCATGGCCGGTAAGAGCCGGGCTCCCGCAAAACCTCTTCTAGGTGGGAGCCCCCATTTTCTGAAAAGCAGGTTGGGACCCTTAAAAAAAATAATAATTATAAAAAATAACAGAAAACAAGCAAAACAGAAAGGAAAGGGGTTCCAACCATCTTTAAGAAGAAAATAGAGCACCTTGAAAAATGTGAGTCCATGATCCTTTGTTTTTGAGAATCTCTTCATCCACGATTCATTTGTCCTCTCTTCACTATTTGCCATGATGCCGACTCGATACTAGTGCTCTCGTCGAGGAATCTATGAGATGACTTGTGCGTCGGTTGACCTCGTAAGCTGCTAGATGATCTAGGAAATCCTCTACCTATGATCGGGGCTGTTGGTTGCTATATAGGTCTGGATAGTTGCATTGGTTTGAGTTAGGTTTGCTTGGGGACAAGCAAACGGTTAAGTGTGGGGGAGTTTGATAGACCGATAATTACACTTATTTTCACCCCTATTCTTGAGCCGTTTGAGAGGTTGACTCTCGGGTTTTAAGCCGATTTCACGCGAGGTTGTGTGTTTATGTCATATTTCAGGACCCGACATTGGAATCGAGGCGAAGGAACGAGATTCGAGTCGAAAGGAGCAAGTGAGGCTTGAAGCGGGCTAGAGGAAGAAAATACCCGGCCATGACCAAAAATACCCGGCCGGGTATTATTCTGAGGAGACCGGGGATTTTCCATTTTGGCGTCTGAGAAACAGGGAGGGTCCCGGTCTGGAAGGCAGAAATCCCCGACCAGGGATTATTGGATGAGACCGGGTATTTTTCCCCTGGCCAAAACGCGCGTTTCAACTATACCCGGTCGAGACCAAAAATACCCGACCGGGTATCGCGATAGGCAGCTGTTTTAAGGGAAAAGAAGGCTGAAAATCAAAGGATTCGAGTTTTAGAGAGACCTAGCGATTCCTAGAGAGAGAAAGCGACGAGAAAGAGTTCCCAAGTGCCCTAGCTTGATCTTCATCACCATTGGAGGCCAACTTGAGCTTGGAGAAGTGCCGATCAACGTCCAGGAGCAGGAATCCATGCTTCACAGTATGAATTCCGCGTCTGATTCTGCTTTTGCTTCTTTCTCCATGGAGTAGTTCTCCCATTCATCTGGGTATGGAGAACCCTAGATTTGTATGTTAGGTTTGATTGTATGAACCCAAGTACTGATTCTATGATTTGATTATATTCAATTGAGGTTTGAATGATTGAATGACTTGAATCCTGATCAAATTCCTGTTGTTTCTGCTTTAACTTAGAATGAGAATATCTGCCTAGGTTGATAGAGCATCCTTGATTGAAGGTAGGGAGTTGGTGACTTTAGTCGAGGAGCCAACTCACTATTCTGTATCGGATTCACTTCGGTAGTGGAGGTTTTGTTCGTTAGGGCCTCAATCTGTTTACTCCGGTGGAGGTTAGTCGCCCGCTGGAGATTCAGATTGTGAGGGTCTGAAGACCTTTAGTCGAGACTTCAGGCTGTTTAAGAACCTTCCGCAGTATAACTATCATAGAAACTGAACTTGGTAATTGCAATCCGGCTTAACTGCAGTCTAGGGGGAACCATATCCGGGTGACCTCTCTTAACCTGAATACAACTGTTTACTTGCTTTGCTTGTTTGTTAGTTTAGACCTGCACTAAAGTTTCATTGCTAGATAACAAGAATTCACTGAGTAGTCATCAAATCTAGGACTTGGGTTGACATTTAAACCCAAACCGCTATACTACGCTTTAGGAAGTGGTTTCACTTGGCCAATTCCTGGAGTGACAGTAGAAGTGAGTCAAGTTTTTGGCGCCGTTGCCGGGGACGGCTAGGTTGATGAAGAAAAGTGATTTCTGTTAATTTAGCTTTTCTTTTCGCTTTGTTTGCTTTGTCCCACTTGTGCCTTCACGGGTTTGCTTGCTTGAGTGTGTGCAGGTAGTGCATGACCCGTAGCCAGTCGGGAGTTTACTTCCGTTGAATTCAAAGATTGACCGCACCTGTTGCCAACTCAAGAGACAACAGCAAGATAGACTGGCTACGGAAGAGCGCATAGACGGCCATTTGAGCAGCAATTCTGAGGAAGAGTATAGGATGGACGGAGACTACAATCCACACCAGGGGAATCCTCAGCAGGCTCCCCCGGTGAATCAGGTCCTGGGGAACAACCCCATACCCCAGGATCATGGGGTTCATCATCCACCGCCGCCGGGTCCCACCTTGGAGTACTACTACACCCCGCGGATTGATGACATCCGCCTGGTCATCCTCTACCCGCCTATTCCAGCAAATAACTTCGAGATCAAGCCATGCTGGATTCAGCTCATTACATCCTCTATCGAGTTCCATGGCTTGAAGGATGAGGAGGCCAGGGTGCATCTTTCCCGTTTTCTGCAGCTGACGAACGGGTTCAAGCTAAATGGTGTCCCTGATGATGCAATCCGCCTTCACCTTTTCCCCCATTCTCTGGCGGGGAATGCTAAGAGGTGGTTGGAGACCCAGCCCCCATTGTCCATAACCTCTTGGGACGATCTGGCTGACAAATTCGTGCACAGGTACTATCCGACATCGAAGACTACAGAGATCCAGCGGGAGATCACTCACTTCCGCCAAGAGCCAGATGAGTCACTTCGTGATGCATGGGAGCGGTACATGGGATATTTCTGGCAGTGTCCCCATCATGGCTTTAGTGATGCATTCACAGTAGGGAACTTCTACAGTGCTCTCTCTCCAGACAGCCAGAGGGTGATTGAGTCTCTATGCCCAGGAGGGGATATTCTTACTAAGACTCCACCCGAGCTGAACCAGATGATCAATACCTTGGCTGCCAGAGATCATTCTTGGGGGCAGAGCAGCAGAGGCAGACATTCCCGGGACCGTGGTGTGCACGCCATGGAGACCAGATCCGGGCTCGAGCAGCAGGTAGCTGAGTTAGTGCAAACATTGAAGCAGCCCAACAGTCTTATTCCGGGCAGAGGCTTGGCTACACCTCCAGTAGCTCAATGTCAGTGGTGTGAGAGCTCGAATCACTTAGTGGAAGACTGCCAGGCTATGAGGGAGTCTACTACTCCCCAAGAGCAGTTGGACTTCATCGCCAATGCTCGGCGCCTCGACCCGTACAGCAATACATATAATGAGGGGTGGCGCTAGCATCCCAACTTCTCTTGGGGCAGCAATACCACTAAGCCACCTGGTTTCCCAGCACCAGCTGGTGGCTTCCAGCGGAGGCAGCCTTTCCAGGCTAGACAGGGGCCAGCCATACCAGCAGCCCTACCAGCCTAGGCAGGGGCAACCATTGCAGCAGCCCCAGCGTCAGTTTGCCGAACCAGCAGCAGCTCCTGTCCCAGATGAACCAAGGTGCCATCTTGCAAGATCTGCAGCACCAGGTGGGTATCTTGGCCCGCCAAAACACTACTAGGGCACTGGGGACTCTGCCTGCCACCACTATTCCGAATCCTCGTGATCCTCACCAGCATCAGTAGCTGGATTCCATTTTTACCATGAGCGGTAAGACCATATCTGCTGATCCCGTCCCGGCCAGGCAGGAGGAACCACTACCGTTTGTGGAGGCACTGTCGAAGATGCCCAAGTACGCGAAGTTCATGAAAGATCTCCTCACCAACAAGAAGAAACTTGGGGATCTTTCGACAGTGATGCTGAGCGAGGAGTGTTCTGCCATCCTGCAGAACAAGCTGCCCGAAAAGCGCAAGGATCCAGGGAGTTTTACTATCCCTCTTACTATTGGCAGCATGCATGTAGGCAAGTCCTTGGCGGACATAGGCGCTAGCATAAATGTCATGCCTTATAAATTATTTAAGAAGCTAGGCCTAGGTGAACTTAGAACTACTAGGATGAGCATTTAGTTAGCTGATCGTTCTATCGTGCATCCTAGGGGTATCATTGAGGATCTGCTTGTTAAAGTAGGTGCATTCACATATCCTGTTGATTTTGTTATTCTTGATATACATGAGGATGTGGATGTGCCTTTGATTCTGGGTAGACCATTTCTTGCCACCGACAAGGCACTTATTGATGTGCATGATGGTAAACTGATCCTGCGTGCTAGGAATGAACAGGCTACTTTTTCTGTGACTGAATTCGATCACTGTGCTATGATTGCTGTCACGCCTGTACATGCCATTTCTGATCAGGTACACGAGCCTGTCGTGTATCCTTCTGCACCTCTTATTTTGTAGGACCCTCCTATCATTCCTTCGCCGCCACTCCATCCAGTCTTGCCTCCGAACAAAAAGATCAAGGAGGGGTGGCGGCCGAAGCAGTAGGTTGCTAAGCCTGCACCACGACCACCCTGGCCGTCCGGGTACTCACTCGCCTGCATCTTGCCGGATGGCCAGGTCGAGCTGACCGATGATGGTGGTCGCATCCGTCGGGTGCATGGCCACAACCTGAAGCTGTACCTCAAGAGCGACGTGGATCCGCTCTTGGAGGCACTTGTCCCTGCACCTCCCTGAGTATCCACCATGGGCGTCCAGCTAAAAGACGGTAAAGAAGCGCTTGTGGGGAGGCAACCCCACCACGGTTTGACTTTCTTTCTTGTGTTTTGAGTGGGATTGTAAACCGATCTGGTTTTGGTTTGTTTTCTTTTGTTTTGGATGATGTATTATTGGGCTGACCATTGGACCTAACATATTGTGTTTGAGCTCTTTGGTCTCCTTTAGCTGTGCTTGTCTTGACTGGTCCTCTCTCCAGTCCACTTCACTCCGACTGGTCCGCTTCCAGTCTCTTGCAGTCCGTGCATACCGGTAACATCGTTCCCCTTTTCCTTCCCTCTTCTCCATTGAGGGCAATGTCGATCTTAAGTGTGGGGGGGGGGATGTTTATCTTTTGACTGCACTAGATCTGTTTGTGTGCTTGGAGCCTAGTCCACTGTCCAAATTTTTTAATTTGAGGGCTCCAAGTACGTATTCCTTGCAATTGCCTGCTCAGTATGCTTTGAATTGACAGTCTTTATAGTAATATGCAACCTAGGGAGGTAGTGTAGCATTATGCAGGATGTTGATGCATTTAAGAAGTCTCATTTCTTCTTCATATTGTGTTGGTTGATTGAGTGAATTAGTGATCTTAGGACACTTGAATTGTGTGGTGTTGTGGACTCTCTACCTGTCATGGACTCTTGTATCATGTTTTGAAAATAACAGGTGCTCGGAAATGTGCTTTGAAATAACGTCTCCCGTGCGAATAGGGAGAAAGTGTGTAAGGGGAGACGGGAATTCGTTCCCAATTTCCACCTACTACCTCCAGCCCCCTTTAATGTCTTTCCCCCGCACGAGGCTCGAGGCATCCGCTCCTGGCATGGCCGGTAAGAGCCGGGCTCCCGCAAAACCTCTGCTAGGTGGGAGCCCCCATTTTCTGAAAAGCAGGTTGGGAGCCTTAAAAAAAATAAAAAAATCATAACAGAAAACAAGCAAAACAGAAAGGAAAGGGGTTCCAACCATCTTTAAGAAGAAAATAGAGCACCTTGAAAAATGTGAGTCCATGATCCTTTGTTTTTGAGAATCTCTTCATCCAACATTCATTTGTCCTCTGTTCACTATTTGCCATGATGCCGACTCGATACTAGTGCTCTCGCCGAGGAAGCTATGAGATGACTTGTGCGTCGGTTGACCTTGTAAGCTGCTAAATGATCTAGGAAATCCTCTACCTATGATCGGGGCTGTTGGTTGCTATAGAGGTCTGGAGAGTTGCATTGGTTTGAGTTAGGTTGGCTTGGGGACAAGCAAACGGTTAAGTGTGGGGGAGTTTGATAGACCGATAATTACACGTATTTTCACCGCTATTCTTGAGCCGTTTGAGAGGTTGACTCTCGGGTTTTAAGCCGATTTCACGCGAGGTTGTGTGTTTATGTCATATTTCAGGACCGGCGTTGGAATCGAGGCGAAGGAACGAGATTCGGGTCGAAAGGAGCAAGTGAGGCTTGAAGCGGGCTGGAGGAAGAAAATACCCGGCCTTGACCAAAAATACCCGGCCGGGTATTATTCTGAGGAGACCGGGGATTTTCCATTTTGGCGTCTGAGAAACAGGGAGGGTCCCGGTCTGGAAGGCAGAAATCCCCGACCAGGGATTATTGGATGAGACCGGGTATTTTTCCCCTGGCCAAAACGCGCGTTTCAACTATACCCGGTCGAGACCCAAAATACCCGACCGGGTATTTCGACCGGGTATCGCGACAGGCAGCTGTTTTAAGGGAAAAGAAGGCTGAAAATCAAAGGATTCGAGTTTTAGAGAGACATAGCGATTCCTAGAGAGAGAAAGCGACGAGAAAGAGTTCCCAAGTGCCCTAGCTTGATCTTCATCACCATTGGAGGCCAGCTTGAGCTTGGAGAAGTGCCGATCAACGTCCAGGAGCAGGAATCCATGCTTCACAGTATGAATTCCGCGTCTGATTCTGCTTTTGCTTCTTTCTCCATGGAGTAGTTCTCCCATTCATCTGGGTATGGAGAACCCTAGATTTGTATGTTAGGTTCTATTGTATGAACCCAAGTACTGATTCTATGATTTGATTATATTCAATTGAGGTTTGAATGATTGAATGACTTGAATCCTGATCAAATTCCTGTTGTTTCTGCTTTAACCTAGAATGAGAATATCTGCCTAGGTTGATAGAGCATCCTTGATTGAAGGTAGGGAGTTGGTGACTTTAGTCGAGGAGCCAACTCACTATTCTGTACCGGATTCACTTCGGTAGTGGAGGTTTTGTTCGTTAGGGCCTCAATCTGTTTACTCCGGTGGAGGTTAGTCGCCCGCTGGAGATTCAGATTGAGAGGGTCTGAAGACCTTTAGTCGAGACTTCAGGCTGTTTAAGAACCTTCCGCAGCATAACTATCATAGAAACTGAACTTGGTAATTGCAATCCGGCTTAACTGCAGTCTAGGGGGAACCATATCCGGGTGACCTCTCTTAACCTGAATACAACCGTTTACTTGCTTTGCTTGTTTGTTAGTTTAGACCTGCACTAAAGTTTCATTGCTAGATAACAAGAATTCACTGAGTAGTCATCAAATCTAGGACTTGGGTTGACATTTAAACCCAAACCGCTATACTACGCTTTAGGAAGTGGTTTCACTTGGCCAATTCCTGGAGTGACGGTAGAAGTGAGTCAAGTTTTTGGCGCCGTTGCCGGGGACGGCTAGGTTGATGAAGAAAAGTGATTTCTGTTAATTTAGCTTTTCTTTTCGCTTTGTTTGCTTTGTCCCACTTGTGCCTTCACGGGTTTGCTTGCTTGAGTGTGTGCAGGTAGTGCATGAACCGTAGTCAGTCGGGAGGTTTACTTCCGTTGAATCCAGAGATTGACCGCACCTATTGCCAACTCAGGAGACAACAGCGAGCTAGACTGGCTACGGAAGAGCGCATAGACGGCCATTTGAGCTACGATTCTGAGGAAGAGTACGAGATGGACGGAGACTACAATCCACACCAGGGGAATCCTCAGCAGGTTCCCCCGGTGAATCAGGTCTTGGGGAACAACCCCATACCCCAGGCAGATGGGGTTCATCATCATCAACCGCCGCCGGGTCCCACCTTGGAGTACTACTACACTCCACGGATTGCTGACATCCGCCCCGTCATCCTTTACCTGTCTATTCCAGCGAACAACTTCAAGATCAAGCCATGCTGGATTCAACTCATTACATCACCTATCCAGTTCCATGGCTTAAAGGATGAGGAGGCAAGGGTGCATCTTTCTTGTTTTTTGCAGCTGACGAACGGGTTCATGTTGAACGGTGTCCCTAATGATGCAATCCGCCTTCACCTCTTCCCCCATTCTTTGGCGGGGAATGCTAAGAGGTAGTTGGAGACCCAGCCCCCATTGTCCATCACCTTTTGGGACGATCTGGCCGACAAATTCGTGCACATGTACTACCCAGCATCGAAGACCACAGAGATCCAGCGGGAGATCACTCACTTCTGCCAAGAGCCAGACGAGTCACTTCGTGATGCATGGGAGCGGTACATGGGATATTTATGGCAGTGTCCCCATCATGGCTTCAGTGATGCATTCACAGTGGGGAACTTCTACAGTGCCCCCTCTCCGGACAGCCAGAGGGTGATTGAGTCTCTATGCCTAGGAGGAGATATTCTTACCAAGACTCCACCCGAACTGAACCAGATGATCAGTACCTTGGCTGCTAGAGATCATTCCTGGGGCAGAGCAGCAGAGGCAGAAATTCCTGGGAGGCCAGGTCCGGGCTTGAGCAGCAGGTAGCCGACTTAGTGCAGACATTGAAGCAACCCAACAGTCTTATTCCGGGCAGAGGTTTGGCTACACCTCCAGTAGCTCAATGTCAGTGGTGTGAGAGCTCAAATCATCTAATGGAAGACTGCCAGGCTATGAGGGAGTCTTCTACTCCCCAAGAGCAGTTGGACTTCATCGCCAATTCTCGGCGCCTCGACCCGTACAGCAATACCTATAATGAGGGCTGGCGCCAGCATCCAAATTTCTCTTGGAATAGCAACACCACTAAACCACCTGGTTTCCCAGCACCAGCTGGTGGTTTTCTGCAGAGGCAGCCTTCCCTGGCTCGACAGGGGCCAGCCCCACAGCAGCAGCCCTACCAGCCTAGGCAGGGGCAGCCATTCCAGCAGCCCCAGCGTCAGTATGCCGAGCCAGCAGCTCCGGCTCCAGATAATCAGATGACGGAGCTGAAAAACATTCTAGCGTCATTCATGACTACCACTCAGGCAACTGTCACGAGGTTGGACCAGAGCATAACCTCACTGGAGGCAGGTCAGAGGAACCAAGGGGCCATTTTGTAAGATTTGCAAAACCAGATGGGTAGCATGGCTTGCCAAAACATTACCAGGGCACCGGGGACTCTGTCTGCCACCACTATTCTGAATCCTCGTGAGCCTCACCAGCACCAGCAGCTAGATGCCATCACTACCAGGAGTGGCAAGACCACATCTGCTGCTCCTGCCCAGCCCAGTCACGATGAGCCACTACCAACTTCAACACTTCCAGCTGATAATGCATAAGTAGGGGGAGACAAAGAAGTACCTGCTCCCAAGCCACAGCCAGTGGTTAAGGAGCATGTACCCCAGCTTCCCTTCCCCACTCGCCTACATAAAGACAGGCTGGAGACTGAGTTTGCCAAATTCATAGCAATGTTGAAGCAGGTCAACATCAGCATGCCGTTCGTGGAGGCACTGTCAAAGATGCCCAAGTACGCCAAGTTCATGAAGGACCTCCTAACCAACAAGAAGAAACTTGGGGATCTTTCGACAGTGATGCTGAGCGAGGAGTGTTCTGCTATCTTGCAGAATAAGCTGCCCGAAAAGCGCAAAGACCCAGGGAGTTTCACTATCCCTCTTAATATTGGTAGCATGCATTAGTGAAGTCCTTGGCGGACCTAGGCGCTAGCATAAATGTCATGCCATACAATCTGTTTAAAAAGCTAGACCTAGGTGAACTTAGCCCTGCTAGGATGAGCATTCAGTTAGCTGATCGCTCTATTGTGCATCCTAGGGGTATCATAGAGGATCTGCTTGTTAAAGTAGGCGCATTCACGTATCCTGTTGATTTTGTTGTTCTGTATATAAATGAGGATGTGGATGTGCCTTTGATTCTGGGTAGACCATTTCTTGCCACCGCCAAGGCACTTATTGATGTGCATAGTGAAAAAATGATCTTGCGTGCTGGGAATGAACATGCTACTTTTTCTGTGGCTGACCCTGATCATTGTGATATGCCTGCTGTCAAACCTATGCATGCTATTTCTCACCTGGTACAACGAGTCCTTGGTTGGGAATGGTGTGAGTCCCTTTATCCATGAACTGACTGTCTTACTTCTACTTCTTCTCATGATCCTGGCATGAGTCTAGTACTCGCATTGAGAGAGATAGGGAACGTCTTAGAAGACCAGTTGACCTCGTAAGCTGCTATATGATCTAGGAAATCCTCTATCGACGATCGGGGTTGTATATTGCTATAGAGGTCTGGATAGATGCATTGGTTTGAGTTAGGTTTGCTTGGGGACAAGCAAACGGTTAAGTGTGGGGGAATTTGATGACTCGATATTTGCGCATTTTTTCCCTTTGTTTCTTGATCGTTTGAGCTTTAATTATCGCGTCTTTGGCCTATTTTACGCTAGGTTGAGTTCCTTTGTCACATTTTAGGTCCTAGCACATAAAATGAAGCATAGGCGCAAGTTTCAAGTCAATCAGAGATCAATTGTCGATTAGGGAGAAGAAACTCGGGCATGACCTGAAGAAGAATGGATTTATAACTCACTTTATGGACAAAGAATCATGCAAGCTTATTATGAAAAGAAAGAGGACGAGACTACCAGCATCTGGGATCAAAAGGGGAACAGGTTCGGCAGTAAAACACGGGCGCGCCTAAATCAAAACACGGCCGTGCCCATATTTAGGCACGACCGTGTTTTGGCTGACGCGCGCGGGGGTGTTTTTAACACGGGGCAAAACACGGGAGGACAAAAGCAAAACACGACCATGTCCTCGACCGTGTTTTTCCGAGAATCGGGTTTTTTAAGCAGATTGAAGCCAAAGGAAAGGGGGAGCTGGGTTTTGGATCCAAAACACCCAAGGGACGAACCAAAGAGAGAGAGGGCGATTTGAGGGCATTCTTGGAGTGGAATTGGAGGATTTCTTTGCCTTGGAAGCTCGAGGAACAAGCCCGGACTTGAAGACTAATCATCTGAAGATTCTTACTGCAGTCTCTCTCTTCTCTATGGAGTAACTTCCCTTCACTTAGGGTTTGAGGAACCCTAGCTATGTTTGTTTGATTGGATGATTGTATGAGTACTCTTACTTGATAATCTTGAGTTCATATTCAATCTATGCAGTTTTCATGATTCAGTTCTACTTTAGTCGAGATTATTGATTCTTCTTTGATCCTATGAGAGCGAATACCTGATTAGGTCAATAGAGCACCATAGATTGATATTATTGGACCGATTGCTTTAGTCGAGGGTTGATTCACTGCTTTGTATCGATTGAGAACCTCTTTTGATAGAGGGAGTCTAGTTCAGAAAGTCTTGATCGGTTGTTCTAGAGAAGGATACGTCCCTCTAGGCAATTGACTCAAAAGGGCATTGTTCCTTTAGTCGAGACTCAAGGTCTAGTCCAGGATTCTCCGCATTGTGAATGAAAGTGAAACATGTTAGAGATCATCAATCATTAATCTGGCTAGTGGCTAGGGGGAATCATACCTAAGTGAGTTCCCAACCTGTAATTAGATTAACTTTAACTGTAGTTTGCTAGAGTAGTTTTAGTTGTTCTATCTTAATCTGGTTTGCTAGATAATGAACTAAAGCTGTGTAATAGTAACTCTAGAGACCCGTGGATTCGATATTTATTACTTGAGCCACTATACTGCAGTCCCTTTCATTGGTACACTTGGCAATTGTTAGGAGTTGTGTCATAGCGAGTCACATGCACTCCTAATCTTCGTTGATCTCGTTTGACCTCTGATTCAGGTGTCGTTTGATCCCAGATGCTCGTAGTCTTGTCCTCTTTCCTTTCATGATTATTTGTCAATAAAATGAGGTATAAATCCATTCTTCCTCAAGTCCTTCCCGAGTTTCTCACCCCTAGTCGCCAATTGATCTCCTATTTACTTGAAACTTGCGCCTAGGCTTCACTTTACATGCTAGGGCCTGAAATGTGACAAAGGAACACAACCTAGCGTATAATAGTCCAAGAAATCAAAAAATCAAGCCAAAATGATAAAGAAACAAGGGTGCAAACATGTGAAAATACGAAGTTTTCACGCAATCATCCCAACTTTGCTTGGTCTTCCCAAAGAAATCCAAGACCCACCGGTTTCCAAGGACCAACAGGGAATTATCAATGAAGGCCTCCTTCCATTCAACAAAGGCCACAATTTTAAGACTCGAACTTCCAACAACCATTCTAAGTGCAAGGTGGTCAAGGGTTCCAACAACAACAACCCGACAAGTTTACAAAGCTTGAAGATCTAGTCACCACCTTTGTGAGTACAAGTTCTCAAAAGTTTGAGACGATTGAGCAATTCATGGATTTAGAAAATACCAAGTTTTCATCTGTTTAGGCGGGTCTAAGAAGTCACCAAACAAGTCTCCAAAACTTGGAGGCCCAAATCGGCAATCTTGCCAGGATCCTCACCGAGAGACCAAGGGGAGATCTACCCTCCCAAACTATTGTCAACCCTAAAGATCAAAATTTCGGGTTGAATGCTATTCAGTTGAGAAGCGGGAAGGGGACTCCGGAAGTTGTTGCTAAGGAAGTAATCGAAGAAGAGAAGGCCCCTCCAACTGCCGATGATCAAGAAGGCTCGAAAGGGGAGGAAGAAACGACTAAGAAGGCACAAGCCTACTCTTCATTTCCCAATGAGGGTTCCTAAGGATGGATTGGATGCGAAGTGTGGGAAGTTCATGGATATGCTGAAGAAACTAAACCTTACCATGCCCTTCTTGGAGGCAATGGCTTGTATGTTGGGGTATGCAAAGTACCTAAAAGGGCTTCTCACAAAGAAGCACAAGCTTGAAGACCTCTCAACCGTCACTTTGGGCGAGGGGTGCTAACCGATCATCCAAAACAAATTGCCTCAAAAGAAACTGAACCCAGGTAGTTTTACTATCCCTCTCTACATTGGAACTCATCATATAGAAAACTCCTTGGCGGACTTAGCAGCAAGCATAAATGTAATGCCTTACAAGATTTTTAGAAACTTGAATCTAGGAGAACTAAAGACTACTAGGCTGAGTGTCACATTGGTCGATTGCTCCGTCATTAGTCCTAGGGGTATTGTGGAAGACAAGCTAGCAAGAGTTGGCTAATTCTTCTATCCGACGGACTATGTGATCTTTGATATTAGCGAGGACTTGGATATGCCACTCATACTTGGACGTCCTTTCCTTGCCACCCCGAAGGCACCGATTGATGTGAATGATGGTACTTTGATATTGAGGGACAGAGAGGAGAGAATTAACTTTTTGATGGATGATGTTAAGGAAGTGGACTCGAATGGTGTGGTTGCAAGTGCTGGTAAGCCATTCAAGGCAAAAGCCACTAGTGTTTTTGTCCCGTTTGATGACGTGATACAGGAAACCAAGGCTGGTACTTGATGAACCCCTAGATGAGGTTTATTGATCAGAATAGCACAGCTAAGGAATCTAAGAGTTCCCTCGAGCAAGAACTCCACAAACAGGGTACGGTTTGAATGGGTGTAGGTGGAAGTTTCGTGCAATTCTCACGAAGGGAGAAAGGCTCGTAAACTATAGGTAGAAGCTTGGCCACGAACAGCGTGATTAGCTGAACCATACAAGCACTCAAGCTGCGTAGAAATCCTTCTAAGCAACTCTCAAACTCATGAAGCAATAAGCTTTGTGAACCAAACTCAAGTTTGTATTCAATTCTATGAAATCTGAAAATTACAATGAATCAAAGCTACTTAAATAGACCTAGCCAATCCTACTACTCTTAGAGAAGTCCTAAACAAATGACAATTGGAAAAGGAAATCAAAACCCACAATGAAAGGAATTAAACACAAAACAACAAAGGAATCCTAATCCGCAAAGGACTCAGATTGTTGGGCTGCAAGACAGTTTTGGTCAGTCTTCATACAATCTTGCAGGCTTTCGTTTGAAGACTTCAAGGTAATGTTTCGATCAACCAACTCCACGTCGTTGTAGCAAATCACTTGTACTTTTATGTTGTACAAAGCTCCAGCCTCGACTCTCCTCCATGTGCTTCGAATAATCCTCCAAAGTAGGGTACTCAAACTGGTTCTGACACTTAGCCAATTTTTGGCAGAATTCCTGTTTCGAAATAGCTTTTTGAGACGCTTTAACCATGACCCTCCTGCCTTGTTCTTGAGCTCCAAAATACTCTATCTTGTAGAGAAACCCAGCAGCTTCAAAACAAGACTTCCTTTGTGATAGACCATTAATTACACATGTTTTTACCCCTATTCTTTAGCCGTTTGAGACAATGATTCTCGTGTTTTAAGCCGATTTCACGCTAGGTTGTGCGTTTATCTCATATTTCAGGGCTTAGCGTGGGCATCGACGCTAAGGAACGAGTTTTGGATCAAAAGGAGCATGTGAAGTTTGAAGTGTGCTGGAGAACAAAAATACCCAGCCATGATCAGAAATACTTGGCCGGGTATTATTTGGCGATGACCGGGGATCTGAAGCTTTGGGCGTCTTTGAGAAACAGAAGGGGGCCCGGGCAGGAGGCAAAAATCACCGGTCGGGGATTCTTGGCCATGACCGGGGATTTTCCCCTGTTACCCGACGGTGCGTTTTGCATGTTACACCCCGCTCTTCCCAAAAGTCAAAATATCTATTATATCCTTCGGTCAAGTTCCACAGTAATGTCAAGGAGGATTTAAAATGTGAACTATCGGTTCAAGCGGTGTCGAATTTCGACATAAAATGAGGAAGTTACGGACATTGACCGAGTTTCGGATTAAACACTCGTAGTTATGTTATTCCCAAAATAACCCGGGCAGTTAAATCCTAAGCCCCTACCCCAACCCTACTCGGCTTCACGTGGACCTAAGAGAGAGAGAGGGAGCAGCCACTACTCCGCTCGGCCAAAGCTAACTAACAAGTCCGATTCAGACCCACCAAATTCCGCCGTCGCCATCCTCAGCTTTCAATCCGAAATTGAGACCGAACAGAGTTCTTGAAAGACTGTAGTTGGCAGCCGCTCCAATCCTCTCGCTGGTCTTCAAACCCACCGTCGCCCTGCCTTGTCCCCATCCCACGAGCGAGAAGAAGAAGAAGAGGAGGTGGAAGGGAACGCCTTGCTAAATCTAGGTTTATGAACTTCCGGACTGCCGAGAAACAGGATTCTTTTGCCAATCTGCTGAGGAGCCATGGATTCTCCGGTACCCAAATCGCCAAATGCATCAAGCGGTGCCCTGGTGTACTCGGGATGGATCCCGAGAGAATAGTTGGTCCCAAACTCGACTTCCTTCGTTCCATTGGGATTTCGGAGGCCGAGCTGGTGGAAGGAACAGCAACCGGAAGGAATGGTATTGGATGCGCATCGTTTAGAAGGAGATGGAGATTCCGACAGAGCAAATGCTGCCGACGTTTCAACAGGTGGTCGGGGATTTCAGGTCGATCGAAATTGAGGCTTGAGGTGTCGATGGAGGGCTGATCAAGGGCGTCGACAGTTTTCCCTTTCCACTACGAGAAAGCAATCAAGCTTGTCTCGTTTTTTTATTGCCATCCCACCAAGCAAGCTGGTCCTTGGCAAAGTAACCGACTTGGCATCGGTGGACATTGGACGGTTGTGGAACTTCAATGGGAAAGGAGAATTTCCGACTTGGAAAAATGATCCAATCCTCCCAATTCGACGGTTTCATCCCTATGTGGAACCATGCTAGTTGTATCCTCAAGAAGGCCAAGCAAATTAAATCAGTTGATGATGTTGAAGGTGTCTAGTCGCTTCGCTGGGATATATGATTATGGTGGTTGTGATTATGCTTTAATGTTATTTATATGACGACTTTGTCCTCTTTCATGGGGATGGGAAGTTGAAACCCATGATGATCATAGATTAGTAATGAATGATTCTACAACTTAATTGACTATGGAGAGTGGAGCAGATGAAAGCCACAAGTGGGCGGCTTGTATGGTGCATATGGGTAGTGATATTTAGTTTGCATGGCCATGAAGGGATGAGTAGTTTGGGTGGCTACGTAAACAAGCTAAAGATATGTGACCAAATGGTGGCGACTGAGCCGGTAGAATCCAGAAGTGGTAGTCTCATGGTTAGTTCAAGCCGCTCGACATAAATGCCGAGTGAGTGTAAAGGGGGTAAATTCTACGCCTTACGTATTCTTTTAAGTATTATGATTTTAAGTATTTTTGCGAATTGGTTACCGTTGTTTGATTATGTGTAGGATTGATTATTCGTGTCTTGCTTGAGCTATGATTTGAGGTGATTTTGTGCTATTTGAGTTGGTTTTGTGCTATTTACCTTAAAGCGTTATGTTATAAGTTATCGTTAAAGTTAAGAATCAAGTTCTTTTTCAAGAAGGTGAGGTCGTTTTAAGTGTTTTTAGTCGCTAGCGCCAGTCCGTTGCCACTTGAGATTTTCAGACATAGCAGCGATTATGCTCTTGAGATATTTAAGATGAGCAGCAGTTATGCTCTTGAAAATCGTGGTGAAGAGCCACCACGATAAGTTTAAGATGTTAGGGGGATGAATCCTTACGACTTCCCTAACTAAGTTTAAATTTAAGGAAAGCCTGGATGGCTTCTCATACGTATGAGTTGGGCAACCGGACTAGCTAGTGAGGGATCCCAGTGTCGGTCAAGTATTTAAGTCAAGCTTTGAGATTTAAGAGTGGAGTAACAATAACTCCAATACAGTTTTAAGAGTTAAGCTTTTTAATAGTGGAAGTACAAAACAACTTTCACTCAGTTAAGTAAAGTGATCAAGTATTAATAAGTTGTTAAACGTAAGGGCGTAGACTGACCCCATCCCACTCACCAGTTTGACGAGTTAGAGAAGGAGCTAGAGGAGTAGTTAGTGAGAAGCAAGTTCGAGAGCAGCCAGCTAGAGAAGGGCAGTGTAAGCGAAACGGAGGATGCCTAGTTAAGATTTTCGGTATAGCAGCAACGACATAGACTACCGGGTTATTTACATTTTATGATTATGAGTATAAACTTGAGATCAGATAGAGATTTTAAAGTTTGAGTTTAATTTGCCCACGTGTTAGGGCTTTCCTCTGAGCTACAAGTGTGTGTTTTCAGTATTTTATTTATGAAAATTTTTCCCGCTGCAATTTAAGATTTGAGTATTTCAATTATCAAGGTCATTTTAGTAAAAGTAGTACCCGGCCGGGTTAGGTTGTTTCATTGCACATACCCGGTCGCCACCCAAAATACCCGACTGGGTATTTGGGCCGGGGATCGTGACAGACAGCTTCTTAAGGGAAAAGAAGTAAAAATCAAGGTTTCCGAGTTTTAGAGAGACATAGCGATTCCTAGAGAGAGAGAGCGACGAACTAGAGTTCCCAAGTGCCCTAGCTTGATATTCATCACCATTGGAGCTCGGCTCACACTTGGAGAAGTGCCGATTGACGACCAGGAGCAGAAACCCATCCTTCACAGTATGGTTCCCGCATCTGAACTTGCTTTTGCTTCTCTCTCCATGGAGTAACTACCTCATTCATCTGGTTATGGAGAACCCTAGATTTGTATGTTAGGTCTGATTGTATGAACCCAAGTACAGATTCTATGATTTGATTATATTCAATTGAGGTTTGAATGATTGAATTGCATGAATCCTGATCAAATTCTTGTTGTTTCTGCTTTAACCTAGAAAGAGAATATCTGCCTAGGTTGATAGAGCACCCTTAATTGAAGGTAGTGAATTAGCAACTTTAGTCGAGGAGCCAATTCACTATTCTGTACCGAATTTACTTCGGTAATGGAGGTTTGGTTCGTTAGGGCCTCAATCTGTTTACTCCGGTGGAGGTTAGTTGACTGTTGGGGACCTTTAGTCGAGACTTCAGACTGCTTAAGAACCTCCCTCAGTATAACTATCATTAAAACTGAACTTGGTAAATTACAATCCGGCTTAACTGCAGTCTAGGGGGAACCATATATGGGTGACCTCTCTCGACTTGAAAACAACCATTTAATTGCTTGCATGTTTTCTTGTTTGAACCAGCACTAAAGTTTCACTGCTTAATAATAAGAATTCGCTGAGTAGTCATCACATCTAGGACCCGGGTTGACATTAAAACCCAAACCCGCTATACTACACTTTAGGAAGTGGTTACAGTTGGCCATTTTCTAGAGTGACAGTAGGAGTGAGTCAAGGTTTTGGCGCCGTTGCCAGGGACGACTAGGTTGTTGAAGACACGTGAATTCTGTTAATTTAGCTTTTCTTTTCGCATTGTTTGCTTTGTCCCACTTGTGCCTTCACGGGTTTGCTGCTTGACTGTGTGCAGGTAGTGCATGACCCGTAGCCAGTCAGGAGGCTTACTGTCGTTGGATCCGGAGCTTGAACTCACCTGTCGCCAACTTAGGAGACAACAGCGAGCTAGACTGGCTACGGAGGAGCGCATAGACGACCACTTGAGTAGCGAGTCCGAGGAAGAGTACGAGATGGAAGGAGACCATAACCCGCCACTGGGGATACCTCTCCAGGTTCCCCCAGTGAATTAGATTTTGGGGAACAACCCCATACCCCAGGCAGATGGGGTTCATCATCATCCACCGCCGCCGGGTCCCACCTTGGAGTACTACTACACTCCACGGGTTGCGGATATCCGCCCTGTCATCCTCTACCCGCCCATTCAAGCAAACAACTTCGAGATCAAGCCATGCTGGATTCAACTCATTACATCATCTGTCCAGTTTCATGGCTAGAAGGATGAAGAGGCAAGGGTGCACCTTTCCCGTTTTCTGCAGCTGACAAACGGGTTCGAGCTGAACGGTGTCCCTCATGATGCAAACCGCCTTCACCTCTTCCCCCATTCTTTGGCGGGGCATGCTAAGAGGTGGTTGGAGACCCAACCCCCATTTTCCATCACATCTTGGGACGATCTGGCCAACAAGTTCGTGCATAGGTACTACCCGGCATCGAAGACTATAGAGATTCAGCGGGAGATCACCCACTTCTGCCAAGAGCCAGATGAGTCACTTCGTGATGCATGGGAGCGATATATGGGATTTTTCTGGCAGTGTCCCCATCATGGCTTCAGTGATGCATTCACTGTGGGGAACTTCTACAGTGCTCTCTCTCCAGAAAGCCAGAGGGTGATTGAGTCTCTATGCCCAGGAGGGGATATTCTTACTAAGACTCCAACCAAACTGAACCAGATGTTCACTACATTGGCTGCCAGTGATCATTCCTGGGGGCAGAGCAGCAGAGGCAGGAATTCCCGGGACCGTGGTGTGCACGCCATGGAGCCCAGGTCCGGGCTCGAGCAGCAGGTGGCCGAGTTAGTGAAGACATTGAAGCAGCCCAACAGTCTTATTCTGGGCAGAGGTTTTGTCTACACCTCCAGTAGCTCAATGTCAGTGGTGCGAGAGCTCAAATAATCTGGTGGAAGACTGCCAAGCTATGCGGGAGTCTTCTACCCCCCAAGAGCAGTTTGACTTCATCGCCAATGCTCGGCGCCTTGACTCGTACAGCAACACATACAATGCGGGGTGGCGCCAGCATCCCAACTTCTTTTGGAATGACAACACCACCAAACCACCTTGTTTCCCAGCACCAGTAGGTGGGTTTCAGCAGAGGCAGCCTTTCCAGGCCAGACAAGGCCCGCCCCCACAGCAGCAACCTTACCAGCCTAGGCAGTGGCAGCCATTCCAGCAGCCCCAGCGTCAGTATGCCCAGCCTCCAGCAGCTCCGGCTCCAGATAATCAGATGACGGAGCTGAAAAACATTCTAGCAGCATTCATGACTACCAACCAGGCGAATTTCACGAGGGTGGACCAGAACATTAATTCACTAGAGGCAGGCCTGAGGAACCAGGGGGCCATTTTGCAAGATTTACAGAACTAGGTTGGTGACATAGCTCACTAGCAGCTGGATGCCATCTTTACCAGGAGTGGCAAGCCAACATCGGCTGTACCTGCCCCGGCCAGGCAGGAGGAACCACTACCTGCTTCAGCACTTCCAGCGGCACGGAGGATGCCTCGTTAAGATTATCGGTAGTAGCAACGACAGAGACTACCGGGTTATTTACATTTTATGATTATGAGTATAGACTGGAGAGCAAATAGAGATTTTAAAGTTTGAGTTTAATTTGCCCACGTGTTAGGGCTTTCCTCTAAGCTACAAGTGTGTGTTTTCAGTATTTTATTTATGAAATTTTTTCCCGCTGCAATTTAAGATTTGAGTATTTCAATTATCAAGGTCATTTTAGTAAAAGTAGTACCCGTCCGGGTTAGGGTGTTTCATTTTGGTATTAGAGCCTCGCTTCCTCTGTTCCTTGGTCTCCAAGGAATACTGGAATATCGGTCTCAGTTTTTAAAGGTTATGTTTTAAAGGAAAGGAAAACGAGTCAAGTGACTTCTTTTAAGAGTCTCTAGAATCTCAAGTCTACTCTAATCGTATTAAGGTAAATAACTAGAGTTCTAATAGAAGAGGTTCCAATCGTAAGGGGATACCTCTAGGATTTTGAACAAGTTGAAGGAGTAGTACGAGGATTCTACTACTAGGTAGCAAGGAGAGGATCTAATAAGCAAAAGCAAACAAATAGGAGGACTATCAATCTCCGAAGAAAGATCTGCAATCACTAGATGGTAGTAGCTATAATGATAATAGGATGATGTTAGGGTCTTTGGTCCTAAGCAGTGGAAAGTGGGCAACGGGTCAAGAAACGAAGAGGTACACCTAGAAGTCCCTCAACTAGTTTTAGTGTTCAATGCTATTACAACACCGTGACAAGGAGCAGGGGGAAGCTTAGACTTCCAAAAAAGCTAGGGTAGTATAAATGAAGTAAAGGAGGAGATAAGTAGGTTACAGGGAGTATGAAAGGACGTCAAGAAGTCAAAAGGGTCAAGGCGGAGGGGAGGCATGGTCATTTACATATGACGATGAAGGAACCCTTGTAGATAAACTACGTCATCCAGAAGAGGGTACATGACCTGGGTAATTAGGTCGCTAGCAAGCCTTCATAAGGAACAAGACAAGAGTCAAGGTGATCGAGGTGGAGGACGAGCTTGGATCAAGAATAGCAGTTAGCTAGTAGATGGCAGTACGAATAGAGAACCACTTCTCAGAAGTGCGTGAGTTGGATACCAAGATAACACCGCGTTAGAAGGAGGATAGTAGAGACCCTACAAACTACCCAGGTCATGAAAGGTCGGGAGGTCGTTGGGACCGTTGAAAGGGGAATGCAAGAGTTCACGATGATCTGTTATGGGATTGTCCTATCCTAAATGGAGGGAAAACCTAGCCACCTAGGGTACATGAGGGGTGACAGAAGGAGGAACCTCTGTAATAAGTTGGAACTAGAAGGCTAAGAGCTGGAGTCTCGAAACGAGCTGTAGGAGTAAGTCATTCAACCAACCGAGTATAGACAAGCAACAAGAATGTCCATTAGACGTTCTAATGAAATTTGGAGAATTCGAGGAAGAGTCTAAACGGTCGTAATGAAGAGAGTTTGCGAACAATACCAAGGAAGAGAAAAAAGGCCAGAGGGAGTTTGACGAGATTTCAAGAAGTTAATGGGTCAAGTCTCAGGTGACTCGAGGTCAACAAGCTGCACAAAGAGGTACGATGAGTGAAAGCATTACCGAGAAGGAGGAAAAAGAGAAGTTACCTTATCCAAGGTGCCCCACTCTGAATAGGCGCGACATAGTAGGAGGGCTCCAGCGGAGACAACTAGTTAAGGATGAAACAGGCACGATTAGTTAAGCCACTAAGAACCCTAATAAGAGACTAAGGTTATGTACAAGGTCGATCAACAAAAGAGACATGGAATGAGTTATGTTAATGGTTAGCGAGGGCAAGCCACCATTGGAAGTTGTGACCTAAAACAACAACGAGAAGATACTCAACAGAGGATGGTCACCAAATATAGTACAAGAAACAACAGAAGAGTTGTAGTTTGGTGGGAGTAAAAGAAAAGAAGCAAGAAGAACACCGTGGGAAGTTATAGAAAAAAAAATGGTTGGCATCAACCTGGCGATGTATGCATCAAGGAAGATAGTAAGACGGGCGGAAGCAGGAGTACAACAGGCAACAAGAAAGCATTAGGTTGACCACCAAGTAGAGAACAACCGATCCATAGGAAGTCCATAGAGATATTTCAGTCAATTTTTAAGGTGGAACCATGATCGTCAGGAATAGTCGAAGGGAGAACCTTATCTATCATGGTACATGAGTGAGAAGAGAAAATAGGGACCTAGAGGACTACATCGAGAACAAGGAACATCAAGAAGAAGAGTCGTGAGTAAAGAAGTAAGAGGGATATGAGTTTAGGGAATCTGATAGGGTACCCCAAAGTGAAGCCAAGATCTCCTATGCGGGTGAAAAGTGTTGATCTCTTGGATAAAAATTTATTGGACGGGAAAACCGTACCATAAATTTCAACTAGGGTCCGAAAGTAGCAGAATGGATAGTACGAGAACATAAAATTCAAGTAGCGATAAGTAAGTGCTAAGTTAGGCGCCAAGAGTGAACAAGTAAGCCAGAGAGAATGCCATGATTCTTGAAAGGAATCATAAAGGTGATCGCAAGCTAGAGAAAGATGCAAAGGATGCCTCTAATGCATACAGAAAGTAGAAGGTGTAATATGAGGTTTCAGAGTTAAGCAAGAAGTAACGAGGAGATGACCACTCATTTTATGGTTTAAAGGATAAGACAAAGCATCAAAGAAGAAAGTAAGAGATACAAAGTTAGGAGGTACAACGTCCTAGGTCACCTATGAGGTCAACCCCAGACGAGAGTTACGTTAAAAGAGTTTTACCATCTGACAAGATGGAAGATAAACTGCTATCAGTGACCTTGTGGTTGGAGAGGGGCACTAACTTCTCATGTATCGAATGGATAGTTATCGTTCCTATATATGTACAAGGTGCAGCCGAGGTAATGTGAGGGGTTAAGAAGCCACAACAACATTGAAGTTGCAGGGAATGGAGAGAAGGATTTTAGGTCATGTCGTATAAGTTAAAGGAAATAAAAAAATCCGCGAAGTGAAATGGATTACCACAAGCGATGCTTAGGGTAATCACAGTGGACAAATTTCGAGGGCGAAATTTCGATAAGTGGGGAGGAAATGTGACACCTCAACTTCGATTTAGGTTCAACATCAAGTACTGAATCAGTTGGACAAATAAATTGAGCCGAAATTTGGTTCCATCACACCGTGGGCCCAAGTTGGAAATTTTTTGAAAAGGACAATGAGTCACTCAAAAATATTCGATGCTACCGAGCTAGATGAGAATACATGCTATGGTCAAGAGTGCATATAAGAACTATAGTAAGCTATTCAAGACAAGTTAAGGGCACGCCATTGAAGTTCATATAGAAAGAGTGAAATCTCGAGCCAAACAAGCACGAGAATGAGGAGTATGAAAGGATGAGCCCGATCAAATTTCGGGGACGAAATTTTTATATGGGTGGAGGAAATGTTACACCCCGCTCTTCCCTAAAGTCAAAATGACTATTAGAGATTCGGGGACGATCTGGCTAACAAGTTCGTGCACATGTACTACCCGGCATCGAAGACTATAGAGATTCAGGGGGAGATCACCCACTTCCGCCAAGAGCCAGATGACTCACTTCGTGATGCCAGGGAGCGATATATGGGATTTTTCTGGCAGTGTCCCCATCATGGCTTCAGTGATGCATTCACCGTGGGGAACTTCTACAGTGCTCTCTCTCCAAAAAGCCAGAGGGTGATTGAGTCTCTATGCCCAGGAGGGGATATTCTTACTAAGACTCCACCCAAACTGAATCAGATGTTCAGTACATTGGCTGCCAGAGAACATTCCTGGGGGCAGAGTAGCAGAGGAAGGAATTCCCGGGACCGTGGTGTGCACACCATGGAGGCCAGGTCCGGGCTCGAGCAGCAGGTGGCCGAGTTAGTGCAGACATTGAAGCAGCCCAACAGTCTTATCTTGGGCAGAGGTTTGGCTACACCTCCAGTAGCTCAATGTCAGTGGTGCGAGAGCTCAAATCATCTGGTGGAAGACTGCCAAGCTATGCGGGAGTCTTCTACCCCCCAAGAGCAGTTGGACTTCATCGCCAATGCTCGGCGCCTTGACTCGTACAGCAACACATACAATGAGGGGTGGCGCCAGCATCCCAACTTCTCTTGGAATGGCAACACCACCAAACCACCGGGTTTTCAGCACCAGTAGGTGGGTTTCAGCAGAGGCAGCCTTTCCAGGCCAGACAAGGGCTGCCCCCACAGCAGCAGCCTTACTAGCCTAGGCAGGGGCACCCATTCCACCAGCCCTAGCGTCAGTATGCCTAGCCTGCAGCAGCGCCGGCTCAGATAATCAGATTACGGAGCTGAAAAACATTCTAGCAGCATTCATGACTACCAGCCAGGAGAATTTCACGAGGGTGGACTAGAACATTAATTCACTGGAGGCAGGCCTGAGGAACCAGGGGGCCATTTTGCAAGATTTACAGAACTAGGTTGGTGACATAGTTCACCAGCAGCTGGATGCCATCTTTACCAGGAGTGGCAAGCCAACATCGGTTGTACCCGCCCCGGCCAGGCAGGAGGAACCACTACCTGCTTCAGCACTTCTAGCCGACGATGCAGAAGTGAGGGTAGAGAAGGAAGCCCCTGCTCCCAAGCCACAACCAGTGGTTAAGGAGCATGTGCCCCCAGCTTTCCTTCCCCACTCGACTACACAAAGATAAGCTGGAGACTGAGTTTTCCAAATTCATGGCAATGTTGAAGAAGCTTAACATCAGCATGCCGTTCGTGGAGGCACTGTCGAAGATGCCCAAGTACGCTAAGTTCATGAAAGATCTCCTCACCAACAAGAAGCAACTTGGGGATCTCTCGACAGTGCTGCTGGGCGAGGAGTGTCCTGCTATGCTGCAGAACAACTTGTCCGAAAAGCGCAAAGACCCAGGCAGTTTCTTGGCAGCATGCATGTAGGGAAGTCCTTGGCGGACCTAGGCGATAGCATAAATGTCTTGCCATAAAATCTGTTTAAAAAGCTAGACCCAGGTGAACTTAGCCCTGCTAGGATGAGCATTCAGTTGGCTGATCGCTCTATTGTGCATCCTAGCGGTATCATAGAGGATCTACTTGTTAAAGTAGGCGCATCCATGTATCCTTTTGATTTCGTTGTTCTGTATATAAATGAGGATGTGGATGTGCCTTTGATTCTAGGTAGACAGTTTCTTGCCACCGCCAAGGCGGTTATTGATGTGCATAGTGGTAAACTGATCTTGCGTGCTGGGAATGAACATGCTACTTTTTCTGTGGCTGACCTTGATCATTGTGATATGCCTGCTGTCGGACCAGTTCCGCAAGGTCATCTGGGGGAAATTGGAGCGCCACCACCATCTGGAGTGGGTAGTTTTCGAGCAGCTCCACTGCATACAGAGGCGAGTCCTCCTCCGGTCCTTCTGGTCCGTCGATGGCTTCTGGCCCGTTGATGGATTTTTTCACAGAGCAGTTCCAGCAGATGGGGCTCCAGTTACAGCAGCTCGGTCTTTAGAACCACCAGTTCATGGACCATCAGGTCCAGTTTTACCAGTAGTTTTCGGCCCAGATGGGAGTTACCCGTCCAGGCTGACGGTCGTCGACGAGCACCTCGACCGGATGGAGGCCCAGATGGGAGTTACTGGTGCTCTCATCGAGCGGGAGCGGGATCGCGGCTGCCGATTGATGGAGTACTCGGAGCACCTACTCCAGACTTGTCACCCACTAGAGGACCACCACTGGACCACCCGGTGGGATCACTTGCCACCGCGACCACCATCACCATCACCAGAGGGAGTCGACGATCTCATGGCCCAGATTGACTTCACCGGGCTCGAGTAGGCTGTACTCGTAGCCCCATTTTGTGTTGTTTTCCTTTCCGTCATACTGCAAACTGTCTTGTGTGTTGGTTTATTTTCTTTTCTTTCTTTTGATTTTGGATAATGTACTATTGGGCTGACCATTGGACCTAACGTATTGTGTTTGAGTTCTTTTGTTCCCTTTAGCTGTGTTTTGTCCCTGACTAGTCCTTTTCCAGTCCGTGCACACCGGTAACATCGTTCCCCTTATCCTTCCCTCTTCTCCATTGAGGGCAATGCCGATCAGTGTGGGGGGATGTTTCTCTTTTGACTGCATTAGATCTGTTTGTGTGCTTGGAGCCTAGTCCACTGTCCAAATTTTTAAATTTTAAGGCTCCAAGTACGTGTTTCCTTGTAAATTGCCTGCTCAGTATGCTTTGAATTGACAGTCTCTATAGTAATGTGCAACCTAGGGAGGTAGTGTAGCACTATGGAGGATGTTGAAGTATAAGATTTTCTCTATCTAGCTATCTGCAGTGCCAGTTGATTTTGTGAATTAGTGGAAATAGGACCGTTGAATTCATGTGATATTGGTGACTCTATTTGGATTGTGTTGTGGACTCGTGTATCGAACAGGGTGTTCATGTGAAAAATGAAATGCAGTTGGTCTTCGATGGCAAAATCATTAAATCTTAACCATGGGGTAAGCCCAACGTGTGCGGCACCGTTCATTGCACAAAATCGGGTTTTGGAAGAGATTTTAGTGATTTAGTGGGGTACTCCTACAAGGTGAAGTTAAGCTGTCTCTAGTACAAGTAAAACTTCCACCCGTTGAACGGTTTGCCTACTTGAGGATGTGTTTTTAAGGGCACGGATAGAGCTTCCAACCCCCCTTAATTTCATTGACCCTCCACACGAGTTGAGGAAAAGGAGTTAAAAGAAGTACTCTAGCGAGCGCCAGATGTACAGAAATTGCTCTTGCTCGACTAATAAGGGTCGACCGTGCAAAAGACTGCAGTTGGAACCCTCGCTAAGTGAATGAAATGAAAAAAAAAGAACAAGAAATAAAGTGAAAGTGAAAAAGGGGTTCCAACGGTGAAATGAAGTGAAAAGAGCACCCCGGTACAACGAGTCATTGGTTGTGAATGATATGAGTACCTTTATCCATGAACTGACTGTCTTACTTTGACTTCTTCTCATGATCATGGCTTGAGTCTAGTACTCGCATTGAGAGAGATAGGGAACATCTTAGAAGACCAGTTGACCTCGGAAGCTGCTATATGATCTAGGAAATCCTCTACCGACGATCGGGGTTGTTTGTTGCTATAGAGGTCTGGAGAGTTGCATTGGTTTGAGTTAGGTTTGCTTGGGGACAAGCAAACGGTTAAGTGTGGGGGAGTTTGATAGACCATTAATTACAAATGTTTTTCCCCTATTCTTTAGCCGTTTGAGACCAAAAATACCCGGCCACGATCAGAAATACCCGGCCGGGTATTATTTGGCGATGACCGGGGATCAGAATCTTTGGGCATCTTTGAGAAACAGAAGGGGGCCCGGGAAGGAGGAAAAAATCCCCGGTCGGGGATTCTTGGCCATGACTGAGGATTTTCCCCTGTTACCCGACGGTGCATTTTGCACATACCCGGTGCCACCCAAAATACACGACCGAGTATTTGGGCCGGGGATCGCGACAGACAGCTTTTTAAGGGAAAAGAAGGCTAAAAATCAAGGGTTCCGAGTTTTAGAGAGACAAAGCGATTCCTAGAGAGAGAGAGAGAGAGAGAGAGAGAGAGAGAGAGAGTGACGAACCAGAGTTCCCAAGTGCCATAGCTTGATCTTCATTACCATTGCAGCTCGGCTCACACTTGGAGAAGTGCCGATTGACGACCAGGAGCAGAAACCCATCCTTCATAGCATGGTTCCCACATCTGAACTTGCTTTTACTTCTCTCTCCATGGAGTAACTCCCCCATTCATCTGGGTATTGAGAACCCTAGATTTGTATGGTAGGTCTGATTGTATGAACCCAAGTATAGATTCTATGATTTGATTATATTCAATTGAGGTTTGAATGATTGAATGGCATGAATCTTGATCAAATTCCTGTTGTTTCTGCTTTAACCTAGAAAGAGAATATCTACCTAGGTTGATAGAGCACCCTTAATTGAAGGTAGTGAATTGGCAACTTTAGTCGAGGAGCCAATTCACTATTATGTACCGAATTTACTTCGGTAGTGGAGGTTTGGTTCGTTAGGGCCTCAATCTGTTTAGTCGCCTGCTCGGGACTCATATTGAGAGGGTCTGGAGACCTTTAGTTGAGACTTCAAACTGCTTAAGAACCTCCCGCAGTATAACTATTATTAAAACTGAACTTGGTAAATTAAAATTCGGCTTAACTGCAGTCTAGGGGGAACCATATCCAGGTGACCTCTCTCGACTTGAAAACAACCGTCTAATTGCTTGCTTGTTAGCTTGTTTGAAACTGCACTAATGTTTCACCGCTAAATAATAATAATTTGCTGAGTAGTCATCACATCTAGGACCCGGGTTGACATTAAATCCCAAACCCGCTATACTACGTTTAAGAAGTGGTTACACTTGGCCATTTTCTAGAGTGACAGTAGGAGTGAGTCACTTTGCTCATTTCCATTGATCTAATTGGAAGAAACTTGAGTGCCAAGTAAGGTTCCTGAAACGGATAAAACACTTAGACAAAATTGGGAATTTATTTCATAGCTTGAGATGGATTTGCCTTGGCTCAGTCTACAAGCTCGAATGGATTGATTCAGTGCTAAGCCCGAAGGGAGGAAGAAGAAAGCGTGGGGGAGGGGGGGGGGGCAAAGATGAGCCACGTTTTTACTGCAAGGAAGGATAAGGATAAGGAAAAAGTGTCGGGCCAAGAAGACCACCTTATGGAGCTCAACATTGGACTCGACAAGCCTCACCACGAGACCGTGGAAAATCCACTCTCAGAGGCTTCATGTTGTCAAGCGTGATAGATCCGTATCGTCAAGCTTGCGACGCTAAACAAGCGCTTGTTGGGGGGAAACCCAACGTCGATTTGTTTTCTTTTCCTTGTTTTCTCTATTTGTGATTGAGTTATGAGTTTAAGTGGTCGAGTGGAGATCACCGTGCCAAATTATGTGTCTGTATGTGTTGGATGTGCTGTGATCGAGTTAGGGGAACGGTTGGCTAGATCGAGTCAAATTTTTTGGAAATGCACTATTTTTCTCTCAGTTCATGGTTTTAGCCCTATTATCACAGTCCCCAGACTGTGATAATCAGGCGGAGACCGTGATCTCGAAGGGTAATCCACTTTTCAAACCCACCGTTTTTGGCCGAGATCACGGTCTAGGAGTTATTTTCACGGTCGACCAGGCCGTGAAAATGGACCTCTGTTCATAAACTGCTGGCTCGTGCTATATAAGGAGCGTGAACCCTTCTTCTTTACTTCACGCCTTCTTCTCGCCAAAATTCTCTGAAACACCAGAAACCTGCTACACTTGTTGTTCTTCAGCGATTTTAGTGACTTCCGGCCACCCAAATCCAAATCCAAGACTAGACCCGTTATCCTCGCGTCTTGGGCTAGCTTCGCCGAAGTTTTGGAGAAGTTTGGCTCAAATCTTTTTCTGGCGAGGCAATTTTTGGCGAGCTTCCAGCGAGCTTCAGACGAAACTCCGGCGAGCCTCTCTAGGCAGTTTTTTGTGCATTTTTTACTCCCTCGCCTTCTCCTTACCTTCTCCTTGAATCCTACTTGAGTCTCCATGTGTGTTTTTGACCTTTACTTTGTTAATTTTGGAGAATCGATATAGGGTTGTAGGTGAGGGGAATTTGTGATTTAATGCATGAATATTGGAATTGGGCGAGGGGTTAGTCAATTAATATTGTTTGAATGATGCATGAGGTGGATTTGAGCTTAGTTGAGCCTTGGTGGGCACGAATTGAGTACAAATTGTGTTGAATAGTGAAAAATGCACACCAAGTGCAAATTTTTGAATGAATGATTGAACCCTTTTTTGGGGAATGATGGTTGGTGGCCATTGAGGCGTGGTTTGGGATCGATATTTTTATTTTGATGAACCATGAATCACCTAGAAACCATGCTCGATGAGCTTTGTGCATGATTGAGCTTAAATACTTGAAAATTGATCTTGTGAAAAGCATTTGAAGGCATTTGGACCTAGTGGAATCCTATGTGTGAGGTGAGGGGAAATGTTTTTCTCCCCAATGATTAGTTTTTGATGAATGTTTGCACGTATGGTGTATGTCTTTGATGTTTTATAGGATGGTTGATGTGAATCACCACCTAGTGAATCATGAGAAGTACGACAACATGTTCAGGCAATGGAGGACTAGGGGTGATAACGGTACGGTTACCGGGTTAACCGGTTACCGTTTGTCCGGTTTCGGTAATACCGGAGTCTCCCAATACGGTGCCGTTAGCCGTTACCGAAAGAATTTGGTATACCGCCAACCGAAGTGGAACGGTTTCGGTATGGGAAGCGGTTTCCCGAAATGCTGACATACTTCATGTCACTCATGTCATGTCTCATGTCTGTGCACTAGCCATTGTGTGTCATCATGCCATGCGTCTCTCGGTCTCTGCGAAGCTGGAAAGTGGAGTGTGGGGCCAGTGGAAAGTGGAAACAGGAAACTACTAGTCTACTACTCTCGTGTCTCGTCTCTCTACTAGGGTCTAGGGTCTAGGTGATTAGACTGGGTGGTTCTAGTTGGAAGTGGAAATAGTTTCCAGAACAAATTGTTTCCAGACTCAAAGACCAAAGTGTATCATTTGTTTAATAAGTAGGGCTAACTTTTAGCTTATCAACTGTTTGAAAGCACAAAGCAGATTCTCGGGCTCGCTACGCCTACTATGACCATTCTTCTCATGTAAGTAATCCTGCGAGACACTGTGAGTAAAAAATTGAAATCCAACAAGTGAATTTCGAATAGCAAATACCAAAAAATGAAAATAAAAAATAGCATTATAGTTTTAAAGTAGTAAGTACCACGTAGCTAATAACTATAATTCCAAAGGGAGTAGTCTCTGCCTGTCTGGCATGCTTCTTCTAAAATCCAAATGTTTGAATTAAGTTCTAAAAATGACGATAAAAAATAGAATCACTAGTTCCTCACTTGCCACTAGGACCTGTACCACCAACATCAACAAAACCTTGTTGCTTCAAAGTGGTGCGAAGGGTATCCTCCTCCTCATCTTGGTCCTCCTCGTCCTCGTCTGAATCTTCCTGCTCTTCATCTTCCTCCTCCTCCTCCTCCAGCACAACAGGTAGCGCTTGTTTGTCACCTTCACTTGGCATGACAGTAGCACTTTCCATTCGAGCTTGGAAGTTAGTAGTGACTAAGTATAATAAAAAATACAAATTGTTAGAATTCATCTTATAAATATATTATTGGGAAATGTCAAATGAGTAAAGGAATACTTAAAAATAAATTAAATTATGAATTCTTATTTCTTACCACTTTCATAATCGATTTGGTCTTGATTTTCATCTTCTTTATCATCAACTTTTTCTGCTTTCTTCCCTCCTTCAAACATTATCCAATCTTCAGCACAAATCAAGGCCTCTACAATGATGGGGCTCAACGAAGACCTAAACGGGCTGAGCACTCGACCTCCACAACTGAAAGCGGCCTCTGAGGCAACAGAGGAGACTGGAATAGCTAGGATATCCTTAACCATCTGGGAAAGAATAGGATATCTAACGCCGTTCTTACTCCACCACAGCAAGATGTCAAACTTCATATCATTATCATCCTCGTTAATAGCATCATTGGCATCTCTTAAGTATATGTCTAGCTCAGAAAAACCTCGAATCCCCATCTGAAGTTGCTCCTTTCTCATCTTCTTGAATTCAGCATCAAATGTCCCTCCATCATCAACACTAGGAGTGGCCTGAACAGTAGGCTCGGAGGGTTGAGGTGCATACTTCAATCTGTAAACCTCAAACATTGCAGTCATCTCTGCAGTCACATCTTTCACCAAATCATCTCCTTTCTTCTTCCCATACATCTTACCCAATATCCAAAACAAATAAGCCATTTTACGCCTAGGATCTAGCACACAAGCCATGTAAACCAGTCTATTTATCCTTAGGTTCTCCACCTCATCATCATCATCATCATTCTCAAACCAATACTTTCGTACATTTGCCTCCATTCTTTCTGCCATCCGCTGTATCTCTACATCTATGTCTTTCTTAAAAAGTTCTATCACTTCATAGATGTCACCAATAGCCTTGAAGAAAGTATGAGCAGTTACATAAGATGTTCCTAATACATAAAAAAAATAACAACAAATTATTCACATATTACAAGTTAATAAAAGTAAAAACAAATAAGCAGTTAAACCATGAATTTGAATAGGTGGAGTTCTGTTCACATACCCGATACCCGTAAGGTGAGCTCATAAAAGAACTTCAAATACTTCATTAGCCGCCGAATATTGCTCCAATCTTCCTTAGTTGGAGGACCTCTCTTTGAGTCCACATAATCCCGAAATGCAGAATCATTGGGGCTCGCATGCAAGAAGTTAAAAACAAGCTCAAACCTTTCAGCAGATTCCAACATCAAATAAGTTGAGTTCCACCTAGTTGGAACATCCAAAGATACAAGTCTTCTTCCATCCATTTGTAGATATTCAATGGCTGATTTGAACTTTGCACATCTACCTGGTGATGACTTCACCCATTTCACACAATCTCGAACCCTTTCTACAGCAACTCCAACCTCCTTCAACCCATCTGACACAACCAAATTGATTATATGTGCCACACATCGAAATTGCAAATACTTCCCACCAAGCAAATCTGTTCCCCACTCTTTCATCTTTGTTCTCATACACTCTATAAGAACATCATTAGAAGAAGCATTATCCATGGTAATGGATAACAAATGTTGTGCTTTCCAATCTTGCAGACATTCTGCCAATTTTTCTGCAATATCCTTCCCACTATGACTAGTGATGGGAACAAAGCTAATGATCCTCTTCTGCAGCTTCCAGTCACTCCCAATGAAATGAGCAGTTACACACATGAAGTTCTGGTTGTTATAAGAAGTCCATGTATCTGTGGTGATAGAAATTCTTCCTTTGCACTTGGATTTGAAGAACTCAGATAGCAACTCTTTTTTCTCCAAAAAGATTATATAACAATCCTGCCTTATTGTTTGTCTTCCAGGTATCACAAACAATGGTTGGGTTTCCGCCATAAATCTCTTAAACCCTTCATGCTCAACAAAGCGAAATGGTAGCTCATCCAAGATGATCATTACAGCTAATGCAGTTCTAGCTTTTTGTTGATCAAACTTCCATGGAGTAAGAGAGCCTACCTCACCATCCCCAGGTTGATAATTCAATAGTGATTGACCACTGGTTGCCTTCCTCTTTCTCTCGCATGACAAGTGATGGTTCTTCAAACCAGTAGTCCCATTATTGATCGAGTGAGCTTTTATCAAAGTTCCACACTGTTTGCATTTACCATATGGGTAGTCATCCACCAGAGCATCATCATAATGATCCCACCACGGGGATCTCTTCTTCCTTCCCGGTCCCTTCACATTTTTCTTTGGCTCAACCACTCCATCCGCTGGCGTAGCAACTGCCGGTGTTGTAGTAGCAGTAGGAGGTGCAGATTCAATGCCTATGGTAGGTGTAGGTGTAGGTGTACTAGATGCGACATTCCCTTGAATCCCTTCTGCAACTCCAACACGAGTACCCAATTTTTTGGAAGTAGTTCGAGGAGGAACTGAACCACTTTTTTTCGGACCATCTCCTTTACGAGGACGAGAAGGTTTTGTCCTATAACAAAAAGTAAAATATCATAAAAAGTAAAAATCATTAAAATTTAAAATGCCATTGCAAACATGTCAAAAAACAAAAACCACCCAACCATAAACCATTTAGCAACTATCTTACATTTTTCACTTTGTTTCTCAAGTAACAAAAAACAAAAAACCGCCCCTTGACCAGTTGACCTTGCTTCTGCCTTCTGCCAAAAATGAACAATAAATCAAATCAATAATACAAAATTACTGATTACAAATTACAAAACAAACTAATTCTTAATATAATAATATATATATAATATTACTTCTGCCACCAAAACCGAAAATCCCAATTCCCAAGCTTCTCTTTCTCTCTTCTCTGCTCGGCAACAGTAGTGGGTTACCTACGAGACAATCGACAAATCAATGAATGGACCATGGTACCTTTCAAATCTCTTCTGCCACCAAAACCGAAAATCCCAAGCTTCTCTTTCTCTCTTCTCTGCTCGGCAAAAGTAGTCAGTTACCTACGAGACAATCGAAAAATCAAATCAATGAATGGAGTCAATGGACCATGGTACCTTTCAAATCTCTTCTGCCACCAAAACCGAAAAATCCCAAGCTTCTCTTTCTCTCTTCTCTTTGGCTCAACCACGCCAGTTACCTTTCAAATCGACGGAGAGTCGGAGAGGGCGAGCTGCTGGGCTGTGCAATCGAGGAGGTTCGACGCAAACAAGGACAACGACGAAGGGCGAGCTGCTGGGTCGTATATATCTCTTGGCCGGAGCTTTCGCCAGCGACGAGGAGGACGAAGAAACTACCGCCTACTGGTTTCGATCGACGACGACGGGGTTCGACGGAAATAGGGGTTCGACGGAAGGGCTTGCTGGAAACAGAGGGTGGCGGTGAGGATGACAGCTGCTGCCTGCTGGACTGTGTCGTCTCGTGTCTGTCGCTTGGATGGAGCTTGACAGCTTGTGATCGGCAGACGGCAAATCGACCAATCGACGGCGTTCTCGACTTCTCGTGCAGCAGCCAGCAGGGTAGGGCAGCAGAGGAATTGGGGAAATAAAGCGGCGTAGGGCTTCTGTTTGGATTGGACTTGGAGACTTTGCCACTTTGGACTTTTGGGTTTGGCGAATGGCTTATTCCAAATCGGTATCGGAATACCGTTCAGCCGACGGTAAGTTACCGTTCCGAGCTCGGTACACCGATCCCCTAATTCTGCCCTCGGATTACCGATTGATCCGGTTAACGGTTTAACCGTTAACCACCGGTTACCGGTACGGTTTTCGGTTAACCCGTTAACCGGATTACCAGTTAGCAGCCCTATGGAGGACCTCACTGGTTTATGGACCTGGACATGTTCACCATGTTCAGGTGATGGGCGGCAATGTATGGGGTGCTCATACATCCCTAGTGGCGGCGCCTGCTATCCGCGGACAAGCTCATGATCTACAGAGAGCTCTGTGTGGAGTTCTATTCCACTTTCTCCGATGTGATACCATCTAGCAGGCGCAACCGGCCATACCTGGAGTTCATGCTGGGAGGTCAGCAACATGTACTGACCTATGACGGATTTGCACAGGCCATGGGGCTAAACCCCACTCGCATGACCATGATAGAGAGGGAGTACACAGGTGACTTCCGATACGATGAGGCATTCCACGCCATCTGTCTTCCAGAGCTCCAAAACAGTGACTTTCGACACAATGAACCCCACTTCTCTACGTGAAACTCAGAAATTTGTTATTTTTGTTATCTTCTCTATAGTTTGTGTGTGAGCAAGTACTATCGTGAGCTTGCCTTTCCTTTGATCGCGATGTTGAATATTTTTTTGTGTAATAACCTAGCCTCGAACGAGAATGTGTTTTTTTTTTGTTTACTTCTTAATTTTGAAGCTAAATTCTCCTAACCTGGTATTTTTCTAACTTCGCTTGCCATTGGTCGATAACTTCTTCACCCTACCCTTTTTCTCCATTGAGTACAATGTCGTGCTAAATTGTGTGGGGGTGTATCAATTGTGAATGGCATGTGATTGTGTGTGAAATTGGTTTGCATGGAGCTTTCATGTATGCCCAAATTTGGAAAATTTTGAGTGCTCCAAGGATTGCATGATTAAAGTGGCCGGTTTGTGGGAGAATCTCGTGTTTATTGGCTTTGACCTTGGATTGTTTGCTTGTGATTGAGTGCACCCTATTATGATGATTGAGACCTACGTTAGGTTGGTGCAAGTGTTTAGTTCTCATATGTGTGCAAATGAATGGATGTTTTGACTTGATTACTCGTTGATTACAATTTCCATGCTTCGAAATTTGTAAAATTGGAATAGATGATTGGGTGGCTAGGTAGCCATGTGAGATTTGTGTCGATCTACTTTTTCATGTGTGACAGATCCCTCTCGCCATGGTGTGTAACATTTACCATTGTCACTAGTGAGTATGATGGAGACATAGGATTAGTTCATGCCGAAAATTTGATTTTCCCAAAACATTTTATCCCCTAGTCAACTCCTTTGAGTCGTGTGACCTTGGGTGGTTCTCATGTTAGGAGCTTGTCGCTTTTTGAACTTAATGGATTGAAAGAATGATCCCTTTCCTTTTTTCATATCTAAACCGTTGTGAATCATCCTTGTGTCTCGAAGTTCTTGCTTTTGAGCTCCTTTCAGGTTCTACATAGGTGGATTTTGCACGGTTCTTGCTAGAAATGAAAAGGGTAGTGTTGGAGGAAAGTTCTTAATAGAGACCATTGTCTGTTGTGTAAAAATGACATGTGTTTAGCTCTTAGTACCCTCTCGAAAATGAGAAAAGAAAAAGAAAAAAAGAAAAGGAAAGTAGAAAAAATAATTGAAAAGAGGTAATAAAAGTGGTGAATAAAGATAGATATTTGAAATGAAGAAATGATGTGTATGCTCTAGAAATGGTTTCTTGGCACTGAAGCCATTGAAACACCTAATTGACTGTTAACCTCTTTCACTACTATTATTGAATTTTGGATAGCAAGATAGACTGACTCATCCCGAATACCACAATAAAACTCCCAATTACGGCCCAAGTACAAACCTTAACAGGGTGCTGTACAGGGCAAGTATGTTTAATTATCGACCCTAGCCGATTTATGTACCCTACTTCGATAGCTTGAAACATCATCTAGCGGTCGATGTTTGGTGAAAACAACAATCTAAAGCTAAAGAGTTTGCAAATGTAAATAGATTTGACACTAATTGAGAAGGCCTAACCCGGGTGTTGCTCCCCCTAGCTAACAATTACGACTTGTAGGATCAAATGGTCGTGTGTGGTGAGGGGGTTGTAAACCATAGGGAATTGTAACAAGTGGTCAATCGCCACCCTCTTGGTCCATAGGTCGAGGTAAGGGGATATGATCCAAGCCACCAACGTGACTCTCTCGACCTATTGACTAAGGAATAGTTATACTTCACACTCAAATCGGAGTTCGGACGGCCACCCACAACCAAACCCTAGGTGCTAACACGAAATAAGAGGTTTTCCCTACGTTAACCTAGATAAGGCACAATGAATTGCCTAGGAAAGCCCAACATTTGAGCCTCTTTCAAAGAAAGGAAGGTGGTTTTCCCTCTACCTAGGTTAGAATGGCAATTAGATTGATAGGCTTTCAAACAACACAATCATTCTTGAAAAATACCTCCACATTAACATTAAACACAACCACACACAAATCATTCAATCCATATAAGCATTCACATAATTGTAGCTAGGGTTTACCAACACCCAAGTGAAAGAAGGGACTACTCCATGCTAGGAGAAGGGAAAACATAAGAGAGAAGAAGGAAACCCATCAAAGAGATGCTAGCCTTGCTGCTTGTGTTGAAGAGATCCTCCTTTGGGGAGGAATTTCCCAATTCCTTGCTTGAAGATGAAACCCTAGCTTATCCTCTTCTTTGGTTCGTCACTTTCTCACTCTAGACATCTGAAGAAGAAGAAGTTTCTCACACTAGGTCTCTCCCCCTTTTCCTTCAGCTCAACCTCCTTTATATACCCAGATTGGGCTCAGTTCACAGTCTTAGTTCACGGCCGTGAACTGCAAACCCAAGTCGTGATCTCAAGTCGAAATGCGTCGCATCACTAATGCTAGTTCACGGGCACTGGTCTGAGTTCACGTTCTTACGACCATGAACTGGCTTGAGTCCAGTGAGACTGAAAATAGCTCCAAACCGTGATCTGCTGTTGTTTCCACCGTTTGACTTGATTTTTTGCTCTTTCGTCCAACTTTCGACTCCGGGGTTGGTTCCACCTGCCAAAGTCTGCATGTTCATATCTTAGCCCGGTGAGGACCTATTCCCTTTCGTTTGTTCCTTTGACTTGAGTTCTATGCATAGTTAGTTGTGGTTGGTGAGTAGTCTGGTCGAGACTTATGTTGATTTGTGAACAGGGTGATAACTTTTCATTTGCACGATCTTAATGCATTCGAATGTCGTTTGTGGTGGATGTCGTTATTTCCTGTGACGATTCATGTGTTGAGCATCAATAGCCATTTTGATTCACCCACTTTGAGCCCTTTGATATGTCCCCAAGTTATCTTGTTAGGTTGAGATATTACCTTGCTTGGAAATGGTTTGCTTGCGGATAAGTTAACGTCTAAGTATTTTGGAGTGATTCGGGTTAAAATGCACACATTTTACCCCCTTTTTCCTTCGATGTTTGAGGCGATTTCACCCAATGGGGTTTGGTTTTTCGGTATGTTGTGGTTTTGTTTTGCTATGTTTCAGATCCTAAAAGGTAAATCAACCGCGGGAATGAAAGTTGGACAAAAAGGAACGAAAATGGACCAAATGGAGAGGACAACCAAAGTTCACGCTGGAAGCCAACTATTCCCAGCCGGCTAGACCGTGAAGAATCCTCCAAGATCGTGAAGTTCCATGGTTCCAGAGGGTTTTGTGCACCTCACTAGACCTCGACTGGTTCCAGAGGTATTTTCATGGGTGTTGTGTTTTCTTTTTTCCAAATACTTTGTCAATTTGACCTAGGTATAGGGAAACCCCCTTCTTGTAAGAGGATTTCAAAAGCTGGGTTTCTTTTGGCTTATTGATCCACCTACCTAGGACAAACTAGGGCATACCTCTTACTACGTTCAAGCGCCTTGTGTTGGTTGCATTTTAGCCGTCCGGATTTAGGTTCGAGGGTGAAGTCTTGGCAACCCTTAGACGATTGGCTATGAGAGTTACATAGGTAGCTTGACTTGTTGTCCCTTGGCCATTTGGTCAAGAGAGTCACCTAGGTACCTTGGCTTTTAGTCCCTTATCCAATTGATCTAGAGAGTGAACCTGATTCATTTATTGCGCTTCCCTATGATTAGAAACCACCATTACCATGCAATTTCCTTCGGTTTAACTTGATTTTATAGCTAGCTGAGGGGGAAAACACCCGGGTGAAGGATTCTCAATTAGTGTTCACACCAATTACTTTTCCAATCCCTTTAGTTTTAATCTTAGTTTCAATCAAAAACCACTTGCTAGATAATGTTTCAAACAATCGAAGTAAGGGTACATGGTCGGCCCGGGTTTGACTTTTAAAACTTACTTGCCCTATATTTCACCCAATTAAGGTTTATACTTGTGCCTTGATTTGGATTTTTATTGTGGTATTGAGGACAAGTCAAACCCTTTTCTGATTTTTTTTCATTTTTTACATTGCATTCATCACTTTTGGTAGGGTTCCAAACAACAATTTTTTCTGCAGTCGATTCTATTGGTTGAGCAAGAACAATTTTTTGTACATTTTTCGCTCGTCAGTGAACTTATTTTAAATCCTTTTCCTCAATTCATGCGGAGGGTAAATGAAATTAATGGGGGTCAGAAGCTCTATCCGTGCCCTTAAAAACACATCCTAAAGTAGCCGGTCCGTTCAACGAGTGGAATTTTTACTTGTACTAGAGTCCGCTTAGGTTCACCTTGTATGGGTATATCCCACTTAGGATCACTAAAATCTCTTCCAAAACCCAATTTTATGCAATGAACGGTGCCACGCACGTTGGGCTTACCCTATGGTTCAAATTTTTGACATGGTTGACCAACTGCTTTTTATTAAGCACACTGAGTACCCTTTCATGATACAAGAGTCATAAACAAAAGGAGATTCATCGATACCACATGAATTAAAGGTCCTAATTCACACAATTAACTAGCACAGCATGAAGAAAGATAGGAAATCTCTTATACTTCAGCATCCTCTATAGTGCTACACTACCTTCCTAGGTTGCATATACTCTAAAAACTGACGATTCAAAGCATACTAAGCAGGCAAATTCAAGGAACAAGTGCGTGGAGCCCTCAAATTTAAAATTTGGACAGTGGGCTAGGCTCCAAGCATACAAACACATCCATTTAGTAAAAGATAAACACCGCCAACACTTAAGATTGACATTGCCAACAATGGAGAAGGCGGAAGGATAAAGGGAACAATGTTACCGAATTGGGTGATGAACGATGGTGGATGGAACAAGAGGTACCTTCCATGGAAGAGAGAGTAGGTGGAACCACAAACACCACACAAAAGATGACAAAGGTTGAGTTATTAACTCGAAGCAGAATGGGAAGAAGACGCCATCAGAGGTTGCGACATGAATGCCACATTTCGGAAGTTTTGCCTTCCAGAGCACTGAAGGACATCGTATCAATCACCCCTCACGGTGGAATTTGCACTCCAGCCCCAGTGGCATGTCATCATCACACTCTTGACTCTTTCCCTCTACCCGAGTTACCACAAACCAAACAAGTTAACCGAGAGGATCTTGCTAACCTGTTCTTGCATGGTGGACCCGTCTAGCAATCTTCATCTTGGTTCAGTCGTGGCCACTTCTTTTGCCAGGGCCATAGGGGGCCAACAATGTTATGTCACATCGATGGATCCTTACATCAACTGCTTTGATCGACACTTCAAACTCAGTCTTGCGGGTTGCACTAGGGAGGGATGCACCTCGGGGTTTAAAGAAGGAACATTGCACTCTATGCGTTTATTGCGCATCTTTTGACCATTTCGGTACATTGAGGGATTAACACTCCCTCCAGAGGTCCCTCCTCCAGAGAAGCCACCTACTAGAGCTCCCGAACGCCGTCAGCATCCCACTCTCCAGCGCCTTGCACCACCACCACCATCTGGTGCCAGTCCTTCCACTTTCAGGGTACCCCTCGTGGAGAGGATGGACCATCTTGAGACCCACATCGTGGGCGTCACTTTCCGGCTTGACCGACAAACCAACCTGCTCGAGCGGATCGCTAGTCGCCAGGGCCTCCTTCCAGTCTTGAGAGGTAGCTGACGAGTGAGATATGTAGCAGAGCCGATTTCTTTAGCCCCACTTCTCCACTTGGAACTCTGAACTCGTTTATGTTTTTTTTTTCTTTCTTTTATCGTGTGTGTGAACATCATGTCTTGTGTTTTTGTCTTCTCCTTGAAGCTCAAATATCCTACCCAGGAAAAAATTCGAACTTTCAATCACCAAGCCATGGTAACATCGCTCTACCCCTATCTTATGCCATTGAGGGCAATGTCGAACTTAAGTGTGTGTGTGTGTGGGGGGGGGGGGGGGGGTAGTTTATTATTATGCTTATGTGTCTGTGATTGATGTACGCCCAAATTTGAAAATTTTGACGGCTCCAAGCAATGTTTGCATGATCAAAGTGGCCAGTTTGTGAGAGAATCTCATGTTTATTGGCATTAACCTTAAATTGTTGCATGTGATCGAGTGCGTCCTATGATGATGACTGAGAGGTGCATTAGGATAGTGCAAATGTTTAGTTCTCATGTGTGCGATAATGAATGGATATCTTGACTTGATTACTTGTTGACTACAACTGCCATGCGAGGTTGTGCGTTTATGTCATATTTCAGGGCTTGACGTTGGAATCGAGGCGAAGAAATGAGTTTCGGGTCGAAAGGAGCACGTTTGGGTCGAAGTGTGCTGGAGGAGCAAAATACCCGTCCATGAGCAGAAATACCCGGCCGGGTATTATTTGGAGCAGACCAGGTAATTAGAGTTTTGGACGATGAGAAGCAGAGGAGGCCCCGACCGTGAGCCTAAAATCCCCGGTCGTGGATTCCTGGAATTGACCGGGGATTTTCCCCTGTCTCACACGCTGCGTTTTGAATATCCCCGCTCGACAGCTAAAATACCCGACCGGGTATTCAGACCGGGGATCACAACAGACAGCTTCTTAAGGGAAAAGAAGGGCAAAATTGAAGGGTTCCGAGTTTTAGAGAGAAAAAGTGCAACCTAGAGAGAGAAAGTGACGAACCTGATTCTGCAAGTGTCCTGGATCGATCTCCATCACCATTGGAGCCTGGCTTTAGCTTGGAGAAGATCCTATTGAGTGCCAGAAGCAGATTATCATCCTTCACAGTATGGTTTCCGCATCTGAGCTAGATTTCCCATCTCTCTCTATGGAGTAACTTTCTTATTCACCTGGGTATGAAGAACCCTAGATTTGTATGTTAGGTCTGATTGTATGAACCCAAGTACAGATTCTATGATTTGATTATATTCAATTGAGGTTTGAATTGTTGAATGGCATGAATCCTGATCAAATTCCTGTTATTTCTGCTTTGACCTAGAATGAGAATATCTGCCTAGGTTGATAGAGCATCCTTGATTGAAGGTAGTTAGTTGACGAATTTAGTGGAGGAGTCAATTCACTATTCTGTACTGGATTCACTTCGGTAGTGGAGGTTTAGTTCGTTAGGGCCTCAATCTGTTTACTCCAGTGGAGGTTAGTCGCCCGCTGGGGACTCAGATTGAGAGGGTCTGGAGACCTTTAGTCGAGACTTCAGACTGTTAAAGAACCTCCCGCAGTATAACTATCATTGAAATTGAACTTGGTAAATTACAATCCGGCTTAACTGCAGTCTAGGGGGAACCATATCCTGGTGACCTCTCTCGACTTGAAAACAACCTTTTTGCTTTGCTTTGCTTCTTTGGATCTTCACTAAAGTTTCACCGCTAAATAATAAGAACTCACGGAGTAGTCATCACATCTAGGACCCGGGTTGACATTAAAACCCAAACCCGCTATACTACGCTTTAGGAGGTGGTTACACTTGGCCATTTTATAGAGTGACGGTAGGAGCGAGCCAGTTGGATCTAAATATTACATATTTCTCCTTTCCAATACCATTTTTCTTGCTTGTTAAAGGAGAGCCCTTCACTTACAGAGGAGGGATATGCGGATGTGGATTGTACCTCTTTCGCAGAATGAGCCCCAGGATAGGCCTGGATTGAGAAAGATGGCTTTGGTTTGGTCAATTGCATGTCGTGATCGGCTTCATCCTTCTAGGATGGGTGGGACTGGCTACACCAATTCCTACTGCTTGCTGCACTAGGATTGAAAGCACTTGTTTCTTTGCCGTTTGTTTGCGAGGAAGCTTTGCTGTCTCGACGAACGGGTATACCTTATTAGAATAGGTTTATGCTTTCCCTGCATAGGTCGCATACTCCTGTAAAAGGAGATGCCCTCTCGGAGCTTCCTCCAGCGAAGTATGCTTGCTGAGGACGGATTGGTACGAAATGAGAATGTTGGCAAGAGTAGAACGAGTCCCCTTTTGTTATAGGAAGGACTTACCACCAACATACTAACCCTCTCACTAGCGATCTCATCCCTCTCCCTGTTTATTTTTAATTTCAATATGCGATCTCTTAAGAATCTTTAGGTTCTTTCAGGTTAAACCCACTAATATTATTCCTATACTGCTTCAAGGCTTGTAACAAGAGATCTAATATCTTACTGGGGGAGATACCTTACTTGAGGGAAGTGCACGTGCTGCTTTTGCAAAGGCGTCTTGGTATGAAGAATCACTTGCATAAACTAGCTTCTAATACGACCCTGGAGGTGTATTTTTACCAAAGTCAGACAACAATCAATCAATCTGAAGATTGATTGAACTCGAATCAAGAACAACACGTTCTTAATACGAAATTGGGATAAAACGCAACCAACAGACAATTCCACACCTGGAGAAAGCTCGTATGGTATAAAAGGGTAGCTTCTCGACCACGATTGAAGAGAATATTCAATCGATACAAAGCTCACAAGCTTGGAATCCACCAAACTCAAACAAGTCACAACTTGCACAAAACCAAAGGGTTTTTTTTTCGATTAATCAAAGTCTATGGTTTACAATGAAAAGAAAGGCTTTTTATAGCCAAATAATCCTAATACAACCCTACATGAACAAAGAAACTAATTAGAACAAGAATAGTCTAAAGAATTCGTGTAAAACAGGTAACTTTCAAGCCAAGGAACTTAAAAAAAAAACACAAGCAAGTCTGCTTAGGAAAACAGGCTTCATAGCATCTTTCAGCCCTTCAAAAATAGTCTTCTAGGTTGATTCTAACTCAACCAATTCCTTGAATTTGTAGAAGAAAACTTCCTCTTTCACCTCTAACTTGAATCAGCCTAAGTTCATGTTCCAAACACCTGATATAGGCCTTCAAAGTTGGTATCTCAAAACAGTTTTCTGCCTTAGCCAAATTTAGGCAGTTTTCGTGTTTTGAGGTAGCGTTTTGATGGGCTTTGAAAGTGACCTTCCAGACATCCCCTTGACCTCCAAAATATACCAATGTAAAGATAAAAACCTTATCTTCGAAACAAGACCTTGATCTCCCATTTTCATTTGAGCCATTTGTTAGATACAAGCTTCCAAAGTAGGCTACCTGAAACTGTTTCAACACTTAGCCAAAATTCAGAATTCTTCAAGTTAGTTGAGATGACTTCTTTGGAAAGTAATTGTGAATTGTGGATTGATCCATTTGGGCTCTTATCAGCTTCCGTTCCATGTTAAGTAGAAGAACTAGTAGTTTATGGGTCTCCTTACTAATAGGTAAGACAATGGATCTCCCAATTTATAATTTCATAATAGGAGCCTCCTTTACTTGACTTGGAGAATGAGCCACTTGATGGCAGATTTTATGTCAAAGCTTGCACACGAACCTAGGCTTCATAATCAATCATAGAAATTTTACCTGCATATGCTGCACTAGGTAGTGAATGAGTCCCCTCGATTGTTCGTGTACTCCTAGAATAGATTTATCATTTCCTATATAGAAGTTGCTTGCCCACAAGCACCTATGTCCTATGATTCAGTTCGAATATTTAGATTTCTTATTAGGTGGGATATAGTAATAAGATGAGTAAGATGTCCTTGGCCGGTGCGACCATTACATGGGTATCGAGTGCAGCTCTTGCTAGGTAGAAGTGTAACAGTCGGCTCGATTCGGCACTACACTCTACTCTCTCCACTGAGAATGCTTCCGCTTGAGGTATACGCGCGAAATCAAGTAAATTGGCGACATGTAAAGGTATTTGTTGAGAGCTCTTATGACCTGTAGGTACCAAGAAAGGCATGCCCATAGAGTTCTCTCTTAGGGATGTGTAAACCCCTTACCTTCATAAGGACCCAGTATATAATAGATTCAGTCTTCTATGTATGGATTGCTCACCTGTAAAAGGAGATCTCTAATCTTACCGGTCGATATATCTAAATCCAGTCAGGTAAGCTTTCGGAGGATGATTATGGTTACGACGAGGAGTGTTTCAAGCTACTTCGTTCCTCTCACGATATATTCCACCTTAAAGGTCTCAAGCAGATGTTTTTTTATCACTTTTCTTGAAGAGATTTTTATCTTCTGCGGATGCATCGGATCTTTCAAAATTCACTTAGAGTGGAGCTTTCACTTCCATGTTATCATGGAGATCAGGGATCCTCTATATTCACATCCACGATCGGCCCTTTCTGGGGCTGCTCCTCCACAAACAGATGCCTCTACAGGGCCTACTAAATTTGTTAGCTAAACGGGGGTCTATCTAGGGATTGGCTGAGCCAACTATACATTGGATTTCCCTACGGATGAAACTTTTTACTATCAAAATTCACTTCGGCATGCCTCAGCTCATTCCAGAAAGCCGTGCAAGACGCTAAAAGCGCATTCGGAGCTAAGGTTGGAGAATCTCTTCGCCGCAACACCTTTTCCAAACAGTCGAGTGAAAACAAAAGCCTTTCCCTTCTCCCATCGGCCTATCCCCTGGCTCTTCCACCGTCTATAAATAGCTGGTAATTTCCCGCTGGCTTTGGATAATAAATTTTCCTTCCACTAGAGAAAATTGGGAAAACTAGCAAGAAAGGGCCCCTTACTATATAGATAGGGAGGGCGTCCGATCGAGGAAAGTTTTCGCTCTCCCAGAAAGGGTGAGGAAAGTAGATTTCTTTTCAAATGAAATAGGGTGAACGCGGGCAACAATGCACTTCTGTTACGATATTTCTAGCCATACATTGGGGTACCTACTCTAATTGCCTTAGGGCAAGCATAACATACATATGCAGGTTTAGTTCAAAAACATAGTTTCGATAAGAAAATCAATTAAATGTAGTTCCTTAGAAATCCCATTCCCAAGCTTGCAACCAGACCTGAAGGAAGAAAAGTTGGCTTGCCATAAAATCCCTCCTCTCCCGCGCCTATTGTAATTGATAGCTTTTCCTTTCTCGCTGGTTGACTGGTGTTGGTTTCCCATGAGGTTAAAAAGAGATTACAATGCCTGCCCCTTCCAATTCAAAATACCTTGATTCTGATTATTACCAAAACAATCTAACCGAACCTACTTTGTCTTAAGAACCTACCCTTTTTCTAAATCATTTAAGAACGAAGACTTAACCAATCGCTTGTAGGCGGCGAAGGGCAGGTTAACACTCTTCCCTTTGACCCTGCGCATAATTAAATAGAAAATTTTAGACTTCCATGGTCATCCTATATTGCGAATGAGTCTGGACAATCTCCTATTGTAGTATCAAAATTAGTATGACTTTACTTTGAAGTTTCACCCTCTTTCAACGGTATGACAACCTTCCCAATCACTCGGTTCAATCCTTACCGGAGGACTCCTTCGCTCCTCTCGCTTTGCTCGAGTTTCGCACCTTCGATGTTGTCATCACGCACCTGTTAGCTACTCTTGTCATGATTACTACTAATCAAGTCTCTGATTGTGCGGACAAAATCATCATTACCAACCTCCTCTATTGGTATTGTCTTCAAAATGAAGATTAGGCTTTATGCCTATAATGACTGGTAAGCGTTAATCAACCTATCGTATCGACGACTACCTCTATTTTGGTTGGAAGTAGGGAGAGGGAGATAAAATGCTCGAGTCAAAACGAAAGGCAAGAACCCGATTATCGAAGCTCTGCTAATAGACTCCCTCCTTTGACCATAGATCCGAGCTCCCACTCTGAATGGTTACTGGAAAAGGATTGGTTGTCAGCAGGTAAGCGCGAGTCTTTTGGAGCTGTCGTACTGTCCTTTGAAGAAATCCCGGCCCGGGGCCTTTCTTTACCTTTACATGTCGATTCAGCAAGCAAGGCTCATTTTTTTTTTCTTTGCATGAATGCATTCTGACTGTTCGACCTCGACCAGAACATCCCCTTCAATAAGCAGCGCCTTACCTACTAAGCTAAGCTTTAAAGAGTAATCACAGAAACTTCTTTTTTTTTTCTTCCTATTCTATATAGAAATAGAAAAAGCGAGAAAGCAGTACCAGCTTCTCGCCAACCGTGCTTCCTACCAACTCCGCCAACCCCAGACGGTCCTATTGATTTTTAGCACCGGAACCCGCAACTGCTGCCTCTACTCCGACAGCTACTTACTTTTCTGATGAATCTTAGCTTGCTTTTGAATACAGTAAAAGTGGGACCTCCCTTGTTCTCGCATTCCTTGCCTTGGCCCGGCCTTCAATCAAAGGCTAGTCATCATTAGCTCATTGGCTTGCTTTCTGATAGCATTCTCCCCGGCTAGGAAATTCGATGAGTCATCGTAGGGGCTTCTTAGGGACCACCACAAGTCTTCCAGCCGTTCGTCATATCCTCGTGCTGATTTGATTCAATGACTTCTTCATATTTTACTTCCCCATGGCGAACACCTATTCGTGGAAGAAGTGCTGTTGTTGTGAATAAGGTGGATCCTTCTTTCCCGTTTCATCAAGGAATGGAACTCGACAGAAAGAACTGATTGTACTACATCGACGGAATGGGCTGCTTCGAAGGCTTGATCTGATACGCTTTCCTCTTCATCCCCTAAGCACTCAGTGGATAGAAAGCGATTTGTCAGCAAGCCTGACGACAGGGAAGAGTTCCTTTATGATATGGCAGAAAACCACTTATCTACTCGGGTACGACAAACAACGGGTAAATGAAGAGACCTCAATGGAGGGATAGAAGATCTTGCTACACTACTTTTGCTTCGTGTTTAGTCGCAGAGTGAGCGGGGACTTTACCTTGATCGTAAGCGTCTGAGACAGATGATGTCATTAAGGTTTGAAACAGTTTCAGATGATGTCATTAAGGGTGTTTTTCAAGGCCTCAAAGTTGCTACCTCAAAACTGGAAACTGCGAGAAAATGGCCAAGGTAGAAAACTGTTTTGTGAAGCCTACTTTGGAGCTCAATTCAAGGAGCATGGATGGGATTCAAGTCAAAAGGCTTCCACAATATGAAACTAGGTATGTTTGTGAACAAATGGAAGGAATTGGATGAAGAATTGGAGTTCGGGAAGGCCTCGAACGAATGCCACGAAGTTAGTACAAAAATTTTTTTTGGACAGTTTGCTTGTGCTGAAAGGCAGCTTGCTTGTGCTTGAAAAATGAGAGTTTGTGGCCGAGTTTTAGACTATTTTTAGAGTCTATAAAGTAAAGCCTACATGTCCTGCCTTTTAGACCAGCTGTGATACCTGCCGGTCGATCCGGTTGACCTGTTTTAGGGAAAAGGAAGACTGCTACGATTACTTGAACTTCCTCGTTGGGAGAGAGCGAGAAGACTGTAAATCTATTGATGTTTTTCTACTTCTGTTCCCGGGGCTTAGATCTTCCGTGACGGTCAGGAGAAAATGTAACCAAATCAATCACATCCGAAAGCAGGTATGCAAGAAGAGCTTTTATCAAGAAATCGCACAAAGAGTCGTTCACGCCTTAACTCTGGACTATGCCCTTATCAGGGCTCCTCTCTATCCTTCCATCCATAAAGACATGTAATATCATCTCCGACTGAGCTAGAAAGCGAGCAACTCATCTTTCGAGAGGGAGTCCGACTACCAATCATCAATAGGCTAATAAGAGACATAACAGCAATAAGTCGCGGGTAGCTTTTACAGTAGGCTGTAGCTACTCATTGGTCTTATTTTTACTAGGCTTCGGTAGGGAAAGAAAGAATTTCTTAGTAGATGGCAGGCATATTGATCTCGGCCATAAGGGATCAAAGGGCGTCCATAGCTCCTGTGACGCGGGTGACGGCCTGACCTATTGCTTAAAGTCACTAAGAACTGGCAACCAAACTGAGGGACGAAAGTAAGGAAAGAAATAAGAAGTGCTCGATGAAAGATCATTATCTATATAATTCTAAGTGAGTCGAAAGAGTGAATGTTACACCCCGCTCTTCCCAAAAGTCAAAATGAATGTTACACCGATGAGGATTAAAAATGTGAACTAATTGTTCAAACGATGTCGAGTTTCGACATGAAGTGAGAAAATTATGAACGTTAACTGAATTTTGGATTAAACTCACCCGTAATGAGGAAATTCCCAAAATAACCCCGAGAAAATTAAACCTACCCTAACCCTATTTCTCCATCGGCCTCACCTATAACCAATATATATTAAACCAAACCCGACAAAAGAAACTAGTTTAGCCGCCCATCTTCCTATTGCAGCGTCCACTATTCGGAGTTCCCATCACCGGCATCTCCGTCGTTTTCCCCACCACAAAGCAGTCGCTCTCCCCAAACGGTTTACTCGACCAAAATCCCCCAAAGCAGTCGGCCGAAGGAAGAGGCAGTAGCAGGGATTAATTGGAAGGGCTGGCGGTGAGTGATTTGTTGATTATTATACATGTTTGTCTGTTTCTGATATGGAGCAAAGCGAAGGCATCAAGAACTGTTGAGCATTTAATTATTCTAAGAACTTAGGCTACGTGAGTGATGGTAGCTTCATGTCATGGAAAGATGGGTCAAGAAGGATTTGACTTTTGTGGGGTGTGTATTTTTATACACGTGTGTCCTGGATCATTGCTTTTGTGAATGGTTAGAGGCATTCCTAGTGAATTGGTAGTGAAGGCATACCGAAATGGTAAAAATTGAGAGGGAGTGGGTTTTCATGGACATGGAATAAAGGGAAGGTGGTGAGTAGCTACGTAGATAACCCAAAAGGGTCTTTGGTAAAGGCTGAAATTGGATAATTCTATTCAGAAAGTAGCTCTTATTGTGTATAGATGGCAGGTTAAATTACGTTTATTAACAAGAGAAATGCTTGTAACTACGTGATCAACAGGAGTCATCGACGGAGCTGCAGACACTCTAAGACTAAGGAGCATTTATCGATTACGTTGGAGATCGATCCTAACCAGTCATTCTGAATAAGGTGAGTGTAAAGGGGGTAAAATCTCTGTCGTTGGTCTTTTAGTTTCCGCTTTTCGTTCAAGTTATTATTTAGTTAATTTTCTAGCATGCGCGATATGTCTGTGAGGCATCCCACCGCCTATAGGGGTGGAGGCACGTGTTGTGCTATGTATGTATGTGTATGTGATGTGGTATGGATTGATGGTAAGATGAAACCCCGGCCGGTTGGGTCACAACTGTACGGCGAGACGTAACGCAGTAGTTGACGGGCATGGACTGGACGGCGAGACGTAACGCAGTGTCTTTGCCAAGTTTGGGTATGCAACCGGACGGCGAGACATAACGCAGTTGGCATACTAGGGTAGGGACACCAGACGGCGAGACGTAATGCGGTGGTCCCTTTTTTTGGTGTCTATGGATTAAGAATATAAGTAAGGGAATTCTAAAGATAAGATAGGAGTAGAGATCTCATATAGACTGTTTGATAGTAAAGTTTAAAGGATGAAAGTGAGAACGACTTTCTTCTAAGGAACGCATTCCCCTAATAATGTGTTTAGGAAGGAGTTTGCTTAGGGCAAAGACCTTAGAAGTAACGACGAGACTGACCCCTTCTCACTCACCAGGTGCAGAGAGGGGAAGAGGACGCATCCATCAAGAGGAGATTACCCGAGGAGAGCTGCCGCGGCAAACCAGAAGATGTCAACTGGATCTGGGTAACGAGATGGGACCTCCCATAGATCTGTCTTTAGTTTCATTTCTTAATGAGTATACTGGGAAACTCAAGGAATTGTTTTATGTTTTGTTGCTCTGGATTGAGGTCGCCCAAGTGTTTAGGGCATTTCACTTGAAAATCTTAAACATTGTCGTTGTTGATCTTTGGTTTTGATTTTTAAATCGTTTTGGGTTGCTCTGGAGTAACCGGTTTGTGGTTTGAGTTGTGGTTTGGTTTCAAAAAGGATCGGGTCGTGTCAGTGAAGATTCTTGTTCCCGATTACTCTTTGAGCTTGAATTTCGTATAGAAAGGTCCTCTATTTGTTAGAGTGGGATTATTATTCTTAAATAAATCCTCCCACTTATATGTAGCAAATATATCCTTTATTTAATTGCAAACCACAACTTCATTACATACTCTTTGGCCTCAAGGTCCGACTCGACATCAGACATGAAAAACGAAAATGAGAGCCACATGACAGCATTATTCGGGCTAGACTTCAGACCATGGTTTAGATTAAAGATAGACAGAAATTGTTTAATTCAAAAACACATATGATAAGGGTCAGACCACATCCATGGCAACAAAGAGACTTAGAAATCTCCACCAAAGAAGTACAAAGAAAGCCAAAACAGATTACTTTGCGTCGACAGACTACTTATTTTAATCTTGACGAAAGAGTGGACTCTTCTATTCTCCCAGGTGACCACTTGCTCCCTGAAGAATGAGCTGACGTTGTTCTTCGAGACCGCGAATCTGGTCTCGATTCTATTGCCTAACTTGTGTTATAGCCTCCGGATTGATAGCAGGCAGATGCTCCCAGAATAGACCAAGCAATCAAAAAATAAAAAGAAAAATCTCTTTTCTATTCCGGAATGCTTTGATTTAATCTATACGATGAGTTTATATTATTTATATTTTGATTTGTTACTGAATTTGGTGACTTTCTAGAATATACGCATAAACTTTTATGGACAAAGAAAGGTGCGTTTTCTATTTAAATTATGTCATATGTAATATATGTCAAAAAGACTACGCTCGCATTCGAGCTTTTCCTCTTCCGCTTGAGATATTTCTTGTGGAATAAGCGAGAGTCTTAGAGCAGGATCCATAGCTAGTCAAAGCTTTTTCTTGCTTACTTCAATGTCCCCCTTTGCTACGGCTGCATTTTCTAATTTATAGGCGAAGGAGGCCATTCTTTAAGCCTTTATTATTTCTTTCTAAGTCAGATTATAGCCTTCATTAAATCATTTTAGCCCTAGATTAATTTAGGTCACTCCCTAAGGAATAGGCGCCAATAATAGTGCATCAGAGAGTACTCCCCGTGATAGTCGTCTAATAAGGCTGGGTTCCAAAGCCCCTTTATTAAGAGCTGGAGCAATCCTTAGTCGACAGCTCAAAGCTGACCTGTACAAAAGCATGTGATCTGTCCTCGTTTACGTACCCCACCGGCTTCGTCGTCCTCTGCCTACTCCTCTTTAACTGCCTTCTACCTGTCTTTTTTTTACTGGCTTATTTGTACCCTGCTACAATCTATTCCCTTAGGCCCAAGGGCCCCTCAGCCAATCCTCACTCGCCAGCTCCGTCCTAGCTTAGGAAAAAGATGTTTGGCCGAACGAACCCCTATCTCTTGATTGATCTGATCAGACGCTTGCTTTTCCCGCCTGCCTATTCTCCTTCTATTATTTATACCACTATATAGATAAAGGGCCACTCGGCTATCACCGCGTGTCAAACTGGGTCAGGCGAGAGGGAGTAAATCATCTAAAGCTCATTCCTTTCCCGTCACAGGCGTCCCATTTCAAAATGTGCATCTAACTAACTTTCGACACGGTCCTTCATATATACTGCAGATTGGGGGAAAGCCTTCAAAGTTGCATGGAAAAAGGCTGTCTTACGATCTCCATCTGTATTAACTTAAGCCGAGCTTTTTCCTAAAGAATTTTCCCTCCGCATTCCCTTTCTTTTTAGAAGACTTAAGTTGGCCGAGAGTATCGTCATTCCAATTATCTTGAAGATTAGTCTCTGGCCTGAATGATATGGCAAAAGCGTATAGCTTCAATTCCTATCTCGTAGTAAACTGGAAAGTAATGGTATCGTCTCTCAGGGACTGGTACAACCTTATATTTTACCAATTTTATAGAGCAAACTACAGGTGAAAATGGTTTGAGAGATAACTAATTTCTAAAAGCAAAATTAAATAAACAAATTAAGTAATGAAAACTGTCGGGAGAAATTCAATGGGAGAAAGCTCTGGGAGAAACACCGGGATTCACTACCTATCCTATCCAGATTAATTCACATATTCCAATCAATTTAATCCATACCTCTACAGCCAGGGTATCACGAATGTGCTAGCTATCCCTGTCGCGAATTACTACGTACTAAATAATCAATTCAAATCCTACTGTCGTAGCTCAATGACCTAATTATTTAGCCTGAAGATCGATATCCTATTTAAGACCGCATAGCACCTTATTTAATCCACTGTCGGTTCGATAAGTTACTATGTCACATGAAATAGGTTCAGTTATTAGGGTTTCATTGTCGCTAATAACCTAATTAACTACGATTCATTGTATTGGTGGCCAGTCAACACAAAGCATTAAGTAATTTCATGCAATAGAGATTGGAAGAAAAGAAATATAAATTAATCCATCAAATCAAGAAATAGCTACATCCTATAGTGTTTCCCCCAGAAATTGGGGTTTAGTTCATGACGAAATTTAGATAAAACAATAGGATTTTGATCATCATGTTCTAAATCAACAATAAACAACTAGTTTGGTTCAGAAAATCCAACCAACTAATCGCTCTCGTTGAACTCAGCTCAAGCCTTGAAAAACTGATCACCAATCGATAATTGCCCGATGCTTTGACAAGCTCCGCTGCGCTCCTTTTCTTGTCCTTTTTCCAAGAGTTTTCTCTCGCCCCAAAACAGCTTCCGTCCCAAACAAGAGGTATTCGTCTTTTTTTTTTGTCCCTGGTTAATTTCGTCCCCCAGCAATATTTACTCTCTTTCTCTGTCCGCCAAAAGAAAAGCCTCCTCCAAATAATTGCCAGCCCACCTCCTTTCCTTCCGTCCAAAAATAGTTCACTCAAAAAATTCCCTCGGCCCATTAATTCCAGTCCCGGTTCAACTCCTCAGCAAGTTCCGGTCCAATGTACATCCAGTCCACTTGAATTATTCTATCCACTAATGCAAATTTCTCGTTTCATTTACCTGAAATATATAAACATTTGGCACTTGATGGTAATGGTTTTTCAACCATTTCCGGGTTAGCGAGCCCTAAAATAGCACCAATTGGCTAAAACATACCACGGATAATCACATAAAGTCCAACAATCCGATATATTAAAGCCGAATATCACAACCCCACACTCAATTGTTGCTTGTCCCTATGTAACGACTCAAACAACACAAACACATAACCAACCTTAACAATGACACATTAGAGACTCAACACTCAAAGCAAAACACCAAATTTCCTTGTACTCTTGTTGTAATCAGTAGTTTCTTTCTCAATGGACAAGTTGTGCTTTAATGGTCATACCTTTCACCCCACACTCAAGTTCTTTGCAACCATTACCATTGACTGACTCAAATCCATCAAAAACTCAAATAGCAACACTCAATTCAAGTCGTCAGTAGCGGGTGATTAACAACTTATGGTGCAACAGTTATTAGGAGAATCTAACCACATCGGTGAGGTGCACATCTCGTGTGGACAATCTGGCTTACTCACACCAACCATAAGAAATTAATTAAGCATGAGTCTCAAAAACTAATGGGAGAAGCCTTTCGCAAACCAGATTTTAACTTTAAGCACATCACTACCTTTTATGACAAGGAGAGGCTTTCTCTCTTTCTGCTTTTGCTTGCCGAGAGGTCGTATTTAGTACAAGTGGGATTTGTTTCTTACTACCGGTGACCGAGCAAGAGCAATTTCGGCTTCTTAGCACTCGCATAAGGGCTTCTTTCAACTCCTTTTCCTCGGTCCGTGTGGAGGGTCATTGCACCCTCAAATGGCACTTCACTCAACTGGGGATCGTACTTGATAAGCAACATCATATGGTCGCGAACCGATTCTCAATTGAATCTTTCCTAATCCCCATGTGCAATGAGTGATTGCCTCACACGATTTTGGCATTTTTACCCACAGTTTAATTGTTATGGCAACTTCCTTATATTTTACTTGTCAGGTAGTGTTTTCTTTTATAAAGATATAGTTCACCCCATCATAAAACAATCAAAACAGAGACTCGTTGCAAAATCAGAAGCTCGCAATTGATGCAAGTAAGCATGGTATCCAAACATATCGAATGGTCAATGTTCTCCACCTAACTACTTCACCAAAAGCCGTTACACTATCCTCACAAAAGAGAATGTTGCTAAAAGAGTTTGCTCATTCCAAGCACATCAAGTCAGTCAAAACATTTAAGCTCATTGTGAAGAACTATGCAATTCAGCACTAGTGGGGTGATTTCGATGATTTCATTCAAGCACAAACTCATATCACACGCATCACAGTCATTTACATCATGTTACCACAAGATTACAAGGTTTTGTTTTTATTTTTTCTGATTTTTAGGTGTTTTTTTTTAGCCATTAGATTAACACAGGCAACCTGCTTTTTACACAGGCAAACTGCATGCAGTTTGGCTGTGCTCAACCTAATGGCGGTTTTTTTTAACACAAGACGAGACACTGTGGACAACTACGACTCGACATAAAACACGACAAGAACACAGACCATCCACCCCACACTCAGGATGGACATTGTCCACAATGTCTACAACTACACACGACACACCAATAGGTTCACCTAACTAACATTATACAGCATCATTCACTACGAGTAGTATTCACAAAGAAAAGAAAAGAAAAGAAAAGAAAAGAAAAGAAAAGAAAAGAAAAGAAAAGAAAAGAAAAAAGAACCTCGGGACAAGCTCCTATGAAGGAGGGGTCGATGAAGAAGTGCCGAGCTTCTCATCTAGACGTCGGTTTAGCTCCTGGATCTTCTTATCTTTCTCTGCGTCTCTGGCTTCCAAGATAGCTATTCTGGCTCTAAGCTCGTCTGCAGATGATGGTGAAGCTAGTACAACTGGTGGAGTCTCTTCTGGATGCGGAACTGGAGGAGGATGTGACTGCTAGCCCTGGCTGACTCTCGAGGCCGAGTGCCCCGCTGCTGTGGGTGTAGGAGCTAGAGCTATGGTCGGAGTGGCTACTGATGGTGCGGCAGGTGATGCCGAAGCAGTAGTTTCTTCTCTGGTTGCAGAAGTTGATCGGTTACTTTGAACTGCCGAGGTGGAGGGATATATCTACGACGTCCCATATCTGCAACCAAGAGTGCAAACTGGAAAACAAACTTCTTAAACCTCCACTCTGCTCTTGAATCAACAAGTTTGCACAAATCTGTGCTCTGCTTCCCAATTTCCAGTTCACTGCTACCACAATCAGAAAATCCCCAAATTCTGCAACCCGCAAATCAACCAATTCTCAAGATTCACCCATAAATCTTCTGCAAATATCCTTCTAGACAGTAATTGCACTTCAATTGGCCCAATCAAGCAATCATCATACTCCAATTTCACCTCAAATTCGAAATTGAGCAAAAACCCGCAATCTGAACCCTAATTTTTTTTTCTGTTCTTGAATCTTCAATTGCTAGGTTTTTCAAATCAGACCTGGGGGAAGAGGGTTGATTGGAATTGGTGGGAGGTCGGAGTGGGCGCGCTGGGTGGTGGCGAAGACCGGCGTAGACGGTCGGCGCGGCGGAGAAACGCGCGGCGGCGGACGGGGCTGCTGGTCGGATTTTTGCTGCTGCTCGTCGGGCGACGCGCGTTTCTGTGGTGGGGAAGCTCGGCGGCGCGGGGTGAGCTGGGTGGAGGGCTGTCGGGTCGTCGAAGGCAGGGGCGGCCGACGGCAGTCTGCCGGTCTGCCGGGAGTTGCAGGGGGCGGCGCTGGTCGCTGGCGTTGAAGGAAGAAGAGGAGGAAGGGGAAGGGGGAGGGGAAGGGCAGCAGCCCGACCCTAACTCTGTTTTGCGTTTTTTTTTTTTTGAAAAAAAAAACGCAGAATAACCTTTTCAGTCCCTCCTTCCTCCTAAAAAAATGCCAGATCAGTCCTCCCCCCCCCCCCCCCAAAACTTTCAGATTAGTCCTCCCCCCACATTTGCGGTTTGCCTGTGCTAATTTTGCAGCCTCCATGTGCAAAAAACAGCCTGCCCGTGTACCTACAAAACACAAAATAATACCTTCCTCAAGGCTTTTGGAGCTGAAATTTGGCGGAGAGCCTCTACACACACCCTAAAAAAAAAATGAAAAAAAATTGAAAGAAAAACTCACCTTGGGTTGCCTCCCAAGAAGCGCTTGTTTTTCGTCGCTAGCTTGACGTGAAATAGCTCATTCCAGATGGTATGTTGAGATTTCCAAGATGGAAACCTCTTCAATATAGTGCTTAAACGCCCCTTGATCACCAAGAATCTCGATTGCACTATGTGGGTACACTTTGGTCACCGTAAATGGTCCGGACCACCTTGACTTAAATTTTCCAGGGAAGAGTTTAAGGCGTGAGTTGAAAAGTAATACCTTCTCTCCCACCTTGAACTCTCTTCTCAGTATGTGGTGATCGTGCCACTTCTTCGTTTTCTCCTTATAAATCCGGGCATTTTCATAGGCGTTAAGCCTAATTTCATCGAGCTCATTCAGTTGCAACAGGCGCTTCTCTCTAGCAGTTTTTAGATCAAAGTTCAGCTTCTTGATAGCCCAATACGCCTTATGCTCGAGCTCGACGGGCAAGTGGCAAGCTTTTCCAAACACCAATCTGTACGGAGATATGCCTAAAGGAGTCTTGAAAGCAGTCCGGTATGCCCAGAGTGCATCATCTAACTTCCTTGCCCTATCTTTCCTTGTTGAATTCACCGTCGTCTCCAGAATATGTTTCAGTTCTCTGTTGGAAACTTCCACTTGCCCGCTGGTTGTGGATGATAGGGTGTAGCAACTCGATGCTTAACCCCATATCTGGCCAGCAATGTGTTCAACTCCTTCCCCATGAAGTGTGTACCCTCGTCACTGATGAGAACTCGAGGGACTCTGAATCTGGTGAACACGTTCTTCCTCAAGAAATTCACCACCGTCTTTGAGTCATTGGTGGGCAACGCCACTGCCTCCACCCACTTAGATACATAGTCGACTGCGACTTAGATATATTTGTTGTTGAAAGATGGTGGGAATGGCCCCATGAAATCCACTCCCCATACATCAAACATCTCTACCTCCAAAATCGAGGTCTGTGGCATCTCCATCCTTACAGATATGTTCCCTGTTCTTTGGCACCTATCACATTGAGCAAAAAAATCACGGGCATCTCGAAATAGAGAAGGTCAATAAAATCCAGATTGTAACACCTTTGCTGCTGTCCTATGAGGTCCAAAGTGACCTCCTGCGGCCATACTATGACAGAAATTCAGCACTGACTTTACCTCACACTCAAGAACACATCGTCTTACCATGGTATCAGCACAATGCTTATACAGGAAGGGGTCTTCCCATATATAATTCTTGGCAATAGTAATCAACTTCTTGCGCTGTTGATAAGACAAATCAGGGAGCTTACCTGTGGCGAGATAGTTCGCAAGATCTGCATACCAGGGAGCTTGTTGGACAGGGAGCTTGTTGGACAAGGAGAGCATAAAGCTGCTCGTTTGGAAAAGACTCATTGATCTCAACCTTGTCCTTAGGAATGGCCTCAAGCTCAAGTCTAGAAAGGTGATCGGCTACTAGATTAGCCGAACCTTTCTTGTCCCGAATTTCAACGTCGAATTCCTGCAAAAGAAGAACCCAACGAAGCAATCTCGGCTTGGCCTCCTTCTTTGAAAGAAGGTGCCGTATAGCTGCATGGTCAGTGTACACAACAGTTTTCGATCCCATCAAATAAGATCAATATTTATCAAAAGCAAACACCACAGCAAGCAGTTCTTTCTCAGTCGTGGAATAGTTCAATTGTGCATCATTAAGAAGCTTACTTGCATAGTACACCGCATGCAACTTACCTTCCTTCCTCTGCCCAAAAACTGCCCCGACTGCATAGTCGCTAGCATCGCACATAATTTCAAATGGTAAAGTCCAGTCGGGTGCAGTGATAATGGGGGCAGAGGTTAACTCCTTCTTAAGTCGATTGAAGGCCTGCAAACACTCATCAGAGAAGTTAAACACATTATCTTTGGCCAACAAATCACATAAAGGCTTGGTGATCTTTGAGAAGTCTTTAATAAATCTCCGGTAAAAACCGGCATGACCTAAAAAACTTCTAATTCCTTTTATTGTGCTGGGAGGGGGAAGTTTTTCAATGATTTCAATCTTAGCTTTATCAACTTCTATCCCCCTCGCCGAAATTCGATGACCAAGCACTATACCTTCTATCACCATGAAGTGACATTTTCCCCAGCTCAAGACTAGATTAGTCTCTTCACATCTCTACAAAACTCTAGACAAGTTAGCCAAACAATGTTCAAAGCTAGTACCAAAAGTCGAGAAGTCATCCATGAAAACTTCGAGACTCGATTCTAACATGTCTGTCGCAACCGTCCCTCCGGGGGGTCCGAATGTGTCGTCGCGTCGGCTATTTTTGGGAATCGCCATCGATCTTACTTGGAGTGGATCGAACACTCTTCGAATCGGCTCTAACCTTAGGGTCAGAACCGAGATATGGTCTGCAAAAATAAAGTTCTGGGTTCGGGAGTACGGTTACGTGTGGGGAAGTGAAATCACACCCCACAACGCCCTAAATCGGTACTACTTAAGTCGATAAGTTTTTATATGAGTTGGGTGTATTTTGGTAATAATTTTGTAATTTTAGGGTCCCACTGGACCATTTAACGACTTTATCGTATTAGTTGTAATTTAATTATACGCCCACTGACGTAAAAATTTAAAGATAAAGTTAGTTGATTAGTTGGACTCGAACCTTATCGGTTGCCTACGTACCCGTGAGACGGGATCAAAGTCCACGTAGTTCATTCGAAATTTGATAATTTTAATAATAACTTTTACCACGTTCCACTGAACGTAATTTTCGTATTAAAGATTTTGTTATACTAAAATTTAAATTATTATGATGTTACTACAATAAATGTAAGGATTTTAATTATTAAGAAGAAATTTGACATATTAGAAAAGGAACAAGATAAACTTAATTCGCATTCAACATTTTGTATTAAGGATTTTAAACTAATAAATTTGAATGGGTTGATAACAACTAAAAATGATTGGCCAGTAGCCCAACTGGCTAAATGGGAAGTCCTAGATCCTATTTTACTCCGAGGACGTGGGTTCGAAGCCCGCAGCCTGCATTTTTTCATTGATTCTCTTTTTGGTGCAGCAAAGGGGAAAGGGTATTTTGGTGATTACACAAAAACGCGGTGGCAGGGCATGTGATTTACGAGAAACCCTAGGGGCAAGATCGTCGTTTTAATGAAAGGGGTATAAATTCATTTTTTGGAAACCCTAAGCTAACTCCTAACCCTAAACGACCCCATGGCCGCCGCTCTCTCCCTCTCTCTCTCGATCTCGATCCTTCTCCACCTCTCCAGAGAAAAAAAACTAAACCCTAGCCACACTAAAGCGCCGCCATCTCACTCTCACCTCTCTCTCCCTCTTCGTCTCTCTTCTTCTTTTCCAAAGAAAGGAAGGCGAAACCCTAGCCGCCTCTTCATTACCGCCGCCATCTCTCTCTTCTCGTTTCTTCCTTTCGCGCTCTTCCTCTCTAAACCGAGAGGATGACAGGGCTAATGTTCTCTCTTTCTGGAAATGACAAGGAGAACGACGGGGAAAAAGGGCCGTCGCCGCCGGCGACTGAGGACGAGCGCCGCCAACGCCAGCAGCGACGATGACGACTAGGGTTTTCTAAAGGTTAGTTTTTTTTGGTTTGCATGTAAGATTTTTACCATTTTTCGATTTTTGCTTTTAGGGTTTTTTAGGTTCTAACCCTATTTCTTGTTTACCTTTCGGAGATCGATTAGAAATAGATGTGGGATTCTTGATTCGCCTTCTACTGCTCTCGATCTACCATTTCTATTTGGGACGGAAGCGATGACGAGGGGATATTGCCCTCTGGTAAGATTTTTCTACATGCATGTCCAATTTTATTCGATTTAATGCATTAGATCGAGATTTAACCTGTTTTTTTGTTTTTTTTTATTGTTTGGACCTCCGCCGAGAGAAGGGAGAGGCGGCGGTCGCCTATTTGCTTGTTATTTGTTATGTTAAGTGTTTACTGTTAAGAACTAGGCATTGCTAATTTTATATGCACTTGGATTATATGAATTATTCCAGAAAATAGGAAATACTTGATAATTTTTCCATTTATGCTCTAAACGCCTAAGCGCGCCTAGGTTACGCCTAATCGGGCAAGGCGCAAGTCAAGAGCCGAGCGCCTGCCTTACGCCTAGCGACTTTTAGAACCTTGGTTATCGTTATGATTGTTTATAAAGCTCTTTGGTGTTGTCAAAGTAAATTTTGTTAGAACTCCTTCTAGGTTTGTTTAGCCTTAATGTTCGGTTTTGGATATGGTGGAGAATTTCTATAATAATCCTAGGGTAATTGGAAACCATAGCTACTGCTTATGATCATCCTATTGATGGGAAGCTTGCCTGGGTTTGGGCTTTGGTAATAGGATTTGTTCTAAAACTAGTACAAGTTTATTAATGTGAAATTTGTTGAATGTATGGTTGACACGCCAAAACACAACACCAATCTGCGACCAAGTATAATCGCAGACCGGGAATGCAGTAACAGGCAAGTTATATTATCAACCCGGGGTCTAGATCTACTGCTTACTCAGTGATTCTCTGTTATCTAGCCAACTAGAGTAAGTGATTGTTGTTTAAACTAAAAGCAGAAATAAAGCAGGAAATTATTCGGTTTTCTTAAGCAGGAAAGAGTCACTCGGGAATGAATCCCCCTAGCTCCTTAGTTAGGTTCAATTGCAATTCCCTGGGTTGATTTACTGTTGATTAGACTGCGGAAGATCCGGCAGTAGCTTGGAATCTCTTAAGCTGACCAAGCCCTCTCAGTCTAACTACCCGGCAGACGACTAGTCTTCACCGGGATAGAAAGCTGAGGCTATGAACACAGAACTCCACTACTGGCGCCAAGAACACCAGTACAAAGCAGTAAACTGGCTAACTCTCGTATAGCCAACCTCCTACTATCGAATGAAGAGGCTCTAGCAACCTAATCAGATTCTATCTATCTCAGGTTGAAGCAGAAATTGAGACAAGCTGATCAGACTCAAATCAATTCATGAAACATGCATCATTCGATTAAAATCAAACAGTAGTATCATCCCAAGTCATTACAATCAATCCCTAACACATAGAACTAGGGTTCTTCATCCCCAAGTGAGAGAAGGGTTCTACTCCATAGAGAGAGAAGAGAAAACAAGAATCGGATTAGTCATACTCATAACGATGAGGATAATCTGCTCCGGGACGATGATTTTCACTCCTATGACGATCTCCAGGCTCGATTCGATGAAATCCAGCTCTAAGACAGCTTCTAGGATGTGTTCTTCGTACTTTCTCTCTCTAGGGCTCTGTTTTTGCTCTGAAAACACTCTTCTCCCACTTCTGGCTCGGATTAGGCTTTAAAACCGGGTTTCCCGAGTTGCACGGCCAGGGTGCACGGCCGTGCACCTCACCAGTCTGGCCGTGCACCATGAAACGCAGCGTATCCCTTAATTGAACTCAGGCTTCTTGCACGGCCAGGTGCACGGCCGTGCAATCTTCAGGGCCTGCCCGTGCAGCTCCTCGGCATGAGGCGCACGGCCAGATTGCAACCGTGCACGGCCGTGCAGCCCCTCTGGTCTGCCCGTGCAGCTCCCAAAAACCTCGCCATTCGTCTGTTCTTCGTCCAATCGACCCCAGAATCGCTCCTAAGCCTTCATTCACGTACTAGGACCTGAAATATGACAAACAAGCACAACCTAGCGTGAAATCGGCCTAAAACACGAGAAATCACATCTCAAACGGTGTAAGAACAGGGGTAAAAACATGTGTAAATAACGGTCTATCAAACTCCCCCACACTTAACCGTTTGCTTGTCCCCAAGCAAACCAAGTCAGACACTAGGTAAGCTTACATATTTCAATCAACCAACATTGGGGACAAGTCATAAAGGCACAGAACACGTGAATCGCACTGGTTTTCAAACATCAATACATGCACAACCTCAACAACAACCTGGACAACCACCACAAAGGACATTCGAGTGCAGCAAATCGAGTAAAGGAAGAGTCTCCCGTCTGTTCACTGGCCAACCTAGACTTGATTCAACCACTTACTCAAAACAGTCAACTCATGCATCCAACTCAAGACATCAGAATAGAGACCGAGCAATCTAGGTCCTCACCGGGGTACAAGAGCATATAGAAAATGAAAATGAATCACTCACTCTCGACCAGTGGGGTCAGGACAATTTGATGCGAAAGATGCGCATGCTATTTCTCTCAATCCCTATCATCTCCTCACCATGATGGCAGCCTCTAAATACTAGAGTTCACATATGGGGTGTCACCACTAACTAATCAGGAGGTCTTAGACACAGGTTCAAATGACTGGCTAGGGTCTTGGACATGGGGAAAAGGCCTTTTAGGTGGTGGAAGTATTCATAGCAAAAGGTTCCACATTTCCCGAACACACAAACACAGTCAGCAACCCGGTATTTTCTTTCTGCTATCCTGCATTACTCAATATCTTAAGAGCACAAGAGCGAAGGAGGCATAAACATCAGCATTTCCAAGCCAGACTGCTAAGAACCACTACTTACTGGGCATTATTCAGATTTTTGGTAGTGGCTCTCTTTTACTTTCAATTTCTCTTTGTTTCTCTTTCATTTTCTTTTCATTTCTTAAGAGAGCCACCACTCCTGCACATATTTCAAACATCCGCCCAACTTTTAAGCACTACCTCCAACACTCACATAGACTTTAGCAGAAACAGCAGAGAATATATAAAAACCACTCTGTGGAACCTTCTAAAAGATGCAACAAGGGTGATTTCTTTTCATTATAGACCAAAAGAAAGGGTAACACACGGCTCAAAGGGGCTGACTAGGGGATATGACACATCAGGACAGTCAGTTTTGGGCGTGGGCTAATCCTATGCCCCCATCATCTTAGCTAGTGACAACGTGAATGCTACACATCATGGAAGAGGGATCTATCGCACAAGAAAGAAACGAGCAGGCTCAAATCTCACATGGCTACCTATATGCTCTATCTCATATTCTGCTACCCTGAACTAGATGCATAAACGACTGTTAAGAACAAGTAATCAGATCAAGTCAGATCAAGTCACAGTTGGCAAGCAAACAGTTGAAAAACTGAACCCCTACATCGTTCTACTGCACATCTCAGTCCTCATCATAGGTTGTCCTAGTCGCAAACAAGTTGTCATGCATTAATCCGAAAACCAATCAATTCATCCATCAAAACACAGTGCCAATATGATCAAACAGCAGTACTTGGAGCCCTCAAATCGTAAGATTCGGACAGCGGACTAGGCTCCAAGCACCATCATAAATATTCCAACCGATACAAAGCATCCCCCCACACTTAAGAACGACATTGCCCTCAATGGAGCAGAGAGAAAGATAAGGGAACGATGTTACCGGGTAGGAACACTGCTGGGGGACTGGAAGTGGACCAGTCAGCGAGAAACGAACGGGAGAGTGGACAATGCTGCACAAATCGAACATCAGAAACACACTAGCACACTGTGCGTTAGGGATAAGTGTTAGCCCAGACGGCTACATCAAACCACAAAGGAAAAACCAAAAACAAAAACAAACGACACTAAGTTCAAGCTCCGCACACATGGAGCAAACACACAAAAGTCTAAAATGAAAAAGAAAACACACTGAGACGGGCAACGTGTACAGCCTACTCGTCGCCAAGATCGTCGAGGTCGATGTCGTTCATGAACGCGTCATCATCCGCAGCGCCAGTAGCACCGTCATGTGGAGGGGAGTCATCCCAGGGAGTCCTCCAGACAGGTGCCTCGCCCGGGAGCAGCTGGAGCAGGTGCTGCTGGACCTCCTGCATGCGCCGGGAGCGGCGCTTCTCCCGCTCGATGTGGGCAAGAGTCACGCCCTGCTGGGTCTGGAGCTGGTCCAATCTCTCGTCGTAACTCGCCATCCTCTGGTGGTACTCGGCCTGGTGAGCCGCGTACTGCTGCTGGAACTGCAGCTGATGGTCGATGATCTGCTGGTTCTGGAGACGCAGCTGCTCGAACTGGGAAGTGAAGTAATCCTGCCCCGGGAAACTGGAGCTGCTACCCCCGAAATGGAAGTCAGTTGGTGGGGGATTATCAGCAGCATCAGCAGCAGCATCCACCTCCTCGGGATCCACCTCATCGGCAGCCTCCTCCTCTGGTACGGGCTCCGCGGGGATCGGAGGCTCCGGAAACCCATCGACCCATTGAACACCGTTCCTCTCCCGCAACAGCAGCATCTTCCTGATCGTCGTGCGGCCAAAGATGAGGGTGTCCCCCTCCTCGGTGCACCCCTGCAGTGAAAGGCCAAAGAAGGTGGCCAGGCGGGTGATGAGGGGGGCGCAGTGGAGGCTCTTCAGCTCTGTGGCCGTCTTCTCAAAGGTCTTGGCCACCACTGAACCCAGGTGGAGAGGATGGCGGCGCTGGCGGATCGAATGGAGGAAGTACAGGGACCTCTTCGTGATGGCGCCGGCGCTGTCAGCTGCAGGAGTGTAAGACTTCGTCAGCAGGTGGTGGAGAAGTCGATTGTCGATCTGCAGGGTAGAGGCCTTCGTCCTCCCGGACCGGAAGGGACGCGTCTGGCCTGGCCGAGCCAGGCTGGTGTACAGCCTCCCGAAGTCCACCGCCGGTGGCTCATTCACCTCGGTGACGTAGTCCTCACGGTCGTCGAGGTCGAGGTCGAGAGCCTCGGCCAGCTCGTGGTAGCTCAAGGACCGGGGGACTCCGCCCAGCCTGAATTGGACGGCCGTACCATCCTGCCAGTTGTCCGTGGTATTGTGCTTGAAGGTCGTGTAGAACTCCCACACCGGCTCGTAGTAGACCTTCTCGCAGAGCTGGAGCAGACGGCGCCAGGCGGTGTTGGCGACCGCGGCGGAGAGCTGCTCGTAGCAGTGCAATCGCCGAAACTCCCGTTTGGACCAGCAATGGTGTGACCCAAACGGGGTTTCCGCGACCTCCTTGAAGCGCTCTGCGGTGGGTCCCCTCCTCAGATCCCGGATGAACGGGTGCTGGAAATTAGGTTTCGCCATTGCCCTGCAAAACAACAACCCAAAGTGGAACCCAAAAGAGCCAAAGAAAAAGGTCAAGCGCACCCCCACACTTAAGAACAGAAAACAGCCTAACCATGGTTTCATCCATAGTTCGGGGGTCAAAATCTCGATAAATCAAGCAGAATCAGGGTGGGGGTGCACATTCACAAGAAAATAGGCAACTCAAGGTTCACATCCATAGCAAATACACCCTCAAACTACATCATTAAGGGCCCCAACCGGTGGCCACAACAGGGCATGGAAAACAGGCATTTCAGCGAACACCTTGTGTGCACTACTAAGTTAAACATGAAATTGGCCAAATTCTTGCACACAAGGGCTTAAACAATCAAAGGGGACTTTGCCCAACATAATTCAATCACATCCCATGCATTCCCCTCAATCAATTTCATAAGATTCACATGATTCAATAAGGTTCTCTAACATACACCCTACACACTCAATTCTCCACAATTAACATAGTTAGGGGCAAAATCAAACCTGGAGACTCAAGTAGAGGTGTAGAGAATGATGAGGGGAAGACAATGGAAGTGACGAAACGCCGAAAAACTGGCCGGAAATGCTCGTCGGAGTCTCGCCGGAGTCTCGCCGGAAATCGCCTCCGGCGACGAAAACGTCGCCCAAACTCCCTCAAAATCGAGGGATAGGCCGCTTTGGGTGTAGAAAGAGTGGGTTTGTAGTTGGTTTGGTGAAAAAATTACCCAAAGTGGCCGAAAAAATCGGAAAAAAGGTGGGTTTTGCGCGGTTTTCTGGCGAGGGCAGAGGATTCCGGCGAGTGGTTTTGGTTTTCTGACCACAATGACCGTGCAGGCCATATAAATAGGCCGTGCCTCGGCTGCACGGGCAGGGGCGCACGGCCGTGCATGTCTGGTTTTTGCCCGTGCAGCCGACACGGCCTGGCCGAGGAGAAGCGCACGACCGTGCACCTGGCACATATGGCCGTGCCATCCTTACCGAGAGCTCGCACGGCCAAGGGGGAATACCCGCACGGCCGTGCGAGGCATTATTGTGCCCGTGCAAGACGCACGGTCAGGCCAGGACGAGCGCACGGCCGTGCAATAAGCGCTTTTGGCCGTGCGATTTTGGCCGAGAGCTCGCACGGCCAGGGGGGGTTCCCGCACGGCCGTGCATGTTGTGGTCCTGGCCGTGCGACTTGTTGGAGTCCCGAAATCAACCTGTTTTCGCTCAAAAACGACACGTAACTCTGGATCAACGTCTCAAGACTCAAAAACACACAAAATCAAAGGAAAAAGAGTAAGAAAATGCAAACCTCGGTGGGGTTGCCTCCCCACAAGCGCTTCTTTACCGTCTTTTAGCTGGACGCCAGTAGAGGAACTAAGGGTCCTCGAGCTTGATCAGCAGCTCTGCGCGCTCGACAGCACCTCCCAAATACAACTTTAGGAGGTGGCCATTCACCTTGAATGGCTCGGTTTGAGCATTGCTGATCTCCACCGCACCGTGCGGGAAAACTTGGGTGACCGTGAAGGGACCCGACCACCTCGAACGGAGCTTACCCGGGAAGAGTTTCAGGCGTGCATTGAAAAGCAGAACACGATCACCTACCTGAAACTCTTTCGGGCCCCTCAACCGAGCGTCATGGAGACGCTTGGTGCGCTCCTTGTAGAGCAGGGTGTTCTCGTAGGCGTGGTAACGCCACTCCTCCAACTCCAGCAGCTGCAACTTACGTTCTGTACCTGCAACACTCAAATCCATGTTTAGCAGCTTAATGGCCCAGAAGGCCTTGTGCTCTAGCTCTACCGGCAAATGGCACGCCTTCCCATAGACAAGCCTATAGGGAGAAGTGCCAATCGGATTTTTATAGGCAGTCCTATACGCCCAAAGAGCATCATCGAGCTTGGTGGACCAATCCTTGCGAGACTGGTCCACCGTCTTTTCAATAATTCGTTTAAGCTCCCGGTTCGTCAGCTCGGCCTGCCCATTTGACTGGGGATGGTAGGCCACCGACACCTGATGCTTAACACCATAGCGAGAGAGGAGTTTAGTGAATTGCCCTTGAAAATGGGTTCCTCTATCACTAATGATGGCGCGGGGTGTCCCGAACCGGGAGAACAGCTGCTTCAGAAATGAGCAGACCCGTCTTGCATCATTGGTGGGCATGGCCTGAGCTTCTGCCCACCTCGAGACGTAGTCTACTGCAACCAAAATGTACAGATTGCCAAAAGATGGAGGGAATGGGCCCATGAAATCGATACCCCAAACATCAAAAATTTCACAGATAACAGAGATATGTTGGGGCATCTCATCCCGGGACGAAATGTTACCTGACCTCTGGCAGCGGTCGCACTGGCGTGCGAAGGAGTCTGCATCCTGGAAGAGCGAGGGCCAATAAAAGCCCGACTGTAGCACCTTCCGCGCCGTGCGGTTTCCTCCATGGTGACCTCCAGTAGGTCCCTCGTGGCATTGAGACAGGATGTCTCCCATCTCGTGCTCCATGACACAGCGCCGGATCACGCCATCTGCTCCGATTCTGAAGAGGAAAGGATCCTCCCAGAAGTAGTGCTTCAGATCAGAGAAGAACTTGCGCTTTGCATGTGTAGCCATCCCCTTGGGTAACTGCTTGCCCACCAGATAATTGGCAAAGTCAGAATACCAAGGGGTCACGCTGTCCACCAGTGTCATCGCCAGCAATCGCTCACCCGGGAAAGAGTCGTCGATCTCCTCCACGAAGTTGTCCACCGGAGAGGCTTCCAATCGTGAAAGATGATCTGCAGCAACATTTTCGGCTCCTTTCTTGTCCCGGATCTCGATGTCGAATTCCTGCAGAAGCAGGATCCAGCGGATGAGCCGAGGCTTTGCATCAGCCTTGCTCATCAAGTAGCGAATCGCCGAGTGATCTGTGTAGACCACCACATGTGAGAGCACCAGGTATGGCCGGAACTTGTCAAACGCATACACCACAGCGAGGAGCTCCTTCTCAGTGGTGGTGTAGTTCTCCTGTGCATCGTTCAAGGTCTTCGACGCGTAGTAGATGGGCTGGAAGTGCTTCTCGCGTCTCTGACCCAGAACTGCTCCGACTGCATAGTCACTCGCATCGCACATCAGCTCAAAAGGGAGAGACCAGTCAGGAGTTACCATGATAGGGGCACGGGTAAGCTTCTCCTTCAGAGTCTCAAATGCAGCTGTGCACTCGGGAGTGAACTGGAATGGCGCATCCTTCTCCAGCAGCTTGGTCAATGGCAGGACAATCTTCGAGAAATCTTTGATGAAGCGCCGGTAAAAGCCTGCATGACCCAGAAAGCTGCGAATCCCCTTCACAGAAACGGGAGGAGGTAGCTGACTGATCGTCTCAATCTTCGCGCGATCTACCTCAATCCCCTCCTTGGAGATCTTGTGCCCGAGCACGATGCCCTCACGAACCATGAAATGGCACTTCTCCCAGCTGAGTGCCAGATTAGTCTCCTCGCACCTCTTCAGAACGAGTTCCAGGTTATGGAGACAGTGAGTGAAGGAGTCTCCATATACCGAGAAATCATCCATGAAGACTTCCATGATCTCTCCAACCAGGCGGTCGAAGATAGCCAGCATGCATCTCTGGAAGGTCGCCGGCGCGTTACACAGCCCAAATGGAATCCTCCGGTAAGCAAAAGTGCCGAAGGGGCAAGTGAATGTGGTCTTCTCCTAATCCTCCGGTGCAATAGGAATCTGGAAGTACCCAGACATGCCATCCAGGAAGCAATAGAACTCATGGCCCGCCAACCTCTCCAGCATCTGATCAATGAAAGGTAGGGGAAAATGATCTTTCCTGGTGGCGTCGTTCAGGCGCCGGTAATCGATGCAGACTCTCCAGCCGGTCACGGTCCGCATCGGGATCAACTCCTTCTTCTCGTTCGGGACCACAGTCATCCCGCCTTTCTTCGGGACCACCTGAGTGGGGCTGACCCACTTGCTATCCGATATAGCAAAGATGATCCCTGCATCCATGAGCTTCACGATCTCTGCCCGGACCACTGCCTCCAAGTTAGGAGACAATCTCCTCTGCGGCTGCCTGACTGGCTTAACCTCATCCTCCATCAAGATTCTGTGAGAGCAGAAGGATGGGCTAATGCCTCTGATGTCAGTGATCTTCCATGCCATGGCCCGGGCATACTTCTGCAACAGAGCCACCAGCCTGCTCTTCTGCTCGGGGGTCAGATCCGAGCTAATAATAACCGGGAGCTTATTCCCCTCCCGGAGAAATGCATACTCCAGATGAGATGGGAGGGGTTTCAGCTCCAACTCTGGCGGCTCCTCCAATGATGTAGCGAGCCGGGGCGAGATGGGAATCGGCTTGAATGGCATCTCTTGCCCCGCGCTCGCAGCTTCGTCCAGCTCCGCAAGCTGCTCCGTCAGCTGCATATCCTGTGATGCCTGTTCCCCTAGCAAAAGACAACGCTCAAGGAAATCATCAGTACCCGCACTCGTGATGGCGAGTGCGGTCTCAAAATCAGCAACAACATCACAGTAATCAAGATCATCATGGAGCTGGGGGTGTTTCATATTATCAGAAACAGAGAAGGTGATTTGTTCACCCCCAGCTCTTAAAATCAGCTTTCCATCATTAACATCAATCAGCGCCTTGGCGGTGGCGAGAAAAGGTCTGCCTAGTATCAATGGCACATCAACATCCTCATTTATGTCCAAAATCACAAAATCAACAGGATATGAAAATGGCCCTACTGCGACTATCAAGTCCTCTGCTATACCCCTAGGATGCACAATAGATCTATCAGCAAGCTGGATGCTCATCCTAGTATTACTGGGTTCACCTAGGCCTAGCTTTTTAAACAGTTTATAAGGCATGACATTTATGCTAGCGCCTAAATCCGCCAAGGACTTCCCTACATGCAAACTACCAATCATGCAAGGGATAGTGAAACTCCCTGGGTCTTTTCGTTTCTCTGGTAGTTTGTTCTGCAGGATGGCAGAACACTCCTCGTTGAGCATCACCGTTGACAGCTCCCCAAGCTTCCTCTTGTTGGTGAGGAGATCCTTCATGAATTTGGCATACTTGGGCATCTTCGATAATGCCTCCACGAAGGGCATGCTAATGTTCACCTGCTTCAGCATTGCCATGAATTTGGCAAACTCAGTCTCCAGTCGGTCCTTGTGCAACCGAGTAGGAAAGGGAAGCTGTGGTACATACTCCTTCACCACTGATTGCGGTTTAGGAGCAGGTACCTCAACCTCCTTCTCCATTTCTTCCTGATTAACTGGAAGTGCTGAAGCAGGGGTCTCTCTCTCCTCTGCCCGAACAGGCGGATCGGCAGTCACCTTGCCACTCCTGGTTGTGATGGCACTGCAGTTGGCATTCGGATCCTGCGGATGAGGAATGGTCTGACCAGGCAAGGTACCAGGAGTCCTCTGAGCTACAGCCTGGGCAACACTCCCAAGCTGGGTCTGTATATCCCGCAGCACAGCCTGTGTATTTCTCTGACCAGCTTCTAGCTCCAAGAACTTCCCTGAAGCTTTCTCCATGAATTGCTCGATGTTATTGAACTTGTTCGCACTGGAGGTGGCCAGAGAACCCACCAAATCTCTCAATTCCGCCATCGGGTCACTCTGTACTGGAGCTGCAGGTGCTGCTCCTGTCTGCTGAAATGGACGCACCTGCGACTGTGGTGGAGCTGGCCCCTGTCTGGGCTGGTAGAGTGGCTGCTGTGGCTGCTGAAATTGCCCCTGTCTGGGCTGGTATGGAGGCCTCTGGAAACCAGGTGGTCCCTGGGTAGCTGGTGGTTTGGGATTTGCCCCAGCCCAGGAAAAGTTAGGATGCTGGCGCCACCCCTCGTTATAAGTGTTGCTGTAGGGGTCGAAGCGCCTAGCATTACTGATAAAGTCCACCTGCTCCTGGGGAGTAGACGATTCCCTCATCGCCTGACAGTCCTCTACGGTGTGATGGGAGCTCTCACACCACTGGCAGTGCATCACCTGCGGCTGTCCTGTACCTGCAATCAAACCAGAACGATCGATAGCTGAAACCAGCTTCGATACCACCTGCACCAAATCAGATGACTGGGTGCCCACAGCATGCACACCCCGGCCTGGTGCTCGCCTCGATCTCCTGGCAGTGCCCCAGTCGTACCCGTTCTCCGCCATCTCCTCAAAGAGTTGATTCAGTTGTGGTGGGGTTTTTGTCAGCATGTTCCCGCCACAAACCGAATCAATCAGCTGCTTGTCCTCCGGGAAGAGAGCGTGATAGAAGGTGCCCACCTTAAATGCATCATTGAAACCATGATTGGGACACCTGAGGAAAAGACTGGTGTATCTCTCCCAAGCATCCCTGATGGTCTCATCTTCGTCCTGGGTGAAGTGGGTGATCTGCTTCTGCAAGTCAGCTGTCTTGGATGGAGGATGGTAGCGGGTGAGGAACTTGTCCGCCAGGTTGGCGAACGTAGTGATGGAGCCTGGAGGTCGAGTGTCTAGCCACTCCTTGGCCTGCCCCTCCAGAGTGAATGGGAAGTACCTCAGCTGGATGGCATCTGCGGGTACCCCATTGATCTTGATTCCGTCAATGAGCTCATGGAATCGCCGGAGATGTGATCGGGGGCACTCCCCCTCCTTACCACGGAACACCACTGAACCGCGCAGCATGGTGATTACTGAGGTGCTCACCTCAAAATTGTTGGCTGGGACATGAGGATGCTGAATGGGTGACCTCATGTCCGCAGCTCTAGCGGTCCAGTAGGATCCCATGGTTTGCTCCTCAGGGATCATATCATGGTTCCCTGGTTCAGCCATCTCTTCTTCTTCCTCCTCTAACTGCAGCTGTGATAGCGCCTCCTCCGCAGCCAGTCGCGCCTTTAAAGCCCGCTTGAAGTTTCTGCAGGTTCGTTCAAGCTCCTGGTCTAGTGGTAGTAGATCTCCCGACTGGCTACGGGTCATGCACTACCTGCACACAATCAGCAGAAACAACCCGTGAAGGCACACAGGTGGAAGAGATAGAATGCAGTAAATAAAAAGCTAGAGTAACAAATTCTCACGTTTCCCCAATAACCTAGAGGGTTCCCCGGCAACGGCGCCAAAAACTTGACACGCCAAAACACAACACCAATCTGCGACCAAGTATAATCGCAGACCGGGAATGCAGTAACAGGCAAGTTATATTATCAACCCGGGGTCTAGATCTACTGCTTACTCAGTGATTCTCTGTTATCTAGCCAACTAGAGTAAGTGATTGTTGTTTAAACTAAAAGCAGAAATAAAGCAGGAAATTATTCGGTTTTCTTAAGCAGGAAAGAGTCACTCGGGAATGAATCCCCCTAGATCCTTAGTTAGGTTCAATTGCAATTCCCTGGGTTGATTTACTGTTGATTAGACTGCGGAAGATCCGGCAGTAGCTTGGAATCTCTTAAGCTGACCAAGCCCTCTCAGTCTAACTACCCGGCAGACGACTAGTCTTCACCGGGATAGAAAGCTGAGGCTATGAACACAGAACTCCACTACTGGCGCCAAGAACACCAGTACAAAGCAGTAAACTGGCTAACTCTCGTATAGCCAACCTCCTACTATCGAATGAAGAGGCTCTAGCAACCTAATCAGATTCTATCTATCTCAGGTTGAAGCAGAAATTGAGACAAGCTGATCAGACTCAAATCAATTCATGAAACATGCATCATTCGATTAAAATCAAACAGTAGTATCATCCCAAGTCATTACAATCAATCCCTAACACATAGAACTAGGGTTCTTCATCCCCAAGTGAGAGAAGGGTTCTACTCCATAGAGAGAGAAGAGAAAACAAGAATCGGATTAGTCATACTCATAACGATGAGGATAATCTGCTCCGGGACGATGATTTTCACTCCTATGACGATCTCCAGGCTCGATTCGATGAAATCCAGCTCTAAGACAGCTTCTAGGATGTGTTCTTCGTACTTTCTCTCTCTAGGGCTCTGTTTTTGCTCTGAAAACACTCTTCTCCCACTTCTGGCTCGGATTAGGCTTTAAAACCGGGTTTCCCGAGTTGCACGGCCAGGGTGCACGGCCGTGCACCTCACCAGTCTGGCCGTGCACCATGAAACGCAGCGTATCCCTTAATTGAACTCAGGCTTCTTGCACGGCCAGGTGCACGGCCGTGCAATCTTCAGGGCCTGCCCGTGCAGCTCCTCGGCATGAGGCGCACGGCCAGATTGCAACCGTGCACGGCCGTGCAGCCCCTCTGGTCTGCCCGTGCAGCTCCCAAAAACCTCGCCATTCGTCTGTTCTTCGTCCAATCGACCCCAGAATCGCTCCTAAGCCTTCATTCACGTACTAGGACCTGAAATATGACAAACAAGCACAACCTAGCGTGAAATCGGCCTAAAACACGAGAAATCACATCTCAAACGGTGTAAGAACAGGGGTAAAAACATGTGTAAATAACGGTCTATCAATGGTTTTATTAGATATGTAGTATTTGGGTATGGGGATTCAAAAAAAATATGTAAGGAAACACTAAAGGTCAAATTTGTGTGTGATTGCCAAATTTTGACAATCGGATCAAAAGAGGGTGCCCTTAAACAAAAAGAGGTATTCTAAAATCCCTTCCTAAATTTGCTTTGATTTCTATTTTCTGTTTGAATAGACTGTAGGATTACCTCCTACCACGTTTTAAGTTGTTCAGATGATTACATGTTTATAAATAAAAAAAACAACCTAACTTATATAGTGGTAAACTTAGCTAGTACTTATTATTTCTTAGATTTCCTACATGAGATGGGATATAAACATATTTGAGTGATGCTAAATGATAAATACAAAATATACACAAACTAGCATTTAAGTAAAGAATATCTATAATAGGTCTTATGGAATAACAATCATAGTCATGACTTGCCCACCAAAAATGGTTTTTGCTTCTATGCTCATTTATGGATGAGATGCATATATATGAATGGTGGATTGTGGAGGTACCAACCTGGTTTTGTCGTTGGATGGTGATGGCGATGGCTTTCTACTATCTGCCCCCTTTGTGCTTATTAATGCCCCTTGTCTGCCCTTTAGTGTTTAATGCCTTGTCTGTCCTTTTTGTGTTTTCGTTCTTTTCTTTCTCTGTCCTTTCTCCCAAAATTCCTCTCTGCCCCTTTTTGGGGTAAAACCCCCCCTTATATATGATCACTTTTTACTGTTCATCATTGTGTGCTGGTTGCTCCTCCTTTGCTCTTGAGGTGGTGGTCTGAACCACCTTTTGTGTTGGCAGTTTGGTGTTGGTTCTTTGGAGGAGGTGGCCGAATTCCTCCTTTTAAGAGGCGGCAGTAATTTCTGCTGCTCTGCTACTCTGCTGCTCTGCTCCTTTAGATAAGATAACTGCTGCTCTGCTACTCTGCTGCTCCTTTAGATAAGATAGGGATGATGGGTTTGGTTGATTGGGTTGACCTGAGTTGACCGATTTGACCAGAGTGGACCTGGGCCGACCATACTGGATTGGGCCGAAATATGGGCCTGGGTTGAGTTTTATAGTTTGAGAATTGGGCTGCTGGTGTGGGTTTGTTTCTGATAGTTTTTTTTTATGTATAATTACTAAGTGTACCTTAAAGGTTATAAATTGTAATTTGTTATTTATGTTATTGCCTTCAGAATTAGATCATCATTGTATGTATTGCTCAAACATTCAATTGATTCTTCCAACCCAATTTGTTCGCTTATCCAATTTCAAACCAAATCCAAACATCTAATCAATGCTTCCCAAACCATGGATTTGGGTCGTTAAGCAAAATTACCAATCGTTCTATCCCTTTTGACCAACTTTAGACCAATGAGACCAACTGAATACAATGACATTAGCATAGGTTGTGACAGCATACTATTGTTATTCTGAATAAAGCGAATTCGGTAGCCATTAGCTACTACTAATCCTACCTAGTACAAATATTCGAACCAAATACTATTGTTATTCTAAACAAAGCGAATTCGGTAGCCATTAGCTACTGCTAATCCTACCTAGTACAAATATTCGAACCACATAAAACGGACTTAAAAATCGTTGGAACTTATTGATTCGCCATTGCTAATCTCAACCAACCTCGTCCAAATTTTTACTTGAGTTTTCTTTTTCAGTTAGATATACTTTAGAGTTTTGAGCAGGATGGTTGTTCCGGACAAAATGTGGTGTCTACAATGTCAGAGAATATAGCATTCATGCACCGCTGAAAGCTTGCTGGTGCATTACATAATCCAAAAGGCATTCTACGATATGCAAAAACACCAAAAGGACATGTAAAAGCAGTTTTCTCTTGATCCTCCGGTGCTACTGGGATCTGAAAATAACCGGAGTAACCATCTAGGAAGCAGTAGTGAGAATGACCCGCCAACCGTTCGAGCATTTGATCAATAAAAGGAAGAGGGAAGTGATCCTTTCGGGTCGCCTCATTCAACTTCCTATAATCTATACATACTCTCCAGCCCATAACAGTTCGGGTAGATATCATCTCATCCTTATCGTTTCTCACTACTGTCATTCCTCCCTTTTTAGGGACCACATGCACGGGACTAACCCAAGTACTATCAGAGATAGGGTAAATAATACCTGCATCCAATAGCTTCATTACCTCTTTATGCACTACTTCTTTCATGAGCGGGTTTAGTCTCCGTTGTGCCTGGATGGAGGGCTTGGACTCCTCCTCTAGAAGGATCTTATGCATACAAAATGCCGGACTAATGCCTTTAATGTCGGCCATTGTCCAGCCTAACGCCTGTATGTGCTGGCGTAAGACCTTCAAGAGCTCCTGTTCCTGCGAATCAGTCAGTGTAGCAGAAACAATAACAGGTAAAGTGGAGTTTTCTCCCAGATATGCATACTTAAGGTGACTAGGCAATGGTTTTAGTTCCAATTCCGGAGGCTGGATCCGAGATGGAACCATTTTCTCTGGAAACTTAGCCTTTTCATCACCTTCCACCTGCATAGGCAATGCCTCGAGCATTTGTGCCCTCTTTGACACGGTTAGCTCATCAAGTTCATTATCAGAATCATCAAACTCAGAATCAGCATCATAATCATTGTTCAAAATAGCATCAGTGCATGATTCTATGACATCCACCGCAAACACATCACTAGAGTCATTAGGGTACTTACTTGCATGGTATACATTGAATTTTACCTCTTCCCCACAGACTCTGAATGTCAGCTCGCCCTTTTGGACATCTATGAGAGCACCCCCCGTAGCTAGGAAGGGTCTCCCAAGAATGAGAGGTACTTCCCTGTCCTCCTCCATCTCCAGAATGACAAAGTCGGCAGGGAAGATGAACTTTCCCACCTTCACTAGCACGTTCTCCACCACGCCTTTGGGGACCTTTACTGATCGATCAGCCAGCTGTAGAGTAATTCGAGTCGGCTTGATCACATCTTGGAGTCCCAGCTTCTTATAAACAGAATATGGCATGAGGTTTATGCCGGCTCCAAGATCACAAAGCCACTTTGTAAACTCTGTCTCACCAACAATACATGGGATGGTGAAGCTCCCTGGATCTTCCCTCTTCTCTGGCAATTTATTTTGGATAACAGCACTACACTCTGGTGTGAGTGTTACTTTCTCCAAATCAGTCCATTTTCTCTTCTTTGTCAACAATTCCTTAAGAAATTTGGCATATGTGGGCATTTTCTCAAGAGCTTCAGCTAGCGGAATGTTGATGTGCAATTGCTTGAAGAGATTCACAAACTTTTTGAAGTTCGGGTCCTCCAGGGGCTTCATCAACCTTTGAGGGAATTGTGCGGGTGGGTCATAAGGTTTTAGCTCCTTCCTCTTCGCTTTTTCCTCTTCTGGTTTTGCACGGGCAGCATGCTTTTGCACAGGAAAACCGCTTTCATTTTGCCTGTGCAAGGCTGATTCTTCACCTTCTGCACAGGATCTTTCTCCCGGTGCTTCCTCTTCTGCCTCTGGTGCCTTTTTCGAGCTGCTAGGGTCTTCCAAGGCCTTACCACTCCTCAATGTCACTGCCACAACTTTAGCATCTTTTGGATTCCTCTCGGTATTAGCCGGTAATGTCCCAGGAATCCTGCCCTGCATATCCGCCAGAGTTTGAGCAATCTGTCCCATCTGCCTCTCCATAGCTAGCATAGAAGATTGTAAATTATTGCTGATGGCTAGCTGTTGAGTGACAAACTGATCCAGGCCCTTCAGATTATTGTCGCTTTTCTGCATGTGAGCCAGAAGCAATTCTTCAAGTTGTGGTTTCTTCTCTGATTGAGGTGGAGGTTGTTGTTTCTGCATGCCTGGAGGTGGAATGTTGCGAGCACCATTTGGGTTGTTGCTCGCCCAGGAAAAGTTAGGATGCTTCCTCCATTGTGGGTTGTAGGTATTCGAATACATACCACCCTAGCCTTGATTTCCCTGATTGTTGATATAGTGCACATCTTCCACCTGATTAGCCACCGGTGGACATAGATCCCTATGATGAGCACCTTCACATAATTCGCAATAAGCAACCTCCTCTTGTCTACCAAGAGCCAACTTAGCCAGCCTTCGTTCGAGTGCATCGAACTTGGAATCCAGCTTATCATCAATTTTTGCTTCTAAGCTTGCAACTCTGTCTATCTCATGCAAGCCTCCTCTCCTTCGAATGCCGGTCTCACTACCCCATTCAGTATATTCAGAGCATATCTTCTCCACCAGTTCATATGCTTCTGGTGCTTCCATTCTTGTGAAACCATTTCGGGAAGCATTATTCAGAGCATCTCGAAATTGTCTTCTGATTCCGTTGAAGAAGATGGAGATCACATTCCAACCTTCAAGACCGTGGCTCGGGCATCTCATTAGAAGCTCCTTATAGCGCTCCCATGCCTTGGTCAGACTTTCATCCTCAGCTTGTTTAAAAGTGACAATTTCCTCTTGCCTCTTCATTGCCTTGGCAGGAGGAAAGTACTTATCCAAAAATACCTTCTCAAGCTGACCCCATGTCGTGATGGAACGTGGTGTTAAGTTCTGAAACCAGTGTGATGCATTCCCTAGCAGAGAAAATGAGAACATCCGAAGACGGATGGCATCATCAGACATAGCCGGGCTCTTCATTGTGTCACAAATGCTTGCAAACCGGCGAAGATGTTCATGAGGATCCTCGGTGCTGGCCCCTGAGAAGGTGTACCCATTAGTGATCATATTGATGAAGGCTGGGGAAATCTCCATGTTTGCATCCCCAGCCGAAATGACAACACATGAAGCTCGGGCTCCAGTCCTCCGATTTAGACGAGCCCTGATCGAACGATCCTGTTCAGCCATGATGACATGCTCGATGACGCGCGACGGTGGTGTAGGTGGTGTAGGGATGAAAGGTGGTGACACCTGCCTTCTCGGTTGATGATTCTGAGTTAGGGAAGGCCTAGAAGTTGTGGATGTGGTAGGCTGCTTCCCTAACTTGACCTGCTTCCTGTTAGACGGCAGGTCCTCTCGATCTCGGGATCTAGTGGCAGTAAATTGCCAGTCGTCCTCCTTGGTATGCACGAGGAGGATTAACCAGAAAAATTCACCTGCACACTAACACCCAGATCAAAATAGTTCACTCACCAAAAATCAACAAAAAATAAGGTATGGCAGTCCCCGGCAACGGCGCCAAAAACTTGATAGGGCAAAAGCGTATAGCTTCAATTCCTATCTCGTAGTAAACCGGAAAGTCCGGGTATCGTCACTCAGGGACTGGTACAACCTTATATTTTACCAATTTTATAGAGCAAACTACAGGTGAAAATGGTTTGAGAGATAACTAATTTCTAAAAGCAAAATTAAATAAACAAATTAAGTAATGAAAACTTTCGGGAGAAATTCAATGGGAGAAAGCTCTGGTAGAAACACTGAGATTCACTACCTATCCTATCCAGATTAATTCACATATTCCAATCAATTTAATCCATAGCTCTACAGCCAGGGTATCACGAATGTGCTAGCTATCCCTGTCGGGAATTACTACGTACTAAATAATCAATTCAAATCCTACTGTCGTAGCTCAATGACCTAATTATTTAGCCTGAAGATCGATATCCTATTTAAGACCGCATAGCACCTTATTTAATCCACTGTCGCTTCGATAAGTTACTATGTCACATGAAATAGGTTCAGTTATTAGGGTTTCACTGTCGCTAATAACCTAATTAACTACGATTCATTGTATTGGTGGCCAGTCAACACAAAGCATTAAGTAATTTCATGCAATAGAGATTGGAAGAAAAGAAATATAAATTAATCCATCAAATCAAGAAATAGCTACATCCTAGAGTGTTTCCCCCAGAAATCGGGGTTTAGTTCATGACGAAATTTAGATAAAACAATAGGGTTTTGATCATCATGTTCTAAATCAACAATAAACAACTAGTTTGGTTCAGAAAATCCAACCAACTAATCGCTCTCGTTGAACTCAGCTCAAGCCTTGAAAAACTGATCACCAATCGATAATCGCCCGATGCTTTGACAAGCTCCGCTGCGCTCCTTTTCTTGTCCTTTTTCCAAGAGTTTTCTCTCGCCCCAAAACAGCTTCCGTCCCAAACAAGAGGTTTTCGTCTTTTTTTTTTTGTCCCTGGTTAATTTCGTCCCCCAACAATATTTATTCTCTTTCTCTGTCCGCCAAAAGAAAAGCCTCCTCCAAATAATTGCCAGCCCACCTCCTTTCCTTCCGTCCAAAAATAGTTCACTCCAAAAATTCCCTCGGCCCATTAATTCCAGCCCCGGTTCAACTCCTCAGCAAGTTCCGGTTCAATGTACATCCAGTCCACTTGAATTATTCTATATACCAATGCAAATTTCTCGTTTCATTTACCTGAAATATATAAACATTTGGCACTTGATGGTAATGGTTTTTCAACCATTTCCGGGTTAGCTAGCCCTAAAATAGCACCAATTGGCTAAAACATACCACGGATAATCACATAAAGTCCAATAATCCGATATATTAAAGCCGAATATCACTGAACATCCTCTGCGACTGCCCTCATTTGAAGAGAAAGATATCCAAAAGACAATTAGACTGCTTTATTTATCTTTCATTTAGGCCTAGTCAAAGATTTTTCTGTTTCACTTGAAGCTTAGTCATAGGAGATCTAAAAAAAAGATAAGACCATTTTTCACCCACAAAAAAAAGAAGTCATGATCTAACCACAGCTATCAACGAAGGGAGATGGCAACTTAGTCATAAATGAGTGATCCGAAACTGAAGGCAATTGGCAAGGAAATAATTTATTAACCAAATAAGGAGAGGTTATAAAATATGCTCGATTGAAGGTTTATCATATGCTCGACCAACCGGGAGAGGTTAGAAGTAGCTCGACCTGAAGAACGAAGTTGCTCGCATTTTAATTAGAACAAGAAGGAGAGGAAGGGAATATACTCGAATAAAGTGAGAGGGGGGAATGAACTTGACTTCAATAAAAAATAAGGGGAAAATGCAAAGAGTCAGATTTGAGGAAAAAACATACTAAGGAGATTCACAACATATGTAATATCGGGATTGGTTATCTTTAAATAAAGAAGACGTCCAACTAACCTGTGGTAACGAGCTTCGTTGGTTGCATGAGAATCAATTTCTTTGCTCGGTTTGTGATTTTGTTCAATCGGAAAAACACTAGACCGACATGTTCGTAAACCACTTTCTTGCAAAATATCCAACGCATACTTGTGTTGAGTGAGCACTCAAATCCTGCTAGTGACCGTGCAACCTCAATTCCCATGAAATATTCCAATGGTCCCAGGTCTTTGATGCTGAATTTCTAATCGAGATAATCCTTGATTTGCTAGCTTGGCTATCTTCAAGCTAAAATTATGTCATCAACCGTCCATCTGCATCTTGGATCACTGCACCCAGCCCCACTCCTGTGGAGTCCCTAAGGATGCATCAAAATTAATCTTCACACATCCTCTTGACGGTGGTGACCAAGAAGCACCCCTATTATTCACATTTACAGACAACGGTGTAGATTAAGTTTCTGAAAGTTAAATAAAAAATCCATTGCCATAGAAAAGAAGTTTGTCCCCAACCCAAAAAGAGAGAAATTCTCAAATACCTTCTTATTACGTCCGTGCGTTATGTAAAACTATTCTCTCTGATCTCTGGGCTTATGGATAAGGAAACGTCCGATTTGGTTACACAATTCAATTGGGTGATAGCATCCTAGTGGAAAACCCTTTTGAACTAGACGATTAGAGCCGGAGACATTAGACGAGAATAGTAAGACATACCATGAATACCTAGTTCGAGCCAACTACGGGTCTTCTAAAGCCCATAACGGAACTTATTTGGTAACTTTCCACATCCTATGTATATTCATTGAATTCAGCTACAACATATGAAGTGGTAAGTCTGCTTATCTATTTCTCTTATTATCTTAAGCAATACAAGACTATTCATCTGTTTGACACCGAGGATCCCTATCTACACCAATCAAGGAAATCCTCTTTATCAAATCGTGTAGTAACAGTCAACACAGTAGATGTAACGTGACCAACGCTTTGTCCTTTATATATCCATAATAATAATAATAATAATAATAATAATAAGACTGCAACTGCGTTGAATGATAAAGCCTTATTCTCATTCAATGTGTGAGGAAAAACCTCACCTACTCTCTTGCAATAAATTCTAAGTAGAAATGTACCGATCGCTTTCAAAGTTTCTTCGGAATACGCGAGTTGACAGTGCGTCTTTAAGAAAAAAGGGGCGAAAAAGGTTCTTCTCGATACAATTCAAACGTTATGTTATAGAATCTCCCAACAACAAACATTTTTTGAGAACTATCAATTAATAAACCCCTTACTTCCACATTTTTATAACCCAGGCAACCTTGCGATTCCAAATGTGGATAACCCGGAGCCGATCACCTAATATCATGGTGCTTCTAGAAAACTCCGACCGGCAATTGCTCTTAGCGTAGAAAATACAGGAAAAAGTGAATCATATATCAGAATTCAAACCACAAGGGAAATTGGTGTCAACTTGACTGATCGGAGTTATAGGAGAGTCATTATATCTAGAGATAGATATGTGCGAGCAGGGATATGTGGCACTTTAGTGCGCAGAGACATTCACCCCATAGATAATCTTGTCGATTTAATGCTTTCTTCTCCAAATCCCCTAGTGGGTGCTAAAGCTTCCGGGTAAGCTTATGAGATTTTATCTACGAGGGTTTACACTTTAGAAGGAATAGTACCAATGCTATTACTCCACCAATTGCAATTCCCGAGGTTGAAGAGAGAGGATCGGGCTAAACTGCTGGTTTAAGAGAAAGTAAGAGGTTTGTTTCGGGTGTCCGAACGGTTTAAGCTGAAGTCTGAGTTCCAGAGGATGGAAAAAGCAGGGACACCGTGCGTCCTTGAACCGATAACCATCTTTCGGCTAACCTAGCCTCCTCCGTCCCTCGGGACCAACAAGGGGGTAGTACAGGAATAGTTTCCTAAAATCCATCGACTACGCCTTTCGGCCTGATCTTAGGTGAGAAAGGTCGGCTCGACTAGAAGGAGAGGAACTGACTCACCCTACGTGGACGAACCTTGCGTAGGAACCCTTAGGTTTTCGGGGCATTGGATTCTCACCAATGTTTGCGTTACTCAAGCCGACATTCTCGCTTCCACTTCGTCCACCGTCGCTCGCGCAGGTGCTTCCTTCTAAGGCGGAACGCTCTCCTACCAATGCATTTTTACATTCCAAAGCTTCGACAGATCGCTTAGCTCCATTCATCTTCGGCGGAAGAGCGCTCGATCAGTGATCTATTACGCACTCTTTCAAGGGTGGATGCTTCTAGGGAAACCTCTTCGATGTTTCTGCACCCCTACCTCCTTTATCACTTAGCAATCATTTAGGGGCCTTAGCTGGTGATCCGGGTTGTTTCCCTCTCGAAGCTTAAGCTCATCCCTCATCGTCTCACTGGCTGACCTTGACCCCTATTATTTTGAGGTCATATCTTGTAACACCCCGGTAATTTAGATTTAGTTTCGACCTTAATACGTGATCGGTTGGATTGACGATTACGTACTAAGATTTGCAACCGCGGATTAGAAATAATAATAATAATAATATCTATTATTATTATTACTATTTAAAAAAAAACTTATATATATCCGAGAGGGCCGGGCGCCCTCAATTATTTCCCCACCGTCCCAACTTTTCCCTAAAAATCGCCCCCCCACCATATTCAGTTACACGCAAGAGCTGCAGCAAGCAGCATCAGCCGCGGAGGAAAAAAAAAGTACCGCCGCCCTGCTCCTCATCACGGGCGAGAGGAAAAGAAGAAGAAGTCGCCGCCTCCCTGTGCCCGATCCCGACCCCGAACCCGATCCCATCCCTTTCGTCATAGGTAAGGATCACGAACCCCTTCGTGGTTTCTTAACTCGATTCATCGTTAGACTAATTCGAAGCTCGGATTTTTATTAGCGGTGACGTTGAGGGTTCGATTAACAAGGAGATCAACGTCCCAGGTCATCCAACCTAGGCCTAGGCACTTTCTAGAGGTAAGGGAACTCGATCCCTTTGAGTTAGTTCGATCGATTTGGTGATTTTTCGTTAGGGTGCAATTCTGGGTTTTAGCAACAGGGTTTTCAAGCTTTTAGTGACAATTTTGATTAGTCACTAAAGCTGCTGGGAATTTCTAGAAACATATTTTTAGATATTTTAAATTGTTTCGAGCCTCTATGAAGGTTTTTTTTTCTGAATTTAACAATTTTTTAAATTGAGAGACGTCTAGGAGATGATTTTGATTTAATTTAGTGATTTTTGGAGATGTATTTCTATTTTTAGAAATTGTTTTAATATTCGTTTTAATTAAATAAAAATAATTCCGATGCGTTTATAGGGGTTTGATAATTTTCCAGGGTATAGGTACTCATGATTGATGTAGGAAAATTATGATCTGAATTTTTAAGAATGTTCAAGGTAGGTGGAAGATTCGTCATAGACTAAAATAATTAAGAAAAATAGTCGGTTTTGAAGGGAGTAGTTCTAGAAAAATCTTAAAGGGGGTTAAGGGACCTTTGAGGTGAGTTTTGAGGTTGGGACTTTGATTAGAGGGTGTCTGGGTAGATAAAAAGGAGGCTTTTTAATCGAGAAAGGTTGGCTTAGAGTATGAATTTCTTATTAATAGGTTTCCCCAAGATAATCCGGCTAAGGAGGGGTTTCTGCGAGGAAGGAATTGAGGAGTCATCTTTTCGAGGTGAGTGTAAAGGGGGTAAAATCTCTGTCGAGGTCTTTTTAGTTTATGCTTTTCGTTCAAGTTATTATTTAGTTAACTATTGTGTAATGCGTGATATGTGTGTGAGGCATCCCACCGCCTGTAAGGGTGGAGGCACGCATTGTGCTATGTATGAATGTATGGATGTATGATTGTAATAGTTGGTTAATGGTAAGAGGAACCCCCGGGCGGTTGGGGCACTACTGGACGCAGTAGATGGTCGGATCACTGTCGGACGGCGAGACGTAACGCAGCAGTTGATCGAGTATATTGGGGTCACTACTGGACGGCAAGACGTAACGCAGTAGTTGACCGGGCATGGACTGGACGACGAGACGTAACGCAGTGCCATTGCCGAGTTTGGGTATGCAACTGAATGGCGAGACGTAACGCGGTTGGCATACTAGGGTAGGATACCGGACGGCGAGACGTAACGCGGTGGTCCTAGTGTTTGTGTTTGAGTTAAGGATCAAAGTTGGGAACCACTATGAGTTAAAGTTGAAAGGAGTTATTAAGAACCTAAGTAAGGGAATTCTAAAGATACAATAGGAGTAGAGATCTCTTATAGACTGTTTGATAGTAAAGTTTAAAGGATGAAAGTGAGAACGACTTTCGTCTAAGGAAGGCATTCCCCTAATAACGTGTTTAGTAAGGAGTTTGCCTAGGGCAGAGACCTTAGGAAGTAACGACGAGACTGACCCCTTCTCACTCACCAGGTTGAGGATAGTCTAGCAGAAGTGGATCACAAGAAGAAGCAGGACGAGGCGAGCAGCAGTACTAGCGTCGACGGGATATCGGAAAGCTCGTGAGGAGTCAAGTTAGATTAGTTAATTACTTTGTTTCATGGTTATTAGTATAGACTGGAGATTCTGTGTTAAGTCGTTTTAAGAGTTTGAGATTGAGAATTTCGCCCAAGTGTTGGGGCTTTTCGTTAAAAATTCTTAAATAATGTCAGTTTGTTTATTTTAAAATGTGGTTTGGGTTGCTCCGGAGTAACCGGTTGTTGGTTTGAGTGATGGTTTGGTTTTTGGAAAAGAGACGGGACGTGTCATATCTATTATTCAGAGTTTGCCTTGATTTGGTACCACTCTCACAGCCCGCACCGAAACAGTGCTTTACCCCTAGATGTCCAGTCAACTGCTGCGCCTCAACGCATTTCATGGAGAACCATCTAGCTTTGGGTTCGAGTGGCATTCACTCCTCTCACAGAGTTTGAGTGGAATTCACTCCTCTCACAAATTTCGAGTATATTCGTTCCACTTACAAAGTTCGAGATACTTCGTTCCTACCCTCTACTCTAGTATGCTATTGACTTCCTTCTGTGATCTGCCAACTGCAATACATAGTTCCAAGGGAATGAAGATAGGACGTTGTGCGGTAACTAGAAGTGAGTATACTAAACCTTCACGCCTGCTACTTTTATTGATATTGATGAATGCGGGGTAAGGACTTTTATTAGATAGATGTGGGCTAAGCACTATGTTGACTGAAGCTTTCGGCATCCTAGAAGGACAAGGAGTCATCGAGAGTAGGAAAGATAGTAAAGGGCTTAGTGCTTGCATTTCGGGGTGGAGTAGCGGATTGGGAAGTCATGAAGCTAATTACCATCCTTGCTATTTGCTCCAACAAGGCTTCGCTTTTATTTAAGGTAGCGGGCGGGGCTTAGGTGATGGATTAAGACGAAGAGGGGCGCCCTCTCTCTCCAGGTATGTATACTCTATTTTCCGGCATGCATCTGACGGGGGAGGGGCTTCCTTCTTTCCATATGGGTAGGTAGGCGGGCGCAGCACTGCCTTAAAGCCGGCCTTACGCCTTAAAGCAGTGTCTTAAGGAGGGGGAAAGCAAGCCACGAACAAGGACCTCTCCTCTCATGCTTTGCCAACCCCAATAAGGACCAAAAAGTGCATTACTAATGACCACTGGGGAAGATCCCTTGCCTCTGCTCTTTGAGCGGCTCTATCAACCGAATCATCCGTATCAACTGTGGTGGCTGAATAAACAGTTGGATCCGCTGCTAGCTCGAGCCCCGCCCCTTCCTTCCCCACTCACTCTTATCTTTATCCAAGGAAAGCACATTTTTTTGCTGTATTTTCTTGAGAATTAATTCTAGGCAGAGTCTGAGGTAACGGCACCTCAACATGACCAACGGTCGGGCAATTCACCGGGCTTTTCGTGAAGAAGAGAAGATTTAGGACCTTTTCCGTTAGTCCGGCTAAGCACCAACCAAAGCAAAGATAACCATATGTGCAAGCTCGCTGATCCGCTTTTCCACTCTTCAACACGTTCCTTCCACGAATCGCCCATCTAATAGCCTTTTCTTCGGCTTTCATCTTATCTTAAGTACCGGGTATAGGTAGTTCACGGATGCTTTTTTCTCATCGAACAGCGGAAAAATGAAATACCGGAACTCGAAGGTCACGACGCCCTGCCTTTCCACAACAGATGACGATCAATCAGTCATAGCTTGACCCTCTCCTTTAGAGCGGAACATCCTGGATAGATTTCAAAGAATTAAGGAAAGACTTCTGACTCACTCCTACTGTCACTCTAGAAAATGGGCAAGTGTAACCACTTCCTAAAGCGTAGTATAGCGGGTTTGGGTTTTAATGTCAACCCGAGTCCTAGATGTGATGACTACTCAGCGAATTCTTATTATCTAGCGATGAAACTTTAGTGCAAGTTCAACCAAGCAAACAAGTAAAGCAAGCAATTAAAAGGTTGTTTTCAAGTCGGGAGAGGTCACCCGTTTATGGTTCCTCCTAGACTGCAGTTAAGCCGAAATGTAATTTACCAAGTTCAATTTCTATGATGGTCACACTACGGAAGGTTCTTAAACAGTCTGAAGTCTCGACTAAAGGTCTGCAGACCCTCTCAATCTGAGTCTCCAGCGGGCAATTAACCTCCACCGGAGTAACCAGATTGAGGCCCTAACGAACCAAACCTCCACTACCGAAGTAAATTCGGTACAGAATAGTGAATTGGCTCCTCGACTAAAGTCGCCAATTCACTACCTTCAATTAAGGGTGCTCTATTAACCTAGGCAGATATTCTCTTTCTAGGCTAAAGCAGAAATAACAGGAATTTGATCAGGATTCAAGTCATTCAATCATTCGAGCCTCAATTGAATATAATCAAATCATTAAATCTGTACTTGGGTTCATACAATCAGACCTAACATACAAATCTAGGGTTCTCCATACCCAGATGAATGGGAAAACTACTCCATGGAGAGAGAAGCAAAAACAGATTCAGATGCGGAAACCATACTGTGAAGGATGGGTTTCTACTCCTGGTTGTCAATCGGCACTTCTTCAAGCTCAGGCCGGGCTCCAATGGTAATGAAGATCAAGCTAGGGCACTTGGGAACTCTGGTTCGTCGCTTTCTCTCTCTAGGAATCGCTCTGTCTCTCTCTACCGGGGATTTTTGCCTCCTTCCCGGGCCCCCTTCTGTTTCTCAAAGACGCCCAAAGCTTCAGATCCCCGGTCATCGCCAAATAATACCCCGCCGGGTATTTCTGATCATGGCCGGGTATTTTTGTTCTCCAGCACACTTCAAACCTCACATGCTCATTTCGACCCGAAACTCGTTCCTTCGCCTCGATGCCTACGCAAAGCCCTGAAATATGACATAAACGCACAACCTAGCGTGGAATCAGCTTAAAACACGAGAATCAATGTCTCAAACGGCTAAAGAATAGGGGTAAAAACATGTGTAATTAATGGTCTATCAAACTCCCCCACACTTAACCGTTTGCTTGTCCCCAAGCAAACCTAACTCAAGCCAATGCAACTCTCCAGACCTCTATAGAAACAAACAACCCCGATCATCGGTAGAGGATTTCCCAGATCATATAGCAGCTTACGAGGTCAACTGGTCTTCTAAGACGTTCCCTATCTCTCTCAGTGCGAGTACTAGACTCAAGCCAGGATCATGAGAAGAAGTAGAAGTAAGACAGTCAGTTCATGGATAAAGGGACTCATATCATTCACAACCAAGGACTCGTTGTACCAGGGTGCTATTTTCACTTCATTTCACCGTTGGAACCCCGTTTTCACTTTCACTTTATTTCTTTTTCTTTTTTTTCATTTCATTCACTTAGCGGGGGTTCCAACTGCAGTCTTTTGCACGGTTGACCCTTATTAGTCGAGCAAGAGAAATTTCTGTACATCTAGCGCTCGCCAGAGTACTTCTTTTAACTCCTTCTCCTCAACTCGTTTGGAGGGTCAATGAAATTAAGGGGGGTCGGAAGCTCTATCTGTGCCCTTAAAAACACATCCTCAAGTAGGCAAACCGTTCCACGGGTGGATGTTTTACTTGTACTAGAGACGGCTTAGCTTCACCTTGTAGGAGTACCCCACTAGGGATCACTAAAATCTCTTCCAAAACCCGATTTTGTGCAATGAACGGTGCCGCACACGTTGGGCTTACCCCATGGTTAAGATTTAATGATTTTAACATGGAGGACTAACTGCATTTCATTTTTCAAATGAGCACCCTGTTCGATACATGAATTCAACGGTCCTATTTCCACTAATTCACAAAATCAACTGGCACAACAGAGAGCTAGATAGAGAAAATCTTATAATTCAACATCCTCCATAGTGCTACACTACCTCCCTAGGTTGCACATTACTATAGAGACTGTCAATTCAAAGCATACTGAGCAGGCAAATTGCAAGGAAACACGTACTTGGAGCCCTCAAATTTAAAAATTTGGAAAGTGGACTAGGCTCCAAGCACACAAACAGATATAATGCAGTCAAAAGAGAAACATACCCCCCCCCCCCCACCCCCCACACTTAAGATCGACATTGCCCTCAATGGAGAAGAGGGAAGGATAAGGGGAACGATGTTACCGGTGTGCACGGACTGCATGAGACTGGAAAGGGACCAGTCTGAGTTAAGCGGACTGGAGAAGGACCAGTCAGGGACACAACATAGCTAAGGGAACAAAAGAACTCAAACACAGTACGTTAGGTCCAATGGTTAGCCCAATAGTACATCATCCAAAATCAAAAGAAATAAAAGAAAATAAAACAACACACAAGACAATTTGCAGTCTGACAGAAAAGAAAACAACACAAAATGGGGCTACGAGTACAGCCTACTCGAGCCCGGTGAAGTAAATCTGGTCCATGAGATCGTCGACCCCCTCTAGTGGTGGTGATGGTGGTCGCGGTGGCGAGTGATCCCACCGGGTGGTTCAGTGGTGCTCCTCCGGTGGGTGACAAGTCTGGAGCAGGTGCTCCGAGTACTCCATCAATCGGCGGCCACGATCCCGATCCCGCTCGATGAGAGAACCAGTGACTCACATCTGGGCCTACATCCGGTCGAGGCGTTCGTCGACAACCATCAGCCTGGACTGGTACTCGGCCTGGTGGGCCGAATACTGCTGGTAAAACAGGACCTGATGGTCCATGGGCTGCTGGTTCTAAAGACCGAGCTGCTGGAACTAGAGCCCCATCTGGTGGAACTGCTCTGTGAAAAAGTGCATCGACGGGCCAGAATCCATCGACGGACCAGAAGGACCGGACTCTCTCTGATCTCCGTCGTGGCCGAAGCTCCCCTGTTGGAGAGAGTGGGGGCTCCGGCTCATCATCATCATCTTCATCATCTTTATCCTCATCGGTGTAATTAGCATCCTCCTCGTCCTCATCGAGGTCCGCATCCTCCTCAGGGGAATGGAGAGCCCATCCACCCAGGAACGCGTGCCGTCAGTGGCCAGGAGGAGTGCGTTGTGGAGCACGTCCCGACTAAGGGCGGTGGAATCGCCCCGAACCGTAGAATCGGTGAGGCCATCAAAGCTGATGTCGAAATGGCGTGCCAAGTGGGTGATCAGGAAACCACAAAAGAGATAGTTGGGCTTCCTGTGGCATCGACAGAATGTGGTAGCCACGAAGGAACCCAAATGCAGCATGTGATCCGGGTACCCCATCGAGTACATGGCGTACAGTACCCGCTTCGGTATCTTGTGGGAGCCAGTGACGTTGGGGAAGATGGATCGGGTGATGAGCAGGTTCAGAATGTGCCATTGCGGCTTCAGGGTGCGAACAGATGTCTGGCCAGCGTCGAAGTAGTCGTACCCATAGGCGCGCCGGGCTATCCGCCGGTAGAACGCATCCATGTTCCAGTCGGTCGGGTTCGGGACCTCGACCTCGTGGCGGGAGAACGGGTGGTACTCGATTGCCATAGCGTAGGCCACCCCATCTATAGTCAGCTCCTGTGGGCGGCCACCCAGCCTGAATGTGACCGCGTAGGAGTCCTAGGCCGCCTTGGGGCGATACTGGAACGTGGTGTAGAACTCCCACAACAGCTCGGTGTAGGTGGGCTCCTCGATTGTCAGCAAAGTCCGCCAATCCCGGTGGGCTGATGGCGGAGGAGAGCTCCTATATGCAGTGGAGCAATTCGAAAACCACCCACTCCAGATGGTGGTGGAGCTCCAGTTTCCCCCGGATGACCTTGCGAAACTGGTCTGCGTAATCCCGTTGCAGGCTCAGGTCCTGCACAAATGGATGGTCGAGTGACATGCTCCTGCAAAATCAGCAAACCAAAGGTGGAGCCAAGAAAAACTTGTGAGGACCAACAGTATGGGTTCATTGTTTCCCCCACACTTAAGGATCACCTAGGCTAGCAGGTTAATCATAACCGGTTGAATTGCAAGCAACTCAACCACAATCGAGGCAAGAAGCGAATATAACCGACCAATAGCCATAGCCAATCACACACAAGGCATCCCTCATCCTATTCTAATTCAAGCATGACAGGCAAACACAGTTCTCGGTCCTATAATCTACAGTTCGATTCTCCAGAAAAAGAGTAATAACAAGAAACACACCTGGAAACTCAAGTAGAACTGTAGCTAGGGCACAAGAAACGGGTGAGGGACGCGAAAAAAGGTAAAAAATGACCCAGGAGGCTCGTCGGAAAGTTGACCGGAAGTCGCCGGAGAATTGGCCGGAAGTCGCCGGAATATGACCGGCGACGGGGGGTGGCGGCGGCGGGAGGCAAAGGAGGAAAGAGGGCAGAGGGTTTTTTGGAGGAGGAGAGGGAAAATTTGGAAAAAAATGAGGGTAGAGAGAAAACTGACCGGGGGTTTGCTTAAATAGCAAAAATCCCCGATCGGGTATTTTAAGTCCACGACTGGTTTATTGTAAAACGTCACGTTTCATGATCATGGAAATTCCCGGTCGGGTATTTTTGGGCCAAGGTCGGGGGTCTCTGAAACGCGGCGTTACAATCCTGGGAAATCCCCGGCCTTGGGCCAAAAATATCCGGTCGGGTATTTTTGGGCCAAGGTCGGGGATTTTCCCTTTGGGCGCCCCGGAAGGTAGAAGGGGTCACGAGCCAAAAATACCTGGTTGAGTATTTTGGCTCACGACCGGGTATTTTACCCTTCCGGCCAAATTTCTCATTCTCCCAAAATTTCAACCTCCCCTGCAGGAAAACACCAAACGCGACACAAAAACATAGAAAAATGGGAAAAAAATGCAAACCGTGGTGGGGTTGCCTCCCCACAAGCGCTTCTTTACCGTCTTTTAGCTGGACGCTCATGGCGGAACTAAGGGTCCGCGAATTCCACTGCAAACTCCGCACGTTCGACCTCGCCTCCCAAGTAGAGCTTGAGATGATGGATATTCACTTTAAATGGTTCAGTCTGCGGGTTGGCAATTGATAACGATGTAATTTCACATATTTGCGCCCCTAGTTCTTATCCGTCTGAGGGGCATAGTCGTGTATTTTTGGCCTATTTTACGCCGGGTTGTGCTATTTTGTCATATTTCAGGTCCCAAGCATCAAAGGAAAGGCTAAGCACGAGTTTTGGGCCATTCGGAAGTCATTCGGTGAAGCTGAGCCAAAACACGGGCACACCTAAAACAGAACACGACCGTGTTCTGTGGCCGTGCTTTTACTGCCGAGAGCTAATTGAGTTTGGCAAATTCAAGCTGCAAACACGGGCTGAAAGCACGGTCGTGTCCACCAAAGCACGGCCGTGTCCATCATCAAACACGCCCGTGTTTCTCCCAACACAGCGGCCGTGTAATTAACCCTAGCCAAAGCACGGGCGGGCTGAAGCAAAGTTGGGCCGTGCCCTCGACCATGCTTTGGCCACTGATGCCCTTTTAAGCAGATTTCAGCCAAAACAGAAGGGGGTTTGAGTTTTAGAGAGACAGAGCGATTCCTAGAGAGAGAAAGCGACGAACAAGAGTCTCCAAGTGCCCTAGCTTGATCTTCATCACAATTGGAGGCCATCTTGAGCTTGAAGAAGTGCCGATCAACGTCCAGGAGCAGGAATCCATCCTTCACAGTATGAATTCCGCGTCTGATTCTGCTTTTGCTTCTTTCTCCATGGAGTAGTTCTCCCATTCATCTGGGTATGGAGAACCCTAGATTTGTATGTTAGGCTTTGATTGTATGAACCCGAGTACTGATTCTATGATTTGATTATATTCGATTGAGGTTTGAATGATTGAATGACTTGAATCCTGATCAAATTCCTGTTGTTTCTGCTTTGACTTAGAATGAGAATATCTGCCTAGGTTGATAGAGCATCCTTGATTGAAGGTAGGGAGTTGGTGACTTTAGTCGAGGAGCCAACCACTATTATGTACCGGATTCACTTCGGTAGTGGAGGTTTTGTTCATAGGGCCTCAACCTGTTTACTCCGGTGGAGGTTAGTCGCCCGCTAGAGACTCTGATAACGATGTGATTGCACATGTTTGTGCCCCTAGTTCTTATCCGTTTGAGGGGCATAGTCGTGTGTTTTGGCCTATTTTACGTCGGGTTGTGCTATTTTGTCATGTTTCAGGTCCCAGGTGTCAAAGAGAAGGCTAAGCGCGAGTTTCGGGGCATTCAGAAGTCATTTCGGTGAGCTGGAGCCAAAACACGGGCAGACCTAAAGCATTACACGGCCGTGTTCTGGTGGCCGTGCTTTTTATGCCGAGAGCTAATTGATTTGGCAAATTCAGTTGCAAACACAGGCTGAAAGCACGGCCGTGTTCAGGCAAAGCACGACCGTGTCCATCATCAAGCACGGCCGTGTTTCTTCCAACACATGACCGTGTAATTAACCCTAGCCAAAACACGGGCGGGCTGAGGCATTACACGGTCGTGCCCTCGACCGTGCTTTGGCCACTGATGCCCATTTTAAGCAGATTTTCAGCCAAATAGAAGTGGATTCGAGTTTTTGAGAGAGAGAGCGATTCCTAGAGAGAGAAAGCGACGAACAAGAGTCTCCAAGTGCCCTAGCTTGATCTTCATCACCATTGGAGGCCAACTTGAGCTTGGAGACGTGCCGATCAACATCCAGGAGCAGGAATCCATCCTTCAGAGTATGAATTCCGCGTCTGATTCTGCTTTTGCTTTCTTCTCCATGGAGTAGTTCTCCCATTCATCTGGGTATGGAGAACCCTAGATTTGATTATATTCGATTGAGGTTTGAATGATTGAATGACTTGAATCCTGATCAAATTCCTGTTGTTTCTGCTTTAACCTAGAATGAGAATATCTGCCTAGGTTAATAGAGTATCCTTGATTGAAGGTAGGGAATTGGTGACTTTAGTCGAGGAACCAACTCACTGTTCTATACCGGATTTACTCCGGTAGTGGAGGTTTTGTTCTTAGGGCCTCAATCTGTCTACTCCGATGGAGGTTAGTCGCCCGCTAGAGACTCGGATTGAGAGGGTCTGAAGACCTTTAGTCGAGACTTCAGGTTGTTTAAGAACCTTCCGCAGTATAACTTTCATAGAAACTGAACTTGGTAATTACAATCCGGCTTAACTGCAGTCTAGGGGGAACCATATCCGAGTGACCTCTCTTAACCTGAATACAACAGTTTACCTGCTTTGTTTGTTTGGTAGTTTAGACTTGCATTCCAGTTTCATTGCTAGATAATAAGAATTCACTGAGTAGTCATCAAATCTAGGACCCGGGTTGATAATTAAACCCAAACCTGCTATACTACGCTTTAGGGAGTAGTTACACTTGGCCAATTCCTGGAGTGACAGTAGAGCCGAGTCAGACTCATATTGAGAGGGTCTGAAGACCTTTAGCCGAGACTTCAGGCTATTTAAGAACCTTCCGCAGTATAACTATCATAGAAACTGAACTTGGTAATTACAATCCGGCTTAACTGCAGTCTAGGGGGAACCATATCCGGGTGACCTCTCTTAACCTGAATACAACCGTTTACTTGCTTTGTTAGTTTGTTAGTTTAGATTTGCATTAAAGTTTCATTGCTAGATAACAAGAATTCACTGAGTAGTCATCAAATCTAGGACCCGGGTTGACATATAAACCTAAACCCACTATACTACGCTTCAGGAAGTGGTTTCACTTGGCCAGTTCCTGGAGTGACAGTAGAAGTGAGTCAAGTTTTTGGTGCCGTTGCCAGGGACGGCTAGGTTGTTGAAGAAAAGTGATTTCTGTTAATTTAGCTTTTCTTTTTGCTTTGTTTTCTTTGTCCCACTTGTGCCTTCACGGGTTTGCTTGCTTGAGTGTGTGCAGGTAGTGCATGACCCGTAGCCAGTCGGGAGGTTTACTGCCGTTGAATCCAGAGATTGACCGCACCTGCCGCCAACTCAGGAGACAACAGCGAGCTAGACTGGCTACAGAAGAGCACATAGACGGCCACCTGAGTAGCGATTCTGAAGAAGAGTACGGGATGGACGGAGACTACAATCCACACCAGGGGAATCCTCAGCAGGCTCCCCAGGTGAATCAGGTCCTGGGGAACAAACCCATAACCCAGGATCATGGGGTTCATCATCAGCACTCGCATCCGGGTCCCACATTGGAGTACTACTACACTCCGCGGATTGCTGACATCCGCCCGGTCATCCTCTACCCGCGTATCCCAGCAAACAACTTCGAGTTCAAGCCATGCTGGATTCAGCTCATTACATCTTCTATCCAGTTCCATGGCTTGAAGGATGAGGAGGCCAGGGTGCATCTTCCCATTTTCTGCAGCTGTCGAACGGGTTCAAGCTGAATGGTGTCCCTGATGATGCAATCCGCCTTCATCTCTTCCCCCATTCTCTGGCGGGGAATGCTAAGAGGTGGTTGGAGACCCAGCCCCAATTGTCCATCACTTCTTGGGACGATCTGGCTGACAAATTCGTGCACAGGTACTATCCGGCATCGAAGACTACAGAGATCCAGCGGGAGATCACTCACTTCCGCCAAGAGCCAGATGAGTCACTTCGTGATGCATGGGAGCGGTACATGGGATATTTCTGGCAGTATCCCCATCATGGCTTTAGTGAAGCATTTACAGTGGGGAACTTCTACAGTGCTCTCTCTCCAGACAGCCAGAGGGTGATTGAGTCTCTATGCCCAGGGGGGGATATTCTTAATAAGACTCCCCCCGAGCTGAACCAGATGATCAATACCTTGGCTGCCAAAGATCATTCTTGGGGGCAGAGCAGCAGAGGCAGACATTCCCGGGACCGTGGTGTGCACGCCGTGGAGACCAGATCCGGGCTTGAGCAGCAGGTGGCTGAGTTAGTGCAGACATTGAAGCAGCCCAACAGTCTTATTCTGGTCAGAGGTTTGGCTACCCCTCCAGTAGCTCAATGTCAGTGGTGTGAGAGCTCAAATCACCTAATGGAAGACTGCCAGGCTGTGAGGGAGTCTACTACTCCCCAAGAGCAATTGGACTTCATCGCCAATGCTCGGCGCCTCGACCCGTACAGCAACACATATAATGAGGGGTGGCGCCAGCATACCAACTTCACCTGGAGCAGCAACACCACTAAACCACCTGGTTTCCCAGCACCAGCAGGTGGTTTTCAGCAAAGGCAGCCCTTCCAGGCTCGACAGGGGCCAGCCCCACAGCAGCAGCCCTACCAGCCTAGGCAGGGGCAACCATTCCTGCAGCCCCAGCGCCAGTTTGCCGAGCCAGCAGTAGCTCCGGCCCCAGATGACCGGATGACAAAGCTGGAAAATATTCTAGCTTCATTCACGACTAGCACTCAGGCTGCTATCACGTCACTAGAGGCAGGTCATAGGAACCAAGGTGCCATTTTGCAAGATCTGTAGCAATAGGTGGGTATCTTGGCCCGCCAAAACACTACCAGGGCACCGGGGACTCTGCCTGCCAGCACTGTTCCGAATTCTCGTGATCCTCACCAGCTTCAACAGCTGGATGCCATTTTTACCATGAGCGGTCAGACCATATCTACTGATCCTGTCCCGGCCAGGCAGGAGAAACCACTATCTGCTTCAGCACTTCCAGCCGACGATGCAGAAGTGCGGGTGGAGAAGGAAGCCCCTACTCCCAAGCCACAACCAGTGGTTAAGGAGCATGTACCTCAGCTTCCCTTCCCAACTCGCCTACACAAAGACAAGTTGGAGACTGAGTTTGCCAATTTTATGGCAATGTTGAAGCAGCTCAACATCAGCATACCGTTTGTGGAGGCACTGTCGAAGATGCCCAAGTACGCGGAGTTCATGAAAGATCTCCTCACCAACAAGAAGAAGCTTGGGGATCTCTCGACAGTGTTGCTGAGCGAGGAGTGTTCTGCTATCTTGCAGAACAAGCTGCCCGAAAAGTGCAAGGATCCATGGAGTTTTACTATCCCTCTTACTATTGGCAGCATGCATGTAGGCAAGTCCTTGGAGGACCTAGGCGCTAGCATAAACGTCATGCCATATAAGTTGTATAAAAAGCTAGACCTAGGTGAACTTAGCCCTACTAGGATGAGCATTCAGCTGATCGTTCCATTGTGCATCCTAGGGGGATCTTAGAGGATCTGCTAGTTAATGTAGGTGCATTCGCATATCCTGTTGATTTTGTTATTCTTGATATACATGAGGATGTGGATGTGCCTTTGATTCTAGGTAGACCATTTCTTGCCACCGCCAAGGCACTTATTGATGTGCATGATGGTAAACTGATCCTGCGTGCTGGGAATGAACATGCTACTTTTTCTGTGACTGAGTTTGATCACTGTGCTATGATTGCTGTCACGCCTGTGCATGCCATTTCTGATCAGGTACACGAGCCTGTCGTGTACCCTTCTGCACCTCTTATTTTGCAGGACCCTCCTATTATTCCTTCGCCGCCACTCCATCCAGCCTTACCTCCGAACAAAAAGCTCAAGGAGGAGTGGCGGCTGAAGCAGCAGGTTGCTAAGCATGCAGGGAAGAAGGGTGGAGACCACTATGAGCTGGTCCCACCTCCTGCACCACGACCACCCTGGCCGTCCGGGTACTCACTCGCCTGCATCTTGCCGGATGGCCAGGTCGAGCTGACTGATGATGGTGGTCGCATCCGTCGGGTGCATGGCCACAACCTAAAGCTGTACCTCAAGAGCGACGTGGATCCGCTCTTGGAGGCACCTGTTCCTGCACCTCCCTGAGTATGCACCATGGGCGTCCAGCTAAAAGACGGTAAACAAGCGCTTGTGGGGAGGCAACCCCACCACGGTTTGCATTTCTACCCTTTATTTTTATTTATTCATTTCATTTTTGTCGGTTTTTGAGTCTTTGAGTCTATCTGGAGTCAGTCTGGAAAGTTTTTCGTGCCTTGGGCGGTTCTTTTTAATGTGTGATTGGGTAAATTTTAGAGCCGGGGCACGAATGAATCTTGGTGGTTTGAGATTGAAAATTGAAAAAAAAAAGCATTTTGGGCTCGGCAGTTAAAACACGGGCACCAGGGGACCAAAACACGGCCGTGTTTTGCCCCCTGCCCGCTCATGTTTTGCATTTTGCCCTCGGCATAAAAAGCACGGGCACTGGGCTTTGAAAACACGGCCGTGTTTTGACCAGAGCCCGCCTGTGTTTTATTAGCTGAGCAATTCGCCCTCGGCAATAAAAACACGGGCGCGGAGCAGGCATAACACGGTCGTGTTCTGCCCCGCCCGTGTTTCGCCCCTCCCCCTATAAATTCGATTTTTCCGCCCCAAAACCCTTCAGATCAGTTTTTTTTCAAATTTCTCAGCCCCCTCTTGCCGGAAAATTGCCCCTTTCACCTTCTCCTTCGATTTGCCGGCCATAACTTCCTCTCCCGACCTCCAAATCACAAACCGCGAGCGCCCCCACGCTCCTGGCGTCGAGAAGCACATTCCCCAAAGATTTGGGATGGTTTGGCCGAGGTTGGGTCGCCGGCGGTGAGTTTTCCGGCGAGTCTCCGGTGTGTTTTCCAGCGTCTTTGGGTGCTTCTTTCCACTTTCTTCACCTCTCTCGTGGTCTCTTCTTGCGTCTCCAGGTGTGTTCTCCTTGTCTTTTCTTATATTTATGGAGAATCGATACCTAGAGTTAGGTGAAGAACTTCTGATTGTGGAATGAATGGTTTGGGAATATTTTGGGTTTGGGGGCTGATTGGGATGATTGCATGTTGCATTGTATGCGGGCTAGTGTGGTTTTTTGTGTGGTGGATCGATTGGTGCTTATTTCATACGGGTTTGGGTATGTTTGTTTCACCGGGGGCCTAGTCCACTGTCCAAATCGCTCGATTTGAGGGTCCCCGGTGTATTTTGCTGTGTAAATCTCGTATGATGGGTATTTTTGTTTCACCGGGGGCCTAGTCCGCTGTCCATATATTCCGATATGAGGGCTCCCGATGTGGGTTTGGCCTAACATTGACCTCGTTTGCTTGTGTACACTTTCTCCTTCATTGTGTTTTGCAGGATCATGGAGGTTTATCTCGACCAGATGAACATCATCCAGCGCCATAAGCTGCGGAACCTCCGTAACCGCAGCATCGCCGAGCACCTGCACCTCGATTGGGAGGTGTTCGATGAACTTCATGCCAGGCCACATATGGAGGCCGTGGTCCACTCCTCTGCTTGGCGGCGTCTTCTCACCCTCGCCGAGCCGACCTACCAGGAGCTAGTCTGGGAATTCTACGCCACCTTCCACCACAACTCGAAGGGGAACTCCGACCATCCTGATGCAGTTTAGTTCACACTCGGCGGGGTGGAGCACTCCCTCAGTTATTGGGAGTTCGCCAATGCACTTCGTCTCAATTCACGGGCAGCAGGCGGGCCACCCCTACGCTTGGACCTCTTCGACCCCACCGACTTTGCTTCCCAGGCATACTTTCAGTCCATTTGCTTGCCGGACAGTGTGGATGAAGAGTACGTGGCCATCCAGACGCGGGCTGCTCTCCTCTGTCCGGAGTGGCGGATCCTCAACCACCTGATGTGCACTTCCTACACACCCAGCAAGGGCTCGGCCAACCGGGTCACACTCCGGACACTCTGGTTGATGCATGCGATGGGTCGTTCTGAGGACACCATCCAGCTGGGCTCTGTGCTTGCCCGGACATTCACTAAAGCAGCCATCAGCTCGACCCGCAGCCTCGTTTGTGACCCAGTGATCACCGCCTTGGCCCGCAACTACGGGGTGGACTACACAGGGATGACATTGGTCCGTGGGCCAACCCCACTCAGCGAGGCTACTCTCCGCCACCAGCACTTGGTTGCTCGCCACGGGCGTGTGCGCTAGATCGCGGGCCATCCTCAGCCACCTCCACCTGCCGAGGGCGACCAGGCCGAGTTGAGCGCCGCTAGTGGGCGCCGAGTTCCACGTCGCGTTCCCCGTCGTGCCCAGGCCCCCACGAGCCCCTCCCCTGCTCCCCGGTCTCCTTCTCCAGGGTCACCTCCTCCAGTGGTGGTGCCCATCTCTGACCAGTTGGCGGCGATCACACAGCAGAATGAGCGCATCCTGGCCGGCCAGGAGCGCATCCACACCCTCCGTGATCGTGAGCGGGACCGAGAGCGTCGTCTCATGTCGGGGCAGCACTACATCATGTCCTACTTGGCCTTGGACCCGAACGCGGTCCACTAACCGTTCGTGCATTCCCCAGGTTTTGAGGATGAGTACCCTCCACCCACCGGCGATGGTGGTGATGCCTTCTAGAGCGGGTTTTGTGCTTGATTTGTGTTCCAGACTGAGACTCCGTGTTTTGTGGTTTCGTTTTGTTTTGTTTTTTTTATCTTGGATTGTAGACTTGGTACTCTGATTCCTATCACCCAGTGTGTGTGTTTTTGTTGTCTCTAGCTCTGTGCCTCCTTCTTTTGACTGGTCCGCCATCCAGTCAACGTTCTTGACCACTGTTTCACGGTAACATCGTTCCCCTTCCCTCTGCTCCATTGAGGACATTGTCGCGTTTATGTGTGGGGGGGTGCTTTGTATGAATTGGAATGTATATATGTGTGCTTGGAGCCTAGTCCACTGTCCAAATTTTGAGATTTGAGGGCTCCAAGCACGGATGTGTGCTTGATGATTGATCGTATTGGCAATGTGGATGTGATTAGTGAATTGAATGACTTTTGACTTGATACATGACAACTTGAGTGTGACTTAGACAACTTATTGTGATGACTGAGATGTGCAGTAGAATTGTGTAGGGGTTCAGTTTTTCAACTGTCTGCTCACCAAATGTGACTTGGTTTGATCACTTGCTTTTGACAGTCAGTTATGCATCTAGTTCAGGGAATCAGAACGAGAGATAGAGCATATAGGTAGCCATGTGTGATTTGAGCCTGCTCGTTTCTTTCTTGTGCGATAGTTTGCTCTTCCATGATGTGCAGCATTCACGTTGTCATTAGCTAAGATGATGGAGGCATAGGATTAGCCCACGACCAAATTGACTGTCCTAGTGTGTCATACCCCTAGTCAGCCCCTTTGAGCCATGTGTTTTCCTTTCTTTCGGTCTTCAATTAAAAGTCACCCTTTTGCATCTTCTAGAAGGTTCCACAGAGTGATTATTACATGTTCTCTGCTGTTTCTGCTAAACGTAATGTGAGGGTTGGAGGTAGTGCTTAAAAGTTGGGCAGGTGTTTGAAATTGTGCAGAGGTGGTGGTTCTCTTAAGAAATGAAAAATAATGAAAGCAAATCAAAGAAAAAAAGAAAGCAAAAGAGAGCTACCACCAAAAATCTGAATAATGCCCATGTAGTAGTGTTTCTTAGCAGTCTGGCTTAGAAATACTAGCATTTATGTAACCTCCTTCGCTCTTGTGCTCTGAACTTGAGTAATGCAGAATAGCAGAAAGAAAGTTTTTGGTTTGATTGATTGTGAGTCTGTTGGGTTTGGAAATGTGGAACCTTGTGCTGTATGAATACTTCCACCACCTAAAAGGCCTTTTCCCCATGTCCAAGACCCTAGCCAGTCATCTGAACCTGTGTCTAAGACCTCCGGATTAGTTAGTGATGACACCCCATATGTGAACTCTAGCACTTAGAGGCTGCATTCATGATGAAGAGATGTTAGGGATTGAGAGATTAAGCATGCGCATTTTTCGCATCATATTGTCCTGACCCCACTGGTCGAGAGTGAGCGATTCATTTTCTCTTATTCTCTATACTCTTTATCCCGGCGAGGACCTAGATTGCTCGGTCTTAATTCTGATATCTTGAACTTTGTGCATGAAGTGACTGTTTTGAATAAGTGGTTGAGTCAAGTCTATGTTGGTTGGTGAACAGAAGGGAGACTCTTCCTTTGCTCGATTTTACTGCATTCGAATGTCATCTGTGGTGGTTGTCTAGGTTGTCATTGAAGTTGTCCATGTGTTACTGATCGAAGCCAGTATGATCCACGTGTTTTGTGCCGATATGTCATGCCTTGTTGTTGAGCTTACCTTGTGTCTGACTTGGTTTGCTTGGGGACAAGCAAACGGTTAAGTGTGGGGGAATTTGATAACGATGTAATTGCACATATTTGCGCCACTAGTTCTTATCCGTTTGAGGGGCATAGTCGTGTATTTTTGGCCTATTTTACGCCGGGTTGTGCTATTTTGTCATATTTCAGGTCCCATGCGTCAAAGGAAAGGCTACGCACGAGTTTTGGGGAAATCGGAAGTCATTCGGTGAAGCTGAGCCAAAACACGGGCACACCTAAAACAGAACACAGCCGTGTTCTGTGGCCGTGCTTTTACTGCCGAGAGCTAATTGAGTTTGGCAAATTCAAGCTGCAAACACGGACTGAAAGCACGGCCGTGTCCACCAAAGCACGACCGTGTCCATCATCAAACACGCCCGTGTTTCTCCCAACACAGTTGCCGTGTAATTAACCCTAGCCAAAGCACGGGCGGGCTGAAGCAAAGCACGGCCGTGCCCTCGACCGTGCTTTGGCCACTGATGCCCTTTTAAGCAGATTTCAGCCAAAACAGAAGGGGATTCGAGTTTTAGAGAGACAGAGCGATTCCTAGAGAGAGAAAGCGACGAACAAGAGTCTCCAAGTGCCCTAGCTTGATCTTCATCACCATTGGAGGCCATCTTGAGCTTGGAGAAGTGCCGATCAACGTCCATGAGCAGGAATCCATCCTTCACAGTATGAATTCCGCGTCTGATTCTGCTTTTGCTTCTTTCTCCATGGAGTAGTTCTCCCATTCATCTGGGTATGGAGAACCCTAGATTTGTATGTTAGGCTTTGATTGTATGAACCCGAGTACTAATTCTATGATTTGATTATATTTGATTGAGGTTTGAATGATTGAATGACTTGAATCCTGATCGAATTCCTGTTGTTTCTGCTTTGACCTAGAATGAGAATATCTGCCTAGGTTGATAGAGCATCCTTGATTAAAGGTAGGGAGTTGGTGACTTTAGTCGAGGAGCCAACTCACTATTCTGTACCGGATTCACTTCGGTAGTGGAGGTTTTGTTCATAGGGCCTCAACCTGTTTACTCCGGTGGAGGTTAGTCGCCCGCTAGAGACTCAGATTGAGAGGGTCTGAAGACCTTTAGTCGAGACTTCAGGCTGTTTAAGAACCTTCCGCAGTATAACTATCATAGAAACTGAACTTGGTAATTACAATCCGGCTTAACTGCAGTCTAGGGGGAACCATATCCGGGTGACCTCTCTTAACCTGAATACAACCGTTTACTTGCTTTGTTAGTTTGTTAGTTTAGACTTGCATTAAAGTTTCATTGCTAGATAACAAGAATTCAGTGAGTATTCATCAAATCTAGGACCCGGGTTGATATATAAACCTAAACCCACTATACTACGCTTCAGGAAGTGGTTTCACTTGGCCAATTCCTGGAGTGACAGTAGAAGCGAGTCAGCAATCTCAATCGTGCCATAAGGGAACACCTGTGTGCCCGTGTACGGTCCAGACCACCGGGAACGGAGCTTTCTGGGAAAGAGCTTCAGGCGAGAGTTATAGAGGAGAACTCGATCACCAACCTGGAACTCTTTCGGACCCCGTAACCGTGCATCGTGCAGGCGCTTAGTGCGCTCCTTGTACAGCTTGGTGTTCTCATAGGCGTGATAACGCCACTCCTCCAGCTCCAGCATCTGCATTTTGCGCTCAACACCTGCAACACTAACATCCAAGTTGAGCAGCTTAAGGGCCCAAAAGGCCTTGTGCTCTAGCTCCACGGGGCAAATGGCATGCCTTTCCATAGACTAGCCGGTACGGTGAAGTACCAATGGACGTCTTGTAGGCAGTGCAGTATGCCCATAGAGCATCATTGAGCTTGGTGGACCAATCCTTGCGAGATTGATCCACCGTCTTCTCCAGGATACGCTTGAGCTCCTGGTTTGTCAGCTCGGCTTGGCCATTTGTTTGAGGGTGGTAGGCCACGGACACCTTATGAGTTACACCATAGCGAGACAGTAACTTATCGAACTGGACCTGGAAATGGGTGCCTCGATCGCTTATGATGGCTCTAGGTGTCTCGAACTGGGAGAATAGCTGCTTCAGAAAACCACAAACACGTCTAGCATCATTAGTGGGCAAAGCTTGCGCCTCAGTCCACCTAGAGACGTAGTCAACAGCAACAAGGATATAGGTATTACCAAAAGATGGAGGGAAGGGGCCCATGAAGTCGATACCCCAGACATCAAAAATCTCACAAGTTATAAACACGTTATGGGGCATCTCATCATGGGTAGAAATGTTACCTGACCTCTGGCATCGGTCGTACTTGCTTGCGAAGGCGTCTGCGTCCTTGAAGAGCGTGGGCTAGTAGAAGCCCGACTGTAGCACCTTCCTCGCTGTGCGGTTTCCTCCGTGGTGACCGCCAGTAGGCCCTTCATGACAGTGAGATAAAATGCCCTCCATCTCACTCTCCATAACACAGCGAGGGATTATCCTGTCGGCTCCGATCCTGAAGAGATGAGGGTCATCCCAGAAGTAGTGCTTCAGGTCGGAGAAAAATTTTCTCTTGGTATGGGTTGTCATCCCCTTGGGCAGCTGCTGGCCTACTAGATAGTTTGCAAAATCGGAGTACCAAGGGGTGACACTCTCCACCAAGTACATCATCATCAGTCTCTCATCTATGAAGGAGTCGTTGATCTCCTCCTCGAGGTTGTCCGCAGGAGGTGCGTCCAACCGGGAGAGGTGATCGGCTGCAACATTCTCCGCTCCCTTCTTGTCCCGAATCTCGATGTCGAACTCCTGCAATAGTAAGATCCATCGTATGAGCCTAGGCTTGGCATCGGCCTTGCTCATCAGGTATTGAATCGCGGAGTGCTCTATATACACGGTTACATGGGACAAGACTAGATAAGGACGAAATTTATCGAAGGCAAACACCACCGCGAGCAGCTCCTTCTCCGTGGTGGTGTAGTTCTCCTGAGCATCATTCAGGGTCTTCGAGGCGTAGTAGATAGGTCGGAAGTGCTGATCTTGCCTCTGCCCCAATACAGCTCCAACAGCAAAGTCACTGGCGTTGCATATCAGCTCAAATGGCAGGGACCCGTAAGGAACAACAATGATAGGAGCTTTCGTGAGCTTCTCCTTCAAGGTCGTGAATGCCGCTGTGCATGCATCAATGAACTGGAAGGGGGCATCCTTCTCAACAAGCTTAGTCAGGGGCAGGGCGATCTTTGAAAAATCCTTGATGAACCGCCTGTAGAACCCTGCATGGCCTAAAAAATTCCGGATCCCCTTAACAGATGTAGGAGGTGGCAGCTTGCTGATAGTCTCGATCTTTGCTCTGTCCACCTAAATCCCCATCTTGGAGATCTTATGCCCCAGAACTATGCCTTCGCGGACCATGAAGTGGCACTTCTCCCAACTCAGTGCCAGGTTCGTTTCTTCACACCGTTTAAGGACGAGTTCCAGGTTATGAAGACAGTGAGAGAAGGAGTCTCCATAAACCGAGAAGTCGTCCATAAACACTTCCATAATCTCGCCGACCAGACGGTCAAAGATGGCAAGCATGCATCGCTGAAAAGTGGCGGGGGCTTACATAGTTGGAATGGGATCCTCCGGTAGGCAAATGTGCCAATGGGACAGGTGAAAGTGGTCTTCGCCTGGTCCTCCGGTGCAATGGGGAGCTGGAAGTACCCGGACATCCCATCCAGGAAACAGTAGAACTCATGCCCCGCCAGTCTCTCCAGCATCTGGTCAATGAACGGCAGCGGGAAGTGGTCCTTCCGAGTGGCATCGTTGAGACGCCTATAATCAATGCAGATGCGGTACCCAGTCACCATGCGCATCGGGATGAGCTCATTCTTCTCGTTAGGCACCACGGTCATCCCACCCTTTTTTGGTACCACCTAGGTGGGACTGACCCACTCGCTGTCGGAAATGGCGAAGATGATCCCCGCGTCCATCAGCTTCACGATCTCTGCCCGAACCACAACCTCCAGGTTCGGTGTCAGTCTTCTCTGCGGCTGTCTCACTGGCCACATCTCATCCTCCAACAGTATCCGGTGGGAGCAAAAGGAGGGGCTGATCCCCCGGATATCTGTGATCTTCCACGTTAGAGCACGCTCGTGCCGCTTCAGCAAGCCCACCAACCTGTCCTTCTGCTTGGTTGTGAGGGTCGAGCTGATAATGAATGGAAGCTTATTCCCCTCCCGGAGAAATGCAAACTCCAAATGAGGACGGAGGGGCTTTAGCTCCAGCTCTGGTGGTTCCTCCAAGGAGGTAGTGATGCGGGGTAAGGATGAGATCGGTTTAAACAGCCTGTTGCCCTCCAGGAATGGGCAACTCTCCAGCGCGTCCAACTGCTCCATCAGCTGCGGCTCCTGCTATGCCTGCTCACCTAGCAAAATACAACGCTCAAGAACATCGTCAGTACCCGCACTCGTTATAGCGAGTGCGGTCTCAAAATCAGCAAGCACATCACAGTAATCTACGTCATCATGCAAATGGGAGTGCTTCCCATTCTCAGACACAGAAAAAGTAGCATGTTCATCACCAGCACGTAGGATCAATTTACCACTATGCACATCAATAAGCGCCTTGGCGGTGGCGAGAAATGGTCTACCCAAAATCAAAAGGTACATCCACATCCTCATTTATATCCAGAATAACAAAGTCAACAGGATATGTGTATGCACCTACATTAACAAGCAGATCCTCAATGATACTCCTACGATGCACGATGGAACGATCAGCTAACTAAATACTCATCCTAGTAGCTCTAGGTTCACCTAGGTCTAGCTTTTTAAACAATTTGTAGGGCATGACATTTATGCTAGTGCCTAGGTCCGCCAAGGACTTTCCTACATGCATGCTTCAACATTGCCATGAACTTGGAAAATTCAGTCTCCAGCTTGTCTTTATGCAGGCGGGTGGGGAAAGGAAGCTGGGGTACATGCTCCTTAACCACTGGCTATGGCTTGGGAGCAGGTGCTTCCTCGTCCCCCCCCCCCCCCCACTTTTGCATTGTCATCTGGAAGTGTTGAAGCAGGTAGGGGCTCGTCTTGACTAGGCTGGGCAGGAGCAGCAGATGTGGTGTTGCCACTCCTGGTAGTGATGGCATCCAGCTGCTGGTGCAGGTGAGGCTCACTAGGGTTCGGAATAGTAGTGGCAGGCAGAGTCCTCGGTGCCCTGGTAGTGTTTTGGCGAGCTATGCCACCAATCTGATTCTGTAGATCTTGCAAAAGGGCACCTTGGTTTCTCTGGCCTGCCTCTAGTGAGGCTATGTTCTGATCCATCCTCATGAAATTCGCCTGGCTAGTGGTCATGAATGCCTGTAAAATATTTTCCAGCTCCGACATCTGATTATCTAGAGCTGCAACTGCTGGCGGCTGGGCATACTGACGCTGGGGTTGCTGAATGGCTACCACTGCCTAGGCTGGTAAGGCTGCTGCTGTTGGGGCGGCCCCTATCTGGCCTAGAAAGGCTGCCTCTGCTGAAACCCACCTGCTGGTGCTGGGAAACAAGGTGGTTTGGTGGTGTTGCCATTCCAAGAGAAGTTGGGATGCTGGCGCCACCTCATTGTATGTGTTGCTGTATGGGTCAAGGCGCCGAGCATTGGCGATGAAGTCCAATTGCTCTTGGGGGGTAGAAGACTCCCACATAGCCTGGCAGTCTTTCACTAGGTGATTCGAGCTCTCACACCACTGACATTGAGCTACTGGAGGTACCGCCAAACCTCTGCCCGGAATAAGACTGTTGGGCTGCTTCAATGTCTGCACTAACTCAGCCACCTGCTGCTCAAGCCCGGACCTGGTCTCCATTGGCGTGCACACCAAGATCCCGGGAATTCCTGCCTCTACTGCTCTGCCCCCAGGAATGATCTTTGGCAACCAATGTACTGATCATCTAGTTCAGTTCGGGTGGAGTCTTCGTAAGAATATCCCCTCCTGGGCATAAAGACTCAATCACCCTCTGGCTTCCCGGAGCGAGAGAGCACTGTAGAAGTTCCCCACTGTGAATGCATCACTGAATCCATGATGGGGACACTGCTAGAAAAATCCCATGTACCGCTCCCACGCATCACGAAGTGACTCGTCTGGCTCCTGGCGGAAGTGAGTGATCTCCCGCTGGATCTCTGTGGTCTTTGATGTCGGATAGTATCTGTGTACGAACTTGTCGGCCAGATAATCCCACAAAGTGATGGACAATGGGGGCTGGGTCTCGAACTACCTCTTAGCATGCCCCGCCAGAGAATGGGGGAAGAGGTGAAGGCGGATTGCATCATCAGGGACACCGTTTAGCTTGAACCCGTTCGTCAGCTGCTAGAAACGGGACAGGTGCACCCTTGCCTCCTCATCCTTCAAGCCATGAAACTAGACAGATAATGTAATGAGTTGAATCCAGCATGGCTTGATCTCGAAGTTGTTCGCTGGAATGGGTGGGTAGAGGATGACAGGGCGGATATCAGCAACCCGTGGAGTGTAGTAGTACTCCAAGGTGGATGATGATGAACCCCATCTTCCTGGGGTAGGGGGTTGTTCCCCAAGATCTGGTTCATAGGGGGAACCTGGAGAGGATTCCCCTGGTGTGGGTTGTGGTCGTCTTCCATCTCATACTCTTCCTCAGAATCGCTGCTCAAGTGGCCGTCTATGCGCTCCGCCGTAGCCAGTCTAGCTCGTGTTGTCTCCTGAGTTGGTGACAGGTGCGTTCAAGCTCCGGATCCAACGGCAGTAAACCTCCCGGCTGGCTACGGGTCATGCAATACCTGCACACAGGAGGTGCAAGCAAACCCCGTGAAGGCACAAGTGTCACAAAGCAAACAATGCGGAAAAGAAAAACTAAATTAACAGAATTCACATTTCTTCAACAACCTAGCCATCCCCGGCAATGGCGCCAAAAACTTGACTCACTCCTACTGTCACTCTAGAAAATGGCCAAGTGTAACCACTTCCTAAAGCGTAGTATAGCGGGTTTGGGTTTTAATGTCAACCCGGGTCCTAGATTTGATGACTACTCAGCGAATTCTTATTATCTAGCGGTGAACCTTTAGTGCAAGTTCAAACAAGCAAACAAGTAAAGCAAGCAATTAAACGACTGTTTTCAAGTCTAAAGAGGTCACCCGGATATGGTTCCTCCTAGACTGCAGTTAAACCAGATTGTAATTTACCAAGTTCAATTTCTATGATGGTTACACTGCGGAAGGTTCTTAAACAGTCTGAAGTCTCGACTAAAGGTCTCCAGACTCTCTCGATCTGAGTCTCCAGCGGGCGACTAACCTCCACCGGAGTAACCAGATTGAGGCCCTAACGAACCAAACCTCCACTACCGAAGTAAATTGGGTACAGAATAGTGAATTGGCTCCTCGACTAAAGTCGCCAATTCACTACCTTCAATTAAGGGTGCTCTATTAACCTAGGCAGATATTCTCTTTCTAGGCTAAAGCAGAAATAACAGGAATTTGATCAGGATTCAAGTCATTCAATCATTCAAGCCTCAATTGAATATAATCAAATCATGAAATCTGTACTTGGGTTCATACAATCAGACCTAACATACAAATCTAGGGTTCTCCATACCCAGATGAATGAGAAAACTACTCCATGGAGAGAGAAGCAAAAACATATTCAGATGCGGAAACGATACTGTGAAGGATGGGTTTCTGCTCCTGGTTGTCAGTCGGCACTTCTCCAAGCTCTAGCCGGGCTCCAATGGTGATGAAGATCAAGCTAGGCACTTGGGAACTCTAGTTCGTCGCTTTCTCTCTCTAGGAATCGCTCTGTCTCTCTCTAAAACTCGGAACCCTTGATTTTTAACCTTCTTTTCCCTTAAGAAGCTGTCTATCGCGATCCCTGGCCTAAATACCCGGTCGGGTATTTTGGGTGGCGATCGGGTATGTGCAAAATGCACCATCGGGTGACAGGGGAAAATCTCCCATCATGGCCAAGAATCCCCGACCGGTGATTTTTGCCTCCTGCCCGGGCCCCCTTCTGTTTCTCAAAGACGCCCAAAGCTTCAGATCCTCGGTCATCGCCAAATAATACCCGGCCGGGTATTTCTGATCATGGCGGGGTATTTTTGTTCTCCAGCACACTTCAAACCTCACATGCTCCTTTCGACCCGAAACTCGTTCCTTCGCCTCGATGCCCACGCTAAGCCCTCAAATATGACATAAACGCACAACCTAGCGTGAAATCGGTTTAAAACACGAGAATCAATGTCTCAAACGGCTAAAGAATAGGGGTATAAACATGTGTAATTAATGGTCTATCAACCTCGCTGACACCATTTCGATGTGTTTCGATTCTTCCGGATGAGAATCATGTTAGGCAAAATCAGAACACTAGTTCAGCTGAGGCCGAGTAATGGATAAAGTATGGCAGCCAATTAGCCAAGATTTTGACCGGATACGAAGTCACTGGTGCTCGATCTAGATGTCATCCAAGAAGGCCAAGGAGTGTGGGACTGAGACTAGTTGTGGGCGAGGAGGGATTCGAACCCCCGACACCGTGGTTCGTAGCCACCACCTGACCAGTGATTCCCGCTTTCTGTCATTCTCTAAGCGCGTACTTCTTCACAGCAGTTCCCCGAGGGTAAGTAGGCTGCTTGCAATTTGTACCCCTTACCAGGGACCTGGGGAGGGACATTCTTTTCATCCGACCACCGCCCATGCTTCTGAACAAGCGAAGGAATTTCAGCCTAACCATCTGTGAGATCGGAGACTTCGAGAGCTCCCCAGTCCTCTTTAACGCTACTCTTTCCGAGTCTCGTTTGATGAAATGAAGCTTACGATTCTGTTAGTGAGAAGCTCAGTTCCGTTCCCGACAAGCGGGCAAGAGAACTAGGGTTGGTGTTATAGCCCTAAAAGCAGGCAACCAAGAGAGGTAGGCGCGGAAGGTGGTCGATCTATTCGGCCAGTCGATTGAAGCTGAAAAGATTCCCCTCGGCCCTAGATTCCGTTTTTGAGGAAGGGGATAGGGATACGGATTTGGATGCTTCAGTGGATTCAGATCCTTGATTACGCAGATGATGTTTGGAGAAAGGCATTAACACAAAACAAGGAAAAGACCTGGCAACAAAGGCTGGCCGTATGTTCTCATATGAGCATTCTCCCACTTCCATATTCCAGTGGGGACCATTTTCATCGCAATGAAGTAGTCGGGCAGGGTAAAGCAGGAAAGAAGGGTGGTGGGTCCTTCGGGTGTCATATTGAAAAAGTATAAATAATGAGAGGTGGGAATGCCATAGCAAGTGAATCAGGAAACATGCCCTATGAAAAGTGAACACTTTGAGTTCGAAGCCGATGTTATTCTAGGAATCCCGATTGGAAGGGATAGATAAAATAAAACCATAAAGCTCTCCAATCTTAGATATATTATCTTATAAAGCACCATGATGCGTATGATCATAAAGCGGTTAGTAGTCCTTTCGATCCTTGTGACTCTCTTCCGAGATGTGTAAAATAAATGCAGAATATAAAGAAAGGATAGGTGAATTCCCAGATGCCCTTGTGGTTGGAAACCTAATGTATGCAATGACGTGCACTCGCCCGGACATGGCTTATGCCATAAGTGTGAGTAGTAGATTTACTAGTAAGCCCGGTTTTTGCTTTGGAATACATCGCTAAGTAGAATTAAGCGCGCATTGATCTTGATCTGGTGTATGGAAAAGATAAAGTCTTCTAAGGATATAGCGATGTGGATTAGGGAATAGATTTGGATGAAAGCAAATAAATCCACTGTCGGTGGTATGGAGGAGCTAACTTGGATAGTGGGGCAGGGACCCCCTTCTCTCTCATCTTTTGGCTGGGTGCCGATGGATTCGGGGAATGAGTGAAACTTTACCACGAAAAATATGAAGGTGAACCACAAACGAAACGGAATGAGATGAGAACTACTAGCGCTGGGGCTTACGGGAAGAGGAAGATAAGAAAAGAAAGGGTTCGTCCTGTCAAGGATGGATCTGCGCGCAGCAGGATCTGATAATTGTAGCAATAAGGTTTGAAGTGAACTTCTGGACTTTCTTTTGGCTCTGTAGAATTCCTTTTATTATATTAGTCCATTGACCCGTTGTGTCAGAGGTGGGGATGTAGATCCCATGCGGGGCTAAGTCATCGCCTATGTTGTATATTATGTATGGAATTTATAATTCTTTTTTCCAGCCTTAATCTCAAATCAAATAGGGGTCAACGCACGTTCTTCCTCGCGCTTATGTTTTATTAGGTCAAAGGTCTTAATGCTATCTTTTATTTCGTTAACCAGATGAGGTGGTAGTTTATTTTTAGTCTCCGGCTCCGGGGGGCGATTCAGGTCCAGAAGAATTCTTGGTCGCTTCGACCTCGATACTTCCTCTTTCTCTTCAGCTTCTACTTCCGAGCCGACGCACTTTGACGAACTTTCTTCTTAGGAAATAAGGAAGAAGACGAGCTTGCTTGCATCTGATCTAAGCCTATCTATGCCTCCAAGTGCCTTTCTATTGCGCCTGCCATTAACTCCTGTTTACCTTCCTTACTGAAAAGTAATATACTGATTAGATTAAAGGGAGGAGATATCTTGAATAAAAGTAAATTGAATATTGAATTCAAAGAAGATTGCGCCAATAAAAGAGATAGAAGAGCGGTATGACAGAGCTCAACAAAGAAAGGAGCTTGCAGAACTAAGCAAGGGATGCCATGTTGCAAGAAAGAAAAGGGCAGGGCCAGCAAGTCCAAAAATCCTACCAATTCGAAATTAAGAGCGCCTGAGCTAGAAACAGCAGCCATTAAGTGGAGAAGATAATTTCCATCCATTTGCTATCTCGTTCGCTACCTCAGGTCAACATTAGGCAATAGGCCCATTTGGAGTTCTGACTATAGCTGCAATCTATCTCATATTGGGTAGAAGTCTATCGCCCTCTCTCTAACTCGAAATTTCATAAGAGAAGAAAAAAGAAGGGGAACCTTTCCTTTCCCTTCTCCCTTTGCCCTTCTCCCTACGGTCGAACATATGATAAACCTTCGGGCTCACTACTTCGTCCATTTGGTCGAACATATGATAAACCTTTGGGCTCATATATTCCCCTCCTCTCCTTTCAGTCGAGCTAATTCGTTCCTGGGTAGTCTCTCCCAGTTGATTGCTTGTACTTTTTTTGTCGAGATTGGCTTGGTGTTTAGTCTACCGGGTAGAAGATCGAAAAGAATTTTTTCCATTCCTCTCCTTCTTGTTCTAATTAGAATGCGAGCAACTTCATTCCAAGAAAAAAGATAAAAGTAAGTAGGATAAGAATCGAAAAAGAATACCCATAACATAAGGAAAGTGAATTCAAAAGCGTGACGAGAGAAAAGGAGAAGAAGTATGTTAGAAGGTGCTAAATTAATAGGTGCCGGAGCTGCTACAATTGCTTTAGCGGGAGCTGCGGTTGGTATTGGGAACGTCTTCAGTTCTTTGATTCATTCGGTGGCGCGAAATCCATCATTAGCTAAGCAATTATTTGGTTATGCTATTTTGGGATTTGCTCTAACCGAAGCTATTGCTTTGTTTGCACTAATGATGGCCTTTCTAATCTTATTTGTATTCTAAATAAGATTATTTCTATTGGTGTATCAGGTTGGTTTCTAAAGAGTAAGAAGGAGAGAGGCTAGTCCCCGAAAATGCCCGGTAGAAAAGTTGGGGCGGGGGGGACGACCCCGCACATAAATCCAAACCTTGTGTTCACCTGGAAAGCAAGAGACAAATCAAGATGAGAGAGAAGTACAGGCTATCATCATGATTGGGCAACCTCCCAAAGGGGATTTCTCCAGGATTCGGCCGATCCATACAGCTCGCCAACAAGTCCAATCCAGGGCAACCGCTCAAGCTCAATCCACCGCCGTGAACAGAGGAGCACACCGAAAGTTTGACCCATTACCAGACCTTCCGTCACAGTTGCTCCGTCAGTTGGTAGCAGCCAACCTCATCAAGCCTATACCACTTAGGCCGATACCAAATAAACCACCCAAGAATGGAATCCCAAACGCACGCTGTGAATATCAATCACATGGGTGGAGAGGGACACTGGACTGATCAATGCTACAACCTTAGGCATGAGATTCAAAACCTCATTGATCAGCACCTCTGGGACCCATCCTAGAAAGGCCTCGTGGAAATAACTCCCCCCCACTGCTGCCTTCCGTAGGAGTCTGGGCCGTGTCTCAGTCCCAGTGCGGCTGATAGATCCTCATGACATGTAATGTCATGCTTAAGGGTCTATATCGTAGTCTCTGGTGGCCTCTTAGGAGTCTTATAAATCGGAAAAGACAAAGAAAGGACTATAACACCTTTCGTTACCTTTCTTTATCGATTGGCTTCATGTTCCGTTGCTTCCCACTCTGTCTTTTACTAATAAGATAAGAGTGGTGACCCCATATAGACATTCCTTTAAGGGAGGCTGTCTCCATACGGGAATGGTTTCTCCTTCCACCGAACTCTAAGCGCTAGTTTTTCCTAGTCAAGTAAATAGATTCTCCCCGGACCGATGACTTGCTTCTTCAGTACTGCTAACTATTATAGGAGGATGCCGCCCGCCCCCTCGGGGCTACCAGTAGCGGGGCTAAGTATAGTTTAATCTCGTGCAAGTTAGGTTGTGGTTGTATTGGCTGCAAGCGGAACGTAGGCGCTTTAGGTGTGTGTTGCCCATGCACTCTCGCTTTCGTATGTATGATAGAGGTGGTGATTGACTTCAATGCTAATGGTTATCCCACGAATGAATGCGATCGTACCCGGATAGAAATGAAAAAGAAGATAGATCGAAGACGAATATTTTCTGACGCAAAAGACAGATAAAGAAATAAAGAAAGAAGAAAGCCCAACCCAGATTGAATGAGATTTATCCCCTTCTATTCTATGTGGTCTATCTTTGTACGCTTATAGGCTAATTCCTAGTCTCTATTCCATGACGCCCGTAAGCCCGATCCTCTTTCCGAAGTCTAAGCGGTGGCCCTATCTATATAGGTCTCTATAGGATGGATGCGCTTATTCGAGAAATTCAAGAACACCATAGAAAAAGTAGTGAGTCCTTAATGACCAAAATAAGCGATTGTCACGAAGACAAGGGCTGGATTTTCGGAAAGCTTATCCTTAAAGAATGTCCAAGAGAGTGATTCAAAAAGGCCAAGGCAACTCCCTTACGATTTTCCCTCTACGTCATTGGGGCATATGGTTGGTTCTGACAATTCCTTTTGCCTATCCCTCCACGCTTTCTGAGGGTTATTTCCCCTTGTGGCTCAAAGGCGGTTGAGGGGTTCATTATCTTCCCAGAGGGGGTCAATGTACTACAACTAACCTATACAAAGCGGGTTGCTGTTGAAGATACTCCCCCACTTTATGGGGAAGCGTTAGCGTGCAAGATAGCCGTTGAGATGTGCGTAAGGGTTAGAGAGACTGAAGGTTATAGAGAGCGTTTAAAAAGAGATTTCGAAGAGACTTTAGACCAAGCTATGAATGAAGACCTCGCAATACTTTCAGGGAGCCCAGCGTTTTATGACTAATATGACGCATTTTAAGAACTCCTTTGCCAGTGGTGAAGTATCAGAGTTAATCCATCAATCAAGCTCTAATTTGGATGATATGATATCAATTCCATCGTCATTTGTCTGTCGATTAATCGATCAAAGATGGTGTCAAGTCAACAAGAACAAAGCTGGGATTTTTCTAAGTATGGAAACAGTTTTGGGAAGCCCTCTTTGGAGAGTTGTATCTCGCAATTGGTTCAATAGAAATGGGCGAATGAGCACTTGTTGTGAACCTGGGATGTTTGTATACATGTTGGAGTGCTTGGATCGACAAAGGGAAGCCAGGAAGAGGGTGAACCAAGGTCGTCAAAATGCTGTCATGAAACTGGAAATCTGCCAGTTTTTTACTAAGGCAGAAAGGGTGTTTGAGATAGTGACTTTGAAGCCCAGTTTCATGAGCATGGGGGAGAATCGTTCTCGAGGCTTCAGACCACATGAATGTATGTTTGTTGTTCTACAAAGACATGGCATTGGCTAGAGGATTGCTTACCTGGAAGGCTTCCATCGAAGGGCATGAAGATGGGAGGAAAGGCTGTTTCCTGGACAGCTTGCTTAGCGTGCAAGTTTTGGTGATTGGTGTTAATTACTTTCCTTGTTGCACTTGAATTCGTTTTTATTGTTTTAATAGAATTAGGTTATGTTATTTTGGCTATAAATAGCTTTGTTCATCCATTGTAAAGAACACGTTATCATTGAATTGAACAAAAGTTACTCCGAGGAGTTTTTGAGCACGAGTGCTTGAGTTTGGTCTTGGATCGAGATCCTAGACTTGCAGACTTCGAGATCAAACCCACCACCCTTGATCTCGTAGTATTCTTCTACCCAAACCAGCCTCTTCCCCTTCGTGTTGAAGTTGCTAGCTTGGTTCGTTTTATCCGCCAAAACCTCTATTCGACTATTTCGAAATCAATCCTCACACTACCATTCTTGCTTCGCTGCGTGATTGAGAGTTCAAGTTCCGAGTTGGCTCGCATCAAGTGGCATCAGAGCCTGTGTTTAAACATAGTGGAGACCACAGCGCCTTGGACAAGGTCCAAAGGACCTGTCTCTCGGGATCCTGCCGTTCGACGGAAGCCAGAGGAAGAAGGTAATTCCGACGAGTCCATTGACGAAGGGCCTCCAATGGCGGGTCAGTTCAACACCACCGAGTTTCTACAGTCCGTTACGGCGCAACTCAGACTGGTATTCCAAGCCCAGTTTGAGAAGATCGAGCGACAGCTCGAACAACAAGGACAGAGGCTCGACACTCTGTCTCAAGCGTTGCCAGAGGCGGGCCGAGCAAAGGAAGCTCCTCGCGGCAGAGAAGTAGGGGACGACCAGGAGCTAGGGAATCAGGAGTTATTAGCTCGGATTGCGGAGTTGGAACAGCAGTTGGTAGTCCACAACCCTGAGCCCGGACGCCGTAATCGCAAAACTCGCGATTTTCAGAGAAGAGAGCAAGAAACAGAGGTCGTGATTCCTCATGGAATCAAATTAACAATCCCAGCTTTTCAGGGAACACTGAACGCCTCTACATACCTTGATTGGGAACGGAAAATCATTATGTTCTTCCAGTGTGGGCAATTCACCGAACAACAGAAGCTGGCCATGATCACGTACGAGTTTTCGGACTATGCCGCCCAATGGTGGGAACGTTTACAGCTTCGCCGCCGGCAAAACCATCAACCACCCGTGGCGACTTGGGAGGAGCTGCGTGGTCTGATGAGAGAGCGGTTCGTTCCAGGTTATTACCAACGCGAGCTCCATGACGCGTTCCAAGGAATTCGTCAAGGTGCGAGGACGGTGGAAGAGTACTTCCGAGAGCTCAAACTGCTCTTAATGCGCGCCGACGTACGAGAGGACAAGGAGGCAACAATCTCACGATTTCTACATGGCTTGAATCGTGATATTCGGCAGAAAGTCGAGCTTAGGTCTTTCCTTGACCTTGAGGAAGCAGTGCACCTCGCCACCAAAATCGAGAAGCAGTTGAAGCTACAAGTCACAGGCAGAAGGTTCCCTGCCGCAAACAGCGCACCAAAGCAAGCTACTGAACTTGAATCGAAGCCTGAACTGACGAATAAAACCACAAGGCAGGTTGCTACGCCAACCCATGAGAGATCAGGAACATCTAGTGGGAGCATTCGTTGTTTCAAATGCCATGGTTTTGGGCATAAATCGCACCAATGTGCCAACCAGAAGACACTTATTCTCAGAGATGGCCAATATTGTTCTGAAGATGAACAAGAAGAGGAGAAGCAGAAGGAGGATGAGGCCGACTCGGATTCTGAGGTAGAAGCAGCTAAAGGTCCGCTGTATGTGCTTCGACGTGCCTTGACAAGTAAAAAACTGCAGCCATCTGAAGAAGATCAGCGCATCAACCTTTTTCACACTCGTAGCCAAGTTAAAGGGAAGAACCTGGCCGTGATAATTGACGGGGGAAGTTGCGCAAATGTGGCGAGTCTTGACGTAGTCAAAAGACTCGGATTGGCTATGATTCCTCGGGAAGAACCATATTCCCTTCATTGGTTAAGTGATCATGCTGTGATCAAGGTGAATAAGCAGGTACGGATTCCATTTTCTATTGGGAAATATCAAGACGAGCTGTTGTTCGATGTCATTCCAATGCAGGCCACACACTTGGTGTTAGGACGACCTTGGCAATTTGATCGAAAGGTCTCTCACCATGGTCGGACAAACTGTTACACTCTCGAACACGGAGGAAGGAAGCTGACGCTTAAACCTATGTCCTCCGATGAAGTTCGAGCCGATCAGGAGCATCTGTCTCGAAATCGAGCTAGGAATGGCGAGGGAACAGGTAAGGACTCTCGTGAGCCTCAGCTGATGGCTCGGAAATATTTGTTGACTGTCCTAGCAGGGAAAACGATTGCCCGGAGAAGCAGAACTCGTCGCCCCTGCTCGGCGGCTGCCCTGAAGAGCACCGAATGGGGTGGAACGCTCCGCGCGGCGTTGAGTGCCACGGACGACGACATCGCGATCCCCAACCACCTAGTAACGTGTACGAACGGAGAAATCCAGCTGGAACGAGTCAAATCGAGGAATGCCCAAATTCAATTTTCGCCTTCAAACGCGACGACCGACGGGCAAATGACGAGTGAATTGGTCGTGGAGCTGGGGAAGGATTCGAACCAACCCGACCCCTGGAACAGATTGCTGGGGCTTCAAGGAAGGTGTGGGGCACGAGAAATCAGGGCGTCGACACCTGAAATCGAAACGCCCAATTTTCAATTGGGTTCGCCGGAATCTGGAAAATTTGAATTTCCAGGTGGCGGGAAATACGGCAACGGCGATTGGGGTCGACTAGGGACAATTCAAAAGCGGGAAATGGATGTAGAAGATCACTGGGAGCCAGGCGAACTCGATACAACCAGTGATTTGGGACGAGGCACTCGAAAATCAAAAGCCCCAATTCCAAAAGCCTCGCCTGAAAATCGGGCCTCACCGGAAAATAAGGTTTTGACATTGACATTTTGTGATCATGTTTGGGATGATTTTGTCGACCGTTTTGAGTGTAGGATGATTCAAGCTTTGAGGACAAAGCTTTTTAAAGAAGGGGGGCTTGATATGATATCAATTCCATCGTCATTTGTCTGTCGATTAATCGATCAAAGATGGTGTCAAGTCAACAAGAACAAAGCTGGGATTTTTCTAAGTATGGAAACAGTTTTGGGAAGCCCTCTTTGGAGAGTTGTATCTCGCAATTGGTTCAATAGAAATGGGCGAATGAGCACTTGTTGTGAACCTGGGATGTTTTTATACATGTTGGAGTGCTTGGATCGACAAGGGGAAGCCAGGAAGAGGGTGAACCAAGGTCGTCAAAATGCTGTCATGAAACTGGAAATCTGCCAGTTTTTGACTAAGGCAGAAAGGGTGTTTGAGATAGTGACTTTGAAGCCCAGTTTCATGAGCATGGGAGAGAATCGTCCTCGAGGCTTCAGACCACATGAATGTATGTTTGTTGTTCTACAAAGACATGGCATTGGCTAGAGGATTGCTTACCTGGAAGGCTTCCATCGAAGGGCATGAAGATGGGAGGAAAGGCTGTTTCCTGGACAGCTTGCTTAGCGTGCAAGTTTTGGTGATTGGTGTTAATTACTTTCCTTGTTGCACTTGAATTCGTTTTTATTGTTTTAATAGGATTAGGTTTTGTTATTTTGGCTATAAATAGCTTTGTTCATCCATTGTAAAGAACACGTTATCATTGAATTGAACAAAAGTTACTCCGAGGAGTTTTTGAGCACGAGTGCTTGAGTTTGGTCTTGGATCGAGATCCTAGACTTGCAGACTTCGAGATCAAACCCACCACCCTTGATCTCGTAGTATTCTTCTACCCAAACCAGCCTCTTCCCCTTCGTGTTGAAGTTGCTAGCTTGGTTCGTTTTATCCGCCAAAACCTCTATTCGACTATTCCGAAATCCATCATCACACTACCATTCTTGCTTCACTGCGTGATTGAGAGTTCAAGTTCCGAGTTGGCTCGCATCATTGGAGATATATAAGGTATGTTTGAAGCAGTGCCATTACTATATTCCCTTTCGAATACGAGCTTTAGTGAGGCGTCTTGGTACACGATTTTATAGTAAAGGTGGGATAACTGAGGAGTTGCAAGGCTCGACTGGTTCCTTTTACGATCAGCCTGATCTAAACTATCTTTTAATCTTGGCAAAATACACTTTTATAGCAAAAAATTCCACGTCTGTGCCAATAATAGCCAATTTTGAAGAAATACCACTTATAGCTAGTTTTTTAAGTTTTTGTGGACAAATATAGCCATTTCCGTCAGATACTTTAACGATGTTAATAACACCGTCAACTTATTTGACGGTTCGCTGAGTAGGCGCCAAATCAGCAGACACATCGGCGCCAAATAAGCAAACAGTGATACGTTAACGCCAAATAGCGCGACAAATCATCATATCACTACCACGTCATTTCGAATTATAAAAATAATTAATTTTAAAAATAAAATAAAAATAAAAATATTTTTTTCTAATTTTTTCCTATTCCCTATCAATCGTCTTCCTCCTCCATGGCGACAGAATAGATTCGGGAAGATCCCGCTTCCTCCTCCACCGCAAACCCCCCTGCAGCATTTGCCAATGAAAAGAGAGGCTTTCTCTAGTCTATCCCTCTCCCTCTCCTTCAAGTGACCACTCCTCATTTTCTTCCTTCCTTCTTCTGTGGCCACATCACCTTTCACAATTTCAATTTCAAATAGGGATTAAAGTCTAGACAATCGGCAACGCAGAAGGTAGGGGGATTCCGCGGAAGGACACTCATTTCGGAAGCCTCACCAGGCGAGCAAGGTAGAGCCTCACCAGCAACCGATTCAAGAGTCATCATCCGGCGATTTATTGATTTCGGCTCCAAGCGGCAGTCAGGTCACCATGGATGTGGCGCCTGCTTTTGACTCGTAGATCGGAGCCTTGCGAAAACAAAAACAAAAGAAATAAAGACATGGAGGGGATCATCGACGCAGTAGGCATATATTGCGAAGGAAGGGATGAGCTGGGGAAGAGGAAGAAAGCGTATTCAGAACGGCTGCTGCGACGATACGAGGAGGGGATGCGAAGTCACTCGAGAGGAATGAATCTTGCGGCGGTGGCGGTGGTGGTGACGAGCTGTGGTGGGGCAGCGGATGTAGGTTGGCCGGCGGGAGGAGTGAGGTATGTTGAGGAGAAGAAGCAGAGATTAGAATAGGGAGCGTGCGATTTTTTTTCGTTGGTTTATTATTATTTTATATTTTATTTGATTAAAAAATATTAAAGAAATTCCACATAAGTATTATTAGTTGTCACGTCATCATTTCTGTTAGTTCACTCAATCCGTTAGATGACACCGTCAAAGAATTAGACGGAATTGGCTATAAGTGTCATTTCTTCAAAACTGGCTATTATTGGCATAAACGCGAAAGTTTTGGCTATACAAATGTATTTTGCCTTTAATCTTTGTTGAAAGAAAGATTGTGATGTATCTCCGTGATGGCGAAGAGTTATTATCGGATGGCAAGATTGATACCCCATACAAGGTATTAATATTGCAGAACTTTATTTTGCTCAAAATGGGGACACGTTGTTTATCGTTCACGGCGGATACCCGCCTCATCAATTGTCAGTGGAGGCGAGAACATGGACTTATAAGCCCGTACCGTTTCAACAATCCCCGATGTTAGGAATGACAATCATAAATGAGAAGCCCACCCCAGATATATCGGTGCATATCCCCCAAGGCGGAGAGGTTTCGGTACTCGTTTATGCGAGTGGTGATATATTCAAGTTATCCGATGTTGGTAGGGATTTTCACTGTGGGTGGTATATTCCTCATTGGAAACAATCAACCAAGTATCCTAAAGGGGCATTTGTCATAAGAACCACCAGCGAGGGCGAGAACAAGACCGATAATAAAGTTTTTAAATGCGTTCAAGGCGGAGATTCTGAGTTGATTGGCAAGCGACCAATTCGATTCAACAAAAGACAGGAGAATGTATTTGGGAGGTTGAGAAAGGTAAATCTGGGGTACATATCGTGAGATGGGCAGCGGGAACTATTGCTGAGGTGAAAACTTCACGTCTTGTTTTGCTCAAACTCCGTACTCCAATCCAAGATGATACTCAAACACGGTTTTGGAGATTTGGAGGGGAATGGAAGAGGGTTATCCTCCACTCGTTGCATTCCATGAGGATAGGTTGGTTTTCGCTGGCAATGATGCTGAGACTCAATCAATCCAGTTCTCCGAAGTCTCAAACTATACGAACTTCTCAATCACTGATGAGACAGGAGATGTACAACCTCAGTTGTCATTCAGCATTCGCCTAAGCTCTATCAATAGGCAATCCATTCAATGGATGCGGAGCATGGGAAGAGGTCTTGTCGTTGGGACAGATACGAATATCTGGTGTATTTCCCCTAACCATGAAAAGGGTAGCTTTGCTAACAATTCTTTGTCTACCAGAACGATTGCCAGTCTTAGTAGCGCAGGCACTCCGCCCGTGAGTGTTGTCTCTGCTCTTCTTTTTTCGCATGGATCGGGCCAGACCTTGCGAGCGATTATTGGCGATATCGAAAGGGGTTATCAATTTCCAGATTTGACGCTCTCAGCTGAGCATATGTTGATGAGCGGGATAAATCAGATGGCGTTTCAAGAAGATCCATACGCACTTCTTTGGATTTTAAGACACGACGGTGAGCTTGTCGGGTGTACTTTTGATCCAGAGAATGAAGTTTTAGCATGGCATACGCATTCTCTAGGAGGCAATGCAAAGGTTCATTCAATGGCGAGCTTTATTCACAGTGCGAGTGGACAGAGCGAGCTTTGGCTTTTTGACTCGTCTCGAATATCACAATAAAATCCCACCTAAGGCCCAAGTATAAACCTTATATGGGTGCAATATAGGGCAAGTATGTTTAAATATCAACCCGGGCCGGTCCATGTAACCCTACTTCAATTGTTTGAAACATTATCTAGCGGATTTGTTTTTGGTTGAAAACTATAAGGATAAAATTAAAACAAAGCAAGGTAAATGGTTTGAAAGCTCTAGATGAGAAGGATCACTCGGGTATTGCTTCCCCCTAACCACTACCTTAGCACGTGGAATCGAATGGACCATTGTGGGAGAGTGACACGCCAAAACACAACACCAATCTGCGACCAAGTGTAATCGCAGACCGGGAATGCAGTAACAGGCAAGTTATATTATCAACCCGGGCTCTAGATCTACTGCTTACTCAGTGATTCTCTGTTATCTAGCCAACTGGAGTAAGTGATTGTTGTTTAAACTAAAAGCAGAAATAAAGCAGGAAATTATTCGGTTTTCTTAAGCAGGAAAGAGTCACTCGGGAATGAATCCCCCTAGCTCTTTAGTTAGGTTTCAATTGCAATTTACCCTGGGTTGATTTACTGTTGATTAGACTGCGGAAGATCCGGCAGTAGCTTGGAATCTCTTAAGCTGACCAAGCCCTCTCAGTCTAACTACCCGGCAGACGACTAGTCTTCACCGGGATAGAAAGCTGAAGCAGTAAGAACAGAAATTCACTACTGGAATTAGATTCCAGTACAAAGCAGTAAATTGATTGACTCTCGCACAACCAATTCACCACTATCAATCAAGGAAGCTCTCTTAACCTAATCAGATTCTATCTATCATAGGTTAAAGCAGAAATCAAGAGAATTTGATCAAGATTCAATTGACTCAATAAAGCATGTCTCAATCGATTAAAACCAAACAGTAATATCATCCCAAGTCATTACAATCAATCCCTAACACATAGAACTAGGGTTCTTCATCCCTAAGTGAGAGAAGGGTTCTACTCCATAGAGAGAGAAGAGAAAACAAGAATCGGATTAGTCATACTCATAACGATGAGGATAATCTGCTCCGGGACGATGATTTTCACTCCTATGACGATCTCCAGGCTCGATTCGATGAAATCCAGCTCTAAGACAGCTTCTAGGATGTGTTCTTCGTACTTTCTCTCTCTAGGGCTCTGTTTTTGCTCTGAAAACACTCTTTTTTCACTTCTGGCTCGGATTAGGCTTTAAAACCGGGTTTTCCCGAGTTGCACGGCCAGGGTGCACGGCCGTGCACCTCACCATTCTGGCCGTGCACCATGAAACGCAGCGTATCCCTTAATTGAACTCAGGCTTCTTGCACGGCCAGGTGCACGGCCGTGCAATCTTCAGGGCTTGCCCGTGCAGCTCCTCGGCATGAGGCGCACGGCCAGCTTGCAACCGTGCACGGCCGTGCAGCCCCTCTGGTCTGCCCGTGCAGCTCCCAAAAACCTCGCCATTCGTCCGTTCTTCGTCCAATCGACCCCAGACTCGCTCCTAAGCCTTCATTCACGTACTAGGACCTGAAATATGACAAACAAGCACAACCTAGCGTGAAATCGGCCTAAAACACGAGAAATCACATCTCAAACGGTGTAAGAACAGGGGTAAAAACATGTGTAAATAACGTTCTATCAAACTCCCCCACACTTAACCGTTTGCTTGTCCCCAAGCAAACCAAGTCAGACACTAGGTAAGCCTACACATTTCAATCAACCAATATTGGGGACAAGTCATAAAGGCACAGAACACGTGAATCGCACTGGTTTTCAAACATCAATACATGCACAACCTCAATAACAACCTGGACAACCACCACAAAGGACATTCGAGTGCAGCAAATCGAGTAAAGGAAGAGTCTCCCGTCTGTTCACTGGCCAACCTAGACTTGATTCAACCACTTACTCAAAACAGTCAACTCATGCATCCAACTCAAGACATCAGAATAGAGACCGAGCAATCTAGGTCCTCACCGGGGTACAAGAGCATATAGAAAATGAAAATGAATCACTCACTCTCGACCAGTGGGGTCAGGACAATTTGATGCGAAAGATGCGCATGCTATTTCTCTCAATCCCTATCATCTCTTCACCATGATGGTAGCCTCTAAATGCTAGAGTTCACATATGGGGTGTCATCACTAACTAATCAGGAGGTCTTAGACACAGGTTCAAATGACTGGCTAGGGTCTTGGACATGGGGAAAAGGCCTTTTTGGTGGTGGAAGTATTCATAGCAAAAGGTTCCACATTTCCCAAACACACAATCACAGTCAAACAAACCGGTATTTTCTTTCTGCTATTCTGCATTACTCAATATCTTAAGAACACAAGAGCGAAGGAGGCATAAACATCAGCATTTCCAAGCCAGACTGCTAAGAAACACTACTTACTGGGCATTATTCAGATTTTTGGTAGTGGCTCTCTTTTACTTTCAATTTTTTTTCTTTGTTTCACTTTCATTTTTCTTTTCATTTCTTAAGAGAGCCACCACTCCTGCACATATTTCAAACATCCGCCCAACTTTTAAGCACTACCTCTAACACTCACATAGACTTTAGCAGAAACAGCAGAGAATATATAAAAACCACTCTGTGGAACCTTCTAAAAGATGCAACAAGGGTGATTTCTTTTCATTATAGACCAAAAGAAAGGATAACACACGGCTCAAAGGGGCTGACTAGGGGATATGACACATCAGGACAGTCAGTTTTGGGCGTGGGCTAATCCTATGCCCCCATCATCTCAGCTAGTGACAACGTGAATGCTACACATCATGGAAGAGGGATCTATCGCACAAGAAAGAAACGAGCAGGCTCAAATCTCACATGGCTACCTATATGCTCTATCTCATATTCTGATACCCTGAACTAGATGCATAAACGACTGTTAAGAACAAGTAATCAGATCAAGTCAGATCAAGTCACAGTTGGCAAGCAAACAGTTGAAAAACTGAACCCCTACATCGTTCTACTGCACATCTCAGTCCTCATCATAGGTTGTCCTAGTCGCAAACAAGTTGTCATGCATTAATCCGAAAACCAATCAATTCATCCATCAAAACACAGTGCCAATATGATCAAACAGCAGTACTTGGAGCCCTCAAATCGTAAGATTCGGACAGCGGACTAGGCTCCAAGCACCATCATAAATATTCCAACCGATACAAAGCATCCCCCCACACTTAAGAACGACATTGCCCTCAATGGAGCAGAGGGAAAGATAAGGGGAACGATGTTACCGGGTAGGAACACTGCTGGGGGACTGGAAGTGGACCAGTCGGCGAGAAACGAACGGGAGAGTGGACAATGCTGCACAAATCGAACATCAGAAACACACTAGCACACTGTGCGTTAGGGATAAGTGTTAGCCCAGACGGCTACATCAAACCACAAAGGAAAAAACCAAAAACAAAAACAAACGACACTAAGTTCAAGCTCCGCACACATGGAGCAAACACACAAAAGTCTAAAATGAAAAAGAAAACACACTGAGACGGGCAACGAGTACAGCCTACTCGTCGCCAAGATCGTCGAGGTCGATGTCGTTCATGAACGCGTCATCATCCGCAGCGCCAGTAGCACCGTCATGTGGAGGGGAGTCATCCCAGGGAGTCCTCCAGACAGGTGGCTCGCCCGGGAGCAGCTGGAGCAAGTGCTGCTGGACCTCCTGCATGCGCCGGGAACGGCGCTTCTCCCGCTCGATGTGGGCAAGAGTCACGCCCTGCTGGGTCTGGAGCTGGTCCAATCTCTCGTCGTAACTCGCCATCCTCTGGTGGTACGCGGCCTGGTGAGCCGCGTACTGCTGCTGGAACTGCAGCTGATGGTCGATGATCTGCTGGTTCTGGAGACGCAGCTGCTCGAACTGGGAAGTGAAGTAATCCTGCCCCGGGAAACTGGAGCTGCTACCCCCGAAATGAAAGTCAGTCTGTGGGGGATTATCAGCAGCATCAGCAGCAGCATCCACCTCCTCGGGATCCACCTCATCGGCAGCCTCCTCCTCCTCTGGTACGGGCTCCGGAAACCCATCGACCCATTGAACACCGTTCCTCTCCCGCAACAGCAGCATCTTCCCGATCGTCGTGCGGCCAAAGATGAGGGTGTCCCCCTCCTCGGTGCACCCCTGCAGTGAAAGGCCAAAGAAGGTGGCCAGGCGGGTGATGAGGGGGGCGCAGTGGAGGCTCTTCAGCTCTGTGGCCGTCTTCTCGAAGGTCTTGGCCACCACTGAACCCAGGTGGAGAGGATGGCGGCGCTGGCGGATCGAATGGAGGAAGTACAGGGACCTCTTCGTGATGGCGCCGGCGCTGTCAGCTGCAGGAGTGTAAGACTTCGCCAGCAGGTGGTGGAGAAGTCTGTTGTCGATCTGCAGGGTAGAGGCCTTCGTCCTCCCTGACCGGAAGGGACGCGTCTGGCCTGGCCGAGCCAGGCTGGTGTACAGCCTCCCGAAGTCCACCGCCGGTGGCTCATTCACCTCGGTGACGTAGTCCTCACGGTTGTCGAGGTCGAGGTCGAGAGCCTCGGCCAGCTCGTGGTAGCTCAAGGACCGGGGGACCCCGCCCAGCCTGAATTGGACGGCCGTACCATCCTGCCAGTTGTCCGTGGTATTGTGCTTGAAGGTCGTGTAGAACTCCCACACCGGCTCGTAGTAGACCTTCTCGCAGAGCTGGAGCAGACGGCGCCAGGCGGTGTTGGCGACCGCGGCGGAGAGCTGCTCGTAGCAGTGCAATCGCCGAAACTCGCGTTTTGACCAGCAATGGTGTGACCCAAACGGGGTTTTCGCGACCTCCTTGAAGCGCTCTGCGGTGGGTCCCCTCCTCAGATCCCGGATGAACGGGTGCTGGAAATTAGGTTTCGCCATTGCCCTGCAAAACAACAACCCAAAGTGGAACCCAAAAGAGCCAAAGAAAAAGGTCAAGCGCACCCCCACACTTAAGAACAGAAAACAGCCTAACCATGGTTTCATCCATAGTTCGGGGGTCAAAATCTCGATAAATCAAGCAGAATCAGGGTGGGGGTGCACATTCACAAGAAAATAGGCAACTCAAGGTTCACATCCATAGCAAATACACCCTCAAACTACATCATTAAGGGCCCCAACCGGTGGCCACAACAGGGCATGGAAAACAGGCATTTCAGCGAACACCTTGTGTGCACTACTAGGTTAAACATGAAATTGGCCAAATTCTTGCACACAAGGGCTTAAACAATCAAAGGGGACTTTGCCCAACATAATTCAATCACATCCCATGCATTCCCCTCAATCAATTTCATAAGATTCACATGATTCAATAAGGTTCTCTAACATACACCCTACACACTCAATTCTCCACAATTAACATAGTTAGGGGCAAAATCAAACCTGGAGACTCAAGTAGAGGTGTAGGGAATGATGAGGGGAAGACAATGGAAGTGACGAAACGCCGAAAAACTGGCCGGAAATGCTCGTCGGAGTCTCGCCGGAGTCTCGCCGGAAATCGCCTCCGGCGACGAAAACGTCGCCCAAACTCGCTCAAAATCGAGGGATAGGCCGCTTTGGGTGTAGAAAGAGTGGGTTTGTAGTTGGTTTAGTGAAAAAATTACCCAAAGTGGCCGAAAAAATCGAAAAAAGGTGGGTTTTGCGCGGTTTTCTGGCGAGGGCAGAGGATTCCGGCGAGTGGTTTTGGTTTTCTTACCACAATGGCCGTGCAGGCCATATAAATAGGCCGTGCCTAGGCTGCACGGGCAGGGGCGCACGGCCGTGCAAGGCTGGTTTTTTGCCCGTGCAGACGACACGGCCTGGCCGAAGAGGGGCGCACGACCGTGCACCTGGCACATATGGCCGTGCCATCCTTACCGAGAGCTCGCACGGCCAAGGGGGGATACCCGCACGGCCATGCGAGGCATTATGGTGCCCGTGCAAGACGCACGGTCAGGCCAGGACGGGCGCACGGCCGTGCAATAAGCGCTTTTGGCCGTGCGCTTTTGGCCGAGAGCTCGCACGACCAAGGGGGGTGCCCGCACGGCCGTGCAAGTTGTGGTCCTGGCCGTGCGACTTGTTGGAGTCCCGAAATCACCTGTTTTCGCTCAAAAACGACACGTAACTCTGGATCAACGTCTCAAGACTCAAAAACACACAAAATCAAAGGAAAAAGAGTAAGAAAATGCAAACCTCGGTGGGGTTGCCTCCCCACAAGCGCTTCTTTACCGTCTTTTAGCTGGACGCCAGTATGGATGCTCAGGGAAGTGTAGGATCAGGTGCCTTCAAGAGCGGATCCACATCGCTCTTGAGGTACAGCTTCAAATGGTGGCCATGCACGCGACGAATGTGGCCACCTGCATTCGCCAGCTCAACTTGGCCATCCGGTAGGATGCAAGCGAGTGAATACTCGGATGGCCAAGGAGGGGGCGGGACCAGCTCATAGTGGTCTCCGGCTTCCTTTCGAGCAGGCTTAGCTGCCGGCAGTTTCGGCCGCCACTCCTCCTTGATCTGTTCTTTGGGTGACGGAGTGGTCCGGAGTGGCGGCGAAGGTGTGGGAGGCGGTTCCTGCAAAATAGGCACCACAGAAGGATACACGACAGACTCGTGCTCCTGGTGAGATACAGCATGCAGAGGTGACGAAGCCGGTATATTATCAGCAACAGAAAACGTTATTCGCTCCTCGCCATCCCTCAAAACTAAGGTCCCATCATGCACATCTATGAGAGCCTTGGCGGTGGCCAGGAAAGGCCTTCCCAGTATAAGAGGCACTTCTGTGTCCTCACTGATGTCCAAGATAACAAAATCCACGGGATATGTGAATTTGCCAACCTTAACCAGAAGGTCTTCCACTATACCTCTAGGATGCACTACAGATCTGTCAGCTAATTGAAGGGTCATCCTAGTAGCACGGGGTTCACCTAGGCCTAGTTTCATGAACAATTTATATGGAATAACATTGATACTAGCACCTAAATCCGCCAAGGACTTCTCTACATGCAATTTATCAATAGAGCACGGGATAGTAAAACTACCTGGGTCCTTCTTCTTCTGCGGAAGCTTGTTTTGCAGAATAGCCGAGCATTCCTCGCTGAGCTCTACCGTGGCCAGCTCACTCAGCTTCTGCTTCTTTGAGAGAAGCTCTTTCAGAAACTTCGCATACTTGGGCATTTGCGATAGTGCCTCCAGGAAGGGCACTTGGACATTCAGCTTCTTAAGCATGGCGATGAAGTTCTCGAACTCTGCCTCCAGCCTGTCTTTGTGCAACCGAGTAGGGAAAGGGAGTTTAGGGACATACTCCTTCACTACTGGTTGCGGTTTAGGTGCAGGCACCTCAACTTCCTTCTCTACTTCCTGTTCAACCGCTGGAGCCGCTAAGACAGGGCTTTCTTTCTCCGGTTCCCGAGCAGGGGGATCAACAGTCATCTTGCCACTCCTGGTCATGATGGCATTGCAGCGCTCATTCGGGGTCGGCGGGTGAGGGATGGTCTGCCCTGGTAGAGTACCAGGAGCCCTTTGAGCCACTGCCTGGGCCACGCTCCCCAGCTGGGTCTGGATATCCTGCAAAACAGCCCGTGTATTCCTCTGACCAGCTTCCAGAGCCAGAAGTTGACCCGAGGCCTTCTGCATGAATTGCTCAAAGGTGTTGAATTTCTGAGCACTAACACTGGCAAGAGAACCCACCAAGTCCCGCAGTTCAGCCATCTGATCATTCTGCACTGGGGCAGCAGGGGCTGCACCTGGCTGCTGGAATTGCCCCTGTCTGGGCTGATATGGTGGCCTCTGGAAGCCCGGTGGTCCCTGTGGAGCTGGTGGTCTGGGATTTGGCCCAGTCCAGGAGAAGTTAGGATGCTGGCGCCACCCCTCATTGTACGTGTTGCTGTAGGGGTCATTGCGCCTGACATTGTTGATGAAGTTCACCTGCTCCTGGGGCGTGGTCGATTCCTTCATCGCCTGGCAGTCTTCCACCATATGATGGGTGCTCTCGCACCACTGGCAGAGCATCGCCTGCTGCTGTCCGGTCCCTGGAATCATCCCGGAACGATCGATAGCTGAGACCAGCTTCGATACTACCTGCACCAAATCGGATGACTGGGTGCCCACAGCATGCACACCCCGGCCTGGTGCTCTCCTCGATCTCCTGGCAGTGCCCCAATCATAACCATTCTCCGCCATCTCTTCAAAGAGTTGATTCAGCTGTGGCGGGGTTTTGGTCAGCATGTTCCCGCCACAAACCGAATCGATCAGCTGCTTGTCCTCCGGGAAGAGGGCGTGATAGAAGGTGCCCACCTTGAACGCATCGTTGAAACCATGATTGGGACACCTGAGGAAAAGACTGTTGTACCTCTCCCATGCATCCCTGATGGTCTCATCCTCATCCTGAGCAAAATGTGTAATTTGCTTCTGCAGGTCAGCTGTCTTGGATGGAGGATGGTAGCGGGTGAGGAACTTGTCCGCCAGGTTGGCGAACGTGGTGATGGAGCCCGGAGATCGAGTGTCTAGCCACTCCTTGGCCTGCCCCTCCAGAGTGAATGGGAAGTACCTCAGCTGGATGGCATCTGCTGGTACCCCATTGATCTTGATTCCATCGATGAGCTCGTGGAATCGCCTGAGATGTGATCGAGGGCACTCTCCCTCCTTACCACGGAACACTACTGAACCGCGCAGCATGGTGATCACGGAGGTGCTCACCTCAAAGTTGTTGGCTGGGACATGAGGATGCTGAATGGGTGACCTCATGTCCGCAGCTCTAGCGGTCCAGTAGGATCCCATGGTTTGCTCCTCAGGGATCATATCATGGTTCCCTGGTTCAGCCATCTCTTCTTCTTCCTCCTCTAACCTCGGCTGTGATAGCGCCTCCTCCGCAGCCAGTCGCGCCTTTAGAGCCCGCTTGAAGTTTCTGCAGGTTCGTTCAAGCTCCTGGTCTAGTGGTAGTAGATCTCCCGACTGGCTACGGGTCATGCACTACCTGCACACAATCAGCAGAAACAACCCGTGAAGGCACACAGGTGGAAGAAATAAAAAGCAGAAAATAAAAGCTAGAGTAACAAATTCTCACGTTTCCCCAATAACCTAGAGGGTCCCCGGCAACGGCGCCAAAAACTTGACACGCCAAAACACAACACCAATCTGCGACCAAGTGTAATCGCAGACCGGGAATGCAGTAACAGGCAAGTTATATTATCAACCCGGGCTCTAGATCTACTGCTTACTCAGTGATTCTCTGTTATCTAGCCAACTGGAGTAAGTGATTGTTGTTTAAACTAAAAGCAGAAATAAAGCAGGAAATTATTCGGTTTTCTTAAGCAGGAAAGAGTCACTCGGGAATGAATCCCCCTAGCTCTTTAGTTAGGTTTCAATTGCAATTTACCCTGGGTTGATTTACTGTTGATTAGACTGCGGAAGATCCGGCAGTAGCTTGGAATCTCTTAAGCTGACCAAGCCCTCTCAGTCTAACTACCCGGCAGACGACTAGTCTTCACCGGGATAGAAAGCTGAAGCAGTAAGAACAGAAATTCACTACTGGAATTAGATTCCAGTACAAAGCAGTAAATTGATTGACTCTCGCACAACCAATTCACCACTATCAATCAAGGAAGCTCTCTTAACCTAATCAGATTCTATCTATCATAGGTTAAAGCAGAAATCAAGAGAATTTGATCAAGATTCAATTGACTCAATAAAGCATGTCTCAATCGATTAAAACCAAACAGTAATATCATCCCAAGTCATTACAATCAATCCCTAACACATAGAACTAGGGTTCTTCATCCCTAAGTGAGAGAAGGGTTCTACTCCATAGAGAGAGAAGAGAAAACAAGAATCGGATTAGTCATACTCATAACGATGAGGATAATCTGCTCCGGGACGATGATTTTCACTCCTATGACGATCTCCAGGCTCGATTCGATGAAATCCAGCTCTAAGACAGCTTCTAGGATGTGTTCTTCGTACTTTCTCTCTTTAGGGCTCTGTTTTTGCTCTGAAAACACTCTTTTTTCACTTCTGGCTCGGATTAGGCTTTAAAACCGGGTTTTCCCGAGTTGCACGGCCAGGGTGCACGGCCGTGCACCTCACCATTCTGGCCGTGCACCATGAAACGCAGCGTATCCCTTAATTGAACTCAGGCTTCTTGCACGGCCAGGTGCACGGCCGTGCAATCTTCAGGGCTTGCCCGTGCAGCTCCTCGGCATGAGGCGCACGGCCAGCTTGCAACCGTGCACGGCCGTGCAGCCCCTCTGGTCTGCCCGTGCAGCTCCCAAAAACCTCGCCATTCGTCCGTTCTTCGTCCAATCGACCCCAGACTCGCTCCTAAGCCTTCATTCACGTACTAGGACCTGAAATATGACAAACAAGCACAACCTAGCGTGAAATCGGCCTAAAACACGAGAAATCACATCTCAAACGGTGTAAGAACAGGGGTAAAAACATGTGTAAATAACGTTCTATCAGAGAGGCAATCGCAAACCGCTAGGAAGTGCAACTATGGTCGAAGACCACACTCTCGATTGCCAAACCAAGGGATACATTATAGGCTACTAAAGTAGCCCTCTCGGTTAAGGCTATTGAGGGTTGACTAACTCTCTCCCTCAAATCAATGGTTGGACGGCTTAATTACGATTAACCTAGGACTTTAATTCAAGATATAGGTTTGCCCTACATTAACCTAGGTAGGTGGCTTGATAACCCCAAGAAATCCCAACTCAATTTAGCCACTTTGGAAAGGGGGGTTTTCCCTCTAACCTAGGTTAGAATGGCCATTTGGATTGCCAAGTACAAACATGCACAATCATCATGAAAAATACCTCAATCATTAAATTAAACAACACCCATAAACAATCATTCAATTCACACAGCAACTACATGGCAAATAGTTAGGGTTTCACAACACCCAAGTGAAAAAGGAAACTACTCCATGCTAGAACGGGGAAGAACACAAGAGAAAGAAGTAGAAACCATCATGGTGATGCCTCCACTCTCCTTGGATCTTGTGTTGATCTTCTCTTAGGGAGATTCTTTCCAATTCACCACTTGGAGCAAACCCTAGCCTCCCTTCTTCTTTGGTTCGTTCTTTCTCTCTCTAAAATCTGAAGAAGAAGACACTTTCTCACCCTTGGAATCCCCCTTCTCTCTTCCTTTCAGCCCACATTTTTATACTAGGATTGGGCTCAGTTCACGACCGAGAACTCCTTAACGCGTCCATGAACTCGGCGTGCTGCGTCAAAACGCACTGCTTCACTCACTTGGGTTCACGGCTAACAGCTCCAGTTCACGGTCTTAGTGACCGTGAACTCACTCGGCGTCAGTAACCTATGAAACCTCCTTGGATGCTTCATGGTTCACGGTTTATGGTTCTAGTTCACGGCCTTAGGAGACCTTGAACTCCAATGGGAAACCATGAACATGACCAAAATCACTCATTTTTCCTGGTCTTTGCTCCTTTTCTTCCAACTTTCGACTCTAGGGCTGGTTTCACCTGTTAGATCCTGAAACACACTGAAACACAAGAAACTTAGCACAAAACCATCCTTTTAGGAGCAAAAATGCCACAAACGCCCAAGGGAAACGGGGATAAAATGCGTACAATTAGGCCCGAATCACTACCCTACACTTAGACGTTTGCTTGTCCCCAAGCAAACCATTTTACACAAGGTAATATCTCAACCTAACAAAATACATTGGGGACAACTCAAAGGGCACCAATTGGGAATTCTCAATGGCTATTGGCAGTTAATACATGGACCGTTGCAAGCAATACTAACATCCACCACAAACGACATTCGGGGCCACCAAAAACGAGCAAACGAAAAGTTCTCACCTTGTTCATGGATCAATGCAAGTCTAAACAAGATCACTTACCAACTACAACTAACCATGCATAATATTCATGTCCGACAAACAAATGAAAGGGCAACAAAGGTCCTCACCGGGATATGATATGACATGCAAAACAATAATGAATCACTCACTCTCTTGACCAGTGGGGTCAGGACCATTTGGTGCAAAAGATGTACACATTCATCAACACTCGACCCTATCGTCTCAATACCACGACGGTAGCCTCTAAAGCCTAGAATTCACTGGATGGTTATCATCACTAGCTTGTCCGGAGGTCTTAGAAATGGGTTCAAATAACTGGCAATTGTCTTGGACATGGGGAAAAGGCCTTTTGGATGGTGTCAAATACAACACGAGGTTCTACATCTTTCAATCTAAACCTGAAAGTTCTATGGGACCGACTAAGAACCTTTTCTACAACAATGGCCACTAGGCCTTACTTCTCGCTTCCAAACTATCACCCATCATGAACTACATTTAAGCGCTCTTCCTCGGTCTACTCTTGCTATCACATTTCAATTTGGTAGTGAAGGAGTTCTAAAACAATGTGGGGGTCTCAATGGCTTGAGTGCTAAGAAACCCCTCCTAGAGCATACACTTTAGTTTTTGTGGCACTCTCTATTTTATTTACCCCGTTTTATTACCTCTTTTTCGATTCCTTTTCTTTCCTACTTTCTTTTCTTTTCTTTTTCTTTTTGAGGGGGGTACTAGAGATTAAAACACTTGCAACCTTTACATTTAATGAACAATGCTCTCTTTTTAAGAACTCGCTCCAACACTACACTTCTTTTTTTCATTCCTAGCAAGAACTGCACACAATCCCCCTATGTAGAACCTCAACGGAACTAAAAAACTAGAGCTCTGGGACACAAGGAAAACTCATGTATAGACACGAATAAAGGATTGGGGGTCGTTCTATATACACCATTAATCTCACAAGAGAAAAGCTCCTAACACGAGAACAACCCTAGAAGTCACAAGGCTCAAAGGGCTTGACTAAGGGATAACACATTTCGGGACAATCAACATTTGGGTGTGGACTAATCCTATGCCTCCATCATACTGACTAGTGACAACTGTGATGTTACTCGCCATGGTAAGAGGGATCTAAGCATAGAAGAAGAAAATGATTCAAAGCTCACATGGCTACCTAGTCACCCAACTATCTATTCCAATTCACAAAACACAATGCATGGCAATTGTAATCAACAAGTAATCGAGTCAAGACATCCATTCATTTATGCACTCATGAGAACTAAACCTTTGCACTATCCTAATGGACCTCTCAGTCATCATCATAGGACATACTCGATCACATGCAACAATTCAAGGTTAAAGTCAATAGACACGAGATTTTCCCACAAACCGGCCACTTTGATCATGCAAACATTGTTTGGAGCCCTCAAAATTATCAAATTTGGGCATATATCAAGGATCTAAGCATCAATCACACTCACAAAAGAATAATAATAAGCTACCCCCCCCCCTCTCCCACCCACACACACTTAAGCTCGACATTGCTCTCAATGGCGTAAGATAGGGATAGAACGATATTACCGCTTTGCTTGGTGCGTGAAGTTGGAATTGTTTCCACGGTAGGAGATTTGGAGCTTCAAGGAGAAGACAAAAACACACATACAAAAAACACTATATGATTCGCGCAAGGCGAGGTTATTGATTCGGGCCCAAATGTACACATTTTACCCCTCATTTCTTATTCATTTAGCTTAGCATTTCATTGTTACTCGACATATTTCACGCTAGGTTGTGCTTGTTTTGATAGATTTCAGGTCCTAGCACGTGTGGAAGGGTCGAGGACAAGACCGTGACAATTGCCCCGTAATAGTGAACTGAAGGCGGCGGCCAGGAAACAGCCGCAGTTCACGGTCTCCTAAGACCGTGAACTTGGACCACAAACCGTGAACATCGAGGCGTCCAGCGAGGTTCCAGAAGTTACTGATGACAGGGGAATTCATGATCTCTAAGACCGTGAACTGGGGCCATTTACCGTGAACCCAGGAGAGTGAAGCAGTGCATTTTGGACGACACTGAGTTCACAGACGCGTTTAGGTGTTCACGCCCGTGAACTGGCCAACGCGTCCGTGAACTAATCACTTTCAGGCAAATATGAAGACATCAGCGTGGGGAGAGAAAGATGAGAGCTGGTTTTTGGAGAGAAATTCAATTCCCTCTCTAGGGTTTGCCCAAAACACCAAAGAGGGTGTTCTAGAGGGAGAGAGAGTGCTAGAGTGATCTTGGAGCATCATTGGAGGCTTGGGTGGATCTTGAAGACAATGATTCAAGCCTAGAAGAAGAAGAAGAAGAAGAAGAAGATGTTGAGCTCAAATTTTTAATCTCTCCTCTCTCTCTAGAAACTCATCTTTTCTCTTGGGTGTTGTAGATCCCTAACTAATTCTTTGTAATTACTTGTTTAGATTGAATGATTTCGTATGGGTTTGCATCAATTTGAGTGTTAGAGGTGTTTTCATGGTGATTGTGCTTAGTTGTGCTTTCCAAATCTTGTCTGCTTGCCTAACCTAGATTAGAGGAAAACCACACCTTTTTAGGTAGGCTTGACAAGCTTGGTTTGCCTCGGAACTTAGTGCCTACTATCTAGGTTAGAGATAAACATCCCCCCTTGACTCAAGTTTGCATCTAGGTTGATTGTGATTAAGCCGCTCAAACTCCGGTTTGAGGGAGGGACCTAGGAAACCCCTAGTGACTAAGTGAGAGGATTGATCCCGTGACAAATCGATCTCTAGTGAATCCATGCCGTGACAAATGGATCACTAGTTGCTCCTCCTAGCGGTTCACCCAGACTTGGTGAGTGGATCGATCCCGTGACAAATCGATCGCTAGTGATTTGATTCCGTGACAAATTGATCACTAGTTGCTCACTAATGACTCGATATTTGCACATGTTTTCCCCTTTGTTTCTTGATCGTTTAAGCTTGAATTATTTCTTCTTTGGCCTATTTTACGCTAAGTTGTGTTCCTTTGTCACATTTCAGGTCCTAGCACATAAAGTGAAGCGTAGAAGCAAGTTTCAAGTCAATCGGAGATCAATTAGCGACTCGGGGGAAGAAACTCGGGTATGACTTGAAGAAGAAGGGATTTATACCTCAGTTTGTGACCATATAATCATGTAATCTTGTCATGAGAAGAAAGAGGACAAGACTACAAGCGTCTGGGATCAAACGACACCTGATTTGGAGTCCGAATGAGGGAGAAATGAAGAATCAAAGATAGGGGAAAATTGGTTTCGGGCTTCTCTGAAAACAGAAGGGGGCCCTATCGTGAACCAAAAATCCCCGGTCGTGAACCAAAATCCCCGGTCGTGACCCAAAAATCCCCGGTCATGACCCAAAAAAATCCCCGTTCGTGACCTAAAATACCTGACAGGGTATTTTGACCGGGGATCGCGAACGCAGGCTGTTAAAAGCCTGTTTTGTTTTTTTTTGCAAGGGAGAGCAGGGTTTTGGATCCCAAACACCCAAGGGACGAACCAAAGAGAGAGAGAGGGCGATTTGAGGGCATTCTAAGAGTGTAATTGGAGGATTTCTTTGCCTTGAAAGCTCGAGGACTAAGCCCGGACTTGAAGACTAAGCATCTGAAGATTCTTACTGCAGTCTCTCTCTTCTCTATGGAGTAACTTCCCTTCACTTAGGTTTTGAGGAACCCTAGCTATGATTGTTTGATTGGATGATTGTATGAGTACTCTTACTTGATAATCTTGAGTTCATATTCAATCTATGCATGTTTTCACGATTCAATTCTGCTTTAGTCGAGATTATTGATTCTGCTTTGATCCTATGAGAGCGAATACCTAATTAGGTCAATAGAGCGCCATAGATTGATAGTAGTGGATCGATTGCTTTAGTCGAGGGTTGATTCACTGCTTTGTATCGATTGAGAACCTCTTTCGATAGAGGGATTCTAGCTCTGAATGCCTTGATCGGTTGTGCTAGAGAAGGATACGTCCCTCTAGGCAATTGACTCAAGAGGGCCTTGTTCCTGTAGTCGAGACTCAAGGTCTAGTCAAGGATTCTCCGCATTGTGGATGAAAGTGAAACAAGTTAGAGATCATGAATAGTTAATCTGGCTAGTGGCTAGGGGGAATCATACCTGAGTGAGTTCCCAACCTGTAATTAGATTAACTTTAACTGTAGTTTGCTAGAGTATTTTTAGTTCTTTCATCTTAATCTAGTTTGCTAGATAATGAACTGAAGCTGAGTAATAGTAACTCTAGAGACCCGTGGATTCGATATTTATTACTTGAGCCACTATACTGCAGTCCCTTTCATTGGTTACACTTGGCCATTGTTAGGAGTTGTGTCATAGCAAGTCAAGTTTTTGGCGCCGTTGCCGGCGACTTTCTAGATTATTAGGAAAGGCAGGAGTTTGTTATTTTAGCGTTTTTCTTTTCTTTTCCATCCTTGCTTTTCACTTGGGTGTTTTTGTTTTTGTTGGTGCAGATCTGAATCATGGATCCTCATGGCTTCTCCAATCATTGGGGGTATCCACCACCATCCAAGTCGTATTACCTCGAGACTCCCTGGAGCAATCAAGGAGGAGAAGACTATCGATTCGGGTTCCAGTACCAACCCCCTTACTATGGAGAACAATCAGACCCCTGGGCATATCAAGAAAAACCTCATTACCAAGAAGACTTTCCCCCACAACCAGAAGGGCCATCGGAGCTGGAGTTACCCATGGCGGCCTTCACGGGCCATTCTGCAGAGCCATGCTACACTCCACAGCCAGATCCAAACTATGAATTGAGGCTTCTCATGGAGCAGTTTGCTCGAGACAGTGAGAGATCATTGTCTAGGATGGATCTTTGTACCCAGGCCTATCGTGAAACAGAGGAGATCCTCCTGAGCCTTAAGAAGAGCGTGGATGATCTTGAGCGATCTTGTGCACAACCTGATCCAGATCACCCTTCTGCTACCATACTAGAAGAGAAGGAGGAAGAAGAAGGCTACAAGGACATGGTGGAGCACACAGAAGTTGTCACGGAGAGCTCCCGTGATGATCATGATCAGGAATGTCCTGTCGTAGTCGACCACACCTTCCCACATCCCAATCTGAGCTTTGAAGAGGCGGGCATGAGTGAGGAGATGCAAGAAGATCTCATGAAAGAAATTGCTTGGCAACTTGCTCTCCAATCCGTGCTAGAAGAAGAAGAGCAAGAAAGGGTGCAGAAAGAAGTTGTGGAGGATGACGAAAGTGAAGCAGGAGGAGTTCTTTATCATTTCCCAGGGGTGATACCACATGAACAAGGAAGGGAGGTTGAAGAAGCAATTGGCGTCCAGGCCGAGGACGAAGTTGAGGTGGAAGAGGCCTGCACAGGCCATGAGTTGCAAGTAATATCCCCACCAAACTTTGAGGAACTGCTTAGCAAGGACCCATTTGCACTGTCTCTTTGCCAGACCAAGGCCACATCGACATCGGTTCCTCTTGGTGGACGCGATGGTGGTCAATCGATGTTGGTCATATCTGGTTTGGGGCAATGAGACGAGAGAAGAGAAGAAGAGGTCTCGAGGGTGGAGACTTCATCTGCATCAAGTGCCCGAGCTTCCATCTACAGTCATACCACATGCTAGTGACTTGAGATTCCACCTCATCGACGAGAACCTCAACTTCAAAGAGGTTTGGGGTGGACCAAAACTTAGGAGCCATCGTCCGGCTCACGACGTGAAAGAAGCGCTTGTTGGGAGGCAACCCAACTAGTCGGTTTGCATTTCTTTCTCTTTTTCTCCTCGGTTGAGTTTGTTTTGTTATTTGATTTTAGAGTCAATAACTCAACCTTTGTGAGATTTTGTGTGGTGTTTGTGTTCCGACTACTCTCTCCTCCTGGAATGCACCGCCTGCCCCGTCCACCATCATTCACCCTTGATCTGGTAACTTCGTTCTACCCTCCTTATCTTTCCTCCATTGAGGACAATGTCGTGCTTAAGTGTGGGGGGATGTTCGATAATGAATGCGTGTGAATGTTTGGCTGTTTGTGTGCCTGGAGCCTAGTCCACTGTCCAAATTTCGAGTTGAGGGCTCCAAGTACGTGTTCCTTGCAATTGCCTGCTCAGTATGCTTTGAATTGACAGTCTTTATAGTAATATGCAACCTAGGGAGGTAGTGTAACACTATGGAGGATGTTGATGCATTTAAGAAGTCTCCTTTCTTCTTCATATTGTGTTGGATGATTGTGTGAATTAGTGATCTTAGGACCCTTGAATTGTGTGGTGTTGTGGACTCTATACCTGTCATGGACTCCTGTATCATGTTTTGAAATAAAAGGTGCTCGATAATGTGCTTTAAAATAACGTCTCCCGTGCGAATAGGGCGAAAGTGTGTAAGGGGAGACGGGAATTCGTTCCCAATTTCCACCTACTACCTCCAGCCCTCTTACATTCTTTTCCCTGCACGAGGCTCGAGACATTCGCTCCCGGCATGGCCGGTAAGAGCCGGGTTCCCGCAAAACCTTTGCTTGGTGGGAGCCCCATTTTCTGAAAATCGGGTTGGAACCCTTGAAAAAGAGAAAAAAAAGTAAGAGAACAAAAGAAAAGGAAAAAGGGGGTTCCAACCGTCTTCAAAAAGAAAATAAGAGCACCTTGAAAAATGTGAGTCCATGATCTTTTGTTTTTGAGAGTCTCTTCATCCACGATTCATTTGTCCTCTGATCACTATTTGCCATGATGCCGACTCGAGACTAGCGTTCTCGCCGAAGAAGCTATGAGATGACTTGTGCGTCGGTTGACCTCGTAAGCTGCTAAATGATCTAGAAAATCCTCTATCAAAGATCGAGGGTGCATGTTGCTATAGAGGTCTGGAGAGCTGCATTGGTTTGAGTTAGGTTTTCTTGGGGACAAGCAAACAGTTAAGTGTGGGGGGATTTGATGACTCGATATTTGCACATGTTTTCCCCTTTGTTTCTTGACCGTTTAAGCTTGAATTATTGCTTCTTTGGCCTATTTTACGCTAGGTTGTGTTCCTTTGTCACATTTCAGGTCCTAGCACATAAAGTGAAGCATAGGCGCAAGTTGCAAGTCAATCGGAGATCAATCGGCGACTCGGGAGAAGAAACTCGGGTATGACTTGAAGAAGAAGGGATTTCTACCTCAGTTTGTGACCATATAATCATGTAATCTTGTCATGAGAAGAAAGAGGACGAGACTATGAGCGTCTGGGATCAAACGACACCTGATTTGGAGTTCGAGCGAGGGAGAAACGAAGAATCAAAGATAGGGGAAAATTGGTTTCGGGCTTCTCTGAAAACAGAAGGGGGCCCTATCGTGAACCAAAAATCCCCGGTCGTGAACCAAAATCCCCGGTCGTGACCCAAAAATCCCCGGTCGTGACCTAAAATACCCGACCGGGTATTTTGACCGGGGATCGCGAACGCAGGCTGTTAAAAGCCTGTTTTGTGCGTTTTTGCAAGGGAGAGCGGGATTTTGGATCCCAAACACCCAAGGGACAAACCAAAGAGAGAGAGAGGGCGATTTGAGGGCATTCTAAGAGTGTAATTGGAGGATTTCTTCGCCTTCAAAGCTCGAGGAATAAGCCCGGACTTGAAGACTAAGCATCTGAAGATTCTTACTGCAGTCTCTCTCTTCTCTATGGAGTAACTTCCCTTCACTTAGGTTTTGAGGAACCCTAGCTATGATTGTTTGATTGGATGATTGTATGAGTACTCTTACTTGATAATCTTGAGTTCATATTCAATCTATGCATGTTTTCACGATTCAATTCTGCTTTAGTCGAGATTATTGATTCTGCTTTGATCCTATGAGAGCGAATACCTGATTAGGTCAATAGAGCACCATAGATTGATAGTAGTGGATCGATTGCTTTAGTCGAGGGTTGATTCACTGCTTTGTATCGATTGAGAACCTCTTTCGATAGAGGGAGTCTAGCTCAGAATGCCTTGATCGGTTGTGCTAGAGAAGGATACGTTGTTACACCCCGACTTTTGGGTTAGGTTCAATCCATCATAGATGTACGAATTAGGTCGATAATTGCTTGAGGGAAATTTGTATATGGATGTTTGGACCAAACCACCAATTCTCCATTTATGGTTTTTGGCCAATTAATTGAAGGCTTCCCTCCGTTACATCCAAGCAAGGGAACCCTAAGAGGTAGCATAAGAAAATCCCCTGCCCCACCCCAATACCAGTTCGTTCGTTTCCCTTTCGACATGCGAGAGCCACACCGCAAGATCCCAGCCTGACCCTCTCGATTCCTTTGCCTACGAAACACCCCCGCCGCCATCACTCCTGTTCTACTCATGATTCCCCAGCTGCTGATCTCTATGGATTGAATCGGGGTCGATGGAATGAGGACCTGGAAATAGTTGCAGAGCGATGTGATGCGAGGAGGCGGATCATGAACGATGGTGTCCTCTTCCTGCAGCCAGCTAAGGACCGAACATGAGAATCAATAAGTCAAAGGCGGGAGAGGGATACAGCTGCGGGACCAGCCGCAACACTATTCCTCGCAAGAAAAGAAAGAAGAAACTCCCTCTGATCAGGTCAATCGAACGGGGACAGAGAGCAGCTGAAAGAATCCATGCGGTGCGGGATGTGTACGTCGATCCCCAAAGTATAGGAAATTGTCGAGACTCGTATTCTTGAGAAGGCTGGCTGGGGAGCGTGCAGATGGAGACTACGGTGGCGCTAGTGGTCGACGGTGTTGGATGATTCCGACAGTTGGCGATCAACCGGGGAGCAATGACACGGAGGTAAGGCTTGACTATTTCCTGGGAATTTCAGTTGGCGATAATTAGATGGTAGTGTGGGTACGTGGGTAATTAACAGAAGCCTACAGGATAAGAATTAGGTGAATATTGGGGACTAATTCGTTGGGGCTTTGTATATTGGTAGTGTTACGTGGACGTTTGCCGAGTTAGTTGAAATTGTGGAAGGAAGCGTGGATATTGGGAACTCTGTTACATGGATTATTAGTGTGATACATGTATATTTATTTGACCAGGAGATAAGTGAACGAATTTATACAAGGAGTATAGCCAAGGAATGATGAGGCGTTGGGTAGTGGACTACTATATGGAATTTGGGATTGGAATCAACCAAATTTGAGGTCGTTTGATTAGTTACGTTCGTAGAAAGGAGTATTAAGTTTTGCCTAAATACTTAATAGGAGAATTTGCAAAAGGAGATGATTGAGCGTGGAATATGGGACGATGACATGGATCAACCGGCAATAAAGAGGGGTCGTATTGATCCATCAAGGTCGGCTAATAAGGTGAGTGTAAAGGGGGTAAAATCTCCGTCGATGTCTTTCAGTTTATGCCTTTTTAATTTAGTTATGTTATTTAGTTTTCAAGTAAGCGCGATTGTGTGTGTGTGAGGCATCCCACCGCCTACTTAAGGTGGAGGCACGCGTTGTGCTATGTGTGTGTGTGTTTATGATGTATGGTTGATGGTATGAGGAACCCTCGGGCGGTTGGGCCACTACTGGACGCAGTAGATGGTCAGGTCACTACTGGACGGCGATACGTAACGCAGTAGTTGACCGGGCATGGAATGGACGGCGATACGTAACGCAGTACCATTGCCTTGAGGATAGGGACACCGAACGGCGATACGTAACGCGGTGATTCCCTAGTAATAGGTATATAAGTTAAGGTAGTAGTAGAGAACTTCTATGAGTTAAGGCTAAAAGTTGAGAACCTCTATGAGTTAAAGTTGAAATGAGTTGTTAAGGACGAAATTGAGAACGACTTTCATCTAAGGAAAGGAAACGCTAATAACGTGTTTAAGTAAGGAGATTCCTAAGGGCAGAGACCGTAGGAGGTAACGACGAGACTGACCCCTTCTCACTCACCAGGTTGAGGAAGGGATACCAGAGGTGGATTCCGAGAAGAAGTAAAATGAGGCAAGCGGTCGCGCCAGTACTGATGATGAGATGTCAAGGAGCTGGGTGAAGAGTATAGTTAAAGTTTGAAAGTTATTTTATGATTATGATTATGAGTTTATGTACTGGAGATTCAAGGTTCAAGATTCGGGGTTAAGTTGTTTTAAGTATTTGGCTTTTGATTGCCCAAGTGTTAGGGCTTTTCGTTTGAACTTCTTAAATAATGTCAGTTTGTTTATTTAAAAAGTGGTTTGGTTGCTCCGGAGTAACCGGTTTTTGGTTTGAGTTATGGTTTGGTTTTCGAAAAAGGTCAGGATGTTACATACGTCCCTCTAGGCAATTGACTCAAGAGGGCCTTGTTCCTTTAGTCGAGACTCAAGGTCTAGTCAAGGATTCTCCGCATTGTGGATGAAAGTGAAACAAGTTAGAGATCATCAATAGTTAATCTGGCTAGTGGCTAGGGGGAATCATACCTGAGTGAGTTCCCAACTGTAATTAGATTAACTTTAACTGTAGTTTGCTAGAGTATTTTTAGTTCTTTCATCTTAATCTAGTTTGCTAGATAATGAACTGAAGCTGAGTAATAGTAACTCTAGAGACCCGTAGATTCGATATTTATTACTTGAGCCACTATACTGCAGTCCCTTTCATTGGTTACACTTGGCCATTGTTAGGAGTTGTGTCATAGCGAGTCACTCACCCCCGCGGTTCACAACCACCTACGCCACACGACTCCTTTCAATCCAACGATTCATGGTAGCTAGTTAGGGGAAAGCAACTCCCGAGTGATGCTCCCTTAGTTAGAATTTTCCTTTATTTACTTTTCTTTGCTTGTTTAGTTTGTAGTTCCATTAGTTCTAAACCCAAAAGTTGCTTGCTAGATAACTGCCTAAGTGATTGAAGTAGAGGTACAGGGATCGGCCCGGGTTGACAATTTAAATACTTGCTCTATACTGCACCCGGCTAGAGTTTAAAAACTTGGGCTCTAGTCGGGATTAATTTGTGGTGTAGTTTCGTGCGAGTCAAGTTTTTGGCGCCGTTGCTAGGGACCTTACGGTCCATTATTTTGAAAAGGTCGCTTAGTGTTACTCTTGCATTTTCTATCTTGCCTTTTGTTTGTGTTTTCTGTTTCGTGTTGTGTTTTGTTTTGTTTACCCACTCTTCTCTTAGAAGGGTGGTTTGTGTTTTTTTTATTTTGTTTTTGTGTTTTTGTTTGTGTATATTATGAATCATGGATCCAAATGGCTTCTACAATAGGTGGGGGTATCCACAACCACCCGAATGGGGGTACCCCGGAGCTTCATGGAGTGAATAAGAAGGGGGAAGCCAAGGATCCAGGTTCTAATACCAACCACCCTTCCAAGAAGAACAACCACACCATTGGGGGACTTGCTCACGAAGAGGCAAGAAGAGCTTGTTAAGCAAGCATGTGCAGGACTTGCTCACAATCGCCTCCTACCATTGGAAGAAAGAGAGGAAGTTGAATAGGCGGGCCATGATGATTCTGGAAGAACGAGCTCCGTCATGGATTTCCAACCCCTCCCTCCTCCCGGTTTGACACTAGAAGAGAAAGTGGCACGAGCTTGTTAAAGCTACCGTCTCTTATTATTGGAGGAGAAAGAGGAGGTTGAAGGGGGCTCGATGAAAACCATGTGGAGCAAGAAGAACTCACCCCAGAGAGCTCTTGTGATGAGGATGAACAAGAAGGTTGCATTGATGACTCCCATCACTTTCCCCTTCCCGAAAGCAACTTTGAAGACCAAGACACGAGTATGGAGGAGCAAGAAATTCCTTTCTATGATCTTGCATGGCACCTTGTCCTCCAAACCGTGCTTGAAGATATGAAAGAGAAGGAGAAAGAAGAGGTTGAAGAGGAGGAAGAAAGCATTGAAGAGGGGGAAGATCTCGATTATTCCCAAGGGGAGGAAATTGACGAAGAAGGAAGGGAGGTTGAAGATGAAGTAGAAGGAGCAAGTGGCGTCCAAGATGAGGACGAGGTCATGGTGGATGAAGCATCCGCAGGTTACGACGGTTATGAAAGCTTTCCACCCGACCTCGATGCGCTTTTGGAGAAGGACCCATTTGCGGCTCTTTGCCAAAAACAAGGCCAAACCATCGGCGATCCCTCTTGGTGGATGTGATGGAAGCAAAGAGATGATGCATTACATGGTATGGGGCAAAGAGAAGAAGGAAGAAGGAAAGAAGAAGAGGTCTCGTTGGTGGAGCCTCAACGCCACTCAAGTTCACGAGCCCTCGATCATGGACTCGTCCAATGCTGGTGACTTGAGACATCACCTCACCGATGACAACCTCAACTTCAAGGAGGTTCTTGGGTGGACCGAAACTTGAAGAGCAACCGTTCGGCTCACGACGTTGAAGAAGCGCTTGGTGGGAGGCAACCCAACCATCAACGGTGTGTTTTCGTTTGGCTTCAATAAGTCGACCTTTTGTTTTGCCGCCTCCTTGCTCTTCTAGATCTCACCTGCCCTCCGCTCTCCAACAACAACATTCACCACTATCCGGTAACATCGTTCTACTTCCCTATTTTACATGGTGTGGGTGTGAATGTTTGGTGTGGTTTTGAATGCTTGGAGCCTTGATGTGTGCCCAAATTTGAAAAATTTTGAGGGCTCCAAGCAATGTGTGCATGATCAAAGTGGCCGACTTGTTGATGAATCTCGTGTTTATTGGCATTAACCTTGAATTGTTGCATGTGATTGAGTGCGTCATATGATACTGACTGAGTGGTGCATTAGGATAATGCAAAGGTCTAGTTCTCATGAGTGCTAAAATGAATGGATGTCTTGACTTGATTACTTTTTTATTACAATTGCCATGCATGTTGCTTTGTGAATTGAAATAGATGATTGGGTGATTAGGTATCCATGTGAGGTTTATGCCGATCGTTTTCTTCTTGTGTGCTTAGATCCCTCTTACCATGGCGAGTAACATCACAGTTGTCACTAGTAAGTATGATGGAGGCATAGGATTAGTCCACGCCCAAATGTTGATTGACCCGAAACATCTTATCCCCTAGTCAACCCCTTTGAGTCGTGAGACTTTTGGGGTCGTACTCATTATAGGAGCTCGTTGCTTTTGAGCTTAATGTTGTTTGATAGAACGACCCCTCATCCTTTCTTCGTGTCTAGACCATTGTAGGCCATCCTTGTGTCTCAGAGCCCTCTCTTTTGAGCTCCAAATGAGGTTCTACAAAGGAGGAGTTTACAAGTTTCTTGCTAGGAATGAAAGAGGAAACAAGTAGTGATGGAGGAAGTTCTTTAAAGAAAGCATTGGTTATTAAATGTTAAGGTGGAAAATGTATTACTCTCTAGTACCCCTTTAAAATAAAAGAGAAAGAAAAGAGAAACCAAAAAGAGGTAATAAAATGGGGTAAATAAAAGTAGAGAGTTGCCATAAAAGCCTAAGTGTATGCTCTAGAGAGGGCCTCTTGGCAATCAAGCCATTGAAGCACGTAAATTGTTGTGAACCTCCTTCACTACTATGTTTGAATTGTGGATAGCAAGATTGACCGAGGAAGTATTTTTGAATGTTCTTAGTGCTTGGTGATAGTTTGGAAGAAGGGAAGTGAGGTTTTGGGCGATGCTAGTGGTCGTTGATTGTAGAGAAGGTTCTTAGTCAAAACCATAGAACCTATGGTTGTAAAGTGAAGATGTATGACCTCATGTTGTGTTTGCCACCACCCAAAAAGCCTTTTCCCCATGTCCACGACAATTGCCAATCATTTGAACCCGTGTCTAAGACCTCCGGACAAGCTAGTGATGACAATCGTTCCGTGAACTCTAGCATTTAGAGGTTGTCGCCTTGGTGTTGAGACGATAGGGCTGAGTGTTAATAATTGTGCACATCTTTTGGCACCAAAGAGGTCCCGAACCCACTGGTCAACAGAGTGAGTGATTCATTCTTGTTTTGCATGTCATATCATACCCCGGTGAGGACCTATTTTGCCCATTCGTTTGTTCCTTATACTTGAACTCTATGCATGGTTAGTTGTGGTTGACGAGTGATCTTGTTTAAGACTTGCATTGATTCATGAACAAGGTGAGAACTTTTCGTTTGCCCGTTTTGGTGACCTCGAATGTCGTTTATGGTGGATGTCGGTATCGTTTGCAACGGTTCATGTGTTGAGGTCCAATAACCATTGCGATTCGCCACTTTGTGCCCTTTGATTTGTCCCCAAGTTATCTTATTTGGTTGAGAGAGTACCTTGTGTGAAATGGTTTGCTTGGGGACAAGCAAACGTCTAAGTGTGGGGGAGTTATTTGGGCCCAAATGTACACATTTTACCCCTCATTTCTTAGTCGTTTAGCTGTGTATTTCATCGTTCCTCGACATATTTCATGCTAGGTTATGCTTGTTTTGATACATTTCAGGTCCTAGTACGTGTGGAAGGGTCGAGGACGAGACAATTGCCCCGTAATAGTGAAGTGAAGGCGTCCAGGAAACAGCCGTAGTTCACGGTCTCCTAAGATCGTGAACTTGGACCAAAAACAGTGAACATCAAGGCGTCCAGCGAGGTTCCAGAAGTTACTGACGATAAGGCAGTTCACGGTCTCTAAGACCGTGAACTGGGGCCATTGACCGTGAACCCAGGAGAGTGAAGTGCTGCGTGTTGGACGACACTAAGTTCACGGACGCGTTAAGCTGTTCACGGCCGTGAACTGGCCAACGGGCCAGTGAACTAATCACTTTCGGGCAAATATGAAGACAGCAGCTTGGAGAGAGAATGAGGAGAGCTAGTTTTTGGAGAGAAATTCCATTCCCTCTCTAGGGTTTGTCCAAAACACCAAAAGGCAATTCTAGAGGGACATAGAGAGTGCTAGAGTGATCTTGGAGCATCATCGGAGACTTGGGTGGATCTTGAAGACAAGGATTCAAGCCTAGAAGAAGAAGAATAAGATCTTGAGCTCAAATTTTTAATCTCTCCTCTCTCTCTAGAAACTCACTCTTTTCTCTTGGGTGTTGTAGATCCCTAACTAATACTTTGTAATTACTTGTTTAGATTGAATGATTTCGTATGGGTTTGCATCAATTTGAGTGTTAGAGGTGTTTTCATGGTGATTGTGCTTAGTTGTGCTTTCCAAATCTTGTGTGCTTGCCTAACCTAGATTAGAGGAAACCCACACCTTTTTAGGTAGGCTTGACAAGCTTGGTTTTCCTGGGCACTTAGTGCCCACTATCTAGGTTAGAGATGAGCATCCCCCTTGACTCAAGTTTGCATCTAGGTTGGTCGTGATTAAGCCGCTCAAACTCCGGTTCGAGGGAGAGACCTAGGCAACCCCTAGTGACTGAGTGAGAGGGTCGATCCCTTGACAAATCGATCTCTAGTGAATCCATCCCGTGACAAATGGATCACTAGTTTCTTGATAACACCTAAATTATACATATATTCGCCTACACTTTTACATCCTAAAATAACATAAATTGTACCAAGTTCATTCGATTTCCCGATTTTATGCTTGGTTTTGTGTTTGAGTCATGTTTCAGGGTATTCTATCCAATAAGAACGGAATAATGAGTCAATTCAACAAAAAGATGGTTAGGGTTCGAAATCTGGCGTCGGTGGAACTCGAGCCCGCGACGTCACAGGCGAGGGCAGAGAGCCGTACCACTCCGGCCGCGTCCCCTTTTGTTATCAATATACGAAACCCATCGTGTATTATGGTGATGAATCACGGAAAGAGAGTTAATTAAAAATGCAGATTCAAACCGCAAACTGCCTACTGCAAGCTGGTCCAAACAAAGAAGCAAGCAGCTCCATTATTTGAAAGCAAGCAGCTGCTAATTGCCAGCGGACCATTGAAAGCAAGCAGCTGCTAATTGCCTTGTCGATGAAAGAAAGAAAGCAGCTGGCCATTAAGAGCAAGCTAGCTGGGTAATGTATTGGAGGCAAGCTGACGGCTGAAGCTAGCTGCTGGTCCTCTTCGCATTACACGGACTTGGAAATGGTAATGGACCAACGTGCTTGTATTAAATGGACCAATGTGCTTGTATTAAATGCAAGCTTGGAGCTAAAGCAAGTTGGTCAATTGATATGTAAAATTTATGAAGCAAGCAGCTGGCCATTGAAAGCAAGGTCCTCTATTGGCCACGTAGTCCAAGCTAGCAGCTGGGAGCATGGATCACTCGGCAGTTGCTGAAAATGAGAAGTGAAATGGAAGCAGGCTGGTGAATTAAATGGAAGCAGGCGGCTGGTGAATTATGAGAGCAAGTAGCGAGAGATACCAAAATTGCACTATAAATAGAGGGAGAGGTGATGTTGCGAGAGACACTAGACAATATACACACTACTGCTACATTTTGTTCTCCCTTTCTTGTATTTGAACTTAGCCGAAACTCTATCGATTTTCATTCCAAACTCTTGTTACTTCTTTTCATTTCGTTAATCATATCTCGTATTTCATCCATCGTGATTCTTATGTTTGTGTTCGTATTTAGGAATACCGTGGTATATTGCGTTATTGAGATTACCGAAGTGAGCTTCTATTCTGTGGGGTTATGATAATCATTTGTGGTGGTAGATTGGTCGGTTTCCACTGTCTTCGCCCAACGATTATTCCCCCGTCAGAAGTTTGCTAGGTGTAATCTATTAACTCAATATACATACCGTATTCTCAACCCCTCCGTCTTCGTCGTCATCATCATGGTAATGTTCTCAACCTTCATCTTTCTAAATCTCATCATGTCCGGCTAATCTTCTAGTTGTTCCGGATTTTATGAACCCTAATATGTTTTACATTGATTGAGTGGTATCTTTGATATAGACGTGTTGTTCTCGTTCTTACGATCTTTTCTCGACTTATCACGTGCAAGTATCAATAGTACGCATCTATTGTATATTTTGTCTGATACATGTAAATGAGACTGCGAGGTAATTTTGCATGTTAGATCCCTCGTGAAAAGAAGTAATTGATCGGAGCCACCGGCGATGGGGTCACGTAGTTCCTCCGGATTAGCTTAAAAACCTTGTACGAAAATTCATAAATCTGGTTATTGCTTTGGTTTAAGATTTTTGTAAGCCACGGTTTCACTTGATTCTTAAGTCGAAAGGGTGTTAATACATGTGCGAACGGGTTAACACTAAATTGGGAATTTTCACGGTCTAAGATATTAACACTCGTCTATGTTAAATTCAACTTGTCTGTAAAATGCATATTAGGGGGATTCACTTCCGGGACAACGCCTTCTCCACTTGATTTTACTTTGAAAACTACTTTATTGTATCTTTATTATTGCGTGTGTTTTTATTTCTAAACGAAAATCAACTAAAAACGATTGACTAGATAATAGGTAAAAGCTGAGTACTAGTACACAAAGTCTCTGTGGATACGACCTTGCTTCCTGCTATACTACCGTAGAACGATAGGTACCCTTGCCTATTTTTCCTGTGTTAGTTACGGGCGATCAAGTTTTTGGCGCCGTTGCCGGGGACTAAGTTGTTAGAAAAAGCTTTGAACTATTAATTTAGTCGCTTTATTTTTCTTGTTACTTGTTATATCACACTTGTTGCTTTCACGGGTTGTTCTTGTTTTTGTGCATGAAATAGTGCATGACCCGAAACCACCCACGTGGACTAGTCGACCTTAATCCCGAGATCGAGAGAACTCTTCGTCAATGAAGGAGAGAGCAACAAGTGCGGCCACACACAATGGTGGAAGAACACGCTGAAGTGAACAATAGGACAATGTCTGATTATGGCCGTCCTACCTTGGACGGAACTCACTCAAGCATCCGAAGGCCCAATAACGAAGCCAACAACTTCGAAATCAAAACTGGGATGCTACAAATGATCCAAAATTGGGTGCAATTCAATGGGATGCCCGACGAAGATTCCAACACTCATATCAAGAAGTTTCTGGAGCTCTGTGACACCATCAAAATCAATGGTGCATCCGTCGATGCTATTCGCCTTCGACTATTCCCGTTCTCTCTCGACAACAGAGCACGGGAGTGGCTTGACGGTCAACCACGGAATTCCATCACAACGTGGGACGGGTTGGCTGAAAAATTCTTAGCCAAATATTTCCCACCAAGCAAGACGGCGAAGCTGAGGAACGACATCGCCGCCTACCACCAAGAAGACTCTGAAACTCTCTACGAAACTTGGGAGAGATTCAAGAACACCCTCAGGAGATGTCCTCATCACGGCATTCCCCATTGCTGCAAATGCAAACTTTCTACAATGGGCTAAATCCAGAGACGAAACAATCAAATGACGCAGCAAGGGGTGGCACCATCAACAACAAAACACCTCCCCAAGTAGAGCAGCTAATCGAAGACATGGCAATGAACAGCTGACTCACTTCTACTGTCACTCCAGGAATTGGCCAAGTGAAACCACTTCCTGAAGCGTAGTATAGTGGGTTTAGGTTTATATGTCAACCCGGGTCCTAGATTTGATGACTACTCAGTGAATTCTTGTTATCTAGCAATGAAACTTTAATGCAAGTCTAAACTAACAAACTAACAAAGCAAGTAAACGGACTAAACTAACAAACTAACAAAGCAAGTAAACGGTTGTATTCAGGTTAAGAGAGGTCACCCGGATATGGTTCCCCCTAGACTGCAGTTAAGCCGGATTGCAATTACCAAGTTCAGTTTCTATGAAAGTTATACTGCGGAAGGTTCTTAAACAGCCTGAAGTCTCGACTAAAGGTCTTCAGACCCTCTCAATCTGAGTCTCTAGCGGGCGACTAACCTCCACTGGAGTAAACAGATTGAGGCCTTAACAAACAAAACCTCCACTACCGGAGTAAAACCGGTACCGAATAGTGAGTTGGTTCCTCGACTAAAGTCACCAACTCCCTACCTTCAATCAAGGATGCTCTATCAACCTAGGCAGATATTCTCATTCTAGGTTAAAGTAGAAACAACAGGAATTTGATCAGGATTCAAGTCATTCAATCATTCAAACCTCAATCGAATATAATCAAAACATAGAATCGGTACTTGGGTTCATACAATCAAAGCCTAACATACAAATCTAGGGTTCTCCATACCCAGATGAATGGGAGAACTACTCCATGGAGAAAGAAGCAAAAGCAGAATCAGACGCGGAATTCATACTATGAAGGATGGATTCCTGCTCCTGGATGTTGATCGGCACTTCTCCAAGCTCAAACTGGCCTCCAATGGTGTTGAAGATCAAGCTAGGGTGCTTGGAGATTCTTCTTCGTCGCTTTCTCTCTCTAGGAATCGCTCTGTCTCTCTAAAACTCGAATCCCCTTCTGTTTGGCTGAAAATCTGCTTAAAAGGGCATCAGTGGCCAAAGCACGGTCGAGGGCACGGCCGTGTAATGCCTCAGCCCGCCCGTGTTTTGGCTAGTGTTAATTACACTAGGAGAAACACGGCCGTGCTTTTGGGAGGACACGGCCGTGCTTTGGTGAAGCACGCCCGTGTTCTATCTCAGCCTTGCCCGTGTTTTGGCCAATGTTTGCCAAACTCGAATTAGCTCTCGGCAGTAAAAGCACGGTCTCAGAACACGGCCGTGTTCTGATTTAGGTGTGCCCGTGTTTTGGCTCCAGCTTGACGAAATGACTTCCGAATGCCCCGAAACTCGTGCTCAACCTTCCCTTTGACATCAGGGACCTGAAACATGACAAAATAGCACAACCCGGCGTAAAATAGGCCAAAAACACACAACTATGCTCCTCAAACGGATAAGAACTAGGGGCGCAAATACGTGCAATCACATCGTTATCAAATTCCCCCACGCTTAACCGTTTGCTTGTCCCCAAGCAAACCTAACTCAAACTAATGAAACTCTCCAGACCTCTCTAGCAACAAACAACCCAGATCGTAGGTAGAGGACTTTCTAGATCATTTAGCAGCTTACGAGGTCAACCGACGCACAAGTTATCTCATAGCTTCTTCGGCGAGAACGCTAGTCTCGAGTCGGCATTATGGCAAATAGTGAACAGAGGACAAATGGATCGTGGATGAAGAGATTCTCAAAAACAAAGGATCATGGACTCATATCTTTCAAGGTGCTCTATTTTCTTCTTGAAGATGGTTGGAACCCCTTCTCTTTCTGTTTTGCTTGTTTTTAGTTATTTTTTCTTTTCTTTTCTTTTTTTCTTTTTTCAAGGGTCCCAACCGGCTCTTACCGGCCATGCCAGGTGCGGATGTCTCGAGCCTCGTGCGGGGAAAGACATGTAAGGGGGCTGGAGGTAGTAGGTGGAAATTGGGAACGGATTCCCGTGCCCCTTACACACTTTCGCCCTATTCGCACAGGAGACGTTATTTTGAAGCACATTTTCGAGCACCTGTTAAACTCAAAACATGATACAAGTGTCCATGAAAGGTAGAGAGTCCACAACACCACACAATTCAAGGGTCCTAAGATCACTAATTCACTCAATCAACCAACACAATATGAAGAAGAAATGAGACTTCTTAAATGCATCAACATCCTCCATAGTGCTACACTACCTCCCTAGGTTGCACATTACTATAAAGACTGTCAATTCAAAGCATATTGTGCAGGCAATTGCAAGGAACACGTACTTGGAGCCCTCAAATTTAAAAATTTGGACAGTGGACTAGGCTCCAAGCACACAAACAGATCTAATGCAGTCAAAAGATAAACATCCCCCCCACACTTAAGATCGACATTGCCCTCAATGGAGAAGAGGGAAGGAAAAGGGGAACGATGTTACCGGTATGCACGGACTGCAGGGGACTGGAAGCGGACCAGTCGAGTGAAGCGGACTGGAGAGGGACCAGTCAAGCCAAGCACAGCTAAAGGAAACCAAAGAGCTCAACACAGTATGTTAGGTCCAATGGTCAGCCCAATAATACATCATCGAGAACAAAAGAAAACAAACCAAACCCAAACCGGGTTACAATCCGACTCAAAACACAAGAAAGAAAGTCAAACCGTGGTGGGGTTGCCTCCCCACAAGTGCTTCTTTACCGTCGTGTAGCTGGACGCCCATGGTGGATACTCAGGGAGGTGCAGGAATAGGTGCCTCCAAGAGCGGATCCACGTCGCTCTGGAGGTACAGTTTAAGGTTGTGGCCATGCACCCGACGGATGCGACCACCATCATCAGTCAGCTCGATCTGGCCATCTGGCAAAATGCAGGAGAGTGAGTACCCAGACGGCCAAGGTGGTCGTGGTGCAGGAGGTGGGACCAGCTCATAGTGGTCTCCACTCTTCTTCCGTGCAGGCTTAGCAACCTGTTGCTTCGGCCGCCACTCCTCCTTGAGCTTTTTGTTCGGAGGTGAGGCTGGATGGAGTGGCGGCGAAGGAATAATAGGAGGGTCCTGCAAAATAAGAGGTGCAGAAGGGTACACGACAGGCTCGTATACCTGATCAGAAATGGCATGCACAGGCGTGACAACAATCATAGCACAATGATCAAACTCAGTCACAGAAAAAGTAGCCTGTTCATTCCCATCACGCAGGATCAGTTTACCATCATGCACATCAATAAGTGCCTTGGCGATGGCAAGAAATGGTCTCCCCAGAATCAAAGGCACATCCACATCCTCATGTATATCAAGAATAACAAAATCAACAGGATATGTGAATGCACCAACACTAACAAGCAGATCCTCTATGATTCCCCTAGGATGCACAATGGAACGATCAGCTAGCTGAATGCTCATCCTTGTAGGGCTAAGTTCACCTAGGTCTAGCTTTTTATACAACTTATATGGCATGACGTTTATGCTAGCGCCTAGGTCCGCCAAGGACTTGCCTACATGCATGCTGCCAATAGTAAGAGGGATAGTAAAACTCCCTGGATCCTTGCGCTTTTCGGGCAGCTTGTTCTGCAGGATAGCATAACACTCCTCACTGAGCATCACTGTCGAAAGATCCCCAAGTTTCTTCTTGTCGGTGAGGAGGTCTTTCATGAACTTGGCATACTTGGGCATCTTCGACAGTGCCTCCACGAACGGTATGCTGATGTTGAGCTGCTTCAACATTGCCATAAACTTGGCAAACTCAGTCTCCAGCTTGTCTTTGTGTAGGGGTTGGGGAAGGGAAGCTGGGGTACATGCTCCTTAACCACTGGTTGTGGCTTGGGAGCAGGGGCTTCCTTCTCCACCCGCACTTCTGCATCGTTGGCTGGAAGTGCTGAAGCAGGTAGTGGTTCCTCCTGTCTGGCCGGGACAGGATCAGCCGATATGCTCTTACCGCTCCGGGTAAATATGGAATCCAGCTGCTGAAGCTGGTGAGGATCCCGAGGATTCGGGATAGTGGTGGCAGGTAGAGTCCCCGGTGCCCTGGTAGTGTTTTGGCGGGCCAAGATGCCCACCTAGGTCTGCAGATCTTGCAAAATGGCACCCTGGTTTCGCTGACCTGCCTCCAGTGACGTGATAGCAGCCTGAGTGCTAGTCATGAATGAAGCTAGAATATTTTCCAGCTTCGTCATCTGAGTATCTGGAGCTAGAGCTGCTGCTGGCTCGGCAAACTGGCGCTGGGGCTGCTGGAATGGTTGCCCCTGTCTAGGCTGGTAGGGCTGCTGCTGTGGTTGCCCCTGCCTAGGCTGGTAGGGCTGATGCTGTGGGGCTGGCCCCTGTCGAGCCTAGAAGGGCTGCCTCTACTGAAAGCCACCAGCTGGTGCTGGGAAATCAGGTGGCTTAGTAGTGATGCTGCCCCAAGAGAAGTTGGGATGCTGGCGCCACCCCTCATTATATGTGTTGCTGTACGGGTCGAGGCGCCGAGCATTGGCGATGAAGTCCAACTGCACTTGGGGAGTAGTAGACTCCCTCATAGCATGGCAGTCTTCCACTAAGTGATTCGAGCTCTCACACCACTGACATTGAGCTACTGGATGTGTAGCCAAACCTCTGCCCGGAATAAGACTGTTGGGCTGCTTCAATGTCTGCACTAACTCAGCTACCTGCTGCTCAAGCCCGGATCTGGTCTCCATGGCGTGCACACCACGGTCCCGGGAATGTCTGCCTCTGCTGCTCTGCCCCCAAGAATGATCTCTGGCAGCCAAGGTATTGATCATCTGGTTCAGCTCGGGTGGAGTCTTAATGAGAATATCCCCTCCTGGGCATAGAGACTCAATCACCCTCTGGCTATCTGGAGAGAGAGCACTATAGAAGTTCCCCACTGTGAATGCATCACTAAAGCCATGATGGGGACACTGCCAGAAATATCCCATGTACCGCTCCCATGCATCACGAAGTGACTCATCTGGCTCTTGGCGGAAGTGAGTGATCTCCCGCTGGATCTCTATAGTCTTCGATGCCGGATAGTACCTGTGCACGAATTTGTCAGCCAGATCGTCCCAAGAGGTGATGGACAATGGGGGCTGGGTCTCCAACCACCTCTTAGCATTCCCCCCCAGAGAATGGGGGAAGAGATGAAGGCGGATTGCATCATCAGTGACACCATTCAGCTTGAACCCGTTCGTCAGCTGCAGAAAACGGGAAAGATGCACCCTAGCCTCCTCATCCTTCAGGCCATGGAACTGGATAGAAGATGTAATGAGCTGAATCCAGCATGGCTTGATCTCGAAGTTGTTTGCTGGAATGGGCGGATAGAGGATGACCGGGCGGATGTCAGCAATCCGTGGAGTATAGTAGTACTCCAAGGTGGGGCCCGGCGGCGGTGGATGATGAACCCCATGATCCTGGGGTATGGGGTTGTTCCCCAGGACCTGATTCACCGGGGGAGCCTGCTGAGGATTTCCCTGGTGCTGATTGTAGTCTCCGTCCATCCCGTACTCTTCTTCAGAATCGCTACTCAAGTGGCCGTCTAGACGCTCTTCCGTAGCCAGTCTAGCTCGCTGTTGTCTCCTGAGTTGGCGACAGGTGCGGTCAATCTCTGGATTCAACGGCAGTAAACTTCCCAACTGGCTACGGGTCATGCACTACCTGCACGCACTCAAGCAAGCAAACCCGTGAAGGCACAAGTGGGACAAAGCAAACAAAGCAAAAAAGAAAAGCGAAATTAACATAAATCACTTTTCTTCAACAACCTAGCCGTCCCCGGCAACGGCGCCAAAAACTTGCCTCACTTCTACTGTCACTCCGGATTGCAATTACCAAGTTCAGTTTCTATGAAAGTTATACTGCGGAAGGTTCTTAAACAGCCTGAAGTCTCGACTAAAGGTCTTCAGACCCTCTCAATCTGAGTCTCTAGCGGGTGACTAACCTCCATCGGAGTAAACAGATTGAGGCCTTAACAAACAAAACCTCCACTACCGGAGTAAAACCGGTACAGAATAGTGAGTTGGTTCCTCGACTAAAGTCACCAACTCCCTACCTTCAATCAAGGATGCTCTATCAACCTAGGCAGATATTCTCATTCTAGGTTAAATCAGAAACAACAGGAATTTGATCAGGATTCAAGTCATTCAATCATTCAAACCTCAATCGAATATAATCAAAACATAGAATCAGTACTTGGGTTCATACAATCAAAGCCTAACATACAAATCTAGGGTTCTCCATACCCAGATGAATGGGAGAACTACTCCATGGAGAAAGAAGCAAAAGCAGAATCAGACGCGGAATTCATACTGTGAAGGATGTATTCCGGCTCCTGTATGTTGATCGGCACTTCTCCAAGCTCAAACTGGCCTCCAATGGTGTTGAAGATCAAGCTAGGGTGCTTGGAGACTCTTGTTAGTCGCTTTCTCTCTCTAGGAATCGCTCTGTCTCTCTAAAACTCGAATCCCCTTCTGTTTGGCTGAAAATCTGCTTAAAAGGGCATCAGTGGCCAAAGCACGGTCGAGGGCACGGCCGTGTAATGCCTCAGCTCGCCCGTGTTTTGGCTAGTGTTAATTACACTAGGAGAAACTCGGCCGTGCTTTTGGGAGGACACGGTCGTGCTTTGGTGAAGCACGCCCGTGTTCTATCTCATCCCTGCCCGTGTTTTGGCCAATGTTTGCCAAACTCGAATTAGCTCTCGGCAGTAAAAGCACAGTCTCAGAACACGGCCGTGTTCTGATTTAGGTGTGCCCGTGTTTTGGCTCCAGCTTGACGAAATGACTTCCGAATGCCCCGAAACTCGTGCTCAGCCTTCCCTTTGACACCTGGGACCTGAAACATGACAAAATAGCAAATAGGCCAAAAACACACGACTATGCCCCTCAAACGGATAAGAACTAGGGGCGCAAATACGTGCAATCACATCGTTATCAAATTCCCCCACACTTAACCGTTTGCTTGTCCCCAAGCAAACCTAACTCAAACCAATGCAACTCTCCAGACCTCTATAGCAACAAACAACCCAGATCGTAGGTAGAGGACTTTCTAGATCATTTAGCAGCTTACGAGGTCAACCGACGCACAAGTTATCTCATAGCTTCTTCGGCGAGAACGCTAGTCTCGAGTCGGCATCATGGCAAATAGTGAACAGAGGACAAATGGATCGTGGATGAAGAGATTCTCAAAAACAAAGGATCATGGACTCACATCTTTCAAGGTGCTCTATTTTCTTCTTGAAGATGGTTGGAACCCCTCATTATATGTGTTGCTGTACGGGTCGAGGCGCCGAGCATTGGCGATGAGGTCCAACTGCTCTTGGGGAGTAGTAGACTCCCTCATAGCCTGGGAGTCTTCCACTAAGTGATTCGAGCTCTCACACCACTGACATTGAGCTACTGGAGGTGTAGCCAAACCTCTGCCCGGAATAACACTGTTGGGCTGCTTCAATGTCTGCACTAACTCAGCTACCTGCTTCTCAAGCCCGGATCTGGTCTCCATGGCGTGCACACCACGGTCCCGGGAATGTCTGCCTCTGCTGCTCTGCCCCCAAGAATGATCTGTGGCAGCCAAGGTATTGATCATCTGGTTCAGCTCGGGTGGAGTCTTAATGAGAATATCCCCTCCTGGGCATAGAGACTCAATCACCCTCAGGCTATCTGGAGAGAGAGCACTGTAGAAGTTCCCCACTGTGAATGCATCACTAAAGCCATGATGGGGACACTGCCAGAAATATCCCATTTACCGCTCCCATGCATCACGAAGTGACTCATCTGGCTCTTGGCGGAAGTGAGTGATCTCCCGCTGGATCTCTGTAGTCTTCGATGCCGGATAGTACCTGTGCACGAATTTGTCAGCCAGATCGTCCCAAGAGGTGATGGACAATGGGGGCTGGGTCTCCAACCACCTCTTAGCATTCCCCGCCAGAGAATGGGGGAAGAGATGAAGGTGGATTGCATCATCAGGGACACCATTCAGCTTGAACCCGTTCGTCAGCTGCAGAAAACGGGAAAGATGCACCCTGGCCTCCTCATCCTTCAGGCCATGGAAATGAATAGAAGATGTAATGAGCTGAATCCAGCATGGCTTGATCTCGAAGTTGTTTGCTGGAATGGGCGGATAGAGGATGACCGGGCGCATGTCAGCAATCCGTGGAGTATAGTAGTACTCCAAGGTGGGGCCCGTCAACGAAGGAGAGAGCAACAAGTGCGGCCACACACAATGGCGGAAGAACACGCTGAAGTGAACAATCGGACAATGTCTGATTATGCCCGTCCTACCTTGGACGGAACTCACTCAAGCATCCGAAGGCCCAATATCGAAGCCAACAACTTCGAAATCAAAACTGGGATGCTACAAATGATCCAAAATCGGGTGCAATTCAATGGGATGCCCGACGAAGATCCCAACACTCATATCAAAAAGTTTCTGGAGCTCTGTGACACCATCAAAATCAATGGTGCATCCATCGATGCTATTCTCCTTCGACTATTCCCGTTCTCTCTCGACAACAGAGCACGGGAGTGGCTTGACGGTCAACCACGGAATTCCATCACAACGTGGGACGGGTTGGCTGAAAAATTCTTAGCCAAATATTTCCCACCAAGCAAGTCGGCGAAGCTGAGTAACGACATCGCCGCCTACTGCCAAGAAGACTCTGAAACTCTCTACGAAACTTGGGAGAGATTCAAGAACACCCTCAGGAGATGCCCTCATCACGGCATTCCCCATTGGCTGCAAATGCAAACTTTCTACAATGGGCTAAATCCAGAGACGAAACAATCAAATGACGCAGCAAGGGGTGGCACCATCAACAACAAAACACCTCCCCAAGTAGAGCAGCTAATCGAAGACATGGCAATGAACAGCTATGAGTGGTATTCCCTTCGAACCAAGTGCAGACCACCACCGACCAGAAGTGCCGGACTACACTAAGTTGACCCAGTTACAGCCTTGGCCACACAAGTTGAAACCCTCAACAAAAAGTTCGACCAGCTCACTGTATCCGGCAAGGTGTTCAAGTGCGAATGGTGTGCTGGTGACCACAACACTACCGAGTGCAAGTTGATCTCCTCAACATTTACCACCGAGCATGTTGATTATATCAACAATCCTCAGAGGAGCGGAAATCCATATAGCGGCACATACAATCCAGGATGGCGAAACCATCCAAACTTCTCTTGGTCCAACCAAGGGAATCAACGAGCTCCACCCGGATTTAATCAAGCATCATCAAGCAATTCCAATCAGCACCATCAACAACTGCCACCACAAGAAAAGAAATCTAGTCTCGAAGATATGATTGGCAAGTTCATCTCCACCTCCGACTCCAAATTCCATGCTTTGGACAAATACATTTCCGTCTCCGAGGATCAATTCCAAAACCTTGAAGCGGGCCAATAACATCTTCAAGCTTCTGTGCATAGTTTGGAAACACAAGTTGGGCAAATAGCCAAGCTACTTTCTGAGAGAAATCAAGGCAGCCTGCCGAGCGACACCGAAATCAATCCGAAGCAGAAGCAACATTTGGATGCCATGTTTCGAATGCCAAAGTATGCTCGCTTCCTGAAAGAAATCCTCACCAACAAGCGGAAATTGGAGGAGCTGTCAACAGTGATGCTGAATGAGGAATGTTCGGCCATCTTCCAAAACAAGCTTCCGGAGAAACGAAAAGACCCAGGGAGTTTTACTATACCTTGCTTAATTGGTTATGTCTATATTGATAAATCTTTAGCTGACCTTGGAGCAAGTATAAATGTTATGCCATATAAAATGTTTAAACGTTTAGGGCTAGGTGAACCTAATCCTACACGAATGAGCATCCAGTTGGCTGATCGTTCCATAGTGCATCCTAGGGGAATCATAGAAGATTTAATTGTTAAAATTGGCTCATTCATATTCCCAGTCGATTTTGTGATCCTAGATATTGATGAGGATGTCGATGTGTCATTAATTCTTGGTAGACCGTTTCTGGCAACTGCAAAGGCTCTAATTGATGTGAATGATGGAAAATTGATTTTGAGAGTGGGGGAAGAATAAATGACATTCAAAATTCCAGAAAGCATGAAATATGCTCGTGAAAATGATGATGCCAATTTTTGTTCAGATATAATTGATGATGAGACTGCTAACTTTGTTTCTGAGATTCTTCATTCAGATGCTTTACAGGTTTTCCTTACTCAAGGACAGGAAACAACGGGATCTGTCCAACAAATTGAGCAAGCTGCGAATTGGAGCAGGAGGAGAAGGTGGTAGAACTCCCTAAATCGGAGAAAATCAAGTCGTCCATCGAAGAACCACCAACTCTCGAACTAAAGCAATTACCAAACCACCTTGAGTATGCTTTCCTTCGAGAGAACTCCAAGCTCCCTGTCATCATCAACGCGGCCCTAACTGAGGAGCAGAAGGGGAGATTGATCAAACTACTGAAAAGTCATGAACGAGCCTTGGCTTGGAAGATCTCCGACATTCAAGGAATCAATCCCTCATTTTGCACGAACAAAATTCTGATGGAGGATGACTATAAGCCGGTGGTCCATCCCCAAAGTCGACTCAATCCGAACATGAAGGAAGTAGTGAAAGCTGAGGTGATCAAGTTACTCGATGCTGGAGTAATTTACCCCATCTCCGACAGTTCATGGGTGAGCCCTGTCCAGGTAGTCCCAAAAAAAGGCGGGATGACCGTCATCACCAATGAAAAGAATGAGCTCATCCCCACCAGAAAAGTCACCGGTTGGAGAGTCTGCATCGACTATCATCGCCTGAATGATGCCACCAGAAAAGATCACTTCCCACTCCCATTCATTGATCAAATGCTCGAGCGATTGGCCGACCACAATTACTATTGCTTCCTCGATGGGATGTCTGGCTACTTTCAGATTCCCATCTCACCAGAAGATTAAGAGAAAACCACATTCACTTGTCCGTACGGCACTTTTGCGTATCGGCGCATTCCTTTCGGATTGTGCAATGCACCAGCAACCTTTCAACGGTGTATGATTGCCATCTTTAACGAGTTGGTGGGAGATATCATGGAAGTCTTCATGGATGACTTCTCAGTATTCAGAGATTCCTTCGACAAATGCCTCCACAACCTCGAAAAAGTTCTAATCCGATGCGAAGAGACGAATCTCGCTCTCAATTGGGAGAAATGCCACTTTATGGTGACCGAGGGCATTGTACTTGGACACAAAATTTCATCACAAGGCATCGAGGTTGATCGAGCAAAAATTGATGTCATCTCCAACCTTCCACCACCAGTCAATGTGAAAGCAATAAGGAATTTTCTTGGGCATGCCGGCTTCTATCGACGCTTCATCAAAGACTTCTCCAAAATTGCTCGACCATTGACAAAGCTTCTCGAGAAGGATGCTCCATTTGACTTTACGGCAGAATGCAACGACGCATTTGCGGCACTAAAGCACAAACTGACCCACGCACCGATTATGGTGAGTCCCGACTGGAGCCTCCCGTTCGAACTCATGTGTGATGCATCTGACTACGCCGTAGGAGCTGTCCTCGGCCAAAGGTATGACAAACATTTCAAACCAATTTCCTATGCAAGTAAAACCTTAAATGATGCTCAAGAAAATTACACAACAACTGAAAAGGAATTACTAGTTGTGGTGTTTGCATTTGATAAGTTCCGATCATACCTAGTTTTATCACGATGCGTTGTTTTTACTAATCACTCTGCTTTGAAGTATTTAATGAACAAGACAGACGCTAAACCTCGTCTGATTCGATGGATTCTTCTTCTCCAAGAATTCGACATCGAAATTCAAGATAAAAAAGGCGCAGAAAATTTGGCAGCAGATCAGCTTTCCCGACTGGAAAATCCAAAAGATGATGTTTTGGATGAAATCAATGAAACATTTCCGGATGAACGACTCTATACAGTAGGAAGAGTTGAACTTGACACCCCATGGTATGCGGATTTTTCCAATTACTTGGTGGGAAAGACTCTGTCAACTGGGCTCTCGTACCAACAAAAGAAAAAATTCTTTTCTAACCTTAAATCTTATTTTTGGCTGCTCTGGAGCTTGGACCTCTGGATCGAGCTCCACTGAAGCCGGGTCAACTGCTGCTCGCATGACTCCTTATGGTCGGAGTCCATCAAGGTACTCAATGCCCCGATCTCCCTGAAGCACCAGCCACTGGTTATAGAGAGTCTCCACTGGGCTCCGTCCGTCCGACGGAACAACGCGCCAGATCCACGTGAAAGTGTCAGGAAATCCTCGTGATGATGTCCCCATATTCATGGTGTCCACCCTGTTCTGCCCCAGACACTGGGGGAAAGCGGGGGCAATCGGTGATCCCAGGTTGATCGGCTCTGCTGGATGCCTCATGGAGAAGAGAGCAAGTAACCCTCTGTTCGTCATCAGGTGGCCCGACTGCAGGCTAGGGACGACCGAGCAGGTGAGCAAGGTATGAAGGATCATCCAAGGGGGCCTCAGCTTCCCGCATTGGTGCAGCTCCCCTCGAACTTCTCTTGCTCATGCTTAGGGCAGCAGAGGGCCTCGAATGCGGCCCGATAGTAAACGTCGACGATGTACTGCCACTCCATCATCGTCATGTGTGTCAGGTCTAGCCCCATGGCCTGAGTGAAGGCATTGTAGGTTAGTACTCGTGACTGACCTCCCAACATAAACTCCACGTACGGCCGGCTCTTCTTGTTGGCCGTGACGACGTGGGCGAAGGTGGAGTAGAACTACACGCAGAGCTTGTGGTAGATGTGCTCGTCCATCGTCACAAGCTGGCACCACTGGGGGTGACAAACGACCCCGGACATCGCATCTCGCCACCTGAACAAATTAAACATGTCCAGGTCCATACGCCAATTGGCCCAATTGGGCTGTCCTTCTGGTAGGCAAACCGTGCATGGTTCACCAGGTAGCTGATGTACTCGTGCTCTACGTTAAGAATCCTGCAAAAATCGACAAACAAGCACCATATGTGGAAACAATCGTCAAGGCATTAAAGAAGGTAGAGCTAAAAACCAACCTGGAGACTCAAGTAGGAAGTAGGAGGAAATGAGTTGAGGGAGAGGAAGGCGAAAAACGGCCCAAAAACAGACTAGAGAAGGGTCGCCCGAGCTTCTTCAGGAGCTCGTCGGAGACTCGTCGTCGGCGACTTTGCCGGAGGAAAAATGCTCCAAATCTTCCCAAAATTTTAGCTCAAGCCGGTTTTGATGAGTATGGGTATGCACTTGGTTTTTGGTTTGGCTCGCCGTAAATGGGTGAAATGAGAAAAAATCGACGGATTTTCGCGGTTTTCCAGCGATATTTTAATTTTACGGCGAGTTTTTGATCGTGAAAGAGTCACTGTTTACGCTCCTTTTATAGGCGAAGCTCGACGTTCACGGACGTGTTTGCTAGTTTACGGTCTCTACCGTGAACTCTGCAATCAGTTTGTGAACTGGGAATAGTCAGTAAGTGTTACACACGTAGAAGTTCATGGTTCACTAACTCGTAAGACAGTGAACTCAGTAATGCGTCTGTGAACTCAAGTGAAAACAGGGCTGAAAACAAGTTGACTCGACCTACTCCACCGTGCCTCCTAACGATCACAACACAACCTTAAAACGCAAAAGCACAAAACTTGGCACGAGGATACCACTCGACCACTTGAACTCTTCACTTGACACAAAAACGAAAATAAGGAAAAGAAAACAAACCTCCGTTGGGTTGCCTCCCAACAAGCGCTAAGTTATCGTCATTAGCTTGACGGTTGAGGATCAATCACGTCTTGGAACGTGATGCAACCGAGAGTGGATCCACCACACTCTAAGGGCGAGGCATGTAGCCTCCCAACTTAAGCTCCATGCGTTGGCCTTCTTGGCCGACGACCTTAGCTTTGCCTTTCTCCTTCATTCGGGCCAAAGCTTGCTTCATCTTTTCCCTCCAAGCTTTCTTCTTTCTTTCTTTGGGCTTAATACCCTTCTTAACACCCTGCTTAACATCACCACAAGCAACACAAGTGATAGTGGGGTTCGCCTTGAGAGGCTCTCATCCACTCACATTCAAGTCATCCAATACCAATTCCTTCACATCCTCACTTCTAGCCTTAGTTTCAATTTCAAGAGTGATCCTCTCCTCACCATCCCTCATAATCAAGATCCCCTCATTAACATCAATTAACGCCTTGGCGGTGGCAAGGAAGGGACGTCTTAGTATGAGTGGCATGTTCGAGTCCTCACTTATATCAAGGATCACAAAATCCGTCGGAAGCAAAACTTGCCTACTCACACTAACATGTCCTCCACTATGCCCTTAGGGCTAATGACCGAGCGGTCGGCTAAGGTAACACTAAGTTTAGTGGTCTTGAGTTCACCGAGTTCTAATCTTTTGGAAAGCTTATAGGGCATCACATTAACACTCGCTCCTAAATCCGCCAATGCATTTTCTATGTGATGATCACCAATACTAAGAGGGATAGTGAAGCTACATGGGTCGCGTCGCTTCTTGGGCAACTGGTTAAGGAGGAAAGCCGAGAACTCCTCTCCAAGAGTCACGTTGGAAAGGTCTTCAAACTTCGGTTTCTTGGTGAGGAATCCTTTGAGGTACTTTTCATACCTTGTCATGTGAGCCAAAGCTTCAAGGAAGGGAGTGTTGAGGTGGAGGTTTCAGAGCATCTCCATGAAACCTCCACATTTCGCTTCCAACCTCTCCTTGTATACCCTTGTGGGGAAAAGAAGAGGTCGCTTGTACTAAACCACCGGAGATGGCATCGGCGAAGCCTTCCTTGCCACTTCTTTCTCCCCCCTCGAGGGCTCTTCATCTCCATCCTTTGGGTTGGAGATTTCCTTCTCAATCCCTCATTTGGCAACAACTCCCGGAGTCACCTTCCCACTTCTCAATTGAACTGCATTCACCTCGGCATGATCTTTGGGGTTTGCCACTGTTTGAGAAGGTAGAGCTCCCTTTGGTCTCTCGGTGAGGATCCCGGAAAGATTGCCAATTTGCACCTCCAAACTTTGAAGGCTTACTTGATGGCTTTGGAGTCCTGCCTCAACCGAGGTAAACTTGGTAGTTGCCACATCCATAAATTTCTCAATCTTCTCGAACTTTTGAGTACTCGTGCTCACAAAGGTGTTCACTAGGTCTTCAAGTTTGGATAACTTGTCGGGTTGTTGTTTTTGTTGAAACCCTTGACCACCTTGTGCTTGGTATGGTTGTTGGAAGCTCGAGTTTTGAAATTGAGGCCTTTGTTGGATGAAAGTTGGCCGAGGTTGATAATTCCCATAGGGCCACGGAAACTCGGTGGTCTCGGATTAGTCGGGGACGACCAAGCAAAATTAGGACGATTTCTCCACCCGGGATTATATTATTGCTATACGGGTTATTACCACTAGCGTTGGAGACGAAACTAACTTGTTCCTCCGCCATCTCATGGTTAGTGCTTGTGATATGATCCCAATGGGATCAATCCACAATTCACAATTACTTAACAAAGAAGTCATCTCAACTAACTTAAAGAATTCTGATTTTTGGTTAAGTGTTGAAATAGTTTCAGGTAGCCTACTTTGGAAGCTTGTATCTCACAAATGGCTCAATAAAAATGGGAGATCAAGAGCTTTTTTTGAAGATATATTTTTTAACTTTGCAATGGTATATTATAGAGATCAAGGGGATTTCTGTAAGGTCACTTTCAAAGGCCATCAAAAAGCTGCCTCAAAACAGGAAAACTACCTAAATTTGGCTAAGGCGGAAAACTGTTTTGAGATACCAACTTTGAAGGCCTATATCTGGAGTTTGGAGCATGATCTCAGGCTGATTAAAGTTGGAGGTGAAAGAGGAAGTTTTATTCTACAAAGTAAAGGAATTGGTTGAGTTAGAAGGGCTCAAAGATGCTATGAAGCTAGTTTTCTTAGGCAGACTTGCTTGTGTTTTAAGTCAGTTTCTTGGCTTCCAAGTTACCTTGTTTTACACGAATTCTTTAGCCTATTCCTGTTCTAATTTGTTTCCTTGTTAGTTTAGAATTGTATTAGGTTTTCTTGGCTATAAATAGCCTTCTATCTACGTTGTAAAAACAGAAGACTTTGATTAATCAAAAAACAAACCCTTTCGTTTTGTGCAAGTTGCGACTTGTTTGAGTTTGGTGGATTCCAAACTTGTGAGCTTTGTATCGATTGAATATTCTCTTCAATCGTGGTCGAGCATCTACCCTTTTATACCACACGAGCTTTCCCAGGTGTGGAATTTCCCGTTGATTCCGTTTTATCCCAATTTCGTATTAAGAACGCGTTGTTCTTAATTTGAGTTCAATCAATCTATGGATTGATTGATTGCTGCGTGGATTTGGTAAAAATACACCCCCCAGGTATTACCTTGAACACCAATCACAAGACATCACCGCTCTCTTCCCTTGATTCTGTCCTCAAGAATTACCTCGATCAACTTGTCAAGCTTCGCTTCAAGTGGAGCACTTGCTCCCACACTTTGCACTCCTATTTCATTGCTTCTCTTCCCACATCTCGTCAAGCCCCAATCGTATCCTTTAAGAACCATATCCTCGAGCAACTCAATCACTTGAGGTGGGGTCATATTCATCAACCTCCCTTGGCAAAGAGAGTCAATGAGAATCTTGTCTTCATGTATAAGACCACAATAGAAATTTTCTATCCGAAATTGCTCCTCAAATCTATGGTGAGGGCATTGAACGAAGTAGTCGGAGAATCTTGCCCAAGCATCTCACAAGGTCTCATCTTCGTCTTGCTCGAAATGGGTGGTCTTTCTCCACTCGGTCGTCTCAAAGGAGGCCAATAGTGGGTCATGAATTTGTTGAGAAGATCATCCCACGAGGTGATTGAACGAGGCCCTTGGTTGTTGAGCCATCGGAGTGCCTTCCCCGAAAGTGAGTAGGAGAAAAGCCTCAATTGCAAAGCTTCCACCGGCACGCCATTTATCTTCAAACTCCCTACAAGCTCAAGAAACCTTTGCACATGCTCCCTCGTTGATTCTCATGTGTTCCAGTTGAATAAAGCATTGTTTTGAATCATAGTCACGAGGGTCGGCTTGATTTCAAAATTAATGGCCGCCACAGGTAGGTGTAAGATAGGTGATTGGATTTCCACCGACCGTGGGGGCCTGTAATAACCCATTGTCCTTGGGGCTTCCTACTCTGCCGCCACATCGTTTTGATTGTGAACTTGGGCGGCTACCCTTCTTGATGGTTCTCCACCATCTCTACTCCAATATCACGTTCACCTTCAACTCCTTCATCTTCTACTCCACTAACTCCGGAACCAAATTGTTTTCCCCTTTCTTCACTTATCCTCCTTGATTCCACTAACTCCCTCTCCCGTGCTAAGAGTCGGAGAGTTCGCTTGATGTTCCCGTCCAGCGGTATTAAAGGCGTCGGATTGCTCCGGGTCATACACCTCCCTGCACACACTTAGAGAACAACACCAAGTCTAGCACAAGCAAAACACTCACACTTTTAAAACTGAAAATTAAAGCTAGATTAACATCAAACAACCTTTTCAAGATAATGGACCAAAGTTCTCTGGTAACAGCGCCAAAAACTTGACTCATCCCGAACATCACAACAAAATCCCACCTAAGGCCCAAGTATAAATCTTAGATGGATGCAATAAAGGGCAAGTATGTTTAAATATCAACTCGGGCCGGTCCATGTACCCCTACTTCAATTGTTTGAAACACTATCTAGCGGATTGGTTTTTGGTTGAAAACTATAAGGATTAAATTAAAACAAAGCAAAGGTGAATGGTTTTAAAGCTCTAGATGAGAAGGATTACTCGAGTGTTGCTTCCCCCTAACCACTACCATAGCACGTGGAATCGAATGGACCCCGCGAACTGCTAGGAAGTGAAACTATGGTCTAAGACCACACTCTCAATTGCCAAACCAAGGGATACATTATAGGCTACTAAAGTAGCCCTCCTGGTTAAGGCAATTGAGGGTTGACTTACTCTCTCCCTCAAACCTATGGTTGGATGGTTTAATTGCGACTCACCTAGTTGTTTAATTCAAGATAGAGGTTTTCCCTACATTAACCTAGGTAGGTGGCTGGAAAAGCCCAAGAAATCCCAACTCAATTGAGCCTCTTTGGAAAGGGAGGTTTTCCCTCTAACCTAGGTTAGAATGGCCAATTGGATTACCAAGCACAAACATACACAATCATCATGAAAAATACCTCAATCATTAAATTAAACAACACCCATAAACAATCATTCAATTCACACAACAACTACATGGAAAATAGTTAGGGTTTCACAACACCCAAGTGAAAAAGGAAACTACTCCATTCTAGAAAGGGTAAGAACACAAGAGAAAGAGGTAGAAACCATCTTGGTGATGCCTCGGCGTGCTGCGTCGAAACGCACCGCTTCACTCACTTAGGTTCACGGCTAACAGCTCCACTTCACGGTCTTAGTGACCGTGAACTCACTCGGCGTCAGTAACCTCTGAAGCCTCCCTCGACGCTTCAGTTTTCACGGCTTATGGTTCCGGTTCACGGCCTTAAAAGACTGTGAACTCCAATGGGAAACCGTGAACATGGCCTGAATTACTCTCTTTTCCTGGTCTTTGCTCCTTTTCTTCTAACTTTCAACTCCGGGGCTAGTTTCACCTGTTAGATCCTGAAACAAAAGAAACCTAGCGTAAAACCACCCTTTAGGAGCACAAATGCCAGAAACGGAGTTAAAATGCGTACAATTAGGCCCGAATCACTTTTAGTCGAGAGAACAATTGAGGATGGTGAACCAACTTTCAACCTTGAAAAGGACAGGGAATTTTTACAGGAACAATAGTTATGAAGAAAGGGATTTTATTGATGGTTTATGGTAGGGGTGTACATGGGTCGGGTGGTCCGGGTTTAGGCATTTTAATCACCCGGCCCATGCACTACGGTTTGGGAAATATTAAACCCAAACGCACCCTAAAATTTAAACCCTGTGGTTTGTTTCTAATTGGGTTGGGTCGGGTTGGCGATATTTTTAAGTAAAAGCCCAACCGAACACAAAAAATGTAATTATTCTACACCCTAAAAATTTTTTATAACTCATTAAAAATTCAAACGAATAAACCGAGATGAAAGGTATCAAAATTCACAAATGTTGTTTGAATTTTAATAAAATTTGATTTTCTTCAACTTATGTCTAGTTTTCACGACATTTGTTGAGATAGGCTAAAAAGGTTATAAATGAACACATCCATAATATGTTATTCTATTAAAATTGTACACAAGAAAAAGGATTACGTGAATCATAGCTATATTAAATTTATGCCTAAACTTTAAGCCGAAGAATGCATTAGATTATGGAGACCATGAGAGAAAAACATGGTGAAATATCTGAATTTTCTCATAAGTATGGCTATATACGGTATAAATATTTTTTTTGGATACAAACTCATACCAATAATTGGACCACGGGTTGGGTCGGGTTCTACGGGTTGTGTAATCCAAAATCCAAACCCAACCTAAAAGAGTCGGGTTGTACAAAAGAAAACCCTCACCCAACCCAAAACCTTCGTTTTAGCGATAAATACTGGTGGGTTGGGTCGGATTGGACGAGTGGCTCGGTTTGCGGGTGTGTTTGTTCATCCCTAGTTTATGCGGTTGAATAAGCAAAGGTTTTCGTGGATAAAGTGTAGTGAATTCGCTCATTCAATCATTCAACCCGTAGGAGATTATCCATGAAATCTTCAAAACCCCAATTATAGAGAGTTCCCTAGTGTCAATGGGTGCGGGTGTGTACGGCACGTATGCGCAAGCTACAAACCCAAACATAGCGAGTACTTTTAAATGACAGAACTTACCCCTTACTTTTCTAAATCCTCCGCCCTCCCTCCGCATGAAGAGCGTGTGCAATCACGCTCAGGTGGGCAAGGTTTAGCGGATCTAGCAGTATCCTTGGAAAAGGCTAATCAACATTTAGCACATGTCCGGCGCGAGACCTCGCATACCAAATCATTGCTAGATTTGTCTAATACAATGACCAAGACAGATACACTATGGTCTGAGCATTTGAGTCATATCAGTGTGGATGAAAAAGATATAGCAGGTAACATAGGCTCATTCATAGAGAACAAAATAAAGCCCCATTATAGGAATCTTATCAAATCAACCACCGATCCCAGCGCACGCCGTGATATGATCCACCAAAGTGAACAAGCCATTAGGTCATATAGAACAAAAGGTCTTCACTATGAGTCTGGGGTGCGTATATCTAGGTCTCTTTCTCATGCGTCCAATATCGCAAGTAATGGAGTAACGAGTCTAAGGATAGATGGGTCAGATGATAATTTCAGAAAGCAAGAAGACTTACTTTTAAAAGCTATTGACTCCTCCCCCATGGATGTCGAGCGAAAAATAAAAGCACGGGATGCTGGGTTAGCTCAGCTCGCTCAAGGACAAGTCGATCATGTAGCTTTAAACAATCCAGCAAGATTTAAACGTTTCTTAAAAACCGCATAAAAATCCACAGAAGCACCGCTAACGGGCAATGAGACGCTAGAGGAACGAATATACTCGACTGAAAGGAGAGGAACGAATAGATAACGCACCACTTGAGGTCGTATCCCCTCATGATAACGCAGTGGAAGCAGGAAATCCTTTTGAGGGATGGAAATATTTGAGTGAGGCACAAAAGCGCTCAGTGATACACAACGTGTCTCAATCACTCACGACAGGCAAGCAAGAGGAGAGATCGAAGGGTTGGGACGAAGCTTAAGGCTATAAAGTCATTTTAGATGAGAGGGGTAACACCTAAGAGGTTCAAAGATGCGGATTTATCTGAGGATCATCTTATCTCAGTTTTTGGAGAGACCAGCAGAAAAGCATTGTAATCTCGACTTCGCTAGTGGAATTTTCCCCTAAGATTAATCTATTGGCAATGATGCCTACTGATAACTCGATATTTGGACATGTTTTCTCCTTTGTTTCTTGATCGTTTAAGCTTGCATTATCGCTTATTTGGCCTATTTTATGTTAGTCTGTGTTCTTTTGTCACATTTCAGGTCCTAGCACATAAAGTCAATCATAGGAGCAAGTTTCAAGTCAATCAGAGATTAATTGGCGACTCGGGGGCAGAAACTCGGGTATGACTTGAAGAAGAAAGGATTTACACCTCATTTTGTGACTATAGAATCATGTAAGCTTGTCTTTAGAATGAAGAAGACAAGACTACGAGCGTCTGGGATCAAACGTCACCTGATTCGGAGTCCGAACGAGGGAGAAACAAAGAATCAAAGACAAGGGACCCGAAAGTGTGAAATCCGCGGTCCAATTTCCCGGTAGGGGATTTTGATCAGAAAAAAATCCCCGGTAAGGAGGTCCAAAAACCCGACAGGGTAACTTCTAGAAGCGGGTATAAAAGCTTGTTTTGTACGTTCTTGGAGGGGGGAGCTGGGTTTTGTTTCCTAAATACCCAAGGGATGAAGCAAAGAGAGAGAGGGGCAATCTAGAACCATTCTTAAAGATATTTTGGAGGATTCTTCACCATTGAAGCTCAAGGAACAAGTCTAGACATGAAGATTGATGATCTGGAAAGTTATACTGCATTTTCTCTCTTCTCTATGGAGTAACTTCCCTTCACTTAGGTTTTGAGGTCTAGTCAAGATTTAAGGTCTAGTCAAGGATTCTCCGCATTGTGAATGAAAGTGAAACAGGTTAGAGATCATCAACCATTAATCTGGCTAGTGGCTAGGGAGAATGATACCTAAGTGAGTTCCCAACCTGTAATTAGATTAACTTTAACTGTAGTTTGCTAGAGTAGTTTTAGTTGTTCTATCTTAATCTGGTTTGCTAGATAATGAACTGAAGCTGAGTAATAGTAACTCTAACGACCCGTGGATTTGATATTTATTACTTGAGCCACTATACTATAGTCCCTTTCATTGGTTACACTTGGCCTTTGTTAGGAGTTGTGTCGTAGTGAGTCACCTACCGATCAAGTCTGAGGAAGAATTAGCCAAGCTAAAACCAGATCCTCAAGATTTAACTGGGAGGAGTTTAAGAACAAGCTATATTTGGATGTGGTATAAGCCATTTTTCATAATATTAAAGAGAGGAAAGAACCCCCTATTCAATGGGCGATAGAGAGCACGTCTACGCTGGGATGCCCGATGATCCCGCATAGTGAAGAGAGCTTTTTGTCTCTAGGCGTGAGTCATCGCAAACGATGGGCCAGATGTATGGTGTCAAAAGTCCATTGCTTTCTAAAGAAGAGGGATGCAAGCTGATAGAGTATCTGGATAAATTTGAGTCTACAGATGTTGTAGTTTTATTTGGAGAACTATGCCGAACGATTGGGTGGTCTAAACAGATCTGATTAAATTGAGACTATGGAAGACTTAGACCACCCTGTTATGGGGGACACAGGGTTGTTATTAAGGGTGGATCCTGATGTTTTAAGAGGATACAAATATCAAACCCTCAATAAAGGGGAGAATATACGAAACGAGATAGGTGAGCGTTTTGATGCATAGTTTAAGGAGTCGTTTAGCCTAAAATACGGAAAAGCTTTTGCAAGCCTTGGTGATTATGGAGATGCTAGTTATGATAGGGTGTCTCAACTAGTAGGATACTATCTTGCAAGGCAACTTTTGCGGGATAAAAAGTATACCTTTAATGAAATGCGTGAGAAATCATTTAAGGAGTGGATTCTGGGGTGCTTCGCAATTTGATAAAAATCTGGAACATTCTTTTGAAGCTATTGTAGGAAATACTCCTGTTCCCAGTGGCAATAAATCACATCTCATTCCTCCTCGTGGGGTGTCTCCCGAAGACAAGTTTAAAGAAGCACGTGGTAAAGCTTTTAAAGAGGTTCGCCGCTCTTTAGAACTTGAGTGTGATTTTGAGAACAACAAGGTTTTGCATGATGGTAGGTCATTATATCTTGCTAAATTTTGGAGAAGCTATATCACAAATCCCAAAATATGAAAACACCTTGAGATTGAGGTTCGTACTGATTCTTATTTTGATGATGAAGAACGGGCTATTGGTACGATGTTAAAGGATACTGAAGGTATGATGGAGGGGTATAAGACAAATACCGCTAAACGACTGTTAGAACCCCATAAGGAGGAAAACAAATGACCATCATTATGAGTTATGCTAAATCAGAAAGAATTTCGCAAGCAATAGATAGTGTGATATCTCATGGAATTTACAAATACAATCCCGCTCTTCCCCCTGAATATATTTTTTGGACAGATATAGCACATGCACCTATAGAGTTTCTTAAAGGAGTTGTTGAGGGAGAGGTAGATCTTGCAACTTCTCTTGTGCTGGGTACATCGGTATTTTACCAACCCCAAGATCCTTGGAAGATCCTTGGGAGCATAAACCTTGGTACTCAGTGAGTGAGGATACAAGTGTTATCAGTAGTACTTTCCATAGTATTGGTCATTTTTAGCATCATTTGGGACATGTTTTATTGCATCTGGTGGTAGCCCCCTTTTTGGTTTGTCAGGGGCGAGCTTAACATCAGCGGAAAATGTCACATAAAGATCTCAGAGACGCAGGAGTTAAGGATGAAGACGCTAAGACAGTAGGTGGGATCAGCGGTCTTCCTACATTTGTAGGGGGGGGGATTGCAGGTGTTTATGGCAAATCACTGTTATCCAAGGCTATAACAGGGGGTGCAAAGTGATTTTTGGGGTTAGGTGAGATATAAATCATGGAGCCTATTTAAACCACCAAGGGGATAAATTAAACGACCAAAAGTATAAAGATTTAGCTCAGCATTATTCTCAGTTAGACGCAACCTATATGACTGTGGAATTTGTTATTGGTGTGGGTTTGGGTGTGTTGCATGGGAATACTAGAAATCATCCTTATATCAAGCCCCATGAAGTTGATAGTGCCCAAACAGTTAAGAGTGATATTGAGAATATGGTGCATTCTGCCCCTGGAATCGCAACCACTCATCAATCGGCTGAGATTCATGCCAGCATGTTAGAGCAAGCCATTGAGCAGATGAGAAGAGGGAAGGAAGTAAAGATTGATCCTGATAAGATGGAATTTATGACAAAAGACACGATTGCCAAGCCTGAGATTGAGTTAAGTCTGGAGATGGAATAACTTTTGAAGCAAGGTGAAAAGCTTACACCTCAGCAAAAGAAAGGTCAACACTATCGATTGAACATGATCCTTTGTCTCCTCGAGTTCCAGAGTATGAACACAGATTCACCGAATTAGAACAAAGATTTGCTCATGAGCCAGAAATAAAAGAGAATCTCATCAAAGATATTGAGCTTTCCAAAATGGATATTTTTAGTGCGGCTCTCAATTGTTTATTTGGAGTATCCTGTATGAGGGAAGAATGTATTACTGCTGTTCGGAAAGCAGTGGGTGAAATCAAGTTGAGTGATGCGGATATTTCCAATATTGAAGCCCATTACTGCTAATTTTTCTCGGATTTCTCTAAATGAACATATCAAAAAAGGTGGTACCGAGCAAAAGAATCTTTCTTTTCTTATGCTTCTCGCCTCAAAGCTTTTGATTTGTTAGCAGAGCTAAAGGATGTGGGAGATGGTAAGGGTTTGCAAACCTCACGGTTGAAGCAACGTATTGCTCATCATATGAGTCGTGGGGGTTCAGTAGAGGGTTCATTAGGACATCTCAATAGAGAAATTAACGAGAGGTTTCCGAATTCGCCGAATATGGATCAAAATACATAGGGTTTATGAACAACTCAAAAGCCAATATGGATCTTATGTTAGCTCTTTGTGGTGATAAAACGTACACCCATAAGCCATTTAAATAGCAAAGGTATTCCATGAGGTGATGGATTTTCTTTTGAAAGAAGCAAAAGTTGTTGGTATACGGTTTCATGCATTGGAGAATTATACGCCCCAACCAATGGATTTTAGGAAACTATCAACAGTAGTGAAAGAGACGCTTGTCAAAAAAGTTATTCCTCGGACATACACAAGTTCCAAAGAAATGGCATGTTGGACGCTAAAAGTTTATGCTCTTTTGTTGGGGAAGTATATGAGACCCTAGCGAGTGAGGTCATAAACAATATGATTGCGAGTTATGGAAAAAATGTTTCCCACGGTAGGTATATTGGAGGACGTCTACGTCAACCCGTCAGCTTCATTATACTCCTCAAGGATTGGTTGCCACCATGAAAGAGTTCGCGAGAGAGGTAACTGTTGATGGGATGATGGGGCATGCCTTTGACAATCTCATTCAAGATATTTCCGTTGCAAGAGAGGAACAAATTCCCATGAGAATTTTTAATTTTTTTTGGCAAAGACGCAAGAGAGAGATAGGAAAGCGATAATATATCAGTGTCCAATAGACGATAAGGCAAGAAATAAAGACTTAGCTAAGTTAGCAAGTGAGGAAAAGGATGCACGAGACTATTTTTACCGTTTAACTCAAGGGAAAGCACCACTGACCACGTTGGTAACGTTATCGATACCACTTTGGCATCGCAGGTAGTAACTAAAATGGGCAAGCAAGTACTTTATGTTCCTATTGGTATAGTCAACTCTGTTGGTTACCCCGTAAGCGTGTGGGGACATCTTGAACGCAAGCAGGGAGTGACATATGGAGTGCGTCTCCAATGGCAATGTTGATTAACAAAGAGAAAAGATCCTTTATCAAACATATCATTGTCAGTTTTGACCATGCGTCAATGAGGTTATCCATGATTTAGAGACGATTACTTGTAATGTTGTAGTTCATTCGGCAAAAATGACGCAAGATTTGGCATTTTTTACTGCCCTTGACAATATGATAGTTAGGGGGCTTTCGGCATCGCTTCAAAGCTACGTTGGTGGGTTTACTCGTAATTTTAAAGATATGGATTCCTTAAAGAAGAGGATAAACGAGAAATCATTTAAAACCATTGTTGAAGAACACAGGTTCACCGAAAGAGATTTTAAAATTCTCTCCCTGGCGGAAACGGAATGTTTTAAGAGCAAGGGAACATATCTCACCAACAAAAATATTTATAATATCGAGGAAGTTAACATCTTTTTTAAAAGTAGGAGAAGACGCTTATAGGGTTAAAAGTGATCTTGCGAATAAATACAGAACTCTTATTTGGTTGACTGTTCAGGAGCATGCGAGAGACTCTGTTGGTGCAACTGACTCGTCACGAATAAAATCCCAACTAAGGCCCAAGTATAAAAACTTTGTAGGGTGCAATATAGGGCAATTATGTTTAAATATCAACCCGGGCCGGTCCATATATCCCTACTTCAATTGTTTGAAACATTATCTAGCAGATTGGTTTTGGTTATAAAGTATGAGGATTAAACTAAAGTAAAGCAAAAGAAAATGGTTTTCAAAGCTCTATATGAGAAGGATCACTCGGGTGGAATCGAATGGATAGTTATAGGAGAGGCAACCGCGAACCGCTAGGAAATGCAACTATGGTCGAAGACCACACTCTAGATTGCCAAACCAAGGGATACATTATAGGCTACTCAAGTAGCCCTCTTGGTTAAGGCAATCGAGGGTTGAGTTACTCTCTCACTCAACCCAATGGTTGGACGGCTTAATCGCACTTAACCTCGTTGTTTAATTCAAGATAGAGGTTTGCACTACATCAACCTAGGTAGGTGGCTTGAAAAGCCCAAGGAATCCCAACTCAATTGAGCCTCCTTTGAAAAGGGGATTTCCCTCTAGCCTAGGTTAGAATGGCCAATTTGTATTGTCAAGCACAAACTTGCACAATACATCATGAAAAATACCTCATTCATTATATTAAAAAACACCCATAAACAATCATTGAATCTACACAACAACTACAGGGCAAATAGTTAGGGTTTCACAACACCCAAGTGAAAAAGGAAACTACTCCATGCTAGAAAGGGGAAGAACACAAGAGAAAGAAGTATAAACCATCATGGTAATGCCTCCAATCTCCTTTGAGCTTGTGTTGATCTTCTCTTGGGGAGATTCTTCCCAATTCACCACTTGGAGCAAACCCTAGCCTTTTTTCTTCTTTGGTTTGTTTTTTCTCTCTCTAAAATCTCTAAAAGAAGACACTTTCTCACACTTGGGCTCTTCCTTCTCTCTTCCTTTCAGCTCAGATTTTATACAAGGATCGGGCTCAGTTCACGGTTCCAGTTCACGACCGTGAACTCCTCCACGCGTCCGTGAACTCAGCGTGTTGCGTCAAAACACACCGCTTCACTTGCTTGGGTTCACGGGCTATGCTTCCAGTTCACGACCGTGAACGATGCCTGAAACACCCTCCTTGCCCTGTCTTTGCTCCATTTCTTCCAACTTTCGACTCCGGGGCTGGTTTCACCTATTAGATCCTGAAAAACGCTAAAACACAAGAAACCTAGCCTAAAACCACCCTTTTAGGAGCGAGCACAAATGCCACAAACGCCCAAGGAAAACGGGGATAAAATGCGTACAATTAGGCCCGAATCACTCCCCCACACTTAGACGTTTGCTTGTCCCCAAGCAAACCATTTCACACAAGTTAGTATCTCAACCTACAAAATACCTTAGGGACGAATCAAAGGCCACCAAATGGGAATTCTCAATGGCTATTGGCAATTAACTCATGGACCATTGCAAGCAATACCGACATCCACCACAAACGACATTCAAGGCCACCAAAAACGGGCAAACGAAAAGTTCTCACCTTGTTCATGGATCAATGCAAGTCTCGACAAGATCACTTATCAACCACAACTAACAATTCATAATATTCAAGTCCGAGGAACAAATGAAAGGGCAACAAAGGTCCTCACTGGTATATGATATTGTATGATATGATATGATATGATATGATATGATATGATATGATATGATATGATATGATATGATATGATACGATACGATATGCAAAACAAGAATGAATCACTCACTCTCAAGACCAGTGGGGTCGGGACCTTTTTGGTGCAAAAGATCTGCACAATCATCAATACTTTGCCCTATCGTCTCAATACCACGACGGCAACCTCTAAATGATAGAGTTCACGGAATGATTTTCATCACTAGCTTATCCGGAGGTCTTGGACACGGATTCAAATGACTGGCAATTTTCTTGGACATGGGGAAAATGCCTTTTGGGTGGTGGCAAACACGACACGAGGTTCTACATCTTCAATCTAAACCCGAAGGTTCTATGGTTTTGATTAAGAAGCTTCTCTACAAGCAATGGCCATTAGCATCGGCCAAAAACCTTATTTCTCCCCTCCAAACTATCACCCATGATGAACTACATTTAAGCACTCTCCATCGATCTACTCTTGCTATCACATTTCAATTTGGTAGTGAAGGAGTTCTAAAACAATGTGGGGGTCTCAATGGCTTGAGTGCCAAGAAACCCCTCCTAGAGCATACACTTTGGTTTCTGTGGCATTTTCTACTTTATTACCCCATTTTATTACTTCTTTTTAGATTCCTTTTTCTTTCCTTTTTTCTTTTTTTCTTTTTCTTTTTGAGGGGGGTTCTAGAGAGTAAAACACTTGCCACCTTTACATTTAACGACCAATGCTCTCTTTTTAAAAACTCACTCCACACTACACTTCCTTTTTCTCATTCCTAGGAAGAACCGCACACAATCCTCCTATGTAGAACCTCAATGGAACTAAAAAACGAGAGCTCCGGGACACAAGGAAGACTCATGTATAGACACGAAGAAAGGATTGATGGTCGTTCTATCAACACCATTAAGCTTACAAGTTACAAGCAAGAAGCTCCTAACACAAGAACGACCCTTGAAGTCACAAGGCTCAAAGGGGTTGACTAAGGGATAACACATTTCGGGACTATCAACATTTGGGCGTGGACTAATCCTATGCCTCCATCATACTGACTAGTGACAACTGTGATGTTACTCGCCATGGTAAGAGGGATCTAAGCATACAATCGATATCCCTAACACATGGAACTAGGGTTCTTCATACCCAAGTGAGAGAAGGGTCTACTCCGTAGAGAGAGAGAGAGAGAGAGAGAGAGATAGAGAGAGAGAGAGGAAAACAGAAATCAAAGCAGTCATACTCATAAAGATGGGAATAATCTGCTCTGGGATGTCAATCTTCACTTCTGAGGATGCAATCTAGGCTTCAATGGTGAGAAATCCACTCCAAATAGCTCCTAGGGTTTGTTCTTCGCACTTTATCTCTCTAGAACTCTGTTTTTGCTCCAAAAAGCTGAATCCCCTTCTCCAAAACCCAAAATTGGGTTAAGATGCAGCTGCCCGCGATTGCACGGCCACACCGTAGGGCCGTGCAACCTTCTAGTCTCCCGTGCACCACAAAACGCAGAGTTTCAATTAGTTCCACGAGGGGAGTGCCAGACCATTGCACGGCCCGTGCAATCCGAGAGCCTGGCCGTGCAGCTCTCTCGCAGAATTCACCATGGCCACAAATTCAGCGAGCACGGCCTTGCAAAAAACAGGGTCAGACCGTGCGCAATCTCGGTAAGTCCCGCACGGCCAAAAAGGTCACTTTACACGGTCGTGTGCTTTCCCGTACTGGCTGTGCAACTTATCTGCTCTCCCTCGCTCGTCCCGATTACGCCCAATCGACCCCGAACTCGTGCTCAAACCTTCATTCACGTACTAGGACCTGAAATATCACAAACAAGAGCACCCTAGCGTGAAATCGGTTTTAAACACCAGAAATGAGGCTCAAACAGTATAAGAATGGTGGACAAAAACATGTGTGAATATTGAGTCATCAAATTCCCCCACACTTAACTGTTTGCTTGTCCCCAAGCAAACCTGACTCAAAACAATGCAACTCTCTGGACCTTTATAACAACATGCAAGCCCGATCGTCGGCAGAGGATTTTCTAGATCATTTAGCCACTTACGAGGTCAACTAGTCTTCTAAGACATCCCCTATCTCTCTCAATGCGAGTACTAGACTCAAACCAGGATCATGAGAAGGAGTGCAACTAAGACAACCAATTCATGGATAAGGAGACTCACACAACTCAACAACCAACTTGGAAGCCCCTTTTTCGTATTATTCATTCTCATTTTTTTTCTTTTGCTTTACTTTACTGGGATTCCAACTGCAATTTTCATGCTCGGTCGGCCCTTATTAGGTGAGAAAGATCAATTTATGTACATCTGTTGCTCGCCAGAATACTGCTTTTAAGTCCTTTTCCACACTACGTGTGGGGGGTCAATGAAATTAAGGGGTGTCGGAAGCTCTATATATGCCCTTAAAAACACATCCTCAAGTAGGCAAACCGTTCAACGGGTGGAAATTTACTTGTACTAGAGACGGCTTAGCTTCACCTTGTAGGGGTACATCCCACTAAGGATCACTAAAATCTCTTCCAAAACCCAATTTTGTGCAATGAACGGTGCCAAACACGTTGGGCTTACCCTATGTCTTAAAATTACAAATTTTTTACATGGAAGACCAACAGCTTTATCATTACACACTTGAGCACCCTTTTTCGATACACGAGTCCAGAACACAATATAAGGAGATTCATCAATACCACATGAATCAACGGTCCTAAATCCAGTAGAGAGACATATAGGAAAAATCTTATACTTCAACATCCTCCATAGTGCTACAACTACCTCCCTAGGTTGCATATCACCATAAAGACTGTCAATTCAAAGCATACTGAGCAGGATATTGCAAGGAACAGTACTTGGAGCCCTCAATTCATCAAATTGGACAGTGGACTAGGCTCCAAGCACACAAACTCATCTATGCAGTCAAAGATAATCCCCCCCCCCCTACACACACACACAGACACACACTTAAGCATGCATTGCCCTCAATGGAGAAGAGGGAAAGCTAAGGGGAACGATGTTACTGGGAAAACGGACTACCGGAGATGGGAAAGGGGACCATTCCAAAAGGACAGAGCTAGAGTCATCAAAACACAATGGGTGATAGAAACCACAGTTCCAAGTGGAAAAACCAAAAAACAAACAAAAGAACAACAAACCGTGGTGGGGTTGCCACCCCACAAGCACTTCTTTTACGTATTTAGATGGAAGCAGAGGGTGGATGCTCAGAGCGGTGTAGGAACAGGTTCCTCGAAGAGCGGATCCACATCGCTCTTGAGGTACAACTTCAGATGGTGGCCATGCACACGACGGGTCCGATAGGATGCAAGCGACTGAATACTCGGATGGCCAGGGCGGTCGTGGCTCAGGAGGCGGGGCCAGCACATAGTGGTCTCCGGCTTTCTTTTAAGTAGGCTTAGCTACCTGCGTTTCGGCCGCCACTCCTCCTTGATCTTTACTTTTGGGAACATTACGGACGGGAGTGGCGGCGAAGGAATGAGGTGAGGGTCCTGCAAAACGAAGGCCACAGAAGGATACACGACAGACTCGTGCACCTGGTGAGATAAGGCATGCACAGGAGAGATAGCAATCATATTATTAGCAATGGAAAATGTTATCTGCTCCTCGCCATCGCTCAAGACTAAGGTCCCATCATGCACATCTATGAGAGCCTTGGCGGTGACCAGGAAAGGCCTTCCTAGTATAAGGGGCACTTTTGCGTCTTCATTGATATCAAGATAACAAAATCCACAGAATAAAAGAATTTGCCAACCTTAACCATGAGGTCTTCCACTATGTCCCTAGCATGAACTACAGATTGGTCAGCTAATTGAATACTCATCCTAGTTGCACTGGGTTCACCTAGGCCTAGTTTCTTGAACAATTTATATGGTATAACATTGATACTAACACCTAGATCCGCCAAGGACCTCTCTACATGCAATTTACCAATAGAGCACGGGATAGTAAAACTACCTGGGTCCTTCTACTTTGGCGGAAGCTTGTTCTGCAGAATGGCCGAGCACTCCTCACTCAACTCCACAGTGGCCAGCTCGCTCACCTTCTGCTTCTTCGAGAGAAGATCCTTCGGGAACTTTGCATACTTAGGCATCTAAGATAGTTCCTCCATGAGGGGCACTTGAACATCAGCTTCCTAAGCATGGACAGAAAATTGCCAAACTTTGCCTCAAGCCTGTTTTGTACATCCTGGTGGGAAAAGGGAGCTTAGGCTTATATTCAGTCACTACTGGCTATGGCTATGGAGCTCGAGCCTCTGGCTCCTCTTCCACCACCAAGTCCTCTTCCGGCTCTGGTGTGATCTATGTCACCTTCTTTGCACTCCTCGGCGGTGCATCTTCAATTACAGTCCCACTTCTCAGCGTGATGGCGTGTAACCCTTCCTTTTGATTTCTGGGATTCGGCAGGGGTTGGCCAGGAAGTGTGCCAGTCGGTCGGGAAGCAAGAGCATCCGCCAAGTGCGCGATTTTGGTGTCCATATCCTGCAGGAGTGCCTGCTGGTTCCTCTGGCTAGCTTCGATTTCTATGATTTTGCTTGCAACCACTTTCATGAATTGCTCCAATTTATTGAACTTTTGGGTACTAGTGCTGGCCAAAGTGGTCACTAAACCCCGCAGTTCTGACACGAGATTGCCCGGTGCTGGGACTGATGGAGATGCACCAGGTTGGTGGTACTGTTGCTGTTGTGGGGGTTGTTGAAAAGCCTCCCCCTGTCTGGGCTGATAAAGAGGCTGGTATGGCTGCCTCTGGTTTTGAAAACTAGTTGTTGGATCCTGGAAGCAAGGTGGCTTGGGATTGTTGTTGCCACTCCATGAGAAATTTGGATGCTGGCGCCATCCCTCGTTGTAAGTATTACATTAGGGGTAATTGCACCTAGCATTGTTGATGAAGTTCACCTGCTCCTGTGAGGTATTGGACTCAAGCATGGCCTGGCAGTCTTCTACAATATGATGGGAGCTCTTGCACCACTAGCAACGCATGGCCTACTGCTGCCTTGTCCCTGGAACCATCCCATTCTGATCGATGGTTGAGACCAGTTTAGACACAACCTGCACCAAATCGGAAGAGCAGGTGTCTGCAGCATGTACACCAAATGAAGTTCACCTGATATATCACAAACAAGAGCACCCTAGCGTGAAATCGGTTTAAAACACCATAAATGAGGCTCAAACGGTATAAGAATGGTGGACAAAAACATGTGTAAATATTGAGTCATCAATGTTACTCGCCATGGTAAGAGGGATCTAAGCACACAAGAAGAAAACGATCGGCTCAAAGCTCACATGGCTACCTAGTCACCCAACCATCTATTCCAATTCACAAAACAACATGCATGGCAATTGTAATCAACAAGTAACCGATTCAAGACATCCATTCATTTAGGCACATGAGGAGTAAACCTTTGCACTATCCTAATGCACCTCTCAGTCATCATCATAGGACATACTCGTTCACATGCAACAATTCAAGGTTAATGCCAATAAACACGAGATTTTCCCACACACTGACCACTTTGATCATGCAAACATTGCTTGGAGCCCTCAAATTTTTAAAATTTGGGCATACATCAAGGCTCTAAGCATCCATCATACTCACACAAGCATAATAATAAACTACCCCCCCCCCCCCCCACACACACACACACTTATGCTCGACATTGCCCTCAATGGCATAAGATAGGGGCATAATGATGTTAACGCTTGGCTAGTGAGTGAAAGTTAGAATTGTTTCCGGGATAGGGGATTTGAGCTTCAAGGAGAAGACAAAAACAAACATATACAAACACAATACGGCTCATTCAAGGCGAGGTTATTACACAACACAATACGATAGTAGTAATTTATGGTCACACAAACATAAAAGAAAGAAATCGGCTCTGCCACATGTCTCACTAGTCGGCTACCTCTCGTGGGTAGAAGGACCTTCTCCATCATCTGTAAGGAGGCTCTAGCGTCGAGCGATCAGCTCGAGGAGGTGGGTCTGCCGATCAAGGAGGGAATTCACTCCCACAAAGTTGTCTCGAGGCAATTCGCCCTCTGGACGAGGGGATCACCTTCTGATGCTGTTGTTGCTACTGGCTGTGCAGGGCGCTGGAGTGCAGGACACCGACGGTGGCTGGGTGCTCGAGCAGGTGGCTGCGCTGGAGGTGTGACCTCTGGATGGGGCTCCACTAGAGCCAGATCAACGGCTGCTCGCATGACTCCTGATGGTCGGAGTCCATCGAGGTACTCAACACCCCGATCTTTCTGGAGTACTAGCCTCTGGTTATAAAGGGTCGCTACTGGGAAGGGCTCCGCCCTCTCGATGATGGAGCATCGCGCCAAATCCACGTGAAAATATCGGGCAATCCTGTGCATGGTGTCCACCTTGTTCTTCCCCAGACACCGGGTGAAAGAGGTGGCAATTAGTGATCGTAGGTGGTTCAGCTTTGCTGGACTCTTCATGGAATAGAAAGCAAGTAGCCCTCTGTTGGTCATCAGATGGCCTGACTGCAGGCTGGGGATGACCGAGCGGGTGAGCAAGGTGTGGATGATCCTCCAAGGGGTCCTCACCTTCACCGCAATGGTGCGGCTCCCCTCGAACTCCTACTCATGCTCCGGGTGGCAGAGGGCCTGGAATGCTGCCTGGTAGTGGAAGTCGACTGTGTTCTGCCGCTCCGTCATCATCAAATGTGTAATGTCGAGCCGATGTCCTGAGCAAAGGCATCATAGGTCAGCACTCGTGGCTGACCTCCCAGCATAAACTCCACGTGCAGCCGACTCTTCTTGCTAGACGGGACGGCGTGGGAGAAGGAGGAGTAGAACTCCACGTAGAGCTCGTGGTAGATTTGCTCGTCCATCGTCACCAGCTGGCGCTACTAGGGATGACAAACGACCCCGGACATCGCAGCTCGGCACCTGAACAGGTTGAACATGTTCAGTTCCAGCCGCCAATGTGGCCCAATCGGGTTGTCGGTCTAGTAGGCAAACTTGTCGCCAAACGGTGCATGATGCACCAAGTAGTTGATGTACTCGTGCTCCAAGTTAAGCATCATGCAAAATCGACAAACATACACCATACGTGGAAACAATCATCAATCACAACTAATATTTCCACTACAGATTGCAACATTTAAGGTAAAGCACATCGTGGCACGATTGCGAGTATTTCATGGTTCATCTACACAAAAAATTGAACCCCAACCCATGCCACGGTGGCTACCATCCACCACACAATCATAAAAACTTCACATTCATTCACAAATTAGCACTTGGTGGGCAAATTCTACAAATAAAAGCAATTCGATTCAAACACACCCAACAAGGCTCAACTTGGCTCATGCAACATCATTTCACCATTCAATCAACCTGATTCCTCGCCCTAATTCTAGATTCAACATTCAAGGCACTAAAAATTATTCTCATTTCACTACCTAATCTGATTCTCCCAAAATAAATAAGGAAGAGATGAAAAACCAACCTGGAGACTCAAATGGGACGTAGGAGGAAGTGAGGTGCGGGCGAGGAAGGCAAAAAATGGCTGAAAAACATACCGTAGAGTGGTTGTTGGAGCTTCATCGGAAGCTCGTCGGAGACTCACCACCGACGAGTTTTCCGGAAGAAACTTGCCCCAAATCTCCCCAAAATCTCAGCACAGACCAGTTTTGATGAGGGGAGAATGGGTATGCGGTTGGTTTTAGGTTTTGCTCGCCGGAAATGGGTGAAATTTTGAAAAACCATCGGATTTGTGCGGTTTTCCGGCAAGATTTGGGTCGTGAAGTGAAGAGTTGCCGTTCACGCCCCTTTTATAGGCGAAGCACGGAGTTCACGGACGCGTTGGCCTGTTCACATTCTTAGAGACCGTGAACACTCAAATTCTTCCGTGAGCTGGGGTTGGTCGACAGGTGCTGCACATGCAGAAGTGCCTTGTTCACGGACGCATTTGCCTGTTCACGGTCTTGTAAGACAGTGAACACTGCAATCTGCCAGTGAACTCAAGTGAAAACAGGGCACTTCTAAAACAAATTTGACTCGACCTATTCCATCGTGCCTCCTAATGACCACAACACAACCTTAAAACGCAAAACCACAAAACTTGGCACGGGGATACCACTCGACCACTTGAACTTTTCACTTAACACAAAATCGAAAATAAGGAAAAGAAAACAAACCTCCATTAGGTTGCCTCCCAACAAGCGCTAAGTTATCGTCATTAGCTTGACGGTTGAGGATCAATCACGTCTTGGAGCGTGATGCCACCGAGAGTGGATCCACCACGCTCTTGGGGCGAGGCAAGTAGCCTCCCAACTTACGCTCCATAAGGTGGCCTTCTTGGCCGACGACCTTAGCTTTGCCCTTCTCCTTCCTTCGGGCCAAAGCTTGCTTCATATTTTCCCTCCAAGCTTTCTTCTTCCTTTCCTTGGTCTTAGTACCCTCTTTGACTTCCTGCTCAACATCACCACAAGTAATACAAGTAATAGTGGGGTTCGCCTTGAAAGGCTCTCCTCCACTCACATTCAAATCATCTGATACCAATTCCTTCACATCCTCACTTCTAACCTTAGGTTCAATTTCAAGAGTGATCCTCTCCTCACCATCCCTCAGAATTAAGGTCCCCTCATTAACATCAATCAATGCCTTGGCGGTGGCAAGGAAGGGACGACCTAGTATGAGTGTCAAGTCCGAGTCTTCACTTATATCGAGGATCACAAAATCATTCGGATAGCAAAACTTGCCTACTCGCACTAACATGTCCTTCATGTTGCCCCTAGGATTAATGACCGAACGGTCGGCTAAAGTGATGCTAAACTTAGTGGTCTTGAGTTCACCTACTTCTAACTTTTTGAAAATCTTATAGGGCATCACATTAACACTAGCTCCTAAATCCTCCAAGGCATTTCCTATGTGATAGTTGCCAATACTAAGAGGGATAGTAAAGCTACCTGGGTCAGACCGCTTTTTGGGCAAGCGGTTGAGGAGAAAATTCGAGCACTCCTCGCCAAGAGTCGCGTTGGCGAGGTCTTCAAACTTCGGTTTCTTGGTGAGGAATCCTTTGAGGTACTTTGCATATCTTGGCATGTGAGCCATGGCTTCAAGGAAAGGAATATTGAGGTGGAGGTTTCAGAGAATTTCCATGAAACCTCCACATTCCTTTTCCAACCTCTCCTTATACATCCTTGTGGGGAAAAAGGGGGGCGCCTTGTACTTAATCATCGGAGATGGCGGCGGCGAAGCCTTCCTTGCCATTTCTTTCTCTCCCCTCGAGGGCTCTTCATCTCCATCCTTGGGGTTGGAATCTTCCTTCTCAATCACTTCTTTAGAGACAACTCTCGGAGTCACCTTCCCACTTCTCAATTGAATTGCATGCACCCTGGAATGATCCTTGTGGTTTTCCACGGTTTGAGAGGGTAGAGCTCCCTTTGGTCTCTCGGGGAGGATCCCGGCAAGATTGCCGATTTACACCTCCAAACTTTGAAGGCTCGCTTGATGTCTTCGGAGTCCCGCCTCAACCGAGGTAAACTTGGTAGTTGCCACATCCATAAATTGCTCAATCTTCTCGAACTTTTGAGCACTCGTGCTCACAAAGGTGTTCACTAGGTCTTCAAGTTTGGATAACTTGTTGGGTTGGTATTGAAACCCTTGACAACCTTGTGCTTGGTATGGTTGTTGGAAGCTCGAGTTTTGGAATTGATGCCTTTGTTGGATGAAGGTTGGCCGAGGTTGATAATTTACCGTGGGGCCTTGAAACCCCAGGGGTCGCGGATTAGTCTGGGACGACTAAGAAAAATTAGGATGATTTCTCCTTCCAGGATTATAAGTATTGATATACGGGTTATTACCCCTAGCGTTGTCCACGAAATTGACTTGTGCCTCCGGAGTGTTTGCCTCCTTCATTGCTTGGCACTCCGCCATCTCATGGCTAGTGCTTGAACACCAATCACAAGACATCACCGCTCTCTTCCCTTGCTTATCGTCTTCAAGAATTACCTCGATCAACTTGTCAAGCTTCGCTTCAAGTGGAGCACTTGCTCCCACACTTCTCACTCCTCTTTCATTGCTTCTCTTCCCACTTCTCGTCAAGCCCCAATCGTATCTCGTATCCTTTGAGAGCCATGTCTTCGAGCAAATCGGTCACTTGAGGTGGGGTCATATTCATCAATCTCCCTTGGCAAAGGGAGTCAAAGAGAATCTTGTCTTCATGTATAAGTCCACCGTAGAAAGTTTCAATCCGAAATTGCTCATCGAATCCATGGTGATAATCGGAGAATCTTTCCCAAGCATCTCTCAAGGTCTCATCTTCATCTTGCTCAAAATGGGTGATCTTCTTTCTCCACTTGACCATCTTCGAAGGCGAGCAATAGCGGGTCATAAATTTGTTGAGAAGATCATCCCACGAGGTGACTGAACGAGGTGGTCAATTTTTGAGCCATCGGAGTGCCTTCTCCGAAAGTGAGTAGGGGAAAAGCCTTAGTTGCAAAGCCTCCCCCGACACGCCATTGATCTTCAAACTCCCCGCGAGTTCAAGAAATCTTTGCACATGCTCCCTCGATGACTCGCTTATGTGCCCGTGGAAAAAAGCATTGTTCTGCATCATAGTCACTAGAGGCGACTTGATCTCGAAATTGTTGGCCGCCACGGGCGGGTGCAAGATCGGTGATTGTATGTCCGCCGTCCGTGAGGCCATATAGTATCCCATTGTCCTTGGGACTTCCTCTTCTGCCGCGTCATTTTGGATGTGAACTTGGGAGGCTCCCCCTTCTTGTTGGCTCTTCCCCATTTCGACTCCAATATCACGTTCACCTTCAACTCCTTCCACTTCTCCACTAACACCGGGACCAAATTGTTTTCCCCTTTCTTCACTTCTCCTACTTGCTTCCGCTAACTCCCTCTCCCGTACTAGGAGTCGGAGAGTTCAGTTGATGTTCTCGTCCCCCGGTATTAAAGGCGTTGGATTGTTGCGGGTCATACACCTTACTACACACACTTAGAGAACAACACCAAGTCTAGCACAAGCAAACCACTAACACTTTCAAAACTAGAAATTAACAGCTAGATTAACACCAAACAACTTATTCAAGATAACGGACTAAAGCTCCCCGCCAATGGCGCCAAAAACTAGACTCGTCCCGAATATCATAATAATATCTCACCTAAGGCCCAAGTATAAACCTTAGTAGGATGCAATATAGGGCAAGTATGTTTAAATATCAACCTGGGTTAGTCCATGTACCGCTACTTCAATTGTTTGAAACATTATCTAGCGGATTGGTTTTGGTTGAAAAGTATGAGGATTAAAGTAAAGCAAAGCAAAAGTAAATGGTTTTGAAAGCTCTATAAGAGAAGGATCACTCGGGTGTCGCTTCCTCCGAACTACTACCATGGCACGTGGAATCGAATGGACCGTTATAGCGAGACAACCGCGAACCGCTAGGAAATGCAACTATGGTCGAAGACCATACTCTCGATTTCCAAACCAAGGGATACATTATAGGCTACTCAAAGGAAATCGAGGGTTGACTTACTCTCTCACTCAACCCAATGGTTGGACGGCTTAATTGCGCTTAACCTCGTAGTTTAAATCAAGATAGAGGTTTGTCCTACATTAACCTAGGCAGGCAGCTTGAAAAGCCCAAGGAATCCCAACTCAATTGACCCTCCTTTGAAAGGGGATTTTCCCTCTAGCCTAGGTTAGAATGGCTAATTTGGATTGTCAAGCACAAACATGCAAAATTATAATGAAAAATACATCATTCATTAAATTAAACAACATCCATAAAAAATCATTCAATCCACACAACCACTACATGGCAAATAGTTAGGGTTTCACAACACCCAAGTGAAAAAGCAATCTACTCCATGTTAGAAAGGGGAAGAACACAAGAGAAAGAAATTTAAACCATCATGGTGATGCCTCCAATCTCTTTTGAGCTTGTGTTGATCTTCTCTTGGGGAGATTCTTCCCAATCCACCACTTGGAGCAAACCCTAGCCTTCTTTCTTCATTGGTTCGTTCTTTCTCTCTCTAAAATTTGTAGAAGAAGACACTTTCTCACACTTGGGCTCTCCCTTCTCTCGTTCTTTCAGCTCACATTTTATACAGGGATCGAGCTCAGTTCATGGTTCTAGTTCACGGTCGTGAACTCCTCCACGCGTCCATGAACTAAGCGTGTTGCGTCAAAACGCACCGCTTCACTTGCTTGGGTTCACGGGTAACAGCTCCAGTTCACAGTCTTAGTGACCGTGAATTCACTCAACGTCAGCAACCTCCGAAAACGCCCAGGACACCTTGCGGTTCACGGTCTATGCTTCCAATTCACGGTCTTACAAGACCGTGAACTCCCATGTAAAACCGTGAATGATGCCTGAAACACCCTCTTTGCCCGATCTTTGCTCCGTTTCTTCCAACATTCGACTCCGGGGCTGGTTTCACCTGTTAGATCCTCAAACACGCTAAAACACAAGAAACCTAGCGTAAAACCACCCTTTTAGGAGTACAAATGCCACAAAATCCCAAGGAAAACTGGGATAAAAGGCGTACAATTAGGCCTGAATCAGCAACCATGCAAGATACTAAGTATATAGCAAGGCGAGGATTAGGAGGGAACTTATGTTGGCTGGTTAGCCAATTCCTCATTAGCAAGAATGCACTTGATAGAGGGTCCTAATAGTATGGTAGGAGGAGGATGGGGATACCTGCAAATGTATATCGGGCAAACGTTTTGGTGAAGAGTCAGGGTTTTATATCACCTATCCCTTATGTTATGCAAAAGCTGTACTGAATGTAGTGGAACATTATGAAAGATTCAGTCCCCTAGGTGGGAAAAGTGCATAGGATATATTAGGTCTTGCGCCAGCTCAAGCGGGTAGGCTAGGGACGGCTCTCTACGAGGTTTATAACGAAGACAATCGAAAGAAGAAAGATCAAGCTCAAGCAAGAGCCGTCAATGAAACTCTAAACACCATTGTTCCATTTCAAAACCTCTGGTACACGAAGTCTGCTTTTGACCATTTTGTCATGGAAAAGTTGGATGATGTTGTCAATCCAGGGGGTAGAGCAAGGGGATTAAAAGCTCCGAGATTTTCTAAACCGATAGTGATAACACCTTGTTCATTCATTCAACTCACAAGAAACCAAACAGCGGTTTCGCCTTGGTCGAATCAAAGTGAAGAACTTAAAGACAAAATATTACCGCCCGTTGCTTGGTAGTTTCTTCTTCCGCTCCTTTGTTCTGTGGCAATCATCGACAAAACGCGTCATGCTACTGCTAATCCCCCTGAAATAAGTGCATAGGTGGTTACTGGATCCATTTAGTTATCCTCCCGCCTTAAAATGGGAAATAAATGCGGTAATAATGCCAGAGCTTGGAGTAGTTTGACGAAAGCAAAGGCTATCATCCGTGGTAAAATCTCCAGCTATGGGAATATAAAACTCCCCTGTTTTCGCTTTACCTTTTAAATCTTTGACAAATCGCATCGTTTCAAAAGAAGTTCCTACTTCTAAATTACTGGTGTTGATGACACGAACACTCGCATCATGCACTCGCCTCTTCTTGCCACTCAAGCCGTTAAAAGCCTCCCCTGTATCAATGCGAGGAAGCTCAGCGTATGAGGTATAGCTATAACCGATATGGTCTCCATCCTCTAAAGCATCTCCTTTAGCGTAAGGAGACACCTTACCATCAACGGAAACCAACACCATTTGGCTCTTGGTTTGTTTGCGGCTATCTCACTTCACTATGACAGGGCCCTAGATGGGTCTTTGTATCCAGAATCGCGCAGCAACGAATTGAGATTAACTCAATTCTCAAACTCAAGTAAACAGGGGGTTGATTCGATGGTTAGGGATGGTTGATCTCATGCATTTCCACACAAAGGAGAAAGGCTCGAAATAGATAAAATGATGTTTGGCCACGATCAAGGTGTTGATTGATCGATACAAGCTCTCAAGCAACCTAGAACTCATCTAACTCACTCCTCTCAACTCACATAGCAAAGCTAGATGGATCAAACTTGGGTTTGTATTCAATTGAACATAATCTAACGATTACAACGTAACTGAAAGGTTTAAAAAGACCTTGGCTAGCTAAACAACTAATACGAAAGACCAAAACATAAACAGACTCGAAATTCTAACTCGAACATAACAAGGTTAAAAGAAATCCTAATCCTCAAAGGAAAAGGATTGCTGACTCTGCAAGATAGTTTCAGCCAGTCTTCGTACAATCTTGCAATCTTTCGTTCGAAGGCTTCAAGGTAGGGTTTCGATCAACCAATCCCATGTCTCTGTAGTAAATGATACATACATTTTCATGCGGTGTAACCCTCAGTACTCGAATCACAGCCATCTTCCTCGAATAAGCCTTCAAAGTGAGCTTCCCGAACTGCCTTCCATACTTGGCCAAAATCTGGCAGTACTCCGGTTTTGGGGTAGCAACTTTGAGACCTTGGAAAACAACCTTAATGACTTCTCCTTGATCCAAAAACCATGCCATCTTAAAGAGGGAAACTTTATCTTCAAAACAAACTCCCAACTCCAATTTCTAGTGAGCCAAATGTGTGAACCAAGCTCACCAAGTGGGCTACCTAAAATAGTTAAAACACTTAGACAAAATCAGGATCTTTGTTAGTGATTGAGATTGCTTCTCGATCAAGCAATTATGACTTATAGATTGATCCAATTTGGATTATATCATGCTATCGTGCTACCCTCGTCGGATTGTAATAATTTAAAGTACTCTTAGTTGTAGATAACTCTCCCCATCCGCAAGACTGGCTTCTATGGTGCAGAGGCGTTTGCTAATATCACGGCTTACTTGGTTCCTTTGATCGTCGGCTACCGGTACCGAGCAGTATAAGACTTTGCTTCATCCATAAGGACACCCCGCTTTGATGAAACTTCACTCACAGAAGATTTAGGGTAGCCAGCAAGAAAAAGCGAGACGCGTGATAAGGAAAATCTGGCCTTGTTGTAGAGTATATAGGCTTCGTTAATAAGTTCCCGAGCTTTAGATACTCTTGTATCAAAATTGAAAGATTTTGCCCACTCTTCCTCTTCTTTACCCGAGATATCGTGTTCATCATTAAAATGTTTATTCGCTAAAGATATCGTATTCTTAGAATCCAGAAAGCGGGATATAACGGCGCTCGTGTTGCCCTCAACATTGGGCAAGGTGCTATACTGTGATCTAAACAGCCCACCTGCACACATAGGTGTCAATCGGGCGGGTTCGGGCTGGGTTCAATCGGGTTCGGGTTCAAACGGGTTGCGAGTTAGTCGGGTTGCGAGTTCGGGTTCAGGTTCAAACGGGTTGCGGGTTAGTCGGGTTGCGGATTCATCGGGTTCGGGTTCAATTGGGTTGCGGGCAAATCGGGTTGCGGGTTCATCGGGTTTTGGGTCGGCCGGGTTGCGGGCGGGTCGGGTTTCGGGTTGTTCGGGCCAGCGCATCAAGTAACTTAACTCATTACTCATTACCAACGTACACATTTTATTACACTAATTTAAAATATTTTCTCAACTTTTTAACCAATTTATTTCTACCTCGTATATATATACTTTATTTTTTTGAAAAAAAAACTAGTCAAAATTTTAAATCAATTTGTATGACTTGCAAACTTGTTATGTAATTAATCATAATTGGTAAAGTATTATAGCTAATAGTAATGGTGATATCAATATTTGCAACCAAAAGACACCGTTAATTGTTTATTTGATATTTTAGTATTAATTCAGTAGTAATTGAATTAAAGTATCTCGTTTAGTATAACCATGCAAATCTGATATTTGGCGTGTGGTAATTGGCAAAAGCATAGTGATAAAAGGAGTTATTTCAAAATAACTCATTGCCCAAATAACTTCAGTAAACTGTTGCCAAACGAGTTATTTGTAAAATTGTTCGAATTATCCTAAAAATCGAATTATCCTAAAAATTATTGTGACTTCAATTATAACTTACTCAATAGCATATATCCTGTACACTTAGCCTTACCCTCAATCAACAATATTAAGTTAGTATATGTTGTTGATTGTATACCCTAAACCATCAATACATTATACACTAACCACATAACCTATACCCTAACCATATGTCATTGAGTTGTGATTTTGCTAGTATAGTTAATTTAAAAGTGAAATTCATACTTTGATTTTCAAAACATAGATAAAAAGTGATATTTGCTAATTGTTATACCCTGACCATATATCCTATACTTTACACCACATACCTTGTACACTAACCACGTACCATAAACATAAATTAAAACGGGATCTCCTGCCGTTAAAGACTTCAAATGACTTCAAGTGAACATATGTTAATAAAAAACTTAGAACCGTCAAAACCATCAATATCTTATACCCTAACCATATACACCCTAAACCATATGTACCTTATACCTTATACCCTAACCATATACTTTATATCCTAAACAACGAACCGTCAAAGATTACTTATCAAGTTTAGTATAAATTGTTGTAACTAATGGTTCATTCATTTATTAGCCCATAAATAATTACATACATATATACATATTAGCCTTCAAAGCATATAAGAATAATTTTAACTAGTCATGCCCTCCATATAAAAGTTAAAGATTCATATTTCAAAAGCTAAAATTATGAAAAACCAAAAAATTGAAAACACCAAATTTGTTTCCTTCTTTCTTTTCACAAAAATACTAAAATTTCCCTCCTTCTTTCTCCTTCCATACATTAGAAAAACTCAATTTTTCCTCTTCTTTCTCTTCCATAAAATTGAAAGAACCAAATTACCCTCTTCTTTCCTTCTACAAAAAGTTGAAAAATCAAAAGTTTCCCTCCTTATTTTTCTTTCATAATCAAAAGAATCAAACTTTCCCACTTCTTTTTCTTCCCACATATCAAAACCACTAAAATTCCCACTAGTTTCTTTTCTAAAAAAATTCAAAGTACCAAATTTCCCTCTTTTTTCTCTTCCCAAAAACTTGAATACACCAAAATTTCCCTCTTCTTTTAAAAACATCAAATTACGAAATATATTACTTTACTTTATTTATATTTAATTGATAATTTTATTGAATAGTTAAATTAACCAAAATTTTAATTTATATATTATATTAATATTGTCATGATCTCAAGTGACCTTCATGTTTCAATTTTGGTAATTTTCTTAAAATACGTAATATCAAGTGAGTTTCATATTTTTTAAATTTCCTATACGAAATGAAAAAATAATTTTACTTAAGTTTAGAATGAAAAACTTTATTTTGAAAAACTATGTATTGTATATTTTTATAATTATCAAGTGGGTTAGATGAAATTCGGGTTGAGTCGGTCGGGTTACGGGTTAGTCGGGTTCGGGTTAGTCGGGTTCGGGTTAATCGGGTTGCGGGTCAGTCGGGTTCGGGTTAATCGGGTTGCGGGTCATTCGGGTTGCGGGTTAGTTTGGTTGCGGGTCAATTAGGTTGCGGGTCGGGCTGGTTACGGGTTGTTGACTTTTAGTCAATTCGGGTTGCGGTAGGGTTGCGGGTCGGGTTGATCGGGCGGGTTAATCGGGTCGGGCTATGTTTTGACACCTATACCTGCACGAGCTCTCAAAAATACGCATTTTCCACTTATATGAATCATCAAAAAGTTTGTTTTTGCGACATTCTCGGGCTTTATTGTTAAAGTTCGGCACATCTTTGAGCTCTTCTTTGGCTGGCGAGTTCTATAGTTCTCTCTACCTGATCAACGCTTACTTGTTTCACTTCTGCTAGTTTACTGGCAATGTTGCCCTTGATCTTAACCAAATCTGGGGATGGGTAAAGAGAGATTACCTTTTCGGTAGCATCCAAGCTTGAGCGGAGTTTATCCTCCAATTTACTCGTTCTATCAACAAGATCCTTATTTTAATAAAATATCTCGATGGCTGTGATATCGACTATCTCGTTATGTGCATGAACAAGATAAAATATGATCTTATTATACAGCGTAGCAATATCTGGATCAGAGGAGGTAATAAAAATACTAGGTATTGATTGCAGCGACGCATAAGCTTTTACCGCCTTTGACATCACACCCAGCATCTCTTCTAATGTGAGATATTTTTTCTTTGCTTTTTCAATTTGAATCTTGGTTTCTTGCAAGACCTGTTCTGCTTCTTGCAGTATCTTTTTTTGCTTCTTGCAATATCATTTTCGGAACAAAACACAATTAAATATCTACCCCGAAACTTTTCCTGTAATTTCTAGGTTATGAGTGCTACACCGTTCCGCAAAAAGCAGTAAACACAGCAAGTAACTCCCTATAATCGAGGTTTTGAAGGTTTCATCGATAATCTCCTAGGGATTGAGTGATTGAATGAGCGAATTCACTACACTTTATCCACGAAAACCTTTGCTTATTCAACCCCATAAACCATAAAAAAAATCCCTTTCTTCATAACTATTGTCCCTGTGGGACTAGATACTATAACAACACTCATTTTGTTGTTATTGTAACAACACTTGTCTCCAACCAATAGGAAGCTAGGGTTGTGATGACTTTTTATTAGTTGAGTTGACCTAGTGTAAAATCAAAGCAAGGGTATAATTTTCATTATAAAAAAATAAAAAATAATAAAAAATATTTTTAATTTTCTGCCCAAAATTTTGGTCGCCGGTCACCGGAATATGTTTTTTGTCGCCGGAATATGCTATTTTGTCATCGGAATATGCTCACCGTGGTCGGAATATGCTTACCGGCGTCAGAATCTAGTCATCGGGGCCGGAATATGCCAATCGGCGTCGGAATTGGCTCACTGACGGTCATCGGAGTTTGGTCAACGGTCAACGACCACCGGATGTTATGGTCTTCATTATGAGATTTATAGTTTGGTTTCTCACATTTTTGTATGCCTTTTGTGGTTTGCTTTATCGCGTTTGTGGTTTGCATTGAAAAGTTTTTGGTTTGCTTTATCGTGTTTGTGGTTTGCATTGAGAAGTTTCTGGTTTGTTTTCAAAAAATTTGTGTTTTGCATTGAGGGGTTTGTGGTTTGTTTTAGGAGATTTGTGGTATGCATTAGGAGGTTTCTGGTTTGTTTTTGTGGTTTGCTTTAACGTGTTTGTGGTTTGCATTATGAGGTTTTTGGTGTGTTTTTGAAAATTCTGGGGTATGCTTTGTGAGGTTTCTGGTTTGTTTTAATATGTTTGTGGTCTGCATTGGGGCGTTTATGGTTTGCTTTTTTGTGGTTTGATTTACTGTGTTTGTGGTTTGCATTAGGAGATTTCTGGTGTGTTTTCGCAAATGTTGTGGTTTGCTTTGTGAGGTTTGTGGTTTGTTTTAGGAGATTTGTGGTATGCATTAGAAGGTTTCTAGTTTGCATTAAGAAGTTTTTGGTGTGTTTTCGAAACTTTTGTGGTTTGCTTTGTGGGGTTTCTGGTTTGTTTTAATATATTTGTGGTTTGCTTTGCGAGTTTTCTGATTTCCTTTTTTGTGGTTTGCTTTACGGTTTGTGGTTTGCATTAGGAGGTTTCTGGTGTGCTTTCTCAAATGTTGTGGTTTGCTTTGTTAGGTTTGTGGTTTATTTTAGGGAATTTGTGGTATGCATTATGAGGTTTTTGGTCAGCTTTCATCAATGAACTTAACATTGTAATCTTTCAACAAACGAACCATATCTTAGCACAGTTGTGAAGTAGCGCCTAGATGGCCCCTAAAGGTTCGGGATTTCTTTAATTCTATGCTTTGTTAACATATTTGTTTTACATTGTTTTGCCAATGAACAATATGTATGGTGATGCTGCGAGGCCAACTTTTCTTAGACTTCCGAAAGATTGGAAACAAAAACAGAATGATGCCTACATCCTTATGAAACATATCTTTACTACCGAGTCTTGTCATGTTTTTGGTGTGGGATGGAAATTGTCATAAAGATCCTGTTCTATCAGAACTTGGAATCTATGGTGCTTATCTGGGAATGCTTAAGTAGATGCATGTGTTTTCCCATATTTGGAGAGAATGTTAGTCTGAAGTCAAAATACTTGCACTATGTCACCATTTAGATATCATTTACACATTACAATCCAGAAAGAGGATGCAGGCTTCTTTAGCTACAATTATAAGCTCAATCAAGGACATATAGATGTTAGAGAGCAGAAATACCTTGATTATGTTCTATGTCTTCTCCTTTTTCTTTGAAGTATCAAGGAAAGCCTCCATCAATTCATCGCAATCAATAAAACGGTCAACAGATGCCAAGTGACTAGACAATGCCTTTTACTGAAGCCCTTAACATTCACTCAAAACTTGACATCACAGGACTCTAGATATGGTTAAAGCACAGCAATGTAGAAACAAAAGCAGAATGCATTACCTGCATATACCGCTAATACCGGACAGCGGTACTTGTGTAATCAACTGCTCGTCTTTGTGTAAGCTTCCTCATTCTTTTTCCACCAAAGTTATCACCGTGAACTACACAAGCACCGAGATTGAATAATGTGAGCCACTCGCACAAGCTACACAATTTTAAACTGACAGGTATTAGACGGAAAGCCAGCAGGTACCGAGTCCTTCTTCATCCTTTTTCAGCTTGTAAGCCTCCATCTTAATCAAGTATTTCTCCTTGTTCTTCTTTGCCATCTGCACAAAGACCAGAAGGCTGTTAGACAACCTGCAATGCTACTAACACTGTACAAGGACTGGTTTGGATGGGTCTCTAGTCATGAACAGACCTCTTCATAAGGAGCTTTCTTCTTCTCCGTCAGGTTTTTCCATTCTTCACCAGTGATCTTTGCAACTTGCCAATCAAACCCAACTCCAGCCATGAGAACAGATAATAAATGTAAGGTAAGCCCGCATTCTCTGACCTCCATGATGGAAACTTCGTCACCAGATTTCAGAGATCCATCATCACTTTTCATTTCCCGGCGGGAAGGCCGTTGCTGGAGATCGGGTTTGCGAGGCGCCGCCGTGACGAGATCTACAACTGAGGACGCCATCGATGGGGGGAGAAATGGCTTGGGAGAGGCGCAGCGGCAGTGTGGAGAAGGTGAGTTTCGCTGAAACTCACGAGGAAGAAGACGACATTCCATCAGCGAGATTGGTGGTGGAGACAAAAACATTCTTATTGCGACGCCTGCGATGGTTGATTCGCCATGGATGAGGATTCTTCATCTCCGGCCTCGGAGGCCGCGATTTGAGTGACGACGGAGTTGAAACACCGATGAGGGTTTCGATTTTTTAGGGAAAGCTGGCAGGGATCCAACGAGAGTGTGAAGGGGACGGGTGGGTAGGCTAAATATAATTTAATTATTATTTTATTAGATTTTAGATAAATTTACCCTTATACCCTTAATGAATAATGTTGTTAGTATAACAACACTAAGGGTGTTGTTATACTATCCACACCCTGTCCCTCTAATAATTCCCTATCTTTTTCAAGGTTAAAAGCTGGAGCTGTCGGAGAAGCTGGTGTTTGCCGCTTCAGCAGAGGTTGATCTCAGCATCAGTGACAACAACCGTAGACTCTCCAAGGTCGGCCTAGCATTGTCCTTTCTGCCATGGAACAGAGGGCTCATTTGGGTTCCAGTGTACATATGGAAAGTATCACCTCTGCATAATCAGTAAGGATAGCTGTCCAAATGACTAGTTTCATTATTGTTTCATAGTACCTTTGTCTCCGGTTGATCCTGCGAACAGGTCAATTTCGAGAAATTATGCAAGTATGAACGACCACATTGAATAAAATGGAGCTGAACTTTCCTAGGTTGAAAAATTGAACAAGCTGTTCAATGTCATATGCTCTAATTCTTTTATACATGAAAGCTGGGTACCCTTTATTGCCCTAAATTGTAACTACTGTTTCACTTTTTGTCGTTTACTCCAAAAGGGTTTCTGGTTCCTCTTTCAGGTTGCTCCCCACGATGGAGTCGTCGCCGTCTGCCGCACTCCCGCCCCTTCATTGGTCAAATCACCATTCTCCCACCGCCTGATCTCGCTCGATTCATTGCCCATCCGTTCCGTACGTCTACCGCGGACTTGCAAAAAGATCTGCAAGTTCGGGGCCCCCTTCAGTCCTTTCGTCCGCACTCCCGCCCCTTCATTGGTCAAATCACCATTCTCCCACCGCCTGATCTCGCTCGATTCATCGCCCATCCGTTCCGTACGTCTACCGCGGACTTGCAAAAAGATCTGCAAGTTCGGGGCCCCCTTCAGTCCTTTCGTCCTTCGACCATAACAAAAAGTCTTGGGCTCTTTCCCAGGGACCTTGCTTTCCCGCTCAATATACATCTCCGCTTCTGCCCGACACGCTACCATCCATCAATTGTACGAGCACTTCTCTTCTTTCTCTCATCTGCAACCCACTTTGCCACACAACTTCTTTCAACACGCCAACATCCATGGAGGAACCCATATCACAAGTCAACTCCTTTCCCACTACCCAACCCAGTTTAACCATATCTTCCGCTTTCCTTTGTCTGAAACCCCCCAATGTTCCTCGCAAAGTTTCTCCCTCTCTTCTGTGTCTCTCTCTAAACCCAATGAAAGAAAACGGCAGTGACCTCCGGGTTTTCGGTGCCAAGAAATTGGTTCAATTAGCATGGATTCGATAACAACGTTTGAGAGTATGCACACTCAAGCGAGGGGAGTGGACAACCGTGTCACAACTTCCGTTGAAATCAAAGATACATGCAAAGGTTAGTGATGTTCTGTGTCTTTGAAATGGTGGATGGGTACAAGTGATTATTTTTTACAGTTTCTGTTTCTAATTGCTTCTATTTGTTTTCTGAGTTTTGTTTCAACCCACTTGGGTAACAGTTATTCTTAATGCTATTTGTTGCTTCATGGGTTTATATTTGGTTTGCTCTTTGTCTGCTTCGCTGTTCTCCTATTCGGGCTCTAAGTCCGGCTAATACAATCCAACGAAGTTTATGCTTGATGCCTCGCTTTACACTTTCACAAGATGGGTTATGCACTTATGCTATTATCGTTGGCTGCAAATCTAATGATGTTTGACATTTTTATTCCAGTTTCAAACACCAGATGGACTTGGACAAAATACAGAAGTTCTGGTGGAGGGTTGTAGGACGAGCCAAAGAGCATTATGTAATAAGTTTGTCATTGAAAGGTTAAGAATTAACCAATTCCCTCTGTTTTCATGTGTTGTACCAAAAACAAAAGAGTTGTGTTTAGATTACTTTTAAACTTTTTCTATTGAAAATTTGTATTTTTTCCTCTCATTTAAGCTTGCAGGATTCGTTCTTAGGCATATGGTAAGTGTTCTTTCTTCCTTAACGATTGCAGAATTGTATAAGATCATCAGGTTAATGGTAATTAAAATTACCACCATGCTCTTTTACTGTTGGTATCTTCTTTTTGATTTTTGCTTGGTGATGGTGTTGTGTCTTATCTGGTATGAGGCGACTCATACCTTGCTTTGCACAACTCTCATTTCTGTGTAGTTCCTTTCTCTTCTCTTTAATGCTATTCACTATTATTATTATTATTATTATTATTTTGCATGGTTTGATTGCTATATTGAGAATTGCTTTAAATATTCATGGTGAAAGATGACCTTTTACGATGAAGAAAAGGCAATTCCTTATCCAAATTTGCTATGCCATGACCGTCAATAAAAGCTAAGATCAGGCTCTCGATGGAGCTGGAGTGTTCTTGCCCAAATATGGTTTTTGTTATCTCAGTTATATATCGCCATTTCTAAGTTGTGATCATTTGTGGGCATTGAGTTCCTCATAAATGATGATGACAGTTTGTGTCTGCAGATTGTACAAAAAATAAAAAAAAAAGGTTACTAGGAGCTTTATGTTGATTTGTCCTTGAATGGTAACTTTGCACCCAAATGTCTTGCATTGTAAACCTTGCTGCTTATGAAATTTCTCTGATGTTCATGCCAAACTTTTATGTTGTAACAGGTTCTGATGTCCCAACCCTGACACCCTGTCCAATTGATGTGATCTTGGGTGCTTGCTTATTATTTATGGTTGGTTCTTCAAGTGAGAAGGCAAGTGAGAGTATTTATATTATCCAATAACCACTTGCAATAAGGTTTGCATGCTGACTCTTCCAATTAATTCTGTTAGTAAACCCAAAACTGTGGTGGAACAAGGAGGTAAGCACTGTCTTGACTTCTCCTAAGATCTCTCCTTCGTCACGTAAATAACCCAAAACAATGGTTTAACCAGATAAAACCAGCAAGCCTTCTCAAGACATTTCTGGTGCCCGAAAAATGCCCTTTGCAGATGAAGAGCATGTAATTTTTCTCGGCAACTCCAGTAGCGGAGACAAGATGCTTGAGGTTTGGAATGAATTCAGAAACATAGGTAAGTTTTCTTCTTCTATTTGAATGTTCTGGCCTTCTGGGATACTGAATTCTTTTGTTAGTTTTGTTTGATTGGAGTGCTTCATTAAGTGCTTGATTGATTCATATTGGTTATGGACAAAGGAGTGCAACAGTGAGAATAGGAAATGAAGGGACTTGCAAGCTTAGTCTACCATTTTCTGCTACCTATTTCTCAATTTAGTGCATCGATTTCAGTATTGTATGCAAAGATTTCTGGCTCACCTGGAATGGTGTCTCAGTTGCTTTGCATCAATTTTTTAGTTCAGTTTTTTAGTTCAATATTTCAAGTTCATTCATAGCAGTTTGAAATATAACGTGTGAACTTTTTCTGCATGGTACAGGTTCTAGCTCCAAAAGTGCATAGGAAAATGACGCCTGACTCCTGAGGGTGGATTACATGGAACTGACGAAATTGTTTATGGTTTCGCACGAGATAAAAACTACACTTAATGGATTGTGAGAGCAACTTTACACGACTTATTCCAAAATTGCTCAAATTTTGAATTGTAAGAGGTCTTCAGACATTGATCCGAGTGGTTAGGAGAGAAATCGTTCTTTTCTTTTCAATTTGGAGGTTGGTCTCGCCTGTGTAATAAATGCCTTTTGTTGATTGTCAATTTCAGCATTCTTTTGAAGCCATTTTGTCAAACTCATAATCTATTCATGTTACTGTAGTGAATATTAGAATTTTCAAAATCAAGTTTAATGAGAAGCTTTCTGGGAGATGTTATTTTAAGGCTATAATGGAAAGTTCATGTATTGCTTCGGATGATAATTAAGCTCTCCTTTGTTGGAAGATGCCCTTTCATGTGTCATCTAATCAATGTAATATACTCACTGTATCTGCTTCCTTTTCGTTGTTGCGGATATTAAGTTCTCCTTTCAAAAACTCATTTTCTCATACCGTCCCATTGCAAGTCACCTACACAACCTTCTCACTACTTATTACAAGATGATATTGTTGCAACTTAAGTCCCCGCGGCGTAGCCGTGGGTGTTGATTCTAGTAGTACAAAAACCCAAATGGCAGAAAGCAAAGGTGTCCTCTTTCTCGAGTCAACAAGATATACTGCAGGAATTACCAATTATTGTCCATCACAAATCCTAATATCCCATCAAACATAAACCAATTCATAGTCATTCTCAAACCTAGCTTGTAGGTATATGTATGCTATACATGTAAAAAGCAGAAGACCTCATATCTGTTGTGAAAAGAGAGGAAAACCAACATAGCCAACTATTTTCATCCATAACCATCTTGTTCAAAGCAAAGAGAGAACCACAACAACAAATTTCCTTCATGGTGTCAAAGTAGTGTGTCACCAGTACCATGTCCATGTACCAGGTACATACTCAGAGAAGCCAATCACACTGTCCCTTAATCCGTCCACAATTGCCTGCCTTGGGCGAATAACGAACTCTATTGTGTGCCCCTTTTGTGCTTCTTCGACTTCAGCACATGTAAGTCCTTAACCCGATCCAGGAGTTCTTGAGGCACCACCTCTTCACCTCTTCTATCTTTTGCATTCAGCTTAGCAGAATCGACCATATTCTTAAATTTATCTGCAAGGTCCCCTGGTGTTCGAATGGGTTTGAATTTTCTCGTGTCCCTGATCTTTGTCCACCTTAATTAATAGGACGAAATGTTTAGACTAACCAATACAAGTCAGAAGAGGAAATAGAGAAAATATATAAAGAGAGTAGCTAGCACTTACTTTGGGCCGTGCTCCTCGTAGCCGTCAACAAGTTCTTTCATTTCTTCTAACGTGAAGGGCGTCCTGTTTCTCCGAGCTACAGCCTCATCACCAAAGGTCTGCTGACCAGTATCCACTGGTGGGGGAGATGAAAAAGTTGCACACTCTTGAATAAGCTTTCTCTCCCAAGCTTCTAATTCTGTCTTCTGGGCAGAAACCTGAGTCTCCCATACATCCAAAATCTTGGCCCGGTTATCAGTTAGCAACTCCTTCTCTCTGAAAATGAATGTTACGAATGACTGATTAGTTTCGCTTCTAACACTCTTCTCGTACGAAAGAATCCCCCCTTGCACCCGCTTTTTTAAATCATCATACCACCTGAAAAATAAAAACAGTTGCATATTAATAAGTTACCCAATGGTAACTAGCAAACTAATATCGAAAGAATGAAATAGATGAGCTTACCTTCGCATCCAAAGAGCGAAATTCTCAACTGGGAGTGCTGTTTGTGTACTCGTGCGGGTGGACTTACGGGCTGTGTCCGTTGAAACCTGCTCCGAAGAAAGAGTATGGCTATATTATGTAATCCCTCCCAAAACCCTTTAAATCAATCACTGACATAACAAACACAAATTACCTCAACAATGTTGTTCTCAATGGCCAAAGAGGGATCGACAGCAGGATCAGCATTCACAGCGGGAAGCTTCTCAATGATCTTTTTCTTCAAATCCTGTAACTCGGTCTTCAGACCATTAATGTGAGTCTCAAAACTTGCCACATTCTCTCTTAGAAACCTCGATTCCAAATCCCGAGAAACTGCTTGAGTGGACAAAGAGTTTGACATTCTCTCGATTCTTGCTTTAGCAATGAGTAACATCAAGGAGAAGATCCTTTCGTCCATGACACGATTCACATAGTCAACAACACATGGCTGCTTAACATACCTGGGAAATGGAGAAAGCTACATGTTCAGTTACACAGCTAACTAAGAACCTAATATCTGAGGTGGACTTACCTTTCATATAAGGTAATTAATCTGGCAGTTTGAGGAGCGAGTGTTTTGGACTCGGTATGTGAGTTGCCTGCTTTGTCCGTTGTAGTACCCTGATGGCAAAAGAGTTGTCAACTAATGAGTTCTATGTTTAGTTGGAAATTACCTCATCTAACAACATAGGGAAGCATAACAGGACATAGAAACAGGGGACCATGAGTGGAATCTGTTCGCACTAAACTAACATGGTTGGTACTCTATCTAGTCAAAGCAAAAGCATTCAGTCCATCACTCGAAAAGGTTTCTGCCAAGAGAAATAGCTGCAAAACAAGAGACAATGAAAGTTCGAATAAAAATAGAAACTTTGCTGTACATACCTTGCAGATAGGAACAGCTATATGGGCCTTCTCCACTCCACTCTTGTCGTCATACTGCATGTTTGATTGAGGGACGTCTTTATCCTTGCCCTTCTTCAGTTGGCTGTCAGTGTCTTTTTTCGCATGAATAGCTATATCATTTATCTGGCGATGGAAATGATGCTTTGGTACTTCAACTGCTTCTGTATTTGCAGCAACCACAAACCCATGCATAGGAACCGGCCCCACCTTAGCACCATCACCTGATAAGATGGATACCAGTGATAACCATAGCACATTGCAAGGGTTATAATAGGATCCTTAACTGAGGCACTAACACCATACATCACAGACAGCCATAGGAACATCATTAGCAGATGTACACATCAGTCTCAAGTACCTTTAGCTGTTGCTTTTGCAGCCGGCAGAGATTCTTGAAGTGCAAGCCTTCCAGCATCGCTGGCTTTCTCTCTCAAAGGGTTTGACTGTTTAGGCTTCTCATCTTGAATTTTACTTGATGCTCCACTAGGGTTCCCTGCAATTATGCCCCGTTCAATCAGAAACACCGCACTATAACATTAACACCTCTACATCATTTATTCGTTACTCCACATATCAGGGTAAGTACCTCTTCCATAGGGGAAGAGATTATTTCTAGCATATACCAAGAGTCTCTTAAACTCAGTTCCTCAAAGGGTCTAAAGGAGTAAGGCGAAGTCATGACTCGATCGTGTGTAAAGGGTAGAGAAGCACAGAGACGTACAAGGTACAACTGCCGCTATGCGAGCTAACTCGTGAATCAGAAAAACTAACCCATAAACCTCGCTCGCAAGAAAAACTAACCCAGCAACCAGAAATATCCTAAAGCGTCAAGAAACTCAAGAATCAAAAGATATTCTATATGCGACCATCGTTTTAACTGATACTGGCTGTCCTGGGTTGCGTTAGAACAATAGAAATCGGTAGCCCGTAGAGTATTCAACTGGCCTAAACTAATCAGTAAAGTAAGATGTTCTTCATCGGATTCGGCATATTTCATCCCAATCCGGGTAACGAAAAGAAACGCGAAAGTGGAGTAGAAACGCCGAAATTCAAGAAGATCATACCCGAAATATCAGCCGAATGGTGGACATTAGAAACAGTAGTCAATCCAGTTCTTGCCGGCTCGCTGCTTGCAACACCGGCGACGATGGACGAGTCGCGGCGGCGAGGACACGGAGGTACGGGGGAATGGGCCGGAGGAGGAATCGTGACCGAAGAGATGGAAGTGCCAGGAGGCTTAAGGTGGGCGATGGCGGGAAGGGAAGAGGGAACAGTATCGGGAGGGCCGGACTGGGAGCCGTCCGGCGGGGGCGGGGCGTCGGCTGCGGAAGCGGAAGCGGAAGCGAAGACGCCGACCTTGGGGGTGCGCGGAGGATCCATGGGGTGGACTGAGAACTGAAATTGGGGATTTCGGAAACTGGGGTTGTAAGTTGCTGCAGATTTGTGGGATTGTTCGTTTGCTCAAGTGCTTATACTGTGGAAGAAATCAAGAAATGGAGGTAGCAGAGCACTCAGCAGTCACGGCACCGACCAATTTCCCTTCTTTTTTCTCCCGTTTCCGCTCTGAAGATGAGAGGTGGGTTTTCCCGCCCTTCCTACTCCGCTTTTGCGTGTTGCACAAGGTATAGTAAGTTACACTTTAGGTCACTCCTTTTATCACTTATTTCAAGATTCTCACTCAAAACTTTTCCAGTTTTTACTGGTCACTGATTTTAGCCAATTGTTTTATTGTTGGTCACGGCTTATTCTGTTATAGATGATAGTCAAATTAATCAAAAATTGAATTGATTATTTCCACAAACCACCCACACATTGGAGATCCTCACAATGTTATGTTGGTTATTGATCATACATAACACTTTCTCCGATTAAATTCAACGAGTTGTATATCTTTCGTTTTAAGGTAGAATTCAAATCGTTTGCACCGAAAAATCATATTAGTTATGTTCTTCAAAATTTTACCCACTTTGATGTATTTTGAAACAAAAAATATTGAGCTATGTATTATCAGTTTGCACTAAGCTGGTAATGCTTAGTAGTACATAAAATATTTACATAGTGGTATGGAAGTGAGCTAAAAACCTAAGTTACACATTGTACCATGTGGTGCCAGAGTGATAATTTGTGGTACTATTTTTTCTCTGGAAATTTATCTAAAATGAATATATTTTTTGGATCACAATGAGTCTGATCCATCGTGTAAAAAACATTAATTTTGAAATAAAATAAAGAAGATACAAGTTTATTGAAAAAAAGGAAAAAGAAAAATTATTTTGATCTCCCATTAGATTTGGCCCCACTCAACAACGAGAATTTAGATTTAGTTGTGCATGGTTATGCACCCTACTCTAGCCTATCCATTTCTCCTATGAAAGTAATTGCCTCCCGTTGCTAGCTGTGAATACTCCAGGGACGACAAATTTTGGAGAACATTGAGTTTCTTGGAGGAATCGTCTTCGCTACAAACCACAAAGTCAGTTGAATTCACTCTTAAAATATGGGGATAAGGTGTAGCAGTTTATCATTATGAATTGAAGTCGGACTACTAAAATTGTAACACAGGCCAGGTGTAACCTGTTAAAGAGACTACAATATAGTGGCACAAGTAATAAAATGTTGAATTCACGAGTCTCTCGTTGTACTATTACTCTAAGGGTTAAACTAGCTAAGTACAATTTGGGAGCCCATTCAGGTTATGATTCCCCTAGCAACTAACTGTATCAATAATTGATGATTCACTAACTTGATTCCCTCTTCATTAATAATGAGGAAAATCTTTTGACTATACCTTGAATCTCGACTAAAGAAATCAAGGCCCTCTGGTTTAGGGGTGAAACTGGGCCAAACCCAGCCCTGACCCTGCCACTACACAAAAAAAAACCAGCCATGTATGCTCATATATTTGGCCCGACCCTATTTTCCTTTGGCCCTGTTGGGTCGGGCTGGGCTGGGTCGGGTCGAGCCATAGGGTCAGCCCAACTTCTTTTTATACAATATTAGCTCACTTAACTATTTAATATCAAATTAAATTTCAAAAAATTGCAGGTATATACTAAAAAATTTAAATGAGTTCATAACAAAAATAATCTAAATTAAATAAAGAAATTATTTAAACTAATTCAAAAAACAAATGTTTGATTACAAAAATTCCAACTAATTCCAGAAAATTTAAGTTGGTCCAAATTCCTATACAAAAAATCCTAATTAATTCGAAAAACTCAAAATTAATTCCAGAAAATTAAAATTACATCTAAAAAGTCTAAATCACCTTACGATAAATCCAAATCAAATAAAAAATGCAAATTACAGCTAAAAAGTCTAAATTACCTTACGATAAATCCAAATCAAATAAACAAAATGCGAATTACATCTAAAAGGTCAAAATTACCTTACAATAAATCCAAATCAAATAAAAAAATGCAAAGTACGTAAAAAAAAGTACACAATTTCGCAATTCATCAAATACATCGCTCATAATATCAAATATACCATCTTTCAATCATTATCAACCAAATCACTCAAAATAGTACTATCATCCAAGCAAAACTCTTTTAACTCTGCAAAATTAACAAAACCACAAATAAATTAATAATAGTATAAACAAATGATAAAGTGTTAAAACCACATTGTTGATCAAATTAATACATTGTTGATCAAATTAGAGGAAGTTCACTCTCTCCTTTCCTCCTTCCTATCCGTCTCGTGTCTTTTTGCTCCTCGTAGTTTCAACAGAGCTCCCACCTCATGGCAAAATAGGCTCTTTTATCGGGAGTCCGGTTGCATACGAACTACCGTTCTTTTAGTGTCTTTCTTATAATTGTGTTGACCGGCCATGCCCTAGGGGCTTATCTTGGATAATAAGAAAAATTGAAAGAGTACTCAATCGATGCCAATTCTGACCACAAATCAAGGTGGTAGTTACTATGGTCTCATGACGAACAATCAAATGCATGTGGTTGTAGTTGGGTAATTGATCTAATTACAAGGGATGGGTTGTGAAGACAAGCGGTCTCCCGTGGGCATAACCCATCAGCATGACTCACTCGTTCTTCGCAAAAAAAGACCCTAAAATGTTCAAGGTGGGCCCAGTGTAGGACCAATATCAGCTTGGTAATATTATCTCATATGCACATGCAAAATCAAAATACTAAATTCATCCATAATTATAAAATATGCATCATTTAACACCACTAAGCATATCTCTTCATGTTAAGTACATCTCTTCACGTTAAGCATTTAACACCACTAATTGCCGGATGAGTAGGCGTTAGGATTACCTGCACAATTATCAAATACTAATTTGATAGAAACCTGCATTTTTATTATTTAGACATCGTTGGATTGAATTGTCGGTTTATGCTTCTTATTATTATTTCGGAAATTTGAGGGATTAGTTGGGGAAATGGAATAAGCTGGGTAGCATTAGAGAACTATCCGTTTTATATAAATATTATTGTAAGTGGGATTAAGCCACAAAGCATGACTAAACCTAAAGAATAGTTTACCCTAATCCCTCTTCTTCCTTTCCTCCAGCCAAAAACTTCTTCTCCTTTCCCGAGCTGCGGCCGCAGCTTCTCTTCTTTCCCTCTCCTTCACTTCTCGAACTTCTTCTTCCATTTTCTTCCCTCTTCACCACCCGTGATCACCACCTGGTGCTCACGCTCGTCTCACCATTCTCTAGCACTCAATAGACTCCCAATCCGGGTTTCTATCATCTGGTATCAGAGCAGGTTCAACGGAAAGACAATGGCGGTGACGAAATCCCAGACAGTGGCCGAGAAGGCTGCCATGGAGAAGTCATACACCGACGCAGCAGCCCAGAAGCCGGAAGTCGCGGCAAAGAAGGCCGCCGGCCAGGGTACAGCCAAGGAAGCCACTTCGAAGGCTTCGACGCAGAAGGAAGATGAATCTGTGGACCGCGTTACTTTCGTGGACGTGACCGACAAGGAAAAACTCAAGGTGGTGCAGCTGAAGTTCGATTCAGATATGGAAGACTCAAGGAAGGCTATGGACGTGTTGACAAGGACCGTGATCGAGATACAAGAAGGGCAGCGGAAGATGATGGCCTTCCTTGGACTCGACGGTGACCGTGACGGGGTCGTGGCGTCGGGTACGGCGTCACTACCGGTCGCCGCGAAGGGGGACGCTGCCGCCGGGGGAGGAGGCGTCGCGGCGGAAGTGGCAGAGGGCGCGCGCGGCGGAGGGCGGATCGGCGGCGATCATCGTGGGGACCGCGGGCGTGGGGCGCGCCGATCTGGAGCTGGGCGAAACATGTGGCAAGGCCGGGTTGTTGCCTACGGCGACCGCGGAGGAGATTGCTGCTCTTCGCGGTAAGGCCAAGGCTCCGGGTACGACAATGTGGTTCAAAACCCGGGTTTCGAGCTGCTGGGTTTGTAAGCCTATGAAGGAGAGTCTGGGCCTGCAGTGGATCGGCATGGGCTGGGCTGGATGAACAAGGAGTTGCGTCCGGAAGGAGACAGGTTGAGCTTGATGAATCAAACCGAGATGGGAGGTGATTCGACCCGGGGTGTAGCGGGGCGGATCCGAGGCACTGAAGGAGCGCGGTTCGGACCGGACCGGCTGGGATGGAGTGAGGAAGACTGGGTGGCAATTGACTCCAACCGGGGCGGGCAGCCAATGACAGGCACGGGCAGCAGGGCCCTCGCGAACTGGCGGGGCACACAGGACGGTATGGGTGGACGATATCACCCTTACTCGGGTCCGCCAGGTACCGGTCAGTAGCTGAACAAGGACTTCCCAACGGGCCAAGGGCGACTAGGAGAGACAGATCGGTACGAGCAGTACAGAGAGGAGGACGAGTGGAGGTGGAATCGGGAGCGGGACTTTCGAGGCCCTAGGGACTACCGTGGAAGGACTCCTAGGATCGGCAGGTATGGTAGGTACCATTATGATAATGATAATGAGCTTGTGTTCAGAGCTAAACCCCCGACCATTGAGTTCCCGAGATTCAATGGTCAGGAGGATGCAGGTTTGTGGTTGTATTCCGCGGACAGGTGGTTCAAAAATCATCCCACGAAGGAGGAGAGGAAGGCGCACCTGGCGTCTTTCTACCTTGAGGGAGATGTTCTGCACTGGTGCGAGTGGTTGGAGAGGTCCTATGGTGCTAATGGGACATTGATTACTTGGCCAAAGTTCCAGGAGGAGTTAAGGTACCAATTCGGCAAATCATAAGGGTGGCCACCAGAACAGTTGGCCATGTTGAGGCAAACCGGGTCGGTAGCAGAGTACAGAACGGAGTTCCTCAAGTTGGGCAACCAGTGCAAGGGAGTTCCCGAGGAGACACTAGTGGGGCTATGTATGGCCGATTTGAAACCGGAGATCGCTACGGCATTCCAGGTCTTCGAACCCGACTCCATGAGAACTGCTTTTCGCCTTGCAGGTTACAAAGAAGAAGAGCTCACTAGTTGGAGGGGGACCATAGGCCGTTACCAGAAGCCGAGTGGAGGAGGCAGTAGCAGCGTGGCGGGACAAGGTGGAGGCGGCGCGGTGGCGACAACGGCCCGTGCAGGACCGAGAACACCTCCTAAGGGTTTTGTCAGGCTGTCATCGGCGGAGATAGAGTAGAAGAGGAGGGAGGGCAGGTGTTTCAACTACGATGGGCGCTTCACGGTGGGTCACCAGTGTCTGAAGCCAGATCTGATGATGCTCGTGGGACGATGGGAGGATGACGCAGTGGATGGCGGGAACAAAAAGGGCGAGACCATGTGAGCTCGAGCCAACCTTGAGGTCAAGGTTGATTCCAAGGAGGCGGGGTTGATAGAAACCTGCATTTTTGTTATTTAGACATTGTTGGATTGAATTGTCGGTTTATGCTTCTTATTATTATTTCGGAAATTTGAGGGATTAGTTGGGGAAATGGAATAAGTTGGGTAGCATTAGAGAACTATCCGTTTTATATGAATATTATTGTAAGTGGGATTAAGCCACGAAGCATGATTAAACCTAAAGAATAGTTTACCCTAATCCCTCTTCTTCCTTTCCTCCAGCCGAAACCTTCTTCTCCTTTCCCTAGCTGCTGCCACAGCTTCTCTTCTTTCCCTCTCCTTCACTTCTCGAACTTCTTCTTCCATTTTCTTCCCTCTTCACCACCCGTGATCACCACATGGTGCTCACACTAGTCTCACCATTCTCTAGCACTCGATAGACTCCCAATCCGGGTTTCTATCATAATTAGATGAACTCAGAGAGTAGTTAAGGGCCTCATCCACAACCTTGAACATAAATTAGAGACGACAGATCATTGCAGGAAAAAAGTTCAACTAGTAACTGTCAAGATGCGAACAACACAACTAACGAACTCATTTCAAATCGATGGAACTCATAGAAGTTAACATTGATCAGATGTCTCAAACCAAGCAAATTGTTCAGAGCAAAACTCATAACTTCTATCTCACGGCAACAGCAATTGTGCATTCAACCATGTTATATAGAAGTATGCATCATGATAGTCAAAGGACAAATAACAAATATTTAGCACTCCAAAATGACTGATAATATAAACTAAACATAGCAGAAGAACCGGCATTCTAAAATCAGATTGGAAAAATAGGGTAACTTGAAATATAGAGAAATCACCTTGAGAAAGCCAGCTCCATCAAGAGGAATCAGCTGCAATGCTGGAAATAAGGCGGGCATTCCCCGTCGCACTATGAAACGGTATCAACGAATCCAGACTCCCTATAGTCTTCAGCTTCTCCAATACCATAACATGTACATGGTCAGAACACAAAAAATTAATATCAGTAAACATAAAACAAGGAACCCAGCAATTGTTCACAGAGCTGACGTTCCATGGCAAACAATGTACTTGAAAAACAGAACAATAAACGAACCCCGATTAACTCAGGAAAGTTAACGAGCATCCTGCCAACAATCATCCCATCACAGCAACCACAACACAAGAGAAAACATTCATCCGGTTACAATGAAACATAGATAACAGCTCCAAAACGAGCTACGACTTCACTCTAACAAAACCATACCACTCCATCCCAGGAAAAGAATACATTCATGATTCATCTCAACCTCGTCACGAAAGGTTTGAATCGAATCCTGAAAGTAGAATCATTACTAACCATGACATGTCCGCACAATCATACTGAAACCAGCAGCCATAAACAACCTAAGCTGTATAAAAGCAGAGGATTAACTTGAAACCTCAACCTCATAGTGACTTAACTTCCAACCAGAAGACGTATATCTACAGTCATCTCAACAGTCATCTTGAACCAGGATGCACAAAAGCTAAGAAGCATTGTAGTGTGCAGCAAACATTTACAGATGATGTTCTTACTAACTAACAAACAATTGCCCACAAACACAAAAAGCATCATACAAAGAACCATATTGCAGCACAAATCCTGGCAATCAACAATCAAGACCCAGTAAAAGACCACCCCATTTTCAAGGGTTTGGCCTCAAACATTCATCATCTAGTACTCATAAACACCACCACTCACATAAGCGATCACACCATTTAAAGCAAGATCGCCAAAGCAACAAAAACCCCACTGAAGCATAGCAGAAAGCTTGAAATTTGGAAGATACAAAAAAAAGATCGACTTGAAAACACCCCAATCAATCAGCTACTAAAGAAACCAAAAAAAAATCAATTAAATTCAATAATAAGACAATGAAAGCTATTCTGAGTCTCGGACCTGAAGCAATGAATGAAACTCACAGATCCACCACCTAAAGAAGTGAAACTAGCTAGCTAGCTCTCGATTTTCCCTCCTCACCCATCAATCTCACCGTGGAACCAGAGCTTTGCAACCGAGATGATGTTCCTGTGGTTCGTTGTCGACAAGGAATTCGGGCCAGCAATGAGGCGCAGAGCCAGCAGCAGCCAAATGGAGAACGCAAGTTTGCCGATTGATAAGAAAAGCTAGGGTTTGCAGGCTCCCTACAGAGAACAGGAGAAGAGGGAGAAGGCGAGGGAATTCTTTCCGGACGGCAGAGGGAAATTGCGGGAGAAAAAAGGGAACTACTATTTTGGAGAAATCGTCGACAATGGCGTCCGGGGAAAGGGATTCGAAAACTCGTCGGCAGTCGTCATATTGCGAGAAAAGGAGAGATGAGCCGAAATGGGTTGGGTAACTAGGGTGTTAGGGTTAATATGGGTCTGAATGGGTTTTAAGGGTAAAAGTACCCTACCCTCTAGGGTTAGAATGTGACCCGACCCTATTTTGACCCTAAAGACTAATTTACCCTACCCGACCCACAGGGTTGGGCCGGGCCGGGCTAGGCTGACGGGTAGTATGGGCCACAGTTACAGCCCTACTTGAGTCGATTGCTTGGGGAGATTAAGGCGTTCTACCTTATAGTCCCTCTATTGGATGAGGTTATCACTCAATGAATAGCAATGAATTGACTCTTTCTCGTGTTATCAATCTCCTACTTCCAATCCATGGTGCTCTATTGACCTAATCAGATATTCCCTCTCGTAGAGTCAAAGCAGAATCAATAATCTCGTATAAAGTTGAATTGAATCACAAAAAACAATCATAGATTGAATATGAACTCATAATTATCAAGGTAGAATACTCATTCAATCATCCAGTCAAGCAAAACATTGCTAGCATTCCTCAAAACATAAGTGAAAGGAAACTATTCAATAGAGAGTAGAGAGAACACAATAATCATCTCCATATCTTCAATCTTTGTGTCAAGACTTGTTCTTTAAACTCTAATGATAATGCAAACATCCAATATCACTCCAAGATCGGTCTCCTTTTCTTTGGAACGCCCCATGATGTTTCCAACTAAAAACCTAGCTTCCCCTCTTCAAAAGTGAAGAAAAATCATTTATACCTGAGACAGTGCACGAGTCACAGTTGTGACCTATGCAAAACTTGTCTGTTTCATTAGTCAACAAGGGGCAAGTCACGGGCTACTGTCCTGCATGCTTATGTTTAAGCCAAAGAAGTCAGAAAATCATTCATATCAGTCGTAGTAACTTCCCTAGGAAGCCGAAGGTCCTGTAAGAAATAAGTAGGATCAATGCTTGCTGCCGAAGGTCCTGGGAGACTACCAAGCCTCCAATGCTTCCTAAGCATAATAATCCTGATGTTGTTTCGGGTAAGAACTCTGGTAATCCTGTGAGAGGGGCTTGTTAAAAATGTGGAGATCGTTATTTTTATGACCATGTATGTGAACCAAAAAAGCAGTTGAATGCATTAGTAGCTGATGAAGTAGATGTGGTAGCACAATTGGATTGGAGTGCTGATGACACTGATAATGATGAGGAAGTGTCCATTGAGATACTTTCACCTGATCCAGAAGAAGTTCTAATGCAGGCTGTAGGCAGTGGCGGAGTAGCTAGTTCTTTGGTGGTGCAAGGTAAGGTCAAGAAGGCTAAGTTGTTCATTCTGATTGACACGGGTAGCACACATACGTTCTTGAATGAAGCTAAGGCCACTGAGTTGAAATACGAACTGGAAAAAGCAGCACCTCTCCGAGTGAAGTTGGTTGATGGTACAGTGTTGATGAGCACGAAGGTTTGCCATGGGTTTCAATGGGAAATGCAGGGTCATCAGTTATCTTATGATGCTAGAATTCTCAGTTTGGGCACTAATGATATGGTATGGGACTTGACTGGTGATGCTCTAAAACACAACACCTAACAAAGTGCAAGTGTAACCAATGAAAGGGACTGCAGTATAGTGGCTCAAGTGATAAATATCGAATCCACGGGTCTCTAGAGTTACTATTACTCAGCTTCAGTTTATTATTTAGCAAATCAGATTAAGATGAAAGAACTAAAACTACTCTAGCAAACTACAGTTAAAGTTAATCTAATTACAGGTTGGGAACTCACTTAGGTATGATTCCCCCTAGCCACTAGCCAGATTAACGATTGATGATCTCTAACCTGTTTCACTTTCATTCACAATGCGGAGAATCCTTGACTAGACCTTGAGTCTCGACTAAAGGAACAAGGCCCTCTTGAGTCAATTGCCTAGAGGGACGTATCCTTCTCTAGAACAACTGATCAAGGCGTTCTGAACTAGACTCCCTCTATCGAAAGGGGTTCTCAATCGATACAAAGCAGTGAATCAACCCTCGACTAAAGCAATCGATCCACTACTATCAATCTATGGTGCTCTATTGACCTAATCAGGTATTCCCTCTCATAGAATCAAAGCAGAATCAATAATCTCGACTAAAGCAGAATTGAATCATGAAAACATGCATAGATTGAATATGAACTCAAGATTATCCAGTCAGAGTACTCATACAATCATCCAATCAAACAAACATAGCTAGGGTTCCTCAAAACCTAAGTGAAGGGAAGTTACTCCATAGAGAAGAGAGAGACTGCAGTAAGAATCTTCAGATGATCAGTCTTCAAGTCCGGGCTTGTTCCTCGAGCTTCCAAGGCGAAGAAATCCTCCAACTCCACTCCAAGAATGCCCTCAAATCGCCCTCTCTCTCTTTGGTTCGTCCCTGGGGTGTTTGGGATCCAAAACCCAGCTCTCCTCTTCTCCTTTGGCTGAAAATCGGGTTTTAAGCAGAAAATCCCGACTCACACGGGCAGGGTGGCACGGCCGTGTGGCTTACCCAGTTGCCCGTGTGAGTCAAAACGCTGCGTTCCAATTAGTTCGAATTCCAGGCTCTTTGCACGGCCAGAGTGGCACGGCCGTGTGAACTTCCTTTTTGCCCGTGTTTGCTCACGTACAAATTCCACACGGCCAGACTGGCCTCTTGCACGGCCGTGTGGATGTCCTGCTCTGCCCGTGTTTGCTCTCGGCGAAACTCGCACGGCCAGACTACTCCTTCACACGGCCGTGTGATCATCAGGGCAGCCCGTGTGACCTCCTTTGTGACTTGTCTCGCGCCCGATCTTCGCCCAATCGACCCCGAACTCGCTCCTAAACCTTCATTCACTTGCCAGGACCTGAAATATCACAAACAAGCACAACCTAGCGTGAAATCGGTCTAAAACACGAGAAACCACCTCTCAAACGGTGTAAGAACAGGGGTGAAAACATGTGTAACTAACGGTCTATCAAACTCCCCCACACTTAACCGTTTGCTTGTCCCCAAGCAAACCTAACTCAAACCAATGTAGCTCTCCAGACCTCTATAGCAACAAACAACCCAGATCGTAGGTAGAGGACTTCCTAGATCATTTAGCAACTTACGAGGTCAACCGACGCACAAGTCACCTCATAACTTCTTCGGCGAGTCGGCATCATGGCAAACAGTGAACAGAGGACAAATGAATTGTGGATGAAGAGATTCTCAAAAACAAAGGATCATGGACTCACATTTTTTCGAGGTGCTCTATTTTGTTCTTGAAGATGGTTGGAACCCCCTTTTTTCTGTTTTGCTTGTTTTCTGTTATTTTTCTTTTCTTTTCTTTTCAAGGGTCCCAACCTGCTCTTACCGGCCATGCCAGGAGCGGATGTCTCGAGCCTCGTGCGGGGGAAAGACATGTAAGGGGGCTGGAGGTAGTAGGTGGAAATTGGGAACAAATTCCCGTCTCCCCTTACACACTTTCGCCCTATTCGCACGGGAGACGTTTATTTTGAAGCACATTTTCGAGCACCTGTTAAACTCAAAACATGATACAAGAGTCCATGACAGGTAGAGAATCCACAATACCACACAATTCAAGGGTCCTAAGATCACTAATTCACTCAATCAACCAACTCAATATGAAGAAGAAATGAGACTTCTTAAATGCATCAACATCCTCCATAGTGCTACACTACCTCCCTAGGTTGCATATTACTGTAAAGACTGTCAATTCAAAGCATACTGAGCAGGCAATTGCAAGGAAACACGTACTTGGAGCCCTCAAATTTAAAAATTTGGACAGTGGACTAGGCTCCAAGCACACAAATAGATCTAATGCAGTCAAAAGATAAACACCCCCCCCCCCCACACTTAAGATCGACATTGCCCTCAATGGAGAAGAGGGAAGGGATAGGGAAAGATGTTACCGGTATGCACGGACTGCAGGGGACTGGAAACGGGCCAGTCGGGGCAAGCACAGCCAAAGGGGAACAGAAGAGCTCAAACACAGTATGTTAGGTTCAATGGTCAGCCCAATAAAATATCATCCAAACCAAAAGAAAACAAACCAAACCCAAACCGGGTTACAATCCGACTCAAAACACAAGAAAGAAAATCAAACCATGGTGGGGTTGCCTCCCCACAAGCGCTTCTTTCACGTCGTGAGCCGGACGATGGCTCCTAAGTTTCGGTCCATGCTAGAACCTCCTTGAAGTTGAGGTTCTCGTCGATGAGGTGGAGTCTCAAGTCATGAGCATGTGGTGTGGCAGGTGATGAAGGCTCATGTACTTGATGCAGATGAAGTCTCCACCCTCGAGACCTCTTCTTCTCTTCTCTCGTCTCATTGCCCCAAACCAGATATGACAGCATCGATTGGCCACCATCGCGTCCACCAAGAGGGACCGATGTCGAGGTGGCCTTGGTCTGGCAAAGAGACACTGCAAATGGGTCCTTGCTAAGCAGTTCCTCGAAGTTTGGTGGAGATATCACATGTAACTCATGGCTGGTGCAGGCCTCTTCCACCTTAACTCCGTCCTCAGCCTGGACGCCAATTGCTTCTTCAACCTCCCTTCCTTCTTCATGTGGTATCACCCCTGGGAAATGATCAAGAACTTCTCCAGCTTCACTTTCGCCATCCTCCACAACTTCTTTCTGCACCCTTTCTTGCTCTTCTTCTTCTAGCACGGATTGGAGAGCAAGTTGCCAAGCAATTTCTTTCATGAGATCTTCTTGCATCTCCGAACTCATGCCCGCCTCTTCAAAGCGCAGTTTGGGGTGTGGGAAGGTGTGGTCAGCTACGACAGGACACTCCTGATCATGATCATCACGGGAGCTCTCCGTGACAACTTCAGTGTGCTCCACAATGTCCTTGTAGCCTTCTTCTTCCTCCTCCTCTTCTTGTATGGTAGCAGAAGGGTGATCTGGAGCAGGCTGTGCCCAAGATCGCTCAAGATCATCGACGCTCTTCTTAAGGCTCAGGAGGATCTCCTCTGTTTCACGATAGGCCTGGACACAATGATCCATCCTGGAGCATGTTCTATCACAGTCTCGAGCAAACTGCTCCATGAGAAGTCTCAATTCATAGTGTGGATCTGGCTGTGGAGTATAGCATGGCTCTGCAGAATGGCCCGTGAAGGCCGCCATGGGTAACTCCAGCTCCAATGGCCCTTCTGGTTGTGGGAGAAATTCTTCTTGGTAATGAGGTTGTTCTTGATATGCCCAGGGGTCCGGTTGTTCTCCGTAGTAAGGGGGTTGGTACTGGAACCCGAATCCATAGTCTTCTCCGCCTTGATTGCTCCACGGAGTCTCGGGGTAATACCACCCAGATGGTGGTGGATACCCCCAATGATTGGAGAAGCCATTAGGATCCATGATTCAGATCTGCACCAACAAAAACAAAAACACCCAAGTGAAAAGCAAGGGTGGAAAAGAAAAGAAACGAAAAACGCTAAAGTAACAAACTTCTGCCTTTCCTAATACTCTAGAAAGTCCCCGGCAACGGCGCCAAAAACTTGATGCTCTAAAACACAACACCTAACAAAGGCCAAGTGTAACCAATGAAAGGGACTGCAGTATAGTGGCTCAAGTGATAAATATCGAATCCACGGGTCTCTAGAGTTACTATTACTCAGCTTCAGTTTATTATTTAGCAAATCAGATTAAGATGAAAGAACTAAAACTACTCTAGCAAACTACAGTTAAAGTTAATCTAATTACAGGTTGGGAACTCACTTAGGTATGATTCCCCCTAGCCACTAGCCAGATTAACGATTGATGATCTCTAACTTGTTTCACTTTCATTCACAATGCGGAGAATCCTTGACTAGACCTTGAGTCTCGACTAAAGGAACAAGGCCCTCTTGAGTCAATTGCCTAGAGGGACGTATCCTTCTCTAGAACAACTGATCAAGGCGTTCTGAACTAGACTCCCTCTATCGAAAGGGGTTCTCAATCGATACAAAGCAGTGAATCAACCCTCGACTAAAGCAATCGATCCACTACTATCAATCTATGGTGCTCTATTGACCTAATCAGGTATTCCCTCTCATAGAATCAAATCAGAATCAATAATCTCGACTAAAGCAGAATTGAATCATGAAAACATGCATAGATTGAATATGAACTCAAGATTATCCAGTTAGAGTACTCATACAATCATCCAATCAAACAAACATAGCTAGGGTTCCTCAAAACCTAAGTGAAGGGAAGTTACTCCATAGAGAAGAGAGAGACTGCAGTAAGAATCTTCAGATGATCAGTCTTCAAGTCCGGGCTTGTTCCTCGAGCTTCCAAGGCGAAGAAATCCTCCAACTCCACTCCAAGAATGCCCTCAAATCGCCCTCTCTCTCTTTGGTTCGTCCCTTGGGTGTTTGGGATCCAAAACCCAGCTCTCCTCTTCTCCTTTAGCTGAAAATCGGGTTTTAAGCAGAAAATCCCGACTCACACGGTCAGGGTGGCACGGCCGTGTGGCTTACCCATTTGCCCGTGTGAGTCAAAACGCTGCGTTCCAATTAGTTCGAATTCCAGGCTCTTTGCACGGCCAGAGTGGCACGGCCGTGTGAACTTCCTTTTTGCCCGTGTTTGCTCACGCAGAATTCCACACGGCCAGACTGGCCTCTTGCACGGCCGTGTGGATGTCCTGCTCTGCCCGTGTTTGCTCTCGGCGAAACTCGCACGGCCAGACTACTCCTTCACACGGCCATGTGATCATCAGGGCAGCCCGTGTGACCTCCTTTGTGACTTGTCTCGCGCCCGATCTTCGCCCAATCGACCCCGAACTCGCTCCTAAACCTTCATTCACTTGCCAGGACCTGAAATATCACAAACAAGCACAACCTAGCGTGAAATCGGTCTAAAACACGAGAAACCACCTCTCAAACGGTGTAAGAACAGGGGTGAAAACATGTGTAACTAACGGTCTATCAACTGGCTAAAGACTATCAGTCCTGTCAAATTCGATTTTGTTAATCTTCAATTGTTCATTGATTTTATTGGTACGGAGGTGGCATTGCATGGAGTATCAGAGGTGGCCAATTGTAAGTCTATGACAGGTAAGGGAGTTCAAAAGTTCTTGAGGCAAAAGATGACAATGTGAGCAGGACAATTATTTTCTCTAAAAGTAGAGTCTACTGAGAAGAATGTAGTACCTTCTTTTTTGGCACCAGCCTTCCAACAATATGCAGATGTGTTTGGGAAGCCTACTACTTACCCCATGTTCGTCATTGTGATCACCAGATACCTTTGTTGCCAGATTCTAAGTCTGTCAATCTCAGGCCCTACAGATACTCATTACCACAAAAGAAGGAAATGGATAAATTGATGGAAGAAATGATGGCTGCTCACTATCCAACCCAGCAGAAGTCCGTTTGCTTCTCTTGTATTGATGGTTGATAACGATGTAATTGCACATGTTTGCACCCCTAGTTCTTATCCGTTTGAGGGGCATAGTCGTGTGTTGTGGCCTATTTTACGCCGGGTTGTGCTATTTTGTCATGTTTCAGGTCCCAGGTGTCAAAGGGAAGGCTAAGCGCGAGTTTCGGGGCATTCGGAAGTCATTTCGGTGAGCTGGAGCCAAAACACTGGCAGACCCAAGGCATTACACGGCCGTGTACTGCTGGCCGTGCTTTTTATGCCGAGAGCAAATTCAGTTTGGCCAGTTCAGCTGCAAACATGGGCACCGAAGCACGGCCGTGTTCCACCAAAGCACGGCCGTGTTTAACCCACTTGCTGGCCGTGTAATTAAGCCCTGGCCGAGACACGGGCGGAGTCAGGCAAAGCACGGCCGTGCCCTCGACCGTGCTTTGGCCACTGATGCTTTTAAGCAGATTTTCAGCCACAACTCAAGGGGATTCGAGTTTTTGAGAGAGAGATCAGTTCCTAGAGAGAGAAAGTGACGAGCAAGAGTTCCCAAGTGCCCTAGATTGATCTTCAACACCATTGGAGGCCAGCTTGAGCTTGGAGAAGTGCCAATCAACGTCCAGAAGCAGGAATCCATCCTTTGCAGTATGAATTCCGTGTCTGATTCTGCTTTTGCTTTCTTCTCTATGGAGTAGTTCTCCCATTCATCTGGGTATGGAGAACCCTAGATTTGTATGTTAGGCTTTGATTGTATGAACCCAAGTACTGATTCTATGATTTGATTATATTCGATTGAGGTTTGAATGATTGAATGACTTGAATCCTGATCAAATTCCTGTTGTTTCTGCTTTGACCTAGAATGAGAATATCTGCCTAGGTTAATAGAGTATCCTTGATTGAAGGTAGGGAGTTGGTGACTTTAGTCGAGGAACCAACTCACTATTCTGTACCGGATTTACTCCGGTAGTGGAGGTTTTGTTCTTAGGGCCTCAATCTGTCGACTCCGGTGGAGGTTAGTCGCCCGCTAGAGAGTCAGATTGAGAGGGTCTGAAGACCTTTAGTCGAGACTTCAGGCTGTTTAAGAACCTTCCGCAGTATAATCTTCATAGAAACTGAACTTGGTAATTACAATCCGGCTTAACTGCAGTCTAGGGGGAACCATATCCGGGTGACCTCTTTAACCTGAATACAACCAGTTTACTTGCTTTGTTTGTTTGGTAGTTTAGACTTGCACTCCAGTTTTATTGCTAGATAACAAGAACTCACTGAGTAGTCAGCAAATCTAGGACCCGGGTTGATAATTAAACCTAAACCCGCTATACTACGCTTTAGGAAGTGGTTACACTTGGCCAATTCCTGGAGTGACAGTAGAGTCGAGTCAAGTTTTTGGCGCCGTTGCCGGGGACGGCTAGGTTGTTGAAGAAAAGTGATTTCTCTTAATTTAGCCTTTCTTTCTGCTTTGTTTGCTTTGTCCCACTTGTGCCTTCACGGGTTTGCTTGCTTGAGTGTGTGCAGGTAGTGCATGACCCGTAGCCAGTCAGGAGGTTTACTGCCAGCACCTAGATCAGTCAAGGAATTGAGAGGTTTCCTTGGTTAAACAGGATACTATAGGAAGTTTGTCCCAAATTATGGTATCATAGCCAAACCATTAATAGATTTATTGAAGAAAAGTGGGTTTTTTTGGACTGCTCATGCCCAAAGAGCTTTTGAACTACTTAAAACTTCAATGACTCAGGCCCCTATCCTAGCCTTACCAGATTTCAACCAGCCTTTACTCTAGAAACAGATGCAGTGACTTGGGGATTAAGTGGGTTTGTTTGGACTGCTCATGCCCAAAGAGCTTTTGAACTACTTAAAACTTCAATGACTCAGGCCCCTATCCTGGCCTTACCAGATTTCAACAAGCCTTTTACTCTAGAAACAAATGCAGTGACTTGGGGATTGGGGCAGTGCTGTCTTAGGAGGAAAACCCCTGGCCTACCTCGGTCAATCTTTATTCACAAAGAATCAAGGACTGTCGACATACGTGAAGGAATACTTGGCAGTTATAATGGTGGTAACTCAATGGAGACACTACTTAGAAGGCGGAACTTTTACCATCTTAACTGACCATGAAAGTCTCAAGTATTTGCTTGGGAAAAAGGTTCGCACACAAATACAGAAGAAGGGGTTGGTGAAGTTGTTGGGATTAGACTTTGAGATTTGTTATCGCCAAGGAAAGTTCAATAAGGTGGCGGACGCTTTATCCCGGCATCCTAATTTCACTACTGGAAGCTATGAAGCAATTTCTGTTGTTCTGCCTAGTTGGTTGACTGAAGTGGAAAACAGTTATATTGGGGATACTGAGGTTCAATCCTTGATTACTGAGGCAGTGGTCCCTTTCTTTGGTCCCAGGATTAATTCGGTGAAGAATTGATTGTTGTATCATAGAAGTGTTTTGTATGTGTGTGATGCAGGTCATATTAGATCTCAATTGCTGCAACTGTTTCATGGCTCACATGTAGGTGGTCATGCTGGCGTCCAAGCTTCCTATCAACGATTAAAACGGTTCTTTTGGTGGCCTGGAATGAGGAAACAGCTGCATGACTTTTTGGATAAATGTAATACTTGCCATCATTGCAAAATAGAAAATGTTCCTTATCCATGTCTTTTGCAGCCCTTACCTATTCCAGAAGGAGTATGGCAGCATTTGTCCATGGATTTCATTGAAGGATTACCTAAATCTAATGGTAAGGAAGCTATACTGGTTGTAGTGGACAGATTCACTAAATACTCTCATTTCTTCAGTCTTTCCAAACCATATATAGCAGCTTCTGTGGCACAGCTCTTCATTGATGGTGTATTCAGGTTACATGGAATGCCAGTCTCGATTGTCAATGATCGAGACTCGATTTTTACAAGTCAGTTCTGGTCTGCTTTGTTTGAGCTGCAACATGTCAGGCTTCACTATTCTACAGCCTATCATCCTCAGTTTGATGGCCAAACAGAACGACTCAATCGATGCATGGAGGATTATCTTCGTAGTATGATCCATCGCACTCCATAGCAATGGACTTCCTGGTTGTCACTTGCAGAATGGTGGTATAACATCAACTTCCACATTAGTTTGAGACTTACCCCTTTTGAGGCCTTGTATGACTATCCACCATCGCACTTTGCCATCCAGAACCCCTTGTCAGCGGCCGTGGCAGCTGTAGCTGATCGACTGACTCAGCAGCAGAGGGTGGGGATCCTTCGTCATAACTTGGCAATGGCTCAGAATCATCAGAAGCATATGGCAGATAAACACAGAACAGAGAGACATTTTCAGGAGGGTGATCTGGTTTACTTAAAATTGAGACCCTACAGGCAGACTTCAATGACTGCTAGAGCTAATCAGAAGCTCTCTCCGAAGTTCTATGGTCTTTTCCAGATATTGAAGAAGGTGGGAACGGTGGCCTATAAACTGCAATTACCAACTGATGTCGTCAATCATCCAGTGTTTCACGTCTCGTTGTTAAAGAAATTTGTTGGAGTATATATAACAACGCAGCCTACCCTCCCAGAGTTTGATACTGCAGGTGAATTGAAGGTAGAACCATTGGCCATATTGGTCAGGAGGGTGGTAATTGTGCAGAATCGGCCTGCGACTCAACTCCTCATTCAGTGGACTCACCAATCCGAAGATGATGCTTCATGGGAGTATCTCGAAGATTTCAAGGCCAAATTTCCAAAATTTCAACAATGAGCAAGTGATATTAAGTCTTGGGACAAGACTGTTTCGAAGGGGGGGTGGAGTTGTAACAATTGTAAAGATAGAGGTTTGATTTTTGTTACAAATTACAAATAGAAGGATCAAAGTGTAATAAACCAGACGTGCTATAAGTAGCCACACGTCTGGTGTTAGAACGGCTAAGAACGAAATAACAAACTTTCCCTCCTCTCTCTCTCTCTCTCTCTCTTCAATCTCTCTTACTTTACTCTTCTGTTTCCCAACTGTTCTAGAGACGTGAATCTATCTTCTTCCTTCACTTCCCTAGCCTATTCTGGAAAACAGCCATCCAAATACTCGTCGAGAGCTCAATCCACTGCACTGGGACGTTACAGATGCATGACCCCAGCGTCATCCCGGAGACCCACAAGATGGTTAAGGCAGTGACGTTGTAAGGTAGAAAAAAATATTTTTTATTTTAATTTCTAATTTTTTCTATTATATTATATTTCTTATTTTTAATTTAATTTTGAATTAAAAATAATTTGATGTGGCATCTATGTAGCTGTTTAATTTGTGCCACATCACATTGACCCCCGTTTGGTCAGTCGTTATCTTTAACAATCAATGAAAGTGTCATGATACAAATGTCACAAAAGTATCAAACAACAAAATAGAAACCAAATATTGAATAAGATAGTATACAAGTTTTTTGAACCACTCGAGTGTTGTAGTAGCGTTAGCCCTTTTTTTTATTCTTTTTATTTTTATTTTACTATTGGTAGGTTAAACATAATATTCTAAATGACTATTATGTTATTTTCTAGAAATTTACACTAAACCAACCTATCTAATTAAAAAGTCAATACAATCCTAATTTTTAATTGGTAAATACTAGTGTTGTCACATAACGCGAGATGTTGTCACCCTATTTTGTCTACTAGATAATAGTTTTAAAGAGTTCTTGACTTGGTGGTACCAAAGAAGAAAAATTGTTCAACCATTTTCTAGTCAATAAGTAAATTTCATCAAGAATTTGTGGTTACTAATCCAGACCTTACAGCACAACCCAAAGTAAAAACATCTAGTAGGGCTAGAAAAATAGATCAAATCGTTTGAAAAATCGTGGACCAAACCAGACCGCATAGTTTGGTCCGGACCGTACCCTGAAGAATGGTTTGGTCTAGTCCATGTTCTGTATTATATGAAGTTTTGAACATTTTGTATGGTCTGGTTTAGACCACGGTTTACCATACCAAAACGTGGATCTAGCCGACTTTTCAATACATGTTAGTATCCCACTCAACCACTCTCACAACTCCCCCAACTAGACTCAAGTCTCGACCTTAATTTTGAGAATCTCGTCCCCTCCTTCACCGACAACCACATTTCAATAGAGAATAGTGACGATCTTGTATCTGTATGACATTATTTTAATGTTTGCAACGTTATGAAGCGAGTTGGGATTCTTCGACTTTGTATCTTTGTTATTTACTAAGATTTAGGGAGTCAAAATTATTCATGCATGTTGGATTTTATGTTTTAAGGCAAAAAACAATTTTTTTCCTCAGTTATTGGTAACAAAGTGTTCATTTTTTGTTCAATGTGGTATTCTGGACCAAACTGTACCGAACCAGACCGCACATGCGTGATCTAATTTGGACTGTATAGTATGTAGTCTGATCTCTAATTTATACTTTAATCTCTCAGTCTGGACCATAGACCGCCTATATGATCTGAACCAGACCGCACCGTAGACAACACAGATTAAGAGGGTTTCCCAATAGAGGGTTGTTATTTGTCGCCCGCTTCTTTACTATTTGCCGCCCGCATTTCAAATCAAACTGACATATTTGCCCCTGCTATTTGGTTACGTTCTATTCTAACGAAATTCTTTCACACTAATCGACATTAATTCCATCACCATCGTCGAGGGAGAACCACCATCACCGGAGCCACCCTGACGGACCACCACTGTCATCAAACCAGCAAACCACACTAGCTGGCGAATGAGATAAGCTCCATTTTTATCCGGCGGCTTTTACTAAACAAAGACCCCACCCCGTCCGCTCACCGGCGTCGAACCCCGTCTGCTAGTGGACGGTAGATGAACGAAGAGATAGAGAATGAAAGGATGGAGAGAGAGTATTCAACGGAAAAAATTGGGAGTGGAAGAGAAATTTGAGGGAGGTTAATTGGAGAGAGAAATAGATTAATATTAAGATTTATTATTATATTAAATGATAGTAGGAACATGATTCTGCCGTAGAAATTTGAGGGAGGTTAATTGGAGAGAGAAATAGATTAATATTAAAATTTATTATTATATTAAATGTTACTATTTTATATCAATTTAAGTTTTATCATTTAACTAGGAAAGAAGTTGTAGTGATTAACTATAATTGTGTTTATCACAAAAAATTATAATTATATCAAATTAGGTTGGTAGTGATTAAAGAGGTAAGGATTCTATTACAAAAAAAGAGATAAATGGTGCTGGTGCACTTAAAAAAGCATCGCCATGAGATAAGGGTTCTCTCCGAAAATGCTCTGTAACGACCCCGGCGGATCGAACTCTCCGACGAACCCAGCAAATCGGCCTCTGTCCCAAGTCCCTCCTGTAGCGAGTCCTGCGAGCTTCCCTCCACTGAACTTCAAATCAGCGCTTACTGGCCCTGTTCAAGAAGCTGCGTCGAAGATCAATCAATGGACTTTTGTCGGCCAACACGACCTGGAACCTGGCCTATACGGCGGCGAACCGGAACTTAAAGTGTCCGGCCAGTTCAAGGAACGGCTTTGCCAACCGTGGAGCAAAACCCTGGTGGTCAGACTCCTCGGACGATCGGTTTCATACAAGTATCTGTGCTCCCAGCTCCGGTGGAAATGGCGGCCGGTGGGTAGATTGGATATAGTAGACCTCAACAACGAAACCTTCCTTGTCTCTTTTCACAACGATCAAGACCTCCTCAATTCTCTCACTGGTGGGCCCTGGACAATCCTCGATCACTATCTCGTAGTCCACAAATGGTCGCCCTCGTTCCGTACCTCAGACAAGCCGCATAGGTCGGTAGTAGCTTGGGTTCAATTACCTGAGCTTCCAGTACATTTCTATCACCGGGAGGTTCTCTTTGCTCTGGGGAACCTAATTGGCCGGACTGTTAAACTTGACTACCATACGGAGAATCTGGAGCGGGGGAAATTCGCTCGCATCGCGGTGGAGCTGGACATGACGAAGCCTCTGGCCACGCGCATCCGCCTCGATGGATTCTGGCAACCGGTCCTATATGAAAACTTGCCGGAAATCTGTTTTGACTGTGGCAGGATTGGGCATACTGAGGAGGCCTGTCCAAAGAAGGTGTGTGCGGCGATCACTGCCTCAACGGCAACGCCTAGTGCTGATACCCCCACCCCAATGGTGATGCCGGCACCGGAGCCGGCCGCCGGCTACGGCCCCTGGATGCAAGTGACCCGGAAGAGCAAAAGACAGAATAGGAAAGTGGCGCAGAAAACGGCCTCAGTTCAGGGATCCGATCCTAATCAAGGTGCTATTGAGGGAAAGATGGCTGGAAAAGTTCCTCAATCTGGGAAGGGAGAGCAAAATAAAGCCTCTTCTGGAAAGAACGGGAAAGGAAATATTGCGCAGAAAATAGAGGAAAGAAAGGGGATTCCCAATAACTCGAAGGGGAAAGGCAACGGTCCTTTGGGCGGCAAACCAGGAACGACATCGCAGGAGTGGCGGATTACTGGTGGTAAAGGCCCATTGGGAACGGCCCAAACCCACACTGAATCAAAGGCCTCTAACCAACAAGCTGGGACCAACCCAATGTCGCAGCCCATGACTCCGAACCCAATCCCCAGCTCTCATGTTTCCCCACAGACGAAGTCAAGTATCCCGATCCCCCTCCGCTTTCCAACGCCGACCAAAGAAAATTCCGACCCCAACCTGCCGAGTGTCTCGATCCGAGACCACTATCCTAAGAAGAAGTCCCCGCAAGCACCAGGGAAGGAAGCTAAGATGGGAATACAAAAGGATCCTTCCAAGAGATTGATGAATTGCTCTTCTAGCTTGGCCAAAGATAAGCTGCAGGAGTTTGTGAAAAAAGCAGGGCTGCTGCTTAACCCTCAAGCCATTGAGGATTTCATGATGAGCAACTCAAGGAAGCTAGAGGAAGCCCGGACGCCGCTGGGTGAGATCAGAAGCGATGCTACGATGATGGACCCAGAATCTAGCACTTCTTTGACTTCCTGTGCTAGCGCCGACAGGCTGCAGCCAACCGACAACCCTTAGCGCTGCTGCGCCTCTCTTGACCCTCTCTTTTTTATTTTTAATGATTAGTCTTTTTACTTGGAATTGTCGGGGGGCGAAGAACCCTAAATTTCTCGCTGTTTTTAAGGATTATATGCGTATCCATCGTCCGAATCTTGTCTTCATTGTTGAGCCGCGTATTAGCGGCAAGGAAGCACTGGAGGTCATTCGTAAGATGGGTTTTGATAAGCATGAGGTGGTTGAAGCTGTGGGGTTCTCTGGGGGCATTTGGGTTCTCTGGAACTCTTCAGTTCTCAATATCTCTGTTTTGGATAGAAATGCTCAATTGCTGCATTTTCGTTGTGTCAATTTGCAGGTTAATCAAGAGGCCCTTTTCACTGCCATTTACGCCAAACCCAATGAGCATGACAGACTCCCGCTTTGGGACTCGATCCGGCGGCTGGAACAAACTATATCCGAACCGTGGTTGCTGGCCGGGGATTTCAACTCCATCAGGTGTCCTTCGGATAAGCAGGGCGGTGCGGCTTATAATCCAGCTAGAGCAGAAAGTTTCAACAGATGCATAAATGATTGTGGCTTATTTGACATTGAGTTCTCAGGGCCAAAGTTCACTTGGGTTAAGGGCAGCCTTCACCAAAGACTTGATCGTGCCCTTTGTAATGAGGAGTGGCTAAAGCTGCTCCCGGACACAGTTAATCACCACCTTCCTCGCCTCCGCTCGGATCACAGGCCCTTACTGATCGTGGCTGCCAGGGACAGCAGCGGCAAGAAAAACAGGAGACCCTTCCGTTTTCTTGCTCCTTGGTTGGCCCACCAGGATTTCCATCCTACTATAGACAGATCGTGGAAGGCGGGAGGAGATTTTCTTGACTCTCTTAACGAGCTCCAGCACACCCTTTCAAAATGGAACAGGTAGGTCTTCGGGAACATATTCAGAAGGAAAGAGGAGCTTACCAGATGCCTTGCTGATGTTGAAGCACGTAATGATAGCAGCCCGGATCTCCTCTCTCTACAACAGGAAGCTAATCTCAGAGAGGAACTGGAAAACACGCTTTGGCAAGAAGAGCTCCTCTGGATGCAAAAGGCTAGGGCCACTTCGATCACCCACGGGGACAAGAACAATACATATTTCCACACTGTAGCTCTCACAAGGCGGCGGAGGAACAAGGTAACCAAGCTTCAGGATGGTAATGGTACCTAGATCGAAGATGCCCAAGCTTTGGAAAACATGGCCAGGAATTTCTACATTCAACTATTCACTGAAGACACTGCCACTAGGCCGCAAGTTGCTGCCAACTTTCCAGCCCTTGAAGAAGTTCTTGTTCGCAACCTAGCAGCTGTTCCTACTCTTGATGAAACCCGAGGTATCATCAGGGCAATGGGTGGACTCAAAGCGCCGGGCAAGGACGGTTTTCATGCGATTTTCTATCAGAATTGCTGGTCGGCTATAGGGGATGATTTCTATCAACATCTTGTTCGCTGCTTTAGTGAGCCAGACCTCATCTCCCGTTGCAACACGACCCTCTTGACCTTGCTGCCGAAGTGTGATTCTCCAAGGTCAATGGGGCAATTTCGCCCTATCGGGCTCTGCAATGTCAGCTACAAGGTCGTGGCAAAATGTCTGGCAGATCGTCTGAAGATCCTTATGCCTCGTTTGGTTGACGAAAACCAGACCAGTTTCGTTCCTAAGAGACACATCACAGACAACATCATTATCCTCCAGGAAGTGGTCCACTCTCTCAATCAGATGAAGGGTGCTCGGGGCAGTATGATCCTGAAGATCGATTTGGCCAAGGCCTACGACAGGATTAATTGGGAGTTCTTGCAATCCACTCTTGTAGCAGCCAATCTCCCGATGGACTTCATAAAGCTGATTATGGGCTGTGTAACCACTTCAAGTTTTCAGGTTCTCTGGAATGGGATTTGTACGGATCCTTTCAAGCCCTCTCGCGGGATCAGACAGGGATGTCCTCTTTCTCCCTACCTCTTTACTCTTTGCATTGAGCGTTTAAACCACTGTATCAAAGAGTCGGTTGATAATGGTCTCTGGAATCCTATCTATCTATCTCACCAGGGACCGGCCCTCACTCATCTCTTTTTTGCAGACGATCTAGTGCTCTTTGCCGAGGCCGATATGAAACAGGGGAAGGCCATCATTGACTGCCTGGATAAGTTTTGTGCTGCTTCGGGGGAAGAAGTCAGTAAGGACAAATCTTGTGTTTATTTCTCTAGGAATACCAAGGATCGGGCCCAGAGAAGAATCAGCAGGCTTTTAGGAATTAAACAGACGAGCAACCTTGGGAATTACTTGGGAGTCCCTGTTGTGCACGGGCGTGTTACCAAGGACACCTACAAGTACATTCTGGAAAACTTGGATAAGAGGCTTTCAGGATGGAAATCACGGAGTCTCTCGCTCGCAGGAAGGGTTACTTTAGCTCTGTCAGTCCTGAATGCGCTCCCGAACTACGTGATGCAAACAGCGGTCCTGCCCTGCCACATATGCGATGTGATTGATAAAAAGATCCGGAGCTTTGTCTGGGGAGCAGAGGAAGGGCGCACTAAAGCCCACCTTGTGACTTGGGAAACTGTCTGCAAGCCAAAAGAGGAGGGTGGTTTAGGCCTTCGTTCAGCCCGCGCCCTTAATCTGGCATATATTATGAAGCTTTGCTGGAATTTTATCAATAATAATAGTGCTCTGTGGATTAGAGTCTTGCAGGGCAAGTATATTAATGCCAATATTGATGGCACTGTCTCTATGAGGCACCAGAGAGTTTCGAGATTGTGGAAAGGGATGCTGGAGGCTTTCCCTATCGTGAAACAGGGAACCACTTGGGACATCCGAGATGGAGAAAGCGTTAAGTTTTGGCTGGACTCCTGGGTGGCGGATGGTGTGGTCCTGAAGGACTATGCGAATGATCAAGACCCCAGCGTGGATTGGAACGTCTTGGTTGCTGACATGGCCGACGACGCAGGTGAGTGGAAGTGGCCAAACTTCGAAAGTCTGCTCCCTCACTCTACTGTTATGCTTATTGCAGGTACTGACCCTCCCAGTAGGGATGCTGGAGAAGACCTGACGACGTGGGGGATGGAAGCTGACGGGAAGTTTCGGATAAAATCAGCCTACACCGTCGCTGCAGAATGGCTTCGAAAAGATGACAATGAAGCCGCTCCGATCCAAGCTAGCCCCAAATGGAAGCAAATCTGGAAATGGGAGGGCCCCCATCACATAAGATATTTCCTGTGGCTTGCGTTCCATGGCCGTCTGATGACGAACTGCGAAAGGAAGAGAAGGAAGTTGTGTCAACAGGATACTTGTGACACTTGCAGAACAGCCCCGGAATCAACAGAGCACGTCCTCCGGCACTGTGCCTATGCTACACAGGTATGGCATGAACTTGGGGTCTCTGACAACAACTTAACTATTGGTTTAAACCTTGCAGATTGGATGGCGGAGCACCTGAAGGACGCGCAAGCTGGTCTGCTGTTCGGAGTTGGCGCTTGGTACTTATGGAAAAGAAGAAATGAATGGGTCTTCGATAGCAAGCAACAAGATCCCTCGACTCTTGCCCAGAGAATTAGGAGCTGGACCAACACTGTCCGCAACGCCCAAGAGAACAATGGCAAAGTACACCCGACTCAGCGTGCAAAGACGTCGACTGAGATTGCTTGGAACCCTCCCCCTCCGGACTGGATAGCGCTCAACACAGATGGTTCGGTCAAGCAACCTGACTCCTTGGCAGCAGCGGGGGCCTTCTTCGGGATAACTCAGGAAGATGTCGGGGAGCGTTTGCATCCAACCTTGGAGCCTGCACGATCACGAGAGCTGAGCTGATGGGGGCGCTTCAAGGCCTAAAACTTGCTTGGCAGCTGGGCTACCGCAAAGTACAGATGCGGACTGATTCCAAGACGGTTGTTTCCATTCTGACTTCCCATATGACGTACGAAGGTCGGTATCACAGCCTCTGGACCCAATTGCAGCAACTACTCCAACAAGATTGGGAGATTGAGATCTCTCACACTTTCCGCGAAGGCAACAAGTCAGCTGACTACCTTGCAAACAAAGGGCATTCTCTTAGTCTTGGCTTTCATGTTATTGAGAGGGATGACCCGGGTCTCAATTTTTGGCTTTTGTATGACTCTATGGGCATTGCCCACTCTCGTTTAATCTAAAGTTTCAGGCAGGGGCGCCCTCTTAGCGTCCCATTTTTCTACCAAAAAAAAAAAAGAGATAAAGATTCAAAATTATTAAATTAGTTAGGATGACAATAAAATACTTATTAAATTAGTTATAATGTTTTAATGCAATTATAATTTATCAGAAATATTGTATACTATTATGAATATTTAATTATAAATTATCCAAAAATATTGTACAAACTTATGAAAAAATCATTTTAATTGTGTAGAGTGACTATAAAATACTTATTAAATTTGATAAAAATGGCTACAAAAGAGTTTTTCGCAATTGCTACGAATAGTGTAAAAAATGTGGATACGAAAATGGTGGAATCGACTGATTCATGTTCAGACATACGGGGCAGAAAAGTATAAATGGTGTCAAAATATTCATAGAGGTTTTTGGGGGCTCTGGGGATCATAACGAGCAGTTTCTTGGTCATACCATGCGTATTCCGACGATGCGAACAATTGTTGTTAGTGGAGGAAGAGACGATTTTGCCTCTAAGATAATGTCATAGTAGAATTGGATGGATCGAGATTAAAGGTAGTTATTTGATTGGAATAAAGGTTTAGGGTTTGGGAGGGGTAGAAGGTGTAAACGGGGAAAGAAATGCTTTATTTTTTTCGCTTGTGGTTAAATGATTCAGTTATGGTTAAATTCTCTCATAATTGATTAAGGTCAAATTCTAATCTCCGTAAACTCTAATCGGTCAAAGTCAAACCCTATTATCCCTAAATCTTGATTGGTCAAAGTCAATCCCTAATTGGTAAAAATCAAATCCTAGTTATGTAAATTAATCATGAATAATTATAAATATTGTACAAATCAATAAATAATTATTTGAACCAATACCCACGTATGGTGTCATTAAGGAATTTGTTTTGGTTGTGATTAATAATACCAAATATCCATTTTATGGGATTAGTCGTATTAATTAAAAGAATTTTTTTATTTTTAATTAAGGAATTGAAATTTGACATGGGTTATGCAATACGAAATGTTGATTACCGAATTTTTTTTGGATGTCAATTAATTAAATGAAATGAAATTTGGGTTATGGTATTAGACGTGGTAATTAGGAAAGACAAGTTAATTAAGGGAATTTCTTACGTTTGTCAATTAGGGATGATCCTTAATTGGGATTATTTTCATGTATGGTCTTATTTAATAATTTCCATAATTATCGGTGGATGTTAATTAGAGAAATGGATATATATGTGGGTTAATTAAAGAAATTTCGGTTTTTAATGATTATTTAATACAATATTTTTATACTTAATATTAATTATGAATCAAATCGATTTAACAACTAAATGGTTACAAACATAATTAGTTTCCCTTCCTTAATTAACGTTATTCAAAAATCATTTGTCAATAATTATGTATTAATTAACTTCCCTATAAACCTCAATCAGTTAACCTTTCCACTTTCCCCACATTTGACTACAGACTTTCTTCCCTCCCTCTCTCATCTTCATCAAAACAATTTGTATAATTAATTGTTTGTAAAATAAAAATAAAAATAAAAACAGGGCATCGGCGGCAACTGTGCGAAGCCGGATTTCGGAGGCGAGTTACTGATCCGACGCGGGCGAGCGGACGCCGTCCGACGCGGGCGAGCGGACCCCGTCCGACGCGGGCGTGCTGACCTACAAATTTCATCCGACGCCGGTGAGTGTTGCCGCTGTTCTAACCTCCCATTGCCGGCGACCTCGCAGAAGAAGAAAAGGAAGGTGAATCGTGCTTCTTTGAGGGGAAAAGAAAGAATCATATCGGCATCAGGGGAAGGGATTTGTGTTTTTGGTTTATGATCTACGGTATTTGGGTTGAGGTCATGGGGGATTGGAGGAGTGGGTTTTGTGATCGGCGGTGGGGAAGGCTTAGGTTGAGGACGGCGGGGATTGGTGGAGGGGTTGTGATCAGAGGTTAGGGGAAGTTTGTGTTCGCCGGCGGGGAAGTGGTCGGAAGTTCTTTGCTGGGAGGGTTTTCTAAGATAAGGGCAAAAGTGTCTTTTGCTTTTAAGATGTGGGCGGCAAATAGCAATTTATCGGGAGCCAAATAGCGATTCCTTTCCCAATAAACCTTATCTTCTTCCTCGTTTTTTCCCTTTGCATTGCACATTAAAATTACAGAAAAAAAAAAAAATTACAGCTCTATCCCAATGAATTTTCCTTTTACCCCAAAGATAGAAACCAAAGTGCGGTTCAAACCTTGTTATTATCCAATCCCTACATAAAGATACAACAACCCAACCCACCAAAATTCTCCGGAAAAAATAGGAGAATTAAATGATACACCCATTTGACTTCCCTGTCAAGAAACCTGACTAGAAAAATAAACCCCACAAAATCAAAACCCAAAAATCCTTTCTTGTTGCTTCTCCTCCTCTCCCCATGGCAACAGCCTATGATACACCCGGCGCCAGACCACATTCATTTCAGCACCAGTGGCCTTAGTGCTCCTTGTACGATCTCCTGAACCATTCGGTTCCGCCTACAAAGGTCCGACAGCTCTTCGATCGGTCCCATTAACGTGTTGATATCCACTCCTGCAGCGGCATCTGATAGTGCTTGCAAGAATTTTGTGCTCTCGACTTCCGTGACTGCTGTTGATGGGATCAAGGCGACACTCTCCTTGCCCCAATCCACCACGGCGGCCCCTGCTGCCCGAGCTAGAGATAGCAATGTGTAGGTTACCTATGGCGGAAACGAGAAGAGAAGGAGAAGCTTTGCTGAGATTGTGAACCTAAATATAACGCTGACCAGGGATTTTGAGTAGGAACATTACCGTTTCTATTCGGGAACTCGGCAGTGCCCCAGTTAATGAAGCAATCAATATTCTGGTAATGGCAGGACCCCGTGGAGCAATAACGTGGTCCCTGATTGATAGGAACTGCTCTCTGAGGTTAGATTTCCGGAGGTCAAAGATGTCGGACAGGAAGGTCAGTATGGAGTTGGAGGCCTCTCTACAGAAAAGATTGATCTTTGTCAGTACTCATTTGCACATCGCGGCATCTCGTCATCAAACTCTTTCAGGTTTATTATCCAGGAAAAAAAAAGGCAGCAGAAAATTAGAGACTATATAAAAGAGCCACATGAATGAGGCATTTTCCAGATAAGTATGCAGGCAAGCACTGAGAAGACTGGAGCATGTTTAATCCAACAAGCTAATATTTTATGTGCTACGCATGAATAGAAGGTTATATACCTATGTTGTACTGTCACACCGATCAGGGCACAATCAACTAGAGAAGGGAAAACTTCAGATGGGATGAATAGCTGAGGACAGTAACGCATGCACCTCGATGCCAGCAAGAAGCAATCATCTGCTATATCTGGTCGCAAGGTGAAGTCCTGCAGTATACATAATGTTTGTAAATCTGAATATTGTCAACCGGATGAGAATGACAAGGTAATGGAGAAATTTTACAATGCTATATAGTATTGATGCTATAGGTTTTTGCTTTTATGGTACAACTTAAAATTGTACATTTACGTTATGGTACAACTTCAGATTGTACCTATACTATTTGTGCAAATCCTTTTACGGTACAACTTGAATTTGTACCTTTATGTGATGGTACAACTTCAAGTTGTAAAGTTGTACCATAACATAATGATACAAATTGTTTTATGGTACAACCTAAACTTATACATTTAATGTTGTGGTACAACTTTGAGTTGTACATTAAAGCATCAATGCTATATAGCATAGTAGAAGAGCTCCAAGGTAATGCTTATTGCAAAAGCAGACCTCTATATTCGTAAGAAGGCACTTAGTATGTGTGAAGAGCGCTTCAATCAAGCTTTTCAGGTACAATGCACAGGATGGATCAGAACCAAATATCTGCAGATCACACACATAGCACGGCAGCTTAAATATGAGATCCAACGTGGTAAAAGCTTTACTTAAGAAAGTGATACATACTTTTATGACTTCACTAGACAGGTAAAGGAAGCATGGTTGGTGGTGTTGCCTATATAGGCGTTCAATCTCCTCTAGCATAACACCAATTGTGACTCCCATGAACCTGCCAGAAGTTCTTACCTGATGCAGATAATAATAATTGAGTTACAAACAAATGCGGTATTGCCAAAGCAACACAACCTCAACCAAAACGGAAGTTACAGCTAATGTCCCAGAAACAAGACCAAAAAGAATACTAGCTCACCACCATAATTATTATATAATCTAGAAATCTCAATAAATACTAGTAAAAGACCTAATCGTTAGGCTTACGGTGGATGGAAACCTCAGCACACCCTCGCTGATGATTAATTTTTAATACTATATATATTTCTATCTCCGTCCAAGTTTAACCCTCCCAATATAGTTTTAGAAATCCAACGAATACACACATAAGCCAAGTTCGCTGACACACCGCATATTTACAAGCTCGGCACAAAGACTCCATTGTCCTCATCTCCCAAGCACGACTACAACAGAAAACAAATATTAAATGACAAACAAACGGTGAAGAAAATACATACCAAATTAGAAATATGACTGTTTACATTTACTTACACGTCAAAAATTGCTTTCAGTAGAGGCCAGAGCCTATGTATTGCATCAGCCACAGCTTCAGGGTGATTCACATACCTAGCAACCAGTCATTTAGTTGCACAGCAAGAATGACAATAGATGGAAGGAAATAGACAAATAAAAAATTGGACCTGAAGATGTATGCTAGTCTATCAATATGGACCGTTAGTTCGCGAGCATGTTTCTTCCCAACTAGTTCTGGACCTTGACTGATAATTTCCTGGCTTCCAAAGAACATATTTAGAATCAGCCAGAAATCCAACCACACATTAGAACTACAATTGGAAAATGCCACACCTGTAAAGGAGCAACCACTGGAACGCATAACTTCTCTAAAGCTTGCTTTGCCTGTTCAGGAGGCAGTTCTGTGATGACCATACTGCAAAACAAATTACAACCGAAGCAAGGAATTAAGATCGTAATTGAACTGTCACAACTCACAACGTTACCAAAAGATAGACAAACGGAAAATTAAATACAAACCTCAAGGCCTCAACTACATGCAGTGAGTCCTCAGCAGTGACTTTAAAAGCACCCTCTCCAATAACTGCTCGATGGTATATGGAGAAGAGATCATCAAAATACTCAGAAAGCTTACTCCGACAATCTGCCAACAGAGTGAATTGCCAAAAGAGTCAAAATTTTCATAAGGGAGCAACTGGCATGATGAAAGGCTAAAAAAATGCAAGCACATGAAAGAACTGAATAAAAAACAAAACACATAGGTAAAAGTAGCGTCTTCTTGCCCTCCCTTTATGTCTCAGTGACTTGTTTCCAGAATAAAGTGAGCTCAAGGGAGATGAAAGGATATCTTATGGCTTCCAATTTTTATATAAGTTTCATGTGTCAAGAGTATTCTACAAAACAGCCATACAATCATAGATGGAAATCTAATCACACAAAACTAGTATAGACACAGTGCCATTCTACAATAAATAACAGCCAGCTAGTTGTAAAAGGCTATGTGCAAATGAAAAATAAACAAAAGAAACATTTCATGTTCCATTTCTTCAAACTGTGACTATTGAATGAGTTTATCATTGCAATTTAGTGATTTACAGCCAAGAAAAGCACATTCAGACTAAAGAATCCAAAAGGTAAACTTCACTAGCAAAGCAAGGGAACCTATCATAGCCTGTGAAGTACCATATACTAATATGCTATATGAAGAACCATCTCAAAATCAGCTGTTATTAATTGCCACAAGATAACCTCATTCATGACACGCAGAAGAATGAATTGGAAATTGAAACAGATGAATAAACGACAAGAAGAGACTCCGTACCATCACAAATGTGTCGAAATGCCAAAGCTGCAGCAGCTGCCGACTCTTCAGATGTACCCATGCCACGTAGTAGAACCTTTATTACTGAAGACAATAATGCAAGTCCATCTGATGCAGCATCAAGCCACCTTGAATATGCTCCAATGGTTAAGCAAACTGAAATATTGTCAGGGAATTACTCAGTACAGAGTCCAAAAGGAACAGGAAGAAAGAAATTTGAGAGAAGGGGATAAACTCAGGGACAAGCAAATCTATCTTCTATATCAATGTGACCTGTTTGAAGCAATTGGGGCTGATCCGGAAGTTCCAAAAGCAAAGACATAATCTGTGCACGGAAACAAAATAGAATTTCCATTAATCAAACATTATAAAAATGAAGCAAAAGATTAGGTTCCAAGGAAGTTAAGCTACATGATCAGAAACTTAATTTAGGTCATTGGATCATGAACAATAACAGGTCGATTTTGTTATGTAAGACCATTGACAGAAATCAAGAAATGCAATCAGAAACAATACTAGTTAGCATTTTAATTTAAACAATAACACATGGGTTAAAAGCAAATAATGATGGAGGCAAACCATGAAAATGGACAAGGAAGAACACTGCTACATGCCTGTGGCAGTGACTAAGAGGCAAACTGCTAGCTCGAAAAACAGCCGACAACGAAAAGCCCCAAAAAGGAGTTAGAGAGTAGTTTACCTTAGGCATCACTTCAGCCTCATCAGTTGAAACATATTTTGATACTGCCCTCACACAAAATAAAGCAGCTTCTGCAGGACGCCACTCATTCTGTCCATTCCCCCAGCTAGCTTGCGCCTTCAAAGGTATAAAAAAGTTCTCAGAATTTCAACAAACAATGAATAAAAATCTCCAACCGAAGATTCATCTTGAATATAAGAAAGCAAGAAATTACAAAATTGTATCAGATTATGGACAGGGTGGATAATTCCAGAATGCCAAGATACTACAAATCATGAAAAGAAAACAATAGGCCGTCATTTGTGCATATAATTGCAGCAGGAATAGAGGTTAATAGGTTTTCAAAAGCATTCCATAAAAATTACAGACTGAATCAGAAATGGAACGCACAAAAGTCCACCTAGAAGAAGAACGAGTGACTTAAAAAACAAAGTTTGTGATCTTCAGAATTTCCTAAGTGCTAACCCTCTTGTTAGCCCTTGGTGTCAGTGTGCTGCATGTATTCTAACAATAGTGTTCCATCTTTTTATACTTACGGAAGAAATATGTATTAAACTGATAGATAAAAACATTGGACACCAACCTCAGCGAGCTTCAGATAAAGAATTTTCAGAATGGCATCACCCCCTAATACTGATGCTGCATCGATTAGCACATCCGCAACAGCTACCAAGACCAAGGTTATATATAAGTACTCAGTACAAGATAAAAAAAAAGGTAGCATGTAATGGAAAACCCAAATAACCATCCACATATTAAGCAGGAAGGAGGGGGATGGTGGAAAGCCAAATGAAAAAGGAGAATAGTCAGTCCACATGTTCAAAAAAAGAAAATTCAGCAGTTCATTGAATGAAAAGTGCACATGACAACATTTAGACTCATGCTAATGTAAGTTAGCTGTACACATACCATTCACTTAGCAACTAATCAGTGCCCAGATACTTCTGACAAAGACCAATTACAGATAGTGAAGAACAAAAACAAGCTTTTCCTCCAATTGACAAACAAAAAAAGAACACTGCCAGTTCTCTGTTGACTATGTTCAATCATCGGTGAGCAGTCAGTCACTACCTTATGCCACAACCTGGTCCAGCACACTTGAGAAATTTCACCGCCAGCATCACCATGTAAAGCATGACAGTTTTCCCACTTGAAAGGCGCCTAATTGGATCCTACGTTGAAACCCTAACAGTTGCCAAACCGGAAAAGAGCTATACTCAAATGTTTTCACCGAACATTGGATAGTACATCACATGTGAGTACCACACTTGAATCAGGCTGGTGCTCGGAGTATAAGAGTAGTCCAGCAGAAAACACAATAGGGGAAAGCTGTCAGAAGTTATCCTCCAATGCCACTGTCACTCTGTCAGAAGTAGTCCAGTCAGATAGTACTTCTCTTTTTCTTCTTTTTATAATTTCAAAATACAATGCTACAACAAAACTTAAGATGATGTCAATTGATCATATTTTGAACTCACTTGGAATCCAACTAAGTTAATTTAATGATTTAATCACTGATTTAAAACAGGTGGACTGGAAGTTTTTGTCCTCAGCTACCTTATTTTGGTTTCAAATTTACTCAATAAACTAAACTAAAGCATAAGGCACCAGAACAAAGTGCCTCACAAAGGACAGATTATGATGCCAGATGTATGCAGCCTTACTCAGTATTTGAAGAGGTTGTTTCTTATATTACTGTTAGCTGAGGATGATCCGAAGCAGTGACAGCTCCTTTTGGAAAAGTTGAAGCAAGGCAATCTCATCAAGAATCAGTTAAGAGTTACACAGCTGTATTATTGTATAGCTTCACTCTATAGTGCTCAATCTCAATAAAAAAATACTCATTATGAAATTTCCTACTTTCCACCACTAAACTGCCAGAGTTATCCTCTAATGCCTATGTAGGAGCTTACTAGTCAGTACAGTGACTCTTCACACTACAGTTGTGACATCAGACAAAAGGACAAATTCATTCAGTATTCTGGTTCACATCTAAATTGCTGATGCTACCTTCCCAGCCTTTGTGCACCTCAACATTCAGTAGAACAAAGGCAGCAATCTTCACAACAAACACACAAGTGCAGCATGCCTTGTAACAATCATGAATTAAGAGAGCATACAACATAACAAAAATTACCATATCTAGTCTGTTTAAACTCCTTCAGGTCTTCGATTGACAGGTTCTGATAATCTTGTGGATACTGAACGCGGAAGCTAACCTGTAAAACAGTAAGCAATAACCTTATCTCATTCATAACCGTACCAAGCAAAAAGTGAGCTGTCTTTCTATTAAAAGTGTTCTTGGAGTGGAGACAATCAATTGAGTGAGATAATTGAATTGGTAGAGGAAATCGATGGCTCTGTTACAAGTATATTTCGAAATGGAGACAGTCGATTACTCGAGTTTCGACTGGAGAAAACTTAATCTTACTATGTATTGTTAGAAAGAATATAAAGTTCCTTGGAAAGAAAGCTAACATTTGCGCACAACAGTTACTGTCTTACATTGTAACTAATTGCAACTCACATGGTTGGGATAAACCTTTCATGGCACTGAATCATGCACCTCTAGCAAAGTTGTTTGCTAATATGATAAATATACGTCCTTAGTATCTAAAAGTATTACTCACCAGGGATACAAGTGACTCATAAGCTGACTGAAAAATCTGCAGCCTCCTATTTCTCTCAGCTTCAGCGGATGCTTCATTTCCGTAAGAAATATAGGAATCCCTAACAATAAGAGTGGCATGGTAAACAACTTGTATTCAATCCCGACAAAAGAAGTTCCAAGTTATTCAAGTCTTGGACCAAAGTGTTGCAAAATAGATATCCTTGTCAGACATACCTCCTAGTCAAGAACACTTGAAGATTATGCCAAAAATTAAATGTCATTGAGGCAATGTCATATTCTGGATGTGAAGCAACTTCCAGCAACGCATGGACTATCACCATTGGTTCATCAGAACCTGTAAGGAATATACAAACTACATTGAAAACTGGTTTCTCATCTTCACTAGTATGTCCTATGTAGTTCAGACTTTTCCTTCTTTATAAGGTAAGATTAAAAACACTCTATGGACCATCATTCTTCCATTTCTCAAAAGTAAGCCCAGAACAAGTAAGTTAAGATGATGAATAGGAAATATATACCAGTAGCAATAAGCTCGACATATGAATCACCCAAGTCGGCAAATAATCGAGCAATTGCCTTCACATCTTCTTCGTCCTATGAGAAAATTTGCAAACAACATATAAGATCTGCATGTTTGTTGAAGCTGTTTTATTGTTCAGACTTCTTGTAACTAGAATGTGCAAGTGATAGGAAAAAGAGCAGTCTAAATGATAATATCTACAGAGAAGCACAAGATTCAGAAAAGCAAAGCCATAAAAATTAAAAGAATCCTGGCCTCTAAAGCACAAGAATGCCTCAGGACAAACTGTTACGTCAGTTCAGTACTTCTCCATATGACAGAATTTAGCAAATTGCACCCAGTAAATCGAAGTCCTCAACTATAAGTTGAAAGGTGTCATTAAGTTCCATAGTGCAAACATTTGGGAATAAAAGCACTGCAAGCAATGAGCAGTTCAAGTGAACAGAACAGCATTCCAATAGAGGAACACAGAACTAACTTATTCCACAATTAAACAAGTAACTCCTCACAAACAGCAGTTTCATTCATGGTCCAAACTAAACCCTAATAGAAACCGGGCGTACACATAACATAAAGTAGAATACTAATTGAACTATTGAGAGATGCCAGCTACCAGAATAGCATAATACACATGAACGTTTAGGTCCTGTTCACGTAATATGATAAATAGACAAGGTTATGCAATGACCAACGTGCAAGGACCAGAAGGCAATCGTTAGTCCATATTGAAAAATGGCTCATAGCTTTCTAGTGGAGAGAAAAAGTTCTCCAGGTCAGTAACCAGGGTTAAGCCTTTTGCATTAGTGTACCAGACTGTACAACCTACTCCTAATTTCACCAAAACCAAGATTTTAAGATAATTGTTATTAAAATGGGTGAGACATTCATAAAAACCTATTATCCGAGGACCCCCTGTCATCTCAGACGTACAAGGTTAAATGAGATTTTTATGTAATAAATACTGGGTGATAATACATCCGCATTGTCTTAAGATGTTGTACTTCTTTCTGAATCGCATATTAGCGTATAGGACTAACTCAGATCACGAAGAGTTGAATACAGATAGACTTCAAAATGCAATACCTTCGAAGAATCTCTAAGTTGTTCCTTTAAACTCATCACTTGGGGGACAATCACTTGAATTAAAGGCATCTGTACAGGAATACCACCAGAATGTTTTGCAGTTGTGTAGTGTATCAATTCCGAAACCACTGCAGAAAAACTTCAGATTTCAGAATTTAAGAAGCAACATATTTAACATGTTCCAATAAGGCAAAAACAATCATCGTTTACACATTTTTCCTTAACAATAACAAAACACCGCAACTCCTTTTTCCACTTAAATTTCCAGCTCCCTCTGAGTAGTTACAGCTCAAATAAACAATCGGTAACAGAAAACAAATGTACATTTAATACCAATAGGTCAAACAAACCACCAGATAATCTTCGAGAGTTAACAGCAATACCATTTACGGCAGCCTCGGATAGAAACTCAGAATTCAAGTTTGAAAGAGCAGTATGGACCAGTGGATGCATTGCAAGCACGGAACCTGGGACCCTGAAATCAAGAGAAGCTGCATGATAAAAAAAAATTCAAATTTTAACAGAGACCAACTAGAAAGGGAATTCTATCGTGGATCCCTTAGATTCTAAATGTACATCCCTATAATAGTGATAGATCCAATAGCATGATACCTTGTCATCCATATTACCAACATTATTCAATTCTACAAACATAGGAAACATCAAGCCTCACAAGTAGGACGAAATGCATACCCATGCCTTAGGCGCAACCAAGAAGCAAATGCCTCAAGAACCTGGAGGAATACACATCATTAGAAATTCATCCTGTGTACGCACTGATATCAACAGTTTAAGTGTTTGACATGGGTTGAAACTCAATCATTGTGGACCTGACACGAGCAAGAACACCTGAACTTTTCATTTCGTTTTTTATTTTACATATTTTAAGCATGGCTTTACATATGGATAGAGATAATCAGAACACCAAAAACTAGAATGACAACAATGGCTCAAGAGATTGCAAGCCAGCATAGATGTCTCATAGATAATTAAAGATTAAGACAACAGAAACCACAATACCCAGGATCTATTTACAACGCCCATGGTAGAAGGACAATAGTACTTTCAGATCCGGGAAACAGAAAAACTTGAATAGCGAAAGCCAAGTAATGTAACTAGTTAATATTTTCTTACCGATAGAACGATCTAGTCTAATCTTCCATAATTGCATAAAGTTACTTCAATCAAAGACCATTGATGCAGGAAACTGACGCATTAGAATATCTTACTAGCATTTTATAATGTGTTGAAGTGCATGGACCACCATTGCACCAGTATCCCACCACAAATTGAAAGAAAGCAATTAAAATTGAAGGTTGTTACAGCCTGGAAATATTGCATATTATTCAAACAGCCTCTCCCAGAGATACAGTGAGAGTGAAATTGTTTTAATTTACCAAGAGGGCACCTCAGAGAGCAAAACTTTCTCAAGAGTAGTAAGCTATGTAAGTGATACTTTAGAGAAGCAAAAGAATCAGGAGAGTTCTTACCTGCTCCTTGAGTTCATTTATTTTCAAACAAGCAGTCAAGATGCTAAGAGCCACTTCCATCTGAGATGTGAGCTCTTTTTCAAACTGACGTCGTCTTTCTGGACGAGCTGCAATTTTGTGATTGAAGGTTTCCTGAGATGTGCAGAGAAAAACACTTAAGAACATACTCTGTGACGCAGATCTACCAGTCATGAATCCCAAGAGCTTGACCTAGTATAAACAGAGATGAAAAACATCCAGACTATCATAGGCCCCCTTGGAGCAAACCATACTCAACGGAGAATGCTAATCATGACATGATTTGTCAGTGTTTCATTAACAAGATATATAAAACTTCCATCATGTAACCCACACCAGAAGTTATTAAGCAACAATCTTCAATCACAAGCCACTAAACATATAAGTTTTGTTCCACACACCTTTCCTCTTCCTGCTACTTTGAGCTAAAGTGCCCCATCAAACTTACTATAATTGCTTGAACTTAAAGTTTGATTCCCTTCACATTAAATTTGCCATCACCAAACTAAGATATTAAATTTGTACAACCCATCAGTCAAGGAAGAAAGCTGAGAGCAAAAAAATAAGACATAAAACACATGTATAATCAAAATATTTTGTTATTACATTGAACAGAAAAAAACAAAATGGATCTCCATGATGACATTGACAGCTTAATTGATACTGATTGCATTTTCAACTTGTGCAAGCAGAATTTAAGGAGTACACAAAAATGTTTCTTCTTCACTCATCCCCGCCCCCTCCCCTCTTCTCTTAACAAAAATACAGTTTTGATCCAAGAGATACTTGTAGAGTGACAGGCTTGTATCTCCTCTTCTATACTCACCCTAGAGCGGGATATATATCTATAGATGCCAACAAAAAATGTGTCTTTTTCAAATTAAACCGTCCATAAAGAGCTTAAACCACTCACTACCCAATTCCAATTAACATAACTTAGAATCTGAGCAACTGTAGCATTCCCGAAATGTGACTAATGATCAGAAAATGAAGACAATTAAAATTCACATGTACTTGTTTACCTCAGGTAAAACTGTTAGCAACTCCAGGAATCCTGGTATATACTCTGGATGAGAATTCATCTCATCCCTGAGCCAATTCACAATACCACCATCTCCCCAATCCTCGGCGGGAACTTGTACAGCCAAGGCAGCAACAGCAATACTGATCTATAAGCAGACAGCCTATAGTTACTTTACCTTATTTTGAAGAACTAATAACCCAGAAGTGAATGCTTTAACTCTACCTGAGTCCTGACTTTTGGCGGACCTCTATGAAATTTTTTCAGCAATGTCTGCAATTAAAATACATCGGAAATATGAAAAATGCTTAGATATTTGTCTCTTTGATGCACAGGGCATTAAGCTAACAAGTACAATATCCTAATTCATTAACTATAAAAGTGGCATGAAATGACATGGTGAAAATAGGGCATCCATAATATATGTCAACCTCCTATATCGGTTGTCTTGCATATCGATAAGCATCAAATAGATGTCATACATAAAAGGATACGCAAAAAAAAAAAAAAAAAAAACATTGGTGGAAACAGTTCAAGCCAAGTTCTTGATGAATGACAGTTCACCAAAATCATAATCACCCTTCAACAGCAGGGAATATGGTTATCAAGGATATGCCGACAACGCAAGAAAATAAAACTATAGAATAGATAAATATTTTCCTCCTAAATAAGCTGCCAAGCATATATAATAAGCCAATGGTGCCTTTCATCTGAAGCAATGATAGCAGGATCCATGCCTAGCATCAGACATTATTTAAGATGTTGTGCAATGAGCAGTAAACAATCATTGGCTTCCATTGTGCTCAGAAAAGTATAGATAAATGTACATAAACCATGTAGCATAAGAAAATTAACATATATGCGGTACTTTTGAAACTCACGGCTGATTGCTTTCCACGAGTACAGTTTCGATAGTTAAGAAGAATGTACTCTAGTTTGAATGAAATCTAACCATTGAGATGAAACCCACACTTCTCTGGTAGAAATCCAATATCTCATCTCATTATTCATTCATCTACTGTTTAGGGTAAACGATAAATAAGAAAGTGAGACTGGCATGAAGAAATTGAATAAAATGTCACTGATTACTCGAAAAATAAAAATAATGTCACTCACATTTAATGAAGTTTGCAATGGTCGAAAGGCTTCAGAAGGTAGCTCTTCGTAATCTCGTTGTACCTGAACACAAGTGTAGAGCAGCCAGTTTCATCCTCCATTCTTGAAGGAAAGGAGAAAGCAGTCAACACGCACTAAGTTGATAAAGATGACTGCAGGGCTAACAGCTAATTGATAATCCCAGTTACCTTGCTCCTTAGGGTTTGAGAACAAAATATTAGTGTTTCCAAATTGCTCGTGGCATCGTGAAGCAGATTGTCAGCAACCTGATAGAAGCAGTTCAAGTTAGAATGCCACTGATACAGCACATTAGGCAATGTTTCAGAGAAACCCGGTAATAAAGAGAACTGCAAAACGTCAGAGGGTTAGTAAAAAGGAAAGCAGCTACCAAGAAAGCTAACAGCAGAATTCAAAAGTTTACACTCTAATAATAATAAAAAACACAGTGATTCACGCCATATTTGCGTGCCCTCTGCCAATGGCAAGCATTTTCAATTTCAGAATTTAAGTGAAAGTAAACTAGACTGCCTAATAAATGAATGACACTCTAAATTCTGCCCTCAGTCAAAAGCAATCGATTATTAACTCGACTACATCGGTTTAGTCCAAGAACACTAATGATATCGAATTCTGAGCAGAAACAAAACTACCTACGTAAATACCTAGTTCCAACAATTCCGGTCCATCCAACTTTTTCTCTCAATTCCTACCAGCAATAGCCACCTCCTCTACTACCATTTCTTCTATCCAGCAGCTAGCTAATTGGCCATTAACCTATCAGCACCAAAATCAACAGCTAGCTCGGATGGAAATAGAGATTATTATGGACTTTCAAGGCTACAGCTTTCCGAATACAGAACAAAGCAGCTCCGCTACTTTACCAATTCAGAAAAAGAACGTAGAGGAGAGACAGTAGGTGAACCTGCCAGGCATCGATGGTGCGCTGAAAGCTCTGGAGCCAGCGATCGGCTTCCATGCGAACGGCATCGTCAGGGTGATGATACAGTGCATTTAGGGCTTCTTTGACGGAATTCTGGAGCTCCATTTGCTAAGAAGGAAAAAAAACCCCGCTTCCTCCCTCCGAATTCTTCCCCCCTATCAGGAAGCTATAGCAGCTCCCCCACCAAACCGATGAGGAATCGAGCGAGGAGAGAGTTCGTGTGGGATTTGATTGCTGTTGATGGTGCCTTAGTTTTTTCAAAGTGAACAAACAAAAAAAATAAACAACACCCAAAAGAGAGAGGGGAAAAAAGATGGATTGTTGTTGTGCGTATTTTGATTTTTTTGTGAGAGGGGTTTTTGGCGCCCGCCCCTCTTCTCTTCTCTTCTCTGTAGTCAATCCAATCCAATTCCTGAAGTGAATTCCAATCCCTGACCTGATCTCCCACTCTCTCTCTGAGCTCAGCGTATGAATATGGGGGCTTGGCTTCCTTTTTATTTTTCATTTTAAATAAAGATCAACTTTCTTCGCCTCTCTCCTCTCCGTTTTAATCTAGCCGAGAGAAATGTTCAGTCTGATGGAGTTCGGACCGTCTGATTGGGATGGCTGCTGGTCCAATCCTTCTTTTTTTGAAAAACTCGGTCAACGATAAGTCAGTTAGAGCAGGGAATAGAAAAATATTATATTAGGCATGCCCGGTTGGTTCAAACTTCAAACAGTTTCAACCCAACCAGTCTTCCTTCGCTTCAGTTTTAAGTTTTAAGTTTTAACTCTTACCTCCCGTCAGATGAGACTTCTTTCTGGCTAAATGTCAAGTTTGGTCACTAGTTTATTAAAATGTGTCATGTCTAGTCACTGAAAAAAATTAATATCAATTTTGGTCACTAAGATTAGTTTAACGGTCCAAGTTTGGTCAGTCTCCGTTAGTCTCCGTCCAACTCCGTTAAGTGTTGATGTGGCAAACGGAATTACCTAGTCAACCGGATTTAACCAAAAAATACTAAACTTTGAACCACCACATCATTATAACCCACCACCTCAGCCTACCCAAATCAATACAAACCCTAACCCGACCCGACCAGATCATCTTGACCCTTCTCCGCCTCTCTCAACCTTCTCCTCTACCTCCTTTGCCTTCTGCTTCTCCCTCTCTTCCTCCATCTTCATGCTCACCAACAGAGATCCACGCCAACAAACACAAACAAAACAAAAACCCATCAGACTGATGCCAAAAAATCAACGAAACCCAGCAAAGCACAACCCAACAAATTTGCCCCCGCTTGCACCCACTCTGGTCTACAAATCGGTCGTTGACCGCTCTCTGCCGCCTTCGAGCCTGTACGAGATTCGAACCCCACCAGTTATGTGAAGCCCAAAAAACCGCTAAAAGTTTTCTCATCTCTCCTCCTAAAGTCCGTGATAGTTGAGAAACCAACGTTGGCCAGATTTGAATTCTCCTGCAATTGAAGATCATTTTGGATAGATGATTTCTTCCGCACAACATTTAGCAAAGGGAACGGAGAAGATTAGCACAGCATTTAGTGGTGGCCAGATTTGGAGTCTCCTGCAATGGGCTTGAGTAACTTGCGAAGGAGGAGGAAGAAGGCGGTGGCGAAGGGAGGAGGAGGAGGAGGAGAGGCATGGTTGGTGGGGTCGCCGGCGAGAATTATGAGGGAAGAGAGGTGTTGCAGAGATCTAAGTCAGGAGGTTGCTTAGAGAGATCTGCAGGGTTAGATGAGAGAGGGAGTAGATTTGGAGATGTGGGGCAACTCGTTAAGGCAGGACCGATTCATGGTTTGGGTTCATTGGCTTGGTTGGGTAAGATGACCTAGTGGGTCGTGATGATGTGGCGAGTCGAGTTTAGTATTTTTTTTTTTAGGTCAAATCTGGTTGACTAGATAATTCTATTTGTCACGTCAGCACTTAACGGACTCCATTAACGGAGTTGGACGGAGACTAACTTAGAATGACCAAATTTGGAACATTAAACTGATCTTAGTGACCAAAATTGATATTAATTTTTTCTAGTGACTAAACATGACACGTTTGAGTAAACCCAGTGACCAAACTTGGCATTTACCCCTTCTTTCTTGGTCTAGTTTAATATTTAGTTCAGTGGATGACATCCAAGTACACAAGGACCAGGCATAAATTTTTATTATATTCGAGTCCAACGCAATAAACTGGAGAAATCCATCAATCTAGTTCGGTGGGCAGATTGATAAATTATATTGAACATTCATATTGTATTTGTCGTGATTACTAACAAAGCATGAGAATAGCATTTGGATAATTAATACATTATATTCGTTTGGTTCTGATTTGACAATAACCTTTTTATGGTCTGCCTCAGTTAATTCATTGTGTTAACATGTCTTGAAATTGCTCTTCTTTCTTCTATTGAACCACTAACCTAACCTTATAACATTTTATAATGGGCTAATACCACTGGGAACCCCGAACTATTAACTATGTGTCATTTGTGTCGTAAAGTATTCGATATGACATTTATGTCACAACGTATGATAGTTGTGTGTCATTTATGTCCTGACGATTTTGTTGACCGTTATAGATAACGGTTGACCAAATGGAAGTCAACATTAACATTGACTTTTGTTGACGTGGCAGCCACGTAGATGCCACGTCAATGACACCTCATATTTTAATTAAAAATTAAATAAAAAATAATATATTGTTATATAAATTAAAAAAATGTAAACTCAATTAACTACTATTGTTTCTAAAAATTAAAATAAAAAACAAGTAAAGGAAAACTCTCCACCACCGCATCCTACTCCCTCTGCTCTTCAGCTTCTCCACTGCCGATTTGGAGATTGGGTAGATTTGGAGATTGGAGGCTAGCTAGGGTTTGAGGGAAGATGGCAAAGTCGAGATGAGAGGACCTCATCATTGAGAGGCTAGCTATTGAGATGAGAGGAGATCGTCGTCGCCGCTACACTCCCCACCGCCGCCTTCTCCCACCGCTGATCATGCTTCCTCCGTCGTCGTCATACTCTCTGCCCCATATAGAATAGCCAGCGCCGATTACATACCCCAAATCACAAACCATTGCAAACCCCGAATCCGTCGTTACTCTCTCTTTTTTTAGCTTCCCCACCACCACTTGTTCCATCTCACTTCCAATCAAACTTCGAGCCTCGCAAGATCGGATAACCAGATCTTCTCCATGGAAAACCCTTCGCGTTTGAATTGCAGAACTATAAGGGTAGTCACCGCCGACCATATCTCTTCCTCCCGATTGTAATCAAATCTGCCTTTTCTGCTTGTCGAAGTCGAATTGAACAGGGAGGCCGGTGTCTGATGAATGAGGAAGTGGCGGATGCGGCGGTGGTGGTCGTTGCGGGATTGAAGAAAACCGAAAAGCAATAGCAGCCCAAGTTCACCCTCCCATTGTAGCTCCTTTTGATTTTGCCCACCACAGGGACGCATGAAACCCAGCTACCTCCTACCGCTGCGAAGGTAGGGAAATAGAGTGAGTCGATTTTACAAAGAAAAAGAGAGAGGAAAGAGCGGCAGCGGATCTCGGCCGACCAGAAAAACCAGAGAGCTGGGGTTTCATCGAGGATAATTAAAAATTAGTTTACAGATCTGTTTTTTATTTTTATTTTTGTAATTTTCTTTTTTTATAAGGAAAATAATTAAAAATTAGTATTATAAATTCCATGTCAGATGCCACATCACCGGCGAGTAGACTTTCTGTTAAAAACTAACGGTCAACGTCAGTCAACTCTAACGAAAAAATAGTTTAGGACACAAATGTCATATCGAATACTTTAGGACACAAATGACACAAAGTTAATAATTCGGGTTTCCTAGTGGTATTAGCCCTTATATGATTTAGCTAGTAATCAGCCCGCGCTCCGCGGCGGGGTAAGTTTGACTTTAATAATTTTATGGATTACGAAATATATTTTTATGCATATAATCTGAAAGTGGTTAAGATAGTTGTTGGATAGAGCCTGTTGTATGGCATTGTTGAGCTTAGGCCACGCTTTGCCGCGGGAAAATGTCAATTTATGTCATCAGTGTGCATGGGGACGTAGGATTGTGTGACCTGGCAGCCTACATCAAGCATCATTGTTGCCAAACCAAGAACGATGGCATCGTAGATTCATTATAGCAGAGTGCACGAAAATGTGCTGGGGATTTAGTTTGTCAAGGCAAATAAACAAAAGGTAGATTCATTGCCCGCGCTCCGCGCCGGGATGTGAAATTCTAAAGGTTAACTTATTTCAGTGTGTACTAATGAATGCCCCTATAAGGACCCCTTGTACACTCCAACTGCGCCATACTTTCATTTAGTCTAGAAAGTAGAAACAACAATAAGCTTGCTTAATAATAAGAGAATAAAAAAGGAAATCTATCAATGTAATGAGTGTCTATATAAAGAATCATAGCTACACTAAAGAACTTAATCAAAACCATGAACAGTTTGATTCAACCTTCACACCAGCTGTCATCTAATGTCGAATCAATGATTTGGCTATTATAACTAAATTCACAAATCTTACTGGACAATTAATTTTATGAAAGATTGAATCACCATCTAAAGTCACAAACGACTAAACAACATTAACAAAAGCTCCTATTTTTACCCCCAATGAACAACGTAAATGTAATTGGCATATGGTAAACAACTACAAAATCTGCAACAGGTATAACCATCTGCAAATCATAAGAGAAACAGAGTCTGGTCATGTTTGTTAAATACCTCACTCCAGAAAACAACTCCTGCCTGCAAAATAGAGAAAAAAAAATATCAATATTAGTGATAATGCTAAAATATTAGGAGGGAAGTCACATACTTCAAGGGAAGTGATGATTAGAAACAACTATGATGACCGAGTGAAGTAATTCTTGGATATGGGAAGGTGCATTCTCCAGGGGAAAGTGATCATGAAAAACAATAGTCACTCGTTCCCAACAGTAGATCGCAAGTCCGAAATAGTCAATCTTATGTTATTGATTTTACACCGGACTCCTCCTTCAGCCACTTAAATTCGTCTGCAGCAAACCAAAGCTGGAACTTGCTACCAGTGCAAGGGTGTCTGAAACCATGACAAAAACATATGTAAAAACAGGAGAAAGAGAGGACTCCACATTGGATTGTCTGTTGGAAAAAATCATCGACAACAGTGAACTTGTGAATCAACAAAGAAACCTCCCATGAGAAAAGAAGGCGTAGGTAAACTCTGGGTGCTCCATTTCACAATCTCTTGGTCTCCACCGAGTGGGAAGACAAATTGATCAACTTTGAACTCCAAGCATCCCACCTTTAGCACAACCATCAACTGAATCTCAGTTTAGGAAGTACCAAGCATTATGACTACCAGTCTGTTGAAAACACCATGTATCGATTAAGAAAACAGAACCAAACACACCAAATTGGAAGATGAAAAACAATCGCTTACCAAAACTTTCACGGTTGGATGTTCAGAAATCCACCATTGTGCCGAAGGACAATTAATAGCCAACAAAGCTATGGACTTTCATGACTCAGAAATATGATCATAACTTACCGATTTTTTTACCAAACTCCTGTTATTTTGAACAACAAAGCACAAATCAAATTAAGAAGAGAACAAAACACCCAGATTAAAAAAAAAGAGAATAACATCAAGTAACCATTAATCTGGATTAGAACCCATGAGCACTGTAAGCTCCCCATCTATCACATACCGTGATCCAATCAATCCCTGCTATTTTGTAAGATTTGGGTTTAGTATAGAAAAGTAGGATAATAAAATTATTAGAATTTGAAAACAGAACATATTCAGAACCTGAAATATAAGGAAAAGGCCTCAAAGATTTCTATTAAGTGTATTCATGGATGCCAATTTTCAACACCACATTCTAGCAGAAGAAGATACGATCAATAAAGAGCAAAATCAAAAAAAAAAAATATATATTAAAAGCTATGGACTTTCATGACTCAGAAGTATGTGCACCGCAGACCCAACGAAGCTTGCATTCACGACTGCTAAAATGGCCATCACTGAATCACGGATTGGCATCCTAGCAAGTGGCTTTTTCCTAGAATTCAAAGGCGTCTTTCTAACAGTAAACTCGTTAATAGCATTTTCTACGAAAGCAATAAAACAAATTCATAAACAGAAGAAACAGATAGAGAGAACGAATCCACTAATGACGGAGAGGAGGAACCATTTGAACTACAAAAGCTTGCAAATCTGGGGTCTAATATCCTCCTGGGAACGAACAGAACTGGCATTTGGTTGCTCATAGTTCGTTGGTTCCTACGAAAGAATAAGGGAGATGTCTTAGAAATTAAAACCCAAATATTTGGCATCTGAGAAGGTGGTCGATATTTCATGAATCTCCCCCCCCCCCCCCCCCCCCCCCCGAAAAGACAATTATTGGAGCATATGAAATGGCAAGAGCATTCATAAGTGAGAACCGTGTGGGGGAAGATGAACAGGAAAATAAAAATGGGAGACCGGTGTTAAAAGAAAATGCAACTAAAGATCGCAAAAGAAAGAGAAGAAGCAAAACCATCAAATTCTCACCTTTAAACATTAGGGGTAGCAAATCTGGTTTCTCCTCATCGATTACCTCAAGCAAAAACCTCAAATCTGGTTAACTACCTCTCCTCTGACTTGTCTCCATACCTCTTCCAATCCTCTAGTTGATCGAATACTCTCTTCTGGTCGGGCATCTCCAACAAAGATGATGATCGTGGGCGAACAGAGGAAAGATCCAGAACTGAGGTCCGCAACTTCGCCCCTCGTCGCCCTACGGATTCTCCATCTCTATCAGCAACTTGATTCTGGAAAATTACTGCATAAAATTTCAGTATTCTCCAGTCAGATATCTAGCGACTGAAAAACAAAAGTTGCAAAGAACCAAATATCTTAACAAAGAAAAATATTCTTGGTCCTTTCTTGGCTAATTGAGCGAGAATGCAAAGATTATAAACGAAAAATGGAATCCCCTCCTTTCTGTCTCCGTAGTCTGAAAGTTCTATGGCCTTTCGTCAATCCCACCTCCAAGGAATCTCTTGCAGAGGGGAGAATATGCAAACAAAGACCACAAAAGAGAAGAAAAGGTTAGATAGAAGATGTAGATAGAGAGGGAAACCAAAGCACAAAAGAGAGAGAAAGAGGCCATTTTTCGTTCACCTGGTTCATCCTGAGCTTTCCCCTCATCGATGAAGATGGTACGGCTAAGACCAGATCTGAAAGTATGATGCGGAATTAACCATGAAAACCTCACATCAAACCCGTCGAAGAGAGAGATTTAGAGACTCTGATAAGAAAGAAAAACTCACCCGAACCTAGCAAGCATATTGTCGATTCCTGCAATCAGTGTTCTTTTCCCGGGGAGAAAAGGAATCATGCGCATCGGCTGGTGCTTCGCGAACCCCATCTCGTCAATGGCCTGCAAGACTCCAATTTCCTAAGCCAGACTCAAAGGGGAGAATGCTCAGCGGTTCTTCGATTGCACCGGCGGAGCTGAGAGGAGAGATCGAGAGATAATCATAGCGACAGGGGCGAGACTTTAATCAGTATCCGAAAAAGAACAAAAAAAAAAACGAAAACAGTTGAGATTGAAAGCTCACTGGATTTGTGCCTCCTCTTCGTGGTTCACACCTTCCCTCTTCTTCGTCCAAAGAAATCAGATACAGAGGAATAGGATCGGCGTCGATCGAAGCGGCTGACGGAGCTCCTTCTTCGGCAAGCTGGCTGCTTCATCGCAGATTTTCGAGATTCTGGCGGTCACAAAGAGAGAAAGAGAGAAGGAAAAGATGGTGAGAATAGGTCAGAGAAGGAGAAGATTTGGGAAAAATGGTTGTTTGCAGCTAAATAGGTTAGAGAAGGTCAGAGAAAACATAGTGAGCAAGAGAGAGAAGGTGAAAAGGAAGAGTGGTTTTAGATTTCTCCTCTCGACTAATTGATCGGGAAAAGGCTTCCTCTTGATTCCTAACATCTCGAGACCTTCACCCTCTTTTTTACAGCAGGGTGAGTCACCATCCTCAGTCTCGCTCCGCTTCATTGAACACCGCGCTTGTAACTTCCTTGCGAAGGATACACTCCTCCCAAACAGTAACCTTATCTCCTCACAGTGGTGGTGAAGTTCCCAAAAATTCTCGGGCAGAGGGAATCACATGCCATTTGAAGGAGGGAAGGATCAAGAGAGAAAAAGTGAATATGAAGGGGGATTTGAGGGCAACGCGGCACTCACAGAAACAACGGAGGACAAAACTACAAGAGCCAGAGAGAAGCTCGCAACCAATAAAAAAAGGCAGGCGGGGCCAGTTGCAGACCATGGACCAATGGGAGGAGGGTGAACAGTAATTTTGAGTCCAAATGAATAGTAAATTGTGCCTAGGCGAACAGTAACCGTGTCTTTGCAAATAACTTGTTCTAATAGTATTCTTACCTTGTAAGTTTGTATCTAGTAACCCCTTTTGGAATTGAAAGTACAATGTTGCTACATCAGTTCTACTAATGTTTTGTAAAGAGAAAATTACTAAATTTCCTCATTGATTATTTGAACGATGGAAATACGCTCGAATGATGAATTTTGGTTTATCAGTTATTGTGTGAGGTAAGTGCAACTACTGAAACGAAGTATGTCATTTCTTTTATAGACTTCACTTATTCTCGTTTTCTTGTGTAAATGATTATAAGATGGACATATATTGAAACCAAGTAGTGTTCCTGACATTACAATAGCAAGGAGTGTGACAAAATGGTTGTAGCAAAGTGATCATCCCTACTCGGCAAATCTCATAAAACGACGACAATCAAGAGGTAAATTTTCAATATATTCAAGTATGAGGCATAAAGTTCGGAAGAAGAAGAATTATGCTTGTTCGGGCGGCTGCATATGATATTATATGGAACATCCATGTTATGCGAGTAGTGGAATGGTGGAATACGACATAATGGAATGTCATCGTTCTTATACAAACTCTCCACTTTGCCTTTCAGGGGATATATTGGTCGTACTCGCTAACTAATTATGAAAACTATATTTGAATATACACTGCATTTGGTATGATTTGATTTAATTTTGATCAGACATGTTGATTAATTTGTTTTCATGGAGATCCATGGAATCAAAACACAAAAAAAACCATTGAATCATAATTTAAACAAATTATAATTAGATCTAGTGAATAGTAATTAGATCCAAACAGTGATTTGATCTTCCATGGAATTGTAACACAAAAACTCATCAATTTTTAGAATAAAAATAAAAATAAAAACAAATTATAATTTATTTTGGTGAATGGTAATTACATCCAAACATTGATTTGAAATCGCATGTTATGGAGTGTGCGAATCAAATCGTTGACTACCTTTGAACATATTTGTGGTTTGCCTCGGGTATAACTGGGGAACTGGGGGTGATGTATCTCGAGGTTGCTCAACCCCTTTACATTGACCGACTAACCTTTTAACCCTGAGAATTCCCCCCCCCCCCCCACCCAACATGGTGGCAAAATCGGCGGTCGGGTGTCATTTTCTCACATGGACCACCAAATTCGAGCTCTGGTTCTAAACCTTTAGATTTACCCGCACTTGTTTTTCCACACAACTACATGTACAGAACCACATTTTCACGTCCCAAGATCACCTTCCAATACAAACCAAAACTCTCTTTGCATCACCCTTTATATTGTGATCTTTCTTACACCTTCATACGCTATCAGTTTACACCTTCAACCACATATCATCTTATGTCATTCATTTACCTATAGCATCTACATCCTTTGACTTTTGAATGCTTGGTAGGGGTTGCTTATGTTGTTTAAAATATCTTGGGATCCTTGAGATGGAAAAGTTCTTCCCTTTCCATGCTTGTTTTCGAATGTGCTCCTTCATTTAGCTCATAAAAATATGTCTAAAGTGTGTCCTAGAAAGTGTATGCTTTGTGATCAAACAATTGGTATATGGTTTTCTGGTTGTGTTGGATATATTAAAGATGCATTTGGGTACATGCCCCTTTACATATTGTGTTTGAAGTTGCGTTAAATGATTGAGGAGTAGTGGCCTCTACCTGTGCCATAACGCTTTTACGATTTTGTGTGATTTGATAGTTGGTTATAATGATATTATCCTTCGTTGTACGATGATGGTTCTATCCACGTTTATTATTTTATACGTTCCATCTTAGATGTGGCATTAACTAAAGTGTGTGGTGATCTTATCTTGGATTGGTGAACGCTTTTCTCTTTTGAAGTTCTATCACGAAGAAAATAGGTTACAAGGAAATGACGCCTCCAAAGATTTTCACTCTCCCCTAGGAAAGTGATGACGATCGCTAATCCCATGGTCTTACATTGGATCCTCATGGGCTCAAGTCATCGTTACATTGCTCGCCAAAAATAGCAATGTAGGGGTTGAACGATGATCGACCCAAATTGTGTGTGCCTCGTAGACAACATGACTTTTATGAGACTATGACTTGCTTGCTCTTCGCATAGCTGCCTAACATAAGCTACCTTTTGAAATTTGACGCTTGGATTGGAGAGATTGTGCTATGAGCCAAAACCTCCTTCATGGCCAAAGCCAAGCTACTCGAATTTCTAAGCACTATGAATTATGTTACCATTCTTATAATGGTGTTTCCTTAAGTCGAGGCGATGGTGCATTTCCTCTATTCAGTTTTGTTTTATTTCTTTCTTGTTAAAATTTAAATTGTCAAGAATCATGACGAACTTTTCAAGTGTACATGTAATCTCGCAACGCTAGCTAGAGGTATATTTGTTATACTTTTTTCTATTACTTTGCTTTGGGCCAACAAACACATTGTCCAATTTAAAGCATGGGTGAATTTAGTAGACTGCTAAATGTTTAGAACTTCAAAATGTTAAGTTTTATCTATGTATTTGGGGACACTTTTGTGTGCATCGTGCATTAAAATTTTTGAAAATTTTCAATAATGGCACATCCCCTTCGTAATTACAAACTCATAATACTTGATTTCTAGTCACTATGTTGGTATGTGTTCTAGGGAGACTAGTGTAGTGGCTATAAAAGAAATATTTGTCATGAGACTAAAGACCATTCAAAATGGCTAGATACACGACCTGCCACTATCCTTCGTGGGCTTTTAAACTCTGCCAATGAGTCTCACTGCTTAAAAAGTTTTCGATGAGTTAGAAATGTATTTTATACATGAAAAATCATACCTGGCAAAGTAGTATGAAGAAAACTGTCTTGACAAATAGAGTGTGGGGCTAAAATGTGCCAACGTGTGAGGCAATCACTCGTGCACAAGGCACAATAGGAAAGGTTCAGCTGAGCATCGATTCACGGTGGTATGATGTTACTTATCCAATACAATCCCCCATCGAGTGAAGTGTCGTTTGAGAATTGTGCATAGAGGGCATGGATAGAGCTTATTACACCCATCTATACCATTGCCTCTCCATAGGGATATAGGATAAGGAGTTGAACAAAGCCCTTATATGAGAGCTAAGACGCAAAAAATTGCTCTTACTCGATCATAGTAGCTATGTTCAAACATACCAAGCCAAAACCCATATCAATATGTGCTAAAAAAGTGTAAAGTTCGACATGCAATTCAGAAAAGAGAATAATAACTCTTATTGTCAAACAAGGGTAGAGATGTGCTTAAAAATAAGAACAAAATTTGCGAAAAGTTTCACCCTATATGTTTTTTAGACTCTCGCATTGGGTTAATTGCTTGTCTTGGATGGAGGTTGGCCAGATTGTCCTTACGAGATATGAAGCTCATTGACGTTGTCTGCTTCTCTAAGTGTGAAGGTTGACCTCGTAGGCTACTTATGATTCACTACCTACGATCGAAAGTTACATGTCATCATAGAGGTCTTGTGAGATGTATGGTTTTGAGTTTGGTTTGCTTGAGGATAATAAAGTTCAAGAGTGAGGTTATTTGATGACACATAAATACTACTATTTTAGACCCCCTACTGAATGGCATGTTTTGGATAATTTCCATATCTTTAATGTCATATCGACTTGGAAATGATTGATAATTACTCCAATGTGTGTTTAGTAGCTCCTAAGATCACTTTTACTATTTATATGCCCTTTGGATAGTGGTTTAGGCGTTTTATGTGTTTTCATACCAAAGTATCCTAGTGGACCACCTTGTACGCGCGAGAGACATCAAGGCCCAATTGCTGGAAGTAAGAAAAGAAGATTGGTGGAGCTCAAGGCCAAATGTTGTAACATTTACTCAACCAAAATCCCAAAATAGTGCCTCGGATGTCATTTCTGAAAGGACCAAAACCTGTCAAGATTTGTGCAAATATGCTTTGCTTGGAGACTAAGTTGGAGATAAGCTAGAGCGATTCAGCTAGACAAGTTTCGCTCCTACTTTTTCTCCTAGAAAACCTTATAAAAGATGCTATAAATAGACCCTCAAGGCAAGAATTTTAGACATAAGCTATACAAGGGGGTTACTCTGCCGACAAAGCAAGTCACTAGTTCATAAAAATCAAGGGTAAAATGGCGGCAGGAATGGTGCCATAGACACCATTTTAAGTTATAGGGGAATCTCATATTTCGACTGGTGTTTTCTCTAGATTATGTCCCCGTGAGTGGCTAGCTCGTTAGTTGTGTAATTTTGCGAACCATAGAGGTTCGTACGATGTAACGTTGGATTCTTGGTTATATATCGTATTTTTCTACTCCTCCTTAATTTCGTGTAAATGCAAACTTTTATTTTCATATCGTTACAAATTAAAGATTTGTTATATGCCCCCTCACGTGCCCCTACGGAGCAAACCCATCAGGGTCCGGTTAGGGTGGACGGGGCTGTTTGCATGTGGGATGGGGCTGTCCGGAGTGGTTCGCACTCTGCTGGTGGTTTGGTTATTCTGACCCTGGATCGAGATGTTTTAATGGCTAAGGGCGTGCAGTTTCCGTGGTTTGATGACCCCCTGGTTGTGGAATTGGTGACTCTTCGTGACGCTGTTCTGTGGTGTTAGTCGCTCGGCTTCGCGGATATTAACTTTGAGGGGGATGCGAAAGTGATCATTGATAAAATCAACCAAGCGGATGCTAGAGATAGCCGGTTAGGAGCTGTTCTGGAGGAACTCATTCAGATTTTTGCCAGTAATCCTGGGCTTAGTGTTAGATTTGTAGGTCGGCGTAGCAATAGGGTAGCCCATTTTGTGGCTAGAAAAGCCCTCTCTCTGTACTCGAATATGAGTCGTTTTTTTTTTATTTCCGGACCTGGCTGAATTTCAGGATATAGCTATCTTTTTGTTTCATCAATACAAGATTATCATTTTGTCAAGAAAAAAAAAATAAAAAAGATTTGTTATATGCAAAGGTTTGTGACTTGTGTGTAAATCTTAAAAGTTAAAACCCATTGCCCACACCCGCTCGTACCCCTACAAAGCAAAGTAAACCAAGCCGTTTTCGTTTGGCCTTCCGTTTACAACCCACGGCAGAACAACCACAGAAGGCGCCGTGCCGCCGTCCCGTCTATTGGAACTTGAGATATCGGTGCGGCAAGCAATGGCTTCCTTATCAACGGCGGACGACCCATCATCATCCCCTACCATATTCATACCCGGCGAGTGGGAGGCGGCCGCAGACACCATTGCAGACAACTCCAACACCAGTCCGCTTCCTATTGCCTTAATTTGTGGCGCCAAAAACTGCGGCAAAACTACCTTCTCGCGCTACCTCCTCAACGTTCTTCTCCGCAGGTACTTTGGAAAACCCCGATTCTAAGTTTCGCTTTTTCCATTATGGCTTGCTTGCTGAAAGCTCTAAACTTGTTGAACTCCTGCTTGAAAATGAGAACTCGAATACTTCAACTGTTGGCTTGAAAATGTGCCTTCATATATTTTGAGTCTAGCTGATTCGAAGAGCACGGTTGTGCATTGAATTGTTGTTGGTTCTAGAATAATTCATTTGCTCTTTGCTTTGAAGTGATTCATGTGCGAGTTTTAGCTTAACTATCGTGCTTTTATTCAGGAGGCGATCAATGAAGTAAGTATTTCCGGATGGTCCTTACTTAGCTCTGACACGTTTTTGCAGATATAAAAAAGTGGGATACTTGGATACCGATGTCGGGCAGCCTGAGTTTACTACTCCTGGTTTCTTATCCTTGACAGTGGTTGACAAATTAACTGAAGGTGCTTTCATTTGGTTTATTTCTCACTATGATTCATTTTAATTCGTCTCAACTTCTCTCTGCTTATCTGTTTTTTTGAATATCAGATTTGACAATTCCCTGCTTAAAGACACCTGAGAGGTTGGCTACTTGACCTTCTTAGTGGCCACACAGGGATGCATTTAAGAATGCAGTACATACAATTGCTGAGTTTTATTTATTTATATTTGTTCTAGATGCTTTTTCTTTGGTGATACTTCTTCCAAACGGGATCCTACATCTTACCTGAAGTATATATCTGCACTTTGTGACTACTACCGCAAGGAGTACTGCTCTGGCACTGAGAGTTCCTTAAAGAGAGGGTTTCCTCTTGTGGTTAACACCCCGGGTTGGGTTAAGGGTATGCTTCCTCCGTACATTTTTATTTTCTATTTCCATTTCGACTGTGACGATTCTTCTTCATGTAGAGGTTCATATTCTAGTAGACTAACTCTGAAGTTCTTGTTTTCCAGGTGCTGGTTATGATATACTGGTGGATATGTTGAAATATATTGCTCCCAGTCATGTGGTCAAGATAGATATATCTTCGACAAAAAAGAATCTACCAGCTGGGAAATTTTGGTTAGATGATGCTGCAGACCAGGAGGTTGATCTCATTGAGATCTGTTCAGCTCATCAAAATTCTTTCAATAGACCGTAAGTTCATCAAGAAACTATGATATTCTGTCAGTCTCCCACTAGCAAAACTTTTTTAGTTTTGGCTCTGGAAAGATGGAATTTTTTGTATGATATGCTTCTAGATATCTATAGTTTACAGCACTCCTAGGATTTTAAGTTGAAATAAATATCATAACTCTTCTGTGGTGACACGTTTGGGAACTTAGTATTTTTTGGATATCTGAAGCATGTTCGTTGGTTAATTTTAGTTGCAGTAACTGCCATGATTTCTTTGTTTCATTTGCCTGTGGTAGCTATTTCTCCACACCTCTTTTTTCTGAAATTGTGATATTGATAAGTACTTCAATAAAAAAAATCGCGAACAGGGCGCTAGTGAAAAAGGATGCATATCTTTTGCGGGACTTGAGAATGATGGCTTATTTCAGACAGTGCTTTCCTAGCACCTTGAGTGTTACCACAATCAAGGAACTTGCAAATGCCCTTGCTTCTCACCCTCCTTACCAAGTTCCTATATCAACTATCAAGATAAAGCATCTGTATTGCCAGGTTGGTCTAGAACATCTGAAACTTATGTAAGATTTTCCATGTTAAGGGGAGCTATCTGGACTGCTTTTTCATAATGGTTCAAATATTTTATCTATCTGCTAGGTACCTCAAGCAGAAGTCTTCTACAGTTTGAATGCCACTATTGTCGGTTTGGCAAATAGTTCTGATAAAGCAGGAACTCTACCATGGTGTCTCGGTCTTGGTACGTCCTGTTTCCCTGCTGCTGTCTCAACACATTTTGGTTATCAAGTCGAAACTTCATTTCACTGCTAACAACATATTGAATTACCACCTTCCAGAAGAAAGAAACCATTCATAGTATTGCAATGCAACTAACTCTAATTTGTAAGTCTTGTTATGTTTTGCTTCCACTTGAGCAGGTATAGTAAGAGGAATCGATACATCGAAAGGTTTGCTTTACATCATCACCCCTGTTCCCCAAACCACCCTGGAAAAGGTTGATCTTCTCCTACAGGGATTCATCGAGATACCTACTTGTTTGTTGAAGGTGATTGATCTTCTCTATTTGCTCTCAATTCGTCGTTTAATGGTCTTGATATAACATGAGTTCTGATCCGAATCGGATTCTTGATTCTCTTTAGGTTCAAGGATGTATGTCACCTTACATGTCTGCTAATGTGTCGCCAGCAAGCTAACACTCGTGGTAGAAAGTACAAAGTCTCGACTGACAGTGCATGCCGCATACCCTTACTAACTGAAATGGAAACTTAGGGTGAGGAACTCAGTGATTTTTCTAGACCCACTTCCTGTTCATTTATGTAGTAGTGTCTTTATCTTTGGGAAGAACTTGTGATTGTAGTTATTCCAAGTTACTGATGTTGGTTTGATGGCGGCCAATGTTTTAAGATGATGAATGAGGTTTCGTGTTTGATTTTCCATGCAATTCTCTCTATCTATCCTTATCGTTGAGAAATGGAAACATCGAGACTCTATTTTCAGAGCTCTATTTCAGGTGGGAAAATAGGGAAGAAATAACCCACCTTCATCATCATAGTCCTCTTCTCCTCCTCTTCCAATAGAAAGCTTGTTTGTTGTCTAACAATAGCAAAGTGCAAAACAAACCATCCAATTTTTGAAACCCCAAGATCTAATTTTCCATTAACTTCCCCACCTTCTCTCTTTTGAGTTTTTCACCTCCTCCTCTCTTCTTCCCCTCTCTCACAGCCATACACAGAGGGGAAGGAAGAAAAGGAAAAAAAAAAAAAAATCTTGCTCAGGTGGTGATCATGATATTTCGCACCACCATCGTTCTCTGAGAGAAAACCCACAAAATTTTAAAAGAAAGAAACACCATGGAAACCAAGGTTCCCAATGTGGCAACGACGAAGAGAACATTGAGAGGCTACGTGGAACAGGAACTGGGCAAGTGGCCGCACTTCATAGTCTACGCCGTTTTGGAATGGGTCTTGATCCTAGTCCTGTTCGTCGACGGGTTCCTGGCGTTCTTCGCCAACGAATACGCCAAGTTCTTCGACCTCCGGCTGCCATGCCTATTCTGCACCAGAATCGACCACGCCTTCCGCCACAGATCTCACGACTTCTACTACAACGACTCCATCTGCGATTCCCACCGGAAAAAGGTCTCCAGCCTGGCTTACTGCCACATCCACAAGAGGCTCTCCGATATCAGGAAAATGTGCGAGGGCTGCCTCCTCTCCTTCGCCACCGAGAAAGAATCCGGCTCCGACACCTACAAATCCCTCGTCGGAATCCTCCACAAGGACGTCGAGCTCTTCTTCGAGGACGACGAGGTCCAGCTCCCAAAACAGCCGAACGACGTCGTCATGGCCGCGGCCCAGGCTCACCATTCCCTTCACCGATGCTCCTGCTGTGGGGGCCCACTCAAAGGCGGAAAACCCAAGGGGAAAAGCGCCGGATTCTCTCAGGCTCCAACTCCGTCCCCACGAGCGCCGACGGTGGCGGCTCTCCGCCATCTCGAGCTGCCGCCATCGACGAGGTTCGACGTGGAGAATAACAACACCAATAATATGATGGACGAGATGGGCGAGGAGCTGATGAGGACGCCTAGCTTCATCCGAGGGAACAAGTTCTTCGGCATCCCGCTGACCGATTCTGCGACCACGACTCCCCGGTGGGCGATTCGGTGCCCTCCTAAGAAATCGGCGCTCGACAGGGGGTCCGATTTCTCCGCCGAGGAAGGCGGAGGCGGGACCGGAGACCAGAGCGCCCCGACGGAGCCAGAGGGCGGGGGCGATTCGAGGCAGGTCCGATTAGACCGGAAGTCGCTGATGGAGCTGTACATGGAGCTGGACGAGGAGAGGAACGCGTCGGCGGTGGCGGCGAACAACGCGATGGCGATGATCACGCGGCTGCAGGCGGAGAAGGCGGCGGTGCAGATGGAGGCGCTGCAGTACCAGCGGATGATGGAGGAGCAGGCGGAATACGACGAGGAGGCGATCCAGCTGCTGAGGGACGACCTGAAGAAGAAGGACCGGCAGGTGAAGTACCTGGAGAACGAGATCGAGGCGTACAGGATCAGGTACGGGGATATAATGGAAGATGGGTTTGTGATGGACGAGGTTGATGAAGATGACGATGATGGAGCGTATCAGGAGGTGGAGGCGTCGGAGTACGGTACCCCGAGTTATGGCGGAATGGGGAGCAACATCAACAGAGAGGAGAGTTCAGGGAAGAATCAGAGTGAGAATGCAGGGGAGGGAGGCTCTGTGTCTGTGTCTGTGAGGCCCAACAAGTTCGGTGGACTTCGCCGGCTGAAACATCTCGAGTTGGAATCGTCGGACGATGAGACAGGTAATTTTCTGATTTTCGCACTCACTGATTCTTCATCCTGTTGATATTGGGTGTAACTAAAGTGTTTGATTGATTTCCCCTGAAATGGCAGAGCAAGAGAGCAGAATGAAGGATCTGTCTCATCTGCGAGCGCGGGTGAGAGCATTGGAAGAAGAGGATGATTTCTTCAGAGATGATCAAGTAATTACAGTAGGAGGAGGAGTAGAGAACGGGAGCGACAAGGGGAAACTTCTGTCGGAGATATCCGAGAACCTGCACAAGCTTCGTCAGGACTTCTGAAATGTGTGTTGTGTCTTCTATGCAAGCACAAATCCACACCATCCTTTTCAGTGTAAAGAGTAAAAAGCTTCCTCCAGTCCAGTGAATGTCTCTCTCTAGCAGCACGTAGCTTCTTCAGCAAGTAAGATAGTGGCGAGAAGCATACTAGACCCTTCCTTGACTGAGCGAGCAAGGATGATGAGAGAAGACACCCTTTTGGAATTGGGAAGGGTTCCTTCCTTCCATCTGTTCTCCAAGACAAGCCTTTCCGGGTCTGCGAGAGATGAGATTTGTCGAGCCCAGCTTACCAGATGCTGGTTGTAGCTTTAGTAGGAAAGAGGGGAGAAACAATGCCAACACAACTGTCTGTAATATTTAAGCTTCAAGTTTTGTGTCAGTTTCCCCTCCATAAGTTTATACACTCCCCATCGTCAATCCATTTGTTTCCAGTTACCACATAAATTTGACTTTAACAAACAGGACCCAAATAATCATATTGTTCTCAACACAGAGCATCTCTTGGAAAAAAAAAAAACACAACTATAACTGTTAGTGTGTGGTATATGATCCACGATTGAACATCTTCCAACAACTTGAGTTATTGGGATCAACTGGTTCTTGACATGGTATCAGAGCCTGGAACCAAAAGGTCATGTGTTCGAATCTCCACGACCCCCAATATTAACCGCTGTCTTTCAAGCACATGGTATGGTGGGCCTGTGCAAACTTCAAGCCCATGGGTTGGCTTTTGTTTGAGGGGGCGTGTTAGATAGTGGTATAAGATCCACGATTGAACCTCTCCCAACAACTCGAGTTATTGGGATCAACTGGTTCATGACATGGTATCAAAGCCTTCTGTGACCAAGAGGTCTTGTGTTCGATTCCCGGTGACCCCCATTTGTTAAGCACATGGTATCCTTGTCTTCAGACCTGTGCAAACTTCAAGCCCTTGTGAGTGACTTTCGTTTGAGGGGGCGTGTTAGTGTTGTGGTATATAATCCACGATTGAACCTCTCCCAACAACTCGAGTTATTGGGGTCAACTGGTTCTTGACAATAACAGCCTTGGCTGCAGGTTTGCCAACGAGGCATGGACTAGTGTTCCTTGTAGCTCTTCTTTCATTCAAGCACCATCAGCAAGCTCAGTACTTCCCTTGCTGATGATCTGTGCATGCATCTGACCACGCTGACAATTTAACCACTCCACAGAAATTCACATCATTAATTAACAAGGCCTTTGCCCAGCTCATAAATCTCCTGCAGTCTGCAGAACCAACTCAAGATAGAGAAAGCATTTTTCTTTCTCTACCATCAGATGAGGCAATAAGAAGGTCCGACATCTTTCTTCATATGACCCTCTAAAGCACAAACTAAGTTTAGATCAAGAATTGCAGTTGCAGGTTCTCAGCCCATAATTTGTACTTGCCATGTAGGCTGTAGCTTATTTTATTTTTGTGTGTTGGCTGGACATAATAGTTTTTATCGGAAAAATTCCAAAATACACATATTTTTTAAAATTTTTTGGTTTAATACACTTGTATATCCAAAACTTTTACGGTTGTGCCAATAATATCCAAATTTCTCGAAATATCACTTATAGCCATGTTTTAAAGTTGTTCTTTGTCAAATTTATCCATTTCCGTTAAATACTTTGACGGCGTTAATAATTCCGTCAACATAGCTGACGACTAGCTGACTGGGCGCCAACTAAGCAGACACGTAAGCGCCAACTATGCAAAGGTGACATGTAATAAATTAAAAATAATTTAAAATAATCTCCCAGAATTTTTTTTCCGCTTTCGTTTTTAGGGTTCGCACCCTGGCGGCGATTGAACCTCCTCCCGCCGACTGAATCTCCTTCCAGCGATTGAAGATCCTCCGGCCGACTGAATATACTCCCTGGATAGTCTGCTACCATTCCCTCTTGAGATTCACCAGGCCTTTATCCACATCTCTTCTCAGATCTGTCTTCTTTTATGACTACTCGTCTTCTCGCCATCGTTTAGTCTATGTCCAATCTCTAGCAACATGGATTTTAGGCTATTAATTTTGATATGAAGCAGGGGGTTTGAAGGAGCATGCCACCATTTCCCCAAGCCTTCCCCTGCCTCTTCTTCCCCCTCCGCCGTACCCTATCACCATTGTTATCGGTGACAACACCCCGGCAGATCTACGATTCACGGTGAGGAAGCTCTGAAATCAAAGTTTTCCCCCATCATTCCCCTTCCTCTCCTTCCACCTCCGCCGCACCCAATCACTATTATTATCAGAGGCGACGACTTGGGATTCTGGCCAGGCCGATGTAGATAAACAAGAGGCAGTTGCGGCGGCGGGAGAGGATAGATAGCTAATGGTTTGATTTGATGTTAATGGTTGATCTCTAGGAACTTCGATTCACTTTCTGATTTGATGGATATGAATGAGGTTGCTGGGTTCGGGCATCGGCAAGGTGAGGGATTTAAGAGGATGGAAAAATCAAAAGAATGAAGCTTGGTAGGAAAAGAGGGGAAGTGGGTAGAAAAAAGGAGAAGGGTAGAAAGTTAGGTCGAGACTAGGGGTGAGGTCAGATGAGTGGTTTGAAATTTTTATTGTTTAATTTTTAAATTAAATTAATCAGCAATCCACGTGGATAATTACAGGGGAATTGGAAAATAAGCGTTCTCCACGTAAGCACCACCGTTTGTCCAGTCAAACTTAACGTTAACATCGTTAAAAAATGTGACGGAATATACAAGTGTATTAAACCAAAAAATTTCCAAAATACACACATTATAATTTTTTTTTCCAAAATACATATGTTTGGGCATCATTGCGGTCGTCAACCGCAGTGAATGCATTCAACGCGGCAGACGAAAGCGGTGAATGCATCACCGCGGTTGACGGTCGCGGTGAATCCTAACGTACACTGAAACTTCAAACAAATGTAACTTTGCGCTTGGTTATCCGATTGTAGCGATTTTGTTTATTCCACATAACTTTTCAAGATATTTTAATCTAAAACAAGCCTTCATACAAAAAAAAAATCCGCTTGCTACCCCGAACGAGCAATTTTTCGATTTTGACAAACTTTGGAAGACCATAACTTTGTGCTCCGCAATTCGATGTCATTAAACTTTTTTCATTTCGCATAACTTTTGAAGGACTACAATTTTGGAATTTATGTGGATTTGTGAAAAGTAAAGGCAAAGAGTTTCCCAAAATCCCGTATACCCAAAAATATTTCTTTTTAAAAAAAATTCTTTCCTAGTAAAAGTTGTATTCAAAACTTATGCGCAATAAAAAAAAACTTTACGACGTTTGGATTGAGGAGCTAAAAGTTATGGCCTACCAAAGTTTGGCAAAATCGAAAAATTGCTCGTTCGGGGTAACAAACAAAATTATTTTAAGATGAAGGCTTGTTGCAGATGGAAAGATCTTGAAAAGTTATGCGGAATCAAAAAATAAAATCGCTACAATCGGATAACCGAGCGCAAAATTACGTTCATTTGAAGTTTCGGTGTTAGGTCAGGCATTCACCACGGTCGTCAACCGCGGTGATGCATTCACTGTGATTGACAGCCACAGTGATGCCCAAACATGTGTATTTTGGGATTTTTTTATAACGTGTGTATTTTAAGAATTTTTTTTTAAAAACATGTGTATTTTGGGATTTCGTCCAGTTTCTATCAGTGGCTGTAGGAACCAGGAAAAAATGGTCGACGATCTAATAAGTTTGGAACAAACAAACTCTAAATTTCAATCCAATTTGTGTGTCTAGAGGTGACAAATGGATTGATGGTTTGAATTGGTGGATCCATGCATCAAATGAATTGGTGGATTAATGGATTGGATCAAATGGATTAGTGGGTTGGATAATGGATCCAATACGAACATTTTGAAAATTTTAGGTACTGAAATGTCGTAATAAAACTTTTAGGTACCAAGACATAAATTTTCAATGATAGTTTTCACTAAAAATTAAAATTTAGCTATCAAATTGTAAAATATAAAATAGATTTACTAAACTGTAATTTGCCAATAGTACATGAGTTGAATCGAGAAATCCTCTCACTGGACTTGGATAAAATGGATTGTATTGGTGGATTAGATACAAAATTATCACCTTTATGTGTGCCGATTATCCAATATCAATAATCGGCAACGGCCAATCTTATAACACTTGTTGAGATTGGACAATGCACATTAATAATATTGTCAACTTGGGGCCAAAACTGCACATATTTATTCTTAGGTACTGCTTTCCGCCAAGAATACTTGTGTTGAAATCAAATTGTTTTCACCTTAACTTCTTACCAAACGATTACTAAACACAGTTTACACATCTTTAAACTAATTTCAAACAAGGGTGTTTGATGTCTTTTACGATTCACGAGACAAATACTACATTAAACTAACCATACTTAAATGAAGGTTCAGTTAGGTAAAACTGTATATGAATTGCTATTTGTAGCCCTAAGATAATTCAATTACTATTTTATCCTTCCTCCTTTTTAAAATTAAAACTTCTTATAAGACTGCAACCAAACACCCCTTCCCTCTCAATTCAATAGTTGCCGGCTTCGTCCCAAATATTGTCGCCGGCAACAACGACTTCTCGCCGGAGACGACGACCTCTCGCCGGGAGACAACAACCTTTCGCCGGAGAAGAAATCAGAGCGCCTCGCCGGAGAAGAGACTCAGTCGCCGGAGCTAATATTGAATTTCTGTACGAAGGACTGTCGGGACGGTGACGTTCGGCCCATTCGTCGCCGACAATGGACAAACGTCCTGACCAGGCATCACCGGTGATGGAGGAACGTCCAGGCCGGCATCACCTCGGCAGGACGCCAGACGTTCGGCCGTTGCCGGCGACGCCTCGATAGGACGTCACCCTCGCCGGCGGCAGGTCAAACGACCGTTGACCAGCCGTTGGTCGTCGTTCCCGTCCATTTTAATATTAATTTAGGATAATTTTTTTAGAATTTAATTTAGTTTAATTATCTGCTTTAATTATTATGATTTAATGTAGATAAATTATCTACTTTAATTCAATTTTAACAATTACTTTAATTATCTGCTTTAAATAAATCTTAACAATTGCTTTCTTTTTCATTAACTGCTTTTGAGAATTAGATTTTATCGATTTTAGATTATAAAAATTAGATTTTAAATGTATGTTAATATTAATTTAAATTATATTATCGATTTATGATTATGAAAAATACATTTTATTGATTAACATGAAATAGAAATAAAGGAATGTTAAAAATTATTTTGATAAATATGTTAATATTTACGAAAATTATGTCAATAAATATGTTAATGTTTTAATTTAATTGAAATTAGATAGAAAAGGTAAATTTTAATTGATAAATATAAGAAAGTTTAATAATTTAAATATTGAAATTTATTTCATGAAAAGTATTAATTGTAGTACGAACCTTAAATTGCAATTGACAAATTTAAGCAAGAAAATTAAATTAGAATTTATTGTGTAATTCATTAGATTCCGAACATTATATTGTGATGGGAAATTTATTTTAATTGAAATTATATACGAATGTTAAATTATAATAGAGAAATATACGAACCTTGAACATTTGAATATAAAAATTTATTATACGAGAACTAGCAATTATCATATGAACATTGCTAATAACTATTACATGATAATAATAAAATGACAATAATTTTAATTCAAAATTTAATAGGTACAAAATGGTGGATACAAGAGGAAAGAAGAAGATGAAGGAGGTAAAGCCGTCGAGGTTGGCCAACCGTATAGTATTGAGGTGGCGTCGTGAGGAAGCAGAGAATGAGCGTCGACGTGCTAGGCTTGTGGAGAATCCTTCTCCTCCGGCCCCGTGCCTTTTGATTTAGATACAACTTTTGAGGGAGTGGATGAGTATGACGGCAGTGATGACAATTATGATGACTTCCCAGATGTGAATGAGGCTTTCTTCGAGGGCAACCATCTGAGTGCAGGTGGTTCTAGTGAACCTAGATTAGAGCCCGAGGTTCCTTTTGTGTCTTCTTCGTCCTCTCAGTTTGTTCATGTTAGACATGGGCCTCATGGTCGTTTTGAGTCATCACGACCCGATTTGGAGGAGGGCAGCACTAGTAAGAGGAAGAAGGCGAGAGAAGCTGATTCGTGGATTCCTGACAGGAGTGGGCTAGGGGGCCTATCGATCCTAGCTTGATTCCTAGTTTTGTTGGTCATGTGGCTTATCGATTATGGGATGATGGTTTAGGGGCCCGACGAATGGATTCATTCAAGTTGTCGACTAGAGCATTGGTAGTCAATTATTTGAAAGATTACAAATTTCAGAGTGAGGGTGTTGCAGCGTTGGTTGAGAGGACAGGATTGCGCAAGTTGTTGGACTGCTCGATCGATCCAGCACTTGGACAAACCTTTACTTGTGGCGTTTGTGGAGAGGTGGCAGCCAGACACCAACACCTTCCACGTGTCTTTTTGAGAGATGACCATCACACTCCACACATTTATCTTATTAGTGATACTAACTTTGAAATGTTTGTTGTAGATTGAATTCTTCCAATTTGATATAGATTGAGTCTTACATAAGTTTCAACACTTTTGATGACTTGTAATGTTTGTTGTAAATTGAATTCTTACAATTTGATATGAATTGAGTTTTATGTAAGTTTTAGAAAGTTTGATGACTTGTTTGCAACATTAGATTTTATATTTATCTTCTTATTAAAAAAATATTAAACACGTTATTACCAATTATTCAATATTCGAACATAAACTTCTAATTCAATAGCTTTTCTACAACAAATTAACACATTGAACATGATTAACTACCAAATCCTAATATTTCAACATGCAATAACAAAGTTTTTCACAAGTCGACACATACTAATTAAATTATCAACAACACAACACAATCAATAATTCAACATTTTTTGAACAATAAGTATCATTGTAAAACAAATATTTAAGCATATCATCAATTACTAGACTTCATCATAACAATAACTATTTCAACATGATTGTAAAATTAAAAAGTTTAACTCACTAACCGTGTTACTCATGGTCTGATGTAGTGATATTCAGAAGTCCGAACTTGACAAACTTCAAGAAATACATATAAGAAAATTATTGTTAGTAACATTAACTTAGTTTCAAAATATCAAAAAACTAAATTCAAGAACTTCATTCTAAAAATAATATTATAGCAAATTCATCCTAAAAAATATGATAATTACAATATTCATAAAATAATAAATTACAATAAAATCGCTAAATATTCTTAAAAGTCTAAATTAATGTCAGTAAACATTAACTTAGATTCAAAATATCAAAAAATGAAATTAAAGAACTTCATTCTACAAATTATATTATAACAAATTCAACTAAAAATATGGTAATTACATATTCGTAAAATAATAATTACAATAAAATCACTAAATATCCTTAAAAGTCTAAATTATTGTCAGTAAACATTAACTTAGTTTCAAAATATGAAAAAATAAAATTAATGAACTTCATTTTAAAAATAATATTATAACGAATCCATCTATATAACATGATAATTACAATATTCATAGAATGATGAATTACAATAAAATCACTAAATATTATTAAAAATCTAAATTGTTCATCAATCTATTATAAAAAAAATCTAAACTAATAATCAAAATATCTAAATTAATATCTATTTTATAAATGTAATATTCTTCAAAAATCTAAATTAATAGGAAATTAAAGGAAACCCGGCGATGTCCGACCTAGCCGTCTGTCCACGGCCCAGCAGGACGTTCGTCGCCAGGAAATTTTGTCGGCCTACCTCGTCGGTTTCGTTTCGTGGAGGCGCGGAGTTGGTGTTCGCCGGCGGCGAGTATTGTAGGATTGTGTTTGGGAAAAATGTTTGAATTTTTGGTCTTGGAATGTGTGAACTAAATGATTTAAATGTGATGGGTATTATTGTACTTTTTTTATTTAGGACTACAAATCAAGACAATTTAGAGCTACAAATAGTACATCTCAACTATAAGTGGGCTTGAAATTTAATGAATCAAACCGAACTTTCACTTGACTTGAGCTTTGCTCGATAAAAAAATACTAGCTTGAGCTCGACTCAGTAAGTGGGCTGAACAAGCCAAACTCTTTTCCACCTCCACAAATGAGTTCCACAAGTTGGTATGAATTGCAGTAACACTACCTTCTTTCCATACTACTTTCTTTCTATGTTCAATCAAACTTCATTTTACATCACTTTCTATGCTAAAAAGTAAAAACATTATTTATCATCAATGTAAGGGAATTGAAACAATTCCATGTAACTTAGGGTTAATTCCACAAATATTGTTTTTGTTATTTTACCACCAATATGGCGGTTTAAAAACTATGGGTTAATATATTTGTATGGCCTGAACTTTTCAAATAATAAACATTCTGGCAAATCTTTTCGATCTATAACAACATGGCCTGAACTATGCACCAAAGTAACAAAATTGGCCAAACCTAAAAAATTGACCGTTATCTTGGACGGTCAAATGCGTTAACTAACGATCAACGCGCCTCGTAACCGCCAAGTCAGCACCTTTCACTTAAATGTTTTTATATTTTCCACCTATTACTTTAATTTTTTCATTTTGAATAAAAAAAATTGAAAAATGAATTTCTGGTCCCCTTTATTTTTTTTATTTTTCAATTTTTTTGATTCAAAATGAAAAAAATAGTAATAAGTGGAAAATATAAATTTTTTTAAGTGAAAGGTGCTGACTTGGCGGTGACATGGCACGTTGACTAACGGCCAACTTGTTTGACCGTCCAAGATAACTGTCAATTTTTGGGTTTGGCCAATTTCGTTACTTTGGTGTATAGTTCAGGCCATGATGTTATAGATCGAAAAGATTGGCCAGAATGTTTATTATGTGAAAAGTTCAAGCCATACAAATATATTAACCCAAAAACTATATACACAAATATTGTGTTTTAGAGAGGGAAAACAGCGAGTCCGCCCCACACTCAGGCGGGCACGCTATATGAATTTTTCAACCAATTCGAGCGGTGGCGCTGTAGTCTGGGGCGTTTGCGCTACTCCTTTTGGTTGTTGAATGTCCAAAGTCGTGACCAGCGGTGGCGCCCTAAACTGAGGCGTGACTGATGGCCAGCGGGGGCGCCCGAGACTGGGGCGGGTTCGCTGCCCTAGCCACCCACTCCATCACCATATATACCCAACGATTTTCCTTTTAGTCTCACCACAAAAAAAGATGTTCCGAAGTTAGACGAGAGAAGCTCTAGTTGCTGCAAAGATGACTAATTGGTAAGAGACACATTTATTTTTTAATTATATTCTTCATCGCAACCATGGCATTTGATCTTTCAGCGAGGATTCTGGGCTTATGGACCTTGTATAGATGGATTCAAGAATTGTTCAGAAATCATGGTTGATGATGGAACATTTCTTACTGGAAAGTATAAAGGAGTGCAACTCATGGCGAGCTCATTTGATGGTCGAAAGAAGATTTTTCCAATTGCATTTGCCATAGTGGAGAGCGAGAATACTGATAGTTGGCCATGGTTCATAAGTCACGTTCAAGGTTTGACCGATCGAAATGATGTCTGCATCATCCCAGATAGACATGCTGGACTCTATGAACTGGAAGGTCGTATTAGGCCGGACGGTCTATGCTCGGTGCCGATCTGAAATCCTCACTGGAGGTGGTACATCATGCTGCTCACGTTGCTGTCTACGGCTCCTGGGCTGCTGCGTGAACTGTGGCGGTGGCATGCTCCAACCGATGCTGGAGCCGTACGCTCTGGCCAAATGTCTAGGTTGTGCTCATCAACAAGATACCGCTGTGTAGGCAGTGTAGCATTGGGATGTTGGCGCTCACCAAAACCTAAAACTGTAACCCCTGCATCCAACATGTCAGCCAACTCCTCCCTCCTGTCGGTGGACATCCCTCCATCCCGAACTCCATCACGTAAACTCAGCTCAGCGTAATCCATGTTGTCATACTGAAAATTAAATTTAAAATATAAGAGATTCTACACATCTCAAAACAATTAAAACAAAAATATGAATTAATCAATAACTAATCGTTGCGTTCATTGCAGCTCCTCTCCTGAACGCCTGGTAACATCTCGATACCACTATAGATGCTCCGAGTGGTAGGCTAAAGAGATGTCAATGTAGCTCATACGCGCGATGAACTGATGTAGACTGTTCCACAAATCAATCGACTCACTGGCTGCTTGTATCAACTGCTGCCCACGTGATGGCCCATGTTGGCCTTGGCGATGGAAAAACCTAATCTCAGTCGCGGGATGTGGCTGATGAGGTTCATCCTGAATCATGCCAAACTGTCCGAGCACATGATCTAGATGGTGCCACATACTCCTAAATCTAAAACAAACCAATGAAAACTATTCTATAAAACGAAATGTTATATACTAACCACGAAGGTCGTGTTATCGTCAAACCACAGCTTGTACTAGTAGAACTGATCACCATGTTGACGCGTCTGGTACGAAAGCCATCGAACACCATGTGGGAATGCATCCTCGGTAATCTGCACCCCCGTATGTAGTGGTGCTGTATGTGGAAATCGCTCCCATGCCCAGAGCTGCAGTAAGGCGGACCATCCACCAAGGTCACCACCTAGTGAAGAGGACTGCGTCATTTGGAGCACCGACCTACCCATCTCACGGTACATGTAGGAAAGAACAGCTGCTCCCCAGGCGAACCTCATAGGTCTGTGCCAATCCTCCACCAAGAGTAGGTACTGTAGATGACCTAAACCTCCAAACCGATCAGGGAACAGTATACCTCCCATCAGAGATAGAGCATAAGCTCGTGCAAACTGCTATGTAGTCTCTGGTGATGCATCTGCCGGCTGATGATCGAATGTACCCCTGAGCCAAGAAATCCTAATGGAACCGCCAGAAAGATCAGTAGGAGCCCGTCCTAACAGTCGAACACACGTCTCCGAACAGTCCTCTTCTGGTATGTCTACTATGACGACATCACCGTCGATCGCTAGACCAGTGAGTGTCGCAACGTCCTCTAAAATGATCGTCACCTCACCAATCGACACGTGGAAGGTCGATGTCTCGGGTCGCAAACGCTCTACGAGCGCAGTAATCAAACCCGGATCAGCAGTGATAGGGGCCAATGGAAGAACCCTAAACAAGCCCGCCTCGACGATGTACGTCTCATAACATGGATGGTACGTGGCTAAATTGGTCGTACATCGAATATGGTAAGTTCGATCACCAGCCTATAGTGCACAAAACTTATATTAATTCAATTTCATGCGTACTTCTAAATTCAGTTACCTAGTAAAATATATCTAATCTGAACATCTATCTAATCTAAACTTATACTAATTTCAACATATTTCATGCGTAATTCTATTCTAATTTCAGTTAAGTTACCTAATAAAAATCTATAATAGTATAATCTAACTAGCTAGAGAAGTAGTTGAAAGACTTACCTCGTTTGCCCAAACTGAGTCAATACGATGGTGGCCATGTCCCCAAAGAAGTACCAGATCCACGAGAGCTGTATCAATTGTCGCAGGTGGTGGTCTCATGGAATAACAGTCCATAAGCCTAGCAATTGAAAAAACATAAAAAAACTCAATTATATAATAAAAAAACTCGCCGTTGGCGAAAACCTCACCTTGATAGCGGTCGCCGCCGGCACGACCGCGACCTCGCCGCCCTCTCCCCCTTCATCTGCCGACGATTGCTTTGTCGTCGAACATTTTCTCCCCAAACTAGTAGATCTGCTGCTGTTGGCTGGGAGAAGCGGGCGATGGAAGAAGAAAGACGGAAGGCGAAATCGTAAGGGGCTGAGGCAGGGCCGCCTAGGTCTCTGGTGGGCTTCGACGTGTCTGGGGCAAAGTCGCCTTCTGTCTAGGCGTGGGCGCTTGGAATCGGACGGGACCGCTGTTGGGAGGAGGAGGAAGGAGAAACGGTGGTGGTTTTTGGAGAAGAGGGATGATGATAAGATATGAGTGGCGGGAGAGCGCCACCGCCTCAGACTCGAGCGAATTTGCCCAATTTTGAATTAAAAATTTCCACATAGCGGCTCCGTCTGAGTCTCGTGCGGGCTCGCTCATAACCCTCTCCAAAACACAATATTTGTGTCAATAGTTTTTAAACCACCATATTTGTGGTGAAATAAAAAAACAATATTTATGGAATTAATCCCCTAGCTTATTAGCCAAATTTAAGAATAAGAAATATAATATAAAATAAAAGTCTACAATCAAATTCGTAAATAGGGTATTACTTGTTTGTTGATATACTTATTTTATGTGTACTTTATCGAGTATAGTGAACAAGATTTAACTCAAACTCGACACAGTAATAAACAAGCATGTTTGAGAGCTTGCTCATTAAATAACAAGATGACTAAATGAGTGTCAAACTCGTTTTCTGGAGTAGAATGTCCAACTGCTCGTGAGCGACTTGATTCAGTTGCGACCCCGCCTACAAAACCTTGTAGGCGGATGTTTCCCACACTCAGGCTTCTCCATGATCAACAGGCATGGTACAAAATTGCTTCTTCACAGTGTGGTAGTCAACTCAGTTAACAGAGAAGTACAGAAATATGAAAACCTCACTGCAGGCTTGGAAAAATGTTACTCTAAATTGAATTATGGGATTGATTTAGTGTGACTGTATTGATGGAAGCTACTACCATAAAGCTGAGTATGTGGCTTTAAGGTGATAAGCTGAGTATGTTACTCTAAACTGAATTATGGGATTGATTTAGTATGACCGTATTGATGGAAAAATCACTGCGGTAAGTGTCACGATCTTACTCTCGATCGTGCGGCCCTAACTCTCAATTCCGTTAGAGCGCTAGACAGCCTTCTCTCAACTCACTTGCAAGAAAAGAAACAAAGACAAGACAAAGGAAGATGGGAGAACTCTCTAGTGTGTATTACTCTAAAAAATTATGGAATGAGTTGCAAGTGAGGGAGATGACTCCTTATATAGGCCTCTCCTCATACAATGCATCAATGCCCCTCATAATGGTCCCTCTACATCAATACACCCCATAAAGTCCCCCCATAATGCACTCTATAAATGTCACTCATTATGTGACTCATAAGTGCACAATTAAGCTCTCATTTAGGTGGAGAATCCTAGGAGCATCTCTATGCTACTAGTCTTCCATACACGCCACATATGCAGCCGCCATGTTGTCACCTTGTTGGCGCCATGTCATCTGCCACATATGACATAAGTCTCACGAATTCACGCTTTAAGGTGATAACTGATAACATTAAATTATTCTAATTAAGATTTACATTTGATAACAGATCAACAAGCCTATTCATTCCTCTAATGCATCAAGCACAATAAAACCCATTAATTCGCTGCCTTATGTTGGCCTGAGTATGAGCTCCACAACTACACTTCGTTGTTATAAGCTTCCAAGCAACTTAGGGGTCGTTTGAGAAGAGGAATTAGAGATTTTGTAGAAAGTTATGTTTTTTTGTATTGTAGATTTAAACTTTAGAGATTTCAAATCTCTAAAATCTACGGATACCATATTCCTCATAATCAGAGAAATTCTATATCTTGATTCGTGAGATTTTTTTTCTCATCCTTTTATTTATTTATCACATTAAATATATTTATCAACAAAGTTTTTGATAATTCTTGAGCTCTAATTTTTATTTAAGGATAAACATGTATTTAATATAAAACTAAATATTTTTATTTTCATTGAATGTTATCAATCACAATTATCAAACAATAAACATTTTAAAATCTGTTTTGAACAATTCGAAGATTTGGTATATTTCGATTATTAACAATCTATAAATTTAAACTCATATTTTCCAAACAACCCCTAGTCCATAACCAATAATATAGGGCTTAGCTAAGAGGATTGAATCGACACTTAGCTACGAGGATAGAATCTTCAACTAGGATTGGTGGGGTGCACCAGCCAGGCTCATGCAATAGTGCAACGTATGGGCGATACGCACGAAGTTCCCGAAGCAAGCTCCAATAAAAAAGGGATAATTCTCTCCCTAAGAAAATTAATTTAATATATCGTGTGGATCATTAGCTTAGGTATGATCATCAGATATTAAACTGATAAGAACGGACTACACCAAAAGGCCGAGAAAGGTATGCATTGTACTGGAGCCTGGGGTTCCATTATATATTTCATGCCTTTGCTTCCACTTGTCTTGATAAATGATGTGGTACAGACTACAGAGTGGCTTCTTCTCACTACTGGTCAGCCAAACTTGGAAAAATTGGACGGATTAGAGAAGTACTTGTATTGTATATCGTTGTATCCAACCAATCCAAGTCTTATACAAAATAGAGAAATACCAATTAGATGGAGAAACTAATTGGTAACGTCGAATCCCTCTCACTGAAGTTAATGGCTCAGTTTGATTAAGCTGCTGACAAAATGCAGGGTTCCATATTCCAGGTCCCCTAACAATTGCAAAAGTAGCGGAAAAGAGACTACATTCATTAGAGAGGAGTTGCGTCACAACTCACAACAATGGCTAGTTGCCGACTCTATGGAGATTTTAAACTTAGTTGTATCATTTACTGACCAGATAGTAGCAGTCAACCGTGTGAATCACATGTAATTGAGATAAACAATTACACCTCAATAGCATTACAAAATGAATAACATGTAATTGATATTTGAGAGGACTAATACTGGCTTATTAAGACGCTGAAGAAACACAAATTTATTTTACATATAAAACCAATGTAGGATTTACTTCCCCAAATAGGGTGACAACTGACAACGGAGAGGTGGGTTTGAAACACGAGCTTGAGCATCTTATCATCCAGCTGACAGCAAGCAGGTGCCTCCTTGGCCAAGAAGCTGGTTATAAGTTGTTTGATGATTTCTAGATCTGCACTATTCCATGATCTCGAGAAGGAAATGCTTCAAATCAGTGTTCTACTCCCTTACCTCCCCATCCCATCTCTGTTAGTAAATGGTATATGATTCAGAATTGAACCTCTCCCAACAGCTCGAGTTATTGGGATCAACTGGTTCTTGACATGGTACCAGAGCCTTCTGTGACCGAAAGGTCTTCTGTTCGATTCCCGGTGACCCCCATCTGTTTCTGTTAAGCACACGGTGTCCGGACCTATGCTTGTCCAAACTCCAAGCCTATCTGAATGGCTTGAGTTTGAAGGGGGTGTTAGTAACTGGTATATGATCCAGAATTGAACCTCTCCCAACAGCTCGAGTTATTGGGATCAATTGGTTCTTCACAATCTCACCGTTGCCGTGATCTTGCTCGCAAGATGCTCGCCCAGATTTTTGCCAACATCATCACTTCACGTAAGAAAACTGGCAGCTCAGAGAATGACATCTTTCGACTCCAAGTACAAAGATGGGCGCCCGACAACGTAACTGAAGGTGAGTAGGGATTATCCGACTCGTAATAGCGTGGAGCGGGGCGTGGATATCTATTTCCGACTCGTCCTGTCACACCCACGCCTCATTCTTGGCCTATTTTATATCAATTTCTTACAATATCTATTTATATTTATTATATTTTAACTTTTATTCAACTAATTAGATTTGATCTTTCAATGAGGTAAACTCAATTACCCATTCTATAATCACTATTTTTTATTCATAAAGTGTTCTGCTTCGTCTTATCGTAAAAAGTAAAATTTTGGCTGTATCTTTTACCCGCCCCACCTCATTGGCATTGCCGGGAAACACACCTCTTATATCACAAGGAGACACAACTCTCTAGTGTTATAAAGGAGTAGAAGCGACCGCTAAGAAAGCAATGCAATGTTAAGAATTAGTTAGTCCCAATAACTCGAGGTGTTGAGATGGATCTTATACCACGTACTATAATGCCTCTTAAACAAAAGCCACTTATAAGGATTGAAGTTTTCATAGGTATGAATATAATATGCTCAACAAATGGGGTCGTGAGTATTCGAACACAATCTACACATATTATAATACACCGAAGGGAAAAATGGGAGCTCCATTTCAAATTTCTTGCAACGAGAGTGAAAGTAGGAAGGACATTTTTGTCTTCACAATTACTTTTTTTTATTCATTAAAAAGACACATACAGAGATTCGAACCATGACCATTTTAAAAAAGAACAAGGATCATAACCAATCACACTAAGTATATTTGTTGTATCTTTTTAAATTAAAAACATATAATAGCAAGGAGGAAAAAACTCTTCCCCCATTTAAAATTCCCTGCTCCATGAGCGTTTGTAGGAAGGGTAGAATAGGGAGTGTCAATTTTTTTCTCTTTCCTCTGTGGAACGGGCCAACTTACCGTACACATGCAAATTTAAACGGGTACAGGAGTGTCAATTTTTTTCTTTAAGCTCTTTTATTTCTCCGTGGTGATAAAATATATATGAAAAGGCATAAACAATACTCCTTTTTATTGCTAAAAATAAAAAATTTAACAATAAACTAATGCATGGTATCTAATGGGCTAACCACTAACCATAAAATAAAAGAGTTGAATGGGCCTGACCTACACGGGATTTGGCTATCAAGTAAAACAAATGAACATTATTGGTTTGCCATTCTAAAACAAACTATTTTCTCTGGCATAATATATATTACGCTATTATTTTTATATCTTAGTGGCTAAAATATAATGTATTTTAAAGTTATTCAATGGTTCAACCTCGACCAACGCAATTAGTCCAATTTTTATTATTCAAATATATATTATATAATTATTTGATATCATAATGATCAAATTATAGTGTATTTTACACGAAATCGTTTGGTATTTGTTAGTAAAAAACTAAACAGAAATATCTATTTGGTTATTTTAAACATTAAAATGATCCTAAACATTTTCAGTTCCTTTTGAATTTCTATGGTTTTATTCCCGAATAAATGATGTGCAAATGGCGAATTGCATTCATATGTTTTCTTTCACTATTTTTTATTTTCAAATAGAAAGTTTAAAAGTAAAGAATAATTAGAATTTGGCATGTGTCGGTCAAACAGGCTGAATTTCAAGTTTTGACCCGTTTTGATCAAGTCTAATTTATAATCACATGGTTCCCTGATACTCGATAAAAATCTCAATCCAAACCAGTTTGGCAGGTGAGTTCATGTTTACCACCATTTTCTAGGGATACGACAACGACAGTTCCTATCCCAAATCGTGTTGTTCGTTCTTGATTTTCTTAGATTTTATCATGGCCTGACAAAAACCAGAAAGCACAATGACGACAATATGAAAGTTTTATAAAGCGAATTAATTGGCCAACGGGCCGAGTAAAAGCTAGCAACGATTGTGAGATGCTCATTTCCCGAAAACCGACAAGATAGGCAATTTTTTATTCAATTTTCTGGAATTCGATTTCTATAAAACTTACTCCACCTCATCATATTACCAGAAACAATATTGTTTCACAAGGTAACAGGTACTTGATTTTGGTTCATAAGGCCGATTTTTGATTCGTTGCATCATTCATGTCTCTTTCTTGCTAAAATTCATTATTTTTATCACGTGTTTCCAAAAAAAAAAAAAACTATACAACAATAAGCTATACACTACATTACATTATCAAATTTCATACCTCACCTTCCTCCGGCCAAATGGCCGGGGCCACGTTAGTATCTCTCAATCTAACTAAAAAAATTGACAGAAAACAAAAAAGTTTTAAATGTAATAACGTCAATTAGACACTAGTCCACAGAGAAATCTCCTATAAGATTTTAGTATATTATTCGACTTCACTTGGTTGTACATGTCTCTACCGTATAAATACCGCTCTGCAATAAGAGTCTTGATGACGTTTCCTACCTTGTTCGAATAATTATTCAAGGGAGAGCAATAACACAATTAAGCAAAATAAAAATGAGGAAGGATGGTTTCTCATATGGTGTATTTGCAGAGAAGTATTCTTCTCTTTCCCTCTATCTGAGTCAGTATCGTGTCTTTTTGCTTTTTGGAGCTTTCATAAAGTTGTCCATCTAGTGGCAAAAAAGGTTTTTTTATCAGGAGTTCGGTTGCGTACGAACTACCGTTCTTTATTATTATGTCTTTTATACTTGTTGTCTGGCAATACCTTGGGGCTTATCTTGATTTAAAAAAAAGACGAGTAAGGATGGATATATCTCAGCGAGAATGGAAAAGTCATTTTAGAAATTAAAGTTTATTAGATAACTATATTTGTATTTACCTAAAATGATTTTTAATCAATTATTGTGGACGTGCCGGAGTGGTTATCGGGCATGACTAGAAATCATGTGGGCTTTGCCCGCGCAGGTTCGAATCCTGCCGTCCACGATTTTGGTATATCTGCGTGCCTCCGGTACATATGAATTGACAAATCCACATCATCCTCAACACCAATCTCGTGCAGCCTCCGGTACATATGAATTGACAAATCCACATCATCCTCAACACCAATCTCGTGCAAGATCATGTCAAAGCTAAACTGGCATTCTTTCTCTACAATCAGCTTATGATATGAGAAGAAGATCCAACATCTTGTTATGACCTTCAGATTTTACTGCAGAAGCAAAACCCAATTTTGAATTTATTGCAAAAGATATGCATTACATTACAAATTTACAACCCCCCAACACAAAATAGCAGTTAATTGATAAATGAATTTGTTCTACAAAAATACACCCCTTATCGAAATGGCAAACTACATCTGTCTCGATTAAGGCTGTTAATGAGCCGAGCTATTCGTGAGCGGCTCGGTCTCGAACTCGATAAAAGTTCGTTCGATTAAAAAAAAATCTCGGCTTGTTAATAAACGAGCCGAGCTTGAGCTCATCTCCATTCTGATGTGCTGGTTAAGAGTCAGAGCAGCTGTAAGCAGCAAAAGAAGTGTGTACTATCTTAGTCTCCAGACAAACACAGTGGTTTTCATGCAAATTAAGGTAAATTGCTAAAGATATGCATTACATTACAATCCCCCAACACAAAATAGCAGTTAATTGATAAATGAATTTATTCTACAAAAATACACCCCTTATCTGAAATGGCAAACTACATCTGTCTCGATTTAAGCTGTTAATGGCCGAGCTATTCGTGAGCGGCTCGGTCTCGAACTCGATAAAGCTCGTTTGATTAAAAAAAAAGCTCGGCTCGTTAATAAACGAGCCGAGCTTGACCTCTACCTTGTTCGCCTCGTGAAGCTCGTGAACTAGCTCGATTAGGTGGCTTGTTTAATACAACTCATGAACTGCCTCGTTTTGAGCTTACGAGATGTCCCAACATTATGACTAGAGAGCCAACTCGACTACAGCTTATGAGAAAATCAATCTATATTTTATAAGTTGGTTTGTTAATGATGCATATAATTATTAAATTGTATATATCACCTCATATGGTGTTTAATACATTGAGTATATGTAAGCAAATACGTCTCATATATGACATAACATTAGGTAATCACTTGTATCACATATGACATATAAATATTAGGGTATTTATATTATAAATTATCATAGAGTTGAGCTCGAGCCGAACTTTCGATCTTAATGATGTGTCAAGATTTAATAAATGAGTTGGCTCGTGTTCGACTCGACTCGTTTATAAACGAGTCGGACTCGAGCTCGGCTCGTGAACATGAACAAGGCAAAGCTCGACTCGGCTCGGCTCATTAACAGCCCTAGTCTTGATATATGTCATAAGATATTCATACATAGACTCATCGGCCAATTCGACTTTGAAGCTCCTCCTTCATCAATATCATAACTGTAAAAAAATTTCCTCCACTTTCCCTTGTTGCTATAACTGGCAAGATCAAAACTAGTTTCACAAGCAAGTAAACTATTGAAAAATATATTACAAGAAAAACTTGGTCGAAAAAATATTATAAAAAAGAGAAAATATAAAAGAGAAAATATTATCACTTGCTATAGTCAAGTTGCCCTGGGTTAATAAAATTTTAAGTCTGTGTATTATGAGGTTTTAGCAAATTAATCACTATATTATGACTTGTATCAAATATATCCCATATTATAGTGTTGTTTTACATCCTTCATTTTTAGAGTAAGATTTCTCTTGGGCGGACTACCCGTAACGTTTGTCAACTATGCTGCTACATGGTTTCACTAACTATTTTGCCAGGGCGTCCTTTGGAAGATTAGAGGTCGAATCTTTACATTCCAAACTATCCAATTATGGTTGTATGAGTCAGAACAATCTGGGATGTCATCAAAGGTGGAGCGGTACGAAGGAATTCAATTGGGTATGTATGGACAATCCTTCATCTTGTTGGTAGACAAAACAATATTCATTTGATGGTTAGAAAGACTCACTTTATTTCTCTCACGTTATTTCCTACTAGTGGATTGGAGTTCGATTTTTGCTCGTGGCTTGTCTGTTTTGCAAAAAACATTATCTATTCGTAATACTAGTAATCTATTAGAGCATCTACATTGGTACAATTGTAAATTCAATTGCAAAAACAACTTTTTTGCCACTTCATTAATTTATGCAATCCGATTCATTTCAATTTCATTGTAACTACACTAATGCAAATGAATTGCACTTGAGACTCAATTAATTGTGTACTAAAATAAAATGTGTTTATGGCTATATAAAAAAAAAATTTAACTAACTTTTTTTACAAGTAAAAATAATTTTTTCAGCACATATGTGGGAATCCAATAATAAACTAATTTACACATGTTGTCCATGGAAACCATCCGAAAAATTTCAATAAAAATTAAATCTATGGCAACAATGTGCACACGCTGGCTATGGAATTATAAAAGAAAACCCCAATAAATGATATAATTTTTCAGCGTGGCTTGCATTGAAGATTGCAACAAATAAAAGCTTTCATATTTGCAATAACTACTCCGAAAAAAGCAATTGCATTCAAGGCCCCGATGTGGATGCTCTTCTAATGAGTAAATATACACGGCTCAAAATGTTACCTGGATATTATTTTCTCGTGTGACATTTACCATTTGGTCATTAGAAGCTGAATATTCCGAGAAAAAAAGAGCTCCAAAAAGACCTCTAAATCTTAACGGATGTGATAACGTTTTCTATAGGCTGCAAATGAGCCGAGCTATTCGAGGCTCGAATCAGGAAAAATTCTTTCGAAACTCGACTCGTTTACTAACGAGCCAAGTTTGAGTTTAACTTTGTTCAGCTCACGAAGCTCGTGAGCTAGCTCAACTCGGTGGCTTGTTGAGCTCAATTCGTGAGTTGACTCATTTAGAGCTCATGAGATGTCTCAACATTGTGGCTTGAGGGCCAACTTGATCACCGATTTATGGATGAACCGATCTAATTTGGACTTTCATAATTCATAGGATTGTTAAATTATATATCTCACATCATGTGAAGTTTAACATGCAAAAAAACATGCCTTATTTTTAATTCTATAAAGAAATTATGTACAAAATTGTTTCTATACTATGAAATAACATGATATGAACTAGTTAGAATGGGTAAATGACACATTTGGTCACTGAGTAGAGTGGCTAAATGTGACATGTTTTAGTAATTCGAGTGACTAAATGTGTTCAATAATTCGAGTGACCAGAGTTGGACGGAGGCTAACAAGAGAATGACTAAAGCTGACACGTTTCAGTAATTCAAGTGACCAAAATTGATATTAATTTTTTCTAGTGATTAAACATGAAACGATTTAGTAATCTCAGTGACCAAATGTGGCATTTACCCTAATTGAAATTTATTAACTAGACAATACGACACCTACAAATTATAATATAAGATTAATTAATGTTGAACATGTGATTATTTTTTAATCGTTACATCAATCACATGTACCATATACGACATACAATATGAATGTATCAAATGCGATGTAAAAATTTAGTAAACAAGCCTAGCTCAAACTCGACTCGGCTCTTTAATAAATGGCTCGACCTCTACCTCAGCTCACTTGTTAATGAGTCAAGCTCAAACTGGGGTAAAACTCGACTCAGCTTGGCCCATTTGCAGCCTGGTTTTCTACAAACATACCACTAGAATAGAGAAACTATTCTCGACACCATTTAAAAAACGAAATAGTTAATCACCCAACGGGAAAAATTACCATGTTATATAGTTGTTGCCTCTTTAACTTTCTAAGATACAAGACTGACGTGGAAGAAAAAATTAACATCTGGACAGAGTAAACACAACCTATTAACTCTTACGAATGCAGAAAACAGTAGAAGTAGTAGTTGAACAATACCCCAAAAGGAATGAATGACAACACCCAGCAATACATCTCTTTTCCAGGTTCCCCCAATTCCCAAGTAAACACCCAAAATTTCTTCTCTATTCTGTATGACGATGCATCTACAAAGAACATAATAGGCAGGCAGGTTGATTAGAAAATTGCAGAAGAAGATCCCACTCTGGAGGAAAGAAGACGAGGAGGCAGCTATGCAAATTACAAAAAATAATCCGGAGTTCTGCGCGTAGTCTCGGGTTCAATCTGGCGTGGAGCTGGGTCAAATTGCAGGAAGTTCTGCTCCATATTCTCTCCAATCTCGAGTATGGCCGCCATGTTCCCACACCGGTAGCAGTAATTCGGGGCACTGAAAACTGTCACCACGTTCTTGTCCTATTGAAGTGTTCAAAGTAGAGAGCAAAACTAAGGCAAGCCAAGAGTTGAAAACGTGAAAGCTGATTCCTGATTTCCAATGTACTAACCTGGGACCAATTGTAACCTTCCATTACGAGTTGGTGAGCTCTAGAGATGAGAGTGAGGCCGTTAGTATGGTTGAACTGTTGAGAGATATCTTGTCCGAAGGTGTATCCAGCACCACGAGGAGAAATGCCCCACCCACATCGGTCATCTGGGTCGGACCATAGGAGGTCACACATAGGACCCTCGTGCGGTACCTAAACAGCCACAAGATCCCAAAGCAGTAGCCAATTAAAAACCACTTGAGAATGATCTCTTTCATATTGACTATCTTTCATTACTATATCAAAACTACTCCTGGAGAAAATGTTGAACTGAAAAAATAAAAAACATAAAAAAAATAAGCAAATGATCAAATAGCAGTCTACCTCTTGGATACGGTCGAGGGAGCGAATGTTGTCTAGTGTGTCAAGTGAAGGGGAAAGTCCACCATGCAAGCAGAAGACCTAGAGAGGAATAGATGTTTGTGATAACGTATTACATATACCAGACATAGGTACAGAAGAAAGTGTGAACTTATCTACCTGACTCTCAATCAGAGCCGTGAGTGGGAGATAATCAAAGAGATCAGTAAAATGTTTCCACACATTGGCATTTCCATATTTTCTTAAGCACTCATCATAAAATCCATACCTGAAAATACCAGAATCTCATGATATCAGCCGGAAGACCAGAAAGTTCATTAAGTCAGATAATGATTTACACATACCCATTATAGGTAAGGTGAATTGAAACCATGTACAATTGGCTACCTTAGAGCACACTACAAAGCAATAGGTTTAAGAAGATATGCATAAAATTCCCATCATTTAGTGAATTTTGTGCAAATCTTCTGGCAAACAAAACCATAGATATGGAAGATGAAGTGTAATAACCATTATGTTTAAGTGGGTCCTCACAAACTCACTAAAAACAAATTTCATTCAAGCAAACATAGAATATAATCTTGTGGCAGAAGTTGTCAACTTAGAGAGGTACTTGCACTATTCCATTACCGGGAGCTGAGAATAATTGAGTAATAATATAGACAACATTACAGTACAGATAGGAAGAGTGAATGTATTAACAAAAATAAGACAACTCTTGCAAATAATCAGTCTGAGTATAAAGATCTTACACTTGAGTAATTTGACGGCTTTCGTGATTTCCTCTTAGAATTGTAATCCTATCTCTATATCGGACTTTCAATGCGACTAAAAGGGTAACAGTTTCCACTGAATAATATCCTCGATCTACAAAGTAGCAAGAAAATACCATTGGTTAAGCAAACAAATTACAGTCTATTGCAGCTATAAGATATGAAACTGAGAGCCATAAGCTTGTACGAAGGTGAAGTGACAATTAACATGGCCTATGAGCATGATCAAAGTGCATAGGTTATGCACTCAATCTGCATGACTATTTGGAAGGAACTGGTTATTCCATTCAACAATAACTTAGTGACTCTGGAAAATGTTGCCATGCAACAGTAGCATAGGCTGCTAGTAAAAAAGTTGGTTACATGACAAATTAAATCAAAGGAGTAGTAACTCGACAAGGAACGTGGTACATCAACAAAAGAACATACATCGCACAGCTAGAAGCTGATATGTATGAATTACCTATTTGCGAACCAATTACTTCCCGGTGTAGGAACGACAAATAGAAACTAGAACTTGGTATTACAAGGTCCAACCATCATCCATGTCAACTGAAGCCCCAGTTAGAATCTTCTACTCTTCATAATTAACCAATCAGCATTCAATTTTTCAGCATTCAGAGACCATCGCAGACAAGGAAGAGTGGGATAAAAGAAATACAGTGATAATACCAAAAGTGTGAGAGGCAAATTGAGATTGCTGTCATCAAGAATCCATATGACTGACGACTACTCCCGTGGAAATCGCTGACCTTTACCAGCCATAGATTTCCTACTTGTCAGGTTCTATCAAGTTGCAACACGTATTTCGGCAGCACTTATACTTTTCCAGATGCAAGTTTGTCAACTTCATTAACCAAGTGATCCACTTCCTATCACTCTCACCACGTGCTCCCCAATTTTTATTGTAGCGCTTGCCTATCACTCTTACACATCTTCTATCAATCATTAGTTTAAATACAGATTAACACTGATACGGTGGGTTTGCTATCAATGTAAAGAGAAAACCTCGCCTCACGAACTTGCTAGCTGATAATTGACACAGTCAGGGCTTTTAAAGCTAGAGTCTTGGCACATGATACCTCCCAACATATGCATCCGTAATTCATTATTTGCAGTGGAAACCCGAACATGGTCTGCAAGGTTTTACTTTTCTCAACACATGGATCTTGAGAATATTATATGCAGCAGTGATTTACCCAACTATCAGGTGCCGAAATTGGATAAAGTCATTCCTCTAAGGACATATTAAACACACACAGTCCTGATTGATAAGAAAGCATTTCAAAGCTACATACGCACTGTACAGCAGGAAAGCTGAATCAAAAATTCAATTGCCGACTCACAATCTCCACCGCTCCACTTCCATTATTGACTGATAAAAACTACGAAACGATTGATATCGACTCACCTACATAGTCGCCCATGAATAGGTAGTTCGTGTCGGGAGCGTTCCCGCCGATTCGGAAGAGCTCGACAAGATCGTGGAACTGGCCGTGGATGTCGCCGCAGACCGTCACCGGACACTTGACCGGCTGCACGTTCCATTCCTCGACGAGTACGGCTCTGGCCTGCTCGCAGAGTGCCTTCACTTCCGCCTCGGTCAGCGGCTTGCACTGCATCAAGTGCTCGATCTGACGGTCCAGATCGGCTTGCGACGGCATCGTTTCCTCGCCCCGCTCTTCTTTCTCTTACCTTTTATCTTCCTTTCCGAAGACCCAATCCGACGGATTAGGACAGAAATGGTGCTTCAGAGCTGAGCTCTCTCTCCCACTCAGGCCATGGCCATGGTTTCTAGGGTTAAACGGAGATGCAAAAATAAAAAAAAAGGAAAGGGAGATGGAGGGAGAGAGAGAGAGAGAGAGAGCGATGATGATGGAGGGAGAGGTGCCAGCAAAGAGATGTACTTCACCAATGCATTATTTTTTCCAATTTCGGTGTTTTGCATCTCGATCCCTAATCTTTTTCATATTTCTGGTTTTGATACATTGCTTTTTTCTATCGAGGTGAGCTTGACCATTTTTCTGTCTCTATTGTAGTATTGTTTATTTAATCAAAGTGTCTTCACTATTGACCCAAACTATTTGGGGTCATTGGGCAATCGGAAATGGGTAATTGAGTTATTCATACCTTTTTTGAATTATGAGTATTCAATTATTCATAATTTTTTTAATGGGTTGAGATTCGTAATTAAGAATTTCTATATTAGGTACCTACAGATTACCTATTAATACCTGTTTGAGTATTATGGGTACTTGTACTACCAGTCTATTTAAGCAAAAACTACCATTGGTTCTCCGTGTCTCGTGTTCATTAACATGATGATGTGGGTCGACAAAATTTGTCAATAGTTCTTCTTCATATTGGTTCTTTATTTTGCTTCCGATAGTGTTCTTTAGTGGGTTGAAGAAGTTGGTAATGGGTAGGGGTGAAAATCGATATGGTATCGGTATTCCAATACCAAATACTGAAATCTCGAATACCGAATTATACTCTAAAGTCAATCCCAATTCCAATCCCTAAATAATTTCGGTATCCCAATCCCAGTCCCTAAATACTTCGGTATCTCAATCGGTACTTCGGTATCCCAATCGGTATTATCGAATACAAAATTAATTATCTTTGCAAGTAATAATTAAATATATAAATTAGATTTAAAAGTTTAAGTTAGGGCAAAGAGACTAAGCAAAGAGTCTTGAGTTTGACTAGAACTAGGATATGGATAATGAGAATGAAGGAGAGGTGACATCTCAAATTCTTGTCATCGGTAATCCTTAATTTGACGAATTGGAGGTTAAGAGACGACTTATACTATTGTTTGCTTTTGGTGTTATAAAAATAACAAGAGATTAGGTGAGAAACGAGAGTGATTTAAACGGGAAAGTCAAAATTGAGTTGAATAGGGGGCTTCTAAGCTATGAAGAGTGAGGAATTACTAAAGTTTGTGTGATATATTTCATTAATTTTTAATTTTGGTATTTCTCGGTATTTCGGTATATACCGAGCGAATCCCGTAATCCCGAATACCGAATAGCACTCCAAAATGAATCCCAATCCCTAAAAAATAAGCCGGTATTCGGTAATACCAAATAGTGATAAATTCGGTACGGTATTCGGTATATCCCAAATACCAGTACCAAACTTCCAGCCCTAGTAATGGGTGGTGCTGGGTGGGTGACTTGTTAAGGATCAAAAGTAGGTGAGGGAATTGTTTATTATTGAATCCTTTAACATATTATGAATGATATTCTTGGTACTTTGAGGTGATTAATTATATTTTTGTCATTTTAAGTATTTAAAATGCGTCACCCGCGGGTACCTTTATCCGTCCCGTAAAGATAATGGGTACCCGTAAACCTCTACGATTTTGGGACGTGGAACAAAGTTTACTCTCCAAATGGGATTGGATACCCATTTCAAACGGGACGGATACAGAGTCCCGCCCCCGTTGCCCACTGATCGATTCATTTCGTGCAGATTATTGTCCGTGGTTATCACTTATCAATAATTACCCCATCCTAGACCAAGTTTAACCTAAAATGGCGTTGTCATATAGTGACAATCAAGGTCGTATTCACTTGGGTCGCGGTACCTAGCCTACTTCCCACGTTGTTGTTATCTAGCCTATCGGTTTAAAGGTTATGCAATGTCTAGATAAGTAGGGTTTCTCGAATGTGTTGAGTGAGCTATTTTTCTTGGGCTTTCTTGGTTAACCACACGCCTTCGAGTACGCCTACCCTAAACCCATGTCATTCACTTCGATCTAGGCTATCATATATGGGCATTAAGAACATAACTCATTTTAATGGGTACTACCCACCGCCCACACCGAGGTTTTAACCCGGTTTCTATCTAGGAAGGCATTCCTATGGCCGGGGTACGGTTGCTTCGTCCTCCATAAGATCATATTCATACATATAACCTTAATTTGCTTAATGGCGAATACCCGTCTAACCCTAAAACTCCAAACTCAACGTAGAAGCTCAAGTAGCTAGTAGTGAAGATTAGGGCGACTTACCCAAACACAATCAAAGGTAGACAAACAATGAAATCAACTAGATAAACACATTCATTCATTAAAACCATAGACCAGGAAACCGGATCGTACCGGCCAGTTCAACCGGAAATTGGACCAAAAGCGGTACGGTGGGTTGATTGTGCTGATTTTACCGTGCCGGCCAGTTTTTTCGGTTTGACCGGTAAAAAAAGAAAAACCGCCCGGTTTTGGTCTACCGGCGGTAGCCTTATTGAAAGAATACGTTGCCGTTTAAGCACTAAAATTAAAAAAAAAAAGAAAAATCGGCATTCAACAGCGCCAAAACACAAAACCCTAATCCAAACGTCGTTTCCTTCTTCCCCTGTTCCCCATCCCCGCCGCTCCTCTTCTCCACTCCCTCTAGTGAATGGCAGCCTGCGACCGGCGAGAGGAAAGAAGCAACCCGCGACGGCGAAAGGTCGAGCCGATCCCCGCTCCGCTCCTCCGCCGTTCCTCTTCTCTTCTTATCTGGCGACCCACGACCGGCGAGTCGAGTCGTCCCTGCTCCACCCCGCCGCTCCTTTCTCTCCTCCTCAGCCGCGACGACCATGCTTGAGTCTCCCTACCCTGCTCAAGAACGCCGCGCCGATACCTGCTGGAGTCTCCCTCCCCTGCTCAAGAACGCGCATCAGAGGAATAGGTCGAGCTCTTTTCCATCCCAAAGCCAGCGATAGTCAATTAATCTGATTAATTAGGTAAGGAATGGTTGTATAATGCTCTATTTGGTTCTTTTTTTGATGGATTATATTTTCTATACTATCGCATTTCATTTCTCTATCAATAGTGAAAAACGGTATTTACCGGTACAAAACGGTTGAACCACGGTCGTACCACAAAATACCATACCAGAAAGGAATCCGGTATGATGTCCGGTACGGTTTCCTTTACCATGATTAAAACCCTAAAATATTCATTCATTACATAGTAGCCCTAAAACTAGGGATTGGGGTTTAGAACTCCCAGTACCTTAGAGGACTAATCCATAAAGGAGAGAATAAGATACATAGAAAAAATTGGGGAAGACTTGTATTGAAGAAGATGACTCATTTCTTCTAGCTCCTCCTCCTCTTCCTTCAGTTTCTCTCTCTTCTCTCTCTAACCAGAAATTTCTATCTTAAAATCAGCTCTTTCAAATGGGGGAAATGGGTCTTCTATTTATAGCCTTCAGAGGAAGGGCAAGTTCACTGCCAGACAGGGTTGCGGTCGTGATCTTCTTCGCAGCAGACCGCAATCTGTCAACGTCGCTATTTTGGCCTTCAATTTGTGGGCTGACTTCGCAGCCGCAAACTTCCTCGTGGTCAGTGTGAACTGTGCCCGTGATCAGACTGGGGAAACTCTCTGTTTCTCCTTGGCTGGCTTCTTCACGAAGTTCACTCCCAAAGCCTCCAGATTCGCGGCCGTGAACTTAGGTCCTGAGGATGCGATTTTCTCCTTGATTTCGCAGTCTGTGTTCTAGACCGTGATCTCCCTCTCCAACCCCTTTTGCTACACTTGTGTCCTTTTTCGTACCTAATTGCATGTATTGTCTAAATCACCCTAAAATCACATCATAATCAAATTGGAACGAAATAGGGATGCAATCGAAGATATTCAAACGATTATACACATGAACTGGTACAAAGCAAACCTAAATAAAAGGCTAAATAAACCAAATTTAGGTGTTATCAAACTCCCTACACTTAGGCGTTTGCTTGTCCCCAAGTAAACCTACTCAAACCAATGCAACTTGATAAACAAATAAAGGTGGGATGCACTCTAATTCTTCATTGCATAAAGAAGAGTAAACAGAGACGAATGGATGTAACTATGATCTCACTATGCACATACAAACTCTTGGGTGAGGACAATACTTACTACCTTAGGACGAACAATCAAGGTGTGCACCGAGTGACTTCTCAATCAACAGTTAAGCACAAAAACTTTAGAGAGTGCTCTTTATTCTTTATTTCAATTAGGAGTTGTCGTTTATTGGTCTCATTTTTCAACACTAAAGCGCCTCACACCAAACTTTTGCAAACTCTTTTCCACATAAGCATCTCTCTCTCATGACAAAGAGCGGATGGATCATAGCCTTCCCTTTCAAGGTCGCATGTAGGGAAGTTGATGGGCGGATTCCTCTTAGCCCGAGCACCACTTCCCAACCGGCACTCCACATTGGGTTGCCACACATGTTGAGTACAAATAAGAGCTTTGAGGTTTAATGAATCGCTAAAAGGTACTTTATACCTTATCGTACGATTCTGTGAGGAGGAAAGATGTTTGGGGGATGGTAAGTAGTGAAAGGTGGTCGGGACGCGGTAAAGCTATCCGATCCCTAAACATATCATCTAAGGGCACTCCGAACCGTGAGGATCGGTTGCCTCTCGGGTGAGAACCTCATTTTTAAAAGATTTGTTTTCCTTTTTTCGACAATAAGCACAAAATTGTAAAAGTTTGTAGTTAAAAAATAATAGAGAATCCCACACATGTTCTCCCTAAAATAGCAAACATTATCAACCCACCAAAGAGGAAGAAGTCAAGAAGATAGTAAAACCTTCATACACCAAACTCTAATAATTCAAATATCCCCTAGAGAGCACAACACATCAATCATCTATCTTTCAAAGCATATCGACTAGGTAGTTTCAAGGAACAAGGTGTTTTGGAACCCTCAAATTTGAAAAAATTTGGATAATGCATTCAAGGTTCCAAAATACTATCATTTGACCATTCAACACTACAAACACACACAATTGCTAGCATACACTCCCATAAATATTCATCAACATCTTGCATTCATAAACAAGGGAGGATACTAGCAATTAATGGTTCAATCAATCATGATAATCATTATAACATTCACACACCCCCCCCCCCCCACTTGAGCAACACATTGTCCCCAATGTGGGAGTTTCAAAAGAAAAGATCATGAAGGTTATCGTAGGTTGGGTTGTGCGTTGGTGAAGGTACACAAGTGTAGGTCTTTTTCTTCCTGGTGGTTTTGAATGATGAAGTGCATAAGAAAGAGAGGAAGACGATTAAGAGTTATAGGTACGGTAAGTATACAAGTACGATTACTACTAGTACTAGAATGTTTAAAGTACGAAAAGTAAAACGAAAATAAATCAATAATTAAACATTGTCTTAAATAAAAGAAAGAAGAGCAAAGAAAAAGAAAAAAAAATAGAACTTAGGCCTTGGATGCCTAGTACTCAATCCTTTTTGGAGGGTCCTTCTTCTTCGTCTTAGAGTGGTGAAAGGGAAGAGGAGCGAGCAAGTTGATGCAAGACATCTTCAATCGGAATATCCATCTTCTTCATTATAGAATGGATGCACGCCATGATGTGGAGTCACGCTTCCTTCTCCCTCCTTTGATTGTGAAGGATCAGCTCTATCATTGCTTTGACTCGGTAATCCCTTGCATTGTTGAATGGTGGTGGAACCGGATGGGAAGTGGACGGAGGGGCCTCTCATCCCTCATACATGCTTTCCACTTGTTGACTAGTCCTCTTCGTCCTCTTACTGCCGTAGCTTTTGGAAGGCGGAACAAGATACCCTCCATGCCTAAAGTGTTAGTGGTTGGAAATGGAAGTCTCCGTACTCCCCAAATGTCATAGTCATTCATATGCAACACTTTGATTCTCAACTTCAAGATGTCAAAGGATATTGGAGTGGTCCTACTATCCAACCAAAATTGCACGGCCTCGAAGTCGACTTGGAAATACTTGGCTAGACGATTGACAAAAACTCCTTCATGAAGGGCAATGATCGATGGTCCGTCTCATAACACTTGAAGATATACAAGATGGCCAAACCGAGGTGAAGATATTGAGGTAGATGATTGCTGTGGAAGAAGTTGACGTCTCGGGCAGTCAAGTTACCTTTGCTCCGATTCTCTCCACCCACAGACCTAGCAAACACATGGTGGATGAGCCGCCACTCCAGTTTCACCTCACTAGCCTTTAATTTCTTGACATCCCACGATCGATTGTTGGATTTCTTGGCCTCAGATTCATAGAAGGACTTAGTTCGAGGAGCATACATATATGACTCACAACCTGTACAACACAAGTGATATCGCGACGAGTATGGGCAAGGTAAATGAGACTCCCAACAACACTGCGAAAGTAGTTCCATCAGATCATAAGTCACCATAATACTGATGTAGTTTTAAATTTTGTTCCATAGGGGTACAATAAGGTCACATTCATCCATTTAGGCCTCTTCGAGAAGATCAACGATATACTTATGCTGACTCACATTTATACTAGCCGCTGATTGATCAATCTCCAAGCCCAAAAAGTAAGATAAGTGTCCCACCTCCTTAAGATTAAATGTCTGTCGCAGAGTCTCAGGAAGGAACCGAATTCCACCCTGATCATCATCACTCAACACCATGTCGTCCACATACATGAAGAACTGTAATACCATGTGAAGTCGTACGAAGAAAGAGGGATGGGCATTCTTACTCTGAACAAAACCATCCCGAAAAAATAGTAGTTTGAAATTTCTCAAACCATGTGCGGGGAGCTTGCTTCAAGTCATAGAGCGAGCGACGAAGTAAACACACCATAGAGCTATCACCCTTTGTGCATCACCGAGGTCACTCCATATAGACCGTTTCCTTAAGATCCCCATGAAGAAAGGGTTCTTAACATCCAGATCTAGCAAATGCCAACCTTTCATGGCAACAGCCACCAGCAGACTATGAATGGTTTGCATCTTAGGCCCCGGAGCAAAGGTTTCTTCGTAATTGACCCATATTGCAGTTTAAAGCCTTAGAAACCACTCGTGCCTTGAAACGTTCCAACAAGCCATCAGGATAAAACTTAATATTGTAGACCCACTTAGTACCAATAATTAGAATGTCAGGTTGTCGAGGGACAAGATTCGAAGTATGATTTGCCTCCAAATCATCCACTTTGACTAGCATGGAATCCTCCCTTGGATCAAGACAACAAGCCTGCTCATACGTACCAGGAATGAAAATGGGTTGTGAAGTGGAGAATGCAACAAAACCATAATGGCAAAGATGAGCCTTCTCTTTGATGGTGCGAGATGATCTTCAAAGTTTTGGGACAGGGGCATTGATAGACCGTTAATTACACATGGTTTTACCGTTGTTCTTACACCGTTTGAGGTGTTGATTCTCGTGTTTTAGGCCGATTTCATGCTAGGTTGTGCTTGTTTGTGATATTTCAGGTCCTAGTACGTGAATAGAGGCTTGGGAGCGAGTATGGGGTCGATTGGACGAAGATCGGACGCGTGGCGAGGTGCTAAGGAAGTTGCACGGGCATTCCTGGACATCACACGGCCGTGCAACTCACATTTGTGGCCGTGTGGTTTTCGCCGAGAGCAAACACGGGCAGGATGGAAATCCCACACGGCCATGCGACCCTGGCCGTGTGGGAAGCCTGAAGATCAAACTAATTGATACGCCGCGTTTTGACTCACACGGGCAACTGGGTGAGCCACACGGCCGTGCGGGCTGCCCGTGTGAGTCGGGAAATCTTGGTTTTTCAGCCAATTTCGAGCCAAAAGAGAGGGGATCGGACTTTTTGAGCAAAAACTGAGCCCTAGAGAGAGAAAGTACGAAGAACACATCCTAGAAGCTATCTTGGAGCTGGGTTTCATCAAATCAAGCTTGGAGATCGTCATAGGAGTGGAAATCATCATCCCAGAGCAGATTCTTCCCATTGTAATGAGTATGACTGCTTTGTACCTTGTTTTCCTCTCTCTCTCTCTATGGAGTAGAACCCCTTTCTCACTTGGGGATGAAGAACCCTAGTTCTATGTGTTAGGGATTGATTGTAATGACTTAGGATGATATTACTGTTTGATTTTAATCGAATGATGCATGTGTATTGAGTCAATTGAAGACTTATCAACTTTTCCTGATTCCTGCTGCAATCTGAGATAGATAGAATCTGATTAGGTTGCTAGAGTCTCATCATTCGGTAGTAGGAGATTGGCTATACGAGAGTTAGTCAGTTTACTGCTTTGTACTGGAATCCAATTCCAGTAGTGGAGTTCTGTTCTTATTGCTTCAGCTTTCTATCCCGGTGAAGACTAGTCGTCTGCCGGGTAGTTAGACTGAGAGGGCTTGGTCAGCTTAAGAGATTCCAAGCTACTGCCGGATCTTCCGCAGTCTAATCAACAGTAAATCAACCCAGGGAAATACAATTGAAACCTAACTAAGGAGCTAGGGGGACTCATTCCCGAGTGACTCTTATCTGCTTGAGAAAACCGTATCAATTCTTGCTTTCTTTCTGCTTTTGCTTTTACACAACAAACACTCAACTTAGTTGGCTAGATAATAGAGAATCACTGAGTAAGCAGTAGATCTAGACCCCGGGTTGATAATATAACTTGTCACTTTACTGCATTCCCGGTCTGCGTTTACACTTGGTCGCAGATTGGTGTTGTGTTTTAGAGCATCAAGTTTTTGGCGCCGTTGCCGGGGAACCCTCTAGGTTATTGGGGAAACGTGAGAATTTGTTACTCTAGCTTTTTCTTTATTGCATTTTATCTCTTCCACCTGTGTGCCTTCACGGGTTGCTTCTGCTGATTGTGTGCAGGTAGTGCATGACCTGTAGCCAGTCGGGAGATCTACTACCACTAGACCAGGAGTTTGAACAAACCTGCAGAAACTTCAAGCAGGCTCTAAAGGCGCGACTGGCTGCGGAAGAGGCGCTAGCACAGCTACAGATCACTGAAGAGGAGGAGATGGCTGATCCACAAGACCATGATGTGGTCAATCCTGGGGAGTAGACCATGGGATCCTACTGGACCGCCAGGGCTGCAGACATGAGGTCACCCATTCAACACCCTCATGTCCCGGCCAATAATTTTGAGGTGAGCACCTCAGTAATCACCATGCTGCGCGGTTCAGTGGTGTTCCGTGGCAAAGAGGGGGAGTGCCCCCGATCACATCTCAGGCGATTCCACGAGCTCATCGATGGAATCAAGATCAACGGTGTCCCAGCAGATGCCATCCAGCTGAGGTACTTCCCATTCACCCTGGAGGGGCAGGCCAAGGAGTGGCTAGACACTCGACCTCCGGGCTCCATCACCACGTTCGCCAACCTGGCGGACAAGTTCCTTACCCGCTACCATCCTCCGTCCAAGACGGCGGACTTGCAGAAGCAGACCACCCACTTCACCCAGGATGAAGATGAGACTATCCGGGATGCTTGGGAGCGATACAACAGTCTCTTCCTGAGGTGTCCCAATCATGGTTTCAACGATGACTTCAAGGTGGGAACCTTCTATAATGCCCTCTTCCCAGAAGATAAGCAGCTGATTGACTCAGTTTGTGGCGGGAACATGCTGACTAAAACACCGCCACAGCTGAATAAACTCTTTGAGGAGATGGCAGAGAACGGCTATGATTGGGGCACTGCGAGGAGGTCGAGGAGAGCACCAAGCCGAGGTGTACATTCTGTGGGGAACCATTCCTCTGATTTGGTGCAGGTGGTGTCGAAGCTGGTTTCAGCTATCGATCGTTCCGGGATGATTCCAGGGACCGGACAGCAGCAGGCGATGCTCTGCCAGTGGTGCGAGAGCACCCATCATACAGTGGAAGACTGCCAGGCGATGAAGGAATCGACCACACCCCAGGAGCAGGTGAACTTCATCAATAATGTCAGGCGCAATGACCCCTACAGTAACACCTGCAATGAGGGGTGGCGCCAGCATCCTAACTTCTCCTGGGGCGGGGCAAATTCCAGACCACCAGTCCCCCAGGGAGCACCGGGCTTCCAGAGGCCACCATATCAGCCCAGACAGGGGCAATTTCAGCAGCCACAGCAGCCACTCTACCAGCCTAGACAGGGGCCAGTTCCACCTCAGTCACAGGTGCGACCATTTCAGCAGACAGGAGCAGCACCTGCAGCTCCAGTACAGAGTGACTCGATGGTGGAATTGAGAGATTTGGTGGGTTCTCTGGCCACCTCCAGTGCGAACAAGTTCAATAACATCGAGCAATTCATGGAGAAAGCTTCAGGCAAATTCTTGGAGCTAGAAGCTGGTCAGAGAAATACACAGGCTGTGCTGCGGGATATACAGACCCAGCTTGGGAGTGTTGCCCAGGCTGTAGCTCAGAGGACTCCTGGTACCTTGCCTGGTCAGACCATCCCTCACCCGCAAGACCCGAATGCCAACTGCAGTGCCATCACAACCAGGAGTGGCAAGGTGACTGCTGATCCACCTGTTCGGGCAGAGGAGAGAGAGACCCCTGCTTTAGCACTTCCAGCTAATCAGGAAGAAATGGAGAAGGAGGTTGAGGTGCCTGCTCCTAAACCGCAACCAGTGGTGAAGGAGTATGTACCATAGCTTCCCTTTCCTACTCGGTTGCACAAGGACCGACTGGAGACTGAGTTTGCCAAATTCATGGCAATGCTGAAGCAGGTAAACATTAGCATGCCCTTCATGGAGGCATTATCGAAGATGCCCAAGTATGCCAAGTTCATGAAGGATCTCCTCACCAACAAGAGGAAGCTTGGGGAGCTGTCAACGGTGATGCTCAACGAAGAGTGTTCTGCCATCCTGCAGAACAAACTACCAGAGAAGCGAAAAGACCCAGGGAGTTTCACTATCCCTTGCATGATTGGTAGTTTGCATGTAGGGAAGTCCTTGGCGGATTTAGGCACTAGCATAAATGTCATGCCTTATAAACTGTTTAAAAATCTAGGCCTAGGTGAACCCAGTGATACTAGGATGAGCATCCAGCTTGCTGATAGATCCATTGTGCATCCTAGGGGTATAGCAGAGGATTTGATAGTCGCAGTAGGGCCATTTTCATATCCTGTTGATTTTGTGATTTTGGACATAAATGAGGATGTTGATGTGCCATTGATACTGGGTAGACCTTTTCTCGCCACTGCCAAGGCGCTTATTGATGTTAATGATGGAAAACTGATTTTGAGAGCTGGGGGTGAACAAATCACCTTCTCTGTTTCTGATAATATGAAACACCCCCAGCTCCATGATGATCTAGATTACTGTGATATTGTTGCTGATTTTGAGACCGCACTCGCCATCACGAGTGCGGGTACTGATGATTTCCTTGAGCATTGTCTTTTGCTAGGGAAACAGGCATCACAGGATGTGCAGCTGGAGGAGCAGCTGGCAGAGCTGGACGAGGTTGCGATCGAGGGGCGAGAGATACCATTCAAGCCGATCCCCATCTCGCCCCGGCTCGCTACATCATTGGAGGAGCCACCAGAGTTGGAGCTTAAGCCCCTCCCATCTCACCTGGAGTATGCATTTCTCCAGGAGGGGAATAAGCTCCCGGTTATTATTAGCTCGGATCTGACACCCGAGCAGAAGAGCAAGCTGGTGGCTCTGCTGCAGAAGTATGCCCGGGCCATGGCATGGAAGATCACAGACATCAGAGGCATTAGCCCATCCTTCTGGTCCCACAGAATTTTGATGGAGGATGAGGTTAAGCCAGTCAGGCAGCCACAGAGGAGATAATCTCCTAACTTGGAGGCAGTGGTCCGGGCAGAGATTGTGAAGCTCATGGATGCAGGGATCATCTTTGCTATATCTTATAGCAAGTGGGTCAGCCCCACTCAGGTGGTCCCAAAGAAAGGCGGGATGACTGTGGTCCCGAATGAGAAGAAGGAGTTGATCCCGATGCGGACCGTGACCGGCTGGAGAGTCTGCATCGATTACCGGCGCCTGAATGACACCACCAAGAAAGATCATTTTCCCCTACCTTTCATTGATCAGATGCTGGAGAGGTTGGCTGGCCATGAGTTCTATTGCTTCTTGGATGGCATGTCTGGTTACTTCCAGATTCCTATTGCACCAGAGGATCAGGCGAAGACCACATTCACTTGCCCCTTGGGTACCTTTGCTTACCGGAGGATTCCATTTGGGCTGTGTAATGCACCGGCGACCTTCCAGAGATGCATGCTGGCGATCTTCGACCGACTGGTTGGAGAGATCATGGAAGTCTTCATGGATGATTTCTCGGTATATGGAGACTCCTTCACTCACTATCTCCATAACCTGGAACTCGTTCTGAAGAGGTGCGAGGAGACTAATCTGGCACTCAGCTGGGAGAAGTGCCATTTTATGGTTCGTGAGGGTATTGTGCTCGGGCACAAGATCTCCAAGCAGGGGATTGAGGTGGATCGCGCGAAGATTGAGACGATCAGTCAGCTACCGCCTCCTGTTTCTGTGAAGGGGATTCGCAGCTTTCTAGGTCATGCAGGCTTCTACCGGCGCTTCATCAAACATTTCTCGAAGATTGCCCTGCCTTTGACCAAGCTGCTAGAGAAGGATGCACCATTTCAGTTCACTCCCGAGTGCACAGCTGCATTTGAGACTTTGAAGGAGAAGCTTACCCATGCACCTATCATGGTGACTCCTGACTGGTCTCTCCTTTTTGAGCTGATGTGCGGCGCAAGTGACTATGCAGTCGGAGCAGTTCTAGGTCAGAGACGCGAGAAGCACTTCTAGCCCATCTACTACGCGTCCAAGACCTTGAACGATGCACAAGAGAATTACACCACCACAGAGAAGGAGCTCCTCGCTGTGGTGTATGCATTTGACAAGTTCCGACCCTATCTGGTGCTCTCCCATGTGGTGGTCTACACTGACCACTCGGCGATTCGCTACCTAATGAGCAAGGCTGATGCTAAGCCTAGGCTCATCCGATGGATCCTGCTGCTGCAGGAGTTTGATATCGAGATCTGGGACAAGAAAGGAGCCGAGAATGTTGCTGCAGATCATCTCTCACGGTTGGAAGCCCCTCCGGTGGACAACTTCGAGGAAGAGATCGACGACTCCTTCCCGGGTGAGCGATTGCTGGCGATGACCCTGGTGGATAGCGTGGCCCCTTGGTATTCTGACTTTGCCAATTATCTGGTGGGCAAGCAGTTACCCAAGGGGATGGCTACTCATGCAAAGCGCAAGTTCTTCTCCGATCTGAAGCACTACTTCTGGGAGGATCCTTACCTCTTCAGAATCGGAGCAGATGGCGTGATCAGGCGCTGTGTCATGGAGCATGAGATGGGAGACATCCTGTCTCAATGCCACGAGGGACCTACTGGAGGTCACCATGGAGGAAACCGCACGGCGCGAAAGGTGCTACAGTCGGGCTTCTATTGGCCCTCGCTCTTCAAGGATGCAGACACCTTCGCACGACAGTGCGACCGCTGCCAAAGGTCAGGTAACATTTCTGCCCGGGATGAGATGCCCCAACATATATCTGTTATTTGTGAAATTTTTGATGTTTGGGGTATCGATTTCATGGGCCCATTCCCTCCATCTTTTGGCCATCTGTACATATTGGTTGTAGTGGACTACGTCTCGAGGTGGGCAGAAGCTCAAGCCATGCCCACCAATGATGCAAGACGGGTCTGCTCATTTCTGAAGCAGCTGTTCTCCCGGTTCGGGACACCCCGCGCCATCATTAGTGATAGAGGAACCCATTTTCAAGGGCAATTCACTAAACTCCTCTCTCGCTATGGTGTTAAGCATCAGGTGTCGGTGGCCTACCATCCCCAATCAAATGGGCAGGCCAAGCTGACGAACCAGGAGCTAAAATGAATTATTGAAAAGACGGTGGATCAGTCCCGCAAGGATTGGTCCACCAAGCTCGATGATGCTCTTTGGGCGTATAGGACTGCCTATAAAAATCCGATTGGCACTTCTCCCTATAGGCTTGTCAATGGGAAGGCATGCCATTTGCCGGTAGAGCTAGAGCACAAGGCCTTCTGGGCCATTAAGCTGCTAAACCTGGATTTGAGTGTTGCAGGTACAGAACGTAAGTTGCAGCTGCTGGAGTTGGAGGAGTGGCGTTACCACGCCTACGAGAACACCCTGCTCTACAAAGAGCGCACCAAGCGTCTCCACGACGCAAGGTTGAGGGGCCCGAAGGAGTTTCAGGTAGGTGATCGTGTTCTGCTCTTTAATGCACGCCTGAAACTCTTCCCGGGAAAGCTCCGTTCGAGGTGGTCGGGACCCTTCACGGTCACCCAGGTTTTCCCGCATGGTGCGGTGGAGATCAGCAATGCTCAAACCGAGCCATTCAAGGTGAATGGACACCTCCTGAAGTTGTATTTGGGAGGTGCTGTCGAGCGCGCAGAGCTGCTGATCAAGCTCGAGGACCTGTAGTTCCTCTATTGGCGTCCAGCTAAAAGACGGTAAAGAAGCGCTTGTGGGGAGGCAACCCCACTGAGGTTTGCATTTTCTTACATTTTTCCTTTTGTTTTTTTTTTTGTGTTTTTGAGTCTTGAGATGTTGTTCCAGAGTCGAATGTCGTTTTTGGGTGAAAACAGGTTGAATTCGGGGCTCCAGCAGCTCACACGGCCAGGCCATAATCTCGCACGGCCGTGTGGATTTTATCCCCTGGCCGTGTGAGCCCTCGACAAATTCCACACGGCCAAAAGTGCAATTGGCACGACCGTGTGGATTGGCCTGGCCTGGCCGTGTGACCGACATGGGCAACTCGTCTGCTAGCACGGCCGTGTGAAATTTTTTCCCTGGCCGTGTGAGCCCTCGACAAATTCCATACGGCCAAAAATGCAATTCGCACGGCCGTGTGGAATTCCTCGGCCTGGCCGTGTTGGCCAACACGGGCAAACTTGCACCTCGCACGGCCGTGCGAGCCTGCCCGTGTGGCCGAACCACGGCCTATATATTCGGCCAGCACGGCCGAGTGGTCAGAAATTTGAAAAATCCTCGCTGGAATCCTCTGTTCCTCGCCGGAAAACCGCGACAAAACCACACTTTTCGATTTTTTCGGCCATTTTTTGTCATTTTTCCACCAAACCAACAACAAACCCACCCTTCCTACACCAAAAGCGGCCTATCCCTCCATTTTGAGGAGATTTGGCCGACGTTTTTGTCGCCGGAGGCGATTTCCGGCGAGGCTCCGACGAGCACTTCCGGTCACTTTTTTGGTGTTTCGTCTCATCCATCGCCTTCCCCTCATCATCCCCTACACCTCTACTTGAGTCTCCAGGTTTGATTTTGCCTTTAACTATGTTAATTGTGGAGAATTGGGTGTTAGGGTGCATGTTTAGAGAACCTCATTGAATCTTGTGATTTTTGTGCAATTGATTGAGGGGAATGCATGGAGTGTGTTTGAATTGTGTTGGGCAAAGTCCCTCTTGATTGTTTGAGCCCTTGTGTGCAAAAATTGTGCCAATTTCATGCTTACCTTAATAGTGCACACAAGGTGTTCGATGAAATGCCTGTTTTTCATGCTATGTTGTGGGCACCGGTTTTTATTGATGTGCTTTGAGGGTGTGTTTGCTATGGATGTGAACCTTAAGTTGCCTAATTTATCGTGAATGTGCACCCCCACTCAGATTATGCTTGATTTATCGAGTTTTTGACCCCCGAACTATGGATTAAACCATGGCTCGGCTGTTTTCAGTTCTTAAGTGTGGGGGTGTAATTGGCCCTTTCTTTGGCTCTTTTGGTTCCACTTTGGGTTGTTCTTTTGCAGGACAATGTCGAAACCTGACCTCAAGCACCCGTTCATCCGGGATTTGAAGAGGGGGCCCGCCCAGGATTGCTTCAAGCAGGTCCTGAAGTGCCCGTTTGGGCAGCACCATTGCTGGTCCAAACGGGAGTTTCGGACATTGCACTGCTACGAGCAACTCTCCGCCGCCGTCACCAACCACCCATGGCGCCGTCTGCTCTCCATCTGCAAGAAGGTTTACTATGAGCCCGTGCTTGAGTTCTACACGACCTTCAAGCACACACCCACAGACGATTGGAGAGACGGTGCAGCCGTCAAATTCAGGCTAGGCGGTGCCCCACGGTCCATGAGCTACCACGAGCTGGCCGAGGCTCTCGACCTCGACGGTGGTGCGGACTACGTCATCGAGGTCAACGACCCATCAGAGGTGGACTTCAGGAGGCTGTACACCCGCCTGGCTAGGCCAGGCCAGACACGTCCCTTATCGGCCGGGAGGACGAAGGCCACTACACTGCAGCTCAACAACCGCCTTCTCCACCACCTGCTGGCGAAGTCTTATACTCCAGCTTCAGACAGTGCCAGCGCCATCACTAAGAGGGCCCTGTACGTCATCCAGTCGATCCGCCAGGACGACCATCCCCTCCACTTGGGTTCGGTGGTGGCCAGGACCTTCGAGAAGACTGCTTCGGAACTGAAGAGTCTCCACTGCACCCCCCTCATCACCCGCCTGGCCACCTACTTCGGCCTTTCCCTGCAGGGGTGCACACAGCAGGGGGACACCATCGTTTTTGGCAGGTCGACGATCAAGCACATGCACCTGCTGCGAGAGAACCGCGACATTCTATGGATCGAGGGGTTTCCGGAACCTCAGATCCCCGTGGAGGACAAGCAGGAGGACCAGCCAGAGGTCCATCCAGAGGGCCAGGAGGATGAGGCTGCTGATCATATGGAGCCCGAGGATGTGGATGATGCTGTTGATCCACCACAGACTCACTTCCATTACGGAGGTGGCAACTCCGCTTTCCCGGGGCAGGATTACTTCACCTCCCAGTTCGAGCAGCTGCGTCTCCAGAACCAGCAGATCCTCGACCATCAGATGCAGTTCCAGCAGCAGTACGCGGCTCACCAGGCCGGGTACCACCAGAGGATGGCTGTTTACGATGAGAGATTGGACCAGATCCAGACCCAGCAGGGAGTGACTCTCGCACACATCGAGCGAGAGAGGCGCCGTTCACGGCGCATGCAGGAGGTCCAGCAGCATTTACTCCAGTTGCTACCGGGCAAGCAGCCCGTTTGGAGGACTCCCTGGGAGGACTCTCCACTTCCACCTCCCCCAGCGGATGGTGATGATGGTGCTGCTGGTGATGACGCCTTCATGGACGACATCGACTTTGGTGATCTTGGCGACGAGTAGGCTGTACTCGTTGCCCATCTCAGTGTCTTTTGTTTTCCGTATTAGACTTTTGCGTGTTTGCTCCATGTGTGAGGAGCTTGAACTTAGTGTCGTTTGTTTTTGTTTTTGTTTTTTTCTTTTGTGGATTGTTTTTGCTGTAGCCGTCTGGGCTAACACTTATCCCTAACACAACGTGTGCTAGTGTGTTCTTGGTGTTCGATTCATGCAGAACTGTCCATCTTCCCGTTGGTTTCTCGCTGACTGGTCCACTTCCAGTCCCCCAGCATTTTCAATCCGGTAACATCGTTCCCCTTATCTCTCCCTCTACTCCATTGAGGGCAATGTCGTGCTTAAGTGTGGGGGGGTGCTTTGTATCGGTTGGAATATATATTTGGGTGCTTGGAGCCTAGTCCGCAGTCCGAATCTTATGATTTGAGGGCTCCAAGTACTGCTGTTTGATCATATTGGCACTGTGTTTTGATTGGTGAATTGAATGGTTTTCGGATTGATGCATGACAGCTTGATTGTGACTAGGACAACCTATGATGAGGACTGAGACGTGCAGTAGAATTGTGTAGGGGTTCCGTTTTTCAACTGTGACTTGGATTGATTACTTGTTCTTGACAGTCTCTTATGCATATAGTTCAGGGTATCAGAATGTGAGATAGAGCATATAGGTAGCCATGTGAGATTTGAGCCTGCTCGTTTCTTTCTTGTGCGATAGATCCCTCTTCCATGATGTGTAGCATTCACGTTGTCACTAGCTAAGATGATGGGGGCATAGGATTAGCCCACGACCAAATTTGACTGTCCTGATGTGTCATATCCCCTAGTCAGCCCTTTTGAGCCGTGTGTTATCCTTTCTTTTGGTCTGAAATGAAAAAAAAATCACCCTTTGCATCTTTTAGAAGGTTCCACAGAGTGGTTTTTTACATATTCTCTGCTGCTTTTGCTAAATTTGATGTGACTGTTGGAGGTAGTGCTTAAAAGTTGGGCTGGGCATTAGGGATGACAATGGGTCGGGTCGGGGACGGATAGTGCATATCCGTTACCCTACCCGAAGTAGTTCGGGTTTTACCCATACCCATACCCACATGCGAAACGGGTACAAAAATAAAACCATGCCCATGCCCGTTCGGGTTTCGGGTATCCACGGTTATTCATGGATAATAATTTCTCTTTATAACTCCAACCAATATGTTAACATTCACACGTATTCTCACATTACGTAAGAGGAAAAGTACGACAATAGTTCACTAGAATGAAGAAAATTAACTAAAACAACACAATTTCATGAAAATATTATATTTATATGCTAAATATAAAATATGTTAGTGAAAAATAATAATTATTTCTAGAGAAAATACACATGCATGCGTATAATCGGGCGGGTTCGGGTTGGATAGTTAGAAACCCATAACCACCCATTACCCGCAATATTCGGGTTCGGGTTTTACCCGTACCCACTAAATGTCCTTCGGGTTCGGGTTTTACCCTACCCGATTAGGCCTGATTCGGGTGGATATCCATGGTTACGGATATTTTTGCCATCCCTACTGGGCATGTGTTTGAAATATGTGCAGAAGTGGTGGCTCTCTTAAGAAATGAAAAGAAAATGAAAGAAAGAACAAAGAAAAATTGAAAGCAAAGAGAGCCACTACCAAAAATCTGAATAATGCCCAGTAAGTAGTGTTTTTTAGCAGTCTGGCTTGGAAATGTTGACATTTATACCTCCTTCGCTCTTGTGCTCTTGAGTAATGCAGAATAGCAGAAAGGAAATACCAGTTTGTTTGACTGTGATTGTGTGGGTTTCGAAATGTGGAACCTTGTGCTATGAATACTTCCACCACCTAAAAGGCTTTTTCCCCATGTCCAAGACCCTAGCCAGTCATTTGAACCTGTGTCTAAGACCTCCTGATTAGTTAGTGGTGACACCCCATATGTGAACTCTAGCATTTAGAGGTTGCCATCATGGTGAAGAGATGTTAGGGATTGAGAGAAATAACATGCGCATTTTTCGCATCAAATTGTCCTGACCCCACTGGTCGAGAGTGAGTGATTCATTTTCATATTCTATATACTCTTGTACCCCGGTGAGGACCTAGATTGCTCGGTCTCTATTCTGAATTCTTGAGTAGGATGCATGAGTTGACTGTTTTGAGTAAGTGGTTGAGTCAAGTCTAGGTTGGTTGGTGAACAGAAGGGAGACTCTTCCTTTACTCGATTTTGCTGTACTCGAATGTCCTTTGTGGTGGTTGTCCAGGTTTCTATTGAAGTTGGTCATGTATTGATGTTTGAAAACCAGTACGATTCACGTGTTCTGTGCCTTTATGACTTGTCCCCAATGTTGGTTGATTGAAATATGTAAGCTTACCTTGTATCTGACTTGGTTTGCTTGGGGACAAGCAAACGGTTAAGTGTGGGGGAGTTTGATAGACCGTTAATTACACATGTTTTTACCCATGTTCTTACACCGTTTGAGGTGTTGATTCTCGTGTTTTAGGCCGATTTCACGTTAGGTTGTGCTTGTTTGTGATATTTCAGGTCCTAGTACGTGAATGGAGGCTTGGGAGCGAGTTTGGGGGTCGATTGGACGAAGATCGGACGCGTGGCGAGGTGCTAAGGAAGTTGCACGGGCATTCCTGGACATCACACGGCCGTGCAACTCACATTTGTGGCCGTGTGGTTTTCGTCGAGAGCAAACACGGGCAGGATGGAAATCCCACACGGTCGTGCGACCCTGGCCGTGTGGGAAGCCTGAAGATCAAACTAATTGATACACCGCGTTTTGACTCACACGGGCAATCGGGTGAGCCACACGACCGTGCGGCCTGCCAGTGTGAGTCGGGAAATCTTGGTTTTTCAGCCAATTTCGAGCCAAAAGAGAGGGGATCGGACTTTTTGAGCAAAAACAGAGCCCTATAGAGAGAAAGTACGAAGAACACATCCTAGAAGCTATCTTGGAGCTGGGTTTCATCAAATCAAGCTTGGAGATCGTCATAGGAGTGGAAATCATCATCCCAGAGCAGATTCTTCCCATTGTAATGAGTATGACTGCTTTGTACCTTGTTTTCCTCTCTCTCTCTCTATGGAGTAGAACCCCTCTCTCACTTGGGGATGAAGAACCCTAGTTCTATGTGTTAGGGATTGATTGTAATGACTTGGGATGATATTACTGTTTGATTTTAATCGAATGATGCATGTGTATTGAGTCAATTGAAGTCTGATCAACTTTTCCTGATTCCTGCTGCAAGCTGAGATAGATAGAATCTGATTAGGTTGCTAGAGTCTCATCATTCGGTAGTAGGAGATTGGCTATACGAGAGTTAGCCAGTTTACTGCTTTGTACTGGAATCCAATTCCAGTAGTGGAGTTCTGTTCTTATTGCTTCAGCTTTCTATCCCGGTGAAGACTAGTCGTCTGCCAGGTAGTTAGACTGAGAGGGCTTGTTCAGCTTAAGAGATTCCAAGCTACTGCCGGATCTTCCGCAGTCTAATCAACAGTAAATCAACCCAGGGAAATACAATTGAAACCTAACTAAAGATCTAGGGGGACTCATTCCCGAGTGACTCTTATCTGCTTGAGAAAACCGTATCAGTTCCTGCTTTCTTTCTGCTTTTGCTTTTACACAACAAACACTCAACTTAGTTGGCTAGATAATAGAGAATCACTGAGTAAGCAGTAGATCTAGACCCCGGGTTGATAATATAACTTGTCACTTTACTGCATTCCCGGTCTGCGATTACACTTGGTCGCAGATTGGTGTTGTGTTTTAGAGCATCAGGCATCATTGTTTGGGGAAAGGCCATCACCTGCTGAATTAGTAGAGCAAGAGGAAGTACAAAGGTCCAAGGATGTTGAGGAAGTAAGAGGACTAGAGCTCGAGGCAAAAGAACTGGACGTAGATAAAGAGCCACTAGGCGGAGGAGAGGGTGGATCCGCATCTGCCACGTCCGCTGAAGCATCTGGAAATGTGGTGGTAGTCAACAAAAAATCCAGCGGCAAACTTAAGGTAGGATCCTCTGATGCATAGTATGCATTATGTTCCAAAATAAAACATGAGACGAGATACGAATCCTCCGATTAGCAATATCGTAACACACATACCCCTTGTGCTTCACACTATATCTCACGAAAACACACTTAGTTGCCTCGGGAGAGAGCTTATTGCGCTCGCGACGAGGAAGTAGCATATAATACACACAACCAAAGACTCGGAGCCACCCATAGTTAGGAACTCGAGAATATAAAGCTTGATACAGACTGCTTTGGTTAAGAACCAAAGTGATATGATGATTGATCAAGTATACAATTGTATTGACATCTGCAACCCAAGACCAGAGGGAACATATGACTAAAACAACAAAGCACGCTTAAGTTCGAGGACGTGTCGATGCTTACGCTCGACCAACCTATTTTGCCGAGACACCCATGAACATGACTGATGCGGAAGTATCCCATGTTGACGAAATAAGTCGTGTAATGGTGTGGAGGAAAACTCCCCTCCAGGATCAGATCTGAGTATCTTAATGACCTTACAAGACTGCGTGGACACCATCTTGATAAATTCTAGAGACATAGAGAACAAGCCAGACTTCTGCTTCAAGAAATAAACCCACGTATACGGCGTGACATGATCCATAAGGAGAAAAATATCAAAATCCCATACGAGACGTCATCAGAGAGGGCTCCTATAAGTCTGTGTGAACCAAATCAAATACCTTAGAATAAACCGTAGAACTGTCTATTAACGAACATTGAGATATTTTGGTCTCATTACAATGAACACACTCATGATCAGGAATTAATGGACTGAACATTGTGAAACAACCAATTATTCTTGAACATATAAAAAAGTCAGGATTTAAGACTAAGAAAGACTAACGATGTTAAGACTAAGAAAGACCACTTTTCGTTTTACTCTAAACAAAAAAGAATGGTTGCAACCAAAATTAGGAGGCTCTTTTTGCAGCCAATCTCTGTCTCTCTTGTATCTGCCTTCCCGCGATAAAGAGTGAAAGTAGCTCTTTCGGCCCTCCTTCTTCATGCGAGACAGTTTCTTCCTTTGCTATTTATTCTGTCCAGTGTCCTGCTAGGATTTAATCTTTTTTTTTTTGTGTGTGTGTAAATAGACGGGCGCTACGGACAGTGACGTAGCCGGACTTCAAGTTAACTAGGGTCCTAAAAATTTATAATGCGAAAATCTATGCCTTTAATAGAGTTTGAGTTGATTGGGGTTCTTAAGTATAGCTAAAATTAATAAGAGTATGGGGTCCTAAGTTTAAAGGATCGACTAAAACCTACGTATCTAATAAATTTTTTGCCTAACTTCTCAACACTGACTACTGAGCACCCTCACTCATATTAATCATCCGATGTTCCGAGACCCCAATAATATCACGATACAACCCCCGGTCTAAGCCCGCTCCTCGACATTAAACACAAAACCCCCCGATGGATGAGGAAATCACAGCATCACTAGCTAGGTGAGTTTCACTATGCCTTTTCTGTTTCATGTGAATTGATTCATTTAGTTTCTTGACTGTATATGCGTTGCATGATAAAGTGACGAAGAAAAAAATTTACAATTCAAATTAATTGATCTCATTTAGAATTATTAGCTGTATATAGTGTATCTTATGTGGATGTTTCTATTTGTCAAGGGTTATAAAAAAATGTGGATGTTCCTATTTCATATATGTTAAAAGTAAAACTATTGCATGCCGTGTTTTTTAACGTACTTCGTGACAGTTTCATAGTTTCTTATTTAACTTGTGTACAGATTTTATTTCCTTACAATTCAGAGTTGGGTTCCATAGTTTTGATCATTTGATGCAAAGTTGTCAACTCGCGGGTCGACCCGGACCCGGTCGAGCTAGTGGGTCATGAGTTAATGGGTCGCCCGTTTTAGCCCGGCTTAGCCCGAATATTAAAGAATACATACAAGTATTGTAGTAGTTTGATAATCTAGTGATTGAAATATAATTTACTTACAAATACCATATGATAATTTAGGTACCATATGATAATTTACCATATGATTGAAAGAGAAGAAAAAAAAAACTAGAACTACCCACACGCCACATCAAATGCAAAAATCCTAAATTGTAAAGCCTCATCCTTCCATCTCCCCGGACCCTGTACAACCCCCTCTCAACAAAATTCCTCTTTTCTTCCTCCGCTGAGAATGCTTCTCTCATGGTCGCCAGTGGCTACTCCAGGTCCCGGCTCTTCCACTCACCCCATTCAATCCCCCAAACAAAGCAAAAAACGAGTTCCAAAGCCGACTATCTCTCTGCCATCCGACCTGCTTCTCCAGATTCCAAACCCCTCTGCCCCTGTTGTCTCCCAACGACCGAAAGTCGGCCACCACTCAGAAGTCCTCCTCCACGTGGTTCTCCAGCTCACTCAAACCGTCAAGCGCAGATGTGGGAAAATCTCCTTCAACTATGGCTCAAGGACAGTGAGCACCAGAATTGGAAAAACCAAACACGACGACGTCAAAGGACAACCTGGTACCCATTTTGGCCGGGCCAACCGCCCGGGTCCTCCAGATTTTGACTGGGTCGAAGCAGGTTTGACCAATCTTGGCTAATCCTTGAACGGGTGTTCACAACCCATTTTTTCCTCCGGGTCTGGGTCAATTCGGGTCAACTCGCGGGTTGACAACCTTTTGATGATTTTCAAGGTTGTCAAACTAGTTTATACCGTTGTGCCGGTTTGACAAGTGGAATGGTACGACCGGTGGTAGAACCAATTTGTGCCGGTTCATGCCGGTTTAAAAAAATGTGAAAACAATTAATATCCAATGTATTTAATCATATATAAAATATATTTATGGACAATTTAGTTACAATCTAACAAATATCATCATATTATAACTATTAAATTTATAAAATGAATAATATATTATTTATTTTATTAATTAAATTCATTAAAGTGATGTCATTTTGATTAGAATGTGTAAGTCGATCATACCTGTGGTGTCATGCCGGTTTCATGACTGACACAGGTTGAACCAGGTTGAACCGGGTGGCATGCCACCGGCATGACAACCATGATGATTTCACAAGTTATTAGTAACATATTATAAATTATATTTTGGTGCATTCCAGTTTGTAACGTGCTAGTTAACTTGAAGATATGTTATGGTGGTGATTTTCAAACGATTGATGGCCCGTTAGTGTATACAAGTGACCAATGTCAAGATGTATCTGATTTGGATATTTTTTTGGTGAGAAACAGGGTTAAGGAGGCACCCTAACCCTTATTCATTAATAAAACGAGGTGTTTGGACCCCAATGGCATCAAAGTAAAGCCAATATCTGAGCGTAGCGCTCGGGTTAATGAAACTGTGGATGCCCGTAGGCAACGAGTGGCCCAAAGAAGCTAAATAGTCCGCAACAAAATTACCCTCTCTGCAAACAGGCACGACCTGCACCTCCCAATCTTTTCCCAGCCAGCGACGAATCTCTGAGACCAAGGTGCTATGCGGATGTCTCTCTAGGGCCGCTCGGATTAGGTCAATGGCTGTCTTAGAATCCGTCTGAACCACAACATGGCGAAACCCTGCTTCCCAAGTGATCCTCAGCCCATGCATTATTCCTGCGAGCTCAGCATGGGTTATTGATCCACCCCCAAGATTAGCTGCATAAGCCTGTATAAACCTTCCTGCGCTATCTCGCACTACTCCACCTGCTGCCGCACTGCCATTTGCTCCCATCACCGAACCGTCAGTGGTTAAACAAACCCAGCCCGCCGGGGGGAGCTGCCAGCTGATCAAACTGGCCGCCGTCTCCTGACCCTCTCCCAGCACCCGCGTCGAGCTTTGAAGAGCTAAATCCACCTTCCTTCTAAGCTCCCCCACTCTCTGCACTAGCTCAGCTATTGACGCCAGCTTTTTCTCAAAAATCCAGGAGTTCCTATTCTTCCACAAGGTCTAGCAAAAAATCGCAAAGAAGGTAGGGTCGATCCTAGTGCTGCGACCCGAAAAATAGTGAAGAGCCCACCTGCTTACATTTGAATCGAAGAAGGTGTTATCCGGCTCATCCTGAAGGACCTGTGCCCACGCAGCTCTAGCGTACGAGAAGTCTCGTATCACATGAAAAGTAGTCTCAGGGCCATTTCCGCAAATGGGGCATCTATCATTCGACGTTAAGTGGCGCCGGTATCTCTCAGCATTCGTAAGTAGCCTATTATGCAGTACTAACCAGAAGAAAGCTCGCGTCCGTTGCGTTCCGGGGATTTTTCATGCCGCTTTCCACACTGGGTGAGATTCACTTTCATCCATCTCCTCTCCCATTAGCTCGTACGACGATTTCAGTGTAAAGGCTCCGGACGGGGAGAATCTCCAGAGAGGAACATCCGGGTGGTTATCCTGTGGAACAGGATGAAGCTGGAGTTGCATCACCCAGTCTTTGGGTAAGAAAGTCCGAAGGTACTCAAGGTTCCAGCTCCCATTAAGAACTAGCTCCGCTACTGTTAGGTGATCTGCTTCTTCGGGAAGATTGGCGGCATAGTCCCCCAATGGTGGCCCGTCCTGCAGCCAGCAGTCACGCCCAAACCTGGCTTGAGCTCTACTATTGATCGACCACATCGTCGCTTGCGAAATGAGATAAACAACCCGTAGAACCCCTCGCCACAAGTTCAATATTCTACCTTCTGTTCTCGGAACCCAGCCATCTTCAGTTCTGGACACATACTTACCCATGATAACTCGGACCCAGAGATTATATGTTTTTTTGAATAGCCGCCACGCGATCTTGATCATGAAAGCCTCGTTCATCCTCGTAGCACTGCGGAGACCCAGGCCTCCTTGCTCCTTCGGCTTGCACACAGTATCCCAATCCACCAAATGGATTTTCCTCCCTTGCTCTGTACTACCCCAGACGAACCCTCTGATCTTCTTATCGATATAGTCCCGGACTGCTGCTGGCAAAAACGTTGTTTGCATAACGTAGGCCGGCAGAGATGCAAGCACGGAATGAGTTAAGGTTATCCTGGCTGCGAGAGATAGAGTGTTAGCCTTCCAGCTTGCAAGCTTCGCATCAACCCGATCTATCAGGTCTGTATATGTAGCTTTAGAGACTCTGTCGTGGATAACCGGGACCCCCAAATAATGCCCGAGGTTCTTGGTCTCTGGGATGTCGAGAGCATTGCTCAAAGTACCACCATTGACCTCCAACACATTTCTGGAGAAGAAGACCCGCGATTTCAGGCGACTAACTTGTTGTCCAGAGGCTACACCAAAATCTTCAAGGCACTGGAGAATGACTTGGACCTGTTCCTAAGAGGCCACACTGAATAAGATTAGATCATCAGCAAAAAATAGGTGTGAGAGAGCTGGTCCATGGCTTGAAAGTTTAATCGCCCGCCATTTCCCCTCCTCCACCGCTGCATTGACCAGATGTCCCAATCTCTCCATACATAGAGTGAAGATGTAAGGAGACAAGGGGCAGCCTTGCCGCAACCCTCGCGACGGTTCAAAAGCCTCCGTCAAGCCGCCATTCCTTTGAATCTGCATACTCGAGGTGGAAATACAGCTCATCGTGAGATTAATAAAACTCAGGGGAGCGACCAAAGTGTCATGTACGAAGCTCCATTTAATGCGGTCGTATGCCTTAGCTAGGTCAATCTTGAGGACCATCCAGCCTGTCTTTCCCCTTTTAGCACGCATCGAGTGGATAACTTCCTGCAAAATACAAATATTATCAGTAATGTGCCGTCCAGGGACGAAGCTCGTCTGCGTCTCGTGCATCAATTGCGGCATGATAGTCTTAATTCTTTCCGCAAGGCACTTCGTGATCATTTTATAGGTCACGTTGCATAGACTGATCGGCCGGAACTGGTCGATCGACACTGGCTGCTTCAACTTCAGTATCAAAGCAACAATAGTGGCATTAACTTCTTTTATATGAGCTGGGTGCAGCCAACATGATTGCGCAAACTCCATGACCGCAGGCCCCGCTAGGTCCTAACACCGCTGAAAGAAGAGAGGTTTTAGACCGGTTCTGCCTGGGGCTTTAAAGGCACCCATTGACTTCACAGCAAAAAGTAACTCCTCCGTCGAGAATTGAGCATCCACCGCCAGCCACTTATCCATCGGGATGTCCCTGAACCCTGCAAGAATTTCCTTAATTTGACCTCCATCATCCGTGTACAGTTCAGAGAAAAAACGTTGGGCCATTTCCAAGAGGGCTGCCGTCTCGTCGATCCACTCTCCCTCACTATTTTTCAACACAATCATTCGATTTCGCCGCCGTCGATTCATTGTACATGCATGGAAATACTTAGTATTTCTATCTCCTGAAATAATCCATTCAAGACGCCATTTTTGGCACCATAATAGCACTTCCTGTAGGAGGACTTCTTCCAGTTCTTCGCGAGCTTGTTGTAGCATACTATCTTGGGAGCCACCATTATGCTGTAGCTCCAACCTTTTTATTCTCGCAAGAAGGGCATTCTTCCTTCTAATAATGTTGCCAAAGGTGTTCTTATTCCAGACAGTGGCTTCCCTAATGAACTCCTTAATAGAGCTTAGCAAATCAACTCCCCTCCTCCATCCGCGATCCGCCATGTCTTTGAAATCTTCGTGCGTTAGCCAAGCAGCCAGAAATTTGAACGGCTTCGGGCCCACCGGATGAAAACTCGGATCTAGATCAATAAGAATAGGTCGGTGATCACTCTTAATCCTGGGGAGATGACGAATAGAAGTGTTCGGGAACTGGGATGACCATAGCAAATTTATGAGACTGCGATCCAATCTTTCTTTCATTCCATTCCAGAACCAGGTATAAGGTGGTCCTGCGAACCCCAAATCCACTAAACCAGCATCCATAACACAATTTTGAAAGTCCACTGCGCGGCTTGCATTAAAGGGGGTACCCCCCAGTTTTTCTGATGGATGCAAGATCGAGTTGAAGTCCCCCGCCAAAAGCCAAGGCTTCTCCATTTCTTCTGCAATATTCCGAATAGATTGCCATAGCTCTCTTCTTTGAACCAACGCTGGGTCAGCATACACCGTTGTAAGGAACCAAAAATCACGACCGCTTTGAACCTGAACATGTAAAAACTGACTTGATCTGTCCACCTCTGTTACTGTTATCAACGAGGGATCCCAAGCCATCCATATACCTCGAGCAAAGCCCACAACATCCACTATATGCCATTTATCAAAACCCAATTTCTTCACCACTTCTTCTGCTCTATCTCCACTAATCCGCGGTTCCACTATGATAGCGATACCCGGATGATGCTTACGACGATATTCTTTGAACACTCGAAGGAAACGATTACTTCCTGCACCCCTACAATTCCATGTGAAGACTTTTAACATCGTAAAAGACATGGGGGTAGTAGGAAGAGCTAAACGCTCGGGTTACGCATTATTGGGAGAGGCATTTACATGGGACTTCCCCAAAAGCTTCACTGGGTTTGTCACCTTCGATTTTCCCAAGGGTTTTTATACCGCCTGTCCCTCTTGGCCCCCAACCGGTCTATGCAATTCATCCGGCGGCTTCTTTAGTCGGTTGGTTGGAGCTGCAGCCATTTTCATGACTATGGTGTCCTTCACTGTCGTCGAGGTAGGAAACCCCCTAGAGCTTGATTAGTTGGCTCGAGATGCTGCCCACGCTCCGCTTCTTGGGCTATGGTGGATGGCACCGTTGGAAAGTCCTCAACACATTTGTTCGTTATCTTTGGACCTAGGGAACATTGTTGCATGGCAGGCTTGGTCACATGCCCCTGTTCACGAGGCAAACTCCCCCTATGATCCTTCTTGCTAGCCTTACCCACCTCACTTCCTGTGTGAGAAAAAGGTGAAGTCGGGCAGGCCATAGTAGAATTATCAAGTTCCTCTACATCCATCACTGTATCCTGCTCCTTACCGCTATCAGTTTCTTCCTCCCTTTGAAGCACATTAAAACGTGATCCAGTTTCAGTTTTCTTCTCAGCTGCCGAGGGTGTCCTCGCAGCTCTTCCTTCCCCTTTCTGGTGACCAGTCTGGCCCCTATGCGGTCTTGGCTTTATTTTGGCAATCATCCATTCACCGTACAACATTTCCGAGTCCTTTGCAACCTGGCTCTCGCGCATCTCCGTGACTTCCGGCGCAACACACTCTTCTGGTTCAACACAAGCACATTGAGTATGCTCAGTATACGTCCCGCAGTTGAGGCATATTTTTTCTAAACCTTCATACTGAATAAAGTACTTGATCCCCTTAAGTCTAAACTGCGACAACAATGGTTTGGTAAGGTCGACTTGGACACACACTCTAGCATAATCGCTTCTTGCTCCCATCCTGGTCGCATGATCTATACGGATAGGTTTCCCTATCCGAGCTCCATTCTTCATGACTGCATCCGGGTGGAAGTAATGAATTGGAATATCGAGGAGCCTGGCCCAAACCAGGGTCGAGGAGATCTGATGGCTGTACGCATTAAATTCCGGGTACCAGGGATGGACCGTCAGGTAATTATCTCCCACCATCCACGGTCCCTACCATATTGTGGGATTTACCACCCTTTTCCCCATCTTGTTGTGGATAGTCTTAGTGTACCATAATTGTGGTCTCTTATTCCTGAGTTGGGATATAAAAACACATGAAGAATCTTCTTGAAGGAGCTTGAAAGTGTTGATCTTCAAAAGGAACTAAGCTTGGTTTTTGGTTGTTGAGCGAACTGGGCAATTATAAGAATCATAGCTGATGAATAACTTTGCAGCAGAGAAGGAATTATTTGCAGCCAGTCTTTTGGGTCCGATAAAGAAGTGGTCATTCATCTGTATTTAACACCGTTAATATTTTTTTATTATTACAAACAGTTCTTAATTTGATGTTAGAATATTGGATAAATTTGGCCTATATTTTATGGTTAAGGGATTGATTCGACCCAAATTAGAGTTCATGGGTATAATTGGCCTAAATGTGAGAGTTGATGGGTGTATTTTAGCCTTTTGGTCTTTATTTTTGCCCTCAATAGCATCAACTACAAGGCTATATAGATGCGTAGCCTTAACCCTACTCTCTCTCTCTCCCATGTACATGTTAACATATATATAAGTTAATTACATTAAGACACCCGAACTTCCACTTCTAACACCCCACTCCCATCCGCGGGCCAGCGTGGTCGGGTTGGTGGTCCAGGGGCAGGTCCTAGTATGGTTTGTGTCTTTGTGACCATATCTGAATTGGTGCGTTCCATTCCGATGTGCCAACTGATAGTAAGATGTTTGTAAATGAAGGGATTGGTCCATTCTCTTTGCTGCTACGCCTTATGTTCCTGACCGAGTGATGGCCCAGGCGTTCCTTGTTGGGGAAGATGTTATTCGAAGCATCAAGACTAAGTTCAGGTGAACTGTCATCTTGTAGCCCCAAACTGTGTAAAGAAAACATCATCTTGAGGATTGGCAAACAATAGATTTTACATTGTTGAATACTCTTACAATGTTTATGTATACGTAATAAATACATCTGTGTGGAGAAATTATTGTGTGCTCCGGGAGTACCACCTCAGCATGCTGATTTGGTACTCCCGGCCACTAGACGCCTGCCATTTGTCATTGAAATTAACTAACTCATGCACTGTTTAAATCTTTTTTAGGGGAATTTTAATTTTCTTTTTCTATTAATTACCTTCAATTAAATCCCATTTTTCTTTCCTTCGGCGGAGCAGGCTACCTGCAATTAAATTCTTCCCACAATAAAGCAGGCGGCGATTGAAGCCCCTATTCCTCTTCCTTAGTTCTCCAGATCAAGACTCCAAGCCTTGTAGCAGCCGTCGTTAAGCCACCGCCTCCGGGAAGAATTTTTAACGCGATCCAACCACCTCGTTAATTCAGCCACCGAGAGCCACCGCCGGGAAGAATTGGGTCCAGTCTCTAGCACAATGAGATCCAAAAGAAGAAGACGGGGTTTCTAAAAGAAGAAGACGACGGTGAGGAATCTGTTGCTTCCGAAAGAAGAAGACGGCGGCTCTTAGTCGGCGCTACGGAGGGGACGAGTTCGGTGGGGTTTGGGGAGATGAAGCGGCAGACACCCCGTTGTTTTGATTGTATTTTATTATTTATTTATTTTTTATTGAAGATAATTAATAGAAAAGAAATTAAAAATCCACATAAAAACGTTTCCAACAATAAATGAGTTAATTAATTTGAAAGAGACGTGGCGAGCTTCTAGTGGCTGGGAGTACCAAATCAACATGCTGAGGTGGTACTCCCGGTGTACACAATAATTTCTCCATCTGTGTGTTCAATCCATCAAGACATATAAAGTAATTCGTGTTTTTATTACTTGTGTGAGATATTGAGAGAAGTGTAACACCCTGATTGTGGGTTTAGGTTTAACCCAAAATCAATAGATAAATTGGTCATAGTTACTATATATAAACTTTGAAGTTGAGTTACTGTTGCATAACTATTTATATTTTTATACCCCAAATTTTATTAAATCACAACTTAGTCACTATAATGTTCATTTTACATTTAGATACTTCATATTTAATTTTAATGTAAAATAATTGAACAATTATGTTTGGTATCTAAATTTTATGAGATTTATGTACCTAATACCCCAAATTTAATTAAATCACAACTTAGTCACTATAATTTACATTTTATATTTTGATACCCCAAATTTAATTTTAATGTAAAATCATTGAACAATTATGTTTTGGTATCCAAATTTTATGAGATTTTCGTACCTACGATTTCTTAAATTTACATATTTGTTAAATGTTTATATTTCACTTGAATCCATAAATCCAATCCATCAATTCTTTTAAACCAATCCATAAATCCAATCCCCATCACACATTGATCGTGTTGACGTTCCATGTGGATTATTGGGACCACGCCGACTGGAAATATCCCTACAGTTCCTGCCAGTGGACGGTTCGACAGAAGGATTACAGTTCACGCCACAGGTCGTCGTTCAAGTGCTCATGCCTCATAGTGAAGTATTTTGGTCGAGAGGTTTTTGGATTTATCGGTTTCATAAAATATATTACTGACGTGCCCACCACAATCTTTCTCTTAATTGCTTTTTGCTAAACGTAGTATAAATTTTGTTATTGAACATCTTCTTAATCAATCGAGTTGTTGAGATTAATTATTTCCTGACATCGTATTAATACCTTACTCACAACTTAGTCACTATAATGTACATTTTACATTTAGATACCCCATATTTAATTTTAATGTAAAATCATTGAACAATTATGTTTGGTATCTAAATTTTATGAGATTTTCGTACCTAATACCCCAAATTTAATTAAATCACAACTTAGTCACTATAATGTACATTTTATATTTTGATACCCCAAATTTAATTTTAATGTAAAATCATTGAACAATTATGTTTTGGTATCTAAATTTTATGAGATTTTCGTACTTACGATTTTTTAAATTTACATATTGATCCAATGTTTAGATTTCACTTGAATTCATGAATCCAATCCACAAATTCTTTTGAACTAATCCATGAATCCAATCCACCATAACATAAGAGTATTAACTTTAGGCTGTACAATACAAGATGTTGTACCACTCAATTGTAGGAGAAGATTCGACCATTTTATATTTGCTCAAACCTGAAATATTACATAAATAATAAAAGAGAGACGACTATAAAATATTGCATGAGCGAACTTATGAACTCATTTAGTATATTTACGAGGTATTAAACAAACTTCTACTAACTACATGTAACAAAATATGTGACATCTACATAAGCAAGTGTCAATAAATTGCTATGGTGAAAATGATTGAATGTTGTATTGACGACCAACTAAAAGAATTGATAAAAACATTCCATCATCCACTTCCTCTTCATTTATTTTTTCACTCGCCTTTCATAACCCTTTCTTTATTTCTTTCTTTGCCTTCTTCGTCTAACCCTAATTAGTATACTATTTTTATGTATCTAATCAAAAGTATGAACGGGTCCATACACGACTCACCAACAGTCTAGAGAACTAATAATTGAACCATGAACCAATAGCTTTTCCAGGCGTGAAATTTTTAGCGAGTTCCAGTTTGTATTCCTTTTGCCTCTCTCTAGAGTTTTTCTTTTTCACCGTGATAGAATTTTCAACAATTATACTTGGAATTTTTGGCTAGGTATCTATACATATAAAATAATTATCATCCTAATTACATCACTGTAAAAGGAATTAAGCCTCAACTATGAAAATTACAGTTCGGTACTGAAACTCAATAAATCTTTAGATTTATAACCTAAATTTATTTTTTTGGCATATAAGTCCTCAAAATGTTGATGAAACATTACATTTTAGCACCTAAACTTTTGTGTATTATATTTTGGTACCTAAACTTTTGAAGTTCTACAGATAGGTCTAATTTTTGTATGTGTAATTAAATCACTCTTGAATAAATGGGTATCCATATCCAACTCATACAAATTTAAATTATGGAAGTAATATCCATACCCTACCCAAACCCATCTACGAACTTCCAACCCCATATATTATAACAAAACTGCTAACAAAAAAAAATTTAGACTAATAATACTAACAAAACACTATAACGGACCACATAATAAATGCCAATAGGCCATCTGTGTTCCGCGACAAGGCGCGGCATCGCCACCTAATTTTGTATGAAAACTCGAATCAAACCAATGGGATCCAAGAACAAGGTCCAATTACTGAATTCGGTTTGGGAATGTAATTTATGGATCGGGCTTTCTACGACTAGCTACGGAACAGAATGACACAAACGTCAGAAGTCAGATCAAGTGGTGGGCCTTAGGGATGAGAGTGGGAACTGTAAAGGGGAATTAAACCTAAGCTAAATCAAAAGAGCTCCAAAACACCTTCGCCGCTATATATAATATATGCTTCTCCCTAAACTCGAATCACGGCGGCGGCCTCTGCCTGGCTCATTGTTCTCCATCAATCCCGCTAGCATCCCATCAGCGCCGGCGCCCACTACTGATTTCAAACGGCACAAATTCCACAGTCACCGCATGGATGAGTTGAAACAAGAAAGAGGTGAGCTGTGGAATTATGGCGGCTGAATCAAAAGATGAACGACAGCAGCTGAAGCCCATCAACGACGGGGAGGCCTATCGGAGAGTGCTTCATTGTCGGTGTGTCTTTTCTCCCATTCTTATCTATATCTCTAAATGTATCTAGGGGTCTTGTTAAGAAATCAATCATAGTTGGAGAGTGTTGGTGATACAACTTGTTAACAGGGCATAAGTTAACAGGGTTAGTAAATCTACCTTAGAGAAATCAGTGGGGATCGGAATAGATGAGATCAATTGGGTGATTATCATGTTCACTAACTGTGAGCGTATATTGGACCACATTTTACGTGAGAGCAATGATTGGTCCAAATATGTACACCACGAATAGCCTCATTCACTTGACTCATTTGTCTTGGTAGATGGGTGATCAAAGTAAGTGGGGTTACTTGAACCTTAAGGTGGTTTAAGGGTCTAGTTAGTATTTCAGTTTGCACTAATTATTACATTTTTTAATGGTACATATTACTTGAGTCAAGTGATGTGTCTTCATATGCTATTGATCTTTGAGTTATGCATTTATAATATTCACGTTCAAGTTTATAAACTATGTAAATCACGTTATAAGAAAGCAAACATAAGATAACTAAGTTAATCAAGTGAACCAATTTTGATCTCCCCATTGTGTCAGAGATGATCTTATACAAGCTCAAGTAAGTTTAGTAAAAAAAAGAATGACCTATTATATCTCTCCTTGGTGTTACGAAGTAATTAAGGCAAGCATGTATAAGCTATCAAGTTAACCAATCAAGTAAGAACAAGTTCATAAGTAAGAACAAGTAAACTACTAAATCTCGCTTGGTTAGCCACAACACAATGAAACACTACGGGACGGGAATACTTAACGCGATAGTTGATCAGTCATGGAATGGAACTGGGCGCTGATACATAACTCGGTAGTTGAACAATCATGGAACTAGGTGACGATACGTAACGTAGTTGCATTGCCTATGTTTAGGCATGCAACTGGACAACGATATGTGACGCGGTTGGTATACCTTTGTTGTTGCGACACTAGACGACAATATGTAACGCACCGATCATAACTCAGGTGGTGAGTCCCTGTTGTGAGAGTAGCCATGTTAATTAAGCAGACATGCAGTGTTGCCAGCTAATTCGAGCCAGGACCCCATTACCATATAAAATGTGCAAGTACTCCATAATTATAAGTTCAAGAACTCCTAATAACCTAACCAAATAATATACCAATGAATTACACTACGTGAGCATCTTTACCCGTTATGTGTGTTGGTTGATTTTCAATACAATGTAATTACTAAATTAGGATTAGGAATGATCCTAAACTCGCACACAGAAATTGTAGAAGCGCAAAAAGTAGGCTAAAAAATTCAGTAGCTCGTAGCAAGGATCAAAGACTTCATAAGACTCCCCAAAAAAGATGTTTAACTTGGAAACTTTGGTAGGACGAGAGACTTGATGCTATTTTATGAATGATATTTATTTATTAATATAACTAGCTTGGACTCAGCCAGTTGGCCGGATATTTGAACTTAGTTTGATAAATATCTCAATCAAAGTTTTTGTCATGGATTGTTTATTTGTAGCTATCTTCTAGCCCTGTCTGTTGGTCGAGAATAGTTTAAGCAAGATGAAACGTCCCGTCTCTTTTTAAAAATCAAACCAAAAACCGGTTACTCCGGAGCAACCCAAACCACATTTTAGAATAAACAAACCAACATCGTTTAAGAATTTTTAACGAAAATCCCCAACACTTGGTCAAAATTCTCAATCTCAAACACTTAAAACGACTTAACACAGAATCTCCAGTTTATACTAATAACCATGAACAGAAAAATTAACTAATCTAACTTGACTCCTCACGAGCTTTTCGATATTCCGACGACGTTGGTACTGCTGCTCGCCTCACCCTGCTTCTTCTCATGGTCCACTTATGCTAGACTATCCTCAACCTGGTGAGTGAGAAGGGGTCAGTCTCGTCGTTACTTCCTAAGGTCTTTGCCCTAGGCAAACTTCCTACTAAACACATTATTAGAGTTTGCTTCCTAGCATGAAGGCCGTTCTCGCTTTCTGCTCTTAAATAACCATTCTTATCAACTCATTTCAACGTTAACTCATCAAAGTTCTCGATCTCTATCCTTATCTCAACACAAAACACTAGGACCACCGCGTTACGTCTCGCCGTCCGGTGTCCTACCCTAGTATGCCAACCGCGTTACGTCTCGACGTCCGGTTGCATACTCAAGCTCAACAATGGCACTGCGTTACGTCTCGCTGTCCAGTCCATGCCCGTCAACTACTGTGTTACGTCTCGCCGTCCAGTAGTGACTCAACCGCCCGGGGGTTCCTCATACCATCAATCCATTCAACATCATACATAGCACAAAGCGTGCCTCCACCCTTACAGGCGGTGGGATGCCTCACACACATATCGCGCATACTAGAAAAATCAACTAAATAATAACTTGAACGAAAAGCGGAAACTAAAAGACCTACGACAGAGATTTTACCCCCTTTACACTCACCTCATCAGTCGCATCAACGTCTGCATTCTCAAGCTCAAGCCCGCGCGTTTTTCCTCTTTTGGCTCCTCCTCTATCGGTTCATCATCTTCCTCTTCAACGGCCCTAACCATTGGAGCTCCACCACCATTCTCTTCAAGGTCCCTCCTCGAGCCACAATTCGGCGGCCAACTTTGAACTGCCGACACCCCGGGTCGTCTGGGAGGATAGGGTCGTGGCCTCTCCATCACTTTACCCCCGCTAGTTGCGATCACCGATGTCGAGTTCTCGGCCTTCCTTCCGTCTCTAATAGATGCGACTCTTCCCCTCCTACTAATCGGTGTGAACCTCTTCATCATGCGAGACTACGAAGTTCGATCGACTGCTAACTTTCTCGCCTTCTTTCCCTCCTTAGTCGGATTATCCCAGGAAACCTATTAATAAGAAATTCATACTCTAAGACAACCTTTCTTGATTTAAAAGCCTCCTTGTTATCTATCAAGACATCGGTGATCGCAAATGGCAGGGGTAAAGTGATGGAGAGGCCCCGACCCTATCCTCCCAGACGACCCGGGGTGTCGCCAGTTCGAAGTTGGCCACCGAATTGTGGCCCGAGGAGGACCTTGAAGAGAATGGCGGCGGAGCTTCAATGGTTACGGCCGTTGAAGAGGAAGACGATGAACCGATAGAGGAGGATCCAAAAGAGGAAAAAACGCGCGGGGCTTGAGCTTTAGAATGCAGACGTTGATGCGACTAATGAGGTGAGTGTAAAGGGGTTAAAATCTCTGTCGTAGGTCTTTTAGTTTCCGCTTGTCGTTCAAGTTATTATTTACTTAATTTTTCTAGTATGCGCGATATGTGTGTGAGGCATCCCACCGCTTGTAAGGGTGGAGGCACGCGTTGTGCTATGCATGAATATATGTGATGTTGTATGGATTGATGGTATGAGGAACCCCCGGGCGGTTGAGTCACTACTGGGCGGCGAGACGTAACGAAGTAGTTGACGGGCATGGACTGGACGGCGAGACGTAACGCAGTGCCATTGCCAAGCTTGGGTATGCAACCGGACGGCGACACGTTACGCGGTTGGCATACTAGGGTAGGACACCAGACGACGAGACGTAACGCGGCGGTCCTAGTGTTTTGTGTTGAGATAAGGATAGAGGTCGAGAACTTTTATGAGTTAATGTTGAAATGAGTTGATAAGAATGGTTATTTAAGAGCAGAAAGCGAGAACGACTTTCATGCTAGGAAGAAAACTCTAATAATGTGTTTAGTAGGAAGTTTGCCTAGGGCAAAGACTTTAGGAAGTAACGACAAGACTGACCCCTTCTCACTCACCAGGTTGAGGATAGTCTAGCAGAAGTGAATCATGAGAAGAAGCAGGGCGAGGCGAGCAACAGTACCAGAGTCGTCGGGATATCGGATGATGAGGAGTCAAGTTAGATTAGTTAATTATTCTGTTCATGGTTATTAGTATAAACTGGAGATTCTGTGTTAATTCGTTTTAAGTGTTTGAGATTGAGAATTTTGCCCAAGTGTTGGAGCTTTTCGTTAAAAATTCTTAAACGATGTTGGTTTGTTAATTTGAAAATGTGGTTTGGGTTGCTCCGGAGTAACCGATTTTTTGTTTTTGAAAAGAGACGGGACGTTTCACAATTTATCGTCATGGTATTTGTAATGCCATCGGCAACAAATGAATAAAACAATATATTACGAAAGGTTTGTTGGGATTTTTCAATCTATTGAGCAGCCAAAACTAATTTGAAGGAACATTGACAATAAGAACAACTATAAAAAATCATATACTTATGAAAAAACTCTCAAATCATTCACATAACTAAAGTGGGTACGCGAAGTGTAAACTGAATGGAGTTTGTTAGAGAGATATATTTGTATAATAATAATAATAATAATAATAATAATAATTAATGATGTTAGGGTTGGCGGCTAACCTAGGCCGATTAGGTTAGGACTAGTTCATTAGGGTTTTGGGTTTATTTCCTATATATATGTACTTTGGGTTTACGTCAGAATCAGTCAAGAATAATATTACAGAAAGTATCCTTCAAACCCTAGTCTCTCCCTCTCAAATCTCGTCACTCTCTCCCCTAAAGGTCGCCGGCCATTCTTCTATCTCAACCCCAATTCAGTTCTTCAATCCCTAATCCCCAATTCTCATCTAAATCCCTAAATCCCTAAATCCCTAATTGTTACGATAATTACGGGTGCCGAAGATCATTCCCTAGAATCCTTAACAAGAGGGTTCTTTCAGTGGTATCAGAGGCCGGTTACAGGCACTCGTACCGGAACCATGTTGAGATTCGAAGAGCTTCACAAAGATGTTGAAGTCGAAGCTGGAAGAGATGTGGAAGAACGAGGTTACCTCGTCCTTGCCGCTGTCCGCGAACATCGCGCGGCCTTTTCCACCCAAGACCGCAACTGCAGAAATAGATTTCGAAGATTGGTTGGAGCTCCCAGTCCAACCGATGTTAACGCCAATCTCGGGAGCAAGCCACGAGCCGCAGACCACAAAAGAGACGCCGAGTAGCGCCGAACCGAAGAAGAAGGGGGTGCTCGCTACTACTAATCATGTCGGTGCTTTAATCCAAGAAAAGGAATATCCGAGCGCCACTAACGAGCAGCAGCAGCTTCCGCCGACCACCACAGTTGCAGCTCTGAAGATCCCACTTGGGGCAGAGGATATCGAGGAAGGATCCCCGAGAAAGCTGTCGTTCGTCGTCGAGAACTCAACTCCCGCATACCAGAGATCGCAATTGAGGAGATGTCGGATTAAGGAATCAAGAAAGCTGGGTCATGTGGAAAACAAGCAAGAAACAATGGCGGGCCGCGTGGTGAATTGGCGATTTAGAAAGAAGCAAAGAACTGACGAAGCGGAGGTGGTGGATGTTGTGTCGAGCGTCTCCATAGCCTCACCCACGACTTCGTCGAGAAATTTGCCAGCTGCTGACCTGGAGATGGCGACCGCGAACCATGGCAGGCGACGCGGAGCAGAGGAGTCGACGTTCCGCGGGATGCCGAACGAACCGGAGCTGACGGACGAGATGCGCGGCGGCGGGATCCCTTGTTCGCCACCGAAGAAGACATCGCCGGAGAACGAGGAGAAGAAGACGGAGCCGGTAGAGAGTGAAGAGAGGGAGCAGAAGACGGCGGCGGCTTCGGGCTGTCCGCCGTGCAATTGGCCGGGTTGGTTGCTGCCGGGAAAGGAAGTTGCGAAGAAGATAAAGAAGGTGACGTCGAAGAGGGCGCCAGAACTCTAGCCGCCGTCGGAGTACGTGGCGGAGTTGAAGTCGACGGCGAGGTCGAGAGGACCGCCGTGCCGTCGGTGGGATGATGCACCGCTGGAGAATGAAGCGAAGAAGAAGGAAGGCGGCAGGTATTCTTCTGCAACCCTAGGCCGCCAAGGACTGGAGTGGGTTGGGCTATCATCGGGCCAAAGTGATGGATTGGTTGGGCCGAGAATAAGAGAAAAGCCCATCGACTTGGGTCATAACCTGCAGTGTGGGAAGAGGGAGCCAGTTTAGTTCATTTCAGGCCGACTAGAACAACACAACGGGTCGCGAATTGGGATGAAGAGGGCTCAAAAGTGCTTTGGTATTGGGTCGGAAGGGTTGAGGGGTAACAGGCCAAGTCAGAGGGGGAAGTTTGGGTTGGCCATGGGTGGGTCGGCCCATGATAGAAGCTTCCCTGGGCTTGCACTGGATCTGCTGCAATGGGCTGAGTTGAAGCTGGTGGGTGGACCTGATGAACTAATAACTACAGAGCTGGATTGGGCATACTTAATTGGGCTGGGTTTTTGGAAGCAATTTGGGCCGAGAATGTGTTGTCTCTCTACAATGGTGGGCTTTGAGGAAGAAGAAGGTGAGTTTAAGAGCTTGGCAATTGGACTTTCAAAGGAGTTTAGCCAACTCCCATCTAGGGGAGAGTTTGACTTTTATTTAGTGGACTTAAAAAGAGAGGAAGAACAATTTCCTAATTCTTATTTCATTGATTTTGAAAAGGAAGAGGGCGGATTGTTCGACTATGGGCTGGGACGTAGGTGCCACGTGGAGGGAGAAGAGTCGTGGAAAGTGGAAGTTGCTGGAGAAAGATTAATTTATAGAATTGAGCGCAATTGGAAGCGAAGAAAGCGGAAGATCAAGAAGACGGAAGTTGACTGTAACCTTGAGGACAAGGTCGCTTTCAAGGAGGGTGGAATGTTAGAGAGATATATTAGTATAATAATAATAATTAATGATGTTAGGGTTGGCGGCTAACCTAGGTCGATTAGGTTAGGACTAGTTCATTAGGGTTTTGGGTTTATTTCCTATATATATGTACTTTGGGTTTACGTCAGAATCAATCAAGAATAATATTACAGAACGACTATGTCGTCATGGTATTTGTAATTGTAACCGGTTTTTGGTTTGGTTTTTGAAAAGAGACGGGACGTTTCACAATATGTCGTCATGGTATTTGTAATGCCATCGGCAACAAATGAATAAAACAATATATTACGAAAGGTTTGTTGGGATTTTTCAATCTATTGAGCAGCCTAAACTAATTTGAAGGAACATTGACAATAAGAACAACTATAAAAAATCATATACTTATGAAAAAACTCTCAAATCATTCACATAACGAAAGTGCGGCTAGGGACGGAAAAAAAAGAGAGGCGCTCTCGCCTCTTTCCTCTGTTGTTGCTCGCTGCTTGGGAAATGGCTCTCCTTGGCAGCCGCGGCTATTTACGCCGCTAGCTGGAGGAATCAAACGACAACAGGCTGGTACCTGAAGCAGAATCGGGGATTGATCAAGCCCCCACCCAAGATTGGAAACGAAGCAAGCCCTAGAGCTGTCGAGCTCCAGTCGCCGGAAAAGATCTTGAGAAGGGTGGATTGGCGCAGATGTCGGCGCCACCACCAAAAGAAACGTTCGCTTCAGTCGATTGAAATTGACGGACTTGAGGAAAGCCCTCTGAAGCGGCGGCGATCTCAACCGAAGAAGCAATGGAGGTTCTGGCTCCCCCACTCGTCGGAGTTGGAAGGGGAGGAACCTGCTCGAGCCCCGTTCGCGGGAAAAAAGTCACCGAACCCAGCAAATTGGGTTGAACAACATGTTTCGATTGCAGGCCTAGGTCAGGTGTTGGCCGTTGGGGAAGGGATTGACCCCTTGAATTCTCACTTGGGGCGTTCTCAGATGGCTCATTGCCTGTGGGAGGAGTTACCCCCGATGTGATGTCGGTGAAGACAAGGATGCCAGTCCAAGAAGCGTCCACCGCCGCAGGGGAGAAAATTGATGGGGCGGCGGCCGTCGAGCCCTGGACTCAGCTGGTGTGGAGGCAAAATACATGGGCGGTTACGATTGAGTCGTATCCTAGGACCCCTCTTCTGGTGAGCGAGATTCTCGGGACAAATCTCCGTGGAAACCGAATTACCCTGCGGCAAAGGTATCCGAGTCCCAATCCAATTCGTACTTCTAACCACCCCTGGGAATCACGATTCCACCTGGGAACCATAGAGTTTCTCCCCTATAAAACCTAGAGACAGAACTCAAAACGGCTATCAACAAGCGAACGGTGCTGGACAATTTACCCAGAAACCAAACTGGTGACGAATTCCAAAAAACAGGGGGCTGCTTCCGATCTCGCTTTAGGTAAGGTTTGCTCTTCTTCTGTCTGTGGTGTGATGGGAAGATCCCCTGACCTCGGGAGTGGCCTATCCCTGCCGGTGAGTTCCGTGGTTTTGCTGCCGAAAAGCTCGGCGGTGTTGCCCCCGGCGGCGGATGATGAGCTGGCCCCGATGGACTTCGCCTCTGTTGCGGAGGAGAAGCCATCCCTCAGGTGTAATAGGCCCACAGTGATAGCCCTGGGTATGCAGAAGAGCGGAGAACGGGATTTGGGCCCAGCGGGTTTGCCTGCCCCCTTGGGGTTTGTTGGGCCGGGACCTGCCTTCGAGCTCCATAGAAGCAATTGGGCCAGGCTGGTGGGTTTGGCCACCCCCTTGGGGCCGGTTGGGCCAACCTCTGCCTTCGGGCCTAATCCACCTATTTCATTAAACCCCTTGTCCATTGTTTTAATTCCCAAGTCCATTAGACCTTTGGGCTTGCTGATTTCGAGCCCATTGAGGAAAATACCTAATTGTGATGCAACTAATGATTTACTTGTCTATGATTTTCAGGTGAATATGACATCGCGAATTGCTGAGGATCAAGTGGTTGAGTTCTCACTTGAGGAGGTTCAATCGGTGAGGTTTCGAACCTCTAGGACCCTTCTGGGAATGCTCTTTTCGGAGGCCAAATTTACTACTGCGGAGCTGAAAGAGGGACTTGTTGAAGCATGGTGTGTGAAAGGAAACCTTAGGGTTACAATCACGAAATTTGGCTTATTTGAAGTGGTGCTGCCAAGTGACGAAACAAGGGTGTGGGTCCTGAAACGGACACCCTGGATTGTCAAAGACAGGATCTTCCATCTCCAGTCCTGGACACCATCCATTTCCAGGAACACATTCGAGGAGTTAGCCTTTGCCCCTTTTCGGGTCCAACTCTGGAATGTGAAAGATGACTGCTGCACGAAGCAGTTTGGCCAGAAAATAGCAGCGGGGAAGATTGGTAAGGTCTTGGAGGCAGATGTCTTCGCGTCCAAGGAGACGGATGAGCTCTTTGTAAAAGTGCATGTGCTCATTAATTTTGCTAAGCCACTGCGATCTCAAATCATGGCGGTAAGCGAGGAGCTTGGAGAGTTCTGGGTCAATCTCAAATATGAGTTCCTTCCAACCGTCTGTTTCCATTGTGGGCGCGTGGGTCATTCCAAGCGTGATTGTGTTTTTGACCGAAAGAACGCTTTGGCCCTCACATGTCAACCAGGAAGCTCGGGCGGAAGATTTACATGGAGGAGGAGGACTTTTCAAGGTTTCGGGATACAAGTAAGTCGGTGTGGATCAACCGAAATGTCCACCGGCAAAATGATGGGAATGCAAGGGCTGCCAAGGGGCGAGTGGAGGAGGGGCCGCGGGTGCCCTCTATGAATATTCAGCCTCAAGGGGTGCACCATATTCGGTCTACAGACCCAGCAGGTCAAGCTAGCATGAAGACTCAGCCTAGCTGCGAGAACCAGTCAGCTAGAGGGCCGGGAACCATACTAGCCCAAAAAGGTTTAGCCTTAAGAAGTCTCCCCGGGTGAAGGTTGGGGGCGGGGTGAGGCAATCTCAGAAGAAGCGGTCGCCCAGGAAGATTACCAATCTTGCTCCTTAGCCAGCTAAAGGCCGCCAGCAGCCTAGTAGGCGCATGAAGCAGGCCCCCTCCCACAGATGGAGGCTTATCCGGTGGAGATAGTTCTTAAGCAATCCAGAAGGCATAGGCTGATTTTGCAGGAAGAATCTGAAGAGGAGGAGAATATGATCCCTGAGCCTATATTGCAGAAGGCTGCCCATTAGTGGTGAAACTGGGCCAAACCCAGCCCTGACCCTGCCACTACCCAGCCCTGCATGCTTTAATATTTGGCCCGACCCTATTCTCATTTGGCCCTGTATGGCCCTGTTGGGTCGGGCTGGGCTGGGTCGGGTCGGGCCATAGGGTCGGCCCAACTTCTTTTTATACAATATTAGCCCATTTAATTATTTAATATCAAATTAAATTTTAAAAAATTGCAGGTATATACTAGAAAATTTAAATGAGTTCATAACAAAAATAATCTAAATTAAATAAAGAAATTATTTAAACTAATTCAAAAAATAAAATTTTGATTACAAAAATTCCAACTAATTCCAGAAAATTTAAGTTAGTCCAAATTCCTATACCAAAAATCCGAATTAATTCAAAAAACTCAAAATTAATTCCAAAAAATTACAATTACATCTAAAAAGTCTAAATCACCTTACGATAAATCCAAATCAAATAAAAAAATGCAAATTACATCTAAAAAGTCTTAATTATCTTAAAATAAATCCAAATCAAATAAACAAAATTTAAATTACATCTAAAAAGTCAAAATTACCTTACAATAAATCCAAATAAAATAAACAAAATGCAAAGTATGTAAAAAAAGTACAAAATTTCGCAATTCATCAAATACATCGCTCATAATATCAAATATATCATCTTTCAATCATCATCAACCAAATCACTCATGATAGTACTATCATCCAAGCAAAACTCCTTTAACTCTGCAAAATTAACAAAACCACAAATAAATTAATAATAGTATAAACAAATGATAAACTTTTAAAACCACATTGTTGATCAAATTCATACCTTGCTCAAGTTCTTCAATTTCCTCAAACTTCTCTTCCATATCAATTGGAAGAGTACTCGATCAGAGCCAATTCTGACCACAAATCAAACTTTCAACGACCAAGGGAGTCAAGGAACTCCGAAATGCATCTAGAACGCGTCCACCGGTACTGAAAGCGGACTCGGATGCAACAGTAGATACTGGAATCGCCAACACATCTTTAGCCATCAAACCCAATATCGAGTACTCACTAGAGTGCTTCTTCCACCACGCTAAGATATCAAAATTCTTATTCTCATCATCCTCAATGTTTGCCTTTAAATACCTCTCAAGTGATTCTTTTGCTACAGTGATTCTAGAAGGAATATGAAACTCAGGTCTTAGTGAGTAGACGAAATCACGAAATCCTTCACGCTCAACATGTCTAAAAGCTAACTCGTCTATGATAATCATTCTAGCAAGCTTCATTCTTGAGACAGTTGGGTCATATGTTGGAGCTACAAAAGAGGGAGATGCATTGCTAGTACCCTGAACACCAGTTGCCTGAACGCTAGGAGTTCTATTACTCTTCAAGTTAACATCACTATACGGGTATACTCTACATCTTTGCAAATGTCTTCTCAAACTACTAGTCCCAGAAGTAGATGCACACTTCAATTGCTTTCGACAGTATTTGCATTCAGCAAGCCTATTTGGCTTATCCGACCAATTCATTCTTGTAAAGTGTGACCACACATCTGAAGTTCCGAATGCACCTTCTTCACTCTCACTAACATTCGTTGGCAGAACTCGTTCGGAAGGTGTGCCGGTAGAGCTAGCCATGGGATTGTTACTAGTTGCTTCGTCCATAATTTCAAATCTAAAAATCACACAAATATAAAGAGTGGTTAAAAACCTGAAATCCACATGGGACTAAGCCTCAATTACTTATTATTTCTAGTTACACAATGTGTGGATTTTTATATTTTATCTGAATTTTTTTAATTGTTATTCCACTTGTTGGGTTGTCTTAAACTACAATATTCAGATGATGATACATTTCATATACATTGTCGTACATAACATAGATGCATGCAAAACTATGTTTCGAAAAACAAAACCATCTATCTAGTCATGGCTGGATCTAACCTAAAAGGTGGTCAATACTATGGTCTCATGACAAACAATAAAATGCATGTGGTTGTAGTTGGGTAATTGATCTAATTACAAGGGATTGGCTGTGAAGACAAGTGGTCTCCCGTGGGCATAACCCATCGGCATGACTCATTCTTCGCAAAAAAGACCCTAAAAGGTTCAAGGTGGGCCCGGTGTAGGACCAATATAAGCTTGGTAATATTATTTCATATGCACATGCAAAATCAAAATACTAAAATTCATCCATAATTATAAAATATACATCATTTAACACCACTAAGCATATCTCTTCATGTTAAGCATTTAACACCACTAATCGCCAGATGAGTAGGTGTCAGGATTACCTGCATAATTATCAAATACTAATTAGCTTGAAAACTCTGCACCAATAATCCATAACAAGTACCTCGATTTGATGCAAACAAGTACCTCGATTTGGAAAGGCGATGTTGTTGGCGGATATCGTTCGACAACCTCACCGTTCTTGTCCACCAAGAACTTCTCAAAGTTCCATTTGATCAAAATGCCTAAGAAGGCCCCAGCACTAGACTTGAGAAGGCTAAGATTTCAAGTCCTACATTCAAACACAAACCGTGTTTTTCTTTCTTAATACCACACTTAATACTAATAAAACAACTTTCCACGCCACCTATAAAATGAGACTTAAAATGCGTATAAATCAGACTCTTGAAAGGGTGCAGAATATGAACTCAGAAGCTAAAGCCTCATCGACTAAGCATGATTCCAATGCCTATAGTAGTACAATGAGTCTGCTGTGACTCGTGATTTCTCAAACAAAACCCATGGGGACAAAAACAAACATGTTTTTGTTTTCTTCTGCAATTATTGGAGCTGTCTTTCTTCTGCTTGAAGCTGATCATATCGGAGATATAGAAAGAGTACCTCAAGTTACTAGAGACGGACATATAGACACCATAGGCAGCACTAGTTGATAGGATTGGCATGTCCTCTGCTTCACCAGCGAAAGATTTGTCCACCGCTTTCCGGAGATTGATCAATGTGTTTGTTACACCTACACCAATCTGAAGCAAAGAAGGATACTCTCACTGTCAGCCAAATAGCATACAAAATGAAGTTTGAGTTGCTTTTCTATTCCCCCCCACCCTGCAAAATTCACATAGAGACTGGAAACAACAGAAGCTTCTCAGTTCATGCGAAGAATTAGCCTGAGCGTGTACCAGAGATGCACTAGTCCCAACCAGAAAGAGCTTCGCTCCATTCCGCTGCAAAACAAAAGAACAACAATAATTTCTCCATTGCAGAATGAGAAGTATAAAGTCTTCCATCCCACAAAGACACTAGGGTCTCAGCTAATCCAAGCGATGCACGTACCACAATTGCACCTAATCTCTGCACAAGTGAATACGATGTACCAGCTAAAGCCACCTGCAAGCAACATTTAGAGATTTGGAGGGGGATCTTGAGCTTTCCCCTTTCTAGGATTTTGTGGATCGCAATTGTTACCCATGTTTGTGATTGAAGCAGGACAAGGATGCTAAGAGAACCCATGTTTGTGATTGAAGCAGGAGAAGGACGCTAAGACATGAAAAGTGAGTCGAACCTAGGTTTGGGGAGCAGAGAAGCTGGGATCCGATTCAGAGCTGGGTCTATTTTCCCTCCACACCCATCAATCTCCTGCGGAATGGAAGCTGCTGCGGCGGGGGGCAGGAGAGGGCGGCGGCGGAGGGCGAACCCGAGTGCCGGACCGGCGCAGAGGAGAAGGAGATACGGCGGAGGTTTTGGGTCGAACTCGACGATGGCGATCAGGAGGAGATGTCAGCGGAAAGAAGAGATGGGCTGAAATGGATTTTATTTTTTTAGGGTTAAAATGGGTCAAAATGGGCCTGAATGGGTTTTAACGGTAAAACCCAAAAATACCCTACCCTCTTGGGTTAGAATGTGACCTGGCCCTATTTTGGCCCTAAAGACTAATTGACCCTACCCGACCCATAGGGTTGGGTCGGGCCGGGCTGATGGGTAGTAAGGGCCACAGTTACAGCCCTACTGCCCATATGACTGTGGCCAAGCCAGGGGGCATGACACCTCGGGTTCGTCTGCGATTGAGAAAAGGGGGAGCTAGCTCCCCACTGACTGTGTCCACCCAGGTTGAGGAGGATACTCCAGCAGGTGTAGGGGTGGGCGTTCGGTCCGGTTTTAACTCTCCGAACCGAACCGAACCGACCCCGAACCGACCGAAACCAAATTTCCTTCATTTCGGATCGGAATTCGGATGCAAAATCCTTCTACTTCGGAATACATGGTGGTACCGCCCGAAACCGAATTCCGAATTCCGAACCGTAAACCGAAATGTTGTATAAGCTAGTAAGTGGTAATGGGCCAAGGGGCAAGGGCTGGGCTGCAAGCCCAAACCCAATTGAAGAAACCCAGCCCAGCAGCCAGCCTCCCAATGACCCAATCCCAACCGAAACAAGCCCTAACAACCCCTAACCCTCTCGGCCTCTGCCTCTCCTCTCTGCCTCTCGAGTCTCGCCCAGTCGCCCTCCACCTCCAGCAGCCGCCAGCCAGTCTCCTTCGAATCGATCGTCTCCCGACCCTCCAGCGACCAGCAGCCAAAACTCCATTCCGTTCCGTCTCCCGACCCTCAGTCGCCGTCGCCGCCGCCCTCCCATCACTGATTTCCAGTCGCCGCCACGCCTGCCTCCCAACAACAACTCGAGTCTCGAGAGTCGAGAGTCGCCGCCCTCCATCTCTGCACCATGAGTCACCGCCGGCGCCGGGGGTAGCAGAGCAGAGCACGACAGCCAGTCAGCCACCACCATCCAGCTTCCAGCAGTGCAGGCGCAGGGCCCCCATTGTCGCCCCTCGTCGACGGCAGTCGCCACTCGCCATCTTCCCATCTCTCTCCATCGAAAGCCATGAGCACCACCAATCGAAAATCCAGCAAACGAAAAAATCCTGGCAGCTCTTCTCACACTGACGGTCCAATTCCAAATATTGCAACCGAGGATGTTCATGTTTTGGTAACTATCTATTTCCAGTTTTGATGTCTATTCTGTAAAATGAAGCTAGCTAGCATAAAAAAAACCAAGAAAAAAGACAGCAGGGGCCTAATTGAACTATTGAGGTCTGAAGCATGGTTTGATTGACTTTGATTTATATATGTTTATGTTTGTTAATTGATAGAAAAAAGATAGCTAGCTAATAGCATTAAGAGGAAAAAGATAGAAAAAAGACAGCAGGGGTCAAAAATGAAGAATGGTTTGATTTATGTTTGTGTTTGGATGATTTAGGACCAAGAATCATCAGAGAATGAAGTTCCCGAGCCAGGGGGTGGTGATCCTTCAGCTCCTCCTGCTGGTGTTCGTTCTACAACACATATTCGATCCTCAAAAAGGAAAGATATGGAGCCACGTGCTCCATGTTGGAAGCAGTTCTCAAAGTTCAATGACAAGGACGGCAATAAGAAGTCAAGGTGCGACATTTGTGGGATTGAGTATGATGCTGATCCACAAAAGAATGGAACCAATGCCATGAATGCTCACATGCGAAGAGGTTGTAGGAGCATAAAAGGTACCACTCAGCAACTATTGAACTTAGAGAAAACTGGGATTGAGAATGAGGGTGCTTTAACTAACTGGAAATTTGATCAAGAAGCTATAAGAAAGGGATTAGCTTACATGATCACTGTTGATGAGCTTCCGTTCAAATTTGTGGAGGGGATGGGGTTTAAGTACTTCATGTCACTATGTTGCCCTAGGTTTAATATTCCTTCTAGAAGAACAATGACTAGGGATTGTTTTGGTTTCTATGGTGAGATGAAAGACAAGTTGAAAAAGTTTTTTCAAAGTTGCGAAGGAAGTGTGTGTTTGACTACTGATGCATGGACTTCAAACAAACAAGATAGCTTTATGTGCTTGACTGCTCACTTTATTGATCAAGATTGGAAGTTAAGAAAGAAGATCATAAATTTTGGTGAACTTAAAGGTCATAAGGGAGTGGATATTGCTGAGGGTATTGTTGATTGTCTTGATGGTTGGGGAATTAAGAAGGTATTCTCTATTACCGTGGATAATGCATCCTCCAATGATACAGCTGTTGCAAAATTGAAGGAAGTGTTCAATGCTAGAGGTATTAGCATCTGTGATAATGCATTCCTTCATATGAGATGTGTAGCTCACATCTTAAATCTAGTTGTGTCTGATGGACTTGGAGATATCTCGTTGTCTGTGAAGAGGATTAGGGAAGCGGTGAGGTTTATTAGAAACTCACCTGAAAGGTTGAAAAGATTTCATGAGTTTGCTGCAGTTCAGAAGATAGAAGGCAAACGAGGGTTATGTCTTGACGTTCCCACAAGATGGAACTCGACATTCCTGATGTTGCAAGCTGCTGAGAGGTTTGAGAAGGTCTTTATGATGTACGAAATGTATGACGAGCAATTTCGAAAGGACTTGGAAAGCAAGAAAGATAGACATGGCATAATTGGGGTTCCTGAGAAGACTGATTGGGATAATGCAAGGAGAATGATGGGTTTTCTGGGTCGTTTCTATGACTTCACCTTGAAGATCTCAGGTTCCCATTATACTACTTCTAACTTGTTTCTACAAGAAGTGCATTCCCTATATCATTTGATTAACAAGTGGGTGGAAGAAGTTGAAAAAGATTATGACTTGAGTGTCATGGCTAAGAAGATGAAGCTAAAGTATGAGAAGTATTGGGGTGATGTTGATAAAATGAACAAGTTACTCTACATTGCCACTGTAATGGACCCGAGGTACAAGCTGGGATTTCTGGAGTACGGGTTGAAGAGGGTCTATCCTGAAGATGGCAAGGGAGGACGTATGGCAGAAGATGTGCGCAAGGCGACATTTGAGCTCTTTGCTCACTATGAACAAGTGTGGAAGTCAAAACAACATAAGGGTGCTTCTACTGCTACTTTGACTCCTATTGTGGAGGAGTGTGGTAATGATGTGATTGATGTTCTTGCTGAGTATAAACGACATAGAGAGCAAATTGATGGGGCGGTGAACAAATCTGAGCTTGAAAGATACCTTCGTGAAGCTGATGAGCCGATGGAGATGAACTTTGATGTATTAGGTTGGTGGAAGGTTAATTGTTCGAGGTTTCCAGCCCTTTCTATGATGGCTAAGGATGTTCTAGCGGTCCCAATTTCTACCGTTGCATCCGAATCTGCATTTAGTGCCGGTGGGAGGATTCTCGATGATTTCAGAAGTTCATTGACTCCTAGAATAGTGGAGGCCTTAATTTGTAGCTCAGATTGGATTCGAGGTGATTCTAGACCATCATTAGATGAGGAGGACGCGGAAGAGGTTGACAAAATAGATGAAGGTAAAATCTTAAAACTAGCATTACATATTTACATTGTGATTGATTTTTAGCTTATGATTAGTCTATATTGATTTTTTTTGGTTTGATGTTGCAGAATTGAACAAGTTGATGGATGCAATATCCATTAGAGATAACCTTGTTTCATCTACTTCCACTTCGAATGTAACAAGTGGTCGTACCGATGGCGATGGATCTAGTAGTGGTTTTTGTGATAGTTCCGATTTCATGCATGATTGATCTCACAAGTAGGTAATCTTAACTTTTTAGAGCAATGGTTTTATTCTATTTGTATTTATCTCTATATTTATTCATCACTAACCATTTTTTTCATGTATAATTCTTAGGCCTTGGCTAGCAAAGGAGTCAATTGTCCAAGATTGAAGAAACAAGAAGTAAGGAGCAATGAAGAACCAAGAGATGATAAATGGACTTTGGAGTTTCAATTTATGTTTTTAAGTATGATGTAATTTATCTTTTCATATGGTAGACTTTGATGTTTGAATGGTGGATTTTGGTATTTGTACTTGTCTTGAATTTTAGAATGGTTGACAATTGATGTTTGAGACTTTGTGTGCTTATTTGTTGTCTCAAGTTCCTCTAAAAAAATGAGGCAGCAGCTGCCATAAAAAAAAGAGGCAGCAGTTCCTCTAAAAAAATGAGGCAGCAGGTCATTCCCAAACATACAGCAGGTCCTTTTCGGGTTGACCACCGAACCGAACCGGTCTATAATTCGGTTCGGTCGAACCGAACCGAATTATATTCCGGTTCGAGTTCGGTCTGGCCATTTGAGGAAGCAGCCGACCCGGTATCCATCTTTTCGGTTCGGTTTCGACCGAACCGAACCGATGCCCACCCCTGAGCAGGTGCAGTACGTGATCTGGAGGATAAGGAGGCTGGGGATAGTTTTGATAACCCCAAAGCGGTGAAACATCAGCAGTTAGCTGACTCTGATGAGGATCAATCGCTGGAGGAAGCCCATTCTTTTGAAATCAAGCGCAGGTCACCCACTGATGTGGAATCAGTGGATGCCTAGGAAAAGGTGGAGGACGCCAGCCTCGAGTGGCCCCTAGTGGATAAATGAGGCTTCTGGCCTGGAATGTGAGAGGAATTGGGCCATCCCTCACCTTCTATTCTGCTTTAGGGCTTGTTCATTCTAATAAGCCGGATGTAGTGTTTTTCTCTGAAACACAGTCGAGCCAACGTGTAGTGGCCCGCCGTATGTGGGGTTTAGGTTTTGAGAATTCTCATTGTTTTTTTGTGGATGCAGTCAATGCATCGGGTGGGTTAGTTGTAGCTTGGGCCCCCGGGGTTAACACTTCGGTGTTTTGTTCTTCCAATTCTTATATTTGTTCGCAAATTAATGAAGGTGATTTTTCGTATTTGGTGTTTTTTGTTTACATTAGTTGTAATGTTGCTGTTCGAGATAGCTAGTTGGCTCATTTGCATGAAGTGTGTGGGAGTATTCACCAACCATTGGTGATTTCAACGTCACCCTCCATGAATGGGAAAAAGATGGGGGTCAGGCTTGGAATGCGGCTCAAGCCACCAGCCTGCGGGAGTTTGTCCATGAGTTAGGACTCCATGACCCAGGATACCAAGGGGATCAGTTTACCTGGACCAACAAGCGAATGGGGGAGGCGTGCATTCGTGAACGGTTGGATAGGGCCCTTTGCTCCCAAGCCTGGATAGATATGTATCCGGAGACCTTGGTCAAACATTTTACGGATCAGGGGTCAGACCATCGTGCCCTCCTTCTCCCTGAAAACCTTACACTCGGAATAGTCGGCCTCTTTTCCGGTTTGATGCTCGTTGGGTGGAGAACCCGGAGGTTAGGGCAATGGTCCAGTATGTCTGGCAGGAGGAGGTGCAAGGTACCCCCATGTTTCGTCTTTGGGAGCGCCTCAAGAAACTCCGTCACCTTCTGTATGATTGGAGTAGGGCGGGCACCACTAACTCCTTGCAGAATATTAAGACCCTCCATGCTGAGGTTGACCGAGTCAAGTCCATCCATCCGGTGGATTGGGATGCGGTACGATCCCTGGAAATGGAGCTATCTCGTCAGTGGGATGCGGAGGAGTTATACTGGCAGCAAAAGTCCAGGGTCCGATGGCTAAAAAGAAGGGACCAAAACTCAGCGTATTTTCACACGGTTACGCGCACACGTCGGAAAAGGAATTTTGTCGCTGGGCTCCGGGATGATGAGGGTGAATGGGTTACGGAGGAGAGCGGGAAGGCTAGGATTGCTACCAGCTTTTACCAAACTCTATTTACCTCGGAATCCCAGGTGCTAAATATGGCTGATAGGGTGCTAAATGGTTACTCCGCAGATGAATGCGCTTTTAACGGCGGTGGTTTTGCCGGAGGAGGTTCGGAAAACGGTCTTTTCTATGGGATCGAAGCAGGCTCCGGGGTCTGATGGCTTTACCGGCAAATTCTTCAAAGCATTCTGGGATGTTGTGGGTGCCTCGATGATTGAGGCGGTTTGGTCTTTCTTTTCGACTAGTCGAATGCTACGGAGTTTTAACCGTACTTGGCTTACGTTGATCCCTAAAGGGGATTCTGTGGAAAATGTTCGCCAGCTGCGTCCGATCAGTCTCTGTCAGTTCGTTTATAAAGTTATAACCAAGATCATGGCTGAGAGGCTTGCGGGATTGCTCCCTCAAATGGTTTCTGAGGGGCAAAATGCGTTTATAAAAGACCGGCAGATTATTGATAACGTCCTTCTTGGGCATGAGTTAATGCATTATCTCAAAATAAAAAGGCAGGGTAAGAAGGGGTACATGGCTCTAAAGGTTGACATGGAAAAGGCCTATGATAGAGTCGAATGGCCCTTCCTTCTGGCAGTTTTGGATAAGATGGGCTTTAATTCTGTCTGGCAAGGATTGGTACATGAATGTCTTAGATCCGCTACTTTTTCGGTTCTGATGAATGGTACCTTCGAGTTTTTTTGGCTCCTCTCGGGGACTCAGACAGGGAGATCCGTTGTCGCCTCTCCTGTTTGTGCTTTGCACGGAGGGGTTTGCGGCCCTTCTTCGGAAGGCGATCTCGGTAAAGAAGTTGTAGGGGGTGAAGGTGGCGCCGCGTGCTCCTAGGATCTCGCATCTGTTTTTCGCGGATGATTCCTATCTATTCCTGCGAGGTTCCCTTCAGGAGTGTGAGAATTTAATTATGGTGCTCAATGAGTATGAGGAGCTGAGTGGGCAGCGGGTTAACCTGGAAAAGTCGGCAGTCTGCTTTCGCAAAAATATTGCCTTGGCTGATCAGGAGTTTTTGGCTACGATTCTTGGGGTCGGTGCAGTAGGGGTTCATGATAAGTACTTGGGGCTACCCACTTTGATTGCCCGATACAAAATGGCGACATTCAGGTATCTAGAGGAGAAACTACTGGCGCGTCTGCAGTGGTGGAAACAGAAAACTTTATCCTGGGCGGCTAAGGAGACTTTAATTAAATCAATTGCTTTGGCCTTGCCCCTGTATGTTATGTCATGTTTCCGGTTGCCCCTCTCCCTTTGTCGTTTGTTGGATAAACATGTGGCCCGTTTCTGGTGGAGAGTTGAGGATGGTCACCCCAAGATTCGGTGGGTGTCCTGGCGGAACCTTTGCAGGAGCAAGCATGACGGGGGTTTAGGTTTTCGCAGGTTTGAACATTTTAACCAGGCTCTCTTAGCAAAGATTGGCTAGCGTATTCTCCATGAGCCGCACTCCCTCCTGGTTCAGGTGTATAAAGGGAAGTACTTTCCTCAAGGATCTTTTCTGTCTGCTACTGCCCGGTCTAGGCCTTCTTGGGGTTGGCAGAGTATCCTGTTTGGGCGTCAGCTTTTAGAGGCAGGTTTAAGATGGCAGATAGGCAATGACCTCTCGGCCTCCCTTGTACATTCTAAATGGATTCCTGGCTTCAGCTGGATTCCCCTTGCTATAATCCCCGCATCCTGCCAAATGGGGGGGGATCCCTTGGTGGCTGAGGTTATTTGTCAAGGGGAAGGGCGTTGGGATGAGAATAAGCTTTGTCAATGGTTTGACCCTTCTGTCTGTCGGGCCGTTAAGGCTATCCCACTTCCGAGGCGGAATGTGGATGATAAACTTATCTGGCATAACACTGCTGATGGGGTGTTCTCGGTTAAGATGGCATATCATCTGACAGTTGAGCTTGACAGGAGGAGGGGTGGGTGGCGGGAATCGGTGAGTTAGATGGATAGGAAAAGCTGGATCCGGTTGTGGGAAGCTAAGATCCCTCCAAAGCTTAAAGTCTTTGTCTGGCAAATTTTGAATTGGGCCCTGCCAACCACAGAGGCGCTCATTGAAAAGAAGGTTCCTGTGCTGCCTCGGTGTCCGGTTTGTTGGGAGGGTCCCGAGACGATGGAGCACTTGTTTCTCTACTTCCCGGTTGCGCGGGCCCTCTAGGACTACTCGGGGTTGGATTATTTATGGGAGGCTTTGCCTCAACACACATTTCCACTGTTTCTAAAGCGGATGCTTGCCCTTGTCCATGATCCGTCGCTGTTTATGACGGTGGTTGCCATCCTCTGGCGGATCTGGCGATCGCGAATCTGGGTTGTCTTTGAAGGCAAACAGTTTGGGATTCCGGCTTTAATGCGCCAGCAATATGAGGAGTGGGTGGGTCTGCCGGTTGACCAGCAACCAAGGATGTCTTTCCAGGTGATCCAGCCTGGGACCCGCGTGGATGACTCTCGGTTGGTTTGCATGTGGGACGGGGCAACTAGGAGGGGGTCACACTCGGCTGGTGGGATGGTTCTTTGTGGTTAGAGAAGGACGGTCCTTCGGGCTAAAGGTGTGCAATTTACACGAATTGATGAGCCGATGGTGGTGGAGCTGCTAGTGCTGCATGAGGCTATCACTTGGTGTTTAGTGTGGGGTTTGTCCGATGTTCGGTTCGAAGGGGATGCGAAGGTCATTATTGACAAGATTAATGAAGCCGATTCGCGCGACAATCACTTGGGGGCAGTCCTGGAAAAAATTTGTCAATATTTTGCTGCCCATCCGGGGTTTAGTGTGCAGTTTGTAGGTCGGGATAACAATAGAGTAGCTCATTCGGTAGCTAGAAAAGCCCTCTCTTTGCACCCGAATGGGAATCGCTTGTTTGATTTCAGAGCCTGGCTGCTTTCCAGGATGTAACTATCTTTTTGATTGGATTAATATATGATATCTTTTGACAAAAAAAAAAAGGTACGCGAAGTGTAAACTGAATGGAGTTCCATTCCACAAATAATTAAGAAACTTTAATGAATTGTCTCGGCGTTGCTGAAATGGTATTCAGTTACCCAAAGGCAAAATAATTTTACCAGACCAGCTGAAAATAATTAAAGACATTGTTCTAGGGATCGACTATGACCGTAACTTCATAAGAGTTTCCACCAAGCAAGTTCCGAAGGGCGACATAGTCACCATTGACATCTACATGACTTACTATAGATGCAACAATCCTTTGTAAGTATAGCGATGGGAAAACGACCTCAACATCATTGATGTTATCCTCAATTGTACTCTGGATGCAGCTCACCAGGATGTCCTCAAATCCGTGATACGTCCAAAGAAGAGGTAGGAAGTACCCGGGTGTAATAAAAGAAACGGATTTTAGAAAAAAAAATGCAAAAAAAAAAAAACAGAATGTAGAATGATGAATAACAAATATCATGTGTTAATAACCTGATTTTCACCATCCAACTGCAGCAAAATAAGTTTTATGGTATCAGTAACGTCACACATAGCAATGACTTCCTCATATTTCAGATTTGCAATGAAACCATGATCGTGGTAAATATGCCTATATATTACACCGCTAGCAATGAATGTGAGTAGGAAAAAGAAGCGGAATAAACTGCAATGTTATGGGTTGATTGCATAAACACCACTTACTGGTTCCATTGAGGTACAAACATCCATGGTGAATGCAATTGCGTCGCCGATTCCCGTATGAATTTGCGAGTTTGCAAGTAACTTTGGTTTTTTTTTTGTAGCAGTACAAGAATGATTGATTTATGTTATTGTAATCGGCACAACACGCAAGGCAACTAAACTGGTTGCACGTTATGCGGTGGCGGCATGAGATGGGAGAATATGGGTACGAATTTGAGTTGCGGTTTTGAATTTGACAGGAGAAGAATTATGCTTCCGAGGAGGTTACCGCCTGATGTAGTGGTATGTCGTAGTGTGTTTTGTTGTTGAATCCTATTAGGTATCCTGTTGAACATAAAATGGAAATATCTTTGACTTTCCCAGACATAATGTAGAGGATTTTCCAAGAATGTAGCTCATTTGATATGACACAGAAGGACTACTAACAGTAAGTGCATGAAGATTAGCCTTTGAAGTATCTGAATGAAAGTTAATTTATAGAACTGAACGCAATTGGAAGCAAAGAAAGCGGAAGATCAAGAAGACGGAAGTTGACTGCAACCTTGAGGACAAGGTCGCTTTCAAGGAGGGTGGAATGTTAGAGAGATATATTAGTATAATAATAATAATTAATGATGTTAGGGTTGGCGGCTAACCTAGGTCGATTAGGTTAGGACTAGTTCATTAGGGTTTTGGGTTTATTTCCTATATATATGTACTTTGGGTTTACGTCAGAATCAGTCAAGAATAATATTACAGAACAACTATGTCGTCATGGTATTTGTAATGGTAACCGGTTTTTGGTTTGGTTTTTGAAAAGAGACGGGACGTTTCACAATATGTCGTCATGGTATTTGTAATGCCATCGGCAACAAATGAATAAAACAATATATTACGGAAGGTTTGTTGCGATTTTTCAATCTATTGAGCAGCCAAAACTAATTTGAAGGAACATTGACAATAAGAACAACTATAAAAAATCTTATACTTATGAAAAAACTCTCAAATCATTCACATAACTAAAGTGGGTACGCGAAGTGTAAACTAAATGGAGTTCCATTCCACAAATAATTAAGAAACTTTAATGAATTGTCTCGGCGTTGCTAAAATGGTATTCAGTTACCCAAAGGCAAGAATAATTTTACCAGGCCAGCTGAAAATAATTAAAGACATTGTTCTAGGGACCGACTATGACCGTAACTTCTTAAGAGTTTCCACCAAGCAAGTTCTGAAGGGAGACATAGTCACCATTGACATCTACATGACTTACTATAGATGCAACAATCCTTTGTAAGTATAGCGATGGGAAAACGACCTCAGCATCATTGATGTCATCCTCAATTGTACTCTGGATGCAGCTCACCGGGATGTCCTCAAATCCGTGATATGTCCAAAGAAGAGGTAGGAAGTACCCGGGTGTAATAAAAGAAACGGATTTTAGAAAAAAAAAACAAAAAAAAAACAGAATGTAGAATGATGAATACCAAATATCATGTGTTAATAACCTGATTTTCACCATCCAACTGCAGCAAAATAAGTTTTATGGTATCAGTAACGTCACACATAGCATTGACTTCCTCATATTTCAGATTTGCAATGAATCCATGATCGTGGTAAATATGCCTATATATTAAACCGCTAGCAATGAATGTGAGTAGGAAAAAGAAGCGGAATAAACTGCAATGTTATGGGTCGGTTGCATAAACACCACTTACTGGTTCCATTGAGGTACAAGCATCCATGGTGAATGCAATTGCGTTGCCGATTCCCGAATGAATTTGTGAGTTTGCAAGTAACTTTAGGTTTTTTGTAGCAGTACAAGAATGATTGATTTATGTTATTGTAATCGGCGCAGCACGCAATGAAACGAAACTGGTTGTACGTTATGCGGTGGCGGCATGAGATGGGAGAATATGGGTACGAATTTGAGTTGCGGTTTTGAATTTGACAGGAGAAGAATTATGTTTCCGAGGAGGTTACCGCCTGATGTAGTGGTATGTCGTAGTGTGTTTTGTTGCTGAATCCTATTAGGTATCCTGTTGAACATAAAATGGAAATATCTTTGACTTTCCCAGACATAATGTAGAGGGTTTTCCAAGAATGTAGTTCATTTGATATGACACAGAATGAATACTAACAGTAAGTGCATGAAGATTAGCCTTTGAAATATCTTAATGAAAGTAGAGTGAATAGTTAGAGTAGAAAACTTACTGGTTTAACCAAGGGTAGATATGAGGACTACGAGGATTAAAATAAATCTTAGTAGCCCTGGAAGAAGCAAATGAATAACCTAATATAAAAATACAAAAATAGCTTCGTAATTTTGAATTCAAATTACAGCCTCAAAGGCATCAAACACACATCACAAAAGGAGAAAAACATATTGGTAGAGAGCTATGTCCAAGAATGTGCATATCATTTCAAAAACTCTCTGGTCGGTCGGTTCGATCGGCTCGAACGATTAGTCGTTGCAGCCGCTCACCAACTGGTCTTTCTCACCATTGCAGTTTTCGTGGTGGTCCGAACCGGAATGACGTCTGAGTGCCGGTTTTATCGGTCCGACCGATCGGCTCGGTCCGGCTTTAATAACACTGAGAAGAAAAAACAATAATATGATATTCAGTAGAGAAGAAAAAACACAGACATGGAAGATATTGTTGATTGTTGAAGGCATATGAGAAGTCTCTAAAATGCAGGATTTGTAAACTGACTTTGGGGATCTCGCTGGTTTCTTCCTAGGCAAAGAGTAGAGTATCAACCTGAAATGCAATTTGGACAATATTCAGGGCTACTCGATGCAGGCTAGTGTTCTCCTCCAAGTCGAAATGCAAAATTCCATAAAATACAACTAGCGGCGGATCCAGGACAACGTAGAGCACTGAGCCGTATTTGAAAAGAGGTGAAGAGGACTAGGCCGTAGCCCGATAAAACCCAAAAACAAACCGAAAATAACTAAAATAAAAAATTTACACGTCATATACTAGCTGTGGATCCAGAGGAGGGCTGGACCGTGGCCCGGAGCCAGCCTCGTGGATCCGCCGCTGAACACAACCTTTAGAGAGAAATCGAATAAATTTTTCCAGATAGGGGCGGCGAATAACCCCCTCAATCATCTTGCCCTTAACAGAAAAACAACAAAAGAAAAATATTAAGATTAGTTCTAACAAATGATCTACAACACAATTTAAATAATTATTACCATTCCTTCTATATCCATAAATAAAAGATGATTTTCCTCCATTTATATAGACAGATTCTAAAATCTTATAAAAAAATCAAGTTGTTGTTCAGACTTTAAATGTTGGTACATTTGAACTTTCTCAAAATCAAAGTCATCCGATCCATAATTCAACTTAACTTGTATCATCCACTGTTATCAAAACGAACCAGACCGGCCGGTCAGGCTGCGGTTAACCGAATTAGGTTAGTAATCCAATTTTGATTACCTCAAAATGGGAACAATCCTGCCAGGCCGAGTAGTAACCGGTTTGACCGATTAACCGAGAGACCCGCCGAACCCATACCGACAGTTTTGGTACCATTGAAAAAAAATTAGAAAGATTAAGGAGGTTGACTGAGTTAATATAGACCAAAGAAGCTTCGGCCGGAGCGAGCGTCATAGACGCTGATTGGGCGATGGAGGAGGCGGCGACGGGGCGAGAGGAGACGGCTGAGGGGATTCGAGTGGGGGAAGAAGAAGCATATTTGAGGTCGGAGAAATAGGTGAAGCGGCAGAGACTGTGTTGGTGATATGAGGAATGAAAAGCAGAGGTGCGGCACAAAGTAGGCCAGGCTAAGAAGAGTTACATGTAATTGCAATGAGCTAGGAACTGGAATCGATTTGTAGGGTTTTTTGCCTAGAGACAGAAGGTCTGGAGGCGGAACAGAGGAGAAAGAGAGATGTGTGGAAGATTTTTGGACTTCTAGTCCTCTTTCTTATTATTGAAAAAATGGGCTCAAGGATAAAAAAGGTCCAATTAAATTAATTGATAAGAATAACTTGTGGTGAAAAAACGGCAATTCTAACTTGAAAAAGGCCCAATAAACCTTGTAATTGAATTTTTTTTATATTACCGGGTTTGTCATCGATTATATACCGGTTAATCAACGGTTATTCGATAAATCTTAAACCTCTCGCTAATTTGGTTTGCATTCCAGTCCCGTTTTGACAACACTAGTATCATCCTATTTTGAGAAGTAGTTCTCATGCACTGAATAAGAATAGGAAACCCTGAAAAGTATGACAATAACTTCAAATATCTCTGCACTAATTCATCGACATGAACCAGACACAATTCGTGTATTGCATCATTACTTAAATTCAATTGTGGTAAATTTAGTTTTCTCCGTTGTGAATGCAATATGCCATCACTAATTATTTTCCAATTCTTATTCGTAAAACTTGACACATCAGACACTCGACAATGAATAAGAATGGTGACAAAGAGTTTCCGCAGCTTATAACCAGTTTCCCAATATGAAAATTCTCGTAGACAATAATTCCATTCAGAATCACCTGATAAAAGTCCACATGCATAAGATGCATTATGAAATGCTCATGTACGACCTCATTAACCGTTGTAATATCCTCAAAACTTCAACAACCCCGGACAACATGCAATAACATTTGCAAATAATACATATCTTTAGCAGAAGGGTAACAATAATAGAGTCTAACAATGCACATACCTTTCTTCCGTTTCTCCCACTTCTTGTCTTTCTTATTCTAAATATAACATTGAGGTAACTCGACATAGGTATTAAGCTGTGAATCGCTTGACTTAAATTAAGATTCATCTAAGATAACAACATTGAGGTCTAAGCATGACTCGATTGAACAACATCTTCCAAATTGGAGTTCGCATTTGAATACACTGTATTCTCTCCAGGCAAATGGAATGACATGCAAAGTACTGTTGGTGAGTGATTGTAAATATCAAATCTGAAAATTCTCCAACACGCCTCCCCAGAAGTGATATAACGAGCATCCATGAAAGCTTTAATTTCATCGATTTCCACAATCTTAGTTCGGCCATTCCCACTTTCCACAGTTAAAGCTTATGAGTATGCTACTACAGTGGAAATTGCACGATTATCTAATATTTTTTAACGTAACGGTAACTTAATAGAGTTTGATTGACAATTTCTATCTATTAATAAATGGAAGGTGAACAAATGAAGGAAACAATGAACATTACAAATACTAAAAATGAAATACAGTAATAAGGAACGGTTAGATTTATATCTAATTAAATAGCAAATTATAATTCTTAAGATAAAAAGTAAAAAAATTCAAAAGAAAAAGTGATAAGAGAAACCTAACCATGTTATACATACCTTGTCTTGTTACAAAACTCAATGTTGTTATGCGCTCCAAAACGTAGTAACAAATACTAATTGTATGGTACAACCAATCAATTATCCAGTCCAATCCCACCACAAGTGAATACTCTACCATTGTTGCGAACATGATATTTCTCGAATCCAGTATCATCAACAGTAGTCTGACTACAGTATTGCCTGGGATAATGTTTGGTGCAATTCCCAAATTCATGCATGCATTGTTTGACTTCACTGTGCTACATGGATCATGCATCATTGAAGTTTTCACAGTTGCATACAATTCATGATCTATATCAAGATGTGGTATTTCAACACAAATTATGGACGCAATATCCACGAGACCGTGAAACTTATTTGTTAAGGCAAAAAAAGTAATACATTAGCATGGGGAAAACCCAGGTTTTGCCATTCAATTGCTTTGACATTCGTGAGGAAGATAGAAAAATGAAAAAAACCATTAAGTACATAAGCACATATTTACAGTAGAAAAATTGTAGACATCAACGATACAGATACCTACATGCATTGTTATTCCCCAAAATTTCTCTATCCCGAATCTCAAACATAAACTAATCAAGTTTAATTTTGTACTTGTGCAATAAGATCAGCTCGATTGGGGCCCTTCCAAATGAATTTTCTAATAAAATCAACCATTATGTTAATATCTGGCCAATTCGAATTGCATGTGAACGTTATAAGCAAATCAGGATATCCCAACCATTTGCAAATAACAATCGCATCCTAAAAATTCTCGTACTTGTATCTCGGACTACCAGTATGTGTAGCAGCCAAAATAACTGGCTTCCCAAACAACTTCAAATCACTATCGCCTCGTAAATATCCATTTACCAGCTCTAAATAATATTGTCTTGGCAGCTTTGACTGATGACTACGCATCCATTCTAAGCGTTCATCCTCAATAAGAACATAAACATTAACTACATATGTTTGAAACAATTTCCCAGCAAGTAATAAAGAATTTGATTCGTGAAGTCTAGTATGTAGTTGATAGGCATAAAATCACATCGACTTATCATTTTATCCCCTCCATCACTATAATATATATTAGTAGAATATCTAATACGATGCAACCCATCGTCACCTTAGGAGAACAAAATGGGACACTGCAATGCCATTAGACTAAGATGGTAAGAACTTATTCACTCTATGTATGAGCTATTTTCCTAAACAACAATATCGAGAGAAAAAGTTTAGTTTCCTATTTCATCAACAACAAGTATTGCAATCTCACTTGCAGAGGGTAAATCATATTCTCTACTATTTATCTCTTGATTCGCCAAGATCTTCAGCTGAAGTTCCTCCACACTAGATCACTGAATCCTATCTCAAGCAGAATTAAACATACGTACCATAATAATACATGCATCAAACATATCCTACAAACCTTGCACAACAAAGTCACACTATAGATTCTTTTCAGGATCGTTGGAGTAAAAATCCAATCGATTCTTCACCTCATTATCATAATCATGAATATACAACTAGGCAAATTCAGGACTCACTCCATCACCACTAAGCAAAGATACTCTGCGATGATAAATCTGATCCCAATCGAATAAACATACAATCCATGACCATCATTAATAGAATCATTTAGTTTACTTATGATGGAAACAAAGCACAAAACTCCATTATAGCCTCGAATGTTTATACAAAAATGACGTGCCACAGAAGTATCATCTTGAAGGAGACTGTTAAAAAATGGGGGAGGAGCTCTATTCGGTGGTAATTTAACCTTACCGTGCTTGCAACACAAGGAAAATGAAAGGACCAACTTATTTTGTGTAGATACAGTACTCTCCAATATCCACATAACAGCTCCACAATGTCGATAGGTACATAATGGTCCACCAACATTAAAAAATTCAACAAATTTAATACCTAATACAACATATATAGAAATATTATTAAGATACATAGAAATTACAAAAAAAATCAAGAAATCACTTATGGTCCACTCTCACAATCGAATAGCTTCCCAGATTGCAAACAAAGGCTTCCTTACATCTCCCTAGATGGTTTCTCAAAAGTCCACCTACAGCAGCTTTGTTAGAAGAAGGAATGACAGATCCATCAATTTGCACATGGATCCATCCTTCCTGCCCACTTCGACATTAGTTTTAGTAGCATAGGAACTGATTGTGCTCTTTTTTCACATTCTCCTCTCATTCTTCACGATCTTCTGCTATGCTGCATCTTTTGGATGAAACCAACATCAGAGTATCTTCTCCCATCCAAGACCTCCTTTCTTTGCTTCCATGTGGGCCAGCACAAGATTCCGAAATTGATCCCTTCCCCCTCATTCAGAAGGTTCTTGGACAACCACTCCTGGAAAGGGATACCAATTTCTCCACATGTAATGGAGTTTCTGAAAAGTGCCTAGCTCCTTCCATCTTTCTGCAAGTTTGGAGGATATGCTCAACGGTTCCATTAGTGGCCAGCTTCCTCTTCACTCTTTCATTATTAGTGAGAAGCTTGGTCTGGGAAGCAAGCCATAGGGAATACTTTATACGGCTCGGACCTTTACATTTCCAGAAGACTTTCTAGCTTTCAATTGGTTCATCCTCAAGGTTGTTATCGACTAATTGGTAGGCAGACTTAATTCTGAACTTTCTATCTGCTTCAATGCCCAAATGGTATGGTCCTCTCCCAGATCAAGGTTAGGAGGGTCCATGCCTGCAATCAATGCAAGGGTCTCCTCAGGCAGAAGACATCTAAACTTGTCCCAGTCCCATTCACCCTTATCATTCACCCAGAACGCCACCGGTGATCTTCTTTCTTCTTCTTCTTCTTCTTCTTCTTCTTCTAGATCTCTAAGGAGGCGATCCTCAAGAATGATATTGTATTCCAGTCATGGGTGTGTCCAGAATCTAGTCGACCTCCCATCTCTTATACTATATCTTGTGGCACTCTTCATTAGTGGCATAGCTTTCATGGTAGTTTTCTACAAGCTAGAATGGTTGCTAGTTGATAACATTGTATTTGTACATGTTTTTACCCCTCATTCCTTGATTTTTAGCTTGATTTTTATCATACTTTGGCCTGTTTTACACTAGGTTGTGTTCCTTTGTCACATTTCAGGTCCTAGAACGTAAAGTGAATCATAGGCGCAAGTTTCAAGTCAATCGGAGATCATTTGGAAATTCAGGAGAAGAACCTCGAGCATGACATGAGAAAGAATGGATTTCTACCTCATATTATGGAAAAATAATCATGGAAACTTGACATGAAAAGAAAGAGGACAAGACTACGAGCGTCTGGAATCAAATAGCGACTGATTCGGAGTCCGGACGAGGTAGAAACGAAGCATCAAACGGGAGCGGATGAAGAAATACGGGCAGGAGAAATATGACCGTATTTTTCCCTCCCATGGCCGTATTTTTAGTGCTGAGAAGAAACACGGGCTGGGATAAAACACGGGCTGCAAAACACGACCGTGTTTCTGACCCCTGCTCGGGTATAAGTCTGTTTTCTGCGATTTTTTGAGGGGGAGAGCTGGGTTTTGTATCCAAAACACCCAAGGGACGAAACAAAGAGAGAGAAGGCGGTCTAGAGCCATTCTTGGAGCTATTTTGGAGGATTCTTCATCATTGAATCTCAAGGAAACAAGTCTTGACACGAAGATGGAAGATCTTGAAAGTTATACTATAATCTCTCTCTTCTCTACGGAGTAACTTCCCTTCATTTAGGTTTTGATGAACCCTGGTTTCATGTGTTATGATCTTTCTTGTTTGAAACTTTGGATGTTATACTGAATGGTTTTAATCAATTGTGGTATGATTGTTGAGTCAATTGAATCCTGATCAGTTTTCTTTGATTTTTGCTTTAACGTATGATAGATAGAATCTGATTGGGTTAAGAGAGCTTTCTCAATTGGTAGTAGGGAATTAATTGTACGAGAGTTAGTCAATTCACTGCTTTGTACTAGAATCCGTTCCAAGTAGATGAGATATGTGTGAATCACCGTAGCAGTCTATCCTGGTGAAGGCTAGTCGCCCGCCAGGTATTCTATCTAAGAGGGCTTGGTCAGTTTAAGAGATTCCAAGCTATTTTGGATCTTTCGCAGTTTAATCAATAGTAAAACAACCAAAGGAAATTACAACTTGGACCTAATTGAGGAGCTAGGGGGAATCATACCTATGTAAGTTCCCAAACTTGTAATTAGTAGTTTAGCCTTAGTTTAATTAGTAGAGTAGTTTAGTAAATTAATCATTAATCTAGTTTGCTAGATAATGAACTGAAGCTGAGTAATAGTAACTCTAGTGACCCGTGGATTCGATATTTATTACTTGTGCCAATATACTGCAGTCCCTTTCATTGGTTACACTTGGCCATTGTTAGGAGTTGTGTCGTAGCGAGTCACTAGTCTTCATTATGATAATTCTCTCCTCCTCGTGCTTAAATGATTTTCCTTGTAAAACTGCACCCATAAGTCATTCTCGTTGTTAAGGAGTCGCCATGCAAGTTTAACCATGTAAACCCTATTTAAACTTCTCGCAGTTTTGAGTCCAAGCCCTCTATGATCTTCAGGTTTACAAATCTGCTACCATGAAACCAGGTGGACCTTTCTTTTTTCTATTTGCAAACCCCAGATGATCCATCTAATTATTTTATCGATTTCATCACAAATAGAGGCAGGCAAAAAGGAAGTTTGCATAGCATAGGAAGGGATCACATTAAGCACCGAGACAGCGAGGGTGACTCTGCCAACTAAAGATACGGTCTTAGCTTTCCAGGATCTCATTTTTTTATCCATTTTTTTGAGGATATACTTATCGGTTTCCCGTGTCATTCTCCCATGGAGGACAAGCACCCCTAAGTACTTCCCAAGATCAGAAGTGGCCTGAATGCCCAGCTTATCGCAAATAGCTTGTCTCTCCCTAATTCTTATGTGCTTGGAAAAGAAAGCCCTAGGTTTTTCTTTGCTAACAAGTTCACAAAAAGCAGAATAAAACCTCTGAAGACAATTAACAATAATTTAAGATGGTTTAATGTTGTCTTTAGCAAATAACACTAAGTGATCAACAAAGAATAAGTGAGACAGAACATGACCCCCAACAGAGAGTCTAACAGGTTGCTAATTACCATTCCCCACTTCTTCCTAATTTAATGACTAAGTCTTTCTATGCATAAAGTAAAAAGATAGGGCGAGAGAGGACATCTCAAGCGAAGACCTCAGCTTGGGAACTCCGTTGTTGTTACACAGTTCATAATTAGCTTATACTACTGCTTGGGATATTGGCATATCTCAGGGTCTTTTCCAAAAATTTCCAGTCAACGCGATCGTACATTTTTGCAAGGTTGATTTTGAGAAGCATGGTTCCTTTCTTCCCTGTTTTCCGGGATATGGAATCAACACTCTCCTACAAAATCACAATGTTATCAGTGATGTGCCGGTTAGGGATGAAGCTAGATTGATTCTGGTGAACTAGGGTTGGCAGGTGATGTCGTACTTTGAGAACATGAAATGACAATGAAAAACCTAATACAAACTAAATCAATTGGAGAGTGATATGCTTATTTTGAAGCGGCAGACATGGGTACAACACTTGTGTGGGTTTGCTGCTTATTTTAATTCCGACCAAATAGGGGTGGGCAATGGGTGGGTTCAGTGGGTTTTGGTTGTGAATTGGCCCACCCTCTAACTAGCGAGTTGGTATAATTTTGGTTCGCTATCCACCCAAATTCTTCTGTGGGTTGGGTTGGATTGGGTGGGTGGCGGATAGGTGCAGTTGGATTATGGGTTCACCCGCAAAAGAAATTCTCCAACTAGTATTAAGAAAGCTGACTAACATTTATAATAAGTTCACAACAAATTTGTAAGATTATATCAATTTAGCACTTCCAACTTTGTCTCATGTGAATACATGTAGTATTTGCATAAAATATTTAATTACTCTATTAACCAATCTTGTGGAGAAAACTAACGCATTTTGCGACTTTGATACAACTAATAGTTTATAATATGCATCTCAATATACAGTGAATATTACATGACACAATAACCAATAATGCTAGTCCAAAACTATTCTTTATTCTCCACTTTTAGAAGTAGATGATGAGGGTGTAGTGCGGTTTAAATGTATTATGAATATTCGATATTATAAAAAACAATAATTTTGTATGTGAAAGTATGGTGCGGGTCATTCGGGTGACCACCAATCCACTCATATAAGTGCGGGTAAGAGATATATCAATTTGCAATCCATCCACATCCATCACCAACTACATGTGGTTCGAATAATTTGCGGCTAGATTGCTATCAACACATGAATTAACCACCAACGTGTCCACATCTACAACCAAATCTGGAAAACCAATAAAACTTAGTTTTTCGTTCCTTCTATTCTTGGCGGAAATGATATATTCCTTTTATTCTTGGCAGAAGGATATAAGTTATGAAATAGAGTTAAAACCTACATAAAAGTATCTTCTAGTTCACATAGGCATAAGAAAAGTTTATGGCACTCAAGAATCGAAAGCTGATATTTGGAATGTCGGTTGTTTCCTACATCACATGAAGCATTGCATAAGCAGTAAAGACAATCTGAAGATTATTCATGGCAGAAACAAAGAAAGGTTAATATATGATATTAGCCTAGTACAACCAAACCTAGTATGGAGGAAGCAATATACAATTCACTAAATTGGAACCCTTGCTTTAGATAGTATATCGCCTCCTATGTCCCATTTGTTTCAAAATATGATATCTTCTCCGACGGACGGCATGCGGAAAGCTTTGACTAAGTTGCGTGAGTTGTGACAATAAGATATTTTGTTCTGCACATAACACACCAACACAAAATGTTGAGCATTGAATATATGTATGCCTAAAACAAAACGTAACAACGCCACACACAAATTTTCAAATAATTCTTCTTCTGCTGCAGACAAAATGCACCATTGCCGTGATCTTTAGGATGGATGAAGCTTTGGTTTGCACTAGAATGAGAGGCATTTATTGCATGTTTAGTACATTTGCTGAAAATTCTAAGGCATATCGTTTTTATGTAATAAAACCAAACGACACTTACTAAATTCATTCTATAGTTGAGTCAAGAGACACTATATTTGATGAAAATAGGTTTTCATCAATGCAGTGATCGAATGAACTAGTTCTTCATGCTAATGAGGGAATCGAGGAAGATACTTCTCAATAAAATTTACCCAATATTTGTCAAAGTCTAAGAAGAAAGATTGCAAAATCTTTTGAAGCAGATTTTCACATGCATCTTGTAGAAGGCTCTTGAGAAGAAGTACACTCTCAATATTCACATTCATTTAACATTTAGGATGATCCAAAACGTTTAAAGGAAGGAAGCCGTTAATGATGAAATAGATTCCATCATGGGAAACAGCACATGGGTGTTGGCAGATTTACCACTTGGATGCAAACATTTGAGTCATAATTGGATCTTCAAATTGAAAATGAAATCGATGGGACCATTGAAAATTTTAAGGTGTGTTTGTTAATCCAAGGTTTGTTGATTACTCTAGTTCCTATTCACACTCTAATTATTCATCAAATGGATGTCAAGACAACGTTCTTGAATGGAGATTTGGACATACAAAAAATTGATTCTTCATCTTTCTAAACTTTCAAGTGTTGTTTAGTGTTCTTAAGTTTAGAATCTAAAGTGGTGGTAGTTTTAACCTACAATAATTTTTTTGTAACTCAAGGCTTTGTTGAGGGTGGAAGTTATTTTTATAAAAAGTGAGCTTAGTTCATGACTCTTTCATTATCCTGGTCACTTGGTCTTGACCCGTCGTACAATTGCAACCTTATCATTCTTAGACCAAACAACAAGTAAAATAAATACTAGAACCAACTACACAATATAGTAACTCATCAATATTAGTGAACTAAAAAATTCTTAAAGTCCTAGCTGAACCACATTAGTCATCCATCAACACAAAAAGATTATGTAGCACAACAAGATCACGACAACAATGCAATGGGCAACTAAATACAATTCACGAAGGGAGAAATACAAATCACAATCCGTGAAGTGATGAAACGAAACTGAATTGCAGTAAATCATTTTTCGTTGCATATGCTTCCCATCACAATTATGACCTCGTATCGGCCGCACAAATAGTAAATCATTGTCTCTAAACACCTTCTTGTCATTCAAGTTTATGAAGATGACAACGTCTTTGGATCCACTAATCCAACTCTCTACACTGCTTTTTGTGTAACCATGCAATATAATATGTGTTTGAGATGAGCATGATAGGGAAATTGAAATTCTTCTTAGGATTGCAGGTTAATCAATGTTCATCTAGTATTTTTATAAATCATTGCCATTGGAGCTCGGGAATAAAGCTTGGAGATGGAGATTGAAGATCTGGATAAGATTTGTGTAGTCTCTCTCTTCTCAATGGAGTAACTTCCCTTCACTTAGGTTTTGACGAACCCTAGTTCTATATGTTAGGATCTTTCTTGTATGAAGTTTTGGATGCTATATTGTGTGATTATAATCGATTGAGGCATGATTTATTGAGTCAATTGAATCCTGATCAAATTCTCTTGATTTCTGCTTTAACCTATGATAGATATTATCTAATTTGGTTAAGAGAGCTTCCTTGATCGATAGTAGTGAATTGGTTGTGCGAGAGTCAGTCAATTCTCTGCTTTGTACTGGAATAATTCCATGCAGTGGAGATCTGTGTGAATCGCCTTAGCTATCTATTCCGCTGAAGGCTAGTCGCCTGTAGGGTATTCTGTCTAAGAGGGCTCGGTTAGCTCACGAGATTCCAAGCTAATTTAGGATCTTCCACATTTTAATTGTAACACCCTACCCTATACGTTTTGCCTAATCATATTGTTCATACAATTGCAGCGGAATTAATCTCGGGTGTTACATTAATTATCAAAATTTACCTAAATAAAATTTCGACATGAATTACTCGCGTAATGGGCTAACAGTTCTTGCAACTTATCCTGCAAAATAAATCATATGAATCCCTTTATTCGTAGACATACAAATATACTCATAACCTTATACATTGCTTCTCACAGCCATAGGCACAGTTTCATACTCCACAACTGCATACATTACTAATACATGTCATAGTCGTCACAACTTACACAGTTACACAACATATACACATATCATCAACTTTCCATACCTGTGGATATCTCACACTACATCAGAAGCTAGTATGCACATGAAAAACGTTCTCAAAACATTCTTTTTCAAAAAGTTGTGGATCACTGGCCAAAATCCCGAGTAGTAGTCCAAGCACAGAATAGTTGAAGACCATACCTCATCCTGGCTTCAACTCTAGCTCCTCTCCCACCTAACACTTATCTACTGCTGCTGATGATGATCTGCTTACACATAGCATAAGCAGAGAAGGAGAATAAAAGAGGGTAAGCTCATAGCTGAGTGAGATAATCATAGCATCGTGAGTTCATAACAGAGCATACCCCTACCATACATCTAGCAAACAAGCCAAAACACTAGGATCGGACCTCAGCCATCCTCATATCCCAATAAGCAAAAGACTCAACCACCTTGACTTATGCATATGCATCTTATCATGTTTTAATCATAGGCGCCTAGCTACTCCCATGCTAATAACTCTCCCGGGAAACATACCCCACATCCCGTCGGATGTAGTCATACATACCCCAACATCCCGTCGGATGTGGTCATACATACCCCACGCCACTATGGGTGTAGTCATACCCCGACACCGCTCTGGGTGTGGTCATATCTCATAAGAATTCTTCAGTCACCACCACATGAGAGGTGTGCCTATCATACATATCATAATAGAGTAATAGCATAGGGAGCCCTAATTACTATGTAGTTGACCGTGAGACCACAACACTCATATTTGGTATCCTTATACATGATTCATGTCTCATCTTGCTTAATCATAATTCGTTACTTGCACATGTACTTGACCTGGCCATAATTGGCTCGACATAGGTAAATCAGGAGTCGTATAATTGCACTTCCTCGGGATAAACCCTCGTGCAAGTCATCCTCCTTAAACATCATAATATCACCCTGGGAAGTTTATTCCCCCACTTATGGATCCAAATACAACCATAATATCACACCATGTCAAAACCCCTTATCGAACAACCATGAAGTCATATCAATAGTTAAGCCACAAATGGCAACATGTATGCAATCATCCACATAAACAAGGTTCATATCGATTAGGGCAAGTCAATAATATCATACAACAGTCCAGGGTTCATCATATAGCACAAAAGTCCATACACCCCTAATCATGCCATTCTAGTTCACCTAGGTCAATTCTAAGCATCAATATAATTATCGTGATACGACAAACCCGGTATGCCGTGCTAATCCCTCACCAGTTCTGGTCGTTCAAACACCGGTTTAACCTTCCCGTACTAAAACGTCAATTTCTCGAACGAACCCCAAATTAAAATCCGAGACCGTCCTAATATCCCCTGCAGTATCCCCGTCAATATTAGTTCTAGGCTCCGGGTCAAATTCTCGATAAAAACACATCAAACCCTGGCCGGAGCTAAATTCAGCGATCCCGGCTCCGATCTAAATAATAGCCGAAATTCAGGGATTAGAACTAGGGGATTGATTACCTCGCGGCAGGAAGCTCGTATATGAAATTTGGGCTCAATCCGGCTTCCGGATACTCCGAAACCCTAATTTGGCTTATCGGGAATTCAAGAAATTCCTGAACCAAAAACTCGTTTTAAAGCTCTAAATCGATAAATCACGATGTATGGATGAATTAGGCATTACTTACGGGATTTTTGGATCACTAGAGCTTAGGATTTGAGCTTTGGAAATTCTCCCCAGTCGCTCCCCTGCATTCGCTCGCTCTGCTTTTCTCTCGGTCCGGAAGTGAAAGGAAGATGGGGAAATTAAATGAAATGGCGGTGGGGAATTAATTGGACAGATATATATATATATATATACTATAATTAATACGTATACTTATCTGATCGATCGATAATCCGATTTTCGTCGAAAAAGTGTCGAAATGCTCGATTTTAAATCGTGAAATTTTCTAGCGATTGAAATATGGGTTTTGCCGGAACGGGATGTTACAATTCTCCCCTCCTTAAAAGATTTCGTCCCCGAAATCTAACCTTGAGTCGTACTCTAACTCCTCTTACTAACCCTTAACATGGTCTATCATACATAAAGTCATTACCTAACTCTTAGGTTAGGCAATTCATAACATAGAAAGTAACACATAACACCTCAAGTTCCCATGTTTAGGTTTCAAAAACCTATACTGGGCTATCACAACAAAAGCACATCAGCAATTTCAAAACATATCTTATTAGGCAAGATTGTTAACCTGCAAAGTAGGTTGCTACCAACTCAGGGTACTTCTCTCGCATACTTGCTTCAGTTTCCCAGGTAGCACTCTCACTTTCTTGATTTCTCCAAACCACTTTCAACATTGGGATTTCCTTCCTACGAAGATTCTTAATCTGGTAATCAACAATCTCAACTGGAACCTCTTCAAATGTCAAATCTGAACCCAACTCGATCTCTTCTGGTTGTATAACATGGGAAGGATCCACTTTGTACCTCTTCAGCATACTAACATGAAATACATTGTGGATTTGAGATATTTCTGGAGGCAATGCTAACTTATAAGCCACTGGTCCAATCTTCTCTGTAATTTCATATGGCCCAATATATCGAGGTGCAAGCTTTCCTTTCTTACCAAATCTCATCACCCCTTTCCATGGTGACACTTTGAGAAATACTTTCTCACCCACTTCGAAATGAACTTCACGCCTATTCGTGTCAACATAAACTTTCTGTCGATCTTGAGCCACCCTCATACGCTCCCTGATTTCCTTGACCTTATCAACTGTGATCTGAACTATCTCTGGCCCTGAGATTTGCCTTGCTCCTTCTACATCCCAACATAATGGTGTTCTACATTTTCTCCCATAAAGTGCTTCATATGGTGGAACACCCAAACTACTATGGTACTGATTGTTGTAAGCAAACTCAATTAAGGGCAAATGGTCAATCCATGATTCCTCCCATTGCATTACACATGATCGAAGTAATTCCTCCAAAGTTAGGATGGTTCGTTCACTCTGCCCATCTGTTTGAGGATGATAAGCTGAAGTAAAATGCAGTTTAGTTCCCAAGGCATCATGTAAACTTTGCCAAAACCGAGATGTGAAGCTCGGGTCTCGATCAGAGACAATAGAAATTGGCACACCATGCAATCTGACGATCTCCTTAATATATAGTTGAGACAAAGTCTCCAGTGATGGTTTCCACCTAATGGGTAAAAAGTGAGCCGATTTGGTTAGTCGGTCCACAATAACCCATACTGCATCTTTTCCCCTTGATGGTGGGAGACCATATACAAAATCCATTGTGATTCTTTCCCACTTCCATTCTGGAATTGGAAGTGGTTGCAGTTTTCCCACAGGAGCTTGATGTTCTGCCTTAACTTTCTGACATACCAGACATGTGAAAACATGTTCAGCCGCTTCCTTTTTCATCCCACGCCACCAAAAATATGGTTTGATCGTGTGATACATTTTAGTTGCTCCTGGGTGCATAGCATAAGGAGAAGAATGAGCTTCATCTAGGATCTCTTTCCTCAAGTTATCAACATTAGGAACACATGCTCTTTCATTAATCTTCAACATGCCATCTACCATTTCAAATGGGCTTTCTTTTCCTTCCTCAGTGTCTTGAATGATTTTTACCAACTCTGGGTCCTCCTTCTGCTTCTCACGAATTTTGTCGTGCAACAAAGGTCGAATGTTCAACCGAGCTAGTAACCCTGTTACACCATCCACTTCCAAATCAACATTCATTGCCCTCAAATCAACCAGATCCGTTATATTCTTCTTGCCTTTTCTGCTCAAAGCATCAGCAACTACATTAGCTTTACCTGGATGGTAATCAATGGTACAATCATAATCTTTTAGAAGTTCAATCCATCTCCTCTGGCGACTATTTAAATCCTTCTGATCCATAATATACTTCAAGCTTTTGTGATCAGTTAGGATTTTAAAAGTCTCACCATACAAATAATGTCGCCAAATCTTGAGAGCAAATACCACCGCTGCCAATTCTAAGTCATGAGTGGGATAATTTACTTCATGAGGACGCAATTGCCTAGAGGCATATGCGATAACTCTTCCATCTTGCATTAACACACAACCCAATCCTTGATACGAGGCATCACTATACACCACAAACTCTCCCTGACTTGAAGGTAGTGCAAGTACTGGTGCTGTGGTCAATCTCTTCTTCAGTTCATCAAAACTCCTTTGACATGATTCATCCCAAACATACTTGGTATTCTTCCTCAACAGTTTAGTCAATGGTGCAGTAATTTTGGAAAATCCTTCGACAAACCGCCGATAGTAACCCGCCATGCCAAGAAAACTTCTCAACTCCGACACATCTTTTGGTGGAGCCCAACTCACCACTGCTTCCACCTTTTTCGGATCCACCTCAACACCTCTTCCAGATATTACATGTCCCAGAAATATTACCTCCTTCAGTCAAAACTCACTTTTTGAGAATTTTGCATATAATTGTTTTTCTCTTAGAATTTGCAACACAATTCTAAGGTGAGTTTTGTGCTCCTCCTCGCTTTTAGAATAGATGAGAATATCATCTATGAACACAATCACAAACTTATCAAGATATTCATGGAAAACTCTATTCATAAGAGCCATAAATACCGCTGGTGCATTAGTGAGTCCAAAAGGCATTCCCAGGAACTCATAATGCCCATATCTTGTTCTAAAAGCTGTCTTTGAGGTCGCTCCATCTGCCACTTTCAGTTGATGGTATCCAGACCTCAAATCAATCTTAGAAAAGACAGATGCACCCTCCAATTGATCAAACAAATCATCTATTCTTGGAAGGGGATAACGATTCTTCACTGTCGCCTTATTCAACCTCCGGTAGTCAATGCACATTCTCATGGAGCCATCTTTCTTCTTGACAAACAAAACCGGTGCACCCCAAGGTGAGATGCTAGGTCGAATAAACCCCTTGTCTAGCAATTCTTGCAATTGTTCTTTAAGCTCCTTCAGCTCAATTGGTGCCATTCTATATGGTGCCATTGAAATTGGTGTTGTGCCAGGTACCAATTCAATATCAAACTCTACTTCCCTTTCTGGTGGAAGGCCGGGAAGTTCTTCGGGGAATACATCAGGAAACTCCCTTACCACCTCTACATCCTCAACCTTCTTATCATTTACAACAGTAACTTGAGCAAGAAAGGCTTCACAACCTTCCTTCACTAATCGAAAAGCTTCCAAGGCAGAAAGAAAACCATGAGTCTCCTTTTTCTTAATATCTCGGAATACAACAGGACCTTTATCTGGTGTGTTGAATAACACTTCTTTCTTTTGACAATCCACAACAGCTCCATGGGTTGCCAGAAAGTCCATTCCAAGGATGACATCAAATTCATCAAAAGGTAGCAGAATTAAATCTGCTGCTAGGAAAGCTCCTTCCACACAAATGAAGGAACTTCTAATAACTGAGTCTACCTTCAAGGTATCTCCCACAGGTGTTTTAACACATAAGGTATAACCTAGCTTATCTGGAACTAAGCGTAGAATATGTGCAAACGTATATGACATGAATGAGTGAGAGGAACCAGTATCGATCAAAGCATATAATTGCTTGCCAAGGATAGAAAGCATACCAGTCACAACTTCTGGTGCCACTTCTGCCTCACCTCGAGTCATTGCATAAACCCTCGGTGCTCCCTGTGCTCTGGTACCCTGCGTACCACTTCCTGATGGTTGATTTCGACCACCACCTCTACCACCCTGTGAACCACCACGACCACTCTGAAATCCACTACGGCCTCCCTGGTAACCACCCCTGAATGGGGCTCTACTTATTTGCACTGAAGGCTCGGACTGTGTAGCTCTTACTTCTCTCGAATGCGGACAGTCCCTCATGATGTGCCCAGGTTGGCCACAGTGAAAGCATACACCAGAAAATCTCCTACACTCTCCAAGATGCCTCTTCTGACAAACTTGACAAAATGGAAATTGTGTAGCTGAGGAAATTGGTGCCCTGTATGATGTTCCTGACATAGATTGACTCGGTGTTCTCCCAAAACTGCTAGGACCTCTCCTGGGTGGGTAACGAGGTCCAGCATAATTTACTCCAAACTTCCTCTTCTTCTCCTCTTCTTTGGCCTTGTGTTCCTCTCGGCTCTCAACTTCATAGGCTTCATACTTAAGTGCTGCCTCCTTGATTGTGGCCATGCTCTCTTCATCAACCCTGTGGATCTTTTCTTTCAATCCTATGCGCAGACCATGCAAGTATCTCATCTTCTTCTTATGCTCAGTATCCGCCAACCCATCCTCAAAGTAAAGTAGTCGAACAAACTTGATGGTGTACTCGGTAACTGTCATATTCTCCTGCTTAAGGTTGGCGAATTCATTATTCTTTGCCCTTATAAAAGCTTCGGGAAGAAACTTTGTCTTAAAGGCCTTCAGGAACTCCTCCCAGGTGAACTGAACTCGTTCACCATTAACTCTAGAGACTGAGGACCAACAGCTCCTCGCGTACCCCTTTAGGAGAAAAACAACATATTGTACTTTTTCCTCTGGGGTCGCATAAAGATATTCAAACACATCTTCCATCTCTCTCAACCACTCTACTACAGCATCTGGACTCACATCTCCCTTGAAGTCCCTACCACCCAAACTCTTCATCTTTGCATAGTCTAATACTGGCGGCCTTGCATCAACCGCCCCCACTCCTCTCGATTGGTCAGTAGGAACATTTTCACAACTTCCGTGCAAGCTACAAGGAAATATTGGCCTTAGATTGATCCACACAAAATTCATTCCTCACCAAATCTCTCACTTGGTTAAAACAAAAATAATCCAAAATAATTACTTGAAAACATAGAAGTTCAAAACTCAATTTTGAAAACCATGATGCAGGTAATTTCATCCAATATACCAATACACATAATCATGTCAAACTCAATTCCCAGTTTAAGTCATTATGGGGCACTCCCCTCCTTAGGAGTGTTTAACCTCCCATAGGGTATAGTACGCCATAACAGCAAAAAGAGGAAACCGGGCTCTGATACCAAATTGTAACACCCTACCCTATACGTTTTGCCTAATCATATTGTTCATACAATTGCAGCGGAATTAATCTCGGGTGTTACATTAATTATCAAAATTTACCTAAATAAAATTTCGACATGAATTACTCGCGTAATGGGCTAACAGTTCTTGCAACTTATCCTGCAAAATAAATCATATGAATCCCTTTATTCGTAGACATACAAATATACTCATAACCTTATACATTGCTTCTCATAGCCATAGGCACAGTTTCATACTCCACAACTGCATACATTACTAATACATGTCATAGTCGTCACAACTTACACAGTTACACAACATATACACATATCATCAACTTTCCATACCTGTGGATATCTCACACTACATCAGAAGCTAGTATGCACATGAAAAACGTTATCAAAACATTCTTTTTCAAAAAGGTGTGGATCACTGGCCAAAATCCCGAGTAGTAGTCCAAGCACAAAATAGTTGAAGACCATACCTCATCCTAGCTTCAACTCTAGCTCCTCTCCCACCTAACACTTATCTACTGCTGCTGATGATGATCTGCTTACACATAGCATAAGCAGAGAAGGAGAATAAAAGAGGGTAAGCTCATAGCTGAGTGAGATAATCATAGCATCGTGAGTTCATAACAGAGCATACCCCTACCATACATCTAGCAAACAAGCCAAAACACTAGGATCGGACCTCAGCCATCCTCATATCCCAATAAGCAAAAGACTCAACCACCTTGACTTATGCATATGCATCTTATCATGTTTTAATCATAGGCGCCTGGCTACTCCCATGCTAATAACTCTCCCGGGAAACATACCCCACATCCCGTCGGATGTAGTCATACATACCCCAACATCCCGTCGGATGTGGTCATACATACCCCACACCACTATGGGTGTAGTCATACCCCGACACCGCTCTGGGTGTGGTCATATCTCATAAGAATTCTTCAGTCACCACCACATGAGAGGTGTGACTATCATACATATCATAATAGAGTAATAGCATAGGGAGCCCTAATTACTATGTAGTTGACCGTGAGACCACAACACTCATATTTGGTATCCTTATACATGATTCATGTCTCATCTTGCTTAATCATAATTCGTTACTTGCACATGTACTTGACCTGGCCATAATTGGCTCGACATAGGTAAATCAGGAGTCGTATAATTGCACTTCCTCGGGATAAACCCTCGTGCAAGTCATCCTCCTTAAACATCATAATATCACCCTGGGAAGTTTATTCCCCCACTTATGGATCCAAATACAACCATAATATCACACCATGTCAAAACCCCTTATCGAACAACCATGAAGTCATATCAATAGTTAAGCCACAAATGGCAACATGTATGCAATCATCCACATAAACAAGGTTCATATCGATTAGGGCAAGTCAATAATATCATACAACAGTCCAGGGTTCATCATATAGCACAAAAGTCCATACACCCCTAATCATGCCATTCTAGTTCACCTAGGTCAATTCTAAGCATCAATATAATTATCGTGATACGACAAACCCGGTATGCCGTGCTAATCCCTCACCAGTTCTGGTCGTTCAAACACCGGTTTAACCTTCCCGTACTAAAACGTCAATTTCTCGAACGAACCCCAAATTAAAATCCGAGACCGTCCTAATATCCCCTGCAGTATCCCCTTCAATATTAGTTCTAGGCTCCGGGTCAAATTCTCGATAAAAACACATCAAACCCTGGCCGGAGCTAAATTCAGCGATCCCGGCTCCGATCTAAATAATAGCCGAAATTCAGGGATTAGAACTAGGGGATTGATTACCTCGCGGCAGGAAGCTCGTATATGAAATTTGGGCTCAATCCGGCTTCCGGATACTCCGAAACCCTAATTTGGCTTATCGGGAATTCAAGAAATTCCTGAACCAAAAACTCGTTTTAAAGCTCTAAATCGATAAATCACGATGTATGGATGAATTAGGCATTACTTACGGGATTTTTGGATCACTAGAGCTTAGGATTTGAGCTTTGGAAATTCTCCCCAGTCGCTCCCCTGCATTCGCTCGCTCTGCTTTTCTCTCGGTCCGGAAGTGAAAGGAAGATGGGGAAATTAAATGAAATGGCGGTGGGGAATTAATTGGACATATATATATATATATATATATATATATATATATATATTATAATTAATACGTATACTTATCTGATCGATCGATAATCCGATTTTCGTCGAAAAAGTGTCGAAATGCTCGATTTTAAATCGTGAAATTTTCTAGCGATTGAAATATGAGTTTTGCCGGAACGGGATGTTACATTAATCAACAGTAAAACAACCAAAAGGAATTACAACTTGGACCTAATTGAGGAGCTAGGGGGAATCATACCTAAGTGGGTTCCCAACCTGTAGTTAGTAGAGTAGTTTAGTAAATCAATCCTTAATCTAGTTTGCTAGATAATGAACTGAAACTGAGTAATAGTAACTCTAGAAACCCGTGGATTCGATATTTATTACTTGTGCCACTATACTGCAGTCCCTTTCATTGGTTACACTTGGCCATTGTTAGGTGTTATGTCTTAGCGTATCAAATTTTTGGCTCCGTTGCCGTTGACTTTCTAGATTATTAGGAAAGGCAGAAGTTTATTACTTTAGCATTTTTATTCTCTTTTCCATCCTTGCTTTTCACTTGGGTGTTTTTTTGTTGGTGCAGATCTAAAACATGGATCCTCATGGCTTCTCCAACCATTGGGGGTATCAACCACCATCCGAGTGGTATTACCCCAAGACTTCCTGGAGCAATAAAGGAGGAGAAGGTTATGGATTCGGATTTCAGTACCAACCCCCCCTACTACGAAGAACAATCAAACCCCTGGTCATTTCAAGAACAATCTCCTTATCAAGAAGAATTCCTTCCACATCCAGATCCAAACTATTACTTGAGGCTTCTCGTGGAGAAGATTGCTCAAGTACCCGAGAGATCCTTTCCCAATATGGATCTTCATATCCCGGACATTTCCCAAATTTAGTTATCCAACCGTGAAATAGAGGAGACCCTCTAGAGCATTAAGAAGAACCTCAAGGTCATTGATCAAGCTTGTGCACGACTTGCTCAAGAAAACCTTTCTGCTACTGTACAAGAAGAGGAGGAGGATGAAAAAGGTCATGAGAACATTGTGGAGCAGTCAATAGTTGTCACGAAGAGCTCTTGTGATGATTATGATAAGGAATATCCTGTTGAAGCCGACCATACCTTTCCACATCCCACATCGAGCTTTGAAGAGGTGGGTATGAGTGAGGAGATGCAAGATGATCTCATCAAAGAAATAACTTGTCGACTTTCTCTCCAATCCGTGTTGGAAGAAGAAGAAGAAGAAGAAGAAGAGTGAGGAAGGGTGAGGGAAGAAGTTGTGGAGGATGAAGGAAGTGAAGTAGAAGGAGTTCTTGATATTTTCCAAGGGGAGATACCAAATATTGAAGAAGGAAGGTGCGCTGAAGAAGCAATTGGTGTGCAGGATGAGGATGAAGTTGTGGTGGAAGAGGCTTGCACCGGCCATGACTTACATGTGATATCTCCACTAAACTTCGAGGAGCTGTTTTATTTGCAGTGTCTCTTTGCCAGACCAAGGCCACATCGACATTGGTACTTCTTGGTGGACGCCATGGTGGTCAATTTATGCTGTCATATATGGTTTGGGGCAATGAGACGATAAAAGCAGAGAGGAAAAGGTCTAGAGGGTGGAGACTTTATCTGCATCAAGTGCACGAGCCATCTAGATCACTTGCTACACCACATGCTCGTGACTTGAGACTCCACCTCATAGACGAGAACCTCAACTTCAAAGAGGTTCTGGGGTGGACCAAAACTTAGGATCCACCGTCCGGCTCAAGACGTGAAAGAAGCGCTTGTTGGGAGGCAACACAACCAGTAGGTTTGTTCTTTGATTTTAGAGTCAATAACTCAACCTATGTGAGATTTTGTGTGGTGTTTGTGTTTCGAATGCTCTCTCTCCCTCCTGGAATGCACCGCCTGCCCCGTCCACCATCATTCACACTTGATCTGGTAACTTCGTTCTACCCTCCTTATATTTCCTGCATTGAGGACAATGTCGTGTTAAGTGTGGGTGGGTATTCCATTATGTTTGTGTGTAAATGTTTGGTTGTTTGTGCATGCTTGGAGCCTAGTCCACTTTCCAAATTTTGAGATTTGAGGGCTCCAAGTACTGATGTTTGCATGATCATATTGGTATTGTGGTTTATGTGGTGAATCGAATGGATGTTAATATTGATGCATGAAAACTTGATTTTGACCTGGACAACCTATAATGATGACTGAGACGTGCAGTAGAGTTGTGTAGGGGTTCAGTTTTTCAACTATTTGCGTACCAACTGTGACTTGGATTGATCACTTATTTTCTACAGTCGTTCATGCATCTAGTTTAGGGAATCAGAATGAGAGATAGAGCATATAGGTAGTCATGTGAGATTTGAGCCTGCTCGTTTCTTTCTTGTGCGATAGATCCCTCTTCCATGATCTGTAGCATTCACGTGGCCACTAGCTAGGATGATGGAGGCATAGGATTAGCCCACAAGCAAATTGACTGTCCCGGTGTCATACCCCCTAGTCAGCCCCTTTGAGCCGTGTAATTTTCTTTCTTTCGGTTTACAAATTGACTGTCCCGGTGTCATACCCCCTAGTCAGCCCCTTTGAGCCGTGTAACTTTCTTTCTTTTGGTTTACAATGAAAAATCACCCTTTTGCATCTCTTAGAGGTTCCACAAGTCGTTTTTGCATGTTCTCTGCTGTTTCTGCTAGAAATAATATGAGGGTTGGAGGTAGTTCTTAAAAGTTGGGCATGTGTTCGAAAAATGTGCAGAGGTGGTGGTTCTCTCAAGAAATGAAAAGAAAAGAAAAGAAAAGAAAAGTAAAGAAAAAATTGAATGAAAGCAAAAGAGAGCCACTACTTAAAATCTGAATCATGCTCATTAAGTGGTGTTTCTTAGCAGTCTGGCTTAGAAATACTAACATTATTGTGACCTCCTTCACTTTTGTGCTCTAAAGAACTTGGTCAATGCAGAATAGCACAAAGAAAGTAAATGTCTTGAATGATGATAATTGTGTTGGGTTTGGAACTGTGGAACCTAATGTTATGAATTATTCCACCACCTAAAAGGCCTTTTCCCAATGTCCAAGACCCTAGCCAATCATCTGAACCCGTATCTAAGGCCTCCTGACTAGGTAGTGGTGACATCTAATATGTGAACTCTAGCATTTAGAGGTCGCCGTCATGGTGAAGAGATGTTAGGAATGGAGAGAATAAGCATGTGCATTTTTTGCATCAAATTGTCCTGACCCCACTGGTCGAGAGTGAGCGATTCATTTCCTTATATTCCTTACATTCTTTACCCCGGTGAGGACCTAGATTGCTCGGTTTTGATTATGATGTCTTGAGTTTTATGCATGAGGTGATTGCCTTGAATAAGTGGTTGAGTCAAGTCTATGTTGGTTGGTGAACAGAAGGGAGACTCTTCCTTTACTCGATTTTGCTGCACTCGAATGTCATCTGTGGTGGTTGTCTGGGTTGCCGTTGAGGTTGTTCGTGTGTTGATGTCTAAAATTATGTATGATTCACGTGTTGTGTGCCTATATGATATGTCCCTAAATTTTTCATTATTAAAATGTTTTGAGCTTACCTTGTATCTGACTTGGTTTGCTTGGGGAGAAGTAAACGGTTAAGTGTGGGGGAATTTGATAACGTCGTACTTGCACACGTTTGCACCCTCGTTTCTTGATCATTTTGGCTTATTTTTTTCTTTCTAGGCCTATTTTATGCTAGGCTGGGTTCCTTTGTCACATTTCAGGTCCTTCCTAGCATGTAAAGTGAAGCATAGGCGCAAGTTAAGTCAATGAGAGATCAATTGGCGATTCAGGAGAAGAAACTCGGGCATGTACTAAAGAAGAATGGATTTCTACATCATTTTACGGACAAATAATCATGTAATCTTGTCATGAAAAGAAAGAGTACGAGACTACGAGCGTCTGGGATAAAACGACGACTAATTCGAGGTCCGGACGAGGGAGATATGAAGCATCAAAGGCAGTGGAACAAGTTCGGCGGAAGAAACACGTGCAGACTACCCTAAAAGCATGGCCGTGTTTCATCTGGCCCCCGCCAGTGTTTTTATGTCGAAGATGGCTCTTGAAGAATGTTGAATGGATGCAAAACACAGGCGGACGAAAGCACCGCCTGCGAAACCCGGGCGTGTTTTTGTCCATGCTCGGGTATAAGTCTTTTTTTTTTGCGTTTTTAGAGCGGAAGAGCTGGGTTATGGTTCCCAAACACCCAAGGGACGAACCCTAGAGAGAGAGAGTGACTCGCTACGACACAACTCCTAACAATGGCCAAGTGTAACCAATGGAAGGGACTGCAGTATAGTGGCTCAAGTGATAAATATCGAATCCACGGGTCTCTAGAGTTACTATTACTCAGCTTCAGTTTATTATTTAGCAAATCAGATTAAGATGAAAGAACTAAAACTACTCTAGCAAACTACAGTTAAGTTAATCTAATTACAGGTTGGGAACTCACTTAGGTATGATTCCCCCTAGCCACTAGCCAGATTAATGATTGATGATCTCTAACCTGTTTCACTTTCATTCACAATGCGGAGAATCCTTGACTAGACCTTGAGTCTCGACTAAAGGAACAAGGCCCTCTTGAGTCAATTGCCTAGAGGGACGTATCCTTCTCTAGAACAACTGATCAAGGCGTTCTGAACTAGACTCCCTCTATCGAAAGGGGTTCTCAATCGATACAAAGCAGTGAATCAACCCTCGACTAAAGCAATCGATCCACTACTATCAATCTATGGTGCTCTATTGACCTAATCAGGTATTCCCTCTCATAGGACCAAAGCAGAATCAATAATCTCGACTAAAGCAGAATTGAATCATGAAAACATGCATAGATTGAATATGAACTCAAGATTATCAAGTCAGAGTACTCATAAAATCATCCAATCAAACAAACATATCTAGGGTTCCTCAAAACCTAAGTGAAGGGAAGTTACTCCATAGAGAAGAGAGAGACTGCAGTAAGAATCTTCAGATGATCAGTCTTCAAGTCCGGGCTTGTTCCTCAAGCTTCCAAGGCGAAGAAATCCTCCTTCTCTACTCCAAGAATGCCCTCAAATCGCCCTCTCTCTCTTTGGTTCGTCCCTTGGGTGTTTGGGATCCAAAAACCCAGCTCTCCCTCTTCTTTGGTTCGGAATTTGGCTTAAAACCAGGAAATCCCGACTCGCGCGGCCAGGGTGCACGGCCGTGCACATCACCATTCTGGCCGTGCACCTCAAAACGCGGCGTATCAATTAGTTGAACCTCAGCCAACTCGCACGGCCAGAATTGTATGTTGCACGGCCGTGCGGATTTCACTTGTGCCCGTGCGTGCCCACGCACAATCCCGCACGGCCAAACTGGTCACTTGCACGGCCGTGCGTGGCCACGCTGGTCTGCCCGTGCAGCTTGCTCAGCCTCTGTTTAATGCTTCGTTTCTCCCTCGTCCGGACTCCGAATCAATCGCCGTTTGATCCCAGACGCTCGTAGTCTCGTCCTCTTTCGTTTCATAACAAGCTTGCATGATTCTTTGTCCATAAAGTGAGGTAGAAATCCATTCTTCTTCAGGTCATGCCCGAGTTTCTTCTCTCGAATCGTCAATTGATCTCTGATTGACTTGAAACTTGCGCCTATGCTTCACTTTATGTGCTAGGACCTGAAATGGGACAAAGGAACACAACCTAGCATAAAATAGGCCAAAGATGCAATAATTCAAGCTCAAACAATCAAGAAACAAAGGGGAAAACATGTGCAAATACCGAGTCATCAAATCCCCCCACACTTAACTGTTTGCTTGTCCCCAAGCAAACCTAACTCAAACCAATGCAACTCTCCAGACCTCTATAGCAACAAACAACCCAGATCGTAGGTAGAGGACTTCCTAGATCATTTAGCAGCTTACGAGGTCAACCGACGCACAAGTCATCTCATAACTTCTTCGGCGAGTCGGCATCATGGCAAATAGTGAACAGAGGACAAATGAATTGTGGATGAGGAGATTCTCAAAAACAACAGATCATGGACTCACATTTTTCAAGGTGCTCTATTTTCTGCTTCTTGAAGATGGTTGAGACCCCTTTTTTTTTGTTTTGCTTGTTTTCTGATATTTTTCTTTTCTTTTCTTTTTCAAGGGTCCCAACCTGCTCTTACCGGCCATGCCAGGAGCGGATGTCTCGAGCCTCGTGCGGGGGAAAGACATGTAAGGGGGCTGGAGGTAGTAGGTGGAAATTGGGAACGAATTCCCGTCTCCCCTTACACACTTTCGCCCTATTCGCACGGGAGACGTTTATTTTGAAGCACATTTTCGAGCACCTGTTATTTTCAAAACATGATACAAGAGTCCATGACAGGTAGAGAATCCACAACACCACACAATTCAAGGGTCCTAAGATCACTAATTCACTCAATCAACCAACTCAATATGAAGAAGAAATGAGACTTCGTAAATGCATCAACATCCTCCATAGTGCTACACTACCTCCCTAGGTTGCATATTACTGTAAAGACTGTCAATTCAAAGCATACTGAGCAGGCAATTGCATGGAACACGTACTTGGAGCCCTCAAATTTAAAAATTTGGATAGTGGACTAGGCTCCAAGCACACAAACAACCAAACATTCACCCGCATACATAATCGAACACCCCCCCACACTTAAGCACGACATTGTCCTCAATGGAGGAAAGATAAGGAGGGTTGAACGAAGTTACCAGATCAAGGGTGAATGATGATGTACGGGTCAGGCAGTGCAGTCCAGGAAGAGAGAGTAATCAGAACACAAACACCACACAAAATCTCACAAAGGTTGAGTTATTGACTCTAAAATCAAATAACAAAACTGACTCAACCGAGGAGAAATAGAGAAAGAAATGCAAACCGACTGGTTGGGTTGCCTCCCAACAAGCGCTTCTTTCACGTCGTGAGCCGGACGATGGCTCCTAAGTTTCGGTCCATGCTAGAACCTCCTTGAAGTTGAGGTTCTCGTCGATGAGGTGGAGTCTCAAGTCACGAGCATGTGATGTGGCAGGTGATGAAGGCTCATGTACTTGATGCAGATGAAGTCTCCACTCTCGAGACCTCTTCTTCTCTTCTCTCGTCTCATTGCCCCAAACCAGATATGACAGTATCGATTGGCCACCATCGCGTCCACCAAGAGGGACTGATGTCGATGTGGCCTTGGTCTGGCAAAGAGACACTGCAAATGGGTCCTTGCTAAGCAGTTCCTCGAAGTTTGGTGGAGATATCACATGTAACTCATGGCCGGTGCAAGCCTCTTCCACCTCAACTTCGTCCTCAGCCTGGACACCAATCGCCTCTTCAACCTCCCTTCCTTCTTCATGTGGTATCACCCCTGGGAAATGATCAAGAACTCCTCCAGCTTCACTTTCGTCATCCTCCACAACTTCTTTCTGCACCCTTTCTTGCTCTTCTTCTTCTAGCACGGATTGGAGAGCAAGTTGCCAAGCAATTTCTTTCATGAGATCTTCTTGCATCTCCTCACTCATGCCCGCCTCTTCAAAGCTCAGTTTGGGGTGTGGGAAGGTGTGGTCGGCTACGACATGACAGGCCTGATCATGATCATCACGGGAGCTCTCCGTGACAACTTCAGTGTGTTCCACAATGCCCTTGTAGCCTTCTTCTTCCTCCTCCTCTTCTTGTATGGTAGCAGAAGGGTGATCTGGAGCAGGTTGCGCCCAAGATCGCTCAAGATCACCGACGCTCTTCTTAAAGCTCAGGAGGATCTCATCTGTTTCACGATAGGCCTGGACACACTGATCCATCCTGGAGCATATTCTCTCACAGTCTCGAGCATACTGCTCCATGAGTAACTCCAGTGCCGATGGCCCTTCTGGTTGTGGGAGAAATTCTTCTTGATAATGAGGTTGTTCTTGATATGCCCAGGGGTCCGGTTGTTCTCCGTAGTAAGGGGGTTGGTACTGGAACCCGAATCCATAGTCTTCTCCGCCTTGATTGCTCCAGGGAGTCTCGGGGTAATACCACCCAGATGGTGGTGGATACCCCCAATGATTGGAGAAGCCATTAGGATCCATGATTCAGATCTGCACCAACAAAAACAAAAACACCCAAGTGAAAAGCAAGGGTGGAAAAGAAAAGAAAAGAAAAACGCTAAAGTAACAAACTTCTGCCTTTCCTAATACTCTAGAAAGTCCCCGGCAACGGCGCCAAAAACTTGACTCGCTACGACACAACTCCTAACAATGGCCAAGTGTAACCAATGGAAGGGACTGCAGTATAGTGGCTCAAGTGATAAATATCGAATCCACGGGTCTCTAGAGTTACTATTACTCAGCTTCAGTTTATTATTTAGCAAATCAGATTAAGATGAAAGAACTAAAACTACTCTAGCAAACTACAGTTAAGTTAATCTAATTACAGGTTGGGAACTCACTTAGGTATGATTCCCCCTAGCCACTAGCCAGATTAATGATTGATGATCTCTAACCTGTTTCACTTTCATTCACAATGCGGAGAATCCTTGACTAGACCTTGAGTCTCGACTAAAGGAACAAGGCCCTCTTGAGTCAATTGCCTAGAGGGACGTATCCTTCTCTAGAACAACTGATCAAGGCGTTCTGAACTAGACTCCCTCTATCGAAAGGGGTTCTCAATCGATACAAAGCAGTGAATCAACCCTCGACTAAAGCAATCGATCCACTACTATCAATCTATGGTGCTCTATTGACCTAATCAGGTATTCCCTCTCATAGGACCAAAGCAGAATCAATAATCTCGACTAAAGCAGAATTGAATCATGAAAACATGCATAGATTGAATATGAACTCAAGATTATCAAGTCAGAGTACTCATAAAATCATCCAATCAAACAAACATAGCTAGGGTTCCTCAAAACCTAAGTGAAGGGAAGTTACTCCATAGAGAAGAGAGAGACTGCAGTAAGAATCTTCAGATGATCAGTCTTCAAGTCCGGGCTTGTTCCTCAAGCTTCCAAGGCGAAGAAATCCTCCTTCTCTACTCCAAGAATGCCCTCAAATCGCCCTCTCTCTCTTTGGTTCGTCCCTTGGGTGTTTGGGATCCAAAAACCCAGCTCTCCCTCTTCTTTGGTTCGGAATTTGGCTTAAAACCAGGAAATCCCGACTCGCGCGGCCAGGGTGCACGGCCGTGCACATCACCATTCTGGCCGTGCACCTCAAAACGCGGCGTATCAATTAGTTGAACCTCAGCCAACTCGCACGGCCAGAATTGTATGTTGCACGGCCGTGCGGATTTCACTTGTGCCCGTGCGTGCCCACGCACAATCCCGCACGGCCAAACTGGTCACTTGCACGGCCGTGCGTGGCCACGCTGGTCTGCCCGTGCAGCTTGCTCAGCCTCTGTTTAATGCTTCGTTTCTCCCTCGTCCGGACTCCGAATCAATCGCCGTTTGATCCCAGACGCTCGTAGTCTCGTCCTCTTTCGTTTCATAACAAGCTTGCATGATTCTTTGTCCATAAAGTGAGGTAGAAATCCATTCTTCTTCAGGTCATGCCCGAGTTTCTTCTCTCGAATCGTCAATTGATCTCTGATTGACTTGAAACTTGCGCCTATGCTTCACTTTATGTGCTAGGACCTGAAATGGGACAAAGGAACACAACCTAGCATAAAATAGGCCAAAGATGCAATAATTCAAGCCTCAAACAATCAAGAAACAAAGGGGAAAACATGTGCAAATACCGAGTCATCAAATCCCCCCACACTTAACTGTTTGCTTGTCCCCAAGCAAACCTAACTCAAACCAATGCAACTCTCCAGACCTCTATAGCAACAAACAACCCAGATCGTAGGTAGAGGACTTCCTAGATCATTTAGCAGCTTACGAGGTCAACCGACGCACAAGTCATCTCATAACTTCTTCGGCGAGTCGGCATCATGGCAAATAGTGAACAGAGGACAAATGAATTGTGGATGAGGAGATTCTCAAAAACAACAGATCATGGACTCACATTTTTCAAGGTGCTCTATTTTCTGCTTCTTGAAGATGGTTGAGACCCCTTTTTTTTTGTTTTGCTTGTTTTCTGATATTTTTCTTTTCTTTTCTTTTTCAAGGGTCCCAACCTGCTCTTACCGGCCATGCCAGGAGCGGATGTCTCGAGCCTCGTGCGGGGGAAAGCCATTGGAGCTCGGGAATAAAGCTTGGAGATGGAGATTGAAGATCTAGATAAGATTTATGCAGTCTCTCTCTTCTCTATGGAGTAACTTCCCTTCACTACCCTAGTTCCATGTGTTAGGATCTTTCTTGTATGAAGTTTTGGATGCTATATTGTGTGGTTATAATCGATTGAGGCATGATTTATTAAGTCAATTGAATCCTGATCAAATTTTCTTGATTTTTGCTTTAACCAATGATACATACTTTATCTGATTAGGTTAAGAGAGCTTCCTTGATTGATAGTAGTGAATTGGTTGTGCGAGAGTTAGTCAATTCACTGCTTTCTACTAGAATTCATTCCATGTAGTGGAGATCTGTGTGAATCTCCTTAGCTGTCTATTCCGGTGAAGGCTAGTCACCTGTTGGGTATTCTGTCTAAGAGGGCATGGTCAGCTTAAGAGATTCCAAGCTAATTTAGGATCTTTCGCAGTTTAATCCACAGTAAAACAACCAAAAGGAATTACAACTTGGACCTAATTGAGGAGCTAGGGGGAATCATATTCCCAACTTGTAATGAGTTGAGTAGTTAGTAGAGTAGTTTAGTAAATCAATCCTTAATCTAGTTTGCTAGATAATGAAGTGAAGCTGAGTAATAGTAACTCTAGAGACCCATGGATTCGATATTTATTACTTGTGCCACTATAATGCAGTCCCTTTCATTGGTTACACTTGGCCATTGTTAGGTGTTGTGTCCTAGCATGTCAACGGTTCACGGCTAGAGGCTCCGGGTCATGATCTTAGTGATCGTGAACTCACAGCTTTCACCGTGATATGCTGCTTCCTTTATCCTTTGACTCAATTTTTCGGCTTTTGTTCCAACTTTCGACTCTGGGGTTGGTTTGCACCTGCCATAGTACGAAACACACTAAAACGAGGTAAAACCCGACGTAAAACCAAACCTCCCATAGTATAAATGCCCAAAACGAATAAGGAAAGTGGGGTAAAACGGTGTACAATTGAGGCCGAATCACTCCCCCACACTTAGACGTTAGCTTGTCCCCAAGGAAACCATTTCCAGTGATATCTCAATCTAACAAAATAACTTGGGAAAAAATCAAAAGGCACAAAGTGGTGAATCTCAATGGCATTGGGCATCAACACATGAACCGTCGCATGCAATAGCGGCATTCACTACAAACGACATTTGAAAGTATCAAGATTGTGCAAGTGAAAAGTTCTCACCCTGTTCACAAATCAATGTAAGTCCCGACAAAACCACTCACCAACCACAACTAAACGTGCATAGAGTTCAAGTCCAAGGCACAAACGACGGGGCAACATAGGTCCTCACCAGGGTAAGATATGAAAATGCAAAACAAGAATGAATCACTCACTCTCGACTAGTGGGGTAGGACCGTTTTGGTGCAAAAGATGTGCACAATCATCAACACTTAGCTCTATCGTCTACTCCACCATGGCGACAACCTCTAAATGGTAGAGTTCACGGGATGGTTGTCATCATTAGCTTGTCCGGAGGTCTTAGACACTGGTTCAAATGACTAACTATTGTCTTGGACATGGGGAAATGCCTTTTGGGTGGTGGAAATCATAGCATGAGGTTCTACATCTTCAACCTAAAACCAAAGGTTCCATGGTTTCGACTAGAACCTTTACTACAATCAACGGCCACTAGCATCGGCCAAAAAACCACAATTTCCTTCTTCCAAGCCACTATCAATCATGAACTACAATAAAGCATACTTTTCGGCCTATTCTTACTATTCACTTTCCACACTTAGTAGTGAAGGAGTCCAACAGTGGTGTAGGTGTTTCAATGGATTGAGTGTCAATAAAACCTTTCTAGAGCATACACTAAGACTTTTGTGGCAACTCTCAACTTTTATTTACCCCATTTTATTACCTCTTTTATGCTTCTTTTTCTTTCTACTTCTTTTTTTTTCCTTCTTTTTTCAAGAGGGGTACTAGAGAGTAAAACACATGTCACTTATCATTCAACGAACAATGCTATCTATTAAGAACTTTCCTCCCACACTTCCTTTTCATTCCTAGCAAGAACCCTGCAAAATCCTCCTATTTAGAACATCAAAGGAGCTCAAGAGCGAGAACTCCAAGACACAAGGATGAATCACACATTGACACAAAGAAAGGATGAGGGTCGTTCTATCAATCACCATTAAGCTCAACAAGCGCGAAGCTCCTAACACTAGAATGACCAAATGTCACACGACTCAAAGGGGTTGACTAAGGGATAAAATGTTTCGGGATAATCAACTTTTGGGCGTGGACTAATCCTATGCATCCATCATAACCACCAGTGACAACGGTGAATGTTACACACCATGGCGAGAGGGATCTATCACTAATGAAAAAGACGATAAGCACAAATCTCACATGGTTACCTAGCCACCCAATCATCTATTCCCATTTCACGAACTTCTATGAAAGGCAATTGTGATCAAAGAGTAATCAAGTCAAGACATCCATTCATTTAAGCACACATGAGAACTAAACTTTTTCACAAACCTAATGCAACTCTCAGTCATCATAATAGGATGCACTCGATCACATGCAACAATTCAAGGTCAATACCAAATAAACACGAGATTCAACCCCTAACCGACCATTTTGATCATGCATTGGTTGGAGCCCTAAATTTTTTTCAAATTTGGGCATACATCAAGGCTCCAAAATTCAATAACACACACAAGCCTAATAATAAACTACCCCCCCCCCCCCCCCCACTTAAGATAGACATTGCCATCAATGGCGTAAAATAGGGGGTAGAACAATGTTACAGCATGGCTTGGTGATTGAAAGTTGGACAATTTCCCAGGGTAGGAGATTTGAGCTTCAAAGGGAAGACAACACAAACAAACGCACATTCCCGCTCAAGGCGAGGTTATTACACCTAACAAAGTTTCACAATACAGTAAAAGTACTAGTTCACACGACACAGAAATTAAAATAAAGAAAAAGAATAGAGTTTAGAGTTTCAAGTGGAGAAGTGGGGTGAAAGAAGTCGACTCTGCCACATGTCTCACTCGTCGGCTATCTCTGTCGATTGGAGATCACTCCACCTTCTCATCCGATAGGACACCCTGCTTGCGGGCAATCCGCTCTATGAGGTCGGCGGATCGGTCGAGCAGGGCGGTGACTCCTCACAAACTGTTCTTCGAGACAATCTACTCGGTCCCTCCCCTGACATTTGGCGAAGGTGGTAGCAACCACGGCTCCCAAATGGAGTGGATCTGCTTGGCGGTTAAGGGAATGGAGGGCTATCAACCTTCTGTTCATGATCATATGCCCCGACAATAGGCTGGGATGATGGACTTCATCAGAATTGTGTGAAGGATCCTCCTTGGAATCCAGAACTTCACTCCATTGGTGTTGGAGCCCTTGAAGTTGTCATTCTGGTGCTCGGGGCGGCAGATGGCCTGGAAAGCAGCCTGGTAGTGAAATCGGCAGTGTACTACCTCTCGGTCATTGTCATTTGTGTGGGGTTGAGCCTCATGGCCTGAGCGAAGCCGTCGTAAGTCAGCACCCGCGTCTGACCTTACGGCATGAACTCCACATAGGGACGACTCTAGTTACTCCCAGGAATGACGTGGGAGTAGGTGGAGTAGAACTCAACGTAGAGCTTGTGGTAGATGAGCTCGTCCACCGCCAGAAGATAACGCCAATGGGGTTAACTAAGGACCCCTGACATCACTGCCCGACACCTGAACATGTTGAACATGTCCAGGTAAAGCACCCAATGAGGTCCAACCTCGCTATATCTCCACTAGCAAAATTTGGCCCCGAACCTCTCGTGGTTCATCAAGTAGTGGACATACTCGTGATCTGCGTCAACCAACCTGGAAAGCATTCAAAACACTGCCCGACACCTGAACATGTTGAACATGTCCAGGTAAAGCACCCAATGAGGTCCAGCCTCGCTATATCTCCACTAGCAAAATTTGGCCCCGAACCTCTCGTGGTTCATCAAGTAGTGGACATACTCGTGATCTGCGTCAACCAACCTGGAAAGCATTCAAAACACTGCCCGACACTTGAACATGTTGAACATGTCCAAGTAAAGCACCCAATGAGGTCCAGCCTCGCTATATCTCCACTAGCAAAATTTGGCCCCGAACCTCTCGTGGTTCATCAAGTAGTGGACATATTCGTGATCTGCGTCAACCAACCTGGAAAGCGTTCAAAACACGCACCATACGTGGAAATAGCTTTTAATCTCACATCAAATGGGAGAAAAAGGTTTTTCCCACACTTAGGTTTCTACTACAGTCCTATGCCTTTGAAGGCTTTTCACAAGAATGGATTTTAGACAATTAAGCTCAAGTGCACACAAAGCTCATCGAGGAATGGTTATAGGTGATTCATGGATCATCAAAACACAATATCAAACCCAACCATGCATCGATGGCTACCATTCATCAATAAAAAATTAAGGATTCACATTCATTCACATTTTTGCTCTTGGTGCGCAAATCTCACACTTAACCACAAATCGTACCAAAATCATGCCCACCAAATCTCAATTAAGCTCATGCCTCATGCAATCCTCATGCAACATTCGTTCAACATTAATCGACTAATCCCTCGCCCCAATTTCTACATTCAAGCATCAAATCACAAAATCACCTCACTTCACACCCTAATTTGATTCTCCAAAAATTGACAATGAAAAGGTTGAAAACAAACCTGGAGATTCAAGTAGGATCAAGGGGGAAGTGAGGAGAGGGCGAGAGAGCCGAAAAATGCACGAAAAAACTAGCCAGAGGGAGTAGCCGAAGCCTCGTCAAAAGCTCCCCGGAGCCTCGCTGGAAATCGCCTCACCGGAAAAAAAAGATGAGCCAAACCTCCCCAAAACTTTGGCGAAGGTTCTCCTTGGCAAGGTATGACTGGGTCTACGGTTGGTTTTTGATTTCGGTGGCTAGAAGTGGCCGAAATGGACAAAAACAGCGGAAGTCGCGGTTTTCTTGCAAAGGGCGGTCGTGAAGTGAAAATGATGGGTTCACGCCCCTTTTATAGGCAGACCCCGCAGTTCACGTACGGAGGATCCAGTTCACGGTTGCTAAGACCGTGAACATAACTCCCAGCCTATGAACTCAGGTAAAACGACGAGTTTTGAAAACAGGTGGGATCTCCCACGTTCACGGAAGGAGGAGCCATTTCACGGTCGTTAAGAGCGTGAACTGAAAGCAGAAATCATGAACTGAGTGAAAACAGGGCATTTCCAAAATATTTTGACTCGATCTACTCAATTGATCATAAGGCCACCGAGAGTGGATCCGCCACCGTCTCGGGGCGAGGCTTGTCGCCTCCCGCATTAAGCTCCATAGGGTGGCCTTCTTGGCCCGACATTTTTGCCTTACTCTTATCTTTCGGTCGGGAGTAAGCTCGGTTAAGCTTTTCCCTCCACGCTCTCTTCTTCTTTCCTGCGGGATTATTACCCGCCTTGGTTTCCTACACCTCATCATTAAATGGAAAACAACCACTAGTGGGGCTTTCCTTAAATGGCTTACACCACTTGCAATCTCAATTTTCAAGCCCACTACCTTAGCATCATCCAGTTTGCCCTTAATTCAAACTGAAAAGGTAATTCTCTCTTCAACTCTTACTAGTACTTCTTCCACAATACCCCTAGGACTAAATAACTGAACGATCGGCCAATGTGACACTAAGCATAGTAGCCTTTAGATCCCCTAGATTCAACTTCCTAAAAATCTTGTAAGGAATCACATTTATACTTGTCCCTAAGTCCGCCAAAGAGTTTTCTATGTGATGAGTTCCAATGCTTAGAGGGATAGTAAAGCTACCTGGGCCTGGTTGCTTTTGAGGCAATTTGTTTTGGTTGATCATCGAGAAACCATCTCCCAAAGTGACGGACGAGAGGTATTCAAGTTTGTGCTTCTTCGTGAGTAGCCCCTTTAGGTACTTTGCGTACGTCGACATACAAGTCATTGCCTCCAAGAAGGGCATGGTAAGGTTGAGGTTCTTGAGCATATCCATAAGCTTGCCACACTCCATCCAATTTATTCTTACGAACCCTCTTTGAAAAAGGAAGAGCAGGCTCATGCTAGGCCACCCTTGATGGATTTGGAGGTGTCTTCCTAGCCTCTCCTTCTTCTCCTTCCGAGCCTTTTTGATCGTTGGCCTTTGGAGGCGTCCTTTTCCCTTCGGCTACTTCCTTGGAAAATACCTCCGGGGTCACCTTCCCGCTCTTCCAAAGAATAGCGTTGCACCCGACATTTTGATTCTTAGGGTTGGCTATCCTTTGAGAGGGGAAGGCTCCTCTTGGTCTTAGTGAGGATATCGGCGAGGTTGCCGATTTGAGTCTCTAAGTTTTGGAGACCCGCTTGGTGACTCCTTAGTCCCGCCTCAACTTGAGGTAAACTTAGTAATTGCCACATCCAAGAATTTCTCAATCTTTTGAAACTTCTGAGAACTCGTGCTAACAAAGGTGGTGACTAGATCTTCAAGCTTTGCAAACTTGTCGGGTTGTTGTTGTTGAAACTCTTGTCCACATTGCGCTTGGTATGGTTGTTGGAAGTTCAAGCCTCGAAATTGCAGCCTTTATTGAATGAAATGAGGTCGTGGTTGATAATTTCCCGCTGGCCCTTTGAAACCGGGGCGTCTTGGGTTGGTAGGAGAGGACCAAGAGAAGTTGGGATGATTTCATCACCCCTAGTTGTAAGTGTTTCTATAGGGGTTGTTCCCCCTAGCATTGGCAATGAAACTCACTTTCTCCTCGGGGGTGCTTGATTCCTTCATCAATTCGAACTCTGAAATCTCAGGGTTGGTACTTGAACACCAATCAAACGATATCACAGACCTTTTCCCATGCTTCTTGTCCTCTAGAGGTGTATCGATCAACTGATCAATCTTAGCTTCAAGCGGGGGGCTCGCTCCTACACTTTGCACTCGCCTTTCGGTGTTCCTCTTGCCACTTCTTGTCAAACTTCAAAGCATCCTTGGGAACAACGTTAATCTTCAAACTACCCGCAAGCTCGATGAACTTTTAAACATGCTCCCTTGGGGACTCATTGCTAAGCCCATGGAACAAAGCATTGTTTTGGATCACGGTGACAAGGGCGGTCTGATCTCAAAATTGTTGGCGGCCACGGGCGGATGTCAAAGGGCGGGTTGAATATCCGCTGCCCGTGGGGCCATATAGTAGCTTGTGGTCCTCAGTGGCTCCTCCGCAGCTGCTTCAGCTTGAGCATTTTGATCAGCCGCCATATCCACTTCTCTTCTTTCCTCAACTTCAACTTCCACTTCGGGTCCAACTTGCAGTTAACCCCTCTCTTATATCCTTCTTCTTGCTTCCGCTAGCACCCTCTCACGAGCTAAGAGTCGGAGAGTGTGTTTGAGATTCTCGTCTAGTGGAGCCAAAGGTGTCGGATTACTCAGGGTCATACACCTTCCTGAACACACTTAAAAAGAACTACAACTCGTCTAACACAAGCAAGATTCACAAACATAAGCAAAAAATAAAAGCTAGAATAACACCAAACAACCTTTTCGAAATAATGGATCGAATGCTCCCCGGCAACGGCACTCGTCCCATGACTCGTCCCGAATACCACAATAATTTCCCGCCTAAAGTCCAAGTATAAACCTTAGTCGGGTGCAGTATATGATAAGTATGTTTAAATATCAACCCGGGTCGTTCCGTCTACCCAACATCAGTCATTTGAATCATTATCTAGCAACAAAGTTTTGGTTTAAAAGTTTACTAATTAAGGTAAACTAAGGTAATTGGTTTTGAAAACTCTTTTGTGGAAGGATCACTCGGGTGTCGCTTCCCCCTAACTACTACCTTGGTATGTGAATTGGGACTATTGCTTCGGGCAAGTTAACCGCGAACCGCAGAGGGATGCAAATATGGTCGGAGACCACAATCTCAATTGCTAAACCGAGGTAAACATTATAGGCCGTGTCACTCTACCCTTTCGGTTTAGGCAATTGGTAGTTGACTTAATCCCTCACTCAACTCTAAGGTCGGACGTGTTAATCGCGATTAACCAATTTGCTTAATTCAACATTAAGGGTTGCCCTAAATTAACCTAGTTAGGTGGCTTAAAAAGCTGAAGGAAAACCAACTCGATTGAGTCTCCCTTGGAAGGGAGATTTTCCTCTATAAGCTAGGTTAAGGTGGCTAATTAGATTGCTAGCACCAACATGCACAAACCTAAGGATGCTAAGCACAATTATGCACAATCCTTAGGTTGCTAAGCACCAAAATGCACAAACCTAAGGATGTTAAGCACAAAACATGCACAACCCTTAGGTTGCTAAGCACAAGCATGCACCATCAACATGAATAATACCTCAATCATTGAATTAAACAATAACCAATGACAATCATTCAATTCACATAAAAAAACTACATGGTAGAGTTAGGGTTTCACAACACCCAAGTGAAAGGAAATATACTCCATGCTAGAAATGGGAAAAACACAAGGAGAAGAGGTAGGAACCATCTTGGAGGATGCTCCCAATCGTCTTGGTCCTTGTGTTGAACTTTCCTTGGAGGAAATCTTCCCAAAATCCACCTTGAAGCAAAACCCTAGCCTTCTTCTCCTTTGGTTCGTGTTTACTCTCTAGAAATCTGAAGAAGGCTTTTCACACAAATGGGCTCTCTCCTCTCTCCTCCTTTTAGCTCTTCTTTTAAACCTGAGACGAGCTCAGTTCACGGTCGTGAACCATAAAATGCATCCGTGAACTCCAGGTGTGCGCCAAAACGCACCGCTGCATTCACTCCCATTCACGGTCAACAACCTCCGTTCACGGTCATTGTGACCGTGAACACACCTTGAGTCAGTAACTTCTGGAAATGCCTTGGACACCTTGCGTTTCACGGTCAACAGCTTTTCTTCACGGTGATGCAAGACCGTGAACTTCCTGGGAAACCGTGAACTGGCCATTTTTCACCTCTTCTCCCGGTTTTCGATCCTTTTCGTCCAACTTTCGACTCTGATGCTGGTTTCACCTGTTAAATCCTGAAACATGCTAAAATACGAGAAACCTAACGTAAAACCAACCTTTTAGGAGTAATATGGGGGTAAAACATGTATAATTAGGCGAGAATCACTCCCCCACACCTTCTCTTCAACCAAAGGCCACTAGCATCGACCAAAAACCTTATCTCTCGTTTCCAAACTATCACCCATCGTGAACTACATTGAAGCACTATTCCTCGATCTACTCTTGCTATCATCTTTCGATTTGGTAGTGAAGGAGTTCTAAAACAATGTTGGGGTCTCAATGGCTTGAGTGCCAAGAAACCCCTCCTAGAGCATACACTTTGGTTTTTCGTGGCACTGTCTACTTTATTTACCCCATTTTATTACCTCTTTTCATTTCTCTTTTCTTTTCTTTCTTTTTCATTTTCTTTTTGAGGGGTACTAGAGAGTAAAAACACTTGCCACCTATACATTTAACAACCAATGCTGTCTTTTTGAAGAACTCACTCCAACACTACACTTCATTTTCCATTCCTAGCAAGAACCGCACACAATCCTCCTATGTAGAACCTCAATGGAACTCAAAAGCGAGAGCTCCAGGACACAAGGACGACTCATGTTTAGACACGAAGAAAGGATTGGTGGGGGTCGTTCTATTAAAACCATTAAGCTCTCAAGCAAGAAGCTCCTAAATTGAGAACGACCCTCGAAGTCACAATTGCAAACATGGTTTAGAGCCCTCAATTTTTTTTTAATTTGGGCATATATCAAGGCTCTAAGCATCATCACACTCACACAAGCATAATAGTAAACTACCCCCCCCCCCCCCACACTTATGATTGACATTGCCCTCAATGGCGTAAGAAAGGGGTAGAATGATGTTACCGCTTGGGCTTGGTGAGTGAAAGTTGGATTCAAATCCGGAGTAGGAAATTTTGAGCTTCAAGGAGAGATAAAAAAACACACATACACAAACACAATACGACTCGCTCGAGGTGAGGTTATTACATAACACAACACATAGTAGTAGCAGTAGTTCAAACTTGCTAACCTCCGTTGGGTTGCCTCCAAACAATCGCTTCTTTAACGTCTTAAGCTAGACGGAGACTCTGGGTCATGCATCTTGCAGGAAAACCACCTTCTTGTGCGACATTAACTCTCCTCCAAGGTAACACTTCAGGATGTGTCCATTCACTTTGAAAGTTCCTTCCTCCGGGTGGGAGATATCAACCACCCCGTATGTGAACCTAGTCTCCCGGCTGAAAATCCTTCCCTCCTTTAAGACGAGCATCATGCAAGTGCTTCGTCCTCTCCTTATAAATCTTGGTGTTCTCATAGGCTTGGAGACGCCACTCCTCAAGTTCAAGCACCTACAACTTCCTTTCATTTCCACACAAACTAGGGTCCATATTCAAAAGCTTTGTGGCCCAGAAAGCCTTATGCTATAGCTCTACGGGCAAGTGGCACGCTTTGCCATACACCAAATGGTAAGGCGATACGCATATTGGGGTTTCTAGGCCATGCGGTACGCCCATAGAGCATCATCGAGCTTTGCGGACCAATCCTTGCGGGATTGATCCACGGTCTTTTCTAGAATCCGTTTTAGCTCTCTATTTGATAGCTCGACTTGTCCACTAGTTTTGGGGTGATAGGCCATGGACACCCGGTGGGTGACACCCTAGCGATTAAGGAGCTTTTCGATTTTCCCTTTAAAATGGGTTCCTCGGTAACTAACGATGGCCCTCGGGTCCCGAATCGTGAAAACAGCTTTTTCAGAAATCCACAGACTCGTCTTGCATCATTGGTGGGGAGATCTTGAGCCTCAACCCACCTCGAGACGTAGTCTACATACACAAGGATGTATTTGTTACCTAAAGACGAGGGTAAAGGTCCCATAAAATCGATGCCCCAAACATCAAAGATCTCACAAGTGATAGAAATCGTTTGGGCCATCTCATTTCGGTTAGAAGCATTACCTGTCCTTTGGCATTTGTCGCAATGACTCACAAATTTGTAGGCATCCCGGAAAAGGCTCGGCCAGTAGAATCCCGACTGGAGCACCTTTCTTGCAGTTCGGTTGCCTCCGTGGTGGCCTCCAGCTGGCCCCGTTTGATAGTGGTTCAGAATACCCTCCATTTCCTCCTCTGGTATACACCTTCGAATGACTCTGTCGGTCCCAATTCAAAAAAGGTGAGGATCATCCCAAAAGTAGGCACGGAGGTCGGAGAAGAACGTTTTGCTCTCATGTGTAGTCATCCCCTTGTGTAGTTGCCTTCCAACTAGATAATTGGTGAAGTCGGCAAACCATGGGGTGATACTCTCTACAGCGGCGAGGGAGAGTAAGCGTTCATCAGGGAAAGTGTCATTTATCTCTCTCGGAGGAGTGCTACCTCCCAGTCCTTCGCGCCGCGAGAGGTGGTCAGCAGCAAGGTTTTCAGCCCCCTTTTTGTCCTTGATCTCCACATTGAACTCTTGAAGTAGCAGGATCCATCGAATCAGTCGGGGCTTGGCATCCGCTTTGCTCATCAAGAAGCGGATGGCAGAGTGGTCCGTGTATACAACAACCTTGGAAAGCACCAGATAAGACCTGAATTTTTCGAAAGCGAAGATTACTGCCAACAACCCTTTCTTCGTGGTTGTGTAGTTCTCCTGAGAATAATTCAGTGTCTTTGAGGCGTAGCAAATAGGTTGAAAATATGTACCCCGCCTTTGACCCAAAACTGCTCCCACTGCATAGTCACTAGCATCACACATGAGCTCGAAGGGAAGGTCCCAATCCGGTGAGACCATTATGGGGGCATTCGTAATCTTCTCTTTAAGGATGTTGAAATCTTCAAAACATTCCTTTGTGAAAAGGAATGGGGCGTCCTTCTCCAAAAGCTTGGTGAAGGGCAATGGAATCTTCAAGAAGTTTTCGATGAAACGTCGGTAAAACCCCGCATGCCCAAAGAAAATCCTTATGCCTTTGACTGTGGTTGGAGGAGGGAGCTTGCTTATTGTCTCAACTTTGGCTCGATCCAACTCAATCCCACGCTTGGAGATTTTGTGACCAAACACAATGCCCTCCCGGACCATAAAATTTGACTTCTCCCAACTCAAAGCTAGATTGGTTTCTTCACATCGCTCAAAGACATTGTTGGCCAGACAATGAGAGAATGAATCTCCGAACACGGAGAAGTCGTCCATGAATACTTCCATTATCTCCCCAACTAGCTTATCAAAGATGGCTACCATGCATATCTGGAATGTCGTTGGGGCATTGCACAATCCAAACGAGATGCGTCGGTAAGCAAAGGTCCCGAAGGGACATGTGATTGTTCTCTTGGCTTAATCTTCTGGGGCAATTGGAATCTGGAAGTACCCCGACATCCCATCTAGGAAGTAGTAGTAATCATGTCCAGCGAGTCTCTCCAAGATTTGATCGATGAAAGGTAAGGGAAGTGTTCCTTTCGAATGGCTTCGTTCAATCTTCGATAGTCAATGCACACCCTCCACCCCGTCACCGTTCTTGTTGGTATAAGCTCTTCCTTTTCATTGGCTACCACCGTCATTCCTCCCTTCTTAGGGACCAACTGAGTTGGGCTTACCCACTATCTACCCGAGATAGGGTAGATAATCCCTACATCCAGTAGCTTGATCACTTATGCTTTCACCACTTCTTCCATATTAGGATTCACTCGCCTCTGCGGTTGCCGAACCGGTTTGGCTCCCTCTTCCAGATGGATTTTGTGTGAACAAAAGTTTGGCCCAATTCCCCGAATAATTGTGATCTTCCATGCTATTTCCCTCTCGTGACGCCTTAAGACCCCAATCAGTTCAGCCTTCTGCTCTGGTGTAAGATTGTCGTTGATGATGACTGGAAGCTTTCCATCATCCCTCAAAAAGGCGTACTCGAGGTGAGGAGGCAGCAGTTCCAATTCCAACTCGGGGGCTCCTCCAGAGAGGTAGGGATTTTTGGCATCGAGGGTAAGGCCTCCACTTCTTGATCTTGCGGGGGTTGGTCCACTTTCTCCGGGGAGTCCCGGGCGTCTGTTCCTACCAAACAACACTCCTCAAAAGGATCAGAGGTAAGGGCACCCGCGGACGCAAGTGCCTCCATGAAGTCGAAAAACTCTTCACATTAATCAAAATCATCATGGAAACGAGACAACTTCATGCTATCATCAATAGAGAATGTGACCTACAGACCTATCTCCCAACTGAATGTGCATCCTAGCGGCTCTAAGTTCTCCTAGTCCTAGCTTTTGAAACAATTTGTAGGGCATGACATTAATGCTAGTTCCTAGGTCCTCCAAGGACTTTCCTATGCACACATCACCAATAAAGCAAGGGATAGTGAATCTCCCTGGATCTTTGCGTTTTGGGAGCAAGTGGTTCTGCTCGAGGGCGGAGCATTCCTCATTCAAGCTCACAGTAGCTACCCCTTCAAGCTTCTTCTTGTTGGCGAGAAGGTCTTTCCAGTATTTTGCATACTTGGGCACAATGCAGTCAAAATCGAGAGTTTAAGTAAAATCGAAAATTGAGGTAGTATCCGAATTGTAGATTAAAATCGTAAAATTTTAAGGTTCATATTAAAATACACACTTAAAACACCAGATAGTAATAAAAATGCATATCCTGAATAAAAATCAACCAAATAAAACCTAATTATTTTCCAAGATAAGCTTGTTTGCTAAATAAACACGATTAAATCCATATATTTATTCTTGTACATAATATAAACACACAAATAAGCAACTTAAAACCTCATAGAAATCCCTTAATTAATAGTTAAGAGTAGAAAATCACCTAAGATCGTTAGGATCAACATTAACATCACTTACACATCATCTTCATCATCCTCACCCTCACTCTCATCCTTGTCTATTTTCTTGAGGACTAATATCATCATTGTTAGGATAACTTAAAGTACTTTCAGCATTAACCATATTTACTTGATCACCATCATATGGCAAAGATAATTCATTGATTGATGCATTCCCTTCTTAATTGAGAAAAGGTCAGGGTTAGTGGTGCTGAAGGATTAGGAGATAAGAAAAGCTTGCAATGGAATGGAGATTTGGATTATTGTGAGGGTGATGGGAACAAAATACAAGCTAATTAGGAGGGTGGAAGATATCGTTGATGGAAGTAGTTGGGCGTCGACGTGCGAAAGAGGAAGATACGAGGAAGAGAATGAAAATAAATTGAGGGTTGTATATCGGGTTAGGGTTGTGTTGTTCATTATGTTGGGTCGAGGGAAGTAAACTTGACTCGATTCATGGGCAGACCCCTACTTAACCGAACTAATTTTGCTCCAATTAATATGAACCTTGAAATCGTACAAAATCATAGAAATCATAGATTTTAAGGATTTCAAAGTTTTAAATCGGGATTTTATGGTATTTTAAGGTTCAAATATTTCACAATAAAATCAGGATCGAAACCCATAGGTAAGATCTTAAAATCGTAAGATTTTAGGATTAAAATTGGGATTTTGACTACATTGCTTGGGCATTTGCGTGACAGCCTCCAGGAAGGGAATGTTTAAATGCAACTGGTTCATGAACTCCATAAAGTGGGAGAACTCCACTGCCATGCGTTCATTGCAGAGTCATGATGGAAAAGGGAGAATTGGGGTCGCTTTTCCCTTTTCTTGCTCCGGTTGATGGGTCGGAGTGACATCATCTTCTTGAGAGGCCGGATGAGGAGTCATGGAGTTGGGGTTGCCTTCTCCTTCACTGGTGGCTTCCGGCTGCGAGGGGAGATTATCGCCCCCTTGTGGCTCCTTTGTTGCGAGCTATTTCTTCTTTGGGGGAAGCTCTTTGGCCTCTCTTCCACTTCGAAGAGTAACCACCCCTACGTCAACTTCGTCGGCTGACTTCCAAGACCGAGCCGCTTGCGAGATAACCCCTATGCTTGTGCCCAGGTTGATCAAGTGGGTTTCCTGACTCTCCAACCCCGCCTCGATGGCCGAGAACTTCTCTGTTTCCTCTCCAATGAATCTGTTGATTCTTTCAAACTTCCTCGAGCTAGAGACGACAAGGTCATCATCACCTCCTCAAGGCGGGTCATCCGGTGATACTCTACTTCCTCGTAGTCCCAACTTGCACCCCACCCCATAGGTGTTGCTACCCCGCTTACTTGCCCCTTATATTCGAGCATTACCCCGATCAACTGATCTAACTTCGCTTCAAGTGGGGCCATAAAGCCTCCCATCGATAGTCGAAGCTTCCTCTTCTCATTGGCTCCGCTAGTTCTCTCTCTCGTGCTAGGAGTTGGAGAGTTCGGTTTATGTCCTGGCCAAGTGGTAGCAAAGGTGTCGGGTTACTCCGTTTCATGCACCACCTACACACAATCAGAAAACACACCAAGTCTAGCACAAGCAAATCACACACACTTGCAAAAATTGGAAATTAAAAGCTAGATTAACAACCAACAACTTTTTCAAGATAACAGACCGTTGTCCCCGGCAACGCCGCCAAAAACTTGACTCATCTCGAATACCACAATAATTTCCCGCCTAAGGTCCAAGTATAAACCTTAGTCGGGTGCACTATAGGATAAGTATGTTTAAATATCAACCCGGACCGTTCCGTCTACCCCTACTTCATTCATTTGAATCATTATCTAGCAACAAAGTTTTGGTTTAAAAGTTTGCTAATTAAAGTAAAATAAGGCAAAGGTAATTGGTTTTGAAAACTCTTTTGTGGAAGGATCACTCGGGTGTCACTTCCCCCTAACTACTACCATGGTAAGTGAATTGGAACGATTGCTTCGGGCAAGGTAACTGCGAACCGCAGAGGGATGCATATATGGTCGGAGACCACAATCTCAATTGCTAAACTGAGGTAAGCATTATAGGCCGTGTCACTCTACCCTCTCGGTTTAAGAAATCGGTAGTTGACTTACTCCCTCACTCAACTCTAGGGTCGGACGGCGTAATTGCGATTAACCAAATTGCTTAATTCAACATTGAGGGTTGCCCTAAATTAACCTAGTTAGGTGGCTTAAAAAGCTGAAGGAAAACCAAATCGATTGAGTCGCCCTTGGAAGGAGGATTCTCCTCTCTAAGCTAGGTTAAGGTGGCTAATTAGATTGCTAGCACCAACATGCACAAACCTAAGGATGCTAAGCACAATTATGCACAATCCTTAGGTTGCTAAGCACCAAAATGCACAAACCTAAGGATGCTAAGCACAAAACATGCACAACCCTTAGGTTGCTAAGCACAAGCATGCACAATCATCATGAATAATACCTCAATCATTGAATTAAACAATATCCAATGACAATCATTCAATTCACATAAAAGAAACTACATGGTAGAGTTAGGGTTTCACACCCAAGTGAAAGGAAATCTACTCCATGCTAGAAATGGGGAAAACACAAGGAGAAGAGGTAGAAACCATCTTGGAGGATTCTCCCAATCTTCTTGGTCCTTGTGTTGAACTTTCCTTGGAGGAAATCTTCCCAAAATCCACATTGAAGCAAAACCCTAGCCTTCTTCTCCTTTGGTTCGTGTTTCTCTCTAGAAATCTGAAGAAGGCTTTTCATACAAATGGGCTCTCCCCTCTCTCCTCCTTTCATCTCTTCTTTTAAACCTGAGACGATCTGAGTTCGCATCCGTGAACTGCAGGCGTGCGCCAAAACGCACCGCTTCGTTCACTCGCGTTCACGGTCAACAGCCCCCGTTTGCGGTCTTAGTGACCGTGAACACACCTTGCTTCAGTAACTTATGAAAATTCTCTGGACGCCTTGCATTGCACGGTCAACAGCTCTTCTTCCCGGTCATGCAAGACCGTGTACTTCCTGGGTAAACCGTGAACTGGCTATTTTTCAATTCTTCTCCCGGTTTTCGATCCTTTTCGTCCAACTTTGACTCTGAGGCTGGTTTCACCTGTTAAATCCTTAAACATGCTAAAACACGAGAAACCTAGCGGAAAACCAACCTTTTAGGAGCGAATTTGCCACAAACATCTAAGTAAAACGGGGGGTAAAACATGTACAATTAGGCCCGAATCATCCCGAATATCACAATAAACTCCAAATTAAGGCCCAATTATAAACCTCAATCGGGTGCAATATATGGAAAGTATGTTTAAATATCGACCCGTGCCAGTCCATGTACACCTACTTCAATTGTTTGAAACATTATCTAGTGGTTGGTTGGTCGATTGAAAACTATGGTGTACTGTTAAAACGAAGGCAAAAGTAATTGGTTTTCACACTTAAATGAGAAGTATTCACCCAGGTGTAGCTCCCCTTAACGCGCTACCAGGACTTGTTGAAATGACTTAAAATGTATGGTGGAGGTGACTGAAAAATGCTTTGGACGCCTGGCGGTTCACGGCTAGAGGCTCCAATTCATGGACTTGTGACCGTGAACTCACAGCTTCCACCGTGATCTGCTGCTTCCTCCATCCTTTGACTTGATTTTTTTCCTTTTCGTCCAACTTTCGGCTCCGGGGTTGGTTCCACCTGCCATAGTTAGAAACACACAAAAACGAGACAAAACCCGACGTAAAACCAAACCTCCCGGAGTACAAATGCCAAAAATGACTAAGGAAAGCGAGGTAAAAAGGTGTACAATTGAGCCCGAATCACTCCCCTACACTTAGACGTTTACTTGATCCCAAGCAAACCATTTCCAACCTAGGTGACATCTCAACCTAACAAAATAACTTGGGGAGAAATCAAAAGGCACAAAGTGGTGAATCTCAATGGCTATTGGGCATCAACACATGAACCGTCGCGAGCAATACATGCATCCACCACAAACGACATTTGAATGCATCAAGAATGTGCAAATGAAAATTTCTCACCCTGTTCAGAAATCAATGCAAGTCTCAACAAGACCACTCACCAACCCCAACTAATCGTGCATGGAGCGAGAAAGTGATGAACCAAAGAAGAGAAGAAGCTAGGGTTTCATCTTCTAGCAAGGTTTTGGGAATTCCTTCTCCAAAGGAGGATCTCTTCAACACAAGGAGCAAGGCTAGCATCTCCATGATGATTTTCCTTCTTCCCCCATGTGTTTTCCCTTCACCTAGCATGGAGTAATCCCTTCTTTCACTTGGGTGTTTGTAAACCATAACTACAATTATGTGAACTTTTGTATGGATTGAATGATTTGTGTGAGGTTGTGTTTTAATACAATGTTATGAGGTATTTTCACAAAGATTGATTGTGTTTGTGCATTTCAATGTCTTATGCAATTTTAACCTAGGTAGAGGGAAATCCCCTTTTTGAAGGGGCTTGTAAAAGTTGGATTTCCTTGGGCAATCTTTGTCTCCTACTTAGATTAAACTAGGGAAAACCTCTTAATTGGTAATAGCACCTAGGGTTGGTTGTAATTTGGTCGTCCGAACTCCAATTCGAGGGTAAAGTCTATGTAACCCTTAGTCGATAGGCCAAGTGAGCTACCTTGGTATCTTGATTCGGAATCCCTTGGCCTATTGACCTAGAGAGTGGCTGACTCGCTATGACACAACTCCTAACAAAGGCCAAGTGTAACCAATGAAAGGGACTGCAGTATCGTGGCTCAAGTAATAAATATCGAATCCACGGGTCTCTAGAGTTACTATTACTCAGCTTCAGTTCATTATCTAGCAAACCAGATTAAGGATTGATTAACTAAACTACTCTACTAACTAAACTAAGTAAAACTACTAATTACAGTTTGGGAACTCACTTAGGTATGATTCCCCCTAGCCACTAGCCAGATTAATGATTGAAGATCTCTAACCTGTTTCAATTTCATTCACAATGCGGAGAATCCTTGACTAGACCTTGGTCTCGACTAAAGGAACAAGGCTCTCTTTAGTCAATTGTCTAGAGGGACGTATCCTTCTCTAGAACAACCGATCAAGGCGTTCTGAACTAGACTCCCTCTATCGAAAGAAGTTCTCACTCGATACAAAGCAGTGAATCAACCCTCGACTAAAGCAATCGATCCACTACTATCAATCTATGGTGCTCTATTGACCTAATTAGGTATTCGCTCTCATAGGATCAAAGCAGAATCAATAATCTCGACTAAAGCATAATTGAATCATGAAAACGTGCATAGATTGAATATGAACTCAAGATTATCAAGTAAGAGTACTCATACAATCATCCAATCAAATAAACATAGCTAAGGTTCCTCAAAACCTAAGTGAAGGGAAGTTACTCCATAGAGAAGAGAGAGACTGCAGTAAGAATCTTCAGATGATCAGTCTTCAAGTCCGGGCTTGTTCCTCGAGCTTCCAAGGCGAAGAAATCCTCCAGTTCCACTCCAAGAATGCCCTCAAATCGCCCTCTCTCTCTTTGGTTCGTCCCTTGGGTGTTTGGGATCCAAAAACCCAGCTCTCCCTCTCCTTTGGCTCGAATTTGGGTTAAAACCCAGAAATTCCCGACCACACGGGCAGGCCACATGGCCGTGTGGCTTTCTCAGCTGCCCGTGTGAGTTGAGCAAAACGCGGCGTTTCGATAAGTGGACTTCAGCCATCCTACACGGCCACAACCACACAGGCGTGTGGATTTCCAGGCTGCCCGTGTGTGTTCCCTGGAATTTCCACACGGCCACGTGGGTCCCCTTACACGGCTGTGTGGGTTTTAGGCATGCCTGTTTGACTTCCTCAGCTTCTCGCCAAACGTCTGATCTTCGTCCAATCGACCCCGAACTCGTTCCTAAATCTTCATTCACGTACTAGGACCTGAAATATCACAAACAAGAACAACCTAGCGTGAAATCGGCCTAAAACACGAGAATTAACATCTCAAACGGCTCAAGAATATGGGTAAAAATATGTGCAATTAACGGTCTATCAGTGGCGTTTGTCCACTAGTTGCACTTCCCTACGGTTTACAACCGCAATTCCACACATTTTCATTCGATCCGACAAGGCATAATTGATAGCTAGAGGGAGTAACACCCGGTTGAAGCCTTCTCAATTAGTGTCCAATCCATTTACTTTTCCAAACGTTTTAGTTGTAGATCGTAGTTTTCACCAAAAACACCAATTGCTAGATAATGTTTCAAACAATGAAAGTAGGGGTACATGGTCCGGCCCGGGTTGATATTTAAACATATTTGCCCTATATTACACCCGGTTAATATTTATACTTGGGCATTAGTCGGGATTTTTATTGTGACATTCGTGACGAGTCAAACTTGAAATCACTAGATGGAGGAAAAAAGAGCATACAACTTTTTAATATAGTTTCACCATTTGCAAACTAAATTCACTATGTTTTATCAGGGTTTTTGGAATCAACGAATCCGTGAGTTTGATACACAATGAATAGGGTTTCTTTTCTACACATGATACAAGATTACAAAGTACAAGAGTCTTCTCTCACAACTAGGTACACAAAGGAAAACATATTCAACAGAATTTATATCAATAATAATGAGAACCAAACAAGAACAAATCTATAGCTGCTTTTGCTTCATGATCATGACGATCTTTCAAAACCCCCACCAACCTGCATGTGTAGCCATTCCGCTTGTGGTCCTTGCACGTATTCCCTTGTTGCTTGTTGTCCAAACATCATCCCAGGAGCATCAAATGGATGAGTGCAGAGCTACAGAAACAGAATAGGCGAGAAATATCAGAGAACAAATTACCAACAAGAGTTTGTAGTCTCTGTTGAGGATCATGGGAATCAAATTCCAAGTTCTTGTCGCATGACTAGAAGCAGAAGCACACACTAAACATAGCCATAGTAAGTTTTTGGATTGTTTGATCATTACCTAAATCTCAAACACCAGATCTGACATTCAGGGGAAAGCGTAATAGCATATATGCAGTATTTCGTACATATTTATAGAACTTATCATGGGAGACCAAATCGAGCAACGAGGCAAGATAAAGGCTTTACATCAAAGACAAGACAAGATTATAAGAAAATGCAACACTTGGTGTGGGCTTCATCTAGAATAAATTCCGCCATTTCAATTGAGGAACCCTAACCCCTTAGAGCTGTAAGACCACAGACGGTAACTAAGATCTAATGCAAACATCTAAAGCTACATAGACGTACTACAAAGGGACGGAGGACACTAAATCTTGGTGTCCTGTTTACTAATCTTGCCCTGGACTGCAAGCCTTCAACAGGGCGGGAATGGTTCAGTCTGGTCCAATATCGGACCAAATCAACATAGAATGGGATCGAATGTCAAGGAAATTGAAAACCAGAGTCGGAGTAAGAGAGCATTTGATCAGATTCGGTCCTATCCTGTTCCCATTTGGTCAGCCTTTATCTTTGTTTCTTAGAAAATCAATGGAATCCAAACCAGAAAAAGGCTACGAATTTGATAATTGAATTATACTTGGTTCAGCTCGGTTTGATTCAAATGTCAATGAGTACAGAAATCATAGTTCACCCACAAGTGTATTCTCAACTCTACACATCAGAAGATCATAAAGAACCACAATTTCCAGAAGTAAATATTGAAATTGTTTAATCAAATGATGTAATGGCATTTTGTAAAAGTAGACTCACATCTTTAAGATGAAAACCCTCCATGGCTGGGTTCATGCCCATCCTCACATTCACAGTTTCAAGCTTCATTGACAGGAACTACGAAATCAAATCCACAAAGAGACCATGTTTCAGCTTGAACAGAGAGTTATGAAGATAAATTTAAGCTAATATTTGCAGTAGTCTGGGAGGCAGAATCAAGTAATAATACCTCAACCTGCCGTTGTAATGATTGAATATAATTTATGATCTCATCAAGTACCAGCGCCTTGCCAATTACCTGATAGAACAATTAAGTAGATTGTTGCCTAAGAAACGGGTTCAAGAAGTTCAGAAAAGAGTGGAAGTGTCACAGAAACAAAACAACAAGCTCGATAACATTTCTAGATGGACTAAAAATTCTCTAGGTGTTGAAATGAACTCATTCCATATCGTTGTTAGGACTACTAAAACTGAAGCCCCAGTCAAGTACCTTGTTACAACCAGGCACCAAATCCTGAAGTATCTTCATCCTCTCACTTATCTTTTCTCGCCTCGCCTGTCAGAACAAAGATACTGTAAGAAAACTGTTTTAACCGTGACTGAAGCTCCTCAAATTTGAGCAAACCAAGAGAGTTCAGAGCAAGCGCATTACTCTTTCAGCAAGACTGTGGCTATCAGTGGCTTGGCCCCTTCTTGCTCTCACATGAATAAAATCTTGCTTAGGCGGCTCAGAGGGCTTGCTTTGATCAGCTGCCGTGTTATCGGCAGTAGAATTTGGCTCAGCTCTTGAATTACCAGTTTCACTTCTGCACCTCGATGGCTTCATCCGTTTAATCTTGGAATCATCCTGGAAGAAGAAGTAGCACAGAGATAAGTCATCTGGTAGGTTGATTCAAAAAGAACCAAAGTCGTGTGGCCAAAATCCATTGCAGCTTCAAGGCCAAAACCACAATCATGGGCAAGTCGGTTGAAGACAAACAAGTCATTGCTGTAATGCTGTTCCTCGTTCCATCTTGATTCCACATACAGCCAATAATTTTTCAAATCATTACATCACTTTTGATGAAAAGGGCATAATATGAACAACTCTTTCAACATCAAATTTGCTGGAGATGACTAAGGGAAACTCGAATTCCAAATCTTTTTAAACTTCCCACAAAAAAAAAAAAAAGGATCCGCCCAAGAAATATCAGCAGGGGAATTGGGTAAATTGTGAAAGAGATAAAGAAGAGAGAGGGCGAGATTGGGAGGTGAATTCAGCAGCAGAACAGACCAATTCATTGCCACTGCTTGTTGTGGAAACTATCTTAGAAGACTCATCCTCGAAGCTGAAATCCCTCCGCTTCCTGGCATTTCCGGCGGCGCCACTATGGTCCGTCACCGTGGATTCCTCAGCAGACCCATCTCGCTGTCCAATGCCAAACCCAATTGCAGCGGCCGAGGGTAAACTGCCCACACGGAGGCCCAACCCACCATCACCGGCTTCCACATTGATCCCCTGAAATGGCCAAATCTCCCCCAAGCTGTAGGAGGAAGGGTTGGCAGCGGAGAATGACGACTCGTTTATAAGCGGAGGATCCATAGTACCATTCCGGCGGGTTTCGTTAGTTAACTGAATTCGGGTAGCCGGGTGGGTAGAGCTGAGGGGATCCCAACGGTGGGAGAATTTGCAGAGGAAAGAAAGGGAAGCACGAAAAGGAAAAAGATAGGAAACTTGTGCAGCTATTTGCTTGTTTTGGGTTGAAGAAAGACGGAGACTGAGGAAGAGAGAGAGTGGGCAATGGGCAGTGAAGTGGAAGCTTTGATGGGTTATTTAACAAGTTCTGATTTAACTGAGGGCAGAGGGAGGCAAAGAGACGAGGTGGGCTGGTGGTCGCAGAGACGCAGACGGCAGAATTGCAGTAGTAGCAGACTGCTCCTCTTTTTCCACCCTTTTATTATTCTTGAGAAACGGTGAAGTTGGTGCGCTCTGCGCTGACTGTGGCGCAAGTTATTCCCTGATTACATTAGCGATTAGTCTACTGTGTCTGCCGTCTACCACGGGGCATGAAATCGTACCGACGGTTCAACCACAAAATACAACTTTTGGAGGCTAAATCAGTAGGCAGTCTTTAACGGTACTGACGGTTAAACTACGATCAAAACAACGGTTTTGTCATAAAATATCATACCGCTGACTTTTTGGATACGGTCTCCGTTTTACGGTTTCATGGACCATGTTGTCTACACATAATACAATCAGAAGCAAAACTGGGCCGTTCGAGGCCAGTTTGGGTGTGTTGATTAGGTTATTGGTTGATTGGATTTCAGCTTGATCGAATACCTATAGTTACTTCGTCTATAAACGATCGAGTTATTTTGCATCGAGTGACATGTAAGCTAGTTGTTGATCAGTTAAATTATGACTAACTGATTTATAAGTTAAGCGAGTTATGAGTTGTTATTTTCAAAATTAATCGAGCATGAATAATTTTTTTTACTATAAAGTAGAATTATTTTTGATAGTTTTGGATAGGGTTTTGACGAGGCTGGCTTCTTAGTGCTTTTAACAAATAGGATCAGTTTAAGTTGCGATACTTTTAGATCAAATTCTCGTTCGTCTGAATATATAAAATAGAAGAGAAGTAAACAAAATTGATTACTGGGAGTCTTGTTTAGTAGTTAATCTTTTGCAGTTAAATAAATTCAATAATAATGGGATCACTTCACATGTCTCGTAGACACATTATTATAAGTAATGAATAGCTATTTGTGCCCTTAGTTTTACTATTTGCCGCCCGTAGTTATAAAAAACATGACGATTTTACTCATGCCTCATTTTAAAAATCCTAAACCTAACTACCTCAAGTCCCAACCCTCCCTTCTGCTGCCTTCACCTCCCACCCCTACTGCTCACCGCCGACCGCCGCAGGACCTCCCTCTGTCGAGCTCCGGCGCCGCCGCCGCCCATTCCCTCTGCTGATCTCGGCCGCCAGCGCTCAGGAGAAGTCGTCGCCGCCGAGGTAATTTTTTGTTTTTTTTTTAATTCGTTGTCGCCGCCGTCCGACTGGCCGGAGCGGTCTGGTCTGCCAGCTAGAGAGGCTCAGTGTTACCTTCTTTTGCTGCTTGGGTCTACACTGTTCGTAGATAAGAGTAAGAACCGCGTTTCTGCTGTTGTCAACTTGTTTGTGAAGAGGCCGGATATGCTAGGAGAGTACGTGTGTGTGTGTGTGTGTGTGGGAGGGGGGGGGGGGGGGGGGGGGGGGGAGGAGCACTTGCTTATCTGTACAGGCAGCTTGGTATTGCCTCCTGGGCAGAGGCTAAGGGAGTGGCGGATTGTCTGACTTTACTACAGTGTTGGATTTACGACCACTTTCCTACCTTGAGGCCTAGATGGTTAGAGCCACGAGAGCTGGAGCAGGGGCAGGCAGGAGCATTCAGGTGGCGCGGTATCTCACCCCAGTCGACGAAAAAGAGGGATGCACATATGATGGCTTATTATCGCTAGGCGATTGATACTTTGACCCCTCAGTCAGTTTGTTGGACTCCGTATGGTCATAGTCCTCATCTGACGGTGAGACGTACCTTGTATCAGGGTCTGCTCAAATTTGCAGAGATAGTAGAGCCATATGATCCCACTAGGTGGCTCCGACAGTTAGGCTACGTGCAGAGTGTACCGTAACCCCCGGAGTGTCCGCTTGTTGTGCGTAGACCTGCTTCCACGCTTGGATACTCTCTTAGCTACCAGTCTGTTTATGATTCGTGATGGAACAACTTGGGGGCGCATAGTGTGCATCTGGACCTTAATTAAACTAATTGTGCTTCAATTGACTCTACAAAATTAAACTAAATGCCATAATTTAATTAACTCTATAAAATAATGATAATTTGACGATAAGAAAATTATTTAAATATAAATTATTAAACTTCTTTAACTCTACGAATTAAATCTAAACACAATAAAATAATTAGCGCTACAACAAAACACAATCGCTTAATTAAACTAATTGTGCTTCAATTGACTCTACAAAATTAAACTAAATGCAATAATTTAATTAACTCTAAAAAATAATGATAATTTGACGATAAGAAAATTATTTAGATATAGATTATTAAACTTCTTTAGCTCTAAGAATTAAATCTAAACACAATAAACTAATTAGCACTACAACAAAATACAATCGCTTAATTCAAACTACATACATATTAACTATGTAAAATAAAAATAAAAGCAATAAATTAAATATAAATTATTAGCTTTAGAATTAATAATATGTATCAATTTTTTAGAAAAATAATAATAAACACTGCCGACTATCGCCGTCCACTCGCCGGCAACGGGCGCCGTCCGCTCGCCGGAGGGGTCCGCCGCCGGCGTCGGGCGCCATCCAAAGACGGCGAGCGGACGGGAAAAAAAATACAGGAGGCCAGGCACGGGGGTTTACCTGATTCGCTGGTACGACGATGTGGTACGGCTGCCGTCCAGTGGCCGGCGAATTATGCTGACGAGATTGGTCCGGTGGCCGGCAACTTAGGCTGTCGTCCGGTGGCCGTGAATCTGGGTATGGTGATTGTGGGGGGTTGGTGGTCGGGTGGTGTGTATGTTGTTTAAAAAAAAATTCAGAGAATAGAATATAAAGAAAAATTTGGAGGGCAAAATTGTCTTTTTAGTATAATTTACAGACGGTAAATAGTAATTACCTGGACGGCAAATAGTAACCTCTATAAGTATCCCAAGCTGACAATTAGTTTACAACCCCTTACTCGAATTTCCTTTAACCTTTTGTTTTGCCTGCATAAACCGAAAAGGAAAAGAAGAGTAACATTCTTAAAAAAAAAAAAAAGAGAAACAAAGAAATAAATGAGAAATGCCATCATCAATCCCAAAAATACGAAACACCATCTCACCGAAAAAAAAATGAAATACTTAATTTAAGAACTAATCATCAGTCTTCTTCGTCCTGATGTAAAATGTCACTCGGACTCATTCCGTCCTTTTAACCATTGTTTGGCTATATTGCAATTGCACATATTGAACTATAATTTCTAAGATATTTTTCTACTTTTGTAAATAAAAATTAAAAATCATAAACTCCGATGTTCGCTACTTTTAACCTAGTTTAAGATATATTCATTTTGTCAAGTAAAGAAGATTCAGATTGTTGACACATTATGTGAAGCTAATCATATGACTAAATTTTCTACCCAGCCCAAGATTTGATCTTGCCGTTCAAACTTATTCTTTTGATTGTAATGATACCAAACTTCAGTCTTGCCTCGACAATGCTGTTCTTGGGTCTCTCCAATCTCATTTGATTGATAATACAAATTAGGATGTCATTTTGCACCCTATTTTTTACCAAAACAAAATGAGAAGTGTGAACTAATTGACAACTATCTTCAATGTATTTGATACTATACTATATCTTCCAATTGCACTAGTTAAACCGCGTATTAGTGACCATAAACATGATCTTATTAAAATCACTATTTCGTTATAACTCTTTTTTGGACAAATTAATCTCCCCGATTCAATCTATCATATTACACACATAATCAATTTCACACCAAACCTTGCCAACTGCACCAACAATTAGCTAAAAATTTCATTCGTCACTCATTCACTATGGCCACTTAATTATCTAACCAATGATTAGGGAAGACAGGTACCCGATTTGGCACTTAATCATCAAACAACTAGATTTGGATTGGAAATATTAAAAAGGCTTAATTTTGAGACGAAACTTCAGTCAAAGCACTACGCATAAGCTAGCATTATACTATTCTATTCTCCCAATTTCTTGGATTCATAATGTCAACACACAAAGCAAAAAGCACCATTAGGTGCTAATCATGTCAAACCTTAAAAATCTTTGTATAGGTTTTGAACTTTGAACTAAAAACCATTCAAATAATGGGATGTGAATTTAAGTACAAATAGTAGCTAGTAGTTGTCAGAGGCTAGCTGTCGACTGGAAACTAATCCCACTTTGCCTAAGCTCTCTTTCTTCCTATATTCATTAAATTGCTGCTTTGAAAATGGACTGTAAATTGAACAGATATGTGCTCAAAACAATGAATTATAACAACACTGCGGAAAGTCAAGTAATTGCCGGCTTGGCAATTTGCCTAACATGCCCAGAAACGAACACTAATCCAAGGAAAGTGCAATTAATCACCGGAAAGCCTCTTTTGTGGGTTTCCTAATTGAGATGGGAAATGGAAACAAAATTCATGTGGTAAGGTTTGGTGAATGTAACAGTTCCATGTCTCTCTCTCTCTCTCTCTCTCTCTCTCTCTCTCTCTCCTCTTTTGGTTAGAGCTGAGAGGGACTGTCTCCTTACTCTTTGGAGGAGATGGATGAAGGCAAAAGTGGAGATGAGATTTTATACTTTGGGCTTCGGAAACGTGTTCAATATCACGGTTTTCGGAACTACTATCTTAAATCTTTACATGGGTGGGCAACAATTATGCTTACAGTAGTTCGAATTGTATCATATCAAATATAATTTTAATTTGGTTTCAATCCTGAAAAATTATCGTAAATATGAAGAAAAAGTATATCGAAATTGAATTTGAACCAGATCGTATCAAATAAAATGAATCAAACATGCTTTTGATTCGGCTATGATCCTCAATTTCTCTTTGATTTTGATCCGATCTTATCTCAATTCGACTCGGTTCTAGACCAAATCTACCAATGCCTACCCATGGACCAATGTGTGATTTGACAAGTTCCCCCTTCCTATCTTTCTTCACAGTCGAAATATCATCCTTTTGGCCTTCCTCCTTAGCAATGTATCTTGTTTATCATCATCTCTTTATGACCTTGCGCACATGATCGTATAACGAATTTGTGTATTCGCCTTCCAAGTTTTCAAAAAAGCAAACCCTATTCTGTTTCTTCTTCTTATTTTAATGTTGATTCCATTTATTGCTAGAGATGACTGAAGTACGAGTATAACCTAAGAAAGGGAAAATAACATCAATGATTTGGAATTATGCAATGAATAGGATTTAGTTGAAATAAATGCTTGGTTGAGTCATTTTTGTAAATGAGTAGTCCTATAAAATGAGCTGTGTGTTGTAATTGCAAGAATCATCGTATAACAAAAACATATTTTCCCTTCTCTTTGCTTATGCTTCTCTTCTACCTCTATTATGTCTTTCTTCTTCTCAATCATCCTTTCTCTTCTCCATCTTCTTCGGTATTGCTTCTCTTCTGTTGACTTCTAGCAACTTAGGCGCTCTACCAAACACCATTTTCAAAGTTTTGTCGAGAATTCATTGATACACAAAAGATGGGACATTACAAATTGGTATCAGAGTCTTTTCTCGGAAACCATGGCAAAGACAATGCGTTAGGACAACAATGAAGGACGATTTCACCTATTCATATATTGAATGGCAGAGATGCATCAAGCTGGACACGAGCTTGTTATAACTAAGGCAGAGGAACTGCTTAATAGATGTAATCTTGCTTCAATTATCATCCCACAACTTGCTTGATAAAATTTTAAGCTGGTTGTTCACCATCTGTTGCAGGATTCTCCACTCTTCATCAAAGATCGTTAGGTGGTGTGAATTTCATCACCTCCTTTGTCGGCAGACTGCTGTGATGCCCTACCCTTTTCCTGGAAACTACGGCGACGAGCCTACTTCTTTCATCACTAGAAGAAGGGTTTGATGTCATATGTCATTAGGCTGCACCTTCTTGAGTTACCTTGACATAACCAAAGCATCAAGTTGCATATTTCAAGATTCGACACATCCTTTACAATTAAGCTCAACTATCCATATTCCTCCATCGCCAGCGAAAATGGTGTGACCCTATGCGGTTTATTAAGATTGATTGCACAACATCAATTAACTAACCCATCTTGAGTCAAGTATAACTCAAGACAGTGTTTCTAATATAGTGGTCAACCAAGATTGTATTTCACGGATTTTGTTACCCTAGGCTGGGCGTTGAGTTCGGAACCTAACATCTTGGTCATGATCCATGATTTCATATTCGTTAAATATATCGCGGGGTCGGACAACTAGGACTGTGATTCGACTATCGAAAGTCCGTGGTCCTTCCTTGGTGGCTACTCCTAAAGTTCGCGCCCTAGGCTTCACACTTCACGACCGCGATCTCGGTCTTGGAGGCTGCAATCTTCGTGCTCTGCTTCACTCCCTCTCTTTATGGCCATGATGCTTGCTCTTGGTTGCAATCTCTCATTTTTGTCAATAATCCTATACTTATGACCCCCTTTTTGCACCTAAGACGTCCATATCATCTAGAACAACTTTAATATGACAATATTCTCTTCGAGGAATGAAATAGGGATGTAACAGAGATATATCAACCATTAAGACCACGAAATAACTCTAAATATGAAGGCCAAATAACACCATTTTGGATGTTATCAACTCCCCCACACTTAGGTGTTTGCTTGTCCCCAAGCAAACCTACTCAAACTAGTACAACTTGATAAACAATCAACATGGTATGAGCTATAGTTCTTTGTTGCACTAGTTAGAATAGTTGGGGTGGAGTGAAAAATTACTCCCATCTCACTATGAAAACACAAACTCCGATATGAGGATCAAGTCGACTAAATGGGTCAAGATATTCAACGTGTGCGCTGGGGGACTCAAAAACAATAAAATCAATGAACTATTTGAAGGTTCTATTTATTCTTTCTTTTCAAGGTAGTACTAAATTTTTTTATTCTCCTTTTTAAACATTGCCGCACTTGGCACCAAACATTTTCAATTTTGCAAACATGCATCTCTCCCTCGTGAACAAGAGCGAAATTACATTGCTTTCCCTTTCACTGCTCGATCTGGGGAACATGATGTTCATTCATTGCTCGAGCGCCACTTCCCAGCCTGCACTCCTCGTCTGAACGATAGACCGGTTGCCACACATGTCGGGTACAAACAATAACCAAGGTCTCATGACTCGCTTAGGGGCACTCTAACTCCTCTCCATATGAGTCCGTGAGAGGAGAGCTGTTTGGGGGATGGAAGGTAGTAAAAGATGATTGAGACACGATAAAGCTATCTGAACCCCAAAAACATCCTTAAATTGCACTCCAGACCAAGAGAAAAGGCCTTCGACGGCTCAACTCAAACACTATGCCGGGTCGCCTCTCATGTGAGAACCTCAATTTTCAAACGATTTTTTTTTCAAAGTTGAGCACATTTGGAAAACATTTTTTAGTCCAAAATAGGTAGAGAGTCCCGCAGACATTTCTTTATCTAAGTAGAGAACATTATCAATTATTCAACTCACCAAAGAGGAAGATAGGAGTAAAACCCCTCATACACCGACAACTCTAGTAAATGCAAACTACTCCCTGTAAATCACACCACATAGACTATTTAACAATTCTAAGCACATTGACGAGGTGGAGGCTAGAGACAAGATGTTTGGAACCCTCAAATTTGAAAAAAATTGGGTATATCATTAAGGTTCCAAACACAAATTCTAAGCCATTCAACGCCACAAAACAAAACTAATTGATAACAAACACTCCCATACACAATCATCAACGTCTTACATTCATAATCATAGGGAGGCTACTACAAACTATGGCAAAATCATCATCAATAATTCAAACATGCATACAATCCCCCCCCCCCCCTTACACACACTTAAGAGACACATTGTCCTCAATGTGAGAGAATAAAGGCAGGTTCACGAATCGCTACCGTAAAGTGTTTTGGTGGGTTGGTGTATGTGCACAAGTGTAGGTCTTGGTCTTCCATATTGGTATTGAACAATAAAGCCCATAAGAAAAAGAGGAAATCAATGGTTATGGGCCAGAAAATAACAAAATAAAATAGATATATAGATTTACTACTACTAGATAATTAAAAGTACGAAGTACATAAATAAAAAGCATCAAATAGACATTGTTTAAAGTCAAAAGAAATGAAAGATAAAAAATAAGAGTTGGATGCCTAGAACTTAATGTTGGAAGCAGCATGACAATGAACAAAGAATGATGCAGCTTCAAACCTAAGTTAGTCTCGCATAAATGTACAGCCAGCTCCAGCTAGAAGAAGACACAAATGGAAATAAAAGATTGGTACAACGGTCATCTCGAAAGAAGCAAAAAATATCGATTCACCAACCAAGAATCAATCAAGTAAAATAAAATGAGTAAAGAAGGTTAATGAAGCAATCAATAAACACAGTATAAAAGGAAGAGTCGAGTGGCTAGATTAGGCAGACTTTTCGAGTGGATCAAAATCAGAGTGCTAAGGTGTGTGAGCAAGACTTTGAGTGAAAAGTCAGCACAAGAATCAGGGAGATTTATGGGTATAGGTATTGTGCAATACCAAGGTTCTATTAGCTGGGTAGTTGATATGTTAGTTTCTTCGATTGAGCGGAGAGCTAATTGACTGGGTATTTGTAACTTTGTGAGCTTCAACGAAACATTTGTAGTACAGCATCTGAGATCACACGGCGTGAGTCTCAGACCATGGAACAGTCATTGGGATCCTTATTCTCCCAATAATGGAAACGACATAAAAATTTGTGTGTGGTGTCATCTCTTTTATTCTCTGTGATTTCAGTGTTCTTGCTCGTTCTTGTTTTGCTTTTGGTGTTTAAATTACAAGGACTCTGTCGATCAGTGGAATAAAAAAACTAACATCCAATTCTAGTTAATAAAACATAGCACTGCATTCTTAGTAAGTTAAGTTCCTGCAGACCATTGCGTTGGGCTCACAATTAAAAGGAAAGGAGAACGCTCTTAGGCCAAGTCACAAAGCCCAATTGAATTTGTCCACTCGATCAGCATACACACACCCAAGCTAAGTGTTACATAATCTATTTTCGATCAAAGCTCTATTCAACCTATCTCCATTCACGTGTTCTTGGTAAGAAGAAAGTCGATCAAGTCATTACAGGTGCTGGGTTTTTTATTGGATGAAGAAAAGAAGATAAAAGTCTCGCGCTCAACGCACCAACACTTAATCGTCTTCGTGGTTGGTGTCAAAGTTGTCCTCCTCCTTAACATCAAGATCCTTATCTTCACAGACTAGATCATAACCTTCGGATGGTGGTGATAGAGGAAACTATTTCTCTACTAATTGAGAATCCATCTTTATCTCCTTCATAATCATATGCATGATGCCAACAACATGCCTTCTAGCCTTCCTTTCGCGCTTGAGCAGGAAATGAACCTCCCTTTGAATGTCAAGAAGTTGGGTGTTATGTTCGATATGGTTGGAAAACGGTCTAGTTTGGTTTAATCGACATGATTTTACCCGGTATTTTAGATGATAATCGTGCTAACTCTACAACTGAAAATTGGATTGAATTGAAAACGGTTTCAACCGTGACTAGATTGGATTGAAATCGGTTCAGTCTAGTCTTAACCCAAAAATATAACCCTTTACCCCTAAAATGATGTTGTTTCAAAAAATTAAAATGAAAGAAAAAAAACAAATAAAAATCACACCCTAACCCCTCCTCCCCTCACATTCCCTCTGGATTCTTCCAGACCCTTCTCTGTCCTCCTTGGTCAATTTCCTTTCTCTTTCTTACTTATATGTTTGAAGTCTCACTTTGTCTTCCTCACCTCATCGTTGATTCACCGCCCACCTTCCATCCATCTTCTCAACCTACATCACCGATCGCTGCCTCCCTCTCCTAGGTTCCCGATTCCTCAACTCAACTAGGCAAATAGATGAAAAGATGAGAGTCTTCGTCGTTGCCGCCATAAGATGAGATTTGGAGCAGATAAAGGCGGCGATTGAAGAGTTCCTATGGCGGAGTGGCAATGTTTGGCTCTCGATTGGTCGCTTACGGGAGTCACTACGACATGCACATCCCACTGATTGGTCGTCGGCAGCACAAGAGAAGTCAGATCGAGAGGATGGACGATGGAGGGACGCGGTTGGTTAGTTATTATGGCGGAGTGGCTCTCAGATGGCCACCGATGGGAGTCACGGGATGCGATGGAGGGAGGCAATTGACCGGCGGGAGCAGCTTAGATTCATTTCTTCTTGTAGTTCTAGGTGGGGCTTCTGAGGCAATATGCCCTTGAACGACCTTTCAGAAATTAGGCACCTCGAGCGTTGAAAATAGGAAGGAAATCAACGATGTTGGCACCAATTTACCTTGAGTTTACGAACATTGGGAAGAAAAAAATAGAATATGTTCCTCGTTCCCTTTTCCAAAGTTTGCAAGATCTCCCCAACAACGCTGTCAAAATTTGACACGTCATGTAGTGTGGACCAAATTTATCTGGTCATAAGGCCACGATCATATTCCCTTACGCCTCTCGCATAACCCTTACTTCGGAAGTGAGGTACGGTTCTATTGAAGAAGATGTCAATTTAGAAGGCTGAGTTCCTCCGATTTTGCAGAACTTAGGAGTTCAAAATGTAAAGTAGGTGTAGAAAAGTAAATCTATGCTACTGGAGAAGCAAGAGAGCATGAAAGGAAGGCGTTACATAGGCTTCATTCCCCTTAGGTCTTCTAATCATGCGATGTCACGATCTAGGTTATGCCTTGCCGTTCTTAAGAGACCTCGCTTACCGCTGACCCAAAGGCAAGTTCTTCCCGAGTTGTATGTATCATGTCATACAACTTTGTGTGCATATTTTTCTTAAATAGCGATGTACATCATCCCAACGTATGCAAGTAAACATGTCAATATGCACGGGTGAACTCGCATAAGCACGTGATTCTATAATCTTGAATCGCGACCTTGATATTTGGCGCATACGAGCTGTCTCATGAGGTTCGATTGAATTTCTTCATTGTGTTGAAGCATTTACCCGAACTTATAGGCGACAAGGTCCTTTATAATTTCTTTATCGAGGCAACACGCCATTTGATCTCATGAGGTTGGATCGAGTAAGACTGCTATTTCTAGTCGCATCATCAATGACTAGGATTTGGAGTCTTGCACTTTAAAGGAGTGCAAGATCGACAAATCATTCATTCGAATGAACAAATAATGAAACAGGGGAAATCAAGCATCACAAATATGAAAATCAAACAATCGTATTAACCAAATCATCGAGTTTACATGGCTAGAACCATACGTGCCTACGCAACTAAGAAGCTTAGTCAACGATGGGGGAGTTGTCCTAGGTGTTCATCATTGAAAACGAAGACTCCGAGCACCACAAGAATCGGCAAACAGAACAAGGAAAATGGGTCCAGTGGTACCGATTTTACCACTGATTCTCCCTCGAATGTGGCATTGCTCTAAGTTAAGAGGGTTGTTCTGTCGGCAGAGTAACGATCCTTCCTTGACTTCTTGTCTCTCCCTCTCCGAACTCTAGCTCGAGAGCCCTATTTATAGTTTTTCCATTAGGCTTTACAAGGAGAGAAAACTGCCCCTACTATGTCATTTGGCCAATAAGACGCCTTCAAACATGTGGCTAGCGAATCATACTGCTTCTGCACAACTTCTTGATGAAGTGGTTGACTCCAGCAAAGCGGGATTGTGGCCATCCTTCCTTCATATAAAATGTCGTCGTTGGTGCCTATTCTCTTTGATGTCTGGTCTTCAAATTCTTGCTCAAACAACTTCGGCTAGATGTCCCTACGGCTTCCAAGTGGCCCACTAGGCTGCTCGACCTTGAAAATGCATAAAACGCTATCCAAAAGCACATCAAAAGTATAAAAGAAATCATAGGGTTGCTAGGATGCACTTGAAGCAATCACAACAATAATCCAATGCATTATGCCGATAATGATAGAAAATGTTAGAACTTTTGGTCACAATACGGGGGTTTAGAATAGGCACTATCACGTGTGATCATGATCCCCAAGTCGACAACCCTGAGGGTTTTGGCCGAAAGCGGACAATATCTTGTAAAAAACAAGATTTGGTATGTTACAAAAAGTTTGTTTGCATATGGGTAAGATTTTTAACAAAAAAAGAAACATTACAATTTTGTTCTTCTTTTTCTACCATTCAACCCCTTCCTCAACCGGCGTTTCCAGACCAGCCGATTCACAGCAGCCCACATACCCTAGTCGTTCTCCTTGTTGACCCTCTCATCGACTGTTTCTCCCTCGTTCCCTTCTCTCTAATGCGCTTTGTATCCCCCACTCACCTTCTAGTGACATAATGATACAATTGGGGAATTTCTTGGTGGTAAAAGTTGTAGTGAGATTGAATTGAATTTTATGTAGGGAGACATGGAGGCTACCGCGATAATGAGATCTGTGAGCGAAAATTGGAATTTGAACTGGCGAGGAAGGAATATGTGTATTCTAACAAGATGTATGATAGAATGGCGGTTTTGATAATTTTGGACAGAATTAGTTGATACTGCAACACAAATTACATCCGGTGGCCAACTTTGGTGGTGATGGTGCAGGATGCAAGAGTGGAGAGAACTAGCTACAACGATGGAGATTGGTGTTGGGTCGAATGAATAGGGAAGATGGAAACGAGAGGTATTGAAGAAACATGAAAGAAGAAAGGGTCATTTTTGAAAGAAGAAAACACCAACCATGTGGGATTTCAAAATTCTACAGTGACAAACTTTTTGGGGTTTTGGAGTTATTATCAAAAGCAGAATTTCGACACAATCCTGTTGAATGTATGATTTTACTGAAATTCAGCATTCTATCTGATTATGCTAAAATCATGCATATGAACCATCCCTCCACTGCATGCAAATAGGAATGGTAATGGGCAGGTCCGGGGTGGGTTTCTTGGTACCCAGACTTGCCCCGTGGCAGGTCAGGTCCAGGTCGGGTAATTCATCACGGGTCGTAGGTCGGGGCAGGTCGACCCAATGGGTAGACAATTTATATGAAAAACATTAGAAATATTCGTTATTTTTATTATAAGACCAAGAAAGCAAACAATATTATGATAAATATAGTTAAATTATTAGAGAAATTGAGGTTTTCACTAATTTACAACTTTATTATAGCTAAATTATGATGTAATAAAAGAAAATTCCTAAGTAATTTGACTTATATTGCATGTAATTTAGGTAAGAACGGGTCGAGAATGGGGCGGGTCAGGGCAGGTCGGGTCGATGAGAGTACCCATGCCCGCCCCAAAATAGATCAAACATGTTGGGTAAAACGGGTCAGGTCGAAATTTTCATCCCTACCTAAAAATGCTTAACCATCTGATTTTGTGGGCTAGGCTAAAAGGAAAAAATTTCAAAAAAAAAAAAATAGTGAGGTCTCCTTGCATTGATTGGTTTCTCAAATTCTTCTTACACTCACCACATCCTACCAGCTATCAAGTTTCATCTCCTTTTGTATAGATTGCTTTGCGGCATGGTTAAACATAGTCACCACAATTTAGAGGTCAGGGCTTCTAGGCCCAAGTTCTGAGAATAGTAAGCTCCGCGCAGAATTATACCCACATTGCATCTGGGGTAGTGTCTTTGTAAATAGTATAATAATTAACTTAATTACCACGCTAGATGTTGATGAAACAAACATAACTCAGTAGTTTGTACTATCAGCTTCCTTCGTCGAAGACCAACCAAGTCCACATTGTTCGTCATATTCGTGTTCTGGTCAGTTTCTGGTTCATATGATATACCAAAGTCTAATGTAGCCCATTTTTATATTTATTTATTTCAAGCGTTACTTATTTCAATTTCAATTTGGTATGTATTCGTTGTAATGTATTGTCTGCAACAAACTAATAAAATTATGTGCAATTTATTTGGGTCTAATTGCACATGTTTTCACCCCGTGTTCTTGAGGTGTTTGAGGCGTTTACATCGTTTAAGGTTCGATGTTACGTGAGATTGTGCATGTTTCCAGCATGTTTCAGGTTCTAGCAGGTAAGATTCCTTAGGAGCGAAAGTTGAAGGAAAGATGGCGAAAGTGAATTTGAAGGGGCAAAAAGGGGGATGATAACTGTTAGAGCAATATTATCACGGTTAGCCGACTGTGAAGATGAGGGCCAGACCGTACTGTTCTAGGTGTCCAAATGAGTTTTTACGCCTCACGGTCCTAAAAGTTATCACGGTCACTAGACCGTGATAATCCTATCCAGGCCTTGAAGGTCATAAATGAAATGATGCTCTTTTGTTCGAGATCACACGCGTGATGTGCGCGTGAGCTGGGTATAAAAGGAGAAGGGAGCTGAAACTTGAGGGGGAGATCCTAATGAGAGATTGTCATCTTCTTCTTCTTATTTTAGAGAGAGAAACAAATGAACCAAGAAAAAAGAAGGGCTAGGGTTTGCTCCAAGCTTGAGGATTGGGGATTTTCATCTTTCAAGGGTGATTTCTACAACAAGGAAGGAAGTCAAACACCACACCATGGTTCTTTCTCTCCTCTTTGTTGTAATCCCTAGTTTAGCTATGAAGTAGTGCTTTTTCACTTGTGTATTGTGAACTCTAGCTTTAGATATGTGATAGATTGTATGGATTGAATGTTATGTTTGTGAGTTGTGTTTAATGCAAGGTTTGAGGTATTTTCATAAAGTTTGAGTTGTGTTCTTAATTTCTCATAACCATGCCAAAGACATAGGTGGAGAGAAGCTCCTTTTACTAGAGGCTTTTGATAAGCTAGATTTCTTGGCCATTTGAGTCACCCACTTAGGGAAATTTAGGGCAAGCCTCAAACTTTGATTTAACACTTTGATTTGGTAGTTGTTTTGATGTCAAGATTAAGTTCCGAGGGAGTAGCTTTTGCAACCTTTAGTTGATTGGTCAAGAAAGCTAGTTCCTCAGCTTAATTTGATATTCCCTGGCCTATCATCCGAGAGAGTGAAGTTTCTTCACTAGTTGCACCCTCCTTACGAGGTATGAACACACTTCTACACATTTGCATTCTATTCAGTCGATCTTGATATATAGCTAGGGGGATCTATAGACAGGTGGAGTTTTCTCATATCGAATCCACAAAAATTTGAATTCTTGCTTGCTTTAAATTGTAGCTCTTAGTTTTCACTAATAACCAATTGCTAGATAACGTTTTAAACGGTTGAAGTAGGAGTACATGGACCGGTTCGAGTTGTCATTTTAAAACGCTTGTCTTATTCTACACCCTACTAGAATTTATACTTGGGATCTAGTCGGGATTTTATTTGGTGTAGTCAGTGAGTCACAATTGCTCGTCATACATAATCCCATTATAAGCACATGATTCATAGATAACATGCACAATCAGATAAACAGAAAATTTATCAATTTATATCAACCAATGCGAACACAAAATGACTTGAAATGAACCTAAATAGAAGGGAAAAATAACACCATTTTGGGTTTTATCAGGGTCAAATTGTATTTAGAATGGTAAGTTTTTATTTTTAAAGTATTATTCATGATGATGATACGCTAGGATGAGTGGTTTTCAATAAAGATAGGGAAGGTTTGAACCCGACCACGATAGGTTAATCAAGGAATATGATTCATAATTGATTCGGCCCTAACTGTACATGTTTTACCCCCGTTTTCCTTAGGCGTTTGTGGAAATTATGCTCCTAAAAGGGTAGTTTCACGCTAGGTTTCTCGTGTTTTAGCATTTAGGATTTAACAGGTAAAACCAGCCCCGGAGTCGAAAGTTGGACGAAAAGGAGCAAAAACCGGGAGAAGAGGTGAAAAACGGCGAGTTCACAATCTTGTATGATCGTGAATAAGAGATGTTTCCCGTGAACGTTGAGGCTTCCAAAGCATTTCTATGGGTTACTAACGCAAGACGAGTTCACGGTCACTAAGACCATGAACTGGAGTTGTTGCCCGTGGAGAAGCGGTGCGTTTCGACACCCATCTTGAGTTCACTGACGCGCTTCAATGTTCACGGCCGTGAACTAAGGTCTTAGACCTTGAACTGCTCAACGCGTCCTTGTAGTAAGACCGTGAACTGAGGTCTAAGACCGTGAAATGCTCAACGCGTCCTTGAACTAAGACCATGAATTGGTCAACGTGTCCTTGAACTCAGCCCTAAGACCTTGAACTGAGCCTGATTTGGGTATAAAAGGAGAGGGGAGTTGAAGGAGAAAAGGGAGCTTCATTTTAGGTTAGGTTTTCATTTTTTGAGAATAAAGAGGATTTTAGTGAGAGGTTGGAGAGCCCATTTGAGAATGAGAAAGCCTTCTTTAGATTTTACAGAGAGAAAGACGAACCAAAGTAGAAAGAGGCTAGGGTTTTTGCTCCAAGAGTGAATATGGGAAGATTCTCCCCAAGAGAAGTTCAACACAAGTGACAAGAAGATTGGAAGCCTCCTTCATGATGGTTTCTACCTCTTCCCCTTGTGTTTCTCCCATTTCTAGCATGGAGTAAATTTCTTTTTCACTTGGGTGTTATGAAACCCTAGCTAGCTACCATGTAGTTTTCTGTTATGTGAATTGAATGATTGTTTATGGGTGTTGTTTAATTCAATGATTGAGGTATTATTCATGTTGATAGTGCATGTTTGTGCTTAGCAACCTAAGGATTGTGCATATGTGTGCTTAGTAATCTAAGGGTTGTGCATGTTTGTGCTTAGCAATCTAAGGGTTGTGCATGTTTATGCTTAGCAATCTAATTAGCCACTTAACCTAGATTAGAGAGAAAAATCTCCCTTCAAAGGGAGACTCAATTGAGTTGATATTCCTAGGGATTTTTAAGTCTTCTGTCTAGGTTAATTTGAGGCAAACTTCAATGTTGGATTAAGCAATTTGGTTAAGCATAATTGAGTCGTCCAACCCTTGGGTTGAGTGAGGGGGTAAGCCAACCATTGATTGCCTAAACCGAGAGGGCTGAGTGACAGCCTATAATGTATTCCTCGGTTTAGCAATCGTGAGTGTGGTCTACGACCATATGTGCATCCCTCAGCGGTTCGCGACCACCTTGCCCATAGAAATCGCTTCAATTCACATACCATGGTAGTAGTTAGGGGGAAGTGACACCCGAATGATCCTTCTCACAAAAGAGCTTTCAAAATCATTCCCTTTTGTCTTGCTTTATTTTAATTAGCAAACTTTCAACCTAAACCTTGTTGCTAGATAATGATTCGAATGACTGAAGTAGGGGTAGACGGACCGGCACAGGTCGATATTTAAACATACTTATCCTGTACTGCACCCGAATAAGGTTTATACTTGGACCTTAGGCGGGAATTTATTGTGGTATTCGGGACGAGTCAATAATGCTTAAATTATAGTATATAGACCTCTATTTAATGACATACTTTGCATGATTTTCATATGTTAAGTGTCACATTAGCTTGAAATTGCTTGATAAATGCTCAAATATGTGGTTAGTAGCTTCTACGATAACTTTTACTATTTTATGCACTTTTGGTAGTGTTTTATGTGTTTCCTGGCTAAACTATCCTAGCGCGCCACTGTGTACTAGTGGGGACATCAAAAGACTAGCGGTTGCTCGAAGTCAAAAATGACTATTGAGGCTTAAGCCCATAATTGGGTGGGTTAGGTTTTATCTTGCATTTAAACTTGATTTGATTGTAGCATGCAACAATAGGCTTTAATTGGGTGAATTGAGGATAGGGTTAGCATATAAATCTAAAAATTGGCTCAATCAATTATCTGAACCGATTTAACAACAATACCTGAGGGTTACAAAATATATAGGTCGGTTAGGTTTATTTTACGGCTAATTCCAACAGAAAGCCCAAACTATTCAAAAAGTGTCATTTGTATCCTAAACTATTCAATATGACAAATCTGACACAGACTATTTTTCGTTAATGTTAACCGGCATTAACCGTTAGTATTTAACAGAAATCGTTTAGTAGAAAATCTAGTCAGCATCTATGTGGACAATGTGGTTTGTGCCAGATTTGTCATATTGAATAGTTTAGGACACAAATATCACAAAATGCATATAGTTTGTGGCAGATTTGTCATATTAAATAGTTTAGAACACAAATTACACTTTTAGTATAGTTTGGGCTTGCTAATGGAATTAGCTTTTTTTAAGGTTAGGTTTAATTTATTGTCACCTATTAATGTTGTCGGATGGATGCGGTTTTTGAGTTGACAAATCTGAAGAAATCCGACTCTTATATTTTACCTATATAATTCTTGAATAACCTACTATATGCACAATAAATATCATTCTAACTTTTGCTTAGCTATTGTTTGAACAAAACATGTGTTGTTTACATGTTATAATGAAAGTCATACTAATCTCGAATTTATAATCTTAATATGATGAAGACAAAGTCATGCCAGCATGTTGGGTTTATTATGTCGGTGATACTAGAGTGAATTTCAGTTACTTTTTAATTTGAAAGAAAAATATATAGAAGTTTAATGCTACCTTCTTTTATTTATATCCCAAGTAAATGGTTATAGAATTTTTTTTTTGGTCAAAAGTAAATAGTTATAACTTGTATATATGTAATTAAAAATTCTAAGCAATATGAAAAATAACATAGGTCTTGAATGTTAGTGTTTTGTCAAGAGTATTTCTTCACCCGGATCAATCCAAAGTCAACCGCTCACATAGCATTTTTATCTTTCGAGATTGACTTGGTGCTGATAAGTTGGACACATGCATTTTATGTGTATTAGACTATTAGTCGTTATGACGTGTTTATTTACTCCATTAAGAACATAGGTAATCTTAGTATTTCCTTTTAATCTAACAAAAGTTGGCTATGTTTGTTAAAATTAGTTAGTGTTTTAGTTACTTTTATACATTTCTATTTTCTAATAGTTTTTTACTCAATCTAAAGGAAACAATCAAACATTTGACTATTTGTTAGTATTAACTTGAACAATTATCTCTCAAATTGTTAAAGTAGTTGTAGAATGCGATCATCAAATGTTAGAATAAAAATGGGTACAAGGTCAGCTATTTCGATGACATATGTAAAAAAGTTATTTTTCTCCACCTATAGCTTTGGAGAAGTTAGGATATACGAAAAATAAGAACTCTTGTTACCGAACTTCCCTATATATGTGTGTAAAACTAATGTTCTAGCTAGAATCTCACTACCAATAAATCCTACTCACATTAAACAAAAGGTTAAAATATCTGCCATGAAGCGTTCATCGTCGATATTGATTTTTGCTCTTCTTATGCTTTGTCCAATTCATGGTAATTCTGTCTCATTTTATGGCTTCAGCTATTGATCTCGTGAAATAATATTTTAATGTTTTGCTTTTCCTTTATTTATTGACTTATGGTGATTGTTTATAATTGAAAAAATATATATACATTTATATAGGGAATGAGGTGGTAGCAGCAACAACAGCGAAGTGTCGTACGCAGCTTTGTCAGTTTGCGAACGTTAGTTTGGATACTCGTTATCGTAACGAAATTGGGACTTTTGATTCCCTAGCTACGAAATGCGACAAGACATGCATATACAAGTTCCCTAAATTCCCAGTTTTTGGGCGCGTTTCCAAACATTATGTGTATGACCGAATACGGTGCTCCTGTTTCAAGGCTTGTGTCATCGATTGGTGAGAGATTCTCTAATGAATACTACAATATTCGGAGAACCTCACAGATGGGGTGGTCGAAATTGCAAATTGGGTTGATCTTGGCAGGCAATTAGTTAGGGAATTTAGCTAGCTAGGGGGTTTAAATAAAAAGTTTGTTAGTCAACGAGATGTGTTATTTAATTTTGATCGCTATTAGCTTTAACATTTGGTCTGATTTGACCACTTGTTATGATTCATCACAAAACTTTTAAAGGACTTAGGATGGCTGTATCGTTGATGAGCTTGCATGCATTGCAGTGAGCTATGACACAACTAGACAAGTGATTTATCAGATGTAGTTCTAAACTTTATCATCGTATTAGAAGAAATTGTTACCCATAAAATTCTACATGAAACTGTTAGGACAAGCTAACTCTGAAGTGGTGGAGAGTTATGAAGATGAATTACGAAGATTATTGTTTCATTTTCTCATTGAGGCAAAAGGCCCCTCTCTATGTAGGGTCGTTACAAAAGAAGAAATAAAAGATGTCTTGTTTAGTATGGGAGCTAATAAAGCAACCGGTCTTGATGGCAGTCATGTTGAGTTCTACAAGGCTGCATGGAGTGTGGTTGGAAATAATGTCACATCATCCAGTGATTATTTTTTTTACAATGTGTACCTTCCAAGAGAGCTTAACTCCATAGTATTAGCACTAATACCTAAGGGAAACTCTCATGATTTTATGAAACAGTTTAGACCTATATCGTGCTGCAATGTACTGTACAAATGCATGGTTAAGATCCTAGCTAATGGGCTTTCCTCTGTTTTGTGTGAACTGATTAGTAACAACCAGTCTGTATATGTTAAGGGTAGGAGTATCGGTGACCACATCCTTATAGCTTTTGAACTTGTTACGGGTTATCATAAGAAACATATTTCTCTTAGATGTACACTAAAATAGACGTCATGAAAGCATTTGATTCGATAAATTGTGTTGAAAGTCAATGAGGGTAATGGGGTGCCTGAGAATTTTGTACAATGGATTCAAACCTTTTTAACCACACCTATGCTTAGTGTGGCTGTAAAGGGATGTGTGTGGGTGGCTATTTCTATGCCAAGAAAGTACTGAAGCAAGGAGACCCTCTGTCTCTTTCTCTCTTGCAATTGAGGTTTTGTATAATATTGTTAAGAGGGAAGCTGATTCTGGTAATCTCCCCTACCATCATAGGTGTAAGTAACTAGGAATCACCCGCCTAGTGTTTGATAATGAACTAATTATTTTCTCAAATGGTTCTTAGAAGGGAATGGGTTCCTATGCTTAACCCCAAAAGTTTAAGCATATGCTTAAACCAATACTATTGAATTTTAGTAAAGTAGGTCGTTAACAGGAGTTATTAATTAGTAATTACTTAAGGATATTTAGGTAAATTGTGTATTTTATTTATTTAAAATTTAATCTAATTCCATAATTTAAAGAAAACTAGACGTCAATCTAAAACAAACAAAGCTGCCGACTAGGGTTTTTTTCCAAGGTCATCTTCAAGCGGCCAACTCTCCTTCTGCCTTTTCTCTTCATTGTGGGTACCAGATCTCCTTTTGCCTTTTCGTTTACCAGCCAATGAGGAAGGTGCTTGATTTCGAACATGGAGCTTGTCGTCGTCAAGGAAGTGTTCGGTGGTCGTCGTCACCAACGAACAAAGATAGAGTTGATCGCAAAACTATTCATTTTCTATAAAACGGTCACAAACCTTTAATTTTGCATGTTTCGGTAACATGTGTTTGGACTAATAACAAAAAGGTAATTTCGTCCATCACCATATCAAAAACCGTTAGTTAGTCTAGCCTCCCCTAACTCTCGCAGGTCGTGCCATTCATGTTGGCAATGCCATGGGGGCTGTTAAATATGGACTTGCCTCTTTGGACACCATTCATATGTGGTCTACCATGAGGGCTATTAGGCATAGACTGACCTCTTTGTCTATTCCTCAACACCCTCTCATACTTATAAATTATTTGAGTGTCTCGGGTGTGATGAACACTCCCAAACTTGCCTTCCACTCCATTCTTCACAGTGGATGGCATGCCCCCCTGTCCACTACATGTGGTTGGAGATATGCCTCTCGTACCACTTTTCATTGTATATGGCAAGCCCCCTTGCCGCAAATAGCTACATCATTATGCTCGCTACAAACATGTGTGGTTTTGGCTTGTTGGGCCTTCTTAGGTACGTCTATGTTCCCACTACTTGTGGTTGATGACATGTCCCATTTTCCATACTTAGCTACACTATCATGCTTACTAAAAAAATGTGTGGCCTCGGATTTGTTGTGGCTTCTTGGGCACATCTATCTTTCTAATGTTTGTGGTTGATGATATGCCCTCCTGTCGACCATTCATGGTTGGCATGCTATGTGGGGCTTTAGCCACGAACTTGCCTCCTTGTCCACTCTTTGAAACGCTCTCAAAGTTATGGAAATCATGGGTGGCATGGGTATGCAGCACCCTCTTAGATTTGCCACTCACTTCATTCTTCGTGTTTGATGACATGCCCCCTGCCCACTGCATGAAGCTGGAGACATGCTTTCTTCTCACACTTAGTTGAAAAATGTGGTGAGTCCTTAGACAAATCAATTTTTCCATTTTTCTTGAAATCAACGTGCCCCCAACTTGACATTTCACCTTCAACTTGTCAGGTGGTAAGCTTTCATACAACCTTGCCCTCTGACGGTCCGCGTTCACGAAGCTTGATGGGCATGGATGGCAATGGTGTTGGGCAAGCATGTGGGAACACATTTGTAGTGAATGGCCCTCCACCAACTTTCACAATAAGGTATGGTCTAGCCTCTGAGGAAGTTTCTAAAGTAACTGTCTGTATAGACAATTGCTTTACATGAGTGGTGAACGTAGGAGCGATATTCTTGCACAACTACCACGTTGAAGAGTTGGCTGACTTGTCACTGGAGACGATGAGTTCTCTGACCATGGCTGAGTAGTCCGTCCACCTGAGTCTAGAATTCTCGTAGCCCTAGTAGAAACCCTTGATAGTGGATCTACACCCTCTTTCTCCAAAACCTTTGATCTCAACACTAGTTTCATCAAAAGTTGGTGAAACTTCTTAAAATTGTTTTCATTTATCTCGCAAATCTCATCCAGTTGATTCAAACATCGATTTAGGAGAGTATGGAAACAATCAAGTTGAGATGCAATTTGTTTTTGTGTGTTCCCACCATAGCCTCCTCCATTAATTGTATTTCTACCACCAGTGACTGGTGGGAGACAAAGTGGTGGTGGTTACACCCACACATGGCTCCGGTGATGGCTGACCTCTTTCCCCACCATTATTTTCGCCGTCACTTTTTGCTATTTGGCCAAGATCATACCTCGCCACTAGCTCTTTTACAAAACCAGGTGGAAGATCACCTTCTTGTTCTCTCAATCATGGAGCCATCAAATCAAACAAACAGTTGTCCCATCAGGTGTGCCATTTTATTTTCTAGCGAAGAAAACTTTGGTGTTTGATATTAATTCTTGCACCTTTGACTTCTTGAACAACAAAGATCAACACGGTTCTCTCCTCTTCGAACAATGTTCGAACAAGGGTGTTTGATGGTTTTTTTAGGAACAAACTAAGTTAATTACACCTACTCCCATGGAGGTTCAGTGAGAGCTCCGAAAACTAAGGCTATGGCTATTTTTGCAAAGAAAAGATAAAAGTTTGAAATTGTGTGTCAAATGTTTGTTTGTGGAACCATTGCTTCGTCATCGTTAATTTCTCCTATTTATAGTTTGTTATAACTGCCATGTAACTGACTCTTGTAACCGTCACCTCCCATGCTTGGTGGTTGATGTAGCTTGCTTGATGTCTTAACCTCCTGGCTTGCCTGATGATCACTTGGTATCTTGATGGACTGATGACTTCACTTGGCAAGTAGCCACCTTGTGTCGTGGAGGTATCTCGCTTGTCTTCATCTTGATGTTTGATGCCTTCATGGTACTCATGCTGACCACCCTTACATGACGTTATGCTTGGCACCAAGATACTTGGAGGGTTGATGGATGCATACTAGCCACATTTGGGGTGACATCATGCTTGTACATGGGTGCTGGGCCGTGCTTTGGCCGACACGGCACGGGCACGCTTCGGGTGCATTTATTTCGTGACGTGCTTGGCACGACCATTCAGTTTTCGTGTCATGTCGTGAAAGCCCATTTGTTATCTTTGCTAAGCCCGGCCCAGGCCCGAGCACGGTTCGAATCGTGTCGTACCTATTCGTGCTCTTGCCGTGCTCGTATTCGTGTATAATGAAAAGGAAGAAAATAAAAGAGAGAATGAAAACGAAGGTGAAAAATTGGATGAAGAAAGATAGTATTAACCGAGAATGTTTGAGAAAAGTAACAAATAAGGGGACAAGAAAATTGAAAGTATAGCGGGTATGATTTGGCTTTGTTTAATTCTTCGTCCATTTTTACTTATGGTAGTAATTACGTATATATCATTATGACACTTCTAACAACAACAAATAATTATATTTCTACTTGTATTTTGTAATATTTGAACCTATAATTCTTTCTATATTTATTTTCTATCAAATAAATGTTATTTTAGTGCCATATCCATTCTTATACTCAATAAAATCTAAAAAATATGAGGCCCAACACGACCCACTTATATATCGTGTCGTGCTTGTGCTCATGCCCGTGCCCTTGAAGTTTAGGCCCGACACGGCCCTTAAATTATTCGTGATCGTGCCAGGCTGGCCCATTTATTTCATGCTCGTGCTCGTGCCGTGTTATAACCGTGTCGTGCCGTGCTAGCCCGTGGGCAGCCCGGCCCGGTGACCACGTACAATCCCGACACGGCCCACTTATATACCGTGTCGTGCTCGTGCCTGTGCCCATGAAGTTTAGACCCGACACGGATCATAAATTATTCGTGCTTGTGCCGGGCTGACCCATTTCTTTCGTGCTCATGCTCGTGTCGTGCTCTAACCGTGCCGTGCTAGCCCGTGGGCGGCACGACCAGGTGACCACATACAATCCCACATATTAATTTTCGCTAACCCCTCTTTACCAAAAGAACAATTCCTCCCTTCCAATTCCTGTATGAATCCTAACCTCGTTTCATTTGTTTTAATACTTACAATTACTTAACCCCTCGCTCTCCTCCATGAGCATCATGGTTATTCTTATAGCAAAACCGATAACACCATCTCCACACACTTTAATTCATCATCGATTCATCAACATAGCAAATGGACCAAGGAGATCCTTACCTTATGGATCAATCCCCCTTTCAGAGCTGATCGACTATCCACCTGGCGCTTAGTTCCAGCTACGGATTGATTTGCGTCTTGCCGAGCTCCATCGAGCATCCTCGTCACAACAGGAATCTGAAGTGGCCCCGTTGCCGCCTCGTGTATCTCCCAATCGTGTCGCCCTCTGGCTCGGCGCAAAGTGTCATTCCATGATGTCAAGCCCTATCTTACTAGCCGATGCTTAAAAGGTGACAAAGTGATAGAAACTTGCATTTTAATACTTTGATCAATTGTCGGTTATTCGTTATTTCGGATTTTGAGTTGTTTTGGAAAACATTGATAAGTAGGGTAGTAGTTGGTAATTGTTCATTTTATATAAACTACTTGTACGTGGGATTAGGCCACTAAGCAAGAATAAACCTAAATCCTAATTGCCTCACTCTCTTTCTCTCTCTCTTCCCTCTTTCTCTGCCGAAACTCCTCTTCCCCTCTCTCAAGGCCGCCGCGCGGCCAGCCCTCTCTCCCCTCCTCCTTCATTCGTCCCACCCCCAAATCCTCTCTTCCTTCAACTTCTGATCATCCCAAGATCAATCCCTAGTTGATCTTTCCCGAATCCCTAGATAGAACCTAATCATCCGGGTTCTATCATTTGGTATCAGAGCCACGTTAGCGATCAAACAAAGGCAATCAAGATGGTGCTGACGAAGTCCATGACTGCAACGGAGAAGCAGCCAAGGCGGCACAGGAGCAGGCCGCAGCTGGGGCGGCAACGGGACTACCATCCCCCGGGGATGGCGCGCACGAGGTTCCCCGTCCGCAGGATGGGGAGCTAGTCAACGAGACGATCGGTGAGGAGCTTCGCACCGACTTGGACAAAATGACGGTGGCAGTGGAGCAGGAGCGCCGGTCCAGGCTGAAGGGCGAGCGGGCCCGTGAGGCGCACTCACAGAAGCTGTGGCTCGCAGTTGGCGAGCTCCAGGAGATGCTTGCAGAGGCCCTCGGGCGCGTTGGAGGCGGCAGTGGCGGCGCGACCGACGGTGATGGGTCGGCAGCGGACCGATCAACGGAGAAGAATCAACGGCGGGAGCGCCGGCGGCGGCGGCCAGAGGCGCGGCGATGGTGAAGGTTGCGAAGGCGGCGGCGGCGGCGGTGGAGGCCAGAGGGGCGGCGCTAGAGGCGTCGCTAGAGGCGGTCGCCGATCCCGGGCAGGGTGCGAGTGGGGGCGGAGCAGGAGCGGGCCCAGTGCAAGCAGGGTTGGGTGCGGGCCCGAGTCTGTTACCTACACCTACAGCCCAGGAGATTTCGGCCCGCAAGGGAAAGGCAAAGATGTCATGCTATGACATGGAAGGGCCTACAATAAATATTGGGCTAGAGATGGTGAGCCACTATGCAAGAGGCGCCAATGGGCTGGGGTGGTTGGGCCTGGATGACGAGCCCAAAGATGACAAGCTCAGCCTGGAGGATCGACAGGCGTAGTAGGCCAAACCGGAGGCGGACCAAAGGGGGCCCGGTTGGGCGGGTAGGGAAGCCGACCATGTTGGGCGGATGGGGTCGGCTCCTGTCGGGCGGACCGGAGCAGGCTATGCCGAGGCGGGTTGGACCGAACCTAATCGGACCGATGCTGGTCGAACTGAGCTGAGTGGGACCGAACCTGGTCAGGCCGGAATGGGTCGGATTGAGGTGGGTCGAACCGGGCATCGACTGAGTCCTTCTAATCAGCAACCAAGAAGGGTGGACAGCAGGGGACCCGCCGGTTGGGAGGGTCCGTATGGGGCACCCTATGCTCCGGGTGGGTATCAGGGCCAGCACGACGGCTACCCGGGTGACTATCGGCATGAGAATCCGATCCGGGTCCAGGGAATTTCGTATGGGCAGCCGTGGAGGACACCGGGAAACGACAGGTATGGGTCGTACTGTATTAACTATGACGGAGCTGATGTAGTGGTTTTTCGAGCCAAGCCTCCTACCATTGAGTTTCCAAAATTCAATGTGCAAGAGGATGCAGGTCTTTGGTTGTATGCAGCTGAGAGGTGGTTTAAAAACCACCCGATTCCGGAGGAGAGGAAGGCCTATCTGGCATTGTTTTATTTGGAGGGTGATGCGCGCCAGTGGTAGGAGTGGATGGAGAGATCCTACGCAGCGGCCGAGACTTTGATCACCTGGCCCATGTTTCAGGAGGAGCTCCGCTACCAGTTTGGGAAGTCGGAAGGTTGGGCCCCTTGCAGTTGGCAAAGCTGAAGCAGACCAGCATTGTGGCCGATTACCGCGCTGAGTTTTTCAAGCTGGGGAATCAGTGCAAGGGAGTTCCGGAGGACACATTGGTGGGCTGTGCATGGCAGGCCTCAAGCCCGAGATAGCAGCAGCGGTCAGAGTAATTGAGCCGGATTCCTTGAAAGTTGCTTTTCGTCTTGCAGGTCATAAAGAGGAGGAACTTGCCAGGTGGAGGAGCACCATAGGCCGCTACCCGAAGTCAAGTGGAGGTGGAGGAAGCAGTGGGGCTAGTGGCAGCAGTGGAGGAACGCCGACGGAAAATGCAGCAGGAGCTAACAACGGAAGCGGAGGCACGGCGCTGGTGGCCAAGATGGGACCGCAACCCATACCAAAGGGGTTCGTGCGACTGTCTCCGGCCGAGATTGAGCAAAAGAGGCGGGAGGGCAAGTGCTTCAACTGTGATGGCCGGTTCACCATTGGTGATCAATGGTCGAAGCCGGACCTGATGATGTTAGTCGGTCGCTGGGAAGATGAATCGGAAGACACGGCCGAGGACGCCGGGAATGGAGAGGAGGAGACCTCATGAGCTCGAGAAGAAACCTTGGGGACAAGGTTGATTTTCGAAGGAAGCGGGGATGATAGAAACTTGCATTTTAGTACTTTGATCAATTGTCGGTTATTCATTATTTCGGATTATTTGATCTGTTTTGGGAAAACATTGATAAGTAGGGTAGTAGTTGGTAATTGTCTATTTTATATAAACTACTTGTACGTGGGATTAGGCCACTAAGCAAGAATAAACCTAAATCCTAATTGACTCACTCTCTCTCTCTTCCCGCTTACTCTGCCGAAACTTCACTTCCCATCTCTCAAGGCCGCCGCGCGGCCAGCCCTCTCTCCCCTCTTCCTTCCTTCGTCCCACCCCCAAATCCTCTCTTCCTTCAACTTCTTATCATCCCAAGATCAATCCCTTGTTGATCTTTCCCCCATCCTAATCCCTAGATAGAACCTAATCATCCGGGTTCTATCACAAAGAACGATTTTCTCTTGTTCTTGTGACGAAGCACGATCATCAGAAACCAAGAAGGCCACTTACCGAGATGTGGTAGTGGGAGACGTGGCACAAGGATATAGGACGTGACATGCACCAATAGCATAGCAGCTTCTCCAACGGTCTAATATAGATAATTTTTACTGTTTTCCATTTTCCCTGTTTAGCTCCTCGATCTATTCCTAGTTTTACCAGCACAGTTGGATTCATTTTTATCTTGTTATCGTGACAGTATATAAAGGAAATGAGATGAAGGAGAAGGGTAAGTTGAAACCTTAATCCACTCCCACACAAAATGATGTTAATGCTCAATCTTTCTTTCCTTACGAATCCCAATCGGCAATTGCGTGGTGCCTCGTTGACCCTAGCTCAACCCCGCTCGTCAACATTATCAACCAATTGTTGTTCTTGCTGTTGGAATGGACTTGATGATAAGGAGACAAAAAGCCGGCGGTGGCTGACTTCCATTTGGGTCGTCAGAAACCGGGAGGGATGGGGTTTTTTTGGGTCTTCTTGCGTCTCTATTGCCATGGAAAGGGTTTTGGATTTTCTTTCCCAGAAGAATGTAACGTTGCCCTAGTTTTAATTGGGATTTGGGACTAATATTGCATAATTAGAACAAATAAATTGCGATTTATTTTTACATTCTAAAAATTAAATGAGTAATCCGTGTTACCAAACCCGACCATCAATCCGGCCGATTCATTTATTACTATTGTTTGAAACTAATCCAAAAATTGGGGTGTTACCGAGAAATCACAAAAGGTTGTTTAAGGAAAATAAAGACACGAGTTTTGCAGCAGAAATAGATTAAGTTGGTTTAATTAGACCCTGAGACTCAAAACCTATGACCCCATCTTTTTATTAGGGATGACAAAAATATCCGTAACTGTGAATATCCGCTCGAATCGGACCTAATTGGGTAGGGTAAAACCCGAACCCGAAGGACTTTTAGCGGGTATGGGTAAAACCCGAACCCGAATATTACGGGTAATGGGTGGGCAAGGTTTTAGCACTATCCAACCCGAACCCGCCCGATTATGCACATGCACATGTATTTTGTCTATAAAATCATTATTTTTCTCTAACATATTTTTTATTTAGCATATAAATATAACATTTTTATGCAATTGTGTTGTTTTAATTAATGTTCTTCATTCTAGTGAATTATTGTCGTGTTTTTCCTCTTATGTGAGAATACTTGTGAATGTTAACAGATTTGTTGGAGTTATAAAGAAAATTTATTAACCATGGATATCCGTGGATACCCGAAACCCGAATGGGTATGGGCATGGTTTTAATTTTCTACATATTTCTTTAGTGGGTATGGGTAAAACCCGAATTACTTTGGGTAGGGTAACGGATATGCACTATCCGCGCCCAACCCGACCTCTTGCCATCCCTACTTTTTATAGTGATGGAAAGGGGGCGGGCCGGGGAAGGTACCTCAATATCCATGCTCGGCCCCACGCTACTATGGGTCGGGGCGGGTCGACCCACTCTCACATGTTATTTGGAAAAAAATGCACGCAAAATTTTACTTTTTACGATAAACGAAGGGAAAAATCTTTTATGAATAAAAATAGCGATAGTAGAATGCGTAATTGAATCTAACTAGTTGAAAGACTGAGTAGGGAGAGGGGGGAAGTGACTCGACTAGTTGGAGAGGAGGGGCACCACACATTCATTCTCTATGTATTATAGAAAGAAGACATCTACATGCTTCCTCTAATACAAGTGACCAAGAAGACCAAGGTCATGTTATCGAATATCGGGTTGAAAATGAAAGTCGCCAAAAACTGGCGGAATGCTCTCAAAACCAATTCACTTGAGTAGGTGTAACTAGTTGAACTAAAGTCAAAATAGAAGAAATGTGAATAGATATTGTAAGAAATTGAAATGGAATAGGAAAAAAATGAGACGGGATGAGACAAGATGAATCGAAAGTAGATATCAATATTCTACCTCACATTACTATGGATCGGGGACTACCCATCTGTGGCGGATCATGTTGGGTAATACCCGTTCAAATTGTCATTCCTACTTTTTATTCTTCGGCTTTCCTTTCCAAGTACTCACCTTCATCTCCAAACCTCCGCTTCTTTTCCTTCAATCCCACCTATTTAATTTAACTTTCCTTCCCCTTCTCCAGCAATAGATCGATATCCTCCACCAATGAATCCAATCGATCATCCACTTCGGCTCAATCTTGAAGCCTCGATCGCGACGTCGGTCCCCTTTTTCTTTCCCCTCAATCGCGACCGAACTATCTCGTTGGCCGCCGCCATGCAACTGATGCAAGCGCCCTCAGTATCAATCTGTGGCGCTGTAACAACCCAGGCAGCCCAGCTGGCAAGGTGACGTAGCACAGGAGACATGTATAAAATAGAGAGAGAGCTGTAGGATGGGATAGACTTTTGACCAATTATCTTGTTAGAGCTACTTTACCAATTCTTAGATTACAGTAATAAAACAACTCTTCCTTCGTCTCCCTTTTCCTCATTCTTCCACCAAAACCTCTCAAAATCGCCAGAGAACACCAACACGATCCTTACAAAGTGGTATCAGAGCCTTCTCTCTGGCCATGGCGACGCACACTTCTCGGATTGTGGATTTGGAGACGCAAATGGCGGAGGTTCGTGTCCAGATCAATACTAATCACCAGGATCTGAAAGATGCGATCGCGGCGTTGGCGGCTTCAACGAAGGACACCATGGATGCGCTGGCGGCTTCCATCGCTCGTCGGGAGAAGTCGCCGGTTCGTTCGCCACCGCAGGCTGAAGCTGGTCCATTTGCGGAGCCTCACTTCTTTCGGCAACATCGCCGTTCGACGATCCTTGATCATTATCCTCGCCTGGAGTTTTCTCACTTTTCCGGCGCCGATCCTCATGCGTGGGTGAGTCGGTGTGCCAAGTTGTTCCAGCTGTACTCCATTCCCGAAGATCAGAAGGTCGACCTAGTTTCCTACTATCTGGAGGGCCGAGCTTTCACCTGGTTCGAAGGGTGGTCCTATGGCCGCTTTCCGTTGATTTGGGGCCACTTCGTCGACGAGTTATTCCGCCGATTTGACAAGCAAGAGCAAACGAATGTGGTTGCGTCTTTCAATCATCTTCGTCAGACTGGATCAGTTGCTCGCTATCAAGAGGAGTTTGAGGAGTTGCGTTCTCGGATGCTTCGCCTCAATCCAGCTCTCAATGAACATTATTTCATCCTCAGTTTTCTAGGAGGCTTGGATGAGGAGATTCAGCCACGGGTTCAGGTTCTCAATCCTCCTACTTTGGCGTGTGCTTTTTATCAAGCTCGTTTGGAGGAGGCAGCTATTGAGGCCAGAAAGCGGAAGAGTCGTGTTTCTTCGTCCAATCGTTGGAGCGGTTCATCATCGCCAGTTCTGCATAAGGCCACATCTTTTCCTCCATCATCTCTAGCTTCCGAGCGCCCCTCTGTTCCGCGGGGGCAGGGTTTATGCTACAGGTGCGGTGACAAATATTACCACGGTCATGTGTGTGCGAAGAAGAAGCAGCTACAAGTGATGCAGGCTGCGGAATCAGGTCTGCCGAGTGAGATTGAGGAACCTGACGAGGAGTATCAAGATGCGGAGTTGGAAGTCTCGCTGCAATCCATGGGTTCCGGATTTGCGGGGAATTCGTTACTCATTCCCGCCACTGCAGGCAGCAAAGAGGTAACAATTTTGATTGACACTGGCAGTAAGCACACGTTTCTGAACTCACTTAGGGCAGAAGAATTGAATTGTGTGATGGAGAGCATTGCCCCTATGAGAGTCAAGGTCGCTAGTGGCCATACACTTCTTAGCACTGCTGTTTGTAGGGGTTTCAGCTGGCAAATGCAGGGGCAGGAATTCGGTTTTGATGTGCGAATGTTGGAATTGCCTTCTCATGACTTGGTTCTGGGTTGGGATTGGTTGGAGACGATAAGCCCGTTTCAGATGGATCTCAAGAAAAGGCAACTGTCCTTTGAATGGAAAGGGGGTACTATGTGTTTGCAGGGTCTTTCTAAGGAAGGGCAGTGCAGAATGATCAGCGGCAAACAATTCCAGCAGCTCTTAAATGATCCTTTGTCACACTTGGTTGGTGCCGTTTTTGCCATTGAAGCAGACTCAGATATCAGCTCTACTCCCCCATTCTTGCAGCCACTTTTGGATTCCTACGCGGACGTGTTTGCTGCCCCATCCTCACTACCTCCACCACGAGCATTTGACCACACTATACCCCTGCTGCCCTCTTCCAAACCTATAAACATACGTCCATACCGCTTTCCCCACCACCAAAAAGCTGTAGTAGAGAAATTAGTCTCTGAGATGTTGCAGTCCGAGTTCATACAGCCCAGCCACAGCCCCTATGCATCCCCTATTTTGTTGATAGGCAAGAAAGACGGTACTTGGCGTTTCTGTGTTGACTACAGGGAATTAAACGCTGCCACCATCAAAGATAAGTTCCCCATTCCCCATATCGAGGATCTGTTGGATGAGTTGCACGGCTCGGTCATATTCTCCAAGTTGGACTTAAGGGCAGGGTATCATCAGATCAGAATGAACCCGGAAGATCAGTTTAAAACAGCCTTTCGCACTCATCAGGGTCATTACGAGTTCCGTGTAATGCCGTTTGGACTTACGAATGCACCAGCTACTTTTCAAGCTTTGATGAACCATGTATTTGGTAAATATCTGCGGCAGTTTATTCTCGTCTTCTTCGACGATATCTTGGTTTATAGCAAATCAGAACAGGAGCATGTACACCATTTGGAAGTTGCTTTGCAGCTGCTGCGGGAACATCAGTTATTTGCTAAAGCTTCCAAGTGTGCCTTTGGTCAGTCCAAGGTTGAGTATCTCGGCCATTTGATCAGTAAGGAGGGAGTGGCAACGGAAACAAAGAAGGTTTCTGCAATGAAGAATTGGCCTCGTCCTGTGACTGTCAAACAACTTCGGGGATTCTTAGGTCTCACGGGCTATTACAGGAAGTTCATTCGCAATTATGGCACGATTAGTCGTCCCTTGACGGAGCTGCTGAAAAAGAATGGTTTCCAATGGACTTCAGGGGCTGAGTTGGCTTTTGAAAAACTCAAGCAGGTTATGTGTGAGGCACCAGTACTGGCGCTGCCCAACTTCACTCTCCCTTTCACACTTGAAACAGATGCTTGTGGAACAGGAGTGGGGGCTGTTTTGACACAAGGGGGCAGGCCTTTGGCATTTTTTAGCAAGGCTTTGGGGGTTCGAAATCAAGAGTTGAGCACTTACGAGAAAGAGTACCTGGCTGTTCTCTTGGCGGTCGATCATTGGAGGCATTACCTCGAGGGACGTCCTTTTACCATCGTCACGGATCATGAAAGCCTCAAGTTCTTGTTGGAGCAGAAGGTGCACACTGCCATTCAAAAAAAGGGTTTAGTTAAGCTCTTGGGTCTGGACTTTCAGATCAAGTATCGCAAAGGAAAGTTTAACGGGGCTGCTGATGCCTTGTCGCGGGTCTTTGAAGATGCTGGGCAAGAGTCGGGGGGAAAGTTGCAATGCTATCACTATGGTTTTACCAGAATGGCTGGCTGAAGTAGAAGAAACTTACGTCGGGGACTCCGAAGTGGCTGCTTGGATTACGGCTGCTGCTGTTAATTCCCTTGGTCCATCCTTATGGTCTTACTCTGCTGGGGTATTGAGGTATAAAGGCGCCATTGTCATTGGCAAAACAGGGGGTATGCGTTCTAAGTTGCTGCATTTGTTTCACTCTACTCCGGTCGGGGGTCATTCGGGGGCACAAGTTACTTATCAACGCCTTCGAGCTCACTTTTATTGGAAGGGAATGAAGTCAGATGTGGTGATTTGGGTTTCTCGTTGTGATGTTTGTCAACGATGTAAAACAGAAACGGTTGCTTCACCTGGATTGCTCCAGCCACTGCCCGTTCCTACTCAAGCTTGGAGGGACGTGAGTATGGATTTTATAGAAGGGTTGCCTGCTTCGAACGGCAAACAGGTTATCTTCGTGGTAGTGGATCGCTTTACAAAGGTTGCTCATTTTTTCAGCCTCAAGCATCCTTATTCTGCTGCTGCCGTGGCTCAGATATTCTTCGACGGAGTTTTCAAATACCACGGGATGCCGTCAACCATTGTATGTGATCGGGATGCGACTTTTACCAGTCAATTTTGGACAGAGTTCTTCCGTTTGCAGCACACGGACATCCACTACTCGACGGCGTATCATCCGCAAACAGATGGCCAGACCGAGCGTGTGAATCGATGTCTTGAGGATTACCTTCGTTGCATGTCCTTTCATCGACCGCAAGACTGGGATGAGTGGTTAACTTTGGCGGAGTGGTGTTATAACACCCATCACCATCTCAGTCTGCAGATGACACCTTTCGAGGCCCTTTATGGGTTTCCTCCGTCTCACTTTGGTCTAAGTCCTTCTTCGAGCACTCCGGTGGGCGCTGTGGAGGACAGGATTCGGAAGCAACAGCAGCTGGTTGGGTTTTTGACAAACAGCATCACGCGTGCTCAGAATCGTCAAAAACAGTATGTTGATCGACGAAGGTCTGAGAGGTTATTGAAGGTTACGGACTGGGTCTATTTGCGACTACAACCTTATCGTCAAGGATCCGTGGTGGGTCGGCATGGTAACAAATTGGGAGCTAAGTACTTTGGACCTTATCAGATAGTGGCGCGAGTTGGTGCAGTTGCTTATAAATTGGCTTTGCCTTCCCACTTTTCCAGCTTGAGGACAAGCTGTGTTTGAAGGGAGAGGATCTTGTAACAACCCAGGCAGCCCAGCTGGCAAGGTGACGTAGCACAGGAGACATGTATAAATAGAGAGAGAGAGCTGTAGGATGGGATAGACTTTTGACCAATTATCTTGTTAGAGCTACTTTACCAATTCTTAGATTACAGTAATAAAACAACTCTTCCTTCGTCTCCCTTTTCCTCATTCTTCCACCAAAACCTCTCAAAATCGCCAGAGAACACCAACACGATCCTTACAGGCGCCTTCCTCCTCCTCTATGCCGCACTACTCTCGGCTCCGGTTTGTCCTTGTCGTTCCTTTTTCTTCTCCAAGGTTTCTATGCCCTGTTGATTTACAATGCAATTTCCCTTGTTGCCATATTCAACAAAACCTAGGTTGTATCTGCCGAATAAATAGTTTGATGATGTTTGATTAGATCTACAAGGAATGATTAATATGTTGAAAAAGAATTCGGTCATTGTGTGTAGTTACAGTTGTACAAATTTCTTGTTCAACAGCTATATGAAGCAGAATTGCCCAAAACTATCTAGGAACTCAAAGTCATCCAAAATTGAGCTGAATTGGGCATTGTTCTTGTTTTGTTTGCTAGGTTAAGAATGCAAAAGCTGCTGATAGTTGTGTGGAGAAGTCACTATGAAGTGGCGCTGGAAACATAATGACAAGGGCATCACTTTCTAACTAGCATTAGTAAGAAATATAAGTGAACGACTATTTGCCGCCAACCAAATTGCTATTTGCAGCCAACTAAAAAAAAATTTAATTCAAATTTTGAATTTTCCCTTCCAAGCATTCTATAAATTCGGATACCATTAACAATTTACTCATTCCAACAAAAACTTATGTTGACGAGCCTAGTGCCTCCGTCGCCGGAACCATTCCTCCGTCGCCGGCCAACCTCCCATCGCCCTCAATCGTCGGAAAACAAGTAAGTTTACTTTTTCCGGCAAGTTTTCCAGTTTTCCGACGAAAAACACGGCGGGCCGAAATTAAATTACTGCAGGAAAGCCGAGCCGAAAGTATTATTCGTCTAGGCGTGAAGCCAGCCGAAAAATTTATTTCGGCCCGGCGGCGCCTCGGGCGCAAATTGTTTTCGGCCGGTCGCCGAACACGCCGGCCAAAATTTTTCCGGTGGCGTGTTCGTCTGCAGTCCGAAAAACATTTGCGGTCGGGGCGACGTCGGGCCGAAAGATATTTTCGGCGAGGCGTCGCACCGACCAAAAAAAATTTTCGGCCCGGTGACGCACCTGCCGCAGGTTTTTTTCGGCACGACCGATTTTTGAATTCAATTTATTTAATATGTTAATTAATTAATCAATTAAAAATTACTTAATTAGTTAATAGAAATTAGCAATTAGTGTTAATATTTATTTAAGTTGGTGTATGAATGTTTTTTTTGTAATAGGTGTATGAATTTTTAATTACTTAGATTAGTTAATAAAAAATTAATTAATTAATTAATTAATTATTAATTTAACAATTAATGTTAATATTTAGTACATTAGTTAATAGAAAATTAATTAATTTGTGATTAATTAACAATTAATGTTAATAGTACATTAGTTAACAAAAATTTAATTAATTAGTGTGCATCTAAGTATGAAATTGTGTAAATTTGTAGATAATTTGATATGGATGATGCGAGTGGGAGTGAGTTGCATAGATTCAATGGTAGGATTGTTGATGCATCAACACGAAGGAAGGTGCCTAAAAAGAATAAGGAGAAGAAGCGCTCTCGAGATATTGGACATCAGTCAGAGGCAAATTTAGGGGAGGATGAGTTAGACGCTCCTACTGTAGTTGCTCGTTCGGCATCACGGGCGTCTGGTTCCCATGGGAGGAACCAGGGTGTTGCATCGAGAGTGGTCTCGGCTGAGATTGATGATGACGATACTGATGAGGATATCGAGGTCCCTCCACCTATGCGTGGACATGGACGAGTGCCATCTTGTACGACAACCACTAGCGGATCCAGGGGGTGGCCACCCCAGGCCCCGGCCCAGCCCTCCTCTGGATCCGTAGTTACTATAGTCCTTATGAAATTTTTGATTTTAGACATTCAATCCAGTGTTATTCTATGATAAGATTGGGTTTAACTAGAAAAATTATCAAGTTGAACATATGCAAATCAATATTATAAATTTAGCAGAGAAATTTTAGCCCCAAAGATTATGCGTCTTAAAAAAATACAATGAAACCTAAAATTCTAAAAAGTTAAAAACGTAAAAGACTACAGGAAATATGAGGTTTGTTCCCTTACAAATTTACTAAAGCAGCTGGTGTGTAGGGATGGACATACAATGTAAATTGATTAGTCGATTGATTTATCTAGTGTTGATGTAGACTTCATTATTGATGCATTCCCTAAATTAAAATGTTGTTGTGTACAATTTACATTGCAAAAAACTATAATCATTATATTTTTTTACGGTTCTAATTTTCTAATGAAATGCGGCCTAGTGTTCTTCTGTGTTCTGGATCCGCCCCTGACGACAGCATCACGTCCTGCTATGTATAGGGACCGAGCTAGGCGGTTCGTACCACCTGCTCGTGAGGAGACAGAGAGCTCGGGGACTGGACGGAGTAGGGGAGGAGATTCGAGTGGTCCTCCACCGTGTGAGCTTGTTGGTGAGTATCCTGGTGGACCTACGGATCCTAGCCTCATTAGGAGCTTCCGTGGCCACGCTTCCTATGCGCTTTGGACGGGGTTGGAGATCGAGGGGTCATCAGTTGCTACAGCCGTACATAGGCGGTTGATTATCTGGGTAGCTACGTGTTTAGTCATGTTGAGGCGGAGGATCTGGTTCAGCAGTCAGGTCTCCAACACCTGATCTACTCTATGTTCCGCAAGATAGCGATTGACGAGGCTTTGATCTCAGCTTTTGTGGTGAGGTGGCAGCTAGACACGAACACCTTTCACTTGCCTTTTGGAGAGATGACGATCCTCCTCCACGAGGTTCAGTACTTACTGCAGATTCCTGTTGAGGGACGACTGATGAGTAGGACTTCTGCGCAGCTAAACCATCTGGAGGTGGGTTTGTGTGCTCTTCTTGGGATGAACTCGGAGCATTTGAGTGGTCGTTCGGAGGCCCCTGGATATGGTAATAGGGGTAAGTGGTACGAGAAGGGTGGTTTTCTTGCGGAGATGGCATCCAGATACTTGCAGGTGAACGAACACATGTGACAGAGGTGCAGTCGTACTTGTTGTTGCTATTGGGGTCCACTTTGTTTGTGTACAAGAGTAGAGACAGGGTCCGGCCGGTGGTGAACCTATTTTTGGACGAGTTGGAGGAGGTAGATCTGTATAGTTGGGCGTCAGGTAAACTTGCTTAGCTGTACAGATACCTTGGTCAGGCGTCTCGTGCTAGTGCCAGGGGGTGGCTGGTTGTCTCACACTTCTGCAGTGTTGGATCTATGAGTACTTTCCGGGTTTTAGGCCATCTCACTTCGAGCCACCCTTCGTTGGACCTGATGAGGCTTTGGCTTCACGATGGATTGGGCAGCCGACACCTGGTTCTGTGGCTGATCCCGGTTTGAGGTTGGCGTTCTACCGTCAAGCTCTTGACAGCTTGACCCCTTCTGATGTGTTTTGGACACCTTTCCGTCAGAGGCCTCATAAGGCAGTGCGTCGTTCTTTGTACACTAGAGTCATCCGGTTTGCTGATATAGGCAAGTTCTATGATCCATCTCGTTGCCTCTGACAGTTTGGATATCAACAGATGGTACCGCCTCCCCCTTCGCGTCCTCAGCGAGCAGACCGACCAGAGGCACTTGGTGGATATGTCATTCGGATTCCTGAGAGTTTTGATGTTGCATGGGATGCACTGCTATCCCACATGGTTCATATAGACATGTACTCTCAGCCCTGGACGACGTATCCATATGACACTACGATCGACTATCTTAACTGGTTCGTGGCGCACTCTCATTGTAGAGTCCTACGGGAGAGATGCATATCGACTAGTTGACTCTGAAGCGGTAAGATTTGACCACTAGATCATTACTCTATTATAAATATACTTAGCGTGAAACTAACAATTGTTCTTGTTTTTTTATGCAATGTGCTCGTGACCTTTTGTACACGTTTGCACCTGCGGTTCGAGCAGCAGCAGGGACCGAGGAGGAGTTTCTTGAGCATTCTCAACGAGCCTACAGGGCACTGCACGGAGTGCAGGATGTGTAGACTGAGTACTGGGTCTCTCAGAGACTCCCCCTCCAGTGTTTTTATATATTTTGATGTTTGGATCATTTATGATTTGTACTATTTGTGTTTAGATCGGATGTTTATGTTTAGACTGCATGTTTGCATATTTATGTTTATATCGGATGTTTGACTACTTATGTATGTTTGGATCGGATGTTTATGTTTAGACTGCATGTTTCCATGTTTATGTTTAGATTGGATGTTTGAATACTTATGTTTGGATCGGATGTTTGCACACTCATGATTAAAACATCGAGGGTAGATAATGAAATCCATAAGTTCATAATGACACTAGGGCCATTTAAAATACAACTAGAAAAACAACAACATATAAATAGAGCATTGCAACACTATTGCATTGCTCCTACCCCTAGCTCTTCGGGGGTCTCTCTGCCTGACTCGCTGCCGACCACCAAGACTCGCAAACAAATTTTGTCCAACCTCGAGAATAGCTCCCCACTCCGCCACATTAGGATTTGCTAGCCCATGCCAAATTGGATGCAGAGGGGGTATGAGAAACTGATCCTAGTTGAAGTACAATCGAATGTAGTGGTTGTTCACATAGTGCAGTGATAAGAACATGTGAGCTAGTGGACCACCATTATACAAGTTCTCGTACTTCCAGAAATGTTGTTGGATTTCTTGGACAATCGTCGATCTCATGAGCAGATAGTGACTATCATCCCCATAAATACAATGAGAAAATGCCCTAAAACCACAATGGTCGTCTGGACTAGGGTTGAAATCGCCTACCAGCAAAGGTCGAACAAACTCTGGAAAAAGCTCTCGATGTAAGGGTAAGAATATTTCCCTGGGGCTCTAGGTTGAAATCGCCTACCAGCAAAGGTCGAACAAACTCTGGAAAAAGCTCTCGATGTAAGGGTAAGAATATTGGCCTGGGGGGCTCTGGGATGAGTAATCTACAAAAATATACGAAATGGTCAAAATTACTTGGACAAAATTTACAAACATAAACCAATTACTACTAGATGGACTATAATATTAAACCAATTACTCACCTGTATCATGCTCGTCAGAATCACCTCCACTTGATTGGGATCTGCCTCCACTCGATCGCCCCCTGCCTCCACTCGAACCAGGCCCAGTACTCCTCAAATGAGACCGCTCATAATATGAACGAATGCGACGGGTGCTTGTTCGAGGCCGTCCTCTCGGATTCTCATTCACTTCAGGTTCCCTCACATTGTCCTCTACTGGGTGAAGCCCATAGAATAGGGCATCTCTTGCTTGTCTCACTGCTTTAGGACCTCTTTCTTCCACCTCAACAGTAAGACGCCTAAAGTGTTCTCTTTAAAGCTCAATTTCATCACTAACTTGTTGTTGACGTGGGGGGTTTTTATAATCCAAAGTCTGCCAAAATACATGCAACTCTTGAGCATAGAATTGAAGTCCTTCTTCCTTAGCTTGAACAACCTGGCAAGCACACTTGAGCCCATGTGTCATCTGAAAATGACACGCACAACTGTCCTTCAACTCCACCGCCCCATCTAACATCAGTTTGATTGCCTCACAACTAACAACCCTCCTCAAAAACGTGCACGAAGGCTCAATTGCCCTACTCAGATTGCAGTTCAGTGACTTGTGCAGTTCATTCACCACTTCCAGAAACTGATGTTCCATGTAGTTGTGGTTCTTCGCAAAACAAGTGTCAATCGCTCCTCTACCAGACACAAGGGAAGTCTTGAATGAAGAGTGAGATGACTTAACTCTATTCGAGCTCGTGTTACCAAGATGAAACAAATGATACGTTTAGCACTTTGCCCACATTGTCTGATGAGGCAACCACTCACCTCGCACGTAGTCGACCATTTTTATGTTCTTCTCTGTCCAGACCCTCTCAAACTCATTAATCTTTTGAAGAAAACCCTCCTAAGTCCAACTCCATGCAGCTTTGTCGAAATATTCCTTCCATACCACTTGTGCTACCTCTCTGTTTGCAATTCCACCAAGTAATTGCTCAAACTTTTGCTTCACACAGTTGTTGACGTGCCATAAACATAGTAGGTATACAGTATGTGGGAGAGGGAAGACCACAGGAACAGAAGCAAGAAGACCACCTTCTTTGTCTGTCACAATGACATTCGGAACCGTATCACCGAGCAACCCTTTAATACATCGCAGCAACCACTCATATGTTTCCTTTGTTTCCTGCTTAATAATTGCACATGCAATGTGGAAATTCTTCTTGAGTGGAGTGACTCCAATAATCTCAACCCATGGCAAGCCGTACCTGTTTGTCTTGTAGGTCGAGTCAATGAGGATGACGTACGGCCATGCATGCAACATCTGAATGGACGTCGGGTGCGCAAAAAAAAGATTAGTGAGCACATTATTAGAGTCCTTTTGCAAACAGATATGGTACCCCATGCTGTTCAGCTCCGTGAAGCGCAAACTGTATCGCATCCATTTCACCCATATCATCCAATCTTGTCTTGTAATTTCTGTTGTACATCTGTTTGATATCATGATGCACACCCCCTTAAGTATTGAGTGTCGTCTTCTGCTGATTTGGTCTCACCCCCGCCTTCCTCATTAATATTAACCTCTCTTTTTCAGCCTCACTAAAAAAATTTTTGTGTCGGTGATGTTCTGGATACAACACCTTTTCATGGTTGTGAAACCCTCTATTAGCTCCGGTTACACGACTTGTCACTCCCACTATGACCCATGTTTTTGAACCATTCTCTTGCCTACTCATCCGTCGTCCCTCAACAGAATCTGCATTAAGTAGTGAACATCGTGGAGGACGATCGTCATCTCTCCAAAAGGCAAGTGGAAGGTGTTCGTGTCTGGCTGCCACCTCTCCACAAAAGCTGAGATCAAAGCCTCGTCAATCACTATCTTGCGGAACATAGAGTAGATCAGGTGCTGGAGACCTGACTACTGAACCAAATCCTCCGCCTCAACATGACTAAACACGTAGCTACCCAGATAATCAACCGCCGATGTACGGCTGTAGCAACTGATGACCCCTCGAATCTTCAACCCCCGTCCAAAGCGCATAGGAAGCGTGGCCACGGAAGCTCCTATTGAGGCTAGGATCCCTAGGTCCACCAGGACACTCACCAACAAGCTCCCACGGTGAAGGACCACTCGAACGTCCTCCCCTACTCCGTCCAGTCCCCGACCTCTCTATCTCCTCACGAGCAGGTGGTACGAACCGCCCAACAATCAGAAGTAGGAACCTAAACAAAATACAAACCAATGGTTAACCCTTAACAGATAGTCAGAGTCCTTCCTACAAAAACACTTTTGGTGCTTTACTAGTCCTAAATCCTAATAGTTATCCGAAAAATCTACACAAAAAGCTACTACCACGAATGCTTAGCATCATGGACCGGCCGATCGAATAGAAAAAAGATAAATTGGAATGGTTTGAAACGATATTAACTTTGTATAGAAATATGTGTGTTTCCCGGTATTTTTGGTCGAACTAGTCCGCCATGAAATTTCGGTCGGTATTGATCCAACTGGCGGTTCTTTGATTACAAGAAAAACGATGCCATTTCATTTAAAGAAAAAAAACAATGACAAATTCAGATTTCCAAAACCCTAAGTCAGAATTGACCTAGCCACCTCTCCAATCTAGCCCCCTAATCGTCGCCAATAGCCCAAATGGCACCAAATCCGCCAATTTTGGTAATGAAGATTATTCCGACTCAATAGAGCATATATTCCATCCTTTGGCTCCAATCTTAGATAATAAGAAGATATTCTTTTATGAGAGATTTTCTCGTAGAATACCTGTTAAAAAACATGACTTGGGAGCCTATAAATAGACTAATCAAGCTCCAATTGATACACAACTTAAGATAAGAGGGTTGTCTACCACCAGAGCAGCTCCATACCAAAAATCATCCAGAAATTCTGAGGTTTGGTAAAAGGAGGCCAAATCAATGATATGACAGAAAGTATGACTATTTCGAAATCAAGAATATTGTCTCCCAAACTAATTGCTCTACCATTTTCTGTTCCTATGAGTGCTAGGACATTTTTTGTGCAGGTTTGTGAACCTTAGAGGTTCTAAAGATTGTTATCATGTAGGTTTGATCTTAATATAGTTTGCTTGTGTTGTTTTCATCCTTATCATTTATTGGTATTGATTATATTGCTTATTTGTGATTTATATGGGATTGATTGGAAACGAATTTCATTATGATATGAGTTCACCAATGTAAAATATTTTCCTAGTATGTTGATTGTGTAAGATAATCATTACAACAATCCATGATATAACTTGCATGCTATTTTAAAATCACATTGCCCTTATCGTGTAATGACAACAAGTGCATATGTAGACATTATGATTAATAGAGGAAGACAACAAGCTCTCAATTTATTAATGGTATTGATTATATTGCTTATTTGTGATTTATATGAGATTGATTGAAAACGAATTTTCTTATGTTGTGAGTTCACCAATGTTAAATATTTTCCTAGTATGTTGATTGTGTAAGATAATCATTACAACAATCCATGATATAACTTGCATGCTATTTTAAAATCACATTGCCCTTATCGTGTAATGACAACAAGTGCATATGTAGACATTATGATTAATAGAGGAAGACAACAAGCTCTCAATTGCATGTTTTGATAACTATATGGAAACTCTAAGGAGAACAATACAAGCAATGCTTTTCTTCATTGCTTAACTCAAGTCATATTTCCTTAATTTAATTTTTTTCTGATTCCTACGTTACTTCGTTACGAAGACTTTACCAAACCGGATGCACTTCAACCTTAAACAAACTATTTCCAAACAAGATCCTCTCTATCTGAATAATAGGATTTAAAATACCCCGTAGGAATACAATCTTGGTTACGTACCACGTAAATTTAGACTTTATCATGAATCTTTTTTTGTGTTCTCCTAATGAGTTCTAGATAATTAAATTTGAAATACCTAGATCACTTTATTCATTGTAATTCTCTATCATTTACAATTACATATCAATGATGTTTTTACAGGAATTTGAATCTATTTTATTATGCAAATTAAGCTAGGCCATTTAGGCCTACAACATCATCATAGGCAATCAAACCTAGCAGTTTTTACGGGGTATCAACCCATGATTAATCATATTCCATGGACCTTAAAAGTGGGAAAACTCTTGAGCCACTCCATTAGCCTGCCTATAGTGAAAGCTCACCAAATACCAATGGAAGAAACAACCCCACCCCACCCTAACTTCCTCATCTCGGCTTCAAATATCCAGAATTTCCTTACATAAAACTCCTACTTCCATTCTCTTGATTCCTTCCTCACAAGATAGCCAATGAAGCTTTTTTTAGAAAGCAATCAAGCTTTAAAATTGCTCTCCATCTGACGATTATGAGAGAATTTTCAAAGAGGAAGTTTCGTTGAAGTTTGAGTCCTCTTTCAGCTTTTATAGGTGTGTGCTTGTAAATATGCAAAACGAGACAGATTTCCTTACATGATTGGTTCAATAATGAAATAACAGTAAACATTGATGGATAATAAAACTAATTGTTAAGTCATTGTTCTGGTAAAACGTTGTCGTTCCCTTTTTTCATCTTTCTTCTTCGAATCCTACTGCACCTAGGATTGCAGCTTCTTCACTTCCATTATGCAACTGGGATTGCACCTTCTTCTTCACTTGACCAAAAGATCTCTCATTCGGAATCAATCAAGTCCATTAGTAAAAATGTATGCAAGTTGTTCAACTGTGTTTATATACTTCAACTTAATCAGTTCATTCTTAATTCTCATCCTCGTCACATGCATATCTATCTCAATATGCTTAGTCCTCTCATGGAAGAATGGATTTTATACTATATGAATAGCATCTATCTCAATATGTTGTCACAATAAACTGTTATAGGGAATGGCACTTTAATTGACAATTCAGCTAATAACATCTTCAACCATTCTACATAACATACCATGTGTGCAAGGGCTCTATACTCTGCCTCTCATGAGGATCTCGAAACTATGGTCTACTTCTTTGTTTTCCAAGTTATCAGGGAGGTTCCAAGAAGATTCCAATAGCCTGAGATTGATCTTTGTGTATCAGGCAGCTTGCCCATTTGAGTTGTCATTTTAAACTTAGCCTCATTGTTAAAGTGGATCTTTTGATTTGGTGATGACTTCAAGTACCTGAGTACTTTGTAAGTTGCTTATAAATGCTCAACATATGATGTTTTATGGTATCGACAAAGTTTTTGTCACAAACACAATGTCAGGTCTTGAGATGTTCATATAATGTAACCTTCTCACTAAGCTTCTATAGGTTTCTGCATCGTCTAGCAATGTCCCTTTAGAACTCAGTTTCACTTTCGTTTCAATTGGTGTCTAGCAACCTTTTGATTCAAGGTAGCGTGTGTCCTTTAATAGTTCTATGTAGTACTTTCTTTGACACACATCCAATCCATTCCGACTTCTATTAACCTATAAAACCCAAAAAGTACTTAAGAGGTCCTAAAATCTTGATCTTGAATTCCTTGCTTAGGGCTGCCTTTACTTGTTCAATATCCTTCTAAGAATCTCCCACCACAATGATATCATCTACATAGACCAACAACACTGTGATTTTTTCATGAGTCCACTTATTAAAAAGTTAATAATCATATATTGACTCTGAAAAAAGAAACTCCAGTAGTAAGCTTGTCAGCTTAGCAAACCACTGTCTTGAGGCCAATTTCAGGCCATATAATGAATTCTTTAATTTGTAAGTCATCCTTTGATTTCTTCTTGAAGGTACTGTTACTCCAATAGGTATCTTTATATATACTACCTCATCTAAATCTTCATGCAGAAAAGTATTGGAGACATCCAACTGCTCTAGAACCCAATGTTGAACACTTGCTATAGTGAAGAAAGTTTTTACTATGTTTATATTTTCCCCAGGAGAGTAAGTGTCTAGGAAGTCAATTCCATATACCGGTGTGTCACCCTTCATCTGTAGATGAATCAGACTGATGAGGAGAGGTTGTTGTGGGAACATTAGGTGGTACAAGGGAAAAAGGAATGTGTAATTGAGGTTCTAACACATGATTTTGAACATGAAAGGAAGTGGTGGAGCTAGGAGAGCTAAGTGGAGTGTCATAAGTTTTAAAGGGTATGATATTTTCATAGAAAGAAATATCCCTATAAATGAAAACCTTCTTTTCATGGATGTCTACGACCTTATACCCATTAATCCCAGTAGGTATTCCAAGAAAAACACTACTTAACTCTTGGTGCAAGCTTTGTTCTGCCATGAACCGAAGTATTTACATAACACATACAGCCAAAGACCTTTAAGTGTCCAGGAATGGTGTTTGTTTTTGAAAAAACTTCATAAGGTGTTTTGTTGCTAAGAAGTGGGGTAGGGATTCTATTATTGAGATAAACTGCATAAAGGAAAAAGTCACTCTAGGATTTCAGTGGCAGTTTGACTGAAATTTCGCCCTTCCATTATGTTCTGGAGTCTCTACACATGAGACTTGGTGTTTTATGCCTTCTTCTGAAAATTACTCACACATTTCAAACTCTGTGTCCTGGTCAGTTCTAATGATCTTGACACTGGTATTAAATTGATTCTTCACAAGGTTATAGAAACCTTGAATGAGTCCCCTTGCTTCACTTTTGTGTCTCATTGCATAGACCCAAACACTTTGAGAAAAATCATGCACAATGGTATGAAAATAGTTATAACCATCTTAAGAAGTGTGGAAAAGAGTCTCCAAATATTCATATGCATTAAGTGAACAATCTCACGTGCAACACTAGTACTAACAGGAAAGGGTAATTTTCTTTGTTTAGAGAAATGGCAAACCTCACAATGAATTGTCTTAAAAATGGTTAGAGCAGGGTTAACATTTCTAAGCAATGAAAGTCTATCATGACTAGGGTGTCCTAGCCTCCAATGCCATATGTTCAAGTCTTGTGGGTGGAATTCGAGGAAGTGGTTGTTTTGGTGTTGATGAGCTAGTTGGGGAGTCTTCTGGTCTTGAGGTTAAAGACAATTGGTAAATGCCTTTGGTTGTTTTTTTCTAAACCAATCATCTTCCGGATTAATAGGTCATGGGTTTCACATTGATAAGAATGAAAGTGTAAGGAAAAGCACAGTCATGCAAGCTTGCCAACAGAGATGAGATTGAAGGAAATTTTGGGTACTAAAAAAGCACATCATGCAAGGTCAGACCACATGCCAATGTAGCAGTCTACAAATGTAACTAACACTTTGTTGCTATTTGGAAGGTAAACAAACGTGTTTCAGACTGGCTTATAACTGTTAAACAGGTTAGGACTACGGGCAATGTGATCTGGAGCCCTGTATCTAGGATCCACAAACTTAAATCATGGGTTATACTATTTTGAGAAGAAGACAACACATGATTTTGGAAATTAAGAGGGGAAATTAAGAAGCTGAGTATGCCTAATGATTGATGGATGGTGACTTAGGTGGTGAAGGGCTTGTGCTAACACCAGCTAGCAAAAGAAACCTGAGATGACTCATTTCTTCTACAGTAAATACAAGTGGAACTTGGTTCTTACCTTCATCAGTCGCACTACCTTCTGAGGGACACTCATTTCACTTACCGGAGAAATGGAACCAACAAACTTAGGGGTACTGGAATTGGAACTTGAAATAGAGTTGGACCCTCCATTTGTATTTTCGTCCTTATGCTGCTTTTGTTTCCTTTTGAACTTCCAACATTCATCAATGGTGTGATTATTCATCTTACAAAACCTACAATACTTATTTCCTCTTTGTTCTATGGAATCACTTAGAGTATTTCCTCTTACTGCTAAAGCTAGTGGTTGCCCTTTCTTTCCCCCTATTGCTGCATGAGCCTTGAGTTTTTGTTCATGTTGTAGTAAGTCATCCAGAGCTGCAGATACAGTGGGCAAAGGCTTCTGCATAAAGAGTTGTGTCTTAATCACGTCATAGTCAAGGTTGACACCCCTAAGAAAATGGATTAAATATTTTGTTTCTTGCTTATGCACAAATGCTTCAACTGTTGCACATGGCAAGTGATTTCTAGGTGCATAGGGACAAGGTATAATAGGACAAAACTCAACATATTCATCCCAAAGCACCTTAATTACAATGTAATATTGATTGATGGTATAGGAACCCTGCTTACAAGCATGGATTTCATCTTCTATTTGCAATTCTCATAGCATTAGGATGACCAAAAGCTCTTTTAAGCTCATCCCATAGTATGTTTGAGTTGCTACAATTCAAAACAGATCTCCTAAGCATGGATTTCATCTTCTGTTTGCAATTTTCATAGCATTAGGATGACCAAAAGCTCATTTAAGCTCATCCCATAGTGTCTTTGAGTTGCTACAATTCAAAACAGATCTCCTAAGTTCCTTGGCCATGGAGTTTTAAATCCAACATAGAACAACTGTGTTACATGCATCCTATACCCCAAACAAATTTGCAACTCTAGCTATAACAAGAGTCGACCCATATATGAAACCAACTTTATTCTTGATTTTAGAACTACTTGCATAGATCTACTCCACATGGTGTAGTTTGTTCCATCAAATTGCTATGCTATGAGTGATTGAGACATGTTTTCATTTGGGTTAAGATAGTAAGGGTTACCAAAGGTTATGGTCTCTGTTTGTGGTTGTGGTTTCTCAAATGAACCAAATATGAAGGTTGTCGTTGCTCCACTGCCACTACTACCATTGTTTGGTGATGTTTGATTAGGTGGAGTCTATCCTCCTGAAATTATGTCATTTGCATCTGATGAACCCTAGAGCTCGAGCTGCTATGATACCATGAAAATTATAGGAGAATTTGGGAAGAGGAAGCTTTGTTGAGATCTGAGTCCTCATTCAGCTTTTATAGTTTTGTACTTGTACTTAAGCAAAACGAGGCAGATGTCCTTGAATGTTTGGTTCAATAATCAAATAAATAGTAAACATTAACGGCTAATAAAACTAACTGATACATTGTCGTTATGGTAAAACATTGTCGTTCCCTTTCTTATTCTTTTTTCTTTGAATCCTTCTCCAACTGGGATTGCAGCTTCTTCACTTACATTATGCAACTAGGATGGCAGATTCTTCTTCACTTCCATTATGTCCCCTTCAATGACATAAGGAATGCATAAATCTTAGATTCCTTGATTCTTTTTAGTGTAGCTCGAGCCTCAGCTTCCTCTAAACTAGATGGAAGATTCCTAATTTTCTTCTAAAAAAATCCAATCTCTAATAAACCCACCAACCCTGATGATGAAACCGTATTTACACATGTTTTTCCCGACATTTCTTGATTGTTTAAGCTTGCATTATCACTCCCCTAGCCTATTTTACGATAGGTTGTGCTAGTTTGTGATGTTACTTGTCCTGGTACGTCAATGGGCGCGTGGGAGCAAGGCTTGGGACGATTTGGAGCGATCCGGCAGAGGGGCAATAAAGAGTTACGGTCTGGACCGTAACTTCCCTTGTAAGCCCGTAACATGAGGGCTCAGAGCCAAGGAGTCCATGAGACTATCCCAAAGTTAGGACCAGGCTTCCAAAGTTACGGCCAGGATCATAACTCTCCAGATTGGGCCGTAACTTCAAGGTAAAGAAGCATATGTCTACTTTAAAGTTCAGGCCGAGAGTCCAGGTTACAGCCTTGACCATAAATTCCCGTAGAGTACCGTAACTCTTGGTTTACGATGTGCAGAAACGTTGCCATTTTTGTGGAAGTTACGGGATGGGAAAGCAAGTTACGGCCGTAATTTTGGCCATAACTCAAGCATCTCCCACATATAAAAGGCTGACTCAGGCAGATTTGAAGGGATCTAATTTTTCAAGGTCTAAAACAACAAGAGAGAAAGTGACAAAGAACAACTTTGGGAAAGGATTGGAGGGATCTAAGGACATTGGAGCTCGATTTTTCACCCTCGGAGTGTTGATTTCCAGCCGAGAGCAGATTCTCATCCCTCACATGATGATTTCTCTTCCAAGCTTTGCAATTTCTCTTCTCTTTTCGTAAACTCTCTTTTCATCCGGATATGAAGAACCCTAGTCGTGTATGTTAGGTTGTATCAACCCAGTTGATGAATAATTGACTTGATATATTCAATTGAGGCATTATGCAGAATTCTATGAGTCCTAATCAAACTTTTGTGATTCCTGCTTTAACTTAGAAAGATAGTCTCTGCACAAGTTAATAGAGCAACCTTAGTTGGAAGTAGTGGATCGATTACTTTACTCTAGGAATCGATTTTGTGCTCTATACTGGAATTGAAACCAGTAGTGAAAGTTTGTTGTCCTATTGCCTCTCTTAGCTTACGTGGTGGAGGTTAGGCACCCGCTGGTTATTCGAACTGAGAGGGTCTAGAATTCTTTAGTCGATATTCCAGATTTGTCAAGAACTTTCCATAGTATATCTGTCGTTTGAAACAAATTGGGTAATTATAATCTGAATTAACTGTAGACTAGGAGGACTTATATCTGGATGACCTTTTGCATACTTGAAACCAGAACATTTCATGTTTCCATTTAATTTACTTTTGAACACTTCACTCGAACTAAACCACTAAATAATAGATACGCACGAGTTAGAAATTAAATCTAGGACCTGGGTTGACAATTAAAACTGACCCACTATACTGCATTTCTATACTACGATTACACTTGGTCGTAGTTTGGTGTTGTGTTTTAGCGAGTCAAGTTTTTGGCGCCATTGCCAGAGCGACTAGGTTATTGCAAAAACGTGAAAATATGTTACTTTAGCATTTACTTTTCTGCATTTTCTCTTCTCCACCTGCTTGCCTTCATGGGTTGTGCTTGCAGTTTGTATACAGGCAATGCATGACCCGTAGCCATTCGATAAATCTATAGCCTTTGGATCACGAACTTGAACGGACTTGTTGCTAGCTCAAGAAAGCACTTAAGGCGAGACTAGCTGCGGAGAAGGACTTGGACAAGGTCTTTGTTGCTGACAGATCGGACAACAGATCTGCAGAAGGAGATCACCCACTTCACGCAGGAGGATGATGAGACTCTCCGAGATACCTGGGAGAGATACTCAGGTATCTTCTTGAAGAGCCCCAACCACATGTTCACTGATGCCTTCAAGGTGCTCACCTTCTACCGGGCTCTCTTTTCTGAAGACAAGCAGCTGATTGACTCGATCTTTGGCGGGAACATGCTAACCAAGACGCCCCCGTAGTTGAACCAGCTCTTTGAAGATATGGAAGAATAGGGTAATGATTGGTGGTCTACAAAGAGATCTCGGCAAGCTCCGGGCCAAGGTGTGTATGTTGTGGATACCTAGTCATCTTCTCTGGTGGATGTGGTCTCTAAGCTGGTTACAACTATCGACCATAATGGGATGTTTACAAGCGCAGTCCAGCCTCACCCGATGTATTTCTAGTGGTGCGAGAGCATTAACCACATGGTTGAAGAGTCTTAGGCGATGAGGGAATCTACCACACCTCAGGAGCAGTTGGACTTCATCGGCAATGTCAGGCACATCTACCCCTACAACAACACTTACAACGAAGGGTGGTGCCAGCATCCTAATTTCTCCTTGGTGGCAACACCAATCCTAATTCTCTCCAGGCACCACCAGGCTTTTAGAGACAACCATTACAGGCCCGCCAGGGCCAATTACAACAAAAGCATCCTCTTTAAGGGCAAGCTCTTCCTCACCAACAACAGCGACAATTTCAGAAGCCGGACACAGCCCCAGTAAACGTGATTCGATGGGTGAGATGCAAGACTTAGTGGGTTCTCTTGCTAGTTCTAGCTCACAAAAATTCAAAAATATTGAGCAGTTCATGGAACCGGCCTTAGGAAAGTTCCTGAAGCTTGAAGCTGGTTAGAGGAACACACAGGCTATTTTGCGAGTTATACAAACCCAACTTGAGAGTGTGGCTAAAGCTGTGGCATAGAGGGCCCCGGATACCTTACCTAGTCATACCATAAATAATCCGAGAGACCCGGATGCACACTACAATGCTGTTACACTAGGAGCGGGAAGGTGACTGCGGAGATCCCCGTCTAGGAAAAACATGGGGAAGAGAGACTTGCTTCAACCCTTCCAGTTGATGAGGAAGAAATGGAGAAGGAGAGAGAGGTGTCTACTCCTAAGCCCCAACTAGTGGTGAAGTATTAAGTCCCTCAACTCCCTTTCCCTACTCGGTTGCACAAAGACCGATTGTAAACTAAGTTTGCCAAATTCGTGGCAATGCTGAAGCAGGTAGACATCAACATGCCTTTCATAGAGGCATTGCCGAAAATGCCCAAGTACGCCAAGTTTGTGAAAGACCTCCTCACTAACAAGAGGAAGCTAGGGGAGCTATCAATGGTGATGTTACCGAGGAATGTTCTACCATCCTGCAAAACAAGCTACCGAAGAAGCACAAAGACCAAGGGAGTTTTACTATCCCTTTCATTATAGGTAGCTTGCATGTAAGAAAGTCATTGGCTGATTTAGGTGACAGCATAAACGTCATGCCATATAAACTATTTAAGAAGCTATGCCTAGGTGAACCCAGTAATACTAGGATGAGCAGGAAATTACCTTATTGATCTATTGTGCATCCTACGGGCATTATAGAGGACTTGATAGTCACAGTAGGGCCATTTGTATATCCTACTGATTTTTCAATTCTTGACATTAATGAGGATATGATGTGCCTTTGATTCTTGGTTGACCTTTTCTCGCCACCGCCAAGGCGCTTATTGATGTTAATGATGGTAAACTGATTTTCGGGACTGGGGGTGAACAAATCACCTTTTCTGTTTCTGATAATATGAAACACCCCCAGCCCCATGATGATGTAGATTACTGTGATGTGGTTGCTGATTTTGAGACCGCACTCGCCTTAGCGAGTGTGTGTAGTAATGATTTCCTTGAGCGTCGTCTTATGCTAGGGGAACAAGCATCATGGGAGCTGCAGCTCACGGAACAGCTCACAGATTTGGAGGAAGCCGCGATCGAGGGGCAATAGAAGCCATTACAGCCGATCGATTTTTCGCCTCGTATCGCTACATAACTGGAGGAGCCACCAGAGCTGGAGCTTAAGCCCCTCCCCTCTCATTTGGAGTATGCATTTATGTGAGATAGGAATAAGCTCCTGGTAATCATAAGCTCAGAACTAATCCCCGAACAAAAGAGCAGTCTGGTGGTTCTATTGAAGAAGTATGCTCGGGCCATGGCATGGAAGATCACTAACATCAAAGGCATTATCCCATTTTTCTGCTCCCACAAACTTCTGATGGACGATGAGGTAAGCCACTCAGGCAGCCGCAGCGGAGGTTGACTCCTAACCTGAAGGCAGTGGTCCGGGCTGAGATAATGAAGTTGATGGATGTCACGATCATCTTTGATATATCTGATAGATAGTGGGTTAGTACCACTCAGGTGGTCCTGAAGAAAAGCAGGATCATTGTGGTCCCGAATGAGAAGAACAAGTTGATCCCGATTTAGACTGTGATTGAGTGGCGTGTTTGCATCAACTACCGACGTCTAAATGATGCCACCAAGAAGGACCATTTTCCTCCACCTTTCATTGACGAGATACTGGAGAGGCTGGCGGGACACAAGATCTACTGCTTCCTGGATGACATTTCCAGATCCCGAACGCACAGGAGGATCAGGCGAAGACCACTTTCAGTTGCCCATTTGTCACGTTTTCATATCAGAGGATTCCCTTATGTCTTTGTAATGCACCAGTGACCCCCTTGCTTCAACAGTGATACCCCTAGTGCCGGTTCTTCTTCAGATATTCCCTCGATGCCTAATTGGCGACCATGGAGGCTCAGTTTGATAAGATCGAGCCTCGTCGAGATCATGAGCAAGACAGCCGCTGCTACTCCCACTTTCTACTAGAGCACCTGCGCACGAATGCCATGTTACTTTCACCCAGACCTTCTGGCAGCCTTCTCCAGACAATGACGATGGCGCTGCTTGAGGATTCTCATTGACCACGGGCTCTATGTTCTATGTTTTGTGTTTTGAATTTTATGTATTGAACTGGAAATTTTTGTGTGTGATTTGTATTTATTTTTCTTTAGTTTCTTCCTATTGGGCTGACAACTGTTATCCTAACTCTTACCCAGTGTGAGTGTTTGTTTTTCCTTGGTAGTGTTCTCAAAGTGTTCTTTTCCGTGTCCTTATGACTGGTCCCTCTAATTCAACCCTAGGGGGTTGTTTGATCAGAATCCGCACAGCCAAAGAAGATCAAATCAAAGAATTGATCTCCTTCGAATACGAACACCAAAAACAGGGTTGGGTTTGGTGTTTGGATGTAAAGATTTGGTGCAAATTTCACTTGGGAAAGAGGCTTGAACTCTACAGAACGATGCTTGGCCACAATCAGGGTGATGAACTGATTGATACAAGCTTAAGATTTCTTAGAAATCCACTAAGCAACCCTTCTCAATTCGTCAAGCAAACAAGCTTAATTAATCAAACTAGGTTTGTATTCAATTGTGAAAAAAATTTATTATTATAATGAAAGACTCAGCTTAAATAGACCCTAACTACACCTAACAACTCATAAGGAAGTTCTAACTAGGTTACAACTTGAAAATGAATTCAAAACCAACACTTAAAAGGAATCCGAATGCAACATGGAAAAACATAATGTCTTGGGATGCAAGTCAAAACTCAGGCTTCATACGATCTTTGGATTCCTTGTCCGAAGCCTTCTAAGGATCAAATCAATCAGCCAATTCCTTGCGTTTGTAGTAGAAAACCTGTAATCAGATGTGGAACAAAGCTGTGGACTCGACTCTCACCCATTTTTCTCGAAGAGGCATTCAAACTTGGGTTGTCAAACTGTCTCCAACACAGCCATTTTTAGGCTACTTGCCGGTTTTGGCATAGCCTTTTGATCAGCTTCAAAAATGGGTTTACGGGCTTCCTCTTGAGCATCCAAGCACTCCAACCTATAGAGAAACACTCCATCTTCATAACCAAGCCTAACTTTTGAATTTCCATCGACCCATTTGAGAGACCCCCACCTGCAAAGTAGGTAGCTTGGGACATGAACAACATTTAATCAAATGTTAGGGTTCTTATGGCTTTGTGAGCTTGCTTCTTGATCAATCCATAGCACTTTGTAGAGTGGGTCAATTGGGATCATATCCCCCTCTTCCTGTATGGTCCTGTCGACTGGTCCTTTCTCTAGTCTTGTTGTAGTCGATCTCGATCTTCCTGGTAACATCATTACCCTTATCTTTCCCTCTTCTCCATTGAGGCAAATGTCGATCTTAAGTGTGAGGGGTGTTTATATTTGACTGCATCGATGTGTTTGTGTGCTTGGTGCCTAGTCCACTGTCCAAATTATAAGATTTGAGGGCTCCAAGTACGTGCTCCTTGCAATTGCCTGCTCTATATGCTTTGAATTGACAGTCTTTATAGTACTATTTAACCTAGGAGGTAGTTGTAGCACTATGGAGGATGCTACAGTATAAGATCTTTCCTATCTTTCTCCTTGTTGTGCTGGTTGATTGTGTGAACTAGTGGTTATAGGATCTTTGAATCATGTGGTATCGATGACTCTCCGTGAGTTTGGGACTCATGTATCATGAAATGGTGCTCAGTTGTGCTTAATATAAGGCAGTTGGTACTCCATGTCAGAAATTTGAAGCATGGGTAAACCCAACGTGTGTGCCACCATTCATTGCACAAAATCAGGTTTTGGAAGAGATATTAGTGATCCTTGATGGGATAGGCCTACAAGGTGAAGCTAAACCGTCTCTAGTACAAGTAAAAATTCCACCCGTTGAGTGGACCGCCTACTCGACGATATGTGTTTTTAAGGGCACAGATAGAGCTTCTGACCCCCTTAGTTCATTGACCCTCCACAGAATTGAGGAAAAGGATTTAAACGAAGTACTATGACGAGCGACAGATGTACAAAAATTGCTCTTGCTCAACCAATAAGGGTCGACCGCGCAAAAAACTGTTGTTTGGAACCCCAGCAAAGTGATGAACACTATGAAGAAAAAGAAAAAGGGGTTCCAACGAATGAAATGAAAGGGAAAAACCACCTAATACGAAGAGTCCATGGTTGTTGTGTTGTGAGTAGTCTCTTCATCCATGAATTACCTGTCCTAGGGGATACCTTAGAAGACTGGTTGACCTCGTAAGCAGCTAAATGATCTGGGAAATCCTCTACCAACGATTGAGATTGCATGTTGCTATAAAGGTCTAGAGAGTTGCATTGGTTTGAGTCAGGTTTGCTTGGGGACAAGCAAATAGTTAAGTGTGGGGAAATTTGATGACGTCGTATTTAAGCATGCTTTTCCCAACATTTATTGACCATTTAAGCTTGCATTATCTAGTGACCTATTTTACGCTAGGTTGTGCTAGTTTTTTATTTTTCGGGTCCTGGTATGTGAATGGGCGCGTGGGAGCAAGTTTTGGGATGAGTTGGAGCGATCCGACAACGGGGCAAGAAAGAGTTATGACCAAACCTTCCAAGTTACGGCCTGGACCGTAACTTCCCTTGCCAGACCGTAACATTGAGCGTTTGGAGGCAAGGAGTCGAGGAGACTATCCCAAAGTTATGGCCAGGCTTCCAAAGTTACAGCTTGGGCTGTAACTCTCCATATTGGGTCATAAATTCAAGGCAGAGAAGCAGAGGTCTACTTCAAAGTTACTGCCCGAGATTCCAGATTATGGCCTTGATCGTAACTTCCCCTAGAAGGCCATAATTCTTGGTTTACGGAGTGCAGAACCGTTGCCGTTTTTTGGGAAGTTATGGCCGTAACTTTGACCATCCCCCCCCCCCCCCCCAATATTTAAGGTATTTATCCTAGGTTTGGTCCCAACCATAGAATGCATATCGTCCATCATTTACAATTTAACTTATATAATTATAAGTATATAAACTTAAAGTCAAATGATATTTAGAAACCCAATTATGGGTTAGGATAATCCTATTCTACCAGTGTGAAATAAGGACTTCATATTTTATTTATATTACATTGTGTCAAATTTTGATTAACTTTAAGCGACTTACCATGCAATGAAATGTTACACAATTCGTCTCCCCTTGGCACTTAGCCAAGTTTCAATGGTTGCAATCCATCATCCAAAGCAGTAATATAACTATATTTCAACAAAATTGTGAAACATTTCAATTCAAAATTGTTGTCTAAATTGAGGGAAAAAGTTATTTATGGAAGGATAAGAAACGTCATTTGAGAATTTATTGCTAATAGTTAAAGTCAAAGTGCTAAGATTTATGACTGCAATAGTCATACAGTTACATAGCATTTTTGGATAAATTCAAAGTGTCTAGAATTACGGACCTCAATAGTCATACAGTTGTATAAGATCTTTTTATGAATCTGTAAAATTCCATGTGTTTGTTCCATCTATATTTTCGGAGAAGTTAAGATTTTCCCAAGTGACGAAACAATCTTAGTTGTTACTAAACTTCCTTATATATAGATATGCACATTAAAAGTGATGTAATAGTTATAATCAAAATCACCTTGTCTATTGATCAACCACACCCACTAAACAAAAGGTGAAAACCCAACCATGAAAAGTGCATATATGTTGGTCTTGGTTCTCCTAATGATTTTTATCATTCATGGTAATTCACTATATTCTAATAGTTTCGTACATATTATTTCTTTCATTTATTTCTATTATCCTTTCACTCGTTTGCTTCGTCTTACTTAATTGAAATGTTTTGTTTTGTGTGTGATTGTTCATAATGAAATAGGGAATGAGGTGGTAGCAACAGATTGTCGAGCAAGGTTTTGCAATTTTGCAAGCATCCATATAGATACTAGCAGTGGGAATTATGATACTCATTTCAAGAAATGTGATGATACCTGCCAAAATAGGTTTGGAGATGGTGTTTTCGGACGTTATCCGAAGATTTTCTTTGGAAGTCGACGTTGCATGTGCTTCAAGGCATGCCTCAAAAAGTGAGACATTCTTTAGCAATATTGTATTTAAACACATCTAAGATGTATAGTCTCGTTTAGAACGTGTTATTTTAGTAAAATATTGCTAATAAGAAAATCCATATAGTGAATAAAAATTTTAGTATTTAGCATACAAAGATATGAGTTTGTTCTATTTGGAGACTCAAAATTCCTCTTATATACATTTGTTTGGTCTTGCGTGTTTGATCATTTACTTTTGAGCACTATTAATCCAATCCGCTTTTATTATTCACAAAAATTGGAAGTATATTGGATGCCCAACCTATGCACTCTCAAATGCATTTTCTAATCAACGAATGATTGTGGTGTAGGTCAATGCTCTCAAACTTGCCACCATATTATCCAAAAGTTAGAAATACAAAGGAGCTTCTAATTGGATATCTAATGGGTTTTCCATATGTAAATAAGACAAGGACCTATGGCCCATAACCAACATACCCCAAATGGAGGGTGGAGATGGAATGAAAACAGAGTAAAATAGTTAGGCCCTTTGAACGGAGTTACACTTACATTAACACCCATTAACTAGCATTGGCCCCGACTTGTTGGCCGGTACTATGTTTTGCTCTATTGGCTGGTGGAGTATAAAAGTTGTACATGCACTCTGTCTTAGTCTAATGTGAGTGTGACTGCTCCATACAAATTATAATAGAGGCAGCATTGGCATCCATATTGCGAAGCACAATTGCAATGCTCCAATTAAAGAAAGAATTACGTCATTAGAAATGTGTGAAAAGAGAGATTGTAGCGAAAGAAGGCCAAGTTGCTTTTGTATACTTATCCTTCCCACACTACAATAGGCTTCAAAGTACCGTCGAGGTCTCTTCTCCCCACCATCGATGCAAGGTTGACATATGATTCGTAGAGGAGAAGCTTTAGGGATAACATAAATCATTCATTCTTAGGGGGTAAGCCCTTTCATTTACGTTGTTCCCTTACACATTACTTATTTCCTATCCTAAAACAAAAGAAAATATATATTGGCAGAACAATAATTCGAACATTTGGTGAACACAAACACAATCTCAATGAGAATCCATACACGAAAGTTGAATAATCCACGGAGGTATCAATCCATGTGAACTGTCGTGAATTAGAGGGAATGATGATTAAGGGTTATTGAGTAGAGGGCTATTACTTCTTCCCCCACTGCTTACAGCAAAATTCCACCAACCCATTCTTCATATGTAGTTCATCCATCATAGAATACTTAAACAACTCCATCGTATATATTATAACATAAGAGTGAAAGTCCATAACTCAACAAAGAAATGAATCATAAATGAGCCCCAATTGTACAATTAAAGCAGAATCAATATAAGAAAATCGCAGAAAACTAACTATATACAAACTACAACCTGAGCTGGCCTTAGCATAAAGTAGGACAATATTAAGCAACATACATATTTGAATACGGTTTACATTCCCATTATCTATAATCCTTAGTTTTGTCTTAGCCCTCGCAGGTCATGCTTTTGAGAATCACAAACATGTCATTCTCATCAGTTATATAGTGCTTAGAACTCATGAGTTAAGCATGCCAAGTAGTGACTTCAAACTCTGCTGTGAGAGCATGTATCACAAAAGTTGTCGATGAAGCTGTTATTATGAAACAAATCAAAACATCTACAGCTCTTGGAAAGAATGATCAGATTTGCCTCTTTGCGGTCTTGCTAATTGCAGAAAAGATTGACCACAAGTCCACAACACACAAAAACAGAGAAGGGAATCCATACCCTATGGATATTGGAATAGAAGACTGACAGTTCATCATGCAACAAAGAACTCATTAACAAAAGCAACTTGAGTTATACAATCAAAACACAATGATACTAAATAAAGTGCAGAAAACCAAACATTTAAAATCTAAAAGTGCACTGCTGATCCCATTTACAGATTATGCAAAAGCCAAAATACAAAGAAACCAAACTACGAGAACTTACAGGCATATGGGTATAACTCCGATCACGGGATATGGGAGGTTAATTGCCCAGTCTCAGTGGATCTCTTGAGGGAAGCAACTTCTCGACTCTGCGTAGCTAGACAACGACAACCACAGGGAGGCCGAAGGTGGGAGACACACACAGAAGACAACAAAGCATATGAGGGGGATTTCTAGGAGAGGCGTTCGACGATAAAACACCACCGGCCCAAAGCCAGGAGATAGTGATAGGCAGTGCTTGAGAGATCCACCTCGCTGTTGCAGGCTTGCGGCAACAAAGGCAGTGGATCGATTATTGTGTTGGGACGGCGAGAGGGCTTTTGAGACTGAGGAATTGCGCAGTGGATCGATTATTGTGTTGGGACGGCGAGAGGGAGATATTCGATTCCAGTAGGGATTGGAAGACAAAATGTATTGGGACGGCAACAAAGGGGGATTCGATTTCCGGTGGAGATTGGAAGCCAAAATGGGAGAAAGAGAAGGATCTGTGAATTTACGGGAAAGACCCTCCGCACTGTGCGGTGGTTTCAGCAGGGATGACGTGGCAAATCATGTATTCTGACATTTTCTTATAGTATTTTGTAGATATACACTCACTATAATTAATACGCTAGTGAGAATCATCTATTTTTAACAGTTAATTAAAACTCATTTAAATTTAAAGGTTATGACGGAAAGTAAGTTTAATTTCGACAAAAGGATGAAACTTGTGTGCATCAATAATTGAATTAAAGATTTACTAGCCTCCACCCTGCCCTTTGGGCAGGTAGAATTTTAATTTTTTCCCGTAACTTATAAAAATATATGACAACATCTAAATAATCAATTTGTTATCATTATAATATTACTTTAGGAAAAATACTAAAATTAGTGAAAATGTTCCCACAAACTATTTAACTGAATGTTCACAATACATTTCAAGTGAAATATCATATATAGGTGAAAATTTTATCATTTTAATTGCATTAAGAAATCTATTATATATCCATGAAAATAATAAGGTATGATGTATATTGTAAATATGTATTATTAGTGCATCTAAATATATTTTATAAAAAGAGAATTTTTAACATCCCGGTAAAAATATCCATATTAAAAAAATGGCTTAAGAATTAAGAAGTTCATTTCTTAACTTCACCAGAAAAACGTAATTATTAATCCACTCTCACATGTCACAAATCATGTTGTTAAATTGAAATTTTCAAATTAATTTTTCTTAGGGGATGAACTTTTCAAATTATTATTTAATCTTAACCACAAAAAGTTTGGGAAATGAATTGGGGCGCAACCCCTTGGAAGTTAAAATTTATAATTTTAAAAGGCCAAATTTCCAAACTAACCGACGCAGCAACTGCCGAAAGTTAAAGAAAATAATAAAAAAATGACAAATACCGAAACTCACGGAGAAGCCTCCAAGGCTTACGTGGACAGGGCTTATTTCTGAAAGCCTTTTAATATATTTTAAGATTAGTTAGTTACTAAATAGCCAGCCAGCCAACTATTTATTTTGATTTTATGTCTATAATTTTGGGATTTTCCTTGAAAATTGTATTTCAAAAAAATTATCCAAAATACCGCCGTTGAAAAAATATTTCCCAATCTACTGTCATAAAATAAGAATTGTGCCACACCCAAATTATATTTTATCATTGCGGAACACCCCAATTGGAGCGCACGCGCCCCAAATTAATTTTTCAATTAGTTTTTTCAGACTCTTAAAGACGAATTGGGAGGCAATAAGACCAATTGAGGGGCACGCCCCAACTGGGCTTATTGACACCCAATTGATTTTAATCAACCAACAGTAATTTTTCCAACCGCTCGCTGCATCTTCCGTTCATCTTCCCCGACAAAAAACTCCCCAAATAGTTTGTAGTCAGGAAGGAAAATCAAACCAGAAAGGAGGAAGTATCTCCTGCATCGACATACCTTGTTTGTCCCATTAGGATTCTTGAACCATAAATTCGTTTGTTCTTTTTTGTTCACATTGATTTTCCTCTGGCTTGGTTCAAGTCTTCAAGACATTATATGAATGAAATAGGAGGCGGACGCCCCAATTGAATTTGCCCTCATCCCAATTAACAATTTTTTGGCCCATCAAACTCAATTTGCGACTGCTATATTTTGGATACTTTTTTCAAAAAATGCAATATTTTTGGAAAATATCCTATATAATCTTCTATATTTTGTCTACATTCACGTTTACATTCACGTTTAAATTTCGCAAAGCTACTGATCCATCTGTGAGGCATTATATGTGTTCTTATAAACCGTAGCAATATGGATCCCAACCCCACTTTTAAAAAAATGGTGCCTTTGCCGACTCTGGTTCTATCTGTGAGTCATAATAAGTGTTATTGCAAAGCATAGTTCTAATTTCAAAATGCTATGATTCAAGGAATTCAAAATACATATACATGGTCAAAATTTGACGCTTGAGATCGATATAGACACTTTTGTTTAGGGTTATAGGTATAATATGCCCCTTTACTATGATATTTTATCAAACATGCCCTTCTACTATTTTTTACATCAAACATGCCCCTGTACTTTGTAAAAATGATCAAACATGCCCTTTTGTTTAAATTTTCATGCAAAAACCGTTAACCAGGGTCAAACTTTGGTTTGGGCGGCACAAATGTCTAAAATATCCCTAATAATTTCACTTTTAATTTTTGTTGTCTTTTGTATAGCCAAATAATTCAAATAATTTCACTTTGAAGAGACCCAGAGAAATAAAACGGGAGATAAAACTGACATTTTCTCTCCCATTTGCCGATGTCGGGTCGTCCAAATCTCGGTTCAACCATGATTCACGATTTTTTCAATGAAAATTTTAACAGAAGGGCATGTTTGATAATTTTTTCATAGTACATGGATATGTTTGATGTAAAAAATAGTAGAAGGGCATGTTTGATAAAACGTCATAGTAGAGGGACATATTATATCTATAACCTTATTGTTTATAACCATAATCTAGCTAAATTTAATATCCTTATTGAACAATTATAGACATTTTATTACAATTTTTAACTGTGTTAACAATAAACTGACCAGGACATATAAGCATACATGAGCTACGTACACATCAAACATGAATCAGCCACGTACAAAATTATAAACTTACAAATTAAGTTTTTCTAATTTGATATTTTAATTGATAATATCTAAGTAATTAATTAATATTCAATGAAAAAATAATTTTATCGATAAATAGTTTTTTACGTGGCTGATTTGTGGCTTAAGTGTAGCCCATATGTGCGACCACATCAACTTACTATTAATTTCGTTAAAATTTCTAATGCAATGGATCTAGTTGTCCAACAAACATTTTAAATTTGGATAAATTTAATATAATAAACATAATGAGCTATAATGGCCACAAACGTCAAAATTTTGGCTCATACATACAAGGGTGGCCAAAATTGTCTTTGTTCTCATATCGATTTCTGTTTCTAGTGTAGAACTGTAATCAATACTTTGTCTTACTTAACTGAAGTGTTTTTCTTTCTTTCTGTATGTTTGTAATGAAATAGGAAACAGAGTGGTAGCGAGGGATTGTCAAGCAGAGCTTTACAATTTCGCAAATATTCAATACAAGTAGTGGAAATTATGATACCATTACTAGGAACTGCTATGTCACCTGCCAACTCAGGTTTGGAGATGGTGTTTTTGGACATTATTCGAAGATTTGGTTTGATAATCCAATGTGCATCTTTTTCAAAGCTTGTATTGAAAAGTGATATGTTCATTAGCAATATTGTATTGACCAAATCTTAGATGTGTACTCTCATCTACATTTTTTTTAAGTAGAATAATATTAATAAGGGAATCTAGCTAGTGAAGAAAGTTTAGAGAGATATTTGTTCTATGCGAAGAATCTAAATTGCTCTTATGTACGTTTGTTAGTCTTTAGTGTTTGGTTATTTCGGTTTTTGCTTCAACATTTGGTCCAATCTTCTTCTATTATTCATAAAACTTTAACAAAGATATTGGATGGCCAACCTATGCACTCATGTGTACGTTTTTGTTTTGTTCACTAAACAACATGCACTAAAATTGTGTCCCAAGTTTTCAAATTAAAATTCACTCTTGGCACATGCAGAAAAAGAAAAAACGAGAGGGATACAACTGGAGATTTGGCATACCTTTTAATCATCAAATGACCATGGCGCAAGTCAATTTTTTCAAAATTGGCACAACATTATCTAATAAATATCATAAATCCAAAATAGCTTCTAATCAAACATCTAGAGTGATTTCCACATGTAAATAGCACAATGACTTCTGTCGTATTTCCGAAATGCCCTGAATTGAGGGTAAAGAAAGTTCGTATAAAACCGGAGTTAAACAAAGAGAATTCTTTCACCTATATTCAGTTGTTCCTTTTGATGTTCTTCATCCCAAGGCTAAAGTATTGTGATTTGGTGGGTTTGAGTGGTTTAGAAGAATGTTCTCTTCCTAGCACTTGGGCTACCGTGGTTTCTCTTCCTAGTATTGAGGCGTAGGATCGTGTCTCGTAGAATGCGTGGATTGCGTTTTGATGTTTTCAGTTATTTTTTTGTTGACGTGGTTGATGCATCTGGTGGTCTTGTTGTAGGTTGTTCCCCCAGAGTTGATGCTCTGGTGTTGAGTCATTCTAGTTGTCATATCTCTGTTCGCATTAATGATAATGATATTTAGTATGTGGTTGTGTTTGTGTATATTAGTTGCAATGATACGGTCCGGGCGGAACAATTGCTTGCCTTACAAACTCTCTGCGAAGAAATCCAATTACCCTATGTGGTGATAGGTGATTTCAATTCCATCCTATCCAGAAATGAGAAAGATGGTGGGAACCCTTGGAACCCAGCCCGTTCCATTGCACTTAGGAACTTTGTGAATGACCTAGGACTACATGATGTGGGACACCCGGGGGATCAATTCACTTGTACTAATAAGCGGATGGGCAGGTCTGTGTTAGGGAAAGACTTGATAGGGCTCTATGCTCTCAGTCCTGGATGGACCAGTTTTCTGAGTCCCTGGTGAAGCATCACACGGATCAAGGTTCTGACCATAGAGCTCTTATCTTATCGGATAATCCCTTCAAGCGACAGAGCCGACCGCTCTTCCGGTTTGATGCTCGCTGGGCAGAGAATCCCGAAGTCCGTGCAATGGTGATGTTTGTGTGGAATGAGACGGTTCATGGATCCCCCATGTATAGACTATGGGCTTGATTAAAACGCCTCCGTCGTCTTCTATATGATTGGAGTAGGGCTGGCACGACTAACTCCCTGCGGAATATCAACACTCTTCAGTCGGAGATTGAGCAGATAAAATATGTGCACCCTATTGATTGGGAAAGGGTTCGGGACCTTGAAATGGAGCTTAGCCGCCAGTGGGAGGCTGAGGAGATCTATTGCCAACAGAAATCTCGAGTCCGATGGCTTAAAAAAGGTGATAGAAATACGTTATATTTCCACACTATCACAAAGGCAAGGAGGAAAAGGAATTTTGTGGCAGGGCTGAGAAATGGGGAGGATGAATGGATCACATATGAGAAAGGGAAGGCCGACATTTCTGTTGATTTTTTCAAGATTCTCTTTACCTCTGAGAACCATGTGGGGAATATGGAGGCCCGAGTGGCGGATCTTCCTATTGCTCGAACGGTAACCGAGGAGATGAATGCGGCTTTGGCTGCTAAGGTTATGGCATCGGAAGTACGTCAAACAGCTTTTTCGATTGGATCCACCCAGGCTCTGGGATCAGATGGGTTCACTGGTAAATTCTTTCGCACATTTTAGAATATCGTTGGTGAGTCAATGGTGGAAGCTGTCTGCTCCTTTTTTGGACAGGATGGATGTTACGGAGCTTTAATCACACTTGGTTAACGCTAATTTCTAAAGTGGATAATGTGGAGAATATGCGCCAGTTGAGACCTATAAGCTTATGTCAATTCGTGTACAAAATCATTACCAAAATTATGTTGGAATGATTGGCTGGGTTTCTCTCCACGATAATCTCGTCAGGGCAGAACGCGTTTATTCGTGAACGGCAAATAGTGGATAATGTTCTCATTGGTCATGAATTGATGCATTACCTCAAGATTAAGACTAAGGGTAAAAAATGGATATATGGCTCTGAAGGTTGATATGGAGAAGCCTATCATAGATTCGAATGGCCGTTTCTACTTGAGGTTTTAAGAAAAATGGGATTAATTCTAATTTCGGTACAATGGATTGAGAAGTGTTTGCGGTCCTCCTCGTTTTCTATGCTTATGAATGGTACACAAAGTTGGTTATTTTACGTCGACTCAGGGACTTCGACAAGGCGATCCTTTGTCTCCCCTCCTCTTTGTCATATGTACAGAGGGTTTTGCGGCGTTTATACACAAAGCCATCGAGGAACGAAAGCTAGCAGGCGTCCGGGTTAGTCCCAGAGCCCCGCGTGTTTTGCATCTTTTCTTTGCAGACGACTCATATTTATTCCTTAGAGGATCGATGGAAGAATGTGATAACCTACTGGAGGTCTTAAATGAATACGAGGAGCTTAGTGGGCAAAGGGTCAACTTGGCTAAATCCGCAGTGTGCTTTAGTAAGAATATATTGCCAGTGGATCAAGAAACCCTTGCCCTCCGGCTTGGTGTTGGAGCAGTCGAAGTACATGATAAATACTTGGGCTTACCCACCTTGATTGCTCAGTCCAAGATGGCTACTTTTCGTTATTTAGAGGAGAAGTTGTTGGAACGACTGCAGGGTTGGAAGCAGAAGGTGCTTTCATGGGCGGCTAAAGAGACAATGATTAAATCAATCGCGTTCTCTTTGCCGCTCCATGTTACGTCCTGCTTTAAACTCCCTCTTCACTTTGCCGCATTCTGGATAAACACGTAGCTAGATTCTGGTGGGGGTGGAAGGGGGTCGCCCTCGTATTAGGTCGATCTCATGGCGAAATTTGTGCACAAGCAAACATGATGGGGGTGGGATTTCGGCGGTTTGAGCATTTTAATCAAGCTCTATTGGCTAAGATTGGATGGCGTATTCTTAATGAACCTGATTCCCTCTTGGCCAAGATATATAAAGGCAAATACTTTCCAAATGGTACTTTCCTAACAGCGACTGCGCGTTCTCGCCCTTCGTGGGGATGTCAGAGTATTCTCCATGACCGCCTCCTCCTCCAATGAGGACTTTGGTGGCAGATTGGAAATGGGCTCCAGGCCTCTATCCAACACTCTAGTTGGGTCTCGTATACCGACCCTAACCCTCCTATGGTTAATCCTCGTGTTATTCCGGAGGGCAATGACCCAAAGGTAGCCGAGCTCATAGTTCCTGGTGGGGGAGGGTTGTGTCGTCAATCACTACAGCAGATGTGTTCCACCAGATGTAGCACGGACCATCATGGCAATTCCCTTGCCCTACCTAGGTATAGAGGATAGACTGGTATGGCATGATACATGTGATGGACTCTTCACTGTTAAGTCTGCTTACCACCTGGCTGTTTTGATGGATAGACAGGTGGGTTGCGGCGCCCCATGGTAAGTTGGATGGATAGGGCGAGCTGGAGGCGAATGTGGGAGCTTCAGATCCCGCCTAAGCTAAAATTGTACTTATGGCAAATTTTCCACTGTATCATGCCCACTACCGAATCTTTGATTGAGAAAAGGGTCCAGATTTTGCCTCGATGCCCGATTTGTTGGGCGGAATCTAAAACGATGGAGCACCTCTTTTGGGAGTGTCCAATTGTTGTGGCTCTTTGGACTCATTCGGGATTGGAGCATCTGGGTCATGGTTTGCCTCGACAGACTTTCCCTCTGTTCCTTATAAATTGCTTACTTCGGATGACTCAGCGGGCCGAGATTATGGCTTTGGTGGCACTCCTGTGGCGGATTTGGAAATCTAGAAACTGGGTTTCCTTTGAGGGCAAGCTGATCTTGATTCCTCAACTGATGCGCCAATACCATCAGCAACTCCATGAACGGGTGTCTCTGCCAGAGGATAGACTGGCCCCGGATCGGCATCCTTTGCAACACAATCTGGAGGTGGTGGATTTGACTTATGTCGTTATGTGGGATGAGGCGGTTCGTGCTGATTCACATTCAGTGGGAGGATTGATCATAAAGGACGGAGGAGGGCCTGTTCTCTTAGCAAGAGGAATGGTGTTTGAAGACGTTGTTAACCCTCTTGTGGTGGATACTATTGTCCTCCGTGAACCTATTCAGTGGTGTTAGAATCTCGGCATCACTCAAGTTCGCTTTGAAGGTTATGTGAAGGTGCTCATTGATAAGATTAATGCAATGGATGCGCAAGATAGTCGTGTTGGGGCTATTATCCAAGAGATTATGCGGTTGATGGCGTTGAGTAGTGGCTTTAGTATTCGATTCGTGGGTCAGATTAGCAATAGGGTAGTCCATTTAGTGGCTAGAAAGGCCCTTTCTTTGTCTCCGATTGCGTGTCGCTTATATGATTTTCGTGCTTGGGTTGGGTCTAGAATGTAGTTCGTGATCTTATTATCAATGAATATAATTATCTTCTGTTAAAATAAAAAAAGTGGTTGCTCTTTTGCAGTAAAAAGCCCTCCACTTGGTCACATACTGTGGGATAATCATTGAATGGCTTTAAGCCTCCACTGCTTTATGATTCTCTTTGCAAAATTCTAGCACGGACCCTCCGCATCCTTTCATCGAAAATCTTCCAAACGCATCCTTCATCGAAAATCTTCCAATTCAAAGTACAAAGCCTACCCTAATTAAGAAAAACAAAGAGAACAATGTAGAGTCTTAAACCAGATTCTCTTTGCAAAATTCTAGCACTGACCCTCCGTCCATTACAAGAATTGATCATCCAACCCACAGAAGTGTAACGACTCAAAGAGCTTAACGGCACTGCATCACCATCATCATCATTAATTGATGGTACTGTTCATAGTTTGGTCCCAACCACAGAATGCAAAACTTCCAGTCCATGCCAATTCTCTCTTTGTAGTTTTCCAAGACCAGAAATGCACTCTCCGAGTAACACAAGACTTTCTTCCCCTCTTTTTTTCATCACCCTCTAAGGGTGGAGTGGTCCTGGCAACCCAAGATAACCCCACACACCACAGACAAAATGGGATATATATGGAATGGAAACTGGAAAGGGAAGATGCAATCAAAAATCAACTAAAATTCCTACACAAAAAAAAAACAACTAAAACAGTAATGAAAATAATGGGCATAACAGAAACTGGAGTTTTGGTGAGGTATGAAATGCTAAGGCCATCAGCAGATCATGTAAACTAGTTCGAGTCAGCTTCTGTCATGTTATTATAATAATCTATTCATCACAAACATTGAAAGAAGAAGAGGTTGCCATGCTTTGCATTCACTTGTACAGCAACTAGGTGACCACTGGCCAGGGAGAGAAAGATACAGAAATTTCGGCCTGTGAAACTACTCACGAAAGCTGGGAGAACTTTGTGATAGAGCTTGGAAGAAAGATGGGAGGGTCCTTGAAACAAGGGTGGAAAAGGTGAAAACTTTTCACATCATATTCACATATTTGCTTTGCTGCTTTCCTAGTTTCTACAGCCAGAGACAAAAAAACAATCCTCACAATACAGATCTGTAGAAGGAGACAGCAGTTCTTTTTAGCTTCTGGCCCATCTCTTTCTTTCCTTTCAGCTCCACTAAACAAATCTATTCTATAATTCCAATCATTCAACTGAATCTGCTGCTCTCTGGACCGTAGTCTTAAACAAGAGGACATATAATTTGGAGTCCATTGAGAAATAGAGAAACCCACCAACTGAATGGGTCACAAAGGACCCAAAACTTGTCCCTACGATGCAATGCCATGCCGGACCATAAACACCATCAAACTCCTGCAGCAAGATGATGAAATGAAAGCAATCAGGACTATGCAAACAAAACCCAATCATTAACTGTCATAACTCTCACAAACCCACATGAAGAGAACAATCCCTCAGTCAATCAAGACATTCCAATAAGATGAGCAGTAGTAATTACCTTCTTGAGAGTGAGAGCTAGGGTCTTGGCAGCGAACTTCTCGAGACTATCACAAGTCTTCCTGGCACAATCAATGGCATGGATCTGCATAAATGGGGGCATATCAACTGATACAATCTTAGCACCGTTGCTTGCTAAGAAATCACCCAACTGCACTTGCGAGCCACTCAAGGATCGCCTTCTCTCCCCACCAACACCAAATGAGACCGACGATGACATCCTCTTAACATCATCAACCCCTTCAAACAACAACAAATCCATTTCCTTCCTCATTTCCTTCTTCCCACTCTCATAATCAGCAACATCATCATTCTTACTGCTGCTCTTCTTCTTGGTCTTCTCACTGACAACCAAAACTTTCTTCTTCTCCTCCATCACCACCAAACCCAAATCCAAATCCTGCTTCTTGACCCTCCCCTTGGGTAAAGCTTCTTGCTTTCCAACGACCCTTTTCAGTGTCTCCTTGTCACCTCTGCCATCGCTGGGTCTCCTTTGCTGGGCGTAGTAGTACTTGGCTTTAGCGGCAGGTAACCTGGAAGAAGCTTCAAAATCAGCAGAAGCGGTCATGGCTCTGGCCTGCAAATGGGAATCTAGGCAAGGTGGGGGTGGGTTTTTGTTGCTGGAGTGGTGGTAGTGAGATGGGTTTAGGAGTCTGGAGGACAAGTAATTAGACATGAAAGATGAACTAGTACTAGCATTGGGTTTCGCTGGAGGAGGATCTCTGTTGACGATCTTGATGGTGGTGGTGGGGTGGTGGGCTTTGGATGTTTGGGAAGTGGGATCCATGGCGCTGGGCGAAGGTTGGTGTTGGGTGGATTTGGGTTTGGGTGGGGATGGGGATGGGGGTTCTGGATGGGATGTTAGGATGCGCCTGTGGTTTGTGGTGGTGGTGTGGTGTGCCATGCCTGCTTCTCTGAGAAAGACTGAAACTTTAGGGTGTCCGTGGAAAGTCGCTGCTAAGATTTCAGCAGATTAGGCTGCTGGAGGCTGTTTTACTATGCTAGGTTTTGTTAGGAGAGGGAGCTGGTGAAGAGAGGAGACGAGGAGTTGAAGGCTCTCAATGGATTGGGGTTTGGGAGGGACATGTGGTAATGTGTTGTGGGCGGTGGAGCAGATCTGGTTTTGTCTTCTTCCTAACATGCACACCATGCCACGGGTGGAGCCGCCAAGGCATGGAAATTTGGAATGGAATGGAGAGGCCTTTGCCTACTTCCCTCGCTCGCTTTGACCATTGACTCAGATCTAATTTGTTTTCTGCTAATGCTTTATAGACTGTGTACTCGTCAATGTACATAAGGCATGGAACAGATCTAGAAGTGATCTAGGCAGTCACGACACGAATCACAACGATAGTCGTTTAACGAGGGCGCTAAGATTCAGGTAATTAAGGACCACACGGGCCACAACATAGATAATCTTGTTTCTTAAGTTCACGACCAACCACAAAAGAATTCAAGGGAAATCATTAATGAATGGATTATCTCTCAATAATAAGTAATAACTATCCTCCTCCCAAACAGACGACCAACAACATCATAGTGGTTCAGGAGATTTTTCACTCTTTTCAGAAACGCAAGGGGAGGAAGGGAGGTGTGGTGATCAAAATTGACCTGAAGAAAGCATACGACCGACTCCGCTAGGACTTCCTCCATGACACGTTGATGGAGTTTGGCTTGCCAAGCTCCTGGATCAATTGCATCATGGTATGTGTGTAGAGGAATAAGACGCACATTTTGTGGAATGGAGAACTCTCCAATCTCATCACACCCTGCAGAGGCGTCCGATAGGGAGACCCTCTTTCTTCATATCTTTTTATTCTCTGTATGGAAAGACTCTCTCATAGAATTAACCAGGCCATCGAGGAGAAAAGATGGAAACCTCTTACGCTTCCCCCGGTAGCCCGAAACTCTCACACCTCTTTTTTGCAGATGACCTCATGATTTTTGCGGAAGCCGGACTGAACCAAATTTCGACTATCAAGCAATGCATGGAGGACTTCTGCAGCAGATCGGGCCAACGGTTGAATCTCCATAAGTCGCTGATGTATGTCTCACCTAATGTGCTGAGAGAGAAAGTCGCGGTTTACAGTAATCGAGCAGGCATCCCGCTTACCTCGGACATTGGGCGATACCTGGGGGTCATGGCCATCAATTCCAGAGTGACTAAGGATCGGTATCGGGACCTCATCCTTAGAATTCAAAAGAAGCTTTCAACCTGGAAAGCTAAGAAACTTTCCCTTGTTGCTCGGTTAATTGTGGCGCGTTCTGTTTCAACCTCTATACCTGTTTACTCTATGCAGAAGGAGATGCTCCCAATGTTAGTTTGTAAAGAGATGGACAACATTAACATAGCTTTTATCTGGGGAGACACTGAGAACATAGAGCATTCTCACTTGGTGGGTGAAAGAAACTCCTTGAGCCGAAGGAGAATGAAGGGGTAGGTCTTCGTTCCCTCCGGCATACGAACGTTGCCCTTCTTGTGAAGAATGGATGGAGAGTGATCCAGGAGAAAGACATACTCTGGACTCAAGTCGTTCGGGGGAAGTACGGGCCCAACAAGGAGGGCATCTCCACCCTCGAAACCAAAAAAGGAAGTTCATTCACCTGTAAAAGTGTTACCATAGCTACTCCTATTCTGAGGAAAGGATGCGTTTGGAACATAGCCAATGGAAAAAGCACCAAATTCTGGATTGATGTTTGGGTTTTGCAGGTGCCTCTCAAGGAAGTAGCGGTCTCTAAGGTCTTGTTGTAGGATGCCCTGAAACCTGTTGCAACTTACCTGGATGACAATGGGAGGTGGCAGATTGAGCAGTTTCAAGATCTACTCCCAGATAACATCGTTGGCAAGATCACGACAGTTGCTACCGACCCTCGCACGCCTGAGGCTGACAAGATGTGCTGGCAGCCCACTTCCAATGGGAAATTCTCTGCAAGATCAGCCTACCAGCTTGCCTTCCCGCCTCCGACGCCTTCGAATCCGCAACTTAGGGAAGGAGTCTGGGAGCTTCAGGTGCTGGAGCGGGTCAAGCATTTCATATGGCTTGACTCTCCTGAATCATGTACATCCTTTAGCATCGCTCCTGAACTTCATTCGCACATTGTTGGTGCAAGATTGGTTGGTTAACATAGGACATACATACCGAGAAGGGAATAGAGTCGCGGATTGACTCTCGAAGTACGCTCTCATCTATCCCTGCGGTATGTATGAACTAGTTGACCAGCCGATTCCTATGATTGGCATTCTCTATGACGATGAGCGAGGCGTTGTTTTGCGTCGACGCATCATCCATCTTCCGCAATCACCCATGTTACCCCTGTTTCTACTTCTTGGCAGTTTGCGCCTCATTTAAATAAATAAAACTATCCTCCTCCCAAATGCCTCGAAAAGGCAAGAATTGGCGGGTGATGATGATGGTTGAATATTAATTGTGAAGGCTGAAGGTCACACTCACATAGCCTATTGGTGAAACTCTTAGTGGGTGTTCATTTCGGGAAGTGTCGGATCTTGTGTTCGACCCTCGTTGAGGTCCGCTATGGTGTTCCCGATTTAATGATAACGGAGATCCTCATGGAGAACCCAAAGGGCTCAAGTAGATGAACCCCCAGGTTTGGTCTCGCTCCACACATCGCTCTAGCTAGGGGTGGAAGTTTGGATTGCGGGTTGTGGATAACCCACAAACCGCACCAACCTGCACCAACAATGGGTAACCATACCCACAAGTTGTGGGTAGTGAATTGGGTGTGGGTAGTAAAATAATAATTTTTGTGGTTAGTGGTTACCCACTATCCAACGCGGTTAATCCACAAAATCCACAATAACCACACTAATTATATTTATTTACTGAATTAACTTTATAATATAGTAGTATGTGAAAAGTGGGAGGCTAAAAATAAAAGTAGCCACCAAAATCAAATATGCACCTAATCAGTTTTATGTGAGAATTTTTTTCAGTTTAGAAAACACTATAATCAAGAGAGTGGAGTATAATCGATTCATTAAAAGTGAACACCTTTATTAACTTTTATCTGTATGTGTTTTGCTTTTGTGTGAAAGAAAATACAAGATCAAATTTAATTGTCATATTCCACCCCTAGTCGGTGAAATATGAAATCACAGTTCCCTGACACAAAAGATGAATACCAAACTCGAAAAGAAAAAATCTCTACGTTGAGTAAGATCGATATACAAAATTGTATCTCCACGAACAACACAATTGTATATCACTGTAGTCTAACTACGAACAACAAATATATTAGTAGCGGCCTTAACTCCATGCTTGCAAAGATGGATTTTTTAGGGTAACCACACCCAACCCATACCAACCCGCAGTGGGTAGTGGTTACCTACTAACCACTACGGTGCTGGTTGTGGGTAGCATAATTGTATATTTGTGAGTGTGGGTACCCGCAAAATATGGGGCGGGTAACCATACTCACTCCAATTTCTACCCCTAGCTCTAGCGGTGTGTGCGTGGGAATGTTTTTGGATAATAATAAAAAATATATTAATCGGGAAGATGCCGAGAAGGCGTCTAGTTGGGAATGCATGGTGGAAGCAGCTGGATGGGAGGGCTATCGTTTACAAAGTTTCACCCAATTAACACATTCGACCTCTTTAATGGTATAATTAGTTTTTGTTTAAGCTTGGAATGTACCGGGCGTATTAGGTGACCACTTTCGTAGGTATCTTGCCTCTTGTCGGATGCGTAGCGGTGATGCTGACTCCTGCACCAAGGTTCCGGAGGCGATAACTTCGAACACTCTCCAAAGAGTATGTTAAAATGTATTTAGAGAGAGAAAGTAGAGAGAGTGGGTAGTTCAGTTACCATTAAATGATGTGGTTGGATGGTATTTATAGCCAATTGCCACTCGTACGAGCATTTAATGCTCTATTATGCATGTACTAGAAGTTACTTTCCCGAGGCCACGCTTGTGGTCGCATTAAATGTCCTGTTAGTGTTGGTATGATAAGCACTAATGTTGTCTTATCGAACGTACTTTACCTATACTCCGCCTCCGACACCACTTAGTGCCTAGTCTACAACCTACCGTCCTTAGCTTCTCGTTGTACGCCTTACGCTTCCACATTTCTCATTGGGCTTAGTTTGCTTATTGGGCCGAGTTGGCTTACATGGGCTAGGTTTAGGTGGCAATCCTACTTAGCCCAACAGGTTTGGTCTCGCTCCACACATGGCTCAAGGAGTGTGTGCATGGGAATATTTCTGGGTTATAAAAAATATATATATTAATCTTGATGACGCTGAGAAGGCGTCTAGTTGGGAATGTGTGGTGGAAGCAGCTAGATGGGAGCGCTATCATTTACAAAGTTTCACACAATTAACACCTCCGACCTCTTTAATGTATAATTAGTTTCCCTCTTTATTTACAAAGTTTCACCAAATTAACACTTTCAAACTCTATAACCGTATAACTTTGTCGAGCATAACCTTTCTCTCTGTTTTGCCAATCTCATCTTCAAAAACTTACAAATGGTGATAAGGCAATCAATTTCGATTAGTAGAAATGAGAGACCTTCTCCAGAGCTTCTTGAACTCCCAATCAAAAGGATTTTCCCTCAGCCATCTCCACCCCACATCTCCCCACGGAGCGAACCCAAGATTTTGATTTGGGGAGGTGAAATAAAATAAATTACACATATTTACTATAAAAATTTACACATATTTATTATAAAAATTTACACATTCCTTTACTTCAATAAAATTTTCCAATATTAATATTTGATGTATTCTTGGATTGTTCAGATGTAGGATATAATCGCAATCACACAAATATAAGGAGAATATAAAAAGAAAGATTGAATTAGAGAAGTATTAGGCATAATTTAGTGAGAACGAGAGTGAAACGGAGAGAGAGGGGTCACGACACATAAGAAGGAAAAGGAACTAGGTTTAGATGCCTTAGACTTTTCTTATTATTCAATAATTTCTACCAAATCCCCTACTCAACTAGCCTTTGAATTGTGTAGACTAATTCCACAAAATATCCAAAACATCTCCAAAATAGAAAATAAACACAATCCTAATTTAAGTTTATAAAAAGCATAATTAAAAATACTTAGGTCCTCCCTTTTCAACATCCTTGTTAGGCAGAGCTTTTCAAGTAGGTGTCCCAGGAAAACCGAGATTAAATTATTTCCTTCTTTGGTAAGGAGTGAGTTTAAGTGATGGAGGATGTGGTTGGAATTTGTTTTTCTTATCAATATGTGATATATTTTGATTTGACAGATAAAGAAAATTACTATGTATTTTGTAGCTAATTTATATTGTTTTTATAGCTCAAAATGGGTGGTTGCTAATGACCTAAGAAACATATTAACCGTCTTCTTATTGGCATTGCCCAGTTTGAGATGTAAGCAAAGGTACCTTTGAGTATAGAGATAAGCTAGATAGAGATACAAAACATATTAATTCTCTCACCAAAGTACATGAGAAACACTATTTTCCAAGTGGGTCTAATTTAGGTCTCCTTTGTGAATTTTCGAGCCTAGTCGCCTATATCGCAAGGACATAAGCAACAAACGGTCTTGCATAAAGTGGTCGTTAATCCGTCGTATAACAAGGGTCGAATTTACCTGGTTGGTAACTAGGAATGTATTTCCTTCGGCCCTACATATCTCCTTACTCTGTCAGTAAGTTACCTGCTTTTAGGTTTGTAAAAACGAATGAGGAGGTTCAAGTAGGGATGTCAATCCGAACCGTAACCATGGGTACCCTACCCGACCGTAACCGGTCAACGAGGGTAATTACCCGCTTTGACGGGTTAAGGGGCGGGTTCCGGTAATACCCGGCTTCAAAATAAAGGGTAGGGTACGAGTATGGTAATCAATAATACCCGCCCCGCTAACCAAAGGGTCAATTTCCCTTGAGAAATTTAGATTAGCTTGAGAAATTGAGTTTAGCTACCATTATTGATGATGAAGATGTAAACGATTATTATGTTTGTGTGGATTGTAGAAGCAAGAACAATTATTATGTGTTTGCTATTTTTATTTGTGTGGATTGTTGAAGCTAGAACAGTTACAAGTTACAAGTATTTAGAATTTTTAATGGACAACAGTATGTATGTGCATATATGTGTATAAGTTAATAGTTTAGGATTTGTACCCATGGTTACCCGAATACCCGTGGTTATCCGGCGGGTAGGGTAAGGTTATATAATTTTCATACCCGGTGGTTATTTGGTCGGGTATTTTAGAAGTCTCTACCCGACGGGTTAGGAGTTGGTATAGGGTAAACCCGCACCCGACCCTACCCATTGCCATCCTTAGGTTCAAGTGTCTTCGGAGTTTAAGTTCTCATTGTTTGGTTCGAAAATCTAAAGCAAAAATAAAGACAACTTATACTACTGGACGAGGAAAAGCAGAAGGAAAACTGTTGCATAGACAAGCTCCCCTAGAGTTTCCTTAGACTTGCTTCTACTGATACTGGCAGCATACGAGCTGTCTAATTCTTGTAGGATTTAATCCCACCTTGTGTCTGACGTTTACTAGATCTAATAAGCTACAATGAGACCCTATAGATTTCTCTAATGAGGTGTCATGCAGTTCAATCGATTGATAATCAGTCACATCTAACACAACGTCAAATTTGAAGTCTATATCGCATGAGATGATAGTAGCATCCTCAGTACGCAATCAACAAAAAATCATACGAAGATATCAAACAATCAAAATACTCATATAAACCATGAATCAATCATTACATCGTCTAAAAACCTCTATAGTTCGCTAACCTACATAACTAATAAACTAGTTGCACATGGGGCAGGTGCTAAGGAGAACATCAGTCGAGGACGAGATTCCAAAAAACACCTAAAACACGGCTTCCATAAAATGAATTGGTGCCTAGGGTGCCATTTCTGCCAACATCGTACCCTCGAGCTTGCAAATGGTGAGTTTATGTCTATTGCATGGAGGCTTTGAGGGAGCCAAGATTGATCGCTCCAAGGTAGGGGTGGGCATTCGATCGGTTTGGGCCAAACCAAACCGAAATGATGATTACCGGTACCCTTATTTCACTCAAAGGGTAAACCAATTCCAAACCGAATTACATTTCGGTTCGTTCAGGTCGAACCAAAATATAAATCGGTTTGGAACTGGAAACCCAAAACCCGAACTTCTCCCCCTCTGTCACTCTTTCTTCTCCTCGTTGACAAAAGACAGCCCATAAACCCATCTATTCTACAAAATAAAAAAAAATCAATCTCAATCTAAAGCTCCTCTCGCCCACTTCCTCCTCTTCCTTCTCCCCTCTCCCGCCGCAACATTAGATTTTGGCTCATCAGTCGTTGACGGCTCCACCAAAGAGTCCCTTCTTCTTCCATTCGCTGTCGTCTCTCAGCGTGGTGGAGACGGGGGCGGGCATAGCTGGCGACAGGAATTGGGACGATGCTCCAATCCCCCCGACGGGCTGACAATCGGAGATTGAACAAACAGGCCACATCCACGAGCGACGATGAAGAGGGAGATTAAACTCCCAAGGCCACGAACGACAACGATGAAGTTGGATCTAGAATCGGGTAAGCTCTTTTCATTTTCAACATGCATGTGGTTCACTCGTTTGTTTTCAATATTGATTTTGATTCATGTGCGTTTTTATGTTTGGATTTGGGTTTCTAGTTTCAGGGAGTAGAAGAGAGCGAAGAGAGGGGAAATGCCATCGATGATCGGACTCCAGTGGGCAGTCGATGAGCAAGAGTAGAGATCTCCTTTGGAACGGCAGCAGTGGAGGGTTGGTGGTTGGCAAAGGAGCAACGACCGGCAAGGCGTTGCCTGCTGCTGTGGGAAAAGGAATTTGATAAGCGATAGGGAATTAGAGATAGGGTTAAGGGTGGGAATCTGGTAGGGGATTGGACTTAGGGTTGTGGCCTTGTGGGGTCTGACTGGGCTTTGAAATAGGAGATTTGGGCTGTTAGGGGATTGCGCCAGCGAGTGCATTGGGCTAGGCAGTATATTTCGGTTCATCGGTTCGGGGTTCGGAAGCTCGGTTCGCACAAGAAGACCCTGATTTCCGAATTATGTCAATTCTCCTTCAGAATTCTGAACCGAACAATACTTATTCGGTTTTGGTTCGGTTTGAGCTCGATTCGGTTCGCTTCTATTTGGTTTTATTGAACCGGATGACCAAAGCATTATAATTATAAATAGGCGTGGCAGTTCGGTTGTCGGTTAACGACCAACCGGTTAGTTTAACCGTTAAACACTAGTTAGCGGCTAACCGGTTAGTTTAACCGATAAATACCGGTTTGCGGCTAACTGAAAACTGACTAAACTAACGAGCGGTCAGTGTTCGTAGGGAGGGAGGTGTGTTTCGGTTAGCCGAGTAACCGAAGGCTATTTCCGTGGTTAACCGGCTAACCAAAGTTAACAAACCTCCACCCCCCAAAATGCCCAAACGATACCGTGTCCACAAGTTTCCACCACCAGATTCAACCACCCCCAAGGACAAAAACGAAAACCTAATTAATCTCTGCCCCATCATCCACCAGTTTCCACTACCAAATTTCATCACTCGCCCCCTTTCGACCCCGACCTTGCCGCCCGCGCTCGCCCCTTTACACTTCTGCCTCAGGTCGAGGCAGTGATAACCACCCTGCCGATCGCCCTTTCACTTCCAACCGGCTCCATCAACTCCAAATCGGCAAATCCAGTTCCCGCCGTCCCACTCACCGCATTCCGGCCCCGACCTTGTCGTTTTCCCTCGATCCCTTCCTCTTCTACCTCAGGTCGGGGCGATGAGAACCACCCCGCCGGTCGGTCGGTTGGCCGCACAAACATGTGGAGAGGAGAGAAGAAGAAGAAGAGAGAAGAAGAAGCAGAGAGAATAAGAAGATAATGAGAGAAGAAATGTGTCGTGGTTTAGATAACCAGTTCGTGGAGCGGGAGCGGGAGCAGAAGCATCTATCTTAGAAGAATTCAATATTGAGAGCGTGAAGAAAGCGTCAATATTATATTATTATTTATATAAGATATGATCCAAAATTGTACAGAATTAGTGACTAGGAGGGAACTCGACTTCAATTTCCTACAATGGACTAATACAATTAACTAATTAGGTTAAATAAATTTAATGGAAACGGACTAAGCCTACATAAAACGGAGTCAAGTGATGGGACGTGCACCACCAATCACTCCAAAAATAATAAACATTAATTTAATTATAAATTTTTCACCCTCCCTTCCTCTTTTAATATAAAGATAAATGGGTAACAGAGCACCTTTATTCCTTTTTCCTTCTCGTTCAAAATTGAAAAACTTCCCAGCAAATTGAAGGAAAAGACTCGGCAGAAATCGCTCGGGTAAACTCACATGTCTGCTCTTACCTTACCTCTCTCACAATGGAATCAAAATCAGGGGGTTTCCTACTTTCAAATCCCAATCAATGGCAGCATCAACAGAGGTCTCAGTGGACGGTGGTGATAAGCCAAGGCTTCATTTGAGACCCGCTGCTAGCTCTCCGAACTCCGAGACCCGTCGCTAGAACCCGACTCTCTCCCCCTCTGACGCCCAGCTTCACCACCACCTTGTCCGCCAAATCGCCACAACAACCGACAAAGACAGACACAAACAACACGGCGTAAACTCGACTAAGTAAGCATTGGGCCAAGTGAACATTGAGCTTAGGGAAATTCACGCTTTGCTGATAGTGAATCCGCGCTCTAGCATAAATGGATTCGCGACTTTTAGGCGATCCCGTTCCGATCCGCGTTTCCACGCTCCAAATTGGGAGCGGCCACACAAAAGGGACGAATTAGGTTACATAAGTCGTGGTAGGTTCTTCATTTTATTTTTCTTCTTTTGTTCTTTTCTTATGCTTTGTTTTCTTCAATTTCTTTTTCTTTCTTCTTTTTAATCAACCATGCCATCAACCCTTCCTCTTCTTTACCGGTTAAAACTGACCCGGCCATCACAATTTTGATTTCACGGCTAACCGAGCCCAAAACCTAAAACCGTTCGATCGGTTCGCCGGTTAACCTAACATGGTCCTGGGTCGGTGGTCGACATTTATTTGGAGAGTTTCGATTAACCGATAACCCATGTTTCGGATTTTGGTTAAACCTAAATCGACCGAGAGCCACTCCTAATTTTAAACGCGGACTTTTGTCTTTATTTACTATATATTTGGATTATTTTGTCAGTTTTCTCATGTTTATGCATTTTGGAGGTTTTGAGATATTTGCTAGAGTAAAACTTTAAATTATGTAATTGTGGAAACTTTCTCATTAGGCAAACATAATTTCATTAAATCCTAATTCTCTCTCCCCTCTCTCAATCCAACAACCCCCACCCCCTCTTCTGCATCTTTACCCCTCTCATTCTCTCTCTTGTTCTTCCCAAAAACATTCCTTAATTATATCTTTCTAATCCCTAATCCTTCAAAATTTCTAATTCTGCATCTATCCACAATTGTGGAACCCTAGACAGAGATGCCTAGATCCATAGTTCTTATAGTTGTACCAGAACCTGCTCGGCATCAACGTTCATCGAAGAAATTATGATGGAGTCTTCTCCAGAAAAAAGCACCACAAGAGGTCTTAGAGGATGAAGATGTCACCTTTAGTAAGGGCCTCCATGTGGATCTTAATCGTAGTGTGCATGAGATATCGACTTCCCTGCAAAAGACAATGCAAAGAGCCATTGAACAGATGAAAGAGTTTTAGAAGACGATACTGCAGATGATGAAGATGGAGGCGGAGCATAAAAGCGTGCGAAGGAAAGAAGTCGTAACAAAGGAGACGCTCGTGGTGCTAGTGGTGTCGATGCCGCCGACAGCTCCCACCACCAGCGTGACTCCAACCGCGGCGATAGTCACCACATCGGCGTTGCAGAAAACTCCATGGGCGACGATGGTGCCCTAGAGGTTGCTCCTCTGAGGTATGTGGGCTAGGGTCTAAGTGAGCCTGAATAGGCTACCAGGCTGGTACCCACCCCAAAGACATAGGAGGTTTCGAAGTGGAGAAGAAGAGTTTGTGGAGAGTTGTGGCTCGTTTTTATCTCCATTTGTGCGGCTGATATGATAGCATCTTCCATCAAAGATGATAGGCGTCACGTGGTCAGAGAAGAATCAAGAGAGATTGGAACTGCTGGAGGATCGATGAAAGTTGAAGCTGTTAATGTTGAATTTGTTGTGAGCTTCAATGAAATTGGAAAAAGGAAAAAATGGAAGAAGCGCAAGAGATGAAGAAATCATTGTGCAGGTGGCACGAGGAAAGCGGAGAAGTGGATCCAGTTGGTCAATCTTGAGAGCAAGATTGGTCTCAAGGGAGAGGGGATGATAGAAAACTATTTTCCACATGTTTCTATTATAATTACAATATCCATATTAGAGATAATTATTAGAATAAATAATTACTTTGTTGTTAAGTTTTGGGTTATTATTAGGTTTTCAGCTCTTTTCCTATATAAATGTACTTTGTTATTCGTTTAGAATCAATAAGAAGAATATTAAGAAAACTCTCCTAAATCATAATCTCCCTATCCTCTTAGTTCTAGATCTCAATCCTTCTAAAGGTCTAGGCCGATTATCTATCTTCTTCCCCAAATTCTCTTCTAAAGCCATAATTCCTATCAATTCCCAATTTCCCAACCCAATTGATAGAACCCTAGAAATAGGTTTCTATCATACATCTATCCCCAATTATGAAATCTTAGACGGAAGATCCATAGTTCTTACACATCCACACTTGTCTTACACATCCACATTTGGGCTGTTTAGGGAAGATAGTGATAAGTCAAGTAATAGTCGGTAATTGTTCATTTCTATATATACTGCTTGTAAGTGGAATTAGAGATCAAGCAAAGATTAAAACCCTAAATCCTAATTTTCTAACTCTCTCTCTTTCCTCCCAACTCAGCCTACTCCCTTCCTCTCTTTTTTCCCTCTCCCTCGGCAGAACCTGCTGCCCTCCTCTCTTCTCCCTCTTCCCCGAGCAACCAACTTCCCTTCCCTCCTTTTTCTTCTTCCGTCCCAAGCAGCAAACCCCTTCCCTTCCCTCCTTATTCCGTCCCCAAGCAATTTCCCCCCACCTCGTTATTCTTCCCCACCACACCAACCCCCTTCATTCCCCCACTTTTGTGATACAAGGAGATTAATCCCTAATTGATCCCATCAATCTCAATTGCTAGATAGAACCCTAATCACCAGGTTCTATCATTTGTTATCAGAGCCCTGTTCTTGGGTTCGCGATCAAACGTAGACAATCGAGATGGTGTCGACGAAGTCTATGACGGCAGCTGAGAAGGCAGCCAAGGCGGCGCAAGAGCAGGCCGTGACTGCGGCCACGACGGGGCTACCATCCTCCGATGATGGCGCACATGGGGTTCCCAGTCCGCGGGACGGGGAGATGGTTGACGAGACGATCGGTGAAGAGCTCCGCACCGATTTGGACAAAATGGTGGATGTAGTGGAGCACGAGCGCAAGTCCAGGCAGGCGGACTCACAGAAGCTGTGGCTCGCGATTGGCGAGCTCAAGGTGATGCTGACGGAGATCCTGGGGCACGGCGGAGGCGGCAGCGGCGAGGCGACTGACGGCCAGGATTCGGCGGCGGGTGGATGCTGCCTGGCCCATGGCGCAGATCCAACGGCAGCGGCGGAGGTGAAGGCGGCGGCAAAGGTGGCGGCGGCGGCAAAGGCGGCCAGGGGGCGGTGCTGGAGACGGCCGCCGAGCCCGGGCAGGATGCGAGCGGGGGCGGAGCAGGTACAGGGCCAGTACCGGCAGGGTTGTGTACGGGCTCGGGTCTTTTGCCTATGCCTACGACCAGGAGATTGCGGCCCGCAAGGGGAAGGCCAGGATGCCACAGGTTATGACGCGGATGGGCCTTCAATGAATGTTGGGCCAGAGATGGTGGGCCACTATGCGAAAGGCGCCAATGGGCTAGGATGGTTGGACATGGATGCTGAGCCCGAAGATGATGAGTTCAGCATGGCGGATCCACAAACGCAGTGGACCGGACCGGAGGTGGACCAGAGAGGGCCCGGTGGGCCGGGGAGGGCCGCCGACATTGCTGGGCTGATCGTAGTGAGTGCGGCCGAGGCGGCTCGGACCGGTACAGGGCGGGTTGATGCTGGGCGAATCGATGTGAACCGGACCGGGTCAAGTCGGGCAGGAATGGGTCGGCCCGAGATGGGTCGAACCGGGCATCGTCCGAGCCCTTCCAATCAGCAACCGAGAAGGGTGGACAGTAGGGGACCAGCTTGTTTGGAGGGTCCGCATGGGACACCCTATGTTCCGGGCGGGTACCAGGGCCCGCCAGGCAGCTACCCGGGAGACTACGGGCATGAGAATCTGAGCCGGGCGCTGGAAAACATGTACGGGCAGCCATGGAGGACACCGGGTCGACAGGTATGGCTCATATGGTATTAACTATGAAGGAGCTGATGGAGTGGTTTTTCGCGCCAAGCCTCCTACCATTGAGTTTCCAAAATTCAATGGGCAAGAGGATGCAGGTCTTTGGTTGTATGCAACTGAGAGGTGGTTAAGAAACCATCCGATTCTGGAGGAGAGAAAGGCATAACTGGCGTCGTTTTATTTGGAGGGTGATGCACTCCAGTGGTGGGAGTGGATGGAGAGATCATATGCAGCGGCCGAGACTTTGATTACCTGGCCCATGTTTCAGGAGGAGCTCCGATACCATTTCGGGAAGTCAGAAGGGTGGGCCCCTGAGCAGTTGGCCAAGTTGAAGCAGACCGGCACTGTGGCCGATTACCGGGCTGAGTTCTTCAAGCTGGGGAACCAGTGCAAGGGAGTTCCGGAGGACACGGTGGTGGGGCTGTGCATGGCGAGCCTCAAGCCCGAGATAGCAACAGCGGTCAGAGTATTTGAGCCAGATTCCTTGAAAGATGCTTTTCGTCTTGCAGGTCACAAAGAGGAGGAAATCGCCAGCTAGAGGAACTTCATAGGCGTTACCCAAAGTCGAGTGGAGGTGGAGGAAGCAGTGGGGCCGGTGGTAGCAGTGGAGGAACGCCGGTGAGAAATGCAGCGGGAGCTAATGCCGGAGGCGGGGGCACGGAGCCGGAGGCGGGGGCACGGCGCCGGTGGCGGGGGCACGGCGCCGGTGGCGGGGGCACGGCGCCGGTGGCCAAGATGGGACCGCGAGAGATACCAAAAGAGTTCGTGCGACTGTCTCCGGCCAAGATCGAGCAGAAGAGGCGGGAGGGCAAGTGCTTCAATTGTGATGGCCGGTTCACCATCGGTCATCAATGCCCAAAGCCGGATCTGATGGTGTTAGTCGGGCGCTGGGAAGATGAAGAAGATAAGGCCGAGGACATCGGAAATGGCAAGGAGGAGACCCAGTGAGCTAGAGGAACATCCTTGGGAACAAGGTTGTTTTTAGAAGAAAACAGGGATGATAGAAACTTGCATTCTTAGTACTTTGATTAATTGTCGGTTATTTGATATTTCGGATTATTTGGGCTGTTTAGGGAAGATAGTGATAAGTAGGGTAGTAGTCAGTAATTGTTCATTTCTATATATACTGCTTGTAAGTGGAATTAGAGATCAAGCAAAGTTTAAAACCCTAAATCCTAATTTTCTTACTCTCTCTCTTTCCTCCCAACTTAGTCGACTCCCTTCCTCTCTTTTTCCCCTCTCCCTCGACAGAACCTGCTGCCCTCCTCTCTTCTCCCTCTTCCCCGAGCAACCAACTTCCCTTCCCTCCTTTTTCTTCTTCCGTCCCAAGAAGCAAACCCCTTCCCTTCCCTCCTTATTCCGTCCCCAAGCAATTTCCCCCCACCCCGTTATTCTTCCCCATCACACCAACCCCCTTCATTCCCCCACTTTTGTGATACAGGGAGATTAATCCCTAATTGATCCCATCAATCCCAATCGCTAAATAGAACCCTAATCACCAGGTTCTATCAGAAAACGAAGTCCTCCAAAAGGTAGTTAACACAACAAGTACTAGAACTGAAACCATGTTTGAACAGCGTTAAAAAGACTTCCATAATTTAAAGATATCCAAGTACTCATTCGAAAGACACAGAGAGAAGTAGAGGTCATCAAACTTAACAAGAAAGACAGAAACCGCAACAATTTCATTGTGCAAGAATATTAAACCACCACAGTGATGGTTCATCAATGAATAACAAGAGTGTGCACATCTCTCGTCAATGTTGTTTACAGGAGCAACCACAGACGAGTATTACCTATCACAGCTAGCTACAACACAAGGTGCACAAATATACTCAAATGGGTTTCAGTACTACAAATATTTAGCACTGCAGTTGACAACATCAATGATTTTATGAATGGAATTAATGAATACAGGTTAAATTGATATACATGGAAGAATGATGACGAGGAGAGGAGACAAACCTGATGATTGTTGGATATCTAGTTGTCTACCTCAAGAAGACTGGCTGGAAAACAAGGCCCCTGAATGGGCTGTGTATCAATAGTACCACCAGAAGTTCTAGTGCTACAGGATGAGAATCAGCCAAGGAGGATGAAACATTGTAGTTACCTGGATAACTGCTAAAGACTCAGAATTCCAGCAGTTCATGCATAAAGAGCTAAGATGTCGAGATAGATCTAGTTCCAAGGGCTAGGTTGGCGAGCATCCCGAAATGCTGAGGTGCCACCAGATGCTATGGGAGAAGGAGAAGATGGAGCGTAATTTGTCCCAGATATGGATATTGTGGGTGGTGCGTTTGCTGGATGATTTTGTTGCCCTGTTGGTGCAAACCGTGATGGGCTGGCTCCCAAACTTGTTCGCGATGGGAAGGGTGGAACCTATGAAGGTGACAAAACAAGAAGATGAGTCTCACCAAACGTTGTTTTTCAGACAAAAGAATTGAACAAAGAGACGACCGGAAAACACGGAAATGGGTTTCCAGTCCCTCCCCACCAATACTAATTCAGAAGACAAAACAGTAACGAATATTTACAAATAAGGGAAACAACAGCAAATAAAAGTATCCACATCCTCATTTTTTCCTGTACAAGGCTAAAGGATTGCCTTCATCACAAGTCTTATATACTGTGTTACGATCACCTCATATTGATAAAAATTCCAGAGAACAATTTGAAATTGAAATCAAGAAAAAAATTCTGGTCATAAAAACAGAAAGGCATGAATTGCGCAAGAAGTTCTTTCGGTTAAAACGCCGTGCGACTCGGAGGATTTGAAGAATAACTCCAAAAGCTAGATATATACAAGTCAAACTCTTACTTTAGCCATCTGAAACTTGTCAATTCTTAGCAATCAGCCTGTCAGCCAGTCTGGCCTAAAACTCTTGTCACCTAATGGATGCAGCTAATACAAATCCCTATGACCTAATTTCGTTCATAAGTTGGGACAGACGCAACCTTATTGCCAAGTCTTCTTAGTAACGACAAAAAAAATAAGGCAATCCCAGGCAAGGGTAAAAAGCAAAAAGCAATTGTAAGACTTTGGGCTCTTCATCAATGTGATCGCAATATGCAGGAAAAATGTTACTTACCGCATTGTGGGTAGGTCTTCTAAGGGGAGACTCTGAACATGGAGAAGTACTGCTCATTCTTTGTAAATTACGAGAATGAACATTTTGATTTGAAACATCTTCAGTTTCAGCTTCTTCCATATCTGCACCAAGATTAGCCTCTGACCCCATCCTAGGAGTGACTTGTCTGATCATTGACCCAGAATCATTTGTGACGTCTACTTGAAGCGGACCAGACGGACGAGTTGTCATCGTCTGCACAGTGCTTCGTCTCTTTAGCTCGTCCTCGGCATTTAATAGCTGTCGAGGGAGAGCAAATATTTCATACTGATCTCGTGAAAATAGGTGATGAAGCCAGAGGTTAGAACGTGTTAAACAGGAAATCTAGTAGAAGTTCCTAAAGTTCCTCATCCACTTTCTTTCATTTCCCGCCAATCCCGGTGGATCCAAATCCAATAATGTAGGAAATTCTGTTTGTAGATAGGACAGCCAATTCTAAAAGAAAAAAGACTACTGAATTTGAATCTTACGATTGTTACGAACCCATGAAATAAAGCGATTAAAATGAGGATGAGAAGGAATTATAAATCTACCTGCTTCAGAAGTTGCACTAGATTATGCTTCTTTGCATTCAAAATTTCCAACTTCTCCTCAACCTCTTTCTTCCTTTTTGCCTTTTCACCTGACAGCTCAGGTTTTTTGTTTTCCTATGGAGAAACATATGAAACCAGAGTTCATCATCAGATAAAGAAATATTGTAGAGGAAAAAACTAAAGATCATTGAAAAGGGGCAGTAGACATTAACAATTTCAAGAAACCTCCTAACTGCAGCTAAAGGGATTCTGATATAAACTTAAATGGCCAAAAGTTCCAATGTGGAACATTGACTCTAAGACGACTTCCGCATCTATCAGCTGCGATTCGACTCCTAACGTTTTAAATACAATAAACACCAAGAAGATGAGTTTCTAGTATCACTTGTTAAGTTGTAACATAGTCAGACAACCGTAAACGATCCTAGAAAGTCTGAATCCAACCAAGGGAGATTACCATAGCACTCGTTCTGGGTTTACAGGTGTCTAATTTTCTGTCAATAGAATCAACCTGCATTTAACAAGAATGACGAGTGACACAAACCGTTGTCGCTGATACTAGTTCCTTCAAAATCCTTATATAGAGGAAGCCCAACTAATACTGCAAACGGCCCCTAACCATCAATGACGTTCATGAGAACAATGGTCATGCAGCAAATTGCATCAAAAAGCTTCAGAAGCTTAACAATCTATCCCAAAAAAAAAAACAATCTATCACTGCACAACTAAACTCCACAACTAGAAATGGAAGAATATGTAGCCTAGTTACCAACTTGAAACACATCATAAACACTTCCAAACAAATGATATCGCCAAAACAGTCAAAATTCTTCAACATGAGAACCTCCGCACTAGGTTCAGCCGATTCTTCCAGCTTCACGGCGAACAAAGCCTGCAAATCTCCATCACCATTAACAACCTCAACTCGGCATTTCTCAGCTACTTCAGGATTCTCAACAGGCGCATCATCCAGCTTCATCGAGCAATCTCCACCATTCAACAAGCCCCGGTCCTCTTCAGCACCTTCTCCAACCCTCCCGGAAGGCCCTTCTTCCTCATCGCCACGATGATTCGTATCATCAACAGCTTTCATCTCCTTCAACTGAGGCGTAATAGGATCCCCAGCTTCCTTGGAATCGTGTTTGGTAGAAATGGTAAGGTCAGGGTTAGGGTTAGAGGTAGTACCGGCGGCGACAAGGACAGTGGAGGAGGAGCGGAGGTGAGAGAGAGCCCTGGAGCGACGGTTGAGGAGGGATTTGAAGTCCCTGAGAGAGAGGTTTCGGGTGGGCATCAGCCATCGACGAGGGGCATCGGGGACTCGGTGGAGATTCCCCCTGTAAAGCGAAATCGCCACCATGTCTTCCAGTGCTTCGACCTTGATTTTGCTTTTCAAGCTTCTTCTTCTCTTATTGCTCGGCGGTTGAGAAACGAACCCTCCCCCTGCCCTGCCGAAGTATCGGAGTCGGGAATTTGGTCTGTCAGTCACGTGTTTCGTCAATCGCCAAAAATCGGATACTCGGTAGTCGGAACTCGGAACGACATGTCCTCGACTTTGAGACCGTTTCATAAAACGACGCAGCTCTGGGTCGTGAGTTGAGTTGTGCAGTGTCTGCCTAATTATTCATTTACTAAAAACTATAACGGGCCATGATGGAACCGGCCCAACAACCTTGAACCCAAACCAAACTACAACGGACCATCAAGCCCACCCTGGAACCACGAATCTGAACGGTGACCTCCCTGAGGCCGCGCTTCTATTTTCACCTGATCTCTCGACCGCGTTAGTACAAGAAGAAACTCTATTTATAACTCCACACACTTCGCATTCTCTCTACATACCTACCATCAATATACATTTTTTTTTTGCATCAGTGGAGGCGTAACGCCAAAAGAGAGGTTACGGGGCCAAAATTAAGAAGAGAAGGGGGGAGTGGTCACTACCACATCTCTGGGAAGAGTAGTTCCCCTACTGTCATCTTCAAGCAGGGTGATCAAGTCATGGGGTGGTGCCTCTAGTTCATACAACTCGTAGGGATAGACGAGACTGTGCTTCGAGAGCCACTCTGCGACTCTATTCCCTTCCCGGTATGTATGCACTAGTTTCACTACCCAGTCCTGAGACATCAAACGTCTGATAGCTGAAAGCAGAGTCGCATATGGGTGATGAGGGTCCGATCTGTGATTGATAAGCTAGATCGCTGTCTGTGAGTCAGATTCCAACAAGATTACTCTGTGGCCGAGCTTCTATGCCACTTTAAGCCCGTGATAAATCTCCCAAATCTCCGCCATGGCTGCTGGACACGACCCGAGGTTAGCGACAAAGCCTCCCATCCAATTTCTATTCTCATCTCGAAGCACTCCCCCTATTCCTGCATAACCTTGAGCATCATTAGAAGCTCCGTCCACATTTACCTACCATCAATATACATGAATTGAGAGATAATAAGCAATGAAAATGAAATTTAAATGGGATGATGGATTACAACACCCAACTATGCTAAAAGTATGATTTAATTTTTCTAATGTTGGACAACGGTCATTAATAGTGAGCGTACTGCACTTACAAGAGGTGAATAATACTGTTGGTGGTGCATTTTTGATAAGATCAACTTTGCTTCAAGGGCAAGATTTAATCTCTTGTGATAGAGATTTCTAGCACCATAGTCGTGTTTTTTTGGTTGGACATCTTGCAGGGGCTCATATGGTAAAAAAGTAACTGAAGGAAGTGCAATAAATTTCATCGATCTATCAAATGATAGTTCGATTTTATTCAATTTTACAAATTTATGAGAATAATTAAGTATGTTCTCTCAAAGATTGCTAATGTCTTTTTCTTTTCTTTGTTATGGCTTTTTGTGACATCTCGATACTGGTCATCTGACATATTCCGTCGAAGGAAACTAAGAGCTTTTTGTTGGATTTTTGTTTTTTCCCTCGTGTGTCGTGTCTTTGCTCCTAAGAACTTCTTCAGAGCTTCCCAAATAGTGGCTTAACAGGCTCTTTAATCGGTAGTCTGGTTGCATACGGACTAACGCATAGGGTTTGAGTCGGTCTTGTAATCGTGTCAAGTCTTTGTCCCATGCTCTTTGGGCTTGCCTTGGAAAAAACCCAATTGTGCATATAATGTATATATCTAATATGATCAATGATCATCCATATATTATTATTATTTACATAATTTCAAATATTTCTTTTTATGATTAATGCATTGATGTATGGTCGATGGTGGTTAGTGTGAGAGAACTAGACGGTGTTGGTGGAGAAGAAAAAGATGCGTAATTTTGCAAATTCTAGGGAAAATAAGTAAAACTGACCCAAACATTTGAATCGTAAAATCGTAAGATTTTTAACATTTTAAAGATTTAAATTGTAAATAGTGTAAGATTTTAAGGTTTATAGATTTTATAGTGAAATCATGATCAAAATATGTAAGTAAAATCGTAGGATTTTAAGATTTAAATAGAGATTTTGACTGCTTTGCAATGTTTTCACACTTCATTAATAAAAGTGAAATTTAAAACTAAGGCAATGGAAGAGATACCTTGCCATGTGGTAACTAAGTGACAACCACACATATGGTTGATGGAGTGAAGTGTCTAACAAACTCTCATAACATCGTCAATATTTTGTTTGTGGTTGGATTGTGAGGAATTTGATGGATGTATGAAGCCACAATGACAATGAGAGTAAGAATCCTAACCAAACATGGTAAGAACACGATATGGCATGGTAACCGAATTAATAGAGGTCATAAGTAAGGATAAATCGTATAATTGTCCGTTAACCGAATGTACATAGGAGAAGGATTCCACTTCCTTTAGGTGGCGACGAGATGGACGATTAGCGAGACATAAAAACAAATTCCTCCTCGCCATCTTCTAAATCAATTATGTCAGTGGAGGGCAAGCTTGCCCAATGCGAGCATGCCAAACAAGTGGGAGAAAGTATTCCAGGTCTTAGTTGAGTGTGGTACATGGTTACCGGAGGCTTGGTAAAAGAAAATGAGAGGTAATGTTATTATGTTGAATTTGCTGCCGAGTGTTATCAGGAAGGAACAAAAAGATTATTTGTTCATTATCACTTGGGATTGTGCGAGCTAGGTGTGACAAGGAACCAGAAACAAAAATCTTTCCAAAATTTACAAGTTAGCACTTGAGTTACAATCACTCTTCTATTACGTGGTTTTGGATTAAGCGAAGATGCGACCACGATGTGGTTGATGGGTTTGGTTTGGGTGCTCTAAGGAAGTTGATACTTAATTTAAGTGTTCTAGTTGGTGTCTACAACTTAGTATATAATACTTATACACTAAGTTGTGGGGCATTTGTTTGATCATAAAACATTAATTTCTACCACATTGATTAATTACAAGAAACTTAATGACTTTATAAGACCACCTTAATATTAGATATTATATGAGCTAGTTGTGCCTTATTCGGTTTGCCTTTTGGACCCAAGTGGCCAAGCTCCCTGTTTGTGTCTAAATGGCCGACTGCCCCCATGGCCTACATAACCGACGCCTCCTCTCCTTGTAACAAGCCAATTGGTATGAAATATGGCTCTTAAAAAGTAAGTCTGGAAATAAGGCAGGCTTGGTAGCTAGCCAAGAGGTTACCAAGTCGACAAGGCATGCTTGGTACCAAGACATGAAATTTGGCCAAATATGGAACCAACATGGTACCAAGCGAGCAAGGCACGTTTGGTACCAAGATATGAAATTTGATCAAGTATGGAGACAAGAGGTACCAAACGGGCAAGGCAGGCTTGGTAGTAAAACACGAAGAGGGTATCAGGCCGACAAGGCAGGCTTGGTATCAAGGAGAGAGCCAGTTTTACTATACTTCGAGGAGATACAAATTACAGAGTATAGGAAGTATTTACAGTACTTGTCATGTGGATTCACCAACTCAGAACATTCAGCAAGTCCAAGTAGTGTTGGAACTTGCCATGTGCAATCGGCTTCATGAACATGTCAGCAGGATTTTCAGTGGTGCCAATATTCTTCAACTTAATTCTTTTCTCTATTCTCAAGAAATGATACATCGCGGTAGGGGTGGGCATTGGTAAAGTTAAACCACTCCACACCTCACCAAACCGCATTTGCGGTCAAAGCAAACCGAACAGCTAAAATTGTTATCTAATATACGGTATGAATTTTTTGCGGCTCGTGGTTTGCAATCTGGTTAATCCAAAACCACAAGGTTGCGGTTCAAAAAAGAAAATTTCTAAGGTTATGCTCTATCATCAACATCATCCATTACAAACTTAATCTTCCATTATATCCCCATCGCATTGTTCGCCGCCACCGCCGACGCACTCCTCTCCTCGTCCAGCTCCATCAGCAACTTTTGGTCCAATCTGACCTGCCTCGAGTCCCCGCCCTCTGATTTTGCCACAACAACATTGCCAACCCATATTCAATTATATCTCCATCGTTTTGTTCGCCGCCGCCACCGTCGATGCCGACACGTTCCTCTGCTTCAACTCCATCTATGACTTCTGGTCTAATTCGACCTGCCTCGAGTCCCCACCTCTGGCTTCATTGACAGAGAACTCGACCCCCTATTGAGCGTCGATTCTGAAGAGAGCACCAAATCACCCACCAGAGAGTCTTGGTTGTTGAATCTGGTTATGAGTTTCCAACACTCCCTTTACCCCTTCATGTATAATTTTCTACTAGTCATAGAGTCTATCAGCTTGCTGAATCTCGCCTGATCAATAATTGGAGTGGTTAAATGGCCTAGTCTAAGGTTGTTTGCGCTGGCAGGAATACTCATGTCATTCGTACATTACCTTATTATAAATAAGTTGAGAGCAGTTAGGGGTGAAGGTAAGTTTATTAATTTGGCTTTGTGGAGAGAGATTTCTTTTTGCAAGTAGCAGTGGTAGTAAAGCAAAAAGGATAACTCCCAATCCCATTCATGGAGTCAAGAGGGTGCAGATGGTGGTTAGTCTATTGAGTCTCTTTTTGAACCAACTATTGTTGGCTTTAGTCTAGGAATGGCGATTGAGGACTTTCTTTCAAACTTACAACTGAATGAACTTGATGGTTTACAACACGGGCTGTGCTGAAAACAACTCCATCGATTTCTCTCTTTATGTTAGCTAGCTACTCTATATTTCATCATTTTCTAACTTTTTGTTTCATTTGCTTGCAATGTGGCAATGAATCTGTGATTCGATATCAAGTATTAGGGAAGTCGAAGATATTGCTATCAACAAGATGAAATCAAAGGGTTTGCAGGGAAAACGAGCTCTGATTCCTTCCGCCGGTAGTCATCCGCAGAAGGGTACTCTATTTTGGTGGCAGGAGAAACAAAGATCTAATGATCTTGGTCTGCCGGCAATAGTAATTTAATTTAATAAATGTATAATCCATAATAAATTGCGATCAAATATGTGATGTGGTTCAAACTGCTCCAAACCGCTAATATATGCGATTTGGTTTGACCACACCAATAACATTGTGGTCGAAAATGCGGTGTGGTCCAACTGAGATTCGGTGCGGTGCGGTCCAAACCTCACTAATGCCCACCCTTACCTCATGGTGATATGCTTAGTCCTCTCATGGTGAACTTGATCCTTAGCCAAGCATATTGCGCTTAAACTGTCACAATACACCAATGTCTTATCACGATGTAGAGTCAGATGACCAAGCAGCCCCTTCAACCATATTCCCTCCTTGGATGTTTCTGTCAACGCCATGTGCTCTGCTTGAGCAGTAGACAATGTCACTGTCGACTGTAGAGTTACTTTACAGATCACCATCGAACTCCCAAGAGTGAATACATAACCATCATCTATCTCTTAATGTCAACATCTCCAACATCAACTAAATCTTAAAAACCAGGCACTAAGCACTTTGTATCACTTTCGAAGCTAATCCCAACATCAGACGTACCCTTTAGGTACCAAAAAATCCTCTTCACATCATGCCAATGTTCCTTCCTAGGTTGTTGATAACACCTAAATTGGTGTTATTTATTACTCATATCTAGGTTCCTTTTGAGTCATTTTATGTGCATAATGATTGATTCATCGTCAAATGTAGCCCTATTTCGTTCCTCGAAGAAGATATCTTTCTATTATGGTGTATTAGGCGATATATGCGAATTAGGTACCAAAAGGACACAAGTGTAGCAAAGAAGGAGGCAAAATATGAAGATTACGGTCTGGACAAGGATGATCGCGGTCAGGAAAAGTGGGCATGAAGAAGGAGCTGATATCGCGGCCCAAGGAGCAAAGATCACGCCAGCGCACTTTGACACCTCGGGGGTGAACTTCAGAGTTTGCCAACACTGGAGAAGCAGATGATCTAGCTTGTCGACTCGTTGCCCTCGTATTTCCAACCTGCGAGAAAGATCACGACCATGACTCACCTATCGTGACCGTGAAGTCAACCCGCAATCCTCCCCTTGGACGAAGAGCAAAATGACACCGGATGAAGATCGTTGCCTCCTCCTTCAAGACCGTACCCGTGAACTTTCTTGGACCTGGAAACTCTATAAATAGGGGACTCCTCCCCCTTAATAAGATGGATTTTGCAAGTATTTTATTTATTTTAGAGAGAGTTTAGAGAGAGAATTAGAAGCTTGGAGAAGAAGTGGAGGAGGACTTCCATCATTTCAAGACCCCTTGTTCATGATTTCTTCCCCTCTTTGTATGTCTTTTCTCCCCCCCCCCCCCCATGGGGTAATCTCCCAAGGTACTAGGGGTTAAAACCCCCAAACCCCTAGATTTGGTTTATAATGTAGATGGATGATTTACGTTAGGATTTATGAATGGATGTGTTTGTTCTATTGATTTTATGCTTCATTTATACTTAATTTGGCTTGGGTAAGTCGCCCTACTCTTCTCTACTAGCCTATGATGAGCCGACGTTGGGTAAGAGTTTTAGAGTTAGGCTGGGTAGCGTAAACTAGCATATTAATGGGAGATGGATGATCTTAGGGTATTGTAGTGGACGAGGCGATCGTACCCCTGCTACAAGAATGCCTTCCTAGATGATGCTTTAGAGGAAGAAAAGTGTGTATCGATCTGTCTCTTTAGTGTGCACGATAGGTTTAACCTATTGAAATGAGCTAAATTTGAAATACCCAAGATATGTGAGCCTTGATTGAGGTGGCAATGGGTCTTGGGGGGACGTACTCGGAGGCTTAGGATAACAACGAAGGCCCACAAGTTAGAGAGCTCACGCACCATATCCGATAAACCCAACAAAGTTAGTCATTTGCATGTTAGAGCTAGGATAGGGAGAGGGAGTTTCCCAAGTACCTCTTCCTTTCTATCGATCTATGGTTTAGGAATCACCAACCATCCACCTGCTAAGTAATAGGTTGAATAGATAACGACCGAACCTAAGTAGCCTAGGATACCGTGACCCTTTGGAATACGGCCGAGCCACTTCACTTCATCCCTAGCTTGGTTATACTTGGCCTAGGTAGGATTGAAGTGAGTGTGCCTCGATTTACAAATAGTAAAACTTGCACGATCAAGTTGTTGGTGCCGTTGACGGAGAGAGTTACGGTAATTAGTTGAATGAGTTAGCTCTTAGTTTAGTCTTTACTTCTTGTTTATAATAGTAGTAGTATTACATAATATGTTTTCTTTTTGTGTTTGTTTTTCAGCCACTCTTCTCCCCGAAGGGTGGTTTGTATTTGTTTGATTTCCTTTTTAGTGTTTTTGTTTAGTAGTTGCTTGAAACATGGATACCTACAATTTTAACCATGTGTTGGGGTATCAACCATCTAGCGAATGGTGATACCCCGGAACTTTAAGGAGTAATGAAGGACAAGGATCCCGGCTTCAAGAACAACCACCTCTCCATGCTTATCAACCGTATCCCCATGGTTATCAAGCTTCTCCACTATCATACCAAGAACCGTCTCAACAACCTAGGGTGAGACCGAGTTGGATATGGCCCTTGAGTGATTAAAGGCGAGTACGCCATTCTAGATGGACTCGAGACAACTCACCAAACTCCAAACCTAGAACCAAAGAGCCTCTTGGAGCTTGACTTTGAATGATTCATTTCTGGGATTGGGAGGATACTTCATCCTTCACTACCACCTACGCAAAAGAGCCTTAGAGAGTTAGCATCCAAGCACTACAAAATTCCAATGGAGTGCCTAGATGCTAGCTATCCCAACCTTCCTCTAGGTTGCTTTCGGATCAAAGACCTTAAACAAGAGGAATGAGGGCTCAACAAAGTGGAGACTCTAGGGACATCTTCCATCGTAGGAAGTCTCGCCCCTTCTTCTCAAGACCTCGTTATTGAACAAGAAGAAATGCTCAAGAGGTTGAAAAATAAGAAAATAGATCTTGAAATCTTTGTTCGAGACTCAATCAAGATCGCCTCTTCGACATCATCAATGAAAGAGGAAGTAGTGGAAGAGAAGGAGTCTTGAAGGTGGACAAGAAAGTGAACCTTGACGATCAATCTATTGAAGAACTTGCTTGCAAAACCATCATTGCTCCTAATCATCAAGAAGAGATAAATTAAGAAGGGAGCATTGATGAGGTTGTGAGGAATGAAAAAAAAGTGAAGAAGATAAAGAGCTTGGTACTCAACATGGGGAAAAAATTTCACAAAAAAGGAGAGGAGGTTGAAGAAGTAATTGGAGTTTGATCAATGTACAAGGTAGAAGTGGATGAAGCTTCTACGAGTTATATGTGCTACCAAAGCTTTCCACCCAACCTTGATGCACTTATAGAGAAGGACCATTTTTCTAGTTCTCTTTGCCAAGACAAGGCCACACCATCAACAATCCCTCTCGGTGGATTCAATGAGGGAGGGGTTACGGTGCTAATTGTACAATAGTTAGCACCGTCCTAACCAAGGGAAAAACTACTACTAGTTTGAATTAGTAGTGATTTAGCTTAGATGTTGTATTGATTTTATAATAATCCGTAGTGATTTTTGCTAGTTATCACGGTGCTAACCCCTATAAGGATTAGCACCTAATCCCATTCCATTCAATGATAGTCAATCAAGATTGTATTGCATGGTATGGGGCAAAGAGAAGAAATCAGAAGGAAAAAGAAGAGATCTCGCCGATGGAGACCAAATATTTGCCAAGTCCAAGTCATCCAACGCTCGGGACTTGAGACATCACATCACGGATAACACCTAAATTAGTGTTATTTAACCCTCATATCAAGGTTTGTTTCGTGCCAATTCATGTGCATAATTACTTGAACATCGTCGATTGCATCCCTATTCCGTTCCTATTTGAATTTAATGTGATTTTAGATGTATTAGACGCTATGTGTGAATTAAGTACAACACAAGGTCACAAGTGTAGCAAGGGGGAAGGAAGCTGAGGATCATGGCCCGGAAGCAGAAGATCACGGTCGGGAACATAGACCGCAAACTCAAGTTGAAGATTGCGGCCTAGAAGCCCCAGATCGCGGCCGTGGATTAGAGGGCTCAGGGCGCGAACTTTGCAAGGAAGGAGCCTAGGAGAAACAGAGCCTCGAATCACAGCCACAACATCATTTGATCGCAAGGAATATCGCGACCGTGACTCATGGATCGCGACCGCTAAGTCAACCCGCGATCTCCTCATTTCCGAAGGCCAGGCCGAGGGCGTTTCAAGATCGTGGCCTCACTTTCGAAGATCACGACCGCAATCTCTGTGCTTCTAGCTATGAATTTCTCCATCCCCAGATTGCCTATAGATAGAAGACCCCTTTCCCCCTTTTAGATGAGCTTATTTGAGATAAATTTATGGTTTTAGAGAGAGAGTAGAGAGAGAAGCTGAAGGAAGGAGAAGGAGGCAGAAGAGAGGGATCATCTTCCTCAAACCAAATCTTCTTCAATTTCTTTTGTTCTTCTTCCCTACTTTATGGAGTAGATCTCTAAGGTACTAGGGGTTGTAAACCCAAACCCTAGTTTTAGGGTTTATTATGTATGTATGAATTTTTTAGGGTTTGAATGAATGAATGTGTTTATCTAGTTGATTCTATTGCTATTCTATCATTGATTGTGTTTGGATAAGTCGCCCTAATCTTCTCTATTAGCCTACTTTATGCTTCTACATTGGGTATGGAGTTCTAGGGTTAGACGAGTATGCGCAATCAAGCAAATCAAGATAGATGTATGAATAGGGACCTATGGTGGTCGAGACAACGGAACCCTTGCCGTAGGTTAGCCTTCCTAGATAGAACCCGGGATAAAACCTTGGTGTGGACGGTGGATAGTGTCCATTGAAATGAGCCATGAGCTTAATGCCCCAGATAAGATAGCCTAGATCGAGGTGACTATATATGGTGTAGGGGAGACGTACTCGGAGGCGTGTGGATAACCACGAAAGCCCACGGAAAAGAGCTCACTGACTGGGTGGTGATGTGGTGCGTTGACCGTTAGTCAACACGATTGCCGTCTAAGTTAACGGTCAAACGTCGGGTTTGGCCAATTTAGTTATTTTGATGTATAGTTTGGGCAAGGATATTATAGATCGAAAAGATTGGCCAGGATGTTTATTTTGATCAAAGCTCAGGCCGTATAAATATATTAACCCTTGTTTTAAAGAGGTGAATTAAAAATTGTATGTTATTTCATCACGTCAAATCTCCATCACTCGAGTTTGAGTTGAATCGATATTATACACTTCAGTTGTTGTACTCACCAGACTTCTTCATACATTGTTGGCATTCGTCAAATAAAACATCTTCATCATAATGGATAATCGGGTGTATTAGATATATCAACAAATAATCAAACACAAGTTCAACTAAAAACAATAATAATCAAACACACAACATATTCAGCAGACTCCATCCAATCCCATTACCATTCCATCATCAATATAGGACCAAAAAATCAGAGGATTAACAAGTAAAACTTGAAAGGAATTCAACTTATGTAAAACATCAAACCATTTCAAATTAAATAAGTGAACATGCAATAGATGGAGCATCGTACGAGGTTAGGCTATTAATTTGTAAGCCTATGGTCGTTCAAGATCAAAATGCATATGAAAAAATACAAACATAAAATTGGGTGGTTGGAGGCTCGAATAGCAGGTCTCATTAATGAGTCATATGGGAAACAGGGAGAACCCGTCCCTTTCCTTTTCAGAAAGCAAAAAATTTCCATTTCCCACAACTGCCCCATTTTGCTACTTTCCCAATTCCCAAACAAAATCAGAGAAAAAGGAAATGAATACTAAACATGTTTTTTGGTTTTCATTCCCAAAAAAAAGGAAATGGCAAGAGAAAACGGGAATGGGAATGATAACTAAACAGGGCATTAGGGTTGGGGAATGGCATGGCTACTGCAATAGGTTCATAGAATGTATGCATATAAATATGTATGTGTGTTTGGAGGTCTTGGTGGGCTTAACTTTTATGAACTTCCAGAGTTTGAATGTCGCCCACCAAGTGCTCGATGAAATTCTCAAACCACATAAAACTTGTTTTTCTTGATCCATTGCTTTTCAGTTAAACTTTATTGACCTTGATAGACTCTTATGCATGATTCTTGAGTTTGCAACATTAGCTCACTTTTGATTTTGTGTTTCAATATGCTTTTAGAGCCAAGAGTTCAAGCTTTGGTTATTGTCTAATGAGTTGATTCTAGCCTTCGGTCGGGGTATAGAAACCTCTAGAAATACATGATGCCCTTGTTTTCATGTATCTAGTCCTTGACCCTAGTTGTTTCAGCATGTGTTTTCACCTATGCACCTCTAGTTTCTACATTGTAACACTTAAGTGTGGGGGGTGTATAGAGTGAACCTAAGGATTAATTTTGTTATTTAATTGATCAAGTGAGTTTCCTAATGGTTTGTTTAGACAAGTTTTGTGAATTTTCTCATTTGTGGACGATCCAACCGAGGGTAAGAGGTCTACCCTCTTAGTCCTCAACGGAGAAACCAGAATCGCCCTTGATGAGAAGAACCATGACCTCAAATTGGGGAGCAACCACAACAAAGCAACCAAAGGAGGCATCTACGAACTATGATGAATCATCCCCCCCCCCCCCCCCCCCCCGCGCCGGAAGAAGGGCCTCTGAAGTGAAACTATCATATGCTCCAACCATACGTCAAAGGAAATTTGCCATTTAAGGGCCGACTTCTATCAAATCGTTATTTCCCTTTTTAAATACTTAGTATGTGTAATAAATTATATGTTAGTAGTAAGTTAGTTTGTATATCTTGTGTATGGATAACCCTATCTTCCTCTCTTATGTGTACGCTTAAATGTCAATGTCAAATCTCAAAGTCAATGAAGACCTACACTTGTGTACCTTCACCAACCCACAAAACAACCTATGATAACCCATATTGATCGTACCTTTTAAACATTCACATTGAGGGCAATGTGTCTCTCAAGTGTGTGTGTGTGTGGGGGGGGGGGGGGGGGGGGGTTGAATGTTTGAATGATTATTATGTTGAGTGTGCCATAAATTGTAATATCCTCCCTTGATTATGAATGTTAGACGTTGATGATTGCTTATGGGAGTGTATGCTATCGAATGATTGTGTTTTGTAGTGTTGAGTGGCCAATTGATTGTGCTTTGAATTGCTAGATGGATGATGTGATATGTTTTATAGGGAGTAGTTTCATGATTAGAGTGCCAATGAATGAAGGATTTTATTCTTTTCTTCCTCTTTGGTGAGTTGATAACGTTTTCGATTTAGGTTAGGACATCTGTGTGGGATTCTCTACCCAATATTGGAATCTAAAATGTTTGCGAAAAAATGTGCTCAATTTTGAAAAATCTTTTGAAAAAAGACGTTCTGACATGAGAGGCAATCGGTCATAGTGTTTGAGTTAAGACATCAAAGTGTTTCCTCTCTATTTGGAGTGCCATTTGAGGATGTGTTTCGCGACCGGATAGCTTTACCGCATCCCGATCATCTTTACTATTTTCCATCCCCCAAATACCTCTCCTCCTCATGGACTCGTATGGCAAGTTACAAAGTACTTTTTAGCTAGTCACGAGACCTCGGTGCTCGTTTGAACCTGAAATGTGTGGCAATTCGTCTGTGGTTGAGACGAGGAGTGCAGGCTGGGAATTGGTGCTCGGGCAATGAATCCAACCATCAATTTCCCCAAATGGGACCGATTCCAGGAAGGCAATAATTCTTCCTCACTTTGTCATGAGGGAGAGTCGCCTATTGTTAAAAAATTTCAAATGTTTGGCGCTAAGCATGTTAAAGTTTAAAAAAGGAGATCCAAAATGTTGACTCCTATCTTGAAAGAAAGAATAAAGAGCACCTTCTTAAGAGTCCATTGTTTTATCGTTTTTGAGAACCCCTTGGTGCAGAATGTCCAAACCTATTTAGTCGATGTAGTCCTCATCTGAGAGTTTGTGTTTTCACAACAAGATGAGAGAAATGTTCATTCGTCTCCGACTAATCTAGTCCACACAATGAAGAACTATAGTGCATACCACTTTGATTTGACTATCAAGTTGTAATGTTTTGAGTAAGTTTGATTAGGGAGAAGCAAACGCCTAAGCATGGACGAAGTTGATAACACCTAAATTGGTGTTATTTATTCCTCATATCTAGGTTCATTTTGGCTCATTTTATTTTCATAATGATTGCTTCATCGTCAAATACAACCCTATTTGGTTCCTCAAAGAATATATATTTGTATTAGGGTGTATTAGGCAATTTATGTGAATTAGGTACCAAAAGGATACAAGTATAGCAAAGAAGTGGGCAAAAGCTGAAGATCGGGATCTGGACAAGGATGATCTTGGTCGGGAAAACAAGGAATGAAGAAGGAGCTAAAAACGAGGCCCAAGGAGCAAAGATAAATCTCGCGAACTTTGACACTTTGGGATTGAACATCAGAAGTGGCCAACACGAGAGAAGTAGAGGATTTGGCTTGTCGACTCGCGATCCTCGTCTTCCCAGCCTGCAAGAAAGACCATGGCCGTGACTCACGAAATGAAATTGTGAAGTCACCCAATGATCCTCCCCTTGGAGTAAGATCAAAACGGCAGCGGATGCAGATCGCAACCTCCTCCTTCAATATTGCGCCCTTGAACTTTCCCAGCATGGTCGTAAACTTGCCCGTATTTGGAAACTCTACAAATAGAGGACTCCTCCCCCTTAAGAAGATGGATTTTGGCGGATTTTTGGTTCTAGAGAGAGATTAGAGAGAGAAGTAGAATCTTTGAGAAGAAGTGGAGGAGAACTTCCACCAATTGAAGACCCCTTCTTCATGATTTCTTTCCCTCTTTGTATGTCTCCCCCCCCCCTCATGGAGTAATCTCTCAAGGTACTAGGGGTTTAAATTTCAACCCCCAAACTCTAGAGTTCTTTATGCTCGGGTTTATGAATGAATATGCTTAATTATGTTTGGGTAAGTCGCCCAACTCTTCTCTACTAGCCTATGATGAGCCAACAATGGGTAGGAGTTTTAAAGTTATACTAGGTAGTGCCAGCTGGTGGATTAAGGTAAGATAAATGATTTTAGGGTCTTGTAGTGGATGAGACAATCGTACCCCTTCTACGAGAACACCTTCCTAGATGATGTTTTAGAGGAATGCAAGTGTGTATCAATTTGTCTCTTTAGTATGCACGATAGTGAGAATATATTAAAATGAGCTAAATTTGTAATGCCCCTGATATATTAGCCTTGACTGAGGTTACAATGGGTCTTGGGGGCATGTACTCGGAGGTGTGGGATAACGAAGAAGGAACTATATTCGATAAACCCAACATAGTTAGTCATTTGCATGTTAGACCTAGGATTGGGAGTTACCTCGAGTACCTCAGGGGTGAGAACATCAGGGTGCATAGGCCGTGGAAGTTCGAAAATATGTGGCTGGAAGATGCAAGGTTTTACGAAGGTTTGTCTGATTGGATTTCTTCGCAGATTCAAGGTCGGGGGGCGGCGTTTCGATTTGCACGTAGACTGCATAGTCTCAAAGACCGCATCAAGGTTTGGAACAAGGAGGTATTTGGTGACATGAATAATAAGCTTGAAGAGCTTTCTGCTGAAGTCCAGGAAATCAATATGCAGGAGGAGACTCGTCCTCTATCTGTTGAAGAGATTTCCAAAAAAAACTGTCTCCCGGTTGAAATTGGAAGAGTGCTTGATTTGCTGGAAATTTCGTGGAGGCAGAAGTCCAGGGAGTTATGGTTAAAAAAGGGAGATAAAAACTCTGGTTATTTCCACAGAGTTGCTAATTACAGAAGAAAGGTCAATCGGATCTGCAGTATTACAATCAATGGGAGCTTGATTGAAGGGAGGGATTCTGTGGCTGTGAGTATTGTTGAATTTTATGCTGGTCTGTTTAAGGAGCAGATACAAGTTCGGCCTTTCCCTGGAAATATCAGTGTTCGAAGGATTAGTGAGTCGGAGCAGTGGGCGCTTGATATGCCTTTTTCTGAGCTCGAAATTTGGGCTAGCTTGTGTGATTGTGATGGTGATAAAGCTCCTGGGCCTGATGGATTTACATGGGAATTTTATAAAAAATGCTGGAATTGGTTAAAGGCGGATATCAACTCTGCGTTTGGGGAATTCTACTGCTCGGGTTTCTTGCCCAATAACGTCACTCACTCTTTCATCTGCTTGGTTCCGAAGAAGGATGTGGTGGAAAATGTCAGTGACTTGAGACCGATCAGTCTGATGGGTAGCTTTAACAAACTGGTGAGCAAAGTCCTTTCTAGAAGGCTCGCTACCGTTCTTCCTAATTTGGTTTCTCAGAATCAGCATGCTTCAGTTAAGGGCAGACAGATTGGAGATGCTGGTCTAATCGCCTTTGAGCTTGTGGACAGTCGGAAGAAAAGCAGAAAGCCGGGGTTGATGTTTAAGCTGGATATTGAGAAAGCCTTCGATAATGTCAATTGGAATTGTTTGTTCAGAATCCTCTCCAATATGGGCTTTTCCGAGAAATGGGTTAAGTGGATCAAGGGTACCATGTGTAATCCGAAGCTCTCAGTGCTTATTAATGGAGAATCCAAAGGTTATTTTGATGCACAGAAAGGCTTGAGACAAGGAGATCCTTTGTCGCCGGGACTCTTTACCTTAGTCATGGATGTGCTGTCTTTCATGATTTGCAAGATTCGGGAAAGTGGAAAGATTGCCGGTTTTTGTATGAACGAGGCTGAAGGAAGTGGGGAGGTCACTCATTTACTCTTTGCAGACGATACTTTGATCTTCTGTGATGCGGCTTATGACCAGGTTATAAACATTCTTGCCATCATTGTGTGTTTCCAAGCCGTCACGGGTCTCAGGATTAATCTGGATAAATCGGTCATGTTCACAGTGGGAGACGTTCCCAATCCGGATTTCTTTGCATCTATCTTCGGATGCAAATGGAGCAATGATGCTTCAAGGTATTTAGGCTTTCCTCTTGGGGCCAAACCTAATGTTGTTTCTCTTTGGGACCCAATCGTTGACAAGTACCAGAAGAGACTGGAAGGATGGAAAGGGAGGCATTTATCTATTGGAGGCAGATTGACTCTTTTAAAAGCCGTTCTTTCCAGTCAACCTGTTTACTACTTTTCTCTCTTCAAGGCCCTTATCACAGTTACGAAAAGGCTGGAAAGTATACAGAGAAGGTTCTTTTGGAGCGGTACAGGAGAAACTCGTAAGATGTCTTTGGTTAATTGGGATGTATGTAAAGCCCCAGTTTCTCAAGGGGGACTTGGGATTTTGGATATGGTGTGCTTTAATAAGGCCATGCTGGGGAAGTGGCTTTGGCGTTTCGCTACGGAAAGAGGAAGCTGGTGGAGAAATTTGATTAATGTTAAGTACCCAAACCAGCATTCAGATTGGTGCACTGAGAGGAGCAGACAAGGCTTTGCCGGATCGGTTTGGGCTAACATCTCTAAAGAGTATGACACTTTCTGGAGTATGGCTGGGGTTGATCCAGGAAATGGAGCTTGGGTTTCTTTGTGGTATGACAGTTGGATCCCTGGCGTGGTGCTAGCTGATGCTTTTCCTAGAGTTGCTGCCGCTGCGAGCGCTCCGGACGCCAGGATTCTTGATGCCTTGTCCCTCTCAGGTGAGTCCGTTTCTTGGCAAATTCCTTTATCTACTAACCTTAGAGGGGGGGCTGAGAGGGAGAGATCCGAGTTGTTGAGTTTGCTTATTTCTAGTGGTTCTGGTCGTGTGTCATGTGGGCCCCCTAGGCCTGTATGGTTTCCAAACCAGGAGTGCTCGTTTTCTGTTCGATCTATGTACAGGTACCTTGCGGGGGAGTCGTTCAGAGGTATCGAGAATTTCCCTGCTGATTCAGTTTGGAGGCCGATTGTTCCAACCAAAATATGCTCCTTTATGTGGCGTGTGGCTCATAAGAGCATCCTCACGATCGATAATCTTAAAAAAAGGGGGATGTCTCTTGCAAATAGGTGTGAATTGTGTAACAAGGAAGAGGAGACGGTTGATCATCTACTTGTGCGGTGTGACTTCATCAAGGAGGTGTGGGATAGGACGAGGATTTCTTGTGGGATGGCCGTGCCCATGGCTAAAGAAATTACCCAAGTTATCTCCAGGTGGCCCACTGAGTGTGATGATAATGTGGCGAGTTGGATTCGTTATGGTGCGATGCATGCTGTGTGTTGGCAGGTTTGGCTTGAACGTAACAGCAGAATTTTCAGGGAGGCCCGTCTTCAGCCCAAGTTTGTGGCTCGGAAAGTTCTCAGGGACGTTGTGGAGTGGGCGGTTGCAGGTGGCAAAGTGGACAAAGAGCAGGGCAAGAGGAGTCTTGAGGAGTTGTTGGGTAGGCACTAAGCGTGTTGGCTTGGGTCCTGCTCTCTTCTCCTCCTTTAGCAGCTGTGTGTTCTTCTGTTGTGGCTTTGGCTTGGGACCTGTTCGCCTACCCCGCGTGGGCCAGGTGGTTTCCATTTGGTCTCGGGTTGAGCTTGATTTTTCTGTTAGTGTGCTCGGGGGCTTCACCACTCTTGGGCGCTCGGTTCGTCCTTTCGTGTTGTTTGTTTTTGGAGTTGTTTTTTCTTCTCGTTGGCTGTAGAGGAGGTCTGGTCCTCCTAGCAGCTCTTCTGCTTTTCTTTTTGTTCGCCTTTTGTTTCCTTGTTTCGGGTCTGGGATCAAGCCTTTTTGATCCACCTCTCTTCCTCTTTTCCTTGTCTGTTGTTCTTTTGACGTTTTGGATTCTATTAATAAATTTCACCTTCATCACAAAAAAAAAAACCAACTTGATGAGATTTTTTTAAAAACTTAGTATGAAGACCAGGCCAGTAGGGTTGGCTTGGTAGCAGGGGATAACAAGGCAATGAGACAGGATTGGTAGCCAGGCAGGTAATAGGGTATCGGGCTCACAATATAGCTTGGTAGCAGGCGATATGGTATTAAGTTGGCTGGCAAGATGACGAGGCAAAGTATCGAACCCCAAAGTGGAAGAAGTTACAAGTAGCTTGGTAGCAAGTAACAAGCCGACAAGATGATACCATGTCAAGCCTTCCAAGACTAAGTGTGGAGTCTTTGTGGGTAAAGGGGCTAAGTTCTCATCCCTTCAAGACTGGTCATGGAAAGGTGACAAGATGGAGGGTGGTACCAACATGAGAGCAACATGGTGGCTAACTATAAGGTCTGCATGGCTATCAAGGAATCGTAGTGGTAAGAAGCAACTTGATAGAGGCAAGGCAAGTAGGCCCCAACCTCATCTAGTCAAGACGAGGCGACAAGATGGATCTCAACTCAACACCAGTCAAGCCTGATGCCAAGAAACCCAGAGGACAATTACCAAGCGGTCACCAAGGCAGCAATGAGGACCCCGAGGAGATTTGGAGTGACAGGCTAGCTAGCGGTTACCGGCAGTTACACCGGTGGCTATAAATAGGAGAAATGAAGACGAGAAAAGGGTTTCACAACCAAACACTTGACACACAATGTCAAAATTTATCCTTTCTCTACAAATTAGTCCTAGACTTTCGCTTTTGGAGCTCACACGGAACCTGCATAGGAGGTGTAATTAACGTAGCTTGTTCCCGAAAAATCATCAACAACATCAGACATTCTTGTTCGAACATTATTCGAAAAGATATGAACCATGTTATTAATCATTGTTCAAGAAGACAAATTGCATTCATTGAGTTCAAACACAAGAGTTATGCTCGCTGAAAAAACACAAACACATTCCAATCTGAAGTCTGAACCATGTTAAAGTTAAAGCGTAAGTCACTCTTATTCTTTCCTTCGATTTGTAAATTGTAACAAAGGAGAAAATGCAGAGGAGAAACAGAGGCGCAAAGTTAATTAATGGTAGTAGGTGGGATCCTGCAAGAGGTTAGGGAAATCCAGGAACACGTCACGCCGTTCATCTTCATTCAGTATCGCTTCCACAAACGAACTCATATTGGCATACCCACCACCGCTACCATCAGCAGAACCAGAATTCGAACCCCCGACAACTCCCCTCGACAACCCTCCTTCCCCTGCCGCCGCCGCCAAACTCTGTTTCTCCCCTGAAGACGAAAACTCCCCATTGTTTACGTTCAGATCGCCATCATTCTCCAGCGGGAACTGAGCACCACCACCAGCATCGTCGTCTTCCAGGAGGAAATCCCGCCAGCTGAAGCTCAACGGTGGAGTAGTAGCAGTAGTTGTTGTTGTAGCAGACTTCTTCATCTCGGCCGCGGCGGCTGCGGCCGTGGAGCAGGTGGAGGAAGAGGAAGAAGAGGACGGGAATGGCGAGCCTCCCACCGCCGCCATACCTTCATCGTCATTGTAGTAATTGGTTTCACCTCCCGCTGCCGCCGCCGCCGCCGCCGCTTCCGTCACCAATTTTATGGCCTGGAGCTGGTCCATGAGATCCATGGACTCTTCTTCTCCTCCTCCTTCTCCCTTGTTGCCAACGAAACACTCCGTAGTAATGGGGAGAATCTCTTCTGGCTGTTCCATGAAATGGGCGGCGGCTGTGATCGACGATTGAGGTGGAAGGGAAGAGTAATTGTGTTGCTGATGTTGATCAGGATGGTTGTTGTTGTTGTTGTTGCTAACAAAGAGATGAGCAACGTTCTTGAGGTCTCTGCTGAGGGACCCAATTGAAGATCTGGTTGCCGCGGCAGAAGCTGCTGAAGGCCTGGAGAGGCCGCCATTGATGTTGCCGTAGTCAGCTAGGATTTGGGAGAATGGCTTGTGGGTAACAGGATCGATCCCCATTTCAGAGAGCTTCTTTCTCAGCTTCGTGTTCCAGTGATTCTTCACATCGTTGTCTGTCCTCCCTGGAAGCTGCTGTGCTATTATCGACCACCTACAAAACAACACTCACACTAACCCGTGAATTTGGGATCCAATTCGGGATTTTGAGAGGAAAAAAGCTGATGAAAATAACAAGAAAAATGTAACCCAAGAAAGGGTTTGAAGGAGAAAAGCTCGACAAAACGAACCTGCTGCCAATGGCGGCATGGAGCCTGACAATCATCTCTTCCTCTTGTTGTGTGAAGCTTTCATGGTTGAGATCAGGCCTCAGGTAATTGTTCCATCGAAGCCTGCAGCTCTTCCCGCATCGCCGCAATCCTACCAAGAGAGAGAGGGAGAGATTTATAGTATCAATGGAAACGTGATCACAATAGAGTCATCAATCCTTTTCTCGCATCTCATCTCAGTCACATTAGAGTCGGGATGTGTGAGCATGATGCTTATGCTTATTGCGTTCAACAAGATAGTCAAATTCTCACGGCATAAACTGACCTGCTTTTTTGGGGATGGAAGTCCAATTACCAGTTCCATGTTTGGAAACATAGGCAAGAATCTTGGCATCTTCTTCAGGAGTCCAAAGTCCCCTCCTCAGGTTGGCATTGCCACAGCAAGCGGGAGGCCTCACCATTTCTTCTCGTGGGTCCAAAAGAGATTAAAAACAGAGTGACCAACAGTAGACACAGAAAATGTATCAGAACATGAAGTAAAAAAAAAAGCAGGGGAAGAATTGGGTTAAAGGTTAATAATACTTAATGTAATGGGAATGCTAAAGAGAGGGTGAATTAAATGTGAAGCAACTTTAGGATGGAATCAAACTCTAATCTTCTTCTCCACTCCTTTGGAGCTTTCTCTCTTGAGTCTTGTGGGTGAATGTGGAGGTGTGGTGACTTGTAATATTGGAAGTTTTTTTTTACTGGTGAAGGCAAGAAGAGCATGAATTCTTTTCATCTCTCTTTCTTTGTTTGTTTTTCTGGTTTGAGTAAAGTTGTGTTTCAAAGAGTATTTTTTATGGAGTTCAGGTTTAAATTGGGTGGAAATTTATTTGGTTGAAAGTTAGTGTTAATCTAAGTTAAGAGGAATAGTTTCCAAATGGCATGTTGATTAATTGTCTTTTGTAATCGGTTTCTTTTGCAACACAAGATAAATGATTCTTTTCATATGCATTTTTAAATTACTTTGTTTGAGTGTATTCCAACATTAACAATTCACTCTGATTCATTAAAACCTCTTGGGAAAATTAACATTCAACATAAAATTGTAGTTCCATACAGAAAACATGACAAGAAGCAAAGTTATGAGATGTAGTTGAGAACGAACGGAGATGAGAAAACACTAAGCCGGATCTGAATTATATTATTCAAATGAGATGTCAAATGCTTTTGGTATATGATATAGGTCATGATTGATTTCATCCATTAGGAATGAGTTTCAAATTATGGTTAGCATTTTGTACCTCTACTATGGTGAATTAATAAATGTATCCCTCTACTAATTTTTTTTCACAAACATATCCTTTTAATATTAAAACGTAACAAATTTATCCTTCCATCTAATTTTCTGTTAAGTGACCGTTAAAAGGCTGTGAAATTATCCAATTACCCCTCATTTACTTCTACACACTCCTAATTTTATTTTAATGATTTTTTGTACAAAATCAATTAATTAAAAAATCAAACCTAAAATCAATTAATTAAAAAATCAAACCCTAAACTAATTCACAAGTGACATTCTGACTTCACCCTTAATCAGTTTCCCAGCTTCTCCCGCGACGATCGGTTCTCTCTATTCCACCCGCCGGCTAGGAGATGCGGGAACCAACAAACTAACCGGTCGATCCCCACTGTCAAAATATAGCGACGATATCTCTATCGGCTAAAACAAATACATATCTTTAAAGGGGTTTTCTCTGATATCTTTTGGGTGCCTTTTGGAGTCTTCAAATTCTCTTCTTCTTTCTATTCTTTGTATGCTGGGAAATAAATATGGGACGGTAAACAAGAATTTGCAATTGCAAGTGTTAAAGTGCATTGGGAGAAGGCTATTTGGTCTCTTATGAGAATTCGGCTTATGTCGGGAAGGAGGTAAAGAAACACTGTACATGGGTTTGGTTTCGCAGATCAGTTCTCTCTCTCCAACCTTCGGCGATAAGATGTCGGGAGCAGGTGCGACCACGGAGTTGAGGGATTAATTATCAGGGGACATGGACGCTTTGGGGTCGAGTGAGTGTGAATTGGTTCAGGGGTTTGATTTTTATTTAATTAATTGAATTGGGATATAAAATAATTAAAACCAAAATTAGGAGTGTTTTGAGTAAGGGAGGGGTAATTGAGTAAATTTACAGCCCCATTAACGGCTATTTAACAAAAAATTAGATGGAAGAGTAAAATCGTTACGTTTAATAATAGAAGGGTATATTTGTGCAAAGTAGAGGGGTACGTTTGTTAATTTACTATAGTAGATGGGTACAAAATGTTATTAACCTTTCAAACTAACTAGTAGATCCAAAAGGGAAAGAGTATTATGAAAATGCACAACCATTTAGGATCGCAACACTCAGAGCATAAGTCATTAACTATTTTCGACTCGTCATGATGTGCTTTATTTGGGCACATCTATTGATTTGTGGAACTTTACTAGAATCATACTCTCTCTCTCTAAATATAGGAAAGGCCTTGCTCTGCCTTCTCTCTGATTTCACACTTTATTCATGTTGGATCTATCCAGATCTAGCTTGTTTTCTCCTCATCTTTCCCTTGTTTACCTCCTTGTTTCACCTTGCAGATTTTGATGTTTCGCAGATGTGGCCTTGGCTTGGACACAATTTGAAGAGCTTGAAGACATAGACCCTCCTCTAAGCTTCACCATTGGTTGTCCTTCTATTCTGAAGATTCTCTTGCAGATTGTGGTCATTATGAATGCTTTGGGTCCACCGAGGTCAGTTGCAGGTGGGTCTGCATTTGCTTTCACGAGACCTCCATCTGGGTTGGGCTTTTTTGTATCACCGTCTTGGGTCTCTTTGAGGCTCCTCCTCCCTTGTTTGTGGATGGTGGGTGTTGGTGGCTGCATCAAAGAGGTGTTGTATCTTTCAACTAGGGTTTTTAGAAATTATTCATGTTGTTGGTCCCAATGACCTGGGCTAGTTGTGTTCCGGACTTATGTTTTTTTGGGCTTCTGTTTAATTTCTCTTTTTCCTTGTTGTTTGATGTATGTGGTTCTTTCCATTGGGCTCTCCCCATTTCTCATCTTAATAAATCCGTTTAAAAAAGGGATTTTTCCAGAAATAGCACTGTTTAATTTTTTTTTCCAAAAATAGCACCTAAGTCCGAAAAATTCCAAAAATAGCACCCTTTCCCAAAAACCGCTCCCTACCAGTGCGGTTTAGGCAAAAATCGCCACCCAGGGGCGCGTTTTTCGATGAAAACCGCACCCCTAGGGGGCGGTTTTGCAGATCACACCCCCACCATGCGGTTTGGTTGCAGACCGCACCCCCACCATGCGGTTTGGTTGCAGATCGCACCCCCACCATGCGATCTGCTTTTTTTTTTTTTTGAAAAATCCTAACCTAGGTGGAAACTTCAAACGGACGTATCTTTGTGTTCGGATATCCGATCGTCGCGATTTTTTTTTATTCCGCATAACTTTTTGAGATCTTGCAAGCCGAAGACTTCCGAATGTGGTTTGGTCCCGCCTTCGTCCCAAAAAATGTCGTTTGCTACCCCGAACGAGCTTATTTCCGATTTCGTCAAACTTTGGACAACCATAACTTTGTGCTCCAAAATCCAAACGACATGAATTTTTTTTTTCCGCATAACTTTGTGGGGGGTTGTATGTTTCTATAGAGGTCTGGAGAGCTGCATTGGTTTGAGTTAGGTTTGTTTGGGCACAAGCAAACGGTTAAGTGTGGGGGGATTTGATGACTCGATATTTGCACATGTTTTCTCCTTTGTTTCTTGATCGTTTGAGCTTTAATTATCGCGTCTTTGGCCTATTTTACGCTAGGTTGTGTTCTTTTGTCACATTTCAGGTCCTAGCACATAAAGTAAAGCATAGGCGCAAGTTTCAAGTCAATCAGAGATCAATTGGCGATTAGGGAGAAGAAACTCGGGCATGACCTGAAGAAGAATGGATTTCTACCTCACTTTATGGACAAATAATCATGCAATATTATCATTAAAAGAAAGAGGATGAGACTACAAGCGTCTGGGATCAAACAGCGACTGATTCGGAGTCCGGATGAGGGAGAAACGAAGCATTGAATATAGGGGAACATGTTCGACAGTAAAATCACGGGCGCGCCTAAATAAAAACTCGGCCGTGCCCATATTTAGGCACGACCGTGTTTTGGCCGACACGCGCGTGCGTGTTTTTAACATAGGGCAAAACACGGGCGGGCAAAAGCAAAACACGGCCGTGTCCTCGGCCGTGTTTTGCCCAGAATCGGGTTTTTTAGGCCAATTTCGAGCCAAAGGAGAGGGAGAGCTGGGTTTTGGATCCCAAACACCCAAGGGACGAACCAAAGAGAGAGAGAGAGAGAGAGAGAGAGAGAGAGAGAGAGAGAGGGTGATTTGAGGGCATTCTAAGAGTGGAATTGGAGGATTTCTTCGTCTTGAAAGCTCGAGGAACAAGCCCGGACTTGAAGACTGATCATCTGAAGATTCTTACTGCAGTCTCTCTCTTCTCTATGCAGTAACTTCCCTTCACTTAGGTTTTGAGGAACCCTAGCTATGTTTGTTTGATTGGATGATTGTATGAGTACTCTGACTTGATAACCTTGAGTTCATATTCAATCTATGTATGTTTTCATGATTCAATTCTGCTTTAGTCAAGATTATTGATTATGCTTTGATCCTATGAGAGCGGATACCTGATTAGGTCAATAGAGCACCATAGATTGATAGTATTGGATCGATTGCTTTAGTCGAGGGTTGGTTCACTACTTTGTATCGATTGAGAACCTCATTCGATAGAGGGAATCTAGTTCGGAACGCCTTGATCGGTTGTTCTAGAGAAGGATACGTCCCTCTAGGCAATTGACTCAAGAGGGCCTTGTTCCTTTAGTCGAGACTCAAGGTCTAGTCAAGGATTCTCCGCATTGTGAATGAAAGTGAAACAAGTTAGAAATCATCAATCGTTAATCTGGCTAGTGGCTAGGGGGAATCATACCTAAGTGAGTTCCCAACCTGTAATTAGATTAACTTTAACTGTAGTTTGCTAGAGTTGTTTTAGTTCTTTCATCTTAATCTTGTTTGCTAAATAATAAGCTGAGTAATAGTAACTCTAGAGACCCGTGGATTCGATATTTATCACTTGAGCCACTATATTGCAGTCCCTTTCATTGGTTACACTTGGCCTTTGCTAGGAGTTGTGTCATAGCTAGTCACTATACCCCGACTGAAGGCTAGAATCAACTCATTAGGCAATAACCAAAGCTTGAACTCTTGGCTCTAAAAGCATATTGAAACACAAAATCAAAAGTGAGCTAATGTTGCAAACTCAAGAATCATGCATCAAGGATTCAATCTTAAGTCATAAACACACTCATAAGAGTCTATCAAGGTCAATAAAGTTTAATTGAAAAGCAATGGATCAAGAAAAACAAGTTTGATGTGGTTTGAGAATTTCATCGAGCACTTGGTGGGCGACATTCAAACTCCGGAAGTTCATAAAAGTTAAGCCCACCAAGACCTCCAAACACACATACATATTTATAAGCATACATTCTATGAACCTATTGCAGTAGCCATGTCATTCCCCAACCCTAATGCCCTGTTTAGTTATCATTCCCATTCCCGTTTTCTCTTGCCATTTCCTTTTTTTTGGGAATGAAAACCAAAAAACGTGTTTAGTATTCATTTCCTTTTTTCTCTGATTTTGTTTGGGGAATTGGAAAAGTAGCAAAATGGGGCAGTTGTGGGAAATGGAAATTTTTTGCTTTCTGAAAAGGAAAGGGACTGGTTCCCCCTGTTTCCCATATGACTCATTAACGAGACATGCTATTGGAGCCCCCAACCACCCAATTTTATGTTTGTATTTTTTCATATGCATTATGGTCTTGAACGACCAGAGGCTTACAAATTAATAGCCTAACCCCGTACGATGCTCCCTCTATTGCATGTTCACTTATTTAATTTGAAATGATTTGATGTTTTACATAAGTTGAATTCCTTTTTTAAGTTTTACTTGTTAATCCTCTGATTTTTTGGCCATATATTGATGATGGAATGGTAATGGGATTGGATGGAGTCTGCCGAATATGTTGTGTGTTTGATTATTATTGTTTTTAGTTGAACTTGTGTTTGATTATTTGTTGATATATCTAATACACACGATTATCCATTATGATGAAGATGTTTTATTTGACGAATACCAACAATGTGACGAAGAATTCTAGGGAGTACAACAACTGAAGTGTATAATATCGATTCAACTCAAACTCGAGTGATAGAGATTTGACGTGATGAAATAACATACAATTTTTGGTTCACCTCTTTAAAACAAGGGTTAATATATTTGTATGGCCTGAACTTTGACCAAAATAAACATCCTGGCCAATCTTTTTGATCTATAACATCCTGACCAATCTTTTCGATCTATAACATCCTGGCCAAACTATTCATCAAAATCACTAAAATGGCCAAACCCGACGTTTGACCGTTAACTTGGACGGTCAATCGTGTTGACTAACGGTCAACGCACCACATCACCACCCAGTCAGCATAAAAAAAGTTGAAAAATTCAAAATAGACACACAATCTCATTATTTTAATTAAGTTAAAATTAAATATAAAAAGAAAAAGAAAAATAATCAAAGAGATAAATGGTAATAGGTGGAAAAAATCAATTTTTTTAAGTGTATTGTGCTGATTGGGCAAATTTCATGTCTTGGTACCAAGCATGCCTTGTCGGCTTGGTAACCTCTTGGCTAGCTACCAAGCATGCTTTGTTTCCAGACTTACTTTTTAAGAGCCATATTTCATACCAATTGGTTTGTTACAAGGAGAGGAGGCGTCGGTTATGTAGGCCATGGGGGCAGTTGGCCATCTAGACACAAACAGGGAGCTTGGCCACTTGGGTCCAAAAGGCAAACCGAATAAGGCACAACTAGCTCATATAATATCTAATATTGAGGTGGTCTTATAAAGTCATTAAGTTTCTTGTAATTAATCAATGTGGTAGAAATTAATGTTTTATGAGCAAACAAATGCCCCACAACTTAGTGTATAAGTATTATATACTAAGTTGTAGACACCAACTAGAACACTTAAATTAAGTATCAACTTCCTTAGGGCACCCAAACCAAACCCATCAACCACATCGTGGTCGCATCTTGGCTTAATCCAAAACCACGTAATAAAAGATTGATTGTAACTCAAGTGCTAACTTGTAAATCTTGGAAAGATTTTTGTTTCTGGTTCCTTGTCACACCTAGCTCGCACAATCCCAAGTGATAATGAACAAATCATCTTTTTGTTCCTTCCTGATAACACTCGGCAGCAAATTCAACATAATAACATTACCTCTCATTTTCTTTTACCAAGCCTCCGGTGACCACGTACCACACTCAACTAAGACCTAGAATACTTGGTTCTCCCACTTGTTTGGCCTGCTCACATTGGGCAAGCTTGCCCTCCACTAACATAATTGATTCAGAAGATGTCGAGGAGGAATTTGTTTTTATGTCTCGCTAATCGTCCATCTCGTCGCCACCTAAAGGAAGGGGAATTCTTCTCCTATGTACATTCGGTTAACGGACAGTTATACGATTTATCCTTACTTATGACCTCTATTAATTCGGTGACCATGCCATATCGTGTTCTTACCATGTTTGGTTAGGATTCTTACTCTCATTGTCATTGTGGCTTCATACATCCATCAAATTCCTCACAATCCAACCACAAACAAAACATTGACGATGTTATGAAAGTTTGCTAGACACTCCACTCCATCAACCATATGTGCGGTTGTCACTTAGTTACCACATGGCAAGGTATCTCTTCCATTGCCTTAGTTTTAAATTTCTCTTTTATTAATGAAGTGTGAAAACATTGCAAAGCAGTCAAAATCTCTATTTAAATCTTAAACTCCTACGATTTTACTACATATTTTGATCCTGATTTCACTATAAAATCTATAGACCTTAAAATCTTGCACTATTTACGATTTAAATCTTTAAAATATTTAAAATCTTACGATTTTACGATTCAAATGTTTGGGTCAGTTTTACTTATTTTCCCTAGAATTTGCAAAATTACGCATCTTTTTCTTCTCCACCAACACCGTCTAGTTCTCTCACACTAACCACCATCGACCATACATCAATGCATTAATCATAAAAAGAAATATTTGAAGTATATTATGTAAATAATAATAATATATGGATGATCATTGATCATATTAGATATATACATTATATGCACAATTGGATTTTTTCCAAGGCAAGCCCAAAGAGCATGGGACAAAGCGCGGCCTCAGGGAGGTCACCGTTCAGATTCGTGGTTCCAGGGTGGGCTTGATGGTCCGTTGTAGTTTGGTTTGGGTTCAAGGTTGTTGGGCCGGTTCCATCATGGCCCGTTATAGTTTTTAGTAAATGAATAATTAGGCAGACACTGCACAACTCAACTCACGACCCAGAGCTGCGTCGTTTTATGAAACGGTCTCAAAGTCGAGGACATGTCGTTCCGAGTTCCGACTACCGAGTATCCGATTTTTGGCGATTGACGAAACACGTGACTGACAGACCAAATTCCCGACTCCGATACTTCGGCAGGGCAGGGGGAGGGTTCGTTTCTCAACCGCCGAGCAATAAGAGAAGAAGAAGCTTGAAAAGCAAAATCAAGGTCGAAGCACTGGAAGACATGGTGGCGATTTCGCTTTACAGGGGGAATCTCCACCGAGTCCCCGATGCCCCTCGTCGATGGCTGATGCCCACCCGAAACCTCTCTCTCAGGGACTTCAAATCCCTCCTCAACCGTCGCTCCAGGGCTCTCTCTCACCTCCGCTCCTCCTCCACTGTCCTTGTCGCCGCCGGTACTACCTCTAACCCTAACCCTGACCTTACCATTTCTACCAAACACGATTCCAAGGAAGCTGGGGATCCTATTACGCCTCAGTTGAAGGAGATGAAAGCTGTTGATGATACGAATCATCGTGGCGATGAGGAAGAAGGGCCTTCCGGGAGGGTTGGAGAAGGTGCTGAAGAGGACCGGGGCTTGTTGAATGGTGGAGATTGCTCGATGAAGCTGGATGATGCGCCTGTTGAGAATCCTGAAGTAGCTGAGAAATGCCGAGTTGAGGTTGTTAATGGTGATGGAGATTTGCAGGCTTTGTTCGCCGTGAAGCTGGAAGAATCGGCTGAACCTAGTGCGGAGGTTCTCATGTTGAAGAATTTTGACTGTTTTGGCGATATCATTTGTTTGGAAGTGTTTATGATGTGTTTCAAGTTGGTAACTAGGCTACATATTCTTCCATTTCTAGTTGTGGAGTTTAGTTGTGCAGTGATAGATTGTTTTTTTTTTTGGGATAGATTGTTAAGCTTCTGAAGCTTTTTGATGCAATTTGCTGCATGACCATTGTTCTCATGAACGTCATTGATGGTTAGGGGCCGTTTGCAGTATTAGTTGGGCTTCCTCTATATAAGGATTTTGAAGGAACTAGTATCAGCGACAACGGTTTGTGTCACTCGTCATTCTTGTTAAATGCAGGTTGATTCTATTGACAGAAAATTAGACACCTGTAAACCCAGAACGAGTGCTATGGTAATCTCCCTTGGTTGGATTCAGACTTTCTAGGATCGTTTACGGTTGTCTGACTATGTTACAACTTAACAAGTGATACTAGAAACTCATCTTCTTGGTGTTTATTGTATTTAAAACGTTAGGAGTCGAATCGCAGCTGATAGATGCGGAAGTCGTCTTAGAGTCAATGTTCCACATTGGAACTTTTGGCCATTTAAGTTTATATCAGAATCCCTTTAGCTGCAGTTAGGAGGTTTCTTGAAATTGTTAATGTCTACTGCCCCTTTTCAATGATCTTTAGTTTTTTCCTCTACAATATTTCTTTATCTGATGATGAACTCTGGTTTCATATGTTTCTCCATAGGAAAACGAAAAACCTGAGCTGTCAGGTGAAAAGGCAAAAAGGAAGAAAGAGGTTGAGGAGAAGTTGGAAAGTTTGAATGCAAAGAAGCATAATCTAGTGCAACTTCTGAAGCAGGTAGATTTATAATTCCTTCTCATCCTCATTTTAATCGCTTTATTTCATGGGTTCGTAATAATCGTAAGATTCAAATTCAGTAGTCTTTTTTCTTTTAGAATTGGCTGTCCTATCTACAAACAGAATTTCCTACATTATTGGATTTGGATCCACCGGGATTGGCGGGAAATGAAAGAAAGTGGATGAGGAACTTTAGGAACTTCTACTAGATTTCCTGTTTAACACATTCTAACCTCTGGCTTCATCACCTATTTTCACGAGATCAGTATGAAATATTTGCTCTCCCTCGACAGCTATTAAATGCCGAGGACGAGCTAAAGAGACGAAGCACTGTGCAGACGATGACAACTCGTCCGTCTGGTCCGCTTCAAGTAGACGTCACAAATGATTCTGGGTCAATGATCAGACAAGTCACTCCTAGGATGGGGTCAGAGGCTAATCTTGGTGCAGATATGGAAGAAGCTGAAACTGAAGATGTTTCAAATCAAAATGTTCATTCTCGTAATTTACAAAGAATGAGCAGTACTTCTCCATGTTCAGAGTCTCCCCTTAGAAGACCTACCCACAATGCGGTAAGTAACATTTTTCCTGCATATTGCGATCACATTGATGAAGAGCCCAAAGTCTTACAATTGCTTTTTGCTTTTTACCCTTGCCTGGAATTGCCTTATTTTTTTTGTCGTTACTAAGAAGACTTGGCAATATAAGGTTGCGTCTGTCCCAACTTATGAACGAAATTAGGTCATAGGGATTTGTATTAGCTGCATCCATTAGGTGACAAGAGTTTTAGGCCAGACTGGCTGACAGGCTGATTGCTAAGAATTGACAAGTTTCAGATGGCTAAAGTAAGAGTTTGACTTGTATATATCTAGCTTTTGGAGTTATTCTTCAAATCCTCCGAGTCGCACGGCGTTTTAACCGAAAGAATATTCATGCCTTTCTGTTTTTATGACCAGAATTTTTTTCTTGATTTCAATTTCAAATTGTTCTCTGGAATTTTTATCAATATGAGGTGATCGTAACACAGTATATAAGACTTGTGATGAAGGCAATCCTTTAGCCTTGTACAGGAAAAAATGAGGATGTGGATACTTTTATTTGCTGTTGTTTCCCTTATTTGTAAATATTTGTTACTGTTTTGTCTTCTGAATTAGTATTGGTGGGGAGGGACTGGAAACCCATTTCCGTGTTTTCCGGTCGTCTCTTTGTTCAATTCTTTTGTCTGAAAAACAACGTTTGGTGAGACTCATCTTCTTGTTTTGTCACCTTCATAGGTTCCACCCTTCCCATCGCGAACAAGTTTGGGAGCCAGCCCATCACGGTTTGCACCAACAGGGCAACAAAATCATCCAGCAAACGCACCACCCACAATATCCATATCTGGGACAAATTACGCTCCATCTTCTCCTTCTCCCATAGCATCTGGTGGCACCTCAGCATTTCGGGATGCTCGCCAACCTAGCCTTTGGAACTAGATCTATCTCGACATCTTAGCTCTTTATGCATGAACTGCTGGAATTCTGAGTCTTTAGCAGTTATCCAGGTAACTACAATGTTTCATCCTCCTTGGCTGATTCTCATCCTGTAGCACTAGAACTTCTGGTGGTACTATTGATACACAGCCCATTCAGGGGCCTTGTTTTCCAGCCAGTCTTCTTGAGGTAGACAACTAGATATCCAACAATCATCAGGTTTGTCTCCTCTCCTCGTCATCATTCTTCCATGTATATCAATTTAACCTGTATTCATTAATTCCATTCATAAAATCATTGATGTTGTCAACTGCAGTGCTAAATATTTGTAGTACTGAAACCCATTTGAGTATATTTGTGCACCTTGTGTTGTAGCTAGCTGTGATAGGTAATACTCGTCTGTGGTTGCTCCTGTAAACAACATTGACGAGAGATGTGCACACTCTTGTTATTCATTGATGAACCATCACTGTGGTGGTTTAATATTCTTGCACAATGAAATTGTTGCGGTTTCTGTCTTTCTTGTTAAGTTTGATGACCTCTACTTCTCTCTGTGTCTTTCGAATGAGTACTTGGATATCTTTAAATTATGGAAGTCTTTTTAACGCTGTTCAAACATGGTTTCAGTTCTAGTACTTGTTGTGTTAACTACCTTTTGGAGGACTTCGTTTTCTGATAGAACCTGGTGATTAGGGTTCTATTTAGCGATTGGGATTGATGGGATCAATTAGGGATTAATCTCCCTGTATCACAAAAGTGGGGGAATGAAGGGGGTTGGTGTGACGGGGAAGAATAACGGGGTGGGGGGAAATTGCTTGGGGACGGAATAAGAAGGAGGGAAGGGAAGGGGTTTGCTGCTTGGGACGGAAGAAGAAAAAGGAGGGAAGGGAAGTTGGTTGCTCGGGGAAGAGGGAGAAGAGAGGAGGGCAGCAGGTTCTGTCGAGGGAGAGGGGAAAAAGAGAGGAAGGGAGTCGACTAAGTTGGGAGGAAAGAGAGAGAGAGTAAGAAAATTAGGATTTAGGGTTTTAAACTTTGCTTGATCTCTAATTCCACTTACAAGCAGTATATATAGAAATGAACAATTACCGACTACTACCCTACTTATCACTATCTTCCCTAAACAGCCCAAATAATCCGAAATATTAAATAACCGACAATTAATCAAAGTACTAAGAATGCAAGTTTTTATCATCCCTGTTTTCTTCGAAAAACAACCTTGTTCCCAAGGATGTTCCTCTAGCTCACTGGGTCTCCTCCTTGCCATTTCCGATGTCCTCGGCCTTATCTTCTTCATCTTCCCAGCGCCCGACTAACACCATCAGATCCGGCTTTGGGCATTGATGACCGATGGTGAACCGGCCATCACAATTGAAGCACTTGCCCTCCCGCTTCTTCTGCTCGATCTTGGCCGGAGACAGTCGCACGAACTCTTTTGGTATCTCTCGCGGTCCCATCTTGGCCACCGGCGCCGTGCCCCCGCCTCCGGCATTAGCTCCCGCTGCATTTCTCACCGGCGTTCCTCCACTGCTACCACCGGCCCCACTGCTTCCTCCACCTCCACTCGACTTCGGGTAACGCCTATGAAGTTCCTCTAGCTGGCGATTTCCTCCTCTTTGTGACATGCAAGACGAAAAGCATCTTTCAAGGAATCTGGCTCAAATACTCTGATCGCTGCTGCTATCTCGGGCTTGAGGCTCGCCATGCACAGCCCCACCACCGTGTCCTCCGGAACTCCCTTGCACTGGTTCCCCAGCTTGAAGAACTCAGCCCGGTAATCGGCCATAGTGCCGGTCTGCTTCAGCTTGGCCAACTGCTCAGGGGCCCACCCTTCTGACTTCCCGAACTGGTATCGGAGCTCCTCCTGAAACATGGGCCAGGTAATCAAAGTCTCGGTCGCTGCATATGATCTCTCCATCCACTCCCACCACTGGAGTGCATCACCCTCCAAATAAAACGTCGCCAGATATGCCTTTCTCTCCTCGAGAATCGGATGGTTTCTAAACCACCTCTCAGTTGCATACAACCAAAGACCTGCATCCTCTTGCCCATTGAATTTTGGAAACTCAATGGTAGGAGGCTTGGCGCGAAAAACCACTCCATCAGCTCCTTCATAGTTAATACCATATGAGCCATACCTGTCGACCCGGTGTCCTCCATGGCTGCCCGTACATGTTTTCCAGCGCCCGGCTCAGATTCTCATGCCCGTAGTCCCCCGGGTAGCTGCCTGGCGGGCCCTGGTACCCGCCCGGAACATGGGGTGTCCCATGCGGACCCTCCAAACAAGCTGGTCCCCTACTGTCCACCCTTCTCGGTTGCTGATTGGAAGGGCTCGGACGATGCCCGGTTCGACCCACCTCGGGCCGACCCATTCCTGCCCGACTTGACCCGGTCCGGTTCACATCGATTCGCCCAGCATCAACCCGCCCTGTACCGGTCCGAGCCGCCTCGGCCGCACTCACTACGATCAGCCCAGCAATGTCGGCAGCCCTCCCCGGCCCACCGGGCCCTCTCTGGTCCACCTCCGGTCCGGTCCACTGCGTTTGTGGATCCGCCATGCTGAACTCATCATCTTCGGGCTCAGCATCCATGTCCAACCATCCTATCCCATTGGCGCCTTTCGCATAGTGGCCCACCATCTCTGGCCCAACATTCATTGAAGGCCCATCGGCGTCATAACCTGTGGCATCCTGGCCTTCCCCTTGCGGGCCGCAATCTCCTGGTCGTAGGCATAGACAAAAGACCCGAGCCCGTACACAACCCTGCCGGCACTGGCCCTGTACCTGTTACAACTTAACAAGTGATACTAGAAACTCATCTTCTTGGTGTTTATTGTATTTAAAACGTTAGGAGTCGAATCGCAGCTGATAGATGCGGAAGTCGTCTTAGAGTCAATGTTCCACATTGGAACTTTTGGCCATTTAAGTTTATATCAGAATCCCTTTAGCTGCAGTTAGGAGGTTTCTTGAAATTGTTAATGTCTACTGCCCCTTTTCAATGATCTTTAGTTTTTTCCTCTACAATATTTCTTTATCTGATGATGAACTCTGGTTTCATATGTTTCTCCATAGGAAAACGAAAAACCTGAGCTGTCAGGTGAAAAGGCAAAAAGGAAGAAAGAGGTTGAGTAGAAGTTGGAAATTTTGAATGCAAAGAAGCATAATCTAGTGCAACTTCTGAAGCAGGTAGATTTATAATTCCTTCTCATCCTCATTTTAATCGCTTTATTTCATGGGTTCGTAATAATCGTAAGATTCAAATTCAGTAGTCTTTTTTCTTTTAGAATTGGCTGTCCTATCTACAAACAGAATTTCCCACCATGCGGTTTGGTTGCAGACCGCACCCCCACCATGAAATTATGTCTATGATAAAAGTTGTATTCCTTAAAAATTTATGCGAAAAAAAAAATTCATGTCGTTTGGATTTTGGAGCACAAAGTTATGGTTGTCCAAAGTTTGACGAAATCGGAAATAAGCTCGTGCGGGGTAGCAAACAACATTTTTTGGGACGAAGGCGAGATCAAACCACCTTCGGAAGTCTTCGGCTTGCAAGATCTCAAAAAGTTATGCAGAATCAAAAAAAATCGCGACGATCTGATACCCGAACACAAAGATATGTTCGTTTGAAGTTTCCACCTAGGTTAGGATTTTCAAAAAAAAAAAAAGAAAGCAGATCGCATGATGGGGGTGCGATCTGCAACCAAACCGCATGGTGGGGGTGCGATCTGCAAAACCGCCCCCTAGGGGTGCGGTTTTCATCGAAAAACGGGCCCCTGGGTGGCGGTTTTCGCCTAAACCGCACTGCTAGGGAGCGGTTTTTGGGAAAGGGTGCTATTTTTGGAATTTTTCGGACTTAGGTGCTATTTTTGGAAAAAAAATTAAAACAGTGCTATTTCTGGAAAAATCCCTTTAAAAAAGGGCAAATACAATATAATATCCATAACTATTATGGATCGGGAATTTATATCCTCAACTATCAATATACAAATTAATATCCATAACTATAGTTGCGGGTCATGATATGGCTAACAGTCTGTTACCACCGTTAAATTTGTAACGGAGACTGCCATGTCAGCATCCATATTGGCGTCCACATCAACGAATAATTAAATATATCATTTTTATTTTTAAATTAAAAAAAATTAGAAAATTAAAGTTGAAAAACAAACTCAACCACTCTCCCCTCTTTTTCCCCCTATCTTCCTCCACCGTCACCTTGCTTACTCCGCCCTCCCCTGTCTCCCTCTTCTTCTTCTTCCCCTATCTTCGTCCACCGTCCCCTGTCTCCCTCTTCTTCTTCCCCTATCTTCCTCCACCGTCACCTAGCTTCTTCCGTCCTACCCAGCCCCTGTCGTCTCTCAACTCCTCGTTAATCGGGATTAGCCGTCCCTCCGCCGTGGCAGCACCACTCGTCGTCCACTGCTTCCACCGCTCCTACGACTCCATCAACTGCCCCGCTGGCGTCGTCCGCAGCAGATCCGACTGGTAGAGCTCATGCGCCATCCTCTCCAGCAAAGTCGCCACTCAGGAGCAGCCTAGATCTGGAAGAGAAAATGGACTCGATTTCATAGATTCGGTCAACGGTCACAAGACTATTGACCTGGATTTGGTCCCGACCTACGGTACTGCGACTACCGTCGACTGCAGAAGGTGTTGACTATCACCGACCTCGCTCCAGCTCTGATGCACAGAGCGCAGCTCCGAGTCGCATACCGGGGAGTCCCCGGTGCGTTCTCCGAGGCAGTGGTGGCTTCTTGTCGACGATGAGCTCTCCAGACCTGGATCGAAGATTGGGGATTTGGATTGACGATGGTGGGTTTGTTTTGTTACTTCCGATGGGTGAAAGAAGAGGGATTGGAGTTTTTGGTAGGAGGGACTCAAGCAACGGCAGTCTCGCCGCCACGCCTGCAGGACGGTGAGTGGATCCTCGTCAGCGACTTCGTGTCTTTGCAGACGAAGGGGGAGATGGACAGATGAGAGAAGAAGGGGTTGAGGATAAGAATTGGGTGAATGGATGTGAGAGGAGGGGAGGGGTATATTTGTTTTATTTTTTACGTTTTATGTTATTATTTACTTAATCAATTCCACAGGGATGCCACGTTCTCAATTCCACCTCAGGTTTTTTTGCCAGGTCAGCATTGCAGAAAGACCTACTAACGGGGTATTAACGGACAATTAACGATTGGATATTAATTTGTATATTGATAGTTGAGGATATAAATCCCCAATCCATAATAGTTATGGATATTATATTGTATTGGCCCTATTTGTTTTATTTTTTACGTTTTATGTTATTATTTACTTAATCAATTCCACAGGGATGCCACGTTCTCAATTCCACCTCAGTTTTTTTTGGCCAGGTCAGCATTGCAGAAAGACCTACTAACGGGGTATTAACGAACAATTAACGATTGGATATTAATTTGTATATTGATAGTTGAGAATATAAATCCCCGATCCATAATAGTTATGGATATTATATTGTATTTGCCCTTAAAAAAAACACTTTGTGTTTGACAATATGTCAACTGTGTTTTGGTCTAAGACCACAAGAAAAATAGTTGGACCACAAATGTTACTTAAATAGCATTTGTTCGAAGATAAATCAAAGGTAGACAACCATAAACACAAACTAAAACAACTTTAACAACATGCATGGTGTGTAAGTAAGTATAATGTAGAGCAAGCTACTAGAGATAGAAGTGATGTATGAGGATTGAGGGAGATGGTATACTTTGACTTTTCTCAAAAGAGAAGAGTCGCTAGCCTTTACTTTTTTAGCTTCATTATTGGGCAGATGATCATGTCCGTACACCAATATCGTAAGGAGTTTCTTAAATCAATATTAGTTATTAGATCGATCAAGAAACAGGAAAGGACAAAAGCATAAACGGAAAATCCTGATATTCTAAATGCATATTTAATTTACTTAATAAAAAAGGAAACTATTTTTCGCGGACTCCTCAACTCCCCCTCTCGCCATTTTCAAATCGTTCAAACTAATTTCATAACCACTAATAATAACATTGATAATGATGAGAATAATTCCAAAATCATTAATAATAGCATTGGATGTTAAAGGTATTCTCATAACTACTAATAATAATGTTGATGAAGACACATAATTTATCACCTCATTTTATGACATGCTCTACATCATTTATTCATATATGTAGTCATTTTAACTTGGATTTTGCTTGATATTAGCTCGAATGTCTAATTGATAGCCTCACTGACATGACCTGGTTCTCTAAGTGTGAGAGTGGAGCTTGTAAGCTACTTACGATCCACTAGCTACAATTGAAAGTTACAGGTCATCATAGAGGTGTAGTAAGTTGTATGATTTTAAGTATGGTTTGTTTAGAGATAAACAAAGTTTAAGTGTGAGATAATTTATTGACACGTAAAATATACATTTTTATCACTTCATTTGGCATGTTGTGTATCATTTCTTCACATCTTTAGCCATTTTAACTTGGATTTGCTTGATATTTTCTTACATGTGTGATTGATAGTCTCTAAGTGTGTTTTTATGCATTTGATGACTTCTTGGGTAATTTTTGGATATTTCAGGCCAATTCATTGTAGATCTGGTCATGGCATGAAAGATGATGAGAATATGATGGTATGGGATCATATAGGAGTCGGTTTTGAGGTTGAATGAATGAGATATGGCCAAAAAAGTTGATCAGCCTTAGTAGTCTAAGCCCAAAAATAATGAGATTTTTAGTAGACCATAAGACCTGGCATCTGCCAGTAGTGGCCCAACTGCCCGGGGGTTCATCTTACCATACAAACATACATCACATACATAGCACAACGCGTGCCTCCACCTTAAGTAGGCGGTGGGATGCCTCAAATAAATAAACGCGCATAACTCAACATTTAACGAAACTACTATAAGTAAAAGCATAAACTAAAAAGACATCGATGGAGATTTTACCCCTTTACACTCACCTTGAAAAGAAACCCCCTCCTTTGTTGCCGGTTGATCTACGTTATCGTTCGAGATTCCACTCCCCAACCCCTCGTGCTTATCTTCCTCTTGCACTTTCTCTTATTAAGTATTTAGGCAAAAACTTAATACTTCTTTGTAGTAGCGTTACTAACCAAACGGTCTCCAATTTGATTGATTCAAATTCCAAACTCCTTTTAATCTCTCCTAAGTTTTCCCTCAAAATTATAGAAAATTACCTTTTTGTCCCAAAATGGAAAATTACAAAATGGTACCCAAATTTTCTGGGTCTTTCCAATTCGGCCCGAATTTTCCTGAATTGCTCAATTCTATCCAGCAGCCCCAACCCACTTTCAAATCTTAACAATTCCGTCCAAAAAGGCTTATTTCGATTTGATACCCAAACCTTTGCTAATCCCTACTTACTTCGGTGGCTTGGTAAATTACTTTTCGGCACTTAAACGTCCCAAATTCTACCAAACCGACCCAAATCATCGAAAGACCTAAACGTGAAACATCCCACTACTTTGAACTTGGAAAAAGACATTTCTACCTCGGGGTATATTTAAAAAAAAATCTCAAATAACACAACTTTAAATAAAATACCAATCTCAAATATCTTAATACCTCAATGCGAAGCCCTAAACACATGGGCAAAACTTTAACCTTACTCTTAAAAGAAACAAAAGAAATAAATCTCATGTCTTAAACTCATAACCATAAAGTCTCAATAACTTAAGGAGTTCTCCAATGCTTACTCTGACGCCTGGCTCGACATCCCTCAGCGACGATGGTGTTGAGCTCCACTAGCTTGCTGGTCACGGACTGTCTGGTTATGATTTCCTCCCCTACGATCTGGTGAGTGAGTTGGGGTCAGTCTACGCCCTTACGTTAAAATTTATAGTACTTTAGTATTCTTCTCTAAATACTTAACTTCGACAAGTGGAAATTGTTTTGTACTTCCATTCTTAAAAATCTTAACTCTTAAAATTCTTCGGGAGTTAAAATTACTCTCCCTTCTTAAAACTCAAATCTTGACTTAAATCTTTTGACTCACACGGGGATCCCTCACTAGCTAGTTCGGTTGCCAACTCATACATATGAGAGCCCATCCAGGCTTTTCTTAAACTTATCGTGGAAGGCTCTTCTTCCACGATTCTCAAGAGCATAACTGCTGCTCATCTCAAAGTATCTCAAGAGCATAACTGATGCTCATCTTAAAAGTCTCAAGAGCATAACTGCTGCTCTATCTCAAAATCTCAAATGGCAACGGACTGGCGCTAGTGACTATTAACTCTTAAAACGGTTTCACCTTCTTTAAAGTGAAATACTTAAAAAAAAAACTTGTTTCTTCTTAAACTTTAACAATCACGCATAATTAGCGTAAAGCTTTAAGGTAAATAACAAAAAATCACATCAAATCATAGCTAAAAAAAAACACAAATAATCAATAATAAACATAATCAAGCACACAATTTCACATAAAACAACTTCTTAAACACATAAGGCAAATATTAGAAAAGTACGTAAGACGTAGAATTTACCCCTTTTACACTCACCTCTCAAATGCAGATACTTTAACTCGTTGGTGGATGCTCTCGTAGGCTGTTGCTTTTCTCGTTCTCCTCTCGGCTTGCGGTGAGAATTAAAATAGGATGGGCGGTTGGGGAAAATGATGGCGGTGGGGAGTTATTTGCTGGTGAGGGTGCTGGCGGCGGGGGAACTAACTTGGGAAGAGGGTTTCTGGAGAGTTTTGAGAATTCTATTTGCCGCCCACATATTTACTATTGGCCACCCACCTATTTATGAACGTAGACAAATTTACTCTCATGGTTTAAACCCTAATCCTAACCCCCAAAATCCGCTTTCCCCGCCGCTCTCTGCATCCTCTGCTGCTGAAAGCTACTACTGCTCACCGGAAAAGACATCGCCGGCCCAAAAGGCGGAGCCAGTCCTCCCCCTCCCTCCCAAAACCTGATTCCCTCTCATAACCCGCTCCCTCGCTGCTCTCTGCCTCCTCTACGGCTAAAGCTGCTGCTGCTCACCAGAGGTAGAGGTCGCCGGAAATAGAGATCGTCGCCGAAGACAAGAAACGCGGAGCCTATTTCGCGGTGTTGGTTACCGCCGTCGGACAGAAGGGTACGAACATCGGATTCGTAACACAGGAGACGGTCCGAAAGCAAGTTTCGGACGACGGGGCTGGGTCCGAAAGCGGGCTTCGGAAGGTGGGGCTGGGTACGAACTTCTGCTTCGTACAACGGGAACATGGCCGAAATCCGACTTCGTATGATGGGGGTCTCTTCGAGCGGCCGCTTCGTACGGCGGCAGTCGCTCCGAAACCCGGTGTCGAACGGCGCCCGTGATTCTTTTTTTTTTCTTCAAAAATCTATTACGAATTATTAGTGCTTGATTATTAATATTTAAATAAAAATATTATTTTAAATATATATTAACTCACATCTAATTCCATTTCTCTAATCCAAAACCGGGGAAAATTCCTTAACTAAAACTAGATTAGGGCCCGTCCATTGGTCCGATGAATTTTATTAGTAGTATTAATTTTAGTAATTGTCCACATCAAGACATGTTTTATTTAATACCATAAAAATTTTGAATGATTTAGTTGCTGGAATCATACTCGTATAATTTTCAACATGCTAACCCGATTTATTGACTATCATTACTAAAAATAAAAAACATAAATCATGCAAGGAAATTTACTCATAAAAATTTAATAAGGCGACCACACTATTTGATCTTAGGTGTCAAGAATGATTGCAAATTTCATTTTTGGATTTCATGTGATAAACAACCTTGCAACCAACACAAAATTTGATAATCTATAGATTGAAAACTTAATGAATAACCAGTAGACGTTGACTATTCTCAATTCTTTTATATATATACACCAAATTGTAAAAATGACTTAGGAAAGTTTAGTGGTCGATAATGGGAATACTTAAACCTGCCACGAATGTCATCTTCTATCTATAGTGGTTTTATTTTTTATTTGTAGATCATGAATTAAGTGGGGAGTAGCATGATCATTCTGATTTGACTATAAGAAGATTAGTCAAAGTTCAGTTAGTAAGGTGAGACCCATTTTCATAAAAATCTAACAAAAATGATAATGGAAATACGATTAGTAGTTATCGTAGATATTAGGTACCATTATAGAAGAATTGATAGGTCATGAATGTTATTATATATGATGCTATCGAATGCTACAAACATTTTTTTATTTCAAAATATTTCAAACTGGATATAATTTTATGTAATATAATAAATTTAATATTTTAGTTAAAATTTTGTAATTTAAATTATAAAAATGAAAAATGATTAATTATAAACTATAAAGGAGTGGTTATGCATCTTGAATTATACACCATATATGTTAATAACTAACAATAATCTTACATTGCATAAATGGACACAATCAAATACAACTGCTAATAATACTTTTTAATAGATATATAGATATTGTCAAAAAAAAAAATAGATATATAGATAAATTTATAATGCTTCATATTATTGGTGCTTTCACTTTCAAAAAAAATTCTTTATGGTACAAATATAACTTGTACCTTACATTATAATCAGATTCAGTTTGTGTCTACACATTTTTGTACACATTTTTTTATATTACAAACTGAAGTTGTACTTTAAAAGTTATGGTACATTAGTTTGTATCTATATCTTTTCATACAAATTAAATTAAGATTCAAACTGAACGTGTACCTTTAATATTATGTTATAAAGTATAATAAATTTACTTTACGATACTAACTAAGCTTATACTTTTAATATTATGGTACAAATTTTATAAAGTATAATAAATGAGATAATATATAACGTTATGGTATAAATAAGAGCATATACAACATAACAGATTAGTTAAAAAGTGATGTCCTTCTTTTTAGTTGAAGACCTGTTTTCTTAATTAATAAGCGGGCTTCCGTATTTTTTAATTACTAAGTGGCCTTTCTTTTTAGTTGGAGTTCCATTTTTTTAATTAATATTTAATATAAGTGAAGCGTTTTTAGCCACTAAATGACCAAACAATTCTTCCTTGCTATTCGCAGAAGCTAGGAAAAATTAAATTGGGTGGGTTCTCAAAGAGAACCTCTATATATTGTTTAGAGGACAACCGAAAACCCAAATTTAATTCCATTTCCTTTTTTTTTTCTTCTTTGCTTTACAGGAGGCACAAGGCCAAAGAAGAAGGAACGAGGGGGGGGGGGGGGGGGGGAAATAAATCAGATGGGTGAGATGGGTGAAGTGATCACTATGTTTCCAGTAAAAGTGATTCCTCGCTGATCATCTTGTAAGATGGGAAGGACCTCTTGCGGCGGATCCTCCAATTCATACATACCGTAGGGATAGACGAGACTGTGCTTTGAGAGTTAGTCCGCGACTCTATTCCCCTCTCGGTAGGTATGAACTAGGTTCACCACCCAATCAAGAGAAATCTTCCTCCTGATGGCCGAAAGGAGAGCAACAAAAGGGTGCAGAGGGTCTGTCCTGTTCTTCACAAGTTGAATAGCCAATTGCGAATCTCACTCGATGATGATGGCCTATAGCCTTTGTTCCAAACGAGCCTCAAACCATGATAAATAGCCCACAGCTCGGCTAGAGTAGCCGAACAAGACCCCAAGCTTGAAACAAAGCCTCCTAGCCATCAGTTATTGGAGTCTCGAATTACTCCTCCAGCCCCGGCCAGGCCCTGAGACCCTCCTGCTGCCCCATCAATATTGACTTTCGTCCAACCTGCAGGTGGCGGCTGCCATCCGATGTCTGTCATCACCCGGTTCGGCGCCGGGTTTCCCCTTCCACCAAGCGGCATCGGAGTATTCCAAGCCCGAATCCAAATTTCTGCCTTAATCTTGATTGACTACATAAGAGAAGGTGCCGACAGGGTCTTGTTAATACTTTTGAAGACTCCTTCATTCCTGTTTTTCCACAAACACCAAAGAGCAATCCCGAAGAAGGCGTCCTAGGGGAGTTCTGTAGATGTTGTCTCCTTGCTGGTCAGGTTGCGGAGTAACCATTATTCCCAAGGGAGGCTGAAGAAATCGTGATGGGCCGCCGAGGGAACTATTCGATGCCAGAAGAAGGATGCAGGCGGTCAGTTGTGAAAAATATGAGAGAGGCTCTTAGTCTGGGAAGAGCATCTGTAGCAAGAGTCTTCTTGGGTTATCCGTCTATGGGCTCTGAGTTCGTTCGAGCTCACCTTACCCTGCGCAAGCAACCAGATAAAGCATCTAACCCGCTCGGGCACAGTGAGATGCCAAATGGCTTTCCACCAATTCTGTTGTGTGTTTACGGGAGCTGCCTGAAGAATCTGGTAAGCATTCTTCATAGTAAAACGGCCATCCGCCGTTGGGGTCCAGAATAAGTGTTCCTCCTCCGTAGCCAAGGGATCAACAGCGTGGGCTGTTATCCTGTGCTGAATCTCCTGCGGGAGTAATGAGCCAAACTTCTCTACTTTCCCATTTCCTTCCTAATAAGCAAACTCTGACACCAGCAACTGAAGGTCTTCCTCCGAAATCATCTTTGTCGCCACCTCGTGGAGTGGTCCCTGCAAAATCCAATTATCCGACCAAAACTTAGTCTGATTACCCCAATGAATATTCCAGGCGCAACCATGTTTAAGTAAATCAACTGCTTTGGTAAAGCTAGCCCAGGTAAAGGAACTTCCCTAAACAAGCTTAAGAATATCCAGGTGCTGCAGGTTTCCCCCATATTTAGCGCGAACCATCTGTACCCAAAGGTTTTCTTTCTCCTGTATGATGCGCCAACAACCTTTAGCTAGCATGGACAGGTTCACTTCTCTACTTGACCGGATACCAAGGCCTCCATTACTCTTTGGCAGGAGAAGCTGAGGCCATCCCACCAAATGGAGATTCCTCTTGACTTCTGTGTCTCCCCAGATGAAACCTCTATTAATCCTATCAAGTGACCTGCAAACATTCATAGGGAGAAGCTCTGTTTGCATAGGGTAAATAGGAATGGAAGCAGAGATAGATTTCACCACCGTGATTCGAGCTGCCAGAGAGAGATGTCTAGCTTTCCAGGGTGCGAGTTTCTTCTTTATTCTCAGCACCAGTTCTCGATATCTATCCATCGTAACTCGATCGTGGATCGCCATAACTCCAAGATACCGGCCCAGGTCTACTGTGAGTGGAATCTGAGCTCTTGAAGAAAGCCGGTGCGCCGTCCTCCTGTCGATGTTAGCCGAGACAAACATGGCAGATTTGTTGTAGTTGACTCTTTGCCCTGAGCTCTGGAAAAATTCATCGAGACATTGCTTGATGATCCTATCTTGCGAGCTTTCTGCTTCTGCAAAAAGAATAAGATCATCTGCAAAGAAAAGGTGAGATAGCATAGGGCCCTCTTTGGATAACCTTAGGGGTTTCCAGAGTTTATCCTGAATGGCTTGATCAATCCTATGTGACAATCTTTCCATACATGAGACAAAAAGGTACGACGAAAGAGGGTCTCCCTGCCGGACTCCTCTAGTGGGCGTGATTGGAGTTGAAAGCTCGTCATTCCAAAGCAGTCTCATCATGTTATGCTCAACACAAAACATGATACAATTGATCCATGAGCTAGGCAGGCCCACCTCCTTGAGAGTATCTCTAAGAAACTCCCATCGCAGACGGTTGTAGGTCTTCTCAAGATTAATCTTTAGAACAATCCCTCCTTTCTTACCCTTCTTCTTCCTCAAAGAATGAAGCACCTCCTGCAAAACAATAATGTTATCTGTGGTCTGGCGCCCAGGAATGAAGCTGCTTTGTCTCGGGGACACCAACTTTCTCATGATGGGTTTAAGCCGATTAGTGATGGCCTTGATGATAGCTTTCAGGCAGACATTGTTGAGGGAAATCGGGCGAAGCTGCGAGGCCATCTCCGGGTGATCCACCTTAGGAATGAGCACCACCGTCGACTCCACCACTTCCTCTAGCAGCATCCCAGCCGAGAAAAACCTCATAGCCATGTCAATAAGAGATTTACCGACCACCTGCCACGATTTCTGATAAAAGACCGCTTGAAAACCATCCGTTCCTGGAGCTTGATACTGCTTCATATCCTGCACATCTTGGTAGATATCTGCAGCCGTAAAGGGCCGCAGGAGAGCCAGAAAGTCTTCCTGGAGAATCCTCAGGAACGCCTGCTTTGGCATGTCATCCGTGTACTCTTGGACATCCTGCAAGTAAAGAGAGGCAAAGAAATCGAAAACCAAACCCGCCAGCTCCTGCGGGTCTGACACCCACTCTCCATCGCTGGCTTTCCGGCTTGCGATTTTGTTTCTTCGTCTTCGGATAAGGGCTTGCTGATGAAAGTACGCAGTGTTGCGTTCACCAAATTGCACCTATTTCTCTCTTGCTCTCTGGTACCAGATGATCTCCTCCTGCTCTAGGACTTCATCAAGCTCACTCTCCAGTTTTGCTTGGAGCTTGAAAAGGCCAGGAGAGAACTCATTGGCTATTCTGGTTTGAATCCCATTAATACGGCTAAAGAGCCTCTTCTTCTTCTTCTTCTTCTTCTTCTTCTTCTGTAAGACATTGCCGACGGTGTTTTTGTTCCACTCAGCAAGTTCCTCAACCATTTTCCGCAAAGCTTCTTGAAGCGGCACCTGAGAATCACATTTGTCCTGTAAAAAATCACCATAAGAATCATGCGTTAGCCATGCTCCTTCAAAACGGAAAGGGCGAGGAGAGGAAAGATTAAATCCTTGATTTCCGATCACGGTCAGAATGGGGTGGTGATTCGAGTGCAGCCGTGGTAGGTGGTGGACGGAGGTGTTGGGAAGATGACATTTCAGGAGGGGTTACACAGGGTTCTGTCGAGCCGAATGGCTTTGTAATCATTTGGCGGTTCTCCTCTAGTCCACGTGAAACGCGGCCCAGAGTAACCCAGGTCAATGAGCTCCACTTGATCCATTATGTCGTTAAAGCGTTTACAGCGACGAAGGATGGCTGTGGAGGTTCTACCTGCCTATTCCGAGGGAGAGCGGATGGCGTTAAAATCGTCATTTCCTTAATTAACAACCAAAAAAATTCCTTAATTAGAACACATTTTTTTATTTGATAACCCAGGGAACCTCAGCCCCATGTGCCGCTTGAGCGACAGCGGGGCCTACTAAACCACTAGGGGTACCTGCATACTAACCGGGACTTTCTGCTACCAACATCGGGGAGGCTTCGCCTCCGATACCAAGTGGCGCCACTGGGAATCGAACTCAGGACCTCCCAAATCCAGAGCTCAATTGATCCAGTGGTTTCACCACTAGGCTGTTACTTTTGGCCCTTAATTAGAACACATGATCCGCAAAATCACACAGATTTTTCAAAAATATTTATTTTTTATATTGACAGTAAGGAAACAAAATTAAGGGAAATGGAATTTAATAATTAATTACCTATTCTAGCCATATTCACTTTAGGTTATTCTCCATTTCCATTTTTCCTGCCAGGTAAGTTTAATTTTTTAGGTTATTCATAATTTCCATTTTTGACTCCGTAGGATTATTTATTAATTAATTATTTAGTAAGTAAATATTGTGTTCAATATATTACAAAATACAAAAGAATATATTGTTTAAAATTATGAATTGTTATCAAATATTGTGCAATTTTATGGATTATTAATATTTATTTATGTCGAATAGTAGCAAACTTAATAAAATTAGGTTTAACGAGATTAGTGTTTGACTTTGAGCACCGTGTAATCAATGCACAAAAGATGACAGATAACAAAAATAAAAGCATATATTCTCCATTTTGCATCTCCTACCCCTCCCAAACCCTAAACCCTCATTCAACTAAACAGATATCTTTAACCTCGACCTATCTAATACTACTATGACATCGTCTTAGAGACAAAACTGTCTCTACCTACACTAAGAACAATTGTTTGTATCGTCAAAATACGTGTGGTAGGTTCGAAAAACATCTCGTTACAACCACCAGGGCTCCAAAAAACCACGACGAAAATTTGTGGCGTACTTCAATCATTTTAGCCTGAAACGACCAATTGAGAAATGGTCGATTCCTCCATGTTCGTTTTCATATTTTAAGGGATCAACGAGAGTTTCAATAATTTTTTCGCATTGATGACTTTAGTAATAGCTAAAAGATGCTTTTAAGTAAAAGAAAACGCTAATTAGGGAATGCCCCAGCAATTTGCATTAAATAAGAGTTTCGGAAATTGCTCCCTAATTAAGGTAATTATTTTCCTTAATTTACCATTGAAAACCCACGTTCAAGGTAAACGGGTGCAAGTGTTTCCTCCAAGTAATTATCATGAAATCTACATTTCCGGACCAAACGAAATTGTACGAACAATTGACATACGACCGATTCCACCATTCTCGTATCCACATTTTAGTAAATCAACGAGGAATTCAATGGTTCTTACGTCGATGGCTCTAGTAATTAAATATTTATATTATGCTAATTGGGTTTGAAAAAATTAAAATTTGGTTTTAACCAAAGAGTATTTGGTTTAACTTAATTAGGGTTTAATGAGAGTTGAACCAATCTAACCCAAGATGATGGATAAGAAAAAATAGAATCAACTTGATCATTCACTTAATTTATATTTGAGAAAAGATGCTATAGTAATTAAATAATAACTTTTGTACACTACTTCGGATAATTTACTAGTTGTTTAATAACTTCCCCCTCTTTTGATTGCAATCAGCGGAATTAGGGGAATTTTTTTAATAATCAATTAACTATTTTCATGATAACCATTTTGACTGCTTACCAACGAAATTCGGAATTAGGATGAATAAAGGGGGGAAACGAAATTTAATAACCAATTTTCTTGTTTGTCTCCATCGGTCACTTTAGTTAAATAACAACAGAAAACAAAGTTTAATTCCATTTCCCCTAATTACCACCAAAAAATAAAGTCTAATTTTTTTTCAATAGCTCACTTGTATTACCAAGGAAAATAGATACGAATGTTTACAACTCAAACAAAAACCAATGTTTAAAATCAAAACTATCAGCAGACGCAGAAAACAACTAAAGGGCCTTCTTGGCCACAACATGGGCCACCCGGTTGTTCGTCCTACCAACAAAAGAGATTCTGAAATGAGAATACTGTTGTCGCAACCAACAAATGTCTTCCAGAATCCTTCCACCATTAGCATCCCCAATTTTCGAACGTCCAATCTTGTCAATGACTCGTTGCGCATCACCTCAAAATTCTACTTCAGTTAGACCCATCAGAGAGCACCACCGAAGAGCATCACGGAAAGCCACCAACTCAACCAAGAACGAATCACATAAACCTGCGAAATGAAACCCTTTGACAAAAAGAATCGTCCCATCAACTGCCTGTACCACCAAACCACCCACACCATGCGATCCCAACCTCACCCCCCATCCACATAACAAGTGGGAATCGCTAAACGACCATCCCCAGCTGTAGGAACAGCCTGCCTAGTACCACCAATATTTCTCCCAGTCATAAAAATGTCCCACCAAGCCACCCTAGTATCACCATCTTCTCGCCGCACTCCCCCAGTAGCAGCAGCGGCTCGGCCAGCTGCACTCCGAGCAGCAGCAAGCTAAGCCCAAGGGGCTTAAGAACAAGAAGAGCACTAAAAAGCCCACGATATTATAAAACAAGTTTGAACCAAGTAATAAGGCCCGTTGACTGAAACAATTATGATCAATCAAACTTGAAATTAGTATAAGCTACCGGAATTTTTTGATTTTGTTGTTGTTTATCATGACTACACTTCTTAGCACATTCGACTAAACATGATTGATACATTGGCTGATCGCAATGTTTCATACATTCATCAATGCACCAAAATTTGTCTCACGTAGCCGCTTGGTTCATGGAACCCAAAATCACCAACAAGATTATCGCTGCAATCTTCGTGAGCGCCATCAGCAATTGTTTTTTTGGGTAAATATGAGTTCTACAACTAGGTGGTTTGTATTGTAGTCCAAAGCACCTACCTCCTTTTTATAGTAGAGTGCGAGTCCTCAATTTAGATTGAGTAATTCAAGTCCTAATTAATTCTAGGAATTCATTTCCATATTTTTTTTACCATAGGATATGATTTCCATATTATGAGAAATATTTGAAATTCATTCATTGGAAAATAATATTATTTTTTAAAAGGGAAAAAGAATATTCGAAATTTAATTTGTAATTATTGTAGGACACTATTATTTCGCCAAAAAGAAATGTAGGATATTATTTATCATGGTATTTGGATTTTTTGAAATACATGGGTGAATTTCGAATATATATTTATTGTGCTAATTGAGAATTTCAAAACGTATCAACCGGAAGTGATTTGAAATTTCTTATAGCTTTATATAGGATGTGTTTGTAAAATTTTGAAACGCCATCTGTAATGCAATGAACAAAGAATGTAGGTACTAAAAATTATTTTACCCCCAAATTTTATGGTCATGTGTGTAAAAAAGATTCAATTTTAGGTACTAAAATATTTTTTACAGACTTAATATCACTGAAAATATCAGCATTTAGCGACATTGTCGAAACTTCAATAATTCGACAATGAACAATCTGGAGCCACCGAGCTTGGTCTGGGATTGATGTTGGCCTGCTGCAAGCCCACACTTCATTTGGCCCACGGTCTGGACGGTTAACCACGGTTTAGACCAGACCAAATCGTTCCAGACTGCAAGTTAAGGAGGTGGACTACAGACCAGATCAAATTGTATTCACGGTCTGACGGTCCGAACCAAACCGTACGGTACGGTCTAAACCGCGGTTTGTCATACGGTTTGGTCTAGATTCCTGGCCCTAATTATAGTTAATTCTCTGGATAGCTACTAATGTTATTGCACGCTATTATCTTCTTTTTTCGTCTTTATTCCTCGATGAACTATCATTCCATCCATCCATCCACCCACCATTCTTTCGGGCCGCTGAATTAATCACTGACACTGACTCGCTAGCTCACTCCAGGCAGCAACTAATTAGGTACGTAGTTATTATTAGAGTATGTGTGGTACGAGTAGAATTGTGTTAATTTTTGTCTTGATTTTCAATTTGTTGGTAAGTTATTACCATGAGTATGTGTGGTACGAGCAGTATTGTGTTATAACTTACCTAACACTAATACATAAATTACCTAACTTCTAGGACTCTAATAAGGAATATAACTATGCTAAATTACATAACAATACTCGTTATATAACACAATGCTATTCGTATCGCACATACTCTAATAGGTATACCCACTGATATTCTTAATTATCACTACTCTCTTTGGTTTCCACTATATAAAGTTCTCTAAGATCAAAGTCGATGTTGCACATCGTTCTTTCTTAACTGACCAAGGTCCCAAGATGACCCCCATTCCGAAGGCATTCACCGTCCTTCTGTCGGAGGCGAACTTCTACCAGTTCATCGACAACGCTGCTTTATTCTTCGCTTGCTTTGTCTCCACGCGCCACCGTGGGGAACGTCTCGCCCAGCTGGCAGAGGCGAATAATGCTCGGGGTCGGCAGTCTCCCGTCGTTCATCATGGGGATCGGCATGCTAATATTGTCAGAATCGCCGAGCTGGCTTATCATGGACGGTCGGGTCGCCGAGATCTTAGACGTCCTCAAGAAAACATCTACAACTCCCGAGGTCAAGAAAATAATGCTAGTATCATTCATATATTTATAAATCACATCAAATTATCATATAACATATAATATTAATCAAAATAACATGTCGTACTTAAATCCAACATATAGTGAAAATTCACACAGTTATATAACATCATTATTCAAATATCTAACTTAGAATTTCAAAGATAGGGTTGGGCGAAGAGGAAACCCAGAAAATAGACGCATTTCGCCAACCAAAGGAAAAAACGGCGTTGTGTGATCTACAACTTGTAACCTTGCAGCGGTTTGACCCGATGAGTGTGTGTGGCACACTTTTCTCACCGGACCAGATCAAAACGAGTCAATGGAGTATGTACTGGGTCAAACATGGCTTCAAAGTTATTAGGGAAAACCTCGCCTCCATCCTTCTCCATTTCTTCCAGCAGGCCTCCGGTATAGACATCGTAACATACGATGAACTTTTGAAGTTCGACATCGCCGATCCGTTCGACCCAATGGAGTATCTAATGGGCCAACTCCCGTTCCTCTGCGTGAGCTTACTGCCACTTATCCTCCCCCTTTTTCGTGTTAGACGTAATGGGTCGGTCGCAAACAACTCATTGTCTATAGCATGTCGACGGTGGCATGATAGTTGGTGATGATGAAGACCAAGGTTGTCAACTCACAGGTCGACTCGTTGATTGACTCATTTTGACCATGATCCGGTGAGAAAAATGGGACACAAAAATCCGTCGGGTCGACCCACTGTAAGGTTACCATATAGGGTTCACATGGTGTCGTTTCCTTTTGGTTTGCAACAAAAAAATTCACAACCAAACTAAAATGGGTTGCAATAAGGCCAGTATTTACTGTAAAAATCAAAGCATTGGTAACCAAGATAAAATATGAGAAGACCAAATAATTTAGTAGCTAAATGGTTTATACTTTTTCCAACCTAATAATATTGATAGCAAAATATTTTTTTAATTTTTTCCACCCAAAATTATTGCCTTTTCCAAAACAAATGTTATTGATTATAATTTTTGAACAAGAACTAGGTAATCTTAGATATAACTAAATAATTTGGTTGCAAACTAAATTATAATTATATTGATGTTTAATAAAATTTCAAATGCATAGTCTATTGAAAGCACTGCTCGGAATAGTGAAAAATTAGTGGAATTTTCCTTTTTCTCTCGTTTAGCGAGGGTTTTGCGAGTGGCGGAAAACCTAATGTTTTCTGAAGCAGAGTAGGGTAGGGTTAAAGTGCGGCGGCTCTCTGATCGGCTATAGTACTTAGGCCTGATTGAGACACAGCTTATAGAGATCTACTGAAGGGGTCACTACAAGTTTACATTGACAATCATAGAGTTTGTTCGGTGGAAAGATTGAGCAAAAGACGTGCGGCGTTAGGCTCCTGTGAAAAGCCTGGCAAGGTAAACCAATATTAGAATGGCGAATTCTTTGGCTAGCGATGAAATTCCATTGATGGAGGAATCCACAAAAGACAATCTCGATCCCACTGGCGTGATCGAGGAGCAGCTGACAAAGATCACTCTAGATGAAGAGGAGGAGGAACCGTTGGAAGTTGAAGACGCGGATGTTGATGTGGTTCGCATGGAAGCAGTAAGGCACCTAGGGCTGATTGGCCGCCTGGTATCAGAAAAGAAACCAAATATAAAGTCGATGAAGATTGCTCTGTCAAAAGCATGGGGCCTGAAGAAGACTTACCAAATTACAGATTTACAGAATAATCTGTTTGCGTTTCAGTTTCTGGATTTTGATGACCAAAACAAGGTCTCCTACGGGGGGGCCATGGCACTATGAGAGTAGTATCATGATCTTTAAAGCCAGCTGGATGATTAAAAAACCTACGCCTGAGGACCTGCATGAGATTGACATCTGGATACAAATTAAAGGTTTTCCGGCAGAACTGAGGACCCAATCCATGGCGGGAAAATTAGCAAAACGTTTTGGGGAGTTAGTGTATTTTGAGGATGGTGCAGATAAAATGTGGGAGGATTACATGAGACTAAGGGTGCATCTGTCTATAAGAAACCCACTGAAGAAGAAAGTGAAGCTGAACATAGGTGGCAAACTAGTGGAATACCAAGTAAAGTATGAGAAATTACCGCTCTTCTGCCACTCTTGTGGAAGCATCGGGCATGTGAAGATCAAGTGCCCTCAAGCGTCACAGCTGGCGGTAGACCCTTTTGGCTTTGATCTCAGGGCAGCCCCACCTGCTCCGCGAACTTGGCTTCCTTCCGGGGCACGAAAGGCGGATGGGGACATCTGGAGGCAGTTGAGACAAAAGTATGAAGTAGAGAGCATTGGCTCAAACCAACAGGGAAGCCAAATACAACATATGGGGGCTGTAAATATGGATGATGAACCCACTACACAACCAACCCAACAGGATGGGGCTAAAGACATCACAGATCAACAAGAGGAGGAGCATACCTGCATGGAAATTCCTCAACAGGAAAAAGAAGTCCCGGGCCAACGCAGGAATACAGATTCATCGGGTGTAATACTACAAAAGAAACAGCTGGTGGAAGGCCAAAAAGCACCCCAATCAGATATACAGGAAAATGGAGCAAAGGCGGGCGCAATAGCAAGGCTACTTATGGAAAAGCAAGATGAAATTGAGGTGAGGAAATCAAGAGCTAAGAGCTGGAGGCGACAGGGGCAAACAAAAAATAGGAGTGGGGAGAGCTCTCAAATCACCCCCAAAAGCGGGTCCTAGATGAGCAGAACGAAGTAATTCTCGCAATGGAAGAGGAACGAGCAAACCAGAAAAAGGCTCGAATCCTGGGTTTCCCGGATGAAACAACAATGGTGGTTGATGGCACACAAAAACAAATGGTTGGCGAAGTGGTGGACTCTGCTATGGAGCAGAGCCGCCGAGCTCAATGAGTCTATTGAGCTACAACTGTCGGGGGCTCGGGATACCCCGGCAGTTGAGAAGCTGAAGACGCTTTTGCGTCAAACCAATCCCGAGATTGTGTTTCTAATGGAGACAAGGCTCTATGAGGAAGAATGGATGAGGAAGATTAAAGAATTGGGCTACCACAGCGGAAAGGGGGTTGCAGCTGGGGAGCATAGGGCAGGGGGCCTGCTGTTGATGTGGAGAGAAGAAGTAGAAGTAGAAGTGAAAGGCTGTGATATGCATTTCATTGATGCTAAGGTCAAAATGGCAAATTGCTCGGAGGATTGGCGACTAACAGGTATCTACGGCTGGCCGCAATCACAAAACAAGTATAAAACATGTGAATTGCTCCACAAGTTGTGTAGGCAGGTGGAGATGCCTTAGTTGGCGATAGGAGATTTTAATTTAATGGTTGACCAGTTAGAAAAGAGTGGCAAACATGACCCGGACGAAAGAGTATTGGAAATGTTTAGGGATTGCCTCGAGAATTGTAGACTTGAAGATTGTGGCTATTATGGAAGAACCTTCACGTGGGAAAACAATAAGGAAGAGGAAAACTATACCGAGGAGCGCCTGGATAGGGCTGTAGGTAATGCACCTTGGTTGCAGTTATACCCTAATATGAGGGTTTATCACTTGGAGCGATGTGGCTCGGATCATCTGCCCATACAAATGAAACTAGACTGGAGGAGGAAGAGATCACATGGGGATGGAGCTTTCGTTATGAGCCATATTGGGAGCGACATGAAGAATGTGGAAAAGTGGTTGAGGAAGGCTGGATGGGAGCGGGACAAGGGAATCTTATGGACAGAATTCAAAATGTAGAGACCAAGCTTCGGTCATGGACAGTGACATCTTTTGGTTCGCTAACAGAAAGAAGGAAGAGAGCAGAGAGGGCTTTGAGAATTCTAGAGAAGAGAAAGAGAACGAAGGCTGTCCTACTGCAGAGGAAAGTTATTGAACAGGAGCTTAATGAAATCCTCTTACAGCAGGAGATAAAGTGGAAGCAAAGGTCTCGATCAGACTGGTTAAAAGAGGGGGACCAGAACACGGGGTATTTTCATCGTAAAGCTTCAGAGAGAAGAAGAAGGAATACTATAAAGAAGCTAAAAGACGAGCGAGGGCAAATCCATAAAGGACAGCAGGGGGTCACTAGTTGCCTCCTGGATTACATGAAAGGATTATTCAAAGCGGGAAGTAGACCTGAAGTGAGCAGAGTTATGCAAGCAGTTAAAACAAAAGTCACAGAGGAAATGAATCAGGAGCTACTTCAACCCTTTTCAGATGAAGAGATTTGGTATGCCTTGAAACATATGGGGCCAAACAAGGCTCATGGGGCTGATGGGATGCCAGCACGGTTCTTCCAGAAACACTGGAAGGTGGTGGGGCAGACAGTAAAGGAAGAGCTGAGGAGCTACCTGGAATTGGGGGAGTTCCCACAGCAGCTCAACCACACCCTTATTGCCTTAATCCCCAAGACTAAGAAACCTGAAACCCCTTTGGAGTTTAGACCAATCAGTTTGTGCAAAGTTCTATATAAAATTATGTCAAAGGTTCTGGCGAATAGACTTAAAAGAGTACTTGACCAGATTATTGGAGAGCAGCAGAGTGCGTTTGTGCCGGGGCGCTTCATAACTGATAATGTCCTAGTTGGTTTTGAATGCTTTCATGCCATGAAGCAAAAGAAGAAAGCAAAGATGGGGGTAATGGCAGCCAAGTTAGACATATCAAAAGCGTATGATAGAGTGGAATGGGGTTTCTTGGAGGACATGATGCGGAAATTGGGATTTGTAGAAAGATGGATCAAGATAATAATGCACTGTATAACCACAGTGACTTATTCTATACTGGTAAATGGACACCAGTCTGATTTGTTTACACCAGAAAGAGGGTTGAGACAGGGGGACCCAATCTCCCCATATTTATTTCTGCTCTGCGTGGAGGGCCTTTCAGCCTTAACTCTACAGGCAGTTGAGGAAGGAAAAATTCATGGTTTGAAGGTGTCAGCTCGTGGACCTAAAATTTCCCACCTACTTTTTGCTGATGACAGCATTTTCTTTCTGCGAGCTACTTCACAGGAATGCCAACAACTAGGAGAGATTCTCAGGATGTATGAGGCTGAATCAGGGCAGATGGTCAACATGCAGAAGTCAGAGCTGATTTTCAGCCCTAGTGTGGATTTGAACAGAAGAACAGAGCTGGCGGGTATCTTACAGATGAAAATTATAGACAATTACACAAAATACCTAGGCCTCCCTACTGTGATTGGGCGAGAAAAAAGGGCGGTATTCGATGTCCTGGTTAATAAAGTGAGGAAGAAGATTAAACATTGGAAGAGGCTGACTCTATCTATAGCGGCTAAGGAGGTCCTGATTAAGGCGGTGGCCCAATCTCAAGCCACATATATGATGTCAGTGTTTCTGATTCCGAGGGGAGTGTTGAATGAGATCAGGAAGGCCATCTCGAGCTTTTGGTGGGGACAACAGAAAGAGGAACGCAGAATCCAGTGAAAGGCATGGAAGGAGGTATGTAAACCGAAGGAGGAAGGGGGCATGGGTTTCCGTGACTTACACACTTTCAATTTAGCACTACTGGGGAAACAAATCTGGAATCTCCATATCAATCCAGGCTCTCTAGTAGCGCGAGTCTTGAAAGCTAAGTACTGCCCTAATACTAGTGTTCTACAGGCAAAGGTAGGGTATAATCCCAGTTACACATGGCGGAGTATCATGGCAGCACAGGAGCTAGTTAAAAGTGGATTGAGGTGGAGGATAGGCAATGGAGCTGGGGTGAGAATTTGGGGGGAGAAGTGGATACCAGAGGCAGAAGAGAATGGGTTCAGGGTGACAACGCCTGAGGAGGAGACTGATGAGATTAGGGTAGTAGCTGATCTTATTGACCATGAGAACCGAACATGGAATCAGAGTCTACTACAACACTTCTTCAACCCTATTGATAGAGCACGCATTTCTGGAATTCCAATCCCTAGACAGACAATGGAGGATGCACGAGTGTGGAGCTAGGAAAGAACAGGCAACTACTCAGTAAAGACAGCCTATAGACTGACTAAGATGCAGGGTAGAAGCTCTTCGTCGAATATGTATGAAGATGCTAGTGGAGGTGAAGAAGAGGAGGGGCTAGCAACGGAAATATACGACCCCATCAATTGGAAACGGCTCTGGCGGCTCAAGATACCGGCGAAAGTAAAAATCTTTACTTGGCGGCTGATCCATGATATTCTCCCAACAGGGAAAAACATCGAGAAGAGAAAGGAGCAAGCGGCAGTCGAATGCCCATTTTGCCATCTGGAGGAAAAGCAAAATCATATATTTCGGGAATGCCAGTGGGCAATTAGGGTTTGGAGGCAATCGGATTTCAGACATCTATTCGATTTGGAGCCAGGGTTGTCGTCGTGTGGTTGGATGTGTGAAGTTATGGAGCGGGCAGATGATACAGTGCTAGAGCAATTCGTGGTCTATGGATGTTGTGGAGTGAGAGAAACAACCAATTGTTCAATCGGAAGAAGGCATAAGAGTGGGAGGTTGTTGGGAGGGCTCTAAGCTACTGGGAGGAGTATACGTCATACCATAAAAGGGAGGAGCAGGTCAAAGAGACAGAAGCAGTTACCTGGAAGCGGCCGCCGACTGGGTGGGTAAAGGCGAACGTGGACGCGGCGGTGATTGAAGGACAGGGCACGGGACTGGGGATGGTTCTGAGAGACGAGAACGGAGGCTTCCTTCGGGCAGCGGTGCGGCGAGAGCGACGATGCTGGCCACCGGAAATTGCGGAAATGAAAGCGGTGGAATTCGGCCGGAAGCAGCTGGAAATGAGTGGCTTTCGCCGGCCGGTGGTGGAGATGGATTGCCTGCAGGTGGAGAGTGTGCTTCAGCGGGCGGATTACTCGAGGCTGGAGACGGGTCATGTGATCAAAGAGTTGCAGGCTGAGGCCCAAAGAGTTGGGGAGATTCAATGGAGCTTTGTTAAAGGGGCTGGGAATAGTCTGGCCCATAACATGGCCCACTCTCTATGTAATTGGGAAACCCAAGAGGCCTGGGACTCTAGACCACCTATTTTCCTCCTAGACAGTTTGACTAAGGAGATGGCAAGCTATTAATAAAATTCCAGATGTTGATTATAAAAAAAAAACCAATGTTTAAAATCAAAACTATCAGCAGACGCAGAAAACAACTAAAGGGCCTTCTTGGCCACAACATGGGCCACCCGGTTGTTCGTCCTACCAACAAAAGAGATTCTGAAATGAGAATACTGTTGTCGCAACCAACAAATGTCTTCCAGAATCCTTCCACCATCAGCATCCCCAATTTCCGAACGTCCAATCTTGTCAATGACTCGTTGCGCATCACCCCGAAATTCTACTTCAGTTAGACCCATCAGAGAGCACCACCGAAGAGCATCACGGAAAGACACCAACTCAACCAAGAACGGATCACATAAACCTGCGAAATGAAACTCTTTGACAAAAAGAATCGTCCCATCAACTGCCTGTACCACCAAACCACCCACACCATGCGATCCCAACCTCACCCCCCATCCACATAACAAGTGGGAATCGCTAAACGACCATCCCCAGCTGTAGGAACAGCCTGCCTAGTATCGCCAATATTTCTCCCAGTCATAACAATGTCCCACCAAGCCACCCTAGTATCACCATCTTCTAGCCGCACTCCCCCAGTAGCAGCAGCGGCTCGGCCAGCTGCACTCCGAGCAGCAGCAACGCCTCGACCAACCTTCCCATCAGCAACAGCTCCAGCGTCACTCCTAGCAGCAACAACGCCTCGGCCAACCTCCATATCAGCACCAGCTCCACGTCCAAACTCACCAGAACCAGCATCGTCTCGGCAACCTACCCCTCCATCCATAGCATCCCACCTAGAACCCACCAGCTGACCCAATCCACATTGCGGCAGGGTCACCCATTCCCTGACCTGCTCCTCAAACTATCGAATAAGCACACACACACATCATATTAAAGAAAATCAAATGTCACCCAAATACGGCTCTTCCAAATCCGCCACAACAAAGCCACAAATCGGAAGATACGCTCACGACCAGTCTTCTGAACTATAAACCGCCGGAGAAAAAAAGCAAAGTTCACCGGCAAAGGCTCCCGACGCAAATCCATGAGACCCGAAGCTTCCCACAGCGCCACCGCAATTCGACATTGAAGGAACAAATATTCCAACATTTCTAGTTCATCCCAGCAAACAGGACAGCGTGCAAGGCAAGCTCCCCCCTTCTCACGAATTGCTTCCGCAGTCGGAATGACTCTCCGCATAACCTGCCACATAAACAATTTAAGTTTTGGAGGTATATCATATCCCCAAACCTACTTCCAATTGGCCATGTCAAAGAACGAAACCTCTGCTTTCCACCCTGGATTACGACGGCTAACTTGAACAGCCACATGATACCCAAATTTGACAGAATATTTCCCTAACTATTCCTTCTCCCATACTAGGCGACACTGGATCTGCAACCGCGGGAGAGGGATTGATTGAATGGCTATAACAACCTTGGGTGGAAAACATTGCTCAAGGAAATCTACACACCATTTCCTAGTCCCAGGAATCAGCAAATCCACCACCCCTACATCCTCCAGACTCGGCGCCGACGGGAGCAGCTCCACCTCCTCCGGCCGATATCCAGGAATCCAAGGATCCCCCCGAGACCTTCACTGTTGACCTGTCACCAATCTGCCATCTAACTCCCATAAGCAATAAATCCCTCTCATTGAGTATACTCGTCCATCCACAAGATGGACGCGATCGCGGTTGCGCCACAAAAATGTTCGAGTGAGGAAATTATTTAACTTTAAGAACCCGTGCTAGGAGGGTATATGGCTCATTCCATATCCGCCAAGCTATTTTTGCCAGAAGAGCTCTGTTAAAATCCTCGAACCTTCGAAAACCAAGACCACCATCAAACTTACTGCGGCACAAATTCTTCCATGAAACCCAATGTGTCTTGTCCCCTTCAGCTGTATACCTCCTCCAGAAACGAGCAACATGCTTATCCAATTTCCGACAAAGCGTGAGGGGTAACAGGAAACAAGACATTACATAATCGACAATGCAACCACAACTGCTTTAAGTAAGACCTCCTTCGCCGCCCATGACAAATGTTTTTGTTTCCAGCCATACAGTTTGGCAAGCAATCGCGCCTCAACAAAGAGAAACGTCTCGACCTTTGACTGTTGAACTAGGGCCGGTAACCTCAAATACATATCCTAAACCCAAATCGCTCCCACTCCTAACAATGTCCCCATCTCCTGCGCCTCAACCGTGGAAACATTATCATAAAACACACCGCCGACTTATCAAGGTTAACTTTCTGGCCACTAAGGAGCTGGTATTCATTCAGGACCATAAGAAGATTATGTCAATCAGGAACAGATGCTCGCAAAAACAAATATGAATCATCCGAGAAAAATAAATGCGAGACACTAGGACATCGGGGACTAATCTTAACTCCCGCCAACCGGTCCTCCTGAACAGCCTGGCGCAACAAGGCAGCAAAGTCTTCCAAACAAATGGCAAACAAAAGCGGCGATAAAGGATCACCTTGGCGTAAACCACGAGACGAACGAAAATATCCCATAAGCTCTCCATTCATCATGACCGAAAAAGTAGCTGTCGACACACATTAACGTATCCAGTTGATCCATTGCTGATTAAATCCCATCTTATTCATGATAGCAAAAAAGAAAGACCATTCGACTCTATCATAGGTCTTTTCCATATCAACCTTCAGAGCCAAATATCTTTTCTTACCTTGCTTCTTGATCTTAAGGTAGTGCATAATTTCGTGTCCAATCAGTACATTATCCACAATCTGGTGTTCCCGAACAAACCATTCTGCTCCGATTAGATAATGGAAGGAAAAAATACAGCCATTCGTTCCGCCATGATTTTTGTGATAATCTTATAAGATAATTGACACAAGATTATCGCTGTAATCTGCTTCATCATTTCCACTTTGTCTACCTTAGGCACCAATGTTAACCAAGTATGGTTAAAATTCTTTAACAGGCAGCCAGATCAGAAAAAAGACTGGGTCGCCTTAACTACATCTGCTCCCACTATATCCCAATAAGTTCTATAAAACTTCCCAGTGAACCCATCAGAACTCGGCGCCTGTATCGCTCCTATAGAGAACACCACCTGCCGAATTTCCTCCTCCGCGTTCATTTCCCCAGTTACCAGCGTCGGAATGGGCAAGGCAGCAACCCTTTGAAAAACATCCTCTAGCGGATTCTCTGACCGGAATAAGCCCTCATAGTAGGAACTCACCATACCTCCCTTCTGATCCTCTTCCATAACCCGCACGCCAGCCTCATTGTACAGTCCATCAATGGTATTGCGACGCCGTCGAGCCCGGGGTAACTATGTGAAAATAGGGCGTGTTCTTATCTCCTTCCTGCAACCCCTGTACTCGAGACCGTTGTCGCCAATACAATTCCTCATCCGCCCATTGAGCGAAGAGTTCTTTCTCCAAATCTCTAATATGTTCCCAATTAATATTAGGATCACCTTTAAGAGCCTCAATTTCCGTTTGAAGCACCCTGATGTTCCTAGCCGAATTATTTGTCCCGCCACGACTCCAATCATATAACAAATGTCGCAAAGTCTTCAGGCGCTACCATAATCAGAACATTGGCGACCCATGATAAGATTGACTCCACACATATTGCACAAGAAATTAGACTTCCGAGTTCGTCGCCCACCTAGAATCAAATCGAAAAAGAGGTTTCACAGCTCGCACAAAGGGCTTGTCCGCAACCAGGAGTGCTCGGTGATCAGACCCAAGGTCAGTACAATGCTTGACTAACATCTCCGGGAACTTCTCCATCCACGTCGAGGAGACCAAAGTTCGATCAAGTTGGGCCATAATATTCGCCGTTCCCATCCGACGGTTGGACCAAGTAAATTGGGGGCCAACAAATCCTACTTCATGTAGACCAAGTACATTAATCAAATCCCTAACCCATGCAGAACCCATCGGATCCCAAGGTAACCCCCCTAACTTTTCCCCAGGAGACATTGTACAATTCATATCCCCCACTAACAAGTAAGGTACATTCAATTGATGGCAGTAATCTCGAAGGGAAGCTACCTGCCGGGGACGGGTAGGAAGGGAGTAAGAAAGATACACGCACACACGGACATACTCCAAATTGCCAATCTCATTACCATCACCAAAGGAAATACAAAAAGACGAATGAAAAAGAACATGTAGCTCAACCCCGGTCTCCCACCCCAAAGCTAGCCCCCCTGATGCATCGACTGCATCTACAAGAAAGAAATTCTAAAATCATAAACCCCGCATACGGCGGGTAACTAAGCGCCTACACGATTTCATACCCGAAAGGAACACGATATCTGACTTATTCGACCTACACAGACCAAGAAGATATTGAAACGTGAGCGATGGTCCCTCATGTTCCAAGCTACAAGCTTCATTTGGCATCTTGGGACCACTTACGGTCGGTATCCTCCACCAATTCTTGAATATCATCTCCACCAGGATTCACATCCTCCATACAAGGTTTCTTAATTAGTGTGGGATCAAATTGCATTCCCTCCACCTCATTCGTCGAACGCTTCTTAGAAGCATCATCCTCTGGTTCCGGAGCAACCATTCGGAACACTTCTTTTCCTCGACTCTTCAGTTCTCCCTTCCCAGCAGCACCTTGCTCTGCCACAGCACTATGGCCACCCACCAAGACATCCTCATCACGTAGCTTCCCTCCTGCATAGTAATGGTTCCCTACAGCTGCAGCATCATCATCTCTCCACTGCCCCTTTTTCCATCCACCCTTCGAGCCCTTCCAGTATTGTTGTGGAGGGCGGTTAATCATTCCTGGCCCACGAACATGGCCAGAAAAAGAGGTCTGATGTCCTCTAGGCTTACCCTTCAGATGGTATCCACGGCTAGACCCATGAGAACTTCCATCCCCATGGCCATCAGCAGCCCAAACAAATTTTTTCACATGATCTCTCCTTTCATGAGTTGACGTCGCTAGCCGATCCACATGCAAGGCTTGGACAACCTGTCTCTTCTTATATCCTACCTCCGCCTCCTGCATCTCCGTATCAGTCGACTTCTTCTCCCCAGCATAGTGATCTCCACGAAGTTGGGGGTTCACCCACACTGATGGTTGAGGATGTGGGAGGAGGGCAGGAGGAGCTATCGCCGCTTTATCAATTCTATAGCCAATCATATCAGTACTCATCTCTGGACCATAGTACTGGATACCCACTGGATCCGGAAAGTGACAATTGGGAGGTGTATGTCCCAACCGACCACAATGATAGCAAAGCATAGGCAGAAACTCATAGATTAAAGTAACCCACAACTCTCCCACCATAGGATTGCTTGCATACACTTGAGATCGCAGCAGTTGAAGGACATCCAGCTTCACTCTAGCTTTGATAAAAATTCCCTAATTCACCTTGGATAGCGAATGCCCCAATATCAATTACTTCACCAATCTTAGTCCCAGCCACTCTCTTCCCGAAAGCCACTGTCCTGCAGTGGGAAGGGATTCCCCACAGTTGAACCCAAAAAGGCACCGAGATAAAAGAGTCCACTAGAGCTTGGGTGATCGGAGCCCATGGTTGGAGCTGCAACACCAGATCCTTCACTGTCCATGGGGTACGTTGGAGTACCCAGTCTCGGTCTCCTTCATCCGCAAAGAAGAATTGGAAGAGCCCCATCTCTGCCTGTAGAACTCCAACCTCCACCGCACAATTCCATTATCTATTGACAATCTTGCTAATCACAGCTAAACTAGGTGGATTATCAATGAAAATCCTACCTAGGAAGCTCATCTTTGCCCATTGCACCCCCGAAGCCACATCCTCCATGTCAAACTCAACCACCTGCCCCATGTCCATGGCCTTCACACCCACAGCAATCTCCTCCACCTGCACCATGTTCGCCTGAGATCTAGAACGCTGGATGCACTAGTACAAACCGCCAACAATACTCATTAATAAGCCAACAACTATTACCCACAAGAAAAGGACTCCAATCCATGTATACATGAGAACCAAAATTATACCTTTCAAAGACCACCAATGTTGAGACAAGTGCTTCGGCTTTCGGTAAACTCTCCACCACTGTAAACACCGAGTTATTGAGGGTGGAGAATTAAATCTCGCCGTTGTGGTTATATACGTCCAGTCCACCGTCGAGCGTAGCACCGTACTCCGAACGGACTCTGTCTCTGGAATAATCCCTTTGGATTTACAGATCTGCACATATCGGGCATAATAATCCACACCCCAGGATAAATCTCTCCGCTGATTTTCTCTCCAATCCCCGAATCGGGAGTCGCCAATAAAATCTCCATTTGAGATATTTGCCACTGGCCTTTGTTGCCATCTTCGAGATCCACTATTCCCCCTTATCGGTGGTGAGTATCCCCTTAGTATCAACCGGACCAAGGCCGGACCATAGTTTTCTACCGCAGTCACAACCCTAGTGCAAAAGAGCACAAAGAGGAAAACGAAACCAGTGAAGAGAGAGGAGAGAGCAGTCCTCATTTTTTTTCGATCTTCCTCTTTTATAGGATGGTGGGGATTCGAACCAAGACTTCTTGCACACAAAATAGAGTCTAATTTCATTTCATTTAATTATAATTAATGTAAATGTAAACAAAAAAAACATGGTACGAAGCAAATGCAATTTTATTTACTTGATATCTCATTTGCCTTCACATCATTCTTTTCATTTTTATGGATCCATTCAATTTATCTATTAGATAGTATCTTATTTATTTTAATTTAAATTTTAAAAAATTTGCAAGAGATCAATAAAATAATATCCACTTCGAAATATTTTTGGTTAAATTTTTTTCCAATCATGTATACCACCATGGTATATGATGCCTCCATTAATATATATTTTTTAGTTTATTTTGAATAGAAGAGTGAATGTCATTTTGTGTAGTATTACTTACTAGCTTATACCCATCCGTTGGCCGGAATGTTAATTTGTGTTGAGTGATTTTTAATTGAAAAATCTAAGAAATTAATATGCCCCTTTTTATTGCTTCCTATCTTTTAGGGCTGGAAATCGGGTTGGTTCATGTTACTCGGACTCGGAGCGGCGGGTACCCGGACCCAAAAAATTCCCATGTTAGGAATCAAACCCAAAACCAAAATAGTTCTCAGGTACCTAAGTACTGAATTTAATGGTTCACGGTTCTTCTTCGGGTACCTGAGTGCTAATCTCTCCCGCTGCCGACAAAAATGTCTTCGCCCTCCCTCTCGATTCGACTCCACTGGCATCACCGTCCACCTAGCTCCTCCTCCCTCCCTCATGAGTCCCGCCTTTCTGCTAACTCATCACCATCGCCTACTTCCGTTATGCTTCTTCCTCCCAATCAGGTCCTCCATCACCGCCTCCAACCAATAACCACAAGCGAATAGATCCACTCTCCCGTAGAGAGGAGCAGCAGCAACAATTGGAGCCGAAGAGGAGCAGCAGACCCTTCGTCCCCGCCTTAAGAACCTCTCCTTCTCGGTCCCACCTCGATTCCGTTAGGTTTCAATTTCGGTACTGGATTTCACAGAAACCCGAAACACCGTCACATTAGGATCCAGACCCGATTTTTCCATTGATGCATCAGCTCTCGGTTCCCCGATACCCGTCACTTTTGGTTCCGAATTACCTAGAACACGGAACCCGAATGTCCACCCCTAGCCTCTTTTAATAGAGGACTGAAATCCAAAACTGAAGGTGGAATTTACATCATGATATCCCAAATCATGATCCTACCAGCTATTGTGGAGAGAAGATCTTTATTTGAAAAATTGAAAAACAATAAAATCCTTACCAGCTAATTGTACCAGCTACAATCAATGAATAAAAGAAGCAACGGGGAAGAAGTTTTCGAGGAACAGTTCACCAGTGGAAATAACGTGAGATCATTTTCCTTCTTAATTCAAGCTATTTACGATTCAAGAAAACAAAAGAAACCCAATTGAAGACTCTAAATACGGAAAACAAACCACCCAAAGTATGAAACAGAGTTATTTGTCCAGCTTCTGCCAAGTGTACATTGTACTACAGTGGTCACCCATTGATTATCCAATTCAAGGGGGCATTTTTACCGAACTATCTCGGAAAAAACTAAAGCTAACCGTTGTAGAAAGGATAGTGGGGCACGGACTCATGACGGGTCATCCGAGCTATGAAGAACAGAGGGAAACCCACAGTTGGTGGCCAATCAAAATTGGCTATTGATCCGAGCATAATATCTATGAGTCGCATAACTTCTGAGTGAGTTACTGGATGATATCTTTCACAACTCTAGATTTGTCTCACTCATAGGCATCCATTAGTGTAGCCTCTGCATTTTCTTTTCATGAGTATGAAGCACTAATTCTTTAATTCACATTTTTTGTCTTACAAACTTGCAAATAAGAAGTAAAATGCGACAGAAACATAGCTACTCCAAGCTTAGAACAGTAGGTGAAACTTTTCTTTCTCCAATCTCTACTTAGAATTAAAAGTAGCTAAAACCTCGAGATAATCATCATTGTAACATTGTTACACACAAAACCATGATTTATTAGTATATACGAAGCAATCAACATAAAAAACATTGTGAACAACCCAGTACAATCAAGTTCTTACAGGCAGAATGTTTCCATGAGCAAATAGGTCAGCAGGTGAAACTTTTTTATATGAAGGTGATGGTTAATGTGTTCATCTAGTCTCTTCTAAGAATCATTACATGTAAAAGTAGCTAAAACATTGCGGTATTCATCATTGAAACACAACAAACTTTATTTTTATTTTATTAGTACATACTAAACAATCAACACAGAAACATGTGAACAGCCCAATACAGTCAAGTTTCAGGTTGTTAAGGGAAATGTTTTCATGAGCCGATAGCTAATTGTAAGTAATAACAGGGGCCATCTCCAAACTCCATTTGTGAACCCCACATAGTCCTTTACTCTTTCTGCATAACGTGTTTGTCCATTTTAACAGATTTGAATCATCTTGTCAATCTGAAACTTGTGTGCATAATGGACAGGAAAACTTGTGTACACTTGTTGTTTAAGCCACAAAATATAAAGCATATATAGTATACATAACTTCTGATGGAGACTCGCAATGCTAATATTTATGTCTTTAAACGGCCCTAGCTTTTATTAACTTAAGGACCAACCTTTCTAGTATTAGTCAAATCATTAGCATGAGTGATGCATCATAAGGCAGTATCAGGAAATGCATTGGGTAGTTACAACTAATTCCTTTAGCATTCACAGAGTATCAAATCGCGGTACATACATCGAACCCAAGGGACAGATCCTTCAAGTAGAATATGTGTCATGAATGTTCGGTAGTCATAATAGTCATGCTTCATAAAAAGAAGAATGACTTATATATTCATGAAACATGCATGCCAATTAGAGATATATATACAACCAATCCATAAAAATGAACAAATATATTGATAGAACCTGGTGAGGAACCTATTGATACACTAAACACAAAATTAACAACTATAAAGAAGCTCACTTTGCAGCTTACACAACCCTGCTCCTAAAACCCATATTTGTATGTCAAATTCAGCAAAAATAAGGGAGCATAATGGAATACATGTGAGATAATGGGCCTGGAAAGAAAGCTACATAAGCAGGAGAATGTGCTTCTTTCATCAAGTGGTGCTTCCTTAGAGCCTTCATGGCCTGCTTGATGGCTTCCCTTGCAATCTCCACCAGCGACCTGAAACAGAGAATTGATCAAAGTAAATCAAGGACATAATATACAGAACTTGATCTCAACTAAATTGTAAGTAAAAAATACAGGGAATTCAGTAACCAACTGGTAACTATATTTTCTGCCTTGAGTAGGATCGTTGTCTAGGGATGTAATTAAGAAAGCTTACAGTGATCGCAATTGTTAATGAATGGGATGGAAACGAAGCTAGAGGAACGGGGGAATGAAATAAGAAAAAGAATTGAAGAAAAAAAATAAGAATAACCATCGGTTAGGGAAGTTTGGTAGGAAAAATGGAGAGGGATAGTGGTGGTTGTGCAGAGTTCTGTCAAGGGTTTGAGGCCGGCAATCTTTGTGGTGAACTGAGGGTACAGTTAGAAATCAAGGAGCTACAGTAAACGGCACCAACGAAATCTTTCCCTGTGGATTCCTTAAAGACACTACAAATTCAATCCACGTAGGAGAGGTTGATCCATCCTCACCGGCTTCAATGGAGCATACTAGGTTTTCCTTCGCTGCCAGATATCATTTTTGAAACTTCGAACTATCTCTAAACTCCCAAATCCACTACCAAAAGTGTCACCAGTTTCTTCGAAAACGAAAGAACAAATCCTTCTGATTTACTCGACCTTTAATCACAACTAATCAGCAAGAAAGATGGGTATGCTCCATTTTTAACCTGGAAGTGAGATGGTGATTGTCAAGGTATCGAGACAGAAGTGCAGCAGGCTATTGCAGAAGAAAGGAAGAAGAAGGAATCCTGAATGGTTGCGGATTACAGAAGGAAGAAGCTTAGAAGAAAACGTCGTCGTTATGTTTAAAGCTTCAGTCACTCTTATTGTAAACGCAGCCGTTTTGCTTTATAGTTGTTAGCCGTTAGAGAAGCACTGTTAGCTTCTTAACAGGCCAATAGTTTTTGGACACTTGTTAAACATCTGCTAATTTCATTTCTTGCTATAAAAAGCAGAGGACTCAGCTGACCAAGCTGAGCTTCCTCTTCCCAAATTCTCTTGCAAATTCACATGGTATCAGAGCAGTGTCAGCTCTAGGGTTTTTCTCTCGTGTCACAGCCGCCGCCATGTCTGGACAAAACTCACCAGGCTCAGGGCAAAGGTCGACACAGTCCACTGGAGCACTTGGGACTACAGCAGGAGTACAGTTTGGGTCGTTCAACCAGGAGAACCTTCAGAATGAGACGATTGTATTCGGTAACCCATTTTACCTCAACCCGAATGAAAATATGTCGATCTCTTTGGTCTTTGAGTTGTTTGATGGTTCCAACTACTCGATGTGGAGTAGATCTATGCAAATGGTTTTGAAAACAAAGCATAAGGTGGGTTTTATAGATGGAACTATAACCATGCCTCCTAGAGATTCAGATCGTTTTGCCTTATGGGATGCTTGTAATACCCTAGTGCTGTGTTGGATTCAGAATTCTGTGGCTAAGGATATCAGGAGATCTGTTCTTACACACAGTAATGCTAAGGCATTGTGGGATGAACTGAAAAGGAGATATGGAGTACCTAATGCCCTTCGTATCATGAACTTGGAAGATGAAATAGGTGATTGTAAGCAGGGTACACAAACCATTAGTCAGTATTACACTAAGGTTAAAGGGTTATGGGATGAGTATGTTGAGTTTAACCCAATTATTCCTTGTGCCTGTGCACCTGGAAACCCCATACCTTGTGCTGCTGTTGCTGCTTTCATTCAAAAGCAAGAAACAGACTATCTAATCAAGTTCCTGAGGGGATTAAACCCAGCATATGACATTGTGAAGACACAGTTGCTGATGCAAAAACCGCTGCCTAGTGTATCTACAGCTGTAGATGATTTGTTGCAACATGAACAGAAGTTGAAGGGTGACAATGTGTCTGGGGGGAAGAAATCGCAGACAATGGTACTTGCAGTTGAAGGAGAACAAGGAAGGGATGGCAATGAAGGTAGACAGGGGAGGAAGTTTTGCAGATTTTGCAAAATGAGAAATCACAACATTGAGGACTGCTGGAAGCTGAAAAAGAAACAAGGGGAACAAAAGGATGGAACGAGTTCAGGATCCAACTCCAGTTCTGGGACACCTAGATTTGTTGGATCTGTTAACCAGTCTGGTACATCAGATGCTCATTCAGAGGGAAGTTCAACAGCAGAAGGGAGTGGAACTCAGGTATCTCTTGGATTCACAGCTGAAGAGATGAACAAACTCAGGTATCTGTTACAAGCTGGTGCTGGCTCACCTTCTCCACCAAATTCCCCATCCATAAACCACCAAGCCTTTTCAGTTTCTCAATTCCTAAGTCCCTTCCCTAACCATTCAGGTAAATACATCCTTTCATCATTTCAACATACCAAAGTAGCTCCCATTGATCTGTGGATTTTAGACACTGGAGCCTCAGACCATATAGCATGTAGTAAAACCCTTTTCTGTGAAAGTAAACTTGTTGCTGATACTTTTGTTTACTTACCAAATAGTACAAAGGTATTGGTTTCACATATAGGGACAGTCAAATTACCATCAGGACTCTTCCTATATGATGTTTTACTAGTACCTAGCTTTAATTTTAATCTCATTTCAGTGAGTAAACTAACCAAAGACTTTCCCCTATCCTTACATTTCCAATCTGATCACTGTGAAATTCAGGACCTGTTAAGCATGAAGAGGATTGGCTTAGCAAAAGAGTCTAGGGGGCTATACCAACTTACCTTCACCAGCAACCAGACCAAGACCTTTTCTTCAAACCAGACCAAGACTTTGCAGCCTTCACATAAACACCAAGCAGCTTTTACATACAATTTTCAGCCACAAGAACTTGATCTATGGCACTGGAGATTAGGCCACCCTAGCCATGATAGACAGTCTTTATTACATCAAAACAATCCAGTTGTAACTAGCCATAGGATTCAACATTGTGAGACCTGTCATTACTCTAAACATAAGAAACTTCCCTTTCCTGTTAGCACCAGTTTTGTTTCAGATGTGTTTCAGCTTATCCATGTGGATATTTGGGGACCTCTTTCTACTGTTTCTTATGATAATTACAGCTACTTCCTTACAATTGTGGATGATTGTTCACGTGCTGTTTGGGTTTATTTGATGCGCCATAAGAGTGAGGCAAGAAGTCTATTACAGGGTTTCTGTAACTTGGTTAAAAACCAGTTTAATACAACAGTGAAGATTGTCAGAAGTGATGGAGGGAAAGAGTTTGAGATGAATGAGTTTTATAAAATGGAAGGTATTGAACATCAAGTGTCTTGTGTTGAGACACCTGAACAGAATGGAAGGGTGGAAAGAAAGCACCAACACATCCTCAATGTTGCTAGAAGCTTGAGGTTTCAATCTGGTATCCCAATGGAGTTTTGGAGTGACTGCATTCTTCATGCAGTGTATATCATAAACAGGATGCCAACACCAATCTTGAAAAACAAATCCCCTTATGAAATACTTTACAAACAACCACCACACCTAGGCAATCTAAAGGTGTTTGGCAGCTTGTGTTATGCCAGTACATTACTACAAGGCAGGACCAAGTTTGCTTCCAGAGCCAAACAGTGTATTTTTCTAGGCCTACCACCAGGTGCTAAGGGTTATAAGTTGTTGGACATACATGACTTTACAGTGTTTGTGTCTAGAAATGTCACTTTCTATGAAGATATATTTCCTTTCAGAACTTCCACTGGCAATGCAGATGCTGACTTTCCACCTTCCTCTCCATCTGTCACACCTGTGTACCCTCCTACTCATTCTTCCCCTCCTATTTCTATGCCTTATGTTCCACCTGATCATCCTCAGTCTGTTTCATCCAAGGATGATGGGGGGCATCCTACTGCACTGAGTCCTGAATTGGGTGATACAAGTAATGAAACAAATGACAGCAGCCACAGTTCCTTTCATCATCAGCATTATGAGTACTTTGAATCTGAGGATTATGAATTAATGCCCCAGCAAGAAGTTGATCTTGATGCTGATGCAGAAATTGCAGCTCAAGAAATGACAAAGAGGAAAGGGAAACTTCCAGCAAGGTATAATGACTACTATCTTGATGAGCAGGTTGGTAATTTCAAGAAATCTAATTCATGCTATAGGTATCCTGTTTGTTTCAATATGGATCATCTGGATTCATCAGACAGAATCTATGCAATGAATGTGATGAATATGTTTGAACCAGTCTCTTATTATGAAGCTATCAAGATTGATGAATGGAACAGGGCTATAAACAATGAGATATACTCACTTGAAGAGAATCAGACATGGGACATAGTCCCACTTCCAAAGGGGAAGAAGCCAATAGGCAACAAGTGGGTATTCAAGCTCAAACTGAAACAAGATGGTTCCCTGGAAAGGGAAAAGGCCAGATTAGTGGCAAAAGGGTTTACTCAAGTGTATGGGATTGATTTTCTGGACACATACTCACCAGTGGCCAAAATCAACTCAGTTAAAGCACTTCTGGCAATTGCTAGTGTGAAAAACTGGATCTTAGAACAACTGGATGTATCAAATGCCTTCTTACATGGAGACCTGGAGGAAGAGGTGTATATGAAGATACCACTGGGGGTGAAAGTACCAGAATCTAATGGCCAAACTATGGTTTGCAAACTGAAAAAGTCTCTTTATGGACTTAAACAAGCATCCAGGCAGTGGTTTGCAAAGCTGACAGGATATCTGATGAAACTTGGCTTTGCTCAATCAGCTTCAGACTACTCACTCTTCACAAAATGGGTTCCTGGTAAGGTTGTGGTACTTCTGGTGTATGTAGATGACATCATCATTGGTGGTGATGCTCAAAAAGACATAAACCAAGTCAAAATGGCTCTGAGCAAGGAATTTAAGTTGAAAATGCTTGGACCATTGAAGTATTTCTTGGGGTTGGAGATTACTAGAAATGAAGCTGGCATAAGTGTATGTCAGAGGAAGTACTGTACTGATTTGTTGAAGGACACAGGTTACCTTGAAGCCAAAGGATGCAAGACACCTATGGATTGCAAGGTAAAGTTAACTGCAAAAGGAACTTTGTTAGAAGATGGAGAAGGATATAGAAGGCTGGTTGGGAGATTGCATTATCTGACAATTACAAGGCCAGATATAGCATTTCCAGTACAACAGCTATGTCAATATCAGAAGAATCCTTGTCAAGAACATATGCAAGCAGCATATAGAGTTCTGAGGTATTTGAAAACCTCACCAGGGCAAGGAATACACTTTAGCAGCACAGCAGAATTGAAGTTGATTGGCTATAGTGATTCTGATTGGGCAAGCTGCCCTGATACTAGAAGATCAGTGACAGGGTATTGTACATTCCTTGGATCATCCCTTCTCACTTGGAAGACAAAGAAGCAGACAACAGTGTCAAGATCTTCTTCAGAAGCAGAGTACAGAGCTCTAGCACACCTTGTTTGTGAGGTACAATGGTTGAGGAGATTACTTGCTGAGTTAACTGTACAGGTACCACTCCCTATATCAATTTACTGTGACAACAGATCAGCAATTCACATTGCAGAAAACCCAGTTTTCCATGAAAGAACTAAGCATATAGAGATAGATATGCATGTTACAAGAGAAAGGATTAAGAGTGGACTGATTAAGCTTGAACATGTTGGAACTACAAGTCAACTGGCAGATTTGTTCACTAAGGGTTTGGACAGATTCAGAATTGTTGAGTTATTGAGCAAGTTGGGGATTAAGAATGAAATGGAATCGCCAACTTGAGGGGGGATGTCAAGGTATCGAGACAGAAGTGCAGCAGGCTATTGCAGAAGAAAGGAAGAAGAAGGAATCCTGAATGGTTGCGGATTACAGAAGGAAGAAGCTTAGAAGAAAACGTCGTCGTTATGTTTAAAGCTTCAGTCACTCTTATTGTAAACGCAGCCGTTTTGCTTTATAGTTGTTAGCCGTTAGAGAAGCACTGTTAGCTTCTTAACAGGCCAGTAGTTTTTGGACACTTGTTAAACATCTGCTAATTTCATTTCTTGCTATAAAAAGCAGAGGACTCAGCTGACCAAGCTGAGCTTCCTCTTCCCAAATTCTCTTGCAAATTCACAGTGATAGACTCCAAAATGAAATTGGCAGTGAGATTGAGAACGACTTACTAAAGTGATTCCCGAAGATGAAGAGTGCATTTGAGAGGAATACATAATCTTGATAAACATGTTTTATTTGAACATCCAGCACCCTCGCTGCTTACTGTGACTTGGTAAGAAACTTGACACTCTTGTCTCTTGGTGATTTCCTCCAACCAAGTCATATTAACATGTTTATCATCATCAAACCATTCAACTAGAATTATCAGAACCTCTATTTCACCCGTGGACAAAATAACCTTGATAGAAATCTCAACTCTTTTATGATGCTCAACTGCATTCTCGGCAACTATCCTCTGATTATTCAATTGCAACCTTACGTTTAAGACTCACCTTCAATCTCAAGATGCTTTTGATCGTTTGCTTTAGGCTTGAATCGAAGGTACAATTGAAGCAATTGCAAGACTGTCTTCTACTGCTTGTCCTCTTCTAGGAGTTTCATGGCTTCTTGAGTCTCCCGATTTTTGAGCTTTTCTGCAACTTCTTGAGGCTTGACTGAGTCAAGCGTGAAGAGGAATTTATATCCCTTCCTCTTTAGCCTCCTCTCTAGCAAAAGAGAGCTCTCCACAGATTGACAATCAGTAGTAGCAGGACTGAGTTGTGTTGCACCTTCTCCGGGTGAACAAAAAGTAGAGTATCATTTAGATTCAATTGGGAGATTGTTCTTGTTCCGCTTCAAATCGCAGTCGCCGGGTTTCTTCACACCAAAAGCAACTGAGATGGGTTCCTCTGCTTTCGGTTTTTCAACAGTGAGGGCTTCCTCTGTGTCTTCATCATTGCCTGACTTTGCTAGCGACGGTGTATTCTCCTTGACTGGGTTGCGCTTGTGCGGTTTCTTCACAATCGGCTTCTCATTGCCAAGAACTACCTCGCTGTCGCCTCTGCCTCTTGGGTTTCTTCGCCTTAGTGCTCTCTTCGGAATCTAGGTCCAATGGTGCACGATGGCAACGCCTTATTTCAGATCAAGGGCGGTGGAGATGCTCGACAGAGCTACTGAATCATGAAGTCCTCGCCTCGATCCAGGATTTTCAACGTTGATTGCAGATCTACCGGCTGGAGCTCTTCTGGTAGCGAGATGGGAAAAGATGGTGATGACTATATGATGTTGACCGCATAAGGTTGTAGGGATTTGGGTGGATAGATTTTGTGATTTTTGGTTTTGAGATATGATGGTTCTATTAGTTATGGAGTGTTCTGGGTTTTGGTGGGCCTAATTTCAGGTCCTTAAACCCTCTTTTTTAAGGAGGATTTTAAAGCATTGTGATTGGCTATTGTGGTTTTAAGTAGTTAGTGAGAAGTTATTAGTTAATTAGTTGTTATGAGTATTTAGGAAACTATAAATAATATTACAAATTAAATAATTAAACCTGCTAATTTCTAAACCCACGTCCATACTCAAATAATTAACCCTACTAATCTCCAAACCCACTTTCCCTCTTAACGCTTTCTTCAATCACTTTTCTCTGGCCGTTCCTTCGGTTCCCGGTAGCGGTCTCCGCCGTCGGCTCCTCAATTTCCGTCTCGCCCTCAACTATCCCCAGCTTGCCGTCGAGTTATCTCAGCAGCCGAGCCAACTAGTTCTCTCTGTCCGCAGAGCCGTAGGTCCGTCTTCCGGCATCGCTCCATCATTCTTGTCGTTTGATGTCGTCGTCCTTCAACAGTGGCCCGCACAGATCGTCAGCTCGTTCTGTCAACAGCGGTCGCCGGGTGTTGCTCCCTTCGGGCATCGATCCCGTCGTCTTCGGCTGATTTGTATCAGAATGTTATGTTCGCACCATTTTGTGTTTTGTACTTTAGGATTTTTTCCTTAATTACATGGAATTAGGGTTTTTTTGTGGCATGGGTGTTGGATTTTTGTTGATAGGTGATTCTTTGTTGTACTGTGAATGTTATCCGATCGGTTATTTTTAATTATGTTATGTTGCATTATTAACTTTGTTATGGTTCCTTTGTAATTGTTTAATCAATTTGTTGGTAATTAGAATTAATTCACTAATAAGTAAACTATCAATTTAGTTTATAATGATTTTTAATATTTTGAAGTGTTATCGTCAATCCTGTAGGATTTGACGTTTGATTATTGAGCATGTGCTATTATTATCTATCTTTGTTCATTATTAATGTTTCTTTGTCCATTAGTAATATTTGTCATGTTCAATTTTTTTTATAGTGTGCTATCATTAATTTGTTGGCTGAATTAACGTGTAGTATTAACAATCTTTGTTCATTATTAACGTTTCTTCACCCACTAGTAATATGTTCGATGTCATTACTCATTATCAATTTTTAGTGGTGTGCTATTATTAATCTATCGGCTGAGATCGCGTGTACTATTATTAATCTATTACTATTAGCATTATTAATAATGCGGTATCATTAATCTATCTGCTTAACTAACTTGTAGTATTATCAATCTGTTTCCATTTTTAACATTTTCTCAGCTATTATTAATATTTTTAACGGAAAAAATCCAAAAATACCACTGTTTAAAAAAAAATTCCAAAAATACCACCCAACCCCAAAAATTTCCAAAAATACCACCCTTTTTCAAAAACCGCCACCCCACCCTGCGGTTTACACGAAAACCGTTTGTCAGAGGCGCGGTTTTCTATACAAACCGCGGGCCTAGGGAGCGGTTATAAAAAAAAAAAAAATTTGACCAAACCACTGGGTGGGGTGGCGGTTTGACCCAAAACCGCCACCCCACCCAGCGGTTTGGTCCAATTTTTTTTTTTTCCGATCAACTCCTAACTTCGGCCGAAACTTCAAACGAACGTAACTTTTCACTCGGGTATCCGATCGTAGCGATTTTTTTTTTATTTCGCATAACTTTTCAATATCTACAACTTTTACTAGGATGAAATTTTCAAAACAGGAACTATTTGTGGATATACGGGACCTTGGGAATAACTTTAACTTTACTTTTCACAAATCTATGTATATTTTGAAATTATGATTATATTAAAAGTTGTAGATCTTGAAAAGTTATGTGGAATCAAAAAAACATTCATGAAATTCGGATTTTGGAGCACAAAATTATGGCCGCCTAAAGTTTGACGAAATCAAAAAAAGGCTCGTTCGGGGTGGCAAATGACGTTTTTTCGAGACGAAGGCGGGACCCGGCGATTTGTGGCTTGCAAGATCTCAAAAAGTTATTCGGATTCAAAAAATGGAGGCCCCAAAGTTTGACGAAATGGAGGCCGCAAAGTTATTCGGATTCAAAAAATGGAGGCCCCAAAGTTTGACGAAATGCGAGACCCGGCAGTATGCGGCTTGCAAGATCTCAAAAAGTTTGCGGCCTCCATTTTTTGAATCCGAATAAATTTTTGAGATCTTGCAAGCCGCAATCCGCCGGGTCCCGCCTTCGTCTCGAAAAAACGTCATTTGCCACCCCGAAGGAGCCTTTTTTTGATTTCGTCAAACTTTGGGCGGCCATAACTTTGTGCTCCAAAATCCGAATTTCATCAATTGTTTTTTGATTCCACATAACTTTTCAAGATCTACAACTTTTAATATAATCATAATTTCAAAATATACATGAATTTGTGAAAAGTAAAGGTAAAGTTATTCCCAAGGTCCCGTATATCCACAAATAGTTCCAGTTTTGAAAATTTAATCCTAGTAAAAGTTGTAGATCTTGAAAAGTTATGCGAAATGAAAAAAAAAATCGCTACGATCGGATACCCGAGTGAAAAGTTACGTTCGTTTGAAGTTTCGGCCGAAGTTAGGAGTTGATCGAAAAAAAAAAAAAATTGGACCAAACCGCTGGGTGGGGTGGCGGTTTGACCCAAAACCGCCACCCCACCCAGCGGTTTGGTCAAAAAAAAATTTTTTTTATAACCGCTCCCTAGGCCCGCGTTTTGCATAGAAAATCGCGCCTCCGACAAACGGTTTTCGTGTAAACCGCAGGGCGGGGTGGCGGTTTTTGAAAAGGGTGGTATTTTTGGAATTTTTTGGGGTTGGGTGGTATTTTTGAATTTTTTTTTTTAAACAGTGGTACTTTTGGATTTTTTCCATTTTTAACGTGATTATTAAGTTTTTTAGTCATGTTATATTACCAATCTATGTTCATTACTAATGTATTGTTACCCATTATTAATATTTTGAAGGTCATTATCAAAGACTTTCAATGACATTATCAATTTTTAACGTATCTTGCACCTATAAGTTTTCATCACAAGGTATTTCCTTCAGATTTGTAGTGTTAAGTATATATCATTATCAACAAAGTCATCAACATTTTATAGCAACGATCGTAAAAATTTCCAACCAAGTCGTCAAACACAAAAGCTACGACAATATTCATTTTATTACCCGGCCACCACAATATTATTATTGTTTTAATTTGTGTCAATATTTCCATACCGTTATTAACAAATTAAAGTTACAATTTTAATAATATTCAACCCATTGTTAACAAATATTATCATACATTATTAACCGATAGCGCTAATATTATTAACCATAATATTGTATTTATTAACCGACATCTACCACGGAATGAAAATTAGATGACCCTTCAGTATGCTGGTTTTCAACCAACGTTAATAACATATTAACATCTATACACTACACTTTCAAAATATTTAACCCCGTTATTAACATGTCATTAAAGTGTTAACAATTTCAGTTTTGTCACCAACGTCAATAACATGTTAATAGCCAAACGCAAACGCAAAAGGTATTGTGTATTCCATATCCGAGTCGGTTGCTCAGACACGAGACGACTGGCGTGTTCGCAGTAGGAGGAAGCGTTGACAGCGGACGAGGAAGCGCTTGAAGGCCATTGCAGCGTCTACTTACGTCGGGAAGGAACAAACTGATTTTCAATCGCTACACGAATTAAAAATCATTTGGTTAGTAATGATGCACATTTTTTGGGAAAAATCTAAATGTACCACTGTTTAAAAAAAAATTTCAAAAATACCACACAATCCCAAAAAATTCCAAAAATACCACCCTTTTTCAAAAACCGCAACCCCACCCTGCGGTTTACACGAAAATCGTTTGTCGGGGGCGCGGTTTTCTATGCAAACCGCGGGCCTAGGGGGCGGTTATAAAAAAACATTTGGACCAAACCGCTGGGTGGGGTGGCGGTTTGACCCAAAACCGCCACCCACCCAGCGGTTTGGTCCAATTTTTTTTTTTTTCGATCAACTCCTAACTTCGGCCGAAACTTCAAACAAACGTAACTTTGCACTCGGGTATCCAATCGTAGCGATTTTTTTTTCATTTCGCATAACTTTTCAAGATCTACAACTTTTAGAAGGATGAAATTTTCAAAACAGGAACTATTTGTGGATATACGGGACCTTGGGAATAACTTTACCTTTACTTTTCACAAATCCATGTACATTTTGAAATTATGATTATATAAAAAGTTGTAGATCTTGAAAAGTTATGTGGAATCAAAAAAAAATTCATGACATTCGGATTTTGGAGCACAAAGTTATGGCCGCCCAAAGTTTGACGAAATAAAAAAAAAGGCTCGTTCGGGGTGGCAAATGACGTTTTTTTCGAGACGAAGGCAGGACCCGGCGGTTTGCGGCTTGCAAGATCTCAAAAAGTTATTCGGATTCAAAAAATGGAGGCCGCAAACTTTTTGAGATCTTGCAAGCCGCATATCGCCGGGTCTCGCATTTCGTCAAACTTTAGGCGGTCATAACTTTGTGCTCCAAAATCCGAATGTTATGAACTTTTTTTTTATTCCGCATAAATTTTCAAGATCTACAACTTTTAATATAATCATAATTTCAAAATGTACATGTATTTGTGAAAAGTAAAGGTAAAGTTATTCCCAAGGTCCCGTATATCTACAAATAGTTCCTGTTTTGAAAATTTCATCCTACTAAAAGTTGTAGATCTTGAAAAGTTATGCGAAATGAAATAAAAAATCGCTACGATCGGATACCCGAGTGCAAAGTTACGTTCGTTTGAAGTTTTGGCCGAAGTTGGGAGTTGATCGGGAAAAAAAAAATTTGGACCAAACCGCTAGGTGGGGTGGCGGTTTGACGGTTTTGGTCAAACCGCCACCCCACCCAGCGGTTTGGTCCAAATGTTTTTTATAACCGCCCCCTAGGCGCGCGGTTTGCATAGAAAACCGCGCCCCCGACAAACGATTTTCGTGTAAAACGCAGGGTGGGGTGGCGGTTTTTGAAAAAGGGTGGTATTTTTGGAATTTTTTGGGATTGGGTGGTATTTTTGATTTTTTTTTTTTTAACAGTGGTACTTTGGGATTTTTTCCCATTTTTTGCCTTGTTAATAGGATGATTGCTATCAATTGGACTTACCCATGTTATCCATATGAAAATCACGATCGCAGGCAACGTCCACGACTGGTACAGAACTAGCATCATTCGGATCTCCATCATCCCAACTCCTACAACAATGCACATATCACGCCACCAGCACGAGTTTATATCAATCCACGTATATACAAGATCAAACAACTTACCTTCACCTTCTACATATGCATTATCTAGTGTAATCTCATGATTCTCATCTTCGCTTGCATCAGCGTTCTTGGCCATATCTTCACCTTCCAAACTGACATCACAGCGTAGTTCATTGAGATCTGCAATGTTGAAGAAATAAACCACTATTATGGCATGGCCTTCAATTAACATTATCTTTTAAATATTGATTATTAACCAATAATAATATCATTATTAATATCCCCTACTCTCGTTATTAAAACACCATGACGTTGCAGCTTTACATGGCCAGATAATTATTAACTTATTAGCTTCAATTATTAACAACTAATTTATTTATTAATAATCATCCCTAGTCGATTAATTAAAACTCCACGGCGTTGATTTCCATATCGGTAATTAATTTTAAAACCCGTACTAACCTGTAATTATCAACAAATACTTAAGTTCTTATTAATCATCACTTTTTGAATTATTAATTAATCCACAACAACGTCGAAGCTTTATATGCAAAGTTGGGGATGGGATACGGTGACAACCCCTTACGGGGTTGTGAGTTTGACAATCCACCTCCTTACCATTAGATACACCCTCTCTCCTGTCTCTTTCTTCATTTTTTCAAATTGATGGGTAAGATTAAACGAAGGGTATTTATGGAATGGAAAATATTTACCACACACAATCATTTACCCTCCCATATAAATTAAAAACAAAACCCTAACTCCTCCCACCCCCTCTTCTCCTCCTCCCTCTCTCATGCAGCCATCCTCCACCGCCGCAACCCTCCATCGCTGCCGCGTCCTTCATCGCAGCAGCCGTCCACCGCCGGTGGCGCCACCCCTGTCTCCCGCAGCAGCCCTCTACCACCGTCATCTCCTCAATCCTCAGTTTCCCTCCATCCCATGTCGTCGCAACGTCCCCTCCGACCACCGCGGCGCAATCATCCTCTCCCTGTCGGAGCCCTCTTGCCGCCCTTCGTCTCCCACCACTGTCGCCGTCGCGAGGTCACCCTCTTCCCCTACCTCTCACTCCCATCATCAACTCCCCTTTTCTAGATCTGGTTTTTTAGTGGTACCATTTTTCTTCTGATAGCGTACCAGTGATAGTGGTACCTACCACTACCATCAGGTAGCTGGTAGTGGTAGCGTACCACTACCATCTGTTTTTTTTATTGTTGTTGTTATTCTCTACTGGTACCGCTACCAATGCTAGTGGTACGCTACCAGTGCTAGTGGTACGCTATCATTAGCATTGGTAGCGTACCACTAGCACTGGTAGCTCTATCAGTGCTAGTGGTACGATACAATATGGTAGTGGTAGCGCTGTACTGGTAGCGTACCACTAGCACTGATACATTTTTTAACGCACTGGTAGAGTACCACTAGCACTGGTATATTAATTACTAGTAGACTAATGGATTGATACACTTTTTAACGCACTGGTACATTTTTCCAGGTTGCCGGAGGGAGTCTGTCGAAGAGAATTCGCCGGAGAAAAAGTATGTTCGTCGATGCGGAGTGGCCGCTAGAGAAACGAAGAGAGAGATAGATAGTGATATTAATGTATAGGATTTAAATTTAAAAAAAATTGTATTTAATATGAGTTTTTAATTCCCTATATAATCAATACAAAAAAGGTAATTAATATATTCCTTGTTTTTATACCGAAAATACCCTTGGTTGCAATCTGACAACCCTTAGGGTTGTCACCGTATCCCGTCCCTGCAAAGTTAATTAGTAACTTAATACCTTTAATTATTAACAACTAATGCAATTATTATTAATCATCTCTTCCTGATTTATTTAAACACCTTGACGGTGATGTTAGACCACTGATTCATTTTCCAACCGTATGAAAGCTTTAGTTATTAACAAATAATGCCGTTCTTATTAAGCATCCCATTTTGAATTATTAATCCACAACGGCGTTGAAGTTATACATTCAAAGTTACTTCTTAACTTATTACTTTCAAATATTAACAACTAATGATGTTATTATTAATCAATCCTTTCCTAGTTATAAAAACACCTCCATTTTTACGGGTCAGGCCGGTTATTCATTTTGTAACCTTATCAAACCCTTAGTTACTTACAAATAATGTCGTTGTTGTTAATCATCCATTTTCAAATTATTAATCATCCATTGCAGAGTCTACAACGGAATCCCAATATACACGATACAATATAAAAACGAAATACAAAAACTTACCAAATATAAAGGTCTTTGGCGATTCCATGGAATCGGTGGACGATTCGCATTATTGTCGCGACGCCGGCGAAGCAGACCAATGATGACGGTTACCGACGCTTACGAAAGGAAGTGGTTGTGCAACGACGAGAAACGAGGCAACACGGGGAAACGCGGCTCGACGGTGGACGGTTATGGCAGGTCAGCAAGACGAAAAGGCGGAAATCGATCTGATTCCCGAAAATCAATTTGATTTCACGTTTGTGTTGGTTTTCGCAATTTATATTTTAATTAATGATATCATTAAATATTTTGTATATTCCAGTCTTACCCTTTAATGTATTAGGTAGGTAGTTATCCAATGATTAATAATCATTTTCTCTCTCCTTCTTCTATTGGCTGGAATGAGTTTAAGATCTTCCTTAAGGATGAGGGCTTAAGGACCTGATCTAACCCGGTTCTGTGGTATACAATGGAGAAAGGGGAAAAAGGAACTGGGTTTTGACTTTTGCGTAAATCGACCGGCAGGCAAATTTGTGGGAGCGGAGATGGATTTTCGTGCAGGAAGGGGAAGTGACACGGAGGAAGGCGGTTTTTGTTACACGAAGGGGAGAGAGAAAATAGTCCCACCCACCAGCCACCTCAGCATCCGAAAAACGCTCTAAGAGCTCAGAATTTTGAATTAGGGTTGCAGTTAAAAGTTTCCACTATAAATGATACGGTAGATTCAAATTTTCAACGCAAACAAATATGAAATATGAGTTGAAATGAATGAGAGATAGTCCATAAAAAAATAATGGGGAATGGATGGATACGCAGTATGCATAAGCTCATGGTTATGCACCTAAGCTGCTCACTATTTTAAGAAGAATTCAATTACCTTTTATGAATTTTGACTTCTCTCACCCTACAACCTATCATTTATTTTTATTTCTAGCATTTTTCGTCCAATGAACACCGTCTTCTTTCTGTATATCTATAGTTTGACTTTATTCAGGTCTCTACTGCTCATGAATCCGTTAGAATTTCATCACTCAACCTTTTGCTTCTACTTAATTGTTGCCTGGGAATGATTCAACGACTATGGTCGGTACATTTTTGTAGATATTTGTACTTCAACTTAGCTAAGTTCACCGTTATCCCAAAATTCATTCGACATAAATACCTCATTCATAGTTACACATCTCTCCTCTCCAATCAATTCTAAATAGTAAGACTTCCTATCCAATCAAAAATACATCAATTGCTTTATGCTGACCTCAAGCTAAGTCATGCGATGTATTTATTATAATATTTTGGGTAAATACAATATATTAGCCACAACTATTATGAAGTGGCGAATTATAGTCACAACTATGAAAATTCAAATTATTAGTCATAACTATTGTTGCGGGTCAAGATATGGCTAACTGTCTGTTACTGTTATTGAATTTTTAACGGAGAAGACCACGTCATCGGTCACGACAGCAGTCACGTCGGACTTCTTTTAATTTATAACTTTAAAACATAAAAGTTTTGTCAGTATTACTAACAGAATTGTTAACAGATAATTAACGTTTGGCTAATAATTTGAATTTTCATAATTGTGGGTATAATTCCCCGCTTAATAATAGTTGTGGCTAAGATATTGTATTAACCCTAATATTTATTAAGGAACTTAGTTGCATGATGTGAAGAGAACGCTCAAGCCTCCAGTTACCCTCAAAGAGATTTAAGAGTTCATCATTCAATCTCAACAAAATGGTGATGAAAATAAAAATAAAAAATTCAAGATTGAGAACTAAATGGCAAAATATTTGGCACCTTAGCCTCCCACAACAACAATCACATAACCGGACCTCACTCTTGAGGAGAACTGTTAATATTGGGGTTAATATTGGGTTCGTAGAAATTCGAACACACGACCACTTGGTCAAACCAGCTCTGATATCATGTCATACACTAGTTGATCCCAATAACTCAAATTGTCGAAAGAAGGTTATGTTGGATCTTATACAACACTCTAACAAGGAGTTCATCTGAACAATCAGGCTATTAACTTAACATTATGACCCACAATTCTTACTTCTCTTTGAACCCCAGATTAACGGCGATCGAGCTACTTTTTGGTGGATTATTCTAGTCTTTGTTGAATTTTGCCTTATACATGTTGAGGGTAGAAAAGGTGGGATTTGTCTTGCTTGAAAGCCAGATGACTATCGGGTTCAATACTAGATTCTAGCAAGCATCATATCACATATCTCTATCACAACACGTTGAGATTGGCTTCTAATTGGTGTATATTGGTAGCCCATAGTATAAATTTCATTGGCTTATCTGGGAGCAACTCATTGAGACCAACCAAAACCTCGATCTCCCATGGATTGTCTCCAGAGATTTTTATACTTATTCCCATCGAAAAAAACAGGTTCTGCTTCCTATTCATCACTCACAGGTTGTCAATGCTTTTTCTAATTGGATGAATAATGCTAATTTGATTGATTTGGGTTTTTCAAACTCGCCCGGGTCTGAACTCGCGGCTACTCAATCAGTGGATGATGATGGAGTTTAGCATATTAGCTGACCTATTGTCGAACTCTAAGGGGTCGTTTGGATGTGGAAATTTTAAAACGTTGGAATTCGTCTGAATTTCCACGTTTTTACAAAACCAAGGAATTGACTTGTGAAAATTGAAAAAAAAGTTTGGATAGGGTTTAGTTTTGCAATTGATGGTGTGGAATTTGGAAAAAGAAGTAAGAAAACGTGGTAATGTCAAATTACGAGGGGGAGGTGTAGTATTCTCAATTACCATGAATGTGGTAATTGAAGCCAATTTCCATGGTCCAATTCCCATGCCACTTTTGCTCTCCCAAACGTGGGTTTTTAACTCAATTACTGCATTATGTAGTAATTGGGTCCAATTACTACATTACATTTCCACATCCAAACGACCCCTAAACCTATTTAGCTATGTATTGTACTCTCTCTCTATATATATATTTTTTCTTTTTAGTGCTACTTGTACTTTCCGTGTTCAAGGTGATATTTAAATAAGTAAGTAGTAAGTAAGTGAAGTAGTGAATTTCATTATGAAAAGATTGAAAGACCGAGACTTATAGTCGCAGATCGGGAAAAGATGTACAAGTTAAACCTTTCATCACCATTTTGTGAAAATCATTAGGTATGCTAGTGCCCTGCTCATTTGTCATTTTGTTTTCTGTTTCTTGTTGCGACAATGAGAATTAAGAAACAAATCGAAAAAATGTGTTCACTTGCTCTTTTGTTTTCGTTCAATAAAAAAATGGCACAAATGAGAAAGATGCGAGGAAAAGATAAATACTTGTTTCTTGCAAACAATGGAACGGGTTTCTCCCCGTTGCCAGCAAAAAAACACTACTATAGCTAAACGAGACCCTGGGTTTGAATCCGCCCAGACTCAATTTATTATCTCTTTTTACTTGACCTATCCAGCGAACCCACACGCTGCCGTTTTACTTCTCCAACCCTATCATCCATCGACATCTTCTCCCCTCTCCATTGAGCAAAGCGGTCGCCTCCACCCAAACTCAAGCCTCGTTTGGAGGATGAGATTTCCATTGATGTATTTAACCAATACATGAAATCATAAGATTCAATCCTTTTTTTGCTTCAATTGGAGTTTGAATACTTGTATTTACTTTTGGGGGCCCTGCATATAATCCCTCGTTTTGAATGATTTACCAATCTCTACAAATATGTGAGATTGTGAAGCAAGGATTGTGGTCAGCTTTTTTGTTCCATTAGTAACCCTTATAACTTTCATTTATTCAAGGATTGTCCTCGCCAGCATCTTCTTATCTCTCCTCATATTCGAGGCATTCCAGGAAATAGAAAACAGAGAACAAAAAAACCCTGGCAGCATCTTCTTATCTTGTCGTCGGCCTCATCTAGGTCGACGAACCAAGGATCCTCTTCTTCTCAACAACGCGTTGTCACCAGCCTTCCTCTTGTACATCCCGACATCAGACGACTAGTCGGGAATCAAAGCGTAAGGGCCACAATCAAACATGTATAGGAGCTCGTTAATAATTGGTTAAAACAAACAGGTATGTACCTCAATCCTACTCAAGTCCCATTTGTGATTGTTGTATGTAATCCTTTCTCTTTCTGATTTTGTAACTTGACGTCCATTTGCAGGTCATGGCAAGGTGCCCCAAGCAGAGGAAGAAGGCCGTCATTGCGGCAGTGGCCACGTATTTGAACCTCTTGTTCAGTTTCTTCAATCTCCTTATACGATATTATGAGGCATTAGAATCTGAACACGAGCAGGACGTAGAACATGTTTCATCTTGGGAGACACCAATTGCTAGACAATTAGCTAGGAATTCTTTTATGCGGTGTATCGTTTACCATGGCGACATATCTAGCATTGTGCTTGTTCGAATGAATTGTAGGACTTTTCAGAAGCTTTGTATGCTTCTTAGAGATGAGGGAGGTCTTAGGTGTAGTTGGAACATTGAGATAGATGAAATGGTTGCAATCTTCCTTTACACCATAGCCCATAATGAGAAGAATCGTCAATTGCAAGCTACCTTCCGCCGTTCAGGAGAAACAATTTGTAGGGCGATCAAATTGGTTCTACGTTTGGTTTTGAAACTTCACTCTATCTTACTTCGTAAACCCAAGTCGGTTCTCCATAATTCTGATGATCCAAAATGGAAGCACTTCAAGGTATTTGCTTCTGATTTTGTTACCAAGTATATGAATGGTATGTTTTTTTTTTATACATTTGATAGTCCCTGATGTTTTTCTTACAGAATTGCCTTGGGGCTCTAGATGGGACAATTGTCAATGTACGTGCAACGAAAGAGAATCAAGAAAGATACTACTTTTAAGGGAACGATTGGAATGAATATCCTAGGTGTTGTTGATCAAAATATGGAGTTCATTTATTGTTTGGCTGGTAATTGGGAGGGGTCGTCTCATGATGGGAGGATTTTGAGAGATGCACTTATTAGGCCCAATGGTTTGAAGGTTCCTAGAGGTTTGTTAAAATGCTTTCTTGCCTACAGAAGTTGGATGCTAGTCTATTTCAATTTAACTTGTGGTGTAATAATGCTTTCTTGACAGGTTACTACTGCTTATGTGATGCTGGTTACAGCAATTGTGAAGGGTTCCTATCTCCTTTTCGAGGTCAACGTTATCATCTAAAAGAGTGTGTGTTGGGGGGGGGGGGGGTAGACGACCAAGAAGTCCTGAAGAAATGTTTAATATGAGGCATTCAACAACAAGGAATGGTGTAGAACGAACTTTTGGCATACTGAAGATGTGTTGGGCAATCTTGAGAGAAACCACTTGGTTTTCAACCAAAATGGTCACAAAAATCGTCAATGCCTGTTGTTTGTTGCACAACTTCATTCGTGGAGAGAATGGTGCTGATGTGTTTGAGCGTTTGTACGTTTATGAAGACCCAGATGAAGAACCTGAAGATGTGGACGAGGATTTGATACTTCATATTCAACCTACAGTTGAGTGGTCAGATTTTAGACAAAATTTGGCTCAAGAGTTATGGGCTGCTAGGAGTTGGGTTACTAGTTGATTTAGGATGGGAAGAGTCTAAGAAGAGTTATGGGCTGCTAGGAGGGAATGTCTAATGGTTAGGCAAGTTATGGTTTCCAATGGTTGGTTAGGGAAGTGGTCTTTTGTAATTCCCCTTTTGTGTACTGAACTAGTTCGTGGCTATCCTGTTAAGTGGCCTAACTAAATGATTATGATGATGTAACTTGATTTGAAACTAATGTTCTTGTCTTTATGGAGGTAGTTTTGAAAGTACTATGTGTGAGTGGTCTCATTTATGATGGCATAAGTGGTTAAACAGTAGATAAAAGATTGCACAAAGATATGCTCATTTATTTGAGTTGTTATTCAGTTGTTGGTTGTATTCAATGTTACTTCTGCATAAAAAGGGATTCAGTGGGTTGTTCAGGGACTCAAATTAGATCTTGCATTTTGCAAACTGTTATACTGCCTGCCTGGTTAGTTCCTATTACTAGATTTGTTTTGCAAGTTTTCATAATAGTGCTGGTATGTTCGTTCTTTCTGTTCATTATTCAGGTTTAACTGAACTGTTCTTATTGTAGCTGCTGCGTAACAACTGGAGAATGGCTGGAAATGGTTCGAAATGAAGGAGATGATGGTGCAATGAATGATGCTGCACACGGAAGGTTGAGGGAGTACAACAAATGGACAGAGAATCATGATGTTGTCTTCATCGAGTGCATGCTGGACCTAGTTCAATCTAGGGAGGTTGAGTATGGGAACTTGAAGAAAGGGGGTTTCAAGAAGCTTGAAGCTATGATGGTCAAAAAAATTCTAGGATTTAACTTGAATGTGAGATCCAGGCATCATTGGTTCAAGAATAAGTACAATGCGATATATGACGTCCAGAATGGGAGTTGCAGTGGGTTTGGATGGGATGAGTCTAAGAAGATCATTGTTGCTGATGATGATGTTTTTTGTACAATTCTAGGATTTAACTTGAATGTGATGATGTTTTTTGTACAATCTAGGCATTGTTGCTGATGATGAGTCTAAGGTATCAGTCGTTTTTTTTCTTACAACTACCTATTTGTGGTCTTATGTACAACCTTGTTGACCAGTTTCCTTCCACCTTTGTCATTTTTGTAAGACCTTAGGTAAATCCCACATCGACAAAGCACGAGAGAGATCCAGGGTTCATAAGTAGGAAACCGACCTTAACTGACAAGACGCATTTTGGGGTGTAATGGAAGAGTTCTTGTGAGAACTCCGAAGTTTTGGGGTGTATTTGGACCGGTTTTAGCAAACACATGTTGTTAAAAGCCTGTTTTGTGCATTTTTTGAGGGGGAGAGCTGGGTTTTGGATCCCAAACACCCAAGGGACGAACTAAAGAGAGAGAGGGCCATTTGAGGGCAACCTTGGAATGGAATTGGAGGATTTCTTCACCTTGGAAGCTCGAGGAACAATCTCGGACTTGAAGACTGATCATCTGAAGATTCTTACTGCACTCTCTCTCTCTCTCTCTCTCTTCTCTATGGAGTAACTTCCCTTCACTTAGATTTTGAGGAACCCTAGCCATGTTTGTTTGATTGGATGATTGTATGAGTACTCTTACTTGATAATCTTGAGTTCATATTCAATCTATGCATGTTTTCATGATTAAATTCTGCTTTAGTAGAGATTATTGATTCTTCTTTGATCCTATGAGAGCGAATACCTGATTAGGTCAATAGAGCACCATAGATTGATAGTATTGGATCGATTGCTTTAGTCGAGGGTTAACTCAATAGAGGGAGTCTATTTCAGAACTCCTTGATCGGTTGTTCTAGAGAAGGATACGTCCCTCTAGGCAATCGACTCAAGAGAGCCTTGTTCCTTTAGTCGAGACTCAAGGTCTAGTCAAGGATTCTCCGCATTGAGAATGAAAGTGAAACAGGTTAGAGATCATCAATCATTAATCTGGCTAGTGTCTAGGGGGAATCATACCTAAGTGAGTTCCCAACCTGTAATTAGATTAACTTTAACTGTATTTTGCTATAGTAGTTTTAGTTCTTCCATCTTAATCTGGTTTGCTAGATAATGAACTGAAGTAGAGTAATAGTAACTCTAGAGACCCGTGGATTCAGTATTTATTACTGGAGCCACTATACTATAGTCCCTTTCATTGGTTACACTTGGCCATTGTTAGGAGTTGTGTCATAGCGAGTCAAATTTTTGGCACCGTTGCCTGAGACTTTCTAGATTATTAGGAAAGGCAGAAGTTTGTTACTTTAGCATTTTTCTTTTTTTTTCCACCCTTGCTTTTCACTTGGGTGTTTTTGTTGGTGTAGATCTGAATCATGGATCCTCATGGCTTCTCCAACCATAGGGGGTATCCACCACCATCCGAGTTGTATTACCCCGAGACTTCCTGGAGCAATCAAGGAGGAGATGACTATGGATTCGGGTTCCAGTACCAGCCCCCTTACTACGGAGAACAATCAAACCCCTGGGCATATCAAGAAGAATTTCTCCCACAACCAAAAGGGCCATTGGAGCTGGAGTTAGCCATGGCGGCCTTCACGGGCCATTCTGCAGAGCCATGCTACACTCCACGGCCAGATCCAAACTATGAATTGAGGCTTCTCGTGGAGCAGTTTGCTCGAGACACTGAGAGAACATACTCCAAGATGGATCTTTGTACCCAGGCCTATCGTGAAACAGAGGAGATCCTCCTGAGCATTAAGAAGAGCCTCGAGGATCTTGAGAAATCTTATGCACAGCCTGCTGAAGATCACCCTTCTGCTACTGTACTAGAAGAGGTGGAGGAAGACGAAGGCTACGAAGACATTGTGGAGCAGACAAAAGTTGTCACGGAGAGCTCCTGTGATGATCATGATAAAAAATGTCTTGTCGTAGCCGACCACACCTTCCCACATCCCACATAGAGCTTTGAAGAGGAGGGCATGAGTGAGGAGATGAAAGATGATCTCATCGAAGAAATTGCTTGGTGACTTGCTCTCCAATCCGTGCTGGAAGAAGAAGAGTAAGAAAGGGTGCAGAAAGAAGTTGTGGAGGATGACGGAGGTGAATTAGAGGAAGTTCTTGACTTTTCTGAAGGTAGGAATTAAATTTTGAAGAAGGTAGGGGAGTAGAAGAAGCAATTGGCGTACATGCTAAGAATGAAGTTGAGGTGGAAGAGGCTCGCACCGCCATGAGTTCCATGTAATATCTCCACCAAACTTCGAAGACCTGCTAAGAAAGGACTCATTTGTAGTGTCTCTTTGCCAGACCAAGGCCACATCAACATTGGTCCCTCTTGGTGGACACGATGGTGGTCACTCGGTGTTGTCATATCTGGTTTGGGGCAATAAGACAAGAGAAGAAACGAAGGAGAGGTCTCGTGTGTGGAGACTACATCCTCGAGCGCATGAGCCTTCATCACCTGCTACACCACCTACTCGTGACTTGAGACTCCACCTCATCGACGAGAACCTCAACTTCAAAGAGGTTTTGGGGTGGACCCAAGCTTAGGAGTCACTGTCCGGCTCACGACGTGAAAGAAGCGCTTGTTGGGAGGCAACCCAACCAGTCGGTTTGCATTTCTTTCCCTATTTCTCCTCGGTTGAGTTACTTTTGTTCTTTGATTTTATGTCAATAGCTCAACCTTTGCGAGATTTTATGTGGTATTTGTGTTCCGAATACTCTCTCCTCCTGGAATGCACTGCATACCCCGTCCACCATCATTCACACTTGATCTGGTAACTTCGTTCTACCCTCCTTATCTTTCCTCCATTGAGGACAATGCCGTGCTTAAGTGTGGGGGATATTCGATTATATATGTGTGTGAATGTTTGTCTGTATGTGTGTGCTTGGAGCCTAGTCCACTATCCAATTTTTTGAATTTGAGGGCTCCAAGTATGTGTTCCCTGCAATTTCCTGCTCAGTATGTTTTGAATTGACAGCCTTTATAGTACTATGCAACCTAGGGAGGTAGTTGTAGCACTATGGAGGATGCTGAAGTATAAGATTTTTCTTATTTGTCTCCTTGCTGTGTCGGTTGATTGTGTGAACTAGTTGCTTTAGGACCTTTGATTCATGTGATATGGATGACTTCCGTTGTGTTTGGTCTTTTGTATCATAAGAAGGTGCTTAGTGTACTTAATGAAATGCAGTCGGTCCCCCCATGGCAATAATCTGACATCTTAAACATGGGGTAAGCCCAACGTGTGGCACCATTCATTTCACAAAATTGGGTTTTGGAAGATATTTTAGTGATCCTTAGTGGGGTACTCCTACAAGGTGAATCTAAGCTATCTCTAGTACAATAAAAATTCCCACCCGTTGAACGGTTTGCCTACTCGAGGATGTGCTTTTAAGGTCACAGATAGAGCTTCCGACCCCCCTTAATTTCATTGACCTTCCGCACGAATTGAGTAAAATGAGTTAAAAGAAGTATTCTGGCGAGTGACAGATGTACAAAAATTGTTTTTGCTCAACCAATAAGGGTCGACCGCGCATAACTGCAGTTGGAACCCCAATGGTAAATGAAATGAAAGAAAAATAAAAATAAAAAATGGAGAAAAAGGGGTTCCAACAAATGAAATGAGAAGAGAAGAGCACCTGATACAAGAGTCCAAGTTTGTGTGTGTTGTGTGAGTCTCTTTATCCATGAATTGTATGTCCTAGGTCCACTACTTCGCCTGATCTTGGTTTGAGTCTAGTAATTGCATTGAGAGATATAGGGGACGTCTTAGAAGACTGGTTGACCTCGTAAGCTGCTAAATGATCTAGGAAGTCTGCTACCGATGATCGAGGCTGCGTGTTCCTATAAAGTTCTGGAGAGTTGCATTGGTTTGAGTCAGGTTTGCTTGGGGACAAGCAAACGGTTAAGGGGGGGGGGATTTGATTACTTGATATTTGCACATGTTTTCCCCTCTGCTTCTTGATCGTTTAAGCTTTCATTATCGCTTCTTTGGCCTATTTTACGCTAGGTTGTGTTCCTTTGTCACATCTCAGGTCTTAGCACATAAAGTGAAGCATAGGCGCAAGTTTCAAGTCAATCGGAGATCAATTGGCAACTCGGGGGATGAAACTTGGGCATGACCTGAAGAAGAATGGATTTCTACCTCAATTTTTGACTATAGAATCATGTAATCTTATCATGAGAAGAAAGAGGACGAGACTACGAGCGTCTGGGATCAAACGACAACAGATTTGGAGTCCGAACGAGGGAGAAACGGAGAATCAAAGATAGGGGGACCCAGAACTGCAAAATACCCGACCAAAATACCCGAACGAGGTATTTTGACCATCTGATAGGGTATTTTTGACCGCAAAATACCCGACCGGGTATTTTCCATTTTACCCATAAAAGTAACCCGGAGCATTTTGTTGATACCCGACCGGTTCCCTAAATACCTGACCGGATATTTGGACCGGGTTTCGCGAACGCAGGCTGTTAAAAGCCTGTTTTGTGCGTTTTTGGAGGGGGGAGTGGGTTTTGGATCCCAAACACTTAAGGGACGAACTAAAGAGAGAGAGGGTGATTTGAGGGCAATCTTGGAGTGGAATTGGAGGATTTTTTCGCCTTGGAAGCTCGAGGAACAAGCCCAGACTTGAAGACTGATCATTTGAAGATTCTTACTGCACTCTCTCTCTTCTCTATGGATTAACTTCCCTTCACTTTGGTTTTGACGAACCCTAGCCATGTTTGTTTAATTGGATGATTGTATGAGTACTCTTACTTGATAATCTTGAGTTCATATTCAATCTATGCATGTTTTCATGATTCAATTTTGCTTTAGTCGAGATTATTGATTCTGCTTTGATCCTTTGAGAGCGAATACCTGATTAGGTGAATATAGCACGATAGATTGATAATATTGGATCGATTTCTTTAGTCGAGGGTTGATTCAATGCTTTGTATCGATTGAGAACCTCATTTGATAGAGGGAGTCTAGTTCAGAACGCCTTGATCGGTTATTCTAGAGAAGGATGCGTCCCTCTAGGCAATTGACTCAAGAGGGCCTTGTTCCTTTAGTCGAGACTCAAGGTCTAGTCAAGGATTCTCCGCATTGTGAATGAAAGTGAAATAGGTTAGAGATCATCAATCATTAATCTGGTTGGTGTCTAGGGGGAATCATCCCTAAGTGAGTTCCCAACCTGTAATTAGATTAAATTTAACTATAATTTGCTAGAGTAGTTTTAGCTCTTCCATCTTAATCTGGTTTGCTAGATAATGAATTGAAGCTGAGAAATAGTAACTCTAGAGACCCGTGGATTCAATATTTATTACTCGAGCCACTATACTGCAGTCCCTTTCATTGGTTACACTTGGCCATTGTTAGGAGTTGTGTCATAGCGAGTCACAAATCCCTCTGACCATCGACCCTATACAACTACATAACGACAAAGACACGAAGTGTGCTAAGGCTTGAGAATCAGCAAGTATGAAGATTTATTTCAACAACAAAGTTTTTAGAAGTGAAGAACATATATGTTGGTCAGTTCTAGCCATCAGGTACAGGATGAATATCGATAGCACAGCTCAAGACAACTCAGGGATAACTATAATGGGAAGGTGTCGTACGCGATAGTCAAGGTGATTCGAAGGGATAACTATAATGGGAAGGTGTCGTACGCGATAGTCAAGGTGATTCGAAGGGAGATTTTTTGTGTGCAGTAAACTTGGCACCGGGATGACCCTAGTAGCTTAACTCTAGGGGGATTTATCAAGTTCTCGATTCCACATGAAAAAATGTATTCAATTCCTCATCCACAAAATGAATTACTTGGCTAGCCATTGATTTGATTAACAAATGCACGTACCTTGTGCATCGATCCAAATAGGTGCTATTCATGGACTTTTGGCGCATGGATCGGTGGTTCTCTTAACTCATACATAACGCGACGAAATAAAGTCGCGAACTGGCTTTAAGAGCACAGTCTCGTCTATTCCTTTGGTACATATGAGTTAGAGGCCCTCTATCGGTTTTACTATTTTAGAAAGAATGCTCATAGAGGATATCACGGGAATTAGTTTTCCTCGATTAGTGCCACAACTGAATATCTGACTGTTGATAGGCTCTATTTTTTAGTATAATAAAGCTAGTTTGGTTAAAACTATGTTTATGAAACATTCTTATGTTTACGTGTGTCGCTGCCACTTGATAATGTTATCATTTTGGCCCTTAGCCTCTAGTTAATAAAAAATATAGTTTCACAACCATTAATGATAAAGCTAGCATTATTGAGAATAATTTCAATATAATTAGTTGCATAATAGCATCGTTAAAAGTAGTTTCATAACCATTAGTAATATCAGTCTCATCGTTGATGATATTTTCATAATCATTAATAATAGCCTATCATCTTTTCCATTATTGAGAGGTAAGTCATTCTATCATGATCACAAATACAATATGCTCTTCTCATATGCAAATACAACATAGTCTTCTTATACGCATATTTAGTTTTTCAATAATATCTTATGCGATTTGAGGAAGACACATATGACATACTTAATGACTAACCAGCATTGACCCTGGTATTACCTCATCATGGAATTACTAATGACTATTCTATTTCTACCAAATTAGCTATTTAATTTGGTGAAACTTATTTGACTTGAACAAGAGTCAAACCATCATTTAAAAACAAGTACTTGGTTGCCACTGCCACGTGTTTGACAGCGGAACCAACCAGCGGCATTTTTTGTTTCTTCCAAAAAAAAAATGAATAAATAAAACCAACACTTTTGTGGTGGCGGGTGGGGACCGATTCTCCTGCTGAGCTGCTCAGTAGCTAGCTGTACACTCCCATTAATTAATTAATATTTTTTTTCGTGAGGAATCTTTTCTTTTGCCTTAGAAAGACTGCTCTTCCCCAGCCAGCCAGCCAGAACCTTTCTCTTTAACCCTTTCCAAGATTTAAGTTTCATGCATATTCATTTATTAACTAAAAAAATAATTAATAATTTAATAACAATCAGATTATTTGCAAAGGTTACTTTCTGACGGTTAGAATTTCAAAAATTTCGCCTTTCTCTTCTTCCCCACTCGCTCGCTAACCCTATTGAGTTTTTGTTTCTTCTTTCCCGTTTCTAATTTCTTGCTTCGGTTTTAGGACAAACAAAAACAATCCGATTCCCATTGTTCCGTTTTACTTCTCCTCCTCCTCCGTTTCTTACATCCCAATCCCTTCTTCTTCTTCTTCTTCTTCCCACCAATTCACATCTTCCCATCGCAAACCCAAATCGGGCTTTCTTTTGAATTCCTCTCTCTCTTACCCAACGCACCGCCCTTCCATAGCGATGACCTAATAATTCCCTGTCTTCCTCTCTCTTTGTTTCTGCTTCCATCCTTTTTCTGGTACAATTTTGAACCAAACCCAGAAATTCAAATCCTCCCTTTTTCTGCTGCTGGGTTCGGGAGAACCCGTTTTCCCTTCTCGCGTTTGGAAATCATACAAGCATGAAGAGGGGGAAATCGGACACCCGATTGGACAAGTACACCGCCGTCACGCGGCAGCGGTCGTTTCACGTTCTCATTGCCTTGGGGGTCCTCTATTTCTTCCTCGTCACAGTGGAAATCCCAATCCTGTTCAACTCCGGGGCCAGCTCCTCCGTCTCCCCCGACGCACTCACTCGCCCTTCTAAGCTCCAGAGCGAGGAGGATTTGCTGGACAAGGACGCCCCTTCCCGCCCTCGCGCCTTGGTGTCCCACACCGCCCAGCCGGGTCCGACCCAGCTCCTCCCCGCACTCCCCAACAACATCCTCTCCAGCTTGAAGTTCGATCCGGAGACTTTTGATCCGGCCAAAAAGGACAGGTCTGTGGAGCTCCACAGGAGTGCCAAGACTGCTTGGGAAGTTGGCAGGAAGATGTGGGGCGAGATTGAGAGGGATGAGTTCGACTTCCTGGAGCTTAAGAAGCCCGAGAACCGTACTGAGTCCTGCCCCAACTCGGTTGCGCTGACTGCGTCTGAGTTTCTGAAACGCGGCCGGGTCGTGGAGCTTCCTTGTGGACTCACCATTGGTTCTCACATCACGGTGGTCGGGAAGCCCAGGGCAGCTCATGCGGAGGCTGAGCCCAAGATATCTCTGATTAAAGACGGTAGGTCGTCGGTTATGGTGTCCCAATTTATGATGGAGTTGCAGGGTTTGAAGATCGTGGATGGTGAGGATCCGCCCAGGATTCTTCACTTCAATCCGAGGTTGAAGGGGGATTGGAGTGGCAAGCCTGTGATCGAGCAGAATACTTGTTACAGGATGCAGTGGGGGACGGGTGTACGATGCGAAGGCTGGAAATCCAAGGCTGATGAGGAGACAGGTAAGCTTTTCTTTTGTCATTTTCTAGTGTGTCCATTTTCGGTATTTAGTTGATGATTGTGAGCTCTTGTTTGCCATCTTAGGTGTGTTCAGCAAGTATCTTGCTTTTGGCAGAAGTGGTGCTTGATTGGAAACAGGACGCAGAAAATGACACTGTGATCTGTTGTTATGTGTCTCCTAGAGTTAATATATAAATTTCTGTAGTTATCTAGTCTGTTATTGGAAATAGAAATGTGGCATTGTGAGATGGCTAAAGTGAGTTCTGTCGATCGGAAGTCATTCGACCCGTCTCTGTTGGAGCCCTATTCAAGTTAGGAAGCTTAATGTTTGACCTGAATTTTGCAACTTTACTAGTTTGGGCTTATGGCTTTCTCCCTGGACTGAGGATATGCTCCTCTTTGCTTGATTTGCTTATTAAAATGGCAATGCACGAACATTTGATGTCTGCAAAAACTTTTTAGCTTGTTATTATGTCCTCAAGATTCAAGCCTTCTTCTGATCATTGGTACTTCATACATTGTATTCTTTGCTTTACAGTTAATTGATCATAAAACCTTCCAAAGAATTAGATGCATATGCTGCTTGTTTCCAATTGGAAGCTCCATATACTTACTCCGTTATCTGCAGTTGATGGTCAGGTGAAGTGTGAGAAGTGGATCCGTGATGATGACAGTCACTTGGAGGAATCAAAGGCAGCTTGGTGGTTAAACCGGTTGATTGGTCGAACAAAAAAAGTGACATTTGATTGGCCATTCCCATTTGTGGAGGAGAAGATGTTTGTTTTGACTCTAACTGCTGGTTTGGAAGGTTATCACCTCAATGTTGATGGGAGGCACGTGACCTCGTTCCCTTATCGCACTGTAAGTAATAATCTTTTTTATTCCATGCCAATATGTTTATACAGGAACAATTGATAACATTAATTGTTAATCTTGGCAGGGATTCACTCTTGAGGATGCCACAGGACTAACTGTGTATGGGGATGTCGATGTCCATTCCATATTTGCTGCATCATTGCCTGCAGCACACCCTAGCTTTGCTCCTCAGAGGCATCTTGAGAAGTCTATTGTATGGAGAGCACCGGCACTGCCTGAAGGGGCGGTTGAACTCTTCATTGGCATTCTTTCAGCAGGTAACCATTTTGCTGAAAGGATGGCTGTTAGGAAGTCTTGGATGCGCCACAGACTCATTAGAACTTCACATGTGGTTGCTCGGTTCTTTGTATCACTTGTAAGTAATGTTTTTTAGGGTGAATAAGTAATGGTTTTTTTTCTGCATTCATGTTGGTTAATGCTGTCTTTCCTAGTTGGTGGATGATGAACTTGATTTGTGTTTTTCCCAGCACGCACGAAAAGAAGTGAACTTGGAACTGAAGAAAGAAGCAGAATTTTTTGGAGATATAGTGATAGTGCCTTACATGGATAACTATGACCTTGTAGTTCTAAAAACCGTTGCCATCTGTGAATATGGGGTGAGAAATTGCTGATTTCATCTCGAAGGAAGGTTCATTTTCTCAACAATCTGGTACTAATATAGTGGCTTTTTATTATTTCCAGGTCCGCACCGTTGGGGCAAAGTATATAATGAAGGGAGATGATGACACTTTCATAAGGGTAGAGACAGTTCTTGATGAAGCTAAAAAGGTTCCCGAGGGTCGAAGCTTGTATATTGGCAACATAAATTATTTCCACAAGCCCCTCCGACATGGGAAATGGGCTGTCACTTACCAGGTACGCATTGAGTCTCCTATTGGTTTATTTTCTATCCAGTTAGAAAGCATCCCGTGCCTGTGGCCAGCAAGTCAGCATGTTCCATGTAGTGAATGAAAATAAGTATTTCTGCTCAACAGGAGTGGCCAGAGGAAGATTATCCACCGTATGCGAATGGGCCTGGTTACATCTTGTCTACGGACATAGCCAAATTCATTGTCGCTGAGTTTGAGAAACATGAACTAAGAGTATGTGTTGTTCTTGTTTTAGCTACATTACTGTAAATTGTAAAATAGGCATAATCAGCTGACACAATAGTATCTTCTGGTTCGTTTGTAGCTGTTCAAGATGGAAGATGTGAGCGTAGGAATGTGGGTTCAGAAGTTTAACAGGATGAAAACAGTGGAATTAGTGCACAGCTTGAAGTTCTGCCAGTTTGGATGCTTCGACGGCTATTACACATCGCACTACCAGTCTCCAAGGCAGATGATCTGCCTTTGGGAAAAGCTGGAGAAGTTTGGTTTGCCTCAATGCTGCAACATGAGATGACAACAACTAATCAGTTTAATGTATACTGCGCCCTGTATTTCATTGCGAGGTACGAACCACCCCCAATATGACCTCATCGTTCCTCCCATCATCGGCATCACAATGACAGAGAAATGCCGAGACAGTGTAGTAATGTGAAGAGTAGACATTTCAGATATCCGCAGGACAGATGTGGGAGGTGGGGAAAAGAGGTAGAAGAAGCGTAAATGAGAGTTCTTTTTAAACTGCTTAATTGTAGGAATAAATTCTTGTATATATGCTTGTGAGGTCCAGGGAAACAAGAAAATTTTATAAGAGAACTCTGTTTTTCAGCTTCAAGAAAAATCGTTCTTTTTAAATTTTAACGTTCTGGTCTCAGGATTCAATTCACGTTACAGGAACTAATCTTAGTGAAGCAAACAATTCTTCTTTCCATCCTTTGATCATGGCCCATTTGCTGGCAATGGGTCATTAAGATACTACTTATAGCTTCGATGGCACATTTGGAAAGGGAACCTTTTTTTCCTATGTGTTCTGGCAGCAAGAGGATAATATAGTTTAGTATTATGACAGAACTAACTCAAGAAGAAGGAATCAGTCTTTACCAAAAAGGGCAAATTTGTGCATGTTTGTTTATGCTTTTTCCAGCCATTTCCTCCTGGACTCAGCTGTAGGTTCCAACTTCAATCATTCCACACTCTCGACCATGGACAGATAGCTTAGGCTAACTCCAACCCATAAAGGGGAATTTAGCTCCCCAAATAGCCAAATATGGCTTTTTAGCTCCTCAAACCCACTTTTCACTCCAACCCTATAAAAAGCTAAATTTAGCTTCCCATTTCCCTTTTTCAATTTATTTCAATAAACCATATTTATTTGACCTCTAATTTTCATATTTCACTTTAATTTTTTCATAGCTCGTTATTAGTTTTGAATACAAAATTTTCGATGTAATTTTTTTAAAATTCCGAGATAATTTTTTTTTCAAAAATTAGTCGTTAAAATATTACCGTTAAAACTTCGGGACCACTCCAAATATGACCGTTTATTTTGTTTGTCGCGTCCTTCAGGGCGAGTCAACACGAAAGGCGTAGCTCCTTCATCTGGTAAGTCATTAAGCCTTCCACGGGAGATGATTGAGAACCAAAACCTGTGGGAGAACTTTGAGAACCTTGCCCCATAGGTGGAATGGGACTAACAAGCAGGTCAGGATTGCAGTACCATTTTGGACAATTTCGAAGAATGTCGAAACAATGCTCAAAATCAAAAGCCTTGTTCCCATTCTCTTGCTTATATATTGCTCTTGCCTCCTTTTCCTTATAAAATAATTAGTACATGGGTTAGAGAAGTTTTTATTGACACATAAAAAATAAGAAAATACACAAGTTGAGGGTCCAAAAGAATACCACATCAAACTGGTTCGTGCCACTCGATTGATGCCTTTGTGCTCTTTGCAAAACTCCCTTCCAAGCATTGTAGTGATAGCAAATAATCCTCATTCGGGATTCCATTGCAATAGCAGTACGAGTTGTACTAGGATCCCATTTTTGATGTTCTGCCGCCACTCTGTCCCACAACCTTGTAGACTTCTGGTTGGTGCCAACCGCTCCATCTTCTGATATCGACGCCCAAGCTCTGCACAAGATTTCATCTTCATTCGGATGCCAATTAGGTCCTCTCTTGCCTGTCATATTTCTATTTTGAGAGACGATAACAATTGAATTTTGAGAGAATGCGATTTATGCTCTGAGAATGAGTGAAGAGAAATCTATGAAGAGTGCTGTAATATATAAGAAAAAATATGGCTGTTAAATATGACCGTTTTTTATGGCCGTTAAAATATGACCGTTTTTTCGTCACTACATCAATTATTTCAAATTTATATTTCAAATTGAATCACAAATAACCAATGAGAATAGAGAAAAAAAATCCAAAACAAATTCCCAACCAAAAAAGTTAAAAGAAAAAAAAAGGCCCAGCACGTCAGCTGGCCCATTTTTGGCAGCCAAATTTCCCTCCCCACCCCAAAACCCAGCCAAATATCCCTTCCAAAAATCCAATACCCATTTTTTTGTGGGTTGGAGGAAGAAAAAAAGCCAAATATGGCTTTATAGCATTTTGACACCATGGGTTGGAGCTAGTCTTAAAGACGGAAGTGGGAGGAAACAAACTCTAGGTTAGAAGAAATCATAGTAAAGAACAAAGCATATACTCATTTTGAATCGGAAAATTCTCAGTAAAACTGACTCGTCACGGTACACCGCGATTTAAATCTCAGATAGAGCTCAAGCATAAACTCTAGCTGGGTGCAGTATAGGGCAAATATGTTTTAATTGTCAAATCTGTGCCGGTCCATGTACCCCTATTTCAATCGCTTAGGTTGTTATCTTGCAAACGATTTTGGATTTAAAACTAAGAAAACTACCAAATAAACAAACAAGTAAAGTGAGGAGAATTCTATATGAGAGGACCTCACTTGGGTATTGCTTTCCATAGTCTCGTATTAAGAAAGCATGAACGAAACTCTTGTGTGAAGGACGTGTTCATATACCGTGACGTGGGTGCAAGTGCAACTAGGTAGGGAGAAACTCTCCTAGTTGATAAAGGTTTGTGACAAGAAGCTAGAGAATCTAGCTCTTTTAACCGATCAACCGAGGAAACCCTAACTCTCTTAGTTAACCAATCTAGGATTGTTGCATCAAGTTAGTGGTCTAACTATGTTAATCCTTCGGCTAAGGATGACAACAATAGTCTGAACGATCTAGCCCCTCTAAATTGGTAGACTAAGGGTTGTAAACCAATCACTCGGAACTTACTCCGGACGGCGGAGAGAAACCAATCATGGTGGGATCATGGTACTACTCCGATACTTGAGGTTTTGGCCCTAGATTAACCTAGAAGGGGTTACCCAAGAGGCCATGAGGTCAAGCTCCTTATGGACCAAAGGGGATTTCCACCCTCTAGGTTAATTTTGACCCAACAATGATATAATGTAAGCAACACTCACTAATCATGATTAATTTAAGGTTTGTCCTAATTTGCCTAGGTGGGTGACACAAATTGGCCAAAAATCCAACTTCTCAAAGCCTCTTTCAATAAGGAGATTCTCTCCACCTAGGTCAAAATGGCCAATCATGAGTTAAAGCTAGCACATTCAATCATTCATGAAAAATACCTCCAATATTATATATACATTCAATCAACACAATAGAATCAAATTTTTACAACCTAACACACATCTAGACTAGGATCCACAATACTCAAGTGAGCAGGGAGGCTATTCCATAGCTAGGCAAGGGAAAACAAGAAAAAGGAGAGAAAGAACCAAGAAGAGATGACAATCTTCCTTTATTGTTGCTTGAATCTCCCTTGAGAGGTAAGAATCTTCACTCGTCTAGCTTAAGGCAAGCCCAAATCTCCTTCTTTATCCTTTGAATGAAACTTTCTCTCTCTAGATTAGGAAGAGGAAACCCTAATCTCTCACTAAAATCCCTCATTTATTCTGAAAATTAAAACCCTAGAAAGCTCCCCTTTCTCCCTCCCAGCAACCTTCTATTTATAGAGCCCGATAGTTACTTTCACGGTCTGCACTTCACGGCCGTGACATTTTACCACAAACCGTGACATCAGACCAAAACGCAAGTCTCTGGTGTCATTTTGGTCCACATCGCGACCTGGGGATGATTTTCACGGTCAACAGGCCGTGAACACACCGAGGTCACGCCCAATGATCAATTGTCCGTGAGAATAAGCAAATAAACAACTACTGTTAGTTATGTCATTGCGGTACAATTATGAAACACTTACAGAGTAATACTCTAACCTAAGAATTACTTATAAATTTTTAAAATTGACTAAACAGACTTAGAATGGCATTTCTTAGGACCTGTAGAAACATTGTTTACCTTCTGTTGGGGGTATTATGAGCGAGGCCCAATGGGCGGCAGTTTGGGCTTCCAAGCAACAGAATTGGGGGGCAAGGCCTAAGCAAGGTGGGGGACGCATGAAGACAAGACACTAGAAGCCAAAGGAGGTCAGACAGTCAAGGGAGGCCAGGCTGTCAAGTGGTCCATCGTCTGCGGGCGCCTGTCACGTGCCAGAAGCCTGACAAGGCAGTTGGGATATCTGACCAGGAAAGTACAAGACATTAAATGGAGACAGTGACGTGGAGGAGATCAACCTCGAACTCTAGTGAGTATAAATAGGGGCAGCTGGTAGCATTTACACAGGTTGGATTCTTTCACTAAACTCTAGCTTTGAGACCCTTCTCTTTCTAGAAACTAACTTGGGCGTCGGAGGATTAACGGGCCCAGGCGCCCCCTCCGTGTTCGTGTGTGCAGGCAGGCGTCCAACAGGAACGGGTTCGTGAGTGTCGTACCGGGGTATCGCGTCTCAAACAATTGGCGCGCCAGGAAGGGGAGTATAACCAGGAGTCATGAGTGAGGAGGCGCCGATTAATGAAGAAAGAGAGGAAATCACAGAGGAACAATCGGAGCGAATGAGAGGGCAGGCGCCCGAGATGGATGAAGGCGAGGAAAGTGACGGCATGTTTCGGGGGTCTGAGGGCGTCTCGGTCACAAAAAAGGAATTGTTCAGGATCATCGAGGATCAGGACGAGGCGATCGAGGCGCTTCGGCGAGAAGTGGACGCCTTGAAAAGGAGTGAAAGGATGACGCCCAGCCCGACGAAGAAGAGGGAAAGAATGGCGGAGACGAAAAGTGAATCGGGGTGTCTGAGGCGCCCGAGCTTGTGGCGCCCACGTGATCATGGAGGGCCGGATGCTAGCGGGTGGAGCGGAGGAATATTGGGGCGCCTATCACGCCACTGCCCCGTGAGGCAGCCCCTGGCACGTAGCATACTGGCGGAGCCCGTAGGAACCAACATTCCCCCGCTCCCCACCTATGACGGAACCGGGGATCCCGAGGACCACCTTAACGTGTACTTCACCAAAATGCAACTCTACAACAGCACAGACGCCACCCTGTGCAAGGTGTTTCCGTCCACCTTCTCAGGCGTGGTCCTCGACTGGTATCACCAGATCGAAGAGGAGCGCATTGATTGCTTTGAGCAGTTTGCAGAGATGTTTTTGGAAAAATTCGCCAGCAGGAAGCGGCGCTCCTTGACCATAGGCGCCCTGTTCAAAGTTAAGCAAAAGGAGGGAGAAGCGTTGAGAGAATTTTACGAGAGGTGGCTATCCGTGGCCCTAGAGTGAAGGACGCCCAGCCGTCGGTGTTGGAAGTGTGTCTGAATGAGTGCACCACCAGCGAGGAGCTGTGTAGTTCGCTCGCAAAGAGAGACGTGGTATCCACGGAAGATTTGGATCACAGAGTGCAAAAGGTGATCATGCTCGAAGAAACATTGGCAGCCAGAAGGGCGGACAGGCGAAAGACAAGAGGGGAAGAAGTCTAGATGACACGGAGGCCGTACCCCCCGAGCGGTTCGGGGTATACGCCCGCAAGCCATCCCTCGCCAAGGAGAGTTGATGTGGGGCGCCCGGCGCCAAGGGGGGCTGGACACTTCGCTGAATACAACGACACCTTGAAGAACGTACTCCAGCACGTCAAGGAGAAGGGGTATCACATCAGGTGGCCAGGCCCCATGAGGGGACAACCCAACGAACGGAACTTGGATCGGTATTGTGACTTCCACCGTGAAGTGGGGCACCATACGGCTGATTGTTATCAGCTGAAGACTGAGCTACAGGGCCTGGCCGACAGAAGGATGCTTAACTACTTCGTCAAGAAGCCTGAAGAAAGAGTGCACCGGGCGTGCGTGGCCGGCATGGTAAAGGCGAGGGAAGAGCTGCCACCCCCGCCCTATGAACTTGATCAAGAAAAGGCGCCCGATCGCGTGCGTCTAACCATCGAAGCCATTTCGGGAACGATGGACTTGAGGAAAAAGATAGAGGCGAACCGCCGGCTGAGAGCGACGTCGGCAGACGTGCAGGATTCGATCGATATCAGCTTCAATAAGGAGCCAGAAGAAGCATGCATGCTCCCGTCCATGGACGCCTTAGAGATAAAGGAAGTGGTAGCCGGATGCAAGGTGAGAAGGATGCTTGTCGACAGGGGAAGCTCCATGGATGTGTTGTTCAAAGATACGGTGGTTCGCATGCAACTATCACCGGAGATGATCAGACCATCGGAGTCTGTGCTAGTCGGTTTTTCAGGGGCGCCCGCCAGAGTAATAGGGCGAGTGTGCCTGCCGGTCACCTTGGGAGATGGGGAGCAAAGAGTGACGCGCGCCATAGATTTTGGAATAGTGGACTGCCCATCGCCGTACAATGCGATCCTTGGAAGGCCCCTCCTAGCCTTATTCAATGGGGTGGCCTCCACTTGTCACCAAACCTTGAAATTCATTGCCCCGCAAGGGGTGGGCATGGCTCGAGGACGAGGCGCCCCACGTTATGCAAAGGAAACTGGACGGAATCGAAGGCACGTCGATGCAAGAATCAACGTGATGGAAGTCGTGGTAGAAGAGGCCCCTCGAGCCAAGGCTGCCGACGAAGAACTCCTGGTAGCACTAGATGAAGGACCTCCAGAAAGACACGTGAGGATCTCGGCAGAGGCGCTCGCTGAAATGAGGGAACGACTCATCGCCCTCTTGAGAGAGTTTGCGGAGCTTTTCGCGTGGAGTGCACTGGAAATGCCGGGCGTCGCACCCTAAACGGCCGTTCACAGATTAGCGGTCGAAGAAGGCAGACGCCCCGTGCAGCAAAAGCGCAGGAACCTATCGCCGGAGAAGGAAGCGGCGCTTAGGGTCGAAGTGGACAAGCTCATGGGCGCTAACTTGGTTGAGGAAACTTCTTATGTTACTTGGCTGTCGAATGTGGTCTTTGTGCCAAAGCCATCGGGAGACTGGAGAATGTGCGTGGATTATACGAGCCTCAACAGGGCATGTCCAACGGACGCCTACCCGATGCCCCGGATAGACTTATTGGTGGACTCCACAGCATACCACGAGATGCTGAGCTTCGTGGACATGTTCTCCGGGTACCACCAAATCCCCATGACGGAGGAAGACCGGCCTAAAATAGCTTTCATGACGCCCTTTGGAAATTTCTGCTACCGGGTCATGTCATTCGGGCTCAAGAACGCGGGCGCCACTTACCAGAGAATGGTCAACAGCGTCTTCCGTCAACAAATCGGTCGAAATGTGGAAGCCTACGTGAAAAACCTCATAGTCAAGAGCCGGAGACGGGAAGACCACCTGAAAGACTTGCGGGAGACGTTTCAGGCCATGAGGGCGCATAGGCTGCGTCTCAACCCCCTCAAGTGTGTGTTCGGCGCCGAAGCGGGGAAATTCCTGGGATTCATGATCAGCAAAAGGGGCATCGAAGCCAACCCGAAGCAGGTAGATGCCATTCTCAAGTTGACTCCCCCGAAGACGCCCAAAGAGGTGCAAGGATTGGCGGGAAGGTTAGCGGCTCTGGGGCGCTTCATTCCCTGATCCGCCGACAAAGCAGCTCCCGTCTTTCGAACGCTTAAAAAGGCGGCGCGTTTCCAGTTGACCACCGAGTGTGATGGGGCGTTCGAAGAATTGAAGCAGCTCCTAAGCGCCCCAACTGTGATGACGGCGCCCAAAGCGGGGGAGACGCTGTACCTTTACATCGCTGTGTCAGAAATCTCAGTAAGTGCAGTGCTCGTCGCAAGAGAAGCCCATTTTGGAGAAGACAGACCGGTATACTATGTCAGTCGCACAATGGTCGCCCACGAAAGGCGGTATGCGCCCATCGAGAAGGCCGCATTAGCGGTTGTGATGGCTGCGACCAAGTTGAGACTCTACTTCCAGGCCCACACCATTGTGGTACTCACCAATCTCCCGTTGAAATCCACATTGGGGTCAATGGACGTGGCCGGGCGCCTCGTCAAGTGGGCAGTCCAGCTAAGTGAGTTCGACGTCAAGTATGCGCCGCGTCCGGCGATCAAGGCCCAGGTCTTGGCCGACTTTGTCGCAGAGGGTGTAGCGGAGTCAGAGAAGGGGACGGACGATTGCTGGCAAGTTCAAGTTGATGGGGCGGCCAGCCGCACAGGAGTTGGAGCAGGTATCGTAATGATAAGCCCCGGAGGCGCGATGCATGAGGTCGCGCTGCGATTTGCCACCTTGAAAACAAACAACGCTGCAGAGTATGAAGCGGTTATTGCTGGCATGACCATGGTTAAGGAGCTGGGCGCCCACAAAGTCCAAGTCAAGTCCGACTCGGCCCTCGTCGTGAATCAACTTAACGGAACATTTGAAGTGAAAGAGGAAGCGCTGGAAGGGTACGTGCAAAGAGTCAGGGAACTGGGAGCCTGGTTTGGGGAAATCTCCTTTGTGCACATCCCACGTGAAGAGAATGCTCACGCAGATGCTTTATCCAAGCTGGCAACCGCTGTGGATTTTGCGGAAGAGCGGAAAGTCATAGTCATTGCAGAGGCGCCTCGTGAGCATTTGGTCGCGACCGTGGGGAACGTGGGCGCCAACTCCGGATGGATGGCACCAATCGTACTGTTCTTGACCCAAGGTGTGGTGCCCGATGACCCGAAGGAAGCCTGGCGCCTCCGCCGAAAGGCGGCCTGGTGTTCCATAATTGAGGGAAAGTTATACAAGAGGTCGCATGCGGGAGTATACTTGAGGTGTCTGGATGAGGAGGAAAGCAGGGGGGCAATCGAGGAGGTGCATAGCAAAACGTGCGGCATGCACGCGGGAGCACGTAGTTTGGAAAAGACACTGCTGCGACAAGGTTATTACTGGCCAACAATGAGACGGGACGCAAAGGCACATGTGGGCGTCTGTCATCAGTTCCAAATTCACGCAAATGATATCCACGTCCCGGTGGCGCCCATGCAGGGCAATGTAGGAGCCTGGCCGTTTTCCCAATGGGGCATGGACCTTTTAGGCCCTTTTCCCAAGGCGCCTGGGAAAATGAAATACCTGATAGTAGAAGTCGATTACTTCTCCAAATGGATTGAGGCAGAACCTTTGGCCACGGTCACAGAAGCCCAGGTACGAAGGTTCACCAAGAAAAATATATTCACTCGGTTCGGCTTACCTTAGTCCATCGTCACAGACCATAGAAAGCAGTTCGATTGCAAGAGGTTTGTGGAGTTCTGCAACGACAATGGGGTCGTGTTGAGGTTTTCTTCACTGGCGTACCCACAGGCAAATGGTCAAGCGGAAGTGGCCAACAAAAGTATTCTTCATGGGTTACACACCCGGCGCCAAGGGCAAATGGGTGGAGGAATTGCCAAATGTGTTGTGGGCGCATCGCACAACCTACAAGACAGCCACTGGGGAAACACCCTTCGCCCTGACTTACGGAAGCGAGGCAGTCATTCTAGTGGAAATCAACACCCCAAGCCACCGCGTTGTCCAGTACGACCCAAACAGCAAAGACGAGGCAAGGACCAACGAGCTGGACATGGCAGACGAGGTAAGGGAGGTGGCGGCTATCCGCTTGGAAAAAATGAAGCGTCAAGTGGCCCGGTATTACAACAAGATAATGCGTGCTCATGGAATCATCGAAGGCGCCCTGGTCCTCAAGCGTGATTTCCGTCCGGACGCCCGCGAGGGGAAGTTAGCACCAAAGTGGAAAGGCCCATACCGAGTACGAGAGGTGGTAGGACCCATTACGTTCAAGCTAGAGCATACTAACTGCAAAAGTGTGAAAAGAACATGGAACTCGCAAAATCTGCGAGTTTACCGGGAGGACGCCGTGCAAGCGGGTAGCGCCTCCGCGTGATGAGAACCAGGAGGGCAAAAGGCGGTCGTAGTTGTGAGTGTTGTTTATGTTGAAAACAAGTACGTTAAGCGCAGTGTGTTGTGCCTAAAGCGCTCGTCGAAATAGTGTCGTGTCGTGTCCAAAGCGCCCGGTGTTCCAGCGCCCCAATAGTGACTTCGTGTTTGTACCCGCCTTTTCGCATTCAGTAAAAGCGCCCAAACTTTGCGCCCAGTAATTTGGTGTTAGAAAAAGCGCCCAACTTTGCGCCCGATTGTGTGTTTAAAATGGTTAAGTGAAGTCAGTAAAGCGCCCAATTTTGCGCCCGTCAATCACAAAGCGTCCCAATATTGCGATCTAAGTCGGAGAAGTTTTGCGCCCAAATTTGCGCCCTCGAAACGTGGTAATCAATGATAAACAGAACTCGCGCCCAACCTCGCGCCCAATGGCTACAAAGCGCCCGGAATTTTTGCGCCCTAGTCAAGCGATAAAAAGTTAAGTAAAACCAAGCAATACGATCGCAATACCAAAGAGAACATTTTATATATAGATCGCGCCCACAAATGGAAACGTTTACATAAAAAAAAGGGGGATCCTCTGTGGTTGACGCCCATTTTTCACTCAGCTCCTGAGTTGGCATCCCCAGCACTAGGCGCCTTTGGGAAAGGTGAGGCAGGAGCAGAATCACTTCGAGGCTCCTCTACAGTAGGAGGCTCGGGCGCCTTCTCTGCTTCACGTGGAGTATCCATCTCCCCTATTACATACTCGGCCATCTTAGTGAAATCCCAAGTAAGATCGGGGTGATCGTTCTCCAACTTAACCTTCAAAATTTGGAGGCCGGCCAAACAGGCGTTGGCGCTCATACTCTTCCCAGCCTCGGACTCTTCGAAGGTGTCTAGAGAATGGCGCAAGTTGGTAATTTCTTTCCGCGCCTCCTTCAAATTTTCTCTTGCAGTCCTTGTAGGCGTCCTGCCACCTCTTCTTCTCCTCCTTGAGGATATCAATCTCACTCGCCTGGGCGCCTGCCTCCTGCGCTAACGCCTCCTTCTCCGCATGAAGGGTTGCCGATTTATTGCGCTCTTCGTCGAGAGCGCCCTGAAGCTGCGACACCTCCATGGCCGCATTCATCTGCAACTCCTCGCACTCCTTCACCAGCTGCTCGCGACGTTCAGTCGCGTTTTGAGATCATGTTTCAGAGAGGACGCAGAGGTAGAGGCTTCGAGCGCCTCTCGCTTGGTTTCAGAGAGGCGCCAGACGCCTCTCTCAGCAAAAAGGAGGATCTGCATACACCAAGTAAAGAGAGTTAGCATTTGTGTAAAGACAATTTCAAAAAAGCGAGAACACAAGTAAAATGGTACATACCTTGGCGTCCACTTTGGCCAGCTCCGAGAAGAGATGATCCCCATTCATCTCTGACGGCACTTGCCACATCTTGGCAGCCGTGATTGCCATCCCCATAGCGCAGCCTCGGTCGACCGCCACCAGCGAGGAGCGCGGCAATTCGATGCGCCCAACATCCGAGCGGCGCGGCTGAAAGATTGGGGGGCGCCCATCGGGGCCCACATACTGCCCCTCTTCGTTAAGGCGGTACTGAAAGGCGCCCCCCTCCCCGCCCGAGGCATCGGCGCCCACCTTTTCCTTACCCCAGTCAGCTCTCTTGCTGACGTTGTCCAAGGGGGAACCAGCCTGCTTCCCCCGACGAATCAGGGGCTCAGGTTCTTCCTCCCCGGAGTTACCCTCCTACTCCGCGGGTTCAGCGTTGGGCGCCTCTTCCTCCGCCTCCGGGGCCGAAGACGCCACACTGGCTGTCTTCGTCGTGCCCCTCTTCACCGCCCTCTTCTTCCTCTTCGGGCCAGGAGGAGGCACCCGTGGTTCGGTGGTGGCCGCAGCAGGCGCCTGTGGCCGACTCGGTGGAGGCACCCCTCCAGTCATGGCTGCAAGCCGACTCTTCATCAGCTTTGCGATGCTGCTGAAGTCCGACCCTGCACATCACGAAATAGTTAGCATTAAAAAACCCAAGTCACAACACGGTTATACACATAACGTATAGGCGCCTACAAACCATCATTATAATACGCCTCCAAAATTGGGGGGCAATTCTCAGTTTTGCGCAAGTCCACGCGCGTCTCGCCAATCAGACGGGCGCCGTCCTTTTCCGCTTGAGACAACACGACTGGCGCGTTAAATTCTTCGACGTGTCCCAACCCCCACTCCCTCAGAAAGGCGCCCCCACTTTCGAAGAAGGAGTCCCGATATGCCTTCATGAAGAAGAACCCGTTGAACCAACTGCGCCCCAACTTTGGGCACCGTTCCACAAAGTGATAGGGGCGCTTCTTCCTCTTTTGAAGTGATAAGCATTTGTCAAGGGGCGCCATCCTAAAGAAATACCGGAATAAGTTGAAGGTAGGCTCGACGTGATGTTCACGGCACCTCAGCTTGAACAAAATCACGATCACGATGATCGAGGGAGATAGGCGCCCCAGCGGACAACCACAAGTAGTCAAAATACCTTCCATGATATGGTCGAGAGGGAATCGCAGCCCGAAGCGGAAATATTCCTGATACACCCCAATCCACTTCGGCCCACAGACGCCCACTCGTGAGATAGCAGAGGGCGGCGCATACCACCAGTCACGAGGTAGTTGGAGGCTGGTCACCAGCTCATGAACACGAGCCAAGGTGACAGTTGACGTGTGCTGGGGTCCTGCCACTTCGAAGGGCAGCGTGGATGTCTCCTCTGGGAGATGATCAGGAGGAAATGAATTCTCCCATGTCGAAATCTTGTACGATCCATCGGCAGGCATAAAGCGAGGAGTCGAGGCGCTTGATGGACCCGCGGACGTAGAAGCAGGCGCCCTCTCTAAACCAACAAATGACCCAGGCGCAATGTGGACGCGAAGTAAGTGATGCCCTACCCTGGGTAGCTAGAATAAAGGTAAAGTAATTAACCAGTAAGTTGAGAAGATTCCTTACCACTCTGTGTCGGACGCCTTGCCTCACCACCCGCACCCGAGGCGCCTGCTGCCGAAGCGCCCGTTCTATCCTCACCCGCACCTTGGGCGCCCTGGCCGACAACTTTGTCTGCTAGCATCGACATTTTTGGCTGACTTGAGGAGAATGCTGACGATTGCAAAGAGAGATCTAGAGAGATGTCAGGACGGAATCTAGAGAGAAGTCAGAGCGAAATCTTAGAGAGAGGTGAGATTGTGGAAAGTGACAAGGACTGAAGGGGGAAGGGGTATTTAAAGGAAAGGTGAACCCGAGTCAAGGCTCGCGTTGCGCGCCACGTGTCACTGTCAAGGGCGGGCTTTTGAGCTCCCCTCCACCTTTTCCTTTTTTGGAATTTTTTCAAATTTAAATTTCTCTTTTCGAATTTTCTAAATTCGAAATTTAAAAATTTCCCAAAATTCAAACAAGAAAAACGTGGGGCCGATATCAAACACCCGCCCGCGAGGGGGGCATAAGGGATAGAGGCGCCCATGCTAAAAGGCGCCCGTAAAGCATAGGGGGAGGGCGCACAAAACGGAAGGCGCCCATAAAAAGCGAAGAGGCCAAGCAAGCCAATTTCGAAGCGGACAACACGACAAAAGGTGGTCAGTAAAGAGTTCAGGCGCCATGAAGATGGACGTACTCGGGAAGTTGGGCGCCTACTGATAAAAGGAAGGGCAAGGCCGCAACAGGGCGCTCAAAAGCGAAGCTATGAGCACCTAACTGGGGGGCAATTGTTGGGAGTATTATGAGCGAGGCCCAATGGGCGGCAGTTTGGGCTTCCAAGCAACAGAATTGGGGGGCAAGGCCCAAGCAAGGTGGGGGACGCATGAAGACAAGACACTAGAAGACAAAGGAGGTCAGACTGTCAAGGGAGGCCAGGCTGTCAAGTGGTCCATCGTCTGCGGACGCCTGTCACGTGCCAGAAGCCTAACAAGGCAGTTGGGATATCTGACCAGGATAGTACAAGACATTAAATGGAGACAGTGACGTGGAGGAGATCAACCTCAAACTCTGGTGAGTATAAATAGGGGCAGCTGGTAGCATTTACACAGGTTGGATTTTCTCACTAAACTCTAGCTTTGAGACACTTCTCTTTCTAGAAACTAACTTGGGCGTCGGAGGATTAACGGGCCCAGGCGCCCCCTCCGTGTTCGTGTGTGCAGGCAGGCGTCCAACAGGAACGGGTTCGTGAGTGCCGTACCGGGGTATCACGTCTCAAACACCTTCTTTTCCCTTTTAGTTGGAATTCTCTTGCTCTTTCCCATGATCTGAAGATGAAGCGAAATCGGAGTGTTAGGGTTAATCCTCTGTTAATCCCATGTACACTGATAAGTGCCAACTAATTTGTACAAGATAACCTATCAATATTTTACTCATGTTGGTACTATACATTATTCGTTGCCTTGTAAGCCTATCAGGTATGGCAACAAAACGCCGATCCACGGATACCCTAACCGATCCAACCCGATCAACACGGGTAAAATCCGCGTTGATGGGTTTTGGGCCATGTTTGGGTTTAAACCCGTTATACTGTTCATCGGGTTGGGTTGAGTTTAGGTATATCCGATCCATGGATACCTGTACACACCCATATAATCAATTTTCCCATGACAGAAAGATATTTCAACAACAAAAGAAGATTTCTTTAGTATGGACGCCCCCATTCATATGATTTATAGTTTGTCTTCAAGATCCTTGCAGTATCATTTATATTTTCTCTGGACATATTCTTATTTAAAGAATCGACTAATTCAACCTAGGCTCCACGCTAAAGATACAAACCTAAAAGAGTAGGCTTACTTATTATATCATTATGCCATCACACATCTCCATAATAACAATATATTAACAAGCATGTCATGAGTGGCTATGTGATCGTGTTTTGGTTGAATTTAGAAGAAGAGATTGTTGATTCCCGTTGTGTCTGCTATCAAAGAACTCACATTGCAAGTTAACAAATTTTGGAATATTGTGGTTAGTAAATTAGTATATGATTCCAAATTTCCAATCGTTATGCACTACTGGCTTTGTTTGTTTTGGAGAGTGAAACTAAGATGACAATGTTCAAGTTCTCAAGGAGAAAGAAGCTTCCGATTAATCATGTTGTTTATGGATATTTATCTTTAATGTTGAACAATTTGTATGGTTAATTTGTGGTTTGCTTGTATGTTCTAGATTGGTTTAATACCATATTTGGCCACTGTGATTACTAAATTGTGTCACGTTTAGTCACTAGAAAAAGTTAATATCAAATTTGGTCACTCTAATTACTAAAACAGGTCATATTTAGTCACTCTCCGTTAATCTCTGGCCAACTCCGTTAATGTAGTCCGTTATGTGCTGACGTGGCTAACAGGATAGCCTAGTCAGCGCCGTTTTGAGCAGAGTAGCAGCTTTCTACCTCTGTGATTCTCGGCTACATTTCTACCCTAAGCCTAGAACCTCTGTCACAGCATACTGTGTCGCTATTGATGGGCGAATCCCGGAATGCTAGTGGTGTCTCCAACACCAACACTACCACTACCGGTTGTTTATCTGGGTCTAGAGGAGATCAAACCAGCAACAATGGTGTCATCACCTTCGGTAATCCACTCTATCTGAACCCAAATGAAAGTTTTACACAACCCATCATTTCTGAATGACTCGATGGGAGCAATTACTCCATGTGGAGTAGATCTATGAAGAAGGCGTTGAAGATGAAGCATAAGCTTAGATTCATAGATGGATTTATGGCTATACCAGCCAGAAACGATCTGAGCTACCTTTTGTGGAATAGTTGCAACATTGTTGTTGTAACTTGGATTTTGAACTCGCTACAGAAGGATATTAAGCGATCTGTTATGAGTCATGAAAATGCAAAAACCTTGTGCGATGAACTACATCGCAGATTCAGTCAACTAAATGCCAATAGTTTGACGAACCTGAAGGATGAGATCCATAGATGCAAGCAGGATACTATGTCTATCACTCAGTATTATACTATGTTTAAGAGGCTATGGGATGAATACACCGAGTTTAGCCCAATTGTAGAATGTAATTGCATCCCATGGAACCCAAACCCATGTACTGTTGTGACTGCATATAATAGGGAACAAGAAATTGACTATCTGATCTGATTCCTTCGAGGACTCAACCCAGATTATGAGGGAGTAAAGAAGCAGCTCCTGATGTTGAAGCCATTACCTACTGTAGTTGATGCAGTGGATGATCTCCTCCAACATGAGCAAGAACTAAAGGCCAATGATTCAGAAACTGGAAAGAAGTCTTAAACTGTAGCCCTTGCAGTACAAACAGATAATGCCGAGACCTTAGACAGTAATGTGAGAGAGAAATGCAAAAAGTACTGCAAGTTCTGCAAAAAGACTAATCATAACATTGAGGAATGTTGGACCTATAAGAGGAAGAGTAAGGAACTGGAGCAGGGAGGTGGACCACAGACTGGATCACACAATTTTTTTTATAAAGTTGGTAGATTGAATTAAAACTAAAGCAAAAAAGGTTCCTGGTACAAGAACGCACAAGAAGTGCGGACCAAACCAAACCTACCAAGGAAACTAGGCCCGCCAGAAGGCCCTTATTTCTTCGTAGGCCTGCTAAACCAAAAGCCAGGCGAGAGGTGAGAACTGCTTAACCAAAGACGAACATAGATCCCCTGAAAAAAAGGAGAAAGAAAGGAAAAAAAAACCCCAGCAAAAGTACAACACACCGCAATCCATGAAGTAGCCCCGGCTCCGTCTGCGAGCAATCAACGGACTTTCGACCTTGCAACACACCAGGAACGGCCAAGGCCATGCTTACTGCTCAGCCAACATAGTTCTAATCCAACCAAGGCCTTGTTCCCTACTGATTTTACCATGAGCAACAAGCCACTCGGCCATCGATCTCACCGTCTTTTGTAGGCTCAGTATCTCAGGGCAACTCTAGTGGAAGTGAATCTCCATAAGAGGTCAGTTATCACAATGACAACAGTGGGGTAAGTCATTCTTCTCTTGGTTTCACTCCAAAAGAAATGAACAAGTTGAAATACTTGCTGCATTATGGTGCTAACAATCCAGCCCCTACAAATCACACCATGTCACCATCACCTCCAAACTCACCTTCAATTCAACACCAAGCTTATTCTGTCTCACAATACTTTCCTCCATTTCCAAACTGTTAAGGTAAATATGTCTTGTCTTCAGCCATAGACATTAATCCTATAAACCTGCTAGCTTGTGGATACTAGACACTGGAGCATCAAACCACATTGCATGTTCTATAGATCTGTTTACTGGACATAGACAAGTACATGACGTTTTTGTGCATCTACTAAATTTTGAAAAAGTTATAGTACCATATAGGTACTGTGTGATTACCATTTGCCCTATACCTATACAATGTACTCCTAGTACCTAGCTTCTCCTTCAACCTTGTGTCAGTAAGCAGACTCGCACATGATTTCCCAATATCCTTACACTTTCACTCTGATCTTTGCCATATCCAGGACCTTCTAAACAAGAGGACGATTGGTTTAGCAAAATAATTTAAGGGCCTCTACCATCTTACCTTCACAAATCAGCCACCAAATCAACCAACTACACACCAAAGCCAAGCTGCCAGTGCTTTCAACTTTCACCCTCAACAAGTAGACCTGTGGCACTGTAGATTATGACATCCTAGCAATGATAGACTTAGTTTGTTACAACACATTGATTCTACTGTACCCCCACTCTAAATTTGATCATTGTAATGTTTGTTATTTCTCTAAACACAAAAGTCTACCATTTCCAGTTAGTACTACCAATGCAGATAGGCCATTTCAGCTTGTTCATGTTGACATTTGGGGACCACTGTCTGTTATGTCTATGATGGATATACTTTCTTCCTTATAATTGTTGATGATTGTTCGAGAGCGGTTTGGGTGTATTTGATGCATAACAATAGTGAAACCAGGGAGCTTCTTAAGGTTTCTGCACATTGGTTAAGAATCAGTTTAGTACCACAGTTCAAACAATTCGAAGTGACCAGGGAAAGGAGTTCAACATGTGTGATTTATTTATGTCAGGGATTGAACATCAAATGTCTTGTGCCTATACTCCAGAACTGAATGCTAGAGTATAAAGAAAACACCAGCATATATTAAATGTGGCCAGGTCATTGAGGTTTCAATCTGGGATTCCCTTAGAGTTTTGGAGTACTGCATCTTACATTCTGTTAGGTATATACCTCCAGGGATCAAGGGTTACAACTTACAAGCTCTTGGGTATCAATACTCAACAAGTTTTGATATCTAGAGATGTTGTCTTTTACTAATCCATTCTCCCTTACCAAACTGAGGCTTCCACCTCACCACCTTCTTCTCCAGACAGTCAAGACCTTCCTCCTATAGACCCTGATCTAACCATTCCTAGAACTTCTAATTATCAACCTCAACTATCTCCTGAACTAGTCTCAATTGATGAGGGGGATGTAGGGATTGATACTGAAGTGCATGACATGGTTGAGTTTGATCCAGAACTGGAACCTCAACGGGACTATGAAACACCAGGAAGACCTAAAATGAGTTATCATTTTCCAAGTAAATATGATGACTGAATTAGATCTTGCCTTGAGGTTTGGAGTTTTTGGCATTAGTGCATCTGACAGTAGGTATCCCATTGCATTAACTGTGGACCATCTGAATGCTGCTGACATTATATATGCTCTAAGTGTTATCCAACATGAGGAAACACTTACCTATCAAGAGGCCATCAAACATGAGCATTGGAGAAAGGCTATGAGAGAGGAGTGGGACTCACATGAAGAAAATCAGACTTGGGATATAGTCCCTTTACCTGAAGGAAAGAAGGTGATAGGTAACAAATGGGTATATAAGATCAAATTGAAGCAAGATGGATCCATTGAAAGGTTCAAATCCAGGCTGGTAGCAAAACGACACACACAGGTCTTTGGAATTGAATTCTTAGATACTTTCTCTCCTGTGGCCAAAATCAACTCAGTCAAGGCCCTACTGCAATTGCAGCAGTAAAGAATCAGAACCTGGAACAAATGGATGTCTCAAATTCTTTCCTCCATGGAGACTTGAATGAGGAGGTTTATATGCAGTTGCCACCAGGATTGGATTTGGAACAGAGAGGATCACAGAAGATGGTCTGCCGACTTAAAAATCCTTGTATGGCTTGAAACTAGCATCCAGGCAATGGTTTGCCAGGCTAAGTAGTTTTCTTCTGAAGAATGGGTTTAATCAATCTGCCTCTGACTATTCCTTGTTTACTAAGTGGATTCGTGGCAGAATTGTGGTGTTACTCATATATGTGGATGACATCATAATAGGAGGAGATGCCTTGAAGGACATAGAACATGTTAAGAAGGGTCTAAGTCAAGAGTTTAAGATGAAACTACTTGGCCCTTTGAAGTATTTTCCGGGATTGGAAATTAACAGGACATCAAGTGAGATAAGTGTCTGCCAAAGAAAGTATTGTCTTGAATTGCTAAAGCAAACATGTTATCTGGAGTCTAAAGGGTGCCAAACCCCAATTGACCCCAAGGTGAAGCTGTTTGCAACCCAGGGAACTCCACTATCTGATTCTGACTTCTAAGTAGTATATAAGATTGGTGGAAGGCTGCACTATGTCACCATTACAATACCAGATTTTGCCTTTGTTGTCCAGCAATTGTGCCAGTTTCAGAAAAAACCTCACGAGGAGCACCTACAAGCAGCTCATAGGGATTCACTTTGACAGTGAAGCAGAACTGAAATTGACAGGGTTCTGTGACTCAGACTAGGCAAGTTGTCCAGACACAAGAAGATCAACTACTGGATACTGTACTTTCTTAGGAAGTTCCCCTTCCAATCACAATCTTATGTGATAACAGGTCAGCCATACACATTGTTGAGAACCCTGTTTTCCACAAAAGAACCAAACACATAGAAATTGACATTCGTGTGACAAGGGAAAGGATTAAAACTGGGTTGGACAGATTGCAACATGTGAATACAGTGAATCGGCTTGCAGATATCTTCACTAAGGGATTGGAGCAGGCACGCCTCAAGGATTTGCTGGTCAAGTTGGGAGTCATCCTGCCATCCACAACTTGAGGGAGGGTGACAGAGTTATGAACTCAGGAGAATTCGAACTTAACAAGGATTGCAGGAGAAGAAGGTTCGAATGCAGTCCAACTGATGAATAAACATTTTTGTATGCAAGGCGTTTCATAAAGAGAAGGCTAAACTAATAGTGGTGCAATGCACCATTTTGTTTACAAGTAGATTAGCCGTTAAAGATTACTGTTAGTGTCTAAACACAGCCAACGTAAGTGTAATACAGGGCAATCAACTATAATCCTAATTACAAAACTGGTATAAAAGAGCAGAGTAGCAGCTTGCTACCTCTGATTCTCAGCTACATTTCTACACTAAACCTAGAACTTCGTCATGGACAGTTGAATTTTACAGATCGGTTGTTGTCGGCTTGCGGAGGAGAGAGGCTCAGTGTGTTCATTACGAACTATGTGGAGAAATGTGATCCTTGCTCTAATAAGGAGAGAGAGAATGGACAAGCATATACATGTTTCTTTTGCAGCTTTTTCTAATATATGCATGTAACCGCCATTTTTAACTGATAGAGACCAGAGCCATAAACATTATCACACAGAATAGAGGAGAGCCATCAGGAGACAATCATTCACAGAGTTATGAAATGGGCAATGGTCCTGAGAATCCGGTGGCGATGAAGCGAGGACGGGAGTACCAAGCGGAGCGGCGACAACCGCCGAGCGCAGGAGAAGGCAAATTGTTTTTAAGTTACAATATCTGGGGTTAAGGGATAGTTGTACAATGATTGACAAGTTTACTACTTTCCCCACTAATTCTCTCTCATCCCTCCTTGGTCTTTCACTTCTATTCTATTGGTGTAGAATACCAGGGGAACCCAAAAACAAAAGAAGAAGAAACTCGCTACTAAATCTACATATGACCGACTCTCACCTTCAATCAAGTTGTTTGCCTTGCTGCAAACCGCCCCTTCTAATGATCAATTTCTTTGCATTAAGATGGCAGCTTGCTTAGGTTACACACCATGGAAGAACCCAATTCCTCATCCCTGACCTGACTTTTCCACCCATGGATTGACCATCCAAAATTTATAACAGAGCTCTTTCAGCTGTCGTACAATGAGCTTTCCCCAGGAGGGATCCATAAACCCTAATATATGGGGAAGGGGGAGAGCTCAAAAATCATCTCCATTTACTTCATCTTTCATCAGTATATTCGGACCATCGTCAAAACCAGAACCTGGAGCCATTTCGTTTAGATCGAGGAACTGTGTTTTCTTTACCCCATCAATCTCATCATCTTGACCACGTGCCAGCGGTGGGCTACTTGATTTCTCGGGTGGCTTGCTTTCTTCCTTCACTGTAATTTCAGAGTATCCTTCCATGTACCCTACAACAGGCTGCTGATCAACTACTTTCATATCCTGTTCATCATCGTCATCATCATTCTCCACCTCCTCTTCATTACCATCATTACCATCATCATAGTCTTGAGTTCCAGTTGAGAACTCTCCATTCTCACTGGCACCAGAGTGGTTATCACGTTGTTTTGCAGCTTCTGGTTCCGAGTCCGATGGCTCGTACTGCTTGTAATTAATCCGGTTTCTTGTAGACCTTTTGCTGCGTCTTAAACCTGACTGAAGATCCCCGACCGACCTCAACTTGGACTCTCTCCTAGTGCGCCCTGCTGCTAATTTCTTGAATTTGTTATGAGGATCATCGCTCCCCTCATCACTAATACTTAAGGAATCCTCCTCCTCTTCCTCTTCCTCCTCACCATTTTCTCCATCCCACTTGTATTCTTCATCTCCTTCAGAGCTACTTGAGAGCTTCCTCATTTTTCTCTTCCTCAGATATTCCTCATCGTAGACAGCTTCTCCAACAATATCATCATCACTATCAAATTCGTGTTCATTGTCTGAGATAGCTTCCACATAGTCGTTTGCTGAATACCGCTGTGGCCTCTGTCGGCGTCTGTTGCTGCAAGAACATTGTTAAAACAGCTAAATCAGAGGACATATATACTAATGAAAAGTAGAAGGAAGTATTCAACGGAAGAGAAGCTATCATTACCCTCGATCCAAATTATTCAGTTTATTATTATTATGATCACTATCTATGAAATCGTAATCAGATGAAAGGGGAGACATGGCACTGAAAGAGCCGCCATGATGAGCTGCTGCCGAATATGATGGACCTCCCAATTTGCCATTTGCAGAAGCTTCAGATCTGAGCACACCTTCTCTTCTCTGATCATGCTCAGGGGACGAAGGTTTCTTCCTATAAAAAGGATAAAGCAACTTTAGAGTCTAAGTTGGTTGGCCCATGCACAAAAAATGCTACCGGGAACACGGTGAAAACTCGTACTTGGTTACTTTGATGGCCTCATTTATTGATCGGTCATAGTCATCTGCAACGTCAACAAAGAATCAGAGCTGCCAGTAGGTCCAAGGATCATATAAAAAAAAATTATTGCTTTCGTTAGTACAAACTTATCCCTTACCGAAAGTGTAAGTGACAGGCTTTCTATCACGCAGGGAGCGGCCTGCTGCTAGCCCATCCACATGCATATAGTTATCTAGGAGTAGAGCTTGTCTGTGTTGCTTCTTCAGCAACCGTTCTTTTCTCTGTCGGAACACATAGAAATGATGATCAGTTAGATGTGCACGATAGATGATGTACTACACTAGTCCATTCCATGATGATACATCAAATAAGTACCTTCTGAACCTTCTCAATGTCAGGGAGCATGTCATTTTTCAACTTCTTCCCTAATGAAACTTCTGTTCTATTTGTACTGGTAAAAAGCTTCTCCTGCAAAGATGGATAGACGGGGGCAAAATGAGGAAGCCACAAAATAAGGGGATGTAAGGAGAGTATGAAGCAAGTTGCAGCTACATTTCCTCGTCACCATTCTCAAAATATCACAAGGTCGTACACCTTTTGTATAATTGAGCTATCATTGATGGAAGTACAATTCAGACCTCTTCCTCGAATTACATAGAGAAGAGGATAATCACAAACTAATTTCAATTCTGAACATCCACACAAACCTACAAACGATGGAAAGATTACTTCAATATCTATCTCTCTAGGCTCATAATTGTAGCTAGTATTTCAGGACAAGGATGATTACCAGAAGAATGGAGGACATTAATACATCTGGACTCATCAATTCGCATAAAAATGAATAAAGTTGACTGGTCAACAACACAGTTCAACTTTGCATACAATAAAAGGACGTCGGTGCATTTCAGAAATGAACACCTCCATTTTCGTCTGCAGACTCAAAATTTTAAGAACTTGAAGAGGTCCTATCAGAGCAGCAGGGGAGGCGTGTAGTTTCACGATTCAAAAATAAGAGAACCACCATGCCATTGAATTCAAAATAGGACATATTTGATGGAGACTATAAGTAAAGTAACTTACAGAAACATCCACAAATTCATCAAAATTTGTAGCAACAGTTTCCCACTGGTATATTGTAGAAGGAAGAACTTTGGAACCTTTTGTCTTCCCTTTTGACAGCACTTCTGCTGTTCTTATTTCCCGGTATAACCGGTGGCCTACTAGTTCATCAGGTTCATACCTTCAACAAGAAAAAAAGAAAAACTGAATCCAGAACTTGTAATGTGTAATGCAATATTGATAAATCAGAACACTCCAGTTTCATAATTTTATAATGTTACAGTTCCATTACCAGTAATTTATCCCCTGTGAGTCACCCCCAATGCGTTCTTTTCGGAACAGTAGCAGCTGAGCACCATGCTTAATAGAGCTTTCAATATAGTTACGTATGTCTTCTTGCTGCAGAATATCACTCAAGTCAGTTTTCTATCAATAACGTGATAAAAAATGTGCATCATCCATAGACAGAAAAGAGCATTATTGTCCAGTCCCCGATAGTGAAATCATGCTAAATGTCCAAGTACACAAAACGCACAAACAACATGAGAATTCTTACCAAGGGAAATTGGTTCGCCAGAAAAAAAAAGGAAATTTCAAAAGGTTTCAGCTGGCAAAGCAATAACCTAGCAATGGATAATTCCAGAGTAAAGAATATTTAAATGACAAGGGAAACAAGTCTGGATCTTAAACGAATCCAATTTCTTTGTTGCAAAATACCAAAGAGGTAGAGATTTGAGTTAAGCTTTGTAAATGACCAAAAAAAATTCATCCAATGGGTGAAGATTAATGAAAGTAGTAGAACAGATATACAAGGAAATCAAACAAAAAGGGAAGCCTTACCAGTCATATTATCCCATTCAAAATTCCATTACAGAGGATTTTCACAATATACTATAGCAAAAATCACTAGGTAATAAATACAGAAATGACGATACAATATCCCGGCCGATCTCAAAGAAGATCACTGAATAGTTAAACTAAACAATACACATCTTGGACCACCCACCATAGATCACAAGATCAACTGTAATAGAATAAGACTTCATACCTCAACACGAATATCACATAGTGCCTTCAAGATTACCACACGAACTGCAGGCTCCAGTGTTTTATATGCTTCAACCTCCGCTCTGAGCCATTAAAAGCAATTAATTTATTAAGTAATTTCAGACAAGTTGAGAAGTCAAAACACAGAGAGAAATGAACAGATGCCCATTCAACTTTACTCACCCCTGTGAAGCAACTAATGGAAGATCTCCATCTGCAACCTGCAAGCAAATACAACACTCATCTTAGCATTCTGCAACTAGAGGACATAAATCAAGTGCAGAGTGTCAAAGTTCAGTTCGGAGTGAAATGCTGGACTTACCCAATGCCACCAGTCTCTTAGTTTTCTGCACAAAACTGTAACCCAAGTATCCCTTGTAAGGGCCATCCGAGTAATAGGAGGTATTGCCTGCGATATTAAATACAGGGAATCAATATAGGAGGTTAAAGTAGCATAAAGTGTCAATCTTGGAGCAGGAGCAGTACAACCTTGTCAACTGCACACAAAATTAAATAAAAAATGGGCAGGAGAAAGATCTACGAGTAAGTTCCCCAAGTATTACAAATTCATACTACAGTAGCAAAGGTAGTCAATCATAAACAGAACATCACAAGAATAGTTTCCATCATGCAGAAGGTCCCCAAGGACACCCATCAGGCAGCAATAATTTGCAGATTAGCTGTAAATATGGTGCGAGAATGAAGGCATTCTCAAAGATCTCGTAAGATCTAGCATTTTCACAGAAAAAACTTTGCCAGACTAGATATACATGAAGCTGCATCAAAACATCGCGCATTGTCACTTGCTGTCTAGAATTACCACCATAGTAATGTACATTTTTGCAGTATCTCCATCATCTTGTGAAATTGTCTGTTTTATAGAAGCTTTGGGTGAAAATGCATTCAGAAATGTGCTCTCTGTGGCAGGAATATCATATACTTATATGTAGCATCCCAAACTTCCAGTGACCTCTTAGATAGCATGTGGATGCATCAATAAAAACTTACTGCACAAGACTAGAAACATTATTTGGCTCTGGCAGAAAAGAACTGGCATCATAAATCTAAACATTAATTCCCATCGCAGCTAGGGAGGGGAATCCTTTTGGAGTTTTCCTTCACCAAGAGTTATTTCTAGCTATACCTCTTCAAGCCAAAACCAGCGTCTACATACATGCCCACATCTCTTTTTATGGGGACTTGGGATACCTGTACAGTGTTGGATATAGGTACCTGTGTGGTATCAGAGGGCAATCGCCAATAATATCCAGATACGTACCAACTGTAATTAGCATTTGGGTGATCAGAATAAAAACCCATGGTTTGGTTGCAGGATTATCTAATAACTCCTTTTCTTCCATCATTGTTGCATAACCTATCTGTCAGTAGGCATCTTCGTTAAAAAACGACTTGAAATGCCAGTGAAATAGCTCAACCCTAACCATAGGTAAGCACCTTCAGCTTCTAATATCATTCCAGATTCTGCAACAGTCCACGTCCCTCGCCCAGATTGTGCCAAACCAAATAAAGCATAGCTAATCCCTCTGTTAACCAAACAGCTACAAAGATCGTTCCTTCAGCTGCAAATCGCCAAAACCTTGGGCCATACAAGAGAACTTATCCACCATCATTCGAGATAAATGAATCTAATTCATCTGAAACCTCCTATATCTAGCCAAACTCCTAAGTGACCATGTCCAATTGCTCAGAATACTTAACAACAAAGGTATAGACTCAAACCTTACCTAAAATACTTTTCTCCAATTGCAAACAAAAGAACAATAGGTCCAAGTCATGCATCAAGTAGCTTAAGTTGAACTAGCAGGGAAGCAAAGGTAAAAAATCATACACGGAACAGAGAGCACCAACCTTTAACAATGGCATATGAATCTCTCCCAATGTGTCATTGGGTGAGAGAAGAGCAGTCTCAAACTCCTCGGCCGAGAATTCAACTTGGATGTTCAACAAGGGTCTAAAGACCTAGAATTACAAGAGGAAGACCATCCGTCACAATCACGAAATTCCACCAGGGCACAGGACAAGTGAGACCAAAAAAGGGAAGAAATTTAAGTAAGGCCACGGCAACTAAAAGCAAAAAGGAGAAGAGCCTCTCACATGCAAGAAATTGAGTACTGAAGCTAACTCCCACATAGAGCGGAGGTTCCACCGGGGCAATTGAGCGGGTTCTGGAGGAGCAACCAGGGAAGTCACAATCTTACTAGCACCACTACTACATTGGTCCTTATTATGAAGCGACAACTCATCCCCACTTCCGCCGTCCAAGTCGTCTTCCTCCTGGTCCTCACCCTCCTCTTCCTCCTGCCGCCGGCGGCGCTGCTGCTGCTGGCGGTGGTCCTTCTTGGGCTTCGGCTTAGCCTGCTGCTGCTGCTGCTGGAGCTTAGCAGCTGCGCGGAGCGTGCAAGCGCGAGAAGGGCGATTACTACGGTAGGTAGTAGGAGTAGCAGGGTCGGAAGGCTGGGGTTTAACGGCGACGGCGCCGTTGGTGTCGCCGTCGGCGGTTTTAGGGGTTTGGGAAGGAGAGATCGGGTTGGGAGGGGAGGAAGATGGTTGGTCGCGGGACATAGTTAGTTAGGGAGGAAAGCAGAGAGATCGGAAGTGTAAAGATAAGCTAATGTAGGGGGGATTACATGTAACAGGATCAAGGGTTTTAACTTTCAAGAAACTCAGGTTTACGCCATTGGGAGACCAAGGAAGGAAGACAAGGTTCAGAAGAAGAAAGGGGAAAGAGAAAGGAAGACCATCTCTCCTCTCATTGATTCACTCGCCCCACTTCCTTCGTGCCCTATTTCCCTGGAAATTAAAAATCGGAATTTCGCTGCCGATTTTCCCTCTTTCTCACTGTCTGGAGGTGGAGGGAGGAGTTGTTTGATTGGGAGGGTTTGCGGGAGTGGGTGTTTGTTTGGGTGGAAAATAGGAGACCAGAGGCGGACGAAGGAAAGAGAGAGAGCGCGGAAGGAAGGGAGGGAAGGAAGGGAAATAGGTGGAGTGTATATTTGTGTTTGAGGTTGGAATGAAAGAATTATGGGAGAAAGAAAAGGTGACTTTGGAAGAGCTTCTTTCTCTCTTTTTTCCCCCCCTTGTTGGGTCTTCTAAATGTGAACGTTTTGTTACGTGGGGTGTGAGATTTGGGGTTCGGTGGTGAAAATGTATGAGTAGTTTGATTGTACATATAGGGGTAATTACTTAACTACTTACACAACTATATGAAATGTGAGAGAATCGTTATTGAACTTTCTTTTGATCGTGCATTCTCTCTTAATGTATTTTTGACCGTTCTCCCTTTCCCACACAACTGATTTGGTGGTATGAATGGCTCTCTCGTCTCTTATAAATTCGACTCATCCTATAAGAATCCTCCTAACTCAAGCACATTAATCAGTACAAGCTTCCATCCCTCTGTGAATCCTCACATCTACGAAATCTCCAAACGTGATGTTAGTCTCTGACTCTAACTACTCTCCATAATCAGTCGCTTACATTGATAGACTTCCTTCCACATTCAAGTTGTCTTTCGGTGATTGTTTTTTGTTTTCATTCAGTTATTACAAAGACGACGAACAAGATTGAATTGTCACTTAGGTGAATAGTGGTACACTTTTAGATTGACGATGATTCATGTGGCATGGATATATGACCTTCCACCTTGGTTCGGCCCATGCGGCCCTTGGAAGGAGATTATATAGTCACTGTTAGATTCTAACTTGCTCCTCGTTATCTCATAGCTCTAGAATTCCGCATCGCTTATTGTGGGAATCTGATGTCGATGTTGATTGGTGTTGTTGCACGGAAGCATGAAAGACAACAATTTCGCTGAAGAGATGGTTCAAAGGTAATTCCAGAAAATTATGAGGTTGTATTTTCTTAGGGCACTCTTTCCTTTACTACTTCAAATCACTACTTGCATTTCAGAAAAAAGTGTTGTTGAGGTTCCACCAATTGCGAGTTTTGAAACCAAACAAAAAAAAGTAAAAACGGCAAAAGTAAAGAACATGAAAATAGAGAAGAATTAAAAGAAAATATGTGAGTCATGTAAAGAGTTTAAAGACATAATGTAAGATGCGGTCTATGTACATTTCTCATATATCTTATAAGTTTTATTAATTAATCAAATCAAACATATAAACAAGGTTTTCATTATGTAATTTGTCATATTTCAATTTCTCATGTGTTTTATCCGGGATTTCTCATCTACAATAAAACTACCTAATATATGTGTCATTTCTCTGTCATGCACAAATTGATCATAGAAGCACAAATCTCTTAAACAATATACAAGCTCAATTTATACATGTAATATCTTACTTGGTGATCTAACATTATACCCAAAGCAATGCATTTTTTATCATATATATGCGCAAATCAATAGATAAATCGTACTAGAGCAGTTTCCTAGCATAATTGTATGAAAACATGATAAGCAAGGAAGAACGAAAAACATCAATGAAAAATACCTTAAATATACAGAATCAAATAATAGTTAACAATCTGGAATCATTATATGTTCCATTACCTAAATAACTAGTGTTCTTCCCATACATAGGAAGAGAGAAATACGTAATCACACAAGAAATTGTGAAATCTATGAATATCTTGCAGCTTAATCTGATGATAGGCTGGGTCCGTCGTCCTTCTTGTCCTTTGATAAGTTGGATGAGCACACATTAGGGCTCCTAAACCTGGAAGTGACAAAATTTATGAAATGCTCTTCTAAATATGTATTTATATGGTCCAATCTTAGGGCTTTTCCGCCATGGGAGAGGTAAAAAATGCATTATAGTAATCTAGTCCGCGACACTCTAGGTTGAGCTTAGGATCCAAAAAATATACTTCTTCACCTTTTGGAGTTTTACGACGGAGTAACCTGACCGCTAGGCCAGCTAGCTTGATGATGGAGTCTGATGTTACTCTTTAACCCATAAGTCACTCATTCGATGTTTGAATCCATCCTCATTTGAGCTCACCAGCTAGTCTTCTCGGACTCTAGATGCCATGACATGAAACTCATCAAAATATCCATTCTTAGGCTTCTATATGGTTGTCAAGTTGACCAAAAAAGTGTGTATATTATAGCCTCTTCTTGGTTACGATCTTGGTTCGAACCTACATTCCTCCTCTACTGTATCTAGGTCTATGATAAGTGCATTCAAAGGCATGTTTTGGACCCTCATTTCTTGATTCTTTGGCTTGGTTTAGCCGTTCCTTGGTCAATTTTATTCTAGGTTGTGCTTCTTTTGTCACATTTCAAGTCCTAGTGTCCATATATGGCATAGGAGTGAGTTCAGGTACATTTGGAGATGAGGAAAGGGACAAAGACAATTGATTGCCAAAACTCACGATAAGGGCGACTCAAGTCACAACCATGACCATGAACTTCAGCAGCTGAGTCTTTACCTGATGCATAAATCCAGAAGCATTTTAAATGTCACGTTCGATCATCCCATGTCACGGTCATGATCATTACATCGTGCAACATGATCGTGACCTGCACCCTTTCGATTAAAAGTCACTGGGTTATTTTGTCTCATGTCACGACCTAATGTACCATGCCATGGCCGTGAGCCCGTGACTTGACACTATGACTCGTGCATGACGAGTATAAAAGGAAGTTGCCAGGTTTTTTCAAGTGAGCTAAGTTTTAACATCATAAAATAAGCAAGAAGGACCCTATAGAGAGAAAGTTATGAAAAGAGCACCTTCGAGCGGATTTCCCTAGTTCATTGGCAACATTGGAGATCAAGATTCGTCCCTTAGGGTGAATATAGTCATTCCGAATTAGATTCTCACTGTCTACATTTTGATGACTTATTCCTACACTGTTTTCCTGCCCCTCTCTCTATGGATTAAACTTCTCTCTCACTTGAGTATGAGGAAACCTAGTCTTGTATGTTGTAATTTATGTTTGTTCGAACCCTTAATTTGTGGAACTCGAAGTTATTATCCAACTGATGTATTTTTCATGAGTTGTATGAATCGTTATCAAATTCCTATGATTCGTGCTTTAACCTAGGATAAAGAATATCAGAATAGGTTAAGAGAGCATCACCAATTGGAAGTGGTGAATTGATTACACGAGAGTCAGTTAATTCCATGCTTTGTACTGCATTTCGGTCATGTTGAGGGAATCTAGTTTGCATTCTCTTGGTATTCTGTTTTTGTGAGGATAGTGTCTTGTTGAGCAATCTATTTAAGAGGGCTTTGCCTAGTTTTATCTAATGACAAGGCTAATTCTAGATTCTCCACAGTATAAACATCGAGTGAAATGAGCTAGGGAGTAAACAACATCAACATGACCAAAGACTACGAGGAAACATACTCGAGTGAACTTTCTCATACAATTGAAACCCGAATCAACTTTCTTTTCTTTCTTAGAATTTAGTTAATATGAACTCACAATGTTCTATTAGACCTTTCTCATAAAATTGAAACCTGAATCAACTTTCTTTTCTTTCTTAGAATTTAGTTAATTTGAACTCACAACGGGTTAATTCCTTAAATATTGTTTTTTTTAATTTACCACGAATATAGTGTTTTGAAAAGTATTTACAAGAATATTGTGTTTTGATGGAGGGAAGTTGGCGACGGCGCCCGAGACTCACAAAATACAGTTTTTAAGGGTAAAGCTAGCGACGGCGCCCCAGTCTCAGGCTTTGGCGCTTTTTGAAATTTCAAAAATTTCAAAAAGTGCCAAAGCCTGAGACTGGGGCGCCGTCGCTATGCTTCTTTGTTTTTTTAATCCCCTTCCTCGCCCTCTCGCACCAGACTAGACCACATCCTCCATCCCGACCTCCTTCATCCTCCTCCATCCCGACCTCCTTCACCCTCCCAGCGCCGACGCCAAAAATAGAGCGGCGATGCCCAGATAAAGGAGGCAGCGCCTCAGACCCAGGCGGCGGCGCGAGGAACAAAGCGAAGGCGCCCCAGCAACAGCGGCGACGCGGAATGTCCGACGACGAACAGCACGCCCCCGGCGGCAGAGGAAGAGGCCGAGGGCGGCGTGGCGGCGAACGCTTTAGGAGTGAGTGTCGGATTCTCGCCGGTGGCGACTTTTTTTTTCCGGCGACATTTTTTTTTTATGTTCTAATATTTTTTTTCCCAGTTCCTAGGTTTATCGATCCTTGTTCGATGAGACCACCACCTACGACAATCGATACTGCTCCGATGGATCCGGAACTTCTTTGAGGGCATGGTCACCATCGGATTGACGCATTTTGGGCAAATGAAGTAAGTTTTTTTTAAACTATTTCTATAGTTTTATTAGCTGAATAATATGATATAATAGAATAGAATAGAATTAAATTAAATTACGATTGGAATTAAATTAAATTAGGAATAGAATGAGATTAAGTTACGAGTATATTATATTAGAATAAGTTTAGTTTAGATATATAAATATAAATATTAGGTGAATTGAAGGAATTGAATTAATATAGTTTTGTGCATTAATTATAGGCTGGTGATCGACCATTCCACATTCGTCATACTGGCAATTTAGTTCGATACAATCCACTGTACCTGCCGTATCTCGTCGATGCCGGCTTGTCTAGTGTTCTGCCACTAGCCCCTCTTACCGGTGATCCGGGTTTGATTACTGCGCTCGTAGAGCGTTGGCGACCCGAGACATCGACATTTCACATGCCGTTCGGTGAGGTGACGATCACCCTAGAGGACGTTGCGACACTCACCGGATTAGCGATCAACGGTGATGCCGTCGTAGTAGACATACCAGACGAGGACTGGTCGGGTAAGTGTCTTCAACTGTTAGGACAGGCTCCTACTGATCTTGGTGGCGGCGTCATCCGGATTTCTTGGCTCAGGGAGACTTTCGATGAGCTGCCGCTTTCTGCATCACCCCAGACGACAGAGCAGTTTGTCAGAGTGTATGCGCTGTCTCTGATGGGAGGTGTCTTGTTCTCCGATCGGTCTGGAGGTTCAGTTCACCTGCAGTACCTACTTTTGGTGGAGGATTGGCGCAGAGCGGGGAGGTTTGCTTGGGAGCAGCTGTGTTATCCTACTTGTACCGTGAGACGGGTAGATCGGCGCTGCAGATGACGGCATCTTCTTCACTGGGTGGTGACTTTGGTGGATGGTCCGCCTTGCTGATGATCTGGACGTGGGAGCGGTTTCCTCATACATCACCACTACATGCGGTGACGGGTGAGAAGATTACTCAGGACGCAGTGCCACGTGGCCTTCGGTGGCTTCCGGCCCACACCCGTCAGCATGGAGATCAGTTCTACTTGTACAAGCTGTGGTTTGACGAGTGCACGACATTCGTGGTTAGTATGTATCATTTCGTTTTATAGAATAGTTTTAATTGATTTTTTTATAGATTTAGGAGTAATTATGTGACCAATCCTTGTGTGCAGTGGCGTCCGTACTTTCATAGATGTCAGGACTACAGCGGTACTGTGATCCAGTCCCACACGTTTCGAGCAGTAGTTCCGCTGATCTACTTCTCATCGCAGATGTGGCATCATCACGATCGCGTGCTAGGACAGTTTGGGATGATTCAGGACCGGCCTCATCCTCCACATTCCGCGGCTGAGATTAGATTTTTTCTTCGTCAGGGACAGCATGGGCCTTCACGTGGACAGCAGTTCATACAGGCAGCCAGCGAGTCGATTGAGTTGTGGAACCGTCGACATGAGTTCGTAGCGCATTGGGCATATGAGCAGCAGCGACGAGAGGGTGCACCGGATGAGCATGTTCAGTCTCAAGTAGATGATATGTTCGGCACACAGGATTAGGATGATGGGGCGGAGAGAGATGAGCAGTTGCCTCCACGAGACAGGAGGCCAGCGAGGTGTGGTACTGGCGGCCATCTAGTGGCAGAGCACGGTGGTCGTTAGTGTATTTATGTACTTCCTTGAGACTATTATTATGTTCTTTGTGACTATGCATTATTATTATGTACTTCCTTGAGACTATTTATTGTTATGTACTTATTTTGGACTATTTTTAATCTCATGCGGACTAATTCATGTTAGTGCTATTGTCTAAATTGAGACTTTAAATATAAAACCAACAAACATCAACAACTAGTTCAGTTCATAAAAGTCCAAACAACAACTTCAAACAATAACAACTCCAAACAACAACTTCAAACAACAACAACTTCTGCGAGATAAATCGAAAGAAAAACAACAACTGCTACATTCGAACTAACTTCTCAGCCACGTCTATTCCCTCTACTTCCTCCTCTTATACCACCTCTCGCACTTCGTTGGCCACCACTCCCTCTTCGGTTGCTCCCACTCCCACTTGCTTGGCCACCACAGGTTGATGCATTATGTCCCGCTTGGTTACAGTTGCTACACACTTGCTGTGATGAACCCTCCCTTGGCCAATCCATCTCGTCGTGAATTCGTGTTGATCTTGGCCTCCCCGACTTTCTAATCATGTCCAGATTAGGATGGAGAGTAGGGTCATTATGCTTCTTCCAACCCTTAGGTTCACCAAGAGGTGCGAAACTTGTCCCATAACAAGCCATCACTGTTTCCAGCTTGTAGACATTGTTGACAAACCTATACGCATTAGCACCCACTCGGTTGCAAGCTGCAATGGCATGAGAGCAAGGCATTTTATTTCCTTGAAATTTACCACAGGTGCAAAATCCCGTCCGGTTGGGGTCGTCAAAGTGCACTGTGAGTGTGTTTGACCCCGTCATGTTGAAATTGTTGGGAGGAGTCTAAACTACATAGATGCCTTGACGTCGATCAAGAGCTGTCACAGAATGTCCAACTGCCTTTTGTGACCACGCCTTCATCAGCTCTTCGCACTTGGTGGAGTACTGTGAAGGACCACTTCTAATTTATGCTCCTGCCTCCAACCTGTACTTATCGAATTTCTCCACCAATCGCCAATAGGTATGTTGCACAAGAGAAGCTATAGGAAGTGCACGAATACCTTTGAAAATACCATTGACGCTTCCTACCATGTTGGATGTCAGGATAGACCAACGACGCCCACCATTGTAGTTATCGTGTGCTAAACTCCAACGAATCTGATGTTGATCCACCCAGTTATCACATGAAATATTTCTATCAGCGGCCACCTTCTTAAATTGCTCAACTTGACGATCAAACTTCTCCAACCGTTTTTCTCCGGCTAACAAAATAAAATAAACCACCACACGGGTTAGATAAATTCATGACAAAATTACATGAAAACAAGTAACAAAATTATATGAAGAAAGCTTACCGACTCGAAATAGTTGATTATACATAATTCTGCTTTTAGTCTTCCTTTGCAAATTGCTTGCATAGTGTCGCATGCACCACCTCCACTCCCAACCTCTTCCGATGTTATTCATGGCTTCATAGAGTCCTGCATGTCTATCTGAGATGATGCATACATCATTTCGATCAGTCAAACCCTGAACGTGACTTATGAACCATGGCCAACTATCAGTATTCTCACTCTCCACTATGGCAAATGCAATTGGAAAAATCTTCTTCCGTCCATCAAATGAGCTCGCCATGAGTAGCACTCCTTTATACTTCCCAGTAAGAAATGTTCCATCTACAACCATAACGCCTGGACAATTCTTGAATCCATCTATACAAGGTCCATAAGCCCAGAATACTCGCTGAAATATTGAATGACCTGGTTGAGTCGAAGGAACTCTTACCCAATGAATCACCGATGTTGGCATTTTTCTCTTGACCACCCGCAAGAATGTTTGCAAAAAATCATAGGATTCTTCCCAATTTCCATGCAACTTCTCCAATGCTCTTTGTTTCCCATACCAAGCCTTCTTGTAAGTAACTTGCATATTAAACTTATCTTTCAACTCGGCCTGAACAGTTAGAACACTCAGATTTGGTTGGGCATGTACCAAGTGTTTGACGGCCTCAGATATCACGTCGACATCAAGATGGCGATGATCCGTCGGTTGAGTCGTACTACTACAAGTATGCACCAACTCGACCTTTCTCACGCTCCAATCGCCTCCCATTTCTCGACATCCAAACCGCACCATCCAAGGACATTTGTCCTCCTTGTGCATCAAACATCTGATCTTCCAGATTGAAGGTGACGACTCCACCACGTTATACTGAAAGTTGCGTTGTAGTGCATAATGTTTCATCGCCACCTGTGCAGCTTGTTTCGAGTGAAATATTTGCCCCTTGTAGAATTCTCCATCAAAACCACCAACAGTAGACCCTGGAATTACGCCATATGAATCAGCATATGATAATTCCTCGTCCTCTTCATTACCATGCAAGTAAAAATATGGAGGATAATTAGGTTGTTCTCCTCCCTCCCCGTCGTCGTCCTCCTCCTCCTCATCATCATCGTCTTCCTCATCTCCGTCATCACCATCATCATAATCATGATCGGATGGCATGCTCCATGTGTCATCACCGTCATCATCATCTTCCTCTCCACCCCGATCCTCACTGAGCTCAGCATGTATCTCAGCACCCAAACAATAAGGATTTTGTGCCATAAAATTCCAAAGCACATTTAAGCTATCATCATCGACAATAGGCATTGCATTATGAAATAAAACACCATTATGCCATTCTGGAAGACAGTAGGTGAAACCTGTAATCACAACACTATCTTGTACTGTTTCGTCTCTAATCCGTATTCTCCGAATTAGATGATCACAAAGTTTCTGATAGTTCACCCTGGATGGAATAGTCATCTGGAAACTTAGACCACCAACAAAATGGACACCCAAATTGTCTTCTACTTTCTCTGATCGCCACCGAACAGCTAGTTCAAATCTTCTAAAACCACTACATAAAAAACAAACTCACTAATTACTAACTAGACAAAATCATTATGATGAATACATGAAAAAAAAAATACGACTCTTACCTGTTAATAGCCATCTTCCCAGCAACCAGACAGCAACACCAGAGCTTCTTTCAGAACTTCTTTCAGTTTTTTGGTGATGAAGAACCGAAGGAAAGGTGTAGTATATATGGTGATGGGTGGTGCTGGAGTGGAACAAAATGGCAGCGACAAAGCCCCAGTCTGGGGCGCCAACGCTATTACCTTCTTAAAAGCGACAAAGCCCCAGTCTGGGGCGGCGCCGCTGTGTTTTGTTTGTTAAAAAAGCATCCAGCGGCAGCGCCCGAGTCTAAGGCTTCGGAACTTTAAACATATCAAAAAATACAATATTCTTGTAAATACTTTTCAAAACACTATATTCGTGGTAAATTAAAAAAAACAATATTTAGAGAATTAACCCACTCACAACGCGCTTTCTAGATAATAGAATTTTGATTGATTAATAGTAGATCTAGTAACCCTGGGGTTGACAATTTAAAGCTTACTTCTTCCCGATCTTTGGCTTCACTTGGCCATTGATTGAGGGGCTAGTTTTAGTGAGTCAATTTTTTTGGCGTTGTTGCCTATAATGGTTCTAGATTATTAGGAAAAGCGACTGCCTATGACTTTTGCTTTTCTTTTCTAATTTTTTTTTATTTTCTCCCACTAGTGCGTTTTTTGGTTGTTGCTTAGTGTGTGGCAGGTAGTGCATGACCCGTAGCCAACCAGGTGACTTACTACCACGACAACATCAACCAGACCTTATGCGAACTTAAGTGATAGAGGGATTGCATGCAAGCTTTAGAGCAAGCATCAGACCAAAAGCCTCTCGAAGTACAAGTTGATGTTGACGCCATGAGAGACACACAACCGCATGGTGAACAGCCAGTTGGTGAGCCATATAAGACCATGGAGCCTACTTTACCCCTAAGGTCAAGGACATTATATATAGCATTCGGCACCCACAAAGTGTTGCCAATAACTTCGAGATCAAGACTAATATGATCTCGATGATCCAGAATGCCATTTAGTTCAAGGGGCTGCAGGAAAAACACATCCGCCTAAGCGGGCAAGCATGACAGTGGATGAACAACCAGCCTCCACTCTCCATCACTCCAGGACTAACCTTATGGATAAGTTCTTGGCTCTCTATTTCCCTTCTTTGAATACTGCTAAGCTTCATAAGCATATTACCCACTTTGCTCATGATGAGGATGAGACACTACGTGATGTGTGGGAGGGGTATATTGGTCTCTTCCTGAAGTGCCCATATCACGGATTTGATGATTATTTCAAGGTGTCAACCTTCTATAAATTGATATTTCAAGAGGACCTCCAACTTATTGATTCCTTTTATGTTGGAGTAATTGTTAGAACCCCGCTTCTAGGGATTCTAGGGACTGATCTTCGGCACCCCCGATTACTCGTAAAAAATAGGGATTTAGGGGTTGAGAGAAAGAATTAGGGATTTAGATGAGAAGAACATAATAGAATTGGGAATCGGCCGAAGCCTTGGATTAGGAGAGAATAGAAATTAGGAGTTGAGAGGGATTAGGGTTAAGAGAGATACTATGCTTAATACTTTTCTTGATTGATTATAACGTAAACCAGGGGTACATATTTATAGGGAAAATACGGGAAAATCCTAGTAATAATCCTAATCCGACCAAATCTCTGCTAACCATAATTATCATTATACTACTTAATATAATAATAGAAACTCCAATAGCGCGGGTTTCTGACAATCCACCTCTCTTGAAAACAACCTTGCCCTCAAGGTTGTAGTCGACTTTCGCCTTCTTGACCTTCCGCTTTCTTCCTTTCCAATTGCGCTCAATCCCGCGAACGAATCTTTCTCCAACAACTTCCACTTTCCACGACTCTTCTCCCGTCACATGGCACCTACGTCCCATCCCATAGCCGAACAATTCTTCCTCTTCTTTTTTGAATTCCATGAAATAAGAATCGAAGAATTGTTCTTCCTTGTGCTCGAGCAGTTGGTCTTTAAATATATGCTCCATAAATTCATCCATGGACTTGGTAGTGAAAACAGCCCATAACTTTTCACCATCTTCTCTTCCTTCATTTAGGACTAGGCCCCACATCTGCTTGAAAGAAAAAGTTGGGACCATGACAAACTCTTTTGCACTCTTCCACCTCCTAATTTTGTTTGGGCGGGTCCCCTCTGAAGGTTGTTCTGGATCTTGACCGAGATGCTATTCAGATCATAGAATGGGATCTGACTATTGCCTAGGAACAAGAGGAATGTTATTGGTGGCAACGATCACATGTTCAGTGGCTCCGTCTAGGGGATCGCAATTCTGCTTATTTTCACCGGGTAAGTCAGACTTGATGATCACAAAATTTTGTCGCATCACTACGAGATTCGACTCGTCAAATCCATGAGGATGAAGTGGATAAAGGGGTGGAGGCAGTTCACCACTACTCTAAACTCTTTTCATCCCAAATAGCGGCCTCCGATGTTGATCAAGGTGTGGATGGTCTCCCCAGCAGAAGCCTTAAACAATCAAAACCGAAAGCAGTGACAGAGAGCCTACAACTCTCAATCCCCCATACCCTTTTCCACTACTTTTCAAAACCAAAATGGCATATCCATTATTATACAATCAAAATATTAAAGACTAACATTCCAATTTGAAAATATACCTTCATTCGACGAAGCAAAATGAAATCTGGGATCATTACTAGAACATAAGGTTCGTGAGGAAAAGCAAAAACTCTAAACCTTAATATGAAGTGAATAATTATTCAATATTCATTCATCAATCATTCAATCTTAATCCCAAGGAGCCTCGAAAAAACTCAACCCACTAAAGTCCAAACGAGAGAGGGCAAGACGAGTGAGTGTGAGATGGCAGCGAGGACGGTGGTGGCCACCAACGACGACTATGGAGAGGACGACAATGGAGGCCAGAACTATGGGGCTGGTGCGATGTTGGTGACGACGACTGCAGTTGGCTGAAGAAGAGGGAGAGCTTCGACGGCTGCTGGAGAGAAGGGAGAGTTGCGCCTGCTAGTCTCTACCAGATCGGAAAAATGAAAGGGGATTAGGGTTTTGGGCCATCCCATAAATAAATTTTCTTATCTTCTCCTATTCTGGGCGTCGCCCAACATTGGGGAATCGCGCCTCCGAGCACCTAATCGCCGACTAGGCATTTTCCCAAGGCTAGTCTCCACAATTTCTCCTTGCCCAACAACTAATCAGGCTTAGGCGGGCGCCTAGTCGGGCCTTCTTGAACACTGATGAATATGAAACTTTGGGTATTCTAAAAGTTGCATACCATATTATTCATGTCAAGTTGAAGTTCAAGTAAGTCTATGGCAAGACAACGGTGACTAATTGCGACAACTTGTGTAAATGTGAGCTCACCAATGAAGTGGTGCCGATTAATGGTACTGCGAAATAGAAGCAAGTGTAGGTTGTTACTATGTAACTAAGAACATTTACCATGGTGACTAAGAGATTTTGTTATTTAATTCAACTAACTGGTGTAAAAGAGAATGAATTGAAGGGCAATGCAAGTCAAGAAAGGTTTTGGTTGCATGAGAGGTAGTGAGCACATACTCGCCTACCAAGCAACAAAACCAATGATAATTCCTCACAAGTGAGTTGCTGATGAAATTCATTATACAACTACCAAAGAATTGTGAAACATGGAACCACAAAAAGACACATCATTCCAAATAAATTCATAAAAATAGCAGTACATTCCCCGAGAGATGTGTAGCAGACACTCATAAAAATAGCAGTACCATATTACTCACTAGATTAGGGCTCGACCTCTTGGCCGGGAGAGTTTGATTTTCATGTGTATGTGTAGTAAACATTGAGGATTGAAGTAACAATTTAATTTGGTAAGTTCTCCATGAATAATATAGGAAAATATTTAATGTATTTGACTAATGAAGTTTAAAAAATGACAAACAGCGCCCAACTACACTAATGTAAATTCATATTTCAAACAAAGTCCTATCTATATAAAAATGTCTAAGAAGAACAATGATAAGAGTTGTTTTACATCACACATACATAATCAATCTTCAATATACGATAAATTTTCTTGTCTTTTCCATTGACTTTCGTGTATTCAATGATATAATGAAACAAACCATATGTTTAGATTGTACTTAAAAAGAAACAAACTAACTCACGCAGCCATGGTTCTGTTGACTTTAGTGTATTCAATGATATAATGAAACAAAGCATGCAGATCTCTAGCTGCAAGTTCAACTAATAGAGCAACACATAAAAAGCTAAATCAAAGCGAAAAAGAAGGCAAAAACTAAAAGTAGCATACCTAACATTTTGGGGGAAATTCACAACAATAAAAGTCATTGTATGAACACTCGATAATGATTTGAACACTTGTGATATATGAGTAGTGAAAGTTAATAAAAGTCATTGTAGCTCTTACTCAAGTTAAAAATACTTTGATTTAATGGTAAGTAAACAATTATATGTAGTGCTTAAGAGAGAAGATGAGACCTTACATTGTTTATTAATATGCATCTTAGTTTCATAAATTTTACATCATTAAAAATTTATGTGCTGAATAGAAACCCATCCAAGTTTGGAGCCATTGTAAAATGTAAGTTATGAGGCAAATGAAAAGTCTCAAGCAAGGTTGTCAACCCGCGGGTCCCAACCGCCAACACACCACACACCCTACAAGCGTCGAGAAAATACGAGTTATAGTACTGACTATTGAGTACGCCTTTCATCACCCATATATAAAGAGGGCGAAATCCCAAAATACATATGTTTTTTTAAAAAATTCCAAAAATACACACGTTATAAAAAAAATTCCCAATATACACATGTTTGGGCATCACCGCTGTTGTCAGCTGCATTGAATGCATTCATCGCTGTTGTCAACTGCAATGAATGCATTCACCGCGGTAGACCAAAGCGGTGAATGCATCACCGCGGTTGACGGATGCGGTGAATGCCTGACGTAACACTGAAACTTCAAACAAACGTAATTTTGCGCTCGGTTACCGATTGTAGCGAATATTTTTTATTCCATATAACTTTTCAAGATTGAATCTGCAACAAAAGTTAATCTAAAAAAAATGTAGTTTGTTACCCCGAACGAGCAATTTCTCGATTTTGCTATACTTTGGAAGGTCATAACTTTTAGCTCCTTAATCCGAACATCGTAAAGTTTTTTTTTTATTGCACATAACTTTTTAAGAACTACAACTTTAGTAGGAAATAATTTTTTAAAAAAGAATTTTTTTTGGGTATACGTGATTTTGGAAATAACTTTGCCTTTACTTTTCACAAATCCACATACTTTCCAAAATTATGGTTATAATAAAAGTTGTAGTCCTTCAAAAGTTATGCGAAATCAAAAAAAGTTTCATGACACTCGGATTGTGGAGCACAAAGTTATGGTCTTCCAAAATTTGTCTAAATCGAAAAATTGCTCGTTCGGTGTAGCAAAGGAATTTTTTTTGGGATGAAGGCTTATTGCAGATTGAAAGATCTTGAAAAGTTATGTGGAATCAAAAAAGCAGTTCGCTACAATTAGATAACCGAGCTCAAAATTATAGGGCTGGGAATCTAGACCAAACCGTATGGGAAACCGTGGTCTAGACCGTATCGTATGGTTTGGTCTGGACCGTGAGACCAGAACTATGGTCTGGTCTGGTTTGTGGTCTCCTCCTTTAGTGCGTGGTCTGAAGTGGTCTGGACCGCGGTCTACCGCAGTAAACCGTAATAGACCGCGACACATTACCTACTAACTCGGATAAAAATAACACTAAATTGAACTTGCATTTGTGTATTTGAAGAACAAAGTTAGTTTATTCTTCATTTAGTTGAGAGCCAACAAAATTTGTTCACCTTGATGAGATAAGAAAAATTATTGAGAGATATGTGACCATCTTAGTGGTTCAAAATTACCGCGACGTCATCACAAAGGTTATCAACCGGGAGAACCTTCGGATCACTCGAGAGAGGAAATAAGCGCTAGCACAAAGAGGAATAGGGAAACCAGCCTGTTTGATGTGTGTGTATGTTTGAAAATTAAAAAAACCCACTTATATCCTCATATTTCTTCTCATTTAATTACAATCACAATTTTTTTGTTTCAATAGCATATTGGTCACTAGAATTTTTATTTTTATAGATACCAGCAAAGGGTTGGAGGGCGAACACGTGTTAATTTTTTTTTTAACATGGTCTGTCTGGTCCAGCCCATACCGAACCGCACCGCACAGGTGTGGTCTGGTCTGGACCGTATAGTATATGGTCTGGTCCATGGTCTGTATTCCAACCTCTTGGTCTGGACCACAAACCGTATCTATGGTCTGGACCAGACCGCACTGTTTCCCACCCCTACAAAATTACGTTTGTTTGAAGTTTCAGCGTTACGTCAGACATTCACCGCGGCCGTCAACCGCGGTGATGCATTCATCGCTTTGGTCTGCCCCGGTGAATGCATTCACTACGGTTGACAACAGCGGTGATGCCCAAACATGTGTATTTTGAAAAAAAAATTATAATGTGTATTTTAGTATTTTCCTAGATAAAGACCAGCAAACCATTCATTCACCGCGGTTGACAACAGTGGTGATGCCCAAACATGTGTATTTTGAAAAAAAAACATGTGTATTTTGAAAAAAAAATTATTGCGGTTGACAACAGCGGTGATGCCCAAACATGTGTATTTTGAAAAAAACATGTGTATTTTGAAAAAAAATTATAATGTGTATTTTAGTATTTTCCTAGATAAAGACCAACAAACCATTCATTCACCGCTGTTGTCAACAGCGGTGATGCCCAAACATGTGTATTTTGAAGAAAAAAAACATGTGTATTTTGAAAAAAAATTATAATGTGTATTTTAGTATTTCAACAGTATAATTTATAGCTGAAAAGTAAAACTGCAACCCCCATTCAAAATTTCCTGCCCATAGAGTGATTTTAGGAAGCTGATGTGGCAGAGTGTTAAGCGGGAAAAAAGAGTTCCGCCTGATTTCAGAACCAAAAAACTCTCCACTACCCACTTTTTTCTCCTTCCAGGTCCACGTTCTCATTTAATTTGTATAAAAAACTCTCCACTACCCACTTTTTTTCTCCTTCCAGGCCCACGTTCTCATTTAATTTGTATTAATTTGTATTTTTTATTTCCGATTTCCCTTCCTTCCACTCTTTCACCTCATTCGAATAAGTTTCTTGGCCTTCAGAAAACCAAACCTTGACTCAATCATCTGGTTCTTTTATGTGCTTGCATCTACCTTTGATTTCCGTTCTCTAAGCGTTAGATCGGTATTGGTTTTGCCGTAAGTTATTCTTCCTCTTTCAGATTTCTGTTTGTTGTTGTCGCTGCTTTTAAGTTTTACCAGGGATTCGGTTGCAAAGATTCATCTCCCTTACCTTTGGTTCATTCCGTTTTCTTTATTCTCTCTTACCTTCCTCGCTTCATTCTGTTGATTGGATTCTCTAGAGATCAAAAGGGGATTTTTGATTTTTCCCTTTCTCTTGAAAGTAACAAAGCTGCTTACTTTAAATTCCACTTCGCTTAGACTGTCTTCCAGAGAGCAGCCGACTGCCGATTTTGAGCTGAGTTTTTCCGGGCCGCAGAGAAAGAAGAAGAAAGAAAGAGACGTTCGGCGGCGGCAGCCAGGTACTTCGTCTGGGTCGTTTTCCGGGTCAGTAAACCGAAGGGCCGGCTATAAACTACCGCTGGCCTGGCGGGGGAAAAGGAAAGCGTAAACCATAAGGCCTCGGGGATCCATTTCTCTCGCCAGCCCATACTTCAGAGGCCCACCCTACTTGAGTCCAGAACCAGCCCATCGCCGACGAAATTTGGCGCGCCGTCCCCCACCCGCCATCACGTATGAGACATAATCAATTTACTTTCTGATGTTAACTCTGTTGCAGGTAAATGTCGAAATCCAACTTGATCAGTAAGGTTTTCTCTCATATGTTTCTAGGTTAATTAATCTAATGGGACTAGCTATGATCTGATAATGTACTTTCAGCTCTAATCACTAAAGAAGTATAAAGTAGGCGGTATTGATAAGCATGCTCCACTGGTTAGTGTATTGGTTCTACCAGGCTTTTTTCCCGTTATTACATAAGATCATTGGACAGTTTTATCTCACTCCATTAGTTTGTTTTATTGTTCTTCAACTTCATTTGCATTGTATTTGTATTGTGACATTAGAGTTGGAATCCATTTGTGCTAAAAGTACAAAGCGTAAACTGCATAATTGAAAGAAGGGATAAGCTTGGTATAGTTAGAAGAACTAGAATTGGTAAGCACTTATAATGCTTTTCTTATTGCCAGCTTGCTTCTTTTTCAAACTTCTCTTTGGATATGGTTTTTATGGATGCCTTTGAATTATATTTGTGTTGGCCATTACATTGTTGTTCTTCTCGCTCTTCCTTTGCATCCCCAAGCTTGGAAGCCATTCTGTTATATGTGTTTTGTTCATCAATTTAAATTATGCCTTATATAGTTATATTTTTCTTCGACTGTTATGTTTGTGTGGTGTATTGTATGTGTCATTAACTCGCACAAACTTATGATTGGTGAGGAGTTCAACTTCTGTTGTAACAATTAATTAATTTATATGAATGGCAGCTGCAAAATTTACTGGAACGGGTGCATCATTTACCACGACCTCTATTTCAGATTGCATCAGGTTATTGGAGAATTTAATATGGATAGTGCAAATGTCATCCCATCTGCCCAACCATAGATTTATCGATCGTCTGTACCATGTGAGTGTCATGGTTTAGCACGCAACTGCTTCAATGCAAACTGACATTAATATTTTCCCTTGAATCTCATTTGTTTAGGGAAACGTCGAGCAGTGTTTATTCATCCTGAAGATCAGTACCAACGCTGTGTTTTATCTGCTGAAGAGGAAGAAGCATTTGAGAGAGGTGTGTTATCTGTGTTTTAATTTTTCTAATTAGTTCATCTATTCAATGAGTAATACATGGTTTTATATTTAAATTCTGCAGAAGAAGCTGCCTTACAATTCCAACTCTCTCAACTTCGGCGAATACTATCCCAAGTCGCCCGTAAGAGAAGACATCATATTTTGAAACAGAAAGTTCATAGGAGGGGCTTGCCTTTTGAACACCAAGGTTGTTGTTTGCTAAATTTTGTAGCAAGTCTTACAAATTAGGCTATTCTAGATTGTTGAATCTTTATTTATTTCTTTAATATCGTATGTGTTTTGGTGTTGTTCATAGTTTTGGAGCCGGAGTTTAGATTTCTATTACAAAAGCAAAGTCGATTACTTCGACGTATTCATCTGCATAGAAAGAGACGTGGCCGAAGTTTCTTTCCTACAGAAGTCAATCAAAGTATGTGGATTCTAATGGCCACTATTATACATGAAATGGTTCATCTCTATTTTGGTTTAGTTTTTGTACATTGGATATATGTTTTTGTGTTCTGGTCAACATATTTTGTTTCCTATTTTGGTTTTAGAACATATAATGTACCCATTTATGCCATGCATATAATTTAGTGATGTACGCTTCATGTCACCTTATGCAAATAGTGGATTGTTTTTAGATGTTGATGTGTCAACGGCAAATTTGTGTGTTATGAACAAACTTTGGTGTTTCCTGAAATTTGACTTATTCTTACTTAAAATGAGCGGTATACCAATCTATCTTGCCTTGAGAACATTTATTTTAATAATTGTGTTTACTGTAGCGCGCCTAAATCGGCTTCACAGTTTCTCAATCTCATTCAATTTATGAATTACTGTGACAAAAATTTATTAATATTACTTATCTATTTCACTAGGTCTTCCGTTGGTTGAATTTTTTGATATTGGTCCACCTTCATGTACGTGTCAACATTGTGGAGCAGTTATGTGGCGGTTCGAGAGTACTTTATCTACACAGAATGATGTGTTGCTTGCATTTCCTTTATGTTGCAAACATGGTAAAGTGAAATTGCCTCCCCGCAGAGATGTGCCCGAATTTCTTAAAACTCTACTTGAAGGGGATACACCATTAGCGCGTCACTTCCGTACTAACATCAGAGCCTATAATGGGGTTTTTTGCTTTATTTCTCTCGGAGGTAAAGTCAATCACTCTATTAATGATGGTCGTGGAGTTTATGTATATTCAATCGGTGGTCAGATTTATCATCGAATAGGATGTTTGGTTCCTGGTGATGGGGATAGTCCGAAATTTGCACAGCTTTACATTCATGATTCAGATAACGAGGTGCAGAATTGTATGGACTTTTACTCCACTGATCCTGCCAAGAATCTGTTGCGCCAGTGTATTGTTGAAGGCCTCCAGCATATGTTTGATGACAATAATATCCTGGTACGTACATTTCGTTCTGCGCGAGATAGGATACAAAACTCTGGTGTCCAGGAGCTTCAACTGAAACTATTGGCTAAGCGTGAAATTAATAGTAGAGAATATGATTTTCCCTCTGCGAATGAGATTGCAGCATTGATTGTAGATGAAACAGGAGAGCAATCATTTTCTCCAGATATAATTGTTCAACAGAAGGGTTCAGAAATGGAAAGGATTAGCGTATACCATCCAAGTCTGATGGCATTACAATATCGAATTTTATTCCCATATGGCGAGGATGTGTGGCATCCCTGCATTAGCTATAGTCATAGTAGCTCTAATATCAGTGTTGGAGATAAAATGATAACCCAGTGTGATTTCTATGCATATCGTCTTCAAACCCGTCTCCAGGAGTCGAATTCTCTGTTATTATCTGGTAAATTGTTTCAACAATATATGGTGAATGCATTTGCGTTAATTGAGGCTGAACGCTTAGACTGGATGCGTACCCATCAGTCGAAGCTAAGAGGATACTACTACAAGGATTTGTTGAATTCTTATTTGCGAGGGGATAGTGATATCAAGCTTTCTGGGAAGCCAGTTATTTTAGCTGCCTCACACACTGGTAGTCCAAGATACAAGTATGAGAATTTTCAGGATGCGATGGCTATTTGCAAGTGGATTGGTTATCCTGATTTGTTTATAACATTCACTTGCAATTCTAACTGGCCAGAGATACAGTTAATGGTTGATTTGATTAGAAGGTACAGTGGCAAAGATCCCGACCAGGCTGACATCACCGCCAGAGTTTTCAAAATCAAGCTTGATGAGTTTATGTTAGAGATTTGCGAGAAACAAATATTTGGGAAAATCAATGCATGTATGTGTGCTTATTCATTCGTTATTTATCTATTAATGTTCATCCATTACTCTCTTACCTCATTGAACTAATATTCCTTTTCCACTATTTTCATCTTGCTGTACAGATGTCAAAGCAATTGAATGTCAAAAGCGGGGTCTCCCTCATGCACACATATTGCTTTTTTTGGCCTCGGAGAATAAATTCCATGGTCCTGCGGCTATTGATTCCATAATATGTGCTGAAATTTCGGATCCTGATCTTGATCCTGAACTGTATGCAGTTGTCACAAGTTCAATGATGCATGGCCCGTGTGGTACAGTACGTCCTAATAATGTGTGCATGAAGAATGGGAAATGTAGTAAGCATTACCCCAAGGAATACTCTTCTCAAACAACTATTGATGAAACTGGGTTTGCTAAATATCGTCGGCGGAACAATGGTAGAGTTTTCAACTGTGGCGGCGTTGATCTGGATAATCGATGGGTTGTACCCTACAATCAATATTTGTTACTACGATTTGGAGCGCATATCAATATTGAATATTGTAACAAGACAAGGTATGGCTGAAGTAAATCGTATTTATCTATATGACGTTGTTGTTTCCTTTATTATATTACCAAACTCAGATTCTTAATGACATGCTATATGTATATTTATATGCTACACTCATTATTAACTTTATGCATGCATATGAATTATGATTTAATTTCCAAAGATGAATAAAAACCAAACCAATATTTGTGCGATTTCTCTTTTTTTTAGTTATTTTATAAACCCAGTGTTATCTTATTGGTGTGACTTCTTGCCGCAACTCTGTAATTTTTGTAATATTTTTTTGTGTGTTTTCCTTCATTTTTTTTTTGCCCCTTGGATAAGCTATTGTGATCCATTTGTTGCCTTTTGTTCTCTGTACTTTGATTTCTTATTAAATACAAGTCACATTTAAGAAAAAATGTAATACAACTTTTTCCTACTTCCCTATCTAACATCTACAACTTGGTTTTATTTGATGTTTCTATAGGGCTGTGAAATATTTGTTTAAGTACATCAACAAACCCGAGGATCGTGCAATGGTCATTGTAGCTGCACAACAAACAGCTTCGGCTATGGATGGTCGGAATCGTGGAACTACGGTTGTGCAAATCGATGAGATAAAGGCATTCATGGATGCCCGTTACATCACATCGGGAGAAGCATGTTGGAGAATTTTTAGGTTTGATATATACACTCACTCTCCAACAGTACTGCGTATGTCCTGTCATTTGCCTGGTGAGAATACAGTGTATTCAAATGTTGATTCTAACGTGGAGGAAGCGGTTGAGTCTAGCAGTTCCCAAACCTCAATGTTGTTAGCATGGATGGATCTCAATCTTCAGTCAATGGATGCACGGAAATATACCTTTGCGGAGATGCCACAATATTATGTATGGAATAAAAAATACAAGAAGTGGCAGCAGCGCAAAAAAGGTACCTGCATTGCTAGATTATATTACTGCTACCCATCCGCAAAGGAGCGATACTATTTGCGAATGCTATTGCATGTTGTTAGGGGTTGTTGTTCTTATGATGATATTAGAACAGTGAATGGGGTGGTATATGAAACATTCCAAAAAGCATGTTATGCTTGGGGACTGTTATCAGGAGATTCTGAATGGAATGATTGTGTCCAAGAAGCTTCGCACTGGGCTTCTGGTTATATACTTAGAAAACTTTTTGTCACAATTCTTATTCATTGTCAGGTGGCTGATGTGACTTCTTTTTGGTTAAAGAATTGGGAATTACTAAGTGAAGGCATTTTGCATTCACGACGTAGAGAGCTGAATTTACCCCAGTTGAATTTGTCGGAGGATGAAATTAAGGAGTTGTGCCTTATTCATATTGACAAATTGATGGAGAGATTTTCGAAGTCATTAGCAGATTTCCCTGGGTCGCATGTTCCCGATCAGTGTTTGCGTTCACATACGGTAAACAGGCTGATAGATATGGAGATGAATTATGGACCCGATGACTTAGACTGTTCTAAGGATCGACATAGTAGACCGTTGAATGGAGAACAACAAATCGCTTACGATATGGTATTACATTCTGTTTATACCAATGAGGGTAAATGCTTTTTTGTGGATGGATTTGGGGGTACTGGTAAGACATTTCTGTGGCGAGCAATTTGTGAGCAATTAAGATTTGAGAAGAGGATAGTATTATGTGTTGCTTCATCTGGTATTGCTGCACTGCTCATGGTCGGTGGAAGAACTGCACACTCAAGATTTCACATTCCCCTGGATTGTGATACAAAATCAACTTGTAATATTGAGCAAGGTTCTGAGGTAGCTGAATTGATTCTCAATGCTTCACTTATTATCTGGGATGAGGCACCGATGGCTCATAAACACAACATAGAGGCCCTAGATAGGACATTGAGGGATATTTTCCGAGTTAAGCATGTTGATTCTGAGTTGAAGCCTTTTGGAGGTATGACTATTGTGTTTGGAGGTGATTTCCGACAGACGTTACCTATCATCACGAAGGGTACACGGACTGAAATTGTTAATTCTTCCATAAAGAGATCTTATTTGTGGCGGTCTATGACAGTATTGAAGCTAACCGAGAACATGCGATTAAAATTGCCTCATTCTGAAGCATCGGCCAGGTTAGCAATCTCAAATTTTAGCAAATGGCTTTTGGAAATTGGTGATGGTACAAATAGTAATATTTTTGGAGAATCAATTATCCCGATACCTCTACACATTTGTGTTCCCCGTCGCAGTGATCCAATTCCTGATATTGTTGCTGAAATATATGGTCAGTTACTCTCCACTGAAAATATGTCAACCTATTTGGTTGAGCGAGCTATCTTAGCCCCTCATAATGACACTGTTGCGGCCATTAACAATTATGTATTGGGTCTATTTCCTGGTGAAGAAGTTTCTTATTTTAGTTCGGATTCCCTAGAGATTGATGCCAAGAATCAGCATGTTGAAGAAGGGGACTACACAGTTGAATTCTTGAACTCTTTAAAGATTGGGAATTTTCCGGAACATGAGTTGAAATTGAAGTTGGGGTGCCCTGTTATTCTGCTTCGAAATCTGGATCAGAGTACTGGGCTTTGCAATGGAACTCGGATGATCGTTAAGAGATTAGGTAAGTGGTTTATTGAGGTCCAAATTTTGACCGGGACACATGTTGGTGATACAGTTTTCTTACCACGCCTAAGTCTATCGGTCCACTACTAGAGCTTAAATTTCACTCTGGTTCGAAGGCAATATCCAATTGCACTGTCATATGCAATGGCAATTAACAAGAGTCAAGGTCAAACATTAAATCACGTTGGCATCTGCTTGCAAAGACAAGTATTTTCTCATGGACAGTTGTATGTTGCTATGTCTCGAGTTACGTCGGAAAGGGGACTCAAGATTCTTAGCTGTGACTCTCAAGGTAAACCGGTGAAGACTATGCAGAACATTGTGTTCACTGAGATTTTTGAGTAGTGGTTTATTGATGTATTATGTTTTATTCGATTTGAGGACTAAGACTGTCAAATTTATCGGGTCGTTACAATTTGAATCTTGAGTTCTCAATTTGTCCAAATTATTTTCCTGTTTTTAACAGCCAATTATATGAAATGTGATTTATGCACACTACTTTATATTTAATTGTACCTCAATTTACTCTACCGAAGGGTATGTGAGTGTGACCGTTATATTGCAATACGAAGAAGAACTTCCATAGTCGCAACTAAACTAAATTAACACCACAACCCAGCCCACAAAACAACCCAAGCATTGTTCAGTTAAATAAAATATAGTTAGAGAGGGAATGCCCAGCCGGATTTGTTGAAACTAAATGGCCAACCTATTCCCATAAAAAAAAGGCCAACCTACACTACCTTGGGCGGATCCTTCTCCACTCCCCCACTCCCCCACCTCCTCTACTGCCCAGTATCCGATTTTTTTGGATCTTCTATGAGGTGAAGGCTGCCGCATTCCAAGCCATTATTTCTTTATTAAATACATTCATTATGATTTTCATTTCATGTTAATTAGTGGTGGTGTGGGCCAGGCCGGGTTGGCGCATCAAATAATAATTAGCAACTTTGAGAGGCAATTTTGGACAAGAATTGTTGACACAGTCGCAATTAGCAATGTTGTTAAAATGGAACCGGACATCGATCCGGATTAGTAAAGGGTTCAAGGTTTATCAATAACCGGTGGTTAATCGATATTAGAAACCGATCATAAACCGGTGTTGACTTACTTGGTAGACTTAACAATTATTTTTTTTTTTACAATTATTGTTTCACTTATTAGAGATAAAAGAATAAAGTGAGAATTATTAAAACTGAAAAAGCATAATTTGGGCGGCTGCTAGGTCTTTTTTGGGAAAAGTGAACTGATTTTTCTTCTCTTTATATTTTATTCTGTACTTACCTTCTTTTGTTTTTGAATTTTTAATTGCAACAAAATAAAAGAAAGGCGCATGTTTGATTTTAAGAAGGTGGGTCGTTCCCCTCAAAAAAAAAAAAAAAAAGGTGGGTCGTGAGTTCCGTGACACACCCGCCTCTTGAACTCTAAATGGCCAACCTTCTCCACTCCCCCACGAGGCCACAAATCCTTCTCCACTCCCCCACTATCCCACTTTCCACACACACACACGTACTCCACTGCATGCGGCCAAGTAAATCACGTGTGTAGAATCACTTTCTCTCCTTTATATAATGGAGATACCACTTTCTCTCATGTTACAATTTCCGTTTACTACTTCCCATACAAAACACTTCGGTTCCATTGACCGTGCGAATTGCATTCAATATGGCGGGCCTGCCTCAATTCAATCAGTAAGTACTGCTCATGCATCCAACAAATACTACATCATGTAATTTCGATTCTTTTTCACTACTTAATGCCAAAACTTACAGTCCAATATATAGGCTTCCCCATGGTTTTATTGCTAATCTGCAATATGATGATGCTCTTGAAATTTGTGAGCGTGCCGACACCATCGATCTCATTATGTTGCAAGTGGATGTCGAAAATCAGGTAACTAAACAAATAAATTTCTTTTTAATCGTACTCCTTTTGTGGCATGCTGCATTTTATCGATTTGCTTTGACAATATTCGTTTCTGTGTTTACATCAGGGCACCTCTTTTTTGTTATCCGGACGTGTAACGAATTTGACGACGTCCTGGTCCCCTGCATCCAGAATCCATTTCGTCCACCTCACAATTGAGGACGAATTCATTGGTGTTGACATCGTCTTCCCGTCATCACAGTTACGAACGATTGTTGAATCTGTATTCAGTCATGCAGATATTGTCAATGCTGCCTATATGGCCCTTCTAAACATGCTTGGAGAACAGACATTTGAAGTCATGGTCACAGTCGGTCCCTGGAACGATGCATTTGGTTATTGTGAACTTGTGTTGGCGAAATTATTTTTGCCTTTGTTGAATTGAGTACCATGTCATGAACAATGAGACAATGTATTGAGTTTTCTTATTTTGGACTTGCATGTTATTTGTTGTAATACTCAACTATATTAGATTTGTGATTAGTAAAATTTCATGTAAGTATTTTTATTGTGATTAGCTAATCTTCAAATGTATTTCTAACTTATTATGAATGTTCATTCATATTACATGTTCGTCTTCAACGAATTGCAAAATTGCAACAATCTTATGATAATATAAAACAAGACTCATTTCTCGACACTATCATTATAGATATTGTAACTCCATTTCCTTAAACAAATGCGGCCAACGGGCCGGGCTATAGGCTAGTTCCTAAATAAAGACGAACAAACCATTACGGAAACGGAGAAGTATCCAAATCAGTAACTTCCAGGATAAAAATCATGGCTTACACCTTTTGGTCACGGTTAAATATACATATGCCCAACTGTCAAGAGTCAAGTCAATTGAAAGAACCCAGGAAAGAATCGCTTTAAGCCGGTCTACCCGTCTCAACCTACAACGGAACATGGCTCAATCATATTAGATCGCTAGAACCAAAGCATCTACCATGACGGTAGAATAGAAAGGTTCCCGAGTCCGTCAGTCCGAAGTGCACAAGCCTTTTTGCTCGTCAGGACCTTCAACCGTCTCCCTACACAGTCAGAGGAGTGCAACAGTTCCAGTTCACAGCAAGTCGATCTCTCTTTAGGCTGTGTGATTGGATCAACTATCAAGTGCGCCAAGTGCCTTCATGTCTTCCAAAAAGGCCGAGTACGAGTCATCAACGCTCTTGCCTTTAGGCCCAACAGCTGCTGATGACGAAGGTGGTTCAGGCTTAAATACAGCAGAAACCACAGGCCTCGTCGACATTGTAACAGCTGAGGGCATCGCCTTTGGCTTCGGTTTTGCGCCTGCAGCTGTTTCTCTCCTGACTCTCACCGATGCAGGAACCTGAATGCAAACAAAAACAAGTGAGTTTAAATGTGCCAGGAAGATTCTAATTAACGCAGACATTAGCTCTTGAGGGATTGGATCGGAACTAACCATGGCTGTAAGTTCCGGGGTGTGCTGTGCCAGCGGCCTTTTCACAACAGTAGATGCAGCAGATTTGACATAAGATGGTTTTTGGGGAGCAACAAACCTACTACCTATGTCGTGTTCTACCATCATACCAGGAGGAGGGCCTGGAGGCAGTGGTGGCCTCATCATTGGGGGAGGTCCAGGTGGAGGACCATACGGTGGTCTTGGAATCATTGGGACCATCCCTACTGGAGGGCCAGAAAGCCCAGGAACTGCTAGATGTGGCCGCATACCTGGTGGAGGGGGAGGCGGAGGTGGTGGGAATCTTCCCATTGAAGGTGGTAGTAAATCAGGCTGCATGCTTTGGATCATGGGTGGTGGTCCAGGCAGTAGGGGCTGTTGCCTAGGTGGAGGCGGAGGAGGAACCATTTTTGTGCCATCCATGGCTGATGGCGGAATACCGGGATCAGATTCAGATGAATTATCGACTTCAAACTGATTGCTGGTCAACTTCATAGGCATTCCAGGTGGAGGTGGAGGTGGAGGCTGGAGAATGGGCACCTGAATCAAGACAGAAGAGAACAATATTACAATGTCTTCACTATTTCAAGTAAACCAATTAAAACACTCTATAAGAACCTAAAGCACAAGAGGTCCAGAATACACGGCATATCAAAGTTCACGGATTAGTACCAAGGACCAGCAGTTACTTAAAGAAAACATTGACAGATGGAAATGATAATCCTGAAGCATGGAACAATATGTTCTCCAGTTCCAGCAATCTTCCTGCCAATTTAACTCCAGATCTCAAGGATATTCCATTTTGCTGAGCTCGGTCTTCAACCAGTTTGCACTTGTATGGCCTCCTCAGATTGATCAAATAATCAACTCCTATATCAAACATACCATTTAACTTCTAAAATTTTCCTTTACAATCAAAATGGACCAAATTTAGGTTATCTTTTCTACATTTCTAACTCTACATTTCTCTACTATCGAACTCCAAAAGTTCAGACATTTTACACAACTCGCATATTTTGATATAATTTCATGCATCAGAAGAAGTAAAAAAATAATGGGACCACTTAATCATTCACTCCTTTAGATACATTTTCTTTTAACGCAGATACCCACTTCCACCATTCGCTTTTGGTCTATGGTCAACACGAAAGTAAAAGGAGACTCACTCACCGAAACAGTCTCCCTTGATGAAGAGTCACCTGCCAATGTGGATGAATCTTTCTCATTTTCATTATTGGTGCCAGGAGGGGGCGGTTGAAATGATGCAAAACTTGTAACTTGGTCTTCTGTCGGGGGTGGACCAGGAGGTGGTGGTGGCAAAGGTAGAGGAGGCAATGACATACCCATGCTTGGTGCAGGAGGTTGTGGAGGAGGCGGCGCTAGAGGCATAGATGTGGTAGATACCAGAGAACCATCCCCTATATCCATATCAGCCGATTCTGGCAATGGAGGAGGCGGAGGCAATGGAAGTGGTGGTACTCCCACAGCACCATCCTCTGACTCTGTCTTTGAAGATGATGCACCAGAGGTTGACCCAGCAGACAACGGAATCCGAGGACCTGCAGAGTTATAATCTGAAAGAGTGAGGCAAACAAGACAGAGATGTCATATAAATTATTGGGAAAAAGCAACGAGTGGAAAGAAACCTATAGATGATTTGTACATGGGAGGTTTTCCAGGTGGTGGAGCCCCGGTGGGATTTAAGGTAGGATGGTAGTACACAGAGTCCTGCAATCATATGAATAGCTGATATCAAACGAAGTACTATAGCTGATATTAAAAAGAAAGTACTCAACTATACAAACTATATAAGAAGCAAAGTTGTAAAAGTATACCTCAGGCTGCGGGTGCTTAGCTCTCTCTTCCTCTTCTGCAGACGTTCTCCGTCGAGGAGGTCCCAAATGACTGAAGAAAAGATGTACTCTCACTATCAGATGAAGGACAAAAAATATGTACTTTCAAGTGCCAAACAAGGACCAAGGGAAAGAAAGGCTACTTTACCTGAACATAACAGGAGTCTCGCCCTTCTCCTTCATTTTGTCGTTATATTCCTAAAGATGAAGGAAAAAATTGCTTAACGCCCAAGTGTAGTAGCTCATGAAAGTATCATATATTTTAAAATCATTATATAAAGCTTAAATTTTATTCTAGGTTAACAGCCCTACATTTCAGATTTCAGGATCGTTCATTCCATAAGACTTTGTGAGGGATAGATAGCATACCAGTTCCCTACAAATAAACTTGATGGCAGTATCTGAAGCCATAAAACAATCAAAGAATACTTAGATCATCCTCAGAGTAATATGCTGAAGAATATGAACTATTTGTTTTTGTTAGCAAGCTATATTATACGACATCTCCCTCAGGCAGATTACAGGATCCTCACGGGCTCCAAGGGAATGATCAGGAATACCTTCTATTGAAAAATGTTAAGAAGTTCCAGAAGCAAAAAGACAGTGATCATTTTCAAGATGGAATATCAATCATTCTCATAGAAACCACAAGGGAACTCTTCACCAGATAGTGATCATCTTTAAAATGGAATACAATCAAGTAGCATAACTCTTGCTTTTGGCCTTAGGCTTACAGGTATCCCAATAAAGAAATCAGATCAAAACTAGAAGAAAAAGAAAGATGCATATGCAAGCACATTGCGCAAGCAATATATCAGTTCTACAAAGCCTGCTATAACTTTTATGTACTTGTTAATAAACGGGTATCCCTTCCTGGAAAGTGCTTGACGAGATACTGCCACTAAGCTGACAATATGATAATAGGAAGACAAGCAAGTGAATGGGGTTAACGATAACATGAAACAGCAGAAAATACCTTTCTCTTCTTCATTACAAGAGTAAGTGTATCCTCAAGTTGCCTTTTCTTGTGCTTTCTTGCTTTGTCCAATGCACCATCAGCCTCTGCATAATAGTAGAAGAATCTAAATCAGCAGAGAACGAAAATCAAAACAAGGTCAATGACAATTTAATTATTTAAGTTACTGAAGACAAAGATGACAGGACCAACTGAGCACCAGATGCAAATAAGTCCTTATTGGTGAGACATAGGTAAATTAGAAAAAAAGATTATTTCAAATTGTGAGATATTCCTTCTAAGGTTTCATCCATAAGAAGAAGAAGGAAAAAAACAGAAAACCATGTGAAGCTGAAATTATGTGCATCAAGGAGACTCAGCTCTAATAATTATAGCCTAGTTCCACCATTGAGCACATCTAATCAAGCCATACTCTTCCTAATGCCAAATTTCAGTTCATAATACACCAAGTTAACCCAAAATACTTTTTTTGTCATGAAACCTGCCAACCAAGCAACCATAACATTAATCTGACCCATAGTTTATCCATGTAGTCTAAGAAACAGAACTAGTAAAAGAATCCCAAAACTAAAGCTTTAATCAATGGGTTAGTTTCAATTTTATGTGAATTATCATTGCCCCAGTGCTTCAGTGGATATTCAACAAGTATAAGCTCAGTTAAATGGCTGCCCAGATGCTCTGACATATATAATTTGAATCATTCACGAAATGAGACATGTGATAATTCATAGTTGCATATAAATATAATAACCAACATAAACTGAAAACCATCATTCTCCTCCGACAATAGGCATTATTCTAATTCTAACAACCCAGAAGAAAGAAGCAAGAAAAATATAATGAAATGAGAAGCACTTACTCATGCTTTCCAGCTTATGTATCTGATCCTTGATGACATCGGGATCTTTTTTCAAAATGCCAACCTCTCTCACCTTCTTTCTTTCTTTCTTATTCTGCTCAAAACAGGAGCAAAATGTTGGAAGCTAACTAACAAACCCCAGAAGTGCATAAGATCCATAGATTTCAAGCAAACCATGAGTAAGATTGAAGAACATCGAAAAAAGAACCATAAAAGCAGAATGACCATATATTACGATTGAAACTAATTGATGACACTCCAGTAAACCTTACACTAAGGGACAAGTGATTTACAGTCAAACAAGCATAAACATATGGCCCTCGACATCCAATAATCAGACGAAGACAAGTTAAATTGCCTCACGACAAATACTGCAGAACACTGACCTTATTTTCCCCAATAGGAGAAGTGATTCCCCCAATTCTTATCCTTTCATCAAAATCTAAAGTACACTAAATACAAAAATGTTTTTTCTCTCTTCATTGTCGCCATTTCGCTATGACAGCACATGGCAAACTCAATGTGGGCAGCACAGCATAGCACTGACACCCTAAGTTAAAACTACAGAACAACTAAACTTATGTATAAGGGAGCTCCGAGCTTGGGTTGATCGAATCAAGGGCTATTAACTACAGCCAAATAGCAATTCAAAATTTCCCCGACCCGATTCCCAGCAACCAAACGCATTCAGCTCAATTCAGATTGGAAGTAAACACTTGGGAGTCTCTGAAACACGACCATACCAAAATCAGAAGCAGAACAGCGCAAGGGAATGGAGAAATTTACCCGTTTCAATTCCTTCTTACGGAGCTCCTTACGGTAGGCATCCGTAGGGTTCATAACTTTGCCTCCCTTCGTCGTCTTCACCATCTTTCCTTCTCAATGAAACCCCTCAGGCTAAGCCCTCAGCGTCTTTGGAAGATTGTGAAGTTCCGGAAGACCAGAAAATAAGAAGAAGGGCGGGAAACGTTGTGGGATTGCTATGGAGATGGCAGAGATTACGAGTAATCGAAATCCATGAAAGGTTCGGAAAGAGAGACGTTTGCAGAAGAAACCCTCCCGTTTTCCTCTTCTCCTTTTCTTCCTTCGCTAGTTCGCTTCGGCCTTCGGGTGTAATATTTGCCTTTTTCCCTTCAAAATTTTCGATCGTAAATGTCGGGATTGGTTTGGGCCTTATCTACGTCAAGCGATGGACACATCCATATAGGTCCATGTCCATCCTAGCTTAAGACAGATCCAGTTCAAGCCCATTTGCTTGAAATCTTAAAGATCAATCAAGTCCATTCAGTTCTAAACTTCTAATAAATTGCATGCCCTTTTTTTACTGAATTTCTATTTAACGACTTAATTTTAAAAAAAATCGCCCTAAAATTACCTAAATAGACGATTTTGCCCTAACTTATTCATAGCTAACCAAGGTTTCGCCCTAATCATTCCTCGCGGGCTACTCTACGGCTGGGTCCGCCCCGTCGCCGCCACCAGGACTGTCGCTGATCAAAGACGAAAAAGAAAGGAAAGGATCTGATGCCGCCGGCCACCTCTGGTCTATCCTACCCACTTCCACTGCAATTCCAATCCCCCCCCCCCCCCCCCCCCCAATAAATTATTTCTTCATCTAATTAATTAAAATCACTGACGTTGCAATTCCAATTTCCCTCCTACTCCCGTCATCAACGACCGCCGTGCTACGGCAACCTCGCCTCCCTCGGTTCTCGACGCCAGCAGGTAGCAGAGTTCTCGTGGGTTCAACCATGGAAGGATTATTCTGCAGAGCGGATTAGAAGATCGGGGTGCAGCGCCGGTCAATTCTTCCGCTGCTTCCCATCACAATTCAAGGATTGCAATGCCGGTCAGATTGTGGTGTCGGAGGTGGTAGGGGTGGGCGTTCGGTCGGCTCGGTTCAAACCGAACCGAACTAGTATATGCCGATTTTCCGAGATTATAGATGTCCCAACCGAATTCGAACCGAGTTATATTTCGGTTCGGTTTGCCCGAACCGAAATATAACTCGGTTCGGTTCGGTTTTTTTGTCAAAACCGAATTTATGCAGCTGAAGACTTCCCCTCTTTGCCTTCAGTCATTCACCCATTACCTCGCTCTCTCTCCTCTTTTTGCTCTTCTCCGCATTTTCTCCCTCTTTCCCATAAGCAGAGGCTGCAGAGCAACAAAGCCCAACCCTCCGTCCCTCCCTGCCTCTTCGTCATTCCCAGGCCCCAGCTCCCACAAAAACCAACCCTCCCCGACTCTTCGTTCTCACTTCTCCCCCAAATCGATTCGTCTCATCTCCCTCTATCCCCGACCATCGTCTCCACTCCCCGAATCCCCCAACCTCAACCATGCATCTCTTTTTCTACCTTCGACAAAGATTAAAAAATCTCCCCCAATCACCCCCAATCTCATTGATTCTCTCTCACCGACTCACTGTCAGAGGCCACCGATGACATGCACCGCCGGGGTCAGCAGAGGCCACCGATGACACATGCACCACCGGGGTCACCAGAGGCCACCGATGACACATGCGCCGCCGCGGGAAGCAAAAACAGATCCGGACTCTCCTTCGATTCATCATTTGTTTTTGTTTGATTCTGATTTGTTCTAGGTTTGCTAATCTGAGGTTTTGTCTTTTTTGATTTGGTTGGTTTTGAGTGGTTCTCGAAGAAGAAGAAGAAGAAGAAGATGGCGACGGCAAAGAGGCAGGGCAGGATGCTGGTTCTGGAAGAAGAAGAAGATGATGATGATTTTGGAATGGGCTAGGGTTTTAGTGGCAGAGAGTGGGCTTGGGTTGTGGGCTGTATGTGTGTGAGGGTGGGTTTGGGTTGTGGGCTGTATGTGTGAGGGTGGGCTTGGGTTGTGGGCTGTATGTGTGAGGGTGGGCTTGTAAATGTGGGATGTGTGAGAGTGGGAGAGGAATTTCGGTTTGTTCGGTCGGAATTCGGAATTTCGGGTTCGGTTAGGCACACCCTGGTTTCCGAAGTATAGGGTTTTGCCTTCCGAATTCCGAACCGAATAACAACAGTTTGGTTTCGGTTCGGTTTATTTCGGTTTCGGTTCGGTTCGGGTTTACCGAACCGGTTGCCCACCCCTAGGAGGTGGGCAGCATGGATTCCTTCTTCCTCCTCGAGTTCGCGAGCAACATAGGTGGGTGGCGGCGTCAGTGGGCAGGGCATAACCGATGAAGAGGTGGCCGGGGCAGAACATGATTCTTTCTTTTCTTCTCCGTCCTTGAGCGGTGAAGCAGGCAACGTCCATGGGCGGAGCAGAGCAAGTGCGATGATAATTTTGATTAGGGACAAATATGTACTTTCCGTTTAATTTAGTGCGATGGTTTTTGAAATTTAGGGCCATGAATAGCAATGCCTTTTTTATGGTAAATGTCAAGTTTGGTCACTAGGTTTAATAAAATGTCTCATATTTAGTCACTTAAAAAAATTAATATTAATATTGATCACTCGAATTAGTAAAACGGTCCATGTTTAGTCACTCTCCGTTAACTTTATCTGATGTGGCAATCAAACCGTTAAATGTATGACGTGACAATTAAAAAATTAATTTAATATTTTCACATTAAAATAATAAACAAAAATAAATAAAACCAAATTAAATCTCTGCTAATCCTGAGCTCCTCTGCAGCTCTCCACTTAGCAGATCTCTCAACCCCTTACACACAGCGCCCGCAGCCAGCAACCTAGCCGCCGACAGCCTCCTGAGCACCTTCCACATACAGCTCGATGGCAACCCACTAGGCCCCGAACCATCCAGATCCAGCTCGGAACCAACCACTCCCAGCTTCGGGGAGTCACATAGCACGTCGACATCGTCAAACGATAGCGCTCTGCAGAGGTTCGAGTTCTGGTGACAAACGGAGGAGGACGACGGCGGGGGTTGGAGGAGGAGACCGAGACTGCGACAACTAGGGGGTGGGCACGTGGGTGGTTAATCCGCGGATTGATATCGATTCACCCGCAAATAACCCAATCCGCACACAGTGGGTGATTCATGTGGGTGGATTGCAGATTGATAAATCTCTCACTCGCACTTATGTGGGTGGGTGGATTACGGGTCACCCGTATGACCAACATCATATTTTTGCAGATTGATAAATCTCTCACTCGCACTTATGTGGGTGGGTGGATTGTGGGTCACCCGTATGACCAGCATCCTATTTTTACATGAAAAAATGTTGTTTCTTATAGTATAGAATATCCATCATATTTTCGAACTACACTACTGTATGACCATATACTTCAAAAGGTAGAGGATAAAGAATAGTTTTTACTAATATTATTGGTTATTGTGTTGTGCAATATTCATTGGATATTGGTATGCAAATTATTGTTAATATCCATTGAATATTGGGATGCAAACTATAAATTATTGGATTTTGCTATGGTGACATGCATGTCACCGTGACATGGACTTTTCGGTCGACCTAATTCTAAAGGCGGTCGACCGAATTGACTAATTTGGGCAGCACGAAAAGCATTGCGGTCGATAGAATCCTAAAGGCGGTCGACCTCAATTCATAGCATAATTGATGAGTCCTTGTTATCATTATTTATGACTAGTTATGATAGTTTAAAGCGTAATTTAGACGAGCAAAAGAACCACACAAATCGACATACATAAGCAAAAAAGACACGGGATATAGGTTGACTTTCTTGTATTCGGTACCGTATTAGGTCGACCTCGACACCAACACTTGATCTTCATTTTACGTCAAATGATTGGATAAATTGATAGAACACTTATCGTCTATCTGGTCGACCTCTTTCTTTATCTGGTCGACCATGTTGTTAATGACTGCCATCAAGTGGTCGACCTATATACCTTTACGGTCTACCATGTTGTTTCTGACGCCAACGAAATGGCAGACCGAGGTTTATTCTTGTCAACCAAAAATAACAACTTAAACTAATAACGGTCGACCAGGTGGTCTTTGAGGTCGACCGCAATGCTTTCTCGTGCTGCCCAAATTAGTCAATTCGGTCGACCGCCTTCAGGATTAGGTCGACCGAAAAGTCCATGTCACGGTGACATGCATGTCATAGTAGGCATACCCTAAATTATTAATTGTATCAAAATCACAAATTATCGATACAGTCTTACTAATTTGTTATAAACTTATTATAAATGTTAATCACCTTTCTTATTGGCTAGTTGGAGAATTGTTTTGCGAATAGACCCGTGACCCAACCTCACCCATCCGCCACCTACCCAACCCAACCCGGAGAAGTATGTGGGTGGATTGCGGGTCACAATTATTCCAACTCGCTAGTAAGCGGGTGGATCAATTTGAGACTAAAACCCACCCAATCCGCTCATTGTCCACCCCTAGCGGCAACGGTAACGGCAGATGAGGAGGTGGCAGCAGCAGGTTAGGCCACCGCGACGAGCGAGTCGGCGGCGGCAAAGCTGCAGAGGTAGGTGGCAGACGTGGTCTTCTTCGGAAGGCTGCATCTATCGCAATTGTAGCTGTTGCGTTGCTTCTTGGAGTGCTTATTGTAGTCGAATGAAGCGGTGGAGCCGCCGGGGAAATGTGGGGTTGGTGATGGTTAGGGTGAGGGTGGGGGTGCCGATGCGTGGCGGCGGAGTCACCGGAGGAGGAGCGGGAGGGAGAGAGAGATTTGAGCAGGTGGAAATAAAGGAGATGAGGTTTTGGATGCGGAAGGAAGGGGAGATTGGATTTGCAAAAGAAGAGGGTTTGGTCTCGGATTGGTGGAGATTTTTCTGGTCGGATAGGGAATGGATTTTTTTGGTTTTATTTATTTTTGTTTATTATTTTAATAATATGAAAAAATTGAAAGAATTAAATTAATGTTTTAATTGTCACGTCAGACATTTAACGACCAATATTAGGGTTGACTGCCACATCATATATACTTAACGGAGAGTGACTAAACATGGATCGTTTCACTAATTCGAGTAACTAAAATTGATATTAATTTTTTCAGTGACTAAACATGACACATTATAGTAAACCCAGTGACCAAACTTGGCATTTACCCCTTATTTTGAAGAAACTTTGCAACTAATTATCTTACAAAACTAGATCTGGGTACCATCAATTGACTGGATACATTTCATTATTAGCAGAATGTTTTGTTTGGTATCAGATATAGTAAAAATTATCTAACTATTGGAAAGTCAAAAATTTATATGAAACATAATTTTTACTTAGTAGAATTTATCTTATCCAAGTCATGAACATTATCACTTATTCCTTCTTTCTCTCAGTTATAGAAATTTATATCTTCATCATCAACGGTCTATTCCTTTTCTTCAAATCATTTTTTATCTCCACCACCAAATACACTAAGGGGTCGTTTGGAGAATTAGAGTCTAAATCCATAGGTTCTAAACAATCCGAAGATTCTAACTCTACGGATTGTAAAAAAAAAATTCATTGTTTGGTAATTGAGATTTGGAACATTTAATGAAAAATTAGAATTCTAATTTTGCATAAAATTACATATTTATCCTTAACCAACAAATGGAAAAAAAATATTCACAATTATTTTTCTCAATACGTTTATGATAGCCAACTATTGTCTTTTCAAATGAAACATGTGCGTAATTACCTTAACATCCAATAACAAAAAATGACATAATATAAAAAATTGCAGCAGGGGGAAACCAATGTTGCAAGCTTCATAAAATGGGAAATACTACTTCTCAACAAGTTGTAGTCATTTTGTCTGCATATTACAAAAATAAAAGAAGGAAACTAGTGATTCATCCCACTCATAGCAACATAGTCAACTGAAACACACCCGAGTCATAATATAGGTCAGACTTCAATCAGTGAGTTCAAAGAGAAAGGTCAATGGATCATATTCTGTTGGGAGCTGATAATAAAGATCAGTAAGTGTAACATCCTTCACCAGTACCATGGCAGCTTTTATATCTTGCTTTCTTGTAGTTTTAGGACAGAATAGGCAGCAGCAACGAGTGTATAGATTTTGTAGGAGGGAAGTTGAACGGTGCTCATCTATTTACCGCTGTTTTGAGGAGTGGAGAGAAGTCCAAAAGAAAAGGATATATATAGAAGATGTAACCGGTGGAATAAAAAAATATTTGGAAAAGAATTATCTCTCAAATCAAGATACAAAAACTTTCTAATTATGAGAGATTTGAAATCTTTAAAGTTAGAATCCACGAGAAAAAAATTACCAAAAAACATGAGTTTCTAATAAATCTATGGATACTATAAATCAATGGCTCAAATCCTTTTCTCCAAACAACCCCTAAACCCTAAAACAAATGTAATGTTTTGATGGCGATTAGTGACAGGTTTGATCTTTGACTCTCATCAAAGGAGGTGTGCATCTTCATCACTTTTATCACAATATAAACTCATAATTTATTTTGAGAACTCCAGATTTATAATACACAACAATATTCTTTGATTCAAGTGACAAGAAGCTTGAGTTGAAGATAGCATGCTCTAGGATAGTATCACATCTTGTCTGAAACATCGTTAATACTTTAGCTTTATTAGCAACTACTACGGGTATAGGTACTGGAACCCACGAGGCCAATCTCAGCGGCTAACTCGGAATTGCTGAGTTCTTATAAAACGGCAAATGCAAACCAGCGAACCCGGCGATCACGAACGTAGGGAATCGAATCTCTCTTAATGTCTTCTAACGCATTCTACTAATCTTCGATCACCCTACACTTAACAACAAGGAGAAAGGCAAAAGGCTTTGATTCCTGAACCTACCATTGTTCCATCCTGCTCTATAAAATACAAAGAGAAGACAACTCCCATGCTTTCATAGACATCAAGAACATCAGATAATATCCGCCTTAATCTTTATATAGGTTGTCCCTCTTCTTCTCTCCTAGCTATCAAAATAGGAATTGCTATTTGTGGAAGAAAACGAAAAAAGGAGATATTGCGGAGGAACGTCTTTATCAGAATATTTTTGCTTCTCACTTCGGGCAATTAGCAATAATTTTTCTCTGGACTTCCCATCTTCCCCACTTGATTCACCTTGAAAGTGAAAAAGAAGCGACTTGAACACATCCTTCAGCGGGAAGCCCGATGGAATGATTTCATGCCCTAAGAAGGAGTCACGCAAAGAGACGAGGTTGCTTCGCTTCGTAAGAATTATTCCTATTCCTAAACCTAAACTTGCTCACTACCCTTACTGAGACGGCTTCGCCCGGGGAACGCTCGACCGTGAGTCCCATGGTAAAAGGAACGAAGTCACTCGCATTTTAATTAAAACAAGTACGGAGAGGAACGAAGCAAATTGGGTCCGCCTCCATGAGCTCCTGGGCAAGTCCTTTTTTGTTTTGCAGTTTCAATATTATAGACATGCAAAAAGGGGAACAACGCTTTCTCGAACATGATAGTCTATGTTTTTCATCCACTTGTAATTGTTGCAGTAATTGGAAGAACATTTTCTTAGTGGACCAATAGTGGATGGAAGTAGGAATTGGGCTTGACACATGTAAAGTGGGATTGGCACATACAAAGGGAAACATCATATAGTAGCCGGTCCCAAACAATTCCAGATGAATTGAGGCGAGTGATACCAGTATTGTCTTTTTGTTAACCAAACCACAACTTTAAGATTTTTTTGTTAATTGTCATTAAATTGGCACTTAACTTGTTAAGTAAACGAAGATTATGTCCCATCATTCTAAAATGGGTTAATAGTATACATTTTTTCAAACCTGCTCCTCTACTATATTTTACGTCGAACTTGCCCCTATACTATTATCACGTTCTCAAAGCTGTCCTTTTAATAAATTTTCCATCCATAATTCATTAACCATGGTCGAACCAGATTCGGATTGGGTTTAATTGACGCTTTTGCCCTTACTAATTAAAAACAAGGGTTAATATCATTTTATACCCCTCTATTATTGCAAATTAACAAATGTACTCCTATATTATTTTTGGGTTACAGGTATAATATGCCCCTCTGCTATACAGTTTTATCAAACATGCCTCTCTACTATTTTTTACATCAAACATGCCCCTACACTTTGGAAAAATTATCAAACATACCCTCATGTTAAAATTTCCATTAAAAATGGTCAACCCCGGTTGAACCGAGATTCACACGACCCAACATCGGAAAAATTGGGGGTGAAATGTCAGTTTTTCCTCCTCATTTACTTCCCCAAGTCTCGTTAAAGTGAAATTATTAGAGATATTTGACAATACAAAAGAAACAAAACAATTCTAAAGTGAAATTATTAAGAATATTTTAGACATAGGTGTCGCCCAAACTAAGGTTCGACCATGGTTGATGGTTTTTGGATGCAAATTTTAAGAGAAGGGCATGTTTGATCGTTTTTACAAAGTATAGGGGCATGTTTGATGTAAAAAAATAGTAAAAAGGCATGTTTGATAAAACTGCATAATAGAGAGGCATGTTATATCTATAACCCATTTTTTTCGCACAAATGTACCCTTTTACTATCAAAACGTAACAATTCTACACTTCTATCAAACTTCCCAACCGTTATGAAGAAGGGGAAACGACTTATTTACCCTTACTTTCTCAAATTGTATTTCATTAAAAACCCCATTAGTAACTATATATTAACTAATTATTTTATTTTTATTAATTTACTAAGCATTTTTTTCTTTCCATTTCAATTCCCTAATTCCATTTCAATTCAAGGATGGGATCCAAATACAAACAAGGCAACAGGTTGAAAGCCCGGCCATTGATTAATTTTTCATTTAAGAGAATATGGATCCTTGTGTTGAAGCTTTGCAGGGGCGTTTGTCAGTCTACGGTGGTGGTTGGTGGAGGTGCAGCTGGGTGGTGGTGGTGGTGGTGGAGAATCTGGACGCGCAACTTGAATCTTGTTTGACACAAGTGAGGTTGGTTTGAGGCTTAGTATGCCTGTCTTGAGATTTGTCACTGATTTGAACAATGAAAGGGAAAAGATATATGCCTGATTCTTTTTGCCAACCTTGTTTGTTCAAATGGCTCATTGAATGAATCGAGATGGATTTGGTTACGTGGGCTAAATTGAAATTGTCATCCTAATCCGATTAGAAAAGAGATTTATACTAAATTTATACTAAATTTTTCTAGTGACTAAACATGACACGATTTAGTAATCTCAGTGACCAAATGTGGCATTTACCCCTAAAGAAAATATATTGAATCAATGTAGGATCCCACATCCTACCTATCTACCCTATTTCTCACTTGTCTAATGATATGGCCACAAATAGAACAAGGATAAGTCGAAATTGTCACAGTTTAACTTCACTTCGCCATGAGATCAACATAATATTAGCCAGGTCGGAGGAGGAAGAACATGGAGTCGGCAATGGAGAGCAATTCTTTTTTAATTTTAATTATTCTTTTAAATTAGTAAGGGCAAAAGCATTGTTTTAACTCAACCCAAACCTGGTTTGACCATGATTAATGAATTATGATGGAAAATGTAACATAAGGGCAGCTTTGGGAATGTGATAATAGTAGAAGGGAAAATCGACGTGAAAAATAGTAGAGGGCAGGTTTGAGAAAATGCAATAATAGAGGGGTAATATATTATTAACCATGCTAAAATAACTACAAAATAACCTTATTAACCCACTCATTATAGTAAAATAGGCTAAAGTACAAACTACCGCATACAAGAACCAATCATCTCAAAAAATGAAACTCAAACTCAAGGTAAAAATGGGGAAAGGATAGTCATCAGTGACATATATAAGCTCCCCACTTCTTCCATAGAATCTCAATATCATTGAAAGAACAAATTATGCAATTTTGGGATTAACTTGAATCTTACAAATTGGAACCCAAAAGATTTAAATTGAGATTTTAAATAATAAGATCTCTAACAGCTTGATTCCGTTGTCATATTGGATAAAAGAATTGATGGATTTTTAGACTTTGAGGGACAACTTGATTTTGGTGGGGATTAGTGGTTGGATTTGATCTTTGACTCTTGCTAATGGAGGTGAGCGTCTCCATAAATTTTCTAACAAAATAATTATTATAAAATTATAATTTACTTGAAAACTTCAAATGTATAATGCACAACAAAATACATTGAGAAAATGACATGAAGCTCAAGTTGAAGAGAATAGGCTCTAGGATAAGATCGCATCTCGGCCGAAGCATATTAAAGTCCTTCCTCATTTTCGCAGTTCTAAAAAAGTTGAACAAATAATATTTACATTAAGATTTCAAAAAATAAGATCTCCACTAACTCGATCCTCTATCATAACAGATAAATGAATTGGTGGATTCCTAGACTTTTAGGGACAACTTGATTTTCAGGGCGCCAGACGATTTTTAATAGATCAAAAAATTCATTCTTTAGAGAAGTTTGGAGTTAGTTTCAAGTCTGCATAACTTAAGTATGAGTAGCAACAAATTGTATCATGAAGATTTTGGAAAAATTCTTTTATTGGAAATTCTTGTAAAATGGAATGTCATTGTATATCATGATATAGGATGCTCAACTAGGGGTGTCAGTCGGTCGGTTTCGGTTTAATCAAAAACTGATTTCTCGGTTATCGGTTAAACCGAGCCACCACCTCCCACTGCCGGCCACCGACCGTGAGGGAGACTGCGGTTAGCCGACCACCGACCGGTCGGGTATCGGTTTTGGTTCGGTTAGCCGCACTCCCTTTTCTAAAAAAAAAATAATAATAATAAAATAAAAAAAACCCAAAAATCCCTACACCACTCCTTCCTTATCTCCTCCACCCTTCTCTCTCCTTCCTCCCTCCTCACAGCCCACAGGCCACTCCTTCCTCCACTCCTTTTCTATCTCCTCCATCTTCTCCCTCGTTGACAGTCGACACCCGCCGCCTCTCCGCCCTCCTCACCTCCCCCGCCGCCTTCTCCCACCTCCACTCCCTCTCCCTCTCCCATCGCCGCTTTCTCCATCCTTCTCTCTCCTTCCTCCCTCCCCACAGCCCACTCCTTCCTTATCTCCTCACCGCCCTTACGCCTCCTCCATCTTCTCCCTCGTCAACGCCCGCCGCTGCCGCCTCTCCGCCCTCCTCACCTCCCCCGCCGCCTTCTCCCTCGCCCTCTCCCACCTCTACTCCCTCTCCCTCCCTCAACGACGACCTCCATCTCTTCCCCGCGCTCAGCAGGCTGTCGGCCTCGACCCCGCTCCTCTCGAAGTACTTGACGGCCTCCATCTGGCTGCATGGCTTCATCTCCAGACCAGATCGAAGAGATCTGGCTTCTTCCATCTCATAGGCAGGGGGTCGTTTTGCCGGATTAGGGGAGTGGCTGGGTGGAGGAGGGGAATGGCGGCGGAACTGGGTAAGGGGATTGGCGATGGCGGCGGAACTGGGTGGAGGAGGGGATTGGAGATGAAGGTGAACTAGGGAGTAGGGAGAGGAGGAGGTAGGGTTTCCATCTCATAAGCAGGGGTCGTTTTGGCTTTTGGGTGGAGTTGGAGCGGGGTCGTTTTGGGTGGGGTCGGTTTGGGAGGGATCGGTTTGGGCGGGTATGCAGGATCCTTTTGTACTAAAGGGAAGGAGTTCGGTTAGCCGGTTAACCGCCGGTTTCCGACCACGGTTAATCGGCTAGCCGAGCATCTTCCCCTCTATTCCGCCAACCGACCGTTGACACTTGAGGACGGTTTTCGGTTAGCCGAAAACCGGTCGGTTCGATCAAAACCGACCGGTTAACTGCTAACCGAAAACAGTTCTGCCAGCCCTATGCTCAACCATGGAATGATAAATGTGTATAAATAAGAGATCCAATTCATGGTAAGAATTTTGCATCGCTTCTGCATATTCAATTCCTCAATTCGATATGCAATATTCAATCAATGATATTTGTGTTGTGATTCTAAGATTATTTTTCATTTATTAGTTAGAAAAATTCTAAATTGCTTATAAGAATCCAACTAAAATAATCAAAATATAAAATTGAAGTATTGAGCAGCATAAATACTTACGTGAGACTTAATAGGCTAGCTAAACGTTATGTAGAAGTCGTCAACTTTGTAGATTTTAACTTCATGTATATTTTGTAAGAAAAAGAATATAAAATATTTATCTAGTGTAATTGGTTATGATTCTTATCTTTCTCTAAAGAGATCATGGTCCAAATCTTGGTGTGGATATTTTTGTATATAAGTAAATAAATAATTGTGAAGACTAAAATACTCTTCCTAATTTCCCTCTCGTTGCAGGAAATTTGAAATGGAGCAAATCAAATCCTTTAAAACGTATTATAAACTAGCTTTGATCCCCGACCGATTGGCCGGATAAATAATTTGTGCTAGTAATCTATTTGGATATTATTTTGGATTAATAAGTTTATAGTAATTTGGGTTTGAAGAGTGTTGTGTTGATGGTATAAAGTAACTATATAGTGAGAATGGAAGCGTGATTTTATATAGGATTCAAAAAGAGTAATTTTAAACTCATCCTTTTAATTCAGTGCCTGTTAAATTACAATCATGTGCTTTAAAATTCTTAATGCTCTCTATTCATTTCAAATTAATAGATTCATAAACATTACTATTTTTATATTTTATATATAAATTCTTAACGATCAGATCATCTGGAGCGCATACCATGCTTCTGGAACATACCAGTCGTCTCCATATATATTTTAACTCAGGTTTATACTCTTTTGCAATAAAGTACGTTAGTCACCATATTTTGTTGTAGATCCATTTCATATTTTAGATATATGCTCTACATGAAACATGGTGACTACTTCGGTGCACTCACAAAAATGAGCGCGTTCAATGCACCCAACTCAAAAACTAGTCTTAAGGTGTCGAATTTTGAATTTTAAGATGTAGAATTAGTGTAATTTGATGATATAACATATGATAACAACTAATTAGTGGATAACCCTAAGCCCTAGACCTCCAATTTTGAGTTCTATCCGTAAACCCCAAATTATAAACTCTAACCCTAATCCTAAATCTCTAAACTCTAATCCTTCAAATTAAAGTAAATCTTTAATGGTTTTTTTGTGCAAATTCATGTGCGTTATTGTTCATCACATCATAAGTGATGATTGACATCATTTTGACATAAATCACATATTTAAAATGACGGTTATGAAGCGAGTGCACCGAATACACCAAAAAAAGTGAGTGCACCGAACACATCTGAAACATTTACTATTTCAAAATGAATTTTGGAAAAGTTTGTAAAGTTTGTTTGTTACGAAATGAAGTTACTTATTTCACTCAATTTCATAATGTGATTTGTTTGTAAGATTTTCCTCAAAAAGTGACACGGCCAATGGTCATTCACATTCCTAGCCAATCCCCAAACGTTTTGGACTACGATTACCATAACGCTCCTGCTGAGAACGAAGTAGGTCGGAGAGGTTTGTGTAAGTGTTAAACTGTTAATAGAGAAACCTTATATTGAAGGTCTTAGATAATAAAAAAAAAAAGCAAATTTGGATAATTAACTAAGTAGACAACCTTTCACGCAGTGATTGAGTGTAGTAATTCAATACTTGTTGCAGTAAAAACTTATTTGTTTCAACTTTGCACGGGTATATAGTACAACCATCATAAAACTACTCACCGAGAACTTGATACTTTGCAATTAACAACCATGATTTTATTCTGAATCGCTAAATGTCGCCCTTAAAATTGCTAACGGTCGCCCTAACTCTAATGATAAATGACTTATATACCCCTAATAAAATTTCAAAATTTAAACAAACCAAACAATCCCTAACCCCTCAAACTGAACCCCTCATCTGCCTTCTTCGCGAATCCCTCTCGACGCACCAGTTCGTCGGCGTCTTTCCCGCCGTCGGCGTTGCCCATTCTCTAACGAAATTTCCAAAAAAACGCTCAACCTAAGGCAAGTTACGGTTGGTCCATGGTGCAACCGCAACTCACTTGCGGTTGGTCCATGGTGCAACCGCAAGTGAGCTGCGGTTGGCCCATGGTGCAACCGCAAATGAGCTATGATTCCCTTTTTTTGTTTTTTTTTTTCCAATTTTTTTAGTGAACTTTACCGATTCAGAGTAGCTAGTCATGATCCAGATATCATATCGACGATTCCAACTCCAGAATGACGATGATGGATTCTCTCTTTTGAATAATGTTTTATTTTCTTTACTAAGTGGTGTTTGTTTGCTAAAGGAAGAGTAAAGAAGCTAAAAGGTTAAATTTGTAACTTTGATGTTTTTTAGGGCGACATTTAGCAATTTTAAGGGCGACCTTTAGCAACTCCCATTTTATTTTGTCATAAATACACATATGTTTGTTATGCCACAAATATGGGTGAGTTAGGTAATGTATTAAATGGAAAATCTTGGTGTAGGAGTGTATGTTAATGTTGGTCTCTTGTTTGCTGCTATTACTCTGAGAGTGCAACTTATTGTTGTGCTTAGTTAAGTTTTTAATTTATAACATATATCACCATTCAAAAAAATGTATTAAATGGAAAAATCGTAATCCAACATGAGTTCAAAGTTCAAACACCAGCAAAAGCTTATATACGAATACAAAGACTATTAAAACTGAAAATACACAGCGAACACATAACTAAAATGCATCAGGTGCATATGCATAAGTAGTTGATCTTTTAAATAATGTAGAGAAAGTCCTTGTGAAATTTGCGGAAGCTAAACGAAGAACGAGACGAGATTTTACGTGGTTTCCCCGATATCGGGACTAGTCCATGGGAGAGCTTAACTCTCCGGTTGATTTCTTATTGATCAGTTCTTGATTATGGCCATTGGCCTTACATCAGGTTTTATATCCTTACATCCATCAACAAGGGTAAAACAACTACGACAAGCAAACGAGAATTGCTGCGCATGGGATGCAGTGGGCTCTTGCTCGGCTAGCTCAACTGCGGACGAGCCCATGATGGACTGAGTGAAGGTGGGCTGGTGGCCCATGTCCGCTAATACTTCCCCGCAAGCTGGAGCGTGAAGATTATAAACCTGCAGCTTGGACAAGAAGAAGTGAAAACGCTCGGCACCCAAACCTTTAGTAAACATGTCAGCAACATGCAGATGTGAACTGATCTTCAAGGGAGCAATCTCGCCAGACTGAACACGTTCACGAACAAAGTAGCAGTCCATCTCGACATGTTTGGTGCGCTCATGAAACACCGGGTTAGCAGCGATATGAAGAGTTGCTTGGTTGTCACAGTGAAGAGGGGTAGGGTCGTGTGAAGGCATACCGAGTTCCTTGAGAAGCCACCTCAACCAGAGTACCTCACTAACTGTGCTTGCCATGGCACGGTATTCTGCCTCGGCAGAGGATCGGGCAACAACTTGTTGTTTCTTGGTGCGCCACGAAATAGGCACACCCCTGATAGACCAATAATTACACATGTTTTTACCCCTATTCTCGAGCCGTTTGAGAGGTTGATCCTCGTGTTTTAAGCCGATTTCACGCTAGGTTGTGCGTTTATGTCATATTTCAGGGCTTCGCGTTGGCATCGAGGCGAAGGAACGAGTTTCGGGTCGAAAGGAGCAAGTTTGGGTCGAAGTGTGCTGGAGCAGTAAAATACCCGGCCAGGACCAGAAATACCCGGCCGGGTATTATTTTGAGCGGACCAGGGAATAGCGGTTTTGGCGTCTGAGAAACAGAGAGGGTCCCGGTCGTGAAGCATAAATCCCCGGTCGGGGATTATTAGAGCAGACCGGGGATTTTCCCCTATTCCTAAACGCGCGTTTTGAACATACCCAATCGACACCCAAAATACCCGACCGGGTATTTCGACCGGGGATCGCGACAGACAGCTTCTTAAGGGAAAAGAAGGCTAAAAATCAAGGGTTCCGAGTTTTAGAGAGACAGAGCGATTCCTAGAGAGAGAAAGCGACGAACAAGAGTTCCCAAGTGTCATAGCTTGATCTTCATCACCATTGGAGCCCGATTTGAGCTTGGAGAAGTGCCAATCGACAACTAGGAGCAGAAATCCATCCTTCACAGTATGGTTTCCGCATCTGAATCTGCTTTTGCTTCTTTCTCCATGGAGTAGTTCTCCCATTCATCTGGGTATGGAGAACTCTAGATTTGTATGTTAGGACTGATTGTACGAATCCAAGTACAGATTTTATGATTTGATTATATTCAATTGAGGTTTGAATGATTGAATGACTTGAATCCTGATCAAATTCCTGTTATTTATGCTTTAGCCTAGAAAGAGAATATATGCCTAGGTTAATAGTGCACCCATAATTGAAGGTAGTGAATTGGCGACTTTAGTCGAGGAGTCAATTCACTATTCTGTACCGAATTTACTTCGGTAGTGGAGGTTTGGTTCGTTAGGGCCTCAATCTGTTTACTCCGGTGGAGGTTAGTCGCCCGGAGGGGACTCAGATTGAGAGGGTCTGGAGACCTTTAGTCGAGACTTCGGACTGTTTAAGAACCTTCCACAGTATAACTTTCATAGAAACAGAACTTGGTAATTGCAATCCGGCTTAACTGCAGTCTAGGGGGAACCATATCAGGGTGACCTCTCTCGACTTGAAACAACTGTTTAACCTGCTTTGTGTTTTTGCTTGTTTGAACCTGCACTTAAGTTTTACCGCTAGATAATAAGAATTCACTGAGTATTCATCACATCTAGGACCCGGGTTGACATTAAAACCCAAACCCGCTATAATACGCTTTAAGAAGTGGTTTCACTTGGCCATTTTCTAGAGTGACAGTAGGAGTGAGTCAAGTATTTGGCGCCGTTGCCGGGGACGGCTCGGTTGTTGTAGGAAAGTGATTTCTGTTAGTTTAGCATTTTCGTTTTCGCATTGACTGTTTGTTCTTTCCCACTTGTGCCTTCTTGGGTTTGCTTGCTTGATTGTGTGCAGGTAGTGCATGACCCGTAGCCAGTCGGGAGGTTTACTACCGTTGAATCCGGAGATTGAACGCACATGTCGCCACCTCAGGAGACAACAGCGAGCTAGACTCGCTACGAAGGAGCGCATAGACGGTCATTTGAGCAGCGAGTCCGAGGACGAGTACAAGGTGGAAGGAGATTACAATCCACACCAGGGTAATCCTCACCAGGCTCCCCCGGTGAATCAGATCTTGGGGAACAACCCCATACCCCAGGCAGATGGGGTTCATCATCATCCACCGTCGCCGGGTCCCACCTTGGAGTACTACTACACTCCACGGATTGCTGACATCCGGCCGGTCATTCTCTACCCGCCTATTCCAGCGTACAATTTCGAGATCAAGCCATGCTGGATTCAACTCATTACATCCTCTATCCAGTTCCATGGCTTGAAGGATGAGGAGGCAAGGGTGCATCTTTCCCGTTTTCTGCAGCTGACGGACGGGTTCAAGCTGAACGGTGTCCCTGATGATGCAATCCGCCTTCACCTCTTCCCCCATTCTCTGGCGGGGAATGCTAAGAGGTGGTTGGAGATCCAGCCCCCGTTGTCCATCACTTCTTGGGATGATCTAGCTGACAAGTTCGTGCACAGGTACTACCCAGCATCGAAGACCACAGAGATCCAGCGGGAGATCACTCACTTCCGCCAAGAGCCAGACGAGTCACTTCGTGATGCATGGGAGCGGTACATGGGATATTTCTGGCAGTGTCCCCATCATGGCTTCAGTGATGCATTCACAGTGGGGAACTTCTATAGTGCCCTCTCTCCGGACAGCCAGAGGGTGATTGAGTCTCTATGCTCAGGAGGGGATATTCTTACTAAGACTCCACCCGAACTGAACCAGATGATCAGTACCTTGGCTGCCAGAGATCATTCCTGGGGGCAGAGCAGCAGAGGCATACATTCCCGGGACCGTGGTGTGCTCGCCATGGAGACCAGATCCGGGCTCGAGCAGCAGGTGGCCGAGTTAGTGCAGACATTGAAGCAGCCCAACAGTCTTATTCCGGGCAGAGGTTTGGCTACACCTCCAGTAGCTCAATGTCAGTGGTGTGAGAGCTCAAATCACCTAGTGGAAGACTGCCAGGCTATGAGGGAGTCTTCTACTCCCCAAGAGCAGTTGGACTTCATCGCCAATGCTCGGCGCCTCGACCCTTACAGCAATACATAAAATGAGGGATGGCGCCAGCATCCTATTTTCTCTTGGAGCAACAACACCACTAAACCACCTGGTTTCCCAGCACCAGCTGGTGGTTTTAGCAGAGGCAGCCTTTCCAGACTCGACAGGGGCCATCCCCACAGCAGCAGCCCTTCCAGCCTAGACAGGGGCAACCATTCCAGCAGCTCCAGCGTCAGTATGCCGAGCCAGTAGCAGCTCCGGCTCCAGATAATCAGATGACGGAGCTGAAAAACATTCTAGCGTCATTCATGACTACCACTTAGGCAACTGTCACGAGGTTGGACCAGAGCATAGCCTCACTGGAGGCAGGCCAGAGGAACCAAGGTGCCATTTTGTACAGAACCAGATGGGTAGCATGGCTCGCCAAATTAATACCCGGGCCCGGGAACTCTACCTGCCACTACCATCCCCAATCCACGGGAGCCGCACCAGCAGCTGGATGCCATTTTTACCAGGAGCGGTAAGACCATATCCGCTGATCCTGTCCCGGCCAGGCAAGAGGAACCACTACCTGCTTCAGCACTTCCAGCCGACGATGCAGAAGTGCGAGTGAAGAAGGAAGCCACTGATCCCAAGCCACAACCAGTGGTTAAGGAGCATGTACCCCAGCTTCCCTTCCCCACTCGCCTACACAAAGACAAGCTGGAGAATGATTTTGCCAAGTTTATGGCAATGTTGAAGCAGCTCAACATCAGCATACCGTTTGTGGAGGCACTGTCGAAGATGCCCAAGTACGCGAAGTTCATGAAAGATCTCCTCACCAACAAGAAGAAACTTGGGGATCTCTCGACAGTGTTGCTGAGCGAGGAGTGTTCTGCTATCCTGCAGAACAAGCTGCCCAAAAAGCGCAAGGACTCAGGGAGTTTTACTATCCCTCTTACTATTGGCAGCATGCATGTAGGCAAGTCCTTGGCGGACCTAGGTGCTAGCATAAATGTCATGCCATATAAGTTGTTTAAGAAGCTAGACTTAGGTGAACTTAGCCATACTAGGATGAGCATTCAGCTCGCTGACCGTTCCATTGTGCATCCTAGGGGTGTCATAGAGGATCTGCTTGTTAATGTAGGTGCATTCACATATCCTGTTGATTTTGTTATTCTGGATATAAATGAGGATGTGGATGTGCCTTTGATTCTGGGTAGACCATTTCTTGCCACCGCCAAGGCACTTATTGATGTGCATGATGGTAAACTGATCCTGCGTGCTGGGAATGAACATGCTACTTTTTCTGTGACTGAATTCGATCACTGTGCTATGATTGCTGTCACACCTGTGCATGCCATTTCTGACCAGGTACAGGAGCCTGTCGTGTATCCTTCTGCATCTCTCATTTTGCAGGATCCTCCTCTCACTCCTTCGCCGCCACTCCATCCAGCTTCGCCTCCGAACAAAAAGATCAAGGAGGAGTGGCGGCCGAAGCAACAGGTTGCCAAGCCTGCACAGAAGAAAGGTGGCACCACGACCACCCTGGCCATCCGAGTACTCACTCGCCTGCATCTTGTCGGATGGCCAGGTCGAGCTGACCAATGCTGGTGGTCGCACCCGTCGGGTGCATGGCCACAACCTGAAGCTGTACCTCAAGAGTGACGTGGATCCGCTCTTGGAGTCACCTGTTCCTGCACCCCGCTGAGTATCCACCATGGGCGTCCAGCTAAAAGACGGTAAAGAAGCGCTTGTGGGGAGGCAACCCCACCACGGTTTGCATTTCTTTTTCCCTTTTTCTGTGTTTTTGGGTCGTGTTGAGTCAGTTGCATATCTGTGTTGAAGTTCGGTCGTCGGTAATGTCTCGGTTTGGTGTTTTCGTGCAGGGGAGGTTGAAAATTTAGGAGGATGAGATTTTTGGCCGGAAGGGTAAAATACTCGGTCGTGAGCCAAAATACCCGACCGGGTGTTTTTGGCTCGTGACCGGGACCCCCTCTGCCGATCGGGGCGCCCAAAGGGAAAATGGTCGGGTATTTTTGGGCCAAGGCCGGGGATTTCTTAGGATCACAATGCCGCGTTTAGAGACCCCCGACCTTGCTCCAAAAATCCCCGACCGGGTATTTTTGGCTCAAGGTCGGGGATTTCCAGCATTGTAACACAGCGTTTTGAGACCCCCGACCTTGCCCAAAAATACCCGACAGGGTATTTTTGGCCAAGGCCGGGGATTTCCATGAGCATGCAACGCGGCGTTTTACAAAATAACCCGGTCGTGGACTTAAAATACCCGACCGGGGATTTGTACTATTTAAGCAAACCCCCGATCAGTTTTCTCTCTCTACCCTCATTTTTTCCAAATTTTCCCTCTCCTCCTCCAAAAACTCTCTGCCCTCTCTCCTCTTTTGCCACCCACCGGCCATCTGCCGCCGGTCAATTTCCGGCGACCTTCCGGCGGGTTTTCCGGCAACGTCCGGCCACTTTCCGGTGACTTCCGGCCGACTTTTCGGCGAGCCTCCTGGGTCGTTTTTTACCCTTTTTCGCGTCCCTCACCCGTTTTAGCGTCCTAGCTACAGTTCTACTTGAGTTTCCATGTGTGTTTCTTGTTTACTACTCTATTTCTGGAAAATCAAACTGTAGATTGTAGGACCGAGAACTGTGATTGCCTGACATGATTGAATTAGAATAGGGTGAGGGATGCCTTGTGTATGATTGACTATGGCTGTTGTGTGTGTTGCCCGGGTGATTAAATTGGTCGTTTGTGGTTGCTTCTTGCATTGATTACGGTTGAGCTGCTTGCAATTCAACCAGTTCTGCTTAAACTGCTAGCCTAGGTAATTCTTAGGCGTGGGGGAAGTAATGAACCCATACTGTTGGTCATGACAAGTTTTTCTTGGCTCCACCTTTGGTTTGCTAATTTTGCAGGAACATGTCACTAGACCATCCATTTGTGCAGGACCTGCGCCTGCACCGGGATTACGCGGACCAGTTCCGCAAGGTCATCCGGGGGAAACTGGAGCGCCACTATCATCTGGAGTGGGCAGTTTTCGAGCAGCTCCACTACATACAGGAGCTCTCCTCCGCCATCAGCCACCTGGATTGGCAGACTTTGCTGACGATCGAGGAGCCCACCTACACCGAGTTGGTGTGGGAGTTCTACACCACGTTTCAGTACCGCCACAAGGCGGCCCGGGACTCCTACGCGGTCACTTTCAGGCTGGGAGGCCGTCAGCGGCAGCTAACTATAGATGACGTGGCCTACGCCATGGGGATCCAGTATCACCCATCCTCCCGCCACGAGATCGAGGTCCCGAACCCGACAGACTGGTACATGGATGAGTTCTACTAGCGGATAGCCCGGCGCGCATATCGGTTCGACTACTTCGACGCTGGCCAGACATCTGTTCGCACCCTGAAGCCGCAGTGGCACATTCTGAACTTGCTCATCACCCGATCCGTCGTCCCCAACGTCACTGGCTCCCACAAGATCCCGAAGCGGGTACTGTACGCCATGTACTCGATGGGGGACCCGGATCACATGCTGCATTTGGGTTCTTTCGTGGCTACCACCTTCTCTCGATGTCATAGGAAGCCCAACCATCTCTTTTGTGGTCCCCTGATCACCCGTTTGGCGCGCCATTTCGACATAAGCTTCGATGACCTCACCGATTCTACTGTCCGGGGCGGCTACCGCCCCCCTCAGCCGGGACGTGCTTCATAATGCACTCCTCCTGGCCACTGACGGCACCCGTTCCTGGGTGGATGGGCTCTCCATGCCCCCTGAGGAGGATGCGGACCTCGATGAGGACGAGGAGGATGCTGATTACACCAATGAGGAAGATGATGATGATGATGATGATGGCGGGGCCATGGATGCTGCTGAGCCGGAACCCCCGCTCTCTCCCCCAGGGGACCTTCGGCCACGACGGAGACCAGAGAGAGGTGAGTCCTCCTCCGGTCCTTCTGGTCCGTCGATGGCTTCTGGCCCGTCGATGAACTTTTTCACAGAGCAGTTCCAGCATATGGGGCTCCAGTTCCAGCAGCTCGGTCTTCAGAACCAGCAGCTCATGGACCATCAGGTCCAGTTTTACCAGCAGTATTCGGCCCGCCAGGCCGAGTACCAGTCCAGTCTGACGGTCGTCGACGAGCGCCTCGAGCGGATGGCGGCTCGAGTAGGCTGTGCTCGTAGCCCATTTTGTGTTGTTTTCATTTCTGTCAGAATGCAAAATGTCTTGTGTGTTGGTTTATTTTCTTTTCTTTCTTTTGATTTTGGATGATGTACAATTGGGCTGACCATGGGACCTAACGTACTGTGTTTTAGTTCTTTTGTTCCCTTTAGCTGTGTTGTGTCCCTGACTGGTCCCTCTCCAGTCCTCTTCGCTCAGACTGATCCACTTCCAGTCTCACGTAGTCCGTGCACACCGGTAACATCGTTCCCCTAATCTTTTCCTCTTCTCCATTGAGGGCAATGTCGATCTTAAGTGTGGGGGAGTGTCTCTTTTGACTACATTAGATCTGTTTGTGTGTGCTTGGAGCCTAGTCCACTGTCCAAATTTTTAAATTTGAGGGCTCCAAGAGTCCAAGTACGTGTTCCTTGCAATTTCCTGCTCAGTATGCTTTGAATTGACAGTCTCTATAGTAATGTGCAACCTAGGGAGGTAGTGTAGCACTATGGAGGATGTTGATGAATTTAAGAAGTCTCCTTTCTTCTTCATATTGTGTTGGTTGATTGTGTGAATTAGTGATCTTAGGACCCTTGAATTGTGTGGTGATGTGGACTCTCTACCTGTCATGGACTCCTGTATCATGTTTTAAAATAAAAGGTGCTAAAAAATGTGCTTTAAAATAACGTCTCCCGTGCGAATAGGGCGAAAGTGTGTAGGGGAGACGGGAATCCGTTCCCAATTTCCACCTACTACCTCCAGCCCCCTTACATTTCTTTCCCCCGCACGAGGCTCGAGACATCCGCTCCTGGCATGGCCGGTAAGAGCCGGGCTCCCGCAAAACCTCTGCTAGGTGGGAGCCCCCATTTTTTGAAAAACAGGTTGGAATCCTTGAAAATAAAAAGAAAAAAAAATAAAACAGAAAAACAAGAAAAAATGGGTTCCAACCATCTTCAAGAAGAAAATAGAGCACCTTAAAAATGCGAGTCCATGATTTTTTGTTTTTGAGAGTCCATTCGTCCACGATTCATTTGTCCTCTGATCACTATTTGCTATGATGCCGACTCGAGACTAGCGTTCTCGCCGAAGAAGCTGTGAGATGACTTGTGCGTTAGTTGACCTCGTAAGGTGCTAAATGATCTAGAAAATCCTCGATCGACGATCGGGGTTGTTTGTTGCTATAGAGGTTTGGAGAGTTGCATTGGTTTGGGTTAGGTTTGCTTGGTGACAAGCAAACGGTTAAGTGTGGGGGCGTTTGATAGACCAATAATTACACATGTTTTTACCCCTATTCTCGAGCCGTTTGAGAGGTTGATTCTCGTATTTTAAGCCGATCAGGCCCGGCCCAGGCCCTGTGCTGGTTAGACCCACAGCACAGGGCCTCAAGTTTTATGGGGCCTCTAATCCATAAGCCCGATGGAGCCTCATAATCCACAAGTCTGCTGTGCCTCAAGTTTTATTGGCCTCTAATCGATTAGCCCGGCTGGAGCCAACTTGGGCCTCCTTGGGCTGGCAAAGCCCACACAAAAATCAAATGTACAAGGATGGCAACTGACACGGAAGGGTTAAATCAAATATACAAGGATGACAACTGATAGGGAAGAGAATCGAACCTTGAACCTCTTTTTCATTAAAAAGGCGATTCAGTCACTAAACTGAGAGTCATTTATTGAATTTTTACTAACCATTAGAGTATTTAAACGTCTTACTTTTTCTCTTTCCCCACCCCAAATCATCCAAAGCTTAAATATTAATTATTCACACCCCATTCTAATTAACTCCTGATCGATGTCCATCCCTACTATCCAGGTTTCTAACCAACTTGTTTTAAGTTCTAATTTTTTTTTCTTTTGCAGGGAACTTAATATTGATTGGAAATTTAAAATAATTAATCTTTGATTATATTTTTTTAATTATGTCAATCCATAAATATGAAAAAGGTAGTTCTCGGCGTAAACAAAAACAGAGAATTGAGGAGTTTGGATACTAGTAGCCAATCTTGACGGCGATTCGAAAATTATTAAATTTTCAAGAAAAATTTTTGAAGCCACATTTTAGATTGTCGAACAGGGCCTCCGAGTATAATGGGACGACCCTGAAGCCGATTTCACGCTAGGTTGTGCATTTATGTCATATTTCAGGGCTTAGCGTTGGCATCGAGGCGAAGGAACGAGTTTCGGGTCGAAAGGAGCAAGTTTGGGTCGAAGTGTGCTGGAGCAGTAAAATACCCGGCCAGGACTAGAAATACCCGACCGGGTATTATTTTGAGCGGACCGGGGAATAGCGGTTTTGGCGTCTGAGAAACAAAGAGGGTCCCGGTCGTGAAGCATAAATCCCCGGCCGGGGATTATTAGAGCAGACCGGGGATTTTCCCCTGTTCCTAAACGCGCGTTTTTAATATATCCGGTCGACACCCAAAATACCCGACCGGGTATTTCGACCGGGGATCGCGACAGACAGCTTCTTAAGGGAAAAGAAGGCTAAAAATCAAGGGTTCCAAGTTTTAGAGAGACAGAGCGATTCCTAGAGAGAGAAAGCGACGAACAAGAGTTCCCAAGTGTCATAGCTTGATCTTCATCACCATTGGAGCCCGACTTGAGCTTGGAGAAGTGCTGATCGACAACTAGGAGCAGAAATCCATCCTTCACAGTATGGTTTCCGCATCTGAATCTGCTTTTGCTTCTTTCTCCATGGAGTAGTTCTCCCATTCATCTGGGTATGGAGAACCCTAGATTTGTATGCATGTTAGGACTGATTGTACGAATCCAAGTACAGATTTTATGATTTGATTATATTCAATTGAGGTTTGAATGATTGAATAACTTGAATCCTGATCAAATTCCTGTTATTTATGCTTTAGCCTAGAAAGAGAATATCTGCCTAGGTTAATAGTGCACCCATAATTGAAGGTAGTGAATTGGCGACTTTAGTCGAGGAGTCAATTCACTATTCTGTACCGAATTTACTTCGGTAGTGGAGGTTTGGTTCGTTAGGGCCTCAATCTGTTTACTCCAGTGGAGGTTAGTCGCCCGGTGGGGACTCAGATTGAGAGGGTCTGGAGACCTTTAGTCGAGACTTCGGACTGTTTAAGAACCTTCCGCAATATAACTTTCATAGAAACAGAACTTGGTAATTGCAATCCGGCTTAACTGCAGTCTAGGGGGAACCATATCCAGGTGACCTCTCTCGACTTGAAACAGCCGTTTAACTTGCTTTGTGTTTTTGCTTGTTTGAACCTGCACTTAAGTTTTACCGCTAGATAATAAGAATTCACTGAGTAGTCATCACATCTAGGACCTGGGTTGACATTAAAATCCAAACCCGCTATACTACGCTTTAGGAAGTGGTTTCACTTGGCCATTTTCTAGAGTGACAGTAGGAGTGAGTCAACCCCCAAGAGTGATGACATTGCCTGTAGTGGAGCGCCGAGTAGACTGACAACCGCCCCAATCGGCATCGCAATAGGCAACCAGATCAAGGGTGTTAATCGCAGGAAAGAACAGTCCTTGTCCAGGAGCAACCTTCAAGTAGCGAAGAAGCCTGTTACCAGCATCCATATGTGCCTGAGTAGGGGCACGAACGAACTGACTGAGGATGTTAACGACATACGCTGCAGGGTCTGGATGATCAGCAGGAGTAGGCTGAGTAAGTCGATGATTTTGCTCGAACACAAAGGCACTGGGGCGACTAGCCATGACACCAGAGTCATGGACGATATCAAGAGTATACTTTCTCTGACTGAGAACCATACCTTCTGGTGACCGGGCAACTTCGATGCCCAAGAAATATCGCAAATCACCTAGATCCTTGATGGTGAAGCGAGAATGCAGAAAACTTTTAACACGAGAGATGAATGCGAGGTCATTCCCAGTCAGCACAACGTCATCAACGTAAATACGTGCTACGACGTGAGTACTCCCCCGGCGAATAACAAACATAGAATGGTCGGCAGGTGACAAACGGAACCCCAATTCACAGTGGGCAGTCGTGAATTTGTGATACCAGTTTTGTGAAGCCTGTTTGAGCCCATAAATGGACTTATGAAGCCGACAAACACGTGTGACGCCAAGAGCAGCAAAACCCTCGGGAATCCGCATATAAACCTCTTCATCCAAATCACCGTGAAGAAATGCGTTGTTCACGTCTAGCTGATGAATGTACTACTCTTTGCTGACGACAACAGCTAGAAGGCATTGAACAGTAACCAGTTTAGCAACTGGCGCAAAAGTATCATGAAAATCCACCCCTTCTATCTGTGTGTAACCCTTGGCGACAAGTATGGCCTTGTAACGCTCCACAGTGCCATCGGGATGGAACTTAATTTTGTAAACCCACTTCGCTCCAATCACACGCTTTCCGGGCGGTAGCATCACAAGACTCCACATGCCATTTTCTTCAAGGGCCAGCACCTCGCCTGCCATGGCACGTCGCCAACATTCATGCAAGAAAGCCTCACGAAACGTGCGAGGTTCTGGGTTATGGGCAACTGCAGCAAGGAAAGCACAGTAAGAGGGAGACAACTTGTCATATGAGAGATGGTTCGAAATAGGGCGACGCACAGAATGAGCCTCATGACCTGTATAATAATCATCTAGGCGCTTCGGGGGAACACGAACTCGGTCACCTCGTCGCAACTGCGGAGGTGAGGGAGGCGAAGGTGAACACAGGTGAACTTCAGTTGGAGATGCAGTGGGCTCAGCAGAAGAATTAGGTGCTGGGGATTTTTCTTTCGCGGAAGGGCTGCTGGAGTGGTGAGGAGAAGTTGGTCCAGCGGGCATAGTAGGCCCACGTGAGGAGGAGAGACAAGCAGGCCCTAGAGAGGGCGGCTCATGATGAAGCCCAACTGGACAGCCCGTCAGCGACGACAGAGCTGGAGTAGGATCTGCCAGAACTAATTCATCTTCCAAATCGGCAGCCTGCCTAGTAAAATCACTACCGGGAACCCAATGAAGCTGCTGTGAGGTGCCATACTGAACAGGAAAATCGGATTCATGAATGATTACATCACAGCTTGTGATAATTTTCTTGCTCGGCAAATCATAGACGCGATAACCTTTCTGACTAGCCACATAGCCCATAAAAACCATAGACCAGGAAACCGGATCGTACCGGCCGGTTCAACCGGAAATTGGACCAAAAGCGGTACGGTGGGTTGATTGTGCTGATTTTACCGTGCCGGCCGGTTTTTCCGGTTTGACCGGTTGAACCGGCCGGTATGATCCGGTTTTCTGGTCTATGATTCAGCTTCATTTCTCCGTATTCTCGTCCAATATGTGGAAAATAATTAAAAAGAATATTATTTTGCTATTTTTCTATGTTGAAAATGGGTCACCGTGGTTGTATAATGCTCTATTTGGTTCTTTTTTTTATGGATTATATTTTTTATACTATCGCATTTCATTTCTCTATCAATAGTGAAAAACGCTATTTACCGGTACAAAACGGTTGAACCACGGTTGTACCACAAAATACCATACCAGAAAGGAATCCGGTATGATGTCCGGTACGGTTTCCTTTACCATGATAAAAACACATGCACGACCTCGTTCAGCAAATTTATCTAGATGCGAGTGAGTATCCTTGCTGTATACCAGGCATCCAAAAACACGCAAGTGAAAGTAACTAGCCGGCTTACCGAAAATAATCACATAAGGAGTGTGGCCCATAGCAGTGGTGGGTAACCTGTTGATCAAGTATGCGGCAGTAAGTATGCACTCACTCCAAAATCGAATATGCAAGGAGGCCTGAAACCGCAATGCACGTGCTGTCTCTAGAAGATGGCGAGCGACCACACCATTCTGTTGGGGTGTGTCTGTGCAAGAGGTTTGTAATAGAATCCCTTCCTTCTCATAGAAATTACGCAGCAACAGAGTCCCAAACTCAGAACCATTATCAGTTTAAATCTTTTTCACCTGTTTACCGAACTGAGTGCAAACTAGATTTCAAAAAAGCTGGATGTACCTCCCAACATCAGATTTGAACTTTATAAGATAAATCCACACTCCGCGTCTGAAATCGTCAACGATTGTCAAAAAAATTTAAGCACCACTGTAAGAGGGAGTGTTATATCCTCCCGAAGAGGTAGTCCGAATGCCACTAACAGGAAAAATGGTCCTAACTTGCTTAGCACGAGAGCAAGGATGGCAAATACTAGGAGCCGAAACTGCAGAAGCAGGAGGCTGATCTTGAATCTTGGTCATAATCGGCAATCAAGGTTGTCCCAACCTTTCGTGCCAAGGTAGTGCAGGAGGTCGACAGCATTAAATCGAGCACTACGGCAACCAAAAAACTGTAGTAAATAGAGTCCATCACGAATCTCCCCCTTCCCAATCACGTTCCTGGAGTGTAAGTCCCGTATAACGCAAAAATCATCGAGGAAGATTATAGCAACACGATGTTCTTGACAAAGTCGGCTAACTGATAAGAGGTTGCAACGAAATTCCGAAACATGTAAAACACGACCCAGTGTCATCCCATCACTCAACTTAACTGAACCAATGCGTTTAACCGGAATACTAGCTCCATTCGGAATGCGTACCGGTTGAGTAGATAAAATATGATGATCTGAAGTAAGAATATCACCGTCCATAGTGATATGTTCATTGCACCCAGAGTCTATAATCCATTCACTTTGATCAGAAAAGGAAAAAGTACCAGCCATGTGACTTGAGGGATCCGTGGCCGAGGAGAATTGTGAGCCAAAAAAACGCTTTTGCTGCTCCAGCTGCTGGACGCTAAAACCGGAAACAGGACTCGACACCTGCTCCACTTGAGATGCCTGTGGCTCTCGACTGCGCCCGCGAGTAGCTCCACCATCGCGACCTGTATCTCGTCCAGAATCACGACCCTTATGGTGATTTTGTCCATCGCCTTGTTTGTCGCGGGAAGGATAGCCGATCAACTGATAACATGTCTCACGCAGATGCCCAGGTTTGAGGCAGTGAGTACATATTAGGGTGTCCTTGTCAGCAGATCCTCGATCACGTGTATTGCGAGCGCCATTCGCGCCACGATCTGCTGCTCCGTGGGTCACGAACGTTGCTGCTTCTGGGAGAGGCTTGCGGTTTTGAGTTAACGTCCGTTGTTGTTCATCATTATAAACAATCCTGAAGGCCTCGGGTAATGATGGAGGAACCGACATGGAGAGGATCTGACTGCGGACAGTTGCAAAGGAATCATCTAGCCCCAACAAAAAATCAAAGAGTCTCAAACTCTCATTCTGATCGCGGCATTGACGTCCACAGGAATAGGTGGGAGGCGGCAGGATAGACTGTGTCTCCTCCCAAGCCTTGCGAAGCTTTGTATAAAAGCTAGAAACATACTGTTTTTCTTGCTGCAGAAAACTTACATGACGTCGTATTTCATATGCACGGGTCAAATTACCTTTGTTAAAACGATCCCGAAGGTCCTCCCATATCTCTTGGGCCATTTTAGCATGCATGAGACTACTCCGTAATTCCAGATCCATTGCAGTGCGCAACCAACCCTTGACCAGGGCATCACACCGCATCCAAGCAAACAATGAGGCACCAGTGCCCTGCGGACGAGGGAGAGAACCATCAACAAAACCAATTTTGTTCTTGGTGACGAGAGCATTGGTCATCTCAAGAACCCACTCCCAAAATTGGTCGGAGTTAATACACTGCTGACGTGCAGGTGGCCAGTAGAATCAGAATTCGGAATGAAAAAGGGGCTGTGAGCATCAAGCTCTTTGTCGCCACCAGAATCAGAACTAGTCGACTTGCCCGAGTTTGGCGTCTCAAGGGTAGAGTCGGTTCCTGACATAGTGCAAATGCTGTGTACGGATCACAGCTCTGATACCATGTGAAATTTGCGGACGCTAAACGAAGAACGAGACGAGATTTTACGTGGTTTCCCCGATATCGGGACTAGTCCACGGGAGAGCTTAACTCTCCGGATGATTTCTTATTGATCAGTTCTTGATTATGGCCATTGGCCTTACATCAGGTTTTATATCCTTACATCCATCAACAAGGGTAAAACAACTAGGGAAAGCAAACGAGACTTGTTGCGCATGGGATGCAGTGGGCTCTTGCTCGGCTAGCTCAACTGCGGACGAGCCCATGATGGGCTGAGTGAAGGTGGGCTGGTGGCCCATGTTCGCTAATAGTCCTCATCCATGAAGTGAGTAGGAAAATGGTCAAAATGGATATTCGAGCATGACATGAATATATAGACGAAGCATTTTGTTAGTGGACAACTTCTGGATGCCTATCTCCAGGTCGTGATGTTCATAGTTTTTTAAAAAACAAAAGAGCATACTCTGATCCCTAAGACTACCTTAAACAACCTGGATATGTAAGTAATAGAACAAAAACCAGCATGGCCAAAACTACTATGAGGAGTTGATTAGATTTGCTTACTTGATTAGCATAATCGGAAATTAGAGTCTTCTAATGGTCAAGGGAAAGTGACCCAATTACATGATGTTCTTCTTGAATCAATTTGGGAACACTATGAGCATTCCTTCCATACAGGATTTACCAAATTGGCACAAGATTTACCAAATTCCTTATCGAGCATCTCCAACCCATTTCCCACAAATTGTGTCGCACGGGGCAAATTGCGTTTACAAGCATGGCAAATTATAAATAATTTGCTAATTGGGCACGAGTTGATGCATTATCTCAATAACTAAGACCAAAGGAAATAAATGGTACATGGCCCTTACGGTTGACATGGAACGGGCCTATAACGGGGTTGGTTGGCATATTTTACTCATGGTCTTGGAATAGTAGGGGTTTAGCTCACTATAGATTAAGTGGATCCACGAGTGTCTATCAATGTCATGCTTTTTGGTTATGATGAATGGAATGCCATCGGGTTTCTTCAAACCTAAGCGGAGGTGAAGAAAAGGAGATTTGTTATTTCCTTTGATATTTGTGCTTTGTGCGGAGGAATTTGCGGCGCTACTAAAAGGCGAATACTGAGGGTCGTCTTTCAGCGGTGCGGGTTAGCTCAAAAGTGCCAACAGCCTCACATATGTTTTTTGCATATGAATCTTACCATTTCTAAGGGGGTAATTCTAGAATGTGATAGGTTGAAAAAAGTAATTTGATAGTATGAGTATTAAGTGGTTGACCAAACCCAAAGTTCACCCAAATCTTAAACTAAAAAAAACCCAAATCTCTCTATCAAACCCCCCTTCTATATATCCAGTTCTAAAAAAACTCCTTCCTATTTGACTTTGCCAACATAAGTAGAAAGATATAGATGAGCCAGCCAGGAAGCAAGAAGATGGATTTGAAGATGAGAAGCATTCGTCTTCCTCGAGAATTTTGTGAAGGACCTACAATATTTTTTGTACAATTTTTTTTATTTCGAGATAGCCGACACACCTTCAATAATTATAGCTGAGACACCTTCATTATACTCGAAGAATTTATTATCCGAATAAATCAATCTTAATCATAATCCTTTTTAATTTTGTTAAAAATAACTCATAAATCATAATCCTTTCAATTCCTATTAAAAAAAACAAACTCTCAGCCCATACAATATACATGTGTGATGTGTGTTGGGCCTCGGCCTATAAATAAAAGAGAAAAAAACCCACAGGCCTAATGGCCAATAACCCAGGCAGCCACTAACTCCCCAACATTACCTGTTGCAACGACAAGCTGCGAAAGAACATTTTCAGCTATGAAGATAATCAAGAATGATCTTCGGAATCGGTTGAGTGACCAATTTAATGTATTTTAGAGACATTTCATCAGATGAAAAGTCATAGCGATTCGTTGTAAACATGACATTGTGAACTTTATGAATTAATTTTTTTTAATTTCTACTTTATTTTTTAATTTAATTTAATTATTATTTTATTTTATCGGCGACACACCTCTCCGACAATCCTGGGTCCGCCACCGCTTATAGTGCTTCTATTTTTTGTACGTAAACTATCCATCATAATCAGTCCAAATGCTTCAGGTTGCCTTGCCTCAACCAAAAGTCAAAAGTGGTTGGTTGTATTTTAACAGCCTTTTGATACTTCACTAGTGTCACTGGATGATGCAAATTTTGTGGCAAAGTAGCAAAACAGTAATCCTCAGGAGACAATTTTTATATATCTTCACAATGTATGGACTAACTATGAATGCATTCATTTTTCAACTATCAAATAATCAAATTTCTAAAAAAAACAATTACAGAGGTCCAAGAAATAACGAAAGAATCTACATGTTGAAAAGCGATAGAAACAAAACCCCTAGAGATTTTCAGAAAATGATGAAAGGCATGTGATTTGATGATGGATAAAAGAATTGAATGAGCCTTGAAACCAAGATAGAGAAAAATTATATTTCTGCATGAAGGCTTCATTTAATTTGCATACTCTATAGATTCTTGTTTTGTCTTTTACTTATGTGATTGATTATATGATCAGTTGACACTTGTGAGACTGAAGCATGCCGCCGCGCTCTTCAGCTCGTCCTCTGCCACTAGGTGTTGCTCAAGGGACTGTGTAGTGTCCTTGAGAGACTCTTCCGAGCTGGAAAAACACAAAAATATTTCATTTAATTTTCATTTCTAACCACACATATATATAGGGTAAGAAACTTTGTATGATGAGAATAAGCCTTTAGATGAATAATGTACCTTGTATCATAAGCCTCTTTGGAATCAATGTACGATTGTCTGTCGTCGATTGTATCAAAAAACAGATGCATCTCATCGTAGTCCGACACAACTTCCTGTTGGATACCATCAAGTGGTTGTGTTGCTAACAATTGGGAATGAGGAGCACCCATGGATGATGAAGAATTGGTGACGTTATTAATGTTGTTGTGGATACCATAGGTATGCTGAAGCCAGTTGGAATTGGATGCTAGTGCATTATTATTAGAATTGTTGCTATTATTTTCCTTTGTAGCATCAAAGTAACCGGAATTGTAGTTGTATCCCCCAACAGGGTTACTGCTCGTGGAGCAGGACAACTGATGTTGATCGGCAGTTACAAGAGACGGCGACAACTGAGCCATCACTCCTGCCGCCGCACAAGGCTGGTTATGACCGAACAGGGTAAGGGCTGCTGCATTGTTGTTGTTACTTACAGGAGGGGCCATTCCTAGTTCAGGTGCGAGGAAGGAACCACGTCCTCTGTCGTGGCATCGAGACCGTGGTGGTGGTGGTGGTCACGGCACATGTGGAGCTGGGCGTGGATCGCATGGAGCTCCTCCTGGGCCTGGTGAATCTGGTATTGTAGGCGGCATATGTAGCCATAGCAACCCTAAACAGGGTAGAGGTCACGAATATTTGCCTGCCATATGATGGAGTGCATTGCTTCCTGTCTCTGGGGACCATCTAGCTTCTCTATTATCTTGACGATGTTCCTTACGCCAAATAGCTTGTGGGCGTTTCGGAACATCTCCGACTTGTTTGATGGGAAGTAGGGGGCTAGCTGGCACTCCGACGTGCACTTCCGTCGCTGGTACTTGCACGCTGCGCAGGCGTGGCTTGTGCCACCCTTCAGCGTCATGGCTCCTGCCTTGGCATCAACCCTCCTTCAAAACAAGGTACATTTCTTCTCCTCCTCCTTCTGGTTGTGATGAATGAAAAATGTGGGTGTGGATTGTCGTGACGCTATTCTGGTTTTGGTTTCGATTTTTGTTGTGATGTGTTTTGTTTGTTGGTGATGGTGAAGGTTGTGATGATGGTGATTGGGTATTTTGGGAAAGTGAGAAAGAAAGTAGTTTTGGGAGAGGGGGGGGGGGGGGGAGGGGTGGGTGGTGAACGAGTCTCTAATAGTGGGAGCGAATTTGGTGGAAGTTAAACAAAGACTAATTAAAAACTCAAAACTTTGAATTTTCCTTGGAAAAGAGAAAGAAAACTATAATGCTCCGATTTTTAAGGCATGTTTGTTAGAATATTGAAATCTCAATTGCAAGATAACATGTAATGGGTGTTTGGTTGTTTGTAATTGCAAAGCTAATTGTATTATGTGGTTAGTGGTTACCAAATGCATATTTACAAGCTTGCTGTAAATGAAAGCCAAAATGTATTGCAATCTGACGCTTTCTTTATTGATGAATAGAAAGTATAAATACACAAACATGCCAAGGGAATCGGCCTTGAACAAACGACCTCAATCCTACTCTACTGCATATCTGCAACAAGACTAACCAACAACTGAAAACTAGCTCAAGTTGTTTGACAACGGTCGTTGACTCATTTAATCAAACTAAAAAAACTAAGTACTAAACTGGAATAATCCATACGACACAGTTTCACTTGGACTTACACTCAAAGAACTTAAACTCCAACTTTGGCGCCAAACTCGGCCAAACCTCCAACGACTCCAGCCTTCTTCACAATGCCTCCCCTGATCTGGAAGAGGGTTTCTTGTCCAACAATAAATGCAATTGCATATGCAAATAAAAAAAACCTAAAAATGGAGTTTTTATTTTAGATTATTTTCTTTTCTCTTATTACTTTTTTATAATTTAAATATAATATTTAATTACATATGCAATTGCAAGTTTATTGCATTGATGTAGGTGAATGAAACTGATTTGAGGTGGATTGAAAAAAAAAATATATATGAGTTCGCTAAAAAAAAGCATAAATGTTTTTGCAATTGTGTTGATATGGATGCTCTTACAATCACAATAATCTTAATTTTTTTTCCACTTCCGGGGAATGGGGGCAACTAAACTATACACTGGGCGTATGATGGGGATTTTGCTACCATGTTGATAGAGTTGACGTCAAACATAGGCTAACATGGTTAGAATATGGATCATATCTTGTAAATGTAATCTCAATTGTTAGATTATGTGATAGGAGATTTGTGAATAATGTCTTTGCATACATCCAATTATTTGATATGCGATTCGATGTGTCAGTTCAGATTTAAGACTATTCTATCATTGGGACTAAAATTTCGCATGACCGATCTTTATTAGTCAATTTATAAAATTGACCATTCCTGATATGATCCAAATTGGCCACTTCTACAAGTCACAATTACTTGCCAAAGAAGCTATCAAGGTTGGAAAGAAGAAGGGCAGAATTTGGCTAATACTTTGGAGGCATGGTTCTCTCAATTGGCTTGGTGGAAATTCAAGGTTAAGGGTTTGTTTTGCAGATAAAGTTGTCATGTTTCCAATGGTATGCTTTTTGGATCCAGATGATGTCATTAAGGTTGTTTTCCAAGGTCTCAAAGTTGCTACCTCAAAACTGGAAAACTGCCAGAAAATGGCCAAGGCAGAAAACTGTTTTGTAAAGCCTACTTTGGAGTTCAACTCAAGGAGCATGGAGGGAAATCAAGTCAAAGGGCTTCCAGAAAATGAAACTAGGTATGTTTATCTACCAAGGGAAGGAATCAGATGAAAGATCGGAGTTCTTGAAGGCCTCGAACAAAAGGCATGAAGTTAGTACGAAAGCTGCTTTTGGACTGTTTGCTGGCAGCTTACTTGCGCTTGAAGAAAGAGAGTTTAAACCCGAATTTTTGTGTCCTTTTTAGTGTAGACTTTTACCTTAATTGTTTCCTAGCTCTATTAGGATTGTATTAGGTTTATTTGCCTTTAAATACCCTCTAGTTTTTGTTGTAATAGTTAGACTTTGTTGAATAGAAATCGAAACCTTTGGGTTTTTGCAAGTTTGCGTACCAAGCTCATTGAGCTCTTGTATCGATCAAGAACGCATTGATCGTGGCCGGGCATCTACCTTTATATCATTCGAGCCTTCTTCCACGTGAAAGATTGCACGTTTGATTCTGTTTTATCCAAACACCCAAGAACATCCTTGTTTTTGGTTCGAATTTCGTTTTAATCAATTCAATCCTTGGATTGATTGTGTTGCTGCGTACTTTGGTAAAAATCCAACCCCCCAGTGTCGTATTAATTCCCACCTCTATTTCTTTCTTGACCACACCATTATGCTCTCTTCCCCTTTCTCCGTTTTATTCCTTTGCTTATATTCTCTTCGAGCTGCGAGGCTCTCTTATAATATTATGACTTTCTAAACCCTTAGGTTGAGTTCCTTTTTGGTAGCGGCATTTTTTAGAAAGAGCTCAACACAACTCCTTACTCGTGGTGCACTCTTCCAAATAGCACCCGAGCATTGGTGGTTTGACGTCTTTGACAGCCATGGAAATCGAGATCCATCTCTTTTAGAAATCTCTAAGCACCTCCTCCTCAATATGTTTAGTATTGAAGAGTGTGCCTACGATAAGTGTCCACGTTTCGTGCTTGCAAACTTAGACAAAAACATTGTCATGAATTGTTTGAAACAGTCTATCTATCCCTCTTCAATTTGACTTTCGACTTTGCTCTGTGTGCTCCATATCTTCACTCCAAAAATACGTCCTGGACATGCTTGTACTTGAAATTACCAAACAATACGTGTACACACCTAAGATTTAGTAATCGCACGTCGGAAAGATAGTAAATGTTCCTATCAAATTTTGAGATTTCATCAAATCAGGTGCAGAGCAATGATTTAGAAACCAGGAGCGCCGGAGTTTTCTTAATATGTTACGACAAAACAATGAAAAATATAAATAATCAAATTATTAAAAAAAAACTGAAGTAAAATTATTATAACCTTATAAAAAATTTCCTATTGCATTCAATATAAATAAGAAAAATATAAAAATTGAATAATGCATTTCAATATTTTGTGGTGCATTCTATTTTAGTAACTAAAATGTGGATACCTATCAATATTCGTATTTAAAAAAAAACATTGTTAGATACCCGAAGATATCCTAAAAATGGAAGAACTTAATTGATCTAGTTTGAAATTAAGGAATTAATAAACCAAATAGAAGTTAAATGATTAAATTACTTTGTTGAATCAAGTGAAAACCCTAAGGCGCAGCTCCGCCTGCATCAAATAGATATGAATTTAGTCTAAAATGGGGAGAAATATCACTCGAGGGATGATTGGCGACGAGGGTTTCCTCCTGTCACTACAAGAAATAAGTGCTTTAGCGACAGCCTTTTAATAACAGCCAGTCTGGCCGTCGATAAATGCGGTACTTTCAACGGAAGCCTCTGCCCGTCAATTGACCGTCGGCATCCGCGGCTGTGATAATATACACCTGTCACCAAGGGTGTACAAGCAGAAGTCTTTTTTATTGAGTCCTTTTCTTTTTTAATGTTTTAGCCTTATTATTTTTGTCTTTTTCCGGTAATTATTTTTGTCCTTTTATATTTACACATACAAATTATCCTTTCATTACTTAAGAAGACCAAGTCCTTAGACGAATCCCTAAAAACCAAAACGAAAAACACAAATCAGCTTTCTCTTCGTCCGGAATCGAGCGCCTTGAGGCTTCGACCATTGATCGAGCTTTCAGCATTGTCTTCTCTGCCTCAATGAGCAGCGACCTCAGTTCTCTCTTCCTTCTCTAAGACTATCTCCAACCCAAGCATGCAAATTTGGAGAAAGGGAGGTTTTTGGCTTTTTTCATCTCCAACCCACCAATTATTTGGCTTGCAAATTTGGAGAAGTGGGCTTGGGGGTGGATAGATAGAAGCTCATATGGAGAAATGCAAGGAGAAGGTGGGGGACCAACCATGGAACCCAAGCCCACACGCTGGGGCCCTCCACTTTCCAACATCTTCTTTTTCTTTTTCTTTTTTAACTTTCTTAATTTTTGATTGGTTGGTTATGAGTTGGGAAGGCAAATTTAGAAGGTTTAGGGTTGGAGCAAAAAAGTATTTTTGGAAGGTAAAAATGCATATTTGAGAGATTGAGAGGCTAAATATAACCTTTTGGGCCGGAGTTAGTCTAAAGATCTAGTGAAACCAGAACTCGTGAAAGAAGAGACGGCGACAACTAATCGTAATACGAGTGATTTTGTGAGAGGTAGAAGGTGGAGCGAGCCGCGTGACTGGTTGGAGTTCAGCAGCGCCGTCGGAATAGGAGCTCGGAGCCTTACGATGGTTTAGATCCTAAAAATTTCGACTTCTCTGTGTTCCCGGTGAGTCACTCCCTCTGCAATTACATTGATTTTTCAATTTTTAGGGTTTCAATTAAGCTCCCGTGGAATCGCTTAGTGGAAACGCGTTCTTCTTCGATGGAAGGATCTCAGGAAGGAGTCGGATCTGGAAGCTGGCTACAACGAAACTCTATATCAGGTCTTGATCTTTGTGAGAATTAGCTCTGATGGGGTCTGATCCAGAAGTTGTACGACATCCTCGCCACTCAGCTCATCATCACTACCACAGTGTTCTTCGTCACCTTCAATGAGCTGCTCAGGGGAAGCACCGGTCTCCACTTATGCCTCCGATTCGTATGCTTCATCTGTAGGTTGCTCTCTTTCCAATTTCCCCTTTCTCCCCCTCTCAATCCGTCAATGTTTAGGGTTTGGGTTATATTTGGTGTATATTACGAATCCTACTGCAATTCACGTTGAACATGGTTATTTGCTTTCATGTGGATGTGAATTTTATGAGTAATTAGGGTATTTTTTTGCTGGTAATGGTTGAGAATTGGGATTGGATTTTCATTATTTCCATTCCTACATAATTGGACATGGAAGAGTGTTAGTTGTTTCCTCTGCTGACTGGCACTTAACATGGTCTTATTTTTCATTCTTTTGGTATTTTTGGTATATTAGAACCCCTCAATCTACTATGTCGAAGGACCCAAATAGAACGAACCAAGAGGCTAACAACAACGCGGGTGTTACTGCTTTTGGTGGGCTCTCCAAAGACTCAGGTCAGTTACAAATTTCCAAGATTCAAGTTACTATACCAAAGTTGACCTGGTATAATAACACCCATGCATGCTTCGTAGGAAGGAGGTGAGTACTAGGGGAAATGGATGAATATGATTGTGCAGTGTTTGAACTGCAACACTTTAGTTCAGAACATCAAACCATGCCTGGATTGTACTTGGGAGATATGCTTTGCAGTTGGGAAGTTTGGAATGAATGATCAGAACTTAAAGTTGTTATTCCCAGAATGTCTATGCAGGAACTGCTGGAATGCAAGCACCCAACTGCGTGGATGGAGTTCGAAAAGGGGATGATTTATGAGGTGGATTTAAGAAGGCAAGAATTGGTATCTAGTTCCTAGATTGACTTGCATAAAATTGCTGCCAACAGAGTGTATCTTTCTGGTTTTCTTAATTGGTAATGGAATTGTGTGACTGTTACCTTGAGAAGTAAGACAGATTTTTTGTTACTTCATTTCAGATGGAGCTTTACTCCAAGTTCTTCAAAGATGGAAGGTCCTTTGACATCGAAGGTAGATTAAATATCCATTGTGAATATGTATATGGCACATAACTATTTCTTCCTTGTAAAATTGTAGTCTTAAATCAGTTTTCACCCGTAAGTTACTATTTGATTCTCGTGGGAACCGAATTCTCTTATAACTGAGATATGCTTGCTTGGCTGATATATTCACCTAGTTATATTAGTTGTTCGAACTAATATGGAATTGCTAACTATGGAATTGCTAACTGGAAATGTGATCTTCCTCTGTTATGGAAGGATCTAAGGAAGGAGCCGAATATAGGGCTGGCAACAACAACGAGACTCTATATCCAGGTCTTGATCTTGGCGAGAACTAGCTTCGATGAGGTTTGATCTAGAAGGTTTACGGCATCCTCGCAACTATGCTCGTCATCACCACCATCATCTCCTTCGTCACCGTCAATAAGCTACTCAGGGGAAGCCCGGTCTCCTCTTATTCGTCCGCTTCATCCTTACTCGATCTCTTTCCAATTCCCCTTTTCTCCTTGCTCTCAATCCGTCACTCTTTAGGGTGAGTGCGTATTGCTATATACCTACTAGAGTCAGTGGCAATAATTTGCTTGTATTCTTTCCCCCTTAATTAGTTCATTTATTAGTTACTAAGTGGTGCTCTGTTTCAGGCAGTTCTGAAGGTGAATGAGTTGCTTATGGATTTCCTATTGATATCACAAATTTTGGTGGAAATAATATATGCTGTAAGTGGTTTATTTTGGTAGGTACAGGGATCCCAATCAAACTTTGACTATCTTTGTTAAGTAGTTAAGTAGTAGAATACCATGTTATAGTTTGCATATACCGCCATGTTTAACTATAGTCTACTGCACTAATATGGTCTAATTATATCAATTCCCCTTGCAGATCACTCACTGTAGACTTAATAACTGTATTGGCTGTTGATTGTAGGAGAAGCTTTCAAAAAAATATACCCTATCAGGTTACATTTAGTTGATTAATTGATGAACTTGCCACCAGGTGTGCTCTCTGCATCCTTTGTGTCTTGTTATCCTTTTTTCGGTTCAACTTCTGGATATATCAAATTCATGTTGCTGAGATGACTGAAATTAACAACTAATTTATCAACTCTTGCAGATCCTCTTAAGTGAGTTGGTAAGAAGGGAGAAGGTAGCTGGGATATTCCCTGAAGCAAAAGTGGACCTTTTTGTGAAGGTGAGTGAGTTAAACAACAGAAGGGTGATTAAGTGAGTTAAACTTCATGGATTAGCACTAACTATGAATCAGATTACTTTTGATTTTGGCAACAGCCATGAAGGGTGTTCAAAGAAGCCTCAATACATACTACACTCTGGAAGTATTTCTTCTACATAATTATAATTATATTAATCTCATTCATAAACTTTTTCATTTTACAGGTTTGCTGGGCTTTTGTATGAATTAGCGGCTGCCATTTAGATAAGGAAGTTGATCTGCTAGATAAAAAGGTATAAATTTGTTTGATTTTTCACAATAGCCTTCATAAATATAGAAGTTGTGTTGGTGGCCAGGCCACTACTTCCAAGTTTCAGCAGTAACATATTGTTCCATGTCCAAAATATGGAAGAAACAGGTGTTTCCACGACTCGTTTTAAAGCTATTGTAATGTTTAACTTTAAACCTTCGCCTGATTATCTTCCCATTTCTCAATTTCCAGGTTGCAGACAATTAGTTTGGTGAGCTGGTTCACTTGCAACATCAAGGGGGGAAAATGACTGGTAAGTTTTCTTGTTATTTACCCTGCTATCATTGAAGTTAAGCCTCAGATAGCTACCCTATGATCACAAGGCTAAAACTAGATTCTTCCCATTTTCCAGTTTGGTAGTTGGTGAACCATGAATATAAAAGCAGGGGGTTCTGGGGTGCGAAGATGTTGATTGAGATTTTTCCATTTTATGATTGATGGTTTTTCCCCCCCGGTAATTATGATTAATATTGTTTGGCCTGCTGATGCCTTGTAATTATGGTTAATCCTCCGAAGTTTTGAATGGATGTTTCTGCAGGGCTGGAAGTTAATGAAGGAAAGTTGATCTTTGTTGCTTCAAAGGGTTCTGACTGAATTTGGTGGTATAAGGAGCAAGGAGGGACTGTAAGTGGGAGTTTTGAGCTTTTGTAGTGGGTTGAATGGGTGTATAAACTTTAGAATGTTGATTTGGCAGTAGAATGCTGATTGTGAGTTTTTTTTTTTTTTTTGGTTGAGAAATGATGGTTTTATTCTCAAATTTGGAGATTCAATATAAAGGCTTTCAAAATCAGATTGAGTTTGTAGTTAAAACTATTAAATAATGATATTTGGGAATCACAGCAAGCAAGAAGCAATTATCAGAACAAGTTTCTTCAGAAAAAGGGTCAGATAATTTAGCGGCGGTTGGTTTACTTTTGGCGACGGTTTTGTCGTTGCTAAATGCGTTGATTTATATTTCAACTAATTCATTTAATGACGTTTTGATTTTGAATAACGACAGTTTCAGCCGTGGCGAAAATATAGTGACCTTTAGTGCGACGGTCGACCAAAACCATAGGAAAAAAATTTAAGGAATGCTGAGTCCGTGACGTTCACATGTCCGTCGGTAAAAGTATTAGCGACGGTGGCGACCGTCACTAACTATCAAAAAACCGTCGCTAAAGGCCTGTTCTGTTGTAGTGTGTTGGGGGCAACGGTGAGAATAGTGGGTAAATATATTGTACTAATAAATCACACACTTGTAAAAAGGTTACAGGTAAGTTGGATCTGGTGGCAGAACTCTTGGAGACACACGGTTCTCTTCTTCCACCGTCACCGGCGATCGCCAGAAAACCGTCCACCCAAAATTATCCAAACTTTCAAAGGGCCAAATCACATTGCAGTTGTGAGAGTTCCGGTGCGGCTGTCACCAACATCATCGCAGGCAACATGTTCCAGCACCGCCAGCAGACCGGGATTTCCTCATCGGCCGTCGTCGGCCTTTCTCCTGTCTGCCACCGCCGCTGTCGAGTGACTGCCTTCTGTCAAACATCATCGTAACCGCAACAACAAAGTCAGCGTCGTGACGGTCAGACTTCTACTACATAATGAGGAAGATATGCCCAGAAAACAAGAAATCACAATGGTGATCTCAAGAAGAAGGCGTCGTCCATCCTCCCCGGTCTCCATAATCGCCAAAGTCGATCTCTACACTTTCGACCCCTGGGAACTACCCGCTTCGTTACAGTTTCGGAGGCGCACCAATACTGCTGGCCGAACTCCGACGGTTACAATTCAAGAAGCAGATACAACTATGACAGTTACACTTTTGGGGGAGGTTCTTCCGCTAATCTCGTGTCAGATAAGAAGTTCACGCACTCACGATGATTCTCGATAGAAGGGTCGAGTTCGACGGATTTCGATTTTCACTCTTTTCCGCAATTGTGCGCTCCAGCAATTTGCTGCCCAACGCCCTTGTGCATAGCTGCTCGTGGCGTTTCCCCATCTCTGACACCCTTTCCGGTGAGTTTTACCTATCTTTTTGCAGGAGTTGCGGGCTGGGATCTTCGATGAGTCTTTCCAGCGGATGACGAGTCTTGCCGACGATCGGCCAGGCTAGTGGGCTGCAGTTACATCTTTGTTCAGTTACCTCTCCCGTGGCTTCATTCTTGTTCAAAACGCTCCACCTTCGGACGGTTATAATTTCATGACTGTTAATATTCTAATGGATAGGCAGTCACAATTCCAAACACGGATCCTATCTTGCATTCAGATAAGTCTATTAATTCTTTCTTCAATTCATATTTAATTATTATTATGTTTACGATTGTGTTTGGTATTTTTATGGGAGTTGCAATTGTTTTGTAATTCGATGTCTTTTAATGATAGGGAGGATTTGGTTGTCATCGGACATGGAGTATATTTCTTCTACTAGTTGGCTTTGCCATTTTTGTTTTTGTGCTACAGAAGGCATAGTTTGTATAGCTTGTGAAGCATTTTCGGTGGAGGTCCGGTTGTATTTTAATTTTGTTTGCCCGTTAGGGGTTGTCTGGGTGTTATTTTGCAGGTACCTTGCACATCAAATCTACTGCTAGGCTGTTGGAACTCGACGAATTGGTGCTTGAAGGAGTTTGCTGAAAGAAGACTTTCTTTGCGTTTTTTGGTTTATTTATGTTACTAGGCATACCAACAGGGCTGCACATCGCGTGGCACAAACGGCCCTTGCATCGGTAGCAACCTAGTTGGTTGACTACCGCCTTTATATTTCCAATGCATTGTAACACTCTATCTATTACAAACTATCTATGACAAAAAAAAGTTGGATCTGGTGGCAGAGCCTCAAGAATTACGGTAACCAACTTACTTAGATCAATTTACTTATGTAATTTAATAATGCAATGATACCGAGGATTTACGTGGTATACCCTTGATTTAGGGCAGTCCATGGGAACAACAGCTTTAGAGTATTTCTTCACTATAACAATGGTAAGTTACAAAGATTTTATGGATACAAGAAATAGAACACACAGTGTTTTCCAAACAACCTCACTATTTCACTCACAAGGAAATCTCCTATCTACCCATGGTTGTGAAAACGTTTCACAACCGAAACCCACAAAAAAATACAAACAGGAGCAAAGCACAAAGGAAAGGAGGGAATGAAATAGAGAGGGATGATTATGAAAAGGAGAACAACATTCCCTTTTATAGCAGAGGAAAGGGGAACCTATTGATTGCAATTGGTTGGTTCTATCTGCTATCCATCTCCCCAACCGCATTTGAGTGATCAGTAGATTATATTTTTTTTTCTTTTCTTAATTTCCACCGCTAGCGGACTTGTCGAGCATTAAAAGAGGAGTGGTCTATCATTTGGGAAATTAATTGGCAGGCTAAATGCCACATTTGGTCACTGATATTACTAAATTGTGTCATATTTAGTCACTTGAAAAATTTAATATCAATTTTGGTCACTCGAATTACTGAAACATGTCACATTCAGTCACTCTCCCGTTAACCACCATCCAACTCCGGTCACTCGAATTACTGAACATGTCACATTTATTCACTCGAATTACTGAAACAGGTCACATTTACTCACTCTCCCGTTAGCCTCCGTCCAACTCCATTAATTGAGTTGAATGGAAACTAACGGGAGAGTGACTAAATGTGACATGTTTCAATAATTCGAGTGACCAAAATTGATATTAAATTTTTTGAATGACTAAACATGACACGATTTAGTAATCTCAGTAACCAAACGTGGCATTAACCCTTAATTGGCAATTAGATTGGTGTTTGGGAGCTCGTTTATCATGTGTCTTAATCAGTTTTCTATTGCTATTTTGGGGTGATGCTTTTGTTTGCTGGGATTGAATTGGCGTCGACGTCATCAAGGGAAATGAAAACGAAGTTAGAGAGGGGACATAAAAATGAAAAGGGCAGAGCAAAGCGAAATAATTATTTCGATTAAAAAAAATTCAGTCTCTCTCCCTCGGTCCGTTCAATCTTCCTCTGCAGCTCAACTATGGAAGACACAGAAAGCATAGCTCTCCTCCTTCCACGCACCAAGTGTTTGACCGTCTCTCACTCTCTCTTTCGTTCTTGGACGCGTGCGGCCGGGCGATTCGCCGCCTATACATTCTTCTTCTTATCTTAATCCCGTGAAAAGTGGCTATTTTTCTTTCTAGTTATATGATCAAGGTTCAAGAAGGCGCTAGGCGTAAGGAGTGCGTTGAAATTTTGTCTAGCGCTTATCTTGCTTAGGTGTAGACTAAGCATGCATAGGTGTTTTAAGAAAAATACCTATTCACACTGCACGGTGAATGCAATAATAATCTACAACACTTTCTCACTTCAATTAAATTTTGGCAAAATACACTTGTATAGCCATAATTTTCACGTTTGTGACAAATATAGTCATAACTATCCGAAAACACAAAATAGCCTAAAAATTGGATGGTCATGTGACAAATCTAGCCATTTCCATTAGAAACTTTAACGGTGTTAGAAACTCCGTCAATTAGATTAACGTTAGAGTGACTAGGATGCCAAACCATCGCACACTTCACCGACCAGTCAGCATATTATTGCCACGTTATTTTTATTTATTAAAATAATTAATTTTAAAATAAAAAACCAAATTTTCCACTAATTAAAAAAAATTATAAAATAAAAAAAATTGAGCTTCTCCCTTTCTACCCACAACCCGTCGTCCATACCTCCCCTCTATCTCATCGCCACCCCATCCATGTCCTTCGCCACCACCACCATCTCCCCGTCCACCAATACCATCTCCCTGTCCATGAAAATCAATCGCCACCGAGGTTTTTGCAAGAAAGCACTTTCCTCCGATGAATCTCCCATTTGCCCTGCTGTTTGAATCTCCCACCGACCGGAAAAAAGCTCCTGCACCATTCCGGCCGCCACAGGAGAGAGTTGGAATCAACACCTTGGAGTGTTAGAGAGTGATATAATATCCAGTATAACCTTCTCCCAACAACTCAAGTTATTGGGATCAATTGATTCATGACATGGAGAGGAGGAGGACAAGCAGGAGAAGGCTCTTCTTCCAGAAGAGAGTTTGAAGAAGAAGAAGGGTTTGGAAGGGAAATGGATGAGGTTGGGGGAGGGGAGAGATTCGTGTGGTTGTGAGGTGCCGAAGCGACCGACGACGGCGGTGGCTCCTGCCTGGCTACAATTCCACACACGATGCGACATCCCAAACTCCAGTGGCAGCGCCTCCCTCATCTTTTTCGTCGGCGCCTTGAATTCGGGGCTCACTAGCACGAATAGCAGCTCCTCCGCCAGGAACTCCAACTACATCAATTCGAGCGGATCGTAGCTCCAAATCAACTCGTCGTGGTGGTGGGGAATTATTGCCTTTCCCTCGCTAACTTGCGGATCTGGAAACCCAGCATCCGCCTCTCCTTCACTCGACAAGTGGGGAGATTTGAAGAGGAAATTGAAATTGGAGACTAAAATTGGGTCAATCGAAATTGGGGATTTCAATGGCGGCGGCGAAATTGGATAGGGAAGAGTGAATATGTCTGACAACCCGATTTTTACCTGGATGGAGTGGCGGATGGAATGGCGTGATAAGGCGGCGCCGGAGCTCGGGGAGCTACGAGAAGGGTGTTGAGAAAGGGGTGGGGGATGATGGCACTCTCTCTCTTTTTTAATTAATTTATTTTTATTTGCAGTGGTGGTGGGGAATTAGTGCTCTGTAATTTTTTTTTATTTTTTTAATCCACGTCGTTTGATTGGGCGAATCTATCGCCAACTCAGCGTCATCCGTTAGTCCATTCATATCGTCAACTTACGCCGTTAACAAAATGGACGGAATTGGCTATTTTGTGGTTTCTAATAGTTATGACTATATTTTTCAAAAACGTGAAAGTTATGTCTATACAAGTAGAAGTGGCAATTTTAATCCAATCCACCAATCCAATCCATCAATCCATTAAAAATATCCACCAAATCCAATCCATTTAAATCCAATCCATTTTATCCAAATCCAATTGGATTGGTGGATTCATGGATTGGATCCATGGATCATTGGCAAATTACGGTTTAGGACCTATAATATTTATTTTTTACATTTTGGTACATAAAATTTAATTTTTATACGAAAAATATCATTGGAAAATTACGTTTTGGTACCTAACATTTTTCATTATGACATTTAGTACCTAAACTTTTTACATTTTACATATTGGTCCTTGGTTGAGGATGTCATTTGGATTCATGAATAATCCACCAATCCACTTGATCCAATCCATGAATCCACCAATCCATTAGATCCAATCCATTTAATCCATGGATCCACCAATCCAATCCATTTGCCACCTCTATATACAAGTGTATTTTACCTTAAATTTTTAATAACTTCTCAACATTTGATAATTTGTTTTTACAATTATTTTGTTTAGAATAAAATATTATTGACGAAAACTTAGTAGTTTCAAATTGGTCAAACCAAGATTCAACCCTAATTAACGGTCTTCAAATGGGAAATGTAACAGAAGATAGGTTTTGGAACTCGAATATAATAGGAGAACAAGTTTGAAGTAAAAAAATAATGAAGTAGATTTAATAAAATACCATAGTAGATTGAAAAATTTGCTATTAACCCTATTGAAACTTTACCATCATAAAAATTATCTCTGCAAATATATTAAGGATTTTGTAAAAAAGGGATTTTTGTAAAAAAGTCTCCTCAAAGTCGGTCTTAGAGCCACCACCGCAACTTTAAGAATTACACATTTTTCCTTATCTTTTTTTTTAATTTATTGTTACCATTTCCCCCTAAAATATCTAAAAATGGATTTTTGATCGAAGCAAATATATTGTGTTTTTAGAAACAGAATGTAGAGGAGTGCTCTAACTCTTATCCATTAATAGTGCAGGGAGTTTGGACGCCAATCGAATCAAACAACAACCAATATCTCAAACTAGGTACCGGGATATCCAACAAGCGAATCTCAATAGGTAAAGAATGACCGACAAAAGTCATAAAATTAGCAGTTCCCAATCCTGGGCCAGCAGACACCGGATAGATGAAATCGCCGTGTAGTGTGGATGGCTACATCGATCCAACTATATGATAGAGGTCCTCGTCATCAAATCAGTAAGTAGACAAACTTTGGATGCACCCAATTCCCAAGTAATGTGAAGACCATGGACAATCTTGGCCAATTCGGCATGTGTTATCGAGCCTTTGCCCAAGTTAACTGTAGAGGCCTTAATGAACAGACCATCGTTGCCTCGTATAATTCCTCCATCCGTAGCACTTCCTGTTGATGCTATCACGGAACCATCTGTGTTAAGCGCAAACCAGCCTATTAGAAACCAATTTCTAGGATTCTATCGATAGTGTTGTGTCATTAGTGTTTCTCTGCGGATCGGGAAATAGGAGGATTCTACAATGTAAGAAAAAAAAAACGCACACACACGACACATAATTTACGTGGTTCACTAACACAATATGTATTAGCTAGTCCACAGGCAAGACAAAGCCAGTTTCACTATAATTCAAGGAGATACAAATTACAGAGAAGTATGAGAAGTATTTACAATACTTCTCCTAGGTCTAACCCTAATCCAATCTGGTAGCGGTTGATAGTCTGATTCAAGTCAAATCCACATGTTGGGTAATTGGGAATTTAGAGATTTGGAGATAGGATTGGGGATTGAGATTGAGAATTTGAGGAAGAAAGAAGAAAAGAATAAGAATCGGACGAAGCCTTGGATTAGGGAAGAAGGAAAATTAGGAGATAGAGAGAGCTTAGGGTTTGGGAAGATAATTCTTTTATTGATTTCTGCTTAAACGAACAAAAGACCCAAATGACATATTTATAGCTAAAGACTAGGAGAACCTAATAGACTATCCTAATATGACTCAAAAACTACTAACTATATCTAATAAAATCCTAATAATAGTAATAATCACTACAACAAAACTTGGTTTTAGAGACGAAGCTTATTTGTCTCGAAATGACATTCATTTGCTTCTGTATATCTTTAGAAGCAGATACTTTATTTGCATCGGACGCCTCTGTCTCTAATTCCTTTTAGAGTAAAAAATAGTAGCAAATAATATATGCTACTAATTGTGGAATCGGAAGCAAATATATTTGATGGTAATTCTTAATTTAAAATTGTACTACATATTTTTATTTATTTTTAGAGGGAGTTACATTTGTTTGTAATTTTAATTTGCGAGACAACTAGATTTGCTTCTACAGTACATTACGGAAACATAAATATTTGCGTGTAAATAGTATATTCCGAGATAAATAATTATATTGATGTTTTAACTTTTAGAGGGAGATAATATCCTTTTCTGCTACATTTAAGAAGCACGCACAATTGTCTATAAAACAATTGGCACCAACTTATCATGTTTAGAAATATAAAGATTATTTATTTTCATTAATAATTCAAGTACACCAACGAAGTACATTTTCCTTGAAATACATGGAAGTGAATACATATATCCTATTGCTCAATCTCCTTTCCTCGTTATCATTGGTTTCTTTTCCATTGTTTTGCTACCATCCGACTTGGCAATGTTGCTCCTTGTTGTCACCAAGCATCACCAACCTCACTATGTTCGTATTTAGATTCCTTCTTAAATCTCTGCAAACAATAAAAATAAGGAACAAGGATAGTAATCATGGAGAGTCATGGTCAGAATAAGGGAAAACAAAGCCAGTGGTCAACTTGAACAGGGTCTAAAAGAAGCAAAAGAGTAACACCCAGATCTTAAAACGTAAGTATTATGCAGGGTAGCGACAGTTCGTCTTCCTCTTTTATCGCAGTCAAAAGAAATCCCCTGCACAGAAAAGCTTAACAAAGTAAAGAAACTGAAGCAGCCACACTAGCCTTGGCAAACATCTGGAAATCTCTCTTTAACCAACTATCGTCTATTACAGAGCCGTCCCATGATATTTGGAGGCCCTGTTCAAGAATTTAAAATGTCGCCCCAAAAATTCGGTTACTAAACATTTACAATCCAATGATTTAGCTTCACTTATAATTTTCGAATCACATGTATTCAGACTCCTTAATTCTCTGTTTTCTTTTACGGTTAGAACTACCTTTTTCAAAATTTTGGGTTCACATAACTAAAAATTATAACCAAAGATTAGTGATTCCAAATTTCCAATCAATATTAAGTTCCCTGCAAAAGAGAAAGAAAAAAGAACTTAAAAATTAAAATAAGTCGATTAAGTGCCTGGATAATAGAGATGGACATTGATTAGAAGTTCATTAGAATCGAGTGTGAATAATTAATATTTAGGCGTTGTATGGTTTCAGAAAGTTGAAATTTTTTGGGAAATAGAAGAAGAGAGACGTTAAACATTCTTACTGTTAATTTTGTTTCATCAAATGACTTTCAGCTAAGTGGTTGAGCCTCTTTTTAATGAAATGAAGGTCCATAGTTCGATTCTCCATCACGTGGCAAGATGCTCTTGTGCATGTGTGCTTTTATGTGGGCCGCTTTGCCAGCCCAAGGGGTCAGCTCTGCCTGCGGTTATGAGGCCCACGTCGAAGCCCAAGTTGAATCTGCCTCTGAAATCCGGTCTAATGGATTATTACTTATGAGGCCCTGTGCTGTGGGTCTGACCAGCACAGGACCTGGGCCCGGCCTGGTCTATTACTTCAAATAAAGGATCAAGTAGACAGGGGGAAAAAGCTAATACCAAATAAATGAATAATGTCCACAATCTCAATCATAATAAAATAGAGGCAAAATTGAATAGATTTGCAACCATTAAAATTCCAAAAACAAAGAATCCCTCACCTCAAAGGCTCAAACTCATCCACCCTTCTAACCTTGCTCGAATAGAGATCTCTCCGCATCAATTTACTGCAATTAAGCAGAAAATCCAAAATCACGAGGTACCTAATTATAGAGGAAGTCCAGATCTGAATCTAATAATGAAGAGATAAAAAAATATTCCTGGTGAACAAAAAACCTTGGGCCTGCAGGACAGAAGATGCGATTACTATAAAGAACCTCAAGGCAACGGAGAAGACTCCTAGATACCAACATCATATCTCTATCGTAGCAACATCATACCACTATGATATCGTACCACTTTCAGTGGTAATATCGTGATGACAGTGGTATGATGACCTGAAAATAGTGATGGCAATGGGGCGGGGCAGGGCGGGTACCTCAATTCCCATGCCCCGCACCACGTAATTACGCGCAGGGGCGGGTACCTCAATTCCCATGCCCCGCACCACGAAAAAATTCAGATAAATTTTACTTTTTACGATAAAACGAAGGGAAAAACACTTTACGAATGAAAAATAGTGATAATAGAATGGGTAATTGAGTCTAACAAGTTGAAAGAGCGACTCTAACTAGTTGAAGAAAACTCAAAATAGGAGAAATATGTATAGAAATTGTAAGAAATTGAGATAAAATGAGTCTAGGGCGGGACAGGGGGGTCGGAAGTAGATACCCGCCCCACGCTACTGCGGGTCGGGTAATACCCGCCCCATCGCGGGTCAGGTCGGGTAATACCCGCGGGGCGGGTTGAAATTCCATCACTACCTGAAAAAAATTTGCTCTAAAAATATGAAAATGGATATCATCTTGTAGAGCACAATTTTCTATGCAATAATTTATGAAATTCGATGTAAAATGGATAAGTTAAGGCCCGTTGAATTTTCGTGTGAGATTTGGTAAATGCATTAACAACCGCCTGGAAATCCGTTTCAACCCCAAAAATCCGGTCATCTGCCTCCCAAAATTCGGTTAGCCTCTTACCATTATTTCATACTTTTCTTCCTTATCCCTCACAAAGATGGCCATTAGATCTCTCATATCTTAATCTCACCCATTCATTAAGCTTTTGTAGGACTACAAAACTATTGGGTTTGTACCCTAACCCAAACCATTTTATAATAGATAATGTTCTTCTCAATGGAAGCGGATAGGGTATGGAATCCATATACTACAAAATGCTACAAAATCTCTTCTCTGGTCATCCATATTTTCCCCATCTAGTGGCAAAAAATGCACACCGATAAGGAAGGGTGTCAAGAGAGGTGGCCTAATAATTTTACCTTCTTTTTCTTTTTGCTAACATCCTGTCACGAATATATAAGTGTCAATCGGGCGGGTTTGAGTCGGGTTCAATCGGGTTGCGGGTTCGTCGGGCTCGGGTTCAATCGAGTTGCAGGCAAATCGGGTTGCGGGTTTATCGGGTTTCAAGTCGGGCGGGTTACGGGCGGATCGGGTTGCGAGTTGTTCGGGGACAGCGCATCGAGTTACTTACTCTTCACTCGCTACCAACTTACACATTTTATTACACTAATTTAAAATATTTTAACAATTTTTAACCACCTTATTTCTACCTCATATATATACTTAATTTTAAAAAAAAAACTAGTCAACATGTTGAATCAATTTGTATGACTTGCAAAAATTAGTCATAATTAGTAAAGTTCACTAGCTAATAGTAATGGCGATTTCAACATTTGCAACCAATAGACACTATTAGCAAACCAAACAAACCACCACTCTAAAATAAAGAAAAACGTTTTTTCTTATCTTAATATTTTTGGGCGGCAATATAGATTCATCCAAACGAAAATTGGAAGGCAATATAGATCAATCCAAACGAAAATTGGACGACATTTTGGAGCGGGAATGAAGAAGTTGGGTGGCAATATATATCAAACAAAAAAGAATTGGGCGGCAATGCAACAGGAAGCAAAATTGAGTAACAAAAAAAGACATGAATTATACATAATAAATTATAATCTTAGTTCTCAATGAAGTATAAACTTTTTGTTTAACAAAAAAATATACGAATCAAGGTTCATAGAAATGTTTGCAAGTCGTTGTCAATCAATAATCCTAATTTATATCCATATGCAAAATAAAGACAAGACACTAATATCATAAACAACCGTTTATGGGAGGTGGAAATCAGGTTTAACAAAAAAAGGAATTGAAGCGTTGGTGGGTCGACGTCGAATTGAAAGAGAATTTTTCCTCATTATATTTTCATTTTTGTAAGGACAAATTTTAGAGGGAAAGCAAAATGAGAAGAACGAAAAGTAGGGAGGGAAACAGTGGAGAAGTGAAAAGTTGGGATGAAGATATCAAAATGAGAGGGAGGAAGTTTCCCACCTAAATGACAATGTGGTGGGAGAATTAGTGAGTAAGATTAATTTTTAATCCAAATATAAAATAATATGCATTTGAGATAGGATAACTCTTTACATGTTCTCAAATCTACTATATCAAATTAGTCATGCATATAAGCTATTGTAAGTTTTGTTATAGAGTATATACAATATTTTAGTCACTAAATGTTACACTCCTAAATCATCATATGTAAACATTGTGATAATCAAATCGATAATTAATTAAACTCGTAAACCATCATATGTAATCATTGTGATAAGCTTTCTCTATTCTTTTTCTTAAAAAAAATGAAAATACAAAATTTTCCCCTTATTTTTCTTTCCATAAATCAAAACATCAAAATTTCAAACTCTTTTCTCTTCTTATAAATCAAAAGCACCGAAACTCACTATTCTATCTTTTTCCAAAACATGAAGCACCGATTTTTCCTCCTCTTTTTTCTCCAAAAAGTTAAAAACATCAAAATTTCACCTCTTTTTCTTCCTATAAACCACCAAATTCTCACTTCTTTCTTTTCCCAAAACTTGAAGTACCAAATTTCCCTCTTCTTTTCTCCAAAAAAAAATTGAAAATACCAATATTTTCCACTTCTTTGTCTTCCTATAAACCAAAACACCAAAACTCCCCCTTCTTTCTTTCTCCAAAAATTTAAGCACCAAATTTCCCTTGTTTTCCCCCCAAAAAGTTAAAATATTAAAAATTTCCACTTTTTTCTCTTCCTATAAACCAAAGTATCAAAACTCCAGCTTATTTCTTTCTCTGCTTTCTTTTATTAAAAAATATAATTTCAACTCAATATCATTTTTTGAACTTTCTTTCATAAAATGAAAAAAAAAAAGTTTTACTTAGTCTTACAACAAAGAAAATTCATTTTAAAATTTTATATAATATAGTAATTATTCGGGTCAATCGAACAGGTTACGAGTTAGTCGGGTTCGGGCCAGTCGGATTGCGAGTCAATCGGGTTACGGGTTTAATCGGGTTGCGGGTCAATCGGGTTATGGTTAATCGGGTTCGGGTTACAGGTTAATCGAGTCACACATCAATTGGGTTGCGGGTCGGGGGGTTGGGGTCATTGACTTTTAGTCAATTCGGGTTGCGGGTCGGGTTAGTCGAGCTGGTTAGTTGGGCCGGGTTCAGTTTTGACACCTACACACGAATACGACAATGATATTTTACCTTTTTTATCGTCAAATTATTTTGCCAAACATAAGATTCATACCAACATCATGTTTTTATCATATCATGATACTATCTTTATACTACAATGATAATATTATGACATGACAATGATATGGTGTCATCAAATTATTTTGTCAAACATAAGACTTCACACCAGCATAATATCACTATCATGTCAACATTATATCACTATGGTATCATATCATTCTCAGTGGTAATATCGTGATATGAGAGTAGTACGATAGCCTGAAATTTCGTTACAAAAAATATGAAAATGGATATCATCTTGTAGAACACAAAAAATATGATATCTCTACGCAAAAATTTGGGAGTCAAATTTAAAATGAATGAGCTATTTTCTATTGAATTTTCCACGAAGATTGAAAAGTGCATTCACAATACACTTTAGAAATTCGCCAAAAATCCGGTCAGTTATTCCCCAAACCTCCTATTTCTCTTGTTGTCCCTTTAACTTTCGCGTTTGTGCTAATAATAGCCAAATTTTGAGAAATATCACTTATAGCCACTTCCGTCTATTTGTTTCACTGTGTTAACGTTAAGTGTGACTAGACAAACGAAGATGCTTACATGGCGAGCTCTTATTTCCCTTTTACTCTGTAATTGTAGTAAAACCTGACCTGTTGACCCTTTAGCTTTTGCGGCGATACGAACGTATTTAAGTAATTGCCGTTCTGTAAGACCATAATGAAAACGCAATTTTTGTTTCTCTTCTAAACGAATACGATATTGAGATTTTTTACCGGAGCGCGGGCTATTTCTAAGATCGCTCCCTGCTCGATTGATCGATATAATTGTCCACGTGGATAATGATTAACTAGAAAAAAATTAACTGACCATAATTAAATAAAAAATTTCTCAAATTGGAAAATGAAGTAAATGACTTATTTCCCTTTTTCTTCTCTACAAAATTGAATTAAAAACCCCTCAAATTGGAAATCTGGGATTTGGGGAAGAGGATTTGCGCCAGTCCAGTAGTTGGGTTTGCCCTCCCGCCGCCCTCCCCGGCCCGTCGCAGCAACTTCCCTTCCTCGTTCTCGCTCCCCGTCGTATCCCCGGTGGCTGAACTTTCACGACATGTCATCGAAGGAGAAGCTTCTGGAGGAGTAGCAGAAGCTCTCCGTCTCGTCGACGAGGTCTTCTCCTTCTTCCTCCTCCTCCTCCTCTCAATGCGGCACCATATTTTTGCACCCCCTTTTTCAATTCAGGGTTCAAAGATTACAGGTTCGGGTCTTCGCCGCCGCCTCCCGGCTGCCATCGGGGAGGGAGAGGAAAAGCTTCTGGCAGGTTCGAGGTCGTAAGCGGCGAGGTCGATTTTTCAGCTCCCATTACCCAAACTCAAACGATTGACAGATTAGGGATTTCTAGGAACTAAGATTAGAGTTCACAGATGGGGATTTCAAAATCCTACACCGGCAAGCCCTTTAAAATGGTCGCCCCTCATCGTCAAGTAACGACGTCTCGTTCTTCTTCTAGCCGACAGTGAAAGGATGTCAAAATATTGTGCAAATCTAAGACCACCTTTAGTGTGGTTCTAAAATTCCAAAATATTGAACCAAAACCACTTATTGTGGTTCTAAAGATCCAAAAGTTCCAATTGGGCTGGAATTTGGGTCCAAATTTGGACCAAAAAAGGACAAGAAGTCCAAAATCTGGCGGGACCATAGGACAGAGAGAGGAGACGCGCTAGAGGAGGGCGATTGTGTGCTCGGCGTGCGCTCCGCCAACTAGGGGTGGGCAACGGGAAACGGGTATTTGGGTATACCCGTACCCGTCCCGTTTTTTAAGGGTTACGGGTACCCATATTACCCGTAATATTTTAAACGGATGGGACTTGGGATTGTACAATCCTAATATGGGTACCCGCGGGTTACCCGCGAATACCCGTTTGGGTAATATGGGTACCCGTTGTACCCATTCAAATTACAAAGACATAAAATTAAGCCCATGCGCCCAGGCCCAACCCAATTCAAAATCCATTAAAATTACAAAATCCATTTAATTCAGCCCGTGAGAGTTGAGACGCTGACGCACCCTTGCTTGCTGCTGCAAAATTCACCACCTTCCCCACCCTATTTTGCCAAACTAAGGATTGATTTGAGTAGAAACAACATTATTATTATTATTACTGAATCATGGCACTTTCCAGGAAGCAGAACTTGTTATTCTTATTATTACTGAATCATGGCACTTTCCAGGAAGCAGAACTTGTTCTCTTTCTGGGTTTTATTATTTGGTCCTTTCCCCTTCCTTGATTCCTTTTCATCTTCATCATCATCCCTTCTTTGGGTTGTAGGAATTGGTGTAAGTTGCTACTTGTGCAGCCATTTTGTGTTTTGAAATGAATGCTTTGGATGTAATTGACTAATTGTCTTTAGGTAAAATGTCATTTAAACTTTGGGTATTTATGGGTAGTATGGGTACCCGTTATCCGTCCCGTATGGGTAATGGATACCCGTTTCCCATATGGGTTTGGGATATGGGATGGACTTTGGTCTCCAAATGGGATTGGGTACCCGTTTAAAACGGGACGGGTATCCCGTCCCATCCCGTTGCCCACCCCTACCGCCAACCCCGCCGAGCGTTACCTACACGCACAACACCACCCACCCATAGTTGACGCTTTTTTCCATTCCATATATAATTAATTGCTTTCTAATGACAAGGCTAATTAAATGCAGTCCCCAATACTAATCTTCTTTAATGCTAATAATACTAACCCTTTTAATTCAAGTAACCCTTTTTCGTTGAATAAGTTAGTAACTTGGGGTGTAATTGTGTATAAATAAATAAATAAATCATTCTACTTAATTGGAGAACAAAAGTCATATTAGTTAATTGATTTAATCTATGATACAACTCACTTTGACAAGCAGAATCTATAGCATCTGAATCAATAATAGTATTTTCATCATTAATTATGGCATATTTACTTATATTTGTTTTTGTCCGGATTAAAAAAAATTATCGAAATATTCGTCTTAATTAATTATTAGTAGCATCAATCTCCAACTCTGGGTTTTGTTCATTGTAGGATCTGGGTTGAGAATCTGAGCTTCTCGCATACTGGGAAGTGTTCGTTATTGTCAATAATGGTGGCCGGGCATCGTCAATGGCGAGTTTTATCTACGAGAGAGATGAAGAATGGAGGATTCGCCGCTGAGGATTCGGGGCTTTGGGGAAAAATTGGGGAGGATGGGTGATGCAAAGCAGATGAGATATGTGAGGGTAATTTTTTTTTTAATTTACGATGTGTAAATATTAAATAACTAAAATATTTGACGTGTCATTATTTGCTTATGTGGCGCTGTCGTGTCCGTTGAGTTGGCACCTAGTCAGCAAATTGTTAAATAAGTTGACGGTATTAATAACACTCTTAAAGTATCTAATAGAAATGGCTATATTTGTCAAACAACAATTTTCAAAATCGGCTATAAGTGGTATTTTCCCAAATTTGGCTATTATTAGCACAAAAGCGACAGTTTTGACTATACAAGTGTATTTTGCCTTTATAATACTAAAAAAGGAAGGGTTTTATTATGGAACCTATCCATTTCTTAATCCATTCTTTAACCAATTTTTTATTTGTTTAGTTAATATAATTAGGGATGGCAAAAATATCTGTAACTGTGGATATCCGCTCGAATCCAGCCTAATCGGGTAGGGTAAAACCCGAACCCGAAAGACATTTAGTGGGTACGGATAAAACTCGAACCCGAATATTGCGAGTAATGGGTGGACATGGGTTTCTCATTATCCAACCCGAACCCGCCCGATTATACACATACACATGCATATGTATTTTGTCTAGAAATAATCATTATTTTTCTCTAATATATTTTATATCTAGCATAGGGTTATAGGTATAATATGCCCCTCTGCAATGACGTTTTATCAAACATGCCCTCTACTATTTTTTACATCAAATATGCCCTATACTTTGAAAAAATTATCAAATTTGCTCTTCTGTTAAAATTTCGGTTGAAAAAATCGTCAATCATGGATGAATTGAGATTTAGACGACATGACATCGACAAATGGGAGGGAAAATGTCAGTTTTGTCCCCTGATTTATTTCCCTGGGTCTTCTCAAAGTGAAATTATTTGAATGATTTGATTATACAAAGGAACCAAAAAAATCTAAAGTAAATTTATTAGGGATATTTTAGTCATTTGTGTCTCCCAAACTATAATTCGGCCTTGGTTAACGGTTTTTAGATGAAAATTTTAACAAAATGGCATGTTTGATCATTTTTACAAAGTACAGGGGCATGTTTGATGTAAAAAATAGTAGAGGGCATGTTTGATAAAACGTCATAGTAGAGGGGCATATTATACCTATAACCCTTTAGCATATAAGTATAATATTTTCATGAAATTGTGTTATTTTAATTATTTTTCTTCATTCTAGTGAATTATTATCGTACTTTTCCTCTTACGTAATGTTGGAATATGTATGAATTTCAACATATTGGTTGGAGTTATGAAGAGAAATTACTATCCATGGATAACCGTGGATACCCAAAACCCGAACGGGTATGGACATGGTTTTGATTTTCCACCCGTTTCACATGTGGGTATGGGTTTGGGTAACCCGAACGACTTTGGGTAGGGTAACGGATATGCACTATCCGTCTCCGACCCGACCCATTGCCATCCCTAAATATAATAATATTTTCATAAGAAATTTGAATATATTAATAGAACATCTAAATTCTAAAATATACATCATAATTTGAATATATTCATATTGAAAAATTATATATTATTTTGGCATATATATTTAGGTGGTAATTACTGGTTAGAATTCTTATAATGAAAGAAAGATTCTAATCCAATTTTGTAACCGACTTTTATCTACTTTTTTTTTAACAGAACTTCTCTCTCAGTATAGCAATGTATTCTTTTCATTTGAAATGTAGATATATTAATAATAATAAATTGCACATATTGCGTCATAGATTTTTATATTGATCAAATTTATTTTTTGACACTTAAAATGTTATAGATTTTCAAATACATACAAAAAATTTGAAATTTTTAAAATTACCATGATGAATTACTTTCAAAGGTTAAAATTAAGAAGAGGCACACTTTTCATCCTGACTTTACCGGAGCAATTTATGGGACATTTTGTATTTTCTTAAAATAAAAATACCGTAACTGTACTCAACAAATATATAGATAATTAAGATGTTAACACATGTTCATAAATTGGAAGAGAAAACTCAATCCAATGGCTATCATCGGGTGCATGTAAACCCATGAATTCATTCATGGACATAACTACCAAAAAAAAAAAAAAATTCCTCCCGACACCCGCATCATTAATTATAGGGTTATAGGTATAATATGCCCCTTTACTATGTTGTTTTATCAAACATGCCCCTCTACTATTTTTTTACATCAAACATACCCCTGTACTTTGAAAAAATTATCAAACATGCACTTATGTTAAAAATTTTATCCAAAAACCGTTAACCACGTCCAAACTTTTGTTTGGGCGGCACAAATGTCTAAAATATCCCGAATAATTTCACTTTAGAAGTTTTTGGTTCTTTTATATAGCCAAATAATCCTAATAATTTCACTTTGACGAGACTCAGAGAAATAAAACAGGGGACAAAATGGACATTTTCCCTCTCATTTGCCGATATCGGGTCGTCTAAATCTCGGTTCAACCATGATTGACAATTTTTTCAATGAAAATTTTAATAGAAGGGCATGTTTGATACTTTTTCCAAAGTAAAGGGGCATGTTTGATGTAAAAAATAATAGAGGGGCATGTTTGATAAAACGACATAGTAGAGGGGCATATTATACCTATAACCCATAATTATATCATAACATTTCATACACTTATATTGCTATAAAGATTAAAGACTCATATCATTCATAAATTATCTATATTGTTAGAATTATATTTTCATACGCGCATCATTAATTATATCATAACATTTCATACACCTATATTGTTATAAAGATTAAAGACTCATATCATTCGTAAATTATCCATATTGTTAGAATTATATTTTCATAAACAGTAAACCTCTATAAATACAATACATCATGTAAAAACCAGGCTGAGTTTTGAAAATCCATACCCAAAAGCAGGTAAAATCCGCACCTAATCCAAAACTCGTCAACTTGGAATATTTACCTAGTTTGACTAGGAACGAGCCAAGTTGGATATTTCATGTGATATTTTAGTTTGGAATGTGGTAATTTGGTAAATTGTCATGTTTGGATAAACCATTCAAATATTGGAATGTGATATTTCACCACCTAAAGGGATGGAGTGAAAAAAGAGATTGAGGAATGAGTTATTTGAAATAAGTAGGGGTATGTAGATATTTCAAATAACTCACTATAAATTATTTCAACGGCCTCAATTCTCATGAACAAAATAGCACATATTTTTATTTTTATTTTTGACAAACAAGTGATTTTAACCGAAATAACTCATCAAATTACCTCATCCCATCAATAAATAATATCGCAACACAGCCAACTTATCCTTACCCCAAACTTGCACCTCCCTCCCATTTACCCTACATCCCAAACATAGTGTTCATGTCTTTTTATTTTAAGTTTGCTTTTTTCAATATTTAGGAAGTAGGTTCAAAAATTTTCTTCATGAAAACTCTCTCTTCTCCTTCTTCTATCCCTTTCCAGCTCCACTATCAAGAGCCTCTACAGCTACCATCAAAGGAGCATTCAATCTTCCCAAATTAAGAGCTTGCAAATCAATTCAGAGAGCTAAAGAAGATCACAACGCAGTTAAGATAGGTATTTGAAGCATTGAAGAAGGGCCTTGTCATGGCAGATCTCCAACCAATGAGGGGTGTACCACCACAGAAGCAGACCTCAGAGTCGCCACTACTCCACCGCCCAAACCACCTGAAAAGAAGTCAACCAGAAAACAGCAGAGGAAATCAAGCATCAGCACCAGAGGCAGTAAATGCTCTGGGATTTGGAAGGTTGAGGAAGCAAAATTTATTGCATCCCTCTCAGGTAGTTCCTAGTGTATCAGAGAGACACAAAGGATGTACTGCCACAGAGCACCTGAGATAGTGACAAGGGTAGGCTGCGCAGCATTCACGAGCACCCAAAAGCATAAATGCTCGGGGAGAGAGGTAGAAAGAATTAAGTGCACAATGCAGTGCTATCCGCCGAGATCTACACATAAAGCTCATATACCAGGAGGCAAAGTCATAAGGAGGGTTAGAGCGGCCGATAGCTGCTGCCATAAATGGGATTTATTTGGATACACGGCAAGAAAATTGATCGGAGTTGAAGGAAACAGGGGGCATTTAATGCTCAGATAAGCCAGCAAGCCACATAGTCGTACCAATCGACACATGAAGATCCTAAAGGCCTATTTAAGGGGAGCAAAACAGGATGAACCAGCATCCTACTATCCATCCATTCACGACTCCACAACCTGTGCAAAGAAAGCCCCAAAAAACCCAGAATCAGCTATTGCACTCTGCAAAAGGAAAAATCCTAGTCAACCACAAATGGAGTCTCAATACAAGAACCTGTGCGGGGAGAGGAGTCACCTTGTTCTCAATGTAAGGCCTACCATTGTCGGGGCTCGGGGCAGTGGGATGGCTATGCTCCTGGGAAAATGGATAACAGACCCCAGCATCAACCTACCAAAAGCAAGAAATGCAGCAGTTAACAAGTGGAGAGCATATGGAGAAGTACAAGCAACAAAGGAGGCGGAGAACCTGTTTGTCTACTCATTCCAGTCAACCAAGCAAAGGGACGCTGTGTGGGAGGCCAGGCCGTGGAATCTAAGCAACACCCTTGTGGCACTCAAGAAGTAGGATGGCGAACAAAAGGCGGAACCATCAGACATACCAACAGTTACTCTTTGGGTCCAGATGCATGATTTACCACAATCACTGAAAGATGAGGAAGCGGTGCAGGCAGTTGTGGCCTTCATTTTCCCCCAATTCCACTGCATCGACCATTCGAACTTCGACTTCAGGGGCTGGTTGAAGTTCATCAGAGCCAAGGTGGAGGTGAGTATTGATGATCCCATCCCCATTGGGTTTGAATACCCAGTCGGGGATCGCTCCATCTGGGTCAGCTTCAAGTATGAAAGGATAATGGATCTCTGCTACTTCTGTGGGAGGCTTGGGCATCTGATCCACAACTTCTTGGAGAGGGAGGAACATAGAAGGATGGGGCTCAGCACCGACCCGTCGGAAGTCTACACCGATGCACTGAGAAATGGCCATGACTCACCGGCGAACACTCCACCGACGTCTTTCAGGGAAAAGCTGGCTAATTCCAAACGCCTGACAAACTCAGCAGCGGTGACTCAGCAACTTTGAGACAATCGAGGCGAATCTTCACAAATTACCCTAGCGGGTCTCCCAATACTGGGACCGTTTAGTAGCCCACCAGGGTACGCCAGTCTGACTGGCAGTGGGAAGGAGCCAGGATGGGTCTTCAGAGGAGAAGGCAGCTCCCCAACACTGTTTCTGCAGACTGCTTTTATGGAAATGGAAATGGAGGCTACGACCAGAGCTATGCAAAAGAGTCTCGACCTAGGGGAGAAAGAGGCCAACAGGGATAAGATGGTGGGTCTCTTTGGAATGGGCCAATCGCTCTCCCTGGCCAGCCCTTCCTTAAGCCACACCGAAGCCCAGCACGGCCCAATTCTCCTGACCCAACTGAATCAAGGCAGCACCAACCAAGGGAGCAGCTACAAGGCCCAATCCATTGATCTGGCAACAGAGCCCATCAAATTATCTACCGAGCTTGACCCACCCAGACCGGAGAAGAAGAGGAAGCCTGAGACCAGAGTCAGCCCCGTGGCACCTGCCCAGCAAAAGGAAGCCCCATCTAACATTTCATTTAGTTCTCTGTCTTTTGTTCCAGGGGAGAGTAAACGAACCTACCAGAGAAGGAAGCACATCATCAGGAGAAAAAGCCTGACGGAGATCACGACGGAAGAATACCATTCCGGAGAAGGGGAATCTACCACTCCGAGGGCGACGGCGGCAAGCCTCAAGCCGCCTCATTAAGAATGAGATTCATAAGCTGGAACTGTAGGGGGTTCGGCCAACCCCTTACAAGGAGCTGCTACGGCAGGTTGTGTCGCCGGTTTGGCCCCTCGGTCCTCTTCCTTATGGAGACGAGGAAGGAAGAAGCGTTTATGGAAGCAAGGAGAAGAGTGATGAAGTTCGACCATGCATAGTATGTCGATCCAGAAAGGGAAGGTAGTGGTCTTGCCCTATGGTGGAAAGATGATGTTAATGTGGGTGTGTTAGAGTCATGTAAATCCTTCATGGACACCAGGATTAGCAAGGATGGGGTTAGTTTCTACTGTACTTTTGTTCACGCTCCTACCACGGCGGTAGAGAGACGACAGTTGTGGGATCGACTTACGACCCTTAGGACGATCCAGGGAGAGAGGTGGCTAGTGGTTGGGGACCTCAATGTCGCTATCTCCCCTTTTGAAAAGCAAGGAAGATGCCCTTTAAGGAATGAAAATGTTGCCCCTTTTAAGTACTTCTTGGCTCGAAATGCTCTGGTTGATCTTGGTTTCTCAGGCCAAGTCTTCACTTGGAGCAACAAACAGCAAGGAACTGAACTGATTAGAGAAAGACTTGATCGGGCTATTTGCTCGACGTCTTGGAGAACAACCTATGAAACGGCTACTGTTTACCATGAAGACTTTGTTGAGTCGAATCCAACAAGTCAAGCTCACTGCACTCCCTTCAGGTTCGACAAGAGGTGGAGGGAGAGTGAAGAATGCTGTCGAATTATTATGGATAGATGGACGAGAGGGGGGAGTACCAATAATATTCTGATGGATTGCCAGAAGGATCTTCAGAATTGGGCTAGAACAGACAGACGAAGGAAATTACAAAGAGAAAGAGACATTAGACAAAGACTTCAATCCCTACAAGGGGCAAGTGGCTCCCCGGACAAGGCTTCGGTAGAAAGGGACCTCCTTCGAGAATTGGAATCCATCTGGACCTCGGAAGAGAGTTTTTGGGCACAAAGATCCAGAATCTCCTGGCTTCAGGATGGGGACCAGAACTCAGGCTTCTTTCATGCCAGTACCATAAAAAGGAAGAACAGGAATCGCATCACCAAGATGAAGGGCGTGAATGGAATATGGATTGATAATGCTCAGGAGTTGAAGAATCATGCCTCTGATTACTACCAAAACCTTTTCACAACCAACGACAGACACTGTGACCCGAGGATCTTGGAGGGATTCCCCAGGTTGGTGACAGAGGAATACAATATTGGCTTGTGTGCACCAGTGGGCAAGGATAAGATCCGCAAGGCAGTTTTCCAACTTGGAGCAAACAAGGCTCCAGGTCCCGATGGCTTCCCGGGCCTTTTCTTCAAGAATTACTAGAATACAATCGGGGATTCCTTCTGCAACGAGATTACCAATTTTTTTCCTGACAGGTCTCTTGCCCGAGAACTGGAATGACACTTTCATCACCATCATCCCCAAAGTGGAAGCGCCCGAACAAATCAGCCAATTCAGGCCGATTAGCTGTTGCAATTTCAGGTATAAGGTCATCACCAAAATCATGACAAACAGACTACAACCTCTACTGCCAGAACTGGTCAATGAACTTTAAGCGGCATTCACAGGAGGGAGGCAAATACAAGATAATATCATAATTGTACATGAGGTACTCAACCATTTCAAAAAGAATAAATCAGGAAACCGAAAGGAGATGATGATGAAGTTGGATATGAGGAAGGCTTACGACCTGGTCGAATGGGACCTCCTGATCACCCTTCTCAAGGCTTATGGTTTCAACGAGGTCTGGTGTGGGTGGATTTTTGCCTGCATTTCCACAGTCTCTTTCAATGTACTCCTCAATGGGGAACCAACTACTGATTTCAAGCCATCTAGGGGCATCCGACAAGGGGATCCCTTATCCCCCCTCCTCTTTATTCTGATGTCGAATGCACTGTCCTTCCTGGTTGAAAAGGCTGTCATGAATAATGGGATCAAAGGCATCAAGCTCAATAGAACGTGCACTACTCTCTCCCACTGCTTATTTGCAGATGACACAGTTATTTTTGGAGATGCTTCTTGCGAGGAAGCGGGGAAGATTTTGGACATCCTCCAAGAGTATAGCGGTCACCGGTCAAGAAGTCAACAGGGACAAGTCATCTTTGTTTTTTAGCCACAATGTCACAAGTGAAGACCAAGGAAGGATTATCCAGGAGGTTGGGTTCGATCCTAGTAACTGCCAATCCAGCTATCTGGGGGTGCCAACAGTGTGGGGTAGGTCAAAGAAAGAAACATTGAATTACCTCCTCCAACGCATGGAATCAAAAGGAGAGGCCTGGAAAAGCCTCCTTCTCTCACCAGGGGAAAAGAAGTCTTGCTTAAAGCGGTTTTTCAAGCGGTCCCTACCTACATCATGAGCTTGTTCCTCCTCCCAAAGAGCACAACAAAGAAAATGGACTCAATGCTTAAAAGCTTCTTCTAGGGAGGCTCTTGTTAGCAAACGGTATATGATCCACGATTGAACCTATCCCAACAACTCGAGTTATTGGGATCAACTGGTTCTTGACATGGTATCAGAGCTTTCTGTGACCGTGAGGTCTTCTGTTCGATTCCCGGTGACCCCCATCTGTTTCTGTTAAGCACACGGTGTCCGGACCTGTGCCTGTCCAAACTCCAAGCCTATCTGAATGGCTTGAGTTTGAAGGGGGGTGTTAGCAAACGGTATATGATCCACGATTGAACCTCTCCCAACAACTCGAGTTATTGGGATCAACTGGTTCTTGACAGCTCTATGGTGAAACGAACTATTCACTGGAGGGCTGGACATGTTCTGTACGCACCAAAAGAGGAGGGAGGGCTCGGGTTTCGACCTTTCCACACCTTCAACATGGCACTTTTGGTGAAGCAGGCTTGGAGAATCCTCACCAACAAGGATGCCTTGTGGGTCAAGGTTTTGAAAAGCATCTACTTCCCCAACTCGGACTTTCTGAATGGAATAAAGGCAGCAAAGCCTCGTGGATTTGGTCCAGCCTTTGTGAAGCAAAATCATGGATGAGACAAGGGCTAATTAGAGTTATTGGTAATGGTAAATCAACGAGGATCTTTCATGATCCCTGGAGATTCGACTAGCAGGCCCCCTCCTTCAATTCGACTGGAATGAAAGTACTACTGTGGACTCTTGGATTGATGAGGTGTCGAGGGAATGGAAGTTCGATCTGCTTGCTAAATTCCTCAGCCAGCATGATCTGAATCATGTGGCAGCCATCCCTATTGGACTGGATTCACTTGAGGACTTTTGGGCATGGAGGTTCACAAAGCAGAGGTCCTTCACGGTTAAATCAGCATTCACTCACTTTCATAACAGAACCAGACACTACCAAGGACAGGCTGAGGACTTCTCCGAAGAGAGCAAAAAAAGGTGGAAGTGGCTTTGGAGCCTCTCGATCCCTCCGAAGCTGAAGTTCTTCATTTGGAAGGTGACCAGAGGGGCTATGGCGTCCAAAGAAACCCTCTTTGCCAGGAAGTGCGCAAGCTCGAAGACTTGCCCGATCTGCGATTGCTCGTCGGAATCTATCTTTCATTGCATGTTCACCTGCCCCCATGCTGCTGAGGGGTGGAACCATGAATGGCCTTCCTTGCCCAGACCTGCCCCTCTCTCCTCTGTCCTGGTGTGGCTGGACTCTCTCCGCCAGATGTACCCGATCAGCTCAATTCAGAAGATCATCTTTCTCATGTGGCAGACATGGAAAGCAAGGAACGAGAAGATTTTTCGGGGAACTCCTCCTTGGCCCCCAGCCACCATCACGAAGGCAAATTCTGATCATCTCCAGTGGACCACGTGCCCTAGGATCCACCCCATTGGTTCCCCATCAACTCAGCCCATTGCACCCCCTGAGCACTCTTCACCACCGCCAGGTACTCATGACTTTGAAGTACACTGCGACGGATCGTTCTTTGACGATTTCAGAAGGCGGCTTATGGCGTCGTTGTTTTGAACAGCCATGGTCAAGTGTGTGATGGTAAAGCTGAGTCTATGCATTGTTTCTCCCCAATTGAAGCAGAAGCCTTGGCCCTTTTGGAGGGCTCCCGATTGGCTGCCTCGCTCACAGCCCCCTGCCTGGTGAAGTCGGATTACCTGCAGCTGATACATGCTATCGATCATCACCCCAAGACATGGCCATGGCGAGCGGCTGCAAGGCTAGGTCTTATCAAGCTTATTCTGGATAATAACCCGCATATCAAGATTCAACACATCGGTCGAAAATACAACTCAAAAGTGAATTGGGTGGCCAGATCATGTGCTAAGAGCCAACTTCCCTCGCAATGGTTGCAAATTCTTGATATAGTTGCACCTCTCCTGTAATGGTTGGATTTTGCTTCAAGTAATGAAAATTCAGTGTCCTTTGTCAAAAAAAAAAAAAAAAAACATATCCTTTCTTGCTCAAGCATCACTAGGGCATCAACTACCCTCCCATAAATGGCTGGCTGACTAGTGAGTAGTGACTACAGAACATTTGGAGATTCGAGCTACCCACACATCTAATAAGAAAGATTATGCAACTGCTCAACTCCCTCGTAAAACCTTTTTCACTTGTGTGGTAAAGCAACAAATCAGGGGAAAAAAAACCAACACAAGGGAGACAAGGCTGGCCAAAAATTGATTGATAATTTCTCAAGATACATAACGTCTGTGTAAATCATCGTGATCATCAACATCGTAACTCTTAACAGCACAGGGTAGTTCCCAATACCTTAACCAATACCACTTGGAAAATTTCCCCCCGGACTTGAAATTTATATATATGCGAAGGTCCTCCAGAGTCCAGGCAGCAGACTCATCCCTCTTTCATTTCACCGCCAGGCAACCCGCTAGGAATAATTTACTGTTTCACTTTATTCCGAATGGATTCCCTGACAGAAAATATATATATATATGACCCCATTGCTCCTTCCTTCTACAGTCTATACCGACAAGAACTACATTCCTCCCTCAGCTTCTCTACTATGAACTGCTTTTCCATTTCTAGTCTAAAGAAAGGTCAAAAAAGAATATCTCACCTCCAATCCAATACACACTGATTCTCCTTCTCCCTTCGAGTCGCGCTCTTCTTCCAACACTAATAACCTCTTCGCTATGTATACAAAATCTCGCGATTGCTTTATATCACACCTTCTCTCCCCCCGTTTGATTCAGTCAAAACTTTGCTTCCCACTAGAAACCTTTTCTCTGGGGAGGGATCGATTACTGTCCGTGTGCGCACTGTACTTGAGTTAAAAAGTCATGGTGGTGTTTCAGCTATTAACAGTGCCTCACCGAGATATAATCACAGTAGGATTAAGCTTCGATGCTTCGAGGTGCAGGCAAAAACTAACAATTTCCACCACCTGTAAAAATATGCTTAGCTTTTACTAGTTCACAGCTTCATAGAAGAGAACCTGAGGTTGTAAATGCCCTCTCTGGCACATGCTAAGCACATCTGCCCAGTCACCGATTACCTAGAAAGCAAAATTGAATGCGTCACTATCCAGAGAAAGTAAAGCAGTAAAATGGACACGATATATCGTACCGCATTATCAACCCACCTTGACAGTTTTATCGTCATACATAATCCACCTTTCATAATCATGACTATATGCAAAGCAATGATAATGTTGTCCATAATAGCAGACCTGAAAGACATTAAGAGGCTTAGTGGAGATCAAGTTGCACCAAATTCTCGAGGTTAATATCATCCGTGATTACGAATACCACTCCATTTCCCTCGTTAGACTGGAATAGTTAAAACTCAACAGCAATACATACCACTGAAACCAAGGTATGCACATTCTTTGGATCCAAACCGCGGTAGAGGACACTAATATCAATCTCTGTACTTAAAGTCACCAAAGTGGCTGCTATGTCTTCAGCACTTTCACATGTATTTTGCCATCCCAACACTGCATACGGAAGATTAATGAGGCATTGGATTTTTTTTAATTTCTATAGGAGTTTCATCCTTGGGCAAAAAATAGAATTTCACATAACCACACTGAGACTTACCTGCCGTAAAGACATGTGGTGGAGTTGATAAAATATGATGAATGTAGTTGGGTTTCCCACAACCACCAGCCTCATGATCACAAGCTAATTGATGATTCATCTCTACAACATTTAAGACCTCATCGAAGGAGCTTTCGGAACACATCACCTGAATTGGGAACAAATCAAATCCATAACTACATTAGTAAAGTCCCAGAGCTGAAACCTACAACCACGGAAGAAAGTGAAGGAATTGTTTACTGGGAACACATACTTTGGTTGTTCTAAGAGAGCTGGCATTTATGTTATGAAAGAAAGATGTATACTTCAGATGCCTAGACTCCAAGCCACAACTGTAGCAATTCATTCTTTCAAATACGTCCATGCCAAATATAGAGTGGACAAGGCAGTTGTTGTTTGTGCAATCCCAAGATCCCATGGAATTACTTTCTACTGAATCGGAATCAGAGACGCTTGATCCCGATGTAAAAGCTTGATGAAGGCAATCAAATATTACAGCAAGCACTTCAGATGCGTCATTCATCTGAGCCTGAAAATTACCACCACATTACCGTTAGACTGTGATACAGATGCCTCTTTATGAACTAGTCTTGTGATGGAAAGGTGCAAAGTCCCCAAAGTGATATACAAGTCAACCACGTTTTGGGAACAGACATTCCTACTTTACCTCCTGGAAGAAATGACTATCTGGATAAAGGTTGCTCAAAGCCAGCCTCAAGGATGTAGGAGCAACAGCTTCTCTTCGGACATCTATAGATGCATGGCTTAGAGCAGAAAAAATATCGTACAATGCACAAACAACACATGGGTCTCCCACATGAAAATGCTCTGATATCGACCTCCTCATGAACTCACATCGAAACCGCCTTAAATGCCACAAGGACTGCGCATGTAGGAGAAACAACCAACAAAAATGTCAGACAACCAACTGCATAACCCTCATTGAACAAAATGATGCAGCAAGAGATGGACACTTTAGCGTGTTGAAATTACCTGTATAATTACATTCAGAAAGCAGTTGTATTCACCAACATCATTCTGAAGGCCAGTCCCAAACACATCAATTCCATTCTCATTTCCAACTGCAACCTCATTTTGCAAGGCATCTGAAGGTCTCGTCTCCAAAGTTGTCTTTGGTGGCGTTCTCAAGTTTGGAATGGAAGACGTGTTCTGGTGAACTTGTATGTCATCTAAAAGTAAGCAGAAATGCAAAATATACATGTAAGATATTTTAAGATCACAAAGAAACAGGCAAGCAATTACTGTTCTTTTCCCGAGGTTGAGTCAATGTTTGGTAACTTGTACACAGGCCAACGAACTTATATGGATACAGAGTTTCTTATAACAGCATTTCCATAGCAATAGCCTCGGGTCTAAGTGCAATAATGTGGATTACAAGAACGAATTGTGTATTTAGAATCATCTGATGAATCCGGGAAGAGTGCCACGGAAATCATGGCTTCTAAGGAGACGTAAAAGAAAACCAGAAGAAACAGATAGCGTGAAGTGAAATGATGGGACCAAAGTTATTACCCATTCTCAAAACAACTTGATACTGAACTAGATGCACTATGTTTCACTAAACAGATTAGCAACCACTGAAACTTGCTTCACCCAAGTTAACAAATACTTTAAATGAAACCTTGTAAACATACAATAGCAAGCTACTACAACAAACACTTTTCTCAATATTCAAATCCAGAGAAAGGATGCAAATGGAACCAGAAGACATAGAAGTTAGAAGCAATTCCAAAGCAGAAGATAGCAGAGAGTCCAGAACATTAATATTTTTCTTATACTGGCTTCGGTCAAAGCCTAACATCCACCCATAATCATAGAATGAGAAGGATCATACTGGTCAGCTCATTAAGCACAGATAATCTATCTTACCCAGACTTTTTTGTACAGCCTGTCTAAGGTCTTCCTGGAATCTTTCCTCGTAATCTTCCTCCACATGTAACTGTCTCAATGTCTTGGTTCCCGTATCTCCATAATTCAGATTAACTGGTTACAAACAGAAGCAAAATTAGGTCAGATTTCCAACTGCTAACACATTAGACAACATCCCAGGTCAGAAATGTGAACATCAACTAGGTGGTAACGAGGAGATCTTTATAATGCATGAATAGAAAAGGGCGAGAGCTTGCGGACTAACTTACAGTGCTTGCTGTTATACTATGCTTCATATAATACTACACCCTAGAGTTCAAGTGGAAGAGTTCATGTATATAGAGTCTAATTTTTTTATGCAAGCAATTCTCCTGTACAGGACTAAACTCTCCAAACCCCATATATCAATCTCTGTATCATATATGATATATTAGATTAGAACATATTTTGACAATTGCATACTGATTTTCTAACGCTTCACATATTTTGTAGCAAAAGCCAACTGTTTTGCTTTGAGGGATATAAACATTCAATAGGGCAGATTCAGACAATCACTAGCTCTTGTCATCTCTTGATAAAATTATAGAAGCATAATCAGGAAGATTTCCTTTCCTGACTCATTCTTGAAGGTAAATACAACCCTCAAGAACTTATTGTTTTTTATGTCATCGTGTTGCACCACGTCTAGAAATTCTGAGAACTAGTAGTATTAAATTCATTTAGATGCGCATTCAAAGAATCCTTGGGGGAACAGAAATTCATAGGCTTGATAGGACATACCACTCACAACAAGTGTATTTTCTTTCTCAGCTGATGTAAGCTGAGAATTGCTATCAACAGATCTGGAAGAGGTTTTCTGTCGCCTAGCTCTCCTCCCCGTCCTTCGTTCAGAACCTAGAACACCATTTTCTGTAGCAGCTCCATTAGGGAGACCTGCAAAATATAGACGATGCTCAAGTCACTTAATGTTAGAGTACCAAAGACCAAGTCGGAAAGAAAATAGTGCAAAACTTGGTGTAGTTTACCACTACGCCCATGACTAAGAACTTCAGAAGAAGATATTGGAGAAGATTTAATCAGCAAGCAGGAAGCATTTCCAGCAGTCAATTGTTCAACTTCGTTGTTGCTAGATAAGCCATTTGCCTCTCCTAACTGCTCCTGAAACTGTGAATTCACAAGGTTTTCTTCAATCATGTGATTTGGCTCAAAACATTAATTACAGAGGTCCTGCTAAGATTGATTGTACTGATGGCATTAATCAAAATCACTTATTCACAAAGAAACAGAACAGTCAACCCAGGCAACAATCCTTACCGAGGAATTCTGGCCATGAATAGCTGCTTTCTCATTGGAGACATCAAACTGGGTCTCAGTATGGTTATCTAGAAATGTCTTAGAAGCTCGCTTATGTTGCTGCCCAGCCAAGTGCTTCAGTTTTGCTTCATTCTCAATTCGCCTTTGGAACTCTAGAGTCTCTTCCAGCTTTCTTTCCTCCTCCTCTAGCTCAATTTTGCGACGAAATTCTTCCTCCTGCTGTCTCAGGTCCACACCATTTGCAGAAGGAAGAATCTCAGAACCTGGATCATCGTCTGGCGAGAGTAGAAAAGTGCTACAAGCAGGAAGAAACATTCAACGATAAATACAGGGTAACATCCTCAGCCACAAAGAGAATGATACGAGGACAACATGTAGTGAATAGCACTAATAGCAGCAGACTGAAACATGATGCAAAGCTCAGTCAGGGACAAGACATACTCCTGCTCAGTGGTTTCATCATGAAGCAACGGCAGCTCATTGCCAAAAGAAGTCTGCAATCACAGAAAAGTTAAACAATGGTAAGAGTTTGGTATTATATCTCCTACTTTAAGAACTAACAAGGTGGCCAAATGTTAACTTCAGACCTTAGAGTCCTTTGTCTTTTTCAACTCTTTGCTCTTTTTCCTGTCCTTCTTCTCATGTGGGTTTCTTGAAGTATCACTACCTCCTCGGGCAGCTTTTTTAGAATCTAGAGCAAGCTCCGCTAAAAATGCTTCTCTGGCTGCATCAGACTTTTCTGTGGCATCTTTCTCCGCGAGATCCTCTAAATGAGCCTGTTAAGAGAAGTGACAAGGTCACATATAACGAAGTCCATTCACAGATTGCAGCAGACATTAGTAAATATGAGTAGATTACAAACCCTCAAATAAGATTTCACAAGAGGCAATAGTATTGACTGATAGTCACATGCAGAAACAGGCTCAAGTTTGCGTTCTAAATGCTGCATCCCTGTCACAATTCTCATGATACGGGCGTCTATTTTGCTTAGCTGCAGTATAAAAAGCCGAAGTCACAAGAAAATACAAACAAAACAAAAACCAAAATCAGTTTCCATTAGGCATATGCATCTAGTGTCAAAACACTGACCTCAACAGATAACTGCTCTTTCTGTCCCTGGATAGCAACTTCAACGCAAGAATCCACTTGATGGATATAGTCTTTGCTTCTGCCATCACTATTTTCACCAGATTCAAGATCACATAATTGAGAAGCCATACCATAATTATCTTCATATCCAAATTGATTAACTGTCAAAGTTTCTGCCTCTTTTAGCACACTTGATATAATATCTAACTCGTACTTTCTGTCACTTAACAGACCATCATTCGCACTATTAACGGCATCATCTCTCCTCCTCCTAAGAATCGAATCGAAGCTTTCTACTTCAGACGGAGCCATATCCTCTCTCTTCTTAGCTTCTTCAAGAAGGAAATCCTCGAGACCTTGCAATGCCTCCTCATAGCTTAAATGGTCACATTTCCTCTCACAAAGGCTTTGCAAATGGTAAAACTCCTTTTCAAGAGTCTGAACAATGTCCATTCCTTGTTGTATTTTTTCTTCCTTTGTTCGTATCCATAACTGCAGTTGATCACTACTAGAGGGACCTAAAAATATCCATGTCAATAATGAATCGGTATCAGGTGGAACCAAGTTTTCAGGATTACCAGAGCTCGTGGTACCATTCTCCCGCGCACATTCAGAAGGCAATAGACTCTCGTCCAAGTAGAGAAATGTTCCATCGACACTAAGAACAAGATCCTCTTTAGACTCATATGTGTGAACCTCGCCATTTGTATCATCCAACGCGCTACCTATATCCGAATATCTGCCCAAACCACAAGCATGAGACAGATCCTGCAAGAACTTGAGGATCTTTCTCAGTTGGGATGCTCCAAGAAAGCAAATCAACATAGGTGTTCGGTCTAAACCATGGTTCAGAAGTTGAGAACCAGAAGGAAGGGTTTGCAACTCGTCCATCGTAAGTTGCATCACCTTGGTAAGATGGCTCATAGCAAGATACTTGTGACTAATAAGAGATTCAAATACAGCATGAATTTTCTCAAGAAGTTTCACCCTCTCAGAGTCCTCAGATAATGCCCAGTTGTCAATAGGATATGCCAAAGATCCTTGGTTGTCATCACATTCTCTACACTCAGCACCTGCACTTCTATCTGTATCCTTTCCTCCACTGCTGTTGTCACTACATCCATCCCTCATAATTTCCTTCTCTGGAGAAGAATCCCATGCATCCTTGAAGCAATCATCACACTCACCATCATGGTTTCCATGGAAAAGGTCCTGAACAAGCTCTGGCTCCTGGCATTTACCTTGATCTCCAAGCATACTAGCTGCAGAAGTGATGTCCAACGGTTTCCAAGAACAATTGATAATCATCTCACTCCACTCATTTTCAACAATTTGAGGCAAGACTGCCTGCATCTTGGGCACAAGATTACCCATGTGCTCTTGTACAACGTGATGTATAAGTTTCTCTGCTGTCGAGAACTTGTCAATGCACCTGCAACAAAGCCAAAACCTCCATCCAGTTCTCCCCTCTGCAAACGTTAGTGCCTCATTCAGGACCTCACTCGCTAACCCATCCTTTGACGAACCAAAATAACCCTGCAAATCACCTATTTTAACTTTCAACAAATTCTTCTTCATGTCTGTCTTCATTGAGTTCCAATATGAATGTACCGAGTCCTTCCTTTCCTTGTTAGTACCATTCCTTCTTGCATTGATCCCATACTTTCTCCTTTCTCCTCTCTTTTCACTTCCAGAGGATAACTCTACTCCCTTATCGTTACTCCTCTCCCCGTTATTATGTCCCAATGTGTCTGATTTCTGCTGCAAGAGTCTAGCAGCGGCAACTCTAACTTCAATCTCTTTCCTTCGCTCCTCTGGAGTCTTGGTAGCTTTTTTAATTTCATTAGGCCGTCTCGTCTGCACCAACCTAACTTCCATGGGGTCTTCCGTGGCACGTCGGATAGGAATCAACCTAATCTCCTCCCCTGTCCCTAAATTCTTCATCCAAGTGGAAATGGAAGCAATACTGGATTTCTGTTTCAAGCTCCTCAGCTCACCCTGCACATGAGCAATCCTGGCCTCAGCTGTGGTTATCTTGAGCTGACTCTCTTCCTGCAAACTCTCCTTGGCAGGATCAACAGGATTCAGTATCTCCAAAGCCCTATCACACTCCCTCATCACCTCCTCATACTCCTTCCCGTCATTAGCGACCTCGTAGAGCAAATTAGCATAGAAGTGGGAGAACTCAATCGAGTTGGGAGACAGCTCCACAGCCTTGCGGGCAGAATCGATGGCGTTCCTCAAATGCCTCTGTTTGGCGTTAGGGTCATCAATTATCGAAGCCATCTTCATACAAACCGTCCCTTGGACCCGGTAGATTAGGGCGGAGTGCGGGGAGTAGTCCCCGTGACGGGAACACGACTCCTTCATGAGCCGCAGCGCCTTGGTGTGGTTCCCCCGCCGCAGCGACGTTAGGGCTCGCTCGCATTCCAGCTTGATTGAGCCGGCGACCGAGACGGAACCGGCCCCGTCGAGTTCGAGAGAGCCTATAGCTGGCTCGATCTTCACAATCGACAGATTGTTGTTGGGATCAGGACAGACCTCAGCTTCATCTGCCGGCGCCGCAGCCACAGGCTGGTGCTTGGAGCGAGGAGCGGCAGCGCGCTTCTTGTGCCCCATGGAGAAATTCAACCAATCGGACTCACATGCAGAAACCAGCTAATACTCCCTTCTATTCCCCCGCGCGCGGACAAACACAGAGACAGAGAGGTTAACAATGAGCAGAAGAAACAGAGGAGCGACTTACTTGCTCCGGTTGAATAAATTTCTACAGGAATGTGGAGAGAGATAGTGGTATTTGGGAGTGGAGGGGAATACCGGAGACGGTGTCCGGCGGCCCAGGGCGGAAAAGAGGGGAAGCGATCGGCGACAAAATCTAGGGGAAGGGAAGAGTGAGATAAAAAGAGAGCGGGTGAGTGACAGAACAGAAGCGGGCAGGCACCTACCCACAGAGGAGAAGAGAAGGGAAGGAGGAATTGCAAACGAGGAAGAGAGGAGGAGAGGGAAGAGCCAGTGAGGGGGCAATTCGGTAATTGTCTGCGGTTTCAGGGGACACTGTTTTGGTAAATGAGCAAAGAATTGGGGAATTTGGCGGATTGTGGAAAGTTTTTTTTATATTTTTTTATAATTTATAATAGCATTGCAAATAAAATGAGTTTAGATCGATTTCTTTTTTTTTTCCCCTTGCATCGGTGGATTTGTTCCCGGGTTATGCAATTTTTCATTTAACGGTTATGGTTCCAATCATCGTATGATCCAATAGAAGATTCATCGTCATGCACAAAAAGTAAAGTGACTATTCCGTATTTGATAGGCGTTGGGCTAATAATTCTCAAGCTGTAACAACTTGTACAGTTGGCGTAACTACTTGTACAGCTGGAAGTGACGTCTAAAGTGGGAGGAAGTATAAATAGGGAGAGTGTTTTGTTATTGGCTATCTTTTGGACAAATCATTCTTCTGTAAACAACTTTACTCTTTAGATAGAAATAACATAGCTCAATCCCTCTTCTCCCAAACTCCATCTTCTACCTCCTTTCTCTTCTCTTCGCCAGATATCTCAGCACATCCAGGTCCTTACAAGTGGTAATCAGAGCCTTCAATTTGGCAATGGCTTCTCACACCTCTCGCATTGTTGATTTGGATTCTCAGCACCAGGACTTGAAGGCCGCCATTGCGGAGCTTGCAGCTTCCACGAAGGACAACATTGATGCACTGACGGCGTCCTTTGTTCGCAGTCGGGAGAAGTCTCTGATCCGTTCACCGCCGCATTCGCAAGCTTCCTTTTCCGATCGACAGCATCTCCGTGCTCAGCAACGACGACCATCGCTCTTGGATCACTATCCTCGCCTGGAGTTCTCCTATTTTTCTGGTTCAGATCCTCATGTTTGGGTGAGCAAGTGTAACAAGCTCTTTCTTCTTTACTCAATTCCGGAAGAACAGAAAGTCGATTTGATCTCGTACTATTTGGAAGGACAGGCGTATACGTGGTTTGAAGGCTGGTCTTTCCGACGTTTTCCGCTGATTTGGGGCCATTTCGTCGATGAACTTCTGCATCGATTTGAGAATCGTGAACAGCTGAATGTGGTAGTGGCATTCAATAAGCTCAAGCAGACGTCCACCGTTGCTCGCTACCAGGAAGAGTTTGAAGATCTTCGATCGCGGCTGCTTCGATTGAATCCAGAACACAATGAGCACTACTTCGTCTTGAGCTTTCTAGGAGGGTTAGACGATGAAATTCAGCCCCGCGTTTAGTTACTCAATCCACCGACCTTGGTGTGTGCTTTTTATCAAGCGAGATTGGAGGAGTCCGCCATCGATGCCCGCAAAAAGAAGATGTGTTTTGCTCCTCTTGGTAGGTGGTCTGCTTCTTCCTCGACCACTTCTTCACAGCGGGAGCAATCCCTTCCTTCTCCGTCGGCTGCTGAACAAAGCTCAATCCCTCGAGGGCAAGGGCTCTGCTACAAATGTGGCGACAAGTATTTCCATGGACACGTCTGCTCCAGAAAGAAACCATTACAAGTGATGCAGACTGAGGATCATACCAGTGATGGTGAAGATGATTTTCACGACACCGAATTGGAGGTATCCTTACAATCTATGGGTTCTGGCTTTGCTGGAAACTCTCTGCTCATTCCAGCTACATCTGACCGCCGCGAGGTAACAATTCTAATCGACACAGGAAGCTCTCATACTTTTCTGAATTCGATTAGAGCTCAGGAGTTGAACTGTGCATCTAAGAATATAGCACTAATGAGGGCGAAAGTTGCTAGTGGCCATACATTGTTGAGTGAATCGGTGTGCAGGGGATTTAGCTGGAAAATGCAAGGGGAAGAATTTGATTTTGATGTAAGAACCCTCGATCTCCCTGCTCATGACATGGTGTTAGGATGGGATTGGCTGGAAACGATCAGTCCATTTCAGGTGGATTTGAAGAGCAGGCAATTGTCATTTGATTGGAAGGGAAGGAACTTGACTTTGCAGGGGCTTACCAAGGAGGGTCAGTGTAAGATTATCTCAGGTCGTTCATTACAACAGCTCCTCAGGAAGTCCGAGCCTCAAATCATGGGGGCGGTGTTTTCCATTGATGCCAAGCCAACGCCAGCTCCCACCCCTAATTTCTTGAAACCTGTACTGTCTCAATTCCCAGATGTTTTTGCTGCTCCTACATCTTTGCCTCCCTCCCGCACTTTTGACCACTCCATTCCTCTACTCCCTAATGCTAAGCCTATCAACATCAGACCCTACCGTTTTCCCCACAATCAGAAGGTAGTAGTTGAGAAATTAGTAGGGGAGATGTTACAATCCGAATTCATCCAGGAGAGTCACAGTCCCTACGCGTCACCTGTTCTACTTATTGGGAAAAAAGATGGGACTTGGCGGTTCTGTGTGGGCTACAGGGAGCTCAACGCTGCTACTATTAAGGATAAGTTCCCAATCCCCCATATTGAGGATTTGATGGATGAGCTTCATGGCGTTATTATCTTCTCCAAATTGGACTTGCGCGCTGGTTATCATCATATTAGAATGCGGCCAGAGGATCAATATAAGGTTTCGTACACATTAGGGCCATTACGAGTTTCGAGTTATGCCGTTTGGCTTAACTAATGCCCTAGCTTCGTTGCAGGCCTTGATTAACCATGTGTTTGGGCAGTATTTGTGCACGTTCATTTTGCTTTTCTTCGATGACATCTTAGTCTATAGCAGGACAGCAGCAGATCACGAGACGCATATATTGCCCTACAATTACTACGACAACATCAGTTGTATGCTAAAGAGTCGAAGTGCTCTTTTGGTCAATCTCAGGTAGAATATCTGGGGCATATTATTAGTGGTAAGGGTGTTTCTACTGACCCGAGTAAAATTGCAGCGATGAAGGATTGGCCAAGACCTCAGTCTATTAAAGGGCTGCGAGGTTTTCTAGGATTAACAGGGTATTACCGCAAATTTGTCAAGCATTATGGTACTATTAGTCGTCCATTGCCTGATCTCCTACGTAAGAACGAGTTCACTTGGAATGAGGCTGCAGAGGAGGCGTTTGTTGCCTTGAAGACCGCTATGACTACAACTCCTATCCTGGCCCTACCCGATTTTACTAGGTCATTCACACTCGAGACTGATGCTTGTGGAGTGGGTTTTGGAGTTGTTCTTTCACAAGGGGGCAGACCCTTGGCTTATTTCAGTAAAGCATTATGCATCAAAAATCAAGGTCTTAGCACATATGAAAAAGATATTTGGCAGACTTAATGGCGGTCGATCACTGGCGGCATTACTTGGAAGGAAGGTCATTCATTATACTTACAGATCACGAGAGTTTGAAATTCTTAATGGGTCAAAAGGTGCATACTGCTATACAAAAGAAGGGGTTGGTCAAGTTGATGGGACTTGATTTCCAAATTAAATACAAGAATGGTAAATATAATGGGGCAACTGATGCTCTTTCTCGTGTTTCGACGATGAATTAGAAGAAGGGAAGTGTGGCGCCTTGACTTCAGTACTTCCAGAATGGTTGAGTGAGATTGAGCAGACTTACAGTAATAATGTGGAGGTGCGAAATTTGATAGCAGCAACTGTTGTTTCATCTCAAGGACCTTCTCTTTGGTCATTTTCTTTTGGTATACTAGGTTACAAGGGCGCCATTGTGATGGAATCTTCTGGGGCTATGAGACCCAAACTCTTACATCTCTTCCACTCTTCTCCAGTTGGAGGGCATTCAGGAGCACATATCACCGTATTAAATCTTACTTTTATTGGCCAGTTCTGAAAGCAGCAGTGCGGCAATGGGTACTGGAGTGTGATGTTTGTCAACTCTGTAAGGCAGAAACAGTGGCCTCTCCTGGGTTGCTTCAGCCACTTCCTGTTCCGTCACGAGCTTGAAAAGAAGTGAGCATGGATTTCATGGAGGGTCTGCCGCTGTCCCATGGAAAACAAGTACTCTTAGTGGTGGTCGATAGGTTTACCAAGTCATCACATTTCTTTGGATTAAAGCATCCATAAACAACGACCGAGGTTGCTCAAATCTTCTTCGACGGCGTCTTCAAGTACCATGGGATTCCTTCTACTATAGTTTGTGATCGCGATGCTACCTTCACAAGTAAACTCTGAACTGAGTTCTTTCGCTTGCATCGCACTGATCTTCATTATTCGACAGCTTACCACCCACAGACTGACGGTCAGACAAAGCAAGTTAATCGATGTCTTGAGGATTATTTGCGATGTATGATTTTCCACAGGCCTCAGGATTGGGCGGAGCGGCTTACACTTGCTGAATGGTGCTACAACACCCACTTCTACATTAGCCTGCTGATGTCTCCATTTGAGGCGTTGTGTGGTTTCCCTCCAGCCTTCTTTGGACTTGTAAATCATCTCTCTTTTTCAGTTGGTGCAGTCGAAGAACGTGTTACCCAGCAACAACAGCTTGTTCAGTTGCTGACTCACAACATTATCCAGGCACAGAATCGGCAGAAACAGTACGCGGACAAACGAAGGTCTGAGAGGATACTCCAGGTGGATGATTGGGTGTATCTACGTTTTCAACCTTATCGTCAAGGCTCGGTGGTGGGTAGGCATGGCAACAAATTAGGACCTCGTTACTTTGGTCCTTATCGAGTTCTTTCTTGGGTTGGCAATGTTTCTTACCTGTTAGCATTGCTAGAGGAATAGAAAGTTCATCCAGTTTTTCAAGTTTTACAGCTGAAATTGTGCAAAACTATAGTCCCTCCAGCTGCTTTCCATCTTTATGAGACTGATTCCAGGGGGTTCTTAAGTTGGCACCATCTCAGATACTCGCAAGGAGGTTTATTAATCAGAACAACTAGGTTGTTACTCAAATCGTGGTTCAGTGGATGCATCAGACGCTAGACGAAGCAACCTGGGAGGATTTGCAGACTTTCAAGCTTCAGTTTCCCTCGTTTCCGTCTTGATGGTGTCCAGCTTGAGGACAAGCTGTTTTTGAAGAGAGCGGGTTTTGTAACAACCTGTACTACTGGCGTAACCAATGCAGTCAAAAGCGCGATTCTACCTAGAAGCGGAAAATGGGTAAAATCGTAAAGCGTAGAATCAAAGCGTAAAAACGTAAGTTTTTTACGCATACTTTAATATAACGAAAAATGTGTTAAGTACGATAAAATATGAGTGGACATAGTTTAGATAAGTTAATAAATACTTGTAATTCATGTCTAAAGTTGAGAAACTCATAACATTATGACAATAAGTTCATAAACATATATCTTAACAATAAGCTACATTCCCCTTTATGCTAGTGAATTTGGGAAGGGCCTAGCTGGTGAATTAGATTACTCTATTGAAACTAAGAATGCACCCAAGTACTTGATATGTATCTTTTAATCTGAAATATATAATATTTTTTGTGATTTACCTTTAAAATATAAGTATTTTCATGAATTAGATAACTCCTTAGTGAACTAGAAGCGTAAAAGCGTAAAGCGTAAAGCGTTTTAGTGAACCAGAAGCGTAAAAGCGTAAGCTTTTAAGCTTTAAAGCGCATGTTAGTCCCGATTTTATACACTTAAGATTTTATATGGAAACGAAAGCGTTTTGGTGTCCTAGAAGTGTAAAATCGTAAGTTTTTAAGTTTTAAAGCGCGATTTTGACTGCATTGGGCGTAACTACTTGTACAACTGGAAGTGACGTGTAAAGTGGAAGGAAGTATAAATAGGGAGAGTGTTCTGTTATTGCTATCTTTTGGACAAATCATTCTTCTGTAAACAACTTTACTCTTTAGATAGAAATAACATAGCTCAATCCCTCTTCTCCCAAACTCCGTCTTATACCTCCTTTCTCTTCTCTTCACCAGATATCTCACATCCAGGTCCTTACACAAGCTCGACTAATTCTTAATTAATAATTACTATTGGAATCTATCTGTTTTTTGATCACCTATGGCTTTCCAATGGTCCTTATGGGATTTTTTGAATTCATGACTACGAATTAATGATCTTACGTAGGTTGTGCATGAACAACGTGCTCTCCCAAATCAAGATTGGGACTACATTTGAGCCTTGGAATGTGATCTTACAATTGTTTGGGAGCAGGAGGAGGAGGTCTATTGGCGAGAGAGGTCTTGCTCTCATGGCTATAGGAAGGGGTTCGAAACACAAACTACTTCCATCGTGTAACTCAGACTCGCCGAGCACGGAACTTTGTGTCCTCTTTACGAATGCATGTTGGGATGGTAGTCCATGGAGAAGGTGACAAGGGCGCCACAACAGTTACCCATTTATAGTGGGATGCCTCTCCATAGGATGTTGTCTCGGTAGTCGATTCTTTGCTCCTTCCGCCCCGTGTCACCCCACCAATGAATGACTTAATCCTAGCATTGATGCAAATTTCGGACATAAAGCATGCACTATTTCATATTGGTGCATCCAAGGCATCGAGTTCTGTTGGGTTTACGACATTATTTTTTTGAAGATTTTTGAGAGGTGGTAGGACCCGATGTTTGTGTTGCGGTTGAGTCATTTTTTCGTACAGGTCACTTGTCAACATCCTTCTATTATACATGGCTAACTCTTATAACGAAGGTTCAGAATGTTGAAACTTGTGCTCAAATCAGTCCTATTGGCCTCTATCAAGTCTTCTACTAAATTATTTAAAAAATCCTAGCTACGTAACTTGGAAATATTTTGTTACACCCCGATCTCTCCAAAAGTCAAAATGATTATTATACCCTTGGGAGAAATTCTTCAAATTCCATCGTAATATCGATGAGGACTAAAAATGCAAACTCTCGATTCAAACGGTGTTACGGACGTCAGTTGAGTTACGGATTAAACTCACCCGTAATTTGTGAAATTCTCCGAGCTAGATAAAACCCAACCCTAATCCCATGCTCCACTCGGCAACACTCAAGGTAATTAAAACCTAAATCAGCCTTTTAATCTCTCCATTGAACTGTTCCGTGCCTGGGATGCTAAAGCGGCGCATCTCTCCCTACTGTGAGAGGTGTGTGCTTAAGCAAGCTGGAGGGCACTTCTCCGGGACAAAACAAAGCGAACAAAGCGGCGCCACTGAGAGCTGAGGCAGGCGGCGCCGTCCCAACTGCGAGCGTTCATCTGTCCGAGCGGGATCTATTCGTCCGAGAGTAAGGCCTCCATTGGTCCAACAATCTCGTCCAAGGGGGATCTGCCTGAAGCGACGGGAATCCCTGCCCTACTACGGGAGCAACTACCTTGACCAGGCTGCTTGCGATTTAATGGACCAGGCTGCGGACTGTTAACGGCGGCCAGGCTGTTTCTCCAACGGGCAGGTTGGGTGCTTGCTATTTAATGGACCAGGCTGCTTAAAGCAACTAGCTTAAACAAGCAGGAGATTGCGGCAGATGGAGGACTGTGGCGGCGCGCCTACTCTCTCTACTGCGAGAGGTGCTAGTTTAAGCAAGCAGGACCACTAATTCCGGCGGCGCCTACTCTCTCTAGTGCGAGAGGTGCTAGTTTAAGCAAGCAGGATCATGCGAGAGGTGCTAGCTTAAGCAAGCAGGATCATTAATTCCGGCGGCGCCTACTCTCCCTACTGCGAGAGGTGCTATCTTAAGCAAGCAGGACCATTAATTCCGGCGGCGCCAAGAGAGGTGCTAGCTTAAGCAAGCAAGACAGACCATTAGTGGTGAAGCAAATTCAAGCAAGCCGGAGCCGACTCAGCAGCTTGGCGATACAGCAGGAGATTGATTGGCGACTAGTAAGTAGGCAGGAGGAGGCCAATTAGTAAGCAGGCAGGAGGCGGCACCTAACCAAGCATGTGGTGTCGGCAAATTAGGGCAAAAGCGCATAATCAAGCCAGTTCTGACGGAAGTAAGGAGAGTGTAAAGGGGGTAAATTCTACGCCTTACGTGTTCTTTTAAGAATTGCAAGTCTTGAGTATTTCGATGAAGTGAATGTCGTTGTTTGATTGTGCTTATGGTTGATGATATGTGATTTTGTTTGAGCTATGCTTGATGTGAATGTGCATGAGTTCTTATTTAAATTTGAGCTTTAAGTTTATAAGTTATTGTTGAAGTTAAGAAACAAGTTCTTTTTAGGAAGTAACTCACCTTCAAGAAGGTGAAGTCGTTTTAAGTGTTTTTAGTCACTAGCGCCAGTCCGTTGCCTTTTGAGACAGTTTGAGATAGAGCAGCAGTTATGCTCTTGAGACATTTAAGATGGGCAGCAGTTATGCCCTTGAGAATCGTGGTGAAGAGCCACCACGATAAGTTTAAGATGTTAGGGGGATGAATTGTTACGACTTCCCTAACTAAGTTTAAGTTTAAGGAAAGCCTTGATGGCTTCTCATACGTATGAGTTGGCAATCGGACTAGTAGTGAGGGATCCCAGTGTCGATCAAGTATTTGAGTCAAGCTTTGAGATTTAAGAGTGGAGTAACAGTAACTACCATTCAGTTTTAAGAGTTAAGCTTTTTAATAGTGCAAGTAGAAAACAACTTCCACTCAGTTAAGTAAAGTGATCAAGCATTAATAAGATGTTAAACGTAAGGGCGTAGACTGACCTCATCTCACTCACCAGTTTGAAGAGCTAGAGGAAGAGCTCGAGGAACATTTAGTGGGTAGCGAGTTCGAGGGCAGCCAGCAAGAGGAGAGCAGTATAAGCGTCACGGAGGGTGCCTAGTTAAGATTTTCGGTAGCAGCAACAACAGAGACTACCTAGTTGTTTGCATTTTATGATTATGAGTATAGACTGGAGATCAGATTGAGAATTTAAAGTTTGAGTTTAATTTGCCCACATGTTAGGGCTTTAATTTGCCCACATGTTAGGGCTTTGCTAGTAAAAGTGTGTGTTTTCAGTATTTTATTTATGAAAATTTTTCCTAGTTGCAATTTAAGATTTTAGTATTTTATTTATCAATGACATTTTAGTAAAAGTAGTACCCGATCAGGTTAGGGTGTTTCATTTTGGTATCAGAGCCGGTCTTCCTCTGTTCCTTGGTCTCCAAGGAATACTGGAATATCAGTCTCATTTTTAAAGGCTTTTGTTTTAAAGGAAAGGGAAAACGAGTCAAGGATCTTTTTTTAAGAGTTTATAGGATCTCCAGTCTACTCTAATCATATTAAGGTGAATAACTATGACATCACGGCACGAAGGGATGGTAGCCCAGGGTGCGATTGTTTAAGAATAGGCTGGGGCGCGATTTGGTTAACATGTCGTGGTTTGTCAAATGAGAGATTTAGGCATTTGGTGATCGCCAGTAAGAAAGAAAGGATGAAAGAGACGTGACCAGCCCAAGTAGAATCTCAAAGGCTCTCAAGACCAAGTATCTCGTCGACATGATGGATAGTAGTTTTTCAATTAGTTAACCATCTACTCGGACGTTAGCAAACGGATCATCATCATCATCAACCTAGGGAAGGAAGGAGGAACGTTGCAAAGGTCTGTGGAGGTAGAATCAAATATGCGAGGACTTCAACTCCAAACACCAGCAAAGAGGTGCCAATTGAAAGGGAATACCTCGAGGATTTTGAAGGAGTTGAGAGAGTAGTACGAGGATTTTACTCCTAGGAAACAAGTGGATGATCTAATAAGATAAGACAAACAAAGGGGAGAAATATGAATCTCCAAGGGAAGAGGAACAATCACTAGATGCCAGTAGCTATGATAATGGGAGAATTTCAGGGTCCTTGACCCTAAGCAGTGGCGAGGCAAGAAACAAAGAGGTACAACGAGAAGTTCCTAACCTAGTTTTAGTGGACAACGCTATTACAACCCAGTGACAAGGAGCAGTAGAGAGCTTAAACTTCAAGAGAAGCTAGTGTAGTATAAATAAAATAAAGGAGGAAGTAAGTAGGTTAGAGGGGGTTTGAAAGGACGTCAAAAGTCAATAGTTTAAGAAGGAGAGGAGGCAGGTTCATTTACCTATGATGATAAAGGAACCCTTATAGATAAACCACGTAACTGGAGAAGAAGGTACTTAACCCTGGGGAGTTAGGCCGATGACAAGCCTTTAAAAAAAACAAGACAAGCAACGAGATAAATGATGTAGAGGACAAGTTATGGTCTCAGTACGAGCACCATTGGACGAGTTGTGAAGGAAAGTGCCACCAAAGTCTAAAGCATGCCTGGTAGAAGACAGTGGGGAGTCAATACATAAGAAAAGACATGGATTGTGAGAGAGAATAACAGTTAGCTAGTAGATGGCAGTACGAATAGAGAACCACTTCTCAGAAGTTCGTGAGTTGGATACCAAGATAACACCGAGTTAGAAAGAGGATAGTAGAGACCCTACAAACTACCCAGGTCACAAAAGGTCAGGAGGATGTTGGGACCGTTGGAAGGGGTATGCAAGAGTTCACGATGATCTATTATGGGATTGGCCTCTCATAAATAGAGGGAACACCTAGCCTCATAGGTTACATGAGGGGTGACAGAAGGAGGAACCTCTCTACTAAATTGGAACTAGAGGGCTAAGAGCTGAGGTCTCAGAACTAGCTATAGAGTAAGTCATTAAGCCAACCGAGTATAGACAAGTAAGTGAAATGTTCAATAAATGTTCTAGTTAAGGGCAAATAATTCTAGGAAACACATGGACGTTCCGGTGAAGGATTGAGAATATGTGATAGTGACTCGTGTTCAAGAAAAAGCATAGTGGAATACGACGAGGAAAAGCATTACCAAGAAGGAGGAAATCATTAAGTTACCTTACCCAAGGTTCCCCATTCTGAGCGAGTACGACATAGTAGGATGTTATCCATAAAAGAAGGCCAGTTAAGGATAAATTAGTGATATTTAGTTAAGCCACTAAGAGCCATGACTAAGAGATTAAGGCTATGTACCAGCATCGGTCGAGACAAAAGACGTGGATGAGGTATGTTCAAGCCTACTAAGGGCAAACCACTATTTGAAGCTTTGAACCAAAACAACAACGAGAAGATACTCAACAGAGTTTGGTGACCGAGAATAGTACAAAGCATCAACAGAAGGGTAGTAAAAGTAAAGAAGCAAGGAGAACACCATAGGACGCTACAGGAAATAAAAAAAAAAGGTGGTTATCGACCGGACAATGAATGCGTGAAGGAAGATAGTTGGGACGTGGTCAAGCACCATTGTGAGTAGAAGTCGTGGGTATCATCTGTCAAGTCTACCTAGAGAAAGTTTCTAGTGGAAATGTTGGCTCTGAGGTATGGCGAAGAGCTACTAAACTGAGTAGATCAAAGCTAGTACCAAGCATCGATGAAGGAGTTGTGGAAGTAAGGAGGAAACCACAAGGCTATAATGAAAGTTAAGGTGAAAAGGGTGGTAGTTGATAAAACGACAAATTCAGGGAGAAAGATAGATAGGAAGAGCCGGCAAAAGAATACGAAGGTCAACAAGGAGGCATCAAGGTGATTGCCAGTGGAGAATAAGTTGGACCATAGGAAGCCATCAAGAACGGAGAAGCTCAATGGTCAACTTTAAAGTAGAAGTGTGGTGGTCCAGAACGGTCGAAGGGAAAACCTTATCAGTCAAGGTACATAAGTGAGAAGAGAATATGGGCACCAAGATGACCACATCGAGGACGAGGGACATATAGAACTAGCGAGAAACATCGGTAAGAGGAGTCACGAGTAGAGAAGTAAGATGGATATGAGTTTAGCAAACGTGCTAGCATACCCTAAAGTGAAAGCAATACCACCTATGAGGGTGCAATGTGGCGACGCCTGAGAGATGTGGTGACCTCTCGGGTGAAAATTTCTTGGACGGGGAAACTGTACGAGGAATTTCAGGCAAGGTCTAAGAACAATAGAAGAGATCGTACGAGAACTCCCAAGTCAAACGGTGATAAGGAAGTGTTAAGTTAGGTGCCAGGAGTGAACAAGTACTCAAAATGGAAGGTCGTGATTCTGGAAAGAAGTCATAAAGTTGATCGCAAGCTAGAGAAAGATGCGAAGGATGCCTCTAATGCATACAGAAAGTCGAAGCAGTAGTATGAGGTTCCAACACTAAGCAACAAGTAACGAGAAGGTGACCATTCAATTTATGGTTAATGGATAAGACGAGGCATTAAGGAAGAAAGTAAGAGATGCAAAGTTAGGAGATACAAGGACCTAGGTGATCTATGAGATCAACCCCGGACGAGAGTGATGTTAAAGGAGTTGTACTAGGGGTGGTAAACGGTAATCCGGTAAACGGTTTACCGTTTTATCGAACCGGTAACCGGTTTACCGTTTTACCAAACCGGTAACCGGCGGTAAACGGTAAACCGGCGGTAAACGGTAAACCGGTAAACCGTTTACCGGCAGTATCGGCAGCCCAGCGGGAAGTTGGGGGAGTCGGTTTACCGGATATGGTATCGGTAAATACCGACGGTAAACCAGTATTACCGATACTGAATCCCCCCTCCCTACTCCCTAGTGCTACGCTAAGTTTTGTTGCTTTACCCCCAAAAATATAAAATATTACATACATGAATGTAAGTATAGGCCTAAAAAATATTGTAAATAAGAGTTAATAATAAATTATTAATTACAAAAATGATGAAAATAACTCAAAAAAATCAAAATATTACAACATCACCCCACTTCCAGAAATTCGGTTCGGTAAATCGACCGAAAAACCGCCTGAAATCGCTTCTCACGGTATTTTGGTAATACCCGTTTGTAACCATATAACGGTAATTCGGTAATCGATAAACCGGTTACAAATCGGTATCGGTAATTGGTAACTAGTTTGGCCAACTTCGGTATACCGAAACCGGTAAATTCGGTAAACGGTAAATTGTTTACCGACCGAATCCCACCCCTAAGTTGTACCATCTGACTGGATAGAGGATAAGCTGCCATCTATAACCTTGGGGGTTTGAGAGAAGCATTAACGTCTCGTATACCGCATAATGGAGATAGTTATTTCTACGACATACGTCTAAGGTGCATAGGTGATGTGAGGGGTTAAGAAGCCACCACCAGCGAAGCTTGCAGTAATCACGGTGGATAAATTTCGAGGGCAAAATTTCTATAAGTGGGGAGGAAATGTGATACCTCGACTTCGATTTAGGTTCAACATCAAGAACTGGATCAAATAAATCGAGTCGAAATTTTGTCCCATCGCACCTTGGGCCCAAGTTGGATTTCAGGGCAATGAGTCACTCAAACCTATTCGATGCTACCAAGCTAGATGAGAATATATGTTATGTTCAAGAGTACATATAAGAACTATCATAAGCTATTCAAGACAAGGTAAGGGCACGCCATTGAAGTTCCTATAGAAAGAGTGAAATCTTGAGCCAAAGAAGCACGAGAATGAGGAGTATGAAAGGATAAGCCCGATCAAATTTCAGGGACGAAATTTTTATAAGGGTGGAGGAAATGTTACACCCCGATCTTGCCAAAAGTCAAAATGATTATTATACCCTTGGGCGAAATTCGTCAAATTCCATCGTAGTATCGATGAGGACTAAAAATGCAAACTCTCGGTTCAAACGGTGTCGAGTTTTGATATAAATCGAATAAGTTACGGACGTTAGTTGAGTTACGGATTAAACTCACCCGTAATTTGTGAAATTCCCCGAGCTAGATAAAACCCAACCCTAATCCCATGCTCCACTCGGCAACAGTCAAGGTAATTAAAACCTAAAGCAGCCTTTTAATCTCTCCACCGAACTGTTCCGGACCTGGGATGCTAAAGCGGCGCATCTCTCCCTACTATGAGAGGCGTGTGCTTAAGCAACTAGAGGGCAATTCTACGGGACAAAACAAAGCGGCGCCATTGAGAGCTGCTCGTTCGAGGCGGCTGGTGAAATCAAACAGGAAGGCGGCATCGTCCCAACTACGAGCGTTCATTCGTCCGAGCGGGATCTGTTCGTCTGAGAGTAAGGCCTCTATTGGTCCAACAATCTCGCCCAAGGGGGATCTTCCTGAAGAGACGGGAATCCCTCCCTATTACGAGAGCAGCTACCTTGACCAGGCTGCTTGCGATTTAATGGACTAGGAGCGACCAGGAGATCGCGCGCGGATGGAGGACTGTTAGCGGCGGCCAGGCTGGGTGCTTGCGATTTAATGGACCAGGCTGCTTAAAGCAACTAGCTTAAACAAGCAGGAGATTGCGGCGGATGGAGGACTGCTAGTGGCGGCGCCTACTCTCTCTACGACGAGAGGTGCTAGCTTAAGCAAGCAGGACCATTAGTGGTGACCATTATTTCTGCACGGCGCCAAGAGAGGTGCTAGCTTAAGCAAGCAGGACCATTAGTGGTGAAGCAAATTCAAGCAAGCAGGAGCCGATTCAGCAGCTTGGCGATTCAGCAGGAGATTGATTGGCGGCGGCCATTATTAAGCAGGCAGGAGGAGGCCAATTATTAAGCAGGCAGGAGGCGGCACCTAACCAAGCATGTGGTGTCGGCAAATTCGGGCAAAAGCGCATAATCAAGCCAGTTCCGACGGAAGTAAGGTGAGTGTAAAGGGGGTAAATTCTACGCCTTACGTGTTCTTTCAAGAATTGCAAGTCTTGAGTATTTCGATGAAGTGAATGTCGTTGTTGGATTGTGCTTATGGTTGATTATATGTGATTTTGTTTGAGCTATGCTTGATGTGAATGTGCATGAGTTCTTATATAAATTTGAGCTTTAAGTTTATAAGTTATTGTTGAAGTTAAGAAACAAGTTCTTTTTAGGAAGTAACTCACCTTCAAGAAGGTGAAGTCGTTTTAAGTGTTTTTAGTCACTAGCGCCAGTCCGTTGCCTTTTGAGACAGTTTGAGATAGAGCAGCAGTTATGCTCTTGAGACATTTAAGATGGGCAGCAGTTATGCCCTTGAGAATCGTGGTGGAGAGCCACCACGATAAGTTTAAGATGTTAGGGGGATGAATCGTTACGACTTCCCTAACTAAGTTTAAGTTTAAGGAAATCGGACTAGCTAGTGAGGGATCCCAGTGTCAGTCAAGTATTTGAGTCAAGCTTTGAGATTTAAGAGTGGAGTAACAGTAACTCCCTTTCAGTTTTAAGAGTTAAGATTTTTAATAGTGGAAGTACAAAACAACTTCCACTCAGTTAAGTAAAGTGATCAAGCATTAATAAGATGTTAAACGTAAGGGCGTAGACTGACCCCATCTCACTCACCAGTTTGAAGAGCTAGAGGAAGAGCTAGAGGAACATTTAGTGGGCAGCGAGTTCGAGGGCAGCCAGCTAGAGGAGAGCAGTATAAGCGTCACGGAGGGTGCCTAGTTAAGATTTTCAGTAGCAGCAACGACAGAGACTACCTAGTTGTTTGCATTTTATGATTATAAGTATATACTGGAGATCAGATTGAGAATTTAAAGTTTGAGTTTAATTTGCCCACATGTTAGGGCTTTGCTAGTAAAAGTGTGTGTTTTCAGTATTTTATTTATTAAAATTTTTCCCAGTTGCAATTTAAGATTTGAGTATTTTATTTATCAATGACATTTTAGTAAAAGTAGTACCCGGCCTGGTTAGGGTGTTTCATATTTTGCTAGATGTCATTTCTACATTTCAAAATGGATTTGTCAAGGATAGATCTATCCTATACAGCGTCATACTATGTCAAGAAGTCATGACTTACCTTTCGGATAAGCGAGGTAGTAGGGACAATTGCATGACTCTTAAACAAGATATGAAGAAAGCATATGATCAGATTGAGTAGCCATACCTATTTCAAATAATGGAGAAGACAGGCTTTGCACCTCGTGTGATTGAGCTAATTCAAAATTGCATGTCTACAACATCTATCTCGGTGCTACTTAATGGTGGTTCTTACAGATACTTTAGCCCTACTCATCGCCTGCATTCAGTACATACCACTATCTTCCTTATTATTTGTTATTTGTATGGAAGGTTTTTCTGCGTCGGTAAAGCAATCCAATGATTCATTGTTTGTGCAGAATTAAAGGGAGTTCGACTCAGTAGCCATTGCCTGGTGCCTTCTCACTTATTTTTTGTGGATGATGCTTTGCTTTTCCTTTGTGTCCCTCCGCACGATTGTCGACTACTTTTGGCGCTTCTCAATATGAGAGGATGAGTGCAAAAATACCACATCTCTTGAGGCTTCACAATTTGGTGCTTCCCTCCACGTGGGTGCGATAAGGACTAGAAATTGTTATCTTGGACCTCCTTCCATTATCCATCGATCTAAACAGTAAACTTTTTGGTTCATTGAGGAAGAAGTGGTCAAAAGCTTAAAGGCTTGAAGCGTCGATGTCTATCACCTGCGCGTTGGAGACGTTGATCAAGTTTGTTGTTTTGACTCTTCCTATGTATGCAATGTTGTGCTTTCGCCTTCCTAAGGAGCTTTATCGTAGTCTCAACCGTATGATTGCTCACTTTGGGGGGGGGGGGGGCAACAAGGCACATAACGACATCTCCCCTGGGTTTCTTAACATCAGTTATGTAAATCGAAGGCGGAAGGCGGACTTGAATTTCGGGATTTTGAGGCCTTAAATCAAGCTTTACTTGCCAAACAATGTTGGCATATTATGAACGAACTGGAATCCCTAATTGCATGTGTGCTCAAAAGCCGTTACTTTCGTCAAACTACATTCCTAAATGCGATCATGGGTTCTAATCTATCTTGGGCGTGGCAGTCCCTTCTCAATGGGAGGATTTTACTAGTCAAAGGCTTGCGTTGGGAAGTAGGCTCTGGTACATCAATTTATGTCTTGCATGATCCATGGGTTCCTTCTATTACCACGTTTTCCCCAATTGTGTTACCATCGGTGGATCGGTTACCTTGGTTTCTTACCTATTTCATTTCCAACACAACTCATTCTTGGACTATCCTTGATTACAAGATTTTTTTACGCCTGAATCAGTAACTGCTATTCGAGGCATTCCCCTACCTTAAATTCCATATGTCGATATAATCATATGCCATTTTGATTCTCGGTGAAATCTGCATATCGTTTGGCTATCTCTACTTTCTATGTGAATCGGCCTCGTATCCTCGTGATACGGCAAGTCGTCTGGATCCTTCCATTTGGTCGCCGATGTGGGGTCTCCCTTTGTCCCCCAAACTTAATTTTTTCCTCTAGCGTATTTTGCTACGCATTTTACATGTATGGTAGGGGTGGGCATTCAGTCGGTTCGGTTTCCACCGAACCGAAATGATGCATATTGGGTCCCCTAATTATACCAAATCTCAAACCGAATATAATTTGGTTTGGTCGGTCTAAACCGAATTATAATTAGGTACGGTTTGGAATTTCATGTGAGACTACTTGTATCTTTTACCTTTTAAATTATTTTTTACCCCTAATGTAAACAATATATATATGTTATATGCATCATCAATAATAAAATCAAACATTTCAACACATAAGTCATAAAACCCTAACTTAATTCAAATACTTAACTCTCAAAACATGTACAAACATAAAAAAAAATCCACCATTTGGAGCTTACAATTATAGTTATTTGGATTTTCGGTCGGAAATTCAAAAATTCGATTCGATTGAAAGAACCTTGATTTCTGAAATATATAAATTTCCCTTCCGAATTTCGAACTGAATAGCATTATTTCGGTTTTGATTTGGTTTAATTTAGTTTTGATTCAGTTCGGGTTGAGGGAGAGTCCTAGGACGCTATGGAGTACATGTGGCGAATTTGTGCCCGGTTTGTGGTTGGGTTGAGGGAGAGTCCCTTGAACACTTGTTTCTTGGTTGTCAGGTGGCAGTTTCTTTACAATAGACATTCAATTTACAAATAGCATAGTTCCGACTACTCACATGTCCCTATTTTGGTGCCATCTAAGTCTGAATATGGACCAGACCACCATTGTACATTGGGTCCTCCTTTTCTGGCGAATATGGAAAGGACAAAACAATGTAGTGTACCCCCCATATGTCGTTGGCAATGGCGCGATCGTCTGGTCCAAATTTTGAGTGATTCCCATGCAGTCATTCAACAACTGACGGTTAGCGATACAATTGATGTTTATGTTGGTGCTATTCTACTTGAAGTCAATACTCTACTCCATTCCATGCATTTTGTGTCCTTAGTTTTCATACCCTGAGAAAGTAATCGAGTTGTGGCACAAAATGCCTTACATTTATCTAGTGGAATTAATGAACTATGAAATTATTCGTATTTGCTTTGTCTTTGAGTTAGTAAGGAGCCAATTTGTTGTGGCTAGCCTCGTGCTTATCTGATTTATCCAAAATAATTTCCATGACAATTTTTTTTCAAGTTAACAAGTCTATCTCTTTGTTATTTTTTTCTATAAATGTACTCTTCTTTTATGAATACGCAATGAACGTACCTTTCTATCAATATTTCCATCAAATCACCGTTAAAGGGTCATGAAATTACCAAAATGGTAATCACTTATTATTTCTTTTTTTAGGTTATCGCTTATTATTTCTTGACATAAAATTAAACATAAATAATTTAATATTATTTCATCACTACTAATTCCTATTATCCTACTCATTGTCCAACAAACCCCCACATTTCCAACCCACTCTTCTCCCCCTGAAGACAAAACGACAGTGACGACCGAATTATTGAACACACTATTCAAGAAGGCGCTAGGCGGTAATTAGGCGGTGAGGTACTGTTTAGCGTCTAGGGTGATTGTTCATTGCCTTGGCGCGATTAAGCATTGAAAAAAATATAGGTATTAAAGTTCAATGTTTAAGATTGAACATAACATTTCATAATTTCACTGATTTCCAATTATGTAACTGACAATGTCCAAGATAACCAATGCTTAAGTTCTCGCATAGAAGAAAACAAACATAAAAATGACAAAAATACTAAGATAAGCCATAAAGACGATGACAAGATCTTAGGCTCCAAGTTGATCACACGACATCTGCATCCATATAGTTCTTGTTACCACATCCTCTTCAGCATCCTCGAAATGAATGGGCTCTCTTTCCTCCTCATCGATAAGGTCTCTCACTAGTCTCGCACTCCTATGGGGTTCAAGATTCTCATTAAGCACCCCTTGCCTCATCATTCATTAATAACACTCCATGGGATGCCATTGAAACATCCATAATCTCCATCCCTAAACACATGCAATGTGTGACGATCTCCTCCCTCAAATAGAAAGCCTTTGTGCTTCAATTGAATCAGAACTTATGAGAACATCAACATTCTTCTTCTCCTTGATCTTCCTCTACTTGGACATCAAATCTAGAGTTGAACTGAATGTATACTAGTTGATTCAGGCAATTTGTTGTAAGCCAATTCCTTCTCTTAGTATGACTCTGCAAGGACAATTGACTAAATGAGCTTGCATCTAATATCTAATTTTGCTATATAGTATACGGTAATGACTGGTATACTCCAAGTGATCTGGCTGTTAGATCTCCTTTTTTGAGCTTCGGCCAATCTTAACGGTCAATTAGTATTTTTTATTAAATCGAACTTCTAGTTTGAGTTTAGAGAATCAAGGGATCGAGTTTATCCATTAGAGGTTAGGGTATAGTATCATATCCGAAACTCAATTTAATTCATGGTCTAGATAGAGATATCTCACTAAGAGTATTGGAGTATAGTATACTCTAGGAGTACAAAAGTCTGACCCTATGGTATACATATATAAAATTCAAAACTACTAACTGACTCAAAAGTACTCCAATTTCTCTCACAAGTGGAAGAACTTGAGGTCAATGACATTATCCTTATAGACATATTTTGTAAATGTTGCGTCTCACCTCCATACATTCTACACCATGCCACTAAGAAAGGAATTAACTCTAAATTAGTGAACGAGACTAAATCATGAATGGCAAGAAAATGAGAGAATAAGTACTAACCAATGGCTCACCTCCACATATTCTCTCACAAGTTTCTCATTCTTAAATTCATTCTTTATCTCTCTCTTTGCCTTAAGAAGTTCACCATACAGGAAACCCATAGAAGGTTTCACATCCTCATCCACCAGTTGAAGCAGTTTCACCAATGGCTCAATTATAGACTCTCAAGCAAGAATCCACACCATTCCAAAACCTAACATCTAGAATCGTGTCATAAGCATAATTACCTTTATTTGAACTTATCTCCTTAACGTTTTCCCACTTTGCATCCACCACCATCTTCCTCAAAGCATCTTTCTTGTCCATTAAGCTTTGCAAAGTAAGAAACTGAGAAGAAAATCGAGTTACACCTGGTCGTATGATTTCTCTCTTCTTGGTGAATGACCTCATGTCCTCATGCATTCCAAAGTGTGGTGGTGGCCATATATAAAGATGGTGAAAGCCTTATCTTGACCAATAATCCTCTTGAACCTTGGTATGTTGCCAATTCCTTGGAGTCTCAAATTGATAATGTGAGTTGCACAAGAGCTCCAAAAATATGTGTTGCCTCTTCTCTAGGAAGAGGGCCTTTGCTTCCATATTATTGGAAGCATTGTCTGTCACAACTTTCACCACATGTTCAGCTCCAACTTCCTCGATTTCATTGTCAACCAGCTCAAAGATTACTTCATATGTGTGATAAATCTCTTATGCGTCCTTAGACTTTATAAGGCTTGTTCCCTCAGCACAATGTGTGACTATATTCATTGCTCTTTCAGTTTCATGTTTGTCCAAGCATCAGTCATAAGAGAGTAACTATTCTTTACCTTCTCCAACTCACGGTCACTTAACAAGTTTGCAATTATTGCATACAATAGCTCTCGAAGATCGTATTGAGTAGGAGGCTTCAGTTCAAGACCAACTTTACCAATGGCCTCACACATTTGCTTGAACTCATAATTGTCAATGATATTGAATGGAACAAATAAAATGGGTTAATATTTTCATATGGCCTCAACTTTGACCAAAATAAACATCATGGCCAATCTTTTCGATCTATAACATCCTGGCCCGAACTATACACCAAAATAAACAATTTGGCCAGATCCGACTTTTGACCGTTAACTTGGACTGTCAAACGCATTGACCGTTAGTCAACGCGCCATGTCACTGCCAAGTCAGCATAAAATAGTTAAAATAATTCACAATTTCCATACATTCCCTAATTTTAAATTATTATAAATTAAAAAATCATCTAATACCTTAGTTAAACCAAAAATAAAAAAACAAAAAAATTATATATTTATTAGATCTTCTGACTTGGCACTGACGTGGCAGTGACGTGGCGCGTTGACCGTTAGTCAACGCGTTTGACCGTTAGTCAACGCGTTTGACCGTCCTAGTTAACGGTCAAACATTGGGTTTGGCCAAATTGTTTATTTTCGTGTATAGTTCGGGCCAGGATGTTATAGATAGAAAAGATTGGCCACGATGTTTATTTTGGTCAAAGTTCAGGCCATACGAAAATATTGACCCAAATAAAATATAAGTTCAAAATTAAATAAAAAACGAATTTGTGCAACTAAGAAAAAATTGAAGGGTATAGCTATGTGATAACACCTAAAATAAATGTTATCTAGCCTCTATTCTCAAGACATTTTCATGCTAAATCACCGTGTCTAGGCCACATATCGAGTAATTTATGTCCATTTTCGTTCCTATTTGTAAAACATGCATTTTTGGCATAAGTATTCTTGATATGAAGGTTTTCATAGGGGAACCGACCCCAATTTGTGGTATTTTATGCTTTCCCAAGTGTTTGTGATGAAATTCCAAGTCTTATATTCAATTGGGATTGATCAGCAATCGATTGGAGTTCATTCGGGCATGATTGGGAAGCATAGGAGCAAAAAGGGGAGAAAAAGCACTAGTCACGACCACAGGTCACTGCCCTTGACAAGGCCATGACGATGATCACGGCCACAGGTCACTGCCCTTGACAAGGCCATGATCATCATGGTGAAGAGACGCTAGGATTGAGGGATTAAGCATGCGCATTTTGCGAATCAAATTGTCCTGACCCCACTGGTCGAGAGTGAACGATTCATTTCCTTACATTCTATATCATGGTGAGGACCTCAACTACTCAGCCTTTGATTCTGGTGGCTTCAAATCTATGCATGGTTAATTGTGGTGTGCGAGTGGACGAGACCTGTCGCGCTTTGGTTACTGAACAATAGGTAGACTTTTCCTTTGCATGATTTTGCTGCGGTTGGTTGTCATCTGAATGGTCACTGTGGTTGTTGTTGTTGTTGTTGTTCGTGTGTTGGTGCAAGTTGTCTGTTGAGATCAGTGTGTTTGTGCCATATGTCATGTCCCCAAAAGTGTTTTGACAGGAAATTCTTATAAAGCTTGCCTTGTATCTGACTCGGTTTGCTTGGGGACAAGCATACAGTTAAGTGGGGGGGGGGGGGGGATTTGATGACTCGATATTTGCACGTATTTTGTCCACCATTCTTATACTGTTTGAGGCTCATTCCTTGTGTTTTAAACCGATTTCACATTAGGTTGCTCTTGTTAGAGATATTTCAGGTCCTAGTACCTGAATGAAGGTTTGGGCACGAGTTCAAGTCGATTGGACGAAGTTAGGACGTTTGACGGGAAGTTGGGGCAATTACACGGGCAAGAACTGATTCAACACGACCGTGTGTTGTGGCCGTGCGACTGGTTTTACGCGGCCAGGAGTAGTACGGGCTGTGAAAGGGCGCTCTCTTCCCGGGTGAGTTTTCTAGAGACTTGCACGGGCAAGATTGATTTTTACACGGCCGTGTGATGGCCGTGTGATTCCCTCGACCAACTAAGTGCAACGCGGTGTTTCGGGATTTACACGGGCATGATGGATTTTACACGACCGTGTGGTTTGGCCATGTAATCAAGCGGAGCTGTGTTTAACCCAATTTCGGGTTTTGGAGAGGTGATTGGAATTTTGAGAGCCAAAGCAGAGTTTTAGAGAGAGAAAGTGACGAACTCACTCTCCAAGGCCACTTATATTGAGATTCAACACCATTGGAGCTCGATTGAAGTCTGGGGAAGCACTAATTGACAACTAGAAGCTGATTCTCATCCTCTAGAAGATGATTTCTACATCTGAAGCTGATTTCTCTTCTCTCTCTATGGAGTAAACTCCCATTCTCACTTGGGTATGAAGAACCCTAGATTTGTATGTTAGGTTTGATTATATGAACCCAAGTACATGAACTTTTGACGTTGATTATATTCAATTGAGGCATGATTTCTGAACTTTATGGATCCTGATCACATTCTTGTAGTTTTTGCTTTGACCTAGAAAGAGAATATCTGCCTAGGTTGATAGAGCACCCTTAATTGAAGGTGGTGAATTGACTACTTTAGTCGAGGATTCAAGTCACTGCTTTGTACTGGATTTGCTCTAGTAGAGAAGGTTTGGCACGTTAGGGCCTCAGTTTGTTTACTCCGGTGGAGGTTAGTCGCTCGCTGTGTATTCAGACTGAGAGGGTCTGGAGACCTTTAGTCGGACTTCAGACTGAATAAGAACCTTCCGCAGTATAACTGTCATTAATTCTGGACTTGGTGTATTACAATTCGGCTTAACTGCGATCTAGGGGGAACCATATCTGGGTGACCTCTCTTGAATTTGAACCACAACTTTTTCTGCTTTGTGTTTTCTTAGATTAGTTACAAACTCACTATAGTTAAACAGCTAGATAACACGAATTTCACGGAGTAGTCATCACATCTAGGACCCGGGTTGACAAATAAAGCTAAACCCGCTATACTACTCATTAGTTGGTGGTTACACTTGGCCACTTTCTAGTGTGAAGGTACAAGTGAGTCAGTCATCAACCTTCATCAAGGGTGGTAAGAAGGCAACCCATCCGTATCTTGAATTTGGAGACAAAGACAAGGCCGAATATGCACACTTGCTTGACAAACCTATGGGGAACATCATTGCATCTCTTGGAAGAATTTGGAGGAATTTGGGGCCGCCACCCTTTCAAGGTTTTATTCAAGACACGCCATGGCTCAATCTCTTGAGGATTAATGAGAAGATTTATACCAAACCAACTCTTGAATTCCTGACTACCTTTAATTGCTCGGTGCTAACTATCAATCGAGACTTCCCAAAGACGTTATCCTTTTCACTAGGAGGCAAACCAAGGGTATTGAGCTTCAACGAGTTCACCGAAGCTATGTCTATCTATCCTTCAAGATTCATCTTTTTCTCAAGGAGGATGCACACTTCAAGGTGAGGAGTTGGCTACTTGTCATCATCCGGAAGAATTCTTCAGAAGCCATCTCAGAAGTCCGGATCATCAAGCACCCTTGGACCCGAAATCCACTAATAGCACCTCCTTGAAAGATAAAAGGCGCATCCTTCACAACATTATCTCTTAAACGGTTTCCCCCAAGGAAAAGTGTGCTAGAAACCTGACAAAGAGGGATCTGAATCCTCAGAGATCGATGTTTGTTCAGCCTCATATGAATTTTGGAGTGGTCATCCTCAAGACTCTCCACGAGAACATTACGAACTTGACAGCTAAGACCATCCATGGGGAAGTATTTTTCACTCTTCTTGCAAGATATTTTGGAATAAATTTTGAGGAATGCAACTATACGATCATCCGCTCCACCCAAGTATTCTCCGAGGATCACTTATCCAAAATCAACCTTCTAGAGTTAACTAAAGAAAGAATGACCATCATGGGAATAGCTCCCTAACCACTCAGACTTCTAGTTAAAGCGCCCCAGCTTGCTTCCTTCGCAGGAACGGGGACGTCATCATATGGCACCCAAGCATCTCAGACAGCTACTCTCACTGAGGAGAATGTCAAGGTAACCGAGCATAACTCTATGCTTATTGAGGATCACAGGGAGGTTCATTTCCTTCTGAGGCGTGAGAGGAAGTCTAGATGCCATCTCTTGGGGCGGTCCACATGATAATTAGAAAAATGCATATGAAACCAAGCGAGGTAGAGCAAGAGTCCCCTCTTTCACCCCTATCGGATGGCAACCATCTTGTATCATAGGATGAAGGCCACCTAGATGACATCTCCGAGGAGGATTGAGTACCAGGCATCCAGGGTCTAAGTTCTATCTTTCCTTTTTGTTTGCTTTTCTTTCTTTTACTTAAACCAATGTTTAATTATTGCTTAATTTTTGCTTCAATTTTCGTACTCTAAATATTATCGTACTAGTAGTAATCGTACTTATATTATCTACATATTGTACCTATGACTTTTAATCGTCTTCTTCTCTTTCTAATGTGCTTTATCATTGTGAAAACCACTAGGAAGGCAATGACCTACACTTGTGTACCTTCGCCAACCCATAACCCAACCTATGATAAACTTCATGATCTTCTCTTTTGATTCTCCCACATTGAGGACAATGTGATTTTCAAGTGTGGGGGGATGTGTGTGAATGCTTGAATGATTATCGTGATTGATTGAGCCATGAATTACTAGTATCCTCCCTTCTTTATGAATGTAAGATGTTTATGAATGCTTATGGGAGTGTATGTTAGCGATTTTGCGTGTTTGTGGTATTGGGTGGCCAAATGATACTGTTTTGGAACCTTGAATGCAATACCCAAAAAATTTCAAATTTGAGGGTTCAAAAACACCTTGTTCCTTGTAACTTCCTACTTAATATGCTTTGATATGATAGATGATTGATGTGTTGTTCTCCCTAGGGAGTAGTTTCATGATAAGAGTACCGATGTATTAGGGATTTTACTCTCTTGATAATGTTTGCTATTTTAGGAAGAACAACATGTGTGCTGGATTCTCCATCATTTTTAACTCAAAATCTTTTACAAAGATGTTCTCAAGTGAGAGGCAACCGAGCATAGTGTTTGAGATAAACCAGCTTAGAGTGCCCTTTGAGGATATGTTTGGGGATAAGATAGCTTTACCGTGTACCAACCATTTTTCACTACTTACTATCCCCCAAACATCTTTCCTCCTCACGGAATCAAATGGCAAGGTACAAAGTACCTTTTAGAGATTCAAGAGACTTCAAGCTATCATTTTCACCTAACATGTGTGGCAACCCAATGTGGAGTGCAGGTTGGGAAGTGGTGCTCGGGCTAAGACGAATCCTCCCATCAAATTCCCCACATGGCAATGATCCATCCGCTCTTGGTCGTGAGGGAGAGATGCTTATTTTCAAGAAAGCTTGCAAAAGATTGGTGCAATGCGTGTCAACGTTAAAAGATGAGACCAATGAGTGACAACTCCTAAATCAAAAGAAAGAATAAAGAGCACCCTTTAGAGTTCCTGTGCTTAATGGTTGTTGAGAAGTCCTCCGGTGCGCACCTTGAATGTTCATCATAAGGTACTAAGTATAGTCCTCACCATGGAGTTTGTGCTTGCACAGTGAGATGAAAGTAACATTTACTCGTCTCCGTTTACTCTTCTTTATGGAATGAAGAACTAGAGTGCATCACCCGTTGATTTGTCCATCAAGTTGCATTGGTTAGTGTAGGTTTGCTTGGGGACAAGCAAACGCCTAAGTGTGGGGGAGTTTGATAACACCTAAATTGGTGTTATTTACCCTTCATATTTAGGTTTGTTTAGTGCATAATCGTTAGAATAGTGATGACATCCCTATTTCGTTCCTATTTGATCATGATGTGATTTTAGAGTGCTTTAGACAATACATGCGAATTAGGTATGAAAAGGGCACAAGTGTAGCGAAATGGGCAAGAAGATGATGATCACGGCCCGGAGAAGGAGATCACGTCCGAGAAAGTAAACTGCAAAACTAAGGCGAAGATCGCGGCCTGAGAGCCCAAGATCGCGACCGTGAATTTGGAGGCTTCAGGCGTGAACTTAGTGAAGAAGATGGCAGAGAATAAACAAAGAGTCTTCCCAGTCTGATCACGGTCACTGTTCACCCTGACCGATAGGAGATTCGTGATCGCGACCGTGAAGTCGGCCCGCAAACTCCCCAAGTTTGAGAACCAAAATGGCAACGCCTGAAAATCACGGTCTCAAGGAAGATCACGACCGTGATCTTTCCCCTGCCTGGCCTTGAACTTGTCCGTCCCCAGAAGTCTATAAATAGAGGATCACTTCCCCATTTGAAGTGAGCTGATTTTGAGATAGAAATGTTTGGTTAGAGAGAGTGAAGAGAGAGAAGTTGAAGTAAGGAGAAGAGGACAAGCTAGAAGAGAGGAGCCATCTTCTTCAACATCAAGTCTTCCCAAAATTCTTCTATGTATCTTCTTCCTTCCTTTATGGAGTAGTCTTCTAAGGTACTAGGGGTTCTAAACCCCAAACTCTAGTTTTAGGGCTATTATGTAATGTATGGATATCTTAGGGTTTGAGTGAATGTGTTTATCTAGTTGATTTTAATGCTTCTCTGGATTTAATTGTGCTTGGGTAAGTTTCTCTAATCTTCTCTACTAGCCTACTTGAGCTTCTATGCTAGGTATGGAGTTTTAGTGTTGGACAGGTATGCGCCATCTTGCAAATTAGGGTTAGATGATTGAATAGCATCTTGTGGTAGACAAAGCGGTCGTACCCTTGCCATAAGAATTCCTTCCTTGATAGAACCCAGGATGAATCCTCGGTGTGGACGGTGGGTATACCCATTGAAATGAGCTATTTTCTTAAATCCCCAGATACGATAACCTAGATCAAGGTGAGTGATATGGGTTTAGGGGAGGCGTACTCGGAGGAGTGTGGATAACCAAGAATGCCCACGGAAAAGAGCTTACTGACCATATTAGCTTAACCCAACATATTTATACAATGCATAGTAGACCTAGGCTAGGGTGAGGGATAGTTCCCGGAAGTACCTGCTTTTATCCTTGTTTATTCTCTCTACTAGTTATTTCGCTTGAATCCTCCAACACAACCCTTTAAACCGATCAACTAGATAACAACAACGTGGGAAGTAGACTAGGGTACCGGGACCGAAGTGACTACGACCTTGATTACCACTATATGACAATGCCATTTTAGGTTAAACTTGGCCCAATATGGGTAGTTATTTAAACATGTTAACTAATTTACAATGACTTAAACATAATGAATCGATCACACCTCTTCTTATAGGTAATAAGATATTCATAAAGACTTGAAATGTGGCGATGATGGTTTTTACCTTGAGATCGGGTTGTTTCTCAATCAGTTTCTTAATAGCCGTGACAACCACCCTCAAAGCCAACTGGCAATGACATTGGGATGTTATGAATTATACACATGTGTGAGTGTCCACCGCACAGGTGATGACCCAATGCCCGAATCTCTTTCCCTTGATGGCTTGGACCCTAGCCTTACATCCCTCATGATTATTCTGGCATCTAACTATGAGCCTGCTTGGATCATAATGGTGTGCACCATTCAAAACCCCTATTCATTGCTTCAGTGTCAACAGCAGATCGAACCTCCTTATTCTTACCAAATTATTGACCCGTCTTAAATAGGCTTGGCAACGGGGCGGATCGGGCCGGGGAAGGCCTATCTGTCACCCGCCCGAAAGTATAAAGGGTTTTCCCCGAATACGCCCCGTTAGCATTAGCGGGATCTTTTAGGCCCACCCCCGAAACCAACGAGTAACGGGTTAGAACCCGTTATAGCGGGTTTACCTGACACAAACCAAATCTGCCGAATCTAACAAAAAAACAGAGACAACAATCAACAACAGCACACTTCAATCTTCAATGTCCAAGAGTGTACGACTCTGGCTACCTTGAAAATCTGTGGCAATTTCAGGTACTTGTTAACTACCAACTTAACTACTAACTGAAGATAATTGTTCACAATAATAAAACAGAGCACAAGTACCTTCTTTCTTAAACTCTTCACAACTTGGATCCTCCATTGTCATCGCAGAGAAGCAAGTCTCCAAACCTTGAATCTCACCCTTTCCAGCATCTGCATATTCAAGCAGAGTATAGTTAAGAAAACTTTCGAATATTTGAAATTAAAACAGAGCGGGAAATAACAAAAATTAGAGCTCTTACCTTTGCAAATGTCACTCTGAATCCAGCTGCGGGTGCACATGAGTGCCTCAACAATTTCAAAGTGCAGCCTACTTCGGTGAGGATCTAGCAGCCTACCACCAGAGCTGAAGGCTGACTCAGAGGCCACAGAGGTCACTGGTACAACAAGCAAATCTCTTGCTAACTCTTACAAAAGTGGGTATTTTCCAGCATTCACCCTCCACCAATCCAAAACCCCAACATTTGAATTTTGAGGACTAACATCCTCACAGAGATAATGATCCAATTCAGATCATAGTGAAACTGTTTTGGACCTTTTCATTTGGCTTAAATAAAGCTCGAAGTCAAGGTCACCAGAATTGGCCTTAACACCATTAACAGAACCAGAGGAGGCAGGATGGTCATCTCTGCCCTTTTGTTTCAACTGATACTCATGGACAACATCATAAACAGTGGCCTTAATAGTCACAGGATCAAGAGTAGGATCAGAGCCATTGTTATTATCATAATAGTACTGAATCAACTCAAGTTTGTATGCAGGATCAAGAATAACAGCGACAGTGAGCAATACATGGATATTAGTCCAGTATTTGCTAAACTTGGCCCACATTTTTTCGGCCATTTCACAAATGATGCTATCAGAATCAGTCATCCACTCAAGTAGTTTCAATTTCAAGTCATAGATCCTTCAAAAGAATATATTAGCAGTAGGATAGTTGCTTCCAGAAAGAAGCTTAGAAATCTTTCTGAAAACCTCAAGATTTTGCTAATAACAGTAGCAAACATCCAATCATCACTGCTAGGCAAGGAAGTATAGTTAGGTTCTCTCTGATTCAAACGAGTGAACACTTCCTTGTATGTAATTGCGGATTCAAGCATATGCAAGGTGGAATTCCACCTAGTAGGGCAGTCAAGTGCAAGTTTCTTTCCAATACAAACATTCTTTTGCCTAGCAGTCTCTTCAAAGAACTCAAGTCTCCTAGGAGTTGCCGTCCAATACACCACACTTACCCTTATCTTTTCAATCCCATCTTTTATAATTTCAAGCCCATCTTTAACAATTAAGTTAAGAATGTGAGCCGAACATCTCATTTGCATCAAGGAACCATTCAATAGAAAGTCAGACATAACCATCTTCCTTTTAATCTTTTCAATCATGGCATCATTTGTAGAACAGTTGTCAAGAGTGACAGTGGATAACTTACAGTCCACATTCTATGACATTAGGGCCTCTCGGAGCACACTTGCAAGTTTCTCACTAGTATGGGGGCAGGAACATAGAGAAACCTGTCAGACACTCACAAAAACATCAAATGAAGCTCGAAGTCAGTTTCTGTTAAGTGTTAAACAAATAAACATCAAAGAAAGAACAATTGAATAAGCAATTTACCTTAACAAGTGGCTCCTAAGGTTCCAATTGTTGTCAACATAATGAGAGGTTACAGCCATGTAAGCCCTCTTCTGATTACTTGCTGTCCACATGTCGTTGTGACAACAATTATACCTTTGTTACCATCAATCATTTTTTGCATCTTTTTCCTCTCAATTGCATACAAGGCAAGAATATCACTCTTGCAAGTGTTTCTACAAGGAACTTTGAACAAGGGCTGCAGAGAATTGCAAATTTTTTTGAAATACAAGTGATCCACCATACCAAGTGGATACTCGTGCATCAAAACCATAGTGGCAAGTTCCCTCCTTGAAACCTCTGCATTGAACTGACCAGTACACAGTTCTTTCTTTCCAAGAACACCATTAGGGAGGAAATTAGTGGCAATGTTTTTCTGATTACCATCGTGAATTTGTTTCTGAACACACACCTTTTTATGGTTCCTCAAACGAGAGGGACAATTGCTGGTGTCACCACCAAGAACCTCTCGACAGTACTTTCATCGTGCTTTCATTACACCATCTTTATCCACAAACTTTGTAAAGAGAGGCCAAACATCACTTTTCAGTGGACGTTTGCCCCCAAAAGGAAGGGGAGAGGGCTCTGACTCACCACCAGCATTAGCACGAGTATAAGCATTGCCATTCACAGCTGTTGGTACATCAACATCAATCACTGGTTGATGCTGTTGTGGTTCAGGCAGGGGCTGAGGATTGGGGGGTGGGAGTGGGGATTGAGAGTTGGGGGCGGTAGAAAATTCAACTCCTTCCATTAATTACATGCAATCACCCGAGAAAACAAACCAATGAAACCAATCAGTCGCTGCTAAATTCCTTGAAACCTGAAAGAACTAGGAGAATCAAGTAGTATTACCTTTCTAAGCTTCGTTACTGATCAATGACAACCCCGCAACCAGTAACCCTAAAATCAATCAAGGAAGTCCCGAGGTATTAGACAAATCACAAGAGACAAGTTGTTGAACAAAATCTTGCAAATCACAGACGAAAGGCTAAGAAGAACACTTACGGTTTGTGCTCCTTGCGATTGCAGTGAGCCAGTGACTTGAAATTGCAATTGCAGACAGCTGTTAGCTTACTACTTCTCTCTAGAGTGGTCTGCCTTCTGAGATTCTGCAGGAAAAAACTCAAGTAAGGTATTTATAGGCGCATGCATGAAGGGGAACAAGAAGATGGTGTCGAACTCGAAGAGTCAATAAAGGAAAAATGGCATTGTAATCGCCATCAGGAATGGCTCGATTCGAAAAAATCAAAGGGTTTCAACTGATTGATTGGGTATCTGATCTTAAAAACAATGAATGTAGTGATTTTGTGCCGTTTTTCTCTACAATCGAAGAGCATATTGCGAGATTTGAGGAGAAGAAGAAGGGACAGGGTTGGAGATTCGATTTTTTCGCGAAATGAGCTGGGGACTGTGGTGGGGTGGATGATTCGAGGGGAAGCAGGTTTCGGGTTCTCTCGGGGCGGATAGTCAACCCACCACCGCCCAACAACCGGCTGTAGCAGGTAACGGATTTCCCGCAATCCGTCAACTATCCGTTTGACTGGGTTTTAACCGCCACAAAACGGGTCGGGTTTGGTCGGGCACCCGGAATTCGGGTCTAATTGACAAGCCTAGTCTTAAACCCAGTGGTTGGACACATATTGGCACCTATGGCCAGTCTATGTCGGCATCAACATACCAATTTTTATTTGGAAAGTTCATGTAGTACAGGACATGTACGCAGTCACGGGACACATCTTCATCACCTGAGTCTGCACTGACCATTGCCTACCTCTTCTTCATCTTCGCGGTCACTAGCTGTAGTTGACAACACATCTTCCATCTCATCTTGATCATGAAAGGCGCCACCATCAGCTCTGTAATGGCAGTTGTGATAACTACCACTGCCTCCATGAAAGTTGTACTCAGGTTTGTATTGGTTGCCTTCTTGTTGATTGTAATGGTACCTTTGGGATTCTTGTTCGTAAATGAGAATGGTTGATGATGATGGCCTCTACCTCCTTGTTGGTTGTCATGGTACTGTTGGGCTTATTCTTCATATGATGAGAAGGGTTGATGATGATGACTTCCACCTCTTTCTTAGTCCTCATGATACCGTTGGGCTTCTTCTTCATATGATAAAAGGGTTGATGATGATGACCTCCATCTCCTTCTTGGTACTCATGGTAGGATTGATGGTCATGGTAGACTTGGTAAGGATTATCTTCACATATACTCTACCCCAGCGTGAATACCAGATGTTTGGCCACCTTCAAGATGACATCCACCGCCTTCAACCTCCTCGTGTAAAGAAACATTTTTGCTTTGGAAATGTTATTGACATTCAGAAAATCGAGCATGGTATAAACTTCATCCTTGGTGGTTAAGAGCAATTCCTCATACCACAACGACCCGCCTTCTCTATTTGGATACCGATACGCCATCCGATCAGCTCTCCTCGTGCCTTCCATGCAAGTAACCGTAGTACACATATGACGGAGCTCTTCAAGGTTTAGTCACGTACCGACTTAACTTTATAAAAATCTCCACCTAAGTAACGTACCCCATTTCCATTCTCTTCTGTGTAACCATTCGAACGTATAAAAAAAGTGGATTTTCAGTAGGATATTTCCAAAAAAAAAAACGTAACTAAATTAATACCATAAATTTTGAGAAAGATATATACATAATCATAATCCATTATACCATTTTCAAATTAACTAAGTGAATGACATACTTTTTGAATGATAAACATATAAACTAAACAAAATCATAATAAAAATGAATATAAAACAAACTTACGAAGTAATATAATTGCAAAAACAGAAAACAGTTGGGAGAAGAAAAGAAAGAGGGAGAGAGAGTAGTGAAGAGTTGGGATAAAGGGGGATGCCTTTTATAGGCAAAATGTGGCTTCAAACCCACCACTACCCCTTGTGGTCTACCGCAAACGGCTAGCTGGTGTGGCGATTTTTACAAAATATGCAAACCTCACGCTTGTAAACCCCGCATGTCGACATATTTGATGTCGAGGGGATGGGGACACCACATAAACCGCAAGACCCCCTGCGGTTCTATGTCATCAAATTGGACCGCAGAGGTCAGTGGTGGTTCTTTTTTCCAGAACAAAACCGCTGGGGTGTCCCGTGGTTTTGTCTAGGTCAACCAGAAAACTGTAGTTGCCCCATGCGGTTATTAAACAAAATTTAAACCGCTCGGCCCCTTTTGTCCATTTTTAAAACACCACAGGGTGATGCGGTCCTTGTTAAACGGTGGTACATATGGATTTTTTTTGGAAAGGATGGTATTTTTGGAATTTTTTAGTTTTTGGGTGGTATATTGGGAAAATTTCCTAAAATCCCTAGCCACCAACCAAGGGAACCCTATTGATGGATTTTGTTGATGTCTAAATACATCACTACCCTTAGTTGCTCTTAATTTAAACCATATATTATTGTGAAGACAAAACTAGTGTCATGTCTCGTATCTAGATCACGAATATAATTAGCTCCATATCCAAGAAGACTTATTTGTATATTATCACTACGAAAGATCCGAACTCTACCTAAAAGGGCATGTTTATAGTTATCAGTAAATTTAAACCCCACAAACTTTGATTGTATCTGTTATGCATTAAAAGCCTGAACACGAGTCTCAAGTATAGCACCCAACTCCACCTTATGTATACTAACATACTCAACCACAAATTTTTCCTTTGAGGGATTGTTGAAACCCCTTTAAATCCATATAATAAAATTCCTCTGGTAGGCTTGGGATTCAACCCCGTCATTACAACATTTTCCAGCCTTGCCACCCTTTTTCTTACCATGGTCTAGAGGCTGCAACACAATATATCTCACCCTTAACTGCAAACAGGAAGTCTAGGTGAGAAATATCAGGCTTATCCTTCCATATATTCATGTTAGGAGCTTAGCCCATAGGAGGCGTATCTTTGAATGTGTTTGGAGATTCAACAAAAGAGAAGAACAACCAACTCCATTCATTAAAACTTAAGCAGGTGATATAGGCTCTGAGCTCACTAGTACCTCTTTGCCTTTATCTCCTCCCACTACTGCTGAAGTTGAGTAACCCCAGGTAGGTCAAGTACATAAGGATTCTTCTTTCTCCATACATACTTTGTGTCTCCCTCGGGCTTATCTAATAGCTCACATTTCTTACGACATCGAAAAATGACAATATTCATGTTTTAGTGTAATAACCTTGCCCCCCGAAATGCAAACCTAATCAACCAGAGTAGAGTCTGTCGCAACCTCGACACAGACCTTTGCATACCTGATGACTCGATATTTTCATATGTTTTCCCCTTTGTTTCTTGATCGTTTAAGCTTGCATTATTGCTTCTTTGGCCTATTTTATGCTAGGTTGTGTTCCTTTGTCACATTTCAGGTCCTAGCATGTGAATTGAAGCATAGGCGCAAGTTTCAAGTCAATCGGAGATCATTTGGAAATTCGAGAGAAGAAACATGAGCATGACCTGAGGAATAATGGACTTCTACCTCATACTATGGACAAATAATCATGGAATTTTGTCATGAAAAGAAAGAGGACGAGACTACGAGCGTCTGGGATCAAACGGCGACTGATTCGGAGTCCGGACGAGGGAGAAACGAAGCATTAAACAGAGGCTGAACAAGCCACACGGGCAAGACCCACACGGCCATGTGGAAATCACCGAGCCCTCACACGGGCAGCTGGGAAAGCCACACGGCCGTGTGGCCTGGCCGCGTGATCGGGAATTTCTGTTTAAAACTCGATTTTCAGCCAAAGGAAAGGGGGGAGCTGGGTTTTTGGTTCCCAAACACCCAAGGGACGAACCCTAGAGAGAGAGAGAGCGACTTGGGAACATTCTTGGAGCTATTTTGGAGGATTTCTTCACCATTGGAGCTCGGGAATCAAGCTTGGAGATGGAGATTGAAGATCTAGATCAGATTTCTGCAGTCTCTCTCTTCTCTATGGAGTAACTTCCCTTCACTTAGGTTTTGAGGAATCCTAGTTCCATGTGTTAGGATCTTTCTTGTATGAAGTTTTGGATGTTATATTGTTTGATTATAATCGATTGAGGCATGATTTATTGAGTCAATTGAATCTTGATCAAATTCTCTTGATTTCTGCTTTAACCTATGATAGATAGAATCTGATTAGGTTAAGAGAGCTTCCTTGATTGATGGTGGTGAATTGGTTATACGAGAGTTAGTCAATCTACTGCTTTGTACTGGAATCCAATTCCGGTAGTGGAGTTCTGTGTACATAGCCTCAGCTTTCTATCCCAGTGAAGGTTAGTCGCCTGCCGGGTAGTTGGACTGAGAGGGCTTGGTCAGCTTAAGAGATTCCAAGCTACTGTCGGATCTTCCGCAGTTTAATCAACAGTAGATCAACCAAAGGTAATTTCAACTTGGACCTAATTGAGGAGCTAGGGGGAATCATACCCAAGTGAGTTCACAACTTGTAATTAGTAGAGTAGTCAGTAGAGTAGTTTATAAATCAATCCTTAATCTAGTTTGCTAGATAATGAACTGAAGCTGAGTAATAGTAACTCTAGGGACCCGTGGATTCGATATTTATTACTTGTGCCACTATACTGCAGTCCATTTCATTGGTTACACTTGGCCATTGTTAGGTGTTGTGTTTTAGCGTGTCAAGTTTTTGGCGCCGTTGCCGGGGACTTTCTAGATTATTAGGAAAGGAAGAAGTTTGTTACTTTAGCGTTTTTCTTTTCCACCCTTGCTTTTCACTTGGGTGTTTTTTGTTTTTGTTGGTGCAGATCTGAATCATGGATCCTCATGGCTTCTCCAACCGTTGGGGGTATCCACCACCATCCGAGTGGTATTACCCCGAAACCCCTTGGAGCAATCAAGGAGGAGAAGACTATGGATTCGGGTTCCAGTACCAACGCCCTTACCACGGAGAACAATCAGACCCCTGGGCATATCAAGAACAACCTCATTACCAAGAAGACTTTCTCCCACAACCAGAAGGGCCATCAAAGCTGGAGTTAGCCATGGAGGCCTTCACGGGCCACTCTGCAGAGCCATGCTACACTTCACTAGAAGATCCGAACAAACAATTAAGGCTTCTCGTGGAGCAGTTTGCTTGAGACACTGAATCTTCAAATCAAATCCCTTGCCCCTTCCGATCCCTCATTTCTCCATGAAATGGAGGAGACTGTTCAGCGCTCAGCGAAGTAAATAGAGTGGGTGGAGCAAGTTTGCTCACATCTTGCTCAAGATCACATTTCTGCTACCACGCTAGAAGAGGTGAAGGATGACAAAGGCTACGGGGATGTTGAGGAGCATACAGAAGTTATCACAGAGAACTCCCATGATAATCATGATCAGGAAAGTCCTCTGGTTGTAGATCACAACTTTCCCCATTTCTGCTCTGACATGTTGGGCCCGAGCGAGGAGATGCAAGCTGAACTTATTGAGAACCTTGCATGGCGACTTGCTCTCCAATCAGTTATGGAAGAAGAAGAGAGAGAGAAAGGGTGAGGAAAGAAGTTGTGGAGGATGTGGAAGAAAGCAAAGAAGAGGTAGTTCTTGATCTTTTCCGAGGAGAGAGACCATATTTTGAAGAAGGAAGGGGGGTTGAAGAAGCGAGTGGTGTCCAGGCTGAGGATGAAGTTGAGGTGGAAGAGGCTTGCACCGGCCCTATAATACAAGTAATATCCCCACCAAACTTCGAGGAACTGCTTAGCAAGGACCCATTTGCAATGTCTCTTTGCCAGACCAAGGCCACATTGACATCGGTCCCTCTTGGTGGACGCGATGGTGGCCAATCAATGCTGTCATATCTGCTTTGGGGCAATGGGACGAGAGAAGAGAAGAAGAGGTCTCGAGGATGGAGAATTCATCTGCATCAAGTGCACGAGCTTCCATCACCAGTCATACCACATGCTCGTGACTTGCGACTCCACCTCATTGACGAGAACCTCAACTTCAAGGAGGTTCTAGCATGGACCGAAACTTAGGAGCCATCTTCTGGCTCACGACGTGAAAGAAGCGCTTGTTGGGAGGCAACCCAACCAGTCGGTTTGCATTTCTTTCTCTATTGAGTCAGTTTTGTTATTTGATTTTAGAGTCAATAACTCAACCTTTGTGAGATTTTGTGTATTGTTTGTGTTCTGATTACTCTCTCTTCGTGGAATGCACCGCCTGACCCGTCCATCATCATTCACCCTTGATCTGGTAACTTCGTTCTACCCTCCTTATCTTTCCTCCATTGAGGACAATGTCGTGCTTAAGTGTGGTGTTCGATTATGTATGCGGGTGAATGTTTGGCTGTTTGTGTGCTTGGAGCCTAGTCCACTGTCCAAATTTTTAAATTTGAGGGCTCCAAGTACGTGTTTCCTTGCAAATTGCCTGCTCAGTATGCTTTGAATCGACTAATAAGGGTCGACCGTGCAAAAGACTGCAGTTGGAACCTCCGCCAAGTGAATGAAGAAAAAAAGAGAAAAAGAAATGTAAATGAAAGTGCAAAAAGGGGTTCCAACGGTGAAATGAAGTGAAAGAGCACCCCGGTACAACGAGTCCTTGGTTGTGAATGGTGTGAGTCCCTTTGTCCATGAATTGACTGTCTTACTTCTACTTCTTCTCATGTTCCTGGCTTGAGTCTAGTACTCGCATTGAGAGAGATAGGGAACGTCTTAGACGACCAGTTAACCTCATAAGCTGCTATTTGATCTAGAAAATCCTCTACCGACGATCGGGGTTGTTTGTTGCTATAGAGGTCTGGAGAGCTGCATTGGTTTGAGTTAGGTTTGCTTGGGGACAAGCAAACGGTTAAGCGTGGGGGGATTTGATGACTCGATATTTGCACATGTTTTCCCCTTTGTTTCTTGATCGTTTAAGCTTGCATTATTGCTTCTTTGGCCTATTTTATGCTATGTTGTGTTCCTTTGTCACATTTCAGGTCCTAGCATGTGAATTGAAGCATAGGCGCAAGTTTCAAGTCAATCGGAGATCATTTGGCAATTCGGGAGAAGAAACATGAGCATGACCTGAGGAATAATGGACTTCTACCTCATACTATGGACAAATAATCATATAATTTTGTCATGAAAAGAAAGAGGACGAGACTACGAGCGTCTGGGATCAAACGACGACTGATTCGGAGTCCGGACGAGGGAGAAACGAAGCATTAAACAGAGTCTGAGCAAGCCACACGGGCAAGATCCACACGGCCGTGTGGAAATCACCGAGCCCTCACACGGGCAGCTGGGAAAGCCACGGCCGTGTGGCCTGGCCGCGTGATCGGGAATTTCTGTTTAAAACTCGATTTTCAGCCAAAGGAAAGGGGGGAGCTGGGTTTTTGGTTCCCAAACACCCAAGGGACGAACCCTAGAGAGAGAGAGCGACTTGGGAACATTCTTGGAGCTATTTTGGAGGATTTCTTCACCATTGGAGCTCGGGAATCAAGATTGGAGATGGAGATTGAAGATCTAGATCAGATTTCTGCAGTCTCTCTCTTCTCTATGGAGTAACTTCCCTTCACTTAGGTTTTGAGGAACCCTAGTTCCATGTGTTAGGATCTTTCTTGTATGAAGTTTTGGATGCTATATTGTTTGATTATAATCGATTGAGGCATGATTTATTGAGTCAATTGAATCTTGATCAAATTCTCTTGATTTCTGCTTTAACCTATGATAGATAGAATCTGATTAGGTTAAGAGAGCTTCCTTGATTGATGGTGGTGAATTGGTTATACGAGAGTTAGTCAATCTACTGCTTTGTACTGGAATCCAATTCCGGTAGTGGAGTTCTGTGTACACAGCCTCAGCTTTCTATCCCAGTGAAGGTTAGTCGCCTGCCGGGTAGTTGGACTGAGAGGGCTTGGTCAGCTTAAGAGATTCCAAGCTACTGTCGGATCTTCCGCAGTTTAATCAACAGTAGATCAACCAAAGGTAATTTCAACTTGGACCTAATTGAGGAGCTAGGGGGAATCATACCCAAGTGAGTTCACAACTTGTAATTAGTAGAGTAGTCAGTAGAGTAGTTTATAAATCAATCCTTAATCTAGTTTGCTAGATAATGAACTGAAGCTGAGTAATAGTAACTCTAGGGACCCGTGGATTCGATATTTATTACTTGTGCCACTATACTGCAGTCCCTTTCATTGGTTACACTTGGCCATTGTTAGGTGTTGTGTTTTAGCGTGTCAATACCCAAGCTTTAAGCCCCTTCGAGTCAGATATTCCATACAAAGTGGTTTCCCGATCAAGCTTGCTACTCTATCCAAGCTATCCTAAGACAACTTTTCCAATGAAAAACCAATGAGTTTGATCCAAATAGGACGAGCCTTGTTATCAAATTCCGAAGCCCTAACCCTATCTCCCAGCATCTTAAGAACAACAAGTTATCCCATATATGTTAGGGGCCTCCCTAAAAAGCCAAATTACAAGCAACCTCAGATGGTAATTGGAATAGCATGAGCTCATCACATAACCAAGACACATTTACCTGTCCATATCGTCCCCAAAATTGATTCGTACAGCTTTGCATAACACCATTTAGCGACGGCTTTCCTAGTAACTGCCCCACCAAACCATGAAGTACTTGATATGTGGTCAACCAAATTTGAGTGTTCTAGCTGTGCAAGTCGAGTTGATAGATAAGTTTCATACGAGAGTTACTTACAAAAGTCTTGGTATGGGAAACAAATGGCACTATAGAAGTTTCATGGAAATGGCAAGAATCTTAGATTACCTTCAAACATTCTTGCATGTTGTTAGAGTGAAAAATGTCCACATCATTGATTGGTTGGGTAAGAGTTCACCGATCGATGCCAGACCATCTAATCTTCCAGTGAGTATTGTGGCATTGAACTTTGTATAGTGAGATTCAAGAACTATCCAGGAGTCATTGTTGTTGATGGAACCTTTCTCACTAACAAGTATAATCAGTGCTTCTCAAGAAAAGCTCATTTGACGACAAAAAAATATTTACAATTGCATTTTGCCATAGTAGAGAGTGAGAAGACTGATATTTGGTTATGGTTCATGAGACGCCACCAAGGTTTGGCCAATCAAAATGACGTTTGCATAATATCTGATCGACATATATGGGACTCTATGAAGCTATGAGAGTCATCATGAAAGGTTGGGAGTGGAGATAGTGTATGTGATACTATGCAAGCAACATACAAAAGAAGACTAAAAGTAAATTTCATGTATAATCAAGTGTATAGAGCTGGTAAGCTAAGGAATTCCCACAAATATCAACTTGTTTTCATTAATGGGCATTTTTATATATCAAACTCAAGTGATTTTGGTTATTTTATTATGTCATATGAAGAAAACTAACCATCACATTTCATCCAGCAATGTGATGGTTAGTTTTCTCCATATGACATATAGCTTACTCCTCTTTCAATGCTTTTCTTCCCACTTCTTGTCAAGCCCCAATCATATCCTTTGAGAGCCATATCTTCAAGAAATTCGGTGACTTGAGGAGGGGTCATGTTCATCAACCTCCCTTGGCGTAAAGATTCAATGGGGATCTTGTCATGTTGAATGAGTCCTCCATAGAAATTTTCTATCAAAAATTGCTCCTCGAACCCATGGTGAGGGCATTGGAGGAAGTAGTCGGAGAACCTTTCCCATGCATCCCTGACTCGCTATGACACAACTTCTAACAATGGCCAAGTGTAACCAATGAAAGGGACTGCAGTAAAGTGGCTCAAGTAATAAATATCGAATCCACGGGTCTCTAGAGTTACTATTACTCAGCTTGAGTTCATTATCTAGCAAACCAGATTGAGATGGAAGAACTAAAACTACTCTAACAAACTACAGTTAAAGTTAATCTAATTACAGGTTGGGAACTCACTTAGGTATGATTCCTCCTAGACACTAGCCAGATTAATGATTGATGATCTCTAACCTGTTTCACTTTCATTCACAATGTGGAGAATCCTTGACTAGACCTTGAGTCTCGACTAAAGGAACAAGGCCCTCTTGAGTCAATTTCCTAGAGGGACGTATCCTTCTCTAGAACAACCGATCAAGGCATTCTGAACTAGACTCCCTCTATCAAAAGAGGTTCTCAATCGATACAAAGTAGTGAATCAACCCTCGACTAAAGCAATCGATCCACTACTATCAATCTATGGTGCTCTATTGACCTAATCAGGTATTCGCTCTCATAGGATCAAAGAAGAATCAATAATCTCGACTAAAGCAGAATTGAATCATGAAAACATGCATAGATTGAATATGAACTCAAGATTATCAAGTAAGAGTACTCATACAATCATCCAATCAAACAAACATAGCTAGGGTTCCTCAAAACCTAAGTGAAGGGAAGTTACTCCATAGAGAAGAGAGAGACTGCAGTAAGAATCTTCAGATGATCAGTCTTCAAGTATGGGCTTGTTCCTCGAGCTTCCAAGGAGAAGGAATCCTCCAGTTCGACTCCAAGAATGCCCTCAAATCGCCCTCTCTCTCTTTGGTTCATCCCTTGGGTGTTTGGGATCCAAAACCCAGCTCTCCCTTGCAAAAACGCACAAAACAGGCTTTTAAAAGCCTGCGTTCGTGATCCCCGGTCAGAATACCCGGTCGGGTATTTTAGGTGGCCGGCCGGGGATTGTTGAAACGCACCATCGAGGACAGCGTATTAATCCCCGATCAAGGTCAAGAATACCCGACCGGGGATTTATGCTTAATACCCGGGCCCCCTTCTGCTTCTCAAACGCCCAAAACAGGTTTTCCCTGGTCTGCTCTGATTAATACCCGACCGGGTATTTATGCCCATGGCCGGGTATTTTGCTCCTCCAACACACTTCAACTCAAACGTGCTCCTTTCGACCCGAAACTCGTTTCTTCGCCTCGATGCCAACGCTAAGCCCTGAAATATGATATAAACGCACAACCTAGCGTGAAATCGGCTTAAAACACGAGAATCAACATCTCAAATGGCTCAAGAATAGGGGTAAAAACATGTGCAATCAATGGTCTATCAATCCCTCAATTTTTCATCCTCCTCTTGCTCAAAGTGAGTGATCTTCTTCCTCCACTCGGCCGTCTTAGAAGGAGGACAGTATCGGGTCATGAACTTGTTGAGGAGATTGTCCAAAGAGGTGATGGATAGAGCCGGACGGTTTTTGAGCCATCAGAGTGCCTTCCCTGCCAAAGAATAGGGGAAAGCTTCAATCTCAATGCCTCCTCGGGGACACCATTAATCTTCAAGCTTCCCGCCAGCTCAAGAAACCTTTGGACATGCTCTCGTGGTGATTCATGGGATAGCCCGTTGAAGTAAGCATTTTGTTGAATCGTCGACACGAGAGAGGGCTTGATCTCAAAGTTTTTGGGGGCCACGGGTGGATGTAAGATTGGAGATTGGAATCCATCGCCCGTGGAGCCATGTAATAGCCCATAGCCCTTGTCCCTTCCTCGGCATCCGCTTCTCCATTTGGGTTTGGAAGCGGATTAGCCCCTCGGTGTCGATGTGCTGCCATCTCAACGACAACTCCTTCTTAAATTGCTTCAACTTCGGGACCAACTTGTTGTCCCCTTTCTTCACTTCTCCTTCTTGCCTCCGCTTGCTCCCTCTCTCGAGCTAGAAGTCAGAGGATCTGGTTGATGTCCTCGTCCTGTGGTGTCAAAGGCTCCGGATTACTCAGGGTCATGCACCGCCCTACACACACTCAAGGAACACAACACGTCTAGCACAAGTAAACACTTCACAACTTAACAAAACAGAAATTAAAGGCTAGATTAACACATAACAAACTTTTCACGATAACGGACCGTTGTTCCCCGGCAACGGCGCCAAAAACTTGACTCGCTCTAACTATCACAATAAAATCCCACCTAAGGTCCAAGTATAAACCTTAGATGGGTGCAATATAGGCAAGTATGTTTAAATATCGACCCGTGCCGGGCCATGTACCGCTACTTCGACTATTTGAAACATTATCTAGCATATCGATTTTGGTGAAAACAAAGATTGAAAAATAAATTACCTTTGGATTTGACTCTAGTTGAGAAAGCTTCACCCGGGTGTTGCTCCCCATAGCTAACAACTACGACTCGAAGAATCGAACGACCGTGTGTGGTTAGGGGTCATAAATCGCAGGGAAGTCTAACAAGCAACCAAAGTTACCCTCTTAGAATCTAGGTTGAGGAATCGGATACGATCCAAGCCACTTATGTGACCCTCTCAACCTATCGACTAAGGATTAGTTAGACTTCACCCTCAAATTGGAGTTAAGACGGCCACCCACAACCAAACCCTAAGTGTAAAGTGTTTAATACGAATTAGGAGGTTTGCCCTCTAACTAACCTAGACTAGGAGGCATAGAATGCCCAAGGAAACCCATCTCTAGAAGAGGCTCTTAAGTTAAGGGGGTTTCTCTCTAAACTAGGTTAGAATGGCAATTATATTGATAGGCTTTCACACAACACAATCATTTCTGAATAATACCTCCACATTCACATTAAAACACATCCACACACAAATCATTCAATTCATACAAGCATTCACATAATTGTATCTAGGGTTTACAAACACCCAAATAAAATAAGGGACTACTCCATGCTAGGAGAAGGGAAAACACAAAAGAGGGAAATGAAAACCATTATGAAGAGACAAGCCTTGCTCCTTGTGCTAAAGAAAACCCAAATCCTTGCTTGGAGATCAAACCCTAGTTTTTCATCTTCTTTGGTTCGTCACTTTCTCACTCTAAAAACAGAAGAAAGAGAAGTTTTCTCACCCTAGGTCTCTCCCCCTCTTCTTCCTTTCAGCTCCACACTTAAACCCAGATCGAGCTGAGTTCATGGCCTTCCACTTCACGGCCGTGAACACCTAAACGCGGCTGTGAACTCAGTGTCATCTCCAAAATGCACCGCTTCACTCTCCATGGTTTGTGGTTTTCACTCAAAGTTCACCGTCTTAGAGACTGTGAACTGCCTGGTCGTCTGTAACCCCTAGAACCCTCTTGGACACCTCGTTGTTCACGGTTTGTGGTTCCAGTTCATGGCCTTAGAGGCTGTGAACTCCAATGCCAGGCCATGGACTGCAGCTGATTCTTCCTCTTTGCCCGGTCTTCACTCCATTTCTTCCAACTTTCGATTCCGGGGTTGGTTTCAACTGTTAGGATCTGAAACACACAAAACCTAGCGTAAAACCAACTTTTTAGGAGTTCAAATTTCAAAAAAGTCAAGTGAAAACGGGGGTAGAAAGTGTACAATTAGGCCCGAATCAATTAGTCATATGCAACACTTAACTACTCAACTCAAGGGACCAGTAAGATAAAATGGCTGAGGTTTCCAGCCAGTGACCCTTTTTGTTACTTTATCCACAAAAAACTTACAATCATGAGCATTTAGTTTTCCACCTATTAAGGGGACCCCTATATATTTTACAGGCAAAGAGGCTTTCTGAAAACCAACAATGGGAGCTAATTCCTCATTTTTAGCTTCTACATACTAGCACAAAAGAGCTAACTCTAAATCTGAGCCAATACAACACATAGAACTGGTTTAACACATTACACACCCCCTACTTCATCTTTTGTCCCATTCAAAAAAATAAGCAAATCATAAACAAAAGCCAAATGAGTAATCCCTAGGTTCTTGCAACGTGGATGATATGGTAATGTACCAGAATCAACATCTCTCTTCAACATACAACTGAAAATCTCCATAGCCAAAGTAAACAAAAATGAGATAGAGGATCACCTTGGCGCATGCCTTTTTTGGCTGGGAAATACCCACATGTTCCTCCATTGATTGACACATTAAGCACTAGCGTTGCAATACACGAAGCAAATCCATCCTACAAATTTCTCAGGCAGGCCCATAACACTCATTACATTTAGCAAAATATCCCAGTCCATCGAATCGAACGCCTTCATCAAGTCAATCTTCATGGTACACCTGGTGGAAATATTCTTCTTGCTATAACCATTTACTAACTCTGCTACCAATAGTATGTTGTCACTGATGCTCCTTCCTTGTACAAAAGCTGAAGGGTTCTTGTTAATCAAACAAGGGAGAACTCTAGATAACCGGTTGGCCAATATTTTTGTAATGCACTTGTAAGCACATTACAACAAGATATTGGCTTATACAACCTCATTTGATAAGCCTGTTCTACTTTAGGGATTAGAGCCAACACTGTGTAATTCACTTATCTAGGCATAATATTGTTAAGAAAGAATCCATTAATTGCCTTACTCATATCTGCTCCCACCACATCCCAAGCAGTCCTGTAAAAATCTACAAGAAAACCATCAAGCCCTGGGGCCTTATTAAGACTCATACTAAACATAACTTCCTTTATTTCTTCTACTGATACGAGATTACATAGGTCCCCTGCCTCAGAATTTGGAAGATGATGGAATAGTAAGTCACGAAGTTCAGCAACTAATACCACCTTAACTTCTACATTTTTCTTGCCCAACGAAGATTTACAAAACTCTATTCTTATCCCCCCCCCCCCCCCAAATTTCCTCAATATCTGTGACCTCAGTCCCGTCATCTTTCTTAAGCATAGAAATAGTATTTCGATGTTCTCTTACTTTCAAATACTCATGAAAATAGCAATATTAAGATCACCTTCCAAAATTGCTTGCACTTTTGCTTTCTGCTTGTAAAAGCCCTCTTCTGGTCGCCGCAACTCAGAACACTTTTTGTACATTGTGCCTCTCTTTCAAAATTAGCATCTGAAGGAAGATGTAGATAAAGCAACCCTTTGAGAAAACTCTAATTCTTTCTCTACTTCCCGCATTTTATGAGAAATATCAGAGAAAAACTCCTTATTCAATTCTTTAAACTTCCTTTTGAGAAGTCTAAGCTTCTGACAGACTTTATAGAAAGGATAACCCGCTACTTGAGTCCCCTATACCTCTTGTAAAATCTCCTTGAACTTCGGATGCTGACTCCAAAATGTAAAATATTTAAAGGGTTTAGGAAGAGATTTTTGCTCAGGGGAAGAATGGACCAGCAATCCACAGTGATCTGAGACTGTTCTAGGTATCATAGTATTAGCCAGACTACTAGGGAACTTAGAAAACCAAGCTCAATTAACAAAAATTATATCAATCCTTTTCGCAATAGGATTACTAGCCTGCTTATTAACCCAAGTAAACTTCTCACCCAAAGTTTTATGCTCTGTCAATCTCATATCACCCAACCAATTTTGAAAATCCATACCACTAGACGCTGGGGGAGTTCCATTAGATGCCTCCTCTGACTTCAAAATCGCATTAAAATTCCCCTAATACTATCCATGGAAACCCACCTACTTGTAATGATCTCATACGACAGTAAGAATTTCTTTCTTTCAATTTCCTCATTAGCCCCTTAAACTGATGTAACATAACACTACACACCTCCTTGAACTTATAAATGCAAAAAATTTCTTCATGATTCCACATATCTGACCACCAGGTTAGGCTTATGCAACATCCAAATACGACCCCCAGCTGAATCCTTATAATTGTCATTTAATTTCCAGCTTGCAAAGTGATCACTGCAAATATCAGCAACCTTACTTTGATCCACTCTAGTCTCCAATAAAGCTAAGATATCAATGTTCTTTTGCCGTAGAAACTTACTTACATAAACTTGCTTGGTGGTTTTATTAGACACCCCAATATTCCAAACTACAATAATCATTGATTTTGACAGCCTTGATCCCCTTTCTGACCTTCTTACCACATCCCCCTTTGCCCATTTCCTTTATAGCTTTAACTATGGAAGTAGACTCAATCACTTCTCCCTCTTCGGTCATTAGGGACAACATACATTCTTTCTCATCATGAGATACCACCAAAAATCTCCCCCTGGCTAGACGAGCAACCACATAAGGACTTATTCCTCCCTTGAATAACCTCCTGGAAATCCTCTTCAGTAGGGATATTTACTTCATATTCCTGAATTCTTCGTACTTCCTCAGCTACGGCAGGAAAGGATGCCACACTCTCATCCTGAGCTATCCTGGGAATCTCCTGACTATGTGCAGAAGATGATACCTTAACCTCAACTTCAGGATTCCCTTTCTCTACTTCCCTTACTTCATCAACTTGAACCATTGTAACCTCAGCTAGCGTCCTAATCCCCTTAGTCACTCATACTTTCTTCACCTGTTGCTCCAACTTACTACCATCATGGCCAAAGCATTGACAAGTTTTGCACACTGGGGTAAATTAAAGTATTCTAGCGTTGTTGAGAATTTTGGTCTATCATTCTGGAACAAAGTTCAACACAGCACGGCACTAAGAATCCACTCCAATAGCCACACAACACTTCACAAACCATAATTGATCCCCCCGTTTTAGTAACTTTATCTGTAAAGTTCCAAAGAAGCAGAAAGCGAAAAGAACATGAGACCGATTTACGTGGTTTCCCTGATCGGTGTGATCAGGACTAGTCCACGGAGAGCTAGAAGCTCTCAGAGATAATTTTATTCCTTCTGTTTCTTCTTAGTGTGCGGCTGCACTTACAACCCATTTTATACCAAAAGCAAAGCAACCCTACTCCTTCTACGTAAACAACTAGGAGTTATGGTAAATAACCAAGGTGATCCCTATATTTAATACAATGACTATAGGAATCACAACACTCCCCCTCAAGCGAAGGAGTGAATGTCAAGAAGTCCAAGCTTGACGAAGAGATGATGAAACTGATCAACACTTAATCCCTTCGTGAATAGGTCTGCCGGCTGATCAGAGGTGGCAATCTTCAGAGGAGCAACATCACCAGACTGAACTCGTTCCCGAACGAAATAACAGTTCATCTCTACATACTTAGTCCGTTCATGGAAAACCGGATTAGAAGCTATGTGAAGTGCTGCCTGATTGTCACAAAATAACGGGGTTGGTGCAGAGAATGGAACCCCAAGATCACAAAAGAGCCACCTGAGCCAAAGCACTTCACTGACTGTGCTGGCCATGGCACGATATTCTGCTTCGACAGAGGATCGAGCTACAACAGTTTGCTTCTTGGTACGCCAAGAGATAGGAGAGGAACCCAACATGATGAAGTAGCCAGTCGTGGAGCGACGAGTGAGAGGGCAGCCACCCCAGTCAGCATCACAATATGCTGATAGAGTGAGGGGACTAGTTGCGGAAAGAAAAATCCCACGACCTGGAGCAGATTTGAGGTAGCGTAAGACACGAACTTCAGCTTCTTCATGAGCTCTGGTAGGCGCCTGCATGGCCTGACTGAGAAGGTTCACTGCATACGTGATGTCTGGACGTGTGACAGTGAGATACAGAAGACGACCAATGAGACGCCGATAGGAGCTGGGGTCATTAGCCGGAGGAGAATGCACGCGACCAAGCTGGTGTTGTTGCTCAATGGGAGTAGAACACGGTTTTGAAGCCTCCAAACCAGCGTCAGCAAGGATGTCGAGCACATACTTGCGTTGATTAAGAACCATACCACGCGGTGAGCGAGCCACTTCAATCCCGAGAAAATACTTGAGCGGGCCCAAGTCCTTGATGGTAAACCGAGAGTGAAGAAACTCCTTGACCTGAGTGATAAAACCCAAATCCGTACCTGCAAGTATCACGTTATCGACGTAAATGAGGGCGACAACAAAGAGGTCACCTCGCTGGTAAGTAAAGAGGGCATGATCCGCCCGGCTTTGTACAAAATCGAACTCCAAAAGTGCTTGAGTAAACTTTTGGTACCAATTCCTGGAAGCCTGCTTCAAACCATAAATAGATTTTTGCAACCGACATACTCGCTGCTCCCCCGGACGAGCAAAACCCTGTGGTATTTTCATGTAAACTTCTTCATGGAGATCTCCATGAAGAAATGCATTGTTTACATCCAACTGGTGAACGTGCCAGCCACGGGCAACAGCTACGGCAAGCAGACACCGGACAGTAACGAGCTTGGCTACAGGAGCAAAGGTATCATGATAATCCACACCCTCGACTTGAGTGTAGCCCTTGGCAACTAACCGCGCTTTAAAGCGCTCAACAGACCCATCCGGATTAAATTTCACTTTATAAACCCATTTGCAATCGATCGCTTTCTTTCCCGGAGGAAGGAAGACTATGGTCCATGTGCCATTCGCAACCAAAGCATCGAATTCCCTCTGCATAGCCTCTCGCCAATGCTTATATTGCACGACCTGAAAAAAGTGCGAGGGTTCAAAAACCAAACTCACCGCTGCGACGAAAGCATGGTGAGCAACTGACAAGCGGTGATATGTCACATAATCATCAAGGGGGTAGGTAACAGTCGCGGAATGGGCTGCACCAGGGAGCTGCACGTCGTACCCGCTAAGTCGAGTAGAAGGGAACCGCTGACGGTCACTTCGGCGGACAGGAGCTGGCGCCGAGGGAGGAACAGATGATGTACTTGGCTGATTGTCACTGTCCACAGGAGGCTCTTGTGCTTTATCATAAATGGGTTCGACACAAGCGGGCGACTGGGGCTCGGTGACACCAGGGTCGGGCAGTGAGGTGAAATGCTCATGCTGCTGTTTTCCTTGAGATGGTGACGAAGATGGGGCAGGAGGTAAGAGGAACTCGTCCTGGTCATCAAACACAGGCGGCGGCTGACTACCAAACTGAGGGGCCGACACCATAACTGGCGTGAGAGACGAACCAGCCTCCAAGTCGCGATACGGGAAGACCTTCTCAAAAAATTTGACATCTCGCGAAGTGTAAATAATGTGCGCCTCAAGATCATAGACGCGATAGCCACGCTGATTTGACGGGTAACCAAGAAAAACACCAGCTCTGCCACGAGCATCAAACTTCTGCAGGTTATGATGAGTGTCACGAGCATAAACCAGGCATCCAAAGCTACGCAGATGGGTGTATTTTGGTGCTTTGTCAAAGAGAACCTGGAAAGGAGATTTATTTCCAATAGGCACAAGGGGCATTCTGTTGATCAGATAAGCAGCCGTTAAGACACACTCTCCCCAGAATTTCAAAGGGAGATTAGCATGGAATCGCAAGGCACGAGCAGTATCCAACAAATGTCTGTGTTTGCGTTCAACAACCCCATTCTGCTGAGGCGTGTCGGTGCAGGAAGTCTGCAAGATAATCCCGTTCTTTTCATAGTAATCAGTAAGAGTAGTACTCGAAAATTCGGGGCCATTGTCTGCTTGGATACGGTGCACCTGCTTTCCAAATTGTGTGTGAACCATATTACAGAAATATAATAAGTGACGAGCTGTATCTGATTTATATCGAAGTAAGAAAACCCAGACAACACGACTAAAGTCGTCGACTATAGTCAGAAAATAGTGTGCTCCAGTCATGGATGCAATCTTATAACTTCCCCAAATATCCACGTTTATAAGCTCAAAACAAGACGCAGTCTTAATACTGCTAGAATCAAAAGAATCACGTGTCTGTTTAGCCCTCAAACAAGATCGACAAGGCTCTTTATTATGAATAAAGGAACATCCAAGAGAATTCTCCAACAATCGCAGCTTTGCCTCCGAGGGGTGACTAAGGCGCGAATGCCACATCTCTGTTTCATCCAAGGATCTTCGAACCGAATGTGCCATAGGGTGTTCATTCGCGAATAGCCTCAGATAGTACAGACCATCAATATGCTTACCCATCCCAATCAGCCTCTTGGAGGGTAAGTCCTGAATAATACATAAGTCATTCAAGAAGATTAATGCAACTGGAAGATCAGCTGTGAGCCTACTGACAGATAACAGGTTGCACTGAAATTCCGGAACATGAAGAACACGACGTAATAATAAGTCGTTAGATAGTTTAGTCATCCCAATGCTATGAACCCGGACTCCAGTCCCATTGGGTATTCTGACCTGTAAGGTTGGATGCGCATCCAACTCGGAATCCAACAAGGAAGCAGAATTAACGATATGTTCATTACAACCTGAATCAATGACCCAAGAACTGGAATTTGGTAAATGTGTACCTGCCATGTTTGACGTGGGATCAATCGAGGAAGAAAGTTGTCGTAAATCTCCACTTAAGAGAAGCTTGAGCTGCTCAAATTGTTGGGTCGAGAGCCCAGGCAAAGGGCTGCCTTCCACGTCCACTTGAGCTGCATGAGGAGAGGATCGCGTCCCGCGATCAGCTTTGCGAGGGGGTGGAGTCAGCTCCCCCTTCTCTCCATTACGGGGCGGATACCCAATCAACTTGTAACAAGATTCCCTGAGGTGGCCAGTGCGCCTACAGTGAGTACAACGAGGCTTGCTGTCTCCATCCCTATCTTTCTCTTGATCACGATCAGATCTTTGTTGCGGGCGCTCCAAGCGTCGCTCCCCTTGAGCTTGGAAGACAGCTGCCTCAGGGCGCGGACGCCGGCTGCTAGCGATTTGTCGCTGCTGCTCGTCCATGGTCACCAATCGATATGCATCCGTGAGTGAAGGAATGGGCCGCATCGCCAATATTTGCGACTTCACCGTGGAGAAGACGTCATTCAAGCCCATCAAGAAATCAAATAGGCGCTCCCCTTCTCGAACTTCACGTTGGCGCTTCTTGACATCACAACTGCAGCCCGAGCAGGTTCATTCGAGGGACGGTGTTAGGGACTCGATTTCATCCCAATACCCTCTTAACTTCGTATAGAATTGAGAGACAGAGGTCTTCTCTTGTCGCAGGGATTTAATGGTGCCTTTCAGTTCATAGAGCTGAGGCGCACTCCCTTGGCCGAACCTTGACTGCAAGTCAAGCCAGATTTCACGGGCAGTGGAGGCAAATCTGACGCTGTTACGTACTTCTTTGGTCATAGACGTCTTAAGCCAGCCTTTTACCATCGCGTTACAACGTCGAACAGCCTCTCTCTCTCCATAGGGTTAGTCGCTATTGGCAGACTCCCATCAACGAAGCAAAGTTTATTCTTTGCTATGAGTGAATCGGTCATGTCCAGGATCCACTCTCCATAGTTAACATCCGTTAAAAGTTCACCAACAAACAGATTGCTAGGGCTATCCGAGCGATCGAGTTGCAAGTACGAAGGGAGGGTTACCTGTGCTTCGGCATCACTACCCATCACCATCTTCGACTTCTTGCTATCCCCTTCATCGCCCGAACTCATGATAAAACCTTAGGATCCAATCACAGCTCTGATACCATGTAAAGTTCCAAAGAAGCAGAAAGCAAAAAGAACACGATACCTATTTACGTGGTTTCCCTGATCGGTGTGATCAGGACTAGTCCACGGAGAGCTAGAAGCTCTCAGAGATAATTTTATTCCTTCTGTTTCTTCTTAGTGTGCGGTTGCACCCTTACAACCCATTTTATACCAAAAGCAAAGCAACCCTACTCCTTCTACGTAAACAACTAGGAGTTAGGGTAAATAACCAAGGTGATCCCTATATTTAATACAATGACTATAGGAATCACAACATTATCCATACGGAAAGATTTGCCCACCAAACTCACAATCTTACTCAAACACTCTGGAAGCAAGCATTCTATTGGTGAACCAGCAATCCTCACCTGAATAGGCAAACATGGCTTCTCTAGAGTTACCGGAAGCAATCTTTTTTCCCACCTCTTCAAGAACAAATTATTTCTCCAAAGATGCCATAGACCTCCCCGAAACACCCAATTGCAAGTTGAGGTCGATGGAAATTGGAATACCAGCAATTGTTCCCCAAACCAAGAAACTCGAATCTTGATACTATTTTTTAGTGGTCTGATTCAGGTCTTGCAAAATTCTTAGGAGGACATGCTTGCTCTGATATGTCGCTTGGGAAATGATGGAGGTGATTTGGTTCGAGTAATTGGTACTCTAGGTTGTTGGGCAATGAAGATCCTATGGAAAGAAAGATGCATAATAGTTTGCGGGGCTTCAGCTAGAGATTGACATGTCATTTTCTCGCCTCTATTATTTGGTTAGTTTTCACCATTGGAGGAGTGTCAAACCCGATTCAAGGGGTTTAAGGGGTTTAGAATGTAAACAAATTGATGTGGGTTAAAAATTGAATTCAAGCGATCACACTAGTAATAATTGTGAAAATGGGTGATCATTCCTGTAATTAATCAGCTGGATTGTTCGCCAAGACAGATCAATAAATAAAATGATCCTCCCTGATATAAGGAAAAGAGGGTGTCAAAAGACGGGAAATTTCGGGGCAATTAAATTAAATAAATGAAAATATCGTAATTCACAAGTCTGAAACTCAAACAATGCCACGTCGGCCCACCAGCGTATAGCCACACACGAGTCGGAATGGAAAGTAGGGCAAATAAGAAAAGAAACAGAGCGAGAGCGTGAACCCAACAAAAAGTATTATGTGGAGTTGCCTCCCTTCTCCCTTCTTCTTCCCCCAACTCCGCTGGAAGAGAAAAATACACCTTCTTCTTCTCCCTCTGCTGACGGCCTAGCAGCCGCCAGCCCCTTCTTTCTTCCTACTTTTCTCGCTTCCCTCTCTGGGTTCCTCTTTTATCTCCGCGAAGCTACTTCAGGCCCCATTTCAGTTTCAGGTATTCTCTCGCGCTTCGACTCTCAGCTCTCTTCTTCATTGGGGTTCCAGCTGTTTTCTCTTTCCTCACCCCTGTTTCGTCATTGTTATGCTTATTCGTACGTCTGATCCCCGACTTGGGTTCTGCTGTGATCTTCTTAGTTTCTGTTCATACCCGGCGAAATTTCCTGTCTTTGGCGTTGATTTAGTCTATTGATTTGAAAAAAGATTGTACCTTTAAAGTCGTGTGCCCACTGTCGATTTGGGGGCGTGTCTATTGCCTATTGGACTGCATTGTGGTGTTTTGGTTCATGGTTGATGTTGGCCAAGGACGGGAAGTGCTTCTCCGTTTGTTCATTCCTGAGATGTGTAGGTTTTTCCCTTTTCCGTTTGGTATATGGTTTAGTATATGGTCTGTTTGACAATTGTTTTTGTGTCTTTTCCCCCCTTTCTGGGTGTGTTCGAATAGAACTTATATGATACACAGTCATGGCAGCAGCGAGCGGGAAGTTAATCAAAGCTCGCGATTTGGAGTAGCAGATCATATATATGCATGTTTGTTCCTGCAGCAGCTTCGGTTGCTGTTTGGAGCTGGAAAATTTGGTGGTTTTAGTGCTGTTCTGGAGAGTTTGGGGTATTTTTATAGACAGTCTTAAATGTATTTGAGAGGACTGTTTCAAGGAGTCCTTGGTGGTGACCTGCGAGTAAAAGCCTTTTCGGGTGTGGTATAAACAGTGCCTTTGAAGCGGTAAGTTTGTTCTTCGTATATCTTGCTATCAAGTGGTAATTGTTTTAGTGGGTATTCATCTGCGCAAAATTCCAGAATGGTAGCTTTTTTTCTTTCTTGTCGCTGTACTTGTTTGTACTGATTTCATGCCGTGGAACTGTCTCCATGAATGCCATAAGTAAAGGATTGTTGTCAACAGGGACGTGAAATGCTGATTTTGAAATCCTTGCCTACATCAAATCTTCCTGTCCAGCTTTGTCACAACACCTATGATAATGACCTCACCGTCGTTCCTCCTTGTGCAGGTGGTCCTCTAATTTAAAGTCATGATCCGTGCAAAGCAGTTAAGTAATCTTTCCAGTACTGCAAGGTCCTTCTTTGTCAGTGGATCACGTTGTGGAGCAGTAGATGGTAGTTCATGTACTTGTTCTGAAGATGAAACTTGTAACTCAAAGGGGTTGCACACAAGGAGTAATGGGTTGCTTGCCCATAAGGCATCCACCTTAGCATCCAAAACCCTAGCAGGGCTAGAAGCTTCAGCCTCAAGAGACGCAGTTAAATTATTGGGTTCCAAGAAAGGTGACAATGTTAAGGGCAGAAATCCTCTCCCGCAGGTTGTCTCATCTCCTGGTTCCTTTGTAAAGTCAGACGGTGCAACTTACGTAGAAAATGGAGTTTCACATTCTTCACCGCCTATGTCCGACCAATTTGTCAAAGTTGGTATTGCTGCGGTTAGTTTTCTGTCTGATATGGTTAATTACAAGATCCCTATGTCAGATGGAAGTGGAATAAATTTGCCTCAAAATTCTATGATTGATTCCACCAGGCCATGTTCCAATGTAAAGTCAGTTCCTGTGAAAACTGTTAAGGCTGAGCAGTTTTCGAAAGTTTATTCAAAATCTTCAGAGGTAGCGGTGGGGTCAAGCACCTGTGACAGCTCTGCCCGTGCAAAGTGTAAAGGTGGTGACAGAGCAACTTCTGTTAGAAGCTTCAAACGAGGTTCTGCAGGTGAGCCTGCTTCCGCCAGTTCATTAGAAACAAAGTACACCCCTTCTGAAACTTATGACAAGAAGAAGACTGTAAATCAGAGGCCGAGGACTCAACCAAATAAGAGCATACCAAATTTCAATGCCAATGTACATAATCCTGATGCAAAAGTGGGGCAGCCTGTCTCTTCAGGGTACAGAAAGTCATATAAAGATGCTAGGGTGCCTGCATCAATGCCTTCTATTGCCCGTCATTCCTCAGGCAATGGTCGTATTGTGGAAAATATTTGCAGCATACTGAGACAACTGGGATGGAGTCCTGCAGCAGAGGCTGCTCTCGGAAATCTTGATTGTTCGATGGATGCTTATCAAGCAAACCAAGTTCTGAAGCAACTACAGGATCACACTGTTGCACATGGCTTCTTTTATTGGTTGAAAAGGAAACCGGGGTTCAAGCATGATGGTCATACTTACACAACCATGGTTGGTATCCTCGGCCGGGCAAAGCAATTCACTGCAATCAACAAATTGCTTGATCAGATGGTGAGGGATGGATGTCAGCCAAATGTTGTGACATATAACCGCCTTATTCACAGCTATGGGCGAGCAAATTATCTGAATGAAGCAGTTGATGTGTTCGATCAAATGCAGAAGGATGGATGTGAACCCGATCGTGTAACATACTGCACCCTCATAGATATACATGCGAAAGCTGGGTATCTCGATTTTGCCATGGATATGTATGAAAGGATGCAGGGAGCCGGACTTGCCCCCGACACATTTACTTATAGTGTGATGATAAATTGCCTTGGAAAAGCTGGTCATTTAGCTTCCGCTGACAAGCTGTTTTATGAAATGGTGGAACATGGATGCACTCCCAATTTAGTGACCTACAATATCATGATTGCATTGCAGGCAAAGGCGAGGAATTATGAAAGCGCCCTCAAGCTGTACCGAGACTTGCAGAGTGCAGGGTTCGAACCCGACAAAGTGACCTACAGCATAGTAATGGAAGCACTTGGACACCTGGGGTATCTTGATGAAGCTGAAGCAGTTTTCTCCGAAATGAAACAGAGAAACTGGGTCCCGGATGAGCCTGTGTATGGTCTCCTAGTGGACTTATGGGGAAAATCTGGGAATGTGGAGAAGGCATGGGGTTGGTATCAAGCCATGCTTCAAACTGGACTCCGCCCGAACGTCCCCACTTGTAACTCACTCCTTAGTGCATTCCTTAGAGTGCATAGACTTGGTGATGCTTATAGCTTACTTGAGAGTATGCTCGGTTTGGGATTAATCCCATCTTCACAGACTTACACCTTACTCCTCAGCTGCTGTACAGAGGCACGTTCCCCATATGACATGGGGTTCTGTTGTGACCTCATGGCAACCACAGGCCATCCTGCACATCTGTTTCTGCTGTCCATGCCTTCTGCTGGAGCTGATGGTCAGAACGTGAGAGATCATGTTGGGAAGTTCTTGGATATGATGCGGAGTGAAGACAGAGAGAGCAAGAGGGGGCTAGTTGATGCTGTTGTAGATTTCCTTCACAAGTCCGGTTTGAAGGAGGAAGCTGGGTTAGTGTGGGAGGTTGCTGCTCAGAAGAACGTGTACCCAGATGCCGTTAGAGAGAAGAGCTCTTGTTATTGGCTCATCAACCTGCACGTGATGTCTGATGGGACTGCTGTCACGGCCTTGTCCAGGACGCTTGCATGGTTCCGCCGCGAAATGATGTTGTCCGGGGTTGGACCGAGTCGGATCGATATAGTGACCGGGTGGGGACGGAGGAGCAGGGTGACAGGTGCTTCGATGGTGAGGCAGGCAGTGCAGGAGTTGCTGCACATGTTCAGTTTCCCATTCTTCACGGTGAATGGCAACACAGGGTGTTTTGTTGGGTGTGGTGAGCCGCTTAATAAGTGGCTGCTGCAATCTTATGTAGAGCGGATGCATTTGTTGTGAGTAATTCTATTTTACTTGCAGAAAGCGGACGCAGATTTTGTCTAGCCAAGTTAGGGAAGAGGTTTCAGAGTGAGGGATGATGATAAAGTTGGTAACAGATTGTTTTTGGTGTACCTTTGAGATAAGGTGGCAAGTTTGTTGCTAGGGTTTTGGTAGAGAGGGGATGGAGCTCCATGCCTTGTTGCAGGTTTATTATTATTTATATGATTACAAAACAATATTATGTACTGTGGTGGTAAATTTGTTTGTTCGTTTCCCAAAAGTGTTCATCTAGTTGAGTATATACTAGTAAAGTGAAACAAAAGAAAGCAGCATGTGTTTAGCCAGTGCTGGTGACTGGTGAGTGGCGAAGCAAGGAAGAGTGGGTTTTGGTTCTTCCTGTTGTTTCTTGCATATTTTGTGTCCATATCCATATCAGAAGGACAGATTACTTATAGCAATATAATGGCGTGCAATCATATGGAGAAATGGCGTGTTGACTGCTGACCTCCACTTTAGCGCAACATTGTTGCGATGTAAGTTTCAGAGTCGTTAGGTCAAGTGGTCTGCAGTCAAGCATGCAATTGCCGAAATTCATTGGTGGGCGGGATATGCGCTATCAACAAAATTGGTCAATCTGATAACAAATGATAAACTCCTCACATTTCAAATGACTATCATGCGAGATATAAAAATTTCTCTATTAACTAATAGATCTTATTAAGCCCCTTTGACAGCCAAATCAGGAAAAAATTACAATAAAAGTTATGCCCTAACAACGAATACATAAAAAAAACATAATCTAATCTAATTGAAAAGTGTGTTGATATGTAATAAGAGATTATTTACATTCAACTGTAAACATTGTCTTGTTAAGTAGGGGTGGAAATTATGGTGGGTGTGGTTGCGCACTTCACATTTTGCGGGTACTTTCACCCACAATTTTACAATTATGTTACCCACACCTACACCCCGCACCGCAGTGGCGTAGCCAGAATTTGAGTTGATTGGGTCCTATAAAACAAATTAATAATATAAAGATAAAATAATTTTAAAAATACATTGATGAAATTATATACGTAATTTCGATGTTTTACTAATATAATACATCTGTTTGTTTCTACAACGAGTCACAACGTGATTTTATATTTTGAAAACATTGTAAACTCATTCACGGTCTACAATATTAAACAGGTCTTTTGTCCTGCCAAAAAATTGTTTAGCTACTCATCACTTATTGGATTTGAAAACTTGTTTGTGATGCATAACTAAAAATGACCTTTCAACGCTTGAGTTATAAGCCCAATATGCCCTTCTACTATACAACTTTACAAAACATATCCATCTACTATTTCTTACATCAAACATGCTCATGTAATTTGAAAAAATTATGAAACATGCCCTTATGTTAAAATTTTATCCAAAGATTGTCAACCATGACCGAATCTTGGTTTAATTTGTGAGGAAAAAATATCTAAAATATCTATAATAATTTCACTTAAGCATTTTTTTGTTTCTTTTGTATAGCCCACTCCCATTAGTAATTTCACTTTAATGAGACTTAGAAAAATAAATGATGGGACAAAACTAACATTTTTCCTATAATTTTGTTGAGATTAGGTCGTGCGAACCACAGTTTGATCGTAGTTGACAATTTTTGGATGAAAATTTAAACAATGTTTTATAAAAAAAAAATTTAAAATACATGAGCATATTTGATGTAGAAATTAATAGAGCAACATGTATGATAAAAATGTATAATAGAACGACATATTATACCTATAACCCATAAACTAATGGATAGTAATTATGGTTTATCTCTTTCTACCATCTTTCTACTCAGCTCATCTATACTCCCTTTAAACAATTGAACCTATCATCCCGTTCCAGGAGCTCTTTCTATTAGGATTCTGAAATGGAGAGAGAGTTACAAAAGAATAGCATTACCTCTTTTCGATTAGGATTTTAAAACAATAATTATAATCGTGATGTCATCTTTAATATTTAGAAATAGCTTAAAAATAATTTTTTCAAATTAGTCTTCTTGTCCATTTGGTGGAGTTGCATACAACACAATGGGTCCTGGATTTTAGGGTAAAGAAAAAATAGAAATGTAATGGGGTCCTGAATTTTAAGCCCCTCGTGAAATCCATACATATTGGAAATTTTTGCCCTTCAATTGTTCAAGTGGGGTCCTGGGACACCAGTCCCCAATCCCTCCCTCCGCCACTGGATATACCATTGTGTTGTTCGTCGAGATATAATTTTGTATATCGATCTTACTCAATGTAGAATTTTTTTATTTTCGAGTTTTGTATTCAATTTTTGTGTCAGGAAGTTGTGATTTCAGATTTCACCGACTAAGGGTGGAATATGACAATTAAATATGACCTTGTATTTTCTTTCACACAAATGAAAAAATAACGATAAAAGTTATTAAATGTGCTCACTTTTAATGAATCGATTATTCTTCACTCTCTCGATTATAGTGTCTCATAAAGTAAAAAACTCTCACATAAAATTGCTTAGGTGCGTTTTTTATTTTGGTGGCTACTTTAATTTTTAGCCTCCCAATTTCACATACGATTCTATTATAAAGTATTATTAGTACATAAATATAATTAATGTGGTTATTATGGGGTTTGGGTTGACCGCGGTGGATAGTGGGTAACCACTAACCGTAAAAATCATTTTTTTTCTACCCACACTCAATCCACTATCCACAACTTGTGGGTATGGTTGCCCACAATAAATGCAGGCAATTAATAAAAAGTCAAAAGAAGCACAGTCTTGCATGTCGCCACACACCACACTCGAAGAAGGGATGAAGAGAATCATGATAGAAGAAGAGGAGAGGAGATCGAAGAAGTAGCAAGAGATGATTGTATGTTCTCTTCTCTCCATACGAAAATCGAGAGGAAAGTTGGATTAATCAATTAAAACCATCCACGAGAGTAGAGCAGCAGAAGGCCAAGAGACACTAAGAACTGAAAGAAAGTTTTAGAATGGCCACGTGTTTATTGATAAATGGGTTGTCATCTCTAAATCAAACTTATTGGTCATTTTAACCAATCTCTTAGCAGGATTTTTGGGCATGATAATATACCCTAATCCTTAATGAGTGAACCCTAGGTCCTAATTATCTAAATCAAAACTATAAACCCTAAGATGGTGCATTGATTTTTTTGCCTATATTTGGGCGAATCATAACCGTCGATTAATGTTTCTAATTAAATTGATCTCAGGGTATAATATTTAGAGAATTAAGACCTAGATTTTGATCTTTATGGGTTAGAGTATAGTATCATGTCCGAAAGAGCAGTCAATTCAAGTTCTGGATAGCGTTTTCTTACTCAATGTATGCGGTATCTCGAATTTCACCCGGGGTACTGTAGAACTCCCCATATATATATGGGTCAGACTGGCGTACGTCAGGCGTATACTATACGTCAGGTACTACTAGTGGATATCTATATCTAGATCATGAATTAAATCGAGTTTGGGGTATGATACTATACCCTAACCTCTAATGGATAAACTGCAGGCACCGATTTTCTAAACCTCAACCCAAAGTTTGATTTAATGAAACAAAAATTGACCGTTAAAATATTCTAAACCATGCAACAACAAAATTAATAAGAAATAGTATTACTCATCCATATTCAATGTCATAAAAATGTTTGTCAACCAACATACTTAGAAATTTAGTTAATGACAATCTTATTCATTCAGCAAATAAAATTAAACCTCTATTAGGTACCCACATACTTAGAAATTTAGTTAATGACAATCTTATTCATTCAGCAAATAAAATTAAACCTCTATTAGGTACCCACTCTGCTAATGCATTTAACCACATCAATGCATCCATGAAAACTCCAACCCGATTTCATTATTTGCCTTTTACTATGGTTAATTCATATTAAAACTAAATAATAATGATACATATGGTTAATTACTCTATAAGATAAAAGAATTAAATAAGTGAAATAATCTATAAAATTGGTTATTTTAAGGATGATATTTACCTGTAACCTAGTTTGCTGGGAGCGCCTACAACCTCCCAACACCTCCCAACACGGAGGCAATCAATCTATTGGTTGATTTCCTTTCATTTTATTTTCTTAAGTTTGCATTAAAATGGCTAACATAAGTGGTAGAGTAACGCCAAATGGCATAATTAGTTAATTTTCACTTTAGTAAATTGTTCACCTTTTCTAATAATACGTCAACAAATATGTATTACAATACTAAGAAGAAAAAACGCCCATCCTAAACGCTAACGTTGTATGTATTTCAACAAATCAGAACCATTTGTTATCGATTCTAATTAATTGATCTTAACATATATGATTAAGAAATTAGGGTTTGAATTTCACTCATTAGGGCTTACGGTATTTTTTATGTAAGGGCTTATGATATACATATAGTACAATTTTTCAAACTCCGACTAATTTAACGAATCAAAATGTTAATCCTTAGTGAGTGAACCCTAAATCCTAATTATGTAAACTTCAACATGCATGCCCTAAAATGATGCATCTAGCATGTTGGATGTATTTTGAAAAATCAAAATCATAAAATATTGTTTTCAATTAAATTTAGCTTAGTTACATGATTTAATGAATTAATGACCAATTATATAATTTGCCGTGAGACGGCCACTTGTATGGGCCATTTTAATGCAAAATTAAGAAAGATAAAAATAAAAGAAATCAACCAATAAAATGGCGCCATGTGGGGAGGTTGTAGGTAGAGCATGCAATCCAGGTTGTAGTTAAATATCATCCTTATTTTAAATTGTGTTCTTTTAAACTCACTCATGGGTCAAATCATGTTTGATTATCAACTGGCCACTTGTAGTTTGCACAGAAAATTGTTTCTTTATGGTAGTTCTAAAGATCAATACTAAGTTAAGAATTCTACATCGCTTATGCGCATTTGATTATGCAATTCAATACTCGTTGGAATTAACCACACTAGAGGCAAACGATCCGTCAAATAGAGATTGTAGAGTAATTATGCAATTATTCGAACCAATGATATTTGAGTTGCAATTTTAAAATTATTCTCTATTTATAAGATATACAATAATTAAATTTATTATTTAACTCGATTAAAATAATAAAACGATTAATTTCTATCAAGATGCCTACTAAAGACCCAACCATAAAGTACTAAATATGAAAATCAAATATCAAACACTACAGCAATACTTATGGGAGAGTTAGAGAGCTAATTAACCGTGATGAAAAAGTCCTAGGATTTTTCCAGATTTTAGATTTTTGCGTATTTTTAATTTAAAAAATATAAAGTTTTTGTTTAGTGTAATTGGTAATTATTGTTGTCTTAGTTTGATGAGAGTGGAGGTCATGGTTCAAATTCCGAGATTAATGTATTTTCACTTTATGAATAAGAAATAGATAAATAATTGTGAAGATAAATCTACTATTCCTATTTTCGCTACCATTACAGGAAATTTGAAATACAGACAAACTGTTCCAACTTTGCTATATTATATTTGTGAGCACTTCTACTATGCTATATAGTATTGTTGCTTTAATGTACAACTTGAAGTTGTAACATAACATTAAATGTATAAGTTTTTGTTGTACCATAAAGAAGTTTGTACCATTATGGTATGATACAACTTTATAGGTAGAAGTTGTACCATCACATAAAGGTACAAGTTCGTACAAGTTCAAGTTGTAACATAAAAGAATTTATACAAAAAGTATATGTACAATTTAAAGTTGTACCATAACATTAAATGTACAATTTCAAGTTGTACCATAAAGGCAAAACCCTATAGCACCAATGCTATATAGCATTGTGAAAATCCTCTATATTTGTTGATGCATGATCGGATCCGTTTGTTTGGCTTTCACCACAAAAGTGTTTTCAATTTTTATAGATTACAAAAGGTGAACAACAATTCAAATATTTTGATCAAGAAAATAGGGTCAAATGTCATTTTATGCACACTAAATATCCTTTTACTATTATAAGTTATTACACGCGTGCCCATGTACTATTTATAGTACTTTCTTAGCCTTCTATTATTAGCAATGTTGTCAAAAGCGAACCGGAGTATGACCCGATAATGTGAACGACTCGGTCTTTAGCGGTCCAACCGACATTAAACCGTTTAAAAACCGTTAGAAAGCCGATACCTAATAAATAATCAGTATATAACTATAAATAGTGGACACTTATTAATCATGGTAAACCATGACTAAATTAGTAAATTACAATCTTAACTCTTAACAATTCTAAAACATAAGTACCAAAAGTTCAAGAATCCAATTCCAAACCACCACATTGTTCAAAAATAAAAGCAATGTCACACGAGTCTGAACATGAAACAAGAGTCTCAAACATGGAAACCACTTAAAGTCTCAAACTCAAACAACTATCAAATACAACTTCAACATCATCTCATTCACCACCACTAGCATAAGATGAATCACTGCTTGAGGACGACATGCCAATTGCTCTGCCTCCCTCATCTCGATCATCGTCTGATAAGAAAACCGAAAATATGTTAGAAATCATGAGTTAAAAATGTATCAAAGTTGAACGTTTTCATCTACTAATATGTTAATCCAACCTTCATTGCGATCTCTTTTCCTACTTGAAGCTCCACTTCCACCAGGAATGTCATTAGCATTATTCTCCTCCACAGCTTGCATCAACTCATCAAAGTTAAGATCTGGAGTTGGATTATCTTCCTCATCCATAACCCAAAATTATGTGCCATTAATCCATTCGTAGTCAAAAGGATCAACCAAGAACTTGCTTTTTCTAGCACGAGACCTATGAATGAGTAAATACAAGTCACATGTCACTATTTCATGGCATAAATATTTTGTACTCAAGTTTCAAATCAAACAGATTTTCTATTCATCACGTACCTCTTTGATAGCTTCATGTTGTAGTTCACATGGACTAGACTGCATAGTCTTTCATGCTCTAAATTGTTCCTCTTCTTAGTGTGGATCCGCTCAAACACACTCCAATTTCTTTCACATCCAGAAGAGGCAGAAGTTTGGCTCAAAACTCGAAGTGCAAGGTTCTTCAACAATGGTGCACTATCACCAAAGGTATTCCACCAATCATCTGGAAAAAAAAAACGATTAATTAGAACAAGCACAATTAAATAGACCAACTATTGCATTAAGAATCATGATACTTCATATTACCTGGATCAAGTGACGATCTACCTCTAATAGCCACGTCCCTACCAAAGGTCCCCTTTGCTTCCTCATACAGTTTCAGTTCCTTACTTGCTTGCAAACCATCACTACAAAGTTGAGGCTTTTCAAGCAAGTTTATTGTAGCCCCCTTCACCTCAATGTCCCCCACATATTCTTCCTCATATTTGAGAGAGGGATTGAAGAAATAAGCTGCCTTGACTAGATCCCCTCGAAAATGCTTATCCCACCTTTTGTAGATGATGTCAATGTAAGGTTTGTACAAAGTCTCTTTACCAAGAAAGATCTCCTTGATACCCTTAACTGCTCTTTTCATTCCCTCATAAACATAAGAAAGTGTGGGCTTCTCATCTGAATCCACAAGCTTTAGCAAATTCATGCAATGAGTTGCACATGGAGACCAATAAATATGTGGGTAAGTCTTATGAATAATCTTACCACATGACTTGTAATTAGCTGCATTATCACTCACCACATGAACCACATTGCCCGCTCCAATCCACTGAATTGCTTCATCAAATATCTTGAAAAGGTTCTTTGCACTCTTCACAACTTTTGATGCATCAATAGATTTAAGAAAGCAAAGACCTCTAGTGGAATAGACCAATAAATTGACCATCTTCTACCTTGTTGATCAGTCCAACCATCAGCCATTAAAGTACACCCACGTTTCTCCCAAGCAGCTCGGTGTTGATCAACAACTAGCTGAGTTTCTCTTTTCCAATCAGCTAGTAATGGCGCACTTAAATCATGATATGATGGTACCTTATATCCTAGACCAATAGCCATTGCAGCATCAAACATCCTCTGAAGAGTATCTGAGTTGGCAGCATTAAAAGATAAACAATTCTCATAGAAGAATTCAGCAACAATCATATGTGCTCTATGAATTGCATCCTGAGTAGCCATTGCACTTTTGATGCCTGGTTGAGACCCAGGAGTGGTTATTGGAGCAAAAAAATCAGCTCCTTTAGCTTTCTTCATCAAGTCACTAACACCTTTAGTTGTTGGTGTTCTAACTAATTCAACCACATCATTCTCTTTTCCATCAATGCTAGGATCATTAGATTTATTCTTCCCTTCCTTCTTCTCATCAAATTCTTTAAGAAGATTGGCAAACCTCACACGCACATCATAGGGAACTTTTGAGCATTTCACAATATTACCTTTTGCAGAATGAGCAAGATTGGCAAACCTCACACACACATCATCTTTGATTTCTTGAATGCAGTTCCAAGCTGGATCGATCTTTTGCCCGACCAGCTTGCATAGTTGAAGCAGTAGAGCTCGGTGTTGTTGATTGGGTAGTAGTAGCACTATCTGGATTTGGAGTACTCGTCTACAAAAGAAACACCAAATCAATATTCTGATTTTCTCTGTTCTCTACCAAACAAATGCAAATTGACATTGAAATAAAAATGATGCAAACAAAATATTTAAATTACAATCAACCAGAAATCAACTTACCTCGAGCAGGAGGTGAGACGGCTGGTGGGAGAGGTTGCGGACTGTGGAGGTGAGATGGCTGGAGCAGGGCAGTGGCTGGGGGAGATGTTGCGGCAGGAGCAGGGGGCTGCTTGCGACGATGGCAACGGGGACAGAAGCGCCGGAAGCGGGGAGCAGAAGCAAAGATGGCGACTGGTGATAGCGCGCTGCTTGCGGCGATTGCGAGCTGCTCGCGGCGATGGCGACGGGACGGAAGCGCTGGGGCGATGGTGAGTTAGGGTTTTGTTTGGCGAGCTGGGGCGATGGTTGACGGCGGCAGGGTGGCGCCGCTCTCCCTTGTAGTGTGTTCTAGGTCAAAAACGAAGAAAGAAAATGAAAGTTAGGGTTTTTGTTTGGCTGCCCCATTCCACGATTGGCCTTCTCGGTTTTTTTAAGGGTAAACCAAACGGCCGAACCGCGCGACCGGCTTGAGCGGCTCGAGGCGGTTAACTACTTCGGCCGCTCTCCGGCCGCTGTATAAAACCGTGGCGGTTAAATAGCTGATCCGGGCAGGTTTTACGGCCGGGTGGCGGCTTTGGTGGTCCGGCCGGCTCAATTCGGCTTTGATAGCACTAATTATTAGAATGTCACAAACGTAGCTTACGTTAATATTGCATACTTACCTCACCAGACCGTCAAAAGCCATGCAAAATGATCATATTATCCTTTGTTCTCATTTATTATATGCTTTTTAGCATAACAAAAAATATACTTAATTATCTTATTTATTATTTTAATTATTTTCCTATTACATCGAAGAGGACTCTATCTTCACCAATTATTTTCTCATCCCAGAAGCCAACAAACACTTCATCTTCTACTAATCCTCCATTTCAATATCTTCCACAATGTCATTCTCACTTACGTCGTTCCCTTCACCCCAACGCTCTAGTGCCTCGAGATTTGTCATTTTCCTTTAACCTCAACCTCTACAGCAAGATTGTGAAAAAAAAGTGTCGTCATGTCATGCTTGGTCAATCCGCAGAATTCCGTGGCATCAAATTAGGTTAAAAAAATTTGAGAAACTTCTACTAAAGTACTTCTTCCCCTAGAAGATGGCCCAAAACTCGACCAAGGACAATATCCCTCCGACTCCCTCCTATGGCCTCCCAATCAACCAATGGCGAAATCCTAACGCCGACAGAGCATATGACTTATGATGCATCTTACCCAAAAGCAGTTCCTGAGCTTATGGGCAAATACCACTACAACATGCGAATTATTAGAAAAATGCTACTTGTGTCCTTTTATATTCAAGATTCCATCTCTATCTTGAACTATATGAGTTTGTGACATTTGTGCCATGGCGTCTTACGTTGACCGTTAAAGATAATTGTTGACTTAACGGAAGTCAAACAAGTTTTGACTTTCGCAGATGTGGCAGAAAAGTGGTACGTAAATGCCACATCATTGACATGTCATTACTGAATTAAAATTAAATTATAATAATTATAATACAATAAATACAAAATTCTTAGAAAAATACAAATTCGGCTCCGCCCTCCCCAATCTCCCTTGCTTCTTCCTCTTCCTCGCGGTATCAATCCCCCACCGATGTCTTTGCCTCTCCAGTCCCAGCAATCACCAAATCCAAGTCTTCTTCCTGCTCGAGAGCAAAGGCCGCTCATGGCCAGGAAAAGCTCTGGCTTCGAATCCGAACTACAACGGCAACCCAAACGACAATCGCCGCAATCTTCTTTTTCCCGACAGAATCTTTGACTCGAGAGAGCCTCCGCCCTGGAGACAGCGAAGCTCTCCTCGGACTCGACAATGGCTGTCAATACCTCGACAAAAATATAATCGCCAGCTCCCTCGCCACTCTCCTGTTCTCTTTCTCTCATCGCTTCCCCTCTCTCAATCATGACACCAATTAATTATTCCCGGTCTCTACATAATCGTCAGTGGCGGGGGGTGTGGAAAGACGACGACACCAATTAGGCTTCCATATCCAAGTGTGCCCATAATCGCTGTGGTCTTTAACTGGAAAATGGAAACCTGGTGGAGCTTCTACCATTTTTCGAAGAACCCTAATTTTGCCAAAACAGAATTTGTTCAATTCAAATCAATAGGAGATTGCAATCATGAATCATGAATGGTAATATGTTATGGAGTGGGAAGAGGTCGTTACACAAGCCTTGATTTGGGGTTTTGTCGATTCAATATCCTCTCCGTCGCTCTCAACGAGGAAAAAGATGACAAAGTAGTGGAGCAGGCCTTTGAGCGCAACCGCGGTGGAGGAAGCAGGGGAGGCGGCCGATCTCTTTGGGGCTCAACGGTTCGGCTCCTTCAATCTCCATTGAATCGACGATCAGGGTTATTTGCAGGGTTTGTGAAGGCAACGTAGGAAAAGTGAGAACTAATATTCTTTCTTTCATTTTTAATTTCTTTTTAGTTTAATTTTTTTTATGAATAGTTGGGATCTTCATTCATCAAAAAGAGGTGTTAGCAACTACCCTGCTTACTAGGCTATATCAACCAAACAAAAATGTGAGCAAAAGTAGGAAAATAACATATCAAAATCGAGTCTCTAAAACAAATTAACTGACCCAAAATAAGGAAACCCTCTACATACCCAGCACACACTCAATCTCCTCCACATTTCTTTGAGAGTCAGCAACAACACCCTCATCCACCTGAACCTCTTCCACATCCACAATTGCCTGATCCATAACTGTAGCAGGTGCATCATTACTAGCCTCCCCAACAACCTGAGCCGCCTCACCAGTGGCCTCTTCTGCCTGACTTATCCCAGCCTCATCCTCTTTGACTTTCCACTATTTCTTTGGTTCTTGCTGGCAACTATGCCCAAACATACAATAGGTAGAGCAAACTTTAGGAAGATGCGAATAATCAACCCCCACTTCAAAATCTGGATCGTTATCAAGGTACAACCGAATGCGTCGCGGGAACTCAAAATCAGCTGATAGCTCAACACAGACTTTAGAAAACCCTAGTTGATCTCCAAATCTCGTCTTCTGATCTGTCCATAATGGCTTACCCATCATACTCGCAACCCATTCTATTCCATCATGACCCAAATACTCAAGAGGCAATCCCCAGATTCTAACCCAAATCGGCAGCGTCTTCACCTTCGGTACAATCGGCTGAATCCCCACCTCCCATTTACGAAAGAAAATAGGATTACCCATAAAATGCCACAGTCCAGATTTAAAAACCCAATCACACGACGAAGTTGAAGGAAATTGGAAAACCAGAAGCTTAGGACCGAATCGTAAAACACTTACCACACCATCTCTCCCCCAGAGTCGGTTAGCCCAAGACTGTAGCTCCGCTACCTGAGGACGCTTTCCGACGAATTGACCCACCAAGGAGTTTCTCCAGCTTTCAGCGCCCTTCTCCTTAATCGCCTGCAGGATTTGAAATCCATCATTAACCCTCTTTGGTGATCGATAGGTGAGACGCTTTTTCGGCGCCACCGAGAACAGGCTCGCCCGGGAGGAGCCCTCGTCTGCTGGCTCCCCAGCCGACGGCGAGGCAACCATCAACAAATTATGGATTTCGAACGGAGAACGAGAGAGGAGAGAGAAAGAGGAAAGAGATGATAGTTTTACTAGTTTAAATTTTTCTTGGGTACAGATGGTTTTTATTTTTATTCTTTTTTATTTTCATTTATATAAACTCCATGTCATATCCCACATAAGAACTGACTGTATTTTCAGTTAAATACTAACAGTTAACTGCGGTCAACAATAACGGAAAAATAGTTCAGGATATAAATGGAATATTGAATAAATTAGGACACAAGTGGCATTTTTCGATAGTTCGGATGTTGTGGTGATATTTGCCCTAAGAGCTTACACCGATCATGTTCCTTGTTCGTGATTTTTACTAACTCCAACACAAAAGGATTTGGACCACCAACCTCCACCATTAATTATAAAGTGCCCCCTCCTCTGCCAACTTGGTAACTTCGGTAGAAGGCTTCCAAAATAGCCATACCCGACCTGTTTGGGATTTCTTGTAATTATTAGCATGCTTCTGGGCAAAAGATGTGTGATTTTCAATAGTATTACTCTATCGAGGATTCTCAACTTCCGTAGCACTGAAGAGTGCTTGTCCGCAGAGTTGAAACCCCTAAGATTCTACCAGAGGATGTTCATTGTGCTTTTATCCTTCCCCTCTTCGTCTCCCTCTCCCCTTGGGACTCCCCTTGGGAGGAGAAAAAGAAACCAGACTCTTCATAACATGCCTAAATTTTGGTAGTTGTTGTTTATAGCTCGGGGAGCTTGCATCCCAACATATTGTTTCCCCAAGCTCGGATTACTTGATATTGCTCTTGTTTTGTTGTTCTTGTTCTCTTCCAAATTGTTGGGTACAAATATAAAATGCAATTATCTACTAGAAAATAATAAAAATATACTAGAAAAATAATAAAATACAAAAAAAAATTATTCTCAATCTATCTCTAACACAATAAACATCAATTAATATGCATTTGATATTGGTTAGTAGTGTGATTGTAAGGCTATTCAAAAGACCAATTTGTAATGACTATGTTACAAGTTTTGTCATGCGATGACGACTAAGATTGGAAGCTTAGAAAAAAATGAAGTCGTTTATGAGTAAGTTAGACAAAGTCAATGGGGTAACTACTTTTCCTTTGGTAAAGAGTTATTGTTGATAGAGTCGTTGAATACTATATGGTTTGGATTAGTGTCATATAGTTTTGTAGTATTATAAAATCATAATGAATGGTTAAGATTGAGGGGAATGGATCTTGCCGTCATCTTTGTAGAGGGATAAGAAGGGAAGTAGGAGTTTGGCGAGAGGGATGACCTGATTATTTGAGCAGCTCATAGAATTTTGGGGAACAGGCACGGATTTCAACAGGCCATCATTTTATTTTACAACGGATTTAAAAAAAAAAATTGTAAAGAAAAATCAGTTTTTTTCTCTACAAGATGATATCAAATTTGATATTTTTTGGAGTAGAAGTTTTTACGTCATCTTACCACTGTTATATCATGATACCACTAACAATGGTATGATATCATAGTCGCATGATGTTGATATTATAATGGTCTAATGTTAAAATGTTGGTATGAGGTCTTATGTTTGACAAATAATTTCATGACATCATATAATAATATGACAGTGATATGATGTTTGTATGAGATCTCATGTTTGACAAAACATAAAAAAATTAATATCATTATGTATATATTAATTTTTTTCCTTTTTAGTTGAATTAGTTTCCCTCCTTTTATTAAAATAAAGATGGAGAAAGGCGATCATAATCACCCCTGATACAACGAAGCAGAGAGTTCCCAAGGAAGGATCTCTTTGATGTGCCAGTCACTACAAAAATCACTCACAATGATCTACCTCATCTACCATAACTCAAACTCACAAGTCCAAGACTAACACAATCATCTAATAACTGGAATTACACCCACTGCAAACCTTACATCATTCAACCATAGACTACTAACAACTTTAGCAGTTCTTGCGCTCTCTTCATGGCTCCTTCGACACCTCTCCTTCCAAATAAAAGTTATCAAAGAACACCATATTAAGCCAATCATTCGGCCCCATGCATTGTTTCGAACAACTAGAGTACATGCCTCTGCTATCCGAGAATCCCAAGAGCTTCTGTCAAACTGTAACCCCACTTTCCCTAATAAAACTCGCGAGAAAACACAATCAAAGAAGGGATGCTCTCTTGTCTCACTACATGCACTACACAAAAAAACACAATTCATCTTGCGCTTTGCTCCACTTCATTAGCCTAACCTTTGTGACTATGGCATCCTTTGTGATGATCCAAGCTATAAAACTCCATCTAGGTACGTAATGCTTCCCCAATAGCATCTTAAACTAGCTAACCTTACTGCTCACAGGTCTCAACGAGTTCCAAACTTCACGAACAGAGTAAGAAATCAGCTTCCTATCCTTCCATGTGCCCACCCCATCCTGCAAGCGCATCAAAGGCTGGAAAATGGGGCGTAGTTTAAGAATTCATCACCAATCCCATGAAATTGAGGCTGAAATCTTCATGTCCTAGCGATCCACCTCTTTGCATCGATAAGCATACATCCAAGCTACCTAAAGAGCACCTAAGTGCACCATGAGGAGCCAGAGCATCCTGGCAGTGTATGCCCTATTCCAAGTTATTAAATCACGTACGCCCAGACCGCCCTCTTGTCGTGGCCGAGCAAGCCTCTCCCAAACCACTTTGGCTCGACCTGTATCTTCCCCATGCCAGAGAAAATCCAAACAAGCCTTCTCAAGCTTGCGGAGAAACTTTATCCAGAACATAAAAAGTGGGAACCAATAGTGTACCATATCCATTAAAACCGAGGAAGCGAGTTGTATCCAACCTGCATGCATCAACTTCGTAGCTCTCCAGGACAGGATACGCTTAGTCAAATTATCAATTAACACCTCACAATCAGCATCCTTCAGTTTTCCAGATAGCAAAGGCAGTCCCAGATATCGAACATGTAAAGACCCCTCTTTAAAACCAGTGATAGCCAGATCATTCTCCTTATATTTCACAGCCTCGCCACCAAAGTACACCTCACATTTCTCCGGATTACATTTCAGACCCGAGAACTTATAAAACTTGTTCAACAACTCCTTAATCTTCAATAGTGACTTTCCAAACCCAGTGGTTAAGATGACTAGATCATCTGCAAAGCACAGATGATTGAGAGCTACCTTCTTACAAAGCGGATGAATCGGTAAGATATTCCAAATTGTTGCCTGATTCAATAAGCCTGAAAGACCCTCCATGGCAATACAGAAAAGATATGGTGACAAGAGGTCATCTTGCCTGACCCTTTATGAGCCTTAAAAAATCCACAGAGTCCTCCATTCATACTGATATTGAAATGGGCAGTTGAGAGACAAATACGAATCCACTTGACATACAATTCAAGGAATCCCATAATACTCATAACCTTGAATAGATAATCCCAATGCACCAAATCTAATGCTTTCATCAGGTCAACTTTAATGGCACATCTAGTCGAGATCTGTTTACTACTATAGCCACTAACCAAACCCTGAGCTAACAATATATTATCCATGATACACTTACCCTTGATAAACGCAGTCTGGCTCATGCTTATTATATAAGGCATTGCTAATTTCAATTTTAAACACCCTAACCCGGTCGGATACTACTTTTACAAAAATACCCTTATTAAAATGAAAATACTCAAGAACCGTAAACGCTAAAAGCAGCAGATTTTTTTTCATAAATTAAATATGAAAATCAAACTCTTGCGGTTCATAGCAACACTCTAACGTTTGGGCAAACTCTATTCTTAAAATCTTAATCTCCAGTCTTACTACTAAACATAAAGTACAATAACTAAAAGTCTATGCGGATGCTTGCTCCGGTCTGATCGTTGACAACCTCCACGACGCTCGTACCATTCTCCTCCAGCTAGCTCCCCTCGAACCATTTCTCTCGCTCTTGTTGTTCCTCTAGCTCTTCCTCTTCAAACTGGTAAGTGAGTTAGGGTCAGTCTATGCTCTTATGTTTTAAAACCTCTAGTGCTTGAGCATTTTATATCTTAAGATACTTAACTTAAACTGGTGGAAGTTGTTCTTGCTTAAACCCTTTAAACTTTACTTCTCAAGTACATGGGAGTTGGAATTACTTGCCACCCTCAAAATCTTAAACTTTAGAACTCTTTCCTGAGAATCTTACAACTTTTTATCTTATAATGGGCCCGTGCCTTGACTTAGCTGGCACCCCTACTTGCTTTACTTAACCATGACTACCCTCATAATGGGGTGCCCCTTAATCTGAGTTTTAACTACCGCATTACGTATCGCTGTCCGGTGTCAAAACTAATGTATGTCAACCGTGTTACGTATCACCGTCCAGTTGCATACCTAAGACTTGACAATGGAAACTGTGTTACGTATCATCATCCAATAGTGATCCCTCGTGAATGTGGCTAGCTAAGCGAGGTTACTTATCTAGTTCTTACTTATTACTTTCTCTTACTCTCTTCATGTTAACTTATTTAAGATGCTCTTAAACATCGTAAATACTTACATAGCAAGATAGAACCTTAAATGCTTAACATAAATATTGAAATGCTCAAACAATAACTCATATCGAAGCATGTATAATCGAAAGCAATCATAAATCAAATATTGCACCTGCCTCACATAAAACAAATACTTAAAATACCGTAAGGGGTAGAATTTACCCACTTTACACTCACCTTAGTAATCAGTCGATGATTCATAAAAAAAAGTAATCAGTCGATGAACCTCGATCATCAATAACGTGGATTGCTCGTGTTGTCTCCTCTTATTGGATCACGATTCCATTTTCATTCCTACTGTCGTAGCTAACCCGACTAAAACACCCATCAATTCAATAAAGTCGCCTCCATACCAACCATGAGCACTCCAGACAAGAATCCCTCTATCTTTGATCCATGTTATATATATTGATAGACCGTTATTTGCACATGTTTTTGCCACCATTATTGAACCGTTTGAGAGTCGATTCTCTTGTTTTAAGCCCATTCCACGCTAGGTTGTGTAAATGTCATATTTCAGGACTTGGCGTGGAAATGGAGGCTTGGAGGTGAGTTTTGGATATAAATTGGAGAGTTGGCGATAAGGAGGAGCTTACAGGCAAAATACCCGGTCAAGTCACTATAATACCCGACCAGGTGGCTTGGGACCGGGCAAAGATGAGTTGGAGGCCAGGGAAATAGAAGGGGGCCCGACCGAGAGCCCAGAATACCCGATCAGGTATTTTAGCCCAGGATAGGGTATTCCCCCTTTGCCTGATGCGCTGCATTTAATAACACCCAGCCGGGTATCTGGGTCGGGTTTCGGGATCTGCGGCTGTTTCAAGGGAATTCTGGGTTCTTTGGCAAAAAATCAAGTTTTGGAGAAAGAAAGTGAAACCTATAGAGAGAAAGCGACGAATAAAGCCTCCAAAGAGACCTAGATCAAGTTTTGACCCCATTGGAGCTCGATTGAAGCTTGGAGAAGTGCCGATTGACAACCAAAAGCCGATTTTCATCCTCCACAGAATGATTTCTGCATCTGAAGCTGATTTCTTTGCTCTCTCTATGGAGTAAGCTCTATCCTGGGTATGAAGAACCCTAGATTTGTATTTTAGGTTGGGTTGTATGAACCCAAGTACATGATCTTTTGACATTGATTATTCAATTGAGGCATGATTTTCTGAATTGCATGAATCCTTATCAAATTCCTGTAGTTCCTGCTTTGACCGAGAAAGAGAATATCTGCCTAGGTTGATAGAGTACACTTAATTGAAGGTGGTGAATTGGCTACTTTAGTCGAGGAGTCAATTCACTGCTATGTAATGGATTTACTCCAATAGAGAAGGTTTTGCACCATAGGACCTCAGTTTGTTTATTCCGCTGAGGTTAGTTGCCCGCAGGTATTTAGATCGAGAGGGTCTGGAGACCTTTAGTCGAGACTTCAGAATAATTAACCAAAAATCAAAGGGAGAAGGGAAAAAGAAATGCAAACCATGGTGGGGTTGCCTCCCCACAAGCGCTTTCTTTTACGTCTTTAGCTAAACGCAACCAGCGAAACTAAGGGTTCGCGAGTTCAACCACCAACTCCACACGTTCGACCTCATCTCCCAGATATAGCTTGAGACGATGGCCATTGACTTTAAACGGCGCAATTTGCGGGTTGGTGATCTAGATTGTGCCATACGGGAACACCTTTGTGACCTTAAATGGTCCAGACCACCTGGATCGGAGCTTTCCACGAAAGAGTTTCATGCGAGAGTTATAGAGAAGAACTCGATCGCCAACCTGAAACTCCTTTGGGACCCTTAAGCAAGAGTCGTGACGATGCTTCGTTCGCTCTTTTACAACTTGGTGTTCTCATAGGCGTGGTAACGCCACTCCTCCAGCTCCATCATCTACATCTTACGTTCAACACCTACAAGACTCACATCAAAGTTTAACAGCTTAAGGGCCCAGAAGGCCTTGTTCTCTAGCTCAACAGGCAAGTGACATGCCTTTCCATAGACAAGGCGATACAGCGAAGTACCGATCGGCGTCTTGTAGGCAGTCCGGTATTGCCAGAGAGCATCATCGAGCTTGGTGGACCAATCCTTGCGAGATTGATCCACCGTTTTTTCAATTATGCGCTTAAGCTCTCAATTCGTCGGCTCGGCCTGACCACTCGTTTGGGGGTGGTAGGCTACGGACACCTTGTGAGTGACACTATAGCGAGAAAGGAGTCTATCGAATTAGCCCTGAAAATGGGTGCCTCTGTCGCTAATGATGGCTCTAGGCGTCCTGAATTTGGAGAACATCTGCTTAAGAAACTGGCAAACACGTCTAGCATCATTGGTGGACAAAGCCTGCGCTTCAGCCCACCTAGAGACGTAATCAACAACAACTAAGATGTATAGATTACCAAATGATGGAGGAAATGGGCCCATTAAATTGATACCCCAGCCATAAAAAAATTCACAAGTAATAAACACATTTTGGGGCATCTCATCATTGGCAGAGATGTTACCTGAACTCTGGCATCGGTCGCAACTACGTGCGAATGTGTCGGCGTCCTTGAAGAGAGAGGACCAGTAGAAGCCCGACTGTAGTACCTTCCTCGCCGTGAGGTTATCGCCATGGTGCACGCCGGTAGGGCCCTCATGGAAATGAGATAGAATTCCCTCCATCTCATTGTCCATGACACAGTGATGGATGACCCTGTCGGCTCCGATCCTAAAGAGATGCGGGGCATCCCAGAAGTAGTGCTTCAGATCGGAGAAGAACTTCCTTTTGGCGTGAGTTGTCATCCCCTTGGGCATCTGCTGGTCCACCAGATAGTTTGCAAAATCGGAGAACCAAGGGGTGACACTTTGCACCATGAACATCATCATCAACTGCTCGTCTGGAAAGGAGTCGTGGATTTGTTCCTCGAAGTTGCCCGTAGGTGGTGCGTCCAACCGAGAAAGATGATCAGCAGCAACATTATCGACTCCCTTCTTGTCCTGGATCTCGATGTCAAACTCCTGAAGCAACAAGATCCATCGTATGAGCCGAGGCTTGGCATCGGCCTTGCTCATCAGGTATCTTATGACGGAGTGATCCGTGTACACTATCACGCAGGACAAGACCAGATAAGGGAAAAATGTTATCGAAGGCGAACACCACAGCTAGCAGCTCCTCTGTAGTGGTGTAGTTATCTTGAGATTCATTGAGGTTCTTTGAGGTGTAGTAGATAGGCCGTAAATGTTGATCTCTCCTGTACCCTAGGACAACTCCAATGGCGAAGTCACTCGCATTGCACATCAACTCAAATGGTAAGATCCAATAAGGAGTAACCATGATAGGAGCATGAGTAAGCTTCTCATTCAAGGTCGTGAATGTTGTTGTGCATGCGTCAGAGAGATGGAAGGGGACATCCTTCTCAAGTAGCTCCGTCAGGGGCAAGGCGATCATCGAGAAGTCCTAGATGAACTGCCTATAGAACCCTGCATGGCCCAAGAAACTGTGAGTCCCCTTTACAGATGTGGGAGGAGGCAACTTGATGATTGTCTCGATCTTGACTCTGTCCACCTCTATCCCCATCTTGGAGATCTTATGCCCCAGAACTATGCCTTCACAAACCATGAAGTGGCACTTCTACTAACTCAATGCCAGGTTCGTCTCCTCACAACTTTTCAGAACGAGTTCTAAGTTATGGAGACAGTGAGAGAATGAGTCTCCATAAACTGAGAAATCGTCCATAAACACCTACATGATTTCTCTTACCAGACGGTCGAAGATGGCAATCATACACCTTTGGAATGTGGCGCGGGTGTTGCAAAACCCGAATGGGATCCTCCGGTAAGCAAATGTGCCGAAAGAGCAGGTGAAGGTGGTCTTCCCCTGGTCTTCCGGTGCTATGGGAATCTAAAAATACCTGGACATCCGATCCAGGAAACACTAGAACTCGTGCCCCGCCAACCTCTTGAGCATCTGATCAATGAATGGCAGAGGAAAGTGATCCTTCCAGGTGCCGTCGTTGAGGCGACGATTGTCGATGTAGATGCGATACCCGGTCACCGTGCGTATAGAGATGAGCTCATTTTTCTCATTTGGGACCACGGTCATTGATAACGATGTAATTGCACGTATTTGCACCCCTAGTTCTTATCCGTTTGAGGGGCATAGTCGTGTATTTTTGGCCTATTTTACGCCGGGTTGTGCTACTTTGTCATATTTCAGGTCCCAGGCGTCAAAGGAAAGGCTAAGCACGAGTTTCGGGGCATTCGGAAGTCATTCGGTGGAGCTGGAGCCAAAACACGGGCACACCTAAAACAGAACACGGCCGTGTTCCTAGGTCGTGCTTTTACTGCCGAGAGCTGATTTGAGTTTGGCAAACACGAGCTGAAAATACGGGCAGGGCTGAGAAATTACACGACCGTGTCCACCCAAAAGCACGGCCGTGTTTCTCCCAACAGGCTGGCCGTGTAATTAACCCTAGCCAAAGCACGGGCGGGCTGGAGCAAAGCACGGCCGTGCCCTCGACCGTGCTTTGCCCAGTGATGCCCTTTTAAGAAGATTTCAGCCAAAACAAAAGGGGATTCAAGTTTTAGAGAGACAGAGTGATTCCTAGAGAGAGAAAGCGACGAACAAGAGTTCCCAAGTGCCCTATCTTGATCTTCATCACCATTGGAGCTTGGCTTGAGCTTGGAGGAGTGCCGATCAACGTCCAGGAGCAGAAATCTATCCTTCATAGTATGATTTCCGCGTCTGAATCTGCTTTTGCTTCTTTCTCCATGGAGTAGTTCTCCCATTCATCTGGGTATGAGAAACCCTAGATTTGTATGTTAGGTCTGATTGTATGAACCCAAGTACAGATTCTATGATTTGATTATGTTCAATTGAGGTTTGAATGATTGAATGACTTGAATCCTGATCAAATTCCTGTTATTTCTGCTTTAACCTAGAATGAGAATATCTGCCTAGGTTGATAGAGCATCCTTGATTGAAGGTAGGGAGTTGGTGACTTTAGTCGAGGAGCCAACTCACTATTCTGTACCGAATTCACTTCGGTAGTGGAGGTTTTGTTCGTTAGGGCCTCAATCTGTTTACTCCGGTGGAGGTTAGTCGCCCGCTAGAGACTCAGATTGAGAGGGTCTGGAGACCTTTAGTCTAGACCAATGCAGTCAAAAGTGCGATTCTACCTAGAAGCGGAAAAGAGGTAAAATCGTAAAGCGTATAATCGAAGCGTAAAAGCGTAAGTTTTTTACGCATACTGAAAAATAACTAAAAATCTATTAAGAAGAACACATACTATGTAAAATAAGAATGCACATAATTTAGATAAGTTAATAAATACATGCAATTCATGTGTAAAGCAGAGCAACTTATAGCATCTTAATAATAAGTTCATAAACATAAAATTTAACAAAAAGTCACTTTTTCCTCTATGCTAATGAATTCGGGAAGAGCCTAGGTGGTGAATTAGATTACTCTATTGAAATTGAGAATGCATCCAAGTACTTGTATGTATCTTTTCATCTCAAATGCATCATATTGTTGGTGATTTACTTTTAAATATTACTTTTTATAATTAATTTCATGAAAAGAATACCCATTTAGTGAACTAAAAGCGTAAAAACGTAAAGCGTTTTGGTGAACTAGAAGCGTAAAAGCATAAGCTTTTAAGCTTTAAAGTGCAATTTAGTCCGATTTTATACACTTAAGTTTTTATATGGAAACGAAAGCGTTTTGCTGACCTAAAAGCGTAAAATCGTAAGTTTTTAAGTTTTAAAACGCGATTTTGACTGCATTGGTCGAGACTTCAGACTGCTTAAGAACCTTCCGCAGTATAACTATCATAGAAATTGAACTTGGTAATTGCAATCCGGCTTAACTGCAGTCTAGGGGGAACCATATCCGGGTGACCTCTCTTAACCTGAAAACAACCGTTTAGTTGCTTTGCTCGTTTGTTAGTTAAGTCCTGCACTAAAGTTTCATTGCTAGATAACAAGAATTCACCGAGTAGTCATCAAATCTAGGACCCGGGTTGACATTAAAACACAAACCCGCTATACTACACTTTAGGAAGTGGTTACACTTGGCCAATTCCTAGAGTGACAGTAGAAGTGAGTCAAGTTTTTGGCGCCGTTGCCGGGGACAGCTAGGTTGTTGAAGAAAAGTGATTTCTGTTAATTTAGCTTTTATTTTCGCACTGTTTGCTTTGTCCCACTTGTGCCTTCACGGGTTTGCTTGCTTGAGTGTGTGCAGGTAGTGCATGACCCGTAGCCAGTCGGGAGGTTTACTGCCGTTGAATCCAGAGATTGACCGCACCTGTCGCCAACTCAGAAGACAACAGCAAGATAGACTGGCTACGGAAGAGCGCATAGACGGCCACCTGAGTAGCGATTCTGAGGAAGAGTACGGGATGGACGGAGAATACAATCCACACCAGGGGAATCCTCAGCAGGCTCCCCCGGTGAATCAGGTCCTGGGGAACAACCCCATACCCCAGGATCATGGGGTTCATCATCATCCACCGCCGCCGGGTCCCACATTGGAGTACTACTACACTCCACGGATTGCTGACATCCACCCGGTCATCCTCTACCCGCCTATTCCAGCAAACAACTTCGAGATCAAGCCATGCTGGATTCAGCTCATTACATCCTCTATCCAGTTCCATGGCTTGAAGGATGAGGAGGCCAGGGTACATCTTTCTCGTTTTCTGCAGCTGACGAACGGGTTCAAGCTGAATGGTGTCCCTGATGATGCAATCCGCCTTCACCTCTTCCCCCATTCTCTGGCGGGGAATTCTAAGAGGTGGTTGGAGACCCAGCCCCCATTGTCCATCACCTCTTGGGACGATCTGGCTGACAAATTCGTGCACAGGTACTATCCGGCATCGAAGACTACAGAGATCCAGCAGGAAATCACTCACTTCCGCCAAGAGCCAGATGAGTCACTACGTGATGCTTGGGAGCGGTACATGGGATATTTCTGGCAGTGTCCCCATCATGGTTTCAGTGATGCATTCACAGTGGGGAACTTCTACAGTGCTCTCTCTCCGGACAGCCAGAGGGTGATTGAGTCTCTATGCCCAGGAGGGGATATTCTTACTAAGACTCCACCCGAGCTGAACCAGATGATAAATACCTTGGCTGCCAGAGATCATTCTTGGGGGCAGAGCAGCAGAGGCAGACATTCCCGGGACCGTGGTGTGCACGCCATGGAGACCAGATTCGGGCTCGAGCAACAGGTAGCTGAGTTGGTGCAGACATTGAAGCAGCCCAACAGTCTTATTCCGGGCAGAGGTTTGGCTGCACCTCCAGTAGCTCAATGTCAGTGGTGTGAGAGCTCAAATTTCTTAGTGGAAGACTTCCAGGCTATGAGGGAGTCTACTACTCCCCAATAGCAGTTGGACTTCATCGCCAATGCTCGGCGCCTCGACCCGTACAGCAACACATATAATGAAGGGTGGCGCCAGCATCCCAATTTCGCCTGGAGCAGCAACACCACTAAACCATCTTCACCTGGGTTCAAGCTAGGAGAAATTGGGATGATGACGCCATCCCTCATTATAGGTACCACTGTGGAGGACTCCCGTATAGCCTGACAATCCTCCACTAAATGGTTCGAACTCTGACACCACTGCACTGTGCTACAGGAGGTGCGACCATGCCTCTGCCTGATATGAGGCTGTTAAGCTTTGAACCAGCTCTGCCACCTCTCGCTCAAGCCCTGATCTAGCCCCATGGCATGCACACCTCTGTCTCGAGAGCTCCTACCTCTGGTGATATGACCCCAAGAATGATCTCTGCAGCCAAAGTACTGATCATCTGATTCAGCTCGGGTGGAGTCTTAGTGAGAATGTCTCCACCAGGACATAAAGACTCAATCAATCTCTGACTCTCTAGAGACAGAGCACTATAGAAGTTCCCCACAGTGAATGCATCACTAAAGTCGTGATGGGGACACTTTCATCACAGTCTCCGAGTACCGCTCCAAAGCATCTCGCAGTGACTCATCATCTTCTTGACGAAAATGAGTGATCTCCCGGTGAATCTCTGAGGTCTTTGAGGCTGGATATTATCTTTTCATGAACTTTTTGGCCAGATCGTTCCAAGAAGTGATGGACAAAGGCGGCTGAGTCTCTAGCCATCTCTTCGCATGCCCCGCCAGAGAGTGGGGGAAGAGGTGAAGATGGTTCCCGTCATCTGGGATGACGTTAAGCTTGAACCCATTAGTCAGCTGCAAGAATCGAGAAAGGTGCACCCTCGCCTCTTCATCCTTGAGCCATGGAACTGGATGGAAGATGTAATCAACTAGATCCAGCATGGCTTGATCTCGAAGTTGTTGGCAGGGATGAGTGGGTACTGGATGACGGGGCGGATGTCACCGGTCCGTGGAATGTAGAAGTACTCCATAGTGGGTCCCTGGGGAGGCAACTGATAGTTGGCAGCGCCTGCCTGTGGAATACCCATTAGGTGGGACTTGATTCATTGGAGGGACCTGGAGATGAATCTCCAGTGGTTGTCCCTGATTCATGTTTTTCATCTGGTTGTTCTCATCTCCCATGTCGTCCTCCTGCTCGGAGTCGTTGCTAATCCAACCGTCAACCTACTCTTCTGTCGTAGCAAGTCTCGCTCGCTGCACTCTCCTAAGTTGGCGACAAGTGCGCTCTAGCTCCGGATCTAATGGTAGTAATTCTCCCAACTGCTATGGGTCATGTACTACCTGCACACAACTAATCAAGCAAACCCGTGAAGGCAAAAGTGGGACAAAGCAAAACAATCAATGCAGAAAAGAAATGCTAAAGTAACAGAAATCATGTTTCTTCAACAACCTAGTCGTCCCTGGCAACGGCGCCAAAAACATGACTCGCCTGTACCATCACACTAGAACGTGGCCAAGTATAACCACCTAGTAATGCGTAGTATAGCGGGTTTAGCTTTAATTATCAACCCGGGTCCTAGATGTGATGACTACTCCGTGAAGTTCTTGTTATTTAGCGGTTCAACTGTAGTGAAGTAATGACTAAACTAAACAAACACAAAGCAGTAAAGGTTGTGGTTCAAGTTTGAGAGAGGTCGCCCAGATATGGACCCCCCTAGATTGCAGTTAAGCCAAGTTGTAATTCTCCAAATCCAGATTCAATGACAGTTATACTGCGGAAGGTTCTTAATTAATCCGAAGTTTCGACTAAAGGTCTCTAGACCCTCTCAATCTGAATACCCGGCGGGCGACTAAGCCTTGAGTGTCAATAAATGTTGCTCCGCCACCCTAACTTGTCCACTAATATCACTAAAAGCTTCTTTATCTAGTTTTTTCGAAGCTTTCCTTACTGACTTCAACTTGCATTGTATTACATACCATGGAAAACCAACTACTTCAATATTCCAAGCCTGCTCCACCACATGTAAGAATTCCGGATGAGACACCGAAAACTCAATATATTTAAACGCTTTAGGAATGAACTTGATGCTAGAAATAGTAGACACCAAGATACCACAATGATAAGTAAACGGAGCTAACACTGCCTCCTTTGAGAAATCTTTGAAAGCCTCAATCCAATCCACATTGACCACTTCCCTATCTAATCTTCGAGCTAACGAATTCCTCTGTTGATTATTCGCCCAAGTAAACTATGGGCTAGTATTTCTATAATCAAGCAATTCCATATCATGTAGCCATCTCTCAAAATCCATCATACTTGACGTTTACACTATCAAATTCAAAGTTTCCAAGTAATGAATAACAACATTAAAGTCTCCTCCCACAATCCATTGCCTAAATTGCACCCTAAACTTACTCATCTCTCTATATGCATCACGTCTTTCAACTTCATCATTTGATCCATATACAGTTGTGATAAAGAAAGGTACCTTGTCATGACCCTGAGCCAAAGCATGAATGTAGTTCTTCCCCATCTTCAGCACATGAAGAGTAATATCCGAATACCAGAAAAGCCATATCCGTCCCAGATCAGAATAAGATATTCATCATGGGGAAGAGGGATTTTGTGCCCTTTCTTCTTACCACCCTTAACAGGGGGCTGCATGCAGTCTACCTCCTCCCTGTCTTCTAGCTCACTCGGCATATGAAATGTTGTATTAGACACTTGCGAAAAACTAGTAGGACTGCCTGGAGGGGACCAAATTCTTGGCTTCAACCCATTAATCAGCTGCTGAACATCCGATGGTAATCCTGACGAAACAACTTCTGCAGCAATAGTCTAGAAAGTTTGCTCCAGATTCATACCTACCACAAAAGGACTCTTAGGGGATTCATATGTCACCACATTGGTTCCAATTATTACTAATGAAGGAGTGTAAGAGCATCTTGCATTCTGCTGAGAAATGCCCTCAGCCTGGTCTATTAACACTGCTTTGTCCTTATCGGCCTGGACTTCCACCTTAGCAACCACTAGCTTCATGTCATTTACTTCCTTGCGCTTCCAGACTCATTTCAAAGGTTTGCCACCACAGCCACAAGGACCAAACAATATATACTTGAAACAAACATCCGGTAAGTGACATGATTCCACTTCTACCCGAATTGGAGACCCCTCATCAGGATATAACATCACATGACATGGGAAAACTCCGTCAGAGCGTAGCTCCACCAGAACCTAGGCAAACCGCATTCTAGCTCCTCTTCTAGTAGTGTGATCCACCCCAAGTGGCACCCCAATCCAGCTCACAATTAGGCTTAAACCCTGGAAATCAATGTATTCTAGCGGGATATTCGTCAGCCGAAGCCAAATCGGAAGAGCTCCATGACCTATATCCTCCGCACTAATCCCTGGAGTCCATGGACGTAAGTACATGAGGTTTAATTTTCATAATAGAACCATGGTCCACTCTTCAATATCTAGTCATAAGTGGATTGAGACAACAATTGGATTAGGATCAATTGATCCAAGAGAAGCGAAACCCTAATCGGTCCATCGCGCCCCCAGATGCGATTAGCCCATCGACGAATAACCAGCAACGACGGAGAAGATTGAAGAAACTAACCAATAAGCAGAGCTTCCACATTGTCGTACCATCCTCTTGAACCTCCTTCGGCATCCGCAGCCCACCATTCACGACTTCATGTTTTACATATCATAGTCGATTTTCTTCGGAGATCCCAAACAATTGTGCCCACGGCTTTACTAGCTTGCCTTCGGTCACTACATGTGCACCACATCCAGTACTCATCGCAAAGACGCTAACAAAGAGGAAGAAATAGAACAACGCCACAGGTGCTAGTGCGATCCGCTAGGACCGTTGCCCGAAACCTAGTGAACAATTTGCCTACAGATGATTTTCTCTCTCAAGGATTTTTCTCTCACATGTGTTCTTTCTATACATTTTTTTAATTCGAGTTAAAATGAAGGAGATATACCATAATACCACTATCATATCATGATGATATGATAGTGATACTACTACAACCAATGAGTTCATTTTTTCCATTGCTCAAAATATAGCAAAATGGATATTATTTTGTATATCATAATTGATGTGTTCTTTTATGAAAAAAAAATAATTTAATTTCAAGTTAGAATGATTGAAATAAGATCCAATTAAGAAAAATAGTGGACTAGAACTAGTGTCTTCTTTATCATCTTGATCCGTGTCAGTAAAAAAAAAGACGGGGTACGGAATTACTAGTTTGCTTTCCGATATGTTTTTGGAAAATTAATTTGGATCATTGACAGGATACTTTCTCATACAGCAGTGACATGCAAGTTTGTAATAGATTTATATTTTGTACACTATCATTTTTCATACTTTATGGCCAACTAATCATTTCTCATACTTTATAGCCAATTAATCAAAGCAGTGACAGGATCATGTTTAGATTCTTGCAATTGCATTTAGCCTATAAACGAGACTTGGGATTTCCTTAGATTTCTACCCATTATTATTGTGCAAGATATATGCTACCTCGTGGTCGTGGACTAAACTTCAGCGGTGTAGCGGAATTGCTTTTCTATAAGCCAAATAAATCTTATTGAGTTGTTTCATTAGACTGAGGTTTTTATAACTCTAGGATGATTCCTACATCAAACATAGATATGGATATTGTTGCAGAGACATAGATGATAGCCCATAATGACATATCTATATTCAAGTGACATTAGATTTGTGAGCCTGTTCTAGACCTTACTTATCATCTTTATGTATGACGTTTTTCAAAATTTACCTGACGTTTTTACTTTAAATTGATGTAGCAAATAGGTAGAGGAGACGCGATTAAACGAAATTGGTGTCAAGGGGAGCGACTTTATTAGAGGAAGAGTCAGTATCAGGAGCAAAATGGGAGGTAAGTTTTGGCAGCTGCCAAAGTCAATAAGCGGAGGAATATAATCGACAAATATGAAAACAATATTAAAAATAAATAGAAGCGTGTTTTCCCTTCTCTCTTCCCCGTAAATTCTAGTTTCACTTATCTCTTCCGCTCGGTATCAGGTATGGTGCTTTCTTTTCTACCACCCCTCTCTTTTTGTATCTTGAGCGAGTTCTCGGTCTATGTTCATTTATTCTCTCTTCCCGTAGATAGAGTATGCATTCGCGTATCTCTCTGCAGTCGCCACTTTCGAGCTTTTCACTATGTCGCAGTTGTTCCTTCTGCGAGATCTGTATTGGAGCTTTGTTCTTCCTCTCGACACTTTGTTCTTTGCTCAAACGCATATCTTGTACATAATAATAAATATGATTTTTTGTTATAAAATTTGAAATTTGAGTTAAAATAAAATAGATATAATCCATTGAAAAGCCTAAAAGTAATTTGAAGAAAAGAGAAACAATTAGAAAGAATGGGCTGTGATTTTGTGTATTTTTCACTGATTTCGAAATAGCTCTCTACTAACATTAGCCATCGGATTTGTCTACAACTTTTTCTTCACTTACCCCTCAATCTAAAGACCCTCATTCATTTTGGATGGATCCAAAATGTGCATCATTGACCATCCAAGTCCAACTCCAGAAATTGGGAAAAGGCTGATTTTTCTTTCTCCTCTTTTTTGATTAACTATGATGAGTGTGAACTGTGAACTAACAACATCCTAAGTACGATGTTGCTGTTTCTGTGGTCAAATATGCCATTCAATAACATCAAATAAAATAGCATATAGCAATATTTACTCGATGTGTGCTAATGTGTCTCCTTATCCTTATACATGACATTATTATGAGTAAACTATATATAATATTCAATCATACAACAATAAAGTTGCCTTATTTTGTGTGTATATTCTCTGCCATAACATAGCGTGTCATTTAAAATATTTTTAGAAATTCCATTATTGGCAGACCAACGTGCTAATTTAGTAATTAACCATTACCTTTGGGACTTTACTTCCATCATGTGTTACATGTTTTAATCAGACAATAGTTATTGTATTGATTATTGAACAAGAATCTTCGAATGGAGATGGTAAGAAGAGCAGCTGCCGTTTGATTCCCAGCGGAAGTTGGTGGTCAGTTAAAGGCATATACGGCATCACGGGGATGAGTTAGCTTGGTTATTTAATTTTTAGTAATCACGGTTGCTACCTTAATCTACACCATTCATTATTTCTTTTTCACTCTAATTTTAAATTAACGATGAAGATTATATTAGGGTAATTTTGGAATTGAAAAATATACCACACCTGATTACTCTATAAATTATTTCCAAACCCTACCCTATTGCAACCCGCCGCCAACCACCAAGCTCCTTCCCCGTAACCTCCCGCGACCCTCATCCCTCCCGAGAACCTCCTCCACCGCCGGCCGGCCTCCCCTCCACCGCCCTCCTCCCTTCCCCTCCTCTCTTGTAAAGCAGCGGTGTCCGGCGACGACGACGAGGGAAAGAAAGGGAAGGTGATAGTAATAGACATGGTGATGTCGGAAGTTGGGGGTGAAGAAGATTTGTCCCGCCTTCACATCATCACAAGATTCCTAGTCGGCGGCTGAGTCAGAATCGCCACCATCAGCAGAAGGAGGTTTTCTATCCTCTCCTTGCCACATTCGATTCTCCCAATCGGTCATCTTTCCCAGGTCTGATCCCTCTTCCACCGGTGCCTCTCTATTATTGGTCAATTGTTTCCTCTGTGTAACAGTGCTAAATGGCAAGGAACGGAATGAGATGGAGTTCTGTTGGACTATATTTGCTTTTTAATGGCAATTGGAAGGAGGAAGGAGGAATTCCATTGGAATGATATGTTTTTTTTCCTTATATTGGTAGTGATTTTTTTCTATAGTCCTTGTATTGGTAGTTTTTGTAAATTGAGTGGTATAGATTGTTTATATTGGTAGTTTTCGTGTAATGGTATAGATTTATTTCTGCAATGGTATTGATTGTTTATATTGGTAGTTTTCTTGTAATGATATAGATGTATTTCTACAATATGGTATTGATTGTTTATATTGGTAGTTTTCGTGCAATGGTATAGATTTATTTCTGCAATGGTAGTTTTCGTGTATTGGTATAGATTTATTTCTGCAATGGTATTGATGTTTTTCAAAGTGGTAGTGTTTGTCTAATAGATTGGTACTGATTTTGTTTTTTTTTTGTTTTTTTTTTTTTGCAGGAAGATTGAGAAAAATATGGAAAGGAAATCTGACTGGAGATCACGGAAGTGAGAGAAAGAGAGAATTTTAATTAATAGATTTTTGTAACTATCTAAAATGTAATTTATTCAAAAACTAATTAATGTAATTTATTCAAAAACTAGTTAATATAATTTATTTTTCTATACCCAATTTACCCTTAGTAATCACCGTAACCTGTCCCGGCATCACGGCGCTTTGCAAATTTGACCCACTTCGAGTTGGCGGATGGATGTTAATTTATTCAAATCATTGTGACCCGGTGTGGGTAATTCTAATTCAACAATCTACACATAATATAATACACCGAAGGGAAAAGCGGGAGCCCCATTTCAAATTTCCTGCAACGAAGTGAAAATAGGAAGGACATTTTGGTCTTCACAATTACTTTTTTTTATTCATTAAAAAGACATGTAGTGGGATTCGAACCATGACCATTTTAAGGAAAAGTAAGGATCATAACCAATCACACTAAGTACATTTGTTGTATCTTTTTAAATTAGAAACATATAATAGCAGGGAGGAAAAAACCCTTCCCCCATTTCAAATTCTCTGCTCCAATAGCGTTTGTAGGAATGATAGAATAGGGAGTGTCAATTTTTTCCTCTTTCCTCTGTGGAACGGGCCAACTTACCGTACACATGCGGATTTTAACGGGTTCAGGAGTGTCAATTTTTTTCATTAAGCCCTTTTATTTCTTCGTGGTGATAAAATATATATGAAAAGGCAAAAACAATACTTCTTTTTATTGCTAAAAATAAAAAAAAAATTAACAATAAACTAATGCATGGTATCTAATGGGCTAATCGCTTACCATAAAATAAAAGAGTTGAATTGGCCTGACCTACACGGGATTTAGCCATCAAGTAAAACAAATGAACACATTGGTTTGACATTCTAAAACAAGCTATTTTCTCTGGCATAATATATATTATGCTATTATTTTATATCTTAGTGGCTAAAATATAATGTATTTTAAAGTTATTCAATGGTTCAACCTCGACCAACCCAATTAGTCCCATCTTAATCATTTCAAATATATATTATATAATTATTTGATATCATAATGATCAAATTATAGTGTATTTTATAGGGAATCGTTTGGTATTTGTTAGTAAAAAACTAAACAGAAAGATCTATTTGGTTATTTTAAACATTAAAACGATCCTAACATATTCATTTCCTTTTGAATTTCTATGGTTTTATTCCCGAATAAGTGATGTGCAAATGGCAAATTGCAGTCATCTCTTTTCTTTCACTATTTTTTATTTTCAAATAGAAAGTTTAATAGTAAAGAATAATTAGAATTTGGCATGGGTCGGTCAAACAGGCTGCATTTCAAGTTTTGGACCGTTTTGATCAAGTCTAATTTATAATCACAAGGTTTCCTGATACCCGATAAAAATCTCAATCCAAACCAGTTTGGCAGGTGAGTCCGTGTTTACCACCATTTTCTAGGGATACGACAACGACGGTTCCTATCCCAAATCGTGTTGTTCATTCTTGATTTCCTTAGATTTTATCATGGTCTGAAAAAAACCAGAAAGCTCAATGACGACAAGATGAAAGTTTTATAAACCAAATTAATCGGCCAACGGGCCGAGTAAAAAGCTAGCAACGATTGTGAGATGCTCATTTCCCGAAAACCGAGGGGATAGGCGATTTTTTATTCGATTTTTTGGAATTCGGTTTCTATAAAACTTACTCCACCTCATCATATTACCAGAAACAATATTGTTTCACAAGTTAACAGGTACTTGATTTTGGTTCATAAGGCCGATTTTTGATTTGTTGCATCATTAATATCTCTTTCGTGCTAAAATTCACTATTTTTATCACGTGTTTCCCAAAAAAACTATACAACAATAAGCTATACATCCCATTACATTATCAAATTTCATACCTCACCTTCCTCCGGCCAACTGGCCGGGGCCACGCTAGTCATATCTAAAAACAAATTGAGAGTGAATTATTTCTAAGGTTTCAATCAGTGTCATTAGAATTGAGCTGGTCGTTCAAACCGATAAAATTGAGACACAGCTATTAATTTGGCTAGGAACAGGAAAAAAATCATATGCTTTGAACCAACGGGTTGATTAGCAATCCCGATGGTTTATTGTTCGAACTGCTAAAAATGGTCATTCATTTCTACACTCATTTTTTTAAAATAAAAATTCATCCTCTGGTGCGTATCGGGTTCAGTGCAGGAGAATTGGAAAAGTTGTTTAATATTTGAAAAAAAAAACACATGCATGCACATTGAGGTCGTCGTTGGGGAATCAGAATAAAGAAATTAATTTGTTTATTTTTCAGCAAGGTTGTTCTCCTCCCGTGGATTCAAAGTTACTATAGTGCTTATAAGTTTCTCAATTTTAGAAATTTGACACAGTATTATTTAAAAGTCAGAGCATTATTTGATAATAGGATTTTGTGTAATTAGGAAAATAATCCAAATGAATATCCAAACCATTACTCTACATTTAGCCCAGAAATTCTAGTCCCAATGATTTTTATTTAAGAAAAACAATAAAATCTAAAAGTAAAAAAATATAAAAGACTAAAAGTACAAAGTTCCATTGAGTTTCTTTATATCTATATTGGAATTGAGTTTTTTTTTATACATGGAAATATAGATTGAGCGGCATGGCCTAACCTATACTGGCAAATATCAAAGCCACTAATTCTGCCGGAGACAACAAGCCTTTAGGACTACTGGCATGATTCTTATTAAGCTCGTAAAGACCATTGTGAAGCTCAGTTGAACTAGTCATTTGCATTTTCGACATGTCTTGTAAGAAGAAAAACGAGAAAAGAAGGTAAGACAAACCATATACCTCTTGGTCAATGTACTCGCATAAATTTGAAGGTATTTTTTGGCACAAGGAGAACATCATCCAATAATAAATTCTTTCTCACATAACCAATGTGAGTTGCCTTAACATTATGACATGTAGGCAATGTTATAAGCACATAACCAATGGCTGGTTAGATATGTGGATTTTGTATCAAGAATCCATTCTTCTTAAGGATGGTTTACTGTATGTGGTATACTTGCATGCATCATTATAATTATTAACGATGAAAGCAAAGGTTGGGTATGAAGCACAAGCATTATTGTTGCTTCCATTTCCATTATTCAACAAGATCATTAAAGCCTCATATTGTTATTTCTGCAGGGTAACACCTTCATTGCCTGGAAAGTACTATGACTAGTAGCACTACAAGTAAAAAGGAACAACATTTAGTTTAGTGACCATCTTCATGCCTTTGAGATGGATTTGAGTGTGCTTGCTGAACAAGAAAAAATCATGTTCGTTTCTTCTGTTAAGATAAACTTTTATTCTAGAACCAGAATCCAAGTTGTGGATTTAACAAATACCATGATCATCTACTACAGTTAAGTTTAAATTTAGATAATCGGGGCATGGGGTTTATCTATTAGAGGTTAGGGTATCATACCCCAAATTAAGTTAAAGTCATGGTCTAGATAGAGATATCTTACTAGAAGTACATGAAGTATACTATACTCCACTCCACGAGTACACTAGTCTGACCCATATATATGGTAATGACTTGTATACTCCAGGAGTGTGGTATACTCCCGGTGATCTGATCGTTAAATGTACTTCGATTAGCTTCGGCCAATATCAATGGTCAATTATTATTTTTAATTAAATTAAACTTTGGGTTTGAGTTTAGATAATCGAGATCTCTAGTTTATTCATTAGAGATTAGGGTATAGTATCATACCCAAACTCAGTTAATATTATAGTCCAGATAGAGATATCTCACTAGAACTACATGGAACAATGACATTTCAACTTCAGTCCTTGATATGGATAGAAGAGGAACGACACTGTTCCACTTAAACACTCCTTAGTCAACTTTGAAGTCTTCTTTTCCTCTGCATTTTTTCACTCCAATAAGCTCCACAACTGTAACTACTTTTACATACAAAGGAGCTTTTTCACGGGAAGCTCTTATACTATCGATATATATATATATATAGCTGTGGGTTATTTACACAAGAAGAGAAATTTGTAGATAAAAGACGAAATAATGGACATTGTGATGCCTTGGGTTGATGTTGCGACCTATCTTTATTTTAAAAAAGCCCTCTCTTTTCCTCAACTGAACCCCGCGTTTCCTCTCTCTCTCTCTCTCTCTCGCTTTCTCATCTCCCTCTCTCGCCCAACCAAACATTCCACCACCGGCTTCCGCCTTCCCCCGCCGCCGCCAATCTCTCCTTCCCCCCAATTTCAGTTCAATTCCACAACCAGTAGCTCTGGTAGGCAGAGCAAAAAGGCCGAGCGAGCTCATTAAATGGGCAACTGTAACGCCTGCGTGCGACCGGAATTGCCGCCGCTGGATTCCAAAGGCCATGGTACCAAGAAGAAGCCCAATAGCAAGGACAGGAAGCCCAACCCGTTTTCTGAAGACCCGATTCGTTCCGCGGCCCCGATCCGGGTCTTGAACGACGTCGTCGCAGTCAGCCACCGTCCCCGGATCGGAGACAACTACATCCTGGGCAGGGAACTGGGCCGGGGCGAGTTCGGGATCACGTATCTGTCTACGGACAAGGAGACGAAAGAAGCGCTTGCCTGCAAGTCGATTTCGAAGCGGAAGCTCCGGACGGCGGTGGACATAGAGGATGTGAGACGGGAAGTGGCCATCATGGCGAGCTTGCCCGACCACCCCAACATCGTCAAGCTGAGGGCTACTTACGAGGACTACGAGAACGTTCATTTGGTGATGGAGCTGTGCGAAGGGGGCGAGCTGTTCGACCGGATTGTTGCGAGAGGGCATTACAGCGAGCGAGCGGCGGCGAGCGTTACCCGGACGGTCGCCGAGGTTGTCAGGATGTGCCATGTGAATGGGGTCATGCACAGGGATTTGAAGCCCGAGAATTTCTTGTTCGCTAATAAGAAGGAGAATTCGCCGCTCAAAGCCATCGATTTTGGGTTGTCCGTGTTCTTCAAGCCTGGTAAGTGGGTGGGGATTTCAATTTCTGGGTTTTTTGCAATTTGCTTGCTTTCCCCTTCTCGATTAACAAGTTGAATTCTTGGGTATGTCAGAGGTTGTTTCCTCTTGTCCTGCTTTCTGACCATTTCAATTTCATTCCATTTCTGGTGTGGGTTTTGCGATGTAATCTTTGGAGAGTACATCTTGTTGTGGTTATTGCAGGGGAGATATTCACTGAGATCGTTGGGAGTCCATACTACATGGCACCAGAGGTGTTGAAGAGAAACTATGGGCCCGAGGTTGATGTGTGGAGTGCTGGAGTGATACTTTACATTCTGTTATGTGGGGTTCCTCCATTTTGGGCAGGTACCTTTTTTGTTCTACAGCATTGGAAAAAGTTCTTGCACAAGTACCAGCAGAATAAGAGCTGGAAAGGGGAAAACAATTACTAAAAAGTGCTGTGGAACAATTTGATGGAGATTTTAAGAATTTGTTGTGCCCTTTTTGGTTGGCAGAGAGTGAGCAGGGTGTTGCCCTTGCAATTTTGAGGGGGAATCTTGATTTCAAGAGGGAACCATGGCCACAGATTTCAGAAAGTGCCAGGAGCCTTGTTAGGCAGATGTTGGATCCAGATCCCTCCAACCGCTTGACTGCTCAGCAAGTGCTAGGTATGTCCTCTCTCAATTACAGCAACAAGGATTCATTTCGTGTGTTAAATAGCAGGTAGTGTGCATTAGTCTTAAGAGTTTTGAAGAAACTTAGGTTTGAGTATGTATTTGCAATGATGGACAGCACTTGTTTGGATTCTGAATTCTTGAGGGATTTTCTTGATTAGTCACGGAGAGGAGGATGTTTCTATTTGACTTCTGTTCAAATTCATTGGGAGTTCTGTTAAGGTTAAAGAGCTGAATTTGGTGATATTTACTTCTATAGCAAAACAGACTCGTTACGTGGGGTATTCTTTATCATGCTTAAACAGATGGACAAGGAAAACTATTTACCTATTATGTTAAGCTTATAAAGAAGAATGCTTTCTCTGATTAGTAGTGAAGAAGACAAATCATTAGTGTGGGGGTGATTTGTTCTATGCATCAGCAAATTGTGAAAAAAGTTAACTTGTTCTAACCGCATTTTTTTATATTTCTGTTGGTCTTAGTGCTCCAACTTTTGATCTTTTGATTTGGTGGGTATAGATCATCCGTGGATTCAGAATGCGAAGAAAGCTCCAAATGTCCCATTGGGGGATATTGTGAGGACGAGGCTCAAGCAGTTCTCCATGATGAACAGATTCAAGAAGAAAGCACTCCGGGTCATTGCTGAACACTTATCACTCGAAGAGGTGGAAGTCATAAGAGATATGTTCACTCTGATGGACACTGACGGTGATGGCAAAGTATCGTACGAGGAGCTGAGAGCTGGGCTTTGGAATGTCGGCTCACAGTTGGCCGAGCCAGAGATCAAGATGCTTATGGAAGTGGTAAAACAGAACACCCTTTTCTTATCATTTTGTCGGGTTCGAATGAAAAATCTATCTTTAGTGTAGTTTTACTTAGCCTCCGTAATATTCAATTTCATGTATAGGCCGATGTCGATGGAAACGGCACGCTGGACTACGGCGAGTTCGTAGCAGTCACAATCCACCTGCAGAAGATGGAGAACAATGAGCATGTCCGTAGGGCGTTTGTGTACTTCGATAAGGATGGCAGTGGCTATATTGATCTGGATGAGCTACGAGAGGCATTAGTCGACGGAAATGGCGAAACTGATGAAGCTGCCCTAAATGACATCATGCGAGAAGTGGACACAGACAAGGACGGGTGCATTAGCTACGACGAATTCGTGACGATGATGAAAGCTGGAACCGACTGGAGAAAGGCTTCGAGACAGTACTCGAGAGAGAGGTTCAAGAGTTTGAGTCTCAACCTGATGAAAAATGGATCCCTCCATCTCCATGACGCACTCACTGGTCAGACGATTCCCGTGTAAGGGAGAGCTATCTTGGGTTGCTTGTAGATCGCTCGCTGAATGTTGTCCTGTCCTTTTTGGCATTCGTTGCCATTGTATATAAACCAAGAGTACTGCTTTGGACGAGAATGGACGAGCCAGGAGAAGGCACATTATGGTGGTGTTGGTGAATGTTGTTTCGGGTTGGAGTTTACAGAGAGATGATGACAAGAGCTTCTGGCTGGCTGCTGCGCGGCTGAATGGCGGGTTGTACTGATGCTTCCTCTTCAGCTCCTTTGTATATATTTGTTGTGTTGTTGGGGGTTGAGAGAGTATTCTTCTGTTTTCTTAGTTTGGTTTTTGGAATATTTCCATTTTCTTTTTACAGTTGATACGGCCGTCAATGGCTGCCAGCTCCAGATTGGGTGATGAAATGTGAATAAAAAACAAAGCATGCACAGAACAGAATGGCCAAAGCCAAGTATATATCTGAAAGTGTATTGGGAATCCTGTTTGTTCTCATTGATGATGTATGAATATATACAGGAGTGTTTGAAAACAAACTCTGCTACTCCTACGTACAGCAGCAACAACTTGCTAAAACTGAGGAACAGAAATATAAACAGAACAACTAAGTGGGAAAGAGCTGTTGGGTTGTTCCGAGAACAGCTCTTCCTTATCACGCCCCCGCAAGTGGAACCTCGGAGAGGTGAAACTTGGAGCAAAAATGCCGAAAGGGTAGACGAGAGAGAGGTTTGGTGAGAACATCGGCCAGTTGATCCGTGGCAGGGAGATATCGGACGTGAAGCTGTTGTTTGTTAACACGATCCTGAACAAAATAGAATTCGATTTCTAGATGCTTTGACCGTGTGTGAAAAACTGAATTGTGAGCGAGGTAAGTGGGCGCCCAAATTATCACACAAGAGAATCAGAGTTTCATTAGTGGGCTGCCCAAGCTCAGCTAGCAAGGCTTGTAACCAGATAACTTCGGATGCCAACGTTGCAAGGGTTCGATACTCACACTCAGTAGAGAATCTCGCTACCGCCTGTTGCTTGCGAGTTGACCATGAAACCAAGTTGGAACCATAGAAGACAGCATACCCAGAGATTGACTTCCGATCACGAGGATAGGAAGCGAACGAGGCGTCAGAATAGCCATGGAGTTGAGGGCGATCAGATCGCTGGAAAACCAAACCTTGATTCGGAGTTCCCTGTAAGTAGCGTAGAATTCGTTTCACCGCGGCCCAGTGCGCATCAGTTGGAGATTGTTGAAACTGGGACACATGATTTACAGCAAAGGAAAGGTCAGGCCGAGTGAAACTTAAATAGTGGAGGCCGCCAACAATGCTCCTGTAGAGTCCCGGATCAACAAAAGCAGGAGACATATCAGAGGCACTTTGCAAGAGCTGATCTGCAGTACAGGGTGTGGAGATGGCCTTGGCGGTTGACATGCCGGAACGATTCAGAAGCTCAAGAATATATCTGCGTTGGTAGAGAATCAAGCCATCTGCAGTGTGGTGTACTTCGAGACCAAGAAAATATGATAAGCGACCCAAGTCCCGCAAGGCAAACTTTGAACGGAGGAAGGCGATGAGCTGCTGAATAGTAGATGAGTCTGTACCGGTAATGACGAGATCGTCAACATAGACCAACATGTAAATGAGATTTGAACCCTGCTTGTAGATGAATAATGATGGATCCGTCTTTGAAGCCGAGAACCCAAATTCACGAAGAGCAGCGGATAAACAATTAAACCAAGCCCGCGGAGACTGTCGAAGACCATAGATCGATTTCTTTAGGCGGCATACATAATCAGGGAAGTCAGGGTCAACAAAGCATGTGGGCTGCTGCATATAAACATCCTCCTGCAGCGTGCCATTGAGAAAGGCATTGGAGATGTCAAGCTGATGGAGCGGCCAAGAATTAGAGACAGCGAGCCCAAAATTTAAGCGCAAGGTGGCTGGCTTCAGTACAGGACTGAATGTTTGGTTGAAATCATGCCCCGGTATCTGCTAGAAGCCGCGGGCAACAAGTCAGGCCTTGTACCGTTCAATTGACCCGTCGGGATTTGTCTTGATAGCAAACACCCATCTATTGGTGAGGATATTACAGCCTGGTGGAGCAGGAACAAGATCCCAAGTATGATTCCGAAGAAGAGCATCGAATTCAACGGTCATCGCCGAACGCCAGTGAGGGGACTTCATAGCCTGGGCGGCGGTGGATGGCAAAGTAGCAGTGGAGGTAGCGAGATAGTGGCGGGGCTTCAAATGTCCTGTCTGGGATCGAGTCACAATCCGGCGAGGAGGAGCAGTAGAGGACGAGAGATTGGCTGAGGGAAGAAGTCGAGGGGAGGTATTAAAGGGTGGTCGATCGGGGATGGTGGAAGGAGCAGGGAGAGGTTTGGTCGGAGCAAGGGTGGAGATGGAGGGGAAAATGCGGTGAGAGGTGGTAAGAGGATGACGGCGTTGGTACTGGAGAAGAGGGCGAGTGGGCTTGGGCCGTGCGAGTGAACGAGAAGCAGGGGATGAAGGGGACTGAGGGGGATGAATGGGCTGAACGGAAGTAGTGATCAATTGGGTGAAGGGAGGAGGGGAGTTGGGCTGAGGGCGGAGATTTGTGGGAGGAGAATTGGGCTGAGGGAGGGGATTTGTGGTAGGCTGGGTGGGAAAGGATGGGCTAGGAGGAGCAGATGGGTCGTGCTGGTTAAGGGGAGTTGGGTACAGTGGGATGGTGGTAGATGGGCCTGGTGGTGAAGGGAGATCCACAGGAGTAATGGTAACAGGTGGTGGAGATAAAGACGTAGGAGGAGAAATTTGTGATAGAAACGAGGGATCTGAATACGAAAATTTGGACTCATCAAAAAGAACATGACGACTCACATAAATGCAAGATGTCGAAGGATCAAGGCACCGATAACCTTTATGCAATTTACTGTAACCAAGAAAAACACAAGGAATCGACCATGGCTCAAGTTTGTTAGATGTGTGAGGGCGTAACCATGGGTAGCACAAACAGCCAAAGACACGGAGATTAAGAACATCAGGAGAACGTTGAAACAAGGTTTGAAAGGGAGAGGCATTGTGAAGAAGAGGTGTGGGAGTGCGATTGATAAGATAACACGCAGAATCAAACACAAGAGGCCAATATTTGAGAGGAACATGGGCTTGGTGTGACATAGCAAGACCGTTGTTTTCAATGTGACGGTGTTTGCGTTCAGCACACCCATTTTGTTGAGGAGTGCAAGGACAAGACGAATGATGAATAATCCCATTACTCGCAAGATAGGATTGGAGATCTTGAAATTCGCCACCCCAATCAGATTGAAACATATTAATGGGAATGCCAAAGAATTTTTCATCAAGCTGGCGAAAATGGATGAAGACTTGAAGAAGTTGAGATTTATATTGAACGAAATAAATCCAACTAAACTTACTATAGTGATCATAAAACAAGATATAATAAGATTTATTGTCATATGAAAGAGCAGGGGCCGGACCCCATAGATCACTACAAATAAGCTCCAAAGGAGCAGAAGCATGATAGGTGGAAGACGGAAATGAAAGTTTAAGATTCTTGCTAACGGAACAACCATGACAAAGAGAAGACGAATCATCATGATATTTTATTTGATTGCTAGACAGAAAATATTTCACTGCTCTCAAATTGGCATGCCCAAGACGTTGATGCCAGAGATCAAGAGATGCAGAGAGAGCACGGGGAGCAGCACTGCGGGAGATGGAGAGCGGAAGCGAATAAAGACCACCGTCCACAGAGCCGCGATAGAGTTCAGAGTTCGTGCGGCGGTCCTTAATAACAAAATAAGAGTCAAAAAATTCAATGGAAATGGGATTAGTTCGAGTAAGGGAACTAATGAAAAGAAGATTTTGAGGCGCATTTTTGACATAGAGAATATTATCAAGGGAATAAGAAAAATTGGAGAGATGAGCACGAGAAGAACCAGATTGAGAAATAGGGAGACATTTACCATTGCCAAAAGTCACTTAGTCGGTGCCATTAAATTCCGAGTGATGAGCCAAATTATCCAAATCGGATGTAAGGTGATGATTAGCGCCCGAATCGAGCAGCCATTGTTGAGAAGATTGAGCTGGATGGGAGGAGTGGGCTAAATAAGAGGCTGGGCCAGGTGGAGTAATGGACTGAGGGGCAAAAGATTGGCTGGGAAAATTGGGCCGAATGTGACCGTTTCCACCACAATTATGACAAATGAGATAAGAGGGACCAGATGGGCTTGTTGGGCAAGAGCCCAATACACCTGTAGACAAGGGCCTGTGGGCAAACATAGGGTTAGTGGAATGGGCAGCCGGCGTGGAGCCACGACCAGAAAACCGGCCACCATGGGAACGACCAAAATGGTCGCCGCCCCTTCCCCTCGCAGGCGCACCAGCATAAAAGACCTGCGCTGAAAGAGATCCACCATCGCTAGCCTGAAACCGACGGAGCTGAAGCTCCTCGCTTACCAAGAGGTGCTCAAGTCTTTGAAGGAGACCGGACAAAGTTGGGCTTCCAGATTGCGGGTAAAAGGACGAAACTCATCATCCAAACCGTCAAGAACAGCAGTGACGAGCTCGGCTTCAGTGATTGGCGCCCCCAGCACCGCTAGCTGATCGAATATACCCTTGGCGTGTTGGAGATATTCATGGGATGAATCATTGCCGCGAGCAAGCTTCTTGAAGGAGCGGCGAAGATGACCGATGACCACGGGTGACCCGGAGGCATAAACACGAGCAAGGGAGTCCCAGGCCTCTTGAGCAGTGGCTTTATTGATGATAATCGGCATGACAGATTCAGAAAGAGACTGGGTGATCCACATAAGAACGAGTTGATCGTGTTCATACCATTGAGTGAATTCAGGATTGGGCTGATCGGCTATGATCGCCGGTGGAGATCGAACAGAGCCATCAACATGTCCCATGAGACGGGAGCAGCGGAGCAGAGGTTGGAGTTGAGCGCGCCACAGAAGGTAATTGGTTGGAGTGAGTTTGACCGACAGTTGGGGGTTGCAGCGAAATGAAATAGGAGGAGATGCAGATGAGGAGACGGGTCCAGAAGAGGTAGAAGAGGTGGTGGATTCCGTAGCCATTGGGAGATATGGAAAGAAAATAAAGATTTTGCAGAAGAAGAAGACTCGTTAGATTTTAGAGTGGTTCTGATACCATGAAAGTGTATTGGGAATCATGTTTGTTCTCATTGATGATGTATGAATATATACAAGAGTGTTTGAAAATAAACTCTGCTACTCCTACGTACAGCAGCAACAACTTGCTAAAAGTGAGGAACAGAAATATAAACAGAACAACTAAGTGGGAAAGAGCTGTTGGGTTGTTCCGAGAACAGCTCTTACTTATCAATATCCATTTGAAACTGTATATTTTCTTGCCTTCTTTTTTTTTTCCCCTTTCGCAGCGACTAAGTCTATCTGGACAACTATGTTATGTTGACTTGGGGTACCGCCGGAGTATGGTGATAGAATGTTAAGGGTGGTTTGGTTTTGGTGATAGTTAAATGACGCATTGTCATCAATGCATGCATAATAATATACAATTATTGCATGCATAATAATATACAATTATATATGAAACTTGGTGTATTGTAGTTTTCATTGTTTGGTTTATGTGATAGTTATTATAGATTTAAATAAGTTAGACTACTTTTTGAGTGAAATGTCACATTTGCTCTTTGTTTTTAATACGAAAAAGCAACGCACATAAGAAAGTAGGGTTATAGTGGGAACAAAAACAAAACCCAATAACCTCAACCAAACAATCTCAACAATCTCACCCAAAACTTGAGATTTAACTATCACTCATTTTGAGTGATAGTTTGTGTCAAATAAAGCAAAAAATGCTTGTATTGTTTGTGCAAATAATTCAGAAAAACGATGCATTGTCGACAATGCATGTATTGTAACTGTCCCAACCAAATTATCACCAAAACCAAACCAAACGAAATATAATATAATTGGGGGCTTGGGGTTGTTTTGATGTGCACGTATTCTGCAATCTGTAATGTTGTTTTCTTCTGGAAAAGTAAAAAGGGTAAATGCCATGTTTGGTCACTGTGATTACTAAAATGTGTCATGTTTAGTTACTAGAAAAAATTAATATCAATAATAATCACTAAATTCAGTAAAATATGTCACGTTTGGTCACTCTTCAGTAGTCTCCGTCCAACTCCATTAATAAAGTTCGTTAAGTGTTGACATGGCAAGCAGAATCACCTAATTAGCTGGATTTAACCTGAAAAAATTCTAAACTCGACCCGCCACATCGTTACAACCTGCCATGTCATTAAAACACTAACCCAACACATATCCTAATCCATGACCCATGGTGGACCACCCTTCTCTGCCTCTCTCATCCTATCTCATTCCCATTTTTCTCACTAAGAAAACCAAAAACCCCAATCCATTCATATTGTCCATCAAATCCACTTGCAGAACTTGAACTCTAACTCTAGATCTGCCCAATTCATTTTCACCACCCAAATTACAAATCCACTCGCCAACCACAGAAAATTATCACCATCTTTTCATTTTTTTCATATCGAAAAACCTTCACAGCAACCCAAAAGAAGCAGAGAGACGAGGAGAATAGGAAACGATAGCCGTGAGGAAGAGTAGCATATCTCAAATCTCCGCATCCCTAGCCATCGTAGAGAAGCGGAAGAAAAAGACGACAAATCAGCTGGATCTTCAAAGCTATAGCAAAACCCATTCCCAATGAAATTCCACCCAGCGGCTGTGGTGTCAACCTCGAGCACCGATAGCTCCAACCGCCGCGCTGTCTCCACCCTCCACGACTGCCTTCGGCGACGCTTGGAGGATATATGTAGCTCCATGAAGCAGATGCGGCAGCTGGGTACCTCGAGAACGACATTCGAGGAGGCAAATCGAATTCCGGGTTCTTCAATTTCAGGTTTCTTCGATGGAGGAAGAGAGGGAGAAGCAAAAGGTGGAGTAGGCAGAAGAGAAGGATGAGAGAGGCGGAAAGGGTCAAGATCATGATCTGTTTTGGTTGGGTTGAGTGACCTAGCGAGTCGGGTTTGGTGATTGATGGGTTAAAAAAAGGTGAATCAGCACTTCAGTTAGCCACATAAGCAATTGACCGACGGTGTTAACGGAAACTAACGGAGAGTGACTAAACATGGACAGTTTTACTAATTCGAATGACCAATATTGATATTAAAATTTTTCAGTGACTAAACATGACACGTTTTAGTAATCCCAGTGATCAAACGTGACATTTACCCAAAGTAAAAGAGTTGTTGATTAGTTTATCGTTCAAGTAACATTCCACCTAAACTTAGTACTATGAAAACTTCACATTGCTTTTCTTGACATCTTTTGCAGAAATACTTTAAAGTTAGACGTCGTAGTTTCCACCTAGATGTTAGTTGGTGAGATTAGACCAAATAAGATATAGAAGTGGCAAGTATGAGAAGGAAGGTGGGCTGACCGCTTTGATGGAGAGAAAAAAAATCAAAAAAAGTCATGGGGTTTCTATCACGGCCTTACTATGTCATCTACCACATGTGACATTACCCTGAGAAGAGAAGAGAAAAGAAGCAATGAGAAGGAGAGAAAATAGGCAGATAGGGGCAACATCGATTTTGTGTTGCTGATCATTCTCATCCAATGAAGTTCTATAATATCAATCACCTAGGCAAACACCATGTTGATTATCTTTGTCTGCAATACTCTCTACGAAATTCCTTATAAAAACCACTATCTCATATTTTCACTTTGGGGCTCCAACACGGGTGTGCCAATATGAATCCTTCTTGTTAGGAACTCGACTTGGTTCACGATGAGGAGGTTATTATCAAGTCGTAGTAGCATGAGACGAGGCATAAATATTATTTTCAACTTGTCTCGCTCTGTCTTGTACTAATTTTGAACCATCCTACCTCAATTTCGCCTAATAATTATTTGTATTACTATTTATCATATTTTAGCATTTTACTGTAAGTTAATAATTATGTCCCTCTATTGTGTTTTTTTGCACTTTTATGTGCTTTATTATTGAAACATAACAAACATACTCTTCTATTAGTAACAGATGAGGAAGAAGTACAGATAGAAGAAGGATTGAAGGTTATACATGGAGCATTTCTTCCAAGGCGTTACTCTAGGAAGTTTCATTTATGATTTAGTAGCCAATGTATAAAGGTGAGTTTTAGTGTTGGTGGATTATGTGTTTGGAACAATAATTTTTATGTGAACCGTGCCAATCACCTTTGGACACGTGTATTAGACTATGTTTTTTTACTGTTTCTTGCTATAGAAAAGAAACCAAGTAAGATCAGCTTCGAGGTAAGGGTGTTCCAAATATTAGCAACCCTAAAAATCATGTTATTGTATCAGAGTGACAGGTCTAGGGTATTACCCAAACACCCAGCCATGGCAGAACCAAGTACTCCACCTAATCCTCAAATCACTGGAGGGGTAGGTGCTACAAACAACAACACCAACGATGGCTTCAATTTCATATTTGGGTCATTCCACCAAGACGAGACCAACAACTAGGTCATCTCTTTTGGTAAGCCATTCTATTTCAATCCTATTGAGAATATGGTAGAACCTATTGTACGAGAAGTGTCTGATAATGGCTTTACAACTCAAGAAGAAGTTAGGGTTTATTGATGGAACTATTTTAGTCCCGACTAGGACAAATGAAATATTTCATTTATTGGAAGGCTGTAACTGAATCGCTCAAACACAACTCCAAACAATGGTCCAGTATAACCAATGAAAAGGACTATAGTATAGTGACACAAGTAATAAATATAGAATCCACAGGTCTCTAGAGTACTATTACTCAGCTTCAGAATTACTTGAGGCTAAACTACTAATTACAGGTTGAGAACTCACTTAGGTACGATTCCCCCTAGTCAGCAGTTAGACCAAGTTGTAATTCACCCAATTCAATTCAGTTGACATTTACACTGCGGAAAGTTCTTGACAAGTCTGGAATCTCGACTAAAGTAATCCAGATCCTCTCAGTTTGAATACCCTGCAGGCGACTAACCTCCACCGGCGCGTAAACTAACCAAGGTAATAACACACCAAACTTCCACTACTGGTTCAATTCCAATACAGAGCATTGAATCGATTTCTCGACTAAAGCAATCTATCCACTACTTACAATTAAGGTTGCTCTATTAACCTATGCAGAGACTATCGTTCTAGGTTAAAGCATGAATCACAAAAATTTGATAAGGACTCAAGTAATTTTGAATCAACGCATCAACTGAATATAAAACATCAATCAATCATGAATTCAAGTTCATACAACCCTTCATAGCATACAAATCTAGGGTTCCTCAAAACCTAAGTGAAGGGAAGTTACTCCATAGAGAAGAGAGAGAATGCAGAAATCTGATCTAGATCTTCCATCTCCATCTCCAAGCTTGATTCCTGAGCTTCAATGGTGAAGAAATCCACCAAAATAGCTCCAAGAATGATCCCAAGGTTCTCTCTCTCTAGGGTTCGTCCCTTGGGTTTTGGGATCCAAAACCCAACTCTCCCTCTTCAACCCGCAAAAACGCATTTATACAGCTCCCAGAAGCCAAGTTACGGCCCCAAATAACGACCGTAACCTTTGGGGTTCAGGCTGTAATGTCTGGAATTTATTCTACCTCTCGTGGACTCAAGTTAAGGCCAAAATGGCAAAGTTACGGTCTAGACCTTAACTTTAAAGGTCAGCCCGTAACTTTAGAGAGGCTGTTGTTTCTCAGTTTTACTGTCTTCGATGTTTGGGTCCTTTCTCCCTCGTACGAACTCCGAATTAGACGTCGTTTGATCCCAGACACTTGTAGTCTTGTCATATTTATTTTCATGCATATATTACATGATACTTTATCCATAAATTGAGGTATAAATCCATTCTTCCTCATGCCATGCCCGAGTTTCTTCCCCCGAGTCGCCAATTGATCTCCGATTGACTTGAAACTTGTTCCTATACTTCACTTTACGTGCTAGGACCTGAAATGTGACAAAGGAACACAACCTAGCATAAAATATTTCAAATTATCATAAACACCAAGCTAAACAATCAAGAAATGAGGGGTAAAAACATGTGCAAATTCAGTGTTATCAAATTCTCACACACTTAACTGTTTGCTAGTCCCCAAACAAAACTGACTCAAACCAATGCAACTCTCTAGAAATTTAAAGCAACATGCAACCCCGATCGTTGGTAGAGGACTTCCTAGGTCATTTAGCAGCTTAGGAGATCAACCAGATTTCTAAGACATCCCCTATCTCTCTCAATGCGAGTACTAGACTCAAGCCAGGATCATACCATGTAGTTAACCTAGGACAAACAATTCATGGATGAAGAGACTACTTCAACACAACAACTAATGACTCCTCTTATTGGGTGCTCTTTCCATTTCATTTCATTCGTTGAAACCTCTTTTTCTTATTGTTTTTCTTTATTTTAAGTTTATTTTTGCATTCACACTTGCTGGGGTTCCAAGCTGCAGTTTGTACATTTGTCGCTGGCCAAAGTACTTCTTTTAACTCATTTTCCTTTATTCGTGCGGAGGGTCAATGAAATTAAGGGGGGCTGGAAGCTCTATTTGTTCCCTTAAAAACACATCTTTGAGTAGGCGATCCTTTCAACGGGTGGAATTCTTACTTGTACTAGAGACGCCTTAGCTTCACCTTGTAGGCTTACCCCACTAAGAATCACTAAAATCTCTTCCAAAACCCGATGTTGTGCAATGAATGGTGCCACACATGGTGGACTTACCCCATGCTTCGAATTGTCTACATGGAGGACCAACTGCTTCTAATTCAGCACAACTGAGCACCCTTTATGATACATGAGTCCAAAACACAAGAAGAGTCAACGATACCACATGAATCAAAGTTCCTAAAGCCACTAGTTCACGCAATCAACCGGCACAACAAAGAAAAAAAAATAAGAAAGATCTTATACTTCAACATCCTCCATAGTACTACAACTACCTCACTAAGTTGCATAGTACTATAAAGACTGTCAATTCAAAGCATACTTAGCAGACAATTGCAAAGAACATGCACTTGGAACCTTCAAATTTCTAATTTGGATAGTGGACAGGCTCCAAGCACACACATAAAACCAAACATTCACACACATATATAATGGAACACCCCCACACTTAAGCACGACATTACCCTCAATGGAGGAAAGATAAGGAGGGTAGAACGAAGTTACCAGATCAAGTGTGAATGATGGTGGACGAGGCAGGCGGTGCATTCCAGGAGAAGAGAGAGCATTCAGAACACAAACACCACACAAAATCTCACAAAGGTTGAGTTATTGACTCTAAAATAAAAGAACAAAACGGCTCAACTGAAGAGAAATTGGGAAAGAAATGCAAATCGACTGGTTGGGTTGCCTCCCAACAAGCGCTTCTTTCACGTCTTGAGCCGGATGGTGGCTCCTAAGTTTCGGTCCACCCTAAAACCTCCTTGTAGTTGAGGTTCTCATCGATGAGGTGGAGTCTCAAGTCACGAGTAGGTGGTATGACAGGTGATAAAAAAGCTCGGGCACTCGAGGAAGATGCAGTCTCCACATGCGAGACCACTCCCTCGTTTCTTCACTTGTCTCATTTCCCTAAAATAGATATGATAGCATCGATTGGTCACCATCACATCCACCAAGAGGGACCAATGATGATGTGGCCTTGCTCTGGCAAAGAGACATTGCAAATGGGTCATTGCCAATCAATTACTCGAAGTTTGGTGGCGATTTCACATGTAACTCATGCCCGGTGCAAGCCTCTTACGCCTCAACTTCGTCCTCAGCCTGGACGCCAATTTCATCTTCAACCCCCCCCCCCCCTCCATTCCTTAAAATTTGATTCTTCCCTTTGGAAAAGATCAAGAATCTCCTCATCCTGGCTTTCTTCCTCATCTTCCAAAACTTCTTCCCTCACCCTTTCTCTATCCTCTTCTTCCACCACGGATTGGAGAGCAAGTCGCCAAGCAATTTCTTCGATGAGATCATCTTGCATCTCCTTGCTCGGGCCAGCATGCAAGAGCAGAAATGGGGAAAGGTGTGATCGCCTACAATAGGACATTCCTGATCATGATTATCACGAGGGCTCTCTGTGAAAACTTATGTATGCTCCATAATGTCCTTTTAGCCTCCTTCATCCTCCTCCTCTTCTTCTATGGAATCAGAAATGGATCTTGTGCAAGCTGTGCACAAACTTGCTAAATCCCCTCTGTTTGCTTCGCTGAGTGCTGAACAGTCTCCTTCATTTCACGGAGAAAGGAATGGTCACGAGGACCAATGGATTGGATTAGGAGGTCCATCTTGGCAAGGATCTCTTAGTGTCTCGAACAATCTTCTCCACGAAAGTCTCAATTGTTTGTTCGTATCTACTAGTGGAGTGTAGCATGGCTATGCAGAATGGCCCGTGAAAGCCTCCATGGCTAACTCCAGCTCTGATGGCCCTTCTGGTTGTGGGAGGAATTTTTCTTGATAAGAAGATTATTCTTGAGGTTCCCAAGGGTCTGGTTGTTCTCTGTAGTAGGGGGGTTAGTACTAAAATCTGAATCCATAGTCTTCTCCTCTTTGATGCTCCAGGAAGTCTCGGGGGTAAACCGTTTGGGTGGTGATGGATACCCCCAACGGTTGGAGAAGCCATGAGGATCCATGATTCAGATCTGCACACAAAAAAAATACCCAAGTGAAAAGTAAGGGTGGAAAGAAATGAAAAATAAAGTTAAGTTAAATTAACAAACTTCTGCCTTTCCTAATAATCTAGAAAGCTCCCAGGCAACGGAATCAAAAACTTGACTCACTAAAACACAATTGCTAACAATGGCCAAGTGTAACCAATGAAAAGGACTGCAATATAGTGACACAAGTAATAAATATCAAATCCACGGGTCTCTAGAGTTACTATTACTCAGCTTCAGTTCATTATCTAGCAAACCGGATTAATGATTGATTTACTAAACTACTCTACATACTAAACTAAGGCTAAACTACTAATTACAGGTTGGCAACTCACTTAGGCATGATTTCACCTACTTTGCAGTTAGGCCAAATTGTAATTCATCCAATTCAATTCATTTGAGATTTACACTGCGAAAAATTCTTGACAAGTCTAGAATCTCGACTAAAGTAATCCAGACCCTCTTAGTTTGAATACCCGGCGAGCGACTAACCTCCACCGACGTAAACTAACCAAGGCAATAACACACCAAACTTCCACTACTCTTCAATTCTAGTATAGAGCAGTGAATTGATTTATCGACTAAAGCAATCGATCCACTACTTTCAATTAAGGTTGCTCTATTAACCTATGCAGAGACTATCATTTAGAAAGTAGGAATCACAAAAGTTTGATCAGGATTCAAGTAATTTTGAACCAATGCCTCAACTGAATATAAAATGTCAATCAATCATGAATTCAAGTTCATACAACTCTTCATATCATACAAAACCTAAGTGAAGGGAAGTTACTCCATAGAGAAGAGAGAGAATGCATAAATCTAATCTAGATTTTCAATCTCCATCTCCAACCTTGATTCCTGAGCTTCAATGGTGAAGAAATCCTTCAAAATAGCTCAAAGAATGATCGCAAGGTGCTCTCACTCTCTAGGGTCGTCCCTTGGATGTTTGGGATCCAAAACCCAGCTCTACCTCTACGTGAGTCAGTTGTTGCCAAGAAGTCTCTGGACATGTCACCACGTCATCCTATATCAACATGGATGGTATCATTCATATAGTACTTTGGATGATATCCATGATATGAGATGATCACCATCCAATTAGTATTTTGGATGGTGTCCCTAATGTGGGATGGTACCATCCAATTGGTACTTTGGATGGTGTCCATGACATGGGATGGTACCATCCCATTAGTCCTTTGGATGGTGTACCTAATGTGTTATGGTATCATCCAATTGGTAATTTGGATGGTGTCCACAATATGGGATGATATCATCCAATTAGGGTTGGATAGTATACATGATGTAGGATGATCACCATTCACTAAGAGGTTGGATGGTATCCACTAATATCGGATGAAACCATCCACTTAGAGGTTGGATGATATCCATAATGTGGGATGGTCACCATCCACTAAGAGGTTGGATGATGTCCACTATATAGGATGGTACCAACCATTTAGAGGTCGGAGGTTGGATGATATCCATAATGTGGGATGCTACCATCCACTTTGAGGTTGAATGGGTGCCCTGAGACTAAACACATGGTGATCAAGTACCCAATGATCACTCAATTAGTATTTCAAGGGGGGAAATATTTTGGCGTAAACACCAATCAATATGAAATATAACATGAACTAGAATAAACCGGTTGTACTTGTACCACCAGATAAACCATATCATTTGCCAAAGTATAAGCCTGTCCGACAACCTTGCTCATATGATACTTGCAATAGGCCTGAGTATGGGCCTAACATCTGACTGATCCGACTTGAGCCCAGCTCATAATCACTTGTTACAAATAGTATAGCACACTACTACTGACACTAGTACATTACGAGCCTTGTCAATTTATTTAAAAAATTAATTAAATTCCGTTATTACTCATCAGTCATCACATCACGCGCTGATAAAGAATTAATAAATATACTTAAAAGGAAATAGTCATTAAAATTTTGTCAATCACCGAATCACGTCTTCTCGCTTTCGGAGGGCGAGATGGGGCCCACAAAATGATTTGATACATTTCTTTGGTTTTGTGCCCACTCATTCGCTTTCTCCATCGTTTGCCACCGTCCCTCCCCGCACGTCCGTCGCAAGGGAAGAACTAAGAAGCTCTCCTTTCTTCTTCTTCTTCTTCTTCTTCTTCTTCTTCTCCAATCTCCCCCTTCTCCCTGTCCAATCCTTCCACTTTCTTCGATTCCTCTCTCTCTCTCTCTCTATATATATATCTTTCTTGCAACCTCCGCCGCTTGTTTCTCTTTCATCTCGAACATCGGCGAGCGAGCCGGCGACGGTCAGAGCGTTGTTCGCCGGAGATAATGGGCGTGGATTACTACAACATACTCAAGGTCAACCGGAACGCGAGCGATGACGACCTCAAGAAGGCCTACAAGCGACTCGCCATGATTTGGCACCCGGACAAGAACCCCACCACCAAGAGAGCCGAGGCGGAGGCCAAGTTCAAGCAGATTTCCGAGGCCTACGACGTCCTCAGCGACCCTCAGAAGCGCCAGATCTACGATTTGTACGGCGAGGAAGCTCTGAAATCAGGGCTTTTCCCCCAGCCTGCCCCGGCCTCTTCTTCCGCTCCTTCCACCTCCGCCCCAGCCAATCGCCATTATTATCAGCGCCAGCACCCCAATCCTGCCTTCAGGTTTAAGCCCAGGGACGCCGCCGATATTTACGAGGAGCTGTTCGGTCACGAGGCCGGCGGTGCCGCAGCGAATGGGGCTGGAGGTGGAGCGGCGGGAGGAGGGAGAGGGTTTTTTAGGACTAATACTCATTATCATGGAAATGGAGGAGAGATGAGGAAAGCGGCCCCCATTGAGAATTTGTTGGCATGTAGCTTGGAGGAGCTTTACAAAGGTGTAAAGAAGAAGATGAAGATTTCTAGAAATGTCTTCGATGCTGCTTCTGGGTACGTATTTCATCGGTTCTCTAGTTTCTTGAGTGATCGCATCTATGCCCTTGGGGGATTTTGCATTGCATTGTTTGTGTTGTATATAAATAAAGATTAGTTGTTGGCTTAGATTGAATGGGATGTGCTGGGATTAGAGAAATGATCGTGGAGTGAATTACTCTATTGAGAGGATTTACTGTTAAGAAGATGTTTCCCCTAAATAAACCATTCTTGGAGGAGTTATTTAGTCGGGTAAAGCACTTGTGAACAGGTGGGCCTATGTAGTGTACATGGCTGGAAAGGCTTAGGTTGGGAGAATATTCATTCAAAGTTACAGAATTTGAGAGGGATTGTTGGTGGGATGTCAAGATTGTGCAACGTGTTCTGAGTGTTGCTCTTGGACTCACGTTTGAATCTGGAACTGTAATATTACTACTACTTGGAAGGTTCAATACATCAGAACAGCTACCAAGATCAATTGACTTGGGACTAGTTGCCTGATCTACCCTTCGTTTCTGCTTACTTGATTGCAGGCCTCCCTGTGATTAGCTGAATTCTAACTTTTTTTTTGTTTCAAGTATTTTCAATAGGAACTTTGGATAGAGTATGTTGCTGTACTTAGTGCATCTATCCCTGTCTGAAAACAAGTCTTATGGTGACCTAGAAGCTGATGGCAGCATGAGTTCTCTCTCGAATCTGAAAACTCCTTTATCAGCATTTCATCACCTTTTTTGTTGTGCTGTATGCAATGTGGTTTCTCTTAGTTCTGTAGCTTATAAACTAGTCTGTGAATGAGGAAGCTAAATGCAGAATACAGGACAGGTTTAGTGTGGCAATGTCTTACTACAGGCAATTTCTTACTATAACTGTGGTGAAAAGTTCATCACTGCAAATGAAATTGTGGCTTGTCAGTACCGGGCTGCCTCTCAAATTTCATGTGTGCCTATCTGATTCACTCAGGGTTGATGTTTATAGTTTCTCTGCCGTTGATTATTTTGTTGAATATGTAATATGCCAACAGTTTTGAGCATGATTTTGTTAGTCACTTGTGCTTGGCTTCTAGAGGCTAAAAGCTGCAGCAGCATCTGCTGTGTAGTGGAAAGTTTTAGTTCTGTTTAGTACTTTAGCAAATGCGGTGTGCATTAGTTTCATAAGGTCTTTTCTGAAATTAAGTACTGGGTCCCCTCTGTTTCAAACGTTACTTCTTTTCTGGTTCTTACTTTTTCCCAGTTTGACTTCATCATGAACCGGTTCTCCTTGCAGAAAGGTTCGCCCTGTTGAAGAGATACTGACAATCGAGATAAAACCCGGTTGGAAGAAAGGTACAAAAATCACATTCCCTGAGAAAGGCAACCAAGAGCCTGGCATTGTCCCTGCTGACGTGATTTTTGTGGTGGATGAGAAACCACATCCGATATTTAAAAGAGATGGCAACGATCTGGTGATCAACCATGAGATTACCCTTCTTGAGGCCCTCACCGGTGGAACCTTGGACCTGGTTACACTGGATGGCAGAAACCTTATGATCTCGCTCACCGATATAGTCAAACCTGGCGCTGAAGTGGTCGTCCCAAATGAAGGAATGCCTATCTCGAAGGAAGCAGGCAAGAGAGGGAATTTGAGGATCAAGATGGATGTGAATTACCCATCAAGGCTTACTGCAGAACAAAAATCTGAGCTGAGAAGAGTTCTGGGGGGAGTTCCGTAGTCTTCAATCGGGAGAAGGTCAGATAACAGCTAAGAATTTGGGATGTACATATAGTCGAGGTATGTCAGGTTAGGATATAAAGTCTAGGGAATGGTTGAGTGGGATGTTTGGGGAAAATGTTGTCCTGGTAATGGCTAACTCAAGTTAACTGCTAGGATGAGCAAATGTCAGGCTGACATTTGCTGGTTGGTGTCACTAGCATATGATTTTGGATAGTGGATACAACGCTCCACCGGGTTTACTTCTACCACAGCCACCGGTGATGGTTTGTGAATGGATTGTTTGAGTTTTGAAGATTTAGAATCGAATTGATCACTGTTGGTGTTGATGTTCTTATACGGGCAAGTGTTCGATTGACGCTTGGATCATGTGGACTGGAGTACATTTCCCCTGATCATAGTTTGTTTTTAATTTCATGCCCTTTTGGAGCTGTGAGATTGCACTTGCTTACCTTATGCTCAGCATCTGTGTTGGCTTGTAAAGATGGCATACGTTGGTTAATTGAATCAGCCTTGGTTGCCTTTCAAAGTTGGCAGAGCTGTTGTGTTTAACATGCTCTTGACTCTTGAGGGAAAATCGTTGACGTAGTGTAAGAAAGAGGGACCGGTTATTGTAACAACACCCATTGTGTTGTTATTGTAACAACACTAGTCCTCAACTAATAGGAAGCTAGGGATGTGATGACTTTTTATTAGTTGAGTTGACCTAGTGTAAAATCAAAACAGGGGTATAATTGTCATTAAGAAAGAGGGACCGGTTATTGTAACAACACCCATTGTGTTGTTATTGTAACAACACTAGTCCCCAACCAATAGGAAGCTAGGGATGTGATGACTTTTTATTAGTTGAGTTGACCTAGTGTAAAATCAAAACAGGGGTATAATTGTCATTATGAAAAATATGTTTAAATAATAAAAAATTAAAAATTAAAAAAAAATTATTTTCTGCCCAAAAATTGGGTCGCCGGAATTCTGCCACCGGTCGCCGGTAAATGGTCGCGGTCACCGGAATATGCTTTTGGTCGCCGGAATATGCTATTTTGTGGCCGGAATATGCTTACCGGAGTCGGAATATGCTTACCGGCGTCGGAATCTAGTCCTCGGGACCGGAATATGCCTATCGGCGTCGGAATCTGCTCACTAACGGTCACCGGAGTTCGGTCAACGGTCTTCGTTGACCGGTCAACGGTCAACGACCACCGGATGTTATGGTTAGCATTGTGAGATTTATGGTTTGGTTTCTCATATTTTTTATGCCTTTTATGGTTTGTTTTATTGTGTTTGTGGTTTGCATTGAGAAGTTTCTGGTTTGCTTGATCGTGTTTGTGGTTTGCATTGAGAAGTTTTTGGTTTGTTTTCAAAAATTTTGTGGTTTGCATTGAGGGGTTTCTGGTTTGTTTTAATATATTTGTGGTCTGCATTAGGACGTTTATGATCTGTTTTCAAAAATTTTGTGGTTTGCATTGTGAGGTTTTGGGTTTATTTTAATATATTTGTGGTTTGCATTCGAAGGTTTCTGGTTTGTTTTTTTGTGGTTTGCTTTTTTGTGTTTGTGGTTTGCATTAGGGTGTTTTTGGTGTGCTTTTCAAAATATTTATGGTTTGCTTTGTGAGATTTCTGGTTTGTTTTAGGAGGCTTGTGGTTTGCTTTAGAAGGTTTCTGGGATGCTTTTATGTGGTTTGTTTTATCACATTTGTGGTTTGCATTATGAGGTTTTTTGTGTGTTTTAGAAATAGTTGTGGTTTGCTTTGTGGGGTTTGTGGTTTGTTTTAATATATTTGTGGTTTGTATTACAAGGTTTCTGGTTTGCTTTTGTGGTTTGTTTTACCGTGCTTGTGGTTTGCATTAGGAAGTTTCTGGTGTGCTTTCGCAAATGTTGTGGTTTGCTTTGTGGGGTTTGCGGTTTGTTTTAGAGGATTTGTGGTCTCCATTAAGAGGTTTCTGGTTTGCTTTTTTGTGGTTTTTTATCACATGTGTGGCGAATTTCGCTAAGTCCTGTGTTAAGAGGTTTCTGGTTTGCTTTTTTGTGGTTTTTTATCACATGTGTGGCGAATTTCGCTAAGTCCTGTGTTCGCTCGAGCATAGCAGTATTAGGGTGTGTTAATAATAAATTTTAAATACATTCAACCACCATTGTCTTATTCAATTCCTCAGGGAAAGACATTAGTCATATAATATTTAGGTGATTAAATAATAAATACAAGTCTGATCTTCGCAACAATTCATAAAAAATGTCGTCAATCAAAACATACAAAATATTAATTTTCCAAAGCCAGGTTCAGGTTAGCCGAGTACAAAGCGAAGCCCACCAGACCAGCAAAGCAAAAAAGCAGCACAGCGAAAGCCTTTAACTCGTCGCCTTTGGCTCTTTCGTATCTCCGTCACCTCCAAGAACAAGAACAACCATGGGGAACTGCCTGACCTCATGGTTCTCTTGCTTCCACTCTTCCGACATCACCCTGGAAGGACGTGGTTGCGATCTGGTTCACTCTGGAAGGACGTGGTTCAGGGTATCGGGGCCGCAACTGGTTAATTTGGAGTAAGGATGACGGCAGCGGCAGGGGCAGCGATGAGCAACATCGTCAATCGGAGGTCGGAAGGAGATAACAATGGAGGAGAGAGAAAAAAACGAACTAGATCTGAATGGAAGAGAGAATGAGACGGATGAGAGAGAATGAAAAGTGATAAATGAGAAGTTTGACCGGAATTCAAATTCTTGTCCATAATTATCTTTCTGCTCATTTAATATATTATTATCTAATAATTAATTGTATTTTACCTTTGTATCCTTAATGAAGTCTTTTGTTAGTATAACAACACTAAAGGTGTTGTCATTCTATCTAAACCCTAAGAAAGACGAGTGACGGGAGGGAGAATCCAATCGAGGAGGCTATGCAAGGACAGATCCCTCATATCTATAATTGAACGTTTAATCCGTTTACATTGCACACAGCGAGGAAGGTGTCTGATGTCTAACATTCAGCCGCACTCGAGGAATCATTTGGGGGGGGGGGGGGGGGGGGGGGGTGTGGCACTACGAGCCGCCACTTCTTTCTCGATCCTGTGGTCTCTGTCCCAACTAGAGACATCGTCTCCTCTTTCACCGCCGCCGCAAAATTGCTTCTTCTTCGCGGTCGTCGTTGAGATTTTTTCAACATCATTCTTTCTGTCTTCTTCGTAGTTTTTCTGCGACTTCACCTAGCTTTTGAGGCCTTTTTCTTAAGTCTAGCGATTGAGTATCTGAATCGGCAATTTGGGAAGTAAGGTGTTCTTCTCGAGTCATCCTGTTAAGTGACCACGTTAAAGGGATGGACAGAAGTAGATCTTTCGTGCATTTCAAAAGTTGTGTCCGTACGTCTTGTCGTACATACTATTAAGTGACAGCATTAAAAGAATGGACGGAAATAACTATTTTGTATATTTTGAAAGTTATGGTTATAAGTAGAGGTGACAATTGGATCGGATTCGTGGATTCCTGGATTGGATTGGTGGATCCATGGATCAAAATGGATTGGTGGATTCATGGATTGGATCAAATGGATTGGTGGATTGATCCATGAATCCAAATGACATCAAAGGCTTGGACCAAAATGTAAAATTTGAAAAGTTTTGGTACTAAAATGTCATAATGAAATATTTTAGGTACCAAAAATGTAATTTTCCAATGATATTTTTTGTATAAAAATATAAATTTTAGGTACCAAAATGTAAAATATAAAAAATATAGGTACCAAATCGTAATTTATCATTTGGATCAAATGGATTTTATTTAAATGGATTGGATTAGGTGGATAATTTGGTGGATGGATTGGATTGGGTTCATGGATTTGGATCCAAATTGCCACCTCTAGTAGGGGTGGGCAAACGGTTCGGTAAACCCGAACCGAAACCAAATTAAACGAACCGAAACCGAATTAATGCTATTCGGTTCGGAATTCGGAAGGAAAATATGGAGAGTTCGGAAATCAGGGCTCTTTCAACCGAACTGAATTTCCGACCGGAAAACCGAAATACTATAATTGCAAGTTCCAAATGATGGATTTTTATGTTTGTAGTTGTTTTTAGACTTAAATATTTGAAATGTTTTAAGACTTATCTGTTGAAACATTTGGTTTTATCATTGATGATGCATATAATTGATATTTATTGTTTATATTAAGGTTGAAAAATAATTTAAAAGTGGGAAAATACAAGTACCTTCACAAATTCGATTTTGTGTGAAAAACCGAACCGAATTATAATTCAGTTCGAATTCGGTTTGAGGTTTGGGAGAATTCGGGGACCCGGTATTCAAAATTTTGGTTCGGTCAAAACCGAACCGACCGAATGCCCACCCCTAACCTCTAGTTATAAGTGTTACAACAAAGTTGTGACTATAAAAGTGTATTTTGCCTTATTTTTATTTTGTTTAAGCAGAGGATAAACAAATTTCTCCCGCATGGTTATCATGCCGCCCGGTTGGACTTGGTTCAACCGGTGCCAGTCATAAAACTGACATAAACACCACCGTTATGACCAATATGATCGATTGACGAACTCTAAGTAAAATGATACCGTTTTAGTAAATTTGACTGATAACAAATGAATTTATTATATGTGTTTTGAATATAAAAGTTGATAGCAAATGAATTTATTATATGTGTTTTGAATATAAAACTTAAAAGTTTATATAATTTGTTGGATTCATGTATAAAAATTTAGATATTGAAATTAAGTGTTGTATTTAAATATGAGTATTTGCTATTTTATTTAGAATATCATATTTTATTAAGGCGGCATGAACAGGCACAAACCGATTGTACCACTCGTCGTAACATTCCACTTACTAAACCGGCCACACAGTATAAACTGTTTTGACAACCTCCCTCCCGTTTTTCATTCTCTGTTTTCATTCCCCTCTTATCCCTCTGGCTTATTGTTTATTTTGGGTAGGTATCATAAATGGTCACGAACCTATTCACTTTGTACAAAACGGTCACAATCCTTTAATTTTGCATGTTTCGGTAAAAAAAAATTTGAGCAAATAACGAAATGGTCAATCCGTCCAATTTCGTCGAAAACTCCGTCCCAGATCGCCATGTCAGTGTAAATAATAATTAAAAAATGTGCTAGTCAGCCAACTTAACCTGAGACTCCAACCTATTCAAACACCCTTTACCCATCACTTTCCCGGATCGTATTGGAAGGCCTAAGGAGATAGAACGTCGCCACTATTGGGAGAGTGATTCGGCGCTGGTGCCAAATCATCCTCGCCGGCGCCAACGATCGTCCATCTTCTATAATCCTCGACGTGCGGGAGCAATTAAAAGATAGGTCGCCATCGCTCGAAATCGCCAGCCAAACTCTAGAGACATCGACAGAAAGTAAGGTCGTCGTCGCCAAGTCCTCCGTGTCGGCGCCAACAATCGTCCATTTCCTATCATCCTCGACGTGCGGGGGAGATTCCTCATCTGGTAGGCCCTTCTCCTGTCATCCTAACCGAAATTCCTAGAAAGCCGGTCTTGTGCATGCGTGTTGGAATGCACTGCGAACAATGGATGAGTGGAAGCTGTGTTCGGCCCGGATTTTCCATCTGAAGCCCGATTATGGTAAGAATTCTCACTATTCAGAATAATTTTTAGGGTTTAGAACATGTGGGCTGAGGTTTTTGTTGCTATAAAAGAATTGATTATATTGTCGGGTTGTGTTAGGGAAAGTACCTGGTCCCATTATCCTATTCGTTTTTCCTGGATTGAAAGTAGCTGGTCCCATTATTACTATTCTGATTTTTGTGGATTCAAAGCAGCTGGTCCCTAATTCTTTATTCGAATTAGTGGGCACAATCTAATAGATTTCATTGCTATTTATAGAAAATTTGGAGCTTTTCACCATTGAGATTCACAGCATGGGGCAGTTTGGCGACACGGGCTACACTAATGGGAAGACTAATTACATTGACTTTGTCGATGTTGACAAATTGTCAATGTTGGAAATTAAAGAGATGGCCAGAACAACATAAGTGGAGCAGGCAATGTAGTTCTTTTGGTTGATGCCTGGTGTGGATGTGCATAATGGATTGAAGCTCTTGGTGAGTGATAATGATGTTCTGGAGATGGGCGGACATGTTCCTAAAGACAGGGTTATCCATCTGTATGTTAAGCATACAAATTCCAGTTGTGGCAGCCCAAACACGACTCATTTTGTTCACACTAGCAGTGAAAGGGAGGTGTAAGAAATTAGATAGCCGTCGATTTCAGTTTAAAGGGGACGAGAACATACATTTAGGGAGGGAAGACAAGGTATAGATTCTACAGGATCATCCCATAAAGAGCACCCAACTGCAACTAACGTCAATGGAGGAGTTCTAGATGAAGATATCCTCGAGAGAGACTACTTGTATGCAAGTGAAGGTGAGTTATTGGAGAAGACTGGATGGGGAAGCGAAGAATAAGAGGATGTGTTCAACCTAAACACTACTTTTCCTGAGTTTAGGGATGAGAGGGATATGGAGATGCTCGAGTTGAAGATTGGTCACTTATTTGGATCCTTTGACGAGTTCAAAACTACTTGCAAATCACACGCTATTGTGCAAAGGAGAGATGTGAAGTTTCCCACCAATGACAAGAAGCGTTGCATCTGTGTGTGCTCACAACTCACAGGATTGCGGGTTCAAAATGTATGCTGCAAAGCTAAGAGATAGTGACACTGTGCAAATCAGGACTGGAAATCTGGAGCATACTTGTAGAGTTGATGAAGACTTACGAGCTGCGGCACCATCATTCATTGCCAAGAAGTACCTAACTTGATTTAAGGCGGATCCATCGTGGTCAATACCGAATCTCGTGCACACTCTGATAACATATTTGAGTTTGAAGATCAAACGAATGAATGCCTACAAAACCAAGCAGTTGGCTTTAAAATTGGTTCATGGCGAGGATAGTCTCCAGTTTGGGAAGCTTTATGCTTACAAGAAGGAGTTGGAGGTAAGAAATCCTAGCACTATAGTGGTTATTGAACATGCTGAGAATGTTGTCCAGAGTATCTACATATGTTTGGATCGAATCAAAGAAGGGTTCAAAGTTGGATGCCGGAGGTTGGTTGGTGTGGACGGGTGCTTTCTCAAAGCCATGCCTGGATGGCAGCTTCTTTCTGCTGTTGGTATCGATGGTGATGACTGCATGTATCCAATTGCATGGGCAATAGTAGAGAAAGAATGTCATGATACATGGGAATGACTCATGGCACATTTGGGAGATGACTTGGGGATAGACGACTCACAAAATTGAAATTTCATGTCCGATAGGCAAAAGGTAAGTTTGTGTCTAACTTTTGCTGGTCTTACCAATGTTGTAAAGTTGTGATGAAGATACTGAAAGTGGAAGAACATAATCCCTCATTGTTGCCAGAACCCAAAAGGAACAGAGGAAACCTGATACAATGTAGGGTTTTTTTAAAGTTCCTTTTGACAAGGGGAAGAAGGAGTAGATATGAAGTCACATCTAAGTCGGCCTCTCTATTTATAATGGCATGTTGTTTTAGATATGCAAGCTTTCATGCACAGTATGTGTTCATGGTTGTTGTTTCTATTGTTTGTATCCATTAATAGGATTAAGAAAGAGCCAACGGGCGGCTGCTTAAGATTTTTAAGTATTGTCTTAGTATATGATTTTTCAGTTTAGGTAGTCATAATCTCCCTTTCATGTGAGTTTGACTTGGATATTCATTGGTTGAAAACTCATCACAAAGAGTAGTGGGGTGTGTAGCAGCATCGGTCATAACATTTTATGGTCTCTAAAATGAAATAGAACTTGGGAAATGCTGCTACATAATAGAACCAGAATACAATGCAACTTTGATATGCAATACTTGCTTTGTTTTCGTTTATATGTGATCTAGATGAACATCTTGCTTTGAACTTACTGTATAATGTGATATGTGATATCTGTTTTGTTTTTTGGATGCTAGGGTTTTATGAACGTGATGAACTCGATGTACCCAAACGTCAAGCATCGTTACTGTGTCCGCCATGTGTTCGTGAACTTTAGTGTCAAGTTCACTAGGTCCAAGAGGCGCATGGACCTTTTCTACAGTGTCGCCGGTTCTACTTATAGGGCACAATATTTGGCAGTCATGGAGGAGATAGAGACGCCTGGGGAAAACTACAAGGTTGGTGATCAAACACCGCATCAATGGCTAATGGAACGAAATAGAACTCAGTGGTGCAAGGCATTCTATAGAACAAACAACAAATGTGACATGGGAGTTAACAACCACTGTGAAAGCTTCAACAAGTATATTATGTCGTCGAGAGACATGTCAATCCTCTCTTGCTTGGAGGACATATTTGGCAAAGTAATGAGAGTTGTTGTAAAAAAGAGGCTGATGCAGCGTCAAGAAGAGAAAGGATTTCGTATCTGCCCAAAGCCGATATAGGATATGATAATGTACAAGGAGTGGGAACATGGAATATCAGGTGCAATCACATAGAGGCAGATATATTGGGGATATGAGGAATAAAACATGTGCTTGTGGTAGTTGGCAGCTGAATGACATCCCTTGTCAACATGCCATTGCATGCATGAAGTTGAACAACGATCCTCCAGAGCGGTATATGGATGACTGTTACCGTGTCGACACATGCAAGAAAGCATACTCTTTTGTTGTCCGCCCTCTCAATGATTTAAGTCAATGGATTCATGATGACTGCATTGAGCTTGAATCGCTAATATTTAAAGAGAAGAAGATGGGTCCTAGACAGAAAAAGGCGTAAGGAAGCATGGGAGGTGGAGAAAGCAAAGAAAGATAAGCGGGGAAGAGCATACAAAGCCATGTGAAAGGGTGGAAGCGAGATGACATGCACAGTATGCCACGAGAGAGGCCACAATAGCCGATTCCACAACAAGGTGAGAATCTGCCCATGTTTTCTTTAACATTAATCCTCTAAAATATGTTTATGGTTAATGGAAATGATGCTACCATCTTGACATCGTTATATTTTTACCAGAATTCTAGCGATGATGAAGCAGCAAATCCATCGACAATATCTCCTCAACACATGGCAGCCTCTCCTTCGCACAAGGGATGCTCTCCAGTAGGTGCATCTCTTCTAGATGGTGAGTGTGCCGAGGGCTCAACCTTCATGCCTACTCTAGTATTTGTACCACCATCTGAGAACCCGCCTAGGATGAAGGTCACAGTTTGAAGGGGTCGTGGTAACACTGGTAGGGGTGTGGCAGGCATAACCAGTAGTTGAAGAACCAGCAGACATGGAACTTTTTTAGGAGCTGATTCAATCAACTTTTGTGAACACCTTTTTTGTGACATGTCGATTGCTTGTTGAAACTTTCATGATAAGCCAACCCATGTCAAGTAGGATCTAATTAGTTTGGTGAATGTAATCTACAATATGGATGTTTAAAGATGCAGGTTTGATGTTTTATGTTCAGGTTTTAACGTCAATTACAGGTCTCTATTGTTAAGTCACTCTTACTGCAGTCTCTCTATGTGACCATTTTGTTACAGTGACCAAATGATTATGACCATTTTGTAACAATGACGAAATCATTGTGACCATTCTGTCTATTATTGATTAGTTTTTGGACCATGTTGTTATCGTCAATAAAGCTATATGATTATAAAAGATAATGTTGCAAACTTAGTTCGAACAAAACAGAAACATAATTACAGGAGGATTTCATGTTCTACCCTACACATATATACCAATAACGATTCCTACAATCACACAAACAAGACTAATTGTCCGTGAAAACATATATTCACTTTTGTTGCCCCTTCTAGATTGTTCATCGTTGCGTGCCGTCGATGAAAAAGAATTTGTCTCATTCAGCATGCTCTCTTCCCTTGATCTTCTTTCCATGTTCTTAACCTTCTTCAACAACCCATTTATGACAGCTCTGGCCCCATCTTCAACTGAAGGGTCGACCCATTCAAAGAAATAACAGTGGTGGGATAATTTCTTCACAAAATGAAATAGAAGAGAATGGTTACCAAATCTTCTTATGGTGAACACAGAAATCAGAATCAAATTCAAAATCCTTACCAAGTAATTTCTCTTACAGTAGAGGAACCTTCTACCCGAATTATCTTCCGTTCATGATGTTAGCAAAACAACTCTGTCTTGACACTTGCAAGTAAGCAGGGAAGCCATTTCGACATGAGTTTTCTTTTCCTTATGCTGGTTTTGGATTTGGGATTTTAGGGTTTCTTCATTCAAAGGAAGGGGGAAGGGGGAAGGAGGAAACAAAGGATGATTAATTAAGGTGAATGGTAAGGTTTCTATTCTTATAGGGGTGCGTATCAGGCCATGAGGTGATGGGTAAAGGGTGTTTGAACCGATTGGAGTCTCGGATTAAGTGGGCTGACTAACACATTTTTTAATTATTATTTACACTGGCGTGGCGATCTGGGATATAGTTTTGGACGGAATCAGACGGATTGACCATTTCGTTATTTGCTCAAACCTTTTTTACCAAAACGTGCAAAATTAAAGAATTATAACCATTTTGTACAAAGTGAATAGTAGGGGTGAACAAACACACCCGCAAACCGATCCACCCGTCCAACCCGACCCAACCCACCCGTATTATCGCTAATTCGACGGTTTTAGGTTGGGTGAGGGTTTTCTTTTGTACAACCCGCCTCTTTTAGGTTGGGTTTGAATTTTGGATTACACAACTCGTAGAACCCAACCCAACCCGTGTTCCAATTATTGGTATGAGTTCGTATCCAAAAAAATATTTATGTCGTATATAGTCATACTTATGAGAAAATTAAGATATTCGCCATGTTTTTCTCTTAAAGTCTCACTAATCTAATGCATTCTTCGACTTAAAGTTTAGACATATATTTAACATAGCTATGATTCACGTAAATTTTTTTTTCTTGTGTACAATTTTAAAAGAATATCATATTATGGATGTGTTTATTTGTAACCTTTTTAGCCTATTTCAACAAATATCGTGAAAAAAACTAGACATAAGTTGAAGTAAATCAAGTTTTATTAAAATTCAAACAATATTTGTGAATTTTGATACCTTTCACCTCGGTTTATTTGTTTGAATTTTTAATTTGTTATAAAATATTTTTATGATGTAGAATAATTACATATTTTGTGTTGGGTTGGGTTTTTACTTAAAAATATCGTCAACCCGACCCAACCCAATTAGAAACAAACCGTAGGGTTTAGATTTTTTTGGGTGGGTTTGGATTTAATATTTCCCAAACCGTAGTGTATGGATCGGGTGATTAAAATGTCTAAACCCGGACCACCCGACCCATGAATAGGTTTGTGATATTTAGGATAAGTTACGTTTATTTCGTTTAGATAGTAGCGAACCTAAACAGCTGAACCCAAAAAAAAAGAAAAAAAAAAAAGGAAAAAAGAATTTAACAGGCATTTCGGCCGCCGAGCACGTCCTCCTGTAGTCCCAGACTCCCATCCTTAACCTTAGCCGTCAGCCACACTCGTCTTACTCTGACCGCAACACGAGCTCCTTCTCTCTACTCTGAAGAAACTTGAATTACATTACCTGCTACTACGCTCGATTATCAGAGGGGCCGCTCGATCATTGCTACCTATGACGCCAACGGATTGGTACGCTTCTTGCTCTTTCTCTGTTCTCTGCCCTTTTGCTTAGCAACTACCTTAGTTTCTGCTCTGCCCATGGCAGTTTTAAGGAATTGGGTGTTCATGGAAGTCAGCGAAATCAGAGTTCGGTTCCATATTGTGCCCATATCTTTTATTATAAATACTATTTCCCGCTTTTAGTTTATATCTTGACAAAGTTTCGAGCTTTCATGCCTGTCTAGAGTTTACCGAGTTACATTGTCGTTGCAACAACTTCTGCTTGTCCTATCTAGTCTTGATGACTGCTAACAGCTATGTATTGTGATGCTGGGTGACAAGATTTACATAGGAATGACCGAATGTGTGTTATCTGCTTTCTTTTTATGGTAAAATCCGGTACCTGAATGCAAGTATATTGGTCTCTTAAATCCTGTAACTCCTAATTTGAAGTAGGAAGATCTTAAAATTTAGGCGAAGAGATTGGCTATCAATTGAGTACCTTGATTGGCTCAAGTAACTGGAAAAAAATAGAACATCTCATTTAACTAATTTAATGATGGATGCAACCTCTCTAATCTCTATCCCCTCTAAGTCCTTGCTTTTGGACTAGATACTTTGCACGATGGACCTTTCCGTTCTCGGCATATGCTTGTTGCGGAATCCTCTCACAAGATTCAGCAATTCCAGCCATGTCAGATTTCTAGTGTTAAAATGACAAATTTTGACAGTAATCAATATCATATCCACCTGAGATACGTGAAGATAAAATAAGCTTTATCATGATTCATGATAGAGAAGCTTTATCGTTATTCATGATAGAGAAGCTTCTTGATAAAGCTTTGTTACCTTCACATGTGACAGATGGATTTTGGCTGAGAATTCATCCCTGTCTCACTTCGACATTTTAGTGCTAGGAACTTTGAAATGGTAATACCATACCGTGGATACTGGCATCGCAGGGTCTAGTGAAATTATTTTGCCACAAGCACATTCCGAACAAGGCAGTCAGCTTAGACAATGAGAATGATGAGGTTCATCCCACAAAGTATCTATTTCATAAGCAAGAACTTAGCGGGGATGAAGAGTGCTCTCTAGAGTCACGTGATTGTTGAAAAAGGGTGTTCTGGTTATTCAGTTACCAGGGTACTTGCTTTGAAAATTATTAGATAGCCAACTTCTTGGCCTGAAGTGATATTAGACCTGTTGTTCCATGATGCCTCAAGAGTTTGCATAATTATGATTGACTGGTTGTATGGTGATGACAATTCGAGAAAGCATCATTCATACTATATAGGTTTCTGAGGTTCTGCTCATCAAGCTTCAGCCTTCGTGAAGTAGAACTAAGTGGTGCTCGTATTTGCCTTCTTTAGCAGAGTTATACCATAGTGTGTGTTCGCCAAACACGAAGTTTGTCTTTAGTAACATAGTCAGTTCTCAGCAGCACACTGGCTTTTTGTCTGATTGATGTTTGTATGGATAGCTATCCACCAGTTTATTGCAATTGCTTGTCTAAACTTCTCTTTTCATGTGTGCATTTATTTAGTACATCAATTAGCCATTTTCATAAGCTTGTTGCAGTCCTTCCTTTTCGACCTTTGTGCCTCAGACTTTAACAAACAACCAATTAGGATTTCACCCCAGCTCAGATTTATGTATTGCTGATAACCCTTATGAAATTTGGAGTCCTATTTGGAATTATCTCGATTTTATCTAGTTCGTAGTTTTTAACTTAGATGTAATTATATTTGGGTGCGTTGAGCTTTGATATTTCATGTTAGTTATTGTATAAGATTGTGCTTGATGTCAGCCTCATAGAGGAGAACACAGCTATTTGTTGTTTATATATATAACATCTGGAAATTTATCTAGTTATAATATAAGTTTCTTTGGATAGTAAGATTTTAAATAGAAGTAGTAAATATAATTTTCTTTGGAAAAACGTTCGCAAACCTAAGGCATTTCTGTTTTCTGAGTAAGTTTCAATTCTCAGCATTTTCGTAATTGTGAGCCAACAAATTATTATTGTTTTTGAGTCAGTTTCAATTCTCAGCATTTTCGTAATTGTGAGCCAACAAATTATTATTGTTTCCAATTCCTGTTCAGCCCTCAATTCTTCCCTGTTTTTACAGTGATACCAAGAGGGACTAAACTGGTTAAGAGGCTGGTTGGAGCTTAGAAACCAACTGTAGGTGAGATGGTGAACATGAGACGACTCACCATTAGCCACAATGCTTACGTTCTTCTTAAGATACATCCTCATAAACTACAGCTCCACCAACATTTCTCCCCTAGCATCAGTGGGTTGTCCAAAGTTAGTAACTCAAGCACATGCTTAACACATTCTCTTGCCATATCATCCCAGTGGGTTGATGAGGCTATAGTAAGCAGACTTGAATCCAACTTGCAGCAACTATGTTCTGGAACGTCTAATCTTGTCAGGCAAGGGAAGCAAGTTCATGCCCAGTGCGTACTCCATGGATTACTTGATAATGGGCTGCTGGGGCCAAAGATCTTGGGGATGTATGTTCTCTGTGACAGCTTCAGGGATGCTGTCAAAATGTTTTATAAGGTCCCTTTACATTATACCATGCCTTGGAATTTGATGATCAGAGGACTTAATAAGCTGGGTCGCTTTGATTTGGCCTTACTATTCTACTTCAAAATGTGGACTTGTGGGGTTTCTCCTGATAAATACACATTCCCTTCTGTAGTGAAAGCCTGTGGTGGGTTGAACAATGTGGCACTGGGAAAGTTAATTCAAGATGATGTTTTAGACATGCGTTTTGATCTGGATATGTACATGGGTAGCGCGTTAGTAAAGCTGTATGCTGAGAATGGGCATCTGCAGGATGCTCGTCTACTGTTCGATAGAATGTCTCAAAAAGATTGTGTTTTGTGGAACGTGATGCTTAGCAGTTTCGCAAAATATGGGGAGTCGGGTAGCACACTGAAAGCATTCAATGAGATGCGAAATTCGGGAATCATACCAAATGCAGTTACATTTTCTTGCGTTCTTTCTGTCTGCTCGGCAGATGCAATGATTCGATTCGGCTCTTTGATTCATGGACTTGCTGTTACTTCTGGGTTACAGTTCGATCCTCATGTTGCAAATACACTAGTCTCCATGTATTCTAAATGCAGATGGTTGGGTGATGCACGCAAACTGTTTGATAGAATGTTGCAAACTGATTTGGTTAAGTGGAACTGCATGATGGCTGGACTGGTGCAACATGGGTTTATGGAAGAGGCTTCAAATTTGTTCAAGGAGATGATATCTGCAGGCGTTAAACCAGATGGACGGACATTTGCAACTTTTCTTCCATCAGTTACAGACTCCATGAGTTTCTCGCTTGGAAAGGAAATTCATGGCTATATAATTAGGCATGGTATAAGTTTGGACGTCTTCTTGAAAAGTGCACTTATTGACATTTACTGTAAGTGTAGGAATGTGGAGATGGCCTACAAGATTTATAGCCAAAGCAGCAGCATCGATCTGGTAATGTCCACGGCTATGATCTCAGGGTATGTGCTAAATGGCAAGGCCAATAGTGCTTTAGAAGTGTTTAGGTGGTTGCTACAGGAGAAAATGAGTCCAAACTCTCTTACAATGGCAAGCGTCTTACCTGCATGTGCCAGCTTGGCAGCTCTGAAACTGGGCAAGGAACTGCATGGCAAAATCCTGAAGGATGGGCTAGTATTAAAAGGTAATGTTCATTTAGAAAGTGCTGTTATGGACATGTATGCAAAATGTGGAAGGTTGGATCTTGCTCACCAAATTTTCAGAAGAATGCATGTAAAGGATGCTGTTTGTTGGAACTCCATAATCACTAGTTGTACCCAGAACAGCAAACCAGCTGAGGCCATAGAACTGTTCCGGCAAATGGGAAAGGAAGAAGGACTAACATATAACCGAGTGAGCATCTCTGCTGCTTTATCTGCTTGCACAGACTTGTCCTCACTCCAATATGGGAAACAGATACACACCGTTTTAGTCAAGAGCGCAGTTGATTATGATGTGTTTGCCCAAAGTGCATTGATAGACATGTATGCCAAATGTGGTAACTTGAAACTCGCTCGGTGCACGTTCGACAACATGGAAAATAAAAATGAGGTTTCATGGAATAGCGTCATTGCTGCTTATGCTAACCACGGTTGCCTGGATGAGACTCTTACTTTGTTCCATGGAATGTTGGAAACTGGAATTCATCCTGATCATGTCACATTTCTTGCTGTAATATCTGCTTGTGCGCATGCTGGCCAAGTAGATGATGGAATTCGATACTTCCATTACATGACTGAAGAATTTAAGATCTCTGCTAAGATGGAACACTACGCTTGCTTAGTTGATATGTTTGGCCGTGCTGGTCAGTTGAATGAAGCATATGGTGTCATAAAGAGCATGCCTTTCCAACCTGATGCCGGTGTTTGGGGCACTTTGCTTGGTGCCTCCCGTGTCCATGGCAATGTTGAACTTGCTAAAGTGGCTTCAAGTTACCTGCTTGAGTTAGATCCGAATAATTCGGGATACTACGTACTCCTTGCAAATGTTCATGCTGATGCCAGTCAATGGAAAAGCATGCGTAAAATACGAACAATGATGAAAGAAAGAGGAGTTCAGAAAGTGCCTGGTTACAGTTGGGTTGATGTCGACAAAAGCACTCATATGTTTGTTGCTGGTGACGGAAGCCACCCCGAGTCTGCCGAGATTTATTCATTGCTGGAGAACCTCCTTATTCCAGAGCTCAGAAGAGAGGGTTATGTCCCTCACCCTTACCTTCCAGTGCATCCCCAGGTGGTGGCTCTTTGATGCAGATTTGTGTTAGTCAATGATGCATCAGGATTAGGAATTCAGCATGCAGGAGAATCTTGGTGTATGAATCAAGATTAGAAATTTAGAATACAGGTGAACAAATAATAAAACCAGACACAGTCCAAAGTTTGTAACTTGTTCACCGACTATTTACTGGGTAACACTGTCTGGAGGATAGATTTTGGGTTAGCACTTACAGATACTACTGCGTGTCTGCGGCCTAATCTGCATAGTATACTGATCAGTTGTCTCTTGTGACAAGACGAACTAGCCTCTTGTGCCACTATCTCCAGTTGTTGCTCAGTATCTTCATCCGCTTCTGTGATTGGCTCTCGAGTCCATGCTTCTCCTTCTTCATTCATTCCCCTGGGTCGTTCCTCTCGCCATCTCAATGCTTCCCCTCATTTCAATGGTTAGTCTGTTCATTTTCCCTTTTGCCACTTTCTTCATTTTCTGTTCAGTAGGTCTGACTAGGAATTTTCTTGGATGTAACAGCTTACTTGGCAGTAAATGCAATTAGGCCACGGAAGCTCTCTATTGTTGCAGTTGCTCGAAGTGCAATAACGTTGCCTAGCAATTACAAGGGAGACAAATCACCATTGTCCAATTCTTCGGAACCTGCTTCTATGGTTGATAAGCCTGAAACCGCGGGGGCCAGGAAGAAGAGCCTAAAGAAGTATCGGTATATGATGAAGGTTGAATTCGTGTGTGTAACAAGCTAATTGAAGTCTTCATGGTGGATGACCACTCCAACTGACTGGAGAAGGTTGCTTACTTTTAATAGGGAAAGGGACATTTCTACAGGCGTTGCCAGGAACGAGCAGATAATGAGGCTGTCCTGGGATGAAGCATATTTCAGTCAGGCTTTCGAGGAAGCTTAAAGAGGTGGGTCCCCCCTGCTTCTCATAATTGTTATAATCTGAGATATATTGGTTTCATGAAGCATATCCTTTCCTATTCTGGTTCCTATTTTGAGATTTGTTCTGAAGAGAACACTATGCTTTAATTGTCATGATAATTCACTAAAATATGCTTGTTTACTAAATAAAATTTCCTACATTAGCTCAATTCATCATTTGAGTTCCGTTTAACTTATGACAGATTGATGAAGATTTGCAGCGGCAAAATGAGCTTCTGGCAGCTATCAGGAAGGCGCCAGCTGAGCATAGTGAGATTATTTCTAGGCGGCGGATGGATTTTACTAAGAGAATTTTTTGCGCGTTTATATACTGTGTTGTACAGTCATATCAAGATGACAAAGCTGAACAGAATGGTGCGTCTGAATTCTCTTATGCTTTATTCTGTTGCTTGTGAGGGCATTGCATTTTCATTCAAGAATAAAAATATTCTGATTTCTTACCTGCAGAAGTCTGCTTCAAAGTCCTACTCTGGTGAATACTTTGACAAGTTCAATCAAATTGTTAGCTCAAGCATTATGGATCACGTTGCTCTATAAGAACACGTTACATGGTTCTAACCATGAATTTGATCCTCTAATTAACCGTATGCATTTCATATACTATATTATGCTTATTTTGCTCATTGACCAAGTTCACAAGCTTCTACATTTAGGCATACCATGAGCTTTATCTTGATTGTTGGCCATCCACTTTGAAGTGTGATTGTGTTTGCATGGAACTATCTTATGCAATTTATTATTTCTATCTTGACACTGAGTTGTTTAATTCTTGGAATTTGGCCAGCCTGGGAAAAACTGGGAATGACTGTAGCTGTTGTAAAAGCCTATGATAATGCAAAAAGAAATTTATGCCGCAGACCTGAAGTTGCAAAACATTATCGATTCCCCTTCTTTAGATGCTGCATGCCGGAAAATAGATGATTTTGGCACAAAAAAAAAAAAAGATAAATCAACTGGATTCAGCATTGGTATTGATGCCCAGTAAAGCCTGGTGGGATGCTAAGGAGACCAATATGACTAAAAATGAGGTATAACTGTCTTTTTCTGCAGTGAAAGTCTCTTTCTGGTGTATGCCTATCAAGTTCCAACTGGAACATTATGCTTTGCTGAGCTGATATGTTTGGCCGTGCTGGTAAGTTGAATGAAAGCATATTGTGTCTGGGTGACATTGCTTGGTGCCTCCCGCGTCCATGGCAATGTTGAACTTGCTGCTAAATGGCTTAACATTACATGCTTGAGTTAGAAGATCCACCGAACAAACCCGGATACTATGTAATGTACTCCTTGCAAATGTTCGTGTTGATGGTAGTCAATGATAAAGCGCGCCTGAGATAAGAAACAATTGATGAAAGAAAGAGGAGTTCAGAAAGTGCCGGGTCACAGCTGGGTTGATGTCGACAAAAGCAACTCATATGTTTGTTGCTTGTGATGGAAGCCACCCCGAGTCTGCTGAGATTTTCATTGTTGGAGACTCTCCTTATTCACTGAGATTTTCAGTGATGTTTTAGCCGCTTCTTTAACTTTGGTTTGATGAGCTAATGATTTGACTTGTATACCAACCAACTTCCTTGCAGGTGGAATCATGACAAAGACAAAAACATTTTAGTCCCTTCATAATTACATTTTTATGCCTCGCCGTACGTTGCCGACTATGCATCTAAAATTCGATACATCAAATCAATTAAACATTGAACAGTCTGTTTTGCAATAGTTTCGGTAACCACCAATGGGCTTTAATTAGGCAGGTTAATTACGGCAAAGGTCAATGACAAACAGTGTAACTAGCCGTTACTTAAGTTGATATTACTTATGCTTAATCTTTTGTTTCTATGATGTACAATTGTCAACTCGCGACTCATTGTTGTTAACGATTTCATCTGTATTGAACAAGTTTTATTATTCATTCGTTTATAAGTATGTTGATCAAGGTATCTCACCAATATACTTGATTCTATGTTCAATATGTTCATAATGAAAACTTAATAATGAAGGAATAGTAACTTTCCATTTACACTTTTGACTGAGGATTCATAGTATGAGCCATGAGGTAAAGTTTTAACTCAATATTCAATTTTCATGTGTACTGGTCAATGCGTCCTACTAGAAAGTTTAATGTAAAAATAAAATAACAAATAAACATTAGGGTTATAAGTATAATATGCCCTCTACTATGTCGTTTTATCAAACATGCCTCTCTACTATATTTTTTTTTATAACGGTGATATAGATTTCATTTTGTTGTCATTAAGGTACTACTTAAGGGATTCGAACCTGGCTTCTCCAGGTTTTAGGTTAGTGGTATTACCACTAGGCCAAGCCCTTGTTCGTGCCCCTCTACTATTTTTTACATCAAACATATGTCCCTGTACTTTAGAAAAATGATCAAACATGCCCTTCTGTTAATATTTTCATCCAAAAAACAGTCAACCACGGTCGTACCTTGGTTTGGGCGACACAAGTGTCTAAAATATCTATGGTAATTTCACTTTAGAATTTTTGGCTTCTTTTGTAGAGCCAATTACCTCTAATAATTTCACTTTAACGAGACCTAGAAAAATAAAATGGGGGACAAAAATGACAATTTTCCTCTCATTTGCCGATGTCGGATCGTCTACATCTCGGTTCAACCATGGTTGACGATTTTTTTAATGAAAATTTTAACAGAAGGACATGTTTGATAATTTTTTCAAAATACAAGGGTATATTTGATATAAAAAATAGTAAATGGGCATGTTTGATAAAACTACATAATATAGGGGCATATTATACCTATAACCCAGAGGTGGTTAAAAAAAAGGAAAGAGTTAAAGAGAGGTTAGGCATGGGTGGTGGTGGGTGCATGTGGAGAGGATTAATGAGTTTAGGCATATAATCTTAGTTCGGTGCCCCCATCCACAAAATCGGGTTTGTTTATTATGGCTCTTGTTTCAAAACAGAAGATTTGTTTTGTGTTTTTCCTATAAAGAAAGCAGGCATAATAAATAAATAAATCCAATAATAGTCAAGTTTACAGAGCAGACAACAAAGGTTGTTGTCAAATAATAGTCCACCAGAAAAGACTAGGAGGAGTCCCTTCCCTTCCGTAACCCCAAGTGACGAGCTGTCCTATTAAGGAAAGAAAGGTGCGGCCTTTTTTCTTGAAGAGCTTGAGCGGGGAGAAGGAGTTATAAAAACAGGGGCTTTCTTTTCTTCTGCTGAAAAGGAATTTTTAACGCTGCACCTGCAGTAAAGAGAAGAGAGAAAAAGGGTTAACGCAGAGAAAGAAAGGAGGAAGGATATACAAAGTACAGACATTTGTTTGTGGGGGACTGCTACTCTTAATAACAACACTCTTTTTGCCCACACTCTTATTAGAGAGCGGTTGGCTTTCCCTTCTTTTGCAGATTTGGATTTGGTGGTGGCTTCTTTTCTCACTATTTTCGTGCCTAGAATTCTGTCATTTTTAACTGGGTATTGTTCCATTCCTCTCTCTACACCTCTTGTTCCTGTCCCTCTCTCTCGTGTCCAAGCCCAAACCCATCTCTGTTTCATGGTTCATGGTGGTTGTGTATTGAAAAGTTTTGGTTTTTGTTTTCTAGTACAGTGGGAAGAAGGCAAAGATGGCGGAGGGGGAGAAACCTGAAGTTTTGGAGGCTGTGTTGAAGGAAACTGTTGATTTGGTAATTAGATCTGAGCAAAGATTTTGAACCCTGCGTTTGGAGGTTCTGTTTCTTGTTCTAGGGGGTTCCAAGTTTGAAGCTTTTCTGGCGTTTTCTGCTTGAGTGCAGGAAAACATTCCCATTGAAGAAGTGTTTGAGAATCTGAGATGTAGCAGGGAAGGTCTCACAACTCAGGCTGCTGATGAGAGGCTTGCAATTTTTGGGCACAATAAACTTGAGGAGAAAAAGGTTACTTCTTTTTCCTCCCCCTTCTCTTCTGCTAATCAGTTCTGAAAACGCCCTTGCCTTAACCACTCTTGTTCGTTGTTGGTTTTCCAGGAGAGCAAGGTCCTCAAGTTCCTGGGTTTCATGTGGAATCCCTTGTCATGGGTTATGGAGGCAGCTGCAATCATGGCTATTGCTCTTGCTAACGGAGGAGTGAGTTGCTGCCATTGTTTCTTTCCTTTTTTTTTTGTGTATGTTTGTTTGGTTTAAACTAATTTTCTTCTTTATCTTGCTTTGCTGTTTTCAGGGAAAGCCTCCGGATTGGCAAGATTTTGTTGGTATTATCACGCTCTTGGTGATCAACTCCACTATAAGTTTTGTTGAAGAGAACAATGCTGGTAATGCGGCCGCCGCTCTCATGGCTAGTCTAGCGCCCAAAGCCAAGGTATACTCTGCTCTGTGGAGAATCTTGTTTTCAAACTGAGAATGGTGAAACATTGCTGACTTCCTTTTTTCCCCCTCTTGCGTGTGTGAAGGTGCTTCGTGATGGGAGGTGGAGCGAACAAGATGCTTCGATTTTGGTTCCTGGTGACATCATCAGTATCAAACTTGGAGACATCATTCCAGCTGATGCTCGACTACTAGAAGGAGATCCTCTCAAAATTGACCAGGTTGGTTTTCTTTTTAAGTAGCCGTAGGTTTTTTTTTTTTTTTGTGCTACAGTTTCTTCCATAGTTGGATGCTCAAATTTTGAAATTGTGTGGTCTTTTCCTTTTGGCAGTCTGCTCTCACTGGGGAGTCTCTTCCCGTGACAAAAGGTCCTGGAGATGGTATATATTCTGGTTCCACCTGCAAACAAGGAGAAATTGAAGCCGTGGTTATTGCCACCGGCGTTCATACCTTCTTTGGCAAAGCAGCACATCTAGTGGACACAACTAACCAAGTTGGACACTTCCAAAAGGCAAGTAAAATTAGACACGGTGAAAGGAAGATCCCTACTTTGAAGGGCTCCTGTTTCTTTTATTCTGTGATTCTGATTACAAGTTTTTCCTTTTTCATTGGTAATGTAGGTGTTGACAGCAATTGGAAACTTCTGCATTTGCTCAATTGCCGTTGGAATGATTGTAGAGATTATTGTCATGTACCCCATCCAAGATAGACAATATCGTCCGGGGATTGACAATCTTCTTGTGCTTCTCATTGGAGGAATACCAATAGCTATGCCTACTGTCTTGTCTGTAACGATGGCCATTGGTGCTCATAGACTAGCTCAGCAGGTATGATATGATGTTCCTTTTATTTTCCTTCCCCGGTTGACTCTATTGCTAATAGAGTTTCCGTATTTCTACTTTTAGTTTTAATGGAGTTCTGATGTGGTGGAACATTCAAATTACTATCCAGGGAGCTATCACAAAGAGAATGACTGCTATCGAAGAGATGGCAGGCATGGATGTGCTTTGCAGTGATAAGACTGGAACATTGACTTTGAACAAACTTACGGTTGACAAGAATCTTATTGAGGTCAGTTGCCCTAATGTTTCTTTGAAGCATCTGCTATGGAGACTTAGTTGCCGGCTTCTTATGTACCCGAATAAAATCTCCTATTCCAGGTGTTTGCAAAGGGAATTGATGCTGATACTGTGGTTTTGATGGCTGCTCGAGCCTCAAGAACGGAGAACCAAGATGCAATTGATGCAGCCATTGTCAATATGCTGGCTGATCCAAAGGAAGTATGTGAACAATGTGGTTATAGTTCCCTCTTTCTGCTTTGGTTACAGTTCTGAGACTCCTTTTTTGTTCCTGAAGGCACGCGCTGGAGTTCAGGAGCTTCATTTTCTCCCATTTAATCCTACTGACAAGCGGACAGCCTTGACATATTTGGACAGTAATGGTAAAATGCACAGAGTCAGCAAAGGAGCCCCAGAGCAGGTAAAGTTGGCCTCACTAATGCCTCAAGGTGCACTGATCCCATAGCTGCCTGGCTGATATAACATCCTAATTTGTGGTTGTAGATTCTGCATCTTGCACACAATAAGTCAGAAATTGAACGAAGAGTGCATGCTGTGATCGACAAGTTTGCTGAACGAGGCTTAAGGTCTCTTGCTGTAGCATATCAGGTACCATTACTATGCCCAGATTGCCTCATTTTGAATCATAGACATAAAATGTAGCTTTGCTTTCTCACTCTTCTGTTGGGGCTTTTGGTCTTCTGTAGGAAGTTCCTGAATGCAGAAAAGAAAGTCCCGGAGGCCCATGGCAATTCATTGCTCTACTGCCCCTCTTTGATCCACCCAGGCATGATAGTGCAGAGACTATAAGGAGGGCTCTCAATCTTGGTGTCAATGTCAAAATGATAACAGGTATATCTCTTTTCTAGTTGTAAATGTGGTGTTGTGCTTCTGTTTCTCTTTGAATCTCTATAGTTCAACAGATCTCATACTCCAAAAGATGTGCTTTGTCTGCTGCTTGTTTGATCTTTGCTGACCTTGTAAGTGCTTCTTGCTCAGGTGATCAGCTAGCAATAGGAAAGGAAACTGGGCGCCGTTTGGGAATGGGAACCAACATGTATCCTTCGTCTGCATTGCTCGGACAAGTAAAAGACGAGTCTATTGCTGCTTTACCAGTGGATGACCTGATTGAAAAAGCTGATGGTTTTGCTGGAGTCTTCCCTGGTACCCATTTTAGTTATTATTACTGTGTTCAACCTACATATGTGCACCAAATGGATTTTGTTGTTCTTGGCATGATAATGATGGATTTTGAATAATGTTTACACCTCAGAGCACAAATATGAGATAGTCAAGCGGTTGCAAGCTAGGAAACACATTTGTGGGATGACTGGTGATGGAGTCAATGATGCTCCGGCTCTCAAAAAGGCTGACATCGGTATTGCTGTTGCTGATGCGACTGATGCTGCCCGTAGTGCTTCTGATATCGTTCTTACTGAACCGGGTCTTAGTGTCATAATTAGTGCTGTCTTGACAAGTAGAGCCATCTTTCAGAGGATGAAAAACTACACAGTAAGATTTTCTGCTTAATCTTGATTATCTGGTTTTCTCCGTGTTGGTAGTTCATCTCTATTGTATGACTTACCTGGCTTTTTTGTGTTTGTTTCCAGATCTATGCAGTCTCAATCACCATACGTATAGTGGTAAGCTAGAGCGTCCAGTTAGCCTACTCTCTGTGTGTTAATTCTTCTTTGTTTCCGAATAGTCGACCTGATCTGGTTGTTGTCCATATATTGATGACAGCTTGGTTTCATGCTACTGGCTCTGATATGGAAGTTTGATTTTCCTCCTTTCATGGTTCTAATCATTGCCATTCTCAATGATGGTTCGTTTCTGTTTGGCCTTGTGCTACTGCCTTGTCATATATATTAGTCTGGTAATTTCAGATTGTTTCTCTTTTGGTTTTATTCGAGCTTGACTGCCATGTGTAAAAAATTGCAGGTACGATAATGACCATATCCAAGGATAGGGTGAAACCATCTCCACTACCCGACAGTTGGAAGCTGGCTGAGATATTCACCACTGGAATTGTTCTAGGTAGTTACCTTGCAATGATGACGGTGATATTCTTCTGGGCTGCATACAAGACCGACTTCTTCCCGGTATGCTGACTTACTCACCTTCTCTCTTGTGTAGCCTTCAGTTATGTAGTAACAGGGTAGCAGACCCATGAATTTGTTAATTAATCCTGGGGTGGTTTTTTTCCAGAGGACATTTGGAGTTTCCACCCTGGAGAAAACAGCGCACGATGACTTCCGAAAGCTTGCCTCGGCAATTTACTTGCAAGTGAGCACCATCAGTCAAGCGCTCATCTTCGTGACACGGTCCAGAAGCTGGTCCTTTGTGGAGCGCCCGGGTGTCTTGCTGGTTGTGGCTTTCATCATTGCTCAGCTGGTGAGCGCAAATTGCATTTGATCTTCAGTTTTGCTTGCAATGCAAGTATCTTGGCGAATATCGATAATAACTTAGATCGTTTTCATTTCCATGTCAATCTGCAGATTGCTACTCTGATTGCAGTTTATGCAAGCTGGAGCTTTGCTGCAATTGAAGGAATAGGTTGGGGGTGGGCTGGCGTGATTTGGCTCTACAATATCATATTCTATCTCCCACTAGACCCGATTAAGTTCTTCATCCGCTACGCTCTCAGTGGGAGGGCATGGGATCTTGTCATTGAACAAAGGGTAATACGATTTAGCTTGCCTGCTGTTTACCCATCTCGGCTAGCCTACATGAGTGCTTTGTTCTAATGAAGTTTCCTTTCTGGTTGCAGATTGCTTTCACGAGGCAAAAAGATTTCGGAAAGGAACAAAGAGAGCTACAATGGGCCCATGCACAGAGAACACTCCATGGATTGCAAGCACCTGACACCAAGATGTTCACTGAGCGAACTCATTTCACCGAACTCAATAACATGGCTGAAGAAGCTAAGAGGAGAGCTGAAATTGCTAGGTAATACACATACATAAGCCTATTCTCTGCATCATGCAACTTTGAAACGTTCTATTACTAACGATTCGGAACACAGGCTGAGGGAACTACACACGCTGAAGGGTCATGTCGAATCGGTGGTGAGATTGAAGGGACTCGACATAGAGACCATTCAACAGGCTTACACTGTCTGAAGATCATTCATCGACATATACCGAGAATACAAGTGAGTTACTGCTGGGATTAGAAAATGAGAGGGAGCGGTTGGGGGCAATGTTGTGTGCGTACACTGCCATGAAATCGCAGCAACATGCTCCACTCGAAGATGATCTTTGTTCTTTTCTTTTTGCCAGTAGCCATGTCTATATATATATATAGATATATATATGTTAATTGTTGCTGAAGAAGTATGTTACTGCTTTTTTTGTTTAGTATTATCATGATGTATAAACTCAGGTGATAGCTTTGGCGACTTATCATCATCAACGGCCGTTACTTATGCAGTTATGCTTCTCTTTAAGCACAGTTGTCCTCTGTCCATTCTGTTATGCAGCGCTAGCATTTTATTTGTGTTTAATTGATCTAAAGGAGGAGTTAAATGGTCAGAAGTCAAGAGGACAAAGGCACAAAACTCTCAACTCTCAAGACTTAGTGGCATCAGGTGGGTTCTCCCCAAAGGTACGAGCGGGCTCGTGCACCTTTTAGGTTAATCCAAATCAATACACGTACCAGCAAAGTTCATGACTCATGAGGCACTTGATTACAAGCTTATAGGATATGACCCGGTAACTTGACAGGAGGTTTGCATGTTAGATTCTGATCAAAAGAGGGAAAAATCTGAAGGATTGTTTGCTTCTATAGAGGAGTTTTTTTTTCCTATATAAGAGGGATTTTCCTTAATTGTTGGTTACGGGATCATAATACAAATATTTTTGATAAACCTGCAAATGAACCAACGGATGAGGATGAGGAGGTACTTACGGGCAAGCACATGAGGCACTTGATTACCATCTTTCAATTTCCGACTTGATAACTTGATGCATTCGTACAAACAAGCTCACGAGTCACTTGATTATCATCCTTTCATCTTCAACCTAATAGCTAGATGTATACGCACGAGCATTACAATCTTCTATGCTTCAGCTTGATAATTTGATATAACTAGCAAAGTCCGCTCGCTTCGCTTCGCGTCAAGAGGACCATATGAGAAAATAACATGGAAGAATAATAATGTCAAATATTCTGTGAATCTGTCTATGAAAAAATAGATCCATTACAACTGATACAATCTAACACATAAACGATGGCAACGAAACCCTTTTCAAATGATATATTCTCCTCCGCCGTCTCCCCCATCCAATTCACCCTACTGAGAGCTGAAAATGAAGGATTCCTCTGCCATGGATAGGGAACTGGATTCTACATTAAATTAAACAACCATTGAAATAGAGAAAAGACCACTATGGGGGAAACCAAGACAGAAAGAGAAATAACTTGCAGGTTCTTAGGCAGAGGCCATCATTGCAGACTTTGAACCGGTTAACGCTCTGATAAAGACGACAACGGGCGTTCTGGCTTTAACTGATGGGGCAGGGATTATCCATGGCGATGGTCGTCCTTGGAGTCCCCCTAGTTCTGCTAGTTCAAAATGGAATCTGCGACCACCTCCGATCAAAGAAATTTCTGACATCACCTCGAAGGACTCAGCGGGAAAGATTGAACCGAAGACCACCTCCAAACGGATTGAAAACGAAGAACAACTGCAAGAGAGATGAATAGCTTAAAAGAGGAAGGGAAAGCCAATCAGTATGATGAAAGAAGAATGATAAATATGAAACTGCAAAAAAACTATATTAAAAAAAAGAATGGTATCTACCTCCCTCATATTCACCAATCCATCCACCAAAACAACAAATAGAAAGCATACTCCAAGAGGCCCATCTTGCTTTTTGGCAGTAGGAGCAAACCAACAACTGATACAAAGGGCATATGAAGACCGCTGAAACATGACATAACGTAAAAAGGAAATAAATGAATCATTATTGTGTACTGGTTTCTTCTTCATGAGCAGTTCAAATGCATGCAACCGATTTACAAAATCTCAACAAAGAGAAACAGTGAGCATATCATTCTTGATTCATGCACACCACTATTAGATGTTTGAAGCTGAGGGAACCATCAATCTACAGAACCACTCATGTAATGACCAAGTATAACAATGAATCTGTAGCATCATTCACCTCGTCCTAAGTATCAACTACTACATCATAGCATACCCAATACGACACGATTCAAATAATAAACACCACGCGTGAAGGTAGCACTACCATTAAGCTAGAGTGGCCTAATCCTGAGTACCGCCGAGCATATTCCTAATAACCAGACCAAAGTGAAATATTGGAACACACAGCACATGAGAAGTCGGTACAACCATTAAGTTAGTATATTAAAAGTTAATCAATGAAATTGGATAGCATCAAAAGACTTCAACTTCGTAATAGAATTACATGAGATCAGACAGAGAACACAATTACTTTCCCCCTTTGATTAATTCAGCTTCACGATTCACCCTTGCTCAACCAGTGAAACTATAAATCCAGACGATTTGGTGAACTAATCCTAACAATTCCAGCTAGATGGATCTTGAAAGGCGAACATATTGTCAAACCAGAGGATAGTGATCTATTCTCCACCAGAGACGGCCTGAACCCAACATACATTTCTCTACCAACCATGACAGTTACAACTAAGTTAATTTTGTTGCAAAGCAACTAACCAATCTGATATCATTTAAAGGCCAACATGACATTTTGTTTGGCTCCAAAAAAGCAAACATGTAGCTTGAGAAACATGTCACATACAATCAATGTTCAAGAGACGAATGGCTAAATCAACCACCAAGAAACTTGCTATACCTTCTTGATTGCAGTTTGATAATGAATCTGCAACAGCTCAAAATTGTTGTCTAATTATATAGGTTGCTCAATGATGAGCAATTTCTGCAAGACAAACAGAGTTCCAGATCAGGCACAAACGCACATCAAATGCTCTAGACTGAGCAACTTTATCCCATACTTGAGTTCCATTTCAGTTTAGCTTAATGCTTTCAATACAGAAACACAAACAAATGGCAACACCACCAGGAGCAAATGGAACAGAACCTGATTGGCCACTACACTTATGCCACCTCACATGGATTTAGCTTGCAGAATACATGACCTGATCCAAAGTAACAGAATTTACATTAGCAAAAACCAGTTCAATCATCAGAACATAAAAATGAACTGTGTAGAACAGCTAACCTGTGCCAAAAGTAGTATACAATGGGTGATAGATGCTCCAGTCCATGCCGCAGTTGTCTCCACTAGTTAGTTGAATAACCGGCACTGACAGCAAGCTCTGCAGCGCGTTTCAGCAGAGCACAAAACTGAGCAAATCCACTTACATAAGATTATCAATTCCAAGAGAAGGTGGAGGACTAACCTGGTCAAATACTGTAAAAGCCAGAGATGGTTTGGGCAAGAGATTTTGTTGGAGAAGGGAGACCTCCTCACAAATGGAAATCTGCAAGAGACACAACATATTCAGTACAAAACCAAATCAATAAGATATAAACAAACCTAAGAAATTTGAAAAACTTACCAAAACAAAGTTCCCCCTTGGCATCGTCGTTGCCACTGGCAAAGTTCGGATTGCCGCCGACGGATCCTGTCTTTCTCCCTTTAATTTTCCAAAAGCAAAACACATATCAGGATTGCTAAAATATCCCTTTCTCCCTTTCGTATTCGAACCGACACCTTCTTCTTCTTCTTCTTCTCCCATACTCCTCCCTCCTTTTCTCGGGTGGAGGTGGAGCTACATGAGAAAAGGTTGAGGTGGAGCTACACAGACAACCCTCAATTAGGCTTCATCAACTTGTTGTCCTGCCTCCTTGTTGAACTACAGAATCCAAACTATCCAAGATCAATGGCTGGAATAATAATTCGAGACTGGAAACATAACATAAACAAAGTAGCAGCAAAGTCAAAGATCTGTAGTTTGCAAGCTCACACCAGCTCTAAGCAACCTCTGGCATAGATGTTGACAGATGTTTTCACTCCATCCATTTTCAGCTACTTCATTGTCTTATCTTGTTTCGTTACATATGATCGGATGCATCATCCTGCAGTTGCGATGTTCTCACATTCGAAGCATCCTATTGTAATCATCCCGAAAAATGATAACCTCTCAAATGGGTAAGGAATAAGAGTACAAAGTGACATACGACATGAATCTTTACCAGACTAATGCTTTATCGAGACAGTTGTAATCAATCCTCTGGCAGCATAAGGATCAGAACTCACACTATCATGTTGTTGTTTTTTAATCTCATGGATGGGAAGACATTCTAGAAATACAGTAGTCTCCTAGGTGACATAGTATTGAGTAATAGATAATTAAAGATTATGGGCTAAAATACCTAGATATATAGTATATGTAATGGCTGAACTGAATCAGTCAACTGTCGAAAATGTAGGTAGCAAAAAAATGCGAAAGCATAAAGCAAAAAGTTTGTGACTTCACCTTAGCAGCAAGCATCTTCCTTCTCTGCAAACTCCTCTCTTAGGCTTGCTCCTCTACTGTCGCCAAGAAAAAACAGAGAAAAGTGAACAGAAGAACTCAATAAGTAAAAGAATTCAATAACACAAAGAACAACATCATCCATGATGAAAGAATAGTTGCAACTAACACAAGTACATAGTATCTATAGTTTTCAGAATGCACCGTATGGAAAAATAATAATTATTAAAAGATGCAACCTTTCCTTCCTTTTTAGCTAAAAATAATTTAACTTCCACCCAAAAAGAAAATAATTGAACCAAAGGCTAATAATTTGGTACATGAATCTAATAATCAAATATATAGAACAGTCCCATTCCAAAAAGCCTATAGTAATGGAACTTGGAAGGATACAATGCTGAAATGTATACGAATGACTATTTGAGATGCATATGAAATATGAATAATGAAAGGACTAACCAGTAATCAAAGGCTTTCAGTTTATCGAGTTGTCGGAAACTATTTAAGTCATTGATCCCTTAACCTCATTCATGATTTTTAATTAGGAAGGAGTATTACCATCCAAGATGGAGTTTATATTGCAGCATTATGTCTGAGACCTCTCTCTAAATCTTAATTCCTCCATCCATGCTCCATCTTACTGTTGTATTCCACGTACTCCAAAAGCAACGATGATGGTCCTTCTAAAACTAACAAAATTAGTGAAAAAAAACAAACTAAATTAGGGGAAAGTAAAAGCAAAGGGCAAATCTTGATTAGAAAAACTGATAAGCAAGTCAGTTGTCTCGTATGGAACACAACCATAGTAGTTCTCCTTATGCCACTGCCTCTTCTTCCTCTTTGCCTTTTTCGTATCATAGCAAGAATGTTCTGACACACAGAGCAAAAGAAGACTCCAAATATGGGCCTAACTCAATCTAATTGAAAAGAAAATCAACAAAATTTGAGCTACCTGGCTTTGCCTTCTTCCTCCTCCGCTAACCCAATCGGTGCCTATTCTTCCCTTTGTAAACCGATCGCTCCTTTTCTGGTTTCTTGGTTTACTTTCTCCGGCCAAAATCTAGTTCTGTCATCATCCCTCCTACAATAAAAGAAGTTTCTTAAGGCATCTGAAGGTTCTAAGGGGTTGTAGCTAAATTAACTAGGAGTCCAACTGAATATATACATAAGTGCCTTCCCCTGCAAATCAACCAAAAAGAATCAATCAATAAGCTCGACAGCTAATATACAAGGGTACTCAGATCAATTGATTGCATTATATAAAAGTCAAGACATAACCACAACAAATCATTCAAGTAAATCTAAAAGAAAAACTTAAGAGCTTGAACGCAGAAGAAACATGGAACCCAAATCACACATGACATCAAGCATGTAAACGGCCTCATTCCGGTCACCATCGTCATCTGCGTTCATCTTCAAGCTAAAAGGAGATGGAGAGATTTTTTCAGGGAAAAATGAGAAGAGAGTGCGCTGAAATGGAAGAGATGAGGAGAGAGATGTTGATTAATGTTGGAGAAGTTAAGAGATAAACTAATAAAAAACAACAAAAGAAAAGGAAGAGAGACATCACCTCTTCTTCTTCTCCTCAATTGCTTCTTTCTTTTCATTCTGTGTGGGCTGTGGGATGTTTTTCCCTGTTTTCCATTTTCTTCTTGGAGCAAAGAGAAAGTGAATGGAGATGAGATGAGTGAGATGGAGTAGGAGGGAGATAAAAGAAAGAATAACAAAAAGAAAGCAAAGAATAATTATAAAAAACTCTTATTGAAAAGACAACCAAGTTAATAAGTAGATATAAAAAAACTCTCTTATTGAAAAGACAACCTAGTTAATAAGTCGAGGGCTAAAAAATCAGGTTTTGCCCCTATTGATTTGACACTAAAGAACAATAAAATTCTTACTTGTTCTTTTAAAGATCTAATCACCGACAAATAACCCAATCACAATAGAGAACTTCTTCCCTTTGTAATAAAATGATTTTTTTAATCCCCTCTTGATTTGACACTAAGGAACAGTAAAAACCTTACTTGTTCTTCCCCTCTTCTGCGTGGAAAAACTGAAGACTCTCTTGATAATAAAATGATTTTTTAATCCCCTCTTGATTTGACACTAAAGAACAGTAAAAACCTTACTTGTTGAGATGAGTGAGATGGAGTAGGAGGGAGATAAAAGAAAGAATAACAAAAGGAAAGCAAAGAATAATTATAAAAAAACTCTCTTATTGAAAAGACAACCTAGTTAATAAGTAGATATAAAAAACTCTATTATTGAAAAGGCAACCTAGTTAATAAGTAGGGGGCTAAAAAATCAGGTTTTGCCCCTATTGATTTGACACTAAGGAACGGTAAAATTCTTACTTGTTTTTTAAAGATCTAATCACTGGCAAATAACCCAATCACAATAGAGAACTTCTCTCCTTGATAATAAAATGATTTTTTTAATCCCCTCTTGATTTGACACTAAGGAACAGTAAAAACCTTACTTGTTCTTCCCCTCTTCCGCGTGGAAAAACTGAATACCCTCTTGGTAATAAAATGATTTTTTTAATCCCCTCTTGATTTGACACTAAGGAACAGTAAAAACCTTACTTGTTGAGATGAGTGAGATGGAGTTGAAGGGAGATAAAAGAAAAAATAACAAAAAGAAAGCAAAGAATAATTATAAAAAACTCTTTTATTGAAAAAACAACCTAGTTAATAAGTAAATATAAAAAACTCTCTTATTGAAAATACAACCTAGTTAATAAGTAGGGGGCTAAAAAATCAGGTTTTGCCCCTATTGATTTGACACTAAGGAACAGTAAAATTCTTACTTGTTCTTTTAAAGATCTAATCACCGACAAATAACCCAATCACAATAGAGAACTTCTCCCCTTGATAATAAAATAATTTTTTTTAATCCCCGCTTGACTTGACACTAAGTAACAGTAAAAACCTTACTTGTCCTTCCCCTCTTCTGCGTGGAAAAACTAAACTCTCTTGATAATAAAATGATTTTTTTAATCCCCTCTTTATTTGATACTAAGGAACAGTAAAAACCTTACTTGTTGAGATGAGTGAGATGGAGTAGGAGGGAGATAAAAGAAAGAATAACAAAAAGAAAGCAAAGAATAATTATAAAAAACTCTCTTATTGAAAAGACAACCTGTTGGAGGGTTAGAAGTCAGAATTGTAGTTTTCTTATTGAAGAGGACCGTTGCTGATTTCAAGGAAGAGAAAAGGAAAGCCTTAGCATTTTATGTCATCAGGACTTTCTTTCCTTTTCTGATGCCAACGGCTCTGCCTCTGTATGGCTATATAAAGTCTTCATCCTCTTGCTTGAATTAACTTTTTGTAATGAAAAAGATAGCGGTAGAGGGCTAGGCTTTGGCATTATAAAGGGCTTGACGAGTATAGAGGCATAGGTTCTATATCGTCAAGGTTGTGGCGGGTCTGGATTGGGATCCGGATTCTTTCTATTGTTCTTGTTATTTACGTTCTTCTTTTGAATTCCTCTTTATAGGTAAAATCAATAAAAAGAGTCTCCTAGAAATCAGTGGTACTGATTCTAGGACGAAGACTGACCAGTAGTTTGGGAACCTCGTTAAAAATTTCTTGTGTTCTTCCTTCCATAATCTTGATGTCTCTGTTTCTCTGTGCGTCACTCTGTTTTTCTTCTGTTTGAATTGTCTGCTGAAGGAAGAAGAAGAGCACAAACGAAAGTCTTATTGTTTGCTCGATTGGGCTTAACAAGTACAAAAAGCCCTTTTATCTCTTCTCTTTTTCAATTAATTATTATGGGCCTTTACAATCACTAAGCCCATTGGTTTTAAGGAATGAAAGGCGAGCAGTTGGAAATCATTCCTCCACCTCTCCATCGTCTTTTTTCCTCTTTCCTTCCATATCACCATTTTTCCTTAACAGTCCAAATCCCTAATTTCCAACCACAGGTCGTTTTACAATTGGTATCAGAGCTTTACCTTGAGAGAGCTCACTACTGCCAAGGGAATCGATCCATGGCTTCATATTCTTCGTTTTCGTTTGGTCCTGCTCCGTGGTTTACAGGTTTGAACTACACGGCATGGAAAAGACGGATGCAGAACTTTCTCTGGGGAATCGATGAAGGTCTATGGTCCACCGTCCGTGATGGGCCACTTGAAATGAATCTCGAGGAGCACAATACATGGACGGCCGAACAGAGGAAGAGCGCACATCTAAACTGTCGGGCGATGCACATTCTGCAATCGGCAATGTCACTAGATGAAGCAGACAAAGTTGAGCACTGTGAGTCAGTGATGCTCTAAAACACAACACCAAACTGCGACCAAGTATAATCGCAGTCCGGGAATGCAGTAAAGTGACAAGTTATATTATCAACCCGGGGTCTAGATTTACTGCTTACTCAGTGATTCTCTATTATCTAGCCAACTAAGTTAAGTGTTTGTTGTGTAAAAGCAAAAGCAGAAAGAAAGCAGGAATTGATATGGTTTTCTCAAGCAGGTAAGAGTCACTCGGGAATGAGTCCCCCTAGCTCCTTAGTTAGGTTTCAATTGTATTTCCCTGGGTTGATTTACTGTTGATTAGACTGCGGAAGATCCGGCAGTAGCTTGGAATCTCTTAAGCTGACCAAGCCCTCTCAGTCTAACTACCCGGCAGACGACTAGTCTTCACCGGGATAGAAAGCTGAAGCAGTAAGAACAGAACTCTACTACTGGAATTGGATTCCAGTACAAAGCAGTAAACTGGCTAACTCTCGTATAGCCAATCTCCTACTACCGAATGATGAGACTCTAGCAACCTAATCAGATTCTATCTATCTCATATTGCAGCAGGAATCAGGAAAAGTTGATCAGACTTCAATTGACTCAATAAACATGCATCATTCTATTAAAATCAAACAGTAATATCATCCCAAGTCATTACAATCAAATCCCTAACACATAGAACTAGGGTTCTTCATCCCCAAGTGAGAGAGGGTTCTACTCCATAGAGAGAGAGAGAGAGAGGAAAACAAGATACAAAGCAGTCATACTCATAATTATGGGAAGAATCTGCTCTGGGATGATGATTTCCACTCCTATGACGATCTCCAAGCTTGATCTGATGAAACCCAGCTCCAAGATAGCTTCTAGGATGTGTTCTTCGTCCTTTCTCTCTCTAGGGCTCTGTTTTTGCTCAAATATCCGAATGCCTCTTCCTTGGCTCGAATCTGCCTTCAAAAACCCAACTCTGGGCGAAATACGGGCAGAATTACGGCCATAATCACGGCCTGCCCGTAATTCGTCCAAAACGCGCGTTTCACTTTACTCTGATGGAAGAGGAGCTACGCCCGTAATTTCACAATTACCGCCAGTATTTCATTAATTACGGTCGTAATTTGGTGGATGCTTGCCCGTAATTTTAGTGCCGAGAAGAATTCTTGGGAAAAGTGGCTCGGCATTGGTTTTACGGGCATGTCCTGACCAATTACGGTCGTAATTTGGCAGGGGCTGCCCGTAATTTGTCCTGTGAGTCACCATCTGACCTCCAAATGACCCGAAACTTGCGCATATGCACCTCTTTACTTGCTAGGACCTGAAATACGACAAAACAACACAACCTAGCGTAAAATAGGCCAAGGAACAATCAATTCAAGCTGAAATGGACAGGAAACCAGAGTGAAAACACGTGCAAATACGATGCTATCAGTCAGCCATGGAGATATGGGCAAGTCTGGAAAAGACTTATGAAGGGACATCAACCATCAAAGACACCAGAATTGACTTACTCATGCACAATTACGAGGCGTTTGACATGCAATCAGGTGAGGGTATCCACGAAATGTATTCTCGTTTTACAATATTGATAAATCAGCTCAAAGGGTTAGGAAAAACTTTTCAATCAAAGGAGATAATTCGAAATATCTTAAGATCTCTTCCTAAGGAATGGTTGCCTAAACGGACAACCATAGAAGAGGCAAAAGATTTGAGCACTCTTTGTGTGGATGAACTGATAGGGTCTCTGCTTAGTCATGAGCTTGTTATTAAACAAATCGGGAAGGATGATAGAAAGCATCGTGACAAATTAGCTTTTAAATCCCAAGTTCATGAATATGAGTCTGATGATGAACTTAGCAATGAATTTGATAGAGAATTTGCCCTTGTTAGTAAGAAATTTCATAGAATGCTTAAGTATAAAAATGAACAGAACAACCGAGCAAGTGATTTTATCAAGTCTAGTGCTTATGATTGTAACAAATTTGTTTCCAAAGATAGGCTGCCCCAACAGCAGACCAGGAAATTAAGTGCAGGTACTTTGGAAAGGAAATCTCAGGCGTGCTATAAATGTGGTAAATCTGGGCACATACGTTCCAACTGCCCTCAGAGATCGACGTCAAAAGAACGCGAAACTAAGGCTACTTGGAGTGAGTATGAATCTGGATTAGATGATAATATAATCAATGAAGAAGCATATATGGCATTCACTCTTAATAATGAAGCCAGTGCATCTGATGATGATGAGAAGCTTTACTGCAAATCAGCTGATATCGAGGTAAAATCTTACTCCGCATCATCCGAGTTAAATTCAGAACAATTTTTGTTTGCCTTAAAGAACCTAGAAGATGAAGTACGAACCATGAATATCAAGTACTATTGTCTCAAGGAGGAAATTATGAAAAACAACGATGCGATAATTAAACTCAATCGTCTCGTAAATTTAAATAAAATGCAGATTGGTGAGTTGTGTGGAGCAAAAGAGTTAATCAAATTGGACAAGGATCACATTTACAACTTGTTATAACATAGGAATGTCACTGCTCTTTCTCCTGACAATAGCCCAACATCTTGTAGCATATCTGTTGCTAGAAATCAAACACATAGAGGTAAGCATTACTATTGTCATCCCAGTAAAATAAATAGATATCGAAGATCTATGAAATGTTCAAACTGTCTTAAACATGGACATTACAGAAGAAATTGTTGGTGGCAACCTTATTCATTTACCCACCAGTACTGGAAACCCTCACTCAAACAGGTTTGGGTTAGGAAGAACGCTACTGGTTGATCTTTGAGGTTTTGGGAGCTGATGTAAACCTTTGGTTTCTGGTTAATGGATGCTCCCTCCAAACCTCTGATGTAGCTGATCTCTACTGTTTCTGTTATACATATGGTGGCTTGGTATTGTTGGCAGTCAATATAAATTGTGGTTTAATTAGCTCACTGTTGATACATAAAGGTTCGTGTATTTTGGTTTTCCTGGTCATAGTTGCCATTAGATTGTCTTATAACATTGATGGATTTGTATGCATAGAATTTTTGCCTAGTTTATTGCAGCAAAAAGAGTTTAAACTGCATTATTCATTCCATGTGTTCATTATTGAGAATTGAGATTGCGATTGAGGGGGAGTACTCTCCCAGCTATCTCACTGATTCTAACAATGCAGTGTGGAGTACCTCTTGAAGATCCTTATGGGATTATAAATGAATTGGAGATGATTATGATTTTTAGCTTGTTAGTTGGAGTGTCAATTCCAGGGGGAGCTATGAAGTTTATGTCTTCAGTTTAGAAGTTTGAGTGTCTGCTTCGTTTGAAGTCATTAGCTAGAATCTTGCCTGAAGTCATTAGCTAGAATCTTGTCTTGTGGTTAGACTCATGTGTATTTACATGTTTTTAGTTGCAAGTTTCTTTGTGGTTGGGTATCTTTGTATCTGTGTGACTGTGTTGCAGGTCTATAGCAATCGACAATCTCTGACTTAGGGGGAGATTGTTGGAGGGTTAGAAGTCAGAATTGTTGTTTCCTTATTGAAGAGGACCGTTGCTGATTTCAAGGAGGAGAAAAGGAAAGCCTTAGCATTTTATGTCATCAGGACTTTCTTTCCTTTTCTGGTGCCAACGGCTCTGCCTTTGTATGGCTATATAAAGTCTTCATCCTCTTGCTGAAATTAACTTTTTGTAATGAAAATGATAGCGTTAGAGGGCTAGGCTTTGGGATTACAAAGGGCTTGACGAGTATAGAGGCATAGGTTCTATAACGTCAAGGTTGTGGCGGGTCTGGATTGGGATCCAGATTCTTTCTATTGTTCTTGTTATTTACGTTCTTCTTTTGAATTCCTCTTTATAGGTAAAATAAAAAAAAAGAGTCTCCTAGAAATCAGTGGTACTGATTCTAGGACGAGGACTGACCAGTAGTTTGGGAACCTCGTTAAAAATTTCTTGTGTTCTTCCTTCCATAATCTTGCTGTCTCTATTTCTCTGTGCATCACTCTGTTTTTCTTCTGTTTGAATTGTCTGCTGAAGGAAGAAGAAGAGCACAAACGGAAGTCTTATTGTTTGCTCGATTGGGCTAACAAGTACAAAAAGCCCTTTCGTCTCTTCTCTTTTTCAATTAATTATCATGGGCCTTTACAATCACTAAGCCCGTTGGTTTTAAGGAAAGAAAGACGAGCAGTTGGAAATCATTCCTCCACCTCTCCATCGTCTTCTTTCCTCTTTCCTTCCATATCACCGTTTTTCCTTAACAGTCCAAATCCCTAATTTCCAGCCACAGGTTGTTTTACACAACCTTGTTAATAAGTAGATATAAAAAAACTCTCCTATTGAAAAGACAACGTAGTTAATAAGTAGGGGGCTAAAAAATCAGGTTTGGCCCCTATTGATTTGACACTAAGGAACAATAAAATTCTTACTTGTTCTTTTAAAGATCTAATCACCGACAAATAACCCAATCACAATAGAGAACATCTCCCCTTGATAATAAAATTATTTTTTTAATCTCCTCTTGATTTGACACTAAGGAACAGTAAAAACCTTACTTGTTCTTCCCCTCTTCTGCGTGGAAAAACTGAAGACTCTCTTGATAATAAAATGATTTTTAATCCCCTCTTGATTTGACACTAAGGAACAGTAAAAACCTTACTTGTTCTTTTATAGATATAATATAACTACTACTTAATTGAGGATCAATGTTAGGGTTATAATCAATGTTTTGTTGAATGACTTATATTTACGTGGTACGAGGCAAATAATCAAGCTCCCAATAAGGATTGTCACATTTTGATTGTTCAACATAGGCCTAGCCCACATTAATTAACGAAAAGAAGCAAAGTGAGGAGATAAAAAAAACCACACAATAAAAAAGAGTTTTTACCAAATCATCCATATGAATCCACCAATGATCAAGCATCCAAATGGGGCTTGTAGTTGTCTACGGGAATACCCATCGTCTCGTGCATGAAATGAGATGCGAGAAATGGGAACATATCCGATGTAATGCAACATAAGGTGGCTCATTGTATGCCTCTTAGTAGAATGGAGTGGGATGCTCCAATTGTTTTGGTAGATATACCACCTATCTATTGTGCTACTCGATAATGTAACCTTTTATTCTGATTAATAAATAAACATATTTAAATATAAACATTCCGAAAAATCAATCAATATTGGCAGAAAATTTTGAAATAGCATTTGTATTTATATGAAAGATCGGTCACAAACTAAACGGGTAAATTGCAAGGTTAGTCGCTGGAAGTGCTAAAAAATTCACGTTTGATCACTAAAAGAATTTTATTCCGTTCGTAATCACTGAAAGTGGTTAACGTTTCACGTTTGGTCACTCTTTGTTAGTTTCCATTAACACCGTTAGTAATTTGCTGACATGGCTAACAGAAGTGCCTAATCAGCAAATTTTAATATGCCACGTCACAAAATCCAACCCACCATGTCAGAACCCTAATCCTAACCAAACCAATGCCCTGCCCCACCCTCTCTCTCTCTCTCTCTCTCTCTCATCTAGCTCTGCCTCTCTCTCTTTGTGAAGCTTTAAATGAGCCATGGATAGCCCGCAGTTGGATATTATGCAACGCCGACCGACGGAATCACCACTTCTTCTCAACCCAATTTCCATCTTCCAACATCAAGCCGTAATTGAACGACATCACGGTCATGACCTACTTGAAGGAAGAAAAGAATAATGATGGCAGTGGAAATTCAGGAAGGTTCTTCATCTCCAGCTCATCATCAGACAAGAAGGAAAGGAAATTACTATGGTTGGGATTCAATTAAAATCTCGATATAAGAAATGGCAAAGGTCATACCTCTCTGATAACTTGATATATACACATGTTTTTATCCACCATTCTTATGCCGTTTGAGCCTCATTTCTCGATCTTAGGCCGATTTCATGCTAGGTTGTTCTCGTTTGTGTTATTTCAGGTCATAGTACGTGATTGGAGGTTTGGAAACGAGTTTGGGGTCGATTGGACGAAAGTTGGACGTGTGGCGAGAAGCTGAGGAGTCCACACGGCCAGACCTAGCAGCCACACGGCCGTGTGTCGTGGCCGTGTGGAATCCCTTTACGCGGGCAAGGCCACACTGACCGTGTATGGACCCCTTGTGGCCGTGGGGAAATTCCAGGGAGCTCACACGGGCAAGCCAGTTTTCCACACGGCTGTGTAGCTTTGGCCGTGTAGCAATCGTTGAGGCACTTAATTGGAACGTTGCATTTTGGCTGTCACACGGGCAGACTGGGAATCCACACGACCGGGTGGCCTGGCCGTGTGGTCGGGAAATTCTGGGTTTTAACCCAATTTGAGCCTAAGGAGAGGGGAATCGATTTTCTGGAGCAAAAACATAGCCCTAGAGAGAAAGTGCGAAGAACACCCTCTAAGAGTGATTTTGGAGCTGGGTTTCATCAATCAAGCTTGGAAATCATCCTTGGAGTGAAGATCATCATCCCAGAGCAGATTCTTCCCATCTTGATGAGTATGACTGCTTTGTTTGATGTTTCCCTCTCTCTCTCTCTCTCTCTCTCTCTCTATGGAGTAGAACCCTCTCTCACTTGGGTATGAATTGAGTCAATTGAAGCCTGATCATCTTTTATTGATTTCTGCTGCAATCTGAGATAGATAGAATCTGATTAGGTTGTTAGAGCTTCTTCAATCGGTAGTAGTGAATCGATTATACGAGAGTTAGTCGATTCACTGCTTTGTACTGGAATTCAGTTCTAGTAGTGGAGTTCTGTGTTCATAGCCTCAGCTTTCTATCCCGGTGAAGACTAGTCGTCTGCCGGGTAGTTTGACTGAGAGGGCTTGGTCAGCTTAAGAGATTCCAAACTACTGTCGGATCTTCCGCAGTATAATCAATATTAAGGAAACCAAAAGTAATTACAACTGTGACCTAACTAAGGAGCTAGGGGGACTCATTCCCGAGTGACTCTTCCCTTGCTTTAGAAAACCGAACAATGTCCTGCTTTCTTACTGATTTTAGTTAAAATCACAACCACTCGACTTAGTTTGCTAGATAATAAATAATCACGGAGTAGGCAGTAGATCTAGGCCCGGGTTGACAAATAGAGCTTGCCACTTACTGCATTTCCGGACTACGATTACACTTGGTCGCAGTTTAGTGTTGTTTTTTAGCGTGTCATTCTCAATCTGTCTCTGATTGAACCCTCTCGGTGACCCTGATTCTCTTTCTCTCTTTCTTTTGCTCAGCAGAAGAGCGATTGCTTCTCTCCATTTAAACTAATTTAGAGTTGTTGGTTTGATTGTTGTGGGCTAATTTGTTAGTTGCCGCAATTTGACAGAGAGATAAATTTGGTTATTGTGATGGAGAGGATGGAGAGCAAGGAGGGTCAACCCATTTGTCAGAGAAGAGAATGTAAATTATTGTAATGGGGAGGAGGGAGAACGGAGAGCCGGAATCACGACGCTAAATTAGCAAAATTCCACAAGGCACTCAAACGACGGTAATTATCATTGCAGGGGGATTCGAAGGTCAAGGGTAGGCTGCTGGTCTGGAGGGTGGATGGGATATGGAGGCCGTTGTTGGTGAGGTTGAAAGTGATGGTGGAAGAGTTGATGGTGCGGGTGAGGGAGGGAGAGATGAGTCTCGGAGATGGGGATAGAGGATGAGAGGGACTATGTTGAAGAGGCGGCCGGTGTAAGAACGGCCGGGTCGAGTGAGGGGTTTGAATTGGGTTTGGGTTATGTAGTAGGGGTGATGTGGCGGGTCAGCTCTTATGGCGTGGCGAGTTAAATAGGGTTGATTAGGTGTTTTCGTTAGCCACTTCATCAACACACTAACGGTGTTAACGGTGTTAACGGAGGTTACGGAGATTAACAGAGAGTGACCAAACGTGAAACATCAACCCTTATTTGAAAGCCTATTAAGGCTTTTCCGGCGCACGCCGTTTCTGGTCGTAAAGCCTTGTAATGGTCTTGAGGAAAATTGGTTTTAATCCCATTAATTATTGTCTTTAATGTGATTTGCAGGAGTTGACGGTCACAAAAGGGACGTGGATCTGATCCCTCCGCCACCAGGACATAAATTCAATTGAATATTATAACCTAAAACATAATAACTTCTTTGAACAAAAACGTAAACCATAAAGAATAATCGATTAATAATAATCCTCACCGCAAAACAGGGTTTTGAAACGGTCAATTAAAGACCAAATAGCGTCATTAAAAGGCCGCTTTAATGACTCACTAGTCATTCATAACGTCTCATCGGAGACTTTCCGGAATTGAGGTCGGCGGCTCGCTGACAAGGTATCCCATCAGTTTTAACACGAACACATGGAGCGGGTCACTTTCTCCCTGATATCTATTCTTCCGAACAATGAAGATGCAGCCAAGCCTTACATCCCCTTGGAATCTGGAACTATAAGGCTACCACTCCACGTCCACCTTCGATGCCTTCTTTCTTAATTTCTTGCTAAGAAAATAAAAGAGTAGAAAAATAGGGGAATGCAGGGGGATCTCCATCTCTGTTTTTTTTTCACACCCACATTCCAATCTTCAGTGGACCATTTTCTCAGCATACTGGTTTCCCACTTCCTTGTGTCTGTCCTTCCCAAGGACCGACTTTTCCTCGGACCATCTACAATCTACAACATCTATCTATCTACATCTCAAAATTCAAATTCGACGTTGCGGAAAAGAAAAAAAAGGAGTAAGATCATAATCCTGAATAGGGGCGACTTCCTCACCGTATAGCAGCTTTGCTTTCCGTTCATAAACAAAATGTGACATGTTTCAGTAATTCGACTAGGTTATATGGGAACGGATCCCGTGTGTTCTCCCTCCCAGCTAGTAACATGTATCCAATTAGAGGTTGCTTTTCTGGTGTCTAAGAATGTTGATTTAAGTATGTAATCAAATAGTGTTTATATAAAACTAAGGGTTAATTGCATGGTCGGTCACTGAGATTACAAAAAACGTTCAAGTTTGGTCACTCAAAATATTTAAATCCGTTGGTGGTACTTCAGTTTACTGAAACCGTTCACGTTTGGTCACTCTCCGTCCAACTCCGTTAACTTTTGCTGACGTGGCGGTCAATTCTAAAAGTTGACCGTTAAATGTATGACGTGACAATTTAAAAATAATAAAATTAAAATTTCCAAAATTGTCATCTTATTTCCACTCATTTGAAAAGAAAGATGGGATTAAATGTGAAAACTGAAAAAAAAGAAAGAGGAATGGGGAATTGAAAGTTAAATAAACAGAGGGGTTTGAATGGAATTGAACCGAGAGAATCGACGATGCGGAAGCGAGTGTGTTGAGCCCTTTTGTTGAGGGAATCGGATACGGAGGTTGGGATTGTCCAGGCGTCCGACTTGCCTCCCACTGTTATCTCTTTGGCTTCTGCGCAGAAACAGAGGAGGCAGAGAAGCAGATAGGAAGAAGAGAAGAGAATAGTTGTGCGAGCGGCGGCCATGGAGGTGGTGGTGAAATAGAGACGAGGGAAGTAAGAAATAGGGTATGGAAGGCTAAATCGGTTGGCTGTTGCTTCTGAAGGGAGAGTGTGCAGAGTGAGTTACTGTTTGCAGCACTAGCAGAGCCAATCTCCCTGTGACTAACTGTAATATATAACCAAACCCCAGCTCTCAATAAAGGGCCAAACTTTTTAACTGCAAACCGGAAACAGAGCCAAAAAGGAGAAACTTATGAGCTAGCACTAGCAGCCATGGAGTTTGAACCACAACCATGAACGAGCTATGCACCGAGCAGCAAGTCTGCAGGCGGAAAAGAGCTCCGGAACTCCAATTTTCCGACGAAGAAACCAAAGGGTACAAATCCAAGAACCTCGTCGCCGAGAGGAAGCGCCGGCAGAAGCTCACCGATCGCCTCCTCATGCTCCTAGCTTCCGCCCCAATTATCACCAATGCTAGTCTGAAGTCTCTGATCTTTCTCCCCCAAACATGATCAGTTCCAAATTTCTTCTCCAGTTTGTATTATTGAGCCAGATTACATGTTTCTCGTTTCCGTTCTGTGTTCGGTTTGTTTTTACAGATGAACAAGGCGACGATTCCATTCAAACCCCTCTGTTTATTTAACTTTCAATTCCCCCATTCCTCTTTCTTTTTTTCAGTTTTCACATTTAATCCCCTCTTTCTTTTCAAATGAGTGGAAATGAGATGGCAATTTTGAAAATTTTAATTTTATTATTTTTAAATTGCCATGTCACACATTTAACGGTCAACTTTTAGAGTTGACCACCACGTCAGCAAAAGTTAACGGAATTGGACGGAGAGTGACCAAACGTGAACGGTTTCAGTAAACTGAAATACCACCAATGGATTTAAATATTTCGAGTGACCAAACTTGAACGTTTTTTGTAATCTCAGTGACCAACCATGCAATTAACCCATAAAACTAATATAGTTGATTTTAATGATGATTTTTCTTTGGTTAAAGTGTTATAAATAGGTTATAATCAGGTACATTTGAGAGGATCCCTTATGGGTTATCCTAGCGCTTAATGGTAATTTTTTATTAACCATAAAAATTACAAAATATTTTAAAAACACTACTATTTTTTTATTATTATCCAGAACCTCAACTCCATGCGCCACTTTGTGACAGCGGGGCCTACTAAACCTGAGGACCACCTGCATTCAATTCGAGGCTAACGGGGCTTCGCCCCCAACAGCTTTGTACCTCGGGAATCACCAATGGGCCTCACTTGGATTCGAACCTGAGATTTGCAACTCTCAAACCTTCACTCTCGCGACAGCTTTACCGTTAGCCTGTCTTACTTTTGGTAAAAAAACACTACTATAAGCCACCACATCTTCCCTTCCATACATTGTGGTTGTGTGTGTTTTTTCTTCATACAATCTCCCAATTTAAGAGAAAAATATAGAGAATTTTGGAGTTTTTCTAGCCTATAAATATGTAGTTGTTTTAGTGTTAATGAATAAGAAGATTGGAAGCCAAATAGCTTTTGTTATTTTTTCTTTAGTTTTATGACAAGTTCGTGTTAATTTATAAGAGCCTATCTAGGGGTGTACGTGGGTCGGGTGGTTCGGGTTTGGTCATTTTAATCACCCGACCCATGTACTACGATTTTGAAAATATTAAAGCCAAACCCATCAAAAAAATTAGAACCCTACGACTTGTTTATAATTGGGTTGGGTCGGGTTGGAGATACATTTAGTTAAAATCCCAACCCAACACAAAAATGCAACTATTATGCACTACAAAAATGCAACTATTCTACACTGCAAAAATATTATATAACTAATTAAAATTTTAAACAAATAAATCAAGACGAAAAGTATCAATATGCATACATGTTATTTGGATTTTAATGAAATGAAATTTACTTCAACATATGTCTAGTTTTTTCATAAATATTTGTCAAAATAAGCTAAAGGGGTTATAAGCTAACACTTTCATAATATTACTGCTCTTCTAAAATTGTACACAAGAAAAATATTACGTAAATAATAGCCTATATTAAATCTACGCCTAAATATTAAGTTGAAGAATGTAATAGGCTAGGGAAACCACAAGAGAAAAATATGACAAGATAGGTTAATTTTCACACAAAAATGTTCGGATACGAACACTTATGAAAATAGTTCAACACGGGTTGGGTCGGGTTATACGAGTTGCGTTACCCAAAATTCACACCCAACCCAATAAAGGCGGGTTGTACAAAAGAAAACCCACATCTAACGATAAACTTTAATTTTGACAATAAATATGGGTTGATTGAGTCTTGTTGGACGGATGTGTCGGTTTACAAATTGTTTTGTTCAATGCCTATTCCATCAAAGAATTCACACATAACACAGTACAGTATAAGGAAATAGACTATTTTATACCAAAATGTGTTTGTTGCACAATCTTTTCTCGTTTCTGTTACTGGCACATCTCGTTGGCTAATGAATTATTAGATGCCATAGGTTGAAAAGGTGACCAACTTGGGTTTTGGTTGCTTCAGTTACAAACTTCCATCTATATGTCCAATAAAGAAGCAGCCACATAATATCATGACACATACCTAGAATGGTTATTGTCAAACAAGTCCTTATGGTCACCAGTAATATGAACTAGAGTCAACGCAAGCATCCAACTTTCCACTATCGGTTGACTCTAGGCAAATATTTGTTAACTTTGACATTTGCTTAAGCAACAAATTATACTGCTATCCTGCTTCAAAAGAATTGTAGTTTCTAAGAAGAAGGATGTAATTAGGAACTGAAATGTCAAAATATAACACAATTAGCCAAATATTGATAGATACTACAACTATAGAGGACTGTTTGATACAAAAGTACAAAACCATACCATCTTTTCTGCAGTGCCAGTGCTCCCACCCTGCTTTCACTCCATTTGAAATTTGGGCATTGGGTAACCAATTAACAAACGGCTATGCACTACTCCCCACACCAACTTTCCAAAGCCCCAAAGGATCCTCCTGTTCTTCTGCTTCTGGCTTCTGCTCCCAATTAAAATAATACTCCTCAAAACTGAAAACTTTTCCCTCTCTATTTTCTCTCTCCTTGCTTGGAGAGTGTCATTATTTGCTCTTGTGCTCACCAAGAACTTCTTTTATTTGCTTTTGTGCACTTTTCGAAATTCAAAAACAATCATGAACAAACCAAAAGGACAGATTTTTCCCCGGCAAGCCTAGCAGCCGAGACTTGCTCATTCCTCCCATTTCCTCAACTCCCCAAAACCTTAACCCTTCTTCTATGACTCGACCTGCTCTGCTGCTCCCCTCTTGTTCTCAGTAGAAAGTAGAAACCACCCATTAAAACCCCCAAACCTAGAGACAGCAAAACCCTTGTTCCATTCTTCTTCTTCTCCCTCTTTTTTTTTTTTTCTTGTCTTTACTTTTGTCCTTTTCTCCCTCTTCCTGTAGCTCAAGCTTCACTAATCACCAGATTTGAGTATACAGAATCAGAGAGCAACCTAGAGCATCTTGCTGAAAGAGAAAGAAGAAAAGCTTCTTCCAGTGAAGGAAAAATGGAAATGGGTGCCCTTGGATGGGTGTTTCCTCTCATTTATGCAGCAACCCTTTTGAGCTCTACCTCTCTTGCTTTGACTGAAGATGGTAAAGTTTACAACCTTTACTTTAGCAAAGACTGCTCCTTTTTCTATATGATCCCTCCTTATTTAGCATCTCATTGTGTTTCTTTCTGCTGTTTGATTTCCATTTCCTTTTCTTGTTTACCATTAGTAGAAGCTGGAGCTTCTTACAAAGTATGCATCTTTTGGTTGATTGAACTCTCTCCTGGGTTTGTTTCTAGGTATTGCATTGTTGGAACTGAAGGGAACATTGAACGATACCAGGAACATGCTTGCCAACTGGGTAGCCACTGATGAATCTCCTTGCCTATGGACTGGCATCTCTTGCTATCCTGATGACCATAGAGTCAGCTCAATGTATGCTGCCCACCAACTCCATTTTCCTTCAAATTTGTCTTGTTCTGCTAGGCTCTAGGTTGAGGATGAGGATCCTTTTGGCATTTTCATCTAATGTGAGAACTCAACTCTGTTTCTGCTTCAGAAACCTTCCTTACTTGCAACTTGGAGGGATCTTATCTCCCAGCATTGGGAAAATTAGTAGATTACAGAGATTGTAAGTTAACTTTCCTTTATTCTGTTCCCTATGCTTTGTTTGTACTTCAAACCTAACCTAGAAAAGATGGCCTGAAAATTGTTGTTTGGGAAACAGGGCGCTTCATCAGAACAGCTTACATGGGGTCATTCCAAATGAAATTACCAATTGCAAGGAGCTCAGAGCCCTGTTAGTGGATCAGAATATGATTTTGGTCTTTCATGGTATTCAATCTTGTCCTTAGTTTGACGCTAACTTGTTATCATGGCATGTATCTTGTTCAGGTATTTGAGAGCTAATTATCTGCAAGGAGGCATACCTTCTGATATTGGGAATCTCTCCAGTCTCAATATATTGTGAGCTTTCTCCCTATTATGCTCTTTAGTTCCAGTTGGGACTGATGATACCATCAAACTTGACTGGTTTCATCCTGTGGTGGTCTGGAAACTTACAGGGATTTGTCTAGCAATTTGCTGAAGGGTGCCATACCTTCATCTATTGGCAAGCTTACACGCTTGCGCCACTTGTAAGTTGGTTTCACACTGAAATTTAATATGTTGAGCTTTTATAAGTTGGATGTGTTCTTACCTGATTTGTGTTTTATGTTACTGTTGTTGCAGGAACTTGTCCACCAACTTCTTCTCTGGCGAAATACCTGACTTTGGTGCTCTAAGCACATTTGGGAATAGTTCGTGAGTGTGTTAATTTTTTTAACATCTCTAAGCTATGGATACAAGACTTGAAAGTGAATCATGTTGTAGGCCTTGGCTTAGACATTGTTTTAAAGGCTGCATTTACAGAGAATCAGAGATGAACCATTTATACATGTAGAAAGGTTCATCCATGTATGAATGTACTTGTAATTGCAATTGAGACTAGGATTGCAATCTATACATATAATTAGCAATGAAATATTTACTCGGTAGTACAAGGCATAAGGAAAATGCATTTAATTTGACCATCTTCGCTTCTGTTTGACAGTGTCATGCCTTCTGAGCTCAAACTAAATTTTGCATTGCTCATTGTTAGGTTTACTGGAAACTTAGATCTTTGTGGAAGGCAAGTGGCAAAGCCATGCCGAACATCACTCGGTTTCCCTGTTGTGCTACCACATGCTGCTAGCGAGGAAGCAGGCGGCAAGCACTGATCTTACCCTTTTTGTTTTCAGAATATTAACAGTATCCTACTGCTGATATTGTTGATATGTTTATGCAGTTCCCACGAAACGTTCTTCTCATTACATCAAGGGTGTTCTGATTGCTGTAATCTCAGCAATGGGCATAACAATCATTGTGCTCTTTGGTTTTCTCTGGGTATGCTTACTGTCAAAGAAGGAAAGAGCTGCAAAGAAATACACCCAAGTCAAGAAGCAAGTTCACAAGGAAGCAAGTGAGTTTCTTTTTCTGATGGATATCTTTGTTTGCAATACTACCAACCGTTTAAGAATTAGAGTTTTTGTTTCGGCAGGCACGAAGCTTATTACTTTCCATGGTGATCTACCATACACATCGATCGAGATAATAGAGAAGCTGGAGACTCTCGATGAACATGATGTGGTAGGGTCTGGAGGATATGGTACTGTCTACCGTATGGTCATGAATGATTGTGGAACATTTGCTGTAAAAAGGATTGACAGAAGTCGTGAAGGTTCTGATCAAGTTTTCGAGAGGGAATTAGAGATTTTGGGAAGCATCAAGCATATCAATTTAGTGAACCTTAGAGGCTACTGTCGGCTCCCCACATCAAAGCTTCTGATATATGACTATGTTGCCTTGGGCAGTCTAGATGACTTTTTGCATGGTAATGATTTAAATCTTTGTATTAGTTCAAGATTGTCTCCGGTAAAAGGGTAACATGAAGTATGTAGATGCAAATGACTTTCTGTGACTCGTTATTTGAATTCCCACTAGCCACTAGGTATGAAATGTCTGCTTCCATCCTCTATGAAAATCACTTCCTACGACTCATGCTGTATTGTTTTCTTTCAGGACAAGCTGAAGAAGACCGTGAATTAAAGTGGGGTGCTCGTCTAAGAATAGCCTTAGGTTCTGCTCGGGGAATCGCATACCTGCACCATGACTGTTCTCCTAAGATAGTCCATCGAGACATAAAATCTAGCAACATTTTGCTCGATGAAAACTTGGAACCGCACGTCTCAGATTTTGGTCTTGCCAAGCTTTTAGTAGACGAAGATGCCCACGTTACAACTGTAGTTGCTGGAACGTTCGGTTATTTGGCACCAGGTATTTCTATTTATGTGCATGTAGACTAGCATATGCTGAATGAAGAGAAGCAATAAAATATCACATTCTGCCTTTCCTGAACAGAGTATCTACAGAGCGGGAGGGCAACTGAGAAGTCAGATGTGTATAGCTTTGGAGTTCTAATGCTTGAGCTAGTGACTGGGAAGAGACCTACTGACCCGGCGTTCGTGAGGAGGGGCCTGAATGTCGTTGGATGGGTAAGTAGGATGGAAGTTTAGTCTTCATTTGTCAGCTGAAATTTTGTGGTGGACGAGCTGTTACTGAATGTCTGAATCCATTTAAACTCGTGCAACGCACAGATGAACACACTACTGAGGGAGAACAGGCTCGAAGATGTGGTTGACAAAAGATGCACTGATGCAGAAATGGAAGTTGTCGAAACATTGCTAGAGATTGCAGCAAGGTGTACCGATGCAAACCCAGATGAAAGGCCGACCATGAACCAGGTGCTTCAGTTGCTTGAGCAGGAAGTAATGTCCCCTTGCCCCAGTGAACTCTACGAGTCACAATCAGACTATTGCTGAAGAGGTCTCAAACAGGTGGTAGACAGTAACCATTGATGGATTCATCATGCATTCCGACTGGCTAAGCCTTTGAGGGCCAAATGGGGTTTTTGACGAATTGGTCTTATTATGTATGCCTATTCCTTTTGAGGCATTCCCTGTAAATGATTCTCTTCTCTTCTTGGAAGATGTCGGATTGGATGATATGAATGTTCTGGTGTCACTATGCCAAGTTTGCTACCTCTTGTGTAGATTTGATATTACACTATCCTAGTTCTTGGTGTTTGTCAATGCGTAGTTAGGTTATTCAACTATTGGTTTTGGTTGACTGGTTGATGCGTTAGTGATGAGGACATTCGTAAGAAACAGGGTTTAGGCGTGGAGGGCAGGGGAGAGCTTGGCACATAGGGGGTATTTTGGGGAGTTGTTAATTAGAGGATTGAACTTGTTTATTTTGGATTAAGAAAAAAATTGGTTAATTACATTTTGTCACTGAGATTATAAAAAATGTTAAAGTTTGGCCACTTGAAATATTTAAATCGGGTTAATTGCATGGTTGGTCACTGAGATTACAAAAAATGTTCATGTTTGGTCACTATAAATATTTAATTTCATTCTTAGTCACTAAGATTAATTAAACAGTTCAAATTTAGTCACTCTCCGTCCAATTTCATTAACTTTTGGTTACGTGGCATTCAACTTTCAAAATTGACTGTTAAAAATGGTCACTGAGATTACAAAAAGCGTTCAAGTTTGGTCACTCAAAATATTTAAATTTGGTCACTGAGATTACAAAAACTTTAACATTCAACTTTGGTCACTGAGATTACGTTCAACTTTCAAAATTGCATGGTTGGTCACTGAGATTACAAAAAACGTTCAAGTGTGGTCACTCAAAATATTTAAATCCATTGGTGGTACTTCAGTTTACTGAAACAGTTCATGTTTGGTCACTCTCCGTCCAACTCCGTTAACTTTTGCTGATGTGGTAGTCAACTCTAAAAGTTGACCGTTAACTTAGTGACGTGACAACTAAAAAATTATTAAAAATAAAAAATTAAACTTTTATATTTTCCACCTCATTATTACATTCATTAAAAAAAAAACCTAATTTCTTTATTTTTTAGAAACGAGACTTCTCGCAATCTCTGGCTCTGCCAAACGAGAGAGGGGGTGATTTATTGATTTACCCATAGTAAAACCAGAAAATGTTGAACCCACACCTCCACAGTAAAATCGGCGTCGTCTTCGATGCTGCCGGATGATAAATCCGACGATGAACAACGGTACACCGCCGCCCGCGCGATCTTCCAGTTCCCACCGTTTGACCTTTTCTTCTGAATCGTCTAACATTTTTTGTTTGTTTGACTATTTCTACCAGCAGAAGGCGGCAACATGGAGGTCGTCCTAACACGAGCACTCGCGGCGGCGTCCCTGGTGTTCATCGCCGGGGCCGCCGCCGGGTACTACCGGCGGAGGCCGAGCCAGCAGCAAGCGAGTCGTCCCGAGGCTGGACGATGCGTCCGGCAGCGGCGGCAGAAAGGTAGAGGGGTTCTCGCACTACGTGGCGAGGCAGCTAGGATTCTCAGATCCGAGCGAGTGCCCGCAGCTGTGCAAGCTGGCGTACGACTACCTGAGGAAAATTGACGGTTGCGAGGACAACATCTACGATTATTTTGCAAGATCCGAAGGCGGCAGCGAGCTGGAGAAATTGCTGTCCGGGAAGCTGGTGGAGGAGCTCGAGAAATGCATTTTGAGCTCGAGAAATGCATTTTCGACATCATCGGCGTCGTCTTCGATGCGGCCGGATGATAAATCCACCGCCGTCGGTGCTAAATCTGGAAAGGGTGTGTGGTGTTTGATCAGGGTTTTGGCTGGCGCCTATCCTTGAAGTTCTGCCAATCGGAATCGGCAGCGGCGGTGGTGGAGGTGGCGGGGGCGCAACCGATGAAGAAGAGCAAGGATTTTGATTTTACGGTGGAGGTGGCAGGGGCGCAATCGTTGATGAAGAGGCAAGGGGAGGGAGATACTGGAGTGAAGGATACCACCGCTAAACAAGGGAAGCCGGATTGAGAGTCGGAAGTGAGGAGGATTACTCGTTTGTTCTTATTTTCAATAATATATATATATATGGTGGCTACTTCGGTGCACTCACTTTTTTGGGTGCATTCAGTGCATCCACCTTTAAAAGTGGTCATAATACATCAAATTTTGAAATTTAATGGGTAGCATTAGTCTCATATGATGATATAACACATAATCACTACTAATCAACCCACTACCCTAACCTATTAACATTCAATTTTGAATCTAAACCCAAAATCCCAAATTGTAAACCCTAACCCTAACCCTAAATTCCTAAACCATGAATCATTCAAATTAAAGTGAATCTTAAATGATTTTTGTACAAATTCATGTGGTTCTTGTTCATCATACTACAAGGGATGATTGACATCGTTTTCACATGAATCGTCTGCTCAGAATGACGATTATGAGGCGGGTGCATTGAATGCACCCAAAAAAGTGAGTGCACCGAAGACATAACCATATATATATATATATTAATAGTTAGAAATGAGGTGAAAATTTTAAAATTAAAAATTATTTATTCTATTATTTTTTAATTGCCATGTCACACATTTAACGGTCAATTTTTACAGTTGACTGCCACGTAAGCAAAAGTTAACGGAGTTGGACGGTGAGTGACTAAATTTGAATTGTTTAACTAATCTTAGTGATTAAGAATAAAATTAAATATTTTTAGTGACCAAACATGAACGTTTTTTGTAATCTCAGTGACCAACCATGTAATTAATCCTATTTAAATCCATTGGTGGTACTTTACTTTACGAAAACCGTTCATGTTTGGTCACTCTCCGCTAGATGCCGTCTATCTCCGTTAACGGAGTCCGTTAAGTGATGATGTGGCGGACGACATAGTCTAATCGTCACTATTTAACCTGAAAAATAGTCTGACCTGACCCACCAGCTCATCTAAACCTATCCAACCCTCTAACCAAACCAGACCCAACCCTACCCACCAACTAAAGTACACACCAAGATTAAATCCCTAATTTCCAAAACAAATCAACACCCTCCCCTTCTTGATCCTGTGTGCACACCTCCGAGTACGCCTCTACTAAACCCATATAAGTCACCTCGATCTAGGCTATCGTATATTGGGCATTAATCTCGTAGCTCCTTTTAATGGATACTATCCACCGTCCACATCAAGGTTTTATCACGAGTTCTATCTAGGAAGGTTACCTATGACAGGGGTTCGGTCGCCTTAACCACCATAGATCCCTATTTATACATCTACCTCAATTTGCTTGATGACGCATACCCGTTTAACTCTAACACTCCAAACCCAACGTAGAAGCGTAAAGTAGGCTAGTAGAGAAGATTAGTGCGACTTACCCAAATACATCAAAACTAGAATAGCAATTAAATCAACTAGATAAACACATTCATTCATTAACCCATTCATACACAACCTACAAACTAGGGTTCATCTTCTCTAAACAACCAATAGAGATTCAAGTCATTAGAGAGAAAAAGAAAACACAAACTAGAAGAAGGGAGTGATTGAATCAATCTTCTTCTCCTTGCTTGCACCTTCTCTTTGCTCTTTGGGTGGATTGGATCTTCAATGAAGCTCTCCCAAGGTGTTTTCCTCTCTAAAACATTTCAAACCTAACTTTCTCACTCTAGGGAGGCTCTCTTTGCCCCACATAGGTATGGGGCGGGTACGAGTTTGGATATTTGAAAGCGGGGATGGGAATAATTTAGGTGAACCCGCCCCATTGTCATCCCTAATCTTCTCCCTCTTAGGTCAGTTTGCCCCTACAATAGAAGACTTTATCAAGAACACCCAATTTCGTGAAAATACCTCAATCACCTATATAAATCACAATACCCATTCACAATAAAGGTCACAATCTACAATCTACAACATGTCAAACTAGGGTTCCTATCATCCAAGTGACAAGGATGACTTCTTCATAGCTAGGAGAGAAATAACAACTAAGGTAGAGGAAAAATCCATAGCAAAGTGATTCTCCCTCCTCCTTTCTTTCCTTGCTCGGAGCTTTCTCTCTCTATGTTTGAAGAAGAACCCTTCAATCTCTCTCTAGAACTCTCCCTTTCAAATTCAACACACTCTCCTTTATGTAGCTCACGAGTGCACATATCATCGCATCACATCACACATGTGAAGTCGGTAGTGAAACCGTGATCTCGGCGCAAAACACGCCGTTTCACTAACGAACTTCATGGGTTGCTTGTTGACTTCACGGTATGGAGACCATGATCTTGGCAGTACCTGCGAGCCACACAAAACCTCCTGGAAGTGTGCAGACTTCATGGTTTACTTGACCACTTCATTGTCTATCGCTCGTGATGATAACAACAACATCGTGATCCTTGCACTTTCATCCATTTTGCTCTCTTTTCGCTCTCTTTTTTCCAACTTTTGATCCCGGTGCCAAGATTACCTGCTACGATATGAAACATGAGACAATACGAGCAAACCTAGCATAAAATAGCTCTAAGGACGGTGCAAACCAAGACAAACCGTGCGAGGCAAGGGGTGTAAAAGTGTGTAATCTAACCCGTATAAAAATCAAATTGAAAAAAGTAACATATGATTAAACTATTATTTCAAAGTTAACTAACCTTGCGGAACCTTTGAATAATACGAGTTGATGACATGTAAATATTTTAAATAAAAATAATGGAATTTTGCTTAATAGCAAAATTAAATTTTAGAAAGTAACATATGATTAAACTGTTATGTCAAAGTTAATTAACTTTGTGAAATATTTGCATAATGCGAATTGATGACATGTTTAACATTTTAATTAATAAATATGACATTTCAGTTAATAACAATATTAAACTTTTTTTTTTGGCAAAGATAACAATATTAAACTTTAGAATGTAAAATATAATTAAACTATTGTATCAAAGTTAACTAACCTTTGCGAGACATTTGCTTAATGCGTGATGACATGTTGAATATTTTAATTAAACAATAATGAAATACGGATTAATAATAAAAGAATAATTTAATATTATTCCCATTATTTTGGAGGAAAAAGATTTATCGAGAATTGGGTGTAGAAATAAAACCCGACTGTAATAATATCACGAAGAGAGAAAATATCCTATTTTTTTCCTAATGAAAGTGAAAAGTGCCTTTGCTTTTAATCAGACATGTCCAAGAGAGTGTGTGAGGACTAAGGAGGCCCTAAGGCACAAGACCTCCAAAAATTAGGGGCATCCAACTAATCACGAAGAACCACTCCCGCTCACAGCGAGGAGCAACTCGCGGAAAGCCCACAACCGCGGAAAGGACTATACTCGCGGATTGGGTTCCACCATACGGGACGCGCCCGCAAATACCAAGCCGCCAAACGGAGTCGTTTTGCTCAACTCAGGTCGGATCAAGAAGCAAAGAAACGACATCGTATTCCTCAAGGCTCTTCTTAATGCTCCAGAGGGTCTCCTCTGTTTCATGGTAGGAGAACTCAGTTTGGGCAATGGCCTTGGTAAAAGGATCCAACTTGGAGCATGATCTCTCAGTGTCTCGAGCAAATTGCTCCACGAGAAGCCTCGATTGTTTGTTCGGATCCTCTTGTGGAGTGTAGCATGGCTCTGCAGAATGGCCCGTGAAGGTCGCCATGGCGAACTTCAACTCCGATGGCCCTTTTGGTTGTGGGAGGAATTCTTCCTGATAAGAACATTGTTCTTGAGGTTCCCAAGGGTCTGGTTGTTCTCCACAGTAGGGGAGTTGGTATTGAAACCTGAATCCATGGGATTTTTCCAGAAATAACACCTTTAAAAAAAATTACAAAAATAGCACACATCCGTAAAAATTTACACTAATAGCACCCTTTTTAATAAAACGCACCTTGTAGATGCGTTTTACATATAAATCGCACCCTAAGAGTGCGTTTTACAAATAGATCGCACTGGTAAGGTGCGTTCCCATTATCTGGACTCAAATCGCACTTTAGCCAAGCGATTTACCTCTGACCTACTGAAATCGCATGGCCGAGGTGCGATTTTAGGTCTGACCTATTAAAATCGCATGGCCGAGGTGCGATTTGTTTCTGCTAGACAAAATTGCACCATGAGGATCCGATTTTAACATACAAACCACACCTTGAAGGTGCGGTTTTGGTCAATCAATTTCCGACATGCCATGCAGACGTAACAGACGTGGGTCTGCATGGGCCTGTATGGCAGACGAAAATCGCACCTCTAAGGTGCGGTTTTCATCAGTGATTTTGCCTATAAAAGGCCTCCCGGACAACCACTTCTCTTCACACCTCTCCTTCTCCCTTCCCTTTTCAATTTTCTGTTGTAGCTCTATATTTCTTTAGTAGTTTTGCGATTAACGTTAACTCGTAAGTTGATGTAGCTCTATATTTCTTTAGTAGTTTTGCGATTAACGTTAACTCGTAAGTTGATGTAGCTTTATATTTCTTTAGTAGTTTTGCGATTAACGTTAACTCGTAAGTTGATTTAGTATTACATATTTCTTTAGTAGTTTTGCGATTAACGTTAACTCGTAAGTTGTTTTAGTATTACTTTTTATTGTTATTTTTTATTTTTGATTTTTATGATATTAACTTAACTATGGTTTTAGCGCAGATGGCATTCCAAAAGTTCACGCTTGGCTTACGGTGGAATGGTTACACGGAAGAGACCGGAAAGGGTGCCACCTACGTAGGTGGAAATTTTCAGAAGATAAAGGTCGCTACCAGACCGCTGCTTGAAGACCTCCATAAAATGTGCACTAGCGTTACTTGCATGGATGGCACGAGAAGAGTTGATCGTATGGTGTACCGATATCCAAACAGAGAAAGTGGGTCATTGTGGCATGAGGAATATCTCATAACCACTCAGGATGAGGTAGACGCCATGCTCGAATTCATGAGGTCCAACAATCTTTCCAAAGCCGAGATGTTCGTTTACACCGAGCCGGTCGTAGGCGTTGGAGGTAATTCTAGACACGGTCAAACATCTAGTATCCATGGTGGAGGTGAATTATATGGCGATCATCCCTACCAAAGTTACCATGATCCTCATTCATATTTTCAGTACCAAGAGCAAGGTGAAGGTCATCATCAATCATATGAAGAAGAAGTTCAACCGGACCGGCCCAACCAACCTCAGTACAACTTCCTCTCAGGCAGCGGTAGTTTTCACAACTACCATTATGGAGCTGATGAAGGTGCCTTTCATGAGCTGGATCAGATGGAGGATGTCATGCCAGCACCAGTCAGTAACCCCTCCGATGAAAAAGGAGAGAACAACTTCAGTGCAGACAGCTCCGACCCTCTTGAAGGTGCCGATGATTCCAGACCAGAGTCAGACTCAACTAATGATGATGAGTTGGCGATCAACTTTGATGCCGTTAAAATGCCTAATCGAGTCCTATCGTGCCCTTTTGAGAAAGGGCAAGATAGTTGGGTGGAATGGGAGCACATTGGTCGTACCCCTGTAGCGGATTATTGTTTGTGCCTCCTAGGAAAAATTTACACGTTAATTATTATATATTAGTAAGGGTTTATTCCTTATAACTAAATTAATTAAATTAAATTATTTAACTTCAAGCAGAATTTTATTATCATAAAAAGACATTTCATATAATTAACATAATAGCATTCTAAATTAATAATAATTTAAAGAGATACATACATATTATCATAAAACGAACATCCTAAATTAATTAACATAATAACATTCTAAATGAATAATAATTTAAAGAGATACATATATATTATCGTAAAATAAACATACTAAATTAACTAAATTAAATGACATTGTTAATGAATCAATATTTTAAAGAGAAACATACATATTCAATTGTTTGAAATTAATAAAATTCCATTTGTACACATAAAAATAAATCGTAAGGACTGTTTGGTAAATTATTTAATCGTTTTGGTTGTTTTAAATAATTTAATCGAATACAAAGCAACACTCGTTAGACTCTTAGAAGAGGTATACATCTTTTTAGAAACGCAGTCTTGTTGACAGAAAAAGGGGGGATCCGAGGATCTCTTAATACCCGATTTTCCCAGGGAATGGGAGGATATGATAATCGCTTAAAACCCCATTTCCTTAGACGTGCATCTCTTTATAAAGAGTCGAAGTAAGTGGCGCTATGTATTCGATTAAATTATTGAAAACAACCAACACGATTAAAAATTCAACATAAATTTATTTTATATTCCACTAAATACATTAACAAAATAAAAGAAGGACAAATGGTAAAGAATTGTATGTATCGGGTGTGCGTTCCAAACATCCCTTGACCGATGGTTGGGTTGGTCGTACAAGTCGGTTGGATCCAGCGGTCCTTGCTCGGGATAATACCGTTGGTTGTAAATATCCACGTCCTCCGCAGCCTACGAGAAAATAACAACGAGGTTAGTACATAGATTAATTAAAAAGCAAGATAACAACAACAAAAATTAAACCCGAATAATGAGTACGTACCGCTTGAAATTCATCAACAAAAACTCCTTCTCCTTGCCACCAATCGGCCATTTTTTCGGCGCAATTCGGACAGAGCTTCGGCTCGGCTCGGCGGGTTTTGAGGAAAAAACCTAAGAAATGTTTTCTGATGGCAGATCGGACTTTGTCGCAACCAACAGACCACTATTTCCTAGGGTTTTGGGAGGGGGAGGGTTTAGAGAGATAAAACCTAGAGAGAGAAGGAAGAATGGGTTGTGGTGTGAAGAAATGAGAGGGGAAGGGGGGTATTTATACCCATCAGATCGCAGGCTCCAGGGGCGAGGCGGTAATTTTACCCTCGCGCGGATCGCACTCTTCCAATGCGATTTGCGCTTCCCTAGGCGCGGATTGCACCCTTCCGATGCGATTTGTGCTTCCTTGGGCGTGGATTGCTCCGCTGGCGTGCAATCTGGGATCCTCGGCGCGGATCGCTCCGCTGGCATGCGCTGAGCCGTCAGATCGTCCCTCAATCCGACGATCTTGAAGATCGTTCCGCGTCCTCCCCAAATCGCATCTGTTTGGTGCGTTTTATTTTATGGATTGCACCCCTCTGATGCGTTTTACATGTAGATCGCATCTGTTTGGTGTGTTTTACATTTAAAACGCATCTTAGGGGTGCGTTCCAAAAAAATTGGTGCTAGTTTTGTATTTTTTTTTATATGGGTGCTATTTTTGTAATTTTTTTTAAAGGTGCTATTATTGGAAAAATCCCTGAATCCATAGCCTTCTCCTGCTTGATTGCTCCAGGATGTGTCGAGTAATACCACTCGGGTGCTGGTGGATACCCCCAATGGTTTGAGAAGCCATGAGGATCAATGATTCAAATCTACACCAACAAAAACAAAAACAACCAAGTGAAAAGTAAGGGTGGAAAAAAAATGATAAAGTAACAAACTTATGCATTTTCTAATAATCTAGAAATTCCCCGGCAACGGCGCAAAAAACTTGACACGCTACGATGCAACTCCGAACAATGGCCAAGTGTAATAAATGAAAGGGACTGCAGTATAGTGGCACAAGTAATAACTAATAAATATCGAATCCACGGGTCTCTAGAGTTACTATTACTCAGCTTCAGTTCATTATCTAGCAAACCAGATTAATGATTGATTTACTAAACTACTCTACTAACTAAGCTAAGGCTAAACTACTAATTAAAAGTTGGGAACTCGCTTAGGTATGATTCCCCCTAGCTCCTCAATTAGGTCCAAGCTGTAATTACCTTTGGTTGATCTATTGTTGATTAAACTGCAGAAGATCCTAAATTAGTTTGGAATCTCTTAAGCTGACCAAGCCCTCTTAGACAGAATACCCGGCAGGCGACTAGCCTTCGCCGAGATAGACTGCTAAGACGATTCACACAGATCTCCACTACTGGAATGAATTCCAAAACAAAGCAGTGAATTGACTGACTCTCGCACAACCAATTCAATACTATCAATCAAGGAAGCTCTCTTAACCTAATCAAATTATATCTATCAAAGGTTAAAGCAGAAATCAAGAGAATTTGACCAGGATTCAATTACCTCAAATATTTCATGTCTCAATCGATTATAATCACACAATATAACATCCAAAACTTCATACAAGAAAGATCCTAACACATGGAACTAGGGTTTCTCAAAACCTAAGTGAAGGGAAGTTACTCCATAGAGAAGATATAGACTGCAGAAATCTGATCTAGATCTTCAATATCCATATCCAAGCTTGATTCTCGAGCTCCAATGGTGAATAAATCCTCCAAAATAGCTACAACAATGATCCCAAGTCGCTCTCTCTCTAGGGTTCGTCCCTTGGGTGTTTGGGATCCAAAACCCAGCTCTCTCTCTCCAAAAATCGCAAAACAACTTTTATACCCTCTGAGATTTGCACCCCCTACTTGCACGGCCGTGCAAATTGGGGTTTTGGTAGTGCAAACCCCCTGGAAAACTCACACGGCCGTGCACAATTTCCAGCATGCACTCCTAAACTTCGTTGAGCTCGTTTGACCTCCGATTCAGGTGCTGTTTGATCCCAGATGCTCGTAGTCTCGTCCTCTTTCTTTTCATGACAAGATTACATGATTATTTGTCAATAAAATGAGGTAGAAATCCATTCTTCCTCAAGTTATTTCCCAGTTTCTCCCCCCGAGTCGCCAATTGATCTCCGATTGACTTGAAACTTGCGCCTAGCCTTCACTTTACATGCTAGGACCTGAAATGTGACAAAGGAACACAACCTAGCGTAAAATAGGCCAAAGTAGGATAAATACTAAACTAAACAATCAAGGAATGAGGGGTAAAACATGTGTAAATATGTAGTCATCAACCATCGCTCTCATGACGAGGAGCAACTCACGGAAAGACCACAACCGCGAAAGGACTATACTCGCGGATTGGTTCCGCGATACGGGACGCGCCCGCAAGTACCAAGGCGCCAAACGACGCCGTTTTACTCAACTCAGGCCGGATCAAGAAGCCAAGAAACGACATCGTATTCCCTGAAAAACGGTCACATCCTAGCCCTAGGTATAAGCATGGCCTAAATGTCTAGCCCTAGGTATAATCATGGCCTAAGGGTCTGACAAATTCAGTAGTCATGTCGCATTAAATACCCACCCACCACAATGTAGCCTATAAATACGACATTTACTCCGGTGGGTGAGGAGATCGCATTTTTACTCTCTCGCTCTATAATACCAACTTCTCTCTCTAAGATCTCCTCTCTCCCAATCATAGCCTATTTGTAATCTCATTTCAGTGGAAGGAAAGCGGATCTTGTTGCTTACTCTCCTCGTCCCCCCTTTTTACTCGAGTCTCACTCCTACTGTATCCAATACAATCGAACTGTATCCAATACAATCGAACTGTATCCAATACAATCTTTGGTCTTTATATCCCGAAAAGACCGGACTGAGACCAAATTAATTTGGGTCAATTTAACTGGACCGGACCGTAAAGAAGCCACCCCTGACTATCCGCTCCCTCGCGAGCAAAGAAAGAAAGAGGATGATTACGGCCATCACCATCAACCTGCACAACGCTGCAGAGAGAGAAAGACTGCTCTCTTCCAAAAACTCATGGGGGCGCCTGAAAGGGTCCCTTCCAAAAAAGACATGTCCATCGATCGCCACTACCCAGCAGGCCAGCACCTCCCGTATCAGATTCAGCCAGCCACCTCCCCGCTCTCCTTTATTATTTATGAAGAAAAAATCAAACTGTCTTTTCGTCGAATACCTACCATGCTTCCCAGCTTATCCTTTCTTCCTTCCTTTCCCCATTTTTCTAATTTGCAATGTGATGGTCGACGACTAGCTCCCACGTACCCATCTTCCTAACCCTGCCTGCCGTCATAAAAACTTACCCTTCCACGCAACTCCATTCCTTCCAAGTCTTTTGTGTCACCAATACCATCTTTCATTCCCCATCGCATCACTCATTTCTTTCTTTTTTGGTTTGGAGTTCACTGTTTCCATTTGGCTTACCACTTGAAAGAATCAGTTTGGTTAGTATATATGTTATGGGTAGACTTTAAGGTGGCTGCGATTAGTGTATCACCTAGTCCCTTGATTTTTAGTAACTCTATGCACACAACGATGGAGTGTGTGATTTTGTCATTACCCTCTCATGCATCCAACGATTAAAATCATGAAAAACTCATAATTCAACAATGTTTACTCACAATAACATCTACCCATCACGATAGTAAAAAATGGGCAACCCAGTTTGCTCAACAAAGTCATTTTTGCTTTCCAAAGTTATGCAAGTTATAGACAACTAGGAATTGCTTGCTCTATTATCCCAAATACCTTATTTTTATAATTTAGGGTTATAGGTATAATATGCCCTTCTACTATGACTTTCATCAAACATGCTCTCTACTATTTTTTACATCAAACATGCCCATGTACTTTGTAAAAATGATCAAACAATGCCCTTGTGTTAAAATTTTCATCCAAAAACCATTAATCATGGCCGAGCTTTGGTTTGGACGACACAAATGTCTAAAATATCCCTAATAATTTCACTTTAGAATTTATTTTGGTTATTTTGTATAGCCAAATAATTCAAATAATTTCACTTTGAAGAGACCTAGAGGAATAAAACGGGGGACAAAACTTTCATTTTCTCTCCCATTTGCCAATGTCGGGTCGTCTAAATATCGGTTCAACCATGATTGAGAATTTTTTCAATCAAAATTAATACATGTTTGATAATTTTTTCAAAGTACAGGGGCATGTTTGATGTAAAAAATAATAGAGAGGCATGTTTGATAGAAAGTCATAGTAGAGAGACATATTATACCTATAACCCTATAATCTACATATCACCAACCAATACCTTAATGATGTACTCTATAATGCATAGGTCTAATACACTTGTATATCCAAAACCTTCACGATTGTGCCAATAATATCCAAATTTCCCACAATACCACTTATATCCATGTTTTAAAGTTGTTCTTTGCCAAATCTATCCATTTCCAAATATATTTTTGGTTAAATACACTTGTATATCCAGAAATACCGTTAAAGAATGTGAAGGAATTGGATATAAGTGGTATTTCGGGAAATTTAGATATTATTGGCACAACCGTGAAAGTTTTGAATATACAAGTGTATTTAACCTAATGCATATAGTAAAAAACATGAAACAATGTCATAATCTTGATTGGTAAAAAGTATATAAAAAACCATCCTAGTGTCATTTTAAAGGAAAAAAGGACAATTGATAAGAATGACCACTTTTGACTTCCACCACTAGCAAACTACCACTTTGTATCTTGAGAATTAAGATGCACATTGACACATCATGGGGACTGGGGAGTACATATTTGTTATCCTTCTATTCTAATGCAAGTCTACAACACAGATTCATCCTCTTAAGTACCATTGTGGCCCTTGGAAAGGGCGCACCCACTAATCAAGCTACTAATTTGCTTCCACGTACCAAAAGAGCATTGCTTTTGTTTGACCTTTGATTCCCACAACTTCATTAAAGGATGATTAACCCAAAAGTACATTTATTTAATCACAATCATTGATTTCATGGACTAACTAGACAACAAAATGGGTACCACCACAAAAAAGAGAAACACCCAATTAACCACATTTTAGGAGGTTTTCCAACAACATAGGGTTTCTCTCTATCTCAATTGATCAGGCATTCCTTATTTATTTGCAATCATGACTCTAATCATATGCTCTTAAGCAGCAAAAACAAAACCATAATTAAAAGCAGAAAACATTACCATTTAATTTTTACCACACATGTTTTATTTATATATACCAAAGATCGGCCAAGTGATTGATTGATTATGACCAGGAAGACCAGAACGCTTGGTCCTCGAAGCTTGCTGGTGGATCCGAGTAGTCCTCATCTTCCAGCTTTGGGAACACATACTGATCAGGGAGTAGATTTCTGCAGCACAAGCTGTTGTTGTTGTTGTGATGATCGTCTTCGTCCTGAGAAAGATCCGAAGACTGGTTGTCTGGTTCGAATACGTACGACGAGATCGAATCTCCAGCCTCCAGCAGTGAAGAGTGGACGACACCATCTGTGTAATGTGGGCTGTCTGCATCGAATATATCACTTCTCGCTGAGCTGATGTCTTCTTGCTTACAACCAGATGCTGAATCTAAATTTGGTTTCTCCAGTGGTATTTCTCGAGACATTGCATCATTGTGAGCCAAGTCTAAGCTTCCCGTCGCTTTCTCTTTCTGCTGCAGCTTGTCTGTCAGCGAATTGATCTGCAAAAGAACAAAGTTGGGAACTTTAATGAAACCCATGAATGAATCGATTGATGGAGCTTGCAAACAATTAATAATAGTCAACATAGTTCATCCTAACAAGGACTGTTTAAGAACCGAAAGGAGCGCCTACATGAAACACAAGAGGGTTGCAATCCTAACGAGAACTATGTGGAACAATCAAATATGGATGTAAATTAATGGTTTTACCTCGGCTTTCAATTTGTCTTTCTCCCTGAGAAGGCCATCGTAGTCGGCCTTGAGAGTGTCGTAGCTAGACTGGAGAAGGTCGTAGTCTTTCTCCAGCCGTTTGGTCTTCCACCGAGCGCGGCGGTTCTGGAACCAAATAGCGACCTGCCGAGGCTGCAGGCCGAGGTCCTTGGCCAGCTGGATTTTGCGCTCGGGTTCCAGTTTGTTCTCCACCTCGAAGCTCTTCTCGAGAAACTGGACTTGATCCACGGAGAGCCTCCTCTTCTTCTCCGGTTGCCGGAAATACTCGTCTAAATCGTCGTCGCCGTTGTCGTCGGCATCAAATGAGGTGAAGAAGGGCCTGCTTGTTGCTGATCCGTTCGAATCGTCGAAACGGACTATGGATCTTGGACCTGGGAAAACACAAGAGGATCAGGATCGTGCGTTGACCAAAAACGGAAAGATGCCGTCTTCTTAATCGACTAACAGAGTGGAAACAGAACCTGAAGCCATTAACCAGAGCATAAGCAAACCCAAAAACAAGATTCAAATTCCGTCACCCTAGACAGAGATCTGTGGGTTGAAAAAACAGAGTAGAAAACAAAAAGCAGAGCAGAGAGACAGGGGAGGGGATTTACCGAGGAAAGAAGGAGAAGAAGACGAAGGCAGGAAGAACGATTCAAGGGGCTGAGAAGCGCCACCTCGATGGGTCTGAAGCAGGACAGTACCCAAACCGCCAACGTCGCGGCCGCCGCCGCCGCCGCTAGCACACGCCGCCATGGTGTTTCTGAAAGTCAGTAGCTTTTTTTCTTTCTAAGATTGCGAGAAAATGGAAAAAAGAAAACAGGTGAGTTGTTTTGTTGCTTAGATCCCCACCCACAAGTTCCTTTCTTGTTGTTCGTTGGTGTGTTCCCCTCAAGCTGCCATTGACAAGGCAAGCTCAGGCAAAACAACCTTCACTGTAAAAAAATCGAACACTTCTCCGAATCGAGTGTCACAGCGCAGCGAAAAACCGAGTCTCTTCTCCTTCTTTCCACTTTTGATTACGGTGATCTATATTTCGGACTTATGGCGAAAGAAGCTGGTGATGATTATCTCAGTGATGTGGGAAGTATGGGAGCACCGGCAGCAGCTCACACCCATCACTACTCAGAATAAGAGGCGGGGGGTAATTTCAGAAGGGGAACGATTTGGGGTTCCCCGGAGAGCGGCTTTTCTACAGAGAGAAATGGAGATTGGGGTAGAGAGAGTGTTTTTCTATTTTTCTTTCTTCCTTCTTTCAGGAGATGGAGAAGGAAATGGGTTTATATGGAGTGGGCAGAGGTCGGAGAAGGAAAATTGGAGATGGCGAGAGGCTTGTACTGACGATCGTGCCCTTCCATCTCAGGACAAAAATGCTCTGCTTTCTATTCTCTCCCCTTTCCCCCCATTTGTGAAAGCAATGGGCAGACTGTAGAGGTTAAAACAATGTGGAGTTTCCACTTTTCACCATCGACAGGTAGGTTGTTGATCGATTCGATTCGATTCGATTATAATTGAAACTAGCTTTTTGTTTTTTGTGAGCGTTTTTTTTTTATACAAAAGATAATCATATATTGATAGAATCAAATCGATAATTACATCTTAGAATTCAGCCAGTTCTGAAAGTCAAAATAACGATACGTAGTCGGGAACAAAGACAGGGCCTGTCTAGCTACACTGTGAGCTATCCTATTGCTACCCCGACCTACAAATCGTACAATGAAGCCCGGATAAATCGTAAAAACTTGCAGAATCTCCTCCAAAATAGCCCCAATCCGACTATCACGCACATCAGCCTGACAAAGCTTCTCAATGACCACCTTGGCGTCCCCTTTAAACCTCATCGACACAAAACCCTGCGTTACACACCAGCAGATTGCTTCACGAAGGGTAAGTACTTCCGCCACCATTGGGTCATCCAGCCGAGGGAACTGAACACCAGCAGCCCAAAGGGTCTCCCCTCCCTCATTAAGGAGCACAAAGCCTCCCGCAGAGTGAGACCCTGAACGGACTGCTCCATCCCAACGACACACAGGCCCCACTGCCCCACCTAAACCCACTGTACTAGTGCTAGGAGGAGACAGAGAGGGACGCCGGGGATCATTAGGTAAGCTCAGCCATTCCCCTACCTGTTGGTGATACTGCCGCATCAGAGCAAGGATGCCAAACTGCTTCCCTTCAAAGACCACCCAATTCCGGGATCGCCAAATCCTCCATAGGATAGCAATTACTCCCATGAACTGTGAGGGTTGCTGCAAGATAGCCAACAGCTTCTTCAGGAAAAGAGGGAAAGTGTGTCGGGGCAATCCTTCACCAAGATGATCTAGACCAGACTGAGTCCACAAAGCCCTGGCCACCGTGCAATAAAGGAAAAGGTGTTCCATCGTTTCCGATTGAGCCCAACACACAGGACACCGGGGTAGGACTTCAATTTTCCGCTCGATTAGCGCCTCAGTAGTCGGCAGAATCCTGCTCAAGAGTTGCCAGGCAAATATCTTCAACTTTGGAGGAATGTTGGCATCCTTCAATTTTGTAGAAACTAATAATTTAGTTTAAACTTAATAATTTATAAAATTATTCAATAGATTTTCTGTGCATCACCCCCTTTTCCCTCTCTCCAATTCTTTTGGGGAACTATCACTTGTCTTGCTCGCAGCCTCGGCGGCCGCCGCCGAAGCCAAAAGGCCGACCAGCCCCGTCCATTATTCCAAACCGCCCCCACCCAGGAAGAAGAATTTTGCACGGTTCTTCTAAAGCAAAAAGCAAAAGAAAAAAGGCAAAGACAGGTGTCAACGAAGAGAAGTTCTACAGACAGGTGGTGGAGACCGGAATCTTCTCTGGCGACGTAATGTAGTACTCACCGCCGACGTCAATCACCGTCTCCAAGGTTCGAGCCTCATACTCGATTTCGCACATGAACCCTTCCGCCTGAGGAAAATTGAAACCCTTGATCCCGTGCTCGGTGGGCGACATCACCTGGCGATAATCCACCGACGCGGCCACGGAAAGCCCCAAATGCTCAACATCCTGCTCCCCCTTTCTAGTCTGTTTCAAATTGGAACTGAAGGCAACACGGCTGGCTCTACGCTTCCTCACCATCGTTGAAAGTAGATTCTAACCTGATTAAATCAGTGGAGTATAGCTAATTAGCGAGAAGCTTCCCTCTGTGGAAAGCAATTGTGCAGTAGCTGGGATGCTTCGGCATTAAAGTCAGAGCAAAATTTGGCGGTGGCGCCAAACAAAGTGGTGGGAGAGAACGGCTAATTCCGGCGGGAGATATCGGCTATGGCCTTAATGGCTATTGGGGCGAGCTATATAAAACCGTGTCCGGAAAAGTAAGTTTCCCCTCCCAAATCTAATCCCTTCATTCCCTGAACGAAATCGTCTCCACTCTTCACGCCACTGATCTCGACAAGATCGTCCGCCATTGCACTCAGGGATTCCAGCCAAGATCGCGCGCCGACGAAGAATGGGCTGACCGCCGATTACAATCAATGACCTCCCAGCCGTTACTTTCTATATTAGAATTGGATTTAAGGAGTTTAATGCCCCTGCCGGCTTTAATTGAGGAAGTCAGAGCTCTGCTCAAACTTGTAAAGCGCTCCCTTAGGGACGCAAAGGGGTCGATCCTTGCCCCAAACTGCGTAATCAAAGCGCAAAATTCAATTAATGGAGAAATGAACTCCATTAAAAACCCAGAAAACGGGTCAAAAAACGGCCGGAAATTGAAAATCAATCCCCAAATTGCTCAATTGCAGCCCGAAACACTTGCCCAAAGTTTTGCCCAGAAACTTAATTCAATCCGGCTCCCTTTCCTAAAAGAAGAAGGCTCTATAAAAAATTTCCAAATAGACCCAACTTTCCTCATTACCGTGCCTAGCATATTCCCCTGTTTCCTGATAAGAAAAACAGAGCAATCTTGGTTTTACCATTTCCAATCAATGGCAGGCCCAGTTGTGTTCAACGATGAAGTGCTGGAAGCCGGCCAAAATAGGGCTCGCCTGAGCTTGGTAGGAAGGCTGCTGTGCTCGTCCCACCCGTCCAGAACTCGTGTTCAGCACACCGCCAACAACTTGTGGGCAAAGAGAGCTCCAGTTACAGTCCTTGATGCAGATCATGGACTATTCCAATTAGTCTTCTCGAACGCCACCGATCGCCAAGAAGCACCGGGGAAAGCTCCCTGGTTCCTCCACTCGAAGATCCTCACCTTAAAAAAGTGGGAAACACCTTCTGAGCAAGTTTTCCAAGAGCTTGCACGCGTCCCCTACCTCGTCCAACTCTGGAATCTGCCTGAAGAGTATAGAACGGTCGCGCTAGGAAGGCTCCTCGCCGCTCAGTTGGGTACCGTCGTTGACGCCGGGATGTACGCGGTCTGGGAGAACCCAGGTTGTGTGTTCAAAGCAAGAGTGTTGATCGACGTCTCATCCCCCTTGCAACATCGGTTGGAAGCCAGGAAGAGGAACGCAGATGGCTCGTTGGGAGAACCTTTCCGGGTATCTCTCAAGTACGAAAACATCAAAACTACTTGCTTCAGGTGCCGAAGAATTGGGCACAACCAGAGCTTCTGTTCATTCGATTTGGTGACAGGCGAGGATGGATTCGGCCCTGAGATTATCGGGAACAGAACAGGTCCGAAATTAAACGAAAATTCCTACGCGACCGCTCGGAAAGGAGGAAGGAATTGGGGCGGGAACGTGTGGCGCCACGGAGCTCGAGCTGCACCTTATTCCCGATCCAACACGATGCTGATTGAGGCGGCTTCTCGGTTCGGCGGAGAAAACTCAGTTGGAAGAGGGCAGGGGCTGCCGCCGCGGGACTCCCGTCGGGAGAGACGAGGTGCAGACAGACCGGTGGGCCAATTGGCGAAGATGGACGGGCTGGGCTCCTCCTCTGGGCCGGAGAAGCTAATGGGCCAACCCTTGAATGAGGATGGTTGCAAAGAAATAGAAAATGGGCCCAAAGATTCTGAAGCAGCCCAAATTGCTCAACACTTGGTGTTAGAGCCCACACCCCTCCAAGTCCAAGCTCCATCCCCGTCATATGGGTTAGGTAACTTATATTGTAGTGAAGATCCCGGATTTTTATTTGACGATTTAGAAGATACCCTCTTATTTAGCATGCAAGGAGAAGGGATGGGATTCTTTGATAATGAAGGAATGGATCAATCTGCAGATACAGCCATTTCATGCTCTCCAATAGGATGCGTCGCGGATGGAAAATCAAAGGGGAAAGCGATATTGATAGAATCGTCAGAGTCCCCAAGAGTCTACATTCGGAGAAATGTAGGGGTCTGCATCCAAGAGCCAGAAGAAGGAGTGGTTAACACCCTTCCAAAGAGTCCAAGCGAGAAAGACAAGGTTAAAGGAAAAAGGGTGGAGGTAGCCAACCCCAATTGGCCCCAAAATCCTAAATGAATGTTTACGCGTGGAATTGTCAAGGGGTGGGGAGTACCTTGACATTCCAAACGCTAAAAGCTCACCGAAATTTGGCTAAGTCATTTCTCTTTCTTTGTGAGACTATGTCTCATAGTGATAAAGTAGAGTCTTTTATGTCTCGATTGGGTTTTTCTGATTGTTTTCCTGTTAACCCTTCCGGCTTGTCGGGGGGTCTAGTATTTGGTTGGCCAAGAGGAGCTTCGGTCTCAATCATTGGCTCAACCCCTTTCTTTATTGCCATTTCGGTCATCAATAATAATTCCCTTTGCTATGGTGCTTGTCCCCGGTTCGTACTAATTGGTGTTTACCTCTCGTATGTAATTTCTAAACGAAGATCCCAATTAGAGGATCTTAGGAACTTCTGTGCTAGATTGTCAGATCCTTTTCTTATAATTGGAGATGTCAATTGCTCACTATCCCCGCTAGAGAAATCAGGAGGGGCTCTGTGGCGGATGGACAAAGCTCGACCTCTTTGGGAATTTATCAACTCCATGGGGCTTCTGGAAGTAAGAATTCAAGGACCCAAATTTACTTGGACTAATCGGGGCAGAAACGGTGTTTTGATAGAACAACAGATCGATAGAGCCTTTGTTTCTACAAATTGGTGGCATACCTGGCCTAATTCCTGCCTATATCATCTTTCTGATAAAGGATCAGATCACAGACTCCTGTGTCTTATGACTATTCCATAAATGTCAAGAGCCAAACGCCTATTTCATTTTGACATAAGGTGGGCCCGAATGCCTGAAACAAAACTCATCATTGACTATGTCTGGAATACACCAATAACTGGGTCATTGCAATTTTGCTTGTTTTATAAACTACTCAGAGTCCGGCATGCATTAGTAGATTGGTGCAAAGGAGGAACATCAAACTCAGGCAGATTAATAAAAGACCTCAATCTAGCTCTTGATAATGCTAGGAAAGACTTGATCTCCAGTATAGAATGGAAGAAATCTATTGGAGACAAAAATCTCGGGTTAACTGGCTAACGGAAGGGGATCGCAATACTCCTTATTTCCACATGGTAACGGCAATTAGACGGCAAGCCAACTTCATTTGGGGCTTAGAGAATTCTAGAGGTCTCTGGTGCACGGATGGGGATGAAAAACTGAACATAGCAGTAGAATTTTATCAATCTTTATTTCAAACCCAACTCACTGAAGGCATTAACCTGTCTAACTTGCCGTTTGAAGGACTAGTTACTGAAGAACAGAATCGGGCCCTCATTCATCCGGTTACACCTGAAGAAGTCAAAGAAGTAATCTTTGGCATGGGTAAGACTCAAGCTCCGGGTCCAGATGGTTTTACAGCAGGGTTTTATCAAGCGTATTGGGATATAGTCGGCAATGAAGTCATCCAAGCTGTCTTAGCTTTCTTTCATTCTGGACATCTCCTTCGATCTATCAATAGAACATGGATTTCCCTTGTCCCAAAAACAACGGAAGTTAGATCCATGAGAAATCTCAGACCCATTAGTCTTTGTCAAGTAATTTATAAGATAATAGCTAAGATCCTGGCCAATAGACTCAGTCGAGTCCTTCCAAGCATAATATCTCAGACTCAAAATGGTTTCATAAAAGGACGTCAAATCTCAGACAGTATTTTAATAAGCCATGAGGTAACTCACCATCTCCGAACGATGCCCTCTGGACGGAAAACTTGGATGGCGTTGAAATTGGATATGGAAAAGGCATACGATCGAGTGGAATGGCCATTCCTTTTCGAAATAATGAAGGAATTGGGTTTCGACCAAAAGTTTATATCTTGGATACAGGAATGTGTCACTACAGTCTCCTACTCGGTACTGGTGAACGGAATTCCCTCCAGTTACTTCCGTCCATCAAGAGGCCTTCGGCAAGGAGACCCTCTCTCATCCCTACTATTTGCCATTTGTGCAGAAGGTTTTTCAGCAATGATAAGACATACAATAGCTATGGGGTACCTGGAGGGGGTTAGGATCAGGGCATCATGCCCAATGGTGTCCCACATATTCTTTGCAGACGACTCCTATCTCTTTTTAGAAGCTACCTCGCAATCTTGCACAACAATTCTCTCTCTTTTCCAAGCCTATGAAGGATTGAGTGGGCAGCGGGTCAACTTACAAAAGTCAGCGGTCTTATTTAGCCGCAATATGGATCTAAACCTGGCCTTAGAATTAGGGGAACAACTAGGTGTGGGTAGCATTGGAGAACAAGGCCGGTACTTGGGCCTTCCGTCAACTATTGCTAGATCAAAAAAGGAGTCTTTTCAATTCATGGAAGAGAAGCTCATTAAAAAACTTCAAGGATGGAAGCAACGAACCCTGTCTAAAGCAGGTAAAGACATTTTGATTAGGACAGCAGCTACCAATCTACCAGTTCATGGCATGTCTTGTTTTAAGATCCCTAAAGAAAATTGTCGGCGGTTAAATAGTCACGTGGCTAGATTTTGGTGGGGTTCGGCAGATAATGTGGACCATCCAATCCACTGGGTTTCCTGGAAAAGTTTAGCACATAGTAAGTTTCAAGGTGGTCTAGGATTCAGGGACTTTGGTGCCTTTAACCAAGCTCTGTTAGCTAAACAATGTTGGAGGATCTGGAAGAATCCGGATTCTCTTCTGGCATCGATATATAAAGGTCGATATTTTCATCAAGGGTCAATACTAGATGCTACCCTAGGTTCCAAGCCCTCTTGGGGATGGCGTAGTATCTTGTTTGGAAGAGACCTCCTTCTCCAAGGGTTAAGATGGCAGGTTGGAGATGGACAAGACATTGTAGCCTTCAAGGACAAGTGGGTCGCTTCTGAGAAACCCATCACTCCTTTGGTTCGCCTTTCGAATACAACAAACTCCCCAAGAGTCTCCTTCTTTATTAGAGGAAGTGGAGGAGAGTGGCATATCCCAAGACTTCAATACTGTTTTGATCCCATTACTGTTAGTCTTATTCGCAAAACTCCTCTTCCTAGATGTCAACAAAGAGACACAAGAGTCTGGCACTTTACAAAAAATGGCGCCTATACAGTTAAATCGCGATACCACCTGGCTTTAGAAATTTCTTTAGTCTCGAGTCGGAAACCCCTGGTGCAAATTATAGATACCCCTATCTGGAAGAAAACTTGGGATATTGTGGTTCCTCCAAAATTAAAATTCTTCATCTGGCAATGTCTAAGAGTAATTCTTCCAACTGTGGTGGCACTTGAGTCTAGAGGGATTAATTGTCGTACCCGGTGCCCGGTTTGTTGGAGAAGTGCAGAAAGTATTGAACACCTATTCTTTAGATGCCCCTTGGCCACCAGATTGTGGTCGCTTATGGGCCTAAATGACTTTATTACCTCGGCCCCGACTGTGAATTTCAGTCTCTGGTGGCGACATGTTATGCTTTCTGAGCACCCCCAAACCCATGTTCTTCTGTACGTTTGCGTATTGTGGAGAATCTGAAAGTCTCGAAATAAGGTGGTTTTTGAGCATTTACAACCTCATGCCCAGTCTCTAGCCCGCCAATGTTTTTTCCATGTCCGTGAAGTCTCTTCTTCTCTTCCTCCTGCGCCATCCTCCAAGTTCTCGCCTCCTCTCCTGGGTCCCTCCTCCTGATGATTTTTTGAAGATCAACTTTGATGCTGCAGTTCGTGTTTCCGGTTGTTCGTCTGGTCTAGTAATTCGTGGAGCAGACGGGCATGTAGCTTTGGCAGTAGGGTTTCAGCACTCTGGCATTACTGATCCCTACCTAGCAGAGCTTCTTGCTGCCAGAGACGCCGTTTCCCTGTTGGTCTCCAAGTCTCTACCTCGTGTCATCATCGAAGGAGACTCTGAAGTGGTGGTTCGTCAGCTTCGTCAGGGTGATTCTTCTGATTCCTTAGGAGGACCAGTGCTTCGGGATTGCTTCCTTCTCCTTGCTTCTGCTTCTGTCTCCTTAGAGTTTAGAGCAGTGCCTCGGACTGCTAACAGGGCTGCCCATAGAGTGGCGCAGAGAGCCCTGCTTCTTTCTCCTCTTGAGTTATGTTCTTTCGATTTTGTTGGGTGGCTTCATTGATGTAATAGGTTGGGAGGTGTTCGGGTAGTTTGTATAGTTCTCTCTTTTGACATTTCTTGGAAAAAAAAAATTATTCAGATAGAATAAATATGTAAATTTAACGTGATGTTTTAATCATTACGAAGAACATACGTCATCTGTTTGGGTAAATGATACATTGTACATAACTATTTCTACATAAAGTTTACGTAGTGTTCAATTATTATAGAAAACTTACATATTATTTTTTAATTGATACATAAATGATTATTTGTCCATAAACTTTACGTAGTGTCTTAATCATTAAGTAAAACTCATGTAACAGTTATAGAACGTTATTAGATAAATTTTTTATAATTTGTGATCTAATAGTATAATCAAGTTATAGCAAGTAATATCGACGAATTTTAAATTTAAGTAACTTTTATTCAATTTTTTTTACATTAATATTTCATAATATGTGGTCTAATAATAATTGCTTATGAATTTTAGACTTATCGTTGAAGTGGTTGTAGAGAATAAAACTCATGTAATTGCTTATAAATTTTAGACTTATCGTAGAAGTGGTTGTAGCGAATAAAAATAATATGAATAATATTGCAAAAAGGAGGAAAAAGGGCATATGGTAAAATTGAGTATATGAAATAGAACCCTATTGTGAACAAAACCCGTAGAGAAAAAATGACCTGTTTTTTTCTTAATGAACAGTGAAACGTGCTTGTGCTTTTAATTATATAATAATAATTTACTCAGTTCGGTTAATTATTAATTGATATATTAGTTAATTAAATATAATAGTATAGTAGGTTGTCTACTATTATCGTTTAGCAAGTGATTCGACAAGGTTAAACCAAAATAGCTTATCCATAACTGAACTAATTTAAGGCATTCTTTTCTCAACTGAGAAATTAACTCACTCTTCATGGCGGTTTAACAAAAAATGTAACGATTAATTACTATGCAATTTTTTTAATAAAATCAAGGTGAATGTACTTAGTGATTAAAACAAATTTTTTAAGTCCGTTAGTTTTCAAGATACAAAAAAAAAAAAATTGTATTAAGATATAAAGCACAAACTGGTTCTTAAGCGAAAACACTCAACTTTTTTTTTGAACTAGTTGATTTCATTCCATATAAAACCAAGTCTGACTACAATGAGATGGTTATGAACCTAGGAAAACACATCAATGAGGGGACCTAGCCCCCCTCCCTCCTCCATTTTCTACTAAAGTAACTGCACTCAAGAACCAACAGGGGTGCCTAAGGAAGCCAAGTTAGCCCTTACATTGTTCCTATTACAACTCAAAAATCGCATACATTGAATAATAAACTTCCCGACTGTTTCCACATACCTGCAACATTCAAGCACCTGACCATTACCACTACTCTGCCTTCTGGATTTTTCTTCTAGCTACTCGAGCTATCAGCTCCAACCGTGTCCTTTCATGTCACTCTCCAGAAACAATCCCTGTAGTGAAGATATGCAAGTAAGCAACTCGTGAGAGTAGGAACATTGAAAAAACATGTGTTCTCTAGATTCAGGGAGAGCCCTGCACAAAACACATTCATCATCGGTAGATTTCCCCCACTTTAGCAATTTGTCCTCAGTGATTATACCATCCAAAAGTACCATCCAAGTCAGAAAACTAGGTCTAGGGATAAACCCTTACCTTCATATCTGGCCACCCCATTCCACCATCTCACTTCTTTCAGAGAGTTTCCTAGACAACTGCAATAGAAAGATGCCCACTGCCCAGTTAAATAAGATTTGATTGCAGGTCAATGTTTGAGAATCCTTCCCTATGCCCATGAGCTACTAGAGTTGGAAATACCCGATTCCCGTGATTTTTTATATAAACAAAATTTTAAGGTAAGGAAACACTACAAATCAACTAAATCAATCAAAGCATATTGTCCTCTTTGCAATCATAGGAAGCATAGGCTAATTCAAAATTGGACCTAGTGCTTGAAATTAAAAAAATGTTGGTTATCCCTACAAAATGAAGGCAATATAAAAGTCATTGTACGACTATGGAATTATCGTTCTCAATTTCAACTCATTTAAGTTAGTGGATGAGACATAGAAAAGAATAGTAGAGAATAAAATGTAACGAAACAATTTCGTAGCATATGAAATCCATTAAAATACCAAATTACAAAAAATGATGAGTAAGATGATGAGTAATAAGTAACAAGTAGTAGAAACTTTATTAATTATGAAAGAAAACAACATCTTGCACTAAGCAAACATAGATAAATAAGCCAAATAGCCAGAGGAGGGCCACAATTTGAAATGAATTCCTCGACCATTCCATGACAAAAAAGTATGAGCCAGTCAAAGAGCAAACTCATTAATTTCCTTAGAGACGTGCCGAAATTAAGTTTGCGACATCTGGAAGATCTATTTTCTAGTATCAACACAATTCACTCCCTTCAGTTTCATGAAGTCGAATTCTAAAATGAGAAGAAACATACCATTTTTGAAGCCTTTGGTCAAACCTCTTGAAGTAGCTTTAGCTTCACTGGGCTCCAGCTTTGCTTCACTCTCTGAAATCCACTCAATCTATGAGAAAAAAGTAAACCTTGCAGCTGAGAGGCTAGGGTTTTGGAGGAAGAACAAAAGCAGGAATGAGAGATAAAGTCCTGAATGGAACAAAATGGGGATTGAAACAAAAGTGAGACATGGCCATTCTTGGTAAGCTGGCTGACAGAGATTAGATTATAGGAGAATGATTGTACTAGTAGGACATTGTGGAGCAAAATGCCACAAGGAAGCTTAACTATCCCTATATGTGTGGCAGGGTCTTTTGGCCATTAGGAAGGGTAACTGAAATTTCTTTTACTAACTTGCATCTAAGAAATAAATGCAATGAGCAATTAATGTGATCACTTGCCTTGTGTCTAACATCCACAAACAACCATTTAGTTCCTTTTTAAGAGTTGATAAAATGAGAGTACCTATCATGGTAGAGTTTCTTGTCATCACAAAATTTGCTTGAGAAAGAGGATGATTTGGTGCTTTGTTGAAACAATGCATTCAACCTTGTTAGCTCTTCAGTTGTGAAACCACAGATTGTAGGTGAGTTGATCTCTTGTTGACTTACTAGGCTAGTAGGGCTATATAAAGATGCTCATCCTGAATAGTTTCCCTCAAATCCAGTTATATCAATAGAATCGACAAAACCCCTTCCCCTACCAGCATTGTTACCAGAAGTGTTTCCCATCTGATAGTTCTTATTTTCAGCTTCCAACAGTCCTTCTTAAGATGATTGTCTTTCTTGCAATATCTTCAAAATAAACGAGTACGAGTTCCATGTGAAGGAGCCTTGTCTCTAGATTGACTATATTGATTCCTAGAAGGTGCTAATGTTATTGCTAAAGTAATGGCTTCCTCTGATTTTCCAGCATTAGCACCATCACCATTCAACTGTCTTTCTAATTGGACCACAGATCTATTAACACTGTCTAGATCTAGAAGTAGATCCAATATCAACATTTGAGTATAAACTTACTAACTCTGTTTGGGAAGAGGGGTAAATGGGAGGAGGGTGCAAATGTGAGGGGTAAACACAGTTTCCAACACATTTGCACCTGTTTGGTTAATTTGGAACAGTAGAGGTGTGCAAAACGAGAGTGCAAATTTACTGTTTCGGCTTACCCCCCTCCCCCCCCCTCGAATTGGGGTGCAAGGGAAGGAAGGAAGAGAGGTGGAGGGGGGAATTATGGAATTTTATTTTCTAATTGTGTTATATATAATTATATAATAATTAATATTATCAATTTCTTCTTTTTATAAATATCATTAATGTAAACATTATTCGGGGTTGACCATTTGACTCTGGAAACAAGTTTATCAATGTTCGTTAACTCAGTTTATTTGACTAAATAGTTAAAACTTACAAATTCGAACGTGTTTGACTAAGTTTGACAATTTAAGATTAAATTAGACACGAAAACCCTATATAGGATGACCAGTTACGAGTTGAGCTTCGAGTTTTGAGATCGCTCGATCAATGATTATTACAATTGTTATAATTAATTATTATTTGAGCATTATTATATAATAACTATTTTTAGTAAAGTATATTTATTATTTTATAGTAATATTTATTTTATTATTTTATGATAATATTTTAAAATCTTAAAATCTATTTTATAATCTTAAAATCTGTTTTATAATCTTAAAATCTATTTTAAAATTTTAAAATCTACTTTAAAATAATATAATTACTTACTTTTCACTCTATTTGCACCCCCTACTTTTTCATCCAAACAACAATTTACCCCTCCACTTACAACCCCAGCAATTTGCACCCCCCAGCAATTTACCCCTCAACTTGCACCCCTGCAATTTGCACCCCCTTGTTGCCAAACCCAACAAGAAACATATAACTTTTCCCCTCTCTTGATATCTCATGATACTTTCATAGGTGCCAAATTCACAATCATAGTAACGTATAGGGAGATAACTTTGAAATTCATCTAATAATAGGTTCAATTAGTATGATACTGCCTAATTATTTGGTTACCCTGCTTAGCCAAATCTATTTTCTATTGCATGTTTGTTATGCGTACAAAATTGTCTTGACTAAATTTTGACTCAAGATAGTTTCAAGCTTCTAATGCAACCTTAATATTACTCAAGCTAGGTACAATATCTCCAGACACACAATTTTAATCCAACAAGCAACTGTGTCATTCACACGATCCCAAGTTTCATAAGATTGATCTGATAAAGGGGTACCTAATAGTGCAAGGATGAAACCGAGCTTGTTCTTGGTTCACAAGGCAACCTCCATGGACTAACTACATAGTTGGTAATTTTCATTAGTAAGCTTGAACGGAATCACATGTAAGGATTTATCACTCGCTACTACGTAATAAGGGTTGGAATAGGGATCTTTATACCAAGGTGAAGAGACCTCCTTATATTTAGCTTCCTCATCAGAGGATTCGACATCAGTCATGGTGTTTTTTGGCGTTTACTGAAGAAAAGACAAAAAGAAATCAAAGAAAAGGGGTAATCAGTAGCCAACCAGGCTTTGATACCATGAGAAATAAGTAAACTTAGCAGCTAAGAGGGTAGGGTTTGGGAGGAAGAACAAAAGCCAGAATAGAGAAATTGAAGTCTTGCCATTCTCATTTCATTGAACTCAATATATGTACAAGCTACTGTAAACTAAACACTATGCAATTAACGGCTAACTACTTAAATTAGACAATAGTATATTTACACATAGATAAGCTAATTTACTGTTTCCTTTGCGTGCCGACCGGGTTGCTTTCTTCTTGTTGTATGACGATGTCTCAACTTAACTCTCTCTTACTTCACCAATTGTGTCTTATCCTAAGGTAGAACTGGGTTAAAGGAAGCCTAGTTCAACCTCTAGTTTTCTGCTACATATCATCTTCATCATGATAGCTCAATCTCTTAGACACTACTGCACAATCCGAACACACTCGTATCATCCTATAGATATTCTCATCTTAGAGTCACACTTGTCAATATGAACACCTTGCATCTACATTGAACTTGTAGAGACACGGTTGTAGCGAGACCAGAGTACTATAGCAGAATTTTCCTCATCATGTCGCTACTTGCTTCAACTGAAGCTTTGTTATAATGTAAACACTAATGAAAGCTTTTGTTATAGTTTCAATTTCTTAATAAAATTTGAAGTCATTCTGGCTTCAATACCTTTTCGGTAATTAACTAATAAAAGAGGCACAAGAAACATAATAACATTACCATATCTATACTGCTAAAAGAGAGTAAGATGCTAGCTGAGACTAAGCATCGATGGTAAAATGAATGAACCAACCAAAGAAGCTAAAAAAGAGTCGTTGTCAAGTTTAAATAAGTATCCAACAAAGGAATGGATCCTAAAAATAAAAAAGAACGTAGTAGCTTTTGAGGAACCACAACCACTCTTTAAAATTAAGAAGATTGAGGATGCAAACATGTATCATTGACAGTGGTGGAGCCATAAATCTAAAAGGTGGCTAATTTGAACGGTAGTAATCGGAGATGGGTCTAAGGTCTTGCCTACTACTCTATTTCCTAAATTTAAACAAATTTTACTAAAAAGTCTACATATATTAAAGTGTAGTGGGCTATATCCTCTTCTGCCTTCAACCTAGCTTCACCACTGATCCTTGAGTTCCATCTTCATTGTTAAAAGCTCAAATGCAGCAGAATTGTGTGTTCTATATGCCAATAGGCGACCATCTCTTGTACTCGAACCCAAACGACCTAAAACCAAATTAAACCTGTATTCCTTTCCCTACGAAATTCTACAAAGCCCAACTCCAATAATCCCAACTTTCTATTGGAAATCCAGAATCGTAAATTGGTGGTCGAGCGACCGATGAAGAAGTAATCAAAATCGGCCTAGGATAGAGTCAGTAATTAAACCGGGATCGTAGATCTAGGAGGAAAATAATCGTTCAGTTGGGCTGCACGCTGAGCGAAGAGGGATATTTTTGTCAGATTTTTGAAATTTTCTTTCTTTCCTTTTTTTATTTTTTCCAGCATTTATATGCTGTCTTTTAATGGAGGAAAGAGAAAACAAACTTCTCTCTTCCTCTCTCTTTTCTTTTTCTCTCTTCCTTCTCTCTTTTTTCCAGATCTAAATCTCCTTTATTCTCTTGTTCTTCATTTTTTTCCTTCAATAATGGACAAAGAAATTGCAGCCTCCAACCTCAAATCCGGTGACGCTCCAAATCCTTCTTCTCTCAAACTGCTCCTTACTTCTGTTTTTTCTTTTCTTGGCCTCAAAATCGATGACGCTCCATTTTGTCAAAGAGGGGACAGATCTAGGTGAGTCGAGTTTGCATCTTTTGTGTTTTAGTATTTGTTTGTGAATTTTCAATTCCAATCTTCCTCCTCTTTTTTCTTTCTTTTTACATTTGGTGTTCTTGATTGTGGAGGAGTAAATGAGATGAGACAGAAAACGAGTTTTTTTTTTCACTTCCTCCTTCTGTTTTCCCTTTCTTTGAGAATATATATTGATATTATCACACTATACCATATGGTAATGTGTGCTAACTAAATAAATTTTTATAGTTACGAGTTTTAACATGGTGGTAGTGGGTGGTAATCGACACCAGTTCCGAGAAAGAAGAGTTAGAAGACAATGAAGGGAGAGAAGAAAGTGAAGAAAGTCGTAATTGTATATATATATTGAGATTACCACACTATACCATATGGTAATGTGTGCTAACAAAATGTATTTTTATGAATATCATGTTTTTACTATGGTCGTAGAGGGTTGTAATTAGATTTATATGGGTGTACCTTCTCATACCATGTGGTATTATATGGTAATTATAATTAATTTGTGGTCCTTTGATTTACCATGTTCTACTATGGTGGTATTCTATGCTAGTTAGATTTATAATTTTCTGTAGCGTGGTTTACCAAGTTATACCACGTGGTGGTAGTTTGATTTGTAATTTTATTTTAGCATGTTATACCATATGGTATGGTATGGTAATTAGATTTGTAAATTTCTGTAACAAGTTTTACCACGTTATACCATGTGGTATTGTAGGATAGTTAGATTTGTAATTTTCTTCAACATATTTTACCATGTGGTATTGTATGGTAGTTAGATTTATAATTTTCTTCATCATATTTTACCATGATAGTATAAAGTGATAATCATATTTATACTTGTAATAGTGTCTTTAGCACTGAATTATTTAACGAAAAAATCATCATTCAATTTGAGTTGGAATTAGAATAGAAATTGCTAGGATGGTTAGATTCATTTTTGTTGTAGATGGGAGAGAGAAAAAATAATATATTTTTTTTTAAATAATAAAATTAAACAAAGAGTGAGAGAGGGGAACCAGTAGGGGGAATGAGATCCGCGTCTGGTCAAAAAGTCAGCGTCAACATTAAATATGAGGTGCAATTTACCTTAGTGCCCCTCCGTATTTAATTTAAATAAAAGGAAAAAGCTGACACGTGAGGACAGATGATTGAGTTACTGACAGTTACTGATAGGAAGGATACTGACCTGATCTGGTCTCATCAAAATCGATCTAATAATCTCCGAATATCTTCTTCAATCACCAATAAAGCTTGATTTGGAAGGGGAAACACAAATCCGATGGCCGTTGCGAAAAACGCTATATACGATTGCTATAGAAATAAGTAATCGAACCCAACAAAGCTTGATTTTAGGCAGGGAAAGACAAATCCAAATTTCGCAACCCGAGTCTACTGGCGATGTTTAAAAAAGTCGCTAGAGATGGGAGGATTAATGGTTGAGATGGGGAGAAGGCTTGGTGCTTCAATTCTATGGCTCCCCTGCAAATCCCACTATGCTTGATGAGGAGAAATCTCGACAATTGGAAAACGCACTTCAGCTTCCATCCTCCGGCTCCCCTCCGAACCCCATTGCGGTTGATGGGGGATAAGGCTTGGTTTGCAAGTGTGTTACGGTACACCCATCCAAATCGACGCTTCAGATAAACAAAAAGGATGAACCACATCCATCTGCATGGGCTGTAGGAAATTTATCATGCACCTTCGCGTTTCTGGCCCGCGCTCCGCGGCAGTTAGGGTGTGCAACAGTCCGAACCGGATCAAATTCATGAGAATTTTGGTTCAACAACGAAAGACATCTTCGAACCAAGTATCGAAATAACATTGCATTTGATCCCGTTTGATCTGTTTAAAGTGTCAATTTGATCAATCTTTTCAGTTTTCATAAAATTCATTGGACCAAGCAATATGTGTTTTTGTAGGGGTTTGGTACGATATGGTTCAGTATGGACCAAACCATTTCACACTCTTACCGACGGTAAGAATCTATCTATCTATACTATATATTATGGCAATTCAAAAGCAATTTCTTGTCACATAAGCACTTGGAGGATCCACAATTTGCCAAGTTGGACAACTTTTTTTACAAACAAAAAAAATTAGTTATTAATGTATTTATGGAGCTACCTCTCTCTTCTTTAATATTTCCATTTCTTTTAACCTTTTTTTTTTGCTTTAAAAGTAGGTTACATGTTGATAAACTTAACCAAACACACATAAATAATAATTTTTTTGTTTAATAAAAAAAATATAAATAAGAAAATAGAAAGTAACATATACCACATTTGTTTAAATAAAAAATATCTTATTAAACCATTGTAAAGGAAACCGTACCGGAAGTCATACCGGCTCCGCCAGTGGTAGGGTATTTTGTGGTACTACCGTGGTTCAATCGTTGTGTACCGGCAAAATACCATTTTTGTAAATAAATAATATTTTTTTGTGAAAAAATCGTACCGGCAGATTTGTGATACCGTCTCGGAATAATACCGGAATAAAAGTAAACCTCAAAGCATAATATGTAGGACCGCCATAACCAGGACCAAGAGTCATAGAAGCATCCAATGCTATTTTAAATTGTGGAGATTTAATTGCTTCTAAAGGAACACATGCATCATAGAACCATCTAGCCCATGCTCGATCCACATACAATACAGCTTCTTTAGTTGCTAATGCACTCTTTTCCCGGTTGACTACCGGAAGATGACCGTGGAGCAAAGAAAGTGTCAACCGAGCCCGTAGACAAATTAGGAGCAACTCTTTTAGCACTATTATCATCTTGTGCACTAGAAGAATTTGTATCACGAGGTTCTTTAAATCCAGCTTTGACAACTTCAGATTTCTTTTTACTAGTGTCATAAGACTTCAATAGCTTCTGCATGTTTTCGCTCACCTCTTCCGGAACACTTGGGCATATTGCATTATCCCCACTAACACCAGCTAGATGTTTTTTCATTCTAGTGATTCCTCCACCTCTAAATTCTTTTTGACAATAGAGACAAGTGAGTACCTCCACTTTTCCATCCTGATGCAAGGAACAATGAGCCCAAGTTGGATCACTTTTGCTTCGTACACCCTTTGCGGTAACCTTCGGATTACTAGCAGTTGCTCCTTTATCAACCGATCCGGCTTCTTTTCCACTAGCCATTGCTGTCAAAACAGTCAAAATTCTCATTAGAATAAAGGGTTAGAAGAACCAATATTAGTTAGAGAACCAATAAATGAAGCAGATCATGGAAGTGGACGTGATTATTGGACATCATTAACACTCTAAGTAGGCAAGTCCAAGCTGTGACACAAAACAACAAGATGGATTTATCTAGAATTACTCGAAACAGAAAGATCATCTAGATTTATCTAGAATTACACAAAACAACAAGCTGTAACACTATGATGATAATAGTGTTATGAACATTATGTCGATTTGAACCATTATGATCTGAAAATTTTTAGGTTCTCTGACCTCCTTAGAATTACTTCTCACTCATTGCATGAATGATCCCTCCCGTATGACCTAAAGTTGATTAACTCCAATCTGACATTGCTGCTGCTAATGAATCCTTGGAAAGATTCCGTGATGATAGCAGAAAAACAGTTCTTCGACTTGTGGACATGGAGTCTAGCTACCTGACTGTGGAATTTTTCCGTAAACATTTAAATGGAGCCAGACAAGCCCACAAACTCAAAAGAAGCCCCAAACCCAGCTGTCCCGGCGATTGATCGTTACAATGATAACCATTTCAGAAGAATCGGTGAGCAAGTTTGGATAGCCATACCTGCTGCCGCCGTGTTCTTCTTGAGCAGGGGAGGGACTAGGGAGACGCGGCGGAGAAGAGTGGCAGAGCAGCGGCGGAATAGAGGCGGAGCAGAGGAGGTTTCTTCTTGAGGCGTGCCCTGGTCGCCGGTCGTTTTCTTCTTGAGCCGGTGCCGGAGACGATCGCCGGTCGTCGAACAGAGGAGGGAGGACCGCCGGCCGTCGAGCAGAGGAGGCAGGGTCTCCGGTCGTCGAGCAGAGGAGGGAGGGTCGCCTTCTCGTAGGGGTGGGCATCCGGTTCGGTAAACCCGAACCGAAACCGAACGAAACCGAACCGAAACCGAACTATTGTAACTCGGTTCGAAATTCGGAAGGCAAAACTCTATACTTCGGAAACCAGGGTCGCTCGACCGAACCCGATATTCCGAATTCCGACCGAACAAACCGAAATTCATCCCCCTCCCACTCCCAGGCTCCCACACACAGCCCACAATTACAAGCCCACTCTAACACACACAGCCAATAATTAGAAGCCCACAAACACATACAACCCAAGCCCATTATTTCTAGTCTACCACTAAAACCCTAGCCCAGACCAAAAATCCTCCTCTTCTTCTTCCAAAGTCCTTCCTCGTTGCCTTTGCCATCCCCTGCCGTCCATGCACTGCCGCCAACAGGGGCCTCTCGCCGGCCACTGGAATCCATCACCTTCCCCTCTCTCCGTTCTCTTCTCATCGCCGACCAAACTCAGAAAACCAACCAAAAACAAAATCACCGATTGGCAAAAGCATACAAAACATTTTAATTAAACAAAAACATAATGGATTTACCAAGGCGGGATCTAGATCTGCTCCTGCCGTTCACGATATTGGCTATGTCATGTCGTTGTCTGCGGCGGTACCCTATCCGAGATCCACGACGGCATGCAACGGCGGGGCGCCTCATCTGCGGCGGGCGGCGGCGACACCCTATTCCAGATCCATGGTGGCATGCAACGGCGGCGCGCGTCATCTCTCTCCACCCTCGCAGCGGTCAAAGTCGCAGAGGAGAGAAGAGAAGAGAGGGAGGAGTGGAAGGGAGAGTTGGTCGACGGTGATTCTGGACGGCGCTGGAGAGTAGAGGAGGAAGAGGAGGAGGTGGGAGGAGGATTAATGGTAGCAAGATTTGAGGGAAAGTAGCAGAGGGAGATGGAGGGAGTAGTTTGACAGGCAGAGGAAAGTGGGAGTGGGAGGCGGATTAATGGCAGAGAGAGATTTGAGGGAGGGGTCTGGAAGTTCGGGATAGGTATGTAACCCGAACCGAAATATAACTCGGTTCGGTCAAACCGAACAGAAATATAACTCGGTTCGGTCAAACCGAACCGAGTTATAGCTCGGTTCGAATTCGGTTGGGGTGCAGACTAATTCGGAAATTCGGCATATACTAATTCGGTTCGGTTTAAACCGAACCGACCGAACGCCCACCCCTACCTTCTCGTCCTCGAAAAGAAGAGGAATCGTAGCGGCAGCGGCAACAAACGAAGGTCGAAGAGATGATTTAGGGTTTTGGTTTTAGGCTTCGGCCGATTAATTTTTTTTTTTTCCTTCCCTTAATGCAAAACGACGCCGTTTCCACTATATCAGCTCACCCCCGGTTAGACCAAAACCGGGCGGTTTTTTGAGTTGAGCCGGTTGTGCCGGTAAAACCGACCGAAACGGCTCTTTCCCCACAGTCCGTCTGTCGTACCGGTCAGGCACCGAAATCCGGTTTTACCGGTTCGACCGGCCGGTCGAACCGGTTTAATTTAGTATGTATTAAACCTTATGAAGTAATTTTTTACTCATTTTTACTAAAATTGAATGATAAGTTATATTTTTATGGAAATTAGACAAACATACACATAAACAATAACTTTTTTTCGATTAAAAAAATTTTATGAAAAGAGAGAAAATAAACATTTGACATTCAATTACCTATGAAAAATAAACTATATTATTTTATATTTTGTTGCAATGAAACACTCTCTTATTCGTAAATTATATGTCTATAAAATAAAATAAGTATTATTTAGCAAATTGTCAGAGTATAATCTTGATCGAGTAGTTATAGTTATTTATTTAAAAAAGACTTCTTATTCCTCACATCATGTTCTACCTTAAACTCCTCAAATGAAGAGAAATCGCATGTGCAATAATTTTATAATGTGTCCTAAGTTCACATTAATACTATTTGTTTTATATCATGTTGATTGAGCAAGCTCTATTGAGGTCTTAAGTCGTATGCTAAGAAATTTTTCTTTCAGACTTGGACTTATCGTCAACTATTATAAATAAAAAATTTCAAAATGACTTAAGTATGATTGTTGACGAACTTTGACTTCATACCCTAGGATGAGACACAAGATTCCTTGAAAAAACATAAGGAATGTTAGAGAATCTTTGTTGAGAATCTACGATAAACATCGCGTTTCATCAACTACTAACCTAGACATTTAGCAAATAAAGGTTGGCAATTTTTAGTAAAATAGTAAATTGGGATAAACATATTTATCCAACAATCAAGTATCTTTATCTAGGAATCTCAACTCTCAAAATTGGTTGCCAGTTTGTCCAAACTCGAGAAACACGAATTGATATATGTTGTATAGATAATAAGTTAATGGAAATAATCAAATGAAATCCACCGATATTGTTCAAATGATAAGACATTTTAAATGCACTTGAAAAATGTGTGTATTGTAGACACTCTTTATCAAATATTAATATATAAGTGATAAAATCTTTGAAAATTACACATTCAACGACCATGTTAAGACCAAAATCCTCGATAATGTGTGCGAGTGTTTTAGATTGAGATTCTAAGCCAACATATAAACAATGACCACGGTTTGAACTTCAAAAATTAACAATTGATACATATTCTATAATATACTAAATTTAAGTGTCTTGATAAAAAAAACTAACATCCAAAATGGAAATGAGTCGAGATTATAGAATTTAATCATCACGAGGGCTACGGTGTGTGTCAAGTTTCAATATGGATGAATAAATTGATCCTATAATGAAGTATCTTTACTAAGAATGTCTCTCTAAAAAGTCCTAATCTTTACAACATTGGTTAAGAGTTCATCCAAACTTGAGGATCATGAATGTGTATTGGATTTCCAAAGGACCTAAAATCTCAACCCCTTTCGGGGGCTTAATACCTCTGATCACAACCATAGGTGTCAAAGAAGAATGAAAAGAAGCCAAAAAATAAAAAAAGAACATAACCTCCGATACGATGAACAGAATAAAAACATATCGAGCTATGATCCTTTCATCCCTACCCTATTATTCTCCATAAAGGGGGACGGTGGGAGAGGATAAGAAATAAATAGCATAATCTTAGAATTTCCCTCTTTATATATTACATATCAAATGATAGACAACCTCAATGGTTGTCTGACGTTATGGGGTAAAAGCGGGATCTCTATCTCGAGGGTGGGGGATAGGCGAGTAGCACTTTTAATATGAGTATTAGGCAAGATAAGATAGGTCTGGCAAACTATCTGGATAATTTTGAGTCTAACACACACACACACACACACACACACACACACACACACACACACACACACACACACACACACACACACACACACACACACACACACACACACACACACACACACACACACACACACACACACACACACACACACACACACACACACACACACAATACCAAGGTATACTATCTTTGCATTTTACTCAAGATACGATAGAAGATAGGTATGACAAAGTATTTGCATAAATTAGAGGTTAGAGAATTAGGGATTAGAGTTCACCTATTAGAGGTTAGGGTATAGTATCATGCCCCAAAAAACTCTGAAGTCTAAATAGTAAAACTCAATGGTCGTATGGTAGTGTATGTGTGTGGTTCAGGTTGGCGTACGCTAAATATTAGTGTTTTGGTTGACAAATTTTGACATAAGTTATAAATGGGACGTGACAGCGACATAATTTATGATTAGAAAACTGAAGCATCAGAAGTGAGTGTGCTAAATATTGGAAATTTTCAATATAAACATACTACAAACTCTTTTATGAATCAAGAACACAAAATATTTAGATGATCCAAAATGATTTAAACATATAAATAAGTTAATTAATATAAATTAGAAAATAAATCTCTCCGGCCAACGGGCCGGGTAAAAAGCTAGTTATGCAATAGGCTTGTTCAATTGCATAAGAAATAATCATTCCTCTAAAATATTTACCTAATGTATCACATTAACGTAGCTGTTATTGAATGATGTTATATAAAATTTTCGTAATGTGTGGTCTAATAATAAAATTAAGTTATAAAAAATATCACATCGCATTAAACTATTATCTAAAAGTTAATCATCTTATGCAACCCTTTTTAATGGAAATTAATATTTTAGTTAATAGTAAAGAAATTTTAATTAATAATAAAAGAATTAAGTTATAAAAAGTAACGCATTTTAAATTGTTATGTGAAAAATAACTAATCTTATAGAACTTTGGTGTAATGCAATTTGATGATAAGTTTGGTAAATAATATTTTTTTCTCAATAAAACTTATATTACAGAAGACTTAAGTTACAAAAAGTATTAGACTTGCGTAATTTATAACTTTCAATCTATACATAAGAAATGACTATTCAATTGTAAGTTATACGTAATGTCTTAATCATTATGAAAGACGTATCGTATACCGTTTTCTGTAAATGATACATAAGAATTAACTATTTATCCATAAGTTTTGTGTAATGTATTTGTAATTTACGTAACTTTTATAACACAGTGTTATGTAAATATCCGGTAATATATTTTTCAATTATACATAATAAATGACTATCCCTCCATAAGTTTTATGTAATGTCTTAATCATTACTAAATACATATAGTATGACCTTTTGTTTAAGTGATACATAAGAAGTATTTTGTAATGTGTGGTTTAATAATAAAATCAAGTTATGAAAAACATCACGTTTGATTAAACTATTATATCGACGTTAACTTACCGTACGGACTCTTTGGGTAGTGTAAACTGATATATGTGGCCTAATAATAGAATAATTTTTTTGATACATAAGAATTAACTATTTATTCATAAGTTTTGTGTAATGTATTTGTAATTTACGTAACTTTTATAAGACAGTGTTATGTAAAAATATATTTTTCGTTGATACTTAATAAATGACTATCCCTCCTTAAGTTTTATTTAATGTATTATTCATTACGAAATACATATCATATTACATTTTGTTTAAGTGATACATTTTGTAATGTGAGGTTTAATAATAAAATCAAGTTATGTAAAGTATCACGTTTGATTAAACTATTATATCGAAGTTAACTTACCGTACGGGCTCTTTGGGTAGTGTAAACTGATGATATATGGTCTAATAATCAAATAAAATTTTAGAAAGTAACATATATACTATTATGTCAAAGTTAACTAATTATGAACTTATGGTAAAATTGGATGTAGGAGATAAAAATGGTTATAGAACGTTGTTACATAAATATTTATGATGTGTGGCCTAATAATAAAATCAAATTTTAGATTGTAACGTATGATTAAACTGATATGTCAAAGTTAGCTTACGTATAATTAATTGGATGTAGGAGATAAAAAAATTAAATTATAAACTTATCTTACGGAACATTTATGTAATGTAAATACAGAACATTTGTTTAATGTAGATTGATGATATGGTGAATATTATAGTTGATAATAATGAAATTAGTTACCTATACAACTGCTTGTCAAAAATTCAATTAGATATATTACTACATCAGTGAGATAGAATTTGGCACGAAGGCAAATGCAAGAACCCGCCAATTAGAAAGAAAACCCTTCCCACATAATTTCTTTTTTTTTTGTGCATACAGCCGGCTGTAGGTTAGAACTTGTATTAAAAAACAAATTAAATGGCCAGTGAACAGTGTTTCGCCAAGGACTCAAGGGTTACCGCTTTTTTCGTAAGGAACCGTAAACATATTAGAAGATACTTGCGGGTTAATTATATAATATAATAATAATTGTGCATTTTTTTAGATTTTTTTTTATATGTGTTATTTTTTAGGGTTTAGTGGTATTTCGGGAAATTTGGATATTATTGGCACAACCGTGAAAGTTTTGAATATACAAGTATATTATTGGTTTGAGTATGTCTTGTTGATCCTATTGGGGCTAAGAGAAGAAAACGAAGAGAACAATAAGAAGATTGATGAGTGCATACTCGATGAAAGGAAACCATTAGTGGAAAAAATTAGGGGCACGGTCTTATATTTTCTCCATCATAAGCCATCTTATCTTTCCAATCCAATCTTGATGCATACGTTTCAATCACAAAATCGATGGTGACCTTTCCCTCTTTGAATTTTAGTGTTCACACTGGAAGGAAATTGGGAAAAGAAGAAGAGGATCAGGGAGGGGAGAAGATTGTTTGTTCGAAGTTCAAGAGTTTTTTAGGATGGACATGACCATTTTTTTTGTGGGGGGTGGGGGAGCAAAACATAGATATTTATATTTGGTTAGTTATCGGTTGATCATTGACCGACTATTTAGATATTGATTACACCTGAATCCATTTCAGCCTACTAATAGTAGCACCACTAACTTATAATCAGTTAATGGTATAATTGTTAACCATCGATTATCAGTTAGTTTATGGATGTTACCACTAATGGTTAGTTTATATGTCTTATCGGTAATTGATTAACCGAGTATCACACCTATTGATAGGTCAATGAAGCCATTTTATACTCTTACTTCTATGAGCAGTCATATTAAACTAATTGTATATTCTAATACTTAATACCCTATAATATAAGATAACCAACCACTAAAAGACAGTAGAGATAAAATACACAAGAAGAGAGGAAGAAAAGAGTTTTCTTAGATGCTCTATTCATAGACGCACTTTACATATCCCTTACAATTCTTACCATCAATATAGGGCTAGTAAACAATTAGCCAGTTACCAATAGGTTTTAACTAATAATAGCTGTTAGTGATTAACCAATAACCAATAATTCTTTAGTGGTTGGGTTTTAATGCTGATTTTGCTTAGTAGTTAACGGATAACAAAATCGATAGCCACCTTCTAGTATAACCACATCGTGTTGGACTTTGGCTAAGGAAAAAAGTTCAAAGATTCACGAACCAACTAAAGTCGCAATTTCAAACATCACAGTTCCCACCTATTCCAAACAACCCTCCATCCAAAGTCTCAAATGTGTCAAAGAGTCAGAACTCAAAAGTCATCCCTCTCTAGTACCCCTTTTGCAGTTGATAGAGCATACCTCGCACCCTAGTAGTCTATGTTTTTTTGATATTTGTGAATGATGATTTAGTGATACTTATGTTTGATGTCTTGGTAGTTGGTATTCACTAATTGGATGAAGACGTACATTTGATTATTTTTATTTTATGTGTGGGAATTTGGATTTGATTTATGAATTTTGTATTATATTGATATTATTTCTTATAAGTATTATTTTATGTAACTACATAGAAGTGTACTTCCATTATTTTGAATTACCATATGGTTATATTTTAGTATTAATAAAAAAATAAATCATAAGAGTTTAAAATAACGAAATTATAATATCATTTGTGGAGGTTGTTATTAGTTAGAAAAATATTGGTTTTGGTATGTATTTTTAGTATGCAAATCTAACGGATAAGATTTATTGGTTTTGGTTTTTTTTATGTATTTTTTGCTTAGTGATGAACCAATAAGACTTATCAATTGCTTGTTAATAAGAAAAATATGAAAAAGTTATCCTACAGTTATTATGTGCTTATCGTACAAGAGTTTCATTTCTCAAAGTACAATATAACTTGTATATAAGAAGAATATTACTAGTAATTAGGAAGATATGATTTATCCTTGAGTGATGGTCGATTGGTACTTCCATGAGATAGAGTCTCATACTAATAACGGGTTAAGAAACTAAAACAAAAAATTAACAACTCTTAAGAGAAAGTGAAGAAGAAAAACACGAAGAGATGATGAGAAGAATTTTCTTGTTCTTGTGTGATTACTATATGGTGCCACGTTACCCAACAAATTTTTGACAAATGGAAAAGTATCCCACCACCATTACCATCATCGCTCACCATTCACAAATCACCGTTCTTTGTTTTGCTAGGAATATTTCCCCCGATATTTGGTTTTACTAGCCATTTGTTCTCCATGGCGTTGAATGAATTTGCGACAGATGCACTAGTGGGTAAAAAAAAAAAAAAAGACTACATTATTTCATTCTTTTTTCTCCAGCAAATGGGAGCCAGCCAACGCATTGGAAAACATTACACGTATGCACAAAGATAACTAGGATTCCGTATCTTGTCTTGCTGTGCTTGATCTTTGATTAAGGGTCGCCAGATGAGATCAGATTCGAGAGAGAGAGATCGAGAGAGAGAGAGAGTTTCTTCTTATCCCATTCTCAACTGTGATGTTACCATCGAAGAGGAAGCAAAAGATAAAAAGAACGCAGGAAAGAAGAGTCAATGGCGTAATAAGAGGAATAGATAGAAGAGAAGTTTTGGGCCACTAATTTGTTGTAATATATATGGACTCCATTGTTCAAATCACTTTCACAGTGACAAAGAGAGTGAAAGAAAGCTGATGAAATGAACTCCAAAGGGGCGGCGGGCGGGTGACAGCTTGGGACGGTGCTCGATCTGCTCGACGACGTTATATGAACCCACCAAATACGTTGGCAAAAGGTCTACTGCCACATATTTTCTTGACAATAATCTTTGTAAAAGTGTGTACAGTATTTGCATGAAAATAAAGTACAAATTACTGATAGAGAAATAAAGTACAAATTAGACTAGGATTACCAATCTTCTATTCACAAGGAATACAAGTGCGCATCACTGACATCGCATTATATATTTTTTGGAACAAAGAAATATTGAGACATATATTACCAATCTATACCATGGTGATAATACTTGATAGTACACAAAATTATACTGCGGTGGTATAGAAGTGTGTCATGGTGATATTAATATATCATAGCATAAAATGATTGTATACATGATGGTAGGAATATACTAAATGATATTTACCACTTTTCATCACTGTCTGTCTATCACCAGTTCCCACCCTATACCATGGTGCTCAAATGTTTTCTCCGAAAATTTGTAAATCCAATAGATCGATCACGATGAACCTGTTTCTTCTGTGATTTTTTTTTCAAAATTTGAGTGAAAACGAAGGTGGACCAGAGAGGTAACAGGGTGGTAATGAGTGATATCAGTGTAGTCAAAATCGCGCTATAAACTATAAAAGTTCACATTTTATTTTACGCTTCTAGGTCACTAAAACGCTTCTTTTAGGATTGAGGAAGGCATATACACACTGGTCTAACCACATTTAAATTTTTTTTGTGCTATTACTTTACTTTTGATTGTTTAACATGGTATCAAAGCATTGTTCAGTTTCCAATGACCTCTTGTTAAGCACATTGTATTTGAATATGTTAAAATTTCAAATTCATGAGTTAGCTTTCTTTTGGAGTAAATAATATGAATTTCATAATCTAACATCTTCCACAACTGCTGAATTTATCGAGATAAACTAGTTCATAAATGAATAAATTCCTTTTATAATTATATCACAGTTAGGGGTGTCCATTCGGTTTCGATTTTTTGGATTTACCCGAAACCGACCCGATTATATACATTTTCGGTTTTTCGGGTTCGGGTTCATTTCAGGTTTTTCGGTTTCGGATTTGATTTTGCTTATCGGGTTTTTGGGTTCCGGCTATAAACCTCCAATGAATAGAACTAAGCCCATATTCTTAGGTGTTCGAGTTTTCGGGTTTCGTTTTTTCTTTAACCGAACCCGATAAGGAATTTTTGAGTTTCGGGTAACCGGAACCCGCAAGTCCTTATCGGGTTTGGTTTTAGTAATTTTCGGATTTTTCGGGTTTCGGTTCTGGTATCCGAACTCGACCCGAACTGACACCCCTAAAATGGGTCCTGCATTTAATTATCCATCTCAATTTACCTATATTATATGTCTCCCTCAATCTACTGTGGTGACATAATTCGATTACCTCATTTTGTACGCCTGCTAGTTCAATCGATTTGGGGTCTCGTCTAGCCACTCACTTCTGATTTCCAGCTGCTTGCTCAATTTGAACGGTGTTTGATTGTGGGTCGTGAGAAACAAAAGACAGGTTTAAAGAGGCGCAAAAGATGGTCAACGTAATTACGTCGGAATTCGAAGAGATAAGAAATTTCGAGTGTGCATGCGACCATTCTGGGAGTCAGTGACCACTGGGTTGGCAGCCCCCTGCCGCATGGTGAATCACAGCACAACTGCACAGGTTACGGTGATTATAGTAATCATCGTTATTACTAAGGAGTAAAGACAAATTGAGTATGACAAAAAATTATTAATTACATTTTTTAACAAATTATAATTTTAGAAGTTATAAAAATATATTAATTACAATTTTTTCTATTTTTCTTTCACTTCCACAATCTATATCTCTCTTCCTTTTTTTCTCAATCTTTTTCTTTTTTTCGTTCAGACGAACTAATACCGTTGCAACAATAAAACAATACCAATTCATTAAAAGAACACTACCAATGCATAAAACACCAATACCATTGTAGAAATAAAAACACTACCATTTCACAAAATACTAATATCATTGCAGATTTATCAATATCAAGACATGCAAATCAATACCATTACATGATAATCAATACCAATGCAAAAAATAAAATAAAAAAGAGAAAACAATACCAATTGAAAAACACTACCAATACAGAAAAAGAACACTACCATTTCACTAAAAAGCAATAAACTTATATGATAATCAATACCAATGCGGAAAAAACACTATCATTAAGAAAAAATCACTACCAATGCGGGGAAAAAACTATCAATGCGAAAAAACACTACCACTACGAAAAAATCACTACCAATACAAAAACATCAATACCATTGCAAATATAAATCAATACCATTGCGAAATACAATGCCATTACACAAAAACTACCTATACAAATAAATGTATACCATTACAAGAGTCAAACCAATGCCAAAATCAACCAATACCACTACCACTAAGAAAACAATACCATTTCCGGAAAAAAATACCATTAGAACGGATAGAATGAACAACGATGACGGGTTCCTAAAAGGCGCCAAGCTATGATGTGGAATGATAGTGCCATGGATCCATACCATTTCAAATCAATACCTTCATGGCTCTCTCTCTCTCCATCTCTCTCAAACGATGATGTGGAACGGAGCCACCTGATTCGCGGCTAGACAACGACGGATGGCGGGGTTTTTGTGACGTGGAGGCGGACGTCGCTGCTGTTGGAGGTGTGTGTCATGGCTTATGGAGGCGACCGGTGAGACTACCGCTACGGTAGTGGTGGAGGCGCCTGGTGGATAGAAGTAGGGTTCGGATGAGAGAGGGGGTAGAATTAGGGTTTGGGTAGAATATATAGAATAATCAGGTGTGGTCTTTTTTTTGTTTTCAAAATTACCCTGAAGCAATTTTAACCGTGAGATTAAGAAAAGGAAAAATAAAAAAATAGACGGAAGATACTGAAGTAGCCACGGTCAATGTAGTTAAAAGCGCGATTCTACGTAGAAGCGGGAAATGGGTAAAATCGTAAAACGTAGAATCAAAGCGTAAAAGCATAAGTTTTTGACGCACCCTTTAAAATAGCTAAAATATGTTAAGTACAACATATAGTATGTAAAATGTGAGTGTGTAGATTTTAGATAAGTGAATAACTACATGAAATTCATAATTAAAATGTAATATCTAGCACAAACTAATTTGTGTTGACCCAAAAGTAGAGAAAACTCATAACATCTTAATAATAAGCTCATAAAGGTAGATTGTAACATGTAAACGAGCTTGAGAATCCAAATTATCATAAGCTAGTTTAAGTTTACATAATTACATACGATCAATTACCCGTAAACTTTTATCGTAACCCAGGTAAGAGCCACAGGTGAAGATTAAGGGAGAAGACTGATAGAAGGTCAGCAGCTGTTGAGAATACCATTAGGTGTCTTTTCAACCTAATGTGAAGCCCCTATCTCGATACTAGTTGTAGAACGAGTGATGAATCATGTTTTCCTTTTTTTATTTTTTTGCTGACATGCCTCCAAAATTACATCATTTTTGGGCCAATTAGCACATTTTTATGAGATGATCAAAATAGTATAAAAATGCTTCAGAATCGCGATTTTACCAATTTTAAGCGATTTTACCAATTTTTCTAATGTTTTTACCAGCTTTTGTGACTAAGTGACTTTAGGTAGAAACTAAAACGTTTTGGTGGCCTGGATACGTAAAAACGTAAGTTTTTACGTTTTAATGCGCGATTTTGACTGCACTGGCCACAGTGGCTACTAGAATTCTAGTTGCCACCATAACCCATTCCCAGCACAACATAAGGAAGGGGGAAAACAGGTCCATGGTTGACAGCAAGTGATGTCAATCCGGTTTAGCGCATTTGTTAATTTGCTCGATTGAGTAAGTGGATTGAGAGTTAATGGTCTAAGCGTTTTAGTCTGGATATATAAAAACGTTATTATATTGCTCATACATGTATAGATTATATCAGATATTATTTTAACATATAAAATTACACCAAAATAACATGTTATATAAGTGTGGATAATTTTCACTATATGTTTCACTATATGTTCTCAAAAAACATATAGAGAAAATTCAATACACTTATACACACTTATATAACATCAATATTCAAATGTTCAACTTAAAATTCCAAAGATAGGGTTAGGCGAAGAGGAAAACTGAAAAATAACGGCGTTGCGCAAACCAAATGAAAAAACGACACCTTGTATCCTCCAACCCGACAACCTTACAGCAGATCAACTCGATGAGTATGTACGACCAGTTTTTTGCAGCGGGTCAAGGTTAAAATGAGTCAACCAACGGGTCGACCAGTGGATTGACAACCTTGGTTACAGTAACGAAGCCACTTTGAATTCAGGAGGCTTATAGTCCTTTTTACATTTTGAAATATAGATAAATTTTTATGTATAATTTATAATCAAGTTCAAAAATAAACTAATTGACAAGATTTTAGGCTTCTAGCTTTCTTCCCCAAACGATGATATTTTAGATCTCTCAAATGTAGATTTTTTAACCCCCTATATCCATTTCTTTGCTTGGAATTTCTACTGCCCTCTCCTAGTGCACGTATGAACATCCAAATTTCCCACTAAAGAAGGAAAATAAAGGAAAAAATTCCAATATACACCAGTAATTAAAAAAAATTTCCATAATACATAAGTTATAAAAAATTCACAAATCTACACATGTTTTACATTTACCGCTTTTGTCTAAGGCAGTGAATACAATCACTGTGTTAGACAAACACGGTGAATTAGTCACCGCGTTTAATGAAGACGATGAAGCAATCACCGTGTTTATCTAAAGCGGTGAAAGGTTCACCGCGTTTTACTTAAACGATGAAGCAATAACCGTCTTTGTTAACAACGGTGAACTGATCACCATTTTCGTGCAAAGCGGGGAACACCTTCACCGCTGTAGGTTACGGCGGTGATATTTGCCCACGTTTCCCATCCATGGTAGGTGAGAGTTAGGTCATAACGACCTAACTTTCACCGCCTTAGGGAAAGACGGTGACTGCCTTCACCGCTGTTGACAAACACGGTGAATGCTGGCCGATTTTCGTATAAATACTCCCCCACAAGTAGTTGGAAAAACGTACCCCCCTCCCTCTTCAAATTTCAGCAAAAAATCGAGCAAAATACAAATAAACTATTTTTCGGTATGATTTAATTCTGTATTGTTATATAATGATGTTTTTAGTAGTTATATGTATGTAATGAATTACTTATCGTAGCAAATATGTTATGTTAGTTGGGAATTTATGTTGTTATTAGTTATGAGATGGAGTAATATTAATCGTACAATATGGTTTTGGTTAATTTTATTGGAATTAAGCTAATAGTTACTTATTGTAAACTGTAGATATGGGTAAATTCAAGAAGTTTCAGCTTATTATTCGGTGGAATGGAAGGGGGACAAACTCTAACATTGGGATTGATTATGAGGGCGGTGAATCCACTATGTTGAAAATTGAGTCGCGATTCACGTGGCAAGAACTCTGTGACATTTGTGCAGACAAAGTTTGTACGAGCGGACAGACGAGAGTTGGTAAAATTACTTACCGGTATCCAAACATGAGTGCTGGCGGGGTTGTGTACCAAGAAGTTGTCATAAACGATGATGACGCGATTACGATGATGTTACAGTTCCTAGGCGATAACGGGATGCGGCCTGCAGAGGTCTATGTTGAGACCGAGGTGGTTGGTGAAACTCATTCTCACCGGTATTCTTATGATGATGGTTTTGCAGGAGGGTACGGATGGAGTAGTACTTCAAGCAACTCTGAAGGAGGTGGTTATACAAGAGGTTACGGATTGGGTGGTAGTTCAACCAACCATGGAGGAGGTAGTGGTGCAGGATGGGTGTCATCGGAAAAATACCCACAACGTGATGAACCAGTCCCATTTGTTCAGGCCGGTGAAGTTCAATGGCCTGCCTAGGGGCTAGAGTGGGCTGAAATCGAGAATACCATTCGATCTGGGCGTACTTCACATGAGCGAGAAGACGATGTTGGTGATGGTGGTCATGTTGGTCCTTCTGGCCCGAGCTATCCATTCGACTCGAGCGACGATGATACTGAGGAAGATTTGAGATCAGTGAGCGAAGAGGAAGATACTGACGATACCGATGACGAGGTGGCATTTCGTGAGCCAAGGAGCATTGGCAACCATATGCCTTGAATCCACCGGTTTGACTAGTCGGGGAACAGAAATCCACCGATCAAACCAATGAGGTAGATGCGTGCATAGCGCTCCACTTGATCTTCCGGAGTCTCTGGGCCAATTTCAACCTCATTTTGGATGTGAGTAACAAGCCACAGGATCGACACTTGTCATGCATTCAATGGTGGATGCCGTCGTCCTTGAATTGGTCTGGTGGTCGGCATGTTAAATCCCAAACGATCACGAATGAGCGGACCCCAACCTGCATCGGGTATGGTAGTGGTACCAATGATGGCATCTTCTGTTATCGACAGCCCGGTGAGGATCGTGACGTCTTTGAGGGTGATCGTAATTTCCCCCTCCGGAAGGTGGAACGTATGGGTTTCGGGGCGCCATCGCTCTGCCATTGCCGTAAGCAGATTGTTGTCGATTCCAATCCGCATGAAATGCCTCAACATACCCAACCCAGTCCTCTCTATATACGGCGACAATTGATCATGCCAAACGGGCAAGTTAGTCGTCCCTTTATGAATGACGGGAATAAGTGATTCCTACAAAAAAAAATTGAAAAAACATCGATTTGTTAGTTAAAAAAGCAAAATAAAACCTTATAAAATTATGAAATAAAGTAAATTGTTGATAAGGTACGTATTGTTTACCGAATTGTTGTCCCAAATTGCACGGGAGCGATGTGCTTCTTGATCGGTTAAATACTTCGTATCTCTTGGCCCATAATGGATATACAATCGATGATCATATATCTCGGTATCCATCTATAAACAAAAGTAATGAAATCAGAATTGTTTTGATTAAAAAAATCACAAAATTCCGAAGAGCCTCTTCGTCCATTTTTTGGTGAAAGCCGGACAGAGGTTCGACGGGTTTTTAAGGGACGAGGGCTTTAGGGTATAACTGTAGTAATTCTTTATGATGTGGAAGATTGGACTTAGCCGCAACCACAGAGCATACTTAGAACGAGACTAGAGTGGATGAATGGAGGGAGAAAGAAGTGCAATGTGGTGGTGTGATTTGGAAGAGGGGGGAAGGGTTCAATTTATAGGGGGAGGGGTCTGCCGAAAATCAATGCAGAGCCATCACCGCTTTCGACAAACACGGTGAATAAACCGCCTTTCTCGAACACAGTGAATGGCGAGGATCGATGACGTGGGCGCCTGTGAGGCGTCGTATATGGAAAGAAAACCAAAATCTGCGCCTCACTGCATCCGACGACAGCGGTGAAGACCCCGCGCGACGCGGATCACTAACGTGGACAGACGCGGGTTATTCACCGTTTTTTACTAACGCGGTGAATTCCCCGCGTGTGTCCGCGTCAGCGATCCGCGTCGGATTCACCGTGGCCGTCAGATGCCGGGAATTAATCACCGCTTTAATCTAAAATGGTGAATGCTTCACCGTTTTGCTTTAAAGCGGTGATTGATTCCCTGTACTTTCACCGTCTTATTCAACCGCGGTGAAGCGTTCATCGTTTTTGTTCACTGCCTTTGACAAAGGTGGTGATTGTGAAACATGTGTAGATTGAGAATTTTTTTTATAACTCATGTATTTTTGAAAAAAATTTATAACTTATATATTTTGGAATTTTTTTTAATTACTAGTGTAATTTGGGAATTTTTCCAAATAATATGGTCACGTGCATCTATGTTTCCAGCAGCTTTTAACTTGCCTCTTTCTGTGATTCTCGTTCTCGTCTAGAATTCCCCTCTCCATCTTACTTTACAAAAATAGAATACATAATTTATTGTCTCCTAATCCCACACGTTTAAATTTCCATTGAGTAATATTTATGATCATGACAACTACGCCAACACATTCTTTTAACTAGAGTTATCCCCGCTTGATGGCGGCATGTTTAATTAGTTTTTTTCCCCTCTTTCTTTCTTTTCTAATTTGTTAGTTTTTCAATGGTATAGAGTTACTATTTCGGAATGAGTTAGCGTGGTTACTTAATTTTTAGTAGTCACGGTGGTTACCTTAATCTATATCATTCATTATTTCTTTTTCACCCTAATTTTAAATTAACGATCAAGATTATATTAGGGTAATTTTGGAATTGAAAAATATACCACACCTGATTACTCTATAAATTATATCCAAACCCTACCCTACTGCAAACCGTCGCCAACCACCAAGCTCCCTCCCTTGTTACCTTCCAACGTCCCTCCTCCCTCCCGAGAACCCCCTCCACCGCCGGCCGGCCTCCCCTCCACCGCCCTCCTCCCTTCCCCTCTTGTCTCGCATAATCTCTCATCCCTAGCACCCCCCCTCTCTCCCAGAAGTTGCAGCACCATCAATGGATGCTCGCGTCCCAGATTGGGATCGCCCCGACGACGACGATTCCCCCACCACTTCCAAATCTTCCTCCGACGTTGCTGACGGCGGCGCTGAACAAGGAAATTTAATATGGGACGCTCGCCAATTCAATGGACGATTCCCGCGCCAATTCGGTTGACGATTTCCCCGCCAATTCAATGGACGCTCGCGTCCCAGATTGGGACCGCCGCGATGACGACGATTCCCCTGCCACTTCGGAATCTTCCTCCGACGTTGCTGACGGCAGCGCTGGACGAGGCAATTCAATTTGCTGCATCCCAGAATCTTCTTTGGTAGTTTGTGCATTACGCTTTGGTAGTTATCTGCATTTGTGTTAGTTAGATGGAGCATTATGTTTTGGTAGTTATCTGCATTTGGTTTGGTAGTGTTTGCATTATGCTTTGGTAGTTTCTCTGTATTTGTTTTGGTAGTGTTTGTATTAATTTATTTATGCAATGGTATTGTTTTGATTTCACAGTAGTAGTGGTATTGGTTGTTTTGGTATTTCTTTGACTTTTGTAATGATATATATTGTTTATATTGGTAGTTTTCGTGTAATGGTATAGATATATTTCTGCAATGATATTGATGTTTTTCAAAATGGTAGTGGTTGTCTAATAGATTGGTAGTGATTTTGTGCTTTTCCTTTTGCAGAAAAATTGAGAAAAATATGGAAAGGAGATCTGGCTGGAGATTACGGAAGTAAGAGAAAGAGAAAGAATTGTATTTAATAGATTTTTGTAACTACCTAAATGTAAATTATTAAAATTAATTAATTACTATAATTTATTTTTCCATACCCAATTTACCCTTAGTAACCACGATGATTACTATTGTTGTAGTAACCACGGTGATTACTACTATTGTAGTAATCACCGTAACCACTCCCTTACTATTTCTCAGTATATTTATTTGTTTACCACTAAAATTTACCTAATACCACATCGGTTAAAAATAAGGAATTAAATGGCTTTATAAAGCCAACTTAATCATATCAGTTTAAATCAGTTTAGTGGGCCATGAGAATTAGTTTTTGGGCCCATTACTCTGTGCCACCACGTGCGCCATGCATCTCCAAATTTGGCTAAGTATGGAAGCCAACCCCATGACACGCAGAGGGGGGTGGGCGCTATACCACCACCCCCAGGACGTGGCAAGGGGGTGGGCATCATACCGCCACCCCCAATGACATGGTGAGGGGGGTGATGGCCAAATTTGGCTAAGGCAAGGAGTATGGGAGCCAACCTCAGGACGTGGTAAGGGGGTGGGCATCATACCAGCACCCCCATGAGGTACCAAGGGGGATACCGCCACCCCCAATGACATGGTGAGGGGGGTGATGGCCAACTTTGGCTAAGGCAAGGAGTATGGGAGCCAACCTCAGGACTTGGTAAGAGGGTGGGCATCATACCAGCACCCCCAGGAGGTACAAGGGGGGGGGGGGGGGGGGGGGGGGGCACCATCATACCACACCGCCACCCCCAATGACTTGGTGAGGGGGGTGATGGCTGAATTTGGTTAAGGCAAGGAGTATGGGAGCCAAGCCCAGGACGTGGTAAGGGGGTGGGCATCATACCACCACCCCCAGGAGGTACCAAGGGGGTGGCCACCATCATACCACCCCCAGGACGTGACAAGGGGGTGGGCATCATACCGCCACCCCCATGACATGGTGAGGGGGGTGATAGCCGAATTTGGCTAAGGAAAAGAGTATGGGAGCCAACCCCATGACGTGGGGTAACCAACGCCGGCCCCCATGAGGATGATATAATGGTGGGGGTGATCCATATGACCCCTATAGGGGATGCCCCAAGGGTACGGTGAGGGGGTCACCAACGTACACCCCCTTGGTATGGCCAATGCAAGGGGGTCATGTGAGCATGTGGTCTCTTTACTCTACTAATGGTGAAGTACTTTTTGCCATTTTTAATTCATGTTATTCAAATACCCACCCATATGTGGTAAGTGGTATTCCCTTATGCCTTAGCCATTTTTACTCTATGGATAAGCAAAACTACGGTGGAGATGCCAAGAGCAGAGGTTAAGGTCTCAAGAGGAGGGGGTCAAGACTGAAGAGGATCCCAATTCCAACATCAAGGTAACCGTCATAGCAGTTAAGAGGGTAACCGTCACTCCACGTCGGCAGAGCAGTTTCTTGGGGTAGTTACTTCTGATGGCTATAAATAGGAGGTGAAGATGACAGAGAAGGGATCGGCAAAATCACACCAGACAACCTATTGTCAAATTTTATCCTTTTATCTTTACCTTTTCCTCTGCAAATGTAGCCATAGTTGTAGTTTCGGAGCTCTCACTGAACCTCCATAGGAGTAGAATTAATGTAATTTAGTTTTCCATGAGTTCATCAAGAACATTGAACACCCTTGTTTGAACTTTGTTTAAAGAGGTGTGAACCGTGTTGTTCAATCGTTTGTTTGGAAGTCAAAGGTGCAAATTCAATTATGTTCATCTAGATTTCTCGCCGGGAAAACAAATTGGCACATCTGGTGGGACACCTGTGTTCGATTTGATGGCTTCGAGGCGGAGGAATCAAGAAGGTGACACTCCAACTGGTTTTGTGGAGAAGCAGGTGGCCAACATTGAACTTGGCCAAGTTGCAGAGGCGGTGGGCGGAAACAATGGTGGGGCAGAGATCCTACCAACGGCGACGCCAAGCAGAGATATTGGTGAAGCAGTAGAGGTCTTTCGTCAAATGATGGTGGCCTAATGATTCCAAATCTTATAATTTTGCTAAGGTGCGAACCACACCCTTCATGACAAGACATGGGAGTGATGTTGGTGGCATGTGGTATGATTAGGGGTAGATAGGTTTAACCATGGGACATAATAATGCTTTGGCCCCACTAGTTTCAAAAGATACATGCCATGTGATTTAATAAAGATCATGAGTGTTGGTGATCACAGCGGCATGGGGGGCACAGTTGTGTCGAGAGGGAAGAAAGACTATGGAGGGGGCAAGATGATACAGATAAGAGATTGAAAATCTTTTCTGTTAAGAAAAGAATTTGATAAATCTAGTCTCATAAGAAATTGGAGATTTCGAGTCCTAGCCAAGCATGGCAATGAGAAAAGAGAGGCGAATATTTGTTGTTAGTTGGCTTTTGAGTTTGACTAAGCCAAGTTTGTATGACGAGTTTGAAAATGGTTTAACGTGGTGGAGATAAAAGCTAATAATTAGCTTTGAAGTGGTATAATTGGTGCTAACTACTTAGTCCATAATTCTTATGCACTAAGTAGTTGGGGGGCATTTGTTTACCACTAAAATTTACCTTATACCACATCGGTTAAAAATAAGGAATTAAATGGCTTTATAAGGCCAACTTAATCATATTAGTTTAAATCAGTTGAGTGGGCCATGAGGATTGGGTTTTTGGGCCCATTACTCCGTGCCACCACGCGCGCCATGCATCTCCAAATTTTGCTAAATATGGGAGCCACCCCCATGACACGCACAGGGGGGTGGGCGCTATACCACCACTCCCAGGACGTGGCAAGGGGGTGGGCATCATACCGCCACCCCCAATGACATGGTGAGGGGGGTGATGGTCGAATTTGGCTAAGGCAAGGAGTATGGGAGCCAACCCCAAGACGTGGTAAGGGGGTGGGCATCATACCACCACCCCCAGGAGGTACCAAGGGGGGTGACCACCATCATACCACACCGCCACCCCCAATGACATGGTGATGGGGGTGATAGCCAAATTTGGCTAATGCAAGAAGTATGGGAGCCAACTCCAGGACGTGGGGTCACCAACGCCGATCCCCATGAGGATGATATAGTGGTGGGGGTGATCCATATGACCCCCATGGAGGATGCCCCAATGGTATGGTGAGGGGGTCACCAACGTACACCCCCATGGTATGGCCAAGGCAAGGGGGTCATGTGAGCACGTGGTCTCTTTACTCTATCAATGGTGATGAAGTACTTTTTGCCATTTTTAATTCATGTTATTCAAATACCCACCCATATGTGGTAAGTGGTATTCCTTTATGCCTTAGCCATTTTTACTCTATGGATAAGCAAAACTAAGGGGGAGATGCTAAGAGCAGAGGTTGAGGTCTCAAGAGGAGGAGGTCAAGACTGAAGATGATCCCAATTCCAACATCAGGGTAACCGTCATAGCAGTTGAGAGGGTAACTGTCACTCCACGTCAGCAAAGCAGTTTCTTGGGGCAGTTACTTCTGATGGCTATAAATAGGAGGTGAAGATGGCAAAGAAGGGGTCGCCAAAATCACACCAGACAACCTATTGTCAAATTTTATCCTTTTATCTTTACCTTTTCCTCTGCAAATGTAGCCATAGTTGTAGTTTCGGAGCTCTCACCGAACCTCCATAGGAGTAGAATTAATGTAATTTAGTTTGCCTCGTAGTTCATCAAGAACATTGAAAACCCTTGTTTGAACTTTGTTCAAAGAGGTGTGAACCGTGTTGTTCAATCGTTTGTTTGGAAGTCAAATGTGCAAATTCAATTCTGTTTATCTAGATTTTCTGGTCGGGAAAACATTATTTAAGACTTGGGTTACTAGACAAAACTCAATCTAATAACTGAGATTGGTAGGGTTGCGGATTTGATGATCATTTCACCATGGATGATTAGGAGTGTTTTGTGACACGGAAAAAAATTGGCCGGCCTTATTTCTGTGCAAGTGGATTTCATAAAACTCTACTTCAAATCTTTAAAATTTACCGGACCATGACACATTAATTTTACATTGGAATTCAAAAAATTTGCACGAAAAAATTAGATTTTTTGTGTTTTACAAGATGATATCCATTTTGATACTTTCTGGAGATTTTTTTTTCTTCCGTATATATGATGTTGATATGATAGTACTATAATATTGATATGATGTTGATATGAGTTCTTATGTTTGATAAAATAATTTGATGATATCGTATCGATGTCATATCATGATATAAATTCTCACTATATGATGGTGATAATATCGATAGTGGCGGATCCATGGAGGTCCTCTAAAATATGGAAAAATGGTTATCCAACCTCCGATGGTAATTTGTATATGGCTAAAAAAATATTTCAGTGGTAGAGGGACACCCTTATATTTTGGGGAAAGATTATCCAACCTCCTATAGTAGTTTGCATATGCATACAAATAATATTTAAGTGTTAGTGTATGTGATTTGAACTTGGGACACTATTTCTATTAGTTAACATATTTTCAATGAAATTATAACTCATTTGTTGTTGTGTTTTAGATCCAAATATAATAGTAAAAGGCTTTTCCTATCCCCAATCATATTCAAAACCTAACGATTAAACCCAATTACGGGATACCTTTGTGTAGTAGGATTTATGGAGAGAGATTTGTTAAGCAGTGTAGACATCAATTGTATTTTACAATTTTTTCACTATACGAAACACATCGTGGACTTTTGTTGTAAATTTTACCAGTTGGATATTTCTTATTTAATAATTATTTAATTTTATTATTAATTAAATTTATTTGTTGAGAGAGGACACCCGCATATAAATTTTTGGATCCGCCACTGAATATCATAATATGCCCACTGATATGATGTTGGCATGAGGTCTTATACTTGACAAAACATAACAAAATGGATATCACACGGTAGATCTTATGTTGATATGGTATTCATATCACTGTTATATCATGATATTATCACTATATCATAGTGGGTATGATTTTTATATTACTGTGATATAATGTTTAGATGATAGTGATATGATGTTGGTATGAGGTCTTAGTGCTTGTCAATCATATAAGACTCAACATAAATCGATTGGTTGAATTCCCCTATGTTTAGTCATATTCGAGATGCATCATAAAGTAAAACATAAATTAAATGACAATATAAGTAAATGATACATAATTGATAAGAAAGTTCATTCTAGATGATCATGCATCAATGAAACTTCTACCATGTAACCCTATCCCTTCCACTAAGGCCATCCTAGTGGATCTTTCACTACATACAAAATGAATTATGCTAGCTAATGCGTGCCCTTACTTCATCCCACTAGACTAATCAATTTAACAATGGAGGTATGGATAGCATAGTAACTATTTTTGCCTCTACAAACCATATTAATGGTCTATAGTATTGATAATGTAAGGTATCAAGCATTCTACTCAGTCGAGCATGGATTGTTAATCATTCCATTCCATACACGACTAAGACAATAACATATCACATAAGAGTAGTTTCTTGACAACTTAACATGATTTTATAAGCAATACTATATTAGCACACAACAGATGATGAAGGCATCACATGATTAAGGCATCATAAAGCTAAGGTACTCAAATAACATAAATATTACATGACTAAGGCATCCAATGGTATAACCATTATATTACTAAGGCATCTAATGGTATAAGGATTGAATAACATGACTAAGGCATCCAATGGATTCCCACACTGATAGCCCATTCTTAAATGGCTACGTTCCATTTTTTGGAGGAGAAACTACTGGCTCGCCTTCGAGGGTGGAAGCAACAGACACTTTCTTGGGAAACAAGGGAAACATTGATTAGATCAGTGGCTTTAGCTTTGCCTTTACATGTCATGTCAAGTTAAGCTTCCTCTTTCGCTTTGTCTACTCCTTGACAGACACGTGGCCAGATTCTGGTGGGGTGTTGAAGAGGGTAAGTCCCAGATACGGTGGTTGTCCTGGCGAAATATGTGCTAGTGTAAAGAATGATGGGGGAATGGGGTTTTGCGGATTCGAACAATTTAATCAGGAGTTGTTAGCCAAAATTGGATGGCGCATCCTAAATGAACCACATTTGCTCCTAGCCCAGGTTTACAAGAGGAAATATTTTCCTACATGAACTTTCCTCAATACTACTGCGCGGTCTCGCCCGTCTTGGGGATGGTAGAGTATCCTCTATGGCCGTCAATTACTAGTTAAGGGGCTACGATATCAAATTGGTAATGATCGGACAATTTCTCTGCTTCATTCGACTTGGATTCCTCGTTTACACACCCTTACCCCTATATATAATCCTTAGGTGCTACTAGATGGTGGGGACCTGAAGGTGGTGGAGGTGATTTGCCAAGGGGATGGGTGGTGGTGTGATCTAAAAATAAGCCAGTGGTTTGATCCAACAACTTTTTGTGTCATCAAATCAATTCCTCTTCCTTGTCAAGATGTTGAGGACATGTTGATCTGCCATGACACGTGTGACAAGATTTTCACTGTCAAATAGGTCTATCATTTTGCAGTTTTGTTAGATAAGCAAGTTGTTCGATGGAGATCCATGGCTAGATGGATGGATAGGTCCAACTGATTCTACTTGTGGGAAGCCAATAACCACCCAAATTAAAGGTGTTTTATGGCAAATTTTCCACCGGATCCTTCCAACGACGGAAGTTTTAATTGAGAAGGAAGTTTAGAAGGATAATAATATTTCATGTCCTGTAACATTCGAACAACTATCTCGCAAGTTCCTTGCAATCCTTTAAAGGTCTAGTAGCGCTTTACATGAAAAATGTAGCTACTTCAATTGTTGATCAAATCGTATAAGCACATAGAAAAATAACTCATTGAAATAAAACATCAAACATTATTTGTTTCTTCGTGTGATTACACAAAAATGGAGAAAGGGGGACTAGAAGGGGATGGGATAAATTAAGGATTCAAGTGAAGTTTTTTTTTTAAATTCAATAAGAATTTGCTTGTTATTTATTGGAATAAATATAAACAAAAATTTCAAGACGTATCAGGGGAAGTGTTAGGATTCAAGTTCTAGCACTCACAAAACATAGGTTTTTCAATTATTATTATTATTATTATTATTATTTTTGGCTAGGTGACACACTTGTGCCCTTACTGGGTGCGCTCCTAATCCCCCAATAATATATAGTACACTTTTGTATAATTTTCTTTCATTTCAAATTTTTTGCAACGAAAATGAAAGTAGGAATGACATTTTTGTCTTTACAAATTAATTATTATTTCACATAAAAAATATCAACATCAGGATTCGAACCCGGGTCTCTTCAAATAAAGACAACAATCACAACTTTTTACAATGAACAAATTTGTTGTGTGTTTTTTAATACAAAATATACACAAAGTTCAACTCTCTGAAAAATCGCAGGACTTTCCATCATAATTAGCAAGCCTACTAAGTATTCCATATGTATTTTTATGGCGCTTGATACTTCAATTTTCATTGTAGAGTTTAATGTACTTTCTCAATTTTATAATTCTTTTTGTCTCCTTAATTTTTGCTCAAGGTAAATTGGTAATTGGCTAACATGGAAAAAACTAATTTTGTCACTACGTGTTGAGTTCTTGCATTTTTCAATTTAAATTTTGTGGTTTTTATCTTTGTTCTTATCTCTTTCTAACTTCCTCGAAAATTCCCTCCATGGTACAATAGTTTGCGCCCATTTCACTTCCCAGTACAAGGCCGCTTTTGAAAATCGATCATCCGGTATCTCTTGGAACTCTGGTTTTATTGTTGGAGATTTAAGTTGGGCAAGTAAAAGAGTTTGATAAATAATGGAGTTGCAGAAGGAGGATTAGAAATTGAATTTTTGGTTGAAACATATGTCTCTTGAGATAAAAATTTGGTTATAAAATGAAGAGTGGTGACTATTGGATCTTTATATTTATGGTTTTTACATCTATCACAACCTATTTCTATCTTAAAACAAGGAATCATTGATTGATTTATTGAAGTAGGTCGATCTTTATTCAGCCTACTGGAACTGATAGACAAGGAGTGTTTAATGTTGTGCCTTATTACTTTGATTGAGTCTATTAGTATGTTGGTGATAACCCTAATTTTATCGTTTGCTTTCAAATTTTGATGGTCCCCTCTTAACTGAGTTGTTAGTATATAGTTGACTTGAATCAACAACTCTCCATTTCTTTTTGATTAGTGGCATATTATTCATAAAAGGAGCGCATTAAACCCTTATGTAGGATTGTGAGGTTTAAGATTTAGTTTCAAACTATCTATGAGTCGTGTGGAATTTCACTGAGCTTTTATACCCTCTTTCTTGACAATCAACTAACCAATAACATTTTAATGAGGGCTTAAATATCATTATGGAAATGGAATTAATGATACAGTTTATATTTTATATTCTTAAATGATGATGGTATTTTTCTGAATGTTAAACCTATATATTCTTTCTTTATATATCATCTCGATCGAAGGATTGTCAATAAAATTAACCCGGTTGATTAGTTTAAACATAACATAAAAATATAAATAATCAAATATGAATATTCCGGCCAATGGACCGGATTATAAGTTAGTTGAGATAATATAATCTTGGGCATAATAAATATAGGAAGTTGGTGGGTGTAAGAAGAGGACGATCGAGCTAGGGATTGTTGTTTGGTTCAGTAGTAGCGGTCCCAGTAGAAGAATGAAAAATACAGATCAATTCTATCTATTTGCAGAAAGTAAGTAGTCCCCACTCCCCTCCGATCCCCACCAAAACCAAATGTCCCAAGTTAAAGGGCATCCTCTTCAATTAATATGCATCCGTCGCACGTTCTTTCAGCTGCATCCACTTAAATATCACCAGCTTCAAAAGGTACCCAAGTCCGGTCCCGAGATTTTGGAGACCCTGTAAATAAAATGTGATTCAAATTGTTTTTTTCTAAAAATCTCATAAAATATAAACAAGGAATTAATCAATAAATAAAAATAATAACTTATTTAAAAATAATATCTATCTAATATGATTTGAAATAAAGAATGAAAATGGTTTAAATAGTAAGATGTAATTAAAAAAATCATTTATTTGAGAAATTGAATAAAAAAATAATAACTAAATTGACAATGAATCAATTGAATAGACTCACCTGAATAGGTAATGAGAACTTAATTGAATAAAAAATGAAAATAATTTTAGAGAATCAAATATTATAAACAAATAATAGAGTAAACTAAACTGGATAGGAGAAACTGATAATTTTTTCAAATCTAAAGTTAAGCATGATAAAAAAAATATTTATAATTGATATAGTTATTTTTTTCGTTTCGACTATTGGTGACTTGTACCTAATTATTCTGGTTAACGTTTAATACATCAAGGCAGATTATTTAATTAATTTAGCATTACTGCCTTACTAGTACAAGCAAATTAATTGACAAAATTGAACTATTTCCCCCCTTGGAAAGCTGAAAATGAAGAAAGCCAAAGCAATAAATTATTAATAATGCTAATAATGAGGCATCAACAATCTTACATCTTTAATTCTATTTTGGAAACACACGTCAAAGAATGGATTTTGTTATATGGTTTGAAAAAAGTCTAATTAAAAAGCAAATATTCCCCTCATGTGTGATCTGTTCATTCCTTCAAAGTAATTTTTTTTAATATTATTGTTTTAGACCCATAATCAAAACCCAATATATAAATTTTCTATTGTGTTAACTTCATAATAGAAACCCAATAATCCGTAATATTAATTAGTCATATACACGATGGAGGTTCGGAGGACCCATAATTTGGAGGCCCTATGCCTGAGGGCGTGCCGGCACACCGCCAGCCCTGAGGGTCCAGATCGGGTCAGTAACCCATCAGTAACCCCTTCTATGGTCCCCACGTGTCAGACACTTTTTTATTTAAATTAAATGTGAAAAGGGCAGTACAGTAAAATGACACTTTCTCCTATTTATTGCTGAGGCTGACTTTTGACCGGATCACATCAGCGCCTTCTCTCTCCTCGCAAAACATTTAATTTTCCTTCCCTTAATCCTTAACGGACGATTTCTCACTCGTTTTAAGTCGAAATTTAATTTTTTTTGCACAGTTAGATCAGATTAATTGTGCTCTTCAAAATGATATCCACTTTGATATTTTTTGGACATAAAAAAATTTGTCAGTTATTACCAGTCTATACCATATGGTATTGACTGGTATTGACCATACCATATGGTATGAAAAAAATTTAACACATCAATATATATTACGTTACCACCCAATACCATATGGTATAGTGTGGTAATATCAATATATATTTCGTTACCACCAATACCATATGGTATAATATGGTAATATCAATATATATTACGTTACCACCCAATACCATATGGTATAGTGTGGTAATATCAATATATATTTCGTTACCACCAAATACCATATGGTATAATGTGGTAATATCAATATATATTTCGTTACCACCTAATACCATATGGTATAGTGTGGTAATATCACACAATACCATACAATATCATATGGTATAGTGTGGTAATATCAATATATAATTCGTTACCACACAATACCATACATTACCATATGGTATAGTGTGGTAATATCAATATATAGTTCGTTACCATACATTACCATATGGTATAGTGTGGTAATATCAATATATATTTCGTTACCACCGAATACCATATGGTATAGAGTTATAATATCAATATATATTATCTAAAAGAAAAAAAAACAGAAGGAGGTAGAGAAAAAATATCGTCTTGTGTCGCCTCTCATTTCCTCTTCCGCAATTAAGAACACCAAAATGCCGAAAAAATTAGAAAGATCGAAATTGAGGCCAATGAGATGATGAAGAGAAGAAATGCAATGAAAAAGAGTGGCTCCAATTTTTATTCGTCATGAAAAAGTAAAGAAGAAGAGAAGGGAGCAGATTTAGATCTAGAAATGAGATTGAGAGAGAAAAAGGAAGAGAGAAAGAGAGAGGATCTGGAAAAGAGATTGGGAGAGAAAAAGGAAGAGAGAAGGAAAATAGAAAATTGCAGAGAAGTGATTTCTCTTTCCTTTCTTAAAAGTGCAGCCATTAAATACGAAATAAATTAAAATAAAGAATTTAATGTATAAACGGACAAAAATACCCTTCTCCACTCAGCGTCCGGCCCAACCACACGATTGCCTACCTCTTAGATCTATGGTCCCTATTCATTACTGACATGTCAGTAACCAAGTGGTTACTGACCCTATCTGCTGCCCAGCCCTGACGGTACCGACCCAAACCAAACCGCTAATATATGACGAAACCACAAAGGTTTGGTTTTTGTTTGAAGGAGCATAGAACCGTTTAGAAACCGACCCAATGTTGTTGGTAAGCTTGTGTTTAGGCATTCGAGTTTCGATTTATTTACTATCGGGTTCTTAGAAATTTATTGTTTTTTAGTGAACCACAAACCCGATGATTGTTAACCATTAAGAAAAATGGTTAAGACTTCTTTTAACCGGTGGGTTAAAAGCAGCCTATTTTCATATCCCTGACCCTAACTTTGATCGCCCCAAACTCTAACACAGTTCGCGGTTATTTGCATGGCCGTATATAACTGAAATCAGGGTTACAATTTACAAAGTCCTTGGGTCAAACTATGTTTTCCATGTTATTCATCACGCTATGGTACATAAAAATGTTTTGGAGATCAAGGGACCATAAATTGTGTAGCATTTCCAGACTCTGGGACATGGGTACATGTTGTACAAAGGTAACAGTGACAGTTACATTAAGGCAGTACATATGTTGACAAATAGCCGAGATGACCCATTGTGAAACTCTTAAGAGTCCTTTCGTTGCCATTTCGTGGTTCTGTAGAGGTGGTTCCGGGGTCAGGCTGTTTCACCTTTCCACCAAAGCTTCCTAAAAAATATTGCTTCACCGTTGGAGGAAAAGGCTTTTGGTTAGTGATGGATGGGCGGGCGGATATCTCAATACACATGTCTTGTGTCACGTTATTGTTGATCGGGACGAGCAATACTCTTGCATGTACGGGCGGGGTGGAGCGGATCGACCCACTTTTACATGTTATTTGAAAAAAATGTACGTAATTTTTTTTAATAATAAAATGAAGGAGAAAACACTTTATAAATGAAAAACAGTGATAATCGAATGGTAATTGAGTCTTACTAGTTGAAGAGAAGTCAAAATATGAGAAATATGAATAGATACGACAAGAAATTAAGATAGAATGAACAAAAAACGGGGCGAGACAGGGTATAACGGATCAGAAGTAAATACCCATGTCCCGCTCCATGCTACTGTGGGTTGGATAATACCCGCCCATCACGTGTCAAGTCGAACATCGGGTTCAAATTACCATCACTACTTTTGGTAATTTGCAAGACTATGTCGTGCATGAAGTGGCAAGCTGGGTCTACCAACTTTAATCGATCCCAAACAATTTGGCACCACTGCTACGTACCCACCACCCCACAGATCTTTCGTCGTGGTCAAGGTTGTCAAACCGTTTTAAGTCATTGAGCAGGTCAAGTAAGGGTTTGAGGTTTAATGGTCTGATCGGAGCTCAACCGGTTTGAGCCGTTTTAGACGTTTTCTAAATATATATACAAATAATATATTAATTAAAGATTTAATAACTGAAATGAAATTTATCTTACATGTATCTATTAAAAACTTATTTGTCACAAAGTAAATCTACCTAACCTTCATGACCCACCCACCATCTCTCTTCCATCGTTCCTCTTCCTTTCTTTCCCCTCTCTTCTTCTCCCTTGTTAGGGGTCAGACCGAGGGGCTTTCTGGAGGTCGATTTGAAACCCGACTTAGATCGGTCCAGGTTCAACCGGGGTCCAATAGAGGTTTAACAACCTTGGTCTTGGTAGAGTAGGGGATGAGATAGCATGCCTACCCCTAAAATGGTTGGAAAAATGACACCCCTATTAATTATATGTTTTTAAGGTAATTAATTTGTGTTGCATTTAATAATCTGTATGAATTAAAAACACATATCAATTACTTTCCTTTTTTCAGTGCACTGGTAGTTGTATCAATGCAATGATATTAGTGTACAGTTGCAATGGTAGATGTATCAGTGCAATGGTAGTTCTAAAAAAGGAACGTAATTTAATAAGAGTTCAACATACATGTGTAATGGTAGTTAAAAAAAAATATAATTAAGATGAGTTTTTAATTTCCAAAGATTATTAAACGCAACACGAATTTAATAAAAAAATAACTATAATTAATAGGAGTGTCAATTTTCCAAAAAGGATTAGCATGCTAACCGATCCTGATCCTGTAGAGTGGTTGTGGAGGTCGGGTCGTGGTGGTCCATTTTCGCTGTACAATGTTAACGTTTAGGCTTTTGGACTCGTTGGAAGGGGCATGCAGATGACCCTATCTACTCTCTTGATGTTGGACAGCCAGCTACACATCGACCACTCTCACTTCTTCTCATCATCCTCCCTTTGTTACTTTCTAGTTTCTACCCCCTTTTTCGATTCCCCCTTTGCATCTTCACATTCAATGGCCATAGTCGAATCCTAAATTAACCATGACCCATGAAGCTCCTCGCTACTTGGAAAGCCCCAAACTTAGTGAATGAGATGCTCTGGGATTGGGATCTTTCCACGGAACTATACCATCACCCTTCATTGACCTGTTAGAGTTTCACATGGGAGAAGGACACAAATTGCAGCACTTGAATCGTTGGCTCACATCCACCGCCCCTAGTGGTCACTCTCCACAACCAGACACGCATAAATTCCTTTTCGTATGGGCTTCTATCAAAGGATTGACAAAACAGCAAGCACAATGTACCAAAATATACACACCAACACAATATGTCTCCTTCATCTCTCACACTGGGTTGTGGCTGCGATTGACAACTTTGCTCCTTCAGTACTATATGGTCACTCCCTCCTTCCTCAAGTCTTGATCATTTCTGGTACTGGCTTGCCATGGCCACCACGATTTGTTTCCCCCACAATCTCTGATCTGCAACAGAGTGTTAAACATGATAAATCAACCATCGATTACAAGTACTTCCATTCAATTCCCATCATTCACTGTGTAACGAAAGAGGCACATACGATTCAGAAGACCACAAACGAGGCTGGTGTCTCTAGAAGGCTCACGAATGACTGCTACATCTACGAAGCTCATGTCACAGTGGCAGCAGCATAAGGTCAAAAAAGGCCATTCACCAGCCTGTGCAAGTAAAGATGAATAACAAGTTGCTGCCAGTCACATCTGTGAGGGCAAAAGACAATGTCGCTTCCGGGTGCTAGTACTTCTTAGGTTTGTTGCGAAGCAATGCCATTCTCTGTCACTGTATAGCTATTGATGGTTACTACTACTGAATTCTACACTTCTCTCATACTCCAAGGCGAGAGAAATACAAAAGCACTGTAGAGAGCAGACCTAATACCGATATTGACAGCCTGATCTCACTCTTGTGAAGTTAGAGAATGAAAAGGAGGACCAAACAAGCAGAGATAATACACAAGGCTATCAATAACCCAAAAACATCCTGGGTATTCCAAAGTGAAAGAGGTAAAATTAGTCCTTCCGTTGAGGAATCAGACAAAAGCAAAAGAAAATTTTGTAGATTGTAAGCATCCGAGCAAGTGAATGACACAGTGTATCTATTTGAAGAGTTGTAAAGTTGTATCAGACCCTTCCGACTACTAGATGTACTAATTCTTCCTCTTTTTTTTTCACTTTCTTCTAATGAATACTAAGAGAGCATTGATCTACCCTAGAGTTTAAAGCTGTGCATATTGATACTAACAAGTATATCCTATGGGTCTTCATTAAGCAACCCTTTCGGAGCTCTATGACAACGACGCTTAGATAGACTAGAATCTTAGCATACAAAAGACTCCATCATCATTCACCCAGTAACATTACAGGACAAGAAGAAGCAAAAATCTGTGAATTCTACAGTTTCGATTAACATCTCCACAACTTTACTATATGAAGCAAATTAAACAGTTCAGGCTAGTTAAATTGGTGGCTTTATAGTCCAGTAGCAGTCTGCGGAATAGAAACCAAGTTTTATCCTCCTCATACCTATAAAATCTTTCATAACTACTGCTCTTGACATACTCAACGAATACGAAGTGGCCAACCACTTTGTTAATAACTTCAACCCTTTTCACTGCCAGGTTAGGAAAGCAAAATAGTATTCAGCTACACATGATCTATCTTCATCCGGTTCCTCAAACTAGAAAAATGAGTGAAGCGGGGAAAAGGGAGTAGAGCTAATCCTCCTAGCACGGAAGGGACCCATCCTGTCATTCTCTCCTAGCCACCCAAGTTGGAGACCTCTCTGATCATGCAGTGCATCCATGGGTTTCTAGAAGAATATGATCCACACATTCACGTGATGTGGGGAACAAAATATTACAGGTGGCCCAGAAAAAAAAGACCCTGAAATGATGAATGAGGGCCTGGCCACTACTAAGATTACTCCAGTAATTAAGTTTACAAAAGAAGAAGAAACAAAGAGACAATGACTGATCATTCTAGTATCCAGAGGAATAAGTGCCAGTCCAAGTTGGGTGAAAGCACCACAACATTGGAAGGCGTAATTTGCCCTGTTCTTATGCAAAGTACTGGAAATAGAAATGCTTCTCTCCATCCAAATCTCCCCAATTTGGGTAGTTCCTCCTTGATAAATGACAATTGCATTTAACTAAAACACGCATATACATAATGGAAATAACAGAACAAATAACTGGCGAAGCCACTAGTGTTTTGTGATTAGCATTAACTACGCAGTGGTGTTACCATGTTGTCGTGTGAATGTGGTGTGACTGTCATTTTGGGACCCATTTGAATAGCTAATACAACATTTAATTTGGACTAGAACTTCAAATAAGTTGTTTGATCCAGGGCACAAAAAAAAAACTATGTATAAAATAAAAAAACTAGTTGAGACAGTCCTAGATTAACCAAAAAAAACTTAGCGGCATTGTACGTAAACAAGGAATCATCTCATTTCAGGTTAAAGAATCACCCTTGCAATTTAAAACAAATCCATACCAAATTCAAACTACAAAAGTAGATCGCTTAATTCCAAACAAACAGCCCCAACATCTAACTTTGGCTTCTACGACAACAAAAAACCAGCATAGTATATCATTTACATATAACCACAATCATTTGTTCGACAAGGGTGAATCCATATAGTTATTAAGATTAATCATCAGAGATATGCTTATTCAAGGTTAACATCATTGAACGGTATATAGAAAATAGTTCTCTGAATCAGCATAGATAACTCCAGAGACCAGTAATCTTAGTGGTATTCTATATCATTGCTCCCCCATTAAGGCTAAAGATCGCCAACTCATTGCATTAAGCCACTATGTTCACCAAATTTTAATACGTAACAGCTATTTAAGTGGATATCAATAAAAGGGTTGGTTTTTGTGTACCTTCTTTCTGAATATTGTGCCTGTGCACTTTATTGTTCACTTCTTCATTGCGGTCTGGCAGTAGCTAAGCGATCCAAAATACACCACGCCATCCTCCTTTGTCACTGTAGAAAAAGTTAGCATACACCATATCAGAAAATACATTGTCACTTTCATGTTCATCTAGACCTTTCTCCATGGGTTGGAAGGACCACCATGCCTGCCCCTATATATATGAACCAAATGATTCCTCGCCAGCTCAAAAACATAATTCAATCAGAAAGCTAGAGATCCAGGATTAGACACCGAGTACATTAAGAGTAGTCTGTGGAGACAGAGATGGTAAGGCTGCTTTCGAGCTCTTGTTCCAATGTGTCTCCCGGTCTTTACTTCAAAACTTTATTAATATGTGATATTTGCTGAAACATGATTGCAGGACGAAGCACAAAATTTGAATATGTGGCAAGGCTATGTAGACTGGAGGAACAAGCCTGCTATGAGAGGCCGTCATGGTGGAATGATAGCAGCAACGTTTGTCTTGGGTAAGTACAACTGTAAGCGCTTCTTCATGTTACCAAGAACTTAACTTGATATGCAAATATAGGTGCTATACCTCTCACATCTGCTGAACCAGTTCATTTTTCTAATCATGAAACGACAACAGTTGTGGAGGTACTAGAAAATCTAGCATTTCTGGCTAATGCAAGCAACCTTGTACTCTACCTATCAAAGTTCCTGCATTTCTCTCCATCTGGCTCAGCGAATATTGTAACTAATTTCATGGGCACATCCTTCCTCCTAGCTCTGGTTGGCGGTTTTCTAGCCGATGCCTATTTCAGCACCTACTGCATCTATTTAATAAGCGCAGTAATCGAATTCATGGTAAGTTACTGACTTATTATGCTACAGTGCTCTTGATTGACGCCTCTTCTCTGGTGAATGATTGATTACACTATGAAAAGCAGCTCCCTTTTTCTTTTTAAACATTTGCATCCTAGGAGTTGGATATTATTTTATTTCAAATACTAGGATATGAATTAACTTAAGCTACTGAAACTAGCAAAATTGCTACAGACATCAATCTTAAGTAGCTAATAAAAGAAAGAGGGAATGGCTTTTCTAGAAAATTGCAAAAGTACTTACTAAGATATGGACCAGAGTACAATAAATCTCACCTCTGGCATCTCTGAAATGTCAAAGAAGTAGCATGGCCTATGAGAGGACCTGAACTCATAGAAAATATGCACCCATTACAAAAATTCATTTGTATTAAAAAAGGTCCCTACCAGCCAGGGCATTGAAAATCCAGGAAATAATTAGAAAGATATGAAATGTACCAGAAATATTCCATCCAGAACTAAGGTAGCTGGTCCCACAGCTCTGATTTTGTATGGTCCACTTACAAACTAAATGCCTTATGGTGAGCTACTGCTTGAAATCACAGTTACATTGACCAACATACCAGGTATCTGGTTTTAACCGGAATATCAGATATCAAAGGTTCATAGACTGCAACTAATCTATTCAATTTGGCCTATGAACCAGGGATTGTCAGTGCTTACAGTCCAAGCTGGTATCACCTCATTGAAACCACCATCATGTGTCACCAACACTAGCATCCCATGTGAAGAAGCAAACGGTGAGAAAGCAGCAATGCTCTTCACAGGCCTCTATATGGTGGCACTAGGTGTTGGAGGGATCAAAGGTTCGCTTCCTCCACATGGTGCAGAGCAATTCGATGCGACCACACAGTTAGGAAGAAAGCAGAGATCAGCATTCTTCAATTACTATGTGTTCTGCCTCTCTTGTGGAGCTTTGATTGCGGTTACATTTGTCGTTTGGATTGAAGACAACAAAGGTTGGCAATGGGGTTTGGGAACTGCTACCACTGCAATATTCCTATCGATACCAGTCTTCATCCTTGGCTCCCCAACTTATAGGACCAAAATTCCTACAGGCAGCCCCATCACAACCCTTTTCAAGGTACCATTTATTATTCTACCAGCCATCATCATAATAGTAAAAAGTAATGCATAAAGCTCCATTGGTCACTAAATTATCCTTTCCTGTAGGTTCTCGCAGCAGCAATTTACAATGCCTGCAAATCTAGGAGTCCTAGTAATGCTATCATGGGAATGGAGACAAGCTCCTGTTCTACCACTACTACTACTACCAGTGAAGGAGAAGATAGAACCGACCAAAGCAAGACTCCAAACAAAACAACTGCAACAGAGAGCCTCAACTTCCTCAACAGAGCAACGGGGAACAAGAATGCAGCCTACAGAATGCTCCAATGTAAAACCAATGAGGTAGAAGAGGTAAAGATTGTGGTGAGGATACTCCCGATCTTCATGTCTACCATAATGCTCAATTGCTGCCTCGCCCAGCTATCTACGTTCTCTGTGCAACAAGCAGCAACAATGAACACCAAACTAGGTTCCTTCAAAGTCCCACCAGCTTCGCTCCCCATATTTCCTGTCATCTTCATCATGATCCTGGCACCGGTCTACAACCACATCATCATTCCGTTTGCAAGGAAAGTTACAAAATCCGAAATGGGGATCACCCATTTGCAAAGAATAGGGACAGGACTGGTTCTTTCAGTTGTAGCAATGATGGTGGCAGCCATTGTGGAGAGCAAGCGAAAGAGAACTGCAACACAATTAAGATTCCTAAATGCTTCTGCTGAACCTCTGCCCATGACATTCCTTTGGATAGCATTGCAGTATGTGTTCCTTGGATCAGCAGATCTCTTCACCTTGGCCGGAATGATGGACTTCTTCTTCTCGGAAGCACCATTGAGCACGAGGTCATTGGCCACATCATTGTCTTGGGCCTCACTGGCAATGGGATACTATCTAAGTTCTGTGATCGTTTCGTTAGTGAATAGCATCACGGATGCCTATGGACACACGCCTTGGCTTCAAGGTAGCAACTTGAATGAGTATCGCCTAGAGAGGTTTTACTGGTTGATGTGTGTGTTGAGTGGAATCAACTTCTTACACTATCTGTTTTGGGCATGCCGCTACCAGTACAGATCAACTGAGGCTGAATCAGCGGAGTGAGCAGATAAACCTACTCACCAAGACTCAGCATCTTTATTTTCTGAATCAACTTCACCGTCATTACTAACAACTATCCAAGATATGTATACTAGCTAGCTTCGCATTATTCTTGATCGCGAGCAGTTACTAGAAAGCATTATGTTTCCACCCTGTACTGATATGTATTGAGATTCTAATACAATAAACCTTGTCATTTCAGTGCTACTCTGGTTGTGGATTGTTTTATGAGTAACCAGTTCCGATTGCAAAAACCAATAGGCATCATCTATGTCACGACTGCAAGAAGGGAAATACAAACTACTGCACGCAATCTAGGTATCAAATGACGGCACTAACACCCCACGAAATGAATAGGAAACGAATAATCGGAAACCCTAACCCCGAGCCTTGCCAAAACCCAAAAACAGACTGAATTCAATGGAAGCTGTACCAAGCTCTTAGGATAGGAGAAGCTTCTTAAATGGAACTTTGCGCCAAGTCCCTGGTAAATCTTCCTTCTATATACAGACTGCGGCTGCCACTGCCAATAGCTTAATTTTACCGGAAGTCTTCGAAGGTAAGAAGCATTTTATCTCGTCTTTTCATTTCTTCTCAAGAATCAAGCGAAAGAGAGGAGTAAGCAACTCTGCTACTAGGGTGGAAGTTTGGTTTGTGGTTTAATAGCAAATTGCATCAAACCACACACGTAGTTTGATTAATCTTTATCCGCATTTTGGATTAGTGATTTTATTGTGATTAGTAAAATTGTGAATTTAGTGGTTAGTAGTTAACTACTAAGTACTAACTAATGTGATCAAATAATAATAACGGTACAACCCACACTTATCTATTGAAATTTTATTTTTATACCAAATAGTATGCAATAACTAATATTAATAAGTATATTTATCAAATTCAGAAGACTTGTCTAAAGTTTAGTAGTTAGCACTTTAACAAGTTATTTGTTACATTGTTGAATTAGTTATAGAAGATTCTAATGTCTACTAATTACTAAATTATTGACATCTTATTGAATAAGAATGACGTCGAATTGTAATTAATAGTGTATTGTTATTTAATAGTTTTATCGATTTTTTATTTTGTTCATGATTTTCTCCACATATTTTATTGCTCTATTTTTTTGTATATATTTTATTGGATATATCTTCCATATGTGAAATATTATTCTTAATTTTTACCGTTTATATCATCATTTATATTTTGTTATTGATAACAAACTTAAAAGAAAAATATAGATATATTTATGAGTGCGATTTGTGGTTAGGGTATTTAGAGATTTGTGGTTGTGGTTAACCGCAAAATGTGGTGCGGTTAACCACTGGCGCACCGACTGCCACCCCTATCTGCTACCACCACGTTCATCTTGGTGGTGTAGAAGTGAACAAAACACACACATATATGGTGACTTCTAAGTACCCCAATGAAATTCAGGGTTCGCATACCTTGAGTATGACAATGCTATCTAAACCTCATATTAGCAGGATTTTTTGGCCTAATATTATACCCTAACCCTTAATGAGTGAACCCTAGGTCCTAATTATCTAAATCATAAACTATAAACCCTAAGATGGTGCATTCTTTTTTTTACCTATATTTGGACGAATCACAACCGTCGATAATTGTTTCTAATTAAACTGATCTTGGGGTATAAGGTTTAGAGAATCAAGACCTAAATTTTGATATTTAAGGGTTAGGGTATAGTATCATGTTCGAAAGATCAGTCAATTCAAGGTATGGATAGAGCTTTCATATTCAAGGTATGCGGTACCATGGATTTCACCCTGCGTGAGAAGTCATAAAGGCAAATGGGGATGTAGCTCAGATGGTAGAGCGCTCGCTTAGCATGCGAGAGGTACGGGGATCGATACCCCGCATCTCCACTTTTTCCTGATTGTTTCTATTTTTACCTTGGCGATGATTTATCATAGAACAGTAGTCCGATCATTGTGATTATATTTTCTACCAATCTCTCAATTCAGAATCCAAAATGATTTAATATAAAACAAACCTAGAAAGTTTATCCCAACAAACATTAAAACCCCAAAAAATACAGAATATTTCCACATTTCAATAAGTTTCCAGCAATCCTTCGAGCAAACTAAGCTAACAAACAGCCCAGCAGAGCCGATTCCTAGTGCTCCGGAGACCATAGCTAAACAACCACTATCCCCGCCGAATCATCCGGTATTATCAGTATTGCTGCTACCACCGGCGGAAGCGCTGTGCACACGAGTGTCGCTGGTTAAACGGTGGCCACCTTCTCTAACAGCTGAGCAGCCTCAATTCCTCTGCTTTGGAGAACAAGCCTAGCTTCTCGATCGACGATAGTGTGACTCCCATCTCTTTTGTCTTATCGAGCAGGCCGACCTTCTCGATATTGCTCAAAAATTTATGCCTCTCTAGTTTCTTGAACGCGTCCACTTCCAGCTACTTGCCGCTTTCGTAAAATATCCTTTTGTCGTACCACTGCTTCCTCTACCTGTCGGCGTACTTGTTCACCTAGTCCAACCATTATTTTTTCTCTTTCTCAATGGAAATCAAAATTCTCCTTACTGCTGGACATTTAATTGAAGTTTAAGATATGCGCAAGTCAACACTGGTTTACCTTCTTTTGTGGGGAACTAAAGGAACTAAACAAAATCAAGGCAAACATGAGCAAAGTTCAACAAGCACTCCAAGTAATTGACATGAGAACTCTCAGAACTGCTTCTGATGTTCAAAATCTTATCATTCATAGAGAAGTCAACCAATCTAGAGTTGGATCTGACCCCTCTTGCAACAAAAGCATTGCCCTCCATTAAGAAATCCTAGAGCGAAAGAATAAAAGAATACAAGATATTCGAGATGATCTTTCAAGCATCAAGACCTCACAGCAAGAGTTGAAAGCTTTATAGGAATCTTATGAGGAGCGCCTATTCGATATGAATGAGAAGCTAAGGAAGCTCAAGGAACACAAAGAACACGATCAGTCAAAGGTAGTGACAAGAAGTGGGAAGGAGACCTAGCCACCTATTTACCTTATAACACCACGAGAACCTCTAAGGAGAAAACGAGAAAGTCAACACCCCTACCTCCGCATGAAGACATCATAATTGAAGAACCATCAAGGCCAGAAGGAAAACATCCAACTCGCCCACCAAATCATGAAAGGGAGCAAGGAGCCTCCATCTGGCACTCTACAAGGGAAGCAGACAACTCAAAGATGGTAGAAGCACCATATCCTGAGAGGCTCAAGACAAACAAGAAGAATGATGATATTTTCCTCGAAACTCTGGGAGATGTGAGCAATCTACATGTAGACATGCCCTTAGTAGACGTACTAGGTAGAATCCCAGAATACTCCAAATATATGAAAGAATTCTTGGCATTTGAGAGAGAATGGCTTCATTCTAAATTTGTTATCCTCGACAAACACTATTCTATTATAGTAACTCAACACACCTTGCCAAAGAAATTGAGGGATCCAAGGAGCTTTACTTTGCCTTGTACCATTGATAGAATGAACTTTGACAATTGTCTTGTCGACTTAGGAGCTAGTATCAATGTCATACCTGCATGTGTTTATAAGAAGCTTAAGACCAAGTAACCCCTTGTTCCTACTCGTATGACCATACAACTAGCATATAAAACCTTTAGACACCCTAAAGAAGTATATGAATATGCTTTAGTTAAAGTTGGACCCTTTGATTTCCTTGTAAATTTTTTCATAATGAATATTGATGACCATGACACTGTACAGTATGTAATTGAGAATTTCGTTCTAATGGACCTTTTTAAAGAGGAGAAATACACTAGTTTTGCTAATTGGATTACAAGGGAAGGCGAGTGTGAGATTGGGAAAGACTTAAAGATTATTTTTTTTAATGAAGTTCTCGTTTGCGTTGTAGGTATGGACACCTGAAATCCTAACTTCGCAGATGATAGAACAATTTGGGGTATCGAAAAGGATGAGATGTTTAGGTTGTGGTTAGCTTACGATCTCCTTGTTGGAGAGACGGATGATGAACCATGTGAGTAATGGAAAATCTGTGGAGATGGGATGACCCAAAAATAATCAAGCTCTTTCTTTGGCTTGTTTCACGTAATCGACTGCTAACAAATGCATAAAGGAAGAAACGACAAATCACAAGGAATGGATATTGTAACTACCGCGCAAGAGAGGAAGAGACTGTGGAACATATAGTCAAGAGCTCAAGAAGACAAAAGAGTTATGGAATCATTACAAATGTAAGATTAAATAGCAAAAAGTGGCCTCAATTTTCAGGATTGGATCAAATGAAACATCAAGGCTGCTGAAATGGGTGTGAATTTTGGAATCATATGCTGGATCGTTTGGAAGAAAAAGAATGAGGAGACTATGGATGAGAAGAAGTACTTAGAGGAAGGACTGATTAATAGAGCCAGAGTCTGATATAATATCCATAAAGAGGATAAAGAGAGCACAAGCTTGAGTTTGGAATTGTACAAAACTACAAAAGTACGCCTTTTGAGAAGGAGGTCAGTTGGGAACCTCCAAGGGAAGGGTGGATTCAAGTGCACTCAGATGGCTCGGTTATTGGAGTTATAGGATGCACTAATGCAGGACGAGTTATTAGGGACTTTCCAATTAACTGCTTAGATGTCTGCGCCTGCAACTTGGGGGAGTGCTCCATTACAACCGTGGAGGCTTAAAGGAGTTGTTATTGGTCAGTAAGGCTTAAGGATAGTCAAGCTTAACCTTGAGAATAAGATTGTGTAACCCATGCTTTCGCATGTTATTTTGATTATAAATAGAATACAATACTTAAGAAGAGGTTAATCCTAAGTGTTAATACATTATTCTAGTCCGAATTATACCCATATAATCTTTTTCCGTTGAATGAAATGCTTTTACTAAATTTTAAGCTTCAATACAACGAAGCACACCTCAATGTGTGGGCATGCAATCAACAAAAAAAAAATCAAAATCAAAATTCTTTTTTTATCTAATTAATAAATAAAGAAAAAATTCAAAATTAATTTCGGCCACCCATCGCCATCTTATCTCCTTGCCTCTTTCTGAATCCAGCAAAACAAAAATTAAACCCTAACCATTCTTTTTTTCCCCTTCTTCCCCGACGAGTGGCATTCTCTCAGATTGAAAGGCCATCGGTCGTTTAAAGACGCTGTCATTGTTGCCGCTTGCAAGATCTACTCCTTACCCAGAACCCTAACCCACTCCTGTCACCCGCTCCTCTCGCTCGCCTCTGTTCTTTGTTCTCTCGTTGACGAAGAGGAAAATTAGGGCATTATATCCCCTTCCCCACCCATCGCTCTCTGTCCATTTCTTTCTAGACCAGCCCTTCCCCACCCATCGCTCTCTAACCATTTCTTTCCAAACCAGACCTTCCCCACCCATCGCTCTCTTTTGTAATAGCCGACTAAAGTGAACTTCGAGGGACCACTTCGACAAAATCGTGTTTGCTATTCAGCTGAGGTAAGCGATCGCTTGTGTGATCGAGCTTTAAATTTATAAGTCCGTGCACACTCTCTATTCAATCCTAACTAACCAAGCATAACCTAGTTAGGGTTGTAGCAAAGTGGTTCAGTCGTATTCAAAGGAAACCCTAAGCTTACTATTACTTCGCTCTGGACAACTATCTAATCGAATAAAAAGTTTAGTGAAGAATCTAACCTAACCTACTTCTGAACAACCAACTAAGTGGTTGGGAGATCGCTAGAGATGAGATGGTTGCCTAGGGTCAAATCCTCCTAGCTATGGTTTTCATGTAGGGTTAAGAGGATATGGTGAGTGAGCTCTTTTCCATGGGCCTTCGTGATTATCCACACGCCTTCGAGTACGCCCTACCTACCCCATTTTCACCTTAGTATAGAATCATGTATCCGGGGCTTTAAGAGCCTAGCTCCTTTCAATGGGTACTACCCACCGTACACATTGAGGTTTCATCCCAGGTTCCATCTAGGAAGGCGTTCTAGTGGCAAGGGCCCGGTCGTTTCGTCCACCAGGAGACCCTATTCATTCATCTAACCCTAATTTGCCAAATGGAGCATACCCGTCTAACCCTAAAACTCCATACCTAGCGTAGAAACTCAAGTAGGCTTGTAGAGAAGATTAGTGCGACTTGCCCAAGCACAATTAAAGTTAGATGAAGCATTAAAATCAACTAGATAAACACATTCATTCAAAACCCATACATACACAACCTATAAACTTGGGTTTACCCTAAACAACCATTATAGATTCAAGTCATAGAGAGAGAAATAAAACACAAACTAGAAAAGAGGGAGTGATGGAATCAATCTTCTTCTTCTTGCTTACAACTTCGTCTTGCTCCTTGGGTGGATTTGATCTTCAATGAAGCTCTCCCAATGTGTTTTCCTCTCTAAAAACACTCCAAAACCCTAACTTTCTCACTCTAGGTCGGCTCTCCTCTTTTTCTTCAACAACTCCACTATTTATAAGCACTGGCACTATCGAGAAAGTTCGCGGCCTTTAGGAGAATGATTGTAGGTGCGAACTTTTGTGTTTGCGGCCACGATCTATTTTCACGGCTGAATCAACATAGCCTGCGAGACGAATGAGCAAACTCTATGCTCTTCTAACGACGCTCATTGCACCAAACTGTTGCAAACTCTTTGCAAGAAATAATCCCTCCCTCCCTCATGACCAAGAGCGGATGGATCATTGTCTTTCCTATCAAGGTCACATGTGGGGAAGTTGATGGTTGGATTCGTCTTAGCGCAAACACCACTTCCCAACTTGCACTTCACATTGGGTTGCCACACATGTTGGGTACAAATGAGAGCCGGAGTATTGTTTTCTGTGAGGAGGAGAGGTGTTTGGGGGATGGTAAAGAGTGAAAGATGATCGGGACGCAAGAAAGCTATCTGGTCCCCAAACACATCCTCGAGTGGCAATTCGAGCCAAGAGAAAGCCCCTTTGACCACTTAACTCAAACACTATGCTCGGTGCTCTAACCTGAAAGATTCTATTGCAAATATTTTTTTTTTAAGTTGAGCACATATTTGCAGTAGTTTTGAGTTCAAAAGTGGTGGAGAGTCCCGCACACATGTTCTTCCTAAAATAGCAAGCATTATCAACTCACCAAAGAGGAAGAAGAGAGTAAAATATCTCATTCACCGGTACTCTAATCATACAACTACTCCCTATCGAACAAAAACATCAATTATCTATAAATTCAAAGCATACTGAGTAGGAAGTTGCAAGAAATAAGGTGTTTTGGATCCCTCAAATTTGGGATAATTTGGGCATTGCATTCTAGGTTTCAAAACACAATCAATAAGCCATTCAACACCACAAACACGATCAATCTCTAGCATTCACACATATCAAGGGAGGATACTAGTGCTTCATGGCTCAATCAATCATGATAATCATTCAAGCATTCACTCCCCCCCCCCCCCCCCCCCCACACACACACACACACACACTTGAGCGACACATTATTCTCAATGTGGGGGATTCAAAAGAGAAGATCATGAAGGTTACCATAGGTTGGGTTGTGGGTTGGTGAAGGTACACAAGTGTAGGTCTTTGTGTTCCTGGTGGTTTTCACAATGATGAAGCGCATAAGAAAGAAAGAAAGATGATTATAGGACATAGGTACGATAAGTAGATAATATAATTAAGGTCACTACAACTACTAGAATATTTAAAGTACGAGAATTAAAACAAAAATAAAAGAAATAATTAAATATTGTTTAAAGAAAAGAAAAGATAGAACTTAGTTCTTGGATGCCTAGTACTTAATCCTCCTCGGAGGGTCCTTCTTCTTCTTCTTGGAATGGCAAAGGGAAAGTTGAGCGAGCAAATTGGGGCGATACATCTTCAATCGGGATATCCATCTTCATTATAGCATGGATGCACGCCATGATATGGAGCTGTGCTTCCTTCTCCCTCTTTTGATTGTGAAAGATTGTCGTTATCACGCTTCAAATCGGAGATCCCTTGCATGGTTGGGTGGTGGGGAAAACGGATGAGAAGTGGATAGATGTGCCTCTCCTCCCTCATACTTGATTTCATCCTGTTCTTCCTCGTTGATTAGCTCTCTTCGTCCTCTTACCGCCTTGGCTTTCGGAAGACGGAACACGATACCCTCCATATCAAATGTGTTAGTGGTTTGAAATTGAATTCCACGTACTCCCCAAATGCCATTGTCACTCAAATGTAACATTTTAATTATGGATTTCAAGATGTCTAAGGATATAGAAATAGTCCTACTATCCAGCGGAAATTGCACAACCAAGAAGTCAACTCCGAAATACCTTGCAAGTTGAGTGACATAAGCTCCTCCATGAAGGGCAGTGAGTCCATGGTCCATTTCATATCGCTTGAAGATGGAAAGTTTTCTAAACTGAGGTGAAGCACAAACGAAACAGAATGAGATGGGAACTACTCACGCTGGGGCTTACGGGAAGAGGAAGATAAGAAAAGAAAGGGTTTGTACTGTTGTCTTGAAGGTTGGTGATACCTCGCATAACTTGAATGGTAAGAGTTTTAATAAATTATAGAACAAGTACCCTGTAAATGTTTTCTTGAATGGTTAATAATTTAAGCCACTCCAGCTTCTGAATCTTGGAATGAATTTCTTCCTCGATCCCAAGCTGTGCAAAGAGTATCTAGTTGAGACATGTACTCTCGCCAAGAGGAACTCCTTGAAGCCAAAAAAGTTTGGTCTTAAATTGCTAGGGACATTGTACAAATTTAAATGAGTAAGATGCTCCATGCCGCCTCTAACATTGGCTTGACTTTCATGAAAAATTTCCCTTGTTAGATGGAGAGAGAGAGAGAGAGAGAGAGAGAGAGAGTGATGGTGGATTCAGTTCTTCAACAACTACTTCCTTTTATCCGAATTTTCTTTTCTTCTTCCGATGGCCGTGGCGAGGATGAGAAGTTCAAGAGCTTTCCATATTGGAAGAACTATCTTTACGCGCCATTCCCTTGTTCTTGTAAGTTATCCTTCAAAACAAGTAGTACAATATGTACAAACCATCAATCCAAACATCATATACCATAAAAAAAACTTCCAAAATAAATCTTATCAAGTCTTTAAGCTCTCTCACACTTGAGTGAAACTAAAGCTTGGAAAGAAGGGAGGACTTAGAGGTAGATATAGCTCAATGAAAAGGAATAATCCTAAAATCTCCTTAACCAACTCAAATCAAGTAAACAAGGGTCAACAAGTGCAATGAAATTGATGATCAATGAATAGGATTGAAGAGAATGAAAAACCATGTAGTTGGGGAATTTCTATGAACACTTGGTGGGTGGTCTATGAAAGCTTAAAACATGAATGAAAATAGCCCACCAAGGTCTCCCAAAATTCATAGCAAAACCATTAAAGCAAAGTTAACAATCCTATGACATCATGCCGAAGTTTAGATGAGTGTTTAAAGTTCTCAAAGCACTCACCACATGTTGAGCCAAATAATATAATTAAAATATAGGAAAATGAAAAAGTGCAATGCAGTAAAAAACTAGCTTTTGGTAGAAGCGAAATGATGGGTAGAAGCAAAAGCGTAAAAACGAAGCGTAAAAGCAAAAGCTTTTACATACACTGTAAATTATATAAAAATGTCTAACTATAGCATGTATTCTGCAAAATAAAAACAAATAAGCAAGTTAGATCGTATTCAAAAGATCATTCACACACACAAACTAAATGATAAGCTCTTAAACTAGAATAAATCTAAGTCGCAAGTCCCAACAATAAGTTCTTGATAATAGAAAACAAGTTACACACTAATATAATTCATGACTCACTAGCAAGCTTAAAATCTAAACTGCGAAAATCAAATTAAGATAAGTACTAAACCATAAAAATGAAACTACATAAGTTCATCGGCCTCAATAGTTGCATCCAAGTCATCATCATCTTCATCACCGACATCAGCATCACCATCATCATCATCACCATCATTTCTTGCATCATCACCAAAACTAGTACTATCCTCACCATAATTACTTCCATCATCAAATCGAACCACATAATCAGTTTCCACATTTGTAACTTCCAAATCTCCAACTTGTAGCTCTTCTTCATTGTCATCCCCACAAATCTATTCATTGTCGGAGTCTATGTCCTCAAATGCCACTTCAAGTTTTCTTGCTGGCTTGACATTCCCCAATAACTTGTTGTTGCACATGACATATACAAGATCATTAATCTTTTGTGTTTGAAAATTGTTCCTTTTCTTAGTGTGAATCTACAAAAACAAAAATATAGCACATACAAAACCATTAGCAATGACAAACTAGACTATACAAGTAGCATAAAGTATTAAACATGATATAATTATAGAAACTAGAAATGATCTTACTTACCCTCCCAAATGCACTCCAATTACGCTCACAACCAGAAGCACTGCAAGTCAAACTCAGCACTCGAATGGCAAGTTTCTGCAGTTCTGGTACTTCCTCTCCAAATGAATTTCACCAATCAGCAGGATGTTTCTATCCTTCAAAGACATTGCACCAAAATTATTGAACATGCTTCTAGCATAATGAAATGCATCCATCTATTCCATTATCTTAAACTTCTCTTCTTCATCCCTTGCCAATCTTCCCACCCATTGATACAATGCTAGTTTCACCTTTTTATCATTATGATTGAACCCTTTAGCATAATGAACTTGAGGATTCAACCAAAATGCAGCAAAGTGTAAAGGTATGCTCATTTGATCTTCCCATCTCTTCTCAATGATCTTTAATACGGGCTTGTATCTATAAAAAAACAACATTGTCAATGCTCATGTAAAGAATAAAACAGAGCCATCTTAAAAGTTACATGCTTTCCACATTGTTGAAGTTTTTCTTGATCTTCTTCTTTGCTTCAGTCAACTCAAAGTACAAGACTGACATTGCTGGTTTTTCATCTGAGTCAACCAAGCGCAAAACATACGACCAAATTCTCAAGTTTGGAAGCGGGTCAAAGGAATCAATAAGCTTTGCTTCAAAATCTTGAAACTCAACTAAGCCCATTGACACAAACTCTATCATCAAGACCACTAGGAACCTTACCAGGAAATACCGAACCTAATCCTAAAGAGGGATGTCACATGGTAACGCTAAGGAGTGGCCACCCTCTAAAGGAGGTTCCTATCCCAACATCCAGGATACTGGTAAGAGAGGTTCAAAGAGAAGATTTGCAAGAAGAATAGATAGTTCGGGAAGAAGTACAACCTCCTATCGAAATCAAGATTGAAGATGAAGAGAAGTCTAAGAGGACTCAAGTATCCAATTCAACCTCAAAAGCTCATTATCTAGACGATTATTAAAAAGTGATATACATCATGAATATGCTCCATGGAAGGATACCTTGAAGCAATTGAAGGTAGCCATTCCTTTCTTATACAAGGTCATGAAAATTCCTAAATATACTAAATTCTTGAGAGAGATATTGTCGGAAAAGAGGAAGACGGAGGAAGTTTCTATGGTCTCTATTAGTGAAGTTGCTTCAACATCCATTGGGTGTGAAGGCTTCCCTATAAAGCTAAGAGATCGGGGATTCTTCACTATTCCATGCACCTATGGAGTCAAAACTTTTTGGATTCCGCTAGCAGATTCGGGGTCTAGTATCCACATTATGCCTACAAGAATATACAATGAGTTAGACCTTGGACCACTCATGCCTACTAAAATGCGGATTGAGTTGGCCAATAGGTCCATTGTCGAGCCAAGGGGAGTCATAGAATATATCTTAGTAAAATGTGGTCATTTTGTTTACCCTATAGACTTCATGATTTTCAACACGGAAGGATGTGATGCATCGATAATCCTAGGCCGACCATTCTTAGCTACGACACGGACCATTATCGATGTGAATTAAAGCAAGATCACATTAAGGTTTGGAGAGGAGGAGAAAAGCTTCAAGATGACTCCAATCCCCAAGTTTCACAAGTACTACAAATGGGAAGATGCATTGTGAGCCGGTCACACCTCCTTCCACCCCAACTTCAATCCCCGAGATTTAATGGTTCGATATGGTCTCTCATGTTGATTCTCAAGATAGAAGAGTTGAAGGTGTGGATTATTCTTGAAAGTTTAAGAAGAGACCGGGGAAAGAAAATTTTCCTTTTAAAAGGACTTTTCAAGAGTTGTTTGAAGCTTCTCAACAAGCCAAGGAAAATAGAAGTGAACTTAGAAGGTTCATCCTTGAAGAGAGATACCCCAAGGGAAGAGTTCGAGACAAGATGAAGAAAAACAAAGTGATCAAGCTAGCTCCCATTTTTTAGTATGAAGAATCCGAAGAATGCTATAAGCCATTCACGAATGAGGACAGTTGTGTAAGGGAGTGTAGTTTCTTGATCATGAACATCGACCTTCGAATATGTCTATTGAATCACAAGCACTGGATGAGGCATCCGAGAGACTCCATGGTCTTCATTTGGGACTTCAACACAAGTGTGATTTTTTTGAAGAATCATCGGTGGAGAAAGGAGCTCTTACCTCTTGATCTCAAGGAGTCAAGTCCGGCAAAAAGACTTTAAAAGATGAACTAGTAGGGAGGAAACCCAATGATTTGGTTTGCGTATCTTTTACTTATTCTTTTTGATTAATTGATTAAGTAGAGGATTAGAATTGCGTAGATGCTGATTGATAGGACTTAGTCCTTGCCTTGTCTTGTTTTCTGAATGTTTTATTAATTTAGATGAATGACTAAGCTTAAGGTTTGGTGAAATCATGATCATTGTGTTCAGGGCAAAGATCGGGGTTAGCACCTTAGGGATCGCGGCCCCAATCTTGTCCAAGTGTATTTAAGGGAGAGGTGCACTTTATGACCATGTGTAGTCTCTCCATCTCATCTTTTTGATCTCAATGCCATGTTTCCTAACGCTTTCTTAGCTTGTTGAGCATACTTCCTCTACTTCACTTTCCAACATCTTTTGAGAAGTATTATCAATCATTTTTGGATTTCCAATATGTCTCATAGCAAGATAAGGTACACTTTTCCTAATGAACCCATCTCCAGAAGAAAAAAGTGAAATGGAATCCATTATTCTCACCAACTGTCCACACCAATTGATGCTCGCAACTCTAATCCGCACGACACTACTCTACAACCAGAAACTCCAATGTACCTGCTTCTTCCGACCACCGTATCTGCTTTTTCTTCTTCAGGCGAAGACACTCCGGCCTCCCACTTGCCACCGACCCATTGCGGCAGCAAGTTTGGTCTTTTCCCCAAATTGGTTAGTCAATTCGTATCTTCGTGGGAGGGTTTTTGTCTTCACTCTTCTGTATTGCTTCTAGGTATCAAGGGGGATTAATTTTTATTGACATATACAATTTGTTGTTTTTTCTTTGTTATGCCCATGGCCACTTCTACTATAAAGTCAATGAAGTAAACAAACTATTGTGAGAAGGCCAAACTTGCAAGTTGCAAATACAAAAAGATCAACACTTTACTTAAGTGAGAATAAGTTGTTGTTTCTTTGTTACGCCCACTACCTTTGTCCATTTCATTACTCTGAGTTACTTAGATTTCTATATATTGCTTCTATTTTTTTTACTCCACTCGTCCCTCTCCGGCTACCTCTGTCCATTTCGTTACTCATTTCAATTGTTCATTTGAGTGATTAATTTGCTTGCAATGATTTAAGTCTTAGCCACGAAAAATCATATACAATGATTGCTGGGTCCGTTGACTTGAGTGATTAATTTTGTGTAATGGTGTGAAATTTCAGATTTGGATTTTCTTATATGGCGTCCTCTACAACATCAATACCTGGTTCTAAAGTTAAGACTAAGCACAAAAATGCAGCTGGGACTCGTGATGATCCGGGGTGGGATCATGGAATTGATCTTGATGGTAATGGTGTAAGGGTGAAATGCAATTACTGTTAGAACAAATATAAAGGGGGCATCTGTCGGCTGAAGAATCATCTTGCAGAAAATAAGGTTAATGTTGAGGCTTGTCTTAGTGTCCCTGATGCAGTTAGGAAACAATTCCGGGAATTGTGGTATGCCAAAGAAGAAGCAAAAACGACAAAAAGGAAACGTTTGCATGATTATGGACAACATGAGGATGAGTGCATTAGAAGAGAAGGGACATCCAACAATGATTCAACTAGTGCATCTGATATAAGGAAGTATATAGCTAGTGGCAGTGATACTAAGAAGCAAACAACAATGAGTGCTCTTTTGAAAAAACTGCTCCGGAAAAAAGCATGTAAGACAATATCAAAATGGTTCTATGAAAATGCACTTCCGTTCAATTCATCGAGGAGTTCTACATATCCTCAGATGTGGGAAGATGTAGCTCGACATGGTCTTGGTTTTAAGCCTCCATCCTACCATGAGCTAAGGGAGACATTTCTGAAAGAGGAATTAAAAGTAGTGGAGGAAAAACTTGAGACAATGGGTTGCACAATCATGTCTGATGGATGGACCGATAGGAAAAGGCGTTGCCTTTGCAACTTTTTGGTTAACAGTCCTAGAGGTACTGTATTTATTGAGTCTGTCGACACGTCATCCTATGAATATACTTTCACACTTCCTTATATCTATTTATGTTCAATTTGAACTTTCGTGGCTGGTGAGCCTCACTTAGATTTTCCAAAGACTGCTTCAAAGGTATTTGAAATGCTAGATGGTATTGTTGATAAGGTTGGGGAAGAAAATGTTGTCCAGGTTGTGACCGATAATACTTCAGCTTACAAAGCAGCAGGGAAATTATTGATGAAAAAGTGAAAGCATCTATTCTGGACACCATGTGCAACTGATTGCATATACTTGATGTTAGAGGATTTTGAGAAGCATATTAAAGTTCACAAATCTACAATTACCAAAGGTAAGAAGATTACAAATTTTATATATGCGAGGCCGATGCTTATTCCCATGATGAAGGAGTTCACTAAGAATAGAGAATTGGTGAGGGCAGCTGTTACAAGATTTGCTACTTCTTATCTGACTTTGGGATCTCTTAGTGAGAACAAGGGTCAATTGATGACAATGTTCTCTTCATAGAAGTGGAGAAAGAGTAGCTTTGTTAGTATTCAAGAATAAAAAAGAGTTCAGGGGATTGTGCTTGATGGTAGATTCTGGCGTGATGTGACAACTTGCCTTAGAGCTGCACTTCCTCTTGTGAAGGTACCATGAATTTGTTAATATCATTAAACTTCTTGTTGGTGTTTGTAACGAATTGAACTACCAAGTCTTCAAGTTTAAAGGCTCGACCATCAGAGGGTCGACCTTGATCTTGATAAGCTACTTGGTATGAAGGTTGAATTGGCCTTGGATACTCATTTTGCATAGGAGCTTCAGATTGAAACCCTGGAGGCTTTCTATCCATTAGAGAAGACCAAAGAAAGTTGGGATGGTTCCTCCAACCCGGATTATATGTAGAGCTATATGGGTTGTTCCCTTGTGATTGGCCACCAACAAAGTTGGCTTGCTCAAACTGTATTGAGGCCTCAATCATAGACTTACACTCCTCCATTGTGTGATTAAACTCACCACACCAATCACATTTCATGAGTTGCTTTCTATTGTCTTTCATAGATGACGCAACTTGATCAATTTTCTTGGAGAGTTGTTGCATATGAGCCACTAACGAAGATTGTTATTCAATCTTTAATAAACTTCCCTTCTTCACATTCTTACCTCTTCTTTCATCATCCTAATCGTATCTATTTAGGGACATCTCTTCAATGAGTTTTTGAAGTTCACCAACTTCCTTGTTCTTGATGGCGACCTCCACTAGCCGCATCGATGAGGTTTCATGACTCCCTTCTCAAACCTTGATAAAATCTTTCCACTTTCAACCAATAAGAGATGCCGTGGTGTGTACATTTGAGTATAAGAGATGTAAACCTTTCACATGCTTCAAACAATGGTTCATATTCCTCTTGACAGAACATAGTAATCTCGCTTCTCATTGAGGTAGTCTTAGAAGGGGGAATATACCTTGTGAAGAACTTGTCTCATAGATCCTCCCATGAGGTGATGGAGTGATGTGGATGGTTACTCAACCATTGCTTTGCCACTCCATTCAAAGTAAACGGGAATAACCTCAGATGGATTGCCTCTTAAGGAACCCCATTTATCTTAATTCCATCCGTAAACTCGTAGAAAGACTTGATATGTTCGTGAGAGTCTTCACTCATCATCCCATTGAATTGAAATGCACTTTGAAGCATCAAAATTGTGATGTCTTTATCTCATAGTTGTTGTTTAGCACTGGTGGGTGAAGAATAGTATATTGAACACTATCCGCACGTGGCCTTGAATAAGATCTCATTATTCTAGGCCTTGGTGGAACTTGAGGTTGTTGTTGATCCGCCATTGGAGGAGGTTGATGTCTTGCAACTCTTCTAGCAAGAAGAGTGGGTAGACTCTCTACTCTTCCAACGACGTTCCTCCTCAAGTTTGCGGATAAAGCGCTCTAATTCGCGGTCGGGACCCTTTGGTCTTGTCCCACGATCTCCAAGGAAACTTCACGGTCTCACTTATCGTTGGGAACTTGTGCCCTTTAACTGCGATCTTTGTAATTTATGGCTTCTTTCCTTGCGTCTACACATTTTTGCCCATTTCTCTACATTTGTGCCCTTATTCGTACCTAATTCACATGTATTGTCTAAAGCACCCTAGAATGACAACATAATAAAAAAGAAACGAAATAGGGATGCATTCTACGATATTCTTCTGATTGTGCACACGAATTAGCACGAAACAAATCTAAATATGAAGGATAAATTGCACTAATTTAGGTGTTATCAGTAAGTAATCACTATCTTTCTTAATAAAAATCAGAATATATACGTCCAAGAAACAAGATTTGGCCATATGTGGAATGATGTGCAGTGGAGATTAAACAATAATAGTTGATTTGTCTTCGTCGTCTTAGTAAAGTGAGCTTAGAAAGATGTGTTTTTGAAATTGTTTATGTGCAGGATGGAAGACCAAATTGAGCTCGTTTTATGCCATTGAAGTTTATGGATATGTCAGTGGCTGTTCCAAAGTACATTGGAGGTAATGAAGTTGTAGTGAATCTGCTTGTCGATGTACTTTCATATTTTGAGATCACGAAGATACTAATTGAAGATTTAAAATATGTTTCGGTGGAAAGGATTTGGTTCTTGACCCCGGGGGAAAGTATGGCCACTGGATTGCATGAAATACATTCAGAGGTGGAGGTTATGAATGGATTACTTTAAGATGCAGCTAAAAGAGATGCGAGGCTCTACTTTGAAGCAACCAAAGACATTGGTTATGATGGATTTATGGGTGACAACTATGGCCATGATCATGATGGATCAGATGAGGAGGGTGAAAACTTAGTTGTACCTGAATTTCTACGAGTAGATGAAGAGGATGATGCCCAAACATATGATGAATAGTACCATGAAATTAGGGAAAGGTTCGAATTAGGAGGCATAATTTTAGAGCATATATTGAGGTATCGGGGGACGAGGTTGATCAAGCGGTCTCTGAGGACGAGGAGTAGAATTTGATTACTGATAATCCGGGGCAAAATGAAAAGAGTGAAAGTGGGGGATCCAATGAGCCATCTAAATATAGAGAAGTTGATGTAGATAGTGGAGTATCGATGGAAACTGAGTATGTGGGATCAAAGGAGTTTGCTCATGTTAGAGGCGACATTGACGAACAAGAGAATGGTACCAGGTTTTGGTAAGAGCCTGCTTTATGATCCAAAGTGTGATCATAAAGCATTGAGATTCGTCACTTGTATGCGCTTCAACACCCCTGAATAGTTTAAGGCAACTGTAATGAGGCACTCAATTGAGATTGGTGTTGATATCATATGGGTAAGGACCACTACAGTTAGGAAAGAAGTTTTGTGTGCGCAAAAGAAAGAGCAACTCATGTGGCTAGAGGGTATATGCAAATTGGTTTCACAAGCATGAAGCCTTTATGGTGAAAGGAGTTGGACCAGCTCACAGTTGCTCGCATTCACCTCAGATTCGTGCATTCGCTCAGAAGTGGATAGCAGAAGAATATATCGAGACTTCATGGAAAATCAAGGGTGGTATATTGGCCTAATAGCGGCTGAAGTCAAACGCAAGTTCAACTCGGTTGTGTCAAACCAAACTTTCTACTGAGCTAGGTTGGAAGCGCGTCGCATGCTATGTGGCTCACTTGAAGAAGATTTTAACCAGATTAGATTGTATATAGGCCATTTAGTGAAATTTGACCCGCACGGATGCTTTCTTCTCGAGGTGGATTTAGATACGGGTTGTGACAAAGTCTTCTTCAATTTGTGAAAGACTTTATATTGGCTTCTCCAATTTGTGCAAAAGGTTCCTAGCAGGTTGTAGACCGTTCTTTTACCTTGATGGTTGTTTCCTAAAGGGGGAGGTCCAAGGAATGCTTTTGTAGGTTGTTGGGAAGGATGGGAACAACCACATATTCCCAATTGCATTGGCAATAGTTGAGTTTGAGAATAAATCCTCTTGGATTTGGTTCGTTCGTGTGTTGCAAGACCAACTTGGGACAATTGATGGTAGTGGGTAGACGATTGTCTCATACCAAAAGAAGGTAACTAGTTCACTTGTTAACCTTATGGTATTATTACCCTTGCTATTATTTGCATACTGCCACTTATACTCACTGCTCTTCCTAATGTTGTCCATGTAACACATGGGCTTGTAGAGGCGCTCTGTACTTGCTTGCCAAATGCGGAATACCGGAAATATGCTCAGCATGTTCATTCCCACGTTCGAGAGAAGCACAAGACGGCTATAGCTACTAAGATTTTTTGGAAAGTTGTGTACTCGTTTAATGAGTCGGATTGGAGGGATGCCATGGTTCGAATGAAAGGTCTTGGTAGGACTGAATAAGCAAATTTTATGGCTTAGGAACCGAAGCACTTTTGTCAGCTATTCGTGAAGACATTCTCCAAAAGTGACTCGGTGGAGAGCAACATATGCGAATCATTCAACAACTGGATACTGCGATTCTGGTCTGTCAAACTGATTGCAATGTTGGAGGGGATTTGAGTGTCTGTTATGATTCGATTAGTGAACAACAAAAGGATGATGAATCAGTGGAAGGATGTTCCCTATGATGTTCAGAGGAAAACTGGAGAAGGCAAAACATGAAGCGAGAATGTGTACTAGTCGTCCCTCCTCGGATACGTTGCATGACGTATCTGTCGATGGCAAGGCTTTGTGGTTGACTTGAACAGACGCACATGTATGTGCGGTTGGTGGGCACTCAACAATATCCCTTGTTTCTCTTGCATCCATCACACATATGAGACATAAACCGGATAATTATGTCGATGATTACTTCAAGATGGAGTTCATCAAATCGGTATACAAGTATCCCATTCCACCATTAGAAGGGCGGCAAGTATGGATGCCCACATTTGGGAACAAGTTTTACCCACCTAGGATTAGGCTCGTGCCTAATCGTCCGAAGACAAAATGAAGAATGGAGGCTTGGGAGATCTGGAGCAGACGAGCTAAAAATGGAATTGTGGAGGTTGCTAGTCGGGAGAACCTCATGGTTCATTTTGGGAAATGTGGTGGAGAAGGCCACAATGCGAGGACATGTAAGAATGCGCCTATTTCCCCGAAGACTGCATCACCTACAAAGAAGAAGCAAGCATGCTCGAATCATAGGCCACCTATTCCTCAATCAAATGACGAAGTCGGAAGGGAGAATAAGGTAACTCGAAAAAGTCTCACCCAATCACCAATCACAATTATTGGTTATGTTTGATACATGTTTGACATGTTGAATGTTACAACAACCACGAAAAAAGAAGAAGGGGTGTTGCTCAAAATGTGGGTCTAAGCACCATAATGCAAGATGTTGTCCACTGATTGTAGGAATCCAGGTAACCATTTTTTTAAAATTATGTGAGCATAGAGAATTCAATGCATGGTATGAATGAATGCTAGTCCTCTATAAACGTGTAGGCTCCCCATGTTTGCTAGTCCAGTAGAAAGGTAACCAATCATGAAATTAGAAGAGCTATGCAAGACATTGGAACATATATTGACATGGAGATTGGAAACATGTATGCAAGGATATATGTTAATCTCATTGTGTTTAGCGTTTGTAAAAACTTGTTCCTGTTTTTATTCCTAATATGAAGAAACTTGTGTTTTGCAGCTTAGTAACAGATTTCCAGCACCTGGTGTACAACCAACAGAATCGAACCTGCCTCCTGTCAATACCACATAGCCTCTGACTAATCAAGCAGAGTCACCTTAAGGAGCAAGAAGAAGCTATGTTTGGAAGTAGATAGCTATGTTTGTTAGTAGATAGGACTCCACTTTTTGTACTTGTTATGTGCATGTTACAGATCCTAGTGATTTATTGGAGTGTAAGAAGAAGTCTGTAATTGCATTATGTACATCTGTAGGACATGAGATCAGATTTAAAGAAGCTCTGGGGTTAGGAATCTCCCTTTTGTACATGGTCTGGACATGTTCCCAATCCTAAAATAAGGTTCGAGTTGGAGTCTAAGTTAAAGTATGTAGTGAGAGCATTAGCTCATATGTAGGTATTCTCCCTTTTGTAAATGGTCTGGACATGTTTGAATGTTCAATAAGTTTATGGTTGTGAATGAATAAATTGGATATGTTCAATCGAAATAAGTTCATTGCAATCGTCAAAGACTACACAGATTAGACATGAAGCTTACAGTTGAACAAGCTTAAAATTGAACAAGCACCAAAACGAAAAGGACCATGACTACAAAGATTACACAGATGGTTAGCCGTCTTTGTAGCGCACAAATCGCATTTTCATACTTTGCAATTCAAGAAAACTAGCCGAAGTGATCTCTCTAACCTTCGTCAAGTCTGCAAGCATCGCCAACTTCTCATGTTTCCTCTTCTTTGCCTTCTCTTCTACCCTATGAAGCCGCCCTTGAAATGCCTCCAATGTCGACTTCAGCTGCTCATTGTCTTTCATTACACCATCACCCATACAATCGCTTTCTGTCGCTCTATCACCACAGCAACACAAAGTACCGGTTATTCTTTTCATCCATCCAAAACGGGCAAGAATAAAACAATCTTCCAAGATTGGCGTCTATGCGAGAAGTGTTGACAACGCATGGAGCTTTGTGGACTTTGCAACTTTTTCGTCTTTGTGTTTGACGAACCAGAAGAGGATGAATCTTGGTTGGCGATTTTTCCAACTCGCCTTGACATTATTGCTGGAAGGGTCTAAGTCTGATAGAAAGGAAGAAGGGAGAGCGAGAGAGGATCAAAAGGGAAAGGGAACCTTGTCGGAGAGTAAGGTGAGCGCGAGAGAGGACCGGCCGCCGCTGCTGCATTTTTCGTTTGGGATACGGTGGCGGCGGATTACCGGAGAAGAATAGTTTTTTGTGGATAGGGTTTTGTGAGAGAGGGGAGACACTCAATTCTAATAAGGGATCAAAACTAATTTTGGGTTTATTATTATTATTTATTAATTAGATAAAGAAAATAAGAAAAGAAATTTGTAATTTGATTTTTTTTATTTGGTGCTGACATGGTAGTGACTTGGCCAGTTGACTAATGGTCAACGATATTGACCGTCCAAATAGACGATCAAACCACGCGTCCGGCCAATTGAGTTTATATGATGTATAGTTGAGGTCAGGATAACAATTTCTGAAATCACGGGCCAAAATTGATTATATGAGTATAATTCGGTTCAGAAAGTACTTAATCATAAATAGAATACAATAAGGGTACTTATTAGGGATGTCAATTTTGACCTGACCCATTTTATCCGACCTGTTTGGCCTGTTTTAGGTGGGTCCGACCCGCCCATAGGTGGAGCGGGGCCGGCATGGGTACCTCTTATCGACCCGCCCCATTCTTGACCCATTCTTGTCTAACTTACATGTAATTTTAGTCAAATTATTTAGGATTTTCCTCTGATTACCTCATATTTTAGCTATATAAAGTTGTAAATAAGTGAAAACCTTCTCCAATAATTTAACTACATTTTGGTTTATTTCTTGGTCTTTTAATGAAAATAACAAATATTTCTAATGTTTTTCACGTAAATTAGATACCTATTAAGTCGACCTGCCCCAACCTGTGTCCCGTGATAAATTACTCGACCTGAACCCGACCTGCCACGAAGAGGATATGGATATCTTAATACCCGGACGATTGCCATTTCTAGTACTTATCAGTTATCACTCACAATTAGTGAGACCTACATAAATATCTTCCGAATTAGCCCCTTGGGCTTATTTCTCTTCGCTCTTCGGTTTTTATTCCGCGCAAACGGTATTTAGCTGGCAGGACCAGGCAGACGAAACATCGCCAATTCCCGTGTAATATTCCCCAACAACAGCAGAGCTCAACGTTGAAGCCGAAACCAAAGGTGAAGCCTTCCTTCGTCACTAGGGTTTTATTTTCTAATTTTTTTTTTCAACTGGCGAAATTCTTTTCGGATTTCTTGTTTCCCTATTTCCTCCGGTTTCCTCACTCGCACGTCGGGACATTTTCTTGATCTCTCGCAGTCGGCTCTTTCGAGTGGTATGTTTTATGTCAACATATGCTTGTAATTGTCGCCACTTACTAGCTCTTTCTTGGATGTATTACTCTGGTTTGATGAGTGAATTTTGAAATTGCGGTTTTCCTAACGTAGAGAGAGAGTGAGAGACAGCGATTTGGAAACTGTCACCTTCTTGTTTGTTCGGATCAATGCCTGCTGTGTGGAAATTTCTCGCTTCCTTGTCTGTTACTTGTCATGTAATAGTCTCTCTGCGCGTTTTTGACAAAAACTATTGGGTTTCTTGTTGGGTTTGATCTTTTACCTGAATTTTGAGATTGCGCTCAAGTGGAGGTTTTAAGGTTCTATCTCAGGTTTGACTATTATTTGCGGAGGTACTTGGGGGTATTATTTATTCAATTTAATCGGTTTTTGGGATTGGTCGATTCTTTTCATACTCGGGAGCTCTTTGTCTTGATAAGATTGGTGGGTACAGCTCAGATAAGTGGTAGACTTGAGATATTATAAATAAGGTCTTCTTGAACTCTTAAGAATTATTGCAAGTAACAGGAAGGGAAGGAACTGGAAAAATCAGGGTTTGATTGAGGGCTTTCATTCGGCTGCTATATATCCCTCCTTGTTTGTGTCGCTAGGCCAATCATTCTCTTTTACATCATCCCACATTTCTCTGTAGTCGACTCTGTAAGTTTCTCTATTTGCTGTTGCCTGCATCTTCAATTCTAGGCAGCTCAGAAGGCTTCTGGGTATTGGTTAATTTGTAGAAAGATATGTTAAATTCGTGTTCTTTACATATGTCAATTGGGATTGCATGATCTGGTATTCTCTGGATGTAATAGCTCAATGGCAACTGTCTGATGTTTCTTCTTGATCCTTTTTGACTGAATTGTTTGGTGGTTCTGTGGTGATTGTAGAGAAGATGGGTAATCTGTTTTGCTGTGTTCAAGTTGATCAGTCCACTGTAGCTATAAGGGAACAATTCGGGAAGTTCGATGAAGTTCTTGAGCCTGGATGCCACTGTCTGCCCTGGTTCCTAGGAAAGCAGGTGGCTGGCTATCTGTCTCTGAGAGTTCAGCAGCTGGATGTTCGTTGTGAGACCAAGACAAAGGTAAATTCCTTTTCCTTCGCTCACAAACATTTTTACTTGTTGCCTGCCACTATTATTGAATTGCTTGAGTTTTCCGTCACTAGTCTTTGCTGATGGCACCATTTTATCTGATCTTTCTGGTTTCTATTTACTTTGTAAACTTCATAAGCAGTTTTAGGATAACTCATGAATGTGTTCCAAACTTGTTTGCCGCCATGATTTCTCTTCGAATCTTTCTCCTTTCTTGCTCCAATTTCTATATTCTTATTTGCTAGTTTTCCCCGAAAGATGTATGACAGGCTACATGTTTGCATTGCATTGTCTTAGTTGGTTTGCCAAACTGTGGTGAATGGTGAATTTGTAGCTCTAGTAATGTCTTAAAATCCTTATTTTTTCAGGACAATGTTTTTGTTACTGTTGTCGCGTCTATTCAATATCGCGCACTGGCAGAGAGGGCGAACGATGCTTTCTACAAGCTTAGCAACACTAGGGGCCAAATCCAGGCCTATGTTTTTGATGGTATGTATTCTCCTTTGATCATATAGTTCATGACATGCACAACACGTGGCTTTTTTCACTACAATTATAGTACACTGGGAGGCTGACAATGGCTTTGTCTATTCAGTGATTAGGGCAAGTGTCCCAAAACTCCTTCTGGATGACACTTTTGAGCAGAAGAATGACATTGCCAAAACTGTGGAAAATGAACTTGAAAAGGTAATCTCATTGAATTTTGACCAGTTTGGTTTAGGTGAGTCATTGAATTTGCTCCTGTAATTCTAAGCATCAAGTCTATCTTCTTTTGCAGGCCATGTCTCACTATGGGTATGAGATTGTGCAAACACTCATTGTCGATATTGAACCAGATGAGCATGTAAAGAGGGCAATGAATGAAATTAATGCTGGTAAATACTTATCCACTGTAAATTCTTTTACTTTGTTTCAATAGTAGTACGTTGCTCATTGCCCTTTTCTTTACTTCATTTAGCTGCAAGAATGAGGGTGGCTGCTACTGAGAAGGCAGAGGCTGAAAAGATTCTGCAGATCAAGCGGGCTGAAGGTGAGGCTGAATCGAAGTATCTCTCGGGGTTGGGTATCGCTCGCCAGAGGCAAGCAATTGTGGATGGATTAAGGGACAGTGTAATTGGCTTCTCTGAGAATGTACCTGGTACATCTGCCAAAGATGTCATGGACATGGTCCTGGTGACACAGTACTTTGACACCATGAAGGAAATTGGTGCTGCCTCCAAATCCTCAGCCGTCTTCATCCCCCATGGCCCTGGTGCAGTTCGTGATGTTGCTTCTCAGATTCGCGATGGTCTTCTCCAAGCTAATGTACATTAGTAAAATAAACCTCCAATGCATATTTGTGGTTGTGGTTCTCTCTCGCTTTGAACAAGATGGCTATGGATGAAAATAGTTGGCTATGGTGTTTCTTTTTCTCCTTTTCACATTAGATATGAAGTCTTCTGCTCATTACCTGTATAGCATATATAGAACAACAAGCTACGTTTGAGAATGAATATGAATTTGTTTGTGTTTGAGGGATATTAGGGTTTCTGATGGACAATAATTGGTAATTCCTGCGGTATATCTTATTGATTCGAGAAAGAGGACAGCTTTGTGTTCTGCCATATGGGTTTTTGTACTATTAGAGCACACTGAACAGCTGCTTCATTGTCAAAAAAAAAAAAAAACAGCTGTTTCAATTTTTCAACCTATGAACGTTCCTCCGTTCAGCTCCATTTTATTCAATGTGGTCGTTTGCTGCTTTCGGTTGATCAAATCATCAATTAGATAATATCATACTTGTTCATAATTTCTCGAAATTGAAGTACTGTTCGCAGGATAAAAAACAGGACCAATCGGAGACAAACGTACTATGTAAAATGAAGAAACTAGTGATTTGGATTGCCTTCCTTACTAATTATGCAGAGATGATACTGGAACCCAAAATGATCCCTCTGTTCTAGGGCAAGAAGGACAATGCTAGGCCGACCTTGGAGAGTCTGCAGTTGTGGTCACTGGCTCTGAGCTCAAGCTCTGTTGAAGCGGCAAACATCAGCTTCTCCCACAGACCCAGCTGTATGAACGCTCCCAACTTGGCATCCGTGTCCACGCGAGCCTTCAAGAACACCAACTCAAACAGATCATGCTGTATGCCAACCGTCAAGGTACTAGCTCCATCTCCCGAGAAAGAGTGCTTTAGCTCTGCAGCAACGGCTGTCCTGGTTATGTCGCTGAAGGAATGGTAGAAGGAGGCTCTTAACGTGTCAAGTTTATCATCCCTGATAAGAAGATGGTTCATCGCTTTTTGGGTGACTGAAAGTTCAAAGCTCTGGAAAACAAATTAGGTGTAGAGAGGGGTTACTTACAAGTTCAGTGATGTTATGGGGGATGTGGTTCCATTGAAGCAGAGACCAGCACTGAAGTCGTCCAACGATTTGTTCGACACGTCAAAGGATAGCGCGGCTCCAATGGAGAAAAGATTGGCTCCAAGAAGGCCAGAGAAGCTGAGGATGGGGTTGTATGATTGTCCTGCAAAAGGACCTTGTTTAGATGCCTTCACCCCAGCTCCTGCAGTTAGACCAACATAGTCATCTATGAACCTTAGTTCCACCTGTTATTATTCGAATCCACTGTTAGAAGGTGCGCCAGTATCAAATTCTCAACATGATGAGTGGAAGAGCAACAGTACCTTGCTGGAATCAGGAATGGTAAATCTGAAGAGTGTTGTGAGGCCTGGCAGGATTTCTTGAGCTGTAAGATTCAAGGCAAAAGGTTACAACTTTCTCAAACAGGCTGAAGATTGCGTGAAGAGGTGATGAGAATGAGAGTTCTTACTTTCACAGGAGAGATCAAAGTTCCACTTAATCGACTGAAACTTGAAGTAGTTGGGCGGCTGACGAGCATAGTCTTTGTACAGAAGATCTGGTGGCAATTGGCAGAATAATGAGAAGAGTAGGAAATGGGATGGGGGAAGAAGAGCGAAGTGAGCTCTCACCTCTGGCATTCTTGCCAATGTCTGAGTAAAAACCAGGACAGTAGTAGTATCTCATTTGCTTCTTTTCGACACTTAATGGTGTTGGGCAAAAATTTCTTGACAAGAAGTAACATAAGATGTTGGTGTTCTCATTTGAGTCTTTAATAATTGGTTATTTGAAATGATTGAGAGACAAAGATGATGAAATAGAAGGAAGTTTCCTATATGTAACCAAATCTACCAGAAGAGAATTTCCATTCTCGAATGAAGTACCACAAAGCCTAAGGCTGAAATTTCCAAGAACTCCCGTGGCCATCAATGCTTGATTACTTATTAACATCCAATTTTTCGCCCACCTTAATTTTAAAGCACAACATCCACTTGAAATAGCGAGTCGATGTCATCAACATCTAATCGACCTCATCGTGACACAACTTACAGAGAGATTGTTCAATAGGACAATGACATGCTCCAAGCTAGACTCGTAGTTCAGTATTAGCTCCTTTTCGTCCCTAATATTTTTCAGATGATTCATTTGTAACTAGGTTGAAAGTGCGGGCGCCACACATGGTATTCAATTCTATTATATTAAGTTTTATTTTTGTAAATATGATGTAATGTGTTAAACAAAAAAATAGAAATTGTCATGATACAATGTTTCAATCGAAACAATATAATCTTAAATCACTTATGACTAGGACTGGAAGTTTGGTACCGGTATTTAGGATATATCGAATATCGTACCGAATTTATCACTATTTGGTATTACCGAATATCGGCTTATTTTGTAGGGATTGGGATTCATTTTGCAGTGCTATTCGGTATTCGGGATTACGGTCGGTATATACCGAAATACCGAGAAAATACCAAAAATAAAAATTAATGAAATATAGCACACATCCTTTGGTCATTCCTCAATCTTTCACAACTTAGAAGCCCACATCCAACTCAATTTTGACTTTCCAATATAAGTCACTCCCTTCCCTCACCTAACCTTTTGTTATTTTTATTACACCAAAGAGCAAACACTAGTATTAGTCGTCACTCAGCCTCTAATTCGTCAAATTAAAGATTACCAATGACAAGAATTTGAGATGTCACCTTTCCTTCATCCTCATTATCCATATCCTAGTTGTAGGCAAACTCAAGACTCTTTTCTTATTCTCTTTGCCCTAAATTAAACAATCAATATAATTTATATATTTAATTATTAATTGCATAGGTAATTAATTTCGTATTCGATAATACCGATTGAGATACAGAAGTACCGATTGGGATACCAAAATATTTAGGGATTGAGATTGGGATACCAAAATTATTTAGGAATTGTAATTGATTTTAGGGTGTAATTCGATATTCGATATTTGGTACTGGAATACTGATACCGTACCGATTTCCACTCCTACTTATGTGTTCAGCCACATGTAATACCAAGTTGAAACTATGAGAGTAAATAGACTTGATGGCGATGAAGCCTTAAATTCTAAAATGTGAGTGTATAAAAAATAACATATTTATGTACATAGTCGAAAAACTCAAAAAAAAAAAAATTGTCAATTGATTGGTAATTTGATAATGGAAAATCCTCATTGGAATACGCACGATTAGTCAACCTCTAATTGAATAGGCAAAAAACTAACAAAGGTTGTTGACTAACATACGGTTAGGTATATATGAATTCTATAAGTTTTGAGAAATTCATTTTGGAAATGAATTTTTTTTCGTGTTTGGTACATAAAAGAATTTATTTTCATTCTAAAATTTGAATTCTACAGAATTAAAACTAGTTACAGCAATTTCGAGGAATTGAGATAAAATTTTCAAATGAATTCCCTAAATATTTTCCTAATCATGATAAAGTGACATCATTGTAATTTAAGTTAAATTACTTACCGATGCAAGTTTGGCGCCAGCAAACACTTTTGCGCGCCTAGTTAATTCCTTCAGCTGGGTGCATTAAACTCTATATATATAACTTTCTGGTAGAACCTACACCCTACTTCCATCGCGCGACTCTCAATTTTCCTAACTGCGCAACACAACTTTCTTCTTCTTCTTCTTCAATTCTGTACCATTCATGCCACCGGTCAAGAAGGTTAGCTTTGTTTATTTTTTTTTTCATTTGCAGTTCTTAGATGGGCATTGTTTCTTAGATGTTGTGCTTATATATAATATGTGTTTTTCCTTTGTTTGTGATCATTTTATGTTATTTTTTTCTGTTACTATCTCTTCCTTTTGTTATGCTTATACCCTCTACATTGCAATATATTGAGAGCTATATATTATTTTGATTTGATAGAAATTAATAAGGGCGTAGTTGGAATCTTTTAATTTAATTCAATTTCCAATGTAGCCAAACATGATTTGAGAATTCAATTCATTTCATTTCTAAATATTTGAACATGACATACCAAACACAAGAATTCATTTGACAATGAATTCTACATTGTTATTTATTTTAAAATGAAATGAATTCTTCGATTCATTTGATACCAAAACAGACCGTAAATGAAATTATCTTGTAAGTTTGAAAGAATTAAAAAATAATTAATGAAACCCTAAACCAAGACTTTAATATACCAATTCGGGTATGAAAAATGCATCGCCGAAATACACATGATCGAAATACGCGTCATTAGCCACTCTCTAGCTGAAAAGTGAGAAAAAATAAAATAAAAACTTGTCAATCAAAGAAATTCAGTAATGAAAAAAAAAATCGTTAGAATATACGTAATTGCAATACATGTGATCGGATGATATCTGTGAATTTGTTGATCTGCTCTAGGTAGTGAAAAGTTGGTCAACAATTAAATGGTGATGGAGATTTGGTCAACAAATTAAAGGGATGAGAGTTTTTTTGACCAAATGAAAATTGACCTTAAAGTTTGAAAGAATTACAAAAAAAATCACTTAAGGACTAGATACTATAACAACACTCATTGTGTTGTTATTATAACAACATTAGTCTCCAACCAATAGGAAGTTAGAGTTGTGATGACTTTTTATTAGATGAGTTGACCTAGTATAAAATCAAAGCAGGGGTATAATTGTCATTATGAAAAATATATTTAAATAATAAATAAAAAATAATAAATAAAAAATATTTTTTTATTTCTGGCCCAAAATTTTGGTCGCCGGAATTCTGCCACCGGTCGCCGGAATATGCATTTTGTCGCCGGAATATGCTATTTTGTCATCGGAATATGCCACCGTCGCCGGAATATGCTCACCGCAGTCGGAATATGCTTACCGGCGTCGGAATCTAGTCATCGGGGCCGGAATATGCCTATCGGCGTCGGAATCTGCTGACTGACGGTCACCGGTCAACGACCACCGGATGTATGGTCTACATTGTGAGATTTATGGTTTGGTTTCTCATATTTTCGTATGCCTTTTGTGGTTTACTTTATCGTGTTTGTGGTTTGCATTGAGAAGTTTCTGGTTTGCTTTATCGTGTTTGTGGTTTGCATTGTGAGGTTTTTGGTTTGTTTTAATATATTTGTGGTTTGCATTAGGACGTTTATGGTTTGTTTTTTGTGGTTTGATTTACTGTGTTTGTGGTTTGCATTAGGAGGTTTCTGGTGTGCTTCGCAAATATTGTGGTTTACTTTGTGAGGTTTGTGGTTTGTTTTAGGAGATTTGTGTTATGCATTCGGAGGTTTCTGGTTTGCATTAAGAAGTTTCTGGTGTGCTTTCGAAACTTTTGTGGTTTGCTTTGCAAGGTTTCTGGTTTGTTTTAATATATTTGTGGTCTGCATTAGGACGTTGATGGTTTGCTTTTTCGTGGTTTGATTTACTGTGTTTCTGGTTTGCATTAGGAGGTTTCTGGTGTGCTTTCGCAAATGTTGTGGTTTGCTTTGTGAGGTTTTTGGTTTGTTTTAATATATTTGTGGTCTGCATTAGGACGTTTATGGTTTGCTTTTTTGTGGTTTGATTTACTTTGTTTGCGGTTTTCATTAGGAGGTTTCTGGTGTGTTTTCGCAAATGTTGTGGTTTGCTTTGTGAGGTTTGTGGTTTGTTTTAGGGGATGTGTGGTTTGCATTATGAGGTTTTTTGTATGTTTTTGGTGGTTTGTTTTACCGTTTTTGTGGTTTGTATTCTATACTTTCTGATGTTGTTTAAAAATATTTGTGGTTTACTTTGTGGTGTTTTTGGTATGTTTCAAAACATTTATGGTTTGCATTAAGAGATTTCTGTTATTTTTTTTGGTTTGTTTTATAGCGTTCCTGGTCTATTTCAAACAAAAGCTAAGAGGATGAATTAGTCATACATGCTCAGAGGTAATCCAAATAGCTCAGCAAATCTAATTAAATGTCAACTGACAAAGCCATTAGTCCATATCTGACCCAAACTTGGTTCTCCATAATCAAAATCCAATCTTAATCTATTGAAAATAACCCACCGTGATCCATGGCCCATAGCCCACCCAATCCTCCGGCAAAATCCTAATCTTCTCTCACCCTCCCTAATCCCTAGCCACTTCTGCTTCTCACCTTTTCTCATTTCTCTCTGTCTCACATCCAACCGAATTCAGAACAAAGAAGATAGGGAAATTGATATCGTCTTCCTTCTCCATCTATTATCTGCTTTTCACTACTCTCAATCAGCTCCCTCTCATTTTCTGGGAGTTTTCAACCGGAGAAGATAGGGGACAGTGAGCAAGAGCCTTACAGTGCCGAATGCCGATGGGGTTCCCCGCTACCTCCATCGGCACATTGACGACATCGAGAGCACCTTCATCGGGCTGTGGAACGGCGACGAGCAAAAGTCATGGGAGTCGAAGCACGAGGTTGGCATCCACGAGCTGTTGGATCTGAGGAAGCATGTGATTGTGACCGGTGACGGGAGGAGCTTGAGAAAGGCGTAGGTGGAAGTCTCGTTTGGAGGGATTGATCGCCGCCGGAACAGAGAAGGAAAGAGAGGACTTGCGACACCGACGGTGGAAGAAAGAAGGAACGACGGGAGATGAGGCTGGGGACGGAAGAAATTGAATACGAGATAGAAGCAGGCGACTAGGGTTTGGGATTTATTTATTTATTTTTAATTTGTTATTTCTGTTAATTTACTTATTTGCCCTTAATGAATTCTGTTGTTAGTATAACAACACTAAGCTTGTTGTTATACTATCCGCTCCCGATGTAAAACCAAATAAGAACATAAAAATGAGTTTCATGATAACAACACAAAAATATGTTTGATGAATAGTAACATATTATGTGAGAAATAAAAGAAAACAAAAAAGTTGTTGGTAGAAAACAAAAGATAAGATTGAAAACAAAAGTAAAAATATAAAACTAAAATGGGCCCACATGATTAATACCACTGAACTTATCGTTATTTACAAAATAACCTCTTAATCAATAGTAACCTAAAACCATAGATTTTATGTATCAATCTATCAATTTTCACGGTGATTAAAGAATGTTTGTCATGAATTATTTGATGATATGCCTCATGTCTCATGAAATGTATAGTTTGTTCATATTATTTTACCAAGTTACGTTTGCAGGCGACAATCATATATTCAAACTCACAAATCTACGGTCATCCAACATTCTTTTCTTACCGTCCAATTCGATACGTCAACAAGTGAAAATATCCACAAGTTTCAACTTGGCAGGAAAATATCTTGAAATCATCTTTCCATAGTATTGATTCTTGATTTATCTCTACAATTACAAAAAAAAAAAAAAAAAAAAAGGAAACTTACATGCAGATGAGTGACTGATGCAAGTCTAGCTAGGTTTGCCCCACCAATATTATCTGCAGTTTGTAGGGGTGAGATCTGAGAATTGATTAATTAGTACAAGTTTATTATGAGTTGATTAAAAACATTGCTATAATACATCATGTTAAGACTTAGTGATCCTCGGTTGGGGGTTCAGGATTAGGGTTAGTTTCAGCTTCATGGATAAGCTTGAGGATCTCTTCCTTCTTGAGGGCCAGTTCCTGCATCTTGGTCTCTATTTTTTGGAGCTTGGCCTTGAGCTTCGAAGAATCCTTCTTATCTTCAGGATTCTTCTTCTTCTTCTCTTGGTGCCCATCACCATCTTCTTCCTTATCCTTATCTTTACCTTCTTTGTCTTTCTTCTTCTTCTTCTTCTTCTTCTTTCCCTCCTCATCCTGCTGGTGATCATTCTCATCCTCCTTGTGTTCCTCTTCGCTATCAGGTTTCTTCTCTGACTCTTCTGTCCCACCCATTTATTCTGTTGTATATACCCCACATTCAATGTTACAGAACATTGCAGTAAGTATTGAATATACTTAAATCATGAAATGAAAAGAAGTGAGACGAAGGAATGAACCTTGAGAACGGCGTTTCCAGGTGCTGGTATTACAACCCTTTTGTTTGATCTCCTTTTTTTCACCAAAATGTGTCCGGGTATGGTTGACTATAGATATCTGTGAGGCTTCCTTCAATATACGTAAGGCAGTCTGTGGAAGAATTTTGGTGATTTATTTGATAAATGATGAAGTTGGATGGTGTGGGAATTTTGGCTAATTTGAGCTTTTTGTCTTCTTATTATTAGACTATTTAGCGAGAATGATGAATGCACGAATATTTCTGAGACTAAACTTAGCGGATTATTTTGTAGCGGTTTTGTTGTTGTTGAAATGCTATATGTAGCTAATTCAATAACCACACATTGAGGCATTCTCAATTTTATGTTTTTTCTCTTCAAGAATATTCAACAATATATGTCATGGAAAACATATAGTTAATTTTAAGGTCTAGTCATTATGTGCAAGAATAAAGTTTACCACACTTTATGTTCGAATCTCAGGACTAATAATCATCTAAAAGTCCATACAATTATCTTGTCAAAAAAAAAAAAAAAGTCCATACAATTATAGTTTGTAAAGTCTTAAGTTGAAAATAATAGTAATCAAACAATACTATCAGGAGGTTGTAATCCCGGAGGCACTTAATTTTTTTTTTGTTTTTTTGTTGGCTCCTGTGCAGAGTACGATAGGATAGGATCCTTTAATCTTTTCCTTTAATTTAGATAAGTATTTAGTATTTACTTATTTCTAGGGAGACATCAGAAATGTGAGTGTAATTATTATTATATTCTAACTGTGTGACCAAGAATTGGTACATGCATTCTTTCCTTCATGCGCGTTGCAATTTGCTGCTTTTCCTACTAACCACCCAATTGTAATTGCCCCGGTACCATAAAAGATAATAAGCCATGGTTAAACTTTTGATTATAGTTCATTCTTTATATTTTTACGGTCACATGAATAGGATGGTCAGTGATAGGGCAGAAATTTGAACGAAGAGTGTTGGTTCAAAATTTGGTAATTAAGAAGGGGGAGTTAAAGCCTTACTTACTATTATATTTCGATGTTGATGTGAATTATAGCCCCTTCTAGGTTCAACCTAGCTCCACCACTTGGATGGATAGTTAAATTGATTTTTCAAGATTAAGAATGGTTGGTTAATCAAAGATGCTTTTTATATTATTATTAGTTATTACCTTGAATGGTTGGTTAATCAAAGATGCCTTTTTATATTATTATTAGTTATTATTTTTTTGCAGTTCGATGCCTTGGAAAAATTGGAACTTAAGAGAATTTGATCTACCATTAAAAAAATTAGCAAGAAGAAAATGTGTGCTTTATATAACATAAAATTGTATATATGTAAAAAATTATCATCATTCGTACCGGTAATCCATTTATTTCATTTATATAACCCAAAAGCGTATATATATAAAAATTATCAACATTCCTATCGGTAATCCATTGATTTCATGTTTGTTTTCAATTTATATTTATAGTATTGTTTGGTTTTAGAATTTTTATCAAATGTATTTTTATGTTGGAGTTTTAATTTTATTGTAGTTGTTGATGTATTTGATATTGGAAGCCCATAGTATAAATGTGAATATTGTGGAACAATGATGTGAAAGGGTGAATGTACCTAACCCACAAGGAATTTTTTTTTTTGGTAGAAGACAGACGCTAAAGTGTCCTAAATCATATCATTAACATCACGACACATGGAAACTCCCATGTTATCGTACAAAAGCCAGTAGTACAAGTTCGGGTCGCTCACGTCGAACGGATGTGTGCCAAAAGAAAGGGAGTTCCCCTTGGAAGCCGTAGTAGTAGAGTCAAGGTTGAGCTTAGCAACGTGACCATGACAGTGACCACTATTACTCCTATCCTTAATAATGGAAATCACAGTAGTAGAGTCAAGGTTGAGCTCCACTCTTCTGTGACCAAGCTGCCAGGCCATTTCCAGCCCTTCCACGGCTCCTTTTAATTCAGCTCGAGTAATGGTACACCTCCCAAGATTTCTTGCAAACGCCCCTAGGCATCTTCCCAGGTGGTCTCGAACAAGGCCCTCTACAGCAGCATGACCAGAAGGTTGGACAATTGATCCATCAGTTTGAACCTGAACCCAGCCTTCTTTTGGAGGTTTCCACGCAATCTCAATTCTGGATTTGGTCTTGTACACAGGTGCAAGGCATTTCTCAGCATTGATCCAGGCTTGGTTGTTAATGTTGATTTAAGCATTCACCCTCTGAATCAAACCCTCTTCCGAGTAAGTCTTGTCATCCATTGCTTCTTCATTTCTTTGTTTCCACAAGTTCCAGCATATTATGCCAAAATCAATTCATGTCTGCTGATTTATTATATTCTTAATCAACTATGTCTGAAAGTCTATTCTGTTGTCATTCACCTTAAGCTTATTTCTGAAGTGTCTCCAAAGTCCAACAGTTTTTCCACATTTTCGGAGAATATGCTCTGTTGTTTCTTCCTTTGTTATGCAGTGGTTGCACATTCCATCTCAGTAAGCTTTCTCTTTTCTCTTTCCTTTTTTGTCAGCAGCCTATTGTGGTTTGCCAACCACAGGAAATGCTTGATACGCCTCAGACCCTTCCATCTCCACAATTCTTTCCATGCATCAATTGGCGTGTTGTCCACTTCCCCGACCACCAGTGAGTAGGCTGACTTGAGCTTGAACCTGCCATCCTTCTCGATTCCCCAGACTGTTCGATCCTCTCCTAGCACAACATTAGGCGCATATGTCCCTGCAATAAGAGAGATTATCTCGTTAGGGAGGTATAACCTCATTCTATCCCAGTCCCACTCACTTGAAGCATCAGCCCAGCTGGAGACTGATGCACTCAGTTCTTCCTTGGTAAACTCTTCCAGTGCAAACTCCTCCAGGATTAAGCCATTCTCCACCTGGGGGGTCGGTCCAGAACCCAGTTGTTTCCCCATTCCTGACACTCCATTGGGTGGCCTGTTTCATGTAGGACATAACTTTCATAATTCCCTTCCAAAGACTAGAATGGTTACTACTCTTCATTTTTGTTAAAATGTCATTCTTATGATGAAAGTATTTTCCTTGTAGCACTTTAACCCAGAGAACTTGTTCATTGTTAAACAGATTCCAAGCAAGCTTAACCATGTATGCTAAGTTCAAACTCCTAGCCGATCTAAGGCCAAGCCCCCCTTGTCTTTAGGCTTACACACAGAATCCCATGAAAGCATATGCACTTTCTTTTTACCCTCAACCGTAACCTAGACAGAGCCTCTTATTTTTTGGTCAATTAAATAACAAATCAAAAGAGGGAGCATAGACGTTTGCATAGCATAAGAGGGAATGGAGCTAAGGACAGAGGTGGCAAGAGTCACCCTCCCTGCCAATGAGAGGGATCTTTCCTTCCACGAGGAAAGCTTCCTATCCATCCTCTCTAGGATGTAATTATAAGTATTCCTAGACAATCTACCATGCAAAACAGGGACCCCAAGGTACTTCCCTAGATCAGGGGTAGATTGGATTCCCAATTTATCACAAATAACTTCCTTTCACAACATCTAACATTCTTAGAGAAAAAGACCCTAGATTTCTCTTTACTAACTAGCTCCCTTGAAGCAAGACAAAAAGAATCCAAGCATCTCAGAACAACCTCAGCTTGCAAACAGGAAGCCCCAACAAAAAGAACTAAGTCATCCGCAAAGAATAAATAGGAAAGGGCAGAACTATTAGCTGACAGTTTCACAGGTTTCGAGTTTTTAACATTCACTTCATGAAAAATGCAGTGGCTAAGTCTTTCAATACAAAGAGTAAATAAGTAAGGGGAGAGAGGGTATCCTTGACGAAGGCCTCTTGGCAAGATCCACTTTTAAAAGCATAACTCCTTTTTTCCCAGTCTTTCTTGCCATGGAATGAACCGTATCCTGTAGAATTATGATGTTGTCAGTAATGTGCCTACTATAAGGAACAAAGCTTGAATGGTTGTGGTGCACTAGAGTGGGCATCAGACCCTTAAGCTTGTTAGCAAGGCATTTAGCAACAATTTTGTACCCTACATTGCAAAGACTAATAGGCCTAAACAGGTTCATTGAGGTAGGGCACTCAGTCTTAGGTATAAGGGCAAGTAGAGTTTGGTTAACCAATCTAATATTAGAATGAACAAGAAAGCAGGAGGAGATAAAGTTAGAGAGGTCTTCCCCAATTTGGCCCCAACATTTCTGGAAGAAGATGGTCTAGTAGCCATCCTTGCCTGGTGCCTTGAGGCCATTCATGCTTCTCACAATGACTCTTATCTCATCCATGCTTGGGGGAGTGCACATTTTGGTAGCTTCTCCTTCCTCCATTGCTGGAAAGTTGACAGGGAATTTCAATCAACCAAAATTTTCATTGTACTACACACAAATCAAAGTGAACCTCCCTTCTCGAAGGCAACCTCCAGAAGTTTTGAGTATGCTATTGCAAGCAATTACTTCATATGGACATTGCTTTTTGGAACATGTCCGAGGTTATAATGAAGTCTTCACTTAACTTCTATTTTGGAGGTAAATCAGACTGATCTATAAATAATGGACACAGAGTATATGTTTATTCGATTGAAGGTTAAGTATATCATCGATCGGTATCCTAAAACCTACTCAAAGGAACATACCAAAATTTTTTCAACTCTTCATCTATGACACTAGCAATGAATTCCAAAACCGTTTAGATTTTTCTACACATATAAGTTTCAAATCCTTTGTGCAATTCAAAATTCCAAGAGATGCTAGATTCACGTAATTTATTAGTAGTTGTAGAGTTATGTCTCATTCAGTTTTCAATTTGTAAGATTAATCTTGATAATGTATTCCGACATATATAGGAATCACAAGAAAGAACTAGATTGGACAATTTGTTTTTTCAACAAAATTGAGATTAGATGGTGGAGAAGATATCGAGGAGTTCATGGCATGATGATCGTTATTGATAGTTTATAACACCCTAACTACTGTTTGACCTTACAAATATTATTGTTTGCCATCTTACATTGTATAAATTAATTCATGTAAGTCATGGTGGAAGAGAATTGTCAATCAAGAAGAAAATGTGTTATTAGTATAAAATAAAGAACATATACATGAGTTATTCATTAAATTGTCAATCAACAGGTTATCAAATTCTGTTGGCTGCTAGGTTGCTTATCATTGTTAGAGAGATAAAGCAAATATGAAAAAACTTTAAGGACATAAACATTATTGTGTGAAGATGATGCTTTTGATACAAGAGGGATCACAAAGAAATCTAAAATTAATTTTGTTGTACTTTTCTTTGACATAGAGGAGAAAATAAAGTGGTTTGATTAAATTTTTAAGTTCATTTTTCTTATTTTGGTATTTTTTTTTGTCAATGAGTTGGTTAGGAATTAATATAATCAAGGAGTACGATTTTTTTTTGATAATTTTGATGATTAAATAATTTGGAATTTTATATGATATAGAATAAACATATATTTCTTTTGAAAAAATTTTATTGTTATTTATACAACTAATAAAATTTACCCGCCTAACATGCGGACCCTAATCTAGTTCTCTTTGGGAAATATAAAACTAGTTGAATGTTTATTTAACTGTAGAAACGTTGGCCGTGTATGTAAATATACCAGAAGTTAGAGGACAAGTTGTTAGTTTAGTCTTAGTAAACCCTACTTAATCACGTTGATTGTAACGAGTATATATAGGGAAAGGTGAGCTACGGCAGCAACATGAAGGTAGCAAAACTATAGTAAGTTACATAATAATAATAATCCCAAAAACTCACGTTATTCGTGGATAGCCTCGTTCATATTGAAAGGTGAAACCACATATACCTGGTGTTTTGTGTCGCTTTCGAGTTATATTTCTTTTTTACATGGCATCAAAGCTGTGATTGATCACATATTTTGAAGTTTCGCAATGAGTGGATGATAACACCCAAATTGATGTTATTTTCTCTTTATGTTTATGTTTCTTTTGTGTTTTAGGGTGTTTTAGAGGATATATGTGAATTAGGTACGAAAAGGGGCACAAGAGTAGAAAAATGGCAGGAAGTTGAAGATCACAACATGGACTTGGAAGATCTCGGCCGAGACATTACACCGCGAAGAAGGAGAGATGATCATGGCCTGAGGATAATAGTTTGCAGCCGCAAAATTGGAGCTCTTGGGCGCAAACTTCATGATGAAGCCAACAAAGAAGGAACGTAAACTTTCGAAGGTCGGATCACGATCACCGTCATCCCTGACCGCGAGGAAGTTTGCAGCCGCGACTCACGGATCACGACCGTCAAGTCAGCTCGCAAACTCCCAAGAGATGAAGACCAAAATAGTGACGCCTGAAGATCAGAGCCTCAAAGCAAAAGCTCACGACCGCGATCTCCCCCTGCTCGGAAGCGAACTCGTCCGTCCCTCTGAAGTCTATAAAGTATAAATAGAGGACCTCTTCTCCCATTTTAAGAGAGTTGATTTTATCGCTACTTCGATGGAGTTTTAAATTTATAAAGTCGAAGTGCACTCACTATTCAATCCCAACAAGGCCAAGTATAACCTAGCTAGGGATGTTGTAAAGCGGTTCGGTCGTATTCCAAGGGTACCCAAAGTTTAATTTTACTTCACTCCGAACTACTACCTAGCCGAATAAGAAGTTTGGGTGAAGAATCTAACCTAAGCTACTCCTAAACAACCAACCAAGTGGTTGGGAGACCGCTAAAATGAGATGGTTGCCTAAAACATAATTCCCCTAGCTATAGTCGGTAAGTTGAGTTTAAAGGTTAAGGTGCGGAACTCTCTAATCTGGGGATTTCTCCCTCCTCGTAGCGTTACCCAAAAAGACTCAATGTCACCTCGATCTAAGTTTCCTCGCTAGGGATGCTCTCATAGTTACTGAAAATAGGTTGAACCTATCGCACCCTACTAGGGAGAGCCTCCCAAAGCATCATTCTAGGAAGGAACTATAGATGCAGGGGTTCGGTCGCCTCATCCACCTCAAAGCCCTAAGATAACTCACTATCACTAGTTTGTCAGATGGCGCATAGCCGTCGAACCGTAAAACTCTGTACCCAGCATAGTAGCTCAAGTAGGCTAGTAGGGAAGATTAGGGCGACTTACCCAAGCATAACTACCAACACATGAGGCAAAAATTCGCTAGAGCAACATACCCATAGATAAAATCATTCAAATGAGCACTTTTACTATGCTATAAAGCATTGGTGCTTTAATGTACAACTTGAAATTGTACCATAATATTAAATGTATAAATTCAGGTTGTACCATACAGGAATTGGTACCCTTATGTTATGGTACAACTTTAAGTTAAAGTTGTACCATAACATAAGGGTACAAGTTCAAGTTGTACCATAAAAGAATTTGTACAAAAGAGTATAGATACAATATGAAGTTGTACCATAACTTTAAAGGTACAACTTCAAATTGTACCATAATGGGAAAAACCTATAGCACCAATGCTATATAGCATTGTAAAATTCCCTGATTCAAATACCTACTACAATCTATGATAAAGCACTAGGGGGTGCTTTTGATCAAAGTAACACAGCAATCAAACAATCGAACCATAAACTATGGACATGTAGAATTCTTGCCACAATCAAGGTGTTTACTCGATTGATAAGATAACTTGCTAAACGGTTCTGGAATCGTCCACAAAATTGCTTGAACAAGGGTCTTGAATTAGCTATGTAATCCACACGTAGCTAAGACAATAAATTGATTCTCGAGCCAAAGGTCCAAGAACACAAACACTCCTCGGAGTAATTTTAATTCAACCAAAAACTAACTATTACAATGTAAGTAGAATGCTCTTTATAGTCAAGAAAACCTAATACAAACCGAAATGAACAACGAAAAAAATAAGATAAAAGTATACTCTAAAAAGGACACAAAAACTCGGCCATAATTCCCTTTCTTTAAGCACAAGCAAGCTACCTTTTAGCATAGGCAAGCTGCCAGAAAAACTGGCTTCGTAGCAAATTTTGAGCTCTTCGTTCGAAGCCTTAGAGGTAAGCACTCCTTCATCCAATGCCTTGTATTTGTAGATTATCATATGTACTTTCATGTGCTATGAAGCTTGTAAATTGATTCTCAATGCTCTTCCTCGAGTGAAGCTCCAAAGTAGCCTTCACAAACACGTTTCCAAACTTGGCCATTTTCAGGCAATTTTCCTGTTTTGAGAGGGCAACTTTAAGGCTTTGGAAAATGACCTTAATGACTTGTTCTGGATTCACCAATGCATCCAGCATGTAGATAAGCACTCCATATTTAATACAAGCCCCTTAATCTTGAATTTTCATCGAGCCAATTGTGAGAACCAAGCCTCCAAATTATGTTCCTTTTTGCCACTTGAGAGTGCTTCTTTGTCAAGCAATAAAAATGTGTAGCGTTGGCTATTTGGGATCATATCAATCTAAGGTTCATCTATTTTGAACAACCATTAGAGATTCAAGTCATATATATATATATATATATATATATATATATATATATATATATATAGAGAGAGAGAGAGAGAGAGAGAGAGAGAGAGAGAGAGAAAATACGAACTAGAAGAGATGGAGTGATGGAATCAATCTTCTTCTTCTTGCTTGCACCTTGTTCTTTCTCCTTGGGTGGATTGAATATTCAATGAAGCTCTCCCAAGGTGTTTCCCTCTCTAAAATACTCCAAAACCCTAACTTTCTCACTCTAGGGCGGCTCTCTCTTTTTCCTTCAGCAGCTCCACTATTTATAGATGCTGGAATTTTCGGGCAAGATCACAAGCTGTGGGCGAAAGATCGCGGGCACGAACTTTTGTGTCCGGCCACAATCTGTTTTCACGGTTAGCCCGCGAGATGAGTGGGCAAACTCTCTGTTCTTCCAGCAGCATTTCCTCCTGAAGTTTGCGGCCAAAGCATTCGGATTCGCGGTCTTGATCTTCCAGTCTTGTCCCGTGAACTATAAGGTACCTGCGCGCTCAGACGAGAACTTGTCCCCTTCAGTTGCATCTCTCCCTCATAACCAAGAATGAGTTTTGGTAATATTAACTTGGCACCATGATATTGACAAGGAAGACACATAGAAGCTCAACATTCCAAAATTTTAGTATTTTAACTAAGAAAAGAGTCACAAAATTATTAACGATAACGTAAAAATGGCTAATAATTTAATGCATTACAAGAGATTTGGCTCATTAATAGCATTTTAATAGATTTGGCTAATAAAAAAGAACCTGAAAAGGGTTTGGCTAATAAATAGTTATTACCCTTAATATTAATGTGAAGCTAAACGCTAAATTCAACTTCTAAATACTAAATTCAACTCCTAAACCCTAAATTCAACTCTTAAACGTTAAATTCAACTTCTAAAATCTAAATTGGCGACTGCAAATGACTAGGCCAAAAAAATCCAACGCAGGTACCGGGCCAAAGGATTCCAACGACCAAAACCTAATCGGGTCGAAAGATACCGATAGCCAGAACCATAACGTGGCCAAGCCAAAGGAAAATTCCGGCCGATGCCAGGTAGAGCCGAATACTTCCTTCGGCCGAGCCTGGCTCGGGCCAGCTTTTTCCGTTGGCCTGACTAGGTTTGGCTCTTCAGATGATTGTTGCGGCAAGCATTGGTTTTTTATGATTGAACACTTTTTCTGAGAGTTTGATATTTGTTGTAGTTCGTGAAACTCTGCCCGTGGATCGTGTTTTTCGGTCAACTCTCCATGTGCCCCATCACTTGAGTTCGACAGAGATTAATTTGCCGGTGTGTATGTGGGATGGGCGACGCGGAGTGGTTCTCATTCTACTGGTGGAATAGTTATCATGACCCTTACTAGGGAGATCCTCTTCGCACATGGGGTGATACTGCTGGTAACCAAATGGAGGCTATTCTTGAAGAAATTGTGCACTATTTTTCTTCTCATTCTGGTTTTACTGTTAGATTTGTAGGTCGGCAAAACAATAGGACAACCCATTTGGTGGCTACGAAAGACCTTTCATTGTACCCGACTATGAGTCGTTTCTTTGATTATCAGGCCTGGCTGATCTCCAGGCTATAACTACCTTTGTTTCAATCAATATATGATTATCTTTTGTAAAAAAAAGTAGTTCGTGAAACTCCTATACCGAGACGTATATATAATAAATTTTTTGATTGGCGGCAAATAGTAAATAGTAATGCAGGCAAATAGTAAATAGTAATGCATGCTCATGGCCGCAAATAACATTTTTTTTAAACTGATCTCACACACCCTTTTGAGTATACATATATGTGTATTTGGCTTTGCTTCTTGTTGGTGCCATTAGTTAATTGCACTCTTCTAAATTTCTCTTTATAAACGCGCAGAATCCACTCGATACGTTGGCATCATCCTTCAAACACTGCATACGAAACGCACAACAAACAAGGCACAACGAAGTTAAGATTGTAGCCCTTAAGTAGAGCATGTGGACACTAACGTAACTGCCACAATGTTTTACAAGAGATATGATGCCCTGTGGGTTGTAATAATTAATTTCACGAATGCACTACAAGCTAGCATCTGCAAGACAAGTTTAGCTAGAAATAGGTTTGGGCTGATTGATTTAAAGTTAATGAATGAATTAAATGATAATTGTAAACGGGTGCAAGCACATATTCATACAATGAGTGGACTGGACATAATTTATAAATGGTATATATGTATGATATACCTCAATATAGATCCTCTGCAGCTTCTGTTTATAGCATGGATCGTTGGCTAAAATCACAGGTTCCGGGGAAATAGAATCTGCAAGAAAGAATTTAGCAGCAGCATTGTTACGCAACAGTTGCAATCCATCAATTAAAGAAGACCGAATGAAGTAATTAATATGAAGTTTTTCATACCAGAAGCATCTGTATGAGGAATTCGTTTGGACCGAGCAATATGAGGAGGATCTGCAAACAATCATTAGAGGTGAGATTGAATGGCGTTAAGCAACCGAGAATCCGACCGATATCCACCACAGTTATAAGTAATGCCCATAACCTGTGCCCTAGCAAGCTGCAACTCTGACGCGCGCAGTAGAGATAGATATGTCGCAGCAGCAAAAGGAAGATGATGCATTTATTAATTAATTAATCAGAGAAATAAAACAAACCTCGCCAATCGCCGGCGAACCCTGGAGGGACGCAAGGGTCCGGCGCCCACCGCTGAATCCAATGACTGCAGATCGATCCCCAGTTGCCGGTTCCCCCTTCCAGATCCCTTTCTGGGGGTTTCAGGCTAATATACCCATTCTGTATCGCAACTATAAATAATACGAAGCCGCTGCAGGAAGACATTTGATTTGTCTGTCACACGGTACGACGACGGAACTCAGAGGCTTATGCAAACCCTAACTGGCCCTCAAACTAAAACCAATATCCTTCCTTGGTGGCTCCTTTACAGTTCCAGACTTCCTTCTCTGATTTTCTTTGTATCTTCAGTTTGATGTTCCTAATCCTGGATGGAAAAGATCGGGCCGGCCTACCATTGCGTTCAAACGAAAAACTCAACCCACTGGGCTTCTTTTTATATAGGACAACCCACTGGCCTTTTAGTAGGGGTGGCTATACGGTCCGGTCCGGTTAAACTGGTCCGAATTGATTCGGTCCAGTCCGGTCTTTTTGAAAATATAGGGACCAAAGCTTGGATTGGATACCAAACACCCAAGGGACGAACCAAAGAGAGAGAGAGAGAGAGAGAGAGAGAGAGAGAGAGAGAGAGAGAGAGCGATTTGAGGGCATTCTTGGAGTGGAACTGTAGGATTTCTTCGCCTTGGAAGCTCGAGGAACGAGCCCGGACTTGAAGACTGGTTATCTGAAGATTCTTACTGCAGTCTCTCTCTTCTTTATGGAGTAACTTCCCTTCACTTAGGTTTTGAGGAACCCTAGCTATGTTTGTTTGATAGGATGATTGTATGAGTACTCCTACTTGATAATCTTGAGTTCATATTCAATCTATGCATGTTTTCATGATTCAATTATGATTTAGTCGAGATTATTGATTCTGCTTTGATCCTATGAGAGCGAATACCTGATTAGGTCAAAAGAGCACCATAGATTAATAGTATTGGATCGATTGCTTTAGTCGAGGGTCGATTCACTACTTTATATCGATTGAGAACCTCATTTGATAGAGGGAGTCTAGTTCAGAACGCCTTGATCGATTGTTCTAGAGAAGGATACGTCCCTCTTGGCAATTGACTCAAGAGGGCTTTGTTCCTTTAGTCGAGACTCAAGGTCTAGTCAAGGATTCTCCGCATTGTGAATGAAAGTGAAACAGGTTAGAGATCATCAATCATTAATCTGGCTAGTGGCTAGGGAGAATCATACCTAAGTGAGTTCCCTACCAGTAATTAGATTAAATTTAACTGTAGTTTGTTAGAGTAGTTTTAGTTTTTCCATCTTAATATGGTTTGCTAGATAATGAACTGAAGCTGAGTAATAGTAACTCTAGAGACCCGTCGATTCGATATTTATTACTTGAGCCACGATACTGTAGTCACTTCCATTGGTTACACTTGGCCATTGTTAGGTGTTGTGTCATAGCGAGTCAAGTTTTTGGCGCCATTGCCGGGGACTTTCTAGATTATTAGGAAAGGCAGAAGTTTGTTATTTAAGCGTTTTTCTTTTCTTTTTCACCTTTGCTTTTCACTTGGGTGTTTTTGTTTTTGTTGGTGCAGATCTGAATCATGGATCCTCATGGCTTCTCCAACCATTGGGGGTATCCACCACTGATAGACCAATAATTACACATGTTTCTACCCCAATTCTTGAGCCGTTTGAGATGTCGATTCCCGCGTTTTAGGCCGATTTCATGTTAGGTTGTTCGTGTTTGTGATATTTCAGGTCCTAGCACATGAATTAAGGCCTGGGAACGAGTTCGGGGTCGATTGGACGAAGATTGGACGTTTGGCGAGAAGCTGGGAAGCCACATGGGCACCATTGCACCTCACACGGCCGTGTAGGGGCCCCTTGTGGCCGTGTGAAGGCTCGGTAAAAGCCACACGGGCAGCCTGGAGGGCCACACGGCCGTGTGGCCTCTGCCCGTGCAGCTTGCCTGGTTGCCCACTATCGAAACACTGCGTTTGGACACTCACACAGGAAGCTGGGGAAGTCACACGGTCGTGTGGCCTGGACGTGTGAGTCGGGAATTTCTGGTTTTAAGCCAATTTCGAGCCAAAGGAGAGGGGGAGCTGGGTTTTGGATCCCAAATACCCAAGGGACGAACCAAAGAGAGAGAGGGCGATTTCAGGGCATTCTAAGAGTGGAATTGGAGGATTTCTTCGCCTTGAAAGCTCGAGGAACAAGCCCGGACTTGAATATGAACTCAAGCTCTGAAGATTCTTACTGCAGTCTCTCTCTTCTCTATGGAGTAACTTCTCTTCACTTAGGTTTTGAGGAACCCTAGCTATGTTTGTTTGATTAGATGATTGTATGAGTACTCTAATTTGATAACCTTGAGTTCATATTCAATCTATGCATGTTTTCATGATTCAATTCTGCTTTAGTCGAGATTATTGATTCTGCTTTGATCCTATGAGAGCGAATACCTGATTAGGTCAATAGAGCACCATAGATTGATAGTAGTGGATCGATTGCTTTAGTCGAGGGTTGATTCACTGCTTTGTTTCGATTGAGAACCTCATTCGATAGAGGGGATCTAGTTAAGAACGCCTTGATCGGTTGTTCTAGAGAAAGATACGTCCCTCTAGGCAGTTGACTCAAGAGGGCCTTGTTCCTTTAGTCGAGACTCAAGGTCTAGTTAAGGATTCTCCGCATTGTGAATGAAAGTGAAACAGGTTAGAGATCATCAATCATTGCATCAATCATTGATCTGGCTAGTTGCTAGGGGGAATCATACCTAAGTGAGTTCCCAACCTGTAATTAGATTAACTTTAACTGTAGTTTGCTAGAGTAGTTTTAGTTCTTTCATCTTAATCTGGTTTGCTAAATAATAAACTGAAGCTGAGTAATAGTAACTCTAGAGACCCGTGGATTCGATATTTATCACTTGAGCCACTATACTGCAGTCCCTTTCATTGGTTACACTTTGTCTTTGTTAGGAGTTGTGTCGTAGCGAGGCAAGTTTTTGGCGCCGTTGCCGGGGACTTTCTAGATTATTAGGAAAGGCAGAAGTTTGTTACTTTAGCGTTTGTTCTTTTCTTTTCTTTTCTTTTCCACCCTTGCTTTTCACTTGGGTGTTTTTGTTTTTATTGGTGCAGATCTGAATCATGGATCCTCATGGCTTCTCCAACCATTGGGGGTATCCGCCACCATCTGAGTGGTATTACCCCGAGACTCCCTGGAGCAATCAAGGAGGAGAAGACTATGGATTCAGGTTCCAGTACCAACCCCCTTACTTCGGAGAACAATCAGACCCCTGGGCATATCAAGAACAACCTCATTATCAAGAAGAATTTCTCCTACAACCAGAAGGGCCATCGGAGCTGGAGTTACCCATGGAGGCCTTCACGGGCCATTCTGCAGAGCCATGCTACACTCCACAGCCAGATCCAAACTACGAATTGAGGCTTTTCATGGAGAGATCATGCTCTAGGATGGATCATTGTGTCCAGGCCTTTCGTGAAACAGAGGAGATCCTCCTGAGCCTTAAGAAGAGCGCCGATGATCTTGAGCGATCTTTGGGAAAACCTGCTCCAGATCACCCTTCTGCTACCATACAAGAAGAGGAGGAGGAAGAAGAAGGCTACAAGGACATTGTGGAGCACACTGAAGTTGTCACGGAGGGCTCCCGTGATGACTATGATCCGGAGTGTCCTGTCGTAGCCGACCACACCTTCCCACATTCCAAACTGAGCTTTGAAGAGGCGGGCATGAGTGAGGAGATGCAAGATGATCTCATCAAAGAAATTGCTTGGCGACTTTCCCTCCAATCCGTGTTGGAAGAAGAAGAGCAAGAAAGGTGCAGAAATAAGTTGTGGAGGATGACGAAAGTGAAGCAGAAGGAGTTCTTGATCTTTTCCCAGGGGTGATACCACATGAAGAAGAAAGGGAGGTTGAAGAATCAATTGGCGTCCAGGCTAAGGACGGAGTTAAGGTGGAAGAGGCCTGCACCGGCCATGAGTTACATGTGATATCTCCACCAAACTTCGAGGAACTACTTAGCAAGGACCCATTTCCAGTGTCTCTTTGCCAGACCAAGGCCACTTCGACATCGGTCCCTCTTGGTGGACGCGATGGTGGTCAATCGATGCTGTCATATCTATTTTGGGGCAATGAGACGAGTGAAGAGAAGAAGAGGTCTCGAGGGTGGAGACTTCATCCGCATCAAGTGCACGAGCTTTCATCTCCTGTCATACCACATGCTCGTGACTTGAGACTCCACCTCATTGACGAGAACCTCAACTTCAAGGAGGTTTTGGGGTGGACCGAAACTTAGGAGCCATCGTCCGACTCACGACGTGAAAGAAGCGCTTGTTGGGAGGCAACCCAACCAGTCGGTTTCCATTTCTTTCTCTTTTTATCCTCGGTTGAGTCAGTTTTGTTCTTTGATTTTAGAGTCAATAACTCAACCTTTGTGAGATTTTGTGTGGTGTTTGTGTTCCGACTACTCTCTCCTCCTGGAATGCACCGCCCAACCCGTCCACCATCATTCACCCTTGATCTGGTAACTTCGTTTTACCGTCCTTATATTTCTTCCATTGAGGACAATATCGTGCTTAAGTGTGGGGGGGATGTTCGATTATGTATGCGGGTGAATGTTTGGTTGTTTGTGTGCTTGGAGCCTAGTCCACTGTCCAAAATTTTAAATTTGAGGGCTCCAAGTACGTGTTTCCTTGCAAATTGCCTGCTCAGTATGCTTTGAATTGACAGTCTCTATAGTAATGTGCAACCTAGGGAGGTAGTGTAGCACTATGGAGGATGTTGAAGTATAAGATTTTTCCTATCTAGCTCTCTGTTGTGCCAGTTGATTTTGTGAATTCGTGGAGCTAAGACCGTTGAATTCATGTGGTAATGGTGTCTGATTGGATTGTGTTATGGACTCGTGTATCGAACATGGTGCTCATGTGGGAAATGAAAAGCAGTTGGTCCTTCATGTCGAAATCATCGAAATCTTAAACATGGGGTAAGCCCAACGTGTGTGGCACCGTTCATTGCACAATATCGAGTTTTGGAAGAGATTTTAGTGATCCTTAGTGGGGTACTCCTACAAGGTGAAGCTAAGCTGTCTCTAGTACAAGTAAAATTTTCACCCGTTGAACGGTTTGCCTACTCGAGGATGTGTTTTTAAGGGCACGGATAGAGCTTCCGAACCCCCTTAATTTCATTGACCCTCCACACGAGTTGAGGAAAAGGAGTTAAAAGAAGTACTCTGGTGAGCGCCAGATGTACAAAAACTGCTCTTGCTCGACTAATAAGGGTCGACCGTTCAAAAGGCTGCAGTTGGAACCCCCGCCAAGTGAATGAAGAAAAAAAGAAAATAGAAATGTAAAATGAAAGTGAAAAAGGGGTTCCAACGGTGAAATAAAGTGAAAGAGCACCCTGGTACAACGAGTCCTTGGTTGTCAATGGTATGAGTCCCTTTATCCATGAACTGATTGTCTTACTTCTACTTCTTCTCATGATCCTGGCTTGAGTCTAGTACTCGCATTGAGAGAGATAGGGAACGCCTTAGAAGATCGGTTGACCTCATAAGATGCTATATGACCTAGGAAATCCTCTACCGACGATCGGGGTTGTTTGTTGCTATAGAGGTCTGGAGAATTGCATTGGTTTGAGTTAGGTTTGCTTGGGGACAAGCAAACGGTTAAGTGTGGGGGATTTTGATAGACCAGTAATTACACATGTTTATACCCCTATTCTTAAGCCGCTTTAGATGTTGATTCTTGTGTTTTAAGCCGATTTCATGCTAGGTTGTGTGTTTATGTCATATTTCAGGGCTTTGTGGTTGCATCGAGGCGAAGAAACGAGTTTCGGGTCGAAAGGAGCACGTTTGGGTTGAAGTGTGCTGGAGGAGCAAAATACCCCGCCATGGGCAGAAATACCCGGCCCGGTATTATTTGGAGCAGACCGGGGAAAATATGTTTTGGGCGTCTGAGAAGCAGAAGGGGACCCGGGCATTAATCATTAACCCCCGGTCGGGTATTCTTGACCCTAACCGGGGATTAACCCCTGTTCCCCGATGGTGCGTTTTGAAGATACACGGTCTCCACCTAAAATACCCGACCGGGGATCGCGAACGCAGGCTGTTAAAAGCTTGTCTTGTGCGTTTTTGCAAAGAAGAGCTGGGTTTTGGATCCCAAACACCCAAGGGACGAACCAAAGAGAGAGAGGGCGATTTGAGGGCATTCTTGGAGTGGAATTGGAGGATTTCTTCGCCTTGGAAGCTCGAGGAACAAGCCCGGACTTGAAGACTGATCATCTGAAGATTCTTACTGCAGTCTCTCTCTTCTCTATGGAGTAACTTCCCTTCACTTAGGTTTGAGGAACCCTAGCTATGTTTGTTTGATTGGATGATTGTATGAGTACTCTTACTTGATAATCTTGAGTTCATATTCAATCTAAGCACGTTTTCATGATTCAATTCTGCTTTAGTCGAGATTATTGATTCTGCTTTGATCCTATGAGAGCGAATACCTGATTAGGTCAATAGAGCACCATAGATTGATAGTAGTGGATCGATTTCTTTAGTCGAGGGTTGATTCACTGCTTTGTATCGATTGAGAACCTCTTTCGATAGAGGGGATCTAGTTCAGAACGCCTTGATCGGTTGTTCTAGAGAAGGATACGTCCCTCTAGGCAATTGACTCAAGAGGGCCTTGTTCCTTTAGTCGAGACTCAAGGTCTAGTCATGGATTCTCCGCATTGTGAATGAAAGTGAAACAAGTTAGAGATCATCAATCATTAATCTGGCTAGTGGCTAGGGGGAATCATACCTAAGTGAGTTCCCAACCTGTAATTAGATTAACTTTAACTGTAGTTTGTTAGAGTAGTTTTAGTTGTTCCATCTTAATCTGGTTTGCTAGATACTGAACCGAAGCTGAGTAATAGTAACTAGGGGGAATCATACCTAAGTGAGTTCCCAACTAGTAATTAGATTAACTTTAACTGTAGTTTGTTAGAGTAGTTTTAGTTTTTCCATCCTAATCTGGTTTGCTAGATAATGAACTGAAGCTGAGTAATAGTTACTCTAGAGACCCATGGATTTGATATTTATTACTTGAGCCACTATGCTGTAGTCCCTTTCATTGGTTACACTTGGCCATTGTTAGGAGTTGTGTCATAGCGAGTCAAAGCATAGATGATAGGCTGACTGAAACGAGCATGACTAAGGATCCAAAGATCTGAGGAATGGAGGATGTTGAAGCTGGAAAGGGATCGAGCGAGAAGCACCCATGTGATGACGAAGTGGAGGACACGCAGATCATTTGGAAGGCGACCAGCAGCTAGCATGGTCGCTTGAGCCCCAGGTTGAGTGAAACAATTATCATGATAATTCTTGGATGTTTTGAGGCTTGCCTGCACAAGGATGCTTCAAAGTCCCACTCTGTTGAATACTTTGACCAGCTCAATCAAATTGTTAGCTCAAGGATTATGGATCATGTTGTTTTATAAGAGAACGTTACATGGTTCTAACCGTAAATTGATCGTTATGCATCTCAGATAAACCATAAACTTTGTCTTGATTCTTGGTCATCTACTTTGAATGTGTTCGCATGGAACTATCTTTTGCAATTTATTATTCCTATATAGACACCTAGTTGTTTATTTCTTGGAATTTGACCAGCCTCGGAAAAACAAGGAAATGACAGTGTAGTTATTGTACAAGCCTACGATAATGCATCAGATGATACTAAAGTAATTAATGTCGTAGAGCTGAAGTTGCAAAACATTATCAATCCGCCTTCTTTAGATGCTGCATGCTGGAAAATAGACGATTTGGCACAAAAAAAATCAGCTGGATTCAGCAATAGTATTGATGCTCACTAAAGACTGGTTGGAAGCTAAGGAGACCAATATGACAAAAAAAGAGAGGTACAAGTGATGATTTAAGACTGCCCTTTTCAATAGTGAAAGTGCCTTTCTAGAGTATGCCTGTGAAGTTCTAATTGGAACATTATGCTTGCTTAGTTGATATGCTCGGCCGTGTTGGTAAATTGAATGAAGTATATGGTGTCTGTTGAACATTGCTTTGTGCCTCCCGTGTCCAGGGTAATGTTGAACTTTCTATAGTGGCTTAAAATTACATGCTTGAGTTAGATCCGACATTTCGAATAATTCCATATACTATATACTCTTGGAAATGTTCGTGCTGATGATAGTCCATGGAAAAGCGTGCGTAAGGCAAGAAAAACGATGAAAGAAAGAGGAGTTCAGGATGTGTCTGGTTACTGCTGGGTTGATGATGTCAAAATCACTCATATGTGTGTTGCTTGTGACGGAAGCCACCCCGAGTCTGCTGAGATTTATTTCATTGCTGGAGAATCTCCTTATTCAAGAGCTCAAGATAGGGTTATGTCCCTCAGCCTAACCTTCCAGTGCATCTCCAGGTGGTAGCTCTTTTGTGCATATTTGTTTTGGTCAAAGATGCATCAGGATTAGGAATTTAGAATGAAGGTAAATATTGATCGATTGTCCATGGCTTTGAACATGATGAAAATTCAACTGATTTTCTGGTAACAAACAGTTCAATAAGTGAAATTATATCTATTTCTTGCCTATGTAACAACATTTGCAAGTGTTTAATTCAAAGGATAGAGGGAAATATGATTGAAGACTCAGAGTTTGTGTTTCTAGATCTTGTACAACATATTTAATGTGGAAGAAAGTGTCCACTGTGTGCTCTTATACAAAATTGGATGAAAAAACGTTTGGCCTTCTGTTGATGCCGAGTTTGGAGGATCCGTCTTAAATATGTTTGAGCTGCAGTGAGCTCTGACATCCTGTTAAAGGTGTCTCCTCCTCATTACATTGCATATTCTTTATTAATTTTAGATAAATAAATAATAAAATAATATCTATCTATCTTCTATCTTATCTTAAAAAGTATTAAAAGGCTATAAAAAAGGAAGCCTCCACGTCAGCTAGGATTTCACCCCGCAAGTTTCGGTATTTGATTCGGGCCTAATTGTACACTTTTTATCCCCGATTCTCTTTGACGTTTGTTGCAATTGAACTCCACAAAGGTTGGTTTTACGCGAGGTTGCTTGTGTCTTAGTGTGTTTCAGACCCTAACAGGTAAAACCAAACCTGTAGTCGAAAGTTGGAAGAAAAGGAGCAAAGACCGGGCAAAGAGGTGGAGACAGCACAGTTCACGGCCAGACGTTGGAGTTCACAGTCATACAGAATCGTGAACTGGAGACATAACCCATGAAGCGAGGAGCAAACAAAGGGGGTTTTTAAGTTACTGAAGCCCAGACAGTTCACGGTCGCTAAGATCGTGAATAGAGGCCACTGACCGTGAACCCGAGCAAATGAAATGGTGCGTTTTGGTCATAACACTGAGTTCACGGACGCGTTTCGATGTTTACGGCCGTGAACTCAACGCGATCTCCCACTTAAAAGGAAAGCTGAAGGGAAGAAGAAAGGGGAGAGATCTAGAGTGAGAAAACTTCTCCTTCTTCAGATTTTAGAGTGAGAAAGTGACGAACCAAAGAAAAGGAAAATCTAGGGTTTGATCTCCAAGCAAGGATTTGGGGTTTCTTCAGCACAAGGAGCAAGGCTTGCATCTTCATGGTGGTTTTCCTTTCCCTCTTTTGTGTTTTCCTTCTCCTACAATGGAGTAGTCCCTTCTTTCACTTGGGTGTTTGTAAACCCTAGCTACAATTATGTGAATGCTTGTATGAATTGAATGATTTGTGTGTGGTTGTGTTTTAATGTGAAAGTGGAGGTATTATTCAGAAATGATTGTGTTGTGTGGAAGCCTATCAATCTAATTATCATTCTAACCTAGATAAGAGAGGAGACCTCCTTAGGTTAGGAGGTTCATTGGGTGTTCTTGGGCATTTCATGCCTCCTAGGCTAGTTTAGAGAGGAAACCTCTTTTACCCCAGAGGTTTGGTTTCCTTGGGCATTCAAAGCCTCCTAAACTAGTTTAGAGAGAACCCTCCTTAACCTAAGAGGCTCATTTCGAGATGGGTTTCCTTGGGCATTCAATGCCTCCTAAGCTAGGTTAGAGAGAAATTCAATTCCTTCTCTAGGGTTTGCCCAAAAACACCAAAGGGGAGTTCTAGTTGAGAGAGAGAGAGAGAGAGAGAGAGAGAGAGAGAGAGAGAGATTGCTAGAGTGATCTTGGAGCATCATTGGAGGCTTGGGTGGATCTTGAAGACAAGGATTCAAGCCTAGAAGAAGAAGATCTTGAGCTCAAATTTGTAATCCATCTCTTCTTTCTCTAGAAACTCACTCTTTTCTCTTGGGTGTTGTAGATCCCTAACTAATACTTTGTAGTTACTTGTTTACATTGAATGATTTTGTATTGGGTTTGCATCAATTTGAGTATTAGAGGTGTTTTCAGGGTGATTGTGCTTAGTTGCGCTTTCCAAATCTTGTGTGCTTGCCTAACCTAGATTAGAGGAAAAACACACCTTTTTAGGTAGGCTTAACAACCTTGGTTTTCCTGGGCACTTTGCCCCTACTATCTAGGTTAGAGATGAGCATTCCACTTGACTCAAGTTTGCATCTAGGTTGCTTGTGATTAAGCCGCTCAAAATCTGGTTTGAGGGAGAGACCTAGACAACCTCTAGAGACTGATTGAGAGAATCGAAATACAAATTACAAGTGATGATAAATAATATGTACCTTGTGCTCGTTCCAAACGTCTCTTGAACGATGATTGGCTTGATCGTATAAAATAGTCGGATCAATCGGTCCTTGATCAACATAATATCGTTGATTGTATATATCAACATCCGGCCCAACCTACGATAGCATAACAACAACATAAATCAATTAGTATATAAATTAAATAAATCATTATAACAACAACAACAATTGGGTCAAATAAGTACGTATCGCTTGCTAATCATCATAGTAAATACCCTCTTCTTGTATAAAATCGGCCGTTTTTTCAGAATCCGGACAGAGATTCGACGGTTTTTAGTGAAAACCGAAGAAAAAGTTTTTTGAAGGCAGATCAGACTTAGCCGCAACCAACAAAACAACTAATTCTAAGGTTTTTGGGTGAGGAGGGGGGTAGGTAGAGTGAGGAGTTAGAGAGAGAGAGGGGGGAATGAAGCTTGGTGTGGAGAAAATGGGAGGGGGTAAGGGGTTTATATAGGGACGAAACCGCTTGCTGGAGGGGCGGTTTTGTCTTTTTACCCCACCTAAAACCGCGCCTCCAACGCGTGGTTTACGTTCCCCAACGCGCGAACCGCGCCTCGGGGGAACGGTTTGACTGAGCGACGCGGATCGCTGAGCTGGCGCGCGGTTTGGCCGTCAGATCGCTTCCCCATCGCGCGGTTGCATGAGCCGCCACGTGGCAACGCGGTTTGACAGACAGGAAGGTTCAAACCGCCTATGGAACGCGCGGTTTGACTGTGAACCGCGCCTTCGAGGCGCGTTTTGTGTGGAAGGGAGGTATTTTTGAAAATTGTTGAGTATGGGTGGTATTTTTGTAATTTTTTTATAGTGGTAGTTTTGGATTTTTTCCCCAAATTTCTTCCCCCGAGTCGCCAATTGATCTCCGATTGACTTGAAACATGTGCCTATGCTTCACTTTATGTGCTAGCAAAGCAGTCAAATCCTGATTTGAATTGTAAAATCCTACTGTTTTACGACTTTACTTACCTGTTTCGATTCTGATTTCACTATAAAATCTATGGAACTTAAAATCCTACACTATTCGCGATTTAAATCCTTAAAATCTTCAAAACCTTACGATTTTACAATTCCAATCTTTGGATCAATTTTACCCCCCCCCCCCCCCAGAATTTGCAAAATTACGCCTAATTTCCTTCTCCTCAGCCTACATCATCTAGTTTTCGCACACTAACCACCATCAACCATTATCAATTCACATCAACGTATTAATCATAATCGATTCACCACTTCCCAACATTATCCTTGATAAATCAGAATATTAACCTTGAAAAATTATCATTGTAATCGTTATGTGTTCTTGTGTTATTCATGATTTTCCTTATTAATATTATTCCGTCTTCATTTTTATATGGACCTTAAAATCTTAAGATTTTACGATTCGATTTTACAATTCCGATTTTACCCTCCTTTTCGATTTTACTTAAAATCCCGATTTTGACTTCTATGTGTGCTAGGACCTGAAATATGACAAAGGAACACAACCTAGCGTAAAATAGGCCAATGAAGCGATAATGCAAGCTTAAACGATCAAGAAACAAAGGGGGAAACATGTGCAAATATCTAGTCATCACCCACCTTTTCAATCATGGTGGCATTTCCTTGCTCCTCTTGGCAATCTGAAGATGGCTCCTCCTCGTCTCTCATGGCTCCACAATTTTGTGCAATCCTTCTCCTTGTCCTTCTCCAATGAGTCTTTGAGTGAGCCTCTACCTCCACCATCGTTGACACTTTTCGCTGCCCTTGCCTTGCCAAACACCTCTTGTTTGACTCTGGTTTCCCTCTTGTCATGTGAACCGATCTTGCTCCGCCTCCGATGCAAAATCTACTGGCATAGGGGATTGGAAAGCTTTCTTCCGCACCATGAAATCTATGTCGATGATGACCTGATAGTCATCCAACGACACCGCCTCAAAGTGTCGCACCCATGTCAATCCTCCAAGCTTGAGTGGAACCTGGCGCTCTACACCGTGAGTTCTTGTGGCTCTTGAGTTGGTATCCCTCAGCCACCCTATTTTCTTCTTCTCGTATGTGATGCGTGCCTAGCCTGTGCACTTCACCCTTGGTTGAGCTTCGCCTCTACGAACCATTGGCCATGTTGCTTGGGGTGAGTAGGCTCTTCGGTCCGCTTTATGGAGCTCAATCTCTTCATGCACCAAATCTTTGTGACATACGAATCCACTCTTGGATTCGCCTCCTCTTCCTCTTTCGAGCTCGAGCACTCTGCTAGTGCGGCCTTCATGGTGGACAACTTGTGCTTCTTCGGGAAATCTCTTACACGATGTGAATCATCACAAAGAAATCAAGTAAGGGGTTTCTCAGCCTTATAATTACCTCCTTGCTCCGGCCTACCACACCTTTGTGTGTCTCTATCATAGTCGTGCCCACCTTCATTGCCTCAGAACTTCGCACGTTCTTCTGGATTGTGGTACTCGACTAGAGACTCGGCAATCGCCATCGCCTCGGCAAGACTTTGCATGCCTCGCCATTGTAGCTCCAACTTCACCCATGGTTGGAGACCGTCAAGGAAGGTGAACATGGCCTCCTTGTTGGTGCAGTCGGGGATCTCGAGCAACAATTTGGAAAACTCCTTCTTAAACCCTCGAATCTATCCTTCGTGAGCAAGCCTCCTTAGTCATGATCGCGCTTCGAACGCAACATTCTCGAGGTATAATTTCCTATTGATCTCCCTCTTGAAGTCATTCCATGACTCCATCATGCACGTCCCTTTACTGATACCGCCTTGGGTCCTTCTCCACCACAACATAGCATCATCACTCAAATAATGAGGTGCAGTTTTTACCTTGATATTCTCATCTCAAATACCCGAAGCTTCGAAGTATTGCTACAAGCTCCATAGGAAATTCTCTAACTCCCTTGCCTTCCTCAACCCTTTAAAGCTCTTCGGTCTTAAAATCTCCATAGTTGAGGTAGGTTGCGTCGCAGCAGGTCTGTTAGCCATGACCCTCTTCACAAGCATCACCTCGCTTTTGAGCTCCGCAACCTCCTCCTTCAAGACGGTCATCTCAGCAAGAACCATCTCCTTCATTACCTCAATGGAGTTGTTCATGGAGGTGGAGATCATGTCTTTGATGAGGTCCATGAGCTATTCTCGAAGCCCTTCATTGCCAAACTCGACACACTAGTCCCCAAACCTTGAACATCTCCTTGGATTTGGGTGAAGTTAGCTCCTAAATCTTCCATCACGGTGAGTCGGTGACATCTTTGGCCACCTTCACCTCCACTCTAGAGACTCGCTTCTGTAAGACCGTCAAAGGATCACGAGTGCTCGACGTGCCTTTTGGCCTCGAGCTCTTGTTGGGATCTCTTCCATGTTTGGCTTCCTTCTCAGCATCAGTAATGCCTTCTGATCCTGAAATTTTTGGTGAGGCTCTAGCTCTTTCTTCTCTTCTTCCTTCTTGCGGAGTGAGGACACCGATTCTTCTCTTCAGAACCAAGCCCTGATACCACTTGTCACGTCCTTACTCTTGATCGTGGGGCCCTAGCTCTCAATTCCATTAGAGATGCTAGGCAACCTTCTCACTAGCTCTTAAACTCACTCAACTCAAGAGATGAAGACACAAGAAAATGGGAGAAACTCTCTAGTTGTATTGCTCAAAAAAATGATGGATGTGTTACAAGTGAGAGAGAGATGCTCCTTATATAGGCTAATCCTCATACAAGGCATCAATGCCCCTCATAATGGTCCCTCCCCACTACTACACCCTATTAAGTTTCCCCCATAATGTACACCATTATACCACCTCATAATGTGGCTATTTATGTGCACCTTTAAGCCCATCTTTAAGATGGGTAATCCTAGAAGCATCTTATGATACTAGGTCTTCCATAATGTCACACGTGCTTGACTTGGTCATGACCCGCCCCTTCACTCGCCATGTCGCCCGCCACGCGTGACACCTCCCCTTGGCCACTAAGCACTCAGAACTGGGAACCAATCTCCATTGACGAACCACAAAGGGTAACCCTGAATCCGTGGTGTTCCATTGTCAATGGTTTGTCAGATCCAATTCCACGCATTGCTCACCCCACTCCACTCCCAAGTTCTAATGAAGCTAGCAGAATCCAACTCCACCAATAATGCCGATGAACCGCACCTCCATCATCTGGTAGGTAGGCATGAGGATAGAGGGAGAGTACCCCGTCTGAAGCGTGGCTCATCGTAGTTGTGAAGGGTCTTTTCAAGAGGAATGTCTACAATGCTCATCTACATCCTTGCTTTTTGTAATAGTGCGAACTGTTGTTGTGGTAACAGTTTCAGTTTTTTTCCCACAAAGTGAATTGTATGCAATCCCACCCCATTCTATGCCCCACAAAATTCTGCACCACCAAGATCCTCCCCTCCTGTCGATAACCGCAAATCCTTCTTCTGCTCTATGTGCATCGAGATGGAGGGAGGGTTTCCTGTCTGTGAACCCTATTCCGTGAATCCGCACCAAACCACTATTGGGGTAAGACTTTGTTAATAGACTTTGCCTCCACTCCTCCATGGCAATAGGCCATCACCAGCAGCAAATATATGAGTGCTTTTGTCAACATCAACCCAGCTGTAACCAGGCACTTTCTGAACTCATCTTTCTTTCATCATCATTCATATCTTACGCATGCTTTTTCATTGACTGGCATTAGCATGAAAATCTGCAAGGAGTATGTAGTATCCCGAATTGTTTGGATCTAACTCAATCAGCTAACTTGAAGCTACTTTAGCAAGTTCAACATTTCCATGGATGCGGGAGGCACCGGGCAATGTGCCCCAAACACCGGCATCAGGTTGGAAAGGCATGCTCTTTATGATACCATATCTTCATTCAACTCACTAGCACGACCAAACATATCTATTAGGCAAGCATAATGTTCCATCTTAGGAGAGATCTTAAATTCTTCAGTCATATAACAGAAGTAGAATTCCATCGTCTACTTGGCCAGCATGCTGACAAGCAGATTGATGCGGGTCCAATTGTACACATTTTACCCCTCATATCTTGATAGTTTAACTTTTCATTTCATCTTCCCTCGACATATTTCACGCTAGGTTGTGCTTGTTTTGACACATTTCATGTCCTAGCACGTGTGGGAAGGTCGAGGACGAATTTTGGGTCGATTGGAGGTCAAAAAGTGCCAAAAAGACCGTGACAATTGCCCCGTAACCATGAACAGCGAGGCATCCAGCGAGGTTTCAGACGTTAGTGACAACCAGGAAGTTCACGGTCTCTAACACCATGAACTTGGAGTACAAACCGTGAACCCAGGAGAGTGAAGCGATGCATTTTGGAGAAGACACTGAGTTCACGACCGTGAACTAGCCAACGCGGCCGTGAACTGGTCACTTTCGGGCAAATATGAAGACAACAGCGGGGAGAGATAAAGGAGAGCTAGTTTTGGAGAAGGAACACTTTCTTTCTCTATGGTTTCAACTCAAAACACCAAAGGGGAGTTCTAGTGAGAGAGGGAGTGATCTTGGGGCTTAATTGAAGGTATTGATCAAGCTTGGAAGCTAGGAATCAAGCCTAGAAGAAGAAGATGAAGATCTAGAGGTTTCTTTGTAATCTCTCCCTCTCTCTCTCTCTCTAGAAACTCACCCTCTACTCTTGGGATTAAGAACCCTAGGTCTAGATTTTGGTTTGTTGTTGATGTATGTGACAACTTACTAGTTTGATTGATGATTTTGTCTAATTGATGGATGTTTTAATGGATGACATGAGTTTTGATTTCATTTTCATGTCTTGAGCTTTTGACCTAGGAGGGAGATAATCCCCTTAGAGCCCCTTTTTGGCGTCTTCGGATCACTCATATTGTATATTGTCCTGGTAGTCCTCGAGGGAGTTGATTCCATTGGTCTCCTTGCAATATATGAAACCCTAGGTTGAATAGAGCACCTACCCATCCATCAATTCGCCGTTCAAGGTCATTCCCGAGGGAGTCCATCTCTAAACGGTAGTGTATTTGAGTCGATCGAGCTAGGAGGATACTCAGCATCGATCCAAAGGTCGGAAATAGAGGGATTTAACCCAAGAGAGATCCCAACCTTGTAAATAGCCAGGTTAGTGGTTAGTCTAGGTTAGTTAGCTTAGGTTTTCTAATCACTATCCTAGGTTGGCTAGATAACGAACCCTAAACCTGAAGTAGGGTAAGCCTAGATCCCCGTGGTACGATAAATTCTTATTGCTGGCTTGCCCTATGCTACACCCGATCGACGATTATACTTGGCCGTCAATTGGGATGTTGTAGTGAGAACGAGTCACAGATATTACAACAAGAAATGTGACATCGTCAAGATGAATGCCAATTTCCAACATCCCATGGAACAAAGAAGAGTCTCATCCAGACAAGCGTGTTTAGCATAAGCAACAATGATGTGATGGAAACCGATTTCCTTATTATTAGTAATATTTTATTAGAATTAGGTTTATTATTAGGGGTTTCCTATCTCTTCCTATATAAGTGTACTTTGCGGTTTCATAATAATGAATAAGAAGAATATTAAGAAAAAGCCTTCCAAACCCTAATCTCCTTATCCTCTCAATTCTTGTTATCAATCCCTTTAAAGGCCTAGACTGATTCTTCTCTTCTTCTTTCCCAAATCCCAATCTCAATCCCTAATTCTGTTCGTACAAACCCTAATTCCCAAATATCAAACCTGATAGGAACTTTGTTCCTATCATTTGGTATCATAGCCTATTTTCGAGAGCGAGTTCTTCACAACTCTTAACCAGGGTTAGCTTCCTATCAAATTGAGCCCGATGAGTAGATGTTCAAATCTCTTAAATAGTACCTTAATAAAAAAATAAAACCTATATCACCCTTGTAAAAAAAAGAGCTTGATGAGTACATCAAAACTCACCGTTAAGGAACTGTTGGACTAGCTGGAGGCGACTCTCGAAGCCATCTAGGGCAAGAGGAAGACGACGGTGGTTGGCAGCTCGACGGTTGCCCTTGCAGAAGTTCGGACGGGAATGGGACCCAAGACAGGGCCGAATGAAGTCGTTTCCGCGGCGATGGCAGAGGCGGAGGAGGAGATTCCAGCTGACGCGGGTGCTGGCACGGAGGCGAAGGTGACGGTTCTTGAAGGAATCACCATGAAGGAGAAGCTGAGAAGGCCAGAAGTTGGCTCAAATCCTCCTAGCGACCGGCGGAACTCTTAGATGCTTGAAAGGAAGACAGATCCGGTAAGTCGCATGGCCATCCTGGGCATGCCAAGGACTGCGGTTCCAATGGCAGGGTTGGTCACCAAGAAGACGAAGCAGGAGTTGGAGTTGGAGTCGGAGGTGAGTGGCGGGTCAATGGGCTTACCTTTCCTCAACCTGGTGAAATGGCCGTTGCCGGGGGATGAGAAGCGGACCGAAGGCGGCGATGGTGACCCTCATCCATGTGAGCAGCCAAGTCTCTCCTTCCCTAAAGCGCATTTGCAACAATCTGTAGTGGGCCAAAGAGTTGCGTTATAAAAGGGTCATTCGGTGACGGACTAGCTCGTATGGGGACAGGATTGGCAATACAAACTATATGGCCCCTTCTCTCCCATCCGATAGAGTTTGGGCCCTATTATTTAATTGGGACTTTTGGAAGAAAAATGGGCTACGATTGTTAGATACTGAGAGTGAGTTTATTAACTTGGAGGAAGAGAGCTGTTTCGTAGGATCCGACAAAGCAAGGTGTCTCAATGAAGAGGCGGAGAGAATCGAAAGAAAAAGAAACACAAGAAATTGAGCAGTCGACATGCGAATTGCACGAGAAAGAGGCAATAGTGGATCGAGTTATCAACCTTGAGGGCAAGGTTAGTTTCAAGGAGGAGGGAATAATGGAAACCGATTTCTTTTTTTATTATTATTATTAGTAGTGATAGTGGTAGTAGTCGTCGTCTTTTAGTAGAATTAAATTTATTATTAGGGTTTCCTATTTCTACCTATATAAGTGTGCTTTGTAGTTTCATAATAATGAATAATAAGAATATTAAAAAAGGCTTTCCAAACCCTAATCTTCCTATCTCATTTTTATTTTCCAGTTGTCGAACGTGCACCGAGCGAGTTTCAAGTTACCACATTTGGCATAATACATGTCGATCAATGCACTTTCACATTTGACTGCCATTTGCGCCTTCAGAGATGCAGCTGAACCTTGTTACAATCCTACTCCCGTTCCTTCCTTCACTCAGCCTAGAAACATTCCACCACAATCATGCCCACCGCCATTGTTTCCTCTGAAAAGGATTTTCTGTGATGGTTCTTTTGATCATGTGACACAGGAGGCGGCTTTTGGATTAGTTATTACTAACTCCAATAGACAGATTTGTGATGGAAAGGCTGGAAGGATCTCTTGTTCTTCCCCAATTGAAGCAGAGGCACATGCAATTCTTGAAGCTTGCCATTGTGCACTTGAAGACCCGTCCCCCTCAGTTATCATGTCCGATTGCAAAGTTCTGGTGGACGCTCTCAATGGCCAGCCTGCTGATTGGCCTTGGCGTTGTTACGCATCCCTTTCCTCCATCTCCAGAATCTTGCAACATTCGACAAGGATTCGTGTTTCTTTCACGAGTCGTCTCCACAACAAATGTGCTGATTGGGTGGCTAGAAACTGTAGACTTAATGGCCTTCATCTTGAATGGCTTCATATTCTCAATGTTGTATATGCTTTTCTCAATGTTGTATCTGCTTTGCTGTAACTTTGCTCTTTGGGGAATGAATGAATGAAATCACTTTAAAAAAAAAAAACAAAGGTCTTTGAGCAAACAAATCATAATCAACTGTACTCGTGAGTAAAACGGTGTGTATATCCTCGTATTGGAGTTAGGACAAGTCTGTGCAAGTGGATAAAGCAGCAGAGATGCTTATTCGGTTATACGTTAGTCCTTATTCCTTTCCCATTTGCCGGAACAGTTATATGGCCTCTGCTGGTTTGCTGTTCTGGGTACAGCTAGTAATTATGGAGTTCCAACAAACAGCATCCTTCACATGCATTCTTCTGAAATTTTGGTGAGCAAGATCCAGCCTTCCACATTTTGCATACATGTCCATAACAGCACTTTCTAAATGAACATTACCTTCTAATACTGGCCCATTCTTCAGGATTTTGCCATGCAATTCCACGCCCAGTTTCAGAGCCGCTAGGCTGGCACATGCAGGTAAAGTCGTAAAGATGATTGCCATGGTGAGGGAGTTTGGACTCATTTTCTCCTGAAGAAACCACCTAAACACTTCTAAAGCACTATTGGCCTTGCCATTTAGCACGTACTCTGAGATCATAGCCATGGACATTACCAGATCAATGCTGCTGCTTTGGCTATAAATCTGTACGCCATTTCCACATTCCTACACTTACAGTAGATGTCAATAAGTGCACTTTTCAAGAAGACGTCCAAACTTATACCATGCCTAAGTATATAGCCATGAATTTCCTTTCCAAGTGTGAAACTCATGGAGTCTGCAACTGATGGAAGACAAGTTGCAAATGTCCGTCCGTCTGGTTTAACGCCTGCAGATATCATCTCCTTAAGCAAATTTGAACCTTCTTCCATAAACCCATGTTGCACCAGTCAAGCCATCATGCAGTTCCACTTAACCAAATCAGTTTGAAACATATTATCAAACTGTTTGCGTGCATCAGCCAACCATCTGCATTTAGAATGCACGGAGACTAGTGTATTTGCAACATGAGGATCGAACTGTAACCCATAAGTAACAGCAAGTCCATGAATCAAAGAGCCAAATCGAATCATTGCATCTGCTGAGCAGACAGAAAGAGCGCAAGCAAACATAACTGCAGTGGGTATTATACCCGAATTTTGTATCTCACTGAATGCTTTCAGTGGTCTACCTGACTGCCCATATTTTGCGAAACTGCTAAGCATCACGTTCCACAGACCACAATCTTTTTGAGACATTCTATCGACCAGTAGACAAGCATCCTGCAGATGCGCATTCTCAGCACATAACTTCACTAACGAGCTACCCATGTGCATATCCAGTCAAAACGCACGACTAAAACATCATCTTGAATTAATTTGGCCAGTGCAACATTGTTCAACCCACCACAGGCTCACACTACAGAAGGGAATGTGTATTTATCAGGAGAAACACCAGAAGTCCACATTTTGAAGTAGAATAGTAAGACCAAATCAAAGCGACCCAGGTTATCAAATCCTCTGATCATCCAATTCCAAATCATGGTATAATGTGAAGGGACGTGATAAAACATTTTGACAGCATCCCTGAAGCTGTCACAGAGAATATACATCCTCAAAATCTTTGGCCCCAGCACCCCATTGTCAAGTAATCCATGGAGTATGCACTGTGCATGAACTTGCTTCCCTTGCCCGAAATTAGAAGTTCCAGAGCAGAGTTGCTGCATGTTGTATTCAAGTCTGCTTACTACAGCCTCATCAACCCACTGGGATGATATGGCAAGAGAATGTGTTAGGCAAGTGCTTGAGTTACTAGCTGTGAACAACCCACTGATGCTAGGGGAGAAATGTTGGTGGAGCTGTAATTTACGATGATCCATCTTAAGAAGAACATAAGCATTGTAGCTAATGGTGAGTTGTCTCATGTTCACCATCTCACTTACAGTTGGTTTCTAAGCTCCAACCAGTTCAGTCCCTCTTGGTATCACTGTCAAAACAGGGAAGAATTGAGGGCTGAACAGGAACTGGAAACAATAATAATTTGTTGGCTCACAATTACGTAAATGCTGAGAATTGAAACTGACTCAGAAAACAGAAATGTCTTAGGTTTGCAGATGTTTTTCCAAAGAAAATTATACTTACTACTTCAATTTAAAATTTTATTTTCCAAGGAAATTGACAGTAAAACTAGATAAATTTTCAGATGTTATATATATAACCAACCAATAGCTGTGCTCTATGAGGCTTACATCAAGTACAATCTTATATAATAACTAACATTAAATTATAAAGCTCAACACAATCAAATATAACTACATCTAAGCTACTAGGAACTAGATAGACTCGAGATAATTCCACATACGACTCCAAATTTCATAAGGTTTATCAGCATAACATAAATCTGAGCTGAGGGTGATATCCTAATTGGTTGGTTGTTCTTAAAGTCTGAGGCACAAAGGTCACAGAGGAAGGATGCAACAAGCTTTTGAAAATGGATAAGTGACGTTTAAATAAATGCCCACATGAAAGAGAAGTTCAGACAATCAATTTCAAACATCAATTGGAAGCAAGTATGTAGAAGAGAGTGACAAAAAGCCAGTGTACAGCTGAGAACTGACGATGTTACTAAAGCCAATTTTCGTGTTTGGCCAACACACCATGGTATAACTCAGCTGAATTCTATTTCTTTACAAAATTTGTTCATGTTTTTTGGTTCGACTGAAAAGAAAACAGCACAGCTAAAGTAGGCAAATCATAGCACTACTTTTCTACTTGACATATGAGGAAAAGGCTGAAGCTTTATGGGCCGAACCTCAGAAACCTTTATAGTATGAATGGTGCTATTCTCAAATTGTCATCGTCGTACAACCAGTCGATCATAATTACGCAAACTCTTGAGACATCATGGAACAAGAGCTCTAATATCACTTCAAGCCAAGAAGTTGGCTATCTGATAATTTCAAACCAATTTCCCTGACAACTGAATAAACAAAACATCTTTTTCAACAATCTTGCAATGCTAGAGAGCAGTCTTCATCCCCGCTAAGATCTTGCTTATGAAGTAGATACTTTGTGGATGAACCTCATCACTCTCATTGTCTAAGCTGACAAAAGTATCCTTGTTTGGAATATGCTTGTGGCAAAATCATTTCACTAGACCCTACAATGCCAGTATCCACGGTATGGTATTACCATTTCAAAGTTCCTAGCACTTAAATGTTAAAGTTAGACAGGGATTGATTATCAGCCAGAAACCGCAGCAACAGAAGCAGCAACAACAGGAGACCTGTTTAACACGAACAAACCTTCACTCCCACGACCACCATTAATAGAATTTGTTGGAGTTGGACCCTGAATACATTTCACAACGAGGCGGTGTTTATGGGTTAGGACTAACTAAAAAGGCTCGATAGCTAAAGCCTTTTAAGTTTTATCTTTGTATTTGCAACAAACAGGTGTGCTAGCTAGTAGCCTTTCAAGTTTATGGGTTTGGACAAACTGAACAGGTTAAGCTAACCTGCTTAAATAGCTTCCTATGACGGAATTCATACTTTTTAGGATCTTTCAGAGTAAGGGATCTCCTCTGAGGACCCACAATTTGAACAATTCAGTTCAGTTCAGATCAATCATACCACTAATTCGAGTTGCTAGGAAAACCTACCAAGATACATGGTAACTCACAAGTCACAAGGAAGTACTGCTAATAAGGTTGATAAAGATTTCGAACATGAGAACTTTCAAACATCAAAACTCTGATATCATGCAAGGGAATCTTGTCATCTCAATAGTTCAAAAAGTGGGCAAAGGGTCTGGAACTGGATTTTAAACAATGAATAAACAAGTTCTGAACCAGAATTGAAAATCAACCCACAAGTTCTAACAGATAATGAAGTTGACACAAATTATAGCTTACCATCGCAGGAAGTAGGAAAGATACTGTTATCTTGTTCCACAATCTCATACAGTGTCTTCCATGAACACTTGAAGTTTATGATCAAGCATTTACCTGTTCTCTCCACGTACACTGACTGTTCACAACCACACGGCAGAAGTACAATCTGGGCACAATTCCAGTTACCGATAATGGAATTATCTGAAAACGGTAGCTCAATCACCTAACTAACATGAACTGTATATCTTAACTGCATTGGAAGCAGTAGCAGCCGACTCTCTTCTCTGCATCTCATTAACATTTAACAGGGAAATTCACCCACCACCCTACTCGTTACCCCTAACCTCCTCATCGACGGAGCAGAGCCAAGAACAAGGCCAGCGAACGTCAATTGGAAGAGGAATTGTGGGCGGGAGAGGAGGCGACGGATTTCGGCGGTGGTGGAGAAACTAATTGAGCGAGGGTGAGCTCAAGAAGTCCGGGGCGGTAAGGGTTTGAGAGGGAAGAATCGGGAGAAAATGCAGAAAAAGTAAGAAAACAGAGTAAGGTCAAAATGGAGAATCCCGTTTATGATTTATCAATCAATTCAAAGAATATTTTGTTTGTACTGTACATGATGAAAGAAAGTCAAGAAACAAACCAAAGACCATGCTACCCTCGTCTTGTCTTGTTACTCTTCGGTCACTTTCTCTACTCTTTCTTCCGCAGATAAAGAATCGTGATGAGTATCGCCGTGCCGATCATCCCATCACCACAAGACGCTTCTTCTTCTGGGTTTTTACCGCAGAGCCTCCCTTCAATTCATCATCTGACTTCTGAGTTTTTGCGGCAGGCTCCTTCAATTCCTCTCCCGGATTCTTCTGGATTTTCGCGGCAGCCCCTTTCAATTCCTCTTCCTGTTTCTGAGTTTTCTCCGGCTTCTGGGTTTCCACCGGAAATCGCTTCAATTCCTCGCCCGGTTTCTGGGTTTCCACCGCAGAACCCTTCAATTCTTCCTTTGACGTCTTCTGGGTTTTCAACGGAGAGCTCTCTTCTGGGTCTCCGCCTTCTTGAACTTCTCAGATTGTTGTTTCAATATTGGCGAATCTTCCTTCTTTTTCTCTATCCAAGCACTATAATCCTTCCACAGCTGATATAGGACAGAGAAGAATCCGACGAAGGCAATTGTGGTGTTTACCCTCGCTGAATCTTTATCTTCTTTCCTCCACTGCTTCATCTGAGTGAGGATTTTATCACTAATGGCTTCCCCAAATGATTTCGGATCCAGAACTACAAGTGGTGACGGACGAGGATCGGAGGCGGGAAGAGTTCGCCGGCACTCAGTAGAATTTTCAGGACGAGGAGGAGCAGGATCGGAGGCGGGAAGAGTTCGCCGGCACTCAGTAGAATTTTCAGGACGAGGAGGAGCAGGATCGGAGGCGGGAAGAGTTCGCCGGCACTCGGTAGAATTTTCAGGACGAGGAGGAGCAGGATCGTAAGGGGGAAGAATTCGGCGCTTAGCAGAATGGCCACGATGAGGAAGAGGATCAAAGGTGGGGAAAAGAAGTGTAGGAGGGGAAGAAGTGGAGGGCTTTCTGGCGAGGTTCAGGAGCAACTGAACCTGCCTCGCCATTTTCTTGAGGAAGGTTTCTTGCAGGCAGGAGGAGGTAATTTGATTTCTGAAAATTGAAAAGGAGAATACGTTGAAGAGCGGGAATGCAATTCACATATACAGCAGTACCATCACGGTGACCGGGCGATTTGGCTGTGGCCTGTGGCGACGTTGCTGTTGCAGGCTCCCCACCAAATGGCGCCTTGTGATTGGCTCGAGTAATGTAAATTATTATTAGAATCACTATTTTTTTTTTTATCGAAATACTAATTTTCAGTTCATTTACCCCTTTTCAATTCACATAGTTTTAACTCGGTTAGTTGGTGGGAAAATATTAAATACACATATACATTTTATCGGTTTAAATTTTTTGTATTCGTATTATTGTCAAATTGTTTCATTTTTTTATGGTTCCCTTATTAAACACATATAAAAGCCGTATAATATGTTTAGTATCCGTATTTAATGAATTTAATTGCTAAGTTAATTATTTATTTTATATATTAATTTATTATAAAAAATATTAATTTTATATTTTAAAACTATTGACGTACTATTAAATGTACCATTAGTTTAGAGACGAAATAAAACACTCGAATGTATTTTGTACGTAACATATTATACTAACTACTCTTCGGACTACTTTATGTTAATATTACCAAATTTAAGACAAAATATTAGAACACCTTTTTAAAACGCTGGACTCAATATATAAATCCAAACTAAAATTGAAATAACAAAGTTTAATAGTACATTCGAACGATTTGTTATGCATTTTATAAATAGTAAAATTACCTAAATTGCTACAAAGGAAACGTTGATTAAATACATTGCATTTTCTCTGTCACGTCATATTATGTCCTGTTTCAAACTCCCTTTCTTCATTTGTCGTCTTCTAGATAAACATGTGGCCCGATTTTGGTGGGGAGTTGAAGAGGGTCGCCCTCGGGTTCAATGGATTTCCTGGTGGAACTTATGCACAAGCAAACATGAATGGGGGGGGGGGGGGGATGGGATTTCGGCGGTTCGAGCATTTTAATCAAGCCCTCCTGACTATGATTGGATGGAGGATTCTTAACGAACCAGAGTCCCTCCTATCCCTGATTTATAAAGGGAAATACTTTCTGACAGGCACTTTCCAAACAGCGACCGCGAGATCTGGCTCATCTCAGGGATGATAGAGTATTCTCCATGACCGTCTCCTTCTTCAACGAGGAATGTGATGACATATTGGAAATGACCTTCAGGCGTCTATCCAGCATTCCAACTGGGCCCCGTGTTCACATCCTTACCCTCGGCATTGTAATCCTCTTTTCATCCCGGAAAGGAGTGATCCAAAGGTGGCCGAGCTTATTGATCCTTGGGGGGAAGGCTGGAGCTTCAGTCTCTTTTGCAGATGTTTCCACTGGACGTAGTTCGTGGTATCACAACAATTCCCTTACCTCGTGGAGGAGTAGAGGATAAGTTGATTTGGCATGACACATGGATGGGGGTGTTCACTGTTAAATCTGCTTATCACCTTGCGATTTTGGCGGATAGACATGTAAATGAGTGGCGATCCACGGTCAGCTGGATGGTTAGAACGAGTTGGATGCGGATATGGGCGTTAAAGATTCCGGCTAAGTAAAAACTGTTCTTGTGGCAAATTTGCACATGTATCTTGCCTACTACTAAAGCTCGGATTGAGAAACAGATCCAGATTTTACCTCGATGCTCGGTGTGTTGGGCGGAATCTGAAACAATAGAACACCTCTTCATGGAGTGTCCAATCGCTACAGCCCTCTGGACTCACTCAGGATTAGAGCATCTAGGGCAGGGTTTGCCACGTCAGACTTTTCCATTTTTCCTTAAGAAATGTTTGCTTCGGATGACCCAGTTGGATCAGATTATGGCTCTGGTGGTGCTTCTATGGCGTATTTGGAAATCTAGGAACTGGGCTGCCTTCGAAGGTAAGCAGTTCTTGATTCCTCAACTGATGCGTCAGTACCATCAGCAACTCCATAAATGGGTGTCCATACCGGATGATAGGTTGGTTCAGGATCAGGTGCCTTTGCAACGTAATCTGGGGGAGGTAGGCCCTTCTATCGTCTGCATATGGGATGGTGCGGTATGTGTTGGTTCGCATTCAGCAGGTGGGCTGATTTTGAAGGATGATGGAGGGTCTGTGGTCTTAGCAAGAGACATGGTTTTCAAGAATATTGTTGAGCCTCTTTTGGTAGAGACTATTGTCCTCCGTGAAGCGACTCAGTGGTGTCAGGATCTCGGTATTGCTCAAGTTCTGTTTGAGCGAGATGCGAAGGTGCTGATTGATAAAATTAATGCCGCATATGCACAAGATAGCCGTGTTGGTTGAATTATTCACGAGATTCTGCATATGATGGCTCTGAATAGTTGTTTTCAGGTTTGATTTTTTGGTCGGATTAGCAATAGGGTAGCCCATTCAGTGATTAGAAAGTCCCTTTCTTTGCCTCCAGCTTCTTGTCGATTGTATGATTTTTGTTCCTGGGTTGGTTCCAAGGTGTAATCCTTGATATTTTCTATCAATCAATATGATTATCTTTTGTTAAAAAAAAACTAAAATTACCTAAATTCGTTTGTGTTTTAAATTTTATTGTAACATCCCGTTTCGGCTGAAATCGTATTACTGTCGCTAGAAAATTTCACGAATTAAAATCGACCATTTTGACAGTATTTCGACAAAAATCGGATTATCGATCGATCGGATAAGTATACGTATTAATTATAATATATATATAACCACATACCTTGAGTATGAAAACGCTATCTAGACCTCGAATTAGCAGGATTTTTGGGCATGATACTATACCCTAACCCTTAATGAGTGAACCCTAGGTCCTAATTATTTAAATCATAAACTATAAACCCTAAGTGGTGCATTAATTTTTTTGCCTATATTTGGAAGAATCATAATCGTCGATTATTGTTTCTAATTAAATTGATCTTAGGATATAAGATTTAGAGAATTAAGACCTAGATTTTGATCTTTAAGGGTTAGAGTATAGTATCATGTCCGAAAGATCAGTCAATTTAAGTCTGGATAGCGTTTTCTTACTCAAGGTATGCAGTACCCCGGATTTCACTCTGGGTACCGTAGAACTCCCCATATATATATTATAATTAATATAAAAAAATCAATTAGCGGTCAGGGCCACATATATATATAATTCCCCTCCCTACCATTCTTTCCCATCCATCCCATTTCTATTCTTTCTTTGCCTTTTTGGGATCGACAGAAGCAGAACCAGAACGCGCACAGGGTTTGATGTGTTTTTATCGAGAATTTGATACAGAGCCTAGAACTAACATTGACGGGGATACTGCAGGGGATATTAGTAAGGTCTCGGATTTTGATTCTGGGTTCGTTCGTGAAGTTGACGTTTTAGTACGGGAAGCTAAAACCGGTGTTTGAACGACCAGAACTAGTGAGGGATTAGCACGACATACCGGGTTTGTCGTATCACGATAATTATATTGATGCTTAGAATTGACCTAGGTGAACTAGAATGGCATGATTAGGGGTTTATGAACTTTTGTGTTGTATGATGAACCCTGGACTGTTGTATGGTATTATTGACTTGCCTTAATCGATATGGACCTTGTTTATGTTGATGATTGCATACATGTTGCCAGATGTGGGTTTAATTGTGGATATGTCTTATGATAGTTTGAGAAGGTGATTGGGTATGATTTTTCATGATTATTGTATTTGGATGCACAAGTGGGAAACTATATATCTCATGGTGATATTATGATGTTTAAGGAGGATGACTTGCACGAGGGTTTATCCCGAGGAAGTGCAATTATACGACTCCTGGTTATGTTGAGCCAATTGTGGCCAGGTCAAGAACATGTCCAAGTAATGAATTATGATTAAGCAAGATGAGATATGGATCATGTAAAAGGATACCAAATAAGAGTACTTTGGTCTCATGGTCAATTACATAGTAATTAAGGCTCCCCATGCTATTACTCCGTTATGATATGTTATGTCACACCCCTGATGTGGTGTTGACCGTTGATTCATCATGAGATATGACCACACCAGAGTGGTGTTGAGTCCGATATGACCACACCCAGAGTGGTGTCAGGTCCGATATGACTACACCGACAGTGGTGGGTCCGATATGACCACATCCACGAGATGTTTGGTCCGTATTCCCGGGAGAGTAATTAGCATGGGAGTAGCCAGGCGCCTATGATTAAAACATGATAAGATGCATATGCATAAGCCAAGGTGGTTGAGTCTTTTGCCCATTGGGATATGAGGATGGCTAAGGTCCGATCCTAGTGTTTTGGCTTGATTGTTAGATGTATGATAGGGGTATGCTCTGTTATGAACTCACGATGCTATGATTATCTCACTCAACTATGAGCTGACCCTCTTTTATTCTTCTTCTCTGCTTATGCTATGTGTAAGCAGATCATCAGCAGCAGCAGTAGATAAGTGTTAGGTGGGAGAGGAGCTAGAGTTGAAGGCAAGATGAGGTATGGTCTTCAACTATTCTGTGCTTGGACGACTACTTGGGATTTTGGCCAGTGATCCACACCTTTTTGTAAAAATGTTTTAAGAACATTTTTCATGTGCATACTAGCTTTTGATGTAGTGTGAGATATCCACAAGTGTGGAAAGTTGATGATATGTGTATATTTTTGTAATTGTGTAAGTTGTGACGATTATGGCTTGTATCAGTATGGTATGCAGTTGTGTAGTATGAAACTGTGAATATGGCTATGAAAGCCCATGTATATGGTTGTGAGTATATATGTTTGTCATTGAATGCATGGATTAAGATGAATTATTTTGCAGGATTAGATGCAAGAACTGTTAGCCCATTACCGTAGTAATTCATGTCTAAATTTTATTTGGGTAAATTTCGGTAATTAATGTAACACCCGGGATTATTTCCGCTGCAAATGCATGAACAATATGATTAGGTAATACGTACAGGGTAGGGTGTTACATTTATTTATAGAAGGAAAATAAGTACACTTATCTCCTTTCCACCATAAACCCAAGTTTTCCTCAACAGGCACCTCATGAGTACCACACACCCATGATCTTGCTCGTTCACAACATCTTCTAGTTTTTCTAGCTATCAATCATCAAATCTTCGTTTCCTACTTTCCTTCCTTCAAAAAGCCTATCATTCCATAAATTACGAAATTCTTACATTGAAAAATCATGTACTTGTTCAAACAATCTTGGCTACATCAATAATCTCATCGAAATATATCTCTTCCAATGTATTTTTAAGCTCTTAATCTTATTGAGTTCATGGTGACTGTAAAAGAGCCTCTTAATCTGATTGAGTTCATGGTGACTGTAAAAGAGCAGGGATTCTATAAAGATTTAGTCGATCGTTGGTGATTAGCATATCCTCCGCTTGCTTATCTTAACCCTCCAAAGAGCTTGTGATGCAATCAATTAGTTTATGTCTTTACTCTCAACCACCATATGTATGCTGATTCGGGTTCAATTACACATGTTTTCACCCTATATTCTTGTGACGTTTGAGGCATTTACATCGCCTGGGGTTTGATTTTACGCTAGGTTTGTGCATGTTTTAGCACGTTTCAGGTTCTAGCAGGTGAAATTGACCTAAGGAGCGAAAGTCGAACGAAAGAGGGCGAAAGCATATCGAAATGGACAAAAGGCAAAGATTGCGACCTGGGGGAGATTATGACGGGCGAGATATCGTGAAGATTCAGCCTTGACCGTGAAGTTCGATGATTTTCGGGAGCATTTGCATGCCTCGTGGACAAGTCAGTTGTCATAGTCAGTCAACCATGACAATTCCACCCGGGCCATGAAGATGCTAAATGGAATGGTGAGTTTTTGCCCTAGATCACGAGCAGGTGACTCGCACGAAACTACACCACAAATTAATCCCGACTAGAGCCCAAGTTTTTAAACTCTAGCGGGGTGCAGTATAGAGCAAGTATTTAAATCGTCAACCCGGGCCGGTCCATGTACCCCTACTTCAATCGCTTAAGTTGTTATCTAGCAAAACGGTTTGGGTTTAGGTTTATTGGAACTACAAACTAACCAAGCAAATAAAAGTAAATAAAGGAAATGTCTAACTAAGGGAGCTTCACCCAGGATTTGCTTCCCCCTAACTAGATACCAAGACTCGTTGGATTGGAACAATTGCTATGGGCAGGGTAATTATGAACCGCAGAGGGATGCATATATGGTCGGAGACCACAATCTCAATTTCTAAACCGACGTGAACAATATTGGTCGTGTCACTCGACCCTCTCGGTTTAGGCAATCCGTAGTTGACTTACTCCCTCACTCAACTCAAAGGTTGGGTGGCTTAATCACGATTGACCGATTTGCTTAATTCAACAATGAGGGTTGCCCTAAATTATCCTATAGGTGGCTTAGAAAGCGGAAGGAAAACCAACTCGATTGAGTTTCCCTTGGAAGGGGGGTTTTATTCTCTAAGCTAGGTTAAGGTGGCTAATTAGATTGCTAGCATCAACATGCACAAACCTAAGGGTGCTAAGCACAATCATTCAATCTAAACAAGTATTACAAAGTATTAGTTAGGGATCTACAACACCCAATAGAAAAGAGTGAGTTTCTAGAGAGAGAGAGAGGGATTACAAATTTGAGCTCAAGATCTTCTTCTTCTAGGCTTGAATCTTCCACCGAAGCCTCCAATGATGCTCCAAGATCACTCTAGCACTCTCTATCTCTCACTAGAACTCCCTTTTGGTGTTTAGGTTGAAACCCTAGAGAAAGAAAGTGTTTCTTCTCCAAAAAGCAGCTCCCCTTTCTCTCTCCACGCTGATGTCTTCACATTTTCCCGAAAGTGACCAGTTCAAGGACGCGTAGGCCAGTTCACGACCGTGACTACCAAAAACGCATCTGTGCACTCAGTGTCGTCCAAAATGCGCCGCTTCACTCTTCTAGGTTCACAGTCAATGGCCCCAGTTCACGGTCTTAGAGACCGTGAACTTCCTTATCATCAATAACTTTTGGAACCTCGCTGGACTACTCTATGTTCACGGTTTGTTGTCCATGTTCACGGTCTAAGGAGACCGTGAACTGCCTTGTCCAGCCGTGAACTGCGGCTATTTCCTGGACGCCTTCACTTCACTACTACGAGGCAATTGTCACTTCGTACTTTTCTTCGGTTTTTCGCTTTTTGACCTCCAATTATCCCAAAATCTGACATCGACTCTTCCACACATGCTGGAACCTGAAATGTATCAAAACAAACACAACCTAGCGTGAAATATTTCGAGGAATGATGAAATACTAAGCTAAACGAATAAGAAATGATGGTTAAAATGTGTACATTTGGGCCTGAATCAAACCCCCACACTTTGATGTTTGCTTGTCCCCAAGCAAACCAAGTACAAAACAAGGTAAGCTTACAACTTCTTTTTCTACACTATTTTTGGGGAAAGTCATAGGGCTCAAGACAAATGAATTACAATGGTTATTTGACACCGACCTATGGACAAAAACAATGTAATCTTGGCAACCACCACAAACGACATTCAGCTGTATTAGGATTGTGCAAAAGAAGAGTTCTCACATTATTCATCAACCAACACACAACATGCCCCGACGACTCACCCATCACAGTTACTCATGCATGAAGATCACATCATAGGAACGAATTATCGAGCAACCTAGGTCCTCACCGGGGTAAAGGAAATGAATAAAACATGATGAAGAATCGCTCACTCTCGACCAGTGGGGTCGGGACCATTTGATGCAAAATAAGTGCACATTCACGCTCATTCCTAACGTCCCTTTACCATGACGATAGCCTCTAAATGTTAGAGCTCACAAGATGGGTGTTGTTGCTAGCTTGTCTGGAGGTCTTGGACACAGGTTCAAATGACTGGCTAGGGTCTAGGACATGGGGAAAAGGCTTTTTGGGTGGTGACAAACATAGCACAAGGTTCCGCATTTTCATCCTAAAACTACAAAAGGTTCTAAGGTTTCGATTAGAACCCTCTCCTATACTCAATGTTTACTAGTATCGGCCAAAAACCACACTTCCCTCTATTCCAAACCACAACCAATCACCAAACCATTCGCAACAATCATTCTTGCTACCTTTGCTATTCAATTTCAAGCACAAGAGTGTGGTAGGCAAACAACATGTAAGTGTTCCTAAAGCTTGCATGCTAAGCAACACTTCTAAGAGCATGTTAAACATTTATTATATTTTTGGTGGCCACTCTCTTTTCTTCTTTGCCCTCTTATTGATCTTTTTTTTTCTTATCTTTTCTTTGCGGGCTAAAGAGAGCTATAAACATGCCACATTTTTGAATGGTAGGAACAATGTTCACTTTGAAAAACTAAACCCACACTCACTTCAACGCTTAGAAAAACCATACACAAATCATTCATGTGGAATCTCGTTTAAGCTCAAATGGTATGAATGGAGCTTCCAAACACAAGGTGACTCGATAATGGTGTAGACACGAAGAAAGTAGGGTCGTTCTATCTAAATCAATCAAGCTCAAGTAGTGTGAGCTACCTAACACGAGAACGACCCTTAGACACACAGCTCAAAGGGGTTGACTAAGGGATAATGAGATCGAGACGGTCAACATTTGGGTCGTGGACTTAACATATGCCTCCATCTTCCCCGCTAGCAACAACGTGAATGCTACACATCATGTAACGGGAACTATCACACAAGAACGAAACGAACGCCACAAGTCTCACATGGCTACCTAGGTGCTGTAGCTAACGCGTTAAAACTCCATGCATAGGCAACTGTGAAAAGCGAATAATTGATTCAAAACATCTATCGATTCACAAACACATGAGAAATGAACATATGCACACACCTAATACAAGTCTTAGTCGTCATCATAGGATGCACACAATCACAATCAAATCATCCATAGACCATGCTAATAACCACGATATTCAAAACAAATCACCACAAGATGCCACTATGATCATGCAAATGTGGAAGTTGTTATGCTTGGAGCCCTCAAATTTTGAAAAATTGGGCATACAACTAGGCTCCAAGCATTCAAAATCGCACCAAACATTCATACACACATGCATAATAGACTACCCCCCACACACACACTTAAGCTCGACATTTCCCTCAATGGCATAAAAGAAGGGGATAGAACGATGTTACCGATCAAGTTGTGAATGTTTGTGCTCGGGAGCGGAGGGCGGGTGAGCTCCGGAAGAGCGTGGTCACGTCCAACACCACCAAAATATCTTCAATGGTCTTCTTATTGGAGCGGAAAGCAAACAAACCGATGGTAGATGGGTTGCCTCCCACTAAGCGCTTCTTTAACGTCGTGAGCCGGATGGTTGCTCCTCAAGTTTCGGTCCACCCAAGAACCTCCTTGAAGTTGAGGTTCTCGTCGGTGAGGTGGTGTCTCAAGTCACGAGCTTTGGAAGAGTCCATGATTGAGGGCTAGTGAACTTGAGTGGCTTTGAAGTTCCACCCACGAGACCTCTTCATCTTTTCTTCTTCATCTTTCTCTTCGCCCCACAGCATGTAGTGAAAACTCGCTTGACTTCCATCGCATCCACCAAGGGGGATCGCCGATGGTTTGGCCTTGGCTTGGCCAAGAGCCGCAAATGGGTCCTTCTCAAGAAGTGCGTCAAGGTCGGGTGGAAAGCTTTCATAGCCCTCGTAACTTGTGAATGCTTCATCCACCTCAACCTCATCCTCATCTTGGACGCCACCTACTCTTTCTTCTTCTTCCTCAACCTCCCATCCTTTTTCTTTGATTTCCTCCTCTCGGGGATCCTCAAGAAATTCCTCTTCTTTTTCTGCTATATCCTCCACAACTTCTTCTTTCCTCATCTTTCCTCGCTCTTCTGCAAGCAAGCGTTGAATAGCGAGTCTCCATGCTATGTCTTCGATTGGCTCGACACTCATCTCCTCATCGAGAACTTCCTCTTCAACGCTTGGGGTAAAATGTGAAAGAGTGGTAGCTTCTTCAACCTCAAGAGGACATTCCAAGTCTCAAGCATCACGGTGGCCATCCGTGACCACTTCCGACCGTTCCAATTCATCCTCGAGGGTTTCCTCGTCATCTTCCTTTTTTCACCCTCTTCTTTCTCCTACCCTCTCATGTCTTCAAGCACGGTTTGGAGGGCAAGGTGCCATGCAAGATAATCAAAAGGATTCTCTTGCTCCTCCACACTCGTGTCTTGGTCTTCAAAGTTGGTCTCATGAAGGGGAAAGTGATGAGATTCGTCAATGCAACCTTCTCGTTCATCCTCACCACGTGAGCTCTCCGGGGTGAGTTCTTCTTGCTCCTTATGGTTGTCATTGTTCGCCCTTTCAACCTCCTCGTTCTCCTCCATTAATGAAAGCTTCCATTACCAACTCCAACTTGGATTTCTCCTCGACTTGAGGAGGGAAGTTTTCTTCATATGGGAGAGCTTCTTGAAATCCCCAATGGTATGCTTGTTCTTCTTGGAAGGGAGATTGATAATAGAACCTGAATCCTTGGTTCCCTCTTCTTGGTTACTCCATGAAGCTCCGGGGTACCCCCCCCATTTGGGTGGTTGTGGATACCCCCACATGTTGTAGAAGCCATTGGGATCCATGATTCAACCTGCATAAACAAAAACACAAAAAGAAAATCAAACAAACACAAACCACCCTTCAAGACGAAGAGTGGGTAAACAAAACACAACACGAAACATAAAACACAAACAAAAAATGCAAGATAGAAAATGCTAGAGCAACACCAAGCGACCTTTTGAAAATAATGGACCGTGGTTCCCCGGCAACGGCGCCAAAAACTTGAATCGCACGGAACTACACCACAAATTAATCCTGACTACAACCCAAGTTTTTAAACTCTAGCCGGGTGCAGTATAGAGCAAGTATTTAAATTGTCAACCCAGGCCGGTCCATGTACCCCTAGTTCTTATCCGTTTGAAGGGCATAGTCGTGTATTTTGCCCTATTTTACGCCGGGTTGTGCTACTTTGTCATGTTTCAGGTCCCAGACGTCAAAGGAAAGGCTAAGCGCGAGTTTCGGGGCATTCGGAAGTCATTTCGTCGAGCTGGAGCCAAAACACAGGCACACCTAAAACAGAACACGGCCGTGTTCTGTGGCCGTGCTTTTACTGCCGAGAGCTAATTCGAGTTTGGAAAACATGAGCTGATTACACGGGCAGGGCTGAGAAATTACACGGTCGTGTCCAGCAAAGCACGGTCGTGTCGACCCAAAAGCACGGCCGTGTTTCTCCCCAACAGGTGGCCGTGTAATTAACCCTAGCCAAAACACGGGCGGGCTGAGGCAAAGCACGGCCGTGCCCTCGACCGGGCTGAGGCAAAGCACGGCCGTGCCCTCGACCGTGCTTTGGCCACTGATGCCCTTTTAAGCAGATTTCAGCCAAAACAGAAGGGGATTCGAGTTTTGAGAGAGATAGAACGATTCCTAGAGAGAGAAAGCGAAGAACAAGAGTCTCCAAGTGCCCTAGCTTGATCTTCAACACCATTGGAGGCCAGTTTGAGCTTGGAGAAGTGCCGATCAACGTCCAGGAGCAGGAATCCATCCTTCACAGTATGAATTCCGCGTCTGATTCTGCTTTTGCTTCTTTCTCCATGGAGTAGTTCTCCCATTCATCTGGGTATGGAGAACCCTAGATTTGTATGTTAGGCTTTGATTGTATGAACCCAAGTACTGATTCTATGATTTGATTATGTTCAATTGAGGTTTGAATGATTGAATGGCATGAATCCTGATCAAATTCCTGTTGTTTCTGCTTTAACCTAGAATGAGAATATCTGCCTAGGTTGATAGAGCATCCTTGATTGAAGGTAGAGAGTTGGTGACTTTAGTCGAGGAGCCAACTCACTATTCTGTACTGGATTTACTCCGGTAGTTGAGGTTTTGTTTGTTAAGGCCTCAATCTGTTTACTCTGGTGGAGGTTAGTCGCCCGCTAGAGACTCAGATTGAGAGGGTCTGAAGACCTTTAGTCGAGACTTCAGGCTGTTTAAGAACCTTCCGCAGTATAACTATCATAGAAACTGAACTTGGTAATTACAATCCGGCTTAACTGCAGTCTAGGGGGAACCATATCCGGGTGACCTCTCTTAACCTGAATACAACCGTTTACCTGCTTTGTTAGTTTGTTAGTTTAGACTTGCATTAAAGTTTCATTGCTAGATAACAAGAATTCACTGAGTAGTCATCAAATCTAGGACCCGGGTTGACATTTAAACCCAAACCCGCTATACTACGCTTTAGGAAGTGGTTTCACTTTGCCAATTCCTAGGGTGATAGTAGAAGTGAGTCAGCTATCAAATTCCCCCACACTTAACTGTTTGCTTGTCCCCAAGCAAACCAAGTCAGATACAAGGTAAGCTCAACACATTTCACTCATGCAAACTTTGGGGACATATCATATAGGCACGAAACACGGGAATCATACTAGCTTTTAGATATCAACGCATGGACAACTTCAACAACAACCTGGACAACCACCAAAGAGGACATTCGAGTGCAGCAAAATCGGGTAAAGGAAGAGTCTCCCTTCTGTTCACCAACCAACCTAGACTTGACTCAAAAACTTATTCAAGACAGTCATCGCATGCATCAACCGGGGTAAAGAGTATAAAGAACAAGGGAATGAATCGCTCACTCTCGACCAGTGGGGTCAGGACAATTTGATGCGAAAAATGTGCATGCTTATTCTATCAAATCCTAACGTCTCTTCACCATGATGACAGCCTCTAAATGTTAGAGTTCACATAAGGGATGTCACCACTAACTAATCCAGAGATCTTAGACACAAGTTCAGATGACTGGCTAGTGTCTTGGACATGGGGAAAAAGCCTTTTAGGTGGTGGAAGTATTCATAGCACAAGGTTCCATAATTCTAAACCCAACACATTCACAACCAATCAAACCACTTACTTTCTTTCTGTCATTCAGCATTACTCAAATTCTTTAGAGCATAAGAGCGAAGGAGGTCACCATAATGTTAGTATTTCTAATCCAAACTGCTAAGAAACACTACTTAATGAGCATGATTCATAATTTTGGTAGTGGCTCTCTTTTTCTTTCATTCATTTTTTTAATTTCTTGAGAGAACCACCACCTCTGCACATTTTTCAAACACATGCCCAACTTTTAAGAACTACCTCCAACCCTCACATTATTTCTGGCAAAAACAGCAGAGAACATGCAAAACCCACTCTGTGAAACCTTCTAAGATATGCAAATAGGTGATTTTTTCATTGTAGACCGAAAGAAAGTGACACAGCTCAAAGGGGCTGACTAGGGGGTATGACACACCAGGACAGTTAATTTGGTCGTGGGCTATTCCTATGCCTCCATCATCTTAGCTAATGACAACGTGAATGCTACATATCATGGAAAAGGGATCTATCGCACAAGAAAGGAACGAGCCTGCTCAAATCTCACATGGCTACCTATATGCTCTATCTCTCATTTTGATTCCCTGAACTAGATGCATAAACGACTGTCAAGAGCAAGTGATCAATCCAAGTCACAGTTGGTAAGCAAACAGTTGAAAAACTGAATCCCTACACAATTCTATTGCATGTCTCAGTCATCATTATAGGATGTCTTAGTCACAATCCAGTTGTCATGCATCAACTCGAAAGCCATTCGATTCACCAATTAAACCACAATGCCAATATGATCATGCAAACATTAGTACTTGAAGCCCTCAAATCTTGAGATTTGGACAGCGGACTAGGCTCCAAGCACACATATATACGTTGGAATAAATACAAAGCACCTCCCCCCCCCCCCCCCCACACACACTTAAGTTCGAGATTGCCCTCAATGGAGCAGAGGGAAGGGGAATGATGTTACCGTGAAATGTTAATCCGGAACGGTGACTGGAGGGCGGACCAGTCAAGAGCAGGGGACTAGACAAGGACCAGTCCAACTTTCACAGAGCTAGAGTCATCAAAACACACACACACACTGGGTGAAAGAAACCATAGTTCCAAGTCTACAATCCAAATAAACAGGACAAGAGAAAAGGAAACAAACAAATGGAGTCTTAGTTTGGAAAGAAAGACAAATGCAGAGCCCAACTTGATGGTTCAGTAGGCAGAGGTAGCTTAGTTCTCGTTGCCATCATCGCCAGCTAGAGGCGGGTAGAGATCCTCATGCCTCGGGGAAGCCTCCCAAGGGTAGCTAACAGCAGCAGGGTCCATGTCCCAGTAGTGCATCATGTAATGCTGAGCCGAAATGATGCGGCGGCGACCTTCGCACTCACGGTCGAGTTGGGCGTTTATGTGCTCCTGTCTAGCAAGGATCTGCTCGTTCTAGCGAGATATGGCTGCTAGCTGCTCAGCAATGTAGTATGTGGAGTCGGGAGCAGACGGGCCGGCAGCAGAAGTGGATGTGCCAGCTGCAGGAGGCATGGTCCGACGGGGTCCACGTCGAGTGCCGCCATCGCTCACCTCGGGGGGGGGGGGGGGGGGGGGGGTCATATCCCTCTGGTGCATGAGGAACAGGATGAGGAAGTCCCCGAATCCAGGTCACGTCCCCATCCCGCTTCAGTATTAGCTGACGCCGTAAGGTGTCCCGGGAGAAGGGTGTCGGGGCCTGGATCATAGTGAAGCCGATGAGGTGGATGTTTTAGAACCGGGCCAAGGCAGTGACCACCGGGCCACAAGACAGAGCATGGCCGCAGCGAGAAGCCTTGGTGATGGTCCTGGCGAGGACAGAGGCCAAGTGGAGATTGTCATCCTCCTAGCTCATCGAGTGCAGGACTGCAAGGTGCGGAGCTGGAGATGACTTGTTGAGCCACCGCTAGGGGCGTAGTACTTCCCCAAGAGCTGGTTGAGTATGCGCCACTCTGGGCGCAGCTGAGTAGCGGTGGTCGAACCTGGCGTGAACACAGCGCCTGCGAACTCTAGGAGGGAGATCCTCTCGAAGAAACGCTGGTCCCGGAAGATAGGAGCGTCTTTTTCTTCAATGTCGAGGTGGCAATCGAATGACGGCAGAAGCCGCAGGGCCCGACCGAAGTCATCATAGCTGAGGGAATAAGACTCCCCGCCGAGCATGAAGTTGATGGTGTTGCTGTGAGCGCTCGCTCGGGTCTGAAAGTGCACGAAGGTGGCATAGAACTCCCATAAGAGCTCCTGATATATTGGCTCAGCGAGGCAAAGGAGGCGGCGCTAGGAGTAGGCGCGAACAGCAGGCTCCATTGCCTCCCGAGCACCCAGCTCCGCGAAGACCTCAAAATCGAGGTAATGGTGCTCATAGACTTTACGGCGTCGGATGTCCCGCAGAGTCTTCTTCTGGTCATGGTAGAGCATGTTCAATGGTGAGTACACAATCAACCGCACTCGAGGACTCGAATCACAAAATTAGGACAGTGGACTAGGCCCCAAGTAAGGAAACTATTCAAAATCATTCACCATCCACACAAGATTAAACGCACTTGGAGCCCTCGGATAACAAATCTGGACAACAGACTAGGCTCCAAGTGGGAAAATCACAAGCACATGCTGCCTAGCAACCACCGCATAATCAATTTACACATTAAGCACGATAACCCATCATTCCAGATATTCCTCGGTAGGCCAACTAAGTTAAAAGAACACAAGGTATGATCAAAATAGCATGCAAGACCGTAGGCCTACCGAATTCATTCAAGCAAAATCCCAATCCCTAAATTCCCTCACCTAAACCCGAAATATCAATCCTCCACAATTAGACAGTAAAAATAGAGAAACACACCTGGAGGCGCAAGGAGATATCACGGGTAAGGTGAGGAAAAGGAGGAACACCACGACAATCGTTGAAAAACTCGCCGGGAAGTTCGCCGGAGTTTCGTCGTCAGCGACTTAACCACCGCCAAACTGAACCAAAACTTTGGGGAATGAGGACCCAGATGTCGGGAACGCGATGGTGGTCGCGGTTTTGCGATTGGAGGTCGGATGAGGGAGATCGGGCCGAATGAACACCGAAGAGGCGCGGTTTTCCGACGATCCAAACCACGGCCAAACTCGACCCCACTGGTCTTGACTTGTGCGCTCCGACGAGAGGAGCACCGGGAGTTTTCGGATTAGGATTTGGAGGTCCGGTGAAGGAGATATGGCCGGAAAACCTCCGGAGGATAAGAGAGGGCCGATTTTCCGGTGACATGAGAGAGAGAAAGAATACGGGCGTCGCCCATTTTTCAAATGTCGGGCAGAATTACGGGCTGGAATTACGGCCGTAATTCCCCTGGTCCAGCCCGTAATTCTTACCACGCAAAAAAATTCGATCTCTGAACCAATTACGGGCATGATTACAACCGTAATTGGTCTGGTCATGCCCGTAATTACACTACCGAGGCCTGACACTCCGAAACACAACACCAAACTGCGACCAAGTGTAATCGCAGTCCGGGAATGCAGTAAAGTGGCAAGTTCTATTATCAACCCCGGGTCTAGATCTACTGCCTACTCCGTGATTATCTATTATCTAGCCAACTAAGTCAAGTGATTGTTGTTTTAAGCAAAAGCAGTAAGAAAGCAGGAATTGGTTCGGTTTTCTCAAGCAAAGAAGAGTCACTCGGGAATGAGTCCCCCTAGCTCCTTAGTTAGGTCTCAATTGTAATTACCCTGGGTTGATTTACTGTTGATTAGACTGCGGAAGATCCGACAGTAGCTTGGAATCTCTTAAGCTGACCAAGCCCTCTCAGTCTAACTACCCGGCAGACGACTAGTCTTCACCGGGATAGAAAGCTGAAGCAATAAGAACAGAACTCCACTACTGGAATTGGATTCCAGTACAAAGCAGTAACCTGGCTAACTCTCGTATAGCCAATCTCCTACTACCGAATGAAGAAGCTCTAACAACCTAATCAGATTCTATCTATCTCAGGTTGCAGCAGAAATCAGGAAAAGCTGATCAGACTTCAATCAATTCAATAAAACATGCATCATTCGATTAAAATCAAGCAGTATAATCATCCCAAGTCATTACAATCAAATCCCTAACACATGGAACTAGGGTTCTTCATACCCAAGTGAGAGAAGGGTTCTACTCCATAGAGAGAGAGAGAGAGGAAAACAGAATACAAAGCAGTCATACTCATAACAATGGGAAGAATCTGCTCTGGGATGATGATTTCCACTCCTATGACGATCTCCAAGCTCGATTTGATGAAACCCAGCTCCAAGATTGCTTCTAGGATGTGTTCTTCACACTTTCTCTCTCTAGGGCTCTGTTTTTGCTCTCAAAAGTCGATCCTCTCACTTGTGGCCCGAAATTGGGTAAAAACCAGAAAATCCTGATCACATGGGCAGGCCACACGGCCGTGTGGCATACCCAGTTGCCCGTGTGAGGTCAAAACGCAGCGTTTCAAATAATTGCACTTCAGGCTACCTACACGGCCAGGGACACACGGCCGTGTGGCTCACCCAGTCTGCCCGTGTGAAGCCTCGCATAATCCCACACGGCCACATTGCTCATTCACACGGCCGTGTGGGTTTTATTTGTGCCTATGTGGCTTACTCAGCGACTCTCCACGCGTCCGATCTTCGTCCAATCGACCCCGAACTCGCTCTCAAACCTTCATTCACGTACTAGGACCTGAAATATCACAAACAAGCACAACCTAGCGTGAAATCGGTCTAAAACACGAGAATCAACACCTCAAACGGCTCAAGAATAGGGGTAAGAACATGTGTAATTAACGGTTTATCAAACTCCCCCACACTTAACCATTTGCTAGTCCCCAAGCAAACCAAGTCAGACACAAGATAAGCTCACAATTTCAATCATACCAACATTGGGGACAAATCATATAGGCACAAAACACGTGAATCATACTGGCTTTCAAACATCAACACATGAACAACCTCAATAGCAACCTGGACAACCACCACAGAAGACATTCGAGTGCAGCAAAATCGAGTAAAGGAGAAGTCTCCCTTCTGTTCATCAACCAACATAGACTTGACTCAACCACTTACTCAAGACAGTCAACTCATGCATAAAACTCAAGACATCAGAATCAAGACCGAGCCATCTAGGTCCTCACCGGGGTAAAGAGTGTAAAGAACAAGGAAATGAATCGCTCACTCTCGACCAGTGGGGTCAGGACAAATTTATGCGAAAAATGCGCATACTTATTCTCTCAATTCCTAACATCTTTTCACCATGACGGGAGCCTCTAAATGTTAGAGTTCACATAAATGGTTGTCATCACTAACTAATCCGGAGGTCTTAGACACAGGTTCAAGTGACTGACTAGTGTCTTGGATATGGGGAAAAGGCCTTTTAGGTGGTGGAAGTATTCATAGCACAAGGTTCCACAATTCCAAACCCAACAAACTCACAGTCAATCAAACCAGTACTTTCTTTCTGCTATTCTGCATTACTCAAATTCTTCAGAGCACAAGAGCGAAGGAGGTCACATAAATGCTAGTATTTCCAAGCCAGACTGCTAAGAAACACTACTTAATGGGCACTATTCAGATTTTTGGCGGTGGTTCTCTTTTGCTTTCATTTTTTCTTTGTTTTTCTTTCATTTTTTTCCATTACTTAAGAGAACCACCACCTCTGCACATATTTCAAACATATGCCCAACTTTTAAACACTACCTCCAACCCTCTTACTATATTTAGCAGAAACAGCAGAGAACATGTAAAAATCACTCTGTGGAACCTTCTAAAAGATGCAAAAGGGTGATTTTTCATTGTAGACCGAAAGAAAGAATAACACACGGCTCAAAGGGGCTGACTAGGGGATATGACACACAAGGACAGTCAATTTGGTCGTGGCTAATCCTATGCCTCCATCATCTTAGCTAATGACAACGTGAATGCTACACATCATGGAAGAGGGAACTATCGCACAAGAAAGAAACGAGCAGACTCAAATCTCACATGGCTACCTATATGCTCTATCTCTCATTCTGATTCCCTGAACTAGATGCATAAGAGACTGTCAAAAACAAGTAATCAATCCAAGTCGCAGTTGATAAGCAAAGAGTTGAAAAACTGAACCCCTACACAATCCTATTGCACGTCTCAGTCATCATTATAGGTTGTCCTAGTCACCATCCAGTTAACATGCATTAATTCGAAAACCATTCAATTCACCAATCAAAACACAGTGCCAATATGATCAAACAACCGTACTTGGAGCCCTCAAATCTCGAGATTTGGACAGCGGACTAGGCTCCAAGCACACGTATATAAATTCCAACCGATACAAAGCACCCCCCCCCCCCCCCACACACACACACACACACTTAAGCACGACATTGTCCTCAATGGAGCAGAGGGAGAGATAAGGGGAACGATGTTACCGGAGTGAAATACTGCAGAAGACTGGAAGTGGACCAGTATCGGGGGACATATGGAACGAACGGGCATTTCTGCACTAAAGGAACATCAAGAACACACTAGCACACCGTGCGTTAGTGATAAGAGTTGGCCCAGATGGCCACAAAATAAACAATCCACAAAAGAAAACCAAAAGGACAAAAACAAACGACAGACTCAGCTCAAACTCCTCAAACACATGGAGCAAACATAAAAAGTCGAAAACAAAAACACACACTGAGGGACGACGAGTACAGCCTACTCGTCGCCACAGTCGTCGAAGTCGATGTCATTCATGAATGCATCATCATCATCAGCTGGTGGAGGTGGAAGTGGAGAGTCCTCCCAGGGAGTCCTCCAGACTGGCTGCTCGCCCGGTAGCAGCTGGAGCAGATGCCCCTGGACCTCCTGCATGCGCCTAGATCAGGTCTGCTCCCTCTCGATGCGAGTCAGGGTCACCCCCTTGCTGGGTCTCCATCCGATCACGGCGCTCATCATAAGCAGCCATCCGGGTCTGGTACTCGGCATGATGAGCCGAATACTGCTGCTGAAACTGGAGCTGATGGTAGTAGAGCTGCTGATTCTGAAGACGCAGCTGCTCGAACTGCTGAGCGAAGTAGTCCGGGTTGGGGAAGGTGGAACTGCCACCCCCGTACTCGAAGGTGGTGGGGCGGCCGGCAGCAGTATCATCCACATCCTCGGGGTGGACATCCTCATCAGCCGCACCCTCAGGAACCTCCGGTTGGGCCTCCGCTGGGATATGAGGTTGAGGAAACCTCTCAATCCACTTAACACCTCGCTACTCTCGAAGCAGCTTCATGCGACCTGTCGTAAACTCGCCAAAGGCACTGGTGTCTCCCTGCTCTGTGCACCCCTGCAGTGATATCTGGAAGTAGGTGGCCAGGCGGGTAATGAGGAGAGTGCAGTGGAGCGACTTCAGCTCTGAAGCACTCTTGTCGAAGGTTCTTGCCAACACAGAACCCAAGTGGAGAGGATGATCCCTCTGGCGCATAGACTGGATGAAGTACATGGCTCTCCTGGTGATGGCGCTGGCACTGTCCGAGGCTGTAGTGTAAGACTTGGCCAGCAGGTTGTGGAGGATGCGGTTGTCGAGTTGCAATGTGCTGGCCTTCGTCTTTCCCGCCGAGAAGGGACGCTGGCCTGGCCGAGCGAGGCGGGTGTACAGTGTCTTGAAGGTCACCCCCTCTGGCTCTGTGAGCTCGGTGATGTAGTCTCTGTCATCGACCAGGCCGAGGCCGAGGGGGTGAACTTCAAGACACTGTACACACGCCTCGCTCGGCCAGGCCAGCGTCCCTTCTCGGCGGGGAAGACGAAGGCCAGCACATTGCAGCTCGACAACCGCATCCTCCACCACCTGCTAGCCAAGTCTTACACTCCAGCCTCGGACAGTGTCAGCGCCATCACCAGGAGAGCCATGTACTTCATCCAGTCTATGCGCCAGAGGGATCATCCTCTCCACTTGGGTTCTGTGGTGGCAAGAACCTTCGACAAGAGTGCTTCAGAGCTGAAGAGCATCCACTGCACTCCCCTCATCACCCGTCTGGCCACCTACTTCCAGATATCACTGCAGGGATGCACGGAGCAGAGGATACCAGTGCCTTTGGCGAGTTTACGATAGGTCGCATGAAGCTACTTCGAGAAGAGCGAGGAGTCAAGTGGATCGAGGGGTTTCCTGAACCTCAGATCCCAGCGGAGGATCAGCCAGAGGTTCCTGAGGGTGCGGCTGGTGAGGATGTTCACCCCGAGGATGTGGATGATACTGCTGCCGGCCGGCCTACCTCCTTCGAGTACGGGGGTGGCAGTTCCACCTTCCCCGGCCAGGACTACTTCGCTCAGCAGTTCGAGCAGCTGCGTCTCCAGAATCAACAGCTCTACGATCATCAGCTCCAGTTTCAGCAGCAATATTCGGCTCACCATGCCGAGTACCAGACCCGGATGGCTGCTTATGATGAGCGCCTTGATCGGATGGAGACCCAGCAGGGGGTGACCCTGACTCGCATCGCGAGGGAGCAGGCCCGATATAGGCGCATGCAGGAGGTCCAGGGGCATCTGCTCCAGCTGCTACCGGGCGAGCAACCAGTCTGGAGGACTCCCTGGAGAACTCTCCACTTCCACCTCCACCAGCTGATGATGATGATGCATTCATGAATGACATCAACTTTGACAATCGTAGCGGCGAGTAGGCTGTATTTGTCGCCCCTCGGTATGTGTTTTTGTTTTATACTTTTTATGTTTGCTTCATCTGTTTGAGGAGGTTGAACTGAGTCCGTCGTTTGTTTTTGTCCTTATGATTTTCTTTTGTGGATTGTTTATTTTGTGGCCATCTCGGCCAACTCTGATCCCTAACGCACGGTGTGCTAGTGTGTTCTTGATGTTCCTTTAGTGCAGAAATGGCCGTTCGTTCCATATGTCCCCCGCTGACTGGTCTACTTCAAGTCTTCTGCAGTATTTCACTCCGGTAAGGCGGTAACATCGTTCCCCTTATCTCTCCCTCTGCTCCATTGAGGGGAATGTCGTGCTTAAGTGTGGGGGGTGCTTTGTATCGGTTGGAATTTATATACGTGTGCTTGGAGCGTAGTCAGATGTCCAAATCTCGAGATTTGAGGGCTCCAAGTACGGCTGTTTGATCATATTGGCACTGTGTTTTGATTGGTGAATTGAATGGTTTTTGGATTAATTCATATCAACTGGATGGTGACTAGGACAACATATAATGATGACTGAGACGTGCATTAGGATTGTGTAGGGGTTCGGTTTTTCAACTGTTTGCTTACCAACTGCGACTTGGATTGATTACTTGTTTTTTATAGTCTCTTATGCATCTAGTTAATGGAATCAGAATGAGAGATAGAGCATATAGGTAGCCATGTGAGATTTGAGCCTGCTCGTTTCTTTCTTGTGCGATAGTTCCCTCTTCCATAATGTGTAGCATTCGCGTTGTCATTAACTAAGATGATGGAGTCATAGGATTAGCCCACGACCAAATTTACTCTCCTGATGTGTCATATCCTCTAGTCAGCCCCTTTGAGCCGTGTGTTGTCATTTCTTTCAGTCTACAATGAAAAATCACCCTTTTGCATCTTTTAGAAGGTTCCACAGAGTGGTTTTTACATGTTCTCTGCTGTTTCTGCTAAATATAATGTGAGGGTTGGAGGTAGTGCTTAAAAGTTGGGCATATGTTTGAAATATGTGCAGAGGTGGTGGTTCTCTTAAGGAATGAAAAAAAGAATGAAAGCAAAAGAGAGCCACTACCAAAAATCTGAATAGTGCCCATTAAGTAGTGTTTCTTAGCAGTCTGGCTTGAAATGCTGACATTTATATAACCTCCTTCGCTCGTGTACTCGTAAAAATTTGAGTAATGCAGAATGGCAGAAAGAAAGTAAGTGGGTTGATTGACTGTGATTGTGTAGGGTTTGGAATTGTGGAACCTTGTGCTACGAATACTTCCACCACCTAAAAGACCTTTTCCCCATGTCCAAGACCCTAGCCAGTCATCTGAACATGTGTCTAAGACCTCCGGATTAGTTAGTGGTGACACCTCATATGTGAACCCTAGCATTTAGAGGCTGCCGTCATGGTGAAGAGATGTTAGGGATTGAGAGAATAAGCATGCGCATTTTCTCATATTGTCCTGACCCCACTGGTCGAGAGAGAGAGCGATTCATTTTCTCATATTCTCTATACTCTTGTACCCTAGTGAGGATCTAGATTGCTCGGTCTCTATTCTGATATCTTGAGTTTTGTGCATGAGGTGACTGTCTTGAGTAAGTGGTTGAGTCAAGTCTATGTTGATTGATGAACAGAAGGGAGACTCCGAGACTCCTCCTTTACTCGATTTTGCTGCACTCGAATGTCCTCTGTGGTGGTTGTCCAGGTTGCGGTTGAAGTTGTTCATGTGTTGATGTTTGAAAGTCGGTGTGATTCCCATGTTTTGTGCCTATATGATTTGTCCCCAATGTTGGTATGATTGAAATTGTGATCTTACCTTGTGTCTGACTTGGTTTGCTTGGGGACAAGCAAACGGTTAAGTGTGGGGGAGTTTGATAACATCGGATTTTCACATGTTTGCACCCTCGTTTCTTAATCATTTTGGCTTGAGTTACTGCTTTCTTGGACTATTTTACGCTAGGTTGTGTTCCTTTGTCACATTTAAGGTCCTAGCATGTGAATTGAAGCATAGGCGCAAGTTTCAAGTCAATCAGCGATCATTTGGCAATTCGGGAGAAGAAACACGAGCATTACCTGAGGAATAATGGACTTCTACCTCATATTATGGACAAATAATCATGGAATTTTGTCATGAAAAGAAAGAGGACGAGACTACGAGCGTCTGGGATCAAACGGCGACTGATTCGGAGTTCGGACGAGGGAGAAACGAAGCATTAAACAGAGGCTGAGCAAGCCACACGGGCACACCTAAAAACCCACACGGCCGTGTGACCAGGCCATGTGGCCGTGTGGGATTTACCGAGCACTCACACGGGCATCCTGGGGAGCCACAGGGCCGTGTGGCCCCTGCCCGTGTAGCTTGCCTGGTTGACCATTAATCAAAACTCCGCGTTTTGGCACTCACACGGGCAGCTGGGTAAGCCACACGGCTATGTGGCCTGGCCGTGTGAGTCAGGAAATTCTGGGTTTTAACCCAATTTCGAGCCAAAGGAGAGGGAGAGCTGGGTTTGTGGTTGCCAAACACCCAAGGGACGAACCCTAGAGAGAGAGAGCGACTTGGGAGCATTCTTGGAGCTATTTTGGAGGATTTCTTCGCCATTGGAGCTCGGGAATCAAGCTTGGAGATGGAGATGGAAGATCTAGATCAGATTTCTGCAGTCTCTCTCTTCTCTATGGAGTAACTTCCCTTCACTTAGGTTTTGAGGAACCCTAGTTCCATGTGTTAGGATTTTTCTTGTATGAAGTTTTGGATGCTATATTGTTTGATTATAATCGATTGAGGCATGATTTATTGAGTCAATTGAATCTTGATCAAATTCTCTTGATTTCTGCTTTAACCTATGATAGATAGAATCTGATTAGGTTAAGAGAGCTTCCTTGATTGATAGTGGTGAATTGGTTGTGCGAGGGTCAACCAATTCACTGCTTTGTGCAAGAATTCATTCCAATAGTGGAGATCTGTGTGAATCGCCTTAGCAGTCAGTCTATCCGGGTGAAGTCTAGTCGCCTGCCGGGTATTCTGTCTAAGAGGGCTTGGTCAGCTTAAGAGATTCCAAGCTAATTTAGGATCTACCGCAGTTTAATCAACAGTAGACCAACCAAAAGTAATTGCAACTTGGACCTAATTGAGGAGCTAGGGGAATCATACCTAAATGAGTTCCCAACTTGTAATTAGTAGAGTAGTTAGTAGAGTAGTTTATAAATCAATCCTTAATCTAATTTGCTAGATAATGAACTGAAGCTGAGTAATAGTAACTCTAGAGACCCGTGGATTCGATATTTATTACTTGTGCCACTATACTGCGGTCTCTTTCATTGGTTACACTTGACCATTGTTAGGTGTTGTGTTTTAGCGTGTCAAGAATCCCGACTAGATCACCTTTCTTGCAGTTCGGTTGCCTCTGTGATGGCCTCCAACTAGCCCCGTATGACACTGGTTTAGAATATCCTCCATTTCCTCCTCCAATACATACCTTCGAATGACTCCGTCGGTGCCAATTCGAAAAAGGTTGGGATTATCCCAAAAGTAGCCACGGATTTAGGAGAAAAACTTGTTCCTCTCATGTGTAGTCATCCCCTTGCGTAGCTACCTTCCAACCAGATAATTGGCGAAGTCGGCAAACCATGGGGCGATACTCTCTGCAGCTGCGAGGGCGAGTAACCGTCCATCAGGGAAAGTGCATTTATCTCTCTTGGGGAAGTGGTACCTCCCGGTCCTTCAAGCCGCGAGAGGTGGTCAGCTGCAATATTTTCGGTCCCCTTTTTGTCCTTGATCTCCACATCGAACTCTTGAAGTAGCAGGATCCATCGAATAAGTCGTGGCTTGGCATCCTCCTTGCTCATCAAGAAGCAGATGTTGGAGTGGTCAGTGTAGACAACAACCTTGGAAAGCACCAGATAAGACCCGACTCGCTATGACACAACTCCTAATAAAGGCCAAGTGTAACCAATGTTTAGGACTGCAGTATAGTGGCTCAAGTAATAAATATCGAATCCACGGGTCTCTAGAGTTACTATTACTTAGCTTCAGTTCATTATCTAGCAAACCAGATTAAGATAGAACAACTAAAACTACTCTAGCAAACTACAGTTAAAGTTAATCTAATTACAGGTTCGGAACTCACTTAGGTATGATTCCCCCTAGCCACTAGCTAGATTAATGATTGATGATCTCTAACCTGTTTCAATTTCATTCACAATGCGGAGAATCCTTAACTAGACCCTAAGTCTCGACTACAAGAACAAGGCCATTTTGAGTCAATTGCCTAGAGGGACATATCCTTCTCTAGAACAAGCGATCAAGGCATTCCGAACTAGATTCCCTCTATCGAATGAGGTTATCAATCGATACAAAGTAGTGAATCGACCTTCTACTAAAACAATCGATCCAATACTATCAATCTATGGCGCTCTATTAACCTAATCAGGTATTCGCTCTCACATGATCAAAGCATAATCAATAATCTCAACTAAAGCATAATTGAATCATTAACATGCATAGATTGAATATGAACTCAAGATTGTCAAGTAAAAGTAATCATACAATCATCCAATCAAACAAACATAGATAGGGTTCCTCAAAACCTAAGTGAAGGGAAGTTTCTCCATAGAGAAAAGAGAGACTGCAGTAAGAATCTTCAGATGATCAGTCTTCAGGTCCTGGCTTGTTCCTCGAGCTTCCAAGGCAAAGAAATCCTCCAATTCCACTCCAAGAGTGCCCTCAAATCGCCCTCTCTCTCTCTCTCTCTCTCTCTCTCTCTCTCTCTCTCTCTCTCTCTCTGGTTTGTCCCTTGGGTGTTTGGGATCCAAAACCCAGCTTTCCCCCTCCAAAAATGCACAAAACAGGCTTTTAACAGCCTGCGTTTGCGAAACCCGATCCAAATACCCAGTCGGGTATTTAGGGAACTGGTCGGGTATCAACAAAATGCTCAGGGTCACTTTTCTGGGCAAAAAGGAAAAAACCTGGTCGGGTATTTTTGGTTCACGACCGGGGGGCCTTCTGATGCTGCCAAAAATACCCTATCAGATGGTTAAAATACTCGGTAGGGTATTTTGGTCGGGTATTTTGTAGTTATGGGTCTCTTATCTTTGTTTCTTCGTTTCTCCCTCGTTCGGACTTCAAATCATGTGTCGTTTGATCCCGATGCTCGTAGTCTCGTCCTCTTTCTTATCATGACAGCTTACATGATTCTATGGTTACAAAGTGAGGTAGAAATCCATTCTTCTTCAGGTCATGCCCAAGTTTCATCCCCCGAGTTGCCAATTGATATCCGATTGACTTGAAACTTGCGCCTATGCTTCACTTTATGTGTTATGACCTGAAATGTGACAAATGAACACAACCTAGCGTAAAATAGGCCGTAGAAGCTATAATGAAAGCTTAAACGATCAAGAAGGAGAGCGAAAAACATGCACAATTATCGAGTCATCAAGACCTGAATTTATCAAAAGCGAAGATTACTGCCAATAACACTTTCTCTGTGGTTGTATAGTTCTCTAGAGCATCATTCAGAGTCTTTGAGGCGTAGCAAATAGGTTGAAAATATCTACCCCGTCTTTGACCTAAAACCGCTCCCACTGCATAGTCACTAGCATCACACATGAGCTCGAAGGGAAGGTTCCAATCCGGTGAGACCATTATGGGGGCATTTGTAAGCTTCTCTTTCAGAATGTTGAAAGCTTCAAAATATTCCTTTGTGAAAAGGAATGGGGTATCCTTCTCCAAAAGCTTGGTCAAGGGCAATGCAATCTTCGAAAAGTTCTCCATGAAACATCGCATGCCCAAGTAAACTCCTGATGCCCTTGACTGTGATTGGAGGAGGGAGCTTTCTTATTGTCTAAACTTTGGCTCGATCCATCTCAATCCCTCGCTTGGAGATTTTGTGACCCAACACAATGCCCTCCCGGACCATAAAATGTGACTTCTCCCAACTCAAAGCTAGATTGGTTTCTTCACACCCCTCAAGGACCTTCTCCAATTGGCCAGACAATGAGAGAATGAATCTCCGAAAACTGAGAAGTCGTCCATGAACACTTCCATTATCTCCCCAACTAGCTTATCAAAGATGGCTACCATGCATCTCTGGAATGTCGCTGGGGCATTGCACAATCCAAACGGGATGCGCCGGTAAGCAAAGGTTCCAAAGGGGCATGTGAATGTTGTCTTGGTTTGATCTTCTGGGGCAATTGGAATATGGAAGTATCCTGACATCCCATCTAGAAAGAAATAGTAATCATGTCCAGCGAGTCTCTCAAAGATTTGATCGATGAAAGGTAGAGGGAAGTGATCTTTACGAGTGGCTTCGTACAATCTTCGACAGTCAATGCACACCCTCCACTCCGTCACCGTTCTTGTTGGTATAAACTCTTCCTTTTCATTGGCTACCACTGTCATTCCTCCCTTCTTAGAGACCAACTGGGTTGGACTCACCCACTGGCTATCCAAGATAGGGTAGATAATCTCAGCATCCAGTAGCTTGATCACTTCTGCTTTAACTACTTCTTCCATATTAGGATTCACTCGCCTCTGCGATTGCCGAACCGGTTTAGCTCCCTCTTCCAGGTGAATTTTGTGTGAACAAAATTTCGGCCCAATTTCCCGGATATCTGTGATCTTCCATGCGATCGCCCTCTCGTGATGCCTTAAAACCCCAATTAATTCTGCCTTATGCTCTGGTGTAAGATTGGCGTTGTTGACGACTGGGAGCTTCCCATCATCCCTCAAAAAGCGTATTCGAGGTGAGGAGGGAGTGGTTTCAATTCCAACTCGGGGGTTTCCTACAAAGAGGTAGGGATCTCGGGCATTGAGGGTAGGGCCTCCACTTCTTGATCTTGCAGGGATTGGTTTTCAGTCTCCGAGAGTCCGGGGCATCCATTCCTACCAAACAACACTCCTCAAAAAGGTCAGAAGTAAGAGCACCTGCGGATGCGAGTGTCTGCATAAAGTCAAAAACCTCTTCGTAGTAATCAAAACCATCATGGCAACGAGACAACCGCATGCTATCATCAATAGACAATGTAACCTCCTCCTCTCCTGCCCTAAGCACCATCCTTCCCCCATGCACATCAATCAAAGCCTTGGTGGTGGCTAAGAAAGGTCTACCCAAGATGAGGGAGACCTCAACGTTCTCATCAATGTCTAAGATAACAAAGTCGACAGGATAAACGAGAGGTCCCACTTTAATGAGCAAATCCCCCACAACACCTTTAGGTCATACTATAGACCTATCTGCCAATTGAATGTGAATCCTAGTTGCTCTAAGTTCTCCTAGGTCTAACTTTTGAAACAATTTATAGGGCATCACATTAATGCTAGCTCCTAAATCCGCCACAGACTTTCCTATACACACGTCACCAATAAAGCAAGGAATAGGGAAACTCCCTAGATCTTTACGCTTCGTAGGCAAGTGGTTCTGCGAGAGGGCGGAGCATTCCTCATTCAAGCTCACCATAGCTACACCTTTCTAGCTTTTTCTTGTTGGTGAGGAGGTCTTTCAATTATTTTGCGTACTTGGGCATTTGGGTAATGGCCTCCAGGAAGAGGATGTTTAAATGCAACTTGTTCATCAACTCCATGAAGTGGGCAAACTCTGCTAACATGCGATCATTGCGGAGTAGCGAAGGAAAGGGGAGAGTCGGGGTTGCTTCTCTCTTTTCTCGCTCCGGTTGAGGGGTCGGAGTGGCATCCTCTTTTTTGAGGGGTCGGTTGAGGAGTCGGAGAGTTGAGGTTGTATTCCCTTTCACTTGTGGCTTCCGGTTGTGCAGGGAAGCTACCAGCCACTTGTTGCTCCTTTGTTGCGAGTTGTTTCTTCTTTGGGGGTAGCTCTTTGGCCTCTGTTCCACTTCGAAGAGTAACCGCACCTACATCAACCTCGTCGGCTAACCTCCAAGAATGAGCCGCTTGTGAGATAACCCATATGCTTGTGGCTAGTCTAATCAGGTGGGTTTCCTGGCTCTCCAACCTCGCCTCGATGGCGGAGAACTTCTTTGTTTCCTCTCCAATGAATCTGTCGATTCTTTCAAACTTTTTCGATCTGGAGGCGACAAAGGTCATCACCACCTCCTTAAGGCGGGTCATCCTGTTACACTCTACTTCCTCCTGGTCCCAACTTGCACCCCACTCCATCGGTGTTGTAGACATCACATTTTGTCTGGGTAATTTATTAATACTAATTATTGGTTAAGAGTGGTTGAGAACTCGATTTGTTTGGAATTGACAATAGTTACTTTCTAAACATTTCTTTATAGGATTAAAGTTCGGGACAAGTATGCTTGTAGCGGCCTATAAGAAAAAAAAAATTTCTTTAGCAATACTTTAGCAAGCTTGTTCCCCAAGCTGCCTTTTCTATAAAAAAAACGTCTCTTCTTCTCTCCCAAACTAACGGCCAAAGACCAGTTTCTTCCTCTTGATCCTTTTTCTTCCCGCACAGATAACGAACCTCTACCAAACCGAGGCTTCCTTTTCCTCAGAAAACCCTTGTCTTCTTCCTTGCACTTCTCTACCTCCTAAAAACACAGCCACAAACACAGACATAAACCCATCCACTTCCTCTCTCACCCACAAACAAAATACAATAAAACTTTCAGACTTCCCTTTCCTTTCCTCTTAAACAACATACCAACAATCCCAACAACAAACAAAAAGTGCTTTCTTCTCTCATTCCTCACATACTGCCAACCACAAAGGACAGAAAAGAGACCACTAAGTCTCATTACTATTCCTTTCCTCTTCTCTTCCTTGGCCACACACAAAAAGCACAACAACAAGAACACCAAAAAGGGGAACGGAGCAGGATTGAAGCAGCCAGCTAATTCCCCAGAAGGCTTAGGGAGAAGGCAGCAAGTATACCATTCACCAAACGACACCGAAAAGGTTGGTGATCTAAATTAATTCCATCCCCAATTAATCCTCATTCATCATATTTTTCTACCTTTCTTAAAAACTTATAGAAAAAGGCACCATCACCCTTTTCTTTGTCCTCATCCAAACCTGGACCAAAACCCCTAAACACCTTATTACCCCCACAAAATTTCCAGAATCAAACACTCAAATAGCCTTTTACCTTGCACACGTCGCCATCGCCACCGGCAAAACCCAGGACTACCGGCAATGGTTATATTCTTTTCTTTTCACCCATCACAAACTCAAAGAACCAAATTTGACACTAAAACAAATTAAGACAAAGTAAACACAAACAATAGCAGTGTTGACGGTCTTTTCAAAGTTAACTTTCCACTTTGTTTGCTTTAACAAATTCTGGAACTTGAACCGAAATCCTGAGTTTTCTTGTGGTTCCAAGTCCCGCTCCCCAGCTCTAAAATACAATTTTCACAGAATCAGAATTCAGAACCATCACACCAGATCCCCCAAATTTAGACCCGCAACATTCAACCCAGAAATCAAAACACAAAACCCAGGCCAAAACCCTAAACAACTAAAGACCCCACGAGAATCACACCTGCCCTTACCTAGTAGAACCCTCCTGCTCTTTCACCCTCGTTGTAGTCTCGGCCAGAAACGATTCACCTCCATCGCCGGAGGTTCCAAACATCCTTCCCCATTTCCCTTCCTTTCAGATACCTCATCCCCAGTAGAAAACAAACCGCAATCAAAATATACCAAATATTTCACCCATACACAAATTTCAACTTCAATCACTATAAAACACAAAATTTTGGAACCTAACACGCCAATACCACAACCATTTCCATATTCAATCATCCCAAAACAGTAATAAAAAGCCTTACCTAGAAGAACCTCATTCTTCGTCTTCTTGGTCTCCCTCGTCACCGGTGAATCAGGGAGCGGCGACTCTTCGCCCTCCCTGCCGTCACAGGGAGTACTCGCCGGCCAGAACTCTTCCTCGCTTTCTTTGCTCCTCTATCAATCGCCGCTGGCGATCCCTTGCCTCCTGAAAATCTATCAGCAGCTTGCCTTCTTCATTCTTTTCCTCTCACAGAGATCGAAAAAATCCAGAATCAACACGCGAAAAAGATATTCTGAATCAGAAATAAACCAATTGAACCCCCAAGGCCCAAATCTTACCTTACATGAAATTATCTGGGTCGCCGTGAACGTCGTCGTCGACGTCAATCGCCGTCGCCATCTGGCCCTTCTTCCTCTTCATTTACCAGAAGAGGGAAGAGGAGAAGAAAGATCGGGGCGGCCGCCGACCCTGTGCCATCGTCGTTCCCTGTTCTCGAGCGGAGCAGAGAAGGGAGAAGATCGAAACAAAAGAGACAGAGGAAGAAGGAAGCGGAAGACGGAGGAGCAGCGGCGGTTTGACTTTGCCACCGTCGATCTCCGTCGTTTGGTGGAACAAAATCGAGAAATAGAGGAGAACGAGGAGCAGAGGAAAACGAGAGAGAGAGAGAGAGAGAGAGAGAGAGAGAGAGGCGGCCGCTTGGTAGTTTAGGGTTAGAGCAGTATAGGGTTGGTTTTTCGTCTTAAGAGACGTTTATATACCTTGAAAATGACTAAAATGCCCCCTAGTCTCTGTTAATGAAAAAAACAAAACGAGATGTGCACTTAAAAGATCCGAACCAAGGTTGTCAAACCGGTTTATGCCGGTGTGCCGGTTTTGTAAATGGAATGGTCTGATCGTGGTATAACCAGTATTCATGCCGGTTGTGCCGGTTTTAATAAAATACATGAGGAAAATGGAAATCCTCAATTCCAAATAAATTAGTCATGAAAAAGCAATTAGAAGAATTATTTCACACAAAATAATTTATAGCTAAGAATTGGTAACTAATACTAAACAATTAGATGCTTAAAATAAAATTTTATTAAATGAATTTTATTAATGTTTATAATGATTTGTGTAAAATTTAGTATTAGATACATAACATATAAGGTTAATATAGACAACAAAATTGCTTATATCCTAGTGGTGTGTAACTTAAACTAAAATGAACATGAGGTACTTGGTTCAAATCCTATGTAGGATGTTTATTTTTTTATATACTGTGTGTAACATTAAATTCCGGTTTCTGGTCTAACTGGCCGGAATTTCCGGATTTGACCGGAACTGACCGGCATTGACCGGATTTGACCATAGATAAATACCGGCCCCTTTCTAGCCGGTTTGCTGACCGATACCGGTTGAACCACCCGGCACGAAACCAGTTTGACAACCATGATCCGAACACAGCACCTTCCAACCACAACACATAAATATAGGGATGGCAATGGGTCGGGTTGGGTCGGGTTTTGCCAAACCCAAACCCAAACCCATGGGTTTATCCGTGAAAAAAACCCAGGGTAAAACCCACTGGGTTTGAAAAACTCAAACCCACAGGTGTTATTTTAATTTGTCTCATATTTTGCTGACAAACGTGTTATTTTGACCCAAATAACTCACAACGAGTTATTTAAGCCGAAATAACTCATTCTAATAACTCATTCAAACGACCCCTGAAGTTATTTGAGCAATGAGTACTTTCGAAATAACTCTTTTTATCACTCTGTTTTTGTCAAATACCATATTTGCATGGTTATACTAAACGAGATACTTTAATCCAATTACTACTGAAATAATACTAAAATATCAAATAAACAATTAATGGTGTCTTTTGGTTGCGAATGTTGATTGTAACACCCCGACTTTTAGGTTCCGGTTCGACCTAATAAATGAACGGTTGAATCAATTGTTACGTACGAACAAGTTAAACCAAACCGGGCTAAGGATCAAGGCCTGAATATTTGACGTGGCCCAATTTGATCGTTTCCCGACGGGGAGGTTGCAAACGTGAAATAAGTATTATAATGATTATTATTATTAATTAGGGTTATAGGTATAATATGCCCCTCTACTGTGACGTTTTTTCAAACATGCCCCTGTACTTTGAAAAAATTATCAAACATGCCCTTCTGTTAAAATTTCCATTGAAAAAATCGTCAATCATGGTTGAACCGATATTTAGACGACTCGACATCGGCAAATGGGAAGAAAAATGTCAGTTTTGTCCCATGTTTTATTTCTTTGGGTCTTTTCAAAGTGAAATTATTTGAATGATTTGATTATACAAAAGAACCAAAAAAATTCTATAGTGAAATTTTCAGGGATATTTTAGTCATTTGTGTCGCCCAAACTAAAGTTCGGCCTTGGTTAACGGTTTTTGGATGAAAATTTTAACAAAAGAGCATGTTTGATCATTTTTACAAAGTACAGGGGCATGTTTAATGTAAAAAATAGTAGAGAGGCATCTTTGATAAAACGTCATAGTAGAGGAGCATATTATACCTATAACCCTATTAATTATCGTCATGAATCAAAACCCCAAACCCACACAAGAGGGTGGCTCTTGGGCACCCGTTACTTAATTCCTAGAGAGAGTTATTTATCGGGGCAAGGAACCATTTCCGCCGCTCCTTTACCCTTATTCCCTCCCCCCAGAAGAATCGCCAGTTCTCCTCTCTCAAGTTCACACATGCCGCCTCTCTAGTTCTGCAGCCGCTCAACGGCGATCTTGACGCCACCACCCGAGCGATTGAGTTGCTGGGCCCGACAGAAGAAAGAGACGGGGTCATGGATCATGGAGAGCGGGAGCAAGGTCAACTCACGAGAAGAAATCAGAGGTCCGGGGAGCCGTGATACAGAGGTAAGGGCTGTAACTCTGTTCACCTTCATCGATTGTGGTGCTACGTGAACGCCATGCATGGAATTGGGTATCGATTAAGTGTTGATTATCCATGGATGATCGCTTTCAATTGAAACTAAGCAGAAGTATATTAAGTTTATTTATCTCGTGTGCATGGAGTCATAGCGTGGGAAGAATAGCATGGTGGAGGGAATTAAATAGACCAAGTCCATTGTCTTCTTGTGGAAGAGATTCGTGGCCAGAATTGATGATTGGGGTTATTTGGGTTGGAAATTACTAATGTTTTGGATGGAATTACATGTGTCCTTAAGGGTAATTGAGTGAGAGCGAGGAATTGAAACCTCTAGGATAGGAATTGGTTCACGTGGTCATTTCTCTACATGATGATTATGGTTTAATAATGGGGATTGGAAACTTAATTGACTATATGTGTAAAGTGGAGCAGTTGGGAGCCACCAATTGGTTCGCATGGCCATGAAGTAAGGGGTGGTTTGGGTGGCTACGTGGCTATGGATATGTGATCAAGTGAAGGGAAATCGATTGCTGTAGTTGATTCAATTCAATCCGCTTCGACGTAAGGTGAGTGTAAAGTGGGTAAATTCTACGCCTTACGGTATTTAAGTTTTTGAGATTTGACTGCTATGTGCCGTACTTGCCTTTGTATGCTTATATGATGTCATATAATTTGTGTGAGTTATGCTTCCATTTTTATGTTGTTGTGTGCTTTACTTACAAGTAAGTTTAAGTTAAAGAAACAAGTTCTTTTTAAGAAGTAACTCACCTTCAAGAAGGTGAAGTCGTTTTAAGTGTTTTTAGTCACTAGCGCCAGTCCATTGCCATTTGAGATTTTCAAATAGAGCAGCAGTTATGCTCTTGAGATCTTTATGACAGAGCACCAGTTATGCTCTTGAGACTTCTAAGATGAGCAGCAGTTATGCTCTTGAGAATCGTGGTGAAGAGCCACCACGATAAGTTTAAGATGTTAGGGGGATGAATCGTTACGACTTCCCTAACTAAGTTTAAGTTTAAGGAAAGCCTTGATGGCTTCTCATACGTATGATTGGCAACCGAACTAGCTAGTGGGGGATCCCAGTGTCAGTCAAGTATTTAAGTCGAGATTTGAGTTTTAAGAGAGGAGAGTAACTTCAACTCCCTCAAAGTTTAAGAGTTAAGATTTTAAGATCGGAAATACAAACAACTTCCACTAGTCAAAGGTAAGTGTTTAAGTAAAGTACTCAAGTGTTAGAATTACTAAAACGTAAGGGCGTAGACTGGCCCCATCTCACTCACCAGGATTTAGTAAAGGAAAAGCGATAACTAGACCGATAGTTGCAGCTAGAGGAGCAATTAGTGAGTAGCGAGATCGAGAAAGCTGTTCGAGGCAAGCCAGCTAGGGAAGAGCAGCATAAGCGTCACAGAGGATGCTTAGTCAAGGTTTTCAGTAGCAACAACTTCAGAGTTTATTAGTTAATTACATTTATGATTATGAGTACAGACTGGAGATTATTTTGAGATCAGATTGAGATTTTAAAGTTTGAGTTTAATTTGCCCACTTGTTAGGGCTTTGCTTTGAACTACAAGTGTGTTTTCAGTATTCTGTTTATGAAATTTTTCCCGCTGCAATTTAGGATTTGAGTATTTTATTTGTCAAGGGAATTTTAGTAAAAGTAGTACCCGACCGGGTTAGGGTGTTTCATTTATATCACCATTACTATTAGCTAGTGTACTTTACCAATTACGATTAATTATTTAACAAATTTGCAAGTCATACAAATTGATTCAACATTTTGACTAGTATTTTTTAATTAAGTATATATATACGATATAGAAAGAAATTGGTTAAAAAGTTGAGAAAAATATTTTAAATTAGTGTAATAAAATGTGTAAGTTGGTAACGAGTAATGAGTAAGTTACTTGATGCGCTGACCTGAACAACCCGCATCCCGATCCGCCCGCAACCTGCCCGACCCAAAACCCGATGAACCCACAACTCGATTGAACCCGCAACCCATTTGAATCCGAACCCGATGAATTCGCAACCCAACTAACCCGCAACCCATTTGAACTCGAACCCAGCCGGAACCCGCCCGATTGATACCTATATGTATAAGTTACACCATAACACAAGTAACATCTCCCTTACATATATAGCTTAATTAATCCAGTTTAATGACCAACCAGGTAGTTCTATTGTCCTGTTGGCCATATACATATAACACGTACAATCATATACATACATCGCTGAGTAAAGTAAGTTAAGAAACCATGCAGGCTAGGCTAGCAGGTATAGTCAAACTTCCGTGTATATATTAATATATATCTATGCTGCCGGTGGTGAAATGCCAAACTTTGGAGCCATCAACACTCCAAATGCAAACGCAATCACGGCCACCGTCACAATCCCTTTGTGCTCGCCGATCATCTCAATCACTCTCCTCATTACTGAATTCGAACTTCCCCCGCAGTCTCTCTCCCACCATTTCTCCACGTCTCCTTTACCGAACTCGGCCACAGCAGTATTCCTGCAGCTACTTCCTGCCGCCGCGATCCTCTCACCATCAGGATTGCTATGGGCCGGTAATGGAGATCCTGGTGCAGCCGCCTCAGCAGCACGGCCTTGTGCTGCTGGTACGTGCTTGGGGACAGTGACGTAGAGGATCTCGCCGTCGAACTTGCCGGTGATCCTATCGGTGTCGGAGATCCCATCGGGCAGTTGATAGGTTTGGTGGAAGTAGACGTACTTGTTGTGGTTCAATAGCCGCTCTCCAGCCACCGTTATCTGCTTCCCTCCGCTGTCCACTTGAAGGCTCACCTCCTCCTTTCTAAACCCTACGGCCAGGACAAAATATAAAATGTCACAACCAGGTTTGAACGGCTAACCTCTTTGGAATCAAATGCTCTAGCGGTGAGCTATAAAGACATTATTACTGATGATTATTTTACGGTAACTAGGTTTAATCAATGCCCCTTTTGTTGTGTTATAAAAAATAGGTACGAGAAACTAAATTTGTCAATTAGAACTAGTGATGCCAACCGGGCGGGGCGGGACGGGGCGGGTAACTCAATACCCATGCCCCGTCCCACGCTACTAGGGGACGGGCGGGTAAAATTCGTGCAGGTACGGAGCGGGGTGGGTCGACCAACTCTCACATGTTATTTCTAAAAAACACACGCAGATTTTACTTTTTATGATAAAACGAAGGGAAAAACACTTTATGAATGAAAAATAGTTACAATAGAATGAGGAATTGAGTCAAACCAGTTGAAATATTGACTCTAACTAGTTGGAGAAAAGTCAAAATAGGAGAAACATGTGTAGATATTGTAAGAAATTGAGTTAGAATGGACCAATAACGGGCGGAGCAGGACAGGGCGGTCTAAAGTAGATACACATACCCCTCCCCATGCTAGTATGGGTCGGGTAATACCTGCCCCATCGCGGGTCAGGTCGGATAATGCCCGCGAGGCGGATTCAAATTGCCACAACTTTCATAATTTGGTGAGTCCATTACTTGAACGTTATTTTTTTTTAAAACCGATACACAAATCCTTATTTTTAGTCATCGTAGCATATGGACATTTTATTTGTGACATGTCTTTAACCAGGGTTAAATGTATCATGTCATATGCCATACGTAAATGATGACATATTAAACATTTGCGATTCATGAATTTTTTTTTTCTCCTTAACTTGTTCTCGCACATGGGCATAATTGGTTCTTCCTTTTATTTATTTTTCGAACTTTTTTACGAGTTACAAATTCTTAATATATAGTGTATGACGCATTGATATGAGATGTGACTCTTGTAATTAATGCCAACTATATATAGTTGGAATTACCATGAAATAAGAAGTCTTACGAATTCACACATGATATATCTGAAAACAATATTCATATATCGAAATAACCTAATCAGTAAAAGTTCAAGGAAAACAAAAACATCATTGTTTACGTACCAGGAAGATCTATAAGGAGATAGTGTGAGTGATTGTCGTCGTCCCAAGCCGAGGAAGGGACGAACTCCTCTACCAAATGATCACGCGAACGAGCTCGCTGCGGCATCACCCCTCTTATTCCCCCCGCTGCAAGGTCATCAACGGTTGCCATTGTATGTGTCATATCCGGCCCAAGAGATTAACATACATCATTAAATAGAGATGTTGCAGATATCTCTTTCTTTGTGATTGTGCTAATTGGAGGCGTGTCGGGGAACAAATTAAATGAGAGAAAAAAGGCACGCGATACCTTGATTTTGCTTGAGTCCAAAGGCACCTCGATCTGTTAGGATAGAGAATATTTTTTCAATGACAAAATTTACTTCATTTCCTTCCAAACGATCAGGTGAAAAATAACTAAAAATAACATTGTAATCCGATCGTGTGAGAGATAGCTAAGTTGTACACATTGTGAACAACCCAATCCATAATCCTGCTGTATTTTCCCAAAATGCTGGTCATGCTTGAGAAGTGGGCATAGCAGCACCACTTCATATAATTAGGAGTTGGGTCACTTCTCATTCTCTGAGGCCTCAACCAAAGGCTTGCAATCGGATAAGATGATTGTCAGGAAAGTATCAATGGTTGTCAGTTTGACTCGTCTCATAAAATTGTTAAAAACCATTTGATTCCAATAACCCGAGTTGTTGGTAGATTATTCAATTATGAATCTTGTATCATTCACTTTTCATTTTAGTTCATGAATAAAGGTTGGAGCGCCTTCTAATCAGTGGCGGACCCAGGATTGTCGGAGAGGTGTGTCGCCGATAAAATCCAATAATAATTAAATTAAATGAAATTAAACAAAAAAATTAAGTAGAAATTAAAAGAAATTAATTCATAAAGTTCACAATGTCATATTTATAACGAACCGCGACGACTTTTCATCTATTGAAATGTCTCTAAAATACATTCATCACTTATGCTACAAAGCAAATCTTTTTCAATATACACACCTAAACAATCATTCATAAATTGGTCACTCAACCGATTTCGAAGATCGTTCTTGATTATCTTCATGGCTGAAAATGCTCTTTCGCAGCTTGTAGCTGCAACAGGTAAAGTCAACACCAACTTCAAAAGCAAGTAAACTAAAGGATAAATAGTGTCCGCCTGGGCTATTGGCCATTTGGCCTGTGGTTTTTTTTTTCTCTTTTAATTATAGGCCCAGACCCAACACACATCACACATATATATTGTATGGGCTGAGAGTCTTTTTTTTAATAGGAAGTGATAGGATTATGATTTATGAGTTATTTTAAACAAAATTAAAATGGATTATGATGAAGATTGATTCATTTGGATAATAAATTCTTCGACTATAATGAAGGTGTGTCGGCTATAATTATTGAAGGTATGCAGGCTATTCCGAAGTAAAAAATTTTGTACAAAAAATATATAGATTCTTCGCAAAATTCTCGAGCGAGAGTGTGTCGGACGATACACCCTTACTAGCCTTAGGTCCGCCACTGCTTCTAAGCGCTCCGTTTCTCACAGAAAAAAAAATGTATTATTGTTGATCAATAGAAAACAGGTTATCTTTGCATATTTGTTATTCAACTTAGTAGTTTCGTAGATAATTGGGATTGTTCTTCCCATTAGGGAGAGTCTCTACTCGAGAGTGTCGAGCACTTACCCAAAGTCCCTACCATTATAATGTTTGGCTTACGTAAAGGTAAGGTAAATGCCTCTGCTACTCTCCCTTCCCTTTGGGCTTTGTCTGCGTGGATCCTAGAAACTTCTGTTGTCAGTAGGTTAAATTAGTACGTTATCGGTATTCATGTACCAAATACCAAAATCTCGAATACAAATAATATCTTCGCTACTCTTCATTTGGGCTTCGCCGCTGTTGATCCTTAAAACTGTTGTTGTCGATAGGGTTGAAATTAGTACAGTATCGATATCCCAATACCAAATAATAAAATCTCGAATAAAAATAATTCCCTAAAATAATGCCCTAAAATAAATCTCGAATACAAATAATGCCCTAAAATAAATCTCAACCCCGATCCCAAAATAAATTTGGTATTTAATCCCAAAGTCAAAATATTTTGGTACGGTATCGGTATTGTATTCCTAAATACCAAATAATTACTTCCGCACTTAATTAATAATTAAATATTTACATAGTAAATAATGATTCGAACACCTCTAAACTTGTACAGTTTTATAAGACATAGGCTTGTAGGTTTAATTTCATGATTGAAAACCTTGGCGATGGGAAGTTTAGGTGGAAAAAGTCTAATAAAAACTAATCAATGCATTCTATCAAATCTCAATCGAATGGATTTATTATAGGTGCTCATTAGGTGCTACAAGACTAAGTAAATATTTTTTAGTTTTCTTAACTTAAGGCAATGAGAAAAAGAAGGAAAATGATGATATCTCAATTTCTTGCTCATGTATTGAGTTTGCTTAACATAAGGCAAAGAAAAATGAAGGGAAAATGGTGATATGTAAATTTATTACTCATGACAATCTTTGATTTTATAGAGTGGAGGGTGAGGAAAGACTAATAAAGAGTGCCGCTTTTTTGTGTCTTAAAAATAACAAAAAATGAGTGAGAGACAAGGGTTACCTGAAAAACTTGGAAGCTAAGCCTGTTGGATTGGATGGGGGCTTGCCAGTTGTCAAAGTGTGAGCGATAAAAGTTTTGGATTATATTTAATTAATTTTCAATTTTGATATATACCAATCGCAATCACATAATCTATAACGGTATATAATAGTCATTGGTCGAGGAAGATCATCACGATGGCACAAAGAATCCCCTCATGGCCGCAATCGAGAACAAGAGCGTCGACAATCCTAACCTCGCCGTCAAGTAATTAATACAATCTTTATTAATCCTTTTCTAAGACTTCTTTTTCCTTTTTGAGGGGATTGGCTTCTAATCACGAGCAAAGAGAGTCTTAAGTTTACTTAAACCTAAGGAAAAGGACAAAAAGAAGGAAAAAATGGTGATATCTCAATTTCTTCCTCATGATTTTTTTTATTAACTAGGAACCTCAGCCTCATGTGTCACTTTGTGACAGCGGGGCCTACTAAACCTGGGGGCCATCTGCAATCAATTCGACGCCAATAGAGTTTCGCCACCAGCAGCTTCATACATTCGGGAACACCTACGAGCCTCTCTTTGATCGAACCTGGCATCTGCAACTCCCAATTTTTCATTGTCGCGGAAGCTTACCATTAGCTATCTTACCTTTGGTCAACTTCTTGTTCATGATAATCTTTGATTTGATGGAGTGGAGGGTGAGAAAAGACTAATAAGAGTGCTCGTTTTTCGATCCCGAAAACAACAAGAGATGAGTGAGAGACAAGGGTTATCCAAGACTTGGAAGCTAAGCTTGCTCGAATGGACGGGGGCTTGCCCGCTTTCAAAGTGTGAGCAAATACCAGAAGTTGTGGATTTTATGAAATTAGTTGACAATTTTGGTATATTCCAATCTTAATCTCATAATCTGAAATGCTGAATAACATCCCAAAATTCGATATTCGGTGATACCAACTAATGAGTAATAAATTCGACCGATAATATCTCAAATAACGATACCAAACTTCCAACCTAAGTAATCATCAATCCCTTCTACTATCTACTCTATTCGCCAGTTGAGCACATAAAACCATGTGACAACATTTTTTTTCATATTTGTACAACTCTCTTAAATCTTGTATGTAGATGTGTTTCGATCCGACTAACGGTACTACGGTCAATAACAATATTAGGAAAGTAAAAGACTTAATAAAGAATACAGTAAACATGCAAATTCAAGGAAGCATGAAAAATACACTAGAATATCAAATTAATTATCTGCATTCACTTGAAGCCTCACCCTTAATTTCGCATCCGATCTTTCATCTCTACTTGTCTTTATTTTCCATCTATTTTCTTACGTACCCTCTTATCTTCCTCCAAAATTGAATTTAATCTTCTTCCCTTCCACGCCAGAGCACATTTTCGAAGAGGTTAGGGCCCTGCATGCAGCTTCAACATTCTTTTTCTATCTTGATCTAACTACCAATCTCCTTAAGAGCAACCAAAAACAATTTCAAACATAATTTTTTACGTCAATAAAAGTTACGTTAATTTTATTTCTTGATGAGAAATAAGGAAGGACAACCGCCGTCACTATCTCCAACTGCCACTTCACCCGCCACAACGACGTCATGTTGTTCGGGGCCAGCGACGAGGAGACACAGGACAAGATCATGCAGGTCACCCTGGCATTCAACCATTTTGGTCGCGCGGCTTGGTTCAGCGGATGCCACGCCTGCGGTTTGGGTTCGCCCATGTGGTCAACAATGATTACACCCACTGGGAAATGTACGCCGTGGGTGGGAGTTCCAACCCGACCATTCTGAGCCAGGGGAATCGGTTCATTGCCCCGCCCAATCCGGCTTCCAAAGAGGTGACCAAGAGGGAGTACGCTGACGAGAGTGTTTGGAAGTCGTGGAACTGGAGATCAGAGGAGGATTTATTGTTGAACGGGGCGATTTTCGTCCAATCTGTTGGACCCATCACTAGGTTGGACCAAAACACTGTGATCACGGCTAAGCAGGGCTCATTTGTGAGTCGTTTGACCCGAAGTGCCGGTTCGCTCGACTGCTCTATGAATAGGCCCTTTTAACTGTTAAAAATTGAATTTTCAAGGTACGCGTTGAGCTCTCTCTCATAATCAGAAATTTGGTCTGACATAGGAAAGAATCATCAGAAACCGAAGCCCTGTTTCTGAAGGCAGAAGAAAAAACAGAGATTTCTTTAGCTGACGTGACGCATTAGGGATTTTGTTTTAGTTTCTTTGGGAGAGCTTTGGGCAAGGGTGTTCAAACGGATTGGTTACCGTGGTAACCATATTAATCGGTAGCATTCGGTTAATTTGGTTTGGTTAATTTGGATAATTGGTTTGTTTTGGTTAAATAATTTAGCTTATTTGGTTTAGGTGGTTTGGTTTCAACACTGCTAACCAATAAAACCAATTAACCAATTAATGATACACGTAATATATAAAATTATTTAAACTTCCATGCAACCAACCAAACCAAACTTTCGTGATTACCTATTTTATTTCCATGTTCACAACAAACCAAAACATTATGGGTCAAAAATTAAATGGGTCTGTCTATTTTCTAAACCAAACATTTTGGACAGCTACTAGACTTTAGGATTACGTACAATACCATGACAACCACCTCAAACTATGTATAGTTTAAGTATTTTGTAGGAGAGCTTTAACTTACTAATGAGTGGTATTGATATGTATTTAATATTTATGTTATGGGTTTGTTGTAAGCTAACTATATTAGGTGCAGAGATGATGAATTAACTTGAATGATGATGGTAATCTTGGATGGTTAGTCTTATTATTATTGCTTATATATAATGATACTTTAGGATAGTAATAACATATGGTTATATTTTATTCATTAACAGGAAAATTGTTTTCATGTAATGTTATGTTATTTGGTTAATCCGATTATCCGATTAACCAAACCAATTAAACTTTGGTTTGGTTAATTTGGTTTTCGTGTTAATTTGGACGGTTTGGTTAAGAAATTTTATTCCATGGTTAATAAAATTTAAGCTTAATTGGTTTGGTTATGACCACGGTAACCATTTGAACACCCCTAGCTTTGGGTGGGGCTGTTCATTTTTCCCCAATTTTCACTGTTATTCTTAGGTTCGGACCTTTTGGTCTTCATGAGACCTCTAGCCTTAGCAACTTAGTGAACTGTGCGAAAACCTTTCAACTCCCAAGTAAGCTTTTGTTTTCATAATATGTACACGTTCACGGATATTGTTATTGCTTTTAGTTATTTACAAACCATTTGTATTTGGACACCTGTCTTGTTTACCGTTGTGGAACATTAATTCTGGAAGTAGTATGGGAACGGCTACGGTGCTAATTGTACAATAGTTAGCACCGTCCTAACCAAGGGAAAAACTACTACTAGTTTAAATTAGTAGTGATTTAGCTTAGATGTTGTATTGATTTTATAATAATCCGTAGTGATTTCGTTATTTTTAGTAGCGTTTTTTGCTAGTTATCACGGTGCTAACCCCTATAAGGGTTAGCACCTAATCCCATCCCAAGTAGTATAAATAGACAGAGCTGTCCAATCTGGGGTAGCAGTCGGTCGGTTTCAGTTTAACCGAAAACTTCGGTTTTTGGTTAAACCGAACCTTCCTCCATGTCTGCCGACCACCGACCGTGAGAGAAGTCGCGGTTAGCCGACCACTGACCGACGGGTTTTCGGTTTTGGTTCGGTTATACCGCAACAACCAAATTTATTTAAAAAAAAAAGGAAAGGAAGAAAAAAACCCAATACCCACCCCTGGCCCCACCCACGTTACTTCTCTGCTTCTTCACTCCTCTCCCAATACCCACCCCACCCGCCTCTTCTTCTTCTCTCCTCTCCCTACCACTAAATTCTTATCTTCTTCCTCCTTCTCTCTCCTTCTCTCTCCTGCCTTCCTCCAAAAAGAACCACCAGAGGGCAGAGACCAACCTTTTTCTTCCTTCCTTCATTGCAGATTTAGACACCATGGCGGCCGGTCGCGGAGGAGAAGTAGAGGCACACCAGCGGCCACGGAGGAGAGCGAAAGGAGACATCCCCGACGCAGGGAGAGGCGAAAATGTAGAGGGAAGGGATGGCGATGGGAGACGCACGGATGCCTGGGGTCGTCGAGGATGGGAGATGGCGATGTCGGAGAGGAATCGGCGAGGAGAAACGATGCTATCTCTGACTCTGGCTCGCGGTGCCCGGTCGTCGAGGAGGGTGGGGAGGGGAGACAAAGTCATCGAGGAGGGTGGCTGGGATTTGGATGACGGAGGGCTGGGATTTGAGTACGAAGAAGAAAGAATTAGGGTTGGGGTCAATGTTGTTAGAACCGAACCGGAGCATGACCCGGTAATGCGAACGGCTCGCACTTTAGTGGTCCAACCGGCATTAGACCGTTTAAAAACCGTTAGAGAACCGGTACCTAATAAACATTATCAGTATAAATAGTGGACATTTCTTAATCAGAGCTCATCTCTTTCCTTCGAAATTGTGAAATGGAAATAAGGATTCAATTTGAGATCCCGACTTTTTTGGTTTATTTCAATTTTCAATTTTCTACAATTTTTTTAATTAAATTCAGTGGCTGAATGACAAAACCCGGACGAGCGGCTTGATCGGCTCGAACGGCTAACCGCCTCGGCCGCTCGCCAACCGCTACATAAAACCGGAGCGGCTTTTAGACTGTTCCGAGCCGATTTTGTGATCGGGTGGCGGTTTTACCGGTCGGGCCGAGCGGCTCGGCTCGACTTTAATAACACTAGTTGGAGTTTTATTAAAAGGATGGTTGGTCGGTTATGTTCGGTTAGTCGGGTAACCGCGGTTAATCATCCTCGGTTACTCGGCTAGCCGAAAACCAGCTTTATTCTACCGAACACCGACCGAGGCAAATAACCGTCGGTTTTCGGTTAGCTACTAACCGGCGGTTATCGATTGAACCGGCCAGTTAGCCGCTAACCGGAAACCGAACTGCCACCCCTAGTCCTATCTATCAAGATGAGGATTCACTTGATCTTTCCTCCATTTCCATCTTCTTCCTTACTCTTGAAACCTAAAATATAAATGGTATCAGAGCCGCAAAACCTCTAAGCAACTATGGCCAATCCCAATACCCTTCCTCGTGGAGGAAATGCAAGTGCGATTCTGCAATTTGGAAGCTATGGAGACAACAAAAATTTCCAATCTTGCACCAAATTCAACAATGTCATCAACACCGACAATGGCAACGCTTGAGGTCTGAAAGGTCCAGTATTTGGTAACCCTTTCTATATCAACCCAAACAAAAATCTTTACTATAGTTTTGGATGGTCCAAATTATAATATGTGGTCTAAAGTGGTAAGGATTGTTCTTAAGACGAAGCATAAGCTGGGTTTTATAAATGGTTTAATTTCGATCCCATATCGTTGAATCGCTAAAACACAAATCCTAACAGTGACCAAATGTAGCCAATGAAAGGGATTGCATTATAGTGGTACAAGTAATAAATATTGGATCCACGGGTCTCTATAATTACTATTACTCAGTTTTGGTTCATTATCTAGCAAACCATATTAAAGATTGATTTACTAAACTACTCTACTAGCTAAACTAAGGTTAAACTACTAATTACGGGTTGAGAACTCACTTAGGTATCATTCCCCCTAGCTCCTCAGTTAGGTTCAAGTTGTAATTCCCTTTAGTTGCTTTACTATTGATTAAACTGTAGAAGATCCGATAATAGGTTGGAATCTCTTAAGCTTACCAAGCCCTCTTAGACAGAATACCTGGCAGACAACTAACCTCCACCGGAGTACAAAGCTAAGGAAATACACAAAGATTTCCGCTACTGGAATGAATTCCAGTACAAAGTAGTGAATTGACTGACTCTTGTACAATCAATTCCCTATTACCAATTGAGAAAGCTCTCTTAATCCAATCAGATTCTATCTATCATAGGTTAAAGCAGAAATCAAAGAAAAGTGATCAGGATTCAATCGACTCAACAATAATGCCTCGATTGATTAAAACCATCCAGTATAACATCCAAAGTTTCAAACAAGAAAGATCCTAACACATGGAACTAGGGATTCTCAAAACCTAAGTGAAGGGAAGTTACTCCATAGAGTAGAGAGAGATTGCAGTATAACTTTTCAGATCTTCAATCTTCATGTCTATACTTGTTCCTTGAGCTTCAATGATGAAGAATCCTCCAACAACGCTCCAAAAATGGCTGTAGATTGCCATCTCTCTCTAACGTTCGTCCCTTGAGTGTTTGGGATCCAAAACCTAGCTTTCCCTCTCAAAATTGCAGAAAACATATTTATATCTAGCGCAACCGCCCCTCCGGAACTGGTGGACCTGTCGCGATATTATCGGAGTCGCCACCGACCTTATATTATGGTGGATCGAGCACCTTTTTGCCCGGTCTCAACCTTAGTGTCAAAACCGGGATTTGATCTGCGAAATTTTGAGATTTTGGGTTCGGGAGTACGGTTACGTGTGAGGAAGTGTATTCACACCCCACAACGCCCCAAATGGGTACTACTTAAATCGATAAGTTTTTAAGGGTTGGGTGTATTATTATTTGTGGCTATATTAATGTAATTGATTTTATGATTTGATTAATTATATAGTTATTAATATTTGATCATAGGTTTATTGACGTAATTCTCAAAATTAAAGAAAGATTTTTTGGTTAGTTGGACTCGAACCTATTGGCTGCCAACGTACCCGAGTAGTCAAGATCAAAGTCCACGTAGTTCGTTCACGTTGATTGGTTTTGGAAAGGGAATCTTAACACGTTTCTATTGATACGTGATTAAGATAATAATTGATTTTTTTATTTAAGAAATGTAATTCGTATTTTTTGATTTAATGGAGAAAGTTTGTTAGTTGGAATCCAACACGTCCTATTGGTATGTGTTAAGGTTTTTATAAATGTTGAAACGAATTTTAGGACCTTTGAAAATCAAATTTTAGACTTAATACGAAAATGCTACCATGGTCTATTGACCATCGACCTTTGTATTAAGGATCTTTTTAAGTTAAGTATACAAATTGATCAGTTTTAGATCGATTGAATTTAACACATGAACAAGTTGTTAGTCCTCAATCTAGTGGCTTATAGTGTTCATCCGAATTATTATTACTACTCAAGTCAGTGGTTCGAATAACGGGAGAGACTTAATTTTAGTTTTTGGACCACCTCGGGTCGATTTGTTGGGAAACGACAACGCCTGGGCCGTTTGGGAGAAGCGCCCGGTTGTTTTGAAGGGGTCGATGGCAGGCGATTTTTTTCTGAATCGCTAAATGTCGCCCTTAAAATTGCTAACGGTCGCCCTAACTCTAATGATAAATGACTTGTTTACCCCCCAATAAAATTTCAAAATTTAAACAAACCAAACAATCCCTAACCCCTCAAACTGAACCCCTCATATGCCTTCTTCGCGAATCCCTCTCGACGCACCAATTCGTCGGCGTCTTTCCAGCTGTCGTCGTCGCCCATTCTCTAACGAAATGTCCAAAAAATGCTCAACCTAAGGCAAGTTACGGTTGGTCCATGGTGCAACCGCAACTCACTTGCGGTTGATGCGGTTGCACCATGGACCAACCGCAAGTGAGCTACGGATCCCTTTTTTGTTTTTTTTTTCAATTTTTTGAGTGAACTTTACCGATTCAGAGTCGCTAGTCATGATCCAGACATCATATCGACGATTCCAACTCAGGAATGACGATGATGGATTCTCTCTTTTGAATAATGTTTTATTTTCTTTACTAAGAGGTGTTTGTTTGCTAAAGAAAGAGTAAAGTAGCTAAAAGGTTAAATTTGTAACTTTGATGTTTTTTAGGGCGACATTTAGCAATTTTAAGGGCGACCTTTAGCAACTCCTATTGTTTTATGGAGAAACACTAACCCTAGTCCCTAGCCGCATTTCACCCTCTTCTCTCCTCCTTCTCATTCACCTCTCTCCTCTGTAATTTCTTTCCGAGAGAAACGAATGAAAAGAAAATAGAAGAAATCTGATCCATTCTACCTCTCCATCTCTCGATCGATCGATCGATCTTCTCAAACTCCACGCTCTTCTACCAGTCAAACCCCCTTTACTCATCTCGTTCTTATTATGAAAATAACGAGAGAGAAAAGGGAAAGAAAGAAGGAAGGCGACGGAATGGCGAGGGTTGAGACAGTCCCTGTCGGCGGTATGACGATAGTGGCGATCGAGAATCATGTGAAAGTTCTTGCCTTGCATGTCGTTTTCTTTAGTTTTTTTGTATAGTTCTGATGATGTTCTTGTTTTGTCTTTTTGGGGTTTTGAAAAAGGGGTATGAATCTGATGGAGTTCGAATAAACTCGAGCTCTACCTTTTTTTGTTAAAAATCGTGTTGTGTGTGTTGGTGTAAGGATCTTTATCAATGGATTCTGGCGAGTTTAGGGATTTAGAATGAAGAAGACGAAGGAGATGAGAGGGAAAGAGAATTATTCTGTTATTACTTTCTACTAATTTGGTAAAGTAACTAATCAGACAGTTATTGGCCAAAAGATAACCAATTGGAGTACAACTCTCCTATTTATACAATAGTCGCCTTTCCACGTCACTCCTGCAAGCTGTCTCTCAGCTGTTACAAACCCTCTCTCTTCAGAAGCAGCTTGTCCTCAAGCTGGAAAAGCGGGGTACTGTCGTTTGAATGTGGCTAAGTTCTCCCAAGTAGCATCCTCTTCCGCTTGATGAACCCAACGAACCAAAATTTGTGTCACAGCCCTGTTGTCTTGATTAATGAAACGCCTCACCAAAATCTGAGTCGACTCAAGCTTCAGGGATCCATGATCATCACTGGCAGGGAGGTGAATAGCGGTTGGATGAACGATGGTCTTGCACAACTTCAACTGCTATACATGAAACACAGGGTGTACCTTGGAATGGGCTGGCAGAACAAATTTGTAAGCCACTTCCCCAATCCTGGACACGATCTGATAAGGGCCAAAGTACTTCGCTCCCAGCTTACTCCCCTCCCTCCCTACAACTGAACCTTGGCGGTAGGGTCGCAGTCGCAGATAAGCCCAATCTCCAATCTGCAAAACCCGTTCAGAACTACGTTTATCCGCAAATTGCTTCTGCCTGTTCTGCGCTTTTGTGATGTTGACAGTAAGAAACTGCACCAATTGATGTTGTACTCTAACCCTGTCCTATACAGCGCCCACAGAAGTGTCAGTAGATAGAGCTAACCCGAAATGGGAAGGAGGAAACCCATAGAGTGCCTCAAAGGGGGTCATCTGCAAACTGAGGTGGTAGTGTGTATTGTAACACCATTATGCTAATGTCAACCAATCTGCCCAGTCATGTGGCCTTTGAAAAGTCATGCAGCGGAGGTAATCTTCCAAACACCGGTTCACTCGCTCCGTTTGCCCGTTCGTCTGAGGGTGATAAGCCGTTGAATAGTGGATGTCAGTCTTCTGCAACCTGAAAAACTCAGTCCAAAACTGGCTCGTGAAGGTAGCATCCCTGTCACAGACTATGGTGGAGGGCATGCCATGGTGTTTGAACACACCATCCAAGAAAATCAGGGCTACCTCAGCCTCTGTGTAAGGATGTTTAAGGGTGAAGAAGTGAGCCACCTTTGTAAAGCGATCCACCACGACTAGAAGAACCTGTTTGCCCTTGGAAATGGGCAGACCTTCAACAAAATCCATGCTCACATCCTTCCAAGCACGCGTAGGAACAGGTAAGGGTTGCAGAAGACCTGGAGAAGCCAATGTTTCTGTCTTGCAGCGTTGACAGACATCGCAACGAGATACCCATGACACTACTGCTGCCTTCATCCCCTTCCTGTAGAAATGTGACTTGAGCCGTTGATAAGTGACCTGCGCCCCTGAATGCCCTCCCACCGGCGAGGAATGAAACAATTGAATCAGCTTGGCGCGTAGTGTCCCTGTTTGCCCCACCATGATAGCACCTCTGTAGCGAAGGATGCCCGAACAAAAAGACCAAAGAGAAGGGCCAGCTGAATTAACTGCCGCATCAGCTATAAGATCAGCTACCTCAGGATCGCCATCATATGTTTCTTCAACTTCCACCAACCACTCAGGCAATACAGACATGAGAGCACTACAATTTCTAGCCTCCACATCATCCTCGAAGATCCGAGACAAGGCATCAGCAGCACCATTAAACCGACCCCTTCTGTATTTAATTTGAAAGTCCAATCCCAACAATTTCACCAACCCTTTCTTTTGAATGGCTGTGTGAACTTTTTGGCCCAGCAAAAACTTCAAACTTTCATGGTCCGTGAGGATGTGAATAGCCGCCCTTCCAAATAATGTCGCCAATGATCTACTGCGAGTAACACGGCTAAGTACTCTTTCTCATATGTACTTAGCCCATGATTGCGCAAACTCAGGGACTTACTAAAGTAAGCCAGCAGACAACCTCCCTGTGAAAACACAGCACCTACACCCGTGCCACAAGCATCAGTTTCGAGGACAAACGGCAGAGAAAAATTGGTTAAGGCTAAGAAAAGGGCGGTACACATAGCCTGCTTTAACTCCACGAAAGCCAATTCGCTTGCATCATTCCACTGGAACCCATTCTTTTTTAACAACTCCGTCAATGGCCTGCTAATAGAGCCATAATTGCGGATAAACTTCCTGTAATAACCTGTTAACCCCAGGAATCCAAGTAACTGTTTAACACTCGAAGGCCGAGGCCAACTTTGCATCGAAGAGATTTTATTTGGATCAGTTGCAACCCCCTCCTTACTGATAACATGCCCAAGATATTCGACCCTTGACTGGCCAAATGCACATTTGGATTCCTTAGCAAACAGCTTGTTATCCCTTAGCAGTTGCAACGCAATGCCCAAGTGATGGAGATGGTCTTCCTCAGTTCTGCTGTATACCAAAATGTCGTCAAAAAACACGAGTATAAACTTCCTCAAATACTGACCAAACACATGATTCATGAGGGCTTGAAAGGTTGCTGGTGCGTTTGTAAGCCCAAACGGCATGACTCTGAATTCATAGTGGCCTTGATGAGTGCGGAAGGCTGTTTTGAACTGATCATCCGGATGCATCTTGATTTGATGATACCCAGCACGTAAATCCAACTTGGAGAAAATGACTGCCCCCTCTAGTTCATCCAGCAAATCTTCTATATGAGGTATGGGAAACTTATCTTTAATTGTGGCTGCATTGAGCTCTCTGTAATCAACACAGAACCGCCACGTGCCATCTTTTTTACCTATAAGCAGGACTGGAGAAGCATATGGGCTATGGCTGGGTTGTATGAACTCGGAAGGAAGCATCTCAGACACTAGCTTGTCGGCAACAGCTTTCTGATGATGTGGGAAACGGTAAGGGCGAATGTTTACAGGCTTGGCATTAGGCAAAAGGGGAATAGTATGGTCAAACGGGCGTGTCGGAGGAAGGGAAGATGGAGCAGCAAAGACATCCGAATAAGAAGCCAGCAAGGGAGTTAAGAATGAGGGAGTTGGGCTAGGAACTGGAGTAGTATCTATGGAAAACACAGCTCCAGTGAGATACGAATGAGGCTTTTTTAAAAGCTGCTGAAAGTTACGACCATTCATCACCTCACACTGGCCGTCATTAGAAAGACCCTGAAGTGTCAGAGTAGTGCCCTTCCAAGCAAAAGATAACTGCCTCTTATGAAGATCCACTTGAAAAGGGCTAATCGTCTCTAACCAATCCCAACCCAAGACTAGATCATGAGAAGGCAGTTCCAAAGTTCGAACATCAAAACCAAATTCCTCCCCCTGCATTTTCCAGCTAAAACCCCTGCAAACCGATGTGCTAAGCAACGTATGTCCACTAGCCACCTTAACCCTCATGGGAGCAATGCATTCAGTTCTACAGTTCAACTCCTCAGCTCTAATAGAGTTAAAGAAGGTGTGGGAACTACCACTATCGATCAGAACAGTTACCTCTCTGTCACCCGCAGTAGTTGGAATCAACAAAGAATTTCCTGAATAACCAGACCCCATCGTCTGCAAAGACACCGCAAGTTCAGCATCCTGGTACTCTTCCTCCCCCAGTTCCTCTTCACTTGGTGACACAGAATCTTCAGCCTGCATAACTTGGAGGTGCTTCTTCTTGGCGCAGATATGGCCGTGGAAATACTTATCTCCACATTTGTAACAAAGGCCCTGCCCCCTTGGAACAGAGGCGTGATCCAACGAATGTACAGAAGAAGACTGGGACGGAGGCTTCAAGGCGAGCTGAGCTGCACCCGAAACTCAGCCATTTGAGTTTCCAAATCCACAATGCGAGATGTGTGAGTCGCCATGGCCAGAATGAAGGCTCTGGATACCACTTGTAAGGATCTTTATCAATGGATTCTGGCGAGTTTAGGGATTTGGAATGAAGAAGACGAAGGAGATGAGAGGGAAATAGAGCAATTATGTTATTACTTTCTACTAATTTGGTAAAGTAACTAATCAGACAGTTATTGACCAAAAGATAACCAATTGGAGTACAACTCTCCTATTTATACAATAGTCGCCTTTCCACGTCACTCCTGCCAGCTGTCTCTCGGCTGTTACAGTTGGATGATATGTAGATCTTTAGTATGTTTGACTGTGTGATTTTTTGGTAATCTAGGGTTCGGTATTGAAGTCAGTTTAGAAGCTGACTTTGGTTTACGGATTTTGGAACTACTCTGCTATACAAATTGTGACTGTGGTGTTCTGAGTTATGCAATGTTTATGATGTTGGGTTTGATTCTGGAAATTTGGGTTTTGGATATGATTCTAATTTTGAGATTAGGATTTGATTATGGGGTTGGGGCTATTCATGGTGGGTTGGTTTCTGAGAATCATGTGTGGTATATGGTGTTTTGAATCTAGAATCGGTGGTAGTTGTGATTTGTGATGGTTTGTGATTTCTTCATGGAAATGAAAGGGATGGGTTTATAGTAGACGGGGAGCCGTTTGAGTATTTTAAGTCTTAATTGGGTCGTGTATGTTAGTTTTTTTTACATACCATGTTTTGGATGTCAGTTTATTGTTACTAGAGATGGAAAATACTAAACAAAAACGATCAAAGCTAGAAAAGAAAGCAAATCTGAATTTTTGTTATGATATGTTTAAACATGTATATGCATCGATGGTAAGAACATAAAATAACCATAGATCTGGTTGTGATTGCCTTGGTTGATTAAAGTAGATACTAGCATGTTGTACTTAGTTTGAAATCGATTGAGCTTTGATTTTTGGTTAAGAGTTACATAGGTAGTTATATATGATGAATTGTAAAAGATGGTAATGGTGATGGTGATGGTGATGGATAAAGATGATGATGATGATTGATAAAGATAACTACCAACCTTTACACTTGTTGTAGCTTGTATGTGGTCTGAAGTCGTTTTCTTTCCTTTTCCACTTTGGAGATGCCTTTGTGTCTTCTTATCTTTGCTTGTTTGTGATTTTGTGGTTTGGTTGTGGTGTGTTTGAGAGGAAGAACGCAGGAAGGGGAAAGGGATTTTTCTTGTTGTCTTGTTCTGATTCCCTAGTTGTGAGTATCTGTTATTGTAAGAAAGGAAGAAGAATGTCTGCTGCTATGGTTGTTGGGGCCTTTGGCTGCTGCTCCATTGAGTTTTTTTTAATGTTTTTAAGGAAGGAAAGGAATATCCTGGAAGAGGAAGAAGGGAGTCGAAGTCGTAGGGAAAAGGAAGAAGAAGAAAAAGAAGAGCTGACCTCTTTGTTTTTTTCTTATCTGTTGTTTTTTTCCTATCTGCCTAGTGTGTATGAAACGAAGAGGAAGGCAGAAGAAGATGATATCTCAAGTACTCGAGCAATCTGCTCCACGAGAATCCTCAAGTGATAGTTTGGATCGGGATGTGGAGTGTAGCATGGCTCTATTGGATGGCGCGTGAAGGCCTCTATGGCAAACTCCAGCTCCGATGGCCCCTCTGGTTGTGGGAGGAATTCTTCTTGATAAGGAGATTGTTCTTGAAATGCCCAGGGGTCTGATTATTATTCGTAGTAGGGGGTTGGTACCGAAACACGATCCATAGTCTTCTCCTCCTTGATTGGTCCAGGAAGTCCTAGGGTTACCACTCGGGTGGTGGTGGATGCCCCCATTGGAAAAGTCATGAGGATCCATGTTTCAAATCTGCACCATCAAAAACAAAACACCCAAGTGAAAAGCAAGGGTGGAAAAGAAAAACGCTAAAGTAACAAACTTCTGTGTTTCCTAATAATCTAGAAATTCCCCTGGATTGGCGCCAAAAATTGGACTCGCTAAAACACAACTCTTACAATGTCCAAGTGTAACCAATGAAAGGGACTGCAGTATAGTGGTAAAAGTAACAAATTATCGAATCCATGGGTCTCTAGAGTTACAATTACTCTGCTTCGGTTCATTATCTAGTAAACCAGATTAAATATTGATTTGCTAAACTACTTTACTAACTAAACTAAGGTTAAACTACTAATTACAAGCTGGGAACTCACTTAGGTATGATTCCCCCTAGCTCCTCGGTTAGGTCCAAGTTGTAATTCCCTTTGGTTGCTTTACTGTTGATTAAATTGCAGAAGATTCGATAATAGTTTGGAATCTCTTAAGATGACCAAGCCCTCTTAGACAGAATACCCGGCGGACGACTAACCTTCACCAGAGTACAAAACTAAGGCAATACACAAAGATCTCCACTATTGAAATGAATTCCAGTACAAAGTAGTGAATTGATTGACTCTTGCACAATCAATTCCCTAATCCTTACTACCAATTGAGAAAGCTCTCTTAACCCAATCAGATTCTATCTATCATATGTAAAACTGCAAGGTCCAAAAAGGCACTATAAGGCGGGCGTTGAGGCTTTGCCTAGCGCCTAACTCGCATAGGTGTAGACTAAGCGTGCCTTGGTGTTGGAAGAAAAATAGCTATTCACGCTACATGATGAATGAAATAATAATCTAGAAGTGTTGGAAGAAAAATAGCTATTCGCACAACATGATGAATGAAATAATAATCTAGAATACTTTCTCACTTCAGTTAAAATGATTAATAACTTACTCAATACTTAATGACAAGAACATAGCCCACGAATTCGTAGAATCGTAGCTCAATAGCTCACAAAGTTCCTCAACTATCGAAAATACAGATATTGAAAATTAATTTCGCAGTTGATGTTAATTTTCTCCTTTAGTATTGACGTCCTAGCTCCATCTATCAATGTTTGGGAAAGACTTATATGTTGCCTTACTCCATTGACATGTTCACGTATCTAATTAGGGGCGAAACCCCAAGGCGAGTCGTTTTGCCATTGCCTTGCGCCTAGGCGTGCCTAAGCGTAAGATTAAGCATGCCTTTTTGAACCATGGGTTAAAGAAAACATCAAAGAAAATTTATCATGATTCAATCAACTCAAAAATAATGCCTCAATTGATTAAAACCATTCAGTATAACATCCAAAGTTTCAAACAAGAAAGATCCTAACACATGGAACTATGATTCCTCAAAACCTAAGTGAAGGGAAGTTACTCCATAAAGAAGAGAGAGATTGCAGTATAACTTTCCATATCTTCAATCCTCATGTCTAAACTTATTCCTTGAGCTTCAATGGTGAAGAATCCTCCAAAATAGCTCCAAGAATGACTCTAGATCGTCCTCTTTGTCTCTTTGATTCGTCCCTTGAGTGTTTGGGATCCAAAACCTAGTTCTCCCTCTCAAAAATCGCAGAAAACATACTTATACCTGAGCAGGGGGTAGAAACATTGTCGGGAACACGACCGTGTTTAGTCCTCCCCGTGTTTTGCATCCCTTCAGCAATCTTCACAAGAGAGGCTCGTCATAAAAAAGCACTTGCAAGTGCTAGACAAAACACGACCGTGTTTTTAGGAGGGTCTGCCCGTGTTTGCTCCTGGATCGTCACTATACTCAATATAAAAAAACACTGGCAAGTGCTAGATGCAACACAGCCGTGCTTTGTGGAGAGCATGCTCGTGTTTCATCCTCAGCTCCACTTTTGAGAGGCTTTCGAGTGACCAAACGACCTCCGATTGACCTGAAACTTGTGGTTGTGTCTCCCTTTACTCGCTAGAACCTGAAATATGATAAATTAACACAACCTAATCAAAGCCAAATTGATCAAGAAATGAAGGTGTAAACATGTGTAAATATCATGTTATCAATCATAATAATGAATTATTTAGTATCTGGGATGCTTGAAACACTATCGTTCTCAGTTGGATTACTAATTCTCTAGACAAAGAGATAATCAGAAGTTTACAAACCCATGAAAATGCACAGGTTCTGTGGAATGAACTTAAGAATCGTTTTGAAAAGGCCAATGCACTTAAGCTAGCTAACTTGCAGGATGAGATCAATGCCTAATTTCCTATAAACAAGAAACTCAAACCATCACTCAATATTACACTAAGCTAAAAGGATTATGGGAAGAGTACATTCAGTTTAATCCAATTGTACTTTGTAATTGTTGTCCTGGAAACCTTAATTCTTGCAAAGTAGTTGAAGCCTTCAGGGTCAAGCAAGAGACTAATTATGCAATTAGATTTTTTAGGGGCCTCAACCCTACGTATGATCACATAAGATCCCAATTATTCATGATGAAGCCTTTACTTACTGTTGTTGTTGTTGTATATGATGACCTCCTACTAGGGGTGGAAATCGGTACGGTATCGGTATCCCAATACCAAATACCGAAATCTCGAATACCGAATTACACCCTAAAATCAATCCCAATCCCTAAATAATTTCGGTATCCCAATCGGTATTATCGAATACATAATTAATTACCTTTACAATTAATAATTAAATATATAAATTATATTTTATTGTTTAGTTTAGGGCAAAGAGACTAAGCAAATAGTATTGAGTTGCCTAGAGCTAACATCTCAAATTCTTGTAATTGGTAATCTTTAATTTGACTAATTTGAGGTTGAGAGACGACTAATACTAGTGTGAAATAGTGATGTAATGATCTATGTATAATTAAATGACGAATTTGGTGGTTGATGGTCGCGTAGTAGTGAATGAGAGAGTCTAGTTGAGAGGATTAAATACACACTAGCTTATATTTCGGCATTGATCTGTATTTCGGTATATACCAATCCCAATCCCGTAATTCCTAATACCAAATAACAATTGAAATTCAATCCCAATCCCACAAAATAATACATGTATTCGGTAATACCAAATATAGACAAATTCGGTACGGTATTCGGTATATCCCAAATACCGGTACCAAACTTCCAGCCCTACCTCCTACAGCATGAATAAAAATTAAAGTCAGTCAACGGCCTTGGCAGTAGGAAATGCTAATAACAGTTATAAAGGAAATAAACTACATGTGGAAGGAAATGGTTTGTTCTGTATATACTGCAAGAAGACTAACCATGTCATAAAAGATTGTTGGAAGTTTAAAAGAAAAGGCAATACAAGGAAGCTAAAGGTGCGGTAGGTGGCAGATTTATTGGTTCTGTTGGCCAGAGTGTAGTGAGTTAATAAAGTAGGGATGGAGAAAGGCATTTACTTTTGGAAACTAGAAGTAATCATTCTCAGGGTAGCTTTGGATTCATTGTATAAGAAATAGAGGGTTCAAGGGGAATATTGCAGATGTCAAGTTCATCTTCATCACCTATTTGCCTCAAAGTCCTCTATTCAACCATTTGGCTCATTGTGTGACCAATTCTCTTGCTCAACTACCAAATCACGTAGGTAAATATGTTTTATCCTCCTACTTAAATCATTATAGTAGTAAATTAAAACAAACATAGATTTTTGACACTAGGGCATCAGATCACATAGCATGTTCCATTCAGCTTTTCACCAAAAATATCCCAGTAATAAATGTCCATGTTTATTTTTCTAATCGAACAAAAGTTCAAGTCATCCATATAGATTCAGTCCATCTGTTATTTGGTCTTTTCATTCACAATATGTTACTGGTTCCCATCTTCACTTTCAATCTAGTGTCAATTAGTATCACACACATGATCTTTTTGTCTCATTTATTTTCAAATTTGATCTGTGTCACATTCAAGACCTTATAACAACTCAGATGACTAGTTTGGCCAAAGAAACTAAGGGATTGTATCATCTCCTTCCACGAGCTCAAACCAACAAGTTTCCTCCTCCCAAAGTTGCTTCTGACTACAACTTTGATTCCCCCAAGATAGATCTATGGCATTGGTAATTGGGCCATCCTAATTCTAATAGGTTTAAGCTTATTCAAAAAAGTAATTACCATATTCCTATTGAACATGTCAAACATTATGAACACTGTCATTTGTCAAGACAAAAACGTTTACCTTTCATTCCAAGTATCAACATTGCCCCGGATATCTTTTCTCTTGCTCATGTAGATATTTGGAGACCACTCTCACTTCCTTCTCATGATGGCTTCACCTATTTCCTTACGATTGTTGATGACCATTCTCGTGGTGTTTGGATCTATCTAATGAAACATAAATATGAAGCTAGGGGTTTGCTAATGGGATTTTGTACACTAGTCCTAACACAATTCAATAAAACTGTGAAAATTATCAGGAGTGACAAGGGGAATAAATTTTCCATGTATGATTTCTTCTTAGCAAAGAGTAATTAACATCAAATGTCATGTTTTTATACACCTGAACAAAAATGGGAGGGTTGAGCATAAACACCAACATGTTCTCAATGTTGCTAGAGCTCTAAGATTTATTCATGTGTAACTTTGAACTTCTAGAGTGATTGTGTACTTCATGCTATATATTTAATCAATAGAATACCTACACCAATTATAAAGAATAAATCCCTATTTGGAATACTATATAAAACACCACCTTACCTGAGACATTTGAGATTTTTTGGTTGCTTAGCTTATGCTGCAACTTTACCGCAGGGAAGGACCAAGCTTGAAGGAAGAGCTAGACAATGTATTTTCTTGGGGTAACCTGCTGGCATAAAGGGATTCAAATGGTTTGATTTGAACTCCCATAAATTCCTTATGTCTCAAGATTTCACTTTCTATGAAAATATATTTCCATTCAAGAAGACTAAAAAACTATCTCCTACTGGAAGTGACACTGCAGACACATCTTCTACCTCTCCCATACCTCTCATTCCTCATGATAGTGTACCTCCCTGTCAGTAGTCCTTTCCCAAGTAGGGATCCCATAACTGTAAGTAGTCCTGAAGTCACAAATCCTAGGAAGGCCGATCTTTCATCATCCAAGTCTAAGTTACCAAATAGCATTCCACATGTCAGTAGTCCTTATACCAATCATCATTCATCCAGTCATTCTAAATCATGTTATGATTCTGATGCACCTTGTCATGATAATATTATGCTTGATGATTTAAGTAATAAGACTACCAACGATTTTCATAAAACCTATGTGGATGAACCAGAGTTGGTTCCACTGCAAGAAGGTGAAGAAGAACCTCCTCCACAAGTAAGGAGAAGGCCTCACAGAGAAATGGTACTTCCTGCTAGACTGAAAGACTACTACCTGGGAACAGTTAGTTAGTATCCTATCACTGACTATATTGGATATGATTCACTGATTACCAAAGGAAGAGCATATCCCATAAACCTAGTTACATAAATTGAACTAGTATCATATGATGATCTTCTAGGTACAAAAGCACTTTGATTATAACCCACCACTTCATTCAAAACCCTTTATAGTCTATTAGCTAAAACATTCGATAAGATCTTGTAAAGTTCATTGCATAAGCCAATAGGTCTAAAATCCATAGGTTTATCTGGAGCTTTATTTTAAGGAATAAGAGCTATCAGCGTGTGAATTAAAGTCTATGGGAATTCACCTAATTCCAGAAAACCTTGAATTTCTTTGGCCACGTCGTCTCCTACAGTCTCCCAAATGCGAATGAAAAAAACAACAGGCATACTATCAGTCCCTGGTGCTTTAAAGGGCCCCATTTTCTTCAATGCAAACCATAGTTCCTCCCTCATGAAAGGCTGGAGGATTTGGGCATTCATGGAATCTGTTATCTTTTGAGGGACAACCCCTAATATTATTGAGAAGGGGCATTGTTGCCTGATTTTTATATGGTTTTCAAGTAGTCCAACCTTAGGTTATCCAATTTGCTACCATCGTTCCGACGCTCGCGCGCTAGTTCACAAAAATGCGTATTCTTTTCAAAGCATAAAAAATTCATGAATTTAACTTTTCTAGAGCGCGAATTTTCAAATAAAGAACACGGATCCTGTGAAGCTTATCATTGGTGGTGTTGGAAGATGACCAAAACTCCCTTCCATCAACAAATTTTACCTTCGCTAAATAATCCCCTAAAGGGTTTGAAGAACTGGAATGCTTTCTTTGAGAATAACCGATTGATCAATCCACCGGAGCAAAGATTTAAGCAACCGCTACCGACCGGAAATCCAGACTCAGATTTGTCTCCCACCCTATTATTTCCGGAGGGATTGTGGAAGGGTAGAGAAAGAGACTACAGTGAGAGTGGTTTAGACTACATGAGAGATATCAATAGTTTACTTATTAAGAAACTGATAATATAGAGACAGAGGTGAGAAAAACATAGTAAACGATGGTTTTTACAATTGCTATAAGGGAAAAAAGAAATGATTAAGTGTAGGCGGAGGATCCAAAGAGAATAGAGGGATTACTATTCTCGAAAAAAAAAGGAAAAAAGGAAGGACAATTGGAATTTTATCAAATGACTACGTATTCAACAGAATGATTGTTTTTATACTAAGTACTAACAGTGAGAGACGACAATAGGTGGAGATATGTGTTATTGTTTATTATTTTAATATTAATCATCTAATATTATTTATTTATTTATACTTAGTTATCTAATATTTATGTAGGTTTATTTCATTCTTTTACTTTGTGGTTCCTTTTTCATACTGCTATTAATAGATCAAGGAACAAATTCAAATGAATACTAAAAAAATCACATACAATTCAATTGTAAGAGTGAAGCATGATAATATTGCTCGTAATCTAATATATTTGAAGAAGGATCATATAATATTAATAAAATAATCATGCTCTATTCACACTCTCAATATCGAGTTCTTGAGAAACAAACGCTCTGACGCTCTCGCTCACGCACCCGCTCCCGCTCTTGCTCTGCACTCTGGTTACCTAAGTTCAAACTGCAACTCGTGACCTCTGTTTGTCTGTCTCATTACACGATCCTCATCCGTTAGTTCTGTGTTAGTATGCCAATTTTGTGTATCTGACGCCCTTTTATGGAAGAATTTAGTATTTATGTCACCCTCTTGCAACCAATCATTCCTTGCCCTTTGCTTCCAAGCAATTTCCTTTAGGACCATCACTTCATGTTGTTCCATCTCTAGAGTTCTGTATTAAAACAACTACATCTTTCTTTATTTTTTCTAGGTTTTCTAGAGCTTTCTCAATTTTCTGCCTCTTTACAGCCAGGCTACCATATTTCAGTTTGCTTCAGCTCTTTAGCTTAGATTCACAATTCGCAATCCTGGTCATAATTGGAGTTGAAAGCTGACTATTCCACCCTTCTATAACAATCTGAGAGCATTCATCATACTTATTCCAATAACTCTCATATCTAAATGATCTCTCCTATTGTACATTCTCATGGATCTAAGTAACGTTTCAAAAGAATAGGTGACTGGTTTGTACCGCATCTTCTTAAATGATATACTCTGGCATGTGGAAACATAGTCATCCATTTTTCATTTAAAACCATCTTATCTAGTCTCTCTTCGAGAAAAGTTTCATCGTTATGATTATTGTCCCACGTGAAAGGGTATCCATAATAGCCCAGATCCTCAAGATTGCAGTTTTCCATACCCGTATTAGATCCTTCCATTTCTCTAACATTAGGGAGGTTGAGACAATGTTTTTCCTCATAATATTGATAAGGTTAAATCACCACTTACCAACCAACGAATTCGGTTCTGAGTTTGATCATGTAATTTACGAAACAACTCGTGACTTTTTACCTTGTTTTCCTGCTCTGGCCAACCATATATACATGTAAAGTGCCATTATACTCCCTTCTCAATTATTTTCAAATCTATATGGTTTAAAGATAGGGACATGGCTTCAACTTCCATATCATCTCTCCACATGGCTAGTAAGCCACGTTCTGTTTTGAGATCATATGCCCTTGCCTTTCTCACAACCTAGATCCTCTATTATCTCTTCCCATTCAGTTTCTTTCTTTTTGGTTTTCATGATGAGAACCATGGTGGGGTTTTCTCACTAGATCAATCTACCCAACTTCCTCACTACCAATGGACTACCCATACCTCGGTAGGAGGAACTTAGTAGACTCATTGAGCTTGGTGGCCACAAGGTCCGCCTCTCCACCATTTGGTTTGATTTCATCCACTATAAAATTTTCCTATTGGGGGTTATAAGAAAGAAACCCCTTTTAATGTTCCTGGTTCTGTTTCTCCTTCATCCTGGAAGTTTATGGGATCATCTACCCTTCTTGTTTTAGATTGAGTATAAGGTTTCTCTTTTGAGGTGTTAGCTACATCATTGAGGTTCCTTGTTGTGACCTGTTCTATGAATTTTGTCTTTGGCAACGCTTATGCTTTCTTTGACTCTCCTTATTGCCCCCTGCTCTGAAATTGAAAACCATGTTTTCCCCAAACTGTGCTTCTTTATCCAGTAAGTCATCCATCGATGACTCCCTCTCCTCTTCACTCTTACACTTAGTAAGTAATTGTTTTGAATTTCTGTTGTATTCTCATCAATCCTATGTTTATGAAAAGCAACTGCTTTTATGAAGATCTACAATTTGTTATCATAGTGCCATGGACCACCATAAAGGACCTTCTCTCTATCTTTTCTGTTAAGAAATTGGATACCATACAACTGGTCTCCCTTGTCAGTAATCTGAAAGGTTTACCTCAAGCTCCATGCTTTGGATAAAGCAATCTTCATTAGTCTGATGTTTTTTTTCTGTTAACAACCTTCCCACTAATCCCAGCAAGTTCACTGTCTTGACCATAACTGCATCATAATCCTCCTCTTCCACTTCTAGAGCCTCTTCATCATCATCAACACTGTATTTTGTACTCCAATGCTTCCGAGAATAGTATATCCTTCTTGTCACCACTCTATGTGGAACTATTTGCTTATGTATCCAGCTTTAATGACCTCTGTTCACCTGTCAGTTGTTTTATTGATCCATTAGTATCTTGGACCTGTAAAACTTGAGTCTCTTTGTTATTGCTCATCTGTGACATTTGGACCATCTCAGCTTCTTTTTATGTGCCCGCCATTGTCAAACAATACATCTCCGTTAGACCTGGCAGGTAATTAGGTCAGGTTGGGTAATTTTGGGTTGGAGTTTCAGGTTACGGGTCGGGTGATGTTCATTTGGATTATTTCGGGATAAATATTGATACAATCCATTCGGTTCGGGTCGGGTTACGGGTCATTTCGGGTTATGAGCGCTCTCAGAAACAACATCAAACATGCTTCATATTTTTTTAAAGAACACAAATCTTCACATATGCATGACAATAGTTTACCAAACACATGTCAATTAATATATTCTCAAATCTTCCCCATGATATTTGATTATCCTTAAACTCCAAATATGTCTTTCAAATCCTTGTTAATTTTTTTAAACATCTCACCAATTTATGAGTGATTTTATCATTTTATGAGTTACATATGAAATGGAACGGGTCTAACGGGTCGACCCGCTAACCCACCCAACCCGAACCAAAAAATCAAGGATTGTCGGGTTCGGGTCGTTCGGATCTCGGGTCATAAAAACTTTCATTTTTCGGCCGGGTTCGGGTCGGGTCAACGGGTCGGATTGGAATTTGCCAGGTCTTATCTTCGTCGAAACACAAATAAAAAGTAGGTAATATCTATTTTACCCAAACCTTTTTCATACTCTTTTATATTATCCAAACCTATTAAAATGTTATTAATTAGCCAAATCTTTCATAATACATCCAAGAATTAGCCATTTTCATGTTATCGTTAGTAATTTTGCAACTCTTTTATTGGTTAAAATACTAAAATTTTGGAATGTTTTTTTTTTATAAAGGTGAAATAGTATTAATAAAAAGAGATTAAAGTCTGTCAAACAGAAGGAAAAGAAAAAAAGGAGAAAAACCGGATGCAGCCACCAATTGCAGCAGCAGAACCAAAGGAGCTAAACCTAGAAAAAACAGAACAGAACAGAGCATTACTGTTGCAGCAGAAACGGACCCGGCCGAGGAAGCAACCTGTTCCTAACTAACTGAAGCCACAAATCAGTAGCACTTCTATCAGCCTTGTTGCCAGCACAGAGCCAGTCCGAGACACATCTAGCAATCAAGAAAGACACCATACGCGGCGAAGCGGACAAGTCTTTGAAAATTCTTCTGTTGCGCTCGAGCCAGATATGCCAGCAGAAAGCATGCAAAAAGACTCTGGAGCACCAGCTGGAAGCACTTTGAGACAAGTCTCGAGGCCACAGCTTAATCACCGACGAAATGTCCTGGGTGGGGATGTTGATGCTAACAAAAGCCTTCATCATAAACCAGACCTCGCGACTGAAAGGGCAAGAAATGAAGAGGTGGTCTATGGATTCTTCAAAGCAGCCGCACAAAGCACAGCGATTCGGGAAAGACCATCCTTTTTTCTTCAGCACATCTTGGGTGAGGATTTTTCGGTAATAGACAGTCCAAATGAAGGAGCAGACTTTGGGCGGAATGACAGGACACCAAACGATCTTGAAGGGGAATTCCTGGTCCGCAAGATTGCTTCCCTTGACCAACTCCGAATAATAAGAGTGGGAGCTGAACCCGCCATTCTGCGTGAGCTCCCAAACATTTCTAGAGGGACCTGCAGCTAGACTCGAGAATGAAACGTTATTAAGCAAGTTCAACAGACTTACTCTCTCAACCTCAGCCCCTCCCCTAATAGAATGAGAAATAGGAATAGACCAAGAAGAACTTCCCTCACTCAGGCTCCACAGGTCAGCAATGCGGCAATCTGGTGAAGCGGCAACGGCGGCAACTCGGGGGAACTCCATGGCCAAGGGCTGGGATCGATCACTAAGCCAAATATCAAACCAGAAAGACGTGTCATGACCAGATCCCGGATCAATGTGGCTGAACTTCCAGAACTCAGAACCCAGTTTCAAGATGACTGCCCAAGGGCTGCAGCCGATGCGACCTCTAAGAGATCCAGCGGACCAATGGGAAAAGGGATTCGGAAACTTTTGGGCGATCAACTGCCTCCACCACGCATTTCTTTCCACGGCGAACCTCCACCACCATTTAATAAGCAGGGACTGATTTCTAATTCCCAGGTCTGTGATGCCCAAACCACCAAGCTGCTTGGGAAGTTTACACTTGACCTTTATGTGTCTCTTCCAAGTCTACACAATATATTATGCACTTCACTCTATGTCATTGTTGCCACCTTGCACTTTGATTGGTTCTCCTTATTTGGTGGAAGGGCAACTTTGACAATTTTTCAAACACTCAAGGGTCACTCATTATTATTGGACTTTTGGTTTTCTTTTTAGTAAATGCGATTATGATTAAGGGAAAAGAAGATTTTTTTTAAGATAAATGCTACATAATAATTATTTGAATTTTGCTCTGTGTAGATTTATTTTCCGTGGTCAAGGAAAAAACAGAGGCTATCTAAAGTTGTTTAACTCCTAAATGAGATAATGCTTGCGATTGGATTTTGAGATGATAAAGATGATATATCTTTGTGGCGTGGATGTTTGGGAAGAGGTTCCTTCGGAATAGGTTTTTTCGCATTAGGGTTTTACGTTAAACAGATAAACCAAGCATCAACCCTCAAAAGTTTTAGGATCTTAATTTCACAGTGATTTCGGCAAACATGAAGAGGAAGAAAGACGAGAAATCTTGGCAAAATACAATCAATTTATATTGTTTTAAATTCTTTTAATTTTCAAATTAGCATGTCTAATTTTTACATTAAATTTTGAAAGGTAAGATCGCATGTTTAGTCGTAGGTTAAACAATAATTCGATCTATATCGTATCGACTCGATATTTGTGTCGAATTAGATCAAACAAAAAAATCAATTTTTTTACTCTATGTAATTGCTTGAATTCGAGATAGTTTTTATTAGAAAATTATTAAACGTAAAATATGGTCCAATGAAATAACTTAAATGCTTCTTCAACCTAACTAAGTTGTTATTTACATCTGAATAGTTCCATTGATGATTAAAAAATAGTTGTATAATGATAAACCATTAATCATGAGTCATTGAAATTTTTCATCGACAACCGCTCCGCTTTTGAAAATATAGGACATAGTCAATAAAATATTTAAAAATATGAGTATATTGTTAAAGGTTAAGTTTGAATTATGATAACTAAAGTTCAAATGATTGAATAACTTAAAAGGGTCATTTCAAGTCAAAATATTCTTTTGCTGATATTTTTCATTTTTGTCTCTTTCAAAAATATAAATTTAATACATATATACTAATATTTTTGGATTTGCTTTACATAATTTTCCAAATAATCTATTTCCATATCACATTTTTTTCTCCTCGAATTTTTGTATCTTTAAACTATTTAAATGTAATACATCTATAGTAATATTATGTACATTATTTACTTTTTAATTCAATAGATGACAATCAACTATATTTAAATTAAAATAGTAATAAAATTTTCAAAGCTTCATTTTCAAGGTAATTATTCACATATAACGAACATAAAAAAAATTAATTTTTTTTTATTCAGTGATGCTTAATATTTCAAGGCATGAATATAGATTCCAGATAGTTTTTCATTTCATTCATTGTCTAACTTAAACTTCTTATAGTTAAGTATAAAATGAAATACAAATTCAATATAATTATAAAGTTAACGGGCACTAAAAACATAAGCTATCAAAGTACTCTTTTGTACCACCAGTGCACAATACTAAAAATCGAACCACCTACGTTTAACTAAAAAAAAAACCCAAAGGACCACAAACCGGCCAACGGGCCGGATACAACACTAGTTAGTATCATATTGTCAAATCAATATTACTAACAAAATTTCTAAATGATCATTTGGCTAATTCATAGTATTTTGATAGATTTGGCTGATAAAAAAGAATTCAAAAGAGGTTTGGCTAATAAATAGTCATTACCCTAAAAAGTATGTTCCTAAAAGAAATCAAATGGGCTTAGCAGGAGAAAACACTCCCTTACCCTAAGCCGTAGAAGGCTTGCTTAGGGTTTCAAACTTTAGTCAAGAGCACTACAGCTCGTGGCTACCAAGGAAAACTTTCACTCTCTACCCCTAATAAAACATAACCTTAAACGCAGGAGGCAGAACAAGGATTCAAAACAGGCTCTCTATACACTCAATCACCAGAATACTCCCACACATTCAACTAACTTTGTGTCACCGTCACCGTAGCAGACACAGAAACCCTAAAACTCCAGGAAAACCTAACCAGGAATTCTATCCGAAATTTTTGTTAAAATAGAGAAAAATGAACCCCTCGCCATCAACAAAATTTCCGACCTAAATCCTTATTGCGAGAGCTCCCTTTCATTTCCTCTCTCTCGGCGAGAAGTTTTAGGCGACGGATGGATAAAGAGATAAAGAGAGCGAATATCTTTTGTTTCTTAATGAAGCCCCGTTCCTATGGCCAAGTCACGATGAGGTTATGATAGATCAAGGAAGACCTTATGAGATTTTTGTCGGAGAGGATCCTATCACGTGGAATAATTGTTCTTTGTCCTTCTAGATTATCAGTGAAATTCGCTAGACAGCTAAAGTACCATAGGTTGTTTTGAGATCCTAATTATTTGTTCACTCTCGATTCGGATTATTTGTTGTCTAAATAATCCGATCGATTGATTAAAAAGGCCTCGTATTTTTTGGCCATTAAAAAGGCCTCACATGCACCACAACATGCCTTTTGTACCAGGCCCAATAAGGCCCTTAACAATAGCAGATCGGCGCACAACTCCTTTTGGGCATTATTTTTATCTCCCAACACAGATCAATTATGGCAAAGTTGAAAAATTGAAAGACTTGCCTACAAAATCAAACAATCGATCCATATCCCTGCCTTTTCTTCCCCCCATGCGCAGGCTTCTCTGTTTTTCTTGAGAAAGAAAACTTAACCGCCCTCCTCCTTCCTTCGCTTCCGCCTCCCTTGCATGCAAGCCTCCCCCTCCCCCTCCCCCTCCCCCTCCGCCTCCGCCTCCGCCAGTCAATCCACCGCTGGTTGCTCAATACCGGTCTCCACCTCCGAGCCACCATTGTCTCCTGCCACCGCCGCCGCTGATTCGCTCAAGGGGTTGTGGGAAGAAGAGCGGCGGAAAGTTCCCAGGACGAAAGGCAGGAGAAAAATAGGGAGAGAGCAGCAAGGGTAGGGTTGTCGCTGTTGACAGAAGAGCAGGCGAAGGAAATTCCTGTGGAAAAAAGGAATTCCAATCGTCGTCTTCCTTCCTTCCCAGACTAACAACGAGTTGTCGCCGACCACGTTTCCACCGCCGCAGGTACTTTTTTGTAAATGCTTTTTAACTATTTGGTACGGTGGATTAGAGTAGCTGACGTAATGTGTTCTTATACTCGTAGGTGTAATTTTCTTACAATGGATCGTGTATCTCAATGGTACCCGTAAGTATTGTTTACCAACTAATCCTTAGACTGTCTACTCCGCTTCCTTTTCGTATGGTCAGACATTAGTAACGGTTTTATTTGTAGGGATTTTATGGTTGAGCCTGGTTTCGTTGCAAAGCTGCGGTATGAGGAAGCAGTAGCTATGTCTGAATTTACGGAATCACTCAGTCTTATATTGTTGCAAGAGAATGGTGACGTTGAGGTTATTGAAATAAACTTTTTTGTCATTCATCCTTCTCGCTCTCGTTTGCACTTTTTCTGTTTGTTAATGCTTGTTAATTTTTTTTTTGAAAATCCATTTCTTGTTTTAAACACCAGGGCACTTCTCACCTCTTCTCCGGACGTATCACCGAGTTGAGGACATCATGGTGTGCTGCATCTAGAGTTCATTTGATCCACTTAGTTATTGAGGATGACTATTTGGATGTTGAGGTTGTTTTCCCATCGGCAAACTTACGCAAAATCCTTTCAGATGTAGTAAGTGATGAAGACATGGCCAACGCCGATTTCGTTACCCTTGTCAACTTGCTTGGTGGAAACTCTTATGAGTTTATGGTCACATTGGGTCCTTGGAACCATGGGTATTTTGAGCTGTTATTGGTAAAACTATTCTTTCCTCGTGGAAAGTGAATACCATTACAGCAATGTCAATAGAATCTACTAAATTTGCTTAGTGTCGGCCTTAATGCCATTTCTCTTGTTATCCAAGTGTACTAAGTGTGTGAACACAATGTTATTTTGTACGGGTCCTGCCCTTCTTAATGAATTGTTGCTTCCTTATGGGTTGTTTGTTGCTTCCTACTACACTACATGCCACAAACAATCAAAAATTAGTATTCGTGATTCATAAGAAAGAGCGAACTTGAAAACTAATAACAAAGAGCAAACTTGAAAATAAAAATACGAAGGTGCTTAAATATAAACATCTATCAATAGGAACAAATGATTGCAAAAAATGTCAAAATATATACCTAGCTAGCTAGGATCGTTAGTTTTACAAGCTAAACAATATAGTCCAACGTAGTAAGCAACAATTCTACCACATAGTTTGAAAATAAACATCACACTTCACTACAACTATATAATAATGGTTGGTTTTCATGAACAAAATAAGTCCAGAAGACTTTCAATAAGTGATTAATTGACTTGGGATGCTAGTTTGGTTGCTTTAGGCCCACAAATGTACACAATATGTAGAGCTCGTTAATCAGCTTGGACAAATAGGTTTTTGTTGGTTAAGTGGCAAGCAAATTGTTTCCGTGATTCATATTAATAAGCGTACACAATTGAACAAAGAATGTTGATTGTAGTCCAGCGGATGGCAGTTTGCAAGCCCAATTTATGGCTTGGGTTCGACACCCATCAGCAGCATTTCATTTTTGGTTTTAAGTTATTACTACTAGGAATAATCTCGCGCTTCGCTGCGGGATGATTCATATTAATAAGCGTACACAATTGAACAAAGAATGTTGATTGTATTCTAGCGGATGGCAGTTTGCAAGCCCAATTTTTGGCTTGGGTTCAAAACCCATCAGCAACATTTCATTTTTGGTTTTAAGTTATTGCAGTTGTACAACATTTGAAGGCTTCTGATGCCAATGATGCCCTTGTGGGGGCTATCTTACGAGAAGTCATCTTTATGTTGCAAGAATTGCCATTGGTTTCTGTTGCTTTTACTCCTAGAGAAGCGAATCGGGCTGCCCATGTTGTGGCACGTAATGCCTTATGCTACTCTGGCTCTTGTAATGTTCGTTTTAATTGTTCTTATTTGCTTTGACTATCATTTCACGAAGAAGCCGTTGTATTGTGGCTCTCTCGTGCTTACCTAGTTAATCCGCAAGGGTTTCTATGACAAAAAAATAAATAAATAAATAAGCCCGCGCTGCGGGATGTGTTTTATTTTTGGACACCAATTTTCGTCTCGGAATCTGTGTTTTTCCCCTTGCAACTTATTCCATTAAGAACATCTGCATATCAATATTGTCTAACACTGAATATAGGTACATATGCAAAAGTAATTCCCAAAATGTGTCCTAAGCATTCACAATAGATTCACAGTTTGACTGAACTACCTGATTAAGCCAGGTGGTAGTTGTTGCTGCGAAATAGACAGATCAACAAAGATCTACAAAATATGTGCATCATGTTCAGGGAACGGCATGTACATCACAAAAGGCTGGACCTAAAGTGTTGTCAATTATGTCAGGGCTTAGGTAGAACCAGCAAAAAGCGGTCAATCAGTAGCAGTTTTCCTGATTCAAAATGGAGCTGGTCGAAGTTGATGTTCAATCGTCGAAAGCACAGCGATCCCAAAGTGTGGCAATCCTGATGTGCGGCACGGTGCTCTGACCTGGGTTTGGCCATGCAATGTACAGTTCTGCTGCGAAGGTCTTCTCGCAGTTTTTCTTAATGATGTCTTTTATTTCATCTTCGTTCAGTTTGAGATACTTTGCCGACAGCATGCAGAGTATTGACAGAGTTGCCTCGTGGTTGAGTACAACATCGGCCTCGGATGATTCAGATTTGCACCTTGCCTCGATTTGGTAATGTAGTCTGGTTATAATAGAAGCTCGTTAGCTTTGTTGAGAATAATGCAAGCGTTCCTTGCCAAAAGTGCAAACGGGTCAATTTAAATATTTAATCTCACCTTGGCGTTTCCCGAGTTGTTCTGCAAATGTCGTTTTTGTATTTGACATGAGTGAACTTGATTATGGTTCGGTAGAGGGTCTGAAATATAAAAATTGTTTTTGCCAGGTTAGAGTGCACGACAATAGCAAGTGAAACATATTTGAATGTTGGGATTTTACAAAGCATCATAATATACCTCACGATGTTGTGGTATTGAACTCAAGTCTTCTTTTATCTGAGCAAGTGTTCTTCTTGGGGGGCGAGGGTAGCGTAAGTATCCCATCCTTTCAGCTGTTCCATAGATTATGTACTTGATCGGTTTGCGGCATGGCAGAAACCTGAGTTTTGCAAATAGATGTCTATGTTAGGCTAAGTTGTTACAATGAAAGCATATTTGAAGTGAACAAATTGTCTTAGAGATTGTTAGGAAATCATTAATACCTGTTCATGACTCTTTCAGTGGTCTCATTGTATGAACTGATAATCAGACGACTGGCTTGTGTCGATTCCAGCTCATATATACCATCATCGTTGCATGCATGGGGCACGGAGACTACCGATGTAACTGTGGTTATCAGCGGGAGGTGCGACTCTACATCTGCTGCTTGTTGGAGCTAACCAACGACATCGTAGCCACAGTACTTCACAATAGCCTTGTTCCCACTGTTTTGCAAATGCAAACAAAATATAAATTATTCGTTGTCGAAAGTTTTAACGATCTTAGGTACATAGTTTAGTATACATGTAGTCTTCAATAACCAGATGGAAATCAAGCATGCCATCTTGGATTTCCTTTGGTAATGTGATTCGCCGTACGCAGCCTGTGACATCTGTAATTGCATAGATGTACATTGTTTTACATGCGTGGCAGTGGAAACTTTCAAACTTTGCAGGGACCACTGAGAAATGAAAGTTCAGGAATGAGTCGAGGGGAAACTTATGATTGTTCTGGTCTTCTTCGATGTTGTCAATCAGTTGGTCAGAGTTCATGAGCAGCCACAGTTCTCCTGGGACAATGCATTTGTTCTTACTCGAGGGGATTGTAACGATAATGCTTAGGCGATACAGACGACCAACTTTGATCCTCGCCATCCCGTCATCAATGTCCTTTTCATATGCCAGAGCTTCAATAACTCGTTTAGCTTCAATAACTCGTTTCTGCGGGATTAGCAGGTGTAAAAGAATGTTATAGATAAGCAGCTGGTGTTTTTTTTGCTGGGAAATCGTAAACAAACATTTTTGTCCATCCAGAGCATGCGCAATGCTGGCGTTTTCCAAACCTTTCCTTCAATGACTTCTGTCCACGTTTTTAGAAGCCGAGCTATCACAGTACGGTTGTTGGTTCCCAACCGCAAACCTCGAAACGTCATCGAAGCACAAATGGGGTATACAATAGAGACAAGAAACACACTAAGTGGAGTTACCATTTATTGTAAGGTTTTGCGAAGCAATCGAATCCAGTAGCAATTTAGACCTACAGAAACACAAACATCGAACCTTGGGGATCGGTGGGGTCCTCGTAATCCTGCGAGGCGACTAGGTTGTCTCGGCGGAAAACTGCCATAGTTCGTGGGTCCGCTGAGATCGTAGTAATCTTTATTAGAGGAATGTGATGTTAAGAGTGCTTAGGACCAGATAGTGACATACCTTGGCGCTAGGGTTTTCGCCGTGGTCGAAAGGGGCAGTTTTTGCCGCCAATGCCAGCGAAGATCTGGAACAATGTCTGTGTTGTCGAGGGAGGCAAGAGCAGGGCTTAGGTAAATTGAATGCGGCCTAAAAAAGACAGGTCGGAAGGCTGATTTGGGCCTTCTGGCCCAATGGTTGCTGCTTTTGGCCCACAAATGTAAACAATATGTTGAGCTCGTTAATAAGCTTGGACAAATAGGTTTTTGTTGGTTAATGGCAAGCAAATTGTTTTCGTGATTCATATTAATAAGTGTACACAATTGAACAAAGAATGTTGATTGTAGTCCAGCGGATGGCAGTTTGCAAGCCCAATTTATGGCTTGGGTTTGACACCCATCAGCAGCATTTCATTTTTTATTTATCCGGTTTTTAACACGGACCAGATTGATCCTAGTTCTTAACACGGAACACTCTTATTCGTCCATACCTATTATTCAAAGGTTTCATCTTCGGTTTAAACCAACAGGCAATCTCCAAATACGACTGCCTATACGATACATCTAAATACACAATCCAATGACAAAATTTTCGACTTAGCTCATTAAAATGGACCATATTTCTCTGGAGTGACATGATAATACACCATCTACTTGTCAATTTCTCGGTTTATTAATTTCTGTTTACTTTTCACTTGACTTCTATAGCCAAAAGTAACCGGCAAACCTTCATGTACCTACTAATGTACTACGCGAAGGACATACTTACAAGCAAAATTACTCATGAATTCATGTCCATTTGTTGTATGGATATATTGCATAGTGACATATCGAATTACTAGGTTAGATTGTAAATGGTCCAACCTTAATAAAATCATGTTTACCTTTTTACCTCAAGAGTGAACTTCTTGTTGTTATCCAACTCCACCAAGCAAACGACCCCTTAGTAATGACTAATTAGGATGAAATGAGTTGTTTGCTAGCTCGAGCCAAAATTTTGATCGAAATGATGAGCCAAAACTCAATAAATGAGTTGGGTCGTGTTCGGATTGTATTAGCTCGTTCATAAAAGAGCCGAGCATGAGTTCGGCTTGGCTCATTAAAATGGACCATATTTCTTTGGAGTGACATGATAATACACCATCTACTTGTCAATTTTCCGGTTTATTAATTTCTGTTTACTTTTCACTTGAATTCTATAGCCAAAAGTAACCGGCAAACCTTCACATACCTACTAATGTACTACGTGAAGGACATACTTACAAGCAAAATTACTCATGAATTCATGTCCATTTGTTGTATGGATATATTGAAAAGTGACATATCGAATTACTAGGTTAGATTGTTAATGGTCCAACCTTAATAAAATCATGAATAAACTAACTCTTTATCTTCCAGCTGTCTCCAATCGATGGAATCGTCGACTCTCTCTCTCTCTCTCTCTACTCGTCAGCAGCAACGCGGAACCGCCGTCGCCAGTCGATGGAATGATTGGAATCGTCAACTCTCTCTTTCTCTCTACTCGTCGGCAGAAACGCGGAACCGCCATCGCCTCTCTCTCTCTCTCTCTCTCTCTCTCTCTCAGATTGACGACATGCAAGATAGAATGAGAATGGGGTCAGAATGAAGGAAACGTTTCTGGGGGACGAATTCAAAAGACACGCAAATTTTTGGCGTAAACTGTACTCATACGCAACCCTTGTGATTTATGTTGGGTTCATCCTTGATCTTTGTGTATCTGAGGCCATGTGAGTGCGAGGATTCATGTACCATTCAGTCGATGGGGTATCCCACTTGAGGAGACTGGAGGTGGCTCAATAAAGTAGCGAGGGAACCAAGGTATTTTATCGGGTATGGCAATCCTTCGAGTTCGCTGAGAAGTTTAGTAAAACAGAGTCTTTTCCCATTCCCTTTCTCTTTGGGGTATAAATTGATGTAGAGCATATTCTCATATCCGCCAAAATTCTCAAAATCCCCCCACTTCCATCCGTGTCTTCACCTGCAATTCTGCAAATGTCGAAGTCGAACCCATCTTCTTCGTGGATCGCCCAATTCAAACCGCGCGACCGGGTCGAGGTCAGCTCTGACGACCCCGGGTTCCGCGGCTCCTGGTTCGCCGGCACCGTCATCCGCCGCGAGGCAAAGAACCCTAATCGTTACGTAGTCGAGTACGACTAGCTCTACGAGGACGAATCTGGGGAGAAGCTGCTGCAAGAAACCCTCGATTGGATCCAATTGCGTCCGCCGTTGCTGCCTCCCGAGAAGAAGAAGGTCCACTTCAAGTTCGGCGACGAAGTGGAGGCCTTCCACAGCGACGGCTGGTGGGAAGGGGCTATTACTGCGGAGCACTCCGGTGGGAAATTCGCGGTGTTCTTCAGAGGCTCAAAGGAGCAGATTGTGTTTGAAGAGAAAGATTTGAGGTTGCCTGTTCAGTGGGTTAAAGGGAAGTGGGAGGCGCGATTCGAACAGGTTCAGCGGGAGAAAGAGGTGAGCTAATTCGATTTTATGACTTTTCCTGCTCCGTTGCTTGGTATGACAATTTTAGGGAATTCTGAATCTGGATCTAGTCAGGCTGAGGAAAGTAGGGAATTGGGTGATCAGGGATGGCATTTGTTCTTTTTCACAATGTCTCAACCTCGTTGAATCGCTTCGTAAACATGCAGATGTCGCTAGACTCAAATTGTCCCAAGGAAGTTATGAAGTTCACTCAAGGAATGCAAGTCGAGGTGACAACTGACGAAGACGGTTTCAAAGGTGCTTGGTTTGCTGCAACAATTATTGAACCTTCGGGTGAAGACAAGTACCTTATTGAGTACAAAACCCTGAAGAATGATGATGATACTGAGTTTCTCAGAGAAGATATTCGTGCTTGCAACATAAGGCCTTGTCCGCCGGAGATAACTGTTGTGGATGGATTCAAGGTGATGGATGAAGTAGATGCTTACTACAACGAGGGCTGGTGGGTTGGCGTGATTGCAAAGGTTTTGATCAACTGCAATTACGTGGTTTACTTTATAGAGTATGATGAGAAGATAACGTTCAAGCAGGCTAATTTGAGGCCACATCAGGACTGGTTAAACGACAAATGGGTTGTTCCTTCAGAGATCTGAATTTTATGCTCTCAATTCTCAACACGCTACTAGCTTTTCTAGTAAATGATATTAGTTGTACTGGCCTGCACTCAATGCATCTCTTTCTATTATGTTGGAAAAAGATTTATCTTTTGATGTTGAATGCTCCTATTCCTATAAAATTCAAAGTTCTGTCTGAACTAGAACTTGGGGGTCTGTTTCATGAGGATTCTTAAAATGGAAGGATTCTAAGGTGTAATTGTTTGGATGAGTGATTTACAGAAGTTAATTATTGGAGAACACAGAGATTCGAGTCTGAATTCTCTGCCGAAAGAAGAGATTGCATATCCATCCATTTTGAGAACCAATGTTGCTTGTTCAAAATGATTTGTGTACGGACTCTCATCTCATGTGAGAGATCACCATTGTTTCTCATTCGAAGGAACTCTCATCAAAGAATCGAACTGAATCAAACTAAAACTCAAATCGAAAATAATGGACACAGGAGAACCATTCTGATTTTCTTTCGACATGCTACTTTCTCTTCTTATATTTAATCAGAACAACCCAGTACATAAAAGGCAACAATTGTGCCCACTGAGTAATTTTTTTTTTTAGAAACCACTGATATGATTCATTAAAATCAAGAATCAACTGCCTCAAAGGCTACAACGTCAGCTACCCTTTGTGGTAGAACATTACAATCAAAATGAGTTTCCTCAGAAACTGAAACTAGATGAGCAAACACATGAGCTTGGGACCACAACAAAGCATACAAATCCTCCTTCAACATATCCGAACAAACTAGAGAATCGTGTCGCATCGTATGTGTCTGACGCATACGAGTCGTTTCCAAAATTTTGATCGAAATGATGAGCCAAAACTCGATAAATGAGTTGGGTCGTGTTCGGATCGTATTAGCTCGTTCATAAAAGAGCCGAGCATGAGTTCGGCTTGGCTCATTAAAATGGACCATATTTCTTTGGAGTGACATGATAATACACCATCCACTTGTCAATTTTCCGGTTTATTAATTTCTGTTTACTTTTCACTTGACTTCTATAGCCAAAAGTAACCGGCAAACCTTCACGTACCTACTAATGTACTACACAAAGGACATACTCACAAGCAAAATTATTCATGAATTCATGTTCATTTGTTGTATGGATATATTGAATAGTGACATATCGAATTACTAGGTTAGATTGTAAATGGTCCAACCTTAATAAAATCATGTTTACCTTTTTACCTCAAGAGTGAACTTCTTGTTGTTATCCAACTCCACCAAGCAAACAACCCCTTAGTAATGACTAATTAGGATGAAATTTAGAGTTATTTTTTAAAAGTTACATTCTCTCCTTTCCCATTTTAATTTCTCACCGTATGAAAAAGGAAAAAGAAATTCGAAAAGTGCAAGAGGGAACATTTGGAGCCTCTTTTTTCATTTTTCCGTAAAATTTCCCTCTCTCAACGATTTTAGTTTTCCACCCTATGAAAAAAATAAAAATATTGCCAACCCAACTTTACCTTTCTGACTTCCTTCTCTTCGTTTCGTTCTTTCACCTTGCTTGTTCGTCAACCGGCCGGAGTGGAACCAAAACCTTCCCACAATCGTCAATTTCATTCCAAGTCGCAGCGGTGGTTCTGTGAGAGCTAGAAGCAAAATGGCAAGAGAGTGGCTCCAGAAGATTATCATCGACTACAAGGGTAGTGCGATTGAGTTAGTAAGAACCCACAAACCTAGAACTCTTTTCTATTTCACTCAACCAAGAATAACCCAAAATCCAGTTGTCTAGTTCATCCAAAACCCCCCAAATTGAGAAACCCATGCATTTGAGGCTGCTATTATCATACTAGAATCAGGCAAGAAGAGAAGTTGGAGTCGAAGGTCTTGAGATGGAGTCGAGAATCCGATGATTTCTTCCCGACAACAGCGTCGAGTTTATTCGCAATCAGAGTAGTAACAGGGGATTCCTCTGTTTTGGGCTTCTTTAGCAAGAAGTGTAGTGGTAAGGGCTTCGTCCGAATCCGCAAGTGGTAGGGGAGGATTGGTCGGTGGCGATGGCAGGTTTTCTACTTTTCTCGGTGCGCAGACTGCAAAAATGCTGTTGAAGAGTATATGGCTGTGATAAACCAATAATTACACATGTTTTACCCCTATTCTTGAGCCGTTTGAGAGGTTGACTCTCGTGTTTTAGGTCGATTTCACGCGAGGTTGTGCGTTTATGTCATATTTCAGGCCCCGACATTGGAATCGAGGCGAAGAAACGAGTTTCGGGTCGAAAGGAGCGAAGTTGGGTTGAAGTGTGCTGGAGAGCAAAAATACCCGGCCATGAGCAGAAATACCCGACCGGGTATTATCTGGCCATGCCAGGGGATTTTCGGCTTTGGGCGTCCGTGAGAAACAGAAGGGGGCCTGGGCAGGAGGTGAAAACCCCCGGTCAGGGATTCTTGGGCGAGACCGGGGATTTCCCCTGAGGCAAAAACGCATTTTTAATTATACCTGGTCGAGACCCAAAATACCCGACCGGGTATTTCGACCGGGTATCGCGACAGCCAGCAGTTTTAAAGGAAAAGAAGGCCAAAAATCAAGGATTGGAGTTTTAGAGAGACAGAGCGATTCCTAGAGAGAGAAAGCGACGAACAAGAGTTCCCAAGTGCCATAGCTTGATCTTCATCACCATTGGAGCCCGGATTGAGCTTGGAGAAGTGCCGATTGACAACCAGGAGCTGAAACTCATCCTTCACAGTATGATTTCTGCGTCTGAATCTGCTTTTGCTTCTTTCTCCATGGAGTAGTTTTCCCATTCATCTGGGTATGGAGAACCCTAGATTTGTATGTTAGGTCTGCTTGTATGAACCCAAGTACAGATTTCATGAGTTGATTAAATTCGATTGAGGCTTGAATGATTGAATGACTTGAATCTTGATCAAATTCATGTTGTTTCTACTTTAACCTAGAATGAGAATATCGGCCTAGGTTGATAGAGCACCCTTAATTGAAGGTGGCGAATTGGTAACTTTAGTCGAGGAGCCAATTCGCTATTCTGTACCGAATTCAATTCGGTAGTGGAGGTTTGGTTCGTTAGGGCCTCAATCTATTTACTCCGGTGGAGGCTAGTCGCCCGCTGGAGACTCAGATTGAGAGGATCTGAAGACCTTTAGTCGAGACTTCAGACTATTTAAGAACCTTCCGCAGTATAACTTTCATGGAAACTGAACTTGGTAAATTGCAATCCGGCTTAACTGCACTCTAGGGGGAACCATATCCGGGTGACCTCTCTCGACTTGAAAACAACCGTTTAACTTGCTTTGTTTGTTTGTTTGTTAATTTGGACTTGCACTAAAGTTTCATTGCTAGATAACAAGAATTCACCGAGTAGTCATCAAATCTAGGACCCGGGTTGACATTAAAACCCAAAGCCGCTATACTACGCTTTAGGAAGTGGTTTCACTTGGCCATTTTATAGAGTGACAGTAGGAGTGAGTCAAGTTTTTGGCGCCGTTGCCGGGGACGGCTAGGTTGTTGAAGAAAAGTGATTTCTGTTACTTTAGCATTTTCTTTTTCGCATTGATTGTTTGTTCTTTCCCACTTGTGCCTTCACGGGTTTGCTTGCTTGAGTGTGTGCAGGTAGTGCATGACCCGTAGCCAGTCGGGAGGTTTACTGCCGTTGAATCCAGAGATTGAACGCACCTGTCGCCAACTCAGGAGACAACAACGAGCTAGACTGGCTACGGAAGAGCGCATAGACGGCCATTTGAGCAGCGAGTCCGAGGATGAGTACAAGATGGAAGGAGCTCACAATCCACACCAGGGGAATCCTCACCAGGCTCCCCCGGTGAATCAGATCTTGGGGAACAACCCCATACCCCAAGAAGATGGGGTTCATCATCACCCACCACCACCGGGTCCCACCTTGGAGTACTACTACACTCCCCGGGTTGCGGACATCCGCCCTGTCATCCTCTATGCGCCCATTCCAGCAAATAATTTCGAGATCAAGCCATGCTGGATTCAACTCATTACATCCTCTGTCCAGTTTCATGGCTTGAAGGATGAGGAGGCAAGGGTGCACCTGTCCCGTTTCCTGCAGCTGACGAACGGGTTCAAGCTGAACGGTGTCCCTGATGATGCAATCCGCCTTCACCTCTTCCACCATTCTCTGGCGGGGAATGCTAAGAGGTGGTTGGAGATCCAGCCCCCATTGTCCATCACCTCTTGGGACGATCTAGCTGACATATTCGTGCACAGGTACTATCCGGCATCGAAGACTACAGAGATCCAGCGGGAGATCACTCACTTCCGCCAAGAGCCAAATGAGTCACTTCGTGATGCATGTGAGCGGTACATGGGATTTTTCTGGCAGTGTCCCCATCATGGCTTTAGTGATGCATTCACAGTGGGGAACTTCTACAGTGCTCTCTCTCCGGAAAGCCAGAGGGTGATTGAGTCACTATGCCCAGGAGGGGACATTCTTACCAAGACTCCACCCGAATTGAACCAGATGATCAGTACATTGGCTACCAAAGATCATTCCTGGGGGCAGAGCAGCAGAGGCAGACATTCCCGGGACCGTGGTGTGCACGCCATAGAGACCAGATCCGGGCTCGAGCAGTAGGTGGCTGAGTTAGTGTAGACATTGAAGCAGTCCAACAGTCTTATTCCGGGCAGAGGTCTGGGCGGACCTCCCGTAGCTCAATGTCAGTGGTGTGTGAGCTCGAATCATCTAGTGGAGGACTGTCAGGCTATGCGGGAGTCCTCTACCCCCCAAGAACAGGTGGACTTCATAGCCAATGCTCAGCGCCTTGACCCATATAGCAATACATACAATGAGGGGTGGCGCCAGCATCCCAACTTTGCCTGGAACAGCAACGCCACTAAACCACCTGGTTTCCCAGCACAAGCGGGTGGTTTTCAGCAGAGGCAGCCCTTTCAAGCTAGGCAGGGGCCCCCACCACAGCAGCAGCCCTACCAGCCTAGGCAGGGGCAGCCATTCCAGCAGCCCCAGCATCAGTATGCCGAGCCAGCAGCAGCTCCAGCTCCAGATAACCAGATGACGGAGTTGAAAAACATTTTAGCGGCATTCATGACTACCAGCCAGGCGAATTTCGCTAGGATAGACCAGAGCATCGCCTCGCTGGAGGCAGGTCAGAGGAACCAAGGTGCTATACTGCAGGACCTCCAACATCAAATTGGAGGAATAGCCCGCCAGAACAACACCAGGGTACCGGGAACTCTACCTGCCACTACCATTCCCAATCCACGGAAGCCGCCACAGCAGCTGGATGCCATTTTTACCAGGAGCGGTAAGACCATATCCGCTGATCCTGCCCCGGCCAGGAAGGAGAAACCACTACCTGCTTCAGCACTTCCAGCCGACGATGCAGAAGTGCGGGTGGAGAAGGAAGCCCCTGCTCCCAAGCCACAACCAGTGGTTAAGGAGCATGTGCCCCAGCTTCCCTTCCCCACTCTTCTACACAAAGACAAGCTGGAGACTGAGTTTGCCAAGTTTATGGCAATGCTGAAGCAGCTCAACATCAGCATACCGTTTGTGGAGGCACTGTCGAAGATGCCAAAGTACGCGAAATTCATGAAAGATCTCTTCACCAACAAGAAGAAACTTGGGGATCTCTCGACAGTGTTGCTGAGTGAGGAGTGTTCTGCTATCCTGCAGAACAAGCTGCCCGAAAAGCGCAAGGACCCAGGGAGTTTTACTATCCCTCTTACTATTGGCCGCATGCATGTACCCAAGTCCTTGGCGGACCTAGGCGCTAGCATAAATGTCATGCCATATAAGTTGTATAAAAAGCTAGACCTAGGTGAACTTAGCCCTACTAGGATGAGCATTCAGCTAGCTGATCGTTCCATTGTGCATCCTAGAGGAATCATAGAGGATCTGCTTGTTAATGTAGGTGCATTCACATATCCTGTTGATTTTGTTATTCTTGATATACATGAGGATGTGGATGTGCCTTTGATTCTAGGTAGACCATTTCTTGCCACCGCCAAGGCACTTATTGATGTGCATGATGGTAAACTGATCCTGCGTGCTGGGAATGAACAGGCTACTTTTTCTGTGACTGAATTCGATCACTGTGCTATGATTGCTGTCACACTTGTGCATGCTATTTCTGATCAGGTACACGAGCCTGTCGTGTATCCTTCTGCACCTCTCATTTTGCAGGACCCTCCTATCATTCCTTCGCCGCCACTCCATCTAGTCTCGCCTCCGAACAAAAAGATCAAGGAGGAGTGGCGGCCGAAGCAGCAGGCTGTTAAGCCTGCACGGAAGAAGGGTGGAGACCACTACGAGCTGGTTCCACCTCCTGCACTACGACCACCCTGGCCATCCGAGTACTCACTCGCATGCATCTTGCCGGATGGCCAGGTCGAGCTGACCAATGCTGGTGGCTGCACCCGTCGGGTGCATGGCCATAACCTGAAGCTGTACCTCAAGAGCGACGTGGATCCGCTTTTGGAGGCACCTGTTCCTGCACCCCCCTAAGTATCCGTAATTGGCGTCCAGCTAAAAGACGGTAAAGAAGCGCTTGTGGGGAGGCAACCCCACCATGGTTTGCATTTTTCTTTCCCTTTTTTTGAGTTTTTGTGTCATGTTGAGTCAGTTGCATGTCTATGGTGAAGTTCGGTCGTCAGTGATGCCTCGATTTGGTATTTTCGTGCAGGGGAGATTGAAAATTTTGGAGAATGAGCATTTTGGGCGGAAGGGTAAAATACCCGGTCGTGAGCCAAAATTCCCGACCGAGTATTTTTGGCTCGAGACCGGGCCGCCCAAAGGTCAAATCTCCGACCTCGAGTCAAAAATACCCGACCGGGTATTTTTGGCTTGAGACCGGGGATTTCCAGACCTTGACACGCAGCGTTTCAGGACCCCCGACCTCGCCCCAAAAATACCCGACCGGGGAATCCCTCGTCCCACTAAACGCCGCGTTTGTCAAAACCCCCGGTCGTGGACTCAAAATACCCGACCGGGTATTTTTGAGCCCCGACCGAGGAGTTTTGCTATTTATAGCAAACCCCCGGTCAGTTTCTCTCTCTACCCTCATTTTTCAAAATTTTCCCCTCTCTCTTCCTCTCAAATCCTCTCCCCTCTCTCTTCTTGAGCGCCGCCGGCCGCCGCCCCTCTGCCGCCGGCCGCCGCCGGTCGTTTCCCGGCGACCTTCCGGTGGTTTTCTGGCGACTTTCCGGCCATTTTCCGGCGAGCTTCCTGGGTCATTTTTGGCCTCCTTCTCGCGTCCCTCACCCGTTTTTTTAGCCTTAGCTACAGTTATACTTGCATGTTCAGGTGTGTTTCTTGTTAACTGCTCTTTCCTGGAAAATCATACTGTAGATTGTAGGACCGAGAACTGCATGCATGATTTACAAAAGGGTGAGGGATGCTTTGAGTATTCATGGTTCTATCTATGGTGTATGTGTTGCCCGTGTAATTAATGTGGTTGGTTCTGTGTTTCTTGCCTTGATTCCAGCTGATTTGCTTGCGATTCAACCGGCTGTGCTTAGAACTGTTGGCCTAGGTGGTCCTTAAGTGCGGGGGAAGTGATGAACCCATGCTGTTGGTCCTGACAAGTTTTTTCTTGGCTCCACCTTTGGTTTGTTGCTTTTGCAGGAGCATGTCCCTCGACCATCCATTTGTGCAGAACCTACGCCTGCACCCGGAGTACGCGGACCAGTTCCACGCGGTGACGCGGGGGAAATTGGCGCAACCACCATCTGGAGTGGGCAGTGTTCGAGAAGCTCCACTGCATACAGGAGCTCACCGCCGCCATCAGCCACCGCGATTGGCGAACGCTGCTGACTATCGAGGAGCCCACCTACACTAAGCTGGTGTGGGAGTTCTACACCACTTTCAAGTACGACAGCAAAGTGCCCCGGGACTCGTATGCAGTGACCTTCAGGCTGGGCGGCTATGCCCGGGAGCTGACCATTGATGGGTTGGCCTATGCCTTGGGGATCGAGTACCACCCGTTCGATCGCCACGAGGTCGAGATCCCGCACCCGACCGACTGGAACCAGGACGAGTTCTACCGCCGGATAGCCAGGCGCGCCCATGGGTATGACTACTTCGATCCTGGCCAGACATACGTCCGCACCCTCAAGCCGCAGTGGCACATCCTGAACCTGCTCATCACTCGCTCCATTGTCCCCAACGTCACCGACTCGCATAAGATTCCGAAGCGGGTGTTGTATGCCATGTACTCGATGGGGTACCCGGAGCACATGCTCCACTTGGGTTCTTTCGTGGCCACCACCTTCTCCCGGTGCCACGGGAAACCCAACCACCTCTACTGTGGTCCCCTGATCACCCGTTTGGCACGCCATTTCGACATCAGTTTCCAACGACTCCATGATTCTTATGCACGGGGCGGCTCCGCCCCCCTCAGCCCGGAAGCGCTTTGGTTTCCTTTAGCTGTGCTTATGCCTGACTGGTCCTCTCTCCAGTCCGCTTCATTTCGACTGGTCCATTTCCAGTCTCCTGCAGTCCATGCACACCGCTAACATCGTTCCCCTTTTCCTTCCCTCTTCTCCATTGAGGGCAATGTCGATCTTAAGTGTGGAAGGATGCTTATCTTTTGACTGCGTTAGATCTGTTTGTGTGCTTGGAGCCTAGTCCACTGTCCAAATTTTTAAATTTGAGGGCTCCAAGTATGTGTTCCTTGCAATTGCCTTCTCAGTATGCTATGAATTGACAGTCTCTATAGTAATGTGCAACCTAGGGAGGTAGTGTAGCACTATGGAGGATGTTGATGCATTTAAGAAGTCTCCTTCCTTCTTCATATTGTGTTGGTTGATTGTGTGAATTAGTGATCTTAGGACTCTTGAATTGTGTGGCAATGTGGACTCTCTACCTGTCATGGACTCTTGTATCATGTTTTTGAAATAAAAGGTGCTCGAAAATGTGCTTTAAAATAACGTCTCCCGTGCGAATAGGGCGAAAGTGTGTAAGAGGAGACGGGAATCCGTTCGCAATTTCCACCTACTACCTCCAGCCCCCTTACATGTCTTTCCCCCGCACGAGGCTCGAGACATCCGCTCCTGGCATGGGCGGTAAGAGCCGGGCTCCCGCAAAACCTCTGCTAGGTGGGAGCCCCCATTTTCTGAAAAGCAGGTTGGGACCCTTGAAAAAAAAAACATAAAAACAAGCAAAAAAGAAAGAAAAGGGGTTCCAACCATCTTCAAGAAGAAAATAGAGCACCTTAAAAAGGTGAGTCCATGATCTTTTGTTTTTGAGAGTCCATTCGTCCACGATTCATTTGTCCTCTGTTCACTATTTGCCATGATGCCGACTCGAGACTAGCCCTCTCGCCGAAGAAGCTATGAGATAACTTGTGCATCGGTTGCCCTCGTAAGCTGCTAAATGATCTAGGAAATCCTCTACCTATGATCGGGGTTGTTGGTTGCTATAGAGGTCTGGAGAGCTGCATTGGTTGGAGTTAGGTTCGCTTGGGGACAAGCAAACGGTTAAGTGTGGGGGAGTTTGATATACCAATAATTACACATGTTTTACCCCTATTCTTGAGCCGTTTGAGAGGTTGACTCTCGTGTTTTAAGCTGATTTCACGCGAGGTTGTGCGTTTATGTCATATTTCAGGCCCCGTTGTTGGAATCGAGGCGAAGAAACGAGTTTCGGGTCGAAAGGAGCGAAGTTGGGTTGAAGTGTGCTGGAGAGCAAAAATACCCGGCCATGAGCAGAAATACCCGACCGGGTATTATCTGGACATGACCGGGGATTTTCGGCTTTGGGCGTTCGTGAGAAACAGAAGGGGGCCTGGGCAGGAGGCGAAAACCCCTAGTCGGGGATTCTTGGGCGAGACCGGGGATTTCCACTGAGGCAAAAAACGCGCGTTTTAATTATACCCGGTCGAGACCCAAAATACCCGACCGGGTATTTCGACCGGGTATCGCGACAGGCAGCAGTTTTAAAGGAAAACAAGGCCAAAAATCAAGGATTGGAGTTTTAGAGAGACAGAGCGATTCCTAGAGAGAGAAAGCGACGAACAAGAGTTCCCAAGTGTCGTAGCTTGATCTTCATCACCATTGGAGCCCGGATTGAGCTTGGAGAAGTGCCGACTGACGACCAGGAGCTGAAACTCATCCTTCACAGTATGATTTCCACGTCTGAATCTGCTTTTGCTTCTTTCTCCATGGAGTAGTTTTCCCATTCATCTGGGTATGGAGAACCCTAGATTTGTACGTTAGGTCTGATTGTATGAACCCAAGTACAGATTTCATGAGTTGATTATATTCGATTGAGGCTTGAATGATTGAATGGCTTGAATCCTGATCAAATTCCTGTTGTTTCTGCTTTAACCTAGAATGAGAATATCTGCCTAGGTTGATAGAGCACCCTTAATTGAAAGTGGCGAATTGGTGACTTTAGTCAAGGAGCCAATTCGCTATTCTGTACCGAATTCAATTCGGTAGTGGAGGTTTGGTTCGTTAGGGCCTCAATCTGTTTACTCCGGTGGAGGTTAGTCGCCCGCTGGAGACTCAGATTGAGAGGGTCTGAAGACCTTTAGTCGAGACTTCAGACTGTTTAAGAACCTTCCGCAGTATAACTTTCATGGAAACTGAACTTGGTAAATTGCAATCCGGCTTAAATGCAGTCTGGGGGAACCATATCCGGGTGACCTCTCTCGACTTGAAAACAACCGTTTAACTTGCTTTGTTTGTTTGTTAATTTGGACTTGCACTAAAGTTTCATTGCTAGATAACAAGAATTCACCGAGTAGTCATCAAATCTAGGACCCGGGTTGACATTAAAACCCAAAGCCGCTATACTACGCTTTAGGAAGTGGTTTCACTTGACCATTTTCTAGAGTGACAGTAGGAGTGAGTCAGGCTGCAGCAGCGGATCCAGAACAGAGAAGAGCACTGGGCCGTATTTCATTAGAAAATTAGAACCCTAAAAAAATATAATGACTATAGTTTTTTTTACAATATAACTTGTACACAACGGTATTTTAATTTAGCAAATACATCAATAATGTAGTCCACATCCATACCAATAGTATACACTGTTTCAAATAAAACTAGCTTTTTACCCGGCCCGTTGGCCGGAGAGATTTATTTTATAATTTATATCAATTAACTTATTCATATGTTTAAATCATTCTGGATTTTCTAAATTTTTTTTGTTCTTGATTCATAAAAGAGTTTGTAGTATGTATATATTGAAAATTTCCTATATTTAGCACACTCACTTCTGATGTTTCGGTTTTCTAATCATAAATTATGTCTCTGTCACGTCCCATTTAGAACTTATGCCAAAATTTGTCAACCAAAACACTAATATTTAGCGTACCCCAACCTGAACACCCCCCCCCCCCACACACACACACATATATATATAGTTTAAACTAGCGTGCGCTAGGAGTACGCTATACTCTTGTGTTCACACTACCATACGACCATTGAGTTTTGGTATTTAGACTCCGGAGTTTTTTGGAGCATGATATAATACCCTAACCTCTAATAGGTGAACTCTAATCCCTAATTCTCTAACCTCTAATTTATGCAAATACTTTGTCATACATATATTCTATCGTATCTTGAGTAAAATCAAAAGATAGTATACCTTGATGTTATATATGTGTGTGTGTGTGTGTGTGTGTGTGTATAGTAGACTCAAAATTATCCAGATACTTCGCCAGACATATCTTATTTCGCCTCATACTCGTATTAAAAGTGCTACTTGCCTATCCCCCACCCTCGGGATAGAGATCTCGCTTTTACCCCATAACGTCAGACAACCATTGGGGTTGTCTATCATTTCATTTCATATGTAATATATAAAGAGGCAAATTCTAAGAACCTGCTATTTATTTCTTATCCTCTCCCGCCGCCTCCTTTATGGAGAATAAAAGGGTAGGGGTGATAGGATCATAGCTCGATATGGTTTTATTCTGTTCATTGTATCGGAGGTTTTGTTATTTTTTTAATTTTTTGGACTTCTTTTCTTTCTTCTTTGGAACATATTTGTGATCAGAGGTATTTAACTCCCGAAAAGGGTTGGGATTTTAGGTCATTTGGAAATCCAATACACATTCATGATCCTCAAGTTTGGACGAACTATCGACCAATGTTGTAAGGATTAGGACTTTTTAGTGAGAAATGCTTAGTAAAGATACTTCATTATTGGATCAATTTATTCATCCATATTGAAACTTGACACACACTGTAGCCCTCGTGATGATTAAATTCTATAATCTCGACTCATTTCCATTTTGGATGTTAGTTTTTTTTTTACGAAGACACTTAAATTTAGTATATTATACAATATGTATCAATTGTTAATTTTTGAAGTTCAACCCGTGGTCATTGTTTATATATTGGCTTAGAATCTCAATCTAAGACACTCGCACACACTATCGAGGATTTTGGTCTTAATATGGTCGTTGAATGTGTAATTTTCAAAGATTTTATCACTCATATATTAATATTTGATAAAGAGCGTCTACAATACACACATATTTCAAGACTCAAGTGCATTTAAAATGTCTTATCATTTGAACAATATCGGTGGATTTCATTTGATTATTTGCATTAACTTATTATCTATACAACATATATCAATTCGTGTTTCTCGAGTTTGGACGAACTGGCAACCAATTTTGAGAGTTGAGATTACTGGATAAAGATACTTGATTGTTGGATAAATATGTTTATCCCAATTGACTATCTTACTAAAAATTGTCAACCTTTATTTGGTAAATGTCTAGGTTAGTAGTTGATAAAACGCGATGTTTATCATAGATTCTCAACAAAGATTCTCTAACCTTCCTTTATATTATTTTTTAAGGAATCTTGTGTCTCATTCTAGGGTATGAAGTCAAAGTTCGTCAACAATCATACTTAAGTCATTTTGAAAATTTTGATTTATAATCGTTGACGATAACTCCACGTATGAAAGAAAATTTCTTAGCATATGACTTAGGACCTCAATAGAGCTTGCTCAATCAACATGATATAGAACAAATATTATTAATATGAACTTAGCACACAATATAAAATTATTGCACTTGCCATTTCTTTTCGTTTGAGGAGTTTAAGGTGGAACATGATCCGAGGAATAAGAAGTCTTTTTTAAGTAAATAACTATAATTACTCGATCAAGATTATACTCTGACATTTTGCTAAATAATATATACTTGTTTTATTTTATAGACATATAATTTATGAATAAGAGAGTGTTTCATTGCAACAAAATATAAAGTAATATAATTTATTTTTCATAGGTAATTGAATGTCAAATGTTTATTTTCTCTCTTTTCATATAAATTTTGTTTAATAAAAAAACGTTATTGTTTATATGTATGTTTGTTTAATTTTTTCATTAAAATGTAACTTATCATTCAATTTTAGTAAAAATGAGTAAAAAAATTTACTTAATAAGGTTTAATCATATATTTTTATTTAAAAAAATGTGGCATATGCTACTTTCTGTTTTCTTATTTATATTATTTTTACAGGACATAAAATTTATTATTTATGTGTGTCTGGTTAAGCTTATCAACATGTAACCTATTATTAAAGAAAAAAAGAGATAAAAGAAATGGAAATATTGAAAAAGAGAGAGATAGCTCCATAAATAAATTAATAACTAATTTTTTTGTTTGTAAAAAAGTTGTCCAACTTGGCAAATTGTGCATCCTCCAAGTGATTATGTGGCAAGAGATTGCTTTTGAATTGCCATAATATATAGTATAGATACTTGAGCAATCGACGAGAAATTCATTTCTTATTTTATTGCGCAAATCAGTTTTCACATGTTTCATTGTTGAAAAGGTTCTCTCTGTAGTAGCTGTTGGAACTAGCGGCGTCAACACTAGACAAATCAATCAACTAATCAATTTGCATTGTGTGTCCATCCCTATATCCACTAGCTGCTCTAGTAAATTACTAATTTTTTAAGAAAATAAACTTCATATATCTTTTAGTCTTTTACGTTTTAGACTTTTAGGTTTCATTGTTTTTTTATACGAATAATCCTTAGGGCTAAAATTTCTAGGCTAAATCTAAATTTTTTTTATCTGAATCATTTTTCTAATTATACCCAATCTTATTATAAAATAACACAGGTCGAATGTCTAAAATCGAAAAATTCATAAAGACTATACTAACACCGGATCCAGAAGAGGGCTGGGCCGGGGCCTGGGGTGGTCACCCCTAGATCCGCCAGTGTATGGCTGGGTATGGCGATGTAACAAGAGGACGAAGAAGACAATGGAGGGGCGATGGATTTGCTTGTTTTCCAGAGGGTTTCGGAGGAAGATATGATTTTGTTTTGTTTTTTTACGAAAAATTGCAACATCATTCAAAATCAAGTTGTCAAACCGATTTGTGCCAGTGTGCCGGTTTAGCAAGTGGAATGGTTCGATCGGTGGTACATACCGGTTTGTGCCGATTCATTGCGTTTAATATTACAAATAATTTACAAATACTCATATTTAAGCACGACATTTAACGTCAATACCTAAATATTTGTACTTGAATCCAACAAATAACATCAACATTTAACTTTTTAACACATAAAATAAATAATAAATTACTTTTTATCAAATAAATTCACTAATATAAGATCATTTTACTTAGAGATTCGTATATCGATCATGCCAGTCATACCGGTGGTGTCATACCGGTTTTATGACCGGTACAGGTTGAACCAGGTTCAACCAGTGGCACGCCGGCCGGCGTGACAACCATGTTCAAAATCGTTAGTCCAATCAGCACATATGATGTTGTCGTTAAAGTTATTAACTAAATGAGTATTTTAGTGTATTTTTCAAAAATTGACTACATTTATCAAAATTGGATAGTTATAGCTATGCATGTGTATTTTGCCAATAAAAAAAACTGTCTCAATCATTATGAGCTATTCTTAGTAGGATCATAGTCATATTTGGGATTATGACAAATATGCCAAAGTAGGCATTGATTCATTGCATGAGGAATTTTACAATACTATATAGTATTATTGCTATAAGTTTTTGTCTTTATAGTACAACTTGAAATTATATCTTTAACGTTATGGTACAATTTCAACTTGTACCTATACATTTTGTACAAATTCTTTTATGGTACAACTTAAATTTGTACCTTTATGTGATGGTACAACTTCAAGTCGTAAAGTTGTACCATAACATAATTGTACAAATTTCTTTATGGTACAACCTTAACTTATACATTTAATGTTATGGTACAACTTCAAATTAGGGGTGTCAGTCGGTCGGTTTCGGTTTAACTGAAAACCGATTTCTCGGTTATCGGTTAAATCGAGCCGTCCCCTACACCTGCCGACCACCGACCGGGAGGAAAGCTAAGGTTAGCCGACCACCGACCGACCGGTTTTCAGTTTTGGTTCGGTTATAACCACAAAACCGATTTTATAAAAAAAAATTATTTGTAAAAAAAAAAAAAACCCACGGTCCCCACCCCACCCACGTTTCTGTCCCCTTTATTGTTAAATATTAACTAACAGTAAAAAATTAAATATAAAAAAAAAGACAAAAGAAGATAAAAAACAACCCTACCCCACCCCACCCACACGTTTCTTATCTTCTTCTTCTTCTCTCTTCTCTGATTTCCCAAGAACAAAAATAATATCTTCTCTCTTCTCTTGTTTCCCCAAGAGCAAAATTAAACCAATTCTCTGCTCTACTCTCTGCCTCTCCTAGACCTCCAAAGCTCTTCCTTTTCTCTCCTCTCTACATCTGTGAAGGAGGATAAGACCCACAAAACTCACCTCCATTATTTGCATCTTTGTGGTGGCATTATCATCTTCTGATTTGGTGCAACCAGTTATTTCTTCCAAATTTGAGAACCTCTGGCCAGGAAGAGAGGACGAGAAAGAGATATTATGCCGGTAGTGGGCTGGGAGGGGAACCGAATGATTGCTATGGTTTGTGAACCTTCGCGGCAAAGCAGAGTAAGAAGAAGAAGAAGGGTGGAATGGTGGAGAATGACGACAGAGGGGATTACGGCGGTCGTAGTTGGCGTTGATTTCAGTGATTGATTTCTTCCCTCCCTAAATCTATCTCTATACCCGGTGCCTGTCGACCTTGTTGTGCGCCTGTGCCTGTCCTTGGAAGGCGGCTTCTTCACCGCGATGGCCGTGGAGGAAGTTGTGGTTGCGGTGGAAGGAGGGGGAGCGGAGGAGGCAGGGGAGGGCGGCGGATGTTGTGGGTCGATTTAGAAGGTCGATTTAGGGTTCTGTCAGATGGGGTCGGTTTTAACCACTTTATTCCTCCTCTTTTTTACATTTTTTGGTTGTGGGTCGGTCGGCCGGTTAACCGCGGTTAACCGCCTTCGGTTACTCGGCACTCGGCTAATCGGAGAACCCTTCAGTCTTGTCGACCACCGACCGTGACTAATAACCGACCGGTTTTCGGTTAGTGACTAACCGGCGGTTAGCGGTTAAACCCGTCGGTTAGCCGCTAACCGGAAACCGATCTGTCACCCCTACTTCAAATTGTACAATAAAGCACCAATACTATATAGCATAGTAGAAGTGCTCTCATTGCATACTAAATCATTTTCAATTGTAGTTGTAGCAAATTGTATGATTACAAATTGCCAATCATGAATGGATTGATACAAATGAGGGTTTATTTATAAAAAAAAATTGGTCCAAAGGGACGTTTCAATCTATTTTATTGATCATACGAGGTTCCGAAACCGCTAAAACATATCATAATAACCAATTCGACAAATGTGGACTCCTCTTAATCAATTATGTAAGAGATTATGAATTCAGATCATATCTAGTTGTTGGTTAAGATTAATCGTTATTATGATTTAAAGTTGTAAACTACAACAATATCTTGTATGCAAACCAACCTCATGGTGTAAGTGTAACCAACTACTAACAGTAACAGTCAACGAATTGCCCTTGAAATATAATGAACTGTTTTTGTAATGAGGATTGAGGACACAAGAACGTAATAGGGCTTCCTCCAAATGATTTGGGCCAACGGGAGGCCCAATTGAGGTGCAAACGCAGCTGAGACTGGGAGACAGAAATCAGAATGCCGGAACGGCCGCCGCTCGACGGCCGTCGTTAGTTTCAGAGTTCTGAGAGTACACGACTTGAATTCGCGGTAGCAGCGCCGCTCCCTCCATCGGTAGCCCAACCACCCACCGTCCGTCTTCCCTTCCTTGAGAAGAAACTAGAAGCCGTTGCTATGGAAGAAGAGACCAAATTCAGCTCTAGTTCATCACAGGAGAAGCCTCAGGAACTCGCGTTGTCGCTGCCCAACAACATCGACAAGAAAGAGAAGAAGAAGCCGTTGATGACTATTGAAGGGTACCCAATTGAGGGATTGTCGATTGCTGGCCTGGAAACCTGCATAATCTTCCCTTCACTTGATTTGGCTTTCGATATTGGTCGGTGCCCGCAACGAGCAGTCTCTCAGAACTTCGTCTTCATCTCCCATGCTCACATGGATCACATAGTCAGTTGCCCTTTCCTTCTCTATTCTCCAATTTTCTGTGTGCTGAACGTTAATGGCGATGAACTTGGAGGCTGAATTCTTTATTCGGTCCCGTTGTACCTAGTGAACAATTAGCTTACTTTGCTATCTACTTTTGAAACGGGGGATTTCTTTCTTATGTTCAGGGAGGGTTGCCCATGTATGTTGCCACCCGTGGCTTAAACCGCATGAAGCCTCCGACGATCATCGTGCCCACATGCATCAGAGCAACCGTTGAACAACTTTTTGAGGTGCATCGGCAGTTAGATGGATCAGAGCTGCGACATGTTCTTGTTGGTTTAGATATAGGTAGTGCATCATCTCCGAATTACCATCTTTCGAATTTTCCTCTATAATTTAGTTTTCTGAACTGTTACTTGCAGGGGAAGAGATCGCCATTAGACGGGACCTTAAAGTAAAAGCATTTAGGACACACCATAGAATAAGGAGCCAGGTAAGCCAAGTGGTCAAAACTAAGCCAGTTAACTTTGGAGTGAAAGAGTTTTTGTTTCAGCTGAACGTTTAGCAATTTGCTTGATAATGTTTCAGGGTTATGTTGTTTACCAAGTAAAAGAAAAACTTAAGCAAGAGTATCGTGGTCTATCCAGCAATGAAATAAAAAGCCTAAAATCATCAGGTGTAAAGGTATGTCCTTAAGCAACTACTGAAAGTGGCACCTATATGAGTGTGTTCACTGTTATATGGTGTTATGTACAAGTATTTAGTGCCCTGCCATTGTTGATGTGTATGGATGATATTATAGTTAATCCGTTTCTTATCTAGGAAAGAGCATTACCTCGTCCGTGTCTTTACTTGGCAGTCTGTCAACTATCAAGTAACTAAAATGAAGGAAACACACATATACGGAAGGACATTACTTTTCCTTTCTCACCTACAGCTTCTTCTATTTCTTGTGAGATCCTTTGTCTTTATCAGTCTTCTCCTCAGATTGGAGGACCATTAATTTGAACAATATGAACATTGAACTCCTGGAACACTTTTAAATATGGGAAGTTGGGAACAGTCTTCTTCTTTTCGTTTGCTCTGGGGGGAACAATCTTCTGATAAAGCAAAATATGAGTTTGTCATTTCTCTTACATTTTATTTCGCACGACACATGCCACGGAAACAATTTACTACAGAAGGGACATTAAAGATGTTTGGAAAGTGAATATTTTTCAGACTGAAATACCATAGCAAATCTCATCATGTACTGAAACTTTTAACATCCATTCAGAAGCTGGAATTTTATTTCTTCAGTTGTTACAGGCTATTCGAATTGGTATTTCCTCTCTCAAAATTGTGCTTGTTTTATTCACAGATAACAGACACCACGAGTCACCCTGAAATTGCTTTTACTGGTGACACAATGAGTGACTTCATCTTGGACGAGGGTAACAGTGATGTTCTGAAAGCAAAGATTCTCGTTATGGAGGTATGATGCTACTAGCCCTCGTTATTCAGATATTTTGTACAATAGTTGCTTATCATTCTCCAAGGACACAGATTGGAATCGTTTTTGTGAGTGAGTCACAGTAGTTGGCCATCCTTCTGAAGTAAAAAATAAGCTAGGATTTCTAATTAACGGTCTATTCTAGCTAGTGCATCAGATATATCTTTTTCCCCCTTAAAGTTTTCACATTATTAGTTGATAATACTGGTAGAAGGGCTGACTATGTCAATCCGTACACAACAGTGCACTTTTGTTGAGGACAGGGTAACAGTGGAGCATGCTCGAGAGTATGGTCACACCCATCTGTATGAGGTATTGCTTCTTCTGTATCGTCCTTTTACACATGCCAATCCACAAGGAATTGAATTTTGATTCATTCTGCTAAATCTCAATTGGTTTCAGATAATTAAGCATGCGGACAAATTTCAAAACAAGGCAATCCTTATGATCCATTTTTCAGCCCGTTACACGGTAGAGGTATGTTTAAATTTCTAGATTCATGAGATAATATGCAGCCTTGGATGATGAAGCTGATAATTTTATTTTCACCAGGAAATCCAAGAAGCCATGTCAAAACTCGAGGCACCTTTGGCTGGCCGAGTTTATACACTCACTGAAGGTTTTTGACAAGACTGAAGGGTTTGAACAGACTGAAGGCTGAGAGGCTTCTGCAACTTTTACCTCTTCACTGGCTCAAGAGAAGGCTGTTCCAACACCAATGAACTTTCGTAGTCATCGTGATTTGTACAGTTGTTCGCTGGAAGGTGTACTCTGTGTGGAACTCTTGTTCGCTGGAAGGTGTACTCTGTGGGGATCATATGTCATCTGCTCCAGAAGCATGTTCAATTGAAACATTTGCCCTTGTGTTGTATACTTGCTCCTCTGCCGGCCAAAATAAAATGTTATATTCCCCCTGTCTGGACAATCATTATCTTGTTGTGGCTTAATGCTAATCTGGGTTTGCTCCCGCCACCTAGTTCGATGATATTGCTTTCCCAAATGTGTAGCCCGTTGGGATGTACATATTTCATGATGAAAACTCCTTTTTCAATGTATTTCCCTGTTTCTCAGTGTATGTCACAACTTTGATTCTAGTCAGAGAAAATAGCAATTGAGTTGAGACTACCACAGTTGGAGAGAACAAAATAGTAAATGCTATTAACATCAAAGGGGCCTGCAACAGCAGAAATGTGAAAAGCAATACCTGTGGCTATAACAACATGAGAAGAAAGGAAACAAAGTTGAGACTACCACAGTTGGAGAGAACAAAATAGTAAATGCTATTAACATCAAAGGGGCCTGCAACAGCAGAAATGTGAAAAGCAATACCTGTGGCTATAACAACATGAGAAGAAAGGAAACAAAGTACACACAGTATTTATTACTCTGGGAAACCGAGGGGCCAAAGGTCAAGAAATTGGAAAAAAATGTGGAAAAATATTGATGTCTGAGCCCAGGTTCGAACTGCGGACCTTTAGTGTGTGAGACTAACGTGATAACCAACTACACCACCCAGACATTTTTGTTAATAGTTGATACATTTGTTTACTAGAAGTCTTTAGAGAAGTCTAGTTCATAAAAGAATACTTAGAGGTCGTTTGCTTGTAGGATTGTGATGAGAGATTTTGCCCAAAATCCTATATGGATTGGATTATTGTCCAAATCCATGTTTGTTGATAAAAATGACATTGACATAAATCTGTGGGGCCCACAAATGTGGGATTTTTGTTTACTCAAAAGTTGTGGACCCCATGGATTATAAAATCCCACCTCATTATGTAAGATTTTGAGAGGTGTCAAAATCCGTGTACCCCATTAATTATGAAATGACCTAAGTGTCCTTAACAAGAAAAAAAAACAAAAATAATTTATTAAAGATAAGAAGAATGATAAGAGGCTTCCCTTTCTCGGCTTCCTCAACCTCCTCTGCTGCTGCTCCCACTTTTGGGAAATTTGGCTTCTTCTCTTGTTTTGGCTAGTGATCAGGCAGTGGGGAGTTCTTCGTCGGCCGGACAAGTTCGTGGAAGAGCTGTAGCTTCTGCTATGGTGGTGGAGAGCCCTAAGAACAAGAAACAGAAACTTGATATTATAAGTCCTTTGCAGGATCAGACGACTGAAGTAGTGGTGGAGGAAACATGTGCTGACTGGTCCCACGTTAATAAATGAGCATTCTTGCCTGGAATTGTCGGGGTCTCGGCTCCCCCCTGACAATTCCATCCATGTTTGGAGTTGTGTGTCGCTTCTCCCCTTTGGTCATCTGCCTTTGTGAGACTAAGAGGGAAGATGAGTTTGTTCATAAAGCTCTTAGTCGTCTAGGTTATGGTGTTGTTAGTTGTGTGTCCCAGGTAGGTGTGAGAGGAGGGATGGTGCTTGCTTGTGCCTCTTCTGTTCATTGTAGGGAAGTAGATAAGCAAGTCTTCATTATTTTTGTGGAATTGCAGCACTTGGTTTGGGGAAATATTGCTATTTTCTTTGTTCACCTTAGTTCTCATGTAAATACAAGATGTGACCAGTTTAATGAACTTATTCGTTTAATTTTGTCTTGTGACTCTCCTATTCTTGTCCTAGGTGATTTTAACTGCATTCTTTTTGCTTCCGAAAAGCAGGGTGGCCGCCCTCCTTCCTTTGTGGTGCTCGACCAGTTTCGATCCTTTTTGGACTCAACAGGCTTGTTTGATTTGGGGTTCAAAGGACCCCCTTTTACTTGGTCTAATCGTCAAGGCCTTGATACTCATATCATGGAACGTTTAGATCGTGGTTTGGGATCTGAACTTATCCTCCAGGATTGGCCTAATTTGCAACTTTCTCACCTAACTGACCTTGGTTCTGATCATAGGATGCTTCTATTTCAACTAATTCCGGGTTCGGGTAAGGGCAAGCCCCGATTTCATTTTGACAGGCGATGGTCGCTGAATCGAGAAGCTCGGACAATTGTTGCTTCATCCTGGCAGGCTTCTTTTTCCGGGACACCTCAGTTTCGGCTTTTCTCCGCCTTGAAATCAGTCCGGCATCTGTTTGTGGAGTGGGCAAGACAGGGTACTACCAACTCCGCCAGGATGATTAGAGAGCTCCGCTTAGCCATTGAAGCTGAACGGGAGCATTTTCCGATCTATTGGAGTACTATTCAAGGCCTCGTAACTCAACTGGAAAAACGCCTACAAACAAGAGGAAATCTACTGGAAGCAGAAGTCCAGGAATGGTTGGCTACAAGAAGGAGATTCGAATTCCAAGTACTTCCATATCACAATTGCTCAAAGGCGCCGACAGAATCAAATTGAACTCTCCGGGATGATCACGGATTCATACATTTTGAGGAATCAGCTAAAGGTGATGTCTATGTCTCTTACTTTCGCCGCCTTTTTTCCTCTAATGGCAACCCTTTTCAGTTCCTCGTGACGGCCCTAGGCTTAGCCCGGCAAGTTAGCTCTGCACAGAATGCTTTCCTTACAGCTCAGATTTCCCATGGAGAAATTAAGCGAGCTTCCTTTAGTATCGGTCCTACTCAAGCCCCGGGATCGGATGGTCTCACTGCTGCCTTTTTCAATCTTTTTAGGATATCGTCGGTAACTGAGTATGTGTTGCTGCTGGTTCTTTTTTTAGGTCCGGTCGTTTACTACACAACTTCAACCATACGTTACTAACGTTAATCCCAAAGATTCCTAATGCAGATTCGATGACACAGATGAGTCCAATAGGCCTCTGCCAGGTGTTTTATAAGATAATTTCTAAGCTTTTCGCCTCTCGTCTGAGTCTGGTGCTCCCTTCGGTGGTCAGTGATGCTCAAAATGGGTTTGTGAAAGGCAGAGATATCTCGGACAACATTCTCATTGCACAAGAAGTTATGCATTTCCTCAAAACGAAGACCCAGGGCCGAGATAAGTTGATGGCCCTCAAGCTTGACATGGAAAAGGCATATGATCGGGTCGAGTGGGGATTTCTTTTTGCTGTAATGGAGCCGTTGGGGTTTGATTCTGCTTGGATCAAGTTGATTAAGGTGTGTGTGACAACAGTCACGTTTTCCATTTTATTAAATGGCCACACTCACGGCTATTTTCTCCCGAAAAGGGGTCTTCGACAAGGTGATCCTCTCTCACCTCTACTTTTTGCCATTTATACTGAAGTCTTTTGTAACTTGATCTCTAATGCCCTCTCATCTCAACAGCTACATGGATTAAAAATTCATCACCTAGCTCCGCTCACTTCACATTTATTGTTTACTGATGACACTTATTTGTTTTTGTGAGCTTCTTCTACGGAATGCTCTAATCTTCTGCAGTTACTTACCCTCTATGAACCAGCTAGTGGCCAGAAGATCAACCTGCAAAATTCGAAAGTGTGCTTCAGCTCTAATGTGTCGGCTCATGAAGCATCCGCTCTAGCGGATCTTTTGGGCGTGGATTCCATTGGTGAACTTGACAAGTATCTAGGCCTCCCCGCTCAGATACACCGGTCAAAAGCTCAGACATTCCGGTTTCTCAAGGATGGCTTAGAGGTGGTGATCAAAGCAGTTGGGTCAGCAACCCCGGTTTATGTGATGCTTTCGTTCCGCCTTCCAGCCACCTCCTGTCGTCGTATGAATGGCCAGCTCTCGCGATATTGGTGGGCCAGCCAAGACAAGGTCAAAGGTATTCACTGGCTTTCATGGCCAGCCATTTGTGTAAGTAAGTTTCGAGGAGGCCTTGGGTTCCGGGATTTCGATCTCTTTAATATTGCTATGCTAGCAAAATAGGCTTGGAAGTTGCTGCTGGCCCCGACTTCTACTTTGGCTAGAATGTACAAGGCTCGCTACCATCCCCACTGTGACTTTCTCCATTCTTCAGTGGGTTCTCGTCCATCCTGGGATTGGCAAGGTGTACTAGCTGGTAGAGAGTTGCTTCTTAAAGGGCTTCGGTGGCAAGTAGGGTGTGGCACTGCCATCAGGATCCTTGAAGACCCTTGGCTGCCTACTTCTCCCCCTTCCTCTCCGTCCCTACTCCCTGGGGTCCATCTCCCCAGTCTGTATGTGGCATCTCTCATCGATCCTTTGACGCGGCAGTGGAATCTGCAGTTACTTCAGTTATATTTTACTCCTGCCAGTGTAAAGTTGATCCTCTCTATCCCTATTCCTCTCACTCCCAGGCCTGACAGATATATTTGGCATTATTCAGAGACAGGGAAGTATTCTGTCAAGTCGGGGTATCATCTCCTCTCGGATGTTCGGTCTGAGTTGTTCAACACTCTTCCACCTCATTTGGATGCTCGGTTCTGGAAATTGCTTTGGAGCTTACCTGTTCCTCCTAAACTAAAGTTTTTCTTGTGGAGGGTTGTTCGGGGTTTTTGCCCTGCTTGGCGGTGCTCTATACCAGAACTCTTAGTGACTCTAATGTATTTCATGTATGCTCTGACAGGGTTGAATCTATTTCCCATTGCCTGTTTGATTGTAGAGTGGCACGCGCAGTATGGAATCTTGCTGGCAAAGATCATGTCCGTGTGCTTCTCTCAGGCATTACGCCTGATTTAGCATGGTATACTATTTTCTTTTCTTTGCAGCTCAGCAAGGTAACCATGGCCGAATTAGTCTTCTTAGCCTGGCGGATTTGGAAGGCTCGTTGCTGGTCTTGCTATGACAAGGTCCAGTTCCTCCCTGGCCCTCTTTTCCGACAATTCTTACAGCAAAAGGAGGAATGGATAGCTGTCACTTCTACTCCATCTTCACATGGACGTCCTTTGGATCGGCAACCTACCTCATCTCCTTCGCCTTCCTGTCCTCCGGGTGGCCTACTCGTTCGGTTTGATGGGACGACTAGACGGGAGGTCGGTGGCAGTATAGGCTTTGTTGGATTCTCACCGTCCGACTCCATCACTTGTGCCTACGGTAAGTTATACAGTGGCTTATTTGACCCTTTTGTGATGGAACTCTTAGCGTTACGGGATGCGATGGACTGGTGTTTAAGTGGGGTATTTATTCTGTTCGTTTTTGTGGAGATTCACAATTGGTGATCTGACGCATGACGGAGGACACGACTCAGCATAACATTGGCGGAGCAATCCTGGATGAAGTTCGGCTGATGAAAGCATCATTCGCGTCTATTCGTTTTGTTTTTTCTCCTCGTAGAACTAACAGGGCTGCCTATTGCGTGGCGAAAACGACTCTTGCATCGGCTAATCAGCATTTGGCTGATTTCCGTTATTTATTTTTAAATTATTTGTAATTCCCTATCTATTACTCCTCTATCTATGGCAAAAAAAAAAAAGAAGGTAAACCCATCATTTAACCCATAAATCCAATATAGTAAAATCCATTTTGAAAATCAATAAGCAAACATGCAATTTCTATCCAACACAAATCCAAAATAGCAAAATACAACATAATCCTTCAATTTCAAAATCCAAGGTTTTACCCTACTCCTTCATTTTTCAAAATCCCACAGGCAAGGTCATTTGCTTGTAGGATTTTCATCATGGATTTGGGATTAAATATCACATCCATGGGATTATGCACAAAGTCCATGTTTGGTGTTAAAGTGGTGTTGGATTATGTTATGTGGGCCCCATGCATGTGAGATTATTTTGAGATAAAAATCCGTGGGGTCCACAGATAATAAAATCCTACCTATTTATTTGGGATTTTGTGGGAGACTAAAATCCATTATGGTAAATGAATGGTCTATCCCCGTCTCTTTTCAATATTTCCTATATTGAACATCAAGAACACAAATCACTAAGGATACAAATGTAAATTCAACATATAATTAATAAATCCTATTGACACAAATTCAATATGAACTCTAATAAACAAACAAATATTTTTTAAAATCCAACACAAATCTAAAATGACAAAATCCCACATTATTCTTCATCAAAAAAATCCAGGATTTTACCTAAATCCTTCATTTTTTATAATCCTACAAACAAACGACCTCTTAAGCTTTGTTAGACTTTTAGAGCGCGTGGAGCTTGTGCTTTCATCAAACTTCAGATGGCACTGTTCATATTTTTTTTCTCAATTACATTTTGGTTGAATGCTCAGGCGATTATCATAGATGATTGGTAGTAAAATGAAGGGTAATGACTATTTATTACCCAAATATTGTCAGATTATTTTTTATAAGCCAAATCTATCGAAATAATAAGAATTAGCCAAATGTTAACTTTCAGTTAGCAATTTTGTTAGTAATATTGACTTAGCAACATGGTACTGAGTTGGAAGAGACACATGAAGGTCAACATTCCACAATTTCAGTATTCTAACCAAGAAAAGGGTTACAATATTATTAACGATAACATAAAAATGGCTAATATTTTGATGCATTACAAAAGATTTGGCTAAATAATAGCATTTTAATAGGTTTGGATAATATAAAAGAATCTTCAAAAGGTTCGGATAAAAAATAAATATTACCCTAAAATGAATCAATGAATAAGTATGAGTAATTTTTATCTAATGGGTACTGTTTTGTGGTAAATTTCAAAGTATCTTCAGTTAAAGTCAGCAAAATCTATACAATAAATAAAAGCCAAATGAGAAAATTTGAAGCTCCATTTCAAATTTCCTGCATCTAGAGTGAAAGTAGGAAGGACATTTTGGTCTTCACAATTACTTTTTTTATTCATTAAAAAGACACTTACGAGGATTCGAACCATGACCACTTTAAAGGAAAAACAAAGATCATAACCAATCACACTAAGTACATTTGTTGTATCTTTTTAAATTAAAAACATATAATCGCAGAGAGGAAAAAATCATTCCCCCATTTCAAATTCCCTGCTCCAGTAGCGTTAGTAGGAAGGGTAGAATAGGGAGTGTCAATTTTTTTCTTTTTCATCTGTGGAATGGGCCAACTTACCGTACACATGCGGATTTAAGGTCCAGGAGTGTCAATTTTTTTCTTTAAGTTCTTTTTATTTCTTCGTGGTGGTAAAATATATATGAAAAGGCAAAAACAATACTCCTTTTTATTGCTAAAAAGAAAAAAAAATTTAACAATAAACTAATGCATGGATTCTAATGGGCTAACCGCTAATCATAAAATAAAAGAGTTGAATGAGCCTGACCTACACGGGATTTGCCCATCAAGTAAAACAAATGAACATCATGGGTTTGTCATTCTAAAACAAGCTATTTTATCTTGCATAATATATATTATGCTATTATTTTATATCTTAGTGGCTAAAATATAATGTATTTTAAAGTAATTCAATGGTTCAACCTCGACCAACCCAATTAGTCCAATTTTTATCATTTCAAATATATATTATGTATTTATTTGATATCATAATGATTAAATTATAGTGTATATTATAGGGAATCGTTTGGTATTTGTTAGTAAAAAAACTAAACAGAAAGATCTGTTTGGTTATTTTTAACATTAAAACGATCCTAAACATTTTCAGTTTCCTTTCGAAATTCTATAGTTTTACTTCTGAATCAGTGATGTGCAAATGGAGAATTGCAGTCATCTCTTTTCTTTCATTATTTTTTTATTTTCAAATAGGAAGTTTAAAAGTAAAGAATAATTAGAGTTTGGCATGGGTCGGCTAAACATGCTAAATTTCAAGTTTTGGCCCTTTTTGATCAAGTCTAATTATAATAACATGGTTCCCTGATACCCGATAAAAATCTCAATCCAAACCAATTTGGTAGGTGAGTCCGTGTTTACCACCATTTTCTAGGGATACAGGAACGGTGGTTCCTATCCCAAATCGTGTTGTTCATTCTTGATATCTTTAGATTTCATCACGACTTGGAAAAAAACCAGAAATCACAATGATGACAAGATGAAAGTTTTATAAAGCAAATTAATCGGCCAACGGGCCGAGTAAAAGTTAGCAATGATTGTGAGATGCTTATTTCCCGAAAACCGGCGGGATAGGCGATTTTTTATTCGATTTTTTGGAATTCGGTTTCTATAAAACTTACTCCACCTCATCATATTACAAGAAAAAATATTGTTTCACAAGGTAACATGTACTTGATTTTGGTTCATAAGGCTGATTTTTTATTTGTTGCATCATTCATGTCTCTTTCCTACTAAAATTCACTATTTTTATCACGTGTTTAAAAAAAAAACTATACAATAATAAACTATACACCACATTACATTATCAAATTTCATACCTCACCTTCCTTCGGCCAAATGGTCGGGGCCACGCTAGTATATTTGTATAGCAAAACTCTTAGTTTTTGTCGGTATAACAAACTTTTCTTTATAGTAACTAAGTTAGCTTGGTTATTGGACAAATATAGTAATATTTGTTAGAAAGATTAACGGTATCAGCTCCAAATTGTCATGTCATTTGTTTGTCGCAACAGAATATTAGGAAAAAGATTGTTTGAATTTAAAATAATTGAATTTTTTGAATATTTTTACCTTTAATATTCCACCAAAATCCCTTTATCACAAACTTCTCTTCCTCGTATCCTCCTTCTTTTTCAGGGTTGATTGTCGACTAAGACCATGACCGGCATCCGTCATCTTCTCATCGACCACAACAAGTACACCTTTTATTGCCACCGTCTTTCACTGCAGTTATGGGCTCATCCCTCCTCCCTCTATCTTGTTGTCCGACTCCACATCGATGGACTGTCAAGAACCAGTTGCTCCCAATAACTCGAGTTGTTGGGAGAGGTTCAATCGTGGATCATATACCATTTACTAACATCCCCCTTCAAGCTCAAGTCATTCAGATAGGCTTGGAGTTTGGACAAGCACAGGTCTGGACACCATTTGCTTAACAGAAACAGATGGGGGTCACCGGGAATCGAACAGAAGACCTCACGGTCAAAGAATGGTTTGATACCATGTCAAGAACCAGTTGCTCCCAATAACTGACTAATTTCCTTCTTCGATAGTGGTGAAGTAGTCGTAAAAGCTCTAGCTTAGCCTCCTATTTATACTAGTTACTGAAGTGGATTTTCTAATCTTTTTCCTCCTAAAGTCGCCCAAGTCAGTTTCCTTGACTTGTAAACTAGGGTAAAATTCAATTGATAAAACTAATCTCTTGTTACAATTTGGTCGAGACCTTTAAATAGAATAACACAACATAATTCTACAACTCTACTAATAAGGAAAAATAAAACTAATTAAAATACTGAAAAAGAAAAGGAATTCTAAACACAAAAGGTAATTAAACTCAGTAGTTTCAATTCCCCGTTTGCTCGACTTTCAGATCCCCGGACGGGGAACAACTCCATCCTGGCGGGGGACTCCTCTGCTCAATCTCATGTTTTGTGGTTCTGTTCCCCGGTCAGAGAATTGGATGGCCTGACCGGGGATTTTCCTAATCACCATACGATCTTCAAGCTGCTCGTTTAGTGTATATGAAGCTTCAATCTTCTCATCCAATGTTTGTACGATCTTCAATAAGACTTTCACTCTCACCTTCAACTCCCAGCTTCCCTCGAGTGGCTCCCAATATGAACGAGTAAGTGTCCAAATTAGGTATCTTGAAGTTGTTTCCGCACTTAGCCAATCTCAACACTTTCTTCTTCCTCGATTTTAGCACTACCTAGAATGCTTTGAAATTTACCTTATTGATGGTTAATGTTCTTACGTCATCACCGAATGGGGGTCCTACAAAACTGACGTCCACCGTCCCGCATCAAACCAGGCTCTAATACCACTTGTCGAAATCAAATAGCTCCATTAGTACGATATTATTTGCTTTGGGCCAAGCCCGCATGGATTTACTTTTGGGTATTCTCCCCAAAATTCCTCGTACTAATGAGCTTGGTGGACACTAATATATAAGGGTCCATTCGCTTGTATTTTTTATGTGGTACTTTATTGTGCCATAACAATCCTCCCCTCAGGACAATGACCACGAACTTCGTGTCCTCTCCTTAGCATTTATCTTGACCCGTCAAACCAAATGTAGATCACCTTTGATCTACCAGACATACAGGGACCTCCCATGATCCGCCAAACATACGCAAATCTCAAATCGCGAGGTCACCGAACGAGGATCCCACCAAACTGATGTCCACTGACCCGAACCAAACCAGGCTCTGATACTACTTGTCAAAATAGGATACCTCCATTAATATGATATTGTCTGTTTTGGGCCCAGCCTGCACGAATTTACTTTTGAGTATCCTCCCAGAAAGGCCTTGTACTAATGAGGTTGGTGGACACTAATATACAAAGGTCCCTTCCCTTGTATTTCCGATGAGGTACTTGGATTGTACCATAAAGTTACAATACTTGACTATTAGATCATCGATGCTATAAAACATTGATTATGGCTCGTCGAGGCCCACACTTAATCATGTGATATTCCAAATTCCTTGCGCTTCATTAATTAGATGGTCGAATGAAGCTAACGCGCACATTATTTAATTAAATCTCTTATCATATGAAGCGAACACACGGGTAAAAAGTGACTCTAGTAGAAAGGATAGAATGATGTTGTGGATGAGTCATTGATTAGATGAGCTTTAGTACATGATATTTTTCTTCTTCTACAATAACGAATCTTTACTGTTATGCATCAATAACTCTAAAATCGTAAACCAATTTACTATTCTTGCTTTCTAGATAAATGAACCCCCTAAATGATTTAATGTTATAGATGGTTTGATGTAAGTTGTTATGCATTATAAGACCTCGTGGAATACGACCCTTAGGCATTCTAGGAATTTTATCACTCGATCTCGCATCAACCACCTGTAAGGTAAACGACTACGAGGATGCATCGACATCGGTTGAAGATAAGTTCATCCCCGATTTCTCAGACAGAAACAACAACTTACTCCTTAAGAACATTGATTTCAACGATCTGTTTGCTCTGGGCATTCATTACTAATAAATAGTTTTGTCGTGAACTATTCATTCAAATTTAATCAGAACGAGTTTTGTCATCAACAGTTCATCCAACTTTAATCATGTTATTGTAGAAGGAATCTTTTCTTATTTCTATAAATGAACCCTCAGATTTGGTCATTCTACTGATCGACCATTCAACCTTTGGTCTTGAAAAAGCCATTCAACCTTCATACATCTCTCTAGTCGCTAAGAAATATTTTTGCTTCATGGATTCCCCTATGAAAGAAAAATGGGAAGTTGTGAAGCAGAAGTGAATAAATGTGGTGTTCTTGTAAACAAAATTGAATAAAATAGTTGATGTAGGCTGAAAGAGCTGTTGGAGTGAATTTGGGGGTTGAAGTGCAATCTTTCTTTTATTTAAAAAGTAAGCAACCCGAACTAGCAGTAGGAGGTCGGCGGTGGTGGACACGTGAAAGAAGGGATTCAGTCCCTTCCCCGCGTGCAGCACCATCGCCTCCTACGGTACGTCTGCTTGCTGCAAATGTGGGGATTGGACAATTATGTCTCCTTCTGTCATTTTTGAACCAATTTGGCACTACAAACCCAAATTTTATATCTCTAACATTCTGTCACACTAGTAGAGTTATCCTCCCTTTGCATTCTAGGACTAGGGATGTGAAACATAACTAGTACATCTGAATCTGACATAATTAGTTAGGATAAACGCGAACCTGAAGGATATTTAATGGGTAGGGTAAAACTCGAGCACAAGTATGGCAGGTACAACGTGAACATCCGACAAAATCAGGGTACCGTTTCGGAATAATACTGATATATTGGAATATACCGGGCAATAAATACAACTAGTTAGCAAATTAATAGAAAATTTAAACAATAATGATTTTTTTTATAAAAAAAACTTCCCTCATTTATCATCCTCGTTTCCTCCTTCCCGTGCAGCCTTTCGGCCTTTCCCCATTTTCCATTCTCTCTCTCTCTCTCACCCAACTATATCCTCACCAGATCGCAAACCAAATCTTAGCCCCCACCCCCAACGCTCAAAGCCAAATCGAAATCAGTCCCTAATCGAAAACTCTCATCTCTTTGCGCCATTACCAGAACAAATCTCTTATAAAAACCTCTTTTTCTCTTTCATCTCGCCTTCTTACTGAACGGGAAGTCCGGAACCACCGTTGCTGCCTGCATACAAGCTTTCTTCTTATGCTTCTCCTAAAATCAGTGTCTTTCCCTGTTCCTCTGAAATTAGTGCCAGAGTCCAAGGAAGGAAACCCGATCTGGGACGGCGGAGGGAAACCAGGCCCGCGGAGACTAGATCTCACGTTCTCTTCTGTCGAGTGTCGAGCAGGCAACGTTCTGGAGAAGAGGAGGAGCGGCAGGGTGAAGTGAAACCGAAATGATGGGGAAGAAAGAATCGATTAGGGATTAGGCCATTAGGGTTTTTATTTTTCAATTTCGTCGCAGGAAACGGCGACGTTTCCTTTGAAATCAGTCTACCGTCGGTCGGAACAAAACCAGAAGATATCTCGGATCGTGTCGGTTATGCCGTAAAAATCGGCCGGCGCGGTAATTTGCTTGGTAAATGGGTGTCGTATCGTCCCTGGTCCGGTTCTCGATTTTTCCGATTGAACCGGCTGGTACGATCCGGTTTTCTGTTCCATGCTTAACTTCCAGCCGCCCACAGCACCATTGACCCGACTCGGCATAGTGGTTTTGGGGTCCGGTCAGCTCAGCTGACTATCTCAGGCCTAGGGGTGTTCAAACGGTTTGGTTACCGTGGTAACCGTTTTAACCGGTACTATTTGGATAATTTGGTTTGGTTAATTTGAATAATTGGTTTGGTTTGGTTAAAGTTTTTAGCTTGTTTGGTTTAGGTGGTTTGGTTTGGTTTCAGACACTCCTAACCAGTCAAACCAAATTAACCAGTTAATTAATTAGTCATGTATCTAGCATATATTATATACACATACTTAATACTTTGCATAACAACTCAAGAGTTAACGTTCATCCCTTTTAGACTCATATAAAATATAAAACTCAATATTGCTCATACAGTGTATATTTGTATATATAAAGTGTATACCACAACATATGGACGCCTAATTTAGTTAAATTTCATACATTATGATGGATGAAAACTTGAAAAGAAGGTCATTTCCAGCCTATGATAATTGCTAAGAGACTAAGTCAATTTACACAAACATAACAATTCATTAACCCATACCATTGTCATAAATTTTTGTTAGGCGATACTTCTATACTAATTGTAAGATAATTGTCTTAGTTGCATGTATTTTTGTTAAGGGTCAACTATAACTACGTGTTGATTGTTATGTTTTATTCATTATATAAATTGCGAATTGTTGCATTAACCGAAAAATTTTCATCACTAATGATAATGTGATTTTATATTGGTTAATCTGGTTAACCAATTAACCAAACCGATTAAACTTTAGTTTGGTTAATTTGGTTATTGTATTAGTTTGGACGGTTTGGTTATGATATTGTATTCCATGGTTAATGGAATTTAACCTTATTTGGTTTGGTTATAACCATGGTAACCATTTGAACACCCTCTACAAAACAGTGATGGTATCACCGCTGAAGAGAAGAACGGGAAATAATCCACGCTTTTGTGAAAAACGGGGACACTCTGACAGTTGATGACAAAAACGGTAAAGTGGCGCGGATCGCTGACATGGACACGCGCGGGCACTTCATCGTTAATGACAAAAGCGGTGATAGCCCCGCTGTCCATGTCATTGATCCTTATCGTCCGCGCGCTTCACCGTTACCGTCAGATGCGGTGAGGCGCGGATTCTGGTTTTTCTCCCAGATCCGACGCCTCAAATCAAGCCACGTCATCAATCCGCGCAGTTCACCGCCTTCGAGAAAAGCGAGTTTGTTTCACCGTCTTGGACCAGAGCGGGGAAAGCTCTGTGGTCCTCACTATAAATACCACTCCATCCCCCCTCATTTCAACCATACCACCACTTTTATACTTCTTTCTCCCTCCATTACTTCCCCCTAGTCTCGTTCTAAGTATGCTCTGTAGTTGCGGCTAAGTCCGATCTTCCACATCAGAAAACATTACTAGAGTTTTTATTTTGTTTTCAATCCATTGCTCTAAAGTTTCGTCGATACTCTCTCCAGCTTTTCAGCAAAAAATGGACGAAAAGGCTATGAGAGTACGATTTTTTTTTTCTTTTGTGATATTTTTTTAATTGGGTTTGAAATATTCTAATTTCATTTCATATTTGTTTATAGATGGGTGCTGAGATATACGACCCGCATTTGTATATCGATCCTGGCCCAAGGGATCGAAAATATTTAAATGAGCAAGAACAACATCGCTCCCGTGCAATTTGGGACAATAATCCGGTAGACACTCGTACTGTATAAATTTTTAAATTATTTCATTAGGTTAAAAGTTTTTGTTTTGCTTTTTTTTTTCTAATAACATTGTATTTTTTGTTTTGTAATAATCACTTATTCCCATCACTCATCGAGGGACATGTCGATAGCCTAATTGGCATCCTCATCTCGAGCCCTATCTAGAGAGGACGGGATTGCACATGCTGAGACATTTCATGCGGCTTGATATTGACAACGATTTGCTTACGGCAATGGCAGAGCGGTGGCGCCCCGAGTTGCATACCTTCCACTTTCCCGATGGGGAAATGACGATCACCCTCAGAGATGTTGTCATCCTCACCGGGCTGCCGGTCACTAGAGAGGCCATCATCGGCAACTCAAGTAAACCCGAAGGTGGTTGGGGGTCGTTGATTCTCAAGCGTTTGGGGTTCAACATGCCGACCACAACGCTCGTCAAGGGGTTGGGCATCCACCGCTCAATACGGGGCAAGTTTCAATCCCGTGGCTTGTTGAACACATCCAACAGGAGGTTAATTTAGGGCCAGACACTCCAGAAGATCAGGTGGAGCGATATGCACGCGTTTACCTCATTGTGTTGGTCGGTGGATTTCGGTTCCCCGACAAGGCAAACCGGTGGTTGGGACGTGATCGGGGGAAAGAGTTGGGGGTCGACCATAATGGCTGGGATCTACTGAGAGTTGTGAACTTGCTCGAGGTTGGGAGCGAAACAAGCTGGAGGTGCGATGTTCATACTCCAACTTTGGGCATGGGAGCATCTTCCAATATTCGCTCCCCGAGACACGCGGAAATTCTAGGGTCCAGATGAGGAGCTACGCTTTCTAGCCAATCCCCCCTATAGTGTCAAGTAAGATTAATTTACATGCTAATTTTATTCCAAGTATGCAATTTTAGTATTTTAGTGAATTTAGATACAGTCCAAGTATGAAATTTTAGTATTTTAGTGAATTTAGTGAATGAGTGAATTTAGATACCGTCCAAGTATGCAATTTTAGTATTTAAGTGAATTTAGATACAGTCCAAGTATGCAATTTAGCGAATTTAGATTCATTCAAGTATGCAATTTAGCGAATTTAGTGAATTCTCACATGCATAGCAATGCATATATTCTTTTAAAATATCTTATATACGTACTTTTTCTTAATAAGGTGGATCGAAGCAAATACAAACGACCACCAGCCTTACTGTTTTATCGTGCTGAGTTTGATAAGCCTTGGTGGAACCAGGTAAAAATGTCAAATTGGATCATTTTAAATTTTTTAAATGGATTAGGTTGCAATTAGTACTAAATCCAAATCATTAATGAGTGTAGGTGACATGGGATCCATATCCACCTCAAGTCGTCGAGAGTTATCGTCTTAGACACCCCCAAGATGTACAGACGTGGTTGTGCAAGGTGCCCTTGATCTGTTGGCACATGGTGGAGTGACACTTGCCGGATCAAGCATGGAGGCAGTATCGGATGGAGCAACCAATTCCAGCATCCCCACCTCAAGAGTTCAAAAAGCTCCATGACATCGACCTAAGGCACAAATCAAAGAATTAGATCCGCAAGCATGAGTTCTACATCAACATTTGGGAGAATAGAGCAACTTGGGATGTCCAAGGTTTACCGGAGATGAGGCCAATGGGGTACCACGATGGATACATGGTGTGGTATCGGAAATTCACACTTAGATGAGTGTCAAAGCAAGGTGTTGTGTGGGGAGCGGTGGTAAGTGATTCCAATTCTTACTCTTCGTCATATTCTTATGCTTTTGTCCCTAGATTACATGCTTAGATTTGAGTCATGACAATTAAAATGATTAGATTCATTTATTGCATTTTCTAATTATTTGTATTAGGTTGATGGCTTGGAACATGCCAAGCACACTGTCGAGAGTGCACCTACCATGGACAGGCGGAAGACATCTTTCCTACGAAGTCTTTTCAACAACCTGCTCAGTTGTACGCAAGAGCAACTTAAGTTGTTCTCCCCTTCAACTAATGCAAACGCCAGGGGGAAAATACTTAAATTTCTATTAAATTTCCATCAACGCCAGTGGCAATGAGAAGAGTTCCTTTATACTTCCTAGTAAGGAAAGTTCCATCAACCTGTTAAAAAGAATTATAGTTAGTATAAATATTACTTAGGAAAAAAAAAAGAAATACAACAACATTGTTTAGACCTTAATATACCTGGATAACTGGCATGCAGAAAGCAAAACCGTCAATGCATGGCTTGAAGGTCCAGAACGGACGATGAAACATCAACTCGTTCTGTAATTTAACTTGATCCTCAGTGTATACATTGTTGTAACACGGCACGAAAACAGTCCCAGGGTTGGACTCCTCCATTGCAGCCATTAATCTAGGGAGTAAAGCATACAAGTCGTCCCAATCACCATAGACCTCAGCCATGGTCTTCTGCTTCCCATTCCACGCCTTCTTACACTTGATCGTGTAGGAGTGTCGATCCTTCACCTCTGCCATCCTTCGAGTGTCAAGCTGAGCCAGCTTAGTTCTTTGATTAATGTTTCATTTGTTCCAAATAAAGAGCCTTGTCACTCTTGTTCACGTGCCAAGCAGACTCGAACTCCTTTTCCTTTTAGTTATGTTCGTACCAAGGAGTGTTTTGATTTGATCCATGTTGATATTTGGGGTGGATATAAAGTCGCATCTCTTAGTGGTGCGCATTATTTTCTCACGATAGTGGATGATTTTAGTCGAGCTACATGGGTATATTTTCTTCGTTATAAGTCTGAGGTTGGTCGATATTTGATGATTTTTCTTCAGTAGGTGCAGACGCAGTTTAGTCGTTGTGTGCAATGCATCCAAACAGATAATGGACTTGAGTTTAATACTCATGTATTGCAGCAGTATTATGACAGTGAAGGGATCGTTCTTCAGACCTCTTGTAATGACACACCACAACAAAATGGTGTGGTTGAACGAAGCACAGGCATCTTCTGGATATGGCTTGGGCTTTTTTTCAGGCTAGTCTTCCCCTTTGGTTTTGGGGAGAATGCATTTTAACTGCTGCTTATCTTCTCAATCGTCTACCGACAGTTGCTACTAGTAAGATTCTGTTTGAGCGTCTTTTTGGGAAGCCCGCTCAATATTCTCACCTTTGTGTTTTTGGTTGTCTGGCTTACTGCAAAGACACTCATTCTGGGCTCGATAAGTTTGCCGAGCGTGGACGTGCTTGTGTTTTTCTTGGCTATGCCTCTAGTCAGAAAGGGTATCATGTTTATGAACTCACCAGTAAGAAACTTTCACATCTCGTGCGTTGTTTTCCACGAGATCGTCTTCCCCTTCCAGCAGGATCATCGTTCTGACTTTCATTGGGTTCCTTGTTTCGTGCTTGAGGCTCGCAACAAAGAAGATCTTGAGGTTCCCGACGAACACCTGTCGCCTAATCCTCCACTAAATGAGCAGGTTTCCCCTGCTTCTCCTCCGTTTTCTCCTACCCAGTCGGTCACTTCCCCCTCCAAACCTGTACCTCATAATGTTGATGCTTCTTCACCCGCGGAGGCTCCTTCTTCGGTCCATAATGATGAAGCAATCACTTCATCCGCGACCTCACCATCTCCAAGGCCCGAGCTCACTCCACCCCGGCGTAGTGATCGTGTGAAGACCATTCCACGACGCCTGGATATTTATGATCTTCCTCCCATTCCTGGACACCCTACTGCGTCCTCCGCAGCTAAGTACCCACTCTCAGCTTTTGTTTCTTATGATGGTTTCAATCTGACTTATCATAGTTTTTTGGCTGCAGTCTTGTCCCACATGGAACCTCGGTCATTTCAATAGGCGATTAATGATCTGCGTTGGCGTGAGGCCATGTCCAAGGAGATTTATGCGCTAGAACAAAATGGCACTTGGAGTTTGGTGCATCTACCTCCTGGTAAACGTGCTATCTCTCCCAAATAGGTCTACAAAATCAAGTTCAAGCCTGAAGGGTCCATCGAACGGTTCAAGGCGGACCTTATCGCGAAAGGGTATACTCAAATCAAAGGTATTGACCTCCATGATACCTTCGCCCCTGTTGCAAAACTGGTTATCGTTCGTTGTCTTCTCGCGGTGGCTGTGAGTCGAGGTTGGTTTATGCACCAACTTGATGTCAATATTGCCTTTTTTACACGGGGATCTTGAGGAGGAGGTCTACATGAAGATTCCTCAAGGTTTTGCTCAGCCTGGTGACACCAGAGTGTGTCGTCTGCATAAGTCTTTGTATGGACTTCGGCAAGCTTCCATGAATTGGTATCACAAGTTCACCACGGCCTTGTGCAGCCTCGATTTTCGTACTTCTCCCGCGGACCATTCCTTGTTCATCTATCGCAAGGGCAGTTCCTTTGTGGTGGCGCTTATTTATGTTGATGACACTCTGCTTACAGGAAATGATTTGGCTTTTGCTCCTAAAGTCAAAGCATTTCTCGATGCTGAGTTTGGCAGTAAAGATCTTGGTGATTTAAGGTATTTCCTTGGTATGGAGTTCTCTCGCACAGCGGATGGCGTTGCTCTCTGTCATTGCAAGTATGCCCTCGATATTCTTAATGATGCAGGTGTTACTAGTGCTCGTCCTAGTTCTTTCCCGGTTGAACAGAACCATCACTTGACTCGTCCTACTGTTCCGGATGATGTACTGGCGGATCCGTCTTCTTATCGCCGGTTGATTAATATTGTTCGTCTTCTTTACTTGATTGTTACTCGACTTGATCTTACTTGTGGTGTGAATCTGCTTAGCCAGTTTGTTTCGGCTCCGCGCCAAGAACATATGGACGCCGCCACCCGTATTCTCCAGTACCTGAAGTCCACTCCGGGTCAAGGATTGTTTTTTCCCGCTCATAGTGACTTAGCCCTTACTGCTTACAGTGATGCCGATTGGGGTGGCTGTCAGAGTACACGCCATTCTACTACTGGTTATTTCATTAGCTTGGGTGGTGCTCCTGTCTCTTGGCGCACGAAGAAGCAACATGTTGTTGCTCGTTCCTCCGCTGAAGCTGAGTATCGTGCTATGGCTAGCATGATTAGTGAGGTTCTTTGGCTTCGATGGTTACTCACTGAACTTGAGGTTCCTCAACCTCGTTCTACTCCCCTTTATTTGTGTCTACATTTTATGCGGTTCGCGGTTTGCGGTCGGTTCAAACCGAAACCGCGCGGTTGCGGTTCAAACCGCAAACCGCAACGAAATCATGTCATTCAAAACTTTACCAAGCCGAACCATTCCACAACTAGCTGCTTTGCTGCCAAGGCTGATCATACCTCTCTGGCAGCTTCAGTTAACAAAGCTGCAAATTCCAACATACCGATCCAGTTTTGTCTTTAACATCTGTACTTCTTTTGCAATAATTCTTCCACAATTAACCCAAAACAAAGCTGAGATCCACGAGCAACAAGAACAAACTTTTTATGGATATGATGTACACCAAAAGAAGGGCTTGAATTGTGAAGGAAATGATTTACTATTTCGCTAAAACTATAATGAATTGACAAGGAAGAAGCAGTTGCAGAAGTTGCTCTTGGAATAATGAACATATCAGCTGTGTAATGGTGATCAAGAAAAGACGACCCACCAACATGAGATTGCAATTTTAACTTCATTCCTTCTACCTCCCTTTGTAGGTTCAAGTCAGTGTAAGATCATTCCATGATTTTGGCAAGTGACTTGTCTGTCATGTGTCTACTTTAGTGGATTTGTGCAAATTTCTTTTATGCTCTGTTTTTTGTATGCTCTGTTTTCTGTTATGAGAAGAAGATGGACCTCTTTATATTGCTCAAGGAAAGCATTCTCTCTTTATATTTATCTGTTACAATACTGGTTTAATTTGTTGGGCCTCATTTCTACAAGAAAGTAACATTGCCTCTGTCAATAGTAATTAGTACAGTTCAACATATTCTGATAGGGAAAGACAATATCTATTTGTTTCATTATGAATTGCGGTCAAACATGCGGTGCTGGCTAAACCGTACCAATCCGTTAACCTATGCGATTTGATTTGACCGCACCGATTACATTGCGGTCCAACATACGGTGCGGTCCAATTAATATGCGGTGCGGTGCGGTTTATATCAAAGCGGTACGGTGTGGTTCTAACCGCACCAATGCCCACCCCTAACTCCTGATCCTGGTGGTCCCAATTTCCCCTCTTGAAATAATGTGTGATATGAAACAGGAGTTATGACACGTGTCCACATAATGCGAAACATGTTTGATGAATCTCCTACTAAATTAAGAACCAGGCAAGCTGACAATTTTGAGACTGTCCTTTTGCAAAGGAAGGGGGTGCTTTCCCATTTAATTCCTTCCTCTCCCACTCAATAATTGCATGCCGGTCCCATATATTTGATATGCATCGCAATGACGACGACGAGAGACAAAACTGGGGGGACCCTTTTCCCTCCTTACCTTTCTTTTTCTTCTTCTGCTGTCGTTGTTTGTTGAGAAAGGCATAATAGAAAACAAAACCTTCTCTGCCCATTTTCACCTCTTCGTATGAGCTCTATTTAAGCTTTTCGTTCGCCTTCCATTTGAAACTTCCCACACAACCAGCTCTCTTTTCCACTTGGAGAGCAACTTCTCATCCTTACTCATCATGTCTAGCAGGAGATCATCATCATCAAGAGCTTCAACAATGTCTGAAGATGAGATTATCACTGACCTCGTCCTGAAACTACAAGCTCTTCTACCGCAGCTTAATCCGAGGAAGCCCTCAAAGGTATGAACTCTGCTGCACATTTTACTGCATCTTAATTAGCTTTGTCTTAACCAACAACATTTGAGCAACACTTGAACCTGCTTTGGTTGTTGCAGGCACAGGCATCGAAGGTGTTGAAGGAGACATGCAGCTACATCAGGAAGCTGGAGAAAGAGGTGGATGATTTGAGTGGAAGGCTGTCCCAGTTGCTGGACACCATTGATCCCAACAATCAGGATTTTGATTTGGACTCCATCAGAAGAAGTTTACTACAGATCTGATTAATTACTTTAGTTTTGATTCTTAATTATAAGTTGATTGAACCGGATTATCTTAATGATCCGGTTTGTCCTATTCTCTCTACTTCACTTCTTCTCCCACCACCAACCCCTTATTCCTTTGGCTATAGCTAGCTGTACTATAGTAGTAGCCATCTTGTCGTTACCTGGTCAGGGGTTAATGTTGTGCGGAGTTGAGCTTGGAATATTGTACGTACGGATTAACAAGTGATTAATCGAATATATAATTTATTTCTTCTTTTAATTATTTATTGATATATAAAAGCATTGGTTTAGATTTACTATTAATTACGTGGGTTTTTGTAATTATCGTGAATTTAGTGGCAATTTCATTTGCTCAAAAAAAAAACTTCATCTCTTCAGTTGTTGAAAATTTCTCCCCGTCTTCAATCGTTGACTAATTTTTCACCACCTAGAGGAGATTAAGGAATTTACAGACACCCACCGACCATGCATATTCTGATTACGTGTATTAAGGCTATGCATTCTATTTTTTTTAATTATTATAAATTAACAATCTTTGTGAGTTTTATAACTATTCAACTCAATGTCGACTAATCATGCATATTTCAATCGCATGTATTATGATTTTGCATTTTCGTTATAGAATCTTATCAATTTTTTTATGTTTTATAGATTAACAATCTTTGTGATTTTTTGATTATTCAACTCAAGGTCGACTGATCACGCATGACGCATATTTCAATCACGCACATTCCGTAAATGGGTTTCTACTTTAGAATCTTATTCTTTGTGAGTTTACTATTCGACTAAATATTTGATTTGTTGCATAGATTCCAATTTTGGAATATGATGCATCATTGTCCATCGAGTCCAATTTACTGTTATAGCTTAGATGTATATTTTATTATATTAATGGAAGGTTGACTCGATAGTTTTAACATTATTTTACATGTGACTCAACATACTTTTTCTTGAACTGGATTTATGTTATATTGGTTCATTTATCGATTTACATGATTGGAGAATAGTATTATGTGAAAATTGATCATATTGCTTCTTATTTCAAAACTAAAACTTTAGTAAAACAAAAAATGAACATTGCTTGTGAAACACGGGTTTCAGACTAATATATATGTATGGTGTAATACTCTGATACTCTCATTGAGATAGCTCCGTTCAGAACATAAACTGGAATTTGAAATACAGTGTTATACTTCCATCTTTAATGGGTAACCACACACCTTTTTTTCTTTATACTTGAACTCTATAATCAAGTTAATAAAAATAATAATCGACCATTCTCATTCTAACATCTAATGATATTCAAGGATAAAGTCACTCCAAGTATCATATATATGTTGTGGAGCACACTAACCTTTACCATTAAACATATATTTTGTCTAATTATTCTGCTGTTTTGTCCTGTATGTGTCTCATTAACCCCCTACAGCCGACCACCAACTACCTGTAACTTAGTTACCAACTCACCTTAATCATATAAAAGACAACTCTCATAGTTTGATTCAAAGCATATGGTCACATTGGCGTGCATTTCTATATTTAGCTGCTATATCATATTGTGCACATTTGTTTAATTGTACATTTTGGTAGCATCTTTTAGGGTTTTAAGAATTTGGCACCAAACACAGCAGGAGATCTCCCATAGGACCAATTCATAGTCCAAGATAGTCATTGGTGGATTTACTATATATATTCTCAGATCTATTGTAAGACATGGCTTGAGATGGTCTTATATAACTTTGTCTTTAGATGGTAGAACATGAACTAGACAAGATCCATTGATTCTTCTTTGTTTATGTATAGATTTGTGTCTGTAGAATAGCACAATGGCCACTCTGAACATATCCACTTTGCATCTATTTCGAATAAATAGAAACAGCAAAAATAGTCTATTGAAGTGATAAGAAAAACGATAGACAAAACCAACTTATAAAGATTGTTAAGACACCACGATCATATCCTTGTGATGTGTAAGTGGAACAAAAGTTCCTTATCCCTCTTACAGATTAAGATCGTGACTTGTTTTGGAAAGAAAAAAAAAAAGATTAGGCATCCGATTTGAATATCACCGAGGAAAAAATAAAATAAAACTTATTCTCAAACAATGTAGTTAAAGTATAGCTTCTTATATAAAAACGATATATGATGGGTAAAACTGGAAACGTAAGCTTTTAAACCTTCTATAAATATTATATAAATTTTCTAACAATAACATTTATTTTTCAAAATATAAACAAATTAGTGAATTTTCTCATATTTTAAAAATCATTCTCACCCATATAAACTAAATCAATAGACTTTTAAACAAGCATTCAACACATTTCTCCTCTTTTCAGGGAAAAAATATGAGAAGAAGAAGGAAAACATTGACAAATGATGAAGCTATAAGGGTTGTAGGCAAGTTTCACAAATAAATGAAAGTAGTGGCAAATGGGAGGCCGAAGGAGAGGAATTTTGACGATAGCCTGGATGAGAAAGGAAATTGGCCACCGGAATTTGCTTGTAGTTTGTTGGCTTTGGAGGCAGAGATAATATGAGAATGGAGGAGAAGCGGCAATGAATTAGAGATGAGGAATTCGTAGAAGGAAATACTGAAAGGATAACCCGAGTAAAAAACTATTATGTTTTTTTTTCTTTCAGCCAACAAAATTTAACCAAACTCGACCCGATATGGTTGGGTGTGCAACGATTAGTTCCAGAGCATACCACACAAAACCAGACCGACATTGAGACCGGACCAAACCGACCAAAAATAATGTGTGATCCTATGAATTTATAAATACTTGAGGAAAATGAGGCTGATTGATATTTGGACCAGACCAGATCACACTAGACTGAATACAATGTTGGTCTGATCATAGATTTTTTTTGGAAAAAATCCAAAAGTACCACTGTTTAAAAAAAAATTCCAAAAATACCACCCAATCCAAAAAATTCCAAAAATACCATCATTTTTCAAAAACCGCCACCCCACCCTGCGGTTTACACGAAAACCGCTGGGTGGGGGCACGGTTTTCTATGCAAACCGCTGGGCGAAGGGGCGGTTTTGGAAACCGGACCAAACCGCTGGGTGGGGCGGCGGTTTTGGACCAAACCGCCACCCAACCCAGCGGTTTGGTCCATTTTTTTCCCCGATCAACTCCTAACTTCGGCCGAAACTTCAAACGAACGTAACTTTGCACTCGGGTATCCGATCGTAGCGATTTTTTTTTGAATCCGAATAACTTTTCGAGATCTTGCAAACCGCAAACGGCCGTAGGCGGGTTGGTCCCGCCTTCATCTCGAAAAAACGTCATTTGCTACCACGAACGAGCTTTTTTTTTATTTCGTCAAACTTTGGGCGGCCTTAACTTTGTGCTACAAAATCCGAACGTCATAAATTTTTTTTTTATTCCGCATAACTTTTTGATATCTACAACTTTTAAGATAATCATAATTTCTAAATGTACATGGATTTGGGAAAAGTAAAGGTTAAGTTATTCCCAAGGTCCCGTATATACACAACTAATTCCTGTTTTGAAAATTTCATCCTAGTAAAAGTTGTAGATCTCAAAAAGTTATTTGGATTCAAAAAAAAATTCAGTACGTTCGGATTTTGTAGCACAAAAATAAGGCCGCCCAAAGTTTGACGAAATAAAAAAAAGGCTCGTTCGGTGTAGCAAATGACGTTTTTTCGAGATGAAGGCGGGACCAAACCGCCTACGTCCGTTTGCGGCTTGCAAGATTTCGAAAAGTTATTTGGATTCAAAAAAAAAATCGCTACGATCGGATACCCGAGTGCAAAGTTACGTTCGTTTGAAGTTTCAGCCGAAGTTAGGAGTTGATCGGAAAAAAAAAATAAAAAAATTGGACCAAACCGCTGGGTGGGGTATCGGATTGGTCGAAAACCGCGCCCCACCCAGCGGTTTGGTTCGGTTTCCAAAACCGCCCCTTAGCCCGGCGGGTTGCATAGAAAACCGTGCCCCCGCCCAGCGATTTTCGTGTAAACCGCAGGGTGAGGTGGCGGTTTTTGAAAAAGGTGGTATTTTAGGACTTTTTTGGGTTGAGTAGTATTTTTGGAATTTTTTTTAGACAGTGGTACTTTTGGATTTTTTCATTTTTTTCTTCTTTCTTTTGGACTGTGGTTCCCAAGATTTGGTTCGGTCCAGTTCATTACACATCCCTACACTATAGTCCTAATACTCAAATGCCAGAAGTCTAAAAATACAATTTAAAATCTAACTTGTTGCACACAAAAACTGAATAAAAACTACAATATTTAGAGATCTAAATCGTAAAAGTATAGACTTTTAGACTTTAAAACTAAGTTTTAATTGTGTTGCTCTCAGTGATAACCTATCATAATATCTCATTTCGTTCTGAGTGACAAAAATTGTCACTTAGGGTAGTTTGGAAGTTGCGATAGTTTTGTTGATATTGTCATTATGCATGTATTGTTTACAATGCATCGGTTTTTTGTTTTTTTAGCAGAAACAATACATGGATTGTTTTTGTGATGTGATAGAAACTATCACTCATTTTGAGTGATTGTTATATCTCAACTTTTAGTTGTGATTGTTGTGATAGTTGAGTTGAGATTGCTTTGTCTCGACTTTTAGTTGATGCGACATACACAATCACACATACCAAACGTTGTATTCTACAATGCATCAAATTCGACAATACATGTATAATATTATACATGCATTCTCAACAATACATTTATTTAACAATCGCAACTTCCAAACAACCCCTTAGACTAAAATAAATAACACCATATGATATCTCGTTTGAGAAACTTGTCTTATCTTATGTTTGAATTTGTGATTATTGTGTAAAGTTTCAAGCGTAGACAAACCTTCAACCTAAATATCATAACTATATATGGTGCCTTTTAGTGTACCCTGAGTCTGAGTAAAATCCAGGGTACCATATATCTTGAGTATGAAAACGCTATTTAGACATCTAATTAGCAGGATTTTTGGGCAGGATACTATACCACTAACCATTAATGTGTGAACCCTAAGCCCTAATTATCTAAATCATAAACTATAAACCCTAAGATGGTGCATTGATTTGTTGCCTAAATTTGAACGAATCATAACCGTCGATTATTGTTTCTAATTAAATTGATGTTGAGGTATAAGATTTAGAACTATCAATATATGAATATAAATTGTAGGTAATGATACAAAATTTAAGAACGAAGTAAAAAGGTAGACTATATTTGTAACTTCACTTATTTTATTAATTTATAAAAAAATTGAATCAATAAAAATTTGAGAACGAAGTAAAAAGGTAGACTATATGCTTATACATCTCGAAATGAATCGTCTTAATTAAATATAGTATGAACTAGATGTGTGTCCCTTTATTTCCATGAAGACTTATGAACATCCTTCTGAATCACCCACTTATATATCTTCACAATTTTTTATATATTCACGGTAACATCTCATCCTAAAACTCATGGGCTGAACAACGGTTTGCTCAAATATGATATTATCATCTAGTTCAAATCGTCGATTTATTAATTTATAAAAAATAAATAAAATCAGTAAAAAGTTGAGAATGAAGTAAAAAAGAGTAAACTATCCACTTATATATCTTGATAGGGATCATTGATTTCATTGATTTTGGGGATTTCATTGATTTTCAAGGGTTGATTTTTTTTTAATATAGTTATGGGTGGTGGAGATACGAATTTGTGTCTAACTCTTCCTATTATCTTCAAAAATTTATCCTTTGAATTTCATAAAATAAAAAGTGAATGAAAAGATATTTCATATTTCATATATTATTATTTTAAAAATTAAATATTTAAGAAAAAACCTCAAATTTGTACCATCAATTCTAAAAAAAATTTCAATTATTATGAGAACAACAGTTCATTCTTGATAAATTTAAAAATATAATAATGTATACATTGAACTTTTTTACAAGCATTCGGGTCAAATGGGTTATTCGAGTTGGGTTTGGTTCGGTTCGGTTACGGGTTATTTGGGTTATGAATTATTCGTGTTATAGATGGGTCGGGTTATGGGTTGGATCGGATAACGAGTTCATCGAGTTATGGGTTGTTCGGATTACGGGTCAATTGGTTTCGGGTTACGAGCGGGCTTCGGGTGGTTGACTTTTTTTCAAATCGGGTTACGGACGGGTTGTGGGTCGGACGGGTTGGGCGAGTTAGTCGGGTCGGGTTCAATTTTTGATAGCTCTACCCGGATTTAACCCGGGGTACCGTAGAAGCCACATATATATATATATATATATATGGTATATATGTATATATATGGTGACTACTTCGGCGCACTCACAAAAATGAGTGCGTTCAATGCACCCAACTCAAAAACTAGTCTTAAGGAGTCAGATTTTGAATTTTAATTTGTAGAATTAGTATAATATGATGATATAACATATGATAACAACTAATTAGCGGAATACCCTAAGCCCTAGACCTCCAATTTTGAGTTCTATCCCTAAACCCCAAACTGTAAACCCTAACCCTAACCCTAGATCTTTAAACTCTAAATCCTTCAAATTAAAGCAAATCTTTCATGGTTTTTGTGCAAATTCATGTGTGTTATTGTTCATCACATCATAAATGATGATTGACATCATTTTGACATAAATCTCATGTTTAAAATGACGATTATGAAGCGAGTGCACTGAATGCACCCAAAAAAGTGAGTGCACCGAAGATGCCACCGTATATATATATATATATATATATATATATATATATATATATATATAGTGCTGTATTCGGTGCACCCACTTTTTCGGGTGCACTCAGTGCACGCGCCTCATAATTGTCATTCTGACCATGCGATTCATGTCAAAACGGTATCAATTATTGCTTATGATATTACGAACAAGAAGCACATGAATTTGAAAAAAAATTCATTCAAAAATTCAGTCACTCGAATGACTGAAACATGTCATATTTAGTCACTCTCCCGTTAGCCTCTGTCCATCTCCAGTCACTCGAAATACTGAAACATGTCACATTTAGTCACTCTCCCGTTAGTTTCCGTAATTAATGTAGTTGGACGAAAACTAACGGGAGAGTGACTAAATTTTATATTAATTTTTTCTAGTGCCTAAACATGACACGATTTAGTAATCTCAGTGACCAAATGTGGCATTTACCCAATAACTCATAGAAGCAACATAGATCTTCAAGAGATTTTGGAATCAATAAGCATTGAACAAGAGGTGGATTGTGAAACTGGCCATAAAGAGTTGTGATCCAATCAAGTAACACAAACAGTAAGAGTTTCTAATATACATGAGGCAAACAAGTTCCAATCGAGAGATTTGTGAGGTTTATCAAACAAGATGAGCAAGCAACTTACAAGTGTGTCACCTCCAACATTAACTTCGAAAATCAAGGCATTGAGTTTGGATAGAAATCATGTTCAAGATTCGGTATGTATAGACTATTGACACAACGAATTCTGAAATAGGGAAGTTAAGAGACTTGGATCGAGAAATTGAGGATGTCCACCGGGCCGGGGATCGTCTTCAGATCCCTGACGATGGCGGCAGATATGCTAACAAAAGCTAATCACAAAATTATTTTATCCATTTCCACTGTCAAACTTTAAACCGTTTCACGAGTTCGAGTATATCTCGATATGTCATGTCATTTGGTTCCTGACTGGCGCTGGACCGTGCTTGGGCCGGCACGGCACGGGCACGCTTCGAGCCTATTTATTTCGTGTCGTGCTTGACACGGCTCGTTAGTTTTCGTGTCGTGTCATGCAAGTCCATTTGTTAACTTTGTTAGGTCCAGCACAGGCCCGGACACGGTTCGAATCGTGTCGTGCCTATTCGTGCTCGTGTCATGCTCGTATTTGTGTTTAATGAAAATGACGAATAAGGGGGAAAAAGAAAATTGGAAGTATAGCTAGTGTGATTTGGCTTTCTTTAATTCTTTGTCCATTTTTACTTATGTTAATAATTGCGTATATATCTTTATGACACTTCCAACAACAACAAATAATTATTTTTCTACTTGTGTTTTGTAATATTTGAACATATAAATTTTTTTATATTTATTTTCTATCAAATAAATATTACGTGTCATGTCCGTTCTTATACTCAATAAAGTCTCGAAAATATTAGGCCCGACACAGCCCATTTATATATCGTGTCGTGCCCGTGCCCATGAAATTTAGGCCCGGCACGGCTCATAAATTATTCGTGCTCGTGCCAGGTTGGCCCATTTATTTCGTGCCCGTGCTCGTGTCGTGCTCTAACCGTGTCGTGACGTGCTAGCCCGTGGGCGGCACGGCCCAGTGCCCACGTACATTCCTGACTCAAATAATAATGAGTATAAAGAACGCTAGCTTACCAAAAATCCATTTACGAAACCTTAACCGTGTTTAGGGATGGCAATTTACCCACCCATGGGTAATTTTGTCTAAACCCAAGTAGACCCATTAATTATGGGTAGGGTTTGGGTGATATGTGTATGGGTTTGGGGTTTGTATATGGGTTTGGGTTAGATATGGATATTATCTAAATGGGTATAGGTTGGATATAGATATCCATTTACTTGAGGGTGTTTTAACTACATATACAAAAATTGGACCTATTTGTAAAATTTGAAAAGTTTAGACATCAAAATGTGAGACCAAAAAATTTTAGCTACTAAAATGTAATTTTTCATCAATATTTTGAGGACTTATATACAAAAAAATTAATTTAAGTACTAAATATTCATAACTATTAAGTTTAGATACCAAATTATAATTTGCATTTGGGTATGGGTACAAACCCAAATCAATATGTTAAAAACCCAACTCAAGTAAATGGGTATGAGTACAAACCCATCAAACTCTACTCATCTAACATTTATTTGAATTTCATACCCAATCCAATTGAATTGGATAGTAAAATACGCATAGGTATATACTAATATTGCCATCCCTAACCGTGTTGATCCTGACGAGACCACAACTTCACAAAATGAACACAGCTTCAAACAAACCGAATAGACCATAACAACAAAAACTCGAACGCAATTCATGAAAAACCAAATAGGAAAAATATCTGCTTAGTGCTTATAATACCAAAACGAAAAAACAAGACTGATTGGATAGATTGTTCCCACTGAAGTTCACTAATCAAAGAAACAGACGCATATGGGATTGATATGATTCAACACAGAAAGCAAAACTAGTTGTTCAACTCCAAAGGCAACCTATTTTGCTTTAATCCTGAGCATCTCCTTCATCGTCACTACCAGCACCACCCTTCTTAGACGCCGCTGATTTCATGTTCTTCCTCTTCACCCTTCCATTCACGTCGGCATTACCAAATGGACTAGTCAATGCGAAATCAACATGCTTAGCCGAATCAATCCTAACCATGAAAGATGGCACATTCACAACCTGTCTTCCAACCCTGCCATTCACACGGTACATGAGCATTAGACTTGTAGCACCAGAAAATAATAACCATACAGAGTACACATCCTATTGATTGTTGAGGGTTGATCAACAGATATGAAGAAGACTCCTAAAAACGTAATAGTCGACCATAACCTATCAACCCTTCCAAAAACAGAAGGGATTTTGTTCAATGTGTGAATCTGATGATGATTGGTTTTATTTCTATCAGCTGTGAAGGAATGAGGTAATTCTTCCATTTGGATGACCACAAACGGATGGACTTGGCAAATCCTCCAAGTTCCCAAACACAATATTCAAACAAAATACCATGGAGCCCAATCTAACCATTTAAGCTCCACCCCATTTCACATCCACACATCCAAAATGAGGTATCTTACTATTCAGGCTTGGAGATTTCTTAATTTTTTGTCTGAAAATATGAAAGAACCACTTCCACAGAGCGTTAAATTCTTTGTTTACCTGATATGTTTCTGCCTGATGAGGACACGGGCATGGTGGATAGACTTAGCCATACCAGCCTTGAAAACAATAGTCTGCAGACGGCGCTCAAGGAAGTTTTCAACAGTCAAGGCCAAGACATAATCGAGCTTGTTCTGACTCTCGTCCAACAGTCCATAGCGGTTCATCCTTCGAAGAAGGGCCTCACCCTCAAAGATCCTACGTGGGTTCTTCTCATCCAGAGTCAAAAGCATTCTAGCAGCATTACGGATGCGGCTCAGTGCATACTGAACCCTCCACAGCTCCCGCTTGCACCGCAGTCCATACTCTCCCACTAGCTTCAGCTCAGCATCCAAACGCTCCTTCTCATAAGGACGACGAGGCTTCTTGAACGTCTTCCCATCTAGACATCCCAAAATATCATTTCAGAACACAGACGAAGAGGAAGAGAAAAAAACAAAAACAAATTGAAAAGCAGCTTATCTTCCCAAAATCTCAGAAATCAAGTAGCGCGAACAAATAAGGTACCAGATATTAACTGTACATTAACAAAACTGTTCAGATAACAAGCAGCTTATAAACCTATCAAGTAGATCAGGTCTAAAGTTCTCTAACGGGTACTCTGAAGAACAGTATATGAAACCCCCGCAGACAATCGCCAGCGAAATTACAGAGACATAATAACAGGATGGAAGGAGGGAGGGAAGATTACAGTTGCGGTAGAAGGCGACGTGCACCATGATTGCGTGCTGCGACGACGAGGCGTTCCCTGCCTCCGAGTTTTCCCTTCACCGTCGTCCTCTTTCTCGCACAGAAAAGGATCGCAGCTCTGCTAAAAATGGGGCGAGGAAGAATATAAGGGAAGGGAAACCCCCAAAACCCTAATTGGCCAAGTCTACTCTACTCTGTATTCACTGGGTTGCCTGAAGAAGTTGGGTTTCGAATTATGTGGGCTGTTTCATCTAATTTTCAAACTATGGGCTCGGTCCAGCTCGTTCACTTAGTATTAACAAACTACACTAGATAGATTTAGATTTGGGCTAATGCTAGAACCCCAGAAGGCCAGAACACATGGGCTGTCGTTAATAAACTATTGCCACCTTGTTTTTTTAACAATTTGGCAAAATCTCACATTGAGTCAATGGACCGAAGAGATCAAATGATTCATATTCATAAGAAACAATTGAACTTTAATAGACAAAACGTGCTTAGGAGTGATGAAGTAGTGTAAGGATGGGTGATATCTATAGATACTATGTTATGTACCCAAGAGTAAAATTATGTAGGATATGTCCAAAGAGGACAATATTTTGATCATAGAAAGGGTTGGGTTGTTTTAAATGGTATCAAAACCTCTCTATATCCCTCTTAAATGTTGGTAGGGTAAATCTCAACGAGAACATTGAGTCTCAGAGTCCGAAGGGGGTGTAATGTAAGGCCTTGGACAAATTTCATATTGGCAAAGTACGAGAGAGATCCATGGTTCATAAAGAACGATCCAATCTAACTGACAAGACATATTTTGGGTGAAGTGGATGAGTTATTATAAGAACTCTAAAGTTAAACGTGCTTATTGTGGAGCAGTGCAAAGTAGGGTGACCTATTGGGAAGTCACTGTGATATGCACCTAAAATTAAAATCTTGCTAGGGTTGAGACAAGAACAAATTTATATATTGGCCAAAAAGGTTGGGTTGTTACAGTTAGGGGTGTTCAAACGGTTTGGTTACCATGGTAACCGTTTTAACCGGTACTATTTGGATAATTTGGTTTGGTTAATTTGGATAATTGGTTTGGTTTGGTTAAAGTTTTTAGCTTGTTTGGTTTAGGTGGTTTGGTTTGGTTCCAGACACTCCTAACCAGTCAAACCAAATTAACCAGTTAAGTAATTAGTCATATATCTAACACATATTATATACACATACTTAATACTTTGCATAACCACTCAAGAGTTAACGTTCATCCCTTTTAGACTCGTAAAATATAAAGCTCAATATTGCTCATATAGTGTATATTTGTATATGTAAAATGTAGACCACAACATATGGACGCCTAATTTATATAAATTTCATACATTATGATGGATGAAAACTTGAAAGGAAGGTCATTTACAGCCTATGATAATTGCTAAGAGACTAAGTCAATTTACACAAACACAACAATTCATTAACACATACCATTGTCATAAATTTGTGTTAGGTGAATACTTCTATACTAATCATAAGATAATTATCTTAGTTACATGTATTTTTGTTAAGGGTCAACTATAACTACGTGTTGGTTGTTATGTTTTATTCATTATATAAATTGCGAATTGTTGCATTAACCGGAAAATTTTCATCGTCAATGATAATGTGATTTTATATTGGTTAATGTGGTTAACCATAACCAAACCGATTAAACTTTAGTTTGGTTAATTTGGTTATTGTATTAGTTCGGACGGTTTGGTTATGATATTGTATTCCATAATTAATAGAATTTAGCCTTATTTGGTTTGATTATAATCATGGTAACCATTTGAACACCCCTAATCTCAGCAACCGGATCATCCGATGGCTAAAAATATGATATCCACAGACAGATTTGAAGATGGAAGCCGTTGTCCGTTGATCTGTGCCACCGCAGCTCCTCCTCACAGTCTTATAAATAGCCAAAATGGGATTCCACTTCCGCGCTCCACCACCTCCATTCACGATTCGACTTCTTCTCCACCCGTCCTTCTTCAGTCCCTCCCTCTCTTAGCCCGCTCTCTCTTTGTCACGCTCTAATCAGATGGCAACTCACGGCCAAGTTATCACCTGCAAAGGTATCTCTCCCTCTTTCTCTATTATTCCTCGTCATCGTTCAATTGCATTAGTGGACTCTTACTGGCGATTTCGCAATCCCGATGCATTTGGGGTTTTGGGATGATATGCGATTGTGACACGAAGCTGCGGTGGCGTGGGAACCTAACAAGCCGCTGGTGATCGAGGACGTCCAGGTTGCCCCGCCGCAGGCCGGTGAGGTCCGCGTCAAGATTCTCTTCACTGCTCTCTGTCACACTGATGCCTACACTTGGAGCGGCAAGGTACTTGCATAGTTGTTCTTCACCCACTGCCTCGTTGTTAATCAAATTTTATTTCTCTGTTCTGCTGCTGCTGCTGCTGCTGCTGCTATTGCTGTCAATGTTCATTGTTTCAATTAGATATATTTCGACCTTTAGTTTGCTTTTGGTGGATGTTGTTAAGTTTGATGGTATCTTGCTTGTGTGTGTTCGTGATTGCATTGCACTGGTTTACATTATCACTTTTTTTTTCTGTTGTTATGGGAATGTCAAGGTAAACGGCGACTATATCACTACCATGTGTATGTCTTACAATTGAGTGGCCCTCGTTGTTTTGGTCTTTGTTCAGATAGCTTCCATGTATTGACATGATTCTCAACCACTTCCCCTTGTAGGATCCTGAAGGCCTCTTCCCTTGCATTCTTGGTCACGAGGCTGCTGGGTATGGATGCCTTATACCTACTCTGATTTTGATGGCTGCCCCTCTCAGTTGGGTGAAATGGTTCTATTCCTAATTGTATTTCTTTTGGACATAGGATTGTGGAGAGTGTGGGGGAAGGTGTAACTGAGGTGCAACCAGGTGATCATGTCATTCCTTGTTACCAAGCTGAATGCAAAGAGTGCAAATTTTGCAAGTCTGGAAAGACAAATTTATGTGGCAAGGTCCGCTCTGCCACCGGTGTTGGGGTTATGATGAATGATCGTAAAAGCCGTTTCTCAGTTAATGGGAAACCCATATACCATTTCATGGGGACTTCTACATTCAGTCAATATACTGTTGTGCATGATGTGAGTGTTGCGAAGATCGACCCAACAGCTCCACTCAACAAAGTATGCCTTCTGGGCTGTGGTGTTCCCACTGGTAAGGATTGCATCCAATCTTAATTGGAAAGCTGCATCAACCATGACTTTCCTGGGAATCCTATATTACTTGCTATTGGCCTCCCATTTGTTCCCACTGTAATCCAGGCTCATTATTAGCGAATTAAAATGAAAGACACTTGAACAAAGGCACTTGAACCCTTTGAGTTGCATATGTTACCTTTGGTGTTGCATTGATCTAATATAATATATTTCTGAACAAGAGCATCTGTTTTAATTTGAGATTCACACAATCTATGGGAGTTGCCCACTCCTATACTTCCTGCTTATTATATTCCACGGGGCCATTCTTGCTTCTGTATGCATATTTATGGATAGGAAATGCAGGATGATTGTTTGTAGAAATATTTTATGCAATATCAGGTGGTGACTAATTGAGTGTTCGGTCCTTCAGGTCTCGGAGCTGTTTGGAACACAGCTAAAGTAGAAGCTGGGTCAATTGTTGCTATTTTTGGCCTCGGTACTGTTGGCCTTGCAGTAAGTTCTCAATACACACTCTCTCTATTCAGTATAGCTAATCTCTGTCAATGAATGAAAAATTCTGTTCAGAAATCATGTCCTAACTGCTTTCTGATTAAATCAATTGATTGTATAGGTTGCAGAGGGGGCAAAAGCAGCTGGTGCTTTGCGCATTATTGGCATAGATATTGATCCTAAAAAGTTTGATACAGGTAGTATCTCATTCTCGTTCTCTATGAATATAGCATTTTTTTTGTCTAGTGGTCAAATGGATATAGCGTTTATTTCTTCTGTCGCTACCTTTCTTTAGTACTTACTGTTGCATATGTTGGATATCATTTGATCAGCAACTTGTTTTGTTTGAGTAAGATTTCCTTACGAGTTTTTGTAGTGAGTGATAAAACCTTACCTTTTGATTCCCTCGCCTATGGATTTATCCATTATATAATAAGCAGCTTAGCCCCAGTTTTTTCACACGCAAATTGGAATTTGTAACTGCGCTTACTTAACAGTAATGTTGGCTATAAATCTATTATGTTATTGTTACCTCTTTCTGAAGTTTCTGCATGTCTGTTGGTCTGAGGTGTGGAGTCTAGATTATGGAATTGGAGAAACCTTTTATTCCAGGTCGCTGAATATTGCTTGATTAATTACCTGACGGGGTTGATTGCATTGTGCAGCGAAGAATTTTGGGGTTACAGAATTTGTGAATCCGAAGGACCACGAGAAGCCGATTCAGCAGGTCCTTGTTGATCTTACTGATGGTGGTGTGGATTATAGTTTTGAGTGCATTGGGAATGTTTCTGTAATGAGGGCTGCTTTAGAGTGCTGTCACAAGGTAAGTAGCACCGGATATATAAAAGAATGTGATGTCTTTTGTTAACTTTATACTATTAGTAGTGATAGGATTTGGGAGTGGATGCGGACCATATGTGACGGAGATGAGCAATTTCAGGGCTGGGGAACCTCGGTCATAGTGGGCGTGGCTGCTTCAGGTCAGGAGATATCAACTCGTCCTTTCCAGTTAGTGACAGGCCGGGTCTGGAAGGGAACTGCTTTTGGTGGTTTCAAGAGCCGTTCACAAGTGCCTTGGCTTGTGGAAAAATACTTGAAAAAGGTGAAGCAAGCAATAAACCATAGTCCTAGTTTTATATTATGTGCATGCAAGCTCACTGGGGAATGCTGTTGTTCTTGTAATTCAGGAAATCAAGGTGGATGAGTACATCACACATAATTTGACTTTGGCGGAGATCAACAGAGCATTTGATCTGATCCATGAAGGAGGCTGTCTTCGGTGTGTGCTGGACTGCCAAGTCTAGGGATTATCTACGGAGGGAGGGAGGGGATGCCATTGTGAGGACATGCCGATGGATTTTTATTTAATGTCAAACATGAAAAAGCAATGCCCAAAGATATATGTTAGTCAAGTTAAATTTTTTTTTTATGGGATATGATAGTTAATAACGCCCTAGCTGTGCTCTCTTAAGTTTGTCGGTGTATATTATTGCAGTTGGTTTATTGTGTGGTATAACTCGATTAGTATTTAGTAGTAGGATGACGATTTTGATTTTACCCGACCTGTTTGGCCTGTTTTTGGTTGGTCCGATTAGTAGTAGGATGACAATTTTGATTTTACTCGACCTGTTTGGCCTGTTTTGGGGTGGGTCCGACCCGTCTCGTAGGCGGGGCAGGCATGTGTACCTCTTATCGACCTGATTTGTCCCAACCCGCCCCATTCTTGACCCGTTCCTTTCTAATTTACATGTAATCTTAGTCAAATTATTTAGGATTTTTCTCTTATTACCTCATATTTTAGCTATATAAAGTTGTAAATAAGTGAAAACCTTAATTTCTCCAATAATTTAACTACATTTTGGTTTCTTTCTTGATCTTTTAATGAAAATAAAGAATATTTCTAATGTATTTCACATAAATTAGATACCCATTGGGTCGACTTGCCTCGACCCGTGTCACGTGATAAATTACCCGACCTACCATGGGGTGGGTATGGGTATCTAGATACCCGCCCCGGACCTGCCCCATTGCCATTCCTAATTAGTGGTATGTCAGTTTAATGTAAAAATGTAAAAAAATCATTTACATCTGGGCGAAGGCTCTATCATTATAAGGGTATAATCTCGTCCACAATCAAGGAGAAAACTCGATAGATACAGAGAAAGAATTCACAAAATTGAAGCTCAATGAACCAAAATATTCTTCAATATCTCAATGTCTGCCCTAAAACTCATGTTTTTTTTATAGTTAAATCAGAATTGCATTATGAACCAACAACCATTAGTAAAAATGGCTAAGGCGTCTCTCAACACAAACAGAGAATCAGTACAATGAAACCTTCCTACACAGGGAAGAAAACTGAAAAACTACCCCAACACCCTAGACTCAAAACAATCTAACAAACTCTGGTCAAGTTGGCACCGAAACGAATGATGCACTTTGCCTCTAGTCCAAGTTGAGAATGACTTCTCGCACCCTTTGAGCCATACATCCTAGAGCAGCGCTCACGCCAGACTAGGCTTATCACCACACACCAAGCCAACTGATTGAAAGCATCCTCAGTCGTTGCACCACTCCATCGAGATACACACCACTGTAAAACAGACTGCCAGTCACCCAGTGCTGGAGGAGCTGCAGTCTGCAAAATCAAAGATAGAATACTTCTAATATATGAAAAATCAACAAAAGGTGATGTACGTTTCAGAACTTCCAGGACAGAGCAGACAAAGCCCAGAGAGCGGCTTCCCCCACGCAATCAACTTGTCCTGCAGTTTCAGCCGATCATTTATCACAAGCCACAGAATAAATCCATGGCGAGGATCGATATGCTTGTCTCAAACAAGTCTATACCACGACACAATGTTGTCCCGCTCTCTGAACGAGTTCAGACCTTCTTAACAGAATAAGATATCATCACATCGCCATCCCACGTCAAAACAACCCCCATTTGCGATATGAAAGGATGCGCTGCCACAATATTTTAGAATTTTTTACAGATCCACGAACCAACAGTCGATGCTCTTATGTCCCATATGGAAGACTGCTTAACACGATAACGACAGATCTAGGCAACCCAAAAAGATCCCTCCTCTGCAAGAATGGCCCAGAGATGCATAAGAACACACGCTTCATTCCAGAGAACAAAGCTACGAGTCCCAAGACCACCCTCTAGTTTTGGCTAAGCATGAAACTGCCAAGAAGTAACAACCCTCTTCCTTATTGATGAATCATCAATATCCCACAGGAACTTGTTACAAATCGATTCAACTTCCTTAATGACAAACTGAGGCAGAAGAAAAATACCCATTCGGAATTGCAAGATACTAGTCAGAACTGAAGAAATCAGCTGAAGACGACCAACAAAACTAAGGGACTTGGCCCTCCAACTACGAATTTTGGCAGTAATTTTTCTCAACAAGTACCCGACATTAAGCTCTAGTAAGCTTTCCTATGATTAGAGGAACTCCTAGATAACGTACAAGCATATACCCTAAGGGGAACCGTGAAACAGAAGATATAAGTTGTTTCTCAGCTTCAAATATCGCACCACAGAACAGTTGGTATTTATAAGGTTTTCACTTCAAGCCAGAAACACTATAAAAAGCATCAAGGACTAGAAGAACACCAGCCACACCTCGCACTGAACCATTCGTAAAGACCAGTAAATCGTCAGCAAAGCACAAATGTGTTATTGCTAACGGGATGCATCAGGGCTGAAAGGGAATCTGGTTCTGTTTAACTCGCATTCTAATTATAGCATCAAGTACCTCCATTGCAACCGTAAACAAATAAGGAGACAACGGGTCTCCTTGTCTAAGACAATGTTTCATCGCAAAGAAACCACAGATGCCACCATTCAAGCCCACCCTAATCTTCGAACAACAGACACACGCTTTTAACCACTTAATGAATAGATCAGGAATACAATAGATCAGGAATACCCATCATGTCAAGGACAAAGAATAATAAAGACCAATTGACCGAGTCAAAAGCTTTCATTAGGTCTATTTTCATAGCACAACGAGGGGTAACATGTTCCCTGTGATAATCTTTCACTAGTTTTGACGCCAAAAGAATATTATCACTGATTGAATGAACTTTTATAAAAGCAGACAGAGAAGATGATATTAAAGAAGGTGAGACAGTTGCTAACATGTTTGCCGGTATCTTCGAAATACCCTTATAAGTTGTATTACAACATGATATCGGCCGGAAGTCTTTCATACGCTCTGCATTAAGGATCTTTGCCACAAGATTAAAGAGAGTAGAATTCAAAATCTGGGTCATAACCCCAGTTCGAAATAAGTCCAGGGCCACATCCTCACCCAGATGACCAATAAGATTCCGATGAAGCAGATAAAACTTAGAAGGAAATCCATCAAGACCTGGAGCTTTATACCTACAAACGTTCCTAAACACCTGCTGAATCTCCTCTCTGGTAATTGGAGTAACCAAAGAAAGAGCTTCCTCAGATGAAAGCTGCTTAAGTGATAATTGTTCATAAAAGCTACAAGGTTGCGTAATAACATCAGGATTTACCTCCCCAATTAACTGTCTATAGAAATCAACTACAACTCTTCCCATTTTCTTAAGATCCTTTACCTCTTGCCCTTGGGATTTAATTAAACGAGTAATCTGTTGTTGGTGAGTATGAATTTTGTAACATCTCGTTCATGCAAAACTCATATTTCGATCGCTAGAAATTACGCGATTAAAATTGAGTGTTTTGATAGTATTTCGACGAAAATTGAAGTATCGATCGAATTAGTATACGTATCTACAAATATATATAGCTGGATATTGTAACTTCCACCCCCATTCAAAATTTCCTGCAACGAGAGTGAAAGTAGGAATGATATTTTTGTCTTCGCAATGATTTATTTGTTTCTCGTTTATTCCTAAAATAAAATAAAAAGAAACACATACTAGGTTTTGAATCGTGGTCATTTTCAATAATGACAAGAATCTTAACCAATCAAACTACATAGATTAGTTGTATCATTTTAAATAAAAAAACATACATGAATCTAAAATTAAATAATCACAAAACTTTTCAACGGTTAGCTAAGGTCACTAAATCTTCGCTTGGTACTTCGGTTTTCATATTTAATTATTTTAATTATATTTATATACTTATTTAAATTTCTATTTTTCTTATAAATAGAGGAACTTTAAAATCATAAACCAAATATCATCTATTCAGTATTACATATCGAATTGTAGAAGCGATGTTGAACTCTTACATTAGTATTAGTTTATAGAACTACTATGAGGTAATCATATTCATATATTTCTGCAAACTATATGGGGACTGGTTATTTGAACGTTTTAGCTCGGCTAACCATTAAGTTTCAAACATCTTCCTAATTCGGCATGCATGATTGAATCCAATAATCATTAGACGATGTTGAGTTTAATAGGTTGGTTTATTTCATCTTTTTATGTATTAAAATGAATTTGTAGAGCAAGGACATGTCTGCATACACACTCTACACAATATATACTACTAGCATGATAAAATTGCCGTCCATTTCAAATTTCATACAACGAGAGCAAAGTATGAATGACATTTTTGTCTTCTCCATTTTGGTCAATTCGAGTATGACTCTGCTGGTGGAACCAAATCTACCTAAACCTGAGTATCTCAGCGGGTGGCGAAGGCCCAGTTGTTTGTCTACTTGGGCTCGGTCAAAGTCGAGTTTGTCTATCTCAGCGGGAAATCTGACTGATTTAACCAACTGATTCGAGCACCAGACCACTTAAAAATTATGTTGTTTTCAACAATTCGTATACGTAGCTACGTTGTCATATCATCCTTTTACTTATCACATAACCCTACAACATGAAACATCACAGACCATGTTCGACTATCCCATCGTCTCTTCTTCTTGCTTTAGATTCGAGAGTCTACAATACAAGATCCAACCATCTCAAAAGCAATCATAATCCCGCAATAGTAAATTTCATTTTTCTCCAGCTGCACAATCATAGAGCCATTCGACCTCATCTCATACAAATAAGAAGCAAAACTTATTATAGAAACATTCATTTGAGTTGAAACTTGGTGTGATGAATAGATGCCAAATTCCTCATTTTAATTATTGTATAATACTTATTTAAATTCCTATATATCTTATAAATAGAGGATAACTTTAAAATCACAGCCCAAATATCATTGGTTCGAATATTCAATATTGAATTGCAGTATTGAATATGTAAAAGTGATGTATAATTATTAAATTAGTATTAATTTTTAGACCTACTATAACACAATCGTATTCATATATTTGTGTAAACTATATGGGACTGGTTCTTTAAACATTTTAATTCGACTAACAATCAAATTTTAAACCTCTTCCTATTATGACATGATTGGGTCCAACAAATTTTAATGTGCTAATGAATTTGTAGGGAAATGACATGTCATATACACTGTACACAATATATAATATTGAAATGAGAAATGATTGTCTCATTTCAAATTTACTACAACGAGAGTGAAAGTAGAAATGATATTTTTGCTTCACAATTATTTTACAGAAACTACAAACTTCCAAAAACCAAAAATTGTAGCTCATACTAAAAATCAGATCATCGAAAATCAAAGTTCACAAATTTTATTTCATATATCACTTATTTGAGAGATTTCTCTCTATAAACAAAGTAAATGAAACAAGTTATAGCCAAATCAACAACTTTGGCTCGAAGACAATGACCCGCTTTTTCGTGGGAGAAAGGAATACATGCGGTGCCGTCAGAGATATGGAGAGCTGAACGAAAAGGATACAACACGAGTTCGTGAATGAGGACTGTGAAATAGATCATCAAATCACGGGCTTGGGGCTAAATAAAAGGACAAGATGTTAGTTAGATGACTGATGACATATAATTTGCCAATTTTGTACATCTATAGGAGATTTCCAATGTCGGCTTAGAAAATAAAAGGGTAGGAGGTTAGTTAGATGACTGATGATATAGAATTTGCCAATTTGGTACATCTATAGGAGATATCTAGCGTCGGCCTAGGAAACAAAGAATCAAAGGGGAAGAAGAAGATATAGACTCTTTTATTGACAACAAATTGAGTGCATGGGGGTGCATAATCGATGCATTCATTTCTCTTTTCCTTTTAAAAAAATAAAACTAAAAACTTCAATAAAAACTAAAAATAGTATCGTAAACTTTGTTGGGTTTCTATTCAACTTTTGAAGCCTGTTCTTTTTTCGGTGCTAATCAGATTATTTATACTACTAAATTTTTTTTTCCGCTGCATTATTGTAATATTTTGACCAAAACATGTTAGTAAGTTAAATAATATATTAATTAAAATAATATAATATTCACGCTCTTTCGGCGCACTTAAATCATAATTCTCGAAGAACATACGGTCTTACGCTCCCGCTCCGCGAATTGGTAAGCTAAATTCGTCGAGTCAATTCTCTAGACAAAGAGACTACTGGCAGAAGTCGCCTTCCATCACATATTGCCTTCCCTCGCAAACACCCCCACACTCAATTCCCACTTGCTCGTTTCTCATTAATTTCACATCTGACACACACCACCGACATAGGAGGGCGACCTTCATCGCGTGATGAATACATGTTGTTGAGTGTGTTTTAGAAGCTCGAAAGAGGATAGCAAAAAGTAGCAGTAGAAACAAATGTAGATAGTCAAGACGAGGAAGAATAATATTCATATGTAGATGAGATTTTATATAATTTATAAATATATTAAAAAATATAATAGCTTTTTTCATATATCTGGGAAAAACTGGACTAAAACGATTGAACCATTAACCCTAAACCCACTTAATGACCGGTCCAACAGGCTAAACCGAGTTGAAAACCTTTGATTCTTTGAAATTCAAAAATTGTGGACTTTCAGATAGTGGTTGAAATTCAAAAATCGGTCTTCAATGTTCATTCGTGACAGACAAGTTTTTGCGTTTAATTATTGTTGGGTCACAGGAAGAGATAGCGAAAATGGAAGATGAGATTGTGGCTATTAATTATTGGGAGTTGCAGATAGAGAAGATAAGCCATAATAGGGGGCTAAATTTAATTTGATAATATGTAAATACTATATATTACGAGGACATGTTTGATGTGAAAAATAATAGAGTGATAGATTTGCGAAAATAGATAATAGAGTGACAATTTATACTATTAACTCCACATGAAAAGTAAAAGATCGTAAATTTAAGGTTTTATAATGTTTGGATTTTTTAACTTTTGTACGTGCATTAGTATCTAACACATAACAGCCTTACAACCCCTACTTATTATTTAAACAAGCCTATTCACTAAACTATAATAATTTATACAATAAGCGTTATGTTTTCGTGTTCTTCCATATTTGAGATTTCTAGGTATAATCTTTTCCTTATTCTCTTGATTTTTTATATACCTTCAATTCCTACCATTTTAGATTACATATATTTTCTTCCAACTCCACAATCATATCCGATAATAAAAATCACACAAATTTCTTCTAAGATATGAAAAAATATACAACAATAAACTAGGACAACTTGATAAAAAAACGCATATTAACTAATTATCGCTAATGCCATAATCAAGAAATAACATAAAAGATTATTTCAAAATAAGGGATTAACTATTTTAGTAAGCTCCATACTTTTCTTTACTCCAACTAGATAGATCCATCTCATATTTTTTATTCATATTTAAGATATCACTTTCACCTTCTTCGTTGTATATCTTACTGAGTCGTTCCATAGATCAATGATCGTTAATTCAGAACTGCTCGGTTCTAAAACTTCATCTCTATTTAATTTCTTCCTCCTCTTGTAACGTATCCATAAGTGTTGGTCGATTGTCATATATGCATATGTCGAGATGACAGACCTCTAAATGTGAGAAATGGTTATACAAATCTAGTTTTGCAACAAATTAAATATGTCTAACCTTTTGTCAATAAAGAGTCCATGGGATCTATTGTTAGGGCATTGCTATTCGTCGCCCAAAATTCCTTATTCGTCGCCCTAATTAAATTACATTTACTTTAATACCCTTAATTCATTTATCAACACACCCATTACCAATTAAATGGCCAACACACTTGTCCTGGACTCAAACAAAAAACATATAAACATACAGCAGCATCACTATCATTGTTCTCCATTATCCTCACTTCTTCACTTAGATTGTAAATTGCAGCAACAACACTCTTAAATTCTAACTTGTCTTTGTACTGTTCTTATGAATCGGCTACATGGATTCTTTCTTGTTTTTTCTTCTTCCAAATCATCTGATACCCCTCAAAAACTTCCAGCAACAGAGGAGAAGAAAACAGAGGATAAAAAGTGGAATCATTTTCTTATTTTGAGCGATCACTTTTACAAGAGATAAATGAAGCAACAATCAACAAGAGATAAATCGAAAGCCAATTTAAATATGGCAAATGAAAAAAAAAACCAATTTTAGACGAATCTGGTACGGGAAAGCATGATGGCCAACCACCTCTGGCGGGGACTAAGTTCGTAGGGATCTCCTGGCTGCGTTCACTAGAGACCGCATTAACTTGTAGTTGTCTTAAGAATCCCATATCATTCCATCGACCCAAGATTTGGCTGCTGAAATCCTCTGTCATTCATGACCGAAAACCCAAAATCTGTCGTCCCTGATGGCTGTAGACATGGAGGCAACGAGGAAGGAAAGTGGAGGAGGAGGATTGCGGTACAGCGGTGGTTTGAGATGGTGAGCTTTGTTAGTTCGAGGAAGGGGAAGTGGAGGAGAAGAATCATGCCCACCTCTCTGATCGGGCTTCCTGAACTCCGTCGGAAGTAGATCATTGCCTGATTTATCCCCCTCTTCTACCCAGATAGAGCGATTGCTCGAGGATGAACAGGAAGGGAGGCGTCAGAGTAGGGGAAGCCGGCTTGCAGAGACGACAGAGTAGGCGACGCCTTCTTCTTCTTCTTCTTCCATTTGAGCGGCGACAGATTTGGATTGGGGTGAGGAAGCGATTAGGTATTGTTTGGTTTGGATTTAGAATTGAAATCGGGTTGAGGGTAGATATGTCAATTTGTTGCGTTTTAGGGCGATAAAATTTAAATTTTAGGGCGACGAATAGCAATTCAGTATTGTTATCCCATGTAAACCGGAAACCTCTGAAGTCACAATCAATCAATCTACACATTCTTCAAGCACTTCAAGAAAATATGTACCCAATTTTCACCTACAACTCTTCCTCCATTTTTCTCAACTCCTAACAGGATCTTATTAAATTTCTCCATGCAAAGTCATGGAAGATTATTTCTATCTTTAATATCCCTTTAATAGCTCTCATGTTTGTGTCTCTGTTGTCTGTCTGGCCTTGCGTAGATATCAGTTAACATCCAGGGTGGCTCCCCATTTTTGCATGTTATATCTCCAACAAGATGGTAATGCGATGATGACTTCATGGTATAATCTACTTCATCTGTCCAGAATATGCATAGGCCTCCTGCTCTGCCAAATGATGGAAATCCATCTCTATTCTTAAAATTCAGTTCTCGTTGTACTTCCTCTCGTTCATCTTTTGAGAGTTTCGTCTCCATAAGAAAAATAACTTGTGGTTTTTATTCTTTCAACATATTTTGAGATCGGCGACAACCTAGTCAGGCAGTTATAACTAATTATTCAAATACTTAAAAAACACACCAAACAAAAAACATAAAAAGGTAGGGGGCAGCTGATACGAAAGCCGAAAGGATGAAGATGGAAAGACGAAGAGCCCTAGCCAAAGGAAAAGTCAAAGTACTGGAGGGTGTGATAAAATGATAGACAAAGTAGAAGATAAGAGGAAACTTGCAGAGAAGAAGAGAAGTGCAAAAAAGAGGAAGGAAGAAAAGATCAGAGACGATCAAAGAGCCCTTAACTAGAGGGACAAATGAACAACCAGCCGAAAATCAGGGAAAAGAAAATGCCTCTTATACGAGAGATGAAACTTTTTCCTATGAAAAAATTGCATAATCTCCGAAATCTAATCAAATCTCATAAAATTCATTAAGTATACTATGAAAATAAATAAGTTTGTGCTTATCTAATAATAAAGGAAGTTAGGAAGTGATGATAATTTTGTGATAAATTAAGACAAGGTTTAGTTGTTTTTTAGGTCGAATTAATTAATGATGTGGATTCAAATAATAGCTTGAAATCAATTATAAAATGATTAATAGTGTGGTAAAATAAAATGATGTGCTACTCCTGATGGGCTGAGAGTGAGTGGGGAATCCTACAAAATGAAATTGGGAATAGGCAAAAACATGCATCATGTGTCTGCCGCTTCCTCTCCCTTCCTTCCTGAATTCAGCGTTTCGTTTATTTTGTCTCTTTTCCTCCATTCTTTTTTAAACATTATCTCCCTCCTCCCCTTCTGCATTCTTTTACACCACCCATCATTTCCTTTCCTCCTCCATTAATCTAATCAACAACTAATCCCCCAAAAAAGGAGCTTCCCCCATCTGTCCCCTCCATCTCCCAAGTCCCACTACCATCATGATCCACCGTCGTACTCTCTTCCTCCTCCTTCTCCTCTACTCCTCCATTTCCCCTATTTCTGCCGCCGACACTTCCAAACTCCCGGAACCCAACCCTCCCCCTTCAAACGGCTTCGGCGACATTGCTCTTACCGACTACCTATCCTCTACCTCCAACTTCCCCGCCCTCCTCAACTCTGGCGACACCCCTGCCCTTCGCCCCAGCCTAGCCCTCATCGTCGGAATTTCCACCACCGTCTTATTCATCACATTCCTCCTCCTCCTCTACGCTAAGCACTGCAAGCGTCCACCTAACACCAGAAATGCCTCTAACAACCTAGCCAACATCGACGCTGGAGGAGGTCTTGTCAGGAAAAACTCTGGTGTGGACAGGTCGGTCATCGAGTCTCTTCCTCTTTTCCGCTTCAGTTCGCTCAGAGGGAACAAGGATGGGCTCGAATGCGCCGTTTGTCTCAACCGGTTCAACAACACCGAGGTTCTCCGCCTCCTCCCCAAATGTCGTCATGCCTTCCACGCCGATTGCGTCGATACCTGGCTTGACGTCCACTCCACCTGCCCTCTCTGCCGCCACCGCATCCACCCGGAAGATGTCCTCATCGCAATTGAAGACTGTGGCGATGATGATGAGTTGGAAGAGGGAGAACCCCCCATGGCACCTCACGAGGTCTGTAACAACGCTCTATCCGAGTCTCCCGGAACCCCAACAGGAGATGCTTTTGAAGAGCCTCGTCATCCAGGATATGACCGACATTGAGATCGGGAGATGCGAATCCTCCTCCATTAATACTTCCGTCTCTGCCTCTGAGCAGGGCTCACGTCGGCTCCCCGGTAGGCATTCGTCGGCAGGGGAGAGGCCGACGGGGACCAGTACCAGGTTTTTATCTCACCTGTTTTCTTCCAATAGGAAGGGTGCTTTCTCTCAGAGCTCGACTCCATCTATTAGGAATTCAATTATGGGTTTGGAGAAGAAGAAGCGAGGAAGTGCCTATTTAGGTGTCGTGGCTGTCGGTTGCTTCGACTGTTACCAACGGAAGGATGCGTTTCTCTTGACCCAACAACAGCTAGGTGCCAGATTGGGTTCACCATCCGGGTCGGTCTCAACAGCTGATAGAACCCGTTTGGAGCATCACATAATCGTGTCAGATGGCCGAAAAATTCAAGCCCATAGGTGGAGCGCCGTACATGCATCAGATCATCTCTATCTCCGATCAGAATTGATCATCAGTTGTAGTCGTGAGGTACATTCAGAAAGAATACAGCGACCACAGCGGCCTCCACCTCTTCCCCCACCATGGCGCCTTTCAACCGCACAAGTACAAAATTCTTAGGAGTACTGTTACTATAGATATCTAAGCTCCATACTGGTCTTTTACGGCAAAAGAAGATTTTTGGGTCAATGAGGCAAAAGGAAAATGATGCTACCCTTTTTTCCAACTTAAATGATTGGCTTCTAGGTGTTCTGATTTTGAATTTTATGATGAAAGGATCACCTAAGGAACCTAATCCATCAACAGGCTTTCTTTGGAAGGGACTACTCTAAAGCCTAGAAATGGAGCCCTCGAATAAAATTTTGGACCTTTGGGAATCAAGGTGTTGTATTGAGTATGATTTGGCTTAGCAACTATGTTTTTTAGGAAGAGAAAATTTCAGTTGAAAGGATCTGAAGAGTTTCTTGAAGATGTAAAAGTAGTAATTTGCAGGATTTTATGTAGAATGTACCATATGTTAGGAGGATTATGATGGGCTTCTGTTTCCATTTATTTGCCTTGATTGATTCCCTCTTGTTGAGAGGAATCTTTGACTCAATGAATTTGTGGTTTTGGTCCTTATTCTTGGTGTGTCTTTGGTACTATGTATGTCGCAGATTAGGAATTTTGAGGCCCAATCTCTCTGCATTCAGCAGCTGAATATATTAAGTGCTCATCCCTTTCAATTAGCTCTAACTAAGGACCGGTGGCTCTAAATCCTGAAAAACAAGGTTGGTTCTACATTCCTGCTTTTATTTTCTCGTTATCCTGATAGAGCTATAGTTAGGGCTAGGCACTTGCAGGTTAGGCAAAGAACTTGATTTTTCAATGATTCATGTCATTATGGATTTTGAGGTTTGGATCTCTAGCTTGTTAGATTGCCCAACGAGGAGTTCCAACCAGAATTTACCATTTGGAGAGATGAACTCATCTTCAAAGGATTGTTGATAGGTTTGTGGGAAACGCAACTAATAGGACAAACTCTATAAGGTAATGTGAATAGCATGAGCAGAGCTCATGTATCTATTGCTAGATAATCAATAGCTAAGAGAACAGACTTCTCATGACTACCATAATGGTTGGGTGGCTTTTGATTGAACACATGCTCAACAGATCTTTTGGTTTCAAATGTCACACAGTTCATAAAGTAATGCAATGCAAGAATGACATCCTCCCCTGTGTGTAGCTTCTTATGTAATTGTCACTAAACTGACGATCAATTACTCTACTCGCCGCAAAGAAATAGTAGTATATTTGCTTAGAAGAGCCAAATTGTAACATCTGATAGTGATTAGTTTATTAATGCAAAAAGCAAAAGGGACCAAAGACAGGTTGTTTGCATTAGTAGTTGGGAGGGAGCCCTGGATCTAAGGGAAAATCATTATACATGCAAAGGTAGTAGTAGGGGGAAGAAAGAAAAGAACGTTGGTTGATTGAGGATATCATTAATTAAGATCACATGGTTCTGAAATTGAGTAAAGAGGAGCAGTAGGCCATACAAAAATTGCTTTGCTTGTAAATGTATCAACATAGACAGCAGGGTATCCACGTATTATGTTGATCTCATTTACTGTTATTGCTGCTCTACCACCACTAAATTTGCAATTCTACATGCATATATCCCATTTACTCCTTGGAGGTCCCATCGTTGCCCAATCTGTGTTCTGTTGTTTCATAATGCATCTATATATTCTGATTCCATCATCATAACCAACCATGCATGCATCATTCATCGGGTTGTCGATGTCTAATAAGTTAAAATAAAGAGGAAGAGTGTGAAGGGAATGAGAGAGTGAAATAGAAAGAAAGTGACTGAAGCATTTCTAGTTAGGTATGGTGAATGGATGGATGTATTTTAACTTAATCGACATATGAATGGTGACCAGGCCAGATCAGGTGCACTATTGTTGGTGGTGGTGGAGCAATTGTGATTAAGATGGGTCGATGATGTAGGGTTTTGGTCTGGGAGGTTTTGTAGAAGATTCATACACTTGTTGCCATCAGTTCGTTGTGCTACATACCACTACATTATATAGGAGGGATAAATAAAGGTACAAAATTTGGTCTGGTATTTGAGTTGAGAGTATGGTTTGGTTTATGTCAATTTAATATTATCATCACTTCAAGTAAACAATAGACAAAATCTAATTATATTTTCAATTTCTACAACGGATTGGTATATTCTAATATTGAATTGGATCCATTTTCTTCGGTAGTTGTTGTTATATTATTAGCTTTTGCTTGATCAAATACCAAACAAGCTCATCGAAAACCAGCACTATACATCGTGGCTACTATCTAACATTGTCTACTTTACATATCAACTTTAATCTTGCACCACTGTCTACTTCCATAACTACCGCAACTTATACTACTTGCCTAATATCAGCAAAATTAGAATATGCTAACATAGCTTCAAAGTCTGCCCTACTCAAACATAATCTTGCTATATCCCATCTCACTTGAGCGATAATGCTTTCAGCTCCTCCATTGAGCTCGAAACACTCTTTTGTACCTCTCCTTCCAAATTGTGGCAAGAAACCAACACCACAGGATTTTGTCTATTGAAATTTGTAGTCTGACATCTTTAATCCCTTTCTCGGTCCATCTTGTCATCTTCTCTAACACCTCTCCTTCCAAATTGTGACAAGACCGAGAACCATTCCACCTTTCTCTTTAGGTATTATATATTTCCAGATCATAGTTGTAGAAAACTTTAGTAGAACTTTTCCTCTCATGTTCCCTAAGAAGCAGAGTCTGACATCAACCTAAACTAAAATCAGAATCTTACCCCCAACAGTTTCCTCCAAAGCCAAGACCCTACCTAATTTCCCATTAGTTCCCATATTGATCTCTCCTTCAACCTATACTTGTGAATCCATGCCACCCAAAAAGAGCCATCTTTCACCAAAATGAACGAGATCATTATTGATGCACATGCTACATTCAATAAATCCAAGTATTTCAATCCACAAACTCCCTCTTTTTATAGGTGAAGCCACTAGATCCCACCTAGCCTTTGCCTTGTCAGTATCTTCTCCATTCCACAAAAAATCAGAACAAATATTTTCAATATGCTTGATGACTACTTTTGGCGATAAAATGACAATCATCTTGTATTGCACAATCGAATACAGTACTGAAGAAATCAACGATAGCTTACCAACATAAGACATCTTAGAGACCTTCCATGATCTCAACTTGCTAGTTAGCCTATCCACCAACAAGCTACATTCTGCACTTGATAGCTTATTGAATTGTAAACCAACCTTAAGTACTTAATTGACAGTTTTTCTTTCCTAAATCCAAAATTTGAAAGAGCAAGCTACCTAGCATACTCGAAACACCCCCAAAGAAGACCTCACATTTCAATGGATTGCATTTTAGATCAAACATCTCATAGAATTGGTCTAAGACTTTTCGGACACATTCCAAAACATAATTCGACCCCTTAGTAAAAATGAAAATGTCATTTGCAAACCACAAGTGTGCCAGACCAATTGTTTTACAATGTGGGTGATAAGATAAATACCTATTTTTTTCTACCTTGTCTAATAACTGTGTCAAAACCTCCATTACAATGATGAAAAGGTAAGGAAAAATGGGATCCCCTAATCTAACACCCTTCTGAGCACCAAAACATCCAAACAAACTACATTGAACAATGATGCTAAAACTGGTTGTTTGTACACATGCCTGAATCCATCTAATAAATTGCCTAGGAATTTTCACCACATCTAAAACACATAGAAGGAAACCCCAATGAACAAAATCAAAATCTCTCATGAGATCTACCTTCATTGCACTTCTAGAAGCAATCCCATTCCTATGATTGTTGGGAACCAATTCCGGAGCCATTAAGATATTATCAATCATACTCCTCTCCTTCACAAAGCATATTGATTCTTGCTTATAATGGTTGACATTACTTTCTGTAGCCTAAAAACCAAATAATTTGAAAAGATCTTAAACAATACATTTATACAAAAAATTGGTCTAAATGTAGTCATCTTTGCAGTTGCAGGGATCTTTGGACCCTAAGTAATGGTTGGTGTTAATACCTTTTGGAATGACACTGGTAACATCAATATCCTGGATGACCCTTGTTACTTCCCTTCCTATCACCTCCCAACTCTACCGAGAACAACTAACAGTCCACCCATTTGATGTTGCTGACTTATTGGGGGCCATGAAAAACAGTGATTCCTTTATTTCGAAAGACAATAATCTTACACTCAACATTTGTCCTTCCTCCACTAAAAGTCTTATAGCCAGAAGAGTCATAAGTAGCTCAACATGAGGATAGGACAAACCTATTTTATCTTTTTGTGCCAAATTGATGCCCATAAAACTATATAGCTTCCCTTGCAATCTCCTCTACATCTTGAATTTCCTCACCAAAATCCACACACAATTTTCCTCATCTACTTGCCATTATTATCTTGCTAACCGATGAAAATAACAAGAATTTATATTCTCAATGCCAAGAATTTTTTTATATAGACGGTTTCGAATTAAATCTAAACATTATCCAATCCGAAATTTGATAGAGTATCAACTTCGCATTATTATTTAGTTGAAGGTTGATTCAATTTATTTTTACCACTGCTCACTCACCCGTACTTTCGATTGATGAAATTTACCGATATTGACACGTTCCATCAACCAAACCTGCTGAGTGAGTCAGCATTAGTTAAGTCAACCAAACCACCCCTATTTAAAAAAAATGTTTGGCAGAACCAAACCACCTTTTTTTTTCCCATTAGATCACTCTTCAGAAGAGAATATCGTTTAGATACATGGGGACTAAAGGGGTTATATTCCCCTAGAACGAAGCCAAGAACAGAAGTCGAACCTCGCAAACAATTGAGGCGACAAAAGCAGAGCATGACGGGCTACACAATGAGCCGCTCTGTTACGAATTCTACCAATGAACTGAATATCAACCAAATCCATCCCATCCAAGAGTAAAAATATCTCCTGCAACAGGGCACCAATCTTGTTGTCCGCTGCATCTCTTGCCACACATTTGTCAATGATTAATTTCGCATCTCCACAAAATGATATGGATCGGAGTCCACATCTGCAGCAATCAAGTATACAATCCCACAAGCCCAGGACTTCCAACACATAGGGATCACTAATTGCTTCAAGTCTTTATGAAAAGCCCTTCTGTAAAGGGGAAAAAAGCCCAATTCTCCAGTTAAAGCCCATACGACCACAAACCCAAAATAAACAACGAAAAAAAACTACTCTTTGGCAAGCAAACCCTTTCGGCTTTCTGTAAAACCCTAGCACCCAATTTGTGGCTCGTTAAACCTTCGGTTTCGCCATTTGCTTGGTTGCTGCTATCAGTCGGAGTTTATCCAAGTACCTGCTTAGCCTCCCCAGGTTCGTCAGAGCGTTTGATATTTGGTTCTTGCCGCCTTCTTGTTTCGTTCTAATCTCTGACCTACTGCTACCAATGTGTCTGTCCTCTACTTCCTCTTTTTTCCTGGAGTTCTCGTTAGATGTTTTAAGGTTTTGCTAGGTTGGGAAAACAGTTGACTTGTCTTACGGATTTTTCACTTTTCAATTGATTTGCCTTTGCTTTGTTTGTCTGTGTGTTATTCTCCAGCTTCTCATTGTATCTGAAGCTCCCATTTTGCCACGCTTTGCCATGTCGTTGCTGGAAGTGATCACAAAGGCTGCTACCAATTCCAAAGACACTGCAACTGGGTCCGAATACCCAATAATCCTTAATCCAGATGAAACTTTTTTAAATTTGAAGCCTCAGCTTGAAACTCCAAATGCTACTGTCCTTGTCAGCCCTGTATCTGGGTGGCAACCTTCCCAAACCGATACCAAAGTCATCGAGATTAGCAAGAAGTTCCACCCTAAGCTGAAGCGGAAGCTCAAGGACACCAATAGTTTCACTAAAGAAAAGTTCATCAAACTGCTGAAGCCATTTCTTGAGGAAGTTAGAGAGATATTCGGGCTCTCTGTTGCTGCTGATTCGGCTAATGATGCTGATTATGCTTGTGCGTTGCTCCGGAAGATAGGGTTTTTTATGGGTCAAGATATGGCGAGTTTGGTTCTTGAAGCAAGTCTCAAGTTTGAGATATGGGACATGTTGGAGACGTTGATTGTTAACCGGTTAGTTGGCCATTCATGTTATTCAAGCTTGGTCGAGAGCCTGATTTCCAGAAAGAGGTCTGATATTCTTTGCCTATGTATCAAATATGCCACTGATCTTGGACTGTCGGAATTGACTGGCGTTGTGAAGTATTTTCTGTGCCCTTCAAGAGAGGCTTACAATGCTATGGCAGATGTAAGGAAAGAATGGGAAAGCCAAGCTTTGACTGCCATTGACAAAGCAAGCGACATGAGCTTGTTGGACAACAAGAAGTCGAGGTTGGCTAAAGAGGCTGCAGTTCTGCTTATGCTTGCATATGATGGCTTCTCTACTTCCGAGCTCTGCCTGCATTACTTGCTGGCATCTTCAAATATTGATGAGGTGATTATGTCAGCAGCGATCAGTAAACTGAACGGTAGAGAGTTGATGAGCTTGGTAAGATATTTGGGGAAATGGTTGAAGAAGTATGAAAGGTTTCCTGAGGCGGTACCTTGTCCCAAGGCTTCTAATGCATTAGGGTTAAAAGCTTGTGCTTGGGTTCCTAAACTCGAGGACATTGTCAGATGTTTTGGGCTGGTCGTGGATGAAAACTTCTCCACTTTGATACTGCACACTGAGTTTCACGAAGAGCTGAAAGCAATTAAGGAGTATGTTGGCTCTCTAGCCTCAGAAGCCCCACTCTGTAGTTCTGTAGCAACTTCCATCAGCAGATTAAGGAGTGAAGCTAAAGGTGAGCAGAGCTAGGTTCTCTTGTAATGACCTTTTTTTTGCATTTGAGTTAAGGTGTTGATAGTTGAGCTAAAACTAGAGAACCGAGAGTTTTCTATATTGTGGGCTCATCATGTTCTCCCCTGTGACTCCAACTAGTCCAATTTTGAGTTTAAGTTTCGTCCAGGTGACCAGGTCCAATCAATAAGCGGTTCCTTTATTTGATCTGGGTAGTCTATACTATAGTTCTTTCAGATGAAGAGTCGATATTCAATGATGAATTAGAGTAGGGGAGCACCAAAACTCAGTTTAAATTGGCATTGGATTGATATTTGGATAAAATTAGATTGAAGTAAATGTAATTCGCATTAAGTTTGATATTATAAATCCTGTTAGAACGACGGAAAAGTGGACCTCATCAAAATTGGATTGCGCAAATTGCACGTTTGATTAAACTTCGAACCTATTTTGCCTCAATTTCCTATGACGTTCTATGCTGATTCGTTTCGGTTCTTGATCGTCATTTTCCCTCTGTTTCTTATGACGTTCTATGCTGATTCGTTTCGGTTCTTATCCTCAATTTCCTCTAAGCGGTTCATACTCTGAACAATCAACACAGAACATGCTTCCGCTCATTTTATTGGCAAGGCAATTGGCTACGTAGTCAAGAAACGGGTTGGCTACTTCTCATACATCAGTCTGCTACATACAATGGTTTAAAACAGAGCGGGAGACAATAATGGAAGGGTTCGCTCAAGTAGACGGAGGAATTTCCCATTGCTTCGGCACAGGACCGATATCGTATATGATCTCGCGGTGGCAAGACCAAACCAGTTTAATGGCTTCTGGAGTTCCAATTCCTGCACCTCTCGGGTCCCCAGCCGGTCCAAACCTGCCATTTTCATCACATACCATGCCGTCACATTACAGCGGAAATTTCGCACGACAATGCTGAACTGAAAAACAAGGTCTTACCAGTGGTTCTGGGGAGCTCCTGTTGTTCTTGCCCGCAACCCAGCATAAGTAGTGCCATTAACAGACTGACCAATAACTTCCTGCAGAATCCAACTCGGTTTTAGAACTCGAATAATCAAGAGCGAGTAAAGACAATAAAGTAGTCTTCTTGCCTGCAGAAACAGGGGATCGTTTGAAACTACAGCAGCTGTCAAATGTGCATGCATCCTCTCCAAAGCCTCCAAAACCATGGAGAGTCGACTTTTCTTGTACTCCGTCACCACCTAGATAGATGCCATAAGTCAAGCCGATCATTAGAATTGTTCATCTCTCCAAATAATCTGGAATCACACTAGATCATAAACGTAAGGAAATAACAGTAGCTTTCACTTTTTTTGTTGTTCCTTTTTACCTGGAATGGTCCAAATATTTCTTTGGTCACAAGTTCATAGTTGCCGTGTTTCAGAATTTCATCCAGAGGGACATACACGGCTGTTGGTTTTACGGCACCATAGATGGATGGAATGGAATGATTCTCCAGTGGCTTCCCACCAAAGAGCAGCTTTGCCCCGGGTATCTTAAGCAGTTTGTTCACATGATCCAGCATTGCCTCGGTAGTAACCTGCAACAACACAAGACAATCAATTTGACTTATCTCGGGAGCTGCCTTAACAAAGAGACCCAAAGAAAAAACTAGAACACCAATGAGCAGATGTTTGTGCTTACAGTCAGAACAGGGCCAACTGTTAAATCTTCCAATTTTCTCCGTCCTGCAAGCTCCTTCAATTTTGAAAGAAGTGCTGTAGCAGCCCAGTTCTGCAACATTAATCAATAGATTTGGAGAGAGAAAGAAACCAAACATGTAAACAAGGTGGTGGTGGATTTCGACCGTTCCAGGTAGAACAAGGGAAGAGGGGGAGCAAACCTCGTGCATGAATAGAATGGATTGGGCAGAGCACTTCTGACCACTACATGCGTAGGCATCTTGGTCACAGACCCAAGCAACATAGTCAGCCTACAACAAATTGAAAGTGTAGAGTAAATAACTTAAAGAGCTATATGATGCATAAAACGGGCGACTAAGTATTGGACATAAAACATTTCTTTCTTGGAAATACTACCTCACCAACATCAGGTCCCAAAATTTTCCAATCAAATCCAGCATCTTCCAACTTGACACGACCGTTTAAGTCAACAGCTAACTTCTCTGCAATTCTCGAGCTACCAGTAAACAGTGTCATCCGTGGATTTGCCTACCAAAGATGACAAAGGGCATAATACCATTTCCAATCAAACACAAGATTATACAAAAGTTTGATTTCGACAGCAGAATTGTTTTGATAAGAGATAACAAAAAGTAAATGTTATGTAGGGATAAATTTCCAAGCAGTAGATATGGAAAGTAATCTCCCAAACCCAGGGGAAGAGCATAGAGACACCAAGAAGGACAGGGTTGACAGACATTCAATTCCTGCAAAACTAACCTCCATTAGTATCTTGTTCATAGTCTTCCCATCCGAATTAACAAAATCAACATCTTCCTCAGGCAACCCACAATAGTGAAGTAGTCTCATCATTTGTTCCATAATAATGGATACCTAGCAATAACAGGTCATATCAGCCACGATTATAACCCTATAAGGGCAGGTAAAGAAAGGGTAAAATTAACAGGTAGGAGTAGGACGTTGAGGCAAAAGCCCCCATGCCAGCAGACCTAGAAGACTATATGCCAGCTTGCTCCTATATATGTTCATTGTGCATCTTCAGCACCATAAGCAAGCTGTGAATAGCAGATTTCTGCCTTCTCTCTGTTGTATTCAGTATATGCCAACTTGCTTGTATAGCTAAGACAACATAAGCCAGGAATGCACTTTCAACAAATAATTTGCAATAAACTTACTGATTTAATGTCAAGAAATAAAATAACAACGAAAAACTTACTTTGCTATCAACCTTAAGCAGGGGTTTGTTGCCCATATATAGTGCACCCATCAACTGAAGAACCGGAATCTCAAGTGGGAAATTAAAAGGAGTAATAATGGCAACCTGCATAAACATACAAATAAGGAAGGCTTGTGAACAATGATCCAAATTCTCTAAGCAAACAAGTAGCATGCACCAACCGACTTAGGCTATCAACTACATATACTCTTAAAGCTTCAGACGAATCAAAGGGTTCAAGCACTTGGCAAACGAGCATAGAACAATCTGTGCAGGTAGATTTTCTCCCCATATACTCCCCACACTAGCAGTATACATAAGGTTTTGCACAGCTCCAATTCAACATCGAAACAAAAACATAGAACCTAGGTTGTCCACATAGTAGTACTGTCTTGCTGCAGATTGTCTTTATTTGAGATGTGCACTCTCATTGATAATTTATATAGGTAATATTTCCTGAAAATAGAAAGTGATATATGGGGTACTTACTGGGCCATAAGGCCATCGGAAGCCAGTACTTAGCTGTCCAAGATGATTTCCAGGCACCCCAAACGACCTTGCCAAGAATCGAACCTAGCAAATTCACAAGGTTGAAAGGGTCAAAATAAAAAAAAAGAGACAAGAAGTTAAATGTGCACCGATAACTAGTAAAACCACAGGAACACATAAATTTCCGAGCTTGCAAAAGCCACATTGCTATATAGAAATATATCATGCAGGAGATTGATCAAAGAGATAAGTTTTTATTGAAGCACTAGCTAGGGCAGTCATATATTCGGTTTAACAGTTCCATACATCCAGTGTTACATTTCATCCTATTCATATAATTAAATAAGTTTGCTAATCTAAAATGATGAAATTGGAAAATTCTCAAGTATAGTGGTGGTGGTCAACCTGATCACCGGAGAAATTCTCAAGAAACTTTTGTGTGACTTGAACTTCACCAAGCGCTTGCTGATAACTTTTCGGGGAAACTCTTTGTATTAACCTTGCGAAGAAATCAGAAACCTGAAAATCATAGGGGATTAAAACCATTCAAGTTTCTTGTGGTAGTCACAAGAATCATATATGAAGTTCAACTTAGACCTGATAAACGTGAGAGAATGATATCCCAAGTCCCAAAGAATATGTTTACCTTTGGTAATGAAAGCATGTGCCCCGCCTTCGAGGATATGTTCCCATAAAGAAGATACCTGCCCAAACCAGCAAAGCGAATTAGACATCGTCAAACAAATAACAACTTTAAGGGTAGAAACTCAAACCTCTCAGGCAACTTAAATGGATTGTGCAGCCCATGTTTAGGACAATTGGACAAGCTCTCCACAAATGGCTGCACAGACAATACAACCAACAATCATATGAGATGTACATGTACCGCACCTACTTCAGCAACGTACCAGAAGCTAGCAGGGGAAAAATAATACTGAATTGAGAACATTAATCACCCTCAGGGACTAACCCTGATGCCTTTCTCATCTACTTCAGCAACTCTAATAAATGGTTCCCCGTTTAAAGGATCCACAATTGTGTTCCACCTAGAAGATCCTCCCCATTTCCCCTGCACTGTAGATCAGCGAATGGCAGCCACAAAACACGACTCAGCCATTTTTTTAATCTAGGTAAATCTCGGTAACTTAATCAGCATTTCTACATTGAAATGAAGGAGGGAATCCCAAAACCTACCCAGGTTTTGTACTTCAGCTGGTCTAGCACCCGATAACTCTTCAGCATCTACGGTTGCGAAGGGCAAAGAATGAGCAAACCGCCTGCCACAACGCCAAAGCGATCAAGCAAGACAACCCAACAAAAGATCAATAAACCCAATAACTGCACTATACTTCCACCAAAAGGAAGACAAACCCAGGTGACCAAATGATTCGCAAAAAATCGATACTAGAAAAGGGAATATGTTTTCACTGTACCTGGAATGATTGAGCGAACTTAGCCAACCAGAACCTTTCTGTGCGGCGGCTGTATCTCTCAGCAGCCTGGCGGCAACAGCAGACCTGTACATGATCTCGGATTGGCGAGTGAAAGGAACTATGGCTTTCGTAACTTTGAGAGAGCCGAAGCTTTCGTAAATAAGAAGAGTGTATAATTAATATAATTAAAATCAATAATATTCCAATAATTCATTTATAATAAATAAATAACCGACTAATACAATTGGTGTTTGCATAAACAATTATGACCGATTTTCATATTCTCAAAGCAATGCAAAATACATTGGTTGTCTATACTTTTAAGTAAGCCTCTTTTTATGTATCTAATTAAATAATCATTAGCAAACTGATCATCAATTAGACTTCGAAACTTGATATTAGTATAGTGCAAGTTAAAAATGTTATTTCTACACTTATAGTTGCAACGGGTAGAATCAAACTAGTTTTTTTTATGGAAGAATCAAACTAGTTTCAGAAGCAAATAAACTAACGAATATGACTTACGTACTTTTGTCTCCATCATTATTCAAGATAATTCATCAATTACTTTCAATTAGTGAAATCTTATAACATCATGATAATAGCCAACAAGCTATTGTTGAATAATTATTATGAATGGAACAAATAAATTAATTGTTTTTTTATCAATTATGGGTTTGCTTTGAACAAATTGAAATTGGTCCGTAAATAGATCACGCTATGGTGGCTGTCTCCCAGCAAAAAAACCAAAACTAGTCGGTTATCTCAGGTCCCAATATATATTTGCCGCTTTCTGTCAATCGTTGATGGGCTGAATGGTAGTCTTGTCACACATCAGTGGACTGATAGAGTGTTCTTGTTACTAACAAAAAGAGTAAAAGACAAACAAACAAGAGGATTTGCATTTTATTTTTAAATTTCTATGAGCTTTTATACAGCCGTTGGTCCGATGAGTTTTTGGGTTGATAATTTTATTCATATTTTTAAAGGATTATATGCATAATATTCTCTTCTATTTTACATTTTTTTTTCAAATATGTCCCTTTACTTTAAATTACATTAATTCAACTTTATTATTGTTAAACATTGTTCAAATCTACCCCCATGTTATCAGTCAATATAATATATTGGAAATGAGAGACTAAAAGACAAATCTGCTCCCCTTAGTTCCGTTTCATCGTCCCCAACTTCCCCCTCATTTACCATCTCCGATTACCCCCAAAAGGAGCAAGCTCGACATCAATCCCCCCTACCCTACATTTCCCCCAATCCCTCCAGCAATTTTGTTTTTTCTCGGCGGTTGATTGATGCGGAGACCTCCAACTCCTCCGCATCTTGACCGCTCTCGGGACCCCAGCCCCTTCCTCTGTGTACCTCTGATGCGGCATAGCCACGCCGATGTCGATCCTTTGAGCCTCTCTCTATCTTTCTGATTTGCGACCATTCCCTAATTCGGGGCCTCCCCTGCACCCGAACCTGTTATTCGACCTCTTATCGTAAGACTACACACCTTGGTAAATAATCGACCCCTCCTTCTGTGTCTTTTGTCAATTCACAAAGCCTAATTCCTCAATCATATTGTCTTAGGGATTGGGGTTGCTGGAAGGTCTACTGTTGAGAAGATGGACTTCGAGATCAACGATGACGGTGAGGTGGTGGCGTCAGCACGAGAAACACAGGGGCGGGGAAAATGGGATCGACGAAGGGGGAGGTATGTGTTGAAGAAGTCGTTCGATTTGATGGCGATCGGCATTGGATCAGTGGATGGGAGCGCTTTTTTGGCGATGAAAGAGGGGATAAACTTGTCTTTTAGTCTCTCATATCCATGACATTTTACTAACCAATTTCGGGTGGACCGGATTTGAAGATTCTAAGACCAACATACTAACGGAGGGGGAGGTTTGAGCAAAGTTTAATAGTATGGGGTAGATTTGATGTAATTTAGAGTAGAGAGGCATATTTGAGAAAAATGTAAAGTAGAGGGACATATTTTACATATAACCCATTTTTAAATGATTTGAAAATTATAAATAGGGTTAATAGCCTTTTGTACCCTTTTACTAAGGCACATTATCCATCCACAAGTCGATCCAATTATAAATAGGGTTAATAGCATTTTGTACCCCTTTATTATGGTAAATTAACAAACGTACCCATCTACTCAATTTTTGCACCAGTTTATCCTTCCATCTAATTTTTGGTTAAGTGACCGTTGAATGAGCTGGAAAATGACTCATTTGCCCCTTATTTACTCCTAATTTCAGTTTTAATTATTTTAATTATGTTACGATACGAGCCATTCGTAATAATTTTAGGAATTTCTGGGCTCATCTAGTTTGATTAATTGGTTGGTATTTTGTTAGCATTGTTTATTGTTTAATTGTCTTAGTAGAATTGGGATTGCTTTTTAGTAGTTGTTTAGGAATTAGTTATTGTTTTCTTATCAGAGAAGTAGTCATGTTTTAGGTAAGAAATGATATGTTCTACTTCTATGCCTTTAAATATGTAGTTCGTCTTTCATTTAAGAATATGAGAAGATTGGAACCTAACTCTTGAGTCTTGCTTCGTTCTTCGTTTAAAGTTCTTTTCGTCCTAAAGTATATTTCTTAGCATTCTAACTCTAATTCTCTTTGTCCTGAGTCTATTTTTTTAGTTTACCATTCGATTCTTGTGAGACACCTTGCGTGGGAGATTCTATCTAAAGAATCCAAGTAACAATTTGTATCAGAATCAGGTTTTGCACAACCCGAGAATCTAGATTATCCAATTTCTTGTGCGGAGATGACACCCGACAAGGGAGACATCTAGCCAAGGAGCTCCTGATCACGATAGCCGAGATAGAGGCGTTCTTTCAAAAGCTCTTGTCACTCGCTAGGAACGAACCGCTAGCACAACCAGCTACCTCTGCTGCAACTTCCGTCACGACTATGCTAGCTGCACTTAGTGAGAAGGACGTGACAAGGACCAACGCAGGATCCCTATTACTGGTGTTGCTTTGTGAAAAATCTAGAAGAAAAATAAAAGGGTTGAGGATATTGAGTTCGTGGTATGAAAATGGCTTTATTCATCCAGGCATGATAATAAAAGGGATACACTTGGTAGTTGGTATCATATGTCAGCTTGATAGGAATTCATGGAGTTTACCACAAAGCTTTCTGAACAGTGTACCTCAACGTCGACTGCATGATGGTTTTTTGAATTGGAGATTTCGGAGGAAGAAGAGAAAGCAATGGAGGCTGAAAGTTCTTGACCTGCCGCAAGTCTCAGCCCATCTTCGCCAAGTTGGAAGGGTGATATGGGAGTTATCAATGAATCTAATGACAACGTCGTTAAACCCACCAACAATACTCGCTCACGTTGAGACTTGCGATTATTAGAGTATGCGTAGTACGAGTAGTATTGTATTATGCTACGAGTACTAGTAGTATGTAATTGAGTAGAGTTATATTTCTTATTAGAGTCGTAGAATTTAGGTTATTTCCGTATTAGTGTTAGGGTTATTATAGAAGTCAGTGTCTGTATTCTATATAAACCCTATGTGGCATCAGTAATAAGACACAACAATTTCCACCGTATTCTTATATTTCAACATGATATCAGAGCCTGATTCAAAAACCTAATCGAAAAAAACCCTAAGTTTCCTTCCTATCCCGCCGCCACCAGGAGTCCAGAGTCACCGGGAACATAACTCCAGCCATCCAATCTTTTTGTCTATTTCTCCTTACTCGCCAGTAATATGTTCTCCTCAATCTCGTTATTGCTTTGTTTGTTCCTTGGAGTAGCTTTGTCATTTGTTAGTTTGGTGGTTAACTTCGACGTCATGAATTCTGTCCCGGAATAATTACTCCCCGGTCATCGCTTCGCTTGATCTGCTGTGTTGCATGGTCAGCCATACCGAGACCTGTATCATCATGAAAAAAGCTTCTCGTCAGCTGTCCGTCTCCAACTCACTACTTCTTGGTTCGTATCTGCTATATATAGTCGCTTGTTTTTGGTTCCGAGGCTTTATTGCGGCTTCTATATACTATATAGCCTTTATTCTTGGATCCGTAAAGTTTGGTATACGGCGGTGTGCTTTTGGTTTTTTGGACCAAAGTAAAGGAACCAACTATTAGTTGCTTTGCTTCGCTTGATTAATTTTTTTTTTTAAAGGGAGGCTAGGAAGCCAGAATTACAAAGCCAAAGCAAGGATCAAGGGTAAACGAACCAGGCAACAGACCACCCAGGTTCGAGAGACCCAAATAAAAAACACCAGAAAACTAAGGAAAGGCAGAGACAGAGGTAAAAGCAACGGTAACAGCCACAACCTATCCTGAAATAACCATCCGGGGAAAGCTAACGCCAACCAAATCTTCTAAAAGAACCTTATCTAAACCCGCGGGAGGTTCTACTAGTTCTACTAGTCGAACCATCCAGCTCTGAGTCATCATTCTTCGAATAGCAGCAAGGAGGGTCGAGTGAGGGTGTGCTGGGTCATCCCTGTTGTTTATCAATTGCACCGCTAGCAGTTGCACTCCTTGCAAACTGGGTGAAGTTTATTTGTCACGTGAGTTCAGGTTGCAGTTCGGATTGGAAAGCTTGGGTTGGTGAATATGAAGTAATTTGATTGGTTGGTCATGGTGGAGATTGCAAGGGTTTTCAGCTGGAGTCGTTGAAGTCCGTCTCGGTTTGGTACAACTATAAGTTTCATCCCTGTGGTTGCTGTGTTCTGATTTTGAAGGTGTTGTTTGGAACACCTTGGTTGAAGATATTGTTCGGAACATCTTAATTTGATAAATGTTGTTCGGAGCATTTTTTGTTTCATTTCTGTTTCGATGATGCTATTCGGAGCATCTTGATCGCCATGTTGCTCTTCGGAGCACGTGGTTCTGTTTCTGTTTCGACGATGCTATTTGGTGCATCTTGATCGCCATGATGCTGTTCCGAGCACGTGGTTCAGTTAGTTCGACGGACTAGACGAATTTGGCAAAACCTTTTGTTATCTCCAGCTTATCACCATCGAAGTTTCACGAGGCATTGGACATGGTCTTCATCAACATCGACATATTTGGCGGAGCAGTTTTGTTTTTCACGGTGGAAATTGTTATGTCTTATTAGTTATTACTGATACCACATAGGGTTTATATAGAATACAGAGACTGACTTCTATAATAACCCTAACACTAATACGAAAATAACCTAACTTCTACGACTATAATAAGGAATATAACTCTACCCAATTACATACTAGTACTCGTAGCATAACACAATACTACTCGTACTACACATACTCTAATAGAGATACCCCAGATGATATGGAGATCCCAATCGACGCGACCACCATCGCGTCAGATATTGATCACAACATTGACATGGTGTGCCTAGCTGCACTGCACTCATTATTGGCCAACACAATTGCTACCAGGGAGGTTTTCGAGCTTCAAAGGAAACCCGCAGGAGGTTCGATACCTCAACCTAAATCCAAGCTAAGTAGGTGATAAAGTTCGTGACCCACATACCTTGTCTTCTACGGGACGACTAATGAACTTGGGGAGTGAAAATTGGAGGTGAATGGAACGCTCCCGTTGGGGAATGGAAATTATTGGAACTATTATTTCATGAATTGGAGGTCAAATTTCAAATGTGAGGATTATGTGCATTATTGTTCCATCCATGGGCCACAACTGGGGGATTACAAGCTGGGAAGTAGAGGCAGTGTGGGAGTGATTGGCTCAGCTCCGTTGGAGAAGGAGTTCACTTCCATGGAAGCTGGTAATGACGAAAGAACCAATTGGGTGATCGAACTCAACTGGAAGTATCACAAGCGTAAACAACGTCAACAAGAGGCCATTGTCGTCTACTACAAATCGCGAGGAAACTTCTTCTATATCGATCCCGGTTAAAGCTAGTGTGGTCATCTCACCAACCTTGAGGGCAAGGTTGCGTCGAAGGGGGTAGGATTGTTACGATACGAGCCAATCGTAATAATCTAGGAATTTTTGGGCTCATCTAGTTAATTAATTAGTTGGTATTTTATTAGTATTGCTTAATTGTCTTACTAGGATTGGGATTGCTTTTAGTAGTTGTTTAGCATTTAGTTATTGTTTCTTTATTAGAGAAGTAGTCATGTTTTAGGTATTTGAAAGAATATGTTCTATGCTTATAAATATGTACTTCATCTTTCGCTTAAAAATATGAGAAGATTGGAACCTGGTCACTTCAATTCGTGCAGGTTTTTGTCATAGGTTTGCATGTATCCACAACTACCCCATCCTAGACCAAGTTTAAACTAGAACGGTGTTGTCGTTTAGTGGTAATCAAGGTCGTAATTCTACCCGAGTCCCGGTACCCTAGCCTACTTCCCACCTAGTTGCTAATTTGTTAATCGGTTTTTGAGGTTTTGATTGGAGGATATGAGGAAACTCTAGTATAAGGATTCATCAAAGCTAAAAGCAGGTACTTCGGGGAGTAATCCTCCCTCTAGCTTAGGGTCACTATGCATATATAGATATCTAGGGTCGTCGAATGTGGTGGGTGAGCTCTTTTCCGCAGGCCTTCGTCATTATCCACACGCCTCCGAGTACGCCTCCCCTAAACCCATGTTCCAGTCACATGGATCTAGGCTATCGTATCTGCGGCATTAAGTATATGGCTCATTTCAATGGACACTATCCACCGTCCACACCGAGTTTTTATCCCGGGTTTCACCTAGGAAAGCCACCTATAGCAGGGGTATGGTCGACTCGACCACTATAGGCCCACATTCACACATCTAAGCTAAATTCGCCAGATGGCGCATATCTGTCTAACCCTAGTACTCCGTACCCAGCGCGATAACATAAAGTAGGCTAAGAGGTAAGATTGGGGACAGTTGCCCAAGCGTCATCATTTAGGAAAGAGTGGCATTAAAATAAACTCGGCAAACACATTCATTCATTCAAACCCTAACACATCTATATATTCAAACCCTAAAACTAGGGTTTGGGGTTTAGAACCCCTAGTACCTTAGAGGACTACTCCATAAAGGAGGGAAGAAGATACATGGTAGAAATAGAAGAACACTTGAAGTTGGGGAAGATCCTCCTTCCTTCTAGCTCCTCCTTCTTCTCCTTCTCTACTCCTTCCTTCAGCTTCTCTCTCTTCTCTCTCTAGAACCAGAAAATTTCTCTCAAAATTAGCTATTTGAAAATGGGGAAAGGGAACTTGTATTTATAGGCATTTTGGACTCGGGGAAATTTGTGGCCTTAGGAAAGAAGATCGTTGGTGCAATCTTTGGTCTCTGGACCATGATCTCAATACGCAGTCGTCGAGGTCTGAGAAAAGGGGAAGATCAAGGGCTGACTTCACGGTCACGATCCACGAGTCTCGGCCGTGATCTTTCTCGTGGTCAAGATAAGCGTTGGCCGTGATGCGAGTTGGGAAACTCTTTGTATTTTCAAGGCTCCCCCGTGCGAAGTTCGCGCCCTAAGCCTCCAAGATCGCGGTTGCAATCTTTAGCTTCCGGGTCGCAATCTTAAGCTGGTATTCGCTGCTTGTGATCCTACCCGTGATCTTTGGCTTCTAGGCTACGATCTTTAGCTGCCTGCCCCTTCTCTACACTTGTGACCTTGTTTTGTACCTAATTTGCACTTATCAACTAATACATCCTAAAATCACATCGAAATCAACTAGGAACGCAATAGGGATGTATTTGATGATGTTCAAGCATTTAAGCACATGAAGTGGTACAAAACACACCTAAATATGCAGGATAAATAACACCTCAAACTCCCCCATTAGACGTTTGCTGGTCCCCAAGCAAACCTACTCAAACCTAATGCAATATGATAGACCAAATTGATGAGGTATGCATGCTAGTTCTTCATTGCATAGATGAGAGTATCCGGGGTGAATGAACTCTACTACCTTCCTACCATGCAAGCACAAACTCTCATGTGTGGACCATATCTACTACCTTAGGCTGATCATAAAAAATGTACTCCGGGGGATTTTCAGACAACAACAATTACTAGAACTGTTGAAAGTGCTTTTATTCTTTTCTTTTGATGTATGAGTTGTCATTTTTCAGTCTCCTTTTTCCACATCCATGCACATTGCACCAAACCTTTGCAAAAAAAAAAAAAAAAAATTTATTTGCATAATAGCATCTCTCCCTCATGATCAAGAGCGAATGAATCATAGCCTTTCCCTTTCAAGGTCACATGTGGGGAAGTTGATGGTCAGATTCGTCTTAGCTCGAGCACCACGTCTCAGCTTGCACTCCACATTGGGTTGCCACACATGTCGGGTACAAACGAGAGCTATGAGGCCTCATGAATCGCTAAAAGGAACCTCGGTCCTTATCATACGATACCGTGAGGAGGAGAGGTGTTTGGGGATGGTAAATAGTAAAGGTGGTCGGGATGCGGTAAAGCTATCTGATCCCCAAACACATCCTCAAAGGGCACTCCGAGCCAAGAGAACAATCCTTTGACGGTTGATCTCAAATCTTTTCTCGGTTTCCACTCACATGAGAACCTCTTTTCCTATTTTTAAGCACAAATTGTAAAAGTTGCTAGTTCACACAAAGAAGAGAATCCCGCACACAATGCCTTCCTAAAGTAGCAAATACTATCAACTTGCAAAAGAGGAAGATAGTAGTAGAACCCCTCACATACCAATACTCAAACCATGCAACTATCACCTAAGATGCACCATAAATCAATCGATCTAATCAAGTCAAATCACATTGAGTAGGTAAATGCAAGGACAAGGTGTTTTGGAACCCTCAAATTTGACATTTTTTGGGTGTAGTATTCAAGGTTCCAAAAGCACTAAAATTTCACCATTCATTAGCACAACATAAAAATGATTACTAGCACATACTCCCACAAGCATTTATCAATGTCTTACGTTAAAAAATGAGGAAAAATGCTAGCAATCAACTGTTCAACCAATCATGATAGACATTCAAACAAACACAAACATCCCCCCCCCCCCCCCCCCCCACACACACACTTAAGCGACAGATTGTCCTCAATGTGGGAGTTTCCAAAGGAAAGATCGTGAATGTTACCATAGGTCGGGTTGTGGGTTGGTGAAGGTTCACAAGTGTAGTCTTTGTCTTCCTGGTGGTTTTCACAACGATAAAACACATAAGATAGAGAGGAAGACGAATAGGAGTTATAGGTACGATACATAAGTATATAATATAGGTACTACTACTATGATTACTAGCGTAATTAAAGTACAAAAATTAGAAAGAAATTGAAGTGATAATTAAACATTGTTTTAATTGAAATAAAAAAAATAAAAGAAAAAGAAAAGATAGAATGTAGACCCTGGATGCCTAGAACTCATTCCTCCTCGGATGATCCTTCTTCATCATCGTGTAGAGGTGATGGAGAGCTAAAGCGGTTGAATGTGGCCGGTAAATCGTCGATCGAAATGTTCATCTTATCCATGATCGTGTGGATGCACGCCATGATGTGGAGTTGCGCCTCCTTCTCCCTCCGTTGGTTTTGAAGGATGGTCGCTATCTTCGCCTCAATCCTATAATCTCATGCATTGTTGCTCGGTGGGTGAATCGGTTGAAAGAGTGGGAATATGTGCATCTCCTCCTTCATGCACACTCTCTTCTTGATCTTCCTCGGTTGCCAAAACTCTTTGGTCCTTTGCCATTCTAACTTCTGGAAGACGGAAAATTGTCCCTTCCATCTCCAAAGTATTGGTGGTTGGAAATGGGAATCCTTGAACCCCCCAAATGCCATCATTGCTCATATGTAGCACCTTAAGTGTTGACTTCAAAACCTCGAAGGACATAGGAATGGTCCTACTATCCATTCGAAATTGAACGGGTCCAAACTCTATGTGGTTGGCGACTTTCTTCGAACACTTGGGGTATTTTTCCAGAAATAGCACTGTTTAATTTTTTTTTCAAAAATAGCACCCAAATCCGAAAAATAGCACCCTTTCCCAAAAACTGCTACCCGTACCAGCGGTTTAGGCGAAAACCGCCACCTGGGGCGCATTTTTCGATGAAAACTCGCACTGGTAGGGGGCGGTTTTGCAAACCGCACCCCCACCATGCGGTCTGTTTTTTTTTTTTTGAAAAATCCTAACCTAGGTGGAAACTTCAAACAAACGTATCTTTCTGTTCGGGTATCCGATCGTCGCGATTTTTTTTATTCCGCATAACTTTTCAAGATCTTGCAAGCGAAAGACAGTTGAAGGTGGTTTGGTCCCGCCTTCGTCCCGAAAAAATGTCGTTTGCTACCCCAAACGAGCTTTTTTCCGATTTCGTCAAACTTTGGACAACCGTAACTTTGTGCTCCAAAATCCAAACGACATGAATTTTTTTTTTATTTCGCATAAATTTTTAAGGAATACAACTTTTATCATAGACATCATTTCAAAATATACGTGGATTGATGAAAAGGAAAGGTAAGCTATTCCCAAAATCCTGTATATCCAAAAATAATTCCTGTTTTGAAAATTCATTCCTAGTAAAAATTGTAGCCCTTAAAAAGTTATGCGAAATGAAAAATAATTCATGAAATTCGAATTTTGGAGCTCAATAACTTTAAACAACCATAACTTTGTGCTCCAAAATCCGAACGTACATTTCGAAAATATTGCGCCCGCTTTTTGAATATATACATGATTTTGGGAATAGCTTACCTTCCCTTTTCAACAATCCACGTACATTTCGAAACTATTTCTATGATAAAAGTTGTATTCCTTAAAAATTTATGCGAAAAAAAGTTCATGTCGTTTGGATTTTGGAGCACAAAGTTATGGTTGTCCAAAGTTTGACGAAATCGGAAAAAAGCTCGTTCGGGGTAGCAAACGACATTTTTTTAGACGAAGGCGAGACCAAACCACCTTTGGCAGTCTTCGGCTTGCTAGATCTCAAAAGGTTATGCGGAATAAAAAAAATCGCGACGATCGGATACCCGAACAGAAAGATACGTTCGTTTGAAGTTTCTACCTAGGTTAGGATTTAAAAAAAAACAGACTGCATGGTGGGGGTGCGGTCTGCAACCAAACCGCATGGTGGGGGTGCGGTTTGCAAAACCGCCCCCTACCAGTTCGGTTTTCATCGAAAAACGCGACCTATGGTGGCGGTTTTTGGGAAAAGGTTCCAATTTTTGGAATTTTTCGGAGTTGGGTGCTATTTTTGGAAAAAAAAAATTAAACTGTGTTATTTCTGGAAAAATCCCAACACTTGGTGGGTGGTTTTTGAAAGTGTCATAAATGCATGAGAACAACACACCAAGGTTTCTAAAGTAACATAGATAGTTCATTAAAGAGAAGAAGAGCACTTGCATGCCAAAAAGATGTCATCCAAGGTATAACATTGACATTAATGGTTCCAAACATTCAACACATGTTAGGTAAGATAAGGCATTAAAAACACAACAAACATGAGAAAATGTACCTTATCTTTCTAGGAGACATGATGGAAATGCAAAAGCAATTAAAAATCCTTCTCAAAAGATGCTAAGAAAGGGGATTAAAGAAGGTAGGTTGAAAGAGTAAAGAGTGGTGCAGAGTAATGGCATGAAGATCGAGAAAAGTTTGACAGAATGAACACACTTAGATCTAGAGGGCTACCATTCCTTAAATAGGGACGAGCAAGATTATGGGCTAGGGCACCCAAGATCGGACCACGATCTTTAGCCTCAAGGCCGCAATTTTTGCCCTGTTAAGGACAAATCATTTTCTGCACTTCCTCAATTCATATTTTTCATCCAAACATTTAAGCAAACATCCAAAAGTCAGGCCTAAGTCGTATCAATCATTTTCCATGCATTTCTAAGGTGCTAACTAAACTATTATTCAAACAAAAGGTAAAAGGGAACGATACGCAAACCGAAACGTTGGGTTGCCTCCCAACAAGTACGTCTTTAAAAGTCTCTCCGGACTTGACTTCATAAGCTCAAATGGAGAGATCTCCATTATTCACCGATGACCCTTCATAGAATTCATACTTGTGGTGAAGTCCAAGGTGAAGACTATGGAGTCTCTCAGAAGCCGCATCCGGTGCTTGAAATAGAAATGATACATTTGAGAATTAAATTGCAAGTTGGTGAGGGTTAAGCTCCTTAGTAGTGATGTCATTATCCGTGAATGGCTTGTAGCATTCCAAGAACTGTTCATTTTCAAGAATAGGAGCTAAGTCACCCTTGACAAATCGGCTTCCCTTCTTTGGATGTCTCTCTTCAAAGATGAACCGTTGGAGCTTTCTTCCATGACCATCGGAAAAATGAGAAACCTTGAAAAACTCTTGGGTTTCCCTTTAACAAGAAAACTTTCCCTTGCCCGGTTTCTTCATAGCGTTGCAAGAATCACTCACTCCTTCAACTTGATTGTCGTGGGGATGAACATGGGAGACCATATTGAACCACTCTATCTCGGGGCTTGAAGGTGGTGTGGTAGGCGGTGTAACCGACTCACAATCCATCTTGATATCGTCCCATTTATAATACTTGTGAACATTCAGGATTGGAGTCATCTTGTAGCTTATTTCCTCCGCACCAAACCTTAAGGTGATCTTTCTTCCACTTACATCAATGATAGTCCATGTCGTGGCTAAGAATGTGATATGATTCAATTGGGTTGATCTACAAGCCAAGGCTGCTTAATCAAGAAGCCATGATATTCACTAACAAAACCTTTGAATTTTGGCTTTCTTTTTACGGTTTTAGGTAACCCACTTGGCAAGCTTGTTCGTCACACATGGATCAATGGAAATTGGGTTTCAGGGGCTTGTTTGAACGATGGAATGCCCCTCTACAAGTTCATAAGCATGGATGCTAAAGATAAAGCCAGGAGGATCGTGTTTGGAGCCTCTCAAAACAACTTAGCTAAGTGTTGGAACGTGATCGGGAAGGCAACTTGGAGGCCCCATTCGAGGAAGAGCATTGAGAGTCGAGTGCCAGAAGTCATACCACATGAAAGTAGGTTTCTTTTACTTTATCGACAAGGCATTGGGTGAACAAAGTGATCCTTGGAAGAGCTCGAACGAGAAGGTCAAAGTTCCTCATCGAAGCTGATTTTCTGCCTGGAAGAACAAGTAATCCGAATCCTAGTCGGATTAGGATTCGTGCCCTGTTTTGATTCAATTTCCTTTTCGAGTTAGATTTGTTTTCCTTTTCGAGTTGGATCTTGATTAGGACATTCTTTACTTGGTTTGTAAGTTAGATAGCCTATTTAAAACCCAAGATTGCGATGTAATGGTTAGTTTTTAATGTTCAATTGAATAAACTGAGAGTTTATCTCCATAGCTTCTTGCTCGTGGAATCTGGAGATTGTTGACAACTTGATATTTGCACATGTATTTGTCCACCATTCTTATACTGTTTGAGCCTCGTCTCTCGTGTTTTAGGCCGATTTCACACTAGGTTGTTCATGTTTGTGATATTTCGTGTTCTATTACGTGAATGAAGGATTGGGCACGAGTTCAGTGTCGATTGGACGAAGTTGAGATGTTTGACGAAAAGCTGAGAATTTTAAGCGGCCAGCCCATGATTTCATGCAGTCGTGCATCATGGGCGTGCACGGGCAAGGGCCGATTCTACGCGGCCGTGTATATGATTTTTACACGGCCAGTGCTGTATTGGCTGTGCAACGACACACTTTGGCCGTACGGGATGTCCAGGGGGTCTAAATGGGCAAGGCTTAATTCTACACGGTCGTGTGATGGCCGTGTGACTTCCTTCAACTAACCAAGTGCAACACTGCGTTTTGGGAGTTACACGGGCAGGCTGGATTCTACACGGCCGTGTGGTCCGTGAATTTCTGGGTTTTAACCCAAATTCGGGTCTTTGAAGGGGGCATCAAATTTTCTGAGGAAAAACAAAGTCCTAGAGAGGGAAAGTGCGAAGAACAAACCCTAGTATCAATTCTAGAGCTGGGTTTTATCAATGAAGCTTGAATTTCGTCCTTGGAGTGAAGATTATCATCCCGGAGCTTATCGTACACATCATTATGGGTATGATTCCTCTGATTGTTGTTTTCTACTCTTTCTCTATGGAGTAGAACTTTCTCTCACTTGGGTATGAAGAACCCTAGTTCCCTGTATTAGGGATCATGATTGTAATGACTTTTGGGATGATATACTGTTTGATTATAATCAATTGAAGTGTGTTTATTGAGTCAATTGAATCCTGATCTACTTCTTTTGATTTCTGTTGCAACCTGAGATAGATAGAATCTGATTAGGTTGTTAGAGCTTGTTTAATCGATAGGAGTGAAGTGATTGTACGAGAGTCAATCAATTCACTGCTTTATATTGGAATATGTTTCCAGTAATGGAGTTTTGTGTTAATTGCCTTAGAAGTTTATATTCCGGTGAAGACTAGTCGTCTGCCGGTTAGTCTGTCTAAGAGGGCTTGATCAGCTTATGAGATTCCAAGCTACTGTCGGATCTTCCGCAGTTTAATCAATAGAAAATCAACCAAAGGAAATTACAACTTGGACCTAACTAAGGAGCTTGGGGGACTCAATCCTGAGTGACTCTTCCCTTGCTTAAGAACTTCGAACAACTTCCTGCTTTCTTTTTGTTTACTTTGAATTCACCTTCAAAAACTTAGTCTCTCTAGAAAATAGAAGTTCATGGAGTAGGTAGTAGATCTGGACCCCGGTTGATAATTGAACTTACCACTACATTTCCATTTTGCGATTACACTTGGTCGCGGTTTGGTGTTGTGTCATAGCGTGTCAAGTTTTTGGCGCCGTTGCCGGGGACATTCTAGGTTATTGTAGAAATGTGAAAGTCTGTTACTTTAGCATTTTCTTTACTGCATTCTCTCTCTTCCACCTGTGTGCCTTCACAGTTTGGGTTTGCCGTCTGTGTGCAGGTAGTGCATGACCCGTAGCCAGTCGGGAAATCTACTACCGTTGGACCAAGAGCTTGAACGAACCTGTCGCAACTTCAAGAGAGCTTTGAAAGAACTACTGGTTGCGGAGGAGGCTCTAGCACAGCTAAACATCAACTAGGAGGAAGAAATGGGTGAGCCTAATGATTGCGGGGAGCTTGTCCCCGATGAGCATACCATGGGATACTACTGGACCTCCAGGGTAGCAGACATGAGGTCCCCCATCCAACACCCTCAAGTTAAGGCCAACAACTTTGAGGTGAACACCTCAGTTATCACCATGCTGAAAGGTACGGTGGTATTCCGTGGGAAGGCAGGAGAGTGCGCGCTTTCGCACCTATGGCAATTCCATGAGCCGATCGATGGAATCAGGATTAATGGGGTCCCTACGGATGCCATCCAGCTGAGGTACTTCCCAGCCACTCTAGAGGGACAGGCAAAGGAGTGGCTGGACACCCGACCTCCAGGATTGATCACTACATTCGCCAGCCTGGCCGACAAGTTCCTCACCTGTTATCATCCTACATCTAAGACAACAGACCTGTAGAAGGAGATCACTCATTTTGCACATGAAGAAGATGAGACCATCCGGGACACGTGGGAAAGATACACCAGTCTTTTTCTGAAGTGTCCCAATCATTTCAACGACGCCTTTAAGGTGGGCACCTTCTACCGGAGTCTCTCCCCTGAGATAAGCAGCTGATTGACTCGGTATGTGGCGGGAACATGCTGGAAAGGACGCCACCGCAGTTAAATCAGCTCTTTGAGGAGATGGTAGAGAAGGGATATGATTGGGGGACAGGCTGGGGTGTGCATGTTGTGGACACCCAGTCATCTGAGTTGGTGCAGGTTGTCTCAAAGCTGGTTTCAGCTATGGATCGTAGTGGGTTGACCGGGACAGGACAGCAGCAGGCAATGCAGTGCCAGCGGTGTGAGAGCACAAATCACAGGGTGGAGGACTGCCAAGCCATGCGTGAGTTTAGCACACCGCAGGAGCAGCTGAATTTCATTAATAATGCTTTGCGCAACGAACCCTACAGTAGTACATACAACGAGGGGTGGCGTCAGCATCTAAATTTCTCCCGGAATGGCAACAACAATCCCAAGCCACCGGGATTCCAGGCGCCTGCAGCTGGTTTTCAAGTACACGGTTGGTGCGTTCATTCTTACTATAGCGAGGAACACTCTTAGGATGACCAGAATATAAAAGTTAACCTAATGAAAACAACTTTTTTCCCCAGTTGCTTGCTGATCTTTATATGGTTGTTGCTACTTATTTTTTTGCTATCCATCAAGGAAATTTCAGTTGTTTGTTGGCCTTTAAATGACTCGAGAGGAAAAAATGATAAATTAGGTATAATAGCTAATCGGGAATGAAAAATAAAAACGTATTTAAATGAGATTGGTTGACCTTTCAAATATTTTATGTATGATTTATAAGTTGTATATTGACATATTCAATTTATTATAACAGAGCTATGTACAAATGATAATGGTGCATATGATCCACCCAATCCATAACTAATTTGTATTTTTTTTTTCCAATCAGGGGTAGGGAGAGTGTATAGCAGGTGGCTCCTAAGGACAAAAATGAGTATATTAGTATAATAGTATGTTTTTTTTACAATAGTATATTAGTGTAATAGTAAATTGAGAATGAAATTTAGAGCAATTTTGATTGAGAATGGTTGACCAAGAGACCATGTGTTCGAATTTTGACGGCCCCATTTGTTAAGTATATGATATTCGTATTTGCAAAAATTTTAAACACGTATATGTTGGTTTTCGTTAGCGAAAAAATGTTAGTGAATACTAAATAGTATAAGATCTATTATTAAATCTTTCACAAAAACTCGAGTCCTTAATATTAAATAATGCTGACAAAAAACAACATTTAAAAGCAAATTTCTAACAATATCATGAATATTTGTTTAAAACATATTATCTTGTATTCTTGTTTGCTGGGTCGACCCGGCCTCCCCGTGACCCAACGTTACAAACCCTGTAAAAATTGACTCGTTTGTTGTCAGTTCGAGACTGCGAGTCAGACTTGGTATCGTCTTCGTTCCTCTCCGTTGAAGCAAAGGAGGACCATCGTTCCGTCATCCTACTTGGGCTCCTCCCCGTCGGAACTTTCCCACAGCTTCCTTCGATCCCCTGCCGAAATTTACCTCCCAAGTGGTTTCAATGGCGTAATTTGATGATGGCCTCAACCCTAACTCTCCGTCCGTCCACAATTCTGTCCTCCTCTGTCGTAACGTTTCTCGACGACAGGCTGAACGACCTGCAATATCTCGAGCAGGCACCTACTAGTGTCTCGGAGCTACAATCCCAATGTCTCAATTTAGATAATTCTCCAGTCGGGCTAAATTCCAGCCTCGAATCGAGTCTTCTCGGTTACGCCTCCTTCTCCGATCGGGTTCACGTCCTGATCACTGATACCGCTGCCGAGCTCACCGCTCTCGATTCGTCGACGGCCGTTTCTTTTGTAGGTGGACGAGCGAAAGAGAAGGCATTGGCAGAGGAGCTTCCGGCGCTGGCAAAGGAGGTTGCCAGAGTGAAGATAGTTCGAGATTATGCTGGTGAGTTGCCAAAATCTTGTTTGCTTCTATTATTTGGGAATGTTAAATTTACCAATTGTTGGAACTTCACCTATTCTATTGTTCCGAATTGGTAGCGATTAGTGTTTTAGAGATGGTGAGCGCCTATGATGATCTATTGTCTCATTCTATGCTTAGCTCCTTCACCAATGTTTAGAGGGCGCCAAATATTCAATCAGCTTCTTTTAAGGCCCAAATGTGTTCCTGGATGAATAGCTTGCTTGGAACCAATTTTTCGAAAGTATATCTCGATTGGAGTACTTTGTTTACTTTCTCAGTTAAGGGGTTTCTGTGGGTTCGCTTTCTTTGTAATGTACTAATACCAGACATCAGAATGCATGATGAGGTTAACTCATCTGATACCAATGTTTGGCATTCGAGTTTAAGAATAATATAGGACTCGGGCAGTTATGTATTCTTTGTGCGTAAAGCTCATGGTCATGCTACTATTTGTTAATTGATTTAAATTTAATTTCTTGCCCCAGGAAAATACATTAGTTCTTGAATTAGGCGTCGTGTGGATACATCACCCGTGGGTTATGTTCTTCATGGCACCTACTTAGTTGTTCATTTAGGCTGAAAACATGGTAAAGATAACTACCTATACCAATAAAGTGGCATGCATCAGCTGTTCTGTTTTGACAGCTGATGTTGATGCAGCTCCCATCTGCCGTTTAATTTCCAAGTTCTTACTTTAGGATTTGATTTGTGTTCACACTTAGCAGTACCTTTTCGACATTGGCCAAGGTTTTGAAACAGAGAGGGTGTGGTGCTTCTGCTTGTATAATTGTTCATTCATGCGGTTTATTTGGAAAAGTGCTTACTTAAAGCTGGGCATGATGTAAACTATATCAATATTATATCAGCATGTAGCACAGAGGCTCATGATTGAGAGCCTGGTCATCATTTTTGAATTTCAGTTCACATTGTATGCTCTACCTGCTTTCTAGATTGTCTCAGTGCTTAATCTCCATTGGGTTTAAGCTCTCTTTTTGAACTTTCAAATGAAAAGGCAATATATTTCTAGTTTTCCGACCTGTCTCTTGTATTTCCTCATGGCATCGAGATCATCCAAATTAGTGGGGACAATTGTACTTCTTGTTGAGATATATGTGCAATATACACACAGATACATACTATCTTCATATCTGTATATTTATGCGTTAGTTTTCGTCTTCTGGCTTTTCATTCTTGAATTATTTTTGTAATTTCCCTCAGCCCTTGTTGGACTTTTCAGAAACTGCATTGAAGCTTGTCAGTTTGGTGGGGGATATTGAAGATGCTGTAGCTTTTGTAATGAACAGAAAACTGCATAACCCGTCTGGCTCCAGAAAGTTCAGAGGTGAGAAGACTTTATTTTCTAGGAGCATATTTTATCAAAGAACATCTTTTAGGTGCATGGTTTATCTTAATTTTATCCTTTTTCTAGGATATGTGTTTTCATGCTATTGAAGCACTTGAGAAAACTGAAATGTATTGACTTCTATTACAAAGAAACAGTCTCAATGGACCCAACTTGTATCAGTAGTTGTTGAAAGAGTAGATCGAGCACTAGCCACATTGAGACCTCAGCAAATTGCTGATCACCGAATCCTCCTTACGTCCCTTGGGTGGCCACCCCCACTTAGTTCCTTGAACTCGCCGATTCGTGATACTAGGGAACTATCTGAAGTCTCTAATCCTCTATTTACAATGCAAGGTGACCTCAAGCATAAATATTGTGAAACCTTCCGTGCGTTGTGCCGCTTGCAAGAGTTGCCGATGCGGAGAAAGGCCCGGCAGCTTGAGGGTTACAACAGGGAAGTTGCTTTACACCAGCCAATTTGGGCAATTGAAGAACTCGTGAACCCCATATCAGTTGCATGGCAACAACATTTCTCAAAATGGGGGATAAGCCAGAGTTCATTTTTTGCTCTCGTCTACAAGAGTACCAGGGACTATGTTGACACTATGGATGAATTGCTACAACCTTGTTGATAAAGCTAGGCTAGTGGGATATAGTTGTAGAGAAGAATGGATTTCGGCTATGGTAACTTCTTTGTCTACGTACTTGGCAAAAGAGGTCTTTTCTGTGTATATTGGGCAAATGGAAGAAGAGCACGTTAGTGGTGTTCAGTCTCAGGCTAGAATATCATTCATGGCTGCATCTGGTCGAACTGATGATTTCTTTTGATCAAGGGGTTCTCTCTCTGGCAATACATTCTGGTGTACTGATTTCCATTCAGGAAGACAGGAACCTCCAGAAATTGTCATCTCTATCTGTTTTCTGTGATCGGCCGGATTGGCTTGATTTTTGGGCAGAAATAGAACTCAGTGACACACTTGAGAAGTTAAAAGCTGAAGCAGATGATGAGCGGAAATGGAAAGCGAAAGTTCAAGCGGTAGCTCTTATATCTGGTCCTGATAATTACAAGTCGCCTATAGTTTCTAGTCGCTTCCTTCATCACCTGTCTTTAGTGATTGATCGATGCCGATTGCTGCCTACCACATCTTTGAGGTGCAGGTTTGCTCGATTAGTTGGTGCACCTATAATACACAGATTTTTGGAGAGCATGCTACATTGGTGTCAAGAAGCTGAAGGATTGACTGCATTAACTGATGACGAGGGATTGATTAAGGTTGCCAACTTGGTTAATGCTGCTCACTATTTTGAGTCTGTTCTTAAAGAATGGTGTGAGGATGTTTTGTTTCTCGAGATGGGATTTGATCAAATTGACCCTTTTCTTAACGGTAACAGTGGGGCAAGGGGTCCATTCAATATGTCCATGGGTGGGGTTTTTGAATTTGAGATAAAAGAGCTGGAGAGATTCAGGAAGGAGTGGGTTGAGAAGATTAATATCAACAGTTGTTTTGAGGGGATTTGAGGCTAGCTGTCAAGAATACCTGAAAAACAAAAAGCAATGGCAGGAGAAGAGGGAAGACGGCTGGATGGTGTCAAGATATTTAGTTGGTGCTCTAGATTATTTACAGGGAAAGATGGCAGTCACTGAGGAAAATCTGAATCGTATAGATTTTGTGAGTGTGTGTGGAGAAGTTTAGCTTCTGGGATTGATCATGCACTCTAATGGCATTTTTATGAGCAGTGTAATATTCTATGATATTGGTGTTGAAAGTCTTAGCAACGACTTGGAGGTCAGGCACATGACTGTTAGTGAGGCAAAGAAGATACTAAAAAGTAGGATGTTTGGAAGTTTGGCAAATTCAGAACTTTACACTTGCAAGACCCTGTAGCAGTTTGAGAATTTCATACTTGAAATTATTCTTTGTTGTAAATGATTAGGTGGACGTGTGTTAACTCAAAACACATATGTTTTCTCAAACTGAAATTGACAGAAAAAAGAGCAGAATAGTTCCAGTTACCCTTTATCGAGGGAGAGTTTAGTGAAGTGCCTGTTGTCATAGCCTCCTTGGAAATTGGCGTGTTTGAGCTTTTGCTTTCACATTCAATGCTAATGCATAGTCGCCTATATCATCATCCAGTGACGATGTTACGTCACTGAATAGGCTTGAGATTTCCGGCCGTGATAGCCAAAGGGGAGGTACTGAAGTGAAAGTGATTGGGGTCTGGAATCTGGATGTCTGGTTCAGAGGGCTTTTCTCAAGCTCAGATTCTGAAGGCTCTCTGTCTCATTATGACGAATGATGATCGGTTTTTCTCGTTACCTTTACTATCAGCTGTCTCCTTCGTTGTTTTGGTACCATGTGAAGGACCACGAACATGGGAGTGCATCATGTTTCAGTTTCAATATTTGGTTCCTGAGCTTCTGTTTCAGTTTCAACAGTTGGTTGGGTACTCTTTCGCTTTGCACAATTGGAAGAGGGTTGCCAGCAGAAAAGTCGGCAAAGTGAAGTTGAATGAGCAGAGAGCAATATGCTACGACTCGCCGGTCACTCTGGTTGCACAATAATGGTTTTACTTTTGACACAAGTTGTTTTGTACTGTTGTCATTTTGCTGTGATGATAGTGAAGGATGGGTACCCCCATTTTACCAGGACTGTTGGCAGGTACTGTAGTATTGGGGGTGGTCCTGATGGAAATACTTGAAACTGAAAGCTTTGTTTTGAGGGAACACATGCTGCAGGGAAAGGAACACTAGCAGCCTGACATTTTCTGGCGCCATCACCTCGATGATTCCGACAGAGCAACTGTGAAATGCTTTGATGTACTATGCTCTTCGCCTTTGTGGCTTGTGCAGCTCAGTACTTGCCTATTTGGTATTAGTAGAACATTTAAACAAATTCGTAGTTGGCTTCAATTAATGTTCTCGACGTCTTACATTTTAACGGTATATCAGGCTGAAAGGCTTCAATTAATGTTCTCGATGTCTTACATTTTAACGTTTATTTTATGCAAATGCTATAACCAAAGGCCTCATTTTATGCAAATGCTACTCACTACTGGTTGCATTCCAAAACAAGATACGTAGTTACATGATATAGTTCTTTCGTTCGTTCCTACAAGAGTTGGTTCCTGAATGCAACGAACATCTTTGGAGAGAAAAGCAACACACAGGCCAAAACTGAACCGAACAACAACTTGATGGCATATCTGAAAGGGTCATAGTTGTCTATCTCTCCAGCGCTGCCACTCGAGGCTGCAATGGCTTTGGCCGATGGTAAGGCTTCGACAACAACATCAGCCAGATCTGTGATGAAAGACGAGGTGCACCCTAAAGCGGGTACGCGGCCCCAGCTCTCAATCCCAGATTCAAGGGCCAGTTCTCTGTATTCCATGTCGATCTCTTCAAGAGTTTCTATATGCTCGCTCACAAAGCTGGCATAAAGTGGACAAATCCATCAGTTTGAATAAATGATTTCATATTTAAGTTGCTGTTGTTCACAATTCCTGCCAGCAAAAATAAAAGCTATATTTAATCGCATTACCTGACAGGGACAGCCAAGAGGCTTTTCACCCCTTTATTGCCGAGCTCCACAAGAACCTCGTCGGTATAAGGCTTCAGCCACTGGACTGGTCCAACTCGGCTCTGAATATAGTAAAGGAACAAAGTTACTGGCTTTTACTGTGTTATGAAACAGCACATAGGTCATTGATAGAACTGAATCAGTCATGAAGATCAAAAGTAAGGTAACTTGTGCAGTACAGAATGGCCAAACAAACCTGGTAAGCAAGGGTATGATCATTGTAAACTCCCCTAGCCTTCAACTCTTGCATAATCAAGTAAATGCAATCCTCCATCTGATCTTTGTATGGATCTCCTGCTACCTCCACATAACTCACTGGCACCCCATGAGCACTGAAGAATATCATCACCTATATATAGAAAGTTCAATTTTTCAGACCTGAGTCGTGTGAAATTAAGACTGGCCATTGGGAAGTTGAAACCCTCAAAACTCACCTCATCAGGCTTGGAAAATGTCTGCAACTCTTTCTCTATCAAGTCAGCCATAGATTTTACATAACCTTGTCGTTTATACCATGACTCAATGACGGAAACAGGCAATCTTGAGAGATACGCATCCTTGCTGCATAAATTATCAAATGAATGAAGCTTTACACATTTTGCAGGCAAAATGAAGACCGAGGATTTGACCAAGATGGACACCTGAACGTATTCTCAAGAATACGAAGGCTAGAACCAGTTGTAGATATGGAGAACTGTGGATAAAGAGGCAGCACAACAAGCCTTGTTATCCTGTCCTTCTTTATCTGTAAAGCAGAACACTTCAATCAATCAGTTCAAGAGTAGCGCACAGAAGCTTCTCAGTGAAAAAAATAAATAAAAAACAAGGCATAACTGCAACCTGGTGAATTGCCTCCTCTGTAAAAGGGTACCAGTACCGCATTCCAACATAGACATTTACACTCACATCCTTTGCTTGCAAGGCATCCTTGATAGCATGAGCCTGGAAAACCGAAAAAATAGTTTCTGAGAATGAAGAAAGAGAGAATTTGACTCTACAGTGGATACCAAAAGAACAGAAGTTTCACCTGCTCATCAGTTATTTTACGCAAAGGTGAGCCACCACCGATGGCAGCATACCCTTCTTTGCTCTTAGGAGCACGGAGAACAGAAATTAACTGTGCCAATGGCTTCTGAAGAAACTGGAATGGCCTAGGTAAGCGGATAATATCCTGTAGTACGAAATCGAAGTAGAGTTAATTGCTAATCATAAACCAGAAGCACGAAGTCCCCAAACAAGCAATGAGAAAAGAAGGGGGTTGGCCATACTGGATCAGCAAACAAATTGAACAGGAATGGCTGAACATCCTGAAGCGTTTCTGGGCCTCCAAGGTTTAGAAGCAGCAGACCGATTTTCTCTTCATCGGTTTGCGATTGACTCTGGAATGAAGAAGTCCGATGGAAAGGGCAGATTCCTGCGGAAGGAGCAGCGAATGATTGGGCAACAACATTTCTCTTCCTACCTCGAGATCCAGCGTCAATTGGAGCTGCTTTCTCAATAGGGCTTGCAGTTAACACTAGAGAAGTCTGAGCAGATAGACTCTCCAGGAAAGACACCGATGTAACTGACCCAACCTTCGAACTCGAGCTGTAAGCGAAAGAAATTGGATTTCAACTGCAATCTAAGTAATGAAATTCTTACACATTGAAGAGAGTTATAATAGGGTAAAATCCTTCTTCACGAGGAAGGAAAACCCCACCGAAAAACCTGCAACAAAGCGATCAAACACTGGCAAAAAGCGCACATGATCCAACGGAGCTATGACTCAGCCTCGGCTCCAGTACGATAGAAAACAACTTCGATCTACTCAAAGGAAAAAGTTCATCGACCGACAAAGAGAAGGAACCGGTCGAAGACGAAATTCGAAGGAGAGAGGAAAAACCTCGAGAGTTTATGAGAGGCGACGGTAAGTCTCGTTTGGGGAAGCCCGACCGCAATCGACGCCGCTTCCATGATCTTTGGAAGTAATCAAGCGTGGGTGGAAGAACGGAGGAGAATAGGCGGCGAGAAGGAGATTCCGTCACGAGTTAGGTCGGCGGGAACAGCGTTGTTATGGCCAGGAAGGAGGCTTGAGTGCGGACTACCAAGCGGCGATCAGCGTCGGCCGGCGGGTGGCAATTTGCCAATTTTGGAATCAAAGGTACTTTCCATCTTCCAATTTTGCGTGGAAAGGTAAAAGGCAACTTAGTTATGCTGCTCACTCGATAAAGTATCTACTCACGCAGTGGATCTATTGTCCACGTGGGCGAGGGTAAGATGGCGCCGGGTTTGGATTGAGGAAGGGTTTGCCGGTTTGGGTCGGCTGGTGGAGCTCACGGCTGACCAAGCCCATCGGCCCCACCACAAACCAAAAACTGAAACCCACTTTCCCCATTTCAGTTTCTCTCGCCACTCTCCCCACTTCGACTTCCCCTCTCTCCCCCCTTTCCTCCTCTCACGAAAACGACGAAGAAGCAAGTGAAGCGGCGGCGATGAAGGAAGCGGCGACGAGGGACCAGCAAAGCGGCGGCGAGCGAAGCGGGATTTCGGCGGCGACGAAGGCGGGGCTTTCACGGCGGCGAAGATTTGGACTAAGGTAACTGTCTTTATACTTTGTTCATGGGTTTTCCTTTTGTGGATTTGTCTTCATGGATATTCATTTTTGTTTGGATAGATTTGAGTTAGGGTTTCATGGCTACGACTTGATATGGGTTTTCCTTTTGTGGATTTGTCTTCATGGATATTCATTTTCGTTTGGATAGATTTGAGTTAGGGTTTCATGGCTACGATCGGGTTTTCCATTTGTGGATTTGTCTTTTGGGTTCGTGGGTGAAATATTTATTTTGTGGCAATTTATATGTCAGTGGATATGAGTTCGTTCTTCTGTGGATATTATTTCTGGGTTTTGTGGATTTGCTTTGTGTTCCTTCTGATATTAGTTCTGTTAGGCAAGATATGCGTTCTGTTCCTTCTGGATATCCGTTGTTTATTGCCTGTGTTGTCGTTTGATGTATCTTGATATTGGTTTTGTTTGATAATGATATCAGTTATGACTTTCTTGGATAGTTGTTTGATAGGATCTGGGTATTTGTATGTGCAGAGATTTATCAATGGTAAGGACTAAAACAACCAAGAGGAAACAGCGACCGACTCCACGACAGCCACCACCACCGCCACAGCCAGATGAAAATGAAGAAGAAGAAAATGTTGAAGTCGAAGAAGAAGGAGCTGCTAAAGAAGCTGCTGAAGTCGAATCAGGTGGAAGTGCAGAAGAAGATGCTGAAGCTGAAGTAGAAGGAGCTGAACAAGGAGCAGCTCGAGGTCAAAGCAAGGCGAGGTACAGATTTCGGTGCACTCTAAATCTCTGCTACATGTTATAATCTGTTTTGTGTGCGTTCCGATATTATTTATTTTGATTCTGGATATCCATTGTGTATTGCTTGGATTTTTTCTTTGATATTTCTGGATATTGATTTTGGACCAACATGATATCAGCTGTGCCTTGCCTGGATAATTGTTTGATATATCTGGATAATTGTTTTTAATCAGCATGATATGGGTTCTGACTTGGCTGGATAATTGCTTGATATATCTGGATATTGGTTTTTTTATCAGCATGATATCCGTTGTGACTTGGCTGGATAATTGTTTGATATATCTGGATATTGGTTTTTATGCAACACGATATCCGTTGTGACTTGGCTGGATAATTGTTTGATATATCTGGATATGTGTTATTATCCAGCATGATATATGTTGTGAGTTGCCTGGATAATTGTTTGATATATCTGGATATTTGTTCGTGCAGGGATAAGCTCACCGTGAAGAGACGACGACAAAATCCATCGCCGTCACCACCGCCACAGCTAGAGGAGGATGAGGAAGAAGAAGATGCTGAACTCGCAGTGCAAGTACGTGCACAGGCCCACGTTCCACAGCCCCACGTTCTAGGACAAGGCAAGCCATGGTACAGATTTCGGTGCCACACCAAATCCCTGCTAGATGTTATAAAATACTGGAAGGAAGAGCCAAGGTACTACGAAGCATGCAAGAAAGAGTTGGAGAAGGCTGGATTTGGAGGGCTATTGGAGCTTCGTCTGGCAAATGTTCCTAAGAAGTTGTTCGATTCCTTGATGGCACAGTTTGATGTGCAGACCCATTCATTCATTTTCGGTGAAGGGGATAACAAGAAGGTGCATACCATCGAAGCTGAGGATGTTGCCCGTGTATATGGGCTGCCTATTGGTGGTGCTGAGATTGATGTCGTCAAGTCTAACGACAAGATGCTTGAAATGTTCAAGGAGGAGCTCAACATGGAGTGTACTCGTAGTCGAAATGTAGAAGTTATGGATCTTAGAGAGGCAGCCTGTGGTGGTCCAGATGATGCACCGAAAAGGAGACCACCTGTTTCAGCAGCGGTGAAGCAATTTTTGTTGCTGGCTCTTGGTTCAATGCTCGCCCCAAAGATGTAACGACTTTGTGATCTCGATTATGCAGAGTACATGGTTGGAAGGATGGAGGACATTGCCACTTTTAATTGGAGTGGTTTTGTTGCTCGTAATCTGAAGTTTGAGTTGGGTCGGGTTAAGGAAAATGAAGCTGAAGCTAGGGCGCGTGGGAAACAGCAATGGCCTCTCGGAGATATCCACTTCTTAATGGTAACTTCTACTTTAATATTGTTGATATTTTTTATTTGATGGTTGATAGTAGTTAACATTCTAGGGATAATAGTTCATTGCATTCCTGATATCTGTTGTGAACGTTTTTTGTAGATCCATTTGCCAGATTTCCTTAATGTGAGAGGGTTTGCCACCAAAACCATCCCAACCTGCAGCTATTGGTTCGACCCAAGGGTGGATAAGGTGTGCTCAAATATCCCCAAGGTAGCTGACAAATATATCATGGGTCCCATGTTGTTGTCAAGGGAAGAAGTGAGATCCCGCTTCCGTCCAGAGCGTGTCAGGAGGGATTGGGAATCAGGATCGAGCAGCTCGGCTCCTGCTACTGATTGGTGGGCGGATGTTGACTTGGAATCCCTTGAGATCCGAGTTTGGATATTACTTTGTTCTGTCTGGATAATAGTTGCACACTGTTTGGATATTATTCTTACCTGTCTGGATAACAGGCGCCTCTTGTCTGGATATTACTCTGTGTGGTCTGGATAACAGTTGTTAAATGTTTGGATATTACACTGTGCTTTATGGATAACAGGCGCCTCTTGTCTGGATATTACTCTGTAATAGTTGGATAACAGGCGCCTCGTGTTTTTTCAGCGACCAAAGCGAAGAAGGAAGAGGGGCAGATTGGCGAAATTGGTTCCCGTGACCAAAGAGGAAATGGAAAAGGAGGGATACGTGAAAGGCAAGAATATGTTCAGCCGCGTGTACTCTCGGAGAATACATGAGAAGACTCAGGAGGAGCCCGAGGTGGTTCTGGAGCCAGATACAGTTGTCGAGCCTGAGGTGGATGTGGAGTTAGAGGCAGTTGTCGAGGGTGATGTTGAGGCCTCTGTTGTTAAGCCGAGTGCTGAGTTGGAGGTGGAGCCAGAGTCAATTGTCGAGCATGAGGTGGAGGTGCCTGTTGTTGAGTCGAGTACTGATGTGGAGGTACCTATTGTTGATCCGGAGGTTCGCGAGGTGCCTGTTGTTGATCCGGAGGTTCGGGAGGTGCCTGTTGTTGATCCGGAGGTTGGGGAGGGGCATGTTGTTGATCCGGAGGTTCGGGAGGAGCCTGTTGTTGATCCGGAGGTTCAGCATTCGGAGTCCATTTTTGGTCAAGTGAATGTGATGGAGATTGCTCTCCAGACCGCTGCTGCTAAAGTGAGTATAGAGACATCCCCGACTACGGTAAATTTTGGAGGATACCAGTAGTGTCTGTTCTTCCTGGATGTTTGTTTCGTTTTCTGTGGATACTAGACTGTTCTTCCTGGATATTTGTTTCTGTTTCTTTGGAGACTAGCTTGGGCTTCCTGGATATATGTTTCTTTTTCTTTGGATACTAGCCTGGAAAGCCAGGATGTTTGTTTTGTTTTCTATGGATATTAGTCTTGGATATTTCTTTCTTTTTCAATGGATATTAGTTTGTTCTCCCAGGATATTTGTTTCGTTTTCTTTGGATATTAGTCTATTATTCCTGGATATTTGTTTTTTATTATATGGATACTAGCTTAGGCTTCCTGGATATATGTTTCTATTTATTTGGATACTAGCCTGGAAAGCCAGGATATTTGTTTTGATATCTGTGGATATTTGTCTGTTGTTTTGCAGATACCTTCCGAGGATACTGCTACTGTGTTCGATCCTTCTACTGAGGTTCTGACGCAAGGAGAAGCAGCACCATCAGAGGGGGGAGCTTATAGCAGCAGCATGCCAGAGGATGCTGGAGGATAGCGATGATGATATTCTCGTAAGTGAGAGGCCTATGACTCAGGAGGTGGCAGAGTTTATGCAATCTATTACACCAGAAGCATGGAAGGCAACTTTAAAAACTCCTGCATTCGAGAGGTCAAAACACCACCCAATCGACTCATCAGTGTACGTTTTGTCAAAATCTCTGTCGATGAAACTCGACGCTAAGGCACTGCAAGTGGTTGAGTTCATCTTCAGTACCACAGCTAAAGATGAGTAAGTTGTCATGTTTCCTTCTTTAATCGCCAATTTCAATCTGTCAAATTCATGGCTACTAACCTGGTTTTTCATTTTTGTTTTACAGTCACGACTATATCGTGGAAACTCCAAAGGGCAAGCTTAGACGTTGCCAAATTTTGTCATTGAAGCGTAAAAGTTGGGTTCATAGCCAAGTAATTTTAGTATACGGGCAATTCCTAAATGACCAAGAAGATCGTAAGGAGCTGGTAAAGAGAATTGTCTTCCCGTGGAGCTATGTAGTAAGTATTTATCTTCACTACTTAGATCATATTTATGTTGAAAATGTCTAATTTGATATTGTTGTCTCTTCTAAATAGCATCATGCCGTCTCTAATGCTATAAAAAAGCAACCCATGGACAAGGCGAGAGTCTCGGGGTATATTTCTATGCTCAAGAATAATCCATTGTTGATACGAGAAAACTTGGAAAGATGTGATTATGTAAGTGTCTTCAATATTTGGATATGTTTTTGACTTTCCTTGATATTGGTATCGGTTTATAGGATATTTTATTCTTCTTTATCGGATATTATTCTGGGTTGTTAGGATATTAGACAATGATTAACTCACTAAATGTATTGTGTTTCAGATCTTCTTTCCAATGTATCGAGATGATCACTACCGAGTGTATGTCGCTGACATGAAGAATAAGAAGACTTTCCCACTGGACAGCCAAAAGCCCAATGCCCGAGTGGCTAAGGAGGATCATGGACCAGTGGGGAAAGTGATTTTTGAGTATGAGACAGAGTTCTTCAAAGAGCAAGGGGTTGATTGTAAATTGGATGAGTGGGAATTCAGCATTGCTGACGTTCCTCGGCAATTTGGCAACCATGATTGCGGTGTATTCGCTTGCCTTTACATGGAGCTATGGGCGGGTCACCTTCCGGTGGAATGTAAAAACAGTTGGCAGAAGCCGGAACATGTGGAGGAACAGCGAACACGGATTGCAGCTAACCTCCTGTTATGGAACTATAACGGCCACAAGGATGCAATAATTCAAGAAGCAAAAGATTAGAGTATGCAGAAAGAGAAAAGGAAAGGGAAAAAGAAGAGAAATTGATTTTAGATTTGTTTAGGTGTGCTGGATAGTTTATAAAACTTAACTTAGGGTTGGTTCATATTTAGGAATGGATGATGGTTCATATTTAGGATGGAGGATATTTTGGTAGATATTGACATGTGATTCCAGGATACGTTTTTGTGGTGCAGTGGATATTTAACCACTTGTTATGGATACTTGTCTGGGCAAACTTGATATGTACTGGAACATGTACAGATATTAGTTTAGGCTTCCTAGATATTAGTATTAGCAGCAACAAGTACAATAGTATCAATGATTACTTCTTTCACTATTCACATGTGACCTCTTTTGTTACTGTACTCATGTGATCTTTTTTGCTACTGCTGTACTCATGTTACCTTTTTTGCAGTTGTCTATTTAAGACAAATCATACACAAACCCAAATTTCTTCACTATCCTCCACTCTCAATTTCTTCACTTTTCTTCCAAAGCAAAATCCATGTCTGGAGAGACTCCTAAACCAGAGCGCCGGTTTTTGGTGGATGAGTTCGAATATGATGGTGTTATACTATGTTACCATGGTTGGAGAGCTGCTAAACGACTTGTTGTTGATGGAGTCAACCCACCGAAGAGGTATTTCTGATGTCGGATGTACGAGTACGACAATGATAACGGGTGTGGGTTTCACATGGATTGGGACGAGGTAATGTTCCCCGGTTTTTCAGAGTCAGATGATGAAGACAACACCGAGGAGACGGTGAAGAAATGAAGGGTATCGTTCTGGGCTGTATTGATATTAGTATGTGTGTTTCGGATATCTGTTTAGTTTTTTCGGATATCTTTCTGTGAACTTCTGATATTTGGTTAAATAAAGAAGGTATTTGTCTGGGCAGTATGGATATTTTTCTGTTCTTCCAGGAAATTAGTATACAAAAAGACAGATATTTATCCTGCTGCAAAACGTCAAACCTCCCTAAATATTATCCAACCCTAATTAGCATCCATCCCTAAATATTATCCAAGCCTAAGTTCTTGCACATGTGGCTAGTGAAAGAAGTAATCATTGGTGCTATTGAACCTGCTTTTGATAATACTGATATCCACGAAGCATGGACTAATATCTACCCACACTTCTAATAAATATCCATATTGCCCAGAAAGTTATCTGTTAAAAGTTGATTAATATCCACTTCATCACAAAAACGTATCCTGGAATCACATGTCCATATCAGATCACAATAGATCACACTCGACCCACCCAACATTATATTCATTACCATTGAGCAATAGTATCATCCAAATCACTAAGATGGTCATCCGGTTGAGTATTGTTGTCCGGCGTGACCGCTTCATTTGATGCCATTCCCTTCTTATAGACACGTTTCTTTCGACGGCGTTCCTTTTCATTCATAGACTGGTAACGTTCCTTATCGTTTCTCCTTGGATTACTCTTCTCCTTCAAAGTCAGCCCAGTTATCGGTATAGACCGTCCTACAATGTTACAAAATTTAGTAAATGCAATAATATTAAACTCCAACAATTTACAAATAATATTAGTGAATACACTTACTGTCCTCGCTAGTTATAGTCTTTGACAATGCCTTGTTTGCCTCATTGCACACTTTCTTGAGTACTCCCATCCATTTATTGTAGTCTTTCTCCTCGGCCATCGACAATTTCTTTGCTAGTTGATTCAACATTGCAGTGGTTTCTCGGTACCGCATTGCTATACCGATTCCCGCATCATTCTCACTGTCAACTGAAGGACCAACACAACCATCGACATCAACAACCACTTTCTTTCTCGCCTCCAACGTCCATCGCTCGAGTATGTAATATCTGGAATACTTCTCTCCAAGATGCCGCATCACTTTAATCATGTGGCGGCATAACACTACGAAAGTTCTGAACATCCTGCATTCGCATACCAATGTCCTCGTAGAAATATCAACGAGAACGACACGCTCATCACTACGCTCACCATCCTCTATCATATATGTGAGATAGCCAATCATGCCATCATCCCTAGTATCTGAGAGAGTCTCCATTATATAGGGTTCAGTTTTCAAATACTGCTTTTGTATCCGATTGAAGATGTTAGGAGTAAAGACCTTTGCGGCATGTTGTAGGATCGGGCTATCCTCCAACATAATATAAGGAACCGATTGTTTCCCATTGTAGTCTGACTCAGTCTCCTTGCGTCTTTTTTCAGCCAACAAACTACATTAACAAAGCACGAGAAAGAATTAATTTCCCAGACTAATATCCACTCAAACCAATACTAATATCCCAACTACACAAATTAATATCTTTACAATATCATATAAATATCCGGACAATGCTGAAACATATCCAAAACTTAAATGGACTAATATCAAAGAAAGGCAAAGAAATATTCTGCATACCTGCTAAAGTGAATGAAAAACAAGTCCAAATCATGCTTCGGTTTCAAGAAAAGTCGCACTTGTGCATTGCATGACTCGCTGGCTTGCGTAGTCAACATCCCGGCTGTGAATTGATCTCTCAACCATAAGGAACACCATCGACGACGAAGTTTCTTCAAATATTCCAACCATGGGTGACCGTCTGCAATTTCACTATTAGGGAAACAATCAGCAACCATTGTGCTCCAGGCCATGTCGAACTCTCTCTCACTGTCGATGTCGTAGAAAATATAAGAAAGATGAGTTTGGAACTTCTTCCAAAATGCCTTGTCCTTACGAAGATGCTTCTTCGCATTCATGAGGATGTGCCAAGTACAGAGGGCATGAAACACAGTAGGCCACTCCTTTCTAAGGGCAGCAGCCATGGCGGCGTCCTGATCAGTAAAAATAGTGACTGGGAGCTTCTCCTTCATGCACCGACTAAAAGCTAAAAACAACCATTCAAAAGACGGTGTAGTCTCATCATACATCAAACAAGCACCAAACACACACGTTTCACGATGATGATTGAAACCTACAAACATACCTGCACAAGACAACTATTAATGACAATGCATAACCGAACGAGTGTCGAAAAAACTTAAGGGAATTAGGAATTGATATTGTCCCAAAACATGTCAACAAATATCTGTAGAACCCAGACTAGTATCTCATAATGCCATACAAATATTCGTCATTTTACCAAAACATATCCTGTCAGGCCATGTCAATATCGGATCACAAGAGTCCACTCTTGAACCACCCAACACTCTATTCAAACATCCATGCTCCTGACAACTATTACTGACAATCCATAACCGAACGAGTGTCGAAACAAATCAAGGCAATTAAGTGATTCACGTACCTAGTGGATGGAAGTATTTATTGGTTCGGAAGGTGGTATTAAAGGAGACCGAATCTCCAAAAAGCGCATAATCTTCACGCATCCTACTGTCCGCCCAAAAAATATTAGCAATTTTCTCCTCGGAATCTACCTCTACAGCATAAAAGAAGCCAGGATGCTTTTCCTTTTGGTCCTCAAAGTAGTCAAGCAAATAAGTCGCTTCGCCACGAGCCATTTTCCTTTGCCTTTTACTGTTCAAGTGGTTCTTCTGATCGGATTTGGAAAATTTCAGATTTTGATAGCCACCAGCACAGTCAGCCAATAACTGATACGATGCACTAAGACTCATCCCGACATCTCGATTAGCTTTGGCCATCTTTTTCTGAGCATCACTCATGCACTTGTTGGACTTGATAAGGTGAGTATGCTCGGTGGAGTGCAAACCATGATTGTGGCCTCCCACGAATTCATACACCACATATCCGTCTCTAGATTCATCCCATCGAAAACGAACACGGGCACTACATCCAACCCTAACTCGAGGCCTCTTTCTTTTTGGACGCTTTCTCTCCACAACTTTGTCTTCGGACTGTTTTTGTTTCTCCACATCTACTTCGCTAGTGGAAGTCCAACCTTGCTTATTACAAAAGTAATAAAGGTAGAAATAAATTTTCTCCACCTCTCCATTAGAATTCTTCATTTTTTTTTTGTGTTGAGCACCATTTCGAACACCAAAACCCTTTTCATGAGCATAGCGTTTATAGAAAGTCAAACGCTCTTCCTTAGTCCGATAAAATATGTTCTTCCTCGTTTCCTCATCTTCTAGGTGCGATGTCTTGTGAGCTGCGATTTAATTGTATGAGGCCATGTTAGTATCCACATTTAACTTGCCCAGACAATTACCCAACATGCTCACAATAGTATCAAATAGACGTCTAAATCATACCCATAAACAGATTGAATTCTTAGGCTTCGACAAGTATCCAACCTTTAATTACATCGTATCCTTTTGTTCCATAAACGTATCAGTAGCCTCCACCAAAATATCCAATATACCCAGAATAATATTTAACCTATCCCTAAACATATCCATGACACTCTAAAGAATATCCATACCCAAAAACCAAAAAAAATATCAAACCACTTTCATCACGTCCATATTAATATCCAACATGCCAAGGTAAATATCTTAGATGGTTTTACAATGTATCCATGACAACAGCAAATAATATCCACACCCAAAAACCCAATGAAACAGGAGGTTACACCCAAAATAATATCAACACCATTAAATAACATTCAATGCACACAACAAAACTCAACAACACAAACATATATATAATAGAATCCACCTTCACTCTCTTCTTCTTCTTCTACAATGAAGTCACCAACACCATCCGAGTCTTCATCAACAAATTCATCTATTGTAGGATCGAGTTCTTCTTCTTCTACAATGAAGGCAGCCACACCGTCCAACTCGCCGTCGTCGTCGAAAATCATCCTTTCTCCAGATGATCTGCTTGCCGGAAGGAGAGGCTCGCCGGCAAGGAGAGTGTGGACGGCAAGGTTGAGCAGAAAAATAAAAGGAAAAAAGGAGAGAGAGAGGGGTTAGAGAGTGAAAGTGGTGGTTGAGATCATAAATGCCACTTTCCCCTTTTGTTCAACAAATATCCCCATTCCCTATTCCTTCTTCAGCAAAATGGCGCCCAAAATTCTTCCCCAAAGCAAAATGGGCCGAAAATAATGTTTAATGAGCCTTCGGCCCATGGGCCCTCGGCGGGCAGCCCTTACTAGGCTGCAAGCCCAGACCCGAATTATTCCATTGTTCTCCCACTTTCCCGCCCAAAATTTCGGCCGCCCCAAAAATCTGCCCACCTCCCGCCCAACATTTTGGGCCGCCCAAAAACCGCCCACTTCCTCCGCCCATAATTTCGGCTCGCCCAAAAAAGCGCCAGGCCCTCTCTCCTCTCGGCTCATGGGTCAGTGAGTATCTACTCACACTTTAGCCTGTGAGCAGTTTAACTTTGTTAGGTTGCTTCACTGGGACAAAAGAATTAAGATCCATGATTTGCAGGAAAAAATCCTAAATACATATGTTTTTTAAAAATTTTCCAAAATACACACGTTATAATTTTTTTTTCTCCAAAATACACATGTTTGAGCATCACCGCGATTGACGGCCGCGGTGAATGTCTGACGTGACAGTATGGTTGTCATGCCGGTTTCATGACCAGCACAGGTTGAACCAGACCGCGATTGACGGCCGCGGTGAATGTCTGACGTGACAGTATGGTTGTCATGCCGGTGGCATGCCACCCGGTTGAACCTGGTTCAACCTGTGCTGGTCATGAAACCGACATGACACCAGCGGTATAACCGGTATGATCAACTTACGCATTTTAAGTAAAATGACATCATTTTAATGAATTTAATGAATAAAAAAATTAAAATATTATTCATTTTATGAATGTAATAGTTAAAAGTTGATGATATTTGTTGGATTGTAACTAAATTGTCCACAAATATGTTTTATATATGATTAAAAACATTGGATATTAATTGTTTTCACATTTTTTTAAACCGGCACAAACTGGTTATACCGCCGGTCGTACCATTCCACTTGTCGAACCGGCACAACGGTATAAACCGGTTTGACAACCTTGCGTGACACTGAAACTTCAAACAAACGTAACTTTGCGCTCGGTTATCAGATTGTAGCGAATTTGTTTTTTTGAGTCCACATAACTTTTCAAGATATTTCAATCTGAAATAAGAATTTTTTTTATTATTTCTGAGTGATATCAATAGATGACAAGAGTTATTCATACAAATCTACCCAGGACCCCTTACAATATATTCTAATGAAGCCACCCAAAAAAAAACAAAAGATTCTAGCTCTAGACGAGACAAAAGCAGTGCTTTACGTGCCACTCTAAACGAATCTGAAATAAGACTTCATCCCCAAAAAAAATCATTTGCTACCCCGAACGAGCAATTTTTCGATTTTGACAAACTTTGGAAGATCATAACTTTGTGCTCCACAATCCGAATGTCATGAAACTTTTTTCGATTTTGCATAACTTTTGAAGTACTATAACTTTGATTATAACTATAATTTTGGAAAGTATGTGGATTTGTGAAAAGTAAAGGCAAAGTTATTCCCAAAATCCCGTATACCCAAAAATACTTCTTTTTAAAAAAAATTATTTCCTAGTCAAAGTTGTAGTTCTTAAAAAGTTATGCGCAATAAAAAAAACTTTACGACGTTCGGATTGAGGAGCTAAAAGTTATGTCCTTTCAAAGTTTGGCAAAATCGAAAAATTGCTCGTTCGGGGTAACATACGACATTTTTTGAGATGAAGTCTTGTTGCAGATTGAAAGATCTTGAAAAGTTATATGGAATCAAAAAACATTTCGCTACAATTGGATAACTGAGCGCAAAGTTACGTTTGTTTCAAGTTTCAGTGTTAAGTCGGGCAGTCACCGCGGCCGTCAACCGCGGTGATGCATTCACCGCTTTGGTCTGCCGCGGTGAATGCATTCACTATAGTTGACAATAGAGACGATACCCAAACATGTGTATTTTGGGAAATTTTTTTATAACGAGTGTATTTTGGAATTTTTTTTAAAAAACATGTGTATTTTGGGATTTTTTTTCCTGATTTGCATTAATATTGATGGATAGGATATAGAATAACAAATCTCAGAATACACCAGTTATTAAAAAATTCTCAAAAGACAGTACTTATAAAATAATTTCTAAAGTACAGCAATTTGCTCACCACCGCTGTCGACAAAGACAGGGATAATAATCACCGTTTTAGATCAAAACACTTACAGTATTCAGAAAAAATAAAATGAAAAAAAAAACTTTTAATAGTATAATAATCATAACACCCATAGACACGAGATAACCATATCACACAACACAGTTAGTGAAAATGCTATTTTCTCACCAAGATATCATAGTGAACTCTTAAGAAATCACTATGACCTGCACACAGAAGTAAAACCGTGTAGGGGTATGCCCAAAGTAGAGAATATTTTGTTCACAAAAAGGGTTGAATTGTCATAAATTGTATCCGAGCTTCTTTACGTCCCTGTTAAACATTGGTGGGTAAATTTCAACCTGGACGTTGAGGCCTATAGTTCCGGAGGGTGAAATGTAAAACCTTGGGACAAATCCCGCATTGGCAACGCATGTGAGAGATCTTTGGTTCACAACAAACAATTCAATCTTAATTTACAAGATGCATTTTGGAGTGAAATAGATGAGTTCTTGTAACTTTAAAGTTAACGTGCTTGGTGTAGACTAGTGCAAGGAAGGGTAACCTGTTAGGAAGTCACTATTATATGAACCTAAAATTAGAATCGGGGTAGAGACAAAATAGACGGTATCTTGTTAAAAAAAAGGTTGGGTTGTTACAGTTTTCATCAAAATAAAATGGGGAAAAAATTATCTAATATTATTGAAAAAAACTATAACACCCATAGACACGAGATCACCATATCACCTAACACGTTATTGAAATATTTTCATACCTAGATATCATAGTGAAGTCTTAGGAAGTCACCATGATATGCACCCAAAATCAAAATCGTGTGGGTGTAAGCTCAAAGCAGATAATATCTTGGTCAGAAAAAATGTTGAGTTGTTATAAATGGTATTAGAGAATGTTGGTGGGGGAAGCTCTCAATGAGAACGTAGAGTCCAAGAGTCCCAAGGGGGGATGTAATGTAAACCTTGGCAAATCTCACATTGACAAAGTACGGAAGAGATCCATAGTTCATAAGGAACAACTCAACCTTAACTGACAAAACGTGTTTTGGGGTGAAATGGATGGGTTCTTGTAAGAACTCTAAACTAAAATGTGCTTAGTGGGAGTAGTGCAGGAAAAACTCTTGAAAAGTCACTATGATAGCAAAAGTAAAATTGTGGGGGGTAGACACAAAACGAATAATATCTTAGTAAAAAAAAGGTTAGTATGTTTTCAATATTCATCAAAATATAATGGAAAGAATCATCTAATTATAAAAAAAAACTATAATACCCATAGACACGAGATAACCATATCACCAAACACATTAGTGAAACGCTATTTTATAGTAGAGTTGTGATTTAATTGGTAGCGTGTCAATAAAAATATTTTTAAAATAATACTCATAACAACCAATCATCAACAACTCTTCTGATAAAGATTTAGGGTATGCCTATGGTGACATGCATGTCACCGTAACTGGCATTTTTTGTTCGACCTTATATAGGATCGGGTCGACCTGACCTGCACTTTTAGGTCGACCTTATATAGGATTAGATCGACCTAATATGCAATTTTGGGTCGACCTTATATAGGATTAGGTCGACCTAATATGTCATTTCAGTTTTGTGAGGTTCAACGACGCAGTTGACCTTTTATAGCAAATAGTCGACCTCTTGGGAAGCGCACGGATGGCATGTACGACTACATGGGCCAGATTTCCACCCAGATGACTGGCATGTACGACTACATGGGAAAAATGACCATCCAGATGAACACACTGCAGGTGTCCGTGAATGAGATGCGAGATGAGTTTCGATCTTTTAGTGGAAGATACATGCATGTCACCTTAAGTGTGTGTTTTTATTGTTAAGTGTTAAAAACGATTGTGGATTGATATGATGTGGTTTTAGATTTTAGTTATGTGTGAACAATTATGATTTGTGTTTTATTGTATTTCTTGTTAGTTTGTTTAGTTGTTATATTAGGAAGTTATGAGTCATTGTTATCATTATTTATGACTGATTATGTTGGTTTAAAACGTAATTTATACAAGCAAAAGAACCACCCACATCGCTTCCCAAAGAGGTCGACCATTTGCTATAAAAGGTCAACCGCGTCGTTGAACCGCACTAAACTGAAACGACATATTAGGTCGGCCTAATTCTATATAAGGTCGGCCTAAAAGTGCATATTAGGTCGACCTAATCCTATATAAGATCGACCTAAAAGTACAAGTTATGGTGACATTCATGTCACCATAATTTGTCCAAAGATTTAAGGTTTTGATTTTCAACATTTTAAAATTGAAGCAATAAAAGTGATTGTAGGAGGCTATTTAGGGAAGACAAAAAAAACAAAATTTTCTTTTTCAATTTTTAGTAATAACTAAAATATAAAACAGAATAGTAAATCAATGTTGCAGGCAATCAGAATGCTCCAACTAACATGCTCTCTCTTTCATTTTTATTCCCCATAAAAATTAAATGGATCAATCAGAATGCTCCACCTAACATGCTCTCTTTTTTATTTTTTATTCCCCATAAAAATTAAATGGATTGTATCTTCTTCGTCACAATTCAAATTTACATTTTTTTTGCACAATTGTTTTTTGATTTGATGACATTGTAACATCTTGAACCTAACGATGAAAAAACATCCCGAACCTTTTCCCGACTAAGATACGCCTGCTTTGGGTCGAGACCCTCATGGTTTTGGCTTGGGGTGCATATGAGTGTGACTTCCCATAAGATCACCCATAAGTTCTCCACAACGAGCACGTTTGATTCAGACTTAATTGTACACTTTTTATCCAAGTTTTCCTTATGCGTTTGAAGCATTTGCACTTTGAGAGGTTTTATTTTACGCTAGGTTTTGCCTTGTTTTAGCTTGTTTCGGACTCAAACAGGTGGACCCAGACCCAGAGTAGGAAGTTGAATGAAAAGACGCAAAATCGGATCAAAGGATGGAGATAGCCGCATATCATGATAGAAGCAGAGAGTTCACGATCAGAAGGGCCGTGAACTGAAGCCAGAGACCGTGAAGCGCCATGTCCAGAGCCATTTTTGGTCTCACTAAACTCAAGTAAGTTCACAGTCGTAAGACCGTGAACCCATGCCAGAGACCGTGAAAAGCCTAAATGACGAGAGAAACTTCTTCTTCAGATTTTAGAGTGAGAAAGTGAAAAACCAAAGAAGAGGAGAATCTAGGGTTTCATCTCCAAGCAAGGATTTGGGAATTCCTTCCCCAAAGGAGGATCTCTTCAACACAAGGAGCAAGGCTAGCATCTCCATGATGGTTTTCCTTCTTCTCCCTTGTGTTTTCCCTTCTCCTAGCATGGAGCAGTTCCTTATTTCACTTGGGTGTTTGTAAAACGTAGATACAATTATGTGAATGTTTGTACAGGTTTCATGATTTGTGTGTGGATGTGTTTAATATGAATTTGGAGGTATTTTCATGGAAGATTGTGTTGTGTGTTTTTCTATCAATCTACTTGCTCTATATTTAAACATACTTGTCCTATATTGCACCAAATTAAGGTTTATACTTGGGCCCTAATTGGGAGTTTTATTGTGATATTCAGGACGAGTCAAGTTTTTGGCGTTGTTGCTGGGGAGCAAACGATCCATTATTTTGAAAAGATTGTTTGGTGTTAATCTAGCTTTTACTTTTCGCTTTTGTGTGTGTGAATCTTGCTTGTGTTAGACGAGTTATGGTTCTTTTGAGTGTGTGCATGAAGGTGTATGACCAGGAGTAATCTGACACCTTTGGCACCACTGGACGAGAATCTCACCCGCACTCTCCGACTCTTTGCTCCTGAGAGGGAGCCAGCGGAAGCAGGAAGAAGGATAGAGGAGAGGGGACAACCACAAGTTGGTCCCGAAGTTGAAGAAGTTGTAGTTGAGGAAGAAGTTGAATATGAAGAGAAAGGAAGTGAAGCCGAGATGGCGGCTAATCAAGAAGCTCAAGCGAGAGCTGCCGAAGCAACCGAGGACCATGGGATACTATATGGCTCCACGGGCGATGTATATTCAACCTACTATCAGGCATCCACCCATGGCCGCCAACAATTTCGAGATCAAGCCCGCCCTTGTAACCATGATCCAAAACAATGTATTATTTCATGGGCTTAGCAATGAGTCTCCAAGGGAGCATGTCCAGAGGTTCATCGAGCTTGCGGGAAGTTTAAAGATAAATGGGGTTCCCGAGGACGCTTTGAAGTTGAGACTATTCCCCTACTCTCTTGCGGGGAATGCGTCTCGGTGGCTCAACAATAGACCGACCCTCTCGATCACCTCATGGGATGAAATGCTCAACAAGTTCATGACCCGATATTGTCCTCCTTCCAAGATGGCGGAGTGGCGCAAGAAGATCACTCATTTGAACAAGAGGAGGATGAGTTGTTGAGGGATGCATGTGAGAGATGCTCTGATTACTTCCTCCAATGCCCACACCATGGATGCGAGGAGAAATTTCGGATCAAGACCTTCTATGGCGGTCTCCTCCAAGATGACAAGATTCTCATTGACTCTTTATGTCAAGGGAAGTTTATGAACAAGACTCCACCCGAAGTGACCGAGTTGCTCGAGGACATGGCGACAAAAGGGTATGATTGGGGTTTGACGAGGAGTGGTAAGACGAGTATCGGAAGAGGAGTGCAAAGTGTAGGAACGAGTGCTCCACTTGAAGCCAAGCTTGACCGCTTAATTGATGCACTCCTGAAAGACAAGAAGCAAGGGAAGAAACCATTGACATCTTGAGATTGGTGTTCTAGTATCAATCATGAAATTTTGGATTGTCAAGTGATGAAGGAATCAAGCACCCCCGAGGAGCAAGTGAGTTTCATCGCCAATGATAGGGGAAACAACCCCTATAGCAACACTTACAACCCGAGGTGGCGAAATCCTCCCAATTTCTCTTGGTCCTCTCCTACCAACCAAAGACCCCTCGGTTTCAAAGGACCGATGGGAAATTACCAACCAAGGCCTCATTTCATTCAACAAAGGTCGCAATTCCAAGGCTCTAACTTCCAGCAACCATTCCAAGCTCAAGGCGGTCAAGGGTTCCAACAATAACCCGATAAGTTTGTAAAGCTTGAAGACCTAGTGACCACCTTTGTGAGCACAAGCACTCAAAAGTTTGAGAAGATTGAGCAATTTATGGATGTGACAACAACAAAGTTTACTTTGGTTGTGGCGGGATTGAGGAGCCATCAAGCAAGCCTTCAAAACTTGGAGGTGCAAATTGGTAATCTTGCAGGGATCCTCACCGAGAGACCAAGGGGAGCTCTACCTTCCCAAACCATCACCAACACCAAAGATCAAAATGCCGGTTGCAATGCTATTCTTTTGAGGAGTGGGAAGGTGACCCCAGAAGTTATTGCTAAGAAAGTGACTGAAGAAGAGAAGACTCCTCCAACGGCCAATGATCAAGAAGGCTCGGAGAGGGAGGAAGAAGAGTCTAAGAAGGCATTGCCGACGCCACCACAAGTGGCTGAGTATAAGCCTCCTATTCCTTTCCCCACGAGGATGCACAAGGACTGATTGGAGACGGAATGTGGTGGATTCATGGAGATGCTTAAGAAGCTCTGCATCACTATTCTGTTCTTGGAAGAAATGGTGCACATGCCGAGGTATGCCAAATGACTCAAAGGGCTTCTCGCCAAGAAGCCAAAATATGAAGACCTCGCCAATGTCACCTTTGGAGAGGAGTGCTCCGCCTTCATCCTCAACAAGTTTCCTAAAAAGCAACCGGATCCAGGTAGTTTTACTATACCTCTTTGCATTGGACCTCATCATATAGAAAACTCCTTGGCGGACTTAGGAGCAAGCATTAATGTGATGCCTTACAAGCTTTTTAGAAAGTTACATTTGGGTGAATTACAAACTACTAGGCTTAGTGTTACATTGGCCGATCGCTCTGTCATTAGCCCTAGAGGTATTTTGGAGTACTTCCTAGTGAGAGTTGGAAAATTCTACTATCCGACAAATTTTGTTATCCTTGATATCAGTGAAGATTCGGATATTCCAGTCATCCTAGGGTGCCCCTTCTTGCCACCGTCAAGGCCTAAATTGATGTTAACGAGGGAACTCTTATTTTGAGAGATGTAGAGGAGCAACTTACTCTTTCAATTGATCCTAAGGCTAAGAATGATTATGTGAAGGAAATGGACTCGAGTGGTGTGGTTGGAAGTGGAGGTGAGCCTCTCAAGGCGAACCCCACTATTTCTCTTGTTCCTTGTGGTGACATGAAATAGAAAATTGAGGAGCGTATCAACCCCGAAGGAAAAAAAAAGGATCATGGAGAGGAAAGGTGAAACTCACTTATGTCCTCAAGAAGGATAAGGGCAAAGCGAAGGTAATTAGCCAAGAGGGCCATCCTATATAGCTTAAGTTGAGAGGTGACAAAACTCTCTCTGAGACTGTGGCGCATCCACGTCTAGCTAGTGACGTTAAACTATCGCTTGTTGGGAGACAACCCAACGTCGGTTTGTTTTATTTTCCTTATCTTCTCTTTTTGTGATTGAGTAAGGAGTTCAAGTGGATGATTGGTTATCACTATGCCAACATGTTGAGTCTGTTTGATTGGGGTTTGAGTGTGTTTGAATTATGGGCATGATTGATTAGGTCGAGTTTTGAAAATTTTGAAAATGCCCCATTTTTACTCAGTTCACGATTTTTTAGCCTCATTATCACAATCTTAGCCACCGTGATAATAGGGTGCAGACCGTGAATGAGGTAAGTTCTAGAAAAATTTGAAACACATCATTTTGGACTGAGATCACGGTCTGGGAGTTACGTTCACAGTCTTATCAACCTTGAATGGAAGCCTCCGTCCGTGAACCCCGCGCTCGGGCTATATAAGGGCGTGAACCCTTCTTCTTCACTTCATGCAAGCCTCCTTGGCCTGTTTTTTTCTGGGATTTTCGACACCCTCGCTTCCTCCTTACCTTCCTCTTCAACCCTACTTGCGTCTCTAGGTCTGTTTCAAGCCTTTACTTTGTCATTTTTGGAGAATTGGGTTAGAGTTCTTAAGTGAGGAGAATCGTTTTAATCTTACTTGAATTATTGGAATTAGGTGAGGGGTTGGTCGAATAGGTTAGTTTGAATAATGTATGATGTGCATGTGGACTTCATTGAGCTTTGGTGGGCTCATTTTGCATGAATTACAGTTAATTGAGAAAATCGCCCACCAAGAGCATTGTGTTTGAATGTTGAGTTGAATCCAATTTTGTGAATGGTAGTTGGTGGCCATCGATGCATGGTTTGGGCTTGATGTTGATATTTTGATGAATTATGAATCAACTAGAACCATGTCTCCATGAGCTTTTAACGTGGTTGAACTTAAATTGTTGAAATCTGATCTTGTGAAAAGCTTTCAAAGGCATAGGACCTTAGTGGAGTTCTAAGTGTGGGGGAATTCTTTCCTCCCCAATGAATTGAGATTGATGAATGTTTCCATGTATGTGTATGCTTTTGATGTTTTGAAGGATGGTTGATGCAAGTCACCGGTACGTTCACTACTTGGTGAACCACGAGAAGTATGGCTCAATGTTTGAGCAGTGGAGGTACAGTGAGGCAGAACCTCACTAGGTGTTGGACCTGGACATGTTCAACATGTTCAAGTGTCGGGAAGCAATGTCGGGGATTGTCGTTCATCCCCAGTGGCAACGCCTCCTAGCTATTGGCGAGATCATCTACTGTGAGCTCTGCGTGGAGTTCTACTCCACCTTCTCTCATGTGATCTCGACCAGCAAGTGGAACCGTCCGTACCTGGCGTTCTTGTTGGGAGGTCAGCAACACATGTTGACTTATGATGGCTTCTCCCAGGTCATGGGGCTCGACCCCACGCACATGACCATGACGGAGAGGCAGTACACAACTGACTTCCGCTACAACCAGGCCTTCCACGCCATCTGCCTCCAACAGCATCAGAATGACGAGTTCAAGGGCTCAAACACCAATGTAGTGAAGCTCCGAACTCCTTGGAGGATCCTGCATAAACTGTTGACGAGGTCGATCATCCCCAGCCTGCGATCAGGGCACATGATCACAAACAGGGGGTTGATAGCCCTCCATACCATGAGCCGCCCAATAGAGCCACTCCATCTGGGATCACTGGTGGCTACCATGTTCGCCAAATGCCTGGGGTGTGATTGAGTGGATACGATGCATTTGGGGGCATCATCACTAGGCTGGCCCGACACTTTGAGGATGATTTGAAGGAGTGGTCCATTATCGGCTGGACCGCGCCATTCCCCATGGAGACACTGTACAACATGAAACTGGTGCTCAAGGGAGAGCGAGGGATTGAGTACCTTGAGGGACTTCGACCATCGGCCGCTCTATTGCCACAGATTGACCCTGCTCTAGTGGAGGCTGATCCAGAGGTCCCTCCTTCCGAGCAGCCAACTACCCAAACTCCGGGCCACTGCCATGGTGCCGCACCACCACCACTATCAGCAACATCTTCATCCGGGGCTGGTCGTTCTTCATCCGGAGTCCACCTCGAGCAATATGTGGATCGCCTCGAGGAGCAGTTTGTCGGAGTCAACACCCGGCTCGATCGATCCACCAACTTGTTGGAGCGGATTGCTCAAAGTCAGGGTGTCCTTTTGGTACAGAGAGGTAGCCGAGAGAGGTAGCTGACAAGTGAGACATGTGGCAGAGCCGATTACTATCTCCCCACTTCTTCACTTGAAACTCTGCACTCTGTTTTTTTCTTTTCTTTAGTGTGTAAACTAGTACATTTGTGAGCCTTTCTTTCCTTTTATTGTGATGTGGAATATTGTTATTTGTAACAAGCTCGCCTCGAGCGAGAATGTGCGTGTGTTTGTACTTTTCTTTGTCTTCTCTTTGAAGCTCAAACCTCCTACCCCAGGAAGTTGTCCAACTTTCACTCACCAAGCCATGCGGTGACATCGCTCTACCCCATATTTTACGCCATTGAGGGCAATGTCGAGTTTAAGTGTGAGGTGGGGGGGGGGGTAGTTTATTATTATGCTTGTGTGTGTGATTGAATGCTTGGAGCCTTGATGTATGCCCAAAATTGTAAAATTAGAGGGCTCCAAGCAATGCATGATCGAAGTGGTCGGTTTGTGGGTGAATCTCGTGTTTATTTGGCATTGACCTTGAATTGTTTCATGTGATTGAGTTCATCCTATTATGATGCCTGAGAATTGCATTAGGTGTGTGCAAAAGCTTAGTTCTCATGTGTGCTTAAATGAATGGATGGCTTGACTTGGTTACTCTTTGATCATAATTGCCTTGCATAGAATTTTGTGAAATTGCAATAGACGATCGGGTGGCTAGGTAGCCATGTGAGATTTGTGTCAATCGTCTTTTTCATGTGTGATAAATCCCTCTCGCCATGGTGTTTAACATTCACCGTTGTCACTAGTGAGTATGATAGAGGCATAAGATTAGTCCACGCTCAAAAGTTGATTGTCCCAAAACATCTTATTCTCTAGTCAACCCCTTTGAGCCATGTGACTTTGGGGGTCATTCTAATATTAGGAGCTTCGTGCTTGTTGAGCTTAACGGTGATTGTTAGAACGACCCCTCATGCTTTCTTCGTGTCTAAACCGTTGTGAGTCATCTTTGTGTCCCGGAACTCTCACTCTTGAGCTCCATTGAGGTTTTACATAGGAGGATTTTGCGTGGTTCTTGCTAGGAATGAAGAAGTAGTGTTGGAGGAAGTTCTTAATAGAGAGCATTGTTCGTTAAGTGTTAAGTTGGAAAATGTTTAACTCTCTAGTACCCCCTCAAAAAAAAAAGGAAAGTAGAAAGAAAAAATAATCGAAAAAGACGTAATAAAACGAGGTAAATAAAAGTAGAGAGTTGCCACAAAAGTCTAAGTGTATGCTCTAGAAAGGGTTTCTTGGCACTCTAGCCATTGAAACACCTAAATTGTTTGTTGACCTCCTTCACTACTATAATTGAATTGTGTATAGCAAGATAGGTCGAGGAAGTGTGCTTGAATGTAGTTCGTGATTGGTAGTGGTCTGGAAGAAGGAAAGTGTGGTTTTTTGCCAATGCTAGTGGTCGTTGAGTGTAGAGAAGGTTCGTAGTCGAAGCCATAGAACCTTCGATTTCAGGGTCAAGATGTAGGACCTCATGCTATGTTTGCCACCACCCAAAAATACATTTTCCTCATGTCCAAGATAATATCCAGTCATTTGAACCCCGTGTCTAAGACCTCCAGACAAGCTAGTGATGACAACCATCCCGTGAACTCTAGCATTTAGAGGTTCCTGTCGTGGTGGAGAGATGATAGGGCTGGGTGTTGATGGTTGTGCACATCTTTTCACCAAATGGTCCTGACCCCACTGATCGAGAGTGAGTGATCATTCATGTTTTGCATATTCATATCTTACACCGGTGAGGACCTATGTTGCCCTTTCGTTTGTGCCTTGGACTTGAAATCTATGCACGGTTAGTTGTGGTTGGTGAGTGGTTTTTTCAAGACTTGTTTGGGTTTGAGAACAGGGTAAGAACTTTTCATTAGCACATTCTTGATGCATTCGAATGTCGTTTGCGGTGGATGTCGGTATTGTTTGTAGCGGTTCATGTGTTGATGTCCACTAGCCATTCAGATTCACCACTTCGTGCCCTTTGATTTGTCTCCAAGTTATCTTGTTAGTTTGAGATATTACCTTGGTTGAAAATGGTTTTCTTGGTGACAAGAAAACGTCTAAGTGTCGGGGAGTGATTCGGGCTTAATTGTATACTTTTTATCCCCATTTTCCTTAGCGTTTGAGGCATTTGCACTCCGAGAGGTTTGGTTTTATGCTAGGTTTTGCCTTAGCGTGTTTCAGACTCAAGCAGGTGGAACTAGCCCCGGAGTCGGAAGTTTGACGAAAAGACGCAAAATTGGATCAAAGGATGGAGGCAGCCGCAGATCACGGCAGAAGTAGAGAGTTCAAGGTCTGGAGGACTGTGAAATAAAGCCAGAGACCGTGAAGCACCAGGCATCCATAGGCATTTTCGGTCTCACTAGACTCAAGTCAGTTCACGGTCGTAAGACTGTGAACCCAAGCTAGAGACCGTGAAGAGCCTAAATGATGCAATGCGTTTTTGCTCCAGATCGCGGTCCCTTCCAGATGTTCACGGCCGTGAACTGGGACCTTGACTCGAGCTTGACCTGGGTATAAAAGAGGCTTGAGCTGAAGGAAGAAAGGGGGAGAGACCTAGTATGAGAAACTTCTTCTTCTTCAAATTTCTAGAGTGAGAAAGTGACGAACCAAATAATAGAAGAAGTTAGGATTTCATCTTCAAGCAAGGTTTTGGGAATTCCTTCCCCAAAGGAGGATCTCTTAAACACAAGCTAGGAGCAAGGCTAGCATCTCCATGATGGTTTTCCTTCTTCTCCCTTTTGTTTTACCTTCTCCTAGTATAGAGTAGTCCCTTATTTCACTTGGGTGTTTGTAAACTATAGCTACAATTATGTGAATGTTTGTATGGGTTGAATGATTTGTGTGTGGATTTGTTTTAATATGAATTTGGAGGTATTTTCATGGAAGATTGTGTTGTGTGTTTGCCTGTCAATCTATTTTGTCATTCTAACCTAGGTAGAGAGAAAACCCCCTTTCTTTGAAAGAGGCTTGTAAAGCTGGATTTTTCTTAGGCAAATCTTGTCTCCTATCTAGGTTAATGTAGGGCAACCCTCTCTGTACGTATTATCACCTAGGGTTGGTTGTAATTTGGCAGCCCGAACTCCGATTTGAGGGTGAAGTTTTGGCAACCTTAGTCAATCGGTCAAGAGAGCTACTTTGGTAGCTTGAATCTAATTTCCTTGACCTATTGACCGAGAGAGTGGCGTCCGTTCACTTGTTGCACTTCCCTACGATTTACAACCGCCTTACCACACGTTTTCATTCGATCCGACAAGTCATAATTGCTAGCTAAGGGGAGCAACACCCGGGTGAAACCTTCTCAATTAGTGTCAAATCCATTTACTTGTCCAAATGTTTTAACCATAGATAGTTGTTTTCACCAAAAACCAATCGCTAGATAATGTTTCAAACAATCGAAGTAGGGTTACATTGGCCTACCAGGGTTTGATATTTACATACTTGCCTATATTGCATCCAATTAGGGTTTATACTTGGTCCCTAATTGGGATTTTTATTATGATATTCGGGACGAGTCAACATTTAACTTCAGAGTTCTCATAAGAACTCCTTCATCTCACCCAAAAACGCGTCTTGTTAGTTAAGGTCGGTTTTTTACTTATGAACCATGGATCTCTTTTGTGCTTTGTTGATGTATGATTCTCCTAAGGTGTTACATAACCCCCCCTCCCTCCAATTGGGACTCAATATCCTCATTGAGGTTTGCGCCCCCATCGTGGCACGCACATATGTTCTGATACCATTTGTAACATCACAAACCTTTTCCCGACTAAGATATTGTCTACCTTGGGCCCATACCCGCACGATTTTTGCGTGGAAAACATATCGAGGTGACTTCACATAAGTTCACTCATCCTTGCAGTATTCCACTACGAGCACGTTTAATTCGGAGTTCTCACAAGAACTCCTCCATTTTACCCCAAAACTCGTCATGTCAGTTAAGGTAGGTTTCTTACTTATGAACCATGGATCTCTCTCTTGCTTTGTCTATGCGGGATTCGCCTAAGGTGTTATAGAGATCTACAAAAAATATGCATTTTGTATGTGTGTGAAATAAAAAACATTCACAAAATCATAAAGGTACTCACATGTGATATATAATCATAGCTCTATTGCATATCTTCACACTGTGAATTTTCCTTTCCTTGACATCTTTAGTTAATAGAGTTGAAAATCCTCCAAGCATAGTAGAACAGATAAAGGGAGAGGGGGTGTCAATGATGAATTGAAACTTTTATCTAGGGGTGTCCTCTTCACTAAATTAAATTAAATATTAAATAAAAATTCAAACTATTACAAGTTATAACGAAACACCACGTCGTGTTTCACATTTGGAAAAAATTGTAAAACATTACCTATCTATAGTGCTCAACAAATCTTTTTCAATATATTCTATAGACAATCATTCATGAACGAATTGTATATCCAATTTATAACCTTGTTCTTGACGCAATCCAAAGAAACTCTTTCAACATGAATGGTTGAAGAACATGGAGAGAAGATGAGTCGACTCTCTTTTTTACTTCCTTCATCAAGTATCGAAGGATAGGGACCGCTAGATTGAAATTTAGCTTTCAGGTTTTTGGAAGAAAAATTGGAGAAACTGGGTACAATTGGACTATTGTTTTAGACTATTATTATATTCTTGTTTGAAATAAAACAATAAATGAGTTTCACTCTAATTGAAAACATATTCACTAATAATTGTAGTGTCATAGTTCGAATTACAAAGATTACCATTTTTTCCTCTTCCCCTCAAACTACTATCGTCGATGAATAATTTTTCTCCAAATTTTAAGAGTGGCCTAGGACACCTCTCATCGACCATGGGTCCTCCCCTGGGGGTCTCTTTGTCTTAGGTCGAGAGTATGATAGAATACCTTGGACTTATGCTCGTTAACAATGGTAGATTGCAATATTGACTTGATGCATATCATGATTAACCAAATCCAGGTTTCATGAAATTCGAGCTTCTTCATCGCCTTTTTCAAGAAAGACTATTCCACACAGTCATACGCTTTGGCCATATCAAACTTCACAAACATATAACCCTTCTTTGTTTCTTCTTCATGTAATGGAATTATTCAAAAGACGATACAACATTATCATGAATAAATCATCATGGGACATAAACACTCTATGTCTTCGAGATGAGGTTGTCCAAATTTCTTAAACATATTGGCGAGAATTTTAGAAATTGCCTTGTAAATAACTTGACATAGGATGATTGGTTAAAAGTCACTCAGGGAGGAGGGGTCCCCAAAAAACCTCCTTTATGTGAGAGCTTCTCTCCCCATGTTCTTGGGTGGTGTTTCATCTTCCTCCCTTTCATGGAGGTTACTTGGATCTTTTGATCCATTTTCTTCCCTCTTCTCTTTCTTTATGACCTCTTTTTCATGGGCATCTTTCACCTGTGGTGTTTGTTCACATTCGTTAATCACTTTGCTGGAGAGTTTTTTGGCAGCTTAATCCTTGTGTCTTTTCATATCCTCCCCTTCCCTTCGCCTCATCTCGTTTTTCTCTTCCCTCACCCTTGTTCCTCCTCTCATACATGTCCCCCTGCCAACATGAGAATCATCAGTTTAGTCTGTAGAGACTTGGTCAGTCCTTAAGCAGTCTCATTTTACATGATATTGTTCTCGAACATAAACCATACATGATTTTGCTTTTGAAAAAAAAAACTCTCAAAATTAGAATGGGAACAATTACACGACAAATGGGTTTAAAAAATAGTGATAGCTTCCCTCCAAATAATATAGTGGGTGGCATTTGCTTATTATAAAATGAAGAGGTTGGTCTCTCAGTATGATCTAGCTCTTTCAACCATTTGGATGGAGATGTTTCACTCTCTAATTGTGACCCGCCATGAATTCTCATATTAAAGAATGAAACTTGTATATGACATATTTCAACCAAATCCTATCATGGGCTAAAAAGACAAGGGGTAATCTGATGGAAGAAAATATGTCTCTGGACTTTTGGAAAGTTCTAGATGAGTGTATAATATGCTTGAGTGTGGTTTCAAAAGTTATTCCTTTACTTGAGATAATAGCAGAAAAATGAGAAATTTATTGAACAAATATTGATAGATTTGTTGCTCAATTTGAATGCCAACCTCTCATGTCCCTCGCTTGGATAGGTGTGGATCTTATCACTACTGTCCACTTTAATGGATACAATATAACATACAAAGATCCAAATGAGATAAATGGAGGTGGAGCTTTGGAATGTAATCCTACTAGTTGAAGGACCCTAAATGCAACAAAATAGTAGTCAAGGTAAGAAGCATAGCAAATTTTAGGAATGTTAGTAAAAGGTTGGGGATCGTAAACAAAAAAAAAACTCAGGAAAATCAAGTTTCAACCCAAGACTGCAAAAATTATTGACCAAAGAAGAAGATCAAAAGTTGAAAAATCTTATACAAGAATGATCTCAAATGGAAGCATAGATTTAGAGTTGATTGGCTAAGAGCAGGAGAGAAGAACACAAAATCCTTTTATGCTAACGCTTTGGCCTGACGAATAAAAATTATTATGATAAAGTTGAAGGATGAACTGAATAGAATATCATAAGGGCAGGAGGAAGTCATGGAATGTGTTAACGAACGCCACAACTTTTTGCTCAAAGAGACCATCACAATTGTAATGTGGTTATTAAAGCAATTGAACTGAAAATTATAGAGGAAAATGATCACATTTTATCAGCCCCTTCAAAAAAAGTTATTAATGTTTCGAAACATATAGGACCCCATAAGGCCACGGGATCCGATAGATTTTCTGCCAAATTTTACAAAAAAAGAAAGATTAAACTCATTTGGGATGGATCTTTTATGAGGAAGTTTTGGAGAGTGGGTTGTCATCGTTACTCGACTTGAGAGTTTGTTTAACAACAATTTTCAGCCATTTGTCTCGCTTTTCTTTAGCATTTATTTGTTTATTAAAAATATTATACCTTTCTGTTTTTAGTACAAAAAAATTATATTTTCCTGTCACCACCCAATTACATCCAAAGCTTCGATTTTTTTCTTTTTTTATGAGTAATTACAAAAACTGCTACAATTTATTTTTTTAGAATTAATGTAACAAACCAAATTTTAAAGGAAAAAAAAAAGGAAACTAACTACGTTAAAAAAAAGTAAACAGCAGCCACAGCCAGGACGAACGATCGAATAGATTAATAGACATAGATATAGTCATCCCCTTCCCATTGTATTCAGCCACTGATGTTCGCTCTCCCTCTCTCTCGCTCCTCCGTTCTGCTTCTAAAAATATATAAAACTCTTTCCTTCCCTTCCCTTCCTCACATTCATTCTCCCTCGTCTTCCTCTAATTAATTCTTCCCTCTATTTCTCTCCGAGCCTTCCATTTCCCTACATTTCCTCTTTTCGTTTAGATTCACACGAGAGGGAGAATTATATGCAAAGATTACGTGCAAGGCAACAACCACTAGCATCGGGAGAAGAAGAACTAGAACAGGAAAAATGGCATCTAATATGGGGATGATGGACTGCGCATACTTTGTCGGCAGGAATGAGATATTGACTTGGATCAACAATTGTCTTCAACTCAATCTCTCTCGCATTGAAGAGGTCCTCTATCGTTTCCTCCTTCTCCTTCTCCTGTTTACGGCGTTGTTGGCGAGAATGGGAAAGGACCTATTCTTCTTTCGCTGCTTTTGACTTTTGTGACTTAGCTTCCATTTACAGGGAATTAGGTTTCTGTGCTTCCAGCTGATGCTCGTTATTAGAACTATACTATGTTCTTTCTTTAATGGCGTAATAATTATTGTTTTATGAAATTTGGCCTCTGGTTCTATTTCGTCTAATTGGGGATTAAATTTTGATGACTGGAGATTTAAGGTGTTTATTGATCAAATCAACCCTTTGTGTCTTTTTTTCCTTGAGGATTTTGATACGAAGTTCTTCGTTTGATGAAGGAGCATTTGGATGATGATGTAGACTGTTCATCTTGTTTATGATGTTGGCTTTCTATCCTTGGTTTCATTGATGGTTTCTTTCATATATGGTGCAGGTTGCGTCTGGTGCTGTTCAATGTCAGATGATGGATTTGACTCATCCAGGAGTTGTGCCAATGCATAAGGTGGTGACAAGACTATGCTTCTCTCATCTTTCGGTCATTTAATGCCCATACTTTACCAATTTGAGAATTGCAATTCTATAGAAACTTCACTTTGTGATGATAGTTTTGGTCTATTGTAGGTGAATTTTGATGCCAAGTCTGAATATGACTATATCCAGAACTACAAAGTGCTACAGGATGTATTCAACAAGTCAAAAATCGAAAAGGTATCACTTTGTAATTTCTAGCTTTTTCTTTCTGAGTACTTTCATCGTGGTCGCCCTTCTTCGAGTTTTGTTATATTATGGCTTGAGCTCATGATTAGTTGGCGGGATCAACTTTAGGCCTATGGAGCTACGTGGTTTTACAACTTAACTTTGTTGGTTTTAACACTAGGATTCCAGAACCAATAACGATTACTGTTTTGGGGAGGGTATATCATATCATGTTACCAATTAGTGTGTGGCCGCAAAATGAAGTGATTGAATGGCGGAAAAGAGAGAAAATTATCAGAGATCTTGTGGCAGCTAGCAAATTCATGTCATATCAACTCGTAGGATATGGTTGCTTCAGCAGTTGCAATCAGGTTAACCTGGAAAAAGTCTTCTGACTGGTATCCCTGCCTTCTTTCGCTTGCATGGCAGCATATCGAAGTGAACAAGCTTGTTAAGGCAAGGCCATTGGACAATTTGGATTGAAAGGAGATGCAAGGGCGGAAAAGAGCGAGTTAGGGGCTCTATAAAGGCTTCAAAATCATTGCAATCAAATAATTCCCATCATCATTCTGCCACAGTTGACTCAGGTGGAATGCATAAAATCTCATTCAGCATGCACCACCAAACTAGCTTACATTCCTATTTCCAGTATTTTTTGTTCACATGGAGACAATATTACTTCATTGCAGGACCAAAGCCAAGTAGGGGAAGTACTGGGTCAATAGGGGGCCATAATTCATCAGTAGATATCCAGGCGTTGTCGAATGAGGTATAACTCACCCTCTTCTTATTCCCTTGAACTAATTAAGAGTATTTCATGCTCGACTCCCTTGCATTTAGATTCTTGTTTTGTACTCTGTCCATTTCTTGTGTGCAGATTACAGGTTTGAAGTTGTTGGTGGACCTACTGGAGAAAGAGAGAGACTTTTACTTTGCGAAGCTACGAGATATAGAGATACTTTATCAGATCCAAGAGCTGCAAGAGCTTCCTGTAAGGGAGAAGCCTATATCCAAATAAACCAACGAGGAATACGATGTGTTGTCTCTTTGACCAAATGCACGTTATTTGTTTATGAATATATATAGGTGGCAGTTGCTATCAAGAAGATACTATATGCAGCCGATGCCAAGGAGCCCGCACTCGAGGAAGCTCAAGAGTATCTGGCAGAAGCATTGAACGCTAATGAAGAAGAAGGAGAGGAAGCCTGAGCTCTGGGGAGATACTGAGCTAGCATAGGTGCTTAAAGGGAAGTCTATTCCACCACCTCTCCAAACCAAGAAAGCGCCAACAAGGACCTTTAAACTCGCTATCGAGGGGCGCTTGTTGATCATATGTTGGAGAAGAAACTAGTAAAGAGGTTGTGCTCCTGTCATGGTCAATGATCAAGTATCCTTGATATGATGTGGAAGATACCAATCTTCTTTGAGTTTTTTAATATACCAGTTGACCAGCTTGTACATCGGATGTGTGTATTGTATTGTTGAAAGAGGTTGTATGTGATGGAGCCTGTAAGTTTTTTTGGGTAGGAAAACAGAAAATATTTGCAATTTTAGGGTCATCCTTAATCGTAACACTGGTCTCAGTTAAGCCACAGATGGAGTGTTGGGCTTTGGTTTAAACTAAATAAATGCTTATCTTTCTATTTGGTATTTTCTAGTGGGTGTCCTTGATGTGATGGGTTGATTTGTTTGGGCCGCAAAGGGTGTTCGTTTTTTCTTGCATCTCATAACTTAACTTGGTCCAAGGAAGTTTGAGATTATCATGAACTGATTCTCACTACTACTCTGCTCCAATTAACATTCATCAATAATTCCTTTGTGTGTCATTGTTAATACGTTGGTATCTGGTTGTTAACCGACTCCTTAAGAAGACTGTGCTAGTAGTTGGCATGATCATTTACCCTAAATAAAAGGCCTTCCTATGATTTTTGAGAGACAAGCGGTTGTTTAAAGTCGTGTCTGGTTTTGGCTTAACATTGATGGATGATCGTTCATCCTAGATGCTCTTTCTCCATTTCCCTACTCATGAACGAAGATGGTGATTTATGGAAGGGAGGCAGGGGCGGACCCAGGGAGGTTTAGGGGTGTCCCCGGACACCCCTAAATTTATGGAAAACGATTATCCAACTCCCGGTGGTAATTTACGTATGGATAAAAAATATAATTGATAGTGAGGGACACCCCTTAAATTTGAAAATTTGATTATCCTACTGTCATTTGTGTATAGGAATATAAGTGGTATGTTGGATAATTTAAATCCTGAACACTATTATTATTAATAAACTTAATTTCCGTAGAGCTAAACTCATTTGTTGTTCGATTTTGAACAATGTGTAATAATAAAATGGCATTCCCTATCTCTAATTATTTTAAAAACCTAACAATTAAACTAATTTCAAACTACCCTTAATTTGTATTGATTTTATGATTGTACGGCAAATGTTGAAAGAGTCTTTCAGCTTTGGGTTACATCAAGAACAAGTTTACAAATAGAATATGCGATAAGTTCGTGAATGATTGTCTAGTAGTGTATATAGAGACAAAAAATTTTAAACACTATAGACACCAAGTGTATTCTACAATTAGTTCCGAATATGAAAACACATCATGGACTTTTTTAACCTGTACGAGTAAGGTATATTCATATTTACAATTTTATTTTTATTAATTAATTATTTTTATTTAATTTATTTTTTAAAAGAGGACACCCCTATAAAAAATTTCTGGGTCCGCCACTGAAGGGAGGTCCTTGAAGCAATTTACTTTCAGGAATAATTACTGCTTCTATTGATGATCATGTTGTCATTGTTGCCTGATGGTACAGAAACAAGATGATGGTAGTGGCATGTCTGACAACTGAACCGATTTATACATCATCTTTATGAACTTGCAGTGCTCAATGACTTCAGTTGGGCCAATCTAAATAGGCCCATAAGTTAAACCAAGTTACTAGAAGGCGACCAGTACAATTGGGCTGGCTTTAAACCAACCAACAAGCCCAACAGTGAAAACATGCTCATTTGATACGCGTGAGCTTGAAAGTAAGGCCCAAACTCTCCTAACAGGTTTCATGATACGTAGACGCATAACGATAGATTCCCTATAGTCCAGAAGAGTACAGTAATTATGCCATGCCTCTGGGTGTGTGACGCTCTAGGTGTTGGTCGAGGCGCATGGCCATTTAATGTACGAAGCATTAAATGCGGGTGCTGATGTGGGGCGAAAAGAAAGGCGGTTTGTTAGAATTGCCTCAAATATAAATAGGAGAAGACAACCGCATTTAAAAGAAATAGACTCTCTCAGTAAAACATGGAGTTTGCACTTCTCTTTCTAGAAAACACTCTCTTGACTTGATTGTTGAGAGAAAGCGGGCACCTATGGCCCGATGCTACTTGCATAGGTGATGCCTAAACGAGTCTGAGGATCAGAGGCGCAAAGGTGGTAACGTGATTGGCGTGCTAGGGGACATGGGAATGGTTATCACAATACAAGTATTTTTTTACACTTGTACAAGTTGCCCCTTTGCCTCATACCCAAGTTCTTCAACAGTGAGAGCTTGTTTTCAGAGAGGAAGTAAATAGTACTTTGAGATAATCAATAGCTGAATCCAGTTGGCCCTCTCCTTGACCAATTATTTATCAATCCTTGTTCTGCTTGTCACTATTCAAAAAATGGTGTTTTAACTGAAACTCTAATTTTCCGCCTTACCTTTCTAATAAGGGTAATACCTTAAATGAGATCGAACTATATCCATATAATCAACTTTGCTCCGTGGTTTGAGTTTGTTATTCTAGCCTCAACTATACCCCATATATACTAGTTTGGACGAACGCGTGTTTTGACCGTCAATTTGGACGGTCACAACTGTTGACTAACGATCAACGATCCAGCTCACTGCCACGTCAGCACCGAATAAATAAAAAATTCTAATTTAAATTATTTTTCATATCTCATGTTTATAATAATAAAATAACAACCAAAAATTTTAAAATTAAAATTATTCTTCATGTCCTTGTTATAATTTTGAAAACATGAGATATGAAAAATAATTTTAAATTAGATATTATTTTTATTTGGCACTGACGTGATAGTGAGCTGGATCGTTGACCGTTAGTCAACGGTTTTGACCGTCCAAATTGACGGTCAAAATATGCATTCGCCCAAACCAGTCTATATGGTGTATAGCCTATGTTTGGCCCGGCTTTTAGAAGTGCTTTTCGGCTTCAAAAGTTGAACCAGAGCCAAACATCTCTAAAAGCTCGGCTTTTAAATAGCTGAAAAGTGTTTTTGTATAACAGAAAAGCAGAAGCTACAAAGCTCCGATTTGAAAGTACAAGATTATCCTTACCGTATTTTAGTTTCATTTCAGAAAATATAATTTTCTTTCATTTATATCATTTTAAAAATAAAATAAATTATAAAAAAATCAACAAGATCCATTTTGACTACTTTATATTGTTAGAATTTTTATTTTTTATTATAAATCCTTTATAGTCATTTACATACCCTCTTATATTAAAAAACATTTCTAATAGTTTTGCACTCAAATACTCAACTGTTTTTTTAGAGTACTTCTCTAAAAACTCTAGTAAGAAGTCGTTTTTGCAAAAACTACAGTAGGACCAAACTATCCCATAGTTGAGAGCAGGATAGCAATTACGCTAACCACGGGCTAAAATTAATTATTTAGTTATAGTTCAGACCAATTTAAGATATTAACCCTTCTAATAATAATACTAGCAATATCACAAACAACGTGTTTCTAACATAGGGACTGTTAGCCATGGAGTGGAAATCCTTAAAACAATGATGTCCAATTCTACCATGCAATTGAGATGGTAGTTTCTTCATTTTATTTAGGGCTGCAAATGAGCAAAGCTGAGTCGAGTTTTACCCCAGTTTGAGTTTGACTCGTTAACAAATGAGTTGAGCTCGAGCTCGAGCCATTTATTAACAAGCCGAACCGAGCAGAGTTCGAGTTAGACTTATTTACTAAATTCTTGGATCGTCCTCCAAATAATATTGGAGATTCTATTTCAGCACCCACACCAATCAAATTTTCTGTCCAATGCGCATAGTACGGAAGGGTTGTTTAGTCTTTTAGGTTAGGTTTTTTTTCCATGTGTTTTGCAGCAGGTTTATTTCATTTGGGCTCCCAAGTCTTTCAATTTTTTCGTCCTTTAATTGTTCATGATGTTATTATGTATTATTATAAGTAGCTGGGTCAATTTGTATTAGGGTAGGTAATCTAGATTATTGTTGGTTTACAATCAGATTATTATATCTATAATTCTAAGTAACCCGTCTCTTATTACTTTTCAAGGTATTATATCTCATTTATTTAACACCGATTACATAGTTTTTAAATAAAATTCAATTATTTATTTATGTAGTTTAAAATAGAAAACTTATATTAGTGTCATGTACCATGATATCCGTTCTACAAGCATTCCTAGTAAAAGAATTTGTCAAAACTTTCATATCTCAATTTATTGTGGTTCATATTTGAGCTATGCATACCTGAATTTGAATTGCAAATTCCTCTAAAAAATGAATTTCTTGATATATCCAAATATCGTCTGACTACCTGAGACTGTGAATCAAGTTGTCTCTAAAAGTCTAAAAACTCACCAATTCATTTGTCTGATATGACAGTGAACGAGCTCTTGGAGATCTTATTGCCCAAAATCTCAATGTAAATCTTACGTTTTCCACTTTGTCAGAGTAATCTTGATCCCAAGATTGAATAATTTGCTCTTCAAATGATATTGAGATAGGATTGGAAGAATTGAAGAGCTCAGATCATTCGTACCATTTTTACCTTGAGCTTGAGATTTATTTTTATGGAATTGTTGGTTGTTGTACGTGGTAGTTAATATTTTCACTATACAATGAGTGGGGTATTAAGGTTATCTTGATTTGATTTTAGGATATGGGACTTAACTACGATTTAATAAGCAAAAGGGATTCCGAATAAATGAATTTTCCATAAGTTTCATCACACAATTTGTTGCGACTCATATTTGAACTACGAGGACTTGAAACCTGAACTGCAAATTGTTCTAAAGATGGAATATCTTGATATGTCTAAATATTGTTTGACGATTTGAGTTGTCCCTAAAATCCTAAAAGGAAAAAATCCACCAATTAATTTGTCTAATATGACAGTGGACTTGAGCTTCTAGAAATCTATTATAAATCTAAAGTTTCCAAAAATAAATTATAATTTATAATAATTATTTTTGTGATAAAAGTGATGGAGATACACACCTCCACAAGAGTCAAATATCAAATCCAACCATTAATCCCGCCAAAACATGGAAAGAGTTAAACAAATTGTAAATAAATTATAGCTAGAGAGGTTGTAGAACTCAATTTTAATCTAATGAGTCATGATATTCAAATGCTAATGTTATATAATGTTTAGGTCAATGCATATTTCTCCAATGCAGAGATGTCAAACTAAGACACACAGCTACATTTTGGTGCATAACCTCCTTAAGACAAGAAGCGATATTATCCACTCGAGCTTCATGTCATTGCATTAATGTATTTTGTTGTGTATTATAAATTTGCCATGTCAAATAAATTATGATGTCATACTAATAGATTTTGTGATGATTCGAAGACAGTGACAGAACCAAAGTACCGCCACCACTTAATCTTATGACTTGAGGGGAGTTATAAGTTTAACATCGAATTCATAGATTATGATATGTCAAACCCAATAAGAGAATACATAGTTTTCAAGGTAAGGAACGATGAAGAAGGGTAATATTAGACGATGTTGATAACAAGAACGAGGTAAATTTAACTTCTTAAAAACAGTTTTTATAATTGCAAATATTTTATCATTGAACTTTTTTTATTAGGGTTTAGCTGATTTGGAGATGGAGATAATGACTTCTGACAACTTCTTGAAAATGTCCATATTTTAAAGATGTTTTTCATTCACGTTCAAAATTGAAAAATATTCATACACCATCTATATTAAAGTTTATGATAGATTCATCGATTTCAACTAAAACTGAATCTATATATAACAAAATAAAATTCAATTTTATATAAAGAATGATGACTTTCAAGAAAGAGCGAATCTCCTATAAAATTCATGGTTGGGATGAGATAATATATACTAAGTGAAAATTTTATTTCATATGAACTTCGGATTCTCTAATAATTGTATAGTTTGGATTTTATCCAGGATTACATGGAAGTGCAAGGAAAAGATAGAAGGAAGGAAAGGTTGCAGAGACAAAGGGATAACAGATGGAAAAAAACCACCTATTGGTCTGTACAAGATGAACACTGATGCTGGGAATAACTTGAAAGGTGAAACAGTTATGGGGTGTGTTATTAGAGATTGGAATGGCAAAGCTGTGGTAGCAGCATCAAGGATGGAAGACATTAAATGGCCTCCTGACATAGCTGAAGGTCGATCCATATTATTTGGACTGGAAATAGCAAAGCAGTATGGTTTGGTGTTAGAGGTGGCAATTGGATCGGATTCGTCGATTGGATTGGTGGATCCATGGATCAAATGGATTGGTGGATTGATCCATAAATCCAAATGACATCTAAGGCTTGGACCAAAATGTAAAATTTGAAAAGTTTTGATACTAAAATGTCATAATGAAAAATTTTAGGTACCAAAATGTAATTTTCCAATGATATTTTCGTATAAAAATATAAATTTTAGGTACCAAAATGTAAAATATAAAAAATATAGGTACCTAATCGTAATTTGCCATTTGGATCTATGGATTGATCCATGAATCCACCAATCCAATTGGATTTGGATCAAATGGATTGGATTTAAATAGATTGGATTTGGTGGATGGATTGGATTGGATTCATGGATTTGGATCCTAATTGCTACCTCTATTTGGAGCCGTTAATTGTGGAAGCTGATTGCAAAAAGGTGATTGACTTTCTCAAGAAAAGAGAAGATGCCAGACTGGAGATAGGAAGTGTATGTTGTGATATATTTAATTGTAGTGAGCAGATGGACGTAAGAGAGTGGAGAACATATTAATGAACTAGCTTATTACCCGGCCCGTTGGCCGGATTACTATATGTTACCCACTTGTGGAATGGGAGAGAAAGCAAGTGAGAGTGAAGGGATTGGGATTCCACTTGATTAGGACCGGCCCACTAATCCGATTCTTCCCGACCCGCCCCAACCTAAAGGGTCAGAAAGAGCCAATAAGAAAATACGAACGGAGAGAATTAGTAATATATCTTGACTCTTCAGAAGTGGGTCAAACAGGATAAAGGTTGGGTGAGGGCAATTTTTAGCGCTAAGCAGAGTTCTGGGTTGAATAACTTTACTTAGGCCTAGAAATTGGTGCTGATGCAGACTGCAGTTTTTATCATACCATCATCAATCATCATTGAATTAGTCCTGGGCATCCCTCCCCGTTGTCGGTCTGAATTTTAATGATGGCTTCATTCCTTGCACCAGCCATCTCAGCGAGTTGTCATCTCGAGCATGATTTGCCTATGTACAAATGATACAATTAGAGTATGAAACTGAATTCAAAGAAAAGGAAAAGAGAATTATATCACATGCCAATAAATACACACATAATAGTTGAAGCTAAGTGAAAGTCATTACTCGCACATCAATTCTCAAAAATTACAGACTAAACAATGGCTAGAATGGCACTGAAACTACCAAGAATCATGGACGAAACAACTTGTCAAATTAAATAATCCTTATACTGAAACTACCTTCTAACTTTAAATAAGACATGATCACAGTTCATAGCACTCTTATCACTATGAATTGGTTGCAGCTCGTCCTTATCACTACCTCCCAAGCTCAATTCAAACAGAATAGACACAGTTATGTAAGATAACCATATCCTTACTGATCATAATTCCTTTCTTCACTCCATTTTTGTCGGAGAAAAGAGTTATCCCCCTCTCATGCATTTCCCTTTCCCCCTCTCTTCTCCCTCTTCTTCACAAACCGATCCCTAAACCAGCAACAACAACACAAAATAGCCTTCGCCTCTGCCATCTCCATCTACTGAACGCGTTGGTGGCAAGACAGGATTGCAGAAGCAAAATTTTCTAAAATCAAACTAAATTTTTTGAAGGAGACTCAACCACGAAAAAAGAGTAAAGCAACAATGCTAATAGTTCAGATGGTTGGTTTTGATGTTATACGTTGCTTTTGTTATGGTCTCCAGTGTATCAACTTCAACAGAGATGTTTCCTCCAATCATCTTTAGTGCACGATTTAGAAGTAAGTCCTCTTGTTTGTGTCAAACGGAAACATTCATGGGTTCTTAACTCCCCTGTTAGTGTAAATGCATCAGCAGCAAAGAAGTTTGATAACACAGCAAGCACCCAGGCAAAATGATACAATGCAGTAGGTGATATGTGTCTCAAAGGTTTTGAGTTACTAAGGCCCCGTTTAGTATTGTTATATGTTTTTGTTTTCTGTTGTGTTTTTCAAGATTGGAGAAACCAAGAAAAAAAAAACATGTTTAGTTGGGTTTCTATTTTTTGTTGTGAATCGGATTTGCACAATAGGGTCCAAATTTGAGAAACAACAATTTATTGCTTTGGATTTGATTCTTATACATGTTTTACACGGGATTTCCGTTTGTTTTCATTAAAACAACCCTCAATTCGAATCCCACCTAAAGCAAAAAATTTCTCTTTTTTTTTTTTAACTCCCAAACCCACCTCCAAACCCTAGTCGGCCAACCCTACCCTCGTTTTCTCCCAAACCCGCCACCCAACAGCTCCCTCCCTCTCTCAACTTCTTCCTCTTGAGACCCAGGCCACCGATATCGTCCATCTCCCCCTCGTCGTCGATTTCGTCCCTTTGCCCCCGCCGCCTCCCTTTCCCCTGTCGCCCGACCTCGCAACCCTTGCCGCCTCCTCCTCTCGATTCCCGTCGCCGACTTCGAATCCTTTCCCCCGCCGCCGCCTCCTCTCTTTTCTTGTTTTTAATTCTAATAGTAGTAATTGAAAGCGTTTTTGTTTCTTGTTCTCTGCTTTCATTATTTTTTAGATTATCAACTAAACAGGTTTGTGTTTTCTATTTTTTTCCTGTTGTGGTTGTACATCTGTTTACACAACACCACTGCAACCACAACAGCAACAAATCGATACTAAACAGGGCCTAAAGCTCATGTTAAAAATAAATATGAATTAAAATGGATTATTCTATTAAGCAAACATCCCCTCTAATCATACAAAGATCAGATATCTAATTCACAAACAATTAAGCCATAAAAAATCATCACACATCCACCACCTTTGATTGCCTATATTTGGTTTTTCGCAAAGTTGTGGACTCTTAAGGGTAAAGTTCATGGGTAGTCTGTTTCATAACTCTAGAGAGCACAGTAAGCAGCCACCAACCAGACACAGTGCGGTAGGCGAATATGATTCTCAATTCACAATTTCTCACCACCGGAAGTAAGAACAGAACATAATAAGCGTAGCGTTCATGGGTGGTCTGTTTCATAGCACTACTACACAATTTGTTAAAAAAAGAAAGAAAGGTATTTAGCATCACGGCGGAACAACTTTTACAGGCCAACAACGACAACATGCTGCAACCACCAGAACTGGTATCACAACTCATAGGGAAAGTCAAAAGATTTACTCTTAAATTAAGTAGTTACAACATCGAGCAATCGTCAAGCACATACACCATCACAAAAGTCACAGAACCTGATTCACAAAGCATTCAAACATTTGAGGACATTTCTGCAAAGATACAACTTATATGTCTTTTTTCCAAGCCATTTCCATCAACATGCTAATAAATTTGCAATGCATAAAACAAATGGGCCAAAACTTGAAATTCAACCTGTTTGACCGACCCATGCCAAATTCTAATTATTCTTTACTTTTAAACTTTCTATTTGAAAATAAAAAAATAGTGAAAGAAAAAAGACGACTACAATTCGCCATTTGCACATCACTTATTCGGGAATAAAACCATATAAATTCAAAAGGAACTGAAAAGGTTGAGGATCGTTTTAATGTTTAAAATAACCAAATAGATTTTTATATTTAGTTTTTTACTAACAAATACCAAACGATTCCCTATAAAATACACTATAATTTGATCATTATGATGTCAAATAATTATAAAATATATATTTGAAATGATAAAAATTGGACTAATTGGGTTGGTCGAGGTTGAACCATTGAATAACTTTAAAATACATTATATTTTAGCCACTAAGATATAAAATAATAGCATAATATATATTATGCCAGAGAAAATAGCTTGTTTTAGAATGGCAAACCCATGATGTTCATTTGTTTTACTTGATGACCAAATCCCATGTAGGTCAGGCCCATTCAACTCTTTTATTTTATGGTTAGCGGTTAGCCCATTAGATATCATGCATTAGTCTATTGTTAAATTTTTTATTTTTAACAATAAAAAGGAGTATTATTTTTGCCTTTTCATATATATTTTATCACCACGGATAAATAAAAGGGTATAAAGAAAAAAATTGACACTCCTTGACTCGTTTAAATCCGCATGTGTACGGTAAGTTGGCCCGTTCCATAGAGGAAAGAGAAAAAATTGACACCCTATTTTACCCTTCCTACAAACGCTCATGGAACAGGGAATTTGAAATGGGGGAAGAGTTTTTTCCACCCTGCTATTATATGTTTTTAATTTAAAAGGATACAACAAATGTACTTAGTGTGATTGGTTATGATCCTTGCCTTTCTTTAAAATGGTCATGGTTCGAATCCCAGTACATACCTTTTTAATGAATACAAAAAAGTAATTGTGAAGACCAAAATGTCCTTCCTACTTTCACTCTCGTTGCAGGAAATTTGAAATGGGGCTCCCGTTTTTCCCTTCGGTGTATTATATTATGTGTAGATTCGGTCATGAGTTGACCAGTCAAAATAAAACGCCATTGCATCAAACTGTTGTTGTTCCGCCATTGATAAAATACATCCGGCCAGCCGGCCGAGCCCTTATCTAGTATTTGATACATTCATTTTGTATGTCGTGTATTAGGTAACCTAATTCGCCTACCTAGCCCCGACGATCCTGCGCTAGTTCGCGGAAACGCGGATTTTACACAGAGCTCACAAAATTCGCGAACTACTTTTCTTGAGAGCGCGGATTTCCCGAAGTAAGAGCGTGACTTTCCGGTGAACTCCCTTTCGGATGGAATTGGCCGGAAGAAAGCAACTTGGCAACGGCAGATGCCACCGCCATCGTTGCCATCGGCGAACCTTTTTCTACACCCTTCACTCCACCGAGACCAAACCTAGAAATAATAGGGATCAGAATCATAAAATTGACCCAAATCGGAATCTAACAAAAAAGATGAACATGCATGTCTCAGAAGACCTACCCGATTCGCGATTCTCTCATTATTGTCCCCGATAACGAGAGGAGAAGAAGCAGATTCGGAGCTTCCTTTCCTCACCTTCCTTCTCCTTAGATAGTCAGAGAACACTCTGTGTGATGACAGGTGCGAGCGCTCGGATAATCAAGAGATGACGATGACGAGCACGCTATACTGTTTTCAGGCACCGTGAAGAGGGTCGTCGGCGAGTGATATCGGAATTGAGCCGTCGACGAGCACAAGTTTATTCTTTAATAAAAAAGAGCCATTATCGTCGAGCGGCGCCATGAATTGAAATTGGAACTGTGAAGATGGAGGAGACGAGCAGGGATGCCGGATTCTCAACTTAATTAATGAAGAGAGGGTGATTTTGGTTGAAATTGAGCAAATCCACCATTGAAGAAAGCTCTGGAAGAGATGGTGGGAAAGGAATACGAAGAGTAAAGGAGAGTGAAACGGAAAAGAAAAGTAAAGAAGGAAAGTAAAAAAAACTATTGGAATAAAAAGGAATGTACACAGTTGTGAATAGGGGTGGATATACGGTCCGGTCCGGTTAAATTGGACCAAATTGATCTGGTCCCAGTCCGGTCTTTTCGGGAATATAAGGACCAAAGATTGGATTGGATACAGTATGGTCTTGATCCGGTCCGGTCTTGACCCGGTCCGGTCCCAATTTTATCTTGATTTTAGGTGTTGGGGGTCTCTTATCCGGTCTTTATCCGGTTTTTTACCTCAAATTTAAGCCCGAATATGAGATTGCATTGTTTGCTATCCGGTCCCAGTCCGGTCCCGGTCCGGGTTATACGATCCGGTTTTGGGTAAAACCAAACAGTCTGGGACCAAATAGCAAGCCCTAGTTGTGAACAACTAGAGAAGGAAAACGCTTAAGTGATGGTGATTTATATATATCTTTTGGTCGCAGATGGGTGAGGAATTGGGATTTAGAAAATGCCAAAATAGTATTTTTAAATTATATTTATACAATAATGAATAATAATAAAATATTAGCGCTCTGTTCATGCTCTCAATTGTGAATTCTTAAAAGATTGGCGCTTTGACGTTCTCGCTCCCGCTCCCGCTCTCGCTCTACGTTCTGGTTACCTAAGTCGTGTATGGTACATGTGATTGATGTAACGATTAAAAAAATAATCAAATATTCAACATTAATTAATCTTATATTATAATTTATAGTTGTCATATTGTTTAGTTAATAAATTTTAACTAGTTCAAATCATATATTTTTATGATTTTTTTTATGCGAAGTTCAAATCATGTTATTTCATAGTATCGAAACAATTTTGTACAAAATTTCTTTATAAAATTAAAATTAAAAATAAAACATGATATGAGATATATAATTTAACAATTCTATAAATTACCAAATTAGATTGATTCCTAGTTTTCAACCATACAAAGTACAAACTAACAGAATGAATACAAGCACAAAATGCCTCACCGATATAACTCGATAGGGTATCATTCTACACTCAAGTGGAAGAAGAAGCTATTTGAATTGAACCTGGCTTCAGTCAGCACATATTAATCTCGTCCCGTCCTTGCAATCACTCGTCAAATTATAGAACGTCTCAACCCGAGTCTTCCCCTATAGAACACCTCGATCAGTATCCACTGCAACTCTCATATACCCATCAAACTGCACTGCCCTCCCGCCATTCAATTCTCTCGTCGCGTTATACCACTCGCTTGTTTCCCCCCACATCTCCTTAGTAATCATCTAGCAAATGCACCTTAAAGTGCGACCTCAGCTTATCGAAATAATTAGAGAACGACTCGTTCGTCGCCACATACAAGTTCCTCCATGGCTGAACCATCTTTTGAACCTTCTCCACCAAGGCATCTGGGGACGTGTCAGCATCTAGATGCGGCTATCGTTCTTTATTCCCTGCTTGAGGGTGCTCGAGGCAGAGGCAGAGGCAGGGGCGGCCAAGCTGTGTAGGCTGAAGGGAGAAGACTCTTGCCGGCGGCCTGTAGCGCGCCGCCGATGAAGGGAAAACACCCTTGTCTGGCGATGCGATCGAGCGGCTGCGGCTGCGGCTGCGGGAGACAACGGCTGCAAGAGTGGGAGATCAAGAAGAAAATGTAGGGTTTTCTTTCGTTTCCATACCCCTGCTCTACTTCTCGCCTTCTCCCAGCGAAGCGACGCCGCACAGCCTGAAACAACACCTCAAGAGAAGCGACCCTTTGACTCGCTGGGACAGGCTAACCACCCGGATTTCGCCGTGTTTGACCGAGTTTGACCAAATCCGGGCTGATAGTCAAAAGGTTACTATGGCCCGTTTTTTAGGGCGGGTCCGGGCCAACCCGGGTCGACCCGCGGGTTAACAACCTTGGTCACAGCAGTGGGTTGGGAGGCCGAGACAAGCAAGCACCCTGCCTTCTTAGTTGATTTATGTGCGCAAGGTTCAGATACGGAAAGCAAAGGGTCATATCATTCAACCTACAGAGCTTGCTGCTAATTACTCTCTACAACAACAAATCACCACATTTACACAGTGATTTAAGAAACCTAACAAGCTGGACTACAGCTTGACAACAGCTCCCGTGGTCTGGGTATCAGGTGGTGCAAATGGGACAATCAATATCTGTAGTCGTCTTCAGGATGGTCGAATATCGAGTAACCGGTGGTGCTCCTGGATTTATCCTGCAAAAACCACCCCCGCAGATAAACACTTGTTAAAGGTCACTTCAACATACACTGGAGAATGGAAAGTATAACCCTACTAAGAAACTGTGCACTCCACAAGTTCGTTTGAATGTATGGCTGCCATAAGAATCAGAGTTATCAGTTTATGAAGGCATTACATACCCTGTGGATGAGAGTCTCAAACGCCTCTGTGCCATGCTCTTGGATGTATTTCTCGGCGGCAGTCAGGATATCTTCTTTCTCAGTGAACACGTCCTTCTTCCTTGGGACATACCATATGTTTATGGTTTGTTGCGGGTTGAGGAAGAGTGGCCTCAGAAAGTGCTCATAAACATAAGCAGCGCCACTGAAGTACGGTAGCACCAACCAGCAAGTGAAAATGAGCTTTACATAGGACCAGATGGGTATCCTGGCAGTCATAGCATGATTCATAAATAACTCTTATCAGAAGACTGACATATAGAGGCAAAAGTCTAAAAGACCAAGCTTAGCCACTCAGCTATGCGTAGCGATATTTGACTCTGATTATCATGAGCATAGAATAAATGATCTGATTTCAGTATGGATAAGCTTGTGGGGATGCTGAGAAGCACAACGAATTACAAGAACCACTACCACGAATGCATAACATAGATAAGAGTTCCATAATGTTTACTCTATTAGAGCAATTATGGTGAAAATGAGCTGAGCTGCAGGGACAAGAAGAAAATGAGTCACCATTCAATAACCCTTGCGAAGGTGAGCTCCAAGAGTGTGATCATAGAGTAGAGAACCCAATAGGTGAGCCATTGGCGATCATCATTCTGAGATTTGGTCTCTATAGCCCGGATCGAAGCGTACCTGTGGCCGTAAAACCCAGATTTATAAGCTACCCAATTCAGTTCCAAGCAGACAGATTGACAAATTTGGGAATGTCAGCATCTATCCAACTCCAGCCCATGAAAGAACGATTCAGAACTTGTAAATACCAAAGGAATCGAGATTCACACGAAAAAGTAACGATGACTTACAGAGGATAAAGGAGACTGACAACAGGCCTACAACAAATCAAACCGATAATAGTCAAATGGGTTTCATTTCCTTGTTAAGAATCAGAATCTGGTTAAGTAAATCTCTGAGCTTTTTCTAGCAATCCAATGAATCTGGGAAGCAAAACAGTAAATGGGGAAGAAGAGGATGCGTACCCAGCAAGAACATCAAAGTTCTTGAGAAGAACCTTGAGGAAGCTTCCAGCACCAGATCCCATAGCAGCTAGTAGACGTGGGTTTGCTTTCCGAATGTGCGGTTCCTTTCCCTTCCTGGGTCTAGCTAGGAACAGAAGAAGCCGGTGATAAATGTGATATCTCCGGTCCCTGATTCCTTTCTTTCTTTCTTTCTTTCTTTCTTCGCTCACAGTCACCGCCGCTCTCGGGTTTTGTCGCGATGAGGGCGCCGACGCAGGTGCTTTTGGCCCTTTGGATATGTGTGGGTGGCTGGCGGTCTATTCGGCGTGTCGGGAAGAAGTGTGGACAGGTGTTTTCGTTGGGGAGTGACTCAGTGAGGTGAGCAGTGGGAACTGGGGAGAGTGGGCGGGTGGAGTAAATACTAGGCGGAGGCGAAGTTTAGTAGCACTCTGTTTAGGAAGTGGGGTAAATGAGAGGAGGGTGCAAATGTGAGGGGTAAACACAGTTTCCAACACATTTGCACCTGTTTGGTTAATTTGGAACAGTAGGGGGTGCAAAACGGGAGTGCAAATTTACTGTTTCGGCTTACCCCCCGAATTGGGGTGCAAGGGAAGGAAGGAAGAGAGGGGGAGGGGGGAATTATGGAATGTTGTTTTTCTAATTGTGTTATATATAATTATATAATAATTAATATTATCAATTTCTTTTTTATATAAATATCATTAATGTATTATTCGGGGTTGACCATTTGACTCTGGAAACAAGTTTATCAATGTTCGTCAAGTCAAATCTAGATCTCTTGGTTGAATCGAATTTGCATTGAAAATTAGAGATACGAGGTGTATGTGGAAAAGATAGAGAGAAATTATTTGGTTAACTCAGTTTATTTGACTAAATAGTTAAAACTTACAAATTCGAACGTGTTTGACTAAGTTTGACAATTTAAGATTAAACTAGACACGAAAACCCTATATAGGATGACCAGTTACGAGTTGAGCTTCGAGTTTTGAGATCGTTCGATCAATGATTATTACAATTGTTATAATTAATTATTATTTGAGCATTATCATATAATAACTATTTTTAGTAAAGTATATTTATTATATAGTAATATTTATTTTATTATTTTATGATAAAATTTTATAATTTTAAAATCTATTTTATAATCTTAAAATCTATTTTATAATCTTAAAATCTATTTTAAAATAATATAATTACTTACTTTTCACTCTATTTGCACCCCCCTACTTTTTCATCCAAACAACAATTTACCCCTCCACTTACAACCCCAGCAATTTGCACCCCCCAGCAATTTACCCCTCAACTTGTACCCCCTGCAATTTGCACCCCCCTTGTTGCCAATCAGAGTGTAAAGCATCCCCAAAGGACCACTAAAGTTCGAAAGGCTCCTCAATTTTAAGCTTTATTGAAATTTCAACACAACACTTCTAAATTAGCTATTCAAGCTTTATATTATATTACAACAAACAAACAACAACAACAAACAAATCAAATGCTAATCCAACAAATCCCTAAACAAAAAACCTTGTATTTTTCCTATCTTCTAACAAAAAAAAAAGTCAAGCTTCCAAAATCTCCACTTCATGATCCCTAATTCCATGCTCCTTTCTAACCTCCCGGTAATAAATGGTGCTAACGACGAACCCCAAAATCACCACCGCCGCATAAATACCGGCCAATGCCGCCCATTCCCACCACCTTTCCATCCAATGAGTATCATGGATTTAATTGAAATTCGTTGTTTGCTTCGTCATTTTTTTGGACCAACTCTGTGGGGCTTATGGATTTTGAGGGTCTTAATCTGTTATGCTTGGCAATGAGCCCGCGGGCGTTGGATATCTGTCAAGCCCCTCCCTCTTGTGTTGGGCTAAAACCCGCGAAGACGGTAAATTTTGCGGTGACGAGCATACCCGTGACTTGGGTGGAAATCGGTACGGTATTGATATACTAATACCAAATATAAAATTCTCGAATACCGAATTATACCCGAAAGTCAATTCCAGTCCCAATCCCTAAATAATTTCGGTATCCCAATCTCAATTCCTAAATATTCTGGTATCCCAATCGGTATTATCGAATACGAAATTAATTATATTTGAAATAAATAATTAAATATATAAATTAGATTTGATTGTTGAATTTACGGCAAAGAGAATAATAAAAGCGTCTTGAGTTTGCCTAGAGCTAGGATATGGATAAGGAGAATGAAGGAAAGGTGACATCTCAAGTTCTTGTCATTGGTAATCTTTAATTTGACGAATTGAAGGCTAAGAGACGACTAATACTAGTGTTTTCTTTTTGGTGTTATGAAAATAGCAAGTTATTAGGTGAAAGATGAAAGTGACTTAAATTGGAAAGTCAAAATTGAGTTGGATGGGGGTTTGAGTTGTGAAACAAAGATGAAATGATCTATGTATAATTAAATGACACTCTTGGTGGTTGATGGTCGTGTAGTAGTGAATGGGAGAGTCTAGTTGAGAGGATAACATACACACTAGCTTATATTTCGCTATTGATCAGTACTTCGGTATATGCCGATCCCAATCCCGTAATCCCTAATACCAAATTACAATTGAAATTCAATCCCAATCCCAAGAAATAATAAGTGTATTCGTTAATACCAAATATAGAAAAATTCGGTACGATATTCGTTATATCCCAAATACCGGTACCAAACTTCCAGCCCTACCCGCGACACGCAAGGTGTGGTTATGAGTAGGGGACGGATTCAGTGATCCTCGCCTCTTATCCGTCCTGATATCAAAATGGCGTCGTTTTGTTATGCATATATAATGCTAAAATCCCAAAATTTCCTCTCAACCCAAATATCGGTGAATCGCTGATTTCCTCCCCAAATCCCTTCAATTCCGACGATTTATCCTCCTTTCTCTACTATTTCCATAAAAAAAATAGACGATCACATCACCAATAACCCTAGGTTATGTCGTTAATCAACCCTACATTCACCTAAAATATCTCAATCGATAGAAATCTTCTACGAATCTTGCATGCAAACGATTGCTTTCCTAGATCGAGATAAGTATTCAATTCTTTCTTTCCTTAATCCAGTTTTGCTTATACGTGTATAAATAGCTGACTAACTTCATCATTTTTTCATTTGCAGTTCATCGAACCCTAAATCCAGAAACCCTAAACTTTCATATTTTGAAATCCCCCTTTCTCAGTAAGTTTCTTAGACATTAGTTAGTTTCATTGTTTAGTGTAGGTGATTGCTTAGTTAATAAGAAACACTAAATCCCTAATCATCCTGATGTGTTTTTTTTTTTTTTTTGCAGCTTTCTGTTGGGGAGTAGCTCTAAGATTCAACTGGTGCTTCAACGGCTAACTATTGAGGCAACTCTTCGATCCCTGTTTGTTGGTATATTAATCACCTTAAGTTCGAAACTAGTCAATGTGATTATGTTGTAAGTAAGTTAGAAATGTTAATGCTCACTTTGTTTATGCTAAACTAAACACATCTGATCTACTAAGTTTGAAACTGCTAAACTGCTCACTGTTGTAGCTAAGTTCCAAATGTTAAAATGCTAATGCTCACTTTGTTTATGCTAAACTGAACACATCACATCTCCTACGTTCAAAACTACTAAACTGCTCACCGTTGTAGCTAAGTTCCAAATCTAGCAATGTTAAATCCAAATCTAGCAAATTGCTCACTACTAATCCTTCATGAATATGTTTTGCCCAAGCTTCTTTAGGTGTTAGTAGGTGTTTAAAGTCTGATGTGTGGTCCCACACTCCCACTTCACTGGACTGTTCATCAATGGGGTACTGAAAGCAAAATGCAACTACTATAAGAAGGTGTTGACTGGAAAGTGTAGTTGTGGTACATCCCATCTTAGGACTCATAGCCATAGGAATCCTAGTGTTCATAAAAAATATACACGACGATTGTCAAAAAAGCCTTGGGGCTAACTACAGTGCCAAAGGAACAACTGATATGAGTACCAATTAGTTTAGCAGTGAGGTGTCTAGAAATGAGGTCTGCAGTGTATGAGTATCCCTTTTCTATTATTGACCACCTTTCCTTCAAAAGGTTTTGTTGCACCTTGAACCCTCTCTTCAAAGTCCCAACCCAAAAATATCATAAAGAAGGATATAGTTACTATTTATGGTTTAGAGAGGTCTAAGATTCAAAAGGTCATTGACGAAAACATAGTTTGGAGTAGGATAGTTGTCACCATTGGCATGTGGACTGCCATTAACCAAAAAAAGGGCTTACATGGCTATGACTGCCCATTATATAGCCAAATTTTGGAAGTTGCAAAACCATCTCGTTATGTTTGCTTATCTCCCTGCCCCACACACTAGTGAGAGGTTGGTTGGAAAGCTAGCTCAATGCCTCTAATCATGAACATTGATAGTACATTGTCAACAATTAGTCTAAAAATTTGTACTACCAACGATTCCATGATAAATCTAGTTAAACAAAGGTTGGTGCTATCTAATCTAATTAGGGATGGGGCACTTCTTCATATGAGGTGTTCTGCTTACATATTATGAGGGATGGTTTTGATGTTCTAAAAGATGGAATTGAGAAAGAGGATCTGTATCCTCTCTCGAAGATTGACTAGCTCGTCGATGCTACCTCCAGTAACCAGTTACTCACCTTTCTTGATATGTTCTCTAGGTATCACCAAATTCCCATGAAGAAAGAGGATAAAAAACAACGTTCATGACTTTGGTCGAGAGTTTCTGCTCTGAGGTCATGCCCTTCGGTCTGAAGAATGCTGGAGCCACCTACCCTTCGGTTTGAAGAACGTTGGAGCCACCTACCAACGCATCGTGGACCGGGTGTTTGCTCGGCTACTAGGAAGAAATGTTGAAGCATATGTTGATGATATCCTAGAAAAGAGCAGGGCATCAACACTCAACTTGAAGATTTGTGGGAGGCGTTCAGCACCATGCACTTATATGACCTCCGCCTTAACCCTAAAAATGTGTTTTTGGAGCATCCGCAGGAAAATTACTTGACTTCATGCTGACTCAAATGCTGACATCCACCAAAGATAGGGAGTTCCAAGTACTCGTCGGATGCCTCGTCGTCCTTAATCGCTTTATTGCCCGGGTAGGTGATCATTGTGCTCCATTTTTTGCCACCCTCAAAGGTGCTTGTAAGATATTTGCATGGACCTCCGAGTGTGATAAGGTGTTTGAGGAACTGAAAAAATTTCTTGTAAACCCACTTATACTCTCTGCCCCGAGAATAATGAAATTTTGTACCTGTACTTTGTTGTGTCCTCCAAAAGTCGTGAGTGCGGTCCTAGTTCGAAAAGACACCTTCGATTTCGAACATCTTGTTTACTGTACTAGAAAGAACCTCTATGATGCCGGAACCTGGTACACTCCTGTCAGGCTAGCTTCCTTGGCCATCGTCACCGTCTCCCTGAAGCAATACTTGTACTTCCAAACCCACCCCGTCTGCGTGCTAACGCACTTGCCTCTCCGGTGTCTATTACAAAGGATTGACATCACCGGGCACATGTTCAACTGGGCCATTGCACTAAGTGAGTATGACATCACATTTGTGCCCCGTACGACCATTCAAGTGTAGGTACTCATCAACTTTGTCGCCGAAGGCATACAAAGCCAACCCCCGCCAATGACAAAATCTTGGGGACTATTCATGATGGCGATTCAACAAATCCGGCACAGAGGCATGAATTCTCTTGGTGAGCCCTTAGATGTTGCTCACGAGCTCGTAGTAAGGTTCACGACTGACTCGCTCTAAATATTATCGCCCCGGGCCGGTCCATGTACCGCTACTTCGAGTGTTTGAAACATTATCTAGCGGATCGGTTTTGGTGAAAACAAAGGTTGAAAACTATATTACTTTGCAAAGGTAAAATGGATTTGACTCTAGTTTAGAAAGCTTCACCCGGGTGTTGCTCCCTCTAGCTAACAATTATGACTCAAAGAATCGGATGTGTGGTTAGGGGGGTCATAACACGTAGGGAAGTCCAACAAGCAACCAAAGTTACCCTCTTAGACTCGAATTGGAGTTTGGACGACCACCCACAACCAAACCCTAAGTGTTTAATGCGAATTAGGAGGTTTGCCCTTTAACTAACTTAGACTAGGGGGCATGGAATGCCCAAGGAAATCCATCTCTAGAAGAGCCTCTTAAGTTAAGGGGGGTTCTCTCTAGACTAGGTTAGAATGACAATTAGATTGATAGGCTTTCACACAACACAATCATTTCTGAATAATACCTCCACATTCACATTAAAACACATCCACACACAAATCATTCAATTCCTACAAGCATTCACATAATTGTAGCTAGGGTTTGCAAACACCCAAGTGAAATAAGAGACTACTCCATGCTAGAAGAAGGGAAAAGACAAAAGAGGAAAAGGAAAACCATCATGAAGAGGAAAGCCTTGCTCCTTGCGCTGAAGAAAACCCAAATCCTTGCTTGGAGATCAAACCCTAGCATTTCCTATTCTTTGGTTCGTCACTTTTTCACTCTAAAATCTGAAGAAGGAGAAGTTTTCTCACTCTATGTCTCTCCCTTCTTTCCTTCAACTTTCCTCTTAAGTGGGAGATCGCGCTGAGTTCAGGGCCGTGAACATTAAAACACGTCTGTGAATCAGTGCTGCGACCAAAACGCACCGCATCAACTGTTTGGGTTCACGGTCAGTGGCCCCCGTTCACGGTCTTAGCGATCGTGAACTACTTGGGAGCCTATAACTTGAAAACCCCCTCTGTTTTCTCCTTGCTCCATGGGTCATGGCTCCAGTTCACAGTCATGTAAGACTGTGAACTCTAACGTCTGGTCGTGAACTGTGGCTGTCTCCACCTCTTTTCTTCCAACTTTCGACACCGGGTATACCTGTTAGGATCTGAAGCACACTAAAACACAAGCAACCTCGCGTAAAACCAACCTTTTTGGAGTTCATTTGCAACAAACGTCAAACGGTTCCTCGTCCATTCGGTCTCCGCCCTGCTAGTGAACTAAGTAGCCAGAACTTTTGACTTTTAACTCGAGAGCCGGCCCTTACAACGTATGTCAATGCTGTTAGAATGGTTTTAGATGACTTTGTGGACTCCAGGGTCATCCACATTCGTCGGGAGGACAACCTCCACACGAACGCCCTTTCCAAATTGTCCACGACCCAAGATTTCCTTGATGAGAGCCACGTCGTGGTTGAACATCGTCCCGTCCTGCTGTGTGTCCAGAGTGCTACCTCTCTCTCCCCCAAGACTGGTGCACACCAATAATTGAATACCTCCAGCATGGTTACTCCCGCCTGGCGCAAAAGAAGCGACCCGCCTGAAACGTCGAGTTCCATTGTACGTCATGATTGATGATGCCTTATGCCCGAAGAGTTTCATTGGCCCCTACTTTCGATGCCTCAGCAAGGGTGAGACATATTTTGCCTTACATGAAGTACATGAAGCCACCTTCTCTATGCATATGGGCCCACAAAGTCTGGAAAAGACTCTCCTCCGCCAGCCGGTGCGGGCACCTCCTCCTGTGATGTCACATCATGCTCCTCTGAAGGCACCATCCTTCTCCTTGAAGACCCCCAACTCGAAGTTGTTTGCCGACAAGCATCCACTGACATACTATGAAAAATAAACGTGGAACTAAGTCCTCCTATCCCATGTGCACAATTAAGCTACGAAAATCTGACGACTCTGGAGGGATAGGAAAAATAACATACCTGGCGAAGTTAGACCTTAAGTTTCACGACACCGCCTAAGTAGCTCCCCTCTCACCGCTGCCCACCACTTGAGAGTTTCCTATAGAACAAAAAAAGAGAGGGAGTGTGAAATGAAAAAGTAAGGAGGGGGGCTTATATAGGCAAAATTAAGGTTGGGAGCAAAAGAAAGGAAGGAATATTTCCTCTTGTGGATCAGTGCAGCGAGGTCCCCGATCAGTGATCTTCATTCAGAGTCTTAAATGGCACAATCTCCTAGCCTCTCACTCCTACCAAAACGACCTCGATCTTCTAGAAAGTTTTATGGAAATGGAGCGGATTTCAAGATTTATTAGGCTTGTTTAGAATTAGAATTGAATATCTACAAGTTGAATGCTGAAATTGTCCATAGGTACTAAAAACCGGGAGTATGAGGATGAAGTTGTAGAACCTCCAAATTCATGGGGTATGGTATGTGGTGGGTATTTGGAACCTTTGACATCCTATCAATAAGTGATCATGACCACTAACTTATATACTAGAGTTAAAATTATGTGAAAAATTCGTAACAAATTCAGAAATGATGATATTTAGATACAACCTGCCTGGGTTGGAGGTGCTTCCTGCAGCCTTCTCATGCGACTGATTCCTATTGGTTGTTGCTTTTCATTTTTTATTTTGTGTTATTTATTTTGCTATTATTATTTGACAAAACCCACCAAAGTTAACACTGTTATTCTCTCATAGTCCTCGTGTAATTCTGTCCTTTTTTTCTTCTTTTTTTGCTAGTAACCTTTTCTGTAAAGGAGTCCTTTTAATTATTGTCCTCTACTAAAAAGGGAGACGTTCCCACACCAAAGAGGAGAAATAAGTCATATGTTACTAATTAGACGTTCTTTGTTATATATAGGTTATGTTAGTGGTCTCTTTATAGTTGATACCACAGAATCTTGTCCTTTTTGTCCATAACTAGAACCTAGAAGCACCGCATTGGTTGATGATATGTACTTTCTTTTATTTTAGTTACTTGATAACTAGATATGTTAATTTAGTGTGCGTAATTATTATTATCTGTTTAGATTTCTAACATAGGAATTATTATCATCTAGTTTAGCGTTGTTTTCAATAATCATAGTCAAATGATTTATTTTCTTAGAGATTTCTATAGCTCTAATATGTTCTGTTTTAATTTGATGTATGTTATTTTTATTGTTTGTTCTTCTCAAATTAGTGATCAAAAATTTATTTGAATATCAATGTGCGTTTTTCTATCAATAAATCCCAATCATATGTTGAGAACTTTTTTTTTGTAACAATGAGCGAAGGGAATTATTACTATTGTTTTGTTTAGGATTCTCTGAATAATCATATGGTCAACTGATTTATTTTATTAGAGATCTCTACAAGTAATATTCATAGTTATTATGTTGAAGAAGCGTGCATTATTATACTGTTATCTTTTTATAGCACCACAAATTTGAATTAATGTATATTGTTATGTCTTTCTTGGTACAAGAGATGAGTGCAAATTATGAAGTGCCATGTGTAGGCATGAAGTTTGATTGTGATGATAGTGCTTATGAGTTTTATAAAACGAATGCACATGCTATTGGTTTCAACGTAAGAAAGAACTTCATTAAACGTACGAAGTCTGGACAAGTAAAACGAAGGACATATTCTTGTTCTAAGGAAGGAAAAAAAACGTATTGATAAAAGGTCCAAGGATGTAGCTTATGAAAAGCCAATATTAAGAGTGGGCTGCTTAGCGGAGATGACGTGTCAACTGAAAAATGATGGCATGCTTGAGATTGTTAAATTTGGAGCAAACCATAATCAAGAGGAGCTTGCCCAAACTATGATCAAGCATATGTTGAGATCTAATTGAATGCTTAGTTATGCTCAAAAAGCTATTGTAGATGATGCTACAAAAGCTGGGTTACCAATCAAAGAGACTATTGATCTACTAGCAATGCAGGATGGAGGTCGTTAGCATAATGGGCTTTTTAGACACGGATTTCAGAAATCACATTGCTTCACAACGAAGAGCTACAATGATCAAACGAGATGGCCCGACCATGATGGATTGTTTTCAGTCAAACACAGTTAGAGGATCCATCACTCTTTTATTCAGTGCAACTCGATGATGATGATCTTCTTATCAAAATTTTTTGGGCAAATGGCAGGTTTGTAGTGATTACAAGCACTTTAGAGATGTTGTATGCTTTGACATAACTTATAGAACGAATAAGTTTGGTCGACCTTTTTCTCCGTTTATTGGAGTTAATCACGTGAAGGAGACAATAATTTTTGGGGCGATATTGCTTTATGATGAAACGATCTCATCTTTCAACTGGTTATTTGGAGTTTTTTTTAGTGTGATGGGCGGAATTCAACCCAAGACCATTTTAATAGATCAACCAGCTGCTATGGCAAGAGAAATAGAAGAGGTATTCACTGAAACTCATCATTGTTTATGTGTTTGATGTATTTATCAAAATGCCGCTATACACTTAAGCCATGTATTTCATTCATCCAAGCAATTTGTTAGTGATTTTGGTGCACATGTTTTTTTATTACGGAGATGAGGATGAGCGGCATCAAGCTTGGGATACTATGCTTAACACTTATTATTTGGAAGGCGGTGAATGGTTGCATGGAATATTCTTAGAAAGTAGAAAATGGGCAATGGTTTATGGCCGTCATATGTTTACTACTGATATGAAGAGAACACAACGTAGTGAATCAATGAATAATGTGTTGAAGAAGTACCTAAATCCAAAACACAATATGACATACTTTTTCAGCCATTATAATCGCTTGGTGGAAGATAGAAGGTACAAAGAGCTTTTGGGAGAGTTCAAAATGAGGAATACTAGCCTAGTGTTAAAAGCATATGTCGAGATGTTAAGGCACGCGTCAGATGTTTACATTCCTACAGTGTACAAAATGTTTGAAGAAGAATATGTCAAAGTTTGTGATTGCACGATTGAGAAGATCAACAAAATTGAAGGTCAAGTAGAATACAAAGTAAAATATGGCGATAGAGTTACAGAGCATCGGGTTTGATTTGAGCCTTCTTAGCAAATAGTTGAATGCAGTTGCAAGAAGTTTGACTTTGTTGAAATTTTGTTTGGAGGCGCTTCCTGCAGCCTTCCCATGCGGTTGATTCCTATTGGTTGAACTAATAGTTTTTCTTTTATCTTTTTAAATAACTCGCTACCAAATAACTCATACCTCCTGTGCTATTTCGAAATAACTCATTTTACCCCTCTGTTTTTTCCAAATACCACAAGTGCGTGATTCTACCAAACGAGATACTTTAATCCAATTGCCACTGAAATAACAAATGAACAAATAATGAGTTATTTGACAATACAAATACCACATTGACAATTAACTCATCCAAATCACACAAAACGAGCTATTTGAAAATAACTATCTACTGAGTGTTATTTTTAAATAACATATTAATGGGCATTCCATTACAAGTGTTTGTGTCCCTCTAGTGGATTTTAGATGTTACAAATTTTATTTGTTTAGACTTATATAATTAAAATCACATATTACAAAGTCATTTATTCATCTACGTATGTGTTTCCTTAACATTATTTTCTTATCACGTTCTCTCTTTTCATTTGATTGTTTAGTTTACTACAATGCGTTGTTAAGTGAAACATTTATTTTTATTTTCTGTATGTATGTATTTTTTTTCATGATTATTTTTCCTAGTATGAATCATATGTGTTATCACAACATCTTGCTTTTCTTTTTATACGATAATGTCATATTGTCTTTTTGTATATATATTATTATAAGCAAAATGAATTTGATTCTAACCCAATATGTGCTTAAATAAACTAATAAGGTCTTGCATTTATGGGGCGGGTTTGAGTTTTACTAAAACCAATGGGTCGTTTGGATGTGGAAATTGGTTCAAATTCCCGCAAAATGCAGTATTTGGGCCAAATTGGAATGTTTGGCGGGCTAAAATGAGTGTGGTAATTGGATCCCAGTATTTGGGTAAAAAACCCACAGACGCAGGATTTACAAATCTGGCATCCCACCTCTGGTAATCTCAATTCCAGCATCTAACCTTTTTTTCTCCCTACCTTATCCCTATCTTGCCCCACCAGCTTTAAACCCTCATCCCACATCGTCCTCTTCATTTATTCTCTCTGTATTTCCTTCTTTCCCCGTTCACAATGCAACTAAAAAATTCAAGTAGATCAAGTCACAGATGATGCCCGAAGATAAAGCTGCATCACGCTTTTTTATCCTTGAAACTGAAAAGATCATCTCTTTGTCACCGAAGACCTCCAGAAAAACATCCCCAGAACTCCATCTTTGTCGCCCAAACAAACCTATAATCTTCTTTGCCGGTGACAATGCAAAAACACCAAAAGGATCTTCGCTTCTAAACCCCATCGCTCAGAGGATACAAGGCAAGGTAGCCTTCATCACCGACGGTTCGAGTGGTATCGACGCCTCCAAACTGAACTCGGCCGCTTCATCGCCCAAGAAATCAGCTATGAAGTTTCCACTGACGCTGTCGTGCCTGGCGACGATGAGAGACGCCACCAATTGATCCTTTGCCTCTTCTTAATTCCGACGCCAACAATTGTTCGTCAGCTCCTGCTTCTTCTTTCTTCTTCTTCTACAGGGAACAATAAAAAACAAGCACTCGGATTCAACTCAATTGAGTAACCTCAAATCTCTCAATTTCAAGCAACCCCTTCTGCTGACAAGGTCGCGTTCAGGAAGCCTTGCATCTACTCAGCTCATTTGTGTTGCCGCGGATCTCAATTTCAAGCAATCTCTCCTTAATCCCGTCACCATCAATGGATTCTTCACCTGCTTCTTATTCCTTACATGTAATTGCGATAACACTGAAAGGTATCTACGACCTAATTCGAACAAAGGTTTGTCGGCTGTCGCTGAGAAGGACAAGAGGAATCCATTCAAAATGAAAGGACATCGTTTATGGAAGGGCACTTTTGTATTTCACTACAAATCCACACCATCAATTCACACACCTTATAATTCCACCCAAAATGTAATTTTACCCAATTTCAACATGACAATTTCTAGGTTTTCTATAGTGTGGAAATTGAACTCAATTCCCATGGTTTTATATTTCCACATCCAAACAACCTCTGAGAGTCATTGATTGGGTGGTTAAAAACGACCAAAACCAACTCACCAATCCATATACATTATGTACATCTATAATTTAGAGGGAGAAGAATAGGTTATTAAAGACATATTGGTATTTCACCTAGTTTGTTGAAGAATACCACATGCCAAATAAGTCTGCAACCAAACGAATTGATTGAAATCAATGATCACATAAATAACACACAAATACCATATCCATAAATAATGAGTTATTTGAGTCTTTGAGATTAATAAATACCGTTATGAGTGTGAACATTCTCACCCATGATTGTAGATGGTTGCCTGGCCGTGACCTGGTCGTGACCTGGCCGTGACCAGCCTGGAACGTCTTCGAATCACCCAAAATGACGTGTTTTCCCCCTCTTTGAGTTCCAAGATTGTGACCTCCTTCATGTGATCATGGCCGTTATCTTTGGCGTCATGAGCGTGATCTTTTTCGCGGTCGAAAAGCACCACGATCGCGACTCGGGTGTGAAAAATTTCTTCCCTTGACGACGACCTTGTGAAGTTCTAAGGCACTGTTCACGACCGCGATCTTCAAGGCCTCGAACATGGTAGTGGCCTGGTCACGGCCTTGACAAGGTCGTGACCTGTGCGTTTTCTCCCCTTCTTGCTCTTACGCTCCCAATCATGCTCGGATGAACTCCTATCGATTCCCGATCAATCCCAGATGTATATAATAATTTCCTCACAACCTTTGGAAAAAGCATAAAATACGACAAAGTGGGGTCAGTTCCCCTGTTGATGTGACTTGAATCGGACTACTAGCCGCTACGACTGGAAGTCGCAGGGGTCTCTCTATAATTTGTATCTATATCGAAGTATAGTGAAACTGGCTCTCGCTGTAATATGTAATCTATACTATAAATACTTCTCATACTCCTCTGTAATCTGTATCTCCTCAAAGTATAGTGAAACTGGCTCTCACCTGCCTGTGGACTAGCTAACACACATTGTGTTAGTGAACCACGTAAATCGTGTGTGTGTGTGTGTGTGTGTGTGTGTGTGTGTTTCTTGCATTGTCGAATACTCCTATTTCTTGATCTGCAGAGCAATAGTTGTGATATCCCCGATGAAAACTTTCATATCAAGAATACCTATGCCAAAATACTTGTTTTGCAAATAGGAACGAAAATAGGTATAAATCATTAATATGTGGCCTAGACATGGTGATTTAACATGCAAATACCTTAAGAATTAGGGCTAAATAATTCCCATTTTTGGTGTTATTACAGGTTGTGATCATCAGCTTCCTGCCATTTCGCTACACTGGTGCCCTTTTTCGTACCTAATTCACATGTATAGTCTAAAACACCCTAAAATCATGCATGGTATAATCAAATAGGAATTAAATAGGGATGCAAATGATGATATTCTTCTGATTATGCACATGAATTAGCACCAAACAAACCTAAATATGAAGGGTAAATAACACCGATTTAGGTGTTATCAAACTCCCTCACACTTAGTCGTTTGCTTGTACTCAAGCAAACCTACTCAAACCAATTCAACTTGATAGACAAATCATAGTGAGTGCACTCTAGTTATTCATTGCATAAAGAAGAGTAGTTGGAGATGGGTAAACCTTACTATCATCTTACTGTGCAAACACAAACTCCTTGGTGAGGATCGTACCTACTACCTCGGGATGAAGATTCAAGGTGTGCACCGAGGGACTTCTCAACAACAGTTAAGCACAAGAAATCTAGAGGGTGTTGTTTATTCTTTCTTTTAATGTAGGAGTTGTCTTTTATTGGTCTCATTTTTCAATGTTGATGCGCATTGCACCAAACCTTTGCAAACAAGCATCTCTCCCTCATGACCAAGAGTGAATGGATCATTGTATTCCCTATCAAGGTCACATGTGGGGTAATTGATGGGCGAATTCGTCTTAGCACGAGCAACACTTCCCAGCCTGCACTCCACATTGGGTTGCCACACATGTTGGGTACAAACGAGACTGAGATATCTTGAATCGCTTTAAGGTACTTTGTACCTTCCCATGCAATTTCGTGAGAAGGAGAGGTGTTTGGGGGAATAGTAAGTAGTGAAATACAATCGGGACGTGGTATAGCTATCCGGTCCGCAAACACATCCTTGAATGGTACTCCGAGTCGAGAGAAAAACCCTTTGACGGCTTAACTCAAATACTATGCTCGGTTTCCTCTCAAATGATAACCTCTTTTGCATAAGATCTTTTTTTTTTTTTTGCAAGGTTGAGCACATATTTGCATATGTTTGGAGTTCAATATGGGTGGAGAGTCCCGAACACATGTTCCTCCTAATATAGCAAACATTATCGACTCACCAAAGAGGAAGACGAGAGTAAAATCTCTCATACATCAATACTCTAATCATGCAACTACACCCTATTGAACACAACACAACAATCATCTATCAATTCAAAGCATACTGAGTAGGGAGTTGCAAGAAACAAGGTGTTTTGGAACCCACAAATTTGAAAAAAACTGGGTATGCATTCAAGGTTCCAAAACACAATCATTTAGCCATTCAACGCCACAAAACACAAACAATCAATAGCGTACACTCCCACAAGCAATCATCAACGTCTTACAATCATAATCAAGGGAGGCTACTACGATTCATAGCACATTAATCATGAACTTTCAAAGCATGCAATGCATTCATCCCACACTTAAGAAACACATTGTCCTCAATATGGGAGCTAAAGGTAGGGTTCAAGAAGCGGTACCATAGGTGTTTGTGAGTTGAGTAGGGTGCACATGTCTAGGTCTTCATTGATCTAGAGAATTAACATTTGAGCACACACATAAGAGATGAATAATGGGTTCTCCATAAACAAAACATACAAACTAATATATAGGGGTGTTCAAACAGATTGGTTACCGTGGTAACCATATTAACCGGTAGCATTCGATTAATTTGGTTGGTTAATTTGGAGGTTTGGTTTGGTTTGGTTATACAATTTAAATTATTTGGTTTAGGTGGTTTGGGTTGGATTCAACATTGCTAACCAATGAAACCACTTAACCAATCAATGATACACCTTATATACAAAATTATTTATACTTCCATGCAACCAACCAAACCAAACTTTCGTGATTCCCTATTTTATTTCCATGTGAACAACAAACCAAAACATTATGGGTCAAATATTAAATGGGCCTACCTATTTACTAAACCAAAACATTTTGGATAGCTACTAGACTTTAGGATTACGTACAATACCATGACAGCCACCTCAAATTATGTATAGTTTAAGTGTTTTGTATGAGAGCTTAACTTCCTGATGACCGGTATTGGAATGTATTTAATATGTATGTTAAGGGTTTGTTGTAAGCTAACTATATTAGGTGCAGAGATGATGATTGATGTATTAACTCGAATAATGATGATAATCATGGATGGTTAGTCTTATTATTATTGCTTACATATAATGATAGTTTATGATAGTATTAACATATGGTTATGTTTTATTCATTAACAGAATAATTGTTTTCATGTAATGTAATGTTATTTGGTTAATCCGATTAACTAAACCAATTAAACTTTGGTTTGGTTAATTTGGTTTTCGTGTTAATTTGGGCGGTTTGGTTAAGACATTTTATTACATGGTTAATGAAATTTAGGCTGAATTGATTTGGTTATTACCACGGTAACCATTTGAACACCCCTACTAGTATACCACAAACACATATTTTATTAAACATACTAAGTATTTAAAAAGAAAAATATAAAGATAGAAATCGGCCCCTAGATGCCAAAATGTCTTCGATGTACGGTTGGAGCATATGGTAGTTGCGAATCAGAGGCTCTTTCTTGTGAAGATGGTCCATCATAGTTTGTAGTCACCTCCATTGGTTGCTTTATAGTGCTTGTTGTAGTTACTCCTCGACTTGAGCTTATGGTTCTTCTCTTCATGGGTGGTTCCGGTTTATTCGTTGTTGATGTTATAAATGCGCTGCTACGGATAGGGAAATCGCCGGAATCGATAAAGCAAGAATATGAAAGCGAGAATCGAAAACACATACACACGATTTACGTGGTTCACTAACACGATGTGTGTTAGCTACGTTCACGGGCGAGAGAGAGCCAGTTTCACTATATCAAGGAGATTACAAATTACAGAGGAGTATGAGAAGTATTTATAGTACTTCTACAAGTGGGTCTAAACCTAATCCAATCTGGCAAAGGAAACGGTTACAGACCAGGCCCAGAACCCGAACCCAAATAACATTGAGCCCATGCCCAGAACAGCGAGACCCACGATTACCAGTCGTAGCGGCTGATAGTCTGATTCAAGTCACATCAAAAAATCTCCACCTTGACTTGAATCCTCTTCCTCTGAAATCTCTGATGTACTCTGCTCCTTCTCTCTCTCTCCCGCCATCAATGCCCCGCAGGGCGGAGTCACCCACTCAAGACATTCAGCAAGTCCAAGCAGTGTTGGAACTTGCCATGTGGAACCGGCTTCGTGAACATATCAGCAGGATTATCCGCGGTGCCAACCTTCTTCACCTTAATCCTCTTCTCTGTCCTCAAGAAATGATACCTCACATCGATGTGCTTAGTCCTTTCATGGCGGACTTGATCCTTGGCCAAGCATATTGCACTCAAACTGTCGCAATACACCACTGCCTGATCATGATGTAGACCAAGATCACCAACCAGTCCCTTCAACCATATTCCCTCCTTAGCAACTTCTGTCAACGCCATATACTCTGCCTCAGTAGTAGACAATGTCACCGCCGAATGCAAAGTTGCCTTCCAGCTCACTACAGAACTCCCAAGAGTGAATACATAACCGGTCATCGATCTCCTCGTGTCAACATCTCCAGCATAGTCCGTGTCAGAATACCAGACACCGAGCACTCTGTATCACTTCCGAAGCTAATTCCCACAGCAGGTGTACCCTTAAGGTACCGGAAGATCCTCTTCACAGCCTGCCAATGCTCCTTCCCAGGTTGTATCATAAACCTGCTGACAACACTAACAACATGTGCAAGATCAGGTCTAGTGCATACCATAGCGTACATCAAGCTACCTACTGCACTAGCATATGGGACTCTCGACATGTACTCCTTCTCAGCCTCTGACTGTGGTGCATAAGCTGAGGATAGATGAACATTTGAAGCACTGGGAGTATTTAAGGGCTTTGCTGAAGACATGCCAAACCTCGACAGTATCTTCTGGATGTAGCTCTTCTGTGACAAGAAAAGCTTCTTCTTCGACCTGTCCCTGTAAATCTCCATACCCAAGATCTTCTTAGCAGCTCCCAAATCCTTCATCTCAAACTCAGTACTGAGAAGCCCCTTTAACTTCTGGATATCAGACTTTGACCTCGCAGCTATGAGCATATCATCCACATACAGAACTAGATATATCATCGAACCATCCTCTGCCTTGCTGTGATATACACAACAATCATATGGACTTCTGTTGTAGCCCAGCTCAAGCATGTAACTGTCAAATCTCTTGTACCACTGCCTCAGAGATTGCTTAAGTCCATACAAGGACTTCTTCAACTTACAAACATAGTCTTCTTTTCCCGGAACCTTGAATCCTTCTGGCCGAGTCATGTACATTTCTTCCTCCAACTCTCCATGTAGGAAAGCTGTCTTTACGTCTAGCTGCTCGAGCTCCAAGTCATAATGTGCCACTATTGCTAGTAGCACTCTGATCGAAGTATGTCTGAACACTGGTAAGAAAATCTCATTGTAGTCAACTCCTTCCCTCTGCGAGAAGCCTCGTACAACCACCCGAGCTTTAAATTTCATGCCCTCTTTAGAAGTGATTCCATCATTCTTCTTGTAGATCCACTTGTTTGTAACAATCTTCCTTCCCTGTGGTCGTTTGACTAGTTCCCAAGTCTGATTCCTGTCATGGGATTCCATCTCAACTCCCATTGCGGCAAGCCACTGATCAGCTTCGCCACCCGAAACGGCTTCTCTATAGGAGTGTGGCTCACCTGCATCCACTTCTTCAGAAACCTGAAATGAATACGCCACCATGTCCTCGAAACCATACCTCTCTGGAGGTAGTCCTGCAGTCGCTCTCTTTGGTCTACCGGAAGCTATAGGTTGTTGAGCTCCTGCACTGGACTTTGAAGTTTCTGGCTCAGTAGAAACATCATCATGTTGATCTTCTCCACCTTGGTGCTCAAACTCACTCTCATTGAGAGTTTGCAGATCCACCTGCTTATCAACATTCCTGCTACCTTCAACAACAGTAACCTTCAACATGGGGTTAAACATAGACTTCTCATCAAATATCACATTTTTACTGAGTATAACTCGATGCTCAGAAGGTGACCAGACTCGAAATCCCTTAATTCCATCTCCATAACCCACAAATACACCCTTATTTGCCCTTGGGTTCAGTTTACCCTCATCCACATGATAATAAACAGGACACCCGAAAACTTTCAATGAAGAGTAATCAGAAGGCTTACCATACCACACCTCATAAGGAGTCTTCAACTCAATACCTGTGTGAGGTCCACGGTTGACCAGGAAGCACGCCATGTTCACTAATTCTGCCCAGAATCTTCCCTCTAGTCCAGCATTAGAGAGCATGCACCGTGCTCTCTCCAACAACGTCTGGTTCATCCTTTCTGCAACGCCATTCTGCAGGGGTGTATCTCTAACAGTCTGATGACGGGCAATCCCTTCATCCTTGCAGAATTCGTTGAACTCAGAATTGCAGAACTCCAGACCATTGTCCGTTCGCAGCTTCTTGATCTTCTTCCCGGTTTGATTCTCCACCAATGTCTTCCACTGCTTGAACTTCGTGAAAGCCTCACTTTTCTGCTTCATCATGAAAATCCAAGTAAATCTCGAATAATCATCAATAATAGACAGAAAATACATGCTGTCTCCAATGGATTCAACTCGTGAAGGACCCCAACAGTCGGAGTGGAGGTAATCTAGTATCCCCTTCGTCCGGTGGATACCTTTCTTGGGAAACTTGCTGCGATGTAGCTTCCCAAACACACAATGCTCGCAGAATTCCAAATTCTGCATCTTGTGCCCGCAAAGAAGATCCCTCTTCGACAGAACTTGCATCCCCCGTTCACTCATATGTCCCAGTCTCATGTGCCAGAGAGTGGTCATATCTTCCTGATGAACCTGAGACGATGCAACTGCAGCAGACCCAGACAACACAGACCCTTGTAATGCATACAAGGTCCCACGCTTCACGCCCTTCAGCACCTTCCTTGAACCTTTGCAGACATACACAACTCCACCTTTTCCTTTGAAACTGAAACCCTTGCTGTCGAGTAGACTCAAGGAGATCAGATTCTTTGTCATTCGTGGAACATGCCTGACATCATTCACGGTACAGAACGAACCATCATGTGTCCGAACCTTTATGGACCCGATTCCAACAACCTTGCAGACAGCTCCATTTGCCATGACCACGTTACCACCATCTATCTGCTCGTAGGTTGTGAAGCAATCCCTGTTCGGAGACATATGGTATGAGGCTGCAGTATCCAAAAACCACACATCCCCACGATGTGCCTTCTCATCTATAGCCAAGGCGAGATCGTCTTCAGAACTGTTGTCCACTTCTGCCACGACAATTGAACCTTGTTTCTTCTGTTGCCCTCTTCTCTTGGGACAGTTGTACTTCCAATGCCACACTTCCTTACAGTTGTGACAAGCATCACCTGGCTGTGGACCGGGACCCTTGGAATTCTTGTTCGAATTCCCTTTACCAGATTTCTTCTTTCCCTTTCCACCTGTAACAGCCAAACCCGATGCCTCACCACCTGTACCAGATCCGGACGCCTTATGCCTGATCTCTCTCGTATGAAAAGCAGAACTGACATCCTCCAACGACACGCTTTCTTTACCAGCTGTAAAAGAATCAACGAAATTCTCATATGAACTCGGCAAAGAAACCAGTAGGATTAGGGCAGCATCCTCGTCATCAACTTGAACATCTATATTACGCAGATCCAGCAAAATAGAGTTAAGCTGTTCGAGATGTTCCCTCAATGGCGTACCTTCTTGCATCCTCAAGCTGAACAACCGTTGCTTGAGATGCAGCTTGTTGGTTAAGGACTTCGTCATATAGAGACTCTCCAACTTTAACCATAAGCACGCGACAGTCTTCTCCGCAGCGACTTCAATGATGACGTCATCAGACAACGATAGCATGATGGTCAAGTGGGCCTTCTCCTCTAGGGTATTCCACTCATCGCCATCGACCGCTGCCTGCTTCTGTTTCGCAGACAGCGGCCCCCACAGCCCTTGCTGTTTTAATAAAGCCTGCATCTTGATCTGCCATATAGCGAAGTTGTTCTTCCCCGTGAACTTTTCGATCTTCATGTTCACCGACGTCATTCTTCTGAATCGAAAAACCCTAGCCTGATTTCCAGCCGCGGCTCTGATACCACTTGTTATAAACGCGCTGCTACGGATTGGGAAATCGCCGGAATCGATAAAGCAAGAATACGAAAGCGAGAATCAAAAACACAGACACACGATTTACGTGGTTCACTAACACGATGTGTGTTAGCTACGTCCACGGGCGAGAGAGAGCCAGTTTCACTATATCAAGGAGATTACAGATTACAGAGGAGTATGAGAAGTATTTATAGTACTTCTCCATGTGGGTCTAAACCTAATCCAATCTGGCAAAGGAAACGGTTACAGACCAGGCCCAGAACCCAAACCCAAATAACATTGAGCCCATGCCCAGAACAGCGAGACCCCCGATTACCAGTCGTAGCGGCTGATAGTCTGATTCAAGTCACATCAACAGTTGAGGGCTAAGAGGGCTAGCACTCCCACTCTCGGTTGGATTGCCATTACAATACAAAAATCAAAAAACATGTTCAAACAAACCATTAGGAAACTCACTAGATCAATTAAACAACAAAATCCATCCTTAGGTTCACTCTACACACCCCCACACTTAAGTGTTACAATGTAGAAACTAGAGGTGCATAGGTAGAAATGCATGTTGTAATGACTAGGGTTGACTCGCTCTGACTATCACAATAAAATCCCACATAAGGACCAAATATAAACCTTAGATGGGTGCAATATAGGGCAAGTATGTTTAAATATCGACCTAGGCTGACCCATGTACCGCTACTTCGATTGTTTGAAACATTATCTTCCGAATTAGTTTCGGTGAAAACAAAGGTCTAAAGCTAAATTACTTTGCAAAGGTAAAATGGATTTGACACTAATTGAGAAGACTTCACCTGGGTGTTACTCTCCCTAGCTAACAATTACGACTTGAGGGATCAAATGACTGTGTGTGGTTAGGGGGTTATAAACCGCAGGTAAGTCTAACAAGTAGACAAATCTACCCTCTCAGTCACTAGGTCGAGGAAATGAGATACGATCCAAGCCACTAATGCGATCCTCTCAACCTATTGACTAAGGAATGGTTGTAAAACAAGTAGCCAAAGCTACCCTCTTACTCTCTAGGTCGAGGAAATGGGATACAATCCAAGTCACTAATGCGACCCTCTCAACCTATTGACTAACGAATGGTTAGACTTCACCCTCGAATTGGAGTTCGGACGGCCACCCACAACCAAACCCTAAGGGCTAATACAAAATAGGAGGTTTTCCCTGCATTAACCTAACTAGGAGGCAACAAATCACCCAAGAAAACCTAGCATTCAAGCCTCTTTTAAAGAAAGGAAGGGGGGGGGGGGGGGGGGGGGGTTCTCTCTACCTAGGTGAGAATAGAAATTAGATTGATAGGCTTTCACACAACACAATCATTCATGAATAATACCTCCACATTCACATTAAACACAACCACACACAAACCATCCAATTTATACAAGCATTCATGTAATTCTAGCTAGGGTTTTCAAACACCCAAGTGAAAGAAGGGACTACTGCATGCTAAGAGAAGGGAAAGCACAAGAGAGGAAAAGGGAAACCATCAAGAAGATGTTGGCCTTGCTCCTTGTGTTGAAGAGATCCTCCTTTGGGGGAGGAATTCCCAAATCCTTGCTTGGAGATGAAATCCTAGCTTCTCCTCCTCTTTGGTTTGTCACTTTCTCACTCTAAAATCTGAAGAAGCAGTTTCTCACACTAGGTCTCTCTCCCTTTATTATTCCTTTCAGTTGGCTCTTTATACTGAGATCGAGCCAGTTCACGGTCGTGAACATCTAAATGCATCCGCGAACACAGCGTGTTGAACCAAAACGCACCGCTTCACTTCATGGGTTCATGGTTTGTGGTTTCAGTTCACGGTCTTAGCGACCGTGAACAGCCTTGGTGTCAGTAACCTCAAAACCCTCTCTAGACGCTCCTTGGTTCACGGATTGTGGTTTCAGTTCACGGTCCTGGAGACCGTGAACTCTAATGGCAGACCGTGAACACAGGCTGTCTCCTCCTCTTTGCCTAGTCTTTCCTCCTTTTCTTCCAACTTTCGACTCCCGACTTGGTGTCACCTGTTAGGATCTGAAACACACTAAAACCCAAGAAACCTAGCGTAAAACCAACCCTTTTGGAGCTCAATTCCAACAAACGTCAAAGATAAACGTGGATAAAAAGTAGGGGTGATAATCGGTGATCGGTTAGTCGGCCAACCAAAAAACCCAACCGAAAGATCGGTTTATTGGTTAACCGAAAACCAAAAATAAGATCTCGATGTCGGTTGGCCCATTTGGAGTTATTCACTAACCGGCGGTTATCGGTGCTAACCGATGATTATCGGTTGCTAACCAATCTAACCGACCAGCCATCCCTTTGACCTCTCGCTGCCCCCAACTCCTTCATCCTCCCGATCCCCACATTCCTCTACCTCTCCGCCCAGCTCCTTCCTTCCGATACAGGCCTCAAATCTTCCTCTAACTCAAAGCCAACATCTTTGCTCTGATGGTGGCACTTGCGAGACGACAAAATTGCTTGCGAAACCCTCATAGACGACGCCAATAAATCCATCTCGTAGTCGTCGGCGCCGCCCCGTCTACCTTGCCGTCTCTAATCGGAATCGCAGGCTTGCCTTAGTCCTTCACATCGAAATCTGCCATGGCCTTCTTCCTCTACCTCTTTGACTTCCAGTGACATGCATGAGCATGGCAAGGAGCGCCCACACCAGACACCACCACCGGAGCGCCGCCGTCCACATCCCCACTCTGCCGCGAATCAGTCCAATCACACAAATCGTCGTCGTCCACATCCTCACCTTGCACGTCGCTCCGACTCCCCAATTTCCAGGCCTTCTCGGCTAACCGCCCATCCCACCGAAACCGTCGGCTGCGGTTTTTGGCTAACCGATAGTGCAGTCAGTGTCGGTGACGGTTGGGGATTTCACCTCCTTCTCGGCGTCGGCTAACCGACTTTGCGGTTCGGTTAAAACCAAAACCGCACCGCTAACAGCCCTAATAAAAAGTGTACAATGAGGCCCAAATCAAGGGTCGAGGTCTATATACGCGAAAACAAAGGCAACATGTCTTTCCAGAGGTTTCTAGACCTTGGTCGAAGGCTAGAATCAACTCATTAGACAATAACCAAAGCTTGATCTCTTGGCTCTAAAAGCGTATCGAAGCATAAAATTAAAAGTGAGCCAAAATTTCAAACTAAAGGATCATGCATCAAAGATTCAATCTTAAGTCATAAACACACTCCTAAGAGTCTATCTTTAATTTGGAGGTTTCATGTTCAAATCTCTTTAATTAGTAGGGCTAATACCACTGGAAATACCAACTTTTACAGCCTATTTGGATGGATAAAAAACTCAGGAATTAGAATTCCATTTCCAATTCTATTTAATTATTCTATGTTTGGAAAGGGAAGAATGTTGGGAAATGAATTCCACTTTATCCAAATTATGGAAATTAGAATTCCTATCAAAAGTGATAGGAATTGACTTTATGGAGATGGAATTAGTGGGACCCATACACATTTATTGTTATTTTATCACTCCACTATGATACTCCTCTCTTTCTCTCTCACTTATATCTCATTTCTCATTCTGTAGGGACCTGATTCGGAATGAGAAATGAGACATGCTCGTGGAATATGGACTATGTCAGAACACTCTTCTCAGAGGATGATCAAAATCTTATTACCAAAATCCCTCTCAAACAGCCACTCAAAGAAGACCAACATATTTGGACATTGACTCCTAATGGCGAATATACTGTTAAAACAGGCTATAAGTTCTAGAGAGAAAATCTCCTTCCTAGAAGTATCAGGCTTTATAATGCATCCCCACAGTTAAGGAAGTTCTGGACAGGGCTATGGAAATTCAAGATTCGGCCTAAGGTTATGCACTTTCTTTGGAGAATTAGTCAGAATGCTTTACCTGTCGGAAGAAGACTTGAGAAAAAATCGATGAAAGCAGGCCTTGCATGTCCTTTCTGCAATCTTTTAGAAAAATCGAAACACGCGTTGCGCGATTGTAGCTGGATAAGCAGAATCTGGAGGAAAATCTCGGAGAAGGACTGTTTTGAAAGAGGAGTGGAACTCCGCTGCCCAGAATGGCTATGCAGAGTGTTCGAAGAGTTTCTTGAAGAGAAATTGCAAAGATTCAGTGCTATTCTTTGGTTCTTATGGAGGGAGCGTAACAAGCATCCGTTTAACAACCCTAAGATGGAGGAAGATGAAATTGTCGAGAGAGCTACCTGTTGGGCTCCTGATTATCTGAAAAACCAAGACTCGGATAAAGGAAAGGTGCGTGCGAGATCTCCAAATTCTCCTTCGTGGAGACGTCCCCCGCCAGGGATCTATAAAGTGAATACGGATGCTAGGAGATTGGGGAATGATATAACTGGAATGGGTGGTCTTATTCGGCATTGGAATGAAATTTTTTTGTTTTGGTTCGCCAGGAATGAAAGAGGAAGCTGTAGCCCGGAGGAGGCCGAGGTTAGGGCAATTCTTCTGGGTATCAACGAAGCAATGGATAGAGGCTTTACTCCCATGATAATTGAGAGCGATTGTCAAGTTTTGATTGAGAAACTGAAGAAGGAAGAGGTTGATAGAACATAGACGGGGATTATTTGTGAACCGATTCTACAGAAAAAAGAATGGTTGGAGATAATTACCGATGGGATTGAAGGACAAGTTGCCTGGTCTTTTTCCCTACGTACAAACAACGGACCTGCACACTATTTAGCCCATCTTACTATTCCTTGTAATAGCACAATTGTTTGGGCCCATTATCCTCCGGCGGATTTATGTGGCCTTTTGGACTATGATGCTGATATAAGTCATTCAGCTGCTACTTGTTAAGCCATTTTAATAAAATCCCCAAGTGATTATAAAAATATATATATTATATATATATGGTGACTACTTCGGCGCACTCACAAAAATGAGTGTGTTCAATGCACCCAACTCAAAAACTAGTCTTAAGGAGTCAGATTTTGAATTTTAATTTGTAGAATTAGTATAATATGATGATATAACATATGATAACAACTAATTAGCGGAATACCCGAAGCCCTAGACCTCCAATTTTGAGTTCTATCCCTAAACCCCAAACTGTAAACCCTAACCCTAACCCTAGATCTTTAAACTCTAAATCCTTCAAATTAAAGCAAATCTTTCATGGTTTTTGTGCAAATTCATGTGTGTTATTGTTCATCACATCATAAATGATGATTGGCATCATTTTGACATAAATCTCATGTTTAAAATGACGATTATGAAGCGAGTGCACTGAATGCACCAAAAAAAGTGAGTGCACCGAAGATGCCACCATATATATATCATTTCTCAAGGTAAAAAAAATATACTAAAGTATTAATTAATTGTTAAAAGTACAATTCATTTATTTAAATGTGGGAATTATACCAAACACAAAAATTGGAAATGGAATTCCATAAAAGTTAGAATTGGAAATGAAATTTTGTTTCCATTTCTTATAGAATTGTATCCAAACAGGCTGTTAGTGAAAGTGTCATTTATATTACGTAACTTCAATAAACACAAAAATATTCCAACCTATTAGGTATCTGCGTCATTTATGTTACACAAATTTTTATTGACCGTTAGAGTTAACCGTTGACCTAACGACGGTGAACTTACCTCGGTCAACTTACCTTTGACTATTGCTTATGTGGCGCATAGGTGGTGTCCACATATTTGTCACGTAGGAAATTTAATATTTTAAAAATTTAAATTTAATTTCTGAAAATAACAAATTTAATTAATTTTTTTAAATATTTTTCTCCTTGCCCTCCTCCGCGACCCCATCCATCGCCATAACTGCTGCTCGTCATCGAATCCGAAGCCAATCCCAAAACTCGCGTTGTCGCCAGCATCGACCTCAACCACGCTAACATCGCTTGACGCCGGGTATCTCCCCTCTGACCTCCGCCTCACATATCTGGCTCTCTTCCCCAATTGGACACCATGGAGCTCTAGGCGGCGACCCTGCCTTTCAATTTCTTATTCTTCAATCTCCCAAATCCAGCCTTCTCCGCCGTGTTGAGCTTCTCTTTCGGCGATGATGGATCGATGGCAACGACAAGGCTGGCGGGATGGCTCAATCGGGCAATGGTCGAACTCGGCGCCTTCGCAAATGTTGAAACCCACCGACTCCAAATTCGATTCCTCTACTCCATGGATGAATCCGCCCTCCAATCGACTCTGAGTTTGATTCCTCTGCATGTGTGGCAACCACCACCTGCTGCTTGAGCTTAGCGTAAATCTAACTCCGCAAAAAGAACGATTTCATTGAAGATTCGGATGCCTGCAAACTCGAAGATGAAGACGAACTCGTTTCTCCGCCTCCACTATTGCTATCACGCTCGGCGGAGCATGCCACAATCTGCTTGATCTATGCAGCGGCGGTGGGTGGAAGAATGGCCAGAATCTTATCTTGTCTCCGTCCATTTAATTACAAGAGGGAGATGGGACTTTTCCCCCTTTTTTCTTTTTTCTTTTCCATTTTTTATATATTTTACAATTAATTTATTAATATTTTCCACATCAGCTGCCATGTTATTGCTAACTATATTTTCTGTTAAATACTAACAGAAAACTTAACGGGTGGTATACAATTGTCATATCGAAAGTTACGTGATATAAATGACACTTTCGCTAAAGGTTGGTGTTTCCAGTGGTATTAGTCCTAATTAGTACTTAAATAATAAAAAATAAACTTATATCACTCTTATAAAAATAATAATTTAGTAGACTCATTTTATTTTTTGATCCATAGCATCCATGACCAAATTTTCATATCCAATCCAAGGCACTCAAGAGTAACCAAAACTGGTCGATCATTGATTAGATTGAGGCGTTGTCTTAAGTAATGAGCTAGTTTGGTCCTGCTGTAGCTTTAGCAGAAGCAATTTCTGGCAGGAGCTTTTAGAAAAGTACTTAAAAAAGCAGTTGAGTGTGTGGCTGAAAAACTATTAGAAGTGTTTCTTTAATATGATAGGTTGTGTAAAATGATTATAAAGGACGTAATATATAAACTATAAATAAAAATTCTAAACAATAAAAAGTAGTCAAAATGGATCTTGTTATATTTCTTTTATATTAAATAATATGATTTTATAATTAAATTTATTTCTAAATGATATAAATAAAAGAAAATCATATTGTCTGAAATAAAATTAATATATGATAAGGATAATCTTGTAATTTCAAAACATCTTTTTGCAGAAGCTCCACATCGGAGCTTCTGCTTTTATGTTATACAAAACCCTTTTAAGCTTTTCTAAAGTAGAGCTTCTGCTTTTAAAGGTGTTTGGTCATACTTCTACTTTTGAAGCCGAAAAGCACTTCTAAAAGCCAGACCAAACATAAACAACTTCCACCTTATGTTATTAACCAAAATATGTCTAACTTTAACTAATTTCTTACTCAAGTTCCTCATTCTGTACCGAGTCAAAACCAACGTTTGTACAACAACTAGCATTAGTAGCATAGCAAGGCATTTAACCAAATGTTGCGTCATGGCATGGACCAAGTACACAATCTAACTACCCATCAGTCCACTATCACGAAAATCCAGTGGAGCCTAAGGTTGTGGGAGAACGTATCAAATAATGGATTATCGGACACTTCCTTTTTTCCGGGAATTGGTTCGATATTGCCTTTGTGGCTAGCAGGTGGAGTGCATGCTACGTTCTTAAACCTCATATCCTTGCCCAAGCCTACCACAGATACATGACCATTCCTTTACCGCCTGGTTACTTCGCAGTTCTACTAAACTCATCAACAAAAACCTCGAAAATTTGGCTCTTTACATTCAAATACCCATGATCCATCGATGAAACAAAGCCATCTGAAGTTATGCTACTTTCAAGTTGACTTGCAGCCAAGCTGGAACCTCCTTACCTTCATCCTTCCATCCAGTGCAAGAGCCAATACATCATATTCTTCCACATACCACAGCTCCGACACCACTGCCTGCATGTGTCACAGGCTTAAGTTCCAGGTGGTGCTTGCTGGCATTGCATGATAACAAGTGAGCTCTTGGGAAGATGTATAAGCTACATTACCTGGGACCCGTGGAGTTTGTTGTTCAGTTTCGCAACTAGCTCGTGGAAAAGCTGCATTGCATCATCTGGAATCTTCTCTATGTTCTGGAAAAAGGGCGTCTTGTCAAAGAAGCACTGCAAGCTACGTGAAAATCACCAGAACATGTATACAAGTTAGATACTTATCTAACAACTAAATTGTGTGCTTACCTCGTTTGGAATAGTAGGGTTGCCAAGGAGTCTTGCAAATGACGTATGAAGAATAGCAGTGTCATACTGCAGTGCAGCATACAACTCTGTATTAGTCAAGCTTTACATTGCATGTAGCAATTTCAACAATCATCCTGATTAACTTACAAGTTGCTGTTCCGGGGCATGTGGAAGCACGCTCCTCAATTTAGCACGGATAGTTACAGGATCTGTTCCATCACTTACCTGAAAAAGGTGGAATGAGGAATGGCCGCGGTACCAGATTGAGTATATACTGAACAAGATGTGAAACAAGCTACTTTAATAAACTTTTGCAGTAAACTTGCTTTTGCATCTAAATTTAGATAAATCATGGTGCATCTTATATTGGGAAAAAGATGGAATGCTCAGAGGGAAAACGAGAAAGCGACTAAAACAGATCTAACTGCTGAAAAGTGAAAACTAAGCTAGAAGCAACGACCAAGGACTAAGGGTCAAATGGATGAGATTGTGATAACCTGCCAGCATCCCAGAAGCACACCGGTGGAAGTCAAAACCACTCTATCCAAGACAATTTTCAAAGGGCAAAAGCTCTCGGCAGCAGTTTTAACAGCAGCTGCTTCAGCTTCAATCTAACACCAGATACCAGCACTCATGTTAAATGATTCTGAGGTAAAAGGAAAACAGTAAAGAAGGAAGAAGTTGAATGGTACTTTTTACCTGGGATTCAGTGGCAGGAACTGGTGTAATGTGATGAGAAGCATGAACCATGCTAAAATGGTACACCGTAGAGTTCTGAAACCAAATCGCTACCCAGAAAACATGGGAGATTGACAGCACAAGTAAAAAGTGACAGAGAAGAAATCAGAGGTACAATAGTACACATGTTCTGGGGATATTTAACAGCACATGAATCAGAGTATCAGACTAATAACGTTAAACAGCAAGGGAGTAATGAGGTAGGCGCAAGTATCACTCACCTTTATTAAAATATGGAGCAAATACATGTTTTACAGCATCCCTGTGGCAGGTCACGAATAACTGCCATTACTAACTAACAATATTTAAAGCATATGAAGTAATGAAAAAAAATGGAAGGCTACAAAGCGATTGTTCAATGAGGTACTGATATAACAACCTGGAATAATCAGATGAGCTTTTCATCTAGTATAATTTTCAAATTTCAAGTATATATGTGGATGAGCCAACTTCTATGCTTTTCAGTTCTGACAAAATTCGGATAAGCAAATCCAGTCAATTCAACCATTTAAGCTCACCAATATTCACACATGGATTGTGAATTGAATCATTCACCCAAGAAACAAGCCACTCGACATTGCTCTTGCACGTAAGGTTATATGAAATCAACAGTACAGGAAAGGAAGTTAGGTCCAGGCATTTCCATAGAACACATCCATACAGTTGGTACTTTCTACACAGTGGAAGATGTGAAGCCTCAACAGTCTGAAAATCAAAAGATACTTTCACTTGCTTACATAAATTGGAACCCTTCAGCAAAGTCAAGAACTTAAAGTAGCTAACTCGCAAATGCCTTACTGTAATGTCATCAGAAGGGCTGATGCATCTGGAAACTGTATACAATATAGAAAAGGCGATACTTTTACTGAATTGTATCACTCAAGGTATGTGCAATGTTTAGTGGAAATGATTGAAACAGGCAAGCCTGGAAGAAAACAATGAAGCAAGAGGAAGAAGTACAGTAAGCTATTCTATATGCTTACGAGATGGGCAATGAATGCTCTGGACTTAGATACAACACATTAGCTCTAACTGGAGGGTCGGCTGCCTGCCAACAGAAGGGAAACCATCAATGACATTGCAAAATGGAACGAGGACAAACTGGCATGACCTCAGCAATGGTTACCTTAAGTACAGGTGTAACTGATCCATCTTCTTTCAGGGTAAAAATATCCGAGAGGGATAATGACTGAGACGTTTCTCCATGTTTAAGAAAGGCTGCTCCTTTCTCATCCAGATCCCTTGCCATTTTATCATACAGCCTTGACCTTTGCTCCTTATATGCAATATGAGAATCTGAAAATAGTGCCCCTCAAGTCAATATCCATCTTTGTAGGTACGTAAACTCTAATCACCTAGCCTTTCAGTTCCCAAGATTTGTTCTGTAACACCTCAAATGCGGGAAAAGAATCCACAGCTGAATCAGTATCCAATTGAGCACGATAGCCGGGCTGATTGCTATTTCTTCATGTATGCAATTGATGGTAGTAAAAAAAAAGTAAAAGAAAAGATGGAAAGTAATTAACTTTCTAAGGTAGAAGAACCCAATAACCCTACCTGCAACAAAAACCTAGTAATTGAATTTACACTGCCAAAATACACCATAAATGGACCCCCTAAGATGATTCAAGTCAAAATCAGTAATGGAAATCAACAGCCACGGAAATTGCCGATTTGGGAATGCAAATGTCAGCTTTGGGTGTGATAAGCGATCATAGCAGAGCACGATTACATGATCAATCAAGGCAATATATCAAATTTAAGAAGCGAGAAAGAAGAGAGCAACAGTACTACGGTTACCTGAAGAAGTGGAAGCAGTAGCAGAATTCTTGATAGCCATTTGGAGAAGAGAGAAGAAGAAGATGATGCAGAGTGACCAGATGAGGAACAGAGTTTTCGGATTCCGGACAACATTAGTAGTAGACGCCGCCATAGCCAATTATCTATCCAGCCGCAAATACCTGTTTGGTTCTTCTCTCGCGAACACCATAGCCAAGCTCCGATCGACTCTCGCTCCCCGGTTTCCTGTTGATTAGATTGATGGTTCTCCGGTTCTCTTACCCACCGCGCAAAATAATTCTTCTTCGTCTTCTTCCTGTTGAGTGTCTATCTGACACCTGGGCTATTGACCTCTCAAATGGCGATTCAAGTCCCTCAAATTACGTTTCGGTATTCCATTCCATGTCTCCATTTTCAATGCCATGGTTTCGGTTTGGTTTGTCCATTGGAAAATGTATACATAGGAGACCATGGTTGTCATTGACCTATTTTGATCCTGATCCGATGAGAAAAAAGACACATTTGTATGTCGATTCACTCTAAAGCTATCGGATTGGAGGTCACAAAAAGTCTTTTTTTTTTTGCAAAATGCATCTCTTTTTCACTTATCTAAAACAATACATGCATTATTTTACACATTAACACTTCCAAAAACATTGTATTGTGCACAATGCATGTATTCAATAAACACAACTCTAACAATCACAACTACCAAACAACCCCCAATGGTTTATTTTTGGCAGAAAGGTCCCCAAAATTCTGTATTTTTGACATATAACGTTACTGTGGTCTATCAAGTTCCCAAGTCTCGATTTATCAAGTGTCTGAAGTCTTAAACTGTCTTAAAGACGTTCATAAGTGCTCACATACATATTCAACAGTTTAGTTTAGGGCAGTAAGCCTGGCTCTAGATACCCACATACCCGTCTAATCCTGTTTTGATTCTGAGGGTCTGGTTGGGTCAGGTTGTTTACAGGGTCAGCATAGGGTCAGTTTGACTTTTAGCCTTATAATGGCCGAGTAGGGTCGACTCAAGTTACGATCGGGACACTTTTTTTGATGCATAACAGCTCTTAGTAATTTTAAATTACTCATACCAATATATTGAACCTGTTTGTAAAGTTTTAAAAATCCAGGTACTATAATGCAAGGAAAAAATGTAAAAAATTCTCAAACATAATTTTACCAACAAAATTTTTGAACTTGTTTGTAAAAAATGTTTAGGACTAAATTGGAATACAAATTTTTTGGATGAATTTGAGCCAACCCATTGGCTCGGCGGCTCAAGTGGGTCACACAGGATCAAGGAGGAAATAGTAACAGGACATGTCAAATTTATAACTTGATCCTATAAGAGTGGGTCAAACACAAGTTCTTATACGATCAAGGGCAGGTCTGTCGTAGTTTCATCCCAACTGAAGCTTGAGTTTGACTGCCAAATTATTTTTGGATTGATAAGAAGCTAAAAAGTCAAGTGACGAGAGATACACGAGATTGAGGCTAAGTGGTAGAACTGGAGTCAATGTAAGCCTCACAAACCGTGAGGAAGAACCACGTTAAACAAAGTGTTCATTTATTTTCTGCAAATTTTACATGGTATCAGAGCACTAAGCTCCAGAGTCTTATCGTTGGTCGGCAGCCATGACTACTGGCAGCGACGACGGCACAAATAAAGGGGTCTCTACCAGCTCCGCCGATGATGTTCTTCCATCGGTTCCTCAGTTGCACGATTCCGACAGTCCGGGAAACATGCTTGTTGGTGAGATTCTTACAACATCTAATTACGGGGAGTGGTCCCTTGATATGAAGGATCCCCTCATTGCGAAAGACAAATATGGGTTTGTTGATGGAACCATATTGAAGCCAACCGAACCTAGGGCACAGGCAGCGTGGGTGCGCTGTGATGCGATGGTCAAAGGTTGGTTAAAGACGTCGATGGACAAGGAGATTCGAGGTAGCATCCGTTTTGCAGAGCACGCGTCGGAGATATGGATGGATCTACGCGAGCGGTTTGGTCAAGGGAGTGCTTCCCGCGCCTACGAACTCAGGCGCCTCATCAGTCTACTTCAGCAGGAAAAACACACAGTATCAGCTTTCTACACCAGCTTGCGTTCGTTCTGGGAGGAAGCGGCGGCTATCACTCCACCGCCGGCCTGCACTTGCGGCCTGTGTATCTGTGATGTCTCACGCAAAGCTCGTGCCCAACAGGAGAGTGCTCGTTTATTCGACTTTCTCATGGGGCTTGATGACGCGTTTAGTGCTGTTCGCACCCAGATTCTGGCGATGAAGCCCACTCCCACTCTCGCCGAAGCTTTTCACATAGTAATGAATGAAGAACAGCAGAAAAACATAACTCAGAATCGGAAGACGCCACCGGAAGCTGCTGTCTTTGCCGCGAAAGGTGAAACCGATCGTCCTCCTCGTGGGAATGGTGACTCGCGCGGTACGGGGGAGCAGCGCGAGCGGCAGAGGTGTGCCCACTGCAATCGCCAAGGTCACTTGAAGGAGACTTGTTATGAATTGATAGGATATCCACCTGGATATCGTGCGAGAGATCGCCAAGGTGAGCACGCCAAGCAGCACCGTAATCGCGCAGGCGGAGAGAGCTCACACCGCGAGCCTAAGGCTTCTCAAGTGGACGTGGAGGCGAGTCCGGTTCCTGGGTTCACTATGGCTCAGTTGGATCAGTTAAAGAAATTTTTTGGGCATTCAGCTCAGCCAGCGGATGACCCGGCAGCTCACATGGCAGGTATGGTCTCTTATGATTCTGAATGGTTATTAGATTCAGGATGCAATGAACATATCACCATGGACGAGTCTATGTTATCTAGCAAAGAATTGCACACTAGTGGGCAGCCAGTTCGCATTCCTAATGGAGACAGTATACCAGTTAAGCATGTGGGTTCGGTAAAATTACAGGAGGGTCTAACCCTTGGGAGGGTACTTCATGTACCTGAGTTTCGATGTAATCTTATCTCTGTGAGCCGACTGACCAAGGATAACCTTGTGGCTTTGATTTTTCTTGAAAATTTCTGCGTCATTCAGGACTTACATTCCAAGAAGTTGAATGGGAAGGGTGAGTTACGCGATGGACTGTACTACCTGCGGTTATTTGGAGCTGGCGTGACGCAGGCTTGTGCAGTGACGCGACGAATTGCAGTATCGGAAGCTACATGGCATGCTCGGCTGGGGCATCCATCGTTTGATAAGATTTCTTTCCTACGTTCATCGTTGGGTATATCTTTCAGTAATATTGGACCGTGTCATTCTTGTTTGAGAGCCAAACAGACATGAGAACCGTTTGTTTCTAGTGAGATAAAAACAAAGTCTATGTTTGATCTCATCCATGTTGATATTTGGGGAGGATATAAGGTCGCTTCAATTAGTGGTGCACACTATTTCTTAACGATTGTTGATGATTATACGCGTGCGTGGTGTCTGGGTCTATCTCTTACGGTACAAGTCTGATGTTGGCAAATCTTTGATGCAATTCTACAATATGATTCGAACACAGTTTGGTTGTTCTGTTAAGCGAATTCAGGCAAATAATGGGCATGAATTCAACACCGATGAGTTGTGAACCTATTATGCACGAGAAGGTGTTCTGCTCCAGACATCTTGCACGGACACGCCTCAGCAGAATGGTGTCATGGAGAGGAAACATCGTCACATCCTCGAGACGGCTCGTGCGTTGAGGTTTCGGGCTAGCTTACCCATTAAATTCTGGGGAGAATGTATTCTCATAGCTGTTTATCTTATTAACAGGCTCCCAACCAAGGCTACAGGCAAGAGTCCGCACGAGATGCTCTTTGGGAAACTGGCTCCTTATCAACATCTTCGCGTGTTTGGTTGTTTAGCTTACTATAAAGACACCCACGCTCACCTCGATAAGTTTGCTGAACGCGGTCGTGCAGGAGTTTTTCTGGGATATGCTGCCTCACAAAAGGGTTATCTTATTTTCGATCTCGTCTCAAGGCGGTTAATCATCTCCCGTGATGTTCAATTCCACGAAGGTTTGTTCCCTATGCAGGACAATGCTCGACATGAGCTTCACTGGATTCCGCGACCCACTGTTCCGCTGCATGATGACACAGATGCGGCTTCTCCTCTCCACAACGTTGGTGACTTGTCCCCAGAACAGCTCGCGACGCCCACAGCCGACTTACAGGACCCGCATCCGCTTCCTGGGCCGGCTGCCTCTCCTGGGCCGGACGCCTCTCCTGGGCTGGCTAGTTCCCCTTCGTCTTCGTCCGGGCCAGCCGACCTGGCTTCCACTTCGCAGCCCACCGCGGCCCAGCAACCTAGTTCAGCCCAGCAACTTGCACAGGCTCCACCGAGACGGAGCAATCGGGAGCGGTTTCGACCGAAACATTTGGAGCAGAACTACGTCACTCAATTTGCTCCCCATAATGTTCAGGGAAGCACCTCTCATCATACTTATTATCCATTGGCTGCTTATGTTGACTATTCACATTTTAAAGGTACTTATTGCTCTTTTCTTGCAGCCCAGACTCGCTATGATGAACCTCGCTACTTTTACCAAGCGGTCTGGGAGGCTTGCTGGCGAGAGGCGATGACACGCGAAGTTGAAGCTCTTGAAAAGAATGGTACGTGGAGTCTTGTTTTCCTACCTCCAGGCAAGCGTGCGATAGCTTCGAAGTGGGTCTACAAGATCAAGTTCTTCCCTGATGGGACTATCAAACGGTACAAAGTCCGTTTGGTAGCCAAGGGCTATAGTCAAGTTGAGGGACTCGATTTCCATGATACATTTGCACCAGTCGCTAAACTGGTTACTGTTCGTTGTCTCATTGCTGTCGCCGTCAGTCGGGGCTGGCATCTTCATCAACTGGATGTTAATAATGCCTTTCTGCATGGCGACCTTGAGGAGGAAGTGTACATGGAGATTCCTGAAGGGTTTTGGAAACCTGGCGATACACGAGTTTGTCGTCTCCATAAATCGATTTATGGTCTTCGTCAGGCATCGCGAAACTGGTACGAGAAGTTTACATCCGCTCTCTGTGAGTTTGGGTTTCGATCTTCTGCGGCTGATGCGTTCTTGTTCATTTATCAGCGTAACGACACTTTCGTCACAGCTTTGATTTATGTTGATGATGTTATCCTTGCGGGTAATGATCTGCCCTTCATTACCCGCGTCAAGCAGTTCTTGAATGATCGTTTCAGCATCAAGGACCTTGGCCAGCTTTGCTATTTTTTGGGCATTGAATTGGCGCGTCTTGCTAGTGGGGTTGTCCTCAGTCAACGTAAGTACGTTTTGGATATCCTGGAGGATGCTGGTGTTCAGGGTACACGCCCCAGTTCTTTCCCAGTTGAGCAGAACCATCACCTGACTCGTGTTGGTACTGATCCGTTGCCTGATCCTTCGGTTTATCATCGTCTCGTGGGACGTCTCCTTTATCTGACAATCACACGACCCGATATCACCTATGCAGTCAACCTATTGAGCCAGTTTGTTAGTGCTCCCACTCAGCAGCACCTCGATCCCTTTTTCCGAGTCCTGCGCTATCTGAAGTCATCTCCAGGTCAGGGTCTTTTCTTTCCCAAAGATAGTCCTCTTCTTCTCACAACTTATTGTGATGCAGACTAGGGTGGTTGTGAGCAGACCCGTCGTTCTACTACGGGATATTTTATTACACTTGGAGGGGCCCCTGTTTCCTGGCGCACGAAGAAGCAACGAGCTGTTGCTCGTTCCTCTGCTGAAGCTGAATATCGTGCCATGGCGAGTACGGTTAGTGAACTCATCTGGTTGCGTTGGTTACTTAATGAGCTTGGGGTTCCGCAGCAAACTCCGACTCCGCTTCACTGCGACAACCAGGCTGCACTTCATATTGCTAATAATCCTGTTTTCCACGAACGTACCAAGCACGTGGAAATGGATTGTCATTTTGTTCGCGAGCGTGTCCAATCTGGTGACATTCTCCCTGTCAAAGTTCGCACTGAGCTTCAACTTGCTGACATTCTTACCAAGGGACTCGGTGCGGATCGCTTCCATTTTCTTCTTTCCAAGATGAGCGTTCGAGACATCCACGCCTCATCTTGCGGGGGAGTATTGGGCCAGGACAGCGCCACGGTGCAGCCCAAGCATGCAGCCCATGCCGAGGAGTCGGCAAATACGTGCAGAAGGAGGTTTCCTTCTCCTCCACAAATACGTGCAGCTTGTACCCTAGATGAAATAGCAGACTTAGGGTATTTAAACAAGTGTAAGGTCTCTGGCCAAATCACCTAATAAGATCATCATCTTTTCTCTGTGGATGTAAGCCTCACAAACCGTGAGGAAGAACCACGTTAAACAAAGTGTTCATTTATTTTCTGCAAATTTTACATAGACAAATGTTCATGGTGAAACTTACTCGCTTGCCTTGTTTTTTATAAGGATCTTTTGGTGGTGGGTTGGTATCTCATATATACCAAAGGGATAGACGCGATTGTGTTTCAAAATCCGCGACTCTATTCTCTTTTGATATGTATGGGATAGCCTTACCAACCAACTAAGGTTTTAACTTACTCTGGATTGTAGATAGGATGGTGGATTGAGGGTGAATCAGGTCAGGCCTTTACTTAATGAGGGTGATTGCAAGTTGAGAATCAGTTCCCACAAGAACACATATGAAGCCTTTCTTCCAAGCCTGCTCCAAGCCTTGATGAATGCCTCAAAGCTCCACAAGTATCGCAGAGCAACCGTCAATATTGTAACATAAACCTGTCAGCCAATTGTCATTATCATCTAAAAAAAACTCCTGCTGCATTGCAGCTAGGGCTCGCAACTCCATCCGTGTTAATCTTAATCCATCTTGGCGGGGGAGGAGTACAAGAGATTTTATGGGTAACCTTGGTAGGATGGTTGCTTGCCTTGTTCAGGTTGACCAATTGTTATTGTAGCTTCCCAAGTTAAACATCATTCCTGCCCTGTCTACTCTGAACACAGTTCTCCATTTTGCAGCACTATATCTTTTCAGATCATGAATTCATGGGCTTTCATCTCTAGTCTAGTTTATTTAGTGGTCTTGTTTCGTTAACTTCACGAAATTCAGATAGATACAATTATTCTTGATAAGCTTGGGGCTTGGCTAAGAAAAGATGATTCATTTGCTTATTAGTCTAGGAAAATTAGCATACTTTCAAATTCTATAGGATGACACAAGCAAACAATTGATGGTGATTGGTAAACGATTAAATGTGTGCTTGATATATTGTCCATTTGAAATGACTTCTTTCAAATTGTTTTTTATTTGTTTTATGCAGTATGTCCAGTGGGGTACTAGTGCAAGAAATACGGTATCCAGTTCTAAAGCTAAGAGAAAAAATGCATCGGGAAATCGTCAAGACCTCGGTTGGCAGCATGGTGTAGATATACTTGGTACTCGACAGAAAGTGAGATGTAATTATGGTGCTAAGGATTTGTGTGAGATATTGAATTTTAAACATGAATTGTTAGGAAATTGTGAGTTTGCGACTTGTGAGAATGTGGATTCTTAACCTCATTTGTAAGTAATGATCTATGTTTATGAACTTATTGTTAGGATCTCACATTTTACATAGTACATGTCGTATTTTAACATATTTTTTATTATTTTACAGGTTGCTTAAAAAACTTACGCTTTTACGCAGGGACAGAGCCAGCTCCTTGTTAGGAGGGGCCATGCCCCCCCCCCCCCCCTAAAATCTAAATAATGCTTGGGTGCACATGTGAATCTAGAATTGGTTGTGGCGTAGTGCTTATGCTCTTCTGTTTTGCAATTTTAAGGATTAGTGTAGGGGGTTCGAATTTCCCTCTAAGTCGTTTTCCATCCCATTTTGTTAGTTGTTGGGTCTGTGTCTCTAACTAACTCGCCTATGCTTTAGTATCTTCTTTTTGTCTTTAATTTAGTAATTGTGAACCCCAACAGTTTGAACTACAGGTTATTCTTATTAGAGTACTAGCACCGGGCCTGGCCGGTTGGCTAGGAGAGTTTAGACTCGAAATATATGATATATAATAATGGATATGATAGATGCTATGAAATACATGTAATATCGATATATGCATAATGTGGTAAGAAGATGAGAAAAGTGATCTATGAAATAAGTATGATTGTTCATTGAGAAAAATGAATACTAGTAAATAATTGTCATTTCAATAGTTATGGTACACCATATAGTCGAATATTGGAGGTGTTTCCATAATACATCTATAATCAACCTTAAAGATGAAAGAAAATGAATGGTCTCTCATAAAATTCAATATGAGCCATGGGCATAACATGCGTCCTTGAAAGATTTATACAAAACTCCATTCTCTCTCCTGAAATCCTCAAAATTACCTAAAAACACGAACAATGAATAATATCATACGCGGGTAGAAACTTTCATATTTTGATGAAGTATGCAAGTAGTACAGGGAATCACCGCATAATTTGGAGTTTCACCTACGTCACACAAAATTTATTTTATCCCACCCAAACTTAATGTTGAGGAAATTCGAAAAAAGTACCCTTACTATTTGGCTATGTTTTACACCATTGCCATCTAAATCCCAAATTACAGTTACAACTATTGCCTATCTCTGAAGTTTCTGCCATGTTTCATTCCTATCCCTAGACCGACCCGTCTACCTGAAACAAATCTCTTTGCATAATTTGATTGCGAGATCATCTCCAGATAGAGAAATGACAAATTCAATGGAAAAGAAAAACATATTCATTGTCATCAATCTAATAACCCGTCGTTGGAAAAACTACCCCTTCGGCGTAGAATCGAACATGCGACCATGGAATCGAATTGTGAGCTCCTGGAGTCCCCGATATTACTGAACCCCAATAAGTATCAAGTTTCATAGTCGGTGGATGCATTCAGTATCAACTTGGAGTTGGTACTTGGAAGTAAAAAACACTAACGTCGTTGCCACAAATGGGAAATTGGGAATTGGAAGTCTAAAGGAAGAAAATAAATTGAATGTCTCTTTGAGGGAATAAACTTGTTGTTGTTGCATGTGCGGGCCAAACGACCTAGCTATTTCTTTCTTTCTTGCAATAAGATTATAGACGAGCCTGATATATTTTCTCACACCACGGGAGTAGGCGGGCTTGATAAACAAAAAAGAAAATGACCCAAATTTTTATCCTGGCCCGCTGCGAAGCACGGCAACTTTTTTTTTTATAGATAGATTGTAATAGATAGGGTATTACAGTGCGGTGAAAATGAAAGAGCGGTAATCAACCAAAAGGGTTGCTATCGATGCAAGGGTTATTTGTGCCATGCGATGGGCAGCCCTGTTAGTACTACTAAAAGCAAAACAAAAGAAACAAATGCAAAAGAGGTCTTCAACAATTGCACTTCTTCAAGCATCGCTCCACCTCGATCATGTCGACATCATTCTCCATTGCTCATCGTATGACCAATTAGGATTCACCACAAAACACAGCAGAGTAGCCACGATTAAGGTTCCACAACATTTTTTTGCTGACCATTAAAAAAATAAGAAAATAAATAAATAAATAAAAGATTTAGAAATTTGAAAATGTGTCTGTCAAGAGTTGTAACTGCACCAAAAAGAAACCGCAACTCAGTAACATAGCCGGAAAGACTCGTCGTCCATCGGTGGGAGCCGCAGTAGGAGCCTGGACCGCCACTCGTTTAAAATCCCTACAAAAGATAAGATCCACGGGAAGTATTTCAAGGATAGAGTCAAACCCAGAATTGACGCACGATAGCGTGGCGCAACAATTTGCTGGATCGCACAATGGCGAGAAAGAGGGAGAAACAGATCCAGAGGGTAGCCAGAGCATGTAGATTTCTCGCTGCTTCCTTTCCCTCTCATGCATGATCAAAACCCAAAGTAACCGCCACTGTCCCGGAATTGGCGGTGCTTTTGAAGGTTGTCACCGTAACCGGTAGATTCACCCACCACATCTCATTCCTCTGTGGCATCCTGTACTCTATAGGCCTCCGTCTTCCGCAAGCTCCTCTTTCCCTCAATCTACAAACAGGAACCAACAATAGAAGAAACAACACACGAGGGATTCAAAATCCTAGATTACGATCGCGGCCATGTAAACTTCAACCCAAGGTCTTTACGATGAACATAACAACCCACATTCTCTAAAACCGCACCAAACCATAAGGCCGCAAGACAAGCCGGCCAGGAGATCGGATCGTTCCTCCATCCGGAAACTGCAAATTGGAAAAGACTGGATCCCTAGAATTAGAGGTGGCAATTGGATCGGATTCGTGGATTCGTGGATTGGATTGGTGGATCCATGGATCAAATGGATTGCATCCAATGGATTGGTGGATTGATCCATGAATCCAAATGACATCCAAGACTTGGACCAAAATGTAAAATTTGAAAAGTTTTGGTACTAAAATGTCATAACGAAAAATTTTAGGTACCAAAATGTAATTTTCCAATGATATTTTTCGTATAAAAATATAAATTTTAGGTACCAAAATATAAAATATAAAAAATATAGGTGGCAAATTGTAATTTGCCATTTGGATCAAATGGATTGGATTAGGTGGATAATTTGGTGGATGGATTGGATTGGATGCATGGATTTGGATCCTAATTGCCATCTCTACCCAGAATCTTCGAATTCTCACGGGAGGAACAATATCTCACCGCTTTTCTTCAAAACGTTGATTATTTACCACGTTTTCACGGTCTGGTAGGTCGAAAATTAGGTGACAACGACCTAGCATTCACCGTCTTTGTCTACTGCGATGATGGGTTCACCGTTGTTGTCCACTGCACCTCCATTCTTGTTTCTATTAAACGCACAACATCATTTAAATGGGATCAAATGTCAAAACTGCCCTTCCGTAAATCACTCTCCAGCCTACAAATTCAAAATGCTAAAAATTCAACCCATGTTTTGCCTTTATATATTTTGTAGATGTGTAATAAGTGTATTATTATTTTATACTATGAGTACTTGAATGTAATTCGGAAGAGTTATATTCCTTATTAGAGTCGTAAAAGTTAGGTAACTTTCATATTAGTGTTAGAGTTATTATAGGAGTATGTCATTGTACTCTATATAAATCATATATGATTTGAGTAAAAAGACACAATAGTTTACACCGATTTTTTTTATCAACAATTCTTTCTATGCCTATGTTCTTTTTAAATTACAGTCGTCAAATATTGCACATAATATATTTTCTTATAATAAAATTTTACGAGCAATATGATAGAGTATATCTAGCCTTAGAAAATACGTCAGAAATCTTATTTAATTCTAAAATATGATTTAGTTGTTGGATTTCTCATTGTAAGAAAAAAAAATATGGCCCCTCCTAACCTATAATCCTAGCTCTGTCCCTGCTTTTACGCTTTAATTCTACGTTTTACGATTTTATCCATTTTCTGCTTTTAGGTAGAATCGCGCTTTTGACTGCATCGTTAGCTGGATCAGGAAACTAGAGACCATCTATTTGCTGGTTGTGTTGTATTTAAGAGGTTATTTTTGTCGTTGTTTGGTCATTTGCATTTGCTTGGAGATTGATGGGAAGATGAATTATAGTGGATGTTGAAGAAGTTAAAGGGAAGTCTACTTCCGTCGCTGCTGGTAGAGTGTTATCACTAGTGAGCTAGTATGGAGGAACAAATGTCAAATTGCATTTGGTAAACAAGAAATGGGTAAGGAAGAAGTTGTGGTGCATAATAGAAGTGAAGTTAATGTTCTTGTGCATAGTGATGAGAATAATGTAAATGCTTAATATCAAACTGCAAATAAGATTGATAGCGATTAAGTAGTTGATAGTCCGTTTTATTTTTAGATATGTGTTGGCAAGATTTGTTGCCACAGCACAAGTTTATTGATGAAATACAGTACCACCATTCATAAAAAAATCCACTTTAAAATTTTACTATGGGGTGATGCCACACCTTGTCACAAGGAGGAGATGGCCTATCGGCGTGTATTATGTGACCCGTTATGGTGTTTTGTTAGTATTATTAGCCTAAAATTAATTTTTTGTTAGCAGTTTTGTTAATAATATTGACTTGACAATATGATATTGAATGAGAAAAGATATATGACAGTCAACATCAAATTTCAAATATTTTGAAATTTTGGGCTAATAAACTATATTTACCTAATCCCAAGTAGACCCATTGATTATGGGTAGGGAATGGGTGACTTATATATGAGTTTGGAAGTTGTAGATGAGTTTGGGTAGGGTATAGATATTTACTTCCATAATCTAAATGTGTATGAGTTGGGTGTGGATACCCATTTATTCGAAGGTGTTTTAATTACACATACAAAAATTAGAACTATTTGCATAACTTCAAAATTTTAGGTACCAAAATGTAGTACTAAAATGTATTGTTCCATCAATATTTTGATTTTTGAGGACTTGTATGCTAAAAAAATAATTTTAGGCTATAAATCTAAGATTTATTAAGTTTAGGTACCGAACTATAATTTGCATAGTTGAGGCTTAATTCCTTTTATGGTGATGTATTTAAGATGATAATTATTTACTTTTTTTTTAAAAATGGAAACTATTTATTTGATATGTGTAGGTAACTAGTCAAACATATAATTGTTGAAAATCTAGCGCGGGTGAAAAAGAAAAACTCTATAGAGAAGCAAAATGAATACAAATGGGAACTCGCTTAAAATTTCACGCCTTCAAATCCCATAGTGAACAATGATGACTTTTTAATAAGTAATAGTCATATATCTTTATTTTTAACTGGACTCGACATTGAGCTGAAAAAGTTAATGGTTCATGGTTCAATTACTAATTAGGGTTAGACGAAGAAGGTAAAGAAAGGATTATGGAAGGCGAGTGAAAAATGAAATGAAGAGGAGTAGATGATGGAAAGGTTGGGCCATTTTTATACTTATATTAAATTTTAACTTACGATTTTTATTACTATTGATTTTTTTAAACATTGTTCTATTAAAATGTCATACAAAAACTTCGTACAGATCAATATCTTAATGTACTCGTATTATATTTTACTAAATATGTTGTCACAACACCGAATAGAATGTTCTTTTAAAAATGATAATTATTATTTCAAATGGACTTCATACATGTTTATTTGAAGTAAAAATCTTATCAAAGACCAAAATGGTCGAATCTTCTCCTACAGTTGAGTGATACAACATCTTGTATGGTACAAACTAAATTTATAATTTTATGTTACGGTGATTGGATTCATGAATTGGTGGATTGGATTTATGGATTCAAGTGAAATGTAAACATTGGACCAATATGTAAATTTTAAAAATTGTAGGTACGAAAATCTCATAAAGTTTAGATACTAAAACATAATTGTTCAATGATCTTACTTTAAAATTAAATTTGGGGTATCAAAATGTAAAATATACATTATAGTGACTAAGTTGTAATTTAATAATTTGGGGTATAAAAATGTAGTTATTTTGACAACAGTAAGCTCACTTTATGTTTATATATATTAATGTGGTGCGGAGTTAGTTTGGTCTCAGTTTGTATTCATGTTTTAGTTCCAATACTTTGAAACTTGTGTATTTCTTTTGTATTGACTTTCATAATCCAATTGTAGCTTATACTATCGTTAATTTTTAGGAATTTGCTACGGTGACATGCATGTCACGGTGACATGCACTTTTCGGTCGACCTCATGTAGGATTAGGTCGACCTAATCTGTTGTTTCAGTGTAAAAACAGTTTCATGGTGTCTACTTTGGAGATTCATATCTTACAATTGGCTAGATGGAAATTGGAGATTAAAGGCTTGTTTTGAAGCTGAAGTGTCCCTCTACACATTAAAGTACTTGGGAGCTCAATAGAAAGTTCAGAAGACCATTTTTGAACCTAACCAAAAGGCTATGCCAAAACTAGGAAACTGTCTGAAAATGGCTAAGTCTGGAAACGTGTTGGTCAAGCCTACTTTGGAGCTCAATTTGAGAATCATGGATGCGAGTCAAGTTCAGGGGCCTCTACCACGTAAATTAAGTATTTTTTTATACAAAGGAAAGGCATTGGATGAAAGATTGAATATCTTTAAGGCTTCAAACAAAAGGCTCGAAGTTGCTACGAAGGCTGTTTTTCTGGCAGCTTGCTTGTGCTCGAAGTCTGCCAGAAAAACAGCCTTCGTAGCAACTTCGACCATTTTGTTTGAAGCCTTATAGATATCCAATCTTTCATCCAATGCCTTGAATTTGTAGAAAAATATACCTAATTTAACGTGGTAGAGGCTCCTGGACTCGACTTGCATTCATGCTTCCCGAATTGAGCTCCAAAATAGGCTTCACAAACACGTTTCCAGACTTGGCCATTTCCAGGCAGTTTCCCAGTTTTGGCATAGCCTTTTGATGAGGTTCAAAAATGGTCTACTGGACTTCCTATCGAGCTCTCAATCACAACAATATGTAGAGGGACACTCCAGCTTCAAAACAAGTCATTAGTCTTCAATTTCAATATAGCCAATTGTATGATATGAATATCCAAAGTAGGCACCATGAACTGTTTTTACACTGAAAAAACATATTAGGTCGACCTGATCATATATGAGGGTGACCGAATCCTAAATGAGGTCGACCAGATCCTATATGAGGTTGACCGAATTCTAAATGAGGTCGACCTAATCCTAACTGAGGTCGACCGGAAAGTGCAAGTCACCGTGACATGTATGTCACCGTAGGCACATCCTAATTTTTATATCAAGTGTCCTCATATATGTGACTATATTACTAACATTATTTGAATTGATTGATAATAAAATAATGGTTTCAAAGGTAACAAAACTTTTCAATGCGGGCAAAAACAAAGTATTCAAAAATAAATGCATTTAAAAAGGTTATGGTTAGGGTTCACTACAACAAAATCCATATATAGCAGCTAAACATAGAGGCATATATTTTATCTGCCTCTAAAAGTACAATATATATACAATATATATATATATATATATATATATATATAAATATATAATTTGCTTCTAAATATTTTATTATCTGCCTCTAAAAAATGTTTATAAACTACATATAAACAATCGACCTCTATAGGTATGGTAATGGTTTTATCATATGCCTCTAAAAATAAGTTTATATATAACAGATTAGAATTTGTCGCAATAGATGTAATATGCTATTAAAACAAGTATATACCCTACGTATATAAATATGTCTCTATATATTAGTTATTGAATTTTTTTCATTAAAATGCTTTTTAATTACCACCACCAATCCGCCAAATGCCCGTATCCCCCTTGTTTTACAATTTAGGTCCACCCATTAATTAAGAAAATAAAAAGGTTAATAGCATTTTGTATCCCTCTACTTTGACAAATTAACAAACGTACCTCTCTATTAAATTTTTGCACAAACGTACCCTTCTAATATCAAATCGTAAGAAGTTTACCCTTCCATCTAATTATCCATTAAGTAATAGTTAAATAGATTGAAAAATGACCCAATTGCCCCTGTTTATTCCTAATTTCAATTCCAATTATTTAATTATTTATATCCTAGGCCCATGTTCACCAACACCGTCTCTTTCTATTTCTTGAAATCCCTAAGTCCCTTCCTCGTCCTCGCTTAACCTTCTTCGGGATACAAAATGTCGTCATCGACGTCTCCAATGCCAACCCGGCCAGCAACATTGACGTCGGAAATCCAACGGCGATAGAACCTCCCCCACCGCCGCCATTTTCTCCAGCGCTACCTTTTTCCTCTAATTCGGCGTTGGCGCCCTCTCCGTCGCCACCACCGAGTCTTTCTCACTATCGTAGTCATTCTCCCACTTCCCCGCAGCCCATAGTTGGCATCTTCCTCTAATCTGGTGCTAGCTCCTTAATGGTATGTAGACCTAAACCTGAAGCCTCACTAGATCTACCAATCTTTATTTCCTTCAGATCCATCTACTATAAGCTATATTTTGTAACGGGTTAATACATTATTTTGGCCCGAACTATGATCATATAATCAACTTTGGCACGTGGTTTCAGAAATTAACATCCTAGACTAAATTGGCCCGGCACATGCTTTGACCATCAATTTGGACGGTCAACACCATTGACTGTTAGTCAACACTCCATATCATTGCCTAGTCAGCCAAAAAATCATTAAAATTTTGAAATTCAAATTATTTTTCTAATTATTATTTATCATTTTGAAATTAACAAAAAATTAAAATATAAAATAGATAAAAAAAATTGTATGTTTTATCTTTTGGGACATGTGGATACTATGGAGGAGGTTCTCCCTACCCTCTTTCATGAAGAGACTCGTCTTCGCAGCCAATCGAAGTTGGATATTCATGCTCATGACAATGCTAATGCATTTGCTGTTCAGGGTGGTAAGCCTCAGTTCCTTCGTACCGCCAAGGGGGAGATTATTTTTCATTACTGCAAGGAGCCCGACCACATTCAGTTCAATTGCAAGAAGCAACTCTTGCAATTATTGCAAACCGGATGAACATTTAATTGGGTAGTGTCCTTTTCTTGCTCGTCGAGGTCGAGGTTGTGGCCAGGGCTATCGTGTTGGATCGCGGCCTGCTGGGACATCCTATGTTATCGTCAATCTTCGTTAACCCTCTGTATTTCCTAAGCTAAGCCCTATACCACTATAGCTTCTACAAAGTACCCAATAAGACAAAGTTAGGAGACATTTTATAGAGCAGGACACAACTAGCCGTTGGAACCAATTGAGGAAACCCTTTGAATCTGCAGACCGAACTTTCCTAAATTGGTTGAAGAGATGGAGCATTGATCACGGGAAGGGTGCAATCTCTGACTTGATATCCCTTGATGACTCCAACACTTTATTCAATTTAGAGAATTGCTTTGGGGGGTTTTCTAATTCGGGTAGCCATTCATCTGTAGATGAGAATGTGTATTTAAGAACTTATTATTGTGTCTTTGTTAGTCGGGCAAGTATGGATAGATTCTTCTAGGGTTAATACCTTAATTTTGTCTTAACTATGACCATATAATCAACTTTTGCCCGTGGTTTCAGAAATTAACATCCTGACCTCAACTATGTAACATATAGACTCAATTGGCCCGACAACTAGTTTGACCGTCAATTTGGATGGTCAACTCCATTGACTATTAGTCAACAAGCCATGTCATTGCCTCGTCAGCCTAAAAATCATTAAAAATTTCAAATTAAACTATTTTTTTAATTTTTATTATTTATAATAAAATTTATAAAAAACATAAAATAAATTTTTTTATTTTTTGGTATTCGAAAATTATTAATTTTATAAATTAACCAAAAATGAAATATATAATTTATATCATATTTTTAAATTTATAAAATTTAATTTGATCATTTTTGGTTAATTTATAAAATTTATCATTTTCAAATATTGCAAAAAATAAATATAAATTTTATTTTATTTTTTTATATTTTATTTTTTGATTAATTTGAAAATGATAAATAATAGAAATTAGGAAATTAATTTGATTTTGATTTTTTCAATAATTTTTAGGCTGACGAGGCAATTATATGGCGTGTTGACTAACGGTCAACGGTGTTGACCATCCAAATTGACGGTCAAACCATGTGTCAGGCCAATTGAGTCTGTATGCTGCATAGTTGAATCCAGGATGTTAATTTCTGAAACCACGAGCCAAAGTTGATTATATGGTCATAGTTCGGGCCAAAATAAAATATTAACCCATTCTCCTACCTATACCCCGGTCCATGACGGGACGTACATGGGAGGATGGAAATAGTGAAAAGGTGAAAATGGACGTAGTAAAGCTATCTAATCTCTCATGTATATTGTACCAAAAGGCACTCCCGTTATTCTAGACCGACTTGCCACAACATGATGCATTAGACGTTGTACCCCACTTTTATTTTTAGTACGCTTGTTATTAGAAAACACAGAACCGAACACCTTTCCGATGACCTAACCATGAGAATTAGGGTTTGTTCACATGCAAACCTGTCCCACGATCATGTTTCAGTCCCACGATCATGTTTCAAACATGCAAACCCGGATACACCAAAGAATCATGGAGATTAATAAGAGAAATGAAAACAAAGCAACTTTGGGGAAGAAATGAAAACAAAGCAACTTACACTCTTGCTCCCATGCATTGCAAATGGAATGCAGAGGAAAAATGACTAGAAATGTTCTCAATTTTCTTATTTACCAATTGAGGTATGATCAAACCTCTAAGTTACATTCTGATTAGACCTGGCAAATGAGGACCCGATCCGTTGACCCGACCCGAACCCGCCCGAAAAATAGAGAATGTGTTGAGGTTTTTATAACTCGAATGACCCGAACCTGATTAACTAGTAGTTTTTGGGTCGGGTTGGTTTGTGGGTCGACCCGCTAGGCCCGTTTCATTGCATATGTCACTCTCAAAATGATAAAATCACTCATACTTTGGTGAGATGTTTAAAAAATTTTATTAGGATTTGAAAGACAAGTTTGGATTGTCAAGATAATCAAATATCATTTGTTTATTGTAGTAGTATTACTTTCGTCATTGTTTTTTTTTTTTTTACAATTTGTGCAATTTGTATTTCTTTTCATTAACATGGAAGGAGTTGAGCATTTGTTAATTGATAAGTGCTAGGCAAACTATTGTCGCGCATACGTAAAAATTTGTGTTCTTTAAAAATTTATGAAGCATGTTTGATATTGTTTCTGAGAACGCTCATGACCCGAAATGACCTGAAACCCAACCCGAAACCCGATGGGTTGGGTCAATATTTTACCCGAAATAAGCAAACCCATCATGACCCGACCCGTGAAGACCCGTAACCCGAAATTACCCAACCCGACCCGATTGCCAGGTCTAATATTGATGCTCTTACTAGGTGTTTCCATAAAAACCGTTCGAATTGGGAATCTGATATGGTTTGTGAAGGAAAATGAGAAAACTAGACGAAATAATAAAATAATTTCTTCAATTTTCTGGTGGATAGTAATTATATATTTATATTAATGAAAGGGTACTGTAGTATTTCCCCGGTTTTTAACCTGTCAGTACTTGATGGAGTAGCGATGAAAGGGACTAGATATTGTAACAACACCATATTTGTTGTTATTCTAACAACAACATAGGTGGACCAATAGGAACCCATCATTCTGCATACTTTTGAAATTCATGCGTTGACTAGGGTAAAAAACAAAAGAAGGGTATTTTTGTCCTACCGAAACATTGCAGCTCCTTTTGTCCGAAAAATTGCAGCTCGTTTCTCTCTCCCCACTTTATTCTCTCTCCAATCGCCTGGCGCCGAGGCTGAACGACGGCGACGAAATCCTCATCGCCGCAGCTACTGCAACGGCGGCAACGAGATCCTGACGCAGCAGCTACCGCAACGGCGACGAGATCGTGATCGCAGTAGCTATCGCAACGGCGGCGGCGAGATCTAATCACAGCAGCTATCGCAACGGCGACGACGAGATCTGATCGCAGCAGCAACGGCGGCGACGGCTAAGCAAGCTCCTAATCGCAGCTAAGAAATTGACGATGGACGAGAATCGTGTAGATGAAGTTTTTGTTGGTTCTGTAGATGCTCAACAACTCCTGCAAATTGCAACATCTTCGGACAATGCAACAGAAGGCGGATATCAGCTGGAAACCTCTATTTCCACCAACAGTAGCAACAATGAACTAGAAGAAGGTACGCTCAACTCAATCCTTCCTGTTTTCTTACAATGAGCACCACAATCACGATTATACAAGCCATTTACCATATCATAAGCACTACCAATCAAACCGCCCACAAAAATCCCACAAACGATACCAAAAGCATCGCCAAACACACCACATTCTTCCCAAAACAAACCATAGGAAAAAAAGAGACAATCAACCAAAACACTTAAAAAACAAACCACAAAACTTCTTAAACGCACCAAAACACCTCCAATGCACACCATTAAAACCTAAATCGTTACATTTCGCAATCTGTTTGTAAAAAAAATCACACTATAATGCAAACCATAAATGTCATAAAAGCATCATGAATAACTACAATGCAAACCACTTTTCACTTTTCTAGCAAATATCATCGCAAGATGAAATGATCAAACCGCCCACAAAAATCCCACAAACGATACCAAAAGCATCGCCAAACACACCACATTCTTCCCAAAACAAACCACAGGAAAAAAGAGACAATCAACCAAAACAGTTAAAACCAAACCACAAAACTTCTTTAACGCACCAAAACACCTTCAATACACACCATTAAAACGTAATCGTTACATTCCGCAATCTGTTTGTAAAAAAAATCACACTGTAATGCAAACCATAAATGTCATAAAAGCATCATGAATAACTACAATGCAAACCACTTTTCACTTTTCTAGTAAATATTATCGCAAGATGAAATGATCAAGTGCTCATTTCTTTCATAATTGCTTACAGGTTTGACATCAAACAGTTCCGAGTCAGACTACACTAGTTTGGGGTTGGCATTCAAAACCATTGAGGAAACAAAACAATTCTACAAGAACTATGCTCACGATCTTGGCTTCGGCGTTAGGGACATGGGAGCTGTCAAACGTTCTACTAACAAAAAGACAGCCAACCAAAACAGCACGATATGCTAGGTATTGCTGCAGCAAAGAAGGATACAAGACCACAAGCTAGTCAAATCCCAAGAATAAAGGATCAATCGATGTCAAGGCTTATCAACGTGCTGTACCAGAAACTAGAGTTGGCTGCCCAACTATAATAAAATTTAGATATGATATCGAGAAGGATGAATGGCTGCTGGACAAGTGGATAACAGAACACAACCATGATCTCCTCCCTCCAAAATTCAAACATCTGTTGAGGTCAAACAAGGGGATCTCAGAAATGCATGCAATGGTCACACAAGTGCATGCAGATTGTGGAGTTTCACTACGGAAATCATATGAGTTGTTCACCACAACTTCAGGGGGGAGAGTGAATGTACCTTTTACCCCTCATGATCTGAAGAACTATATCACAGGGACAAGGCAGAAATCAATGAAACCAGGCGAAGCAACTATACTTCTTGAACATTTTCGCCAGGAAGCTTACAAGAATCCATCATTCTTCTATTAAATTGAGGTAGATAATAACGAAGATATTGCAAGTATATTCTGGGCTGATGCAAGAATGCGGTTTGACTACCGTTGCTTTGGAGATACGATCAGCTTCGACACAACATACAGGACAAACCAGAATTATCGTCCACTAGGTCAGTATTCCTTGCACTATTTAATTTTCTTGAGATTTCAAAGTTGAATGCATACCAAACATTACACAATGCATTAGGAGGTTTCTGGTGTGCTTTCGCAAATGTTGTGGTTTGCTTTGTGAGGTTTGTGGTTTTCTTTGTGAGGTTTGTGGTTTGCATTAAGAGGTTTATGGTCTGCTTCCGCAAATGTTGTGGTTTGCTTTGTGGGGTTTGTGGTTTGTTTTATAAGATTTGTGGTATGCATTAGAAGGTTTGTGGTTTGCATTAAGAAGTATTCCTTGCACTAGTTAATTTTCTTGATATTTTGAAGTTGAATGCATACCAAACATTACGCAATGCATACCATAAGTAACATAAAACCACCCCAAAGACTCTTAAAACAAACGACAAAAAAAACTTGAAACATTCATTTTGAGAATCCTAACCAGAAACCTCCTAAACCATACTAAACACGTCCTGAAACACGCCATATATATCATAAAAGACAGTCTTTGTTTGTTTCAATGTTTAATTCAATGTTGTTCTTTTTTTTATTTTTAAATTACAACTTTGTTTGTTGGCTTCAACCACCATCGCACTCTGCATCTTCGGGGCTGCTCTCCTATATGATAAAACAACCACTACATTCAAGTGGTTGTTCGATGCATTCTTGAAATGTAAGTCAGGCACCCGACCAACATCAATATTCACCGACCAAGCTGCTGCAATCGCCGCTGGGATTAGATCCGTCATTCCTGAAGCATTCCATGGCTTATGTACTTTCCATATCAAGCAGAATGCAATGAAGCATCTCGACACCACAAACACAAACATTCTAGAAGATCTGAAATATGTCACTTTTGGAGTAGAAAATGAGGAAGAATTTGAGTACAATTGGTCAAGGTTGCTAGACACATATTATCCAGAAGAAGGCACCAATCCAAGGAACTGGTTGGATTCAATTTACAAGGTGAGGAAATAGTGGTCTTCAGCATGGATTAAGGACCACTTCACAACTGGTATGCGAAGCTCACAGATGAGTGAGTCTTGTAACAGCAACCTCCGAAACTAACTTCAATCAGATGACAACCTAGTTGAGTTCTTAACATACTTCAACAAGTTGGTCGAACGGAAAAGATCAGACGAAATGGACATGGATTATCAAATGGCAAACACAGTCCCAAACAACATGTACGTATTACTTCCTTTATTTGAACTTTTTATACTGTAGAATGCATCCACAAGTCTCCTTGTCCAAACAAAAAACAGCAGCAAACGCCCCATAATTGATATAAAACCCTACCAGAACAGTTGAATACAAACTAGATACCACCTAAAACCAGATACCACATAATACAACCCATAAACACCACAATGCACACCGCACGAGCAACAACCCATGAACTCCACAATCCACACCACACACGACTTAAAACAACCCATAAATCCCACAATCCGCACCACAAACAGTACAATACATACCATATAATCGTTAATGTAGACAAGATGCTTATGAATGATTGTATGTTGTATGTCATCTTCCAACAGGTATGACAGAAGCCCACTTGTTCAGCAAGTCGCAAAATTATACACAACTAAGATCTACAGTTCTTTCCTTGAGGAGTATTCAGAAAGCCTTGCTTTTTTTGTGTTCCAGAATGAATCTATGGATAGAGATGGAATGACAGCTTATGAAGTGAAGAAACTAGGAGGATTCGACAAAAGAGTCGTGTTAGTGAACAAAGAGGAGAAGAAATACAAGTGCTCATGTCGTTTGTTTGAAAGTTCAGGCTGGTTGTGCAGACATATAATCAGGCAGATAGAGATGGTTGGATTCAATGGTGATGATATTGAGCAATTGACTATCCCTAAGGAATACATTCTGCCACGATGGACGAGAGATGCCAAATCTGGAGAGAAGTTCACAATAAACACAACAGAATGTGTTGCAACAGATACTTATGCAGGGAGGTATCAAGAACTGTGTGCTAGCATGGTTATCCTAGAAACAAAAGTCTCAATGAATGACAAGGTCTTCTCAATGGTAAAGGAAAAGATTGCAGAGCTCACTAAAATTGCTTTCCAAAGCCTTCAGACTCAAGAAACTCAGCAAACAGTACCTGGTAATTTCACACATCTTGTTAGCATCCCTACTTATATTCACCAGTAATTGCTTAATCCAAGCCACTAATGATCTAATGCAAACCATAAACATCTTAATCCAATCCACTAATTGCTTAATCCCTACTTATGTTCACCAGTATCTTGCATATTGCTTTTTCAACAGTTGGAACCACCAGTACATCACCCTCACAAAGCGCTGTTGCTTCAGCTACAAATGACAAGTATGCCAATGTGAAGGGATTCAAGGCTCGACAAGACCCATGGAAATCAAAGAAGAGGCCAAGAGGTGGACTTGAGGTAGCGCTGGAGAGGGCTAGAAAGGAAAGAATTGATGAACAGGCTGCCAACAAGCGTTACAAAAGCAACAATGAGTGATTAGTCTCCTTGTGGTAATCCGTGTTTTTTTATCTGTCATAAACTTTTAGATTTCAATGACAACTATGAGACAAATATGAACAGTTGAAGGTTTTGATAATATTTGATCAAACAATAACACAGATACATCAAAACAAACTACATATGTACTAAAACAAACCATACATTGTATAACCATGGGGAAAAGAAAAAAACTATAAACCTTATGAACCACACTACAATACACGTTAAACAATCCACTTGTCTTATAATACACACCATACAGGAAGAAAACAAACTACGAAACCTCTTAACAAAACCAAACCACAAACATATGGAAACTTTCCAGAACACTCATTAAGCAAACCACATATGTACTAAAACAAACCATACATTGTATAACCCAGGGAAAAAGAACCAAACTATAAACCTTATGAACCACACTACAATACCCGTTAAACAATCCACTTGTCTTATAATACACACCATACACGAAGAAGACCACAATTCTTCTTAATCAACCCACAACACTTCAGATACAGAACACAAAAGCCTTAATCAACACCATTAACACACTGAAATCTAAAACTATTCTTGCAAATGGATCCTAAAATCAGCTAGCCCACCTTGCGATCAAACTCCAAACTCTTCTTCTTCAGCTCTTCAAGTAAATTGTTCTCCTCGTTCAGCAGAAATGTTAATGTGATCTCATCCCGCCTCTGATTGATTTGTTTTTGCCACTTCCTCATAGCTGGCACCAGTTTTCCTTCCCAAAACTCAGCAAAATTCATAGCAAAAACACCACAGTCAACCCCACCATGTTGTCTCATCCCTCGCATTCTAACCCACTTGAATTCTTCAAATTTGAAGGGCTCTTGTCTACATGCAGGAATGTATTATGTGGCATAGCGGACCACCATATCCGCAACAGCACGAAACTTGGAATCAAGTTCATCAGGGTAAAGGCTGTCAAGATAATCATTCTGTTTTTTCTTCAGATTCACTACATACATCCTGTAGTGTTCAACAGAACAGTGGGGGAACATCCACTGCATAGTACAGAACAAAAACAAGTCAGTACTTCAAAAGCACAATGAAGAAAAAAAACACATGAAACAATGTAGTAAATGTGACTAAAAAAAATACATACATAATCACATTGTGAGAAGTCCACACCATCTGGTATCCACTTGCAACTTGTAATGATTTCGTCAGTCTCTTCAAAAAAATTAGGCAGTGGTCCAGACTCTTTCACTATCGTGTGCACTTTTTGCTACAAGGTAGAACACAGTAAAACAAACCAGACGTATTATAATGCACACCACAAAAACCCTAAAACAAACCAGAAGTATTATAATACACACCACAAAAACCCTAAAACAAACCAGACATATTATAATGCACAACACAAAAACCTTAAACCAAACCAGACGTATTATAATGCACACCACAAAAACACTAAAACAAACCAGAACTAGCAGAAAATGTAACTCACCGCCAGCCCTGAATAGAACACCCATCTTTTCAGTTGCCCTCTTCTCACTTGCTCCCGATTCAGATAGGCAGCATAGCAGTCAATAACATCCACACTCACACATTGACCATGTGCCAAAGTCTCTTTATCCTTTCTATACAAGCAATCGTATCCATCAACACGACTGAAAAGGAGTTTCTTCCTATTTTTCATAATTCCATAACAAACAAAACAGTCGGCATTAGAAAAGTACTAATAAGCACTATATATAAAAATTTATACAAACAACCGCATATGTATGAAATCTATACACATTAACTTACAAGTTATTCGAATCCCTTGCATATCGCAACACAGCACCCTTCAACACATTATCATCAACACCTGATGAGCTTCCTGCATTCTTCACTTTCAAATTAGCTAAAACAGTACAAAAAACAACTAACACAAACCACAAATGCGATAAACCACACTACAAAAACAAACCAAAACTGAAACATTGTACAACAAATTACCTTTCCCTTTCTAATACTCTCAACTAGCTGACTCAATGGTAAATCTGCACTATCATCACCACCCTCAAGCACCTCACGGGCATCAGCTTCTTTCCTTTTTTTCATCAACCACCACATCTTCACGAACATCCCCCATAGCAGACTACAGAAACCACACCATAAAAGTTTTTAACAAAACCAGATATATGTAAACCACACTACTAACAAATGCAAAACAACCTACTACAAAAGACATGATAAACAAACCAAAAATAGTATAATCCACACCACAAATATTCAAACACAAAACAGTAAAAATACCTTTACGACCTTCTCAACCAAGTTATCCAACTTAGCAGCGTCAACAACATCAATATTGTCATCTCCATCATCACCTTGTCCCTTTTCCTCACAGTTGTCCATCTCCACCTTCTTAGCATTCTCAGAATCAACACTTTTTTGTGTCATCTCCATTGTCAGATTATCAAGATGATCATCAAGCCCCTTCGGATCTGATACTCCCTTAGCAGAGGTATCATCATTAGCAGTGCCAGCAGGATCATTGTGACCAACATCTGGCGACACACCATCAGCAGTACAAGCACCATCCTTATCCATCTCCATTGACAAATCATCAAGACCCGTGGACTTTGGATCTAATACTCTGTTAGCACCAGTCTCATCATCAGCATTGGCAGCATCTGCATTGCGACCAACATCATTGGTTCCCTTACCAACAGCAACATCCTCAACACTATCAGTGAAATCGACATTATCTTCAGGACTATCCTCTGGTTGCTGCCCCTCCAGCATCTTTATATGCTCATCAACTTGTTCAATGCTCGAACTGTAATGAGTAGCCATCCTCAACAAAGCCCTCTTATAACTTTCCATGTCACTCTTCAACTGATATGCCTACAAAAACACGAAAACAGCCCAAAAGCAAACCATAAACCTTCTAAAGAATCTCAAATTCCTTTTAATGAACACCTAAGACACACGTATACAAACCACATATGTTTGAATTCTCACAAAAAAACACCTACCAAACGATGAGTACCATAAAGTATTCCTTTAACGAAGTAATGCAAACCACTATTCTTTTAACAGAAAGCACAAGTACACTAAAGCAACCCAAAGAACAAACAACAGAAAACACAAGTAACCAACACATGAATTAAATAAAGTATTCCGTAAACAAACTAATGCAAACCACTATCCTTTTAAAGCACACTGAAAGTATGCTAAAGAAAGCCATAAAACGAATAACACAGCAAAAATACTCACATCTTCAACTGAATGAATACCATCCAAGTTGATGTCAAGATAGGGAAGCTTCGGAAGATCCCCTTCCCTCTCCATATCAAGATCATCTACCGGCATTTTCCTCTTTGTACCCTTCACACGTCCTCGTCCCATTGGTTGACTGGAGGTTGCTTGTTCTTCCGCCACTACATCTCGATGACCAATAGAGAGATGACCTTCGTCCACCAGTACTTGAAAAGCAGCACTTGCGACTTTGTACGACCTGTGCCTACAGGTCGGTATGGGCAGCTCAGGGGGGTTCTTCAAACGGTCAAGAATCGAAATCTGCCACATATACAAACAACAGAAGTCAAGCAACCACAAACAAACTGTGCCAGAAAGATTATAATACACACCACATAAATGATAACCTATACCAGGAAAATTATAACAAGGGGGAAAATCAAACCATAAATATTTTTAAGCAAACCATAAACATCTTCAAGAACACCACATTCGTCAATAAACAAACCATAAATGATAAACTATACCAGAAACATTATAACAAAAGGGGGGGGGGGGGGAAAGCAAACCATAAATACTCTTAAACAAACCATAAACATCTTCAACCACACCACATTCGTCAATAAACAAACCATAAATGACAAACTGCAGAAACATTATAACAGGGAGGGGGGGGGGAACCAAACCATAAATAGCTTTAAACAAATCATAAACATCTTCAATCACACCACATTCGTCAATAAACAAACCATAAATAATAAACTATACCAGAAACATTATAACAAAGGGGGAAAAAGCAAACCATAAATATTCGTAAACAAACCATAAACATCTTCAACCACACCACATTCGTCAATAAACAAACCATAAATGAAACAGTAAATCAAACTCCGAAAATATGTATATTTATTTACTTACAAAAAGAAGATGAACGTCACCAGGGAACTTTGATTTTGATTGAACCACTTCAACCATACTTTCATTGAAATGGTCAGCCACGTGCTTACACCAATTATATTAGTTGAAGTCAGCGACCATTTCATCTTGCAAAAACCCAGCATAGGAGAGGTCAATCTTCAAATTTCCACTTGGGCACAGAACTGCCTCCATTGCATACAGCAAAAAAAGATCCCTCCACTTCTTATTGTCCTTCTCCTCTTCCAATACCAGTTTAACGTTCGCCAATGTCGCCTTTCCTTTCCTAGTATTGGAAAGCCCTAACTCAATTCCTCACTTGTGCCTCTGGGCTGCACTGAACATATCCAGCTTAATAGCATACGGTCCACGCGGCAAACCATAGACTCTCTCCACATCTGCCTCTCCAATTCTAAACTTCCCTGACCGAAGCAGCGGGAAAGACCTTGAACTGACATCAAAACTTTTGCAAATCCATTCAGTAAAATTATCCGGGAGTCTCGTAAGCTTAACCCTCGACAAACCCTTAAAACCCAGAGGATCAAGCATCTGCAGTTTTTCTTCAGTTGTACTGTCAGCATCCATGATGGCAAGAATACGATTAGTATTACTGCGATGCCTCTTATCCGGCTTTCCAGGCACAGGAGAAACACCATCTTTCTCTCGCTTATGTGTTGGAACTTTTTCCTTTTGTTTCCCCTTTACTGCACGTTTCTTAGCAGGTGCCATGCCTACAAAGCAACCAAAACACAAACCAACATAAGCAATCTATACCGGAACATATAAAATGCAAACCATCAAGGGCCTAATGCAAACTGTACAACCATGAAAACAATCCATTAATCAAATTTAAAGGAGACAAACAACAACTGCAAATGAACCACCAATATTACCCTGGAAATACACCATAGTTGTATTAAAAACCTACAGAAAGGCCTCAATCAAACCCACAAACAACAACTACAAATGAACCACCAACATCACCCTGGAAATACACCATAATTGTATTAAAACCCTACAGAAAGGCCCCAATCAAACCCACAAACACCCTAAATGTCACCAAACACAAAGCGCACCACCAAAATAAACAACAGAACTACTGAACACCACCACAAACGACTCAATAATCAGATGTAAAGGAGACAAACAACAACTGCAGATGCACACCAGTAAATCTCCTAAACCAAACTGTGAAATCCGAAACACAAACCACAAAACCTTTTAAAAGAACCACCAACAGCAGCCTGGAAATACACAATAGTTTCATTGAAAACCTCCAGAAAGGTCCCAATCGAACCCACAAACATCCTAACTGTCACCAAACACAAAGCACACCACCAAAAATAAGAACAAAACAACAGCACTACTGAACACCACCACAAACGACTCATGAGAAACCAGAAATCCTAAAACATGCAAAGCACACCACAGAAACCCTAAAACATTCAACAAAACCTAACCAGAACACACAAAACCTAACCAGAACGCACAAGTATGAAATTTCCTCGTCTCCTACAACAAATTTAGACGGGATGCGTCAAAACATCGCAGAAAAGTGGAAAACGAAAGTAACAGAGCAAACATGAAAACGATAGTTATAAATTCAATAGCAGCAGCAAGCAACGATAATGCTAACGAAAACGACAACGGCGACGCCAAACTAACACCATACAAGTGGAACTCCGGCGACGCCAAAACGACAACGGCGACTTCGAAGGCCAAAACTGACGACAGAGGAGAAGACAGTTTAGCGGAGGAAATCACCGGCATACCTCGAAATTCACTTCGCCGACGGAGGAAACGGAATCGCGCGAAGGAAATCAACAAACCGCAGATGGAATCGCTCGATGCAGATGGAAAATTAGCGAGAACAGGGAGAGAGCAACCGAAGGAGAAGTCGGAGAGCAGTTCGTGAGCAGAGGGAAAAGCGGAAAACCGAAATGACAGAATCGCGCGCTTCAATGAATTTTTATTATTAATTTCGAATTTCAAATTTTATACCAGGTAAAAGAAAAAACTTTTTAATTAATATTGTGTGCAATTGACCCTTATACCCTTGTTGTTATACTAACAACACTTAAGGTGTTGTTATGCTATCCGGAGCCGCGATGAAATGGTTTGTTTGTTTGTTATGTTTCGATAGAAGAAAAGTATATTTGTATAAAAAAAATAATAGAGGAAGGCAATAAATGCTATTAAGTCTTTCCTTTATCAATGCATTTTTCATTAATTTCCGCATGATAGAAAAGATGTTACTGAAAGACAAGTTTATTCCTAGTAGAAAGAAACTCAAAACAATTAACAGCTAACATCTAAAGAAGCAACATACCATAACTACACATACTACTTATTATTTGCGTTCGAACAAGAGATCAACAATACGATCATTAGGTAAAGAAACGGAATTTCAACTAGTTGATGGAGTAGTGGGTGATGCCGATAGAATCTTCGGGCCTTTGAGGTGGATCGATTACGTCCCTCTTCCTAAGCTGAGTGTACTCTCCGAACTGAAACTTGCGGTACTTTGGCAGCTCTCCTACTTTCTCCGTGAACTCCGGCAATGGCTCCACCCATTTCTCCGCCGGCAAGCAGTAGAAAAATGCAAACGAATAGCGGCTTCTTCCCTTGGGCCTCACCACCCTGTGCATGGAGCTCTTGAACTTGTTGTTGCTCAACACCTTCCACCACATTTAACATTATGACGTCAAAATGAAATATACATATATGTCCCTTTTATACGTGAATTAATTATCATGCTGATCGAGTAGTACAAAACCTGGATCATGTCCCCGATGTTGACGATGATACTGCCCGGCGTAGGAGTGGCCGGGATCCACACTCCGTTTCTTAAGACCTCCAACCCACCGGCATCGTCTTGTAAGATGAAGGTGACGGAGTTGCCATCTTGGTGGGGCGTGAGGCCTCTGTCCTCGTCCTCCGCCGCCGGGAAATACCGACGAACACTCATGAAATCCCCTTTCCTGTCGGAGTTAAACTGCTGGAGGAATCCGGTGGGGAGACCCAAGCAGTCGTTGATTATGCCCTCCATCAACCATCCCGTCTTGCTCAGCCAAACGAACACTTCTTCCATCACTTCCCTATCACATGCACGTAACCATGCATAGTTAAATATAGTGCCGCAGTTACATGCACGTACGTAGGGTTAACAAATTAAATGTTACCTGAGGTGGGGAGGGTTGGTAGGGTAGACGTTGAAGGGGGAGGAAGGGTTGAACATGAGAAGGAACTCGTTCTTCTCGGGGGAATGGAGAGGCCGGCTGTTGTATCCGGACGGCAACGCAGCGCCGCCAGCTGGGTTGCTCGTGAACTTGCGCTTCTCGTCGTCGGGGAGGTCAAAGAAGTCGGCGGAAAGTTGGAGGGCTCGGTCGATGAGTGCGGTGGGGACGCCGTGGTTTACTATCTGGAACAATCCGTACTCCGAGCATGCTTCCTTCACCGCCTCCATCGCCTTCTTCTTCTCGACGGCCATATTCTCGTCTTCGGCGGCGGCGGCGAGGAAAGGGGAGAGATCGACGACGGGGATCCCTGACCCTGATGAGATGCTGCTAGTGATTCCAACCATTTTGACGTTCTTCGCCTGGCCAAGAGATGAAATGAAACAAAAACCAACACACGAGAAAGTGAAGTTTCTGTCACAGTCAGATTGTTGTTTGGAGAGGGGAAGTTATGGAGTTAGGATGCAGGCATGCATGCCATCAAGGTGGCATCCTCCAACTGCAGTTGTGAACATATGTAACTCATGCATATACCAAGGGGATTTATGTGCAGTAGCTGTAGCTTCGGAGTTCGGACAAATAAAAGCAAAATAGACTAATTGAAAAAAAAAATCCAGCATGGTCATTTCCTATGCATCCTGACTCCTTTTACTGTACATACATACCCATAACTACTGGTTCAACTCATATGGGAATCCAGTGTGGGTGGGTGCAGGGAGAATCTGGTTGGTTTCGAATTTGACTTGATGATTCGGTTGTGTTTGGCCCAGAGTTTGCCTTCTGGTTGTGGTCCTTTCAGTCTCCCTCGCGCGTGTTGATCACTCGGCAAACTTTATCACCATGGGGTTACGGAACCGTTCACTCTGTTTGCCCTTTCGAAAATGGGAGAGACATGTCTTTTGATGGGACTGTGAAAAGCTGACAGTGAGACCGTCCAGAGAGAAAAAGTGGAGAGCTTGAGAGACATTGGGGCTAAAAGGGTTCACCAATGGTGACTGGGTACGAATTTTCCAGTCTTTTGCTTGGTAGAATTCAACCCACATCTCCCTTTTATTTTCTGCCCATTCGTGTTACACCTAACCCGGTACAACCCCCTATGTTCGTTGGCCGCTGCTTTAAACTAAAAAGGCCTGAATATATTGAAAAATGAAAAAGGATGAACCCGCAGGCGCATGTATCTCTTCCTCTCTCCTCTCATCTCTGCCATTGCAACAGCAACGTCTCTCAACCTCTATCTCTCTTCCTGTCATTTTTCTTTCTATGTTGGTTTCTCTATCTCTCTTCGGAGGATATTAGCAGGGTTAGAAGTGATCAAAGGAAGGGACTGATTTGGCCGACCAGAGAGGAAACAAAAAGCTCAAGATAGGCCGATTCTATTTTGGTTCCAGATAATTGGTCCTCCTCTTTTGAGGAAATTGTTTTCCTCTGTGTTCTTAAAGGGTTCAGTTTCACTTCTTTCTCAAAAGGTTTGTTTCATCTCTTTTTTGAGGTTTGTTCAAAGACTACAACGTCTTCGTAGAAGAGGACTCGAGCTCTGCATCAGTTTTCATACATCATTAGTTGATCTCCCTTTGGTAAGTCTATTTCATTCAATTCCAGCATTTCAAATGCCTCTTTTTTTCGTTCCAATGACTGATTCGTCCTCTCTTCCATCTTGAAATGTAAACCAGGTTTGCGGAATGTAGAGATCGCGGATTCAGAGAAGAGGTAGAGTCGTGGGTTTATGATGATTTATATGTTTTGTTTGATAACCATTTAGATTCACATGTCGCCGTCAAGTTTACTTTCATTGAGGGGAAAGTCGAAATTTAGAAAAAAAAAGTAGCTGGCGTTGTTGATTAACTAGCTGGGATGAGTGATTTGTTGTTGAATGATTCATCTTTATTTGTTTCATCTTTATTTCACTTTGGTAGCTCTTCGGATTCCTCTGTTTCGGTGTTCTTCCTACAATTTCTCTTAATAGATGGTTGTCGGTGATCTCTCGCTTCGTGCGTATCTAACAAAGGTAGGTATTTATGTTTATCAATCTGGTTCCTTTTTGTTTTTGGATGGGGTGAATTCCCTTCATTGATGCTTTGGAATGTGAAGGTGTTTGCTCTTATAGTGTACGTGAACAACCTTTCTTGGACATTTTTTGTCAGGTTGTATTTCATAGTTTCCAAGTTTTATTGTCATTTGTGAAGATGTACTCTTGACAGGATCTGTTAAAGTTATGTTTCACGTAGATTGTACATCCTAATTAACTTTGTTATTTATATGTAAAATTTAAGTTTACCCTCCATTTTCCCATTAAAATTGTTTACCTATAAAAATTAACTTTGTACCACATCGGTTAAAAACAAGGAATTAAATGGCTTTATAAGACCAACTTAATCATATCAGTTTAAATCTGCCATTCATCTCCAAATTTGGCTAAGTATGGGAGCCACCCCATGACACACAGAGGGGGGTGGTAGACATCATACCACCACCCCCAGAAGGTATCAAGGGGGTGGCCACCATCATACCACCCCCAGGACATAGCAAGGGGGTGAATATCATACCACCACCCCAAGACGTGGCAAGGGGGGTCACCAACGTACACCCCATGGTATGGCCAAGGCAAGGGGCTCATGTGAGCACGTGGTCTCTTTACTCTACTAATGGTGAATTACTTTTTGCCATTTTTAACTCATGTTATTCAAATACCACCCATATGTGGTAAGTGGTATTCCTTTATGCCTAAGCCATTTTTACTCTATGGATAAGCAAAACTACGAAGGAGATGCCAAGAGCAGGTTGAGGTCTCAAGAGGAGGGAGTCAAGACTGAAGAGGATCCCACATCCAACATCAGGGTAACCGTCATAGCAGTTTAGAGGGTAACCGTCACTCCACGTCAGCAGAGCAGTTTTTTGGGGCAGTTACTTCTGGTGGCTATAAATAGGAGGTGAAGATGACAGAGAAAGGGTTCGCAAAAATCACAACTCGACACCACTTGTCAAGTTTTATCTTTTTATCTTTTCCTCTACAGATTTTAACCATATATAAGCGTAGTTTTTGGAGCTCTCACTGAACCTCTATAGGAGTAGGGCTAATTTAATGTAGATTTGCCTCGTAGTTCATCAAAACATTGAACACCCTTGTTTGAACTTTGTTCAAAGAGGTGTGAATTGTGTTGTTTGATCGTTTGTTTGGAAGTCAAATGTGCAAGATCCAATTCTATTCATCTAGATTTTCTCGCCGGAAAACAAATTGGCACACCTGGTGAGACTCGAACCCACAATCGTTTGATTAGAAGTCAAGGGTGCAAAATCCAATTCTGTTCATCTAGATTTTCTCGCCGGGAAAACATAAATTTAATGTGAACTTATAAGAACCATTTAGTAATTTTATTTTATCTTTTTTCTATTCTAAAATTGACATTTTTGTCCGTATTTGATTCGTGCCACCTTATTTATCTTTTTTTTTATCGAGTTCAAATATGAAAACAACTTAAAATTTTCTTATTCTCCATGAAAAGAACACAAGTGACATATGAACCAATGACACAAGATGCTACATTCTTCCTTCGTTTTCCTCTCATTTCGTTAAAGTTTTATGACTTCCTTTTATTATATTTTATATTGTTCGTATTTGATTTTACCTCTTTATTTTTTTCTTTACCGATTTGCTAGATTCGAGAACACCCACAAGGTTAGAGGACGAAGTCGTGATAATAGTACTAATCGAAGAACCAGAGAAATTGGGAATTTTGTATATTCTGTGAGCTGGAGAAGCAATTGGATATTTCAGTGAGCCAGAAAAAGTGTTCTGGAATTTCCCAAGGGTTTCAAAATCTCTCTTTATGCATGGAGGAGGAGCTGTAAATTTGGTGAGTTTCACCATGATTGGTGTGTGGCTTCCAAGTTAACTAACCAAATTAAAAATGTTTTTTCTTGATTCCCAATGAAGTTTAATTGTTCGGCCAACGATGAAAGATGCTGAGAAATTGCAAGGTTGCAAGAAAAAGAGACTCTAACATCAATTTGTAACAGATGCGCTGAAGAAAGGTCAATTTCATCTATGAGTTGAGATAAATAAGATAGTGAACTGGGAAGAAAAAAGTGGTAAATTCAACAAAACGAGAATTTGCATAGAGGAAGGGTAAGATTGAGGAAGGATGGGGAGGAGGAGAAAAAGAAAGAAGAGATAGAGGGATTTAGAAAAGGAGAAATTTTACAATGCTATATAGTATTGGTGCTATTTTTGTTTTTATGGTACAATTTAAAATTGTATATTTACGTTATAGTACAACTTCAGATTGTACCTATACTTTTTGTACAAATTCTTTTATGATACAACTTGAACTTGTACCTTTATGTGATGGTACAACTTCAAGTTGTAAAGTTGTACCATAACATAATGGTACAAATTGTTTTATGGTACAACCTAAACTTATACATTTAATGTTATGGTACAACTTTGAGTTGTACATTAAAGCATCAATACTATATAACATAGTAGAAATGCTCTTAGAAAAGTTATTGTATTATGTTATTCTATAGCCACAATACAATTCTTATCTAACCCACTTTTTTATTCTATTACAACTAATTCCATGATATGGTTGGGATAATTACACATACCGCCTTGTTATTAGTAAAGTAGGACACCGTCGAGAATGGTTCTAGCATATGTCAAGAAAAGAAAGAAATAGGCTTATAAATGATAGCTAACCATAGAAGGGATGTGAACTTTTACACTTGTGGGCTGTGGCTCAAATTTTGATGCCTCAAAGGCCTTTTGCACCTTTTCAATATTAAATTGTAATATAAACTATCTATAAATATGTACTATATGTCCAAATTTACTCTGCAAATCATTTTCAAAAAAAAAAAAAAAAGCAAGACAACAATCACATAGTACAATTTATTTGATTTCAAACTCCTTGGAACATAAGGATTGATGTTTAGTGAACATGGTGTAGGAGTTATTAGTTGATGGAGTAGTGGGTAATGTGGATAACATCTTGAGGGTTTTCTGGGGGATGAGATTTGTTCCTCATCCTCAATTGCATATACTCTCCGTACTGAAACTTGCGGTACTTCGGCAGCTCCCCAAGATGTTCAGTGAACTGCAGCAATGGCTCCACCATTTTCTCCCCCAATAAGTTGTAGAAGAAAGCATACGAGTAGCGGCTCCTTCCTTTTGGCCGAATCACCCTGTGCGTTGCGCTCTTGAACTTGTTGTTGCTCAACACCTAATTACATAATTAATCGATAGAATTCAATGAAAAGTTAAGACATGCATATACGAGAATTTAAAAATAGTTCATCATTTTCTTTAGTCACACCTATATGATACGAAACACAAATTTTTGTTTACTAAGATGAAATATAGAGTATTAATTAGAGTAAGCATTGCATAAAAGTTCTATCGAAAATATGTTGAAAACAAGGAGGGAGAGGTTAAGGAAGAGCCATGCCAATATGTTAGGATATTTGTCTTCATTTATGCAATATATATGTATCTGTGTATGGGTAATGGTAGAGTGTAGGGTGGAAGTTTGGGTTGCGGGTTGTGGATAATCCGCAAACCGCACCAACCCGCACCTATTGTGGGTAACCATACCCACAAGTTGTGGATAGTGGGTTGGGTGTGGGTAGTAAACTAACGATTTTTGTGGTTAGTGGTTATCCACTACCCACCGCGGATAACCCATAAAATCCACAATAATCACACTAATTATATTTATTTAGTGAATTAACTTTATAATATAATAGTATGTGAAAAGTGCGAGGATAAAAATTAAAGTAGCCACCAAATAAGAAAGATACACCTAATCAGTTTTATATAAGAATTTTTTAGTTTATAAACACTATAATCGATAGAGTGGAGAATAATCAATTCATCAAAAGTGAACACCTTTTATAACTTTTATCAGTATGTTTTTTCTTTTGTGCAAAAAAAATACAAGATCGTATTTAATTGTCATATTTCACCCCTAGTCGAGGAAATATGAAATCACAGCTCTCTGACACAAAAGTTGAATACCAAACTCAAAAGAAAAAAATCTCCACGTTGAGTAAGATCGATGTACAAAATTGTAACTCCACGAACAACACAAGTGTATATCACTATAATCTGATCAAAGCCACTGGTGATCAGCCAGCAGATATCATCATTTCATATGAGACCTCGTCAAAGAAGGACTTATTGTGATGAAATTCATCAACAGTGATGATCAGCCAGCATATATCATGACAAAAATAATCACGCGTGAGAAATTCGAGAAGTTGAAGAAGCTACTCCAAATTGCATATTAAGAGGAGTATTGATTGATAATTTGCAATCAAACTACACTTCACGTGGTAGGCCCAAAACATAATGGTGATGATATGCAGAACACATGGACAGCAAATGGATTAGGACACCAAGAGAAGAGTTGAATTATCCCATGCCTATACCTCATTTTCATGACTTTTAGTTATTGTTTTCTTTTGCTTTGTTTGTCTTCAGTTATGTATTATATATATATATATATATATATATATATATATATATATATATATATGTATCTGCGTATGGGGAATGGTAGAGGGAGCCCTTCTACTATGCTATATAGTATTGGTGCTTTAATGTACAACTCAAAGTTGTATCATAACATTAAATGTATAAGTTTAGGTTGTACCATAAAGTAATTTGTACCATTACGTTATGGTACAACTTTACAACTTGAAGTTGTACCATCACATAAAGGTACAAGTTCAAGTTGTACCATAAAAGAATTTGTACAAAAAGTATAGGTACAATCTAAAGTTGTACCATAACATAAATGTACAAATTTAAGTTGTACCATAAAGGCAAAAACCTATAGCACCAATACTATATAGCATTGTAAAATTTCTCATGATAGAGGTAGAGGTTGCGAGTGCGGACTGAGATCAATGAAAAGAAAAGAATAAATAATAAAAATATCATTGTGGTGAGTTTAAAAGCATAAGCCAAATTAGTAAATGAGATTATATTTGTGTTGAGAAAATTCAAAACTAAATGATTAAACTCAGAAATACGCAGTTGCAACTTGCAAGTGGAAATTCACATCAATTCCTAGTTTTTAATTAATAATTATTCGTTTTTTTGTCGCTACTGAATTAGCTATATTATATATACCTGGATAACATCGCCGACGTTGACGACGATAGCACCCGGTTGAGGAGTGGCCGGGATCCAGCTGACTCCGTTTCGACAGACCTCCAACCCTCCGGCCTCATCCTGGAACACGAAGGTGACGCAGTTGCCATCTTGGTGTGGGGCGATCCCGTTGTCCTCTTCCTCCGTCGCCGGAAAATACCTGAGAGCGGTCATGAAATCCCAGTTCCTGTCGGAGTTGTACTCGCTCAGAAACCCTGCCGGAAGCCCCAAGCAGTCGTTGATTATCCCCTCTATCAGCGACCCCGTCTTGCTCAGGCACGAGAAAACCTCCTCCGCGACATCCCCGAGTTCGGAAGGGCGGGTGAGGCTGACGTTGAAGGGGGAGGAAGGAGGGAACATGAGAAGGTACTCGTTCTTGTCCGGAGAGTGGAGTGGCTGCCGGCTGTATCCGGCGGGCAAAGGAGCCCCCGGTGGGGCGCTGAAATTGCGCTTCTCGTCGTCGGGGAAGTCGAAAAATGTGGAGGAAAGTTGGAGGGCTCGGTCCATGAGTGTGGTGGGGACGCCGTGGTTGATGATCTGGAAGAAGCCGTACTCCGAGCATGCTTCCTTCACCGCCTCCATCGCCTTCCTCTTCTTCTTCCCCGTCTCGTCGGCGGCGGTTAAGAAAGGGGAGAGGTCGACGACGGGGATCCCATTCCCAGCTGAAGCTGATGATGATGAGCTGCCGCTACTAGATTGCACCATCTCAACGGGTTAGTAGCTGCCGGCCGGCTAGAGGGTTTCGCGGAAGGTTGTGCGCTGGTTACAAAAAAAAAAAAAATAATGATAGTCTTAGGACGCGGGGTAGCATATGTACAAAATTGGTGCGGCCCGTGACCAAAGCATTTTTTCGATATTCTGGAAGAGCATCTTTATCACTTACCGGCTACCGTATATGTTTGTCGATATTTAATTTAGGGGTAGTTTGCTTCATGGATTTATAAATCGAGGGTTTTGTAATTTAAAACCCCAAGGATTTATCAAGGATTTAAGGCATCATGGATTTGTAACAATCTTTTGTTTGTTGGGATGTTTTTATCATGGATATAAAGATGTGGGATTTACTACTTGAAGTCAAAAATTACATTACTGTCCTTTTCTATATGTTTGACATGTTTATGATATGTACACAAAACAAGGACAAAACTTCAAAATTACCTTACTATCATTTTCTATATGTTTGACATGTTTATGATATGTACACAAAACAAGGACAATACATACTAATAAGCATAATGTTGCCACATGGATAATAATAATAAACGAGAAAATTCCGTTTTAACTTTTAACATAACATAATCAATTACCAATTCTTTGTCCTCCTTTTCAAAAGTAACATATAACAACATATATTAGAATCGGGAGAACAAAGAATTACACATTCCATGAAAAGGTCAAAGAAAACTAGAACACAAGAAATGATATAAAAAATCTAACTCATATTTGCACATTAATTGAACGTTTATATTATTCATTTATTGTTAATTATAATGTATAATAGTTAAATTTGAGGGAACCTTGGAATATTAAAAGTGCATGAGGGTATATGGGTAAAATGTCATCAAGGATTTATGCCATATTCCAAATCCCACATCAACATGTGGGATTTATAAGTCCGTGGGGTCCACGGACTTGGACCCTTAAAATCCGTGGGCCCCACAGATTTGGTCTCCAAAAAAGGTGCAAGCAAACAACAAATTGTACCTAAATCCTTGATAGTTGGTTTTTTGGTACCAAATCCTTAAAGCAAACGACTCCTTAAGCTTTAGCGGAGAGCCAAAGTATTGATAGTATCCATCCATATTTTACATAGAAGAATCTACTTTTATGCTATTACAGACAGCTAGTACAGTCTTGTTAGACTATGTATAATAGAATTCCCTTTCCATTTTACAACTGCATATTTTTTGGACATGGAACTGCATGTTATTGAACTAGCAAACACAACAACCCATAACAATACGACTGTCGGTCAAAAACTAAACCGGGTCACAGCAGACCCACTGCCATGTTCAAGACATAACTGCAGATAAATTAGATTATGGCAAGATTCTATTACACGATATAGTAGAAGATAAAAATGGACATCGTTCTAGTTATCTTCTTGCACAGCTTCACAAACTGGCACCAGAGTATAAGCCAACATATTCGTAACTCATAACCATATCTGGACTGTCAGGGAGGAACCAGGAGAAAAAAAAGAGAGGAAAAAAAGCCTCGTCCAAAGAGTAACAAAACAGGGAGCCTTGTCTGAGAACAAGGTATAAGGTAACTACAGACTCATATCGAAACTGCCTACACGGTAGATAGAGCGGGAGAGATCGATCTATGACGACTACTACTGTAGGAAATTAATAGTTGGTTAACCTCCCTATTGACCAGATACTCGAGCAATCATCCGTTTCAACAGAAACCACCGCCACTTTACACAGAAGGCCCCAAGCCATGCACACCGCCAACTCAAATTTGCATGCTTCCCTTCTACTCATCACCTTCTTCCTCATCTTCCCCATCATCTTCATCCTCATCTTGTTCGTCATCATCTTCTTCAGAGTCATCCCCTTCCTTATCCTGCAACGATAACTAGGAAACATGAGAAATCAGGACAGCAGAGAAGGGGTACACCAATATCACATCAGACAAGGCAAGATTAACACTGGCCAAACAATTAAACAACGGTTATTTGTATCCATGATAACACCATCCAAGACATAAACCAGACATCGGAGATGGCCAAAGATGTGCAGCCAAGAAAAGTCATACTAGTCACGAACTACAACACCAGTATACCAGCGTATATTGCAGGTTTCAAGAGGATATATCCATTTGGTGAATTTCACCAGGACTGGAGGAACAGTGTACAGTCAAGAAAAGTCATGCTAGTCACGAACTACAACACTAGTATACCAGACTAAATTGCAAACAAATCGGCAGGTTTAAAGAGAATATCTCCATTTGGTGCACTTCACCAGGACTGGAGGAACTATGTACACTTGCAAAATATAATAAATGCGGCAAAACTCAAGTACTACAGCAACTACGAATGAGCAATTTGAATGAGATGCCAATAGAAACTAACCCATGTATACTTGAGAATCTAGCCGTGGAAAAAAAATGCAATATTGATCATTAAGTTTCTACCAGAACACCTACACTACATAGGGTAAGGTTTTGAGAAAAAATTTATTGATCATAACTATTTATTTCCAAGAAACATTTTGACTATTTAGAGAGGTGGCTTTTAGCTTAAAAAAAAAAGGAACAGTAGAATAGTGCTTCCAAAACTATAGATTTAAGATAATGCATTTTTATGAGTTATTTCTCCAACTTAAATTCAGGGATCTAAAATTAGAGATAAACAAACACACCCCCCAATCACAACAACAAGATAATATCAAGCAAAGTCAGAATATTTGGACAATCAGCCACCTCAGACAACACCACTAGAATTATTGTGGGGTATTTAAAAAATTTAGTACTTTAATGGTGCCCCCTAAAACACTTAATGTTTTACATAATGAGGGACCTCCGGAGAAGTCCAAACAAGCGTCAGCCACAATAAATACCAATCATGCTGGCAGATGCTTCTCGCTGATGCCCCTCATCAATGGGTATTCTTCACAATGGAGGACGGTGAGATTTGAACCAGGAGTCTACCCAGCCAAAGCCACCGCCTTCATCGTTGTTGCCCCCTTAAAACACTTTTTAAGTCATGTTAAACAAAACGGAAGTGATAAAAATTGTTTTACCCCTTCTTCAGCATCATCCCCCTCAAACTCCTCTTCATCGGCCTCCTGCATTGGAACATTAACAAAGTGAACAATGTGTCACCTCAAGCAGCACTTGTTGAAATAGCAGGAGTAAAAGAATAGAAAATTACATTGTTGAAATAGGAGAGAGGATTAGGCCATAAATCTTCCTTGATGATCTCTGCAATCTGCAAGATCATTAACAACTTGAGCGAAAGAGGCAACAAGTAGAAGGAAAAATATGAAAAACCACAACCCCGTCCAGCAAAAGCAAATGAAACAGATGAACTGTACCTCATCTTGCATATCATCCATCATGTCTTTTGGTTGAGTATTAGAAAACCAGGTAAAGAAACTGCATTCAAAGAATAAATTAGTCATGCACTGACCTTGAAACCCAGATAACAGTGTTCATTTAACAATGTAATAGGGAAGTAGCAGATTTCTTGTTGAACATAATACATAAAGAAACTCTCCTTTATGCTTTCATAAACAACTTAAGAGACAATAACTGTGGCAAATGATGAATATTGCACGGGGATTACAAATGATTCTGTTTAACAGAACATTGAGCACAGAGATCAACCACATTTCTCTCAACTCAAAAGGAATATGACGTCATTTTTCTCACCACTCGGATCATTCTACTTCCAAGGTTAAGGCTCAACTAAACATAGAGAATATGGAAACAAACCTCTCCTCGGCCAAAGGCCTCTTGTTGCCTTTCTTCTCATGACTAACCCCATTAGGCAGGCCCTTCACAAGTCAAATTGACGTCACATCGTTAAAGCAAGAGCAAAGCAGGACCTCAAAATTTCAAAAGATGAAAGCAATAAACTCACCATGCCTTCCTTCCACTTGATTGGGGTAGCAGTAATTTCTGTTGTTCCTTCGTCTAGGAAGGTAAAAGTCTTTGTGAGCTTTGTATCTTCAAAATAAGGATTGGACTCAAAGTTCTGCAGTGAGAAGGTACCACATAAGTAGCTATCGCAAGGGAAACAGTAGCTGTTGAAGAGACTAAAACAGAAGGAGAAAGTAAACTTACAAATGTGATGGAGTAGCCTGATTTTACATCTTTGAAGTCTTCCACTTCCAAAGAAGTCAGATGTTTAAATACCTATCAGGTATAAATAACAGAACAGGTAAAATACAACTGCAGAAGTATCACTTAAAAAGTATCGTATTGAAGTTCAAAATGTCAAATAGATGTGAAACCCAAGTATCCAGATCAAGCGGGATAAGGAATATTGACAACTGGGTATCCAGTTCAATTAGGATAGGGCATCACACCTTTTGATCTTCCTCATTGAGAAGATTCCCAAGTGCAGGATGGCTTAAAAACTGCACATTACCAGGACTGAATCCATTAGCGAGTTCTCAATACATTTTGAGCTAAAATTCATCTATGTGAAGAAGTCTGAAATTTCAAGAAATACTCACAGCTGTCAACCAGAAGTCGGGAATGGACTTGATGATATCATTTCGCTTGTCATAGACTGGCTTGCGAACCTCGTTGTATTTCTGCTCAACTTCCAACACCTTATCACTTGCCTCTTCATTGATCTAGAGAGAGACAACAAGAGAAGATGTGAATTCAAAACCGAAAATTTCCAATTCCGAAACCCTAGAAAATTGACATATGAAACTTCAGTGCATCAGCCAACACTATACCATGGGCAATGCAGGGGAAGCCATTATTATCAACAAGCAGAAAGGGCAATGGCAAACAAGGAACAAAATCAAGCTTAAACCTCAAAATTTAGAATACATCCGGTCTAAGAGAACTCTGGCTTCAAAACCATCAGAAATCATTGCTACCAGCCAGGTCACATATTAAAGTGGCTCCAGTCTTTTGAGATAGATATTTCCATATTAAATTCAAGCAAACAAGCAGGTCTAACTAAATAAACGAACAGCACATAGAAAAAACTGGAACACTGGGTTTGTCTACAAGACAAACCAACGAGCGGAATACACAAATAATGTGCATCATTTCGGAGGTCCAATTTCACAGCTTTGCAAATGTGAGGCAAAACTTATATGAGAATGGCCCTATTTTACAGCCAAAAACAAAATAATTTCTGTTCAGTCAGCAACTTCAATACTTCATAATTCCAAAAATAAACGAAAAGAGAGAAACACGAACGAATCACAAAGCCAACGAGAGCAATGATTACTCCTTTGAGACTAAAAATACCCTAAAATAGACAGAGGACGGTGAAAACTCCGTCATCGAGCTGATTTGGATAGCTCAGCTCCATCAGGTAACTTCAAAAGAAAAAAATTTCATCTCAAAATTCACCAATTTCTCGACATTCCGCCCCAAGAGGCCATAATTAAATCCGCAAAAACCATGCAACCCGAAAGAAGACTCAAGAACACACACCCTTACACATGAAGAACCCATATAAAAACATGTTGAGCAACCGCATACCGCACCTTTTCAAGCTCATCTTGGATTTCCTGGAGCTTCTCGATGGAGAGAACCAGCTCCTCATCGATATGGTGATTCTCCTCCTCGCCGCTCTTCTCCACCTTCAACTTCTTCCCCTTGTCAGCCACCATTTTTCTTACGCTCTAAGAGAAATCCGAAACCCCTGAAGCGGAAGTCTCCCTTCTCTACTCCGCTCGGGCGTTTGCTGAATTTGCTAAAACCCTAGTGGCCGTTTATTATCTGCTCCCGTCGAGGGTGATGTGCAAAGCGAAGCCAGAGAAGGGGAAGAAAAGGGGGTTAGGGTTTTGGGAGGTTTTATCAGCCGGGTGGCGAGGGCATTAGTCCGGAAATGTTGAGGCGAATGGGTGAACGACACGTACGATAGGGGTACTTCAGTCCGTTCAAACTTCATAGGTTGTTTGTGACGGGGGTAGTTTGGTAACTTAGATAGGCGGTTCGACCTGTTGCCGGTTGGACATCATCATATTAGTCAAGGTAAACGTCGGGTTAGATATTTCCGGAGAGAGCGAGCCGGCAATTACTAAGTGGAGTCCCCAAATTTGGTGGATGTTTTCTAGTTTCTACCTTGTTTATAAAGAGGCCTATTTATACAGAAGCCGGATCGGATCCCCGATAAAATGAAAAATACGTGAATCTGAAATTCTAGGGAGCCGATTACAGAAGCTGGACCGGATCCCCGATTACATTATCAAGCTGCAGCAGTTAATTAACTAAACACATGGGTGGTCTGTCCAGCCAAACCATGGCATCCGACCAGCGAGTCTTTGATTGCGATATAAGGTGTGTTGCTTCATGAATAAACATTCTAGGTCAAAGCTGCAATGGCAGGAATGTGATCAAAATTCATGCAATTATGAATAAACATTTCAATTAGGTTGGTAAATGGTAAGCCGGTAAACGGTTTACCGTTTTACCGAACCGGTAACCGGCGGTATCGACAGTCGAGCGGGAACTTAGGCGACTCGGTTTACCAGATACGGTATCGGTAAATACCGACGGTAAGCCGGTTTACCAGACACGGTAACCGGCGTTTTGCTTGGCCCTCCCAAACCCTAGAAAAACCTCTACCCAGCGACCGAGCCACCCCGCCCGAGTCCCGACCTCTCCTCTTTTCGTTTTCTTTTCGAGACCGTGTCGCGCAGCCACCTCTTCAGCTCTCCTCTTCTCGTCTTCCTTCGCCTGATCGCCTCTCTTTCTGCTGGCGACGAGCTACTCGCGCGCTTCCCCTGACTCAGCCCTCCCTGGCTCTCGTCTCTCCCTTCCCTCGCCGACGCGCGACGCGACGCCAGTCACCAGCCCTTCCCAGTTTTCAGTCCTCCTCCGCCACTTTCCGGCTTTCCCGCCGCCCGACGTCGCTTCTCACGGTATTTCGGTAATACCGGTTTGTAACCGTTTATCGATAATCGATAAACCGGTATCGGTAATCAATTCCAATTTAGCCACTATTGGTATATCGAAACCGGTAAATTCGGGAAACCGTTTACCGACCGAATACCACCCCGAATCTCAATTGAGTATATAATGTCAATCAATCATGAATATGGGTTCATACAACTCTTATCCTAACAAACATAACTAGGTTTTCTCAATCCCTGATGACCTCTCAATTCACAACTTAACGAATCTTTTCCTAGTACAGATAAATCAATGGCTCAGGCGGCGACCAATCTTTTCCCAATCGATTGAGAGAGTCAATAGCGAGTGGTGAGGAGAGGAGGATGAAGAGAAATGGAAAATGGTGGGTGATTTGGAAAGGGAGGAATAGTGACGAGGCAGAGGCAATGGAGGAGGCGAAGGCATGGCAGTGGGTCAAAAAGGTTCACTTGTAGGGGGTAGATGCAAAAGAAGCCGATGAAGAGAAGGGTGCAATTGGGTCATTAGTGGCTTGCTGAATATGGTGGGAAAATCCATGAGAATCTGAGCAGGAGGGAAATGCAGGCCCTCGAAGATGGTGGAGGAATGATGGTTGAGGCGGTGGTTGTCAAAGGTAGCAGTGGTGCCGAAAGAGTGATGAGGCAGTGAGGGAAGAGAAGGGGGGTTAGGGTTAAATTCAGAATAGAGGCTGACTCCTTTATTTTCTGATTTGGATTTCTAATTTATCCATGTCAAACATTTGCTTCCGCCATGTCACAAAAAAATTTCCATGTCAACAATAAATGTGCCACGTCAGAGTTAACTGACAGTTGGCTGGATAGAAAGTTAACAGTTGGATGTCAAACAGCTTCTCTTTTGATTTTGCATTTTTAATTATCCCTCCCGCTCGATGTCATATATGATGTTAACAATAAAAATCTCTCTCCCAATCGAGAAGAATGGAAGTAGCCTTGGAACCAACGAAACTAAATGCTAGGTTCTTCCGTCTTTTTTCTTTGAATTTTTTGATTTATTATATATTTTTTTATCTTAGTTGACAATCCAAGGTAAATTCTATTTTTACCTTTTTGTTTGTTGGGCTAAAATAGATGCATAATCAATTGGTAAATTCTTTAATTAATAGTTTTAACTCCACATCAAACAAATACTTCTTCATCGTGTGTAAATTGTCCTCCTCTGAGCCATACCCTCATTGGTCAGAGTGACATCTTTGTGATTTTTCTTGTTGCTTTTGTAATTGCCTTATGAATTATATTTTGATAAATATTTCATACAACACAGTTACAACGTTCCTTTCAACTCACTGTGAAGCGCAAGTGAGCTGACCAATATTTATTGATAGAACAAGAAAACCACACATATTTGGGTCACGCGTATTTCAATTACGTATGTTTCAACGATCTATTTTCCATTTTTGAATCATTATCGATAGAACAAGAGAACCACATTAATTAATTGATTCTCTCTTACAATCACATATAACATTTTACATGTCTCGCTTTACGCAAAACACAACAAGCAGGCATATCTAGTCTTATTTAAAATGAAAGATTTAATTAATATATTATATTTACTCTTCTTTTTAAGTTTTAACTGAGAATCAAAACACACTTCCAAATTCCAGCCTTCGTGATAGTCTATAAGAAAAATAACAACCGGCGAAAGACCATCTTGCATTTTTTTAAAGCAAAGTAAAGCCCCTGTTTCAGCTTCCTGGAACTTTTTGCTTGGAAGCTGTAGGCGAAGCAGAGCGTAGTTTCCCCTTGTGCACACCAACAGTCTCAACAACCTCCACACCCTTGAGAATCTTGCAGCTCAGGATTCCACCACCATTCCCATTTGACGATCTTCTTCCCTTTGCCACAGTAACATTAGCAGGAGAGATACCTCTCGTTCCAGAACCTGCAGGCTTCTTATTATTATCATAACCATACCCTGAAGCAGCAAATGAGAAATTGTCAGCACTAGCCGTAACCACAGTCCACTCCACACTCACCTTGCTAGGCACATAACGACTCGTCTCGGACGAGTCGTTTGGGTAGCATAACCCTCATCCTGGTTTGTGAACATTGGCAGCGTGCTCACTAAAGTTGTCTCGATTTTAAAAAGATCTGCACTTCCATTGCTCTCTTCATCATACACCATTTCCTTCTTTATGGGTTTCGGTTTCATGATTAGGGTTTGTTTTAATTGTTGTTGTCGTGGGTTAGAAATTGCATCTCATGTAAGCAAGAATAGCTTCCTTTCTTAATCCACAACGATTATGTCTTCTTCTTTCTTCTTTGATCGAGTCTTAAACACTTCCAGAGATTTCCTTCCTTCTTCCTCTACTAAGCGGGTAATGACTGGATTCTGAAATCCCGACTTGCTTTGTACTTTTCTTCCTACCCAATTCACTGGGTTGTTGTGTTCAACTTCAAATCTGACACCCTGTTTGCTGATGGCATGGACAGATTTCTTGTTGGAGCAAGAGCCGATGCAGAAGAAGGCTAAAAAAGAAAGGTCGCTTTTCTCTGCTCCCACGACGAGAGTACTACGAGTTTCGAAGTGAACTGTTGAGGAAAGTGAATTGTCGAAGTGAACTCTTGAAATTCCTGTATTCTACAATACATGTCTGCCAAATGAATATCTTCTGAATTCGTTCATGCCAAAAAGCATTAAGTTGATGTTCAAAATCATGGACATGAACAAACAACTATTCCCCTGGAGCTAGAGGAATGTGCAACCTTTATGGAACATGGGGCTCCTCTGGGATAAGGAGTAGGGTAGTACACCATAAATGAAGACATCATAAAATGGTGGCCTTAGTTTGCTGCTGGGATACTAATTCGTTGTAGGGATGCCACAAAAAGTATGCTAGCATGGCCACAATATATTGACCCATTTGCCTCCAAAGTCCAAACCAATGAGACATTCCCTATCCCTAGCAGGCTGCCATACAAGACACAGCAACCAAACAGGAGGCAGCTGTGTTGGGAAAGTATTCCCACAATGCATGCAGAAGGGAAATAGGTAAGGCATCCAGCTTGAAAAGCGAAGGAAACCCCCCTCCTTTCAGCTAGCCAAGTGTTGGCTGTTTGAGTCACGACAAGCATGGGAATGGAATTCACAACCCATCTTTCCAGTCTAAGGAACATTCTAGTAACTAACTGGTAAGCTGCACAGCCAAGAGAGAGAGAGAGAGAGAGAGAGAGAGAGAGGGAATGAGATTTGCTGATAATAATGAATGCAAACCTGAGGCAATGAGTTAGTAATAATAAACAAGAAGAAAAGTGGAAGCTTTTTTACAGTTCAAGAGCAAAGACATATAGAAGACAATATCACCACTTTCAAACTACATCTCAGGTGATTCTAGTAGAATGCTGGCAAATGGGGATCAAAAGAAAGAAGAAAACTTTGCAAGAAGATTGATACTAGTTTACCTATGTTCTTTCTATCCACAGCAAAATGAAATGAAATGGCACTGCATAAGAGCATAATCTTGGCATTTTCTTAACCAGACTAGCATGGTTGATAAGATGAATGTGTCTGATTGCCTTGAGACCAAGAGTGTAGCCTTTCGTTATGAGGGAGAAAAAATGGGTGGGTTTGAATGCTGCCTCTAAGCTCTAACTCTTCTAATTAGTTTTAGTCACATTATGTTGTCCTGCAACCCAGTACTGTCTGACGGCGAACATCACCTTCTCTGGAACAAGAGGGCCACCTTCGTGGGCTACCATTTTCGTATTCCATCTCATTCCTGAAATAGTTTTCTTCACTTTGACAAGAACATCCACATGATCTCTGAATATCATTGTTCTTTCTGGCCTTAATATCCTATCCATCTATAGTAGAATGTCTTCCATGCTGCACCTGCAAATAAGGGAACAAGATAGTCTGTATGTTATCAACTATTCCCTTTGTAATTTGAAATGGAGCATCTCATCTTTTTGGCCCATCGTTATGAATGTAAGGAATCATGAAAAAATACTTCCTTGATTAACCAATACTAGGGTAATCACTCACTTGTCCTTGTACAAGCTGAAGAGGCCATTTGCATGAATGAGATCATACGTCCTTGGGTATGTAGAGAAAGCTTCACACCTAATAACAAGGACCAGAATAAGATGATAAGTTAAAGCATTGAAAAGAACATATGAATGTGAGATCCACCAAATCAAAGCTAAGAAACCATTTCAATAAAACAATTAATGTATTTGATCGCATTTTAGTAAAGAATACAACTCCCACTAGTGGTTGTGTTCCTTCACTGCCTAACTCTTCTAGGCCCAAGTATGATGCTCAGTAGAAGTGAAATTCTTTTATTGAACAACATTAAGTCACAATACCACTTAATAATAGAAGGGGAAAGTTTTTCAATAGTAGTTACCAATCATGATAAATGCCAATCAAACCACGCTCGAATACAACACCAAAGGTGTTCTTCTCGGCAATGGTAGGCACAACGTTCATAACCCACAATTTAGAAGATTCAAGGGTTGCAGTGAAACCTCTCATGCCAGCATTCATGTCCATAATGTTGCGATACCTCACCGTGTCTAGGATTTAGTTTATTCTCTTATAAGCATTTACATGCTTCTTCCATCCCCGACTATCTTACAGGTATTCCTGTTGAGAGACTCCAGATATAGCCCCACTAGATACTCTGAAAGACACAACTTTAAGTCTATCAGGAAATGGCTTCCACTCGGACGCATCAATCTTGGAAGATGGAGTTACACATGGCTCCATTTTCTTGTACCTAAAGCAGGAAGCAAAGGAAGCCATTAGCCATTAGGAACACTTAATGTTATATACATAGGTCTTTGGAACATTGGAGAATTGACAATATGACTCACTAGACATCATCGGGATCTGAGGATTAACACATGGTGCACTGCTCTGTGCAAGATCCAGGGTCTAGACTTTTCTGCCAAATACCAATATCACCTAACTCATCCTTCTTCTCCCAGCAAAGAAGTCGGGCGATTTCTTCAATCTTGTTTTGTTCTGCTTCAAGGTCCTCTTTAGTTCTCTTTCATGCTTCATAATAAGTCCTCCATTTGATGGGAGGACTAGAAAGCAGCCAGTAACCACCTGGTCTTAGAACACGATCAACTTCCATCATGTACATTCCATCTGAACCAAAACAAAAACAAAAACAATTTTTGTTGTCAACTGCCTCCTAGATGCTCAAAAGTGGTCATAAAACCTGTGAAACACACTGCATGTGAAGATATGCATTGTTGCAGTTGGCCAACCATTTCGTTATCAAATTTCTAAGATCAATATACTTGATTATGTTTTGCACTAAGGAGAATCATCACAATCTTACCATTAGCACCCCAAGGAATCAAGCAACGAGAATAGTGGGACATGTCAAATGCTCCAGAAGGATAGGGGAGCTTTATTGTTCCAAGAACCCCAATGACAGCTGGAACTCCTCTTTCCCGTGCAAACTGAACTTGCGCTTCATGCGAGTCTCTCGGTGCAAGTGACATGGTAAGAACATTCTTTTTGAAAAGGTATGCACCTAAACTAGCAACCTAAATTCACCAAAATGCAGGTTCAATTAGCCCCTGAGGTACAATATCAGGAGGGAAAATCATTTTGTCCGATCAAAATAGTTAGAGCTTATATCGATTACCCCACATCTAGTATCCAAGGAAGTTCTAACCATCCCATTATCAATGGGGATCGCGTTGGCAAGCTGATCGATATAAGCATCCGCTCCTTGGGGGAACTGGGTTCCACCACCTGGAAACCTAAACACATTCCCCTCATATATAATCCTGTAATGGATAGCTTTCTCAACTGTCAAGCTCTTATAAGGTGCCTTAGCATAGGGAACATAGTCACGACTCTTGGGCCACGGGAAAGGGGTGGCATATCCCTTTGGCGCAGGGATAAGGCAATGGAGCTTCTCGGAATATCTTTGACATCGAGTGCAGACACATCGGCATCGCCGCTGGTCTTATAAGCCAGATCGCTGAGGATGCTACAGGTCGTTTGTTTGGGGACCACTTGAGAGATTGTGTCGCCTTTACCAAACCCGCTTTGTTGCCATGCGCCCAAGATGTAGAAGAAGAAACATAAACCGGCCACGATGAAGACTGAGATGGAGCTCCTTGTTCTCGGGTCCCCTGTGTTCCCTTATGTCGCCATCCTGAAATAAAATTACAGAAGCTTGTCTCGATGATGGATAAAATGGGAATTGCTCGCCCAAACAATGGCCAGAGCCTAGAGATTCAAATGGCGGAAGAAGATGAGAGAATGAAATGTGAATATGAACTGAAATTGTCACAATCTGACACAATCAGGTGGATGTTTTTCATGATAAGGTTCCAGTGGTAAGAAAAGAATCGAACTTTGACATAATCCGCGTCTCTGATCAAAAGCTGCGGATAGGCATACGACAAATTCAGTGTTGTGGGAAAAGATTCAAATGATATCATCACCCAAGTTATATAGCAGTTCATCGTTGCCAATTCCCAAAGAGACAGTGTTTTCAAGAATGGGTATTCATTCTTATTGTTAGGTTCCAGGAAAAAAAATGATTAATCATCAAACTGAGCTACTCATAAAGGGGGTTCAGAAATTGAACGAATAACTTAGCAGAAAGAGGGCGAGAAGAAAATGAGAAGAGGGAACTCTTACGAAGTGGGAAGGGGGTGTTGGGCGGAGGGAGTGTCATATCCAGACCATGCTTCGATTAAGAGACTGGGGGGAGAGAGAGGGAGAGTTGCAGAAAAGCAGAGGAGGTAAGGAGGATGCGGGGAAGGAGGGGGAGTGAGTATGGAAGGTTTGAAATTTTGCCTACCCCAAAGGAGAAAGTTTCGATCTTTTTGTTGTTCTTTCGTTTACATTGATGAGATTCGAATATAGAATACTTGGAATGGAAACGAGACAAAAATCAGACACAGCGAAATTCTCTGCTAAAAAATTGTCTCGATTTGTTCAAAGGTTGAGAAAACAGGAGGGGAGAACGAAGGTGAAAGGGACGTGAAGCATGGCCTATTGGTTTAATTGTGTTCTCTTTTGCCCCAATGAGCTATGAGAACCATCTTGTCTGAAACCTGGCACTTGACCCAACCCCTGAATGACTCGGCGGGTCAGACGGGTTGGGTTGGCTCCACTCGCTTGACCTTTCGTCTCCCTTTGATGCACGACGGTCAGAATGCTCTGTAGTATAACAATCTCTAGGTCGGTCGTCGTCCGATCAACAAATCAGCACGCTGAATCTCATTATTATGAGAAAAAATCCAAAACTACCACTGTTAAAAAAATTACAAATATACCACCTAAACCGAAAAAATTTCAAAACTACCACCATAAATTCAAAACCGCTACCCAAGGAGGCGGTTTGCATATGAAGCACTTGCTAAGGTGGCGGTTCATGGGAGAAACGCATGGGGAGGAGACATTTTGTATTATTTGTACAAACCCCCACTTGGAGGTGCGGTTCATAGGTGTCGCGACACATAAACCGCCTCTTCAAGGAGCGGTTCTATGTCGACAATATAAACCGCTCTTCGAGGATGAGGTTTGTATTGTCGACACACAAACTCCTCCCTCCCCCAGCGGTTTGTATGCCGTCCCAATTCCCCCCAACATCCGACATGTCGGCATGCAGGGGGTGGGGCTGCATGCATGGCAAACTAAAACCGCCCCCTGCGGTTTTCAGTCAAAAATTTGCCTATAAAAGGCAGCTTTGAGAACCTAAGCTCATCACCTCTCTCATTATTCTTCTTCATATTTCTGTTCTGCACCTTTACTTTTTAGTTTTTGCGATTAACGTTACTTCATAAGTTTGTCTTGTTGCACTTTTTATTGTTATTTGTGATTTTGACGGTATTAATTTAGTTACGACTTTATTGCAGATATCATTCAAAAGTTCACGCTTGGGTTACGATGCAATGGCTATATGGAAGAGACCGGAAAGGGGATACATTATGTCGGTGGTAATTTTCATAAAGTCAAGGTCTCTACGAGACCGAACCTTGAAGAGCTCCGTCAAATGTGTACTGAAGTTACTTGCATGGATGGCACGAGAAGAGTTGATCGTATGGTGTATCGATATCCAAACAAACATGGCGGGTCGTTGTGGTATGAGGAATTTCTCATAACCACTTAGGAGGATGTAGATGCCATGGTCGAATTTTTTATCCCCAATAACAAAAATCAAGCAGAGATGTATGTTTATATCGAGGCGGTTGAAGTCGGTGGAGGTAATTCTGGAGATGGCCAAACATCTGATATTCGCAGTGGAGGTGGATTATACGAAGATCATCCCTACCAAGGTTACCATGATCCTCGTACCTACCATGAGTATTAGGAAGGAGGTGGAGGTCATACAAAATCCTTCCCATCATATGAAGAAGAAGCCCAAGGGTACCATGACAACCAACAAGAAGGCTACCAGTACCAACCCGAGTACAACTTCCACCAAGGCAGCGGTAGTTATCACAACTACCATTACAGAGCTGATGAAGGTGCCTTTCATTATCCGAATCAGATGGAAGATGCCCTGCCATGTCCATTTAGTGACCCTGAGGATGAAGAGGAGGAAGGTGATGTCAGTGCAGACATCATCGACACTCTTGAAGGTGCTAATGATTCATGCCCTGATTTAGACGCAGATGATGATGAGTTGTCTCGTGACCGTGTACCTATCCCGTACTACAATTACATTTCAAATGAAAATTGGTATGTTGATGCTGACATGGAGCCGCCAGAGGTTCTAGTATGGGGCCAACTGACTGGGTTTATGAAGGGCCAACAATTTGCTACGAAAAATGAGGTGCGACACGCTATTGCCACAAAAGCGATGACTCGGATTTCGAATGGCACACAACTCACTCCGACACAAAGATGCTCATAGTTAAATGCCAAAATAAACACGAGAGATGCAAGACTAGGGTCCGAGCCATCAAGAGCAAGGGAGTCGGCCATTGGGTCATATCCCGTGCGGTGAACACTCACATATGTGTGTCATCCATAACATCCCAGAGCCATCGACAGTTGAACTCCAGGGTGATTGTCGCAGCTATCAAGCATCTAATTGAAGAACAGCCTAACCTGAAGGTCAAAGCCATCATCGCGTACATTTCTAGTCATTATGGATATATTATTAACTATAATAAAGCGTGGCATGGAAAGTAGAAAGCAATGACTGCCTTTTTGGTGACTGGGAAGAATCATATGCATTCCTTCCTAGATTGATTTTGGCTTTGGAGGCGTCTAACCCTGGCATTGTTTTCTCACCCCGCAACCAAGATGAAGAAATTCAGCCGTCGGAGCCCGGTAACAAACTCCATTTCAAACGTTTTTTTTGTCATTCAAGCCATCTATTGATGGTTTTCCCTTTTGTGTCCTTGTGATGCAAGTCGATGGAACATTCCTTACCGGAAAGTACAAGGGAACTCTACTCATTGCCAGGGGAGCAGATGCAAATAGATGTGTCTTTCCTCTACCATTTGCCATTATTGAGGGAGAGAATACCGAAAGATATGGATGATTTTTTCGACAAATTCAAATCCACGTCACTAGGAGGACAAACTTAACAATCATCTATGATCGCCACGCCGGGATCAGGGCTGCCATCTTTGGTTTGGATCCAGCCTGGAAGTGGTCACAACGCTGGTGCATACGACACTTCAAGAGCTTTTGGAACCATCATTTCAAGTGGAGGAAGCTTGCTGATAGTCTATGGTGGACCGGTAAGCATTCTATCATATTGGTTAATTAATTTTGTTAACTGCGAAAATATGCTTTCAAATACAATGTGCCACTTATTTAGACTCTTTATAAAGAGATGCATTTCTGAGGAAATGGGGTCTTAAGCGATCATTATGATCCTCCCATTTCTTGGGAAAATCGGGTTCTAAGCGATCCTCGGATTGCCCTTTTCTATAAAAAAAGGTTGTGTTTCTAAGGAGATGTATACTTCTCCTAAAAGTCTAACGAGTGTACTTGTACTGATTTAAATAATTGAAAACAACCAATAGATGTATCATTTTTGCTAACACTTTTGTTTGTGTATTCATCCGTTGTTGCCTACCAAGAGAAGAAATTCAAAGAGAAGATGCAGAATATCCATGAGCTATGCCCTGAAGGTGCGCAGTGGTTGGATCAACATGACCTAACCATGTGGACTTTTCATAATGATGGAGGTAGCAAGTGGGGTATCGCCACAACGAACTCAAGTGAAAGTATAAGCAACGTCTACAAGAGTGTTCGTGCATTTGCCAATCTCTGCCATTGTTGAGATGACATACGGGAAAAAGAACCAATGGTTTTTCAATCGCCTCCACTGGGCTGCAAAGAGGGAGGCACACTCCGATAAAGCCTCAGAAATAATGGAAAAAGACAATCGGAAGAGCTCTCGGCACACTGTGACCGTTATGAATCAAAATGTTGGCGAGTATTCAGTCGAGACCGGTCACTAGGAGGATGGGAGACATGGGGGTCATCGTCATTAAGTCAAGGTCAACTTCCGAAAAAAAAGGGGAGTGCTCTTGTCAGAAGTATTAGAGGAGAGGTTTCCTTTGTTCTCATGCAATGGTTGTAATCAAACACAAGAGCAAAGACCCTCGTCACTTTGTTAGTCCGTTCTTCAACATCGACTCACAAAAAAACTCTTATGCCAGGAGTTTTCGTGCTTTTCCTGATGAAGCCTATTGGCCCGTGTATGAAGGAAAGGTCGTCATTCCACCAATCATACTAAGGCGTGAAGCAGGTCGGCTGCGAGTAAAGTGGATTCCAAACGAGATGGATCAAAGTGGAAGACTACCGCGAGGGCATGACAAACAAAAATGTCTTGTTCCATCCTCAAAACCCAGGGGCTGACGTCGTGACCCGGATGACGGTGCATGGATTTTTATATAGTTCGTAGTTTGTATTCATTTATGTGGTTATGTAGTTGCCTTTTATGTGAGGTACGAGTCATTGTAGTTTTGCAAAATAAATCACATTTTGTCGCATTAGTCCAACTTGTTTAGCCAACATATCACTCACATAAACACACTCCATAAATCAACTAAAACATAACTTGAGTCCATCAACATTAACTTGAAATAAATACAACTTATTCCACTTAAATAATCACAACTCAAATAGGAAGACACACTCATGCATTAGTGTAGCTCGACGATTCGCCCTTTGCCTCCTTGTTCGATGGGCGATGGGTCCGGCGGGCGTAACTGTGGCCGGAGGCGATGGCAAAGGTCGATTCACCAAAGTTTGGCGCTGGTCCGTACTATGTCGCCGTTGGGCTGTGCTAGGTGGCTCCTCCGTGCGGTGACGGCTCCCATCGCGCTCAGAAAGTGGGGAGTGTTCTGCCATTGATGTTGAGGTTGGTGCAACGGCTGGAAGTCTTGTTAGGCAGACGAGGAGGAACCATCATTCCAAGTAGCTGAGGAGGTGCCATTGAAAGTACTCGGTCGGGGATGGTACTGAAAACTCGGCCGGGGATCGTAGTAAGTACCCTGGTCGGGGGTGGTACTCGGTCGGGGCTCGTAGTGGAAATCAGGTCCAGGATCATTTTCAGTACTTGGATCGTAGGGGAAACTTGGTCGGGGATCGTACTGAATACTCTGGTCGTAGAAAGTACTCGGTCAAGGCTCATAGTGAAAACCCGAGCGGGGATCGTACTAAGTACTTGGCCCTTCATTTCGGAACACCTCCAAAGGAGCAGGCACGCGTCACGTCTCTAGCGGCTTGATCTCGCGCACATGAGGTTGGTCCCCTACAGCCTTGTTTTGCTTTCTGTTATGCGGCGGTGGCGGGTTGGGTTCAGCACGAGTCACTTGAGGTGTTGGCATAGGGGTCAGCGGCGGGTATCTATGATGATCACCCCGGATGGATTACCAGAACTGTTCATTGATGTTGTGTACTGTCATATGCCGAAATACACCTCCACATAAACGATGGTTTCCTCTCCTCCTCCCCCGTCAATGGGTACCACTATGATCGGCAAAGGCTCGTAGTGACCGCGCGCCATACCCTAGAGCTCTTCTAGGCGGACGAGTCCTTGGGCAGAGACGGCGTACAGCTCGCCGGAGACTCAGTCGAAGCCGGCGGCGTTGGAGAGGTTGATTAGGAATGGCACAGGGTAGGGCTCGCAGACGAGTGGTTAGGGTTCGTCGGTCTGACAACTGCAGTGAAAGGACGCGATGTCTGTGCACAGGAGGAAGGGAATTGGGAGATGAGGATGGAGGAAAGAGATGGTAGGTTTGCTTTTGTTACGTGGGTCGGGTTTGGTTCATTGGTTGGGTTGGATGTATGACATGGCGGGTTTAGCGACGTGACGGGTCGAGTTTGACCATTTCTGGCCCAAAATGGCGCTGGCTAGGCGCTCAAGTTAGTTATGTCAGCACATAACAGACTTTGTAAACAGAGTTGGACGGAGACTAATAGAGAGTGAGTAAATGTGACCTGTTTCAGTAATTTGATTGACCAAAATTGATATTAATTTTTTCTAGTGACTAAACATGACATGATTAGTAATCCCAGTGACCAAATGTGACATTTACCCCAATATTTAATTACCATATTACTATATTCAATAATGAAACTTTTGTGGGTATCCGCATCTAACTCGCACCAACCCATAGTGAGGAGTGGTGTGAATTGTGGATAGTAGCGTAATTCTATATTTATAGTTGTGGTTAACCACAAAACCGCCCCAACCCAATTTCCAGTTTCCACCTCTATATACTATAGTTCGCTGCTTAATTGCTGATAGATCCAAAGACCAAAGAATCTCAAGCTTTATTGGGTAAGTGCCACATTTGATCACTGAGATTACTAAATCATGTCATGTTTAATCACTAAAAAGAATTAATATCAATTTTGGGTTCTCGAATTACTGAAACATGTCACATTTTGTCACTCTCCCGTTAGTTTCAGTTCAACTCTGACTAAATATGACATGTTTCAGTAATTCGATGACATTCATAAAAAAAAGTAATTCGAGTGACCGGAGTTGAACGAAGACTAATGTAAGAGTGACTAATATGACATGTTTTAGTAATTCGAGTGACCAAAATTTATATTAATTTTTTCTAGCGAATCTACACAATAAATAAAAGTCAAATGAGAAAACTTGAAGCCCCATTTCAAATTTCCTGCATCCAGAGTGAAAGTAGGAAGGACATTTTGGTCTTCACAATTACTTTTTTTTTATTCATTAAAAAGACACTTACTGGGATTCGAACCATGACCACTTAAAAAAAAAACAAAGATCATAACCAATCACACTAAGTACATTTGTTGTAACTTTTTAAATTGAAAACATATCATCGCAGAGAGGAAAAAAACCCTTCCCCCATTTCAAATTCCCTGCTCCAAGAGCGTTTGTAGGAAGGGTAGACTAGGGAGTGCCAATTTTTTCCTTTTTTCTCTGTGGAACGGGCCAACTTACCGTACACATGCAGATTTAAACGGGTCTAGGAGTATCAATTTTTTTCGTTAAGTCCTTTTATTTCTCCGTGGTGGTAAAATATATATGAAAAGGCAAAAACAATAATCCTTTTTATTGCTAGAAAAAATTAACAATAAACTAATGCATGAATTCTAATGGGCTAACCGCTAATCATAAAATAAAAGAGTTGAATGGACCAGACCTACACGGGATTTGCCCATCAAGTAAAACAAATGAACATCATGGGTTTGTCATTCTAAAACAAGTTATTTTCTCTAACATAATATATATTATGTTATTATTTTATATCGTAGTGGTTAAAATATAATGTATTTTAAAGTTATTCAATGGTTCAACCTCGACCAACCCCAATTTTTATCATTTCAAATATATTATGTAATTATTTGATATCATAATGATTAAATTATAGTGTATATTATAGGAAATCATTTGGTATTTGTTAGTAAAAAACTAAACAGAAATATCTATTTGGTTATTTTTAACATTAAAACGATCATAAACATTTTTAGTTTCCTTTCGAAATTCTATAGTTTTATTCCCGAATCAGTGATGTGCAAATGGTGAATTGCAGTCATCTCTTTTCTTTCATTATTTTTTATTTTCAAATAGAAAGTTTAAAAGTAAAGAATAATTAGAGTTTGGCATGGGTCGGTCAAACATGTTGAATTTCAAGTTTTGGCCCGTTTTGGTCAAGTCTAATTTATAATCACATGGTTCCCTGATACCCGATAAAAATCTCAATCCAAACCAGTTTGACAGGTGTCCGTGTTTACCACCATTTTCTAGGGATACAGGAACGGTGGTTCATATCCCAAATCGTGTTGTTCATTCTTGATTTCATTAGATTTTATCATGGCTTGGCAAAAAACCAGAAAGCACAATGATGACAAGATGAAAGTTTTATAAAGCAAATTAATCGGCCAACGGACCGAGTAAAAGCTAGCAACGATTGTGAGATGCTCATTTCCCGAAAACCGGCGGGATAGACGATTTTTATTCGATTTTCTGGTATTCGGTTTCTATAAAACTTACTCCACCTCATCATATTACCAGAAACAATATTGTTTCACAAGATAACAGGTACTTGATTTTGGTTCATAAGGTTGATTTTTGATTCATTACATCATTCAGGTCTCTTTCCTACTAAAATTCACTATTTTATCAGGTATTTCCCCCAAAAAGACTATACAACAATAAGCTGTACACCCTATTACATTATCAAATTTCATACCCCACCTTCCTTCGGGCCATCATTTCATACCCCACCTTCCTTTGGTCAAATGGCCAGGGCCACGCTAGTAAACATATTAATATTATAGACCAGGAAACCGGATCGTACCGGTCGGTTTCAACCGGAAATTGGACCAAAAGCGGTACGGTGGGCTGATTGTGCTGATTTTACCGTGCCGGCGGTTTTTTCGGTTTGACCGGTTGAACCGGCCGGTACAATCCGGTTTCCTGGTCTATGATTCAGCTTCATTTCTATGTATTCTCGTCCAATATGTGGAAAATAATTAAAAAAGAATATTATTTTGCTATTTTTCTATGTTGAAAATGGGTCACCGTAGTTGTATAATGCTCTATTTGGTTCTTTTTTTTATGGATTATATTTTTTATACTATCGCATTTCATTTCTCTATCAATAGTGAAAAACGGTATTTACCGGTACAAAACGGTTGAACCACGATCGTACCATAAAATACCATACCAGAAAGGAATCCGGTATGATGTCCGGTACGGTTTCCTTTACCATGATTAATATGGAATTCACCCGTTTCCACGATTTTGATAGTATCCTTCAAAAACGAGATTCAACAAGAAACCTAAAAGGGACAGACTATGTTCAAATCTGATCCAAGCAAATATCGATTCAAACCATGGACCAAATAGTGTTGCCCACCATGAAATTTCAAATTTCAGGGAAGATAACTTCCCAAACATGGCTGATGTTTAAACTAATGAAGTGCAGTTGAAACAAATGCTACTTAATATAGACGGCAGCCAAAGTGAAACAAGTCAGTGATCGGGTGTATAAAATCCATCAAAACTCACATCTGTTTACTCAAAATTTGATTAGGATAAAAACCATAAGCAAATAATCCAAACATTCATCTCATATTAAGGAGCTGATCTAGGCCTTTGAAGACTGCTTCTCCTTTGTCTTCTGAATCTTCAACACCTTCTTGACAATCTTCTGCTCTTCCACCAAAAATGCCCTTATGATCCTACAAACAACCAAAAAACGTAATGAAGATACCAACAACTTCTACCCATGCACAGCATGTAAACCATTATCCATAACAGAGACAACAAACAGAAGAGATTGAAAGAAAAAACTGAGTACGAAACACACCTCTCCCTTACAGCACCTCCAGATAAAACACCACCATATGCTCTGTTCACAGTCCTCCTGTTCCTTGGTAGCCTAGACCTCTTGTATTCAGCAGGCCTCAAGTGTGGAATCTGTAAACACAGAAGCATAATTTGAATCAGAATCTCCTTCAGAAAAGGAAAGATCAAGTTCATTACTAGAACAATAAAAACATAAAAGTCCAAATAATGACGATATAAATGCCTGGCATACAGTAAGATAAATTCAAGAAAGGTCCAGGATGGCTGGAAGGTTCACCGTTGAAGTGAGATCATCCTAAAACAACAAAAACAATGTTGAAAACTAGATTGTTTGACCATGAAAGGAGTATGGCGAATGAAGATGTCGAGCATTTGACAGGCATAAAATAGAAAACCTAACAATGCAGAACTTCAGACACCCATGAACAATTCACATCATGTAGTACCTACACTACCAGTACTGGTAGAAGAAGAAAGACAACTATCTACCAATCTATAGGTCAACAGCTTTAACAAAGACTTGACTTCAACGACTGGACTCTATATCGAAAGGAAGATTGTTCAGGCACGCATTATAGAGATTGCTCGTGAATTTATTGGAAGTATCAAATCCAACACTCCATCACGAGACAATACTTCCTTAACATCATCACTGCTTTCCATAAACCCAAGAACGTAGAACTGTGTAGCCAAATGAAAAAAATCCGAAAAGTAACAAACTACAAGCCGAATCGGGGTGTCTCCTCCTCGTCAACAAAGAAGCAAGGAATCAAAAGCACAAATATCCAGTAAGTACTTACCCCTTGGATCCTCTTCCCAGTAACGGGGCACTTAGGTCCACTGGCTCTCTTCTTGGTGGTCTGGTAAACAAGCTTCCCACCTGAATTTCATCGAAAGAATGGATCAGAGAATTCGAGAAAATTACACGGAAGCAGCAGCAAATAGGAGGGTTCGAGCCCCACTAGGGTTCAACGAGCGGGGAACATGAGACAGAGCAAGCCATTACCTGGGGTTTTGACGATTCGGTGCTGGTTGGACTTGGTGGCGTAGCTGTGGCGCTTGCGGTAAGTGAGACGCTGCACCATTTTCGATTCTTCTACCTTTCTCCTCTTCCTCCGTCTCTCGGCTGCAACACAGAAGTGGGCGGAAGCTAGCAAGGGCAGAATATTATCCCCTGCAGAGAGGCGAGAGCCTTTGGAACGGAAGCCCTAGATCGGACGGCTGTTGTTGTTTTAACATATCACGGCTGAGATTTAATTTTTCGGCAACAGACTGGACTGGACTGCTGGAGACGAGGTGAGTTCCTGGGCTTTTGGCTTTGGGTGCCCATAGGATTATTTTCATGGACTGGATCTACCGGTAATTCAAGCCGCCAGCCCCATTAGTTCCAAAAGCCCAAAATTAGCAGAACAAGCCAGAAATTCCCTCCGGAAGCACAAACGGCAGTGTAGGGGTGTTCAAATGGTTACCATGGTTATAACCAAACCAAATAAAGCTAAATTCCATTAACCATGAAATAAAATATCATAACCAAACCGTCCAAACTAATACAACAACCAAATTAACCAAACTAAAGTTTAATCGGTTTGGTTAATTGGTTAACCAGATTAACCAATATAAAATCACATTATCATTGACCCTTAACAAAAATAATGAATAAAACATAACAATCAACACGTAGTTATAGTTGACCCTTAACAAAATACATGCAACTAAGACAATTATCTTACGATTAGTATAGAAGTATTCACCTAACAAAAATTTATGACAATGGTATGGGTTAATGAATTGTTGTGTTTGTGTAAATTGACTTAGTCTCTTAGCAATTATCATAGGCGGGAAATAACTTTCCTTTCAAGTTTTCATCCATCATATTGTATGAAATTTATCTAAATTAGGCGTCCATATGTTGTGGTCTACATTTTACATATACATTTTACATACACTATATGAGCAATATTGAGCTTTATATTTTATGAGTTGAAAAGGGATGAACGTTAACTCTTGACTGGTTATGCAAAGTATTAAGTATGTGTATATAATATATGTTAGATATATGACTAATTACTTAACTGGTTAATTTGGTTTGATTGGTTAGGAGTGTCTGAAACCAAACCAAACCACCTAAACCAAACAAGCTAAAAACTTTAACCAAACCGAACCAATTATCCAAATTAACCAAACCAAATTATCCAAATAATATCGATTAAAATGGTTACCATGGTAACCAAACCGTTTGAACACCCCTAACAAACACAAAAACAAAAGGCAGATTTTTCTTTCTCCCGAGTCCTGCCCATTCCATTGAAACCTTGAACTTCTTCCTTCTTTTTCGTCTGGAATCAACAATCGTATGTCTTTGAACCGGAGAAAATCATGTCCCCCGCTTCAGCGTTGTTCGTCTCCCCGGTTCTCGGGCCAGCTACTAGCAATCTCTGACACAGATGCTTGCCTCCGTCGGCCTATTTCACTTATCAAAGCTTCTTCTGTAGTGTCAAGAATTCTTGACATGTATCAAGTCTTTTATGATCGAGAGGTCTTGTGTTCGATTTCCGGTGATCCCATTTGTTAAGCACATGGTATTAGAACATGTGCAAACTTCAAATCCTTGTGTGATTTCGTTTGAAGAGACGTGTTAGTGTGTGATATATGATTCAAGATTGAACCTCTCCCAACAACTCGAGTTATTGGGATCAACTGGTTCTTGACATGTAGTTGGTTACTCTGCAGCTCCGTCACAGATAAGCCCTCCAAACCAATGTTGTCAGAACCGAACCGGAGCATGACCCGGTAATGCGAATGGCTCGCACTTTAGTGGTCCAACCGGCATTAGACCGTTTAAAAACAGTTAGAGAACTGGTACCTAATAAACGCTATCAGTATAAATAGTGGACATAATCAGAGCTCATCTCTTTCCTTCGAAATTGTGAAATGGAAATAAGGATTCAATTTGAGAGCCCAATGTTTTTGGTTTTTTTCAATTTTCAATTTTCTACAATTTTTTGAATTAAATTTAGTGGTTGAATGGCAAAAACCGGACGAGCGGCTCGATCGGCTCGAACGGCTAACCGCCTCGGCCGCTCGCCAACCGCTACATAAAACCGGAGCGGCCTTTAGACTGTTCCGAGCCGATTTTGTGACTGGGTGGCGGTTTTACCGGTCGGACCGAGCGGCTCGGCTCGACTTTAATAACACTGCTCCAAACCCTTGAATGTAAGCCACTCCAAACCCTTGAATGGGTGATATATTATGGAAGAGTGTGGCTTTGGTATTGCATTTTAGGGGGCTTTGGATTTGGTTAGTTTATGTCTAGTTATAAGAACTTGCCACATTGATTGTTCTTCTACTCTCAGGTGCGTGATAGAGATAACTGCAATGTCAATGTGCAATCATTTAGAAATTGTCTGTTTTCTGGTAACGTGTAACTAGTTGCTATGAGGTGGATTTAAAGGTTTGTGTGCTTCGATATTATTCAATTGGGTAGCGTTCACTGATGGCATGGAATGTTTGATTTCGTGAATTTGCCTGATATTCCACTTAAGAACTCAGGTAATTGAAAAGTTAAATCTCCATGTATTAATTTGCTCAATTCACCATATTCATTGATGTTTCCGGCAAAACACATTTATTACTAAACGTTGGTCTAGCTTGGTGTCTGCATGATTTTCTGGAATTGCCTACTGCTGTATTTCTGTTGGAATCCTTGCTTCAACTGGTAGACTTTTTTTCTTCTTTTATGTAGCATAGATACAGATAATGAAACTTCATGGTAGTTGAAACCAATTTGGACTTTTGACTATATCTGTTATTCCCTCATTAGTCAATAAGTACACTTAGTAGCTAATGTTCTTGGCTCTACATTCCAGTGTCATAAATTGCTTTCTCAGAAATTCTTTTCTCGCAAGTCTTTCACAGAACCTCTTATGGACTACTTGCTGCAAACTTCTGATTGGAAAGTTCATTGAGCAAGATAGCTTACTGAATCTTTTATATTGCTAGTTAGCAAATGATTTGGTGGTCTTTGGTGGAGGGCATACTGCCACGATTCTAGTTCGTGCTACAAAGAAGGGGTTGGTGAAGCCAGCAGCTATTGCAGCAGTTGCACCAACCTGGGGTGGTCCGCTGCCTATTGTGTTTGGTCGTGAGTCGTGACTCAATATGGAGTCAAGGGATCAATCATGTGTGAATTATGTTTTATGTTCTTGAACGCTGCGAGTTGGAGTTCCAAGAACTTATTTTCTAGAAATGGACTTTGGTTTCATTGTTTGAGGAACTAAACCAGATGGAGCTTTTTGTCAATTTACCAGGTATGATCTACTTAGGGGCACGTGCGCACTTGGAGAAGGTTGGATGATGTATAATGTGATTGCCAGAAACGAGAAGGCCATCCAATCCCAGTACAAATCCCATGTATATGCTGATCCAGACAATGTGACTCAAGAAGTTGTGCGAAGAGACATGGTGCTTGTTATGCACCTTCAGCGTTCTTGACTGGCCTGCTTGACCCAGTTCATTCTGGAGAAGAGTTCCTGGACTTGTTTGCTAGGTCAGATGGGAAGATCCCAGTTCTTGTCGTGTCATCTAAAGGATCTCCAAGGAGATCTAAAGCAGAGATGGAAGCACTCAGAGGAGCCAGTGGGTGGGGTGGCTAAATTTATTGAGGTTCCAAGTGGTCTTTTGCCACAAGAAGTCTATCCTTCATTGTAGCCGAAGAACTCTTCCAGTTTCTGAAGTGAAATCTTGAGTCCAGTCCACGAGACCACGACTACATCTTAAAACCCTTTTTCTTTGCGTTTCCATGAATAGTCTATCTTTCTCATACGTGCAACTTCTATAAGTTTCCGGTGCTTGTCTTTCCATGAATATATAGGGAGGGTTGGTATCATCTCAGAGCTAGAGTAAACAGGTTATACTTCAGATGCCGTAGGATGTGCAGAAAAATACGCCAAGTGTTTGAAACATCTACATAAATAAAGATATTTGCTACTTTTGTGACGTTGAGAAACAACTCTAGCAGGAAAAATGTCTTCTTCAACCTTTCATGTTTCTGCTGCAGAACATTAAGAAGTGAAATGTTTCAGACCTGAGAGATGCAATTGTTCTTTGTGTGGATGTATAACGGCCCCTTTGTGTGATGGGAAACCTCTTGGGCCTACGTTCCAAACCATGATATTGTGCAGAACCTATAGCCTCACCACACCAAACAACCTATATCTACCCTAATTCCATGGCAACAAGACGTATGACTTGTCCCCCTAAAATATATTTCTACTCCAGCGGAGTATGAATGGAGAACCATAGCCATCTCCTGCACTTGATCGCAGTAACTTTGCTCCTTCCTGTATCACAGCTAGTGAACACTTACAGTTCATGCTTCAACTTTCCCGGAACCATTTGGTGCATGTTCAACCTGAGGCACAATAGCCTTTTTGTCATGAAACCCTCCATTTCTGTACTGGTGCAGGAGGAATGAAAAGAGAGTGAGGGAAGAGACAAGGCCAAGAGCACAATGAGTCGGTAAGCAGGTACTGAGAAATATTTGCTCTCTATCTCAATTTATTGTTCTATCAAGCTGTCGACATTTGAGATGGGAGAGTTACATGGTATGCAAGTTCATTTTCCTGGCTTTATGTCATCTCATCTCTTTAGGAGGATTGACAGTGAGGCGGGGCTCACACATTAGTTGATTGCACTTAGTAATTCGAGAAAAGGATCCATATGGAGTCAATTAGTCAGCTATTAATGGTATCCTGCTCGACAAGAAAAGATCATTTCACTAAAAACTTAAGTCATTCTCATTCATGCATCTCACTCGTCCTCGCCATCAAATCTTATATATGTTCATTTTTCAAAGAATTTTCTTTCTTTGTAGTTAATTGCCTTACCTAACATGATCAGATAGGCGGTATTAATATCTTGACTCACTATCCTAGGTTGTACTCTGCTATCTAGCTTCTGTAACAGATGAATATCTGCAGTTAAGCGATTGTGGGCAGAATGATATTTCTTTTTTGCCAAAGGAGCCAGAAAACAAGTTGCTAATAGTTAAAGATGAAAATATTTAGAGGATTGTAGACAAGACGATTTTAACATGGTTCTTCCTCACCAATGTGGTGAGGCTTACGCCCACAAGAAGAAGAGTCTATCTCATTGATTATGGCAGCTCATGGCCGCATACATCATATACTTTATAACAATTACCTAGGGCATTGTTCCTTTTCCTACACGTACAACAGGCTTCATATGTATGGAATTGGATTCCCATGCAACACACATGGGCTGCTAATGGGCGAGTCCCTGACGTGGGCTTCTTGTCGGATTCGTCTCGGACCAATACCCCCCGCAAGCAGCTTGGAGAGCAGGAAATGAAAACGTTCAACTCCGAGTCCCTTGGTGAACAGGTCGGCGAGCTCATCATGTGAACTAACCTTGACAGGCAAAATATCTCCAGATTGAACTCGCTCACGTACGAGTTAGCATTCCATCTCGATGTTCTTCGTACGTTCATGAAAAAAGGATTAGCTGCTATGTGAAATGCAGCTTGGTTGTCGCAATGGAGAGGCGTAGGTGCATATTGAGTGACGCCAAGTTCTTGCAGCAATGATCGTAACCAAAGCAACTCACTGGTATACTTGCTATGGCGCGATATTCAGCCTCTGCTGAATATCGCGCCATAGCAAGTATAGTGCGCCAAGAAACTGGGGCTCCGCCCAAACTGATGAATACCCATTGGTTGATCGGCGAGTGCTCTGACAGTCGCCCCAATCCACATCACAATAAGCTGTGAGATTCAAAGAAGTGGATGTCGGGAAGACAGTCCCTGTCCTGGCGAGGCATTGAGATAACTCTTGGTAAGGAGTAAAATTATCATAAGGAATGTGATGTCACGAAACGGGCCTTAAAACGCTCAATCCTGCCATCTTGATAGTATTTGATTCTGAATACCCATTTAGTCGCAATGGCGCGCTTGCCTAGAGGAAGAACAACAAGTGACCAAGTGCCATTTTGTTGGATATGACGACTTCCTTGATCAGGTCTCACACCACCGCGGGTCACGCATGGCCTGCCAAAAATATTTGAGCTCCTCTCCACGAGTGGCTGCAGCAAGAAACACTTGGTAAGAAGGAGTAAAATTATCATAAGTAATGTGATGTGAGAGAGGGTATCGAACGACACTTCCCTGAGGAGCCTCCGCGGAAGTGTCCCAAGTCACCGGTCCCGTGATAAGGTTCTCCATATGTTTGGGACGATAACGAGAATGGTCGCTATGCCGTAACTCGGGGACAGGTGGAGGAGGCAATGGTGGCCCTGGAGGCGGACTCGCAGGAGTAACATCAGCCGCCGATTGTGAATGGGAAGATGAAGATGCGTCGACTGCAGGAGAGGATTTAGGTGATATGGGCACCTCATCCATGCGTTGAGTGTCATTAGAGGGAAAAGGGTGATAAGGAGATGAAGTGTCATCATCATCCGTAGGGATCTGTAACTCACTGAAGTCGGGACGCGACACCCAGTGAAGAAAGGCATGCTTTGAAGCTTGCAAAGGAAAGGCGTTCTCGTGGAAGATAACATCACGAGAGGTGATCATCCGAAGATCAGTAAGATGATAGACCCGATATCATTTCTGACTAGTAGCATAGCCAAGAAAGACGCAAGCTTGTCCACGTTCAATGAACTTGTCGAGATGGCCATGAGTGTTTTTTGCGTATACTAAGGAACCGAACACACATAGATGAGCATAAGATGGCGACCGATTAAAGAGAACCTCAAAGGGAACCCTTCCTATGAACGAATTCGGCATGCAACTAATAAGATAAGTGACGGTGAATACAATTACCCCAAAACTTGAGAGGAATACTAGCTTGAAATTGAAGTGCTCGAGCAGCGTCGAGCAGGTGGCGATGCTTGCGCTCAAAGTAGTTAAAATCGAGATTTTACCTAAAATCGAAAACTGGGGGTAAAATCGGAATCGTAAAATCTTAGGATTATAAGTACCATATAGAACATAAAATTGGCTCAAACTACCTATTTTGTTTTCATACTATCAAAATCCTGGTTTTGGTACGATTTTACGATTTTAATTCCGATTTTAAACGATTTTAAGGTCCACCGATTTTATAGTAAAATCAGGATCGGAATCCCTAAGTAATATCCTAAAATCCTATGATTTTACGATCAAAATTCCAATTTTGACTGCATTGCGCTTGACAACCCCATTCTGATGAGCGATGATTGTGCACGATGTCTGAAAAAGGATGCATGCAGAGTCATAATATTCACAAAGGGGTGGAGTGATGAACTTGGATCCATTATCCGCTTGCACTCGTTTCACCTGTACCTTAACCTGAGTACGAACCATATGGAAGAACTGAAGCATATAACGACTCACATCTTATTTATAACACGTGAGATATACCCAAGTACCACGACTGAAATCATCCACTATTGTAAAAAAAATAGTGTGCACCACTCAAACAAGAGACTTTGTAACCTCCCCAAATATCCAAATGAACAAGTTTGAAACACGACTTTGTCTTCATAAAACTGGAAGGGAATGGACTATGAGTTTGTTTAGCACGCAAAAAGGAGTGACAAGGGTCCTTCTGCGTGCCAACAGAAACTGATAAGGACAAACTAAGACGCTGCAACTTATCTGATGGGATGACCCAACCGAGCATACCAAGTATCCTCCGTGGCCTTGGAACTACCTTGAACAGAGCATGCTTGTACACATCCCTGACCAAATAAGCACAAGTAATACAGTCTGTTACCCATTTCACCCTTCCCAATCAACTTCTTGGAGCGCAAGTCTTAGATTACGCAGAAATCAGCAAGAAATATTAGTGCAACCTAATTATCTTTAATAAAACGACTAACAGATACCAAGTTACACAGAAATTCTGGTACATGAAGTACTCGACACAATGTTAACCCAGACTTAAGATAAATTTTTCCAATATGCTTGTCTAGGATGCTTGTTCCAGTCAGAATACGAACTGGCTGCCCATTCACACTAGCTTGTTTACTAGATAATAAGTAATCGTCCATGGTCATATCTTCATTGAATCATGAATCAAGTAGCCATTCAGAACTAAAAGAAATTGTACCTGCCATATGAGCCGCAAGATCATCGACTGGATCAGACTTCCCGAAGAACTTTGAAGCTGCTCAAGCTGAGATAGAGTAAAACCAAGAATCAGACTCTGTTGGTCACAATCCAGTTGATATGCCCACGGCTCGCTCTGCGAAGGATCTCTAATGAGGAAACACTTTTGGCGCCGGTTACCCCTCTCACCCGATTTGTCGCGAGGAGGGTAGCCGATGAGCTTGTAGCATGTCTCACGAAGATGTCCATGCTCTAACAGGGGGTGCGAATAGGACATTCTCGAGTGGCACGACCAAGTCTGTCATTATCACCACGAGCAGGATCCCCACGAGCATTGAAAACTGTTTTCTCGGAATTTGCCTTCGGTTATGAGTGATGGCGCGCTGCTGCTCCTTATTCAAAGCCATGTTCAATACGTTGGCAATGCATGGCATGGGATGCATTGCCAAAATCTGAGTTCAAACTGGTGCATATACGTCATTCAGGCCAATTAAAAATTCGGAAACCCTCATTCCATCTAGCTTCTCGCGAACCCGACGGGAAACTCCGCACGTGCATGCACCACAAATGTAGCTCAAAGGAGGCGATATGGCCTTGCCTTCTTCCCACTAAGATCAAAGACGTGTGTAAAAATCTTAGACAGAAAGCTTTTCTTGTAAGAAAAGAATAACCAATCGGCGGATTTCATAAGCCATAGACGAGCTGCCTTGCCCAAAATGACCCTTTAAATCATCCCAAATCTCTTCTGGGGTTTCAGAGAAGCAAACATTGCTTTGAATTTCTTTATGCATGGCCATTTTGAGCCATCCTTTGACCATCACATCATTACACTTCCAGATATCAGCCGCGACAACCTCCATTGGTTGTGTGACGGTTCCTGTGACAACCATATTTGTTCTTACCAAGAGTGCATCTTTCATGTCAAGAATCCAGTCACCGTAATTAATTTTCTACAAAACGTCACCGACAAGCATGTGACCAAGGCTATCGGACTGATGAAGGCTGTAGATAGGTGCAAATCCATCGACACCGCTGCTGCTACTTGAGCTCATCGAAGACTTTGAGGGCTTGGTCGAATCATCATCACCGCCCGACATAATTGACTAGCTGGAATCAATCACAGCTATGATACCATGAAAATATTTAGAGGATTGTAGACAAGACGATTTTAACGTGGTTCTTCCTCACTAGTGTGGTGAGGCTTACGTCCACAAGTAGAAGAGTCTATCTCATTGATTATGGCGGCTCATGGCCGCTTACATATATATATATATGGTGGCTACTTCGGTGCCCTCACTTTTTTGGGTGCATTCAGTGCACCCACCTCTAAAAGTGGTCATAATACTTCAAATTTTGAAATTTAATCGCTAGCATTAGTCTCATATGATGATATAACACAGAATCACAACTAATCAACCCATTACCCTAACCTATTAACATTCAATTTGGAATCTAAACCCAAAATCCCAAATTGTAAACCCTAACCATAAATTCCTAAACCCTGAATCATTCAAATTAAAGTGAATCTTGAATTATTTTTGTACAAATTCATGTGGTTCTTGTTCATCATACTACAAGGGATGATTGACATCGTTTTCACATGAATCGTCTACTCATAATGACGATTATGAGGCGGGTGCATTGAATGCACCTAAAAAAGTGAGTGCACTGAAAACATAACCATATATATATATATATATGTTCTCTTTAAAACAATTACCTAGGGCATTATTCCTATTCCTACACATACAATAGGCTTCATACGTATGATATTGGATTCCCATGCAACACACATGGGCTACTACGGTTTGAGTCCCTGACGTAGGCTTCTCGTTGAATTCTTCTCGGCCCAATAAACGTTGGAGTAACCAAACTGCTTTCGAGCAAGATGTCCATGGTTCGATCAGACTAGGGAAACACCATTGATGATGAAAACATCTCTTTAGTTGCAGACTCTCCTACGAAAGCTAAGTTCTTACTCGAGCAAAGTACGTAAGTGTTTTGTGTTTGTGCAACTTTAATGAACTAATGATCCATGCCTTCTATTTATAAGGGAGAAACTCGTCTAAAAATATCCTAAAATGACTAGGAAAGGGTTTCCTAATCCTTGTAAACCATTTAAGCTTATTGGAGAAGGTTACGATTTCAGCGACAGTAGGACGATAGTTTGGACCGTCGTCCCTTTTCTTCGTGAGCTGCGCTCCTAGGCCCAGGAATGACCTCTCTTGATGATTTGGATGCGTCTTGAATAGATATCCTCCATTAGCGATTGGACCTGATGCAGGGCCACCGCTTGTTCCTTCTTCAGCTTGGGTCGAGTCCTCTTTCTATTGGGCTTGTCTTGGGATCATATAGCAACTCTAGTAGACTTCTCCCTCATTGGAACTCATCTTTGTCACAAAAGCTCTATATTCTTATCTTTATAGCTCTTTTTCTCCTATAGAGTTCTTCAATGCTTGATCCAACTTCCTTAGGCTGCTTTGTACCTTCAAAACCATAAAAATATACCAAGAAGGCATCAAAGAGTACAACACCATAACCTAGGTCTATTAAAGGCTCATTGATTAGTTGTAGTTTAGATAATAATACTAGAGAAAAGACTAAAAATGCATTGATAGAAGTGGAAAATGTATCAATAACTATGACAAACACTATTAATAAAGTGTCATCATGAATCAGAATGCCATAGAGGTTTGATGAATTTGAAGTCTGAGAAAGAAGGTAAGCTCACCCATCATGCTCATTTCAAAAGTGCTTTGCATGAAGGAACATAACTCGGTGTAGAGTTATGTTCGGAAGTTGCACATAAACTATGCCATCAATATAGATTTTGACAATGAGTAACTGAGTTTGAGATTGTTTGAGAAATAATGTATTATAAAGGGATCCTCCGGAGAAGTTATGCTCTTATAAGAACTTACTTAGACGTTCATGCCAAGCTAGAAAACTATGTGGAAATCGTCAAGAACAAGTTTAGGTTTTTTTAAGAAAATGACATTCTTTCATGTTTTATGCAAGAAGAATATGCACATCAACGCTTTTCCTAGATTGGCTATGTTCTTCGACCTCATGAATGGCAGAGAAGTCATTGTTTCTAAGGGAATGCCGCATAACAACCACATCATAACAATTCTTGGCTTCAACATGGCCGAAGGGTGGATGAGGCAAATAGAGCGCATATGGACAAAGATAAGGTGTTAGAGGACCCTAAAGAGAGATGGAAATTTTTAGACAAGTTGACAAGTTGAATCATTATTGTCAGGAATCTTTATAAGCGCTTCCACTCGGGGTCTACCTAAAGTGCCGTAATGAAGAAGAAAACGATGTGCCGATATAAGAGGTCCATGAGGGCGCATTTGGAATGCACACAAGCCTAAAAGGGTTTGAGAAGGTGTTAGTACGTCAAGGCCTAAAAAGTTTGCAAGTGTGAGTTGGAGATCAAAACATAGGCCAAAGATGATCGTATCCGATAAAAAAAAAGAGAGGAAGAGATAAAAAAGACTTATTATTATACAAGGTCCCACCAAAAACCAAATGGATGTGGATAAAGAAATTTTTTTGTTGAAGAGTTGGTTGTTATTTGGAGAAGTGAAAAGGAATTTTGAGCCCAGAGCTCTGGGATCAAATGGTTGCAAGAAGGGGACCAGAATACAACCTTCTTCCACTCTATTATGATCCAAAGGCATTGTACCAACCGAATACTCAAATTACAAACGAAGCAAGGTGTCTTGCTAAAATCATCAGGCCCACTGAAGGAACATATTCAAACATATTTTTTTACAACTCTTCAAAACCAGAGATTTTTCATAAGAGGGTACTAGAATCATTGATTCACTCGAAGGCTTCCCTACTATTGTGAACAGTGATATGAACGTGGATCTCTCATCCACTTTCACCATTGCTGAGGTTTTAGGTGTGGTGTTCGATATGAGTCCACCAAAGCACCAGAACTAGATCGCTTGGCCGACCTAGCCAGTTCTTTAGGAAATTATGGTACATCTTGAGAGAGAAGTTTTGCAATGAGGTGATCTCTTTATTTAACTCTAGCTCTATGCTTGAAGGCTGGAACACACCACACATTGCGCTGGTCCCCAAAACTGACTCCCGGAGCTTATAAGCCAATACAGACAATTAATTACTGTGATTTTCTTTATAAGGTCATTACCAACAATCTCATTTCTCGCCTTCAGAAATGGCTTCCACAATTGGTGTAAGAAGTTCAAATGGACTTCACTAGGAATAGATGGGACATGATGCTCAAGTTTTCTATGTGCAAAACATATGATCTTGTCGAATGGGACTGCTTTGAGAATATACTTAAGAAGTATGATTTCAGTGATTAGTGGTGAAATTGGATACAACAATGCGTCTGAATTGTATAGTTCAACATTCTTATCGATGGTGAAGAGTCAGATCAATTCACCCCTCCTAAGAAATAAGACAGGGCAATCCATTTTCCCCTCTCCTTTTCATTCTTTATGTTCAATGCCCTTACTTTCATTATTGATAATGAAGTTTCTATCAACCACATTCAAGGTATTAAGCACAATAGGTACTGCACCACTCCCACTCACTGCTTGTTCACTGATGATACAATGATCTTTGGGAAAGTCTATACACTTGAAGCCTTGTGTATCATGGAAATCATCAAGGATTATGGAGCGATTACATGACAGAAGTCAACAATACAAAATATTATATCTTCTTAAAAAACAATGTGTTAGACGTGGAAAGGACAAACATCATTCAAATGATTGGTTTTGCTGCTTCAAACCGACATTTTAAATACCTGGGAGCTCCAACAAAGTGGGGGAGAACGAAGAAAGAAATCTTTCAATTCCTTTTCCTAATAATTGAAAAAACGTGAAGGATGGAAGCGCTTGTTACTCTCTCTAGTAGGGAAAGAGACACTACTCAAAGTTGTTTTTCAAGCTATTCCTATTTTCATCATGTGCCTTTTCCTCCTCCCAGCTTCCATCATCCAAAAAATGGACACTTTGATCAAACATTTTTTCTAGTTTAGATCAATGAACAAAAGAACCATTTGCAGTGTAATGGCAAAGTCCTTTGTTCCCCTAAGGAAGAAAGAGGGATCGAATTTTGTTCCTTCATAGAATTGAACCAAGCACTCCTGGCAAAGCAGACATAGCGATTCTTCATTAGTCATATTTCTTTGTGGGCTCGACTAATAAAATAATTGTCCTTCCCAAGATTGGACTTCTTATTTGCAAGATAAGGAAGTAAACTCTCATGGAGTTGGTCTTGTCTTTGGGAGACAAGGAAATTTCTCAAGATGGTGATTGTCATAGTAAATGGGAATGAGAACTCAACAAAAATCATCAAAGATCCAAGGATCCCTTTGCTAGCAGGAAGGAAAATCCATTGGGATTCATTGGATGATACAATGGTAATCTGGATTTTATCAAATTGATTAGACATGGAACCTCACTTTTTTTAATTACTTACTTGGTCACCCAATAAATACAGGTTATCACTGCCATCCTAATTGGTTGCTTAGGACCCAAGATTTTTAGGCATGGAGCTTCTATAGTTCTGGTGATTTCTCTGTGTCTTGTGCGTATCGTGCATTCTACGATTGAGCTCAACAACACAATGTTGAAGGGAATGGGTGACACAAGTTGAGAGGGTGCATTCTACGATTGAGCTCAACAACACAATGTTGAAGGGAATGGGTGACACAAGTTGAGAGGGACGAATGGAAGTGGCTATGGAGTCTATATCTACCCCTGAAACCGAAACATTTTATATCAAGATGTGCAAAGAGAGCATTAGCCAGTCGATCCAAACTTTACAGTCGGAGATTTGTACCTACCTAAAGTTTCCCGGTATGTGAGAACCAACAAGAATTTATTCACCACTGCCTCTTCTCCTGCTAGCATGTTCAAGAAGCGTGGAAACACCTATTCCCATCCTTATCCATACCTCCATAGTTACTCAACTCCCTCAACTGGTTAACGAGGAAAGATCTAGTATGCTCAGGATCACACTACAACATATTATCTATCTCATGTGGCACATCTACAAAATACGGAATGAGAAAATATTTCATGACAACAATCCGTGGTCGCCGGATACTTGCTCTAATGCGATGTTAGACTCTTTTCAATGGATTTCATGCCCTAAATGCATTCCCCACCTTCACTCCACTCCACAACTCATAAATCCCCATCCGCAGCCTACTCCACTAGCAAGAAATCTCAACCATGAGATTCACTATGATAAATCATTTATACTATATTCCTAGGAGGCGACCTTTGGTATTTTTTCCATCAACAACCATGGATAAGTTACGTTCTACATATACTTTGGAAGTGAAAGCTAAGGCCCATCTTGAAGGCTTGTTCATTGCGGATCAAGCTTACTCTCCTAGCCTTGTAAAGATAGACAACTTGATTCTTAACGAAGTCTTGCATAGCCCACCCTCAAAATGTCCATGGAGAATATCTGCTTGGTTGGGAATCATAAATGATATCCTTTCTAGGGACACGACACGACCATCAAGACAATTTTCTTCAAATGCAAGCTTAATATCAAAGCTTATTGGATGGCTCGATCATGTGCCCAAAACAGTCTTCCTGATGAATGGATTACCATTCTTGACATCTATATCGCCTATTGTCATCTAAAAATACAAATATATTATAGCAGAGTTGTAGGCAGTTTTTCAGAATTTTAAATTTCCTGCAATGAGAAAGAAAGTAGGAAGGGTAATTGTGTCTTCACAATCATTATTTTTTTTATTCATAAGGAAAATATACAACAATCTCGAGATTTGAACCATTGTCTTTCCAAACTAAGACAACAACCATTACCAATTATGCTAAAGAAATCTTTTGTATATTTTTAAGTAAAAAATATGAAAACGTAAAATCTAAAAATCATACGACTTTTCTGCTACTGTTAGCTAGCCCATTAACTTTCCCGTAAGTACTTTCTTTGTTATTTGATATTTGAATTTTCATATTTTGATTATATTAGTTTGAGCTTAATAATAAATTTAATTTATGTCTATCTTATAAATGGAGGATAATTTTAAAATAGAAACCCAAATATCATTGATTTGAACATTACATATTGAATTGTAGTATGGAATGTGTAGATGTGATGTAGAATTCTTAACTTGATATAAATTTTTATAACTATTAAAGCAACGATATTGTTATGCAAACTGTAAGTGACCAGCTTTTTAAAAATTTTAGTTTGGTTTACTGTTAAATCCTCACTCTCTTGATAATATGGCATGATTGGACAAATGTGTGAGTTTAAAATAACACAATTTCTGAATACCAATTTTTCTAGATGATTTCAATTATTTAAATATTTTATCTTATATGATAATTGACCATATGTATCATTTATAGTTCATTAGTTTAATATAAAATAACCGCAATACAAGACAGATCATGAAAGTCGAGATGGAGTTTTCATGGAAGCATTGATGTGGTCATGTGCATTAACAAGATAGGTACCACAAGATAGGTTTAATTTTTTTTTGTTGAGTGAATAAGATTGTACTTCAACTAAATTTAGAGTATGTTGGTTGATAAATAATTTTTTCATTGCGTTGAGTATGGATGGAAAATATTATTTTCTTACTAATTTTGTTATTGTATTGCGTAGAATACTTTAAGGTTTAGATACTATTATATATGTATTGTTTCTCAAACATAAGAAATAAGTATTGAATAAAGGTTATGATCACGAGTTTCCTATTTATGTTACGCTTTTTTAGACACTGTTTTTTTCGTTATGTCAATTTACTTTTCAGAGTGACTACATCATTAAATTGAAAAGTTATGAATGGCTATGCACGAGTGTTATAACCAAGATTGTTACACCTTTATCGGGCCGCTGGCTGGACTAGGTCCAACCAAAGTCGTCTTCCAAAACCGGCTCTACAAAATCAAGTGTCTGATCGTTAGAGAGGGAGAAGAAGAGAGGGGAAGGGGGAGGGGGAGAGAGGCAAGAGGATGGTGGGTGGATCTTGAAATAAGTTAGTTTTCTTATGGAATTTGAGTTTTTAATAGATATAAGTTATTACATTCCATTTCAGTCACTAAATTTCTATCTTATATGTAAATATATTTAGAATAGGTGTAAAACGGCTCAAACAGGTTGGACTTCAATCACACCATTAAACTTCAAACTACTTTCTTGACCGACTCAACAACTTGAAGGATATTTTTTTCCAGAAATAACATTAAAAAGAAAAAAATTACAAAAGACCACTCTTTTTCGAAAAATTCCAAAAATACCACAATTTTCTGAAAACCGCTAGAGGAATGCGCGGTTTTCGATGAAAATAGCATCGAGACGGAACAGTCTGATAAACCGTGTTGAGAAGCAGCGGTTCATATACAAACCGCCCCCCTGAGCAGCGGTTTGTATGCATATACATACAAATGTAGTTCGTTTATATAAAGCCTCTAAAGCAAAAGGAAAAATGACAAAACCACTAAACCATTTGTTTAAAGGCTCTTCAAGAATTGCTTGAAAACCCAAAACAATCAACGATTTCTAGAACTTGCATCCCCGGTGTTTTTGGGCACGTCTGCCACCTACCCTAGGTCCTTTCTAATTTTCATATCTTTTCTAAATTCGACCTCCCTGAACTGGATATGGACGATGGAAACATAGAAAAAAGAATAGAAATTAACCAACGATATATTTGCGATCCGCTGATTAAGAAACAGGGGGCGACATGGCGAGCTGAAATAGACATGCAGGGGAATTATTTGATACCATAATGATTATATAATTATTTGATATCATAATGATCAAATTATAGTGTATTTTATAGGGAATCGTTTGGTATTTGTTAGTAAAAAACTAAACAAAATGATCTATTTGGTTATTTTAAACATTAAAATGATCCTAAACATTTTCAGTTCCTTTTGAATTTATAGTGTTTAATTCCCGAATAAGTGATGTGCAAATGGCGAATTGCAGTCATCTCTTTTCTTTCACTATTTTTTATTTTCAAATAGAAAGTTTAAAAGTAAAAAATAATTAGAATTTGGCATGGGTCAGTCAAACATGCTGAATTTCAAGTTTTGGCCCGTTTTGATCAAGTCTAATTTATAATCACATGGTTCCCTAATACCCGATAAAATCTCAATCCAAACCAGTTTGGCAGGTGAGTCTGTGTTTACCACCATTTTCTAGGGATACGACAACGGCGGTTCCTATCCCAAATCGTGTTGTTCGTTCTTGATTTCCTTAGATTTTATCATGGCCTAACAAAAATCAGAAAGCACAATGACGACAAGATGAAAGTTTTATAAAGCAAATTAATTGACCAACGAGCCGAGTAAAAGCTAGCAACGATTGTGAGATGCTCATTTCTCGAAAACCGACGGGATAAGCGATTTTTTATTTAATTTTCTGGAATTCGGTTTCTATAAAATTTACTCCACCTCATCATATTACCAGAAACAATATTGTTTCACAAGGTAACATGTACTTGATTTTGGTTCATAAGACCGATTTTTGATTCATTGCATCATTCATGTCTCTTTCCTACTAAAATTCACTATTTTTTTCACGAGTTTCCCAAAATAAACTATACAACAATAAACTATTCACCTCATTACATTATCAAATTTCATACCTCACCTTCCTCCGACTAACTGGCCGGGGCCACGCTAGTTGAATTTGAAAGTTGAAACCCGAGAGAGGGAGATGGGTTTAGGGCCCATTACACGGTAGTGCTGGAAAAGTCGAGAGTTACGGCATAGTAATAGTGCTGGAAGGTTGAATAACACAGAAAGCGTATTATGAACTAGGTTAGGGACCATTATGTCGAAATCATTGTAACCCATCTTCCAAAATATCTTTCTTTTTTTCTCTGCCAGTTATTGTAACAGTACATATGGATCTACTCATGAAAGAGATGTGTGGACGACTGGATGCATCAAAATATTTTTATCAATCAATCTCCTTGAAAACAAGGCTTACTTACATACTTACGTTTACATCAGTTTTAATGGGGGCTGCGGTGCGAGCAAGACAAGTATTAATTTCTTCTATATATATATATATATATATATATCCGTTTCCAAAGCACAAGCATATAATAATAGATGATAGGTCCGGTTAATTAAAGTTGAAAATAAACCACTTCGACCATAGGAATCAGTACACGTGTGCATGTTGTCCCAAGCTAGTTGGCTGATCCAAGTTTTCAGAGTTGGCTGCATGCTTTCAGATTTAAGTAGAGCAAGATTTAGTCGTATAGCATATGAATGATAATGAACTTGTAGCGCCACTGCCTCCTAATAAATTAGTACAAACTACAAAGCGCAACTACTCCTGGACTTAAGCCAGTGGAGACTTTGGACTATAATCCAGTGGCGGCAGAGGCCGTGTCTATTTGGAATTGGAAGGTGGGTTCCAGGACCTATTTTGGCTTGGGAGAAAATTGGGGTATATATTATTGGAGAATTTTTGGAGGATCGATCATTCTATAGAAGTGTTAGGAGTCTGATTTATTTTACTCATGCAACTCTACCGAATCTCACATATGTAGTTCACGTTGTTATATATCCAGTTTATTGGGATAGCAAGGACATCTCATCTTGATTGTTCTCCGGCGAGAAAACTTGCGTTGAAACGAATTGCTTGCACCTTGACTTTTTGGACAACGATCACTAAGACACGGTTCACACCTGTTCAAACACAGTTCGAACGAGGGTGTTCGATGTTTACACGACTCACGAGACAGAATCTAAATTAAATTACCCTACTCCTATGGAGGTTCAGTGAGAGCTCCAGATCTACTACTACGGCTAAAATTGCAGAGGAAAGGATAAAGGGATAAAATTTGACATTGTGTTGTCTGGTGTGAATTTGGCGAACCCCCTCTCTGTCAACTCCTCCTATTTATAGGCTTGAGATGATAACCGTCGTAGAAAACTATCTTAGAGTAACTTCCAAAAAGAACTGCTTCCCTTCTTTCTCGTACGTGGCTGAGGTGTCATTGTACGTGGGATAATCATCAGTTTCTCCGTTAACCGCCTCCTCTTCATCCTTGAACTATCATCTTGTTACTTGCCTCTCCCACATGACTTGCCTTCTTACTTCCAACTTGTTAGCTCAGATCTTGGACATGGTCTCACGACGTGGTCTAGATCTCGCGACCACGTCGAGCTCTAAGTTTGAAGCCAACGTGGTCTAGATCTCATGATCACGCCGAGCTCTAAGTTTGAAGCCAACGTGGTCTAGATCTCATGACCACGTCGAGCCTAAGTTTGAAGCCAACGTGGTCTAGATCTCATGACCACGTCGAGCTCTAAGTTTGATGCCGACATGGTCTAGATCTCATGACCACGTCGGGCTCTAAATTTGATGCCGACATGGTCTAGATCTCATGACCACGTCGGGCTTTTCAACTCGCGACGAGACTAGCTCCTTCTTGGAGACTTAGTAGTTTGGGGCTTAAAATTATTATCATGAGGCCCAGTTCAAATAACATTAATTGTCATTAATGATCTGGCCTTATAAAGATAATAAATGCCTTGTAAATAATCAATGCGGTACACGTTTATTTTTTTTAGTGTAAACAAATGCCCCCCAACTACTTAGTGCATAAGAATTATGGACTAAATAGTTGAACACCACCATGCTTGCAAAAGTAACAAGCCGGCTAGTGTCTACTGAACACACCTAGTTCATCCTTAGCCAAAATTTGGCTTTCACGTCAAGCCAACACGGTAGGATTGAACTCGACGTCAAAACTTGTCTCATGCCTTAGCCAAATTTTTGGCTTTTAATTATCAAGCCAACATAACCGGATGGAACTCGATGTGAACGACTTGTCCCATGCCTTAGCCAAATTTTGGCTTTTAATGGTCAAGCCACCTAATGCATTCAACGAGACACCAACTTCACTTTATCACCTACACCCTCATTGACATCTCGTACTTGGCCACATGGTTGAGAGAATAACTTAGAATTTTTCGCACCTATTTTGGCATAGATTGGCTCATCCCACGTCGTCACAAGGCTAGACAGCTCCCTCGCGACAAGTCAAGCCGTGTATTTTTTTGCCTAAAAAAAAATAATGTTCATTTTTATGTTGGTAGAGACATTATGGTCACCACTCCTCTATTACCACTTTCAAGCCATCATGCCCCCAGGCCTTGGCTACTCGGGACAAGATAACATGGCATGGCCTGATGTATGGCTCGTCATGTCAAGCCATCATAATGACTTGGTGGCAAGATCTTCATGTCGAAGTCTAACAACTCCGACTTAAGATTTTCACTTTGATATTTTCCTTCTATCTTTTCTTTTAGCCATGGTTGACTTCGATATTTTTTTTATAACTAATATATAATAAGTACATTATATAAATTTATTTATTTTATATGGCAAGAAGTGACAAATGTCACTGCTCTCCATAGCCTTTGGCAACAATCAATGTACCAAATGTGTACACCCATTGCCAAGTCCATGGATCAAACCAAACATGCCATCCATAGACCACATGACTCTTTTCCTCCATGAGAGATGAATCTTCATACATTAACTTTGAATTTTCTAGCTTACTAATGGGTGGTACATAGTCAGCCTGTCTAGTTTTGGTGGCCTTGCATGAGGTATCATGCTTCTTTGCTTGGGCCACCTTACTTGACATGTCAAGGCTATCATGATTATTCTTCTGCCTTGATTTCCTCCCACTTGATACATTTTTAATCTCCTCACGATGTTGGAGACCAGGTCTAGGCTTGACAAGTCGACAACCACTCGTGTAGCTTTCTTGTCTTCGTCTTTCAACATATAAACCTTGTTGCCCCTACACTTAGCACTGAACCACCATTGATTCTTTGTGCAACCATGTTTGGCTGGTGTGTATGGTGACTTCTTATACATGCCCCCATGTCCACTCTTGGTGGTTGGTGTCGAGTACTTACTATTCATTGACATGGACTTGCCCCCCAATCCACCCTTGTCCATAAGCTCACGCTTATAAAATCCATGTGGGGGGTTTGACTTTTTGTGTCTTATTGGAGATGCTATCTACTCCATTCTTCATGGTGGGTGAAATGCTCCCTTGTGCTGACTTAGCCAAATTTGCAAGACTGTGACAAATCTTTCTGCCTTTCCCACATCTTTCCTTGTTGGACTTGCTCACATGTCCACTGTTTGTCATGCTCACTTTGAGCCCTGTGGTCATGGAGTTGTCCACCTTGATGTTTGGTTGAAGACTACTCACCTCCATTGTGTCACACCTAATATGTTGCCACGAGCCATTGGAAATTGGCCTTGGCGGGCCTGGGCATTCTTACGAAGGAACCTTATTCTTTGGGTCCTTGTCATCTCAGCCACTGCTACTGGTTGCTGACGACGAGCATCATACGTATGTCATCCACCATGTGGAACATTTGGCATCTTGAATGTTCTCCTCTTTTGGAAAGGAGCATGGGCCACCCATTGCCTTGGTTGCCCCCAAGCTGGCTGTCTCACTCCTTCCACTTGTCTCTCATATGGCGGATACCTCGGCCGTGGCTTGTTGGGAAGACCAATTCTTTGATGAATCGATGGCCTAGGCTTCTCTTCGCCGATCTTGAGACTCTTCTTGCTTCGTGCACACAACTTGTCAACTTCATCAGTCATCATTGCGGTCGGGCTGGCCTGCTTAGTACCCGAGGAGCTCCCTTGCTCGAGAACCACATTGGGGCTTCTTTGAGGCGGCGTTGTATCCAACACCAGCTTGAAGCGTGGAAACTCGACTTCAGAGAAATCTGGGTTGACCATGTTGATGCCAAGTACCTTGGGGAACGGATCAATGTCCACCAACATGGCATCCTTCTTTGCTTCAGGGAATTTGATACGTCCCTTTTCAATGGCCTCCTGCAAGACGTTACGGGACACCACACAAGCATCAGTGGCATGTGACATGCTATTATGCCACTTACAGTACTTCTTTCCTTTTAACTTCTCCGGTGAGGGGAAGACATGCCCCCTGTCAACTTGACTTGACCATCCTTATAGAGTTGGTCAAAAATCAAGTCTGCCTTCGAGACTTCAAAGGAGTACTTCCTTGGTTAAACGGGAGCACGATTGGGTTTCCCCCCTTGCAGCCCATCTTCAACTTTAGCCAAGGAGGCACACACGTATGGCTTCCCTAGAATTATCTCAGCCAAGTCCACCTCAACCTCATTATCCTCGTGGCCAACATGATTGATAGTGTAGGCTAGGTTTGGGAAGTAGGTTCCTCTTGAGGCACTCCTACGACTCTCTTCTTCATGTAGAAGAGACTCATACCTCACGGCACAAGACATGAGTTGAAACAAGTCAGAGAACTCCTTATCTTGGAATTTTTTTCTTAGTTTAAAACTCAAACCCCCTTGTGCCAGCTTGACGAACTCCCTCTCCGTCAAATTGACAAAGCAACGATTACGAGCATTCTTGAAGTTAGTCAAGAAATGCTCCACCGATTCTCCTGGCTGTTGGCGCATACGTGCCAAATCAGCCATGGACACCTCGGGCTCAGATCTATAAAACTGAGCGTGGAAGACTTGCTCCATTTGCTGCCAAGTCTGGACGGAGTTAGACGGCAAGTTGACGTACCAAGCAAAAGCGGGCCCTGTCAACGAGTTGCCAAATAATCTTAACTTTATGAAATCTCCACATCCCCACATTGGACCGTAAAGCGTCCCACGTGCTCGACAGTAGACTAATCTCCAGTCCCTGTGAATGTGGCGAACTCGGGGACTCTGAATCCCATTAGGAAGGGATGTAGCCTGTCTACCCATTCTGGGTACGGCTTACGGTATACAGGTGGCATGTCAGGTCTTATTCCCATGCCAAACTGCTCCGTGAGGAGTTGAGCCACTTGATCCCTCAGGTGTTGGCTTCATGCCCCCCTTGTTGCCCCCATACAATACAAACCCAATGGGGTCCACGCCATGCCCATTGAAATGGGGTGGCGTTGGAGTTGGGTAGCCTCGTGGTGGAATTTGATCCATGTTGCCACCTAGACTTCCTCCTACTCCCACATTCATGGGTGCCACGTAGGGTCTTGCCTCCAGAATAGAAGGAAGAGTACCCACTTGCACGGGTGGCTGCTCACCTCGAGTGTTGAACATGGAGGCGAGGTTCTCACCACGCGGGGGTACCACTTCAACTCCCACACGTCCATGTGACGAATCCCCTACTTGAGTGGTAGCCGGAATCTCAACATCAATCTACTCGACGTAGAGGTGGTTGGCTTACCGTCTGAGGCGGCAAGTTCTCTTGCCGTGGTTGGCTATTCCGACCGCCGGCGGGAGAAGGAACGTTATTAGTAGGCGTTGGGCTTGTGCCATCTACTGGCAAAGCTCTTGACTGCACTACTGGTCTAGTTAGAGTTTGTCGAAACTGATCCAACTCATTTGTGTTTTTGTTAACTACCTCAAATAATTGACTAAAACGTCTATCAATGCGAGAATTGAGACAGTCAATTTGAGAATTTACCTGATGCGTACTATCCCGAGTCTCCTCCATCATGGGACGGTTCTCCATCAGCATTTGGCGGTTTTCCTCCGTGGCTCGAAGGTTGTCAGCCACCATCGCGCGGTTCTCTTCTGTAGCTTGACGGTTCTCTGCCACCATCTTGCGGTTCACCTCCATCATCTGACGAAGGGCCCCCACTGGTTTGCCGAGATCTCCACCTGGCGCAGTCGCCACCAAGATCTCTGCTCCACCGTTTCCTCCGGTCACCGCGTCGGACGCTTGGCCATGCTCGATGTTGGCTAACTGCTCCTCCACGAATCCAGCTGGAACGTCACCTTCTTGGATCCTCCATCTCAGAGCCATTGAATTGACCACAAGGGTCCCACCAGGTGTGCCAAATTTGTTCTCTGGCGAGAAAACTTGCGTTGAAACGAATTGATTGCACCTTGACTTCTTTGGACAACGATCACTAAGACACAGTTCACACCTCTTCAAACACAGTTCGAACGAGGGTGTTCGATGTTTACACGACTCACGAGACAGAATCTAAATTAAATTACCCTACTCCTATGGAGGTTTAGTGAGAGCTCCAGATCTACTACTACGGCTAAAATTGCAGAGGAAAGGATAAAGGGATAAAATTTGACATTGTGTTGTCTGGTGTGAAAATGACGAACCCCCTCTCTGTCAACTCCTCCTCCTATTTATAGGCTTGAGATGATAACCGTTGTAGAAAACTGTCTTAGAGTAACTTCCAAAAAGAACTGCTTCCCTTATTTCTCGGACGTGGCTGACGTGTCATTGTACGTGGGATAATCAGTAGTTTCTTCGTTAACCGCCTCATCTTCATCCTGGAACTATCGTCTTGTTACTTGCCTCTCCCACATGACTTGCCTTCTTACTTCCAACCTGTTAGCTCATATCTTGGACATGGTCTCACGACGTGGTCTAGATCTCGCGACCACGTCGAGCTCTAACTTTGAAGCCAACGTGGTCTAGATCTCATGACCACGTCGAGCTCTAAGTTTGATGCCGACATGGTCTAGATCTCATGACCATGTCGGGCTCTAAATTTGATGCCGACATGGTCTAGATCTAATGACCACGTCGGGCTTTTCAACTCGCGATGAGACTAGCTCATTCTTGGAGACTTAGTAGTTTGGGACTTAAAATTATTATCATGAGGCCCAGTTCAAATAACATTTATTGTCATTAATGATCTGGCCTTATAAAGATAATAAATGTCTTGTAAATAATCAATGCGGTACATGATTATTTTTTTTAGTGTAAACATCGATATTGTTCATAGGCTCTTGAGATATGTACAGTAAACTCATGACATGGGAATATTCTTTCCAATCGACGGCGAGTCAACTAATGAGGCATTTGTGGACGCGGACTTCACATGTTGTCAAGATACAAGGAAATAAACCTTAGGTCGGTATATTCGGCTAGGAAGGGCATTCATCTCATGGTGTTGTAAGAAATAAGATAAAGTATGCAAGTGGACTACAAAAGAAGAATATAATTTATGTTAGAGGCCTCTGAACACGACGATCATTGCATCTCCTTAAGGAAGGAGTGCGCTGAAATGACTAATGGGCAGCTGGAGGAGGCGATTTTAAGGCAGAGTAGGACTCTGAAGGCACTTGGTGGTACATTGCCAAACAGAGGGGGGAAAATCCGGGGTACCATTAGAATCATGGAAGAGGAGCGAGAGAGGAGAAAATCCGCGAGGGCGACCTTGGTTTGTCTTCGTTTCTTTCGGTTTGCCCCAAAGCAATTTGCTCTGAATCGCTCTTGCATGTGTCGGTTTTATTCCTTTTTTTTTGTTGCTGTTTGGCAGCTTTCTAAGAAAACTGGTAAAAGTGGGTTTTCTCAGATGGAAGTTTGGTGGACGCGGACTTCACATGTTGTCAAGATACAAGGAAATAAACCTTAGGTTGGTATATTCGGCTAGGAAGGGCATTCATCTCATGGTGTTGTAAGAAATAAGATAAAGTATGCAAGTGGACTACAAAAGAAGAATATAATTTATGTTAGAGGTTAGTTTAGATCTCATATGGGTTCAGAGGTTGTTGTAAGAAATGGATTTTGCAACAAGTTATCGATGCCAATCTATGAGAATAATACAACTAACACAAAATAGCTAATAATCCAATCTTGCATGATCGTATAAAGCATATAGAAGTGCATGTTCATTACATACAATAACTGATGGTTGAATGAGCATTTCAACTTAGTTATATATCAAGGTTGAGTTAAGATAGTTACTGATATTTAAGTAGCTACAGTGGCTACCTACATCTCCACTCTCCATTCTCAGGATTATTAAATTGATGGTCATTATAGATTATGGATAATTTTGGAACGAAAATATTAACCACACTTGATTACTTTCCCTAAATTAAAATTTTCTATATATTCTCTCCAAACCATTAATAACCCGCCGCAGACCTGGCTACGCCAGCTCTCCCCTGCAACCATCTTTTTATTCAAACCCCCATCAACCCTTCCGTGCTTCTAAATCCATGTTCCCCTTGTCCTTCCTCTTTTTATTCAACCCACCATCTTTTGATTCAAAACCCTCATACGCCATAAACTCCACCTCACCGGACAACGTATAGAAGATCATCATCTATTGTCTCTCTCACTCCTCCCCTCCCTTCCCTTGTAATTTCTCTCTCTCACAAGCGGCTGAAAAAGGTGGAATGAATAAAAATCCTAGATCTGATTTTTTTTCATAGGTAATGATTTTTTCGTAGTGGTATTGTTTTTTCACATGGGTATTGTTTTTTTTCCGCATTGGTATTGATTATCATATAAGTGTATTGTTTTTTTGTGAAATGGTAGTGTTCTTTTTCTGTAGTGGTAATGTTTTTCGAATTGGTATTGTGTTATCTCTTTTTTTGCATTGGTATTGATTATCATGTAATGATATTGATTTGCATGTACTGATATTTGATTAAATATGCAATGGTATTCATGTTTTGTGAAATGATAGTGTTTTTATTTCTTGAATGGTATTGGTGTTTTGTGTATTGGTAGTGTTTTTTTAATGGATTGGTATTGTTTTATTGCTGCAGCGGTATTAGTTCGGCTGAACGAAAACAAGGAAAAAATTGAGAAAAAGAAGGAAGAAAGATCTCGTTGGAGATTGTGAAAGCAAGAGAAAGATAGAGAATTGTAATTAATATATTTTTGTAACTTCCTAAAATGTTATTTGTTGAAAAAGGTAATTAATAATTTTTTGTCATACCCAATTTACCCTTAGTAACTACGGGGATTACTATAATAAAGTAATCACCGTAACCTGTCCCTTATATATCATCAGAAGATCAGACAATAGACATCTTAATGAAGGTTGTAGGATCATGAAGATATTAGTACTTATATTTCAAATTGATGCTTCGAACTCAACTTCAATTTGATTTGAGAGAGGGTGTTAATTATGGGTATCATTTTGTAATTAGTCAAGTTGGAGTTAGGGTTTGTACTAGCAAACCTTTATAAATATTGTATGTTGTACATAGTCGATCCACAAAATAAGAAGGCTAAACCCTGAGAAGAAAATCATCTCCGTCGACTAATGTAATCACGACGGCGCCACGTTAAAATTTTTTTGTATCTTTCTCGATTCTCGTGGGTTGTTTTCAGTATTCTCTTGTTGTGTTAGATGACTAATTTTGTTGCTCTATAGTTTTCCCACAAACTCATTCTCCTCTTGGTATTAATATGTTTTTTTTATAACGTTGACACGCTAAAACACAACACCAAACTACGACCAATTATAAACGCAGTCCGGAAATGCAGAATAGTGGCAAGCTCAATTTATCAACCCGGGGTCTAGATCTACTGACTACTCCGTGATTATCTATTATCTAGCGGGACTAAGTTTAGTGAGAGTGATTGATTGTAAACAAAAGTAGTAAGAAAGCAGTAAATTGTCCGGTTTCCTGAAGCAAGAGAAGAGTCACTCGGGAATGAGTCCCCCTAGCTCCTTAGTTAGGTTCAAGTTGTAATTCCCTTTGGTTGATTTATTGTTGATTAAACTGCGAAAGCTTCGACAGTAGTCTGGAATCTCTTAAGCTGACCAAGCTCTCTCAGACATACTAACCGGCAGGCGACTAGCCTTCACCGAGATAGACTGCTGAGGCAATTAACACAAAACTCCACTATTGGAATTGGATTCCAGTACAAAGCAGTGAATCGACTAACTCTCGTATAATCAATCCACTCCTATCAATTGAAGAAGCTCTAACAACCTAATCAGATTCTATCTATCTTAGGTTGCAGCGGAAATCAGGAAAAGTTTATTAGGCTTCAATTGACTCAATATACACACTTCAATCGATTATAATCAAGCAGTATATCAATCCAAACCTCATTACAATCAAGATCCCTAACACATGGAACACATGGAACTAGGGTTCTTCATACCCAAGTGAGAGAAAGTTCTACTCAATAGAGAGAGAGAGAGGAAAACATAATACAAAGTAGTCATACTCATAACAATGGGAAGAATCTGCTCTGGGATGTCAATATTCACTCCAGGGGATGCAATTTTGGCTTCAATGGTGAAAAATCCCCTCCAAATAGCTCCTAGGGTTTGTTCTTCGCACTTTCTCTCTCTAAAATTCTGTTTTTGCTCCAAAAAGTCGAATCCCCTTCCTTTGGCTCGAATATGCTTTTTTCAACCCGATGCAGGCGAATTAAGGGCAGAAGCACGACCGTGCTTCCTCCTTGACCGTGCTTTGCCCAAAACGCGCGTTTCCTTAGTGCAAAACGGGACAAACGCGGGCAAGTCTGGCTAAAGCACTGGCAGTATTTCCAAAAGCACGGTCGTGCTTTTCTCCTGGGCTACCCGTATTTTGCATTTCTTCAGCATCCTCTTGGTTTGCTCTCGCTGATAAAAATACTAGCATGATGATGAAAAGCACGATCGTGCTTTTCTCCTTGTCTGCCCGTATTTCATCTCCAGGATCGCCAATTGATCTCCAAACGACCCGAAACTTGCGCCTAGCCTTCGAACACCCTCTAGGACTTGGAATATGACAAAATGGCACAACCTAGCGTAAAATAGGCCAAGGGGCAACAAAATCGAGCTAAAATGGTTAAGATATAAGGGTGCAAACATGTTCAAATATGACGTTATTAAATGTATCCTCTCTCTCCTTCCAAATTGAGAAACTAACAAAATCATGAATCATTTGGTAAGATAAGCCTGATTTCAGGTCCTTAAACTCTCTTTCTTAAGGAGGATCTTAAAGCATTGTGATTGGCTGGTTAGATATTTAGGGAATCATAAATAATATAAAAAGTATATCAATTAACCCTATAACCTCCTCCCCAACGTCATATTCCTTCTCCCACTTCCAGCCGAACATTTTCTCTCCACAGATCCGCCGCAATCTTCCCATTTTCGTCAAACAAGTTTCTCCGGCCTGTCGTTTGCCAATCGTCTTTTGTCCTAGCCGTCGTTTGTCCGTCTTTATTCCGCTGAAAGACTGGTCGCTTCTTCTCTCTGTCAACAACCACGTTGAGCCGGCTTCCGGTGTCGTTCCCTCGCTCCCGTTGCAGGCCCGTTAAATCCCTTGGTTGCCATCGCGTTCTCATTTTTTTCGCTTGCCGTCGAGTTTACTCGCTCCCGCCGCTTGTCGTCGTCGGCATGTTGCATCTGTCTCTTGAGTCTTGTCTTCCGTCACTACGCCGGCGAAGCCTCATCCGAAATCACTCTTGCCATTGTTAATATGTATTTCAGAAGTAGCATTTTTGTTACCATTGTTAACGTTTTTCTAAGCATTTTTAATGTTTAATTGGTAAGTTAACAGTATTTTTTTACCACTATTAACTTTTTATTATTAACATTTTTGTTGCTAATCTGTATTTCATTAGTAGCATTTTGTTATCATTATTAACGTTTTAATTTTTAGTCAGTAAAGTTTTGTTACCAATTCATAGTTCTTCACTAGCATGGACCCGACCATTTGGCCTGATGAATTTAAATTGATTAATCTAATGTTATCTATAATATATTTCAAATTTCCTGAATTTTTATGTTATTAGGTTATTGTTCATTATAATAATGTATTATTTTTTTTATGTTTGATGTATAATTTGTCCATGTTAATATACACTTATTAGTTCTAAACCTATTATACTCAATCAAGACACTAAAGAATCAAACTCAACCATTTATTTTTAGTACTTCACATAAGTAATATATGTGTTGGTAGAATATTTTGTCTTATCAATATCCCAAAATTTTCCCAATCCAAGTGTTTTATTATTGCATAAAAGGTTCTTATCTCATTACATGAAACTCAAGACACTCTTAATCATCAAATTGCCTATGTATGCAAATTGGTCATTCTTATCTTGTAGTATAAACGCTTGCCCGAATTTCATGATTTACAATTATCCTTCATCTAATATAAATTAAATTATATTTCTAGAACATTAATTATGGCACACAAACACAATTGTCGAAGGAAAAATAAATTTTACTCGATTCCTTTTTTCTTGGCACCACAGGAACACTATTTTCATCCACATGTTCAGTATGAAAATAATTATTAAACAATTGTGATGAATGCTCTTATTTTTTATGTATAAAACCTATATTACTTATTAAATAGTCATACTAAACATACAATCCTTCGCAGTTGAGGTTACCATAATTATCCTTCAGCAATTGTGATTGAGGAAAATTAGTTCATATTTCAGCTGAGTTCCAAAGATACTTTATTTGGCAATTAAATGATATTTGTAAGATATAACCAATTTTTTACAACAAAAAATTTAACCAAATATTAATGTTATCTCAAAAGTTATGGTATTGTTAATTCTTTTACGGACTAACCAAAGATATTGAAGGGCGATAGTTATAAGATAATCGACGAATTCATTTAAAAAAATACTTGGGCCTGCTAATTAACTAAGTAAGCACCATGCTTTATTTTTTTAATCATTCCTTTTAGGGTTTAATTTTCGTAGAAAGAAGAAGTGGTGCAAGCAATGGAGTTGTTGATTTCTTTTCTCTCAAAATCATTAGTAAGAATTTAGAACCCAAGTGTAGGCCCAAACAGAGAGAAAAAAAATCCCAAATTAGAGAAGGGGCGGAGGAAGGAAAGTGGAGACCGGAAATTACTGAAATGGGGTACCGAAAATTGCTCTCCTTTCAGGAAATTCAAAATACTATAAACCTGTTAAAACTCTACCATTATATATTGGGATATTTTTAAGTTAGTGACTTTTTTACACCACCATTAACATTTTTCTTACCATTGTTACCGTTTAATTGTTAAGTTAGCAACATTTTATTCACCACTATGAACTTTTTATTATTAATGTTTTGTTGCTAATGTGTGTTTCTTTAGTAATATTTTGTTAATTTTTTAATTGTAAGTTAGTAATGTTTTGTTACCATTATTAACGTATCATTAGTAAATTTTTTATTATAATTATTAAGAAATTATGTTGTTGTTATTAATCATCGTTTTTCCAGTTTTTAAAACTCCACGAAGTTGAAGCTTTAAACCGATGATTGTTTTGCAAACTTGTTACAACTATAATTATTAACACTAATGTCATTCTTATAAATCATCCCTTTTCGAATTATTAAACCACAAAGACGCTGAAGCCTTACACACAAAGATGACTTTTAACTTATTACCTTCAATTATTAACATATAATGACGCCATTATTAATTACCCCTAGTCTCATTATTAATGCGTCAACATATTTCTACTTCAATTATTAATAACACTATTAGGTAAATTGTTTTTTTCATTAAGGGAGGCCGAGGCCAAGAAAGAAAAGGGGGAGTTACAGAGCAACTGGTGCCCTCACTTTGCGCTCAAAGGAAACACCCATTACATCATCAATAAGGATTTGAACAAGCTCCCTTGGCGGATTAGAGAGTTCATGCATACCGTAGGGATAGACGAGACTGTGCTTCGAGAGTCAGTCCGCGACTCTATTCCCTTCTCGATACTATGAACTATCCTAACCAGCCAACTCTGAGCCAATTTCCTCCTGATAGCATCAAGTAAAGAGGCAAACGGATGCATCGGGTCTCGCCGGTTGTTAATCAACTGGATTGCTAACTGAGAATCAGACTCAATCACTAGGCTGTCGCATCCAAGTTTCCAAGCCAGGTTCAGCCTATGGTAGAAAGCCCATAGCTCTGCTAGAGCTGCTGTCGCTTCTCCAATCTTAGCCACAAAGCCAGCAATCCACCTTCCTTGCTCGTCCCTGATCACCCCACCAGCACCCGCCGTCCCTGGATTTTCGGATAAGGCTCCATCTATGTTTAGCTTGCGCTAACCTGTGCTAGGAGGTTGCCATCTGATATGTTCTGTGATCCTATCCGCTTGCAAGATTGGCCTAATTGGCTTTATGGAGGGAGCCTCCCACGCCTTGTGCCAAAGTAGGGACTTGTGCTGTATAGAATGAGCCAAAGTTGGGGATGTGAGGGCTTTGCTAGCCCCCTTGAAACACGTCGTGCACCTGTTCTTCCATGTCAGCCAAATTGCAGTGCTGAAGAACTCTTTCCAACTCAATCCAGAGCCCATCTTGTCCTCGTTACTGAGATTGCCGCGGAGCCATTCCTCTTGATCTCTGTGAAAGAACTCCATCTGTCTGTCGGCCGGAACCCTTTGAGACCAACAAAACCGCGTCGGCGCGCAATTGCGTAGCACCGTCTCTGGAGTGTCTTCGCACCGATCGCACGCCGGTGAGTCACTGCGTATCCTGCAAAAACGTAACACATTGGTAGCAATCCAACCAAGAGAAACCAGCCAGGAAAAACATCTGACCCATTTGGGAGTTGAAAGCTTCCAAATGTCCTTCCAGATCGGGTCACTCTGCTCTAAGCGCCCGGGCTGAATCAGCTGGTAAGCCGTCCTCGTCGTGAAACGACCATCAACAGACGCCTTCCAGAAAATTTGGTCTGCATCTTGAGACAGAGGATCAACCATAATGGCAGTGATCATTTGAAGAATATCCGCTGAGAACCACTTGGAGAGGTGAGTGATATCCCAGCGACCGTCCACATCCATATAGGAGGCCACCGTCCTAGAACGCTCCTCCTCGAGAACTAGTTGAATTGCAGCCTCAATGAGCGGTTCCTGCAAAATCCAATTATCCAACCAAAAAATAGTGTTTTCCCATTATGAATGTTCCACGCACAACCTTGTTTCAAGAGGCTAGCTGCTTTGTTAATGCTCGACCAAGCAAAAGAACTTCCCTGACAAGGCCGAAAAATGTTCAGATATTTTCTCTTTCCTCCATACTTTGCCCTCATGAGTTGAGTCAAGAGAGTATCTTTTTCTTGCAGGATACACCATCCTCCTTTAGCTAACAGCGCGAGTTTGGCCTGTCGAAGAGCCCGCAGGCCACCTCCTTCTTGCGTTCTCGGTTCTGCTAGCTTCTCCCAAGCCACCAGTGCATCTTTCCCTGATTCTCATCCTTGCCCCAAATGAAATCCCTGTTAATCCTGTCGATGGTGTTGCAAACATTGACAGGGATCATTTCAGTTTGCATAGTGTAAGTAGGGATAGCCAAGGATACAGATCGAGCAACTGTCAGCCTCGCAGCTAAAGATAGCCGCTTCGCCTTCCAGGGGCCAGCTTCCTTTGTATCTTCAGTATCAACTCCTAATATCTGCTCCGAGTGACCCTGCCATGGATGGTTTGAATCCCCAAGTACCGCCCCAGCACCTTATTCAAGGGAATGGCAGCCTTGTCGCTCAATCTCTGCGCACGCAGCGGACATATGTTGGGCGAGATGTACATCATGGACTTGAAGTAGTTCACTTTCTGCCCAGAGCTCTCACAGAACTCGCCAAGACATTGGCGGACGATCCTTACTTGCCACCCTTCCACACCCGCAAACAGAATTAAATCATCGGCAAAGAAAAGGTGAGTAAGACCCGGCCCGCCCTGCGCTATGCTTAGGGGTTTCCAAAGCTTATCGCTGACGGCCTGATTTATCCTATGAGAAAGGCGCTCCATGCAAAGAACAAAAAGATACGAAGAAAGAGTGTCTCCCTGTCTTACTCCCCTCGCGGGGGTAATGGGTTGGGTTAGCTCGCCATCCCAAAGAATCCTCATATGGTTCTGCTCAACACAGAACATGATGCATCGAATCCAAGAGCTAGGAAGGCCAACTTCAATCAGAGTATCTCTCAGGAAGTCCCACCGGAGCCTACCATAAGCCTTCTCCAAGTCAATCTGAATCACCATACCACCCTTTTTCCCTCTTTTCTTCTTCTTCAGGGAGTGCAACACTTCTTGAACGACGAAGATATTATCTGAAGTTTGTCGTCCCGGAATGAACCTGCGTTGGCAAGGAGAAACAAGCTTCTTCATGACCACTTTCAGCCTGCTCGTCATAGCCTTAGTGATAGCCTTCAAGCTGACATTATTCAATGAAATGGGTCGGAGTTGATGAATAAATTCCGGCTTCTCAACTTTAGGGATGAGCACAACAGTGGACTCCGAGATGGCTGCAGGCAAATTCCCATTCTCGAAAAAGGATAAAGTCATAACCGTGAGAGCCTTCCCAACAACCCGCCACTCCTGTTAATAGAATACCTCTTGAAAGCCATCCGGACCTGGAGCCTGCATAGGTTTCATATCAAAGACAGCTTGATGAATGTCCATGATCGAAAAGGGGTGCAGTAAACATAGCCAATCATCCTGACTAAGCCGTGGGAAGGCCCCCTTGGGCATGAGATCAGTGTACTGGGACGCCTCCTGCAAGTACAGGTTAAAGAAGAAATCAAACACAAGTTGAGCAAGCTCCTGTTTATCCTGCACCCACTCCCCATTATGCTTTTTAGGCACTCTATCTTGTTTAGCCGGCGTCAAATGTTGGCAATTTGGTGGAAGTAAGTTGTGTTTCTCTCTCCAAACTTCACCCAATTTTCCCGAGCCATTTGATACCAGTACAAATCCTCCTGTTCTAGGGTTCAGTCTAACTGCGCTTCGAGCTTGGCATGAAGTTTGGCCAAACCAGGATGGAAAGAGATGGGTAGCTTCCTCTCAATCCTTCATTTCTCACCACCAAGCGTTTCTTTCATTGAAAAACATTGCCAAAGACCTATTTGCTCCAGGTTTTCAAGCTATCCGAGAGTTCTTGCAAAGCCATAGGGAAGTTGTTAAGTTTCCCATTCCACTTATCAATCAGAAAATCATGGAAATCAGAATGAGTAATCCAAGCCACTTCAAATCTAAAACGTCTAGGGGAAGGATGGTAACTCCATCACTCGGCACCGTCGTCAGGATCGGGTTGTGGTCCGAGCTCAGCCTTGCCAAGTGAACCACCATCGTATTCGGGAAGGAGTCATTTCAATCGATGTTATAGAGACTCGTATCCAATCTACTAGCTCTGAACGTCTGCACCTTACCACCCCTGTACCAAGTGTGTTTCGGTCCTGAGTACCCAAGGTCGACTAACTCCGCCTCATTGAGACAATCGTTAAACCTCCGGCAGCGTCGCAACACTCTTGGAGTAGCTTGTCCTGTTGTTTCCAAAGGTGACAAAATGGCTTTAAAATCGCTAGTTAGGAGCCAGGGGTAGTCAATGGTTTTACTCTGCTCAATAAGGGAGTTCTAGAGAAGTTTCTACAGCTGTCGACAAGGTGAGGCGTAAACGGCGGTAAGTTTCCGGCGACGACTATTGACCTACGAGAGCGAGAGGGTCAGGTGCTGGAAACCTGTAGAATTAACAGAAACATAAAAAATTTTGGCATTCCAGAAGAACCAAATACCACCGCTTCTGCCGTTAGCTTCTACCCGGATGACATTTGGGTACCCCAGCCTTTCACACACTCTATCGGCATTCTCGCCACTGATATGCTATTCAATGAGAATAACAAAGTCAGGCTTGTGGAGCTGAAGAGCAAGCTTCAAAGAGCGAGAAAAGGCATTGCTACCAGCTCCACCAACATTCCAAGCAAAAATTTTAAAATCAGAGTCGAGATTGACAAACATTAACACTAAAAATTGGAAAGGGGCGAGGAAACAAAGGGCGCAAATGAAAGAAAGCACCGGGAATTAGAGGCCAGGGGCGGCATGAGTGCTCTCAATCCCACTCATTTTCATAACCATCTTCTTTGCTTCTTCATTTTTCATTGACTCGACCTCTGCCACCGCCTTCGGTTTTGTCGCCTTCGTCCACTCTTTGATTTGTTGTAGGGTTAGCGAGACTCGCTTCTCCTTGTTCCGACCCTTCTTTTCTTCACCGGGGACCAGATTTGCAGAGGCTTTAGGGGATTGTGACGGATCGGAGTACCTTTCCTAGGTGTTGCCGCCATTTTGGCTCCTCCAACCTCGTCCCTCTTTCTTAGATTTCGTCCTGGAAACCGCCGGCGGCATCTCTGGATTAACCAGGCGAGGTGCATGTGGCTGGTACGGCTGCGTCTCCACGATGTGGATTTTGCTTCCATTCCCACCCGCTATGATTTGGGTCGCTGGCCCGGTTAGTGTATCCAAAACCGGTCCCTTCCCAATAGACCCACTAGATCCGCTCACAACCAGCCGAGAGCCCATGTCTTGTGGTGTAGGGCTGATAGCCTTATTGGAAGTGTGGCTAGGCCCGGTGGAAGAGGCCTCCTCCAAGTTGGGCTTTGGGCCAAACAGGCCCTTTTCAACGTGCCCTACCTGCTCCGTCACTTTCCCTTTCCATTTCGAATTTCCTTTGCTCTTTCCCTCTCTTTTCATCGTCTGGTTTTCCCCTATTTGTTGTCGTTGCTTTTGCTGAGATTTCGCTGATTTTTGTGATGAAGATTTCCCCGCAATATCGCTCTCTTTCGGTTCGTCTCCTTTCTTCGGCCCGTTGGTGATCACCAACACTTGCTCCAACTTACCTATTGTGGCAGTAACTTTCTGATTTCGCTGTGATTTGCGCGAAACAATCATCCATGGGCCAAAGCCGGCATTGGCCTCCGGCGTAGAATCGCCGACCACAATCACCGCCGATGCCAACGAACCTCTATCAGCTTCACCGTACGGTCCTCGATCAAGGGTAGGGAAAGAGACGTTCGTATGTCCAACTTTCCCACACTCAAAACAGACAACAGGGAGATTTTCATAATCAAATTTCTGCCACCGGCCGTCTAACCTAATCCTCGGCAGCACCGGTTTCGATAGATCGACTTCGACAGCCATCCGTGCAAACTTTGCCCGCTGTTGGTGTTGTGTGTGATAATCAAGTTTATGGATCTTCCTAGGAGGTTCCCATAGTGAAGATAATTTCTTTGTGATTGAAATGCACCGGTAGGCCGGGAAAATGCACCCAGACCACCATTGTTTTAGGTAAGTTGTCCGTAACCCAAAATCCCAATGTCCACTGTTGAACTAGGAGGTAGTGGTCAAAAATGGTCCAGGGGCCCTTAGTGAGTGCCTTGAAGTAGTCTTCATCTTTTTCCGAGCTTGACCAGAAAGCACACATCATCCAATGCAAAAATTTACAGAGCGCTAGTAGGTCGCCAAAGAGTACGGAGCCTGTTGCACAGAGTTGCATAGCCAATAGTTCTCCCTAGGAGCCGCACGACAAAGGTTCTCTGCCAAGGCTTAGTGAGTTGAGATTTGAATTTCTCCGAAATCCTTAACTCTGGTTCACCTTGAAAGGAACCTGTGATCAGATCATGCTCTCCCGCGGTTTGGGCAGATTCAATCCTCCTGCTAGCACCTCGCCATAGGAAGCCGGTTAAGAGGATTGAGGGCTGCTGGTGGGGATGTTCGATATCCCGGCTCCAATTGAGCTTAGCGACTTATTTGGATCCGTGTCTGCAACTGTCTCTACCCTTGCCGTCAGTGCCGCCGCCGTTTGGTTAGCAGCTGTCTGGGTCTCGTCCACAACCGTGTCAGCAACAGCTTCAGTACTAGGGGATTTGTTATTCTTTTCCATCGCCCCAGCCAGTGGCAGGGGACCGGTATCTAAAGCTGGCTCGTCCGGTGGTCGTCCCGTCTGGGCGGAATTGGTCGACAGAGTTATTTGCGCAGAGCTGTTCGTACAGAGCATTGCAGAGCACCTGTGAATCTTTTATTTGTCACACTGTCAGGTAAATACAGAAGAGATTTTTACACCTTGATTATTAACATTTATACTATAATTATTAAGAAGTAATGTCGTCGTTATTAATCTTTGCTTTTCTAGTTTTTAAAACACCACGACGTTTACGTTTTAAACTGGTGATTATTTTATAAACTTGTTATAATTATAATTATTAACAAATAATGTAATTTTTATTAATCATCCCTTTTCGAATTATTAAACCTCAAACGCTGAAGCTTTACATGCAAATATGATTTTTTAACTTATTAACTTTAATTATTAACAAACAATGACACCATTATTAATTACCCCTAGTCTCATTATTAATGCGTCAACATATATCTACTTCAATTATTAATAACACTGTTAGGTAAACACTTAAGAAATTTTTCCACTTGGATTATTAACATTTATACTATAATTATTAACAACTAATGTCGTTGTTATTAATCATCTTTTTCCAGTTATTAATAACAATATCAACAAACTACTGCCAAGATTCTTCTCCAATTACATACATTATTAACATTTTTACTTATGTTGTTAATACTGTCTAATATAGTAAGAATGTAAAGTACATAAAATTACATTATTAAGATAAAATTATCAAACAAAACACGCTTTAACAATTCCACGGAGTGGGTATGAAGCATAGCAGTGGTAAAGGCCGACGACAAAAAGACAAGTAGTTCCCTGTGCGGTTGCTAACAACGGTGTGGAGGAGAGACGACGGATGGTTACGGCAGGTCAACGAGTCGGCGGAGAGAAGGAGAGAAGCGGCTCGCGACGACACGTCTCCAGCGAGGCACGACGACGAGTTTTGCAGAGAAGCGATTTTAGGACTGGGAGGAGAACGATGCATGAGAAAATAATCCAATCCGCGTTTTTGTCAGTTTCCACAATTTTCCTTTTAATTAATAATATTATTAACTATTTAGTATATTCAAGTTTTAACCTCGAACGTATTAGGCAGGTAGTTACACAATGATAACTAATCTCTCTCTCCTTCTTCTATTGGTTGGAAGGGGTTTAAGATCTTCTTTAAAAAATAGGCCTTAAGGATCGGATCTGACCCGAGTAAGATATGCCAAAAGCTAGTAATATCACTAATAATTATGTCATTGGTGATGAAAAACTCTTGATATTGTCTTTAAAATAGGACATAATGACCTACCTATTTTAGATGATTTTTTACTTCACATACAGGAAGAGAAAAGGAAAATCAAGGTCCATCTTACCTGTCGACCTATTAAGCTACCTTAGCAAGTGATTACTGATGGGTAATCAGTGCAATATAGCAAGTTCCTTTCTCATGTACCACAACTAGTACTGTAGTGATCACATATTCAGAAATATTAGTGGGTGGAGACCAAAAAATTAAGTTCAAAAGGTTCGACTCCATCGTGGTTAGTTTGGAGGAAGATGAGATTAAAATTTTACCAATCATTTTATTTCCTAAAAAAGTTACAAGTTTTACGTATATTTTTAACTACGTAGGTTTCGCTCTCTAGTTTCAATATGGCTCATTAACGACTAGTAGAACAGGTACCAATTTCTTTCTTCTTCTAGGAACAACAACTTAACTAATTCTCTAACAAATTAAGCCTAGGAAACACAAATTGGATAATGTTTTTTTTTTTAAAGAAATCTCTATTGGTACATTGCATTGAACAAGGAAACTTAAGTACGTGGAAGCTTAATAAACGACCAAGCTCTATCTCAATTCTCAAGTTGTTCAGCTGCATATACCGTATGCTTTACCAACTTTGGATCCATGTCAACCATTTCCAGAATCCAAACTGACTTTGTTTGCTTTCATTTCCTACATGTCGTACCTGGCTCGACTCATACGCTCAAGGAGCATAGAATATTTCAGATGATCTGACTGTTAAATTTACATGGATAAGCTCCAACCAATTTCGACCGTTAAATTTACTTTCTCTTAAATTGAGTATTGGATTAGAAAATTGGGGTCTGGGATTTATCCATTTGAGGTTAATTAGGGTATAGTATCATACCCCAAATTCGGTTTAATTCTGGTCAAAATAGAGATATCTCACTATGACTACATGGACCATAGTATGCTCCAGGAGCACACGAGAATCTGACCCGTGTATATATATATATATATATATATAGTGGCGTCTTCGGTGCACTCACTTTTTTTGGTGCATTCAATGCACCCGCCTCACACTCGTCATTCTGAGCAAGCGATTTGTATGAAAACGATGCCAATCGTCACTTGTGGTAGCCTGGATGAACAAAAAACACATGAAATTGTACATAAAAGTGAGTGCGTCGAAGTAGCCTGGGTGAAATTCGAGGTACCGCATACCTTGAGTATGAAAACTCTATCTTAGACCTCGAATTAGCACAATTTTTTGGGTCTGATACTATACTCTAACCCTTAATGAGTGAACCCTAGGTCCTAATTATCTTAATACACCCTTAGATGGTGCATTCATTTTTTTTTGCCTATATTTTGACGAATCATAACCGTCGATCATTGTTTCTAATTAAATTGATCTTGTGGTATAAGATTTAGAGAATTAAGACTTAGATTTTGATCTTATAGTATCATTTCTGAAAGATCAGGCAATTCAAGATTTGAATAGCATTTTCATACTCAAAATATGCGATACCCTAGATTTCACCTCGGTACCGTAAAACTCACTATATATAAGTTTAATAATCCTCATCATGCCACTGAATAAATTTTCTCAATCTATGAATAGCATGTTATAACCTTAAGGTGGTAATTTTGTATCTAATCCAATCCATCTACAAAAATATTTCATTAATTCAATTCATTTAATTCAAATAAATTTTGATTGGTCGATTTATGGATTGGATTCATGATATCGGGATTAAAATGTTTACATTTTCATACCTAGATTTTAATTTTTGGACTAAAATATCATGGGAAAATTACATTTTGATATTAATTTTTTTACTATGAAGTTTTAGTGTCTAAACTTTTTAAAATTTACATATTCGTTCAATGATTAGATGCCACTTGGATATATGAATCAACAACTAGTTTATGAATCCACCAATCTAATTTGACCAGAATTCATGAATCTACTAATTCAATCCACCAAATGATAAATTAAATAGAATTCATGAATCTACTAATTCAATCCACCAAATGATAAATTAAATTCATTTGTCAGATCTGCTCGAGCTAAATACCCAAGAGACTAAGAAGATGGAGACCGGATAGGCGCTAACACCCTATAATATTAGAACCATGCTAACAATAATAATCAGGGCATTTTCGTAACTACCACCCAAAGCTATATAATTATTTTATATGTATATATATACCTTACACCCGAAAACTTGAGCTGACTATACATACGAGTCACTCATATTATGGGCTTAGGCACATATTACTCAACACTAATATGCATATGTTTGTTCAACTTTTAGAAGTGTTTTTATGCTCTAAAAGGTGAAGCTGGGTCAAACATCTCAAATAACTTGACTTTTGAAAAATCGAAAAGTGTTTTTGCATAACGTAAAAGCAGAAGTTTCGGTTTGGAGCTTCTACGAAAAGCTATTTTGAAATACAAAATTATACTTACCATATTTTAATTTTATTTTTGAAAATATAATATTCTTTCATTTTTATCATTTTAAAAAATAAAATAAAATTATTTAATAGGAAAGATATTTAACAAGAACTATTTTCACTATTTTTTATTTTTAAATTTTTTATTCATTTTTTGTATTAGAAATCCTTTTTAGTAATTTTACATGATTTCTTATATTAAAAACTACTTCTAATAATTTCCAGCCAAACATTCAACTGCTTTTTTAGAAGTGTTTATCTAAAAGTTCAAGCCAAAAGGATTAAAAAAAAAGTTCAAGCCAAAAGCAGTTTTTGCAAAAACTACAGAAGAGCCAAACTAGTTCTATATACTTCTGCATTGCTAACACGTATGTGTAATTGTGTATATGATCGCGGAGGTGTTGAAAAAAAAAATGCACGGTTGTAGTGTTCAAATCGGTGGGAAAGACTGATCAGATTTGGCTCAATATTGGTCCTCATCTTTACGTTGCCGAAACCATTTGGAAAAAGTCAACCTCCTGCATAAATAAACCAAGTAGTATTGGAGGTTTCTGTTTCCATCGCACTTCCAATTCTCATACGCACGCAGGTCACACGAAGGTGGACAAATTAATTAATTCGTGCGCTCAATATATAAAACCTAATTAAGTTGAAATTCATTTAAGAAATTAGGCCAATGTAACTAGCTACTATCTTCCAAACATTAAGTGGCCGGCTGCAGTTTATATGTATAAGAAACAGTCACTGTGTCTATATATGTATATGTGGAGAGTGTTTCATGCAATAATATACACGGTCATTTTGAGAGCTACGTAGACGTCATGGATGACCTAGAAATATGAAGTCTTTGTCTTCTTTATCGATCGAGGATCATCAACTTCAATTGAGACTGAGTTATATACGGACGTAATTATTGAGTTATTCCTAGCTAGCTAGCTAACCAATCCAAGTTCATTCCAAAACTTTATTAGATGGAGTGAGAACGAAGAAGCCCAGTTACTGAAATTAATTGCATATATATATTATTATGATACAAAAAAGTCCTTAAATCCACAACTCAATTGTTTTGATCTTGACATTCGCCCTGTATTTCTCTCATAAAACGAAGAAATTATTACATGCTTCCAGTCTCTGTGAACAATATCAAAGAGTATAATATACTTCAAGTGATTTGTCCGTTAAATTTTGTTTTTTGTGCTCCGACCAATCTCAACGGTTAATGAACATTTTTTTATTAAATTGAACTTCTGGTGAGTTTAGAGAATCGGGAACTGATATTTATCCATTAGAGGTTAGAGTATAGTATCATATCACAAATTTGATTTAATTCATAATCTAGATAAATATATCTCCATAAAAATACATGGAGTATAGCAATAGTATACCAATCTCACCCTATATATTACATCAGTAATTAACCCTGCATATATGTAATAAAAATAATAATTTAACCCTGCATATATAAAGCTTTAAATATAACAAGTGATAAGACGTTTTATCATTCTCTTCCTCTTCTGATGAGGAGTGATGAGATAGACATGTGAGGAGGAATTATATGACGCTGTAGAGGCCCATAACTTGGACATCTTCTTCACCATGGTTGGATCAGTTCACCAACTGTGAGCACGTACAGCTCCATTTGGTTTTCCGGTTTTAATTGAAACTACTAAACTGATTAAAAAAACTAGTAATTTTGGTTTCGATTATAACTGAAAAAATTAATAAGAAATCGATGACACTCTAAATCAATAATGTTCATCAACAACACCGCCTTGATAGTAAATCTAAAAACATAACTTGGTTCTACTACGAGATAGTTATGTAACATCCCGAATCTTTTCCTGACGAAGATAGTGCCCACTTTGAGACTCAATTCTCACGATTTTTGACTTGAGATGCAATTCAAGTTGACTTCCCATAAAGTCATCCATCCTTGTTGTACTCCACACTGAACACGTTTAACTTCAGAGTTCTCACAAGAACTCCTCTGTTTCACCTAAAAACGCATCTTGTCATTTAAGATCGATTTCCTACTTATGAACCATGGATTTCTCCTCTACTTTGTCGATGTAGGATTCACCTAGGTGTTACAATGAATTTTCAAATCTCATCCTATATAAAAAAAGAATTTTCAAATCTCACAATTAATAAGCGAAGACAAAAATTTGAAGTGGCAAATAATTCTTTTGGCCATTTTAATTGCCACCATGTTGATGACCTTTCGTTCAAGTTGGTAGCATAGATCGACATTAGCATTAAAAGGGTGGGCCGGTCGGGCAGCTGCTTTGCTTTGCTCATAATTATACGCCGTGGTGGAGTAGCAATTTTGAATGATGGGCTAAAAAATATACACTGAAGTGGTTTGAATCAGGGTCATTGGTGAGGTGAGTTAGTGGCTTACGAATTAGTCAATTTTTAGAATTTGTTACACATTTTTCATATAAATTTATCTATTTTCGAAAGTTGATGGAGTTATAGTCCACCCTGAGATTGATGTGGCTCCACCACTAATTATACGAACCTTAAATTCAGGGACTAGATACTATGACAACACTCCTTGTATTGTTATTATAACAACACTAGTCTCCAACCAATAGGAAGCTAGGGTTGTGATGACTTTTTATTAGATGAGTTGATCTAGTGTAAAATCAAAGCAGGTGTATAATTGTCATTATGAAAAATATATTTAAATAATAATAAAAAATAAAATTAAAAAATATTTTTTTTATTTTCGGCCCAAAATTTTGGTCGCCGGAATTCTGCCACCGGTCGCCGGTCACCGAAATATGCTTTTTGTCGCCGGAATATGCTATTTTGTGGATTGTTTTACCGTGTTTGTGGATGGCAGGTTTATGAGGGCATTATAAGTAACAACATCTGATCCAAAAGTTTGCATCTCCTTGTAGACGTCCAGAGCCTCCTCAAGCTTACCAAGGTTAGCATAAACCGAGAGCAATATTTTCATAATTCTTTGACAAAAATCATCACAGTTAACTTTTACAAATTAGAGGTGCAATTCTTGTTCGGCTTACACCACTACCATATTGCAAATTGGATTATTATTTATCGCTCTCATAAACTAATCTAATTACTAATTATATTAATATTATAATTATGAGGGTAAAAGCAAATAGAGTTCTCCACTAATAAAAGCAAAACCGTCCTTATCAAAGAAGCATATCTCCTTCTTCCTTTCTCATCGGAATCCTCTAGATCCGTCTCTTCACATTTTCTGTCTAGGAGCATCCCTCCGCCCCGGTCTCGGTTTCTCCGCTCACCCCTTCCACTAACAAAGGAAGAGAAATGAAAGAGTGAAAACCTAGCTTACTTTTCTCATTGATCCAATTCGCCTCTTATAGGCAGATAAGCTTACAAGATGACAAGTTCCATGGAAGCTGTCTGATAGCTTGGAAAGGGAAACAAGCCTGACTTGGCGAAAAAGAAAACAGAGCTAAAACAGGCAAAGTGGAAACGGCAGCGTTCCAGTTCTTCTACACTAAAGAAAAGAGAAACGACAGCGCTTTAAATGGAAAAGAGATTGATGGAAAACGCAGCGTAGCGAAGGTCCTTCTCGTTGGAACAAAACGTCGACGGATCGAAAGAAGACCGTTGGGATTGAATTTCATTCTGTTACCCCCCCCCTCCCCGCAAGCTGGTGGGCATAAGTTTCGCACACCAAGCTTGGAGAGCAGGGACAGAAACGGAGCAGGTGAGAGCGGCTTGGTGAATAGATCGGCCAATTGGTGAGCTGATGAGATGTGCAGAAGCTTCAGCGTTCCCAATTGCAGCTTTTTCCTGACAAAATGGCAATCAAGTTCGATATGTTTTGTTCTTTCATGGAAGGTCGGATTCTTGGCAATGTGGATGGCGCTCTGATTGTCTCAGTACATTGTCGCCGGATTGGAAGAGGAAACCTGGAAATCCTGGAGAAGATATTGTAACCACTGAATTTCGCATTCTGTGAAGGCCAGGGCTCTATATTCTGCTTCGCAAGAAGACCTTGAAACGGTATGCTGTTTTTTGCTTTTCCAAGAAATTAGGGAATCACCCAGATAGATGCAGAAACCTGTTGTTGATCTTCTCGTGTCAACACAGGCTGCCCAGGCCGAATCTGTGAAAGCTTTGAGTTGGAAGGAACCGTGTGATGGAAAGAAAAGACCTGTAGCTGGGGCTGTTTTGAGGTATCTTAATACTCGTTGAGCAGCTTTGAAGTGAGTGACACTGGGGTTTGACATGTATTGGCTCAATTGCTGTGTGGCGAAGCTGATGTCTGGACGGGTAGTGGTGAGGTAGATGAGCTTCCCTACAATAGTTCGATAGTGTTCAGGATCTTCAAAAGGTATATCCACTTCATTACTGAGATGCAGCTTGTAGTCCATAGGAGTAGTGACTGATTTGGAATGTATGACATTTGCTTCTTCCAGAATTTCTAGTGTGTATTTCCTTTGTGAAAAATGTATGCCAGTTTTGCTTCTTGCTACTTCAATGCCAAGAAAGTATCTGAGATTTCCAAGGTCCTTAATGCTGAATTCAGAATGCAGAACATCCTTCAATGCTTGAATCTCATTCATGTCATTTCCACCCAAAACCAGGTCATCGACATATATAAGAATGCATGTGTAGGAAGTTTCTGTGACCTTGAAGAAGAGAGAGTGGTCTGCTTTGCTTTGAATATAACCAGACTGTGTTAACTTATCAGTGAGCTTAGAAAACCATTGTCTGGATGCCTGTTTAAGGCCATATAGGGACTTCCTTAGTCTGCAAACTGGATTTCGAATATCTGGAGGAGGTGTAAAACCTTTAGGTAGTGTCATGTAAACATCCTCTTCTAAGTCACCATTGAGGAATGCATTGTCTACATCCAATTGATGTATATGCCAGTTTCTGAGAGCAGCAATGGCTAGAAAGGTCCTGACAGTTGTCATTTTGATAACTGGTGCAAAGGTGTCCTGAAAATCAATTCCTTCTTGTTGAGTGTTCAGTGTTGCCTTTTGCAACCAACCTGGCTTTATGTCTTTCAAGAGAGCCATCGGAAAAGAATTTGTCTTTGTAAATCCACTTGTTGCCAACTGGTTTCTTGCCTTGTGGTAGAGAAACAACATCCCGGGTGTGCTTTTTAATCATAGCCTTTATCTCAGTCTGCATAGCTTGATTCCAAATGTGTAACTTTGATGCTTCTTTGTAAGATTGTGGTTCTTGGTGACTAGAAATGTTGAGCAGAAATCTTTTGAATGGGTCAGAAAGATTGTTGTAAGAAATAATTGAAGAGAGGGAATACCTGTTCTCTTGGATCTGTTGCAGTTTGGGGTGATTGGTGCTGCTAGGGCCTTGAGTTAAGTAGCAGTGATAGTCTTGAACGAGGTGAGAAGGAGGTTTGATTGTTCTGTCTGAACGTCTGAGATTTGGCTGAGGTGGGGGAGTAGGTTGGTGATGAGAGGTAGGAGAAATGGGAGGAGAGTTGGGAGGGGAAGGTGAAGAAGATGATGAGGGGCTGTTGTCTGGAGTTGATGGAATTGGAGAAGGGATAGGAAGAGGGGAAGTGATGTTGCTGGGAATAGGTGTTGTGTCATGGAGGAGAGTGGTGTCTGGGGAGGGGATTGGAAACAGAATATCTGAAGGTAAGTCTGAAGAGTCATCAGAGTCACTGTTTTTGAATGGAAAATGTGATTCATAGAAAATCACATCTCTTGAGGTGAAAACTTCATGAGAGGCTAAGTCATATAGTCTATAGCCTTTAATACCAGGGCTGTAGCCTATGAAAATTGTTTTTCTGGCTCTAGGTTGAAATTTTGTTCTGTGGTTGGCAAGGGTAGAAGCATAGCAGAGACAACCAAAGACTCTTAGTTCAGATAAGTCTGGAGATTAGTTGTGTAGAAGTTGAAATGGGGTTTGGTTTGAAAGAACTGATGTGGGGACTCTATTTATGAGATGAACAGCGTGTTTAACACAATCTGCCCAGAATGCTGGAGGGAGATGGGCTTGGAATTGAAGGGCTCTAGCAACAGCAAGTATATGTTGATGTTTTCTTTCAACCTTGCTGTTCTGTTGAGGGGTTTCAACACAGGACATTTCATGAGTAATGCCTGTTGATGTGAAGTAATCAGTCATTTGGAATTCTTGGCCCTGATCAGACCTGATGGTTTTGATTTGTTTTTGAAATTGTCTTTGCATTTGTGTGCAAAAAGCTATGAGTTTAGGTCTGGCTTCAGATTTGAGGTGGAGTAGAATGATCCAAGTCATTCTGGAGAAGTCATCCACAATGGTTAGAAAGTACTTGTAGCCATCATAAGAAGGTACTAAATTGGGGCCCCAAATGTCTACATGAAGTAATTCAAGGGGATACTGAGTTACAAACTGGCTTACAGGAAATGAAAGTCGTTTTTGTTTAGCAAACTGACAAACATCATAGGGTTGATCCTTCTGTGTGGTAATGGAGGTACAAAATTGGTTGAGAATGGGAATTTTAGAGTGGGATACATGTCCTAGTCTAAAATGTCATAGATCAAAGGGGGTTCTGGAAGCAGGATTGATCAACCTAGGGGTGTTTGTTGTTTGGAGGTAATAGAGGCCATTGTGAAGGCTAGCAGAACCAATCACCTTCTTCTGCTCCAGATCCTGTATGAGACACATGGTAGAATGAAACGATAAGCTTAGTTTGGTAGTGGAGGTGAGTCTGCTCACAGAAAGTAGGTTGAAGGAGAAATTGGGCACAACCAGGGCATTTTGGAGGATGATAGCATCACTGCATATGGCTGTGCCAGAATGTGTTGCTTTGACTTTATTGCCAGTTGGGAGGGTTGTATATACATTGAACAAGGGCTGTGGGTCTTGGAGATAAGATAAGGAACAGACAATGTGGTCTGATGCTCCTGTATCAACTATCCACATTGTTTGATGTGATGAGAAAGCAGTAAAGATGGGGTTGGGGAGAATACCTTTGTTGATGACAAAAGCAGCAGCAGAGAAAGAAGTGGAAGGTTGTTATGCATTCATCAGGGGCATGAGCTTGTCATAATCAACTATAGAGAGCTTGACCTCATCAGAAGGTGTAGTAGTGGCAATGGAATTGACAGAAGGCCTTCCTCGAGCAGATATTGAGTTTGGATTCCTTGGCACAAAGTTGGCAGGGTATCCATTCTTCTGAAAACATTTGTCTTCAGAGTGACCTCTTCTTTTGCGGTAAGAGCAAGTGATGACAGTGCCTGAGGTGGTGATGGAGGGTCTTGTCATGCCAGGGGGCCAACCATGTTTTTGAAAACATATATCTTCAGTGTGTCCTTCTCTCCTGCAGAAAGTGCAATATGGTGGTTTGGAACTGGTATTTGGCCTTCTGTTACCTCCTTGAAAAGCCATTGCTGATGAATCAGTTTGCATTGATGCTATGAGCTTGCCAGATTGAGTACCATATAACTGTCTTTCATGTTGGAGCATTCTTTGAAAGACCCTGTTGATGTTAGGCAGTTCATCTCCAAAAAGCACTTGAGCTCTAACACCAGAGAAGTTCTCATTGAGAACTCTGAGAAGCTTAATCACATAACTGGTTTCTTGATACTGGAGAACCGTGAGCATTGCAACACAAGTATTGTGACTGGTTGGAGTGCATGAACATGGCAGGAGAGGTTGATAGTTCTCTAACTCATCTTTCAATGTAATCATTCGACCATAATACTCAGTGACAGTTTGGTTACCTTGCTGCAGGGAAGATAAAGCTTCTTCAAGTTCTGCAATCCTGATCAGATCTCCAGATCCATAGCGTGTTTGAAGACTTTTCCAAGCTTCTGCTGCTGTCTTGCTGGAGAGGATGGTTTTGCGGATCTCTGAAGAGGTGGACTGCTGTATCCAGCTGAGAATCATGACGTTGTTGCGAGTCCATGCTCCATGTCTTACATCAGTAGCTGGAGGTTCAGGTATTGTACCATTAATGAATCCCAGCTTGTTTTTGGCTGCAAGAGCATTAAGCATGGCACGACTCCAATCATTGTAATTTGTGGCTGTGAGTTTTTCAGCAACAAGAACAGATCCAGGTTGTTCAGAACCATGAAGAAAGAAGGGGTCTGAAGCAGGATCAAGAACATTTTGTGGTGGATCTTGAGGGTCAAGCTGAGCTTGTTGTTCAGCCTGATTATCAGCCATTGTAGAGAAGTGGTGGCGGCTAGGGTTTTATCCCATGCTCTGATACCATAACAAAGGAAGAGAAATGAAAGAGTGAAAACCTAGCTTACTTTTCTCATTGATCCAATTCGCCTCTTATAGGCAGATAAGCTTACAAGATGACAAGTTTCAATGGAAGCTGTCTGATAGCTTGGAAAGGGAAACAAGCCTGACTTGGCGAAAAAGAAAACAGAGCTAAAACAGGCAAAGTGGAAACGGCAGCGTTCCAGTTCTTCTACACTAAAGAAAAGAGAAACGATAGCGCTTTAAATGGAAAAGAGATTGATGGAAAACGCAGCGTAGCGAAGGTCCTTCTCGTTGGAACAAAACGTCGACGGATCGAAAGAAGACCGTTGGGATTGAATTTCATTCTGTTATCCACCGCTGCAATCAGCAATCCCTCTCTCCGTAGAACACCGACTGCTTGGTGTTCACCGCCACGGGGACGATCCGGTCGGTGAGCTCGGCGAAGAGCATGCTGAACCGTAGGAGGAACGACTCCCTGTAGGTGGTCCCCTCAGGGAAGATCACCAGGTCGCCTTCCTCGAGCAAGCGCATGATGTCCGCCGCGTCCCTCTCACGCTCCCTCGACAGCGCCACGACCTTGATGGGCGATATGATCTCCGTGAACTTGCTGATGTTGTAGGTGACGCAGCTGATCTTCCGGCCGAGCGCGACGACGGTGACGATCGGGTCGAGGTCGGTGCGGTGGTTGCAGACGAAGAGGACGCCTGACTGGCTCTTTCTAGGCTGCGCCGAGTGTGAAGGAGACGGGACCTATCAGAGCGAACGGGAAATTGCTTATGGTTAATTTTTATTTATTATTTTTATTGTTGATTTACCCTTTTACCCTTAATGAATCCTATTGTTATTACAACAACACTTAAAGTGTTGTTATATTATCCGCACCCTTAAATTGAACCCAGCAAAGCAAATTCTGCTCCTACATCTGGCTGTGTCGACCCTTGTGAAGGCAACACGTTGGATGCGTATTACATTTAATTTCCTTGTTGTCGTTTCCCATCTTTAGGGCTGCCTCCCTCCTCCTCAATGGCCAAGTCGTCTCATGAATTGATGGAGATAAGAGAAGAAGCTGAAGTTCAGATATATAAAAGAAAAAAAGAAAAACCCTACCCATCACGAGTATCAACAGAGATAAGAAGGTGTAGCCACAGAAAGAATGCACTGTCCGATAACCAGATCATCTAAAAAATTTGATTTAGAAAAAGCTCACGAAGTATGAAAATTAGATCATTCTCTTACATGTAGAAATACTGTTGATACTCAACCATAAACTCTGATTGTAGATTTAAAGTTTGTATAGTCAAAAGAAAAATCAAACCCAATTATTTCGATGACTAAATTTTTCTCTTTACATAATAAACAGGTTCATTTAATTCACGACTCACAAAGCACTTTATGTAACCCAACTTCTGTTTCAAGATATGTTGAATCGAAATTCAAATGCAACCTATATGATTTAGTCGAAAACCAACTACAACTTTTGTCATTGGCCATACTCCATGGCTCATGATAAATAGCTGGATACACTACAAAAAAAGGGAGCTATACCAAGGGTTATGTAGCAGGGGTTTGATTAACCCCTGGTAATATTTTACAAACTCATTATACTGGGGGTTTATTCCAAGGGTTTTGGAACCCCTGCTATAGAGCAACTCTCTTTCAATACTAACCCCATTCTTTCACGATAGAAAAATTCCTTTCTCAAAAAACAAAAAATAAAAAAATCTTAGATCTGCCCACCGCCGTTCTTTTCTTTTGAGTCCGACTCCCAGCTTGGCATTGTCGCCGGGATCTGCCTGTTCTCATTCTCATTCTTGGTTGTTGGTTACCGAGAAAGTAAATCCGACATCAAGAAGAGGAAGAGAGAAGAAAAAGGAAGGAGACCCAGAAAGAGGAAATGGATATCGAAGGGCAGGGAAGGAAACTGGGTTGCTGTGGAAACGAAGGAAAAGTGCGAGAAGCTAACTAGGAGAAGACGGAAGCTTACTATTTACTTTCTCCGGCAATTGGGTCCAAGAAGGTGACTCCCTTGCTGAAGGCATACGTCAAGAGTGAAATTCCTTCCTCATCAGTCATTGGAGCATTGTAGATTCCCGTCAGACCCATGCATCCAAACCCCAATTTTGAGACCTGGAAGAAATCCAGAGGTAATAAGACCTATATGATCAGAATTCTAATCTCATTGATCTTCTACTGAGACCAAATCCCCAAAATGTTCAATTAAATCCTAGAACTGGGTTTTCTAACTCAAGTGCGACGCTAAAAAATTTCAGGCTTTGCACTTCGGACAAGAAGCATAGGAAGCTAGGAATTTGGATCTCACTTCTAGTCCCTGACTTCCAAGTTTGACCCTTGGGACATGGAACTGCTCAGCCTCCATGTTTACCAGAGCTTGTAAGCGATTGTCTGCAGAAAAAAGGAAAACCGTAGAAGCTGCAGCTCAGTGAGACAGATGGTGCTGAGAGTCTGGGAGTGGAATGAACTGACCAAAACACGAAAGTTTGCTGGCAATCTGTGTTGTGGACTTCAAGGTCTGACCGTTGTTTATGGACAGCTGGATGAAGAAAATGAAAATTGGAAGGAGACAAAGGAGGATCTTTGTTGCCAGTTGAAGAGAGTAGTAGTAGCAGAGTTGCTTTTCAAAGTTGCTTTTCCACTAATAACAATGGTTCGGTTTCCATTTTTGCAGCTGTGAGTTCCTTTTTCAGAATCAAAATGGACAAGAGTTGGATGAAAAAGCATAGAACAAGTGTTGAATATAGAGACGGAGTGCAACTTTTTCTGGATTATGCATTTCGAAATGTTTCACATGTATCAAAGGTGTTGTGTCCCTGTGTCAAGTGTGCAAATGTTCATGCACAAACATATGATGATATTCGAGTACATCTCATTTGTGATGGTATTCTAAGAGGGTATACGACGTGGGTTTTTCATGGAGAAACTTTCCAAACTAGTGATGTTGCCACTTCTTCTTCCTCAATGACAAATATTTCAACTATGGGTATGGAGAGAGTATCTATTCCTATTCAATCAAACCCACCAATGAGAGCAGATTTGAGGGGGTTGCTTCGTGATGTCTTTCGCCGTGAAGATCTAGTGAACGATGAAGTACCTTGTGAGCAGGATGAAAACTTCTTGGAGGATATTGAGGGAGAAAATGATGATCGTGATGGATGATCCATTACAGAATACTCGTGAAATAGAGAATTTGATAAAAGGTGCAGATGAAGAGCTTTATCCGGGGTGCAAAACATTTTCAAAGCTATCATTTCTAGTGCATTTATATCACATGAAGGTTCATAATGGATGGACTGCAAAATCTTTCACCATGTTACTTCAGTTGTTACTGCAAGCATTTCCGGAAGGTATTTCCTTACCCAAAACTCATTATGCAGCTAAGAATGTTGTTCAGAAGCTGGGCTTGGATTATGTAAAAATCGAAGCATGTCCGAACGATTGCAGTTTGTATTGGAATTCGACAAAAGATGCTGATTCTTGTTATGTCTGTGAAGAATCTAGATATAAATTTGGAGATATAGATGGCCGCAAGGTGAAAGCAACAAAAGTTTTGCGTTATTTTCCATTAATCCCGAGGTTACAAAGACTATTTGCTTCTGAGAAGACGGCAAAACACATGAGGTGGCATGATGAATGTCGGAAGAAAGATGGGTTGTTGCGACATCCGGCCGATGCAGAAGCTTGGAAGGCATTTGATGCTAGACACCCCAGTTTTGCCTCTGATTCACGCAATATCAGATTGGCTCTTAGCAGTGATGGGTTTAGTCCGCATCGAACAATGAGAACAAGCCATAGTACATGGCCTGTGGTGTTGATACCTTATAATATGCCTCCATGGATGTACTTGAAGCAATCTGCTTTCATATTGTCAATGATCATTCCTGGACCCAAAGGTCCAGGAAATGATATTGATGTCTACTTAGAGCCAATGATTGAAGATTTGATTTGACTTTGGGAGGGGGTGACAACTTATGATGCTTCTACAAAGAAGAATTTTAATATGCGTGCTTCTTTAATGTGGACCATAAATGACTTTCCTGCATTTGGTAACTTAACTGGACGGAGCACACATGGCAGATTTGCTTGTCCTGTTTGTTGTGAATCCACATGTTCGAAAAGGTTAGACAAGAGTGGAAAGTTTTGTTATATGGGACATCGTCGTTGGTTAGATGAAGCTCATCCTTTTCGAATTCAGAGTTCTCATTTTGATGGAACTGAAGAGTTTAGGACAACACCAGAGTGGAAGACTGGAAGTGAGGTATTGAGGCATCTAGAAACTAGAGAATTTGTGTATGGGAAGGAAAATAAGAAAAAGAGAAAGAGGGGTCGTCGTCGTCGTCGCATTACAACTACAGTCAATGAACTTCCAGAGTGGGCAAAGTGTTGGAAAAAGAAGAGTATCTTCTTTAGACTGCCTTATTGGGAGCATAATTTATTGCGTCACAACCTTGATGTGATGCATATAGAGAAGAATGTGTGTGATAATCTCATTGGCACTTTGTTAAATCTGGATGGTAAATCCAAGGATAACTTGAATGCTCGTCGTGACTTGGTGGATATGGATATTAGAAGTGAGCTGCATCCTGAACTTTTGGCAAATGGAAGAAATAGACTACCTCCAGCTTTGTTCACAATGAGAAAAGATGAGAAACATGCTCTTTGTGAAGCATTAAAGAGGATGAAAACACCTGATGGTTATGCCTCGAACATATCAAGATGTGTAAACGTAGATGAATGCAAAATCAGTGGACTGAAGAGTCATGATTGTCACATTTTGATCGAGGATATTCTTCCGGTCGTGTTGAGAACTTGTAGTCCATCTATTGAGGTAACTTGTATCGTGGTGGAATTAGCAGCTTTCTTCAAAGGATTATGTGCGAAGGTGTTGACTCTTGCTGATCTTGAAAAGCTTCAAAGTAGGATTGTTTTGACTCTTTGCCACTTGGAGAAGACTTTCTTACCGTCATTTTTTACTATTATGGTGCACTTGCTAGTCCATTTAGTAGAAGAGGTAAAACTTGGTGGACCAGTTCATTCTAGATGGATGTATCCTTTAGAGAGGTAATGCCAAACCCAATTCATGTTTACTATTATTCTGCATTTTTATTTGATTCTTCAATTTCGGTTCCAATGCTCAATGGCAGCTGATTCTTTATCTATTATTATTAAACAGGTACTTTGTACTCTTGAAATCCTGATTTTTGTACTACTACGCCGAAGGTTAGAATACCATTTACCAATGTAAATTCAATCCATTTCTCTTTTTTTCAATATTGACATGATTTTTGAGTTAGTCTTTCACAATTAATCACATTCATCTATAAGATACTATGCTGCTTGGACTCTGCAATTACACTTTGTATACCACTGGCCATGATCTTCAATCGTTTTAATTGTGAAACCATCGTACTTGCATACTATAATCAAGTATGGTTGATGCAATGACCCTTGCATGGTTTGGTCGTTTCAGTTGCTTATTCAGAGGAAATTGATCATTACTTATACAGTTATACTTCAGTTTAACTTTATGTACTGTTTTATTTATGTACTGTCTAATTTAGCATATTATTATTTGCTAAATGCTGTCTAATTATTTAGTTCAGTTATGTCTTTAGATTATTCTTATTAATTTTCTGCCTATGGACTGAGGATTATGTCTCTGTCTTGCTCTCATGTACTACAGGCTATGTGATAATTCGGTGATTGTGTTTTTATTTCTTTTGTTTGGTTTGATTTTTTTATCGTTTGCTTATGAATACCATATTTATCGTGTACTACAGATGGTTTCGAGTTCAAGAAATTTGAGAAATGTGAGAATCGTTACTGAATCTAGCATTCAAGAAAGTATTCAGCAAGGACACTCATTCTCCCAACGTGAAGAAGGATCTGCGGATAACATTGGTATATTCCTGGTATTTTAGTCATATTATCTAATATAAATGTCTGGAAAATTGCTTACAAGTATATTTGATGCTAGGAGAAAATGTTGCAAACGGTAATAAACGAGGAAAGACAAGAGTGCAAGATATCTGGAATATGGACGCAAGTGAAAGAATCGATGTGGAGGTTGACGAATTTGGAGTTACTAGTGGTGAAGAGTCATGCTTGCTGTCATCCTTTCTTGGGACAATTGCGAAAAACAACACCTTGACTCCACTGTCGATTGAGAATTGGAAAAGAAAGGAGTTCAAACCATTTAAAAGACAGATACTAAGCCTTACCAAGGTAAAACCACTGCTGTACCCACAGTTTAATACCACTGTTGTTTCCTTTGGTTTATTCACTATATACTTATATTTCTTGGTCTTTCTTTGTGTAGTCAAAGTTCCGCTACACTGTATGTTTAGAAAGGTGGATTTTGCAACTTGTTGACAAGAAATGGGTCGACTTCAAGTATGATTTAAAGAGCAAACACTTTGATGTTGGGAAAACGGTGGAAAGTATTATGGAAGAGGGACTGCCAGAAGGTGTTACAGATGCAAATCAGTGGTACACCTTGGTAGCTAGCTGGTTTTCCGAGGAAAACAAGGTAAACCCTATGTCCTGATAATGATGATGATTGGCTCATTAATTTCAACTTCATTCTGTTGAAATTCGAACCCATGTTGTTTGTGTATGCTTCCATGAATTGGGGTGACTAAAAGTACCAGTTCTGGTGCATTTGTTTAATTATTTTGCTGCTGCAATTTTTCTGCAGGGTTGTTCTTCTTTTATTCCTATGATTCTGCTGCTGCAATTTTTCTGTAGGGTTGTTCTTCTTTTATTCCTATGTCTTGTCCTTTTGCTAGTGATGTTGCCACTTCAGTTATGTTGCTAGTTCAGAGTTAGAGTAGATATATAATAGTAAAAATCTTATTTGTGCAGAAAAGAAGTGCAGTCAACCGTGCTAATGCAAAGAAGAAGAATGTTTTTCACACAGGAGGAAGGAAGAGCATTGCAAGGACGAGAAAGCAACTGGTAAAACTTTATTTGTTTCTGTTTTGCTTTATGTACATTCTTATAATTAATATGATCAAATTTTGTTCTAATCTAAATTCTAATATGTTACAATGATTGCAGAAGGAAAAATTAGGCAGAACTCCTACTAGGCTTGAAGTTTTCGAAGCTAACCATAAGAGAAAGGATGGGACATACATCAATGATCATGCTAAGGAGTTCATGGTAATTCCTATGGTAGCTCCTACTCATATGTGAAATGAGAGACATAGTTTGCTTTAGTAGATTAGTAGTGTTGCTGGTGGTGTTTGGTATTTATCTAACATGTGATTTTGCTGCAGGATAAAGCAAATGAAATGGAGGGACCTAGTGAGGAGGTTTTCCAAAAGCTAGCAGGTCCAGAGCATCCTGGGAGGCTTCGATGCATGGGGTTAGGGCCAACTCAGAGCGCATATTTTGGAGTTTACTCGCGTGGGGCTGCATCAGGACCAAGCTCATGTTCATGTAGTCATTCGAGTGAAGATGTACCAACTTTGAAAGGAGAGTTAAGTGAGGTGAAGAAAAAAATGGAGGTCATGGCAAGATTCATCAGTAAGCAATTTCCTAGGCAAAATTGGATGGAAGATGCCGAAAACAATTCGGTCAATTCTCTCCCCTCCTTTTCTCTTGTTTGAGGTAGTTTAGTAATAGGGATGTAAAAGAGAAAAGGGTGAGGAGAATCCCATAGTGCAATTTGAGTCTCTAAATCGACTGATATCGATGAATCAATGAATGAGTTGTGGGTTGTGGTTAGGCATAATGTTGATATTTCTTTTCCTTTTTTTCAGGGTGCCAGTATTGCCCCATCTTTGGGTTCTCGAGCTTCTTGATGCCGTGATGCTCTTAGATGAAGGATGTTGAATCATGAGTTTATCATGTAGGTTCTTTTGAGTAATATTCTAGTAGGTTGTTATGTTTTTATGGATTGCCAATGTTGTTAGTAGGGATTATATTATGGTACATGGAATTTTTGAGGTACGGATTATGGATCATGAATCATGGTACGGATTATGGAATATTGATGGTTTTGTATGGTATGTATGGTACGAATTAGTTAAGACGGTATGAATTTGGTCACTATTGTATATCAGGTTCTGACCACCAGTTTGTAGTGACTATAGTATTTGCAACCAGGTTATAACCACCAGTTTTGGTGGTCCTATTTAGTGACAACTTTGAATTTATTTTTAGTGACAGCTTTGCATTCTCTTTAGGGACGGTCTGATATCGTCACAAATTATTTTTATATTAGCCACCAATTTAGCAGGGGTTTAAACCCTTGGAATAAATGTAATTCAAATGAAGCTATAACATTCACTAGCAAGGGTTATGACCGTAAATAATTTAACTACGCGTGTAGCAGGGGTTAGAACCCTTGGTATGAACATTTCCTTGTTGGATTTTAAACTGTCATGTAGTAGGGGTTCTACACCTAGCTAGGAGTAGCTGCGGTTTTAACCCCTGCTAAAACCCCTGGATGGTACTTCCTCCGTGGGTTTCTCAAAACCCTTGCTATCCATAGCAGGGGTAGCATATGTGAGGGTTGATTCAGGGGTTTTACAAACCCTTGCTACAATTTATAGCAGGGGTTAAAACCCCTGCTACAGGCCAATAAAACCCTTGGTATAGCTCCTTTTTTTGTAGTGATAGGGTATGCACAAGTCCAAGAAGCTTTTTTGAAACACAGTTTGGGATGTAGAGGACTTTGGCTTTTGGTCTATTTTTTAAATGGTTGAAGCGGGATCAATGCCATTGCCATATATGCAGAATCCAAAACGGCAATGCATTAAATGCCCTAGCCAGGGTGCTTTTTGCAGTAATTTTTTTTTTGAAATGTACAGAGGTGCATCAATACGACAATAAATTTTACTTAGTTTGGATCCTCTATGACTGGTCACTTTTATGTGTCTCAGTATATCTAGTGGAGGTGAAACCAGATTGTTAAATGCATTTTTTTTCGAATGACGAACAAATTATATGTATTTACCATATTGTTACTAGAATCAAATGCCTTGGTCAACCAGCTAGATCCTGTCATAAACACAGCCCTAACCATGCACCTAGAAAGTATTATTATTATGTATTACTAGTAGGTCATTTATCAACGCAAAGAAAAAAGAGAAAGAAAAGGAGCCCTTCACATAAATAGATTATAAATCGGATATCTTTCGAAGCAATATCGATCAAACAAATCAAAGTAATAGGGTAGAAGATCATCTAATATTCAATCTGGACAATAAATTAGTAATATGATATCATAATCTTTAAAAAAATATGCACTTTAATTCATCCAAGATGTCAGTAAAACTCATATTGGAGAAGAATATCGTCTTAGCTGAATAAAATTAGTTTTTTTCATAAAAAACAGAAAGACTTCCTATGTGCATCTCTATAACGGGTAAATCCTCGTGAAAAAGGGGCAACTTTGGTGTTATGTTAGGATGTAACTATTAAGATTTTCTATCGGGAAAATCTCTCTCTTTATATCTTCTTTTTTCTCCCTCAATCTTTGGGGGTTCGAATATGACCTCGCCCACAACTAGTCTCAGTCCCACACTCTTTGGCCTTCTTGGATAACTTCTACATCGAGCACCTAATTATTATTCTAAACTCTATGAATCCTCCCTTGATGATTAATTTTTAACTCATTTGAGTATATATAGTAATGTTCACCATTCAATATTCATAAACATTCATAAGTACATAATTGAAGACGTTAATACAATGAAAATTTTACTTGTAGTTCAAGAAGACCTACAACCTCCTTCTTATAAGTTTTTTTTTTTTCAACTTAACCTTCTTATAAGTTGTTGAATACTGTAAATGTAGTGCAATTTTTTTGACATCAAAATCATCCTCACCCTGATCCTCTCCACTAGTTTAAGAGTAGATATATATACAAGCTCTCGTTAAAAAAGGAAGCCTAATAAGTAAAATGTTCTCTCCAATTACTTGGTCTTGAAAGAACTTGGATGAGGGATATACAAGAGGGGTTTCTGCCTTGCCATGATGGGTTAATGAATGCCACACGGTAATGTGAAAATGGCCAAATGGAAGAAGAAGGAGGATCGCATGAGGAATTTTACAATGTTATATAGCATTGGTACTATAGGTTTTTATCTTTATGGTACAACTTGAAAATGTACCTTTAACGCTATGGTACAACTTCATATTGTACCTATACATTTTGTACAAATTCCTTTATGATACAACCTGAACTTATACATTTAATGTTATAGTACAACTTCAGGTTCTACATTAAAACATCAATGCTATATAGCATAGTAGAAGGATTCGGATGGCTTAGATTATATCAGAAGAGAAGAGGAGGGTGGTGGGGTCAAAGCAAAGCATATACATAGCTGACTTTTCGCAACAAAATCAAAATGGAGTAGTGAATGCTGGTTGCTCTCCGTTTTGACTCTCTTTTTTGGAAGCTGAAGTAAAGAGTAAGAATTATTACCTCACAGTCTGAGTCTGCCTTACATTATTAAAATATTAAGAAAGAAAAAGCAAAAGAAACCACCCTTTCTTCTTCATTTTTGTTTGTAGCGTCTCTTGTTCATCCTCTCCAATTCCAATTCCAATTCCTACTTGTTTATTAGTTTTTTATCTGGTTTTGCATCTTGGTCTATAAATAGACGCGGATGAGAGACTCCACAGTGGGAAGGCCAAACAACCCTTTGCTTTGACGCCTTGTCTCTCTCCCTACCCTTTCCTTTCCTTTCTTTCTTCCATCTCCCCAAACCCACAAAGCAGTCAAGCAGATTGAGGTGACAGAGTGAAAGAGCAGAAGGAAGTTAAGCAGCAAGTGAAGAAAGGGGCGGCGATGGGGAGGCCACCTTGCTGTGAGAAAGTGGGAGTGAAGAAAGGGCCATGGACTCCCGAGGAAGACATCATGTTGGTGTCTTACATTCAGGATCACGGCCCTGGCAATTGGCGATCCGTTCCAACCAATACTGGTTCGTACCCCTAATCACCTTACAATTCAATTGATCGTCATAATATATAATTACAACATAATTGTACTAATTTCTTCTTCACTTTTTTCTGGGTTTAATGACTTTCAGTCTCACTTGTCTCTCTCTTTCTCTCTCTCTCTCTCTCTCAGTGGCTCTCCTTAGCCCGCCGATCCTATGATTTTTGTGTTTTTTTTCCTTTATTCTTACTGGGGATGATAATTTTTGTGCGTGGGGAGTTGGTTTTGGGCATTAAACGCTCTGCTGCTGCCTGCCTGCCTGTGTGAATTTAATGAAATAGTTCTTCACTGTTATCTACCTGTCATGACCTCCCTTTTCTTACTGCGCGCGCAGGTTTGCTGAGATGCAGCAAGAGCTGCCGACTGCGGTGGACCAACTATCTCCGGCCGGGGATAAAGCGGGGGAACTTCACCCCGCAGGAGGAGAAGATGATCATCCACCTCCAAGCCCTCCTCGGCAACAGGTGGGCAGCCATCGCATCCTACCTCCCGCAGAGGACCGACAACGACATCAAGAACTACTGGAACACCCACCTCAAGAAAAAGCTCAACAACAACAACCAGCAGCAACAACAACAAGAAGAAGAAGAAAGAGGATCGCCATCCGACTCACCCACGGCTTCCTCTTCCCACAACCACTCCAAAGGGCAGTGGGAGAGGCGCCTCCAGACCGACATCGGCCTCGCCAAGAAAGCCCTCTGCCACGCCCTCTCCCTCCACCACAATTCTTCCAAACCCTTTCATCTCCACCACACAAACCAGCACCAGCAGCAGCGCCAATCTTCGCCGACGTCGGCTAGTACGAGTAGTAATAACTCGAGCGGTTACGCGTCGAGCGCGGACAACATCGCCAGGCTGCTGCGGAGCTGGATGAAGAAGCCAGATCCGGCTCACTCCGACACCACTCAGAACTCCAAAACCAACAACCACAACAATTTCGACTCGCTCTTCAGCTTCAACTCGGACGCTGGGTCGCAGTCGGTGGAAAGCAAGCCGATAACCATCCAAAGTAATGACAGTACCGAGGAAGGGGCCCCACCGCCTCTTTCATTGCTGGAGAAGTGGCTATTCGACGACACCAGCATCATTACAAACACTACTACCGCCGCTGACCTGATCAACATGGCGCCGATAGACGGCGCCGTTGCCGCTTCCGGCTTGTTTTGAACTCTAGAAATTAGTACCATCATTACTTACTTACCTACCCCCCTTTTTTTTTATCTTCACCATCATATCCTATCATACCATAAGATCGCTGTTAATTAATTCTTGTCTTTTTGCCTCTTCTGGGTTTTGGTCTTTTTTGTTATGGGTAGTGAAATTTTTAGGTGTCCTTAGTAGTAGTAGTGATGGGAGGGGAGGGAAGGAGTAAGAGATGGAGGTGGCCCTTTCAAGCTTTCCTGCAGGAAGGGCTTCAAAAGAAAACAAAGACCGCAGTACAGTTTGGAAGAAGAAGAAGAAGAAACAAGTGTAAATTAATTATGCAGTAGGAGTACATGCTTTAATTAATCTTTCCGTATTTACATTATAACATGTATATGTATATAACTGCAATTTGGTACCCTCTCTCTCTCTCAAGTCTCAACTGTTATTATTAATTAATATCAAATTTCTTTTCCCCCATGAGTACTCTCTTCACCCTTCAAATTACTACTTCCTTTCAATCTCTTACCCAGCGGTTCTATGCCCTGGTTTTGTGGCGGAACAAGAGTCAACGCCATAGATGTCTGCAAATTAATTGTACCAGCTGGCTTGCACCTGAAGATCACAACTTGCTTTTTATATGTGAGAGCCAAGTCAAAGCCCGTCTGAACATCCGGATACATAAACGCCAAGGATGGAGGGCTATGTAAAGTTGAAGTAGGGGATCAAAGAGTTTATCAACGTAGATCAACATATTATGGGTTAATTGCATTGGATACCACATAAATATTGGCTTCGTTGTATATTAATCATTAAAATTTTTTAATTGCAACTAAACCACATAAATCGAGCGACCTTTTGATTGCACAATTATATTATTCCATCCGTAAACTTAACGGTAGGTATCAAATTGTAATTTTCTAATCAAACTTAACAGAGGTTTTGTTCTTCAGCTTCCTCGCCAGCTCCTCGTACGTGAAAGTCCCGCTCGGCGGTGGACGGGACCATGACAGCGAGGAAAGAGGACGACCGAAAAGGTCCGTTTCCTGATCACATATCATCCATAGACATCTTACCACTCCGAGGATGACGAGGAATAAGATAGGACGATAGGGTTCACAATGCTAGCGACAAGTTTTTCGTTTGAGTTCCCCGAATCAGAACTAGTCGTCGTCGGCGGAGAAGCACTAGGCGTCAGCCCTCGGCGGCGGAAAAATTATGAACGGCGGGTGATCACTACCCGGCGGCGGCAAAGGGGCCTTGGACCCGGCCATTGAGAATGAACGAATAAAGAGGATGGATGGAGGGAAGTGTTAGAAGGGAGAGGGATGGGTTTCAATGAGATCGAGGAGGCTTTTGATATGAGATTATGGAAGAAAAAATAGCAAAATCAAAATGGAGACACGACAAGAGACTGAGAGAGAGAGGGAAGATTGTGTGGAAATCAGTACTCTGCTTGACTTGAGATGAGATGAGTCGTCGATGAAGTCATCATCACAGAAATTAGTGTTCACTTGTTCACATTTTTAAACTGATTCTGTTCACTTCGCAACAAGTGACTGTGCCAATGTACTCTGGTTTCGCCATCTTAACTTACAGCTCTGGATGGCAATGGGTCGGGTTGGGTCGGGTTTCGTCAAACTCTTATTCGTCATAAAAATTCGGGGTTAAACCCATTGGGTTTGGAAAACTCAAACTCAACTCAACCTGTTGGGTATCCGCGGGTTCATGGGTACCTATGGGGTTTTGTGGTAAAAAATTTACAATAAGAAGTTCCTATCAAAATAAAATTCAAACATAAATTTTCCCATACAAATTATCCATACATAAAACACCAGTCTGGTCTGGAAAATCCAAACATATCATAATTACACTAAATAAAAGCACACAAAACAAGTATAGCGAGAGTTAGATTGAAAAATTAGAATTAGGGTAGAGATTGGGGAGAGTAGGACGGCGAAATAAGTGAGGGCGGGTATCCATGGGTCGAGTATCCCTAAACCCAAACCCAACACAACCCGGTGAATAGTGTATGGGTTTAAACCCGAACCCGGTGCGAAACTCGTCCATGGAAAATATAATTGTGCAACCGGAAGTCGACTTATGTGATTTAGTTGCAACTAAAAAAACTTAAGTGGTTAGCATGCAACGAAACCAATACTTACGTAGTATACGGTGCAATTAACCCACAAATTATTTTTATTTATTTATTTTGGTAAGAAACCAACATCTTATTATTGAAGCAGGAGTAGTGAGGATAAAGTTAAAATTGGAAGAAATTCATAAGGAAGCTCTCGGAAGGATTATCTATGGGATCGGTTAGCATGCTAACCCCTTTGAGGGGTTGGAAAAATGACACCCCTTGGGGTATTAAATACAATTATAGAATTTAATACATACATTAAATACACATTTGGAATTAAATGCACCATATTAATTATTTATCTTTTTTTCAAATTAAAACCTACACTAAATACATTCTCTCTCCCTATATCTCATTTTTCCTTTTTCAGCAGCCTCCGACCACCAGACTTCCTCCGACCGTCACACTTCTCCAGTGAAAATCCCATCGGCAGACTCCCTCCGACCACCTACAAAAAATATACCACTGCACTGATACGCTGTACCACTACACTGGTAGCTATACCACTGCACTGGTACCAATGTCATATCTGAGTATCAGTGCAATGGTACAAATACAAGTATAGTGGTACAACATATCAGTGCAGTGGTATATTTTCGCAGGTGATCGGAGAGAGTCTGTCGGCGGGATTTCACCGACAAAGTGTGGTGGTCGGAGGCTGCTGGGAAAGGAAGAATCAAAGATATGAGTGAGAAAGATCAAAAATAAGAGAGAGAATTGTATTTTGTATATGTTTAGATTTTTTTAAAAAACAAGTAATAAATGTGGTGTATCCTACCCCATGATCTAGTCCACAGTGCCAACATGTACAAGTGGAAACAAGTGCGAGCTCGTTAATAAATAACCTAGACATCTTGACCAACAAGTTTGTAGATGTTTCCTTTCTACAAATCGGCTACCAAAAATTATTCCCCCGTATTTATATCTTTCATCATTAGATATAACCATTCGTAAAAAATTATCTTGATAAATTAGGCTTGTAATATGGAGCAACATATAATATGCATTTATTGGGCGTGAAACATGGGAGAAAGTAGGCTAGTTGCAAGAGAAGGATGGGTCGTTTGATAAACTTGAATATTGACACATAATAAAGTGAGGATGCAAACATGGGAGAAAGCAGGCTACTTACAAGTGAAGGACACCAAATTTGAGAAGCATACCACTAATCCTGAAAGTATTATTCATCAACTAGTTATAGTCTTATGAGGAATTTTACTATGCTATAGGTTTTTGTCTTTATGGTACAACTTAAAATTGTACATTTATGTTATGGTACAATTTCATATTGTACCTATACTGTTTGTACAAATTCTTTTATGGTACAATTTGAACTTGTACCTTTATGTGATGGTACAACTTCAAGTTGTAAAGTTGTACCATAACATAATGGTACAAATTCTTTTATGGTACAATCTAAACTTATACATTTCATGTTATGGTACAACTTTAAGTTGTACATTAAAGCACCAATACTATATAGCATAGTAAAAATGCTCATAGTCTTATAGAGTACAAAATTAGAGTCAACTCCGGCACAAAATGTAAGACTCAAGTTAGTCGAGGTGAACATTGCACCAATATGGAATGTGTCAAACTGGGGTTCTCGATATTGTCCGATTTGAGTCAAATCCGCATGGTTTTACTCTTGGGTGTCCTCCTCAAAAGGCCTCGTACTAATGAGTTTGGTCGACACTTATATACAAGGGTCTCTTCCATTGCATTATCCATGTGGTACTTGGATTGTCCCATAGCAATCCTCCCCTCAAGACACGTAGCACGAACTTCGTGTCCCATAACAATCCCAAAAGGCCTCGTACTAGTTGGACTAGGTGGACACTAATATACAAGAGTTCATTTTCTTGTATTTTCGATGTGGTACTTTGATTGTCCCATAGTCATTTGAGAATGAAATATATTTATGTAGAAGGAGAATCTCTAGCTATCAGAAATTGTAAGTCACGAATCATGATAATTTTTGTTGTTGCATGTGGAGTGAATTGAATTTTGAGGTACGTCGTCTTGTATTTATTAGGATTTTTCCAGAAATAGCACTATTTTGAAAGAAAATTATAAAAATAACACACAACCCACAAAAATTCCAAAAATAGCACCATTTTTTTTAAAACTGCAGCTTGAGAAAGCAGTTCACCCAAAAACTGCATCCTAAGGGAGCGGTCAAAATTGCTGGGCCAAAACCGTAGCTCTAAGGGGCAGTTACCAGGCTGACCAACAAGAACAACATCTTCACCATGCGGTTTGTTGGCTGACCAAGTAGAAACGCATGTTGAGGGTGCGGTTCTGTTTCTCCAACACAAACCGCATGCTCAACATGCGGTTTTGCCTTAGCCAACACACAAACCGCACCTCCCTGCAGTTTGTGTGTCGTCCCCATTTTCCCGAAATCCAGCATGCTGTCCATGCAACTTTACAGACGTGGGGCTGCATGGCAGATGAAAACTGCCCCCTCCCCCTGCGATTTTCAGCGATGATTTTGCCTATAAAAGACAGCCCCGAAAAACCTTTTCTCTTCACCCTTTTTCTTCTTCTTCTTCTTCTTCAGTTTTCTGTTGTAGCACCCTATTTTTTTATTGTTTTTTCAATTAACGTTAACTCGGAAGTTTATTTTGTATTGCTTTTTATTGTGATTTGTGATTTTTATGATGTTAACTGAATTACGGTTTTATTGCAGATGGCATTCCAAAAGTTCACTCTTGGGTTACGGTGGAATGGTTAAACGGAAGAGACCGGAAAAGGGGTATCTTATGTCGGTGGAAATTTTCAGAAAATAAAGGTCGCTATGAGACCGATGCTTGAAGACCTCCATCAAATGTGTACTGACGTTACTTGCATGGATGACACGAGAAGAGTTGATCATATGGTGTACTGATATCCAAACAGACAAGGTAGGTCATTGTGGCATGAGGAATATATCATAACCACTCAGGATGAAGTAGATGCCATGCTCGAATTCTTAAATTCCAATAATCTTTCCAAAGCAGAGATGTTCGTTTACACCGAGTCGGTCGAAGGCGTTGGAGGTCATTCTGGAGATGGTCAAACATCTAGTATCCATGGTGGAGGTGAATTATATGGAGATCATCCTTACCAAAGTTACCATGATCCTCATTCCTACTTTCAGTACCAAGAAGGAGGTGAAGGTCATCATCAATCTTTCCCATCATATGAAGAAGTCCAACGGTACCATGACAACCAACCCGAGTACAACTTCCATTCAGGTAGCGGTATTTTTCAAAATTACCATTACATAGCTAATGAAGGTGCCTTTCATGATCTGGATCAGATGGAAGATGCCCTGCCAGCACCAGTTAGTGACCCCTCCGATGAAGAAGAAGAGAGCAATGTTAGTGCAGACAACTTCGACCCTCTTGAAGGTGCTGATGACTCAGGCCCATAGTCAGACTCATATGATGATGAGGTGTCTCATGACTGTGTAGCTATCACGTACTACAATCACATCCCAGATGACAATTGGTGTGTCGATGCCGTCATGGAGCCGCTAGAGGTCCCGGTATGTTGGTCCACTCGCTGGGTTTATGAAGGGCCAACAATTTGGTATGAAGAAGGAGGTGTGCACGCCATTGATACTGAAGCAATGAATCGGCATTTTGAATGGCACACAACTCACTCCAACACGAAGAGGCTAATAGTTAGATGCCGTAACCAACACGAGGGATGCAAAGTTAGGATTCGAGCCATCAACAGCAAGAGAGTCGGCCATTGGGTCATATCCCGTGCGGTGAACACACACACACATGTGTGACATCCATAACATACCAGGGTCATTGACAGTTGAAATTCAGGGTGGTTGCCGCGGCTATCAAACATCTAATTGAGCATGATCCTGACCTGAAGGTGAAAGTCATCATCGCTGACATTTCTATTCATTATGGATATATTATTAACTATAAGAAGGCGTGGCATGGAAAGGATAAAGCTCTAGCCGCCGTCTTTGGTGACTGGGAAGAATCATATGCATTCGTTTTCAGGTTGAGTTTGGCATTGGAGGCGTCTAACCCTTGCTCTGTTTTCTCCCCTTGCTACCAAGATGAAGAGATACAGCCGCCAGAGCCCGGTAACAAACACCATTTCAAACGTCTTTTTTGGTCATTCAAACCATCTATTGATGGTTTTGGCTTCTGTGTCTCTGTGATCCAAGTGGATGGAACATTCCTTATCGGTAAGTACAAGGGCACCCTCCTGATTGCCAGGGGCGGATGCAAACAGACAAGTCTATCCTTTATCCTTCGCCATTGTTGAGGGAGAGAATGCTGATAACTATGGATGGTCTTTCTGGCAAATTTAGCTCCACGTCACCAGGAGAACGAACCTGACAATCATCTTTGATCGATACGTCGGCATCAGAGCTGCCATCTTCGGTTTAGATCCAGCCTAGAAGTGTTCCCAAAGGTGGTGCATACGATACTTCAAGAGCAATTGGAACCATCATTACAAGCGGAGGAAGCTTGCTGATAATTTATGGTGGATTGGTAAGTTCTCTATTTCACTGGTTAATTAATTTTGTCAAATAGCAATAGCTTATAGGAAATACAATGCAACACTTGTTACACTCTTTGTAAAGAGATGCACGCCTAAGGAAATGGGGGTTTAAGCGATTATCATGGTCCTCCCATTTCCTGGGAAAATTGGGTTTTAAGCGATCCTCGGATCCCCGCTTTTTCTGTCAAAAAGGCTGTGTTTCTAAGGAGATGTATACCTCTTCTAACAGTCTAACGAGAGTACCTGTCGGTTCTTTTAATTATTGAAAATTGGAAAATTAACACTAACTTAAGACTTTTTTGTATGTTCCTCAGCTGTTGCCTACAAAGAGAAAAAATTCAAGGAGAAGTTACAGAAGCTCCGTGAGTTATGCCCTGAAGGGGCACAGTGGCTGGAGGACACGACCTAACAATGTGGACTTTTCATAAGGACAGAGGTACCAGATGGGGTATTGCCACAACGAACTCAAGTGAGAGTACCAACTCCATCTACAAGGGGGTTCGTTCACTGCCAATCTCTGCCATTATTGAGATGACTTTCTGGAAAACAAACCAATGGTTCGTCAATCGACTCCAATAGGCAAGGAGGAATGAGGCACGGGGAAAGGTCCAAGCCTATAAAGTCACAAAAATAATGGAAAATGACACTCGAAAGAGCAGCCGGCACAGTGTAACCATTATGAATCGAGATGCTGGCGAGTATAGCATGACGACCGGACACCGAGAGGATGGTAGACGTGGGGGCCATCGCCATGAAGTTTTGGTCAATTTTAGGACAAAACTTGGTGAGTGCTCCTGCCAGAAGTATCAGGGGAGAGGGTGGTCATGTTCTGATGCAATGGTCGTAATCAAGCACATGATGAATAGTTGTCTTTCATTAATGTTAGTGTGGCTGTAGATATTAACCATACCAAGATGTATCAAAATGGGTGTCAGTGCAGCTCGTGGATTAGCTTATCCATACAAAGACTGTAAGTACATTTTATCTTTTAGTTTTTTTTTTTTGCATATTAACTAATGCAATCACATAGTTATAGTATTCAGGCTATGAGATACGAGTCTGTTTTAGTAGGTTGTATGAGATGGAGATATTCATTTTGGGTTTTATTATTTTTCCAAATTATCCTTAGTGCAACTTTTCATCATATAAGTCACAAGTTCTCTTTATGCTATATTTATTGTTGTTTGTTCTCGTAGACGACCATGCTATTATGTGTTCTTATACTGGTTGTTCTGAACTCCATCGGTCAGTTCTGAATTTTATCAATGCATAGCTCTTGTAAAGCATAAGAGACAAGAACTTAAACTTCTTGATTCCAACAGAAAGTGAACATAGATGACTGCGAGTACAAAGAATATCAATACCAGATGAAGGCAAATAAGGCTAGCCTGAAGCTTATCTATATTATTAGGCAAAATACACTTGTACCAAAACTTTAACGGTTTGGCCAAACATAGCCACTTTTGACGAAATACCAAAAATAGCCACTTCCGTCCAATTCTTTGACGGTGTGAGTTGACGTGCTGACTAGACTAACAGAAAAGTTGACATGTCAAACTTTTATTCAATAAAATGAGCTGGAATTAATTAAAAAATTATAATAAATAATTAATTATTTATTATTTTCTCTCTCCCCACTCGGTTCTTTCCCCTTCCCTTTCCCCAACCTCTGCTCATCTTCTCGGATTTCTCCCTCCGTCTCGTTCTCACCACCATCGTCGAGGAACCGTGCTCAATTCTCAATCTTCTCCCCCGCCGCCATCAAGGACGGCGCTCAATTCTCAAGGACGGCGATGGTGACTTCTCCAACGACTTCCAGCTCTCGATTGGTGGCGAAACTTATGAACAATCCGCTGCCCCCGCGTAAGTGTCCAGTGATGGCTCCGCCAGCTCCGGCCTAACATCGGAAGCGAATTGAGCGTTGGATGACTCGAAGGAGGATCGCGGGTCAGATGTGAAGCACCCATTAAAATCGAAGGCCAAATCTATAATGAACCGATTCCCATCTCCAACCTCACTTCTATGGCGCTTCGTCTTCTACCCTTCCCGAATCGCACAAGGCGGTAGAAGGTCGAGTTTGGGGAAACTGTTCGATTTGTTGGACTCCTTGTGGGTTTTCGATTTGTTCAACTCCCTGTGGGATTTCTGTGGGGATTTGTTCGAGATGAGATTTGTTCAACTACCTGTGGGTTTTCTGTGGGGTTTCTTAGATTGGATTTATTCCTCTAGTCTTGTTTCGGGTAGATTAAAAAAGAGTGGTGGTGGAGGTCGAGTCTGGACGAGAGAAAGGTTTCACTTTAGCAACTTGGGGTTTCCTCTTTTCTATCCCAACCGGCTGTAGAGGAAGATCGGTGGTGGAAGTGGACGGTAGGGAGGAAATAACAAGAGGTGAAAGAAGTAGATGATTCAACCATTGTCTCCTCTCTTTGTTGTTTTCAAATCCATTCATCTTCTTTGGAGAACTTGTTGATGGCCTTGCATCCGGAAATTGAGATCAGCAGCGGTTGGGTCAACGAGAATGGACAACGGTGAGGGGAAGCGGGCAGTTTTTGGATGGAGATACCAAGCTGATTTCCCCGATTTAGGTAAGGTTAATTTTTTTTTTTACTTTTGTAAATGAGGTGTCGTCCACCTGTCAATGAATGCTGAGGTGGAAACGAAAGAGAGGGTGAGTTGGCAGCCAAATCATCGTCCCATTAATTTGACTAACGGTGTAACTAATGTCGTTAAATTATGTAATGGAAATGGCTATTATTGTCATCAAACTTTCAAATTTCTAGCTATTATTGGTATTTCACCAAAAGTGGCTATTATTGTCACAAACGTAAAAGTTTTGGCTATACGAATGAATTTTGCCATATTATTATTATGGTAAGTGTTGGTCAATGAAATATAGGTTGAAACATTTTCCAGCAGGGTTTTGATTTCCCGTCTCTCACTTAGACATTGTTGGGTTTGGTACTCTGCCTTCCACAGAGGTTAAACTAGTCCCATTGTTAGGTTCTCATAATTTTGTTAGTCTTCTATTGCCTTGCCTTTACTAACTATATAGGGTTAAAAAATAGTGCATGTTCTAGGTAGTAACGCTACACAGTACTAGGCTCAACGACACTCATTCAGTTTCAGAGTAATAATTGTTTGTTTGTGCTATTGACCATTTTTTAGTCAATTATATTATGTTTGCTCTCTCAATCTTGTTTAATTTTGTTTTTTTTTTGTTGATGGGCAGTATACTTATTGATCCAATGAGACTCCTCCTAGCTTCTTAAGATAATGGGACTCTGATTTCTCACTTGTATCCCGAATTGTATATATAATGGGACTTCTTGACACCCTCCTTTTCTCTCTTTCATTGCTGGTTTTGTTTACGTACTTGCAGAAAAGTAGTAAATAGTTCTGTTTAAATCTTAGATCTGTGTGGGGGTACATGCATTTTTTAGATATGGGCACACAACTTGTTTTTGGTTGAATGCTCTACCTTTTCAAAGATACTAAATTTTTCATGCTTGAATTTTCTTACTTTGCAGCCCAAGTAGTGGATTGAAGAGGCACAGATGGTATGCATGGCACACTACATAGAGTCAGTTTTCTTTAATAGACTCACAAAGCTTTAATTTGATGCTGGTATTGTCGTTGTTTGAGTGACCTTTGTAGATTTCATATTTGAATGCCCTCCATTTTTACTACAGTTGGTGGGGGTGGAGTTGATCACACCAAGACATCCTTACTAGAGAGGATCACTACAGGAACTTGATTAGTTAGCATATTTTGCAATTAGTTATAGCAGTCATTGTAGCCTCATAGTAGTTTTAGTTAGAACATATAAAACTTATTCTATTGTAAAAAAAGTCAGATTCAATACGAGTACATTTTGGTTACTCTTTGGTATTATAATGTTGATGAATATTTTGGTTTCTCTTTGAGATTATAAATGCAATAGAGAGATTTAAAATTGTCTTTAATTTTCAAAATATAATTTAATAAGAAAATATCATGATTATTGAGTAGTGACTACAAGTAGTGCATACAGTAACTAATGATTCACATCTAGTCATGGGAAAATATTTTGTCATAGTAAATAGCATATGAAAATGGTATAGATCCCGTCTCTAAATGGTATTTTTCTTGTATATGTGCTCCAAAATTTGACATCATACACGGTTTTTCCTGTGATTAATATATACAAATAATCATGGGAATCTCCACTGTGACTAGTTAACTAGTCACGGTATACAATTAGTAACAGAGCTTTATATTACGGTAAATTTCCCGTGACTAAGTTCATTAATCACGGGAAAAATGCTTTTAAACACGGGATTACCGTGATTAAAGAACCTTTTTCATGTAGTGACTGGGTAATTCCTTTTTGTCTGGGACGACCAACTCATCATGCTAATAGTCATTGCTCTGCCTCCAGGAGACACTCGCCGCCGGTCGAGATAGGGATCTAATGGCAACGGAGTAAAGTGAAGCAGCGGAGGAGTCGCCGTTGAATCTGGGGTCGGCGGCAATCCTCTATGGCTGGAGGCCGACTCATCATGCTCGCCGTCATTGCTATGCCTTTGGCGGACTCGTCGTCGGCGATGACTATTTCTCAATCTGTAGAAATCGTTTCCACTTTCCAGTACAATTTTTAACCTAAAATATCATGGAAAAGTTCCATTTTGATACCTAAAGTTTCTATTATAAAGTTGTAGTATCTAAAGTTTTCAAATTTTAAATATTGATTCAATGCTTTAAATGTTATTTGGATTCATGGATAATCCACTAATCCACTTTAAATCCATGGATCCACCAATCCATTTGATCCATGGATCGAACAATCCAATCCACTTATTCATGAATCAATCCATTTGCCACCTCTAATGGCCGTATTGCAATTCCCACTATCAACCGAGGTTAGTAGTGGAAATCCTGAACCTAACTCCACCATTCATATGAAAGGTCCACATGTGGAGATCGAGCTCCCCATTCGGCGAAAATGATCGTGATACCCTGTCGCTGTGTGACGTGGTCATTTAGCTGCTCGAAAAACCAAACCCAATTTAAATGGTTTCCCCTCAACTAGAGCAAATGCCAATGGAAAATATGCATATTCCCATCAATGTCAGTGGCAATAAGAAGGGTGCCTTTGTACTTTCCAAAAAGGAAGGTGCCTTCTACTTGTATAACTGGATGGCAGAAAGCAAACTCATTAGTGCATGGAAACATAAGCTCTTTTTGGACCTAAACTTGGTCCTCGGTTTCTAAATTGTTTCACCACTGTACAAAAATATTACTGGTGTTAGACTCCTCCATCGCAGCCATCAAGCTAGGAAAGAGAGCGCATGAGTCGTCTCAATCTCCATACACGTCAGCCATGGCTTTTTCTATCCATACCATGCCTTCTTGTACCTGATTGTGTAGGAATGAAGATCTTTCACCTCGAACATGATAGCTTTGATGGTGATGTCTAGTTGTTCCTCGATCAAGTGATTAAAATCGGCACTCACTTTCTTTCCACTCAATTGGTGGTGGTCTTGGGAAAGTATGAAAGAGGGAGCAAGTGTGGTTGTTCTGCACCGTGCGAATCACTCAAGAATTTTTTTTATTCATCCATGTATCTCAAAGCTCCCATCGACATCCACCTCCACCATTCTTGCAAATGACATGCAGTTGTTTTTGGTCATAATATTTGACCTTCCACTCAAAATTCCGCCGCATGACTTCTTCTCTAAAAGCATCACCAACAACACCTTTGGTGGGAAATATCATTCCCACCTCCAAATCGATTGTCGGAGTCCACACTGGCATAGAGAGAAATTCAGGATCATCTTTATGAGAATATAAGGGATAAGTAGGGATATTTGTGTAGTGTATAGTAGTTGGCTGTCAGACTCCAACCTCATCGTCTGTATCATCTTCCTCGCTCACAATTCCCAAATCTTTATAGTAATCCTCTCCGCTTTCGAAGGGATAAATTGACATCTCGTCAGTGGGATCATTGCCATCATTACTGCCAACATCACCATATCAACTCTGTTGATATTGCTTGGATACCCGAACGGTATTTTCAATGTTACACTTACACCATTTTGGACACAATTCGGCCATCAAACTCCATCTGACTCAACAAATGGGGCTGACTCGATAGAATTAACACGATACGAAGCAACATCTTCTAATGGTACCTCATCTCCCACATCGCCATCTGCATAACACCATCACCGTAATAATGGCAGGGATAAGAGGATTCACCACCGTCATGTCCGTAACTGGCTCCACCATGACCGACATCCTCGGTCTCAACATACACCTCTGCAAGCCTGATATTCTTTTCAGCTAGGAAGTCCACCATCAATGTAACCCCATCATTTTCGAAGATGAAAACTCTTTTGTATGTTACACCGCCTCCAACGATGTTTGGATATTGGTAAGTAATTTTACAAACTCTTGTCTGTCCCACCATACAAACCCTGCCTTCATAAATGTCATATAGTTATTACGATGTGATTATGGTCTCAATTTTCAACCTACTGGATTCATCATCTTCATACCCGATCCCTTTTTTAGAGTTTGTCACACGACCGTTCCATTGAATAAGAAGCTGAAACTTTCTAAATTTACTCATGTCTGCATTTTAAAATAACTAACGATCACATACAACATCCAGAACCATAAGCCATCATACATTCAGCTTTAATATGAATATTTAGCATAATTAACATGATGCATAATTAATGAAGCACAAAGACACAACTAATTAAACTTGAACATACTAAAACATTCTAACATACCTTATAGTCATAATGAGGGAATGGAGTTCTAGTGTGGTTTTGGGATTTTCTGCAAGTGTGATGGAGAAGAGGGAAGTCGCTCCTTCAAAGGTGGAGAAGAAGGGAAATGAGAGTGAAATAGGATGTAAGGTCGTATTTTTGTATTGGAATCACATCAATGCAAGATCTTTAGTTTCAAGCAATAAACGCAAGATCACTTTTTACTAAAGCTACATGCCTAGGTCGCTACACCTAACCCTACCCTCGTGCCTAATATTGATCATGCTTGACAATAGTGATTTAGTATGATCACTTGTAACAAAAGGGATAGGCTGAAAATCATTGCACAAATGCTAACCTCGTGGAAAAAACAGATGCACCAACATTGATCTTGTGTTAAATTAAAATTGCGGTTGAGGACAACAATTTATTATTTAGCACTTTCCTAGGAAACGTTTTAGTTGATCGCTTTTCACACTAATGATTATACAGTAAATAGGTGTCTTTGTAGGCGACTAGTACTTTGATCGCTTTCCTAGAAAGGGATTTAAGTATCATCACCTCACTGTAACACGATTTGAATATGATCGCCTTTCTCTCGAACAATGATTATGTAGATCGCTTGTGTCACAAGAGATTTGGTGAAAACATGTGTCCTTTAGGAATTTTTATAAAATCTATTGTATTTTGAATTTTTTTAAGAACTTGTGTATTTGAGGAAAAAAATCCTAACAAGTTTAGCAGAATATTGAATCACACTCATCGTTACCTTTCTTTAAAAATCTCCAGCAAAGCCCACATCTGGGAAACTATTTAATCTGCTAGCTGCGGATTAGGTTGAGCTATTGCTGATTCAACAAGAACTAAAGCGAGTAGTTTTTGTTAGAGATGGCAATTTGAACCCGCTTAACTGGCTATTATTCAACCAGATTCTTTATGGAGTGGATATTATCAAACACGTAATAGCATGGGGCGGGGCATGGGTATCTATTTCGAACCCGCCATGCCCTGCTCATCTTGGTCTTGGTTCATTCTATCTCAATTTCTAATAAATGTCGATTTATATTTCTCCTATTTTGATTTTTTCTTTAACTCACTAGGCTTGATCTTTCAACTAGTTAGACTGAATTAGTCATTCTATTATCACTCATTTCATTCATAAAGTATTTTCCCTCATTTTATCGTAAAAAGTAAAATTTTGCGTGTATTGTATACAAATAACATGTAAGACTGTGTCGAATCGCACCACACTTTACCTTCGAGAGTATTACCTTCCCCAAACCGCGCTTGGTGTGGGACGGGTATAGGTTTCGAGGTACCCACCACATTTCCGTCACTAGTTATGGTCAGTCACTTTATAGTCAATAATCATGCTTAACCTGCCGCATCACCATTTATGTAAGGAATGTAACATTTTCCCCTTAAATTTTAATGGGTTATACTCTTCACTTTTAAATTATAATTTAATTTTTTTCGCAGATAAGTCGGATTAATTGTGCTCTACTAAATGATATCCACTTTGATATATTTTAGAACAAAAAATTGAAACATTTAGTATGAATCTGTACATGATGGTAATGCTTTGTATAAAATAAGATCATACCACGTGGTTGACTCGCCACGGACTACACCGCGGATTAAAAATCCCAACTAGAGCCAAAGACTCTAGCCGGGTGCATTATAGGGCAAGTATGTTTTAATTGTAAAAGCCAGGCCGGTGCATGTACACTTACTTTAATTGTTAAGGTTGTTATCTAGCAAATGGTTTTTGGTTATCTAAAAACTAAGAAAACTACAAAATAAACAAACAAGTAAAGTAAATCGAGGTTGACCAAATAAGAGTAGAATTCACCCAGGTATTGCTCCCTCTCGTATTGTATTAAGAAAAAATGAAAGAAACTCTAGTGTGAAGGACGTGTTTATAAATCGTGAGGCGAGTGCAACAAGCTAGGAAACCTTAACTCTCTTAGTCGACCAGTTAAGGATAGTAACAATAAGCTAGGTGAACTAACTCTCGTAGCCATGTGACTAAGGATTGCAACTATATGATAGGAAATCTAGCCCTCTTAACCAATCAACCAAAGATTGCATGAACCAATCCCTCAGAAGTTAATCCGGACGGAAAATAGCGACCAATCGTGATGGAATCATGAACACTAATCCGAATTTGAGGTTTTCCCTAATTCAACCAAAGTAGGTGGTTCAATTGGCTAAGGAATTCCAGTTGATAAAGCCTATTAGCAAGATGGGGATTTCCCTCTACCTAGATCAAAATGGCATAATAATAAGTTAAAGCTAGCACACTTAATCATTCATGAATGATACCTCAAATATTAGATAACACATTCAAACAACACACATAGACTCATGTTCTTACATCCTAACAATATCTAGACTAGGGTTCACAATACCCAAGTGAAGAGGAACTCTACTTCATAGCTATGCAAAGGAAAACTACAAAGATGCAAGAAAGAATCTTGGTGGATGCTTGTCTTTCCTCTAGCTTGTCGTAAGCCCAAAATTTCTTCTTCTCTCCTTGTTGATCACTTTCTCTCCCTAGATTTCAAAGAAGAAGACCTTTCTCTCACTAGGCTTTCTACCTTGGGGTTTCCTCTATTTATACACCCCGATAATCACTTTTACGGTCTGCACATCACGACCGTGACTTTAGAGCTCTAACCGTGACATCGGACAAAAACGCCGGTCGTTGCCGTCGTTTAGGTCAATATCACGGTCTCGTTGAAATTATCACAGTCAGACGACTGTGATAATATTTAGGCCCGCCAGGCGCGCGAAACCCTCAGTTTCCATAAATCTTCACGCCTGTCATGCAATTGTCAATTTGGACTTTTCTTCACATTTTGGCTCTTTTCGACCTCCAATCATCGCAAACCTCGTCCTCGACACTTCCACGCGTGCTGAGACCTGAAATGTATAAAAAATAGCAAAACCTAGCGTAAAACAGGTCGAGGGACGATGAAATGCAAAGCCAAACTATCAAGAAATGAGGGGTAGAATGTGGACAATTGGACCTGAATCACTCTCTCACACTTGAACGTTTACTTGTCCCTAACTAAACCAATCTCAAACAAGGTAATATTTCAACCTAACACCAATAAATTGGGGACACATCAAGGGCGCAAAATGGATGAATCTCAATGTTTTTGGGAATCAACACATCGCCAATCACTAGCAATCTGGGCAAGCGGAGTGCACCTTTGGTACTTCGGGAGAGGCTGCTGGTGGAGCCGGAGAGTCGAAATGGTCGCCTTGGGAAGCGTTCGCTGCAAATAGTCACTTCTTCCTTTTTATTATGTCGTGACGCTGTTGAGAGAGTTACATAATTCAAATTTAAGTCAGCTGCAAACAAGAATCACTACAGTTAGAAGCTATCTCCATAAAATGAAAACTGATTGTCAGTTAGATCCTTTGAATCCAACACTGATGGATGAAATGAGAGCCATTCAACTTCATCTTAAGAAGCTACTTGATGCTGAGAGATCTTTTTTGCAACAAAATGCCAGGTTGACTTGGATGACTCAGGGGGGATGAAAACACTTCTTTCATCAGACTCTGAGGAAGAGGAGGGCTACCAATAGACTCAGGGGGGATAAAAATGCTTCTTTCATCAGGGTTTATAGTCGTCCGTGCCAGGTGCCTTATTCGGGCTCATAGCAAACACCGCCTGTCGAAATTCTTCCGGGAGCCAAGAAGTAAGCGTTGTCATCTTGTGTTACCGAATTGAACTAAGAGCGTTTTCTTATCACAGTAGATATTACCGTAAAGAAAAAGGATGATTTTTGTACCCCCAATACATCTTGCTTGCATGCATATAGTATCATTAAATTCAATATTTTGTATATCCAATTTTTACAGTATAGGGCAAGTATGTTTTAATTGTTAAACCCAGGTCGGTCCATGTACCTTTACTTCAATCATTTAGGTTGTTATCTAGCAGATGGTTTATGGTTATTTACTAACTAAGAAAACTACCAAATAAACAAACAAGTAAAGTAAATCAAGGTTGACCCAATAAGTGAAGAATTTACCCGGGTATTGCTACCCCTAGTCTTGTATTAAGAAACAATGAACGAAACTCTAGTGTGAAGGATGTGTTTATAAACTGTGAGGCGGGTGCAACAAGCTAGGAAACCTTAACTCTCTTAGTCGACCAGTTAAGGATAGAACAACAAGCTAGGTGGCCTATCTCTCTTAGCCATTCGATTAAGGATTGCAACTATAGGCTAGAAAATCTAGCCCTCTAAACCAATCAACCCATGATTGCAAGAACCAATACCTCGGAAGTTAATCCAGATGGAGGATAGCGACAAATCATGATGGAATCAAGGCATTATTCCGATATTTGAGGTTTTCCCTAATTCGACCTAAATAGGTGGCTCAATTGGCCAAGGAATTCCAGCTTAGAAAACCTGTTAGCAAGAAGGGGATTTCCCTCTACCTAGGTCAAAATGGCATAATAATAAGTTAAAGCTAGCACACTCAATCATTCATGAATAATACCTCAAATATTATATTAAACATTCAATCAACACACATACAATCAAGTTCTTACATCCTAACACATATCTAGACTAGGATTCACGATACCCAAGTGAGGATGAACTCTACTCCATAATTAGGCAAAGTAAAACTACAAAGATGAAAGAAGAACCATGGTTGATGCTCGTCTTCCCTTCTTGTTGATGAGAATTCCCTTGAAAGGTAAGAATCTTCACTCCTCTAGCTTGAAGTAAGCTCAAATCTTCTTCTTCTCTCCTTTTTTATCACTTTCTCTCTCTATATTTTGAATAAGAAGATCTTTGTCTCACTAGGGTTTCTTCAGCTCAAACCCTAGAAGGGAATCCGAAAAATTTAAAATCAACCCTAGATCCAACCTCCTATTCTCTTTACCATCTGCCTTTTATTTATGCAGCCTGATAGTCACTTTCACGGTCTACACTTCACAACCGTGACTTTGGAGCTCTGACCGTCACATCAAACAAAAATGCAGGTCATTGGCGCCGTTTTGGTCCAACAGACATCACAGTCACCTTGAAATTATCACGGTGAGGCGATCGTGATAATCTTTAGGCCCGCGAGGCGCGTGAAAACCTATGTTTCCATCAATCTTAAAGCCCGTCATGAAATTGTCACATTTGATTTTTTTTCATTTTTGGGCGCTTTTCGACGTCCAATCATCCCATAACTCATCCTAGACCTTTCCACACGTGTTAGGGCCTGAAATGTATCAAAAATAGCACAACCTAGCATAAAACAGGTCGAGGGACGATGAAATGTAAAGTCAAACTATCAACAAAATAAGGGTATAATGTGAACAATTGGACCTGAATTAGTGGTACGAACGTGTAGCATAATGGCATGAATATAGGATAGTGTAGAATGATTGAATACATGATAGTAGGTAATGAAAACTAGGTTTATGATCCCAATTGTTCTCCATCAAAGCTCAAAGTGGATATCAAACCATGGAATAAAGAAAGGCAGAAAACTGTGAAAAAGGCCAAGTATGGACACCATATCGTGATGGCCACTTTGGAGGCTTATTGGAAGATCTTGGGAGCTTGTCAAGTGCAGCTGGGAGTTGGGAACAAGAGTAGAAGAGTTGCTGAGCAACGTCATGGCGTTGGTTAAGTGAATTGAAACCTCCAAGTTATCAAAGTTGCTATGAAGACTGTTTTGATTGCTTGTGCAGGAAGGCAGTTTACTTGCTCCAGAAGCTTGTTATGTGTCGAGTTTCTTTCCTTTTCCAGATTGGATTTAGTTACTTTGTTTCACATTTTAGTTTCCTTGTTCAATTTAGTAGTCAATTTAGGAATATAATTTGCTATTTAAGCTTTCAAGTGGCATTGTAAACATTCATTGAATTTTAAGTCGAAAGAACCATTGTTCAGAGTGTTTTTGTGCTCTTGGATTGTCCTTGTTTGGTGGTTTAATTTCTGAAATTGAGCAAGCTCAGTGTCAATTGAGTTTTTGCCTTGTTCAACACGGTTGCATGATCAAAGACAAAAGGACCAGTTGCATCCCGAACTAGGTTCAAGGATCCAATTGCATGCCGTAAAGCAGAGGTGGAATCCGAGTATGAGGAGAAAACCCAAATTGAAGAACCAGCCATGGCGGATCAACAAATTAACACCACAGAGTTGTTGGAAACAATTATGGCACAACTGAACGTTACATTTCAGTTACAGTTTGATCAAATAAATTACCAACTGGCCGATCTAAAGATGTCGACTAACAAAGCTGCTCCACTAGTAAATTTTGCATAGCACGTAAAAATTCAGGAAGGGAATCGAGCTCAGGCCGTTCATATTAGAACCATTCAAGCCTTGGATAACCGTATTTGCAACCTAAAGCGATGACTGATTGCCTCTGAGGAAAAACAATGGCCCATGACCATGAATTTAGCGATTATAATCATCGGTCGCCGCGAATAGAGCATGGGAACACAATTGTAGAGCTCAATGGAATCCAGCTATCAATTTCTTTGTTTTCAATGTCCTACAATGTCTCGACCTAACTGGATTGGGAGAGGAAGATGATTCTTTTTCTTCAAATATGGCAATTACACAGACTTATAGAAGGTTTCACATGCCACCTACGAATTCACGAATTACGCTACAACTTGGTGGGAGCATATCCAGCTTCGATGAAGGGAAAACTTACAGCCATCCATGACGACTTGGGACGAGCTGAGAGGTTTAATGTGGGAGAGTTTCGTGCCCGGGTATTACCAAAGGGATATTTCCAATTCCTTAAATGTTTACGAATATTATAAAGAGCTTGAATTGCTCTTTATGAGAGCTGATATAAGGGAAGATAGAGAGGCCACAATTTATAGATTTTTGCCTATTTTGAATCGAGAAATCAGGAATGAGGTTGATCTTAGACAATTTGTGGTGCTAGAAGAAGTCGTGCACCTCACGATCAAGGTAGATAAGCAGTTAAAAATCTCTACTGACAGAAGATATCCACCTGCCAATAAGTCTGCTTCAGACTCTGTTCCAGGTCCTAGTTTGAATCCTTCTCAAAGGATCATGTGCAAACATCCTATGTTTTAAATGATTTGGGTGAGGGTATAAGGCCAATGAATGCCCCAACAAGAAGGCACTTATGATTCGTGATGGTGAGTATTACTCAGAGGAGGAAGAAGAAGAAGAAGAAGAAGAAAGACTTGTGGGATCTTCAGTTTATTCCGAGGGAGAAGAGATCGATAAAAAGATTCTTTATAAAAAACCCTCCACCAGGAAAGCTATTTGTAGTTACCATAAGGGCACTTAATGCTGCATCTCAGTCTGACGCAGATCAAACGGAAAACCTGTTCCATTCTTGATGTGTCGTCAATCGACAATTGCTATCATCGATGGGGGCAGCTGTGCAAACGTCATCAGTCTAGATGTAGTTAAGAAGCTTGGGTTAAGCACAATCAAGCATCTAACGCAAAAAAATTTCATTGGCTCAACGATTAAGGAGCTATCAAAGTTAATAAGCAAGCACTCGTCAAATTTGAAATCAGAGAATATAAGGACGAATTGATGTTTGACGTTGCCCCAATACAAGCCACCCATCTACTACTACGACGAATTTGGAAGTTTGATCAAGAAGTGGGTCACTATGTGTGAACCAACTCCTACAAACTTAAACAAGGCAATCAGAGCTTCCTATCGAAGCCATTGTCGCGGGAGGAAGCTCGAGCTGATCAACGAAAATTGGAAGCCAACCGGGTGCAGGGAAAGGGAGAGTCCATTCATACCAATCTAATGGTGTGGAGGTATATGTTAACCGCGATCAAAAGGGAGAAGAAACACCTCCAAGGCAGCCGTTGACGACCATGTACAATCTCGCCGGAGCAGAGCAGGAGATATAGTGATATGGGTGGGAACCTCGGGAATGAATCAAGCCAAGTTGAATAAACCAACACGTTCGAGGAGAGCCCATGAATTAATTTGCTTAGAAGGATTGATCCAAAACCGTTTGATTCGACGAATCGAATTTGGGCCGATGATCCCCTGGGGACGGCGAAACACAATGCAAAACCGCTCAAATTGGTTAAAGAGATCGAAACTGATTCGATCCAATCAGCCTATGCAGACGAGTCAGGGAGTTCCAAGTAAGGTGTAGGATCGTGGGAAACATCCCAATTCAACCCGAAATTAAAAAAAAAAAAACAAAATTTGGAATTACAATTTATGGGTTTGAGAAATTTGAATTTCTCATATGGCGGGACAAGTTTCGACCTAGTGTCGAGTCGATTAAGCATAATCGACACTCGAAATTGGGTGGAATTGGTTCCTGGAATCAAGGCGAAGCTGATCAAAGTGATCAATAGGAATCCGGAGGTTTGAATATGAAAGCCCCAATTCAACTAAGCTCGCCAGAGTTCGTTGTGAAGCTAGGGCAGGTGGCGACAATTCTGGCAAATTTTTCGACAATGATCATTCTTGATACTGGTCAAGGAAGTGACGTGGATGATCACATGGCTTTGGGTTGGTTAAATCTTCACCGAGAAGAAACAAGGAATGGGACAGTGAGAATTTGAAGGGCCTTGTGGAATGTTTGGTATCCGATCTTGACGAACCCTTTTGGAATCCTTTTGACAATGTTTTGTTTTATAGACTCCAACAAGCTTTGAGATCAAAGATTTTTAAACAGGGCGAGCCTGATGAGAAATTGGTTTTTGATCCCAATTGTTCTCCATTGAAGCTTAAAGTGGAGATCAAACCATGGAATAAAGAAGGGCAGAAAACTATGAAAATAGCTAAGTATGGAGACCGTATCGAGATGGCTACTTGAGGCTTATTCGAAGAGCTAATAGAGTGTTGCTGGGAGTTGGGAATGAGAGTAGAAGAGTTGTGGAGCAACGTCAAGGTGTTGGTTAATGGAATTGAAGCCTCCAAGTCATCAAACAAATGTGTCAAAGTTGCTATGAAGACTATTTCAATTGCTTGTGCAGGAAGGCAGATCACTTGCTCTAGAAGCTTGTTATTTGTCGAGCTTCTTTCATTTTCCAGATTGGATTCTTTTACCTTGTTTCGTAGTTTAGTTTCCTTGTTCAATTAGTAGTCAAATTAGAAATATAATTTGCTATTCAAGCTTTCAAGTGTAATTGTGAACATTCATTAAGTTTAAGTCAAGAGAACCATTGTTCACAGAGTTTTTGTGCTCTTAGATTGTCCTTGTTTGTTGGTTTAATTCCAGCAATCGAGCGAGCTTAGTATCGATTGAGTTTTCCCCTCAATTGTGGTCGAGTTGCTACCCAATTTCGATCAAGCCTCTTCCCCAATTTTGGTGTTGAAGTTGCAAGTTCAAACTCCATCCAACCCAAATCCCCTATTCTTTGCCTCGAGGAACCTCTTCTTCTATCTATCTGACGAATGAATAAGATTGCGTAGCTCTAATCTTTGTGACCTTGAGGTTTGGGTCATATCTGTAGGAATATACGAATGGTCATTTACCGAATTCATCATTGTTTACCCTTAATTACCACCCCTATACCATGGTGGTATGAGATGGTATATTTTAGTAATGTATCTTTTTCTTATAAATTTGTAGATCTAACAAATCACAATGAACTAGGTCCTTCTATACAAAAAATTTCAAAATTTGAGTTAAAAACAAAGGTGGTACCATGTGGTAACGAGTGGTATGACAAAATTTTCTCAAAATATAGCGAAAATGGATTTTGTTTTTTAGATCACAACGAACTTGTTCCATCTGTGCAAAATTTTTTTGAAATCCATGTTAAGACAAATAAGATAACAGCCTATTAAGAAAACTAAGGAAAATAAAAAAAACTATTAATTATCACTCTATAGATTTGGATTTTTCTTGTCTCACTCAAAACTAATGGTCCATATCTAATTATAAGAGGGGTGCATATGTAAACATTATTACTAAGATTTGAACCTGCAACATATGAGGCACAAATTATTATTACCATTTAAAGTATTTAACTAATATGATAGATTCTATTTGATGTTATTTATCACAACAAGATTAGTAGTCATGTCATCAAACGGATTTAACACCTATACACTCTAACCATTACCATTTTCTTATCTCTTGATCTCTAGCTTAATTTTGAAAATGTTAGCTCTAACTTCTGCATAAGTTACATTAAAAAATAGCATGAACAAATGTATTAAATATCATATCCAAATAAAATTAAATGAAAAAACTCGAATTCATATATTTTCTTAATGCAAACTTTTATTAAGTTAAGTTTTTCATATTTCAAATTTAAAATTTGATAAATTCAAGCAATAACTAATTTTCAGTATACTAAAACACCCCTATATATGGCCTGTCCTATACCAGTCATCTATAATAATATTATTAATACCTGAACTGAATTAAGGACAATTTTTTAATTCCTTTAATGTAAAAACTTACCAGTGATTGCACTAAAAATAAATTGATAAAATAAATCTCAAAGTAGTCTATCAAAACCATCTTCTCCCAGCCAGACCCGAGAGAATAAACGTCTTAACAACTTCCGTAGCTAGACAGTTGGTCGCTCTATTCGCGCATTGAAACTTTCTCTCCATCTTTCTCTATTTCTTTTGGTTATGTTTATGCGGTGATGGGATGCTCCTAAGTAACAAAGATAGCAATTTTTACAAACGGGACGAGTGGGGTTGGTTCGCATATGGTTCACACACAAACTACTGCAGCTACTAGCTAGCTTGCTAGTTGAGAGAGTGCGCATCAAATTACTCCTCCTCTACTCGGATCTAATTCTAACTTGACATTGAAGAAGAGGCAGCTGCGATGCGATGGAGCTCAACTGCTATCTGAGGTTAGGGTTAAAGCCTTTTAAAAAAAGGGCTCCAGGCGCCACCACACAACCATGCAAATTCCGGCCCACTAGCTGGAGTCGCTTTCTCTTCCTCATCTGTCTGCTGGGATGAAAGGCAAAACCAAGAAAGTAAAAAAAAAAAAACGAAACATAAATGTCTTTCTTTCTGGGCTTGAGGCCCCCTCTCCTCTTCGCAGTTGCTTTCACGACAGGTGAGGTAGAAGAAGGAATTGCACGCAGGAACACGACAGAGGAAAGCTGCTGTCTGTGTGGCTGAAATTGCACCATCCTAAAACTTACTGCATGCTGACTCTGTTTAAGGTTCAGTGCTTTTCCCTCTTTCGTCTGGTTTTTAAGGTTTATCCATCATCGTATATAATTATTATTGGGTATTGCGCGCTATACATACGTACGCTGTCGGCCCGTACGTATACAGGTCTTGTCGGCAAGCCATGTACGGTCGGTCCATCCATCCCAAATCTTTCTGTAAAGGAACGCCATTATACGCTCTAGAAATCGAAGTTTTATCACTGAAGGTTTATTTATATATAATATTATAATAATAACAGTTTTAAAGCGGCTACTATATATGTATGTATCGATGTACGTACAACACATGCATGAAACGGAAGTTCTTCATGTGCGTAAATATTCTGTATACTAGTGAATTTGGCAGTGGAATGGAACATTTAACTAACAATTATGAGAAAAGTCCAAAACCAAGGCAGTCATATGATAGGTAAAGTGGGTCTTGATGATGCTTTTTCATAATTCATTTCGTGGGATTTGACAGGCTTCAAGCTTGACAACCCAAAATCAGTCCAAAATAATATATAGCTTTAGTTCAAGAATCGATTCAATCGACTCATTTCAATTATCAGCGTTGTTAGAAATTTAAGGATTAAAGAATACATTGTTGTTTACTCACTCGTCTTTTCAAATCAAAATGAATTTTGAAGTTTGCATAGCCTAATAAAACCAAAGCAATTAGATAGATTATTGATACCAATAGGTGATTACCAAAATCATTGCAACATAAGGCCTCTCTAGGTCATTTATTATATCATGTGGGTAGGATTTTGTCGCGAATTGAAATTATTCTTATACGTACGATACTCTTAGGTACATGAACGTAATGTGGATCACAGTATGTACATGTTATGGATTGAAATTGCAAAATGTAAAATCGTTTCAAGTAATCAACAAAATTCTTTGCAGCATTCTCTACCACATAATCTTTTTTCTTCTACATCCACACATAAACACATAAGTAGTTTTTTGTTACCCGTTTCCACGGGCATGGGACAGGGGAATGACATGCTATAGTATTAATTTGGTCCCTGTTTTATGTGTCTGGTCTCACTCCATGAAGAATCAATTCAATTTTTCGAGTGAAAGATTTACTCTTCACATGGTCTCTGTTATAACTTCCCATCCATCAACATTTTTGTGTAGGTGTGCATATATATAATATATTACAGTGTAAATTAAATGGGATCTTTTAATGGGAAGAAAACTAGTGGTATGTGATCATTTGGTACATCTTTCTAGCTATTTGGTAGCTGTTACAAACATTCATGCATATGCTATAGTTAATTTTGTGAAAAAAACAGGACATGTGAAAAATAAGGCAAAAACTGAACCATTTGTCTGATGGTGTGGTTGTGAAATACCAACCCACTACCGTAGTCCGAGTTCTTCATCAATGCAAAAGAGTGTATTTTATATGATTTTCTTGACAAGTATTTTTACTCAAGTTTTTTAATTCATCAAAGTTTTTCTTATAATAAGTCGTGCGCTTATTAGCCTAAATACTTTTGTTCTTACTATCATGAGTTTTTATTACAGCACATCCTTAAGTAATGTAGTGTAGATATTTAGTTGATAATATATATCAACGTCCTGGTATTTCATCAATTGAAAGTGAAATGTCTTTATGATTAATGAAATGTAGAAACGATGGTAGCTCATGATGGAGAGATATAATATGGATTCTTTTAATGAACATGGATTTTTTATAGAATTTTATGACACTGAATGAGATATAATATTCTTTAAAAAAGAGAATATAATACTCATAGTAATACCCTATTAAGATTCTTATAATATTTAGTTGAGCTTAATAATTCGAGTTGGACAAAATAATGTAATAAAACGGTAACATCCTTATACAATCACTTTAATCGAGTTAGAAGTCACAAAGGTATAAACGCGTCGTTCAAATATTCAGATTTCATTTCCAACATACTAAGATGCCACCTAATTCAAACATGCATGATTGAGTAAAAAAAGAATGACAATGAAACAAATAGTTGGCCAGTGCATATGTATGTACCTTTATTCTGCTACATTTTCAATGTTATCGATTAATCAACAATCCAACACAAAGAAAAGCCTACCCAAGTTATGACTTTTCAGATACCATTAATTCATTCAATATGTTGAACATCTTATCCATCAAATGTTTGGGTTCTATAAAATTAGGAATCCTATGAATGCAAAATTTTCACATGAAAATTAATCAAAATAGAGTATAGTCTATTATTTAGATACGCATTGGGGAGAATAGACGACCATAGTTATTATCAGAATATCCTTTACTGCTATATGTATCTTCTTCTTTTTTTTTGTTACACCTTGTCCCACAAGTAATCTGCTGTCCTTTTGACATCATATGCATAAAACTGTACGAGTGATTATTTTAAGGGACATTAAACTATTATAAAATTGTAAGAGTAAAAATATGAGGAAAAAATTCCGCTGAAAAGTGAAAACAATGTCACAACCATATTAGTTGATTAAATACTAGAGGAACAATTTAATTTCACCGGTTATAGAAAAGAAATGTTTACAAGATTGTGTTTGGTTGATAAAATGGATGAAATTGCACAGTTTGTGTATAAATATGAGAAAATCCTTACTACTGCCCCATGACCCTAAATGAATAAAAAATTACATATGCGAATAAAATATTAGGTGTGACATTAGTGTGAGAAAAAAAACAACAACTCAAATTTGTTGGGATAAGTTTAGAAAAAACATACTGAAAACTGAAATTATATAGTATAATTAAACATGAAAATGATGATAAATTAAATTACAAAGTGATTGTGTGAGTAAAGGTAAAATTATAAAGGTAAGATAGTCATTCGGACCGTTAATCGCTAGTGTCGAAGTGCATAAGTCTTGAATTGAGTCTAAAAGTCAATTACTATAGTACTAGTGTCACAGTTTGTGTCAAGATAGCAACACAAATTTCCCATCAAAAGATTGAATTTTAGGCCAAAAGCCAATAAAAGACAAAGGGAAACGGCCAAGATATATAACATAATTACAAAGAAATGAAATTGTCAACGTACATAAGAACAAGAGGGAACAATAATTAACAGCTTAACTGCGCGCATGCTTACCAAATTAAAGCAGAAACGCAACGTAAACCAAAATCCTGCATGCAGGTGCTTGCTGTAGCAACGAACGAATTGGTGAAGACAAATCCAACTCTCTTTATACCGTAAGTTCGAATCAACTCGCTCTCTCTCTCTCTCTCTTTTTATATGTGTGCTCATCAGCTCACACATACAAATATCTGAATCACAGACAACATAATATCATCACGCATTATTCCTAGGTATATATCGCCATCTTGATGTAATATGTAACCTTGAACTCCTCAACAAACTCCTCATTATAGCCAACCCTACTCATCATCACTCTTTCATATAACCGATCTATAAAGTCAGGCTACGTACCAATGTTGTCAGAATTAAACCACAGTATAAACAAACGGATGTAGCTGCAAGTAGTTTGTATTCTATTATGGTTTAATCATTTTTAAACAGTTAAAAAATAGTTATCAGACCGGTGCCTTTTAAACAAAAATATTATGAATATAATAGACATAAGAACACATTTAACCATAAATTCATATAGAATAATATAATTTACTCATAAACAAAAAAATCAGTACTAATTATTAATATATTCCAATAAATAAGTATTTTCTTAATATAGAAAGCAGTTTGAACTAAATACATTCACATAGTTCACCTACAATAGTATTTAGCACTAGCTTACAACCCGGCCCGTTGGCCGGAATGTTTATATTTGATTTTTTTATATTTTTTTATGTTACGTTAAAGTCTATCAATATGTTTAATTTTATTGAAATTATTTTGATCGAGATGATAAATAAGGAAAGAATATATAGGTCGAACATTCAGAGAAATATCATTATCATTTGAGAATATAAAATATAAAAATCTATCATTGATCCCATTTTCATAATGATAACTAAGCCAGTTAAAATATTATTAGTTAGTTGATTGTTAAGAAAGATAGAGTATCTCACTGGATTTCCCACACGACCCATAGATAGTTGAAACTGAATCTAAAACTTCACTAACCTACATAAATGATTCAATGCTCTCATTTTGGGTCAATATGCCACTAATAAAAAAGTATTGAGAGTTGTAGGTTCAAGTCAACTATATACTAACAACTTAGCTAAGAGGGGACCATCAAAACTTGAGAGCAAACGACAAAATTGGGTTACCTTCGATATACTAATAGACTCGATCAAAGTAATAAGACGCAAAATTAGACACTTCTTATCTATCAGTTCAAGTAGGTTGAATAAAGAATCGACCTACTTCGTTAAATCAATAATGATTTCTCATTTTAAGATTGAAATATGTTGTGGTAGCCGTAAAAACCATAAACCTAAAGATCCAATAGTCACTACTCTCCATTGAAAGACCAAATTTATTTCTACTCTATCTTCAATCTCAAGAAGCATATGTTTCAACCAAACATTCACATTCTAATCCTCCTTCTACAACTCCATTTCTGCTACTTTGATGGACCTTCTCTCTGCGGCCCTCAATTTCTCTTCCAATTGGGGTTTTGTCAACTCGCTCTTCAACTCTTTAATCCTCTTCCTGTGTTTTGCCAACTCATCTTCCTCAGGGGCAATTGTAATAAGTTCGCTAAAACCAAAACTCATCTCCAATTTCATCAATATGCTCATCTTCCCCTTGTATGCCTTCACCTACTTCAGTACACTTCCAGTTTTTGCTTCTGCGTCTTTCAATACCCACTTCAATTCGATCACTACCCTCAACAACTCCCTCTTCTCTGCCTTAACCTGCTACAGTTGATTTTTTCTTCCCCCACCACTTCCATTCTCAAACTCAATCTCAACTCTTCTACTCCAAGTTCAACACCCCAAACTCCTAGAGTGTTGCATGAAAGCTCAATTTCTAACTAATTCTAAAACAATATAAAAATTTGATTAGTGAGATGGAAGATAAGAATAAAAATTAATGAGGAAAATTATGGTTGCGGAAAACATTAGTTATGACAAAATCAAACATGAGCGGAAATATTATAATTGAAAATAAACCTTTTTCTAATTTTGATTTTATTTTATTATTTCAATAGCTAAGCAAAGAACAAAAATAAAGTATAGGAAACAAACAACAAAAAAAGTAGATAGGGCGCTAGGAAAGTACAACTGCCCCTGTTCTACACAAACATCCTTTTGCTTTCAAATAAATATAGTACCCGAACCATCGTTCAAATTCATTTCTTATATTTTATAAATCCTTCATAAACAACAAACTTAGATAAATCGAGAAGGAAATAATAACCTACCAGTTCAAGTCGATGAACCTTATATGAAGATTGAAACTCATTGAAGTTGAAACCTAATAACAGAAAGAGGAGAAATGACGCAAGAGATCCACCGAACTTTAAACATCGTATCAGGCAATAAGATCAAAAGAAAAAGATTTATTCTGCATGTTCTACTCATGACACAACGTGAAAATAAAAGACGTTTTGTAATTAATCAGAAAGATAGAACCACGAGACATAAAGAATAAATGAATTACTTACATGGGCAAAGCGATTAACCTTGACCGAAGACCGAAAACCTTTTAAAGGTCAATGCCTGGTATAGGAAGAGGAGTAAAGGCGAAAGATATAAGTGATCAAACATTGTCTTCAGCAGTAGAAGCAGCAAAACAGTTCTTTTGGTAGTACATCGGGGAGAGACATAACCATTGGGTGATGCCAGTGCAGAGGAATCGAGCGAGATAATCAAGGTCATACCGTAACTACTTGACTAAACTCCATTCTATTCGCCATGTAATGATATGAGAGTTGAAATCTTCTACTTACCCAGCTTAAATCCCCAAGAATAAAACTGCAGTGCCAAACTATTGCACGATGGAGGGAATTTCGAAGAAAATTAGAAAGAGATAAGAATAAAGATAAAAAGCCTAAAATTTAAATTTATATTGAAAAATGCAAGGACACAACACGTAGTAACGGAAATAGTTTCTTCCATGTTAGCCAATTACCAATTTACCTTCAGCAAAAATTAAGGAGAGAGCATGAATTTTAAAATGAATACTATTACATGAAACTCTACTATGAAAATTGAAGTATTAAGCACCATGAAAATACATGCGGTAGACTTAGTGCGCTTGTTAATGATGATGGAAAAGTCCTCTGCTTTCCACCGTTTAAATACATGTATGTTTTGTATTAAAAAATGAACATCAAATATATTTAGCATAATTGGTTATAAATGCTATCTTTGTTTGAAGAGACATGGGTTCTAGTATTGATATTGATATTTTTTATATGAAATAAATAATTAGTTGTAAACACAAAAATATGCTTTCTACTTTTACTCTCGTTTCAAAAAATTTAAAATGGAGAAAATTTTACAAAACTCTACTACATATTATTGGAGGATTGTCTACTGTTGGAGATGGTAAACATTTGTATTGTTAGGTCAGGGGACCTGAGTTAAAATCCCACCAATGAATCTTTTCTCTCTAAATTTCCAACTAAATAGACCGGTCAGTTCTTAATTGTCCACTAAATAATAGACCTGCCGTTAATTGTTCAAACCAATGATCGACCGGTCGATCCTTAATTGCCTACTAAATATTTTATAAGGGCCTAGCTGGTGGCCGATCAATAGTTTTACAAGTCATACCGGTTGGTTCAGCCCGACCCGATTTTCACAACATTGAGTAGTACTATTATTGTATGGAGCCACTAAGGTATACTAATTAATCAAGTTCATGGACCGATTGATTTATAGGTATTTCAAAGTTTATCGACTCTCTATTTCTGTAATGACGAGTAAAATTTTTGTCATATTTTCTTTAAAAGAGATAAGGTTCAGTGTAATAAAAAAAGCACTACAACGTACAATTGCCTTCTCTGTAGGGTTTTATTCCCCCCATCTGGTTTATCAATGTGCTGCCAATGGTCAAGCAAGCTCATCGGGAGATCTTGGGTCAGTAAATTTCTTGGTCATGATTTTGGCAATGGTTAAGTCCAAAAATTATATCATGCAAAGGGACCAATAGAAAATAAACTTCGACGGATGGAGAGAACTCTGACGTACTGGAAATGAACGTTGACATCAGTTGACTATGCTCCTCCATTTGTAGAGAATTTGAGGAATGCTGATTGCTAATTTTCATTTATGTAAAGGGAGTTATTTATACATGATTAACTTGGTGAACAAGTTTGATATCTATACTTATTTATACTAAATAGTATGACAATTAAAAAGTAATTTCTATCACATAAGTACTTGGAACAAAAATACACATAAATAATCATCTTTTTTCAATTAACCAAAATGTAAAGATGGAAACAAAGAGTGACGACATATATCATATTTGCTTAAACTGAAAATATCTAAACAAATCTTTTCAAGTAAATTTTCTACTCTTTTCTACAAAAACTTAAGAATAAGTTACATTTGATGAAAAATTTAACAAACACACATAAATAATTTTATTTTTTATTAAAAATATAACAATAGAAATAAAAAAAATAAGTGTTTGACAATCAATCGACTTTGAAAAATGAATTATATTAATTTATATTTTTTCTTTTATCAAACACTGTCTTCTTCCTAATGTTTACATCTATCAAATAAACAAGTATCATATACAAAAAATGTCTTAATAGAAACTTGACCCAGCAACACTAGTTATTTCTTTAAAAACTTCTTATTCATTTTGATTAAGTGAAAACATATATTCATGTTCTACCTAAATTTCTAAAATAAAGAGGAATCACATGTGCAATACGTTTTCATTGTGGTATAATTTGCATTAGTAATATTTGCTCTAGACCATGTTGATTGAGCAAGCTCTATTGAGGTCCTAAGTGGTATGCTAATTAATTTTCTTTTCGGATCTTGAGTTATCGGTGAGAATTACTAAACGAAGTTTTCAAAATGACTTAAGTATGATTGTTGACGAACTTTGATTTCATACCTTATGATGAGACATGAGATATCCTGAAAAAGGAAACGTGTGAAAGTTAATGAAGCAACCACGCTCACCGTCCATGATCTTATTCGAGGCCAAATGATTTCTTCACATGGACCTTGGACTAAGGCAAGAATTAGAAGATAAAATGAGGGTTTGGGAAAATTCAAGATGGGTCAAAATGGCTCTCAAGCAAGATATTGATGATCCAATGCTTCTCAAAAGGAAGTTTCAATTATTCAAAGTCATTCTTAAACATTCAAGCACAATTGAAAGTTTATGTTGCAGAATATTTTTCTTATTTTGAAGTCCGATTCGTTGGAAGATCTATTGGACACTTTGGTGCAAGTCCAACAAGATATTGAAGAAGGTACACAAGTCATCAAATTCAACCTACATTTCTTTCAAATGAATATGGATGCATTTCATCAAAAGGAAGAAGATGCCTTAGTGAAAGATGCTCTTTTTCTTTTATCAAAAGAGTGCCATCTTTGTTTGATACCTTAGTAAGATGCTCTTTTGGTCAAAAGAGTATTTCATACACCAATGTAGAAGTAAAAAGAGTGCTATAGTGGACAAAAGCACCCTTTGGTATTATTATTTGTTATGAGTGTGTTTTCAATATGTTAATTTGTAACCTCCATAAATACAGGGAGTTATGCCTACAGGTTACATAACCTAATATAAATGAAAACCCCCAAATTTGAGTGTTCGTGATTGAAACTTTTTTATTCTTCTTAGTCCGTTCGTGGAATCAAACTGCAAGAAAATCGTGATGTTATCAACTAGTTCATTACCCTAGTTGTGGAGTCACTTCTTATATATGATCCCTAGCTTTGTAATATTTCAGTGCCAAGATTATTCTGCCTTTTTCTAGTCATTTGCTTATCGATCTTTGTTGCGTATTCTGATTGCGTTAGTCCAGGAGTTAGAGCCTCAGCTTACATCAGTTAGAGAAATCTTTGCCGAATATGTATGGTAAACATCATGTTTCATCAAAAATTGACCTAGGCGTTGATCAAATAAGGGTTAACAATTTTCATTTAATAGGTAAATATTTAATTACCAAAGAAAAGCCCAAAAAATAAACAGAGGGAGTTATGCCTACGGGTTACATGACATTACCAAAGAAAAGCCCAAAACTTGAGTGTTCATTCTTGAAACTCTTTTCTTCTTCTTAGACCGTTCGTGGAATCGAACCTTCTAGAAGATCGTGATGTTATCAACTAGTTTATCACCCTAGTTGTGGAGTCACTTTGTCTATCTGATCCCTAGCTTTGCAATGGTTAGGTGGATGGATTATTCTGTTGTTTTGCTGATCAATCTTTGCTGCGTATTATAATTGCATAAGTGCAGGAGTAGGAGCCCCGACTTACATCAAGTGGTACCAGAGCTTCAGATCAAATCAGAGGCATGCGTATTGATAACACTGTGTTTACACATAATTTTTACGACATTTATTTATCGTTTAGCTTGGCATTTGGTTACTTTGTGGCCCCTTTTACACTAGGTACTGCTTATTGTTGATGTTTCAGACCCTAGTACGTGAATGAAGGCTTAGGATCAAGTATGGGTGCAACTGGAGAGCATTCTGGACTCAGAGGAAAAAGCATCAAAATTCACGGTTTGGGAGTCCAAATCCACGATCGTGGAATCGACGTTTGGACCGTGATTCTGAGCAGGGATATTCCCCAGTCATTTGTATTCATTCCATGACCGGGGATTTTCAGTGACCAACTGTGGATTTTTGCTCAGGGCCACTTATGTTTGACGCTTTATTTTGGAATTCCATGGTCTGGAGTCCATTTCCAAGACCTTGGATTCCAATTGTGGACTTCAACCACGAGGCTACTAAGGTGAAACTCAGGTTTTTGGCCACATATTTGGTTTTGCAAGTTTTGAAACAGCTAGACATAACCCTAGAGAGAAAAAGTGATGAATAACAACCCTGGGAAAGGATTGGAGCGACCTATGGACATTTGAGCTCGATCTGTCACCCCCAGAGTGTGATTCGGGCCCAAATGTACATATTTTACCACTCATTTCTTATTCTTTTAGCTTAGTATTTCATCATCCCTTGACATATTTCATGCTAGGTTGTGCTTGTTTTGATATATTTCAATTCCTAGCATGTGTGGAAGGGTCAAGGACGAGTTTTGGGATAATTGGAGGTCAAAAAGCGCAAAAACCGAAGAGAAGTAAGAAGTCATTGAAGTGAAGGCGTCCAGGAAATAGTTGCAGTTCACGGTCGGACAAGGCAGTTCTTGGTATCCTAAGACCGTGAACATGGACCACAAACCGTGAACATCATGCAGTCCAGCGAGGTTACAGAGGTTACTGATGCCAAGGGAGTTCACGGTCTCTAAGACCGTGAAATGAAGCCAAGGACCGTGAACCCAGGAGAATGAAGCGGTGTGTTTTGGACGACACTGGGTTCATGGACACGTTTAGGTGTTCACGGCCGTGAACTGGCCAGCGCGTTTGTGAACTGGTCACTTTTGTGAAAATGTGAAGATAGTGGCGGGGAGAGAGAAAAGGAGAGCTAGTTTTTGGAGAGAAATTCAATACCCTCTCTAGGGTTGCCCAAAACACCAAAGGGGAGTTCTAGTGAGAGAGTGAGTGATCTTGGAGCTTAATTGAAGGCATTGATCAAGCTTGGAAGCTAGGAATCAAGCCTAGAAGAAGAAGAAGATCTAGAGGTTTCTTTGTAATCTCCCATCTCTCTCTAGAAACTCACTCTTTTCTCTTGGGTGTTGTGGATCCCTACTAATACTTTGTAATTACTTGTTTAGATTGAATGATTTTGTATGGGTTTGCATCAATTTGAGTATTAGAGGTGTTTTCATGGTGATTGTGCTTAGTTGTGCTTTCTAAATCTTGTGTGCTTGCCTAACCTAGATTAGAAGAAAACCACACCTTTTTAGGTAGGCTTGACAAGCTTGGTTTTCCTGGGCACTTTGTGCCTACTATCTAGGTTAGAGATGAGCATCCTCCTTGACTCAAGTTTGCATCTAGGTTGGTTGTGATTAAGCCGCCCAAACTCCGGTTTGAGGGAGAGACCTAGGCAACCACTAGAGACTCAGTGAGAGGATTGATCCCGTGACAAATCGATCTCTAGTGAATCCATCCCGTGAAAAATGGATCACTAGTTGATCCTCCTAGCGGTTCCCCTAGACTTGGTGAGTGGATCGATCCCGTGACAAACCGATCGCTAGTGAATTGATTCCGTGACAAATCGATCACTAGTTGCTCACCCTCACGGTTCACAACCACCTACACCACACGACTTCATTCAATCCAAAAAGTCATGGTAGCTAGTCAGGGGGAAGCAACTCTCGGGTGAAGCTCCCTTAGTTAGAATTTTCCTTTACTTTATTTACTTTTATTTGCTTGTTTAGTTTGTAGTTTTCTTAGTTTAAAAACCCAAAACCGTTTTGCTAGATAACAACTTAAGCAATTGAAGTAGGGGTACATGGATCGGCGGGGGTTGACAATTTAAATACTTACTCTATACTGTACCCAACTAGAGTTTAAAAATTTGGGCTCTACTCAGGATTAATTTGTAGTGTAGTTTCGTGCGAGTCAGAGTGCCATTTCCATCCTAGAGCAGATTGTCCTTCCCCACAAGATGATTTCTCCTTCAAGCCTTGTGTTTTCCCTTCTCTCCATGTAGTAAACACTCTTCTGATCTAAGTATGAAGAATCCTAGTCGTTTATGTGAGATGGTTGTATGACCTCGATTTTGTGGATGATTGACGTGATATATTCAATTGAGGCACTATTCAAAATTGCATGAGTCCATATCAAATTCTTGTGATTCCTACTTTAACCTAGAACGATAGTCTCTGCATAGGTTAATAAAACAACCTTAATTGGAAGTAGTGAATCAATTACTTTCCTCGAGGAATCGATTCACTACTCTATACTATAATTGAAACTAGTAGTGGAAGTTTGGTGTGTTACTGCCTCGGTTAGATTACTTCGGTGGAGGTTAGTCGCCAGCCGGGTATTCGAACTAAGAGGGTCTGGTATTCTTTAGACGAGATTCCAGACTTGTCAAGAACTTTCCGCAGTATATCTGTCAATTGAGATGAACTTGGGAAATTAAAATCTGAACTAATTGAAGACTATGGGACACATACCTGGGTGATCTTCCTCATACTTGGAACTATAACATTTACTGCTTTCTGTTTTACTTTGCTTTTGGACACTTCACTCAAACTCAACTGCTAAATAATATATTTGAACGGAGTAACCAATAGACCTAGGACCCGGGTTGACAAATAGAACTTGAACCCCTATATTGCATACCTGGAGTGCGATTACACTTGGTCGTAGTTTGGTTGTGTTTTTTTTGATAATGGTGATTGAGATTAAACAAAAAGAAAACAGAACAGAGTTCACAAGGGCAGAAGAGATCACTAGAAATGATCTCAGGCCACCCAGAAAAGAAGGAAAGCCAACCAAAGGCCCGCAAGGTTAGATGGACGAGACCACCCCTACCAGCGGTTACAGAAGAAAATGGTTGTGTTGGTTTAGCGAGTCAAGTTCGAAGCAGGAGAAATGGTTGACCCCAATAATATAGTGGGGGATGTGCAAGACCTACCTGAGGATCGAACTATAGGGTACTACTTGACCTCCACGGGCTGACGATCTGAGGTCTAGCATCCAACATCCTCAAGTTGATGCCAACAACTTTGAGGTGAACACCTCTGTCATTCGGATGCTTAAGGGCACTGTGGTATTCCATGGGAAACCTAGTGAGTGGCCTTGGGAGCATCTACAACGGCTCTACGAACTGATTGATGGGATTAAGCTTAACGGAATCCCTCAAGGAGCAATTCGACTATGCTACTTCACCTACTCTCTAGAGGGACTAGCTAAGACATGGTTGGAGACTCGTGCTCCAAGTTCGATTACCACATGGACCGCCTTGGCCGGAAAAAATTCTGAATTGCTACCATACCCATCGAAGATAAATCTGCAGAATGAAATATCAATTTTTCTTAGGATGAAGATGAAAACCTCCGAGATGCATGGGAGAGATAATCCACTCACTCGCTGAAGTGCCCCAATCACGGTTTCAGTGGCGTCTTCAAAGTGAGCTATTTCTATCGGTGCCTCTTCCCCGAAGACTGACAGCTGATTGATTTAGTCCGCAATGGGAACATGCATGCCAATAAAACCCCATAGTTGAACCAGCTCTTTAAGGATATGGTAGAGAAGGGTAATGATTGGGGTTCCACAAAGAGATCTCGTCAAGTTTCGGTTCGTGGTGTGCATTCAGTGGATACTCTATAATCCGCCCTGGTGGACATGGTTTCTAAGCTTGTTACGTTGATCGACCGTACCGGGATGATTACATACACAACTAGCCATAGGTGATGTAGTGCAGTGGTGCGAGAGCACCAATCACATGATGGAGGATTGTCAGGCGATGAGGAGTCGAACTCACCTCAGGAGCAGCTAGACTTCATCAGCGATTCAGACGCATAGACCCATACAGCAACACCTACAATGAGGGGTGGCGCTAGAACCCGAACTACTCCTAAAGTGGTACCAGCAATCTTAAGCCACCAGGCTTTCAAAGACAGCCATACCAGTTTCGCCCAGACCAGTTCCAACAGCAGCTATCGTACCAGCTTGGATAGGGGCAAACTCTTCCTCAACAGCAAGCGATAGTTTCAACAGTCGGGCCCAACACAGCAGCTCCAATATAGAGTGATCTAATGGCTGAGCTGTGAGATATCGTGTGTTCCCTTGCCAGCTCCAGCTCATAAAAGTTCATCAAGACAGAGCAGTTCACGGTAAGGGCATTAGGAAAGTTCATGGAGCTTGAAGCTGGTCAAAGAAAAACACAGGCTATTCTGCAGGACATATAGACCCGACTCGAGAGTGTGGCTAAATTTGTGGCACAAAGGGCCACAGTTACCTTATCTTCTTATACTATACCTAATCTTAGAGAATCGGATGCCCCGGATCCCTGTCTCGCCCCAGATCGCCACATCCTTGGTGGAGCTACCGGAGATGGAGCTTAAGCCCTCCCCTCTCATCTGGAGTATGTATTTATCCGGCAGGGGAATAAGTCTGGTGGCTTTGTTGAGGAAATATGCTCAGGCCATGGCATGGAAGATCAGTTACATAAGGGGCATTACCCATCCTTCTGCTCACATAGGATTATGATGGAGAATGAGGTTAAGCCAGTTAGGCAGCGCAGCAGAGGTTGACTCTTAACCTCGAGGTAGTGGTCTAGGCCAAGATCGTGAAGTTGATGGATTTCGAGTGTCACGACTGTTTCTCTGCGGATCGCCAAATAGGAGGATTCGACAAAGCAAGAAAACAAAACACAAGAACGCACACCACACACAATTTACGTGGTTCACTAACACAATATGTTTTAGCTAGTCCACGGGAAAGAGAGATCCATTGTCACTATACAGCATTAGAAGTATTTATAATACTTATCCAAGGTCTAACCCTTTAATAGCGCCAGATAGTCCGATTTAAGTCACATCATCAAATCTCCACCTTGACTTGAATTCTCTTCCTCTAAAATCTCTGATGCACTCTGATCCTTCTCTCCCTCCTACTATCAATGCCCCTTAAGGCGAATCACCCACTTAAGACATTTAGGAAGTCCAAGCAATGTTAGAACTTACCATTTGGAACCGGCTTCGTGAACATGTCAGCCTGATTGTCCCTAGTGCCAACCTTCCTCACCTTAATCCTCTTCTCTGTCCTCAAGAAATGATACATCACGCCGATGTGCTTAGTCCTCTCATGGTGGACTTTATCCTTGGCCCAGCATATTACACTCAAGCTATTACAATAAACCACTGCCTGATTATGATGTAGATCTAGATCACCAACCAGCCCCTTCAACCATACTCCCCCTTACCAGCTACTATCAATGCCATGTACTCTGCTTCAGTAGTAGATACTATCACTGTCAACTGCAGAATTTCCTTCCTGCTTTGTACAGAACTCCCAAGAGTGAATACATAACTGGTCATCGATCTTCTTGTGTCAACATATCCAACATAGTCAAAATCTGAATAACCAATCCACTAAGCACTTTGTGTCACTTCCGCAGCTAATACCCACATCAGATGTACCCTTAAGGTACCGGAAGATCCTCGTCAAAACCTGTCGATGTTCTTTCCTAGGTTGTATCATGAACCTGCTGACAACACTAACAACAGGTGCAAGATCAGGTGTAGTGCAGACCATAGCGTACATCAAACTACCTAATGCACTAGCATATGGGACTCCCTACATGTACTCTTTATCACCCTCTGACTATGACGCATGAACTGAGGATAGATGAACATTTGAAGCACTAGGAGTATTCAAGGGCTTTGTTGAAGACATGCCAAACTTGGACAGTATCTTCTGATGTAGCTCTTATGTAACAAGAAAAGCTTCTTCTTCTCTCTATCCCTGTAAATCTCCATACCCAAAATCTTCTGAGCAGCTCCCAAATCCTTCATCTTAAACTCAGCACTGAGAAGACCCTTTAACTTCTGGATATCAGACTTTGACCTCGAAGTTATGAGCACATCATCCACATAGAGAACCAGATATTTCATCGAACCATCCTCTGCCTTGTTGTAATATACACAACAATCATAATGACTTTTGTTGTAGCCTAGCTCAATCATATAGCTGTCAAACCTCTTCTACCACTTCCTCGGAGACTGCTTAAGTCTATACAAGGACTTCTTCAACTTACAAACATAGTCTTCTTTTCATGGAAATTGGAATCCTTCTAGCCGAGTCATGTAAATTTCTTATTCTAACTCTCCATGTAGGAAAGTAACCTTTACTTTTAGCTGCTCAAGCTCCAAGTCATAATGTGCCACTATTGTTAGTAGCACCCTGAACGAAGTATGCCAGAGAACTGGTGAGAAAATCTCATGTAATTGACTCCTTCCCTCTGCGTGAAGTCTCTTGCAACCACCTGAGGTTTAAACTTACTTCCCTCCTCAAAAGTCATTCCTTCCTTCTTCTATTAGATCCACTTGTTTGTAACAATCTTCCTTTCTTGTGGACGTTTGACCAACTCCCAAGTCTGATTCCTGTCATGGGATTTCATCTCATCCCCCATTTCAGGAAGCCACTGAGCGGCTTCGCCACATGAAACAACTTCTTTGTACGACTGTGGTTCACCCGCATCCACTTCTTCAACCACCTGAAAAACATTTGCGACCATCAGGGCATCTAAATTTTGGGGTCCTCCGGACCTCCACTATATATGTGTATGACTAATTACTATTACGGATTATTAGATTTCGATTATAAATTTAAAATAATTAAAAATTTATGAATTGGGTTTAGTCTATGGGTCTAAAACGATAATGAAAAATTTAATTGCGAAGGTTAATGGAACGAACGAATCACATGAGGAGAATACTTATTTTATTATTAAAATGTTTTCAAACCATATAACATAACTTATTCTTTGTCGCGTGTTTCCTAAATAGAACAAAAGAGGTAATTGATGATGCCTCGTTATTATTATTATAAAGTTTGTTTCTTTAACTTTTTTTATTTTCCAGCTTTCCAAGGAGAAAAGAATTCAATTTCGTCAATTAATCTGCTTGTACTACCAAGGCAATAGTTGATATGAGAAAAACCGGCTTGCTCAATTACAGAGTCCCGCAGCTCCCGTGAAACCTAAATTTGGGTGGCCTTCAACCAAAGTTTCCTACGTAGCAGCAGGGTGTTGGTATGGTGGTATTCGTCAAGCAACTTCAACACACGAATCGGGGAAGAGGCTTGCTCAAATTTTAGTTCGCAACTCGACCATGAATGAGGGGATTAATCATTCGATACTGAGCTCGTTTGATTGCAAGATTGAACTCCGGCAAGCAAGGACAATTCACAAGTGAACCAACTTTATGAATTTCGGGTTTTTTATTGAAACTTCTCTGCTTACAAACGTGAAACTTTGACACTTAAATAGACTACTGACTCCTAATTCCACTACTACTCTAATAAGGGCAATTAACGTAAACCCAAAGAACAAACAAAGAAAGAAATCCAAGTTGAACAAGGAAAGAAAACTCGTCTAACAATCTTTCTTTCCTTACAAGCAAACAACTTCCCATCCAAGTAAACCAGACGAAGTCCACAGCACGTTCGAGGCCTTTGTGCGATGACTTCTAAATTAGTTCGTGATCATCCAACTCCAGTCCTCTCTTCTATATGTCTTAGACTTGTCATCGATGACTGTAGCTTTCCCCGATTGTCCCTTTCCTTACTCGAATGAACCTTCAAAGGAAGCTGATCGACAAGGCTTCTACACTTATTTAAGTTCTCGATGCTTCCTTGAACAGCAAATGGCAAGTAATTGAGATCACGAACCCATTCATCATCAGGCTCTCCCCGTTGGAAAAGCTTTAACATCAAAGCTTGAGGAAACCTGCAAAGCTCAAAAGGATCAGGAGGCTGCTTAAAGGGATTACCAAGGGTGGAAGTCATCCAAGCCTATGGACACGTCAATCGTTCAACATCATTTCTTCGAGCTCGCCTGGTTGAGGCTGTAGCCACAATCAGCATTATGAAATCATCCTCCTTGCTGTCCAACCATGCGTCGAGAAGAATCATTGTGGGAGAGGCCGTCAGAATCATCGCCGTCGACCCCAATTGTTGGATGAACTCCGGCGACCACAGGGAAATTGGGGCTTCCCAATTCGCACCTCCTAAACCCAATTTGCCACTTGGAACATCTGCAAATCCCTCCCAGGAACGTGTTTCTCCCAGTGGCAAGCGTCGAGGTGGCATAGATTGAGTCCCCTCGAGCTAGACACCATTCCCGCCAATGAAGGAATTTGAATTTGCCCAACTGAGAAAATGCAATCCCAAATTAGGGGTTTTGACTCTGGATAAATTCGAGAGATCTGGGGCAGTGCTACACGTTTCCCAACCCCTTCTGTACTCACCTGCATCAATTGGTGGAGTTAATTCAGCCTGACCCCTTGCAACCGATTCGACCGTAATCTCGCCGAGTTCGGTAGTTTCCAGAGGTGATTTGATTCAGATTCGTTCGTGCAAATCAATGGAGATTCGCTCGGTTTTGGGCAGTGGACACGTTTCCCGGCCATCCATCATCGTGTTGGGAAGTCCAGTGCAACTCGCCTTGCTTCCTGGGATCCCACCCAAATCACTCTCTCTCTTGCTCTACTGCGGCAGGATTATACAGGGCCGTTTGGATCGACGATGGCGGGTACCCCGCGACTTCTTGAACCCGGTTAACAAAAACCTTCGTGCCACCAGATTAGTGCTGCTAGAATTATCCTTGTCTCGCCCCCTAGAGGTTTCAATGTATCTTTGATCATCACGAGCGTTTGCAGGTGAGAGTGGCTTTAGAAGGAAGCTCTTGTTGCCCTGTTTTAGCTTGTAGCAATTAGTACCGCCGAAATGACATATGCCACGTTCAAATTTCCACGGCCTCCCTAAGAGAAGGTGTGTTGTCTGAATAGGAGCGACGTAGAACACCAGTTCATCTCGGTACTCGCCAATTTCGAATGGAACGCGCACTTGTTTATTCACCTTGATCGCTCCGGAATCAGTGAGCCAATGCAAATTATACGGTTCGGGATTTTTGGTCGTTGTCAGTCCAAGCTTTTTAACGATATCCAGACTAACAACGTTGGCGGAGCTACCCCCATCAATGATTACATACAATACCTTGCAATCTACGACATAGCAAGACTGGAACAAATTCTCTCGTTGATTTTCATCTACGCGAGCTGCCGTGGTGAGGGCTCTCCTATTTACGCCGAAGAGCTTGCCTGATGAGGGTTCCGCAACTACAATTTCTTCATCAATCTCATCCCCTTTTGAATCGAGTGAATGTACCCCTACCATGTCTTCCTCTTCTTCTTCCAAGTAGTATTCGCCGTCGCGAAGTACGAGCGCCTTCCGATTCAGACACTGATTAGTCTTATGTCAACGCCCAAAACACTTGAAACATTGTATGCTCGCGCTGGACCCCTCAGGCTTCAGTTGCTGACTAAGGAGGGTGGGCTTGTCATTGTCTGCTCGGGAAGGGTTAGTGCCAGGGGGTGGAGCTGCTTCGGTGGAAGGTTTCCTGGTGGTCGAGAATCATCTTCCAGGAGCGTACTTTAATTATTTTTCAACCTTGGTGGCAAGATGGACAACCTCCTCCAACTCGACGAACGGTTGCAGATCCACTTCCAATCGAATGTCCCGGTTTAACCCATGGAGGAATCGAGCAATAGTGGCTTCTCGATCCTCCTGAATATCCGCCCTCATCGTGAGTAGTTCTAGTTCACGAAAATAATCTTCAACGGATCGTGATCCTTGCCTCAAGCCCTGTAGTGCCTCGTGTAATTCCCGCTGAAAGGATTCGAGCACAAATCTGTCGCGCCTAAGGCCCCTCAATTTCGTCCAGGTAGTCACCTCGGGCTGGAGATTCCTTCGGCGTCGAAGCTGTCCCTTTTCCCACCATTGTGCCGCATAATGGGAAAATTCATAAGTGGCGAGGGTAACCTTCTGTGGCTCTGTATATTCCCCACATTGGAAGAATAACGTGAGCTTGCTTTCCCAGTCTAAGTATGTGGATGCATTATAAGTTCCTTGAAAGGCTGGAATTATAAGTTTGATGCCTCGTAAGTTAGTGATGGTGCTTTGATCAGCGTCCAGTTGTCTTCCGTGGTTTCGGTGCTCTAAATCGGGGATGACAAGACGTTGTTCCAGATTTTGTATCCTGGCGACGAGCTCATGGGGAATTTTGGCGTGTTCCCGGTCTCTGTTTTCTTGGGGATTCGGCGCATCCGTTGGCGGTGACAGCATCAAGCCTTCGTGCTTGCTGTTCCAGCTTCTGATCTAGCCAATCAAATTGGGTTTGAAAGAGGACGCCTATCTCTGCTCGGATAGATTGAAGCAGCTCGATCATGTTGAAGGACTGCCCCGCCATCTTTTGTTCGTCAAATTGGGTACTAACTTGAGTCTCGTCTTCTGACTCTGTAACTGCCTCTGGTTTCCTTCCTCGAACTGCAGGGTCACTGGCAACAGGACCTTTGGATCGCGTCCATTGCGTCGTTTCCGCAACGATTCCCTTCGTCCTTTCCAATGTGTTTATGATAACGATGTAATTGCACATATTTGCACCCTAGTTCTTATCCGTTTGAGGGGCATAGTCGTGTATTTTTGGCCTATTTTACGCCGGGTTGTGCTACTTTGTCATTTTTCAGGTCCCCGACATCGAAGGAAAGGCTAAGCACGAGTTTTGGGGCATTCGGAAGTCATTCGGTTGAGTTGGAGCCAAAACACGGGCACGCCTAAATCAAAGCACGGCTGTGTTCCTGGACCGTGTTTTTACTGCCGAGGCTTGATCCAAGACTGTCAAACACTAGCTCAAAACACGGACGGGACTGACCCAGAACACGGCCGTGTCCATAATCAAGCACGCCCGTGTTTTCCCAAAGTAGCGGCCGTGTTTTTAACACGTGGCCAGGGCACGGGCGGGCTGGAGCAAAGCACGACCGTGCCCTCGATCGTGTTTTGCCCAGTGATGCCCTTTTAGGCAGATTTCAGCCAAAAGAGAAGGGGATTCGAGTTTTAGAGAGATAGAGCGATTCCTAGAGAGAGAAAGCGACGAACAAGAGTTCCCAAGTGCCCTAGCTTGATCTTCATCACCATTGGAGCCTGGCTTGAGCTTGGAGGAGTGCCGATCGACGCCCAGGAGCAGAAATCCATCCTTCACAGTATGGTTTCCGCATCTGAATCTGCTTTTGCTTCTTTCTCCATGGAGTAGTTCTCCCATTCATCTGGGTATGGGAAACCCTAGATTTGTATGTTAGGTTTGATTGTATGAACCAAGTACAGATTCTATGATTTGATTATATTCAATTGAGGTTTGAATGATTGAATGGCATGAATCCTGATCATATTCGTGTTGTTTCTGCTTTAACCTAGAAAGAGAATATCTGCCTAGGTTGATAGAGCACCCTTAATTGAAGGTAGTGAATTGGCGACTTTAGTCGAGGAGCCAATTCACTATTCTGTACCGAATTTACTTCGGTAGTGAAGGTTTTGTTCGTTAGGGCCTCAGTCTGTTTACTCCGGTGGAGGTTAGTCGCCCGCTAGAGACTCAGACTGAGAGGGTCTGGAGACCTTTAGTCGAGACTTCACTCTGTTTAAGAACCTTCTGCAGTATAACTATCATAGAAATTGAACTTGGTAAATTGCAATCCGGCTTAACTGCAGTCTAGGGGGAACCATATCCGGGTGACCTCTCTCGACTTGAAACAACCGTTTAACTTGCTTTGTGTCTTTGTTTGTTTGAACCTGCACTTAAGTTTTACCGCTAGATAATAAGAATTCACTTAATAGTTATCATATCTAGGACCCAGGTTGACATTAAAACCCAAACCAGCTATACTACGCTTTAGGAAGTGGTTTCACTTGGCCATTTTCTAGAGTGAGAGTAGGAGTGAGTCAAGTTTTTGGCGCCGTTGCCGGGGACGGCTAGGTTGTTGAAGAAAAGTGATTTCTGTTACATTAGCATTTTTGTTTCGCATTGACTGTTTGTTCTTTCCCTCTTGTGCCTTTACGGGTTTGTTTGCTTTAGTGTGTGCAGGTAGTGCATTACCCGTAGCTAGTCGGGAGGTTTACTGCCGTTGAATCCAGAGATTGAACGCACCTGTCGCCAACTCAGGAACAACAACGAGCTAGACTGGCTACGGAAGAGCGCATAGACGGCCATTTGAGGAGCGAGTCCGAGGACGAGTACGAGATGGAAGGAGATTACAATCCACACCGGGGGAATCCTCACCAGGCTCCCCCGGTAAATCAGGTCTTGGGGAACAACCCCATACCCCAGGCAGATGGGGTTGATCATCATACACCGCCGCCGGGTCCCACCATGGAGTACTACTACACTCCACGGATTGCTGACATCCGCCCGGTCATCCTCTACCCACCTATTCCAGCGAACAACTTCGAGATCAAGCCATGCTGGATTCAACTCATTAAATCCTCTATCCAGTTCCATGGCTTGAAGGATGAGGATACAAGGGTGCATCTTTCCCGTTTTCTGCAGCTGACAACGGGTTCAAGCTGAACGGTGTCCCTGATGACACAATCCTCCTTCACCTCTTCCCCCATTCTCTGGCGGGGAATGCCAAGAGGTGGTTGGAGACCCAGCCCCCATTGTCCATCACTTCTTGTGATGATCTGGCTGACAAGTTCGTGCACAGGTACTACCCAGCATCGAAGACCACAGAGATCCAGCGGGAGATCACTCACTTCCGCCAAGAGCCAGACGAGTCACTTCGTGATGCATGGGAGCGGTACATGGGATATTTCTGGCAGTGTCCCCATCATGGCTTCAGTGATGCATTCACAGTGGGGAACTTCTACAATGCTCTCTCTCCGGACAGCCAGAGGGTGATTGAGTCTCTATGGATATTCTTACTAAGACTCCACCCGAACTGAACCAGATGATCAGTATCTTGGCTGCCAGAGATCATTCCTGGGGGCAGAGCAGCAGAGGCAGACATTCCCGGGACCGTGGTGTGCACGCCATGGAGACCAGATCCGGGCTCGAGCAGCAGGTAACTGAGTTAGTGAAGACATTGAAGCAGCCCAACAGTTTTATTCCGGACAGAGGATTGGCTACACCCTCAGTAGCTCAATGTCACTGGTGTGAGAGCTCTAATCATCTGGTGGAGGACTGCCAGGCTATGCGGGAGTCCTACCAGCCTAGGCAGGGGCAACAATTCCAGCAGTCCCAACGTCAGTTTGCCGAGCCAGCAGCAGCTCCGGCTCGAGATAATCAGATGACGAAGCTGGAAAATATTCTAGCGTCATTCATGACTACCACTCAAGCAACTGTCACGAGGCTGGACCAGAGCATAGCCTCACTAGAGGCAGGTCAGAGGAACCAAGGTGCCATTTTGCAAGATTTGCAGAACCAGATGGGTGACATGGCTCGCCAAATTAATACCCGAGCCCCAGGAACTCTACCTGCCACTACCATCCCCAATCCACGGGAGCCGCACCAGCAGCTGGATGCCATTTTTAGCAAGAGCGGTAAGACCATATCTGCTGATCCTGTCCCGGCCAGGCAGGAGGAACCACTACCTGCTTCAGCACTTCCAGCCGACGATGCAGAAGTGCGGGTGGAGAAGGAAGCCCCTGCTCCCCAGCCACAACCAGAGGTTAAGGAGCATGTACCCCAGCTTCCCTTCCCCACTCGCCTACACAAAGACAAGCTGGAGACTGAGTTTGCCAAGTTTATGGCAATGTTGAAGAAGCTCAACATCAGCATACCGTTTGTGGAAGCACTGTGGAAGATGCCCAAGTACGCGAAGTTCATGAAAGATCTCCTCACCAACAAGAAGAAACTTGGGGATCTCTCAACAGTGTTGCTGAGCGGACCTAGGCGCTAGCATAAATTGAATATAACGAACAACCTATATGGCATGACATGTAGGCAAGTCCTTGGCGGACCTAGGCGCTAACATAAATGTCATGCCATATAGGTTGTTTAAGAAGCTAGACTTAGGTGAACTTAGCCCTGCTAGGATGAGCATTCAGCTCGCTGACTGTTCCATTGCGCATCCTAGGGGTGTCATAGAGGATCTGCTTGTTAATGTAGGTGCATTCACATATCCTGTTGATTTTGTTATTCTGTATATAAATGAGGATGTGGATGTGCCTTTGATTCTTGGTAGACCATTTCTTGCCACCGCCAAGGCACTTATTGATGTGCATGATGGTAAACTGATCCTGCGTGCTGGGAATGAACAGGCTACTTTTTCTGTGAATGAATTCGATCACTATGCTATGATTGCTATCACACCTGTGCATCCCATTTCTGATCAGGTACACGAGCCTGTCGTGTATCCTTCTGCACCTCTCATTTTGCAGGACCCTCCAATCATTCCTTCGCCGCCACTCCATCTAGTATCGCCTTCGAACAAAAAGATCAAGGAGGAGTGGCGGCCGAAGCAGCAGGTTGCTAAGCCTACACGGAAGAAGGGTGGAGACCACTACGAGGTGGTTCCACCCCCTGCACCACGACCACCCTAGCCATCCGAGTACTCACTTGCCTGCATCTTGCCAGATGGCCAGGTCGAGCTGACCAATGCTGGTGGTTGCACCCGTCGGGTGCATGGCCACAACCTGAAGCTCTACCTCAAGAGCGACGTGGATCCTCTCTTGGAGGCACCTGTTCCTGCACCTCCCTGAGTATCCACCATGGGCGTCCAGCTAAAAGACAGTAAAGAAGCGCTTGTGGGGAGGCAATCCCACCACGGTTTGCATTTCTACCCTTTGTTTTTTTTTTTGTCGATTTTTGAGTCTTTGAGTCTGTCTGGAGTCTGTCTGGAAAGTATTTCGTGCCTCGGGCGGTTCATTTTAATGTGTGATTGGGTAAATTTTAGAGCCAGGGCACGAATGAGTCTTGGTGGTTTGAAATTGGAATTTTGAAAAAAAATGCAGATTGGGCTCGGCACTAAAAACACGGCCGTGTTTTCCCTCCTGCCCGCCTGTGTTTTCAACTTTGTCCAACATTGCTCACGGAAGTGAAAACATGGGCGCTGGGCTTCCAAAACACGGCCGCGACAGTAAAAACACGGGCGCGGAGCACGGCGAACACGGGCGCGGAGCACGGCGAACACGGCCGTGTTCCAGCCCGCCCGTGTTTTGCCCTCCCCCCTATAAAAGTCAATTTTCATCCCCCCTTCCACCAGATTCATTTTTTTTTTCAAATTCTAACCGCCTCTCTCGCCGGAAACTCGGATTTCCCCCCTTCTCCTTCAATTTTCCGGCCATAACTCCCTCTCCCGACCTCCAAATCATAAACCGCGACGACCCCCACACTCCTGGCATCGAGGAGCACAATCCCCAAAGGTTAGGGCTTCTTTGGCCGAGGTTGTGTGGCCGGCGGCGAGTTCTCCGGCGAGTCTCCGGTGTGTTTTCCGGCGAATTGGGGTGTTTTCTTCCACTCTATTCACCTCTCTCGCGGTATCTACTTGCGTATCCAGGTGTGTTCTTATTGCCTTTTCTTTTATTTCTGGAGAATCAATACCTAGAGTTAGGTGAAGAACTTGTGATTGTGGCATGTTTTGGGAATGATTGGGTAGGCCGATGCCGCTCTTTGCTTGTTCTATTTTTGCCTCGGGATTTCAGTTATTCGGCCTACCATTTGCATGTTGGCATTGTATGCGGGCTTGTGTGGTTTTTGTGTGGTGGATCGATTGGTGCTTATTTGGTATGGCTTTGGTATGCTTGTTTCACTGGGGGCCTAGTCCACTGTCCGAATCGCTCGATTTGAGGGTCCCCGGTGTGTTTTGTTATGTGATTCTCGTGTGATGGGTATGCTTGTTTCGCCGGGAGTCTAGTCCACTGTCCATATCTTTCGATATGAGGGCTCCCGGTGTGGTTTTGGCCTAACATTGACCATGTTCACTCGTGTACCATTTGTACTTCCTTGTGCTTTGCAGGATCATGGAAGACTACCTCGACCAGTTGAGCATCACCCAACGCCATCTGCTGCGGACCATCCGTAACCACACCATCGCTGAGCACCTGCATCTCGATTTTGCGATGTTCAAGGCGCTTCATGCCAGGCCGCAGATGGAGGCCGTTGTTCGCCCCTATGGTTGGCGGCGCCTTCTCTGCCTCGCCATGCCGACCTACCAGGAGCTCATCTACGAGTTCTAAGCTTCCTTCAGCCACGCCTCGAAGGAGTCCGCCGACCATGCTGATGCGGTTCGCTTCACACTCGGCGGGGTGGAGCACTCCGTCAGTTACTGGGAGTTGGCCTCTGCACTTCGGCTCAACTCCCTGCACTCCAGCGACCGGCCCCTGCACTTGGGCATCTCTGATCCCACGGACATTGCTTCCCAGGCGTACTTCCAGCGAATTTGCCTTCCGAACCATGCGGATGAGCAGTACACTGCCAGCTAGACGCGGGCCACTCTCCTCCGTTCGGAGTGGCGGATCCTCAACCATCTGCTCACCCAGTCCTACACCCCCAGCCGCGCCTCGTCCAACCGGGTCACACTCAGGACACTGTTCTTCATGCATGCGATGGGTCGCTCTGAGGACACCATCGAGCTGGGCTCTGTGATCGTCCGGACGTTCGGCAAAGCCTCCGCCAGCCAGGATCGCGACCTTGTCTGTGGCCTGGTGGTCACCGCCTTGGCCCGCTACTACGAGGTCGACTTCACTGGGATGACCATGGTCCGAGGACCAACCCCGCTCAGCGAGGCCACCCTCCGCCACCAGCACTTGGTTGCTCGCCACGGGCGTGTGCTCGCGGGCCTTCCTCAGCCACCTCTACCTGGAGAGGGCGACCAGCCAGAGTCAAGCGCAACAGGGGGACGTCGGGCTCCCTGTCGTACTGTTCGTCGTGGCCAGGCTCCTGCGAGCCCCTCCGCTGCTCCCCGGTCTCCAGCTCCCAGGTCTCCGGCTCCCGGGTCTCCTCCTCCCGTGGTGGTGCCCATTTCCAGACTGAGACTCCGTGTTTTTGTTGTTTCGTTTTGTTTTGTTTGGTTTTTTTTTATCATGGTTTATAGACTTGGAACTCCGGTTCTTTCACCCAGTGTGTGTCTTTTGTTGATTTTAGCTCTGTGCCTTGGACTGGTTCCCCTTTCAGTCCCCCGCTCTTGACTGGTCTGCCTCCAAGTCCCCGTTCCTGATCTCTCTTCCCGGTAACATCGTTCCCCTTCCCTCTGCTCCATTGAGGACACTGTCGCATTTAAGTGCGGGGGGTTCTTTGTATTAATTGGAACGTATATGTGTGCTTGGAGCCTAGTCCGCTGTCCAAATCTCGAGATTTGAGGGCTCCAAGCATTGCTGTTTGCTTAATGTTTGATCGTATTGGCACTGTGGATGTGATTAGTGAATTGAATGGCTTTTGACTTGATGCATGACAACTTGAGTGTGACTAAGACAACTTATTATGATGACTGAGATGTGCAGTAAGAACTGTGTAGGGGTTCAGTTTTCAACTGCTTGCTTACCAAATGTGACTTGGATTGATCACTTGCTTTTGACAGTCATTTATGCATATAGTTCAGGGAATCCAACGAGAGATAGAGAATATAGGTAGCCATGTGAGGTTTGAGCCTGCTCGTTTCTTTCTTGTGCGATAGTTCCCTCTTCCATGATATGCAACATTCATGTTGTCATTAGCTAGGATGATGGAGGCATAGGATTAGCCCACGACCAAATTGACTGTCCTGGTGTGTCATACCCCCTAGTCAGCCCCTTTGAGCCGTGAGTTACCCTTTCTTTCGGTCTGCAATGAATAATCACCCTTTTTGCTTCTCTTAGAAGGTTCCACAGAGTGGTTTTTACATGTTCTCTGCTGTTTCTGCTAAATATAAAGTGAGAGTTGGAGGTAGTTCTTAAAAAGTTGGGCAGGTGTTTGAAAACTGTGCAGAGGTGATGGTTCTCTTAAGAAATGAAAAAAATGAATGAAAGAAAAACAAAGAAAAAATGAAAGCAAAAGAGAGCCACCACTAAAATAGTGCCCACTACGTAGTGTTTCTTAGCAGTCTGGCTTAGAAATACTAGCATTTATGTGACCTCCTTCGCTCTTGTGCTCTGAAGAATTTGAGTAATGCATAATAACAGAAAGAAAGTTATTGGTTTGATTGACTGTAAGTTTGTTGGGTTTGGAGATGTGGAACCTTGTGCTATGAATACTTCCACCACCTAAAAGGCCTTTTCCCCATGTCCAAGACCCTAGCCAGTCATCTGAACCTGTGTCTAAGACCTCCGGATTAGTTAGTGGTGACACCCCATATGTGAACTCTAGCATTTAGAGGTTGCATTCATGGTGAAGAGACGTTAGGGATTGAGAGAATAAGCATGCGCATTTTTCGCATCAAATTGTCCTGACCCCAGTGGTCGAGAGTGAGCGATTCATTTTCTCATATTCTCTATACTCTTTTTCCCGGTGAGGACCTAGATTGCTCTGTCTTAATTCTGATATCTTGAGGTTTGTGCAGAAGTGACTGTTTTGAATAAGTGGTTGAGTCAAGTCTATGTTGGTTGGTGAACAGAAGGGAACTCTTCCTTTGCTCGACTTTATTGCATTCGAATGTCATCTGTGGTGGTTGTCTAGGTTGTCGTTGAGGTTGTCCATGTGTTAATGATCGAAAGCCAATATGATCCACGTGTTTTGTGCCGATATGATATGCCCTAAAGCATGCTTGATTGAAACGTTTTGAGCTTACCTTGTGTCTGACTTGGTTTGCTTGGGGACAAGCAAACAGTTAACTGTGGGGGAATTTGATAATGATGTAATTGCACATATTTGCACTCCTAGTTCTTATCCGTTTGAGGGGCATAGTCGTGTATTTTTGGCCTATTTTACGCCGGGTTGTGCTACTTTGTCATATTTCAGGTCCCCGACGTCGAAGGAAAGGCTAAGCACGAGTTTCGGGCATTCGGAAGTCATTCGGTCGAGCTGGAGCCAAAACACGGGCACGCCTAAATCAAAGCACGGCCGTGTTCCTGGACCGTGTTTTTACTGCCGAGGCTTGATCCAAGACTGTCAAACACTAGCTCAAAACACGGGCGGGACTGACCCAGAACACGGCCGTGTCCATCATCAAGCACTCCCGTGTTTTCCCAAAGTAGCGGCCATGTTTTTAACACGTGGCCAGGGCACGGGCGGGCTGGAGCAAAGCACGGCCGTGCCCTCGACCGTGTTTTGCCCAGTGATGCCTTTTAGGCAGATTTCATCCAAAAGAGAAGGGGATTCGAGTTTTAGAAAGACAGAGCGATTCCTAGAGAGAGAAAGCGACGAACAAGAATTCCCAAGTGCCCTAGCTTGATCTTCATCACCATTGGAGCCTGGCTTGAGCTTGAAGAAGTGCCGATCGACGCCCAGGAGCAGAAATCCATCCTTCACAGTATGGTTTCCGAATCTGAATCTGCTTTTGCTTCTTTCTCCATGGAGTAGTTCTCCCATTCTTCTGGGTATGGGAAACCCTAGATTTGTATGTTAGGTTTGATTGTATGAACCCAAGTACAGATTCTATGATTTGATTATATTCAATTGAGGTTTGAATGATTGAATGGCATGAATCCTGATCATTTTCCTGTTGTTTTTGCTTTAACCTAGAAAGAGAATATCTGCCTAGGTTGATAGAGCACCCTTAATTGAAGGTAGTGAATTGGCGACTTTAGTCGAGGAGCCAATTCACTATTCTGTACCGAATTTACTTCGGTAGTGAAGGTTTTGTTCGTTAGGGACTCAGTCTGTTTACTCCGGTGGAGGTTAGTCGCCTGCTAGAGACTCAGACTCAGAGAGTCTGGAGACCTTTAGTCGAGACTTCAGACTGTTTAAGAACCTTCTGCAGTATAACTATCATAGAAATTGAACTTGGTAAATTGCAATCCGGCTTAACTGCAGTCTAGGGGGAACCATATCCGGGTGACCTCTCTCGACTTGAAACAACCGTTTAACTTGCTTTGTTGTCTTTGTTTGTTTGAACCTGCACTTAAGTTTTACCGCTAGATAATAAGAATTCACTGAGTAGTCATCATATCTAGGACCCGGGTTGACATTAAAACCCAAACCCGCTATACTACGCTTTAGGAAATGGTTTCACTTGGCCATTTTCTAGAGTGACAGTAGGAGTGAGTCAGTTGAACCAGGCGATGATGCCACTTGATATGAGAAAAACCGGCTTGCTCAATTACAGAGTCTCGCAGCTCCCATGAAACCTAAAGTTGGGTGGCCTTCAACAAAAGTTTCCTACGTAACAGCAGGGTGTTGGTATGGTGGTATTCGTCAAGCAACTTCAACACACGAATCGGGGAAGAGGCTTGCTCGAATTTCAGTTTGCAACTCGACCACAAAAGAGGGGATTACTCATTCAATACTGAGCTCGCTTGATTGCAAGATTGAACTCCGGCAAGCAAGGACAATTCACAAGTTAACCAACTCTATGAATTTTGGGTTTTTAATTGAAACTTCTCTGCTTACAAACATGAACCTTTGACACTTAAATAGACTACTAACTCCTAATTCCACTACTACTCTAATAAGGGCACTTAACGTAAACCCAAAGAACAAACAAAGAAAGAAATCCAAGATGAACAAGGAAAGGAAACTCGACTTACAATTTTTCTTTCCGTACAAGCAAACAACTTCCCATCCAAGTAAACCAGACGAAGTCCACAGCACGTTCAAGGCCTTCGTGCAATGACTTCCAAATTTATTCGTGATCATCCAACTCCAGCCCTCTCTTCTGTATGTCTTAGACTTTTCATCGATGACCGTAGCTTTCCCCGATCATCCCTTTCCTGACTCGAATGAACCTTCAAAGGAAGCTGATCGACAATGCTTCTACACTTAGTTAAGTTCTCGATGCTTCTTTGGATAGCAAATGGCAAGTAATTGAGATCACGAACCCATCCCTCATTAATAGTGCTTAATTAATTAAATGATTCGCATTAATTTATTAAACGGTACCCAAAATAGTTAGGTATAACCACCAATAGTATAAAGGAAAAATAAACTAAATCAATTATAATTCTCACTTACTTACTAACAATTCATGTGACTGTTGCTACAGCAGGAAGAAGCGTTTTGGAAATTGAAGTTGTTCAAGTCTTATATGCATTCTGCAATAACATAAGAGGTTTAACGAGTTAGCTATGTTAGCAATTGAGAATAACCATCCGAATGATGCAAAGATGGAAGAGCTGATAGAGGATTTTATGTCAAATGATACTAGATGGTTGTTACTTTTCAAACAATGATATATTATTTTATTCCTTTTGCAATCACTTTATCAACTTATGTATTTTTATTATTATTTAATAATTTTTTGTTTTAATAAATTTACAAAAAAAATTTAGGACCACATTTTAAATTTTCGAACAGGGCCTCCGAATATCATGGGTCGGCTCTGGCCACCATGTCCTCAAAGCCATACCTCCATGGAGGTACTTGATAGACCAATAATTATACATGTTTTTACCTCTATTCTTGAGCCGTTTGAGAGGTTGACTCTTGTGTTTAAGCCAATTTCACGCGAGGTTGTGTGTTTATGTCATATTTTAGGACCCGGCGTTGGAATCGAGGCGAGGGAACGAGTTCTGGGTCGAAAGCAGCAAAGTTGGGAAGAAGTGGGCTGCAGGAGGAAAATACCCGATCAGGTGGCAAAATACCCGACCGGGTATTTATCATTTTGGGAACCCGTGAGAAACAGAGGGGGGGGGGGGGGGGGGGGGGGGGGGGGCGGTCGTGAGGCTAAAATCCCCGGTCGGGGATTATTGGAGCAGACCGGGGATTTTCCCCTTGCATGAAACGTGCGTTTTGATAATACCCGGTCGAGACCCAAAATACCCGATCGGGTATTTCGACCGGGTATCGCGACAGGCAGCTGTTTTAAGGGAAAAGAGGGCTGAAAATCAAGGGATTCGAGTTTTTGAGAGAGAGAACGATTCCTAGAGAGAGAAAGCGACGAACAAGAGTCTCCAAGTGCCCTAGATTGATCTTCAACACCATTGGAGGCCAGTTTGAGTTTGGAGAAGTGCCGATCAACATCCAGGAGCAGAAATCCATCCTTCACAGTATGAATTCCGCGTTTGATTCTGCTTTTGCTTCTTTCTCTATGGAGTAGTTCTCCCATTCATCTGGGTATGGAGAACCCTAGATTTGTATGTTAGGCTTTGATTGTATGAACCCAAGTACTGATTCTATGATTGATTATATTCGATTGAGGATTGAATGATTGAATGACTTGAATCCTGATCAAATTCCTGTTGTTTCTGCTTTAACCTATAATGAGAATATCTGCCTAGGTTGATAGAGCATTCTTGATTGAAGGTAGGGAGTTGGTGACTTTAGTCGAGGAGCCAACTCACTATTCTGTACCGGATTTACTCCGGTAGTGGAGGTTTTGTTTGTTAAGGCCTCAATCTGTTTACTCCGGTGGAGGTTAGTCGCCCGCTAGAGACTCAGATTGAGAGGGTCCGAAGACCTTTAGTCGAGACTTCACGCTGTTTAAGAACCTTCCGCAGTATAAATATCATAGAAACTGAACTTGGTAATTACAATCTGGCTTAACTGCAGTCTAGGGGGAACCATATCCGGGTGACCTCGATCTCTTAACCTGAATACAACAGTTTACTTGCTTTGTCAGTTTGTTAGTTTAGACTTGCATTCCAGTTTCATTGCTAGATAAGAAGAATTCACTCAGTAGTCATCAGATCTAGGACCCGGGTTGACATATAAACCTAACCCGCTATACTACGCTTTAGAAAGTGGTTTCACTTGGCCAATTCCTAGGGTGACAGTAGAAGTGAGTCAAGTTTTTGGCGCCGTTGCCGGGGATCCAGTATCACCCTTCTTCCCACCACGTGATCGAGGTCCCGAATCCAACAGATTGGAACATGGATTATTTCTACTCGCAGATTGCTCGGTTCGCCTATGCGTTCGACTACTTCGACGCTGGCCAGACGTACGTCCGCACCCTCAAGCCGCAGTGGCATATCCTGAACTTGCTCATCACCCGCTCCATCGTCCCCAACGTCACCGGCTCGCACAAGATTCCGAAGCGGGTGCTCTATGCTATGTTCTCGATGCGGGACCCGGATCACATGTTGCATTTGGGCTCCTTCGTGGCCACCACCTTCTCTCGATGCCACGGGAAGCCCAACCATCTCTACTGTGGTCCCCTGATCACCCATCTAGCACGCCACTTCAACATCAGCTTCCAGGGGCTCACAGATTCTTCTGCACAGGGCGGCTCCACCCCCCTCAGCCGGGAAGTGCTCCATAATGCACTCCTCCTGACCAGCGATGGCACCCGCACCTGGGTGGATGGGCTTTCTCTGCCTCCTAATGAGGATGAGGATCTCGATGACGATGAGGAGGACGCTGACTATTCTGGCGCGGAGGATGATGATGATGATGATGATGATGGCGGGGCCATGGCTGCCGATGAGCCGGAGCCCTCGCTCTCTCCACCAGGGGACCTTCGGCCACGACGGAGACAGGAGCGAGGTGAGTCCTCCTCCGGTCCTTCTGGTCCGTCGATGGCTTCTGGCCCGTCGATGGATTTCTTCACGGAGCAGTTCCAGCAGATGGGGCTCCAGTTCCAGCAGCTCGGTCTTCAGAACCAGCAGCTCATGGACCATCAGGTCCAGTTCTACCAGCAGTATTCGGCCCACCAGCCCGAGTACCAGTCCAGGCTGCAGGTTGTTGACGATCGCCTCGGCCGCTTAGAGACCCATATGGGAGTCACGGGTGCTCTCATCGAGCGGGAGAGAGATCGAGGCCGCCGACTGATGGAGTACTCTGAGCACCTGCTCCAGGCTTGCCACCCCCCGGAGGAGCACCACTGGACTACCCGGTGGGATCATTCACCACCACCACCGCCGGATGATGGAGACGACGACCTCATGAACCAGATCGACTTCACCGGTCTAGGAGGCGGTTCCTAGTGCCATGTTTTGAGTGTGTTTGTTTTTATCAGTGTGCAAACTGTCTTGTGTTGGTTTGGTTTCTTTCTTTTTATGTTGGATTCTGTACTATTGGGCTGACCATTAGACCTGACGTATTGTGTTTAGCTCTTTGGTTTCCTTTTAGCTGTGCTTGTCTTGACTGGTCCTCTATCCAGTCCGCTTCACTCCGACTGGTTCGTTTCCAGTCCCATGCAGTCCGTGCATACCGGTAACATCGTTCCCCTTTTCCTTCCCTCTTCTCCATTGAGGGCAATGTCGTTCTTAAGTGTGGGGGGGGGGGGTGTTTATCTTTTGACTGCATTAGATCTGTTTGTGTGCTTGGAGCCTAGTCCACTGTCCAAATTTTTAAATTTGAGGGCTCCAAGTACGTGTTCCTTGCAATTGCCTGCTCAGTATGCTTTGAATTGACAGTCTTTATAGTGATATGCAACCTAGGGAGGTAGTGTAGCACTATGGAGGATGTTGATGCATTTAAGAAGTCTCATTTCTTCTTCATATTGTGTTGGTTGATTGAGTGAATTAGTGATCTTAGGACCCTTGGATTGTGTGGTGTTGCGGATTCTCTACCGGTCGTGGACTCTTGTATCATGTTTTGAAAATAACAGGTTCTCAGAAATGTGCTTTGAAATAGCGTCTCCCGTGCGAATAGGGTGAAAGTGTGTAAGGGGAGACGGGAATTCGTTCCTAATTTCCACCTACTACCTCTAGCACCCTTACATGTCTTTCCCCCGCACGAGGCTCGAGACATCCGCTCCTGGCATGGCCAGTAAGAGCAGGTTGGGACCCTTGAAAAAAAAAAGGAAAAGGAAAATAAGAGAAAACAAGCAAAACAGAAAGAAAAGGGGTTCCAACCATCTTCAAGAAGAAAATAGAGCACCTTGAAAAAATGTGAGTCCATGATCCTTTGTTTTTGAGAATCTCTTCATCCACAATTCATTTGTCCTCTGTTCACTGTTTGCCATGATGCCGACTCGATACTAGTGCTCTCGCCGAAGAAGTTATGAGATGACTTGTGTGTCGGTTGACCTCGTAAGCTGCTAAATGATCTAGGGAGTCCTCTACCTACGATCTGGGTTGTTTGTTGCTATAGAGGTCTGGAGAGTTGCATTGGTTTGAGTTAGGTTTGCTTGGGGACAATCAAACGGTTAAGTGTGGGGGAGTTTGATAGACCAATAATTACACATGTTTTTAACCCTATTCTTGAGCCGTTTGAGAGGTTGACTCTCGTGTTTAAGCCAATTTCACGCGAGGTTGTGTGTTTATGTCCTATTTCAGGACCCGACGTTGGAATCGAGGCAAGGGAACGAGTTCTGGGTCGAAAGGAGCAAAGTTGGGAAGAAGTGGGCTGCAGGAGGAAAATACACGGTCAGGTGGCAAAATACCCGACCGGGTATTTATCATTTTGGGCACCCGTGAGAAACAGAGGGGGGCCCGGTCGTGAGGCTAAAATCCCCGGTCGGGGATTATTGGAGCAGACCGGGGATTTTCCCCTTGCATGAAACGTGCGTTTTGATAATTCCTGGTCGAGACCCAAAATACCCGACCGGGTATTTCGACCGGGTATCGCGACAGGCAGCTGTTTTAAGGGAAAAGAGGGCTGAAAATCAAGGGATTCCAGTTTTTGAGAGAGAGAACGATTCCTAGAGAGAGAAAGCGACGAACAAGAGTCTCCAAGTGCCCTAGATTGATCTTCAACACCATTGGAGGCCAGTTTGAGCTTAGAGAAGTGCCGATCAACGTCCAAGACCAGGAATCCATCCTTCACAGTATGAATTCCGCGTCTGATTCTGCTTTTGCTTCTTTCTCTATGGAGTAGTTCTCCCATTCATCTAGGTATGGAGAACCCTAGATTTTTATGTTAGGCTTTGATTGTATGAACCCAAGTACTGATTCTATGATTGATTATATTTGATTGAGGATTGAATGATTGAATGACTTGAATCCTGATCAAATTCCTGTTGTTTCTGCTTTAACCTAGAATTAGAATATCTGCCTAGGTTGATAGAGCATCCTTGATTGAAGGTAGGGAGTTGGTGACTTTAGTCGAGGAGCCAACTCACTATTCTGTACCGGATTTACTCCGGTAGTGGAGGTTTTGTTTGTTAAGGCCTCAATCTGTTTACTCCGGTGGAGGTTACTCGCCCGCTAGAGACTCAGATTGAGAGGGTCTGAAGACCTTTAGTCGAGACTTCAGACTGTTTAAGAACCTTCCGCAGTATAACTATCATAGAAACTGAACATGGTAATTACAATCCGGCTTAACTGCAGTCTAGGGGGAACCATATCCGGGTGACCTCTCTTAACCTGAATACAACAGTTTACTTGCTTTGTCTGTTTGTTAGTTTAGACTTGCATTCCAGTTTCATTGCTAGATAAGAAGAATTCACTGAGTAGTCATCAGATCTAGGACCCGGGTTGACATATAAACCTAACCCGCTATACTACGCTTTAGGAAGTGGTTTCACTTGGCCAATTCCTAGGGTGACAGTAGAAGTGAGTCAGTACTCCTATAGTCGCTCTCTGCGGTCTACCGGAGGTTATACTTTATTGAGCTTGTGCACTGGACTCTTAAGTTTCTGGCTCACCAGAAACATTCTCATGTTGATCTTCTCCACCTTGGTAATAAACTCACTCTCTTTGAGAGTTTGCAGCTCCACCTGTTTATCAACATTCCTGCTATCTCCAACAATAGTAACCTTCAACATGGGGTTAAACATAGATTTCTCATCAAATATCACCTTCCTACTAAGTATGACTATATGCTCAAAAGGTGACCAGACTCGAAATGCCTTAACACCATCTCTAAAACCCACAAAACACCCTTCTTGACTCTTGGATTCTGTTTACCCTCATCCACATTATAGTAAACAGGACAACTATAAACTTTCAATGAAGAGTGATCAGGAGGCTTACCATACCACACCTCATAAGGAGTCTTACAGTCGATACCTGTGTGAGGTCCACGGTTGATGAAGTAGCACGCCATGCTTACTGCTTCATTGGAAATTTGCTACACTATAATTTCCCACACACAATGCTCTCAGAATCCCAAATTCTACACCTTGTGCCCACAAAGAATATCCATCTTCGACAAAACTTGCATCCCCGTTCACTCGTATGACCCATTCCTATGTGCCAAAGAGTGGTCATATCTTATTGATGAACCTGCGATGATGCAACTACAGCAGAACCTGATAACAAATACCCTTGTAACGCATACAAGATACCACGCTTCTGATTCGGGCTAAATTGTAGATGCCACGAGCAAAATACACATTGATGCGAGATGGTAAAAATAAATTTTGGCACTTTCTAAAGAACATGAAGGTTCCTAATGGCTTCTCTCAAACATATCTCATTGCATAAATGTAAATGAACATAATATATCTGGTTTAAAAAGCCATGATTGTCATGTTCTTCTACAACATCTTATTCCACTTGCCATACGTGGTCTTTTACCGAAGGATGTATGTGACCCTCTTATTGAATTGTCAGAGTACTTCAAGAGCTTGTGTTCGAAATCACTTAAGGTGCAAGAGTTGGACAGAATCAATGCTAAGATTCAAGTGACTCTGTGTAAACTGGAAATGATCTTTCCGCCTGCATTCTTTGATGTTATGGTGCATCTTCCAATGCATTTGGCTGACGAGGCTATGGTTGGTGGTCCAGTCCAATTTAGGTGGATGTATCCTATAGAGAGATACTTGCATGATTTGAAGTCATATGTAAGAAATAGAATGCATCCAAAGGCTTCCATTGCAGAAGGCTATATAGCTTCAGAATGTATGACATTGTGCTCTAGGTACTTGAATGGTATCCAAACAAAGTTCAATAGGGTTGACAGGAATTGTGTTGGAAATGATGTGCAAGATTTTCTTGAATTCTCACAAGTCGGAAAATTCTTGGGTAGTCATGATAATGTTCGTAGCCTCAGTCCAGAGGAATTAGAGCAAGCCCACATCTATGTGATGAAGAATACAGAAGAAGTGCAACCATTTTTTGAGTAAGGTTTTCATTATTGTTTTACCTATCTCATTGTTTGTTCAAGCTTAATTTATAATTATGTTATTTCACATTGTAGAGAATTTAGTCATCTTTGTGAGCATGATTTGTTGGGAGTAAACTATAAGGAGAATGATGCAAGCTTTATTTCTTGGTTCAGGCAAAAGGTAAGCTCTTTTTCTCCTAGTTAATATCTAAAGCTTGGTAATTTTAATTTGCAGAGCTTGGTATTATCTACCTTTATGTTCTGAAAACATATCAAAACTTTTCATTGTAGTTTGCAAATTCCTATGAACATAACAAGAGTAAGAGGTTGGATAACCTATTGTCACTATCACGAGGCCCTTCTCAAAGTGTCAAGTGTTATACAGGTTATGTCCTAAATGGTTTTCGTTTTCACACAAAGGATTATGACAAAAGTTTAAGGACTCAAAATAACGGAGTCGTTGTAGTTGGTGATGACGGAGTCGATGTGAATGCTATAGACTACTGATATGATCCAAATTGGCCACTTCTACAAGTCACAATTACTTTCTAAAGAAGCTATCAAGGTTGGAAAGAAGAAAGGCAGAATTTGGCTAAGTCAAAATCCGTGTTCAGGGTACATACTTTGGAGGCACGGTTCTCTCAATTGGCTTGGTGGAAGTTCCAGTTCAAGGGTTTTTATTGTAGATAAAGTTTCCATGTTTCCAATGATATGCTTTGTGAAGCCAGATGATGTCATTAAGATTGTTTTCCAAGACCTCAAAGTTGCTACCTCAAAACTGGAAAACTGCCAGAAAATGGCTAAGGCAGAAAACTATTTTGTGAAGCCTACTTTGGAGCTCAATTCAAGGAGCATGGATCTGATTCGAGACCAAAGGCTTCTACAACATGAAACTAGGAATGTTTATCTACCAAGGGAAGGAATCGGATGAAAGATCGGAGTTCTAGAAGGCCTTGTACGAAAGGTGTGAAGTTAGTACGAAAGCTGCTTTTTGACTGTTTGCTGGCAGCTTACTTGTGCTTCAAGAAAGGAAGTTTAAACCCGAATTTTGTGTCCTTTTTAGTGTAGAATTTTACCTTAATTGTTTCCTAGTTATACTATGATTGTATTAGGTTTTATTTGCCTTTAAATAGCGTTCTATTTCGTTGTAAAATTCAGACTTTGTTGAATAGAAAAGAAACCCTTTGGTTTTGTGCAAGTTGCGACTTGTTTTGGGTTTGGTGGATTCCAAACTTGCTGAGCTTGTGTATCGATTGAATAGTCACTTCAATCGTGGTCGAGCAACTACCCTTTTATACCAATCGAGCCATCCCCAGGTGTGGATTTGTCCTTTTGGTTCCGTTTTATCCAAGTTCGTATTAAGAACGCTTCGTTCTTGATTCGAGCTCAATCGATTCTTCGATTGAGTCGTTAGCTGCGTGACTTTGATAACATACACCCCCCCAGGGGCGTATTAAGACTACTATGGGGTTTTAAGAGAGGTCATTGAGCTGAAATTTATTGGAGGAAGATCATTAGCTTTGTTTAGGTGTGATTGGTGCGATGTTTATGATAAGACAAAAGGGTTGAAAGTGGATGAACATGGTTTTGTGAGTGTTAACTTGAATAGAATGTTGAAGAAAAATGAGCCATTTGTTCTTGCAAGTCAAATGTCCCAAGTATTTTATGCATAAGACAATGTTAATAAGAACTTGCACTTGGCTGTAAAGGTGCCACCTCAAGCCATGGATGTGTTGCAAAATGAACATAACACTGGCGAATGATATGAAATGGATTGGTATTGTTTCCTCTTGATTTTTTTAATCTCTCCTATTGCTGATTTTGTTGTCAGGTATGAATATTATTCTAACATTAAATCTTTTGTCCTATTTTTATTTTGCTACAGAAGAGTGTTCTGTCTAGTTGTCATTATGAAAGATTGTCTTGTTTTGCTATCAACTTCGGGTTAGTATCTTTTGCCAAAGCTCTTAACAACAGGAATAATTTCTATTAGTTGTGATAGTGAATGAAATTTTTCATTTTGTTTTGTTACATGGGCAAGATGGATTTGGATTACAGGAAACTAAATATAATGATTTGTATGATGTAAGAAGATACTATATATACTATGATGTTAGAAGAGTAGTGTACTTGTTCTAGGCAATGAATCATAAGACCCTTTTGTTTTTCAAATTATGAACTCATGATGTTAATGGTGTTGGGATGAAGTTTCCACGGAGATGGAGTTTGTTGGATTAGCCTCTCAAATTGGAACTATGTCTCAAATCAGCCTTTTGCAGCTTCCAAGTAGATGGTGTCTACACAAGAAGCACGGAAGTTATATAAGCTACTATTTGGAACTCTTTTGATTATTATGATGTTAGAAGATACTATTTGGAACTCTTTTGATTATTGATGATAAGACGATGTTCTATTTACACTTATTGTTATTGACAGGAAATTTCAATATAACTAATTTTCATAATTAGTGGCTTGTATCTATCCATGAAAAGACCGTGACTAGTGGTTTGCTAGTAGTCATGAGAAAATACAGTGACCAATGATTTGTGATTAGGTACAGGAAATACCGTGTATAGTAGTGTATATGTAATCACGAGAAAACCAGGCACTACAAGTTGTAAATACCATGATTAATGATTGCCATCTGGTCACGGGAATTGCTTTTGTCACTGTAAATACCGTGATTATTGATCGACATCTAGTCACAAGAACTGATTTTGCCACCGTAAATACTATGATTAGTGATTCACATCTAGTCACAGAAACCCATTTTGCCATCGTAAATACCGTGATTAGTGATTCACATCTAGTCACGGGAAATGATTTTATCACAGTAATTACCATGTTAAAAGGTGTAGATCCCATGTCTAATTGACTTATTTTCTCTAGTATTGTGCTCTAATTTTATACATTAGTCACAGGAAATTGTACCGTGACTGGTATAATCAGTCACGGTACGAAATTCCCTTGACCTTTACAATTAGACAGAGACGTATATATTACGGTAATTTTACCGTGTCTAAAACTAGTAAACACGGGAAACACACTTTCAAACACGGGATTCACCGTGATTAAATGGTCTTTTCCTGTAGTGTAATCGTACAAGTGATAATATTGATTTTATCCATATCGATTTCGTGTTGTAATATGCTTGATAATGGTATCTCAAAGCTTTTATCCAATAGAATGATTGCTCCCAACAGTAACCAGTGAAGCTTAATCTGCATTTGTTAAGCGAAGGCTTATTAGTGATATAATTTTAATGGTAACAAAGTTGGTTAAGGATTATCACAAAAAGAATATTTCTTCTACGTGTGTGTTGAAGGTTGATCTTATGAAGGCATTCTATTCAGTTAACTGGAAGCTGTTTTATTCAATGTTTTGACTACAATGGTATTTCCTACTGAGTTTGTTAGATTAATTGAAGCATGTGTGACCAAACCAATGCTAGTGTGGCTTTGATTGGTTGTGGCCTATGTGGTTATATCTCTACTGTAAAGTAACTCAGCCAAGGAGATCCACTCACCCCTACGGAGTTTTTTCTTGCCTGATGAAAAGAGAACTTGAAATAGAACATACCATTATCATCCTTGATGCAAATCATTAGAAATTACTCACTTGTCTTTGGCCAACGATCTTTTCAAATGGATCAATCAGGGTCGTGGCAAGTATCAAACAACTTTTGGATCAATTTTAAATTGGTTTAGGGTTTGAGTGCAACTTATGTAACCTATTATATGTTGGGATTCTATAGGAAGAAAATGAGATGATTTCACAAAGCATAGGGTTCCCACTGGGGTTCTGGCTGTTCGTTTTCTCAAGGTACCCCTTAATAACTGGTAAGTTAACAACAGGGGATTGCCAAACACTCGTTGATAAGATAACATTTAGGATTCGTACATGGGTAAAACGAGCAGGAGTAGAACTTTCGGTTGGAGTTTGTTGAGGGGCACGATGTCCACACTGCAACTAATATCTCATAGCGACACAATTTTTCTTTCCTACATACTATTTGTGGCCGCCATCGAGCTAGTCTCCTTGATGAAAAAACCGACCTACTTAACCTCTTTACTGTTGCTGTCTTTGTAGAATGAAAATGCAGGAAGCTTAAGAGTGTCGCCGATATCGAGTGACTATAGAGAAGAGTAGAGGATGGAGAACTATTTGAAGCCTGTAAGGAGGGGATCTTTGTGAGATGGGAGGGAGAGAGACGGGGAAGTGAACCCTTTTCTTATCCATTCACTTTTTAGAGTATTTTGGAGTTTAACACCTTACGCAACAAGAGAGCAGTTGGGGGTTTCCAATAAAATAGCAGGGATACAATTGGAGAAAAAGTAACTCAAATGTGGGAATGAGAAATGCATGAGGGGGTGCTGGTTTAATTGCAATGTTTGTGAGAAAGTGGCTCAAATTACATGGGTCAGTTACCATACTCATTTGGCCATCCAAATAGGAGAATTTAGTCCAATTGCTGCATTACCTCATTAATTTACTGCATCCAAACGACCAGCAAATCTTAGGCAACCATGCGTCCTATGCCTCCTATCAAGAAAAGAAAAACGATGTATTTTCATCTTCAAAGAAAAAATTAAGGGTAAATAAACAAGAGAAAGGAAAACGATTATAATATGAATAGTCTAACTCTGATTCCCATGTAATGGAAAAATTGCAAAACAAATCTAGGTCTGACACACATAGACATAGGGGCACCATAATTGGTTTGACCCTAGTGACATAAAATTAAATGAATAAAAAAAACTGTATAATACTGCTGTTAGTTGAGCTGGCAATATAAATACACTACTCCTAGGGTTAGGGTTGCCCAATATAATTTACTTACTAGTTACTACCAACTATCTAACCATTGCAGAAGCCACAACGCTTCACCAAAGTACTGTTCTTTTTTCTCCCCTTCTAAACTAACCTTGTTTTCTTTTTTCCTCTCCCCTTTTCTTCCATCCAAAAAAAAAAAAAAAAAAAAAGAAATAAAGAAAGACTTTCCCTGACTACTCTTTCACTCGTACTCACACCAGGCTGTGGATCGACTTTGACTCAGCTCCCTGATTGGGACTGCACCCTTATAATATCCATTCATTAATAGGAGAAAGACAAGTTCTACCTCTCTTTTCTTTCTTTCTTTGCTTCTCGATCTCTTTTCATTTTCTTAAAGCCTTGATTATTGAGTTGCTTTCAGGATTCCCCCCCCCCCCCCCCCACCCTTTCCACCGACCGAAAGAGATCATGATGAAGAAACGGCAAGTGGTGGTGAAGCGATCGGAGGTGGGGAGGATTTCGACGACTTCCTCGATCCGTTACGGGGAGTGCCAGAAGAACCACGCCGCCAACATCGGTGGGTACGCGGTCGACGGCTGCCGGGAGTTCATGGCCAGCGGTCACGACGACGACGACGGCGGAGCGGCGGCGGCGGCGCTGATGTGCGCGGCGTGCGGCTGTCACAGGAACTTCCACAGGCGGGAAGTGGAGTCTTCAGAAGTCGTTTGTGAGTACTCTCCGCCTAATAATTAATCCCTCGTCTCCTCTCCTCCAGTCGCCGATAGAGTTGGCCAGAAAGAGTTGGCCGTGGGTGGTGCTTTGTTTTGTTCTGAGGAAAAAGGAAAAGAAAGGTGTGGAAAATTGGCTTTGCATTGTGTTTGTGTATGTGGTCTAAACCTTTTTGAGAAATGGGGACATTCGATAAAATTGGAACGATACGCGCGGGGAACTCCGGATTGATATTTTGTGTGCTTGGCAATATGGCGATTTGATCCATTGGTTTTTATGAGAATGGTTCATGCTCATACTAGTTGGGTTACTGTTTTCTGCCATGAATATGATTACGATATGTTACTATATATGCTGTTGTGGAGTTGATCTGTGTACAATCTGTTGGATCACCTTTCTTGTGTCATATAGCGCCTGATGCAGTGACCAATGACTAGAAATATTAGGATATAATAGGTAGATGAATTGAGTAAATTAGTTCGTTGAAATTTGAAGTCTTGGGCTTATCTGAAGTATTATTGGGTGAAAATATGTTTTACAATAGTAAAAGTATGATAAATAGAATTAAATACTGCGGCAGATCAAAGTAAAACGGGTCAATAACGGAACAGAGGAACAAGACAGGACGAAAGTAGTATCATGCTAATGCGGGCCGGATATTATCCACTTCACCACAGGTGAGATCGGGTATTATCTGACAGGACGGGTTGAAATTGCCATCACTAGTCTCGGCAGTCAAATTGAGCAACGAATGTTGTGGAGATGAGAGGGTAAAGTTTGTGTAAGTTTGTAAACTAGACGATAGGGTAGGTCGAAGTCTGCTATAGTACAACTATAAGATGGTAGGCTAGCAAGGCTACCCTAGAATATATCATGTAGCACAATCATGTAGAATGCTTTGAACGAGTCTAATAATTCCCCTAGATCAGTCCCACATATGTCCAATCATGCTATCACCATTTTTCCTTTTAAAATTGTAAAGCATAATTGTTTTTATATATTAATAATTAAGTCGTTTTTGGATGGCTGACTTAATTCACTAAATTAAAAGCTAGAATTCGACTTAATCAACTGTAAACAACAGAATTTATAATATCCATGAGGAACACTTCCTTCCTCTCATTCTCCCTCTCTTTTGGGTGAGGAATTAAGCAAGCAACTTGCTGCAAAGAATATATAATAAGAAATTCAGAACAATACAGCAGCATGCGACACACCACACCACTGCTTGGAGTGGAAGCAATGTTTTTTCTTTTCAATTTCCTCTCTCTCTCTCTCTCTCTCTCTCTCTCTCTCTCTCTCTCTCTCTCTATTTCTGTATTTTATTCTCATATGGCTTTGAGACATGTTGAATGGGAAGATAATATAGTTATATGCATCGGTGGTTGCCTGTCTGCATGATCCTTTCGGGGAGAAAAGAAATATACTCTTTGTAGTATGTATGTATGATTCTCAAGTGGTATAGCTAGCTCATTCTAGAGGAGACCATATATATATGGGTAACTGTTGTTTGTTTGTTTGTTTTTTTTTTTTTTTTTTTCTTCTTTCTGATTATTGGATTCCACATTTCAACTGAAGCAGCATGCATGATTTACTAGGGTTTCACTACTTACAAGGACAAACTAGTTAGCTTGTCAGTTCAAAAATACACAGTTGATCATTATTATTCAATCTATGGCATGGGTTTTCGAGGTCAATCTCTTTGTATACATACAATGAGAAAATTGAAAAATATGAGATTCGGGTTTAAATTGCTAGGAATATGATATTTTAGCATAGAAAGTGCGAAACAAAAAAGAGATGGAGGATGGGTATCTTAATTCCCAATATCCTTAGTCTCATGACTTTCATTTTAGCTAAATATTTTCCATTTTTATACCAAAAAAGTAAATAATTATCATCTTAAATACATCACCATCAAAGGAATTAAGCCTCAACCATCAAATTATAGTTTTGTATCTAAACTTAATATATCTTTAGATTTATAACCTAATTTTATTTTTGTGACATATAAGCCCTCAAAATATTGATGAAACAATACATTTTAGTACCTAAAATTTTTGTGTATTACATTTTGGTACCTAAACTTTTGATGTTCTGAGATCTAATTTTTGTATGTGTAATTAAAACACCCTCGAATAAATGGGTATCCATACCCAACTTATACAAAATTAGATTATGCAAGTAAATATTCATACACTACCCAAACCCATCTACAAACTTTCAAACTCATATATACGTCACACATACCCTACCCATAATAATCAATGGGTCTCCTTGGGTTTTGGTAAATATCATTTACTAGCCAAAATTTTAAAAAATCTTTAAATTGGATGTTGACCGCCATATATGTATTCTTAGTCAATATCATATTGTCAAATCAATATTACTAACAAAACTGCTAACAAAAAATTAATTTTAGCCTAATAATCTTAATACTAATTAAAGATAAAGTTTGGTACTGTTGCATTAGAGAAAGGTTAACATGACATGTGGGTTCTAATTTAGAAATGACATTGCACTTATGAAAGTTAAATATGGATTATTGATGCATAAGAAATATGCTATTTTGCACTACTCTTAGTTTTCTTTGGTAACGGGCATGGCTCTCAAGCCCTACAACACGTGGCTAAAGTGATGGAGAACAAAAATTATCATATTTTGCACTATTTTGTACTACTGATATTTTGCAACGGGTTGGAGTCGGATAGTGTATATATATTATCTTATCCGAATTAGTTTGGATTTTTCATACTTATACTGATACAAGAATCAGGTAGAATATTAAAATCATAGTCATACCCAATTGTATTTTGGATATCAACGTCTATCCGTGGTTAATAATTTTTCATTATAACTTCAACCAATATGTTAACAATTTCACATATACTAACATTGCATAAGTCGTAAATTACAATATTAAATTACTAAAACGAAAAAAATTAGTTAAGAACAACCACGTGTTAGGACTGGGAAACGGTACGGTCTGGTCCAGACCAGACCATATATACGGTCTATGGTCCAGACCGAGAGGGTAAAGTATAGACCACAGACCATACCACAAAATATATGATCCGGTCCAGACCACGCCTGTGCGGTCTAGCTCAGTCTGGTCCAGATAGACCATACTCAACGAAAAATGAATAATTTGTTTAATCAAATAGCACGAGTTATTGGAAGTTTGCACAGATATAGGTGGGGGAGGACATGGATATATACAATCAAGGATATTATGTTGATCAACGACCTATTGATCCATCTGTGCTATACGACCAGCTTAACCATCGTTCAAGGGATGTTTGGAACGATCACAATGTACATAATGTATCATCATTTGTCATTTATATTTTGTTAACGTAAGTGGTTGTAAAATAAATTTATTAATTTTTAATCATATTGATTATTTTCAATTATTTAGGATAATACAATGTGCCACTTAATTATACTCTTTATAAAGAGATGCATGTCTAAAGAAGATCCTCCCATTTCCTGGGAAAATCGAGTTTTAAGCGATCCTCGGATCCCCCCTTTTTCTGTCAAAAAAGCTGTGTTTCTAAGGAGATGTATACCTCTCCTAAGAGTCTAACGAGTGTAATTAAATTATTGAAAACAACCAACACCCTTTACAAAATAATATAATGGATTTATGTGTATGTGTAAAAAATTAATTTTATTTAATTTTTGAAAATGCTACTCATTTTATTTAATTATTTTAGTTAACTGAATATATTTGTTTTACAAAATTACATATATAATCTTATAAAAAACCTTATTTTGTTAATTTATATTGTTTGTTATAATAGATTTATATATTAATAAATCATAAACTTATGGATACCCGTGATTAGTAATGACTAACGATTACGGGTTCCCCGATACCATTTAGACAAAATACGTTGCTCTAGCTTGGTCATTGTCATTACATTTTCGGGACTATTGGACAACATCCCGTGACAAGTAACCCTATTAGTCACGGTAAATCCTGTGACTATTTTATAAATTTGTAACGGTAAATTTCCCGTGTTCAAAGAGTAGTCACGGGAAATACTGTGACCAAATAGATAATTTGTCATGGGGTTTTCCCGTTATTGGATCTTTCTAGTCACGGGATTTCCCGTGATAATGGACCTTCAATCACGGGCACACTTATCACGGGTATTTCCTGTGACAAATGTCTTCCATCACGGGAATTGGCTGTTTCGTCACGGAAAATCCCGTGACTGAAGGTGTATTTTCCTATAGTGGGTGAAAGTTAACTTTTTTGCTAGGATGCACACCATGTAGTCCACTATAGGGGTACGAGCAATGTGCTCCCATGGAACAGCGCCATCTTGCCCTTTCTAAGAAGGGCAAGGTTGGCTTCGATTAGGCACTTTGTAGGAAAAAAGATAGACCACCAACTCATCACAACATTGGTGGAGAGATGGCGAAAGGAGACACATTGCTTCAACTTTCGTAAATGCGAGTGCACCATCACACTGAAGGACATCGCCATCCTAACCGATTTTCCCATCGATGACGATATTGTGTGTGTGGACGATCATCCACCACCTTCAGATGTTGACGAGATGAGCGGTTGGCAGTATTTTCTATGGACCACCTTGGAATTGAGGGTGCCAGAAAAGGGACAAGGAGGAGATGAGGACGATAATAATGCAGCATTGAGGAGCCGCCAAGTATTCATCACTTGGTTGACAGTGAAGATCAAGAGGAAGCATAACCCTTATGAAGATAGCTTTCCCCTCACCGAGGAAAGTGATGAGGCGGATAAGGAAATTTATGCGTGTGTCTACCTCATCGGCATGATCAGAGGAGTGTTCTTCCCCAAAAAATCCAACAACTTAATCAACAATAGATGGTTGAAGATCCTCCTTGGTCCTTGGGAGGATATGGGGAACCTTAACTGGGCATCTACTTGCCTAGCTCATATCTACTGCTCCCTCTATAATGCACACCCGAGAGCAGTGAAGGAGATTGATGGGACGATGTTCATCGTCCAATTTTGGGCTTGGAAGCATCTGCCATGGATTGCGCTGGTCGCAGAACCCGACAAGGAATGGGGACCCCACCATCCCCTAAGACTCCAAGCTTATGGTTGTAGGTAAACTTCCTCGATAGTTCCCCCTTTTTTTGTACTACTTCATGATTTGATAGTACAATTGTTAGTCATTTATAACATTGTATGATTTTCCTCTTGAAAAGGTGGCTTGGTTAAACAACATGCGACAACCTCGGGGAGCACAAGCTGAAAGAGTATCGTAGGAGGCTGGATCACCTTTGGGAAGGAGAGGTAACCATCATAATACATCTACTTTCTTTACTATTTTCGACGTGCATTTGTATACTTATTGATGGTTAGATTTGGTCTAAATTTGGTCCTCACCTTTGTAGCTCTTATTCGATTCGTACTCTCACAATGTTGTTCACCACCACGTCCACAAATTCTTGTTGCATCCTGATCAATGGCGCATGTGAGTCCCACTTATTTGTCACCATATTATTGAGTGGCACTTGCCGGATCGATGCTTACTGCAATTTTGACAAGAGCAATGCTTACCCTTAGAGGTCCCCATAAGTCAAAGGGCGTAGCACGGGAAAGATGGTCGACAAGGTGCCATGAATTGGCCGCACAAGTTGAGGGATTCATCGAGCTATTGGACCATAGGCAAGATGAAGACATTGTCACTCCAACAGCTATGGGGCAGATGGGGTATCATGACCCATACCTAGAAATATACCAAAGACAATCCATCTGGTACATGACACTGGAAGGTGCGGCGGACGTTCTTTGGTAAGTAGATCCGTGAAATCAATTCATTTTATTCACTTTTATCGAAAAATTGGTAATTAGGCATTAGTTTTAGTTGCCTAACTTTGTTAAATGGTGCGGTATAGGATGATGGACTCGAGCGTATTCACAGTATAGCCCATCGTGGGGATTCTATGGGTAACCGAGATGTGGGGCTCATTCGTAAGATAATAAACATCATCCTTGGTTGTGTTAGAGTGTGTGGGCGTGATCATAATAGATACTCGCCGATGCCCCCTGCGCCTACACCTCGGGTATCGGTTGTTGTTCCCAACCCGCCGCTGCCATACGAAAGAAGACAAAACAAGAGCACAAGGGACAGACCTTACATGCCTGAGGTTAGGCCGATTGAGGCGTGACGCGTGCCTACTCCTTTGGAGGCATACCACAATGTTGGACAGATTACTCACTACGATCCCCGCCCGAGTACTCACTATGACCCCCGCATGAGTACTCACTAAGACCCCCGCCTGAGTACCTACTACGATCCGCGCCCAAGTACTCACTACGATCCCCACCCGAGTACCTACTACGACCCCTGCCGTCCTTACTACGATCCCCGCCCGAGTACACCCCACGATGGCACATCCTCGACTACTTGGCATGATGGTTCCTCCTCGAGTGCCCACCAAGACTTCATGAGTTAGTCTTCTTTGAGTGTTGTATTTATTTTATTTTGAGTTCTAAAAATCCAACTTATTTGATTGGTGTGTTTATTTTGTTTTAAGTTAAGCAAGTTGGACTTTAATGAAAAATTGTGGTCGATGTTGCAAAATATCATGACTTTGACCTCTCACAAAATCCAACTACATGATTTGGAAATAAGAATAATTTGCATACCAAATGAAAATAAATGATCAAGCAATCTATGGGCCATTATCCCGGGTTCACCACGTCGGCCCCTGGATTCTGAGGAAAAATTGGTCCAAGACAATTTCGTTTATCATGCCCTGGAACTTTGCATATGGAATACCGCTTTGCCCTCGCAGTGGTCTTCCACTTTGATCTATCTTGTTAGGAATCCTCTTTACCCTTGACCGAGCTGGTTCACGCCTTTGTAAGCTTCATCCAGCAATGCACAAAAATCCATAGCAGATCTTGAGTGAGTCGATGTTGAAGAAAGGACTCACGAAGTGAAGGGGGTCTTTGCTCCTATGGTTTATTACGACCATTACATGAGACCAAGGAGAACCTTTCCCCTGGTCTGGCAAGAGCAATCTTCTTTTTTTATCTTAAAGGTGACCTTGACTTCATAGCAATGCCCCCCACGTCTACCAACCTCTCAGTGCCCGGTGTCAACTGAATACTCGCCATCATCTCGATTCATAGCAGTGATCCTGTGCTGACTACTCTTTCGATTGTCTTTGTCCATTATTTATGTGGCTTTATCGGAATGGACCTTACCATGTGCCTCCTTTGTCCTTGCCCGGTAGAGTTGATTGAGGAACCATTCATTCGTTTTCCAGTATGTCATCTCAATAATGGAAGAGAATGGCAGTGCATGAACAACCTTGTAGACGGATTTGATACTACTCCAGTTTGTTGTGGCAATACCCTACCAGGTACCTCCGTCCTTATGAAAAGTTCACATGGTTAGGTCATGTTGATCCAGCCACTGCGCACCTTCAAGGCATAGTTCACGGATATTCTACAACTTCTCTTTGAATTTCTTCACTTGGTAGGCAACAACTAATGAATATACAGAAAAAGCGTCTGACTCTTAGGAGAGATATACATACATTTAAAAACACAGCCTTTTTGATAGAAAAAGGAGGATCTGGGGATCGCTTAATACCCAATTCTTCCAGGAAATGGGAGGATCATGATGATCACTTAAGACCCCAATTCCTTAGGCATGCATCTCTTTATAAAGACTCTAAGTAAGTAGCACATTGTATTTCCTAGCACTTTTTCCTAGTTAAAAAAATTATTTCACAAACGAAATAGAATACTTACCGGTCCACCATAGATTGTCAGCAAGCTTCCTCTGCTTGAAATGATCGTTCCAATCGCTCTTTAAGTGTAGTATGCACCACCTCTGGGACCCCTTCAAGGCTAAATGCAAGCCTAAGATGGCAACTCTGATCCCGACATGGTGATCAAAGATGATTGTCAGGTTCGTCCTTCTGGTGGCATGGAGGTGAATTTGTCAGAAGAACCATCCATAGCTTTTGGTATTCTCTCCCTCAACAATGGCAAAGGCTAAAGGGACAACACTTATGCTTGCATCTGCTCCACTGGCAATCAGGAGAGTGCCCTTGTACTTGCCGGTAAGGAATATTCAATCCACTTGTATCACAGGGAAACAGAAGGGAAAGCCATCAATAGATGCTTGAATAACCAAAAAAGACGTTTGAAATAAAGTTTGTTATCGAGCTTCGGCGGCTAGATTTCTTCATCTTGGTAGCCGAGGGGGAAAACAGTGTCAGGGTTAAACGTCTCCAATGCCAAAATCAATTTGTGAAGGAATGCATATGATTCTTCCCAAACAACAAACATTGCGGACATGGCTTTCTGCTTTCCATGCCACACCTTCTTATAGTTAATAATATATCCATAACGACTAGAAATGTTGGTGATGTTGACTTTCACCTTCTGCTCGGGCTGTTGCTCAATTAGATGCTTGATAGTCGCGGCGACCACCCTAGATTTCAATTGTCGATGGCCTTGGGATGTTATGGATGACACACATGTGTGAGTGTTCACCGCATGGGATATGACCCAATGGCCGACTCTCTTGCTTTTGATGCCCCGGACCCTAGCCTTGCATCCCTCGTGTTGATGTTGGCATCTAACTATGAGCCTATTTGTGTCAAAATGAGTTGTGTGGCATTCGAAAATCCGAGTCATTGCTTCAGAGTCAACAACGTGTCGCACCTACTTCTTCGTACAAAATTGTTGGCCTTTCATAAACCCAATGAGTGGATCCCATACTGGCACCTTTGGATGGTCCATGTCGGCATCAACATACCAATTTTTATTTGGAATGTGATTGTAGTATGGGATAGATGCACGGTCACGAGACACCTCATCATCTTCATCATCTGAATCTGGGCCAGAATCATAGCACCTTCAAGAGGGTCGAGGCTGTCTGCATTGACATCGCTTTCCTCCTCTTCATCCTCAGGGTCACTAACTACACCTGGCAGAGCATTTTCCATATGATCTAGATCATGAAAAGCACCTTCATTATCTTCGTAATGGTAGTTGTGATAGCTACCATTGTCTGCATGGAAGTTATACTTTGGTTGGTATTGGTAGCCTTTTTGTTTGTTCTCATGGTACCGTTGGGCTTCTTCTTCATACAATGGGAAGGATTGATGATGACCTCCACCTCCTTCTTGGTACTCATGACAGGAATGAGGATTATGGTAACCTTGATAGGGATGATCTTGATATAATCCACCTCCATCGTGGATACCAGATGTTTGGCCATCTCTAGAATGACCTCCACCGCCTTCGACCGCCTTGGTGTAAACAAACATCTCTTCTTGTTTAATGTTATTGGCTATCAAAAATTCGATCATGGCATCTACTTCCGCCTGATTGGTTATGAGGAATTCCTCATGCCATAACGACCCGCCTTGTCTGTTTGGATATCAATACACCATACGATCAACTCTCCTAGTGCCACCCATGCAAGTAACCTCAGTAAAAATTTGACGGAGCTCTTCAAGGTTTGGTCTCGTAGCGAACTTCACCATATGAAAATTACCATTGACTTAATGTACCCCCTTTCAGGTCTCTTCCATATAACCATTCCACTGTAATCCAAGCGTGAACTTTTGGAATGTCATCTGCAATAAAATAGTAACTAAATTAATACCATAAAATTTGTCAACGTTAATCGCAAAACAAACCTACGATAAAAAGTAATACAAAAAAACAAAGTAAAGTTAATTGGTAAAACTCAAAACACAAATTGCAAAACAGAAACTTAAAGAGGAATAGGAAGATGGGTGAACTGCTGAGGTTTTCAGGGCTGCCTTTTATAGGCAAAATGTCAAGTGAACCCCCCTCCCCCAGCGGTTTGCACCAAACATGCAACCCCACGCCTGCAACCCCCTGCATGTTGACATGTCGGCTGTCGGGGGAATGGGGACTACACAGAAATCACACCCCCCAGCGGTTTGTGTGTCAACAACATAAACAGCTTGTTGAAGGAGCGGTTTCTATTTTCGACGTAGAACCGCTCCAGCAACAATCGGTCCGTTCTATGTCAGCCACATAACCGCTTTAGGGAGGGGCGGTTTGTGGCAAAATTGTAAACCGCTTCCTCAACATGTGGTTCTCTCACAAACCGCCTCCCCATATGGTGGTTTTCAAAAAATAGTGTTATTTGTGGAATTTTTCCGGGTTGGGTGGTATTTTTGTAATTTTTTTTAATAGTGATATTTTTGGAAAAATCCATAATAAAAACGAGTTATTGTGTTAAAGAAAGTCATTCAAAGAAAAATAACTCAAAAACAAAACATCAACAACGTAATTCTTATAGAGAATAGTGTATGTATTTTGCTGAGACCATCAATGCAATCAAAAGCGCGATTCTACCTAGAAGCGCAAAAGGGGTAAAATCGTAAAGCATAGAATTAAAGCGTAAAAGTGTAAGTTTTGATGCATACTATAAAATGACTACAAATGTTGTTTTAGGTACTACGTATACTATGTAAAATAAGAGTGCACAAAATTTAGATAAGTTAATATATACCTGCAATTAGAGGTGGCAAGTGAGATCCAAATCCATTTATCCAATCCAATCCAATCCATTTAAAATGGATCCAAATCCATTTAAGTTTATCCAAATCCATTTGATTCATGGATTGGTGGATTGGATTCATGGATTAATGGATTGATCCACCAATCCATTAACACATATTACGATAAAAAGTAATACTCAAATTTTAATACCATAAAATTTGTCAACGTTAATCGCAAAACAAACTTACGATAAAAAGTAATAAAAAAAAACAAAGTAAAGTTAATTGGTAAAACTCAAAACACAAATCCCAAAACAGAAACTTAAAGAGGAATAGGAAGATGGGTGAACTGCTGAGGTTTTCAGGACTGCTTTTTATAGGCAAAATGTCAAGTGACCCCCCCCCCCCCCCGGTTTGCACCAGACATGCAACCCTACGTCTGCATCCCCCTGCATGTTGACATGTCGGCTGTCGGGGGAATATGGACTACACAGAAATCGCACCCCTAGCGGTTTGTGTGTTAACAACATAAACAACTTGTTGAAGGAGCGGTTTCTATTTTCGACGTAGAACCGCTCCAGCAACAATCGGTCCGTTCTATGTCTGCCACATAACCGCTTTAGGGAGGGGCGGTTTGTGGCAAAATTGTAAACCGCTTCCTCAACGTGTGGTTCTCTCACAAACCGCCTTCCCATATGGCGGGTTTCAAAAAATAGTGTTATTTGTGGAATTTTTCCGGGTTGGGTGGTATTTTTGTAATTTTTTTTAACAGTGGTATTTTTGGAAAAATCCATAATAAATACGAGTTATTGTGTTAAAGAAAGTCATTCAAAGAAAAATAACTCAATAACAAAACATCAACAACGTAATTCTTACAGAGAATAGTGTATGTATTTTGCTGAGACCATCAATGCAGTCAAAAGCGCAATTCTACCTAGAAGCGCAAAAGGGGTAAAATCGTAAAGCATAGAATTAAAGCGTAAAAGCGTAAGTTTTTTACGCATACTGTAAAATGACTACAAATTTTTTAGGTACTACGTATACTATGTAAATATGAGTGCAAAAAATTTAGATAAGTTAATATATACCTGCAATTAGAGGTGGCAAGTGAGATCCAAATCCATCTATCCAATCCAATACAATCCATTTAAAATGGATCCAAATCCATTTGATTCATGGATTGGTGGATTGGATTCATGGATTAATGGATTGATCTACCAATCCATTAACACATATTAACGAAAAAACCCTACTCTTAGACTTTCAGTACTGTCGACACTCGACTCCTATAGTCCTACTCCAAATATTCTCTCCGATCCCATAAAATAAATTTCTCTACGATGAGGCGACGACGAAAAGCAGAGCCGGCGACCTCTCCGAAGAGCAGAGCCGGCGATCTCTCCACCGCCTGCTCTCCATGTCCAAATCCACCCAGCCTCCGTCCCAATCGACCTCTCCACCGCCTGCTCTCCCCTTAGTCTGAATCAGATCCAACATCGCAACTCCCATCCTGCGAATCGACCCTCCTCTAGCGCCGGTGAAATCTCCGCCGCCTGGCTCTTCTAGAACCCATCCTGCGAATCGAACCCTCCACCAGCGCCGACGAAATCTCCACTGCTTAGCTCTTCCATTTGAGAACCCATCTGCGAAATCGACCCTTCTGCAGATAATGAAGATGGACTAACCGATAAGATGCAACCTGCGAATCAAGATGACTATGGAGTTTGGCCTTGATTTTCCCTCCAAGCGCCTGAGAGGTGAGGCTCCTCTTTACTATCGGTTTCAATTGCTTCTTTAGTTGCTTCCTTGTGCTGCCTTATTGAAGATGATTAGATGATCCAACCCTCGTTTCAGTATGTGCTCTGCTTAGGGATTTATGGTTATGGAACTTGAATCTTCTTTAGGTGGTTCTCATGTCCTAGGTTACTATAACTTATACAAAGAGAAAGAATACCATGATTATGTAGTTATCAACTTATCATGATCATCCAACTTCCCCAAATCAGGGGGTTGGAAGTGGGTTTCAAATTTCAATTCAAAAGGGATGTTTCCGAGTACTGTTCCAATTTGTGGCCAGTGAAATTGAAGTAGCTTGTGTTTATCTGTTGTTAAGAAAACTTCCACTTGTTCTCCGTTTTTAGATCCCTTCTTCTTTGGCTGTTAATGGAGACCTCTTTGGGTTCTTTGTTAATGGTGTTTCAGTGGCTGCCTAGCTAGCTAGTGATAAGTATGCAATAGGTAGCTCGGCTGTTATCTTAATGGAACCTTTCTCTTGAAACTTGTAACCAAGTTGCATTCCCCAGTTTCACAAAGCAAGTAAAGCAGATATCAAAATATGAAAAAACACAAGTCAGAAGCTACCTAGTGATAAGTATGAAACTGGTAGTCTTTTTTCTTAACAAGCTCTCTGATCTGTGTTTTAGATTTGCTTTCCTCAGTCGGTGCTCTCCCCCACAGCCCACAGAAACAAAACAAACAAGAAGAAGAAGATATTATGTAACTTCGTTCACCATCCATCATCAAAGCAGAGGTGATGTTTTAATGCTTGGCTAGTGTTTAAAGTTTCACATAACTCGTACCTGAGCCAGCCACAGCACCGCCCAGCACGATGTTATCTGTGATTCTCCAGTTTAGTGAATCATGTTATAGTAGACATGATTGTATGAACAACTTTAAAGTTTGGAACCATCAGAATGTTTTTCTGGAACATTTGGTCAGTTTTGGAACCATCAGAATGTGTTTGTTTGGCAGCAAAACTTAGTTGGTTATGATTTCATTTGATTATGATTTCATTACAGGGATTGATTTCAGGATGTCAACACAAGAAATAAATCCCCTGGATGTTGGTGATGGTAGGGATGGTAGTGATGGTGGTGATGATGATGTAGCAACGATGTCTACATCTACAGATCGTACAAATGGTTATAAAAAGCGAAAAAGAACTTCCAAGGTGTGGGCAGATTTCGATTTTATTTCCGCAAATCACTTTCCCGACAAGGTACCAAGAGCACAATGCAAGAATTTTCCAAAGAGTTATGTGGCTGGTAAAGGTATTTCAAATCTCTCTCGCCATATCCATAAGTGTGTTGGAAAATCGGCAAAAAAAGCAATCGAAGTGCCTATACCTAGTGCTGGAAAGTCAAAGACAATAGTCAAAATGAGTTTAAGGAGCTAATGGCTATGGCTATAATAAAACATGGATATGAATTTTCAGTTGTTGAGCATGGTGGACTTCAGAATGTGATGGCTTATTTAAATGATGATTTCAAGTCATTTACTCGGAACACTGCTAAGTCTCATTGTTTGAAGATTCATAAGAGGAAAAAAGAGAAGCTGAAAGCTCTTTTGAGTGGGGTTCCTGGTAGAATTTCTTCACTTGTGATTTGTGGACTTCTTGTGCTACTGAAGGCTATCTTTGTTTGACGGTACATTATGTGGATTCTCATTGGAAGTTAAATACTAAGATCCTAAGTTTTTGTCATGTTCCTCCTCCACATTCTACTATTGTTTAGTACCATGCAATATATGATTTGTTGAGAGAGTGGCAAATTGAGAAGAAAATATTCTCGATTACATTGGACAATGCTAGGTGCAATGATGTCATGCAAGGTCTTTTACTCGACCAATTGAAAGAAAATGGGACATTAGTATGTGATGGGGATTATTTTCATATTCGTTGTGGTGCTCATGTTTTGAACCTGATTGCAAACGAAGGATTAAAAGAGATTCGTGCATCTATAGATGTTATTAGGGAGTGGGTGAAGTATGTCATGGGGTCTGAATCTCGAAGGATAGTTTTTGAAGATTGTGCAAAGAGAAGTAATTTTCTAAGTTCTAAAGGATTATGGTTAGATTGTCCAACCAGATGGAACTCTACATACATGATGCTTGAGAGAGCGGATCTTTATCGTCGTGCTTTTCAACATATGAGGTTGGTTGACAGAAATTTTGATAGATGCTCGTCAGATGTAGAATGGGACAAGATTGAGAAAATCATCAAGATTTTGAAGCCTTTTAATGACATCACAAAGCTTTTTTCTGGGGTCCATTATCCTACTTCTAACCTGTATTTCTGCAATGTGTGGAGGATTCAAATGCGGTTGATGAATGCATGTGAAAGTGTGGATAGTGATATTTGTCGTATGGCAATAGCGATGAAGGGCAAGTTTGATAAGTATTGGGAGTCCTACAGTACAATTTTGTCCATAGCTGTGGTCTTTGACCCACGGTATATGTTGGATTCTGTGAAATTTTGTTATGAGAAGCTATATGGGCAAGCTTTTGCTAAAACAAAATGTCTTGAGCTTCGAGGAAAGATATGTGATCTATTGAAGGAGTACAATGACTCTACCGATCAATCATCATCACTTGATGAGTCTATTGTTGAAGATATAGGCTATGAAGATGATATGGATCTAAGTAAATTTACTTTTCTAATTATCTTTATCTTAATGCATTTGTATTACTAAAATGAGTTTTTGTTTCACAGGAGTTCGATTCATTTGGGGAAAGTCAATTCTTGAGTGATAGGACACAATTAGATAAATATCTAGATTGTAAAAGGCTCAATCGCTAACAACCATTGGATGTTCTTTTATGGTGGAAGATGAATGAATCTCGATTCCCAGAGCTTGCTTGTGTGGCTAGAGATGTTTTGAGCATTCCTATCACTACTGTAGCTTCAGAGTCGCCCTTCAGTATGGGAGGTAGAGTTCTAAGCAACTTGCGAAGCTCTCTTTTGCCTGAAAATGCCGAAGCTTTGATTACCACACGCAATTGGCTATATGGATTTCCAAGTAAGCTAATTAAGGATATGGTTTATTTGATAATAACTTAATCTAATACAGTTTATTTAGTAACATTTGAATTAGGGGTGGCTATACGGTCCGGTCCGGTTAAATTGGCCCAAATTGATCTGGTCCCGATTCGGTCTTGATTTTACATTGAGATTGTGGGATTTGAGTGGCCTAAGGCCTTAAAGGGTGAGGAGTTGGTTAAGTTTTGTACTAAGTGCAAAAGTTTGTGACCGTTTATGCAAATTACCCTTAAGTTTTGGGTGTTGAGCTCTCTTATCCGGTCTTTATCCGGTTTTTTGACCTCAAATCTAAGCCCAAAGATTGGATTAGATTGTTTACTATCCGGTCCCGGTCCGGTCTTGGTCCGGGTTATACGGTCCGGTTTTCGGTTTTTAATCCGGTCCCGGTCAAAATAGCCACCCCTAATTTGAATTGCTTGATGAAGGTGATGATCGTGATAATGGGCTCGAGGTAGAAATTTCAAAGGCGGTCGGAACATCCTCAATGACTTCTAGCTCTACTCCTGTGTGAAAATTTGATATATTGTGTTTCATGTACTAGACTCCAAGACAGTTTAATTGGGTCAAGCTAAGTAGACCCCCTAAACTTGCTCTGATGTGAATAGCTTGCTTCAAGGGAATCTGTTTTATGATTTGAGTTTGTTGACAGCAGCATACAGTGTGTACTTCTGAAGCTCTCTCTCTCTCTCTCTCTCTCTCTCTCTCTCTCTTAACAGTTATGTATTTTAAATTTAATCCAAGAATCCGGTGCGTTCCATTAGGGGAGCCGTTTTTCCCTTTGTTTAATTGCGGAAGGAATTAATTGGCCCATCGGGGCATTTTGTAAATGAAAGGACGATTTATTGATGTGGATCCACGGATCCATTGGATCCGGTCCACGAATCCACGAATCCATTTGGATCCGATCCACGAATCCGATCCAATTGCCACCTCTACCTGCAATTCCTGCCTAAAGTAGAGCAACTTATAGTCTCTTAATAATAAGTTCATAAACATAAATTATAACAACAATCCACCTTCCCCTCTATGCTAATGAATTTGAAAAGAGCCTAGCTGGTGAATATGATTACTCTATTAAAACTGAGAATGGATCCAAGTACCTTGTATATATCTTTTAATCGAAAATGTATCATATTGTGTGGTAATTTACCTTTAAAATATGCTTTTTGTAATTAATTTCATTTAAAAAAAATCATTTAGTGAACTAAAAGCGTAAAAGCGTAAAGCGTTTTGGTGAACTATAACCGTAAAAGCGTAAGCTTTTAAGTTTTAAAGCGCAATTTAGTCTGATTTTATAAACTAAAGTTTTTTTGGGGAAACAAAAGCGTTTTAATGATCTACAGACATTAAACAGTAAGTTTTTATGTTTTAAAACGAGATTTTGACTACATTGGGGACCATAATATCAATACATCATGGCTCATGCTAACAATTGGGATGCCAATGGGAATTAGAGTGAGCAAATATATGGAGAGAGTATATGTGGCGCTGGGTCCCAGTAGGGCAACAAAATGAGGGTTGTAGATAGAAGGTTGGGAAAATTATGAAGATTAGGATTTTCTGTTCGTAAAGAAAAAAAAGGATTCCATCGGAGACAACAGACAAGCCCACTTTCTAATGTTCCTCTTTTTCATTTTTGTTAGTGATATGATATGATATTTGATATGAAGTTTCATATTAGTGTACTCGAGTTTTACTATTTAGACGTATGTTGCATGCCCGTCGAGTTTTACTATTTAGATCATGAATTACATTGAGTTCGGGACATGATATTATACCTAACCTCTAATGGGTGAACTCCAATCTCTAATTCTCTAACCCGAGCCACAAGATTCATTTAATCGAAGAAAATAATAACCGACGGTTCTTATTCAGCAAAATATATTGAAGTGAAAATAACAAGTGTGAACATAGGTGTATAGCGAACGTCAGACGTACGCTCCTTTGGCATGATATGAATGAATATATAATGATGAATTGAGGACCACTTCATACGCAACTTTCTATCTTCTCCATTAGTTGTTTCGATTCTCCGAATCAGTTATCTCCATTTATCTCCTACAAGAGCCTCCTTTGCAACGTGATTGATTAGCCTTGTTTGTTAGGCCGTTCTGGTCGACCGTGCAAATGACAACATACCAGGAAAGTGAGGCTGTATTAGTGCACATCAGTTGTAACACGTCAAACCAATATCTGAATATGTTTTGGTTTTCCATCTTTATTATTCGTTCCTCGGAGAAAATTTTAGGGTTTTAGGGTGTATTAGATTATATGAATGTTTTAGGTACCAAAAGTGGCACAAGTGTATAGAAATGTGAAAGACTTGAGGATCATGGCCAGGTCATGCTTGATCACGGCCAGGAACTGAGGACACGAGAAACTATTGGAGCAACCAACAAGGAAGGAACAAAAAGTCTTAATAGTCGACTCACGACTCTCTTCATCTGAGCATGCGAGAAAGATCGTTGTCGCGAATCGCAGATCGCGACTGGGAAGTCAGGCCGTGAACTTCCAAACCATCAAAGAGCAAAACGGTGAAGCTCGAGATCGTGGCCTCCCTTTCCCAGATCGCGCCCGCAAACTTTTATAGTTCAACCGTGAACTTGGTCGAGACCCTAAAATCTATATATAGGGGGTTCCTCCCCCCCCCCCCCCCCACCCCCCCCCCCCCCACCCCCCCCCCCCCCCCCAATTTAGAGAACTTAAATCGATTGAGAATTTTCTGGTTTGAGAGAGAGAAAAGAAAGAGGAGCTAAAATAGGAGGAGTCAAGGATGAAGGGAGCTCTCCCCCTATTCAAGTCTTCTTCTATTTCTCTACATCTTTCCTTTTCCTTCCTTATGGAGTAGTCATTTTACGTACTAGGGGTTAAAACCCTCAAGCCCTATAATTAGGTTTTGAATGTAGATGTGATTGTGTTAGGGTGTATGTATGGATTTTTTTGTTTCATTGATTATGTTGGGGCTTTTCTCTCCAACTCTTCTTTACTATCCTAAAATTGAGTATTAGAACTAGGTGGGAGTTTTAGAGTTATACTGGGTTTGAGTTCTTTAAGGATAATTATAAGTAGATGAATGATCTTAGGGTTCCTTTTAGTGGATGAGGCGATTGTACCCCTGCTAGAGGAATGCCTTCCTGAGATAATGTTAGAGTGGTCATTCCTTAGTACATGATTTTTGATTGAGGCGACAATGGGTATCTGAAAGCTTACTAGGATGAGGGAAGTAATCATTGAAACCCTCAATTGAGTGAATTTTCCGCGCCTTATCCTGCAAACCCATTATAGTAAGCCATTTGCATGATGAATCTAAGTTTAGGGCGATGGAGTTACCTCGAAGTACCTGCTTTCTACCCTTGCTTTCTCCACCAATATTTTCAATTGACCTCCAAAAACCAAAATAAACCAATTGACTAGATAACAACAACGCGAAAAGAAACGTAAGGTATCAAAACCCATGGAATACGACATTCGTCACTACTATATTAGCAATGCCATTTTGGGATATACTTGGCTCGTAATTGGGTAGCTAGTTAGGCGGTGCAAACAATTGACATGACCTGCACGGGTGTTCGACCATCCATCTTTCTTTGTTGATTGAATGCAAAAAGCTTGTTATTTGGAAGAATTTAGTTTAGATACCATGGTCGTATTCCACGGGTTTCGATACCCTAGGCTACTTCTCACATTGTTGTTATCTAGTCGTTCAGTTTAGGGTTGTTTTTGGAGTTCAAATGGAAAGTACTAGTGGAGAAGAAGACTTGAGTTGGGGAAGAGCTCCCTTGCTTCTTGGCTACTCCTTCTTCTCCTTTTTCTCTTCTTCCCCTTTCTTCGGCTTCTCTCTCTAACTTCTCTCTTAATCCAAAAAAATTTTAAGTGATTTCAGCTCCCTTGTGTAGGGGAAGGGATCCCCTATTTATAGAGTTCAGGCTGCAAGGCAAGTTCACGGCTGGGCAGGAGAAGATCGCGACCGCGATCTTGAGGATTGCCATTTCACGCCATGCTGAATGTGGAGTTTGCAGCCTGACATCTCGGTCTCAATCCGGGATTTCATGGTCGTTAATTATATCATGGCCATGGACAAAGAGAGCTTTGAGTCGACTACCGAAACTCCCTGGTCCACTATGGTGGTTGCTTTTGAAGTTTGCACCATTGGCTCCACATTTCGCGATTGCAATCTCGGCATTAGCAGCTGCGATCTTCATGCTCTGGTTCATGTGCACTCTTCATGGCCATGATCTCCTTGATCTTCGTAGTGATCTCTCATTTTGGCACATAATTCTACACTTGTGACCCTTTTTCTCACCTAAAAGATTCGTATCATCTAAAACACCCTAGTATGAAAATATTCTCTTCGATGAATGAATAATGAGACCATGAAATGATTAAATATGACCCTAAATATGAAGGATAAATAACACCATTTTGTGTGTTATCAACTCCCCCATACTTAGGTGTTTGCTTATCCCGAAGCAAACTTACTCAAAGAAGTACAACATGGTAAACAATCAACATGGTATGCACGCTAGTTCTTTGTTGCACTAGTTAGAATAGTTGGGATCAAGTGAACGTTACTCCCATCTCACTATGAAAAGACAAACTCTCAGATGAGGACCATTTCAACTAAATAGGTTTAGACATTCAAGGTGTGAACTGGGGGACCCTAAAAAACATTAAAAATGATAGACTCTTTGAAGGTTCTCTTTATTCTTTCTTTTCAAGATAGGATTCAATTTTTTATTCTCCTTTTTAAACATTGCCAAACTTGACACCAAACATATGCCATTTTGCAAATAGGCTCCTCTCCCACGTGACCAAGAGCGAAATGACTTTGCCTTCCCATTCTCAAACCCATCTGCTGAACATGATGGTCGGAGTCATTGCTAGAGAACCACTACCCATCCTACACTCGTCTCAATGATAGATGGGTAGCCACACATGCCGAGTACAAACGAGAGCCAATGTCTCGTGACTCACTAAAAGGCACACTATCTCCTTACCATACGATTCTGTGATGAGGAGAGTGTTTGGGGGATGGAAGGTAGTGAAAGATGATCGAGACGCTAGAAAGCTCTCTGAACCCCAAACACATCCTCAAATAGAACTCTGGACCGAGAGTAGAGCCCTTTGACGGCTCAGCTCAAACACTATGTTTGGTTGCCTCTCACGTGACAACCTCAATGTTCAAAAGATTTTTTTCAAAGTTGAGGACGATTTGAAAGAAAAAAAATCCAAATATGGGAGATAATCCCGCACACATGTCTTAACCTAAGTAGAAAACATTATCAACTCACCAAAGAGAAATATAGGAGTAAAACCCCTCACACACCAACATCTCTTGTATATGCAAACTACTCCCTATAAAGTACGCCAAATCGACTATCTAACAATTCAAAATACATTGTGAGGTAGATGCAAGGGACAAGATGTTTTTAAGCCTCAAATTTGAAATTTTAGGGTATATTATCAAGGTTTCAAACGTAAATTTTAAGCCATTAAAAAACACAGAACACATTCAATCGATAGCAAACAATCCCACAAACAACCATCCATGTCTTTCATTCATAATCATAGGGAGGCTACTAACGAACGTGACAAAATTATTATGAATCATTCAAACACGCATATACATCCCCCCCCACCCCCACACACACACACACTTGAGAGACACATTGTCCTCAGTGTGGAAATATAAAGGTAGTTTCCCGAATTGTTACCATAGGGTGTTTTGTTGGTGTAGGTGCACAAGTGTAGATCTTGGTCTTCCTGGTGGTTATACAACGATAAAGCCCATAAGTAAAAGAGAAAATATAAGGTTATTGGGCATAAACACAAAGTAGTTATATAAATAAGTCTACCACTACTACTAGTAGATAATAAAAAGTGTGTAGTACTAAAATGAAAAGAATAAAATTAGACGATGTTTATAAATGGGTAAATTGCAAATTTGGTCACTAGAATTACTAAAATATTTCACGTTTGCCATCAAAATTAGTTTATTTCATTCATTGTTACTAAAATTAGTTCAACATTTCAAGTTTGTTTACTCTCTGTTAGTCTCCGTTAACTTTATCTGACGTGGCAGTCAACTCTGATAGTTGACCATTAAATAAGTGACTTGGAATTAAAAAAATAAATTTGAGTCTTTTATAATTTCCACCTTATTATGTTTTTCCTTGATTTCAACCTCATTATTCCAACCCATTCAAAAATTAAAAATATAAAACTAAATTATTTTTAGCCCTCGCCACCGTTGCAACTGAATCACCGTCTCACTCTCCGAGACACTCGTCGACGTCGGCGCCCCAGCCGCTATGGAAGATGAATCAGCATAATTTAGGGCATCCGAGGCAACTAAGAGGGAAATCGCCGCTCTCCCTTTACCTTGCTTTTAGTCGTCGTTGCTCTCTGCTCTCTGTCAATGTAGATGGCCGTTGTCGATGGCGGCTCACCATGGAGCCGATTCGATGATGGTTCTTGAGGGGGATTCAACGATGGGGAGATTGGAAGGCGAAGTCGGTGGGTATTCGGTGGGAATTCATCAATGGTGGCGTCGGGGAAGCACTGAACAACATCGGCCTCCTTGTTTCAGAGGGAAGAACCCAAACCGGAGATTTAAAGAAAGCCCCCGCCGAGTGATACGTGAGGCGGATTGGGAATGGCGACAGCGGTAGTAGCAGTACATAAGAAAGAAAGTCGTCGCAACTGAATCCATAGCTTGCCCATGATTCACTTTCCCCTATCCTGATTAGTGATGGCGGGAGAGGTCTTTGGCGAATCCTTCCATGGCTCAACGCCGAGAGCTAGCCGCCGAGAGAGAAATTTGCCATAGCTCGTTCCGCGTTGAGTCTGTTGTCTGCATGGAGAAGCTCTTGATCTCGAAAAGTTTCGAGCTTGTGTCTCTGCCACAATAGGCAAATCTGAGAGAAGGAGGTCGTAATGCTGAAATTTTAACCTAATCATTTCATATAGAAAACTTTAATTAACTCAATTCCTACCAAGTTCAATGAACCAAGTCAAAAAACACACCGATTTGAATTTCTAGAATCCTTCATTCTAATCGAACTTTTCCTCAGATACCCACCAAAGCACTGATAGCATGTTATAGCCAGAAAACATGGAAATCATCTGGAGAAGTGGACATGCAATGGATGACGAAGCCAGATGTCGAGGAAGTAGAGCCACGAATGCTAGCAGAAGGGGAAGCTCAGCAACGGCAGGCGTCACAGGTGGAGAAAGATGGAGGGCAGGCAGAGGAAGATGAGGAGGAAGCCCGAACTAAATTAAGTAATTATAGAAATTAATTTTAATTTTTAATTGTTGTGAAAATGAGGTGGAAATTATAAAATTAACTTTTTAATTGACACGCCCCTGGTTTAACGGTCAAATATAAGTGTTGACCGCCACATAGGATAAAGATAACGGAGACTAACGGAGAGTGACCAAAATTGACCTGTTGAACTAATCTTAATGACCACGAATGGAATAAACTAATTTTAGTGGAAAACATGAAATTTTTAGTAATTTCAGTGACCAAGCTTGCAATTTACCCGTTTATAAATTCAAAAGAAAGAACAAATAGAAAAATAGGCCCTAGATTCCCAGAACTTAATCCTTCTCTGAGGATTCTTCAACTCTGGCTTCAAATTGTTCGGGGGAAGGTGAGTGAGCAAATGCTGGATCTCCATCTTCTCCGTAATCTCACGAATGCACGCCATAAGTTGTTGCCTTGCTTCCTTCTCCCTTCTCTAATTCTGGAAGATTGCCGCCATCAACACTTGGGTATGAAAATCTCTAGCTCTATTGATCGTCTAAGTTGCCAAGTTCGTAGGTAGGTTGTTGTGTCAAATCCTCCTCTTGCATGCATCCTTCTTGTCCTTCCTCGCCATCCACATCCGTTACTCCCCTTGTTGCATGCTTGTTAGTTGGCACCGGGATACAGAACACTCTACCCACCATATCCAATATGTTAGTGAGTGGGAATGGAATACTGGGAGTCCCCATATACAGTCCTCGCTCGGGTGCAAAACCTTGATTCTCAACTTTAGGGTTTCGAAGGAAATAGGAGTGGTCCTAGAGTCCATTCGAAAGTTGACGTCCCCGAAGTCGAATATGAAGTAACGGATGATTCGAGTGATGTATTCTCCTTCATGAAACCTAACGAGTCGGTGATCCTTTTCATATCTCTTCAATGTGGAGAGGATCCCTAAGTCCAGGTGTAAGGGTTGAGGAGTATGCATGCTATGAAAGAATGTGACGTCTCGGGAAGTCAGATAACCCTTGATCTTATACTTCCCACCCACGGACCTAGAAATCACATGGTGGATTAACCTCCATTCTGGATTCATTTCACTAGCTTTGATAACTTGAAATCCCATTACTAGGTGTCGAACTCCTTGACTTAGCATTCTTAAATTGCCTTGAATCATGGAAAATTTCTTTCTCTAGTCTAGGTAGCAAAGCCATCTAAGGAGTCCATAAAGTCTTTCGAATATATGTCTAAAGCCCTTATGAACTCCCGGATCGACATCCGATGTTCGCATCCGATTCTGAACTCAATGTTGGATCGTAGATCTGCAACACCTCTTATGTCTGAAATAGATAAGGTTCTAAGGAACTCCAATACTAGCACTTTATAGATCTTCTCTTCCATGCACAACAACTTCAGCCACTCCGGTTTGTTAATTTTTGCATGTATGGCCTCCTCAATTCTGAGCTACGCGAAGAGAATTGAGTTGAGGCACGTGCTCTCGCTTAGAGGAAGTTCATGGAGCTATATAAGTTGGGGAATCACAAAATATGAAATATAAAAGACATTCATTCTCCAAAAATATGCCCAACTCATTCATGCAACGAGAGCATAATTCAATTTGGGATAATCGTAGTCATCGACGACCTGGTTGAAATCATTATTGATTCTCATTGATGTCTTATGAATTACAATATTATATTTATACAAGTTGGGGAATCACAAAATAACAAAATAGGAGAGTTTGAACGTAGTGGATGCGGAGCATTAGCAAAAGACATGAAGTGTTCTGTTAGCCATAACAGAAACCACAAGACTCGGTCTTCTTATCATGCCCCCGCAAGTTAAGGAGTAGTGACCTTTAACTTGGAGCTGAAATGATGAAATTGTTGACGAGGTAGGGGCTTGGTGAGGAGGCGACTATATCCGTAGAAATGTGGAGAACTATGAGATGGCCAGCAGCAACCCGTTAAGGGACAACATGAAAGTTAATCTCCATGTTCTTGTAAGTCTTCAAATTCGGTCCAGAGATGTTGAATGCCCGGACGATTGTCGAAACCATAGGCGTAGGAGTGGTGAGTTGAAAATAAGAACCAGAGGTTGGCAGTGACAGAGGACGTCATACTGAGGGTTGGAGAAGTATGAGAAAGAGGAAGTGAGGATAAGGAGAAGAATAAAGGAGTGAGATGAAAAGAGGAGGGTTTGGAACGGGAAAGTGAGGAAAGATGAGGACTTTCTACAAGATACTGATCACGAGGGGAGGTAAGCAAGAAGATTATTAAATTCCAATGTTACTCTTTTGGGCCGCTCGAGAACAAGAGAAGAATTGCGCGACAAATGAAGAAGAATAAAAAACAAAGAAAATGCAAGAAAAGGGATGAGAATGTGATGGCGCAAACAGAGTTAAGGGGGGAGATTTCAATAGAGGGAAAATGTGAGATGGAAAATTATTAATATGATGATTGGAGAAGAATGGGAGTGAAAAGGGAGTAGAAGACAACATCACGCCGAGAACAGCTGAGGAGAGGGCAAGCTAGCTATGGTGAGGGGAGAGGGTTTGAGAATTAAAGAAGGGATTAATGAGAGGGATCGAGATAGAACCAGAAGATAGAAGAAAGGAAGGATTAGAAATAGACCCGAGGAGAGGGATAATGGTGGCTTGGTAGAAGCTGCGCAGAAGTGGCGACCGTGCTAGGAGAGGCAAAGCGACGAAGGTGACGTCGGATGCAGAGACAAGGACGATGGTCGAGATGAATCTGGCCGGCTTGGATATGGGAAGCATGTCGAAAACAAAGACACGAAGATGACACAACGATGGCGTTGCTAGGATCGTTGGCGGCAAAAACAACAGCAGCAGCTGTAGGGGAGAAATAGAGAGGAGAACGAGAGATTGGCCATGGCGGTGACTGGCAACCAGAGGCAGGAGATATCAACGGAAGGGAGAAGTAGGGGTATGTAGGGAGATATCTACGGAAGGGAGAAGCGACCGGGTGAGTTTGGACTCATCCCGAGGCGAAAGAGTGGGGAAAAGTTTTTACGATTCCTAGATCTGTAGGTTGTTAATCAAGAGGCTCTAATACCATGAAATAACTACTAGTTCTCATTGATGTCTTGTGAATTACAATAGATTTATACAGGTTGATGAATAACATAATAACAAAATAGGAGAGTTTGAAGGTAGTGGATGCAGAGGATTAGGAATAGCCATGGAGTGGGCTGTTAGCCACAACAGAAACCAGGAGACTCGATCTCCTTATCATTGGTGATTGGTCTCCTTATCACCAGTTAGTGGGTTAGCCAATAGAGAAATCGGTTCGGTAGTTGGAATCCCAAAACCAAATTTTGGTAATACCGTTAACGACCTAATGCCACCCTTAATTGCAAGAGAAAGGCTGCACATACACACAGATCTCTATAACACTCTACACGAGTGCTTCGTCTAGTTGAAGTAGAGGGGTTTGCAGCAAAGGAGATGTTGTCATCGTCAATGGTGGTACCTTTCTTCTCCTCTATGTAGGTAGCTGAAATTGATTGTATTATGATGTGATCTTGTTTATTTTATCTGAATGAATACCATGATTTCATCTCCTACTTGTGTTTGTCTCTAAAGGTCGATGCCTATAATGATCGTTGATTGTTTGCTTGTATTATATGCTTATGATGGTGATTGATATTTCTATAGTATGAATGCTCTTAATACCATCGTTGCTTATGATTCTATTGAATGCTACTATATAATTTGTGCTTAGTATTTCTTAGATTGTCAATAAATTACGTTTTAGTGATACCCCATTGATACTACACGAGTATGGGAGGATTGATCACCCATCTATGCTTTGAGTAGTATCAATGCTTGATTGTTAGATCATCAATTCTATATACTATATTTATGGTTTAGAGAAGCCCACAATTAACTATATGTTATCCTAACTTCCTTGATCTTCAATAATTAGGTAATGACATCAAGTGAAAGCATGCATCAACTAATTAAATCTCTACCAAGAGGTGCATGCATAGGTAGACAATGATCTTAGAGGAAGGGATGGGATGTTACAATAGATGAACCATTGATACATGATATGCATGACCCCTTATTTGGTTTATTGTTTAAGGAACTATGTGTGTAAGAAGTGGACTATTTTAAAAGGATAAATCCTCAAACCCGACATTATAGGTGGATGAAACTGGACACGACACTCTCTCACAATAAACCATCAATCAATCCAACAACGTTGACTTCCTCAAAGCATACATCGGTAGGGTCAATTATCGTTGCTTAGTATACTTGGCATTTGCCACAACATTTGGTAGGTAAAAATCTAACAAAGATCAAGCAGATCATATGTTGCTAGGATCAAGGCTACGAGCCAAAGGAACTCTAGGGGGAGCTTGCCTATCAACGCTCACCCTCTTGCATCCTTCACTATCCCACATGATTAGATTTAATTTCCCATATTTTCCCCCTTTTTGTTTGATAGAACCAAGGGTAACTTCAACCTTAGAGGAACCTCAACCTCTATAGTCCCGTTTTAAATCATAAAATTTGTCCCTCACCACCGGAGTAAGTTGTTGTGAGTGAACTAGGGAATACAATCTTTAGCTCTGTACCAGAAACATAAAACTAATATCACCATCCACAAAATCAAAATTTGAAATAAAAATATACTACCGCTAAAAAAACAATACTAGTACTACAAATGCTAGTGCTCATGCTTGCGCTTCCACTTTTTTCAACGACAACAAAGGGCAGAGGAGGTGGGTTGGCAGAGGATGTGGGATGGTTATTCTAGCTAGTATAAGTAAGAGAGAGTGTCACAAGGGTGGCAGAAGAGCACCAAAAAGGATGTAAGGCGATGGGTGAATTGCAAGTTTGGTCACTCATATTATTTAATTGTAACATGTTAGCCACCCGAATCACTTTCCCTTCAATTTAGCCACTAATAATACACGTTTATTTCATCGTTGGTCACTCACCGTCTAAGTCCGTTAAATCTGGCCTAGGTGGCAGTCAACTCCAACGTTTGACCATTAAAAAACTGATGTGTTAATTAAAAATAATAAAAATAATTATTTTTTTTATCTCCACGTCATAATAAAACCTAATATTTAAAATTTTGACAAAAAATAATTAATATAAATATAAATAAACGGAAGCCGCTGCTCTTGCGTCTTCCGATCTATGTTCCGCTGGGTCGCCGCCGCCGGCTCTGAAGCTTCCGAGCTGGAGGAGGTAGAAGAAGAAGAAAGAAGCCCTCCGCCCACCCGCGTAGCCCAGCCACAGGCCACCCGCGTCGTCTCCTCTCTCCATCGTCGCCCTTAGTCACCGTTGGGATTCCATCGTCGAGGAGGAAGAAGGTCAAAATTATCCCTGCTGGAGGTATAAAAAACAAAGCAAAATTTTCTTTGGTCGGTCGGTGGTAATCGAACGCAAAGAGATTCGCCCAATCCAAAGAGCTTCGAATTATTTGAGTTTTCCGTTTCGAAATCGATGTTCGGTGGTAATCGTCGACGAGAAGATGAGCTTCCCTCGCCGGAGCCACGAGCTATGAGGAAGGTAGACTGCAATTGGTTCGCTCGATGGGAGGAGTACCTTCCCTCACCGGACGAGCTCATGCCAATCACTCCTGAGTCCTGAACTCGCTCATCGGAATTAGGCGGTCCCGCCTCCGCTACCTCTTTTACCAACATCCAGCGGCGTGCCTTCGCCTACACACAACGATAACCACGGGAATCCTTCTCTAGCAACTTCGCAGCACAACTCCTACGAATTCGCCGCCGACTCCTCGGCGGAGCTGGATTCCAACACTGGAGGCAACGAGCCGGCATGGAAGCTGAAATGGCTGAGGCTGTGGGGAAAATAATTTCTCAAAGGGCTAGGTTCTTTTCCTTTTTTAGGCGTTCTCAAACGATTAGGTTAGGAAAGAAAGAAGAGGTGGAAAATATTTTTTTTATTTTTATTTATTTTTAATGGACACATCAGTTTTTTAACAGTCAAATGTTAAAGTTGACTGCCACATAGGACAAACATAACAAAGTTGGACGGAGAGTGACCATAAATGACATTAACGTGTAATATTAGTGGCTAAATTGAAGGAAAAGTGATTTGTGTGGCTAACGTGTTACAAATAGATAATATGAGTGACTAAACTTGCAATTCACCCGAAGGCGATAGAAGGATGTCAGAAAACGATGGAGGATTGGGAGGAGGGATGGTGGTAGCTAGGGTTTCTTAGGGGTTGGGGGCTAGGGTGGGCAGGGAGAGAGGACGGAAGGTAAAGCGAGGGTTGCTGGTCAGAGAGAGTATTTACATGTGGGTCTATTGTTGTTTTCAAAAATAACCCCCACCTCAATCTCATATGTCGATTTGAAAAAGAGGAGAAAAGAAGAAATCAAAGGGTGTGTAAGTGAGTTGTCAATTTGCAATCAAGTTTCCAAACTTCTATCTATAAAATAAGATGAAACACTTTGTTCTCGTTCTTTGTTCACATCCTAGTGAACTTCTTTATTGTCATTATCGATAGGGTATCTAAGACAGAACCCTCGATAACTCGGCCGAATCTCGTCAGGCCAGCAACGAGTGTAAAAGGACATACGTCAAAGATCGATGGTTATGATTGAGAAGAATAGATTTATGTCAAGGAAATCCAAAGGAATTAAACTTAAATGCATAATTTGGAAGCCGATTGGGAAATCTATAATTGGAAAGATCTCTACAAAATCAACTTGAGTTGGCATGAGCTATTGGAGAACACCTAGGTGGGTGTGGTCGTACAATATGCGGGGATTGGATATGGTGCGCGAGATGATGAAGTTCTTTCAAATCCTAGAATCTCCATTTTGTTGAGGATTTGCTACATCAAAGAGTTTGATTGCCTTCAGACTCCATTGATAGTAGAAGTGCAAGGCCATGTTACCCCTACTCTACCATAATCATAAAATCACAAACAAACTGAGGCTCTTGTGTGAGGATAAAAACAAATCATGGTACAGAGGTTACATATTCAATTGTGATTATCGATTGCTGGACTTTGTTACGCAGGATGTGGATCCTCCCATATATCGGGTCCTTAATCATTGCAGTACTATTTGATCACCTTTCTCAGTGTGTGTGGAAATTTTAAAAGAGACTTCCATTCATGGGTCCCATGGACGTGAACCAAATTGTGAACTTTGAAGTAGAGAATGTGGAAACCAATATCTTAAGGGCTCACCTAAGCCTGATGGGAAGCCTTTACATAGAAAACCCATATAGTTTGTGGGTTATTTGCACGGTAGTGAGTGGTGCTTGGAATAGTGATGTTGTGATCACTATATTGAAGCCAGGATTGGGGTTTATCAAATTCTTATTTGCTTATGAGAAACATAGGGAGAGAGTGCTCCATTGCTCTCCTTGGAATGTGAAGGACATGGTGCTTCATCTTAAACCATGGACTTCTGTTACTCCAAAGTTCATGGAATCCTTGATTTGAGTCCCATTTAGGTTCTAAAGTGGGGAGTCCCCTCGCATTGCTAATGATGGCCTTTGGATACGTGCACCATTTTTGTCGTCGTTTTAGGTAAGTGTGGTGGTTCTAATTTGAGACGTTGGCTTCTGGTTCTTTAGGTTACCATGCACAATTAGTACATTTTGAGCACAAGGAAATCTATAAAAAGCACAAGCAAGACATACCTTTTGAATAGAAGAATCCAAGACTCGATGATCAACCTTGTTCCATTGTTCACATAATTAACTACCAAAACATTGAAGAGCTCTCCAAACAAGCAAAATAGCAACCAACTTTATTCATAATAAACCGTATCTTAAAACTACAAGGAAAATAAAATAAAACGGGGTTGTCTCCAGATGGTATTTTTGTCTAACGTCTATAAGTTGGACAAAAACGTGGGTTTCCTCCTATGAAGTGGTCTTTCTTTGTATGCGTTTGAGGTAGACAAGGCCTTTGGTATTTTAGTCAAAGGTCTAATGTGGCTCTGAAGGCCATCTCCCCCAATCACTCAAAGGAGGTGGTTCGAGGACATCATTGGGCTTGGTCTTGTAAGCTCCACTAGAAGGCTTATAAACTCTTACATGCACATCGTTCATTGTTTCTTCAACCTCTTTCTTGTTATCTAGTGAAAGTGAGTTACTCTTGTGAATATTTCTTGCGACGAACTTCAACTTCCTTTTTATGTTTACTATATTAGTTGGAATTGGGGATTTCGAGTGGCCCTATTTGGACCCTTTGATGGAGGACTCCAACTAACCAAAGAACATTCAATCATTAGCGGTTGATTTAGAAAGCTAATCACATGCTCTGCATTATCGATTCTCATACTGATCCTTTATGTAGGAATATTGATTAATTCTTTGGAGGATGCTCAAAACGGTCTCACAAATAGAATAAAATAGTCTCTCTATGTCTATTCATGTCGAGTATTACAAATTTGAGAAAGAAGATAAAGGGTCCATTCTAAACTAGAATATCCTTCACCATTTCTCTAGTGCGATAAACAGTGTTGTCGGCTAGCTTGATTTCCATGACTACTTGCTTCAAGCTTTATAAACCGTACAAATAGGAGGGCGTAACATTGAGGCTAGCCCCATTGTCAATGAGAGCATTAGTCACGTGTAAATCATTGAGGATGCATGAGATAGTGGTCACGTATGTTCTCCACTATGAGCTTTTGAGTCGGCGTCCCTTCTTTAAGAGGGTATTTAATGGACTGTACAAGATTAGGCATCTAAATGATGGACCTTAGAATAGGTGCAACAACTTCTTCTCCTCTTAGAACCTCTAAAACCGTCTGTACTAAAGTTGCAAGTTTAGAACTGGAGATTTCTAGAGCAATGTGAAAAATGGTGCTCTTACCACGAAATTTGGGCAGAATTTGGTAACTTGAGCCACAAATTTTCTCTGGCAATGACTATGGTCCTGTCTTGTCTCAATGATGGCCTTGACTTCATCCTCTTTTGATGTTAAATTTTTTGTGCTTTCAGAAGGGGGAAGAGGCGTGCCTCTGTAGAAGTAATAATCCTTAACCTAGTGGAGAAGGAATCCTCCTCTACCTTATTTTTGCTTGAGAGTGATTCGAGCCTAATTGTACACTTTTTATCCCTAATTCTCTTTGACTTTTGTTGCAATTGAACTCCAAAAATGTTGGTTTTACGCGAGGTTGCTTGTGTTTCAGTGTGTTTCAGATCCTAACAGATAAAATCAAACCTGGAGTTGAAAGTTGGAAGAAAAGGAGCAAAGACCGGGCAAAGAGGTGGAGAAAGCCGTTGTTCACGGCTAGACGTTGGATTTCACGGTCTTATAGAACTGGAGCCATTACCCATGAAGCGAGGAGCGAACAAAGAGGGTTTGCAGGTTACTGACGCCCAAGATGTTCACAGTCGCTAAGACCGTGAACAGAGGCCACTGATCGTGAACCCGAGCAAATCAAGCAGTGCCTTTTGGTCACAACAATTAGTTCATAGACGTGTTTTAATGTTCACAGCCGTGAACTGGGCGCGATCTCCACCTAAAAGGAAAGCTAAAAGGAAGAAGAAGAGGAGAGATCTAGTGTGAGAAACTTCTCCTTCTTCATATTTTACAATGAGAAAGTGACGAAGCAAAGAAGAGGAAAAGCTAGGGTTTCATCTCCATGCAAGGTTTTGAGAATTCCTTCCCCAAAGGAGGATTTCTTCTGCACAAGGAGAAAGGATTGCATCTTCTTGATGGTTTCCCTTTCCATCTCTTGTGTTTCCCTTCTCCTAGCATGGAGTAGTCCCTTCTTTCACTTGGGTGTTTGTGAACCATAGCTACAGTTATGTAAATGCTTGTATGAATTGAATTATTTGTGTGTGGTTGTGTTTTAATGTGAATGTGGAGGTACTATTTAGAAATTATTGTGTTGTGTGAAAGCCTATCAATCTAATTGTCATTCTAACCTAGCTTAGGGAGGAGACCTCCTTAAGTAAGGAGGCTCAATTTGAGATGGGTGTTCTTTGGCATTTCATGATTCCTAGTCTAGTTTAGAGAGGAAAACTCCTTAGGTTAAGAGGCTCACTATTGAGATGGTGTTCTTGGGCATTCTATGTCTCCTAGGCTAGTTTAGAGATGAAACCTCATTTACCCAGAGGGGCTCGATTCGAGCCAGGTTTCCTTGGGCATTCAATGACTCCTACACTAGTTTAGAAAGAACCCTCTTTAACCTAAGAGGCTCATTTTGAGATGGGTTTCCTAGGGCATTCAATGCCTCCTAAGCTAGTTTAGAGAGAACCCTCCGTAACTTAAGAGGCTCTATTAGAGATGGGTTTCCTTGGGAATTATATGCCTCCTATTCTAGGTTAGTTAAAGGGAAACCTCGTAATTCGCATTAGCACTTAGGGTTTGGGTGTGGGTGGCCGTTCGAACTCCAATTCGAGGGTGAAGTCTAACCATTCCTTAGTTGATAGGTTAAGAGGGTCAAATTAGTGGCATGGATCGTATCCCATTCATCAACCTAAATGCTAACAGGGTAGCTTTGGCTGCTTGTTAGGCTTCCCTGCGGTTTATGACCCCCTAACCACACACGGTCGTTCAATTCTTCAAGTCATAATTGTTAGCTAGGGGGGTTCAACACCCGGGTGAAGCTTTCTCAACTAGTGTTAAATCCATTTTACATTTGCAAAGCAATTTAGTTTTAGACCTTTGTTTTCACCAAAACGAACCCGCTAGATAATGTTTCAAACAGTCGAAGTAGCGGTACATGGACTGGCCCAGGTCGATATTTAAACATACTTTCCCTATATCGCACCCATCTAAGGTTTATACTTGGACCCTAGGTGGGATTTTATTGTGATAGTCAGAGCGAGTCAAGTTTTTGGCACCGTTACAGGGGACTTCGGTTCCTTATCGTGAAAAGTTTTTTTGGTGTTAATCTAGGTTTTAATTTATGTTTTTGTTAAGTTGTGAAATGTTTGCTTGTGCTAGACGTGTTGTGTTCTTTAAGTCTATGTAGGAAGGTGCATGACCCGGAGCAATCCGACGCCTTTGACACCACTGGACGAGGACATCAACCGGACCTTCTGACTTCTAGTTCGAGAGAGGGAGCAAACGGAGGAAAGTAGGAAAATGAAGAAAGGGGACAACAAGTTGATCCCAGAATTGAAGTAATTGAAGAAGGAGTTGTAGTTGAGATGGCGGCCAATCAACACCGAGGGACTAATTCGCTTCCAACCCCAAATGGAGAAGCGGGAGCCGAGGATGTGCCAAGGACTACGGGATATTAAATGGCTCCACAGGTGGCGGATATCCAAACTCCAATCTTACATCCACCCGTGTCCGCCAACAACTTTGAGATCAAGCCCTCTCTCGTGACGATGATTCAACAAAATGCCTACTTCCACGGTCTTGCTCATGATTCACCACGAGAGCATTTCCAAAGGTTTCTTGAGTTAGCGGGAAGCTTAAAGATAAATGGCATCCCCGAGGAGGCTTTGCTATTAAAGCTATTCCCCTATTCTTTGGCGGGGAAGGCTCTCCGATAGCTCAACAACCGTCTGGCTCTAACCATCACCTCTTGGGACGACCTACTTAACAAGTTCATGACCCGATATTGTCCTCCTTCCAAGATGACCGAGTGGTGGAAGAAGATCACTCACTTTGAGCAAGAGGAGGATGAGACATCGAGAGATGCATGAGAAAGATTCTCCGACTACTTCCTCCAATGCCCTCACCATGGATTCGAGGAGAAGTTTCGGATTAAATTTTTTATGGAGGACTCATTCAAGATGACAAGATCCTCATTTACTCTCTTTACCAAGGGAGGCTAATGAACATGACCCCTCCTCAAGTGACCGAGTTGCTCGAAGATATGGATCTTAAGGGATATGATTGGGGCTTGACAAGAAGTGGGAAGAGAAGCACCGATCGAGGAATGCGAAGTGTGGGAACAAGTGCTCCACTTGAAACGAAGCTTGACAAGTTGATCGAGGTGATCCTTGAGGATAAGAAGCAATGGAAGAGAGCGGTGATGTCTTGTGATTGGCGTTCGAGCACCAATCAAGAAATTTTGGATTGCCAAGCGATGAAGGAGTCGAGTACCCCCGGGGAGCAAGTGAGTTTCATTCCCAATGCTAGAGGGAACAACCCTTATAGCAACACCTACAACCCCGGGTGGCGCAATCATCCAAACTTTGCTTGGTATTCCCCTACTAATCAAAGACCTCCCGGTTTCCAAGGTCCAACGGGAAACTATCAACCTCGGCCAACATTCATCCAACAAAGGCCTCAATTCCAAAACTCGAACTTTCAACAACCATACCAAGCACAAGGCGGTCAATGTTTTCAACAACAATAACAAGTAGACAAGTTCTCTAAACTTGAAGACCTTGTGAACTCCCTTGTCAGTGCAAGCTCTCAGAAGTTTGAGAAGATTGAGCAATTCATGGATGTGGCAACATCCAAGTTTACCTCGATTGGGGCGGGACTCCGAAGCCATCAAGCGGGTCTCCAAAACTTGGAAGTTCAAATTAGCAATCTTGTCGGGATCCTCACCGAGAGACCAAAGGGAGCCCTACCCCCTTAAACCATTACCAACCCCAAGGATCAAGCTGGGTGCAATGCAATTTTCTTGAGGAGCGGGAAGGTGACCCCGGAGGTTGTTGCCAAAGAAGTGAATGAGAAGGAAGACCCTCTACCCAAGGGTGAAGAAGAGGAAATCTTGGGGGAAAAGAGAGGAGTGGCGAGGAAGGCATTGTCGATGCCACCACCTAAGGCTGAGTACACACCACCCCTACCTTTTTCCCATGAGAGTGCACATGGAAAGATTAGAAGCGGAATGTGGAGGTTTCATGGAGATGCTCCAAAAGCTCCACCTCAACATTCCCTTCCTTGAAGTGATGGCCCACATGCCAAGGTATTCAAGATACCTCAAGGGGTATCTTTCCATGAAGCCGAAGTTCGAAGACCTCACTAATGTCACCCTGGGCGAGAAGTGCTCAGCCTTCATCCTTAACAGGTTTCCCAAAAAGCAACCCGATCCAGGTAATTTCACTATACCTCTTTGCATCGGTTCTCATCACATAGAAAATTCCTTGGTGGACTTAGGGACGAGGATAAATGTGATGCCATATAATATTCTTAAGAGGCTAGACATAGGTGCCCTAAATACCGCGGTGCTTAGTGTCACATTGGCCTATCGCTCTGTCATTAGTCCTAGAGTCATAGTGGTGGACGTGCTAGTACGAGTGGGAAAATTCTGTTATCTGACGAATTTTGTGATCCTGGATGTAAGTGATGATTCTAAGATGCCACTCATACTAGGACGCCCTTTCCTAGCCACCGCCAAGGCATTAATTGATGTAAATGAGGAAACATTGATTATGAGAGATGGTGATGAGAGAATTACTCTTGGAATTGATCCTAAGCCTCGGAGTGAGGAAGTGAAGAAAGTTGAACCAGGTGATATGAATGCAAGTGGAGGGAAGCCTTGCAAAGCAAACCCCACTATTATTGTTTGTTCTTGTGATGATGTGAAGTAGGAAAGTTAGGAGGGCATCTCGCACAAATATGGAAGGAGAGTAGCTTGGAGGGAAAGGATAAGTCGTGCTAAGGCCCAATGGAAGGAAATGGGCAAAGCAAAAGTCATCGGCCAAGGAGGCCACCCCATGAAGAGTGATTTGGGAGGCGACATGCCTCGCCCCGAGATCATGGAGGATCCACTCTCGGCGTCATCACGTTCAAAGGCGTGATAGATCCGCAATGTCAAGCTAGTGACGTTAAATTAGCGCTTGTTGGGAGGCAACCCAACATAGGTTTGTTTTCTTTTCGTTTGTTTCAATTTGTGTGTGTCGAGTGAAGATTTCAAGTGGTCGAGCGGTATCCCCGTGCCAAGTTTTGTGATTGCGTTGTTTTTGGTTGTGTCGTGTAGATAGTAGGCACGGTGGAATATGTCGAGTAAAAATTTTCAGAATTGCCTGTTTCCACTGATGTTCACAGAAGGATTGCCATGTTCACGGTCTTATAAGACCATGAACACGCAAACGCGTCCGTGAACTAGGGTGCTTCCACGCGTGTCAAACCTGTCGACCGACCTGAGTTCACGGACAGATTGTAGTGTTGACTGCCTTAACGACCATGAAGTGGAAAACGCGTCCGTGAACTACAGGGTCTGCCTATAAAAGGGCCGTGAATGGTCTTCTTCACTTCACGACACAAAAATCTCGTCGGAATTTTCAAAAACTCGCCGGAAAACTACGAAAATCCAACAGTTTTTGCCCATTTTCTCCACTTTCGGCGAGCCAAATCCAAAACCAAGACTAGACCCATTCTTTCCTCATCAAAAGAGGCCTTCGCTGAGATTTTGGGAAGATTTGGGCCACTTTTTTCCAGCAAAGTCGCCACCGGCGAGCCTCAGACGAGAGCCCGACGAGCTTTCGATGAAGCTCCGCCGACATTCTTCAGTCTGTTTTCGGCCAATATTCACTATCCTCGCCCTCACCTTACTTCCTCCTACATCCTACTTGAGTCTCCAGGTTGCTTTTCAGCTCTACCTTATTTATTTTGGGAGAATCAGATTATGTAGTGAAGTGAGCAGAATTTTAGTGAAATTGAATGTTGAACTTAGAATTAGGGCAAGGAATTAGGAGAATTAGGGCTATTGAATGATTGAATGGTGTTGCTTGAGCTTATTTGAGCCTTGGTGGGCATGTTTTAATTCGAATCGCTCGTATTTTTGAAATTTTCCCACCAAGTGCTAATTGTTGAATGATGAGAAATGTTTTGATTGAGTGGTGGTTGATAGCCACCGTGGCATGGGTCGGGTTTGAATTTTTGTGTGAGATAATCTGTGACCACCTAGAACCATGCCTCGGTGTGTTTACGCTTAATTTTTTTGACTAACATGGATCCGTACTGGAAATATAAGTGTGTGTGTGGGGGGGGGGAATTCTTGTTCCTCCCAATGAGCTGAGATTGACGTTATTTCCACGTATGGTGCACATTTTGTCGATTTTGTATGAAAGTCAGCATGAACCCACCCATACCTTGTGGCACTGAGAGGGAACCCAAAGCGGAGAGGGAGAAATTCCACTTGTGTGGGGAATGGCATAAAATGTCTTTTGACGAGTTTGACTGATCATTGGGAGTTTACGACGAGAGTGAGGACGGGTGGGAAGAGGACGTACGCCATCAGAGTTTGCTACCCCAATGCAACATATTGAAGGTTTTGCCTCCCAGAGCACCGACGAACATCGTTTCGATCGACACTCACATTGGCGTCCACACTCAAGCCACAATGCAACATCATCAATGCACTCCTAGCATGTTCCCTCTACCCGAGCTATAACAATCCAAACAAGATAACCGAGAGGATCTTGCTGGCGTTTACTTGCATGGTGGACCCGTCTAGCAACCTTCTTCTTGGTTCAGTCTTGGCCACCTCTTTTGCCAGAGCCATAGGGGCAAACGATAATATATCATAGCAATGCGGCCCTACATTACTCGTCTCACCCGTCACTTGAATGTCATGAATCTGGCGGCCTGCACATATGAGGGGCGCTCCACGGGGTTCGAAGAGAGCACTTTGCGTTCCATGCGGTTGCTAGGATCTTTTGGACCATTCCGGTTCATTGAGGGACTATCTCTATCACAAGAGGTCCCACCTCCTGAGAAGCCACCTACTCAAGCTCCGAGCCGCTACCGGCATCCCGCGCCTAGGTACCACCACCACCAGCAGCAGCATCACCCACTAGTGATCCCCTCATCCAGAGATGGATCTCCTTGAGACCCATGTCATGGGAGTGACTTCCCCACTCGACTGGCAGACCGACCTACTTGATCAGATGACTCATCGCCAGGGCCTCATTCCAGATGATGAGTCGGGGCCTTCTACCCAGTGAGAGGTAGCTGACGAGGGAGATATGTGGCAGAGCCGCTTCCTTTTGCCCCACTACTCCACTTGGATCTCTGAACTCTTTTGTTTTATTTTTCTTTCTTTTATTTTGTGTATATGACCATAAACTACTAATATCGTATTGTGATATGTAATAACCTCGCCTCGAGCGAGTCGTATTGTGTATGTGTATTTGTGTTTTTTGTCTTCTCCTTGAAGCTTCAATCTCCTACCTGGGAACCAATTCCAACTTTCACTCACCAAGCAAAGTGGCAACATCGTTCTACCCCTATCTTACGCCATTGAGGCCAATGTCGAACTTAAGTGTGTGTGTGTGTGGGGGGGGGGGGGGGGGAGGTAGTTTATTCTTATGCTTGGATGAGTGGATTGATGGCACTTGGAGCCTTGATGTATGCCCAAATTTGAAAATTTGGAGGGCTCCAAGCAATGTTTGCATGATCAAAGTGGTCGGTTTGTAGAAAAATCTAGTGTTTATTGGCAATGACCTTGAATTGTTGCATATGATCGAGTGTGTCCTATGATGATGACTGAGAGGTGCATTAGGATCGTGCAAAAGTTTAGTTCTCATGTGCCCAAAAATGAATGGATGTCTTGACGCGGTTACTTGTTGATTACAACTGCCATGCATTGTGTTTTGTGAAAGTGGAAAGTATGATTGGGTGACTAGGTAGCCATGTGAGTTTTGAGTCGATCATTTTCTTCTTGTGTGTTTAGATCCCTCTTACCATGGCGAGTAACATTACAGTTGTCACTAGTGAGTATGATGGAGGCATAGGATTAGTCCACGCCCAAATGTTGATTGTCCCGAAATGTTTTATCCCCTAGTCAACCCCTTTGAGCCTTGTGACTTTGGGGGTCGTTCTCATGATTAGGAGTTTTTTGCTTGTGAGCTTAATGGTGTTTGATAGAACAACCCCCGATCCTTTCTCCGTGTCTATACGTGTGTCGTCCTTGTGTCCCAGAGCTCTCTCTTTTGAGTTCCATTGAGGTTCTACATAAGAGGATTGTGCGCGATTCTTGCTAGGAATGAAAAAGAAAAGAGTAGTGTTGGAATGAGTTCTTAAAGGAGAGCATTGGTTGTTAAAAGTAGCATGGCAAGTGTTTAACTTTCTAGTACCACCCTCAAAAAAAGAAAAGGAAAGCAGAAAGAAAGAAAGAAGAAAAAGAAACGAAAAAGAGGTATTAAAATGGGGTTAATAAAGTAGAGAGTGCCACAAAAGATTCAAAGAGTATGCTCTAAGTGGGGTTTCTTGGCATTCAAGCCATAGAAACCCCCACATTATTTTAGAACTACTTTACTACCAAGTCCAAATGTGATAGCAAGAGTATACCTAGGAAGAGCGCTTAAAGGTATTTCATGATGGGTGATAGGTTGGAAGGGAGAGGCAAGGTTTTTGGCCGATGCTAGTGGCCATTGATTGTAGAGAAGGTTCTTAGTCGAAACCATAAAACCTTCGGGTTTAGGGTGAAGATGTAGGACCTCATGATGTGTGTGCCACCACCCAAAATCATTTTCCCCATGTCCAAGACAATTGCCAGTCATTTGAACCCGTGTCTAAGACCTCCGGACAAGCTAGTGATGACAACCGTCCAGTGAACTCTAACATTTAGAGGTTTCCGCCGTGGTGAAGAGACAATAAGGTTGACTGTTGATGATTGTGAACATTCTTTGCACCAAAAAGGTCTCAACCCCACCAATCAAGCGAGTGAGTGATTCATTCTTGCTTTGCATGTCATATCATACCCTCGATGAGGACCTTTGTTGCCCATTCGTTTGTTCCTTGGACTTGAATATTATGCATGGTTAGTTGTGGTTGATAAGTGATCTTGTTGAGACTTGCATTGATTCATGAACAAAGTGAGAACTTTTTGTTTGCCTGTTTTGGTGACATCGAATGTCGTTTGTGGTGGATGTCAGTATTGCTTGCAACGGCCCATGTGTTAATTGCCAATAGCCATTGAGATTCGCCACTTTGTGCCCTTTGATTTGTCCCCAAAACATTTTGTTAGGTTGAGAGATTACCTTGTGTGAAATGGTTTGCTTGGGGACAAGCAAACGTCTAATTGCGAGAGAGTGATTCAGGCCTAATTGTACACTTTTTATACCCGATTATCTTTGAAGTTTATTGCAATTAAATCTAAAAAGGTTGGTTTTACGCGAGGTTGCTTGTGTTTCAAATCCTAACAGGTAAAACCAAAACCGGAGTCGAAAGTTGGATGAAAAGGAGCAAAGACCAGACAAAAAGGTGGAGACAGCAGCTATTCGCGGCCAGACATTAGAGTTCACGGTCTTCTAGGACCGTGACCTGGAGACATGACCCGTGAAGCGAGGAGCGAACATAGAGGGTTTGCAGGTTACTGACGCCCAGGCTGTTCACGGTGGCTAAGACCGTGAACAGAGGCCACTGACCGTGAACCCGAGCAAATCAAGCGTTGCATTTTGGTCGCAGCACTAAGTTCACGGACGCGTTTCAATGTTCGCGGCCGTGAACTTAGGTCGTGATCACTCAGGCCGTGAACTAGGAGAGATCTCCACTTAAAAGGAAAGTTGAAGGGAAAAAAGAAGAGGAGAGCCCTAGTGAGAGAAACTTCTCCTTCTTATGATTTAAGAGTGAGAAAGTGACGAACCAAAGAAGAGGGAAAGCTAGGGTTTCATCTCCAAGCAAGATTTTGGGAATTCCTTCTCCAAAGGAGGATTTCTTTAGCACAAGGAGCAAGGATTGCAGCTTCTTGATGGTTTCCCTTACCCTCTCTTGTGTTTTCCCTTCTCCTAGCATGGAGTAGTCCCTTCTTTCACTTGGGTGTTTGTGAACCCTAGCTACAATTATGTAAAAGCTTGTATGAATTGAATAATTTGTGTTTCGTTGTGTTTTAATGTGAATGTGGAGGTATTATTCAGAAATGATTGTGTTGTGTAAAAGCCTATCAATCTAATTGTCATTCTAACCTAGCTTAGAGAGGAGACCTCCTTAGGTTAGGAGGCTCAATTTGAGATGGGTGTTCTTGGACATTTCATGCCTCCTAGGCTAGTTTAGAGAGGAAACCTCCTTAGGTTAAGAGGCTCAATATTGAGATGGGGTTCTTGGGCATGACATTCCTACTAGGCTAGTTTAGAGAGGAAACCTCATTTACCCAGAGGGGCTCGATTCGAGCCGGGTTTCTTGGGCATTCAATGCCTCCTATTTTAGTTTAGAAAGAACCCTCCTTAACCTAAGAGGCATATTTTGAGATGGATTTCCTTGGGCATTCAATTCCTCCTAAGCTAGTTAGAGAGAACCCTCCTTAACTTAAGAGGCTCTATTAGATATGGGTTTCCTTGGGAATTCTATGCCTCCTATTCTAGGTTAGTTAAAGGTCAAACCTCCTAATTCGCATGAGCACTTAGGGTTTGGTTGTCGGTAGTCGTCCGAACTCCAATTCGAGGGTGAAGTCTAACCATTCCTTAGTTGATTGGTTGAGAGGGTCGCATTAGTAGCTTGGATCGTATCCCATTCCTCAACCTAGAGGCTAAGAGGGTAGCTTTGGCTGCTTGTTAGGCTTCCATGCGGTTTATGACCCCCTAACCACACATAGTCATTCGATCCTTCAAGTCATAATTGTTAGCTAGGGGGAGCAACACTCGGGTGAAGCTTTCTCAACTAGTGTTAAGTCCATTTTACCTTTGCAAAGCATTTTAGTTTTAGAGCTTTGTTTTCACCAAAACTGTAACATCCCATTCTGACAAAACCCATATTTCGATCGCTAGAAAGTTCGCGATTTAAAATCGAGCGTTTTCATAGTATTTCGGCGAAAATCGGATTATCGATCGATCGGATAAGTATACGTATTAATTATAATTATATATATATATATAGCGGTCGGGCCGCATATAAATAATCTCCCCGTCCATTTCACTTTCACTTTCCCCATCCATTTCCAAACCGCAACAGAGAAACAGAGCCGCGCGGAGCTTCTGTGAAAACTTTCACAGCTCGATTCTTGAATGTTAGCAATCCCAAAAATCCCGTAAGTAATGCCTAATTCATCTATACATCGTGATTTATCGATTTAGAGCTTTAAAACGAGTTTTTGGTTCAGGAATTTCTTGAATTCCCGATAAGCCGAATTAGGGTTTCGGAGTATCCGGAAGCCGGATTGAGCCCAAATTTCATATACGAGCTTCCTGCAGCGAGGTAATCAATCCTCTAGTTCTAATCCCTGAATTTCGGCAATTATTTAGGCTGGGGTCCAAACCGCTAGATTTAGCTCCGGCCTGGGTTTGATGTGTTTTTATCAAGAATTTGACCCAGAGCCTAGAACTAATATTGACGGGGATACTGCAGGGGATATTAGGACGGTCTCGGATTTTAATTCGAGGTTCGTTTGTGAAACTGACGTTTTAGTACGGGAAGGTTAAACCGGTGTTTGAACGACCAGAACTGGTGAGGGATTAGCACGGCATACCGGGTTTGTCGTATCATGATAATTATACTTATGCTTAGAACTGATCTAGGTGAACTAGAATGGCATGATTAGGGATGTATGGACCTTTCTGCTATATGATGAACTATAGACTTCTGTATGATATTATTGACTTGCCCTAATCGATATGGACCTTGTTTATGTTGATGATTCCATATATGTTGCCAGATGTGGGTTTAATTGTGAATATGTCTTATGATGTTTCGAGAAGGTGATTGGATATGATTTTTCATGATTGTAGTATTTGGATGCACAAGTGGGAAAATATATATTCCCTGGTGATATTATGATGTTTTAAGGAGGATGACTTGCACGAGGGTTATCCCGAGGAAGTGCAATTATACGACTCCTGGTTTACCTATGTTGAGCCAATTATGGCTAGGTCAAGTACATGTGCAAGTAATGAATTATGATTAAGCAAGATGAGATATGAATCATGTATAAGGATACCAAATATGAGTGTTGTGGTCTCACGGTCAACTACATAGTAATTAGGGCTCCCTATGCTATTACTCTATTATGATATGTATGATAGTCACACCTCTCATGTGGTGTTGACTGAAGAATTCTTATGAGATATGACCACACCCAGAGCGGTGTCGGGGTATGACTACACTCATAGTGGTGTGGGGTATGTATGACTACATCCGACGGGATGTGGGGTATGTTTCCCGGGAGAGTTATTAGCATAGGAGTAGCCAGGCGCATATGAGTAAAACATGATAAGATGCATATGCATAAGTCAAGGTGGTTGAGTCTTTTGCCTATTGGGATGTCGGAGAGCTGAGATCTGATCCCAGTGCTTTGGCTTGTTTGCTAGATGTATGGTAGGGGTATGCTCTGTTATGAACTCACGATGCTATGATTATCTCACTCAGCTATGAGCTGACCCTCTTTTATTCTTCTTCTCTGCTTATGCTATGTGTAAGCAGATCATCATCAGCAGCAGTAGATAGGTGTATAGGTGGGAGCTGAGCAAGAGTTGAAGGCAAGATGAGGTATGGTCTTCAACCATTCTGTGCTTGGACTACTACTCGGGATTTTGGCCAGTGATCCACACCCTTTTGTAAAAATGTTTTGAGAACGTTTTTCATGTGCATACTAGCTTATGATGTAGTGTGAGATATCCACAGGTGTGGAAAATTGATGATATGTGTATATGTTGTGTAACTGTGTAAGTTGTGATGATTATGTTATGTATAAGTATGGTATGCAGTTGTGGAGTATGAAAAGTGTGACTCTGGCTAAGAAAAGCCAATGCATATGGTTGTGAGTATATATGTTTCTGAAAAATTATTTTGCAGGATAAGTTGCAAGAACTGTTAGCCCATTACGCGAGTAATTCATGTCGAAATTTTATTTAGGTAAATTTTGATAATTAATGTAACACCCGAGATTAATTCCGCTGCAATTGTATGAACAATATGATTAGGCAAAACGTATAGGGTAGGGTGTTACAGTTTGGTATCAGAGCCCGGTTCCCTCTTTTTGCTGTTATGGCGTACTATACCCTATGGGATGTTAAACACTCCTAAGGAGGGGAGTACCCCATAATGACTTAAACTGGGAATTGAGTTTGACATGATTATGTGTATTGGTATATTGGATGAAATTACCTGCATCATGGTGTTCAAAATTGAGTTTTGAACTTATTTGTTTTCAAGTAATTATTTTGGGAAAATTTTTGTTTTAACCAAGTGAGAGGTTTGGTGAAGAATGAATTTTGTGTGGATCAATCTAAGGCCAATATTTCCTTGTAGCTCGCACGGAAGTTGTGAAAATGTTCCTACTAACCAGTCGAGAGGAGTGGGGGCGGTTGATGCAAGACCGCCAGTATTAGACTATGCAAAGATGAAGAGTTTGGGTGGTAGGGACTTCAAGGGAGATGTGAGCCCAGATGCTGTAGTAGAGTGGTTGAGAGAGATGGAAGATGTGTTTGAGTATCTTTATGCAACCCTAGAGGAAAAAGTGCAATATGTTGTTTTTCTCCTAAAGGGGTACGCGAGGAGCTGGTGGTCCTCAGTCTCTAGAGTTAATGGTGAACGAGTTCAGTTCACCTGGGAGGAGTTCCTGAAGGCCTTTAAGACAGAGTTTCTTCCCGAAGCTTTTATCAGGGCAAAGAACAATGAATTCGCCAACCTTAAGCAGGAGAATATGACAGTTACTGAGTACACCATCAAGTTTGTTCGACTACTTTACTTTGAGGATGGGTTGGCGGATACTGAGCATAAGAAAAAGATGAGATACTTGCATGGCCTGCGCATAGGATTGAAAGAAAAGGTCCACAGGGTTGATGAAGAGAGTATGGCCACAATCAAGGAGGCAGCACTTAAGTATGAAGCTTATGAAGTGGAGAGCCGAGAGGAACACAAGGCCAAAGAAGAGGAGAAGAAGAGGAAGTTTGGAGTAAATTATGCTGGACCTCGTTACCCACCCAGGAGAGGTCCTAGCAGTTTTGGGAGAACACAGAGTCAATCTATGTCGGGAACATCATACAGGGCACCAATTTCCTCAGCCACACAATTTCCATTTTGTCAAGTTTATCAGAAGAGGCATCCTGGAGAGTGTAGGAGATTTTCTGGTGTATGCTTTCACTGTGGCCAACCTGGGCACATCATGAGGGACTGTCCGCATTCGAGAGAAGTAAGAGCTACACAGTCCGAGCCTTCAGTGCAAATGAGTAGAGCCCCATTCAGGGGTGGTTACCAGGGAGGCCGTAGTGGATTTCATAGTGGTCGTGGTGGTACACAGGGTGGTAGAGGTGGTGGTCGAAATCAGCCATCAGGAAGTGGTACGCAGGGTACCAGAGCACAGGGAGCACCGGGGGTTTATGCAATGACTCGAGGTGAGGCAGAAGTGGCACCAGAAGTTGTGACGGGTATGCTTTCTATCCTTGGCAAGCAATTATATGCAATGACTCGAGGTGAGGCAGAAGTGGCACCAAGAAAAATTGTAGATTATATAAAAGAATCCTTGCATGATTGTTCGGGATAGTGTGGGTGGGTTTTCCCCAAATCGCATACTGGTTGGTTTTGGCATATCACATTACATCCCACACAATTTTTCATAACCCCTCGGTTGGGTTAGGAATCAAAATTGCGCAACACTTGGTTTTACAAACTAAGCTCTCTCAAAACAGGGTGTAGATTGGATAGCTTTGCGGATTAGCTCTTTCGTGCAATTTCTCACAAGGGCAAAGGCTCGAGAAGAATCAGGTGGTACCTGGCCACAATCAAGGGTGGATGACTTGATTGATACAGCAACGAGTGCCCTAGAACTCGTTCTAAGCAACTCTCACTCACAAAAACTGTCTTCAATGAAACAAAAACCGAGTCTTACAATGCAATTGATCAACCTTAAATAGACCTAAGCTAGCTAACAAACTTAATACAAAAATCCAATTCTTAAACAAACAAGGAAATCGATTTTATATAGAAAAGGGAAAAACTTCAGCCGCAATCCTAATCAGAGGCGGATTCGGATTACTCCTTGCAAGACAGTCTTCTCGACAACTTCCATATGATCTTGCTTGCCTTCGTCGGAAGCCTCCAAGGTATGATTTTGATCACTCAATCCCTCGTCGTTGTAGTATGAAACTTGTAGTTGGATGTAGCAATTCCCTTTTGCTTCGACTCCCCTCCAGCTCCTTCGAATAACCCTTCAAATTGAGCTCCTTGAATAGCTTCCCATACTTAGCCAAAATATGGCAGCGTCTTAGTTTTGGCATAGGAAGTTCAGAGGCTTGGAACACGATCTTTCTGGCCATCCCTCGAGCTCCCAGGCACTTCCTTTTGTAGAGTAGCTTCCTAGGTTCAAAACAAGCTGCCATTCGTTCATTTCCATCGAGGCACGAGAGAGAACCACTCTTGCAAAGTGAGTACCCTGCACAAGAACAAACACTTAGCCGAATTTGGTGAGTCCTATTGCCAAATGAACTTGCTTGTTCCACAATACACTGTTGCTTGGAAAAGGGGTTAACTTGGATCGTATCAATTTTGTTTATGAGAATGGTTACGACTTACAATTTCAAAACCGTAGTTTGGAGATGGTATGCAGGAGTGAGCAAAACAACCCGCAAACCGACCCACCCGTCCAATCCGACCCAACCCACCTGTATTTATCATCAAAATTAAAGTTTATAGTTGGGTGAAAGTTTTCTTTTGTACAACCCTCATCTATTGGACTGGGTGTGAATTTTGGGTAGCGCTACCCCTAGAACCCGGCCCTATCTGTGTTGAACTATTCTCATAAGTCTTTGTATCCAAAACATATTTGAGCGAAAACTAATTTATCTTGTCATAATTATCTCTTTTGGTTTTCCTAATCTAATACATTCTTAAACTTAATATTTAGACATAGATTTGATATAAGGAATGATTCATGTAAACTTTTTCAAGTGTACAATTTTAGAAAAACAATATATTATGAATGTGTTAGCTTATAACCACTTTATCTTATTTTGAAAAATATTTATTAAAAAATAGGCATATGTTGAAATAAATTTCATTTCATTAAAATCCAAACAACATTTATACATAGTTTTTGCCTCTATTTATTTGTTTCAAATTTTAATTAGATATATAATATTTTTGTAATGTATAATAGTTGTTTTTTGTGTTGGGTTTAGTTTTTTAATTAAAAGTATCTCCAATCCGACCCAACTCAATTATAAACAAATCATGGGGTTCTAATTTTTTTGGGTGGTCTTTAATTGAATATTTTCAAAATCGTAATATATTGGTGGGATGATTATAATGATTAAAATATGAACCACCCAATTCGTGAACAGAACACCCTAAATGGTATATATGAAAACTGGTCCACGCGGGTCTGGATAGAGTGCATAACCTTAGAGTGCTTAACATGAGTAACCAAATCCGAACCCTTCCTTTTAAGTGGATTGCAAATCTAAAGGCTGTGAATTAAAAACATTTTATTTCTCATATTTTTCTTTAATCGGATCATATCTACTTCATTCTAACTCATATTTCAATTTTTTTTTTTTTTATAAAATGAGATCCATTTTCAATATATTTTTACAAAAAAAATTCATACCTTTCGTTACCAACTCCATAGAAGGAACGATTCAATCATGATCTATTGGATCAAAAAAATTATGAGTGAAAAAATTTCATACCTCTCGTTACCAACTCCATACCATACCCTAGCATGGGGTGGTATATTTCATACTATATGGTCTGCTCTTATTTAATACCAGTCAATACCACACGGTATAGGCTGGTGAAAAATAGCTCAATTTTTTTATCCAAATATATATCAAAGTGGATATCGTTTTGACGAGCACAATTAATCTGATCTAACTGTGCAAAAAAATATAAATTTTGACTTAAAACGAGTGAGAAATCGTTTGTTAAAGATTAAGGGGGAGAAAATTAAAGATTTCTAAGATAGAAAAGGTGCGTTGATGTGGCGGATGAGGGTTGAATTATGGATGGTTATTCACCACAAGGCTATGCATGGTATCCGTTCCTAGGGGTGAACAAACACACCCGCAAACCGACCCACCCGTCCAACCCGATCCAACCCACCCGTATTTATCGCTAAAACTAAGGTTTTGGGTTGGGTGAGAGTTTTCTTCTGTACAACCCGCCTCTTTTGGGTTGGGTTTGGATTTTGGATATACACAACCCGTAGACCCCGACCCGTGTTCCAACTATTGGTATGAGTTCGTATCCAAAAAAATATTTATGTAGTATATAGCCATACTTATGAGATAATTAAGATATTTCACCATGTTTTTCTCTCATGGTCTCCCTAATCTAATGCATTCTTCGGTTTAAAGTTTAGACATAGATTTAATATAGCTATGATTCACGTAATCTTTTTTTTCATGTGTACAATTTTAATTGAATAACATATTATAGATGCGTTTGTTTGTAACAATTTTAGCCTATTTCAACAACTGTCGTGAAAAAACTAGACATATGTTGAAGTAAAACACATTTTACTAAAATTTAAATAATATTTGTGAATTTTGATATCTTTCACCTCAATTTATTCGTTTGAAATTTTAATTAGTTATAAAATATTTTTATGGTACAGAATAATTACATATTTTGTGTTGGGTTTGGTTTTTATTTAAAAATATCTCCGACCCAACCCAATTGGAAACAAACCGTAAGGTTTTAATTTTTTTTGGGTGGGTTTGTGTGGAAAAAATCCCAAAGTACACTATTACTTAAAAAAAATCACAAAATACATAAGTTATAAAAAAATTCCAAAAATACACATGTTTCACATTCACCGTTTTTGTCTAACGCAGTGAACATAATCACCGCATCAGACAAACACGGTGAACAATTCACCGTTTTCATTTAAAACAATGATGTATTCACCGTGGTTAAGCTAAACGGTGAATAAGTCACCGCGTGTAATCTAAACGGTGAAGACTTCACAGTGTTTGTTGACAACGGTGAGTAAGTCACCGTTTTAAGGCAAAGCAGGGAATAACTTCACCGCCCTAGGTTACGACGGTGATTGTTTCTCACGTTTTCCATCTCTGGTAGGTGAAAATTAGGTCACAGAGGGGATGGATTGAGGGAGAAAGAAGTGTAAATGTGGTGGTGTGATTTGGAAGTGGGGGAATGGTTCTATTTATAGGGTAAGGTTGTGCGTTAAAACAGCCACTGCGCCATCACCGCCTTTATCGAAGACGGTGAAAGGCGCGGATCGAGTGACGTGAGACACTGTGAGGCGTCGGATCTGGGAAGAAAACCGAAATCCGCGCCCCACCGCATCCAACGGCAACGTGGATCGTTGACGTGGACAAACACGGGGTATTCACCGTGTTTGTCTAACACGGTGAATGCACCGCGTTTGTCCACGTCAGCGATCCTCGTCGCTTTCATCGTGGCCGATCGATACGGTGAATATTTCACCGCGTTTATTAGAACGGTGATGTCTTCACCGTTTTCGTTTAAGGCGGTGAATGGTTCCCTCATTAATTCACCATTTTGCTTAGCCACGATGAATACGTCATCGTTTTAAATAAAAAAGTCAATTGTTCACCGTGTTTGTCTGATGCGGTGATTATGTTCACTACGTTAGACATAAACGGTGAATGTGAAACATGTGTATTTTGGGATTTTTTTTATAACTTATGTATTTTGAGAATTTTTTTATGCACTAGTGTATTTTGTGATTTTTCCGAGTTTGCGTTTAATATTTTTCAAACCATAATGAATAGATCGAATGATTAAAATGACCAAACCCGGACCACCTGCCGCTATCCGTTCCCGGTCCACCCGAATCCGATGACATACAAAGAGCGACTTTGTATTGTTTACTTACTTGTTCAGGCGTGCCTGCCACTGACTCTGGCAAAAAGGCGAAATTCCCAGCTCAAACTCTCATTGTGTTCTTCGCCAAACTCCTCCCTCTCGCTTCAGGTAACAATCTTTTCCTTGTTTTCTCGTCGGTCCACATCTCACTGTGCTGCATTTTTCAATACCCAGACGATAAAATTCGCAGTCTCTAGCCCAGCTGGACGATCCATGTTGACTTCTTGTTATAATCGTCTTCGTCTTTCTTCTCCCTCTAGATTAGAGCTGTTAGAATAATGAATTCAGATGGCTTTAAACAACCAGAAAATCGACGTGTTATCAGTTGCGGTGACCTTTTTATGTCATTTGTGGTTTTCCTGTTTCACAGATTGTGTGTGGGTACGAGAAGCCTACTTCACGTTGCTTTTGTGAGAATGATGTCTCTTTAATGTACAAGAAGTTGAGGTGATTTTCTCGTTTGAAAGGCAGGCGAGATGTCATTTTCCAGGTGGTAGCTTGGGCAATTTGGAGGCGGCTGGTTGGTTTACTATTCCCGAAGGAGAGCGAGAAGTTGGATATGACGTCAATCTTTGTGATGAATTGCGTCTTTCCTCTAGGTTTTAGATGTTAGAGACTGGGTTTAGACTTCCAGCCGGGAATTCAGTATTTATTGCCTCTGGAATATATGCACATTGATATTGAAGAGAACTAAAACAATTAGACTTTTGGGTTGTTTCCTTCAAAACTCAATTCTGTTCTGACCTTGATCATCTTCCTTTAGGAATCTACAGCTTTGAGATTGTTTCCTTGTGGGTTCCCAAATTCAGTTAAAAAACTTCCATCCATGCCTGAGAAGACTAAGCATCTATCCAGGCTACTGATCTACCTCATCACTCTCTCTTTGTTCCTTTTGATTCTATCTTCTCTATCACTTCGACAGTTCGGCGATGTCTCGTTGCTACCTGGTTCTGTTATCAGGTTGATTCTTGCTAACAACACCTCAATTTATGTGAGACCCAATGTTCAAAGGGACCCAAAGATCAAAACAATCCCCTTCTTGTCTCCCCTAAGCTCAAAGACACGATCCCCTAACTTTGGCCCTTGCAGTCAAGGAACAATTTGTCCACCTTCTGGAGCCTTGACTTGTGACCAAAATCAAGCTGTTCTGAGGGTATATATGTATGATCTTCCTCCTGAATTTCACTTTGGATTACTGGGCTGGAAGGGAAGTGGCAATGAAACATGGCCAACTGTTAATGACCCTAGGCACATCCCGCCATATCCTGGTGGCTTGACTTTGCAGCATAGTATGGAGTATTGGCTGACACTTGATCTTCTAGCATCTAATGTGCCAAGTATCATCAAAGCTTGCAGTACAGTTAGAGTGAAGAATTCTAGTGAAGCAGACGTACTCTTTGTGCCGTTTTTCTCATCTCTGAGTTACAATCGGTATTCCAAGCCTCTGGGGAAAGAGAAACTTATACTAGACAATATTCTACAAGAGAAATTGGTGCAGTATTTGTTGGGTCATGATTTATGGAAGCAACATGGGGGAAATGATCATTTGATTGTGGCACATCATCCCAATAGCATGCTGCACTCCAGGAAAGAGTTAGCCTCTGCCATGTTTGTGCTTGCAGATTTTGGGAGGTATCCGGCTAGCGTTGCAAATATTGAAAAGGATATAATAGCTCCTTACAAACATGTTGTTAGGAGCATTCCAAATGGTCAGTCAGCTCAGTTTGATGAGCGTTCCATACTAGCTTATTTCAAAGGGGCTATTTACAGAAAGGATGTAAGTATCTGCTGTCTTTCCTTCTATACTATAAATATGCCTTGATTACTATCGTCTTCTACCATCTCTAGAAGTAACTGTTTGTTTAAACTTAATATTCCATATCCATAGATTGAGCTAATTTGTATCTGAATGCTGTAATGAAGATTAAAAACAAAAACTCATTAGCAAGCCAGATTGGCTTCCATTTGTTGCATGCATTACGGTCTGGAGGCTTGATAGCAGAATTCTTACACTTTCATGGCAGCATGCAATATGAAAAAATATACTAGTATAAGCCCTGTTCTCCTTATTATAATTCTGTATCTACAACCAGTTTTCTTCTTACAGCATAAAGCACATTTTATGGTTTGAGAACTTGTAATCTTTATAACAGGCAGTCACATGCACATACATTTTTCTCTGAACTGCAGTTTGACAGTTAAGGAACAGTTCAAAATTTTTAATTTACTCTTCTTTAAACAGTAATGTACTAATATGCACTCTGCTTTCCTTCTTAGGGAGGAACTATTCGCCAGGAACTCTACTATCTTCTTAAAGATGAGAAAGATGTGCAGTTTACATTTGGGTCCTACAGCAAGAATGGGGTGAACAAGGCCAACGCAGGGATGGCCAAATCAAAGTTCTGCTTGCATATTGCCGGTGATACACCTTCCTCTAATCGTCTCTTTGACATTGTTGCAACTCACTGTGTTCCTGTGATCATCAGCGATGAGATTGAACTTCCATTCGAAGACGTGCTGGACTACTCAGACTTTTGTGTCTTTGTTCATGCATCGGATGCTATCAAACCGGGTTACTTGATGAAGCTTCTACGTGGGATTGACCGAGATGAGTGGACCAAGATGTGGTTTAGATTACAAGAAATTGCCTCCCACTTTGAATATAATTACCCTTCCAAAGCTGACGATGCTGTGGATATGATATGGAAGGCAGTAAGGCGAAAAGTATCTGCAGTTCCCTTGCAAATTAACAGGAAGAAGAGATACTATCGATCTCAACCAACAAGCTAACTGAAGTGAACACCACAGTTTGGAGGAAGACATGATACCAAAAGCTTCCCTCTCTCTTGTTCTCTCATGCGAAGGGCATTTGATTTTTGTAACCTTATCAAGAGCTGCTTGTTTTTGCTTAATATACATAGATGAGGGATGAACTATTCGGCAGGAACTGTACTACCTTCTAAAATATGAGGAAGATGTGCACTTTACATTTGGATCCTACGGGAAGGGTGGCATGGCATCAACAAGGTCAATGCAGGGATGACCATATCAAAGTTCTGCCTACATATAGCTGGGGATACACCTGGTTCCAATCGCCTATTTGATGTGATTGCCACTCTCTGGGTTTCTGTGATAATAAGCGAAGATATAGAGCTGACATTTGAAGATGTGGTTGACTACTCAGAGTTCTGTGTGTTTGTTCATGCGTCTGATGCTGTCAAACCAGGGTACTTACTGAATCATCTCGGTGGAATGGAGGGATATGAATGGACCAAGATGTGGGTCAAGATTACAAGAAATTGGCGCCCACTTTGAATACCACTAACCTTCAAACTTCAAAGCCTGATGATGCTGTGGATATGGTCTGGAAGGCTGTATCGAGAATGGTGCATGCACTTCGGTTGCAACTTAACAGGAATAATAGATACTCTAGGTTTCAACCAGCAAGCTAACTGAGAACAACAGTCTGCAGGTAGACATGATTCAAAAGCTTCCCTCTTTTTGTGTTTGTTTCCTTGTGTGTAAAAAGGGTATTTGTTTTTTCATTTTTAGGGATCTGTTTGTTTTCACTAATCATACGCGATCTAATGAAATTGTTTATTGTCAAGAACAATCATTTATACAAGGTCTTATTGGCCATGTGAATTGGATCGTTCATCGAGTATCGTTGTTCTTCCCTTCCGTTCATGCGATTTTTGTTTATATTCTAAATGTGAAGAAAAATCTAACTGGGTAGCCATGGGAAATTGCTCCGAATTTTCGCTATGACAATAAATAAACCATTAGAATCTTATATAAGTTGAAGGAGGTCCTAAAGTGGTAATGCTGGACATTTTAGGTGTATGACTGCAACCATCATTGACAGCAAAGGTTTAATGATTGGTTGATAAACTTAGAGTTTCGGGGTTTCTTTAGATTTAACATTTCCTTTGAAAAAGCAGAACTTTCGACTATGATTCATAGAAAATAAAGGAAATTCAGGAGTAGCGATTGAACTTGATAACAATACCCATATTTATGCTTCTACTCTGAGTTGTTAATTTCCATTCCTTGTGCATGTGGATGAATCTGTTCCTTTTCAGTATTGTCTCAAGATTGACGATCACATTTCTTTTTACCTTCGTGGTCCTGGTTGTTGAAACTTTACTCACTGTAGATGAGTTTTGAGTTCTGCAAATTTCTTTTGTTTTTAACAACTCTGCAGAGTGCATTTAGTTTATCGTTGTGATTCTAAATGCAGAAGAAAAGTGACTGACATGAAGATGGTATCGTGGAAGAAAGGAAATGGCCAAAGGTCATCTGTTCACGGAGTATGAACTTCTGCAAACTAGAATAACATATAGGTTGCCTGTGAAACTGTTCCTGTGGATTGAAAAGGGTGAGGGACAAACAAAGAAAACACAAAAGAAAAAGAAAAGAAAGCACTATATGTTGATTGTCTATGAGAGCCAGCATCATCTACACTTTTGAGTATTTTGGGGGACCCTAACAAGTTGATTAAGACCTGATTGATTCTATACAGTACTGCGATGATGCTGGCTCAGAGATATGGGTGGGCCTAGCCTAGGCTGCTGCAATCCTCTCTTACAAAATGCCGCCTCTAGAACAAATGAAAAATATATCAAAATCCAGCAAACCGTGTTGAAGGCTCTAACTTCGAGGAATCAGGAGGTGCCTGTATCTTGCAGTTTCTTCATCTTCTTTCATTTTTTTTTTGCATCAGCTGCAGCTTCAAGCCGTCACTTCCTTTGCTGGCATTGAGGAGTGAAAAAGAACATAGAAAAGAATATTTGGTGCTCTTCCCTGAGTCAGAAAACCAGGCTACTGCCTGTTGTGAATGGGATCTGATCCTTTCTTAACCGTTCTTTTGTTGGACTGATTAGGATCAAACATCACAGAAGGTCCAGGTGCCAAGCTCGATGACGTGGCCTGCAACTCATCTGCAGCCACTTCCTTGAGGAAGCGTAAATTATGGACCCCAGGATGCCGCCATCTCAGAGCAAGATCAATGCTTGTCAGGCCACAAGCCATCTCAGGCTGTAGAGCTAAGTTCCCAATGCAGAATAGAAGAAGAATAACTATGTGCCCTGATACACCCATGAAGCAATGATGATGATTATGACGATAAAAGAATAGAAATGGAGGAGTAGTTTTAGTCTGAGAACTGAGAAGTGGCTGCTGATTTTATAATGCAACTCTGCTGATAATATGTTTATATATAGTGCAGGAATAAGCTCGAGTTATTGCTTTTCTCAAAGTGGATCCATAAAGCACAAGGGTTGTGGCCCCAGGAAACATGTGGGGAAGGCCATTAGATTCACTTGCAATCATGAGCATGCCCCCATTGGAATAACTAACTATATGTTCTTTTAGGAAGGAAGACTCATCCTGACAGGTTTGAACAAAAAAGGTGGAGTTGGAACAATTTCCTTGGGAAGATAAGCATCTTTGTTTGTTCTTCTTCTCACATCTCAGTTTCCCCACATTTCCCTATCATTAGGTAATTGGCTTCGATGCTCTTTCTTTTACCAATCCAAAGTTAGAGAACAATCCCTGTCACTCCCAGTCCAGGTTCCAGAATCCCAAATAAAGTAAAAGGGGAAATCAAACCCAGAAAAAAGGGCAAGATTGGAGACTGGGACTTTCTGCTAGTGGATGCTTACCATCCTAAATAGTGCCATCATTTCTCTTTATCTAACTGGCCGCGATGCCAATAACCAGTTTTATCCAATGGAATTGTAGTTGAAAAAAGAGTAAGTGGTTTTTGCACAAAACTGCTAGAAACCAATGGAATTGTAGTTGAAATGCTTGTGTGATGGATTTGGAGTTTGGTTTAAAACCCTATAAAGTTAAAGAGAATAAGGACTGTGGAGGCTGCTAAGAGTACACTTTGGTACAATCCTGGTGGCTGGCTGGCTGGCAGATTTTAAATTTATGCCTCCCTCGACCGCCAGCACAGGCAGCTGAAGCTCCAAAGTTGGCCGTCGTCAGGCAGAGATTTGGAATCTTGGAATGAAAAGTGGCGTTTTTGTGACTTGGCAGCTAAGGAAGCAAGCACAAGCTTGGTGGTAATGACTAATGAGTGGGTGGATGAGGCTTAAACTAAGGCAATGTACCCTAATGAATTTTTATTAAAGGGCCATGAAAAGTAGAGATGTCGGGAGATGGATGGAGGAATAGCGGCTTGCTTGGCTTCCCTCCTTGTATAAAAAAACAAACAAACACACCCCAAGCAAGCAAGTTAGAGGAGCTGCTTTATCCCTCCTGGGCCTTCTCCTCTCAAGGAGTGTTCAATTTTTTGCCCTTTTGCTTTAGGAATTCCAAGCTCTTCTATCCATACACCAATCCAACAAACCAACCAAATATCAGTGCCTTGGTTCCTTGTGCTATAATGGGGGTTCGTTTTTCTTTATGCCTTTTTTCTGCCCCTTTGGCTAGTTGGCTCTCTCACTTTCTATTCCATTCCATTCTATCCTATTCAAAGTTGTAAAAGAAGCAATACACCAACTAGTGAGGTGTTAGCATTTATAGGTGTGCATTGATCAGGCTTCAAGAAGACATAATTTTGTGTACATTCATGCGCTAGACAAGGACAAAAACAATTTGTTTAGGTTCTAGGTAGAACATTAGGCATTCCTAACGCCTAGGCACCGTCAAGATGGAGTTAGGCGCGATTAATTGCTGAGATGTGATTAATCAAGACTAGGCGGTCTGATGACTAAAGATACAAAAATAAATAAGTATATTTAAATGGTCCAAAAGGACACCACCTTATGTTCGACTAGTTCCTCCCAACGACCCATCCTACACATGTCTTCTTCCTCGATTGGACTAAAAACATTTAGATCAACAGAGCTCTCTGAATTACAGTGCATTCTCCCCCTACCCCAAGATTCAGCGTCGGCAATTGTAGTGCTTCTCATCTCCGACTTTGGTCGACCCAATACTCTGTCCTATTATTTTCCACCCTCAACCGTTAAGCACCCAAAACCACGTCACCGTATGCACTACTTCAGTCATCTCTGGTTTGTATCCCACTTTGATCAACCCAACCTTCTTTCTTACACTTCACCGTCGTGGACTTACGACAACCAAGCCCTGTCGTCTACTTCACAACTTTAGTTTTTCTCAGCCTTGCTAAATCCTAGGCCATAGCCCTCTCACATGCTCTTCGCAGTGGTTGGATGTGATTTCAGTAGCCAGCCAACCACAATCCTACAAACGACGACATGGTTTCAGTGATTCCCTTATTCGCAGCAACCCTCTCTATGTCTTCAGTCAATTATCATCTCCACTGCTCATTCATTCACAGAGTTTGGCTTTCTCTCCCATTGCCTTTCTCTCTTTGTTGTTGGTGCTCTGTTTCTGAGAACTTGGGTTCCATACTTTTTTGGAAGTTGTGATTCTAATTGCTATAATTTTAAAATTTTGTCTTCTAGGCAATAATGACATATTTTACTTGTTGTTGATGGTTAGCTAAATTATAAATTAATCATTTGAAATTGTGTCTAAATGAGAAAGTGCTATAAAATTATAATGATCGCTTGAAACGTCTAGGTGTCGCCTAGATATTAGGCAGGACCCCAACACTTGTCTAGTGACTAACGCCTGCTTGAATCTTGACATTTATTATGAGAATTCGCAAAACTCCTACTCGTGTACTGAATTAATTGCTATCACGGTGAACTTACAGTTATAGTGGCTAAAGATCACTTTAGGTTTAATGAGAGATCACTTGTCATAAATAAAATAACGCATATGCAACAATTCATATGACCTTTCTTGAATCTTTTGTGGTTGTCTTGTCATTATATTATTGAATCACAATCTTAAATGGACGCTCGTTAGAATCTACAATATTAAATAGAACTGTTTATGTACAATATGCATTCCATTTTGACCTCGAGGAAAAGTCTTGTGAGCCTTGTGAGATTGATCTCTTTTAAATCGATTGAAATATGGTCAAACCGCTATATGTATCTAGTCAAACTCGTTTGCTTAATTAATGTTCTTGGATTGCATTATCACATAGTAGTCTGCTTACTCAAATTACTGGATTGGTGGGGCTGTCTTGTGGCCTCATTTATGCAACTCCATTGTGGCTTGTTTAACCACTCTTGTGGTCTGCTTAATGAATGTTTCGGATTGCATTATCTACATAGTAGTCTGCTTACTCAAATCACTGAATTGGTTGGGCTGTCTTGTGGCCTCCTTTATGCAATGCTATTGTGGCTTTTTAACCACTCTTGTGGTATGCTTAATTAATGTTTCGGATTGCATTATGTACATAGTGGCTTTATTTCATCAGTGTTCTCCAGTTGTGGTTTGTTTGACCACTCTTCTGATTGACTTATTCACTAATTTCTTTCTTTTCATTACTATGTCATAGGTATAACTAATAACTGCTGCAATTATGTCACCGAAAGCATTGAAGATGTACAGCAAGCACAACGAAAGTAAGCTTAGAAAAGGATTAGCAAAAAATAAACTAGAAGAAGCTTATGAAAAAATGAAAAAGGAATATGAGAAACTAACTTGCAGACCTGGCATACTTGAAGTACATGCAACAAGACATGATTCAAGACTTCAAGAAACATAACTGGTGTAAGCATGTTGTAGACAAGTTCAACCAGGGCTTGAAAGAATCAATGAAATCAAATTCCATTTTCAGGGGGACATCCATCTCTTACTTGTGAGTGACTACTTACTCTTTGGGTCTGCTTATTCAAATGAATGGATTGGTTGGGTTGGGTTGTCTTGTGGCCTCCTTTATGCGACATGTTGTGTGTTTTCAACGTATTTGTAGTCTAGCTAAGCCATGTTACTAATCTGGCTTTATAATTGTGTTTGACAATTGTAGCTTGTTTATCTAGTCTTGTGGTCTACTTAATTAATTTTCTGGATAGCATTATCTATATAGTGGTCTGCTTACTCAAATTGATCGGCTGTTTGGTTGTCTTATGTCCTACTTTATCCAACCACATTGTGGTTTGTTTATCTAGTCTTGTTGTCTGCTTAATTAATGTTCCGGGATGCATTATCGACATAGTGGTCTGCATACTCAATGACTGGATTGGTTGGGTTGTCTTGTGACCTCTTGTAAGCAACTACATTGTGGCTTATTTATCTAGTCTTGCGGTCTGCTTAATCAATGTTCTCGATTAATTACAGAAAAAATGTTTTGGATTGTATTATTTGCATAGTAGTCTGCTTACTCAAATGAATGGACTGGTTGGGCTGTCTTTTGGCCACCGTTAGGCAATTTATGGCCTCCTTTATGCAACCCTATTGTAACTTCACCTATATTCCATTTCAACACTTCATTCTCGACTGAGCTAAATGGAAGCCTACACCAGCCTTGCCCCCTCCAACCTGCAGGCACATGCTTTAAAAAAAATTGCAAAGATAATTTTGAAAAGCTATTACGGCTGAGACACCTCACTACTGGACCAAGAATGACCATTGGAGAGAAAGAGGTTCCAAGAATCATATAGAAAGAGGATCGAAGAATTGGTGAGAAAGAGGTGCCAACCACAAGAGAGAAAGAGTTGCCAAGCATTGGAGAGAAAGAGGATTGAAGAATTGGAGACAAAGAGGTGCCAATCACAAGAGAGAAAGAGTTATTGATAACTACGTATTTGCACATGTTTTTCTCCTAAATTCTTAATCATTTTAACTTAGTTTTATATGCTCCTTGGCCTATTTTAAGTTAGGTTATGTTTATGTGTGGTATTTCATATCCTAGTACATAGAAGAGGTTTAGGAGTGGATTTGGGGGCAAGTTGGAGACTAGGGGTGTAAGTACCATCACCAGGTAGATTACCCGACTTGGGGCCTTGATTACCCGGCCGAGTATCTCGAAGACGAACCCGGGTATAGAAACAGGAGGAAATCCCCACGGTGCCGATGAAAATCCCTGGTCTGGTATTTCTCTAACCATATGACACGCTACGACACAACACCAAACTGCGACCAAGTGTAATCGCAGTCAAGGAATGCAGTAAAGTGACAAGTTCTAATTATCAACTCGGGGTCTAGATCTTCTGCCTACTCCACATATATCTGTTATCTAGCAAACTAAGTCGATTGATTGTTGTTTTAACTAAAAACAGTAAGAAAGCAGGAAATGATTCGGCTTTCTAAAGCAAAGGAAGAGTCACTCAGAAATGATTCAGTTGTGGCAATGTTTTGGTGAGCATATTCCCGCCACAGACTGAGTCAATCAGCTGCTTATCTTCCGGGAAGAGGGCATGGTAGAAGGTGCCCACCTTGAAGGCGTCGGTAAAACCATGGTTGGGACACTTGAGGAAGAGACTGGTGTATCTCTCCCAAGCATCCCGGATGGTCTCATCTTCGTCCTGAGCAAAGTGGGTAATTTTCTTCTGCAAGTCCGCCGTCTTGTACGGGGGATGGTAGCGAGTGAGGAACTTGTCCGCCAGGTTGGCAAAGTGGTGATAGAGCCTGGAGGTCGAGTATCTAGCCACTCCTTGGCCTGCCCCTCTAGAGTAAATGGGAAGTACCTCAGCTGGATGGCATCGGCTGGGACCCCATTTATCTTGATTACATCGAGGAGCTCGTGCAATCGCCTCAGATGTGATCGGGGGCACTCCCCCTCTTTGCCACAGAATACCACTGAACCGCGCAGCATGGTGATTACAGAGGTGCTCACCTCAAAATTATTTGCTGGCACATGAGGGTGTTGAATGGGCGACCTCATGTCCGCGGCCCTGGCGGTCCAGTAGTATCCCATGGTCTGTTCCTCAGGAAGGACCACATCATGGTCCTGTGGATCACCCATCTCTTCTTTGTCAGCGATTTGCAGCTGTGCTAGCGCCTCCTCCGCAGCCAGTCGCGCCTTTAGAGCCCGCTTGAAGTTCCTGCAAGTCCGTTCAAGCTCCTGGTCTAATGGTAGTAGATCTCCCGACTGGCTACGGGTCATGCACTACCTGCCCACAATCAGCAAAGGCAACCCGTGAAGGCACACAGGTGGAAGAGAGAAAATGGAGTAAAGAAAAAGCTAGAGTAACAAATTTTCACGTTTCTCCAATAACCTAGAAGTCCCCGGCAACGGCGCCAAAAACTTGACACGCTACGACACAACACCAAACTGCGACCAAGAGTAATCGCAGTCCAGGAATCAGTAAAGTGGCAAGTTCTAATTATAAACCCGGGGTCTAGATCTACTGCCTACTCCGTGTATATCTGTTATCTAGCAAACTAAGTCGATTGATTGTTGTTTTAACTAAAAGCAGTAAGAAAGCATGAAATGATTGGGTTTTCTAAAGCAAAGGAAGAGTCACGCGGGAATGCGTCCCCCTAGATCCTTAGTTAGGTCTCAGTTGTAATTACCCTGGGTTGATTTACTGTTGATTAAACTGCGGAAGATCCGACAGTAGCTTGGAATCTCTTAAGCTGACCAAGCCCTCTCAGTATAACTACCCAGCAGACGACTAGTCTTCACCGGGATAGAAAGCTGAAGAAATAAGCACAGAACTCCACTACTGGAATTGGATTCCAGTACAAAGCAGTAGACTGACTAACTCTCATATAGCCAATCTACTACTACCGAATGATGAAGCTCTAACAACCTAATCAGATTCTATCTAGCTCAGGTTGCAGCAGAAATCAAGAAAAGCTGATCAGACTTCAATTAATTCAATGAATCATGCATCATTTGATTAAAACCAAACAGTATAGAAATCCCAAGTCATTACAATCATGATCCCTAACACATGGAACTAGGGTTCTTCATGCCCAAGTGAGAGAGGGTTCTACTCCATAGAGAGAGAGAGGAAAACAAAAATCAGAGTAGTCATACTCATAAAGATGAGGAAAATCTGCTCTGGGATGTCAATCTTCACTCCTGGGGATGCAATCTGGGCTTCAATCTGCATCAAAAACTCTGTTTTTGCTCTGAAAAATCTGGGCTCGAATCTGCCTCAAAATCCCGATTTTGGGCGAATTACGGGCAGAATTACGGTCGTAATTATGGTCTGCCCGTAATTACCCAAAACGCGCATTTCACTTGACTCGGAAGAGAGGAATTACGATCGTAATCAATATGACCCTTGCCCGTAATTTTCTCTGCGACAGGAATTCTGAAGAATTAGGCTCGGTATTGAAATTACGGGCAAGCCAGGAGCAATTACGACCGTAATTGTGCAGGGGCTGGCCGTAATTTGCTCTTTGAAACGCCACCCGACCTCCAAATGACCCGAAACTTGTGCCTATGCACCTCTTTATTTGCTAGGACCTGAAATACGCCAAAACAACACAACCTAGCGTAAAATAGGCCAAGGAACAACAAATTCGAGCTAAAATGATCAGGAAACAAGGGTGAAAACATGTGCAAATACGATGCTATCACCAGACCAAGTAACTTGAGCGAGCTGATTAAAGTATTGCGCTGCGTTTTGAAGATCCACGGGTCAGAGGAGAAATACCCTCCCGAGGAATAGGCCCTGGGAACCTAAGCTAAGAGGGTTTAAAAGAGACTTTTGGGTTTTTGGCTAAGTATCCAATTTTTGAAGTTCCGAAACAGCAAGAGAGAGCCCTAGAGAGAGAAAGTGATGAAGGACATTCGAGCCTGGAGCAGATTCTCATCCCTCACATGATGATTTCTCTTCCAAGCTTTGTGATTTCTCTTCTCTCCATGGAGTAAATTCTTTTTTCATCTGGGTACGAAGAACACTAGTCGTGTATGTTAGGAATGTTTGTATGAACCTGGTTTTGTGGATGATTGATTTGATATATTTGATTGAGGCATTACTCATAATTTCATGAGTCCTGATCAAATTCTTGTGATTCTTGCTTTAACCTAGAACTATAGTCTCTGCATAGGTTATCAGAGCAACCTTAATAGGAAGTAGTGGATCGATTACTTTAGTCGAGGAATCGATCCACTGCTCGGTACTGGATTTGAAGACTAGTAGTGAAAGTTTGGTGTGTTAGTACCTCGGTTAACTTACTCCGGTGGAGGTAAGTCGCCCGCCGGGTATTCGAACTGAGAGGGTCTGGAATTCTTTAGTCAAGATTCCAGACTTGTCAAGCAATTTTTGCGGTATATCTGTCAATTATTATTGTAGAAAACTACACAATCATCAACCAACAAGGAGAAGGAGCCTCAGGTGCAGGAAGGTGAAGAAGATGCAAAAGGGTGGGGGGGGGGGTCGAGGAATAAGTTGAGAAACAAGATGTTGGCAAACAAAACAGTGAAGAAATAGTACAAAATGAAGACCGAGTCATCAATGTTGACAAGCTTGCAAATGACATAACAAGCAAAGTATGAAGTGATATGGTATTCATTTCTGATGTCATCCTCTCTTATTTACATAATGCTTAAATGCTTTATAGTATGTTTATTCATGTTTGTGGTATGAATTGTCAATTTAACTCTAAAAAGTAACCAATTAGTTAGCACTTGTGGTAGGTATACTAACTATGTTTTCTGGCTTGTGTCAAGAACATTGTGGCCTATTATGTGAACGTTCAGGAGTACATTATGATACACGTGGAGTGATAACAACCTACTATTTGTGGTTCTCTTCAAATAATTAACGGACTTGATTTAATGATTTGTGGTATGCTATCTATCGAATGTGTGGTGTCTATCGATTCCTGTTATTTTTGGCATTCATTTTCTTGCCTATCAAGACTGAATTGGATGCATCTGTGATTAAGAAAATTTCTTTCATTATAAAAATAAAACAGGTATAATCTACCTTCATGTTTACTTGTGGAGGGGATTATGCTCTTTACATATGTGCAATTTGTCATTTTAACTGCCTTCTTTGGTTTTGAGTTTTGTGGGGTGCCATCTGCTCTCTTTTGTTAACACCATTTGTTTACCGCTTTTGTATATAGGCTTCCAAATTTTCACTTGATGATGATGACCATTTTCAGAAGCCACATAAGAGCTCAAGCTTAAAGAAGAGGAAACATGGAAAGCTCCAAAAAGGAAAGGACAAAAAAGCCCTCCAAATACAAACAAGACCTATTTATCAATTTTGATGCATGCATGATTTTATTAGTGATGACCTTTGGAATAAAAATATGAAAAAGGTTCTTTTGACTCGTGAGGACAAATCCGGCTCACTCATTAGTTTGAATGCAAAAACAATGGTACATGGCACAAGGGTGTCAAATGGTTTTATTGATGTGTACTCCGGCTACCTAAATTGTCAATAAGCAAAGAAATAAGTCATTTGAAGATGGGTGTTCTCTACATACTTTGTTGTATGCTGCAAAAATAATCTTAATACTTCCAGAAAATGCAATAACACATTCATTCCATTCATTTCTCAACATTAGTAGATTATATAAATTTTGCAGGAAACAATTCAAGGTCTATTTGAGGAGAAATTGAAAAAATCCAAAGTTCAGCCTTGTGGAGCCAGATTACATGACTCAATTTATAGACGAAATGGCAAACAATAAATGGATACTAGATTATATGAACTTTGCCAAATGAGATTTTGTAAGTTTTTCTTGCCATTTCTTTTCTGTTTGTGGTGTACATTAACTTGACTGCATCTAATTCATTTGTTTTTGTTTTGACTGACAGTGGATACTTCCACATCTCGACAAAGATCACTTCAGAGCATGGTTGTCAACCCAGTTTAGCTCGTTGGCCAGATCGAGATAGTGGGTCAAGGGTTAATGGAGCGACCGGTTTACCTCGGATCAGCCCGAATATATAGAATAAATATTGTGCCCTTCTATAAATTATTTTAAGTAGGGATGCATCACCAGCTTGTGATTTAATTTAAAGTACCATAACACAATTTGCCATTTATATCGGTACTTAAAACAATAATCTAAATTATAAAAGACTAACCCTAAAGCTCCCATCCCGCCATTGCTGTATCTTCCGATAGAAATAGAGACGCCCTTGCGTTGGAGATGGCGTGAGAATGCACAGAGAAGTACGCAACCGATTGCGAGGAAAAAGACAAGCCGATTCGAGGAATCAAGTAGTGCGGCGAATTGCTGCGAGACTCGGGAGAACAGCTTCAGCCATTGAAGTTAAGTTGTAGGATCTACCTGGGTCACTGGCGCCCGTTTTGGTGGACGAGTGCTGATAGACCGATAAGTATTTTCACCCCTATTCTTGAGCCGTTTGAGAGGTTGATTCTCGGGTTTTAAGCCGATTTCACGCGAGGTTGTGTGTTTATGTCATATTTCAGGACCCGGCGTTGGAATCGAGGCGAAGGAACGAGATTCGGGTCGAAAGGAGCAAGTGAAGCTTGAAGCGGGCTGAAGGAAGAAAATACCCGGCCATAACCACAAATACCCGGCCGGGTATTATTCTGAGGAGACCGGGGAATTCCCTCTTTGGCGTCTGAGAAACAGAGGGGGCCCCGGTCGTGAGGCTTAAATCCCCGGTCGGGGATTATTGGAGCAGACCGGGGATTTTCCCCTGGCTTGAAACGTGCATTTTGATAATACCCGGTCGAGACCCAAAATATCCGACCGGGTATCGCGACAGGCACCTGCTTTAAGGGAAAAGAGGGCTGAAAATTGGGGGATTCAAGTTTTTGAGAGATAGAACGATTCCTAGAGAGAGAAAGCGACAAACAAGAGTCTCCAAGTGCCCTAGATTGATATTCAACACCATTGGAGGCCAGTTTGAGCTTGGAGAAGTGCCAATCAACGTCCAGGAGCAGGAATCCATCCTTCACAGTATGAATTCCGCGTCTGATTCTGCTTTTGCTTCTTTCTCCATGGAGTAGTTCTCCCATTCATCTGGGTATGGAGAACCCTAAATTTGTATGTTAGGTTTGATTGTATGAACCCAAGTACTGATTCTATGAGTTGATTATATTCGATTGAGGTTTGAATGATTGAATGACTTGAATCCTGATCAAATTCCTGTTGTTTCTGCTTTAACCTAGAATGAGAATATCTGCCTAGGTTGATAGAGCATCCTTGATTGAAGGTAGGGAGTTTGTAACTTTAGTCGAGGAGCCAACTCACTATTCTGTACCGGATTTACTACGGTAGTGTAGGTTTTGTTTGTTAAGGCCTCAATATGTTTACTCCGGTGGAGGTTAGTCGCCCGCTAGAGACTCAGATTGAGAGGGTCTGAAGACCTTTAGTCGAAACTTCAGGCTGTTTAAGAACCTTCCGCAGTATAACCATCATAGAAACTGAACTTGGTAATTACAATCCGGCTTAACTGCAGTCTAGGGGGAACCATATCCGGGTGACCTCTCTTAACTTGAATACAACCGTTTGTTTGCTTTGTTTGTTTGGTAGTTTAGACTTGCATTCCAGTTTCATTGCTAGATAACAAGAATTCACTGAGTAGTCATCAAATCTAGGACTCGGGTTGATAATTAAACCTAAACCCACTATACTACGCTTTAGGAAGTGGTTTCACAGAGATTGAGTCAAGTTTTTGGCGCCGTTGCCGGGGACGGCTAGGCTGTAGAAGTGAGTCAAGTTTTTGGCGCCGTTGCCGGGGGACAGTAGAAGTGAGTCAAGTTTTTCTAGGGTGACAGTAGAAGTGAGTCAAGTTTTTGGCGCCGTTGCCGGGGACGGCTAGGCTGTTGAAGAAAAGTGATTTCTGTTAATTTAGCTTTTCTTTTTGCTTTGTTTACTTTGTCCCACTTGTGCCTTCACGGGTTTGCTTGCTTGAGTGTGTGCAGGTAGTGCATGACCCGTAGCCAGTCAGGAGATTTACTGCCGTTGAATCCAGAGATTGACCGCACTTGTCGCCGGCTGAGGAGACAACAGCGAGCTAGACTGGCTACGGAAGAGCGCATAGACGGCCACCTAAGTAGCGATTCTGAAGAAGAGCACGGGATGGACGGAGACTACAATCAACACCAGGGGAATCCACAGCAGGTTCTCCCGGTGAATCAGGTCCTGGGGAACAACCCCATACCCCAGGATCATGGGGTTCATTATCATCACCCGCCGCCGGATCCCACCTTGGAGTACTACTACACTCCGCGGATTGCTGACATCCGCCCGGTCATCCTCTACCCGCCTATTCCAGCAAAAAACTTCGAGATCAAGCCATGCTGGATTCAGCTCATTACATTCTCTATCCAGTTCCATGGCTTGAAGGATGAGGAGGCCAGTGTACATCTTTCCCGTTTTCTGCAGCTAACGAACGGGTTCAAGCTGAATGGTGTCCCGGATGATGCAATCCGCCTTCATCTCTTCCCCCATTCTCTGGCGGGGAATGCTAAGAGGTGGTTGGAGACCCAGCCCCCATTGTCCATCACCTCTTGGGACGATCTGGCTAACAAGTTCGTGCACAGGTACTATCCGGCATCGAAGACTACAGAGATCCAGCGGGAGATCACTCACTTCCGCCAAGAGCCAGATGAGTCACTTCGTGATGCTTGGGAGCGGTACATGGGTTATTTCTGGCAGTGTCCCCATCATGGCTTCAGCGATGCATTCACAGTGGGGAACTTCTACAGTGCTCTCTCTCCAGATAGCCAGAGGGTGATTGAGTCTCTATGCCTAGGAGGGGGATATTCTTACTAAGACTCCACCCGAGCTGAACCAGATGATCAGTACTTTGGCTGCCAGAGATCATTCTTGGGGACAGGGTAGCCGCGACAGACAGTCCCGGGACCGTGGTGTGCACGCCATGGAGACCAGATCCGGGCTCGAGCAGCAGGTAGCTGAGCTAGTGCAGACATTGAAGCAGCCCAACAGTCTTATTCCGGGCAGAGGTTTGGCTACACCTCCAGTAGCTCAATGTCAGTGGTGCGAGAGCTCCAATCACTTAGTGGAAGACTGCCAGGCTATGAGGGAGTCTACTACTCCCCAAGAGCAGTTGGACTTCATCGCCAATGCTCGGCGCCTCGACCCGTACAGCAACACATATAATGAGGGGTGGCGCCAGCATCCCAACTTCTCTTGGGGCAGCAACACCACTAAGCCACCTGGTTTCCCAGCACCAGCTGGTGGCTTTCAGCAGAGGCAGCCCTTCCAGGCTCGACAGGGGCCAGTTCCACAGCAACAGCCCTACCAGCCTAGGCAGGGGCAACCATTCCAGCAGCCCCAGCGCCAGTTTGCCGAGCCAGCAGCAGCTCCGGCCCCAGATGACCGGATGACAAAGCTAAAAAACATTCTAGCTTCATTCATGACTTGCACTCAGGCTGCTATCACGTCACTGGAGGCAGGTCAGCGGAACCAGGGTGCCATTTTGCAGGATCTGCAGACCTAGGTGGGCATCTTGGCCCGCCAAAACACCACCAGGGCACCGGGGACTTTGCCTGCCACCACTATCCCGAATCCTCGGGATCCTCACCAGCTGCAGCAGCTGGATGCCATTTTTACCAGGAGCGGTAAGACCATATCTGTTGATCCTGTCCCGGCCAGACAGGAGGAACCACTACCTGCTTCAGCACTTCCAGCCGACGATGCAGAAGTGCGGGCGGAGAAGGAAGCCCCTGCTCCCAAGCCATAACCAGTGGTTAAGGAGCATGTACCCCAGCTTCCCTTCCCCACTCGCCTACACAAAGACAAGCTGGAGACTGAGTTTGCCAAGTTTATGGCAATGTTGAAGCAGCTCAACATCAGCATACAGTTCGTGGAGGCACTGTCGAAGATGCCCAAGTATGCCAAGTTCATGAAAGACCTCCTTACCGACAAGAAGAAACTTGGGGATCTTTCTAGAGTGATGCTCAGCGAGGAGTGTTCTGCTATCCTGCAGAACAAGCTGCCCGAGAAGCGCAAGGATCCAGGGAGTTTTACTATCCCTCTTACTATTGGCAGCATGCATGTAGGCAAGTCCTTGGCGGACCTAGGCGCTAGCATAAACGTCATGCCATATAAGTTGTATAAAAACCTAGACCTAGGTGAACTTAGCCCAACTAGGATGAGCATTCAGCTAGCTGATCGTTCCATTGTGCATCCTAGGGGAATCATAGAGGATCTGCTTGTTAGTGTTGGTGCATTCACATATCCTGTTGATTTTGTTATTCTTGATGTACATGAGGATGTGGATGTGCCTTTGATTCTAGGTAGACCGTTTCTTGGCACCACCAAGGCACTTATTGATGTGCATGATGGTAAACTGATCTTGCGTGCTGGGAATGAACAAGCTACTTTTTCTGTGACTGAATTTGATCACTGTGCTATGATTGCTGTCACCCCTGTGCATGCTATGTCTGATCAGGTACACGAGCCTGTCGTGTATCCTTCTGCACCTCTTATTTTGCAGGACCCTCCTATCATTCCTTCGCCGCCACTCCATCCAGCCTCGCCTCCGAACAAAAAGATCAAGGAGGAGTGGCGGCCGAAGCAGCAGGTTGCTAAACCTGCACGGAAGAAGGGTGGAGACCACTATGAGCAGGTCCCACCTCCTGCACCACGACCACCCTGGCCGTCCGGGTACTCACTCGCCTGCATCTTACCGGATGGCCAGGTCGAGCTGACTGATGATGGTGGTCGCATCCGTCGGGTGCATGGCCACACCCTTAAGCTATACCTCAAGAGCGACGTGGATCCGCTCTTGGCGGCACCTATTCCTGCACCTCCCTGAGTAACCACCATGGGCGTCCAGCTAAAAGACGGTAAAGAAGCGCTTGTGGGGAGGCAACCCCACCACGGTTTGATTTTCTTTCTTGTGTTTTGAGCCGGATTGTAAACCAGTTTGGTTTTGGTTTGTTTTCTTTTGTTTTGGATGATGTCTTATTGGGCTGACATTGGACCTAACATATTGTGTTTGAGCTCTTTGGTTTCCTTTGGCTGTGCTTGCCCTGACTGGTCCTCTCTCTAGTCCGCTTCACTTCGACTGGTCCACTTCCAGTCTCCTGCAGTCCGTGCATACCGGTAACACCTTTCCCTTTCCCTTCCCTCTTCTCCATTGAGGGCAATGTCGATCTTAAGTGTGGGGGGATGTTTATCTTTTGACTGCATTAGATCTGTTTGTGTGCTTGGAGCCTAGTCCACTGTCCAAATTTTTAAATTTGAGGGCTCCAAGTACGTGTTTCCTTGCAATTGCCTGCTCAGTATGCTTTGAATTGACAGTCTTTATAGTAATATGCAACCTAGGGAGGTAGTGTAGCACTATGGAGGATGTTGATGCATTTAAGAAGTCTCATTTCTTCTTCATATTGTGTTGGTTGATTGAGTGAATTAGTGATCTTAGGACCCTTGAATTGTGTGGTGTTGTGGATTCTCTACCGGTGGTGGACTCTTGTATCATGTTTTGAAAATAACAGGTGCTCAGAAATGTGCTTTGAAATAACGTCTCCCGTGCGAATAGGGAGAAAGTGTGTAAGGGGAGACGGGAATTCGTTCCCAATTTTCACCTACTACCTCCAGCCCCCTTACATGTCTTTCCCCCGCACGAGGCTCGAGACATCCGCTCCTGGCATGGTCGGTAAGAGCAGGTTGGGACCCTTGAAAAAAAAAGAAGAAAAATAATAACAGAAAACAAGCAAAACAGAAAGAAAAGGGGTTCCAACCATCTTCAAGAAGAAAATAGAGCACCTTGAAAAATGTGAGTCCATGATCCTTTGTTTTTGAGAATCTCTTCATCCACGATTCATTTGTCCTCTGTTCACTATTTGCCATGATGCTGACTCGATACTAGTGCTCTCGCCGAAGAAGTTATGAGATGACTTGTGCGTCGGTTGACCTCGTAAGCTGCTAAATGATCTAGGAAGTCCTCTACCTACGATCTGGGTTGTTTGTTGCTATAGAGGTCTGGAGAGTTGCAGTGGTTTGAGTTAGGTTTGCTTGGGGACAAGCAAACGGTTAAGTGTGGGGGAGTTTGATAGACCGATAATTACACGTATTTTCACCCCTATTCTTGAGCCGTTTGAGAGGTTGATTCTCGGGTTTTAAGCCGATTTCACGCGAGGTTGTGTGTTTATGTCATATTTCAGGACCCGGCGTTGGAATCGAGGCGAAGGAACGAGATTCGGGTCGAAAGGAGCAAGTGAGGCTTGAAGCGGGCTGAAGGAAGAAAATACCCGGCCATAACCACAAATACCCGGTCAGGTATTATTCTGAGGAGACCGGGGAATTCCCTCTTTGGCGTCTGAGAAACAGAGGGGGGCCCGGTCGTGAGGCTTAAATCCCCGGTCGGGGATTATTGGAGCAGACCGGGGATTTTCCCCTGGCTTGAAACGTGCGTTTTGATAATACCCGGTCGAGACCCAAAATACCCGACCGGGTATTTCGACCGGGTATCGCGATAGGCAGCTGTTTTAAGGGAAAATAGGGCTGAAAATCGGGGGATTCGAGTTTTTGAGAGATAGAACGATTCCTAGAGAGAGAAAGCGACGAACAAGAGTCTCCAAGTGCCCTAGATTGATCTTCAACACCATTGGAGGCCAGTTTGAGCTTGGAGAAGTGCCGATCAACGTCCAGGAGCAGGAATCCATCCTTCACATTATGAATTCCGCGTCTGATTCTGCTTTTGCTTCTTTCTCCATGGAGTAGTTCTCCCATTCATCTGGGTATGGAGAACCCTAGATTTGTATGTTAGGTTTGATTGTATGAACCCAAGTACTGATTCTATGAGTTGATTATATTCGATTGAGGTTTGAATGATTGAATGACTTGAATCCTGATCAAATTCCTGTTGTTTCTACTTTAACCTAGAATGAGAATATCTGCCTAGGTTGATAGAGCATCCTTGATTGAAGGTAGGGAGTTGGTAACTTTAGTCGAGGAGCCAACGCACTATTCTGTACCGGATTTACTCCGGTAGTGTAGGTTTTGTTTGTTGAGGCCTCAATCTGTTTACTCCGGTGGAGGTTAGTCGCCCGCTAGAGACTCAGATTGAGAGGGTCTGAAGACCTTTAGTCGAGACTTCAGGCTGTTTAAGAACCTTCCGCAGTATAACCATCATAGAAACTGAAGTTGGTAATTACAATCCGGCTTAACTGCAGTCTAGGGGGAACCATATCCGGGTGACCACTCTTAACTTGAATACAACCGTTTGTTTGCTTTGTTTGTTTGGTAGTTTAGACTTGCATTCCAGTTTCATTGCTAGATAACAAGAATTCACTGAGTAGTCATCAAATCTAGGACCCGGGTTGATAATTAAACCTAAACCCGCTATACTACGCTTTAGGAAGTGGTTTCACTTGGCCAATTCCTAGGGTGACAGTAGAAGTGAGTCAAGTGCAGGCCAACCCGGGTCGACCCGTGGGTTAACTACCTTGCTTCAGAGCATATGTTTTGAATTTAAAGGATAGGAGATTTGATTTCCTAGATAGCCTCAACCCTTATAGCGTGGAAAGACACAAACATGTGGGAAACTAGGCAGTCTAGTTTGTTATTCCATACATAACTTTCTACAGGCAAGATATTAAACTAGAAGACTTCAGCAAATTTGAATGGCATAACCCAGACATTGCGGTCCAGACAGGTGATACATCATGCATTGTGATCACAATGAACTAAGCAAAGTGTTGAGAAGGAAGAAATGAGATTACATAGACGAATGGGGAAAACCAGAAGTGATGAAAGAGTGAAGAGATGAAATGACTCTGAAGCTGAATCTATATCCAGAAAATATACTACTTGAAGAAGTAAAGGCAAAAAATTTAGCATATGCCAAATCCCGTTGAGAATTAGTTTTCAGTGTATATAGAATGCTTAAGAGTGCTATATGACATTAATAGTATGTTAAATACAGTTTCTTCAACTAGTGACCTTTGATGCTTAAGCAACTAGTTTCCTATATATTTAATTTTATGTGCGGTTTGTGGGAGTAGTGGTCTGCAATTTTTGGAACTTGGTTTTAGGTATTTGAGGATTTCTTTTTGATAATTGTGGTGTGGTATGTGACATATGTGGGCTGGTAAATCAAATTGTCGCATGAAACTAGTTTAACAGTTAGAAAAAAAGTAAAAGGGTGTTTTGTATTGTACCAATATGCTATTTCTAGTCCACTATCTTCAATTACTAGAGAGCTTTTTCATTAGGATATATGTGGAGTGGTAACAACCTACTATTTATGGTCCAATTCAAATAATTAAGGGAGTTGATTTAACAATTTGTGGTGTGCAATCTATTGAATGTGGGCTACTACGTACTCATACAATTGTGAAGCTAGACTCTTGATTAAAATAAAATAAAACTGACTACGTCGTCTTCTTCAAACACTTAGCAACTGACTCTCCCCCATTGTTTTTACGTTTACTCTTTTCCAAACCTATCTCCGCACCACTCTTTGGCATTTTATTTGGTTTCCATTGGTTATTCCGAGTTTGAATCCCTCAACATTTGCGTACTTGTTATTTGTGGAGGAAGCACCAGCACGAACATAAGTAGATACACTAGGGTCTGTGGGTAGGGGAAAACACAAGATCAAGTCCACTTAACAAATAAGCATCACAAGCTAATCAATAAACTGATTAATTTTAGTGTTCATTTCTCTAAACACATAAAAAACAAAATAGTAATAAAAACATAGCAAATGGGAACCTGGTTGAGTGGAATTATTTGCTATATTACGAAGCATTAATTTGCATCTCTCATCCATCTTTTCAGAATATAATAATTAATAAGCAGGGATACATACACTTTGAACAAGGCCATTACTGAAACTACAAGTATGCATAATGTTTATTACTTATACACTAACATTACTAGAGAGTCATGTAGAGCTTCTAGCCTGCATTATGGTATTTATGGTGTGTTTTATTATACTTCTCGATTGCATTGAAATGTTTAAGCAACTAGAAATGCAACTAATGCTCCTACTTCAGAAAAACTATCATGAACAACAAAAACCAAACACTTACAGGTCGTTTGGCAACGTATTAGCACCTCATAATCACTTGCAACTTCATCCCATCTTTTCCTTTCAGCCATCTGACTGAAGAAGGTGAAGAACTCACTAGATTATAGCTAGGTTGCAAATTGTTCCTCAAGTTGCTGTAATCGACTCACACAACTGCGAGCTTCTCATACCACTTGGGAAGTGGTCATTCACCTCCAGACTTCGTAAATTGAATTCAGCCAAATTCGTCCATTGTTGTCTTCATCTGGATAGTACTTCTCCAGCATCACATTCTAACAAAACTCAAACTCTTGTCACTATTCACACCAAAAGACCCATGACCAAGATTTGTTAGTATATCCGTGCCACAAGTGTCAAGATGCTTCACATCATTCATTTTTATATGAAAGGTACAAAGCTCGTGGAATGTCTCTGGAATGATGGTCCTAATTCTAGTAGCAATGGAAGCAGCTTGGTCAGTAAATACAGATGTTGGTCGCTTCCCCAATATACAACTCAAACACGTTTGCAACATCCACTTAAATGTAGCAGTTGTTTCATAAAAAATGAGGGCAACACCAAATATCAGAAACTCTCTATGATGGTTGAATCCAACAAATAGTGCTGGAAAAAAAAACAGACAAAAAAAATCAACAATTGGTATAAATTTCATAACTTCAAGCCTTCATTCCCCTACTACCTAATACATATTTACTAGTTTTGATGAAGAATCTAGAGCAACTGAGACAAACAATAAAAGATTTTTGAAAAAAACTCACATTATAGTGGCCTTCATCCCTTAACTTCTAAAATGGATTCAAATTATACCACAAGAGGGAGAAAAAAATACAAAGCTAAACATGTACAAACCTAGAGGGCGATAATTCGTGTTTGTCCTGTATGTTGTGTCAAAGGTGATTGTATCACCAAAAAAGCTATAATCATATTGCATCCTTCCATCAACCCAAAAGATTCTTGCAGTCTCTTCATTAAAATTAACCTCAATCTCATAAAAGAATGAGGGATACTTATATGCTTGGTACCTAAAATACTCAAGTAGAACCGTTGCTTCCTTGGGTGGCATCTATGTTTATCTCACACTGGTTATGGAACATTCTCTCTCCCTCTATAAATGGATACAAGCAATTGATATGAGTGAAAGAGAAAAATACTAGATTTATGATGCAAATCAGCAATCATTGCATGCATCTTAGTAATGCCTTTATTTGACTTCAGCATATGTTTAAACCTAGGAGGATGTAATTCATGTCCATCGTGACTGGTCACCCAACCACCAAGAAACCACACATCTCTATTCACATCATATTTGAATTTAATCCTGGCAGTGCATCCATTTCGGGTCTCTACAACATAATGTTCACAAGCCTCCACATTAACATTGTCTTTTTTCTTAGGATTCCTTGCACTGGTTTGTTTCCATCCTTGCTTGTGCAGCATAAATATGCATAACGTGGTATTTTCACTTGACTATTCTTTGTAGCAAGACACACAACTGATCACACTAAACCCAATACCATGGGCATAATCTGCATAGAAGTTTTAGGCCTCTTCAACACTCGTGAACTCAAGACCCAAACTCGAATAGTCTACACCTTCTCTTGCAATCAGTAGATGAAAGAATATGTTAATAACAGAGTATAGATAGAGAAATATGAGATGAATTCTATATGTTTTGGATAGGATTATGTCACTTGTGGTGTACTTCATCATGGTTATGGTATGCTTTGCCATCATACTATTGTAGTCTGTCATTGAAATCTTTATGGGGCGGTTTATGGAACTTGTACTCTACAAGTTCAGATCAATGGTGAGAATTAGTTTCTGATTCCTGAGGAATGCATGTAAGTTGTGGAGTGCTACAAAACATCACAGATCTCCTACATAGTGATTTACATCAGAGGTCTCCTACATAATGATATACTCCTATCACTACTGGAGCGTGCAATAAACTAAAAGGTTTATGGTGTGATTTATGAAACTACTAGTATATATGATAAGATTTGCGGTGCAGTTTACTAAACTTGTACCCTACATGTTCAAGTTGTTGATGGAAATTACTATATGGTATTTGAGGGATATTTGACCATAATAATCATGTGGTTTACGACAGTTGTGGGGTTAATCTACATTGTGGAATGAATTGAAAGCAAAAAGGAAAAGCATGCCTTCAGGATCTCCATCACACTGAGAGTTCAAAACTAAGATCTCATTAGAATCCAATATTTGTTGATCCATCAGAAGTTGAAGCAATAGACAGCATTTGCACCCCATCAATAGAACCAAACAAAATAACATCAAAGACCTCGTTTATCGCAAATCCCGCTAAAGCAACATCCTCAACTTTGCCATCGTCGGCGTTCAAATCTCCACAAAATTTCTCTATTGCTCGATATCTCTCTCTCTCTCTGCTATATCAAAACGAAAGTCGCTCTCCGTTCTCAACAGAAGCAGCTCAAAACAAGAAAAATATTTGCCGGCTTTCAAATCTCCACTCAATTTCGTCGACTCTTTCAATTCAACAACGACATCTCTAAAAAAACAAATCGTAAAAGGAAAACATGGATTCAGACGGCGAAGCCCGAGAAAACCACCATTTGAATTAATTATTTAAAATGACCAGCGTGCCCCTTTGTGTGAAACCCTTTGTTAAATCAAGTCAACTATCATTTAAGTAAAAGTCAACCCAATGGAGACACCCAATTGGCTGCGGGATGTGTTAGCTTGGTGCTAATAAACTGTTAGCACCCTAGCCAAATTCGTTTCTTCGATGATATTCTCTTAGTTTTCCCCAAAAAATCACAAGACACAATAGTTAGAAATAACTTGTTTGCATGACCTCCCATGTCTCACGATGGTGAAGTCACCCTACAAACTCTAAAGAAGCTAACCAAAAGGAGACAACAATATGGTTTTACGTGCCACTCTATGAGCAGTCCACTTGGCGGCCCTCTGAATCGCCCTAAACACTATATAATGAGGTAAGACTCAACTAGCTAATGACACTCCAGAAGCAGGGGGGCCTCCAAAAGGATCCACCACCCACCTTGGTTAAGTTGTCAAATGAGTGCTTCGCATCTCCTTCCACAATGATACGAGGCAAGCTCCATGATACCGCAATTGAAATGACATCTCTTGCAGTAAGAAAAATCCGTGAGGTGAGGATCAGACACGCTCTAATGTCGGAATCCAAAGGCCACACGAGTTGCTCGTCTGAACCGCACACAACAAGGCCTAATGAGCAACTAGAGAGTAGGACAGTTTAACTAGTGTTATGTTATTTCTTTTCATCACTTAAAGTGGTCGCTTTAGTGACTCATTAGTCACTAGTAAACGTTTCATCGAAGATCATCCGACCACGAGGCTAGTGATGGCAATTTGAACCTGCCCCGCGAGTATTAACCGACCTGACCCGCGATGGGGCAGGTATTACCTTACCCGCAGCAGCGGGGAGGGGCATGAGTATCTACTTCCGACCCGCCCTGGCCCGTTCTTGGCTAATTTTATCTCAATTTCTTACGGTCTCTATACATATTTCTCCTGTTTTGACTTTTCTTCAACTATTTCGAGTCGATCTTTCAACTTGTTAGACTCAATTATCCATTCTATTATCAATATTTTCATTCATAAAGTGTTCTCCCATTCGTTAATCGGAAAAAGTAAAATTTGCGTATTTTTTTTCCAAATAACATGTAAGAGCGGGTCGACTGATCCTACCCTATACCCGTGCCGGTGTTACCCGCCCCAATCCGCAGTAACGTGGGATGGGGCATGGATATTGAGGTGCCCGCTCCTCCCCATTGCCATCTACACGAGGTCAATTGCTCACCAAACTAAAAATTGACAATTTCTCTACTAATGAAAATTAAGGTCAACCAAACTAATCACTCATTAATTAACCATTCGTTGATATTTGGGGCTGTGTTGAATAATCAAAGATGATGTTTGGCATTTTTCTCATCTCATGGCATCTCTACAAAGCTATCACAAAAATTTATCAGGTGCACAGAGCTATTTTATACGGGCTTGTGGCCACCTACAGCCATCTTGCCTTCCGAGACAAAACACGCACTCGCTCGCATTGACAATCAGTCAATGCACTCGCGTACGTGTTGAAAAAAAATCATTCACTATTGAGCACTAGAAAACGACGACGTACTGTATCGACTCCTGGAGCTCTCATACCCTGACATCAGTTCACTCATCGGTTGGATTGAGGTTTTATACGGCGACCCGACCAGGCTCCCCCCACCGGCAGTGACAGCGGCGGTGAAGAAGAAGCTCTCCATTTTTTCATCGGCGAGCTCCCTCAACTTGCTGAGCTGCGGCAGCACAACGTCCTTCAGATCCGGTCTATCCTTCCGCCTCAATTCCGCACATTGGATCCCCAATTTCGCCACCGCCAGCGCCTCCTCCACGGGCCAGTCGGGCACGTCCGGATCGAGCACGTCGGCGAAGTTCCCCTTCTCGATCGCTCGCTGGACGTAGTGAGTCAGCCCCATCGGTGGCTTGGCCGTGATTAGTTGCAGCAGAATGATTCCGAATGAATAGATGTCCGATTTGGTTCCCAACATTCCGGTTTGCTGGTACTCCGGGTCGATGTAGCAGAATGTCCCCGCAGTCTGGGTCATCCTGTACTGCGTAATGCTGTTGGCCACCGATGGCGGGACGAGCCTCGCCAGCCCAACGTCGCTGATCTTGCTGACGAAGTAGCGATCGAGGAGAATGTTTCCTGGCTTTAGATCCCTGTGAACTAACGGCTCTGGCTTCGTCTGGTGGAGGAAATGGAGGCCCGTCGCGATCTCTGCCGCGATTCTGAACCTCAGCTGCCACGACAGCGCCGGGGTGTTCCCTCGCCGGAACAGCCTATCTTCCAAGCTCCCGTTAGCCATGTACTCGTAGACCAAACAACCATTCTCCGAGCAAGCTCCGATTAAGAGGACCATGTTGGGGTGGCGGATTCGAGATAAAACGTCCACTTCCTGTTGGAATTGTGACCTTCCTTGGGACGCATCGGGGCGGAGGGCCTTGATCGCCACCGGAGTGTGATCGAGGTTGCAGCGGTAGACTGGACCGTAGCCTCCTTCGCCGATTTTGAGGGAGCTGGAGAAACCGTTGGTGGCTTCTTGAATCTCTTCGATTGTGTATTGGCGGCAGCAGAGGTCGCCGTAAGGCAGAGACTCTGTTTTTTTCTTTTCTTCAAAGTTTTTCCGATTCAAGGCTTCCTTCTCCACGAGCTTTTGAGCAAACTCTGCAGCCTCCAGGGCCGCCTTGCGTTTGGCTTTCTCCTCTTCGATGGCTGCCAATGCCGCTTCCTCTGCCAATTTTGCTGTCTCAAGCTTTTGCTCCTTATCCATCTTCCATCTCTGAAGCTCCCTTGCCTGGCCCAGAGAAATCAAGCGGAGTTCAGATACTGCCATACTGGCAACTTTATTGTCCTTAAATGCCTCAGTATTGTTCATCAAAATAGTGCATATTGAAATTGATGCCATGGCCCAAAGTTCTCTGCTTTATTGATCTTGTTTACCTTTGATTTAGCAGTGAGCGCCTCTTTGCAAGCATTGTTGTACATCTCCATTGTTTGCTTCAGCTCTAGCCTCAGCCTCCTCACCTCAGACTCCGCATCCTCCTGGTTCATCAAATGAATGAATGAATCAGCAGTAATACTTATCATTAGCTTTAGAAATTGCACTTAAGGAACCGCCATCAATGAACACTCCACTCACCATGCCCTGGGAAGCAGAGGAAAGCCTGGCGCTATCAATGTCGGACGTCGAGAATTCACTGAACGCACCGAAATCCGTAGACGCTGTGTATGACGACGCCACGCTTATAATGTCGGATTGGGAAACCGCCGAGAGCCTGGAGCTGACATCGAACTCGCTGTTGTCACCGTAGGAAGGGAAAAGGATTCTGTCCACACTGCTCATCCTTGCACCGCTGACAAACGAAATGTCCATATCTGCCACGCTCGAAGCTCTTCCCCCACCGGACGACCTGCGTTTTTCCCCATCACCAACCCAAAAGGTTAGATATTTATCCAGATAGCTCATTCAATGCATCAACAACAAATTCAAATAAAACGCATCCAATCCAGGCTCTTACATCAACGAGGAGGCGTCGTCTATCATGCTGTTCAATGGCGAATAGTCTACACAAAACGATATTACAAAATTAGCATGGCAGACTGACATTATCATCATATGATTTATTGAGATTCAGCCCTATATCGCTAGTAGAATTGAGACATTAGCATAATACGAAAAAATGTGGGTAGGGTACCTACCCTTTCGATAGGATCTAGAGCCATCTACGAAAAAGTTGGGTCTGGAAGGCGGAGGCGCAGTGGCGTTTCTGATGGATTGGATCTTCCCCTTGCCTATTACATACACCGTGCAGTAATCGGGGATCATTTTCATAACATTGTTGGGCACATCTGTGAGCTTGAATCTCCTAATGATGCCGCCGCGAGATGGCGCTCCGAGTACAAGCACCTCAATCCCGTTGACAATGCAGTAGGTGTTGATTGCCTTTGGTATATCTGCGTCCTCCACAAGTACCTCGATCGCTTTTACCTATGCTCCACCATATCATGGAATGTAATTAAACCAATAGATGCACGAATTTAGCCATGGATTTTAATCAACGGAGTTCTTGTAATGGAATGGCACCTCTTTCCGGGAGCAGAAGCAGCGGAATGGAAGGAAGAGCTCCTTGGTTGCATTATCGAATTGTGACTGCTTCTTACCACTACCGTCGTCTTTTGGATCGGAGATGGAACTAGGAGTTCCCCCTACCAACAAAGTTGAAAACAACGGAATTCAGAATGCCGGAATTGATGAAATGCAAAAAGATTTGTGTAGAAGGAAGGAAGGAAACAGGGATTTGATTAGATTACATGGGTTGAGAGCGGATCCGGATGATGCTGAGGATGATTTTGGCCTGACATGAAGAAGAACGATGGAATCCCCTCTATTAACCAAATGCTCGACCGCCCATTTCAGGGCGAACTGGCTACCTTTGTCCTTGTCGACGGCGACGGCCACCAGTTGCTCGCTTTTTCTGTCCGGGGAATTCCTCCTATTGGTGGTGGTGGCCGCCGCCATTCCTGTCCGGGAAGTTTTTTTTCAGGCGAAAAAATTTTCCCTTGGGAAATGGAGAACGGCCACCTGATGATACGGAGGAAACCTCGTCAGGATTTTATGATTAACCTGGGAGACGAAGAGGGCGGGAAATGGTGGTCATGTTGATTCATGTGTTATATAACCGTATTTACAGGGATGCATGCGAAAATTAATGACCTAGTGAAAATTTGAATAGGAAAAGAAAAAAAAATTACCTATGGGTCTGAAACTTGCTGGGTTTCAATTGAAAGGTGAAAATTTCGTTACAGTACTATCTTAGAATATATTAAAGGGGTTTGACAATTGAACCCTATCCACGTCAGCCTTAAAGGCTTCTCCTTAATCCACGGTAATTATATTTATTTTTATCTTTTTTTTTATGTTTTATTTTCAATTTATCATGGCACTTCATCTTTTTTGAATCTAGCCATCATCCTAATCCGATTTTTTCAAAATTTTCCCTGGAAGTTTTTGCCTTTAAATCGGAGTTTATATTTTTTTGTTGTTTGTTTTAAGCCGAAACTTTCTCATAAGTAATGGCTTTCTATAATACGAAACTTTTGAAATTTTATAAAAATTCAACTAGATTATTTTTTGACATTCCAAATTTATTATTTAAGCGATTGTACATTTGTATACTCTTGAATTTCAAAGTGTACATTGTATAAGATAATTGATTAGAGTGTATTGATTAATGTCAATAGATACACAAAATAAGATGAACATGCAAAAATTTATTTTTGGAGAAGATGCTACGGAAAAATATCTTAAATTTAAATATTCAAAATAATTTGAACATACAAATCAACCAGATTAATAATTTTCTTGGATTCCAATTTAAAACCTCGACTTGCAAATCATACAAAATCCCCAATCATATACAATACGATGATTCGATCGAATTTGTAAACCGGATACATTCCTATTATCTCCCTTAATACATTTAATTATATTAAAATCACCCGGCCGTCGGGCCGGGTATAATGCTAGTAAAATTATCATTTACTTTTACATGTATTCTGTTAGGCTGAAATTCCAGTTATGTTGAGCGAGATTCAAGCTAAAATCACAATTGTGATACGTGAAGAAAATTGTGTGAAGTAAGTTTGTTTAGGGAATCTAAACTATTGACCACTTGAGAAATAGACCCAAATTTTTGATCATTTAAAGACACAAAATGGGATGGAGCAATTATGCCTAAGCAAATTAAATCACCTCATTTGGCATCGATTTGAATTATTTGAATTAAAAGAGGGGAGACAAATACTTCAAAATGATGCATCAATTCTGAGATGAAGCAAATAGACCCACTTGCCTCATCATCCAATCGAGCCCGGTCATTACGAAAAATCAGTCGTAATTTACCCATAACACCCTATCAATCCAATGAAGGATGCTATATAATCATCATACTCAAAACACAGAACTAGTCACTAATCCATCAGGAAGTCGCACCAAAGAGTTACAACACCACCATTACTATCATCGCCAATCCCCCTGAATTCTCAACATCACTAGCCTAGAATTTTCTGTTAAGTACATTCCTATTTAGTTAAAGAACAGTATCAGATCTATAAGGTAACAATGCAGAGAAGAAGGAACAAAAGGAAAGAAAGTTAAAAAAAAAAAAAAAAGAAACAGAACTGAAGATAACAGTTATTCATCACCGACATCAACCTCAAAGCTCGGGCTTAAGCTTCACGTCTCCATTTGGCATTGAACTTTGTGCTTGAGCAAGGCGTTTCGATTCCTGTAACATGCAATGCAGCATCAAGATTTACACTTCTAGTAGCAAGGATAAAAGTTAACACACATCCTGATATTCAATCGATGATACCCCCAGCGACATACTTTGAGACCAAGAATATCACATGGAACGGGACAACCTTATTGATGAAGTACATGACATCCAAAGGTACAATAGAGCTGTAAAATCAGGAAAAAATAGAAGTGGACGTGAACTTACAGCAGCAGAAATCGCCCGTATTTCCCTGTATGATTCAACTTCGTCAGGAAAAGCCTGCTCTAGTTCTTCCAAGAGATTCTTACGTAGAGCCTGTCAACACAAACAAAGTTGTACGTGGATGAATCTATAACCATCCATATCAAACTCTTTAAAGCTTCAACCATGCACCTCCCATAAAATGTGATGAGGGAAAAGACAGATGGAATAGTACCTTAAAGCCGTCAGTTTTCCCTTTGGTAACCTGGTTTTTGGCAATGCAGCTGTTTATGACATCTCGTGTGAACTCATCTGGATTTTTCCCATCATCAATCAAACTAACAAGAAAGGAAGATATATCGACTTCATATTGGACACCAGTGAATAAAAGCTCCAGTACAGATCCACTCAAACGACACAACTAGCAGAGAGACATACTTAAGAACTTCCATTGGAACCTGTATATTGCACTTCTCAGCCAATTTATCCATATTATCTAGCTCGGTAATGAGGCCGTTGCTGCACAATTCAGAACCCTAAGTTAAAAATAAAGTAGCTCAATAGCCCAGGAAAACAGACCATTGCATCATATAGCACCTAAAGGAAAGCAAACAAAGGTTGAGATGAGTTACAGCCGCTGAAGTAGAGGAGCCTGGGAGGCAGCATTGAAGGAGGACACGGTGAGGTAAAGCTGGTGGATGAGGCCAAGATTCTTCTGGATGGAGTTTATAACCTGGTTTAGATTCTCCTTTGGATCATTGGCTGATGCATTTGCTGTAGCAGTATCATTCGCCTGTGCAGATAATGAGCCATTACCACCATTTCCTCCGGTCATGTTCTGTGACGAATCCATCTTTCTAATTTGTGCTTGCAGACAACTGGAGAAGACAAACCAAATATCACAATACCCAAACAGAACTTGCTGAAGTTAACAAACCAAATAATCAAAATTAAATCAATGCTTTCAGAATTAGTGGCTTGGAAGAAGCCTAATTCAGAAACTTTCTTCTAAATCAATGACCTCAGATGCTACTGAAGATGATCAATTTATCATATGAATCCTTAAGTTGAAAGCAATGAAATATCTGGAAGGTTCTTTACCTGGAAATGGAGATTCGATTGAGAAGTTAGTTTAGTAGCGCTCTTCACGTCTTCACCCGAGGGTTGCCCTAGTTATACTTGGAAGAGAAGCGAGACATGAATAAACGGAACCCTCAAATTGCTAGAATCCCCTCTATCTCCGTCACCGGACGTCAACTGGCTAGTAAGCGATAAGAACACGGAAATTTGGCTCCGTTGACTGTGGCGGGATTCAGGGGAACAGCAATCAATGGGCAGAAGCGAATTACGCCGTCGATAGAAGAAACGGAGGCAGAGGACGGAGAGCTAATCAGACCGCCGGGGCGTTTTATTTCCACACTTTCCGGTGACCGCTACTGTTTCCCAAACTTCCTTTCTTGGAGGCGCTATTAGAACGGCATGATAAGCAAAATCGAAATAAGAACAGATTCGAGTCGACAGGTCGGAGAAAAGAAGCGTCCCTAATCTCCCTCTCTTCCTCTTTCTATGGGTAAAGGAAAAGGGCCGAGAGAATTCTATTTGGTTTTGGGCCGAAGCCCACACTTCTTTAGCGTCAATTGCATAAAGATCACCTAGTTTATTTTCTTTTTTTACCAAAATATGACTCAAGTTAATGAACTCAATATGTATAAGCACTAGCAATGATAGACTTGTTGATTAATACTCTGTCGAGAGAGTAGTAGTTGATCGTTCAACAGCAACAGCGTACTATTGTGATGAGTGAGATAAAAAAAAGTATTGGCATTTGTCGATGGTGACTATGAGTTGATGACCATGGTTGTGGGGAAGTGGTTAATTAGTGATGATTAGTGAGGTTATGTTGGTTGATGATGTTGATGGAGGAGATTGAAAAACATGTGTTATGTTTCACTAATTTGTGGAGGAAACAATATTTATCCAAGAATTTAATCCAATTCCGTTAACTCAATTTGACTTGCTCCAAATTCAATCAATTCAACCAGAACTTAAAATCATTAAAATCCCATGAAATTTGATATTATAAATATTTTAATAATGAATAGTTTAGAATTTGAAGGTCTATGATTTCATATTAAATCATAATTGGAATAAATAAGCAAGATCGTACAACCCAACTTGTGTTTTGTTTTAGCACAACCTTCACAACTTTAGACCCTTTCAAAAAAAATAATCACAGCTTTAGACACCATTGATAATTAGGGCCATCTTAAACTACATATTTTATTAAAGTATAAAATCATATTATTCAATATAAAAAAAGTCTAACAAAACCCATTTTGACTATATTTTATTGTTTAAAATTATCATTCAAAGTTTATATTATAAGTCCTTTATAGTCATTTTACACAACCTCTCATATTAAAAAGCACTTTTAATAAATTTTCAACCAAACTCTCAACTGTTTTTATGAAAAGTACTTCTCTAAAAGAACAAGCTAGAAGCTGTTTCTGCAAAAGCTACAGCAGAGCCAAACTGATCCTATACAACTGACCGATCAAGATTCTCATTAGAGTTGATATAGAAAGGATTACGGAAGGCTGGATACTAATTGAGCAAGATTCTTGTTAGGGTTGATATAAAATGGAATACTGAAGGTTGGACCCGTAGCTCCATATTCACCGTTGATGCCACTTCTGATGATGTTGTTGTTGCATGGTTGTGCATCAGCATAAGAATTCCCAAATTAAAAAAGGAGTGTCTGGATGTTGCGGGACATTCCTAAATTTTAGATAGTAATTTTCGTATGGACAAAAAAATTATAGTAGTCGGACACACTATTGAAATTTGAATAAATGATTATACTACTCTCATCTGTTAATTTGTGTATGGGATTATAAGTGATAGTTTGGATAATTCAAACTTAGGACACTATTATTATTAATAAACATAATTTCCATTAGACTACAACTTATTTGTTGTTCGCTGTTAAACACTGTGGTGTAATAGTAAAATGTCATCTCTAATTATTTTGAAAACCTAACAATTAAACAAATTTCAAGCTACCTTTAATTTGTATTGATTTTATGGTTGTACGACAAGTGTTGAAAGAGTCTTTTCTGTTTTGGGTTACATCAAGAACAAGTTTAGAAATCGAATATGTGGCATGTTCGAAATGATTGTCTAGTAGGATATACAAAGACTTTTTTTTAGCATTGTAGAAAGTATATTCTACAATTATTTCCGAATATGAAAACACATCGTAGACTTTTTTCTAATTTGTACGAGTCGTGTATTTTTTTATTGAATAATTATATAATTTTTATTAATTATTTAAGTATTTATTTAATTTATTTTTTTAAAGATGACAGCCCTATATAAATTTTTTGGGTCTGCAACTATGGAGGACCTGTGCCTTTGATGCTAGTGATATCCCCATTATCCTAGAATCAGGGGTGAGATAGCATGACTACCCCTAAATGGGTTAAAAAAATGACCTCCTAATAATTATAGGTTTAAAGATAATTAATTTGTGTTGCATTTAATAATATGTTTGAATTATTTCTTTCTTTTTTTAGTGCAATGATAGTTGTATTAGTGCAATGGTAGTTCAAAACAAGAAATGTAATTAGTATGAGCTCAGTGTAGAGGTGCAATGGGGGACCGGATCAGGTGCATAACCTTGTGGTCAATAACCCATGCATAACCCAAGCAGAATCCACCACATCAGCGCCCCTCTCTCTCTCTCTCTCCTGGAAAGCCTTTAATTCCCCCCTTAGTCTTTAACGGACGATTTCTCACTCGTTTAAAGTTGAATTTTTTTTTGCACAATTAAATCAGATTAATTGTGTTCTTCAAAATAATATCCACTTTGATATATTTTGAAACAAAAAATTTGACCCAGTTATTACCAGTCTATACCATATGTTATTGGCTGGTATTAAATAAGAGCATACCATATATGGTATGAAAAATACTACCCCATTCCAGGTGGTATAGTATGGTATGGAGTTGGTAACGAGAGGTATGAAATTTTGTCACCTATAAAGTTATAAAATCAAATAGATCATGATTAAATCGTTCATTCAGTGCAAAAATTCCCGAAAATGACTAAAAAGGAAGGAGATACCATATGGTATGAAATTGGTAAGGAGAAGTATGCAAAAAAATTCTCAAAGATTATTGAAAATGGATCTCATTTTGTAGAGCACAACTAACTCGTTCCATCTGTGCAAAAAAAATTGAAATTCGAGTTAGAATGAAGAAGATATGATTCGATTAAGAAAGACATTAATTCTGAAATCGAAACTCAATGAACATTGATTCAAACATTAATATTAAATTTTATGTGTATTTTAGTTTAGTTTAGACAAAATACAGAAGTGTAACCAAAACATGGACCTTTGTAACGAGTATAGTCATTTCTTTGACCAAATCTACATATAATCTAATGATAAAATTGGAAAACGAGAGTCTCTTTATAAATTTCGTGGCCTGAGTGATTCTACGAACTTTTTTTTTTTTTTTGTTGAATCAGTTCCCATTTTATTACCAAAACAAGAAAGTGCAAAATGCACGCTGATACAACGAAGGGGGCAAGTACAAGACCCAACCCGCAACCCCTACTACTTCCTACCTCCCCCCACTATGACTACTCAATTTAAGCCTATAGCTTTACAATCATCCTGTATATAGCCAAATTTATCTTTATATTATGTGTAGATTTGTCACAAAAAATTACTATATATGTCACGAAGACCCATATTTTGGCTATACACATGTATTTTATCTAAACTGTACCACACATACAATTTAATATTTAATGTTTGAATCAATGTTGCTTGAGTTCGGATTTCACAATTAGTTACTTTCTATAAGATATAATAATTTGGTTTATTTTCTTCAATTGTAAGCATACACTTAGCAAAGATTCGAAAAGCAGAGGAATTTTCTATCGGTTAGTTAGCCTATTAAGTCTTTTGAAAAACAAAGTTTAATACGTAATTATAATTTTTTGGGCTAATACCACTACAACACCCGAACTATGACGAAAATGCCACTTGTATCCTATTCTTTTCAATATTCCATTCATGTCCTGAACTATTATACTTTATGTTATTTGTATCCTGCCAATTTCGTTGACCGTTAAAGATAACAGTTGACCGAACGGCGGTCAACTCAACACTGACTTTTGCTGCCGTGGCATTGCCACGTCATTGACGCTTCACATTTAATTTATATCAAATAAAACTTTGAAAATAAAAAATTGAAAAAACTCTAAATTCAATAATATTACTAAATAATATTCTAAAAACCCAAAATTCAAGAATATATATCTTCGAAGTCGACGGTCCGTTCTTCTCTGCTTCTTCATCTTCGTCCCCTGCCCCTTGGCGAAAGCTGAATTGTCATTCATCATTCCACGAGGACCAGCTGTTCTTGGTCTAGATTGCATGCCCATTCGAAGTCTAATAGGGGTTATGTTCCAGAAATCAAAAAATCTCGCACCGGCAAAAGGAGATCCTGAGCGTGTTGGCGACAACTCGCTACTAACACCACGAACAGCTCGAATGTTTCGACAATAGGGGGATCGCCATAGCGAAATCAGATGTTTTTGACTTCTGGATCCGCATCGCCATCGATTTGGGGAAGAAGGGAGGTGGATTTAGCTTACCCAGCTTCCGGCTTCGACGAATGCAGTAGCAGCAAGCCCAGATCTGGTGCTGCTGCTGCAGTTACAGCAGCATCGTCCTTGTCTCCCATTCTCCGTCTCTTGCTTTTGATGCTCGTACATGCTTTCCGGAGCCTCAACGTCGACGAGAGCAAGTTTTAGGACTACCTCCGACTACCAGTACAGACTTTATCCATCGGCGACACCCCCCATATCAATGGAGGAACCCAAATACCTCGCACTTGCGAGGAACCCCCCATATCGGCGACCTCGCTTCTTGCGAACCCAAATCCGCCGCCTTGATTTACTAGCGATAGAACCTAGAAACCAAAAAAATCAACCCTCCTACGGCCTGGATTCGTCGAGCTTTGCCGATGATTCATTGTGGGCATCTGCATCTCACATCATGCTCGCTCGTGGATGAGGAGGAGAGTCCATTCGGTGAAGAAATCGGAGATGATTGTTGGAGCATGGTGTCGCTGTTGTTGTTGGGGGGAGTAGCAGCAGATGCGGGGAAGGGTGAACGGGGAGAAAGGGTCGAGGGGGTGAATGGTGGAGATGGAAAGTTTTTATTTTTTGATTGTTTTTTACTTTAATTATTTTATTAAATACAAAAATAAATGAAAATTCCACGTCATGTGCCACATCAACACTGACTAGACTTTCTGTTAAAAATTAACGGTCAAAACAAGTCAACTTTAACAGAAAAATAGTTTAGGACACAGATGGAATATTGAAAACAATAGGACACAAGTGACATTTTCGGAATAGTTCGGGTGTTGTAGTGGTATTAGCCCTAATTTTTTATAACCTATAAAATGACTGGTAATCTTAAAATTGCAACACAAATTTCAATGCTTGAAATATTGTATATTGAATTGATAGTAAAAGGTAGAGTTTGATCTTTGATGAGTTTGTACTCATTTTCCAGCAAACGATCTTTTATTGTTTCCGCCAATGAAATTGCAAGTAAACACGTTTCTTATCTTTTTTTTTTTGTCACACCAGAAAACAGAAACAAAATGGCAAGTGAATGGGACATAATAGAGAGTGAGAGGACACGTTTAAAAAGGGGGAAAATGAGATAGTGTGAAATAATTGCCCTTCTGGTTTGCTTAGTGGGTATTCTTGGCCCTGTTGTGTTTTGATTTATTTTACAAGATGACATTATATTTGATAGATTTTTTTCACTTCAATTCAGGGGTCGTTTGAAAGTTGCGATTGTTTTGTTGAGATTGTTATTATAATGTATTGTTTAGAATGTATCATTTTTTTATTTTTTAGTAGAAACAATACATGGATTACATATGTGACGTGAGGGAAACTATCACTCAAAATGAGTGATTGTTATATCTCAACTTTTAGTTGTGATTGCTGAGATATGTGAGTTGAGATTGTTTTGTCTCAGCTTTGAGCTTATGTGACATACACAATGCATCTATTCCGACAATACATATATAATATTATACATTCATTCACAACAAAACATCTATTTAACAATCACAACTTCCAAGCGACCCCTTAAAATCCTAAATCAATATTATCATTTGGATGATTTTTTTTAATACGATTATGGTAATTTCTGAGATTTAAGGGTATTTGATAATGTCAATATTTTAGTGGTTTTTTATTTAAAGTTTGAATTGAAAGTCGTACGTATTGGCGATTCGACTATAAAACTTCACACCATAGGTTAAATTGATACGTGATATTTAGCAATATGAAACAGTTGAACCACATTTAAATTATGATTTCAGTATAAAATACTACAATCATTTGGTTCAAACAATTCTTTTACATGGTAACAAAAGTCTTAAGGCACATTTTGAGCTATCTATTGCAAAAAAGCATAAGGCAGTCAGCGATAATGAGAATATGCGATCTCATTCAACCCAAGAAGACATTTTGCAACTTCTATATTTTTAAAATAAATGTATGTTACTTATACCTTCGCTCATTCATCAACTTAATGAGTAACATATATTTCATGTAATATAATTTCCATAGGTTTTTATTTATTGAATTATTTCATGAAAAAAATATTTGTTGCATGAAAATTACTAAATTGTTGCTAGACATGTCTACGATCTGAGAATAATTTGGGAAGTCCGTACACAACACATTGTCCAACTAACTATTAGCAACAATTTAGCATCATGTCCTATATATTTCAAATGAAGCAACTTCAGTTGCATTACCAACGGTGTGGTAAAAAGAATGCTTTCTATTGGAAAAAACTTAAAGGACTTACTAAACTCTATGAGACACATTTTCTTTCATCTTAAGGGTTAATTATGTATGTATTATGAGAAACAACTCTAATATTCAACTATATGGTTTAATTAAGTAATGAATGACAATTAGTTATATATATTTCTTTGTTCATTCAATAATTTTAAGTAATACATATATTATATTTTTTTCTCTTTTCATGGAGGTCTAAATACATTATGCATAGTTGGAACACTTTCAAATATGTTATGTGCATAAATAAGGTAGAAAACAATTATTTTATACATTTCAAATAATCTATTATATATCCATGGGTAAACACCAGAAAATAGCCAAATTTTTTAATATGTTAGACAATTTTAGCCTTCCCTTAATTTTTACCGTCAACCCACTTTGAAGTAAAAAAATTTATATCTTCCTCCGCCGTAGCCTGAGCTCCTCCTCTGCGACAAGTCCACCTTCACATCCGCCACTAAGTCGCTATCACCGCCATTCAATCATCCTCTTTGAATTCTGTGGCCCTCACCAAGCCGCCATCCCACTGCTCCTCCACAGTGAGTCCACCTCTGCCTCCCCTTAAAGTCACCATCTCCTCCACAACCAATATGCTTCCACCATCGGAATTCGGAAGCTTGATACCTGGCGATTGAAATTAGGAATTTTCTTCTCATTGTGAAATAGTTGTGTTAGCTTGATGACCGATCATCAAAATTAGGGATTTACTTCTTCTTAATTTATTTATGTACCAGTGCTTGGAGAATAGACGGAGAATAGACGCCTCTAAAGAAGAGTCGTCGCCTGGAAAAGATATTGCGGGTTCTTTCTAGAAGACAGAGATAGCCGGAGAATTCGGTGGTGGGAGAAGATGGCGAGGGATTCGGTCGGACACAAATCAAAATTTAAAAGGGGAATGTTTCTTTCATAATTAATTTTTGGTGGAAAATATGGGGTAAATAATGTCGAGGTGGAATCATAAAAAATTATATCAATATTACATGTCACAGAAGGTTGTCCATGTCACCATTTTTGTTAGCCACATCATCAAAGTTAACTGTAAAACTAACGGAAGACTAAAATTATCTAACAGATTAAAAAGTTTGGCTATTTTATGGTATTTTGGATAGTTTTGGCGATTTATGTCCACTACTTAAGAGGTTTGCTAATTTTTGGGTGTTTACCTTATATCCATTATTATATATCATATTTCTCGACAAAAGTCTTCCGGCAAACAGGTCGGGCCCTGTGCTAGTTTAACTAGTAAATGAATATTACATGCATGTTGCATCCTTCTTAATAAGTTTGCCTTTACACAAAACAATTCCATTTCCGAAACGTTTCAGCAAACTCTTTGTAGCTACAAATATTAAGGGGGTCGTTTGGAAGTTGTGATTTTAAGTAATATATTTAGTCAATACATGTAATGTCAATATTAAATCATTTTTTTTTTGTTAAATATGAGATAGAATACATGTATTATCTTTTTATAAACCCACCTATTATCAATATCTACCAAAAAGTGAGATTGTTAACAAGAGATTGTCTACCTAAATTTATTAATTATAAAAACACAATCAAAACAAGGTATTTTAGTTTTCAAATTCATACATTTAATCAATAAATCAAATTACAATACACTACTAATTAAATACATAAATTGGGAGTATCTCAATCTCTAAACAACGCCTAAGCCCACAACTCCTTTCCCTTGGCAAAGGGTTAAAACCGTAGGTTATTGGCCAAACGAAAACCCACGGAAAACGACGACAGTCAATGTTGAGAGGGGAGATGGGTGCTTCGGTTAGCCGATTAACCTGAGGCGATTAACTGCGGTTACACGACTAACCGACCTCCGCAACCCAAATTGCCAAAACCACCTCGTGTTGTCCCACCAGTTTCAACAACCTCCCCAAAACTAAATCCTAACATAATAATCGACCTCCGCCTCCACCCTCCATACTCTAGAAACCCTTCCCCAGTTCCCCCTGATCTATGTCCTCGCAGTCTCCCTTCCCGACCTTGCTTCTAGGGGTGGAAATCGGTACAGTATCGGTATCCCAACACCTTAGAATCAATCCCAATCTCAACCCCTAAATAATTTCGGTATCCCAATCCCTAAAAATTTCGCTATCCCAATCGGTACTTCGGTATCCAAATCGATATTATCAAATACGAACTTAATTACCTTTATAATTATTAATTAAATATATAAATTAGATTTGATTGTTTAATATAGAACAAAGAGACTTAACCAAAGCGTTTTGAGTTTGGCTAGAGCGAGGATATAGATAAGGAGAATGAAGTAGATGTGACATCTCAAGTTTTTGTTATTGGTAATTTTTAATTTGACGAATTGGAGGCCGAGAGAAGACTAATACTAGTGTTTGCTTTTTGGTGTTATCAAAATAACAATAGATTGGTGGTTGAGGGTAGTGTAGTAGTGAATGAGAGAGTCTAGTTGAGAGGATAAAATACTCACTAACTTATATTTTGGTATTGTTCGGTATTTCGGTATATATCGATCCCAGTCCTGTAATCACTATTAGTGAATCACTATTAGTGATTCACTAATACCAAATAACAATTGAAATTGAATTCCAACTCCCAATAAATAATACATGTATTCGGTAATACCAAATATAGACAAATTTGGTACGGTATTCGGTATATCCCATATACCGGTACCAAACTTCCAACCCTACCTGCTCCTCCCCATCAATAATGAAAAGGACTTTGCATATGTTGGTTCTTCTCCTGGTGTTGATGATTGATGATGACTTGTTGATGTTGTTGTTGCTACTTGGTACTATTGTGAATTGTGGAGTTTATGTTGTTGATTTTGAGACTTTAATTTGGTGATTTAGATGTAATTTGGATGCAAAAGGAATTGAAACTTTACTTTGAGTGATTTAGATGTAGAAATGTAGGTTTAAAATTTTAATTTTAGGTGATTTTACTGATTTTTTATGCAGGCGAGACTGTTGCCGGGCCAGTTATCAGTTTAAACCGACCACGCCATCAGAATTTCAATTTCACGGCTAATCATGCCAAAAACCGAAAAACCACCGTCGATTGGCCGGTTAACCAAACGTCTCATCGGTCGGCTGTCGGTGTGAATTTGGGCGTGTTTCAGCTAACTGATAACCAAGGTTCTGGTTTTCGGTTAGACGAAAACCGAACGTGATCCACCCCTAATTGTGGGATGTGCTTATAGGGGATTTTGTTTAGGGGTTGATCGGAGAGCTTGGATAGGGATAATCCTAGAGCAGTAGTAGTATTCAACATCTACATGACGACGACGCGTTAAGTGCATATGGCATCTTTGTGGAACTTTCCTCCCAACGATTTTGGTGTCGCGTGGTGGGTGGCGACGGCGTCCAATTGGCAATTGCATTGCATGCATGGTGGCTCAGTACTAGCTCTCTCTATCTCTCATGATGCTATTTTTGTCGCTGATTGCTTTTATTGACCGTAACTAACGAATCTAATATTTTCCTCATAGGTGCTTCCGTTGACATTGGTTTTTTGGACTCTGAAAATTCTCATGTTCCGGTTATATGTATGGGTTTAAAGGTAAACCCAGTGCTCTCGCCGGAGTAAAAGCTACGGCAAGTTGGCTGGGTATACATTTAATTATTAATCTTATAAAATTTACTAATTTTATTTTCCCGTAAAATAGTAGAAAGGATACGTAGGAAGGTGGTTCTGATCTCTCCCGGCAGCCATGTATGAATAATAATAGTCCTAATACTTGGCATCTGAGACACTAACTTTTACCGCCCAACCATTGGAATTCCATTATTCTTCTAAATGTAGCTGCCTTTCAAAATTACCTACCCAGCAGCCTGGCATTGTCTGTTATGAGTTGCGACTTCTTCCACTCATTCAAACTCAATTACTTTCACGCATTGTTATGGATTTAGTTGGGTTTAGTTGACATTTCCATACAGAGTAGTCGCTGCCACTCTTGGAATTTATATTTCTTAGTAACTGGTAAATACGAAATGGTATGCGGGAGGAGCTTTGATAAAACATATTAAATTTTTTTGTAAACTACGGTTTAACTATATATATATATATATTTTTTTTTTTTGTCTTCCACGGTACCCGGGGGAAATCCGGGGTACCGCATACCTTGAATATGAAAACGCTATTTAGATCTCGAATTAACAGGATTTTTGGGCATGATACTATACCCTAACCCGTATTGATTGGACCATAGATCCTAATTATCTAAATCATAAACTATAAAACCATCTTCCTAATTATCTAAATCATAAACTATAAAACCTAAGATGGTGCATTCATTTTTTTGCCTATATTTGGACAAATCATAATCGTCGATTATTGTTTCCAATTAAATTGATCTTAGGGTATAAGATTTAGAGAAATAAGACCTAGATTTTGATTTTAAAGAGTTAGAGTATAGTATCATTTCAGAAAGATCAGTCAATACAAGGTCTCGATAGTATTTTCATACTCAAGATATGCGGTACTCCGGATTTCACCTGGGGTACCATAGAATTCGCCATATATATAATTCAGGATTGACTTTCAATGGGAGTTGGCGGCCTAGCTATATAAAACCACCACAGCTCAAGGCAATCTTCTTCACCAACTTCTCTCAATTCACCACCACTTATCCTCTCAATCTCCAGCTTCTCTCGCCTTTCTCAAAATCAAAACCCTCTCCTTTTTTCATTTACTGTACAACAAGAGTAATGGCCACCGTAACGGTTCGATTATTCTCAAAACCAGCCTTCTTGCTCGCGTTACTGATGTTCATGGTTGTCGCTACAAGCCAGTCCCAAGCTCAACTGTCCACAAACTTCTACGCCAGCTCCTGCCCCAACGTCCTCTCCACAATACGAACCTCCATAAGGACGGGCATCGCCAGGGAGAGAAGAATGGCGGCCTCCCTACTCCGTCTCCACTTCCACGACTGCTTCGTCCAGGGCTGCGACGCCTCCATACTCCTCGACCAATCCCCAACCATCACCACCGAGAAAACCGCCCCACCGAACGACAAGTCCGCCAGGGGCTACGAACTCATCGACTCCGCCAAAGCCCAACTCGAGAGGGTCTGCCCCGGCGTCGTTTCGTGCGCCGACGTTCTGGCCGTCGCGGCGAAAGAAGCCTCCGCCTACGTGGGAGGCCCCTCGTGGGACGTGAAGCTCGGGAGGAGAGATTCCAACGCGGCATTTCCTGACGTGGCGCTGACCGACCTCCCGTTCTTCAAGGCCGACCTCCAGACTCTGATCGATAACTTCGGGGCGAAAGGGCTGAGCCCAAGAGACATGGTCGCGCTCTCCGGGGCCCATACTCTGGGCCAGGCCCAATGCTTCACTTTTAGAGACAGGATCTATAGCAACGGCACCGAGGATATCGACGCTGGATTCGCTAGTACACGGAGGCGCCGATGCCCGGCGGTGGGAGGGGACGATGCGCTGGCGCCGTTGGATTTGGTGACGCCGAATTCGTTTGATAATAATTACTTCAGGGATCTTGTGCAGAGGAAAGGGCTCCTTGTGTCTGACCAGGTTCTGTATAGCGGTGGCTCCACCAATAGCATTGTGGAGGAGTATAGTCGGAGTCCTTCGAGGTTTAGTGCTGACTTCGCTGCCGCCATGGTCAGGATGAGTGATATTCAGCCCCTCACTGGCTCTGCTGGCCAGATCAGGAGGATTTGTGGCGCCGTCAACTAAGATATTTGATAGCGATATACATTGGGTTTAATTAATGTTATTGTTTTCAATTAGTGATTTATTGATTCTTTGTAACCCGTAAATTTATGGGCGATCCTTGATTTACTTTCCTAATGTATTGTTCAAAAATGGTAAACGTAATTGGTTTTGGTCTGCTAGTTTATGCGTCTCCATTGGTGACAAATGGAGACATTTGTAGATTTTAATATGTCTTATTGGGAATGCCATATCTTCATAATTTTTTTTTTCTAAAATTCAACTTTTTTTGGTGGACCTACATCCTATAGGTTGTGAAGTTTTTTTTTTTTTTTTGAGTTTAGTGTCCTCCAACCCAGCACATATATATTTCATAAGTTTTATTAGATTGTGAAACCCTTAAGAAAAGGGTTAATATATTTGTATGGCCTGAACTTTGACCAAATTAAACATCATGGCCAATCTTTTCGATCTATAACATCCTAGCCCGAACTATACATCAAAATAACTAATTTGGCCAGACCCAACGTTTGACCGTTAACTTGAACGGTCAAACACGTTGACTAACGGTCAACGCGCCAAAATGAAAAATAAATTTCAGGAAAAACCCGTAGCCCCTCACTCTCACCTTCCTTCTCGCCACCGTAATCCCTCCATCTTCTCTCTTCTCCGACTGCCTCATGTTCCGCACAGATCACATCCTGGAAAATCCTCTTCCTTCCCATCTTGCCCCACGAGTTTCAATTGGTACCCATTCAATAGTCGGATTCCTTCTCCTCTCTTCTTCAATAATCCAGATCTAGCAGCCACCACCGCTTGGCCACTGCCTTCGTGCGATAAACCTAGCTATGTTCAGCTCGTGAAGCTCGCGAGCTAGCTCGACTCGGTGGCTTGTTGAGCTCAACTCGTGAGTTGGCTCATTTAGAGCTCAGAAGATGTCTCAACATTGTGGTTTGAGGGCCAACTTGATCACTGACTTATGGACTAATCGATCTAATTTGGACTTTCATAATTTATAGGATTGTTAAATTATATATCTCACAAGTTTAACATGTAACAAAATATGCCTTATTTTTAATTCTATAAAGAAATTATGTACAAAATTGTTTCGATACTATGAAATAACATGAGTTGAACTAGTTAAAATTTATTAACTAAACAATATGACACCTAAAAATTATAATATAAGATTAATTAATGTTGAACATTTGATTATTTTTTTATCGCTACATCAATCACATGTACCATACACGACATATTGTCAAAAAAAAAAATACCATACACGACATACAAAATGAATGTATTAAATACTATCTAAGAATTTAGTAAACAAGCCTAGCTCGAACTCGACTCGACTCGGCTCGTTAATAAATGGCTCGGGCTCGAGCTCAGCTCATTTGTTAACGAATCAAGCTCAAGCTGGGGTAAAACTCGGCTCATCTCGGCTCATTTGCAGCCGTAATTAGGAGTGGGCAAGTGGTGCGGCTGGACCCACCGTATCGACATAGATAGCACTGCACCGTATGCTATTTGAACTGCACCACATGTTTGATCGCAATTCAATTGGTGTGTTCCGACTTCACCGTTTAAATAAGCAGTTTGCTGCGATTTGGACCGCAACGCATATTTGAACACAATTTAATATGGACTATACATATAATTGGATTGACAAGTTTCAATTCAATTTCTACACTTATCACCCATACTTTTAAGGGTATGCCTATGGTGACATGCATGGCACTGTAACTTGCACTTTTAGGTTGACCTTACATAGGATTAGATCGACCCAATATGCACTTTTAGGTCAACCTTATATAGGATTAGGTCGACCTAATCTGTCGTTTCAGTTTTGTGAGGTTCAACGTCGCGGTTGACCTTTTATAGCAAATTATCGACCTTTTGGGAAGCGCATGGATGGCATGTACGACTACATGGACCAGATTTCCACCCAGATGGCTGGCATGTACGACTACATGGGGCAAATGACCACTCAGATGAGCACACTTCAGGTGATCGTGAATTAGATGCGAGATGAGTTTCGATCTTTCAGTAAAAGATACATGCATGTCACCGTAACTTCCGACTACCATAATGCTAGCAACACCAATGAAGAAAATGTGGATGAGGGAGAGAGGGGACAGGAGTAGGAACTCGATGATTTTAGATTGTGTGTTTTTATGTGTGAACAATTATAATTGTTGTTTTATTGTATTTTTTGTTAGTTTGTTTAGTTGTTATGTTATGAAGTTATGAGTGCTTGTTATCATTATTTATGACTGATTCTGTTGGTTTGAAACGTAATTTGTACGAGCAAAAGAACCACCCACGTCGCATCCCAAAGAGGTCGACCATTTGATATAAAAGGTCAACCGCGTCTTTGAAGCTCACAAAACTGAAACGTCATATTAGATCGACCTAATCCTATATAAGATCGACCTAAAAGTGCAAGTTACGGTGACATGCATGTCACCGTAGCAAAGTCTTACTTTTAATTGCAACTAGTTTTCATTGCCTGCGCTCCGCGCCGGGACTTGAAGCAAATTGAGAAAACACAAATGTTTCATTTCAGAACACTTTAATCATGTAACAGCAGTTTGTTATTGTTCATTCATTTTTAACATCGTCAATGGACCAGGTTGTACCACACAATTAAACTAAAGTTTGCTCTTGCTGCATATTTAGAACATGGGTTGCACTTGGTTCCACATTTATGGCCATGTTCAACGCAGGTAAAAACATCATACAATCCTTAAATTTGGTGCTGTTAGGGTCAGACTATTCTGATATTTAAATGACTATCTACAAACATCTACATTAGACAACAGAATGGAACATGTCAAATTTCAAATTAAAGCAGTGATTTCCACCTGCAATTTCTTGTTAAAATAAACAGCAACCATCAACTGGTTACTCCTCTTTTCTTGCCTACATTCTAAAACAGTTGTGACCTATAATCGGATAGAAACCTTGGCTATTGATTCATGAACAACACTAGAAAAAGTCAACACTCAAGCTACTCAAATGTGCACCTCCTGTGTTTGCAAAGGCTGAAAATCAAAGGATAAGTAACATGGGAGAGAGAGATGTGCACCAAGGCAATCAACATTATATTTGACATCATAAAAATACAGAAACAACACCATTACATACACTAACTTTACATAGATCATAAGGCAAATACTTGACCCTATATCTACTGCAATCAACATAAAAGGAGAATTAAGAATTACCTTCCACCTGCAACCTTTGTCCTTCCTTGCAGGCTGCAACATTAGATCCCCAACCCAGACACCACAAATACATGAAAAGAAAAGGAATAATCTGTAAATCGCCAAAAAAATTATGAAGAGGGAATAGAATCCAAATACAGTAATTTTCTACTATTTTGTGGAGAAGAGATGACTGACCAACGCCTCATTAATGGTTGCTTCATGCATTGCTGACCGCCAGATCCATTCCATGCATTCAATGAGACTGAGAACACTAATTATCTTTGTTCTCATCTGCATGCATAGCTTCTTCTAGGTGCAACCAGGCTTTGATGGTTAACTTTCAAACTCAAAATCTCAACTATCGCCATAATTTTCCCTCCTCTACTAAAACAATTGAAAGACCCATCCTTATATCTCCTTCCCTACATAATACATCATCTATCCAACTCTTTTCATATCACTCTAGCTTCTTTCAGCAAAACACCCGTTACATACATTCACAAAAGCTAGCTAGCATTCTCAAACCTCAACATGGCACTTCCGAGGAGACTTAGAACAACACCATAGGATAAAAACAGGGCAAGCTCATCCTCCAACCTTCCACCACGACCACAACCCAATATGACGGATGAAATGCATGTTGATGACACTGAAAATTTTAAACGTTTAGTTTATATAAAAAAAAATATATATATATATATATGGTGCCTTCTACGGTACCTCGGGTGAAATCCGGGGTACCGCATACCTTGAGTATGAAAACACTATCTAGACCTCGAATTAGCAGGATTTTTGGGCATGATAGTATACCCTAACCCTTAATGAGTGAACCCTAGATCCTAATTATCTAAATCATAAACTATAAACCCTAAGATGGTGCATTGATTTTTTTGCCTATATTTGGACGAATCATAACCGTCGATTATTGCTTCTAATTAAATTGATCTTGGGGTATAAGATTTAGAGAATTAAGACCTAGATTTTGATCTTTAAGGATTAGAGTATAGTATCATGTCCGAATGATCAGTCAATTCAAGTTCTGGATAGCGCTTTCTTACTCAAGGTATGCGGTACCCCGGATTTCATCCGGGGTACCGTAGAACTCCCCATATATATATATATGGGTGGTTCTATCGTACCTTGGATAAAATCAAGGGTACGGTATACCTTGAGCAATAAAACACTATATGGACCTCGAATTAACCGGAGTTTGACATCTGGTATTAATCCCAAACCTTACAGATGAAACTCTAGGTCTTAATTCTATAAATCTTATACACTAAGATCAATTTAATTAGAAACAAAAATCGATGGTCATGATTTGTCGAAATATATGCAAAAAATTACATGGACAATTTTAGGGGTTAAGCTTTATAATTATGAAAACTAATACCTAGGATTTACTCATTATGGGTTAGGGTATCGTATCATGCCAAAAAATCCGGTTAATTCGAGGTCTAGATAACGTTTTCTTACTCAGGGTATATCGTACCCTAGATTTTACCCAAGGTACGATAGAAGCCACCATATATATATATATATATATATATATATATATATATATATATGATTACCCATACACCAATGTGAAATGTAATCCTTAGTTACTAAAATTAATTTGTTTAGTTTCTTTTCTACACATGATTGAGCATTGTGTAGCTTGCCTATAAAAATGACTAGTTGCATATCTCAAGTTTGTGACATGTTAATGGCGAAGAAAAGGATGGTTATGTTTGAAAAGAATTATCCACAACTCCATGCATGCATACAGTAAAACAATGATCATATATGAATAATTATTAATTATTTTTTCCCCTGAGGTGTAGGGACTCCTCAAAGGACTCGGAACCCTACAAAACTTCTTCATATTTGGAATATGCACCCGGAAAAAGAGAACTCCAACTTTCAATAAGTATGGTCAATGTACTAATAATGGAACTCTTTCACGGTTTTGTGGCACCATCGCAAAGATGCCCCAATTGACTCCTTTGCAATTCAAAGATTGGAGAAGGCTCCTCGTTCTGTACATGATGAGATTTGGAGAAAAGTGAAGATGAATTTGAGTATGTTTTCAATCATATAAGCTATATTTTAATTTCAAATACAATATATTGATGGATCCTTTATGATAATGATTACAACAAAGTAGGGATCCTCGTAAGACAATTCAAAAAGACCCTCTACGATGACAACTTTTCCCAAAGTAAATCTTATGCGAAACTGAAAGATAATATTGATCCAAGAACCGATAAAGAAAATTGGGAAAAACATATTGATATGTGGTTCTCTGCTGAGTGGCAGGTAATATGTTTTCGCTCTTTTATGGCCTAATACCAGAAAAGGGTATGTAGTTTAGGGTTTGAGTCATTTGTACCCCTAGGTTTATACCGCGTCAATTATGTCCTTATGTTTTCTTTCCGTTAACTTTGACCGTTAATTGTCAACAGTCGAAATTTTGACCTATGATGTGGCATATTATGTGAATTTTTTTAGCACACCACTTACTATAAAATAAATAAAAAATAATACTATGGATATAATTGTATATTATTAATAAAAAGTTAACAAAATAAAAATCAAATCCTAGCCTAACCCAATCTCTACCCTAATCTAATCCATCGTCACTGTCTCCTCCTTCCCCAAATAGCGCCATCGTTGGGAACGCTCACCGCCATCTTTGCTAGAAGAGAGCTTTAATGACAGCCTCATCAACGTCGGATCTGATGCGGCGAGGAAGGACTCCAATAGATTTTGAAACCCACCACCACCACCACCCGCCCCAAAATTCTCGGCGATTTGAATTTCCTTTCCCTGAGCCGTGCGTCACCGACATTTCGAAGGCGAAGAATCCGAGCCGCTCTTGGATCCCTTTAGGCGAGTTGTCAAGATGCCAGAAGATGGTGGAAAAGATAAATCCGGTCACCAGCACAGCTCCGGAACCGAATCCCGATTAGCTCCGGTATCCACTGAAATGGGAACTCGAGAGTACAACAAAATTGGGGAAATCGAGGATCTTTAAAAGACAACACAATTCATAGCGGAGTTCATAGCTAGTCTTTATAACTCCCAAACTAACTCACCTCGATAAATGCGACAAAAGTGTCATTCACTGCCATGAAGATCTCTGGCAACCAAAAGCTGGCAAGGCGACTCCTGGGTCGGGGAGATATCCTGGTTCAGAATTGGTAAATAATACAGTAAGTACAGGATAATTTATGCATACTGTAACAAGAATTGTTATGAAAATCTTCAAGATACTAAACAGCGGAGGAAAACAAGCATCTACATATTTTTGAGGAATAGATAACCCTCCATGGGAATCAACTTTAGAAGGTGTAAGTATCTTGGAGAAGGACTGGACTTCGCATCCCGCGGGAGGTTAAGGTGGGAGAGTATCATCACTAGTTAACTCATCATCAGGTTGATCCGGCTCTCGAAGCAAATCAATTTGAGCATAAACTTCATCCGTTTCAGGTTCAACCATGCGGCACACATAAAGATGCCGCATGCATGAGCTTAACTTGCTGCAACAACAAAGATATAGTGTTTGTTGAGTGGTTATTGAAAATTATTTGGAAATGAAAATGTTGTATCTTAATTTGTCTTCCATTAACTTAGTTTGCGAGGAATTCATCTTAAATTTTGGTCTCCAGATAAGCTCGTAATTTCGAATTTCTATGTGTTCAAGTGTTGCATGGACAATTCGAAGTATGTGTGAAATGATATAATCATTTACATTTTTGTATTGGAATGACGATATCAACAAATTGATAATTATGAATGTGATTTTTATGTCTAGGTGGGTGATGGCATCATCTTCGCAACAATCATCCCCAGTGAACTTCTTTACTAGCGGTCACTCTAAGTTTTGTAGGTGTGGCATGAAAGCTTCGATTTTGGGTTCATAGACACCTTCAAATCCCGAAAGAAGATTTGTTCGTTGCAACAAGTATGGCAGACATGGAGGATGCAAATTTTGGGAATGGTATGATGAGCAATTGGGCCCACACTACAAAGATATGCTTCTCTCCCTTCTTCAAAAAATAAAAGATGTTGAAGCTGCTGATCAGAACGAGGCTCTAGTTAGTCAAAATCAAAGGCTGGAACGAGAGTACATAAGGTTGAGGGGGCGAACTCGATGAATTGCGGGCAATGCAACATGGATTTAACAATAAGCCAATGATTAATTATGTGGTCGTGTCTGTGTTAGTTGTTAGTTGTTATTATTTTTTTTTCAACTGGAGATAATCGGGGAAGTAACGTGATGATGAGGTAGGCTTAATGAGCCTTTCTAGCTACTATGATTACTTAAATTGATCTGAGTATTTGTGACCTTAGTTAACAATGTATGTTTTGGAACCTTATTGGTGATTTGGATTCGATTTAGTATTGTTAGTACTTTCTTTTTTAATTTGTATTTTAGAATATAATTAAGATGATATTTGATCATTTCACCATTGATTGATTCTTTTTATGAATACCATTAATTGATTCGGTTGTTAATTTTCTTTTCACAGATTGTTGAACGTTTGGACTGTGGAACTACATGCAAGTGTAGTCAAGCAGTTAAACAAACAAAAAAATTTGGCTTGATGACGCCACCCATTGAGGATGACAAAAATAACCATACTTGTAAATATTCTCTCAAATGCAACTTAATGTGTCATACTCATATAAAGCCTAAAATTTGAATGCAAGTTTTTTCTGCTGAAGCACTTAAAATGTTTAAGGATAATTGTATATACTTTTCTTTTAATTAACTTGTTCACGTATGTTTTTAGTAGTTAGGTATATGCACTTTAAATCTAAACTTGTTGGATAAACTATTTATTTTAGTTTTACTCTTAGGCAACAATTTTTTAAGGGTAAATAAAGGTGGGGTCATGGAAGAGAAAAAGAAACAGATCCGTAGATCGATGTGAATATGGGTGTATGGGTGTGTTTACACTTTATAGTTAGTGGATGTTGTTTACACGAGAACCTGTGCATGGGAAAAGAGTTAGATGGAGCCGTCATTCTATTTAATATTTATTGACTTCCTCTGCTCGTAAATTGTAAATGCAATAAATTTGCATGTTTGGCTTGCTGATCAGTGCCTCATTAATGGTTGCTGCATGCATTGCTGACCGCCAGCTCCATTCCATGCATCCATTGAGACTGAGAACACTTATTATCTTTGTTCTCATCTGCATGCAGTGGCGGAGCCACAGCCACCCAAGGTAGGTCGGCTGCACCCCCTTGGGCTGGCAAAGCCCAGCTAAATAATATAGCTATACTCCTGCTGTATTGAAGTTTCGAACTGGTGACCTCCCTTTATCCGCAAACAGCTTCAGCCATCATGCCACTTGCTCCTTGTCGTGTCATTTTAGCATTTAATTTATTTTATAAATCTGCAACTTGGGCTGGCAAGGCCCAGCTAAAAAATACAGCTATACTCCTGCTGGAATGAAGTTTCGAACAGGTGACCTCCCTTAATCCGCAAACACCTTCAGCCATCACGCCACTTGCTCCTTGTCGTATCATTTTAGCATTTAACTTAATTTATCCTTCTGTAACTTGTTAGTTTACTTAAATTTAAATGACCTCGTCTATTTCCCCATTCGAACCCTAATTCTCCTACTGCACTTTCCGCTTCCTCTTCCCTCTCCCCTGTACGAAGTCGGCCCTCTCCCCTGTACGAAGGAATCTCTTCCCATTGTCAACATGGATGATGTATACTTTCCACTTGGGAGACCAAGGAGAAATGCTCAGCAAATCACCAATCTCCATCACTACAAGGTTGAGTTATTTTATACAGCCGTGGATATGCAGTTACAAGAGCTAAATAGTCGCTTTGATGAGATAAACACAGATTTGCTATGTTGTGTGGCATGCTTAAATCCAGACGATTTGTTTGTCGACTATGACAAGGACAAGTTGGTGAAGCTTGCTACTTTTTATCCTACTGAGTTCTCCAAAGATGATATTTTACATCTTGGTCTTCATCAACTTGATGCTTATATATATGATATGAAGACAGTTCAGAGGTTTGCAGGATTAAAGGGAATTGCTGAACTTTCTAGAGAAATGGTTGCATCAAAGAAACATCGGGTGTTTCCATTAGTCTATAGACTTCTGAAATTGGCATTGTTGCTTCCTGTTGCCACAGCAAGCGTTGAAAGAGCATTTTCTGCAATGAACTATGTGAAGAACACACTTCGCAATAGAATGAGTGATGATGTCATGAATGATTTTTTGGTTGGTTACATTGAGAGTGACATCCTTGATAGTTTGGATGATGAATGTATTTTAGATACTTTTCAGACTATGAAAACACGTCGTGGTTCATTGTAAAAAATTAATATAAGTTATGTTTTGTTTTTTTTTTTTTTTTGCACCACCTTGGCATAATTCCTGGCTACGCCACTGTCTGCATGCATAGCTTCTTCTAGGTGCAACCAGGCTCTGATGGTTAACTTTCAAACCCAAAATTTCAACTCCCGCCAAAATTTCCCCTCCTCTAGTGAAACAATTGAAAGACCCATCCTTATATCTCCTTCCCTACATAATACATCATCTATCCAACTCTTTTCATATCACTCTATCTTCTTTCAGCAAAACACCCGTTACGTACATCACAAAAGCTAGCTAGCATTCTCATGAACAACACTAGAAAAAGTCAACACTCAAGCTACTCAAATGTGCACCTCCTGTGTTTGCAAAGGCTGAAAATCAAAGGATAAGTAACATGGGAGAGAGAGATGTGCACCAAGGCAATCAACATTATATTTGACATCATAAAAATACAGAAACAACACCATTACATACACTAACTTTACATAGATCATAAGGCAAATACTTGACCCTATATCTACTGCAATCAACATAAAAGGAGAATTAAGAATTACCTTCCACCTGCAACCTTTGTCCTTCCTTGCAGGCTGCAACATTAGATCCCCAACCCAGACACCACAAATACATGAAAAGAAAAGGAATAATCTGTAAATCGCCAAAAAAATTATGAAGAGGGAATAGAATCCAAATACAGTAATTTTCTACTATTTTGTGGAGAAGAGATGACTGACCAACGCCTCATTAATGGTTGCTGCATGCATTGCTGACCGCCAGATCCATTCCATGCATTCAATGAGACTGAGAACACTAATTATCTTTGTTCTCATCTGCATGCATAGCTTCTTCTAGGTGCAACCAGGCTCTGATGGTTAACTTTCAAACCCAAAATTTCAACTCCCGCCAAAATTTCCCCTCCTCTAGTGAAACAATTGAAAGACCCATCCTTATATCTCCTTCCCTACATAATACATCATCTATCCAACTCTTTTCATATCACTCTATCTTCTTTCAGCAAAACACCCGTTACGTACATCACAAAAGCTAGCTAGCATTCTCATGAACAACACTAGAAAAAGTCAACACTCAAGCTACTCAAATGTGCACCTCCTGTGTTTGCAAAGGCTGAAAATCAAAGGATAAGTAACATGGGAGAGAGAGATGTGCACCAAGGCAATCAACATTATATTTGACATCATAAAAATACAGAAACAACACCATTACATACACTAAATTTACATAGATCATAAGGCAAATACTTGACCCTATATCTACTGCAATCAACATAAAAGGAGAATTAAGAATTACCTTCCACCTGCAACCTTTGTCCTTCCTTGCAGGCTGCAACATTAGATCCCCAACCCAGACACCACAAATACATGAAAAGAAAAGGAATAATCTGTAAATCGCCAAAAAAATTATGAAGAGGGAATAGAATCCAAATACAGTAATTTTCTACTATTTTGTGGAGAAGAGATGACTGACCAACGCCTCATTAATGGTTGCTGCATGCATTGCTGACCGCCAGATCCATTCCATGCATTCAATGAGACTGAGAACACTAATTATCTTTGTTCTCATCTGCATGCATAGCTTCTTCTAGGTGCAACCAGGCTCTGATGGTTAACTTTCAAACCCAAAATTTCAACTCCCGCCAAAATTTCCCATCCTCTAGTGAAACAATTGAAAGACCCATCCTTATATCTCCTTCCCTACATAATACATCATCTATCCAACTCTTTTCATATCACTCTATCTTCTTTCAGCAAAACACCCGTTACGTACATCACAAAAGCTAGCTAGCATTCTCAAACCTCAACATGGCACCTCCGAGGAGACTTAGAACAACACCAGAGGATAAAAACAGGGCAAGCTCATCCTCCAACCTTCCACCACAACCACAACCCAATATGACAGATGAAATGCATGCTGATGACACTGAAAATTTTGAAGGTATAGTTTATATATATATGTGATTACCCATACACCAATGTACAATGTAATCCTCAACTACTAAAATTATTTTGTTTAGTTTCTTTTCTATACATGATTGAGCATTGAGTAGCTTGCCTACAAAAATGGCTAGCTGCATATCTCAAGTTTGTGACATGTTAATGGCGAAGACAAGGATGGTTATTTTTAAAAAAAAATTATCCACAACTCCATGCAAGCATACAATAAAACAATGATCATATATGACTAATTATTTTTTGTTTTTTCCCCTGAGGTGTAGGGACTCCTCAAAGGACTCGGGACCCTACCAAACTTCTTCATATTTGGAATATGCACCCGGAAAAAAAGATAACCCCAACTTTCAATAAGTATGGTCAATGTACTGATAATGGAACTCTGCCACGGTTTTGTGGCACCATCGCTCTATACATGATTAGATTTGGAGAATAGTGAAGGTGAATTTGAGTATGTTTTCAATCATATAAGCTATATTTTAATTTCAAATACAATATATTGATGGATCCTTATGATTACAGGAAAAGTTTAATTTGAATCCCATAAGAAGAAAATGGGTTATCAGCAAAGTAGGGATCGCCGTGAGACAATTCAAAAAGACCCTATACGACGAAAACTTTTCCCAAAGTAAATCTTATGCAGAACTGAAAGATAATGTTGATCCAAGAACCGATAAAGAAAATTGGGAAAAACTTGTTGATATGTGGTTCTCTGCTGAGTGGCAGGTAATATGTTTTCGCTCTTTTATGGCCTAATACCAGAAAAGGTCCTGTAGTTTCAGGTTTGAGTCATTTGTACCCCTAGGTTTATACCGCGTCACTTATGTCCTTATGTTTTCTTTCCGTTAACTTTGATCGTTAGTTGTCAACAGTCAAAATTTTGACCGATGATGTGGCATATTATGTGAATTTGTTTTGCACACCACTTAATATAAAATAAATAAAAATTAATACTAAGAAATTAAATTGTATATTTTTAATAAAAATTTAACAAAATAAAAATCAAATCCTAGCCTAACCCGATCTCTACCCTAATCTAACCCATCGTCACTGTCTCCTCCCTCCCTAAATAGCGCCATCACTGGGCACGCTCACCGCCATCTTTGCTAGAAGAGAGCTTTGATGACAGCCTCATCAACGTCGGAGCAGATGCGGCGAGGAAGGAATCCAATAGATTTTGAAACCCACCACCACCACCACGTGCCCCAATATTCTCGCCAATTTGAATTTCCTTTCCCTAAGCCGTGCGTCACCGACATTGCGAAGGCGAATAATCCGAGCAGCTATTGGATCACTTTCGGCGAGTTGTCAAGATGCCAGAAGATGGTGGAAATGATAAATCCGGTCACCAGCATAGCACCGGAACCGAATCCCAATTTTTATAATTAATAATTATTTAATTTTATTCTAATATTTAATTTAATTTAATTTTTTATAGAGGACAACCCTACGTAGAATTTCTGGATCCGCCACTGCTGGTCACGTAATTCATATTCCACAAAGTTGCTAAAGGATGTCAAGATTGCTCTGTGCTCTTTTTGATAAAATATTATTCAGTTCTATATCACTATAACTAGTGTGGGCCCCGCCCAGTTGGCCGGAGGAATGTGAGTTATGAAATTTTAGAATGTAATGAAATGTATAGCTTATTGTTGTATATTTTATTTTTTTTTTGAAAACACGTGATAAAGATAGTGAATTTTAGCCGGAAAGATGTATGGATGATGCAACGAATCAAAAATCAGCCTTATGAACCAAGTTCGAGTACTTGTTTCCTTGTGAAACAATATTATGTCTGGTAATATGATGAGATAGAGTAAGTTTGATAGAAACCGAATTACAAAAAACCGAATAAAAATTATTAGGATATCAAACAATTACATAATATATATTTAAAATTATAAAAATTGGACTAATCTAGTTGGTCGAGGTCGAACCATTTAATAACTTTAGAATACATTATATTTTAGTCACTAAGATATAAAATAATAGCATAATATATGTTATGCTAGAGAAAATAGCATGTTTTAGGATGACAAACCCATGATGTTCATTTGTTTTACTTGATGGCCAAATCACGTATGGGTCAAGCCCATTCAACTCTTTTATTCTAAGGTTAGCGGTTAGCCCATTAGAATCCATGCATTAGTTTATTGTTAAATTATTTTTTTAGCAATAAAAAAAGAGTATTGTTTTTGCCATTTCATATATATCTTACCAACACCAAGGAATAAAAAGGCTTAAAGAAAACCCTATATCCCCTAAAAAAAAGCTGTTCAGTGCTCACCGGCTCATGGTTCACTTCTCTCTCTCTCTCGATCTCAATTATATCGCCGTCGGTATCCACTTCTCCCCATCCCTGTTTTCCTGCCGTTATTTTAGCTTTGCAAACCTTTTCCTACATGTCATCCTCCCCACGAACCTCAATTTCAACTCCCCCTCCCGGTCTCTGTTTTTCATTTCTTAATCTTCCCTTCTCTTATCACTTGTTTAAACTCCTCTTTGTATATATTCGACGCTAGTTTAGCGAAGAATAAGAGAAAGCCACCAATCTTCAATAATACTGTATTGTTACAGTGAAGCGATATTGTGGATTCTTTGTCACTTATCTATTAGAGCTTACGAATGATGGAAAAAGGGTGGTTGATTACGATTTGATTAGATGACCCGATCTTTAAATTTGTCTTGCATGCAATTTACCACCCTTCTTCATTGGCATGACTGGATCATTTTAGTATGCTTGGATTTCTTTTCATAGGGAAGGGATTAGGCCATTAGCACACGGAAAAATGATTGGGGCAATTATTTTGTAAACAATTATGAAGCTCACTTTCTCTAATCATTTCATTTATTCCCGGCGTGGGTGGAGTCCAGATCCAGCATCGGAACAATCCAAGAATCAGTTATGGTGATCGCTATGGAGGCACGAAACATATGCGACCGTGGCTGAAATCTGTTATGTTTTCGTGGGTCGCAACAATCCTGGGCCCGTTCAAGTCCGCACGTGTACGGTAAGCTGGCCCGTTCCACAGAGGAAAGAGAGAAAAATTGACACTCCATATTATACCCTCTTACAAACACTCATGGAGCAGGAAATTTGAAATGGGAGAAGGGTTTTTTCCTTCCTGCTATTATATTATGTGTAGATTGTAGTAATTAGAACCTCACTTTTCAATCTGGAAGCAAGTGACCACTATCACAAAACATCATATTATAAAAACTTATCTGCAATCATGAGGTTATTTCACTCAAAATAAACTTTGTTTTATATGTTAAAGATCAAAATTATTGCTTGAATAGTTCAATTCGACAATGATCTCAGGTCTTGCTTATAAATTTTGTGTAAAAGTGGTATGATTGAAGCTATTCCCTATTTTAACCGTAATCAGAATAGTCTTTGTTTACTTAAAACTAACCACCAAAACATTTCAAATCAGAAAAATGACGATACTGAAAAGGATTATTATAACAAAAGCAACAAAAAGTATAGTTATTTATATTTAAGCAACTCAAAAGTCAACCTAGAAGATCAACCAAATGAACTGATGTTAAGAGATCATACATTACTATCAAAGAACACTAACCCATCAGTCAGCTCTCTAAGCAAGAACACTCAACCTTTACATATTTACCCCTCCGAAAATTGCTTTGCGTGACAATATAGGTGGAGGAGGTTAGGTGGTTGTCGAGTCCGATGGGAAGGTTTGGAGAGACGGTGATGCTTGAGCATTTAGTAGGACGGGAGCCCGGGACACTGTTTATCTTTAATCAACTCAAAACTCAATCTAGAAGATCAACCAAATAAATTGATGTTAAGAGATCACACATTACTGTCAAATAAACTAAATAACCCACCAGTCAGCTCTCCAAGCAAGAACATTCAATCTTTCCATATTTAACCCTCCGAAAATTGCTTTGCGTAACAATATAGGTTGAGGACGATAGGTGGCTGTCGAGTCCAGTGGGAAGGTTTGGAGATACGGCGATGGTTGAGCGTTTAGTACGTAGGTCGGGACACCATTTAGACCTATTTACATTAGTTGCGGCTTTTCAATGCGCATTCGACAAATCAACATCACTCAACATTTCTATATTTACCCCTCTCTTAAAGACACATGTTACACATATTCACTCAAAACTTCTATGTTCAAAAATATTGTTGCTTTATGTTAGTGATATTATTGAAGTCTATGTCAAGAATTTTGCACGCTTCTACACATTCAATACTACAATTCGATTTGCAATATTTGTACCAATAACATTAGGCTTGTGATTTTAAAATTATTCTCCTTTTATAAGATAAATAGAAATAGAATTAATTATTAACCTCGAATTAAAATAATCAAAGTATGAAAATAGAAGTATCACATACCAAAAAAATATTTAGGGGAGAGTCAGTGGTTTAGCTAACTGTGATGGAAAATTCCAATGATTTTCAGATTTAAGCTTCCTGTATATTTTTAATTTAAAAGCTTTAAACAAATTTGTTTAGTCTAACTGGTTATGTTTCTTGTCTTTTCTCAAAGAGATCACAATTCAAATCCCATCACTTATGTATTTTTCTCGTAAATAAGAAAATAATAAATGACTGTGAAGACGAATCTACCCTTCCTACTTTTGCCATGGATGCACAGATTTTGTAATGGGGGAAGCACCTTTCCCATTTCACTCTTATTCTTATATTAGGTGTGGCAAAAGTAAGCCGGTGGTTGTGTGTTTAGTGGGCCGGACACTATTTGGACTCGTTTACATTAGTAGCACCTTTTCCAATTGCGTTGGGAAAACCAACAACACTCAATCTATCCATATTTACCCCTCCAAGAATTGCTCTGGCTTAATAATAGAGGTAGAGGAGGTTAGCCGGTTGTTGAGTCTGATGAGAAGTTTGGAGAGACGGTAATGGTTGAGCGTTTAGTGGGTTGGGGGCACTATTTGAGCCCGTTTACATTAGTAGTGTCTTTTCCATCCGCGTTCGGAAAACCAACATCACTCAACCTTTCCATATTTAGCCCTCTTCTTAAAGACACATGTGCCCCATATTCACTCAAAAGTTCTGTGTTTAAAAATATCGTTACTTTATGATAGTTATAACAATTAAGTCTATGTTAAGAATTATACATTGTTTCTACGCATTCAAGAGTGAAATTCGATATACAATATTTGAATCAATGACATTTCGGTTGCTAAATGTGGTGGAAAACTCTTATATTTTTCCATATTTAAGCTTCATGTATGTTTTTAATTGAAAAAGATCACACAAATGTGTTTATTGTAACTGGTTATGTTTCTTATCTTTATTCGAAGAGACCATGGTTCAAATCTCATTATTGATGTATTTTTTTCTGTAAATAAGAAAATAATAGGTGATTGTGAAGACGAATATACCCTTCCTACTTTCACTCTGGATGCAGGAAATTTGAAATGGAGCCTCAAGTTTTCTCATCCGGCTTTTATTTATTGTGTAGATACAGCTCCAGGTTCTGATCTGATTCCTTTTCCCTAGATGTCAAATCTTCAATTGCTTTTCTTTCGGAACGGACGTAGAGGAAGTGTAACAAGCATCAATTGATGAATAACCTTAGTTGAATGGATCTATCTGACCCTCTTTCATACCTTAGAACAAAAGGAATGGCATCTAAATCACAATCAGCAACGTGATCCGCGAAATCTTCAATACCTCTTATCTTATTTTCGGCCAGTAAGAACCCCTTTCATATTTGATTGCATAAGGCATTTCATTGAAATATCTTGTACGATACTGTTACCTTAACTTCTTTTTACACTTTTGTTCTCTTAATTTAATTGAAGTTCATTTATTTGAAGCCTAGGCCAGACTTCTGAGTTTCATTGAAATTGAATCGACCTTTCCTCTTTCTCTTTTCTAATGTTTTCTAATAAAAAAAAATGAGTGGTAGATGTTTAATTGCTTCATGTACCACTATAACACAAACAAAAAAAAATTGTATCAAGAACATTTTCGGTGAACATGAACAATTATTTTAACAAAACAATCATGCTTTTGCCAACTTATTGGAGTAAAACCTAGAGTTAAGAGTTATCACAATGTCAGTGTAGGGTGCATAAACCTTTCTCAACTATTTGTGCATAACCAAATCTGATTCATTGGTTTTTAGTATACCAGATCTAATGATTGAGATTAATTTATTATTTTATTTTTCATACTTTTTTAATATATTTGTATCTTGCTCGTTTTAATCCGAATTCAACATTCTTTTTGCATAGATAAAATGAGTTCATCGAGTTCGATAAAAAGATACTCATTTTTTAATGCATTTTGAGAATTTTTTTGTTCATCCGTTACCACATGGTATCACTTTGTATCTATATAATTTAATATATTTACTGAATATGGTGGCAAATGATGATAGACAATGGGAAAAAGTGATAAATGGTGATTACTATATATACTCATTCTATAACATATATAGTTATTCATACTACAATGGTACATTTTATACCATTATGGTATAATTATATGCACTACAAATTTGTAATACCATGATACATACTGCTAATATATAATCTTTTTTATACAAAATAAATCAAAGTGAATATATTTTGAAGAGCACGATGTTTATGTACAAAAGTCTTTTGAATTTAGAATTAGAACGAAAGAGATACAACATGTTAAATTAAATTGAGAAAAATATTATGCATGGTAAAAAATTTGGTTACTGAACCGATGAGGACACTCACCACAAAGTTAAATCAAAATCCTCTCTAATTTTGTCCACTCCATTTACTTTTTACTGTTTTTCTATAAACACTTTTTACTGTTCGAAAATAGCCAACTAATAATAACTAATCGGGAACCATGCACCCACATTTTATTTTAACTTAAAATCAATATTTCGACATTGTGAATCATATCCCTCTCTTTTTCGTAGGATTAATGGTCATAAGGTCGTTTGGTCTATTTGGTTCTTTGTTTTTGAATGAAACGCCAAGACTATACCAATCTAAGAGAAGCTACAAATAATAGAGGCAAATCTAGCTTTCGAACGAGCTGAGGCACAAGTAGAGAGTAGACACTATTAATGTTGATATTCTAAGTTTTTAGTGTGCCCGAATACAAAAAAAAAAAAAAAAAAAGAAACATCATATACAAATCTAATAATTTCATAAATTTGTATATATTTGTAAATAGGTTACCTCAATAACACAAAATAAAAAAACAAAGTATCAATCTGGTCTAGAAAAATCAGCTTGTCAGTATCCACAAAAAATAAATTTTTTTTTTGTGGTCTCTCCCTAGTCCCTCCCCCTTCCTTACGTTCACAACAAACACCTCCGATTGCTTCCTTCTTACCATCTCCGACTTATCTGCTCCAACAAAGCCTCAACGCCAAAAAAAACAAGCCCCATCAAACTTCTTTTTCACTCCTTACATATCAACCCTCACCCTAGCTTCCATGAAACCCAACCTCTTCTCCATTTCTCCAAACATCTAGGCTAGCTACATACCGCACCAAATCTCCTCTGTCGCCTCTGCCACCATCTCAATCATTAATAGAGAGTAAAGATTGCCACGGTTCCGACGATGAATTCGGCCCATAGGGCGGGTCAATCGGTTAAGTGATAGCTATATATCCAGGATCGTGATTTGAATAGATCCCTTATATCCGACGGTTCACAACGTACCAACACGGTACCATAGTCCCCGCCGTCGGCGAAGAGCAACTGGCATTTGGCAACACAAGGCGTACCTAAGAAAGAAAGGGTATATGGTCAGACCGTCCGTGACACGATCTTCATCTTCTCAATCCCTACAAATTGGCATCGGATCCTCGATCGTATTAAGTTGAGAGCAAATATTAAATGGCAATGGCAACCGAACGATTACTCTCAAAACCAGCCTTCTTAGTGGCGTTACTGGCGCTAATGTGTACGGCGGCAATACAGAGGTCGGAAGCACAATTGTCCACAAACTTCTACGCCAAATCATGCCCCAACGCCCTCCCCGCAATACGAACCTCCATAAGGGCGGCAATCGCCAAGGATCCGAGGATGTCTGCTGCCCTAATCCGGCTCCATTTCCACGACTGCTTCGTCCATGGATGCGATGCTTCCAACCTGCTCAACAATTCCCAAACCATCAAATCCGAGAAAGACTCTCTACCAAACGTATCCACCAGAGGCCACCAAGTCATCGATGCCGCCAAAGCCCAGCTCGAGGCGATTTGCCCCGACGTCGTCTCCTGCGCCGACATTCTAGCAGTGGCGGCACGAGACGCCTCTGCCTTCGCTGGAGGCCCATCGTGGGACGTGAAGCTTGGCAGGAGAGATTCTACCGCCGCGTTTCCTGACGAGGTGATGGGGAATCTCCCCTTCTTCAAATCTGATCTCCAGATCCTCATTGACCTATTCAACCGAAAAGGGCTTAGCCCAAGAGACATGGTCGCTCTCTCCGGAGCCCATACTTTGGGCCTGGCCCAATGCTTTAGCTTCCGCGAAAGGATCCATAGCAACAATGCTAATATCGATCCTGGATTTGCTAGCGCCCTCAGGCGCCGCTGCCCGGCGGTTGGCGGAGATTCGAATTTGGCGCCAATGGACATGACCCCGGATAAATTCGACAACAACTACTTCACGAATATAGTGCAGAGGAAGGGACTCCTCAAAACTGATCAGGTCCTTTTCAGCGGCGGCGTTACGGATAGTATAGTGATGGAGTACAGCCAGAGTCCTTCCCGTTTCAGTGCCGATTTCGCGGCCGCCATGATTAAGATGGGAGATCTTCAGCCTCTCACCAGATCCGCAGGCCAGATTAGAAAGATTTGCAACGCCGTCAACAAATGATCACTACAGTAGCTAGCTCTTTTTTGTCTTCATTTCTTTGATTCAATACATTTTTTGACTTGTTGGAATTAAATTTTATTTTCAAATTAAGCTAGCTGTAAATGCATACGAATGTGAAATTATTCCCATGTGTGACAGAGTTCATGATCCAAAGTAGTCCTGATTGTAGAAGGATTACAAGGAAGAAGAAGAGATGAAACGGAGAAGAGAAGAAATGTTTCTGAAGAAGAAAAGACGGCTGGTTGTTTAAGTGGTGCTACGCACCGTTTAGTCTTTGTAATAGATTAGTCGTTAAAGTACTGTTTAGGATTTAAACACAGCCAGTCAGAATGTGACACTTGGCTTTTATCTGTAATCCTACTTTCAAGCTGAATATAAAAGGAAACAGAGCAGCCGCTGCTGACTCTGTGAATTCGGCCATTTCTTTGCCCTAATCGTTGAAAGTTAACATGGTATCAGAGCGGCCGACCTAGGTCGCCTTCCGCAGCAAGATGTCCGACAACGCAGAGACAACCGACGAAGCCCAGAATGAAGGTGGAGGATCTCAGCGCACCAGTGGCGTCTTCAACAACAATGCATCAAACTTTCGTTTTGGTTCGTTTGGAGCTGACCAGAATGGTGTCATCGTTTTTGGTAACCCTCTATATCTGAACCCGAATGAGAGTTTTGCACAACCCATTGTTTCTGAATCGTTGGATGGAAGTAACTACTCCATGTGGAGTAGATCTATGAAGAAGGCTTTAAAGATGAAGCACAAACTGGGTTTCATCGACGGATCTATGGTGATACCAGCCAGAACAGATCCAAGCTTTACTTTATGGGATAGTTGCAACATCGCTGTTGTAACCTGGATATTGAACTCGTTGCAGAAAGATATTAAGAGATCTGTAATGAGCCATGAAAATGCTAAATCTCTTTGGGATGAACTTCATCGTAGGTTTGGACAACTAAATGCAAACAGGTTGACAAATCTAGAGGATGAGATACATAGATGCAAGCAAGGAACTATGACAATCACTCAGTACTACACTCTGATTAAAGGTTTATGGGATGAATATACAGAATACAGTCCAATTGTGGAATGTAATTGTTTACCAGGAAACCCCAATCTTTGTACTGCTGTGGTTGCCTACAATCACAAACAGGAAACTGATTACCTCATCAGGTTTCTCCGAGGTTTAAATCCAGATTTTGAGGGAGTCAAGAAGCAGCTATTGATGTTAAAGCCTCTTCCAACAGTTGTTGATGTAATGGATGATTTGCTTCAGCATGAACAAGAGTTGAAGGCAAATTCATCAGGCAACTCTAAGAAGTCACAAACTGTGGCTCTTGCAGTTCAAGGAGATAATGCTAAGAGCACTGATGACAGAAATCCAGGCAAGAAGTATTGCAAATTCTGTAAGAAAACTAATCACAATATTGAAGAGTGCTGGACCTATAAGAGGAAGAGTAGGGAACAGGAACAAGGAGGTGGTTCTCACTCAGGATCTCAGAAGTTTGTGGGGTCTGTGTCACAAGCTAACTCCAGTGGGAGTGAGACTACATCAGAGGTTAGCTATCATAATGACAGCAATGTGGTAAGTCATTCTTCACCCAGTTTTACCCCAGAAGAAATGAACAAGTTGAGATACTTGCTGCATTGTGGTGCTAATAACCCTGTCCCAATCAATCACACTTCCTCATCCTCACCACCTACCTCACCCTCCATTCAACACCAAGCTTACTCTGTGTCCCAGTATCTACCTCCCTTTCCAAACTATTCAGGTAAATTCACCCTATCCTCTTTCACAAACTTGAATTCATACAAGCCTGATAGTTTATGGATATTGGACACAGGGGCATCTGACCATATAGCTTGTTCCCTAGACTTGTTCACTGAACATAGATCAGTACAGGATGTCTTTGTACATCTACCCAACTGTACTAAGGTTGTAGTAAGCCACATAGGAACATTAAAGCTACCCTTTGGTCTATACCTTTACAATTTTCTCTTAGTTTCCAGTTTCTCCTTCAACCTAGTTTCAGTGAGTAGACTCACACATGACTTTCCTATATCCTTACAATTTCATTATGATATTTGCCATATCCAGGACCTTCTAAACAAGAAGACAATTGGTTTAGCAAGAGAAATTAAAGGACTCTACCAGCTTACCTTCACACAACAGCCACCTGACCAACCTTCTTCACATCCAAGCCAAGCTGCCAGTGTCTTCAATTTCAATCCCCACCAAGTAGACTTGTGGCACTGGAGATTAGGACATCCCAGCAATGATAGGCTTAGTCTGTTACAACATTCTGATTCCACTGTAACCCCTTCCAAAGTTGATCATTGTAATGTCTGTCATTTCTCTAAACACAAGAAACTACCATTTCCTATTAGCACAAACAATGCAGTTAAGCCTTTTCAGCTTGTTCATGTTGACATTTGGGGACCATTGTCTGTTATGTCTTATGATGGATATAATTACTTCCTTATAATTGTTGATGATTGTTCAAGAGCTGTATGGGTTTATCTGATGCATGGCAAAAGTGAAGCTAGGAACCTGTTGAAAGGCTTCTGTGTGTTGGTTAAGAACCAGTTTGCTAGTACCGTTCAAATCATTAGGAGTGACCAGGGAAAGGAGTTTGACATGTGTGATTTCTTCATGTCTGAGGGTATTGAGCATCAGATGTCTTGTGTTTACACACCAGAACAGAATGCTAGGGTGGAACGCAAACACCAGCACATACTTAATGTAGCTAGGTCTCTGAGATTCCAGTCTAGCATACCACTACAGTTCTGGAGTGATTGCAAATTACATTATGTGTACCTCATTAATAGAATCTCCACTCCAATCCTGAATAATCGATCTCCATATGAAGTGTTGTACAAGAAGCCTCCCTTCCTTGGGAATCTCAGAGTGTTTAGTAGCCTGGCTTATGCTAGGACTCCTTCCTCTGGCAGGACAAAATTTGCACCTAGAGCTAGACAATGTGTCATGCTAGGGATACCATCTGGCATCAAGGGCTATAAGTTACTTGACATTCACACCAACCAGGTTCTGATTTCAAGAGATGTGGTTTTCTACGAATCAATCCTTCCTTTCAGAACTGAAAATTCTGCATCACCACCACCTCCCATGCCCGATTCTGCTAGCTCTTCTGTTGATCCTAGTCCACCACCTGAAATTGTCATTCCTAGCCATTCCATCCCAGTTTCTCAGCCTCCCTTGTCTTCTGAACCTCAACCAATCTCAGCTGATGAGGGGGACAGTACTGAAATGGCTTATGAAATGGCAGAACTTGAACCTGAACTGGAGCCCCAGGAGTTTGAACCAGCAGCAAGGCCAAAAAGGAAATACCAGCTGCCTAGCAAATATGCTGATTGTGAACTTGATTCCACACTACAATTTGGTGCTTTTGGACACAATGCAGCTGTTAGCAAATATCCAATAGCACTAAATGTGGATCACCTTAATTCTGTTGATAGAAAATTTGCACTCAGTGTTATTCAACAGGATGAGCCTCTCACTTATCAAGAAGCAATTAAGTATGAACACTGGAGGAAAGCCATGAGAGAGGAATGGGAATCCTTAGAAGAAAATCAAACCTGAGACATAGTTCCCTTACCTCCAGGGAAGAAAGTCATTGGAAACAAGTGGGTCTATAAGATCAAGCTGAAACCAGATGGTTCCCTAGAGAGGTTCAAGTCCAGACTAGTGGCCAAAGGTTACACTCAGGTATATGGTATTGATTTCCTTGATACCTTTTCTCCAGTTACAAAAATCAATTCTGTTAAGGCTTTGTTAGCAATTGCAGCAGTCAAAAACTGGACATTGGAACAAATGGATGTTTCAAATGCATTTCTACATGGAGACTTACATGAGGAAGTGTATGCAATTGCCACATGGCCTAGATTTGCAATTCCCTGGTCCTGAGAAGATGGTATGCAGGCTGAAGAAGTCTCTGTATGGCCTAAAGCAGGCATCCAGACAATGGTTTGTTAAACTCAGTGGTTTTCTTCTAAGGAATGGCTTTAGTCAGTCTGCCTCAGATTATTCATTATTCACAAAATGGATTCGTGGTGGAATTGTAGTGCTACTCATTTATGTGGATGATATAATTATAGGAGGTGATGCACTGAAAGACATAGAACAAGTGAAGAAGGTTCTAAGTCGGGAGTTTAAGATGAAGCTCCTTGGTCCTTTAAAATATTTTTTGGGATTAGAAATTGACAGAACTGCAGCAGGTATAAGTGTGTGCCAGAGAAAATACTGTTGGGAATTGTTGAAGGAGACAGGCTATTTGGAGTCTAAAGGGTGTAAAACTCCTACTGACTACAAGGTGAGACTATCAGCTACACAAGGAACTCCTTTAAATGATGCTGAACAATACAGGAGACTGGTGGGAAGGCTCCATTACATAACAATCACCAGGCCAGACTTATCTTTTGCTGTCCAGCAGTTATGTCAATTCCAAAAGAATCCACATGAAGAACATTTGCAGGCAGCACATAGGGTCCTAAGATACCTGAAGAGTGGACCAGGTCAGGGTATTCACTTTGACAGTGCTGCTGAGCCAAAATTGACAGGCTTCTGTGATTCAGATTGGGCAAGTTGCCCTGATACAAGGAGATCAACTACTGGTTACTACACATTTTTGGGTCGATCATTACTTACTTGGAAGACCAAAAAGCATACTACAGTTTCCAGGTCTTCGGCAGAGGCAGAATATAGAGCACTTGCTCTGACAGTATGTGAAGTTCAGTTGCTAAAAGGTTTGCTTGAGGAACTGAGTGTGAAGATTCCTTTGCCAATCACCATCTATTGTGATAACAGGTCAGCCATACATATAGCTGAAAACCCTGTGTTTCACGAGAGAACTAAGCATATTGAAATCGACATACATGTCACTAGAGAGAGGATAAAGACAGGTCTGATAAGGTTGGAACATGTGAGCACAGTCAACCAACTTGCAGACATTTTTACAAAGGGTTTGGAGCAGGCTCGACTTAAGGATCTATTGGTCAAGTTGGGAGTCATCCTTCCTGCCACAACTTGAAGGGGGGTGATAGAGTTCATGATCCAAAGTAGTCCTGATTGCAGAAGGATTACAAGGAAGAAGAAGAGATGAAACGGAGAAAAGAAGAAACGTTTCTGAAGAAGAAAAGACGGCTGGTTGTTTAAGTGGTGCTACGCACCGTTTAGTCTTTGTAATAGATTAGCCGTTAAAGTACTGTTTAGGATTTAAACACAGCTAGTCAGAATGTGACACTTGGCTTTTATCTGTAATCCTACTTTCAAGCTGAATATAAAAGGAAACAGAGCAGCAGCTGCTGACTCTGTGAATTCGACCATTTCTTTGCCCTAATCGTTGAAAGTTAACAATGTGTAAAAATGAATAAATTTTGTAATTTCTCTGATTTCTTCACATCTGCAATTTTTAGTTTGTTATGAACAGAACGAGTTAAGGTGCCAACTTCTCAGACCACTAACAATAGAAAGGGTTACAAAAATGTTAAAAAGTGAATTTTTTCCACGTTGGGGTCTACAATAGGGGGTGTAAGTGCAAAAAAAAAATGGATGATAATTGGGGGGCAGGTATTCTCACCATTAGCACATTAAAGGTAGGAATACTATACTGGCGGGATCAACACGATTAATCGACCGAACCAGTTATGGGGGGCAATGCCCAGTCGCCTTTCATATAATTTTTCTTTTGTGTTTGTTTTAGGTTTTTAGTGTGTTGGGTGCTGAAATTAAAATCCCCAACGACCAAATTTCATCAACAACCATTTTTAGCAACGATTATAATTCCAAAGGCTATTTTCCCTCAAGTCTATGAAAAGAAGAACATTTCATTCTCATTCTTCCACACTTCTCAACTCTCCAATTCTTCCAGATATCCTATAATTCTTAGCATGTACCCACTCAAATGCCATACTGGAAGAAGCCTGAGGAGAAAGCACTGTGCGAGCTCTGGGTGCAAATTTCAGAGGATGCTACCATCGGCAATTATCAATCATCGCTGACATTTTGTGCTCAAATTGGAGCCCAATATCGCAGTAAGGGATTCATCATTCTTCATACAGATGGCGCCTTGCAATCTAGATGGAAGGGCATCAACTATTTATGTCGGAAGTGTAATACGGCTTAGACGAGGGAAAATATTGTACTAGCAAACGGTTCTAACATGATTAATCCGGTTAACAATAAAATTGTAGCTACGTACCAAGTTGATCCATATCCAACTCCAAAAGATCAAACTATAACCCATACGAAGACGTTGACACACCCGAATTGTAATATTCGAAGTTTGATGTATTATTTAGTGTGTTGCTTTCAATTATATTTTTTTTATGTGTGTTGCTAAGTTCACTTTTAGTTTACCTTTGATGTATGATCTCCTTTCATTATTAATAATAGATTTAGTTTAAAAATTTATGTAAGAATTAAAAAATTACATCAAAATGTTGTCATGATTAATTATGACTATCTATGTAAAAATAATAACTAAATTATCGAAGTCAAGTAACAAAATCAACTCTAAATTGATTTCGACAAAAACTCCTTTTGGACCTTTCCCACTTTCTTTGTTGTGGTTCTAGACCCAAATTACCCATTTTAGGGGTCCAGATTTCTAACTTACTATTGTGGGTGGTCTTAAGGGTTTATGAATTGACAATATGTCTCTACACAAATCCAATATTGTTAAGGTGCTTTGCGTATTGCTAGGAAGATCATCCTCCTAGTGTCATCCAACAACCGAGATGAAAGACCCACTTAATCAATGGTCCAGATCTCTTTAAAGCATAAGTTAGTGGATTGAGGGGCGTTTATGCCTAGCCAACTTGCGGAACACATATCACTACAAGAAACAGCCTCTTTAATCATGGGAATTCCCGTATTTAAAAGCATGTTTCCAGTGATTAATGACTTTATTCACGGAAAAATTACCATAATATAAAGCTCCGTGACTAATTGTACACCGTGACTAGTTATATTACCGAGACTAGATAACTAGTCACGGTGTAGTTTCCCATGATTATTTATACCTACTAATCACGGGAAACCCTGTAACTAATGTTAAATTTTAGAGTACAGACCAAAGAAAAGACACATCTAGAGACGGGATGTTTCCCTATTAAGATGGTTATACTGTGACAAATTGGTTCCTGTCACTATATATCAATCAATAGTCACGGTATCTACTATTTGTAGTGGCTGGTTCACGGTGACTATATGCCAATCACTAGTCACAGTATTTACTATGGGTAATTACAAACCGTGATATCTATACAAGATTACTTATGAATTTTTGTCATTATTAATTACAAAAACTGGTTGTATTCAAGTGTGGTTCCACCAAGTAAAGAGAAAATTAATATGATTTATTTTGAATAATGGTCATACATTTAATTAATTAACATAATTAGGAAAATGACGAAGATGCAAAGAAACAAGAGTTCTCTACGTAACAATCAGGAGCACACCAGCTAAAACTGAGACTGGCCAATATCCCTCAAATCAAAATAGGCACCTCTAGTGCAAACATGGCAGAACGGGAGAAGAAAAGTTCACATGAGTAAGATGTAGAAGGGTATTCCTAAAACGGAACCTTCAGTTAAGATTTTCATGGCATCTAGGGCTTCACATTATACCCTGTAACACTTCCATTCCTTTATCATTAGTTGCTAAAGCCTGTTGGAAGCTATGAAGATTCCACGAATTACTTCAGTGAAGCCTCTTTTGTTTAACTCCTCACATTACTGGGCACACCACTGGTTGGATAAAATGTTGACTTCATCCCAGTTAGCCAAGCCTCATCCGTAGCTCTATCATCCTTGCTCGGTCCCATAGATATTCATAACGAGTTGTGGGACACAAGACTGCAAGATGTGGAATGTGGAATACCTGCCATGAACCTTAATGGCAGCACTTGAAAGAAAAGTTCAGTACATAAACCCCCAAACTTACTGCCATAACTTAGATCCAGAGACCTACAAGGCCAAGAAAATAGAAGTAGTTAAACCAAAAAGGAGGATATACTTGAAAGAGGTCAGCAAGTTGAGACATGGCAAAGTAAACAACAACAAGAGATGCAAAGTAGAGAAAAAGGCAGAACATTTTTGGGAAGAGAACTCTACAGAGACTGCAAAACAGTGATGAAGATTGATTCCTTTTGTGGGTAAGAGAACTCTAAAGTAAGTGATTCTTTTGCAACAGAAACATAGAAAGAATCCAGAGAAGGAAAACCACAAAAACAAACTGTTCCGCTAACAAAGTTTTAGTAAGAAAAAGATAGCACCTTCGACTAGGCAGAGTATTAGTTTATCATCACAGCCTCAAGGCACCATAGCAAATGAAATTCTGGAATTCCAAATGTTGTTAGAACCGAACCGGAGCATGACCCGGTAATGCGAACGGCTCGCACTTTAGCGGTCCAACCGGCATTAGACCGTTTAAAAACCGTTAGAGAACCGGTATCTAATAAACGTTATCAGTATAAATAGTGGACATTTCTTAATCAGAGTTCATCTCTTTCGTTCGAAATTGTGAAATGGAAATAAGGATTCAATTTGAGAGTCCGATGTTTTTGGTTTATTTCAATTTTCAATTTTCTACAATTTTTTTAATTAAATTTAGTGGCTGAATGGCAAAAACCGGACGAGCGGCTCGATCGGCTCGAACGGTTAACCGCCTCGGCCGCTCGCCAACCGCTACATAAAACCGGAGCAGCTTTTAGACAGTTCCGAGCCAATTTTGTGACCGGGTGGCGGTTTTACCGGTCGGGCAGAGCGGCTCGGCTCGACTTTAATAACACTGGGAATTCCCATTGAACCAAAAGCAATTTATGTGCCCTAACCTAGAAAATACATGAATCTCCACACAAATCCAGGATTCAAACAAAACTACATATTGCTTTATGGCAGTATGTAAACAGAACCCAACAATGAAAGACAGAGAAAGAGAGGTGGTAAGCTTTACCTTAGGGATCTGTTTACATAGATAATATGAAGACCAAATCCAAAACAATAAGCCTAAAAAAGACCAGATTCACATTATCCAACCTGAAAGAAAGATGAAAAGTATATTAATCCCTATTTTTAACATGAACCTCAATGCTCCATAGAAGCAAAAACATTCACGATCAAGTTCAAGTTAAATGCATTGACAGTTCATAATTCTATATCCATCCACCTTAGAGGATTTAATATTGAATGAATTCTCTCTAATAATCATACAAGACAATCTATATTGCATACTTGAGAATGCTAGAGCACTGATTAGAGAATGTAAAAGGGAACTCACCCAATAGGACTCCTCCTTCTCCTTAACCTTCTCGTCATTCTTTGTTGTAGTAGCAGAAGCTGGAGTAGAAGCGTCATCACCAGCAGAGCCAGCAGCAACAAGGTGGTTGACATCCTTATGTTAGACCCAAGGGAAAAGAAACTCGATCTGGTTGTCTTCAGAATCTACACCAATATGTCATGTTCTGTATTTTTTTACATAAAAAATTGCCATGTATAATAAATCTTGACACAATACTCAACCTCATTAAATAAATAGCCTTCATCAGCCACCAAACTCAGCATTTATAAAAAGTGTATGGCAAATGGATTACTTAACTGTTGCTTATTGCTATGATGTCTTAAGGGCCCAATCACACAAAATCCTAATACTCATTTCTCTACTAAGTAAATCAGTTACTGGTAAATAAATAAAACCACTAAGTAACTTTCTATTGAGTATTAGTTTAATGTTGCATACTACAAACAAGGATGAGGTACGATTAGAATAACTATAGATATCCAAAATATTTTACCTCCGAATTAATAAACCATGTTGAAGGGCACCTTCAGGCGTACGAAGATCCTCTTTTAGTTCCTGTGAAAGAGTACCTGGCTTCATCTCTTTTAGTATCACCTATACGAAGTAGACTAATACATGAAGCACACTATACACAGTAAAACTTAAAACTTTCAAGCCTATGATGAACTTGGAGAAATAAAGAGCACATATATATAGAACTAAGGTTGAAGCAGAATGAGCCTGAAAACCAGAGAAATGTAGAATTTGTACACAGAATTTCTTCTTCAAGGTACAAGTCGTCGTGATTTGTTAATTTTAGTTTGTTTTCAACTTGGAAAAGGTATAAGGGATAACTGCAAAAAGAATCAATAAGCACAACCAGAACAAAAAAAAACATGGCAGTGCGAGATAACCAAACCTAATAATCAATGTCAATATTCCACAAGTTAGGCTGCATGAACTCGCTTTGCTTTAGCTCAACTTTCTACCATTCTCTTTCTGGATATATGCCCGCATAGAGTAGAGAAAGAAGGTTGAATTCCATAAAACTGGAAAATCCCCTATTTGTTCGGTTTCAAACCCTAAAACACCAAATATATGAAATTTCAATCCCAGTTGCACAATCGATGCATGAAATTGGTGCTACCCAACCCAAATGTCAGGAAGAGGATAAAACTTCAACGAGAGTATTGAACTACTCTTTGCTGCCTGTGTCGATTTGGCGGAAAGTGAAAAAGAAGTGAAGCAGAGGTGGCGAGTTCAGGAAACGCAAGGAGGATGTGAAGAAGAGAGTGGTTTCATAAGTGGAGTTGGGGTTTTGTAGATGGACTGAAGGAGGAAGGAGGAGGAATCAGTGGGGACTGGGGATGCAGCCAATGGAAGTGGGTGGTGGTGGTAGGCTCTCCCAATTCCTTTCTCTGGAGAAGAACGCGGGGAGAGAAAGAGGGTATTGGAAGAGGCGAAGAGCGAAGTAAGTTGGGCTTTCGCATTTCATTATTTTGTGCTACATGGGGGAAGAGGGATTGTGAAAATTTCAAAAGAGGCGGGTATATTTTCTATGCTGAAAACTTTTGGGTAGAAAATGAAATTTTGGAGCCAAAACAAATGTTTTCAGCCAAAGTAAAATTTCATATTTGGAGCCAGATAATTCTCCCTCCTATAATTCTGAACAATTTTTTCAACCAAAGGTAAAATTTGGAGCCAAACAATTCTCCCTCTTATAATTTTGAATAATGATTGTTAAAGATAAATTTTCACATTATTCACGATAATTAAACATGACTAAGTATTAATCACGGGAAATGAATACTAAAAAAATATGAATTGATTCCCGTGATTAAAATTATACCACCAATTACGGGAATTTTTTCCGCGACTATTAGTGCGCTTCTTAGTACGGGAAACATTCCTGTGAATAAGATCCCGTGACCAGAAACCACTTTTTCTGTAGTGTATTACATACATGTGGTATGTGCACATATTCCAATTGAACTAAAGCATAATTCAGTTTTAATTGTCAACCCAGGTCCTAGATTTACTGTCTACGCTATGTAATTCTGGTATCTCGAGGTAAAAGTCGAGTGAGAAGGGATTTAAACTAAGGGGTCGTTTGCTTCATGGATTTGAAAATGAAGGTTTTGTAATTTAAAAACCCAAGGATTTATCAAGGATTTAAGATCTTATGGATTTGTAACAATCCTTTGTTTGTTGATATTTAAGACTTAATTCCACCACACTACTCCCTGATATGTGGTTGCATTTGGCCACTGATTAGGGTGTTAGTAAAAGCGAGTCAACATGTCTCTGTTGTGGAGATGGATATGGTATGTTTTCTAATGTAGTTTTCTAGATATGATTTGGCCTTCCTCTGCTTTGGATCCATGATATGGTATGTTTTCTAATGTAGTTTTCTAGATATGATTTGGCCTTCCTCTGCTTTGGATCCATATTTTGCAGCTTGGAGCACGTTTGATTGAGATATGTGTATTGGGGTTGTTGCTCCTTGTTGGTGTGTTCATCTTCTCATGTGAAACACATTCACTGTTTTCCCTTCAATCATAGTCTTTTGCTTTGCATCTTTGCCTCTTTTCTAATAGTTTGTTGTGGGTAATGGTGTTATCTCCAACTGTTGTTGGCTCTTTGACTGTGAATGAGTTTTTTCGGCTCTCCGTGTCCCGTCCATCCTGCCTCCGACTCCCTTGGTGTTGTTCAGCTCTTAACATCCCAGCCTCAACCTTGCCCACCAAGGGTAATCCAACCTTGTGATTAACTATGGTGGATCATCTCCAAATGATCCCTAGATGGCGGATTATGTGTTGGACGTTCAATCGTCATGGTCTTGTATGATTCGGGTGTGCTGAAGCTTTTATTTGTGCTGCTCCTATGATTTTCTTTTGCTGGGCTCCATCAATCTATCTCTTATTATGATATTATTATTACTTGGATTTTAGCTTCGTCTGAGTAGGCCTCCTGTTTAAAAAATAAACTACTCAATTTTATTATGTATTCTTTTTATATATATAACAAACTTATTCATAAGGGAAAATAATGAAAAAAAATTATTTTGAAGTGGGAATGATAATTTTGTTTTTTTTTTATACTGCTTTAAAGCAAAGACCTATATTTTCCGGTAAATCAGTAACTTCAACAACTTTTGTTGGAATAAGCAGTAGTCATGAAGATGGATTTAAGAAATCGTATTTATCATTCCTTTTTGTCGCAAAATTAATATTCTCTTTCTTGTTGCATCAAAGCACCGATCAGAACATCCTTATAAAAAAAATCACCATACAGTACATAGAACAGGAGGAGAGAAATTACAACAAAAAAAAAAAATTTGAGCAAGCACATCAACGATTGGTGAGATTGAAGGAAGAAGCAGCTAATTAATTTCAAGAGAAACCCCATTACTCTATGATCATAACAAAATCGATGAATCAATCAATTAAACGAAACTAATTAATGTACCCAGTTAATTTAATTAGCCTTACTGCACGTCCTCCTTATCTGGCCTTTGGATCCAGTGAGCACCCCAATCCTCCCCATCTTGACCATTGCCGCCGCGAAATCGCCTTTGAACTTGCCGCCATTCCTGCTGTACTCTCGCACAATCCCATCCGTCGAACCGCCGCTGAACAGCACCTGATCCGACGCCAACAGCCCTTTCCTCAACATCAGCGCCTTGAAATAGTTATTATCAAACGAAGTCGGCGTCATCGGGTCCAGCGGCTGGACCAGCCGGTCCCCGCCGCTCGCCGGGCACATCCGCCGCTTCTTCCTCGCGAAGTTCGGATCGATCACATCTTTAGCGACGGTTTCGTTGCCGTACACCCTCGCGCGGAAAGTAAAGCACTGGGCGGTGCCCAATGTGTGGGCCCCGGAGAGCGCCACCATCTCCCTGGAATTCAGGCCCTTTTTACGGAACCTCGAGATCAGCGTTTTCAGGTTGTCCTTGGGATTTGGGATGTCGGAACCGGCGAGGGAAGGGAATGCCACGCCGGAATCCCGCCTCCCGAGCTCCACGCCCCAGGACGGGCCCTCCACGGCGGCGGAGGCGTCCCTGGCGGCGACGGCGACGATGTCGGCGCAGGACACGACGCCGGGGCACATCCTCTCCACCTGTGACTTGGCGGCTTCGATGACGCGAAACGTTTTGGTGAAGCGGCGGTTGGGGGCGGCGTCTTTCTCGGTCCCCGTGGTGGCTGTTTTGTCGAGGAGGACGGAGGCGTCGCAGCCGCGAACGAAGCAGTCGTGGAACTGGAGGCGGATTAGGGACCCCGCTATCCTCCGGTCATTGGTGACCGCGCCGCGGACGACGGCGCGGATGGCGGTGAGAGCTCGGGGGCAGTTTTTGGAGTAGAAGTCGGTGGAGAGGCGGGCGGCAGCTTGGGATTGCGGCGGAGTGGTTACTAATAGTGCCAGCGTAGTTAAAAGTAACGTTGCTGCTACTTTGGGTATTGTCGATGATGATGATGATGATGATGATGACATTGTGTATAATTAAGATTAATGATTTTGCTAAGCTCGGTGGCTAATTGGTTTCGTTTGATTCATTAATACTGTGTGAGAGTATGATTTATAGAGCGTGAAGATAGAGGATGGTGACAGAGGATGGGATTTGTGAGAAAGATGGATTAAATACAGTAATGCATGGGGTGGAGTTATAATGTCGGGTATAGTAATTAAAACACTATTGTTAATTCTTGGATGGTGCGCGTGGCAAACTTTAGCCTATGGTTCTTCTTCTTAATCTTATATGATGGATCGATCCCAGATGCCATTTAGTGTTTTTGGCGGCGTGATTGCTATTAGTTACCAAGTTACCCCATTTGTTATGGAAATAGAACAACAATCCGTTTGTTTAGCTACTAAACAAAATTATTAAAATTATGGAAATGACAACCGGGAGGATATATTATGAGGCACATAAAATTTGTTTATGGCAAAACTATTTTAATTTTTATTAATATTCATCATATATGACACTTTACACCACACTAAAGTTTAATGATGGATACAAAATTGAACAAATACTCGATACATGATATTAAAAAATATCAGTAAAGCGATTCGAACTGACAATCTCTCATTCCCCGCAAGGTGTTGAGCTTGAACCTAAACGAATACGGGTCTAACCTGGTGGACCCAATCATGGAGAATCGTAAACGTGTGCTCGAGGAGGTGGATGGGGATGTGGGAGACCCTCCTACCCCGAAGAAGCAATTTGTGGAGTCAGCTGATGTTTTGGAGAAGGTGGAGGAATCCAGCCTCGAGTGGCCCCCAGCTGATAAATGAGGCTTCTGGCCTGGAATGTCAGAGGAATTGGGCCATTCCTCACCTTCCAAACTGTTGTAGGGCTTGTTCATTCTAATAAACCGGATCTCGTCTTTTTTTCTGAAACACGATCGAGCCGGCGTGTAGTGTCCTGTCCTATGCAAGGTTTAGGTTTTTCTCTTTCCCATTGTTTTTTTAGATGCAGTCGATGCATCGGGTGGTTTAGTAGTCGCTTGGTCCCCCGGATTGACACTTCAGTGTTTTGTCATTCCAATTTCTACATTTGTTCGCAACTTAATGAATGAGATTTTTCTTATGTGGTGATCTTTGTCTACATTAGTTGTAATATTTCTGTTCGGGCCAATCAATTGGCACATTTGAGAGAAGTTTGCGCGACTTATTATCACCCATTTGTGATCATAGGTGATTTCAACACCACCCTCCACGAGGGAGAAAAAGATGGGGGTCGGGCATGGAATGTTGCGCAAGTCATTAGTCTTCGAGACTTTGTTCATGATTTGGGGCTCCATGACCCAGACTACTAAGGGGATCAGTTCACTTGGACCAACAAGCGTATGGGTGCAGCATGCATTCGTGAACGTCTGGATAGGGAACTTTGCTCCCAATCCTGAATTGATGCTTATCCGAAGACTCTGGTCAAACACTTTACAGACCGGGGATCGGATCATCGTGCTCTTCTTCTCGCTGATAAACTATATATTCGGAGTAGTCGGCCTCTGTTCCGATTTGATGCCCGTTGGGCAGATAACCCAGAGGTTAGGGCTATGGTCCACTATGTCTGGCAGGAGGAGATCCAAGGTACCCCAATGTTTTGACTATGGGAGCAGCTCAAGAAACTTCGTCACCTGCTGTATGATTGGAGCAGGGCATGCACTACGAATGCCCTGTGAAATATCAAGACGCTTCAGCCAGAGATTGATCGGATCAAGTCAATCCATCCGATGGATTGGGATGTGATCAGGACCCTGGAAACGGAGCTGACTCGTCAGTGGGAAGCGGAAGAGATATACTGGCAACAAAAGTCCAGAGTCCAATGGTTAAAAAAGGGGATCAGAATTCTGCATATTTCCATACGGTCACTCGCGCGCGACGGAAAAGAAATTTTGTTTCTGGGCTCTGGAATGATGAGGGCGAATGGGTCACTGAGGAAAGTGGGAAAGCTACTATTGCTACCAATTTTTATCAAACTCTGTTTACTTCGGAGTCTCAGGTTCCTAACATGGCCGATAGGGTGGCGAATCTCCCCATTTCCCATAGTGTTACTCTGCAAATGAATGCGTTTAGACGGCAGAGGTATTGCCTGATGAGGTTCGGAGTACGGTCTTTTCAATGGGGTCGAAGCACGCTACGGGGTCTGATGGCTATACCGGAAAGTTCTTCAAAGCATTCTGGGATATTGTGGGAACCTCGCTGATTGATGCAGTATGTTAATTCTTTACAACTAGCCGAATGCTTCGCAGTTTTAACCATACCTGGCTCACTTTGATTCCTAAAGTGGATTCTGTAGAAACAATCTGCTAGTTGCGGCCGATTAGCCTATGTTAGTTTGTTTATAAAGTGATAACTAAGAACATGGCTGAACGGCTTGCGGGTCTGCTCAATCAGATCGTTTCTGAGGGTCAGAATGTGTTTACACGAGACCGGCAAATTATCGATAACATCCTTCTCAGACATGAGTTAATGCATTATCTAAAAATAAAGAAGCAGGGGAAGAAGGGGTACATGGCTCTAAAGGTTGACGTGGAAAAGGCCTATGATAGAGTCGAATAGTTCTTCCTTCTGGCAGTTTTGGATAAATCGGGTTTTAACTCTGCCTGGCAAGGATGGATACATGAATGTCTTCGTTCTGCTTCTTTTTCGGTCATGATGAATGGTACGCCCTCGGGTTATTTCAATTCCTCTCGGGGGCTCCGCCAGGGGGATCCATTGTCGCCTCTCTTGTTTGTGCTATGCACGGAGGGTTTGCGGCCCTTCTTCGGAAAGCGATATCGAAAAAGAAGTTGGAGGGGGTGAAAGTGGCTCCCCGTGCTCCTAGAATCTCGCATTTGTTCTTCGTGGACGATTCCTATTTATTCCTGCGAGGTTCTCTTCACGAGTGCGAGAATTTAATTGAGGTGCTGAACGAATATGAGGAGCTGAGTGGTCAACGGGTGAATATGGAGAAATCGGCAATCTGTTTTAGCAAAAATGTGGCCCTTCCAGATCAAGAGTTCTTGGCCAAGATTCTAGAGGTTGGTGCAGTAGGGGTCCATGACAAGTATCTGGGGTTACCCACTTTGATTGCCCGCTCCAAAATGGCTACGTTCCGATATTTAGAGGAGAAATTACTGGAGTGACTGCAGGGGTGGAAGCAAAGGATATTGTCCTGGGTGGCAAAGGAGACCCTAATTAAGTCAATAGCTTTGGCCTTACCCCTGCATGTTATGTCGTGCTTCCAATTGTCCCTCTCTATGTGTCGACTCTTGGATAGACATGTGGCCCGGTTCTGGTGGGGTGCTAAGGAGGGCCATCCCAAGGTTCGGTGGGTGTCGTGGTGCAATCTGTGCAGGAGTAAGCATGATGGGGGGATGGGATTTCGCCAGTTTGAACATTTTAACTAAGCTCTTTAAACAAAAATTGGCTGGCGTATTCTCAATGAACCTCATTTCCTCCTTGCTCAAGTGTATAAAGGGAAGTATTTTCCTCAATGAACTTTTCTGGCCGCACCAGCTCATTCACGTCCTTCACGGGGATGACAGAGTATCATGATTGGGCGCCAATTATTGGAGGCGGGTTTAAGATGGCAGATCGGCAATGGCTTATCGGCCTCCCTGCTCCACTCTAACTGGATTCCAGGGCTACAGGTGGACTCCCCTTGCTATAATCCCCGGGTCTTGTCAGATGGAGGAGACCCTATGGTGGTGGAGGTTATTTGTCACGGGGAAGGGCGTTGGGCTGATGAAAAGTTTAATCAATGGTTTGATCTGCCTGCCTGTCGTGCCATTAAGGCTATCCCACTTCCGCGGCAGAATGAGGATGATAAACTTATCTAGGATAACACACCTGACGGGGTGTTCTCGGTTAAGTCGGCTTATCATTTGGCTGTTGAGCTAGACAAGAGGAGGGGTGGGTGGCGGTCATCGGTTAGTTGGATTGATAAGCCAAGTTGGATCCGACTGTGGGAAGCTAAGATCCCTCCAAAGCTGAAAGTCTTTGTCTGGCAAATTCTTCATCGGGCTCTGCCGACCACTGAGTCTCTCATTGAAAAAAAGGTTCTTGTGTTGCCCCGGTGTCCTGGGATGGTCCCGAGACGATGGAACACATGTTTCTTTACTGCCCGGTTGTGCGGGCTCTCTGGGACTACTCGGGATTGGACTATTTGGGGGAGGGTTTGCCTCGACACACGTTTCCTTTATTTCTCAAACAGATGCTCGCCCTTGTCCATCAACCGGCATTGTTCATGGCTGTGGTTGCCGTCCTTTGGCGGATCTGGCCGTCGCGCAACTAGGTTGTCTTTGAAGGCAAACAGTTTGGGATTCCGACTATAATGCGCCAATTTCACCAGCAGTATGAGGAATGGGTGGGCCTGCCGGTTGACCAGGCTCTGAGGGTGTCTTGCCCGGTGGTTCAGCCAGGGACTCAGGTGGCCGATTCTCGTTTGGTTTGCATGTGGGATGGGGCCACTAGGAGGGGGTCGCACTCAGCTGGTGGTTTGGTTCTTCTTGATCCAGTGCGGACGCTCCTTTCGGCCAAAGGGGTACAGATTCCTCAAATTGATGAGCCAATGGTAGTAGAGTTGCTTGTGTTTCAAGAGGCTATTGTTTGGTGTTTGGAGTGTGGCTTGTCAGACGTTCGGTTCGAGGGCAATGCGAAGGTCATAATCGACAAAATCAATAAATCCGACACAAGCGACAACCAGTTGGGGGTAGTCTTGGAAGAGATATGTCAGTATTTTTGTGCCTATCCTGGGTTTAGTGTGCGGTTTGGAGGTCGGGAGAACAATAGGGTAGATCACTCGGTAGCTAAAAAAGCCCTCTCTTTGTTTTCGACTGTAAGTCGCTTCTTTGATTTCAAGGCCTAGCTGATTTTCAGGATGTAACTATCTATTTGATTGGATTAATATATAATATCTTTTGACAAAAAAAAACTGACAACCTCTCATAACATATAGACAGTACATGCTATTGATGACAAAATCCTTGAATCAAGTTGGCTCGTCTTCACAACAACATCAATAACCAACGATGTTGCTGACAGTAACAACTAGGACTAGGGGAGTTTGAAGCCATGAAGTAAAGGGAGGAATGAAACAGCTATTTAGTACTTAGAATAAATGGTGTCTTTATCATGGTTTAATTAACCGCCATAAGTTAGTTTCTCGATGAATGGTTGGTTTTATTGATCAAATATGATCAATCCTACAAAAGTGTTACAATAAAAGTCACATCAACAGAAGACTACTAACTGGAATGGGAAATAAGAATAACCACATTAACTGGTCATCTATACTATACAATTCAATATCTATACAATTTCAGGTAGAACTTCCGCAAAGTTGAAACCACATATGATTTTGTGTCATTGCTTCTGCAAATTTAATGTCACCTGCTAACTTTGCCAACATAGCAGCTTCCATTTTTTGAACCACAACTGCAATTTCCAGGGACTTTTTCCCATACATCCTCTTGCAGCGTTCTCACAAAACATCACTTAATAGGAGGCACCAAAGAACTCTCCCTACCACATTCTTAGCAAGTTCCCTTACTGCAAACTATATTGCAGTTTGAAAGTTATTGGTTAATGGCACCCTCTAGGGATGGAAACACACGATCCGCCACACTTCCTGTACATAGTGGCATGAGAAGAACAAATGATCTCTCGATTCTAGAGCTGATTAACGCAAGGGACAAACATAAACAATCTCAGGTCTCCATCCTTTTATTTTGTCAAGAGTGGTGATCCTGTCAATGAAGATGAGCCAGGTGAGTGGGGATTTCCTTAGAATCTGAGGTCATTTCCACACTAGCTTAGACCACGGAACCACCACCTTCCAAGGTCTTATGTTCTCCTAGAGCTTACTGATTTTGTAGTTAGTCATTAGGGTCCCTTCCCATTCTACCCCATGGTTTGTCCTCAACAGTTTAGAGCTAATAAGAGGGTATGAGATTTAGAATCTTATTCCACACCCATGAACCTTTGATTTGGGTTTCCTAGATACTTAGGTTCCTCAGTTTGTATTCCTTCAACCAAGCAATCCATAGAGTCTTATGATCATCAAGAGTGGTCTAGATATGCCTCATTATATAGGCATGGTTCCATGACCATAGATCCTTAAACCCCAATCCTCCTTCACTCCTTGGCAGAGTCACACGCTTTCAAGCTAGCTTCGATTTCTTTTCTTGCTCCAAGTTACCCCTAAGAATTTTGAACAAAGGATTTCTACTTCTTTGACTACCTTCTTGGGGAGGTGGATTACATTCATCCCAAACTTAGTGAAACTTGCAAGGACCGCCACAACAAGCTGAATTTTTCTACAAATGTTAATAGCTTTGGTTGCCAACCTTGAATCCTTTTAGTAATTTTGTTCACTAAAGCTCTGTAGTCTTATGAACAGAGTTTCCCTGCCAAAATTACTTGTTGAAGAAGCTAACGAAGTTGGGAAGAAGAAGGGCAGAATTTGGCTAAGTCAAAATCCGTGTTCAGGGTACATACTTTGGAGGCATGGTTCTCTCAATTGGCTTGGTTGAAATTCAAGTTTAAGGATTTTTTTTGCAGATAACGTTTCCATCTTTCCAATGGTATGCTTTGTAGATCCAGATGATGTCATTAAGGTTGTTTTCCAAGGCCTCAAAGTTGCTACCTCAAAACTGGAAAACTGCCAGAATTTGGTTAAGGCAGAAACTGTGTTCAAGAAGCCTACTTTGGAGCTCCATTCCAGAAGCATGGATGAGACTCGAGTCCAAAGGCTTATACCACATGAAAGTAGGTATGTTCTACTAGAAAGACATGACATTGGATGATTGGAAGCTTACCTGAAAGGCTTTGATCGAGAGGCTCAAAGATGGCATCAAAGCTGTTTGGTTACTTGGAGCTAAAGGCAGATTTTCTTTTTCTTGTTTAGTTAGGATTTCATTGTTTTGGTAGTTTTTATTCCTTTTCGTATTAGACTGTAATTAGGGTTTTATAGGACGTGTGTAACCCTAGCTAGGCCTATTTATGTGGCACTAAGCAAATATGAGTCAATCCAATTATGTGGCACTAAGGTTGATAAGGGAGCATGCCCTAGTTGTTTTCCTATTCAGCATCCTACTTAGAACTTCTATGCTTACGGAAAGGAGATAGGGAGACAGAGGGCAGACTTGTCTAAGTCCCTTTTTTGTAGAGAAGTGTCCCACTAGGCCACCATTAATACACACTATGAAACTAGCAAATTGAGGACACCCCTCCAACCATTGTACAAATTTATTTGGAAATTCCATGTCAAACATAACACTAGACAAAAAAGTCCAATCAACACTATTGAATGTAACACCCTAATCTGCCCGGGTACTACTTTTACTAAAATGCCCTTGATAAATAAAATACTCAAATCTTAAATTGCAGCGGGAAAAAATTTTCATAAATAAAATACTGAAAACACACACTTGTACTTCAATGCAACGCCCTAACACATGGGCAAACTCAATACTTAAAATCTCAAAGTGATCTCCAGCTATACTCATAATCATAAAGGTAAATAATTAGGTAGTCTCTACTGCTGCTGCTACTGAAAACCTTGACTATGCATCTTTCGAGATTCTTGTAATGCACTCCTCTAGCTGGCTGCCCTTGAATTGTTCCTCTCGAACTCGTTGCTCTCTAACTGCTCCTCTAGCTCTTCAAACTGGTGAGTGTTGGGGTCATTCTACGCCCTTCCGTTTATTACTTGTAATACTTGAGCACTTTGCTTAAAACATTTATTTAAACTCATGGAAGTTGTTTGTACTTCCTCCTTTTAAACTTAAACTCTTAAAACATATTAGCTCTTCCTTTATCTTATTGTTGGTGCCCCTACCTCGACTTAGGTGGCGCCACTACTAGCCTTACTTACTTTCATACTTCTTAAACATGACTACCCTCACAATGGGGTGCCTCTCAAATGGGTTTGACCACCGCGGAACGAATCACCATCCGGTGTCAAACTACGGTGTGACTACCGCGGAACGTATCACTATCGGGTATCACACCTAAACCTAGGCAATGGAGACTGCGGAACTTAACACCGTCTGGCTCCACGCTTGACCAACTCCCGCGGAATGTATCACCATCCGGTAGTGATCAACTACCGCGGAACTTATTACCGCCCGGTCGGAATCGATCTAGCTAATGGCTAGCTAAGTGAGGTTAATGTATTCTTACTTATGACTTTGTCTTTCTCTTATCACTTTAACTTAATCGTCAAACGAAACGTAAAAGCTTTAATTAAGTACTCAAAGCTCATACACATATCTTTCAAACTATGAATCAAAAGAACACACACCATCATCCATAAACATAAGCAAGCACACAAATTCACATAACAACAACTTCTTAAACACGTAAAGCAAATACTTGAAAAATAAGTAAGGCGTAGAATTTACCCCTTTACACTCACCTCATTGATGAAACGACTTAGATTGATCCGATGAGAAACCATGTTTCCTCCCATTAGTAGTCTGATATTTCAATTCATCCCTCAGAATTCTCTTGCTATCATCCATCTCGTAAAATATAACCTCTACACCCTGACCATAACCAAGTTAAGTCAAGCTTCTGCTTTCCTCTTCCAAATTCATCCATAAACACTAAATATTTCCCCACCAACCAAAACCCAATCACACGTTTCCATCAACGGGTAATCCACCCACCATTACCTTGTTAGCGGATAAAACAGCCAACTTAATTATTATTGTACATATGTATAGTAATAGGCCCATTTTACTTTGGTTTTCGGGTCCATGAAACTCATGCAACGTATGGTGGTCTAGGGTTTCATGGGATGGGTTTCTGCCTCCTTGGTAGGGTTTTTCGGGTTGTTTTATATAGTGGGAGAGTGGCTGTTGTATCTGTAACAAACACAAGAGAATAAGAACAGTAGCTGAAGAGTTTTCACTCTTCCGTGGATTAGTCCTGGATACTGCAGGGATACCACGTAAATCTGGTTGTTCGTGTCATCTCAATTCCGTTTAATTTCGATAGATTATCATGGTATCAGAGCTTCAGGCAATGGAATCTGATCGACCTTCTATTCGGCTCACTTCTACAAACTTCGCTCTCTGGGAATTTCAGTTTAGAGTCTTTGTCGAGGGAAAGGGGATTCTTGGCGTTCTTAATGGAATCGTGCCTCGCTCCTTGGCAACCGCATCCCCTCACGAAATATCACTGTGGAATCAGAATGACGCTCGGGTACGGTGCTGGTTGCTGGGATCGGTAGATGCGTCTACGTGCTTGAGCCTACGCCTCTATCCCACCGCAAATGAAATGTGGATGCACTTGGTCTCCACGTATTCCACTGTGAATACAGCTCGGCAGTTTGAGATTGGGATTACCTTGGCTCGGCTGGAGCAACGCGATCATAGCGTCACTGAATACTTCAATCAGGCTCAGGAACTCTGGACAGAACAGGATATCTTGGCAGCTGCTCTTCGCCCTCAACCCGCGTCAGAAGATGCGATCGCCGAGAGGAAACAGAATCTCGTTTTCTCCTTCTTGATGCGCTTGAGGCCCGAATTCGAGACTATCAGGTCAACTCTGCTGAACAAGGATGCGCTCAGCCTGGATGGAATCATTCCTCATCTCGTCCGGGAGGAAACTCGGCTTCGTACACAGTCACAAATCGATCTGCGTCCAGGTGAAGGAGAATCTGTTTTTGCTGCAGCTCGTGATCCATTTGCATATGCTGTGCAGCGCCCGCAATTTCGGAGGAGTAATCTTCCGTCTGACATTGAATGTCATTTCTGCCATGAACGTGGACATCCGAAAAAGCATTGCCGTCAGTGGAATAATTTCGTTTATTGCAAAAGGTCAGGACATATAATTATGGACTGTCAAACACGACAGAGGAACGAAGCTCGCGCGGCAGCTGGGAACTCAACTGGCTCGGGTAATTATACAGCTGCTGGGCAGTCAAGTGGAGCAAGTCATTATTCGCCTGCCACTTCGCAATTTCGGCCCAGCTCAGCTGCGTCCGCCTCGTTCCCTTTCCGCGGCCAAGGACAAAGGGCAGAGCGCCCTGGTAATCGGACAGCTCACTCGGCCACTTTGCTGGAAGAAGGCAGCAGTGGTAGTGGCACTCTTACGGCAGCCACGGTGGAGCAGCTTGTACAGGCAGCCATCCAAAAGTCACTTCCTACGGCAATAAATGCTGCTTTTGCCACCTTCCAAGAGTCAGGTAATAATTCCCCATGGCTACTCGACTCTGCTTGTTTTAATCATATGACTCAAGATTGTGCTCAGTTGACGAATATAACTCCTGTTAATGATATGTCTTTGAGTGTGGCCAATGGTGGAAAATTAAAAGTATATGGTAAAGGCATGGTGCGTACCAAGAATTTATCTTTGCCTAATACCCTACATGTTCCTGATCTGGTTCCCAATCTAGTTTCTGTGGGTCAGCTTACTGAGCAAGGCTGTTCCGTTTTGTTTGCTCCGACTGGATGTGTTATACAGGATTTGAAGATGGGGAGGCAGATCGGAAAAGGGAGTAAACGGGGTCGGGTCTTTCAACTGGAGGAGCTTCGTGATTGTCACTCGTCGGGTATCAACAGTCATCTTGATAGGCATGTCAGTAGTCCTTTCAAAACTTTGCCGGCTGCAGCTTGTTCGCAGTCTTTCGGTTTTTCTACTCTGTCAAATAATGATGTTTAGGATCTTTGGCACTCTCGGTTAGGACATCCTCATTCTGGTCGTCTTGAATTAATGTTGCGTAAAGATTTGCTTGGTAAACACAATATTACTTCTTTGCCCAAACAGTCATGTACTAGTTGTGTTGAAGCTAAAACAATTAGCATTTCTTATCCTTCGAGCACTACAGTCATTACCGAGCCATTTCATATCATTCACACCGACTTGTGGGGTTCCTCACCTGAAATTTCTCGTCGTGGTTTCCGGTATTTTGCTCTTTTTATAGATCATGCCACTCGTTATACTTGGGTTTACTTCCTTCGCCTTAAGTCAGAGTTAAAATCCGTGGCCACTGATTTTTTGAAAATGATCCAGACACAATTTGACCGTACTGTTAAGGTTATTAGATCCGATCCTGGAGGTGAGTTTAGTTCCTCTCCGTTGTATGATGTCTATCAGTCTCTGGGGATTTTGACCCAACAATCCTGTCCTGGTGTTTCTCAGCAGAACGGTTTAGTCGAACGAAAAAATAGGCATGTTATGGATCTTACTCGAGCTCTTCTACTCTCCTCTCGTGTGCCTGATCGTTTTTGGCCGGAAGCAGTTGCTACTGCTGTTCGGCTAATTAATTATCAGGTCACTCCGGTCCTCAAAAATGTTAGTCCCTACTATGCTTTGTGTGGTCGTCATTCTCGTTATTCCAGTCTCCAAGTCTTTGGTTGCCTTTGTTTTGTGCTTCGCCCTAAACAGGAACGAACTAAACTCACTTCTAAAACAGCTCGGTGCATCTTCCTTGGATATAGTGACGTTCATAAAGGGTACTTGTGCTATGATCCATCTTCGCAACGTATGCGTATTGCTAGTACCGTTGTATATTTTGAAAATGTCATGGGACATTCCCCAGGCTCCTCTCCTTCACAATTTCTCGGCCCAGACTTTGTGCTTCCATATTTTGACGACGACCACGATGTTCCTCCTCCACAGCTCGACCCTCCGGATTCTCCCCTGCCCGATCTGTCGCCCTCCCTCACCTCGTCCCATGCTAGCTCACCAGGAACGTCAGGCTCATCATCCACTTCCGCCATTTCGTCTGCACCTCACAGCACCACAAGTGCTTCTTCTTCACCTGGTGGCTCCTCTACTACAGCTCCGCCACCTCCTCACGTGTCCACTCGAGCTACAAAAGGTATTCCGCCCCCAAAGTTTAATGATTATGTCGCTCATGGCGTTGATACTTTTGTAGTTCCCACCCGGTATCGTCAAGCTCAGGGTCATCCCCTATGGGATGCGGCAATGAAAAGAGAGCTGGTGGCTCTGCATGAACAAAACACACGGACATTAGTTCCACGACCTCCTGCGTCTACTTCTGTCGTTGGTTGTCGCTGGGTGTATACAGTCAAGATGAATCCATATGGTACTGTTGATCGTTATAAAGCGCGTCTCGTTGCTCAGGGATTTACTCAAGAGTTCGGTGTTGATTATGGTGAGACGTTTGCCCCTGTTGCCAAGATGTCCACGGTTCGTACTTTGCTCGCAGTGGCCGCTCACAGTAATTGGCCTCTTTATCAATTGGATGTGAAGAATGCGTTTCTTCACGGTGATTTGGAAGAGGTTATCTATATGGAACAACCCCCAGGATACACTGTTGGCACACCTGACCAGGTTTGTCGTCTTAACAGGTCATTATACGGTCTCAAACAGGCACCTCGTGCCTGGTTTGAGAAGTTTCACTCCACCATTTCACAGCTGGGTTTTTGTCAGAGTCAGAACGACCCTTCATTATTTACTAGAACGACGTCTGCTGGGATCGTTTCTCTTCTACTATATGTTGATGACATGATCATCACTGGTTCTGATCTAGACGGGATACAACAACTCAAAGATGGTCTTCAGTCTGCCTTTCAAATCAAGGATCTTGGTGATTTATCTTACTTTCTTGGCTTGGAGGTTACACGTGACTTACGGGGTCTTTTCCTGGGTCAACGTAAATATATTTCGGACTTACTCGAGGATAATCGTTTCAGTGACTGTCGACCGGTGTCTACCCCCATGGAGCTTAATGTAAAGCTTCATCGTGACTCGGGGGATGAATTACCAGATGGCACAGCTTATCGGAGCATCGTTGGTAGCCTGATTTATTTGTCTGCTACTCGTCCAGATATTTCTTATGCAGTGCAGGTTGTCAGTCAGTTTATGGCATCTCCTCGCACTGACCATCTTGCTGCTGTGCATCGGATTCTGCGATACTTACAAGGTACTCGTGATGTCAGTATTTGGTTTCCATCTGGTGGTTCTTTGCCCCTACAGGCTTACTACGATTCTGATTTTCCTGGCTGTCTTGACACTCGACGATCTACTACTGGGTGGTGTGTTAGGTTGGGTGATTCCTTCATTTCTTGGCGGTGTAAGAAGCAGGATAAGGTGTCAAAGTCTTCTACCGAAGCTGAATATCGGGCTATGTCTGACGCTGTCTCTGAGCTTGTCTGGCTTCGTCGTCTTCTTCAGGATCTCGGCGTTACTTGCTCCTTGCCCATGGATCTCTTTGTTGACAATACCAGTGCTATTCGGATTGCTGCCAATCCAGTACTACATGAACGAACCAAGCATATTGAAATTCATGTCCATTATGTTCGTGACTTAGTTAGTGCAGGTGACGTGACTCTCCATTACGTCCGTACTGAAGATCAGGTTGCTGATATCTTCACCAAGGCCTTTTCTACCAGTCGTCATTGGTTCCTATCGAGCAAATTGATGCTTACCGACCAGCATCAATTTGGAGGAGGCTGTTAGCGGATAAAACAGCCCACTTAATTATTATTGTACATATGTATAGTAATAGGCCCATTTTACTTTGGTTTTCGGGTCCATGAAACTCATGCAACGTATGGTGGTCTAGGGTTTCATGGGATGGGTTTCTGCCTCTTTGGTAGGGTTTCTCGGGTTGTTTTATATAGTGGGAGAGTGGCTGCTGTATCTGTAACAAACACAAGAGAATAAGAACAGTAGCTGAAGAGTTTTCACTCTTCCGTGGATTAGTCCTGGATACTCCAGGGATACCACGTAAATCTGGTTGTTCGTGTCATCTCAATTCCGTTTAATTCCGATAGATTATCTTACCTACCATTTGTTCACTTGGAATTCTCCATTCACCACGTAGCACCTCACCTCCAAAACTATCAGAACCAAAACCCTTTCCCCATCACCTTTCCACAATGACGGAAGCAATAATTATCATCAATTCAATAGAAAGAGGTCGTACGTACCTCCTTTTGTCCATTTCATCGAACAACTGCTACTGCTCCCTCCATAATTCGCCAGCAGCACCTAACCTCCTGGATCGTTGTTGATTCGTCTTCGTTGATATGGCTCGACGGTTGCTTACTTACTTGCACCGATCACTAATCCCATTTCGATTGTTATGTCCACAACTAATCATGCGATCATTATTGGCCACTTTCTTTAATCGGCAACTCACAGCAAGCTCCTACGTCATCGTTCAAATCCAACCAATTCTTAACACCAATTTGTCATTACCTTCATCATCGTCGTCATCACTAGGGGGAGCACAAGGACAAGTGGCATCGAAGAAGCCTTGATCTCCGCCTACCACCAGCTCGACCCTTCTCCTAATCAGCACCGCCTTGAAGACTTCATCGTAATCGCTCGGAGCTCCCTAACCTTGCTGCTGACGCTCTGTGATGGAGCTAAAGATGAATGATGTGTGGCGGGTGTGGGTTTTTTCCCCGTGAGTGAAGGGGCGAGAGGGAGATAGAGAGTGTTTGGCTTGCGGCTTCCTGGGATTAGTTTTAGGGTGGGGCACTTGTGTGCCCTTTTATTTCTACTCATGCTATATATATATGAAATGGAGTGGACGAGTATGGGGACCGGTTGGGTTAAGTTTAGGGTTTCAAGGGTATTTTGGGAACTTCACAATTACGGTTGAGTTTGACCCGAAACTCAGATAACGTACGTATCTTACTTATTTTATGTCAAAACTCGGCACCGTATGAACCGATAGTTCACAATTTTAATCCTCATCGATATTACGGTGAAACTTGACAATTTGACCCAATGATATAATAGTCATTTTGACTTTTAGGGAGAGCGCGGTGTAACATTGAATGTCTTTATCTTGTTTATCTTAAGTGCACAACGAGGTGAAGCATTCTTTCTTTTGTACCATTTTACCATTTAATGGGCTAATATAATGTTGTCAGTGATTAACCTCCCTTGAATAAAATATGAGGGGAAGTCAGCTAGTAGATGGTAGTAAAGTAGAGCGGCTCAGGGTATCCACTATCACGTATTTTAGAGAGGTGTTTTTAAACCCTAAGAGTTGTCTATTCAACGTCTTTAGCCTGGATTTTATTTCTCTTAACTTTGAGTAAAGTTGTTGTATTGCGGTTCCTATTGTAGGGAATCCTCAGTTGAGTTGCCCACTGTAAGAGAAGATACCAAGTTTTTCACAGCCTGTTGAAGCCCTATGTCCACCACCCATTGGCCTCAGTTCCCTCCACTCTCTAACAAGCCCCCTCAAACGAAAGCCAACCCATGGGCTTGAAGTTTGCACAGGCCCACCATACCATGTGCTTGAAAGACAACGGTTAATATTGGGGGTCGTGGAGATTCGAACACATGACCTTTCGGTTATAGGCTCTGATACCATGTCATGAACCAGTTGATCCCAATAACTTGAGTTGTTGAGAAAAGGTTATGCTGGATCTTATACCACTCTCTAACAGGGACTACTCTTTGCATTTACGCCCAAACTTCATGCATTTCTCATATATCTCAGACATGTTGCGGTATTCTTGTTGAACATAATAGGTTGGACACCTGTCAGGGACTAGCTTCAAAGACTCAAAAAAATGGGAGTCTGCACGGACACACACACAAAATTTTGGGTACCCCAGATGCCTCTTTATTCTGCTGGCTTTGTCACACCAAAGAGGCTTCCCAAACATGCTAGCCAGGCGAACAAGGATTCTCCCTGTGGCATGCTCGAGAGGAAGATCAAGAAAATGTACCCACAAAGAAATTGTCTACTTCGGCTACTCTGCTCGAATCCCTGACTCCCACTTCCTCAGATAGCACATGTTGTTGTGGAGATGCCAAGGGCCTCTCGTAAAAACCCAGTGATTAGTCTCCTCTTTCATGAATTGGAACATCAGAAGAAAATTTCCCAAGAATGAAATCCCAATTGAACTATTCTTACCCCATATCCAATTAAGCCATGAACTTGTTTGATATACGGTGAGGATGTGAGAAATTGCCCTACCAAGCAATTCTTCTATCGTGCAACCTTCTTCTTCAAGCTCAGCCCGGATACACAGAATCTTTGTCTACAATCTCCGGCTCAATATAAACCAGCCATTTCTCCCCGGTTATGCCACACAAATCTTCCCATGAACAGTCTCCAACCATGGTGAAGCTCGTGAGAACCGAGAATTAGTTAAGGTGGAGGAGGGGGGAGACAATGAGATCGGTGTAGCGACGACATTCGTCCCTGTGCGAGGTGGCGACTACAACGACGAGAAGGGTGGCGACGCAATTTTGTAATCTGGAACGCAACCCTCTGATGCGTTTTATAAGTAGAACGCATCCTTCCGGTGCGTTTTACTTATAAAACGCATCCTAGGGGTGCGTTCCAAAAAAATTGGTGCTATTAGTGTAAATTTTTTCGGATGGGTGCTATTTTTGTAATTTTTTTTAAAGGTGCTATTTCTGGAAAATCCCCTTATGTATTAGCCGCCTATTCTAGAAATAAAAACTAGACTAAATGTTTGCAAAGACCTCTTTTTAAACAAATATATTGACCGCTAAATATAATAAAGTAAGGCAAATCGTGAGTCGCTAAGTGTAGCGGTATGTCTCTAAATGTCGCGGTAAAGTTTATTAGTAATGGCAATCGAAGGCACATGTATCTGTCGCTCTTACACAATATCAAATAATATACTCTTTTTTAAAAATGGTAATTAACACATAACTTAACTAATTAAAATAATAATTATGGAATGTAAACAAGATAAATAAATCTAGATGCAAAGTTGTGACTTTACTATTCTTATTATTATAATATATCAGAAGCAATAGAATTAAAGTAGATGTACTGGTAGGGGAAATGATCTCAGTTTCAAAGAAATTTAACAAATTCATAAGTTCCCCGATGAACTACAAGACGCAAACTCAATGAACCGGCTACTCCCCACCAAAACCATCTTCTATCCATATCCGAGCTGCAGATGACCGAAAGCTATCCATCTACTCATTTGAAAAGTGCTTATGCGATTTCTCACTTATAGTATTTGAGTGTCGAATCATTTCCTCCAAAAGGTTGGAGCCTTGTGAGTTGAAGAACTGTGATGGGCAAACAATATAAGAACACCTATATTTTCCTTTCTCATAGGATATACTTCTACAGATATGAAACAAACTTTGAAAAGAGAGCTCTCCTACCTCATTTCCAATGATTTGCTAAAGGAGACAAGTACCAAGGGAAATAGAGCTGATACAAGACCATCATCTCCTTCAACCCTTCATGTCATTATTCTCTTATTAACAACGAGTCTCTTTGGAACTCAATACCCAAAACTTGGTTTTTCCTGCCCACCGAAAACCAAAGAGAATGTCTAGGTACAAGATCAATAATCACTTGTCTTCATCCAAGACAATACCATAAATGAAACCAATAAAACAAAAGCTAGATAAAAAGTAAAGATAGTGATTAAGTTCACAAATAGAACTTCATACATACCGTAACATTATAAGGGGAAAAAGAGCCAAATTAGAGAGTTATAGTATCAAAAGTTACCTTGGCAAAGCAAAAGTTCCTTGTTGTAAGGCAATGAAGCTGATAATAGATAAAAATATGTTAGCTTGTTAACATAACATCAAAAAGCTCTACAATCTTGCAACATTTTAAAAATTATGTTAAAATGACCTTGGCACAAGCTAGACTAATAACCCAACACAATAAGGGGACTGGTGACGGAGTTCTCTCTAGCAAAATCAATTGGTACTAAGTTCAACAATTTGAACCATTAAAATATTTGGAGGATATATTTGCACGGACTAAGATAACTCTTCCATACCATATTCTAAACATATCAGTTACTTATCTTCACCAACAAATAAAATAATTTCCTCTAAAGATAACCCTCTAACTTGGCAAAAACAAATTTTTTATGGGTTAATGTCATATTTGGTCACTGTGATTACAGAATTGCGTCATATTTAGTCACTAGAAAAAGTTAATATCAAATTTGGTCACTACAATTACTAAAATAGGTCATATTGAGTCACTCTCCGTTAGTCTCCGTCCAACTCCGTTAGTGGAGTCCGTTAAGTGCTGACGTGGCTAACGGATGCGCCTAGTAAGCACTGTTTTGACCCAAAAATCATCAGACCCGACCCGCCACGTCAGTTTCACCCGCTATGTCATACACCAACCCAACCATTAAGCCAACCCGACCCAAAACCAAACCCTAACCAACCTAACAAAACAAAATTGGAAAATCATCTGGTTAGTGGCCATTTTCAGACCAAAACCCTTCTACTTCCTCACAAACCTGCTCGAGATACATCAAACAACTAGCTTAAGTATAGACCATCTACAGCTGTAATAATGGAAGGTTGTGCAAAGAGAGGATCAAACACACATACCCCTTTCCATAATTGATTCCCCTTTTCCAGAGTTTTTTGGAGTAGCTTACAACCAGAAAAATCAAAGAAATCACTTACGTTTACCGTCGGGGAAGAAGAGAGTCGAAGCGCGACAGGGGGAAACTGACGCTCGCGCAATGGGGGAATCGATTTAGGGTTTTGACCAGGGCTGTCGGCGCGCGATGGGGAAAGCTGACGCCGGCGCGCCCTGGGGGAAGACGACGACAGCGCAGGACGAAGGTGGATTTGAGGGTTTCGCCTTCTACTGCGATGGCGGAAACTGACGGCGCGCGGCGATGGAGAAGAAGAAGAAGAAGAAGAAGAAGAAGAAGAAGAAGAAGAAATGGAAGGAGGATCTGGGACAAGGGGGTAGCGTGGAGCTCTTCATCTCTCCGTGGAGTTCGATTGAAAATGGCTGAACCTAGAGGAAGGAGCAGGTTTGCGAGGAAGGAGAAGGGTGTTGGTCTGAAAATGGCCACTAACCAGATGATTTTCCAGTTTTTTTTTTTTTTTTTTTTTGTTAGGTGGATTAGAGTTTGGTTTTGGATCGGGTTGGGTTGGTGTATGACATGGGGGGTGAAACTGATGTGGCGGGTTGGGTCTGATGATTTTTGGATCAAAACGGCGCTGACTAGGCGCATCTGTTAGCCATATCAACACATAACGGACTTCACTAACGGAGTTGGACGGAGACTAACGGAGAGTGACTCAATATGACCTATTTTAGTAATTATAGTGACCAAATTTGATATTAACTTTTTCTAGTGACTAAACATGACGCAATTTAGTAATCACAGTGACCAAATATGGCATTAACCCAATTTTTTATATAAAAGAACAATTAGCAACAAATAGTGTCATATATAGGGGCAGATATTATAATGGTCGTTGATAATTTTCTTTCAGAGGCTAATATATAATGTGCCTCCAATATGTGTCGCTATATCTCCTTTTTCTTGTAGTGTGTTTATGATACATATGTTTACTTACCAAACAATTTCAAAGTTCAAGTCATATAGATACAGTTAAACTCCCAACTGGAATGTGTTTACACAATGCCTTGTTGGTCCTAGTTTCACATATGACCTTATCTCAATATGAAAACCGACCAATGACTTTTATGCGAATCTCGGCAAGCAGTACCAGATAAATAATGACTAGCTTAGAATTCGGGCCATTGGTCGAAATAATCTTTCCTCTAAACACTTTCTACCTGAATTGCCTCCACTTATCAATGTCTTTTAGACTTTCGTTCTCGTTAATATATTTTCATCATTATAAAAAAAATGAAGGGGAGAAGAGAGATTTTGAATTGGAGCAAAGTACACGATATATAGTGTACTATATATATATCGTGTACTATATATTGATGGGGGATGTTTTTGAAATCCAAGATTTCCAACTCATAGAGGATTTGTTTGGTATATATAACAAAATAAAGCTTTATACCATGTTTTAATCCTTACTCTATATCTCTATTTGACCAACCACTTTCCAGCCATCATGCAACCACGACATACAACTCCAATCCAAAAAAAATCAACCCTTCCAGCATCGTATATCAGGACATCCCAGTATAGATATATATTTATTGCTTAAGAATGAAAAATCAGTTAAAACAGTTAGCAAGACAATTAATATGATAGAAGTGATAAATGCAAGAAGTTTCATATGACATAAGTTTATTTAATGAATGGTAATAAACACCAAACCACTTGTGTGGGAATTAATGGGCAAATTGGGAATGTAATGGAAGAATCAGTGAATGTGGCTAAGCCATTAAGGTTTTACTCAAGTGTCCCATAAATTTTTTGAATAATTGTGTGTTGTATCTTATCTAACTTATCGATCGAATAATGGTCGCCGAACCCTTGTTAAAAATAGGTTTACCTGTAAATTATTGCTCCACAAACCATCTCTTCTCATTTGAAGGTTTTTGGGTATTTGTTATGTTTCTACCCATACACAAGACATGACCAAATTTTAACCTCAATCCAAACAATTCTTTTTTCTTGGTTATCCATTCAATGTTAAAGGCTATTTTTTTATCTAAACGCTCATAATGTGTTTGTCTCTCTAAATGTTATATTATAAAAAAAACATCCTAGACTTTAAAAATCACTATTGTTGGTCCCTACTCCTCCCGCTGCACTTTTTCATGTAACCCTCATTGAGCTTCAGATTTCTTTCCCTTTATTCCCTTCACATTTAAGTCCATGAGAAATTGTGGAGGCAATAGTTCATAGTGACAACACTAGTTTTGATTCTAAGGATGAAAAAAACTCAAGAAATTTCATCCTCAGACTCTATGACCTGAACAACATGTCAGAAGTGGTTGAAGAATAAGCATCTGAAAGTGAAGTCCAAGCCGATTATTAAGGTAGGCAAATCAGGGCCTAAAGAGGAAACTTAATTGATAAAATGAATGATTATTAATGTTGGATTTGTAAGCATATCATTTATCTGCTTTCTTGGGCTATAATAAACTAACAACAACAGACAAGCACTATTCGATAATTAGAAAAGGCATGAATGAAGAATTGCAAGCCATGGATGCCAAAAATTCACACATGGGATGTTGTTCCATTGTCAAGAGGAAAGAGATTGGTCGGTCATTAAGAGATCAACCATAAGCCAAATGAAATAATAGAAAGATATAATGTCATAATAGTGGTTAAAGGACAGTAAGGTATACTGAATCTATTTTCTCTATACATATATACCTAGTGCCAAGAAAACTTCTGTAAGAACTATATTAGTTGTTTCTGCTACTAAGGGTTAGGTACTTGATCATATAGATGTTTCAAACGCATTGCTTCATGGATATCTAGACAAAGAAGTTTATATGAATTTGCCTCCAGGAGATCCATGCCCAGTAGCAATGAAAAACTAGTGTGAGGGTTGAGAAAATCCTTCTATGGGTTGAAAGAAGCAAGCATGCAATGGTTTGCCAAACTAAACGCAATTTTTCGTAGTCACCCTCAGATTGTTCACTCTTCGACTAATGAATTCATATGAGAATTGTTGTACGTTACTAGTACATAGAGTCATATAGACGATATCATACTTGGTGGTGATGACAAGTAAATACTTGATTGGTCGACTCCATTATTTGACAACCACAATGCCAGATTTCGAATTTCTTTTGAAACAGTTGGTTCAAAAAGGAACCTTTCATAGAACACTTGCAAGCTACTTAGAATCCTTAGATACATCAAAGCTCACCGAGATAAGGTATTTATTTCAAAAGTGTGTTCTTACTAGAATTATCTAGGGGGTACAAATTAGTTCATCTATATTGAATTAATCATTAAATTGAAAGTTAGTTCTTTTGCGTGTTAGAGGTAATTTATCAACCATTTGTTAGGTTAGATAGTAACAAAACTTTGAAGTACCAATATATTCTATACGACCTTGACGGTCACTGCTATTGTACACTTAATCAAGGTATACTTGACTTGATCAAGTGTAGTAGAGTAGTAAGACCTCGTGTTTATTATAACTTGAGCCCAATCATACCTAAATTAGGTAAAACAAATCCCGACATTAAATATTGTTGTTGAGAAACCTATGATAAATTATAATCAAGGCGTGGACAATCTTTTTATCATACTATGGATAAGAATTATTGATAAAGGCATAATTAAAATAGTTCATCAAATAGTAAATCTAATTAGTTTGCCTAACTGATCTGGTAAAGTTGGGGATGTGATGGGTAAGGTTGGGCCAGTTTTCTCCAAACCCATCAGGTACATCTATAAATAAATCCAGTAAAATATTCATGAAATTTTGAAAAAGAAAATCCAATCGAGTGAGTACCCACAAGTGCATGGATACTCACAAGTTCAAGAAAATAACCAAGAATAATTCTTTAATATGTACCAACGTCCTTAAATTATCGATTTTTGCCTACAATTATATTGCTATATATACACAGTAATAACACCAATCATTATCTATATTATTAGAAATATATATTTCTATAAAGACTAATAACATACATAAATTATTCACAATTACGGTCAGGTTGAAAGCGGAATTTTTTTTTGCCAAATCCGCACTCAAACCGCTAATTCTAACAATCGATTTTACCAATATTTGGTCCTAAATCCGCCAACACAATCAGATTTTATCCGCTTTGATTGGATTGAACTTAACTGTGTTTTCAGTTGACACCTGTAGCCGTAGGTGCAATCTAGCTTTCCATTTAATGATGGAAAGTAGCCTTAGTACTAAATTGAAAAAGAAAGAAGAATATTATATGCCTGCATGGGGAGGGATCAGGTGAATAATCTTGTGGTCAATAGCTATGCATAACCCAATCAGAATCCGCCACATCAGTGCCATTTTTCTCTTCTAAAAAACCTTTAATTTTCTCTCCTTAATTTTTAACGGACGATTTATTACTCGTTTAAAGTCGAAATTTAATTTTTTTGCACAGTTAGTTCAGATTAATTGTGCTCTTCAAAATGACATCCACTTTGATATATTTTTGGAACAAAAAAAATTGAGTAATTTTTTACCAATTTATACCATATGGTATTAACTGGTATCGAAATAAGAGCATATCATATAGTATAAAAGCGGACTATAGTGGTATGAACATACCAAGACTGTAGGATAATTGAATACATGATAGTAGGAGTATACTAACTGTCATTTACGACTTTCAACATTGTGTACCGCAAGATACCATCCCGTACCAGGGTGATATTGTATGATATTTTTTTTGTCTTGTATTTTATTCACCCAGAAATTTGTAAATCCGATAGATCATGATAAACTCGTTCCTTCTGTGCAAAAAATTTCAAAAACGACTTCAAAACGAAGAAGATACCATATGGTATGGAGTTGGTAACGAGAGACAAGAAAAAAAATTCTCAAAAAATATTGAAAATGTATATCATTTTGTAGAGCACAACGAACTCTATCTATTTGTGCAAAAAAAGAAAAATTTGAAATCCGAGTTAAAACAAAAAAGATATGAGCCGATTAAGAAAATAAGAAAAAATAAAAATGTCTTTAATTCTCTATTCTTACATTTGGATTTTATAAATAAAAGGTTTAGATTTAGTTACTACTGGGTGATAACTCTTGAGCCTCGCACGGGACGTACCAGCAGAGGCTAGCTAGTGGCTGCAATACATGACCAATGGTAATAATTAGGAAAGAATTGAAAGAATCCAAGGATGAGCTGCAATACCCTTTTCCTCGTAGCTTCACTAAAACGTCCCATCGAGTGTTGAAGATAATTCCATAAATAATTAGTGGTAGAGTCAGAAATCTGAACGTGAGGAGGTAAAAATTTACGTTCAAATAATTTGAAGTTGGGAAGGAGACCACATTCTTACCACCTGCTCTATTTTTCCAATTTGTTACAAAATTTAAACGTAAATGTTGAATGCAAAGCCCTATTTTTATGATTTCTATGGGAACCTGGGAATACATAAGATTGTAAATCTTAATGATTTTTTAGGCAGGATGGCGAAAGAACCAAGAGACAATTCATTTATTTGGCAGCGTCAGGGATTAACTCTACAAATGAAGTTCGCCATCTATGGGTGCTCAAAACAGACTATGTTGCCAGAAAATCCCATCATTGCTAGCTCAATCTATAGAATTGGATGAAAAATATCCAATTATGCTCCTATCGGAAATAGGATTGACTACGGATTCGAGCCATAGCACATGTTTTCATAAAAACGTATGCTTTTCCCGATCTAAATAAAGCGGGTTATTTTGGTAAATACATACAACCAACTCCAATTCTTTTACCTATTAACATTTTAGAAGATTTCACAAAACCTTTATCACTTAGTTTTCGACTTTTCGGAAATATCTTAACGGATGAATTAGTAATTGTTGTTCTTGTTTCTTTAGTACCTTCGATGGTTCCTATACCTGTCATGTTCCAAAAAATAAACAAATTCGAATCATTAACTAGTGGCCAATAATTCACGAACAAAACTTGGATTTAATCCAAAATTTACACAATATTGAGAACTCAGGGGTTGTAGCCTGTCACCCTCAGGTACAAATGCGCTAAAAAATTAGGCAAAAATGTGCATGAAACAAGTTTAATACCCGCCGGAGACCTCCCAATTAACGTGGAAATAAAAATAAACTTTATTGGGAAATCAACAGAACATCACTAATAAATTTGGAAAGAATTAAAGGGATATAATTTACAGCTTATGAAGGAAATTTTAAATCCAAAATGAAACAATGGTATGTAACTATGAATTGATCAAACAAATTCTATAGGCAGTAACGATCAGTTGTTGACGGTGTTGTAAATCCTTCTAATCTGTCCAGCAGACCTGATGACAGTGGCGGACCTAGAAATTTTATATAGGGGTGTCATCTTTCAAAAAATAAAGTAAAATAAAAATTAAATAATCAATAATTAATAAAATTTATATTATTCTTTGGTAAGAAAATACCCAACTCGTACAAGTTAAAAAAAAGTCAATGATGTATTTTTATATTCTAAAAAAATTATAAAAAATATTTTGTGTCTATACTGCTCAACAAATTTGTCTCGATATATCCTACTAGACAATCATTCACGAACTGACGCATATTTGACTTCTAAATTTGTTCATGATGTAACTCAAAGTTGAAAAAACACTTTCAACACTTGTCGTACAACCATAAAATCAATACAAATTAAGGGTAGCTTGTAATTAGATAAATTGTTAGGTTTTGAAAATAATTAAAGATAGAGAATAGGGTTTTGCTATTACACAGTGTTTAGAATATAACAACAAAAAAAGTTGTAGCCTAATGGAAATTATATTTATTAGTAATAGTAGTGTCTCGGGTTTGAGTTACCCAAACTACCACTTATAATCTCATACGCAAACTACAAACGAGAGTAGTATAATCGTTTTCAAATTTTAGGGTGTCCCAGACTGTTAGTTATAATTTTTTGTCTATACGTAAATTACCATCTGGGGTTGGATAATCGATCTTCCAGTATTTAGGGGTGTCCCAGTGTGTCATGGGACACCCCTAAATGCCCCTGGGTCTGCCCCTGCCCGGTGAGAGGCTGAATGTCGCCCATTTAGATCATCGTCGCCGCGAAATCGGCACTAAACCTCGAGGGACTCCTGTCATACTCCGTCACAATGCTGTCCGTGGAGCCCCGTAGAAGAGTACTTGTTCTGTCTCCAAAAGTCCCTTCCTCTGCACAAGATTCCTGAAGTAGTTGTTGTCGAACGAATTGGGCGTGACCAAATCCATTGCTGCCAACGTCGTATCCCCACCCACGGCGGGACACCTGCGCCTGCGAGTGCTAGCGAACTCACGCTCAATATCGGAGCCGATGCTATAGATCCTGTCACGGCTCCTAGCTACTCTCACATGGATGCTGCTCTCCGCATACTTCGCTACCTCAAGTCCTCACTTTGTCAAGGACTGTACTTTCCTCGCACTAATGATCTACATCTCATTGCTTATTGTGATGCAGACTGCGGCGGCTGTGAGAGCACTCGTCGCTCCACGACTGGCTATTTCATCACTTTGGGCGGAGTTCCCTTATCTTGGCGATCTAAGAAGCAGAAGGTCGTGGCACGTTCCTCTGCTGAAGCTGAATATAGTGCTATGGTCAGCGAGGTCATTTGGCTTTGTTGGTTACTTACCGAACTTGGCGTCCCATCGTCTCGTCCTACACCACTCTATTGTGATAGTCAGGTTGCCCTTCACATAGTGGCCAACCCAGTTTTTCATGAGCGCACCAAGCATGGGGAGATGGATTGTTACTTCGTCAGAGAGCGCGTCCAGTCTGGCGTCATTTCGCCCCTCAAAGTCAGTTCGCATTTGCAATTAGCGGACATTTTCACTAAGGGTTTGGGTGCCGATCGCTTTCGTTTCTTACTTTCCAAGTTGCACGTTTGTAACCTTCATGCTCCAGCTTGCGGGGGAGTATTAGACAGTGGTCCAGCCCGTGAGACAGATTCCATCTCTCGGCCCATGCAGCCTGCGGCAGCCCATGCCCATGCAGTCCATTACGCTACCGTATTGGACAAGGATGACATTCATGTAACCCTAGATGCTAGTGAAAGGGGTATAAATATATGTTGTAATCGGCTTATATATGCCGTGTAACAGAGTAACAAGCTAATAAAAACAGTAACCGTAAAGATTCCAAACTCTCCCGTGGATTAGTCCCGACTCGTCGGGGATACCACATTAAATCGCTTGTCCCGTTTACTTTTACACGTTGTGTTTGGTCAATTTGACACACATTGCCACTACTCTCTGTATTTCCCCTGCCTCTCTTATTATTTTATATTTTTGCTGCCTTGCCTAGAGGTAAAGAAGAAAACAACCATCCACACATGACTTTTTCTTAATGGTTTCACAATCTAATAAAACTTATGAAATATATGTGCTGGGTTGGAGGACACTGAACTAAAAAAAAAAAACTTCACAACCTATAGGATGTAGGTCCACAAAAAAAGTTGAATTTTAGAAAAAAAAATTATGAAGATATGTCATTCCCAATACGACATATTAAAATATACAAATGTCACCAATGGAGACGCATAAACTAGCAGACCAAAACCAATTACGTTTACCATTTTTGAACAATACATTAGGAAAGTAAATCAAGGATCGCCCATAAATTTACAGGTTACAAAGAATCAATAAATCATTAATTGGAACCAATAAGAACATTATAAAAAAAACCCCAATGTATATCGCTATCAAATATCTTAGTTGACGGCGCCACAAATCCTCCTGATCTGGCCAGCAGAGCCAGTGAGGGGCTGAATATCACCCATCCTGACCATGGCGGCAGCGAAGTCAGCACTAAACCTCGAAGGACTCCGACTATACTCCTCCACAATGCTATTGGTGGAGCCACCGCTATACAGAACCTGGTCAGACACAAGGAGCCCTTTCCTCTGCACAAGATCCCTGAAGTAATTATTATCAAACGAATTCGGCGTCACCAAATCCAACGGCGCCAGCGCATCGTCCCCTCCCACCGCCGGGCATCGGCGCCTCCGTGTGCTAGCGAATCCAGCGTCGATATCCTCCGTGCCGTTGCTATAGATCCTGTCTCTAAAAGTGAAGCATTGGGCCTGGCCCAGAGTATGGGCCCCGGACAGCGCGACCATGTCTCTTGGGCTCAGCCCTTTCGCCCCGAAGTTATCGATCAGAGTCTGGAGGTCGGCCTTGAAGAACGGGAGGTCGGTCAGCGCCACGTCAGGAAATGCCGCGTTGGAATCTCTCCTCCCGAGCTTCACGTCCCACGAGGGGCCTCCCACGTAGGCGGAGGCTTCTTTCGCCGCGACGGCCAGAACGTCGGCGCACGAAACGACGCCGGGGCAGACCCTCTCGAGTTGGGCTTTGGCGGAGTCGATGAGTTCGTAGCCCCTGGCGGACTTGTCGTTCGGTGGGGCGGTTTTCTCGGTGGTGATGGTTGGGGATTGGTCGAGGAGTATGGAGGCGTCGCAGCCCTGGACGAAGCAGTCGTGGAAGTGGAGACGGAGTAGGGAGGCCGCCATTCTTCTCTCCCTGGCGATGCCCGTCCTTATGGAGGTTCGTATTGTGGAGAGTGCGTTGGGGCAGGAGCTGGCGTAGAAGTTTGTGGACAGTTGAGCTTGGGACTGGTTAATAGCGACACTGCTGACGAGGAGTAGCAGCAGGAAATAGTGGAAGGTGGCCATTATTGTTATACGGCTACGTGCTCAAGTCTGAAGGACGATGATGATGAGGAGAAGCGATAGGGTTTCGGGTAGAGAGATATGAGTTGATGAGATGAAAGAGTTGCATTGCATCGGGGTTTATTTTATATAGGAGCGGCCAACGAAACTGGGTTGAAAGTCAAAGCTGAATGCTTCTGACATTATTAACGCGTATATAATGTACGTTTCTGATCTCTAGTGTATGGATATAATATTTGGCTCAATATTGAGAGTCGGGTCAGGTCGGGTGTACCATTTCTTGCTTGGATTACCTTTGAACTTTCTTACCAAACTCATCTCCTCGATCTCCATCTCTTATATATGTATTTATTTATTTATTTTTATATATGCGGGTAAAGTTGCCTATTGGGTTTGATTGGATAAAGTCAGGCTTGTCTGTATGTGAAAACGTCAACACAGTTAACCAGCTCATTAATCCCATAAACAAAGTGGTCGCTGTTATGGAAAAGGAATCACTGCTAGGGTTGTCAATTAATCCAAATTCATGGGGTACTCGATCTGATTTAAAACAGTCATAGTCGGTAAAATTCAGGATTGACAGTTTTTTATTCCGGCGTGAGTTTTATCCGTTTTTAATTTGCGGATTGAGTTTGGATTTTGCCAAAATGCAACCCATGTAGTTAGTCTTTATGGATGTTAGTAGTCTTTACGGAGATATATTTGTAGAAAAAAAAATTTCGATAACATTACAATGTAGGCGTGTTAGAAGAAATAACACATATAGTTATGTTCGTAAAGTAGTAAACCCATGTGTATCGTGAATTGAGTTGGGTTTTCTCTTCCAAAACCTAATAAGTACGTACTTTACGATATTTTTTTAATGAGTACATTCGCTGCATTTGGTTTGGGTTTAAAAAAAAAATTCAACCGAATTTAACCTATGAGGAATTTTACAATGCTATATATCATTGGTGCTATAGGTTTTTACCTTTATGGTACAACTTGAAGTTGTACCTTTAATGTTATGGTGCAATTTCAACTTGTACCTTTATGTGATGGTATAACTTCAAGTTGTACCATAACATAAGTGTACAAATTCCTTTATAATAAAACTTGAACTTATACATTTAACGTTATAATACAACTTCAAATTGTACACTAATACTTTAAAGCATAGTAGAACTTTTCCTAACCCATTATCATCTCTAAGCACTATTCATAAATGGCGGGCGAGGAGAGCAGGGTAAATAAAATTTAAGGAAAGAAATAATTTCTACTGCACTTGCCAGGAAACGTACTAAAACCAAACTGATGGGCAGCAACGGCCAGCGACAGCGAGTCTAGTCTAGTGCTCCTACAAAAATAGTTGGAAATTACCCGTGCCTTGTGTTATGTAACACATTTCCTGCACTAACTTTGCTTTTCGGTTCAGAGGCCTATAATAATTATAATCTCCGCGTTCCATCATGTTGTGTAATTATTCTCTTTTGCGAATGCATGGCTCCAATATTTATTCAGTACAACCACATGCTAACTACTTTTCAATAATCAACGATCCTTTTTATACCTTTTCAACTTTTCTTTCCAAACACATGTTTATTTATGGCGGCGATCGATCAGACTAATGATCGGGTGTCTTGTGTGTTGTTTTAGTCATATATGGTTAGCTTCGTATTTAGTTTGCTGTTCTGGTTTTAATTTTGTAAGTAAAAGGTAAGAAAATAATTATATAACTAATCTACGTGTTTAGTACGTAGAAACAAAATAATAATTTGCTTAATTGATCTTAAACCAGAGATAGTGGTTGAAGACAACGGTGGGAAGAGAGAAAGATGTAGAGATGAGCCTGTGGAAGTGCAGGGGAGGAGAAAAGAAAGGATATCAAAGGAGGGAGGGGAAGTGTTGGGAGGAATGGCTTTGAAAAACTATAATGAAATTTCTAATTAATTATTTAGTATTTTCCCATAGTACGAAATTAAGATGGATAATTAATAAAAGGAATATTATGAAGATAATTAGAAATAATTATCTTAATAGATTATATTTTAATTATGAGAGTAATTATCTCCCTAATTAAAATGTGAGAATATTCTGGGTTTTCTGTTCCTATAAATAGGAGACGCCCCAGACCCTCTAAACACACCTCAGAAGAGCAAAAACACGAGAGAGAGTGAGATTCAAAGAGCTCCGGTTTTCCGCACAAAACCGCTGAGCAAATGAAAAGAGTGGCTGTTTTATCCGGAAGGCGACCGGCTGATAGTCTGTACTGCGAACAACGAGGCAGTGCCGCGAACGTCTTAAAGAGAGCGACCTAGTCCGCGACTCAGCTAGATCGGTAACCCTAAATTTTATGTTCGGTTTCTAACAACTTTAAGAAGACGTTGGTTGCTGTTATTTTTATCGAATAGAGTGCCGATTCTGGCTCATGTGAGATCGTGGATTCGTGAGCACAACTCCCCCGCTTCTTTTGTTTCTCTCGGCAAGATAGAGGGATATGACTAGGAGACTGTCGCTGTGATGCTGGGGCGGTCAGGAAGAAGAAGAACACGCTTTGTGAGGAGATTGGGGAATTTCCCTTCCAATTATACAATTTTCTACCCTTTCGCGTTCTTTTATTGTTTACCCTACTGGTTATGTCTGCGATGAAAAGAACAGGGGAGTTAGTGGCGGAGATCATGAAAGAGCAATCAAAAGCAGCCGCCTGATTGGATAGGACAGTCTAACCCTATCCGATTGCGAAATTTGGGACCAGCTTGAAAACTTCATCTGTAGCTTACTTGCAGTTGTACGAGCAAGAGAAGAAAAATGCCATTAAATTATGCGAGGGTAGTGGTTGTTTTTCTCATGATCCGGGAAATTGATGGGAGCAATAATTAAACTTGCAGCTGGATATCAATTGCACCCCACAGCCGGTCTCCTCGCCGCTAGGTACAGCTCTTCTCTGATACAAATGACGCTGAGCTAGGGGAAGTACTCGACCCAAAATACAAGGTCGTGGGAGTTTTGGGTTTAATCGCTCAATACCCCAAAATAGTGGCTGCCCAGCGATCAATTGACCGGATGGAACCTGAATCAAACAACATGGAGGTTTGGGGTGTCAAACTCATAATTAATTGCTACCATTGAGTTTTAAATCTTGACGCAATATTGAATTGATCTTTATGGGAGTACGAAGCATAAGCATGTGTAGTAGAATTTTGCCCGCTAGCAACTGCAGGTTGAATTGTCAAAAAAAAGCATATGTTGTTGCTTCCGTTGGCAAAGAAGAACAGGGAGCTGGAATTTGTGCTAAGCCCTTTGGAATCGAACGAATCATTTTGGTTGCTAGTACTACTCCGTACATAGCAACTCTGCAGGGCATTCATTATAGTAATAATAATGTAGCCACAGCAAGTGTTGATAGTGCAGAAGTAACGATGAGTGTAAGAATCTATCAAGCCAAATAAGAAACTTGAGACCAATTGGCGACACTCGATCACTTCCCGGGCTCCTCTATGGTGGCAGATGAAATAAAAGGAAGTAGAGGGTATTTAGCACGCCAAAGAACGAGGAGGTGCTGAAGCATCCCGTTGAAAAGAGATAAGAACTAAAACCTTTTTTTTTAAGTTATCAATGAATGGAGGTACAATCTATTCCATATATCTCTATGCATGCAATTGAGAAATTTTGAGAATGCTAGAGAAACGATAATCATTCACGATCATATTGACATTGAGATGTGGCATATATGAATGTATATTCTGTAGTAAATATGCTAGTGGAATGGGTTACACGCCCATATTTATTTTATAAGAAGTAATGTTTGTCAGTACTATGAGAACCATTCGTACGTTTCTGAACCCTAATAAGGTTCAAGAATCAGGATAGCAAACCAAATTAGATTTACACCAATTAGAATGATACCATTCGTGGTAACTAAAGGATCATCGGCCAATCCTCTAAGTATGACGCTTTATTTTTCTGCAATAGTTGCGAGAAATTAGGTCATATGACACGAAAGTGTAGGAACAAGTATAACACTGGTTCTAGTGTTAACTTGATTGAAAAGGAGGATTTGTGGTTGTATTGATTTTCAAAAGAGCAGAGATTAACCTTGCTGGTAACTCTGAAGAATGATGACTGAATACTGGTATCTCGAAGCATACTAAGACATATGCTATTAAGAAAGTGTTTTTGAGTATTGCTCGCTCCACTATTGGTCATCGTCATAAGAGTATGCATATGATGATAAAATAAAATGACACTTAAATATGTGATTAGAGAATCAGAATCTTTGGATTTGATTCATTTTGAAATGGGTGAATGAGAATAATGTGAAATACTTTATCACATTATTATTGATTGCACTAATTAAAGATGTGATGCTTTTAACATGATTTTAACGTAAAACGTTATTTATGAAATGCTTTTTCATATGGTGTAGTTTGAAAGTATATGGTGTAGTTTGAAAGTCAGTGCAATGTAGGATGAGCTTGAAAGTGTTTTATTGATTGTGCTATCAATAATAGAAAACATAAGCTTATGAAATGAAATACTCATTATTGTGTAGAATCCATTAAGGTCATTCCATTTAAATCGAGAAATAGTGGGGGTGATATCTTGCCTGCTATTAGAAATAATGGAACTAGTGGGGGTAATGAATTTGAGTATGAGCTCATAAGAGACAAATGAATCATAAATCACTAAAGGATTTTGGTTATGAATTTGTTATTTACACCCTAAGAAAGATCCCACAAGTCTGCTTGAAGTTTGAACTTCCATATATATGCAGATTCGTGGGAGAATCCATTATTAACGAAATGGAATTTATGGAGTCTAGTAAGACTTAGAATCTTGTAGAGTTGCCTCTTGGTTGTAAAGCATTGGGTAATATATTGGTGAAACCGAACAAGATTTGACATCTTTGAGAATCACCTCCTGGAAATGAAGCCAAGGTAATAAATGGATTCCGAAAAGAAAAACTGAAACCTAGTGGTTTAGTTTATGAGTATAATGATCGCCTAGTAGCTAAGGCTTTAGTAGAAGAGGAAAAATTATAGATTTCTTCGATATCTATTCACCAATATTGTAGAATAACAACCATCATATGGATGTTAAACTTCTTTTGTGAATGGTGACTTAGATAAAGAAATCTACTTGGGACAACCTAAGAGGTTGTTATTGTTGAACATGCTTCTGGAGTCTATGGTTAGACAAATCATGATAGGATTTGAAATAGACTCAAAACAGTGGCATGAATATCAGGTTCTCTCTCATGGTTTTAATGAAAATGACAAGTGCATTTAGTACAAGTTTAAGAATGGCGCGTGCACTATGAATGACATGTTGATCTTTGGTACAAAGACTCATGATATCATTGATATGAAAAAACCATGTTTGAGAATTTTGAATGCTCTCGATGAAGCTTGTGTAAGCTAGGAGATCCACGTAACTATGACAATGAATAGATTTCCTCTAGATCAGTTTAACTACATAATTAAGATCTAGAAGAAATACAAGCAGTATGCCTACATAAATGGTTGATGATGCTAGTGTAAATATTAAAGAACACTGGAAACAGTGTGAGAAACTGAGAAAGTTAGAATATACTAGCATCGACAGTCTGCGTGAGGCAGCTAGTAAACATGAGACCCGATTTGGTGGGGGTACTTGACAGGCTTACTGATTGTCCTAGTATGAAGCATTGAAATGCTATTGAAAGGGGTCATGAGACACCTTAAGAGAATAGTAGACCTTGATATAAGTTATCAACGGTTTCGTACTGTATTGGTAGGGTATATTGATGCAGACGATAATACTCTATAGAAGACTCCAAGGCATCCAGTGGTCATGTTTTAAACATCACTGGAAGAGTTGTGTCTTGGAACTCTAAGAATTCAACGATCATGGCTCAATCAACTAAGAAATCAGAAATTATAGAGCTAGCAATGGCTAGTAAAGAGAAAAGTTGATTGAGAGGATCATTACTAGAGATTCTCTTATGGGAAAGACCGATCCCTCCGGTAGTTTATTCATTGTGATAGCACCGCAGATATTACTAAAGAAGGGAACCGGTTCTAGAACGAAAAGAGACGACAAATTTGTCGTAAGCACAGTACTGTAAAAGATCTCCTAACGATAGGAGCATGAGGGTGGATCATGTAAGATCCTAACAGAATCTAGCTGATCCTTTGACAAAAGGATCACCTAGAGAGAAAAGTCCAAAATACCATGAAAGGTATGAGACTTATGCCTACCGAACCATGGATTACAAGTGATGGTAACCCGACCCGATAGACTGGAGATCCCAAAAAACGGGTTCAATGGGTAATAACAAGTCATGAGTAATATTGAGAAAATTTCATGCATAGTGAAGCATGAATCCCAAAGCCTTGGAGGTTGAGTTAAACTCTTAATGAGATCTATACTCTAAGGTTCAAATTTTCGCGATACCTTAGCTTATGCCCGATCTTATGGAACTGTTGATGCTCAGAGATAGTTTCAAACTATTCAAGTGGAGGATTGTTGGGATGAATAGCTTTGAAAAGCTATAATGAAATTCCTAATTAATTATCCAGTATTTTCCCATAATACGAAATTAAGATGGATAATTAATAAAAGAAATATTATGGAGATAATTAGGAATAATTATCTGAATAGATTATATTTTAATTATGGGAGTAATTATCTCCCTAATTAAAATGTGACTTATTCCCAAAGAAAGAGGGAATATTCTGGGTTTTCTGCTCCTATAAATAGGAGATGCCCCAGACCCTCTAAACAAACCTCAGAAGAGCAAAAACACGAGAGAGAGTGAGATTGAAAGAGGTTCGGTTTTTCGCACAAAATCGCTGAGCAAATCAAAAGAGTGGCTGTTTTATCCTGAAGGCGACCGGCTGATAGTCTGTTGTGCGAACAACGAGGCAGTGCCGCGAACGTCTTAAAGAGAGCGATCTAGTCCGCGACTCAGCCAGATCGGTAACCCTAAATTTTATGTTCGGTTTCTAACAGGAAGTGATGGGAATTTATATATTTTCTTGTTTGTTTTGTATATTCTATGATCTGTTCTGTAAGTTTTGTGATTAGCTTCTTATACTGTGTAACTATAGTTTTATACCAAGTACTTTTACTTTCTATACATTACATGTTATAAGATTTGTATGCTATGCTATGTAATCCTAGTTTATAAACATTTTTTTATCATCTTTGTATCATGTGTAATTTGCTTTTGTATAGATAGTAATCTTGTATATATACTTCGTCATCTAGTTTCTATACTTTGTGATATTATTTTATACAACGTATTATATATATTCAAAATTTGTAACTGCATAAAATTTGTAATGTTTGCATGTACGTAGTATACAAACAAAAAGCCAATTAACCAAAGCAATCGTTGTTGGTTTTGAAGAAGCTTGTTGTTGAGTGGCATAATGTTCTGTGCGGGCCGGGAAGAAGTATTGTATTCCTATATACAGGTTTCTAACATATGGCTTATTATTTTGGATAGAATAAACACGAGAGGTAAGTTGTATGATTGGGGGAAGCTAAAACGTTATTGTGTGTTGTGGGGCTAGGAGAGGGAAGCTCGTTACTTTCTTTTCTTCTGCTGTCCTTACTATCCTGAAGTATATTATCTGCGAGATTTTCTAGTATTATGCGGATGTGGCCGGCCTAGCTCATGGAAAGAGGTCATGGAAGTGGCAAGTGTTATGGCCAAGAATAGTTAGTAAATAATCCGTTTAATGCACGTATATGTATCCGTACGTATTTTATTTATTTAAAACTTTTGGATTTGTATTATTGTCAAGACGTTTCATTTTTCCCGTTCATTTGATGGCTCCTGTATAAATTCCGTATAACACGTTTAATATCCGTATTTAATGAATTAACTTGTTAACTTTACTATTATTTATATAATTATTTAATTTAATAAATAATTAATTTTATATATTTATCACTATTAACGTACTATTAAACATAAAATTAGTTTAGAGACGACGTACAATACTCGTACGTACTTTATACGTAACTTTTCCATATCGTATTTTACTAATTATCCCCAAAATAGGTGACTCCAAAGCACTTTTTACACTTCTATCAGGTGTGGACAGCAGGCACCCTCTGATGAAAAGAAAGGTGCGATCGAGATTGACATATACAAAATTAGTAAATTACCCATATGTTTGACTCATCAATTATATGAATGAATTTTTGAACCATTATATATATTTGGGATTAATTCGACTTTGATAAATTTCATGCCTGAAATTGTTAGAGAGTTGCTAACTGTCGCCCTAAGTGCTTATTTGCATGGGTGATATAGTGGCCAACGTTGAAAGTCAAAGCTGAATGCTTCTGATATTATTAACGCGTTTATGTATCTGATCTCTAGTAATATATATATATATATATATGGCTCAATATTTAAGCGACGGGTATGTACCATTTCTTGTTTAGATTTCCCTTCAACTTTCTTACCAAACTGACCTATCGTTTATTTATAAAATTTTAATGCGGGTTAAGCCTGTTGGTGGTTTAATGAGATAATAAAGTCAGAGGGTTGAAAACGTCAACACAGTTAACCAGCTAATGAATACCATAAACAAAGTGGTCAGTGTTAATACTATATATCTACACATATATGAATAAAATAGAATGAAAAAGGAATCACTGCAAGGCCAGTTAGTAAGTGTGAACTGTGAAGGACTCTGATGTAGATAGTAGAATTGAGTGGTAAATATGTAATCATGTATGTGAATCCAATTGAGAGGTACGCACTATTCATAAATGGCGGCCGCGGGCGAGGAGAGGAGAGGAGAGGAGAGGAGAGGAGAGGAGGTTTAAATAAAGAAAAGCAAGCACCGTCTCTCCCTTTCCCCAACATTTTCCGGCAGCCGTATGAAGTTAAATTAAAAACCAATCTGATGAAGGGCAGCGACAAGCAAGTGTAGTGTAGATTTTGTGCACATGAGCTCTAGAAAGAGCACAGTTGGTGTGAGCTGCGACACAACCGGGAGACATGCGGCCATCCATGACGTAGAAGACATAGGGGACGAGGGGCTGGCCGGCTGGGTGGTGTGGACGAGAAACCAGGGAACTCATGTTCTATGAAAACAACATGACATGACAAGAAAAGTCGGTGGGTAGCAGGATCGTAACACTTATAGGCACTCTGTTGGTGGGAATAACCAAGGAAGACACATGGACGTGAGTGGGGAAGAAGTTTATGAGAGCTATAGGTACGGAGCCATGGAAAACAAAGACAGCCAAAAACACGGAGTTTGGAGTACAACATCGATGATCTAACAATCAAGCATTGATCTCATGTATACAAGCATAATCGTGTCCAACTAAACAAGCATGCATGAAGCAATGAGATATCACAAGAAAGTAATTTCCTAACATTCTAGATCATTTTATAATGATACATGTAGTAGTAGAAAATAGAATTATAAGCATTAAATGACATAGGCATTTCATTAAATCATTGAAAGATACATACCACTACAAAAAAAGAGAGGCTTTAACGAGGGTCAAAACCAGTCGTTATAATTAGTTGTCCAAAAACGGTCGGGAAAGGTTATTAACGACAGGATAGGACCTCTCATTATAGGCTTTGCCGGTAAAAGTTAATAACGACGGGAAAATTGTGTCTGGTCGTTGAAAGTATCAACGATTGTACTTCTTCCAGTCGTTAAAAATCAATTTTTACAAGTAGAATCATTGGTATTGCCGACAAGAATTATCGTCATTAATATATAAGCAAATGATAGAATTCCTGTAGTTATTATGTTGCAACTAACAAAAGTCTCATCATTAATGAATCGCTAATGACGAGGATGACCTATTTTCTAAAGTTTAATCATAAAAACAATTGTCATCATTTATATTATTAACTCAGGTACGTAAAAACAAATAGAGTAAGATTATGTCATGTGCACAAATAACTAATTTAACACCTAATACAAACGAGAGATATTAGCTTTCTTAGTGGGTGGGAGCCATAACATTCATTTCTTCAACTTCTTGAAGCACTCTTCTTTTATCCCCGAGCCTAACGTGTGTGGTTCCAAGTCCTTGCTGAAGCACTGGAAACAAAGTGATGTTACTCAATATATATATAGATAGATAGATAGATAGAGAGAGAGAGAGAGAGAGAGAGAGAGTGTTATAAGGAGATGATAGACATATTAAAGATGGAGAATAAAGTTATGGAAGGATAGAGCTAACAAAAACAGAGGAAACATTCTACCAAAAAAAGAAAACAGAGGAAGCAAAGGAAAATTAAGTTATCTTCTCAAAGCTTCAAGAACATTCAAAGTAAGGATAAGAAATTCACTCTCCTTAGAGGACTTGCAATTAGAACACTTAAAGAATATTTACCTACAAAAGACAACAAGTGCTCTCATTCAAACAACCAATAATAGTAGGCACCAATAATATGCCAAATTAAACAAAAACAACCACCATCTGTTCTTGCTTTCACCCAGTGAAGTCCAACTTGTGCATTTACAATCCTTTCTCAACTCTCTAGGTCAAGAAATATGGACGTCATAATGATCAAGAATAAAGAAGAAACCCAGAAAAGGGTACAACATTCAATCCAATTATTACCAACAAGCTACACATTTCCCGAAAGGTTAGCTTCTTCCATGAGCTTCAGCTGCTCTCTATATTCTGCCCTCCCTCTCCAGTACAATTCTAATCTTTGTTCTAACCAAGATATTTTCCAACCTCCCCCTGTTTAATTACTGTTAGACTAACAGACAAAACAATGCAATGGTCTAGTTGAATCAAATCCAGACAAGAATCAAATGAGAATAGTATTTTTCTCAAAGATTGGAGCTTACAAAGAAAGAGGAGAAACATGTCCCATGGTCACTTATTTCCAAAGCATCGGAGTCGAATCAGTAAATCCACACAACTACAAAAAAGAGAGTCAAACCAGAGATCGAGTTAGCTAAAGAGAAGCGTAATTTCAATAACCCTAGAAATTTGGTTCTGTATCTTTCATTCTCCCATTGTCCGAGTGAGTTATGGAGCTGGCGAGAGCAACTCCAATAAGCCAAGAAATTAGGTTATGCATCTTCCATGTGAAGATCAAAATAATAAAGTAAAGCAATTTGAGGTAAACGAATTTAGAATCAATCACAATAAACAATCAGACAAAAACCAGAAAGCCACAATAAACAATCAGAGAGTAGAGCCAGAGATTGGGATGCAAAGCCCCTAATTTATGTAATCAGAACCATTAGCCATCGCTCCATGAATCTTCACCGCCACTCGTACTTGGGCAAGGGAAGGCGAAGATCATACAAAAGAGCTGTAAATTACCTTTGGTAATGAAGACCAATGACGACAGCGAGAAGACACAACTCGACAAGTCGCATGGAGGTGATATTCCATACCTCAGTTTGGGGCGCTAGATTCTGTAATCTTTGAATTGGGAATCAAGCTGGGATTGGAGACTTGAAACCCTAGCCCAATCCATCGCTAACAAGAAGGGATCGATAGGGGAGTTACAGTTGGCTGCAGTAGTGGGGACGAAAGAGGAACTTCGAAGCGTCGGCACGAAGATGGAACCGCTAGAAGACAAAGCCCGAAGAGGAGTTTTGGAAATGGGTGCTCTCTGCTCCTCAGTGCGAGCTCGAAAGTGAAGGAGGGCTGAAGGAATTAGGGATTAGGACGGGTTTCAATTTGGCTATTTAGTCAGGAACGATTAGAAAATAGAGTTTGAGACGGGAAAGGGGTTGTGAGAAAGACAGAGATCATATGACCAGAACAAGTGAGTAAAGAAGTGGGGGAGAGCGCTTCCACCGCTTGAGGCGAGGAAATAACTTTACCAATTTCCAAGGGTTTAAAGCTAAGTTCAAATCCATTCCTTTGTGAACGTACAAACAGAGCCCGGGAAACGAAATTATTTTGGCGGTCTCCCAAGTTGAATTTTCAATACCAGTAACGAGGGGGTTCACTTGTCGTGATATATGTAAAAGCAATAACGAGAGGGTATTAACACCTATAACGACAAGAATAATGTACCCTTAATTAAAAGGTGGTCCCATACAATTTATATACACATCATAGAATTCATAGCCCTAACCAATTTCGAGCTTAGCTAGACATAAAAGAGTAAGATGACATCACCAATGGTACAAAGCATCAATGGTGAAGACTTCCTCGTCGCACTATAGAAGTGCTTTGCATCCTCTTTATGAATCTCTAACTCGTTTCCTTGGAACAGAGTGTTGGTGTAAAAGTTAGGCTTAATACATCTCCATAGCCATAATTATCCACTTTGTGACAAATATAGCCAAATTTTGAGAAATACACAGATATAGCCATTCCGTCCAAAAGTTTAACAGCAACGTTACTGATCTGACTGGACTGATACTGTTTGATGATGTGGCACTTTTTTTTGTCAAACCCAATGACAGATGGAATTAGAACTTTTAATATTATTATAATTAATGGAAAAAACAAAAAAACAACATGGAAAGTTGTCTTTTCCTCTTCCATTGCTCGTCATCTCCGACTTTCTTTCCGTCTTCAATTTCCTTCTCCTAAGTAGAGGTGTCGAAGAGAGCAAGAATGAGTAGATGGAGCAGAGCAATTGAAGAAGAACAACCTTGCTTCCTTGCTCCCCAATAGAGGTTGAAGAAGAATCACTGCCAACGATTGGGTTTCTTTCGCACAGGTAGCAGCGACCAGCGGGATCGAAACTTCCTGGGCTCCGTCGCTACCGATTTCAAATCCCGGCCATGGGGAGAACGACCTGAGTTCGTCAATTGAATTTCCTTCGTCTTTAGCCGCCGTTACGACTAGGTAGTGGGAGGTGGAGAGAGGAAGAAGAGTACGAGAGGGAGAAGGGAGAAATAGTGAGGTTTCTAGGTCGGAATCAAATTTCTATGGAATGGATTCTTGTGGGTTTTATGGCTTTGGTATGGCGAGGCGAGAAAGAGGAAGAACTCTAAGCTCTGAATCGAAATCAATTTTGGGAACCGCCATTGAAGCAGGTAGAGTTCTGAGCTCTAGTGTTACGAGATCTGGAAAGTTGTAATAGCCCGAGGAGACAAAGCATCTCCCGACGAAGCCATCTCAAACCCAGTCCCTTCTGTCTCGATTTCCTTAATTACGAAGCCTATTTCTTCCTCAGTTTATCGTTGTCTGTTGTGTCGAGGAAGATGCGCGATCCAGCGTGAGGAGTTGGCCGCGAAGACCCATTCGCGCAGGGACCAGCATCTGGTGTTGGTGGTGTTTGTTTATCCTGATTTCATGAAAAAGAGGGGAGAATCGAGATTCAAAGTCATGAGAAGGGCTCTATGGGCCGATGATTCACCGCGTTGTTCCGGTGGGTCGCGATGGCCTGCTAGTAACGAAGAGGGCGGCAGCGACACCACCGATGAGCAGCAGCACATCGTCAAGCAGCGGCGGCAAGCAACTGAAGACAAGTATAATTGGATTTTTGTTTCATAATTAATAAAAAACTATTAATTATGTTTTATAAATAATCTCTAAAATCAATAAAAATTTAATCTGACATGGCAATTGAGAGTTGATGTGGATGGTGAGGTGGCATCCATCTCAACATGTTGTTGATGACATGTCAATTAGGGAGAGTCCATGTCAGCGCCACGTCCACACTACTGACGGCATCTTTAACGCCGTCAAAATTTGTAACGAAAATGGCTAAATTTGACAACAAAGTTTTAAAAACATGGTTATATTTGTGTATTTTTCAAAATTTGGCTATTATTGTCACAAAGTGCATGTTTTTGGCTATACAAGTGTATTTTGCCTAAAAGTTATTCTAAAGGTAAGTATGGCTTTATTTATAGTACATGATAGAGGGCCCCGGGTATTCGAGGGTTTTAACTCATAAAATTTGGTGAAAACAATCCTTGTACAATTGGGACTCGCACTCCTTGACTTGAGGACAATGCAAGGGCTTATGCAAGCTTCTTGGGTTTGGACTCTCAGTGACAGCCCAGCGGCGGTACCCTCCATCGTGCTTCTTCTTCTTGGACTGGGTTGCTTTTGGGCCAAGCAACGTCTCTTGAAAATTTGGCTGTGACATTAGTGACTTTGGACTTGTGACGATTGGACCCGTCTTGAACCCTCCGTGAATTCCTTCTCTAGTTTGGGATGAATTTCCTCTAGTGAGCTTCTCCTTGGAGCGCTCCAGTTAATACTTGTAGTCGGCATCCCCTCCTTTGGGCTTCATCTAATAGGTGAAAACTCATTAATTGTCTCAAATAGTTCTTCGAAAGACGTGAACCACGATTGGTGATGGTGGTTGGATCATCTTCAAGGCAGGCGAGAAGGCATAAAGAATCGGCCCACCTTTCCATATCGAGGACCAACTCTTTCAAACCGAGAAACCTTACCGAGATACCATCATGTTAGTCAAGTTTTCATATTCTTTGTTACTCAAGCGTTGCTAGGTGGTGAAACCGAGGTAATCCACTTCGGTGCTTCATTGATCCTCCAAAGTTATCCAAGTGTTGATCCTAATCATCCTAGGTTGTATTTTATCTTGAAATACATAGAAACAACCAAAAATGCATAAAAAGATAGAAAAGCACAAACAAGGACTAATAAAATCTCATTGATCAAATAGTTATTATATTAATTCATATGAATTTAAGTAAAAACACCTAAAGTTACATTGATAGAAGGGGAAAACGTATCAAATATCGGTGTAATAAACATTATAAATTAAATGTCATAAGGTTTCTGATATGCTTTAAAAGGCTTGCATTGTGCTTTACGAAACTTGTGGTATGTATTATGAGGTTTTCTGGTATGCTGCATGGAACTTGTGGTATGTTTTAATAAACTTGTGGCATGCGTTATGAGGGTTATGGTATTCTTCAAGGAACTTGTGGTGTGCTTTAATAAACTTATGTATGCTTAATGCTATTCATGGTGTAGTTTATGAATTTTGTGCATAGTGAGATTTTGGTATGCCTTATGAGTTTTATGGTATGCCTTAAGAATTTTATGGTAGGGTTATGGTATGCTGTATAATCTTTTTGGTATAATTTGTTTTTCATTTGTGGGGTGGTTTGTTGGACTTCTAATATGTATTTTGTGGTATGTTTCTTAATACTTGAGATGAGGCGTAACTAATGCACAACACCACAGACGGGTGTCCTCTCATAATTTTTAATAATGACAAGCTTGTTCTTGTCTTTATTAATCTTCGTTAATAATTGTCAATCACTTACTAACGAATTTAGTACTAGCACTCTAACCCCTGCCTGTAAACCATTTACCTATTATTGAGATAATCATCACTTACAACGTTACGTAAAATATTTCAAAAGACAACAAGCATTTGTAATAGGAATAATGTTTTGGTTGTACTTATTACGTAAAATGCATGTATTATTGATCATTAGTCAAACAAATATTCGTATTTTCTTCTACTGTAGCTACTTGACAAGGTCTCTTCATTTTGATTCTAATGAAGTTAATATTAGGCAGAGAACAAGAAGGGTTACAATAATTAGTTAATTGCCTCTCGGGAACAAAAGTCGCAAGATCAACCTCTTAATGACTTAGTATTAAGGTGATGATTAATTCCCCTAATATATATATAGCAACTAGCAGTCTAGCAGCTTCCAGACTCGCTAGCTAGTTAGCTGCCGGAGAAAGTTCCACGTACGCGGGTCTACGCCTACCGGTCAAAGAAAAGAAAACCTCCAACTTTTACTTTTTCCAATCTGCATGCATTTGACGGCCAAAGCAAAGTCCACCCCTTACGTATAAATACCACACACACTTTCTCAAATCTCAATCATTCATTTCCTTCTCCAATCATTTACAAGACTTCCATTCCTCTCTAACAACCTTTGTACGGCAGATTTCTCTTCCCCAAAGTTAATATGGCGTCTCGTTTAACTAGCCGCCGACAGTTGCCTTTTGCTTTTACCACGACGATGCTGCTCGCGTCTCTCCTGCTCTTCACTTCCCCGGCGGAAGCCCAGCTATCGAGTAACTTCTACGACTCGACCTGCCCCACCGCACTCACCACCATCCGCTCCGGCATCCAGGCCGCCGTCCGAACCGAGCAGCGGATGGCCGCCTCCTTAATCCGCCTCCACTTCCACGACTGTTTCGTCCAGGGCTGCGACGCCTCCATCCTCCTCGACGACACACCTTCCTTCACCGGCGAGCGAACCGCCCGTCCCAACGCCAACTCCGTCCGCGGCTACGAAGTCATCGACGACGTCAAGTCGCAGCTCGAAAGCCAGTGCCCGGGGGTCGTCTCCTGCGCCGACATCGTCGCTGTGGCAGCCCGCGACGCGTCCGAAGCAGTAAATGGTCCCACGTGGACGGTCAACCTGGGGAGGAGGGATTCGACCGACGCCAGCAGAGCCGCCGCCGAATCCGACCTCCCAGGGTTCAACGACCCGCTCGACAGGCTCGTCGAGCGGTTCGACACCAAAGGGCTGAGCGCCAGGGACATGGTGGCCCTCTCTGGGTCCCACACCATCGGCCAGGCCAGGTGCGCCACGTTCCGCGGCAGGATTCACAACAACGCCTCCGACATCGACGCCGACTTTGCCGCCACGAGGAGGCAGCAGTGCCCATCGGCCGCCGGCAACGGCAACGACAATCTCGCGCCGCTGGACTTGGTGACGCCCAACTCGTTTGACAACAACTACTTCAGGAATCTGGTGGAGAGGAGGGGCCTGCTTCAGTCCGACCAGGTGTTGTTCAGCGGCGGGTCCACCGACGGTATTGTGGATGAGTACAGCAGGGACCCCGCCGCTTTCAGCTCCGACTTCGCTGCCGCCATGGTCAGGATGGGCGACATCGAGCCGTTGACGGGTTCTCGGGGAGAAGTCCGGCGGGTTTGCACCGCCGTCAACGCCGCAGCTTGATGTGTGCTTCAAAGTGGTTGGATCCTTTGTTTGGATTTTGGAATACTCTTTCTTGAGCGCGAGTTTATTCTAACAATTTTTTTTATTTATGTGGAGTGCCAATTGTGATTAGCGAGTTTACTTTTTTTACCTTTTACCTTTATACTCTGATCAGTGTAATATGTTCTTTGTTTTTTGAAAGTTTATCGGTGTATAAGTTGAAGTAATTTCAATTTACCGCAAGTGTGCAGTCAGTTCAATTCATCTGTATAATTCTATGTGTTTCCCTATGTTATTTTGGAATTAATTATTCACTTCATTCGGCACTTGGCAATGAAAACAATATTCCCCCGCACGGAAATTAGGTTCCGTACAATTTTAGTCATATACCTCATAATCGGATCAGATTGGATAATTTGAGGTTGGAGATCTCGAATTACGGGTCATCATGGGTTATGTCATATTTGGTTTGGCTAATTTCGAGTTACGAGCATTTTAAGAAATAAGAATAAACCAGCTTCATATTTTTTTAAACAACACAGGTTTCTATATATGCATGTCAATGTCAATAGTTTTCCTAACAAATGTCAATTCACATATTCTCAAAATTTCACATGCTAATGAAAAGAAATACAAATTGTCAAAAAAATATCATGAGAGTAATACTACTACAAGAAGCACGTGATATTTGATCATCTCTACGCTCCAAACTTATCTTTCATATATCCTTGTGAATTTTGTTAAGCATCTCACCAATTTATGATTGAGTGCTATATGATATGGAATGGGTTAAATGGATCAACCCGCTAACCCACCCAACCCAACCCAAAAGAGTGCGGGTTAATTGAGTTGAGGTCGTTTGGGTTATAAAAACTTCAACCCAATTTTAATTTCTCGAACGAGTTCGCATCGGGTCATAATTTGCCACATCTCACACACAAAAAAAATTATATGCCACATCTATTTTAGAGAAAAAAGGTCCACCAATTTTCTTCTTAATAGGCTAAATCAAAGAAAAAATATCAAAACTTCCTTTCCTGCGAAATTTTTTATTGAAATTTTTTCTTCCACTATTGAAAAGTATATAAGACCACAAATTAGAACACTTTCGAAATGAGATCTAGAATATTGATACAGTTATTCAGAAGAGTAAATCTAGCAAGTGAATGAGCACCCCAATCAGCCATAACATTATTTCTTAGAGACACTTTTTGTACTTTGATATGAGGGTTCGAATTGAGAATTGAACCATCAAGCTTATCCGTGCCTTACATCACCATGGCCTTCAAAAGGAATTACCCAACAAAGCTCGAACTAGAACCCAACAATCTGATTGGGCAATGCACTCATATCCACATTCTTGATCTAATTTTAGTCCTCCAACAGTGCCTTTGATTCTATTTCAATAAGGGCAGAGCAAATAATAGTTTCAGCTCGCTTATTACATACATGTCCATGATTGTTAATGGCCACAACACTATAGTTGTTGCTAGGAGTCACTAAAAATGACCAATCAGAGTGAGTCGTCATGGGGGTTGTTTTGGATGGATTAGTATACGATCGGGTTCTCTTAAAATGAACATTGGGAAGTGGTAACTGACTGGTGTCTCTCAAACATGATGTTCAGTCAACGAAGTCCCAGGAAGAATTACCAGATGTTGTAAGAGGCCACAAGACTTGATTTCTAAAAGGAGCATTCGTTTCAAGTCTTCCACAAGCTCCAGCAAAGGAAAACCACATTGAGAAGACTTTGGGGGTGCAAAAAGTTCTTTAAGAAGCAAACCAATCAAAGAAAAAGGTGGTTTGAAAGGGAGTGGGAGCGAGGAGAAAACATAATTCTAGGAATCGATGCCATAAGAGCCACTAAACAGACAATAGAAGATAGACTCATATAGGTTCTCACACACATGACATTTTGAGTTTAGAGCGCACTTCTTCTAGTGGATGACGCTTGTTTACCATTCCTCAAGCATCTCCAAATGAAGAATATGAACTTTAGGTGCAAGAGGACGCTACAAATTATTTATTTCCATTTCTTCTCATTTCCAACTATTTGGAGATGTAACATAAAAGTAATTTTAAATACAGATTCGACCATAAAATGTTTGAGACATGGAGTGGGGAATGAAGTATAATGAAAAAAAGTTCAATTAGTAATTTAGGTTTTAATTTATTTGATTGAGTCAAATCGAATGCAATTGTTAGGTGTCGGTGTCGAATGGTGTCAAAGGTTTTCCTTGTATTTGTGCAATACTAAGTCTTTTTTTTCTAGGGATGACTTACAAGTGATATCAGCTCTTGGTCGAGGATATAGGTTCGGACGACCACTAGAACTTTGAATTGGGGCCCCATAAGTTCCACACAAATCTCTTTCTCTACTGTCTCATCAAGAGTTGCATTAATTTGATTTTGTATTTTGAGTTAGGGCTTCGTTCCGTAGAATTTGTCACTAAGTTGATATTATGGACATTAAGTTAAACTTTCTTTTTTAAAACCGATATCAAATTTTTTCGCTCAAAGATAAAACTTCATATTATTTCATATCTATTGTATCAAATCATATAATTTGGTAATGCTTGTATTTCCCATCACCACCAGAGACGTTTCCACGGCCTCCCCGACCTCTCCCCTCGCCAATCCCCCACCATGACCACGACGTTGTGTTTACTTCTTCCTCCTCCCCAGTTGTCATCGGCTTTGTATGAGAATTTTCGTCTCTCCCATTTAGGTTTTTAGATTTGGGGGAAAATTAATATCCGCATGACTAATCGGACTTGGGAATCGCCTTGTGCAATGTGGCCAAGTAGGGGGCCTATCTCTACTATGCAGAATCAATTCTAGTGTTTTACAGTTTTTGGACGTTTTTTATCGCGCTTGCGCTCCTCTGCTGCCTGTCGCCTGAGTTCTTAGCTTCTTTATTGGCTATCTCCGCACCAGCAGCACTAACCAGTACCTGCTAGGCCTTCCCGGTGGTCGTCGCCGACCCCAAACCTCAGCTTCGCTTCGTGCCAGCGAGGGCTGTTGGATACCGAACAGAAAAATTAGGGTTACCGATCTGGCTGAGTCGTGGACTAGGTCGCTCTCTTTAAGACGTTCGCGACACTGCCTCGTATTGCGCACAGCAGACTATCAGCCGGTCGCCTCCAGGATAAAACAGCCATTCTAATTTTGTTGCTCATCGGTTTTGTGCGAAAAACCGGAGCTCTATGAATTCACTTCTCTCGTGTTTCTGTTTTTCTGAGGTGTGTTTAGAGGGTCTGGGGCTTCTCCTATTTATAGGAGTAGAAAACCCAGAATATTCCCTCTTTCTTTGAGAATAAGTCATATTTTAATTAGGGAGATAATTACTCCCATAATTAAAATATAATCTATCAAGATAATTATTCCTAATTATCTCTATAATATTCCTTCTATTAATTATCCATCTTATTTATGTATTATGAAAAAATACTGGATAATTAATTATGAATTTCATTTATAGCTTTTCAAAGCTATTCATCCCAACAAGGGCAACATGTGCACGTACGTGCGCGCGAGGTATCCCGCTAGCTGCCCTCTTCCTGACACGTGTAAGGTGCTGCTGTCTGTGGTTACCTTTCAACCTCATCCGACGAAGGTAAAGCGGTGGAGCTTCCAACTTGGGCCTATCAATACTATACTTATTATTACTTTTATGGGATGTGCTTCCATTTCCTTCTAACCTTCTCAACGGTCAAGTAATTGATTTTCATAGTGTTAATCCTTGATCCTATTGGAGACCATTTGTTTGTTAATTTTGCAGGTGATTTTTCCCTTTATAGGATAGAAGCCATGGATATTACCTATGCCTTCTAGGTATAAAGAGTTGTTCGTTGCGTGGCGAAAAAGGCTCTCTTATCGATGATTCGGCTATTGGTCGACCATTGCCCCTTTTCTCTTATATGTACTATTATGGTTGCCTGAAAAGGCTTCCAATTCATATCTAGTTGTTCCCTTTTGCGAATGTCTTTGACAAAACAAAATCATATCATTTGATTAGGTGCAAAATACTATCATACCACTCTCATATCATGAAATTATCATAGTGATACTATATTACTATTGTCATACTTAGACTAACTTCAACCAAGAAGGCTAAATTTCTATAAATGGCTTTTTAGCTTGTTTTTTTTTTTCACTCCAACCCTCCACTTCTTAGCTCCTAAAAAATGAATTTTTGGTTTCCCATTTAACTAGTAGTCAAATGTGGGTGGGAGAGGGAGGTGGATCCTAGAAGGGTCCAACCTTTATTTTTCTTTTAATTTGTGTTTCCTAACCGCCTGTTTGGATAGACAAAAACTCAGGAATTGGAATTCCATTTTCAATTCCAGTTCCATATTTTATGTTTGGAAGGATAAGAAGGTTGAGAAATGAATTCCATTTGGGCTAAATTTTGGGAATTACAATTCCTATCAAAAGTGATAGGAATTGCGTTTATGAAGATGGAATTAGTGGGTCCCATCACTATTTATTATTATTTTATAGAACAACTATCACCCTACTGTACGTGGGCACCGGGCCGTGCCGCCCACGGGCTAGCACGACACGAGCACGAAATAAATGGGCCAGCCCGATGAGCACGAATAATTTATGGGTCGTGTCGGGCCTAAACTTCATGGGCACGGGCACGACACGGTATATAAGTGAGCCGTGTCGGGCCTAATATTTTTGAGACTTTATTGAGTATAAGAACGAACATGGCACGAAAATAATATTTATTTGATAGAAAATAAATATAAAAAGAATTATGGGTTCAAATATTATAAAACACAAGTAGAAAAATAATTATTTGTTGTTGTTACAAGTATCATACAGATATATACGTAATTACTAACATAAGTAAAAATGCACAAAGAATTAAACAAATCCAAATCACACTCGCTATACTTCCAATTTTCTTTTCCCCCTTATTTGTTACTTTTCTCAAACATTATCCGTTAATACTATCTTCCTCCGTCCAATTTTCATCTTCTTTTTCATTCTCTCTTTTGTTTTCGTCCTTTTCATTAAACACGAATACGAGCATGGCACGAGCACGAATAGGCACGGCATGATTCGAACCGTGCTCGGGCCCGGGCTGGGCCTACGACACGAAAACTGACGGGCCGTGCCAAGCACGACACGAAATAAATGGGTCTGAAGCGTGCCTGAGCCGTGCCGGCCCAAGCACAGCCCAGCGCCCATGTACACACCCAACTCTCTTTCTCTATCATTCATATTTCATTTTCCAAGATAAAATAAATATATTACATTATTAATTATTGTTAAAAGTGCAATTCATTTCTTTAGTTGAAGGAATTATACCAAACACTAAAATTGGAAATGGAATTCTATAAAAATAGAAATTGGAAAGAGAATTCCATTTCCATTTCTTGTTGAATTGTATCCAGATAGGGTGTAAATCTATCACGTTGAGAAAGTGGACCCTAGCGGTGTGAAGCATAGGGTTGAAGTAGAAATATGCTTTGGGAAGCTTCAAATACATTTTTTAGAGTTTGGAAAGCTAAGAATAGCTTTTAAGTTTGGATTGGAGTTAGTCATACATCATACCACCATAATACTGAGTAACATTGTACTACTATCATTTCACAATTGTGATACTCACCATCACTATGGTAATCTCCATTATACTACCTCACTATTGTCGTAGCATCATCTTATTCTTACCACAATATCATCAAATCACTATTATATAATAATATTATCACTATGATATATAATAGTTGTATAATGTGACGAGAAATTTGTTTGTCTAAATAATATTAAAATGGATGTCATATCGTATAGCAAGAAAAATGTTTTTGAAATCTAACTTAAAACCAATGAGATATGATTTGTTTGAAAATTGAAAAACCTTTTAACTAGGAATTTGCGTAATCTCAGTTTCCTTTTTTTTATAGAAAAAAATCATTACAAATACAATGGGCTCAACCCAAAGGAAAAGAATAAGATACAACCGATCATACAAAGAAAAGAAAATTAGCAAGAAAAACGGAGCCCAACACAGACCCAAAACCTAATAGGATCCTAAGCCCAGTACCCAAAACTCTAATAGACACAACCCCTCTGTGAAATCCCGCCGTTGTGGCCGAAGTTGCCTCTACCGGACAACCAAACCAAGCAGCGCCGCTCTTCACCGACACTGCCTCCACTTTCGAGTAAAGGGGTAGATTTCACCAAACTCAAATGGCAGGTGCCGGAAACTGATCTCAAAACAAACTATCCCGAACCAATCAAACTATACGCTTGCCACCACGTGAAACTCAGAAAAACCCAAAACACTCGATCTATCGGCGTGCCAAACATCGTGACTTTCCAAACAAAACAATCTCTAGTTTTCCTTTTGGATCTAGTTTTTCTTTTTCTTTTGCTTCCCAAATCAATGGCTAGAATTTGATTACCTAATTCTTAGGTAACCTTAATTGAGTTTTTTACTGAAACCTCACCCATAATTTAATTTATATTTGGTTTTTAATCCTTCTCATTATCTAGGGAATAGTTTTAAGCAAGTGAATATATATACTTATTCCTCATCATGTGCTAAGTGCAATGCATTCATTGAATCAAATCAAATTAGTAATTAGATGCTCTCTCATCCTTCTCAAACAACATTAAAGCAAAACCGTCCTTAAGCAATGGCAAATGGCTATCCATTTGGAGAAGAAAAAAAACATTAATAATAAAATAAATGATTTATTTAATAGCAGATCCTCGTGAAGAACAAAACACTCTCTTTCTTCCCCCTTTCCTCTCCATTCCATTCCATGCTCTCTCATCTCCCCCAACACTTGCCCTCTGTTTCTCTCTCACATCCCCCACCAGACTCTCTGAGACAGGTAAGACGACACTTAGACGATGGACGCTCCGGATCCACTTCCCAAACCCAATCCCACTCTACCGCCGTCACCCTCCAACGCTCACCACCATCCTCCTCCTCCGCCGCCGCCGGCCAACTCCAATTCATCCCCAATCTTCAATGCGCGTCCTATTGCTCCTCCCCAGAGCGGGCCTCACCACCGGAGGGCTCTCTCCGAGATGAGCTTCCGCTTCCCGGACGACATGACCATGATGATGATGGATCTGTCCCCCACCCATCCAATGAACCCCGCTGGAGGCGGCATCGGCAGTGCCGGCGGATCTTCCACCTGCAGCCTCGACGAGATCGGATCCGAGGACGACCTCTTCTCCACCTACATTGACGTCGACAAGCTCACCGGCGGCGGCGGAGGTGCCAACGGAGTGGGGAATTGTGCGGATCACAGCAACGGCGCCGGAGGAGGAGAGATAGGAGCTTCGACGAGGCCGATTACGAAGCACCGCCACAGCAATTCAGTGGACGGAAGTGGTATGTTTGGAGAGATAATGGACGCCAAGAAGGCTATGCCTCCTGATAAGCTGGCTGAGCTCTGGAACCTCGATCCCAAACGAGCTAAGAGGTCAGTTTCTCACCAATTTCATCCTTTCTTACTGCTATGGATTCCCGTGGGGAAATAGATCTGTAGCTATTCCCAGAAGATCTCGATGCACATTTGATTGCTTCTGTGATGTTGAATTTTTCCCGTTTTTTCAAATTTGTCAATTTAGCTTGGGGAGGAAGTTAACTAAGACACAATGGCGATTCTTCTGCCATGATCTCATTGCCCGAGCTACTTAGATTAAGCATTTAGCTTGATTTTGAAGAAACCTATTGTTTAAGCAGCGTCCAGGTCACACTCCCATGTGAACAACGAACAACTTGGTTGGTTTCACCGGCGACGTGGGAATGTGATGGGATCTGTCCACAAGGTCAATTATATCCCAGCTGGTAGTGGATTGGGTTGGGTGTTTTGTTAAAGATTGATTGGTTTACAAGTTACATCACCAGCAAACTCTACTCTAACAATGCGACCTCTGACATTGAAATCTGCATGATGTTGGTGTTGATGGCTGAATATCGATATGCTAATGCAAATTTAGTTTACTTTCAACACCTAACTAACGAAAGAATGCTTGTAAAGTTTGGTTTAGATCTATTTCTGTAGCTTGGAAGCTCATGTTCTTGTTCCCTTCTAGAAATGCACTATCTTTTTGTATATAAAAAAGGAGTGGACTACCTGATTCCAATGCATTGCTTGAGATTACAGAGTATCATATGAGCATGTCTTATCAGTTCACAACTTAAGACTTGCAGAAATTTCACAGCACTTAAACCGATTGGCCTTGATACTTTTAGAACGAGAAGGACGTGTGAGAAGCTCCTCATGCTTACTATATCTTTTCTTTTTGATGAAACTGTATTGAAATCGATTGACAATTACTGGAGAAAGCATTCCCTATTGTTTTTTCACTGTCTGCCACAAGAACAGTGATGACCTATTTCATTCACAAAGATTCTCCATGATGCTTCATTTCTTAATTTCTTCTAGAGTCTCAACAGCTTTCCCTGAAATTCTTTCATCCTTTAAGCTGATAGCAGCAACTTCCATGGATTGTAGGACAAAACGGTTGAAAATACCTTCTCAGTCGTGACAGTTAAGAACCGAATAGGTCCCTGTTTCAAGTAGATATATGAAGCTGTAAGTACCGAAGGTTAACTGGACATGTAAATTCTTGTTCCATTAGAGATAGTCTCGTATGCAGCCTGCATATCCTTGATCTATGCCTTGATTCAGATTCATTTGAAGTCAACTGTTTCTCCTGATGTTCTGATTTGATCTAGAGGATAGGGGTTTAGCTTATCAATTTATGTATTTCAGATCCACATCAACATCTCTCTACCAAAATCGTAGTTAGGATGATAAAATGTTATTTGATGGTAACATTTATATCGATTCCAACGTTTTGTTTTTATTTTTGTACGTGTCTTAACAATCTGGTCTTTGGCATTAACAGGATACTCGCAAACAGACAATCTGCTGCTCGCTCAAAAGAGAGAAAGGCACGTTACATAATAGAACTCGAACGCAAAGTTCAGACTCTTCAAACAGAAGCCACCACTCTTTCTGCTCAGCTGACTCTGTTCCAGGTTTGTTTTACTCATCATTAAAGCTTAACATAGATATTGTATGGCATTAAAAATATTCAGGATGCAACATCAGAGGTAATTTGCTGTTGCTAATGAAATAGTTATTGTCTCAACTTATTGAAATTGCTACTTCATTGTGTGCTGGCAATGGCATAGCTATGTTAGTCCTTTTGGCATTCGCTGCAATATTGACTTTCAAGTTTTTTTATTGTTTACATAGAGGGACACGTCGGGTCTGAGTACAGAAAACACAGAGCTTAAGCTTCGATTACAAGCTATGGAACAACAGGCTCACTTGCGTGATGGTAAGTTCCTTGTGTGGTTATTGTTACAGAACTAAATAACTTTGTTTCCATTGGTTCTTCTATTAGCTATAGGGAAGGCAGTAATTATATTGTTTCCTTGGTATGTGGCTGACAGCTTTGAACGAAGCACTGAAGAAGGAAGTTGAGAGGCTTAAAGTTGCCACCGGAGAAGCGATCAGTCACTCTGAATCATTCAACATGGGAATGCATCAAATGTCTTACACACCATCAAACTTCTTCCCAATGCCACAACAGCATGATCATCTTAACATGCAATTGCCACCGTTTTCTCAGCGTCGTCATCAATCAAATTCCCACCATCTCTCTGATGCTACGCAAAACGACTCTCTGGCCCGATTTCAAGGGCTCGACATCAGTAGTAAAGGAGGACAGCTGAACCACATTGTCAAGTCTGAAGGCTCCTCGATATCTGCAAGTGAAAGTAGCTCTACATTTTGACGGACCGCGCAAACATTGGTGCTGACTATCTCTGACTTGTTGTTGCCTCTCATGGCGGTTTTGCCTGTGTGGTAAGATCATTGTTTATAGACTGACCTCCAGTCGATTAGCAAACAGGGTAATTTTCAATTTCCATTTTGTCAAAAAAAAAAAAAAAAAAAATTCATATTCATTTTGATTGGGTGTGTGGAGGACTGAATTCAGAAAATTGGTTTATTCTTGGGGTTCTATGGTGAGAGCTCATGGTGCTGGTTTATTCGAGTGTGTAGCAGTTGTAAGGGTGGGATTTTGTTTTGTATCCAGTTGGGGATAGGAAGAAGGGAGGTTATGGGGATGAAAGGTCATAACTCATAACCATTAGGAGGAGGTGATTTGAGATGCTATTAATGATGAACTTATCTCTGATTCTTTTTTTGTTTTGTATCTCTCGTTGGATTCAATGTTGTCTCTCTATGGACTAAACTGTGTTCCATTTCCATTATTGATTTGAGATGGCCCCCCCATCTTATATCTGTCTGTAGATATATTTCAGAATCCAGAACTTGTTCGCCTGGTGTTTGTTCATTTACAACTTACATGTGCAAACGGCCCACCTTTGTGCTAAAGATAAGATATCAATGTAGCATGGGTTGCTTGGTGTTGTGGGTCTGGGTTCGTTTGAATGTGACGATGGAATTGACTGAATGATTTCTTCGTTTCGAAAGATAACCGTAAATGAACGTTAAATCAAGTGAATTTTTAGGTTCTGAATCCCTCATCTCAAATCTCTTGGGCTCGTTTGCTTTGGCATTGGGTGGTTTCTTAATTAATTACAATTGCCCACCTTTTGGAATGGCTGCTGGAGCCGGAGGGCTCGTGTGCCATCTTTACTTGACTGCTAAAAACAATGCGCATCATAAGTTGAGGTACCAGACGCTCGTGCTTGTTCATCCGGGAGCGTCAGGCAGTCACTGCTGTTTGAGCCCTTGTAGATTGATCAGTGGATCGGGTAGCATGATAGGGAGGGAGGGAGCGAGCTAGGGTTTCTTTCTTTCTTTTTTTTCTCCTCAATCGTTTCGAGTGGTTCAGTGTAGTTCTTATGAAGGCTCCTTTGACATGGTTTAAATGTAGAGGAGTGGAATAATAAACGAAGATATTATGTTCGTTACAAAAGCGTCAGCAAAAGTTACATATTAGCTAGGGCCTAGGAATCCTTAAAAAGCAATAATGTAAAAAAAAACTGAGGAGTCTGACTGAGTTACTTACCTGGAGCAGTTACTTGGACTCGGTAATTGCAGTTCAAAGTTTTTGTGATAATTTCTTTTTTTCATTTTTTATAATTATATATTTTTTTATAATGATGTGTAATTTCTAAAAATTTAATTTTTATTTTTTAATTATTTTTTATTTGTCACGTCACACATTTAACGGTCAACGGTCAGAGTTGACTGCCACGTCGGTCAAAGTTAACGGAGGTTAACGGAGAGTGACCGAACTTGAACTGTTCAACTAATTAGAGTGACTATAAATGGAATAAATTAATTTGAGTGACAAACGTGAAATTTTATAGCAATTCGAGTTACCAAACTTGCAATGAAGCCACCAAAAACAAAACAAAAAACAAACTAGCAGAAAGTAGTAAAAAAACCACTTTAATTAGCTTTGTTGTGTTCAAAACTTGTTCCTTGTGCAATCCTAACAGTTAGTATGAATAATTTCATTAACAGTTAGTATGAATAATTATCCTTGAAATCCTACTCCCAATATTATTGTCATATAATTTTATCTCTCAATTTCTTAATGACTCAGTTCTGCTACACTAGTACACTACTTCCCACATTATTTTTCTACTTTTGTCTTAGTCCTAACATTCATATGTAATGACCAAATTGAGTCATATTGCATTGTTGAGATTTTCTCTTAGTAACATTGAAAACACATTCACAATGAAAATGATGGTGATGAAAAAAACGATTACATCAATACTAAAATTGGTAATCGTAATTGGAATAAGTAACTAAACAAATATATGATATTAAGTTTTCAAAATTTTCTAGAATTGTGAAATAGACATATTTATATTTTCAAGTTTTAGTGATGCTTGTGTTTTCTCTTTGTTGTCACACCTACAATGCAGACACAATAAAAATGACAACTATACTAAACACGGTCAGAAATATTGTCTCTAAGAAGTATACAAAAGATTCTACATTATCCCTGCGAGCTCTGTCAGTTCGTGGGTGTGGAAGAAAATACTCAAGTGCAGAGGGATTGCTCAGTCCCATATCACTGGGGCAGGTAATACTCTTACTTGGGATGGAAACTCATTGATTAAATATTCTATTAAGTTGATATGGTCTTCCATTCGTGCCCCATCCCCTCCTGTTGAGTGGTGTCCTATTTTGTGGGGTAAGCCTTTTATCTCAAAGCATAGTCTGCTGGTATGGTTGATAATTTTGGATAGAATTACAACGAAAGTCAAGCTGGAAAGTTGGGGGTTAGCAGGTGAAAGTTGCCGTGTTTTTTGTCCTGGTCGGTCTGAAAGTCGAGATAGCCTATTCAATTTATGTTCATACAACACTGAGATTTTCCAGACAGTGTTAAGAAAAGTCTGCAGATGGCCTTCTTTTCAGGACTGGTGTTCTCAATTGGTCTCTGGGTGACGCAAAGATGGTCAGGTACAAGTTTGAAAGCTAAGATTGGCAGATTGTTATGGACGATGTGTTGTGCATATATTTGGCGTGAGAGATGTCCTCGCATTTAGGGTGCAAGAAGAGTCTCAGATCCTATTCAAATCTCAACTACAGTGGTGCAGGAGCTCCAATTATACTCAAGTAGCACAATTGACTTGCAGAAGATGGTCATGGAAGTGCTGGGTTTATAGAGCCATTTGTTTATTTATTTATTTATTACTTGCTGGTATAGGTTTTCTTTTGAGTGTAAAACGTTGACACTTTGAGAGGGAGGTTGCGAGTTGCACCTCCCCGGGCTTCAATACAACTTTTGATTAACCATAAAAAAAAATTCTACATTCTAACAGGAAATATTTGCGAGATTAAAAATCATGTTTGGTTTAGGATTTTGCTAATAGGATTGGATTCTAAGTTTCATGATTAAGAGTCTAATTACATGTGGAAAGCAAAACATAATCTTTGTTAAACGTAGAATCTCCTTTGGATTAAAATGTGACATTTTAATGAAATTAGGGTTCTAAAATGACTAAGAAGTTCTAGTTGGATTAAAATGACCACAAAAAGGTGTCGCAATTACAATAAAATGGTGGCGAAGGAATTTCACAACTAAAATTTAGAGTTGCAATAGTGGTAGCCTATAGTGCGCCGTCTAATGTAATTGTAAAGGCGACTAAAAAATAGTGGTCACAAAAAATGTTATGTTCCTCGACATAAAAAGTGATCATTGAAACCTTTATTTACGACGACCATCTCAAATGGTAGTGAATCATATTGTTTTGGCTACCATTTTTTTATAAGGGTGATATAGATTTATTTTTTGTGATTAGGTACTACTTAATGGATTTAAATGTGGGACCTTCAGGTTCTAGGCCAGTAGTATTACCACTAGGGCCAAGCCCTTGTTCGTTTGTTTTGGCGGCCATTTCAATGGTTGGAATTTCACACATTTTCTATGACTAACTATGTTGGTCACTCAAAGTGATGTTTTGGTGACTAAAGTTTTTTTTTACCATAGCAACTGAAGTACTGGTCGTCAAATGTTTAACAAATTGGCGACAACTTATTTTTGGTCACAATAATACTCCTTGCCGTCAATGATGAGCTACCGACGGTAATCCACATAGGAACGATGGAAGACTCTAATATGTTAGCGGCGGTAAAAAATGGTCTCCAAAAATACATTTTCCAACTGTTATGATTCTGGTCGCAACTAATTTTCATAACTACTTTTAAATTGCCGCCAAAATGAAGTACAAAATGTTGATAGTTTTGTTGCCTATTGAATGTAGAAACACGTATTGAACAAACTATAAGGTGACAATATCTTATATATAACACAACCTACATTACTTGAAAGTTTCCAACATACTCCATACATTAGTATCCTAGCATTTGAAACGATATACAAATACAACACAATCTACTAGTCATGTCTCACATAGTTTGTCTTCTCAATAATGAGATGATTGAAGACAAGTTCTCAATATTCTATTCGCTAATTAAGCTACCTCCACTTGTAGCACTTCACAAAATGTACTCCACCGCGCTTGTAGCACTTCTCAAAATATCATCCACCAAGCTTGTAGTGGTTCACCAAATGCTTCCCAACTTCTCCTCCATGATCATTCAATTTGTCAGAAACTTAACATGTAAGAGATATTATCAGCATAAGTAATCTTGAGCATGAGAAAGAACACTATTTTGCATCATTGGACAAAGAACAATATAATAGAAACAACCTGGCTCTCAACCTAAAGAAAACAACAAAATCATATCAAAGATAGGAGACTATAGAGCCTTGAAACAATAGGCTAACACATGCAAATATATTACAACTTTCCTATAATCCTTTGAAAACTTAAAATAGTAATAATGATTTCCTAAGGTTCTATGTCCACACATGTAAAGTATAATGGAATTGAGATCACTTACAAGGTATCATGACCCGGACACAGAGCACTTGCATAATGCTTGCCAAATTTGTTTATGTCTTGACGGTAGCTTCTTGATTTTGTTGAAGTTGATTTTTCAGCTCCGTGTTCTCTTCAATCAATTGATTATTCACAAATCGATTCTCTTCAAGTTGATCTTTAGGCTCTTTGTTCTCTTCAAGCAACCGAGTAGTCACTGTTTGGTTTTGCTAAATTTGATCCTTAAGCGCCTTGTTCTCTTCCATCAGCTGAGCAATCACGACTTGGTTTTGAGCAAGTTGTCTCTAAATTCCATACCTTCAACACCCAGATGTTCTTTTCCTTTTGTAGACGGTCGTGGTGATCCATAACCAACTCCTACATAATAACTAGGATCATCACCTAAAGTCTTGTTATGGGACAATCCAAGTACCACATCGGAAATACAAGGGAAGGAACCCTTGTATATAAGTGTCCACCTAGCCCAATTAGTACGAGGCCTTTTGGGGGAGGACACTCAAGAGTAAATCCGTGCGGGCTTGGCCCAGAGCGGACAATATCGTACTAATTGAGCGCCCCAATTTCAACAAGTGGTATCAGAGCCTGGTTCGGCAGATCCGGGGCGGTGGACGTCAGTTCGGTGGACCCTCGCTCGGTGACCTCGGGGTTTGAGATCTGCATCTGGTTTGGTGGATCCAGGAGAGATCCACGTTTGGGCTTGGCGGATCAAAGAGAGTTCCGCATTTGGGAAGCAGATCAAAGAGATTTATGCGTCTGGTAAAGTCCTTGTATCGAGAAGCCCATCTTCTCGATACAAGGCATCTGGCGGATCAAGATAATCGCTGAGGTGAGGACACGATGTTCGTGGTCCTTGGCTTGAGGGGAGGATTGTTATGGGACAATCCAAGTACCACATCGGTTATACAAGGGAAGGAACCCTTGTATATTAGTGTCCACCAATCTCATTAGTAAGAGGCCTTTTGGGGAGGAAACCCAAAAGTAAAACCATGCGGGCTCGGCCTAAAGCGGACAATATCGTACTAATGGGCTGCCCAGTTATGACAAGTCTCATGAAAGGCTTCATGTTATCAATATCCTTGCTAGTGCCACCTTTCAATGATATTTTCCTATAAACAAAAGGATAACAATACTGTATCATCCTCTTTTTACCATGAAAATTCCACCTATGTTCTATATAGCATGGCAGAGAACTGCCACTTCTTTGAATACAACTCAATTTTGATGAATTAGATATAAGTTACTGACATGTGTTTCTTTGGTATATGAATTAACCCACTCCCCTCTCTTCTTGGTTCTTGTCAATTGGAAGAAGTCAATTTTGGTGTTGATGTCACTACCTTCCTCGTTCACATACGTAATACAATTACACCATCATAAGTCATACTTTTTTATTAGCTTATAACACATATACATGCAATAATGTAAGAAACATAATTTACATTGGGATAATACGAAAGAGAAAAAGCATTTCTTCCTTTACTATGCGATTTCTTTCACTTTGGTCCTTTTTTCTTGTTCTTCTCACAAAGTATCTAAAATATCATCATAAAACCATGGTTATTAGTATGAGCTACACATTGTCCAGTCATGAAGGACCATTACTTATTACTCAATAGTTATTTGAACTTTAAATATACTTTCACTTTTAAGTTTACCCAATAATCACGTAAGTTATTCCAGATCTCTTACTCTAAATTTGTTGGCTTGTGTCTCCTTGCTTCTTCTCCATCACCATCATGCTCTTGTTTGAAGTGTCATCTTTTAGGTTCATCAATGTTCAGCTTCACCTAAACAGAAACAAAATAAAGAACACAAGTAATGGAATACATTATAATGCTTCTCTTTAGCTTAAGTAGGAGGATAGTAACTTGGACGACCCAATTCCAGTTACCTCGAGAAAAAGAAAAACAAAGAGAGACACAAAAAAGGCAAACTAAACCAAAATAAGCACTAACTCACATTCTTAAGCCACTTACCTTCAACTTCAACAATACTTCTTGAAGAATTTGAGTCTTAAGACAAATCTTGTTAATAGGCCACAAGTTAAGTTTATATAGTTCAACGTCTCATCTATCAGGATTCTTAATATCTTAGCGCTCCCTGGCGCTAATGAATTGTAATTGTTAAGACAATTTGCAAAATATATAGCAATGTTTACAAAATTATACCGTATGGACGGTCATATCGAAAATACGCCTATAGAAGCCCAAACGAGTAGACGGTTTTAACAGTATAAAATGGTTGAACTAAAATTAAATCTTAATTCCAACACATCATATAACCTCCCCTGCAATTTTACAATCTTTGATTTATAGAAGGATAGATATTTCGTATGTATAAATCAAACAAACTTATTACTTATATCCGCCGTATTATAAGTTTGAATGAAGCAAATTTCTTAATTATTAACTAAACTATTGATGATCGAAATGAATACACCTGGAGGCCCACTGGAATTGGCGCTGAGAACAGAGAAAACATGCCCAAGGGCGTCGTTTTGGGCGTCGATTACCCCTCATAGGGTGGTCTCGTTCTAAGTCAAGAGGGTTGCTCTGTCGGCAGAGTAATGACCCTTCCTTGACCTCCCACCTCCTCTTCCGAAACTCTACCTCTAGAGCTCTATTTACAGATCTTTTGCAGTGAATGAGTAGTAGTTCTCTTCCCTTACCCGCTACAGATCTTTTGTATCGAATGAGCAGTAGTTCTCTTCCCTTACCCGTGAACTGCTTCCTTCTTCCTTAATTAATTGACAAGTCACTTATTTAATGGCCAAATAAAATAAATTTAACAAAATTAGATGGCGAGTGACCAACTATGAAACAAAAATTTAAATTAAAAATAAGAAAGCAAATTTTTTGGTGACAAACATAAAATAAATTACTAAATCGAGTAACCAAGCTTACAATTCAACCGTAATATTCTCTTGATATTTATCGGAAAAAGCTGCTGCGGTCGGCAAACTTTCAAATGCTAATTGAAGTCAAGGTAGGGGCCACCTTATTGTTATTTTTTTTTTTTGCCATAGATAGTTTGTAAAAGATAGGGTATTACAATGCATTTGAAAGGAAAGAGGGGTAGTCAACCAAAAGGTTTGCTACCTTATTGTTATTTTTTTCCCACCTTATTGTTATTATTATTTATATAAAGTTAAAGTCGTTTTACTGTTCACTAACATATGCTTTCATTTTTAATTTTTTATACTTTGCTTGGGCATTTCAGGCTCTTCATTTGGGCCATACGGGTCATGGGTTTTTGCGTCGCTGGCCCATTTTTATTAAGATTATTAGTTCTGTGCTATTTGTATTATGTGCCAATTTTACACTTTATTATTTTGTTGAGAGAGGTCTTCAGCCATCTGTTGGAAAGACAAAAACTCTCTCGAATTGCAGAGCGAAACCAAATTTTTATACTTTATTTTATAAATGTCTCAAGATTTGAATACATTTAGATTAGTTTTTCATTATTTTTTTTATTGGTAGAAGCTGAAGCTAGATGTTTGTCTTATCATCACTCAATTTAAGAGAGAAAAATATTCAACCATTTTGAAGTATGGTTCACTTTATTTACTTATTTTATTTTGTCCATTTGTAAAAATAATTAACAATTTTCTTGAAAGATAATTTTATTTAATGACATGGTAGTGATGGCACCATAGTTGGTAATATATGGTAGTGGTACCTTACGATATTGATATATATGAAATTTGGTAGGTAATTTTAATATAACAATACATTTTAAAGTTAGTATAAATATAATAATTATTATTTTATTAATATAATTAATTAAATATGTGTATTAGTATGTAGTACATATAAAAGTATGACATCAGTTATAAAATGCTAGAATCTATAATCTAAAGTGAATAAAATATAAAGTTAGTAAATTACCAATTCAATCACTCAAAATTTGGGTATTAGATGTTGTATATGTGTTTAGTACTCGAAGTACTAAATTTACATGAAAAATGATTATATTCCAAGACCGAGACCGAGATTTTAAACAGATTTAGTACGTATATGAGGTCTGAAATGAATTTTGCTAACTATATATTGCAAACATGCGACATCCACATTAACAAGTGCTAATAAATTACTACAATGAAAAATGCTGACTGTTAACATCGGCGATCAAGCATAAATCCGTCAAAACCTATTCATCCTTTAGAAAGTACATTTTAAAATTTAAAAATATTTCTCCCACAGTATGTCTTTAGTAAATATGATATAAATTTAGTATTAAAGAATAATAGTAAATTAGGGTGGCAAAATAACCAATCACCGTGAGTATCTAACATAATCCCAGTCAATTTAGTCTGGGAAAATCAAACTAGTAATATTTTTTTGGTGGGTTATCCCCGAACCTGAAGGTATTGGGTATGGTTCAGTTTTGGTATTTTAAGTATCCGCATTAGATTCATCTGAATATGTGCTACCAGTATGGTCAAGATTCTCTCTCTTCAACACTATGATTATCCCTATCTCATCAAGTATTATAAATATTTCTTAAATCCAAATATTGCTCCTTTTCCTAACTTCTATGAATAATATCTTAACAAAAGTTAAAAGTGATATTGACATTCTAAGAAAACAAAATGAAATTGTATGGATAAATATATATATGATTATCTGGGGATGGTGCATATTGATTTTCTCAAAGGAGTAGATTTTGGTATGTCATTCCCGCCTACTTTTGCTTACGAGGATGGTTACGATTTTAAAACCGTTGATTGGGAATGATATATAAAAACCTCACCCAAACCCATTGTAGTCCCTAGAGTAAATAAACTAGAGGAAAATTAATATACAACCCAACTACCTACAAATGGAGTCAACATGCTAAAATTATATACTCAAATTGCGACATCGAATCATATAAATTAGTAAAATGCGGATCAGTGTCACCAATCCGCTGTAGCATTGCAAATTATTCATCTCGCCAGCGGAATTTTTTTCCCTTTCTTTTTTCGTTAGTAACACTTTTATTTGTCTACTAGTCTTCATTGCCCGCGCTCTGCGCTGGGACTGAAATTTTATTGTGTTGGGACTTGAGATAAACGTATGAAATTGCATTGTTTCTCCGGATCTATGTTAATGAAAATTATGAGGCTGGTTTTGTTTTGTTGGGATTATAGATTAGCACCGATTAAAATTGGTAATGGCAATTGGCAAGTGTGATATATGAATGTATGTCCGTGAATTCAATTGTGCTGATTCTTTATTAATTTGTTTTGGAAAAGGATGAAGAATGGATAGATTAATTTATGGGCCCAACATTTATTTGGGCTCCTTTTTTGGTGGCCGATTCCAAGACTGCAGTCTGCAGCCTTCATTTAAACAAACGACATGTACCGTGTCGTTTCACCGACAAACAACTCTTAGTGCCTTTTTATCATTATGATGGATCAGGCTAACACTTGGGTAATTTCGGACGAAGAACATGGAAAGAACAGGAAGAACAGAAGCATAAATTTCCAGAATTTTAAACCTGACATACTTTGATTCTATATTTTGGGGTTTCAGGTCTCAGAAAAGGATACACACATGGTGAGCACAACAGAGGATTGATTGTTAGTGGAAAATATGCTCCCATACCTAAAAGGAAACACAGAAGAAAACTGAATTAGGAATAAACTGCATTGGCCAACATAAATGTGAAATGTTGTGCAATGCCTTGAATTCTTATTAGATTTATGTTATACCTATAGAATCTGGTTAGGCATGTGCTATTCTGAGTTGATATCTTCAAAAGCCTCCGTGTACACAATATTTCTTGTGTAGTCATTTGGAATATCATCGGTATTGGTGATCAGAATTCGCAAACCGCTTGCTGATTTAACCCTTGAAACAGCCACGTACAATTGTCCATGACTGAATACGGGGTCTGGCAGATATACCCCAACCTTGTCAAGTGTTTGACCTTGACTTTTGTTTATGGTCATACCATAACAAAGACGAACAGGAAACTGTCGTCTCTTGAGAATGAACGGCCATTTTTTATCCTCTACGTTAAGAACTATTCTTGGTATCACCACCAATTTTGTGTCATAGGTCCCGCCCATAATGGTTCCTTTGATGATGTCTTCACCCAAGAATGTGATCATTATTCTTGTTCCATTGCACAAACCTTTTGAAAGACTTAAATTCCTGAGCAGCATCACTGGAGCACGCATCTTCAGTCTGATTTCATGATCTGGTACACCATTGAATGCAAGTGTGTTAAGGAATTCAGTTGGGTAGGTTTCGCTAAATGATTCCGGCACATCTGTATCCACTTGCATAGAATCCGAACTGTAATATGAGCGACTCAGTCCAGGTAGTTGCTGAAGCATAAAATCATTTATTTCATTAACCTTGGCGTTCGTGGGTGTCACTATTGCTCTGCTTGTCAAGTACTTTGTGTTTTTATATTGTGCTGCAAATGAGTCATATATATCAGCTGTGATAGACTGAACTGGTTCATGTGCAGCAGCAACTAAAAACATTACTGGTATTTGAATCCAGTCTGAGGGAGTGTTTGGCTTGAATGATGTTGTTGGAAGTTTCCCATCTCCAAGAGCAAGGACCCAATCACCAAATGTGTAACTACTGCTAATCATGGCTCTATTTGCAGCGGATTCATTCAACCTCATATTCTTGGACAGCCTAAGTATGGTAAAAGAAGGCCAAAAGGGTGCCCTTGTGAGGGAGGCATCAGTTGTCTGTTCACGTCCAGAATCTGTAATCACTGGCAGCGTTTGTCTAAAGTCTCCTCCAAAGAGCACTGTTTTCCCCCCAAACAACTTATGACCTGGCCCTGCTATGGGAATACCCATTAAATCACAAAATGTTCTGCTAATGGCCTCAAATGCATGTCGATGTGTCATTGGCGCTTCGTCCCAAACAATCAATGATGCTTGTTGTATTAGTTCAGCTAGGTGTGTTCCTTTCTTGACCGTGCAAGTTGAAGAAGCATCGACATGTAGAGGTATCTTGAATCTCGAATGCGCTGTTGTACCATTTGGCAAAAGTGTTGCTGCAATTCCAGATGATGCTACAACTATAGTGATCTTTGACTGACTTTTCAACTTTGCAATGATTGCATTATATAAAAAGGTCTTGCCTGTGCCCCCATGTCCATATAAGAAGAATGCCTTCCCCAAACGATTATTAACAGACAATATTACTGCTGAGAAAGCTTTAAACTGTTCTGAATTAAGTGACTGCAGCATAGTATCTGATAGGTCTGCTTGCTCATCCACATTGAAATGGAGATGCTCATTGATCAGAGGGTTTGAGCCATCATCTGCTGCTGAGTCTGTTGGCATTGGGAGGTTAAAATGTTCAAGAGACGAAGAGTATGATCCAAGCAAGCTTTGGAGCTGGTTTAACACCCAATTACGCAGTCTTTCTTATGAAGGCTCAAAGGTGGTTGAATGAAGTTGTTTGCGCAGTGAGTACACATGATCCTCACTCATTAATTTCCAAGATGCTTCAAACAGGGCAAGAGGATTTGGTATCTCACAAAACATTAGCATTGATACGAAAGTGCTTCTTATTAAACCCGGCATGCTCGATGCTGAGATTTCTTGCAACACCCTAATCCATTCTGAAGAATCAGATAAAAGACCCAATTTTTCACAAGCCTTCTCATAATTGGGACAAACTTCTCCACGGACAGTTCTTAAATCCAAATAACTCATAGCACCGCGTACCTTTGTTAGTATCAATCTTAGGAAGAATACATCATTGCTGCCGGGAGGAACATATGCTATTCTCCCAATTGCAAATCCTCTTTTTCTTGGAGTCCATTCGTTGATGTCTTCGTGCCATGTATATGCATTTGGGATTTGAGCATAAGTAAGCTTTCTTGCCTGGGGATCCACTCTGTTGAGGAAGAACCAAGATGTGAGATGTGTCTTCCCAGCTTTTGGATTTTTCAGTACATCCTGGACATTCGATTGTTTTTTGTATGGGACCTTATGCTGTCCCGGTAGATGAACTGGCAGTCGTACCACTGCTGGCTCTCTGTGATGAATCGCAAACTCGTTAATCCTCCACACAGCCTCGTATGAAGATAACGACCTGCAATCTATAAACTCCTGTATTTCGTCTTTTTGCTTCTTTGAACCTGTGCATGGAACCTGTGCTGCAGATGTTGAATCCTCCGCAATAACCAAAGATCTGTCTGGTCCTTTGGTTATGTATTTAAACAAATACTTAACCAATCCTCCCTTGTGGCATATTTCAACATTTATATGTGCCTGGGCTCTAACCAGTAAATTTCTGTTGTAAGGAACCACATGCCTGTTATTTAGAACAGACTTGCCTTTTTGCACTTGAATTCCTGAATCTCGACGTCGATAAATTGCATTTCCAAACTTGTCAAAAGTTGTTTCCGAGTTGAACTCCTTGGGAAAAAACTTTGAACACTTCCCATCCTTCATGCAAGGGGCATTCGGGTTAGCTTCCCCACATGGTCCGTGAAGCATGAACTTCACAACTGCTTCATACCCCACTGGATCTATATTAGGATCTGGAATTTCTGCTGAAATTGTTTCATCAATATCAGCGGTGGTTTTTAGCTTATCCTCTTCTGCAAGCCATATGAGCATATGTATGTGTGGAAGGCCTCTCTTTTGGAACTCCACGGTGTACATGACTGTTGGAAAGAAGCATTGTAGTTGATTAGTGGTTAGCAGCATAATAAATAATAATCATGAACTAACATGAATAAGCCTTTTCCTTCCAAACACAGAATCAAAACATGAAATAGATAAATAGTTGCAGAACATACTTGCTATTGTTTTCCCGAAATAAGATTCTTGCTTTATCTGTTCGATGAGAATGGCAAGCTTCATATGGAATACTCGACACACAACCATAGGTTTGTACTCACTGTTTGGTCCCACAATGCTTTCAAATGCTTCATTTATCTCCTCCCACAAAGAGTTGCATGTGAAGGTAACAAATAGATCTGGATTTCCATAGAATTGACACGTTGCCATTGCATCGTGATATAACTGCTGCATGTATCTAGGGCCTCCTGTGTAAGAAGAAGGTATAATAACATGGCCAATCTTATCACCATCTATATCTCCCCTGGCAGCTGCATCCTGCAGACCTTGATAAACCTCAGATCTCAACTGTTGTTGGTGAGTTCTTAAGAAAGCCAACCGGTTAAGTTCAATTGTTGAAAATGCATCAACACAATAATGTTGTAGCGCTTTGCCACCTTTTACCAATGTGTGTCCCTCGTTAGAGCGATATTGAAGCCTATAGGAATAGTACTCTCTTTGCGTGACGAATTTTCGTCGCATTGAAGGTGGACAGCAAGTACTGTTATATGGTATCAATGGGTGGTACCCATCCTCCCCATATGGGAACAACAACGGAAAATGCAGAGCTTCGAACTTCGGGTTTAGGCTCGAGATGCGCTTCAACCCCTCGCTCTGATGATCAACAATTATATCCCTATCATTTCTATCAGCAATAAAGTCTCCCGGAATCAAAGCAGCAACATCGTTACTTGTTGGGAGATCGTACTGTCGATTCCTACTTGCCATGCCAAAAATTCGAAGTCGAAGATTTCTTGTCGATGATTGTTGTAGCTCTTGCCTGATGCGCCTGAAAGTCTTTACCAACTGATTTGTCTCATCGAGCATCCTAAGCAATGATGCAAGTAATTCAGGTAATAGGACAGATTCCCGAGAGGCAAAGTTTGCTAACCTGTTGTCAATTTCACTGTCAGGCTCGAATATGTATAGTTGAGCAAATTTGGGTCGCTCACCATCTATCGGCAGTAGGGATCCAATTCTATGGTAGTTTTCTCCACAAATGACCATTGAATATGGTCCTCTACTTGTCAATGAGCGAGGATCCAGCTTTGCTCCAAAAGATGTAAAGCACAATGCTCCATTGTATGGTCGGATGTTTTCTCTAAAATGCTTCGATAATGCTCCACCGTTATGATCAAGTAACTGAGCAAGAAGTGGTGGTGCCTGTCTTAGAAGAGGCAGATTAATTCTTCCTTTCTGACAGCACAAACCATATACAGGAGCTGTTGTCTTTCTATGGCGTTCTAAGCGCTCTTCATACCAGAACATAGCTCTGCAATGCTTGCACACACACTCTGGCTTTCCCACATTTAATATATCATTGTACAATGGTGTCCTTGCTGCTGGAACTTTTCTGGAAGAACGAACAGGCGCCTCTGCTTCTGTAACATGCTGACCAACATTCTTAGAAGATGAAGCAGCAGTACTTAAACGATATGGATCCGCAAAGTGGGAGTCTCCGTGATCCTCTGAGGAATTCTTGTTGTTATCATGGAGAATAAGTGGGAGTCTCCGTGATCTTCTGTCGATCCTAACATTTTCAGGCTTAATGGTAGAGAATGAAGATATCATATCAACAAAGGAATCAGTGGCAGCTGAACCTATACCTCTCTTTCTCTTCAGCGGTTTAGAAGTCGTTGGTTTTTTCCTTGGAGGCATCCTACATAGTCGTAATTCAAGAAGTCAGTATAGTAACAACAACTTGAAATTAAGAAGAGAAATAAAATTGGCCAAGCAATGGCAGCATCCATATAATGTCCTGGTAAAGATAACTACACAACAACGTCTCTAAAGTCAAGAGCAACTGGGAGAGAAGAGTATGGTAAATTAATCAAGGCTTGTAAGAACACTATCCTTAGACTTAAGAATCATAGGTATGTATTGAGCTGAAAATACATCAATGCATACACAGATCACAACAGAGGAATCAATGCACATAAATGAGAAAGCACCAATGAAGGAAAGGGTCTGATCACTGAACTCAAGTCTTATGAAAGAATGTAAAAGATGTAATGGCTCATATTTATATCCATTAACTAACCTGGTCTCATAATCAATGAGGTGAAAAGTTAGCTGTGTATGGAATTCCTTTTTCAGAATAATGGAAGCTGTGTCAGTTTTGCTGCATATCTTGCATTAATGGCTTTCTTTGGTAGAGAACTTGCTATGTGAATGCCTCTCAGTAACAGTAAAATGAACTTAATGAAGAAGATGCTATTTGTTAGGTAGGAATAAAGCTAAGACTTGATTTGACTGCAACATTAATTACTAAATCAAGGCCCTCCACATAAATCCCTTTGTGTAGAGGACTACATCTGACAGCAAGCAATGATAACTTCTGGAGAGGACAGAATTTTCTAATATATATCATGCTTAAACAATGAAAAATCTACATGCCTATTTTTTGTCCAACATAGATTATCTTCCTTTCTGGTGATAAGAATGTGATCGATATCAATAATCAGAAGGTGAAACTTATGTCTAACCATGAATTTATATATCTGTATATATATTGATCGGAGTACATAATTGTTTTGTAAATTCATAGTTCCCACAGTCATATTGATATACCAATTCACATATCCTCAGGTGAATAACAACAGGAACAGAATCTAACCGTTTTTTGTATGTTCCCTCATAGTTGAAATACATAATCTGTCTGAATTGGAAAATTAGGGTGATACCTATCAATGGGTCTAACACAAGAACACAATGAGAAGAAACATGCATGGCATGCTGCGATAGAGCAACCAATTAAGCTTATCGAGGTCTAGAAGTTCCTATATCTGCTGTAACACAAATGCAATAAGTAGTCATAGCTATTCCGATTTTCTGGTCCAGTTATATGTGCATAAGGAACGACACCATAAAAATAATTTCACAAAAGAAACTTACATATACAACATATGTTACATGTTTCCCAAAAGGGCACACATGACATGACACAGTAACTCTACATGCCGTTTATCTATAAATAAACTATTACACACAACAAATCGTACTTGCTAAAAAACACAGCCTAGTTGGGATCGAAAAGGCCCTTATATAGCGTATCCCAAAAGCAACCGTAATTGTCTTTACCAAAAGCCTCCCAGGTGGATTAACTGAGAAGAAACAACATCCAGAAAAGTGACACCAATAACTAACACAGTTCACCACATAAAACAGAACTTGTTGCTGAACAACAATCCACAGGTCTGGCAGACAGCACCACACCTGAAAAATTAGGGGGAAATAAGTGAGCATATCGAGCTATAAAACGTATATTCCTAACCAGTGAAGAAATTAGCAGCATCCCATTTTTTTTCGTGGCAACAAATGACATTCTCTAGTTGAGAATGTTGTACCTCAAATTTCATACAGGCGGCGCTTCACAGAAGAACGCTTGCCTCCCTCTTCTCCAATGGAAAACGGAGTAGATCCTTGTGCATCAAGATCATTTTTTTTCAGTTCAGAAGCATCCAATTTTTCCACCTTCACCTTTGCCAACGGAGAGACTAGGCTGATGTATTGTATACCAAAAAATGACAGAGTTATTTATCATTAATGAATCTAACATCAAATAGTAGACATGCATCAAGTCATGTAAAAGATCTCACAGAAATGCCGATGGCGATGAAAAAGGTAGGGTTGACGATGAAATGGGCAGAGTTGATAATGGAGATGCACCAATCCTACTTTGAGGAGTTTCAGAACTTGGCACAACAGAGCATGAGGAAGTTGACGAAACCTGTCCAGGAGAACTCATCGATACTGAAATTGCCTTCTCCGGTGGCAGGGAGGGTGTTGCTGGATTTTTCAGTGTGGCAACATGCTTATCAGTGATGGTCTGTAGTGGACCTGCAATATCAGCAGCAATTGGCTTCCCATGATCAAAGGCAGCCGGTTCAGAAGTCTGTTTGGGAGCAAAGACAACATTCGATGATACAGCCAACGGCCCTCCAGAACTAACTGCAGGCACAAGTTGGCTCTGAGGACTTGCAACCCTTTCATTAATGGAAAGTGGCCCATGAGTTTGGCTGCAAGGACAATAAGAATTGTCATGCTACATTCGAAACATAAGAATGATGAAATACACAGATAACTATAACTACCACATCTAACATAAATCATATATGGCAACACATAACCTGAGTTGGTTCTCCACAAACTGCCCAATTTGGAAAGCAGATTTGCAATTCTCAATCAACAGCGGACCCGAAACCTTTTCCTTTCCCTTCGAAGAGCTAGCATAGAAGACCATATTCATAAAGATAAACCCAGGAACCAAACACACCAAAATAGAAGGCCATATGCAGTGAGAAAAAACAAACCTTGATGGCGAAGATCCCGATAACTTCGGCATTGTGGATGCCACCAGTGCACCATCTCGATAGTCATTGTTCTGTGAAGGCATGGAAACTTGGGAGGTAGCGACAGTGTTTTGGATTGAAAGGGGAACAGGAGTCTGAATCTGATGAGTCTGCTGAGGAATGACACGTAGAACCCTAAACTCCCCGGTTGACTTTCCATTAGATTCGAGCATTGGCAACTTAGCCTCGAACTTGACATTCTGGCCATGAAGAGCGCTTATCTCTGGTGGAAGATGACCGGACCTATGAGGGTACCTCTGGGCCAGGAGTGGAGCTGAAGTGAAAACCAAATTGTTGGCACACGGACCAAACACTATGAAAGGAGCCTCAGCCGATTGATCCTTCAAAGTAAGCTGAATCTTATACCTACGAAGATAGTAATAAGAATAAAAGAAAACAAAGTGAATAACAACAGATGAACTAGATAAACAATCAAGAAAAATCAGTAAACAGTACAAAATCAACAACATAGGGGCAAAAAACAAAGCAAAAAACATACCCGATTGTAACCTGATTCTCAGATATTTCCCAATGTCTTGGACACCAATAGCTATTTTCCCTCGGCGAACAACTCTTTCTACACATGTTGCAGGATGTGTAGTACCATGGGCTGTGAGACTCGACAGATTTTATTACTCCGCTACAGAAGTGCTTTGCATCCTGTGGAAACTCCAAATCCAGGAAAAATAAGAACAAAGCAGAACAACAGTCAGAAGAAGAACAGGGCGACAACAAATACTAAATATATACGTGTGTATATATATAACCAAACAGAAGCTGCACAACCAGAGAAGCGCCCTTGTAGTGAAGGTCCAGCAACTCAGCAACTGTTCTTGTCCTGTTTTCAGCATCAACAACAGCCTCTTCCGGTGTAACAAACTGAATTGGTAGCTCTGCGACAGGGCTCCTTGGACCAGCGAAGCTTACATAAACACAAGGAACACATGGTCAGACAAAAACGAACATGAGTGGACTAAATAAAGATCTTGAATGCACACAACACTGACTAAGTGGAGAGATGGCGAGCCTCTAGGATGGCCGGGTTGATTGCTATGCGTGTGGCAGACGAACTTGAACAGGTATAGTCATTTCCTGGGGGGGGGGGGATCAGCATAGATTGACACAATCAAAACAGAAACAAAAGGGCATGATGTGCGTACAATGCGAGATGGATAAAACAACACCTATCTGGCGTCCAACTATGAGACCCCCGACACCAATTATGACTGGCTCAGTGGCGTCTGCCAGGATCAAAGCATCGCGTTCCAGTGTCCCAACAAGATTATTCCAAAGGGTAACAGACACCCGTTGTCCCCTGAGAAAAGAAGAACCGATCAATAAGAAAATCATGGTTGATAGAAGAAGTAAAACAAAAAATGAGGACCACAACACCATATAAGCAAAGGCACATACATGTCATTTTGAAGCACCAAAACCTGCTTGGGTGTAGATCCGGTGTTAGTAAGCTGATAATCAACCCCACTAATGGAGTGAAGACGACCAACGATATCTAAAAATAAAGCAGAAGAATGAAATGGTTATGTACAACACACAAACCAACAGTATTAATGCAAAATGCAGCAATTATGCAAGCAAAACCTGTGAGAATGCGGTGGTATCCACTACGGCTTGGCAACTGATTAAATGACAGGATCTCAAAAGAGTCAGAAGGGAAGTCGAATGCTGGCAGAGTGCACTCCTGAAACGTTGTGGTCCTTGTTATTTGCATCGTTAGGTCGAAGGAACAGGCTCGATAGAGAGCTCTAGCTATACTAAGACCGAATCCTTTGATTATATAGATAGTCCCAACATGAAGTGCCCGATCGATATCCGCTGCCATTGCAGTATCAGCAATAGCCTGGATCAACATACCCTGCACAAAAAAATTAATGAAAAACGTATCAACCCAAAGAAAGGGAACACACAAACAAAGAAAGGGAACACACAAACGTGGCAACAAACAAAGAGAAATAGTCATGAAATAAACATTAGCTAGAGAAACAGAAACCCAAAATCTAAAACCAGGCAAGACAAAAGACCATATGAGAAACTCAGATCCACACGTGGGACTCTTTAAACTCCTCAAAGTCAATAACAATGAGTCAATGACCCACAAAATAAAAGCAGGCAAGAGTCGTAAAACCCATAAAAATCTCCAAACCAGAACAACAACCAACAGAATAGTAAGGTCAAACCTACCGTTTGATCAGCCCAAAGGCAGCAGTGATAATATGCGGTAGGACTGTTCGGAGGCTTGGCTAACCACGTGTGCAGCAGCCGCAGACGAAGAGCGACATCTCTGCTGCCGCCTTTCAGATTGCACAACAACGTTGCATCCATCCCACGAGAATACGAAAAGGCAAAGCAAGAAATCGGCAGGGTCGAGCAAGAGAGGAAGAGGGAAAACAACGGAGAAGATGAACAATATAGGTCCAAGGAAGAAAGGAACCGCTGTAGAGAATGTAGAGATACACCAAGAGGCACAAAACAAAGGACTGATTAGATAAAGTAGTGGTTCAGCAGTCGTCTATCTCGGTAAAGCAAACTCAGTGGGAAGCTGGCAGATGATTGAGAGTTATAATTGGGAACCACGCCGAGTGAAAAGAAGCCGTCGATCACCTGCATCAGGCGTGAGAGAGGAAGAGGTGAAGCAAAGGCAACCACTTTTTTTGGGCAAGTAGTTGAGTGGGAAAGTGACAGGCATCTGACAGGTGAAATTGGGTACTCCACCAACTGATAGGTTTTGACGGTGGGAAAAGAGTGACACCCATCCCAACGTACCGACAGGTGCGTGCCTGAAGGCCCTCTAACTAAGAACTTGAGGGATACAGAATCTGCGTGCGATCAACGCGCGTGAGGGTAACCTCGAGCCCCCCAACCAGAAGGGCAACTAAAGTCCAAATGCAAGGGAACCCGGAAATTCCCATCGAGATCTGAAGAGTGTCCACCTACAGCTTCCCACACTGGAACTCAATCCAAGTTGTAACAGTACCACTGAGTCTGTGTGTGCAGTACAATGTGTCTGCGTGCACAGTGATCGGCCCTTAGTGGGTTTTCTTCTTTCAATGGTTGTTGAAACGCTAATGGGGCCTTCATATAACCGATCCAGAGAACCTCGGCCCAAGGAAATCCGTATCAAGTCCTTAAACAATCGCAATTCACGGGCCCATCCGTTCTTCCTCCCTGAAACCCTGCCATGCCGGAGTCGTGCTCATCGACGAGTGAATGCATCGCAGTCGCCGGTGTCTCTGCAGTACCTCGCCTGCCTTGCAAGCACGCAACTTCTCCAATCAGCTCGCCTTCTCGGCTCTTCCCCGCCCTCCAACCCAACCGCTTTCCACCCCCAATTTCTACTCGTACGACCAGCTCTTGGAAACCTGCCTGCAGCGATGCAGGCAAGCCAAAGCCCACCACCAGTTCGACGAAACGCCTCACAGAGTCTCCCCGATTTCGACAGCCGGGAAAATCGTCCACGGCTACGGTATCAAGCTTGGGGTATCGTCAGAAGGGCGTCTAGGAAACGCCATCCTCGATCTTTATACCAAGTGCGGCGATGTGGACTCCGCGGAGAAGGCATTTGACTGGCTTGAGAGTAGGGATGTCTCGGCCTGGAACTCTATTTTATTGCTGTATTCGAAGAAGGCCGCTTCGTTCTCGGTCGTGAGATGTTTTGGGTTGTTGTGGAACGAAGGGGTTCGTCCCAATGAGTTCACTTTTGCTATTGCATTGTCTGCTTGTGCGAGACTGGCCAATGTGGATTGTGGCAGACAAGTTCACAGCAATCTGTTGAAGATGGGAATGGAATCGAACTGCTTCTCCCAGGGTGCTCTTATCGACATGTATGCAAAGAGTAATCAAATGGCTGAAGCTCGAAGAGTGTTTGACGCAGCACTGGGTAAGGATACCGTGTCTTGGACATCGTTGATAGCTGGCTACGTGCAATCTGGTTTACCTGGAGAGGCAACAAAAGTCTTTGAAGAGATGCAAAGAAGTGTGATGGAACCTGACCAAGTGGCACTCATCACTGTCATGAATGCCTATCTCAGTTTAGGAAAGCTTGAGGATGCTTCTAAGTTGTTCTTCCAGCTGTCTAACCCAAATGTTGTAGCCTGGAATGTGATTATGTCAGGGCATGCTAAGCGAGGCTATGAAGTTGAAGCTGTTGACTTTTTCAGAAACATGAGAAGTTCTGGTGTCAAATCCACTAGGTCCACATTGGGAAGCATATTGAGTGCAATCGGGAACTTGGCTGCTGTTGATTTTGGCTTGCTAGTTCATGGGGAGGCAATCAAACAAGGACTGTACACTAATGTCTATGTTGGAAGTTCTCTGATTAGCATGTATGGCAAGTGTGCGAAACCAGCAGCAGCTAGGAAAGTTTTTGATGATCTAGAAGTGCAAAATCTCGTCTTGTGGAACGCAATGCTTGGAGGTTATGCCCAAAATGGCTATGCTTATGAAGTTTTGGAATTGTTCTTTAACATGAACAGCTATGGATTTCACCCTGATGAATTCACATTCACCAGCATCTTGAGTGCTTGTGCTTGCCTCGAATTTCTAGAAGTGGGTCGCCAGTTGCATTCCGTTATCATTAAGAACAAACTGGCACCAAATTTATTTGTGGGGAATGCACTGGTAGATATGTATGCTAAATCTGGGAACCTTCACGATGCGAGGCAACAATTTGAGCTAGTCAAGAACAAAGACAATGTCTCTTGGAATGCAATAATTGTTGGCTATGTGCAGGAAGAGAATGAGGTCGAGGCATTCAATTTGTTCCGTAGAATGAATGCCCTCGATTACATTATCCCCGACGAGTTCTCCCTCGCAAGCATTCTGAGTGCTTGTGCGAAAGTCAGAGGCCTTGACCAAGGCAAACAGGTGCACTGTCTCTCAATGAAAACCGGTCTAGAAACAGGTTTATATGCTGGAAGCTCCCTTATCGACATGTATGTCAAGTGTGGGAACCTAGACTCTGCTCACAAGATTCTTGCTTCCATGCCTAAATGGAGTGTGGTCTCTCTTAATGCTCTGATTGCAGGATATGCTCCATCTAATTTAGAGCAAGCGATTCTCCTGCTTCGGAAAATTCAAGCTGAGGGACTAAAACTCTCTGAAGTTACTTTCGCAACCATTCTAGATGCTTGCAAGGGGCCAGAAAAGTTAGATATAGGTAGTCAAATCCACTGCCTGGTTGTGAAGACTGGGATTCCACTGGATGACGAGTTTTTGGCCGTCTCTCTGCTAACCATGTACATGAGTGGTCAAAGGAAAAGAGAAGGCATCCTTCTCTTCTCGGAACTCTCTGGCCTTAGAAGTACTATCTTTTGGACTGCATTGATTTCAGGGCTTACTCAAAATGATTCCAGTGAAGAGGCTCTCCAATTTTACCAAAAAATGCACGCTTCCAATTTCTTACCAGACCAAGCAGTATTTGTCTGTGTCCTGAAAGCTTGTGCTCTTCTATCATCCGTGAGAGATGGTGCAGTGATCCATGCACTCATCTTCCAAACTGGGTTTGACTCAGATGAGATGACGTGTAGTGCTCTTGTCGACATGTATGCCAAATGTGGGGATGTGGAGAGCTCAATGCAGGTATTTGAAGAAATGGGTGGTAGTAAAGGAAATGTGATCTCGTGGAACTCCATGATAGTTGGATTGGCCAAAAATGGATATGCAGAAGATGCTTTACGTGTTTTCTGGGACATGACGAAGAACTTGAACAATGTTGTAGTGCCTGACGATGTCACTTTTCTAGGAGTCCTCACTGCATGTAGCCATGCAGGAATGGTGTCGGAAGGTCGTCAGATCTTCAACCTGATGGTCAACCAGTACGAGATTCAACCGAGAATCGACCATTGTGCATGCATGGTTGATCTTTTAGGGAGATGGGGGTTTCTCGAAGAAGCTGAAGAGTTCATCAGCACGTTTAACTTGGAATCTGATGCGAAGATTTGGGCTACAATGCTTGGAGCTTGCAGGACCCATGGTGACGAAGGCAGGGGCCAACGTGCTGCTAAGAAACTCATCGAGCTCGAACCACAGAATTCATCCCCTTATGTTCTTCTTTCCAACATTCATGCGGCGTCTGGGAACTGGGACGAGGTTAGGAGTCTCCGAAGGTCAATGAAGGAGAAAGGAGTGAAGAAGTTGCCCGGGTGTAGCTGGATAACGGTGGGACAGACGACGAGCTTCTTCGTTGCCGGAGAGATCTCTCATTCTCGTGCTGGTGATATTGGCTCTGCGCTGAGAGATTTGATGGCGTTGATGAAAGATTTGTGCGATATTGATTCTTTATACAATGTTGAAGACTTGAGTAGCGGTTGATTAAATTGAAATGGTAAATTCAGTTCCATTTTCACTCATCAGTTTTGTTTACATACTACTGCCTGAAGGTTGATTGCTGCAACAGTGGCTGCCATGCTTGTAACATATTTAGGAGAGAGGCTTTCTTGCAGAAATTCATCTTTTTAGTTTTTTTTCTTGAATGATGCTATGCACCACTAACTCTTAACTAATAATCGAGTAAGGCATGGAGCCACCAATAGAGTGATACAAAAGCCAACGACGAACATCGAAATTCTTCTTTTCCCAGATACAAACTGCTTAAGATTAACCTCTGAATGGATATATGACACTTACAATCCTAAGTCAGGAGGGAGCTGTGGCTGCTTTGCCGCATTGGCATTTAAGCCATGGATAATTGATGGCTTATGGTCATTTTTATTTTTCAGATTTAAGTTTTGCTGAAATTCAATGTAACCACTTAACTTTTACATTTTATCTTCGTAAGTACCATGAATTCAAAGTAGATAAATTTAGTTTCTTATGATTGATAGGGCTTGCTTGATACTTACCTGATATGAATCCCGTACGTATCATTCGTTTAAGATTAAGTCCAGCATGATTAACGAATGCATAGACCATTAAATTTTTCATCCTATCCGGGAGAGATATTATATATATGATATAAAGCCAAAGTAATGTTACTGTTGCCTAATTTTCTTTTTGTTGTTTATACAGTTGCCTAAACCTTTTGATGCGTCAGTTCCATTGATTCTCTACTTTCAATCCCAATGTTTTCCATTTTCAGTACTTTGCACCACATAATCTATAATTGTAATTTTTTGGCATGAGAAATTTGGCTAATGTTTTTCAATTTGAGAATTGTGGAATTATGATAATAATGATTTAATATTATTTTTATTAGGGTTGACAAAATTATCTCAAATTGTAGATATCTGTCCGAATCAGATCTAATTGGGTAGGGTAAAACTCGAACCTGAAAGACTTTTCATTATTATGGGTAAAAGTCGTATATGAATATTGCGGGTAATTGATGTACATGATTTTCTCACTATCTCACTCAAATCCGCCCGATTATACACAGGCATATACATTTTGTCTAGAAATGCTCATGATTTTTCTCAACAAATTTGATATTTATTATACAACTAATGTTTTCACGAAATTGTGTTGTTTTAACTATTTTTTTCATTTTATTAATGTATTGTTGTACCTTTTCACTTATGTAATGACAGTATTCGCGTGAATGTTAACATGTTGGTTAGAGTTATAAAGAGAAATTATTAGCCATATATAACCGTGGATACCCAAAACATCGGATATGGGCATTATTTTAAAAAAAAATTTTATCGAATTCTCGACCTGATCTGTTGTCATTGCTAATTTTTATTAATCCTTTTTCATTTTGTTCATTTAACAGAAATTAGTAATGACATAAATTAGGGACAATCCGACCCGACACATTCATTTTTGTAAATACGTCATAGAAGGCCACCTTAATAATTTTAGATTCTACTCATTATATCAAAAGAACACAAATAACCAACAAATAAAATAAAAGTAATAAACAACCTTAGGCCGCTATAGAGTGCGGCCACACCTATCTAGTAAACAATTGAAAATACAAGCACCTACGCGTTGAAACCAGTGTAATTACTAATTAGTTGCCTTACTCATCAGTTGCCAGCATATCATTTGCTACATTAAAACTTCCCTAAATATTGTCCTTACATTTACACCTTTGAGATCTCAATGTATGGGTACAGTCATTTTAATAATTTGATTAGTGTACTTTGTTTTGAAAACACTTAATTCAAACCCACTAAAAAATTAGAATCCTAACAATTTGTTTATGATAGGGCCAGATAAGATGAACTAAACATTTAAGTAAAAATACCCAACACAAAAAATGCAATTATCTTACACCATAAAAGGAAAATATTATATAACGAATTAAAATTTAAAGCTAATAAACCAAAGCGTAACACATAAAAACGTATAGAAGTTGTTGTTCGATCGTGATGAACTAATTTTTTTTGTGTGTAAAAAGGAGTGCTAATGGCCGCTCCACACCTTAATTAAGAATAAGAGGAGGGGTTTGAACCCCAATAATATTATAATACAACTAGTAATTCAAAGACGGATGAAGATCAATCAAATGCTCACCCACAGACATTCTATGGCCTAAAGAAGCAAGGTAGTCAGCAAAAATATTCCCCTCTCGAAACACATGAAACTATAGTGACCTGCCAATCAAGTTCCAAAAGTTTATGAGTTGACGTCACAAGGACATAATGTAGGTGCCGCTTCGTGGCTGTCTGAAGTAGTTGGATTGCTGTAATAGAGTCAGTTTATACCACCAACTTCCTAACTCCCTCATTCCAAGCTAATTGCAATCCGTGAACAATTCATGTCAACTCGGCCTGAGTGATGGATCCTCCTCCCATATTGACTGTGAATGCTCGAACCAGCTGGCCATCCTCATTACGAATAATGCCGCCTGCCGCAATACTCCCCGTCAAAAGAATAACAAACCCGTCGGTGTTAAGACATGTCCAACCATGAGGCTGTTAGAAACCCGGTTTAGTCCTCGGGTGGGTTGGCCGAGTAGGCTGGGGCAGGAGTGACATTTAAGTTATTTCGGTATTATTTTGTATTGTTATTTAAGGGTGGAGAACCATACTTTTCAGATTAGTTAATAATCAATCAATTAATCCCAATCACTAAATTCTTCTCTCTTGTTCTTCCCCAATCTCTCCCAAATTCCTAATTTCTTCTCTTCCCAATCCCTAATTTCCTTGTGGAACTTATTTGTTTTTAACATTTGGTATCAGAGCCCCATTCGTGAGATTGAGTTCGTCATACCTCTCCACCGTGGACGTCTTCCAGCGATCAAGAAAGAATGAGCACGACTGAGTCATCGGCACCGACCTGGGCGCAACTACAAGAACAACTTCAGTAGATCATCAAGCAATAGAGCCCGGACACGCTGACGCGCGCGCAAATAGAGATGGCGGCCGAGGGAGACGACCCGAGCTGCGGACAGCCAGTAACCGCGAGCCCTGACGAACAGGGTGAGCAGCGAACCACGTCGCTTGACGCGGCGGAAGAAGGTGACACGGAGGCGGGGAAGCGTGGAGCGGTCGAGGAGCTGTCGCCGACCGTCTCACTACACTGTATGGCGGGGCCGTCGTCGGGGGAATGCTTCGTTTCCGAGCGAGGGTAGAGGAGCAGCAAGCTCTTACCCTGGTTGATAGTAGAGCATCGCTGAATTTCATAGGAGTGATTTCGGGAGGACGTTGCAGAAGGAGCCTAGTTCGACAGCTGATAATCGACTTTAATATATCGGATTCTTGAGCTTTATGTGACTATCTCATGATATGTTTAAGCCGATTGGTGCTATTTTAGGGAGAATTAATCCGTAATGGTTGAAAAGCCATTACCATTTTGTGTTGGAGTTTTGGTGTGTGTTTAGGTGAAAAGATAGATAAAATGACAACACTGGAACTTCCGAAGCAGGAGATGGCGTGAGGAATTGGATCCACATTTCTTCCACAACAAGTAATTGGGCCAAAGCCCAATTGACAGAGGCAACTAATGGGAGGTCTTGAAAGGAGGAAGTGGCCAGGGCCCAGGAGTGGGAACTAATTTTTGGACGGGGACATGGAATAATTGGAGCTGGGGGGTGGAATGATATGGAAAAAGGGAGACTTTTACTAAGGGAGGACTTTCTTTTTTGGCGGAATCAATTTTTGGAAGAGAGCAGCAGCCAATTCTGGGAGAAGAAAATCTCTTTTTGCGAAAAAGAAAGAGAGAGCAGAGGCGAATTGACGATCAACTTCTCTAAGGCTTGAGTTGAGTTCAACAAGAGTGATTATTTGGTTGGATTTTCTGAACCAAATTAGTTGTTTATTGTTGATTTGGAACATGATGATCAAAACTTTATCGATTTATCTCAGTTTCATCATGAACTAAACCACGATTTCTGGGGGAAACACCATAGGATGTAGCTAGTTCTATATTTGATGGATTGATTCATAATTCTTTTCTTCCAATCTCTATTGCATGAAATTACTTAATGCTTTGTGTTGACTGGCCACCAATACAACGATTTGTAGTTAATTAGGTTATTAGCGACAGTGAAACCCTAATGACCGAGCATATTTCATGTGACATAGTAACTTATCGAAGCGACAGTGGATTAAATAAGGTGCTATGCGGTCTTAAATAGGATATCGATCTTCAGGCTAAATAATTAAGTCATTGAGCTACGACATTATGATTTGATTTAGTTGTTTAGTACGTAGTAATTCCCGACAGGGATAGCTAGCACATTCGTGATATCCTGGCTGTAGAGAGTTGGATTAAATTGATTGGAATATGTGAATTAATCTGGATAGGATAGGTAGTGAGTCTCGGTGTTTCTCCCAGAGCTTCTCCCATTGAATTTCCCTCGACAAGTTTACTTTGCTTTGAGATAATTAGTCTCGTTAAACCATTTTCACCTATAGTTTGCTATATAAATTGATAGAATAAAAGGTTGTACCAGTCCCTGAGAGACGATACCCGGACTTTCTGGTTTACTACGAGATAGGATTGAGGCATTACGCTTTTGCCCTATCAACAGCGCCGATCGTGGTCAAGGTGGCCAACGACGCACCTGTGAAGTGTGATCGAGTTTATCAAGCCATCTCCCTAGACATTCAAGGCTACGAGTTCACCACCAATTTGTATGTGCTGCCCCTCAGAGGGTTCGACATCATCTTGGGAATGTCATGGCTGCAGAGTCTAGGACCGGTCACGAGCTGCTCGAGCACTTGCGAAAGTTGTTCCGAACTTCTAATGCATTGTCGCCACACCGCCAGGTGGATCATCAGATCCGACTGAATGAAGGGGCGGAGGCAGTGAATGTGAGACCTTATAGGTACGGGCATTCGCAGAAAGAAGAAATCGAGAAACAAGTGGCAAAGATGCTTGCCACGGGATTGATCAGGCCTAGTACTAGTCCATTTTCTTCCCCGGGTTTGCTGGTGAAGAAGAAGGATGGAACCTGGCGGTTCTGCACTGACTAACAGGCTCTTAATGAAGCTGCGGTTAAAGATTGGTTCCCGATACCGACGATGGACGACATGCTGGACGAGCTACTTCAAAAAGCTTTTGCGGGCCGGTTATCACCAGATCAGGATGTAGGAGGAAGATGCCCACAAGACAACATTTCGCGCCCACAATGGCCATTACAAGTATCTAGTAATGCTATTTGGGCTATGCAATGCCCCGTCTACCTTCAAGACAGCCATGAATGACATATTCCGGTAGGTTCTGGGATGGTACGTCCTGGTTTTCTTTGATGACATTTTGATTTACAGTCCGACTTGGGAGGACCGTTTGAGGCATTTGAAGGCAGTGTTCGAGATACTACGAAAGCACCAGTATTATGTCAAGGCTTCCAAATGCGCTTTTGGAGTGATGGAGGTGGAGTATCTGGAGCACGTGGTAACACCTCAGGGAGTGCGGGTGGACCAGTCCAAAATCCAAGCCATGGTGGATTGGCATGTCCCTACTATAGTGACAGAGTTGAGAGGGTTCCTGGGTCTGACAGGGTACTACAGGAAGTTTTTCCAGGGGTACAATATGATTGCCCGACCATTGACACATTTTTTGAAGAAGGGAGGGTTTGGTTGGACCCCGGCCGCGGATGAGGCATTTCGGCGGCTGAAGGAGGCCAAGAAAACTACACCGACTTTAGCCATGCCAGACTTTTACAAGCCTTTCGTAATCGAAACCGACGCGTCACGTAGAGGGATCGACACAGTTCTTTCTCAGGACCGCCACCCCATTGCATTTATGAGTCGGACCTTGGCACCGACTAAGGAGGCGTGGTCGACGAATCAGAAGGAGATGTAGGCTACTATTATTGTCGTGCAGACTTGCAGACCATATGTGTTGGGGCATAAATTCACATATATACGGATCACCAAAGCCTGAAGTATCTCTTAGAGTAGAGGATTTCGATGTCGGGCCAGCACAACTGGGTGTCAAAGCTGTTAGGCTATGACTACGAGCTCCACTATCGACCGGGACCCACCAATGTGGTGGCAGACGGACTCTCCCGACAGCTAGGAGGAGAGATTCTCGCGTCCGTTTCTACCCCTATCCCATAGTTCTAGGACGATTTGAGGGCCGCCGTGGAGTCTTGTCAGTACATGCAGGAGTGTTAGGATATTTCCATGAGCAACAATCTGGGTGGCTACACATATAGGCAAGGGTTAGTAGCCTTCAGGAGGCGTGTGATTCTACCACCGAGGTTGAACCTAGTCACGACCGTGTTGCAGGATTTCCATGACTCACCTCTGGGAGGTCACTCTGGCATTGAGAGAAATCTTTGCAGGTTCGTGCCCATTTCTACTGGCCCTGCACGGCTCAGGACGTGAAGAACTACGTGGCGTCCTATGATACTTTCCAGAGAGTGAATGAGATAACCCCACCTTTTTCGAAAATCAAACCATAACTCACACCGACAACCGGTTACTCCGGAGTAACCCAAACCAAATTTAAAAGTGAATACAATAACCACCAAATGACACTTTTCAAAAATCTCAAACTAAAAGCCCTAACACTTGTGCATCCACAATCCAAAACACTTGAACCACAAATCTTGAACCTTGAACCCCCAGTTTATACTCATAATCATGATACATAAAACAACTAATTAAATCTAACTCTTGCTCCTCGCTGAGCTGCCTATGACCTCGTCAATGTTGGTGCGGCTTCTCAACTCGCCCTGCCTCTTCTCGAAATCCTCATCCGCTAACCCTTACTCAACCTGGTGAGTGAGAAGGGTTCAGTCTCGTTGTTACTTCCTAAGGTCTTTCCCTAAGCAAACCCTTATGAAACACATTATTAGCGGGTTTCCTTTCTTAGACGAAAGTTGTTCTCGCTTTCATCCCTAAGAACTTTATTCCAAAACAATTATTAGAAGGTCTTTACTCTTATCCTTAGAATCCTTAATACTTTATTCCTTAATGACTTATGGAAGCTCTTATACTCCTAACCTTATCATACAGAAGTTCTCTACTTCTATCCTTAACTCATACATTTAACTAGTAGGGTCCACTGCGTTACGTATCATCGTCCGGTGTCCCTATCCTCAAGACAATGGTACTATATTACGTATAGCCGTCCAGTCCATGCCGGTCAACTACTGCGTTACGTCTCGCCGTCCAGTAGTGACCCCAACAAACGATCAACTGCTGCGTTACGTCTCGTCGTCCAGCAGTGATCCGACCATCTACTGCGTCCAGTAGTGGCCCAACCGCCCGGGGGTTCATCTTACCGTCATTCATACGTCACAAACACATTCACACATACACAAGCACAACGCGTGCCTCCACCTTAAGTAGGCGGTGGGATGCCTCAAACACATAATCACGCAAACTCATAAATTAACTAGCATTATTGAAATAAAAGACATAAACTAAAAGACCCACGACTCAGATATTATCCCATTTACACTCACCTCATATCCGTCGAAATCGACTCTGAATCAGCTCAAACATTTACACAATCACTCCCAAAATAATCTCCTCGCTTCAATGATTCCATATGCGCAGACGGCTCCTCGATTGGACGTTAAACGAACAAGTTATGGCCAAAACAAACATTCTGTCTGTTTTTAAAGTACCAGGTACCAAACTGAAAATTTACAGTCAATCTAGTTGACCACGACCCTTCTGGAAAATTACAAAATTTTCCTCAATATTTTTGAATTAACCAGAATGGTACCTTCACTTGACAGATTTTCGTCCAAACTTCCGAGGCTCCGTTCTCCCTCGTCTGACGTCGAAATTCGATTTCGTCGACATGGTGACGATCCTAGGAACATCCTCTACGCAACCGTACCCACCATTTGAAGTTTGGTTGAACTTCATATTTTTCCAGATTCCGGCGACACTCCGACCAATTCCGGCGAAGCTCCGATGAGGCCTCTAATGAACTCCAAATTCGATTTTGAATACGTGGGGTGACTTATGATCTTCTTCCGATCAGGACCTGGTGCTCATAATCCTTCCTTTTCCTCGCCTTCTATTCACTGTCTTTCTCTTTTCGGACGTGAAGCAAAAACGACGATGAAGACGAGGCTGGTTGGGGTTGCTCTCTTGTCGCTTGCTGGGGATCACGGGGAGGAGGAGATGGCTGGGTCAGCTAGTTCTGACGATGCTGCTGCTACATCGCTTGGTGTTGGAGTTCAGGGACGAGGGGAGAGAGAGCGAGAGAAAGAGATGGTGTGCCTTCTTTCTTTCTTCCTCTTTTTCCTTCCTTATTCTTCTTTCTTTCTTTCTTTCTTTCTACTGCTACTGTTGCTTTTGATGGGGTTAATAGAGGGAAAGATGGAGGTTGGGGGAACTTAATTAGAGGGTTATGGTGGGGGCGACGGAATTATGCGGGGAAATAGAAAGATTGGGAATGGGGTAACGGTGGGAATGTGATTAGTTCCTTTTTTTAAGCTAATAATTATTATTATATTATTATTATTCTTAATTCTCGGATGCGATTGTATGTAATCGTCAATTGAACCATTTTTCCAAATTTTTCGGTCGAATCGTAATCGAACCTAAACCCGAATTTGGGGTGTTACATTTCCTCCACCCTTATAAAAATTTCGTCCCGGAAATTTGATCGAACTCATCCTTCCGTATTCCTCATTCTCGTGCTTCCTTGGCTCATGATTTCACTCTTGCGATATGAACTTCAATGATGTTCGTTGCTTGTCCGATATAGTCTACCTCATTTCTTTTTTTATTTCTCTTGACCATAAAATGTATTCTCCCAAACTCGTTAGTATAGAGTAGCTTTGAGTGGCTACTTGTCCTATTAAATTCCCCAGTTTGGGTGAGAGGGCATGATGGAACCAAATTTCGATTCAATTTATTGGTGTGGCTCATTCAGTACTCGTTGTTTGCCCTTAAATCGGAGTCGAGGCATAACATTTACTCCCCTCTTAAGAAACATTTCGACCTCGAAAGTTGTTCCTTGTGATGATCCCGAGCCTTGTTTGTGATAATCCTTTTTGCTCTGTGGGTCTGTACTGCCAAATTTCTCATTTGCTTCTCCTACCCTCTTTCTCCGATACTCCAACTTAGCCCCTAACCATCCACCTCATGGTAAACGCCTCGTCACGAAGAGCTTAACGTTGAAACTTCAAACTAATGTTTTTATTTCCCGTACATGATAAGGGCATCACTCTCATAGTACCCCTAACTTGTGATTAACCTTATGATTTTTCTAAGAATCATGATATCCCCTTTGAACCTACTTGTTCACTCCTGGGTGCCCAACATAGCAACTCCTTATAGTCACTAGAACGAGGAGTTCTCGTACTACCAATCCTGCCACTCCTAGGCCTTCGCTGCAATTCCTCGTACGATCATTTCAGAGTGATGGTCGCCCTTTGGCACAATTCTTTGGTTGGTTCAATAAGACTTGTAATTTTTATCACAGTGTCCACTCCAGCCACATCTATGGTCATACTCGAGTTCAACCATTTCCTCCCCTACATCATCAATTACATAGAGGCTTCCAACCCCTCAATGTTTATACATTACCTACTTTAATTCTTGCCAATTTCCCACGATGCTTGCCAGTAGTAACTCCAAAGCTCTTTACGAGTTTGTCTTTCCCAGGTTCTTACTTATCCTCCCCAGCTTGGGGGTTTAAGATAAGGCCCAAACTTTCTTGAAACTTCCAAGTCATAACGACCTATATATGACATTGGTAGACTTCCAGCCCTCAACAGCTATTCCTTATGATGCCCAAATCCGTATCACCCCTACTTCTTAACTCGCATTCATTCAACTTGGTGTGCCTTGCCCTCGATGAAGTCCTTAAGGTTCCTATGCACATTCTCTTTCTCTAGAAAAAATTTGACCTCAAACTTTGATGACTATTATCGATCCGTGCGTTTGATCGAAATCATATCGTCCCTTGCTAGCTCATTGTCTCTAACAAGATTGATCGAATCTTCCTTCATGACTTCGCAAGTTCAATGTGCTTCCACGTTGTTAGACCTTAACCTCCCATCGGTAAAAAGAACTTGCTTGCTTAAACCTGGCTACCCTGACGATGGGAGCCCCTCACCTTGAGTTATCACTTAACGCCGAACGCATCACCACCCGGTGGCTTATTTAAACTTGGCAAATGAAGACCGCGAAACTCATCACCATCCGGCTCTATGCCTGACTCGCTACCTTGGAATGCCCCACTATTCAGTAGGAATCCATCGCAAACCTTTATTCTCGATCTTGCACTTATTGGTTACATAGTGCGCTTGCTCCAACCACATTCTTTATATCGTTATCTTGATAGTGGTATCCTTCTTTTCCGAGACTTACCATCGACCTAGGTCCTTATGTCTACTATCCCTCCTTCTTAGGCCATAAGGAATTTCTTAGTCGATGTTTGTTCCTGATCGTGCCTCCTCCTAGCCTTGACGTATTGATCCCTTCAAATCTTGTCAGGCTCCCTATGACTTACTTATTCCTCCTTTGCTTTGCTTATGTGCCCCTAGCGTTGCTAAAAGTTTAACTTTCCACTGCTCCTTGGGGTCGTAGACCTAAGTTTGATTCTCGTGAACATAAACCCTCCTTGTGTCCTTTTCTCTCGATTATGGCCGCCATTTGCCGTAACTCCTTGGCCACTGCCTGTCGACATACTACATACTTGGAATCTTCCTAAGCCTTATCCTGATCAGCTCGCATCCCCATAGGATATGAGCTACCTTGAATTCCCTCTTCTCACTCATGAACTGGTTTACACCAAACGATCCTCGTAGGAATCTGCTCTTTCTCCATCCCCTAAACGTACCCTAGTCTCGAGGGAGCCTCCTAGATTTATTTTCCTAATCATGATTAGATATACTAGATATTCCAAAATTCTTAAAAGAACCCTTTTGACTCACTTAGTCAAACCTTTGACCTGACACACCTTTTTCCTTTTGTTTAAAAACAGAAACCTTGAAAACTCAGATCGTCACTCCAGTATTACTTGGAGACCAAGCAACAGAGGAGTGCCGGCTCTGATACCAAAATGAAACAATAACCACCAAATGACACTTTTCAAAAATCTCAAATTAAAAGCCCTAACACTTGGGCATCCACAATCCAAAACACTTGAACCAAAAATCTTGAACCTTGAACCTCCAGTTTATACTCATAATCATGATACATAAAAACAACTAATTAAATCTAACTCTAGCTCCTCACTGAGCTGCTTGCGACCTCGTCAATGTTGGTGCGGTTTCTCGTCTCGCCCTGCCTCTTCTCGAAAAACTCATCCGCTAAACCTTAGTCAACCTAGTGAGTGAGAAGGGGTCAGTCTCGTTGTTACTTCCTAAGGTCTTGCCATAAGCAAACCCTTACGAAACACATTATTAGTGGGTTTCCTTTCTTAGACGAAAGTTGTTCTTGCTTTTATCCCTAAGAACTTTATTCCAAAACAACTATTAGAAGGCTTTACTCTTATCCTTAGTATCCTTAATACTTTATTCCTTAATGACTTATGGAAGCTCTTATACTCCTAACCTTATCCTATAGAAGTTCTCTACTTCTATCCTTAACTCATACATTTAACTAGTAGGGTCCACCGTGTTACGTATTGCCGTCCAATGTTCCTATACTCAAGGCAATGGTATTGTATTATGTATCGCCATCCATTCCATGCCTCTCAACTACTGCGTTACATCTCGCCGTCCAGTAGTGACCCCAACAAACGATCAACTACTGCGTAACATCTCGCCGTCCTGCAGTGATCCGACCATCTACTGCGTCCAGTAGTGGCCCAACAGCCGGGAGGTTCATCTTACCATCATTCATACGTCACAAAAATATTCACACATACACAAGCACAACGCGTGCCTCCACCTTAAGTAGACGGTGGGATGCCTCAAACACATAATCACGCAAACTCATAAATCAACTAGCATTACTGAAATAAAAGACATAAACTAAAAGACCTACGACTGAGATATTACCCCCTTTACACTCACCCCATATCCGTCGAAATAGCCTCTGAATCTGCTCAAAAATTTCACAATTGCTCCCAAAATAATCTCCTCGCTTCCATAATTCTATAGGCGCAGACGGCTCCTCGATTGGATGTTAAACGAACAAGTTACAGCCAAAACAAACATTCTGTCAGTTTTCAAAGTACCAGGTACCAAAACTGAAAATTTCCAGTCAACCTAGTTGACTACGACCCTTCTGGAAAATTATAGAAATAGTCCTCAATATTTTCGAATTTACCTGAATGGTACCTTCACTTGACAGATTTTCATCCAAACTTCTGAGGCTCCGTTCTCCCTCGTCCAACGTCGAAATTCGATTTTGTCAACACGGTGACGATCCTGGGAACGTCCTCTACACAACCTTATCCACCATTTGAAGTTTTGTTGAACTTCATATTTTTCCAGATTTCGGCGACACTCTGACCAATTCCAGCGAAGCTCCAATGAGGCCTCTAATGAACTTTAAATTCGATTTTGAATGGGAGTGACTTTTGATCTTCCCACGATTAGGACCTGCTGCTCATAATCCTTCCTTTTCCTCGCCTTCTATTCACTATCTTTCTCTTCTCGGACGTGAAGCAAAAACGACGATGAAGACGAGGCTGGCCGGGGTTGCTCGCTTGTCGCTTGCTGGCGATCGCGGGGTGGAGGAGATGGTTGGGTCGGCTAGTTCCGACGCTGATGCTGCTACTTCGCTTGGTGTAGGAGTCCGGGAACGAGGGAAGAGAGAGCGAGAGAAAGAGATTGTGGGCCTTCTTTCTTTCTTCCTCTTTTTGCTTCCTTATTCTTCTTTCTTTCTTTCTACTACTACAGTTGCTTTTGATGGGGTTAATAGAGGGAAGGATGGAGGTTGGGGGAACTTAATTAGAGGGTTATGGTGGGGGTAACGGAATGGGGCGGGGAAATAGAAAGATGGGGAATGGAGTAACAGTGGGAATGAGATTAGTTCCCCCTTTTTTTAAGCTAATAATAATTATTATATTATTATTCTTAATTCTCGGTTGTGACCCTTTTGTATGTAATCGTCAATTGAACCATTTTTTCAAAATTTTTGGTCGAATCGTAATTGAACCTAAACCCGAATTTGGGGTGTTACAGTGAAGCTCTCGCATCTGCGTCCGGTCGGGAGTGCTATAGCCAATGCCGGTGTCAGAGAGAGTCTGGGAGGATATCAACATGGTATTTATTGTGGGACTGCCTCCATTTGGAGGGAAGACAGTGTTGTTCGTGGTGGTAGATTGCCTCATCAAATATGCTCATTTCATGGCCATGGCACACCCATATACAACAAAGAGTATGGTTGAGATGTTCGTGATGGGGTCGTGCGACATTACGAGTTCCCGCGGTCTATTGTGAGTGACCAGGATTGATACAAGTTGAATCTAGCTCGTAGTAATCAGAAGTACGTAGCTCGCAATTAACCGAGAGAAACCTAGAATTGAAACGTGCAAATTGAATCAAGAACTGAACCAATTGTGCAACTTCACACAATGGGAAGAGGCTCGATTGGTATGAGTCGAAGCTCGGCCATGATTGAGGTTAGTAATCAATCGATACGAAGCAAACCCGCCACTGGAAAACAACCAACACACGAGGAGATACGGGTGACAAAGTCACTTGTTTATTCAACCAAAAAGCTCCCACTCCACGAGGACATTGAAGCCTTTAAATAGTAAATACAATCCAAATTCTATAGCTAAACTAACAAGGACTCATAAGCTAACTAAGACACTAATAAGGAATAAGAATTCCAAAAGACAAGGAAAGGAATCATGACACTTAACACACAAGAAAGTGTCGTCCTGCCCAAGTAAAGAAACAGTTGACCATTGCTACTTTCAGCTCGTGGTCCGACGTTTGGAAGCTTCAGTACAGTCACCCAACTCCTTGTCGTTGATTAACAAGGCTTCTTCTGTCATTCCCAACTCGGAGCTCCCCTTGATGAACTTCCAAGCTCCTTGAATTAAGGGCTAAAGTTTCTATCTCAAACCCAGCTCCATACTTAGGCAAATTCTGCTTTGGCTGGAGTTTTGCTTGTGCGTTGATAGCACCTTGGAGCCCTTCGTTAAACATCCAGTCGACTTGTTTTCCTCTCTTCAAAGCATTTTTTTCATTCTTCAGCTCATGAACTTCAGTATCAAAGCTCTGATTTCCCTCGAACAGATCCGACGAAGCTTGTGCATCTTCCCAAAGTTGGTACGAAAAGTTGGATTCTTACTTGGCCAAAAATTGCATTCTTTCACCTTGTGTCCTAAACCCATAATGAAGCTTCAATGGAGAGCTTCCTAAGGTACGAACCAAGCTCTCATCAGACCCCCCGTGTTTATAAAGCTTTGAACTCAAAGCTTGGAGAGTCCTGCAAAACGAAACAGAATCAGGAGGACCCCAAAAGGATTCGTCAAAATCGATTCTCAAATAGTCTTCAACTGCCTGCAAACTGCAAACTCCTTCCTTAGGCCGAAACGGGTGTGTTTAACCAGAATCAGCACCAAATAACCTTCCTTGTCACTCTCGGAACCATTACCAAGGACGACCAGTGTCGGAGACATCTCTAGGATTGTCTCCACCTTTTCCAGTTTCTCGACGTATTTCGGCGAGTTCAGCTGAATTGGGGGTTCCTTCTCCACGTCCCCAAATTGAAATTGGTCACTTGTGAGAAGAAAAGAAAGATAGTAGAGCTTTTGCTAAGGTTTTTGGTGAAGGTTCTCAAAACTTGAGATCTTCGTTTTATGGATTTCTTATTATATACCCAGCAGCCTTTACAGAGGAAATGGAAACCAACGGCTAATCTACAGTACTTAACGAACTAATAAAAAACAACCAATGAAACGGAAACACGTGTCTACAAGACACAATTTAATTGCAATCAACGAACTAAGAAGGACGACACCGTTTGAGCCATCTCTTTCTTTTATTGATGAAACGTCTTCGATTTGCTCCAAAGCTGCTTTCCGGATTAGAGCAAAACGCCGTCGTTTCTTCTGGGCAAGTGATCCTCAGTTGCAAGCGTCTTCAACCTGCAGCAGCAGCCTTCCTGCATTTCTCCTTGATTAAATCCTCAGCTGCTGCTGCTGCTACTCGATGCTCATTCATCTATTACCCCCCCCCCCCAAGCTGGCGAGTGTCTTCCAGAGACTCCCAGCTTGCACATCAGCATGTTAAAACGATCTATACCAAGGCTTTTGGTAAAGATGTCTGCAAGCTGATAGGTAGTAGAAATGTGTCTCAAACCAAGCAAACCATTCATCAGTCTTTCCCTAATGACATGACAATCAACCTCAATATGTTTCGTTCGCTCATGAAAGACTGGATTCCTGGCAATGTGTATTGCTGACTGATTGTCACAATAAACCAATGCTGATTGAGAGTGAACAATTCCAAAGTCAGAAAGCAATCTTACCAACCATTGAACCTCACAACTGAGCTGGGCCAAAGCTCGATATTCTGCTTCTGAAGAAGATCTGGAAACTGTACTCTGCTTCTTTGTTTTCCAGCTAATCAAACTTGTCCCCAGAAAAACACAAAACCCTGTCAATGATCTTCTTGAATCAGGACATGTGGCCCAATCAGAGTCACTGTACCCTGTTAATTGCACAGCAGAATCCTTGGAATAGAACAAGCCTTGACCAGGTGAATTGCTCAAGTATCTAAACACCCTCTGCAAGGCTTTGTAATGTACTGTGGTTGGTGAATCTTGGAATTGGCAAAGCTGTTGAACAGCAAGCTTATGTCTGGTCTAGTGCTTGTCAAATATTGCAATTGTCCTAGCAAGTGTTTGAACTTGCTAATCTCCAGGAAAGGGTCACCATCTGAAGCTGAAAGGACTTGTTTTATGATGGAAGGGGTTTTAGCAGGTTTGCACTCATCAAACCCTGCCTCCTTCAAGAGTTTTGTGCAATATTTCCTTTGAGAAACATGAATCCCAGTGGCAGTTTTGTTTACTTCCAAGCCAAGGAAATATTGCAACTCTCCTAAGTCCTTCATTTTAAACAAGGACTTCAGCATGTTTTTAATTGAAATGACTGCTTCCAGATTCACACTACCAACCACAATATCATCAACATAGACAATGAGAACTACCAGATGCCCTTTAATCTCAGTTAAGAAAATTGAATAATCAGACATGGATTGTCTGAATCCATTAGCAAGCAAAGATTCTGTTAATTTGGCATACCACATCCTGCTGGCTTGCTTCAAACCATAGAGGGACTTCTTCAATTTGCAAACCTTCCCCTTATACTCAGGCTTATCCCTCATGCCTTCTGGCAGTTCCATATACACATCCTCTTCCAATTCACCATTCAAGAAAGCATTGTTAACATCCATTTGATGCAAATGCCAGTTGTTAACAGATGCAACAGCAAGTAACATTTTCACAGAAGTCAACTTAGCCACAGGTGAGAAAGTGTCACAATAATCTATACCATACACTTGTGTGTATCCTTTGGCAACCAATCGTGCCTTAAATCTTTCAATTGTTCCATCGGGATTGTACTCAATCCTGAAAACCCACCTGTTGCCAACTACTTTCACTCCCCCTGGCAAGTCAGTGATGTCCCAAGTATTATTATCAAACAATGCTTGCAATTCCTCAATCATGGTTGAATTCCACCTAGGATCTTGAGTAGCCTCGGCATAACAGGAAGGCTCAAAGGCTGCTGCAAGGGCTAAAGCAAAGTGCTGTTGTTGTGGTGAAAGATGAGCCAAGTCTGGAGGAATAACCAACTTGCGACCGAAACAGACTTGATTCAAACCCACAAGAAGTCATCATACTTTTTAGGAAATATTACTTGCCTGTTTGATTTTCTAAGGGGTACTACTGGTGTGGTTGAAGGAGTGAGAGGAGGAGCAGGAGTGGCAGATAAATCAGAAGAGGAAGAGGAGGAACCTCTAACTGAAGTATCTGAAATTATAGGAGAAGGGGAAATTGGTAAGGTGAATTGGGGTGATGTAGTGACAGAACGAGAAGCATATTCTGTCAACTCAGGTTCAAAAGCTGGTAAAGAACCAGAACAAGAAGGTTCTTCTGGACATGAAGAAGACAAAGGAGCAGAAGAAGGCTGTGGGGGAAGCTCTTCTTCTGCAGAATCTGAGTCAGATGTGCCTGTTTTGAAAGGCAAAATCTGCTCATGAAAAACAACATCTCTGTTAACAAAGACTTTGTTGGCAGCCAGATCCAACAGTTTGTATCCCTTAATGCCATTAGGGATTCCTAGAAAGACACAGTGTCTAGACCTAGGATCAAATTTAGACTTATGACCCTCTACTGCTGTAGCATAAGCTAAACAGTCAAACACCCTTAGGTTCATATAGTCAGGGGGAACTTTATGTAAGATTTCAAATGGTGTTTTGTGGTCCAGAATAGGTGTTGGTGTTCTGTTAATCAGGTATGCTGCACGAAGAACAAAATCTCCCCAGAAAACCAAAGGCAAACCTGATTGAAACTTTAAAGACCTAGCTACATTAAGCAAATGTTGGTGTTTTCTCTCTACCCTCCCATTTTGTTGATCTGTATAGACACAACTCATTTCATGAACAATACCATGAGCTGAGTAAAAATCAGTCATGTGAAACTCTTGACCTTGGTCTGTTCTGATTGTTTTGACAGAAACAGAAAATTGGTTTTGAACCATAATACAGAAAGATTGAAGAGATGGTCTGGCCTCAGCCTTTGATTTAAGAAGGAAAACCCACACTGCTCTACTGCAATCATCCACAACAGTGAGAAAATAGGAAAAACAATCTCTAGAAACTGTATTCAATGGTCCCCAAATGTCAACATGCACAAGTTCAAAAGCATGGGTACTGACTGAGGTGCTTACAGGAAATGGAAACCTCTTTTGCTTAGCCAAATGACAAACCTTACAATGTTGTGTTAAAGGTAAAGCAACATCATTACAACTTTGTTTGACTACTCTCAATCTAGACAAGGAAGGGTTTCCTAATCTGGCATGCCAGATGTTAAAGTCCTGATTCTGGAAATTAAACACTCCTGTTGCAAACTTCTGGAAAACTTCAAACTCCTAACTCTTGGACTCTGTAAACAGGTAAAGACCTTTACTGACTTGGGCTAAACCAATCCTCCTTCGAGTAATAAGGTCCTGGATTAAACAGAAGTATGATTTGAAAGTTAATGAAACTGGATGGTTTTGTGTTAACTTGCTTATAGAAACTAAATTGTAAGCAAAAGAAGGAACAAATAGAACTTGAGTGATGAATAACCCACAAGGCAAAGTAACAATTCCTATGTGAGTAGCTTGGACTTGCTGTCCATTTGGAAAATTCACAAACACTTGATTCAATGCTTTATGTTTCATAAAGAAACTTTTATCACAAATGATGTGATCTGTTGCCCCTGTATCCAGGACCCAAACTGTGCTACGAGGTGGTTCAACCATAGTAGAGAGAGCTTGTTTACCAGCAGATTTCTTCGTAGTGTTGGAAGCAGACTGTGTTCCTCTCACTGCCACAACAACATGATGCATTCCAGGTGAATTTGGTGGTGAAGGTGATGCAGAAGGTGACTTGGTGAGCATGGTTCTGAGCTGCTCAAATTGATTAGGAGTAAGCAGACTTAGCAAATCTGCTTCTCCCTTGCCTCCACTAGAGCCAGTTGTATGAGTACCTCCTGATTCAGACAGTGTGGTTTCAACTGATCCAGCAAAGGAGCTTTCACCATCTTTGTTCTGTTTCTTTTTCAACTTGTAACATTCATCGATGGTGTGGTATTCCTTCTCACAAAACCTACAAAACTTCTTCCCATCCTTGTAATCACTAGGATTTCTTCCACCTTGTACACCTTTCTGTTGCTTGTTTGGTTGCCCTGCCATCAGAGCCACTGATTCAACACGTCCTTTTTCTTTCTCAGAATTCATAGCCTTCATCTGCCTCTCCAATTGAACCATTTGTTTGAAAACCGACTCAATAGGAGGCAACTGAGCATTCATTAGAACCTGTGTTCTTGTTGTCTGATAAGTATCATTAAGTCCTTGCATAAACTTAATGATAAGATCATGCTCTTGATATCTTTGAACAGTGAAAAAGGGACTATTTGGGCATGGGCAACAAGAAATTGGCCTATATATCTTATACTCCTGCCACTTAGTAGTAAGTGCAGTGTAGTATTGAGTGACTGTAAGGTTTCCCTGCACACACTTGCCAATCTGTTCATTCAATTCATAAACCCTCATGTTGTCTGCTTGGCTAAACCTGTCCTTCAAGTTGTCCCATACATCTTTAGCGACTTTGTAAGGGACAACACTGTTAGCAATATCATTAGAAAGGGAATTATAGATCCAACAGCACACTGTGCTATCACATCTATGCCATGACTGCCAAATAGGGTCTCCAATATGAAGTACTGGAATCAACCCATTCACAAACTGCAGTTTGTTCTTAGTGCTAAGAGCTAGCTCCATTAACTGACTCCAGAGATTGTAGTTCTGGTCAGTGAGCTTCATTGAAATGATGGTAGTCAAGCCGCCATCGTGAGGAGGTAATTAGTAAGGGTTAAGATATGGATCTTCATAGCGAGGAACCACAGGAGGAACAAATTGATCCATCTGACGTCGAGAGTTCATGCCTTGAGGGGTTCGTGGTAGAGTGGCGTCGTTTGCAGAAGCAACTTCGTCTTCAGTCTCTACTTCATCAGCTACAAACCCATCAACTTGGGCTTCTGGAATTGACATTAGTGAATCGTGAAAGGGGAAAACAGCAGTGTAGAAACCTGGATCTAGGTTACCAGAGCCAACCGGGCTCTGATACCATGAGAAGAAAAGAAAGATAGCAGAGCTTTTGCTAGGGTTTTTGGTGAAGGTTCTCAAAACTTGAGATCTTCGTTTTCTGGATTTCTCATTATATACCCAGCAGCCTTTACAGAGGAAATGGAAACCAACGACTAATCTACAGTACTTAACGAACTAATAAAAAACAACCAATGAAACGAAAACACGTGTCTACAAGACACAATTTAATTGCAATCAACGAACTAAGAAGGACGACACCGTTTGAGCCATCTCTTTCTTCTATTGATGAAACGTCTTCGTTTTTCTCCAAAGCTGCTTTCCGGATTAGAGCAAAACGCCGTTGTTTATTCTGGACAAGTGATCCTCAGTTGCAAGCGTCTTCAACCTGCAGCAGCAGCCTTCCTGCATTTCTCCTTGATTCAATCCTCAGCTACTGCTGCTACTCGATGCTCATTCATCTATTAACTTGGAACAACTTCGTATGGATTCCTAGATTCATCTCCACCCAACTTCGCGCAAAAATTGTACCTGGATGGAGTCGTCGTGAGCTTGAAATTGTTCTCGCCACTAGAGTAATTCAAATTTTCCCACCCAAGAATTCACAATACCAAATTGGGCATTTGCAATCTGGGTTGAATTAGGATGCTACTCTTGGTTCCACTTATCCCAGGGGCCTCCTTGAACTTGTCAGCAGTGGTCGATTGGTTCGAATCAGCCTCAATCACCTCTCCCAATTAGACCAAATTTTCCCCGAAGCTCGCCGTTTCCAGAGGCAATTCCATCCAAATCCGATTCTTCCTTTAGCTTGATTTGGCATGATTGCTGCTAGTGAGTTCATTGCTGGGGTCTCTAGGAACGTGCCGGAGTAGTAGTCTTCACTTGACTCTTTCCCAAGGGCTTTGTCTGTTTCACCCTCTCTCTTCCCATGTTCCGATGAGTTCGGACAGAGTCGGTCGGGGCTGTTTTGACGGGGAATCTTCTCTTTCTTGAACGCAGTGAGCATGAGTCGTTGGACCGTCATATTCACTTTACTTGGTCCACCCTTCTTCCGCAATCGGTTATGCTCCAATTGCCGCTGATCGGCTCTAGCTTCCGATGGCGATAATGGCTTGAGCAAGAAACCCCGATTGCCTTGCTTCAGTTTGTAACAATTGGTGCCGCCGTAATGGCAAACCCTTCGATCAAACTTCCATGTTCGCCCAAGTAACAAATGCGTAGCTTGCATTGGAGCCACGTCAAATAATAATTCCTCCTTGTATTCACCTATCTCGAACTGGACGACGGATTGTTTGTTGACCTTAATTGACCCGTGGTTATTGAGCTAGTGAAGGTTGTAAGGCTCGGGATGTTTGATCATGCTCAACCCGAGCTTCTTTACCACGTCCTGGCTTATGACATTTGCGCAGCTGCCCCCATCAACGATTACAGACAGCAAATTTCCGTGAACGAGACAGCGTGAATGGAACAAACTTTCGCGTTGCTCCGCTTCAGAGCAAGCCTTAGCAGTTAGAGCCCTTTGATTGAATGCCATCAGTTTTTCGGGTGGAGGAGGAATATCGGCTGCAATCTCCTCGTTGACTTCTTCATCGTCAATTGAATTTTGTTCATCATCAGTGACATATTCTCCGTCGCGGATGATCAGGGCCTTGAAGTTCGGACACTGATTTGCTTTGTGCCCAATTCCATGGCACTTAAAGCATTGTATACTCGAGCTAGAGCCTTCAGGTCTGGCCTGCGGAACTGTGGCCTGATTCCTTAATGGCCGTGTAGGTCCTTCTTGGCGTGGAAGCTGCGCATTATACTCCACAACATGTTCTTGAACATGTCTAGCGGTAACATGGTTTCATCTCCCAGCCGTGAGTTTAAGCTGCTTTTTGACTTTGGCCGCAAGATGCACCACCTCTTCTAATTCCATGAACTGGTGCAACTCCACCTCATGCCTGATATCTCGATTAAGCCCAAACAGAAAATGTGCGATCGTAGACTTCCTATCCTCTCGCACATCAGCTCGCATTAAGAGCAGCTCGAGCTTTTATAGCACTCATCAACAGACCTTGAACCTTGACGAATCCCTTGTAGAGAATCAAATAGTTCTCTATGATAATAGGCTCGTCCCTCATTAAGCCTCTCAACTCATCCCAAGTTGCTACGGAAGGCTGTAAATTCCTTCTTCTCCGAAGTTGAGTTTGCTCCCACCAAGTCGCCGCGTAGTCCATAAATTCATAGGTGGCAAGCAAAACTTTCTATGTCTCGGTGTAATTCCCACATTGGAAGAAGAGGATTATCTTCCTCTCCCAACCCAACCCAAATAGGTAGAGGCATTATTAGACCCTGAAAACAAGGGAATCGACAGCTTGATTCCTCGTAATTCTGTGATGTTGTCACCGTGCTCTGTTTCCGGCTATCGTCAACGGCCGTCGTGAGTTCGCAGCATCGTGTCGTCGTCGGCGAGGATCAACCTCCGTTCTAGGTTGCGAACCCTTTCATCCAAGGTTGTGTCGATGACCGCTTGAACCACTAGCATTTGATTCCCTTCTGTATTCGGATCATGCTCTGCAAAACTAGGCGGTTGAGCAGAGTTATTTGCCGGCGGTGACAAGGCGTCCAAATGCTTGTTCATCTGATCCAATTGAGTTCGGAACATCACATTTATGTGTGCTGTCAGCGTCTAAAGGAGTTCAACAATCTTAAACTGTCCTTCCGCCATCATCGGTTCTTCGCGCCGAGCTTCCTCGTGCGATGAGGATTCCCCTGTTTTGCATTTGGTGATTGGGTCTTTGGACTTAGTACGCGTCGCTACCGGTCCTCTTGCCTTTGAACTTGCCACTGTGTTGAACCAGGCAATGATGCCACTTGATACAAGCTGAATCTAGCTCGTAGTAATCAGAGGTAGGCAGCTCGCAATTAACCAAGAGAAACCTAGAGTTGAAACGTGCAAATCGAATCAAGAACGGAACCAATTATGCAACTTCACACAATGGGAAGAGGCTTGATTGGTATGAGTCGAAGCTTGACCATGATTGAGGTGAGTAATCAATCGATACGAAGCAAACCCACCGCTGGAAAACAACCAACACACGAGGAGATAGGTGTGACAAAGTCACTTGTTTATTCAACCAAAAAGCTCCCACTCCACGAGGCCATTGAAGCCTTTAAATCGTAAATACAATCTAAGTTCTACAGCTAAACTAACGAGGAATCATAAGCTAACTAAGACACTAATAAGGAATAAGAATTCCAAACAGAAAAGGAAAGGAATCATGACACTTAACACATAAGAAAGTGACGTCTTGCCCAAGTAAAGAAATAGTTGACCATTGCTACTTTGAGCTCGTGGTCCGACGTTTGGAAGCTTCAGTTCAGTCACCCAACTCCTTGTCGTTGATTAACAAGGCTTCTTCTGTCGTTTCCCACTCGGGGCTTCCCTTGACGAGCTTCCAATCTCCTTGAAATAAGGGTTGAAGTCGCTATCTCAAACCCAGCTCAATACTTAAGAAAATTCTACTTTGGTTGGAGTTTTGCTTGTGCGATGATAGCATCTTGGAGCCCTTCGTTAAACCTCTTGTCGGCCTGTTTTCCTCCCTTCGAAGAATTGTCATCATTCTTCAGCTCCTGAACTTCGGTATCAAAGATTTGGGTTCCCTCGAACAGATCCCACAAAGCTTGTGCATCTTCCCAAAGTTGGTACAAAAAGCTGGATTCTGACTTGGCCAAAAATTGCATTCTTTCACCTTGTGTCCTAAACCCAGAATGAAGCTTCAATGGAGAGCTTCCTAAGGTATGAACCAAGCTGTCATCAGGGATCCTATTTTCCTCAGTCATTTCTGGTAGGAGGTTTTTCATATGGCAAAGACAGCGATGCGCATGAGTTCGGCCTACCATCCTGAGACGGATGGCAAACATAGATCGTCAATAAACATCTAGAGCAGTACCTTTGTTGTTTTGCTCACCAACAGTCGAGGAACTGGCTGGTCATGATGCCTTGGGAAGCGTTATGGTACAATACGACGTACCGTCGATCGATTAAGATGACCTCGTTTGAGGCTTTGTACGGCAGGGCCCATCCATCCCTGGTCTGGCACCAGAGTGAGTCGAGTTATGTGGATGCAGTGGATAGGTGGTTGGGCGCGTGCGACGAGGCACTAGAGCAGGTGCGTACTAATTTAGCTGCCGCCAATAACAGGATGAAGCAGATCGAGCATGTTGGGAGGAGAGAAGAGGAGTTTGAAGTGGGTAATTGGGTATTGATGAGATTGCATACTTACCGGTAGGCTTCGGTATTCCGACGTGCATACTAGAAGCTGGTCGCGAGGTACTTCGGCCCCTATGAGCTTCTGCAGAAAGTCAACCTGGTGGCTTATAAATTGCAGTTTTCGGCGGAGTCTCGCATTCATCCGACATTCCACGTATCCTTGCTAAAGAGATACAGAGGTTCTGCAGATAGAGTGGAGACCACTGCTCCTCTTGTGACTACTGATAGTGATCCCGAGTTGGTACCCTTGAAGGTGTGAGATACGCGATGGACGAAGAGGGGTGGTCGATTGATCGAGGAGAGCTTGGTGCTTTGGCGACATGTGAGCTGGAGGACGCCACCTGGGAGGAGATGAATGCCTTGCAACATTGGTACCCGACCTTCGACCATAGGGAAAGGTCAATTCTGAAGAGGGGTTGGCCGAGTGGGGAATGGCAGGAGTGTCATTTATGTTATTTCAGTATTATTTTGCATTGTTATTTAAGAGTGGAGAACCATACTTTTCATATTAGTGAATGATCAATTAATTAATGGGTTAATATTTTCGTATGGCCTGAACTTTGTCCAAAATAAACATCCTGACCAATCTTTTCGATCTATAACATCCTGGCCCGAACTATACACCAAAATAAACAATTTGGCCAGATCCGACTTTTGACCATTAACTTGGACGGTCAAACGCGTTGACCGTTAGTCAACGCGCCATATCACTGCCAAGTCAGCATAAAATATTTAAAATAATTCACAATTTCACACATTTCCTAATTTTAAATTATTATAAATTAAAAAAAATCATCTAATACCTTAGTTAAACCAAAAATAAAAAAAAATTAAATATTTATCATATCTTCTGACTTGGCAGTGAAGTGGTAGTGACATGGCACGTTGACCGTTAGTCAACGCGTTTGACCGTCCAAGTTAACAGTCAAACATCGGGTTTGGCCAAATTGTTTATTTTGGTGTATAGTTTGGGCCAGGATGTTATAGATCGAAAAGATTGGTCAGGATGTTTATTTTGGTCAAAGTTCAGGCCATACAAAAATATTAACCCTTAATTAATCTCAATCCCTAAATTCTTCTCTCTCTTTTTCTTCCCCCAATCTCTTACCAATCCCTAATTCCCTTGTGGTGGTCTCCAGGAAATGAGTCGTCTATTGCGGTATATTTGTTCGCTAAAAACATTCTTCTCCTTTTCAAAGGCTCACACGATCTGTTGCTGCAAATGAGTAGCCTTGAGTTGGACTTTTGTCACTTCCTCTGGGTTGGTTTCAAATACGAGTTGGTTCTATGCTTCCAAAGAAACCAACAGACCTACTACAAACAACGATAATTTTACAACGTAGCTGCGCCCTACCAAGTAGTGCCATAGCCATTTCTCCATGTTCTTCTGGAAGAAGGTTTCATCCTTTAGTGAGTGCTCTTGAGTAGTCATCAGCATTTGTAAACTTGACCAAGAACCATTCGTGTTCAAGTGCCTAAAGGTTGAATTGCCCAGTGTTTTTTCACAATGACTCACCACGGATACACTACGATTTAATCCCAGCTAGAGCTCAAGCATAAACTCTAGTCGGGTGCGGTATAGGGCAAGTGTGTTTTAATTGTCAAACCCGGGCCAGTCCATGTACACCAACTTCAATCGCTTAGTTTGTTATCTTGCAAACATTTTTGGGTTTAAAACTAAGAAAACTACAATGAAAACAAGCAAGTAAAGTAAATCGAGGTTGCCCAAATGAGAGAAGAGTTCACTCGGGTATTGCTCACCCTAACTACATATCAAGATTGCCCAAATCGAATGCAAATGTGTGGAGGTGTGTTAATACATAGTAGGAAGGCGCAACAAGTGAAGGAAACCTCACTCTCTTAATCAATCGGTTAAGGAAAACAATTAAGCTAGGAACCTTAGCTCTCTCAATAAATGGATTAAGGATTACTACAATAAACTAGGGAGTCTAGCTCTCTTAACCTTTCGTCTAAGGATTGCAACAATAAGCTAGGAGTCTTAGCTCTCTTAGCGGATAAAATTAAGGGTTGCAAGAACCAATCCCTCGTAACTTAATCTGGACGGCAAAGTAACACCTAAGTTAAAGTGCTAAATCGAAGATTCAGGTTTGCCCTAATTCGCCCTAGGAAGGTGGCTCAATTGGCCAAGGAATCCAACTTATCAAAGCTTCCTAACAAAAATGGGAATTCCCTCTACCTAGGTCAAATTGGCATAGTAATGAGAAATGAAGAACACAACCCAAACATCATGAAAATACCTCAAACTTTGCATTAAACACAAACCCACACACAAAGCATTCAATTAGTACAATCTATCATATATCTCAAGCTAGGGTTCACAATACCCAAGTGAATAGGTAGGCTATTCCATAACTAGGCAAGGGAAAACAAGAAAAAGGAGGGAAATAACCATGAAAAGATGAGTGTCTTCCTTCCTTGTTGCTAGAATCTCCCTTGAGAGGTAAGAATCTTCACTCCTCTAGCTTGAAATGAGCTCAATCTCCTTCTTCCTTCTTTGAATGTCACTTTATGCCTTAGAATAGGAAGAGGAAACTCTAATCTCAAACTAGAAACCTTCCTTTATTCTGAAAACTAAAACCCTAAAAGAAGCCCCCATTCTCCTTCAGCTCACTTCCCCTTTTATACCTAGATCAGGACTAGATCATGGTCCCAGTTCACAACCATGAACTCAAGGCGGGGATCGTGATCTCGGGCCAAAACGTGCCGCTTCACTAACTCAGTTCACAGTCATTGGCTTGAGTCCAGTGAGACAGAAAACTACTCTGGAACCTCTGTACTTCACGGACCGTGACAATTGCATCCAAACCGTGACTTCGGACTTTTCTTCACTTTTTCTTGCTTTCGACCTCCAATCGACCTGAAATTTGTCCTCGACCTTACCACATGTGCAACGACCTGAAATATGACAAAACAAGCACACCCTAGCGTAAAATAGGTCGAAAGACGATGAAATGCAAAGTCAAACTATTAAGAAATGAGGGGTAAAATGTTTGTATTTAGACCCGAATCACTCCCCCACACTTAGACGTTTACTTGTCCCCAAGCAAACCAATTCCAAACAAGGTAATATTTCAACCTAACAACAAAACTTGGGGAGAAACCAAAGGGCACACAATGGATGAATCTCAATGTTTATTTGGCATCAACAAATGAACCGTCACAAGTGATACCAACGCCCACCACCAATGACATTCGAATGCATTAAGAACATGCAAACAAAAAGTTCTCGCCCTATTCAAAAATCAATATAAGTCTTGACCGGACTACTCATCAACCACAACTAACCATGCATAGAACTCAAGTCCAAGGAACAAACGAAAGGGCGACAAGGGTTCTCACCGGACTAAGATATGAACATGTATAATGTGAATGAATCACTCACTCGCGACCAGTGGGGTCAGGACCTTTTTGGTGCAAAAGATGTGCACAATCATCAACACTCAGCCCTATCGGTTCACCACCACGGCGGCAACCTCTAAATGCTAGAGTTCACAGGGTGGTTGTCATCACTAGCTTGTCAGGAGGGCTTAGACACTGGTTCAAATGACTGGAAATTTTCTTGGACATGGGAAAAAAGCTTTTTGGGTGGTGGAAAACATAGCATGAGGTCTTATATCTCCAACCTAAAACCAAAGGTTCCGTGGTTTCGACTAAGAACATTTCCTACAATCAACGGCCACTAGCATTAGCCAAAAACCACACTTCCCTTCTTCCAAACCACTACCACTCACGGACTTCATTTAAGCACACTCCACGGTCTTTTCTTGCTATTCGCATTTCAAACCTAGTAGTGAAGGAGGTCATCAAACAATTTAGGTGTTTCAATGACTTGAGTGCCAAGAAACCCTTCTTTGAGCATACACTTAGAGTTTTTGTGGCCACTCTCTACTTTTATTTACCCCTTTTTATTACCTCTTTTTTGTTTCTTTTGTTTCTTTTGCTCTTTTTTTTCTTCGAGGGGGGGGGGGGGTGGGGTACTAGAGAGTACAACACATGCCACTTATCCTTAACCAAACAATGCTCTACATTAAGAACTTTCCTCCAACACTACCTTTTCATTTCTAGAAAGAATTGTGCAAAACCACCATGTAGAACCTCAATGGAGCTCAAAAGTGAGAACTCTGAGACACATGATGAGGGGCCATTCTATCAAATACCATTAAGCTCACAAGAAACAAGCTCCTAATCATGAGAACGACCCCTAAAGTCACACGGCTCAAAGGGGTTGACTAATGGATAATGTGTGTTGGGACAATCAAATTTTAGGCATGGACTAATTATATGCCTCCATCATACTCACTAGTGACAACGGTGAATGTTACACACCATAGCGAGAGGGATCTATCACACGAGGAAAAGACGATCGACACAAAACTCACATGGCTACCTAATCACCCAATCGTGTAATCCAATTACACAAATTTCAATGCATGGCAATTGTAATGAAGGAGTAATCAAGTCAAGACATCCATTCATTCGCACACATATGAGAAATAAACATTTGCACCAACCTAATGCAATTCTCAATCATCATAATAGGATGCACTCGATTACAAGTAAACAATCCAAGGTAAATGGCAAAAAAACAAGAGATCCTCCAACAATCGGCCACAACGAACATGAAATGCTTGGAGCCCTCACATTTTTAAAATTTGGGCATACATATGGGCCCCAAGCAATCAATCACACACACAAGCTTAATAGATAGACTACCCCTCCCCCCCCCCCCCCCCCCCCAAGACACACACACGTAAGCTTGACATTGCCCTCAATGGCGTAAAATAAGGGGTAGAGTGATGCTACCGCATAGCTTGCCAAGTGAAAGTCGGGACAGAATTGAACCAGAGATGAAAAGGAGAGCGCTTCAATGAGACAAAGACAAAAACAACCACACACATGCTCACGCAAGGCGAGTTTATTTCAAAATAATTTTACATAACATAAAAGTAAAAACAAACCTACATTGGGTCGCCTCCCAACAAGCGTTACATTTACATCATAAGCCTGACGGTTGCTCCTCAAGTTTTGATCCATCCGAGAACCGCCTTGAAGTTGAGTTTCTTGTCAGTGAGATGAAGTCTCAAGCCACGAGCATTGGACGAATCCATGATTGAGGGCTCGTGAACTTGGTAGACTTTAAGGCTCCGCCCACGAGACCTCTTCTTCTTCTTTCTCTTTGCCCCACACCATCTAGTCCATCATCGATTGACTTCCATTGCATCCGCCAAGAGGGAATGCCGATGGTTTGGCCTTGGCTTGGCAAAGAGCTGCAAATGGGTCCTTCTCCAAAAGTGCATCGAGGTCGGGTGGAAAGCTTTTGTAGCTCTTGTAACTTGTGGATGCTTCATCCACAACGGCCTGGTCCTCATATTGGACCCCACTTGCTCCTTCTACTTCTTCCACAACCTCCCTTCCTTCTACTTCTTTTTGTTCCTCCCCTTTGGAACAATCAAGATCTTCCTCCTCTTTAATGCTCACCTCCTCCTCCATAACTTTCCTTCTCGCCTTTTCCCGCTCTTCATCAAGCACAATATGGAGGGAAAGTTTCCAAGCAATTTCTTCAATATGCTCCTCTTGCATGTCCTCCTTGTGCGCAACTCTTCAAAGCTTGAAGTGAAAGACGGAAGATCGTGGTCTACCACCAAAGAACTTGATCGTTCAACATCATCTCGTGAGTTCTCTGGGATGAATTCTTCTTGCTCCCCAAAGTCCTCATGGATTGCCTCTTCAACTTTCTCTTCCTCTTCAATTGGCAAAAAACAATTGCGAGCAAGTTGTGCACATGCTTGCTCAACAATCGCTCCTAGCCTCTCAGAGTTCCAGAAGATCACATCTGATGTTTATAGGATGGAGGAGTCGATAGGGATGGTGGTTTCCACATTGGAGCATGCTTCACTATCCCGGGGTGAACCGCTCCACCATGAGCTCCAATTAGCTCTTCGGTTCTTGTTGTGGAAGGAATTCTTCTTGGGATGAGGAAGCTCCTTGATACCCCCATTGGTATGGTTGTTCTTCTTGGAAGGGGATTGGAAACAGAATCTGACCCTTGACTTCCCCCATTTTGATCGTCCCATGAAGCATTGAGGTACCCACTCTCGGGTGGTGGTGGATACCCCCACACTTGGGTGAAATCATAAGAGTCCATGATTCAAAACCTACAAACAACAAAAACACAAAAACAAAATCAAACAAATACAAACCACCCTTTAAGATGAAGAATGGGTGGACAAACACAAAACGATAAAACACAACACGAATCAAAAGACAAGAGAGAAAATGCTAGAGTAACTCTAAGTGACTATTACAAAATAATGGACCGTTGTTCCCCAGAAACAGCGCCAAAAACTTGACTCACCAGGAATACACCGGGATTTAATCCTGGATAGAGGTCAAGCATAAACTCTAGCCAAGTGCTGTATAGGGCAAGTGTGTTTTAATTGTCAAACCCAGGTCGGTCTATGTACCCCTACTTCAATCGCTTAGTTTGTTATCTAGCAAACGTTTTTGGGTTTAAAACTAAGAAAACTACAAATGAAAACACGCAAGTAAAGTAAATCGAGGTTGTCCCAATGAGAGAAGAGTTCACTCGGGTATTGCTCCCCCTAGCTACATATCAGGATCGCCCAAATCAAATGCAAATGTGTGGAGGTGTGTTAATACACTGTAGGAAGGCGCACTAAGTGAAGGAAATATCACTCTCTTAATCAATCGGTTAAGGAAAACAATTAAGGTAGGAACCTTAGCTCTCTCAACCAATGGATTAAGGATTGCTACAATAAAATAGACCTCACTTAACCTTTTGGCTAAGGATTGCAACAATAAGCTAGCAGTCCTAGCTCTCTTAACCGATAAAACGAAGGGTTGCAAGAACCAATCCCTCGGAACTTAATCCGGACGGCAAAGTAACACCCAACTTAAAGTGCTAAATCGAAATTGAGGTTTGCCCTAATTCTCTTTAGGTAGGTGGCTCAATTAGCCAAGGAATCTAACTTATCAATGCCTCCTAACAAAAAGGGAAACTCCCTCTAACTAGGTCAAATTGGAATAGTAATGAGAAATGAAGAACACAACCGAAAAATCATGAAAATATCTCAAACTTTGCTTTAAACACAAACCAACACACAAAGCATTCAATTAATACAATCTATCACATATCTCAAGATAGAGTTCACAACACCCAAGCGAATAGGTAAGCTATTCCATAGCTAGGCAAGGGAAAACAAGAAAAAGGACAGAAAGAACCATGAAAAGATGAGTGAATTCCTTCCTTGTTGCATTAATCTCCCTTGAGAGGTAAGAATCTTCACTCCTCTATCTTGAAATGAGCACAATCTTCTTCTTCCTCCTTTGAATGGCACTTTCTCTCTCTAGAATAGGAAGAGGAAACCCTCCTTAATTCTGAAAACTAAAACCCTCAAAAAAGGCCCCTTTCTCCTTCAGCTCACTTCCCCCTTTTATACTCAGATCGGGCTCAGATCACGGTCCCACTTCACGAACGTGAACTCAAGGCGGGGACCGTGATCTCGGGTCAAAACGCGCTGCTCACTAACTCAGTTCACGGTCATTGGCTTGAATTCATGGTCTTACGACCGTGGACTGGCTTGAGTCTAGTGAGACGAAAACTGCTCTGGAACCACCGCAATTCATAGACAGTGACAATTGCGTCCAAACTGTGACTTTGGACTTTTCTTCACTTTTTCTTGCTTTTCGACCTCCAATCGACCTGAAACTTGTCCTCGACTTCCCACACGTGCCAGGACCTGAAATATGGCAAAACAAGGACACCCTAGCGTAAAATAGGTCGAGAGACGATGAAATGCAAAGTCAAACTATCAAGAAATGAGGGGGAAAATGTGTGCATTTAGACCCGAATCATTCCCCCACACTTAGACATTTGCTTGTCCCCAAGCAAACCAATTCCAAACAAGGTAATATTTCAAACTAACAAGAAAACTTGGAGACAAATCTAAGGGCACACAATGGATGAATCTCAATTTTTATTTGGCATCAACAATGAATCGTCACAAGCAATACCGGCACCCACCATAAACGAAATTTGAATGCATTAAGAACGTGCAAACAAAAAGTTCCCACCCTATTCACAAATCAATACAAGTCTTGACCGGACTACTCATCAACCACAACTAACCATGCATAGAACTCAAGTCCAAGGAACAAAAAAAAAAGGGCGACAAGGGTTCTCACCGGGATAAGATATGAACATGCATAATGTGAATGAATCACTCACTCTCGACCAGTGGGGTCAGTACCTTTTTAGTCCAAAAGATGTTCACAATCATTAACACTCAACCCTATCATCTCTCCACCACGACGGTAACCTCTAAATTCAAGAGTTCACGGGGTGGTTGTAATCACTAGCTTGTCCGGAGGTCTTAGATCTTCAACCTAAAACCAAAGGTTCCATGGTTTCGACTAAGAACCTTCCCTACAATCAACAGCCACTAGCATCAGCCAAAAACCACACTTCCCTTCTTCCAAACCACTACCAATCATGAACTTCATTCAAGCACACTCCTCGGTCTCTTCTTGCTATTCATATTTCAAACCTAGTAGTGAAGGAGGTCATCAAACAATTTTGGTGTTTCAATGGCTTGAGTGCCAACAAACCCTTGTTGGAGCATAGACTTAGAGTTTTTGTGGCCACTCTCTACTTTTATTTATCCCGTTTTATTACCTCTTTTTCGTTTCTTTTCGTTTCTTTTGCTCTTTCTTTCTTCGAGGGGGGTACTAGAGAGTACAACAGATGCCACTTATCCTTAACTAAACAATGCTCTACATTAAGAACTTTCCTCCAACACTACCTTTTCATTTCTAGCAAGAATTGTGCAAAACCACCCATGTAGAACCTCAATGGAGCTAAAAAGCGAGAACTCCGAGACACATGATGAGGGGTCGTTCTATCAAATACCATTAAGCTCACAAGCAACAAGCTCCTAATCATTAGAACGACCCTTAAAGTCACACGGCTCAAAGGGGTTGACTTAGGGATAAAGTGTTTCGGGACAATCAACTTTTGGGTGTGGATTAATCCTATGCCTTCATCATACTCACTAGTGACATCGGTAAATGTTACACACCATGGAGAGAGGGATCTATCACACGAGAAAAATACGATCTACAGAAAACTCACATGGCTATCTAATCACCCAATCGTCTAATCCCATTTCACAAAATATAATGCATGGCAATTGTAATGAAGGAGTAATCAAGTCAAGACATCCATTCATTCGCACACATATGAGAACTAAACATTTGCACCAACCTAATGCAATTCTCAATCATCATAATAGGATGCACTTGATCACAAGTTAACAATCCAGGGTCAATGCCAATAAACAAGAGATCCTCCAAGAAGCTTAATAGATAGAATACCCCCCACCCCCACCCCACCCCCCCACACACACACTTAAGCTCGACATTGCCCTCAATGGCTTAAAATAAGGGTTAGAGAGATGTTTCCGCATACCTTGGCGAGTGAAAGTCGGGGACCAAATTGAACCAGATATGAAAAGGATAGAGCTTCAATGAGACAAAGACAAAAACAAACACACACATGCTCTCACAAGGCGAGGTTATTGCAAAATAATATTACTTAATATAAAAATAAACACAAACCTATGTTGGATGCGCTACTTTTACGTCATAACCTAGACAGTTGCTCCTCAAGTTTATGGTCCATTCGAGAACCTCCTTGAAGTTGAGGTTTTCGTCGGTGAGATGAAGTCACAAGCCAAGAGCATTGGACGAATCCATGATTGAGGCCTCGTGAACTTGATAGAGTTTGAGGCTCCGCCCACAAGACCTCTTTTTCTTCTTTTCTTCTTCTTTCTCTTTTCGTGACACCATGTAGTCCATCGTTGATTGACTTCCATCGCATCCGCCAAGAGGGTTCGCCGACGGTTTGGCCTTGGCTTGACAAAGAGCCGTAAATGGGTCCTTCTCCAAAAGTGCATCGAGGTCGTGTGGAAAGCTTTCTTAGCTCTTGTAACTTGTGGATACTTCATCCACAACGACCTGGTGCTCATCTTGGAACCCACTTGCTCCTTCTACTTCTTTTTGTTCCTCCCCTTGGGAACAATCAAGATCTTCCTCCTCTTCAATGCTCACCTCCTCCTCCACAACCTTCCTTCTTGCCTTTTCCCGCTCTTCTTCAAGCACACAATGGAGGGCAAGTTTCCAAGAAATTTCTTCAATATTATCCTCATGCTTCTCCTCCTTGTGCACAACTCTTTAAAGCTTGAAGTGGAAGAAGCAAGAACGTGGTCTACGACCAAAGAATTTGATCCCTCAAAATCATCTCGGGAGCTCTCCGAGATTAGTTCTTCTTGCTCCCCAAAGTCCTCATGGATCGCCTCGTGGAATTTCTCGTCTTCTTTAATTGGCAAGAAACAATTGCGAGCAAGTTGTGCACATGCATGCTCAACAATGGCTTCTAGCCTTTCAGAGTTCTAGAAGATTACATTCGATGTTTGTAGGAAGGAGGAGTCGATAGGGATAGTGGTTTATACATTGGAGCATGCTTCGGTATCCCGGTGTGAACTGATCCACCATGAGCATGTCTTCCGGATGAACATAGACGAATCATTCTGACTCTGTAGAAAACCAGCCTGAATAATCGTTCCATGAAACTTTTCGAACCATATTCGTGGTGCCTGTTTTAAGCCATAAAACGAGCGTCACAGTCTACACACCATTGCTGGTCCACCCTTAGTGTATCCCTCTGGGAACTCCATGTAGATCGTCTCTTTAAGATCGCCATGCAAAAATGCATTTTTCACATCAAACTGTATAACTTCCCAACCATGCATTGCAGCAACAGCAAAAACACTGCGAATAGTCTACATTTTCACAACCGGAGCAAACGTTTCATTGTAGTCTATAGACACCACATTTTTTCCGGGACAACCACTATACTTCAACTCAAAAGGAGAAATTAATAACGATATATAAATAAGATGCTCTGAAAGAATCAGTTGAGATTGCAGTGGCAATCGATAAATACCAAGATAAATACCAATTTGCAGCGGTGAGTCAATAAACATCAATGATTACTAGATATCTTTTATCCAATACTATACTTTGGCCGAATAAGCACAAACATGGATTTGATACGGAAGAATTAGAGTAAGGAACCCACTCGAATTTCTGGATTCAAACTTGGTTTATGATAAATTAGATCAACTACGTTGAATAGGTGAAATGCTTATTTGTACATTATATTACACGAAGATTTGCCATAAAAAACTACATTGGATCATACACAAAATTATTTACATATTCAGAAAATTAAAGCTAAGCATTGAAGGGCCTCCATAACTCATCACCTTGAGCCCAAAGTTTGTACCTGAAAAAATAGAAAGGAAATGGATAAGTTTTAAGCCCAAAGTCAAGTCACAAACCCATTTCAAGCCCACCAAACTTGGGTCAACCCAGTCAAATTCGGGTCAACCCGGTCTACTTTTGTCAACCAGGTCAACTTGACCATATTCAGCTCAAAGGGACACAAAAAATGGATGACTGCCTCTTCAGAATGGGCAGGCGCCACAACCAAACACCTCTAACATAACAAAATGAACAGAAAAAGCAGCTATACATATATATATATATATATATATATATATGAGTTGCTCGGTTACAAAGGGGTGGAGGACAAAAAAAAGATGGGGAGAATAGTAACAAGGACACCAAATAGCAGCGGCAGCAAGTAACAGGAACAATAACTAGCAACAACAAATAGATAGTAACAAGAACACCAAATAGTAGCAACAAGTAGAAGCCAAAGGGAAAAGAGAGCAAAAGCAGAGCAAGAAGATAATCACAGCAACCACAAAGAAACCATTTCCAAGGGTCCAGGTTGGTATTTCTCAAACACATCCCATATTTCATACATACGAATACATATACACGAATGATTGCTATATTCACTTGATATGAATACTATAAAGTGAATAGATCTCTACTTCATGGTAGATATGTACAAATAGAATATATCAGTATGTATATGGCTTGATTAGAAATCTACTTTTGCTTCCACTTGCTTTCCTTTTTACTTTTATTTAAAAATCATGCTACGAGCTAACCTCTAAAAAGACAGAACTAGCATGAGAATAATGATTTGGCTTGCATAAAACATACATAAGCAAGAAGTTTTTTGTATCTGCGTTCTTTTGCTAGATATGTTTTCGTGATTGTTAATTTTTTTTTATCCATGTATCTAGACATCTAATTCGGTTTACATTAGTTCAATCGACCCGCCTAAGTTTCAATTCTCCGTCTAAGATCGATTTAACAAAAATCATAACTTAACACCTATTTTAAGTTTAATAAACCACAAAGATGATAATTTCCTAGTGTTTATCATCATATAGAATATAGAAAAAAAGCTTCAACCTCACAGTCGACCCACAAAACAAAATCATAGCATAAGAAACCAGTTAATGGCAAAATTAATTAAGATCCAAAGTTCTGATTTAGTCATAGCAGTGGCTGTGACTTAGGTTATTATTCTTAATCGTTCTTTCCAAACCATTGCCGATACTATATTCTTAAAATCCTATCCCAAACATAGAACATAATTTTCTTTCTCCGTCCGAAATCACAAGCAGTAGCTGTGATTTTCGGCTATGTTAAAAGACTTTGAACTAAAACTCAGCAACACGATAATTTCACATTTTCAAAATCCACGGCAAAAATCAACAAAACAAACGATTTACCAAGTATTACCATAAAACACCAATTTAGCTAGCAGATTAAGAAACTAATTCCTAGCTAATTAAAACCCATAACCTAAAGCTGTTAAAAACCAAATATCATCTTCAATGTTTACCTTTTAATCATACAAGGTCGTGAGATGGGAAAACATCACCCAGATCTCGGTCTCCTCTAACCTGCATTCCAACCCAATCAACAGTGTTAGATTTTAATAGCAAAGAAATTAACCAAAAAAAAATCTAACCAAAACCCCTTTGATTAAACTTGTTGAGAGAAGGGATAGAAGAGTCCCGGATTGAGTCCCTTGTGTCGTGGCTGCTGCTGCCTCAATGGCGGTAGGGTCGGCCCTCGCCTTTTTCTCATTCCTAAGCCGAAAATACGGAAAGGTGAGTGAAAAATATAAATATCCAACTGCTGGATTAGCAAGTTAACCAGTTGGGCTACTGGCCCATCATGCGTTAATTTAACCATCCCGTTTAATTTTATTTGTTTAAAGTCCTTAATATGAAATATGAAATGCGGATTAAGTTAGTTTTGCTTCTTGTCTGATACATCGAATTTCTTCTTAATAATTAAAATTCTTGCTTTCATTCTAGTAATATCATAATAATCTAATTGAAATTTTATTAACAAAATTACAATACGAGAACTACGTTCAGTAGAGTGTGGTAAAAATTAGGCCTAATACACTTGTGTAGCCAAAACTTTGACGGTTTTGCCAAATATAGCCACTTTTGACGAAATACCAAAAATAGCCTCTTCCGTCCAATTGTTTGACGGTGTTAGTTAACGTGCTGATTGGACTAACGGAAAAGCTAACGTGGCAACATTTCGTAAATAACAATGTCATGTGGATTTAACTTTAAAATATAAAAAATAAAACTAAAAATGAAAATGAAAAGTCTCCCTCTGTCCCTCATCTTCTCCAATCCCATCTTCTCCACCTTATCCCTGTAAAATTAATCGAGAATCCCCATTCACCGTCGGCAAAAAAATCCTCCCCTTCTTTCGATCCCTCTTCCTTCGACTCCTTCCCTTCAAACTGATTCTCTCTTCCTCCGATTCATCCACTTCTTCGATGAAGTCTTCACTCCTGGAAGAAACCCTAAGCCTCGTCGTTCTCGATCAATTGGGTATGGCGCCCGGGATTCTGATCAAAAGCTCCTTGTGTGGAGCCGGCTCTACCATCTCCTTGGTGAGATGCAGAAGATGATGGATTCTCTCGTAGAAAACAGATCCCCTCTCAACACCCTCAGATTAAGCAGCTTTTTGATCGTAACCCCTGGGATTTCTCCAAGGTTAGAGAACCTTCCGCCATTCCCCTCTTCTCTCTCGGTCTGTCTAGGGTGTTCAGATCTCACGCTCCATTCCCTCTATTCAAATTGCAACCTTTGTTTTCTTGATTCCTTTGTTCCCTCGATCCACCATCCACCATCACGAAAAACCCCTGCAAACCAAAATAAAAATCTGGAAAAGCCGACACCACTGCCTCGTTCGTCATTCGCCGTCGGGAAGAAGAGAGAGAAGGGAAATCTGAACTGGTCCTTCTCGCTTCTTTCGTTCTCTATGTCGGAAACTCCATCTGCCGAGCCACTCGAGGCATGATCACCGAAGAGAGAGCCAGGGGAGGAATGAACCCAGATCTAAAGGTGCGGAACCCAGATGATACTTGCAGCATGCAAAGCGAAGAGTTGGCGGCGGATCCCCGGTCGCACAAGCTGATGCTTCCGCCGCTGAAGCTTCCCTAGTTGTCGAAGGCCGTGATTTTGTTGTGTAGATCGGCGAATCGGAGTGTCCCTCCTCCAAACCTGATTGTAGGCCTCTTTGAAGCTTAATAGTCCGGTCTTGGAGAAAACATAGCGAAACAGAGGAAAATGAGTTCATGTGTATCAGTTGGGTTTTCAGTAAAGTTTCTGTCTTTTTCCTTTTGGCAGATTGCAGTGGTTGTAATCCTCCAGCTATGGTGAGTAGTTCGGTGGACGAGGCCGGAAAAGAAAAATTGATTATTGTATTTTTATGATTTTTCATTTGTTTTTAAATTAAAATATGACATGGCATCCATGTGGCAAGTGTTGGTGAGTTGTCGATGATGTGTAAAGTGAGTTGGCAGCCATATCATCATTCCATTAATTCGACTAACGGTGTCACTGACGCCGTCAAACTATGTAACAGAAATGGCTATTATTGTCATCAAACTTTAATATTTTTGGCTATTTTAGGCATTTCCCCAAAAGTGGCTATTATTGTCACAAACGTCAAAGTTTTGGCTACACAAGTGTATTTGGCCTAAAAATTATTATTTAACCTATCAAAGTTAACAAAATCCTTAACACGAAAATCATGATCAGAGGAACGTGGTTACAATTAAATTATCAAAATTTTAAACGAACTACGTGGACTTTGATCCCGTATTACGGGTACATAGGCAACCGATAAGGTTCGAGTCCAACTAACCAGTTAATTTTATCTTTTAATTTTTACGTCAGTGGGCATATAATTAAATTATAATTAATACGATTTAATTTCTTTAGTGGTCCAGTAAGGCCCTAAAAATATCTAAAATATTTAATCATGAACCAAAAGTCCAATGATGCATTAGTTAAATCTTAAGCAATATATTAACGATCCAGTGTGATTTTAAAATACACAATAATTACCAAAATAACACCCAACACACATAAAGCTTATCAACTTAAGTAGTACCGATTTAAGGCGTTGTGGGGTGTGATTTCACTTTCCCGCACGTAACCGTACTCCCGAACCCGAATCTCTTAATCGCAGACCATATCTCGGTTCTGGCCCTAAGGTTAGAGCCGATTCAAAGAGTGTTCGATCCACTCCAAGTAAGATCGATGGCGACTCCCAAAAAAGCCGAACGCGACGACCTAGACCCCCGGAGGGACGGTTACGACATGGTCGATACCATATTCTTGTCGAAAACCTTGGGCGACGAGACGCGACTTGTGCCTTTCTATGGAGCCATCGGGGTTCATCTTGATATAATAAATCCAAGATCCTAGACAAAAGTACATCACTTTCTCAAGACAGACCACATGACACGAAACCTGAATGCAACGTTCACTGGGATCATAACCGATGAAAACACATCGGGCTATCTTCACTTCTAGCTTATGTCATTCTCTCTTCGATTTAAGAACGAAGCAGACACATCCAAAAACACGGAGGAAAAAATAATCCGGGAGACGCCCATACAAACGTTGATATGGAGAATCACCGTCCAAAACCGTAGTCGTCTGACGGTTGATCAAGTAGACGACCGTGCTTACCGCTTCAACCCAAAATCCTGTTGGAACCATCGCGTTACGAAGAAGTGCTCGAGTCATCTCAACAACGTGCCTGTGTTTATGTTCCACTAACCCATTCTGCTGTGATACAGAGTGAATGCCATGTTAAGCATAGAACTCCTGGAACGGGGTGGAAGTATATTCACCTCCGGGATGAGAACGAATGATCTTGATAGTTTTTCCAAACTACGTGTGAACCATGCGGACGAAGTCTTGTGCATATGTAATTAGCTCAGATTTCTTGCACAATAAATAAATCCAGGCAAATCGCGTCACATGATCGATAAATAGAGAAAAGTATTGATACCCCATCCTGGACGTCACATGGATGGTCCCCATAAATCTGTATGAACCAAATCAAATGGAGAAGTATAAACCATGTCACTCGATGAAAAAGATGATTGTGACGTCTTCGCTTCAATACAACTCTCACAAGGAACCGGATCACCAAAACGTTTACCCAATTTCGCAGGCAACAAATTATTCCGAAACATGGACAAGAACCGAGCTGTATGTGGATGACCAAGGCAACAATGCCATAAATTCCAAATAGATGAATCCAAGACCTCACTAGTTCGAACAGAAAAAACTAACGAACTAGCATAATCCAAGTCTTTTAATGAACTCTCAAACTCCTTATTCTCAACCCCAAAAGAATCCAATTCCTATAATTCTTCCAACGAGGACATATCACTCTCCTCTGGTGGCCCTTGTACTCGACAACTTCCTTCCACTTCACTCATCTGTCGGCTGGCATCGGTAGGAGGAAGATACTCCTCTAGTATAAAAGCTCGACCATCCTTCCTACCCTTCCCGATCACCTTCCTGCTTTTCTGATCCTGCATGACAGATCCATGAGAGGAAAATGTAATAAATATTACAACCGTCCTCAGTCAGTTGCCCTACATATACCAGACTAGGAACCAGTTCGGGCACATAAAGAGTACTAGGCAATCGAATAATAGGAGAGACAACATCGCCGGTTCCATGAACATGAATATTGGCCCCATTAGCCACCTGTAAAGACATGTCTCTACGAGGACGTATCTCTGAAAACTGAGAAGAAGCACAATTCATGTGATTAAAAGTTGCCGAATCCAATAACCACTTAGGAAAAATACATGTCGAAGTACCAGTAGCAAAAACTGCAGTCAAAGCATTGGGTAACGCCCCCTGAAGGGCCTCCACCACTAGACGACGGATGAGATCAGGTGCATTACCCCCTGATTCGGAGGGAGAAGAGGTAGCCACCCCTCCCCCAGTGCGAGACCCAGAAGGAGCTTAATCAACCACATACGTAGAGAGAGCGGCGGGAGACTGACCAGAGCGACCCTTCTTTGAGAGACTCGGGCAGGCAAGAACAATATGCCCAGACTGCTTGCAATAAATACAATAATTCTTCTTCCGATAGTGTGGCTGAATATGCCCGACCTCATAGCAGTAATGACAAGTGAGGTGACTAATGCTACTAGGGTTAAACCAAGGGTGCTAGGAACGAGAGCCCCCCCCCCCCCCCCCATACTGACGGCAAAGGCCGACTTCATGTCACCACGAGGATTATCCAGCTGAGATTAACTCCGGAGACGAGTCTCTTTGCGAATGAGTTCAGCAAATGCTTCATCAATGGACGTCACATTACGATGAATCAAGGAGGCCCTAATAGGCTCGAAATCCGGACGGAGCTTCATCAAAAATTGGAGGAGCCGAGCACGGGTCCTCTCATTGATCACCGCAGCAGTGTTCGCATCCACAGATAAGGACGCAGCCAACAAATCATACTCTGTCCACAAGGAAACCAACCCTTAATAAAAAGTCTGAACATCACGATCACCTTGAATATATCGAGAAATCTGGACCTCGAGTTGAAACTGGCGAGAGGTATTCTCTTGAGAGTATGTGGTCGTGATGTGTTGCCACATCTCATGAGCAGTAGTGAACCGATGCAAGCTGAGTGCCGTCACAGTATCCATAGAAGAGAGCAACCAATGAACAATCTGAGCATTGCCGGCAGCCCAATCTGCAATGTCTTTTGTTGCCTCAATAGTGGCTGGCCGAGGAGAGTCCCCATTCAAGATCAGCAGGAGGCGATGAACTTCGACGAAAGTCCGAAAGTGAAATTCCCATAGGGGAAATTTTTCCCCGTCAAACTTGATAGTAACTGAGTCCATTTTAGTTGAATCCATGGGATGCAAGACAAGCCGCAGCAATAACACAATAATATTTGACCAAGGGACAGGAACCAAACGCGCAAACCTGAGGCAAAGAGAGTGACGTTCAGATGCCAACCCAAATAACTAGAAAATCCAAAACCCTCAATCACCAAGAGAGCCAACGCAAGCCTGACGTACAGATGCCGCTGCGGAAAGACCAAACTCATGACCAAATACTGAGGACTGGACGTACAAAGCCAAAGCAGACACAGAAAGAAAGCCGCCAATGCAATAAACCCTAGGCAGAGAACCCTGAAGAAAATAGAACCTAGCCAATTCCGCAAGGAAGCTAAAAGCCAAGAAAGTTCCTGATGCAATCCAAACGAGCGGAGATCTCAGATCGCAGGCTCTGATATCATGACAAATAATAAATCGGAATGCAAGAACGAAAAAGACACACGAGATTTTTTAACGTGGTATCGTCAATACAGCATGCACTAGTCCACGGAGAGAATCTCCCTCTCAGGTTTTATCTTTTCTTATTTGTTAGTTTTTCTGTTCTGTTTACAACGATATATATATATATATATATATATATATATATGGTTTGCTACAAGAAACCCTAGATATAATTACATAAAGATACCCATACTTTAACACATCACCATCTCCCAAGTGGCCCAATCAAATGGGTTTACCCCTAAACCCTTCTAACCCTATTTGGTTTCACTAACCCTTAGGTTAAGACGATCTAACCTTAACCCTTCCAACTCCATTTCCCTACACAATTTCCTTGGGTGATTACGGGTTTAACCATCATCCATTAAACCAACGCGGTTCTAAATATGGTAATTAAGTAGTCTTACGGTTAACCCACAACTTAAAATCGATCAAAAATCAAATTGACTTCACTAACGATGTAAACCTGAGTTAAGCATGTAAAAGGGACGAGGATGTTACACTCTGTGTCTTAGTGCTTGTGCGGCGGTCATGTCGATGAACGTGGCTCTGATATCAAGTTAATGAGTTCGTCGACTCACAAGCTAGGAGTTTTCCTACTTAGACGTAAAAGGAGCCTTAGGGTTTGTTTTTGGGATTAAGATATCATCTTCATAAAGCCAAACAGTTTTAAAATAGTCTTACAAGCATAAGCAAATATCCTAATAGCGAGGGTGAGGCTTGGATTGTCTAGCGAACGTGAGATGTGGTTGTTGCTTCCTATGCATGGGCTGCATGGACTTGGACCGAACTCCATCAACAAGCCGAGCTAGAGTTAAGTCTTGTTCAGCTTGCGATTTTCACGAGCCAACTTAATTTGGTGGCTTATTGAATTCAACTCGTGAGACTGTTCGTTTGGAGCTCATGAAATGTCTTAAGATTGTGACTAGCGAGCCAACTCGATTACTGACTTATGAGCGAATTGATCAATATGTTATGAGTTGACTTGTTAATAATTAATAGGTTTGTTAAAGTATATACCCCAGATATTTAAGACCTTTAGTAAATGAGGAAATATATTTTATTTATAATTTAAAAGGAAAATGATGTATTATAGAATACTTAGATGATATGAAAATTGATGAATAAAATAATATGATACCATCATGATATATAAATACGAGATCTGTTAATTATGTAAATAGGCTCTTATTTATTTTAATCATGACATCATGCATCATACATATATAAATATTAGTGTATTTAATTTATAAACTATTTTAGAATTTAATTTAAAGGCTCGACTATTTAAAAAAATGAGTTGACCTCGAGCAAACTCACTATCTTTTTTATACGAGTGATATATTTTAATTTTTTTATTAGGTACTAATTAAACGATTCGAACCTGAGAGTCTGAAACCTCCATGTTCAATGTTAGTAGTATTACCACTAGACCAATCCCTTGTTCGTGTGTACTCGCGATCTTATATCCAACACGAATAGAGCTCGTAAACTCATTAATGAGTCGAGTTTAAGACAAACTTTTGAAACTGAATAGCTCTATTAGTGCAATATTGTCCGCTTTGGGCCAAGACAACACAGATTTACTTTTGGGTATCCTCCCCACTAGGCATCGTACTAATGAGCTTGGTGGACTCTAATATACAAGGGTTTCTTCCTTTGTATTACCGATGTGATACTTGAATTGTCCCATAACAATCCATCCCTCAAGACAAGGACCACGAATTTCATATCCTCCCCAGTGATTATCTTGATCCGCCAAACCAGATGTAGGTCGCCTTTGATCTACTAGACAGACACGGACCTCTCTTGATCCTCCAAACAGATGCAGATCTCAAATATCGAGGTTCACCGAATGAGGGTCCCACTATATTAATGTACCGCCCACACCCATCCACGCTCTCATACCACTTGTCGAAAACGGACAACTCCATTAGTACGAATCCTTTCCAAAAGGCCTCGTAGTAATTAATGAAGTTGGTGAACACTATAGAAGTTTTAGCTTTATCTTCGTGACGTTAGCAACGCACCAGCAACAACTGTAAAATGGAGAACATGGATGATGAAGTTTTCGGTTACAGTTAATTTGTCCCATTTCCTAAATGACAATCACTAATCAACATATTTCACGTGCATCTGTGAGACGAAATCTAACTTCCCCTCGTAATAATTATTTTAAACTTACTAAAGGACCAAACTAGATATTTGGACATCAATACCCACCGAAACGTTGGATAATTAATCAAATAACAAAATGGTCGCAAACATTTATTACGTAACAAAAAGGTCATGCAAGTATCATGTAACAAAACAGCTATTTGATGTATTTCCATTCATAAAATTGCTAGTTTGCTTGCTCTAAATAAGAAGCAATTTCACAGGTTGGTTAGGTGGTTAATATTTTGTTATCAATTTTGCACTATTGTCATCAAATTAATAAGTTCTTTTGGATGAATATATGACTAAAAAGAGATAAAATGGCTATTTTGTTATATCATGATACATATATGACCTTTTTGTTACGTTTTAAACATTTGTAACCATTTTATTACTGGCCCAAACCTATGTGACCATTTTGATTAATTACCCCCGAAACGTTAAAGCTCACAAACTTTTAAACAAAATTGTTTGGATATGGCTAAGTACTTGCGCATTTATAAACAGTTGGAACGTGCAGGAAGTATTCCCTGTTGGTAAATCACAAAAACATAACCACTTGCTCCGAATAGCAACATGGAAATAAGGATGCTCCGAACAGTATCATCGAAACAAAAGCAATACCACGTGCTTTGAACAACACCATGGCAATCAGGATGCTCCGCATAGCATCATCGAAACATAAACCAGAAATGCTCTGAACAAATTACCTAACTACTACGACTCTGATAAGGAATATAACACTGACCAATTATATAACAGTACTCGTAGTATAACATAATACTACTCGTATTACCCATACTCTAATAGTCCCAGCATGCATAATCATTGGGGGCGATATGAAGAGACAACAAGATTCGGGTTCGGATCTATTCGGAGGAATTTTACAATGCTATATAGTATTGGTGCTATAGGTTTTTGTCTTTATGGTACAGCTTGAAATTGTACCTTTAACGTTATGGTACAAATTCAGATTTTACCTATACTTTTTGTACAAATTCTTTTATGGTACAACTTGAACTTGACCTTTATGTGATGGTACAACTTCAAGTTGTAAAGTTGCACCATAACATAATGATACAAATTCCTTTATGGTACAACCTAAACTTATACATTTAATGTTATAATACAACTTCAAGTTGTAAAGTTGTACCATAACATAATGATACAAATTCCTTTATGGTACAACCTAAACGTTATACATTTAATGTTATGGTATAACTTCAAGTTGTACATTAAAGCACCAATACTATATAGCATAATAGTAGTGCTCATCTATTCGATGGTGACTTCAGATTTGTTGTACCAAGACGTCAACGAGTAGTAGGGGAAGCTAGATCTAGAATGAATCTTTCCCTCAATTTTACTTCATATTTTGCATCGTATGTTGGCAAGTGGTTCTATACCAACAGCGTCGCCGCCTCTTCTTCTGAGGAAGCTACACCGTCTGGACATTTATCTCCATGTTGTCAGCTTTAAAAGTGGCATGCTGAGGGCGAGTTGAGGCAGAGTTGATCCCATGTTGTTGGAGCAAGCAAGCGGCCAGTGGCGGATACATGGATATTTAGGGGTGTCTCGGGACACTCCTAAAATTTGGAATAACTTATCCAACCTCCGGTTGTAGTTTCGTATGGAAAAAGATATTATAATTGGTAATCTGAAACACCCTTAAAATTTGGGGGGGAAAATTATTATTCTACTCTCGATAGTAGTTTGTGTAATGAGGTAGCAGCTTTGGTAAGAAACACAATAACAAATGAGGGGAAGGACCTTCTTGTCCAACCTGTCTCTGCTGAAGATATCAGGCGAGTTGTTTTTGGAATGAATCCTCAGAAGGCCCCTGGGCCAGATGGATTCTCTGCTGGGTTTTACAAAAGAACGTGGCATATAATTGGCGAGGATGTCACCAGAGGGATCCTTGACTTCTTCCAACAAGGTAAGCTTCCTAGTGGTGTGAATTCCACGGCGGTTTCTTTAATCCCTTAGATACCAACTGCTGATACCCTTAAGAATTATAGACCTATATCTTGTGTGATCCTTTTATACAAGATTGTGGCTAAGATTCTTTCAAACAGACTTAAGGAAGTTTTACCAACTATTATTATCCCCTCCCAATCAGCTTTCATTAAAGTAAGAAGCATAATGGATAACATCTTGCTAGCACAAGAGCTTGTCAGTGGGTATCACAGACAGGGGCTTTCCTCTCAATGTGCTATCAAAATCGACATAATGAAAGCTTTCGATTCTGTGAATTGGAACTATCTTTTTCTTATGATGAATGCTATGGGTTTTCCTGAACAGTTCCTGAAGTGGATTAAGTGTTGCATTCAAACTGCACACTATAGTATTAATATAAATGGTGGTTTGTGTGGTTATTTTTGATCTAGGAAGGGGGTTAGGCAGGGGGACCCCCTATCGCCATACCTATTTACAATAGCTATGGAGGGGCTCTTTACCTTGTTGATGAAGGCTGGTCAGGAGGGGAAAATCCCCTTTCATCCACAGTGTAAGAGGGTGCAATTGAATCACATGTGCTTTGCCGATGATATCATTGTTTTTACATAGGGGTCAGCTCAAGCCATACTTCAATTTAAACAGGTGCTACAACAGTTTTATGGTATCTCTGGACTTCAATGCAATCCATCCAAGTGCGAGGTTTATTTTGGAGGCGATTCTGTTAAGTACAAGTCTACTGCTCTTCTACTTTCAGGATTCCAAGAGGGTAAGCTCCTTTTTCGCTACTTAGGTCTGCCTTTGATCACTGGGAAGTTGTCTTCAACAGAGGTGGCTATGCTGGTTGATAAAATTACGCAGGTAGATTGCAGTTATTGAACTCTGTACTGATGGGGATAGTGCAGTTTTGCATGCAGCTTTTTGTTCTTCCCAAAAAAGTTCTGAAACAAGTGCAGAGAGTCTGCTCCCAGTTTTTATGGCATGGCAGTGATGAGGGTAAAGCTAAAGTTGCTTGGGAAAAACTAGCTTTTCCGAAGAAAGAAGGGGGATTGGGGATTAAAGATCTTCGAGCTTGGAACTTAGCTAGCACCGCTAGAATACTGTGGCTGTTTCTTCTAAGGTCTGGGACTCTCTGGGTTGCATGGATGTATGAGTATAAATGTAAACAGACTGATTTGTGGTCGATGAAGCCTCAGTATAGCAACTCCTGGACCTGGAGGAGACTGCTCAAAGTCAGAGATCAGATTAGGCCATGGATACAGCAGCTGGATGGTGAGTTTTATTTGGGAACGAAATTGATGAAGTTGTATTCTGTTCGAATGGTTTGGGATTCCCTGCGTGTAAAGCAAGCAGAGGTGTCGTGGTTTAAGCTTGTCTGGAGCAAGCTAGCCCTCCTCGATATAGCTTTATTGCTTGGCTTATCGTGAGAAATGCTATAGTGACGAGGGATAAGCTACTGAGCTAGAGGAAGGTAACAATAGCCTCTTGTCCATTATGCACATTTCCAATGGAAACAAGAGAGCATTTGTTCCTGCACTGCTCCTTTACTCGTCTCCTTGTCTCGAGTTTAAACTGCAGATTGTTTGATGCTGGAGATTGGGATACAATGCTGGATACAACCTGCTCTATGGTTCGGCCCTCGGGGAAAATGAGATGGCATGGGGTTGTGTGGTGTATGGTGCTGACATACATATGGCGTGAGCGATGCAGAGTTGTACATGGTGGTGCAAACCCAGACCCGGAGAAAGTTGTTGTCCAGCTGCAAGCGGATTTGCAATGCCTGGTTGCTGGAAATGCTATGCTGCAAGGGGACCTCGCGCAATTGGGATACCTTTGATTTTCTGTTTGTTGCTAGTTTTGAGTAGTTGAGGGTATAGATACAAGCTGAGTAGAATATGGCAGTGGTTTTCTTTTCGCATTAATAAGAGAGAAACTGATTCAACGAAGGGAAAAAAAGATAGTAGTTTGTGTAAGATTGAAAAAACATAAATGATAGTTTGTATTTTTCAAACCTAATACACTACTATTATTAAACATATTCTCTAGGTTGCAACTCATTTCTTGTTCTATTTAACCACTATGAAATAGTAAAAACATTATTCCTTATCCCCAACAATTTTCAAAACCTAACAACTAAACTAATTACGGGCTACCCTTAATTTGAATTGATTTTATAGTTACACGGTAAGAGTTAAAAGAGTCTTTCAACTTTGAGTTACATAAAGAACAAGGTTAGAATTCGAATAAGCGATCCGTTCGTAAATTATTGTCTAGTATGATATATAGATTTGTTGAGCAGTGAAAACGTCGAGTATATTTTATATTCTTGTTCAGAATATGAAAACACGTCGTGTCCTTTTGTTAAAATTTGTAGTAGTCATGTATTTTCTTATTTTATGAATTATTTAATTTAATTTAATTATTTATTTTTATTTTTTTAAAGAGGACACCCCTATAAAAAATTTCTGAATCCGCCACTGCAAGCAGCAGTCATAATAATAATAATCTCCACGACGAGACTCCCCATTCTCCGTGAATTAGTGTCATTCACATCAAGTGGCATAATTCACGTAAATTCTCGTCTCGCGTGCGTTTTGTATGCTTGATTCGATTTCTACAATAATTACTTTAGTTAATTGGGGCAAAAGTTATTAGTATATATAAACTGTATCAATTTTACTGTTGCATGAGACTTTTGCTAATTTCACAGGGTTGTCCTTTTTTCTCATATATATATATATATAAAAGCTTTATGTCATTCTCAATGTGGGGTGATGTAATGAGAAACTAGACAGTGTGGGGGGTGTTACTAACATATGTGAGAGGATTTTCAGGTTATGGGTTATACTTTCCAACATATATCTCCACAATAGATAAACTCGACAACGAATTTAGTTTTTGATCTATGTAGGGTTTAATTATGGTTGATGGCTATATATATGCTTAGTTTTCTCCTCTTCATGCTCCTCATTGTCTTCAACCGCCGTATTCGGGCATGCAGAAGCACGAGTAACATTTTTCTTTCTCCGAGTAATCACAATAGGAAACCTTGCGGTAAGCTTAAAACACTTGAGTTCGATTTCACCTCCTCGGCTCCTCGGGACATCTCCTCAACAACCCACTCGACCATTGTCCTCAATTTCCTTGAATTTCGTTGGGTAAACTCCGATACCATCACTTCCCCAAGATGAAAAAACTCTTAACGTCGCTAAATAAGCATAATCAAAATAATTCAAATAGAAAATCCTACTATGGTTTCCCACGGAGTCACCATGAAGTTCAAATTTGAATCAACGATCCGACACATTTACGAAGAAAATGCTATCTCACATGGAGCCACATATGTCTTCGAAGGGGTCTATAAGATATCAAAAATGAAAGCCTCCATCGAATTCCACCACGAGCCAAAGCTACTATGTGGAGTCAAGGTCTTGCTATTCTAGGGGACCGGTTACTATGACAACACTCATTGTGTTGTTATAGTGACAGCACTAGTCTTCCACAAATAGGAAGGTAGGGATGTGATGACTTTTTATTAGTTGAGTTGACCTAGTGTAAAATCAAAGCAGGGGTATAATTGTCATTATGAAAATATGTTTAAATAATAATAAAAAATAAAAAAAATATTTTTTTATTTTCTGCCCAAAATTTTGGTCGCCGGAATTCTGTCACCGGTCGCTGGAAACTGGTTGTCGGTCACCAGAATATGTTTTTTGTCGCCGGAATATGCTATTTGTCGCCGGAATATGCTTACCGGCGTCGGAATCTAGTTATCGGGGCTGGAATATGCCTATCGGCGTCGGAATCTGCCCACTGACGGTCACCGGAGTTCGGTCAACGGTCTTCGTTGACCGGTCAACGGTCAACGATCACCGGATGTTATGGTTAGCATTGTGAGATTTATGGTTTGGTTTCTCATTTTTTTATGCCTTTTGTGGTTTGCTTTATCGTGTTTGTGGTTTGCATTGAGAAGTTTATGGTTTGCTTTCAAAAACTTTGTGGTTTGCATTGTGAGGTTTCTGGTTTGTTTTAATATATTTGTGGTTTGCATTAGGACGTTTATGGTTTGTTTTTTTGTGGTTTGATTTACTGTGTTTGTTGTTTGCATTAGGAGGTTTCTGGTGTGCTTATGACATATTTTGTGGTTTGCTTTGCGGGGTTTCTAGCATGTTTTAGGAGACTTGTGGTTTGTTGACACGCCAAAACACAACACCTAACAATGGCCAAGTGTAACCAATGAAAGGGACTGCAGTATAGTGGCACAAGTAATAAATATCGAATCCACGGGTCTCTAGAGTTACTATTACTCAGCTTCAGTTCATTATCTAGCAAACTAGATTAAGGGTTGATTAACTAAACTACTCTACTAACTCAACTAAGTAAAACTACTAATTACAGTTTGGGAACTCACTTAGGTATGATTCCCCCTAGCTCCTCAATTAGGTCCAAGTTGTAATTCCTTTTGGTTGATTTACTGTTGATTAAACTGCGGAAGATCCGACAGTAGCTTGGAATCTCTTAAGCTGACCAAGCCCTCTCAGTCTAACTATCCGGCAGACGACTAGTCTTCACCGGGATAGAAAGCTGAAGCAATAAGCACAGAACTCCACTACTGGAATTGGATTCCAGTACAAAGCAGTAAACTGGCTAACTCTCGTATAGCCAATCTCCTACTATCGAATGATGAGACTCTAGCAACCTAATCAGATTCTATCTATCTCAGATTGTAGCAGGAATCAGGAAAAGTTGATCAGACTTCAATTGACTCAATAAACATGCATCATTCGATTATAATCAAACAATATAACATCCAAAACTTCATACAAGAAAGATCCTAACTCATGGAACTAAGGTTCCTCAAAACCTAAGTGAAGGGAAGTTACTCCATAGAGAAGAGAGAGACTGCAGAAATCTGATCTAGATCTTCAATCTCCATCTCCAAGCTTGATTCCCGAGCTCCAATGGCGAAGAAATCCTCCAAAATAGCTCCAAGAATGTTCCCAAGTCGCTCTCTCTCTCTAGGGTTCGTCCCTTGGGTGTTTGGGATCCAAAACCCAGCTCTCCTCTTCTTTGGTTCGGAATTTGGCTTAAAACCAGGAAATCCCGACTCGCACGGCCAGGGTGCACGGCCGTGCATATCACCATTCTGGCCGTGCAACTCAAAACGCAGCGTGTCATTTAGTCGAACTTCAGCCCTCTCGCACGGCCAGGGTGCACGGCCGTGCGAGCTTCAGGGGTTGCCCGTGCGTGTCCTCGGCATAAGGCGCACGGCCATATTGCTCACGTGCACGGCCGCGCAGCCTCCCTGGTCTGCCCGTGCAGCTCCCCAAAAACCTCGCCATTCGTCCGTTCTTCGTCCAATCGACCCCAGACTCGCTCCTAAGCCTTCATTCACGTACTAGGACCTGAAACATCACAAACAAGCACAACCTAGCGTGAAATCGGCCTAAAACATGAGAATCAACACCTCAAACGGTGTAAGAATGGGGGTAAAAACATGTGTAAATGACGGTCTATCATTTGTATTAAGAGGTTTCTGGTTTGTATTATGAAGTTTTTGGTGTGCTTTCGAAACTTTTGTGGTTTCCTTTGCGAGATTTCTGGTTTGTTTTAATATATTTGTGGTCTGGATTAGGACGTTTTTTGTTTGCTTTATTGTGGTTTGCTTTACCGTGTTTGTGGTTTGCATTATGAGGTTTCTTATATGTTTTTGAAAATTTTGTGGTTTGCTTTGTTAGGTTTCTTGTTTGTTTTAATATATTTTTGGTCTGCATTAGGACGTTTCTGGTTTGTTTTTGTGGTTTGCTTTATCGTATTTGTGGTTTGCATTAAGAGGTTTCTGGTGTGCTTTTTATGGGATTATTCACTACTAGAGGCAGGCTTAATACTCAAGTTTGATGACAGAAAAAACAAGAGGTCCCAACCTTGGATGACCTGTATATACTCAGAGGACATATCAAGCATTGGAAACTAAGGATACAAAGTCCACAAGGCGACTAGAATTGTCAAGAGAATAGCAATTCGAGTTTGGTACAAGAACAACAGTGGAGCCAAGAATCTGTAAAAGTAAAGCTGAAAAGAATCCAGCGAAAGAGATACAGTTAGATAAGGAAACCGAACAAATAAGGAACGAAAACCAAAAATAAACAAGGTAACAAGCAGCAACAACAACAAGAGCCACCCTACTCAATCTCACCTAAGATATCATTGGCTCTTTTACCATACTAAGCAGTAGTAATAGCATAAGTGGTAACCTAGCAGATTCCACACGCAATCCCCAGCTTAGTTACTTTACAAAACAACGTTTAACAACCATATTTTTTTTATTTATTTCAATTAATCCAAGAGCCACCAGCTGCACTTTTCGAAGGAACATAGCAGCTGCCAGCATCTTTTTATAAATTTTTACAGAGCAAGAAAATCACTTCAACGAGTGAAAAAAAGAAGAAGGAAAACCAACATATGGGACCAACCAACTAATCGATCCCCGATGCCAAAATATTAAATATCGCGACGATAAAAATCTATAAAACAGTGACGGACGAAATCCCCCATCCATTATTCTGTACGTTCGGATTTCTACTTGCTTCTTCCATTTTCTGATGGGTTGCCGGAGAAAAATCGGAAGCCGCCAGCGAGAGGAGAGAGCCGATTTAGGAGCTGAAGGGTAGCGATGACAGAGGGAGATTGGCGCAAAAACACTCTGCATCCGAGGTTGAAGAAGGAGAACTGATGGAGCCAGCCCATCTTACTTCTTCCCCGTTGAAGATCCTACAACCTATCCCGCCGAAAATCTGACGATCAGCGAAACCGCTGCTCTTGCTCCAGGTTGGATGACGAACAATGGAGCTGATGACAATGATGATTTCGTATTTGTGTGTGGTGAAGAAGCAGAGGCGGCGGAGGAAGAAGCATGGCAGAGGAGAAGCGTCGCCACTGCGCGGTGGTCGGAAGGCAAGCCGTCGGAGATGCTCTCCCGGCGCACAGCTGCCGCATATGTTTCAGGGAGCCTTCCATCAGATTCGTCGATGGATGAAAGGAAGAAGATCGACAGAGATCTGAATGGGATGGGACGGAGAAAATTAGGTTTTTGGGTTATAGGTATAATATGCCCCTCTACTATGTAGTTTTATCAAACATGCCCCTTTACTATTTTTTACATCAAACATACCATTGTACTTTGGAAAAATTATCAAACGTGCCCTTCTGTTAAAATTTCCATTAAAAAAATAGTCAACCATGGTTGAACCGAGATGTAGACGACCCGACATCGACAAATGAGAGGAAAATGTCAGTTTTGTCTCCCATTTTATTTTACTAGGTCTCGTTAAAGTGAAATTATTAGAGGTAATTGGCTCTACAAAAGAACCCAAAAAATTCTAAAGTGAAAATACCAGGGATATTTTAGACATTTGTGTCGCCCAAATCAAGGTACGACCGTGGTTGACTGTTTTTGGATGAAAATATTAACAAAAGGGCATGTTTGATCATTTTCTAAAGTACAGGGACATGTTTGATGTAAAAAATAGTAGAGGGGCATGTTTGACAAAACGATATAGTAGATGGGCATATTATACCTATAACCCTAGGTTTTTCAATTTGGTAATTTTAATGTTAATTTACCTTTCTGTCCTGTTGGTACCGTAACAACACTAGGATTGTTGTTATGCTATCTCCACCCCTATTCTAGACCCGCCTTTTCAAGGTCTTGCTTCTCTCAACTTATTGACAATCTTTAATTCACGACCGTCCTTCAGAAAGTCACATACATATAAAAATGATTCTCTTGGAAAAATAATCTCCCTTGAAGAAAATATTATTTTCAGTCTCAGCAAACATCATCGCCAAGCTTCATGAAAAAGATTAAGTAAATGCAGAGACAAATTATTGCTAATTATTTAAAATGAAAATTAAAGCAAAAATATTATAATGAAGATGTTACTCCGTAATGGGGGATCTCATAGACGGTTGGATTAGTAATAATACGCACTTACCCAATTGCCACAGCACAACGTGGCGATACGAACTAGTAATCTCAAAAAGCTAAACTTTATATCCCATCTCAAAGTTGAACCAACACCCATCCAAAGAAACATAAACAGACAACACATGCAGTAACAAGAACAGGCACACGCACGCAGTGGAGACATACCAACACAAAAACAACAAACAAACTTAATAAGAATTGACGACACGAACACGAAATAGATGCTCACTTAACAATGATCAGAAGAAGAAGCAATGTATCTCGATATGTTTAATAGCAGATGCATGTGCAGGCTCGTATCAAATGGTATCCGTCACGGCCCCACCCTCGCGCCAACGAAAGAAAGAAGAAAGGGAAGATTAGGAACAAAATATTTTTGGTGGTGGGTAGAATTTTGAACGGTTGTTAAAGGGATCCTTCTTCCTCCCCCCACATCCTGCTGGCCCCAAAACAACAAACCAAATCCAAATTCCCCTATTAATATAATGCATCAATCACAACCCAAACCAACTTTTGTGCATGTGCAGGGCTTTCTTTCCATCGATTCCGTGTATCAGCTTTGTTGGCCGGCTGTCCCTAACTCGATCGCAATCCCCATACCGCCCCTTCTTCCCCCTTAGCTTCCTAGACAACACTAGCCTAGCTAGCTAGTAGCTACTCTCTTCTTTGCTGCTTATAAATACTGCCCATTTCCCCTGCTCTGCTTCACCACATCTAAAAACAGAGTACAACTAAAACAGAGCACATCTTCAAACCCACAAAGGCAATAGCACAGTCGATCCCAAAAATGGCAGCTCCTTGTACCACATTCTCATTCTCTCATATCACGTTCTTCTTCTTCCTCCTCTCTCTGTTCTTCGCTTCATCGATGTTTGATCGTGTTTCGGCGGGTTACGGCGGCTGGCAGTCCGCTCACGCCACCTTCTACGGCGGTGGTGACGCCTCTGGCACAATGGGTACGCAATTAACCCTGCCTACCTCGCCCCCTTTTACTAATTAAGCTCAATTGTGTCAATTGGGCGCATTTGGGTTGAATTAATTAGGTTAATTGACCTTTTTGGTGATTTTTTTTTCTTCTTCCGTCCAATTAGGGGGAGCCTGCGGGTACGGAAACTTGTACAGTCAAGGGTTCGGAACCAACACGGCGGCGCTAAGCACGGCGTTGTTCAACAACGGGCTGAGCTGCGGGGCGTGCTTCGAGATGAAGTGCGTGAACGACCCACAATGGTGCCTCCCTCGCTCCGTCATCGTCAGCGCCACCAATTTCTGCCCGCCGAACCCAGCCCTGCCCAGCAACAACGGCGGGTGGTGCAACCCGCCGCTGCAGCACTTCGACCTGGCACAGCCCGCTTTCCTCCAGATCGCAAAGTTCCACGCCGGCATCGTCCCGGTCTCCTTCCGCAGGGTGCCCTGCTGGAAGAAGGGAGGGATCAGGTTCGCCATCAACGGCCACTCCTACTTCAACCTGGTGCTGGTAACCAACGTGGGAGGCGCCGGTGACGTCAAGTCGGTGTGGGTGAAAGGGTCGAGGACAGGGTGGCAGGCGCTGTCCAGGAACTGGGGACAGAACTGGCAGAGCAACGCTTACCTCAACGGCCAGAGCCTGAGCTTTTCCGTCACCACGAGTGACGGTAAAACCGTCACCAGTAACAACGTGGTTCCTGCTGGTTGGCAGTTTGGCCAGGCTTTCGAAGGCTCCCAGTTTTAGAATCATTTTTTACAGTTCGACAGTGAGAATTTTAGTGCCTGTATTATATAAAAAAATGTGTGTCTCTAGATTGAGGTTTGTGTGGATAGTTAGGGGTCTGAGACTCTGAGTGAGGGTTACTTTCTATTTGTGGGGTAAATTTTAGGCTAGCTGAGGTGTCTAAAGATTAGCACCCGCTAAGTCTTTTCTTTTCCTCTTTTCTTTTTACTAGAAAATTTATGTACCTGCATTTATCGCAAGATAATAAGTTACGGTTTGGGTGTTTGAATTATGAAAAGATAATCGTGAGATTAGACTAGTCAATTTCGTGAAAAAATGAGCTTAATAATGATAATTATACATGTATTTCACATCATCACTCATTTCTAACTCAAATGTATCGCTTAAATCATATAAATCTGAAGAGCAAGCTATCAAATGTGGTGGTACTATTGCTATGGGTTATGACATTATTATATTGCACAAGATCAATCAAAGGAGTTAAATTGACATAAACCGATTCCTCATTGTAGCTAAATCTAAAAAATCATGGTTTAGCAAGCAATAATGGGAGACCTTGAAGGATGCCTAAAACAATTAAACAATCATTTTTGTCCGCTTGTTAAATCATTAATAAATATAAAGTACAACAAAATCAGATGCACCGGCTAATTGACAGCCTTTTGTTTTGTTAGAAAAGCTACCTACCATATAATATCAAAGCTGTCGAAGATTTAGGGCTATAGACAAAATGAAGTGTACTCAAAGTTGTATATTCAAATACGTTACATGTAGGTCCCTCAAAAAAAAAAAAAACGTTACATCTATAAGGTAAGGATTCCACACTCCCGGATGTTGGAAACCCAAGGCCAAATAAACTTGCACGTCTGTCCCTCAAATGACAAGGTCGGACGAGCAATCTAAATCACAAACAACAGCATCAAAGTTGATATTGATGAAGCCTTCGTGAGGGCAAACTCAGATGGCGAGATGGGAGGCGCGAGACGAGGCGATGGAATCTGGGATTGCAGGGTATATAATCTTTTTAATATCATACCACATTATACAATCTTAGCTTCTCGCTAGTTCTTTAAAATTAATAAATTATATTGATTTATACTATTTTATGTTGTTTCGTAAAAGATAATTTGACAAGAATGTCACTCGAATAGTAGTTTCATTAGAGTCCAACCTCTTGGCACTCCTAGAGATACAATAGCTCATTCACGTATTTTTTTCATTTATTCATGTAAAATTGAGCTTAATCACCCCATCTTGGTGTAATTCACGTTAGAGTGTTGATTATTCACGCAACCAATATTGTTTAGTCACCTAGTGTTTATACAAGCATATTGTTATTTATTCACACCGTTGTAAACTCAAATTTTAAACTTTGCAATATGTCAAAATAGATGTCACTGTATAGATTATGATCAATGCAACGCATTTTTACAGATTAAATGAGAGTCCAAATTTAATTTCATAAAATATAGTCAATACAAATTATTAGGGGAAAAGTCTAAATTTTCATTTATGTGAATAACTTACACACTCTTACGTGAATAAAACATAGTATTATGTGAATAAGCACAAAATGACATGAATAAACACAAAAAATGCGTGAATTAGATGTCTTTAGGTGTTTTGTCTCCTTTAGAGACAAGAGAACTTTTTCGTTCGGTTAAGTGTCCAGTTCTGAACTTTCAGGAGGCTTGTTTATATGTTAAGAATTTGGCTCATAGCTCACCGAACTCTAAGCGCTAGTTGAACCTTCTTCTGTCTCTTTCAGCGGCGGGGAGCTTTCTCTCTTAAAGATGGTATTCGTTGCGCTTTCCTCTGACAGTTATTCATTGATTAGACTGATCACCCAGTTAAGTAGCTCCTCACTCCTGTGTAGGTTATAAGCCAATGTTGCTAGCTAATAGACACTGGTCATCATGTAAAGCGCCCACTTACTCTATATCAATATTTGGCAAAATGTGTTACTTAATTTGAAATAAGGTTTATTATGTGACTTCCAAGTCATCCTAATTTGGACAAAGCGGTCGGCCAGATTCACAAAATGGTTGACACGCTTACACAATGGGACTCAACCATTATAAATGAAAAGAGTTGTTGATCGCTTATATGATGTGATAATGAAAAAGCCGATGTTCATAAATAAACCAGTGGACCGCACCATGGAGAGGTCGTCCGGTTAGCGCTAGTGTATCTTAATACTTCAAGCCAACATCGTGGAGGAGTGTTAAAAGACAATGAACCTCACGATTGCACCTAAATTGTCAACCTGATAGCCACTATGGTCGACCTATTGATCTACAACTATTTGAATCGCTAAAACTACTACTCCAATAAATGGCCAAGTGCAAACCAAAGACTGGGAAGTTGTAAAGAGGACGTTCAGTTTTAATTGTCAGTCTAGGGTTGCTAAATCTACTATTACTTAATGAATTATCCATTATCTAGCAAACACATTGTACTGTCAATTATTAGAACTAAAGAAACAAAGCAAGTAAAATGAATCAAATTCATATATGAGAAAGTCACCTCGGTATGTTTTCCCCTAGTCCTTAGTTAGGCCGATGTTGTTTACTCCTTAGCTCATCTCGATTAAAGGATACCAAACCCTCTTGAATAACTACCCGGAGGGAGATTATCCTCAGTCGGAATAAAATACCAAGACAGTACAACAAATACTCCCACTAGTAAATTAAAACCCAACACAAACTAGTGAATTGATTCACTATTTGCTCATTCGATTCACTACGACCAATTGAAGGCACTCTATCAACCTAGTCAGGTATTCCCTCTCCTATGTCAAAATAGCAATTGAAGAATGTGATAATATTCGAGCAATTTCATGAGTAAAAATTCAATGGGATAAATTTTATTGAGTTGAACAATCTTAAAGAAGAAGGGAGACAATCTTGGAGAGATTTTCCCACTCTTCTCAAACTTCGACCCACACCTTCTAAGGTGATGAACTTCGACTTTCTAGACAAACATGGGATTGATCTAGCATCAACCAAAACCCCCATAGAAGGAAAGGAAAGACAATGGAAAACCTCCAATTCGAGCTAACCCAGTGAAGTTGGCCTTTAGAGCACTAGGGGTGACACCAACATAGGAGACAGAGAAGAAGAAATCTTAAAGGGAAGAGCAACCAAGGAAGGAGCAATCAATGGGAGAGAAGTAAGAAAAGAAGATGCATGAGATTTTCACCGTCGTGAAACACCATATATCCATCATGGATGGTCTTAATGATGCTTTGATAAAGGTAGATCAAAACCAAATGAAATTGGATGCTGATGAGCCCCAAGTAGGGTCTCAATTGAACTAGAATCGCGCAACCAGTCTCAATCAATCAAAGGGATTGGTCAAGGACAAAACAGAGTTAGAAAAAAAACTTGATAAGCTAGTTTGACTACGAATAAGATGAAAGCGAAAGGGAATTCTTACACTAGGAAGAATGCACGATAGAATCTAAGGAAGCTTTCGATGTAATCGAGTGTGGTTTCTCGATCAATAAGCCAAGGTCAGCAAGTTTTGGATCTCTCCAAAACCCAAACAAATCTCACAAACTCACCAAGCTTGAGAATTGGGTAAATGTTACTCTAATTCCATCTGAATTCAAATACGAATTGAGCCTCTTTTTTTTATTACCCAGGAACCTCAGCCCAACGTGCCACTTTGTGACAACGAGCCTACTAAACCTGGGGACCACCTGCAATCAAATTATAGGCAAAGAACAAACTCAAAACTAGGTTAAACATAGCTTAACATAAACCTAATACAACTTGGAAACTAATTCTACACGAATCCTTGTGATATAAAGATTTATGCCTTCCTACACAAGAAACAAAACAGTTCTTCCGAGCATCTTTGGATGTCTCAAACATAGGGCAAATGATCTCCAATCCGTTAGCCAATTCCTTTAGGTTGTAGATTAAAACATGTTCTTTCATGTGGCATAGCTCTCTGCTTCGACTCTCATTCATCTGTCTTAAATAAGGCTCCAAAGATGGTTTCACGAACACGGTTTCATGCTTAGCCATTTCTAGGCAGATTTCAGCTTTCTGGAGAGTATTTTGGGAGTTTTGAAAAATGACTTCAATGGATTCTCCTTGATCATCCAATCCCTCCCGTATGAATAGAAATGCTTTGTCTTCATTCCCAAGCTTTCCTTTTGAATTTCCATCAAGCCAATTGTAAGAGCCAAGCCTCCAAAGTATGTCTCGTGAAACAAAGAAAATACTTAGCCAAATTTCAAGCTCCTTCTTCCCAATTGTGATGGCTTCTTTATCAATCCATGGAAACTTCAATTGAAAGCAATTTGGGATCATATCAGGCCCCCCTCTTAAACAAGCTTTACCCTCAAAGCTTGAACCTTCTTCTGGATCCAATGTCAGCTGGTCGAACTCCCTTTTTCTGTCAATTCAGGGCAATGTTCGAGTTAGTTCAACAAGTGAAAGCACCCCCAGTCGATGAAACTAAGGACGATGATAAGGAGGATAAGGATGACAAGATGACGAGGATCAAATGGTGGACACTGAGGCAACTACACCATCATGATGATTCCATATATATTATTTGATTTCTTTTAATTATGTTATTTTTATGTATTCTTTGTTTATGTTAGGATCTCCCTATTCAATAAAGAACCAGTGTTCGACGAAATCAGACGATAAATTAGCTACACCATTCCTACCCTTTTTCATTGCTAGCTAATGCTCTAGCCCGTTGAGGACATTTAAATTGTGGGGTGGAACTGTGTTATGATGTTATGCTTCATTATGCTTATAAATGTTACATATTTAGCCTTTTACTTTTTGAACTCTATCCAACCCTCATAGTCATGATATCCATGTGAAAATTTTGAAATTACTAAAGATATTTTATCCATAAATTGATTTGATTAGTTATCCCCTGCAAACATGTTCACTACTCTTCCTACTTTAAATTAATGGAGCTAGAGATTTCACTTGATCTAGAGAGCTAGTGTATTGACTATTAAGGATGTGATAGTCAATTAGATACTATGATCATATTAATATATTTTGAATACCATTATATTTAGATTCACTATAGATTGCTAATGATGCATTCCGTCCCCAATTTTTCAAAAAAAAAAATTCATAGGGTAAACTATACCTTTGATCAAGTGCAAAAAGTACCTATCTATAAATGATTGTATTTGTATCGTATGAAAATTTCCATGCTATGTTTTGAAACAAAGTGTGAGGTAAGCTCAATATGTGAGACATCTTTTCATTGCACCAAATCGGGCTTTGGAAGAGATATTAGTTGATTTTCAGTGATCTTGTTAGATGCCAGTTCCTCTCTACTACAAGTAAAATTTTCACTTGTTGAATGGATAGCAAGCTTGAGTGTGTGTTTTTAAGGGCACATATAAAGCTTCCCTCGCCCCTTAATTTCATTGACCATCCACACGAATTGAAAGTATAAGAGTTAAAAGAAGTGCTTTAAAAGTCCACTGCTCTAGCTAGTAAGCTCCCTACACACGAAAATGAAAAAAATAGTGAGAAGAAAAGTACAGAAAATAAAATAAAAAATGTGTATGCTAATAAGGCAAAGGTGTTTAATGGTATGTCGAAAAGATGGTAGAAACATTTCAAACTCTAAATCGTTTTTCAAAAGTTTCACACTATGTGTGTTTGAGACTCATGTATGGTTGATGGTTTATGATTGAAATAAGTATCTTGTTCATACATGCTGATGTGTTAGAGTTCTTTCATGTTATTGTTGACCTTGTAATTTCATTTTATGATCTACAACCTAAGATCGATAGTTGAGTGATGTCTTTGGTGTTTATAGTAGTATGATGGCAAGTAGTGTTTGTTTGGAGACAAGCAAAGTCCAGGTGTGGTGTATTTCTTATGATGCTCAATTTATAGTGTTTATCATTCCCATATTTGATACATTTTCCCTTCTATCGTTGCATCTTAAGTATATTTTGCTATGTTTTATATGAAAATCCTAACTATTTGATCAATGTGATGATAATAAACATATATTGTGTTTTAGTATCCTTTTATAGCTTTTTCATGTTATTTTGTGCTTTCCAAGGTCAAACACACCATAGGATGATTTAGATCCGCAATTGGAGCAATTTGGAGGATCAAAATGGGTAATTATAGAAGATCAAGGATGATTCATCTATTAAATGAAGTCCAATGGAAGGAAGTCTTCGTCATATAACCCCAAGAGGAATCTAATGAAGAAATTTCAACCCAAGTATGCAAATAAACCCACGAAGACCTTGTGATGGTGTCAACCACCATGCCACTGAGCCAAACCCTACAAGTCGTGGCCAAAATTCATGGAGAGGTTGCTTGTGGGCCAAACAACCCAAAGCAAGAAGAAAACTAGTGTGTGTCCCCGACTGTTGCTCGACCGTCGTCGTTGACCCAAAGGCCCATGGACGCTTCTAGAAGTCTCTTACTTCGTCCTTGAGACAGAGAAATCGAGTCCAAGTGGTAGAAGGATGCAAGATGCTGATTTTTAGGAGGAAAAATCCAAGAATACCCTTTTTATTGTAGATTATCTCGCATGTGGTGAAAGCTCGCTTAAGAATGCATTAGTGAAAGGATAGAGCATCATAAATAGATCAATGCATAGATGTATCTTATTAATGAAATTGTATGCATGATTATTTAGATGAAACTACCTAAATAATAACCTTTATTACTTATTTCTTGTTTCTTTAATCATTTACTTTCTTATTTGTTTTGAATAAATCTCGACCAAACCATAGGGAACCTCAACCCATCGTATTTATTTTTGTTGCCATCTCGTTATTCGAATACATACCTCTAAGGTTAGACGAAGGAGAAAATTGAAAAATGCAATTCGCAAGCCAAAGGGAAACACGACGTTGTGTGATCTCCAACCCGACAACCTTGCTGCGAATCGACCTGCAAGTGTGTGACTCCCTTTTTCTCACCGAATCTGGGTTCATCGGGTCAACATGCGAAACAAATTTCCAGTTGAAAAGATAAAAAAAACAATTGCAAATCACCCTCCAAGCGGCGATTTCAAAGGATATGATAAAAAGTTAAACCTGTCCAAATCCTCCATGGTCGTTTCAGCCAACATATCTCGCACCAAAGCTAACAACTCAGCAATAGGGCGGGTATTCCGCGGACAAATGACATTGGTAAATACTTGGGGATCAATGCGATCAATGGAAGGGTTAAAAAGGCTAGATACAAAGAGATCTGCCTGCGGATTCAAAAGAAACTAGCCATGTGGAAAACAAAGCATCTTTCACTAGCTGCCCGGATCACCCTAGTGAGATCGCTCTCATCTTCCATGTCGATTTATCCAATGTTCACATAATCTCTTCCAATGACTGTTTGAAATTCTCTGGATAAAATTAACAGACAATTCATATGGGGAGAAGAGGAAGGGAAAGCTAAATTTCATCATGTGGCTTGGGACCAACTGGTTTTGCCTTGCCCGCATGGAGGTGCTAGAGTTAGACCTACAAAGAAGACAAATCAAGCCATGTTAGCTAAAGGCAGTTGGAAACTCATTACGGAAGACCAGGCCTTATGGACAAGGGTCCTCAAAGACAAATATGCGCAATCTAAGAAAGGTATAGCGACACTCAACAAAGTAAAGGGAAGTTCTTTTGCTTGGCGAAGTTTTACTTCTGTTACGGAGGTTTTTAAAGAAAGGTTATGCCTCTTGTGGAGCTTGCTAAGGCAAAAGTGGAAGAGGAAATTAGAAGCAGAAGGGTGTTTGACTACTGTCTACTGGGACGTTGAACAGGGATGGAAGCTGAACGAATTGGAGAACCTACTTCCGTAAACCATCATCAACCAGATTAGAGGCACTATGCTCGACCCGCTATCAGGGGAGGATGATCGGTCGCTATGGAACTTAAGCTCTACGGGGCAATTCTTGGCGAGTTCAGCCTACAAGGCAATGATTCCTAAACCTGCAACTCAGTCGACGACTTGGAAAAAAATTTAGAAAACTACAAGGTCCTGAGCGAGTCAGGGTCTTCATGTGGATGGTGGTCAAGGAGAAGCTTACTACTAATGTTATCCGAAAGATAAGACACCTGACTGACAGTGAATCCTGCCCTCATTGTATGAGCACTCCGAAAACAAATATGCATTGTCTGAGTGACTGTAAATTGGCCAAAGAAATATGGAAAAGAGTCATTTCTGTAGACAAACAAGCAGCCTTTTTCGCTGTCAACTATGAAGAATGGCTTTAGAACAACCTCAACAATGAAGATGAAGGCCACTGGACGGGTACTTGGGCTAGTTACTTCACTCTACTTGCTTGGTATATCTGGAAGAGTAGGAATGATAACATTTTTCAAATGAGTGAAGCTGTCAGCCTCAACGCGCTACAATTATGTGACAACGAAAACAAAAGAATGGGCTAAGGTATGGGAAGCAGCAACCTAGGCGAATGACTTTGCAACCCCCAATGAAAGAATCGAGAGTTTTGATTGGTTGGAAAGCCCCAAGAGCCTGCTGGTGGAAGCTTAATACTGATGGTGCAGCTCAAACCAATCCCGGAATTGCAACGATTGGAGGAGTTGTTCGAAACTGTCATGGAGATTGGGTTGGGGGATTCTGCAGTAAGTTGGGACATGGTACAACCCTAATGGCAGAACTTTGGGGTATCTACAAAGGGCTTCAGTTGGCATGGAAGAAGGGAGCTTAATTTCTGATTCTTGAGTCGAACTCGCAGTTGGCTCTCGACCTACTCAGCAAACGTACTGATGTTGTCCACCCCTATGATGCTATTCTCGGAATGATTCGACGAAGTCTTGCTCAAAGTTGGGGTGGTTCAAATGGTTCATACGTATAGAGAAGGGAATAGAGTCGCAGACTGGCTCTCGAATCACAGTCTCGTCTATCCCTTCCATACGTATGAATTAGATGAACTTCCAACAAATCTAAATAGCATTCTCAGAGACGATACCTTGGGAGTCAGCTTTCCAGGACTAGTTCAACACCCAAGAGAGAACAAGTAGACATGTTTTTGAGATAGCTCTAGTTTGTCTACAGTGTACTTGTTTTTTGCTGCTTGGCTTTGTGTAGGCTTCTGGGTTGTGCAACTGAACTCCCCTCTAAGTGGGTGGCACCGCTATATCCTGTATAGGGATGGCAATGGGTCGGGTTAGGGCGGGTTTTGTCAAACCCATGGGTTTATCTACCAAAAAAACGGGGTAAAACCCGTTGGGTTTGAAAAACTCAAACCCAACCCAACCCGCTGGGTATCCGTGGGTTCATGGGTACCCGTGGGTTTTTGTGGTAAAAAATTTACAATAACAAGTTTCTTTCAAAATTAAAGTTTAACATCAATTTTCGCATACAAATTATTCATACAAAAAACACCAATCTAGAGCATACAAGCAAACCGCAAATGATCAATACAAATTGTTCAAAATTAAAGATAAACATCTATAAACAATAAGATTAATTGAAAGCTTCTTCCTCGTCAACTAAGTTTCTTCACTCTCCACTTCATAATATCAACTTCATTCTAAACAATTAGAAAGAACAAATTATACATGTCTTCACAAACATAAAGAATATTAGTTGTTTAAGGAATATATATTATTTAGAATATTAAATATACCGGGAAAGTAATTATAGTGTGTGGGCGGGTACCCATGGGGCGGGTTTACCTAAACCCAACCCGACCCGGTGAATAGTGTAGCGGGTTTAAACCCGAACCCGGCCCAAAACCCATCAACACGGATTTTATCCCGCGTTGACCGGGTTGGATCGAGTGGGTACCCGTGGCCCGTGGGTTCGGGTTTTGTTGTCATCCCTAATCCTGTACTTTGTTTATGGCTTTTAGCCTCCAATTATCAAAAATAACAAAAAAAGTTAAAACAATCAACCATCTAGAAACACAACAAACCCGGATAAGCCCAACTAAGCCCATTTTCCATCTCACGGGGCCATGTGTCGATACAACTAGAAATACATAATCCCCTAAATGGCATATTGAAAAAAGAAAACCCCCAGCAGAGGCATTTCCTGTGCATCAAGACAGCTTTTACTGTCCATACAGACTCAGCGGTACTGTTTCAACTCGGATTGAGATTGGGTGTGGGAGGGTGCAGGGAAGTTCTGGTTGGTTCCCAACTAGACTTGGTGTTCAGTTGAGTTTGGACCATTGTTTGTCTTCTGGTTAGGGGTCCTTTCCGTATCTCTCGCACACGATGATCACTCTGAAACTACTTGAGGACTGTATCCGGTTAGAGGGAGGTTGGGGTATAGGTGTTGAGAGGCCAAGGTGTGGCTTTCCAGGCGGGCGTGATGCCCAAGTTTCCTGTCAGTGGTGCGTCACTTTCGCACTCGAGTGGCTGGGCGAAAAAGCTGTTAGCTCGGGTGGGTGTGGATGACAAATAATTCATTTTTTTTTTCTTTGTTTACTCACATCATGCGTGGGATTATTTCCACCACATGTTTATGGTTCAGAGGTGGGCACGAGACCTCAATCTTCACTTATTACCTTCTTGCCTATACCACTTATTTTCCTCAGTCGGATCCTCTTTCATTCTCTGTATTTGTTCCAGTTTCTCTCTCTGAATCCAACCTTCCTCTGTTTGCAGATTTATTCATCTTCCACTAAAGCAGATGCGATGATCAAGTTGGACGAAGCTATCAAGAGAAGTGGTGATCAAGAGGTCCCTCAATAACCAAGAATCCATTCAGTAAGTCATCTCGATACTCTTATTCTCTAGCTTTGTTGTGCATATCTCACTATTATCCTCCATTTTTCAGATCTGCGAGGGCGACGACGGGAAATCGGGTTTTAAGTAACCCAGATTTCCGATGGTGATCATGCCAGGATGTAGGGGTAAAGGTAGCAAATTTTATTCAGTTCAAAATCTCCAATCAAAATCCTTCAGTTCCTCTTTTTTCTCCCTTTTTCACTTTTCGATCACTTGATGCAAGCATTGTTGTCATCGATTAAACAACAAGATCAGTGTTCTCATCAGTTGGTAGTTGTTACAAACCTCCCGGACATCGGATCGTAGCGAGGATGGATTGTGTCTTCTTTGTCGACAGGAGGTTGTGGCGGAAGGGATCTGTAAAGTGGATTCGAGAAGGTAGATATTAACTGCTTGATCGGCGCTGCCGCTGACAACTACCATATCCGCTTTTGCTGTGGCCGGTCTGTTTCATTTCCTCTGTCTCTATCAAGATTACAGTTGTATATGTATATTCTCTCTCTCTTTCTAATGGATCCGTTAGATACTTTTCGTGAGAAGTACTGGACGTTATTTTGTTGTTAAAGCCAGTGGTCAGGTGTGTAGTTGGCGTACCGGGGGATTGCTCGAGCTCAAGAGATATACGTGACGGATTTTGGGAGATTTAGACACAATTTGGAGTTTGGGTAGATTCTGAGTTTATAGCCTATGCATGTTCTGTTTGAGTTCCAAGTGATTGTATTCTTTTCAATTTTCAATGTGGGTCGTTCTCTCTTTCTCCTTCATAAATTTGTGATGCTGATCTTTTGCGAGAGGAAGTAATGGTGATGTATTTTGTGTTTTTTTCCTTCTGTTTGCTGTTGGTAAACCATGTTATGACTTTAATGTTGTTTTTTTCTTCTTTTTGTAGCTGGTCTTTTGGACGTCAGGGGAGGTGGTTAGGTTTTGGGCGAGAAGAAGCACACAAGGCAAAGCCATTTACAATTATAATGGTTTCTGGTGTGAGAGAATCTCAACAGAATCAGAGGAACAATGCACTCACATTTTGTAGCAACAAATGATTCTCTTCACCGTGTATTATACTCTTACATGTAACTTGAAATCCGAAAATCTCATATCAATCAACCCTATTTTGGACTCTGCCGTTAACCTGGTATATTCTTACTATTGTTTTCATGTTCTTCATTCAAACTTTACAGATAGGAATATTGATCCACTCAAATGAAAGCAGTGGAGGGTACAACTATTCGTGTCCATAAGCCAGCAGATATGCATTGTTCAATTAGGTTGTGTTTAAACTTGAGTGGATATAAGAACCAAACAAGTTGGCTGCGTATGTGACAAAAATTGTAATGGACACTTTGTCTAATAGGACAATGGACATGAATGCATCAAGTCATCAACACAATGGATATGGTCATCGATAGAGGGTATAAAGTGGAAGTGTATTTTTATATATACCACATATAGAAGTGACCATTTAAAATCACCAATCGTCCAATCTAATTCTCTAATCATCCAATCTAATTCATCCAATAGAGAATTCAATAAATTGGTAATCGAGATCCAATCTGGCTGATGGATTTGAGGGATGAAATTGTGGATTGTTGGAAAATTGAGGATTAATTAATACCCTTACTTTCTTATGTTTTATATTATGATACATACAATTTAAATTTCAAGCCAATTGAGTCAAATTGTCTCATGCAATTCCTTCATCCAAACAACCCCTATCGATTCATCAATCCGTTCCACTAATCTATATCTAATTCATTTGATCTCCTCTAATCACAAATCCCGACGCGAAGCGCGGGCAAGGAAGACTAGTTGTTAATTATAAAGTCATTAAATATTTCAAATCGAATTATATTAATGGAAATTGTGGTTGACCCCCAATTAATGCATTTTAGTTTTAATGGTTTTGATCCCAAATTAATGAACTTGAACCTATAGGTACTCCATGTGATCGTTACACATGATCAATAACTGCTTTCTTTTTTTAATGTTTTTTCTTTTGAAATGTGAAATTTCCCTTGTGTTTAAATTAAGAGTCTTATGATTTATTTAACTTTTACGAAATTCATTCATATACCCCTTACCTTTCATCTGCAGTGTTTCCATTTGTTTGTTGCACGCTAAAACGATGATTGTGTTGTTTGAATGATTTGTTTTTAATTCGTTTGACAAAAAAGACTAAGATACTATATTTTATATCTTGATTTTAATTAACTATCTTTTGAGTTATTTGAAACAATATTAGTGGAGAAGTTATTTGAAATAATTCAGAAATACTATCGAAATACTACATTCCAGCGGCGGATCCAGAACACAGAAGAGCACTAGGCCGCATTTCATTAGAAAATTAGAACCGTAAAAAAATATAATGATTATAGTTTTTTGCATTGTAAATTGTACACGACTGTATTTTAATTTAGGGAATGCATCAATAATGAAGTCTACATCCATACCAATAGTATACACTGTTTCAAATAAAATACTTGAGCAATCGGCGAGAAATTCATCACTCATTTTGTTGAGCAAATCAGTTATCACATGTTTCATTGTTAAAAAGGTTCTCTTCGTAGTATCTGTTGAAACGAGCAGCATCAACACTAGATAAATCAATCGACTAATACATTTTCATTGTGTGTCCATCCCTGCACACCAGCTACTTTAGTAAATTTGTAAGGAAACAAACCTCATATTTCTTTCAGTCTTTTACGTTTTAAACTTTTTAGAATTTTAGGTTTCATTGTTTTTTTAAGACGCATGATCTTTGGGGCTAAAATTTCTAAGCTAAATTTAAAATAGTGATTTGATGAATATGTTCAACTTGATAATTTTTCTAGTTAAACTCAATCTTATCATAGAATAACATTGGGTCGAATATCTAAAATAAAAAATTTCATAAAAACTATAGTAACTACGGATCCAGATGAGGGCTGGGGTGGCCACCCCCTAGATCCGCCAGTGCTACATTCTCAAATGTTAAATAGTTTTGCTCTAAAATATCACGTGTAAAATAATGCATCCGAACTATAATTGTCCCTCTTTTTGCATATACTCGGCATGTCAGACCTACATTGACTTTACATAATTACACCAAAATGATTTAAAAATGAACAAATACTCCGTTCAAGAAATTACCGTAAGATCCCAATTCTTTTTCACTCATTCTTACACTGATCCATACAGAACGTTTTTACAAAAACTCATCAACTTGATACAAAACACATCAGGGGCGGATCCAAGTTAGTGCAAGAGTTGTCACTAACTTGGGACAAAAAACTTTTGGATGTAAATTTGGAACAAAAAAGCTTTATAAAATTTAGTTTTAGCGATAATAGTATTCAGACACTACAATATTTGACAACCCTTAGTGATTTTAGTCTATCATTGAATACTATTAATAAAGTTTCTGGGTCCGCCACTAAAAACATATCGACAATGTTGGATTATCAAAGCGGCCTAATGTGTTATAGTTACAGCCCCATTCAACAGAAAAATACCGGCGACTCAAATATTTAAACGGCATCGTGGAGGGCCAGCTGAGAAGATACCGGACCGGAGTCACCGCATTTCGTTTTCTCATCAAAGTTCCCATTCCAAAGAGTTCAAATCAATTCCGTTTCCCCACTTTCTTTCGTTTCTTTTCTTTAATTAATATTAACAAATACACCAAACTGTAAAAAAGAAAAGGCCAAAAAACGAAACCCCTCCCTCTCACTCTGATCGACTTGACCTTCTCAATTCGCTCCCATCACAGGGCGCCAGCAGCTCGCACTCGTCTCCCACCTTCTTTCTCTCTGCAATTTCCCCCAAAGTCCCCCATAGATATTTTTTTCCGTCTGGAGTTTCTTTCTCCCATCTCTCTCCCTTTCAGGTGTCTCACATCACGGGTCCGTCTCCTTCCGTACCCTTCTTCTGCTCACAATCACTGTGCGTTTGCTTCTTCTTTAATACGTGTGCGATTCACCGACTGTGCTGATCGTCCGAATTGCCGATCCTTTGATTGGGGCGGCATCAGTAGTAGATCTAGGGTTTGTGCGCGTTGGAATTTTGTTAACATTTCTTTTCTTTCGTTCAGTTCTCATCTCCGTTACGCTCTTGCAGGTTTCTCGAACTGTTCTTTTGTTGCTCTGCTGCGTCGCGGGAGTTTCCCCCCCGGTGGAGTGGGCTTGAGCTAAAGGAGGTAATGCATTTCCGAAACCCGATTGATTGGTTGGTTCGAAGGTATTTGCGTGGTGTTATTGATTTTGAAAAAAAAAATATATGGTAGATCTGGATCAGCGACGGGGTGAATTCAGCGAGCGTTCTGAAGCGCCAGAACGGGTTGAATCGACGAAAGTAGTGAAGAAAGACGGTTTGTAGGGGGAGGAGGAGACGGTGAAGATGAGTGAAGGCCAGAAGTTCCAGTTGGGGACGGTGGGTGCTTTGAGCTTGTCGGTGGTCTCGTCTGTCTCCATTGTCATATGCAACAAGGCGCTGATCAGCACTCTCGGTTTTACTTTTGGTGAGTTACCTGCCAATGCTTACTTAACACTCCGGAATCCTATCCCTTTTTATGTATTTGGAAGAACTTCTTGTTGGTTTGGATAATGCTGAATGCCATTTTGGGACTTCTGGGGCGAGCTTGAATAAGGATTTTTTGATGAGGCTGTGGCATTTTTGTGTCGGTGCTGGGTAGTAGGTCGTCTAAGGTTTGTTGTTGACATGATAAAGTTGTCAGTTTGTGTGAAGACACTGCCTAGTGTTGTAGTTAGGGAACTGCTGTTCCTGCGTTTGACCTTAATTGAAATCTGCTTGAGTGAATTCACCGCCAATGCTTTCTTGAGTCTCATTCTGTCATTGTTTTCTTATAAACTATCCCAAGTCAGTAGGTAAGGACCAACTGTTTTGTGTGCAAATGTGATGTTGACAAGGACTTGAGCTTGCTTGATTTTCAAGGGTGAACCCAGCGTGATGGATTATATAGTACTTTTGACCATGACAAGTTACCATTTTGGTTTCTTGCTATGCTTTTGGAGATATTTCTGTAAACTTGTTTGCTAGTTATTTATGGCTAAATTATCTATTGGAGCTAGTCTTATGAGGCGTTCCAATTTTTTTTTTTTGGCCCTCTTGTTTTAAAGTTCAGATCTGGGGTCTCTGAAAGCAGTTTTCAGATCTGACTTTTCAGGAGTTACTTTATATTGGATGTATTTATTAATCCCTGCTGATTACAGCAGTTGGGAAGGATTCCTGTGCTTTAGTATTATTAGATGTATCAATAAAGGTGTTAGCATCAAAGATATGCTCTTTAATTTGATAAAGCGGTATCAGTAAAGGTCTTAGCATCTAAAAAGGTATCTTAATTTTGTAAATATGTCAATGAAGGTGCTAAGATTCTAGGAGGTGTTCATCCAAATCATAGTTACTTCATTTGTTGCATAACTAGCAGTCATTGTAGTTAGTATATTCAATTTCTAACTTTCTTATGTTTATTCTCTCCTTGCAGCCACGACATTAACAAGCTGGCATCTTTTGGTCACTTTTTGCTCCCTTCATGTGGCGTTATGGATGAAGTTGTTTGAACACAAGCCTTTTGATGCAAGAGCTGTAATGGGATTTGGCATATTGAATGGGATTTCCATTGGACTTTTAAATCTTAGCTTGGGATTCAATTCTGTTGGTTTCTACCAGGTAAATCATTTTAGCTCCATATGATTTTCCTAATTACTTCCAAAAAACCTAAAGTATATTGCCGCAATTTTCTTCCCAAAGGCTATCCAACAGATTGCCTTAAATGGTTCCCTAACATTTGTTTGTGCTTTAAAATAACATAATAACTGGGAAAGAAGAGTAATGAGACTCTTAAGGGTAGAGATTATCTTCTTTCTAGCCCAATGAGCTTGTCAAATCAGCAAAATGACCAGAAACTTTGTATGACACCCTTTACGGGACTGTTGATTTCCCTAATTATGATAAATCCTATGTGCTAATGATTTCTTATAATTTCTAAAGCTTTGCTTGTTGTTAGTTCCTGAATATGCTCCTTTTGTTTGATATCTTAGATGACAAAATTAGCAATCATCCCGTGCACTGTCCTGCTGGAGACCCTGTTCTTCAGGAAGCTATTCAGGTGAATTTCGATATTCATATAGCAAAATGATTGACTGGTTTAGCTCTATGATTGGTGCAAGTCTGTAAATCTTGTTGCTCTCTCCATCTACCTGAAATGGGAACCAAAAGGCGTCAAGTGTTTATTGTATTTATTGTCAATCTGCAAAATGTATTAATGGGTCTGACTGCTGTTTCGGTTATTGTCTTGGTTTGTCAGTTTATCTGGAAATAAATGTATAGCTATTCTGATTATGTGCTGATATTTCTTGCATCACTGCAGTCGAAATATCCAGTTTTCACTGCTGATCCTCCTTCTCGGTGTTGGAATTGCAACTGTGACTGATCTACAGCTTAATATGTTGGGCTCTGTCTTATCACTGCTTGCAGTTCTTACTACCTGCATTGCTCAGATTGTATCCTTGGCCTATTAGCTCTGTTATTGCTACATTGATGTTGTTTGTCCTCTTCTTGATCCTGTTCTCGTTTGCTTAGAACTGGTCTTCGGGAAATTTTACAATGCTATATAGTATTGGTGCTATAGGTTTTTGCCTTTATGGTACAACTTAAAATTGTACATTTACGTTATGGTACAATTTCAGATTGTACCTATACTTTTTGCACAAATTCTTTTATGGTACAACTAGAACTTGTACTTTTATGTGATGGTACAACTTCAAGTTGTAAAGTTGTACCATAACATAATGATACAAATTGCTTTATGGTACAACCTAAACTTATACATTTAATATTATGGTACAACTTTGAGTTGTACATTAAAGCACCAATGCTATATAGCATAGTAGAAGTGCTCCTGGTCTTCCAGACAATGGTACTTTTTGTCCTTTTTTTCTTCTTCCTCTTTTGCAGCACCTGTTGTCAAACCCTTAACCAGATTATCTCAGATGACAAATACCATCCAGAAGAAGTTCAAAGTTTCGTCAACCCAGCTTTTGTATCAATCTTGCCCCTATCAGGCATTAACTCTGTTCATCGTTGGTCCATTTCTAGATGGGCTTCTAACCAACCAAAATGTTTTTGCTTTTAAGTACACCCCTCAAGTCCTGGTAAGCATGGAAGAATATCCAAAATCACTTCCTTTCCAGAGTGGGCCTTTTGCTATCTTGTAATCCAACATTACCTTTCTTTTTTGGTTGCAGTTCTTCATCGTACTCTCCTGCTTGATATCAGTCTCTGTAAATTTCAGTACATTTCTGGTAATTGGAAAGACATCTCCAGTCACCTATCAGGTCCTTGGTCACCTAAAAACATGCCTAGTATTGGCCTTTGGCTATGTACTGCTTAAAGACCCGTTTAGCTGGAGGAACATTTTAGGTATCCTTGTTGCTGTAGTTGGGATGGTGCTGTATTCCTACTGTTGCACTTTGGAGACCCAGCAGAAGCCCCAAGAACCATCAGCCAAACAGCCTGAGGTAATTTTCTTACTTCTGCTGTTCTGCGTGCGTGACTTTCTGAGTTTAACTAACCTTTTACCCTGTCTTTGATTTTGGTGCAGGGCAATGAAAATGAATCGGACCCTCTCTTAAATGCGGAAAATGGAAGTGTAATGACAGCCGATGGTGGTGCAATAAAAGCCCCTGCATGGAAGTCAAACAAGGACCTGCACGCATGAAGGCTGCGCCCCTCATGTTCTGCAGCGCGGATATATTCACCCCGAATGTAGAGGGAACCCGTAGACTGAATTGAATCCAGCGATGAAGATGTTGCTGGAGAAAGGGGGTGTCCATGTGTTGATGATGACATAGGAGCAGAGAGCAAGTTGGCAGACCACTCTGAAGATCGTTACTTTATTTTTATCTATGGGTAGACTTTGAAAAGAGTTGGGAAGGAAAATGTGGCTTTGATATAGTAATTTTTTTACTGATTAGTTTTTTGTATGGAATCAGGCAGGGAGCTTGAGAATGAGAATCATGGTGGCAGAATCGGATTCATTAAATCTTATACTGTTAGTTCCTTACGGACTGGATAAATTTCTACAATGTAGTTCTTTCTTGATAAAATGGACTATTCCCTATAAAATGGACTATCCTCCTCGAAGTTTAGGATATTCATCTTCTCTTCCATTGGATTCTTTCTTAGGCAATGCTCCACCTATTGAGATCTCGGAAGGTGACGATTTAATGTCGGATGAGTCTGATGGGGAAGATGGAGATGATGATCCGGATTGTCCTACAATCAGAATCAAGAAACGTACTAACGCTAGGATTGGGAATCTATGGTGTTGGGCCATTACTTTCCAGGTTCTGGGGAAGTCCTTCTTGTTCAACTACATTCACCGAAGAATCCAGAAGATGTGGGCTAAGATTGGAGGGATTAGGGTTGGCGGCATCGGAAATGGCTACTTCCAAGCGACCTTCGATTCCCAACTCGACCATGACCGGGCACTTTATGGAGGTCCGTGGACAATTGAGGATCATTATATTGCTGCGGAGCCCTAGCGAATTGATTTCGACCCTGACTTCGACACCATTGACAGAGCTTCAGTGTGGGTAAGATTGCCACGTCTTCCCTTAGCCTACTTTGATGAAGAGATTCTGAGAGATATCGGGGATAAGCTGGGGAGAGTGGAAAAGATTGATTATAACACGGCAAACGGGTTTAGAGAGAACTACGCACGCATCTGCGTGGAGATTGATATGAGGAAGAGACTCATTTCCAAGTACAGGATTAAGAGAAGAGTTAGGAGAGTGGAGTATGAAGGGTTACATACAGTGTGTTTTCTGTGTGGCCATTATGGACATGTTGAGGAGAACTACTCCCTTGGGTCGACCTCAAGTCAATTGACACCTGAGGAGAAGCTTAAGGAGGGAGATAAAGCCAGATCCAAACAGGAAATCAGACCAGAGATATTGGAGGACTTTGGTCCTTGGATGTTGGCTACAAGACCCAAAAGAAAGACGAATCAAAAAAGGGTACAGAAGGAAGGAACTGAAACCAATAGCAAGGGAGGTGAGGGGGTGACTATGGGTTCAGGGTCCATATTTGAGGTACTCGTCTCGGAGAGTACTGTCGATAAAGAAAAGGAGGAAAGCAATGAAGAGGAGACTCATGTGGAGATGATGATTGACGACTCAGGGGAGAATTTGAAACAATCTGAAGGTATCCCGGAGAAGATCCCCAAAGAAAATACGAAGGAGGGGAAAAAGAAATTAAAAAAACCAATAGAAAGTAAATTGCCGAAGAATCAGAATGAGAGTATGCTGAAGTCTAGCCACATGAATAAGAAGGAGCCCCAGAAACCTACCTCTACAAGCTCCAAACAGCCCCAACAAGAATGAAACTAAAGGGAAAACCTCGTCTATTCCGACAAAGCCTACTTCCTCCTCCAATCCTCCTCCTAAGGGCTCTGCTCTTGGTAAGGGGAACCTTGACAAGTCCCATGGAGGCAGCAGCTCTAGTCTCAACTCACCAAAGCCTTCCAAACAAGGAAAGGCAAGTAGTGTGGAGGGGAATAAGAAAGCTGCTCTTTTCTCTACTCCCAAGCCTGGTACCCCTCTAGGTCGAGCCCCTTGGCGAAAGAGAAACCTCCCGACTTCCTGGAGCCGAAGAAGTTGGATTTTGATCCCTGTTGTGAGGAGGGAAAGATTGAGTTGGAAAGTACTCGTATGCTCACATTCGATTCTGCTCTAGCAAATGGAGCAGCTACGGATGAGACGCCGATGTCCTCTCTTGGAACTGCAGGGGTGCAAAACACCCCAAGTTCAAGTCGACGTTTGAGTTGTATAAAAAGAAACATTCCCCTAAGGTTGCTTGTATCTTGGAACCTCGCATCAGTGGTACGAAGACAGAGGAAGTTATCAACTCCCTTGGTTTTGATTCGTCTGAAGTCTCTGATGCAGTAGGTTTCAAAGGTGGCATTTGGATGCTTTGGGATAGTAGCTCTATCCAGCTCACCTATAAGGATAAGAGTAACCAATTCATCCACATGTCTGCTTCTTGTGATGGGAGGGAGATAGGGTATATTTCTGCTGTCTATGCCAGCCCGAATGACCACGGGAGAAATGGTTTGTGGAACTCGATCAGAAACATTGCTAGAAGCATGGATCAGCCATAGGTGACTTTAACTCCATCACGTGCCCTTCTGAGAAGCAAGATGGCGCAAACTTCAACCCTGCAAAAGTGACTGCTTTCACTGACTGCATTAGAGACTATGGACTTGTAGATATTGGGTTTATTGGACCAAAATTTACCTGGTCAACAAACTCGGGGCTCAAAGAACGGCTTGACAGAGGTCTTTATAATGTGGAGTGGATTCACAAGTTTCCGGACACTGTGAACCTTCACCTTACCAAGATCAAGTCGGATCACCGACCAATTCTTGTTTGCAATGGTAGACATCAACAGAAAACCCGCCTGGTGAGGAGATTTCATTTTCTTGCCCCATGGCTGGCACATGATGATTTCCTTAATGTTGTTTCTTCCAATTGGAACTACAGCTCTAGTTTCTTGCCTTGTTTGCAGGTACTAACCGAGAGGCTCCAAGCGTGGAACAAAAAGGTGTTTTGGAACATTTTCATCAGGAAAAGGAAGATTTTAAAATGACTTGACATGCTTGAGAAGATTAATGAAAGAACACCCTCCAACCTGTCCCACCAACAAGAAAGAAGTACTAGGGAGGAGTTGGAGCACACTTTGTGGCAAGAAGAACTGCTCTGGCGACAAAAGTCAAGGGCGAACTGGGTGCTGTTTGGAGATAGTAACACCAGGTTCTTCCATACAAGCACACTAACGAGGAGAAGAAGAAACATAATTACCAAGTTAAAGAATGATGATGGCTGCTGGGTGCCTGATCCGGATGAACTTCTCCCCCTTTCAAGAGAATTTTATGTCAAGTTGTTCACGAAGGAGGAAAGGGACCATAGAGTGATCATTGCTGCGGACTTCCCATTGGTTGAGGCTACAAAACTTGCTCGAGTGCGAACTCCTCCACTGCTTGTTGAAATCAGAGACATTGTGATGAAGATGGGGGGAATGAAAGCCCCAGGACCTGACGGTTATCATGCTATTTTCTTTCAGAAACTGTGGGATGTTATGGGGACTGACTTTTCTAACTTTGTTGCTTCTTGTTTCAGGTGTCCTTAGCGCATTAGCAATGTCAACTCTACTGCTCTTGCTTTGATTCCCAAAACTGACTCCCCTGTGTCTATGGCTCAATTTAGACCGATTAGTTTGCGTAATGTGGGGGGTATAAAGCGATTGCTAAATGCATTGCTGATAGACTTAAAAGTCTCATGCCCCATCTTATACATCCTAATCAAAATAGTTTTGTACCAAAAAGGCATATCACTGAAAATATTTTGATTTTGCAGGAGACGGTCCATATGATGTCCCTAAAGTCAAGGAGGAAAGATCTTATGATCCTCAATATTGACCTTGCCAAAGCTTACGACCAGATCGATTGGGATTTTCTTGAAGAAACATTGCTTTCTGTCCACCTCCCTCCTGATTGTGTCCGTCTTATCATGAGGTGTGTTATGACCACTGAGCTGAGTGTTCTTTGGAATGGAGGCACTACTGAAGGGTTCAAACCAAGCCGTGGTCTTCGTTAGGGATGTCCCCTTTCTCCCTACCTCTTTACTCTATGCATTGAACGGCTCTGCCATTGCATTCGTAGGGAAGTTAGTGATAAGAATTGGAAACTGATTTTTCTGTCTAGGGGGGGGGGGGACCCTTTCACATTTGCTTTTCGCTGATTATTTGGTTCTGTTTAGTGAGGCCACCATCCCCCAGGCTGACCTGATTATGAAGTGCCTTGATTTCTTTTGTTATGCTTCGGGGGAGGCTATTAGTAAAGATAAGTGTAGAGTCTTCTTCTCTAGGAATGTGTCTTGTAAGCGTCGCAAGGAAATCTGTTCTAGACTCGGTATACAATCTACTAAGGACCTTGGTAGATATCTTGGAGTATCAGTGTTGCATGGCAGATTGACACGGGATACTTATAAATACATTCTTGAGAAAATGGATTCTAAATTGACTGCCTGGAAAGCTAAAACCCTGTCACTTGCAGGCAGGGTTACTCTTGTTATGTCTGTTCTCAACTCCATCCCCTCTTATGCAATGCAAACAACCCCCCTTCCTTTATCTGTGTGCGATGAGATCGATAGGAAAATTAGGGGCTTTGTTTGGGGTTCGTCTCTGGGGAAAAGAAAGAGTCACCTCTTGTCTTGGGATAAGATCTGTAAACCCAAAGATCAAGGGGGTCTGGGTCTTAAAAAGGCTAGAAGACTTAATATGGCCTACATGGTTAAGATTTCTTGGCAAATGCTTAACAACGAAAAAGACCTGTGGGTGAAAGTGCTTCAAGGAAAGTACTTTAATCATCGAGATGGCCAAATCATCTCTATGAAAAAGTAACTTTTCGAATCTTTGGAGGGCGGTGGTTAAAGCTATGCCTATTATGAAAAGTGCTACGGTTTGGAGTGTGAGGAATGGCAATACCACTGCCTTCTGGTCCCATCCTTGGACTGATTATGATGTGCTGCTCTCTGACTTTCTTATTGTTGATGAGTCCTTGGTTGATCTGAACTCACCTGTCTCTTGTTGGGTTACCCCCTCGGGTGGGTGGGATTGGGAAAAGTTGTTCTGCTTAATTCACCCTGATGGGTTGTCTTTGCTTGCTGGGATGGAGCCACCAAAACCTGACCTGGGCGAGGATACCTCCATCTGGGGAATTGAACGAGATGGGAGCTTCAGTTTCAAGTTGGCCTACTACCTGGTGAATGAAGACCTGGAGTCTGAAGCGGACAGCAGCTGGAAACTCTTCTGGAAGTGGAGGGGTCCCAACCGCATCAAACTGTTCCTCTGGCTCGCACGTCATGAAAGGCTAATGACCAATGTGAAGAGAGCTAAAATGAAGATTCCTCCCAGCAACAACTGTGGCCACTGTTTGGTGAATGAGGAGACTACATAGCACATCCTCGGAACATGTCCTAAAGCTACTGGAATTTGGAGTAAGCTCAAGGATACCCTCCTGGATGCAAGCTCTGACTCCCCTTTTCAATTATGGATCCTCACCAACCTGATGAATGACGAGAAAGGAATCCGATTCGGGATAATTTGTTGGAATCTCTGGAAACAGAGAAACGAGGAAGCTATTGAAGGGAAGACGTTCTCTCAGGATGGCTTTCTCCATCGAGTGAAGCTTGGATCAACATTGTTAACCAAGCCTATGTCAGTGATAAGAGAAGCTCCCCTGGCGCTAATCAAGAGAGAATTACCAGGGATGTGGCGTGGAAACCACCTCCGGAAGGATGGGTCCAGGTTCAAACCGATGGATCAATCCTGACGGATTCTGGGCAGGCCGCGGCGGGGGGAATCATTCGGGATCATCTGAGGAGATGCTTGAACTCCTTCGTCTGCAATCTTGGTTCCTGTACGATCACGAATGCGGAGTTAAATGGAGCTGCTGAAGGTTTGTCCCTCGCTTGGAAGTCTCGGTTCAGGAAGGTGCTGCTTAACCTAGACTCTTCCACGGCCATCTCCATCATAAAAAATAGCAAGGACAGTAACCATCGTCGTGGTTTGCTTGCTCAAGACATTAATAGGCTTCTGAATTTTGAATGGGAAGTTAGAATCTCCCATGTTTTTAGGGAATGCAATCATGTTGCTGATTTCCTTGCAAGGAAGGGTCACCTTTCTCCTTTTGGCACACATCCATTCGATGAGTGCGACCCTGAGTTTAGATACTGGTTGTCGTACGTTATTATGGGGACTACGCAGTCCCTTTCTTTTATTAATATGAGTTGAGACGCTTTTGCGTCTGTCTTCCTACCAAAAAAAAAAAAAATCCTAAACTCACTCAAGTTTGAGCAGAAAGTTGTGAGTTTAATTCTTAGCTTCAAAATGTGAAGCTCTTGAATGTTTTAAGAAGTTTTAAGTACAAGTTTAAAATAAAAGTGGAAACAACATTGTTTTGTTTGTGTTAGAATTGATAAAGGAGCGAATTCCTGTTGAAAGAATTCCAACATTTGTGTGACGAGGGTGGTATCAGGAGAAAACTTACATTTACTCTTACTCCTCAGCAAATGGTGTTGATGAGAATCCACTTAATCTCAACCACTCAACCTTATTAAAATTCAATGACTTAAATTAATTCAATTTAATGAAGGACAATTTAGTAATTACATATTTAATTTTTAATTTTTAATTATAAAATGAATAAAAAATTCTGCCAGTGTCCCGTCTCCGTCTCCCATGCGCCACCCAGTCACAACGTCCTATCCTCGTCGCTTGCGCCGGCCAGTCAAGTTTCCCGGCGACAGTTATGTCCCTTGCCTTTTCTGGGGAACATCTTCCTTTCCTGGGAATTTTTCCAGCAGGAGAGAGAGATGATTTTTTCGTCATCGGTGAATTTTTCAGCGGCGGCGGAGAGAATTTCTGGCAAACATTGTCTGTTTTGTCATGTTTTTCGAACGATTTTGTAATGCTTGTAAGTATATTTTGTAATTTTGTATCAATTCGGTTTGTATATTTTATTATTCTAATTTGTCATTTTTATCTATTATGTTTGTAATGTTTATATGACAAATTTGTAATATTTGTTTTTCTAGTTTGTATACTTTATGTTATGATTTGTATACTTTGTATTCATTTATTTGTAATACAAGTTTACTGATTTGTATCGTAGGTAGTGACATTTTGTATTGTTAGTATGTTTTGTAATGTTTATTGATTTGTTTTGTAAATTTTGTTATTTTTTTTAATGTTTGTAGGGTTCTTTTGTAATGTTTGTAAGCTTTGTTATTATTGTCCAACATGTTTGTCATTTTTGTCAACCATGTTTGTAATATTTTTTCGGGCAATGTCTATTTTTTACCTAAACCTTTTCAAAATTCTTTTATTTTACCCAAATCTATCAAAATTCTATTTATTATCCAAACTTATTGTAACTGATCAAAGTCTGGGCATTCGTTCTGTTACCGTTACTTATTTCTTAACGGAACTCCACGTCAGCATACACGTCTGAAATTAATAGAATAAAAAATCATAAAAAATTTGAAACTACAAATAAAATAATAAAAAATATCAATTATTTATTTTTGTTCCTTTACTCTCTCTGCCTCTCGACTCTCTTTTTCCCGATCCTCTTCCTCTCTCTACCTTCCCTTTTCCTTCCTCTTCTTCCAGAAATCGAAAAAGCACGATCTGGATCCTGGCCAAGCCAAATCAAGCATAGAAGCGTCGATCTAGATCTCTTCGAAGATTAAGCTCTAGCGATGCTAGTTTTGGTAGCGATGGCGGTTTCGCAGCGAGGGCTTGAGGGTTCTGAGCGCCGTTCTAGATCTAGTCGAAGACGAAGCTCCAACGACGGCGGGTTTCGCGGTGATGGTGTCGACGACGGGTTTGGCAGCGAGGGCTTGAGGTCGACGTCTTCATCTGCTCCTCGTCTTCTCTTCTCATCAATCTGGAATCGCAAAAGGCGCTGCCATTAGCTTCACCGATGTCTCCCTTCTTGTATCCTCGATCCAATTCAGGCTCATCCTCATCCGAGCATTTCGATTCTGACCTAGACAGATCATTACCGTAATCTTCGCTGTCGTATCCCCCGTCGGAAGTTGATTTCTCGTCGTCACTGTTGCTTCTCGTTTCAGCGCCGTCCAGATGCGCTTTTGGAATCATTTGCACCAAGTTTTGGAATTTTTGGGTCCCTTTTTGGAGGGGAGGGCAATCCTAGAAGCAGGGTTTTTTTGTCGATGGGTAATTTGGGGCTTATGGTAGCCGCAATGATGTGGCATAATTTTTATGTTTTCCCTAAAATAATAAATGGTTTTTAGAGAATAATGTGGCATAATAAAAAAATTAATTTATTGCCACATCGGCACTTTTTTTCCCCGCTCCGTTTTAACTAACGGAACTGTTAATGGAAACTTAACGTTAGGATAATAAATAGAATTTTGATAGGTTTGGGTAAAATAAAAGAATTTTGAAAAGGTTTGGGTAAAAAATAGACATTGCCCTATTTTTTATGCCTAAAAAACAATCTAATTGGCTTTGTAATGTTTGTTTGTCTAGTTTGTAAAGGTTGGCATTATAGTTTGTAATGGTTATCAATCTGCTTTATAATATTTATAGGGTTGATTTGTAAACATCATAATTTGTAATGAAAAGATAGTGACAAAGTACCCAAAGTATACTAAGAGTACAAAATATGAGTACTAACAATACAAAGCGGCATGACTTGCATCACAAATCAATACATATAAAGTATACAAATTAATATTACAAAACATACAAACTACACTGACATTATGTACAAAAATACTAATAATACAAACCGACAACACTATCATTACAAATAATTGTTCTCCCCTAAAACGTCAAAATACAGAGATCCATCGCCTTCGAATCTCTCTCCACTGCCGCTGCCGAAGCCTACTCTCTCTCTCTCCATCGTTGCGCCGCCTGTCTCTCTGCCACTGCCTCTCTCTCCTCCACCATCATCTCTCTCTCTCCTCTGATTTCCCGACGACGACGCCAGATCTACTTTTCTCTCTCCAACGTTGTCGCCTCTGTCGCGATCTTTTTTCTCTCTCTTCATCGCCATCGAGGTCTCCTTTCTCTCTCTCCATTGTCGTCGCCACCCCCTCTCTTCCACCGTCGTCGTAGTTCTCTCCCCATGACTGTTTTTCTCTCTCTCCCATGGCCTACGCTGGCAACGCATAAAAAAGAAGGTTGGAGAAAAAAACAAATAAAATTAAATGAATTTTTTTATAATTCCAGAATTGCCCCTCCCACTATTTAATTATCCCTTACCTAAATTTCACTATTAGATCAATCCATCTAGATCCAAGGGCTAGTAGGGATTTAGTCAACTGACTAAGCACCCTCCTTAATCACCAGATCCTCCCTTAGTGATGACTACTCGGAGGATTATAATGCTAAGAGGAGTTGGAAGAGTCAGGTATAGCAAACCTTAGATGAAAAAGCATTATAATGATTGGTACCAATTTTTTTTCAAATATGTCCAAAATGAATATCATTGTGATCAAATGAATCCGTTGCAAAAATATTTAAATTTTGGGTTATAAAAAATAAAAGAAAACACGACCCAATTTAAAAAGTAAAAAACATTTTAATCTCCCTTTAGATATCATATCATATGACCCTACCGAACATCAAGAGGTCGTTTGCATGAGTCATTTGTAAAACGAGTTATTGGTCAAATGTAGGCATTTGAGAAATGTAGACATTTGGGAAATGTAGACATTTGGGAGTCGTTTGCATGAGTCATTTGTAAAACGAGTCATTTACTCAAATGTAGGCATTTGAGAAATGTAAACATTTGGAAATATAGATATTACAAGTGCATTGTTTGTTTAAAAGTTTTTATATGAGTCATTTTTAAATGAGGTATTCGTATAAAGTTATCATTTTGCCCTTACATTTAATATGTTTCATTATATTATTTCCTCTTCTAATAAAACCAACCAGGTAAACAAAATTATTTTGAAATCAACAAAACAAACTCTTTGGGTGTTTGTCATGTATAATTATACATGCTACTTTCTAATTTTAAATAATAATTCTATGTTAACTTTCTTTATAAAAGATAACGCCTACATAACTCTCGAATTTTAAACTAATTACAAATGATGGTGTTTGTAACAAAAAAGATGGGCCCCCTACGTAGATGACCCTCTTCGTTGCTTGTGTAATTTGGGAGAAAGTGAAAAAATAATTTTGAGAGAGGACAAAGCAATGACATAGAAAACAAATAATAGAAAGAGAAAGATATAAGTGAGTTTACATAAAATAGGTAAAGACATAGTTGCAATATTTGGACTAAATGATGAGTCATTTGGGACTTTAAATGGACGAAATGACTCATGCATTTTTTCTTTAGCAAACGAGTCCTTTGACATCAAATGACTCAAATAAATCATTTGGTACCAAATGATTCGTATAACTGGCTCAAACAAACGACCCCTTAAAAATCCAAATTTATTTTTGTACTTGTACAGTACCAAATGACTCATACAAATGATTCAAGCAAACCACCCCAAGACTCCAAATTTACTCAGACCTATGTTGGATCTTCATGTCCTGAGGCCATTTCGGGCCCATGCTTTACCGGGAGGCGGGAGCCCATGAGCCAATGACCAGCTATTTATTATTTATTTATTTATTTTGGGTGGAATGCTTGAGCTTTTCCGTTCAACTATAATTTGTTTCGACTTTCGAGTGCCCTGTAAACCCTAAACGAAGGAAGCAGTGAACCCGGTGATAAGTTCCCCGTCGGCGACCATGGTAACCTCATTCGGTGTCACCGATTCTCTCCCTCTGTTCTAGCATCCGCCTTCAAGGCAGCTAATTCCCTCTTCTTCGTCTTTGATCGCAGACTTTCAAGCGCAGAAATGGAGGACGTAACAAGCACGGCCGTGGCCATGTCAACTTCGTCCGCTGCTCTAATTGCGGCAAGTGTTGTCCTAAGGTAAACCCGTACGCCGCCGATCTGTTAATTTTGGATGTCTCCCGTCAGTTTGTTTCTGAATCCAATTTTCTTTTGGTCGGCTGCAGGACAAGGCGATTAAGAGGTTTTTGGTGAGAAACATTGTAGAGCAAGCTGCGGTGAGGGACATTCAAGAGGCTTGTGTTTTTGACGGTACTGCTTTATCTCTCCCTGCCTTCCACGACTGTTCTTTTGTTCCTCGCTTGCTTGTTAGGGTTCTGATTGATCCCTCTTTTGTGTATTCTGGAAATGTGAAGGCTATGTTCTCCCTAAGCTGTACGTGAAGATGCAATACTGTGTTTCCTGTGCAATCCACTCCAGGGTTGTCAGGGTTCGATCCCGCGAGGATCGAAGGAAGCGCGAGCCCCCTCAGCGGTTCACCAGGCGCAAGGTCTGGTTCTCTTCCTTCCCAAATGCTATTCACTATACCCTTGTTTCCGCACAAGTTTATGTTTTGGATTCCATTCTCGGTTAGCTCTAGCGATTTGAATTCGGGAGATGACAAGTGTTAGTTTCGAACCTCTATAGTAAATCTTGATGCCCTTAGTTAATTCTTGCACTTCTATGAGTCTGAGCATAGACTACGAGGATGTATATTCAAAAAAGAGTTTCAATGGGTACTGCTTTCCTGTTTGCATGATTTCACCTATCTAGTTCTCACTGGAGTTCACTGCCTGGCAAATGTCACGGAAAAAGGAAACCGCTTTAAGAAAGCTTGAGGTTCTCTCAGCACTAATGTTAACTTATGTTTGTTGTTGATTTTATCTCTTGCTGCTCTGAACCTGAAACTTGCTTGTGGTTAGTGTTTTTTTGATAGAAAGCTTGTGGTTGGTCTGTTGCAATTTGAAGCATGCTCCCTTCCCCACACCTTGCATCCACGTTCAGTAAAAAGAGTATTGACCTACGGATTTTGCTTGCTGCAGGAGGATCAGCAAAGGCCTGGAGGCCCTGGTCAAGCTCCCCGTACTGGAGCACCGGTTGCTGCTCGCACGTAAGAAGCAAAGGGTTCTGTTCTCTTCCGGTGGCTCTCAGTGCAGATGTAGAGAGCTTTCAATGCTTCATAGTTTAGGCAGCCCTTAGTTTTCCCTCTTATGACTCATGACAGCCAGTTGGATCGGTCTTCGAGTCCCTGCACGTTTTGATGGTCATATACCCCTCATAAGATAGTTATATGTTTGTTGAACTGGTTCGTAATCAGTTCTGCTGTGTTTTGTTGTTAGAAATCTCGTTGTGACTGCATATTTTGTTGAGGCGGCATTCTAAATTGAGATTCTATTCTGCGGTGAACAATATTTGCAAGCAATAAAAGAAGAAAGAGCAGGGACGGGACAATATATATAGTCCGAGTCGGAAAAGGAAATCCTAGTCCTAGCTGCCAACGGATCCGAGTGTAGAAAAGAAAACGCCGACCCCCCTCCCTATAAAAAGGAAGTTTCACATCAGAGTTCTCTCCCTCGTCAAATTAGAAAGTAAGCCATCCTTCTGTGTCCTAGCTCCTTTACGTTTTCATTCTCCGGCACTGCAGTCTGCAAGCTCTTCTGTCGCCACCATTGATACTCCTCCAAACAAACAGTAAATCAGATAATGTCGACGGTGGCGGAATCAACCTGGGCAGAAACAGTAGGTCATGAGTCGCGTAGAGATACCACCGCCAGCAACGGCGTTAACAACCAAGACAACTACGAGATATTCGTTTCTCTCCTCCCAGCCGGCGGGCCTCCCAAATCTCTCTCCAGTGACTCCACATCCTCCCAAATACTGTTCAACACCCAGGTTGATCGCATCTACACCACGACGTCAGCGAAATCGTCCTCCTCGTCGACATTGCCCAGGCAGATAATGGTGGAATCTCGCCGGTCCAAGTTCGGAATCCCTGCCGACGACTCGTTTGGTACCGAGTCTTTGTCCAAGAAGATGGTTTCGAGGTTGAACATCCCCTTCCCGTTGGAGAAGAACATCTACTGGAGATCATTACCGTCCTCATGGATCAAAGTGGAGGGCAGCGCAGAGTTGAACTCCCACATCGTTAGAACCGTGGGTCGCATCATGACCGGAATGAAACGTGGTCATGAAGGGAAGAATGTAGAGGTGAAGCTGGTGTTGAATATTGCAAAGAAGATCAGAGTTGGAGAGGCAGAGTATCAACAGATATGCAGGGCCCAACAAGAGGGTCATGCCATGGATGACCTGGAGAAGTTTCTAATCAAATGCCAGGATCATCACGCAGCTTCTACGACTTCACGAGGAGGAGGAGGATTTGAGAGAATGTCAGTGGATGAACTGAAGCATGTGGCCGAGGAGCACGTGATGAGAGTTAACAGTGGCGTGCTGATTTCTGCGTCGGATCGAGTCTCGATCATCGATGCAGTGGCTCGGAGAGCTTCCCGCGAGTGGGGACGAGCACTGGTTTCCAAGCTCAGCAACGCTCTGGTGAAAGTGGAGACATCGCCAACTCCAAGTAGTGGTGGAGAGTGCAGCATCTGCTTAGCTCCCAAAGCGAATTCAGTGGTGCGGTTGCCTAGTTGTGTGCACACTTTCCACAGGGACTGCCTTCTTCAATGGCTCATCCACCACACACCCAACTGCCCTTTATGTCGCTCCTCTCCTTTGCCATCTTTCTACCGTCCTTGAGATTTGTTCATGTTACTGATTGAAATGTAATAATATAGGACTGCTACTGAGTTGATAAATGGTGGATGACAGTGTTCAAAGGATGATGTTGTTCATAATAAAAAATTTAATTTTTTGAAGAAGCGTTTTGGTGATTTAAAAATAGTTAGAAATAGCGCGATTATATGTAAAATCTTTTTGGTAAAACATTAAAGTGTAAGCTTTAAATTTTTAAACGTGATTTCGACTAATCTTAAAGCGTACGATGGTCTTAATTCATTGTAAAAAAGTAAGAAATCCGGAGTTAGCATCCCATAAATGGTTAGGAAGACTTGAGTTGTGTCATACTTACCGTCTGGTTAGACAATTACCTAACTACTCCACTTGGTATAACTTTTTGGCAAAATTTATTTGTATAACCAAAATTTTGACGTTTGTGACAATAATAGCCACTTTTGGGGAAATACCGATAATAGTCAGAATTTTGAAAGTTTGATGACAAATTTAGCCATTTTTCGTTACATAATTTAACAGCGTTAGTGACACCGTCAATCAAATTAACGGAAAGCTTACGTGGCTGCCAACACACCCTCTCTTTCGTTTACACCTCAGCATTCAGTGACCAGGTGGATGACACATCATTTACAAAAGTAATTTTCTTCAACCCTACCTAAATCTTCAAAAAAAAAAAAAAAAAAGATAAAAAGACTCATCTCCTCGTCTCCCCAATCTCATCTGCTCGTCTTCCCACCTCTCTCCATTTCTTCCTCTTAGCTCCGGCGAAATCCCCGACGGCGACTTCATTCAATCCACCATCAGCTTGGCTTAAATAGCTCTTGGTGCTATCAGGAGCGAGACGCCGCAAATAGCAGAGCAATCCGCCCAACTTCATCGTCGCATCAAACCCGCCATCGTCGCATCTCCCATCCCTTCCGCCGCGTCGTCAAGATCTACTTTTCAAGACGCAGGACTAGGCGGAGGGTTTCGATCCGAAGAATGGAACTTAGTAAGAGACAAGGCTAAAATCGACTAGCCAAGCCTTTTACCTCCATCCGTGCCGCTTTTGTTCTTAAAATCCCCAAATCTCCATGTAGTGGTTATTCCTTTGTTCTTTCCTCTGCCTGTTGTGGTCTATAAATTACCTCCACTTGTGATGCCATTTGTCATTAATGGTTTCCGCAATTCTTCTTCTCAAAATCCCCAAATGTCCATCTGTGCGGCTTATATTCTTAAATCCCCAAATCTCCATCTGCGCCGCTTATGTTCTTACAATCCCAAATCTCCATGTCGTCGATCCCAATCCCAAAAGTCGAGTGCCAAATCCCTATGTTAGCGAACTAACCACTTAGCCCCAATAACTCGAGTTGTTGGGAAATGGATAGTTAAACCTTTTAACCTCTTATACGTCCCCTCAAACGAAAGCCGATGCCGAATTGTGGATTTTTTTACGGTTTGCACAGGTTGAACCCTTGTGCTGCCAAACCACGAGGCTTTAGTTTGCACAGGTTGGACATACCATCCCTTGTGCTAAACAAATGGCTGAAAATGGGGTCGTTATGAGGATTCAAAACCACGACCTTTCGGTTCTAGGCCCTGATACCATGTTAGCGAACTAACCACTTGGCCCCAATAACTCGAGTTGTTGGGAAAGGGATAGTTAAGCCTTTTAACCTCTTATACCCTAGTCGCAGAACCAAATCGCGTAATCCACTTCTGTTCGACGACGGTTGGTGCTGTGAGGTTCCCATTTTCGGTTATTCTGGGTTGTTTTGGGCTTTTCAGTGCCATTCCTGATCTCCTTCTTCCCACTTCGTCGTAGTAGGAGATGGAAAATTCCTACGAATCTCGGTTTGTCCAGCGTATGGTTGCTGCATACGCGGTCCTCAGAGCAAGGATTCGAAGGCGAAAGATGAGGCGGAGGGGTAGGACGAGGCAGTGGAGGAGCGGAATCGAAAGATGCGGCGGCGGCTCTGGTGGTGTTGGAGCTTTCGACCAGAGATGTTTTTTGTTTTATTGATTTATTTATTCTTTTCATAAATCAAAAAGACCCAACCATTTGAAAATTTTAAATTTTAAGTATTAGTATTTTACTTTATTAAATCCACGTGGGAAATACATACCGCACAAAACCCGCCAGATCGGACGATCCGTTAGTCCAGTCAGCAAGTTAACTCACACCGTCAAAGAATTGGACGAAAGTGGCTACTTTTGGTATTTTTCCAAAAGTGGCTATATATGGCCAAACCGTTAAAGTTTTGACTATACAAGTGTATATTGCCTAACTTTTTAACGCAAACTAGGAAGTAAAAAGTAAAAACGTAACATTATGCGTGTACATCCAAAAAAGATCCAATAAAGTAAAATAGGGAGACGAGAGTAAAAAGGGAAACATAGTTAAAAACATACTATAAGATCTTAGTGCTCATTCCCAAGGTCAATCGGCCTTCTCTGATTGAGCAGTACCGCCCCATCAGCCTATGCAATGTAACCTATAAGATATTGACTAAGTGTCTGGCGGAGCGACTGAAATTGTGGATGCCGAGACTGGTGGATGAAACCCAAACTAGCTTTGTTCCGGGCCGCCATATCACTGACAACGTTTGTATTTTGCAGGAAGTGGTGCACTCTATGAGAGCGAAGAAGGGGCGCAAGGGCTGGATGGTTATTAAAATTGACTTAGCAAAAGCGTACGACCGCATCAAATGGGCCGTTGTGCAGGATACGCTGGAGGCGGCAGGGTTACCGGGAGAGTTCATTGCCCTAGCCATGCAGTGCATCTCCTCCTCCAGCATGCAAATTCAGTGGAACGGTGGGCTAACTGACAGTTTCTCTCCCTCGAGAGGTCTCCGTCAAGGCTGCCCGCTCTCACCGTATCTGTTCACCCTTTGCATGGAGCGACTCAGTCACCTAGTGAAGGCTGCGGTGAACGAAGGCGAGTGGAGAACCATCCGGATCTCGGCCAATGGGCCAGCTCTCTCACACCTGTTTTTTGCAGATGACCTGATTTTGTTTGGCGAGTCATCCATGCAGCAGGTATCAACTATCATGCAGTGTTTGGATGTCTTCAGTGCAGCCTCAGGTCAGCAAGTCAGCAAGCCGAAGTCACGAGTATTCTTTTCGAAGAACGTTACAGCAGAGCAAGGGGCGGCAATCTCCTCTGCCTTGGGGATACCAGAAACGAAAAACTTGGGACGTTATCTCGGTGTCCCAGTTATTCATGATCGGATTTCGAAGGCTACCTTCATCGACCTTATTGATAGAGTGGATCCCCGCCTTGCAGGCTGGAAAACCAAGTCTCTTTCTCTGGCGGGACGCATTACCCTAGCTCAGGCAGTGCTCTCTTCACTGCCATCGTACATCATGCAAACTACCTTCCTTCCGACGAGTGTGAGGGACTATATTGACAAGAAAATCAGAGCATTTATCTGGGGAAGCTCGGAGGAAGGCAAGAAGATACATTTGGTTGACTGGGAAACTATTTGTCGGCCTAAAGAGGAAGGAGGCTTGGGACTTCGCAGTGCCACCAGAATTAATGAAGCCTTCATGATTAAATTAGCTTGGAGGTTGCTGGCGGAGCCGGAGAGTCTGTGGGCTAGCATTGTTAGGGCGAAGTATCTACGACGCACAGAGGAGGGATGGCAACCGAGGTCTCAAGGTCGCATGTCCAACCTGTGGCGGGGTGTGCTTCGTGTCCTCCACCTGCTCCCAGACGCAGTTATGTGGAATATTAAGAGTGGCAGGTACACACGCTTTTGGACTGATAGATGGCTTCAAGATGGCCCGGTGTTGGCGGATTTGGCGACTAATCTTCCGCAAGAAGCGCTCTCTCTGACGGTAGCTGATCTGGTCCTCAACGGCGAATGGAACATATCTTACCTTCGTGTCTTTTTGCAGGAGGACATTGTCCGCACCATCCAGCTACACCCGGTGCCTCACGAAGAAGGAGAAGATGTAGCGGTTTGGCGGCTTACCCCGGATGGATGCTTCTCGTTGAAAACGGCCTATACGATGACGGCGGTGGAGGAGAACCCGGTTGGCTCGCATCCCATGTGGAAAACATTGTGGCGTACTCCTGCAACGCAACGCATTCGAGCCTTCTTTTGGCTGGTAGCCCACCAGCGCCTGCTCACCAACTATAAAAGGCGGAGGAGGCACCTGACGTCAGAGGCGGGCTGCCGCATATGTGGTGGGGATGAGGAGACGACTCTGCATGTCATTCGAGACTTTCCCTACGCACGGGCTGCCTGGGCGGATTTCCTTCAAGAGGAGCCAGACGAGACGTTCTTTCAGCCTGACTTGAACAGGTGGATTCTTCACTATTTGGCTGGTCGGAGTTTGAGTGTAACACCGACTCGCTTCGCCGTGATGTGCTGGTCGCTGTGGAAAAACAGGAACAAGTTTGTTTTTGAGAAGGAGTTAGCTTCGATAAGCTCCTTACCTTGTAGAGTGGTGTTGTTGGAGAAGCAGATCGAGGAGGCGGCCATGAAGTCAGCGCTTGTGTTCATCGGTGGTGCTACCCCGTCGCAGCGGCTGATCGCTTGGAAGGCCCCTCCGCGGGGCTGGGCATGTCTCAACTCGGATGGGTCGGTGGTGGGTGGAAATGCACAGCGGGCGGGGTCATTCGGAGGGAAGATGGGCGTACGCTGAGAGCTTTCACCGACAACCTGGGAGAAGGGTCAATTACCAGAGCGGAACTGGCGGGAATTGCTTTCGGACTGAAAGCAGCATGGGATATGGGACTTCGACAGGTGCAGGTCCAGACTGATTCGCATACTGCTATTCAACTTATTGGGGGAGCAGGAGAACGACACCCCCACTTGGCATTAGTCTCTGAAGTGAGACGACTCTTAGCTCTTGATTGGCAGGTGGAAGTAATTCATGTGTTCCGGGAGGGCAACGTTGTAGCTGACTACTTAGCGTCTCTTGGTCACGGCCGGCCTCCGGGGTTACATGTTGTTGATACCCATTGTCCGTTCCTGAACTACTGGCTTTTGTTCGATTGTATGGGAGTTTCCACTCCCCGTCTCGTTCGTAATGAATAACGGTTGGGGTGCCCGTTAGCACTCCGTTTCCTACCAAAAAAAAAACCTACTATAACATGTTCACTTTAAATTTAATTTTAGTCCATGTACATTTTGCTCTCATTTTTTTTATACTATATATGGGTCCATGAATGGTTGCATAAATAGATATGGACCCTTAATTTTAAGAAAGACCAGATCCAAAGGATGAGAAATAATAGATAAAGAAACGAGTTTCTCTTGATGTATTAGATCTACACATTTATGAAAAATAAATTTTCAAGACAAAAAGTACCACCCTAATACATGGTGGGAACTGGTTGTATACGTAAATAAAAAATGATAAATAATGGTTAATATAATTCTACTATCATGTATGCAACCAAATAGTACCATATGATGGGGGAGGCAGCATGGAGAAGGGTGGGTCCGTGACACCACCCTTGGGCACAAAAGATGACTAATATATGCTGCCCATATAGATGAAACCCGATCCTTTATGCTTCAGCCTTCAATGATGATTAAGAATTGTTAACCAACCGACTTCATGTTGGTTCAATGATCTTTAGTATTTTAATTAGTACAATGGTCTTAAACTTTTTGCTTACTTTGATGAAGTGAACACTAAGGGGTCGTTTGGAAGTTGCGATTGTTTTGTTGAGATTCTCATTATGCATGTATTGTTTACAATACATCGTTTTTTTGTTTTTTAGCAGAAACAATACATGGATTGTTTCTGTGATGTGACAGAAACTATCACTCATTTTGAGTGATTGTTATATCTCAACATTTAGTTGAGATTGTTGAGATAGTTGAGTTGAGATTGTTTTGTCTCAGCTTTTAGCTGATGCGACATACACAATCACACATACCAAACGTTGTATTCTACAATGCATCAAATTCGATAATACATGTATAATATTATACATGCATTCTCAACAATACATCTATTTAACAATCGCAATTTCCAAACGACCCCTAAATTGTTATATTGTGTGGATTGCTTAAATTCGAGATAACAGATTTTTTAACCTTGACTAGAACAAATTATTAAAGCTTGATACCTTTTATCCTAAGAAATTCTCAAAGGGTGATATTTTACATCTTAATACTCAACTTGATAGTTATATCTTTGATGTGAAAAAAATTAGAGATTCACTAAGTTAAAGGGAATTGCTGAGCATTCTAGGGAAATAGTTGTGTCGAAGAAGGTTCGACCATTTTCATTGGTGTATCGGCTTGTGAAATTGACGTTGTTGCTACCAGTGTAGTCAAAAGAGTGTTTCTATGTAGAAGCGTAAAATCGTAAGTTCTTAAGTTTTAAAGCGCAGTTTTTAACTACATTAGTTATTAAAACTTAGCTTCTGCGTAGAAGCATTTTGGTGACCTAAAAACGTAAGTTTTTAAGCTTTAAAACGCGAGTTTGACTACTTTGGTTGTTACCAATTGCCACAACAAGTGTTGAAAGAGTGTTTCTGCAACCAGTGGCGGAGGGAGAGGGTAACAGGGTGGGTCCCGGGACCCACCCTGGTTCGGCGGAAAATGATTAAATTAGGTACGATAGTTAATTGATATCGAAAACTAGATCGCGTTTAATTGAGAATAGTTGGTCGAAAAGTTTTGTGTTTGAATCTTAGCGACCTCATTTCTTAAGCATATGGTATACAAATTTGTGCAAACATCAATTTCGTATAAGTTGACTTTCTTATAAGGGAGCATGGTAGTAAATGGTATAATATATTATTGAAATCTTCCAACAACTCGATTTATTGATACTAATTTTTTTTTAAGAACATCATTCGAAAGCGAACGACTTGGTAAATCATGAATTATTGGTTGGTATAAGATTTGTTATTAAACAACCTCTATCAACAACTCGAGGTATTGATACTAACGGTTCTTAACAAAGAACACCATTTGAAACACTACGACTAACTAAATCAATGATTGTTTTGTATATATGCAGAGTGATATTCTTGATCTTTTGGACTGCTAATGCATTTTAATTTATCAAAAGTTTTCAACAAAGATTATATAAAAAAACTATTTTATCATATTTATTTTTTTCGAGGTGGACCCACCTTAAACGAAATCTTGGCTACGCCACTGTCTGCAACGAACTATGTGAAGAAGTAGTAACACACTGCGGAGTTGAAGGAGTTATGAAGTGTTGAATGATTTTTAGTAGAATATATCGAGATTTACATTATTGCAGATAATTTGGATTATTAATGTATTTTAGAGTGTTTCAAAATACAAAAACACATCATGCGTAATTGTAAACATTATAAATTTTATGCTATATATTTTTGTTATTGCATCAAACCACCCTAAAAGAAATCATGGCTACGCCACTACACATGATATAGGGTTATGCATGGTTATGCCAATAAGTCATTTAACCGTTCCCCTATATATGGGGCTAATATGTAGCAACGTAGTTCTGTCATAGAATTCATGAACATAAAATTTATTTAAACTATTACTAGGGATACTTTTCTTTAATTACCTACATTGTGGAGGACAATATAAAATTTTCCCCAAATGGGAACCAGTTTCTTTCTTGACAATTCAGACTTGAGGTAAATTAATCCAATTCCCTCATTATAACTAACTCAATATATCCCTTGAGTTTGGGCTACACACTAACTGATATGACTTAGAAGCATGCATGGTAAAAATGTGACTGTAGTAAAAGTCTAGCCACCAGTCCACTCCCAACTACCCTTTGTAGCCAATCTTGCTATGGTGCACATACAGATTTTTTATTGCACACACTCACAACCACCCCATTGGTCCATGTCATCCCTTGGGATCCGTTGAAAACATAAGTGACCATAAATTGTTGGCTTGGGGAAGGGCTTGGAAAGAAACAAAAAACTCACTTGAGCCACATAGTCAAGCCAAACAATTTATTTCTTTTATTTTTTATGTATCTCACAACCCCAAACTCCACTCACCACTCTCTTTATCGTTTCGCTTCCAAATCTCTCTATTTCTCTCTCTCCCCCCTCTCTCTATCTCCTCATATAAAAATTCGAATGAGGAGCTTCCCTAAAATTTTATCTAAGATTTCAGATCAAAGGTCCTCCATATCTAGATCCAAGCTCATCCAGATCCACAAAGCTTTTTTTTTTTGCTCCTCCTATCCAAAGAACCACACTAAGCTCACTTCTGGATCGTCGTTAGAAGTCCCTTCTTCGGATTTAGATCCAAGGTCATCCAGATCCGGGTACTTCTCTCTCAAGCCAATGAACGTCGCATCCCTAGTCTCCACCGAGTGCAGTAGCTCTGTACTTGGTGAATGCAATCTGCTTCACTTCCCCCCACATGTCCTGCTTTATTCACGACGTCTTCGGTGAATTACAATGAATTTGTTGTAGTTGTAATATCTAACATTTTTTTTTTCTTAATAAAGTAGTTTCAATCGCTAACATCAATGTGTGTAACAAGACATACCATCCATGACATTTAATATTGGAAGTTTAACACTATGTTTCCGAAAGAAGGGAGGAAAAGGAGGGGAGGTGAAGGAAAATTAGGAGGGGAGGTGAGATTTGGAGGTGAAGGAAATTGGAAGGAAAATGTTGTTTTATGGAGGAAAGTAGGAAGGAAAGTGTGTATTGGGAAGTGTGTTGAATATGTTATTTTATTAGTTATGTAATAATAAATAAAGTATATTCGAATATGTTATTTTATTAGTTATGTAATAATAAATAAAGTATGTACGAATATTTTACTTCATTTCTAAACTAATGTTACGTTTAATAGTACGTTAATAGTCATAAATATATAAAATTATTTATTTTAAAAATATATATAAATAATAATAAAGTAAATAATTTAATTCATTAAATACAGATACTGAACGTGTTATAAGGATTTTATACGTGTTTAATACGAGAGCCATCAAATGCTGAATTGGAAAAGGAGGGGCAATATCATTTTCTATTCACACAATTAAAACTTCCCCAATAATCCCATTACTCTTTCCTATTCTTTTCCTTCACCGTTTCTCTCTTGTCTGATTGTCTTTGGAAACCGAGAAAACAATTACCTAGATATGGTGAGTTCTTTGTTTCATCCCTTCATTTTCCAGCGTATAGGCGATTCATTTTCTCCACTCCTTCCATCATTTCTTCTCCCGAACTCCCTTCACTGACCCCTTTTTTCTCTCATCTGGAAACGCGATCAATTGAGAAAAAGAGATGTAACCTCGCCCTTTCTTCTTCCTCTCTCTCGGTTAGCCTAGAAAATTATTTGTATAAACCCAGTTGGATAAGGAGAGCATGGATTCAGGTAAAATCAAGGCATGCATGTGTCTTTTCTTGTGTTTGTTTTTGTTTTAATTGAGTCCTGATGATTACGCAGGGGATGGAGGAAATGAGAGCCGACCGATGACATCCTCATCGGCTATTGACGATGGGGCATCATCAAAATTGCTCTGGTGATGCTTTTTCTTTTGGTTCAATTTTTTTTTCTCTTTTTTCCTTTCGATTGGTTTCTGGTTATTCATTTTCTTTTGCAGGTGAGAAATTTTCTGGGTTTGGTGAGAAGAAGAACGAAGAGGAAAGGGGAAAAAAGACCGAAGAAGAAGAAGATAGAGGGGGAGAGATCGAGAGAGACGACGGGGGAAAAAAATCAACCCACTCAAGTCTCAACGTTTTCTCTCCAATTCGGAGGGAAGGGTTAAACAGTGTGTTTTCCCTCCCCTTTCCTTTCCTCCCACAGTTTTCCTTTCTTTGCAAACGGGGGAAAATGTTTGGGGATTCCAACTTTCCCTCTACTTTTTCCTTTTCCCTCCTTTTCCGCTCTTCGTGAACATAGTGTAATAGTAGTCCATGTACTGGAGAATCCGTGTACTATTGAATATGAGTACCTCTTAATAGCACTAAACCCCCTATTATTATTATTATTATTATTATTATTATTATTGCAAATGCTAGTGTTCTTACTCGTTTACAGGCTACAGCCTAGCACCTCTGAATAACTGAAGTCGAGTTGTGTACTCTCACTCTGGATAAGGTATGGTGCTATATTCTACAGCTCAGTACTTTTGAATGGATATCCTTTGACAAGTGTTGTCTTGACAGATAGATTGACAATACCTTGAAGTGTCTTGTTATTGTCCAATTGTGTTTTAGTCGACGTCCAATGCAAATCTCCAACATTTTCTTGGTTGTGGTTGGCCTATTATTTTTAGTAGGGGTGGAAATTGAGGTGAGTGTGGTTACCCGTCCCACATTTTACGGGTACCTACACCCACAAATTTACAATTATGCTACCCACAACCCGCACCGCAGTGGTTAGTGGGTAACCACTACCCACTGTGGGTTTGTGCGGGTTGGGTGTGGTTACCAACAAAAATCCATCTTTGCAAGCATAGAGTTCTAGTCGCCACTAACGTATTTGTTGTTCGTAACTAGACTATAGTGATATACACTTGTGTTGTTCGTGGAGATACAATTTTGTACATCGATCTTACTCAACGTGGAGATTTTTTTCTTTTTAAGTTTGGTATTCAATTTTTGTGTCAGAGAGCTGTGATTTCATATTTCCCTGACGAGGGGTGAAATATGACAATTAAATATGATCTTGTATTTTTTTCACACAAAAGCAAAACACATACTGATAAAAGTTACAAAAGGTGTTCACTTTTAATGAATTGATTATTCTCCACTCTATCGATTATAGTGTTTTATAAACTAAAAAATTCTTACATAAAACTGATTAGGTGTGTCTTTTTTATTTGGTGGCTACTTTAATTTTTATCCTCACACTTTTCACATACTATTATATAATAAAGTTAATTCACTAAATAAATATAATTAGTGTGGTTATTGTGGATTAACCGCGGTGGATAGTGGATAACCACTAACCACAAAAATTGTTATTTTACTACCCACACCTAACCCACTACCCACAACTTGTTGGTAGGTACTCGCCATCTATTTTTATTGTTCAATTCTTTGACAACATGAAAAAACCAAAAGCTCTGCCCTCCCTACCCACAATAGGTGCGGGTTGGTGCGGTTTGCGGATTAACCACAACCCGCAACCCAAACTTCCACCCCTAATTTTTAGGGTGAAATTTGGTATTTTTGGTTTTCATGCGAGTAGTTTTTAGATTTGTGCACCATTAGTAGAATAAGTGGTTTGGTATGGAAACTACCTTTATGATAGATGATGTATGTTAGAGCAGTAAAGGTTGAAGTAAACGATCATTGAATTGATGTAGTCAATTCAAATGCATACTAGTTTGTAACGCCGCGCTTTGCCGCGGAGTATCAGCGGCCAATTTAAGTTGCAGGAGACAACCACTAACTCTTAAAATGGGCATGAATTACATGCCGTATTGGAAGGTTACAACAATCCAATTTTTACATTTTCTCAATTAATTAATAGTGAAATTTTAGTCTTGCTCGCCTTCTGTCTACTTGTCCCTCTCTCTAATCTTTCCATATGTTATACTTCTCGCAACGAGCTTTCTCAATCCTAAAACTTAACTTCTCTACTCGTTAAATTTCTGGTGCTTGTGTCCCTCTCCGATTCATTATCTTTTACAATCTTTCTCCCTTCCGGCTCTATAATAGGGGCGACATTCCAAGGGGTTCGATGAGGGGGTTGAACTGGGACTCAGTGGCAATGTAGTGTATTCGAGATCGATTGTGATTGGGAGTTCTAGTCGCTTGTGGTGGACTTCAGAGAGGACCCCTATCCGTGAGAACGACGATGTAGGTAAGTTATTTTGTCAAATTCAAAAATCTCCAATAGTTGTGTTGCATGGACTACTCCTCCGCTTACTCTCCCACGAGTTCAGCGTCAACAAAGTACTGAGGGAGTCACTCCTCACCGACCCACGAAGCGCCAACACTGTGATTTGCTTCCAATTCCATGACTCTTTTGCCAATGTAATCATAAAGTAAAAAAGACTTTGTTTTTCATATGAATTAATCTCTCAATATGTGTTGTTTTTTTTTTGGTTGGTGTAATTATAGTTAACGGATGTGACTATTGAACGTTGTCGAACGACACATATACCATGTTTGGTAAAAAGCTTGTCATCTCTAAGATCCATTCTCCGCATTCTTAAGGCGTGTTGAGGACATCACAGGCGAACTTGAGAAAGATATTCTCGATGTCGTTTCTTGCGTTAACATCAACACATTGCTTCTCGTGGGGGATAAGTTTTGTGTATGCAACATAATCTAGTGGTTTTCTTTTGCTATGTTTTTATTACTCTTTTGTGCTTCAGAGGAGATTAATTATGTGAAGTGGTTTGGGGCTTTAGATTTCATTTTGGATTCTTGGACTCTTTCTATTTGAGATTTAGGGAGGCTCATCAATCAGTCATATCAATTAACAAGAGCCCATGAACTTAAACGGTCCTAAGACCATCCACAATGTGGGTGGGGGAAAATGTGGGGAAAGAGGGAAAAGTGGGAAAATTGGATGATTTGGTCACAGTGTGGTGGTGGGAAAAGTGGGTAATCAGTTTAGTACTTTTTTGTTAAAATCAATCTATAGTTGATTTTGTCACTTTATTTTCATATAATGATCATTATTATTACGTACTTAGTGATAATTAATTAATACGAAATTTTTGACAGATTTTTTTTAATTTAGACATTTTTTTTAATCACTAATTAAGTATGACATCATCAATGACAAAATCACAATAATACAAGGAGACAAAAACACAGCTTTCCAAACAAGCCTTTGCTAAAATCAGAAAAAAGGGTTGTCCTTTCCCATCCGCCACTTCCCCCCACCATTTGTCTCATCTGGTGGGTTTTCCCACCCACTAAACCCACAAAACTCATTTAATCCCCTATTCCTCCCCACATTGTGGTCACATTTCCCCTTTTTCTCACAAAACCAACCCACGCTGTGGGTGGTCTAAGCAAATAAGATTAGCTAAAACGTCCCACCCAATCATAACAACTCCTTAGGCAATAGTAACAAGTATTTAGTTTTATATATAATAATATGTCTTCAATATATTGCGTTAGTTTTGCTATGTAGTTGGGAAGATAACATGGCTATGCTCTTAGTTAATGTTGTTTGCATAAGTGCTTACCATCATCCTCATTTTCCAGGATGGAAACTATTGTCAAGATGAATGTGAAAATTACCATTCATCACTAAACTTGCTCTATTAATTCATGTTTACCACTGAACTCATTTTTAATTCAACTAAACCTCACCATCCATCATTTTTCGTTTCAACGAAAAGGAAAGGATACAAATGTCACAAAAGTATCATACAATGCGATAAAATTGAAATATTGAATAAAGTAGGACATAAATGATATTTTCTTAAAGATTCGATTGTTGTAGTGGCATTAGCCCTAATAATTACTTCAATTGTTATTTGGAGAAGTCTTTATAGTTAAAATGTGACATTTTAATTGGTATTCCATCTGTTCAAGTTCCTATGTACGATGAGATTTATTGCTTAAGAAAGTAATAAAAATATTAATCATAGTTAGATGCTAAAAGTTCATCAAACATACTACTAAAATTTAATTTATATTTTAAGAAAGCTTAATAGCACTTTATACTCCTTTGCCATTGGAAATTAACAAGTGTATTCGGGTACTATTATTTTTCACAAATGTGCCCTCTATTTTTTTGCAACATGACAAATATATACTTATATTACTATGCAAAATGACTATCTTACTCCTCTATTATCAGTTTTCACATAGTGATAGTTGTTTTCAATAGATAAAAACTGAATTAATTAATTTTTGGGATAATACCACTAGGAAATCCGAAGTATTAAGAATGCGTCATTTGTGTACTAAAGTATCCAATACGACATTTGTGTCCTAAACTATTTTTTCGTTAGCGTAGACCAGCGTTGACCGTTAGCATTTAACAAATGGCACATTCTTAATAGTTCGGGTTAGGACATAAATGACATAAAACTACAATAAGTTGGAACCCAAATGTCATATTAGATACTTTAGTACACAAATAACACATTCTTAATAGTTCGGGTTTCCTAGTGGTATGAGCCCTTAATTTTTTAATTGTTCCCCCTTCCCTATCGAGGTAGCCCCCCACCCCCCACCCCTCCAATTCTTCCGCCTCCGCAGACACCTTACCTACTGAGTTGCTGAATCATTTTCAGCAACTCCAACGTCGAGCCCCTCTCCTCCCCACCCCACTGCAACTTTTCGGAACCAGTTACCTAAAATGCAGTCACACTCTCATTAACTCAAATCCATCAATACAAATAATTAACCACACTTTCTGATGCATTTTATTTATCCAGTATCCAAACCATGGACTACTTCTGGTTACGATTATTAACATTTTTTTTTATAATGGATGCACCAGCACCCTACCTTTCATTCAAAACCATTCGGAGATCCCCTGACAGTCATACATGATCCAATACGAGAGCATAGGATCGGAACTCATAACCTCATGAAAACCAAACGGGACCACATGTCCACGAATAACCAGAAAATCAGCACATCTATTACCTTCTCTATACACATGCTCTACTAACACCTCCCAGGGTCTAGACAGAAGCTCCCTGAACCGAGCTAGGACAACTGCACAATGATGCTCCTCGGTATCCGTCCGACGAATGAGCTGGACGGCGCACTGCGAATCGAGCTGGACAAGAACCCTGCGATGTCCCCTGTCCCACGCCACATGTAAACCTTCCACTGCACCTCTCAACTCCGCCTGGGTGATAGTGCACGCACCCAGGTTCAAAGTGAACGCTGAAAGACAACGTCCTGTATGATCTCGGATAAGGCCACCAGCAGCGCCGAGGCCTGTCTCAGGAAGTACGGAGCCGTCGGAGTTGAGGCAAACCCACTTAGGAGGAGGCGGCTTCCAAGTCCAACCCAACCCGATGAATAGTGAACGGGTTTAAACCCTAACCCGGCCCAAAACCCGTCAACACGGATTTTACCCACGTTGACTGGGTCGGGTGGGTACCCGTGGGTTCGGGTTTTGTTGCCATCTCTATTACCATCGAAGAAGAGTTTGGTGGAGTATAAGGACTGGGGGAGCGACGGAGGAGCAAACACCAAATATGCAAAGAAGCTTAGAATATCTCCAAAAACTAACTCAAAATGTCAAAAATACCACCTCCAACAATAATTGGGAAAAGCCAAAAATACCAAAAAATTCTTCCAAATACCCATTAGAAAAAGACAAGAAATTCCAGATTCTCTCACTTGATTAAAAAATTCTATTTAAGTCCCTAAATTAAATTCTAACGACTCTATTAACCCCAACAACTTTTTTCGTCATTAATGATATCATATTTGAACATGTGAAGTGTCTATGGTCCATTTGAACAAATTATTGTGATTTCGTCATTAATGACATCATATTTAATGATAACTTTTTATATCGAAATTAAAAAAATTATATCAAAACGTTCGTCTTAATTAATTAGTGCTACCTATATACAAATAATCTAAAAACTATCTAATTAAAATGATGTAATCTGACACTAAACTAGTTTATCACAAAAAGAGAAAATTTGCCATTTGGGTATTGTTTGTTGGAGAAAAACCACTTTTGAAGTGCTAAAATGCCAAAACTATTTGACATTCTAGCATTTTCTCAATTACTCGTCCAAAATGACAACAAAACCAGCAACTATTCTAATTCTAATGTAAATCCAAAAGTACTGTTTACGGCCCGGGTATCCCATAAAACTATAAACCAATGGCTTTGAGAAAATAGGATTTATTAGTAATCCAAGAAGAACAAGAGCACCAGTGGTCTAGTGGTAGAATAGTACCCTGCCACGGTACAGACCCGGGTTCGATTCCCGGCTGGTGCAATCATGATCGAGTTATGATGAATCCTGCGCTTTCTGTGAGAGAGGTCCTCTCGCCACCGTCTGATCTTCGGACGAAATGTTGGCGCATCTGAGCTCGATTCTTTTTCTTTTTTCACTTCCCCCCCGTCTTTTTCTTCGTTTTGATTGGTTTCATCTGCCCAGAATTTCCTCTCGTTTCCCCGGTAGGCGGTAGCTGCCAGTTCGTCCGATAATCGACCAATTTCCACTCAACCACTACTCTTTCCATTCCTGCAGAATCCCGGTTTCTTTATCAGTTTCATCCTCGATCAGCCCAGAGACAACCTTCTCCTCCAAAAGATGGGGACTTGCTGCGTAAGGAGCCATCAGCTACTGATTCAGTCTCACCATAACTTCATCGGGTCCTCTTCTGGTTACCCTTTTCCTCCTTTTACTCATCGTCATCGTCGCCAAAGTTCCCGGCGCCTTCCCCGGGCGATTCTCCCCCGCCGTACAACAACCACCACCACTAGAATTTGTTGCCAGTATGATGACACCGGCCGGAAACCAGCTCAGCAATCCTCTTCTTCAACTGGAATTCAACTTTATGGTGAGATTGAGAGGTAGGGCCATGATTTATTCTCTGGAACAATCAATATTTTGGTACGAAATCGTCGATGATTTCTTCTTGCTTTTGCGTTTCTATTTATACAACAGGATACTTACCGAGTCTGTGAGGCAGTCCCAGGGTGGTTGGGGCTCTTTGACTGACTGGTTTGAGATTGAGGTTTCCTTTCTTTCTATCTCTCTTCACTTATATTTATTGAGTTGGATTCATACTGATACCCCAGAATTGAAAACAATTTCTCGTTAGGCTAGCTGAAAATCTGCCAACTTTACCCTCCAAAGTGTTTATACCATGGATAAGAAAATTTGAATATGAGATTGTATATCGTCAAAGCTTCCATTTACAAGTCTGTCATACCTACCAATCGCTCTCAGTAATGGGGGTTGTTGTAACTGAATCATATGCATGTCTGTCTGTCTCTTACAATCTTCATTGTGCAGGATAATAATGGTATTCTGAAACTGGTTTCTTTTCCATAATGTTGCTGGTCTGGTCAATTTCACCTTAAGCTCATGTTATGTAATTTCTGCTGGTTGTCACACGTCTCTGCATCTCTATAAGTGGTAATTTTCTATGTTCTAGCTGGTGCCTAGCTACTCTTTCTACGAAATCTGAAAGAGGTTAGAATAAGCTCAATTCGGACAATAGACAGAGACAATAAGAACCTCCTAGAGGATGCACATGCCCTATTAGCTATTACAACGCTTGGCTAGCATATAGCAGAATCTAAGTCCTTGTCTACCATTTGCTAAGTTTGGAACTTGGCTGAACAACTACTTGAGCTGTTTCATCTAGCTATTTGGCCATTGAGTTGCATATCAAAATTGGGTTTTTCTTAATGGTGGATTCTCAGGGAGCATGGGTTCTGAAGCCAAAAAATGGAAGAGCTAACTCTGTTGTCCATTTCATTGGTGGCATATTTGTTGGAGCAGCACCACAACTAGCCTACCGATTGTTTCTCGAGCACCTTGCAGAAAAGTAAGTTTAAATCTCTTATCTTTTTGGTGATGAAGGGTAATGAATGTAGTAACACATGCTGACAAATACCCAGAGCATCAACTCACCGCTGCAAGTTTCACTTAATCTGTTCCAGTTATTTTTTTACTAATGATAACTAAAAGGATGCTGATAGTTACCTTGTTTTTTCTGGCTGATCTAGGGGTGTAATGGTGATCGCTACACCTTATGCCAGTGGGTTTGACTATTTCCACATTGCAGATGAAGCTCAATTTAAATTTGATAGGGCTTTGCGCTTCTTACAAGAACCTGTAAGTTTCACTTGCTTTTGTCTACTAAAGGATGATTTTCGCCTTATCTTTCTTCTTATTTTATTCAATGTCTATAAATTTGAATATAAACTGAATAGTGGCTGGGGTCTTCGTACAGGTGCAAAATCTTCCTACCTTTGGTATGGGCCACTCTTTGGGGTCTGTCATTCACCTACTGATTGGTATGCTAGTTCATCCTTGTACTTCCTTCCTTTTGAGGTTGTGTTGCTTACAGTTGTTTGACAAGAACTGAACTTGCTGTTTTAGGATCACGTTATGCTGTGCAAAGAAGTGGGAATATACTGATGGCGTTCAACAACAAGGTAGGTGCTTTCTTGAAAATGTCAGTAGAGTGACAGTTGTCAGTCAGTCATCATAGGAATTAGGATAGCCTCCTCTCTATTTGATGGTCCTGTAAACCTTTCTGATGCTTCCTTCAATTTAATTTCTTCATTAGAAATGAAGTCTAAAAATATGCTGGAGACCAATCTTTTCTGAATTAATTCTCTCCTTTTCTTTTTGTTCCTCAGGAAGCAAGCCTAGCTATCCCTCTTTTCTCACCTGTTCTTGTACCAATGGCTCAAAGCATGGGCCCAATTCTGTCACAGATAGCCTCATCACCAACAGTCCGCATGGGAGTGAGATCCTGAAACAGTAGTTTATGAAGCTCATTAATGCTCTTTCAGATCATGCTTTCTTGCATCTTACTCTATTAGGATTCTAAGAGCTGAATCCAAGCACACTGGCTTTGTTGAAACTGACATGCAATTTATGCTCAAGGAATGCCTCTCTGTATTTCATTTTATCTTTTTATTATGATCATGGCATCACGTTCTTCATAATTTTGTCCCTCACAAGCTTCCAATAGTGTTGAAATATGCGAGCAATTCTTTCTTAAATGGTTCCCATTACCTCCTTTCAGTTGCTAAGTGAGGATTTTATGAAGTCTCTCTGTATGTGAGCTCTGTCTACTGACGAAGTATTTTGTTAATGGCGACAGTTCGGAATAACATGTTTCTAGTTGATCATTTTCACTTGACTCTCCTCTTTAATCGTCCCCATATTTTCAGTTTCCTTTATGTCACACCCTCATGTATACTAATCTTTAGATGGTTGTTGCAGGCTGAAATAACATTGAAGCAGATAGAGAACCTCACCCCTCCTTTCATGAAACAAGCTTTCCCTTTAATTGAGCAACTTCCTCCTTTATACATGGACCTGGTTAATGGACGAGAAGACTTCAGTCCAAAACCTGAAGAAACTCGCCGCCTTGTATGTCAATTGTCCCCTCCCTTATCTAGTGTTTTTTTTTTTGGTTTCCACCTCTTGGTGCAAATTGCTGACGTTGGTATGGGGTGGCCAAATTCCAGATAAGGTCATATTATGGAGTCTCTAGAAATCTTCTGATAAAGTTCAAGGACGATTCCATCGACGAGACCTCATCGTTGGCCAAAGTCCTAAGTTCAGAATCAGCTATTAGCTCATTACTAGACATGTCAATTCGCTCACTACCAGGAGATCATGGTCTTCCTCTGCAACAGGTACCATATTTTTTTTTTAACAAGCCAAATAATCTGCAGCGCTTTTTTACTAGTGAAAGTACCAAAAGCTTGTTTCTTACGATCCAAATTGTCCACCTACGCTACGCAGGGGTTACCAGATGTGCCGCCTGCAATGGCAGATGCAGTGAACAGAGGAAGTGAGCTGTTCACAAATCTGGCAGTTGGAACGCCATGGGAGACCGTGGCCAAAGAAGTAGGTAATACATTAGGGACAGACAACCAGATCCTGCGTGCGCAGGCGTCCAAGGACTTGGCCAAGCTTGTGGATGTGATCACCTCCTGGATGGCTTCGAATGCAGGTCCAAAGGCTTTAAGGCCATGAAGAAAGGAAGCTACCTCTGCAGCACGCCATTCTTGAAAGAGAAAACAAAGTCGGGGGAAGTTACAGAAGATATGATATCACCAGTCTAATCTTTTCTAGGTTGTAAAGGGGACATTCTTGTGTACATAAAAGAAAAAGAAATGTTACACAGAAATCAGAAGATGTAATGGGTTGCCGTGCCACAAAAGACAAATGTTTGTGGAAATGTTTATTAGTATGCAGCCCACATGGATTGAGAAACCGTACCGGTGACGTGCCCTGTAAGATTTCAGTTATTTAGGGAGCAATTTGAACTGGTTGGAACAAAACGGTTCAACCAGTATAGTGTGGCATATCGTCTGGTTTGGGCTGTAGTATGGTCAAGGAAGATAGCATCTGTTGCTTTCTGTTATCAACTCTATCAGCAGTTGTATTGTATGCATCAGTTACCTGTATAAAAGTCGCACACAATCAATAATAAAACTACGGTAGAATTCCCACGGAACTTCAGTCCTTACCTCTATCATATCTCAAACCCTTATCCTCTTGAGCACAAGATTGGTTGTCTTTGTCGTGGACCTTCTTCATGTGCCATGAAAATAATGTTACAATTACGTAAACATCAAAATTATAATAAAACAGGCGGTCCGGATTGCTCGACATGATACAACGCCCAGTTGGTGCTAAATTCTAATTCAATTAGAAGAAGCACAAACAAACCCATCAATGAGGAATTGTTACGTTATGAAAACTCCAATTCATGGTTTTCAAGCCACTAGTATATCGGTCGGAACAATAAGGTTTAACCGATATTGGAGAAAAATCAGCTTGAAAACCACCATGAAGTAGTAGACAAAACCAGTAAAAAAACGGTTGAAACCGAAAAAGAGTGATACAACTAGAATGATCAATTTTTCGGTGGAGTTAACTAAGAAAAAGAGATAAATTTGGTGGAATCAAGTATGAGCATTTAGATTTGATGTTATTTACTAGATTCAAGTATAAATGTATGAATGTTGATGTTAAATGTTACATTTAAATATGATGATTAGTCATTTTGTTTGTAATGTAGTATTTTATTTAAATATGGATGGAAATTATATGTAAATTGTCTTAACATAGATTATATAAATGCACATTTCATTTGGTGTTAATGGTTTCCCACTTCCTCATATGTTTAGTTAAAACCGACATACAAATCGATTGTACTCCGATTATATCATGCCTCATGCTAAATCCACGTAACTTCCTCCAACCAGTCTTGTATCAATGAGCACACATAATCTAATTGCGAACAACTAGCACGTAGGTGGTCCATAGAATCCATTTTTATTTATCATTACAAATGAAAACAAAGCTGAGATTACCATGTAAATCGTCAACCCAATTTAAAACTACATTAATTAGCATATCTGTATGTTTAAAATTGCATTACATTGCATAGCCGAAGGGCCAAATGAAATCAACGAGTAATATATCCTACATATGTATACAAAAGAAATAGAGGAAGGAGAAGAAGAAGAAGAGTCGTATACGGTGGCCAATGGTGGGTGGGGCTGTCCCTGTGTTCCCAACCTTGTGTGGTCATTAGCCTCTTTAAAAACCCGACTCTATACACTTCTTCTTTTTCTTCTTCTTTTCAATGATTAGAACAGTATCCAAAATCCAATAAGTAAAACGTTTGGATAATTAAAATTGTAAAACAGAAAACAATAGGATAAGAGATTCAATGAACCAATTATGAAATATTGTTGATGCGAGTTGCCACTTGTGACTTGTTTGATTTAATTTGTCCAATTTCTGGGATTTAAATGATTCTTTTCGTTGAAATTGACAACACTTGGGAATTAGCTTATACTATTCCATATTTTTAATAACGAATTTCAATTTTAAAATAATGGTTAGATTGAAATGATAAATACTTAGTTGTATGGGTTGGATGATGAGGAGGACGCTACTCTAACCACCCAAAAACATTCCCAGGAAATTTAACATAATATAAGTAAAATATTAATTAATAAATAATATTATAATAATATTATTTAAAATAATATTATTGAAAATTATTTGACATAAATCATGATAATTATTTAAATAGACAGATGAAATAAAAATTACTTATTTGAGATATTAAATTAAAAAAACTACAATAGAAAATAAATTGACAATTAATTAATTAACTAGATTCACCGGGAAAAGGCCTATAGTTTAGGGTTTAGGTCACTGATACCCTTATGTTGATATCGCGTCGTTTATGTCCCCAAGTTTAGTTTCTGTTACCTTTGACAGTTAGTAGTCAATCGTCAAAGTTTTGACCAATGATGTGGCATATTCTTTTGCCACATCACTTTATCTAAAATAAATAAAATAAAAATGAATACTTAGAAATAAAATTGCATAGTTCTTTAAATGGCAAATACAATATAATATCCATAACTATTATGGATCAGGGATTTATATCCTCAACTATCAATATACAAATTAATATCCAATCATTAATTGTCCGTTAATACCCCGTTAGTAGGTCTTTCTGCAATGCTGACCCAGCAAAAAATAAACTGAGGTGGAATTGAGAACGTGACATCCCTGTGGAATTGATTAAGTAAATAATAACATAAAACGTAAAAAATAAAACAAATATTACCCCTCCCCTCCTCTCACATCCATTCACCCAATTCTTATCCTCAACCCCTTCTTCTCTCATTTGTCCATCTCCCCCTTCGTCTGCAAAGACACGAAGTCGCCGACGAGGATCCACTCACCGTCCTGCAGGCGTGGTGGCGAGACTGCCATTGCCTGAGTCCCCCCTACCAAAACCCCCAATCCCTCTTCTTTCACCCATCGGAAGTAACGAATCGTCAATCCAAATCCCCAATCTTCGATCCAGGTCTGGAGAGCTCATCGTCGACAAGAAGCCACCACTGCCTCGGAGTACGCACCGGGGACTCCCCGGTATGCGACTCGGAGCTGCGCTCTATGCATTAGAGCTGGATCGAGGTCGGTGATAGTCAACGCCTTCTGCAGTCGACGGCAGTCGCAGTACCGTAGGTCGGGACCAAATCCAGGTCAATAGTCTAGTGACCGTTGACCGAATCTATGAAATCGAGTCCATTTTCTCTTCCAGATCTAGGCTGCTCCTGAGTGACGACTTTGCTGGAGAGGATGGCGCATGAGCTCTGCCAGTCGGATCTGCTGCGGATGATGCCAGCGGGACAGTTGACGGAGTCGTAGGAGCGGTGGATGCAGTGGACGACGAGTGGTGCTGCCACGGCGGAGGGACGGCTAGTCCCGATTAACGAGGAGTTGAGAGACGACAGAGGCTGGGTAGGGCGGAGGAAGCTAGGTGACGGTGGAGGAAGATAGGGGAAGAAGAAGAGGGAGACAGGGGAGGGCGGAGGAAGCCAGGGGACGGTGGAGGAAGATAGGGGAAGAAGAAGAAGAGGGAGAGAGGGGAGGGCGGAGGAAGCAAGGTGACGGTGGACGAAGATAGGGGGAAAAAGAGGGGAGAGTGGTTGAGTTTGTTTTTTAACTTTAATTTTTTAATTTAAAAATAAAAATTATATATTTAATTATTTGCTGATGTGGACGCCAATATGGATGCTGACATGGCAGTCTCCGTTACAAATTTAACGGTGGTAACAGACTGTTAGCCATATCTTGACCCACAACTATAGTTATGGATATTATTTTGTATATTGATAGTTGAGGATATAAATCTCCGATCCATAATAGTTATGGATATTATATTATATTTGCCCTTCTTTAAATGATAAATAAAAAACCAAAATAAAACCACAAACCAAGATTTACAAACCCAAAATTTTGTTCTTCCCCCACAGGCCACTAAACCCTAATCAAATCTCTCACCACTGCCTCTCTGAATCTGCTTAAAAAAAATGAAGCAAAACAACATTCATTTGGAAGCATCCTTTCTCTCATAACATCGGACTTGTGCAATCAAATTCCAGCGCATCTGATTGAAATAATGCAGCGGCGAATGGAGCTCGAGCAACAACGATGAATGGAGCTTCAATAACAGCGCCTGTTGGAACTCCAACAGCAGCGACGGTTGGAATTTGAACAGCGGCGTCAGGATCTTGTCCCCACGGAAGGTCGATCGAGATTCGACGCTGATCCCCTGCCCCGGATCTGGAGAAGACTCTGTTACGGTTCTAGCAGTCAGCAAGGAACTGCAGAATCCCCACCGCTATGTCGATATGAAGAATCCCCCACCGTATCGATCTTCTGAACCCCCACCACTCACAACGGTCGGATGAGAAGAGGGAGAGGATTTGACACACCGGCGGGGAGAATTCTGCTTCGTCGGAGCAGATATCGGGGTTTCCGGCGCCGCTGTGGAGTGGGAGGTCTCCGCTTCTGAGGAGTAAGTGATTCTGCTGCGGATTGGGAAACGGCGAGGGCGGCGAGAGAAGGCATTGTTTTTTTGCCGGATTGAAGATTGTTTCGACTGATTGATCGGCGATTAAGCAGATAATTTGTTACTGCAGGTGAGAAGAGTGACTTTGAAGTTGAGAATTAGGGTAAAATTAAGAAAAGATATGGACCTTAATTTTATCAAGGAAATGAAACGTCAAGAGGCAATAATTTAGATCCATATATGAAGAGAGAAAAGAACGATAAATATGTGGTTTGGGTGAATTTTTTATTTTGAAATTATATTTATAAAAAATATTTTATGACTTGTTGATGATGTGGAAGCCATGATGGCACAAAGTCAACAAATTGTTGACTACCGTTTGTTTGACCGTTAAGTCTAAAAGTCAACAAAATAGAAGAGGACATTTTTGACAGCACGACCCAATACGTTGGGACATAATTGACGCAGTATAAACATAAGGATAGAAGTGACATAAACTCTAAACTATGGGCCTTTTTCTGGTATTAGGCCAAAAAATAATAGAGAAAAAAATATTAAACAGGATAAGCTGATAATTTTTAGTCTAAAGTTAAGTATGGTACGAACTATTTAGTAATTTATTTAGTTCTTTTTATTTTTTATTGTTGTTGGCTTGTGCCTTATTGTGGTTAACATTAACAAAAAATCAATGTAAATGATTTAGTTACTTTAAAATTGATGCCTTGTTGGGTACAAGCAGATTAATTGATAAAATTGAATTTATTTTCCCGTTAGAAAGTTGAAGCAATAAATTTAATAATGTTAATAGAGATTTGAGGTAAAAAAATCATTTGGGACCGGATTGAAAAACGGATAAGAGAGCCCAACACCAAAAACTTAACCAAATCCTCACCCGTTGAGTCCTTAGGCCACTCAAATCCCCACAAGCTCAATCTAAAATGAAGACCGAATTGGGACTAGATCGAGTCAAGAACGGACCGAATCGAAACCGGACTGTATCCAATCCAATCTTTGGTCCTTTTATTCCCGAAAAGACCAGACTGAGACCGGATCAATTCGGGCCAATTTAACCGGACTGGACCGTATAGCCACCCCTAATTTCTAGTGATCGAACATGGATGTTTTTAGTAATTCCAGTGACCAACCATGCAATTTACCCATTCTTTTCTTTGATCTTTGGGCTTAATTTATTATTATTATTATTATTATTTATATTAACAATAAAAACCCAATCAATTAATTTTCTATTGTTTTGAATTTACAACTAAAACTCAATACTCCATAATAGTAATTAGTCTTGTACATGATGGAGGCTCAATGAACCTTTCACTATCCCTAACAACTCTTTTATTTCTTGGTTGGTTAAGCTAGATAAGATACAAATCGTAGACAAGATACAAAAATGGAAGCTTGGGGTTGACCTGACTTGTCCTCTATGCTCCTTTCTCTCTCAGAATCTAGCAACCACCTTTATTTCAGGTGTACCTACACACATGAGGTGCTATTTAACACCTTTCCCTGCCCCATGGAACTACAAGCCTACAGATGAATGGATTGAGGGTATATGTTGAAAGCAACTGTGCAATTTAGAGCTTGGAAAGTGGGAATGTTGCTATGGAACAAGATGATCAATGAGATTTTGCATGAGATGTCGAAGATTGTATAAGAATAAGAGTTAAGAAAATCCTCAACTGAACGGCCCCTAATTGACTATTTTGGAAGTGCTTACTGGTCTTATTAGAAGCCTTATCCAGATTCATTTCAAGACCATATGTGGTTTAATTCATTCTCAATCTTTGGATAAGTCCCAGTAGGATGATAAAACTATCAGTAATATGTGTTTCAAAACAAATTTGAAGTTGTCTAATGGGCCAAAACTAGTCAATTGTCTTTGGATTGAAAGCCTATGAACTAAGCAAGAAAAGTCAGTAAGCCAAGAGCAGCTGATTCAATAGCTATCTAAGAGCAACTGTGCACAACAGGAAAGTCATTAGGGAAGGCGGACATCGGTCGACCAAGACCCGGAAGGGGTTCGCACAACTTACAACTTTCATCGTACTATGCTCTCCAAAGAGCAACTCTTCTCAAAAGGTGCTGAGTTGGAATCCCATTCTAACTAAGGATTCTTGTGGTTCCAGAGGATCCAGCTATAGGAAAACCAGGAATGGAGATATCGAATTATATTAGTGTCTAGCATTTATTTCAGAAACAATCACTTAGAAAGACTTAGATACTTGCTCTTCTTACTGGTATCGTCAAATATGATGACATTAACTTGGCCCAAATTTTTAGGATATATTGAATAAGATTTCACAAACATGAAAAAATTTGACAATAAAAATTCGCATTCAGGACATGATGTTGACACCATGACACGCCCACATGAAACACGCTAGACACGTCTAAGATGTTTTCATCAAGATCGCATTTGCTGAGAGCTTTTTAGCACCACGAAAGATCCACAAAAATATGGTATGCAAATTTGGTGTGAGGTTTTCAAGAGTTTTGCATTGTTTAATACAATGTATGGTCAGTTGTAGGTATGTCATCATGACATGAGATCTTTACCATGTATAATGTAAGGAATCATGATACAAAGCAATAAGCCACACTCTAAAAATCCTTTCTCTCTCCCCCCTTTCTTTTATCCCTCTTATATCTTAGTTTTATATCCATATTTCTGATGCGGCTGCAGTCGGCTTCCTAATGGGACTGGAGGCAACCCCTATTTTTCCTTTTCCTTGTGATTTTGGCTCTCCATGATTCGTCGGATCTCTTCTTTCTTTTCCTCGGTTATCCTTTTCTTTTTTTCGCAACTATTTTTCTTGCCGCCGGCTCTATTTTCTTTCCATGTTTTTCCTCCATTTCAAATCTTCTTCTGTAAAATCGACAATAAACGAGAGATGAGACAATTTAACGTGGTTCTTTCTCACAGTGTGTGAGGCTTACATCCACGGAAGAGACTCTGATTTTATTGGTTTTGCTTAGTTCGGCCAGTGGCCAAACTTACATATTTATAGCCCATATCATCTTTCTCTACTATGGTTACATTAGCTGTCCAATTACAATTAGGATAGATAGAAGTCTCCGTGGCCTCCTTGGACTTTAATGCATGGGTTGTGGGCTTCCATGCAACCAAGCATGCATGGGCTACAAGAGGCGACGATATGGGCTTCTCACGAGGAGGGTCTCGATCCAATATTCCCCTGCAAACTGAGACGTGAAGGTCACACACGTTCAGTTTGGACAAAAGAAAATGAAAACAATCTGCACCGAGCCCTTTGGTGAAGATATCAGCAAGCTGGAGATCGGTATGAACCTTGACCGGACGAATGTGACCAGACTGAACACGCTCACGAACAAAGTAACAATCCATCTCGACATGCTTAATCCGTTCATGAAAAATTGGATTGTTAGCGATGGGAAGAGAAACTTGATTATCACAAAACAGGCGAGTAGGTGTAGACTGAGAAACACCAAGCTCCTGAAGCAACCAACAAAGCCAAAGAACCTCACTAACAGTGCTCGCCATGGCACGGTACTTAGCCTCTGGAGAAGAACGAGCAACAACATTCTATTTCTTAGTATGCCAAGAAACAGGAGCGCCGCCAAGGCTGGTGAAATATGCAGTAGTAGAGCGTCGAGTTCGCTGACAAATGCCCCAGCCTGCATCACAATAAGCACTAAGATCAAGAGAATTGTTCTTGGGAAAGAACACAAGCGATGACTTTAAGTAGCGAAGAATGCGGAAAGCAGCATCCAGATGCTTCTGACTAGGAGCATCCAGATGCTTCTGACTAGGAGCATGAACAAACTGACTGAGGATATTAATTGCATAGGCGATGTCAGGATGTGTGACAGTCAAATACAGTAGTGACCCAAAACACGAAGATAAGGAGACAGATCGGCCAACAGATCATCACACGGTCGCTTCAACGTATGATTCTGCTCTATGGGAAAATTGTTGGGGCTAGTCCCTTCCAGACCAGCATCTTCAAAAATATCCAAGGTATATTTCCGTTGGCTCAAAGACACACCATCAGCCGTTCGAGCAATCTCAATACCCAAAAAATTGCGCAAAATACCAAGATCCTTGATGCTGAATCGCTCATCAAGGAATGACTTAACCTTATTGATGAATGGCAAGTCGTTGCCAGCAAGAAGAACATCATCAACATATATCAAGTGAGTGACAAATGTACTCCCCCCGCTTGTAGATAAAAAGAGCCCCATTAGCAGGAGAAGAACGAAAGCCGAACTCATAGAGAGCAGTGGTGAATTTCTGATACCACTGGCGAGAGGCTTGTCGAAGACCATATAGTGACTTATGAAGGCGACAAACCCGCGTATCACCAGGTTTTCGAAAACAAGGGGGAATCTTCATATAGATATCTTCTTCAAGATCACCAGGAAGAAACGCATTATTGACATCAAGCTAATGAAGATGCCATCCCTTGCTGGCTGCGACAATGATTAGACATTGAATTGCGACCAATTTTGCCACAGGAGCAAAGGCATCGTTAAAATCAAGCCCCTCAATATGAGTATAACCCTTCGCAACCAACCGCACCTTTTAACGCTCGATAGTCCCATCTGGATAGAACTTAATCTTATAAACCCATTTGGGAGGTGCGCTTCCCCGGCGGCAAGTATACGAGACTCCAAGTTCCATTAGCTTCAAGGGCCTTGATTTCGCGAGTCATCGCATCTCGCCAGACTTGCTCCCGGATTGCTTGGTAAAAATATCGAGGCTCATCATACCTAGTTTGTGCTGCAGGAAAAGCACGAAAACTAGGGGTAAACTTAGAGTAATTCACATAATTAGCCAAAGGATATAAGACTGAGTTAATGGTACTTCGCTGTATGGAGGGGAGATCCGTGTCATACTGTTCCAAGTATTTGGGACGGGAGCGTTGCCAATCCCCGCATTGTAAAACTAGAGCAGAAGAGACTGGGGCAGGGCCGGAGTTACGTGGCCCAGAGCCTGAAGAACACGGCCCAGAAGAATGTTGTTGGCGACTTGTCATGGATGGACTGGAGTCCGAAGGAGACGGCCCAGCTGAATGCTGGGGACTGGTCACAGACGGCCCAGGAGATGAGGGCCCTGGCTGAACAGACGAAGGGGAGTACTCGTCCTGGGGGGAAACGAATGGGCCCGATGAAGGCGGCCCATCAGGTGAGGACAACCCAGCTAGAGAAGTGGAAACCGGGCCATAAAGAACGGGCCTAGACTGGTCATCTGGGGACGAGGGACTGGAAATGGGAGATGCCGCCAGTGATTCATCTGTCAGGGGAGCCTTAGGTATGGGAATCCAATGAAGCTCTTTGTGAGTTCCACCTTGCCAATGAAAAATGGTCTCGTGGAATTACACATCACGAGAGGTGACCAGACGATGAGAAACCAAATCGTAAACACGATACCCTTTTTGACTAGACCCATAGCCTAAGAATAGTCCTGTGCCCGTCCTCTTTCAGCAAATTTGTCAATGTGAGAATGAGTATCCTTAAAATATACTAAACATCCAAATATCCGAAGATGATGATAGGCATCTGGTTTGTCGAACAGAGTCTCAAACGACGTCTTGCCAGTGGCTTTAATAGGAAGCCGATTAATGAGATAGACTGCGGTGAGAATACACTCACCCCAAAAACTAATTGGGAGACTAGCTTGAAAGCGCAAAGCTCAAGCTGTGCCGAGGATGTGACGATGCTTCCTTTCGTCGATGTCATTTTGCTGCGGTGTATCAGCACATGACATCTGGAGCAAAATACCTTGATCCTCGTAGTATGATTTAAGACCTGTAGTTTAAACTCATAACCATTGTCTGTCTGGATCCGCTTGACCAAGTACCCAAACTGATTTCGCACCATTTTACAGAAATGCAGCAGATATCGCTCGACCTCAGATTTATAACGCATAAGATACACCCAAACACCACGAGAAAAATCATCAACATTGGTTAGAAAATAAAGAGCCCACTTAATGAAGCAACCTTATAACCACCTTAAATGTCAACATGAGTATGATCAAAACGCGACGAAGTCTTAATCATACTAGACTGAAAAGGTTTGTGAGTCTGTTTAGCCCGCAGACACGAGTGTCAAGGATCAGAATATGAATTCAAAGAAACAGATAATAAACAACTAATGTGCATAGTCTTTACCGGCGAAGGGTTCCCAAGACAGGCATGCCAAACTGCTTCAGACACTACTCCTTTGCGTTGCACGACACAAGCTCGAGAATGACACTGGTCAAACAAGCGCAAATAATACAACCCATCATGTAGTTCACCCTTCCCAATCAACTTCTTCGAGTGTAAGTCCTGGATTATACAAAAGTTATCAAGAAAAATTAATGTCACATGATTATCCTTTGTCAGTCGACTCACAGAAATAAGATTACACCGAAATTCGGGTACATGGAGTACGCGACCAAGAGTAGGGGTGGTAATCGGTAAACCGGTATTCGGGCGTATAATTTTCCATTCGGTAATACCAGATAATAACCGGTAAATACCGACGATATACGGTATATCGTAATACCGAGTATTAAAAAAAAGAAGCAAAACGCAACGTACAGGGGGAATGGGTTTGGCGGAATTGGGAATTGGATTTGGGGGTTCTGCCGTCGAGCAACCCAACCCAGCCCTAATCCCTAATTTCAATCGATCGACCTACCTCACCTCCCTAATTCACAATCACACCACGCCTCCCCCTGCACGCTGCAAGCCGAACTTCTTTGATTCTTTCCCGAAAGGCCCAAAACCCATTCTCCGTCTTCCTCTTCTCTTCACAAACCACCTGCCACCAGTAGTCCCCGCCAGAGAGAGGCACGCCGCCGACCGCTGTTGCTTGAAACCTGACGGAGAGTAGTTCGATTCTGACGACGATTGAGGAATTGAAGAAGTAGAAGAAGAAAGAAAGGATTAAGAATGCATAAGAAGGAGAAGAACATGGGAGGAGCTGTTGTTCGCTGAGTTTTTTTGCTTCTCCATTTTGGCCGACGGCGAAGGGTTCTTCTTCTTCTACCCATTCTGATCGTGTGGATGCAATTTCAGCCTACATCGATTATTTTTCTTCCCCATTTTGACCCACGGTGATGGCTTCCCCTCTTTTGCTGTCAGGTTTTGGGATACCAGTTTTATACCGGATACCGATTATCCGGTATACCGGTATACCGGTTAAATTCTGATATCTGTATTCGGCGACCATATTACCAATTTTTTGGTATACCGAATACTGGATAATCGGTATCCGGTATACCGGATACTGACCGACTACCACCCCTAACCAAGAGTGAAGCCAGGGCGCAGCTCATCGGAGCCAATGTGTTTCACCGGAATACTGTCGCCATTGGGTATGCGAACAGGCTGACCATCAACAAGAATTTCTTTTCGATCCAACATTGATTCATCCATGGTAATATGTTCATTGCAACAATAGTCTAATAACCATTCGAATTCGTATGAAAGTATACCTGCCATGTGAGCTGTCGGATCATCAACCGTCTTGCCTGAGGCACCAAAGAATTGTTTCAGTTCTTCGAGCTGAACCATGGTAAAACCAGCAACAGGACTCTGCTCGGATTCCGCCTATGATGCAAGCGGCTCGCGGTTATCGCCGGATTTGGGATTGCGACATTGCTGCTGGCGATCTCCATGCTTGTTACCTTGCTTGTCCTGCGGGGGGTAGCCAATCAGTTCATAAAAAGTTTCGCAAACATGTCCCAAACGCTGACGATGCGTGCACCGGGGACAGTCTCGTTGCTCCCGCGTTCCACAACTTCCTTTGTCAGGTGCGCCGACTGCCACGAACACTGCAACTTCTGGTGATACTTGACGATGCTGTGAGATCTGTTTTTGCTGTTCCTCGTTGAGGACCATGTGAAAGGCTTTAACAAGAGTAGGATTCGGCCGCATGGCCAATATTTGAGTCCGCACGGCTCCAATGGAATCGTCAAGGCCCATCAAGAATTCAAATAGCCTTGCCCGATCGTGGTCTTCACGAATCTTCTTCGAAATTCCACAAACACAACCAGCACATGTGTAGGTCGACAATGGGGTGATGGAGGAATTTTCTTCCCAAAGCAAGCGTAGGCGGGTATAAATGGAAGAAACCAGACTCTTGTTTTGCTGCGATAAAATGATCATTCGTCGCAATTCATAAGCTCGTGAGGAGCTTCCTTTACCAAACCGCTCTCGGAGATCCGCCCAGATGCTAGTGGCATGTTTAGAAAAACGGATGCTACTGCGAATCCCCTTATCCATAGAGGTCTTCAGCCAACCCTTGACCATGCCGTCTCAACGAAGCCAATCGCTTCTTTCTATCGTCGATTCGGGTTGTGGAAGAGAGCCATCGCCATAGTTGGTGGCTGTGAGGACATCACCAACGAGCATGTTTCCCGGACCATCGGAATTGGACAGCAGATACGCAGGCGAAAGTTGATCTTCGACCTTAACACTGCCAGACGAAGTTTCTTTGACATCATCAGAACCAAAACCCATGATTGACGGCGGACTAGGGACTGGAGCCTAGGGCTCTGATACCATGTAAAATTGACAATAAACGAGAGACGAGACGATTTTAACGTGTTTCTTCCTCAAAGTGTGTGAGGCTTACATCCATGGAAGAGACTCTGATTTTATTGGTTTTGCTTAGTTCGGCCAGTGGCCAAACTTACATATTTATAACACATATAATCTTTCTCTACTAGGGTTATATTAGCTGTCCAATCACAATTAGGATAGATGAAGTCTCCGTGGCCTCATTGGACTTCAATGCATGCGTTGTGGGCTTCCATGCAACCAAGCATGCATGGGCTACAGGAGGCGACGACGTGGGCTTCTCACGAGGAGGGTCACGATCCAATATCTTCCACCCTTCTGGTGATGCTTGTCTTGCCTCTATGCGGAGACGTTTTTGCTTCTCACCAAACTGGATTTTTCTAGATCTGTGTGGATGTCCCTTAAAGGTATTTGAGGTGGCTGATCTAGTCATCAGTTCGCTTGCTCCACTCTGGTTTGCCATCTAACTCCACATTCTTCATCCATAAATGGTGATATGGGGGCTTCTTGAACCTCTGTTGTCTTGGATGAAGTTTCAAGGAGTTTGTGAGCAGGGAAATCATTTTAGAAGTTGGATTTCTATCGATTTGCTCAGATCGATGGTGGATCAGCCGCTATTTTTATGTCTGTGGTTCGGAATGTGTCTCTTTTAGCTTGTTTGTGCAGGTGAATTTAGTTATTTGTTATGTATTCGGTTCTCCCCACGTGTTTTGTTGCCTTTTGCTTCTTGCATGTGCTTTATCTTTTATGTGGGTGCTGTTGTTGGTTCTCTGCCTCCTCTACTGTTTTCCCCGGCAAAGGTTCCTGCGGCGGCAGGAAGATGAAGAGCACTGTTGCTCTGGTGGTGATGCTTGCAACAACCACCTTCTTGGGTGATTAGTCCGCTGGATTACGGTTACCAGGGTAGACTTGTCCATGTGTTTAGACTGGGATTGGGCTTTCTTGAGTTTGGGCTGTGCTTGCCCACTTTTAGTTTAATCTTATTGAATTGGTTTTTTTTTCTTTCCTTTCAGTGTTATTTAACTCTGTACACCGTGTTTTATAGGAATGAAACGACCAACCATCTTTAAAAAAAAAAATACAGTGTAAGGAGTCTCTCTAACCTACGACCACACACCTCGAGAGAAGAACATCAGGGAAGGACATATCAATTGTTGTCATACATTCTTCTCGTCCCATATTAACGCTTTTATCCTTCATCTTCAGGTGAAATTAGTGTTTATTTCTCACGTATTTAGCGACATTCACTCATTCTTATTGCAATATAGGTTATTTTGATATCTTATTCTGTTCAATTTTTTCGTGCACGTTTGAGCTCCCCTTGGATCATTTTTGTCCATTGAAAATATGTGAATCTTATTTTCATGAATGTCATGTAATGACATCGATGACACCGAGTGTATGAGCACGTGAGAACACTCAGGGATGAAATCGAGTATCGGATGGAGGAAGTGGACCATTTGGGGTTGACAACCAATAATGGTGGCAAGAACTGGTAGGGTCACATGACTAGTCTGCCATTTTTCACTCATTCTCACTTGACATGAAAGCCCATAATTAGCGAGTCCAAGGCCGAAATTGGCAGGTACCCCGCCATTTTTATTTTATTGTTAATAATTTTGTAACTCTTTTCTTAGTTAAAATACTAAAATTTTGGAATGTTGACATTCATGTGTTACTTTCAAGTCAGTATCATGTTGCCAAATCAATATTACTAACAAATTGCTATTTGGAATTTAACATTTGAATACTTCTTAGTATTACGATAAGTTGGGTAATAAAAAAAATCTGAAAAAGATTTGACTAATAAATAGTCATTACCTTGCCTTAGGGTTAGAGAATCGGTGGAAACAGAGAATTGTTTATAAGTAGCTTCTTAGGTTCCTTGAATATTTACACAAGAACTAGTTTGTTAATTACAATAAGGAAGTAGGGTTAATTTACTAATCTATCACTTAAACAATTCATGACCAATGAGATGGCAAATACTTGCAAATCCACCTTAGAAACTGTAGTAAGGCAATGATAATTGGATAAATTTTGTAAATGGATTAAAGTAATAGTCTGGGATTCCTTATATGCCTAGGGAAAACTTAATTTGAGCACACTTTTAATTAGCTGAACAACCACCCCGCGCTAAACAAGGTTTTTAACCCCGTTGGTGGACCGGTTCGACCTAGACTCGCTAGCTTAACCGGACGACTACATCCCAGTTGGAACTTATTCCATATAAGCCTGATCAGCATTCAATTAAGCAAATGCAAAAAATATGAAACTTATTTTCTCTTTGTTTGCAATCATATCCACTAGCAAAGACACTACACAACTAAAATAGGGAAAGCTAGAAAGAATAAGTCACATGAAAGTCTGATAAAAAGGAAGCAACTTTACGAGAGGAGGGAAAATAAACCAAGAGCCAAGAACCTAGAAATCAAGAAATCAATCGACAACAAAGCTTCCCATGCTCACTAGCCGTTGCATGGGTTTTGAAAATCTGGCATTGGGCGATGAGATTGAAGGGAAGCTTCCTCCAATATTGTCCATGTAACTCGTATCCATTCCTGCCGGCAGGTCGCAGAGCTTGGCACCGCCGTCTTCGCTCAGCTCAAATAGTTCTGAAACCTATGCTTCCAAACCCTAGGACGAGCGATGCCCACGATAGAGGGGACGACTCTGGAATAGGGGTGGCTATACGGTCCGGTCCTGTTAAATTGGCTCAAATTGATCCGGTCCAGTCCGGTTTTTTTGAAAATATAAGCACCGAAGATTGGATTGGATACAATCCGGTCTTGATCCGGTCCGGTTTTGATCCGGTCCGGTCCCAATTCGGTCTTGATTTTACATTGAGATTGTGGGATTTGAGTGGCCTAAGGCCTTAAAGGGTGAGGAGTTGGTTAAGTTTTGTACTAAGTGCAAAGGTTTGTGACCGTTTATGCAAATTACCTTTAAGTTTTGGGTGTTGAGCTCTCTTATCCGGTCTTTATCCGGTTTTTTACCTCAAATCTAAGCCCAAGAATTGGATTGGATTGTTTACTATCCGGTCCCGGTCCGGTCTCGGTCCGAGTTATACGGTCCGATTTCCGGTTTTTAATCCGGTCCCGGTCCAAATAGCCACCCCTACTCTGGAAGGAGAGTGGGGAGCGGAAGCGCATTAGTCTTGTGCTTTGCTTGGAAAGAAGAAAGAATGAGAACAAAAGGAAGAACATGACAAAATATGAGAGGGAAAATAGAGGGACATATTTGGGATGTAAATGAAGCAAATCGCATTATTTTGAAATAACAATAGGGTGAGGGGTTATTTCAATTAAAACATTTTGAATAATTTGCAAATCATATTTTTCCATGAAATAATGTATTTTAATTTTGTGAAGCCAAATGAGTTCTTTGGGTAGAAATAACTCACATAACTAACACATTATCCAAACGATTTCTAAAAAATACATATAACTTTAATTGTATTTCAGTCATAAAAATCTCTAATTACTATCTTAAATATGTAAATTTTTAGGATATGTATAAAAACTTATTAAACTAGTTAAATTCGATCCAACCATTGAAATTTAAACCACTTGTTAAACTGGCTTAACGACTTCTTTCGATTTGACAACCCTGATTCCCACTCATATTTTTCACCTCATTCATTTTTTCTCCTTTCCGTATTTTAAATACCGGGTAAATTGCAAGGTTGGTCACTGAATTTACAAAAAACGTTCATGTTTGGTCACTAAAAATATTTAATTCCATTCGTGGTCACTAAGATTAGTTAAACGTTTCAAATTTGGTCACTCTCCGTCCAATTCCGTTAACTTTGTCTGATGTGGCAGTCAACTCTCAAAGTTGACCGTTAAATGAGTGACCTGGCAATTAAAAATAATAAATAAAATAAATATTAAATCTTTTAAAATTTTCAACTCCTTTTCGCAATAAAGTAAAATAAAATAAACTGAAAAAATTTATTTGAATTACAAAATATGAGCTGTACAGCCGCGTCGTGTTCACCATCGACGACAAACCCAACGCCGGCCCCCGACCACCAACGCGCCGCCGCTTTGCACCAACCCGTAGACGCACATCTGCTGGTTGGTCACCGTAGCGCTGAGCATCAAGGTGACCTTCTCAACCACCTCCTCGCGATGATCGTCGTCGCCCTCCGTCGCCAGCAAGAGCTCCGTCGATACGGACTCGAGGAAGTCGACATTGGTGTCAGCCAGCTCGACACAGTCGATCCAGGGCCTAACCTTTCTATTTTCTATTCACTTCCGTTTTCTCCTATCTCCACATCTTCGACAGATTCTAAAATCTACAATTCAAAAATTGATTGGAGAAGAGAGAAAGGGAAATTACGAACAAAATTACCCACAAGGAGGAAAGGAAAAGGGATTACAAAATAAAATGTGAAAAAGATTGGAACTGTGTATTGTGAATTTGTGAGGATGATATGCTACAAAGCTCCAATGAACCTCTACTTTTTACTGCAATATTCAAACGCCATAATCTCCATCTCCTTCTCACCGACCTCTTCCCATTACACCCACCGCCACCCTCACTGCCGCCGCCGCTCCAAGAAAGTCTAAATATATTCACCCCGAATAGCCGGATCATCTGAACCACCGAGCAAACCACTTGGTTCGGTCCAAACCAACCCCTCCTCCTCCCCCGCTGCCACTACTACCACTACTCTTGCTCTTCGAGTTCATGTATGTATAGGCTACAACTACTGCTCATGCCGGGCGGCGAATCTCTGGAAGCTGACAATGTCGCCGACTTTCAAGCCCTTCTCCTTCACGAACTGGCTCCACCCTTCGTCAGCACATAGCTCTGGCTGCTTCCAGTACGAGTACCGGAACCGCCACACTTTTCTAGCCGCGTCCTCGAGTTCAGCAGGTGTGCTTCCGCAGCAAGTCGACGATCTCAACACCGGTAGTTCTTTCCAGTTTTATTTATTTATTTTATTGTGAAAATTAATTGAAAATGGTAATGATTAAATTTTATTTATTATATTTTAATTGCCACGTCACTCAGTTAACAGTCAACTTTGAGAGTTGACTGCCACATCAGACAAAGTTAACGGAATTGGACGAAGAGTGACCAAATTTGAAAAGTTTAACTAATCTCAGTGACCACGAATGGAATTAAATATTTTTAGTGACCAAACATGAATCTTTTTAGTAAACTCAGTGACCAACCTTGCAATTTACCCTTTAAATACCAAAATCCAAAATTCTATTTTCCCCATTTTTCGCTCTCTATTGGATATGGTCTAAGGAGAGCAATTGAAAATAAGACCTGAAAATCTACCTTGATACTGCTTTACTACAAATCGCTTGAATGAAAAAAATTTACATTATAAATATTTTAAAATCATATATCGAAAAATAAATGTCTATCCATACTACTATACTTAGGGGGTGAAAGTTTGGGTCCCCCAACCCGCAGCAAACCACACACTTTATCGATAACTATACCTACAGTTTCTAGATAGTGGGTTGGGTGTGGTTAGTAAAATATTGGTTTTTGTGATTGGTAGTTAACCGCTTCTTAATGTTATAGTATATGAAAAGTGAAAGGCTAAAAATTAAAGTAGCCAGCAAAGTCAAATACACACCTACTTTATAAAATAAAACCAAGTCAATACACAACGTCTATGTGAGATACTTTTATCAAATAAGCAGAGTCTGTGTGAGAAATTTTTATTCTATAAAACAAAACCAAGTGAATAAAAGTATTTGGATAAATTAATCAACTCATTAAAAGGAGGACCGATCGATTTATAGTTTATTTAACATTTTCGTAACTTTTTTATTTATGTTTTTGTTTTTATGTGAGAAGAAACACATTATTAATATTAATTACCATATTATCCTATTCAATAATATAAATTTATGAATACCACAACCAAATCGCAAACTGTAGTGAGTAATAGTTACCACTACCCCACTACAAACGAGTTCTCGATAACATAATTCTAAATTTACCGGAAAATGTTACACACCCCAATTTCTACGGAAATAAGTTTGACCCTAAAATCCCACGTACCCGTCCCGTCCCTGAGGGTCGGGACGGGTCAGTTTGTCTATAGGGTCAGTTTTGGGACGAGTAAGTTTTTGACCCTATAAGGATCGGGACGAGTCACTTTTTGATAACGTGACCCTTAAAAGTTTTAAAAGTTTAGGTACTAAATTGTAAAAATAACAATATTTGGGTATCAAAATGTAATTTTAACATCAAAATTTAAGGACCTATTTGTACAAAAATAAAATTTAGGTACTAAATTGTAAGAAAAAATAATTTTAGGTACCAAAACGTAATTTGTAAACAAAGTAGTGTGTAGATTAGGGTCAACCAACTAACCCGACCCGTCCCAACCCTTGAGGGTCAGTCAGGGTGAAGAAGGAGACAGGGACGAGACGGGTCAGTTATACATCTTGACCCTTCAAGGACGGGTGAGGGCAATTTTCAGCCCTAAAATTTCCAACCCTATACTAGTAGGAATGAGTTAGCGTGGTTACTTAATTTTGAGTAACCACGGTGGCTACCATAATCTAAATCATTCATTATCTTTATTTCACTCTATTTTTATATTGACGGTAAAGATTAGATGAAGGATAATTTTGAAAAAAAAAAAAATATCACAACTGATTACTATCCCTTAAAAAATGAAATTTTATATATTATATACAAACCCTATTACAATCCTTCTAGCCGTCAACAACTAAAAAATAAAAAACACGCCCTCCCCTCTCGCCTGCAAACGGCCACCCGTCCCACCCTCCGCCTAGGCGCCTACCCTTTTCCCTCCCCTCCTACCCCTCCGCCACGATACCCAATCCCTCCCCTCCATCCTTCTTTCTCTCTCTCTCTCCCTCCCTCTCTCTCTCTCTGTGTGAAGAAGATCAACAAAGAACTGTTCATCACAAACCCTTGGTCGAATTTCAGATCTTGATTGTGATTAGCTTCTGTGATTAATTAGATCTCTGGATGTGTAAATGTATGTATTTTCGTGAAATGATAGTGATTTTTCGCATTGGTATTGTTTCTATCGCATTGGTATTGATTATCATGTAATGATATTAATTTGCATGTATTGATATTGATTAAATCTGAAATGGTATTGGTTTTTGTGAAATGGGATAGATTTATATTAGTAGTTTTCGTGTAATGGTATAAATTTATTTCTGTAATGGAATTGATGTTTTTCAAAGTGGTAGTGGTTGTCTAATGGATTGGTAGTGATTTCGTGTTTTTATTTTATTTTTGCAGAAAGATTGAGAAAAATAAGGAAATTAGATATGGCTGGAGATTACGGAAATGAGAGAAAAAAAATAATTGTAATTAATAAATTTTTGTAACTATCTAAAATGTAATTTATTAAAAAAATTAATTAATACAATTTATTTTTTCATACCCAATTTACAACCGTAACCGCTCCCTATACTAGTATTGGACTCGTAACTTGTTATCTTAGTCAAGGTTCAAAAAGTCGCTAGGCATAAGGCAGGCGTTGAGGCTTTGCCTAGCGCCTAGCTCGCCTAGGAGTAGATTATGCGTGCCTAGACGTTGGAAGAATAATAGCTATTCGCACTACATGACTAATGAAATAATACTCTACAACACTTCTTCACTTCATTTAAAATGATTAATAACTTACTCAACACTTAATGACAAGAACATAGCTCACAAATTCATAGAATCATAGCTCAATAGCTCACAAAGTTCTTGAGATATTGAAAATAGTGATATAGAAATTTGATTTCGTGGTTGATGTTAATTTTCTCTTTTAATATTGATTTCATAGGAGAGACTTATATGTCACCTTATTTCATTAACGTATTTCAGTATCTAATTAGGCGTAAAACCTCTAGGCGAGGCGTTTTGCCATTGCCTTGCGCCTAGACGTGCCTAAGCGTGCCTTTTAAACCATGGATCTTAGACTCTTAGTGGTAAATTATCCGCATTGTAAGCTCCAAAAAATAATAGAAAATCGTAAACAAACTGGTTGGACGTAGGCATGGCAGAATTACCCATACCCATTGGGTTTTAAATATCCAACCCATGTGGGTCAGGTTTAAAATCCAAGTCAACTTTAAATGGGTAAAGGCTAATGGGTCAACACCCATGCCCATAATGTTGGGCCCAGTTGGGTTTTACCCATGTATTCCCTCAACCCAAATCCAAACCCAATTACCCAAATAATAAAAAATGAAAAATAAAAAAACCCTCTGCCTCACCCTCACAGCCTCACTCACTCGACAAAAAACCCTCTGCCTCAATTCTCACTCACTCGGCAACATTGCCGTTTCCCTCAACCCTCCACCGGCGGCGATACCGTTTCCCTCCACCGGCGGCGATAATGGTGATGACCAAACCAAAATCAAAAGTCTGCAATCCACAGTCCAACCAGTAACAATGGTGCTCTCCAAGATCTCCTCCCAATCCGATGTCTCCGTCCACTCTACATTCGCCTCCCGCTACGTCCGCGAGTCCCTCCCGCGCCCACCTCTTCAACGCCCCATCTCGGCAACTTTCTTCCCCCAACAGAGCGCGGCGGCGGCGCCGAATCCGAACGTGTTCTCGATTTCGCTCGCGGGTCCGCAGGGGCAGATCGTCGGCGGCATTGTGGCTGGGGGTTTGGTGGCTGCTGGGACGTTGTTCATCATCCGAAGGGAGGAGCTCCGGATCCGGCGGCGGAATAGGTGGGGGTGGAGAAGCAGGGGGCTTCGCCTGCGATTTCTGGCGCCGGCGGAGGAGATTCGGCTGGGGATGGCGGGTTGCAGCAGCTGGCGTACAGCGAGGTGATGTGGCCGGCCAATTACATTTTAGTACCTGAAGTTTTTAAGAAGATACAAATAGGTTCAACATCATATGTGGAAAATTATATTTTAGTACATTAAAAATTTTGCTTTACATTTTAACACCTAATAAAAAAATATATACAGGTGGGTCCAAGGAGATGGGTATCCAAGCCCAACCCATACCCAAAAATAAAATCCAAACCCAACTCCACCTACCCAAACACTATCCAAATCCATATAGAATAAATCCATACCCATACCCATATGAATGGGTATAATTGGGTTTGGGCAAAAATACCCATGGGTGGGTAAATTGCCATCCCTAGTTGGACGTAAAAGGTATGGAAATCCGGGAGTTTGAATTCTGTTGAATGTTGATACTTGATTGAATGTGACCTGCCCAGTTTTGGCATTATTGAGGTTTGAGGAGGAGCCGCTGCTTGCTGTTGCATTACTGCCTGTTGCGGCCATCACCACCACCACCAGTCCACCATCCACTGCCTACCAGTTTGCAAAATTTGTTATATATCCCTCTCTCCTCCTATCCTCATTCCCCAGAAGAACCCTTCCCCTGTTTCCCCTTTCTTGCCGTTGAGAATCTTCATCTTCTCCAAAATCATCATCGTCTCCCTCTGGTTTCCTCTCTCTTTGCCGATCCATACGCAAATGCATTCAGCAAAGCGCATCCACAGGTTCTTCAAGTTCAGAATACCTTCCCCTGCTTCGTCTCTTTCTCTCTCCATCTAAAGCAGGGCCGATTATAATTGTCTCACTTTCACCTTCTCTTCCTTTCAATTCAAAGCTCAAACCCCACCACCGAAAAAGACAGTGCCCAGATAACATATACCCACAAAAAATTCCCTCCCTTTCTTTCACTTCCGTGTTGGAATTTTTTTGTCATTTCCCTCCCCGCTTACCCCACTCAAAGTAAGGGCACCACCAGGATTCAAACAAACAAAATAAGGGATATTTGTCAATTCTCTCTGGTACAAATCAAATGGTTGCCAAAACAGAGTACACCCACTTCTCACGTACGGCGGAGTTGGTGGCCGGCTCGGGTTGGATCCTGCTCCGTATTGATTACTCCCGCCTCTTCTGGCTCCTCTTTCGCCTCTTCTCCCACGAAAACCACGACGGGAAACCGAGGATCAGTTGATTTCCAACCCCTCTTTCTCCTTTAGCTCTCTGTTTACTTTCTTCGCTCTGTTTCCTTCCTCGATTGTATAATTATTGCCTTAGTTTCAAAGTTTGAGTAAGCTTTTTCGAGTTCACTGAAATTAAAATTTGAAGTTTCTGGGCGCGGGCATAAAAACCATGAACGGAAAGACAGCAGTGAAGCTCGCCAGCGACGGCCGTGACCGCCCTGCCGCCGATCATAGCTACGTGGAGACTGATCCCACCGGCCGTTATGGACGAGTGAGTATTGTTTCATCATTTTCAGGGCCGATAGGGATATGAACTAATTACATATTATCCGTTTGCATGCTTCTTTGTGCTCATCTCCAGCCAAGAACGTCAATTGTTGTTTAATTATTTGAGAATAAATGGTTTTGCTCTAGCTATGTTTTTGTCATGTTTCTTAAGCTCCTATCTAAAGAATATTTGTTCAATGGCGGCCTGTACTTAGTTGCCCTCATGACAATGTTGTAGATAGAGCTACTAGTTTTTCTTTTCCTTGGGTCTTCCAACTTCTGATGACGCTGTTTTCCCCCATTAAACTAGAGATGGTCAACTCTTTACTGGGTTCTTAAGTATTGATGGACCCAAGTTGGATTACATCACGGCATCTTTGTACATAAAATAATATATCCTAAAATATTATTATGTGTATGCTTTTGCTTAGGTTTTTATTTTGACCTTTCCTTTCTCCTATCCTATGAATGAATAATTATGCTTTTGTTACTGTAAGAGATGGCTTTGATCACTTCGATTAACCAGGCTGACAATTGTTGAAGAGTTGAATCTGATAAAGGTTATTGATTGTATATTTTGGAGGACAGTTCAATGAAGTACTTGGTAAAGGAGCAATGAAAAAGGTATACAAGGCAATTGATGAATTCCTTGGATTGGAAGTAGCATGGAACCAGGTCAAACTCAATGACGTGCTTCGCAGGCCAGATGATTTGCAGAGGCTCTACTCGGAAGTTCATCTTCTCAGTACCCTAAACCATCCTTCCATCATTCGCTTCTATACCTCATGGATTGATACTCGTCATCGGACTTTCAACTTCATCACTGAGATGTTTACCTCTGGGACTCTGAGAGAGTAATGATCTTATAAGTCCATTGCTTTAAGGATCACCTTCTTCCAGAAGTTGTTGTAATAGAACTGTCTGTTCAACCTGACTTGCAGGTACAGGAGGAAATACCGGCAAGTGAGCATGCGAGCTATAAAGAGATGGGCTCGGCAAATCTTACAAGGCCTAGTGTACCTACATGGCCATGATCCTCCAGTAATTCATAGAGACCTGAAATGTGACAACATTTTTGTAAATGGTCATCTTGGACAAGTCAAGATTGGTGATTTGGGCCTTGCAGCTGTTCTTCGGGACAGCCAATCAGCTCACAGTGTAATAGGTACTTGCTTCTCTCCCTTATGGAAAGAAGGGGATGATAGTTAAAAGTAGCCTCCTTTTCCTGCTTGTTATAAAAAAAGTTCTAAACTTTCAAACAACTACTAGGCACACCGGAGTTCATGGCTCCAGAATTATATGAAGAAGATTACAACGAGCTAGTTGATGTCTACTCATTTGGGATGTGTGTTTTGGAGATGATGACAACTGAATACCCTTATAGTGAATGTGTTAATCCAGCACAGATATACAAGAAAGTGACCTCAGTATGTCTCCTTTTTGTCACTTTATTCAGTTTGTTTAGTTTTTGGTAGCTAGGCTTACCATGTATGTCACCTTCTTGATGCAGGGAAAACTACCAGCATCTTACTATAGGCTCGACGACTTTGAAGCACAGAGATTCATTGGGAAATGTTTAGTTGCTGCTTCAAATAGAGTATCAGCAAAAGATCTATTGTTAGATCCTTTTCTGGCACCAGAGCCTGTTATTAAAGGAATTGAAAGTCCAAAACCTTTCTTGAACAATGGAGAAATGGATAAGTTGCAGTTGGATGAGGATGATGATGACCCACCTAGGACAGATATGAAAATCACAGGGAAATTGAATACTGAAGATGATACCATCTTTCTTAAAGTGCAGATTGTCAACATAGATGGTATGTTTCTAATGCAGCTTTTGTTCTTCACTTTCTTGCACACTCGAGCTAATCTACTTGGGGTTGACAGAAAAAAAAACTCAAATGTTGGTTATCCAACCCAATCCAACTGATACGGGTTGAATTGATATCGGTGTGGGTCTGATCCAAATTCAATGGATGGCTTTGTGTCGTACGGATACCCGTTTCATCATTCGTTGTGGGTTTGATAGTATTACAACGGTGTACTTAATTTGCATTGATGAAGATTATTGAACAAGTATGCTGATGTGGTTTGCGGATCCAAATGTGTCTGACCCAAATTAGATCCAACCTAATCCGTATATAAATAAAAGAGCAGTTGGGTACAACCCTTACTCAAATGGATTGGTATGATGGGGTCAACATATCTAACAGGTTGACCCATTGTCATCTATCTACTCATGTCTGTTTTGAAGGTTGTGCTCATTTGATAATGGCTTCATGTTTCGTTTTGCTTGCAGGTTCTGCTCGGAATGTGTTCTTTCCATTTGATATACTACATGATACTCCGATGGATGTTGCAACAGAGATGGTCAAAGAGCTTGACATTGTTGATTGGGAACCATCTGAAATTGCTGGAATGATTGATCAAGAGATTTCAGCTCTGGTGCCAAACTGGGAACTCACTGATTATGAAGGAAATCATACTTTTGAGCACTGTGACTATGATGATCATAGTCATGCTTATAAATCTTCCTCTTCATTTTCATCTTCCCAGGCATCATCATTCATGGGCGTAACTCTTGGGCCACAAGGTATATTTATGAACACTGTACTTATTTGATGTTGCATTTAGTACTACTTTTTCTGGGAAAGGAAGTCAAATGTAAATGACTAATTTGGACCCTAATGCATAGCTTCATGATAGCTTGAACCTGTCCATCCCGTATATATATAACCAGATTCATAGTTTATTGACTAAATTTGCAACTAAAAGTAAATTTACAATAACCATGGCTTGCAGTAAGCCAAGAATAGTCAATGCATCCTTATACATAGATAAACAAAAGGAATTTTTTATGAATTATGCTTGAGTAGGGGTAGAGTAAGATTGATGGAGGAGTTTGTGGTAAATCTGCATTCAAATAGTATTTTTAGACTACAAGGTAGGTCATATGGTAACATTTTCAAAGCCTGCAATATCAATTGGAAACAATTGCTGTTGCAGATAACTTGTACTATGATGATGCCAGCTCGCAAAGCTCTTCACAGTCAGGATCATCACATTCCATCTTTAATTACTCTTGTGTCGATGATGATCACACAAGCACAAGGAGAGATAAACATCACATCATGTCAAGAACTCACAACTCAACAAGACTTTTTCCAACAGGAAACTCGAAATCCGAGGGGCAAGCACTTGTTAGAACTGCCTACAAAAATTGCATGGCATTGCTCGAGTCGCAACACCAACACCAAGGAGGGCATAGCTCTAGAGACAGAAGGGCCCGCTTGATGAGGAACCAGTCTCTAGTCGATGTTCACAGCCAGTTGCTGCACCAGTCATTAGTGGAAGAGGTTAACAAGAGGCGACTGTTCAATACAGTTGGAGCAGTTGAAAATATCGGTTTCCAGGCACCTCCTCCTGATGTTTCCGAAAAGCAGTCAAGGAGAAGAAACTGATCATTCATAAGGATGTTGATCATAAAGTTGCTTCTAGCAAGTAGGGGAACGAAACAATCACCTGGCTTTCTGGCAGAGCATCTATCAGGTGATGTGTAGATATTAAAATCAGGGGATGTGAATATGTATATGTAGTGTGTTTGTGAAGCGATGATGGTTTGCAATAAAGTTTTCACCTTTCATCATGAATAAGCATGGAGTATCATGAAGTTTACCATATGATCCCAGCTTGTGAAACAAGGAATAACTCTTATCATCCAGTTGGGTATTCTAATTTGAACTCCTGGTTGTTAATTTCATGAATGTACTTCTGTTCACCGTTTTCCAAATTGCCAGAAGCAACTTTATGATCAAAATGTTTTCTTCCCCTACTTGCCAAAAAGCCAGGTGATTGTTTTGTACTTCTGTTCACCGTTTACCATGCAAGTTTAAACATATGAAAAGCTCCAGGTTCAACAATAAGGCGATCTATAACTGTTGGCATATGCCTTGTTTCCATTCTTGTGTTTGTCTTTCCCTGTGCATTTTACCTACCTTTCTTTGCCAACATTTTGTTCCTTTGTCAAATTAGCCTCTTAACTAGCTTCATTCAACTTCTTTAAAGCGTCAAAGCAGGATCTGCCTTCCTTTTTTGGTGTCAAACTGACTCATTATTCTGAGAAGGCAAGAAGAAGATCCCAAAAACTTCTGCAAAGTCTTTCTGACCAGGTTTTCGCTTGGTATGCAGCGAAACTTAACCCTCATTTGTGTAGTTTGAGATGGAAACAAAGCTCACAGAAACCAGACTGAAACACAGCCAACAGTATCGTGGTCTGCCTTTAATGAACAGAATTGCAAAAAGAAACCAAGTCCTCACTGTAGAGCTCTTTGTACCATTTTGCAGCGACCATAAGTTGCCTTGAGTTATGAATGATGATACTCTTCGCTCTCTCCCAGGTGCAGGTGGCTTGCTTCCACTTGTCTAGAATGTGAAAACTCAAGCCCAGTAAAATGGGTAAAATAATTTAACTTGCTGAAAGCTCCGGCATCAAAGTTACTGTTTTAGCAGCATAACAGTTTTTTTTTTTTGGTTGGTAGAGCAGCATAATAGCTATCATGTTCAGAAGAAAAAGAAAACAAGTGACCGGCTAACAGCTATGCAGAAGATTAGTTCAAATTTAATGAATTCTGTGTCGTCTAATCCATGTAGTTGATTGTAATTAAGACCTAGAATGCACGACAATTGAGTAGGGCTGATTGATGAAGTGGAAATAACAAAAAAACATGCAACCTAAGGGGGAAAATTGACCCAGCTAAACCTAGCTTTAGTTTGTGGTCCTTCTGATTATTATAGCCCTGGGAGTCTCTGTCACATATCAAGTCTCTTGGTGTGGACATGACAGCTGATCCTTATCTTATGAGAAGAAGAGGAGTCACTTTCCACATAATTCAACTATTATGGGTTATTTTGTGGATAGATCCCAAATTCTTATGTTTTAATTGACTAAAACCTCCACCCCATGAACCGCAAAATCAATAATGTTTCACTTTCACATCAAAACATATGAAGTCAGCTGCCCTAGCTCTGAAATTCTCTGTTCTTATGAGCAAATGTATCAGTCAACGACATACCCAGATTTGGAGGTTCCCCAGTTCTTGTTAAGGTTAACCTAAAACAGTCCTTAGATCAGATGCAAACCCATCAAAGAAATTGGCAGGTTACTAGATTTATACATGCATCTAAGGATCTGCCCCTAGCCTAGCTTCATACACAAACACATCCAAACTTGTGAAGGAGAGCCATTCATTGAAGAAAGGAATCAAGTTAAATTTTGGTGGTCCTTCAGTTACAAGGCTGCTGCTGGTGGCGGTGGGAAGGATGAAACAGCACTATATCAAGCTGGGAAAAGGGTTTCCTAAAATGGTCATAATATTGGTGGGCAATGATGTCATCATGTGGGATGTGGTCCTGTCCTAAAACCCATTAGGGTACATGTGGAATGCAGAGTTGGCTCTGTTTCTGTGTGATAGCAATTTCTCATGAGTTTTGGGAGAGTTTTTCGTTCGATTGAGCTGTGGGTGGAAAGGAATGGAATGGTGCCATAGGCAAAAAAATGAGTAAGCAAACTGTGGGAAAGATATCCTTCTATCTGGAACTGTGCATGATAAGGGAAATGAATGTATCTTTGGCTGGAGAAACCAAAAATGTTCCAATTGAAACCCATTAATGACTCTTTCCATTTTACACAAGTTTAGAAGTGTGATCAAAAGCATAAAGTAAAGCGAGTTTAGTCCGCTTTCCATGGTTTAGGTCTTTAGGAGCCAGTCATTGTGGTGTTTGTTTTATGACTCTGCCCTTCTTTTTTGAGTTATGGAATTCATAATGAGAATGCAGCAAAGTAAAGGATATGATGAAGCGTGTGGGAGGGTCTACTGAGAACAAGTAACTCTATATGGTATGTAGTTCACTAGTTCTGAGGGGATTACTTAATACTTTGGAGGCATGGTAACAGGCCAAGTCAACTGCTGCTTATTGCTGCTGTCTTTTGGCCCCAATCACTCAGAAACCTCAGGCTCATGCAGCTGATCAATCATGACAAATAATTCAAACCCTAATTTAAGAAACCATTGGCCTTCACAAAGTTCACAACTTTTTGTCATGCCCATCAAAGATTAGCCTGCTTTAATGGCCATAGGAGCTTAAGGAAAGCTGGCACTATCCATCTGTCATTCATACATACATACATACATCTCAGTTATACAAGGACTATGTTAATTGTTAAGACATGTGAAACCAGATTTGTTCAAATGCCCTGACTATGACATCATGGTACTTCATGGAATTGAGGGAGAGGTAACAAGCAAGAAGGTCTTCAAGCTCCCTTGAACTCCTGATTCCATTCTCCACTATCATATCCACCATGGATTCCATGAAGTCTCTCTCAGGATCAACTGACGACTTAACAACTGCAACGCTCTCTCCAATTCTGTTGCCTCTTGCTGCTGATAAACATGCTGTCACAGTACTCTTCCTACTATCCTGAACTTTCCTTCTTGCAAGCTTCCTTGGCGGTTTGGGCTTCAGCTTTATCCCCGTGGCAGAGTACTTCTTATTCCATGTGGGTTTGCTTGGAGAAGGACTAGACTTGGTCCTTTTCCTATGATCAGAAACAGACCTTTGTGCTTTCACATGGTCCATCTTAGATGGCTTGGTAACTCCAGAAGTGTCTCTCTCCCCTCAATTTTTTCTTTCTTTCTCCCAGAACTCTTTCTTTCCTCGTTAATTCTTGAGCACCCACGACGCAGTTGTTCCGGATACCGTTGAGGATCAGCGTACGGATCGGCGATGGATGAAATGAAGAATTGGGCGACTCATGTCCTGGCAGTGTATCCGTTTCTCCTCACAGTTGTCAGCTCTCCGGTTTCGATGATTCGACAAGCTGTCAGTGGAATCTCTGCTTTTTCGTCGGGGAGACGTAATAGCCAGATCAAAATCGAGGTATCGCATCTCATCCTTGATGAATAGTTTGTTCCCTGAACTGATTGGAGTAGTTTATATCTGGATCCGCAGCTCGATCTTTATAAAACCTAATCAATTGATTGATATATCCGTCCGTCCGGCTGGCTGTATGTGTGTGGGTGTTCTGAGCGTCTGCTGGTTCTCTGGCTGCTGTTTTAGTCTTGCTGCCTTCCTTTGCCTATTTGCTTCTCTGTTTTTCCCTCTTTCTTTCTTGGCTCTGCTTGTGAAATGGCTTCTGTCCTCAATGTTTTTTTCACAGGGGGAAGAGAAAGGTCTGACCTTGTTCAAACCTGCTGCGGTTAACAACGTGGATGAGTTGCTGGGAGAACTGCTAGTGGAGATCCTGGTTAGGCTCCCAGCTAGAGATCTGTTACAGCTAAAATCCGTCTGTAAAAGTTGGAATGCCATAATTTCAAGCCCCTCCCTGGTTTCCATGCACCTGAGAAACTACACCAACGGCCCGGCTGGCGCTGCCTCTCAGTTCCTGATGGTACGCGAGGCGCCATATTTTGACGACTACACACGGATTAAGCTATTCTCTCCTGATCATCACGGTGATCATGTGTCATCAAAAGTTCTGGAAAGTGAAATGCCCATTGTCTCCGGACCCTGCAACGGCATATTTCTGATGGCCTATAGAAAGACGAAAGATTTCGTGCGCCTGTGGAACCCAGCAACTGGCAAATCTAGGGAAATCTCAGTGCCGCCGGCGCCCCGGAAGAGAACCGGATTCCACTATTACGACAGCTATGGGTTCGGGCTAGATCCAGCGGCTAATGATTTCAAGATAGTTATGATTCGGCACTACTCGCAGACGTACATTGACCCCTCGTCCGTTTTTCTGTCCCGCTCCACTCCCGAAGTTTCTGCAACAGTGGTGGTGTACACACCGGGCACTGATACTTGGAGGGAGCTGGAAGAGCTGCGGCTTGAACTTTATATACTCCACTTCGTCCAATCTTACAATTACTTGAATGGGTTCTGTTTCTGGTTTTGTATATCTCCTGTTGCAGCACTGGCATTCGACCTTGAGAATGAGGTTTTCCGTGTGGTTAACGACCCGGTGCCCATTAACTGTACCATGTATGCTCAGGGTCATCGTAAACAGCTTCTTGTGTACAAGGATACGCTTGCTTTTTTTCTTTTCCGGGAGAGTACCGGTGGTTACGACTTGTGGTTACTGAGTGAAGAATGGTGTTGGGTGAAAAACTCGACTGTTGCTCCATTTATTCCACCTGCTGTGAAGACGGATGTTGCTGCTGTGGTCGTTGCTGGTACTTGTGCTGACGAGTTGATTCATGAAGAACCTTTTATGTTTGCGGTAGGGTGGTGGAGGGATGATGTGCTTGTTCTTGCTAGGGGTTTTGGTAGCTCTAGAATCCATGAGTTGCTGTTGTTCGACCCTGCTACTCAGGCCACTAAAGTTGTCGCAGATGATATTTGTGTAGCTCGCAGGATTTTGGTTTACAAAGAAAGCTTGGTCAATGTGGGGTGAAATCACTAGGTTGGATTAGCAAGTTTGGCAGTGGGACATCTTTTCAGGTTTTTGTTGCCAACTGGGAATGAATTATGAGCTATTATCAGGATTGTATTGAATATGTTCTGCTAAGCTTACTGTATGCTTATTGAGTTTTGTTGTTTAGACAATGAATTAATTAGACTTTGGTGCATGGTGCTGAGTGTCTGATGCCTTGTGGTTCACAGGTGAATTGTACAGCTTATGATGATGATAATGATGTTGGTTCGTAGCTCTGGCCGGTTTCGCTGACAAGTAGGAGTACCTTGGCAGCTGTGGAGCCCTTGTGGCTGCTGCTGCTGAAGGCTTTTCCTTAGATGAATGTTGTTGATGGCGATGAAGTGTGGTAGGTCTAGATTTGCTCATGTCTTTGAGCTTGTAAAACCATCCATTCGGGATCATGTTTGATAATCTAAACCGATGTTTCAACACCATGTCTCTTCTTTTGTCCTTGTTCTTCTTTCTGTATGGGATTTTTTATTTGCCGGAGATAGAAAGATAAGTAGAAAGAGAGGGCTATATAACTATCATAGGAGAAGAGTCACAAATGGTAATTTTTTTTGATGATCAAGGGGGTTATAAAGAGGAGTCACAAAGGAATGGAGCATAAATGAGACATCATCGGGCTGACATGGGTTTTGGAGAATGATAGGTGGGACACAGGGTGGGAGACAAAGGGATGTCTATGAAAATTGGTCTTTTTTGCTTTCATCATTAAGCACCAGCAAAGATTTGCGTAATTTAGTTGATTTTTTTTGGATTGTGAATTGTCTCTATGAGATTTTTTTATCCAAAATAAGCCCCACAGTCATGGCAGGACAACAAGTATACAAAACATATAATAATAAAGAACGGTAGCCTATGTAATCAGACTCCCGATGAAAGAGCATGTTATGCCACTAGTGGGCAGCTCTGAGAAAGCTCCAATGAGAGAAAAGACACGAAACTGACACGAGGACAGGAAAAGAAAGAAAACTTCCCTGTAACTGGCTCCGGCTTCGGCTCCGAGAAGGGAGGACTTTCTCGATGTAGGATCCATGCTGACCAGTTAAGAATCCTCACAACATGTGACAATGAAAACACTATGAGTAAGATACCATCTCGTAGCATCACTAAGGACAAATAATTTTGATATGTAAGCATTGATAACACCATAATAGGATTTACCAAAAGTAAATGAAAGAGTTCCATCACCTCATAAGTCGATGGAGCCTGTGGATATCCTTGAGAATTCTTTGATATGACTAAATAAACAATTTGAAGAGGTAAACTCGAGACTTGCTACATGTCACAAGTTGAAGATGCACTACCAACATAAATAAAAAAGAAAGAAAATAAAAGATAATACTAACATGGAATACTAAAAGCAAAATAATAAATAAGGCCGGATTACAGAAATAACCAAAAGGACAAAAGGTAAATCGGTAACCGGAAACATAAAAAGGAAAAAAGAAAATAAAAAGATAATAATTATTAGAAGTAATAAAATAAAAGGACAAAATCAAAATGAAAAACGAGAAAAAGTAATGGATCAAGCGCTGGCTGAAAGAGGACAAGCAAATCCTCAATATAGCATTACATAAAGGATGTGACCATATAGCATTAGCAAACCATATAGCATTACATAAAGTTAAATAAAACCATAAAAAGGATGTGACCATGTGACTATGCCACGAATTATGTAGCATAGCATCCCACAAGACAACAAGATGAAGGAGGATATTTGAGGTTCGATGACAAGCAAATCCTCAATATCGTTGAAGAGACATCAAACGGATGAGCAATGAAACACACACCTACAAAAACAATAAACATAAATAGTGAAGACAGATGTCCGCTTATGGCGTGGGCTAAGAATGGGGTCCTTGCGCGAGTCGAAATAGGAATGCTACATTGTTTTGGGGGAGTCCACGAGTGTGGGTCTACCCGTGAGTGATTCGGTATAAATTCCTTTGTTTTGTTCTTGCCATCTGAACTCCGAATCAGTCCCCGTTTGATCTTAGACTCTCATAATCTCATCCTCTTTAGTACCATAACAATTTCTCATGATTCTTTGGTCAAAAACTAAGGTTGAACTCTGATTTCATCCTTAGTGTGTTTCTTGTCCTAATATCTTCAAATTTAGTTTCAATGACTAGAAACACACTAAAACCACAAAACAAACATAAAATCGAAAAAATATAAATCATTGCTGAAATGACCAATTAAAGAGGCTTAAAAGGGATCTAAATACATGTATAATTTTTGATCGTTCCCATGCGAGTCATTTTCTGTTGTTTGCACGGTCTAAATAACTACCCAATCTTGGGCCAAGTTTAACTCGAGATTGTGTTGCTATATAGTGGTGATCAAGTTCGTATTCCACGGGTTTTTGTACCTTAGCTTACTTCTCGCTTTATTGTTAACTAACATATTTATTTATTTTTAGGTTTTTTTTGGAGGTTTTAATTGAACTACAGGTAAAGGTAGAAACAGAGATAAAAGTAGGTACTTCGGGGTAACTCCCTCGCCCTATCTTAGGTCTAACATGCAAACGACTAACTATGTTGGGTTTATCGATATGGTGCATGAGCTCTCTAATCTTGTGGGCCTTCGTCGTTATCCCACTCCTTCGAGTACGTCCCCCCAAGACCCATTGTCACCTCAGTTAAGGCTCATGTATTTGGGGCATTAAACCTTTAGCTCATTTCAATAAGTTCTACCTATCGTGCACGCTAAAGAGACGGATCGATACACGCTTGTGTTCCCCTAAAGCTTTTTCTAGGAAGGCATTCTTGTAGCAGGGGTAAGGTCGACTCGTCCACTACAAGACCCTATAAACATTCATCTACCATTAATCTCCCAATTGCCGCTACCCAGTCTAACCCTAAAACTCCGACCTAGAGATGACTCAATTGCAGGCTAATAGGGAAAAGTAGGGAAACTTACCCAAGCATAAGTGAAGCAATAAAATCACTAAACAAACATATCCATTCATAAAACCTAATCTTGGATTTGGGGTGTTTACCCCTAGTATCTTAGAGAACTACTCCATAAAGGAGGTAAGAAGAAACATTGAAGAAATGAAGAAGACTTGATGGGGAAGATGGCTCCTTCCTTCTTCTCCTACTTTTCTTATTCTCCTTCCTTAAGCTTCTGTCTCTACTTTCTCTCTCAAAGACAAGAAATTTCAATCAAAATCATCTCACTTGAATGGGGTAAGGCATCCTCTATTTATAGAGTTTTAGGTCTTGGACAAGTTAGAGGCCATGTTGGGAAAGTTCGCGGGCGTGATCTTGAGCAGAGAGGCCTCTATCTTCAAGCATTTCCGTTTTGTTCTTTGTCCAAGGGGGAGATCGCATGCCGACTACATGATTGCGATCTTTCTCGTGGGCTGGGAATTCGAGGGTTGTGATTTGACTCGCAAAACTCTCTGCTTCTCCCATGCTGGCTGGGAGAGGCTGGACTAGATCTTGGATTGACCGATGGCTTATTCAATAAAATGCTTCATCGAACCCGAGGGAGTTGGAGGATGAGGCAGGGACTTTGGCTACGAGCACAACGCGTCCTCTCCCACCAAGCCCCTTATCGCCCGAAAGAATCCTACCAAAGTTTGGAGTATCAAAATAAGCATTCGAACTATGACCAGAATCAGACTAGGGAAGATGTCCCATAAATAGGCCTTCCTCGGGTATATAGTGAAGTTTGGAGGCTCGCCCATTTCTTTTCACACGAAAAAAAGAGAGTGTGGTGTCTTTCTTTTATTTCTTTTTGAGTTTAGTGATAGTTCATCAAAACAATTTTTCAAGATTTCTAGATCGAGCATGTGACGTTGATAGTCTTAAGTTCAAGAGCAGGTTGTCTCCTCTTCAACATTTGTACTACTTCCTTGCCTCCCCTTTCTAAAGATCTCATTGTTCTTTTCCCATATTTTCCTTTGTACTTTCTCCGTCTTCTTCATCATGTTGTTCCATCCTTCAGGGATGTTTGGTATGTATCCGGGCCTCCTCAAAAATCCTTCCAGCAACAATGCAAGGCAGACATATCATATGCTCCTGGGGCTTTATGAGGTCCCATTTTTCTTAAGGCATTCCAAATCTCCTTTTGTGCTAATGGTTTGAGAAGCTCCTCATTCATTTTGTGTGTCACTCATCGTGGAATGATATCAATGATCTTATTTGAAGAATATTAAGTTACCTGCAGAGAAAATGATCTTAAAATAGTTCGTTGAACACTTTAAGACCTGTTGTTGGCGTTCCATGCTTCTCCCATCTAGAATTTTGTCCCATCAATCACTACAAAGTATTATACAAAATCCTATTTAAAGTTTTGGCTAACGGATTGAAAGGGATTTTGAATGAGGTTATCACTGAATTTTAAAGTGTATTAACACCGAGTCGACTGATCACAAACAATGTGATGATAGCTTTTGAGTGAAGGCAGAAACCAAAGCATAAAGGAATTCATGTCAACTAAACTTGATATCTCTAAAGCTTATGATAGGGTTGAGTAGGAATTTCTAGAAGTAGTAATGAGGAAACTAGGTTTTCATGACAGATGGACAATTATGATAATGACATGTGTCTCAACAGTGTCTTTGTTTCCCTCTCGAGGACTCAGGCAAGGTGATCCCATATCACCCTAACTCCCTAAGGATTGTCAACATTGCTATCAATGCTAAAGGGAGAAGAAAATTGAAGGTATCCAAGTTAAAGAAGGTGCCCCTCCCATAACACACCTCCTCTTTGGAAATGATAGTGCGCTTTTTGCAAAAGCCACTAGACAAGAATGTGAAGAGCTGTGTAACATCATAATCTCTATAAGGAAGAATCGGGGAAGAAGGTGAATTTGACCAAATCGAAAATCTCATTTAGCCCTAATGTTTATGAAACTGAAAGGCAGGAGATGGTGGTTGTTATGGGTATAAATGTGGTTGAATATCATGCTAAATATGTTGGTCTACTTCTTCTACCTAGTAGACAGAGTTCAAAAAAGGTGAAACTATGGAAGAGTAAACTATTGTCATATGGGGGAAAAGAAGTGATGATCAAGGCAGTGGCTCAAGCACAAATGACATACGCAATGCAAGTATTCCTAGTGTCACAGTAATTAACAAAATCCAAATTCTCTTGTCAACTTTCTGGTGGGGTCAGCAGAAATAGGAGTACATGACACCATGGATCAGTTAGAAAGAGCTATGTCGCTTGAAAAAGAAAGAGAGTTCGGGATTTACAAACTTTCATGAATTCAACCTTGTTCTTATTGGAAAGCAATTGTGGAACATAATTCAGAATCATAACTCTATGGTGCGAAGAATCTTTAAAGCAAAGTACCACCTTGATAGAGACTTAGTCAAAGCAAAGTTGGTTACAATCCAAACTATGTGTGGCGAAGTATTCTAGCAGCCCAAGGAATTCTACATGAGGGTCTAAGATGGAGAATGTGAAATGGGAATAAGGTGCATATTTGGATCAATAAATGGGTGTCAACCTCCTCAAATCATAGGGTTATCTCACCCATCTCCCAGTTTACTCAGACCACCTCAGTGAGCGAGCTAATTGATGAAGACACAAGGACATTGAAGCCATCTATCCTACAAGCCTATTTCCAGCTCCAGGATCGACACCAAATCATGAGCATACATCTCTCTGGATTATCTACTAAGGATAAACGAATTTAGTGCAATGAGAAATTAGGTAGCTAAACTGTGAAATGAACCTACCACTTATTGAGGAATAGAGAAGAATTGGAGCTAGGATAACTATATATGCATATTAAATGGGAACACTTCTGGGGACTTTCAATTCCTTCATAATTGAAGATTTATCAGCGAAAGTTGATTCGAAATGTTCTACCCATTAGAGCAAACATATTGGCTAGAACCCAAAAGGGGTGAGATTAGGCCCATTCTGTGGATAGAGTATGGCGGTCTAGCTTTCTTAAACATCTATTTGAAAAGGGTGAATAACTTACATGTGAAGAATGGAGGGTGGCGTTGTAAGCAACGTAGTCAAAAGCGAGTTTCTACGTAGAAACGATTTGGTGATCTTGAAGCGTAAATTCTTAAGTTTTTAAGTTTTAAAGCGTAGTTTTTAACTACATAAGGTGTAAGAACTAAGATTTTGTGCAGAAGCATTTTAGTGACCTAGAAACGTAAAATCGTAAGTGTTTTAAGTTTTAAAGCGCGATTTTGACTACATTGGTTGTAAGAATTGGAGTCAGACGAGTCCATTGGCCAATTTTTGGCAGCTTTGTGGTTTATCTAGGATGAATGGAATAGTCAAATATGGAATAAGAAAAAGATGAAATAATATGAGATAATGAATAAGGTGATAACCAGCAGGAAGACAACAGGCTCACCTCTAGGAACCTCCTACCGTCGTGAATTTTAAAATTAATGTTGATGCAGCTTGTATCGAGGGATAAGGGATGGGTTTCGGGGTGGTGGAGACTGAATGTTTGCAGATGGAAGGAGATAAATATTGGCAATCAATCCCCTGTTTCCACCGACATATATGGGATATTTTAAAAAGTGAACATCCCCCTATTTTTTTAGTTCCTCAATTTTTATCGGATTCCTGTAATATTTCCAATTAGTCAAATAATACAGGTCTTTCATAAAAAAATATACTGATGATGGGAAATCCCTTCATCCTTGCAGAATTCGTTGAACTCAAAGCTACATAACTCGAAGCCATTGTCAGTACTAAGCCACTAGATCTTTTTTTTTTTCCAGTCTGATTCTCCACCAAGGGCTTCCACTACTTGAAACTTCTTGAAAGCTTAACTTTTATGATTCATCATGAATATCCAAGTAAACATTGAGTATCACCGATAATAGAAAAAAGTACAGGATGCCTCAAATAGATTCAACTCGATAAGGACCCCAATAGTTAGAGTGTTGGTAATTCAATATCCCCTTTGTTTAGTGAATACCCTTCCTAGGATCCCAGACACATAATTCTCGCAAATTCGAGACCTTGCACCTTGTGCTCGCAAAGAAAATCTATCTTAGATAGAATTTGCATCCCTTTTCACTCATATGACCAAGTCGCAAGTGTCAAAGAGTGGTCATATCTTTCTTGTGAACCTCGGATGATACAAGAACAACAAAAGCTGACAACACCAAACCTTGAAAAGCATAATGGTACCACATTTCACGCCTTTTAAAATCCTTTTTGAACCTTTGTAGACATATACATCTCAACCTTTTCCTTCATAGCTGAAACCCTTAATGCCGAGTAGACTTAAAGAAATTAAATTTTTGGTCATCTATGGAACATGTCTAACTTTATTCACAAGATAGAATGAACCATTTTACGTTTGTAACTTGATGGACCCTATTTCAACTACCTTACAGACAACTCCATTGGCCATAACCACGTTTCCTCCATCTATATGCTCATTGGTTGGAAAATATATATCTTCATTTTAGTATCAAGAAAGAATACATCCTTACGATGTGATTTCTCATCTACAGCCGATGGGAGATCATCATCAGAATTATTGTCAGTTTTTGTTATGGAAGTAGAAACTTGTTTCTTCTATGCCCATTTCTCTTGGGACAGTTGTTTTTCCAATTGCCTACTACTTTACAAATATGACATGCATCATTTTACTATGGACTAGAACCTTTAGATTTGAGTTTCTTTGTATTTCCTTTTTCAATATTACTTTTGTCCCTTCCCCCTATAATTGCTAAACTCGATGCTTGACTATCTGTACTAGAACCGAACATCTTATGTCAGATCTCTCTCGTATGAAGAGCTTATCTAACATCCTCCAGAGTCAGGCCATCTTTCCTAACAATAAAAGTATCCTCAAAATTTCCACAAGATTTTGGCAAAGAAACCAACAGAATTAGGACAACATCTTCATCATCTACTTTGACATCTATGTTACGAAAATCTAACGTACAAGATGGCATTTAGTTGTTATAGATGCTATCTCACAGGTAGACTTTCTGGCATCCTCAAGCTGAATAAATATTGTTGAAGCTTTTGGTTAAAGACTTCATCATATACATACTTTTCAACTTTAACTACAAGCCTGCGGCAGTCTTCTCAGCAGCGACTTCAATGATGATGTCATTAGACAATGATAGCATGATTTCAAGATCCTCCATGACATTCTACTCTTCTTCATCGAGCCCTATTTTCTTTGGTTTCCTAGATACCAGCCCCCCTATCCCTTGTTTTTTTCATAGCGCCTCCATCTTGATATGTCATATACCAAAATTGTTCTTCCCTGTGAACTTTTTTGATCTTTGACTCGCTTTATCACTACTTTTAATCCCAACTACAGGCCAATTGCAACCTATAGAATGTGTAGGATAGTGTAAGTATTTCAATGCCAACACGGGCGGTCTATATACCTTACTTCAATTGTTCACACGTTATCTAGCAATTGGATTTTGTTTAAAGCTAAGGAAACTAGAATTAAAACAAGAAATCAAGTAAGACTTTGTGAGTTCGATTTTAGAAAGCATCACTCAAACATTGCTCCCCTTAGTCTCGTATCAAGATATAACAAAATGAAACTCTAATGTGATAGGGATGATCATACTACACCGGGAGGAGTCTGAAATTAGCTAGGAACCCCTAACCTCTCAATTGATTGATTAAGGATTGTCACTAATAGCTACAGAACCCCTAGACCTCTTACTCGATCAACCAAGGTTCGCAAAACAAATCCCTCAAAGGTTAATCCGGAACGGTCAAAAGTAACCAATCAAGAAGATATATGGCACTAATTCGATGAATGAGGAATGGCCCAAATTTCTTTAGGGAAGGTTATCCAAATTAGCAAGATTGGGCTACGACGAGGGTTGTGATCAAGTTCGTATTCCACGGGTTTTTGTACCTTAGCTTACTTCTCGCTTTATTGTTAACTAACATATTTATTTATTTTTAGGTTTTTTTTGGAGGTTTTAATTGAACTACAGGTAAAGGTAGAAACAGAGATAAAAGTAGGTACTTCGGGGTAACTCCCTCGCCCTATCTTAGGTCTAACATGCAAACGACTAACTATGTTGGGTTTATCGATATGGTGCATGAGCTCTCTAATCTTGTGGGCCTTCGTCGTTATCCCACTCCTTCGAGTACGTCCCCCCAAGACCCATTGTCACCTCAGTTAAGGCTCATGTATTTGGGGCATTAAACCTTTAGCTCATTTCAATAAGTTCTACCTATCGTGCACGCTAAAGAGACGGATCGATACACGCTTGTGTTCCCCTAAAGCTTTTTCTAGGAAGGCATTCTTGTAGCAGGGGTAAGGTCGACTCGTCCACTACAAGACCCTATAAACATTCATCTACCATTAATCTCCCAATTGCCGCTACCCAGTCTAACCCTAAAACTCCGACCTAGAGATGACTCAATTGCAGGCTAATAGGGAAAAGTAGGGAAACTTACCCAAGCATAAGTGAAGCAATAAAATCACTAAACAAACATATCCATTCATAAAACCTAATCTTGGATTTGGGGTGTTTACCCCTAGTATCTTAGAGAACTACTCCATAAAGGAGGTAAGAAGAAACATTGAAGAAATGAAGAAGACTTGATGGGGAAGATGGCTCCTTCCTTCTTCTCCTACTTTTCTTATTCTCCTTCCTTAAGCTTCTGTCTCTACTTTCTCTCTCAAAGACAAGAAATTTCAATCAAAATCATCTCACTTGAATGGGGTAAGGCATCCTCTATTTATAGAGTTTTAGGTCTTGGACAAGTTAGAGGCCATGTTGGGAAAGTTCGCGGGCGTGATCTTGAGCAGAGAGGCCTCTATCTTCAAGCATTTCCGTTTTGTTCTTTGTCCAAGGGGGAGATCGCATGCCGACTACATGATTGCGATCTTTCTCGTGGGCTGGGAATTCGAGGGTTGTGATTTGACTCGCAAAACTCTCTGCTTCTCCCATGCTGGCTGGGAGAGGCTGGACTAGATCTTGGATTGACCGATGGCTTATTCAATAAAATGCTTCATCGAACCCGAGGGAGTTGGAGGATGAGGCAGGGACTTTGGCTACGAGCACAACGCGTCCTCTCCCACCAAGCCCCTTATCGCCCGAAAGAATCCTACCAAAGTTTGGAGTATCAAAATAAGCATTCGAACTATGACCAGAATCAGACTAGGGAAGATGTCCCATAAATAGGCCTTCCTCGGGTATATAGTGAAGTTTGGAGGCTCGCCCATTTCTTTTCACACGAAAAAAAAGAGAGTGTGGTGTCTTTCTTTTATTTCTTTTTGAGTTTAGTGATAGTTCATCAAAACAATTTTTCAAGATTTCTAGATCGAGCATGTGACGTTGATAGTCTTAAGTTCAAGAGCAGGTTGTCTCCTCTTCAACATTTGTACTACTTCCTTGCCTCCCCTTTCTAAAGATCTCATTGTTCTTTTCCCATATTTTCCTTTGTACTTTCTCCGTCTTCTTCATCATGTTGTTCCATCCTTCAGGGATGTTTGGTATGTATCCGGGCCTCCTCAAAAATCCTTCCAGCAACAATGCAAGGCAGACATATCATATGCTCCTGGGGCTTTATGAGGTCCCATTTTTCTTAAGGCATTCCAAATCTCCTTTTGTGCTAATGGTTTGAGAAGCTCCTCATTCATTTTGTGTGTCACTCATCGTGGAATGATATCAATGATCTTATTTGAAGAATATTAAGTTACCTGCAGAGAAAATGATCTTAAAATAGTTCGTTGAACACTTTAAGACCTGTTGTTGGCGTTCCATGCTTCTCCCATCTAGAATTTTGTCCCATCAATCACTACAAAGTATTATACAAAATCCTATTTAAAGTTTTGGCTAACGGATTGAAAGGGATTTTGAATGAGGTTATCACTGAATTTTAAAGTGTATTAACACCGAGTCGACTGATCACAAACAATGTGATGATAGCTTTTGAGTGAAGGCAGAAACCAAAGCATAAAGGAATTCATGTCAACTAAACTTGATATCTCTAAAGCTTATGATAGGGTTGAGTAGGAATTTCTAGAAGTAGTAATGAGGAAACTAGGTTTTCATGACAGATGGACAATTATGATAATGACATGTGTCTCAACAGTGTCTTTGTTTCCCTCTCGAGGACTCAGGCAAGGTGATCCCATATCACCCTAACTCCCTAAGGATTGTCAACATTGCTATCAATGCTAAAGGGAGAAGAAAATTGAAGGTATCCAAGTTAAAGAAGGTGCCCCTCCCATAACACACCTCCTCTTTGGAAATGATAGTGCGCTTTTTGCAAAAGCCACTAGACAAGAATGTGAAGAGCTGTGTAACATCATAATCTCTATAAGGAAGAATCGGGGAAGAAGGTGAATTTGACCAAATCGAAAATCTCATTTAGCCCTAATGTTTATGAAACTGAAAGGCAGGAGATGGTGGTTGTTATGGGTATAAATGTGGTTGAATATCATGCTAAATATGTTGGTCTACTTCTTCTACCTAGTAGACAGAGTTCAAAAAAGGTGAAACTATGGAAGAGTAAACTATTGTCATATGGGGGAAAAGAAGTGATGATCAAGGCAGTGGCTCAAGCACAAATGACATACGCAATGCAAGTATTCCTAGTGTCACAGTAATTAACAAAATCCAAATTCTCTTGTCAACTTTCTGGTGGGGTCAGCAGAAATAGGAGTACATGACACCATGGATCAGTTAGAAAGAGCTATGTCGCTTGAAAAAGAAAGAGAGTTCGGGATTTACAAACTTTCATGAATTCAACCTTGTTCTTATTGGAAAGCAATTGTGGAACATAATTCAGAATCATAACTCTATGGTGCGAAGAATCTTTAAAGCAAAGTACCACCTTGATAGAGACTTAGTCAAAGCAAAGTTGGTTACAATCCAAACTATGTGTGGCGAAGTATTCTAGCAGCCCAAGGAATTCTACATGAGGGTCTAAGATGGAGAATGTGAAATGGGAATAAGGTGCATATTTGGATCAATAAATGGGTGTCAACCTCCTCAAATCATAGGGTTATCTCACCCATCTCCCAGTTTACTCAAACCACCTCAGTGAGCGAGCTAATTGATGAAGACACAAGGACATTGAAGCCATCTATCCTACAAGCCTATTTCCAGCTCCAGGATCGACACCAAATCATGAGCATACATCTCTCTGGATTATCTACTAAGGATAAACGAATTTAGTGCAATGAGAAATTAGGTAGCTAAACTGTGAAATGAACCTACCACTTATTGAGGAATAGAGAAGAATTGGAGCTAGGATAACTATATATGCATATTAAATGGGAACACTTCTGGGGACTTTCAATTCCTTCATAATTGAAGATTTATCAGCGAAAGTTGATTCGAAATGTTCTACCCATTAGAGCAAACATATTGGCTAGAACCCAAAAGGGGTGAGATTAGGCCCATTCTGTGGACAGAGTATGGCGGTCTAGCTTTCTTAAACATCTATTTGAAAAGGGTGAATAACTTACATGTGAAGAATGGAGGGTGGCGTTGTAAGTAACGTAGTCAAAAGCGAGTTTCTACGTAGAAACGATTTGGTGATCTTGAAGCGTAAATTCTTAAGTTTTTAAGTTTTAAAGCGTAGTTTTTAACTACATAAGGTGTAAGAACTAAGATTTTGTGCAGAAGCATTTTAGTGACCTAGAAACGTAAAATCGTAAGTGTTTTAAGTTTTAAAGCGCGATTTTGACTACATTGGTTGTAAGAATTGGAGTCAGACGAGTCCATTGGCCAATTTTTGGAAGCTTTGTGGTTTATCTAGGATGAATGGAATAGTCAAATATGGAATAAGAAAAAGATGAAATAATATGAGATAATGAATAAGGTGATAACCAGCAGGAAGACAACAGGCTCACCTCTAGGAACCTCCTACCGTCGTGAATTTTAAAATTAATGTTGATGCAGCTTGTATCGAGGGATAAGGGATGGGTTTCGGGGTGGTGGAGACTGAATGTTTGCAGATGGAAGGAGATAAATATTGGCAATCAATCCCCTGTTTCCACCGACATATATGGGATATTTTAAAAAGTGAACATCCCCCTATTTTTTTAGTTCCTCAATTTTTATCGGATTCCTGTAATATTTCCAATTAGTCAAATAATACAGGTCTTTCATAAAAAAATATACTGATGATGGGAAATCCCTTCATCCTTGCAGAATTCGTTGAACTCAAAGCTACATAACTCGAAGCCATTGTCAGTACTAAGCCACTAGATCTTTTTTTTTTTCCAGTCTGATTCTCCACCAAGGGCTTCCACTACTTGAAACTTCTTGAAAGCTTAACTTTTATGATTCATCATGAATATCCAAGTAAACATTGAGTATCACCGATAATAGAAAAAAGTACAGGATGCCTCAAATAGATTCAACTCGATAAGGACCCCAATAGTTAGAGTGTTGGTAATTCAATATCCCCTTTGTTTAGTGAATACCCTTCCTAGGATCCCAGACACATAATTCTCGCAAATTCGAGACCTTGCACCTTGTGCTCGCAAAGAAAATCTATCTTAGATAGAATTTGCATCCCTTTTCACTCATATGACCAAGTCGCAAGTGTCAAAGAGTGGTCATATCTTTCTTGTGAACCTCGGATGATACAAGAACAACAAAAGCTGACAACACCAAACCTTGAAAAGCATAATGGTACCACATTTCACGCCTTTTAAAATCCTTTTTGAACCTTTGTAGACATATACATCTCAACCTTTTCCTTCATAGCTGAAACCCTTAATGCCGAGTAGACTTAAAGAAATTAAATTTTTGGTCATCTATGGAACATGTCTAACTTTATTCACAAGATAGAATGAACCATTTTACGTTTGTAACTTGATGGACCCTATTTCAACTACCTTACAGACAACTCCATTGGCCATAACCACGTTTCCTCCATCTATATGCTCATTGGTTGGAAAATATATATCTTCATTTTAGTATCAAGAAAGAATACATCCTTACGATGTGATTTCTCATCTACAGCCGATGGGAGATCATCATCAGAATTATTGTCAGTTTTTGTTATGGAAGTAGAAACTTGTTTCTTCTATGCCCATTTCTCTTGGGACAGTTGTTTTTCCAATTGCCTACTACTTTACAAATATGACATGCATCATTTTACTATGGACTAGAACCTTTAGATTTGAGTTTCTTTGTATTTCCTTTTTCAATATTACTTTTGTCCCTTCCCCCTATAATTGCTAAACTCGATGCTTGACTATCTGTACTAGAACCGAACATCTTATGTCAGATCTCTCTCGTATGAAGAGCTTATCTAACATCCTCCAGAGTCAGGCCATCTTTCCTAACAATAAAAGTATCCTCAAAATTTCCACAAGATTTTGGCAAAGAAACCAACAGAATTAGGACAACATCTTCATCATCTACTTTGACATCTATGTTACGAAAATCTAACGTACAAGATGGCATTTAGTTGTTATAGATGCTATCTCACAGGTAGACTTTCTGGCATCCTCAAGCTGAATAAATATTGTTGAAGCTTTTGGTTAAAGACTTCATCATATACATACTTTTCAACTTTAACTACAAGCCTGCGGCAGTCTTCTCAGCAGCGACTTCAATGATGATGTCATTAGACAATGATAGCATGATTTCAAGATCCTCCATGACATTCTACTCTTCTTCATCGAGCCCTATTTTCTTTGGTTTCCTAGATACCAGCCCCCCTATCCCTTGTTTTTTTCATAGCGCCTCCATCTTGATATGTCATATACCAAAATTGTTCTTCCCTGTGAACTTTTTTGATCTTTGACTCGCTTTATCACTACTTTTAATCCCAACTACAGGCCAATTGCAACCTATAGAATGTGTAGGATAGTGTAAGTATTTCAATGCCAACACGGGCGGTCTATATACCTTACTTCAATTGTTCACACGTTATCTAGCAATTGGATTTTGTTTAAAGCTAAGGAAACTAGAATTAAAACAAGAAATCAAGTAAGACTTTGTGAGTTCGATTTTAGAAAGCATCACTCAAACATTGCTCCCCTTAGTCTCGTATCAAGATATAACAAAATGAAACTCTAATGTGATAGGGATGATCATACTACACCGGGAGGAGTCTGAAATTAGCTAGGAACCCCTAACCTCTCAATTGATTGATTAAGGATTGTCACTAATAGCTACAGAACCCCTAGACCTCTTACTCGATCAACCAAGGTTCGCAAAACAAATCCCTCAAAGGTTAATCCGGAACGGTCAAAAGTAACCAATCAAGAAGATATATGGCACTAATTCGATGAATGAGGAATGGCCCAAATTTCTTTAGGGAAGGTTATCCAAATTAGCAAGATTGGGCTACGACGAGGGTTGTGATCAAGTTCGTATTCCACGGGTTTTTGTACCTTAGCTTACTTCTCGCTTTATTGTTAACTAACATATTTATTTATTTTTAGGTTTTTTTTGGAGGTTTTAATTGAACTACAGGTAAAGGTAGAAACAGAGATAAAAGTAGGTACTTCGGGGTAACTCCCTCGCCCTATCTTAGGTCTAACATGCAAACGACTAACTATGTTGGGTTTATCGATATGGTGCATGAGCTCTCTAATCTTGTGGGCCTTCGTCGTTATCCCACTCCTTCGAGTACGTCCCCCCAAGACCCATTGTCACCTCAGTTAAGGCTCATGTATTTGGGGCATTAAACCTTTAGCTCATTTCAATAAGTTCTACCTATCGTGCACGCTAAAGAGACGGATCGATACACGCTTGTGTTCCCCTAAAGCTTTTTCTAGGAAGGCATTCTTGTAGCAGGGGTAAGGTCGACTCGTCCACTACAAGACCCTATAAACATTCATCTACCATTAATCTCCCAATTGCCGCTACCCAGTCTAACCCTAAAACTCCGACCTAGAGATGACTCAATTGCAGGCTAATAGGGAAAAGTAGGGAAACTTACCCAAGCATAAGTGAAGCAATAAAATCACTAAACAAACATATCCATTCATAAAACCTAATCTTGGATTTGGGGTGTTTACCCCTAGTATCTTAGAGAACTACTCCATAAAGGAGGTAAGAAGAAACATTGAAGAAATGAAGAAGACTTGATGGGGAAGATGGCTCCTTCCTTCTTCTCCTACTTTTCTTATTCTCCTTCCTTAAGCTTCTGTCTCTACTTTCTCTCTCAAAGACAAGAAATTTCAATCAAAATCATCTCACTTGAATGGGGTAAGGCATCCTCTATTTATAGAGTTTTAGGTCTTGGACAAGTTAGAGGCCATGTTGGGAAAGTTCGCGGGCGTGATCTTGAGCAGAGAGGCCTCTATCTTCAAGCATTTCCGTTTTGTTCTTTGTCCAAGGGGGAGATCGCATGCCGACTACATGATTGCGATCTTTCTCGTGGGCTGGGAATTCGAGGGTTGTGATTTGACTCGCAAAACTCTCTGCTTCTCCCATGCTGGCTGGGAGAGGCTGGACTAGATCTTGGATTGACCGATGGCTTATTCAATAAAATGCTTCATCGAACCCGAGGGAGTTGGAGGATGAGGCAGGGACTTTGGCTACGAGCACAACGCGTCCTCTCCCACCAAGCCCCTTATCGCCCGAAAGAATCCTACCAAAGTTTGGAGTATCAAAATAAGCATTCGAACTATGACCAGAATCAGACTAGGGAAGATGTCCCATAAATAGGCCTTCCTCGGGTATATAGTGAAGTTTGGAGGCTCGCCCATTTCTTTTCACACGAAAAAAAAGAGAGTGTGGTGTCTTTCTTTTATTTCTTTTTGAGTTTAGTGATAGTTCATCAAAACAATTTTTCAAGATTTCTAGATCGAGCATGTGACGTTGATAGTCTTAAGTTCAAGAGCAGGTTGTCTCCTCTTCAACATTTGTACTACTTCCTTGCCTCCCCTTTCTAAAGATCTCATTGTTCTTTTCCCATATTTTCCTTTGTACTTTCTCCGTCTTCTTCATCATGTTGTTCCATCCTTCAGGGATGTTTGGTATGTATCCGGGCCTCCTCAAAAATCCTTCCAGCAACAATGCAAGGCAGACATATCATATGCTCCTGGGGCTTTATGAGGTCCCATTTTTCTTAAGGCATTCCAAATCTCCTTTTGTGCTAATGGTTTGAGAAGCTCCTCATTCATTTTGTGTGTCACTCATCGTGGAATGATATCAATGATCTTATTTGAAGAATATTAAGTTACCTGCAGAGAAAATGATCTTAAAATAGTTCGTTGAACACTTTAAGACCTGTTGTTGGCGTTCCATGCTTCTCCCATCTAGAATTTTGTCCCATCAATCACTACAAAGTATTATACAAAATCCTATTTAAAGTTTTGGCTAACGGATTGAAAGGGATTTTGAATGAGGTTATCACTGAATTTTAAAGTGTATTAACACCGAGTCGACTGATCACAAACAATGTGATGATAGCTTTTGAGTGAAGGCAGAAACCAAAGCATAAAGGAATTCATGTCAACTAAACTTGATATCTCTAAAGCTTATGATAGGGTTGAGTAGGAATTTCTAGAAGTAGTAATGAGGAAACTAGGTTTTCATGACAGATGGACAATTATGATAATGACATGTGTCTCAACAGTGTCTTTGTTTCCCTCTCGAGGACTCAGGCAAGGTGATCCCATATCACCCTAACTCCCTAAGGATTGTCAACATTGCTATCAATGCTAAAGGGAGAAGAAAATTGAAGGTATCCAAGTTAAAGAAGGTGCCCCTCCCATAACACACCTCCTCTTTGGAAATGATAGTGCGCTTTTTGCAAAAGCCACTAGACAAGAATGTGAAGAGCTGTGTAACATCATAATCTCTATAAGGAAGAATCGGGGAAGAAGGTGAATTTGACCAAATCGAAAATCTCATTTAGCCCTAATGTTTATGAAACTGAAAGGCAGGAGATGGTGGTTGTTATGGGTATAAATGTGGTTGAATATCATGCTAAATATGTTGGTCTACTTCTTCTACCTAGTAGACAGAGTTCAAAAAAGGTGAAACTATGGAAGAGTAAACTATTGTCATATGGGGGAAAAGAAGTGATGATCAAGGCAGTGGCTCAAGCACAAATGACATACGCAATGCAAGTATTCCTAGTGTCACAGTAATTAACAAAATCCAAATTCTCTTGTCAACTTTCTGGTGGGGTCAGCAGAAATAGGAGTACATGACACCATGGATCAGTTAGAAAGAGCTATGTCGCTTGAAAAAGAAAGAGAGTTCGGGATTTACAAACTTTCATGAATTCAACCTTGTTCTTATTGGAAAGCAATTGTGGAACATAATTCAGAATCATAACTCTATGGTGCGAAGAATCTTTAAAGCAAAGTACCACCTTGATAGAGACTTAGTCAAAGCAAAGTTGGTTACAATCCAAACTATGTGTGGCGAAGTATTCTAGCAGCCCAAGGAATTCTACATGAGGGTCTAAGATGGAGAATGTGAAATGGGAATAAGGTGCATATTTGGATCAATAAATGGGTGTCAACCTCCTCAAATCATAGGGTTATCTCACCCATCTCCCAGTTTACTCAAACCACCTCAGTGAGCGAGCTAATTGATGAAGACACAAGGACATTGAAGCCATCTATCCTACAAGCCTATTTCCAGCTCCAGGATCGACACCAAATCATGAGCATACATCTCTCTGGATTATCTACTAAGGATAAACGAATTTAGTGCAATGAGAAATTAGGTAGCTAAACTGTGAAATGAACCTACCACTTATTGAGGAATAGAGAAGAATTGGAGCTAGGATAACTATATATGCATATTAAATGGGAACACTTCTGGGGACTTTCAATTCCTTCATAATTGAAGATTTATCAGCGAAAGTTGATTCGAAATGTTCTACCCATTAGAGCAAACATATTGGCTAGAACCCAAAAGGGGTGAGATTAGGCCCATTCTGTGGACAGAGTATGGCGGTCTAGCTTTCTTAAACATCTATTTGAAAAGGGTGAATAACTTACATGTGAAGAATGGAGGGTGGCGTTGTAAGTAACGTAGTCAAAAGCGAGTTTCTACGTAGAAACGATTTGGTGATCTTGAAGCGTAAATTCTTAAGTTTTTAAGTTTTAAAGCGTAGTTTTTAACTACATAAGGTGTAAGAACTAAGATTTTGTGCAGAAGCATTTTAGTGACCTAGAAACGTAAAATCGTAAGTGTTTTAAGTTTTAAAGCGCGATTTTGACTACATTGGTTGTAAGAATTGGAGTCAGACGAGTCCATTGGCCAATTTTTGGAAGCTTTGTGGTTTATCTAGGATGAATGGAATAGTCAAATATGGAATAAGAAAAAGATGAAATAATATGAGATAATGAATAAGGTGATAACCAGCAGGAAGACAACAGGCTCACCTCTAGGAACCTCCTACCGTCGTGAATTTTAAAATTAATGTTGATGCAGCTTGTATCGAGGGATAAGGGATGGGTTTCGGGGTGGTGGAGACTGAATGTTTGCAGATGGAAGGAGATAAATATTGGCAATCAATCCCCTGTTTCCACCGACATATATGGGATATTTTAAAAAGTGAACATCCCCCTATTTTTTTAGTTCCTCAATTTTTATCGGATTCCTGTAATATTTCCAATTAGTCAAATAATACAGGTCTTTCATAAAAAAATATACTGATGATGGGAAATCCCTTCATCCTTGCAGAATTCGTTGAACTCAAAGCTACATAACTCGAAGCCATTGTCAGTACTAAGCCACTAGATCTTTTTTTTTTTCCAGTCTGATTCTCCACCAAGGGCTTCCACTACTTGAAACTTCTTGAAAGCTTAACTTTTATGATTCATCATGAATATCCAAGTAAACATTGAGTATCACCGATAATAGAAAAAAGTACAGGATGCCTCAAATAGATTCAACTCGATAAGGACCCCAATAGTTAGAGTGTTGGTAATTCAATATCCCCTTTGTTTAGTGAATACCCTTCCTAGGATCCCAGACACATAATTCTCGCAAATTCGAGACCTTGCACCTTGTGCTCGCAAAGAAAATCTATCTTAGATAGAATTTGCATCCCTTTTCACTCATATGACCAAGTCGCAAGTGTCAAAGAGTGGTCATATCTTTCTTGTGAACCTCGGATGATACAAGAACAACAAAAGCTGACAACACCAAACCTTGAAAAGCATAATGGTACCACATTTCACGCCTTTTAAAATCCTTTTTGAACCTTTGTAGACATATACATCTCAACCTTTTCCTTCATAGCTGAAACCCTTAATGCCGAGTAGACTTAAAGAAATTAAATTTTTGGTCATCTATGGAACATGTCTAACTTTATTCACAAGATAGAATGAACCATTTTACGTTTGTAACTTGATGGACCCTATTTCAACTACCTTACAGACAACTCCATTGGCCATAACCACGTTTCCTCCATCTATATGCTCATTGGTTGGAAAATATATATCTTCATTTTAGTATCAAGAAAGAATACATCCTTACGATGTGATTTCTCATCTACAGCCGATGGGAGATCATCATCAGAATTATTGTCAGTTTTTGTTATGGAAGTAGAAACTTGTTTCTTCTATGCCCATTTCTCTTGGGACAGTTGTTTTTCCAATTGCCTACTACTTTACAAATATGACATGCATCATTTTACTATGGACTAGAACCTTTAGATTTGAGTTTCTTTGTATTTCCTTTTTCAATATTACTTTTGTCCCTTCCCCCTATAATTGCTAAACTCGATGCTTGACTATCTGTACTAGAACCGAACATCTTATGTCAGATCTCTCTCGTATGAAGAGCTTATCTAACATCCTCCAGAGTCAGGCCATCTTTCCTAACAATAAAAGTATCCTCAAAATTTCCACAAGATTTTGGCAAAGAAACCAACAGAATTAGGACAACATCTTCATCATCTACTTTGACATCTATGTTACGAAAATCTAACGTACAAGATGGCATTTAGTTGTTATAGATGCTATCTCACAGGTAGACTTTCTGGCATCCTCAAGCTGAATAAATATTGTTGAGATGAAGCTTTTGGTTAAAGACTTCATCATATACATACTTTTCAGCTTCAACTACAAGCCTGCGGCAGTCTTCTCAGCAGCGACTTCAATGATGTTGTCATTAGACAATGATAACATGATTTCAAGCTCCTCCATGACATTCCACTCTTCGTCATCGAGCCATATCTTCTTTGGTTTCCTAGATACCAGCCCCCCTATCCCTTGTTTTTTTCATAGCGCCTCCATCTTGATATGTCATATACCAAAATTGTTCTTCTTTGTGAACTTTTTCGATCTTTGACTCTCTTTATCACTACTTGTAATCCCAAATACAGGCCAAGTGCAACCTATAGAGTGTGTAGGATTGGGTAAGTATTTTAATGCCAACACGGGTGGTCTATATACCTTTACTTCAATTGTTCACACGTTATCTAGCAATCGGATTGTGTTTAAAGCTAAGAAAACTAGAATTAAAACAAGAAATCAAGTAAGACTTTGTGAGTTCGATTTTAGAAAGCATCACTCAAACATTGCTCCCCTTAGTCTCGTATCAAGATATAACAAATGAAACTCTAATGTGATAGGGATGATCATACTACACCGGGAGGAGTCTGAAATTAGCTAGGAACCCCTAACCTCTCAATTGATTGATTAAGGATTGTCACTAATAGCTACAGAACCCCTAGACCTCTTACTCGATCAACCAAGGTTCGCAAAACAAATCCCTCAAAGGTTAATCCGGAACGGTCAAAAGTAACCAATCAAGAAGATATATGGCACTAATTCGATGAATGAGGAATGGCCCAAATTTCTTTAGGGAAGGTTATCCAAATTAGCAAGATTGGGCTACGACGAGATTCCTTCTTCTAGGTCAACTGTCCCAAAATTGATATATGACCAATCAACACCCAAATTCCATGAATAATACCTCAAATATTATGTAAATCACAAATCCAACACACATAGAGTTCAATTCCTACAATCTAACACATCCTAGACTAGCGTTCACAACATCCAAGTGAAACTGGAGACTACTCCATAGCTATAGAAGAAAAAAAAAGATATAAGAAAACCCCATTACAAAGTGATCTTCCTTCCTCTTAGATGCTTGATTCCATCTTGGGAGAAGACATCAACCTTCCTCTAGCCTTGGGTAGGCGAAGATCTCCTTCTTCCTTCTCTAACACGTAGCGCGCGCGCGCTCTCTCTCTCTCTCTAAACCTTGAAGAAGAAGCTCCAATCTCTCTCTTAGACTCTCCCCTTTGAATTCAAATAACTCTCCTTTTTATAGTCCTCGAGTGCAGGAATCACGGTCTAAGATTACACCCGTGAAGTTGACAAGGTAATCGTGATCACAACACAAAACGCATTGCATCACTTACAATCTTCATAGGCCACTTGCGGAAATTAAGGTCTGCGACCGTGATCGTGACACTTTCCACGAGCTGTAAAGATTTCCCTAGAATTGTGCAAACCTCACGATCGGGGCGTCAACTTCATAGTCTACGTCTGTGATAACTCCTCCAAAATAGTGATCTCTGCTTCTTTGTCCATTTTGCTCCATTCTCTCCCTATTTTGTCCGAATTTCGTGTTAATTGCAGGAGCAGCTTCAAGGCCAAGGCAAAGATTCAAATCACAGCTGGAAAAGAGGTGGCTGCCCAAAAACAGTTAAGACAAGTTCTCGAGGCCAAAGGAAGAAAGAATAAGAACTTACCATACATGAAGATCTCAAGGAAATTTGAATTCCCAACAGCTACATTGCATCCTATAAAAGGTGATTTGAAGGAAGAGCAAAACAACCTTTCAAGAGATCAAAAACTAGCTAAGCCAAAAGGGGATTTTGTGAGAATAGCTAGAGTGATAGGAAAGGGGTTTCTCAAAGGGTTCGGGGAGAATTGCTTTGAGGGTTAGTGTTGGGGAAACACTGGTTTCGAGTTGCTGGGGAAGCAATTCGGGTTTGAGAAAAGAGAGTTAGATCAATCGGGTAGAGATTGATCAAAGGGCTCTGACTCGCTAAAACACAACACCTAACAATGGCCAAGTGTAACCAATGGAAGGGACTGCAGTATAGTGGCTCAAGTGATAAATATCGAATCCACGGGTCTCTAGAGTTACTATTACTCAGCTTCAGTTTATTATTTAGCAAACCAGATCAAGATAAAAGAACTAAAACTACTCTAGCAAACTACAGTTAAAGTTAATCTAATTACAGGTTGGGAACTCACTTAGGTATGATTCCCCCTAGCCACTAGCCAGATTAACGATTGATGATTTCTAACTTGTTTCACTTTCATTCACAATGCGGAGAATCCTCGACTAGACCTTGAGTCTCGACTAAAGGAACAAGGCCCTCTTGAGTCAATTGCCTAGAGGGACGTATCCTTCTCTAGAACAACTGATCAAGGCGTTCTAAACTAGACTCCCTCTATCGAAAGAGGTTCTCAATCGATACAAAGCAGTGAATCAACCCTCGACTAAAGCAATCGATCCACTACTATCAATCTATGGTGCTCTATTGACCTAATCAGGTATTCCCTCTCATAGGATCAAAGCAGAATCAATAATCTCGACTAAAGCAGAATTGAATCATGAAAACATGCATAGATTGAATATGAACTCAAGATTATCAAGTCAGAGTACTCATACAATCATCCAATCAAACAAACATAGCTAGGGTTCCTCAAAACCTAAGTGAAGGGAAGTTACTCCATAGAGAAGAGAGAGACTGCAGTAAGAATCTTCAGATGATCAGTCTTCAAGTCCGGGCTTGTTCCTCGAGCTTCCAAGGCGAAGAAATCCTCCAACTCCACTCCAAGAATGCCCTCAAATCGCCCTCTCTCTCTTTGGTTCGTCCCTTGGGTGTTTGGGATCCAAAACCCAGCTCTCCCTTCTTTGGTTCGGAATTTGGCTTAAACCCAGGAAAGCCCGACTCGCACGGCCAGGGTGCACGGCCGTGCACATCACCATTCTGGCCGTGCACCTCAAAACGCGGCGTATCAATTAGTTGAACCTCAGCCAACTCGCACGGCCAGAATTGTATGTTGCACAGCCGTGCGGATTTCACTTGTGCCCGTGCGTGCCCACGCACAATCCCGCACGGCCAAACTGGTCACTTGCACGGCCGTGCGTGGCCACGCTGGTCTGCCCGTGCAGCTTGCTCAGCCTCTGTTTAATGCTTCGTTTCTCCCTCGTCCGGACTCCGAATCAACCGCCGTTTGATCCCAGACGCTCGTAGTCTCGTCCTCTTTCGTTTCATAACAAGCTTGCATGATTCTTTGTCCATAAAGTGAGGTAGAAATCCATTCTTCTTCAGGTCATGCCCGAGTTTCTTCTCTCGAATCGTCAATTGATCTCTGATTGACTTGAAACTTGCGCCTATGCTTCACTTTATGTGCTAGGACCTGAAATGGGACAAAGGAACACAACCTAGCATAAAATAGGCCAAAGACGCAATAATTCAAGCTCAAACAATCAAGAAACAAAGGGGAAAACATGTGCAAATACCGAGTCATCAGGCTCTTGGGTAGATTGCTTGTAACGAAGAACTTCAACGCCATATCATAGTGAATCGTCAGAGATCACTCAATCGTGATTCTCTGACCGTGGAATTGGCAGTATTGGGATTCTCATTCTCCCAATACTGGAAACCACGTAAAAATCGTGGGCTGTGTTCATTCTCTGCTTTAGCGCTTGGTTTTGTGAATACTTCTGTGTATGTTTCTGTGCAGTCTGTGAGTGCAGGGAATTCATGCTGAACTGAAGAGGAAGGAAGTCCTGATCGAAGAGCTAATCATCATCGTTCATCTCCAGGATTGAAGAACTAATCGTAGCAGGGTTTGATTTAATTTGCTTTATAATTGTCTGGTTTTTATTGCTGTGTTCGTAGGGTTCATCCCCTGTTCTTGGTTCGAAAAGAAGCAGGTCTCCTTCTGGATCGAAGTGGCAAGTGGGAGGGAAGCAGTAATTTGAATTAATCCGCGGTCGTTTTTGGTTGGTCAATAAGTGACTGAGTTTGGGAGAAAGAACAGTTGGGCTGGGGAACCGGGTCTGTTTAATTCCACCGCTGGGTTTGAGTAGTTGGGCCTAGAAGCCCAGTCGTGCATTCTGTAGGCTTGACTTGTGTGGGATAGATTATTAGCCTAAGTTACTTGACTAAGTTAAAGTATTCGATTATTGAGTAGTGATTAGGCCAAGGTCTTTGGTAAGCAGATCCACTAGGTTGATAGTTGGTTTAGTAAGTCGATTAAATCACCTAGGTTGATCTTTAGTTTCAATTGGGAGAAATCTTTAATTGAGCTTACTTGTGGTCAAGTTTTTGATAGACAGGTATAAAAGTCTCGCGCTCGACGCAATCAACATTTCGATCACTGTGCCAATTTTACACGCTTAGGTCTGAAATATGAAACAACACGAACACAATTAGCGTAAAATTGTTCCCAGGACCAAGGCAACTGAGCAAAATGACACAGGTAATAGGGTGTAAAAGTGTATAATCTAACCCGAATCAATCTTCATATTCACTTAAGGCATTCTTGTATTTTGAAAACCCTAACTGAAACCAACCAATGGCTTTTATACCACTTGTCAATAAAGGAACGATATAATCGATAATGCAAGAAAAGCAACAATAACAAGAAAGTAAAGAACACACATATACATATGGTTCACTAACACGTGTGTTAGTTAGTCCACAAGTGGGAAAGAGCCAACTTCACTATAATTGAGGAGATAATAGATTACAAAGGGATTGAGAAGTATATGTAGTACTTTCTCTATAAGACCTAACCCTAATCCAATCTGGTAAATAATAAGGTTACAAACTAGGCCCATAACAGAAACTCAAACGTGTATAAGCCAATAGATCATACCTTGCTTCCCTGAGACCTCGTGACTTTCAGGAGACGACAAATAATCCAATTCAAGTCATATCAACAACCATAAAATCGTATATATAAACTATTTTAGTCATCTTGTTAAATGGATATGAGAACACATTCTTTAGATTTTGTTTAACATAACATATTCTTTAGGTGATGTCAAACATACGTATATCTAAGGATTAAGATCACGACCAACGATATCGACATCCACCAGACGCTTACTCCTATAAGAAGGCTAGCCAATTGATTGTCCTGAATGCCAAGCAAAAAGCAATTTTCGAAGGGGAAGGGGGGATCTACAAAACACTATAAGCCAATGTAAAAAATAGGCTCTGCCATGTAATGCCTTGTTGAATTCCCCGCAAAATTCGGAGGGTTATTGTAGTCACTTCCGTAACATTTACCTTTCTTGCTCGTTGTCTTCCAAACTCATATCGGAAAGTGATGAAAATCTGTCTCCGTCTCTTCCCACCCGCCGTATCTATTGTTCAGTCTCTTCCCAACCCCAACATGATACTGAAATCTTCTTACCGTCCTTCTATTGCGCTGAATCGAAAAATCAAAGATATCGGGGCTTACTCTGTTCATGTTTGCTCTTTATAGGTGGGGAATTATTTCTCCAAACCTCACTTAATCTGCCTCTTTTAACTTCTCTGAGATTTGGTGTGCTTGTTGTTGGCTACTCTGACTTGCAAGTCGTTAGGATAATTTCCCATCTGATGTTGATTGCTTGGTGTATTTGGCGTATTTAGTCTGGGACGTGTCTCTCTATCAAATCCTGCACTCGGCGGCTGTCTCTTGGCGCATTTTTTTCCACCGACGTCTCTGTACCTAATCCACAAAAGCAAGTCTCTTCTTATTTTGTGGACATTGCAAGTGTAGACACCACATTTTGTCCGGGTCTAAGAACTATGAAAAGACTTGAAGACTTCAAACTAGGAAGTGGGATTTAGTCTGCTTGGATACATAAATGGATTACTTGCGGATTGCAATCGACTTAAGAAGCAACATCAAGAAAAGACTTGATACACAGTTCAGGTTTTGTATTAGAGAGTGTGTTCAATATTCGAAGGCAATGACGAGATATCTTCATTAAATTTGAAGTTCGTTACACAACAATACACAATTTCCATTCCTAATATAATGGATTATGTCTTCTCAAATCCATGTCACCGTTTGAGAGTCCAAAACCAAGAAACCCATAATCAGAGTTCGGCCCAAAACATAGTGTAACACCCTACCCTATAAGTTTTGCCTAATCATATTGTTCATACAATTGCAGCGGAATTAATCTCGGGTGTTACATTAATTATCGAAATTTATCCAAATAAAATTTCGACATGAATTACTCGCTTAATGGGCTAACAGTTCTTGCAACTTATCCTGCAAAATAATTCATCACAAACATATACACTCACAACCGTATGCATTGGCTTTTCTTAGCCATAGTCACACTTTTCATACTCCACAACTGCATACCATACTTATACATACCTTAATCGTCACAACTTACACAGATACACAACATATACACATATCATCAACTTTCCACACCTGTGGATATCTCACACTACATCAGAAGCTAGTATGCACATGAAAAACGTTCTCAAAACATTTTTTTTACAAAAAGGTGTGGATCACTGGCCAAAATCCCAAGTAGTCGTCCAAGCAGAGAATAGTTGAAGACCATACCTCATCTTGGCTTCAACTCTAGATCCTCTCCTACCTAACACTTATCTACTGCTGCTGCTGATGATCTGCTAACACATATCATAAGCAGAAAAGAAGAATAAAAGAGGGTCAGCTCATGGCTGAGTGAGACAATCATTGCATCGTGAGTTCATAACAGAGCATACCCCTACCATACATCTAGCAAACAAGCCAAAGCACTAGGATCAGACCTCAGGCATCCGACATCCCAATAGGCAAAAGACTCAACCACCTTGACTTATGCATATGCATCTTATCATGTTTTACTTATAGGCGCCTGGCTACTCCTATGCTAATAACTCTCCCGGGAAACATACCCCACATCCCGTCGGATGTAGTCATACATACCCCAACATCCCGTCGGATGTGGTCATTCATACCCCACACCACTATGGGTGTAGTCATACCCCGACACCGCTCTGGGTGTGGTCATATCTTGTAAGAATTCTTCAGTCACCACCACATGAGAGGTGTGACTATCATACATATCATAATAGAGTAATAGCATAGGGAGCCCTAATTACTATGTAGTTAACCGTGAGACCAAAGTACTCTTGGTATCCTTATACATGATCCATATCACATCTTGCTTAATCATAATTCATTACTTGTACATGTTCTTGACCTGGCCACAATTGGCTCAACATAACCAGGAGTCGTATAATTGCACTTCCTCTGGATAAACCCTCGTGCAAGTCATCCTCCTTAAATATCATAATCATCATGGGATATATATTTTCCCACTTGTACGTTCAAATACATCAATCATGAAAAATCATACCCAATCACTTTCTCGAACCATCATAAAGCATATCAATAGTCAAGCCCACAATTTACAACATATACACAATCATCAGCATAAACCAGGTCCATATTTATTAGAGCAAGTCAATAATATCATACAACAGTCCAGGGTTCATCATATAGCACAAAAGTCCATACACCCCTAATCATGTCATTCTAATTCACCTAGGTCAATTCTAAGCATCAATATAATTATCGTGATACAACAAACCCGGTATGCCGTGCTAATCCCTCACCAGTTCTGGTCGTTCAAACACCGGTTTAACCTTCCCGTACTAAAACATCAATTTCACGAACGAACCCCGAATTAAAATCCGAGATCGTCCTAATATCCCCTGCAGTATCCCCATCAATATTATTTCTAGGCTCCGGGTCAAATTCTTGATAAAAACACATCAAACCCTGGCCGGAGCTAAATTCAGCGATTTGGACCCCGACCTAAATAATTGCCGAAATTCAAGGATTAGAACTAGAGGATTGATTACCTCGCTGCAGGAAGCTCGTATATGAAATTTGGGCTCAATCTGGCTTCCGGATACTCCGAAACCCTAATTTGGCTTATCGGGAATTCAAGAAATTCCTGAACCAAAAACCCGTTTTAAAGCTCTAATTCGATAAATCACGATGTATAGATGAATTAGGCATTACTTACGAGATTTTTGGATCACTTAAGCTCAAGAATTTGAGCTTTGGAACTTTTTATCGGGCTCCCCTGTGCGCGTTCTGTTTCTGCTTCTCTCGATCCCAAAAAGGAAAAGAAAGAACAGATACGGATGGATGGGAAAGAATGGTCGGGGGGAATTAAATGGACCGGAGTTTATATATATAATTAATACATATACTTATCCGATCGATAATTCGATTTTTGTCAAAATACTATCAAAATGCTCGATTTTAAATCGTGAAATTTTCTAGTGACAATAATACGATTTTAGCCGAAACAGGATGTTACAATTCTCCCCTCAAAAGATTTCGTCCCCGAAATCTAACCTTGAGTTGTACCCTTAGTCCGCTTACTTACCCTTGACATGGTCTATCGTAGATAAACCATTACCTAACTCTTAGGATAGGCGATTCATAACATAGAAAATAACACATAACACCTCAAGTTCCCATGTTTAGGTTTTAAAAACCTATACTAGGCTATCACAACAAAAGCACATCAACAAGTTCAAAACATAACTTACTAAGCAAGATTGTTAACCTTTAAAGTAGGTCGCTACCAACTCAAGGTACTTCTCTCGCATACTTGCTTCAGTCTCCCAGGTAGCACTCTCACTTTCTTGATTCCTCCACACAACCTTCAACATTGGAATTACTTTCCTACGAAGAGTTTTAACCTGATGGTCAACAATCTTCACTGGGACTTCTTCAAATGTTAAATCTGTACCCAACTCGATCTCTTCTGGTTGTATAACATGGGAAGGATCCACTTGTACCTCTTCAGCATACTAACATGAAATACATTGTGGATTTGGGATAGCTCTTGAGGCAATGCCAACTTATAAGCCACTGGTCCAATCTTCTTTGTGATTTCATATGGCCCAATATATCGAGGTGCAAGCTTTCCTTTCTTACCAAATCTCATCACCCCTTTCCATGGTGACACTTTGAGAAATACTTTCTCACCCACTTCGAAATTAACTTCACGCCTATTTGTGTCAATATAAACTTTCTGCAGATCTTGAGCCACCCTCATACGCTCCCTGATTTCCTTGACCTTATCAACTATGATCTGAACTATGTCTGGCCCTGAGATTTGCCTTGCTCCTTCTACATTCCAACATAATGGTGTTCTACACTTCCTCCCATAAAGTGCTTCATATGGTGGAACACCCAAACTACTATGGTACTGATTGTTGTAAGCAAACTCAATCAGGGGAAAATGGTCAATCCATGATTCCTCCCATTGCATTACACATGATCGAAGTAACTCTTCCAAGGTAAGGATGGTTCGTTCACTCTGCCCATCTGTTTGAGGATGATAAGCTGAAGTAAAATGCAGTTTAGTTCCCAAGGCATCATGTAAACTTTGCCAAAACTGAGATGTGAAGCTCGGGTCTCGATCAGAGACAATAGAAATTGGCACACCATGCAATCTGACGATCTCTTTAATATATAGTTGAGACAAGGTCTCCAGTGATGGTTTCCATCTAATGGGTAAAAAGTGAGCCGATTTGGTCACTCGGTCCACAATAACCCATACTGCATCTTTTCCCTTTGATGATGGGAGACCATATACAAAATCCATTGTGATTCTTTCCCACTTCCATTCTGGAATTGGAAGTGGTTGCAGTTTTCCCACAGGAGCTTGATGTTCTGCCTTAACTTTCTTACATACCAGACATGTGAAAACATGTTCAGCCGCTTCCTTTTTCATTCCACGCCACCAAAATATGGTTTGATCGTGTGATACATTTTAGTTGCTCTTGGGTGCATAGCATAAGCAGAAGAATGAGCTTCATCTAGGATCTCTTTCCTCAAGTTATCAACATTAGGAACACATGCTCTTCCATTCATCTTCAACATGCCATCTACCATTTCAAATGGGCTTTCTTTTCTTTCCTCAATGTCTTGAATAATTTTTACCAACTCTGAGTCCTCCTTCTGCTTCTCACAAATTTTGTCGTGCAACAAAGGTCGAATGTTCAACCGCGCTAGTAACCCTGTTACACCATCCACTTCCAAATCAACATTCATTGCCCTCAAATCAACCAGATCCGTTATATTCTTCTTGCCTTTTCTGCTTAGAGGATTAGCAACTACATTAGCTTTACCTGGATGGTAATCAATGGTACAATCATAATCTTTCAACAACTCTATCCATCTCCTCTGGCGACTATTTAAATCCTTCTGATCCATAATATACTTCAAGATTTTGTGATCAGTTAGGATTTTAAAAGTCTCATACAAATAATGTCGCCAAATCTTGAGAGCAAATACCACCGCTGCCAATTCTAAGTCATGAGTGGGATAATTTACTTCATGAGGATGCAATTTCCTAGAGGTATATGAGATAACTCTTCCAACTAGCATTAGCACACAACCCAGTCCTTGATATGAGGCATCACTATACACCACAAACTCTCCATGGTTTGAAGGTAAAGCCAGTACTGGTGCTGTGGTCAATTTCTTCTTCAGATCATCAAAACTCTTTTGACATGATTCATCCAAAACATACTTGGTATACTTCCTCAACAGTTTTGTCAATGGTGCAGCAATTTTAGAAAATCCTTCTACGAACCGCCGATAGTAACCCGCCATGCTGAGAAAACTTATCAACTCTGACACATCTTTTGGTGGAGCCCAACTCACCACTGCTTCCACTTTTTTTTTTTGGATCCACCTCGACACCTCTTCCAGAAATTACATGTCCAAGAAATATTACCTCCTTCAGCCAAAACTCACTGATAGACCATTGATTACACATGTTTTTACCCCTATTCTTGAGCCGTTTGAGATGTCGATTCCCGTGTTTTAGGCCGATTTCACTCTAGGTTGTTCTTGTTTGTGATGTTTCAGGTCCTAGTACGTGAATGAGGGTTTAGGAACGAGTTCGGGGTCGATTTGAAAAAGTTTGGACGCTTGGCGAGAAGCTGAGAAGCCACACGGGCATGCCCAAAAGCCACACGGCCGTGTAGGAGACCCACTGTGGCCATGTGAAGGCTCGGCAAAAGCCACACGGGCAGCCTGGACACTCACACAGCCGTGTGGGTCGTGGCCGCGTAGGAAGCCTGAAGTCACTAAACCAAACGCCGCGTTTTGCAAAGCCACACGGGCAGCTGGGGAAGTCACACGGTCGTGTGGCCTGGCCGTGTGAGTCAGAATTTCTGGTTTTAAGCCAATTTTCAGCAAAGGAGAAGGGGGGATTCGAGTTTTAGAGAGACAGAGCGATTCCTAGAGAGAGAAAGCGACGAACAAGAGTTCCCAAGTGCCCTAGCTTGATCTTCATCACCATTGGAGCCCGGCTTGAGCTTGGAGAAGTGTCGATCGACAACCAGGAGCAGAAATCCGTCCCTCACAGTATGTTTTCCGCATCTGAATCTGCTTTTGCCTCTTTCTCCATGGAGTAGTTCTCCCATTCATCTGGGTATGGAGAACCCTAGATTTGTATGTTAGGTTTGATTGTATGAACCCAAGTACAAATTCTATGATTTGATTATATTCAATTGAGGTTTGAATGATTGAATGGCATGAATCCTGATTAAATTCCTGTTGTTTCTGCTTTAACCTAGAAAGAGAATATCTGCCTAGGTTGATAGAGCACCCTTAATTGAAGGTAGTGAATTGGAGACTTTATTTGAGGAGCCAATTCACTATTCTGTACCGAATTTACTTCGGTAGTGGAGGTTTTGTTCGTTAGGGCCTGAATTTGTTTACTCCGGTGGAGGTTAGTCGCCCGCTAGAGCCTCAGATTGAGAGGGTCTGGAGACCTTTAGTCGAGACTTCAGACTGTTTAAGAACCTTCCGCAGTATAACTATCATAGAAATTGAACTTGGTAAATTGCAATCCGGCTTAACTGCAGTGTATGGGGAACCATATCCGGGTGACCTCTCTCGGCTTGAAACAACCGTTTAACTTGCTTTGTGTTTTTGTTTGTTTGAACATGCACTTAAGTTTTACCGCTAGATAATAAGAATTCACTGAGTAGTCATCACATCTTGGACCCGGGTTGACATTAAAACCCAAACCTGCTATACTACGCTTTAGGAAGTGGTTTCACTTGGCCATTTTCTAGAGTGACACTAGGAGTGAGTCAAGTTTTTGACGCCGTTGCTGGGGACGGCTAGGTTGTTGAAGAAAAGTGATTTCTGTTACTTTAGCATTTTCATTTTCGCATTGACTGTTTGTTCTTTCCCATGTGTGCCTTCACGGTTTGCTTGCTTGAGTGTGTGCAGGTAGTGCTGACCCGTAGCCAGTCAGGAGGTTTACTGCCGTTGAATCTAGAGATTGAACGCACCTGTCGCCAACTCAGGAGACAACAGCGAGCTAGACTAGCTACGGAGGAGCGCATAGACGGCCATTTGAGCAGCGAGTCCAAGGACGAGTACGAGATGGAAGGAGATTACAATCCACACCAGGAGAATCCTCACCAGGCTCCCCCCGTGAATCAAGTCTTGGGGAACAACCCCATACCCCAGGCAGATGGGGTTCATCATCATCCACCGCCGCCGGGTCCCACCTTGGAGTACTACTACACTCCACGGATTGCTGACATCCGCCCGGTCATCCTCTACCCGCCTATTCCAGCGAACAACTTTGAGATCAAGCCATGATGGATTCAACTCATTACATCATCTATCCAGTTCCATGGCTTGACGGATGAGGAGGCAAGGATGCATCTTTCCCGTTTTCTGCAGCTGACGAACGGGTTCAAGCTGAACGGTGTCCCTGATAACGCAATCCGCCTTCACCTCTTCCCCCATTCTCTGGCGGGAAATGCTAAGAGGTGGTTGGAGACCCAGCCCCCATTGTCCATCACTTCTTGGGATGATCTGGCTGACAAGTTCGTGCACAGGTAATACCTAGCATTGAAGACCACAGAGATCCAGCGGGAGATCAATCACTTCCGCCAAGAGCCAGACGAGTCACTTCGTGATGCATGGGAGCGTTACATGGGATATTTCTGGCAGTGTCCCATCATGGATTTAGTGATGCATTCACAGTTGGGAACTTCTATAGTGCCCTCTCTCCAGAAAGGTAGAGGGTGATTGAGTCTCTATGCCTAGGAGGGGATATTCTTACTAAGACTCCACCCGATCTGAACCAGATGATCAGTACCTTGGCGGCTAGAGATCATTCGTGGGGGCAGAGCAGTAGAGGCAGAAATTCCCGGGACCATGGTGTGCACGCCATGGAGGCCAGATGCGGGCTCGAGCAGTAGGTGGCCGAGTTAGTGCAGACATTGAAGCAGCCCAACAGTCTTATTCTGGGCAGAGGTTTGGCTACACCTCCAGTAGCTCAATGTCAGTGGTGCGAGAGCTCAAATCATCTGGTGGAAGACTGCCAGGCTATGCAGGAGTCAACTACTCCCCAAGAGCAATTGGACTTCATCGCCAATGCTCGGTGCTTTGACCCCTACAGCAATACATATAATGATGGGTAGCGCCAGCATCCCAACTTCTCTTGGAATAGCAACACCACTAAACCACCTGGTTTCCCAGCACCAGCTGGTGGCTTTCAGTAGAGGCAGCCCTTCCAGGCTCGACAGGGGCCAGCCCCACAGCAGCAGCCCTACCAGCCTAGGAAGGGGCAACCATTCCAGCAGCCCCATCGTCAGTTTGCCGAGCCAACAACAGTGCCGGCTCCAGATAATCAGATGACGGAGCTGAAAAACATTCTAGCGGCATTCATGACTACCACCCAGCAGAGCATAGCCTCACTGGAGGCAGGTCAGATGAACCAAGGTGCTATTTTGCAAGATTTGCAGAACCAGATAGGTAGCATGGCTCGCCAAAACACTACCAGGGAACCGGGGACTCTGCCTGCCACCACTATTCCGAATCCGCGTGAGCCTCACCAGCACCAGCAGCTTGATGCCATCATTACCAGGAGTGGCAAGACCACATCTGCTGCTCCTGCCTAGCCCAGCCAAGATGAGCCACTACCTGCTTCAACACTTCCAGCTGATAATGCAGAAGTGGGGGGAGACGAAGAAGCACCTGCTCCCAAGCCACAACCAGTGGTTAAGGACCATGTACCCCAGCTTCCTTTCCCCACTCGCCTACATAAAGACAGGCTGGAGACTGAGTTTGCCGAATTCATAGCAATGTTGAAGCAGGTCAACATCAGCATGCCGTTCGTGGAGGCACTGTCGAAGATGCCCAAGTACGCCAAGTTCATGAAGGACCTCCTCACCATCAAGAAGAAACTTGGGGATCTTTCGACAGTGATGCTGAGCGAGGAGTGTTTTGCTATCCTACAGAACAAGCTGCCCGAGAAGCGTAAAGACCCAGGGAGTTTCACTATCCCTCTTGTTATTGGCAGAATGCATGTAGGAAAGTCCTTGGCGGACCTAGGCGCTAGCATAAATGTCATGCCCTACAAATTGTTTAAAAAGCTAGACCTAGGTGAACCTATAGCTACTAGGATGAGCATTCAGTTAGCTGATCGTTCCATCGTGCATCCTAGGGGTATCATTGAGGATTTGCTTGTTAATGTGGGTGCATTCACATATCCTGTTGACTTTGTTATTTTGGATATAAATGAGGATGTGGATGTACCTTTGATTTGGGTAGACCGTTTCTCGCCACCGCCAAGGCGCTTATTGATGTGCATAGTGGTAAACTGATCTTGCATGCTCGGAATGAACAAGCTACTTTTTCTGTGGCTGACCTTGATCATTGTGATATGCCTGCTATCACACCTATGCATGCTATTTCTCACCAGGTACACGAGCCTGTCGTGTACCCCCCCTGTGCATCTCGTTTTGCAGGACCCCCCTCTCATGCCTTCGCCGCCACTCCCGGCAACCTCACTTCCCAATAAAAAGCTCAAGGAGGAGTGGTGGCCGAAGCCGCAGGTGGCTAAGCCTGTTCGGAAGAAAGGTGGAGACCACTATGAGCTGGTCCCACCTCCTGCACCACGACCACCCTAACCGTCCGAGTAGTCACTCGCCTGCATCTTGCCGGATGGCCAGGTCGAGCTGACTGATGATGGTGGTTGCATCCGGCGGGTGCATGGCCACCATCTGAAGCTATACCTCAAGAGCGATGTGGATCCGCTCTTGGAGGCACCTGCTCCTGCACCCCGCTGAGTATCCACCATGGGCATCCAGCTAAAAGACGGTAAAGAAGCGCTTGTGGGGAGGCAACCCCACCACGGTTTGACTTTCTTTCTTTTGTTTTGAGTTGGATTGAAAACCGGTTTGGTTTTGGTTTGTTTTCTTTTGTTTTGGACGATGTATTATTGGGATGACCATTGGACCTAACATATTGTGTCTGAGCTCTTCTGTTCCCCTTTAGCTGTGCTTTGTTCCAGACTGCTACCTCTTCAGTCCGCTTCACTCGACGGGTCCACTTCTAGTCTCATGTAGTCCGTGCACACCGGTAACATCGTTCCCCTTATCCTTCCCTCTTTTTCATTGAGGGCAATCTCAATCTTAAGTGTGGGGGGGATGTTTATCTTTTGACTGCATTAGATCTATTTGTGTGCTTGGAGCCTAGTCCACTGTCCAAATTTTTAAATTTGAGGGCTCCAAGTACGTATTTCCTTGCAAATTGCCTGCTCAGTATGCTTTGAATTGACAGTCTCTATAGTAATATGCAACCTAGGGAGGTAGTGTAGCACTATGGAGGATGTTGAAGTATAATATTTTTCCTATCTAGCTCTTTGTTGTGCCAGTTGATTTTGTGAATTAGTGGAGCTAGGACCGTTGAATTCTTGTGGTAATGGTGACTCTATGTGGATTGTGTTTTGGACTCGTGTATCGAACAGGGTGCTCATGTGAAAAATGAAATGCAGTTGGTCCTCCATGTCAAAATCATTAAATCTTAAACATGGGGTAAGCCCAACGTGTGCGGCACCATTCATTGCACAAAATCGGGTTTTGGAAGAGATTTTAGTGATTCTTAGTGGGGTACTCCTACAAGGTGAAGCTAAGCTGTCTCTAGTACAAGTAAAACTTCCACCCGCTGAACGGTTTGCCTACTTGAGGATGTGTTTTTAAGGGCATGGATAGAGCTTCTGACCCCCCTTAATTTCATTGACCCTCCACACGAGTTGAGGAAAAGGAGTTAAAAGAAGTACTCTACCGAGCGCCAGATGTACAGAAATTGCTCTTGCTCGACTAATAAGGGTCGACCGTGTAAGAGATTGCAGTTGGAACCCCCGCTAAGTAAATGAAAAAAAAAACAAAAGTAAAGTAAAAGTGAAAAAGGGGTTCCAATGGTGAAAGGAAGTGAAAGAGCACCCCGGCACAACGAGTCCTTGGTGGTGAATGATATGAGTCCCTTTATCCATGAACTGACTGTCGTACTTCCACTGCTTCTCATGATCCTGGCTTTAGTCTAGTACTAGCATTGAGAGAGATAGGGAATGTCTTAGAAGACCAGTTGACCTCGTAAGCTGCTATATGATCTAGAAAATCCTCTACCGACGATCGGGGTTGTTTGTTGCTATAGAGGTCTGGAGAGTTGCATTGGTTTGAGTCAGGTTTTCTTAGGGACAGGCAAACGGTTAAGTGTGGGGGAGTTTGATAGACCATTGATTACACATGTTTTTACCCCTATTCTTGAGCCGTTTGAGATGTCAATTCCCGTGTTTTAGGCCGATTTCACGCTAGGTTGTTCTTGTTTGTGATGTTTCAGGTCCTAGTACGTGAATGAAGGTTTAGGAACGAGTTCGGGGTCGATTGGACGAAGTTTGGACGCTTGGCGAGAAGCTGAGAAGCCACACGGGCATGCCCAAAAGCCACACGGCCGTGTAGGAGACCCACTGTGGCCGTGTGAAGGCTCGACAAAAGCCACATGGGCAGCCTGGACACTCACACGGCCGTGTGGGTCGTGGCCGCGTAGGAAGCCTGAAGTCACTAAACGAAACGCCGCGTTTTGCAAAGCCACACGGGCAGCTGGGGAAGTCACACGGCCGTGTGGCCTGGCAAAGGAGAAGGGGGGATTCGAATTTTAGAGAGACAGAGCGATTCATAGAGAGAGAAAGCGACGAACAAGAGTTCCCAAGTGCCCTAGCTTGATCTTCATCACCATTGGAGCCCGGCTTGAGCTTGGAGAAGTGCCGATCGACAACCAGGAGCAGAAATACATCCCTCACAGTATGGTTTCCGCATCTGAATATGCTTTTGCTTCTTTTTCCATGGAGTAGTTCTCCCATTCATCTGGGTATGGAGAACCCTAGATTTGTATGTTAGGTTTGATTGTATGAACCCAAGTACAGATTCTATGATTTGATTATATTCAATTGAGGTTTGAATGATTGAATTGCATGAATCCTGATCAAATTCCTGTTGTTTCTGCTTTAACCTAGAAAGAGAATATCTGCCTAGGTTGATGGAGCACCCTTAATTGAAGGTAGTGAATTGGCGACTTTAGTCAATTCACTATTCTGTACCGAATTTACTTTGGTAGTGGAGGTTTTGTTCGTTAGGGCCTCAATCTGTTTACTCCGGTGGAGGTTAGTCGCCCGCTAGAGACTCAGATTGAGAGGGTCTGGAGACCTTTAGTCGAGACTTCAGACTGTTTAAGAACCTTCCGCAGTATAACTATCATAGAAATTGAACTTGGTAAATTGCAATCCGGCTTAACCACAGTCTAGGGGGAACCATATCCGGGTGACCTCTCTCGACTTGAAACAACCGTTTAACTTGTTTTGTGTTTTTGTTTGTTTGAACCTGCACTTAAGTTTTACCGCTAGATAATAAGAATTCACTGAGTAGTCATCACATCTAGGACCCGGGTTGACATTAAAACCCAAACCCGCTATACTACGCTTTAGGAAGTGCTTTCACTTGGCCATTTTCTAGAGTGACAGTAGGAGTGAGTCATTCACATTTTGAGAATTTTGCATATAATTGTTTCTCCCTTAGAATTTGCAACACAATTCTAAGGTGAGTTTTGTGCTCCTCCTCGCTTTTAGAATAGATGAGAATATCATCTATGAACACAATCACAAACTTATCAAGATATTCATGGAAAACTCTATTCATAAGAGCCATAAATACCGCTGGTGCATTAGTGAGTCCAAAAGGCATTACCAGGAACTCATATTGCCCATATCTTGTTCTAAAAGCTGTCTTTGAGGTGGCTCCATCTGCCACTTTCAGTTGATGGTATCCAGACCTCAAATGAATCTTAGAAAAGACTGATGCACCCTGCAATTGATCAAACAAATCATCTATTCTTGGAAGGGGATAACGATTCTTCAGTGTCGCCTTATTCAACCTCCGGTAGTCAATGCACATTCTCATGGAGCCATCTTTCTTCTTGACAAACAAAACCGGTTCACCCCAAGGTGAGATGCTAGGTCGAATAAACCCCTTGTCTAGCAATTCTTGCAATTGTTCTTTAAGCTCCTTCAGCTCAATTGGTGCCATTCTATATGGTGCCATTGAAATTGGTGTTGTGTCAGGTACCAATTCAATATCAAACTCTACTTCCCTTTCTGGTGGAAGCCGAGAAGTTCTCCGGGGAATACATCAGGAAACTCCCTTACCACCTCTACATCCTCAACCTTCTTATCATTTACAACAGTAACTTGAGCAAGAAAGGCTTCACAACCTTCCTTCACTAATCGAAAAGCTTCCAAGGCAGAAAGAAACCATGAGTCCCTTTTTTCTTAATGTCTCGGAATACAACAAGACCTTTATCTGGTGTGTTTAATAACACTTCTTTCTTTGACAATCCACAACAGCTCCATGTGTTGCCAGAAAGTCCATTCCAAGGATGACATCAACTTCATCAAAAGGTAGCAGAATTAAATCTGCTTCTAGGAAAGCTCCTTCCACACAAATGAAGGAACTTCTAATAACTGAATCTACCTTCAAGGTATCTCCCACAGGTGTTTTAACACATAAGGTATAACCTAGCTTATCTGGAACTAAGTGTAGCATATGCGCAAACGTATATGACATGAATGAGTGAGAGGAACCAATATCGATCAAAGCATATAATTGCTTGACAAGGATAGAAAGCATGCCACTCACAACTTTTGGTGCGACTTCTGCCTCACCTCGAGTCATTGCGTAAAACCTAGGTGCTCCCTGTGCTCTGGTACCCTGCGTACCACTTCCTGATGGCTGGTTTCGATCACCAACTTTACCACCCTGTGAACTGGGGTTCATTTACCATGAACCCAGGATAGTGAAGCGGTGTGTTTTGGACGACGCTGAGTTCATGGACGCGTTTAGTGTTCACGACCGTGAACTGGCCAACGCATCCGTGTACTGATCACATTCGGGCAAATATGAAGACAACAGCGGGGAGTGAGAAGGGAGAGCTTGTTTTTTGGAGAGAAATTCAATTCCCTCTCTAGGGTTTGTCCAAAACACCATAGGAGTTCTAGTGAGAGAGAGAGTGCTAGAGTGATCTTGGAGCATCATTGGAGGATTGGGTGGAGATTCAAGCCTAGAAAAAGAAGAAGAAGATCTTGAGCTCAAATTTGTAATCCCTCTCTCGCTCTAGAAACTCACTCTTTTCTCTTGGGTGTTGTAGATCCCTAACTAATACTTTGTAATTACTTGCTTAGATTTGATGATTTTGTGTGGGTTTGCATCAATTTGAGTATTAGAGGTGTTTTCATGTTGATTATGCCTAGTTGTGATTTCCAAATCTTGTGTGCTTGCATAACCTAGATTAGCAGAAACCCACACCTGTTTAGGTAGGCTTGACAAGCTTGGTTTTCCTGGGCACTTTCTGCCTACTATCTAGGTTAGAGAGGAGCATCCCCCTTGACTCAAGTCTGCATCTAGGTTGGTTGTGATTAAGCCGCTCAAACTCCAATTTGAGGGAGAGACCTAGGCAACCACTAGTGACTGAGTGAGAGGATTGATCCTGTGAAAAATCGATCTCTAGTGAGTCCATCCCGTAACAAATGGATCACTAGTTGCTCCTCCTATTGGTTCCCCTAGACTTGGTGAGTGGATCGAACTGTGACAAATTGATCGCTAGTGAATCTATCCCATGAAAAATCGATCACTAGTTGCTCACCCCCGCGGTTCACAACCACCTACGCCACACAAATCCATTCAATCCAACGAGTGTTGGTAGCTAGTTAGGGGGAAGCAACTCCTAGGTGAAGCTCCCTTAGGTAGGATTTTCCTTTATCTACTTTTCCTTGCTTGTTTAGTTTGTAATTCCATTAGTTCTAAACCCAAAAGTTGCTTGCTAGATAACAACCTATCGATTGAAATAGGGGTACATGGATCGGCCCGGGTTGACAATTTAAATACTTGCTCTATACTGCACCCACTGGAGTTTAAAAACTTGGGCTCTAGTCGTGATTATTTGTGGTGTAGTTACATGCGAGTCAAGTTTTTGGCGTCGTTGATGGGGAACCTCGGTCCATTATTTTGAAAAGGTCGCTTAGTGTTACTCTAGCATTTTCTATCTTGCTTTTTTTGATTGTGTTTTCTGTTTCGTGTTGTGTTTTGTTTACCCACTCTTCTCTTAAAAGGTTGGTGTATGTTTATTTGATTTTGTTTTTGTGTTTTTGTTTGTGTAGGTTATGAATCATGGATCCCAATGGCTTCTACAATAGGTGGGGGTATCCACAACCACCTGAATGGGGGTACCCCGGAGCTTCATGGAGTGAACAAGAAAGGGGAAGCCAAGGATTCGGGTTCTATTACCAACACCCCTTCCAAGAAGAACAACCATACCAATGGGGGTACAAAGAGGCTTACCCATATCAAGAAAATTTCCCTCCACAACCTGAGGAGAATCCAAGTTGGAGTTGGCCGTGGAGGCTTTCATGGCACAAACCTCAAAGAGCAAATTAGAGTTCATGTTGGATCGATTTGTTTGGGGCACCAATGAAGGGTGCTCTAGCATGGACCTCCCAATCGCCAACCTATCAACTCAACCTTTCTTCAGGAATCGGAGGAGCTCCTTCAACTCATGAAGAGGCGACGAGAGCTTATTGAGCGAGCCATGAGAATTCTGGAAGAACGAGCTCCGCCATGGATTTCCAACCCCTCCCTCCTCTCGGTTTGACACTTGAAGAGAAAGTGGCACGAGCTTGTGAAAGCTATCGCCTCTCATTATTGGAGGAGAAAGAGGAGGTTGAAGGGGCGCTCAATGATAACCGTCTATAGCAAGAAGAACTCACCTCGGAGAGCTCCCGTGGTGAGGATTAACAAGAAGGTTGCATTGATGACTCCCATCACTTTCCCTTTCCCGAAAGAAACTTTGAAGACCAAGTCACGAGTGCGGAGGAGCAAGATAACCCTTTGTATGATCTTGCATGGCAACTTTCCCTCCAAAAAGTGCTTAAATAATGAAAGGGAAGGAGAAAGAAGAGGTTGAAGAGGAGGAAGAAAGCATTGAAGAGGGGGCAGATCTCGAGTGTTCCCAAGAGGAGGAACACATTGAAGATGAAGGAAGGTAGGTTGAAGAAGAAGTAGAAGGAGCAAGTGAGGTCCAAGATCAAGAAGAGGTAGTGGTGAATGAAGCTTCAACAAGTTACAAGTGCGACCAAAGCTTTCCACCCGACCTCGATTCACTTTTGGAGAAGGACCCATATGCGGCTCTTTGCCAAGCCAAGGCCAATCGAAGAGAAGAAGGTCAGCGTGTGATTCGGGATCAAATACACACATTTTACCCCGCATATCTTGATCGTTTGGCTTTGAATTTCATCGTTCCTCGACATATTTCATGCTAGGTTGTGCTTGTTTTGATACATTTCAGGTCCTGGCACGTGTGGAAGGGTCGAGGTCGAATTTTGGGATAATTGGAGATCAAAAAGCGCAAAAATCGAAGAAAAGTCCGATGCGTCTAGGAAGAAGCCGCAGTTCACGGTCGGACAAGGCAGTTCACGGTCTCTCAAGACCGTGAACTAGAGCCACAAACCATGAACATCGAGCAGTCCAGCAAGGTTCCAGAAGTTACTGATGACAAGGCAGATCACGGTCTCTAAGACAGTGAACTGGGGCCATTGACCGTGAACCCAGGATAGTGAAGCCGTACATTTTGGAAGACGCTGAATTCATGGACGCGTTTAGGTGTTCACGGCCGTGAACTGGCAACACGTCCGTGAACTGATCACATTCGGGCAAATATGAAGACAACAGCGAGGAGAGAGAAGGGAGAGCTGTTTTTTTGGAGAGAAATTCAATTCCCTCTCTAGGGTTTGCCCAAAACACCATAGGGAGTTCTAGTGAGAGAGGGAGAGTGCTAGAGTGATCTTGGAGCATCATTGGAGGCTTGGGTGGAGATTCAAGCCTAGAAGAAGAAGAAGAAGAAGATCTTGAGCTCAAATTTGTAATCCCTCTCTCTCTAGAAACTCACTCTTTTCTCTTGAGTGTTGTAGATCCCTAACTAATACTTTGTAATTACTTGCTTAGATCGAATGATTTTGTGTGGGTTTGCATCAATTTGAGTATTAGAGGTGTTTTCATGGTGATTGTGCTCAGTTGTGCTTTCCAAATCTTTTGTGCTTGCCTAACCTAGATTAGCGGAAAGCCACACCTTTTTAGGTAGGCTTCACAAGCTTGATTTTTCTGGGCATTTTGTGTCTACTATCTAGGTTAGAGATGAGCATCCCTCTTGACTAAATTTTGCATCTAGGTTGGTTGTGATTAAGTCGCTCAATCTCCGGTTTGAGGGAGAGACCTAGGAAACCACTAGTGACTGAGTGAGAGGATCGATCCCGTGATAAATCGATCTCTAGTGAGTCCATCCCTTGACAAATGGATCACTAGTTGCTCCTCCTAGTGATTCCCCTAGACTTGGTGAGTGGATCGATCCCGTGAAAAATCAATCTCTAGTGAGTCGATCCCGTGACAAATCGATCACTAGTTTCTCACCCCCGCGGTTCACAACCACCTACGCCACACGACTCCATTAAATCCAACGAGTCGTGGTAGCTATTTAGGGTGAAGTAACTCCTGGGTGAAGCTCCCCTAGTTAGGATTTTCCTTTATCTACTTTTTCTTGCTTGTTTATTTTGTAATTCCATTAGTCCTAAACCCAAAAGTTGCTTGCTAGATAACAACTGAAGCAACTGAAGTAGGGCAATATGGATCGGCCTTGTTTGACAATTTAAATACTTGCTCTATATTGCACCCAACTAGAGTTTAAAAACTTGGGCTCTAGTCGGGATTATTTGTGGTGTAGTTTCGTGCGAGTCAGTGTGGGAGTTCTGGGAAGAAGAAGAAGAATCCACTAATAGAGTCAGAGATAACGATACCAAAAATGGCGGAAAACAGGAAAGACAAAATATTTTAGACCTCCTCTATAGCTGCTTGACTTCAAATGGGGAGGGCGGCCACCCAAGGAAAAAAATAATGCTAGGATTTTTTAATGGTGTATATATATTCTTGTATAATTACTAAAATGATACTCATAGAGTAAATTTTATTTAAATAATCTAACTGTTATATTATATTTAATACGAAATTTTAGTTTATTACATTAATTTTTTATTAATTAAAATTTCAATAATGATGTCATTTTTTATGAATTAAATTTCCTAAGATGATTTCGTTTTAGTATACCCGCACCGATCAAATTGAAGATGATTTCATTTCCATCAGAGTGACTTGAAGATGATTTCATTACTATAGGTCGACCCAATTGTGCAAATTACGGTGACTTGCAAGGCACATAGACGTACCCTTTACTTGGGGATTTTAAAAAATAATTAATTGTATTCGTAAAGAGAAAGATTCATGGGAGATTTTGACGGAGATTCAATTTAATCGATCATTGCATTGATTTAATGAATATGAACATGACCCGAATCCATTTAATCGATCATTTTATACTACAAAGGTAATCAAATTTGTATGAAAAAATAAAATCGAGTTAAATGAACAATTTATGTTCCGTTAACAAATAATAAAAATGATCATGGTTATGTATAAATTGGTTATTCATGATATTCATTTTCTCATTTCTTGCATATACATACTATTACATAATCAATAAAATAACGTATCTATCACACTTCCCTATATACTTTTCCCCTCTAACTATCTCTTTCACTTTCCCCCATAAAACAACATTTTCTCTCCAATTCCCTTCCTCCCCCAATTTTCCTTCCCCTTCAAATTTCCCCTCTTCTCCTCACCTTTTCCTCTCCTACCTCGTAAACAGGGGGTAAGGGAGTGGTGGCCCCCCTGCGGTGCTGCATTTGTTCCTCCCACCGCTGCTTCTTTGTTCTCTTTGCATTCAATCCATTCCGACCCCCGCACCTCAATCCCGATCTCGAAAATAGATTTGCAATCTCATACAAGGAGGAGCAAACCGGTTAATTTGTCAATTCTTCTTTATTAATAAATAAAAAAAATCTCAATTCTTAGTTCTCTCGCCCTGTGCCTCCCAAAATTGGCCCGGAAATCCAAATGAAAGGGTTTTTGGTCTGCCCTGATGTGTGCCTTTGCCATTTTGGCGTTGTCTTTTGCCCGCCGACCGCCATGGTTCCCCTGAGGAGAGAGCAAGCGTCGAACGGATAAACAGAATTCTAACGGAGCGCCTTCCCGCTCAGCCCACGGAGAGACTTTCTGAAGAATCGTCTTCTTTCTCCTCCTGTTCCTCCTTTTGTCAGCTCCACCGAGAAGTTCTCCGATGTCTGGACTTTCTTGACATACAAGATCCAAGAAGTTTGAATTAGCTCCAAGATCCGCTTTCAAGAGGTTTCGCCTCGTTACAGGTATAGGCCTACCTCCAATCTCATTTTGGGTTCCTCTGTTCACTATGATCATTCTGTTTTGATTTTGAATCCTCAAAACCCTAATAGTGAAGCGTTCTCAGAGAGCTCGAAGTTGTTGTTTGTATCAAATTAATGTAGGAAAAATAAAATGCCATGTCAATTTTTCACCCCACGAACTCAAACCCTCGTTCTTCCTTAGGTAGAAGATCAAATTCAGTAGTGAACTGTGAGCAGGTTGAGTTGAATTCAAGCATTTTCTTGATTTTTACGATAATGACGTGCAATTGGGGAAGAAAATTTTCATTTTCATTTTGATAATTATGATTTTATATTTTATTTAATTTTTATGATAATGACGTGAAATTTTTAACAGATTAAATTTTTATTTTTATTTATTGTTTAATTGTCACGTCACCTATTTAATGGTTAACTATGAGAGTTAACTGCCACCTCAGTAAAAATTAACGGAGACTAACGGCCAGTGACCAAACTTAGACTTTTAACTAATTTGAGTGACTACGGATGTAATAAATTAATGTTAGTGGCAAACGTGAACTTTTATAGCAATTCAAGTGACCAAACTTGTAATTTACCCGATAATATTTGGTTCTCACTTTTTAATCGGATAAATAGCATTTTTTACTCGTTTACTATTATAAATTAACAAATGGATCATTTTACTAAATTTTTGCATAAACATATCTTTCTAAAATAAAATAAAATAAAAAAAAAACGTAATGAGTTTATCCTTCCATTTATTTATCTGTTAAGTGACCATTAAGGGATTGGGAAATGACCCAATTGGCCATCATTTACTCTAAACACTCCTAATTTCAGTTTGATGAATTTCCTTACGTCCCAAATCAATTCAATAAAAACAAACAAAACCCTTAACAATTAATAGACACTAAACAAGAAATTTGTGATCGCGGCTGTGTAATCGAGGGGAGAAACGAAAATTGTTTTCAGATAATTAGATTTGTTTAGGGTTATGGAGAGGTATCGAGTGGCATTCCCCTGCTGCTGTTGAGAATAGACCCATGCGTTCCCAAGACAGCAAAAGCCAGCAGTGGGCTCACGTCCAGGGTATCAAAAATTGGAGGGATTATTGTCCTGAACAAGATTAGATAAGACATTGCGAAGAAGAGAGGGCCGGAGGACCGAGCGGCCGCCGTGCCTGAGCCGATTGCCATTCCCGGCACTGACAAAGCGAGCTTGCTAACGAATAGGCGCGTGAGAGACAAGGATAAGGTTACGAGTGTGGTGACCGTCGAGCCGGGTTCTGGAGAATGCAGCCTGCGGACTGGCGAGGATTGGCTGGATACAGAAGCCAAAACCCTAAGCTTGAGCTTTTGGGTGTTAATCCGATGGGAGAGTGCTAGTCTCGAGGGAGCCGGCGGACTCAACCACCGCCGTGCCTGAGCCGATTGCCATTCCCGGCTTGTCCAGTGCATGTGGATTGTTTAGGTTTTTGTTTATTTAATTAATTGATTTGAAAATAAATAAAATAATTAAAACTGAAATTAGGAGTGTTAGTGGTAAACAAGGGCAATCGGGTTATTTCTCGGTTTCTTTTTAACGGTCACTTAACATATAATTAGATGAAGGTTAAATATAATATATTAATCAAACCTTTCATTTCAAACAATTTAAAATATTTTCGAAAACAATATAATAGCCAATTCAACAAATTTTCGTCTGGTCAACTGTTAATTGACTTTGATGTGGCAAGTTACGCATCACAAAAGGGTTAGTTGTATTGTTGGTCACTAAGATTACAAAAAACGTTCATGTTTGGTCACTCGAAATATTTAAATCCATTCATGGTCACTACATTTAGTAAAACAATCCAAATTTGATCACTTTTCGTCCAACTCCGTTAACTTAGTCTGATGTGGCAGTTACTCATAGTTGACTCTTAAATGTATGACGTGAAAATTAAAAAAATAAAAAATTAAATCTGAAATTTCCACCGCATTATCATTGCCACTAAAATAAAAAAAATAAAAAATAATAATTTCAACTCCCTAAACCTCACTAATTATCAACTGCACCTCACTCCCAACTCCGCCGCCTCCATCGCTCCTTCTCCGCCACAAGGACCCAGATCCCTATCCTCTTTCTTCTGCTCCTCCTCCCTCTTCCTCTGCCTGCATCCCGACCTCAACTCCCTCTTATGCCGCCCCACCTAACTATTAAGAGACAAAAGAAGGAGGTTGCTTCATGAATCGTGATTTGCCGGATGTCTACTTCAAGTTTCAAAACCCGCCACTTTCTCACACAGCTCGCTCGCAGCATTTTGAATTAGGAGGAGTGGACCTCCGGTGGCGTCTCCTCGTCGAAACCCTTGTCGGCGCTCTTCGTTGTCCTCCTCGCCGCACGAGCTCCCTGTTTCCCCTATCACGAATTCAAAACCGTCTAGGGTTAGGCGATCAATAGTTCGAGAAAAGAAATAAACTGAGAAATATAATCACGCATGGCCAGGGGCACAATTGGTTAGGGTCGAGGGTCATGGGCTTCCGGTGGTCGGATATAGGGATATACGAAAGCAGTGGCGATGAAGCAGAGCAAGAATGAACTAATGCTAAGCACGTTTAGGAAATTAATATGAATAATTTTGTTTTTTTTATTTTATTTTAGTGGTAGTGATAATGAGGTTGAAATTTTTAAAAAAATTATTTTTTAATTGCCACATCAAACATTTAACGGTCAACTATGCGAGTTGATTGCCACATCAGAGAAAGTTAACGGAATTGGACAGAGAGTGACCAAATCTGGATTGTTTTACTAAATGTAGTGACCATGAATGGATTAAATTTTCGAGTGACCAAACATGAACGTTTTTTGTAATCTTAGTGACCAACAATGCAATTAATCCCATCAGAAAATTGTACTTTTACAATTTGTTTTATAATTTTTTTATTTACATATTATTATTATTCCTCTTCCCTCTCCCAGTTGCTCCACTTTTCCGGTCGATCCCTCTTATCCTTCTTCCCCATCCTTCCTCTTCCACCACCACCGCCATCATTCCTCTTCCCCGTCCTTTATTCACAGTTCTAAAATACAACATAAACTTCTACACCTTCATCTCCCCTCAAACCCCACCTCATACTAGATCTAAGAAATCTAAGAAGTCGCAAAGCAAAGTTTCTGGTGGATGTACTGGGTTTCGAACCTTTAACTTTTGCGTTCTCTCTCCTTGTTGAGAGCTATAGTACCTTCTAGAGTTTTATCTCCTGTGTTGGGAGTTCCGGTTTCCCTTCTCTCAATCTGAAGATTGCGTTATTGGTCTTCTGATATGCGATTGTTGATCAGATTAGCTGTTTGAAGTGTTTTAGTATGCTATATAGTATGGGTGCTTTATTATGTTTATAGCCCTTAGATCTTGTTATAAAATATCAGCCATTTGATTAAAGTTATTAATTTTTTTTCACCCGTTGGAATGGTAGCCCGTTGCACCGGTTCGTTGCATAATATTAAAAAAATTTTGAAATTCCAGTCGGGTAAAGCGATTGAGCTCGTCGAGAGCCTCTCTTCCACGGTGGGATTTCAGAGCGTCTCTTCCGCGGCGGGGTTGATTGGCGGCGACGACGATGGCAAAACTGCATCTGAATTAGGGCGACGGCGGTAGCGAACCTGCATCAAGGGGCAATTGCGACGGCGACGCTGTGAGAAGAAAGAGATTGGGGGTTTCAAGTTTGCTCTTCCGCGGTGGGTCTCTTTGACGATATTGAAGTGGCTGAGCATCGGCGATGGTAACGGTGAGATTGGGTTTCGCGGTGGGTCTCTTCGTCAATAGTGAAGGGGTTGATTAGCGGGTCACCGGAGGGAAGAATTGGAACAAGATTCAGAGCTGCTTGATTGAGGGCAAAGTATGCTCCAAGTTCTCTTCGAGCAGGGTTTTCTGGCGTCTCCAGTCGATAGAGAAGGGGGTGGGCAGGTCGACAGTGAACCATATTCTGAATTAGGGTTTTCGCGGTGTATCCTCTCCCGCAATTGTGCTTTGTCGCCTCTTTGTGTTCCGCCGGCGCGAACACAGTGGTGGCGTTTCCTCGTCGATAGTGAAGGTGGCGACAGCGACGGCGATCTGGATCTTCAAATAGGTTGACGACGACATTGTAACTAGGGACTTAGCAGGGGATTCATCAGGTCTTCAATTGGTCGCAGCTTTGCTGTGTTTCTTCGTTCAAGCTTTCAGGTAATAAAGATGATTCTCAGATTCTGAATGTTTCTCCATTTCTCACTTCAAATTCGTCTTCCTTCGCCTGCTACATTTCTCTCATCGTCTGACTAAAAGAACCCTAAACTCGGCCCTCATATGTAGAGACAACTATTCCTTCTTGTTTCATCATTTTAGATCACTATAAGTTTCAATTATGATTGTTCTTGTATAATGCTTCTGGGATTCATGGATAGTGTATTAAAGATGATGAATTGGTGATCATCATTAGGGAATTGAAGATTTTCTGTGAGTGTTGGGGTTGTTTGTGTTTTGCGCAACTTGGCCATCGGGTGGGATTTGGAATCTGGAACTGGATAATATTATTTCCCTTTATCCATAAACAAGTTCTAAGTACAAGTGGACTTGTCATTTGAAATACTAGTTATTAGCTCTACTTCGACTATTTCCCAGTTGAATTATGATGAAATGGATAACTATGCTTTGGGGAAATTTTGATTCTATGGTCGTAAAACAATTCTGAATTTTAGTTGTGTGACAAAAGTGAGCTCATATTGATAGTTTGGTCGATCGATTATGGTTTGTAGTTTGAAATTTTGTTTCAGAAGTGGAGTCGTTTGAAGTATTTGTTCGGTGAAAGGGCGGAATGGGTTAATGTGCTAGTGTAACTAGATGTGTAAAAGAAAGGAAGTTCATCTTAGCCAATTTGAATTACTCATTGGTTCTCTTCTTAAAGTTTACTCTCCATTTTAGTTCAATGAACATGCTCTGAAGAATTTGTTGACAACAGTAGGCTTATGATAGAGATGTTGAGTTGATATTTGGATGTGAATAATGATGGCCCTAAAGTCTCCATTAGTACTTAGGTTTTTGGGTATTATGTTGGAATCGAAACCAGACAGTGTAAAAAGAAGATCGTGACTAGTAAGCCAATTTTTAGTTTTGACTTTAGCGAAAACTTGTCTTAGCGGTGGTGGATCAAGATGTTTATTTTGTTTAATGTGTGGCTAATCGAATCACGAATCACCATCCTGTATGTATTGGGTTAATTTGTTGATTGTGGAAAGTTTTTGGTTTCTTTTAGAATTGATTATCTAGTGTTCACAATCGCTTTGAGACTTAGCATAGTTGGTGGAAGGATAAGTAATGTCAAATGGATGTTTGATTAGTAATTAGCTCTACTTCTATTATCCAATCGATTCATTGACATCATGCAACTCAATTACTACTAAGAAACCAAGAAAGCAAGGGACTAATACACAATTTCATTAGATAAAGTTCAAGTAGAGAAGGTGTTGATATCCCCCTAGCTAGTTGTCATGCATAGACCAACCAAAATTTAGACTCAATGCTCTTTCATTGATCGTAGGAATTCCCAAATTATGTTCTCCAAGATGCTGTACAGAGTGCCCTGTCGAGCATTTCCCTTGTCAGCTTAATCCCTTGTTGTTTATTTGACCAGGTGAAGTGTTGAGTCTCGGATTCGAGGTCAATTAGCGGATAATGGAAGATGAACTAGGAAAAAAGCAAGCATGAATTACTTAATGCCCCATCCGTAGTACGTAATGGTTAATATAGTAGGAATCCTTTCTTTCTTCTAGGATGCTTTTGAACTGCCACAAGGAACTGCAGTATTAGCATCACCTTAATCGTAACCTGTCTATGATTTTACTGTTTACGTGAGTTGACTTTCACTTTTTGTATTATGTGTAGGGACTTTGATCTGGTAACTCTTTCAGCTACTACACGTTGGATTCAGAATTCAATTTCTCTTGTGATGGAGTTGCAATCTCAGTCTTCAATTCCAAGCAAGTTACTGAAATCTTGCCCTTTTAACTTCAGCCGTGAATTGTTATTCAAGATCGTTTGTCTGTGCCTCTTTGCTTTCTACTCGTGACACTTACCCTGATGTTGATTGTGCTTTTGATCAACACAATTTGGACCTGCATATTTGGTAGTAGTTGTACTTTGCTGTATGGAAGAGCTACTGTGTGATTGATGGTGTGAATTTATTTAGTACTTTTATGTAATGGATATGCTTGTGATTTTTTATTGTTGGTGTTATTTTGCCCAAGTTAGTAGGGATATCAGATGATTTTTTCAATGTCAAAGCTTGTTGAGATTGAATGAGATCAGAGCTGGGAAAAGGAAGTATTTTGTTTTGCTTATCTCATGAAAAGATGTCATGGCTGTGAAATTTCCAGAATTAGCCGTGAGAATGTTTAGTGGAATCTGGGTGTTTTTAGTTTCACGACTTAGTTTAACGGCCGTGATTTATGAAGCCAAAGCCGTGAGATTGCCTGGTGATATGAAAACTGCTCTTTACTTCTCACGGGGCATGTCACGGCCGTGAGAATTTGAAAATGAACCGTGAGAACTATTTAATGAAAGCTGGGTGTTTTGGGTGAAATTTATATATGCCAATGGAGGATTTCATGGTTAATTAGTGTACCCAGGTATTGAGGTAGGGGTTTTCAATTCTTCTGGTAGTTGGAACTTGATACCGAGGCAAGTGTGCTTGTGAGCTCTGGTATAGTCTTGCATTTTTTCAATATTGATAGGAGCCATATATTGAAAACCAGGATTAAACTCATTACCTGGAGAATGTGTTTACCAAATGATTAAACGATCCTTTTCTAGAATGAAACTTTGTCATAACCACGTTTTCTAGAATGTGTTTAACTGTGAAAGTTGCTTCTTTATAATTTTGTTGTTGTTTTAGTTTTGCAGTTTGTTAAAATAGTTCCATAATGAAGACGAAGAGGCATGACCTTTTTAGCACGCGATGTTCTCCGAGGAAAGTATTCTCCCTAGTCTCAAATTCAGAGGCTTGTCAATCAGAGGCCATTAAGAGATGTGGCTTTGGTCGGATTCTTGAAGTGAAAGGAAGAATGTTACAACGTGAGTTGTTGGAGAAACTTTTAAAGAGCTTTAATATGGAAAAAAGCACAATTAAGGCGTATGGGCTGAAAGTGCATATTTCAGCCAAAGATTTCCAGCGAATTATGGGTGTCCCCGACGGAGGGACGGATATCGTCTTGGATGGTGAAGAAGTGGTTGGAAGATCCGAGGAACTGAAAGAATTTAGAGTCTATTTGACTGGTGACTGTGATCGACAGGCGATTTCCACAAGCTTAATGCGAAAGACATTGTTGAAGATAAAAGAGAGCAGCGACCTATTTGTCTAAACTTTTATATTGTACGTAATGGGGGTGATATTAGTACCTACTAGAAGAGATGACATTTTGTTATCTTCGGTATACGTTGTCACCGATGTTGCAGACATTCTGAAGAAGAATTGGCCATCCTATTGCTTTAATGAATTGGTGAAATGCATCTGCAACCATAATGCTGATGGGAAAAAGTATATACCTGGTTGCTTGCTGTTTTTGGAGGTAAATAATTGATCTCCCTACTTTCTACATATTCGTAATGATTAATCATCATGTTGATTATAGATTTTTTTGTAGTTAATATTCTTGGAGCATACAAATGGTATTTTCCACACCATTGATGGATGTTTAGATTTTATGAGTTGGGGGAGCGGAGACGTAGAGTTATTGTTCACGAAATTGGTAAGACTGATAGTGCAAAATGATATATTTGATTCTTTTGACGAGTTGGAGCATGCTAATGGTACATTTGGTTCCCTTTTTAATTAATTTATAGATTTCCAGCAGTTCGAGGAAAAGATCATCTGAGGATGCAAGTTTGAAATCACCTCCAAGGAAATGGGAAAAAAGAGACGGGAAACGACACAAAACCGACTGGGATGAGCTGTGTCTCTATGAGCGTATTGATGCTTGGTTTAGTACCATGGAGGCTAGATTTGACAACTTCAGTCAAGAATTTAAAGTCGCAATGGGTGATGGTGCTTCTAGAGATGAGGAGCTAATGGGCCGGGTTATGAAAATGGAGAATGAATTTCGGGCATTTAGAGACGAAATTGGTACTGCAGTGAAGTCAATTATAAAGGCAGTGAAAGCAACTACAGGTGACCCGTTGTCAAGGGAGCAGCTTACTGAATTGAAAAAGAACGATCAGAAGGACGCGGCTGATAATGTGAAAGCTTCTGCAGCTGTTTTGTTGTCAACGGAGCAGCTTATCAGAGAGGAAAAGGGAAACCAGAAGGGTGAGGTTGAAAAACCAAGTGAACCCATTTCTCCTACCTCCGAATGTGTCAAGACTCATGGGTTAGGTGTTAAGAATTGGGGAGAGGCTGAGGGGGAAATTGTAGATGACAGTTGTTCTGAATCTCCTTCTGTCAAAGTTGTGAAAAAGTCTCCTTGCAAGCAGGCGAAAGCGTCTAAAGTTGAGAAATTCATACTGTTGAGTGATGAAAGTGTTGCTGCTAATGATGGTTGTGCCAAGACACTGTGAAGGTATTGCACTTGATTAAGTTTTCTAATTATTTGTTCTTATGGTGTGGTTACTAATGAACTGGTTTTGTTTTTATGTTTTTGAACAATAAAGGGGGCGAAAGGGAGGTGGACTATGTAGTGTATCTAAATTGAAGCCTAGTTTGTATTTGGTCTCTCCATTCGAATGGGCAAATCCCAGAGCTAAGAAAGCACAACCTTTGTACCTTGCTCCTCCCTTTGTTGTTAAGACACCATTGACTTTGGAGGCAGTAAAGATGATTCAATTTGCTTTTAGTAGTAAGCTTCCCGGAAGGTACCTCCTGAAATCATTACAAGTAAGATTGGATCATATTTGTAGGATCTTTTTGGTATTTTCCTTATTCTAATGTTGTGGTGTTTGAACTTGGTCTTGTATAACAGTGACATATTGGTTAGTCTTGAAGGCGGGGTTCCTCTTTTGCTCCGTGAAGATTTGGTCCACCTTTTGCCCAATACCAAACTTTCAACAAGGGTGAGTTCCTTTATGTGTATAATTTAGTAGATTGAACTTGTATTGCGGACTTTGATATATGTGATGATGCATTAGATTATAGAACTGGCGTGTCTATGCAAGACACTAGAAGAACGAAGTTGTGGTCTAAAAGGAAATGGCTTAACCCTCCTATGTTAAATTGTTAATTAATGTTTGTTTGTGGATTATTTCAGATTCATGTCCCAATTTTCAACCTCACGGTGAGCCACTTCTATCTGGCGGTCTTTAACTTGGATTCCAAAGAAATTGAAATCTGGGACTCATTACCAGGAACTCATAACCAAGAATATGATGCAAGGATGTAGAAACTGGTTTGCTTCTTGTTCTTCAAGTTTTCAAACTTGACTTATTGCTTAGTTGTTAGTTGTTTTTCATTTGCCGTCTTTGTCGTTAAATATCGATGAGGGGGATGTTTTCATTTGCAGAAATTGGGTCTAGACTTGTTGCTTAAGGATGATATCTGCGGGGCTTTTCATTTGTGGACTTTGTGGTTAGATATCCCCAGGATGTTGCTTGCCAACCAAATGGGTAGCCTTTGTTGTTGTTCAATTGTGCACTGTTCTAATTAAGTTCGGTAATTATTTATTCGCATCATGACCATGGTAATTATTTGTCATATTACAGATTTGATTGTGAACTAATTGTCGCCAATTACTTGCTAGATCCAAATTGATATTCCAAGAAGCTTGACCAGTTCGACAGTGACTATGAACGGGCACAACTTACAATGTACTTGCTCACTACGCGTTTGAATGAGGTGCAAACTACAGTTAAGGCACAATCAGATGAATATTTTCAGAGTCATGCGAGACCTGCCCAAATTGAGACAGAGAAGATGAATTTCAAGACAAACTTACTCAATCGAGGAAGAAAGCCGTTGCACGCGCATGGGGAGAAAAAGGGTAGAAAGTCTAAGAAGCATTGAGAGTTGTGCTGTTAATGTAGAGTTTAGTTAATGTGGATGTTGAATGAAGTTTAGGAAAGTAGATGTTGAATGAATTTTAGTGAATGTAGATGCTGAATGAAGTTTAGGAAACTGTTGAAATTACAATGAAGTTATGAATGAAGCATTATTCAGTGATGTTCTCTTTTCTCTATAGTATGTTCAATGTGTCGACAAGGAAGAAGATATGAATGATCATATACCGAAAAATGGTTGAAAATGGACCTTGTTCACCCTGCCAGCAGGCTCTTTCACGGCCTCAATATTCCATTCTCACAGCCGTGATATTGGGCCATGAGATGGTGATTTTCTGACGCCTTAAGGATGAATCTTTCACGCCCTGGGAAACGGTGTGGTCTGGTCCAGACCAGACCATATATGCAGTCTACGGTCCAGACCAAGGCGTTAGAACACAGACCATAGACCAGACCAAATACTATACGGTCTGGTCCAGACCACGCCTGTGCGGTCTGGTCCGGTACGGTCTGGTCCGGAAAAATCGTGTTGACTGTTAAGTTAAAGTAAATAATTCATTTGAGCTCAAAATCGAATCAATAACTAGAGAAAAAAAAGAGTTAAACACACCATATCGTCTACCAAGTCATCAAACAACCACTACAAGGCAACATAACATGTTCTAAAATCCATGATATAACAATAAACAAAGTCCAAAATTTAATAACTAATAAGTCCTATAAACTACAAAGTGCAACTTCAAATGCCACCATCTCCTTGTCCTTCGTATGTCCTAGTCCCAGCCTTCAATGTTGAGGAAATATCATCACTTCCTCTAATATCTTTGTTAACAGTAGAATCTTGAACTCCTCCTCTCTCGCCCACCTGCTCCTCCATAACGGCATTGTAAACTAAGCAAAGACAAAATACAAATAAATAGTTAGCAACCCAACATTTATAATTCACAATGAATAGTTGAAAAATTAAGCAATGAAAAACTAAAATAATAAGCATTACCATTAACAAATGCTTCTTCATCCTCATAATCACCATCATTGTCATCATCCAACGGCAGAAAGGAACTTGATCTAAGCCAATCCTCACTACAGATTAGTGCTTCAACAATCTTAGGATGTAATGAACTTCTAAAGTCATCTAGAATTCTTCCACCAGTGCTAAATGCAGATTCTGAAGGCACTGTAGACATAGGAATAGCAAAGATATCCTTGGCCATCTCAGATAAGATAGGATACCTCGAATGATTTGCCATCCACCACTTCAATACATCAAATTCAGATTGGGTTCCTCCAGATCCACTACCTTCACAAGGATGACCAAGATACATGTCTAGCTCAGTTTTGAATAGACAAACTTCAGGTGGTATGAAATCTGAATCAAATCCAAGATATACTTCACCACCATCTTCAAAAACCGGCCTCAAAGAACTAGAACTAGAAGCATGCACAACCTCATTTTCTGTATGTGGTGGTGGAGGAGGAGGCCTCACCCTTCCTGCATAATACTCAAACAATTCAACAAGTTCACCATTTAAATCTTTTACCATTTCCTTTCCCCTTGTCTTCCCATACAGCTTCTTCAAAAAATGTCCTGGATAGCTCATTTTGTACCTTGGATCAAGCACAACAGCTATGTAAATCAATCGATTCAATTTATGATTCTCTCCCTCCCTCTCAGACCAATATTTATCAAACTTCTCTTTCATTTTCTTTCCCATCCTTGCCACATCATCATCATTGCTACAACTCATTCTACCAATATGGTAGAATACATCACCAATTGCCTTCAAGAATATGTGAGATCTTGTATGAGAAGTGGAAGATGCAAGCAATGTCAAATCATGAAAAAACTTCAGATATGTCAGCACAATCCTAGCACACTTCCAATCAGATTGTTGTGGAATCCCTATTTCTTCATTTTTGAACTTTTTGGCTTTAAGATCAGACAGGTAATCCTTATCTTTCCTCACTAGAGCATGGAAAGCATCCTCATAAGCCACAGCTGCTTCCAACATGAAAAAAGTAGAATTCCATCTAGTTGGCACATCTAAGCACAACATCTTCTTCATTTCAATGTCATTAAATGCCACACATTCTTTGAACTTGGCCAATCTAGAGGGTGAAGATCGAACCCATCTAACTGCCTCTCTCACTCTCCTAACAGAGAGGCCTATATCCTCCAAACCATCAGAGACAATCAGATTAGTAATATGAGCAAAACAACGCATGTGTAGGTACTTCCCACCTACAACACTAGTACCCCATGCTTCAAGCTTGTTCCTCATATAATTGACTGCAGTGTCATTGGAACTAGCATTGTCAACTGTGATAGAAAAGATGCTCTTCAAACCCCATTCTTCTAAACAACATGCAATTGCCTCCCCAATGTCTTTCCCCTTATGACTTGTAATTTTGCTGAAATTGATAATCTTCTTATGCAGCTTCCAATCATTTCCAACAAAGTGAGCAGTGATACACATGTAGTTGTAGTTTTGGTTAGAATTCCAAGAATCAGTCGTAATTGACACCCTTCCAGCACACTTTTTCTTGAAGTATTCTTTCAGTTTGCCCCTTTCTTCAAGAAACAATCTAAAACAATCTTCTCTAATAGTTTTCCTACAAGGAATCTTAAACATGGGGCATACTCGTGCCATAAACCTCCTAAACCCTTCCTTCTCAACAAATCTAAAGGGCAATTCATCTAGAATTATCATTTCAACCAAACCTCCTCTCGCCCAACTTTGATCGAATTTCCAAGTTGTAAGAGTTCCTTGAAAAGTTAAATTCATTTGACCACTTGAATCCTCCAATTTCTTCTTGCATCTCAGCCAATGAGTTTTTAAAGTAGACGTACCATTATAAGCTGGATTAGCAGCAAAGTTTTGCCCACAAATGAGACAACTGGCCTTCTTCATCCCATTTTCAATGTATCTCTTGTACTCTTTCCACACTGGTGCCTTCAACTTGCCCCATATACGGATGTCCTCGGCATCTTGGAAAAGCTCCGAAGTTGTTGCTGCTACTTTTACTTGTAGTGGCGACATATTATTGGTGGCATCACTAGCTTTGTCCTCAGGACGAGCTCTTTTATTAACCTAATATAAAATTATTAAATTGAAACAGTAAAGCAACACATGAAATCAAATATTGCATGGACACTGGAACATAGAAAACTCACGTGGATGATGGTGATTGTGCTGTCAATTACAGTTGAAACATATATATACATGCACGTATGGCTCTAGTTAATATTAAAATAGATGCATGGAGACTAGAAAAGCTCATGTGAATGATTGTGACTATGCTCTCAGATGGAAATTCTTTTAAAGGATGTTTACAACTTGACAGTTTGTATTTATGAATCTTCTGTTTATCGAGAGACACAAACAACCCAGACAAAAATTTTGAGGAAGAGAGACTTCGGGTTTGAATTGCATACCCTGGTTTCTTCTTCTCCTTGCATCGGGAATTGAGTGCGGATGGAAGCCTAAGGGATGCAGGATGCTGCTACTGCTACACGCCTGAAGCAGGACTCGACCGGGAGGAAGAGACAGGAGACGCTGCCGAGGACTGGGGAGTCGGGATCGTACAGGAGACGCTGCCGTCGTTGGGGAGTGGAACTGGTGTTTGCTGGTGGAGGCGAGATGTTCGTGGGAGCCGAAGAGAATTAGGTTAGGCGGGCGTAATGGAAGACAAAGTTAGAACTGAGAAGGAATTGCTTGACTGGGCCTGGACTTGCGTGTTTGTCTAGGTTAGGTACACGGTTTGGTCCGGTTAACCGCGGTCTAGACCAGACCAGACCAAGAGATCAAAACTTCATATAATACAGACCATGGACCAGACCAGACCATTCTTCACGGTCTACGGTCTGGACCAAACTGTGCGGTCCGGTTTGGTCCACGGTTTTTCAAACGGTCTGGTCTATTTTCCCAGCCCTACGTGAGATGGGTTTTGTCTAACGCCTTAATGATGAGAATTTCACGCCCATGAGACTAGGCCGTGAGAATGAAAAAAATCATTCCCTACAATTCAGGGAACCTCTCTGTCTTGAAAGGTGTATCTCACACCCGTGAGATTGTGGGCGTGAGTTAGTGAATAAAAAATGTCATTTAGAAGGATCGAACTTACGCACTTGGCATAATAATTCAGCGCATTAACCAGTCAGACTACCTAACATGTTTTATAAAATTCATTGTCCGTTTTCCTTTTAGTACATATGGTTGAATGAGCGTTTGATTATCGGTTTTGGGTTCAACCCATGCAATTGTAAACCGATGTGAGATTGAGGTTAGGTATATGGATGATTGTGTCTTTGATAATGGTTTTGGGTTTAACCCATCTACTTGTGATCCGATGTGGGATTTGTTGATGATATATGGTTTAGTGAGTGTTTGATTACGGTTTTTGGGTTGAACCCATGTAATTGAGAACCGATGTGAGATTGGTTGATGATATATGGTTTAGTGAGCGTATAATTACGGTTTTGGGGTTGAACCCATGTAATCGTGAAGTGATGTGAGATTGGTTGATGATCTATATTGGTTGGGTGAGTGTTTGATTATTGTTTTTGGTTCAACCTATGTAATTGTGAACCAACGTGGAATTGGGTTTACGGTATATGGTTGATTGACGTTTGATTATGATTTTGGGTTTAACCATGTACTTGTGAGCCATCGTGGGATTGGGTTTACGGTATATGGTTGATTGTCGTTTGATTATGGTTTTGGGTTGAATCCATGTACTTTATATGGTTGACTGAGCGTGTGACTATGGTTTTGGGTTAACCCATCTAATTATAAACCGATGTGAGATTGATTTACGATATATGGTTTAGTGAGTGTTTGTTTATGGTTTTGGGTTGAATCCATGTACTTGTGAACCAACGTGAGATTGGTTGAGAGTATATGGTTTAGTGAGTGTTTGATTATGGTTTTGGGTTGAACCCATGTACTTGTTAACCGATGTGAGATTGGTTGAGAGTATATGGTTTAGTGAGTGATTGATTATGGTTTTGGGTTGAACACATGTACTTGTGAACCGACGTGGGATTGGGTTTACGGTATATGGTTGATTGACGTTTGATTATGGCTTTGGGTTGAACCCATGTACTTTATATGGTTGACTGAGCGTTTGACTATGGTTTTGGGTTTAACCCATCTAATTATAAACCAATGTGAGATTGATTTATGATATATGGTTTAGTGAGTGTTTGATTATGGTTTTGGGTTGAACCCATCTACTTGTGAACCGACGTGAGATTGGTTGAGAGTATATGGTTTAATGAGTGTTTGATTATGGTTTTGGGTTGAACACATGTACTTGTGAACCGATGTGAGATTGGGTTTACGGTATGTGGTTGATTTTCGTTTGATTATGGTTTTGGGTTTAAACTATCTAATTATAAACCGATGATTTTTTGGGTCGGTCATAATGAAAAAATTCCTAGATCCTAAACCCTCACCGTCGTAAGCCGTAACAGTGATGTCGTTCCTTCCTTCTCGTCCTTCGTCGGCGTCAGAGGACTGATCCTCGGTTCCTCCCTGTCGGCTTCTTCCTTCCTGCTTCCCTCCCTCCATCCCAACCTCAGTTCTTAATTGTCGTCCTTCGTCGGCTCCTTCTCCACCAATATTACTAAACCAGATTCTTCCTATCTCCCTTCCTTCGTGTTCCCTTCTCTACACAACCATGGAATTTCCATTCTCCCTTATTCGCCCATCCTTCGTCACCCATCCTTCGCGACGGAGACAAATCGTTTCTAGCCGAGACGACGACGAGGTAGAGAGAGCAAGTGGGTTTTAATAGGTAAGGGCATGCGTGATTTTTCGTGGGGGGTTTCAGTTGTTAAGGGTTCTTACTTGGGTTTTCTGTTTTAATATATGGGTTTAATGGTTTAGTTGAGGGGAAGAGACGAAATTAGTGGTAATAGGAGGGTAAGGAAAGGCTACCGCCGGCAGCTCTGAGCTTTGTCGGCGGCAACGCCAATGACCAAAGGGAACTTTCCTTGTGGGTTTTCGGAATTTGAAGTTTAGTACTAGTTGTGTGTTTAGATTATGCCTATTGTGTTTGCGAATTTTGAGAAATCGTGTATATATAGTTGGATTTTTAGACTGAAATTATGATGGTTTTGGGGCTGGAAATTGTGTTTCAGTTTAGCTGTGGTTATTGTGCATAGTTTGGTATGTGGAAGTTTGTTGTATGTTATGGTGGGTTCGAAGATTGGGGATTGTGGTGGCTTTAAAACTGTAATTGTTGGCAGTAATGGTGTTCATGTATGGTTTTCATGTTGTTTGAAAAGAGGATCGGTTCTGGTTGTCTTCTTTGTTCAATTTGGTGGGTGTTGTGAATTGTGATCTTGCTTGGCTTCATTTCATTTGTGAATGGTTGGTTTGTCGCGGAAGTGAAGGGCAAACTATCGAGCTGATAAGGCACCTATCGAGCTGAGTTTGCTTAACTCGGACTTGGCTTGTGTTTGTTTCGTTTCATGTCGATTGAGTGGGTCTGTTATGCGTTCTGAACTGGGTATTGTGCACCCTATCTCTGGCCGAATTTTTCTGGAGATATGAAGGGGTCGTTTGGAAGTTGGAATTTCAGATGGTGTATTTAACCAATACATGTAATCAGAAGAATTCTTCGTTTTTTTTGTCTTAAACAAAAACAGAATACTTGTATTTAACTACAGATGGGACGACCAGAATCATTCATTATGAATGATTGCCAATCTCAGCTTTTACCAGAGATTGTGTTTGAGGAAATTGTTAACTCACTTTTTCTTCCTTATGTTTTGAGGGACCACCAAAATCATTCAACCTCCAAACAATGTATTTTTCAAATTCATACATTGAAACAATACATCTAATTATAATACATACATTGATTAAATACATCAATTTAAAGAATCCTAACTTCCAAACATGCCCGAAGTGTCTTAGCTTTCACATTGTGGAAGAACGTGAATCACTGTCATTCGAATTTTGAAGCGTGTGTTTTTTGGTTAGTATTCCTGCTCCTGCATATAGCTAGGGGGCAGAAAAAGCAACTTTGACTTCATGTCCTAGATTTGAGGATCCGCAGAATCATAAGTAATGAGGGGGTGAAAGGGCTGCCTTTTGAGGTTAACATGGGCTTGGAGGATTCTTTTTTTATGCTATTGCCCTCTGTTACAATCAATCCCAGAGCATTATCAGTAGTAGTATGTTAGTTAAGCTTGGTAGGTAATGGATGCTTAAAGATCCTTAAAGATGCACAGAAACTATGTGGGTTATATGCATATGCCTCTAATATTTTTTCGTTGCTTGTTAATTGATTAGTGAAGTGTTTGATTCGGTCGGTTATGGGTGGTGCATATGTGGATTTCAATTGTCTCTAAACTTCATTTTGTTGGTTGTATTCATTTGATCAACTATGGAAGGATTGATGGATGATATGAGCACAGGCAAGGACACGGGAATTGACTTGAATGTTGGTTTAGATTGCGGAATGGATTATGGAGATGATACCAGTGGTGTTAGAGATAGTGACGATATGGAGGACAATGTCGACACCAGCGATAGTGATTCTGAGGATGATAATAACACTAACATTGGTGATGATGACAAGGAGAACATCTCAGACGAGCATTTGCACAGCTTCGAAACACAGCCACACAACTTATATGCACCTCTACATAAAGATGCTGCAAGTCGGGAATGTGAAGCCATATTCTAAATGGGAGTCAGAAGATGTTGTGGGTTATGAGTTTGAAACCCTTGTGGAGGCTGTCAAGTTCTATTCAACTTATGGTTGTGCCATGGGATTCAGCGTACGAAAGAACGCTCACACATATTCAAAATATGGAGTTAGAAATATGCAGCGATGGGTTTGCTCACGCGAGGCGGAGCGTCAGCCAGTGCACAATGACAAGGAGAACAGAAAGCGTGAACCTAGGCCTGTAACAAGGCTCCATTGTCCGGCTGCTTTCAAAGTCAGTTTTGTTGAGGCAACTAACCGATTCAAGGTGAAGCAGTTTGTACCAACACATTTTCATCACTTAGATGGAGCACATGAAGTGCAATTTTTGAGTTCTCATCGCAAGGTAGATGACGCAAGTAATGCTCAGATTCGATCACTTAGGGCTGCTGGTGTCCGCACCAATCAAATCATGCATTATCTAGTGAATTGTGCGGGAAGCTTTCAGAACTTGGGTTTCACTAAGACCGATGTCTACAATTTTGTTAGTGCGGATCGGAGGTCGGAGATCTTGGATAGTGATAGTGAAGCTGCACTTGCCTACTTACAAGCACGGGCAACTACCGATCCTCGTTTTTATTGTAGATATACAGTAAGTGATGGTGGTGAACTAGGCAATATGTTATGGGCTGACTCTACTTCACAATCTTGTTTTTTACTCGACGTACAAGACTAATGCATATAATCTTCCATTTCTTCTTTTCATTGGTGTGAATAATCATAATGCAAGCACTGTTTTTGCATGTGCTTTACTTGCGGATGAAACGGCGGAGAACTACGTATGGATTCTAAATGCTTTTTTACATTGCATGGGTGGTAAGAAGCCAACCGCAGTTATAACAGATGGTTGTTCTTCAATGAGGAAAGCTATCAAGTCGGTTCTCCCTGGATCCCGACATCGGTTATGTTCTTGGCACTTGGGCAATAACGGAGAAGCGCGTGGCCATGCGGAAGGCTTCCGGGAGGATTTCAAACAATGCATGCTAAACTACAGTTCTATTCCACAATTTGAAGCTACGTGGAAGGAAATTTTGTCCAAGTATGACCTGGAGCACAATGCGTGGATGAAGAAGATGTATAGGCGACGAGCTCTATGGGCCACAACTTACTTGAAAGGTACTTTCTTTGCTGGGATGACTACGTCACAACGTTGTGAGAGCATGAACTCTTATCTAGACAAATTCTTGCAAAGTAAGATGAAGTTGTTTGAATTTCTCAAGCAGTTTGACATGGCACATTTGTATAGGAGACAAACTGAGTTACATGACCAGTTTAAGACAATACATACTGATGTTGTTTTGATGACACATTTACATGAAATTGAAAGACATGCCTCTATAGTATATACAAGAAATGTGTTCAGGAGCGTTCGAGCAGAAATAGTGAGAGAAGTTCATTACTATATTACAGACAAGTGTGTGTTGACCAATAAAACAATTTACACATTGTCACGATTTAAATACCCCAACTCAAAGTGCACCATGGTCTTTTACACGAGTGGACATGATGTGCATTGTTCTTATGGCTTTTTGAGTTTCTGTGGAATTCCATGTCGGCATATATTCTTTATATTGAACGCAGAAAATCAAATACAAATTCCAAAGTCACTCATTTTGAAGCGTTGGACTAAAGATGCAAAAGAGTTCGATCCCTCGAGCATGGGAAGCTGTCCTACCCAGCAAAATATTAGCAGGTATTATAAATTTAAGCTGTTGATTTAGTTCTTTGTTTACTTCTATTCTGCTTGGAACCAACTACAAAAGTGCTTGTTGAAACACCCTAACCCGGTCGGGTACTACTTTTACTAACATGCCCTTGATAAATAAAATACTCAAACCTTAAATTGCAGCGGGAAAAATTTAACATAAATAAAAATACTGAAAACACACTTGAAGTTCGAAGCAAAACCCTAACACGTGGGTAAATTAAACTCAAACTTTAAAATCTCAATCTGATCTCAAAATAATCTCCAGTCTGTACTCGTAATCATAAATGTAAATAACTAATACTCTGAAGTTGTTGCTACTGAAATCCTTGACGAAGCATCCTCCGTGACGCTTATACTGCTCTCCTCTAGCTGGCTGCCCTCGAACTCGCTGCTCACTAACTGCTCCTCTAGCTCCTCACACTGGTGAGTGAGATGGGGTCAGTCTACGCCCTTACGTTTAAATACTTCTAATACTTGAGTACTTTACTTAAACACTTAACTTTGACTAGTGGAAGTTGTTTGTACTTCCAATCTTCAAATCTTAACTCTTAAACTTTGAGGGAGTTGAAGTTACTCTCCTCTCTTAAAGCTCAAATCTTGACTTAAATACTTGACTGACATGTGGATCCCTTACTAGCTAGTCATGTTGCCAACTCATACGTATGAGAAGCCACTCAGGCTTTCCTTAAACTTAAACTTAGTTAGGGAAGTCATAACGATTCATCCCCCTAACATCTTAAACTTATCGTGGTGGCTCTTCACCACGATTCTCAAGGGCATAACTGCTGCCCATTTTAAAAGTCTCAAGAGCATAATTGCTGCTCTGTCTCAAAGATCTTAAGAGCATAACTGCTGCTCTGTCTGAAAATCTCAAATGGCAACAGACTGGCGCTAGTGACTAAAACTCTTAAAACGACTTCACCTTCTTGAAGGTGAGTTACTTATTTAAAAAGAACTTATTCTTAACTTTAACAATAGCTAATAAACGTAAAGCCTTAAAGCAAACAACACACCTTCTCTATAAACCACAGCTCAAACAAGCACATATCATCAATCATGAGAATAAACAAGCATAGCAATACTTAACAAAAATAATGAAAACTCTAATACTTGAAAAATACGTAAGGCGTAGAATTTACCCCCTTTACACTCACCTTGATACTGAAGTAACAACCTTGATGTGAGGTAGGTGGACCTCGTCTCCTTTCCTTGCTCTCTCTACAACCAACTACTTTGCATTTGAACCTCATTTCCACGTACTTCTTATAATCCCCAGTTATGTCGTATCAAGCGGCGGCCTGCTAATCTTCATCGTCAAACTCTCATGTCCAGCTGCCACAACTCCTGCTCGCAGCTTCTCGGCTTCCAACCTCCCTGCTGCGCCACATGGAAATCCTTCCCGCAACTTTGGTCCAAATTAATGGAATAGTGCCATGTCCATTTATTTGCCAAAAGACAAAGAAGGAATCCATAGAGCTATAATAGTTAACAGCAAACTCCTCATCGACATCCTAACCGATTGGGGAGCAGAGCTATAGGTTGTTCCCTTTTCTCTCAATAAACTTAGAAGAAATTTCTCATCATGGTCTATTTTCCTTGTCGCAAACTGCCACTTAGGTGTCGATGCTCGAGGTTTCAGTAGCTTCCCTAACCGAGTAGCACCTGATCCTTGTGGAAACAGTTACACTTTCTACAGCAATTGGACAATTATTATCATTCCCAGCTCCTTGCGATTCCCAATGCAACAGAAAAAGAAGCATAAAGCGCCTACCTTTTGGCATTCTTTCGAAGAAACAAAATGAAGTTGCCCAAGGCTGACCTAAACAAAATTCTCTTCAACCTCATGGACAACAGCTGCAATCTGGGCGCAGTCTCAACGAGGGCCTTCCTCTCACATCCCTATTCCTTCTTTTCAATTATCCTTGACCGATGCCCCAATTCTAATGCTACGAGAAAACCCATGACGAGACTTGCCACAAGGACAGGACCCCAAGAGGGAAACTCCATTGCGCTCGCTATAAAATGACCCTAATTTTCCTGCTGTTCGGGGAATCTATCTGGGTTTTACAACAGTGAGTACGAGGCAAGTCGCCATATCTCTGAGGCCAAAGAATCTCCAGCCAGCAATGGTGGTGGCGGTTGGGAAGAGGGTTCTCGATTCTGGGTGGATAGCGGCTAGATCGACGGAGGTCAAGCTCACCGGGATTCAGCTCACTACCACTAACCCTCCTTCCGTCGGACCCAAGTCGCCATGGATGGAAGCTGTTGTCCCCGGAAGTGTTTTGGCAACCCTTGTAAAGAACAAAGTAGTTCCTGATCCCTTTTTGTTTCGCCAAGCTGCTTGCCTTTGCTTCATTGGTGCTAACGGAAGAATTAATGGTAGGCAAATTGTAGGGGCGGTGATGAATTATTTTGAGCAGGAGGTTGGGCCCTTTGCTTGGTGGCGGTGGTTTTTTTTTATTTGAGGGCGTGGGCAACTGTTGGGGCGGTGCTCCTCTAGGTCTAGTTTTAGGTTTAAATATATATATTAATTAGTAATAATAATATAGCAAATTATTATCATTAATTCACGGTTGCAACCCTTCGTACGTAACCGTTAACCCAACTGTTCTCGTATTTTGGGTCGAACCTGAACCCAAAGTCGGGGTGTTACATTTCCTCCACCTTTATAAAAATTTCGTCCCCGAAATTTGCTTGAATCCCATCCATCCGTCAACACCATCCTTGTACTTCCTTGCCTAAAAAATTTACTCTCTCTATATGAACCTTGATAATGTCCGTTGCTTGTCTCGTATAGTTTACCTCATCTCAAGTTATTTCCTCTTTACCATAAAAGGTATTCTCAACAAGCTCATTAGCATCGGGTAGCTTTGGGTGGCTACTTATCCCTTTTTAATTCCCCCGTCTGGTGATGGAACAAAATTATCGATCCCTGTGTTGGTCCAGCTCCTTCAGCACTCGTTGTTGGCCCTTAAATCGGAGTCGAAGTGTCACATTTCCTCCCCACTTATAGAATTTTCGCCCTCGAAATTCGTCCACTGTGATTACCCTAAGCATCGCTTGTGGTAATCCTTTTCACTTCGCGGATTTTTATTTCCTTTAACTTATACGACATGACCTAAAATCCTTCTCTCCATTCCCTGCAACTTCAATGTTGTTGTGTCTTCTTAACCCCTCACATTACCTCGGCTGCACCTTGTACATATATAGGAACGATAACTATCCATTCGGTACATGAGAAGTTAGTGCCCCTATCCAAGCACAAGGTCACTGATGGCGGTTTATCTTCCATCTAGTCAGATGGTAAAACCCTTTTAACGTAACTCTCGTCCGGGTTGGTCTCATAGATCACCTAGGTCCTTGTATCTCCTAACTTTGCATCTCTTACTTTCTTCCTTAATGCCTCGTCTTATCCATTAACCATAAACTGAATGGTCACCTTCTTGTTACTTGCTGCTTAGTGCTGGAACCTCATACTACTGCTTCTACTTTCTGTATGCATTAGAGGCATCCTTTGTATCTTTCTCTAGCTTGCGATCAACTTTATGACTTCTTTCCAAAATCATGACCTTCCATTTTGAGTACTTTTTCACTCATGGCACCTAACTTAACACTTCATTATCACCGCTTGACTTGGGAGTTCTCGTACGATCTCTTCTATTGTTCTTTGACCTTGCATGAATTTCCTCATACAGTTTCCCCCTCCAAGAAGTTTTCACCCGAGAGATTGACACCTTTCACCAAAACCTTGGTTCCACTTTGGGGTATTCTAGCAGGTTCCCTAAGCTTATATCCCTCTTACTTTGTTAAGCGTGACTCTTCTTCTTGATATTACTCGCTAGTTCTTTGTTTACTTCTATTGTGCTTGGAACCAACTACAAAAGTGCTTGTTTATTTGGACAGGTTTGGATTCTTGGTTGGTCAATGTAGTAGAACGTGCCATTATGCTGTGAGTTCGGATGAAGCATTTCATACTGCCAAAGGGTTGATTGAAGACTTAACCTTGTGAATGAAGACAATAAGTGAAGAAACAACCAGCAAAACAAATAATGCTACTACGGATGCTGGAGTGAACTCCTCTCAGTTTATTAAGGACCCCCATCTAGTTCGAAGTAAAGGAAATGTGAAGCAACCTCAAGTGAAAACACGGTTGTGCAAGTATTGTAGGAGTCCTAAACATACAATCAGAAATTGTCTGCTGAAAAGAATGGCTGAAGCAGGTGCAGGTGATAGTCATTTCACGCAACAAGAATTCAACTTCGAGTCCATAGGAGCAGGTGAAAGCAGCTTTCATGTGGAGACTCAAGAATATATTCTACTTCCCAAACGATCCAAGCACAACCTGTAATGCTGGTGTTCGGCTTCAAACAACATTATGTTTCATCTTATAATGTTTGTTTTGTGCAAGTTAGTATCTAGTGACATTGAATGGATCTATGTAATGCTCGTGTCTAGCTTCAAAGAACATTATGACTCATCTTTTCATAAGCTTGTAGTTTTCAAAAACAGTATATTATATTTCTTACACCATTATAATAAGTACAGGGGTTAGTTCTACAGGTGAATGTCTCTACAGACTACTTCTGGAAATCTCACGGCCGTGAAAGCAGGCGTGTTTTTGGATTTGAAATTCTGGAAATATCACGGCCGTGAGAGAGGCTGTTGATGTAAAAATGCACTTCTCAGTTTCCCAGGGTTTTCACAGGTTGGGTTCGACAATATCACGGCCGTGAGATGAGCCGTGTTTTTGGATTTGAAATGATGGACTTCTCACGGGCATGAGATTAACCCATGAGATGTTCGTAGCTAATATGGAAACCTCACGGCTTGTAATTAAATTCTCGCGGGCGTGAGACTAAGTGACACGCTAAAACACAACACCAAATTGCGACCAAGTGTAATCGCAGTCCAGAAATGCAGTAAAGTGGCAAGTTCTAATAATCAACCCGGGGTCTAGATCTACTACCTACTCCATGAAGTGGTATTATCTAGCCAACTAAGTCGATTGATTGTTGATTTAAGTGAAAGTAGTAAGAAAGCAGGAAATGGTTCGATTTTCTGAAGCAAAGGAAAAGTCACTCGGGAATGAGTTCCCCTAGCTCCGTAGTTAGGTCTCAATTGTAATTACCATGGGTTGATTTACTGTTGATTAAACTGCGGAAGATCCGACAGTAGCTTGGGATCTCGTAAGCTGACCTAGCCCTCTCAGTCCAACTACCCGGCATACGACTAGTCTTCACCGGGTTAGAAAGCTGAGCCAATAAGCACAAAACTCCACTATTGGAATTGGGTTCCAGTACAAAGCAGTAGATTGATTAACTCTCGTATAACCAATCTACCACTAGCGAATGATGAAGCTCTAACAACCTAATCAGATTCTATCTATCTCAGGTTGCGGCAGAAATCAAGAAAAGATGATAAGACTTCAATTGATTCAATGAATCATGCATCATTCGATTAAAACCAAATAGTATAACAATCCCAAGTCATTACAATCAACATCCCTAACACATGGAACTAGGGTTCTTCATACCCAAGTGAGAGAGAGTTCTACTCCATAGAGAGAGAGAGAGAGAGAGAGAGGGAAAGAGAATACAAAGCAGTCATACTCATAACAATGGGAAGAATATGCTATGGGATGTCAATCTTCACTCCAAGGGTGATTTCCAAGCTTGATTGATGAAACCCAGCTCCAAAACCATTCTTAGGGGGTGTTCTTCGCACTTTCTCTCTCTAGGGCTCTACTTTTGCTCCAAAAAGTCAATTCCCTCTCTTTTGGCTCGAATTTGCATTAAAACCTAGAAATTCCCGACCACACGGGCAGGCCACACGGTCGTGTGGCTTTCCCAGCTGCCCGTGTGAGTTGTGCAAAACACGGCGTTACGATAAGTGGATTTCAGCCATCCTACACGGCCACAAACGGCCGTGTGGATTTCCAGGCTGCCCGTGTTAGTTCCCTGGAATTTCCACACGACCACATGGGTTCCCTTACACGACAGTGTGGGTTTTAGGCATGCCCTTGTGACTTTCTCAGCTTCTCGCCAAACGTCTGATCTCCGTCCAATCGACCCCGAACTCGTTCCTAAACCTTCATTCACGTACTAGTACCTGAAATATCACAAACAAGAACAACCTAGCGTGAAATCGGCCTAAAACACGAGAGATAAGACTCAAATGGTGTAAGAATGGTGGGCAAAAACATGTGTATATATCAATTCATCAAATTCCCCCACACTTAACCGTTTGCTTGTCCCCAAGCAAACCAAGTCAGACAAAAGGTAAGCTCAAAATGTTTTAATCAAGCATGCTTTAGGGACATATCATATCGGCACAAAACACGTGAATCGTAATGGCTTTCCAACATCAACACATGAACAACAACCACCACAGAAGACATTCGAGAGCAGCAAATGCATTCCAACACATGCTTATTCTCTCAATCCCTAACGTCTCTTCACCATGAAGGCAGCCTCTAAATGTTAGAGTTCACATGAATGGGTGTCATCACTAACTAACCCGGAGGTCTTAGACACAGGTTCAAATGACTGGCAAGGGTCTTGGACATCGGGAAAAGGCCTTTTAGGTGGTGGACGTATTCATAGCACAAGGTTCCACAATTCCCAACCCAACACAATTACAGTCAATTCAACCACTTACTTTCTTTCTGCCATTCTGCATTACTAACATTTTCTAGAACACAAGAGTGAAGGAGGTCACATAAATGTTAGAATTTCCAAGCTAGACTGCTAAGAAACACTACTTAATGGGCACTATACAGATTTTGTGGTGGTGGCTCTCTTTTGCTTTCATTCATTTTTTTCTTTCTTTTTTTCTCTTTTTTTCATTTCTTGAGAGAACAACCACCTATTCACATTTTTCAAACACATGCCCAACTTTTTAAGAACAACCTCCAACCCTCACATTATATTTAGCAGAAATAGCAGAGAAAATGTAAAAACGGCTCTGTGGAACCTTCTAAGAGATGCAAAAGGGTGATTTTTCATTGAAGACCGAAAGAAAGGATAACACACGGCTCAAAGGGGCTGACTAGGGGGTATGACACACCAGGATAGTCAATTTAGTCGTGGGCTAATCCTATGCCTCCATCATCTTAGCTAATGACAACGTGAATGCTACACATCATGGAAGAGGGATCTATCGCTCAAGAAAGAAAAGAGCAGGCTCAAATCTCACATGGATACCTATATGCTCTATCTCTCATTCTGATTCCCCGAACTAGATGCATAAATGACTGTCAAGAACAAGTGATCAATCCAAGTCATAGTTGGTAAGCAAACAGTTGAAAAACTAAACCCCTACACAATTCTACTGCACGTCTCAGCCATCATCATAGGTCGTCCTAGTTACAATCAAGCTGTCGTGCAATAATCCGAAAACCATTCGATTCACCAATCAAATCACAGTGCCAATATGATCATGCAAACAGCGATACTTGGAGCCCTCAAATCTCAAGATTTGGACAGCATACTAGGCTCCAAGCACACATATATAGATTCCAATCGATACAAAGCACCCCCACACTTAAGCACAACATTGCCCTCAATGGAGCAGAAGGAGAGATAAGGGGAACGATGTTACCGGATTGAAATACTGCCGGGAGACTGGAAGTGGACCAGTCAGCGGGGAACATATGGAACGAACGGAACAGTTCTGCACGAAGGGAAAATCAAGAACACACTAGCACACTGTGCGTTAGGGATCAGAGTTAGCCCAAATGGCCACAAAATAGACAATCCACAATAAAAAAAAACAAAAAACAAAAACAAACGACAGACTCAGTTCAAGCTCCGCACACAGATGGAGCAAACATAAAAAGTCTTAAACAAAAACACACTCTGGGGGTTGACGAGTAGAGACTACTCGTCGCCAAGGTTGTCAAAGTCGATTTCGTCCATGAAGGCGTCATCTCCTGCTGCAGGGGGTGGAAGGGGAGAGTCCTCCCAGGGAGTCCTCCAACTGGCTGCCGCCCGGTATCAGCTAGAGCAGGTGCTGTTGGACCTCCTGCATACGCCGAGATCGGGCTCTCTCCCACTCGATGTGAGCAAGGGTCACCCCCTACTGGGTCTCCATACGGTTAAGGCGCTCATCATAGGCAGCCATCCGGCTCTGATACTCCGCTTGGTGAGCCGAGTACTGCTGCTGGAACTGGAGATGATGGTTGAGGAGTTGCTGATTCTGGAGGCTCAGCTGCTGGAACTGGTGAGTGAAGTAGACCTCGGCTGGGAAAGTGGAACTACTACCCCCGTACTCGAAGGTGGTCGGGCGGGGGGCATCAACGTCATCCACATCCTCGGGGTGGACATCCTCAGCAGCTTCATCCTCAGGAGCATCGCGCTGGTCCTCCGCGGGGATCTAAGGTTCAGGAGAGCCCGCGATCCACTTGATGTCGCGCTCGACTCGCAACAGGTGCATACCCTTGATCATGTCTTCTCCAAAGACACCAGTGCCCTCTGCTCTGTGCAACCCTACAGTGGGATCTGGAAGTAGGTGGCCAGATGGGTGATGAGGGGAGTGAAGTGTGGGCCCCGCAATTCTGAAGCACTCTTGTCAAAGGTTCTAGCCACCACAGAACCCAGGTGGAGAGGATGGTCCGCCTGGCGGATGGAATGGATAAAGTACATCTCTTGGTGAGGTTGCTGGCCGAGGTCGAGAGCGAATGCCAAGTCGTGGTAGCTCATGGAGCGGGGCGCACCGCCGAGCCTGAACTTGACAGCTTCACCGTCTGTCCAGTATTCTGTATCTTTGTCCTTGAAGGTCGTATAGAACTCCAGCATGAGCTCGTGGTATACCTTCTCCCGAATGGATAGTAGACGGCGCCAGGGGCGGTTGGTGGTGATGGCGAGGAAGTGGTCATAGCAGTGCAGCTTCTCAAACTCCCTCCTGGACCAGTAGTGATGCTTCCCAAACGAGCAGGCCAGGACGCGCTTAAAGCAATCCTAGTGGGGGCCCTCTTTAAATCTCGGATGAACGGGTGCTTGAGGTCGGGTTTCGTCATGGTCCTGCAAAAGAACAACCCAAAGTGGAGCCAAAAGAGTCATAGAAAAGGTTAATCACACCTCCAAACTTGAGAACAGAAAACAGCTGAACCATGGTTTATCTATAGTTCGGGGGTCGATAACTCGATCAAACAAGCACAATCTGGGTGGGGGTGCACATCCACAATGAAATAGGCAACTTAAGGTTCACATCCATAGCAAATACTCCATCAAAGCACATCATTAAGCGCTCCAACCGGCTCCCACAAAATGGTATGAAAAACTGGCATTTCATCGAACACCTTGTGTGCACTATTAAGTTAAGCATGGAATTGGAAAATTTCTAGCACACAAGGGCTCAAACAAGCATGGGGGAGATTGCCCAACATAATTCACACATAAACCAAGCCTTCCCCTCAATCGTTCTCTAAACATACACCCTAACACCCAATTATCCACAATTCACAAGGTAAAGGGCAAAAACAAACTTGGAGATACAAGTAGAGGTGTAGGGGATGATGAGGGGAAGGCAATGGTAGCAACGAAAACCCCAAAATATGCGCGGAAATGCTCGTCGGAGTCTCGCCGGAAATCGCCTCCGATGACCCAAATCCTGCCCAAATCGCCCCAAACTCAAAGTAAATGCCTAAAAGGATGAGGTACGATTGGGTTGGGCGGTGGTTTGGTGAAAAGCCGACCAAAAATGGCCGAAAATCGCCCCCAAAGTATTTCAAAATCGCGATTTTCTGACAAGTGGTTGTGGGATTTTCTGGCTACGCGGCCTTGTCGGCCGAATTTATAGGCGCCGGGTCGGCCACACGGGCACTCTCACACGGCCGTGTGAGGTGCAATAGCGCCCGTGTGGGTCGACACGGCCTGGTCAAGGAATTTCACTCGGCCGCGTGAAGGAGCAATTCTGGCCGTGTGGAAATTGCCGAGCCTTCACACGGCCAAAGGCCAATTCCACACGGCCGTGTGAAGGACCCCTGCTGCCCGTGTGAAAATTCCAGGGCCTCCACATGGCCAGGACCCATTTCCACACGGCCGTGTGGGATTTAGGCCTGGCCGTGTGGATTGCCAGAACCCCGAATTTGTCCTGTTTTTGCGCAAAATCAACATTCGACTCTTAGACAACACCTCACGACTCGAAAACACAAAAAATCAAAAGGAAAAAGGGAAGAAAATGCAAACCTAAGTGGGGTTTCCTCCCCACAAGTGCTTCTTTACCATCTTTTTGTTGGACGCCAGTAGGTGGATGCTCAGAGAGTTGTAGGAGCGGGTTCCTTCAAGAGCGGATCCACATCGCTCTTGAGGTACAGCTTCAGATGGTGGCCATGCACACGGTGGGTGTGACCACCAGCACTCGTCATCTCGACCTGGCCATCCGGCAGGATGCAAGTGAATACTCGGATGGCCAAGGTGGTCGAGGCTCAGGAAGCGGGACCCTCTCATAGTGGTCTCCGGCTTTCTTGTGAGCAGGCTTAGCAACCTGCCGTTTCGGCCGCCACTCCTCCTTGATCTTTTCCTTTGGTGACGGAGTGGACGGGAGTGGCGGCGAAGGTATGGGAGGGGAATCCTGCAAAATGGGAAGCACAGGAGGATACACGACAGACTCGTGCTCCTGGTGAGAAACAACATGCAAAGGCGATTGACACGCCAAAACACAACACCAAACTATGGCCAAGTGTAACCAATGAAAGGGACTGCAGTATAGTGGCACAAGTAATAAATATCGAACCCACGGGTCTCTAGAGTTACTATTACTCAACTTCAGTTCATTATCTAGCAAACTAGATTAATGATTGATTTATAAACTACTCTACTGACTACTCTACTAATTACAAGTTGGGAACTCACTTAGGTATGATTCCCCCTAGCTCCTCAATTAGGTCCAAGTTGCAATTACCTTTGGTTGATCTACTGTTGATTAAACTGCGGAAGATCCTAAATTAGCTTGGAATCTCTTAAGCTGACCAAGCCCTCTCAGACAGAATACCCCGCAGGCGACTAGCCTTCACCGGGATAGACTGCTAAGGCGATTCACACAGATCTCCTCTACTGGAATGAATTCCAGTACAAAGCAGTGAATTGATTGACTCTCGCACAACCAATTCACCACTATCAATCAAGGAAGCTCTCTTAACCTAATCAGATTCTATCTATCATAGGTTAAAGCAGAAATCAAGAGAATTTGATCAAGATTCAATTGACTCAATAAATCATGCCTCAATTGATTATAATCAAACAATATAGCATCCAAAACTTCATAAAAGAAAGATCCTAACACATGGAACTAGGGTTCCTCAAAACCTAAGTGAAGAGAAGTTACTCCATAGAGAAGAGAGAGACTGCAGAAATCTGATCTAGATCTTCAATCTCCATCTCCAAGCTCGATTCCTGAGCTCCAATGGTGAAGAAATCCTCCAAAATAGCTCCAAGAATGTTCCCAAGTCGCTCTCTCTCTCTCTCTCTAGGGTTCGTCCCTTGGGTGTTTGGGAACCACAAACCCAGCTCTCCCATTTCCTTTGTATGAAAATCGAGTTTTAAACAGAAATTTCCGATCACGCGGCCAGGCCACACGGCCGTGTGGCTTTCCCAGCTGCCCGTGTGAAGGCTCGGTGATTTCCACACGGCCACATGGCCAGTTCACACGGCCGTGTGGGCCGTGCCCGTGTGGCTTGCTCACCCTCTGTTTAATGCTTCGTTTCTCCCTTGTCCGGACTCCGAATCAGTCGCCGTTTGATCCCAGACAATCGTAGTCTCGTCCTCTTTCTTCTTATGAAAAGCTTGCATGATTATTTGTCCATAAAGTAAGGTAGAAATCCATTCTTCTTCAGGTCATGCCCGAGTTTCTTCTCCCGAATCGTCCATTGATCTCTGATTGATTTGAAACTTGCGCCTATCCTTCACTTTATGTGCTAGGACCTGAAATGTGACAAAGGAACACAACCTAGCATAAAATAGGACAAATACACAATAATTCAAGCTCAAACAATCAATAAACAAAGGGAAAAACATGTGCAAATACCGAGTCATCAGCGATGAAGCAGGGAGAGTATTAGCAATGGAAAACGTTATTTGCTCCTCGCCATCCCTCAAGACTAAGGTCCCATCATGCACATCTATGAGAGCCTTGGCGGTGGCAAGGAAAGGCCTTCCGAGTATAAGGGGCACTTCTGTGTCTTCATTGATGTCCAAGACAACAAAATCCACAGGATAAAAGAATCTGCCAACCTTAACCAGAAGGTCTTCCACTATGCCCCTAGGATGAATTATAGATCGGTCAGCTAATTGAACACTCATCCTTGTTGCATTGGGTTCACCTAGGCCTAGTTTCTTGAACAATTTATACGGTATCACATTAATACTAGCACCTAGATCCGTGAAGGACCTCTCTACATGCAATTTACCTATAGAGCACGGGATAGTGAAACTACCTGGGTCCTTCTGCTTCTGCGAAAGCTTTTTCTGCAGAATGGCCGATCACTCCTCGCTGAGCTCCACAGTGGCCAGCTCGCTCAGCCTCCGCTTCTTCGAGAGAAGCTCCTTCAGAAACTTCGCGTACCTAGGCATCTGAGATAGTGCCTCAGTGAAGGGCACTTGAACATGAAGCATCCTAAGCATGGACGAGAAGTTGCCAAACTCTGCCTCCAGCCTGTCTTTGTGAATCCTGGTGGGAAAAGGGAGCTTAGGCTTATATTTGGCCACTACAGGTTGTGGCTTTGGAGCTTGATCCTCTGGCTCATTTTCCATCACCAGGTCTTTTTCTGGCTCAGGGGTGATCTGGGTCACCTTCTTGGCACTCTTCTGCGGTGCATCCACAGTCACAGTCCCACTTTGCAGTGTAATGGCGTGCAACCCCTCCTTATGATTTCTAGGATTCGGTAGTGGTTGGCCAGGTAGTGTGCTAGCCGGTCAGGAAGCAAGGGCATCTGCCAGGTGCCCGATCTTGGTATCCATATCCTGCAGGAATGCTTGCTGGTTTCTCTGGCCAGCTTTAATCTCCATGAATTTGCCTGCAGCCGCTTCCATGAATTGCTCCAATTTATTGAACTTCTAGGTACCAGTGCTCTCCAAGGTAGTCACTAGATCCCTCAGTTCTGAGACGGGATCGCCCGGTGCTGGGACTGATGGAGGCGCACCAGGCTGTTGGTACTGCTGCTGTGGGGGCTGTTGAAAAGCCTGCCCCTGTCTGGGCGGATAGAGTGGTTGTTGTTGCTGCATGATAGACCATTGATTACACATGTTTTTACCCCTATTCTTGAGCCGTTTGAGATGTAGATTCCCGTGTTTTAGGTCGATTTCACGCTAGGTTGTTCTTGTTTGTGATATTTCAGTCCTAGTACGTGAATAAAGGTTTGGGAACGAGTTCGGGGTCGATTGGACGAAGTTTGGACGTTTGGAGAGAAGCTGAGAAGCCACACGGGCATGCCCAAAAGCCACACGGCCGTGTAGGAGACCCACTGTGGCCATGTGAAGGCTCGGCAAAAGCCACACGGGCATCCTGGACACTCACACGGCCGTGTGGGTCATGGCCGCGTAGGAAGCCTGAAGTCACTTAACGAAACGCCGCGTTTTGCAAAGCCACACGGGTAGCTGGGGGAGTCACACGGCCGTGTGACATGGCCGTGTGAGTCGGGATTTTCTGGTTTTAAGCCAATTTTCAGTAAAGGAGAAGGGGTTCCGAGTTTTAGAGAGACAGAGCGATTCCTAGAGAGAGAAAGCGACGAACAAGAGTTCCCAAGTGCCCTAGCTTGATCTTCATCACCATTGGAGGCCGGCTTGAGCTTGGAGAAGTGCCGATCGAAGCCCAGGAGCAGAAACCCATCCTTCACAGTATGGTTTCCGCATCTGAATCTGGTTTTGGTTCTTTCTCCATGGAGTAGTTTTTTCATTCATCTGGGTATGGAGAACCTTAGATTTGTATGTTAGGTCTGATTCTATGAACCCAAGTACAGATTTTAAGATTTGATTATGTTCAATTGAGGCTTGAATGATTGAATTACTTGAATCCTGATCAAATTCCTGTTATTTCTGCTTTAACCTAGAAAGAGAATATCTGCCTAGGTTAATAGAGCACCCTGAATTGAAGGTGGTGAATTGGCGACTTTAGTCGAGGAGTCAATTCACTATTCTGTACCGAATTTACTTCGGTAGTGGATGTTTGGTTCGTTAGGGCCTCAATCTGTTTACTCCGATGGAGGTTAGTCGCCCGCTGGGGACTCAGATTGAGAGGGTCTGAAGACCTTTAGTCGAGACTTCAGACTGTTTAAGAACCTTCCGTAGTATAACTTTCATAGAAAATGAACTTGGTAATTGCAATCTGGCTTAACTGCAGTCTAGGGGGGACCATAGCCGGGTGACCTCTCTCGACTTGAAACAACCGTTTAATTGCAGGCTTTGCTTGTTTTGCTTGTTTGAACCTGCACTAAAGTTTCACCGCTAGATAATAAGAATTCACTGAGTAGTCATCACATCTAGGACCTGGGTTGACATTAAAACCCAAACCCGCTATACTACGCTTTAGGAAGTGGTTTCACTTGGCCATTTTCTAGAGTGACAGTAGGTGAGTCACTGCATCTGGCCCGGGCGAGGCTGGTATGGCTTCCTCTGGTTTGAAAAACTAGCTGTAGGGGCCTGGAAGACAGGTGGCTTTGGATTGCTATTGCCATCTAGGAGAAATTTGGATGCTGGCGCCATCCCTCATTGTAGGTATTACTGTACGGATCGTTGCGCCTGGCATTGTTGATGAAGTTCACCTGCTCCTAGGGAGTAGACAACTTTCTCATCGCCTCACAGTCCTCTACGGTGTGATGGGAGCTCTCACACCACTGGCAGTGCATCGCCTGCAGCTGTCAGCTCTTTCTCTCTCTCTCTTCATCGGTGACTTCCTCAGAATAAATATTATAGGGGTCGTTTAGAAGTTGCGAATGTTAAATGGTTGCACACAATAATATAAATGCATGTATTGATACATTGGATGCATTTTAACAATACATTGTTTGGTTGTTGAGATTCTACATTGTGTGAATTTTGTTTGAGTAAATGATCAATTGAAGATATTACCCGTTGCTAATATCATAGCAGCAATATCTCAAGCTTCTTCTCGCTTCCAATTTTCCCTGATTTCTTCTTTTCCTCTTTCTACAACCCTAAGTATGTTCTCCTATGGCGACTTTTATTGATTTTTTTTGTTCTAGCAACGATGCCATCCCTTCTATTTTCTATGGGAAAGCCTCACACTGGAGGAGACTTGCACACGATTGCCTACAATGACGTGCCAATTTTCGACCCATCGAACCCATTCGTTATTCATCCAAATGAGAATTGGGGGAAGTGTTTAGTATCTCAACCTCTCACTGGATTGAACATATCTAACTTGAAAAGATCGATGATTCTAGTTATTAATGGCAAGCTCAAGTTGGGATTTCTTAATGACAAGATCTCACCTCCATCTGAAGGATCTCCTCTGTTTCAGCCTTGGAGCCGAAACATCAAGCTGCTTCTGATCTGGATACAGAGATATGTTAATCCAACGATAGCATATAGTCTTATGCAATTTACCTTTGATGTTGTTGCCTGTAATGAGCTCCGAGAGCAATATTCTCAAGGATATCCTTCCATATTGCTGATCTACAAGAATCCTTTTTTTTCCTAAAGCAAGGACAAAATCTGAAAATGGCCAAGTTTCAAAAGAAAAATCTACAATACCCCACTTTACAAATTGTTCCCCAAAATACTCGAGCTTTGAGTTGTTCGCTCCACTGTCAAGCAAACTAGGTAGTGATTCGCTTCACACTAGATCGAACCACTCAGATCACTAGTCATCCTGCGATCCACTCCTAATATGGCTTCATAATTTCAAATGGTCGTAACTTTACGCTCGATTGTTCGATCGTAGCGATTGTTTTTTACTACGCATAACTTTTCAAGATGTACAACTTTCAATGGTAGAAATTTCCAAAAGAAGTAATTTTATTGGAATTAAGGGGTTTTGAGAATGATCTTATATTTAATTTACACATATCCACATACATTCTGAAAATAAATCTATAGAAAAAGGTGGAGTCTTTAAAAAGTTAAACACAATAAAAAAAATTGTGATGATCAAACTACGGAGAACAAAGTTACGATCTTTCGAAATTTGGCGAAATCGAAAATGATGTTTTGGGTAGCAAATGACTTTTTTGTGACAAAGGAGGAGACCAAACCGTACTCGACAATTTGCGGCTTCGAAGATCTAGAAAAATTATATGAAATAATAAAAATTCACTACGATCCGATAACCGAGTGCAAAGTTACGATAATTTAAAGTTTTAACCTAAGTAATTAGGAGTAGTTCGCAAGTGTGTCCAGTGATTCACCCTAGATTTGACAAAGATCGCCCGGAACACCAGCGAAGTGCTCAAAAATTGGATATTTGGAAGAAATTAAAAAAAAATTGTGGTATTATGAAAATTGTTTTTTACAAGTTGGCATTTTCTGATTTTGTCCGCCCTAGTACCCTTGACTATCTAACATTCAAATTTGTAACGGAAGAAAAAGAGTAGGAATTTCTTGGTGTTTATGGTCCTCAAGAACGGCGGGATAAACTTGAATTCCTCCAGGAGTTGAGCTGAGTTTGTGGTCACGTTAGAGAGCCTATTTGCATCATTGGAGATTTCAATCTGGTCCGGTAAGAGGATGATTACAGAGGACAGCCCAGGGATAGTGACTTGATGGCAAAGTTCAACGATCTAATCAACTCTCATGCCCTCATTGATTTACCCCTCAAAGGAGCTTTGTTCACTTGGAACAGAGGTGGAGAGAGCAATTCCATGTCTCGTATCGATAGAGCATTGGTAAACCACATCTTCGAGACTTGCTTTGCGCCTGAGTCCGTCTTGGCATTAGAGAGGGTAGATTCGGACCATTATCCGTTGCTGTTACGATGGGGGTAATGAGGTGCAGATTAGGAGACCTTGGTAGTTTCTAAATATGTGGCTTTTACATGATGATTTTCTATCTCAGATGGTTGGCTGGTGGAGCATCCCGGTCGCGGGTACCGGTTATCTGTTCAGATTTGGGCAACGTTTGAGAAGCACAAAGTTCATGATTAAAGGATGGAATGCAGAGGTTTTTGGCAGAGTCGAAGTTAAAATTGCTGGGATGCTGAGAAAACTAAAGGACATTGAGAAATTGGAAGATTAAGGACCGTTGTCAGAAGATGTACAGGTGCAGAAAAGTCTACTGAGATGTGAACTAGAAAAAACTATCATCGTAGAGGAAATTGCTTGGCGTCAGAAATCGCGTGAGACATTGCTCAAAGTTGGGGATAAAAGCACGTCTTTTTTTCATAATGTCGCGAAGAGTAACCATCGAAGGAGCAAAATCCATAACATCAAAGTGAATGGGCGCCTCGTTGAAGACAAGGCGGAGTTACAAGAGGTTTTCATTAGGCACTTTCAGGAGAGGTTCCATGATAATGTCCCTGATAGACCCTTCCCGCGCAATTATAGAGAGGGCTTGATTGGGGAGGAGGATAACTTTGTGATCACATTGCCATTCACAGAAGCAGAGATTTGGAAGGCAACTTCAGCTTGTGACAGGGACAGAGCCCTGGGATTGGATGGATTCACTATTTCTTTCTTCAAGATGTGCTGGAATATCATTAAAGGGGATTTAATCAAAGCTTTTGATGATTTTTACATTACAGGACTGGTTCCTCACTCTGTTGCACATTCCTTCATCTACTTAATCCCGAAGAAGGAAGCCATTGAGGAGCCCAATGACTTTAGACCAATTAGCCTCATTGGCAGCATTAACAAGATCATATGGAAGGTCCTGATTGCACGCCTTCGACCTTTAATGGACAAAATCATCTATGTTAACCAATTTCCAGGGGTAAGAGGTAGACAACTTCACGAGGCCAGCCTTATTACGAATGAATTGGTGGACAGTAGGAGGAGAAGTGGGAATTCAGGATTGGTTCTAAAGCTGGATATTGAAAAGGCTTTCGACTCGGTTAACTGGGACTGCTTGTTCAAAATCATAGTCTTTTGGGTTTAACGCCAAATTCTAGAGATGGGTTCGTGGGTTAGTTTTGGCTTCTCGGCTGTCAGTTCTTGTTAATGGCGAAGCTGCTGGGTTCATCAAACCGATAAGGGGACTAAAGCAAGGCGGCCCGCTCTCTCCTTTCTTCTTCAATATGATCATGGACGTTTTTTCACTCATGATTCAAGAGATTAGTGATTCCTGGAGGATCAAGGGATTTTGTATGAACGAACAAACCAAAAGAGGAGAAGTCACTCATTTACTTTACGCAGACGACGCAATTATCTTCTGTGACGCTTCTGAAGAAGAGGTAAGGAGAGTTTTGGCAGTGTTGATTTGTTTCCAAAGCGTCACCGGCCTGAGAGTGAACGTTGCCAAAAGCTTCTTGTACCCAGTTGGGGACGTTGAGCAGATTAACTCGTTGACACAAATCCTGGGATGTCAGTGGGCTTACCTTCCAACAACCTACTTGGGGCTACCACTCCGAGCCTCCCCGACGGCTTCGGGTCCATGGAATCATGTCTTATCCTAATTGCAGGTCAAAATGGATGGATAGAAGGCTAGGATGCTTTCTCTGGGTGGGAGAATCATCTTGTGTAAATCCATTCTTTCGAGCCAACCTCTATTCCGCTGCGCACTCCTCACTGCTCCAAAGAACGTGATTCACAAGTTTGAGAGACTTCAGAGATCTTTCATTTGGGAGGGTAATTCGGATCACCACAATTTTCATCTCGTATCATGGGAACGATGTAAAGGGCCAATTAAATGAGGTGGGCTGGGAATCATGGATCTTGAGCTACAGAACAAGGTGATGATTTACAAATGGTTATGGAGATTTGCTCATGAAGAGGACAGCTGGTGGAAGAATTTGATTTATGAATTTTTTTTGCTTGGTGGAACTCGGTGGCGTATTGGAGAGATTGTGGGTGCTGTGGGCTGCAGCATTTGGAGCCATATCATCAAGAAGGCACCGGATTTTTGGAAATTTGCACAGGTTAAACTGGGCACCGGTGAAGCTACTTCCTTTTGGAGGGACGTTTGGAGGGGTGATCAGACACTCGTAGAAAGCTTCCCACGATTGGCCTCTGCTGCTGCCTCCCCCTTAGCTTCGATTAAAGATCTTCTTCGAATCTCGAATGAGAGTATTTCCTGGGAAATACCTTTTAACACCTCTTTTAGAGGTGGGGTTGAGAGAGAAAAGGAGAGATTTTTTTGACTCTTTGAATGTTATAGATTCATCTTTTTTCTCTGCAGATTCGGATTCCGTGGTTTGGCTGCCTGCAGAGAAATTCAGCGTGCATTCCATGTATGTGGCCTGACGAAAGAGAAGTATACCCAGCCTGACGACTACCCACACAGGACAATCGCTTTCAGGTCATCAACAATTGGCCCCGAAGGAAGCCAAAAAATCCGAAAGAATGGTGCACTTCAGTTCTGCTTCATGCTCTGTGTTGGAACCTGTGGAAAGAAAGAAACCGAAGAATTTTTTATGGTGTAGCCACTACGAAATTTGTCATCGCTTTCAGGATTGGTGATTCGATTTCGAAATGGCTGGCAGAGGAATGGCTCATGTTTCTCAGGCAAAGAACTGTCGGCATAAGAGTACTGTTTCGAGCATCTTAGGTGTTTGATGAATCCATCAGTCTGCCAATGCGTTTGTTTTTGCTGCTGAATTTGCAGCTTGCTGGCCTTTTGTTTTATTCCGGGTCCGGCCGCGGCTTGCAGCTTCTGGCCTTTTGGTTTTATTTTTGTTTTTGTTTTTGTTTTTGTTTTGGTTTTTGTTTTGGCTTCTGTTCTTCTTGGAGGTCCGCTCCTCTTTGTCTCTTTAAAGTTTTCTTAATAAATTGATGTCACCATTATAAAAAAAACACTATGTTTCCGAAGGAAGGGAGAAAAAGGAGGGAAGGTTAGGAAAATTTGGAGGGGAGGGTGAGTTTGGAGGGGAGGGAAATTGGAAAGAAAATGTTGTTTTATGGGAAAAAGTTGAGGGGAAAGTGGGAGAGAAAAAGTAGATTGGGAATTGTGATATGTATTATATTTTATTGATGATAGAATAGTTAAATAATTAAATAATGTTTTTATATTATTTACATTAATGTTGATCAAATTTGTTCTTCTTTGCTAATTTTGTTAACTAGAACAAATTAAAAGTTGGTTATTTGAATGAAATTTGTTAACCTATTACTAAAATTTTGTTAGCTATTTTATTGAGTAATAAACTTAGCAACTAAATATATAAAATACAACAAATTACATGTACAGTGGGAGAAGATGACCGACGAGCTCTTGGGACAAAGAAGAACAAAAGTGTTGTGTTTTTTGTCCTGGTTCGTGTTCTTTCTGATATTAGGGGAGAAGGAAGAAGATAGTGGAGAAAAGAGATGATAGAGGAGAGATGGCAAATAAAAAATGAATTAAAGGTTAGTGGTGGGTTTCTCTCCAAATTGAGGGGTTAGGTTGAAGAGTCACCCTTTCTCCCTATTTCATTCCCTTTGCCACTGTTCCGAATTTAGAAAACAGAGTTAAGGGGTCGTTTGCTTCATGGATTTGGATGTGGGATTTTGTTCTTAAATCCAAAACATAAAGGATTTGTCCAAAATCCATTGTTTGTTGAGCTAAAATGGACGTTACCAAATCCATGGGGTCCACGAATTTGGATCTCCAAATCCGTGGCTCCACGGATTTGTAAATCCTACCTATTTACTTGGGATTTGAAAAAAGGAACAAATCATTCATGAAAATGACTTATATATCTCTTTATAATTTATTTATTCCAACTTTACCCGTCATTATTTATTCTTATAGCTACAAACTTAGCCATGAAAAGTAATATTGTAGCTAATAACATGCTAATGACTACACAATCTATGGCATAAGCTAATAACATGCTAATGACTATATAATTTATTACTCATGGCTATTTATGAAAGTATTTGTCACACATTTATTTTGCCATAAGCGTATGTTTATTTTGATTCAAATTTTAATTTGGATGGCAAATAATACCCTTTAGCTACAAACTATATTTATTGTTAAAATAGTAATTCTAACATAGTGTTTGTATTCCAACCATTTCCTACCCTTTCCTTCTTTTCCTTCCCATATGAACATAGTGTTTTTTTGCTTGCAGTGTTTGACGGAGAAAGCAGAGGCAGAATGTGCGCGTTAGAGAATCTTGGCTTGGCACTGCTTTGCTGCTGGGTTTGCGACTGAATGGGGAGGTTTAGCCTTTCAGTAGAGAGCAAACAGTGAAGCGAAGGCAAAAGCTGCAACATAATTCTTTCAACCCCAAACATGGTAATTGCTTAGGTACGCACCCTTCCTCCCCACTCACTCTCCCTCCTTCCCTCATTGCCGTCTTCTTCTCCTTTCTCAACTCTCATTTCCCACCCGTGTCTTTCGCCATAAACAAACATTTCCTTCAGCATCTTTTCCTCTTCATCCCACTACTGGTTCCATTGTTGGATTTTCCCCTGACCCACTCATATTCTTTAAGAAATACAAGGAAAAGAAGAAACATAATCTGATATGAACAACACTATCTGCAGACAAAAGCGCCGGTTATGTTAGGCACACTGGTTTCCTCCCACACTCTCTTCTTCTATCTCTGATTCATAAACCAAAAACCCTCATCCGGAGTTTCTCTGTCAAACCACAACAGACACCTGCAAAGCTTCAGAAGTTGTTTCATCTGGTTGTCAGTCATTGATGGAGGCGGTGAACAGCAAAGGGTCATCATCATCATTGTCTAGAAGAAGAAGAAGCTATATAAGCAACAGTTGCTGCAGAGCATTACTCTGTTTCGTCGTCACCATCATCTTCTTCTACAGTGATACTTTGTCTTCTCCTGGTACTTTCCTATCCTCCCTAACTCACAACTACTTCATTTACTCTGCTAATTGAATGTCGACATTAATGGGGTATTCTTTTTAAGGAAGATGAGGCAAACAGAAACGGCAGGAAATATGACTTGTCTCATACTCTGTAACTGAATTTCTTCTTCACATTACTGAATGTGGGTAATCTGCAGGCATCAGGTGCCCTTTCTCTGCTTCCCATGATTTGCATTTTCAGGTTAGTACTCTCTACTTCTACTTCAAGTTCAACGTAATTACTCTCTCTCTACTGTTACAAGATTGAAACTTTACTGGTGAATTACAGTGAAGTGAATTCCACCCCACCAAACCAAGAAATAGTCTTGTCTTGCCTTCCTGCCTGCCGGTCAGCCCCTTTTTTGTTTTCTGTGTTTTTTCCACTCACTGTCATTTCTCGTCTTTTCCTGGTCACCAAACAGAGGCAATTGGTACGGTCCAAAAACAACCCACTGTGACTGCGCCCCTGCACCCTACACTGATCACTATTCCCCTCGCTTGTTCTCTTCTTCTTTTTCTTTGCTTAACTAATAATGTAATCTTTCATCTGCCGTCCGATTACGACGAAGGCGCCACCACGGATCACAACTATACATGGGCGCGGGATCATGCTTGGGCCGGCACGGCACAAACACGCTTCAGGCCCATTTATTTCGTGTCGTGCTTGGCACGGCCCGTCTGTTTTCGTACTGTGTCGTGAAAGCTCATTTACTAACTTTGCTAGGCCCGGCCCAGGCCCGAGCACGGTTGGAATCGTGTCGTGCCGTGCCTATTCGTGCTCATGCCGTGTTCGTATTCGTGTTTAATGAAAAGGAAGAAAATAAAAGAGATAATGAAAAAAGGTGAAAATTCGATGAAGAAAGATAGTATTAACTGAGAATGTTTGAGAAATGTAACAAACAAGGGGGAAAAAGAAAATTGAAAGTATAGCGGGTGTGAGTTTGCTTTGTTTAATTCTTCATCCATTTTTACTTATGGTAGTAATTACGTATATATCTTTATGACACCTCTAACAACGACAAATAATTATTTGTCTACTTGTATTTTGTAATTTTTGAACCTATTATTCTTTATATATCTGTTTTCTATCAAATAAATGTTATTTTTGTGCCATATCCGTTTATATACTCAATAAAATCTCAAAAATATTAGGCCCAACACGACCCACTTATATACCGTGACATGCTCGTGCTCGTGCCTATGAAATTTAGGCCCGACACGGCCCATAGATTATTCGTGCTCGTGCCGGGCTGGCCCATTTATTTCATGCACGTGCTCGTGTTGTGCTCTAACCGTGCCGTTTTAGCCCATGGGCGACCCGGCCCGGTGCCCACGTACAGTCACAACACTGCTACAAGAGATGTGCACCTTGGTTTAGCTTCTTCTTCAGCTTGGCAATTTATAGGGCGTCTCTATTTACAGTCGACTGGAGATTCCCCATCAAGGAGGCCATTTGGGACGACCCAGCTTGAGCCTGAGAAGTCAGCAAACTAGACACATGAAACACAGCAAACCAAAGGCGGTGAGAAAGAAAGAAAACCACGAAGAAGATGCGAGAAGTGGTCCCAGAGATATGATCAGGAGTAGGGACGTCTTGGGAGGTATACTTAGATGGAAGGACTAGCATGTCCCCGATATCATGAAGAGCAAGCTTGGTCGACTCATGATTAACGAAGGCATACGCCGGGATGAGGCGAGAAGCTTCTCTCTGACCAGAAGCCCGGACCATTTGGGTCGGGAGACCCACAGAGGATTTTCCAGCCACCGAAGTAGGAATCACCAGGGGAGACGAGGTTAATGGAGCAACATGAGACGAAGACCCATGGGAACTCTTAGACCCTCTCTTGGGGCGGGCTCCTTCTCCGAGAGCTCTGATTCCTACAAAAGGGAGGCATAAGTAAAACAGATGAGAAAGTGGAGAAAAACAAAATAGGTTGTAGGATAACTAACCATAAAACTCGTGAATAATCTCAGCTGGAACATATATCCCTTCGGGAACTAGAATGAACTTGACCCGTTCCACCAGGTGGGACAAATGAGATTTGTACAAGCTAAGCGTATGTGATCCCCGCATCCCAACCATATGGGCAAGATCGAGAGCGGCTTATTTTGCACTCAGAGAAAGCGGTGAGTTCGGGGCAAGTCGAAAGTAGCCTCATTAGAGGGACCAACAGCGAAGGTTCCACTGGGAATGTTTGAACTTCCCACATCATCTCACAACGATGCAAGTGATAGACATCATCAGGATCCTCTTGGAAAGGGTATGGGGCGCTCTCCTTGTCAAGGCTTAGCAAGGATGAGGTAGACAGGAATAGGAGGACCGTGTAGCCTCACTGTCTCAAGGTCAACTAGACATTTTTCCCTGTGATGGTCATCCAAAAGACACTTTATGATGCAATCCCCTGGATCCTCCTTGGTTTCATTGACTAGGATGAATTATCCGTAACCCCCTCGGGGTTTTCTCGATAATGGTCTCCTTTTCTTAAATGTTGTCATCACCTTCAATGAAAATCTTAAACTTTGCTTCGAGATTTTCCATCAAATCATCAAAATCAGCTTCTCTAATAGTGGCACTGCCACTTCTGCTCCTTCAAAAGCTTCTATTGGATTTCTGAAGAGGGATGGGTTCCCAGCATCTTCCTTCTCTTCTTCCTTTTCAATGCTTGGGAAAATTTTGGTTTCTCTCATCCTTTTCAAGATGACTTTAACTTCCTCATTCTTGGGATTCTTTTTGTGTTGCTTGGAAGGTTTCTTTGAGGCTTCTGATGTTGACATCTACTAGGAGTGCAAGTTGTCTTTCAATGTTCCTGTAGCTTGCTAGCAATCCTATCACTGTTGCCTCCAGCTTCTTGAAACTGGTGGGTTGCTGATTGGGGAAATCTTCTCCTTACGCCTTGTATTGAGGTTGATTACCAAATCTAGGTGGACCTGGTTTCTTCTTCCATTTTGCTTCATGAATATAAGGTGCATTTGTAGAGGTGATGTTGGGTTAATCATAGGGATTCTTTCCTCCAGGGGCCGTCCATTGACCATGAGGCATGCGAGGTTGGTTGAATCTTTGATATAGAGGATAGTTGAATATTTGTTGCAGAGGATAGCTTCCTTGTTGAGGTCTCGATTGGTAGCCTTGGTTAATATAATTGAGATCAGCATGTCCTTGCCCTCCTTGGCTATAGCAGTTGATACCTTTGTGTCCTTCTCCTCATGCTTCACATACTAACAAAGATGCCACAAGTCCATTCTTTGAATTCATTGATGCAATCTTTAGTTGTTGTGGCAGCTCCATCATATGCTCACAAAGGGTTGTGACATTATCCTCCTTTCCTAGGAAAGCCTTCAATGGTTTGATTGTTGATCATCGTTTGGACCAGCTCTTTGACTGTCTTGCTAGTGTGGCAAAATGTTATTGGCGTTACACTCTAATTATTGTTGTGAAATCTCCACTGGTCGACTAGTTGACCATTATAGTGGTATCTCGATCTCGAACTTTGGCAAAATACTTTGCAATATACTCTGGTGTGAATCCATGATGGGTGCATGCCTTGTTGTACTCTTGGAATCTCCTCCAAGTATCATAGAATGTCTCTCCTTCCTTCTATTGAAATTGGGTAATTTCATCTTTAAGATCCTCTATCTTCCATGGTGGAAAGTATTCTTCAATGAATGCTTGATTAAGGATCTCTCATGTGGTGAAACTTCATGGCGGATGGTAATCTAACCACTGCTTTTCCCTTCCCACAAGTTTGAATGGGAAAATGCATATTCGGAGTCCAACTTTGGTAGCTTCGTCTCGTGGAACGAAATTGATGATCTCCAAGAATATCTTCAGATGCTGCATAGGATCATCATCATTCCTTCCTGTAAGCCTCCTAGCTTGTTGCACCATTTTAATCAGTCGAGTGCGGATCTCAATGGTAGTGGGTGGTGCAGCAATGTTTGAGGTGATGTTTCATGCTCTTGACATTGAATACTCATAGATAGTAGGTGGGATGGCCACTCATCTTTCTCCTTTTTTGCCAGTCATTGATGATGGTGTTGAAGATGTTGAAGAGGCTCATTCTTCATCATAATCGAAGCTACAATCTTCGGTATGATATCCTCCTCTTTCAAACTTGGCTTGAAATTGGCGTGACTTGAAGGCTCCTCTTCTCCTGAGTTAGATGCTCATTCCTTCCATCTCAAGATGGGTAAACTCGATGCTCCTCCTTCTTGGATGATCTCTTGCACTATCTTTAGGTTTTTGGCTTTTCTTCTAGTACTTACCAGACTCATATGACAACCTGTAAAATAATCTAAAAAAAAACTAATAAATAGACTAATGATGGTTAGATGCTTTTATATATGATTAGAAATCCCCAAAAATGGCACCAAAAACTTGATGCACATATGACATGCAAGTGATAGAAGTCCTAGGATGCCCTAGGGTCGTATTCCACATGGTATTCTAATGCATAACTACTCACACCATACCATCCATGCTCAAACAATTATAAGATAGACTTTTAGGGATTTTATTCGAGTAAAACATACTCATTTATATCATGCATCAATGACTCATTCATATAATCGCTCTATTCCTTCTACTAAGGCCATCTGTTACACCCCGATCTTTTTAAGGGACGAAATGACTATTTTACCCCTGGATAAATTTATCTAGTTTCACCGTAATATCGAGGAGGATAAAAAAAATGTGAACTATCGGTTCGAACGGTGTCGAGTTTCGATGTAAAACGAGGAAGTTACGGGTGGGCTTAAGTGAGAGGTTTGGAGAAGGTTGAGAAGAGAGAAGGAGAAGAGGAGTGGGCTTGGCCCGAGACGAGAGAAGGAGAGGGAGATGGACTGGGCTTGCGGCCCAGAAGGAAGAAGGGGAAAGAAGAAGGGCTTTGGCCCGAAGGAAAGAAAGAAGGAAATGAAGAAGGGGAGAAGATTTGGCCCGGCGGCCAGGGGAAAGAGGAGAAAAGGAATGGGCTCGGTTTTGGCCCAAGATGAGAAAGGGAAGGAACAGGTGGGCTGGAGCCCGAAAGAAAGAAAGAAGCGAAGGAAGAGGTGGGCTGGAGCCCGAAAGAAAGGAAGAAGCTCTTGCTTCTCTAGGGAAATCGACCGGAAACGGAAGAGACAAGGTAGCGGCGGCGATGTAGCAAAAACGGCAGTTTCAGGGGAGTTAATTAGGATTTTCAATGGCCGATTAATGAGGGTAGTAATTTTGGAATTCAATTGGTAAGGATGGGTGAGGATCATCTTGTTAAAGAAATGGATCATGAGTTGAGTTATAGAGGAAAGCACTCTCTGTTTCGGAGAACAAACCAGAGGTTGACCGAAGAAAGGGAGAGCAGGTCGGCGACGATTGCGACGATTGACCTTGAATTTCAATGGAAGGGTCGAATCGATCAGGAAGAGGAGGAAGGTGGATCCGAACTAGAATGGTGGCTCGGGGACGCAAGAAGAAGCCCGGAAGCTCGACGGCGGCTGTAGCGGAAGGCGGCGTGAACGTCGTCATCAATCGGACGGGAGTTGACGCGATGGCAAGGCCGCGAGCTAACCCGCCCAAACAGAATGGGGTTTGGGCAACTCGGAGGTGGCCTCCCAATTGTGGGCCGAGGAGGGGTGTGGAAGACGGCGGCGGCGGCGGGAAGCTCCAGGCGGCGGCAGATGGCGAACCATTGCTCGAGGAAGAAGAAGAGGAGCCGGAGGAGTGTGATTGTTGTGGGTTCAGGGATGGCGAGAAGGACGATGCCAACGGTGGCCAGAGCCGCACCGTCGACGGCGGCGAAGGTGTGCAGGTGAGAGTTCTCCTGTTTTATTGGAATTCCATGACATTGAGTTGGAAATTTGATGAATAGTCAAGGGCATTTATGTCTTTTTGGAATTGGGGAAATTTGGTAAATTTAATAAGTTTGGGTGCCGTAAAGTAATTGACCAGGCTTGGGGGTGAGTTCGGAATTGGTAAATATTTGGGTACCGGATTGAAATAAGCCGTTTGGACTGGAATGTTTAAATCAGAAAGTGGAAATTGGCCTGGAGGACTGAATTGTACAATTCTGGAAGTTGGGGTCAAATTGGTAAAGGTCAGGAATTCGGGGTACCAATTTTTAATTCGCCATTTTGGGGCAAAAAGGTAATTTTCCAGAATTTTGTGGGGAATCCTAGGAAAGATTAAATGGAGGAATTTGGGATTGGAATCAACCAAATTTGAGGTCGTTTGATTAGTTACGTTCGTAGAAAGGAGTATTAAGTTTTGCCTAAATACTTAATAGGAGAATTTGCAAAAGGAGATGATTGAGCATGGAATCTCGGACGATGACATGGATCAACCGGCAATAAAGAGGTGTCGTATTGATAAATCAAGGTCGGCTAACAAGGTGAGAGAAAAGGGGGTAAAATCTCCGTCGAGGTCTTTTAGTTTATGCCTTTTTAATTCAGTTATGTTTGTTATTTTTCAAGTATGCGCGATAATGTGTGTGAGGCATCCCACCTCCTACTTAAGGTGGAGGCACGCGTTGTGCTATGTATGTGTGTGTTTATGATGTATGGTTGATGATAATTGAACCCCCGGGCGGTTGGGCCACTACTGGACGCGGTAGATGGTCGGGTCACTACTGGACGGCGATACGTAACGCAGTAGTTGACCGGGCATGGACTGGACGACGATACGTAACGCAGTACCATTGCCTTGAGGATAGGGACAGCGGACGGCGATACGTAACTCGGTGATTCCCTAGTAATAACTATATAAGTTAAGGTAGTAGTAGAGAACTTCTATGATTTAAGGATAAAAGTTGAAAACCTCTATGAGTTAAAGTTGAAATGAGTTATTAAGGATGAAAGTGAGAACGACTTTCATCTAAGGAAAGGAAACGCTAATAACGTGTTTTAGTAGGAGATTTCTAAGGGCAGAGACCTTAGGAAGTAACGACGAGACTGGCCCCTTCTCACTCACCAGGTTGAGGTTGGGTTAGCGGAAGTGAATCCCGAGAAGAAGTAAGATGAGGAAAGCGGTCGTGCCAGTACTGATGATGAGATTTCAAGGAGCCGGGTGAAGTGTTATAGTTAAAGTTTGAAAGTTATTTTATGATTATGAGTATATGTACGGGAGATTCAAGGTTCAAGATGTTGGGTTAAGTTGTTTAAGTATTTGGATTTTGGTTGCCCAAGTGTTAGGGCTTTTCGTTTAAAGTTCTTAAATAATGTCAGTTGTTTATTTCAAAATGTGGTTTGGGTTGCTCCGGAGTAACCGGTTTTTTTTTGGGTTTGAGTTGTGGTTTGATTTTCGAAAAAGGTCGGGACTTTACACCATCGTACTCGAGCTTTCACCATATGCAATAAGAACTTGACTAGTTAATGTGTGTTTTCCCTACAACCATCAACTAATCAATGTAGAACAAAGAAGTGAGGATAGAACATGATTAAGCATGGTCCTCTTGAGCCATAATCGATGGTCTATAGTATCGATGATCTAACAATCTAGCATTGATACTACTCCAAATATAGATGGTTGATCATTCCCTCTATACTTGTGTAGCATCAATGGGGTATCACTACCGGGTAATTTCTTAACAACAGAGATGATACTAAGCACAATGCATATAGTAGTATACTATAAAATCATAATCATCGATGATAAGAAATTATTGAATTAGATGAGCATCGATAACAAACACATATGCATAGTATACTAAAGCTTCAATGCATACACATAGGACATCAAATATCATAAGTATCAACACAAGCATAATATGACATCATAGCATTAATACATATAAGGATAAACGAGTTCACATTCATACACAATCAATTTCAAACTAGCTATACATAGAAGAGATAGGGTACCACCGTCGATGATGAAGGTATCACCTTAGCTATACCCTCTCCTACAAATGCTAAACTCTCACTCGAATAGAGTGTCTACATAAGTTTTGAATGGAATTGTGCAGCCTACTAAACTAATGAGTCAAACTCCCTATTTATAGAGGTAGAACTCGGTAAAAACCTTCCTAACCCTAGTAGGATAAGGTCCTCTTACTTGGGGATGAAGCAAGGCCTTCTGAAACTCAATTGGGCGCATACTCAAGAGTTGTGGCTGGGTGGCCGTTGGAACCACCACTAGTTTTTTTCGTGGGCTGTGACACGCCAAAACACAACACCAAACTGCGACCAAGTGTAATCGCAGTCCGGGAATGCAGTAAAATGGCAAGTTCTATTATCAACCCGGGGTCTAGATCTACTGCTTACTCCATGAGTATCTATTATCTAGCCAACTAAGTTAAGTGTTTGTTGTTTTAAGCAAAAGCAGAAAGAAAGCAGGAATTGGTACGGTTTTCTCAAGCAAAGAAGAGTCACTCGGGAATGAGTCCCCCTATCTCCTTAGTTAGGTTTCAATTGTAATTTCCCTGGGTTGATTTACTGTTGATTAGACTGCGGAAGATCCGACAGTAGATTGGAATCTCTTAAGCTGATCAAGCCCTCTCAGTCTAACTACTCGGCAGACGACTAGTCTTCACCGGGATAGAAAGCTGAAGCAATAAGCACAGAACTCCACTACTGGAATTGGATTCCAGTACAAAGCAGTAAACTGGCTAACTCTCGTATAGCCAATCTCCTACTACCGAATGATGAGGCTCTAACAACCTAATCAGATTCTATCTATTTCAGGTTGCAGCAGAAATCAGGAAAAGCTGATCAGACTTCAATTGACTCAATAAACATGCATCATTCGATTATAATCAAGCAGTAATATCATCCCAAGTCAGTACAATCAAATCCCTAACACATGGAACTAGGGTTCTTCATACCCAAGTGAGAGAAGGGTTCTACTCCATAGAGAGAGAGAGAGAGAGAGAGAGAGGGAAACAGAATACAGAGTAGTCATACTCATAAAGAGGAGGAAAAACTGCTCTGGGATGATGATTTCCACTCCTATGACGATCTCCAAGCTCGATTTGATGAAACCCAGCTCCAAGATAGCTTCTAGGATGTGTTCTTCGTACTTTCTCTCTCTAGGGCTCTGTTTTTGCTCTGAAAATCCGATTCTCTCACTTGCAGCCCGAAATTGGGTAAAAACCAGAAATTCCCGACTCACACGGGCAGGCTCACACGGCCGTGTGGCATACCCAGTTGCCCGTGTGACTTCAAAACGCCGCGTTCCGAGTAATTGGATTTCAGGCTTCCTACACGGCCAGAGTCACGCGGCCGTGTAGCTCACCCAGCCTGGCCGTGTGAAGCCTCGCAGAATTCTACACGGCCAAACTGCAACTTCACACGGCCGTGTGGGAATTATTTGTGCCCGTGTGAGGTCTCGCACAATCTCACACTGCCAAATTGGTCACTTGCACGGCCGTGTGAGTTGTGTGTGTGCCCGTGTGGCTTCCTTTGTGACTTGCCTCGCGCCCGATCTTCGTCCAATCGACGCCGAACTCGCTCCTAAACCTTCATTCACTTGCTAGGACCTGAAATATCACAAACAAACACAACCTAGCGTGAAATCGGCCTAAAACACGAGAATTACCATCTCAAACGACTCCAGAATAGGGGTAAAAACATGTGCAATTAACGGCTTATCAAACTCCCCCACACTTAACCGTTTGCTTGTCCCCAAGCAAACCAAGTCAGACACAAGGTAAGCTTACACATTTCAACCATACCATCATTGGGGACAAATCATATAGGCACAGAAACACGTAAGTCATACTGGTTTTCAAACATCAACACATGAACAACCTCAATAGCAACCTGAACAACCACCACAGAACACATTCGAGTGCAGCAAAATCGAGTAAAGGAGGAGTCTCCCTTCTGTTCATCAACCAACATAGACTTGACTCAATCACTCACTCAAGACAGTCAACTCATGCATAAAACTCAAGACATCAGAATCAAGACCGAGCCGTCTAGGTCCTCACCGGGTAAAGAGTGTAAAGAACAAGGAAATGAATCGCTCACTCTCGACCAGTGGGGTCAGGAAAATTTGATGCGAAAAATGCACATACTTATTCTCTCAATTCCTAACATCTCTTCACCATGACGGCAACCTCTAAATGTTAGAGTTCACATAAATGGTTGTCATCACTAACTAATCAGGAGGGCTTAGACACAGGTTCAAATGACTGGCTAGGTTCTTGGACATGGGGAAAAAGCCTTTTAGGTGGTGGAAGTATTCATAGCACAAGGTTCCACAATTCCAAACCCAACAAACTCACAGTCAATCAAACCAGTACTTTCTTTCTGCTATTCTGCATTACTCAAATTCAGAGCACAAGAGCGAATGAGGTCACATGAATACCAGTATTTCTAAGCCAGACTGCTAAGAAACACTACTTAATGGGCATTATTCAGATTTTTGGTGGTGGCTCACTTTTGCTTTCATTTTTTCTTTGTTTTTCTTTCATTTGTTTTCATTTCTTAAGAGAACCACCACCTCTGCACATTTTCAAACACCTGCCCAACTTTTTAAGAACTACCTCCAACTCTCACATTACATTTAGCAGAAACAGCAGAGAACATGTAAAAATCACTCTATGGAACCTTCTAACAGATGCAAAAGGGTGACTTTTCATTGAAGACCGAAAGAAAGGATAACACACGGCTCAAAGGGGCTGACTAGGAGGTATGACACACCAGGACAGTCAATTTGGTCGTGGGCTAATCCTATGCCTCCATCATCTTAGCTAATGACAACGTGAATGCTACACATCATGGAAGAGGGAACTATCGCACAAGAAAGAAACGAGCAGGCTCAAATCTCACATGGCTACCTATATGCTCTATCTCTCATTCTGATTCCCTGAACTAGATGCATAAGAGACTGTCAAGAACAAGTAATCAATCCAAGTCACAGTTGGTAAGCAAACAGTTGAAAAGCTGAACCCTACACAACTCCACTGCACGTCTCAGTCATCATTATAGGTTGTCCTAATCACCATCCAGTTGTCATGCATTAATCCGAAAACCATTCAATTCACCAATCAAAACACAGTGCCAATATGATCAAACAGCCGTACTTGGAGCCCTCAAATCTCGAGATTTGGACAGTGGACTAGGCTCCAAGCACACTTATATAAATTCCAACCGATACAAAGCACCCCCCCACACTTAAGCACGACTGATAATGATGTAAATGCACATGTTTGTGCCCCTAGTTCTTATCCGTTTGAGGAGTATAGTCGTGTGTTTTGGCCTATTTTACGCCGGGTTGTGCTATTTTGTCATGTTTCAGGTCCCAGGTGTCGAAGGGAAGGCTAAGCGCGAGTTTTGGGGCATTCGGAAGTCATTTCGGTGAGCTGGAGCCAAAACACGGGCAGACCCAAGGCATTACACGGCCGTGTACTGCTGGCCGTGCTTTTTATGCCGAGAGCAAATTTGGTTTGGCCAATTCAGCTGCAAACACGGGCACCGAAGCACGGCCGTGTTCAGTCAAAGCACGGCCGTGTCCATCGCGAAGCACGGCCGTGTTTCCACCAGCTGCTGGCCGTGTAATTAAGCCCTGGCCGAGGCACGGGCGGAGTCAGGCAAAGCACGGCCGTGCCGTCGACCGTGCTTTGGCCACTGATGCTTTTAAGCAGAGTTTCAGCCACAATTCAAGGGGGATTCGAGTTTTTGAGAGAGAGATCAGTTCCTAGAGAGAGAAAGTGACGAGCAAGAGTTCCCAAGTGCCCTAGATTGATCTTCAACACCATTGGAGGCCAGCTTGAGCTTGGAGAAGTGCCAATCAACGTCCAGAAGCAGGAATCCATCCTTCGCAGTATGAATTCCGTGTCTGATTCTGCTTTTGCTTTCTTCTCCATGGAGTAGTTCTCCCATTCATCTGGGTATGGAGAACCCTAGATTTGTATGTTAGGCTTTGATTGTATGAACCCAAGTAATGATTCTATGATTGATTATATTCGATTGAGGTTTTAATGATTGAATGACTTGAATCCTGATCAAATTCCTGTTGTTTCTGCTTTAACCTAGAATGAGAATATCTGCCTAGGTTAATAGAGTATCCTTGATTGAAGGTAGGGAGTTGGTGACTTTAGTCGAGGAGCCAACTCACTATTCTGTACCGGATTTACTCCGGTAGTGGAGGTTTTGTTCTTAGGGCCTCAATCTGCCGACTCCGGTGGAGGTTAGTCGCCCGCTAGAGAGTCAGATTGAGAGGGTCTGAAGACCTTTAGTCGAGACTTCAGGCTGTTTAAGAACCTTCCGCAGTATAACTGTCATAGAAACTGAACTTGGTAATTACAATCCGGCTTAACTGCAGTCTAGGGGGAACCATATCCGGGTGACCTCTTTAACCTGAATACAACCAGTTTACTTGCTTTGTTTGTTTGGTAGTTTAGACTTGCACTCCAGTTTTATTGCTAGATAACAAGAACTCACTGAGTAGTCAGCAAATCTAGGACCCGGGTTGATAATTAAACCTAAACCCGCTATACTACGCTTTAGGAAGTGGTTACACTTGGCCAATTCCTGGAGTGACAGTAGAGTCGAGTCAAGTTTTTGGCGCCGTTGCCGGGGGCGGCTAGGTTGTTGAAGAAAAGTGATTTCTGTTAATTTAGCTTTTCTTTTTGCTTTGTTTTCTTTGTCCCACTTGTGCCTTCACGGGTTTGTTGCTTGAGTGTGTGCAGGTAGTGCATGACCCGTAGCCAGTCGGGAGGTTTACTGCCGTTGAATCCAGAGATTGACCGCACCTGTCGCCAGCTCAGGAGACAACAGCGAGCTAGACTGGCTACGGAAGAGCGCATAGACGGCCACGTGAGTAGTGATTCTGAGGAGGATTACGAGATGGAAGACTACAATCAACATCAGGGGAATCCTCAGCAGGCTCCCTCGGTGAATCAGGTCCTGGGGAACAACCCCATACCCCAGGATCATGGAGTTCATCATCCACCGCAGCCGGGTCCCACCTTGGAGTACTACTACACTCCGTGGATTGCTGACATCCGCCCGGTCATCCTCTACCCGCCTATCCCAGCAAACAACTTCGAGATCAAGCCATGCTGGATTCAGCTCATCACATCCTCTATCCAGTTCCATGGCTTGAAGGATGAGGAGGCCAGGGTATATCTTTCCCGTTTTCTGCAGCTGACGAACGGGTTCAAGCTGAATGGTGTCCCGGATGATGCGATCCGCCTTCATCTCTTCCCCCATTCTCTGGCGGGTAATGCTAAGAGGTGGTTGGAGACCCAGCCCCCATTGTCCATCACCTCTTGGGACGATCTGGAGGACAAGTTCGTGCACAGGTACTATCCGGCATCGAAGACCACAGAGATTCAGCGGGAGATCACTCACTTCCGCCAGGAGCCAGATGAGTCACTCCGTGATGCTTGGGAGCGGTACATGGGATACTTCTGGCAGTGTCCCCATCATGGCTTTAGCGATGCTTTCACAGTGGGGAATTTCTACAGTGCCCTCTCTCCAGATAGCCAGAGGGTGATTGAGTCTCTATGCCCAGGAGGGGATATTCTTACGAAGACTCCACCCGAGCTGAACTAGATGATTAGTACTTTGGCTGCTAGAGATCATTCTTGGGGACAAGGTAGCCGAGGCAGACAGTCCCGGGACCGTGGTGTGCACGCCATGGAGACCAGATCCGGGCTCGAGCAGCAGGTAGCTGAGCTAGTGCAGACATTGAAGCAGCCCAACAGTCTTATTCCGGGCAGAGGTTTGGCTACACCTCCAGTAGCTCAATGTCAGTGGTGTGAGAGCTCCAATCACCTAGTGGAGGACTTTCAGGCTATGAGGGAGTCTACCACACCCCAGGAGCAGTTGGCCTTCATCGCCAATGCGAGGCGCCTCGATCCATACAGCAGCACATATAATGAGGGGTGGCGCCAGCATCCCAACTTCGCCTGGAGCAGCAACACCACTAAACCACCTGGTTTCCCAGCACCAGCAGGTGGTTTTCAGCAGAGGCAGCCCTTTCAGGCTCGCCAGGGGCCAGACCCACAGCAGCCCTACCAGCCTAGGCAGGGCCAGCCATTCCAGCAGCCCCAGCACCAGTTTGCTGAGCCAGCAGCAGCTCCGGCCCCAGATGACAGGATGACGAAGCTGGAAAACATTCTAGCTTCATTCATGACTAGCACTCAGGCTGCTATCACATCACTGGAGGCAGGTCAGCGGAACCAGGGTGCCATTTTGCAGGATCTGCAGACCCAGGTGGGCATCTTGGCCCGCCAAAACACTACCAGGGCACCGGGGACTCCGCCTGCCACCACTGTCCCGAACCCTCGAGATCCTCCCCAGCATCAGCAGCTGGATGCCATTTTTACCAGGAGCGGTAAGGTCATATCTGCTGATCCTGTCCCGGCCAGACAGGAGGAACCACTACCTGCTTCAGCACTTCCAGCCGACGATGCAGAAGTGCGGGTGGAGAAGGAAGCCCTTGCTCCCAAGCCACAACCAGTGGTTAAGGAGCATGTGCCCCAGCTTCCCTTCCCCACTCGCCTACACAAAGACAAGCTGGAGATTGAGTTTGCCAAGTTCATGGCAATGTTGAAGCAGCTCAACATCAGCATACCGTTCGTGGAGGCACTGTCGAAGATGCCCAAGTACGCGAAGTTCATGAAAGATCTCTACACCAACAAGAAGAAACTTGGGGATCTCTCGACAGTGATGCTGAGCGAGGAGTGTTCTGCTATCCTGCAGAACAAGCTGCCCGAGAAGCGCAAGGATCCAGGGAGTTTTACTATCCCTCTTACTAGTGGCAGCATGCATGTAGGCAAGTCCTTGGCGGACCTAGGCGCTAGCATAAACTTCATGCCATATAAGTTGTATAAAATGCTAGACCTAGGTGAACTTAGCCCTACTAGGATGAGCATTCAGCTGGCTGATCGTTCTATCGTGCATCCTAGGGGAATCATAGAGGATCTGCTTGTCAGTGTCGGTGCATTCACATATCCTGTTGATTTCGTTATTCTTGATGTGCATGAGGATGTGGATGTGCCTTTGATTTTAGGTAGGCCATTTCTTGCCACCGCCAAGGCACTTATTGATGTGCATGATGGTAAATTGATCTTGCGTGCTGGGAATGAACAGGCTACTTTTTCTGTGACTGAGTTTGATCACTGTGCAATGATTGCTGTCACGCCTGTGCATACCATGTCTGATCAGGTACACGAGCCTGTCGTGTATCCTTCTGCACCTCCTATTTTGCAGGACCCTCCTATCATTCCTTCGCCACCACTCCATCCACCCTCCCCTCCGAACAAAAAGCTCAAGGAGGAGTGGCGGCCAAAGCAGCAGGTTGCTAAGCCTGCACGGAAGAAGAGTGGAGACCACTATGATCTGGTCCCACCTCCTGCACCACGACCACCCTGGCCGTCTGGGTACTCGCTCTCCTGCATCTTGCCAGATGGGCAGGTCAAGCTGACTGATGAGGGTGGTCGCATCCGTCGGGTGCATGGCCACAACCTCAAGCTGTACCTCAAGAGCGACGTGGATCCGCTCTTGGAGGCACCTGTTCCTGCACCGCCCTGAGGATCCACCATGGGCGTCCAGCTAAAAGACGGTAAAGAAGCGCTTGTGGGGAGGCAACCCCACCATGGTTTGATTTTCTGTCTTGTGTTTTGAGTCGGATTGTAACCCGGTTTGGGTTTGGTTTGTTTTCTTTTGGTTTGGATGATATTTTATTAGGCTGACCATTGAACCTAACATACTGTGTTTGAGCTCTTCTGTTCCCCTTTGACTGGTCCTCTATCCAGTCCGCTTCGCTCCGCCTGGTCCGTTTCCAGTCCCCTACAATCCGTGCCTACCGGTAACATCGTTCCCCTTATCCTTCCCTCTTCTCCATTGAGGGCAATGTCGATCTTAAGTGTGGGGGGGATGTTTATCTTTTGACTGCCTTAGATCTGTTTGTGTGCTTGGAGCCTAGTCCACTGTCCAAATTTTTAAATTTGAGGGCTCCAAGTACGTGTTTCCTTGCAATTGCCTGCTTAGTATGCTTTGAATTGACAGTCTTTATAGTAATGTGCAACCTAGGGAGATAGTGTAGCACTATGGAGGATGTTGATGCATTTAAGAAGTCTCATTTCTTCTTCATATTGAGTCGGTTGATTGAGTGAATTAGTGATCTTAGGACCCTTGAATTGTGTGGTGTTGTGGATTCTCTGCTTGTCATGGACTCTTGTATCATGTTTTGAGTTTAACAGGTGCTCGAAAATGTGCTTCAAAATAACGTCTCCCGTGCGAATAGGGCGAAAGTGTGTAAGGGGAGACGGGAATCCGTTCCCAATTTCCACCTACTACCTCCAGCCTCCTTACATGTCTTTCCCCCGCACGAGGCTCGAGACATCCGCTCCTGGCATGGCCGGTAAGAGCAGGTTGGGACCCTTGAAAAGAAAAAAAAAAGAAAAGAAAAATAACAGAAAACAAGCAAAACAGAAAAAAAAAAAAAAAAAAGGGGTTCCAACCATCTTCAAAGAAAATCGAGCACCTTGAAAAATGTGAGTCCATGATCCTTTGTTTTTGAGAATCTCTCCATCCACAATTCATTTGTCCTCTGTTCACTATTTGCCATGATGCCGACTCGATACTAGTAGTCTCGCCGAAGAAGCTATGAGATGACTTGTGCGTCGGTTGACCTCGTAAGCTGCTAAATGATCTAGGAAGTCCTCTACCTACGATCTGGGTTGTTTGTTGCTATAGAGGTCTGGAGAGTTGCATTGGTTTGAGTTAGGTTTGCTTGGGGACAAGCAAACGGTTAAGTGTGGGGGAATTTGATAACGATGTAAATGCACATGTTTGCGCCCCTAGTTCTTATCCGTTTGAGGAGTATAGTCGTGTGTTTTGGCCTATTTTACGCCGGGTTGTGCTATTTTGTCATGTTTCAGGTCCCAGGTGTCAAAGGGAAGGCTAAGCGCGAGTTTCGGGGCATTCAGAAGTCATTTCGGTGAGCTGGAGCCAAAACACGGGCAGACCCAAGGCATTACACGGCCGTGTACTGCTGGCCGTGCTTTTTATGCCGAGAGCAAATTTGGTTTGGCCAATTCAGCTGCAAACACGGGCACCGAAGCACGGCCGTGTTCAGTCAAAGCACGGCCGTGTCCATCGCGAAGCACGGCCGTGTTTCCACCAGCTGCTGGCCGTGTAATTAAGCCCTGGCCGAGGCACGGGCGGAGTCAGGCAAAGCACGGCCGTGCCGTCGACCGTGCTTTGGCCACTGATGCTTTTAAGCAGAGTTTCAGCCACAATTCAAGGGGGATTCGAGTTTTTGAGAGAGAGATCAGTTCCTAGAGAGAGAAAGTGACGAGCAAGAGTTCCCAAGTGCCCTAGATTGATCTTCAACACCATTGGAGGCCAGCTTGAGCTTGGAGAAGTGCCAATCAACGTCCAGAAGCAGGAATCCATCCTTCGCAGTATGAATTCCGTGTCTGATTCTGCTTTTGCTTTCTTCTCCATGGAGTAGTTCTCCCATTCATCTGGGTATGGAGAACCCTAGATTTGTATGTTAGGCTTTGATTGTATGAACCCAAGTAATGATTCTATGATTGATTATATTCGATTGAGGTTTTAATGATTGAATGACTTGAATCCTGATCAAATTCCTGTTGTTTCTGCTTTAACCTAGAATGAGAATATCTGCCTAGGTTAATAGAGTATCCTTGATTGAAGGTAGGGAGTTGGTGACTTTAGTCGAGGAGCCAACTCACTATTCTGTACCGGATTTACTCCGGTAGTGGAGGTTTTGTTCTTAGGGCCTCAATCTGCCGACTCCGGTGGAGGTTAGTCGCCCGCTAGAGAGTCAGATTGAGAGGGTCTGAAGACCTTTAGTCGAGACTTCAGGCTGTTTAAGAACCTTCCGCAGTATAACTGTCATAGAAACTGAACTTGGTAATTACAATCCGGCTTAACTGCAGTCTAGGGGGAACCATATCCGGGTGACCTCTTTAACCTGAATACAACCAGTTTACTTGCTTTGTTTGTTTGGTAGTTTAGACTTGCACTCCAGTTTTATTGCTAGATAACAAGAACTCACTGAGTAGTCAGCAAATCTAGGACCCGGGTTGATAATTAAACCTAAACCCGCTATACTACGCTTTAGGAAGTGGTTACACTTGGCCAATTCCTGGAGTGACAGTAGAGTCGAGTCAACGACATTGCCCTCAATGGAGCAGAGGGATAGAGAAGGGGAACGATGTTACCGGATCGAAATGCTGCGGGAGACTGGAAGTGGACCAGTCAGCGTGGGACATATGGAACGAACAGACAGTTCTGCACTCAGGGAACATCAAGAACACACTAGCACATGTTCGTTAGGGATAAGAGTTGGCCCAGATGGCCACAAAAGAAACAATCCACAAAAGAAAAGAAACAAAACACACGACAAACTCAGTTCAAGCTCCTCAAACACATGGAGCAAACAGAAATAGTCTAAAACAAAAACACATACTGAGGGGCGACAAGTACAGCCTACTCGTCGCCAAGGTTGTCCAGATCGATGTCGCCGTGTCGACCGAGTTTATAGCCCGTGGCTCGGCCACACGGGCAAGCTCACACGGCCGTGCGAGGTGCACTTTTGCCCGTGTCGGCCGACACGGGCTGGCCGAGGATTTTCCACACGGCCGTGCGAACAGCACATTTGGCCGTGTGACTTTTGACGAGAGCTCACATGGCCAAGGGGGATTACCACACGGCCGTGTCACAAGCACATTTGGCCGTGTGGAATTTCACGAGAGCTCACACGGCCAAAACTCAAATCCACACTGTCGTGTGACTTCCAGGGCTGGCCGTGTGGACTGCCAGAACTCCGAAATTGACCTGTTTTCACTCCAGAATGACATACAACTCGTGAACAACCCCTCAAGACTCAAAAAAACACAAAAAATCAAAAGGAAAAAGGTAAGAAAATGCATACCTAGGTGGGGTTGCCTCCCCACAAGCGCTTCTTTACCGTCTTTTAGCTGGACGCCAGTCGTTGGATTCTCAATGAGGTGAAGGAGCAGGTGCCTTCAAGAGCGGATCCACCTCGCTCTTGAGGTACAGCTTCAAATGGTGGCCATGCACACGACGAATGTGGCCACCAGCATTCGCCAACTCGACTTGGCCATCCGGCAGGATGCAAGCGAGTGAATATTCGGATGGCCAAGGTGGGGGCGGGACCAGCTCGTAGTGGTCTCCGGCTTTCTTTCAAGCAGGCTTAGCTGCCTGCAGTTTCGGCCGCCACTCCTCCTTGATCTGTTCTTTTGGTGAAGGAGTGGACGGGAGTGGCGGCGAAGGTATGGGAGGCGGATCCTGCAAAATAGGAAACACAGAAGGATACACGACAGACTTGTGCTCCTGGTGAGATACAGCATGCAGAGGCGAAGAAGCAGGGAGAGTATTAGTAATTGAAAATGTTATTCGCTCCTCGCCATCCCTCAAAACAAAGGTCCCATCATGCACATCGATGAGAGCCTTGGCGGTGGCCAGGAAAGGCCTTCCCAGTATAAGGGGCACTTCTGTGTCCTCATTGATGTCCAAGAGAACAAAATCCACAGGATAATTGAATTTGCCAACCTTAACCAGAAGGTCTTCCACTATGCCCCTAGGATGCACTACAGATCGGTCAGCTAATTGAAGGCTCATCCTAGTAGCACGGGGTTCACCTAGGCCTAGTTTCTTGAACAGTTTATACGACATAACATTGATACTAGCACCTAAATCCGCCAAGGACCTCTCTACATGCAAATTATCTATAGAGCACGGGATAGTAAAACTACCTGGGTCCTTCTGCGGAAGCTTGTTCTGCAGAATGGCCGAGCACTTCTCGGCTACCTTGTTCTGCAGTGGCCAGCTCGCTCAGCTTCTGCTTCTTTGAGAGAAGATCCTTCAGGAACTTCGCATACTTAGGCATTTGAGATAGTGCCTCCAGGAAAGGTACTTGGACATTCAGCTTCCTAAGCATGGCCATGAAGTTCCCGAACTCTGCATCTAGCCTGTCTTTGTGCAACCGAGTAGGAAAGGGGAGCTGAGGGATATACTCCTTCACTACTGGTTGCGGTTTAGGTGCAGGCACCTCAACCTCCTTCTCTGCTTCTTCTTCAGCCGCTGGAGATGCCGAGGCAGGGGCCTCTCTCTCTTGTGCCCGAACAGGTGGATCAGCAGTCATCTTGCCACTCCTGGTTTTGATGGCATTGTAGTGCTCATTCGGGTTCTGCGGATTAGGAATGGTATGACCTAGCAAGGTACCTGGGGCCCTTTGTGCCACTGCTTGAGCCACGCTCCCCAGCTGGGTTTGGATATCCTGCAAGACAGCCTGTGTGTTCCTCTGGCCAGCTTCAATAGCCAGGAATTTACCCGAGGCCTTTTCCATGAACTGCTCGATAGTGTTGAATTTCTGAGCACTAGAACTGGCGAGAGAGCCCACCAAGTCCCGCAGTTCAGCCATCGGATCATTTTGCACTGGGGTGGCAGGGGCTGCACTTGTCTGCTGGAAAGGTCGCGGCTGTGATTGAGCAGCATGCCCCTGGATGGGCTGGTAGAGAGACTACTGCTGCTAGAATTGCCCCTGTCTGGGCTGATATGGCGGCCTCTAGAAGCCCGGTGGTACCTAGGGGACTGGTGGTCTGGAATTTGCCCCAACCCAGGAGAAGCTGGGATGCTGGCGCCACCCCTCATTGTAAGTGTTGCTGTAGGGGTCATTGCGCCTAACATTATTGATGAAGTTCACCTGCTCTTGGGGTGTGGTCGATTCCTTCATCGCCTGGCAGTCTTCCACCGTGTGATGGGTGCTCTCGCACCAATGGCAGAGCATCGCCTACTGCTGTCCGGTCCCTGGAATCATCCTGGAACGATCGATAGCTGAAACCAGCTTCGACACCACCTGCACCAAATCAAAGGAATGGTTTCCCACAGAATGTACACCTCGGCTTGGTGCTCTCCTCGACCTCCTAGCAGTGCCCCAATCATACCCGTTCTCTGCCATCTCCTCAAAGAGTTGATTCAGCTGTAGCGGTGTTTTGGTCAGCATGTTCCCGCCACAAACTGAGTCAATCAGCTGCTTGTCTTCTGGGAAGAGGGCGTGATAGAAGGTTCCCACCTTGAGAGCATCATTGAAACCATGATTGGGACACCTCAGGAAGAGACTGTTGTATCTCTCCCAAGCATCCCTGATGGTCTCATCCTCGTCCTGAGCAAAATGGGTAATTTGCTTTTGCAGGTCCGCCGTCTTGGATGGAGGATGGTAGCGGGTGAGGAACTTGTCCGCCAGGTTGGCTAACGTGGTGATGGAGCTCGTGGAATCGCCTGAGATGTGAACGAGGGCACTCCCCCTCTTTGCCTCGGAACACCACTGAACCGCGCAACATGGTGATTACTGAGGTGCTCACCTCAAAATTGTTGGCTGGGCCATGAGGGTGTTGAATGGGTGACCTCATGTCCGCAGCCCTTGCGGTCCAGTAGGATCCCATGGTCTGCTCCCCAGGATTGACCACATCATGGTCATGTGGGTCAGCCATCTCCTCTTCGTCAGTGATCTGTAGCTGTGCTAGCGCCTCCTCCGCAGCCAGTCGCGCCTTTAGAGCCTGCTTGAAGTTTCTGCAGGTTCGTTCAAGCTCCTGGTCTAGTGGTAGTAGATCTCCCGATTGGCTACGGGTCATGCACTACCTGCACACAATCAGCAGAAGCAACCCGTGAAGGCACACAGGTGGAAGAGATAAAATGCAGTAAATAAAAAGCTAGAGTAACAGATTTGCACGTTTCCCCAATAACCTAGAGAGTCCCCGGCAACGGCGCCAAAAACTTGATACGCCAAAACACAACACCAAACTGCGACCAAGTGTAATCGCAGTCCGGGAATGCAGTAAAATGGCAAGTTCTATTATAAACCCGGGGTCTAGATCTACTGCTTACTCCGTGAGTATCTATTCTCTAGCCAACTAAGTTAAGTGTTTGTTGTTTTAAGCAAAAGCAGAAAGAAAGCAGGAATTGGTACAGTTTTCTCAAGCAAAGAAGAGTCACTCGGGAATGAGTCCCCCTAGCTCCTTAGTTAGGTTTTAACTGTAATTTCCATGGGTTGATTTACTGTTGATTAGACTGCGGAAGATTCGACAGTAGCTTGGAATCTCTTAAGCTGAACAAGCACTCTTAGTCTAACTACCCGGCAGACGACTAGTCTTCACCAGGATAGAAAGCTGAAGCAATAAGCACAGAACTCCACTACTGGAATTGGATTCCAGTACAAAGCAGTAAACTGGCTAACTCTCGCATAGCCAATCTCCTACTACCGAATGATGAGGCTCTAACAACCTAATCAGATTCTATCTATCTCAGGTTGCAGCAGAAATCAGGAAAAGCTGATCAGACTTCAATTGACTCAATAAACATGCATCATTCGATTATAATCAAGCAGTAATATCATCCCAAGTCATACAATCAAATCCCTAACACATGGAACTAGGGTTCTTCATACCCAAGTGAGAGAAGGGTTCTACTCCATAGAGAGAGAGGGGGAAACAGAATACAGAGTAGTCATACTCGTAAAGATGAGGAAAAGCTGCTCTGGGATGATGATTTCCACTCCTATGAAGATCTCCAAGCTCGATTTGATGAAACCCAGCTCCAAGATGTGTTCTTCGTACTTTCTCTCTCTAGGGCTCTGTTTTTGCTCTGAAAATCCGATTCTCTCACTTGCAGCCCGAAATTGGGTAAAAACCAGAAATTCCCGACTCACACGGGCAGGCTCACACGGCCGTGTGGCATACCCAGTTGCCCGTGTGACTTCAAAACGCCGCGTTCCAAGTAATTGGATTTCAGGCTTCCTACACGGCCAGAGTCACACGGCCGTGTAGCTCACCCAGCCTGGCCGTGTGAAGCCTCGCAGAATTCCACACGGCCAAACTGCAACTTCACACGCCCGTGTGGGAATTATTTGTGCCCGTGTGAGGTCTCGCACAATCCCACACGGCTAAATTGGTCACTTGCACGGCCGTGTGAGTTGTGAGTGTGCCCGTGTGGCTTCCTTTGTGACTTGCCTCGCGCCCGATCTTCGTCCAATTGATCCCGAATCTCCTAAACCTTCATTCACTTGCTAGGACCTGAAATATCACAAACACAACCTAGCGTGAAATCGGCCTAAAACACGAGAATTACCATCTCAAACGGCTCCAGAATAGGGGCAAAAACATGTGCAATTAACGGCTTATCAGGCTGGACTCCCTAGCCCATAAGCAAGCCTTCCAGAAGCTTTCTCTGTGATTTTACCAGGTCTACTTGGTGGAGGTTGGACTCGAAATTGGGTCGCCGCTGGTCCTTGATTCGATATGGCCTGAGTCTTATTCCATTGGACTCCTCTTGGGCTCTACTCATGGATAATAGTAGGATTCTCCATCATTGGACCTTGTCTTTTACATGAAAACTCCATATTCTTGTCTCTTTAGCTCTTGTTCTCCATGGTCATCCAATGCTCGATCCAAATCCTCCTAGGTTGTATTTCACCTTTAAAAGCATAAAAACATACCAAGAAGGCATAAAAGAATATCAAAACACAACCTACATCTATCAAATGCTCATTTATCAAATAGTTATGATTTAGATATGAAAGAGATGATAAAGTGTTTAAGATGCATTGATAAAAGGGGGGAAATGTATCAGATATGGGAGTATAAACACTATAAATTAAGTGTCATCAAGATGAGTAAAATGAAGAGGAATGGAGGTGACAACATGACAGAGAATCCATAGATATAAGGTAGGATCATGTCTTGTAAAAGTGCTCTAGGGAAGAAATAGTGGAATACCCTTAGATTTGGTGGAAGAGTGGAAGTCGGAACCATTTGAAGTGCATTAGGAGGATGAGCAGTAAGTTGGGTGACCTCATTATCAATTTAAACCAACAAGCTTCTAGGAGCTAGAGTATCTCCTCCTCCGAAAAGCATAAAAACATACCAAGAAGGCAAAAAAGAATATCAAAACACAACCTACATCTATCAAATGATCATTTATCAAATAGTTATGATTTATATATGAAAGAGATGATAAAGTGTTTAAGATGCATTGATAAAAGGGAGAAATGTATCAAATATGGGAGTATAAACACTATAAATTAAGTGTCATCAAGATGAGTAAGATGAAGAGGAACGGAGGTGACAACATGACAGAGAATCCATAGATATAAGTTAGGATCATGTCTTGGAAAAGCGCTCTAGGGAAGAAATAGTGGAATACCATTACATTTGGTGGAAGAGTGGAAGTTGGAACCATTTCAAGTGCATTAGGAGGATGACCAGTAAGTTGGATGACTTCATGATCAATGTAAACCAACAGGCTTCTAGTTAGGAGTCGTGAGCTAGAGTATGTCCTCCTCCAAAAATGTTGAGAATGCGGCGCAACTAAAAAACGGGGATGGTGATCATATTCCCATACGCAAGAATTGTGAAAGAGAGAGTATGGAGGCCAAATATTCAAAGATTGGAATAGAAATATGATAGACCAATAATTACACCTGTTTTTACCCCTATTCTTGAGCCGTTTGAGAGGTTGATTCTCGTGTTTTAAGCCGATTTCACACGAGGTTGTGCGTTTATGTCATATTTCAGGGCCCGGCGTTGGAATCGAGGCGAAGAAATGAGTTTTGGGTCGAAAGGAGTGAAGTTGGGTCGAAGTGTGCTATAGGAGGAAAATACCCGGTCATGGGCTCAAATACCCGACCGGGTATTTATCGTTTTTGGCGTTTGAGAAACAGAAGGGGTCCCGGTCGTGAAGCATAAATCCCCGGTCGGGGATTCTTAGAGAAGACCGGGGATTTTTCTCCTCTTAAACGCGCGTTTCAATTATACCCGGTCGAGACCCAAAATACCCGACCGGGTATCGCGACAGTCAAGTTTTTAAAGGAAAAGAAGACTGAAAATCGAGGGTTCCGAGTTTTAGAGAGACAGAGCGATTCCTAGAGAGAGAAAGCGACGAACAAGAGTTCCCAAGTGCCATAGCTTGATCTTCATCACCATTGGAGCCCGGCTTGAGCTTGGAGAAGTGCCGATCGACGACCAGGAGCAGAAATCCATCCTTCACAGTATGGTTTCCGCATCCGAATCTGCTTTTGCTTCTTTCTCCATGGAGTAGTTCTCCCATTCATCTGGGTATGGAGAACCCTAGATTTGTATGTTAGGTCTGATTGTATGAATCCAAGAACACGTTTTATGATTTGATTATATTCAATTGAGGTTTGAATGATTGAATGACATGAATCCTGATCAAATTCCTGTTGTTTCTGCTTAAACCTAGAATGAGAATATCTGCCTAGGTTAATAGAGCACCCTTAGTTGAAGGTAGTGAATTGGAGACTTTAGTCGAGGAGTCAATTCACTATTCTATACCGAATTTGCTTCGGTAGTGGAGGTTTTGTTCGTTAGGGCCTCAATCTGCTTACTCCGGTGGAGGTTAGTCGCCCGCTGGGGACTCAGATTGAGAGGGTCTAGAGACCTTTAGTCGAGACTTCAGACTGTTTAAGAACCTTCCGCAGTATAACTATCATAGAAACTGAACTTGGTAATTGCAATCCGGCTTAATTGCAGTCCAGGGGGAACCATATCCGGGTGACCTCTCTCGACTTGAAACAACCGTTTAACTTGCTTTGTGTTTTTCCTTGTTTGAACCTGCACTTAAGTTTTACCGCTAGATAATAAGAATTCACTGAGTAGTCATCACATCTAGGACCCGGGTTGACATTAAAACCCAAACCCGCTATACTACGCTTTAGGAAGTGGTTACACTTGGCCAATTTCTAGAGTGACAGTAGGAGTGAGTCAAAATACCTCACATTTTGAGAGCATATCAGAGTTGGAGGCTCATCAAGAAGGAAGTCCCAAACAATGTTGTGAAGGTAAGGTTCGATACTTATCTCGTGGTTGATCAAGCCAGGCAAGGATACTTGATGGTATGGCTTTATTTCTCGGTTGGAGTAAGATTGACCATGGCGATGGGAGTTTAGAGGAATATGGTCTAAGAGAAGAGCAAGGTTAATTGCATGGGATAACAATTAAGTTTCAGGTTTGTTGCACACTAGCCATCTAAAGATATTTTGTTGCAACTAAACTACGTAAGTGTAATTTACATTGTACCATTACCTTTTCCTTTTCAAAACTTATCGGTGAGTACTAAAAAGTAATTTGATCTGTCACACCGACAATTCAGCTCAGCCTGGGTATCATCGGGTCATCAGCCGCCGCTCAACATCTGGTGAATATCCCATTCTTCGACATTTCACACAAGTCTATTAGCAACGAAGCTACTGCCAGAATTGAACTCGGATCCATAATCGAGAAGAGAATCATGCAATTTTTATTGTTCTTCGATGAGGAATATGCTTCCTGCACATGGTGGACTAGCCCTCTGCCATCAAGCTCTTGCCAGTCTGCTACACCATTGGTTCTTACTAGATTCCTTAATTATTGAGACCACCATATTGACAAAACGGGAGTAATGCCAAAGGCTGTGATTAAGAAAGGAGCTCACATATCTTCTTGGATCATTATTGTGGATGTATTTTAGAAACAAAACAGAGAATTTGAGAAAGATGGTGACCAAAAAGAACCGAAAGAAGAAGAAAAATAACGAAACAACAACGTTGAATAATAGAGGGCTTTTCATTTTCCTTCCTCAATCGAGAGTCCCCTACGCTAGATATTGGCATTTGGGATAAATTTATCTTAGGGAAATTGTTACAACCCGATCTTGCCAAAAGTCAAAATGACGATTTTACCCTTGAGCAAAGTCATCAAGTCCCGCCATCTTATGGGTGAGGATTTAAAAACAAGAACTACCGGTGCGAACGACGTTAAAGTTTGATATAAAATGAAGAGGTTATGAGTATAAATTGGATTTGCGGATTAGGACTCGATTTAGTGTTCGGGCTGACCTGATTTTGGTTTTGGGCGGCCATGGAGTGGCAGTTGGCCCGTTTTGTTTCTTATGGGCGGCCAAAGAGAAGGAAAAAGAAGTGTGGGCTTGGGTTGGCCTGCCGGCCCAGTGGAAGAAGAGGGAGAAGGGCTTAAGCCCGTGTGTGTGGTTAAAGGGAGGAAGAGGAGATGGGCTTTGGCCCGAGAGAGTGAGAGAGAGGCTGAGGCCCGAGAGAGGAAGAAGAAGCGGGCTGGCGGCCCGGGTCAGAGAAGAAGAGGAATCGCCTTCCTCTGGAATTCGACCGGAAGCGTGGAAACAGGGGGAAGAATAAAGACAGAGCAACGACAGACTGCAGGGAGGAAGGGAAGGTGATCGATCAGGGCCTCTCGGGGTAACGGGCGTCATTTTTGGGTAACGGAGATGGTGATTGCGGGTTTTAATTGCGAGTTAATGGCTGCTCAATGGAGGGTGGTTAATTGATTGGGATTGAGTTACAGTGACGAGAGGACAGGGGAAATCGGAAATCAAAGAAGAGGAAGAAGAGGAGAACAACAAGCAACTGTCTCTGGAAGGGTTAGATGGGGCCGGCACCAACAGGACGAGGAGCAAGGTGGATTCGAACGAGGGTGGTGGCTCGGGGACGCAAGAAGAGGCCCGAAAGCTTGACGACGGCGAGAAGCTTTGCTGTGGACTCCGACGTTGGCGGGGTGAAGGATAGCACGGAACCGTCGACGAGGCCAAACGCTTACCTACCCAAACGACGTGGAATCTCGGCAATCCGTCACTTCCCTCCGAACTGCGGCCGGGGAAGGGAAGTCGAAGGTGGGATTGACGGCGGTGGGGGATCCTCGCGGAGGGCGGACGTTGACAAGGCGATGTTCGAGGAAGAAGAAGAGGAACCTGAGGAGGCGGTCGTGGATGGATTTGAGGTTGAGGAGAAGGAGGAAGGAGGCGATGACGGTGGCCGGAGACGGGACGGCGGCAACGGGGAAACCGTGAGGAGCGACGGCGAGGTAAGACGCTCCTGCAATTTTGGAGTTCGATGGCATTGAGTGGAAATTTGATGAACAGTCAAGGACGTATATGTCTTTTTGGAATTGGGGAAATTTGGTTAAGTTAATAAGTTTGAGTGCCGTAACGTAATTGACCAGGCCTTGGGGTGGGTTGCAATGAGTGAATATTTGGGTACCAGATTGAAATGGGCCATTTGGACTAAAATGTTTAAATCAGGAAGTGGAAATTGGCCTGGAGGACTTAATTGTGCAATTCTGGAAGTTGGGGGCCGAGTTGGTAAAAGTCAGGAGTTCTGGGTACCATTTTGTAATTCGCCATTTTGGGGCAAAAAGGTAATTTTCCAGAATTTTGTGGGGAATCCTAGGAAAGATTAAATGGAGGAATTTGGGATTGGAATCAACCAAATTTGAGGTCGTTTGATTAGTTACGTTTGTAGAAAGGAATATTAAGTTTTGCCTAAATACTTAATAGGAGGATTTGCAAAAGGAGATGATTGGGCGTGGAATCTCGGACGATGGCATGGATCAACCGGTAATAAAGAGGGGTCGTTTTGATCGATCAGGGTAGGCTAATAAGGTGAGTGTAAAGGGGGTAAAATCTCTGTCGAGGTCTTTTAGTTTATGCCTTTTTAATTCAGTTATGTTATTTAATTTTCAAGTAAGCGCGATTGTGTGTGTGAGGCATCCCACCGCCTACTTAAGGTGGAGGCACGCGTTGTGCTATGTATGTGTGTGTTTATGATGTGTGGTTGATGGTAAGATGAACCCCCGGGCGGTTGGGCCACTACTGGACGCGGTAGATGGTCAGGTCACTACTGGACGGCGATACGTAACGCAGTAGTTGACCGGGCATGGACTGGACGGCGATACGTAACGCAGTACCATTGCCTTGAGGATAGGGACACCGGATGGCGATACGTAACGCGGTGATTCCCTAGTAATAAGTATATAAGTTAAGGTAGTAGTAGAGAACTTCTATGATTTAAGGATAAAAGTTGAGAACCTCTATGAGTTAAAGTTGAAATGAGTTATTAAGGATGAAAGTGAGAACGATTTTCATCTAAGGGAATGAAAAGTTAATAACGTGTTTTATCAAGGGGTTTTCTAAGGGCAGAGACCTTAGTAAGTAACGACGAGACTGACCCCTTCTCACTCACCAGGTTGAGGTTGGGTTAACGGAAGTGGATCCCGAGAAGAAGTAAGATGAGGCGAGCGGCCGTACCAGTACTAGTGAGATGTCAAGGAGCTGGGTGAAGAGTTAGAGTTACAATTTGGAAGTTATTTTATGATTATGATTATGAGTATATGTACTGGAGATTCAAGGTTCCGGATGCTGGGATAAGTTGTTTAAGTATTTGGATTTTGATTGCCAAGTGTTAGGGCTTGTTGTTTGAACTTCTTAAATAATGTCAGTTTGTTTATTTAAAAAAAAGTGGTTTGGTTGCTCCGGAGTAACCGGTTTTTAGCTTGAGTTGTGTTTGATTTTCGAAAAAGGTCGGGTCGTTACAGAAATAACTTGAATGTTTTGCTTGAAACCCATCGACATTAGAGTGGTTGATCGTCAGGAAATCAATTGTCGCTTCGATTCTCCACGATAAATTTGCATCGATTTCCGAATGGAACTTGCCAACAAGCTCCAGCATTGGATCTCGCAAACTTGTGATAGGATAATCGCCATTAAGACCAACTCGAGGTTGTTACTCTGGTCATGGTACCCAAGATCCGGTGAGTGAGCCATAGGTAGCAAGTTACGAGCTAGGCATGGAATTTGATTGGCAAGGTGGTGGGTTTTAATTGGTTTGAATGGAGAGAAGAGATTATTGATCTTGCGATGTTCATAAGCTTTGACTTCTATAAAAAAAGTGGCTTGTCGGAGAAGAGAGATCCAGAATCGCAGTGGTTTTGGAGGATTACAGTGGTGATGATTGACTCGCCTCTACCGTCACACTAGAAAATGGCCAAGTGTAACCACCTACTAGAGCATAGTATAGCAGGTTTGGGTTTTAATGTCAACGCGGGTCCTAAGTGTGATGACTACTCCGTGAATTCTTATTATTTAGCAGGGAAAGTGTGTGAAGGTCCAAGTAAAGCAGTAAAAGGTTGTTTTCAAGTTGAGAGAGGTCACCCGGATATGGTTCCCCCTAGACCGCAGTTAAGCCAAATTGTAATTTACCAAGTTCGAATTCAAAGATAGTTATAATGCGGGAGGTTCTTATGCAGTCTGCAGTCTCGACTAAAGGTCTCCAGACCCTCTCAATCTGAGTCCCCAGCGGGCGGCTAACCTCCACCGGAGTAAACAGATTGAGCTCCTAACGATCCAAACCACCACTACCGAAGTAAATCCGGTACAGGATAGTGAACTGACTCCTCGACTAAAGTCGTCAATTCACTACCTTCAATCAAGGGCTCTTTATCAACCTAGGAAGATATTCTCTTTCTAGGTCAAAGCAGAAACAACAGGAATTTGATCAGGATTCATGCCATTCAACAAATCAAACCTCAATTGAATATAATCAAATCAATGGATTCATACTTGGGTTCATAAATCAGACCTAACATACAAATCTAGGGTTCTTCATACCCAGGTGAATGTGGAAGTTACTCCACGGAGAGAGAAGCAAACTCTAGCTCAGAAGCAGAAATCATGCTGTGAAGGATGGGGTTCTACTTCTGATCGGCAATCGACACTTCTCCAAGCATTATCCGAGCTCCTCTGATGATGAAGATCGATCTAAGACGCTTGGGAACTCTGGTTCGTCGCTTTCTCTCTCTAGGTATCACTTTCTTTCTCTAAAACTCGGAACTCTTCAAAAATCAGCCTTCTTCCCCTTAAAAACCAGCAGGCCGCGATCCCCGGTCGGGTATTTCAGGTGCCCGGTCGGAGATTTCAAAACGCAGCCCACAGGACAGGGCTAATACCCGATCGAGGTCAAGAATACTTGATCAGGTATTTTTGCTCTCTGGTCGGGCCCCCTTCTGGACTCTGGGCGCCCAAAATCGCTTTTCCCCGGCCTCATCAGATTTTTACCCGGCCTGGTATTTTTGCTCATGGCCGGGTATTTTGCTCCTCCAGCACCCTTCAACTCAAACGTCCTCCTTTTGACCCGAAACTCGTTTCTTCGCCTCAATGTCAACGCCAAGCCCTGAAATATGGCATAAACACACAACCTAGCATGAAATCGGCTTAAAACACGAGAATCAACATCCCAAATGGCTCAAGAATAGGGGTAAAAACATGTGCAATCAATGGTCTATCAATGATCGTAATTGGCTAATTGCTCAAGTGATTCAATTGGAAAATTATCTTTTCATAGCTGTTGTTAAGTTTGGGAAGGAAACGTTAATGGTGCAACAAAAGTTAGATTTAGGTGGTTTATTTGCAACAAAATATACTAATATGGTCAATATGCAACCCAACTAAAACTTAAGTGCTATTCTATGCATTTAACCCGAAAAGTGCACATGTGAAAATTTTGGAAAAAATGACTACTATGATGAAAAGAGGTAGAGGTGAGCCCTAGAATGAATTCAACGAGGTTAAGTAGAGAGGTTGTAGGTAAGCTTGCACTTAATGGTGATAACGATAAATTGTTATAAATGGGAATGATGAATCAGTCTTGGACTTAGAAATGGAAGGATTTTGATTGTTTTGACATTGACTTTAGGAAGAGATGAATCCATTGATGATTAATTAATGATATGTAGCTCTAAGATATATGATTTGAAGATTGACGATGAATTAGGAAAGCAAATATTTCATTCATAGAAGGTACGGGTTCTAGACTATGAATGTTAGACATAGCTAGCTAACCCTAGATATGCCATAATGCCAATCTTGATCTATAATCAATCTTCATTGCTGATCTTTTCTTGTCAAAAAATTCTTACTCCTTAACTAGTGAACATAGGATAATCTATCTGCAATCATCGGATGTGTTGAGATCTTTAAAAGATGTGAAGTTGAATGAGTATTTTGAAGATGCAACCTCAATTTCAGAGAGGAAGTTTTGAACACCGACAAAGGAATCTAAATATTTATGAGTCGAACTTGTGCTCATGGTCATGGATATAGGTGTCAATCAGGCGGGTTTGGGCTGGGTTCAATCGGATTTGGGATCAAACGGGTTGCGGGTTCACCAAGTTGCGGGTTTATCGGGTTCGGGTTCAAACGGGTTGCGGGTTAGTCGGGTTACGGGTTCATCGGGTTCAATCGGGTTATAGGTTCATCGGGTTTTGGGTCAGGCGGGTTGCGGGCGGATCGGGTTGCGGGTTGTTCGGGTCAGCGCATCGAGTAACTTACTCCTTACTCGTTACCAACTTCACATTTTATTACACTAATTTAAAATATTTTTCTCAAATTTTAACCAATTTCTTTCTACCTCGTATATATACTTAATTCTAAAAAAACAGTCAAAATGTTGAATCAATTTATAGGACTTGCAAACTTGTTATGTAAGTAATAATCATAATTGATAAAATACACTAGCTAATACTAATGGTTATATCAACATTTGCAACAAAAGACACCATTAATTATTTGGTATTTTAATATTATTTCAGTAGTAATTGGATTATAATATCTCGTTTAGAATAACCATGCAAATCTGGTATTTGGCGTGTGGTATTTGGCAAAAGTAGAGTGGTAAAATGAGTTATTTCGAAATAACTCATTGCCCTAATAACTTCAGTAAACTGTTGTCAACCGAGTTATTTGTAAAATTGTTCGAATTACCCTAAAAATTGAACCATTAAAGATTAACTATCAAATTTAGTAAAATTGTTGTGACTTCAATCATAACTTACTCAATAACATATATCCTATACACTTACCCTTACTCTCAATCGATAATATTAAGTTAATATATGTTATTAATCGTATACCATAAACCATTAATCGTAAACCATAAATCATCATGAAGTAACGTAAGAGTTTTGGATTCAGCGATGATGCTGCTGTGAATGGATTATGAGAAAAGCAAAATTCACTGGGGTTGCAGCAGCTAGCATGAATGCACAGCAAATCTCTAATATCCCGTTTCTTTTAACTAATGAAGAGAAATTGTAGTAGTTATTCGTCAATCCTTCTAATGGAGGGTTTTGGATTCAGCGATGCCAGCAGTGCGGTGATGTAGAAGAGGAGCAATACGTTAGTTTCCATTCCACCACATCGACAATTGAAGTGGTCGCTTCCTCTAAAAAACCAAAAAATTGAAAATATCAAATTTGTTTTCTTCTTCTTTCCATAAAAAATTAAAATACTAACATTTTCCTTAGGAATGGCAATGGGCAGGTCCGGGGCGGGTATCTCGATACCCATACCTTCCCCATGGCAGGTCGGGTACAGGTCGGGTAATTTATCACGGGGTGCGGGTCGGGGCAGGTCGGGTAATTGGGTATGTAATTTATGTGAAAAATATTAGAAATATTCGTTCTTTTCATTGAAAGACCAAGAAAGAAACCATAATATGATAAAAATGTAGTTAAATTATCGAAGAAATTGAAGTTTTTACTTATTTAAAACTTTATTATAGCTAAAATATAATGTAATAAGAGGAAAATCTTAAGTAATTTAACTAAGATTATATGTAATTTAGGCAAGAACGGGTCGAGAAAGGGGCGGGTCAGGGCAGGTCGGGTCGATGAGAGGTACCCATGCCCGCCGCCCCCCCCCCCCCCCCCCCCCCGGGCCTACGGGGCGGGTTTGACCCGTCCCAAAACAGGTCAAACAGGTCGGGTAAATCGGGTCAGGTCGAAATTGACATCCCTAATTTTCCTCCTTTCTCCTTCCATAAATTAGAAACACTCAATTTTCCCACTTCTTTCTTTTCCATAAAATTGAAAGAACCAAATTTACCTCTTCTTTCTCTTCCATAAAATTGAAGAACCAAATTTCCCTCTTTCTTCCTTCTTTACACAAAAAGTTGAAAACTCAAAATTTCCCACCTTATTTCTATTTCATAATCAAAAGAACCAAATTTTTCCACAAATCAAAACCACCAAAATTCAATTTCCCTCTTCTTTCTCTTCTCAAAAAGTTGAATACACCAAAAATTTCCTCTTCTTTTAATAGCATCAAATTACAAATACATTACTTTACTTTATTTATATGTAATTGATAATTTTATTGAATATTTAAGTTAATCAAAATTTTAATTTATATATTATATTAATATTGTCCATGATCTCAATTATTAATTTTTCATTATTAATATTGACATTGTGTTGATTTTATATTTCATATTTACTTTTTTAATTTAGTTAAAGAACTTAGTGTTCAAGTGACGTTCATGTTTCATATTTTTTTAAATCCCTTATACAAAATGAAAAATAAATTTTACCTAAGTGTAGAATGAAAAACTTTATTTTGAAAAACTATGTGTTGTATAATATAATAATCATTCTAGTGGATTAGGTGAAGTTCGTTTTGAGTCGCTCGGGTTACGGGTTAGTCGGGTTCGGATCAATCGGGTTCGGGCTTAATCGGGTTGCGGGTCAATCGGATTTGGGTTAATCAGGTTGTGGGTCAGTCGGGTAGCGGGTTAGTTGGGTTGTGGGTCAGTCGGGTTGCGGGTTGTTGACTTTTAGTCAATTTAGATTGCGAGTTAGGTTAATCGGGCGGGTTAATCGGGTCTGATTCTGTTTTGACACCTATAGTCACCAGGGTTCATCGGTCAATTTATACACTCTATTGGCTGAACCATAATCCCCTCGGCTAAGTGGAGTCTCAATTAAGCCCATTGGGCTGTTGGCGAGGGATGCAGTCCTCATTGTTGACTTGTTAGCCCAGGTTTAGCATGGACCAAAATTATCGTTGATTCTCGGACCAAAGACTTTCTGCAGCATCGAAACAGACGAGGGAAGGTCACCCCGCGCGGCCGCGCCCCCGCGCCTTCCGCATAGGCACGATACTGACTGCCACCGCCCTGGAAGTGGAAGAGCAGACACTTTGAAGATACAATAGCCATCAACGGTAACGATGTCAATTGTACCTTCATACCTTCATGTTCTGCCTTTGGGTTTCAGGTGAACCATGAGAAAAAACAAAGAGGATATCAAGTAGGTTGTTGTGGCTGCTGATTACTTTCATATGAATAGTAGAACTCTTATCAGTTTATGGGCGAGTTGAGGAGCCAAAACGAGCCTAAAGGTTCAGAATAAAGTTCGTACCTTTCTAAGTTTCTTCAATCGTGTTGATAGTGATAGGGTAGAGAGCTTGGTCTTAATTAGCCACCGAGAGGGTTCTTTGTGTTATAACTTCACTGCGAATTTCCTGATGTTTTCTGTAGTTGGATTCTGATAATTTCTGTTAATCAAGTCTTGCAGGAATTGGAGAGACCGAAATTCTGTTACTCACTTTTCTGGTCGTTGAATTTGAGTGTTGAGAGTGTGAAGTAGATAATGGATGCTGAAGCAGTCTCAGGGTTCACGCTTAAATCCAAACAGAAACGTTCATTTGGGAAACCTTGGAAAGGATAATCTAGGGTTAAAAGAGATGGTTCTCTGAAAGGGAACAATGGCAGTGGACCTCCTCATTCAATGTGGGTTTCTCGTAGAGAAGGTGGTAATTCAGGAAGAAGGGGTGAATCTATTGAAGTTGCAGATGATGAAGTTAGGCAATTGCGTGGGAGTAAGCGTACTAGTAACTCGAAGGGGATTGATAAACTGGATAATGATGGGAACAATATACTGAAGAGACATAGCAAACACGAGTTAAACTCAAATACAGTTCCTGATAGGAGTAAGAGCAAAATCATGGGAACTTCTTTTATAACTTATGGGAAGAAAGGCTTAAGGAGTAAAAGGATCAGTCTCGATAGTGATACCAAGATTCAGGATGACGAACCGAAGAAGAAGAAAAAACATGTTATGCGTCTAGATCCATACGATACTTCAAACAACCGAATGGATGATGGATTGGTTGTCAATGGTAAGAATCTTTTCAAGTATAGCCTATCTAAAGACTTGTAATTCTTTCTTTAAAATTTATAGCATGTCTTATGTTCTTTCCCATGTTTCTTATCCCTTTTCTTTTGTTTCTCATAGAAACTTCCAAAGAAAAGAAGAAGCAATTAGACAAAGAAGTGGCAATGTCAAAGAATGCAGAATTCCGTGTAATTAAACCAAGTCCTTCCATCCTTTCCTTTGTGGAAGACAATGTAATTTTCATGTCTTCTTCATAATTTTCAACAGTCATTCAATATGTGGTAATTTCCCCTTATTGTACTTACGTGGATTCAACCTTCAGTTGTTGGGTCGGCGGCGTACTATTGAGCTAAAAAGGGCTGGATATAACATTGAGTTGTCTGCGCCACTTGATAATCTCCCGGATTCCAAAAGCTCTGAGAGAGAACGTATTGAAGAAAATGTATGCATATCCTCTGTTTTATTGCAATTCTTGTGTCAAGGAATGGTGTCTGTTCTGCAATTGCTGTTGTTTCTTCTATATTCATTTAGACTTTTGCTAACTTGTTTACAGGTCTTCAGGAATAAGTTGACCTTTTTTGCTGCTGCAAAAGTTTCATCTTTGTTCCCACCTCCCAATCTTCCAGAGATTGCATTTTCTGGTATGTCTATATCCCTGTGTAGAAGTGTGGTAATTATGTGTGTGCTTGCATTTTATTTCTGGTGTTGGTTTTACAATATCACCCTACTTTAACAGTCAATTTGAATATGTAACCAAATTGGTCTATATATCACCCTACTTTAACAGTCAATTTGAATATGTAATCAAACTGGTCTATCTTCCTATTTCGTTAGTATATGTCTTCCAAGTATGAACACTCAATAAAATAGCCGTTTTTTTATTCGAGTTCATTGGAGTATTTTGCCATGTGCCATGCAGGCAGCAGCAGTCTGTTCCAATAAAAGTATGGTTCTTTCTTGTAAGACATTGTTTGTCATTTAAAGTCTCGCTATGGTTCAATCCAAACAATTGTCATTCAGGAAGGTCAAATGTTGGGAAGTCATCTCTACTGAATTCACTTACGAGACAATGGGGAGTTGCACGAACATCAGACAAACCTGGCCTCACTCAGGTGCTGCTGTTTCTAGAAACTATTATCTCAACTGGTAATACTATTTTTCTTTTTTAATATATAAATTTGAATGGTTCATTATGCAGACGATTAATTTCTTTGAGCTGGGAAAGTTTTGCTTGGAGTATTTGCCGGGATATGGCTTTGCATATGCGAAAGAAGAAATTAAGGATTCTTGGGAAGAGCTTGTAAGTCCACTTAACAAATTTTCTTCCCTTACAGTGGTTGAATGTGCCCAGTAGTTTGGAATCTTAAGGCATATACGATAAATTTGGTATCTTTGTGGAAGCTCACTTGTGGTTTGGAAGAAGGTTGCGTAATCTTTCTAATTATTTTCTAAATGCCTGGATATGTACATTTTTGTATGCCATCATACTAATTGTTTTGGTCTGTACTAAAAGTGCATTAACTTGGTCAAACTACTCACTGATTTAGATGTATGTATTTCATCTTATTATTGTCTGAGAAGCTATACAATCCCAACTTTGCAGGTTAAGGAGTACGTGTCAACAAGAATGGGTCTGAAACAAGTCTTTCTTCTCATCGACACAAAATGGGGAATGAAACCGAGAGATTGGGAACTCATTAATTTGATGGAAAAGTAATCTCTTTTCTGTTCAGTACTATCCCCCTTTGGCAAACGCTAGTTTGTTAGAACTGTTGAGGCATTCTGAGGTAATGATTTGTTTATGCAGGTCTCAAACAAAATATCAGATTGTATTAACCAAGACCGATTTGGTGTTTCCAATTGATGTAGCACGGCGTGCTATGTAAATCGAAGAGGTGAGTGAGTTTACATCATCGCTTATTAATTCTTTTCTCTTAATCTGTTGTTCTATCTTTTGGTATCACATAGTTGGCTGTATCAAACAACCCCGCTTTTGCAGAGCCTGAAGGCTAACAAGTGCATAGTGCAGCCTGTGGTATGTGTTAATACACAACTGCAATTGTCTGTCTGGTTTCAACCTTGAAACAGTAGAGGACTAATAGTTGCTTGCTTACGGCTTTCCCTACAGATGATGGTGAGCTCCAAAACTGGAGCTGGGATTCGGACATTAAGGACAGTGCTCTCCAAGATTGCTCGTTTCGCCAAAATATAAAGATTCATGACCAGAAGTTGCCATTTGGTCTCAGTAGATTGCTTCTTTAATGTTGTTACATATTCTAGTCTGAACTAAGTGATGATAAACCAGCAATTTTTCTCGATGCTGGTGCTGTCTGGGGACGTTTACCTTCCTCCAAGGGACATAGGGTTGACCTTTTGTGTACAATATTAAATGTATAGTTAGGTGAAGGAGAGGCGTGGATGAATATTTCAAATGATGCATTATATATCATGCACGTGAGAGTGTGTAGGGTTTTAGATAATGCATAATTGAAGTGCATGATGGAGTTTATCATTTTGCTGCATTCCTAATAGTGGTAGTGGTGGTGGCAGAGTGACATGGGAAGCACTGTGTCACCAATTCCAGGCGTGGAAATGCAGAGGAATTGGGAGTAATTATATGGCAAGCCATCTTCGTTGACTATATCTGGTACCCAAGACATTGACATGCGTGAACATGGAGAGCGATAGCTACAACTGTTGTAATTTGTTGATGTATCTATTGAAAGGCGTCAATATGGCATGTTAACTGATATACCTGAACGATGCTCTGGTTTGGTTTTAGTCGCTTGAAGAGCATGTTTCGTGGTGGCACGTCTCTTAACAATGTTACTATTTTCTTGAAAAGGCCTTCTCCATTAGTGTACATACCAAGGTTTGAAGTTAGAGAGTGAGCTGAAATTGGTCATTCGCTGCTTGATGTTCAACCTTTTTCCGCAAATTAAACAAAGTTGTAGTTTGAGGGCAAACCAAATCGCAAACGATAAATAAATAATAATAATAATTAGTATAAATGAAATGAGTTTGTTGTGATTTATAAAATGAGAATTCTAAATCAATTTTAAGAAAATAAATTTCGTACCACCCACACCACTCGTTGACACCCTGGTTTCACCATGTACAATCTTCGTTTCCCTTTAAATTTAAAAATATTTTGCACAGAATGAACAAGTTCATTGTGACCAATTTGGATAAAAAATTTAGGGGGAGTGGAACTTTCTGGACCTAATATATCATCGTACATATACCACCATGGTGGTAGATGGTGATGAAAGTTGGTAAATAACGGTTAGTATATTTCTACTGTCATATATACATTCATATTCTATACTATGATATATTTTATACCACCGTGGTATAATATTGTGTACTTCCCAACATTACCACTACGGTATAGACCGTTAATATATATCTCAATTATTTTATTATAAAATATAACAAAGTGAACGTCATTTTAAAGAGCACATTAACATAACTTTTCTGTGAAAAAAATTAAATCACGACCTAAAACAAAAGAAATATCGCTAGTTAAAATTAATTGGGGTTATATATCATTAAGGGATATGTTATTGATACATTATTATTGTTAGATTGTCTATCCTCTTATGATATTTTGTTTTATAAGTACATGTCTTGACTAATCCAACATCTATCTAATATAACAAGAAACATTCAATATAATTACGGTTACTGAATTTGGCTGGATTTCCAAGCTATGAGCACTGATAGGTGATAGGTGAAGAGACCTGCACTGACTCGCTGAACCGCCTTCCGATGGGCACGTGAACCCCCCCCCCCCCCCCCCCCCCAAGTCATCAGCGGATTCGACTCCGCCGCCGGCAATATGGCTATGTAGCTAGTATGCAATGCCATCCCAAAATAAGGGTTGGTAAAAGACGCTTCGATGCTACTCAGGATAAGATAAAATCGAGGAATATAGTATTGGGCTGTTAAAACAAAGACGCGAGACGAAAGACAGTCTCTGGCGATTCTCGCTCCCTAGTTCGATGGAGGTTGATCAAGAATCCTGGAGGTAGCTGCTTCTCCGGTGCCTCCTGAGACCAGCGACGGCACAAGCCTCGCAGCTGATGGTGAAATCCATGTTTTACTTAAGTCTCCTGATCGTGGGATGACTGTCATTCCATGCACCGGGAGAACCCTTTGTCAAGCCGGGAACCTAACGACGGTGGCAAGCCGCATTGTAGGCCGGTGGAAAACTGCAATGGATATGTTGGGCAAATATTTCCCCTTGATACCAATTCCGCAATTCTCGGGTTTTCCCTAGTTTATCCAGATTGTTTGGTTACTTGGATTAAGAGTCCTACGCTGGGAAGAAAACGAATAAACCTAAACCGAGTTGGAGTATTTCATTCGGGGGCTGCCTCTGCTCATCCCTTTAAAAACCCTTTCCCAGGAACGATTTTCACTACCCTGCGTAGCGTTGAGCATCCGCAAAGAGCAGTTGTCTCCCGGTCGCATCCCAATCGCCCTCTAACTCAAGGTATTAGATTCTTTCCCTCCTGCCTTTTTACAATTAAGCCTGGCAGTATTGGCTTTGCCAAGGCCTTGGTGGTAGAGACCATGTAGTCCACGTGCATGGACGTCTTGCCTACGACGAGTCCGACACCAATTAAGGTGAATCAGCTCGATACTAACTCGCTTTCACTCCTGTGTCCCCATGCATGTATGATGGCTGGCGCTTCCTCCGATCAAGTGGTGGAATTCTCGATGGAAGAAGTGCAATCTTCCAAATACCGCACTGAGCAATCGATGTTGTGCCGCCTCTTCGTCAACAAACGGGGGGTCCGGATCCTATCAGTAACCGACCTATCAGTAACGGTCAGTAACCGTCCATCTGACCGTCCATCGCGCCATCTTCCCAACCGTCAGATCATGGCAATTAAATACACGCGGGGGCAAAAAGGTAATCACGCCTTCTCTCCTTCTGACAATTTGAATTGCAGACGTGATCGCGACAACCGTCCCGCCTTCTCTCCATTCTTCCTCCCGTTCCTCTATTCTCTCACCCAAATCGCAGCAAAAACTTCCAGAAAAAACTTCAAATCGAACGATTTTCGCAAAGCTTTTCGAAGAATCATTCAACGAAACTCTTCGTCGAAAAACGAAGGGTTTCCAACTTCAACGAGTCTCAAAAATCGTTTTCGCACAAAATATCAAGGTAAAACCTCACTTCTTTCTTCGAAATCCATCCATAGAACAATAGAAACAGTATTTCAGTCACTCTTCATGTGAAAATTGTAGTAAAACTTGCTACATTACCGAATCGTTAGCATGCATTGCTGAACTGGTGTAGAATCTGTTGTGTTTTGCTTCGTTACCACATGGTATGGCGTGGTAAACTATGATTGCACGTTATAAAAAAGCAAAAAACTATGTTTTGCTTTGTTACCATATGGTAATGTGTGGTAAGCTATGGTTTCATGTTGTAAAAAAGCAAAAAAACCATAAGTGCTGCTGTGTTTTAGTTTGTTACCATATGGTAATGTGTGGTAAGCTATGGTTTCATGTTGTAAAATAGCAAAAAAACAATAAGTCCTGCTGTGCTTTAGTTTGTTACCATATGGTAATGTGTGGTAACCTATGGTTTCATGTTGTAAAATAGCAAAAAACCATAAGTTCTTCTGTGTTTTAGTTTGTTACCATATGGTAATGTGTGGTAACCTATGGTTTCATGTTGTAAAATAGCAAAAAACCATAAGTTCTTCTGTGTTTTAGTTTGTTACCATATGGTAATGTGTGGTAACCTATGGTTTCATGTTGTAAAACAGCAAAAAACCATAAGTCCTGCTGTGTTTTAGTTTGTTACCATATGGTAATGTGTGGTAACCTATGGTTTCATGTTGTAAAAAAGCAAAAAACCATAAGTCCTGCTGTGTTTTACTTTGTTACCATATGGTAATGTGTGGTAACCTATGGTTTCATGTTGTAAAAAAGCTAAAAAACAATAAGTGCTGCTGTGTTTTAGTTTGTTACCATATGGTAATGTGTGGTAAGATATGGTTTCATGTTGTAAAAAAGCAAAAAAACCATAAGTGCTGCTGTGTTTTAGTTTGTTACCATATGGTAATGTCTGGTAAGCTATGGTTTCATGTTGTAAAATAGCAAAAAAACAATAAGTCCTGCTGTGTTTTAGTTTGTTACCATATGGTAATGTGTGGTAACCTATGGTTTCATGCTATAAAAATGGAGGAAAACATACGTCCTGTTGTGTTTTACTTCGTTACCATATGGTAATATGTTATAAGACATGGTTTGATGTAATTACCATATGGTAAAATGAGATAAATATATGGTTTGATTTCGTATGGTAGGAAACCATTATCGTACCATATGGTATATTATGGTAAAAAGCATACTAACAGACTATTACTAATTTCTACATTCAGGTACACTATGGTAAAACCAAGACACAGTTTTCGCACAAGGTGCAGCCCAACAAGAATATCTGCAATTGCAAGGTCAATAACAGATGAACGGAAAGAGCAACTTGACATATTAGGCCTAGCAGGCTTAATATCAATCAAGCAGACAAAGATAAACAACCATTTTGCACTGTTCGTAATGAACAAATACGATCCAGAGAAAGAATCGTTCAAGTTACCTGACGGGACACACATGAAGATATCACCAATCGACTTTCATAGGGTATATGGTCTGCCGATGGGGGATAGGGAAGTTGTACCTCCCACGATTTCTTGGGATGACGCAGCAGATTATGCAGTAGAAACCCTACTCGAAGTAGATGGAACATCCACTCCAAGGGTAAAGCTAAGTCAGGTAGAAAAAGATCTTCCTACAACCAAACTGACTAAGAGATGGATGCAATTGTTCTTTCTGCTGGTCACCGGAGGCTTGCTGTGTCCAACTTCAGCACCTATGGCTGAACTCAACATGCTTGAGTACTTGAAGACCGAAGAACTGAAACATTTCACCAGCTACAACTGGTGCAAATACTTCTTCAAACACATGAATGAAGGATTGAAATCACCAAAGCTCTATGTCAGTGCAGATCTTCACTTCCTTACAGTAAGTCTCCATTCCCTTGGCCATTTCAACCTTGTTACTCATATATTTTATATATAAATGATACTCTTTGAAAAAAACTAATACAACTATCTGCATAAAAAGGTATGCTTCATGTACAAACTGGACGAAATGGCATTCTCAACCCAGCTTCGAACACCAACAGTAAGCTACTATGATGATAACAATGTTGATAGCAACTTTGAGAACATTAAGAGCTACTACAATGGAAAAGAGTTGAACGAGATCGAAAAGCTTGCCAACATTAATGACGATGAGGCTGATGGTGCAGCTGATGAGGAAGAGGAGAATGAGCCAGTCTATGAATCACCGAAAAGACAAAGAAACAAAAGTCCAGACCAGTCATCATCACTGAACTTTGATTTGAAGAATATCAGAACAGTCAACCAAGTAAGTACAAATTATCTATATTACAGTTGTCCAATTAATACTAAGCGTAAGTCCTTTTGTGTTTTAGTTTGTTACCATATGGTAAGGTGTGGTAAGCTATGGTTTCATGTTATAAAAATGGAGCAAAACATAAGCCCCCGTTGTGGTTTACTTCGTTACCATATGGTAATGTGTGGTAAGCAAATGGTTTCATGTTATAAAAATGGAGGAAACCATAATTCTTGTTCTGTTTTACTTTGTTACCATATGGTAATGTGTGGTAAGCTATGCTTTCATGTTTTAAAAATAGCAAAAAAACAACAAGTCCTGCTGTGTTTTAGTTTGTTACCATATGGTAAGGTGTGGTATGCTATGGTTTCATGTTATAAAAATGGAGGAAAACATAAGTCCTGTTGTGTTTTAATACGTTACCATATGGTAATGTGTAGTAAGCAATGGTTTCATGTTATAAAAATGGAGGAAACCATAATTCTTGTTCTGTTTTACTTTGTTACCATATGGTAAGGTGTGGTAAGATATAGTTTCATGTTATAAAAAATGCAGAATAGTGATAATAATTGCCAATACCATGTATTACCACCATGGTATCTTACAAAAACTCCCATTATGCAGGCTGAGAATGCAATCAAACTGCTTGCAGCATCAATGAAGGCAATGATGAAAGCAATCAAAGACCAGTACAAAAGCCAAATTGACAATCTGATCAGACACAAGGAGAATCTTGCGAAAGAAAGCTGTGATGAAAATGTTCAGCCAACAGAAGGAGAAAAATTTCAGTGTGAAGATGATGAAGAAGAGAATGATGAAGAAATGAATGCCAGTTTGAATAAAACACTCAATGAAATATTCAAACAGGCAAATATAGACCAGAACAAAGAGGAGAAGGAGGAGCAAACACAGAAAGAAGATGATTCACAACCATCTACAGTCGATCTTGCTGCATCTACACCGAAGCCAAAAGAAAAGGAGCAAGATGTTTCTGATCCAGGAGCTGTGAATAGGGAAAGCATCCCAAAAGAAGGAGGTCCACTGGGGGAAGTTGCAACAGAACCACCAGAACAATCTGTTCAAGAAGGTCTGAATCAGGGAACACCACAACAAGAGGACACCCCGAAAGCAGTTCCAGAACAGACATCTGCAAAAGAAACAGGAGAAAAAGGAGCTACCAAAACAGCAGATCCAATGGAAGTTGATAAGGAAACAACAGAAGAAGGGAATACAGGGCAAGCTACGCAAAAGACTCCAGAAACTGACAGCGAGAAAACGGTGTCAGATGATGTTGTTCGAGAAGAGTCTCCAAAACTGACAACCAAAGATGCTGAGAAGCCTAAAGTGACAAGGGAAGACGACATTCCATCCTTTGATCTCAGCCCTCTCAACCGTCAAACACCAACAACACCAACGAAGTTGACTACCAACACGGCAACCGATCAACCAGGAGAGCCTCGCAAAAGAAGAATCGTGGTGAAGAATTTGAATGTATATGAAAAGAAGGCAAGAACAACACCACCACCAGCACACCCACAAAGCACCCAGTCACAGACGGCGTCATATGCTATATGGTCAAATCTGTACACAAACAGCCAAGAGAAGCTCAAGGAAGTCCGTGAATGCATAGATGCTTACCTTGAGGACCTGAATTCTCCAACTGTTGATCCAGTTGCTCCACAATCACAAAAAACACCAGCTGAATGGTCAACACCAACACAAACAACACCTGATGATATGTTCACCAACATCTTGGAGTACATAAGATGCAAGAACAAGAAATTTGTCAAGAGGTAAAATTTCTACTGTTATATGATTTTACTGTAGTGATCTAGTTTGTTACCATATGGTAAAATGTGATAAGATATGGTAAAATTAGATAAATCTATGGTTTAATGTTACAAAATGTAGTAATGCACAAGTCCTGTTTTGTTTTAGTTTAATACCATATGGTATGATGTGGTAAGCTAAGGTTTGTTGTTAAAGAATGGATTAAACCATAACTCCTGTTCTATTTTACTTATTACCATATGGTAAGATGTGGTAAGCTGGTGTGTTTTACTTATTACCATATGGTAAGATGTGGTAAGCTATGGTTTTGTTGTGGTAACCTATTGTTTGATGTCATAAATTAAAGTAAACCATCCGTCCTGTTGTGATGTGCTTTTATACAGTGATGAGATAATGTTTAAAAGGAAGGATGGAACATTCTTGCTGAAAAGGGAGTCAGTACAGTTGATTGACATTGGCTGTGAAATCACAACTGATGTCGTCGACTGGTATGGAGATGTAATGAACAGGAATGAAGCAAAAAAAGGAAAATTCAAAAGGTGGTTCTTCGATACATCTTTGGCAGTAAGTAAACCCACCCATATTCTGTCAATAGTTCTTAGACAACACATATATAAAATACATAATAACAACCACAACCTTTCAGGGTGACTGCCAACTGGACATTGATAGCGGCAATCCTGTACTATCTCCAGACGATTACTACAACAAAGTGGACTTGGACATCGCCAACAAAGAATGGGCAAAAAACCTCAGCTTCACAGAATGTAACCTTGTAAGTATCTCACCACAATTTTTGCAGTGGTTACCATATGGTATATAGTGGTAAAATTAGTTTGCAATGGTTCTTAACTTACTGTTCATCACTTATATGGCAACTGCTTACCATATGGTATACTGTGGTAAAATTATTTTGCAGTGGTTCTTCCCTTACTGTAATAACAAGCACTACATCATGATTTGTGTCAACATCAAAGCAGAGAGATTTGAAGTACTCGACAGTCTCCGTCACAAAGATTTTAATGAACACTACAAACCAATGGCAGAGAGGGTTGTCCAGTACGCAATCAACTACATGAAGACACAGTTTGCAGACAAGACAGTAAGGTGGGAGAGGTTTACCTGGTTCAACCTCGAGAAGGTTACACAACCAGATCAAATTTCATGTGGGATGTACATCATCAGGTGGATGAGACACTGGGAAGGTAAGTACAACAGTGCCCTGACCAAAGATTGGAAGAGGATTGATCTCATAAATGAAGAAAGGGAGTGCCTGATGTTGGACATCATTCTTGATGAAGAAAATCTTGAACGGGAAAGAATCATGAAAGAAGCAACAAAGTACTGCAACATGAAGAACAAGAAAAAAGAGTTGAAAGGAAGGAGATGAAAATTCTATTATCGTTTGTGTTAAGTAGTAGGAGGGTATAAGTAAGCTTTTGAGAACAAACTCACAATGTTCAGTAGCCACTTCATTTTAATTAGTAGGATGGTATGAAACAACTTATTATGGTTTGTATTATAACTAAATGAAATGTTCTGTTTTTTATTCTGTTTTTTATTATGTTAGCAAATTACCACATTTTACCACATGGTATGGCATGGTAAAAATCAAATTACCACACTAGACCATATGGTATGGCATGGTAAAATCAAATTACCACACATGCCACTTCCAAAATACCATATTTTACCATATGGTATGGCATGGTAAAAATCAAATTACCACATTTTACCACATGGTATGCAATGTAAAATCAGTTAACCACACAGAACTTCCAAATTACCACATTTTACCACATGGTATGGCATGGTAAAAATCAAATTACCACATACCATATGGTAATGCACTGTAAAATCAATTACCACACATGCCACTTCCAAAATACCATATTTTACCACATGGTAATGCACTGTAAAATCAATTACCACACATGCCACTTCCAAAAATACCATATTTTACCATATGGTATGGCATGGTAAAATCAATTATCACACAGAACCCTCACATTTAACTTCCAAATTACCACATTTTTACCACATAGTAATTCACTGTAAAATCAAATTACCACACATGCCATTTCCAAAATATCATATTTTACCATGTGGTATGGCAAATGTAAACTCAATTATCACACAGAACTTCCAAACTACCACACTATACCACATGGTATAGCATGGTAAAATCAATTATAAAACAGAAATTTCACATTCAACTTCCAAAATAGCACATTTTACCACCTGGTTTGACATGATAAAATCAAATTAACACATTATACCACATGGTATGACATTGTAAAACTATTACAGCTTCAGCCTTAAACTTTCTTCAACAGCCTTCAAATTCTCCTCCTCAAGCCTGCTAGTTTTTCTCTTCTTCTTACTTACAGCCCTTGCAGCCTCCGCAACTGGAATTGGTCGTTTCGAAGGCTTGAATGAATCTTTTTTAGGCTTAAACCCCTTCACTTTTTGGACCGGTACATCATCTATACCAAGATAACAAAAACAAACTACAATCAATGACAGATATATGTAAAATCATTCTCGTAAAAAAATGCATATATCAAAACACAAAACTCTAAACAATTAAAAACTTACTGTCACCGTTAGAAGACGTGCTTGTTCCAGCAGGTTCAGTAATCGATAGGGCTTCACACTTTTTGATCAAATCAGTCATGAAGGCCATGGCTGATTTATACAAATCATCATCCAATGCAACCCTGCTGATCATTGATGCAGAAACAGCTGACAGATTGAAAAGACGAGAACGGTATTTCGATGGACTATCAGTAGACGGAACTTCAAAAGAAAAGTTCCCTCCAGTTTTCGCTGCCCTTGTCCATCGCTTCAAAATCAAACTGCTAGGAATGTGCTGGAACTTCAGATTGCATGTTGTAGACCACAACATATCATATCCCTTAATTTGATGCTTACAGATCATACCACTTGACTCCCACTTACGGCACGAACACTTGATTTCACCGGTTTCAAAATCAACCTTCAACACCCTACTATCCAACCTTGTAAGGTCATCCTCCAATATGAAGACATCAAACAGTCCTACATGTCCTTCTGGTTCTATCTCCGTATTGGAAAAAATATTATACGCAAGAGATTCCTTGTACTGATCCAGAAAAAACTTGAATATCTTTGGTGTATACACATTGGCAACTTGCTTCACAATAGGGCTAGTAGAAAACCGAGAATCAGCCAACCTAGATAAGGCGTAGTACTCTTCTTGTTCTTCAGCATCCCTCTTATTATCAAGCATCCTCTCAAAGTGCACAAAGAACCTACTAAAGCTAAACTCTGACTGCAAGTAATGTCGAATATTACTATTGCAGCACTCACTTAGCTGGGTACTCTTCATTCCCGCACCAAAATGACAATTCACCCAGGCTGAAGACCACTTCGTCCTGACTTTGTAAATGCCCTGTAACCAACTGTGTCCCAAAGGTCCCTTCCCAGGAAAACACTTCTCAATCATCTTCTTCCAATTATACTCAAAATCATCCTCATCATCAGCATTATACATCAAATAACTAAGCTCACGAAGGAAGTCAGAGTCACACAAACTTCCCAGATTAACAACTGCATTCTGAGCAATATGCCATGTACACAACCCATGAAAACAATCTGGGAAAACAGACCTTATACCAGCAGCAATTGCAGCAGCCTGGTCAGTAAACATTGATAACGGTCTCACACCTCCCATGCATTTCAAAAACTGATCGAAAAGCCATTCAAATGTTGCCGTTGTTTCATCATATAGAAGAGCAGCCGCAAAGACAGTCAGTTGGTGATGATTGTTGAAACCAACAAACAAAGCTACAAAAACATAACAAAAATGTGAGTAAAAACAATTCTACCAACAGATACCATGTGGTAAAAGGTACGAATAACAATAATACCAACCCATACCATATGCTAAAGACTCATACCATGTGGTAAAGACTTCTAAAAACAAAAAAAACCTTGTTACCAACCCATACCATATGGTAAAACACTTTTAAGAACAAAATAACCTTGTTACCAACCCATACCATATGGTAAAAGACTTTTAAGAACAAAAACACAATGCATACCAGCCCATACCATATAGTACAAACTTCTAACAACCCAAAAACCACCTCAAATAACCTTGTTACCAACACATACCATATGGTAAAATACTTTTAAGAACAAAAAAGCAATCCATACCAACCCATACCATATGGTACAGACTTGTAAGAACAAAAAAAAAAAAACATGATACATAATGATAATAATAATAATCATACAAACTAACAAAGACAATAATAAACAACAAACTAGAAAACATACCTAGTGGCCGAAACTCTTTGTTAGTCCGGTAAGTAGTATCAAAACTAATTGAATCACCAAAATAATGATAATCCATCCTCATCTTCCCATCTGCCCAAAAAATACTAGCAATGTTCTCTTCAACATCAACCTCCACCTCATGAAAGAACCCAGGATCCAGCTGTGCTTGACGTCTAAAGTATTCAAGCAATGCAGTCGCATCACCATATTCCATTGATAACGTCCTAACCGTTCGCAGATGATTCTTCATATCATTCTTTGTGAACCCAACAAACTTCCGACCACCACCAGCCCTACTAATTGCATTATACGAAGAAGTCACACCAATACCAGCAGCATCATTCACCTCTGCCAACATCTTATACACAGGAGCCATTCGTCTGCTGGATCTCACATAGTGACGCAGAGACTCAGGAATCATGTCATGGTTGTGCACATTACACCAACGATAGATCTTGTAGCATTTAAACTCTTTAAACCACCTCAGTCGTATATAAGCACCATTACATCCACCCCTAAGTTCTGGAACATTACGAACACGAACTGTCGTATCAACAACACCTGCATTATCAGGGTTATTCTCGCTACCTCTTTTCCAACCTTCCTTATTGCAACAATACTTGATATAATATACAGCTGAAGAACCACCATTGAGCTTCGGACACGCTGATTGGTTATAAATCCTCACACCAAAACCTTCATGATTCCCATAATCAACATAAAAATTATATGCATCATCTGGTGTATTGAACTCTAAGTCCTTCCAAGAATCACGAACAGTAGGATCTATACCATTGAAACCTACAAACATTATGAAACAACATATTAAATGGATTCCACACCACAACAGTATGAAATCTCAATGTATACCAATAATTACAGCCATGATACAAGAGTTACCACCATGGTATGGCATGGTAAAATCAAATTACCACACTATACCATATGGTATGGCATGGTAAAATCAAATTACCACACTATACCATATGGTATGGCATGGGAAAATCAATTATCACACAGAACCCTCACATTTAACTTCCTAATTACCACATTTTACCACATGGTAATGTACTGTAAAATCAATTACCACATGATAAGGCATGGTAAAATCAAATTACCACACTATACCATATGGTATGGCATGGTAAAATCAATTATCACACAGGATCCTCACATTTAACTTCCTAATTATCACATTTTACCACATGGTAATGTACTGTAAAATCAATTACCACATGATAAGGCATGGTAAAATCAAATTACCACACTATACCATATGGTATGGCATGGTAAAATCAATTATCACACAGGATCCTCACATTTAACTTCCTAATTACCACATTTTACCACATGGTAATGTACTGTAAAATCAATTACCACATGATAAGGCATGGTAAAATCAAATTACCACACTATACCATATGGTATGGCATGGTAAAATCAATTATCACACAGAACCATCACATTTAAGTTCCTAATTACCACATTTTACCACATGGTAATGTACTGTAAAATCAATTACCACATGATAAGGCATGGTAAAATCAAATTACGACACTATACAAACTTCAATAAACAAACAAATTTGTATATCTTGCCTCCTGATTCACCAGAGTTAGCTGAATGATCAAATCCAAGATCAATAGATGAAGAAGCAATTCCAACAGCACTAGATGAAGAACCAGATCCTACAACGCTGGTTGAAGAACTAGATCTATCAATTGGAACAACATCGCCACAATTTACGTAACTCATCTCACCAGAATACTACAAAAACACCAAAACACAAAGAACATAACACATGAACAAGCTCGATTAGCTAAACATAAACAAGCTCGACTAGCAGCAATGAAAAACCTCCAACGAAACCAGAGATCAACAGAAAACTCGATTAGCTAAACAGGAAGAATCAAAAAAACTAATATCTAACCTCGTCGTCGATCAATTATGGAGAATCACAAAAGATTCGCCGTCCCCTGTTTCACAGAAGCTGCTCGCAGTTTCTCTCTACAAAAACCGAATCCAACTCGCGCACACGTCGATCGATTATGGAGAATCAGAAAGCTCGATTCGAAGCTGCTGTTCGCAGTTTCTATCGCCGTCGATCAACCATGGAGAATCGCCGTCCTTGTTTCTCAGCTGCTGCTCCCCTGCTCGCAATTTCTCTGCTCGCAATTATGGAGACCGAGAATCAGAAAGCTCGATTCGAAGCTGCTGCTCGCAGTTTCTATCGCCGTCGATCAACCATGGAGAATCGCCGTCCTTGTTTCTCAGCTGCTGCTCCCCTGCTCGTAGTTGAGACTCTCCAAAATCCGAATCCAACTCGCGCACAGAAAGATTCGCAACGGACAAAAGGGGAAACTCATTAATTCAAATAACGGACAAAAATGCCCCTGACCATCCCGCTTCAATGACAGCCACACGATCCGTCCGCCCCAGATCAACGGTTCCTAAGTGGTTACTCACGGGTGAGTAACAAAGGGTTACTCACCCTATCCTAAGCCACAAACGGGTCACCACCATGTAAGTTAGGGAAGTTGTCATCACACACTGGCAGGTGAAAGGGAATTTGAAGGTGGTTCTGACCAAACAAGGATTATTCGAATTTACTTTGCCCTCTGAGGAGACTAAGGACTGGGTTCTTAAAAGAACGCCGTGGGTGGTTAAAGATATGATCTTACACTTGAAATCATTGATAGACCATTGATTGCACATGTTTTTACCCCTATTCTTGAGCCGTTTGAGATGTTGATTCTCGTGTTTTAAGCCGATTTAACGCTAGGTTGTGCGTTTATGTCATATTTCAGGACTTAGCGTTGGCATCGAGGCGAAGAAACGAGTTTCGGGTCGAAAGGAGCACGTTTGGGGTGAAGTGTGCTGGAGGAGCAAAATACCTGGCCATGAGCAGAAATACCCGGCCGGGTATTATTTGGAGCAAACGGGGGAAAATGTGTTTTGGGCGTCTGAGAAGCAAAAGGGGGCCCGGGCAGTAAGCAGAAATCCCCGGTCGGGTATTCTTGGCCTTGAACGGGGATTTTCCCCTGACGATGCATTTTGATAACTCCACATAAAATACCCGACCGGGTATTCAGGCTGGGGATCGCTACAGACAGCCTCTTAAGGGAAAAGAAGGGCAACAAAGAAGGGGTTCCGAGTTTTAGAGAAAAAAAGCGATGCATAGAGAGAGAAAGTGACGAACCTGATTCTGAAAGTGTCCTTGATCGATCTCCATCACCATTGGAGCCCGGCTTGAGCTTGGAGAAGAGCTGATTGAGTGCCAGAAGCAGATTCTCATCTTTCACTGTATGGTTTCCGCATCTGAGCTAGATTTCCCATCTCTCTCTATGGAGTAACTTTCTTATTCACCTTGGTATGAAGAACCCTAGATTTTGTATGTTAGGTCTGATTGTATGAACCCAAGTACAGTTTCAGTGGTATGATTATGTTCAATTGAGGTTTGATTTGTTGAATGGCATGAATCCTGATCAAATTCCTGTTGTTTCTGCTTTAACCTACAAAGAGAATATCTGCCTAGGTTGATAGAGCACCCTTGATTGAAGGTAGTGAATTGGCGACTTTAGTCGAGAAGTCAATTCACTATTCTGTACCGAATTTACTTCGGTAGTGGAGGTTTGGTTTGTTAGGGCCTCAATCTGTTTACTCCGGTGGAGGTTAGTCGCCCGCTGGAGACTCAGATTGAGAGGGTCTGGAGACCTTTAGTCGAGATTGCAGATTGTTTAAGAACCTCCCGCAGTATAACTATCATTGAAATTGAACTTCGTAAATTACAATCCGGCTTAACTGCAGTCTAGGGGGAACCAATCCGGGTGACCTCTCTCGACTTGAAAACAACCTTTTAACTGCTTTGCTTCTTTGCTTCTTTGGACCTTCACTAAAGTTTCACTGCTAAATAATAAGAACTCACGGAGTAGTCATCACATCTATGACCTAGGTTAAAATCCAAACCCGCTATACTACGCTTTAGGAGGTGGTTACACTTGACCATTTTCTAGAGTGACGGTAGAAGCTAGTCAAGTTTTTGGCGCCGTTTCCGGGGACGGCTAGGTTGTTGAAGAAACGTGAGAATTTTGTTAACTTAGCTTTTCTTTTTAGCATTGTTTGCTTTGTCACACTTGTGCCTTCACGGGTTTGCTGCTTGACTGTGTGCAGATAGTGCATGACCCGTAGCCAGTCAGGAGGTTTACTGCCATTGGATCCGGAGCTTGAACGCACCTGTCGCCAACTTAGAAGACAACAGCGAGCTAGACTGGCTACGGAGGAGCGCATAGACGGCCATTTGAACAACGATTCCGAGGACGAGTACAAGATGGAAGGCGAACATAACCCGCCCCAGGGGATACCTCTCCAGGTTCCCCCCAGTGAAGCAGATCCAGAGGAAAAACCCAATACCCAGGTAGATGGGGTTCAGCATCCACCACTGCCGCCGCCGGGTCCCACCCTGGAGTATTACTACACTCCACGGGTCGCTGATATCCGCCCTGTCATCCTCTATCCACCCATCCTAGTGAACAACTTCGAGATCAAGACATGCTGGATTCAACTTATTACATCCTCTATCCAGTTTCATGGCTTGAAGGATGAGGAGGCAAGGGTGCATCTTTCCCGTTTCGTGCAGCTGACGAACGGGTTCAAGATGAACGGTGTCCCTGATGATGCGATCCGCCTTCACCTCTTCCCCCATTCTCTGGCGGGGCATACGAAGAGGTGGCTAGAGACCCAACCCCCATTGTCCATCACTTCTTGGGAAGATCTGGCCGACAAGTTCGTGCAGAGGTACTATCCAGCATCGAAGACCACAGAAATCCAGCGGGAGATCACTCACTTCCGCCAAGAGCCAAGAGTCACTCCGTGATGCATGAGAGCGGTACTCGGGGTTTTCCTAGCAGTGCCCCCATCATGGGTTTAGCGATGCATTCACCGTGGGGAACTTCTACAGTGCTCTCTCTCCGGAAAGCCAGAGGGTGATTGAGTCTCTATGCCCAGGAGGGGATATTCTTACTAAGACTCCACCCGAACTGAAACAAATGATCAATACCTTGGCTGACAGAGATCATTCCTAGGGACAGAGCACTAGAGGCAGGAATTCCCGGGATCGAGGTGTACACGCCATGCAGGCTAGGTCCGGGCTAGAGCGGGAGGTGGCCGAGTTAGTGCATACATTGAAGCATCCCCATAGTCTTATTCCGGGAAGATGTTTGGTTGTACCTCCAGTAGCTCAATGTTAGTGGTGTGAGAGCTCGAACCATCTAGTGGAAGACTACCAGGCTATGCGAGAGTCTTCTACTCCCCAAGAGCAGCTGGACTTCATCGCCAATGCTTGGCGCCTTGACCCATACATCAATACCTATAATGAAGGTTGGTGCCAGCATCCCAACTTCTGCTGGAATATCGGCAACACCACTAAACCACCTGGTTTCCCAGCACCAGTTGGTGATTTTCAGCAGAGGCAGCCCTTCCAGGCCAGACAGGGGCTCGTTCCACAGCAGCAGCCTTACCAGCCTAGGCAGGGGCAATTAATTCAGCATCCAACGTCAGTATGCCGAGCCAGCAGCAGCTCCAGCTCCCGATAATCAGATGACCGAGCTGAAGAACATTTTGGCGGCATTCATGACTACCAGCCAAGCGAATTTTACCAGGATATACCAAAGCATCGCCTCGCTGGAGGCAGGTCAGAGAAACCAAGGTGCCATACTGCAGGACCTCCGGCATCAGCTTGGAGGAATAGCTCGTCAAAACAACACCTGGGCACCGGGAACTCTACCTGCTACTACCATCCCCAATCCACGGGAGCCGCACCAGCAGCTGAATGCCATCACCACCAGGAGTGGCAAGACCACATCGGCGGTACCTGCCCAGGCTAGGAAGGAAGAGCCACTGCCTGCTTCAGCACTTCCAACCGACGATGCAGAAGTGAGGGTGGAGAAGGAAGCCCCCTGCTCCCAAGCCACAGCCAGTGGTTAATGAGCATGTACCCCAGCTTCCCTTCCCCACTCGATTACACAAAGATAAGCTGGAGACTGAGTTTTCCAAGTTCATGGCAATGTTGAAGCAACTCAACGTCAACATACCTTTCATGGAGGCACTGTCGAAGATGCCCAAGTACGCCAAGTTCATGAAGGATCTCCTCAGCAACAAGAAGAAACTTGGGGATCTTTTGACAGTGATGCTGAGAGAGGAGTGTTATGCTATCCTGCAGAACAAGCTTCCCGAGAAGCGTAAAGACCCAGGGAGTTTTACTATCCCTCTTGTTATTGGCAGCATGCATGTAGGAAGGCCCTTGGCGGACCTAGGCGCTAACATAAATGTCATGTCATACAAATTGTTTAAAAAGCTAGACCTAGGTGAACCTAGAGCTACTAGGATGAGCATTCAGTTAGCTGATCGCTCCATTGTGCATCCTAGGGGGTATCATAGAGGATCTGCTTGTTAAAGTAGGCGCATTCACATATCCTGTTGATTTTGTTTTTCTGGATATAAATGAGGATGTGGGTGGTTAAAGATATGATCTTACACTGAGATCATTGATAGACCATTGATTGCACATGTTTTTACCCCTATTCTTGAGCCGTTTGAGATGTTGGTTCTCGTGTTTTAAGCCGATTTCACGCTAGGTTGTGCGTTTATGTCATATTTCAAGACATAGCGTTGGCATCGAGGCGAAGAAACGAGTTTCGAGTCTAAAGGAGCACGTTTGGGGTAAAGTGTGCTGGAGGAGCAAAATACCCGGCCATGAGCAGAAATACCCGGCCGAGTATTATTTGGAGCAGACCGGGGAAAATGTGTTTTGGGCGTCTGAGAAGCAGAAGGGGGCCCGGGAAGTAAGCAGAAATCCACGGTCGGGTATTCTTGGCCTTGACCGGGGATTTTCCCCTGTTCCCCGACGGTGCGTTTTGATAATACCCGATCTCCACCTAAAATACCCGACTGGGTATTCAGGCCGGGGATCGCGAGAGGCAGCCTCTCCAGGGAAAATAAAGGCAACAAAGAAGGGGTTCCAAGTTTTAGAGAAAAAAAAGCGATACCTAGAGAGAGAAAGTGACGAACCTGATTCTGCAAGTGTCCTTGATCGATCTCCATCAACATTGGAGCCCGGCTTGAGTTTGGAGAAGAGCTGATTGAGTGCCAGAAGCAGATTCTCATCCTTCACAGTATGATTTCCGCATCTGAGCTAGATTTCCCATCTCTCTCTATGAAGTAAATTTCTTATTCACCTAGGTATGAAGAACCCTAGATTTGTATGTTAGGTCTGATTGTATGAACCCAAGTACAGTTTCAGTGGTATGATTATGTTCAATTGAGGTTTGATTTGTTGAATGGCATGAATCCTGATCAAATTCCGGTTGTTTCTGCTTTAAACTAGAAAGAGAATATCTGCCTAGGTTGATAGAGCACCCTTGATTGAAGGTAGTGAATTGGCGACTTTAGTCGAGAAGTCAATTCACTATTCTGTACCGAATTTACTTCGGTAGTGAAGGTTTGGTTCGTTAGGGCCTCAATCTGTTTACTCCGGTGGAGGTTAGTCGCCCGCTGGAGACTCAGATTGAGAGGGTCTGGAGACCTTTAGTCGAGACTGCAGGCTGTTTAAGAACCTCCCGCAGTATAACTATCATTGAAATTGAACTTGGTAAATTACAATCCGGCTTAACTGCAGTCTAGGGGGAACCATATCCTGGTGACCTCTCTCGACTTGAAAACAACCTTTTAACTACTTTGATTGTTTGCTTGTTTGGACCTTCACTAAAGTTTCACGGCTAAATAATAAGAACTCACGGAGTAGTCATCACATCTAGGACCCGGGTTGCAATTAAAACCCAAACCCGCTTTACTACGCTTTAGGAGGTGGTTACAATTGGCCATTTTCTATAGTGACGGTAGAAGCTAATCAATCATGGACAAGGAACATCTCGAAAAAGCTCTATGATGACCTGACTATGGTCCCATTGCGTGTTCAGATGTGGAATGTGAAGGAGGATTGTTGCACGCAACAATTCGGGAGGAAGATGGCCACGAGTAAACTCGGCCAGGTCGTGGAGGCTGGGGTGTTCGCTAGTCAAGAAACTGGTGAGCGGTTTGTGAAGGTGAGAATGGTGATAGACCTCACCAGACCGTTGCGATTGCAAATCTGGCTGCCAATGATGATACTGGATGCTTCTCGGTCTCACTAAAGTACGGATATTTACCATCTTTTTGCTTCAACTATGGACGGGTAGGGCACTTCATTAGTGAATGTACCTTTGAACCTCCAGTTGGTAAGGAAAAATTTGGCCCTCACATGTCCACCAAGAAACTAGGCATTCGTCTGTACGATTCGGAGGATGATGATCAATAGTTCCGTGGCAAATCAAAGTCCGTTTGGGCCAACACCGCGCTGGGAGAATGCATGGATGGACATGTGAAAAATTGTACCGAAGGGGGGGGGGGGTCTCTGAGCTGGGCCTTGAAGGCCGCCAGGTCAATTCGCATCGGAGAGCGAGCCCAAGGTCTGCTGTGGGCAAATCGGTTTTCAGTCACATGAGAAGAAGCCTGCGTGGCTTCTCTCTGAGGCGTAGGCGCGGGCTAGGCCCGATCGATACATCCGCCAGCGCTCTCCACTGCCGAACCGAGATGGGCCCATGAGGGGCGATACTAGGCTGGATGGCGCCCCAAAGCGTGACTCCGACATTTGCTCTATGATTGGAGCAGGGCGGGTACTACTAATTCCCTCCGCAATATAAAAGCCATCCAGGCATAAATAGACCGGGTCAAACTGGTATTCCCGATTGATTGGGATACTGTGAAGACCCTGGAAACGGATCTGAATAGGCAGTGGGAAGCGGAAGAAGTTTATTGGCAACAGAAATCGAGGGTCTTTGGTTAAAGAAAGGGGACAAGAATTCGGCGTATTTTCATACGGTTACCAGGGCTCGTCGGAAACATAATTTTGTGGCGGGCCTTCATAATGATGCGGGAGAGTGGATAACAGAGGAGGGAGGTAAGGCATATACTGCCACAAATTTTTACCAATCTCTCTTTTCCTCAGAAAGCCAGGTGCCCAACATGGGAGAACGAGTGTCCAAGCTACCAATAGAACGTCGGGTCACAGATGAAATGAATGCCGGTCTCATGGCAGTAGTCCTTCCCGAGGAAATAAGAAGGACGGTCTTCTCCATGGGATCCAAGTAGGCTCCATGTTCTGATGGCTTTACGGGGAAGTTCTTCAAATTCTTTTGGGACATTGTCGGGGAGTCTATCATAGCCGCTGTTTGCTCATTCTTCTCCACTGGTAGAATGCTACGCAGCTTCAATCATTCCTGGCTGACTTTAATCCCCAAATTTGACAATGTGGAGAGAATGAGACAACTCCGCCCTATCAGCCTGTGCCAGTTTGTATACAAGATCATCACCAAAATCATGGTTGAGCGTCTGGCTAGCTTGTTACCTCGGATTGTTTCAGAAGGGCAAAATGCCTTCATTCGTGAACGCCAGATTGTGGAAAATGTCCTTCTAGGGCACGAATTAATGCACTACTTGAAAATCAAGACGCGAGGAAAGAAAGGGCTCTTAAGGTTGACATGGATAATACCTATGATAGAGTCGAATGAGCGTTTCTCCCAGCGATTTTGGACAAGTTAGGATTTAATTCCACTTGGTGAGGGTGGATTCATGAGTGTCTCCGATCAAGTTCGTTTTCAGTTCTAATGAATGGCACTCCGAAAGGGTTTTCACTGCCTCGAGGGGGCTACGACAGGGAGATCCGTTATCACTCCTCCTGTGCGTTCTTTGCACGGAGGGGTTTGCAGCCCTGCTAAGGAAAGCTATCTCAGACAAGAAATTGGAAGGAGTCAAGGTCACCCCTCGATCTCCTCGTATCTCACACCTTTTCTTCGCTGATGATTCGTACCTGTTCCTCAGGGATCACTTCAAGATTGCGAAAACTTGATTATGGTGCTTAATGAATACAAGGAGCTTAGTGTCCAACGGGTTAACCTGGCTAAGTCAGCGGTCTGTTTTAGCCGGAATACTGTTCTCCCGGATCAGGAGTTCCTCGCCCAAATCCTGGGAGTGGATGCAATGGGGGTTCACGATAAATACTTAGGGTTGCCTACCTTGATATCCCGGTCGAAAATGGATACGTTTAGGTATATGGAAGAGAAGCTCCTGGCTCGCCTCCAGGGATGGAAGCAGAAGACTTTATCTTGGGCAGCGAGGGAGACCTTGATCAAATTGGTGGTTTTGGCTCTGCCTTTACATGTTATGTCTTGTTTTCGTCTCCCTCTTTTGCTCTGCCGCCTATTGGATAGTCATGTGGCCATATTTTGGTGGGGAGTGGAGAATGGACAGTCTAAGATCCGATGGATGTCCTGGTGTAACATGTGCAGAAGCAAACATGATAGAGGGATGAGATTTCGACGGTTTGGGCATTTTAATTAAGCGCTTCTTGCTAAGATTGGATGGCGGAACCTGAAGGATCCCACTTCTCGTCTGGCCCAGGTGTATAAGGGTAAATATTTTCTCAGGAGGTGTTTTCTAGAGCCAACGACTAGATCTCGCCCGTCCTGGGGCTAGCAAAGCATTCTTTTCGGTCGTCAACTGTTAATTAAAGGGCTTCAGTGGCAAATTGGTAATGTTCGATCCGCCCCTCTATTGGGAAATAATTGGGTACCTCGGCTACATCCGTCCTGTCCATAACCCGCGGGTTCTGCCCGCTGGGGGAAACCCAGTGGTGGCCGAGATAATATGCTTAGGGGAAGGGCACTGGTGCGAGACAAAGATGAGCCAGTGGTTTGATCCCCCGACCTGTCGGGCAATTAAGGAGATTCCTCTCCCCCGCGAGGATGTTGCAGATCGTCTGGTTTGGCATATGACTGCTGATGGGATTTTCACAGTGAAGTCGGCCTACCATTTGGCTGTTCTCCTAGATAAAAAAGAAGGACGATGGCAATCGGTGGCTAGTTGGATGGATAGACCAAGTTGGATTCGCTTATGGAATGCCCCTATTCCCACTAAGTTACGCATTTTTCTCTGGTAAATTTTAAATCGGCTCCTTCCCACGATGGAAGCCCTTATTGAGAAGGATATTCCAGTCCATCCTCGATGTCCAGTGTGCTGGGCAGATTCTGAGACAATGGAGCATCTGTTCCTCGACTTGCTTAGATTAGGTGGAAGGAATATGATTATCTTTTGTAAAAAAAAAGGTTGACTTACTTACCTGCCTTGTAATTGGGGTATGAATATGATGAATCAAGGTTGTTTAGATTAGGTGGAAGGAAATGAAGAAAGAATTTTCTGAATTAAATATTAACACAATAATCCATTTTTGTGCCTTTCGTCAAACCGCAAGGCCAACAACGAACCAATCCCCTTCCAGATCGCGCCTCCCCTGGCCTTGGCGGCCTGGCCTTAATCCCCCATTTTCTTCCACCGTAATTGGAAAAAAGTTTCCCTCTCTGTCATCATCAGCTGTCTACTTCTTCGTATTGTAATCCACATTCCTCCGATTCCACTTCCGCTACTGCTAATCCATCTTCTCCGTCTCCGGGCAGGCAGGCAGGGGAGATGTGCCCTCTCCGCATCATACTCGTCTTCCTCTCCGCCACTCTCGCCGGCTTCTACCTCGTCCGCAACCTCAACTCCTCCCAAGCTCCTCTTCCCGACGACCGCGGCGATTCCACCCACTCATCTTCCACTACTCGATTCACCAAGGTTCTTCACTTCTTCTCCTTATTCTACTGCTGCTACTGTACTGTTAGCCTATTTGCTCTCAGTTTTACACTGCTGCAATTGTTATGAACACTAAGTAATTTCCCCTTCGTCTTCTTCTTTCCAATTTTTGCAGGTCCGGTCAGCTGTGGAGTCCGGGTTCTGGACCTGCGTTGACATGGCTAGTGGTCGCTACCTCTGGAGGCATCTCACCTCTTCCGCTTCCAAACCTTGCAATTCATCCAATTAGCCGGCTTCACCCAAGTTTGCGATGAACGCTCTTACCCTTTGTGTTCCATTTTGAGTTAATGGATGGGGGGATTGCTTATACTAGTTCCTGGGAATTAACAGATAGTGCCGTGATATCGCATACCTCTTGTTGTGTGTGTCGTTGATGATAGTGTTGTTGTATGTTAGTGCGTTCCCTGTGGTGCTAAACTGCCATTTGAAGCGTTGGTTAGCATTGTAATTAGTTCTAAATATAATCAAATGTGTTTTACATCTTCCGCACTTGCACACTGTCTTTGACTCATGAAATTTCCCTTTTTTACTTGCTTCTGTTAAGCATATCCATTTCCTTGTTTTGAACGTGAAAGTATGGGAAACTTTGAAATCATCGAGTTATGTAGTTGTGATTCTTGTTTTGAATGTGATGATGGGTAGCATTGGTTATGTATACTCTTGTTGTGTCCAGGTTTTTTTCTGATGATTCTTGGAACACAATGCATTACTACTTCCTGGTTTGGAATTGAGCATCAGGTGGTTGGAATATGGATGCTGTTTACGAAGCTGAGAAGACAATAGAACTCATTTAGAGTGGTGGCAATGGATGCAACCATATGATGCCATATTGCTTTGTACTAGCATGCATACTGGTCACCTAATAAGGGGATTGATACTCAGTTTCTTAAAGAAGGCCTCGAAATTGATGCTAGGAGTGGCCTTCTCAACCAACGTCTGGGCGTCAACATCTGGAAGGATGTGGATGGCATCAATGAACTTGTCGTAGTTCATGGATCGGGTGATCATGCTAAACCTGAAGGCAACTACTCCATCCTTAGTGGTGAACTTTGTCTTGGACATCTCAAACATGCTGAAGAAATCCACTAGTGGTTAAACACGCTTGGTAGAACAAATGGGAAGCACAAATGGGCCAAACCAAACCAATGATACGATACTAGGAACTCATAAAACATATTGAAGGTAAGAACAAGCTTATTTCATTAATGGAAAAGCATAAATCACAACCCACAAAATTGTACCAAACATAGGCATTTCATCAAACACTTGATGGGCGTTCGTTAATAACAAGTGATGAATAAGCAAATCTTGCCTATTAAGGCACCATACAATCATCCATCATCATTTATAATCATGCAAGCAATCATCCTAAGCCAATCCCCTCACCTACTTCGACTAATTTCTAAAAAATGACCAAATTGCGCACATAAGAACCCAAGTATAAAATTTCTAAATTGAAAATGAAACAAGAGCTAACCAATCTGGTAACTCAAGTAGATAGCTATTGGAAGGTGTGGAAGAGGTGAGGGAGGAAACTATTCATCATGAAAGCTCAAAATCCAATGGCCACAAAAACTGCTTCAGTGAGAGGAGGTCGTTCATGCCCCAAACTCAAATTCAACACTTCCAAGGACAAAAAATATCACATAAGTCACGAAATGACTCAAGATTCACACAAGCACATGAGACTAAAAAATAAGGTAAAATAAAATAAGGAATGAAAAAGAAAATGCAAACCAAGTACGTTGGGTTGTCTCCCAACAATAAATTCTTTTACGTCATTAGCTGAACGTAGCTGAGTGCACTAAGGGGTCTAAGAATGGGATGCCTCCAAGAGTTGATCAACATCACTTTTGAGGTACATGTTCATATAGTGGGCATGTACGTAGAGCAACACTGGCCATTCGAACGAGTCAAGCCACCTGGCCATCTGGAAGAATGCACGTGAGAGAGTATGCAAATGGCCAAGGTGGTCGCGGCTAAGGATCTGATACCATCTTATAGTAATCTCTAGTTTTCTTGCTTATAGGCCTAGATTCCTGTACCATGGGGTGCTACCTATCCTTACCTTTCTCATTGGGATACTTAGGCTTTCTGGTTCGTAACGGGGTTGCCTTTTCCCCTGCAAACCAGTACCATCAACAGGATCCTCGTCACTATCATGGACGGGGTGCATACTAAATAAACAGATGAAATCGCTAAAGTAAGGGACATAAACACATATTTTGCATTACACTCATTATCAATATCATGCATAAGGATATGTTTCATGTTATTGGTAAAAAAAATTGTATTTATTTCTCGCCATCCCTTAAGATCAAAGTCTCATCATGCACATCAATTAAAACCTTGGTTTTTTCTAGGAAGGGCTCGCCTAAGATAAAGGATACATCCACGTCTTCATTTATATCAAGAATAACAAAATCCATGGGAAAAAACTTGTCACTTTAACCAGGAGGTCCTCCACTATTCTCCTAGAATGTACTACAAATTGAGAAGCAAGTTGAATACGTTTCCTAGTAGTAGTGGGTTCACATAACCAGGTTTCTTGAACAGTTTATATGGAATGACATTAATGTTTGCTCCTAAAATCGTCAAAGATCTGTCTACAATTAATGCACCAATGAGAACAGTGCTAGTAAGACTCCCTAGACCTTTCTGCTTCTCCAGAAGCATGTTTGCAGGATGATTGAGAATTCCTCATTGAGCATCATTGTGGAGAGATCCCCCAACCTTCTTCTTGTAGGAGATAACGTTCTTGAGAAATTTAGCATACTTTGGCATCTGTAACATGGCCTGAACAAAAAGGTATGTTGATTTGGATCTCCTTGAGTATCTTCATGAGCATCTCCATGAACTTCCCAAACTCCACTTCAAGGAGATCATTGTGCATCCGACTCGGAAATGGAAGCTAAGGTACATACTCCACCACCACATTTGGGCTTTGCGGTTTGAACCTCTTCTTCCCTTTCCTTCTCCTCCTTTTATGCTTGCCTTGGTGGAGATCCAGCAACAAGATCAAGTTGGTAAGGATTTCAAAATTACCTTCATTTTTCTAGTCATTTTTATGATCATCAATTAGAGATTTAAATTCTAGAGGAGCCCCTTTACCATTCTGTATAAATGCGCTATTGTTTTGTACGGATATGGTAGAGGTGCGCATCCAATCCTTGTTTGTAGTCTGAATAGAGTTTAGTTAGAAGAATAGCTCACTAAAAGATTGAGGAAGAAAGAAGAACGATTTTTATGTTATGAGGGTACGACGAAAGATGTTTGGGTCGCCCTCTTTTTCCTTGATCCTCATCAGACACCTGGTTCTGATGGTTTTTCTGCAAACTTTTAAAAGGGGTTTGTTGCCTACTTTAAACATGTTTGATGCCTACTTTAGTCAATTCTATGGCAGTTTCTCTTTTTTCCAAAACTCCCATTACGAAAAACTTAGGGACTTCAGATGTTATATCCTATGGCAATGTGAGTTACAAAGTAGTCTTAAAAATTCTTGTTAAAAGGCTTAGAGTGGTATTGGGGGGCTTTGATAGCCCAAATCAATATGCTTCTATGAGAGATAGAATGATTGTCGATAATATTCTTAAGACTGAAGAGTTAGTTACTTGCCACCAGAGTAAAAATCTTTGTCGTGATGCTATTAAAGTGGCTATAGTGAAGGCATTTGATTCTGTCAATTGAATAACTCTTGATGAATATGTCTGTTGTGGTCTTTCCTCCAGAATTTGTTCATAGATCAGTGTGTGTGGGTATGTCTATGGTGAGATTTAGTATCTCGCTCAATCGAGTTTTTTATGCAAGGCAAAGGATCATACAGTGGATAACTTCCCCCAAACTTGTTTACTATTGTAGCAGAGGCATTATCTTCAATCGCGAATGATGTTGTCTAGTATGTATTTGATCTCTATCAACCTCAATGTCGGAAAATAGGGTTGACTCATCAAATGTTTGCGAATGATTTACTGATTTTTATAAAAGGTCATGTTCATGTTGTTACAAAGCTTTTGGAAGAGTTTTATGTAAGACAATATCTCTAGTGTTTTCTTGGAAGCCAATTCTGGAAGGAACGATGCATACTATGAGAAGTTTCTGGTTTGCTTTCAAAAACTTTGTGGTTTGCATTGTGAGGTTTCTAGTTTGTTTTAATATATTTGTGGTTTGCATTAGGACGTATATGGTTTGCTTTTTGTGGTTTGATTTACTGTGTTTGTGGTTTGCATTAGGAGGTTTCTGGTGTGCTTTCGCAAATGTTGTGGTTTGCTTTGTGAGGTTTGTGGTTTGTTTTAGGAGATTTGTGGTCTGCATTAGGAGGATTCTGGTTTGCTTTATTGTCTTTCTGGTGTGCTTTCGAATTTTTTGTGGTTTGCTTTGCGAGGTTTCTGGTTTGTTTTAATATATTTGTGATTTGCTTTACGAGGATTCTGGTTTGCTTTATTGTGTTTCTGGTGTGCTTTCTAATTTTTTGTGGTTTGCTTTGCGAGGTTTCTGGTTTGTTTTAATATATTTGTGATTTGTTTTGCGAGGTTTATGGTTTTGTTTATTTAAGCGAGGTGCGACGGTGTCTCGTCTAATCGATCTCCAGGCTGCTTTAATTTGTGGGGGTAAAACCAGATCAGAAGCTCTCTGTTAACTTAATGTCGACATTCATCGAGCTGGTCCACACGAAGGGCATTATGAAGCTCTCCGTTACCAAGCCATCCTTTGGCATTCGTGTCTTCATTGTTTATGCTAGTCTTAAGAATGTCGATCAGCTCTTTGCATGCCTTGACAAACTCAGCAACCTATTTACAAATAGAAACAAAAATTCAGGAACAATTAGCACAACAACAATTAGCACAGAACCCTAGCGAAGTCCTTCCGCCACGAATCCACCACAAGGAAATCGATTCCGGCCAGCCCCCGCATCACCTCCTCTGGCTCCCCGACCACAACCTGACCGCCCACTGGGACATCAATTGAATTTCCACCGCCGTCGCCGCCTGACGCAGGGCTCGCAAGTACTCCGATCTGGAATCCACATCCGGTACCACGCAGACGTGGCGGCTGCCGGAGCGACGGCTAGCGACCGCGAGCTCGATGTTGGTCGCCACCGGCCCTCCGTGGGAATGAAGGAGCTAGCTAGCTGTACCGTTTTCAATGCAGCTCTGGTGAAAGGCGACGATTGCTTGGGCTTGTGAATGATGAAAGACGCCATAATTGCTGCCAATTTCGACTGCGGAAGGCACAAACAAGAGGGAAAGAAGAAAACTCAAAAAATTGAACGGGAAATTGTAATTTCTTACCGGAGAAGCCCTTGACAAATTTTACCTCGTCGTATCCGGCGGAGACGGCCGCGTGCCTCACCGCATCTTTGAAATCTTCGTTCCTGTCCCTGATTCTCGCCATTGCTTTACCTATCAAACTCCACCGGAAAAGTCTGGCTTCCAGGCAACTTGGTCGGCGGCCGCACGGAGACCGCTGGCGATTCGCCTAAGATCTGGCGGCGGGAAATTGAGCACCGCCATGTTGGGAGAAAGACAACCGTCGCCGGGGAATGGAATATAGATCTGGGACTGGGAGCAATTTATGTTGGAGAGGAAGAGAGCGCATGAGCCGAGAAAGTCAGTTAATTTAATTTTTATTTTATTAATTTTGGGTCAATGTGACCCTTTTACCCTTGTTGTTATTATAACAACACATTCAGTGTTGTTATTGTATCCCGTCCCGAAGGAGTCTTAAGAAATACATCTGAACTTTTGTTTTTGGGTCTTTATGATCTGGAACAGCCGGCGCGTTTAAAGAAGGACTAGAATCGAAAATAGTTAACTTTCCTCTTGTTTTTCATTAATTATTGTACTTGAGTAGATGATTTGTATAGATAACTTGTCTTTGGGTTTGTTCACAAGGTAGCAAGATGTGAAGTTTTATGTTGAACTATGAGGTTTTTCTTCCACTTTGATCATCAATATAGATTACAAATTCAATGAAAAATAAAATAAGACAAATTTATACAAAAACTAAAAGATATAATCAATATAAGATTGAAACCAAGAGACCAAAGGTCATATAGCCCAATTAGTAGGGGCGGGGTTCGACTTGTGATGACGGGATCCTGAGTTCAAATAAATGTTTTGCCTTCTGGATGTTCCCGAATGTAGACAAGATTGGCTTCGGCCGTGCAAACGGGTTGCCTGCCCCGTAGTTTGGCCTGACTCTGACATCATTAAAGTGATGATCGGAGAGGGTATTCCACGTATAAAAAAACTGAAACCAAGTGACTTTGTAAAAACCTAATGAAATTTAAATTTAAAGATGTGGAATTTTGAATTCGAATTGTTTACAAGATAATTTATTTTATTTCTTTAAATGTTTCTGTCAAAACCATTTTCGATCAGAAAAGGTGAAAAATTTATTAATTTCTTCGTTTCCGTTTCCTAATTGCTGGATATTTTTAATTGTATCTGCTTTGGCCGTTAGAGCACTAGTCACGTGAATAAATGGGCCGCCCAACGGTCGAATTGCATCCGAGGAAAAGCCAGAACCCCACAGAGAGAGGGAGCAATGGCGCCCAGGAAATCGTCAAACAGCAAATCAAAGTGGAAGAGAAAGCCGCGGCAGACCGAAACCCAAATACCTGCACCGCATCAAGTAGAAGAAGCAGAGGAAGTTGACGGAAAGGGAAACATCGAAGAAGATGACAATGGAGGAAATAGATTCTATGCTTGTTACCTACTCACTTCCCTCTCTCCTCGTTCCAAAAACTTCACTTATATCGGGATCGTAAACTCTTATCTCTTTGCTCTTCATCCCGATCCCTCAAATTTATCGTCGGATTTCACTCTTCTAGTTTTCCCCTCTAAAACCCTGTTCCCCAATTTGAACATGGACCACCTAAGAAAGAAAAGCAGCGTCCTTTTCCCATTTCCATTCATATTCAATTCCGATCTTGATTGGTTTCTCCTCAAATGATGGCCGATCGATTTGATTCTTTGCGATTTCCAGATTTACAGTTAATCCACGTCGTAGAATCAGGCAGCACAATGGGGAAATCAAGTGTGGGGCGTTCAGGACAAAGGGAAAACGCCCCTTGGCAATGATGTTCTGCATCTATGGCTTCCCAACTCAAGTCTCTGCTCTCCAGTTTGAGTGGGCGTGGCAGCATCCAAGGGAATCGAAAGCCGTTAGGGAGGCCGCGTTGAGTTTCAAATCCTTCTCTGGAGTGGCTAATAATATCAAACTTGCCTACACTATGCTTGGCCTTCCTCCTTGGCAGAGGTGTGATAACTGACTGATAACAGATTTCAATATGCTTGCTTTTGTGGAGTTTCTTAGTTAGATAGGAGGCCTTCAACTAATGTTTTGTTTCTATCTTCTGTGTGATTAGATTGAACTTGACTGTAAACTATTTCTCGACCAAGTACGAAAATTGTTCCCCTGGTTTGCCTAGTCTGCCACAGCATATGAAGGTCCAAGTTTGTCCCATGGACGACCTCCCTTGCTACACTGGAACATTTGATGACGGTTTGCTAGACGACGGTGAAGATGGAGGGGAGAATCGCTTTGGTGACGACAATGCGTGGGAGAATGTCAGTGACTTGAGTCGAATTGCAGAGGAGAATGTGGTTGAAAGTGAGGAAGGCGGAAAAGGGCAGAGTTCATTTGGAGGCAAAGAACGATTGGGAAATGGTGAAGATGATGAAGAATCAGATGCAAGAAGCGATATGTGTGGAAATGAGGTAGAAAGCTCCACGGATGATGCAGTAGCTCATCACATTGCCGTCGACTATGCAGGTAGCATTGACATTGGTCACAAAGAAAACTGGGGATGGTACGATGAAGAGCCTGACTGGAGACACACAAGCTTTTCCCCTGACTCAGAACTAGATCATCATATGGATACTTCCAACTTCGAAAGTATTTCCGGAAGAAGAATTGCTCCTGTTCTTAGAGATATGGGAGATGGGAATGTGTTGGTGGTGATAGATGATGGGAGTGATTCAAAACTGGGATCCATTAAAAGGAAAGAATCAACCAGTAGTGCTGTTGCTGGCGGAAACGCAGCAGCAGCTATCCGCAGTTGTGGTCGTCAAATTGAGGTCATAGATCTGTTGTCCCCATCTCCAGAATGCACAATGTGGCCATTCAGCAAGAGGTCAAGATTTTCTGGTGCTGTTTCTCCCAAATTCATCGACTTGACTTGACATTAGCAAGATCCACAGTTTTGTCCAACGATTTGGTTGGACTGATAATAAGCAATTTTCGAATTGTATGAATTATAATCCTATTTCGAATGCTGCTATCGTCTATCGTCTCAATGTTTGTAAGCTAAGAGTGAACATATGGACGGATACTAAAGAGGTTATTGTAACTGCCTTTTATACTTCACCATATAGATTCGATAACGCAGTTATCAATACAAGAGTTTCGGGGTATTCCAGATACATACATTAAAGCTGAAGCACAGCAAAACGTCAAAAAGGGGACACAAACAAATGAACACAACAACAAAAAGTGAAGAGCTTTGCCAATTCACAAAATTATACAGAGATGAGATTTCGGAGAAACTGCCAATCAGCGGCGAGTATCTCGCCAAAGGACTAGAGTGAGTTGCTGAGCTATTCTGGTCACTGTATTATTGCTGCAGCGGCTGTTGCTGTTGCAGTGGCGGTGGAAGATACTGTGCTTCTTCCTGCTGCTGGGGTGGTTCCTTTCCACCCTGCCAAACCCAGACAATATCATCCAGTGCAGATCGCATGCCATCTTTCACTACCTTCTGATACTCCATTGTATCCCCATTTGATTTCTTCACTTCCACCAAATGAAAGTTAGGTGCAACTTCAAAGATTTCAGCATCAATGGTCAACAAACCCTTTCTACCCTCCTTCACTCCTTCCATCCTCAGTAGCCCTGGTTCTCTCTTCATCACCTTCATTTTCAGAAGCTTGGCGGTATCCTCAAGTCTAGATATTATGACCGATGCAGGCTGTCTAGAAGTAAACCTGGTTTCTCTTCTCAGTAAATCGTGTTCAAAGAGTCCAGATAGATCAAACCCAGGTGAGAGAGAGATTATATCAAATGCATTCAAGTTTGAAGGTTTCATCGGTTGTTCTTGTTTTGCTTCCTCGGAGGGCATGCTGCTACCATTGCTAGAAGGACCTGATCCATCTCTACTCAAAGGAGCCATAGCTTGGGTTTCAGTTTGTTCCAGTTTTCTCTGTTTGTTGGAGTTCAATCCTTTCTTAAACCAGGAACTTTCTTTAATCTTGGCCATGGATACCCTTGTAATGGGATTTGGATCCAGTATCTTGGACAAAAGTCTTCTAACTTCTGGGGCAAACCAATTAGGGCATTTGAATTCAGCTTTAGTGATTTTCCTGTACAACTCCATCAGGTTCGAATCATGAAATGGCAGATAACCTGCCAATAGCACATATAGAACCACCCCACAAGACCAGATATCAGCTTTGGCTCCATCATACCCTTTCCTGTTAATAACTTCAGGAGCAACATATGCAGGAGTTCCACAGGTAGTATGAAGTAAACCATCTTGGCGCCTGGATTCAGCAAGAGCACTTAATCCAAAATCCGAAACCTTTAGATTCTCATTTTCATCTAACAGCAGATTCTCTGGCTTAATGTCCCGATGGTAAACACCCCTGCTGTGGCAGAAATCAACAGCATTGATCAGTTGTTGGAAGTACTTCCGAGCAGCGTCTTCCTTCAACCTTCCTTTAGCAACCTTGTTGAAGAGCTCACCTCCTTTTGCATATTCCATGATGAAGAAGATTTTGGTTTTGGTTGCCATGACCTCATAAAGCTGAAGGACATTCGAATGTCTAACAATTCTCATCACGGAAATTTCTCTCTTGATTTGATCAGCAAGCCCAACTTTCAAAACCTTGTCTTTATCAATCACTTTAATTGCTACACTCTGGTTTGTTGTAATGCTCCTTGCAAAATACACCTTAGCAAAAGTCCCTTGACCAAGTAACCTCCCGACCTCGTATCTTGCAGTCAACACACTCGGTTTATGATCCATCCCCCAAGCTAATAATACAAGCACACACTCGAAGAAAAAAAACTACTACCCTGTCTGTCAAGCCAAATATTACGAAATCCCCAAAGTAATCCAAACTACTAGCAGTTGAAGTGGGGCTTAATCAACCGTCTTCAGAAAAGTCTAGCATCGTCTTTATATTCGGAACTCTGTAGCAGATATTGGAACCATTACCATCGGGGCGACTACTGCAACCAGTTAAAGAAGCAGAATTTCCAGTACCAGTCTCATCAAATGTGAAGAAGGGAAAGAAGACAATGGAAGCCACATGGTCATTGCCTTGAGAGACTGAGTTCTCAGAAGTTAGGCACATCATGCAGCATTCCCAAGTAGAGTTCTCTCTCTGTTTCTGTTAGTTTCTCTTCCGAGGAAGAATCAAATGAAGAACCCTGAGAACCCAAGTGCTATTAGAGATACAGTCCAGAAGACTGCTCCCGTTCAGCACCACAATGCCAAGTTTACAGAAGACCACAAAAGGGGCGAAGCACATCCGCGGAGAAATCAGATTCCAGATTCATCACCAAATATAATAATTTCATTATTTTAAACTACTTCGATCGTCCCTAAAGGATCTGAAACAAGCAATCAAACAAAAAAAGGAACAAGTTTAAATCCAAAATTCCTCCTGAAACTGTTACAGCTGCAAAGGGTCATCATCGAAATTGCTAAGCAGGAAGCAACAAGCAAACGTAGGCAAGTTGCCAATTACACCGCCAATAATAAAGTGAACCACGGAAATTAAGGGAAAAGAAGAAGCGCTCATGGCTCAGCCGGAGAAATCAAGACATTAGGAGGCAGAATTTACCTGATTGATATAGCCGGCGATGGGAAGAGCGGACGACCTTCGAAGGAAATTGAAAACGAGGAGAGGGGAAGGAGGGGAGGGTAGGAAGAAAAGGCGGAAGGGAACAAGGGAGAAGAAAGTTCGTTTTCGCTTTGGCTTCGTTCCTATTATTATTTACTTTTAATTATTTTCTCTCCGAAACTAATCTTTTTTGTTTTTTGGTTGATGAGCCGTGAGCGTGAGTTTGGTTGATTTAACTTGTTTATTTTAAGTACGAGGGAAAACAATATATTTACAACTAAAATAAATATCTTAACTAGATTAGCTTTTACCCGGCTCTTGGTCGGATTATTTTAAGTTATCGACTCGTATAATGAGAAACAGAGGTGAAGCGTGAGAGCATTTATTTTCGAAGTTTCATTTTTGCCAATATGGGTTTTCCATATTGGAGGCTAGAGATGGGCCCATGAAAATATTTTGTCCCTTCGAAATGATTTTGGCCTACATAACTTGTATTACCAATAACTATTAAGATAACATAGTTTACATTTAAAAGATAAGTCAATGTCAAAAATCAAAACCACTAACACTTGTAGGAACACAAAGAAAATGCCTTTTTAGCAACCAAATTGGTTGCTCGGTTGTTTTATCTGCCTATGAATTCCACAACAAAAAGTTTAACTGCTCCTGGAGTGGGCAAATTTCCTCAAAAATGACTACATCTCTACCATCACGTATCTCCAAGTGTCCTACGATCACTAATTCTCACAATCAACCAACACAATATGAAGAAGAAATGAGACTTCTTAATGCATCAACATCCTCCATAGGGCTACACTACCTCCCTAGGTTGCATACTGAGCATGCAATTTCAATGAACACGTAGTTGGAGCCCTCAAATCGAAATTTTGGACAGTGGTTTAGGCTTCAAGCACACAAACACATCAAAGCAATCAAAGATAAACACCCCCACACACACATACTTAAGATTGACATTGCCCTCAATGGAGAAGAGGGAAATATAAGGGGAATGATGCTATCGAAAAACAGACTGCATGAGATTGGAGATAGGACTAGTCATCAAGGGAAGACTGGAAAGTGGACCAGCCGCTACAAGAAAAGGCTCATAGAAACAACCTCTAGATCATGAAATGTTAGGAACAGTTGCCACCCAAATGGGCTAAAAAACAAAAAGAAAGAAAATAGACAACGACTTAGTTCACGCTCCTCACACACATGGAGCAAAACACAAAAAGAAAAAGAAAACAAAAATACAAGGAAGCAGGCAGCGTTTACAGCCTACTCGTTGGCGTCGACATCGATGTCAAAGTTGATGTTTACCAGGAAGTCATCGTCTCGCTGCGGTGGTGGTGGTGAATCAACCCACGTGGTTTGCAAAACCGGGGGCTCACCAGGAGTCTACTGAACCAAGTACTGCTGAACCTCCTACATTCGGCGACTCGTGGCCTGCTCGTGCTCAATACGGCCTAAGAAACCACCCTGTTGGGTTTGGAGTTGGTCCAAACGAGCATCGAACTAGTATAGATGACTGGAGTACTGCGCCTGGTGAGCCCAATACTGCTTTAGAGTTGATGTGTCTAGATCTGCTGGTTCTTGATGGCTACTTGCAGGAACTAGGACGTAAAGAACTTGATCGACGAAAGAGAAGGACCATAGGACGGTAGGAGGACTTGCCTCGCATCAATCTCCTTCAGGGAGGCAGATCCTCTGGTGGGGAGAGAGGCTCCTCAAGGAAAGACTCATTCTCTGAGGACTCATCGGAGTCATCGTCATCATCATCCTTGTCACTCTCGGTAGGAGGAAGAGAGAGGCCCTCAACCCACTCGTATCCTTCAACGTGCATCGACAGTCCCTGGTTGAAGATGATGTCTCCAGTGAGGTAGAAGGAGCCGACAGCGGCAAAAATGTTCGTAAGAGCCTCGAGGCTGACCACTAGATATTGCGCCAGAATGGTGATGAGAGCGCCACAAAATAGATGCCGAGGGTGATTTGCCGACTTGGCGAAGGTCTTCGCCACCATCGAGCCCAAGTGTAGGTTGTCTGCCTCCCGGGTCATCGAGTACATGAAATAGAGTGCCCGCTTGGTGATCTTGTATGAGGAGGTGACACTGGGTCAACTCCGTTCTTTACCTAACTGTCAATTCTCCACAAATAACTAAGTCAAGAGGTGGAAACCAACCTGGAGATGCAAGTAGACGACTACGCGGAGAATGGGGGAACAAAAACCAGCTAAAACAGTCGGGGAGGACTCGCCGGAATGTCCCCGGCGAAGTCATCGGAGAGGACGCCAAATTTTTTTTTATCTCTGATCGCCCCCAAAATTTTTGGGTCCGACGTCGGATTTGGGATCCAGGTCGGACGGAGACAAGATCTAAGATTCAGTGGCAGAGGAGGTGAGTTTGGCGGGGAGAAGGAGGATAGAGGGGAGAGCCGATGGATGAGAGACCGTGGAAAAATGAGGGGCTCGACACAAAATTCGTTTATAGTCCAAAATCCACGGTCTCTCTCCAAAATCAATGGTCAGTGATTTGCCATCCGGACCGTGGAATTTGAAATTTTTTCCCGGTCTCCCCCACAAAAAATCCACGGTCGGGAATTTAAATTTTGGACCCTGGATTTTGGCAAGCCCTTTACCCGGTCTGCAGAGCAAAATTCACGATCGTAGAAATGCTTCCCCATACTGTGGATATCTCAACACTTAGAAAAATACCATCGAACCGACCCTGAGCCAACGACGGACGAAAATGGGGACAACACGGACAAACAACGGGCTCGGGACGCGACACACAAGACTCAAAATAGACACAAACGACTCTAAAACACAAAAAAAAATGGAAAAAAGTGAAAATCGTTGGTGGGTTGCCTCCACACAAGCGCTTCTTTACCGTCATTTAGCAGAATGCAAATGGCAGAACTAAGGGTCCGTAAGATCAATCACCAACTCCACTCGTTCCACATCGCATCCCAGATACAACTAGAGGCGATGCCCGTTCACCTTGAAAAGCTCGGTCTGCGGATTGGCAATCTCGATGCTCCCATATGGAAACACCTGGGTCACTGTGAATGGTCCGGACCACCTAGAGCGTAGTTTTCCTGGAAGAAGTTGCAAGCGAGTGTTATACAGAAGAAAATTTTATTATTCGTTCTTTGCTTAGAAAATGAAATAAAAAAATAAGATCGCCATTATACAAAATGGTTTATTTTCTATTACAATATCTACGGTCAGTTTTGATGTTGCCATAGCTAATGTTCTCTGCACCCATATTTTTCTCGTCAATTTTCATTCTTATGGCAACTATAGGTGTCAATTGGGCAGGTTCGCGCTGGGTTCAATCGGGTCGGGTTCAAACGGGTTGCGGGTTAGTCGGGTTGCGGGTTCATTGGGTTCGGGTTCATCGGGTTCGGGTTCAAACGGGTTGCGGGTTAGTCAGGTTGCGGGTTCATCAGGTTTTGGGTCAGCCGGGTTGCGGGCGGATCGGGTTTCGGGTTGTTCAGGCCAGCGCATCGAATAACTTACTCATTACTCATTACCAACTTATAGATTTTATTACACTAACTTTAAATATTTTTCTCAACTTTTTTACCAATTTATTTCTACCTCGTATATTTATACTTAATTTTTTTTTGAAAAAAACTAGTTAAAATGTTAAATCAATTTGTATGACTTGCAAACTTGTTATGTAATTAATCATAATTGGTAAGGTACACTAGCTAATAGTAATGGTGATATCAATATTTGCAACCAAAAGACACCATTAATTATCTATTTGATATTTTAGTATTATTTTAGTAGTAATTGGATTAAAGTATCTCGTTTAGTATAACCATACAAATCTGGTATTTGGTGTTTGGTATTTGGCTAATTCAGTCGTCGGTATACTTGCAGCTTCATGCCTGCAAAGCCCATTTCAGTTAGTTTCAAACAGCCCCAATTTTAGAATTCAATAACCAATCAAGCAAAGAAGCACATATTGAGATCCCAACCGTGTGACAATCCCCATAAGAATCAAAAGCAAGCTCAAATTGAAGAATGTTGATTCGGTCAAAAGTGAAAAATCCCAAATATTTTAAGACTTCAAACCCTAGAAACACCTCAAAATCGAAATTTTAATCCAAATTCTTAATTGATGCATGAATCAATTCTAAACCAAGCTAAACTTCAGAAAGCGGAAGACAGGTAACAAAGATTGTTGAAAAGAGAAGATTCAACAAAAAACAAGAAGAAAAACTAGGGCAGAGAAGGACATGGTACCTCCTTGCTTGCGAGCTTTGAGGTTTGGTTGACGGATTTAGGATTGGTATTCAAATCTGGGATCGATGAATGGAGGAGTGGAGGGCGGCAATGGGGCTGGGAGAAGGGTTGGGACGAGCCGCCATGGGAGTTAGCGAAATGGGTGGCATCTGAGATCAGAGAGAGGGGTTTTAGTCGAGGGAGTATTGGAGAAGGATAAGGGGGGAAGCATGTAGAACTATCGTCGGCTTTCATTTTTCTGTGAAGACTGAAGAATAACATAAGAGAGACAGCAACACAAAGAGCGAGAGATTTTAGTTTCTATCTAAGGGTTTGTTCTTGTTTTATTCTTCGTGGTAAAACAAGCAGGTAAGGCAAAAATTTGGTCAAAATTTTGGGGGGAATTAATGGGGGAAGTCAAAAAATTTGTGAATGAAGGGGGGGGGGGTTCATTTTGGTGTAATGGGGGAGCCAAAACGAGAGAGGTGTTTAACACCCCTACAGACATTTAAATTTTTTAAACCTTATTTATTTTTAGTTAAATTTATAAAGCTAAATTGTTACATTGTTACAGTATTTAACCGTGACTAACAATTAGTCACAGGAAATGAAGATTCAAAAATTCATTCCGGTGTTTAGAATTATACAATCAAGATTAATGGAAGGTGGACACCAATACACTTGGAGTTTTGAGAAGAAAAAAGTGCTCTGAAGAAAGCGGAGCGGCGACGAAAGAAAGAAAAACCAAAGCAAGGGAACTAGGGTTTCTTCCGCGACCCATGCCGGCGGTTTCCCCACTGCTGGCAGCGGGTGGTTACGACGGAGGCTCCCCCACGGACGCTGTCTCGGGGCACCGTCGCCCACCCACAGAATTCTCATCGCCCAACCCGAAATCTGATCGTGAAGCACAACACACCAAGAAGAGAGCCAAACCTATGACACCAAATCTGGTATCATATGATAGTCAGGACGTAGTACTTGAGGAGGCACCGGAGGAAAACCTTAAGCAGCCACAACCCCTGAGTCCTCGTCCAACGACATAGGGACAGGGAGCGGGAGCTGCAAGAAGGCTTTTCAGCGAAGTGATCCAAACAGACGTGTGGTACGTTGCGGACTCAGATTGCGAAGACGTAGTGGAGGCAATGCGCGAAGACGGCCAGGAAGATGATTTTGTGCAGGAGAACGACCCCACCTGCCCCTCCATCCCGTTCTCAGCGATGGAAGAGAGAAAGTACTGTCGACAGTGGCGATTGGCTCTCGTGGTGAAGGTTCTGGGGCGAGCCGCATCCTACACCCTAATCTTGAAGCGACTGAATACTATATGGGCAAAGGCTGGGTCAATCCAGGTTACATCAGCTAAGAACGGATACTTGCTCGTTCGTTTCACGAGTGGAGTTGATTATGAGAGAGCCGTCACAGGTGGACCATGGATGGTGGGGGAGAATTATCTTACGGTCCACCTATGGTCTAAACACTTCGATCCTTATAGCCATGAGATATCCTCTACTCTGGTCTGGGCCAGGCTGATTGAGATTCCGATTCACTTTTTCCACCCGAATGCAGTAATGAAGATAGGAAAACGGATTGGCAATCCCTGCGAGTTGACCATGAGACGAAGACGGGTGCTAGAAGTGACTACGCTCGAGTATGCATTCAAGTCGACCTCACCAAGCCCCTCTTGTCAAAGTTCACTATTCATCGTAAGAAATACTATATACAGTATGAAGGTTTGGAGAAGATCAGCCTAAAGTGTGGAACTTTTGTTGACAGGGCTCAGTGCCAGTGTGTGATACCAGGTGTTTCGACGGAACTTATGTTGCGGTCGGGTTGTGGGTCGGGTTGATCGAGCGGGTTAATCGGGTCTGGCTATGTTTTGACACCTATAGGTACAGCTTACCGATCAAATTTTGATAGTGTTATGGGATTAGTTAGACACTGTTGATTTTGATGATGTTTTTCGTGTCCATTAATCTAATTGCAAGCCATAATCATTGTTGAAATTAAGCTTACTCGCAACACTCTAGGAGTTGGGGGTGTTGAACTTGGAAAGAGTTGTGATTGGGTTTGGGAAGGGAAGTGGCGAGGGAAGAAATTGTGTTTGGATCTGGTAGTAGGTAAAGTTTCAACTGCAACAGGTGAATGCAGAGAAGAGTGAGTTGATGAGGGTAGTGATCGAATTAAGTAGGGTATTCAAAGACCTGGAAGCAAAACTGGAGCAGTTGAAGAGACACAAGTGAGAGATGATGAGGATATTGATGAAATTTGAAAGTTATTGAAGGGTATGGAAGTGGACTGGAGTAGGTGAAGGAAGACAAGGGGGAGATGAGATATTGATGGAATTTGAGATACGTGTTAGTTTTATCGAGTCTATTACAACTGTCCTGATCAAGATGAGATAGCCAAATACATGCTAAGAGGAGGATTGTGCAGTTGAGGAGGGAGTTGAGAAGAACCCAAATTAAAAGAGAAATCGAGGGCCACTAAGAGAATGTCCATCTAGCATAACTGGAGTTGCAGAAGGAGGATTATAAAGTGAATTTTGGGTTACAACATATGCATCTTGAGATTGAAGATAGAGGGGATAAAAAAATTGGTTGTACCTCAATGAGTGGGGGCTAATGGGTATTTAGGTTTATGGTTGTTGCAACCAATGCAGTCAAAAGTGTGAGTATAAGTAGAAACGTGTTGATGATTTAGAATTGTAAAACTGTTACACCCCGATTTTGGCAAAATTCAGAATGACTATTATACCCTTGGGAAAATTTGTCAAATTTCATCGTAATATAGATGAGGACTAAAAATGAGAACTCTCGGTTCAAATGGTGTCGAGTTTTGACATAAATCGAGTAAGTTATCGACAGTAGTTGAGTTTCGGATTAAACTCACCCGTAATTTATGAAATACCAAAAATACCCCTTGAGCTAATTAAAAAACAAGCTAATCCTAGACTCATCACCCCACTCGATCTCACCACCGCCAATTAGAAGCGGCCATCCCCACTCTTTCCCACCCACTTCCTTGTAATTGTTATTCTCGCCAGTCTCTCCTCTGCTGTGAGATCTGCCTACTTAAGCAAGCAGGAGGCGGAGTCGATGGTACGGGCTTAAGCAGGAATGGTAAGGACAACAAGGAGGACCTGCAATCAGACAAAATGGTTGCATGGCAATTCTGACGATCTCTACTATGACAATTGAACGGGAATTAGAGCAGGGGGGAGAAGTTTGGCAGCCTAGGGCAAAATCCAAAACGTGGTCCCTCTCCGTAAAATCCATCGAGGAGTGGAAATTGAAGGAGAATGGTTTTGGGTAAGTTACCCAGATTACTCGCATATAGTTAGTTCGTAGAGGAATATCAAGTGAAATGGTTAAGTAAATATGTATGTATATGGGAGGTACTTTAACATGGCTTGGGCGATTTGTTGTGGTTGATTTTTCACAACCGAGACGAATGGAGTTGATGGGGGAGCTATGACTCGCTCGAAACTACACCAAAAGTTAATCCCAACTAGAGCCCAAGTTTTTAAACTCTAGTCGGGTGCAGTATAGGTCAAGTATTTAAATTGTCAACACGGGCCGATCCATGTACCCCTACTTCAATCACTTAACTTGTTATCTAGCAAAACGGTTTTGGGTTTAAAACCATGAAAACTACGAATGAAAAAAAGCAAGAAAAATAAATCAAGGAAAATTCTAACTAAGGGAGCTTCACACAGGAGTTGCTTTTCCCTAACTAGCTACCATGACTCGTTGGATTGAATAGATTCATGTGGTGTAGGTGGCTGTGAACCGCGGGGTGAGCAACTAGTGATCGATTTGTCACGGAATCAATTCACTAGCGATCGATTTGTCACGAGATCGATCTAGTCACCAAGTCTAGGGGAACCGCTAGGAGGAGCAACTAGTGATCCATTTGTCACGGGATGGATTCACTAGAGATAGATTGTCATGGAATCGATCCTCTCACTCAGTCTCTAGGGGTTGCCTAGGTCTCTCCCTCAAACCGGAGTTTGAGCGGGTTAATCACAATGAAGCTAGATGCAAACTTGAGTCAAGGGGATGCTCATCTCTAACCTAGATAGTAGGCACAAATGCCCAGGAAAACCAAGCTTGTCAAGCCTACCTAAAAAGGTGTGGTTTTTTTCTAATCTAGGTTAGGCAAGCACACAAGATTTGGAAAGCGCAACTAAGCACAATCACCATGAAAACGCCTCTAATACTCAAAGTGATGCAAACCCATTCAAAATCATTCAATCTAAACAAGTAACTTAGGGATCTACAACACCCAAGAGAAAAGAGTGAGTTTCTAGAGAGAGAAGAGAGGATGACAAATTTGAGCTTAAGATCTTCTTCTTCTTCTAGGCTTGAATTCTTGTCTTCAAGATCCACCCAAGCCTCATATGATTCTCCAAGATCACTCTAGCACTCTTTCTCTCTCTCTCTCTCTCTCTCTCTCTCTCTCTCTCTCTCACTAGAACTCTCCTTTGGTGTCTTTGGGCAAACCCTAGAGAGGGAATTGAATTTCTCTCCAAAAACTAGCTCCCCCTTCTCTCTCCCTGCTGTTGTCTTCATAGTTGCCCGAAAGTGACCAGTTCACGGACGCATTGGCAAGTTCATGACCGTGAACACCTAAAGCCGTCCGTGAACTCAGTGTAGTCCAAAATGCATCGCTTCACTCTCCTGGTTTCACGGTCAATAGCCCTATTTCACGGTCTTAGAGACCGTGAACTCTCCTGGTGTCAGTAACTTCGGTATGTGCCCTGGACGCCTTCATATTCACCGGTCATGCCTCCTCTCCATGGTCTTAGAAGACCGCGAACTACCTTGCCCGACCGTGAAATGCGGCTGTTTCCTGGACGCCTTCACTTCACTGTTACGGACCTGGCTACGCCTTCGGACTTTTTTTCCGGTTTGTGCGCTTTTTGACCTTCTGTTATCCTAAAACTTGTCCTCGACCCTTCCACACGTGTGATAGACCGTTAATTACACAAGTTTTCACCCCTGTTCTTACACCGTTTGAGTTGTGGTTTCTCGTGTTTTAGACTGATTTCACGCTAGGTTGTGCTTGTTTGTGATATTTCAGGTCCTGGCAAGTGAATGAAGGTTTAGGAGCGAGTTCAGGGTCGATTGGGCGAAGATCGGGCGCGAGGCAAGTCACAAAGGAAGTCGCACGGGCACACCAACAACCCGCACGGCCGTGCAAGTGACCAGTTTGGCCGTGTGGGATTGTGCGAGAGCAAACACGGGCAGAGCAGAAAATCCACACGGCCGTGCAAGTGACCAGTTTGGCCGTGTGGGATTGTGCGAAAGCAAAAACGGACAGAGCAGAAAATCCACACGGCCGTGCACGTGTGACCCTGGCCGTGTAAGAAGCCTGGAATTCAACTAATTGATACGCTGCGATTTGACTCGCACGGGCAACTGGGTGAGCCACACGGCCGTGCAGCCTGCCCGTGTGAGTAGGGATTTTCTGGTTTTAAGCCAATTTCCAGCCACAAGTCGAGGGGATTCGAGTTTTAGAGAGACAGAACGATTCCTAGAGAGAGAAAGCGACGAACAAGAGTCTCCAAGTGCCCTAGATTGATCTTCAACACCATTGGAGGCCAGTTTGAGCTTGGAGAAATGCCGATCAACGTCCAGGAGCAGGAATCCATCCTTCACAGTATGAATTCCGCGTCTGATTCTGCTTTTGCTTCTTTCTCCATGGAGTAGTTCTCCCATTCATCTGGGTATGGAGAACCCTAGATTTGTATGTTAGGCTTTGATTGTATGAACCCAAGTACTGATTCTATGATTTGATTATATTCGATTGAGGTTTGAATGATTGAATGGCATGAATCCTGATCAAATTCCTGTTGTTTCTGCTTTAACCTAGAATGAGAATATCTTCCTAGGTTGATAGAGCATCCTTGATTGAAGGTAGGGAGTTGGTGACTTTAGTCGAGGAGCCAACTAACTATTATGTACCGGATTTACTCCGGTAGTGGAGGTTTTGTTTGTTAAGGCCTCAATCTGTTTACTCCGGTGGAGGTTAGTCGCCCGCTAGAGACTCAGATTGAGAGGGTCTGAAGACCTTTAGTCGAGACTTCATGCTGTTTAAGAACCTTCCGCAGTATAACTATCATAGAAACTGACTTGGTAATTACAATCCGGCTTAACTGCAGTCTAGGGGGAACCATATCCGGGTGACCTCTCTTAACCTGAATACAACAGTTTACTTGCTTTGTTAGTTTAAACCTGCATTAAAGTTTCATTGCTAGATAACAAGAATTCACTGAGTAGTCATCAAATCTAGGACCCGGGTTGATAATTAAACCCAAACCCGCTATACTACGCTTTAGGAAGTGGTTTCACTTGGCCAATTCCTGGAGTGACAGTAGAAGTGAGTCAAGTTTTTGGCGCCGTTGCCGGGGACGGCTAGGTTGTTGAAGAAAAGTGATTTCTGTTAATTTAGCTTTTCTTTTTGCTTTGTTTGCTTTGTCCCACTTGTGCCTTCAAGGGTTTGCTTGCTTGAGTGTGTGCAGGTAGTGCATGACCCGTAGCCAGTCAGGAGGTTTACTGCCGTTGAATCCAGAGATTGACCTCACATGTCGCCAGCTCAGGAGACAACAGCGAGCTAGACTGGCTACGGAAGAGCACATAGACGGCCACCTGAGTAGCGATTCTGAAGAAGAGTACGGGATGGACGGAGACTACAATCAACACCAGGGGAATCCGTAGCAGGTTCCCTTGGTGAATCAGGTCCTGGGGAACAACCCCATACCCCAGGATCATGGGGTTCATCATCATCACCCGTCGCCGGGTCCCACCTTGGAGTACTACTACACTCCACGGATTGCTGACATCTGCCCGGTCATCCTCTACCCGCCTATTCCAGCAAATAACTTCGAGATCAAGCCATGCTGGATTCAGCTCATTATATCCTCTATCCAGTTCCATGGCTTGAAGGATGAGGAGGCCAGGGTACATCTTTCCCGTTTTCTGCAGCTGACGAACGGGTTCAAGCTGAATGGTGTCCCGGATGATGCAATCCGCCTTCATCTCTTCCCCCATTCTCTGGCGGGGAATGCTAAGAGGTGGTTGGAGACCCAGCCCCCATTGTCCATCACCTCTTGGGACGATCTGGCTGACAAATTCGTGCACAGGTACTATCCGGCATCGAAGACTACAGAGATCCAGCAGGAGATCACTCACTTCCGCCAAGAGCCAGATGAGTCACTTCGTGATGCTTGGGAGTGGTACATGGGCTATTTCTGGCAGTGTCCCCATCATGGCTTCAGTGATGCATTCACAGTGGGGAACTTCTACAGTGCCCTCTCTCTAGATAGCCAGAGGGTGATTGAGTCTCTATGCCCAGGAGGGGAATTCTTACTAAGACTCCACCCGAGCTGAACCAGATGATCAGTACTTTGGCTGCCAGAGATCATTCTTGGGGGCAGAGCAGCAGAGGCAGACATTCCCGGGATCGTGGTGTGCACGCCATGGAGACCAGATCCGGGCTCGAGCAGCAGGTAGCTGAGCTGGTGCAGACATTGAAGCAGCCCAACAGTCTTATTCCGGGCAGAGGTTTGGCTACACCTCCAGTAGCTCAGTGTCAGTGGTGTGAGAACTCAAATCACTTAGTGGAAGACTGCCAGGCTATGAGGGAGTCTACTACTCCCCAAGAGTAGTTGGACTTCATCGCCAATGCTCGGCGCCTCGACCCGTACAGCCACACATATAATGAGGGGTGGCGCCAGCATCCCAACTTCTCTTGGGGCAGCAGCACCACTAAGCCACCTGGTTTCCCAGCACCAGCTGGTGGCTTTCAGCAGAGGCAGCCCTTCCAGGCTCGACAAGGGCCAACCCCACAGCAGCAGCCCTACCAGCCTAGGCAAGGGCAACCATTACAGCAGCCCCAACGCCAGTTCGCCGAGCCAGCAGCAGCTCCGGCTCCAGATACTCAGATGACGAAGCTGGAAAATATTCTAGCTTCATTCATGACTAGCACTCAGGCAGCTATCACGTCACTGGAGGCAGGTCAGCGGAACCAGGGTGCCATCTTGCAAGATCTGCAGAACCAGGTGGGTATCTTGGCCCGCCAGAACACTACCAGGGCACCGGGGACTCTGCCTGCCACCACTGTTCCGAATCCCCATGATCCTCACCAGCACCACCAGCTTGATGCCATCACCACCTGGAGTGGCAAGACCACATCAGCCGCTCCTGCCCAGTCGAGATGAGCCACTACCTACTTCAACACTTCCAGCTGATACTGCAGAAGGGGGGGAAGACACAAAAACTCCTGCTACCAAGCCACAGCCAGTGGTTAAGGAGCATGTACCTCAGCTTCCTTTCCCCACTCGCCTGCATAAAGACAAGCTGAAGACTAATTTTGCCAAGTTCATGGCAATGTTGAAGCAGGTCAACATCAGCATGCCGTTCGTGGAGGCACTGTCAAAGATGCCCAAGTATGCCAAGTTCATGAAGGACCTCCTCACCAACAAGAAGAAACTTGGGGATCTTTCGACAGTGATGCTGAGCGAGGAGTGTTCTACTATCCTGCAGAACAAGCTGCCCGAGAAGCGAAAAGACCCAGGGAGTTTCACTATCCCTCTTGTTATTGGCAGCATGCATGTAGGAAAGTCCTTGGCGGACCTAGGCGCTAGCATAAATGTCATGCATTAAAATTTGTTTAAGAAGCTAGGCCTAGATGAACCTAGAACTACTAGGATGAGCATTCAGTTAGCTGATCGTTCTATCGTGCATCCTAGGGGTATCATTGAGGACTTGCTTGTTAATGTGGGTGCATGATGACATAGATTACTGTGATATGCTTGCTGATTTTGAGACCGCACTCGCTATAACGAGCAGGCATCGCAGGAGCCACAGCTGGCGGAGCAGTTGGCCGAGTTGGAGAGTGGCCCCTTCTTGGAGGGCGACAGGCTGTTCAAACCGATCTCATCCTCCACCCGCATCTCTACTTCCTTGGAGGAACCACCAGAGCTGGAGCTTAAGCCCCTCCCTCCTCAATTGGAGTATGCATTTCTCCGGGAGGGGAATAAGCTGCCAGTCATCATCCGATTAGAAGACCAGACTGGTGACCTTGCTGAAGCGGTACGAGCGAGCTCTCGCATGGAAGATCACAGACATCCGGGGGATCAGCCCTTCTTTCTACTCCCACCGGATACTGATGGAGGATGAGATGCGGCCAGTGAGACAGCCGCAGAGAAGACTGACACCAAACCTGGAGGCTATGGTTCGGGCAGAGATCGTGAAGCTGCTGGACGCGGGGATCATCTTCGCCATTTCCGACAGCGAGTGGGTCAGTCCCACCCAGGTGGTACCCAAAAAGGGTGGGATGATTGTGGTGCCTAACGAGAAGAATGAGCTGATCCCCATGCGCACGGTGACTGGGTACCGTGTCTGCATTGATTACCGGCGTCTCAACGACGCCACTCGGAAGGACCACTTCCTGCTACCATTCATTGATCAGATGCTGGAGAGACTGGCGGGGCACGAGTTCTACTGATTCCTGGATGGGATGTCCGGGTACTTCCAGATCCCTATTGCATCGGAGGACCAGGCGAAGACCACTTTCACCTGCCCCTTCGGCACCTTTGCCTACCGGAGGATCCCATTCGAGCTATGCAATGCCCCAGCCAATTTTCAACGATGCATGCTCGCTATCTTTGACCGTCTGGTCGGCGAGATTATGGAGGTGTTTATGGACGATTTCTCGGTTTATGGAGACTCATTTTCTCACTGTCTCCATAACCTGGAGCTTGTCCTTAAACGGTGTGAAGAAACGAACCTGGCACTGAGTTGGGAGAAGTGTCACTTCATGGTTCGAGAAGGCATAGTTCTTGGGCATAACATCTCCAAGATGGGGATTAAGGTGGACAGAGCAAAGATCGAGACTATCAGCAAGCTGCGTCCTCCTACATCTGTTAAGGGGATCCGGAGTTTTCTTGGTCATGCAGGGTTCTACAGGCGGTTCATCAAGGATTTCTCGAAGATTGCTCTGCCCCTGACTAAGCTTCTAGAGAAGGATGCCCCCTTCCAGTTCAATGATGCATGCATAGCGGCTTTCACGACCTTGAAGGAGAAGCTCACACAAGCTCCTATCATGGTTGTTCCTGACTGGTCCCTGCCATTTGAGATTATGTGCGATGCCAGTGACTTTGTTGTTGGAGCTGTGTTGGGGCAGAGGCGAGATCAGCATTTCCGACCTATCTACTACGCCTCGAAGACCTTGAATGATGCCCAGGAGAACTACACCACCACGGAGAAGGAGCTGCTCGCGGTGGTGTTTGCCTTTGATAAATTTCGTCCTTATCTGGTTTTGTCCCATGTGACCGTGTATACAGATCACTCCACGATTCGATACTTGATGAGCAAGGCTGATGCCAAGCCTAGGCTCATACGATGGATCTTACTGCTGCAGGAGTTTGATATTGAGATTCGGGACAAGAAGGGAGCGGAGAATGTTGCTGCCGATCACATCTATCGGTTGGACGCACCCCCTGCGGACAACCTCGAGGAGGAGATCAATGACTCCTTTCCAGATGAGAGACTGATGATGATGTGCCTGGTGGAGAGTGTCACCCCCTGGTATTCTGATTTTGCAAATTATCTTGTGGGCCAGCAGCTGCCCAAGGGGATGACAACTCACGCCAAGAGGAAGTTTTTCTCCGACCTGAAGTACTACTTATGGGATGACCCGCATCTCTTCAGGATCGGAGCCGACGGGATCATCCGTCGATGTGTTATGGAGAGTAAGATGGAGGGCATTCTATCTCACTGTCATGAAGGACCTGCTGGCGGTCACCACGGAGGAAATCGCACGGCGAGGAAGGTGCTCCAGTCGGGCTTCTACTGGCCCACGCTCTTCAAGGACGCAGACGCCTTCGCATGCAGGTGCGACCGATGCCAGAGGTCAGGTAACATCTCTGCCCGTGATGAGATGCCCCAGAATGTGTTTATAACTTGTGAGATTTTTGATGTCTGGGGTATCGACTTCATGGGCCCCTTCCCTCCATCTTTTGGTAATACATATATCCTTGTTGCTGTTGACTACGTCTCTAGGTGGGCTGAGGCGCAAGCTTTGCCCACTAATGATGGTAGACGTGTTTGTGGTTTTCTGAAGCAGCTATTCTCCCGGTTCGGGACACCCAGAGCCATCATAAGCGACCGAGGCACCCATTTCCAGGGTCAGTTCGATAAATTGTTGTCTTGCTATGGTGTAACTCATAAGGTGTCCGTGACCTACCATCCTCAAACCAGTGGCCAGGCCGAGCTGACGAACCGGGAGCTCAAGCGGATCTTGGAGAAGACGGTGAACCTGTCCCGCAAGGACTGGTCCACCAAGCTCGATGATGCTCTGTGGGCATATCGCACTGCCTACAAGACGCCCATTGGTACCTCACCGTACCGGCTGGTCTATGGAAAGGCATGCCATTTGCCCGTGGAGCTAGAGCACAAGGCCTTCTGGGCCCTTAAGCTGCTAAACTTGGATGTTAGTGTTGCAGGTGTTGAGCGAAAAATGCAGATGTTGGAGCTGGACGAGTGGCGTTATCACGCCTATGAGAACACCAAGTTGTACAAGGAGCGCACTAAGCGCCTGCACGATGCACGGTTGCGGGGTCCGAAAGAGTTCCAGGTTGGTGATCGAGTTCTCCTTTATAACTCTCGCCTGAAGCTCTTTCCCGGAAAACTCCGTTCCCGGTGGTCTTGACCGTACACGGTCACACAGGTGTTCTCGTATGGCACCATTGAAATTGCTAACCCGCAAACTGAGCCGTTTAAAGTGAATGGCCATCGTCTCAAGCTCTACCTGGGAGACGAGGTCGAACGTGCGGAGTTAGCAGTGGAGCTCGCAGACCCTTAGTTCCGCAATTGGCGTCCAGCTAAAAGACGGTAAAGAAGCGCTTGTGGGGAGGCAACCCCACCACGGTTTGACTTTCTTTCTTGTGTTTTGAGTCAGATTGTAAACCAGTTTGGTTTTGGTTTGTTTTCTTTTGTTTTGGATGATGTCTTATTGGGCTGACATTGGACCTAACATATTGTGTTTGAGCTCTTCTGTTCCCCTTTAGCTGTGCTTTGTTCTAGACTAGTCCCTCTCCAGTCCGCTTCACTCCGACTGGCCCACTTCCAGTCTCCTGCAGTCTGTGCATACCGGTAACATCGTTCCCCTTTTCCTTCCCTCTTCTCCATTGAGGGCAATGTCGATCTTAAGTGTGGGGGGTGTTTATCTTTTGACGGCATTAGATCTGTTTGTGTGCTTGGAGCCTAGTCCACTGTCCAAATTTTTAAATTTGAGGGCTCCAAGTACGTGTTCCGTGCAATTGCCTGCTCACTATGCTTTGAATTGACAGTCTTTATAGTAATATGCAACCTAGGGAGGTAGTGTAGCACTATGGAGGATGTTGATGCATTTAAGAAGTCTCATTTCTTCTTCATATTGTGTTGGTTGATTGAGTGAATTAGTGATCTTAGGACCATTGAATTGTGTGGTGTTGTGGATTCTCTACCTGTCATGGACTCTTGTTTCATGTTTTGAGTTTAACAGGTGCTCGAAAATGTGCTTCAAAATAACGTCTCCCGTGCGAATAGGGCGAAAGTGTGTAAGGGGAGACGGGAATCCGTTCCCAATTTCCACCTACTACCTCCAGCCCCCTTACATGTCTTTCCCTCGCACGAGGCTCGAGACGTCTGCTCCTGGCATGGTCAGAAAGAGCAGGTTGGGACCCTTGAAAAAAAAAAGAAAAGGAAAAAAATAACTGAAAACAAGCAAAACAGAAAGAAAAGGGGTTCCAACCATCTTCAAGAAGAAAATAGAGCACCTTGAAAAATGTGAGTCCATGATCTTTTGTTTTTGAGAATCTCTTCATCCACAATTCATTTGTCCTCTGTTCACTATTTGCCATGATGCCGACTCGATACTAGTGCTCTCGCTGAAGAAGCTATGAGATGACTTGTGCGTCGGTTGACCTCGTAAGCTGCTAAATGATCTAGGAAGTCCTCTACCTACGATCTGGGTTGTTTGTTGCTATAGAGGTCTGGAGAGTTGCATTGGTTTGAGTTAGGTTTGCTTGGGGACAAGCAAACGGTTAAGTGTGGGGGAGTTTGATAGACCGTTAATTACACATGTTTTCACCCCTGTTCTTACACCGTTTGAGTTGTGGTTTCTCGTGTTTTAGACCGATTTCACGCTAGGTTGTGCTTGTTTGTGATATTTCAGGTCTTGGCAAGTGAATGAAGGTTTAGGAGTGAGTTCGGGGTCGATTGGGCGAAGATCGGGCGCGAGGCAAGTCACAAAGGAAGTCGCACAGGCACACCAACAACCCGCACGGCCGTGCAAGTGACCAGTTTGGCCGTGTGGGATTGTGCGAGAGCAAAAACGGGCAGAGCAGAATATCCACACGGCCGTGCAAGTGACCAGTTTGGCCGTGTGGGATTGTGCGAGAGCAAACACGGGCAGAGCAGAAAATCCACACGGGCGTGCACGTGTGACCCTGGCCGTGTAAGAAGCCTGGAATTCAACTAATTGATACGCTGCATTTTGACTCGCACGGGCAACTGGGTGAGCCACACGGCCGTGCAGCCTGCCCGTGTGAGTCGGGATTTTCTGGTTTTAAGCCAATTTCCAGCCACAAGTCGAGGGGATTCGAGTTTTAGAGAGACAGAACGATTCCTAGAGAGAGAAAGCGACGAACAAGAGTCTCCAAGTGCCCTAGATTGATCTTCAACACCATTGGAGGCCAGTTTGAGTTTGGAGAAGTGCCGATCAACGTCCAGGAGCAGGAATCCATCCTTCACAGTATGAATTCCGCGTCTGATTATGCTTTTGCTTCTTTCTCCATGGAGTAGTTCTCCCATTCATCTGGGTATGGAGAACCCTAGATTTGTATGTTAGGCTTTGATTGTATGAACCCAAGTACTGATTCTATGATTTGATTATATTCGATTGAAGTTTGAATGATTGAATGGCATGAATCCTGATCAAATTCCTGTTGTTTCTGTTTTAACCTAGAATGAGAATATCTGCCTAGGTTGATAGAGCATCCTTGATTGAAGGTAGGGAGTTGGTGACTTTAGTCGAGGAGCCAACTAGCTATTCTGTACCGGATTTACTCCGGTAGTGGAGGTTTTGTTTGTTAAACCTGCATTAAAGTTTCATTGCTAGATAACAAGAATTCACTGAGTAGTCATCAAATCTAGGACCCGGGTTGATAATTAAACCCAAACCCGCTATACTACGCTTTAGGAAGTGGTTTCACTTGGCCAATTCCTGGAGTGACAGTAGAAGTGAGTCAACGTGCTAGGACCTGAGATGTATCAAAAAAAGCACAACCTAGCGTGAAATATGTCTAGGAACGATGAAATACTAAGCTAAACGAATAAGAAATGAGGGGTAAAATGTGTACATTTGGGCGCGAATCACTCCCCCACACTTAGACGTTTGCTTGTCCCCAAGCAAGCCATTTTTCACCTAGGTAATATTTCAACCTACAAAGATAGCTAGGGGACAATTCAAAAGGCACATAGTTGTGAATCTCAAATGACTATTTGGGTATCGACACTCGAATAGTCTCAAACAAATCCGACATCCACCACTATTGACATTCAATTGTATAAAAAACGGGCAAATGAAAAGTTCTCATTCTATCCACAATCAATGCAAGTCTCAATAGAGCGACTAATCAATCACAACCAACCATACATAGAAATCAAGTCAGTGGAACAGACAACAGGGCAACATAGGTCCTCACTGGGATAGATATGAACATGCAAGAACAAGAATGAATCGGTCACTCTTGACTAGTGGGGCCAGGACCTTTTGGTGAAAAAGATGTGCACAATCGTCACCACTCATCCCTACCTTTTCACCACCATGGCTGCAACCTCTAAACGCTAGAGTTCACGGGATAATTGTCCTCACTAGCTCGTCCGGAGGTCTTAGACACGAGTTCACACGACTAGCAATTGTCTTGGATATGGGGAAAAGGCCTTTTGGGTGGTGGCAAACACAACATCAGGTTCTACTCTTTAACCTAAACCCGAAGGTTCTATGGTTTCGACTAACAACCTTATCTACAAACAAAGGCCACTAGCATCCGCCAAAAGCCTTACTTCTCCCTTCCAAACTATCAACCATCATGAACTACATTTAAGCACTCTTCCTCGGTCTTCTCTTGCTATCACCTTTCGATTTGGTAGTGAAAGAGTTCTAAGACAATGTGGGGGTCTCAATGCACGGCTTGAGTGCCAAGAAACCCCTCATAGAGCATACACTTTGATTTTGTGGCACCCTCTACTTTATTTACCCCGTTTTGACTCGTTCTAACTACAACATTTAAATCGACACGGGGATCTAGGATTACCCTACTTCAGGTTTAGGGTTCGTTATCTAGCCAACCTAGGATAGTGATTGATAGAATTAAACAAACTAACCTAGACTAACCACTAACCTAGCTATTTACAAGGTGGGAGCTCTCTTGGATTAAATCCCCCTATTTCCGACCTTTGGATCGATGTTGAGTATCCTCCTAGCTCGATCGACTCAAATACTCTACCGCTTGGAGATGGAATCCCTCGGGAATGACCCGTAATGGTGAATGAATGGATGCGTAGTGCTCTATTCAACCTAGGGTATCGTATATTGTTAGGAGACCAGTGGAATCAACTCTCTCGGTGACTACCCGGACAATATACGATAGAGGTGACCCGAAGATGCGAAGGAAGGGGCTGTAAGGGGATTATCCCCTCCTAGGTCAAAAGCTCAAACTATGAAAATAGAAACCACACTCATGCCATTCAAGAAAATATCCATCAATTAGGTAAATCAATAATCAAACTAGGAATTTTGTCACATACTTCAACAACACACCCAAAACTAGCCCTAGGGTTCTTAAACCCAAGAGAAGAGGGTGAGTTTCTAGAGAGAGAGAGGGGAGATTACAAAGAAACCTCTAGATCTTCTTCTTCTTCTTCTTCTAGGCTTGATTCCTAGCTTCCAAGCTTGATAAATGCCTTCAATTAAGCTCCAAGATCACTCCCTCTCTCACTAAAACTCCCCTTTGGTGTTTTGGGTTGAAACCGTAGAGAAAGAAAGTGTTCCTTCTCTAAAAACCAGCTCCCTTTTTCTCTCCCCGCTGATGTCTTCATATTTTCCCGAAAGTGCCCAGTTCACGGACGCGTTGGCCAGTTCACGGCCGTGAATACCTAAACGCGTTCGTGAACTCAGTGTCGTCCAAAACGCGCCTCTTCACTCTCATGGGTTCACGGTCTTAGAGACCGTGAACTGCCTTGTCAACAATAACTTCTAGAACCTCGCTGGACGCCTCGATGTTCACGGTTTGTGGTCCAAGTTCACGGTCTTAGGAGACCGTGAACTGCCTTGTCCGACCGTGAACTGCGGCTGTTTCGTGGAAGCTTTCACTTCACTGTTATGGGGTGACAACTTCGGACTTTTCTTTGGTTTTTGCGCTTTTGGACCTCCAATTATTCCAAAACTCGTCCTCAACCCTTCCACACGTGCTAGGACCTGAAATGTATCAAAACAAGCACAACCTAGCGTGAAATATGTCGAGGAACGATGATCTACTAAGCTAAATGAATAAGAAATGAGGGGTAAAATGTGTAGATTTGGGCCCGAATCACTCTCCCACACTTAGACGTTTGCGTGTCCCCAAGCAAACCAAGTACAAAACAAGGTAAGCTTGCAAGTTCTCTTTTTGAACAAAATTTTCGAGGCATGTCCTAGGGCACAAAATGAATGAATCACAATGGTTATTTGACACCGACATATGGACAAAAACAAAGTAATCTTGGCAACCACCACAAACGACATTCAGCTGTATTAAGATTGTGCAAAAGAAGAGTTCTCAAATTATTCATGAACCAACACACAACATGCCTCGATGACTCACCAATCACAGTTACTCATGCATGAAGATCACATCATAAGAACGAACGATCGAGCAACCTAGGTCCTCGCCAGGGTATAAAAAATGAATAAAACATGATGAATGAATCACTCACTCTCGACCAGTGGGGTCAAGACCATTTGATGCAAAAGATGTGCATATTCACGCTCAATCCTAACGTCCCTTTATCATGACGGTAACCTCTAAATGTTAGAGTTCACTAGATGGGTGTCGTCGCTAGCTTGTCCGGAGGTCTTAGACACAGGTTCAAATGACTGGCTAGGGTCTAGGACATGGAGAAAAGGTTTTTTGGGTGATGGCAAACAAAACCTGAGGTTACACATCTTCAACCTAAGACACAAGTTTCTATGGTTTAGACTAGAACTTTCCCTACAAACAACGACCACTAGCATCGGCCAAAAACCGCACTTCCCACTATTCCAAACCAAAACCAATCACCAAACCATATCACGCATACTTTCTTGCTACATTTGCTATTCAATTTTGAGCATAAGAGTGTAGAGGTCAACACATGTAAGTGTTCCTATAGCTTGCATGCTAAGCAACACTTCTAAGAGCATGTTCACCATTTATTATATTTTTGGTGGCCACTCTCTTTTCTTCTTTGCCCTCTTATTGATCTCTTATTTTTTTTCTTTTTGCTTTTCTTTTCTCTTTTCTTTGGGGGCTATAGAGAGCTATATACACATGCCACATTTTTTAACTTAAGAAACAATTCTCTCTTTGAAAAATTTCCTCCACACTCACTTCACTTCTTAGCAAGACCATACACAAATCACTCATGTGGAACCTCGTTTAAGCTCAAATGATATAAATGGAGCTTCCAAACACAAGGGTGACTCGATAACGGTGTAGACACGAAGAAAGTAGGGTCGTTTTATCTAAATCAATCAAGCTCAAGTAGCGTGAGCTACTTAACACGAGAACAACCCTTAGACACACGCCTCAAAGGGGTTGACTAAGGGATGATATGATCGAGTGGGTCAACATTTGGGTCTTGGACTAAACCTATGCCTCCATCTTCCTCGCTAGCAACAACGTGAATGATACGCATCATGTAAAGGGGGATCTATCTCACAAGAACAAAAACGAATTGCACAAGCCTCATATGGCTACCTAGGTTCTCAATCATTTGTTCTCACTCCCTAAACTCGATGCATAGGCAACTATGAAAAGCAAGTAATCTATTCAAACATCTATCGTTTCACAAACATATGAGAAATGAACCTATGCACAAACCTAATACAAGTCTCAGTCGTCATCATAGGTTGCACATAATCACAAGCAAATCATCCATAGACAATGCTATTAACCACAAGATTCAAAACAAATCACCACAAGGTGCCACTACGATCATGCAAATGTAGAAGTTGCTATGCTTGGATCCCTCAAATTTTGAAAATTTGGGCATACAACTAGGATCCAAGAATTCAAAATCACACCAAACATTCACACACACATGCATAATGGACTACCCCCCCCCCCCCACACACACACTTAAGCTCGACATTGTCCTAAATGGAGTAAAGTAGGAAAGTAGAACGATGTTACCGGATACGATGTGAATGTTGGTGGTAGGGATCGGAGGTCGGTCAAGATCCGGAGGAGCAAGGGGACGACAAAACACCACAAAAAATCTCTACAATGGTCTTCTTATTGGAGCGGAAAGCAAACAAACTGATGGTAGATGGGTTTCCTCCCACCAAGCTCTTCTTTAACGTCGTGAGCCGGACGGTTGCTCCTCAAGTTTCGGTCCACCCTAGAACCTCCTTGAAGTTGAGGTTCTCGTCAGTTAGGTGATGTCTCAAGTCACGAGCATTGGACGAGTCTATGATTGAGGGCTCATGAACTTGATGGGCTTTGAGGCTCCAACCACGAGACCTCTCCTTCTTTCCTTCTTCCTTCTTCCTTCTTCTCCTTGCCCCATACCATGTAATGCATCATCGATTTACCCCCATCGCATTCACCAAGAGGGATCGCCGATGGTTTGGCCTTGGCTTGGCAAAGAGCCGCAAATGGGCCCTTCTCCAAAAGCGTGTCGAGGTCGGGTGGAAAGTTTTCATAGCCCTCGTAACTTGTGGATGCTTCATCCACCTCAACCTTGTCCTCATCTTGGACTCCACTTGCACCTTCTTCATCTTAAACCTCCCTTCCTTCTTCAAAATTTGATTCCTCCCAATGGGAACACTTAAGATCTTCCTCCTCTTCAATGCTCACTTCCTCCTCTTCAACCACTTCTTCCTCCTTCCCATTCATGTCTTCAAACACGGTTTGGAGGACAAGATGCCATGCATACTCATAGAAGGGATTCTCTTGCTCCTCCGCACTCGTGTCTTGGTCTTCAAAGTTGCTTTCGGGAAGGAGAAAGTGATGGGAGTCATCAATGAAACATTCCTGTTATCCTCACCACAGGAGCTCTCCAGGGTGAGTTCTTCTTGCTCCACGCGGTTGTCATTGGTCGCTCCTTCAAACTCCTCATTCTCCTCCAATAAAGAGAAGCGATAGCTTGCACAAGCCTGTTCCACCTTCTCCTCCAATAATGAGAGGCGATAGCTAGCACAAGCTTGTGCCACCTTCTCTTCTAGTGTCAAACAGGGAAGAGGGAGGGGTTGGAAATCCGTGTTGGAGCTTGTTCTTGCAAAAGTCTCCACGGCAAGCTTCAACTTGGACTTCACTTCGGGTTGTGGGAGATCCAAGTTCGAGCACCCTTAATCGGTGCCTCGAGCAAACCGCTCCACCATGTGCTCCAACTAGCTCTTTGGCTCCAGTTGTGGAGTGGCACATGGTCTTGAAGATTGTCCCATGAAAGCTTTCATTGCCAACTCCAACTTGGATTTCTCCTCGACTTAAGGAGGTAATTTTTCTTCATATAGGTGAGCTTCTAGAACCCGGTTCCTTGGCTTCCACCTTCTTGGTTACTCCATGAAGCTTCGGGGTACCCTCATTCGGGTGGTTGTGGATACACCCACATGTTGTAGAAGCCATCGGGATCCATGATTCAACCTACAACCACAAAAACATAAAAAGAAAATCAAACAAACACAAACCACCCTTCAAGTGAAGAGTGGGTCAACAGACACAAAGCATAAAACAAAACGGCTAAAGTAACGACCTAACCCTTTTTCCGCTTCTCGGCTAAAGGAAAAATCGAAATTTTTTGGCGCCGTTTTTGACTCGCTCGAAACTACGCCATAAATTAATCCCAACTAGAGCCCAAGTTTTTAAACTTTAGTCTGGTGCAATATAGGGCAAGTATTTAAATTGTCAACCCAGGGTGATCCATGTACCCCTACTTCAATCGCTTAAGTCGTTATCTAGCAAAACGGTTTTGGGTTTAAAACAATGAAAACTACATATTAAAACAAGCAATGAAAGTAAATGAAGGAAAATTCTAACTAAGGGAGCTTCACCCAAGAGTTGCTTCCCCCTAACTAGCTACCATGACTCGTTGGATTGAATGGAGTCGTGTGGTGTAGGTGGTTGTGAACCGCGGGGGTGAGCAACTAGTGATCGATTTGTCACAAGAGTCAATTCATTAGCGATCGATTTGTCACGGGATCGATCCACTCACCAAGTCTAGGGTAACCTCTAGGAGGAGAAACTAGTGATCCATTTGTCAATGGATGGATTCACTTGAGATCGATTTGTCATAAAATCGATCCTCCCACTCAGTCTCTAGGGGTTTCCTAGGTCTCTCCCTTAAACCGGAGTTTGAGCGGCTTAATCACAACCAACCTATATGCAAACTTGAGTCAAGGGGGATGCTCTTAACCTAGATAGTAGGCACAAAGTGACAAGGAAAACCAAGCTTGTCAAGCCTACCTAAAATGGTGTGGTTTTCCTCGAATCTAAGTTAGGCAAGCACACAAGATTTGGAAAGCGCAACTAAGCACAATCACCATGAAAACACCTCTAATACTCAAATTGATGCAAACCCACGCAAATTGATGCAAACCCATGCAAAATCATTCAATCTAAACAAGTAACTAAAAAGTATTAGTTAGGGATCTACAACACCCAAGAGAAAAGAGTGAGTTTCTAGAGAGAGAAGAGAGGGATAACAAATTTGAGCTTAAGATCTTCTTCTTCTAGGCTTGAATCCTTGTCTTCAAGATCCACCCAAGCCTCCAATGATGCTCCAAGATCACTCTAGCACACACACACACACACACAATCTCTCTCTCTCTCTCTCTCTCTCTCTCTCTCTCTCTCTCTCTCTCTCTCTCTCTCACTCACTAGATGTGTCCGTGAACTCAGCGTCATCCAAAATGCACCACTTCACTCTCCTGGGTTTACAGTCAATGGCCCTAGTTCACTGTCTTAGAGACCGTGAACTCGCCTGGCGTCAGTAACTTCGGTATGTGCCCTGGGCGCCTTGATGTTCATGGCCCATGCCTCCTCTTCACGGTCTTAGCAGACCGTGAACTGCCTTGTCCGACCGTGAACTGCGGCTGTTTCTTGGACGCCTTCACTTCACTTATACGGGGCAATTGTCACAGACTTTGGATTTTTCTTCGGTTTTTGCGCTTTTTGACCTCCAATTATCCCAAAACTCGTCCTCGACCCTTCCACGTGTGCTAGGACCTGAAATTTATCAAAACAAGCACAACCTAACTCGAAATATGTCGAGGAACAATGAAATACTGAGCTAAACGAATAAAAAATAAGGGGTAAAATGTGTACATTTGGGCCCGAATCAAGCAACGTCGATTAAATGCTAAGTTGTTCCATGACATCTTTTTGCAGTACCTAGTTCATGAAGCCGAAGGATTTTAACTATATAATCAGGTGAGTGTAAAGGAGGTAAATTCTATGCCTTACGTGTTCTTGCAAGTATTACGAGCTTTAAGTATTTTGATGAAGTGATTGTCGTTGTTTGATATTGCTTATGATTGATGATATGTGCTTTGTTTGAGCTATGTTTGGAGTGAATATGTATGAGTTATTATTTAATTTAAAAATTTACATTTAGGAGTTATTATTAAAGTTTTAGAAATAAGTTATCTTTTTAAGAAGTACTTCACCTTCAACGAAGGTGAAATAGTTTTAAGTGTTTTTAGTCACTAGCGTCAGTCCATTGCAATTTGAGATCTTTGAGATAGAGCAGCAATATGCTCTTGAGACTTTTAAGATGAGCAGCAGTTATGCTCTTGTGACTTTTAAGATGAGCAACAGATATGCTCTTGAGAATTGTGGAAGAAGAGCCTTCCACAATAAGTTTAAGTTTAAGGAAAGTCTGGATGGCTTCTCGTACGTATGAGTTCGGCAACCAGACTAGCTAGTGAGGGATCCCTGTGTCAGTCAAGTATTTAAGTCGGATTTGAGCTTTAAGAATGGAGAGTAATAGTAACTCCCATAGTGTTTTAAGAGTTAGGATTTTAAGATTGGAAGTATAAACAACTTCCACCAGTTAAAGTAAGTGTTTAAGCAAAGTACTCAACTATAAGAAATTTTAAACGTAAGGGCGTAGACTGACACCATCTCACTCACCAGGCCTTAGTAAAGGAATGAGCGAGAACCCGATCGATAGCAGCTAGCTACGGGAGCAGTTAGAGAGCAGCGAGATCGAGAGAGTCGTTCGAGGCAAGCCAGCTAGAGGAGGATAATACAAGCGTCACTGAAGGTGCCAGAGATCGAATCCGAGCAAACAACAAAGTAGAGTTGTAGTTATTTCTTTAAGATTTTGAGTAGTTACTAGAGATTCAGATTAAGAGTTTTATGTTTGAGGTTTGCCCAAGTGTTAGCGCTTTGTTTTAAGAGATGTTAGTTTTAATTTTAATATGATTAAAGTTATTTATGAAAGGTTTCAGTTATTTTTTTCAAGTTTTTTTAGTTCAAATTTTGATTCATGCTTTATCAAGGGTATTTTGGTAAAAGTAGTGTCTGGTCGGACTAGGGTGTTACAAAAACCATATATTTTTAAGTTATAAAGCGTAGATTTTGACTACATTTATAAGGGAAGAGTGCGATTCTACATAGAAGCGTTTGGTGATCTCAAAGTGTAAAAGCGTAAGATTTCCAGCTTTAAAGAGTGATTTTGACTTCATTAGTTGTAGCTACCACAACCTATGTGACATTTATGTTAAAAAAGGAATCATTGCTTGTACCTAGTACAACTTGATGGACCCTCGCAATGATAAGCATTATAGATAGTAGGTAGCAAAACAAATAGCACTTCAATGACAATCAGAGGGAAAAAAAATTCACCCCACCTCAATCTAAAACAAAAACCAAAGTTGGGACCTTGATGACTAGTGAAACTAAGACATGCAACTTGTGTATAAAGAGACTTTAAATAACGGGTTGAAAATGGTGGACTTAATGGTGTGGTGCTCCTAATTAAAAAGGCTCAAACTTTTGAGCCTCAACTTACAATGCATCTTAATGGCATCATACTTGCAGTTTTTTCAAACAAGGGCTCTCTATCTCATGGCCTAGAACAAGACATTGACTTCTCTTTCTTAGCCTTATGTGAGGAAAGTGATGGTTGAGTGTATCTGGTTCTTTCAATCACCAATTCCAAACCTGCACTCCCGTCTAACAAAGACGAATTGCCACACATATGAGATAATAGCAAGCTTTGAGGCCTCTCGACTTGAGCAGAGACACACTATCTCATCTTAAGCCGTCTCGTGAGGAGAAGAGGTGTTTAAGGGTAGATGGAAGGTATTAGTTGAAGGTTAGATGCTAGAACGCTATCCGAATTGCCCAAGCACATTCTCAAAGGCCACTCTAATCCAAAAGAAAAGCTCTTTGATGGCTTAACTTAAACACTGTGACTGGTTTCCACTCACGTGAGACACTCACTTTAATATGAAAAACACTCTATACATTATTGACTTTCAGAAATTTAAATTCACTTGAAAATATTAGTGAAATTTAAGTTCTTTATATTTTATTTTTATCAAAAGATTATTCCCTATGTTTGGCCCGACTTTCAGAAGTGTTTTTCTGCTTCAAAAGCTCGACTTTTGAAAAGCTGAAAAGCGCTTTTGTATAACATAAAAGCAGAAGCTCATATTTGGAGCTTCTGCGAAAAGCTGTTTTGAAAATACAAGATTATCCTTACCATATTTTAATTTTATTTCAGAAAATATAATTTTCCTTCATTTATATTATTTTAAAAATAAAATAAATTATAAAATTATACTATTTAATATAAAAGAAATCTTACAAGATTTGTTTTGACTACTTTTTATTTTTTAAATTTTTATTCATATTTTATATTATAAGTCCTTTATAGTCATTTTACATAACCTCTTATATTGAAAGGTATTTATCTAAAAGCTTCAGCCAGAAGCTGCTTCTGCAAAAACTACAGCAGGGCCAAACTAAGCTATTATTAGACCAACCTGTAGTAAGAAAATTAACATTATTGGTATTTTTTTGGATTTATCCAATTTAGAGCATGGGGCATCTTGTTTTTTTCATGTGAAAAACATAGTAATAAGTAGATTGATGACTCGGTTGTGTGCTAGTTCAGTTGATATGAGACTCCATTTAGAACCAGTAATAAGAGAACCCTTTTCAAGATAAATTATCAGAATTCCTTTTGAGTAAACTAAACATAATAAATATATATGAACTTTGCATGCACAAATGTATTTTGTAGATATATGGAGTTATTTCTGTCTCAAATAAAATGAGCATAAGATTAGGAATGACGTGCAATAAATCATGGTTTTTAGAAGTTTCAGAAGAGCATTCAGAGGTCTGCCATTTGAAGACATTGAGAATCTAGGTAAGATTGGGACTTGATGCGATTTTTAAAAAGATTTTTATTTATTAATACAAGTGTTTCAAGGATGTTCATATTTTTATTGTTGTTCAGAACGTAAATATTTTTTAAATTTTTAATATTTATTATTTATGATTAAGTAAGGTTATTTTGGTAAAAAATAGTATCTGGCGCTAATGAAGCGTTAGATTGATGGTTAATAGATGGGGGTGGACTTGTAAAAAGCTTGTATATGGTAGTGATGAAATCAAAAGTATTTGTGAGCATATAATATTTTTTAACACTATGGCTAAAAATTGTAATATTCAGAAATTTTCCCAGACGAAATATTGTCGGTAGGATCTAGATCCGTACAGTTTTCTTCTTAGGGTGCATATCAAGATTACTTACCATAATGTCATCCATTTTTGCAGTGTTACATATTGAGCACGTTTAACGTCAAAGTTGTCAAAAGAGTTCCTTAATTTCATCCCAAAACATGTCTTTTCAATTAAATTTGACTTTCTTATTTATGAATCAAGAATCTCTCTTAAAGTTAATCGATGTGGAATTCGCCAAAGATGATACAGAAATGATGATAATAATAAAGGGGGTTAATGCTTACTATCGATATGCACCAATAAATTGAAGAGAAGAAAGAAGAGGGCAGGGCCAGGGCAACGGGGCATGTGGCAGCTGGAACTGCTAGGAAGCTGCAGCGGGGAGATGAATACATTTACATTAGATTTACATACAGAAACGCGAAAGAGTAGGCTGAAAATACGGGTCAAACAAGAACTCATAGCGGGCGTTTCTCTTCTCTTATATTCCAAGCAAGTGTTTTCCATTTTCTTATATTTTCACAATTGTTTTCTTGGATTATTTAATTTTCAAAAAGAAAAGGAAGTAGCTTAGAAACGTTCCATTTGTAGGTTTCCCTCCTTTTCTTGCACCTACCTTTGATTGATAAGTATTAAGTAGCCTTCCCTCCCTCTCTACTACCAGGCATCTCCTCTACATTATATATGAGAAAATACAAATTAGAGAAGAGAGATTTTCTTTGTTTGGTACGACGAAAATGACTGGAAACTGTGCCAAGAAAACTGCTTCCTTACTATACAATTAATTTTTTCCGTTTGTTTACTGTATAAATTTTGGCCTCCAACTCCAAGCAATTATTTTTTGACCACGAATTACTATATATATAAAGTAAAAAAAGAGAGAAAATTTTATATTGACACTTTACATATGAGAAGAGCAATGCAGTCAAAATCGCGTTTTAAAACTTGAAATCTTACGTTTTTACGCTTTTAGATTACCGAAACAATTTCGTTTCCATATAAAAACTTTAGTGTATAAAATCAGACTAAATTGTGCTTTAAAACTTAAAAGCATACGCTTTTACGTTTCTAGTTCACGAAAACGCTTTACGTTTTTACGCCTTTAGTTCACTAAATGGGTGTTTTTTCATGAAATTAATTATAAAAAGTATATCTTAAAGGTAAATCACCAACAATATGTTACATATGAGATTAAAAGATACATACAAAATATTTGCATGCATCGATCCTCAACTTCAATAGAATAATCTAATTCACCAGCTAGGCTCTTCCCAAATTCATTAGCATAGAGGGGGATGTTGCATATTGTTAAGATTTATGTTTATGAACTTATTATTAAGATGCTATATGTTGCTCTACTTTAGACATGAATTGCAGGTATTTATTAACTTATCTAAATTATGTGCACTCATATTTTTCATAGTATATGTCGTACTTAACAGATTTTGTTATTTTACAGTATGCGTAAAAACACTTCCGCTTCTACGCTTTACGATTTTGCCTACTTTCCGCTTCTAGATAGAATTGCGCTTGAATAGTGATAGAGTGGTGGGGGGAATGAGCAGCTCTGAATTTGCGCATCCATATATGAAAGTGGATATTAACTGGCTGCTAAAAATTCTCCAGCATTGAACAATGTCCGTAAATACTTTACGGTGATCTACTCGGATCGATACAAGTATTTTTCGCAAAACCTAAGGCTGTTTGAAGGTGGCTCCTGTGTTGGGAGGCAAGTGAAGCCGAGCGGAGGAGGTGCAGCCTGCAGCCAAATTATCTGTCAATCGTTAAACAACTATCTCAGGGATTTTTCCAGAAATAACACTGTTTAAAAAAAAAATTCCAAAAATAGCACCTAAGTCCGAAAAATTCCAAAAATAGCACCCTTTCCCAAAAACCGCTCCCTACCAGTGCGGTTTAGGTGAAAGCCGCCACCCAGTGGCACGTTTTTCGATGAAAACCGAACCCCTACGGGGCGGTTTTGCATATCGCACCCCCACCATGCGATCTGCTTTTTTTTTTTTGAAAATCCTAACCTAGGTGGAAACTTCAAACGAACATATCTTTGTGTTCGGGTATCAGATCGTCGCGATTTTTTTTTGATTCTGCATAACTTTTTGAGATCTTGCAAGCCGAAGACTGCCGAAGGTGGTTTGATCTCGCCTTCGTCCCAAAAAATGTCGTTTGCTACCCCGCACGAGCTTATTTCCGATTTCGTCAAACTTTGGACAACCATAACTTTGTGCTTCAAAATCCAAACGACATGATTTTTTTTTATTTTGCATAAATTTTTAAGGAATACTACTTTTATCATAGACATAATTTCAAAATGTACGTGGATTGCTGAGAAGGGAAGGTAAGCTATTCCCAAAATCCTGTATATCCAAAATAATTCCTGTTTTGAAAATTCATTCTAGTAAAAATTGTAGTCCTTAAAAAGTTATGCGAAATAAAAAAAAATTCATGTCGTTTGGATTTTGGAGCACAAAGTTATGGTTGTCCAAAGTTTGACGAAATCGGAAATAAGCTCGTTCGGGGTAGCAAACGACATTTTTTGGGACGAAGGCGGGACCAAACCACATTCGGCAGTCTTCGGCTTGCAAGATCTCAAAAAGTTATGCGGAATCAAAAAAAAAATTCGCGACGATCGGATACCCGAACACAAAGATACGTCCGTTTGAAGTTTCCACCTAGGTTAGGATTTTTCAAAAAAAAAAAAAGCAGATCGCATGGTGGGGGTGTGATCTGCAAAACCGCCCCCTAGGGGTGCGGTTTTCATCAAAAAACGCGCCCCTGGGTGGCGGTTTTCGCCTAAACCGCACTGGTAGGGAGCGGTTTTTGGGAAAGGGTGCTATTTTTGGAATTTTTCGGACTTAGGTGCTATTTTTGGAATTTTTTTTTAAACAGTGCTATTTCTGGAAAATCCCACTATCTCATCTCATATGATTAAACTATACAGTGGAATGTGAAGGGCAGCTGCTGCCGTCCCTTTTGCAGAATAACCCTCAAAACAAGTAGTAAACTACTGATCAAGCCATTCCACTTAGGGGTGGCAACAAAACCCGAACTCACGGGTATTCTAACCGATCCAATCCGGTGAACGCGGGTAAAATCCGCATTGACTGGTTTTAGACCGAGTTTGGGTTTAAACCCGTACACTATTCACCGGGTTGGGTTTGGGTTTAGGGGTACCCGACTCATGGATAGCCGCTCACACTTATTTCGTCGCCCAACTCTCCCCAAATGCCCAAACCCTACACTAATTCTAATTCCTCCAATCTAATTCTCACTACACTTATTCAGTGTGATTTTATTTAGTGTAATTGTGATCTATGTTTGAATTTTCTAGAATGGTGTTTTATGTATGGATAATTTATATGGGGAATTGATGTTTGAATTTTTTTTTAATATGAACTTGTTATTGTAAATTTTTTACCGCAAAACCCATGGTACCCATGAACCTCCTGATTCCCATCGGGTTAGGTTTGAGTTTTCCAAACCCAATGGATTTTACCCCGGATTTTTGACGGATAAACTCATAAATTCGGATTTGGCAAAACTCAACCCAACCCGAGCCATTGCCATCCCTAATTCCACTGAAAGAAAAAAAGAAATTGAAAAATGGCGCAGTTTGCAAAGTCAATAATAAAAAAGAAGCCCACCACACGTGAGCATGAAAAAGCCTTGACAAAGCTGGCATTCTTTCTTTTCTAATTAATTAATTTCCAATCTCTTATCTTGTCCTTTCCTATTCGCAAATAGTTAAACCAATCAGTACTTGTCCTTAATTAATTAATTAATTAATTAATTAATTACACCTCTGCCATCATCTTCTTCTTTGCTTGTAAGTTTGTGCTTTTCATTTTTGTCCCTCTTTTATCAGCATTGACCTACTCCTCCTCTCCCTCCAAATCCAAAAACCTTCACCAATATCCCCTTGGATGATGTAGAGAAGAAGATCGAGAGAGATAGAAGAATTATGCATAGTTAACGGGGAGGACTGAGGAGAGTAGAGTAGAGTAGTAGGAGCTGCGATGAACATGGTTTCTCCTACCGGAAGTCTGAACACCGTCACTCCCTGCGCCGCCTGCAAGCTCCTCCGCCGAAGATGCGCCGAGGAATGCCCATTCTCCCCTTACTTCTCCCCTCACGAGCCCCACAAGTTCGCCGCCGTCCACAAGGTCTTCGGCGCCAGCAACGTCTCCAAGATGCTCCTCGTAAGTAGCCTTATTCTCTTTCCCGTGTTACCTAGCTAGACAAATACATACATGCAACATTCAGATCTTTCAGTCTGTCGATCAATATTAGGAAGTGCCCGAGACCCAGAGGGCTGACGCGGCCAATAGCCTGGTCTACGAAGCCAACCTGAGGCTAAGGGATCCGGTGTACGGGTGCATGGGAGCAATCTCCGCACTGCAGCAGCAGATGCAGTCCCTACAGCTTGAGCTCAACGCCGTCAGGGCCGAGATCCTCAAGTACAAGTACAGAGAGGCCACCACCAACCTTCTTTCTTCTTCCAATCACGCCGCCTTGATTTCATCCGGCGTCGTTTCGGTGATCTCGGCCGCGCCAACCACGCCTGCCGTTGCCGCCTCCCAAATGGCACCGCAGCAGCAGCTGCAGCAACACCATCCGCCGCCGGCTCCGACGACTCCCACTCCGAACAGCTGTCATAACGCTTCTTCTTCTGCTACTGGTGGTGGTGGTGGTCCTCCTCCGCCGACGCCCCCACCCCCGCCGCCGCCTCCTCCTTCGATTGTTATATCGTCATCCTCGTCATCTTCTGCATCAAATCTATACGCGCCGGCGACGACAGGTTACAGCTCCATTACCGCCGGGGATCACAACGGCGTGCCTTATTTTGATTGATTTTTAATTTTTAAATTGAAGAAGAGGGGTTACTACTGGTGGCCGGTTGTGCCTTCTTGGATCTGCTTTTCTTTTCTGATCTGAGCTAGCTTTGGTACTTGGTCAATCACCAATTAGTAACATGATTAAAAATTTCTTCTTTTCAATATGAGAGAAAAGCAAAAAGACGACCGTTATTTAATTAAGCTCTTTGAACATTGTTATTGTTATTGTGATAGTTTATAGAGATTTGAAACTTCTTAATTTTGGGAATATCTATTACAAAAACAAAAATACTAATAATATCATTTTGTGATGAATTTCTGGCAATGTGCTCAGATTACGTGTTCAAAAATGGGGTTCCCTTTGCTTGCACTTCTGAGTATCTACAAACAGTACGGTTGTGTTGAGGTGTGGCCACCAACTCCTCAACATCCATGCCATTTAGTACATACAAATGGAGAAGAATAAATTTCCAACTTAGTCATCAGTGATCACAGTGGTTTAGCTAGATAGATGGAGAAGATTAAAAAAAAAAAAAAAAAAATTGGAAAGAGAGGAAAATAATTGTATGTGTTAAAAGTCCGAGTGGGAGGAGGTTAAAATATGAAAGTCAAGACAATTAAGTAGGAGGGGGCTAATGTCTTATGGATTAATGTTCGATTTCCCTAATTTTGTAAAAAATTTACATATATTTTTAACTCTAATTTAAAAGTTGAATGACCATTACTTTGAAGATTTGTAGAAGATAGAGAACTTGATTTTATTGATAGAACTTCGAGGTCTGTGTTTATAAGAAAAAGTGATGCATGAATGTTGAATGAAATAAATAATAAGAAGGGAAGAGATATATGAATAATGATAAATTGTATGCTAGGTTAAAGGTAAATGAATGTGTCTAATTGAATTGTAACCTTAAATTAATGTATTCTTATCACGCCTTCGGAAGATGAAGGAGTAGGTTCACCGGAAAAAAAAAAGGAGTAGTTAACGACGCTAATTTTAGACAAAGAGATGAAAGCACAAAATAAAAATAAACTTGGCGAGGCCGTCACTGAGTGAAAATCAGAGGAAACATGAAAAATAAAAATAAAATTGACCGTTGTTATGAGAAGTCTGTTGCTAGTGACGCTGATACCTTCTCTTTTATTTCTTGACTGACTTTTTTTTTATAACAAAAGGATGAGGGATTAAATATGAGGAGAGTGGTGTGGGGTAGTGATAGTAAGAGGAACAATGGAGGTGGTGGTGCAATGCATGCTTATTTGAACCATGAACTTGATTTCTACTTAAATACTTAATTAATGAATGAAGTTTTATCTGAGAGTAAGAAATAAAATAGGGAGAGAGAGGCAGAAAGATCAAGGGAGAAACATAATAGGCAGAAAGATCAAGGGAGAAACTTAATGGGAGAAGACTGGAAATGAGTGTTATGAGTCTATGGACTTGTGGAGGTGGAGGAGTTTGGAGAGCATTAGGAGGAAGGGTAGGAAGAAAGAAGACTCATTGCTATGCTGCCATTTATGGGCACACTTGAGAACAAGAATAGAATTTCGTACAGAAAGAAAAAAAACAGAGAAAATGTCAAACAAAGGATGATGATCATGATGATGCAAATTGTGGGAATTCGAGGGAGGAAATTTCAATAGAGGGAAAAATTTGATGTATTGTTCAACTATGAGTCCATTGGTTTGTTCATCAATTCTTTTCCTTTCAAGACCCATTATTTCCTTGGATAAGGTTAAGTAATTTATGTTTGAACCGAAGTTAGTTGGGCACTTTAATCTGTTGGATAAAAATGGATGTCAATAACCTCAAGGGGTTTTTCTTTGTCTGATATGTCAACAGAAGCAAAGATAATAATATTCAATGATTGGTCTAGTAGTACCGATAATGTAAGCAAATAAAATCAGAAGTAAATGTCTATCTATGCGATATACAATCACTAAATATTGAAAATCAAGTTTGTTATGCTGATTTTATTTTCAGGTTATGCTTGGTTGCTTCAAGTTTGTTTCGAGTCCACATTGTGATTGATGTTATCATTTTCACGATATTGTTAGGTCAGTACTAAAATTAAGATTATCGTATCAATTAGAAAATAAAGGCCGAGGAGATCATCGTTGCTTAATAAGTTATCTTTCGCATGAGTTTCATTCAGTACTTTTTTTAGCTGTTGTTATTACTTTCACTCCATATGTTTATACGTGATTTTGTATTTGATAGGAATAAGTCCAACAAAGAGGGTGGTGCCTAGTGGCTATTTCATATTCAAATTTTTTTTTTCTTTCTGTGTGTGTACTACTAGGAATAAACTCTTGCTCGGGATTTTCTCTACTCAAAATCTCACTTATAATTAAGAAGAAAACAAAACCAAGTTGAGACATACATAATTATAAGATATATCCCATATACATATACCATAACACAAGTTTAGAAATGAGGATTATATTATGGGTTGAGTAGCTCATAATTAACCTAATAAAAGAGAATTAAGCTCTTAAGTCGTGTATTTGGAGGAAAAAGTGGATGTATAGTGTATGTGTGAGTGTAATCTAGAGAGAGAGAGGGAGAGAGTGTACCTAGCATGGTTGCACGTGTTGCCCTTGACCGGGAAACTTGTTCTAAACAAGGAAACGAAGAAAAGGCATCAGCTGTAATTTCTGTAATTACAGAGCTAGCTCTTCGTGCATCACATGTTTGTCTGTGCCATTGAAGGGACCTGAAAACCTTGTTTCTATATTTCTGACTGTGGTTTTCAGGGGAACGTGAAGAACAGGGAGTGACTGGGAGAGACAAAGTGGTAACGTACGATTCTTCCCCATGTAATTAATGTTTGCAACTCCAAAAGTCAAGCGCCCATTTACTTCTGATTGGACTTTCCCATGGATTACTAACCCGATTATATAGTGTTCATAGCGAGTGTCTATGATAAAAAGAACATATTCACAAGGCGCTTAGCCGTTGAATCGTGTCATGGGTGTTCTACAATCGTTAGATGAACGCATAACGACTTAAGTATTTTATTTGTAAATTTGTCACGATATTTATTCAATAACGCAAAACGGCATGTCATTTACCAGCCCAAACCTAAATGATGCCACCATCATTCTGATCCTGTTGGGGTAGAAATTTCCATGATGAGATAAAATCCAAACATGATGATCATAAGCCATTATGCTGCTGCCTGTCTTGTGTCGGCCCCATGAGTGGTGATTTACCTCCCCCCATGTGATGATGAGTGGAATTCGTGAAAAAAAGTAACCCAAAGCCAAATTGCCTTCAGCGAATGAGGACAAAGGTCTGTCCTGGGAATTGGACTACCAATAATTAACCAGTGTTTAATTAAAATAACAACACCATAATTACTGTGCAGTTTGCCATGGAGGAAGCAGGCTGCGGTGTTTAAGTCGAATACTCAGTATTTAATTAGGACCCTGTCCCTCTCGTAAAGTTTATAAAAAAATACTAATTAAGAGAGAAAGGCGGCAAATTTAGTTAGTTAGTTAGTTAGTTTGATGAATGAATGACTTAATCAATTTTTTGCAGCTTAATTAGACAGATAATTGGATTAGTTGTGTTTGTGATCATGTAAAACTTGTTACGTCTCTACCCAATGAAACATAAAAACGAATCATCACCAAAGCAAAAGCATTGACATTATTCGGTGCCGAGCACTTCTACTATGCTATATAGTATTGGTGCTTTAATGTACAGTTTAAAGTTGTACCATAACATTAAATGTATAAGTTTAGGTTGTACCATAAAGCAATTTTTACCATTATGTTATGGTACAACTTTACAACTTGAAGTTGTACCATCACATAAAGGTACAAGTTCAAGTTGTACCATAAAAAAATTTGTACAAAAAGTATAGGTACAATATGAAGTTGTACCATAACATAAACGTACAATTTTAAGTTGTACCATAAAGGCAAAATCCTATAGCACCAATACTATATAGCATTGTAAAATTTCTCATTCGGTGCCTTGTGTATAGTATATCTCGGTTTCCTTGCCGTGTGGAGCTCAATTAGAGAGTAGAATAAGCAAAACCCAGCCACCACATGTAGGTTGAGTCGAGCGCGAGACTCCGGCGTAGATTCCCTCTATTTCTTATCACTCCTGACCCTCTATAACCCTAAATCGACCTCGACAAGAACAAGTGAGAAGAATGGGAGGAAAGATGAAAATGAATCGATGAAGGGGACCAAGTCACTTCCCCTTTGTGTTTGCCAAACGACAGTGAATCTGAGATTTAATGTGGGCCGAGCTTGTTTTATTAATTGTAAACTCTGATCTGGGCCTGCTTCTCTATTTGGCACGCAGCGTTTTATGAACTAGATTTCCTTCTCCTCTTATCAAGCAAACTCGATTAACCTGCTCTGCACAAGAGCTAACCAAAAACCAAACGAAGAACACAAGAGAAAAACTGGAAAACTATAAAGCAACGAATCAAAACACAATTGGACACAGACACAGTATTTTTACGTGGTATCCGGTGCTAGGTGATTAATGAACCTAACACCGACTAATCCACGGTAGGAGACTCTCTTATTGAGATCTCCTACTTAATCACTATGATTGAGTTCCTCTTATAGACTTGGTGAATCCAGATGCAGCTCCCTGTTGATCGACTAATTACCTTTCATCTGGTGATTCAAACTCCTTGTTCAAACACACTAGTTTTTCTCGCTAATCTCCCTGACTGGCTACAACGATTTCACACAAAAGGCTACAGCTCTCTTAGAACTCTTTTTTGTTGAATCTCTTTGGAAAAACTTGGCTTCTACTGATCTCTCATTCAAACTATATACTGCTATGGAGTTGAGAGCCGTTGAGGATGAATCAGCCTGATGAATGCAAGTAATTTATTCTTTCCCTTTATACTTGATCATGTTCTGCACAGCTGGCCAGCTTTCCTTATTTTTCTCTTCATCCTTCGAGAGGTGATGCATTCTGCAACTTCCTTCTCTCAACATTCTCCCCCTAAGCATGTCATTTGCTCTAATGTGCTGATCCCATAATTCACCTGCACATCTTAACAAACGATTGGTGCAACCTGTTCTCTACAAACCATTCATTCATAGGCACAAAGAAACACTAGATAAAAGGAAGTTCATTTTATTTGAACAGACTTCAGAAATCACTCAACTTATTCAAACACTGACACCATGACCGACAGAGTTTGAAAACACTATGACCGACAAAACTTCAAAGCTACCCTAACCGGATTCTCCTTATGAACTCCCCCTAGACTGGTTCTCCACTTCAAAAATCATATTCGGGTGGAGATTCATAATAAGATATTCCCTCTGCTTCTTCATCATGAGTGGTTGAAGAATCAGACTCCTTTGCCCTCTTGATCTGAGCATGATGAAACTATAAACCAATTAGTTCCTTGCGCTTGATAGCAGTGATGCTGTCAAGTACTGCAGACGCAGCCTCCAGGAGTGCAGGAACCAATTGGTCGTCAGATGTTGCAGAAGAAACCTCCAAATGAGCAAGGGTATCAGCAGACTCTCCCCCTGAGCAAATGACAGGCTTTCTCCTACCAACTTGGGCATCAACACGAGTAAGGATGTGTTGAGCGCATAGGTCCTCTCGGACATCACACACAATTATCTTATCACAAAGACGTGTGTTTTGAGAACCAAATGGGATAGGACCAGAGTAATTCTCGTCACCATAGTTGATCATATGAGCCAACATAAGAGTAGAGAAGTTGAGTTGGATCCCATCGCGAGCATTGGCCATAATCGAAGCATCGGCAGGACGCACAAGTTCATTTTGAGAAATACTGCGAGGGAGCAGTATCCTTGTGATGAAAAAGTGAAGTACCTTGAACTGATCAGCAAGACGACCAGCAGATAACATGGAAGGATAGTACCTCTCAATATCATGAGTAAGGGATTCCATGGCAGAACCGAAGTCAAAGCCAATGGAGGCAAAATCATCATTTGTGGCGGCAGAAGACCCAAGACAGGGGAGATCAAGAGTTTCAGCCAGGAGGGAAGTTGTAACCTTGATTTCATGATTGTACACCACAGTGGTGAAAAAGGTAGGACTGGAGCCAGGCCCACACTTCAGACTAGCATAGAACATTCTGACTCCTTCAGGACACTGACTGAAACGTTGATTCTCAAAGAGAGAATCCCAGCCAAGCTTGTGAATGAGACTAGGAATGTCAAGATCATACTTTCTGAAGGCAGAAGGTTGGATGGGAAACGATCGATAGAGTGAACGATTGTGCAAGTACTTGAGATACCTAAGGTATCGAGAAGGCTTATAGAATCCTTGATTGTTGAAGTTGGCAGCAGGGTGCAGTTGAGAGTTGTTTGGGGCCATTGTAGAGAGATATGAAAGCAATGTGAAAAGGTTCTGAGTTGATGGTTCGAGGGCAAAGAGCTGAGGGTGATTATATAGAGTAGAAGTAGGGTGGAAGAGGAAAGAATTCTAGTGTAAGGAAGGGAAAGATTTGAGAAGACAGATATGGTAATAGGAAATGAGAGAAAGAAATCTTGTAGATTTCAAAAGATTTCAGAGATTTCTTCCATTGAGAAGAGGCCCAGTTCTCTCCTAATGGGAATAAATTTGTCGGCTCTCAAAGGCTTAGTGAAGATATCAGCCCACTGAAATCAGTGCTAATAAATTCAAGATGTATTTTCCCTTCCTGGACTAGATCCCTAATGAAATTATATCTAACCTCTATATGCTTAGTCCTAGAATACTGAATTGGATTCTTTGTCATATTAATAGCACTGGTGTTATCACACATGACAGACAATGATTCAAACTCAAGACCATAGTCTTTGAGTTGATATTTCATCCAGAGAAGTTGTGTGCAACACAGACCAACTACAACATATTCTGCTTCTGCAGTGGAAAGGGCAACATAATTCTGCTTCTTACTAGACCAGGCTATAAGAGAGGTACCAAGAAAGTGACAGGCACCTGAGGTGCTTTTTCTGTCCAAGGAGCATCCTGCATAGTCTGAGTCACTATAGCTTATTAATTCTAAGCTAGATGTGCTAGAATACTAGAGTCCTAAACTAGAGGTTCCAGCAAGATACCTAAAGATCCGCTTGATAGTAGATAGATGGCTTTCTTTAGGATTACTCTGAAAACGAGCACAAACATATACACAATACATGATGTCTGGTCTGCTTGCAGTCAAGTAAAGCAGAGAGCCAATCATACCCCTGTACAGTCTACTGTCTATGCTTTTTCCTGAGTCATCTTTGGTGAGCTTTATTGAGGACCCCATAGGAGTATAAATGGTTTTTAGATTGTTAAGATTGAAATTTTTAAGCATATTATTGAGGTACTTGGTTTGACTAATGAAGATTCCACCTTCAGTTTGCTTAATCTGTAGCCCTAGAAAGAAGTTGAGTTCACTCATGAGGCTCATTTCAAATCCACCCTTCATTGTTTCAGCAAATTCTTTACACATTTGTTCAAAGCAGGAACCAAATATTATATCATCTACATACACGTGTACAAGCAACATATCTTTACCCTTGTTCTTAATAAACAAAGTTTTATCCACTTGCTCCCTATGAAACCCATCATTTATTAGAAATTGACTCAGTTTGTCATGCCAAGCTCGGGGAGCTTGTTTAAGACCATACAGAGCCTTATTCACTTTGTATACATAATCAGGGTGTTCATGATCTTCAAAACCAGGGGGTTGTTCTACATATACCTCCTCTTTTAAATCGCCATTTAGAAAATCACTTTTTACATCCATTTGATATAATTTAAACCCTTTTAAGGCAGCAAAAGCACACAACAGTCTGATTGCTTCTAGCCTAGCCACTGGTGCAAAAGTTTCATCAAAGTCTATACCCTCCTTTTGGTTATAGCCTTGAGCAACAAACCTTGCCTTATTCCTTATTATAATTCCAATTTCATTAGATTTGTTCCTATAAACCCATTTTGTTCCAATTATTGTTCTGTTTTTAGGTCTTGGAACCAAATCCCGGACCTTTGTTCTTTCAAACTAATGCATCTCTTCATGCATAGCAGCATTCCAGTATTCATCCTCTAAGACTTCTTTAATATTCCTAGGTTCTATTAAAGATACAAAGGCAGTGCGTTCAGGATAAGATTTAGAGCGAGTAACCATACCTTGGTTTAAGCCTCCAATTACAAGAAAAGGTAGGTGCCGCTTCTGAATGTGAGGAGGAGCTTCTGGTAGATGCATATCTTCAGAGTTTCTTTCTGTGTTGATTCCAGATTGACAGGAGCAGAAGTGACTCCCTTGGCTTGACTCAAACTGAGTCCTAGATCATCATCATCTTCCAAAACTTCTGCACACTTACTTGCAGACTCATCAAACAACACATTAATGGACTCCTCAACCTTGAGGGTCCTTTTATTATAAACACGATATGCCTTGCTGTTTGTGGAATATCCTAAGAAGATTGCTTCATCAGACTTTGAATCAAATTTCCCCAGTTGATCCTTAGCATTCAAAACAAAGCACTTGCACCCAAAGGGGTGAAAGTAACCTAGATTAGGTTTTCTGTCTTTCCATAATTCATATGGTGTTTTATTTAGCTTTGCTCTGATCAGAGCTCTGTTAGTTATGTAACAGGCTGTATTAATTGCTTCCCCCCAGAATTTTTTAGATACACCATAGTCATTAAGCATAGTTCTTCCAATTTCAATTAGTGTTCTGTTCTTTCTTTCAGCTACACCATTTTGCTGGGGTGTCCTAGGTGCAGAGAAATTGTGTGATATTCCCTTTTCATTACAAAACAGTTCAAAAATTTCAGATATAAACTCACCACCATGATCACTTCTGATGCTAACTACTTTTGACTGTTTTTCATTTTCTACTTTAGCAACAAAGTGTTTGAATTTAGGCAATGCCTCATCTTTACTTGCAAGAAAGAGCACCCAAGTGTACCTAGAGAAGTCATCTACAATGACAAATGCATATAGTATTTTCCTACTAGACTCTTTACATTGATAGGCCCAAATAGGTCAAGATGAAGTAGTTCTAAAGGCTTATTTGTCGAAATGACAGTTTTAGTTTTGACGGATGCTCGAGCATGTTTTCCTTTGGCACAGTCATCACAGAAGAATTCCTTCTTACTATGGATTTTAGGTATTCCTTTCACTAGATCTAAGCTTACCAGTCTTGACAGCGTGTTGACACTAACATGCCCTAGCCTACGATGCCATTCAATTTGCTCATTCTTATCTACAGTAACTATACATGTTTCATTGAACGCCTCCCTATCATTTAAGTCAACAGTGAAGAGTTTCCCTTTTCTTTTTCCAGTAAAGAGGACCTTTCCACTCGATATTTCTTCTACATAGCATCTATATGGTTTAAAGACTACTCTATTCATATTTCCACACATCTGACTTATCGAGATTAGATTGTGTTTAAGATCCCTAACTAACATGACGTTGTATAGTCCCTACTTGTCCTTTTCCTAGAATTTCAGTGCTAAAGTTATCGCCAAAAAGGACTTTACTTTTCTTTCCTAGAGTCAGTTTAGAGAACAGCCTTTTATCCCCAGTCATATGATGTGAGTATCCACTATCAAGGATCCAACGCTGTCTGACATGCTCACTTGGAGACAGGTCTGCAAAACAATGTATTTCATTTATTTTTAGTTACCCAAATTTGTTTGGTTACCCTTCCTAACTAAAATTCTTTAGAACATGTTCTACTTGAATGTCCGACCTCATGACAATTGAAACAGTTCATGTTGTTAACTCGTTTTTCCTTTGCTATTCGTTTTCTGCATTCAGCTATGTGATGACCAGTCTTGTGACAATAAAAACATTCAGTATTTCTAACTCTCTTTTTGGTTTTACTGTTTTTCTGAAAACTTCTTTCAGACGTAACCTTATTTTTCTCTGCTTTCAGACTCTTAATCTTAGCTTCAACAATGCTAACTTTTTTTTCAGCCTATCATTTTCGGCTAAAGAATTAGTAAGTTTATTTTCAACTTCAATTTTGTCAGCTTTTAATGTTGCAACTTCTTCATGTAGTTTCTCATATTTGGATTTTATCAAAAGATGCCTTTGTTTTACCTTGATAAATTCATTTTGTATATCCATGATTGTTTCATCAAGTTGATCATTTTCACTATATGAGTCTGAGTAATAGGACCTTACCTGAATGTCATTTTCTTCAATGTCACTCTCTTCGATTGCCATGTATGCTTCCTGCTTGGTGTCTTCTTCATCTTCATCCTCCTCACTCCAGCTCCAGGTTGCTGTATAGGCTTTTTGTTTCTTCATCTGAGGGCATTTTGCCTTGATGTGTCCAGTCTTGCCACACCTGAAGCACCCAACTTGATTTGAGATCCTTTCTGAGACCATTTCTCTTCTGTTCTTTGATCCAAATCTATTGGGTTGACTGAACTCCTTTTCATTTTCTCCATCTTTTGATATGCTCATCGAGCCTCCTCGTTTCTTCTCTCTTCTTATCCGAAGCAGTTTGGCTACGTATTTGCTGAGCATAGCCAGCTCATCATCTTTCATTTCTTCCAAGCATTCCAAATCATCTTCTTGATTGAATGCTTTGAACGCAATTCCTTTCTTTTCCCTTCGGGGCTCCTCGCCATCCTCCCTTTTCAACTTTTCTTCATGTGTAGCTAAGGACCCAATAAGCTCACCTAGGCTTAGCTTAGTGAGATCCTTAGACTCTTCAATTGTCGTTACCTTGGGAGTCCATCGCTTTGGAAGAGCCCAGAGAACCTTTCTGACCAAATCAACGCTGGCATATTCAACCTCCAGATTCCTCAAGCTATTCACACTTGTAGTGAACCTCTCGTTCATTTATTTTATTGATTCTTCCGGCTTCATGATAAAAGATTCAAACTCCTGCTTGAGGCTGTTGATTATGGAAAGCTTAACATGAGAAGTACCTTCATGCGCGATCTGTAACTTATCCCAGATTTCTTTGGCATTTTTGCATCCCGACACTCTATGATAATCCTCAGGACCCAAGGCGCTGTACATCAAGTTTGTGGCTTTTGAATTCATCTGGAAGTTCTTCTTGTCAGTTTTGGTCCACTTCCCTCGAGCCTCCTTCAACTCGAGAGGTCCATCAATCACTATGTCCCACAAATCAGGATCTGTTGAGAAAATGAATAATTCCATCCGATTTCGCCAGTATCCATAGTGAACTCCTTCTAACCTTGGTGTTCGAGTTTGAGAGAATCCATCTGCCATGAAAATTTCGCTCGCCGAACTTGAACTCATCTTCTCCGCGGGCAGTTAAGCCCTTGCTGCTGGAGCCGGGCTCTGATACCACTTGTAGGTTGAGTCGAGCGCGAGACTTCGACGTAGATTCCCTTATTTCTGATCACTCCTGACCCTGTATAACCCTAAATCGACCTCGACAAGAACAAGTGAGAAGAATGGGAGGAAAGCTGAAAATAAATCGATGAAGGGGACCAAGTCACTTCCCCTTTGTGTTTGCCAAACGACAGCGAATCTGAGATTTAATGTGGGCCGGGCTTGTTTTATTAATTGTAAACTCTGATCTGGGCCTGCTTCTCTATTTGGCACGCATCGTTTTATGAACCAGATTTCCTTCTCCTCTTCTCAAGCAAACTCGATTAACCTGCTCTGCACAAGAGCTAACCAAAAACCAAACGAAGAACACAAGAGAAAAACTGGAAAACTATAAAGCAACGAATCAAAACACAATTGAACACAGACACAATATTTTTACGTGGTATCCGGTGCTAGGTGATTAATGAACCTAACACCGACTAATCCACGGTAGGAGACTCTCTTCTTGAGATCTCCTACTTAATCACTATGATTGAGTTCCTCTTACAGACTTGGTGAATCCAGAACCAGCTCCCTGCGGATCGACCAATTACCTATCTTCTGGTGATTCAAACTCCCTGTTCAAACACCGTAGTTTTCCCCGCTAATCTCCCTGACTTGCTACAACGATTTCACACAAAAGGCTACAGCTCTCTTAGCACTCTGTTTTGTTGAATCGCTTTGGAAAAATTTTGCTTCTACTTATCTCTCATTCAAACTATATACTGCTGTGGAGAGCCGTTGAGGATGAATCAGCCTGATGAAGGCAAGTAATTTATTCTTTCCATTTATACTTGATCATGATCTGCACAGCTGGCCAGCTTTCCTTATTTGTCTCTTCATCCTTCGAGAGGTGATGCATTCTGCAGCTTCCTTCTCTCAACACTGTATACTGTCTAGGCCTAGGAATGGGATGGGATATATTTCGGGACAAGGTTTTGATATCATGTAAAAAAAATTTGTTGGCCCCAATAATTTGAATAAACGTTTATGTCATTTTCTTACATTTTATTTGAATGATGGTGCGACTAATTGGATATATTTCCCAGATCACATATGATAGGAGTAAGTTTTATTATGTCCCACATGCCGTCATCAATCCTCCATACTTTGATTATAAGAAAATATCTTAAACCATGCTTTGGTTACTGAAAATAATTAATATTTTAAAATGATAATTTAGGGAGAGATAATTAGCATATAGGAAAACCGTCACAAGCGAACTCATTGAGCATGACATCCCGAATAAATATCTATGAAGTAGCACCACATATAGTCATATACTATCTCTCTTTTGGAAAGAGGGAGAGAAAATTGGTGAGGAGAAGGGAAATTTAGTTGCAGTAATTTGAGGTTAGTGAAATAATGAGAGGAAAGTGGTGTTGAATTTCGCAAAGAAAAAAAGGAGAAAAAAAGACTTAATAAGAGCAAATGTTGTTTTCATCTCAAATTGAGGGGCAATTGAATTAGTAACTTTGCCCCATAAATAATCACTCCATGTACGCTAACAAAACTTATGAATAAGAGAAAAGTTCTGAATACCTCCAATTTCCTTCAATTTTTTATCATATATTTTCCCTCTTTCATTAGTAGAGGTATACATAGGAATTTTTTTTGGAACCGGCCACATAATCAATACAAATATTACAAATGGTCGGAAAGATTATAGAAAAGGAGAAAGACACAGATGAAAACTATAGCTTCATGAACGAAATCTGTATTGATAATTATCATTATTTATTTTTTCTTGGAACATAATTGTTTTACTTTAGGCGAATCTCATATTGATAAAGCATGAAAGAGATCAATGGTTTATATATAAGCAAAAAACTACCTTAACTGACAATATGCATATGGGGTGAAATGGAAGAGTTATTGTAAGCACTCCGAAGTTAAATGTGCTTACTGTGGAGCACTACAAGAAATGATGACCTTGTGGGAATTCACTTTGAAATGCACCCAACGCAAAATCCGTGAGGTATAGACACAAAGCGGGCAATAGCTTGTCGGGAAAAGGTTCGGGATGTTACAACTTATAAGTGGTATTAGAGCCTCTCAGTGTCTCTCTTGAACAATGGTGGGGCAAATCTCAACGAGGACTTTGACTCCCAAAGGCGGGTTGTATGTAGTAACATCTTAGGAAAATCTCACATCGACAAACCACGAAAAAGATCTATGGTTCTTAGTTAGAAACCAAAATTAACAGACAAGATGCATTTTTTAGTTAAATGTAAGAGTTCCTGTAAGAACTATAAAGTTAAACGTGTTATCTGTGGAACAGTACAATGATGAGTGATCTTATTAGAAGTCACTTTGATATGTATCCCAAGAAAAAATCTGTGAGTAACTAGGTACATAGCTTATAATATTTTGCCCCATCGATTTTTTTTTGTGGATATTACAATAATGATTATTTAATTCTAAAAAGGGTAGAAAAACCTATGGTACGTAAATGAAATAAGGAGTGAAGGAGAAGGAATTTGGTTTAACGTCATAGTTGCTTCATATTTTGGCTACTCATCTCGAAATAAAATAGTATTATAATAATAGAAATAATAGATGCTTCTATCAATTAAACTACTACACCCATTTGTCCTCTAATTTATCCCGTATTTTATTTTACTTTATAGTTATACGATCCATTTTTGGATACATTGAGCGTTACTTCTTCTATTTGAGGTCGTATATCACGTTTAATCAAAGAGGGCTAAGTAAATTGATTATAGATCTATACATGAAGTTGTTGCGTATTCCAGGAGTAGGAATAATTAGGTCAAACAAACTTTTCAAACATATATGTGTATAAGTGGGTGTTTTTGCCGACTAAGTGAGAAAGCAAGAACAATGATGTCGCAGAATTCTTAATTATGTTTTAGGAACTGAGAAGGTATTCTTGTGATAAATTAATAATTTGATTAGGATGTCATTGCATCCGTTTATAAAATAAAAATATAGAGTGATACATACAGTACAACTGTACAAGGCCTTTACTATCCCTAAAGTATTTGTCTTCCAATAAGATAAAGTTAAATTTGACATAAAGGATAAGTTCCGTTTGTACCATAAAATAGTTTATACAAAAAGTATAGGGACAAACTAAATTGTACCATAATGTTAAAGGTATAAGTTCAATTTTTATCACAAAGAAATTTGTACAAAAGATATATGTACAAATTGAACTTGTACTATAATATTAAAACTACAACTAAAGTTTGTACCGATCCTATAAATATAAAACATTGTAATATATCTCATACATTATTTATGTGAAGTTTGTCTAACTCTTTATATATGTTTAATGAGATTCCTCTTAAATCCAAATAAATAAGAAGGTTGTTAATTACTATATATGGTGCAGGGAATGGTACTGTCAAGCATACGCTTACCTAACCGTACGCTCGTCAAGTTTTTTTATTTATTTAGACCATGAACTAACTGTAGTTTGGGCATAATACTATACCCTAACTGGTAATGGGTGAACCCCAGCCCCCAATTCTCTAACCCAAACCAGAAAATTCATTTAGTCTTAAAGTGAAAATCAACGGTTCTGATTTGTCGAAATTATCCAAGAACACATAATAGGTGTGAATGCAGGCATAAAGCATACGCCCCTCGTATGTTAGCCATTCCCTATATATATACATTGACTTCAGTCGTACCCAAAATATATCTAGGGTTATTGTATAGCCTTTGTAAGAAAATACTATCTAGACTTTGAATTAGTCGAATTTTGGGGCATTGTATTATCCCTAATGCTTAATGAGTGAACGATATGTCTTAATTCTCTAAACACCACACCCTAAATCATAAGATGTTGTATCTAGTATGTTGTATACGCCAAGCGTATGTTAGCCATTGCCTATATACATTGATTCTTTCATACTCGAAATAAATCTAGGGTTATTATATATCCTTCGTAGGAAAACACTAGCTAGACTTTGAATTAGTCAAATTTTGGGGCATTGTATTGTCCCTAATGTTGAATGAGTGAACCATATGTCTTAATTCTCGAAACACCACACCCTAAATCATAAGATATTGTATCCAGTATGTTGGATCTATTTTAGCGAATTAGATTCATCAATTATTGTTTCTAATTAAATTGATTGTAGCGTACATAATTTAGAGAATTAGGACCTAGATTTTACTCATTAGGGTTAGGGTATAGTATCATGCCTCAAACTCAGTTACATCGAGGTCTAGAATTATTTTCTTACTAAGGGTTGTGGTACCCTCATATTTACCCTAGGTACCATAGAACTCCATATATGTGGTGGTTGTAAAACATCATCGTAAATACTTTGCACATGCCTGACATACCTTGTCCTTAAACTAATTATTAACATTACTAAGGGTCGTGCAGATTAAAATACAAGACATCTTATTAATCACAAATTATGATACCATACTAAGAACTAATTGGTAGACATCTTATTCATCCCAACCCCGATACCATGCTAAAAACTAGTTAGTCACAATAAATCAAATTGTTGAGAGAAATTGCAAAAAATATCTTGTATTATTCACCTATAATTTTGTATACACATGTCACTAGGATTTTTTTTTCTTTCTCAAAGTACACACATTGCTATAAAAAATTCTCAAAATACAATAGTTTTCTAAAAACTTCCAAACTACACATGTTTTGGGGCAGATCGCTTCATACTAAAGCGATTTTCATATTGATCGCTAGAGACCTAAGAATATATGACAAATTTCTTGAGAATCCAAAAATCTGTGACATGTCGAATATGGATCCTTTGAAACCTCAACGGTCAGTGATAAATCGCTTGTGACCTCAACAATTTGTGACAGATCGCTTGAAATCTCAGTGATTAGTATGTTATATACGGGAAAAATCAAATGATAGTAAATTTGTGCTCAGTTATTTGATTAACATGATTTTTTTTATTTTGCATAATTTTTTTAGATCTTCACAGCCACAAATAATCTAAAGTGGTCGATTTGCCTTTCGTACCCGAATAGGAAATTTATTGCCTCAAATTAGCCAAAAATAATTATTTTGCATAACTTTCAAGATCTTCACAGCCGCAAAAATAAATTACCTTACACTATGGTGATTTTTATGGATCACAAAGTTGTAAGAAATTTTCAAAATACAATAGTCCAAAAAAGCTATGCAAAATAAAAATTTGCGATGATCGAATGACAGAGCGCAAAGTTAAAATTGACCAAAATTATGCGAAATCGCAAAATGGCTAATTTGAGGCAACAAATGGCCTTATTTGGAGAGAAAATTTGACTCGATCACTTTCTATTTTTTGCGGTTGAGAAGAACTCGAAAAATTATGCAAAATAAAAAAAATTATGTTGATAAGATAATCAAGTACAATGTTAGTGATTTGATTTTTTTTTGTATATAACATAGTGATCGCTCATAAACTTTTTTTGTATTATAAAAAGCCATCTATTATTAATCGCTAAAGTATCAAGCGATATGCCGAAAAATCCATGTCTTTCTGTAGTTTTTTAGCTTCTAAAAATTTATTTACATATTTTATTTAGCCTTTTCTTTTTCACAACTAGTTGAGTCTTGTCAAATGACTTGTAGGCTGTAGCAAAACTAAGAAATGATGCATGTTGGCTCGAAAGATGAATTAATTGTAAATCAAGTGATCTTATAAAAACAATTGTAAATCAAGTGAAGATGAAGTACTATTACATTATCTTCAATAAATATTTTGATTCCATCTTCTCAGGAGTGGTGCCACTTGTAATTCGACTGACTCGATCTCCAATCAATAGAAACCATATATGCTAATTAATTAGTACTTCATAATATTAATTTTTCTACAAAGATGAGCAGAATAATATAAAATATAAGTCAACTTCGTTGAACAAATACATGAGTTAATTATAAGTTATACTTAGATGTGACCCTCGGTTGATAAATCAATTACCTACTATACTTGCTCATCGAAAAGGAAAATGTATTATGTAGTACTGCCTACTAACTGATGTTAGCATTATGTGCCAGGGGAGGAGCTACTTGTTGTCTGAGGAAGCCCCAGTCCCCCGAAAATTTGAAAGTTACGTGTTAACTTAATGAGTATTATGAAAATTTTGTATAAATTAAAGCAAACCGCTGAATTTGTATGATGTGCGAAAATTAAACACTTAAACTACAGCAGTCCAACGATAATTGAGGGATTTTTTTTATAATGATGAAATATATTATTAGAAGAAATAAAATAAAAACAGAAACAGAATGCAACTACTAAGAGCAACCTGCCGCAACGTTCAAACAAAAGCGGGGAAAGAAGAAAAGAACCTGGCGCACTACAACAACCAACCCGCCAACGAAAAAAAAAAAGACCCACCAACCCAAAGTACAAATAGAAGGTGTTCTGAACCAAATCATCATCCTACCCAAAATCACATCTGAACAGCCTTCATTGTGCGAAGCCATTGATAGCCAACATCCTTCTCGATCTTGTTGGCAGCAATGAGCCAGCTGGAAATGAGCCCCCCCAATCTTTAAGCAAACCTGTTTGCTGGTCTCATTCACATCTCTAAATATTCTAGCATTCCTTTCAACCCAAATGCACCAGCACAAGATGTGGAGTAAGACGCTTGTACACCATTCACGTGAATTGGAAGGCATCTTGTGTGTCCAAGCTCTAATCATTTCAGCAATGTCAGGAGAGGATACCTTCATGAAGCAGCTGATCATCCTCCAAACATTTTGAGTTCAACTACAAGATCGAAAAAGATGATTGATGCTTTCTTCACTACCACAACAAAGGGCATAACGACTTGGGAATGCGCAACCTCTTCTCTTAAGCGCTTCATACGTAGAGATCTTCTTTTGAAAATCAATCCAAAGGAAGACACAAATTTTGTGAGGCATCGCCGTCTTCAGATCGCCTTGAATGGGAAGTACGCAACACCTGAAAAACGTTCAATGATCAGATCCTTGTAAAACCAGCTTGAGAAGTATCCCATGCAATAGAAGAGGTACTTGCACCAGATAACTCACAAGGCAGATTATCAAGTAAATTTAACAAGTTTTGTTTCTCTCTCTCAAACCCCCCCCCCCCCCCCCCTCTCAGATCAAACTTAAGTGGTATATCCCAGACAATCCTCCCATCACTTTCATGAGAAACATTTGCAAGGTGGAAATCGGATTTGCGGCAGTAGTACCAACCCTTGGAAATTCCTCTACAAGTAGGTGTCCTTTAGACCAATAATCATAGCAAAATGAAACCTATGTCCTTGACCCGAATTCACATAAGCGAACTTCCCCAAAACATCCTTTAACTTTTGAATCTGTGACCATGGACTACAACCAGCAGCTCCTTTTACATCTCCTGGCATCCATCTAGACATGTCATTAAGATACTTCAACTAATCAGCTCGCTCCTCCAAGATTCTCTGTCATGTGTGTACTGACACCACCATTTGCATAGGAGGGCTTGATTTCTGGTTTTCGTACCAACAATACCCAAGCCGCCAAGTTTTGTAAATCCATCTTTGACAGAATAGTAAATGGGCAGTCCCAATTTATTGAATCAAATCCCTTCTCAAAATGTAGCTTAAAAGCAATTCCAGGCTGTCCACATCTCCGTTAGTTGTCAATCAACTCGTTAGCAATGAAGCTTGCTTCATGTATTTGCTTCTTTTTAAGACCCGAAAACTGATACTGGGAGATCATCCTTGTCATGAAGGGTCGATTGTGGGGCTTACCGAAACAAAGTGGAATTCTTGTTCTCAAATTCTAATTAACTCTGTCAGTGGAAACATGATGGTTGGTTTGGTTGCAAAGGATGCAGTCAATACAAGAGGGGGCACTGCGATTTTCTGGGATAAGGAGGATTTCAGCCTCCTTAACTCTTGGAATGGAGATTTTTCTCTTGTAGCTAGATTAAATCATGTTGAGAGGAATGAAGTTATTGTTGTGATGGTTGTTTATGGTTCGCAGGAGAAGAATGATAAACTTTCTTTTTTAAGTGAGATTGTCATGGTTTGTCAAAGATACTTTGCTCCCCTTTGTATTTTTGGGGATTTTAATTTTGTTAGGAATAATGAGGAGTACAGGGGATGGCCACGAAGCAGGGATCCAGTATCTGATTTTAACTCGATAATTAGTAAGAATGGGCTGATTGATCTTTCTTTGTTGGGTTCTTTTTTTTTTTTTTTTTTTTTTTTGACAATGCTTTGTTGGGTTCACTGTTTACTTGCAATAGCGGTGGCTCAAATGCATCGCTCTCCCGCATTGACAGAGCTCTCGTCCATCCTAGTTTTGAAGAAACCTTCTCCCTAGGACCATAGATTTCTCTTGAGAGGGTTGAATCAGATCACAACCTGATTTTGGTTAAATGGGGCATCTTGAAGAGGTTTACTTGCCCTTGGCGTTTTGAGAATATGTGGATTATGGAAGGTCTGTTTTTGGCAGGAGATTGAGGCAAACTAAGAAGATGATAAAAGTTTGGAACAAGGAGTGTTTTTGGTAGAATTCTACAGAAGATTGAAGAGCTACTGTTTAAGATCAAGAGGATTGACGAGGAAGAGGAGAAAGGCCATCGAATGGATATATGAACACAAATTATTTCCATCGAATGGTGAATTAGAAAAGAAGGAAAAAAATAATTGTGAAGCTGAAAGTGAAGAGTTTGGCCAATATTTCAAGAGAAGATTCCTTTGAGGAGAATTGCTCCTGACCCTTCACCGATGGTTACAAGGCTGGGGTTTTCAGTACTGAGGATAATTATCAGCTTACTGTCCCTTTCATTGAAGCAGAAATCTGGGCTGCCATTTGTTCTTGTAGTGGTGACAAGGCCTCAGAGCCGGAAGAATTTACATTGGAATTCTTCTAAAACCTATTGGAATATAATTAAGCTGGATGTGGTTAAACCAATGGATGAGTTCTACTTTTCAGGGTTTGCGGAGTTGATGATGATCTATATATAGTTATGTTACAGTTAGCTTTTGTTCTCATTGGTAGCTTAGTTTGGGTTCCACGATAAGAAGAGCACATGACAAGAATGGCACTATACCAATTACCATGGGATGTATCTAAGATGATAGAGTGTTTGCTTAGTATGCGAGAGGTAGAGAGATTAATATTTCGTATCTTTTATATTCTTTTATGTTTTGGTAGAAAATTGTATTGTTGCAACGATGTTGAAAAGCACCAAATATTTTTTTTTTCTCAAGAGAAATGTGGATAGCGGCTCACCTTATTTTGATAAGGGTAAATAAACGGGCAACTATACCATTGATCTCACTGTAGGCTGGCTACTTAATAAAAATGGTAAAGGTGATATAGCTCGAATAGTAATAAATGCACTACACCAAGGGGATGTAGCTCAGATGGTAGAGCGCTCGCTTAGCATGCGAGAGGTACGGGGATCGATACCCCGCATCTCCAATATTCATTTTGTTTGGTTTTTAAATTTGGTGTTGTATCGAGAACTAGCTGCTTGTTGCAACGACAATAATAAGAAACCAACCCTAAACATATTTTACAAAGCAAAACGTGGAGAGGATAAGGGCAATGGCAATGTGTAGTGAACATGGTTGTCAAACCGGTTTCATGCCGGCCGGTTCAACCAGGTACAACCGGTATCGGTCAGCAAACCGGCTGGAAAGGGGCCGATATTTAACTGTGGTCACATCCGGTCAGTGTTGGTCAGATCCCGTCGGTTAGACCGAAATTGGAATTCAATGCTACACACATTTTATCCTAAAATAAACATCCTCCATAGGATTTGAACAAAGTACCTCATGTTCATTTGAACCAAGTAGGCTACAAGCAACTTTGTTGTCTATATTAACCTTATATATTATATATCTAATACTAAATTTTACACAAATCATTATAAACATTAATAAATTCATTTTATATAATTTTATTTTTAAGCATCTAATTGTTTAGTATTAGTTACTAATTCTTAGCTATAAATTATTTTGTGTGAAATAATTCTTCTAATGGCTTTTCATGACTAATTTATTTGGAATTGAGGATTTCTATTTTTCTCATGTATTTTATTAAAACCGGCACACCGACATAAATCGGTTTGACAACCTTGATAGTGAACCTCTAAAAGTTTCAAGACCACTCAATCCAAGTATAAGTCTCCAATCTAGTCCAATTAATCTAGCAAGAATTAAATCATGAGCATTCGAAAATAAGGAAATAATAATGATGCTAAATTCGATTATAACGCTTTGATTCAATCCAATAAGAGGGTAATCATAAGCATCTACGCACAGGAAACAAAGGATACTCAATCTATTGTATTTTCCCCGTCAAACTTAAAAGCAAGAGTATTGTCCCTTTTCTCAAAACTTATCCTTTTAAGTTGTAGAAAATGATAAACAAAAAGATATGGTACACCGATTTACGTGATTTCCCCGTTCGATATGAATAGGACTAGTCCACGAAGAGAGTGAGCTCTTAGGTTTATTATTGATGATGATTATGAGAGTTAGGGTTCGGCGACTGCCAAGACGCCAAAATATATATATATATGAAACCATTCTCACACATCAATTACCGTGAGATATGGTTAAGTACAAGATGGTCTCTCAACTTACTATCAACGACAATAAAGTAAGGAGTTATGGATTAGCCCATAACATGCTTCGTGCGTTCATGAAAGACATGATTAGCCCAAATGTGCAGAGCGACTTGATTGTCACAGTGCAACGGAGTGGGCTGAGAATGACGAACACTCAAGTCATGGAGAAGCTAGTGGCACGGTATTCAGCCTCTGTCAAGGATCGAGCAACAACAAACTATTTATTGATATGCCACGAAATAGCAGAAGAACCCAAGGTGATGAAATAACTGGTCGTAGAACGACGAGTGGTGGGGCAGCCACCCCAACCGGTATAACAATAAGTAGTCAAAGTAAGAATACCATTCGAGGGAAGAATAAACCTTTGCCAAGGGCAGACTTGAGATAGTGCAAAATGCAGAGAGCAGCATCTTCATGAGCCTGAGTGGGAGAATAGACTACATCACTGAGAATGTTGACTGCATATGTGATATCCGGATGAGTAACTATAAGGTAGAGAAGACCACCCACCAAAAACTCGTTCGATACTCGATTTGTTTACTGACGAGCCAAGCTTGAGCTTAGCTTTGTTCTTCGCGAGCTAGCTTGACTCAGTGGCTTGTTGAGCTCAACTGGTGAGTTGGCTCATTTAGAGCTCATGAGATGTCTCAACATTGTGGTTTGAGGGCCAACTTGATCACTGACTTATGGACTAATCGATCTAATTTGGACTTTCATAATTCATAGGAGTGTTAAATTATATATCTCACATCATGTGCAGTTTAACATGTTGAACATGTAAGAAAATATGCCTTATTTTTAATTCTATAAAGAAATTATGTACAAAATTGTTTCGATACTATGAAATATCATGATTTGAACTAGTTAAAATTTATTAGCTAAACAATATGACAAGTACAAATTATAATATAAGATTAATAGATGTTGGACATTTGATTATTTTTTTTATCATTACATCAATTACATGTACCATACACGACATACAAAATGAATGTATCAAATACGATCTAAGAATTTAGTAAACAAGCCTAACTCGAACTCGACTCGACTTGGTTCGTTACTAAATGGCTCGGGCTTGAGCTCAGCTCATTTGTTAACGAGTCAAGCTCAGGGGTAAAACTAGGCTCAGCTCGGCTCATTTGTCAACAAAGAGTGATCCGCTTGGCTTTGTGAAAACCCTAGAGTGAGCAAAGCCTTATGTAAACTTCTGGTACCAGTTGCGAAAGGCCTAACGAAGACATAGATAGACTTGCAAATACGATAAACTCGTGTGCCACCAGGACGAGAGAAACCTTGAGGGATCTGCATATAGACCTCCTCGTCAAGATCATCATGTAAAAAGGCGGCGTTGATGGCCAATTGATGTATGATCACACCCCGATGAGCAGCAACAGATAATAAGCAGCGGACAGTGACGAGTTTGCAACCTGAAAGCTATCATGATAGTCAATCCCTTCTACCTGAGTAAAATCTTTGGCGACTAATCGAGCTTTGTATCGCTCAATGGACCCATCTAAAGAAAATTCACCTTGTAGACCACCTTGCAAGAAATCACACGCTTACCGGGAGGGAGATGGCACAAGACCCACGTGCCATTAGCTTTCAGAGAAAGAATTTTGGTGCACATAGAAGCCTGCTACTGTGCATAGTGCGTGTCTTGATAGTAGAACCGAGGTTCATCAACAAAAGTGACGACTGCGACAAATGCGTGATGAGCTTAAGATAGACACCGATAGGTGAGATAGTCCTCCATCGGGTACTCGACCTCCATCTGATTTGTGAGGCCCGACATCGTGATATCATAACCAGCCAAAAAAGTAGAAGGCTGGCGAATGCGGTCACTAAGCCAAAGTGTTGGGGCAGGAGCCTCCACGACAGGAGGCGAACTGGGTGACCAATCAGATGCTGACTCTCGAAACTTTAATTTCTTTTTCTAGATTTAGGAACTTGTTTTACTGTTCGCGGTCTATAGATCAGAGCGGTGCAGCCTGTTTTCACACATCCAAGCAACCCATAAAGATTCCTGTTTGAGCAGTATATCCCAAATGTGCCTAACTACACAAGCTTTATTTCAAGTGTACAGATCATGCAAGCCTAGACCTCCTTCTTTCTTAGGGAAACAAAGCTTATCCCATGATACCACTACGCTTTTCTTACCAGCAACTTGTACCCCCCAGAGGAAGTCACTGCATAATTTTTCAATTTCTTTTATGAACTTCTTTGGGAGGATAAATATCATTGTTGATGTGACTTGAATCGGACTATCAGCCGCTACGACTCGAATAGTCTGGGGTCTCGCTGAGCGCTTTTGCTTTACAAGATTGGATTAGGGTTAGACCTAGGAGAAGTACTATACATACTTCTCATACTCCTATGTAATCTGTAATCTCCTCGATATAGTGCAACTGGCTCTCCTACCCGTGGACTAGCTAACACACATTGTGTTAGTGAACCACGTAAATCGTGTGTCGTATGCTTTCTATTTTTGTTGCTCTTGCTTTATAGATTCCGGCGATTTCCCGATCCGTAACAGCACAGTTATAACAAGTGGTATCAGAGTCGCGACTGGAAATCAGGCAAGGGTTTTGATTCTAAAGAATGACGTCGATGAATATGAAGATCGAGAAGTTCACGGGGAAGAACAACTTTATTGAAGCAGCAAGGGCTATGGGGGCCGCTGTCTGCGAAACAGAAGAAGGCAGCGATCGATGATGATGAGTGGAAGTCGCTGCTGAGAAGATTGATGACGTCATCATTGAAGTCGCTGCTGAGAAGACTGTCGCGGGCTTGTGGTTGAAACTAGAGAGTCTGTACATGACTAAGTCGCTAACCAACAAGATGCATCTCAAGAAACAGTTGTTCAGTTTGAGGATGCAAGAAGGTAAGCCTTTGAGGAACATCTGGAGAAACTTAATTCTATTTTGTTAGATGTATGCAATATAGAAGAGTGCACAGAAGAAGCAAGGTTCAGTTGTCGTGGCAGAAGTGGACAATAGTTCCGAAGATGATCTCGCCTTGGATGTAAATGAGAAGGCACATCGTGGTGATTTATGGTTTTTTGGATACTGCAGCCTCATACCATATGTCTCCGAACAAGGATTGCTTCACAACCTACGAGAAGATAGATGGTGGTAACGTGGTCATGACAAATGGAGCTGTCTACAAGGTTGTTGGAATCAGGTGCATAAAGGTTCGGACACATGATGGTTCATTTTGTACCGTATGTCAGGCATGTTCCAGTAATGACAAAGAACCTGATCTTTTTTTAGTCTACTTGACAGCAAGGGTTTCAGTTTTAAAGGAAAAGGTGGAGTTGTGTATGTCTGCAAGGGTTCGATGAAGATACTGAAAGGCGTAAAACGTGGTACCTTGTATGCGTTACAAGGAAATGTGTTTTCAGGTTCTACTGCATTTGCATCGTCTCAGGTTCATCAGGAAGATATGACCACTCTCTGCCAAATGAGACTGGGTCATATGAGTGAACGCGGGATGCAAGTTCTATCGAAGAGGGATCTTCTTTGCGGGCACAAGGTGCAAAATTTAGAATTCTATGAGCATTGTGTATTTGGGAAACTACATCGCAGCAAGTTTCCGAAGAAGGGTATCCACGGACGAAGGGGATACTAGATTACCTCCACTCCGACTGTTGGGGTTGTTCACAAGTTGAATCCATTGGAGGCATAAGGTATTTTCTGTCTATTATTGATGATTATTCGAGATTTACTTGGATTTTCATGATGAAGCAGAAAAGTGATGCTTTCACGAAGTTCAAGCAGTGGAAGACATTAGTCGAGAATCAGACCGGGAAGAAGATCAAGAAGCGGCGAACGGACAATGGTCTTTAGTTTTGCAGTTCTGAGTTCAACGAATTCTGCAAGGACGAAGGGATTGCCCGTCATCGAACTGTTAGAGATACACTCCAGCAGAATGGCGTTGCAGAAAGGATGAACCTGACATTGTTGGAGAGAGCACGGTGCATGCTCTCTAATGCTGGATTAGAGAGAAGATTATGGGCATAAGTAGTAAGCATGGCATGCTTCCTGATCAACCGTGGACCTCATACATGTATTGAGTGTAAGACTCCTTATGAAGTGTTGTATGGTAAGCGTGTTGATTACTCTTCACTGAAATTTTTTGGGTGTCCTGTTTATTATCATGTGGATGAGTGCAAACTGAACCCAATGGCAAATAAGGGTGTATTTGTGGGTTACGGAGATGGAGTTAAGGGATTCCGAGTCTGGTCACCTTCTGAGCATCAAGTTAAACTTAGTAGAAATGTGATATTTAATGAGAAGTCTATGTTTAACCCCATGTTGAAGGTTACTGTTGTTGAAGGTAGCTGGAATGTTGATAAGCAGGTGGAGGTGCAAACTCTCAAAGAGAGTGAGTTTGAGCACCAAGGTGGAGAAGATCAACATGAGGATGTTTATGCAGAGCCAGAAACTTGAGATTTCAGTGCAAAAGCTCAACAGGGTATGGCTTCTGGTAGACCGAAGAGAGCGAATGCAGGAATACCTCTAGAGAGGTATGGCTTTGAGAATATGGTGGTGTATTCATTTCGTGTGGCGAAGCTGATTAGTTGCTTGCCGCAATGGGAGATGAGATGGAATCCCATGACAGGAATCAGACTTGGGAGCTAGTCAAACGACTACAGGGAAGGAAGATTAATACAAACAAGTGGATCTACAAAAGGAAGGAAGCAATCACTTCAGAAGAGGGCATTAAATCTAAAGATCGGGTGGTTTCACATGGCTTCTCCCAGAGAGAAAGAGTTGAATACTAGCAATAGTGGCGCATTATGACTTAGAGCTCGAGCAACTAGACATGAAGACAACTTTCCTACATGGAGATTTGGAGGAAGAAATATACATGACTTAGCCAGAAGGATTCCCAGTTCCAGGAAAAGAAGACTATGTTTGTAAGCTGGAGAAGTCCTTGTATGGACTAAAGCAATCTCTGGGGCAGTGGTACAAGAGATTTGACAGTTACATGCTTAAGCTTGACTACAGAAGAAGTCCATATGATTGTTGTGTGTATCACAGCAAGGTGGAGGATGGTTCGATGATCTATCTTGTTCTGTATGTGGATGATATGCTCATAGCTGCGATGTCGAAGTCTGATATCCAAAAGTTAAAGGGGCTTCTAGTGCTGAGTTTGAGATGAAGGATTTGGGAGCTGCTCAAAAAAATTTGGGTATGGAGATTTACAGGGTCTGTTCAAAGAAGAAGCTTTTCTTTTCACAGAATAGCTACATCCAGAAGATAATGTCAAGGTTTTTCATGTCTTCAACAAAGCCCTTGAATACTCCTAGTGCCTCAAATGTTCATCTATCCTCAGCTTATGCACCGCAGTCAGAGGCTGAGAAGGAGTACATGTCGAGAGTCCTATATGCTAGTGCAGTAGGTAGCTTGATGTACGCTATGGTATGCACTAGACCTGATCTTGCACATGTTGTTAGTGTTGTCAGCAGGTTCATGATACAACCTGGGAAGGAGCATTGGCAGGCTATGAAGAGGATCTTCCGGTACCTTAAGGGTACATCTGATGTGGGGATTAGCTTCAGAAGTCATACAGAGTGAGTGGTGTCTGGGTATTCAGACTCAGACTGTGCTGGAGATGTTGACACGAGGATATCAATGAATGGTTATGTATTCACACTTGGGAGTTCTGTAGTGAGTTGGAAGACAACTCTGCAGTCGGCGGTGACAATGTCTACTACTGAGAGCAGAGTATATGGCGTTTACAGAAGCTGCTAAGGAGGGAATATGGTTGAAGGGACTGGTTGGTGATCTGGGTCTACATCATGATCATGCAGTGGTGTATTGCGACAGCTTGAGTGCAATATGCTTGCCCAAGGATCAAGCACATCGATGTGAGGTATCATTTCTCGAGGAGAGAGAAGAGGATTAAGGTGAAGAAGGTTGGCACCGCGGATTATCCTGCTGACATGTTCACGAATCTGGTTTCACATGGCAAGTTCCAACACTGCTTGGTTGCTGAATGTCTTGAATGGGTGACTCTGCCCTATGGGGCATTGATGCCAGGAGAGAGATAGAGAAGGAGCAGAGTACATAAGAGATTTCAGAGGAAGAGGATTCAAGTCAAGGTGAAGATTTGTTGATGGAATCAGACTATTAGCCGCTACGAATGGAATAGTCGGGGGTCTCACTGACCTCTTTTCCTTTACCAGATTGGATTAGGGTTAGACCTAGGAGAAATACTATATATACTTCTCATACTCCTCTGTAATCTATAATCTCCTCTATATAGTGAAACTGGTTTTCCTGCCTGTGGACTAGCTAACACACATTGTGTTAGTGAACCACGTAAATAGTGTATCATGTGCTTTCTATTTAGTTGTTCTTGCTTTGTCGATTCCGACGATTTCCCAATCCGTAGCAGTGCAGTTATAACAATCACCATCTAGAATTGGACCATGCTATATAGGACTGACATTACTAATTGAAGCTTTCTTGCTTAGCTGAGTAGTCTAGATCCCCAGCTCTGAATTCTTTTCATGACCTTTTCAATCAATGGACTATAGGCTTTAACTGATAGTGTGCCTGGAATAAGAGGGATTCCCAAGTATCAAACTGGAAGTTTCCCAAGATTATAACCTACAAGGGTAGCCATCTACTCTTTCCACTACTGAGGGAGACCTCCACAATACAACTCACATTTAGAAGGGTTTGACACAAGACTAGATAAGTTTCGAAACTTAACAAGAACAACTTGGATACATCTAATCCCATGGTTAGAACCATCATTGAAAAGAAGTAGGTCATCAGCAATACATAATATTCGTCAACCCTGCCCTTTTACACATTGGATGGAAAGGAAATCTATCTTCATTTATTGCCACCTTCATCAAACAACTAAACACCTCCATCGCCACTGCAAACAAATAGGGGGGTAAGTGGATCCCCCTATCAAAGGCCTTTTCTTAGCTGAAAAGTACCCTAATTAAGACTCCTCCATTAAATCCTACACAAAGTTTAGGAGTGGTAATACACATAAAAATCCATCGCAAGAATACTCTAGGGAACCCCATTGCCTCTAAGACAGTTAAAAGAAATTGCCAGTCAACAAAACCGAAGCCCTTCATCAAATCTACTGTCACAATACTACGGGGGTGAATGTTCTTCCAAGTATATGAAAGTAGGATATTCTCCCCAAATACCATTCCTTTAACAAATGTTGTTTGATTTTCACTTATAACAAAAGGCAAGCATTCAATGAGTCTACTTGATATAATCTTGGCAATGTACTTGCACAAAATATTGCAACATGATATGGGTCGAAACAACTTCAGCTCTTAAGGGTTCTTAGTTTTGGGAATGAGTTCTAAGAGAGTGGAATGTTCCTCATAGGGAAAACTGGAATTCTCAAAACAAAACTTAATGGCATCAGTGATTTCCTCTTCAATAACACTCCATGCAGACTGAAAAAAATAGATAGAATAACCATCTGGCCAAGACTCTTCTCACCATTAAATCCAAATATAGTCTTCTTGATTTCCTCAGAAGTGACAGGTTTACAAATATCTTCAACATGTGCACTGTTAAGAGTCTTCGTTAATAAGCCCTTATAATACTCATTAACTTGCTCTACACAAGAGGATATTTTCTCACCAATAAATTCCTACAGAAAGATACTGCCATGTCGCTTATAGTGTCAGTATCAGTTACCCTCTCACCCTTATCATTTAACATGGAGAGCTATTGGTGAATCTTAATTGAGCAATGAAAATAAGCTGAGTTGGAATCCCCCTCAACCATTTCTCTCGAGATTTTTGCGTAAGAAAAGATTTTTACCTTTTCAACTTCAAAAGTCCTTGTAGAAGGGTTTGCAAGAGCATTTGCTTGAGCATACTACAGTTCCAATACTTTAAGCTTAACTCTTTCGCTGATATCAGAATAGTCTTCCTTATTCAGGGTCTTCAACAATTTTTTCAACACCCTCAACTTTCTGCAGACACTCTCTAATGGAGAACCCTCTCGAGTTGGAATCCCCCTCCTTTAACCATATCTCTCTAAGAAACAGAAGGATCCAACAATTCCACAAAACTATTGGACAATTTTTCAAGCCACTTGATGTTCACATACACCCTGTCAAGCCTCCTTACAATAGGGTTCCCAAATTGTTTATTAATCCATGTGAACCATGGACCATAAGATTTGTGCTCTACCACTTCAGACTAAGACTGCCACCCTCTAAATTCTTCCATACTACTATTATACTCAGGGTTATTAAAAGCTTCACTCAGATCATTGATGGCGTTGAAGTCACCCAGTACAACCCAAGGCACCTGGTGAACCTAAACTTTATTGAGATCCTTATACACTGCTTCTTCCTGCTTCCTCATTTGAAGTATAAACCAGAGAGATGAAAAAGGAGTCTCAGAGTTCACCACTACATGAATGAATCTGTCCGATATGTCAAGAACTCGCAAATTAATGTCATCCTTCCACATTAACCATACTTTCCCCAAATCACTAGCATTATTAGCCACTTCTTTCTCCCAACCAGGGAATCTTTTTCCAATTAGATCCTCTGAATCCTTGGCTCTAATTTTTGGCTCAAGTATAACTGCTATATCTATATTATTCTTCCTAACTATTAGCGTATAATTTTATTTTTTTCTCTATCCTTATAACCCTAGTATTCCATAGTATATCTTCATCGTTTTTTCCCTCCCCCCTTCTTAACAGGAGCAACATAAAGTGTTACAGGCTTCTTTTTAGAACCTCCTACTATGATCGAAGGGTTTTTATCTACATATTTTTCTTACTAATGCAGTTAAAATCGCGCTTCAAAATATAAAAACTTACGATTCTACGATTATAGGTTACCAAAACGCTTTCATTTCCATATAAAATCTTTAGTGTATAAAAGCGGACTAAATTATGCTTTAAAGCTTAAAAGCGTATATTTTTACGCTTCTAGTTCACCAAAATGTTTTATGTTTTTACGCTTCTAGTTCACTAAATGGGTATTCTTTTCAATAAATTAATTATAAAAAGTATATTTTAAAGTTAAATCACCAACAATATTATACATTTGAAATTAAAAGATACATACATGTACTTGGATGCATTCTCAGTTTCAATAGAGTAATCTAATTAATCAACTAGACCCTTCCCAAATTCATTAGCATAGAGCATGGTCCATGAAACCGTACCGGAGACCGTACCGGAAAAGTCAGCGGTAGGGTATTTTATGTCAAAACCGTGGTTTAATCGTAGTTCAACTGTTAGTACCGTTAAATACCGCTTATCGATTTAGCCTCTGATACTAGTATTTTGTGGTTGAACCGCCGGTACGGTACGGTTTAATGGACCATGGCATAGAGGGGAATGTGACTTATTGTTAATATTTATATTTATGAAATTATTGTTAAGATGTTCATTAGCATTAGCAGTATATGTCATACGTAAATTTTCACCCTATGATAGGAACATTTCGTTTGAATGAATTTTAATGAGTTGACCACAATTAATGGGGGGGGGGGGAGAGGGGAATGAGGGGCACACTTGGTATTATGAAAAAATGGGAAAGGGGAGGGGGACAACTATGCTTTTTACATTAAATGTGAGGAAATGAGGGAGACCATCAAAGTAGGTCAAGAACTCATCAAAGTAGGTCAGAACCTCCTCAAGGCAGGTTGAAACCTTCTCAAAGTAGGTCAGAACTTGCACAAAGTAGGTAGAACCTCCTCATAGTAGGCAAGAACCTCAAAGTAGGTCAGAAGTTTTTCAAAGCAGGGACAAAGTTTCTTAGCAGTGGATCTGTTTGTAAATTTTAAAAAGTTTAGGAACCAAAATCTAAGAAATAAAATTTTCAGGTTCTAAAATGTAATTTTCCATTGATAGTTTGAGGACCCAAATGTAAAAAAAATATATGTAAATGAAACATAGAAAAGAAAGGTAAATGAAAGGTGGAGGAGAAGGAAAGAGGATGGAGAAATGATAGTTACTATAATACCCTTATAGTAAGTGTTAGTATGGTGTTACCACCCTATCAACTCACCTACACTCTACAAATACAAATATACAATATAGGAACAATATTGATCTTAATTTTTTACGAACCTAAAAAGAAGAAATATTTGACGCTTGACTTGTTTGCAAAGTATTAAGTATGTGTATATAATATATTAGATATATTGTTAATTACTAAATTGGCTAATTTGGTTTGACTAGTTAGGAGTGTCTGAAATCAAATCAAACCACCTAAACCAAACAAGCTAAAAAGTTTAACCAAACTAACTATCTAAATTATCTAAATACTACCGGTTAAAACGGTTACCGTGGTAAGCACTCCATTTGAATACCCCTAGTAAGAAAGGAACCATAAATGTCAGGTACAGTAGAGTCGGGTTAGGTCTATTCTACATTGGGCTCGATGGTGGCGCTTGCTTAATCCTTCCCCTGATATCAACACGGGCATACACTGCATGGAATTGGGCCCAGCCTCCCTCCGAAAGTGCAAAATCACCTGACTAATGCACAAATAAAGCCAGGCAAATTCTACCCGTTATCGTTAAAGACAATTCTTAGGCTCAATATGTAAATTCCAAGATTAAAAATAACCCTTTTCCAATAATGGGCAAGTTTCATCAAATAAAAGGACTAAGTGATATATATGTTCTAGTACAACAATGGGTGATCTCGCTATTCAGAAAATTTTACAAATGTATTGTCGAAAACCATATCCTGGTCTTCTTTGTTATCAGTAGATCTGACTAACCGGATGACATATCTACCACTGGAGAGGAGGGAGGACGAGTTCCGTCTTCCCCGCAAAGTGAAGACGCATGGCGAGGAGCGATTGAAGGATAGTTTAATCGTGCAATTCGTTGGACCTCTTCCCAAACTATCGATGCTACAATAATGGGCGACCAATATGTGGGGGCGGGATGGGTTAGTTTGTGTTTCAAAGTTTGGACCTCACCGGATGGATTCCAATTACCACCGGCGGCTACGAGCAAATGGGTGTTTGGATCTGGTCCCTGGCATTTCCAAGGCAACCTTGTCTATTTTAGGAAGTGGTCTCCTGGAATTCAACCAGTTCCTTCATCAAATAGGAGCCCATCTGTGAGTTTTTTGGCTATGGTTAAAGGGCCAGCAACATTGTCTAGAAGTCCCAAGCAACTGTCACAGCAACTTAGTGGTGCTAATTCACCAGAAAAATCCGGGAGGTTCGTACCTCTAGCTACTCCATGTGGTAAGGAACAATGCCGTTAAAAGCACGATTCTACCTAGAAACGGGAAAGGGGTATAATTGTAAAGCGTAGAATCAAAGCGTAAAAGCGTTAGTTTTTTACGCCTACTGTAAAATAGCTAAAAATACTTAAGGAATGTCATTTTCACCCTATGATAATTTCTAAGAGACTAAGTCAATTCGCACAAACACAACAATTCATTAATCCCATACCATTAGCATATATTTTTGTTAGGTGAATATTTTTATTGGTTAATATATTTGTATGGCCCGATCTTTTCACATATTAAATATCTTTACCCATCTTTTCGATCTATAACTTCGTGGCCTCAACTATGCATCAAAGTTACGAAATTGGCCAAACCTGAGATTTGACAGTTGTTTTGGACGGTCAAACGTGTTGACTAACGATCAACTCATCACGTTACCACCCAATCAACACAATAAATATTGAAAAATTCCAAAAAATTCACATAATCTATAATTTCATAAGTTTCCAAATTTTGCCCATACAAAATTAAAATTAAAAAAAAAAAATTAACACATCCCCATCTTCCTCTAATCTTTTTCTCCTCCGATCCGTTGTTGCAGCCAATTAGAGAGAGACATAACGGTGGTAGTAGCACCACCGAGTTCAGCCTCGCTCGCATCGACTCGGTCACGTCCTGACTCATCGGCTTTGCCCTGAACCCGACCATCCACATCCGGGCCCGCCATTTCCCGAAAACCTCGCACCGCTCGGCTCAGTCTCTCCCTTCGCAGGCCATCGCGTTCGCCAGCTTCCTCCCCAATCCTTCCTCCACGCCCCCACGTTCCACCTAAGAGGGTACCGTAGTACCCGCACACCTCGTTCACGTGCACAAGTAACACCGTCGTGTTCCCATTCATCTTCTGCTCCACCAGCGATTCCCGACTCAGATCGCCGAGTTGGCAGCTGGCCCCCGTGACATTGAAGTGTAGTTCTTGTCGTAAATGTACCCTACATATGAGAAATCGTGGATCTGGCCGGCGAATCCGACGCTGAAATCGAAGGCGTCGAACTTGTTAACGAATCCAAAATCAGAGGGCTAGTGAGAGAAGATGCGAGTTGAACAGAGTCAGTGGAGTGGAGGCCATTGAATTAGGCCAAGGAAGAAACTCCAACGATTTCCCTGCTCTGAACGTAATCGCAGAAGATTAAGAATGGATTCGGAGTGGGGATTTTGGGGAACAAGAAGATGAAGCAGAGAGGGACGCACGGGAGAGACGAGCATTGACCCTTTTTTCATTTAGTTGGTAACTAATAGTTATTAGATAAATAGTTTATTTATGTAATTAATTATATACAAATTTGAAATAAGAGATGATGTGGAGTTTATGAATTTTTAAATTTTATTTATGCTGATTAGGCTGTAATGTAGCGGTTGACTGTTAGTTAACGCGTTTGACCGTCCAAGATAACGGTCAAATTTCGTGTTTGGTCATTTTCATAACTTTGATGCACAGTTGAGGCCACGAAGTAATAGATCGAAAATATTGGCCATGATGTTTAATATGTGAAAAGTTCGGGTCATACAAATATGTTAACCCTACTTCTATTGAACGTAAGATAATTAGTTGCATGTATTTGTTTTAAGGTTAAATATAATTATATGTTGATTGTTATGACTTATTCATTATATAAATTGCAAATAGATGCATTATTGACCGAAAATTTTTCTCACTTAATAACAATGTGATGTTATATAGGTTAATTTGGTTAACCAATTAGCCAAACCAATTAAAATTGAGTTTGATTAATGTGGTTGTTGTATTAGTTTGGACGATTTGGTTATAATATTATATTACTATTTGATTTTATAATTAATTTGAACACTCCTATTTCATACGGCATGTAAGGTCAAAAAGTCGAACGAAGATAAATTAAAAAAAACTATATACATTAAGAATCAAATTAATTAAAAGTAAATACAATTATGGAAACCAATCGTCGGAAGGAACTAAAGAAAAACAATCTAATAAACCAAACTACACTAAACCGCGTTCAAATCCTGAATTCCAATTTATCGGCCTTGCAGAGCGGGTTCTGCTTCGCCAAAATCTCGCGTGCCATTCCCTTGACGTCGAAGCTGCAGCCGTGTTCTTCGGCGTATCGGTGGGACCCGCAGAACACGTCACCGCAGCGGCAGGTGAAACCCAGCAGGCCGACCTTCTTGTTGCACGCCTTGCACCGGCTCTTGTTGACTTTACTCGTCCCGCAGCCGCCGTAGTCCGACTTAGCGGCGGGCAGGGCGCAAACGAAATCGTCTGTAGCGCCGGTCAAAGAAACGGCGTGGATGGTGGATTGTTCCTTTGTCTTCTTCTTCAGGGAGTCCTTGTAGCATTTGGAGCAGAGGTTGTGGGTTTGAGGGGAGCCGTAGAATCCGCAGCCGTTGGCGCATAGACTCGGTTCTGAAGCAGCAGCCATTGTATCCAAAATCGAATGGACGAGTGTGTGTGCGTTTGGGAAGTTTATATAAAGATAGCACCGACAGACGATTTCGGAAGTATCTACAAGGGATGAATTCCTATTCCTATTTCCGCCTGGAGTATGGATAAGTTTATGTTCCTTCGGTTTTGATGAAAAATAGCCATTCGAGTACTTTCCAGAACCCTCTTTCCCGTTCCTGTTTTGTTTCGGACTTTGTGCAAATAAATGCAACTCACAACTCATTTACCCACGAGAGTCGATTATATTTTTTTTATTTATTCAAATGAGGCTTTTAAGCCACGAAAAGAGTTACAGGTGGGACAAAAGAAAAGGACATGAAGAGGAAGAAACATAGGGGCAAGAATGCCCTCCTTTAAGATTATCAACTAACAACTCATTAGCAAATCGAATCATGCAATCGTGTAGCTGGGAGGGCGTCAACTTGAACTGGATCGATGGTCAGTGATGGTTTAATTTCTTCGTTTACTACTTGTGATTTATGAGTCTTGGAGACGAATTGAGCATTCAATGCTTCTAATACTTGAAGAGTTATCGGGATGATTGCTCATGCTCCATGTCCTTGGTATAGCTGTGAAAATCCACCCGTAAACGGATTGTAATTTGAGTTGACTAAAAGTCAATGATAAAAAATCTCCCTGACCCGTAACCCGATTAACCTGCAACCTGATTGTCCCGTATCCTGATTAATCAGAACTTGATTGACCTGTAACCTAATTAAGCCCGTAACTCAATTGACCCGAACTCAATTGAGTCTAACTGACTAACTCGTGAACCGCTCGATTGACCTGAATAATTACTATATATATTATATAATATATATTTCCCAAATGATTTATTTTTGTTCATGGTTCGGGTATTAGGGTTCAGGGTTTAGGGTTACAATAACATATACCAAATCAGTAGATTAATTTTGGTAAACGAAAAAGTTAGTTAATCTACAAAGCCAGTCTAAAAGCACATCCCCATCTCCCGCCGTCAATTCCTAAACTTTTCCTTTAATCTGATGGTGAAAGAGCTTCAATCGTTGCCTCGGCATGTCACCCAATCAGATTTCGCCGTTTTCGGAAAAGTCGCATTTGCCCATAACCAGTGCTAACGTTACCAAGGCCGAGGCAGCGGTAGGGAGTGTGATTTTCAGTAAATGGGAAGGGCTGGAAAGGCAAAGTAATTTTATGAGTCCATTTATAAATTCTTTAATAAGAGAAGGAGAGACCATGCTCCGAAACCCGAGAGGCACTCATCTCCTGCTGTTGTTCGTTCCTCCTCTTCTCAATCCCCGAAAAGACCCCTTTCTCCCATCTTCTCAATATGAAACTCTGAAAATCAACCCCATCCGCCTTTTCGTCCTCCTGTCCCATGCTTTATTTTCGGGTGCAGTGGTAATGATGAGACTGCGTATTATTTTAGATCTCAGTTCCTTTCATTATGTCATTGTTAGATCATGACTGTTAAACTAACTCCTTTTTATTGTTTCTTCTTTTCTCTCCATGCAGGGTCTTTGTTAGAGGCAGGGAGGGGAGCAATGACAATAAGTCGTCGTCTGAATATTGCCGAAAGAATCATCATATGTTGTTACAATTCCATAATAGGTGTTGTGGAACCCTACGTCATATGGTGGTTCTTTTGTGCTATATTGATGCGTACATGTTGATCATGCTCGGAAAATGTATACAAGAGGGGAAGTTGCCATATGTATAGTATAAAAGTGGGAGGAGGGAAAGTACATTGTTTTATTTTCAAGATTTGTACTTTTAGTGTGTGTTCCGATGAGAGATAATGCCCATTGGTACTTGCCTGTCATTAAGTTGGACAAGGAAGAAGTCCATATCTTGGATCCACAACCAAATGAAGACCGCAATTCCTTTCGACTACAATCTGTTCAAACAATGGTAGATTTATGACATTGTGCCGTTATAACGCAAAAAAATGTAAATACCTCTTTCTAAGTACAAATGTTTCTTAATTTGAACAGATGAGATTTATGCAAGCCTTGTGGAAGATTCTCTATCGTGAACAAGGTCCGGGATTGTCGCCACCAAGGATTGCGGAGTTTTCGTACACAAATCCTTCAAAGGATCAAGAACAACTTCATCGATAAGTATGCCCATTTTTGTGTGATATTAAACGACGGCTTATCAACTTGGTTCTTATCACGCAATACTTTCATTTTATGTAGGTCTGACAGTGGAGTCTGGGTCTGCATGTGGATGTATGGCGCAAGCTGGGACTCCTCTTATATTTGGGTAAAGACAATTCTAGTTCGCATATTAGAACCACACTTGATTTTTATTTTTGAATCATGCGTTAAGCACCATGTTTGTTGATGTTGATAGCCATGCACTCAAGTGAGGAGGATGCAGATCGCTTTGTACCTTGTTCGAGAGCCCATGAACTACATAAGGCATATGGTGCTCACGGAAGCAAGAACATTTGTACCTCAAGTTGAAGCTGCAGTCGAAGAGTACAAGAAAGCCCATGAAAGGAGGAAAAAGGAAAGAGAAAAGCACAAGGAAACCCAATCAAAGAGCCCAAGGACAACCTGATTTTGTGTTTTTTTTTAAGATGATGGACAACCATGTTATGTTTTATTTTTCAAGATGATGGACAACCGTTTTTGGTTTGGTTTGGTGAATGCTTTCTATATTTGGTTTTTGGTTTGGTTTTTTTTTTTCGTGGAAATGGCAAAGGGACTTGACCAAAATTCTAGCTTCCAACTTGTGAGTGAGGTTGCTTCTGTTCAAGCCATTGTATCTTGTACAGAGGTTTAATTGAGATCATATCATTCCACTTCGTTCCCAATTGCCCTCGTCTAATTAAATTTGAATTCATGTATAGTTAACCCAAAAGGTAAAATTGATTAGCTCCCAATCAGTATAATTAATGACCAAACCCCGTACAAGGCAGATAGAAAATTCTTAGGTAATTAATTTAATGTTCCTAAGATATGGAAAGGCTTTCATTCCTTGAATTTCCAGCAACGATGTATGCACTCCCCTTTTAGTGAGAGAATTCATTGTATTAATAAATACAATAAAAAGGCTTACATAATTAATGGATTCTTTATTGTGTATAATTAAAAGGGTATTTTACTATAAACGAAGCATGATAGATTCACCCGGGGAATAAAAGAAGCATGAGTCTTGATGAAAAAGGGGAAAAATCACCATAGATCAAAAATCATTATAATCAAGCCATATCCGTACTATTCATGCCTATCATCGTCACTATACTTGTGACCAAATATAAATAAAAAACCATAATTTTCGAAAACCATTAAAAATGAAGATGAAATAAGTAACACATTCTTCGACCTAATTGGAACTACTTAGAACAAAAGCAGATTAAAATCTCCCCCAATGAAATTTATTTGCAATTTCATAGGTAGTCTCTACTTCCACTTCTATAATTTTGAGAAAACACCACTTCTCAGCAACAATGAAAGTCAATTGCAATTTCATCAATAGTCCCCACTCGTGGGCCCATTTTAATTGCAAGCAAATTTGCACCCTTGCAATAGCTTCTCACATCATAGCATTTTAGAGATGCAATTGCACCTCCTTGCCACATCATCTTGCAAGTCACAAAAATTGCACCATTGGAGATGACCATTACTGCATCTCGTCACCTGTCTTGGGGAACATTGCCATGGCAAATTCAAGAAATACTGTATGCATAGAAAAATATTGGTCTGGACAATTCAAAAAATGGGAGACTTTCCTAGTCAGATGATGTACTGGCTCCCCTCAGTACCTGATAGTTTTGAGTGCTGGAGAATTAAGGAAAAGACAAAAGACTGGAAAAAAACCCAACAAAGACTTAGGAAACTTGTTAACAGAAGACATCCATTGCTGGCCCCTTTGCTGCTCCAACGCTCCACCCCGCCCTGCATCAATCGACTCTCATGTAAGCCGAGGACGTTTGCTTGAGTAGGCCTCAGGGGTCTCTTGATGCTCCTTATGCCGAAGGTCAATAAAAGTATTGGTCAATTCGGCTATACGGTACACCGGAAAATAAGCGCACTGGTCCTCCTTAACATAAACCCCCAATATCCATCCCAACCCTTTCAAGAAAGGTGGTCACGAAGGTGGCATATGGAAAGACAGTGTACCAGTTTTCCCCTCTAGCAGCAGCCTCAACCATGTTCAGACACATGAGAGATGCGAGGTTAACAGGAACACCTCTTTGAGCTTGCACAAGGATAAACAAGTCAAGTTTACGAATAATCGAATGACCACGTGACAAGCCCAAAACACAACACCTAACTGCGACCAAGTATAATCGCAGTCTGGGAATGCAGTAAAGTGACAAGTTATATTATCAACCCGGGGTCTAGATCTACTGCTTACTCAGTGATTCTCTATTATCTAGCCAACTAAGTAAAGTGTTTGTTGTGTAAAAGCAAAAGCAGAAAGAAAGCAGGAATTGATACGGTTTTCTCAAGTAGGTAAGAGTCACTCGGGAATGAGTCCCCCTAGCTCCTTAGTTAGGTTTCAAATGTATTTCCCTGGGTTGATTTACTGTTGATTAGACTGCGGAAGATCCGACAGTAGCTTGGAATCTCTTAAGCTGACCAAGCCCTCTCAGTCTAACTTCCCGGCAAACGACTAGTCTTCACCGGGATAGAAAGCTGAAGCAATAAGCACAGAACCCCACTACTGGAATTGAATTCCAGTACAAAGCAGTAAACTAGCTAACTCTCGTATAGCCAATCTCCTACTACCGAATGATGAGACTCTAGCAACCTAATCAGATTCTATCTATCTCATATTGCAGCAGGAATCAGGAAAAGTTTATCATACTTTAATTGACTCAGTAAACATGCATCATTTGATTAAAATCAAACAGTAATATCATCCGAAGTCAATACAATTAATCCCTAACACATAGAACTAGGGTTCTTCATCTCCAAGTGAGAGAGGGGTTCTACTCCATAGAGAGAGAGAGAGAGAGAGGAAAACAGTAATCGGAGTAGTCATACTCATAAAGATGAGGAAAATCTGCTCCGGGATGATGATTTCCACTCCTAGGACGATCTCCAAGCTCGATTCGATGAAACCCAGCTCCAAGATAGCTTCTAGGATGTGTTCTTCGTACTTTCTCTCTCTAGGGCTCTGTTTTTGCTCTGGAAATCCGATCTTCTCACTTGTGGCTCGAAATTGGCTGAAAAACCAAGATTTCCCAACTCACACGGGCAGGCCACACGGCCGTGTGGCTCACCCACTTGCCCGTGTGAGTCAAAACGCGGCGTATCAATTAGTTCGATCTTTAGGCTTCCCACACGGCCAGGGTCGCACGGCCGTGTGGGATTTCCATCCTGCCCGTGTTTGCTCTCAGCGAAAATCACACGGCCACAAATGTGAGTTGCACGGCCGTGTGATGTCCAGGAATGCCCGTGCGGTTTCCTTAGCACCTCGCCACGCGTCCGATCTTCGTCCAATCGACCCCCAAACTCGCTCCCAAGCCTCCATTCACGTACTAGGACCTGAAATATCATAAACAAGCACAACCTAGCGTGAAATCAGCCTAAAACACGAGAATCAACACCTCAAATGGTGTAAGAACAGGGGTAAAAACATGTGTAATTAACGGTCTATCAAACTCCTCCACACTTAACCGTTTGCTTGTCCCCAAGCAAACCAAGTCAGACACAAGGTAAGCTTACATATTTCAATCAACCAACATTTGGGCCAAGTCATAAAGGCACAGAACATGTGAATCGTAATGGTTTTCAAACATCAATACCTGACCAACTTCAATAGCAACCTGGACAACCACCACAAAGGACATTCGAGTGCAGCACAATCAAGTAAAGGAAGAGTCTCCCTTCTATTCATCAACCAACCTAGACTTGACTCAACCACTTACTCAAAACAGTCAACTCATGCATCCAACTCAAGAAATCAGAATAGAGATCGAGCAATCTAGGTCCTCACCGGGGTACAAGAGTATATAGAATATGAAAATGAATCACTCACTCTCGACCAGTGGGGTCAGGACAATTTGCTGCGAAAAATGCGCATGTTATTTCTCTCAATCCCTAACATCTCTTCACCATGATGGAACCCTCTAAATGCTAGAGTTCACATATGGGGTGTCACCACTAACTAATCATGAGGTCTTAGACACAGGTTCAAATGACTGGCTAGGGTCTTGGACATGGGGAAAAGGCCTTTTAGGTGGTGGAAGTATTCATAGCACAAGGTTCCACATTTCCAAACCCACACAATCACAGTCAAACAAACCGGTATTTCCTTTCTGCTATTCTGCATTACTCAATATCTCAAGAGTATAAGAGCGAAGGAGGTATAAATGTCAGCATTTCCAAGCCAGACTGCTAAGAAACACTACTTACTGGGCATTATTCAGATTTTTGGTAGTGGCTCTCTTTGCTTTCAATTTTTCTTTGTTTTTTTCTTTCATTTTCTTTTCATTTCTTAAGAGAGCCACCACTTCTGCACATATTTCAAACACATGCCCAGCCCAACTTTTAAGCACTACCTCCAACACTCACATCAAATTTAGCAGAAACAGTAGAGAATATGTAAAAACCACTCTGTGGAACCTTCTAAAAGATGCAAAAGGGTGATTTTTTTTCATTTCAGACCAAAAGAAAGGATAACACACGGCTCAAAGGGCTGACTAGGGGATATGACACATCAGGACAGTCAAATTTGGTCGTGGGCTAATCCTATGCCCCCATCATCTTAGCTAGTGACAACGTGAATGCTACACATCATGGAAGAGGGATCTATCGCACAAGAAAGAAACGAGCAGGCTCAAATCTCACATGGCTACCTATATGCTCTATCTCACATTCTGATACCCTGAACTAGATGCATAAACGACTGTCAAGAACAAGTAATCAATCCAAGTCACAGTTGGTAAGCAAACAGTTGAAAAACTGAACCCCTACAAAATTCTACTGCACGTCTCAGTCCTCATCATAGGTTGTCCTAGTCACAATCAAGCTGTCATGCATCAATCCGAAAACCATTCAATTCACCAATCAATACACAGTGCCAATATGATCAAACAATAGTACTTGGAGCCCTCAAATCGTAAGATTCGGACAGCGGACTAGGCTCCAAGCACACAAATATATATTCCAACCGATACAAAGCACCCCCCCCCCACACTTAAGCACGACATTGCCCTCAATGGAGCAGAGGGAGAGAGAAGGGGAACGATGTTATCGGAGTGAAATGCTGCGAGGGACTGGAAGTGGACCAGTCAGCGAGAAACAAACGGGAAGATGGACAGTTCTGCACGAATCGAACACCAAGAACACACTAGCACACTGTGCGTTAGGGATAAGTGTTAGCCCAGATTGCTACAGCAAAAACAATCCACAAAAGGAAAAAAAAAACAGAAACAAAAACAAATGACACTAAGGTCAAGCTCCTCACACATGGAGCAAACACACAAAAGTCTAATACGAAAACAAAACACACTGAGATGGGCAACGAGTACAGCCTACTCGTCGCCAAGATCATCCAGGTCGATGTCGTCCATGAAGGCGTCATCACCATCATCACCATCAGCTGGGGGAGGTGGAAGTTGAGAGTCCTCCCAGGGAGTCCGCCAGACGGGCTGCTCGCTCGGTAGCAGCTGGAGTAAATGCTGCTGGACCTCCTGCATGCGCCGAGAGCGGCGCCTCTCCCGCTCGATGTGTGCGAGAGTCACTCCCTGCTGGGTCTGGATCTGGTCCAAACACTCATCGTAAACAACCATCATCTGGTGGTACTCGGCCTGGTGAGCCGCGTACTGCTGCTGGAACTGCATCTGATGGTCGAGGATCTGCTGGTTCTGGAGACGCAGCTGCTCGAACTGGGAGGTGAAGTAATCCTGCCCTGGAAAAGCGGAGCTGCCACCTCCGTAATGGAAGTGAGTCTGTGGTGGATCAACAGCAGCGTCCACATCCTCGGGCTCCACATGATCAACAGCCTCATCCTCCTGACCCTCTGGCTGGTCCTCCTGCTGGTCCTCCGCGGGGATCTGAGGTTCTGGAAACCCCTCGATCCATAGAATGTCGCGGTTCTCTCGCAGCAGGTGCATGTGATTGATCGTCGACCTGCCAAAAACGATGGTGTTCCCCTGCTGTGTGCACCCCTACAGGGAAAGGCCGAAGTAGGTGGGCATGCGGGTGATGAGGGGGGGTGCAGTGGAGACTCTTCAGTTCCGAAGCAGTCTTCTCGAAGGTCCTGGCCACCACCGAACCCAAGTGGAGGGGATGGTCGTGCTGGCAGATCGACTGAATGAGGTACAGGGCCCTCTTGGTGATGGCGCTGGGACTGTCTGAAGCTGGAGTATAAGACTTCGCCAGCAGGTGGTGGAGAAGGCGGTTGTCGAGCTGCAGTGTAGTGGCCTTCGTCCTCCCGGCCGAGAAGGGACGTGTCTGGCCTTGCCGAGCCAGGCGGGTGTACAGCCTCCTGAAGTCCACCTCCGGCGGGTCGTTGTCCTCGGTGACGTAGTCCGCACCGTCGTTGAGGTCGAGGTCGAGAGCCTCGGCCAGATCGTGGTAGCTCATGGACCGTGGGGCACCGCCTAGCCTGAATTTGACGGCTGCACCGTCTCTCCAATCGTCCGTGGGTGTGTGCTTGAAGGTCGTGTAGAACTCAAGCACGGGCTCATAGTAAACCTTCTCGCAGATGGAGAGCAGATGGCGCCATGGGTGGTTGGTGACGGCGGCGGAGAGTTGCTCGTAGCAGTGCAATGTCCGAAACTCCCGTTTGGACCAGCAATGGTGCTGCCCAAATGGGCATTTCAGGACCTGCTTGAAGCGATCCTAGGCGGGCCCCCTCTTCAAATCCGGATGAACGGGTGCTTGAGGTCAGGTTTCGACATTGTCCTGCAAAAGAACAACCCAAAGTGGAACCAAAAGAGCCAAAGAAAGGGTCAATTACACCCTCACACTTAAGAATTGAAAACAGCTGAGCCATGGTTTCATCCATAGTTCGGGGGTCAAAAACTCGATAAATCAAGCATAATCTGAGTGGGGGTGCACATTCACGATAAAGCAGGCAACTTAAGGTTCACATCCATAGCAAACATACCCTCAAAGCACATCAATAAGGGCCACAACCGGTGCCCACAACATAGCATGAAAAACAGGCATTTCATCGAACACCTTGTGTACACTATTAAGGTAAGCATAAAATTGGCACAATTCTTGCACACAAGGGCTCAAACAATCAAGAGGGACTTTGCCCAACACAATTCAAACACACTCCATGCATTCCCCTCAATCAATTGCACAAAAATCACAAGATTCAATGAGGTTCTCTAAACATGCACCCTAACACCCAATTCTTCACAATTAACATAGTTAAGGGCAAAATCAAACCTGGAGACTCAAGTAGAGGTGTAGGGGATTATGAGGGGAAGGCGATGGAAGCGACGAAACGCTGAAAAAGCGCCCGGAAGTGCTCGTCAGAGCCTCGCCGGAGTCTCGCCGGAAATCGCCTCCGGCGACAAAAACGTCGGCCAAATCTGCTCAAAATGGAGGGATAGGCCACTTTTGGTGTAGGAAGGGTGGGTTTGTTGTTGGTTTGGTGGAAAAATGACAAAAAATGGCCGAAAAAATCGAAAAGTGTGGTTTTGTCGCGGTTTTCCGGTGAGGATCAGAGGATTCCGGCGAGGATTTTTCAAATTTCTGACCACTCGGCTGTGCTGGCCGAATATATAGGCCGTGGCTCGGCCACACGGGCAGGCTCGCACGGCCGTGCGAGGTGCAAGTTTGCCCGTGTTGGCCGACACGGCCAGGCCGAGGAACTCCACACGGCCGTGCGAATTGCACTTTTGGCCGTGTGGAATTTGTCGAGAGCTCGCACGGCCAATGGAAAAAATCCACACGGTCGTGCGATAAAATGAGTTTCCCGTGTCGGCCACACGGCCAGGCCAGGCCAATCCACACGGCCGTGCGAGTTGCACTTTTGGCAGTGTGGAATTTGTCGAGAGCTCGCACGGCCAATGGAAAAAATCCACACGGCCGTGTGAGTTTCAGGCTTGGCCGTGTGAACTGCTGGAGCCCCAAATTCAACCTATTTTCACTCAAAAACGACATTCGACTCTGGAACAACATCTCAAGACTCAAAAAACATAAAAACACAAGGAAAAAGGTAATAAAATGCAAACCTAGGTGGGGTTGCCTCCCCACAAGCGCTTCTTTACCGTCTTTTAGCTGGACGCCAGTCGGTGGATGCTCAGTAAGGTGAATGAGCAGGTGCCTTCAAGAGCGGATCCACCTCGCTCTTTAGGTACAGCTTCAAATGGTGGCCATGCACACGTCGAATGTGGCCACCAGCATTTGCCAACTCAACTTGGCCTTCCGCCAGGATGCAAGCGAGTGAATACTCGGATGGCCAAGGTGGGGGCGGGACCAGCTCATAGTGGTCTTCGGCTTTCTTTCGAGCAGGCTTAGCTGCCTGCAGTTTCGGCCGCCACTCCTCCTTGATCTGTTCCTTTGATGACGAAGTGGGCGGGAGTGGTGGCGAAGGTATGGGAGGCAGATCCTGCAAAATAGGAAACACAGAAGGATACACGACAGACTCGTGCTCCTGGTGAGATACAGCATGCAGAGGCGAAGAAGCAAGAAGAGTATTAGAAATTGAAAACGTTATTCGCTCCTCGCCATCCCTCAAAACTAAGGTCCCATCATGCACATCTATGAGGGCCTTGGCGGTTGCCAGGAAAGGCCTTCCCAGTATCAATGGCATATCCACATCCTCATTTATGTCCAAAATCACAAAATCAACAGGATAATTGAATTTGCCAACCTTAACCAGAAGGTCTTCCACTATGCCCCTAGGATGCACGACAGATCGGTCAACTAATTGAAGGCTCATCCTAGTAGCACGGGGTTCACCTAGGCCTAGTTTCTTGAATAATTTATATGGCATAACATTGATACTAGCACCTAAATCCGCCAAGGACCTCTCTATATGCAATTTATCTATAGAGCACGGGATAGTAAAACTACCTGGGTCCTTCTGCTTCTGCGGAAGCTTGTTCTGCAGAATGGCCGAGCACTCCTCGTTAAGCTCCACAGTGGCCAGCTCGCTCAGCTTCTGCTTCTTTGAGAGAAGATCCTTCAGGAACTTCGCATACTTAGGCGTTTGAGATAGTGCCTCCAGGAAAGGTACTTGGACATTCAGCTTCCTAAGCATGGCCATGAAGCTCTGGAATTCTGCCTCCAGCCTGTCTTTGTGCAACCGAGTAGGGAAGGGGAGTTTAGGGATATACTCCTTCACTACTGGTTGCGGTTTAGGTGCAGGCACCTCAACCTCCTTCTCTGCTTCTTCTTCAGCTGCTGGAGATGCCGGGGCAGGGGCCTCTCTCTCTTGTGCCCGAGCAAGTGGATCAACAGTCATCTTGCCACTCCTGGTTATGATGGCATTGCAGTGCTCATTCGGGTTCTGAGGGTGAGGGATGGTCTGACCGGGCAAAGTACCAGGAGCCCTTTGTGCCACTGCTTGAGCCACACTCCCCAGCTGGGTTTGGATATCCTGCAAGACAGCCTGTGTGTTCCTCTGGCCAGCTTCAAGAGCCAGGAATTTACCCGATGCCTTTTCCATGAACTGCTCGATAGTGTTAAATTTTTTAGCACTAGAACTGGCGAGAGAACCCACCAATTCCCGCAGTTCAGCCATCTGATCATTCTGCACGGGGGTGGCAGGGGCTGCACCTGGCTGCTGGAAAGGTCGCGCCTGTGATTGAGCAGCCTGCCCCTTCATGGGCTGGTAGAGAGACTGTTGCTGCTGATGGAAATGCCCCTGTCTGGGTTGATATGGCGGCCTCTGGAAGGCCGGTGGTCCCTGGTGGACTGGTGGTCTGGGATTTGCCCCACCCCAGGAGAAGTTGGGATGCTGGCGCCACCCCTCATTGTAGGTGTTACTGTAGGGGTCATTGTGCCTGACATTGTTGATGAAGTTCACCTGCTCCTAGGGTGTGGTCGATTCCTTCATCGCCTGGCAGTCTTCCACTGTATGATGGGTGCTCTCGCACCATTGGCAGAGCATCGCTTGCTGCTGTCCCGTACCTGCAATCATCTCGGAATGATCGATAGCTGAAACCAGCTTCGATACCACCTGCACCAAATCAGAGGAATGGTTTCCCACAGAATGTACACCTCGGCTTGGTGCTCTCCTCGACCTCCTAGCAGTGCCCCATTCATACCCGTTCTCTGCCATCTCCTCAAAGAGTTGATTCAGCTGTGGCGGTGTTTTGGTCAGCATGTTCCCGCCACAAATTGAGTCAATCAGCTGCTTGTCTTCTGGGAAGAGGGCATGATAGAAGGTTCCCACCTTGAAAGCATCGTTGAAACCATGATTGGGACACCTCAGGAAGAGACTCTTGTATCTCTCCCCAGCATCCCGGATGGTCTCATCTTCATCCTGGGTGAAGTGGGTGATCTGCTTCTGCAAGTCCGCCGTCTTCGACGGAGGATGTTAGCGGGTAAGGAACTTGTCCGCCAAGTTGGCAAACGTGGTGATGGAGCCTGATAGACCGATAATTACACATATTTTCACCCCTATTCTTGAGCCGTTTGAGAGGTTGACTCTCGGGTTTTAAGCCGATTTCACGCGAGGTTGTGTGTTTATGTCATATTTCAGGACCCGGCGTTGGAATCGAGGCGAAGGAACGAGATTCGGGTCGAAAGGAGCAAGTGGGGATTGGAGTGGGCTGGAGGAAGAAAATACCCGGCCATGACCACAAATACCCGGCCGGGTATTATTCTGAGGAGACCGGGGATTTTCCCTTTTGGCGTCTGAGAAACAGGGGGGTCCCGGTCTGGAAGGCAGAAATCCCCGACCGGGGATTATTGGATGAGACCGGGTATTTTTTCCCTAGCCAAAACGTGCATTTTAACTATACCCGGTCGTGATCCAAAATACCCGACCGGGGATCGCGAACGCAGGCTGTTAAAAGCCTGTTTTGTGCGTTTTTGCAAGAGAGAGCTGGGTTTTGGATCCCAAACACCCAAGGGACGAACCAAAGAGAGAGAGAGGGAGATTTGAGGGCATTCTTGGAGTGGAATTGGAGGATTTCTTTGCCTTGGAAGCTCGAGGAACAAGCTCGGACTTGAAGACTGATCATCTGAAGATTCTTACTGCAGTCTCTCTCTTCTCTATGGAGTAACTTCCCTTCACTTAGGTTTTGAGGAACCCTAGCTATGTTTGTTTGATTGGATGATTGTATGAGTACTCTGACTTGATAATCTTGAGTTCATATTCAATCTATGCATGTTTTCATGATTCAATTCTGCTTTAGTCGAGATTATTGATTCTGCTTTGATCCTATGAGAGGGAATACCTGATTAGGTCAATAGAGCACCATAGATTGATAGTAGTGGATCGATTTCTTTAGTCGAGGGTTGATTCACTGCTTTGTATCGATTGAGAACCTCTTTCGATAGAGGGAGTCTAGTTCAGAACGCCTTGATCAGTTGTTCTAGAGAAGGATACGTCCCTCTAGGCAATTGACTCAAGAGGGCCTTGTTCCTTTAGTCGAGACTCAAGGTCTAGTCAAGGATTCTCCGCATTGTGAATGAAAGTGAAACAAGTTGGAAATCATCAATCGTTAGTCTGGCTAGTGGCTAGGGGGAATCATACCTAAGTGAGTTCCCAACCTGTAATTAGATTAACTTTACCTGCACACAATCAGCAGAAACAACCCGTGAAGGCACATATGTGGAAGAGATAAAATGCAATAAATAAAAGCTAGAGTAACAAATTCTCACGTTTCCCCAATAACCTAGAGGGTCCCCGGCAACGGCGCCAAAAACTTGACAAGCCCAAAACACAACACCTAACTTCGACCAAGTATAATCGCAGGCCGGGAATGCAGTAAAGTGACAAGTTATATTATCAACCCGAGGTCTAGATCTACTGCTTACTCATTGATTCTCTATTATCTAGCCAACTAAGTTAAGTGTTTGTTGTGTAAAAGCAAAAGCAGAAAGAAAGAAGGAATTGATACGGTTTTCTCAAGCAGATAAGAGTCACTCGGTAATGAGTCCCCCGAGCTCCTTAGTTAGGTTTCAATTGTATTTCCCTGGGTTGATTTACTGTTGATTAGACTGCGGAAGATCCGACAGTAGCTTGGAATCTCTTAAGCTGACCAAGCCCTCTCAGTCTAATTTCCCGGCAGACGACTAGTCTTCACCGGGATAGAAAGCTGAAGCAATAAGCACTGAACCCCACTACTGGAATTGAATTCCAGTACAAAGCAGTAAACTGGCTAACTCTCGTATAGCCAATCTCCTACTACCGAATGATGAGACTCTAGCAACCTAATCAGATTCTATCTATCTCAGATTGCAGCAGGAATCAGGAAAAGTTGATCAGATTTCAATTGACTCGGTAAACATGCATCATTCGATTAAAATCAAACAGTAAATTCATCCCAAGTCATTACAATCAATCCCTAACACATAGAACTAGGGTTCTTCATCACCAAGTGAGAGAGGGGTTCTACTCCATAGAGAGAGAGAGAGGAAAACAGTAATCGGAGTAGTCATACTCATAAAGATGAGGAAAATATGCTCCGGGATGATGATTTCTACTCCTAGGACGATCTCCAAGCTCGATTCGATGAAACCCAGCTCCAAGATAGCTTATAGGATGTGTTCTTCGTACTTTCTCTCTCTAGGGCTCTGTTTTTGCTCTGGAAATCCGATCTTCTCACTTGTGGCTCGAAATTGGCTGAAAAACCAAGATTTCCCGACTCACACGGGCAGGCCACACGGCAGTGTGGCACACCCACTTGCCCGTGTGAGTCAAAACGCGGCGTATCAATTAGTTTGATCTTCAGGCTTCCCACACGGCCAGGGTCGCACGGCCGTGTGGGATTTCCATCCTGCCCGTATTTGCTCTCGGCGAAAATCACACGGCCACAAATGTGAGTTGCACGACCGTGTAATGTCCAAGAATGCCCGTTCGGCTTCCTTAGCACCTCGCGTGAAACCCGTGTGATGTCCAAGAATGCCGTGTGATGTCCAAGAATGCCCAAACTCGCTCCCAAGCCTCCATTCACGTACTAGGACCTGAAATATCACAAACAAGCACAACCTAGCGTGAAATCAGCCTAAAACACGAGAATCAACACCTCAAACGGTGTAAGAACAGGGGTAAAAACATGTGTAATTAACGGTCTATCACCACGGTACCTTGGCAGGAAGCAGTTGACAATCATCCAGTGGAGGAATCGAAGAGGATCTGGGAGGAAAGAAGCCTGGATGCGCCCCTTCGTGAGTTTCGCCAGTTCAATTTCAAACTCAAAATCGTACAGCCGCCCAAGATCGCTTCTGCTCTCAATGGGGTGTCCTCCGGCGGGAAGATCGAGGATCTCAGCAAACTGATGAGGCTGGAAGCAGACTCTATGTCCCAGGAAGATCGACACGAGATGAGAATCACAGGGACCAGAAAGCTGTAAATTGTGGTAGAACTTCCTCACCACATGGGGGCAGTAACTGGTGCTTCCTCGATTCCTGAGATCAAAGAACTTTTCCCAGCCAAGAATTTTTATTAACGTCTTCACTTCTGGAGGGAAAGGACTTAGGTGGATGAACTCGTACTCGACCACAATTGTTATTTTGCTTGTAAATGAAAGATAGTCACCGAGACTGGCGGTGGATCGGCAATCTTCATTTGATAGATATAGTATCCCCATTTCCGCAAACGATTTACCTTTGTTTGCCATGGAGTCTGGAGGAAGAAGGAACAAGGGAAGGTGAAGATGGAGGAAAGAGAGAATGTAGGTGTAAGAAAAAGTGATCGTGGGGGTTGAGCCTGGAGACGTGAGTGTGATGGAGACGGTAGAGTCTGGAATGTTAAGAGTTAGAAGATTTCGGAAGATATGTAATGATGATGGTAACTCGTGTTGGTTAAACTAGGGTAAGTAAAGCTAGTTAAACTAGGGTTGGCGCACGAATAGATACGGCATGAGAAATGAAATGGGCTCGCACGTTCTAGACCCACTTTTGAATATTGCATGGATAATGTACAAGCCCACGTTTGAATGTTATTTAAAAGCCTTCAAAAATCAATGATCAGACCCAGTCCAACTAGAATTAGTCCTAAACGCACCGTTAATACATAAACACAAATTAAGGAGACCTCTCCATCCGATTTGAATCAAATTCTGTCTTCTTCATCTACTTCCTCAATCCTCTAGGTGAGACGAACACTACATATCAGGAAACCTTAATTTCACCGAGGGATAGAAGTTTCGAGAAAATGACAATAACGCTAAGACAAGATGATAAAGCACTAGCGACATGAACCCTAGGGTTAGCAAACCTCTTTCAAGGGTTCTTTTGCAAATGAAAAGTTTGATGAACACAATAATAGACATGGTCGCCGTAATCGTGTTAGAAAGAGATAGGCGAGGGGAAATAAAATGGCGAAGAACAAACAAGACAAAATAAATTGGGAAATTCAATCTACGTTGAATGTGGATATAAGTAATTGGTATTCAAAAAGTTAATTAAGTTGGGGAGTTGAAATTGGATGGGGAGCTTCTCTTGGAACTGTGAAGGGGTGTCCCTCCAAGACGAGAGAGGGATCGTGTAATTGGTTAGGGAGACTGGAAATTGGTTAGAGCGGCAGTGGGTCTACCCAATTGGGTTATTTAATTTAATCGGGGCAGTTAGTTGGACTAGGATGAAAACAAACTTAACGCGGCAGGAGGCTTTTTGTAATTTGTCTCGTTATTTAGTGGCGCAGTTAGGTTTAACAAACGTGAGCCGTGGAGATTTAAAATGAATGGTTAAGATCGGCCAAGGTACCCGTACCCGGATTTTTCCCTGCGCACTGTAGAAGTCACCATATATATATACTAGCTAAATGGCCCGCGCTCCGCGGCGGGTGTCTTTTTATATAATTTATTATCAATACTTAATGGTAAGTTTATCTTAGGTATTGTATGTCTATATTTTGACACAAAAATGAGAAAAGAAATATTTTTGATGAATCTTGTCATATTTCTTTTTATGTCGTCATTTTGTGGGTTCTGGGTTTTTTGCCCTTAGTCTCTAATGATCAAGTTGGTGTTTACGCAAGATGAGTCGCTGACAATTGGCACCTTATACTCCTTACTCCCTTATGGTTTCTTACTTGCTCCACACAAATTGACTGGTGGAAAGGAAAGCAGCCACTGCCCTAACTCGTCGATCTTTTCCTCCTCTTTATCATGACTGTCGATCCTCCCAATATTACCCTTTTCGAATATCATGGGTTGTTAGCCAAGTTTGAAGAGGTTTTGCAGATTATTTAAGGTTCCTCGCCTTCTCCTATTTGTCTCTCTTACTATTGTTGTGATTGGCATTCCTCACGATTGACGACTAGCCAAGTTGGGTCTTATTCAGTTTCACAAAGGATGATTGTCGATTCCGTTGTTAGCACTTGCTTCGAAGCATTTAGGTAAGTTTTTGAATGACAACATATTCTAAAATGGTCACTGTATCTATTCTCGATTGAGATTGGACTCTCAAATTCGAGAGAAGAAGGGGATGGTTGCAAGATTCCTTTGACCTCGTTTCCTTTTCTCTCAAAAAGAGATACAAGGTGCACAAATTTGGTACATTTGTTGTAGAAATCACTGTTGATCAATGACCCATCAAATTCTATAAATCACAACTTCCTATCACACCGACAAAAGCCTTTTATGGACATCTCCATAACTTCGTGCAACTATGCGTTGCATCGAGATCATATATGATATTGATTTTGAGATTTATCGAATATATCATCTTTATTTTTGTGTTTTGAACTTACGAAATAAACTAAAGAGTAAAAATGAACAATAATAAAGTTCACATGCAATTCCCATAATTATGTATTGTTGTGTCTCAAAATGTTGCGTAAACTATAAATATTTTGCGTAAAAGTTGTGATCCCTAATATTTTTGTAAGACCTTAATTACACGTGTAGATAATGCTTAAGTAGCAATTTGATACTTTAGGTAAATGATATTTTGTTTTACTTAAAATTTGTATATAACATCAAAATTATACAACTATTACCAAATATCATTCCATCGATTACCTATTGTGAATTCCAACTTATTTTCCTTTTAATCCACAAAGACCCATCCATGACTTCTTTCAACTCTCAACAAGTGGAGAAGATGATATATATGTCATTGTTTTGCTTTCTTTCTTTATCACCTCTAATCTCGATCCAATTAATTAATTTATAGCTTACCAATCCTCGCCAAGAGATAGCGAAGAAGCAGTTAAGGTGACCTGACCTTCTTCAAAAGCAACAAAACATATAGTTTCTTTATGGGAACAACCTCTCGCGATTACATGCATCTCTCTGCATCTCTCTTTGGTATATGAGCAGCAGCCAGCCAAAGAATTCTTAATGGAGTGAAGAGGGTTAGTTACTTAGTTAACGCGTTCGATGAATATGGACGGTTGTCCGCGAAAAGCATAATCGACGGCTCATATAAATGTCAAGGATGAGCGACGACTATCCTTGTGGGATGGAGGTCCCTTATGGTAGACCCTTCCATTCTCCACTGGACCCCTTAAGCAAGTAGGCGCTATTTATATATTAATTAATATATAATCAAGAGTCTATAAAAAATCATTAATCTAATTAACACATACAACAAGAATTCCACAACACCCAAGTAATAGAAAGTTTAGCTCAGAGAGAGAGAGAGAGAGAGAGAGAGAGAAATACACCAAATCAAGAGAAGAAAACATCCTAGAGGAGTGGGTTCTTGCTCTTGCACTTCAATCATAAACCCTTGGCAATGGATTTGAACTATAGTGGTGATATGAAGTTACAATAATTCTCCACATAGGGATCTCCTTCATCACTTTCTCTCTCTACCAAACAAATGCACTTTCTCACTCTTTACTCCTCTTCTCAAAATTTGATTTCTGCTTCTTTATATAGCTCGAAAGTGCAAAGTTCATGGTCACCTGTCACAATCGTGAGATTTGAAGCCAAACCATGAGGTTGAGGGAATTGGCACCATACACTTACATACGTTCGATTCTCACATCTTTGAGAAATGAGGTTTGCATGCGCCCGCGAGATGCAAGAGGTCCTCTGGAAGTGTGCATTCTACCCGACTTAGTGTAATTGTCACTTCTTCAAATTCTCGTGAGATGCATCTGGCCTCCTAGAACTTGTGTATTCCTCATAGTTTTAGTGTGAATATCACTACCTAGCTGTGAGAATTTTCTTTGGACCATGAGCTTTGACACTTCCTCCATTTTGTATCGTTTTGACTCCCTTTTGTCAAACTCTTGTTCCTTTTGCCAATTTCACCTGCGAGGACTTGAAGTACACTCAAACATGCACAACCTAGGGTAAAACACCCTCAATGATGATGAATCTTAAGTCAAACAACGAAGAAAAGGATACAAATGTGTATAATTAGACTTGAATCAAACTCTCCCACCCTTAACCATTTGCTTGTCCCCAAGCAAACCTAGCTCAAAGCGGTGCACCTTGATGGACATTCATGATGGTAAGAATTATAGATCATCGGTAGAGGGTAAATTATAGATTCATGATGGTAAGAAATCTCACCTCCAGCACAAGGTGAAACACAAACTCAAGTTGGGACCATGCCAATTAGTGAAACCAAGACACATGACATATGCATAAAAGGAATCTAAAAAATGGGTTGAGAACAGTGGACTCGATGATGGTGCTCCTAATTAAGAGGTCATAAACTTTTGAGCCTCAACTCACAATGCCGCTCATGGCATCACATCTGCAATTTCGCAAAACAAGGTCTCTATCTCGCGACATAGAGCAGAAGCAACATTCAATTCCCTATCTTAGCCTCATGTGGGGAAAGTTTGAGAGGATGAATCTATATAGGAAGGTGAAGCGTTCGGATGATAAATCCAATTCTCTCAAGCACCAATTCCCAACCTACAATCTGTCAAGTAAAAGACGAGTGAGAAAACAAAGAGCCGAAGTATATTGACTTGTGTAGAGGCAAAAAATATCTCCTCTTAATTAAGTCCCACGAGGAGGAGAGGTGTTTAAGGGAAGATGGAAGGTAGTAGATGACGGTTGGATGCTATAAAGCTATCCAAATTCCCCACATATCCTGAAAAGCACACTTCAGTTCAAAAGAAAATCCCTTTGATGGCTTAATTTAAACACTATGATTGGTTGCCACTAACACAAGACACTCATTTTTCTTTCAAAGCACATTAAAAAATGGAACACCTTTTTCCAAAACCTTTTTCGAGTCCAAAAGTGGAGAGATTCCAACACATATGTCATAATATTCAGTGGTCAACGGTATCAACCAACCAAGGAGGAAGTGGATGCAAAATTTCTCATGGACCAACATCCTCTGTAGCGCTACATTATCCTCCCTAGGATGCATAGCATCACGACATCCCACAATTCTAAGCATAATGAGTAGGAATCATGCTTGGAGCAAGTTGTTTGAAACCCTCAAATTGTTTTGTGAAAGAAATTTTTCCCAAATAAAATGTTGAACTTGTGCTTGTGGGAATTATCGAGTCAAGGGATCATGTAAGGACCATACCACCTTGATGGAGATTTTAGGGAATAATCTTAGGCTAGAGTTATAGAGGAGAACTCGATCGCCTATTCTACTTTCCTTGGGCTCCTTCAATCTTCCATCATGGCGGTTTTGTCTTCTCCTTATGGCGCAGTGTGTTCTCGTATGCATGGTGACGACATTCATCAAGTTCTTGCACCTCAAATTTTCATTCTTCTCCGCGCACATTCATAAAGGTTAAGTAGTTTTATTTCCAATAGGACTTGTGAGCCAGCTCTACCAGCAAATGGAACATTTTGCCGTAAACAAGCCTATATGGAGAGGTACCAATAAGTGTATTGTAAGCCATGAGATAAGCCAACAAAGCATCATCGAGCAGCGCATGATAGGATCTCATGACTCATGGAACTAGAACTCTTCTACGATCGAACTAGGAACGCAATAAAAGATAGCTAATTTACTACTAATTTATAAGAATTTATTACCTGTATGAAAATAGAAGAGTAAAGGTACATATTTATAGGACTAACCCTACAGACCATTTCCCCTTAAGACAAGGAAACCAAACCCCAAAATAACGAGTAAACTATTATTTCCTAGACAAGACACAATGAATGATAATAGTCCTAGAGCCAAACTAATACGAATAACCAAACAATAACCGAATATTCCAACCGACAATTAATACAAATGAAAAAAAATCTAACTTGGCGTAGGGTGGTATAATGCAGCACGAGCTTCGTGGACCAATCTTGACGGGATTGATCCACCTCCTTTTCCAATATCTTCTTTAGATCTCTATTTGTCAACTCGTTTTGACCACTCGTTTGTGGGTGGTTGGCAACGATTGCACCTCCGTGTGAAGTGTTCGGCATCCTTGAAGAGAGTGGTCCAATAGAAGTCGGATTGGAGCACCTTTCTCGCGATGTGGTTCCCTCCACGATGTCCAGCTCTCGGACCCTCGTGCAAATGCAAAAGGATGTCGTGCATCTCTGATTCCATCACACCATATGTCCCTAACAAAACATGTGGGGATTATCCTAGAAATAATGGCGGATGTCACCGAAATTTTTTATTTTTGCTTGAATGGTCATCCATATTGGTGACTACCGACCCACTAAGTAATTCACGAAATCATAGTACAATGGGGTGAAACTCTCAACCAAGCTCAACATGACGATCCTCTCATCCATAAAAGAGTCATTGATCTCCCCATAACTGGTAGTCGCTGATTGTCCATCAATTGTGACAAATGTTCAACTGCCAATTCTCCACTCCCTTTTTATCCTTGATTTCAATATCAAACTCTTGCAAGAGGTGGATCCACTGAATGAGACAAGGTTTCACATAAGCTTTGTTCATCAAAAAGCAAGTGGTCAGTGTAGTTGATGACCTTTGACAAGACCAGATACAACCTAAACTCGTCAAAGGCATATACTGCAACCAACAGCTCTTTCTCTGTGGTAGTGTAGTTTTCTTGGGTTTCTTCAAGTGTCTTTGAGGAATAATAGATTAGTTAGAAATTTTTTCCCCGCTTGTGCCCAAGCATGACTGCTGCGACTGCAAAGTCGCTCGAATCACACATAAGCTTGAACGAAAGACTCCAATTTGGTGTCACATGATGGGGCCACGAGTAAGCTTGTGTCCTTCAACAGCCCAAATGTCGCCGTACACTCCACTAAAAAGATGAACGAGTGCAGTCTTTGAGAAGACATCATTGAGGAGTGCCTAAGGAAACTTTGGATTCCCTTCATGGTGTTAGGAGGGGGTCAATTGCTTTTGGTTTTGATCTTTAACCTATCTACTTCAATTCCATTCTTGGAGATTATATATCCGAAAACAATGCCTTCTCGAACCAACAGGCAAGTTGGGCTCTTCGCATCATTGTAACACTCAGTCAGGTTTGTTGAGGCATTGGATGAATAAGTCAACAAAGACGGAGAAATTGTCTATGAAGACCTCCATGATGTCCCCCAAAACTTCATTGAATGTTGCCATCATTCATCTCTGAAATGTGGTTGGTGCGTTGTAAAGACCAAAAGGGATCCTCCGGTAAGCAAATGTTCCATATGGGAAAGTGAAAATGCTCTTCGCCTGATCTTCGGGAAATATTGGATTATGAAAGTAGTCGGACATCTCATCTAAGAAGCAATAGTAATTGTGACACGCTTATCTCTCCAACATTTGATCAATAAACGGGAGTGGCAAGTGATCTTTCCTGGTGGCATCATTTACCCAGCAGTAGTCGGTGCAAACTCGCCGTTCTTGTTGATATGAGCTCCTCTTTATCATTGGCCACCATCTTCATGTCTCCTGTCTTTGGTACCACCGACTTCTAGGAGCTTGATCACCTCCGCCTTCACCACCTCCTTCATATGAGGATTCAATTGTCGATGATGCTGCACCACAAACTTGAATTCATCCTCCATCATAATCTTGTGAGAGCATAAGGAGGGGTTGATCCCTTAGTATTAATAATTTTCCAAACGATTTCCTTTTCGTGTAACCTTAGTAGATCCACCAGTCTCTCCTTCTTCTCGAGTATGAGATTTGAGCTTATGATTACTATAATCTTGTCACCCTCCCTTAAGAACGCATACTTGAGGTGACTGGGGAGATGCTTGAGCTCTAGCTCTGGTGGCTCTTCCAAGAAGGCGGTGATCCTTTCGGATTTGGAAATCGACTCCGTTGGTGCATCTTGTTCTTGCACCTCCGCTTCATCCAACACCACCAATTGCTCCAGCAAGTCTAGGGATGGCAATGGGTCGGGTTTTGCCAAACCCATGGGTTTATTCGTGAAAAAAAACCCGAGGTAAAACCCACTGGGTTTGAAAAACTCAAACCCAACCCAACCCGCTGGGTATCCGTGGGTTCATGGGTACCCACGGGTTTTTGTCGTAAAAAATTTACAATAACAAGTTTCTATCAAAATTAAAGTCAAATATCAATCTCTCAATACAAATTATCCATATATAAAACTCCATTCTAGAAAATTCAAGCAAATCACAAATTAACTATACAAATTGTTCAACACCAATCTAGAAAACTCAAGAAAATTTAAGCAAATCACAAATTATCCATAAATAATATGATTAATTGAAATCTTCTTCCTTTCAATTAAGTTTCTTCACTCTCCACTCGATAACATCAACTTCATTCTACACAATTTGAAAGCAAAAATTAGACATGTCTCCACAAAATAAATAAGATTAGTTGTTTAGAATATTAAATATACCGAGAAAATCAACTATATGAGTGTGGGAGGGTACCCATGGATCGGGTTTACCTAAACCCAAACCCAACCTGATGAATAGTGAACGGGTCAAACCCAAACCCGGCCCAATACCCGTCAACACGGATTTTACCCGCGTTGACCGGGTTGGTTTGGATGGGTACCCGTGGGTTCAGGTTTTGTTGCCATCCCTACCAGCAACTATGACTTCTCCAACACTTGGTTACCTAGCCCAAGAAATTTCTCAAAGAGGTCATTAGAAACAAAACCCACGAGGGCGAGTGTTGACTCAAAATTAGCTACATCATGACAATAGTCCATATCATCATGCATATAAGAACGTTGACGCCACCCCTATTTATACGTTATAAGAACATTGACACCACCACTATGTATACGTATTTCTATAGGGATTATCACCTCCCCTAACATTGATGATGAAGCCTACTTGTTCTTGGGGCGTTTTCGCCACCAAAATCACTTGGCATTTATCCATAGTGTGATTTGAACTTTGGCATCACTTATAATGGTGCACTTGAGCTTTAGGCCAGCTACTCAAAGCATATCATTGGTCTTAATGGTCTTGATCAAGTCTTCGATCTTTGAACTTGAGGATTCCATCATATGAGTGTCTTTTTCCTTGAATTTTACCCTCTTATTGTGCTACCCAATCATAAGTCATAACCGTGTGTTGCCATCTCCTCAAAGAGTTGAGTCATATGAGGCAGCATCTTGGTGAGCATTTTCCCTTAACATATGTTGTCTATAAGCATGTGGTCTTCATGAAATAAATCGTTGTAGAAGGTTTTGACCTTGAGATGATTGTCAAATCGATGGTGGGGGCAATAGAGGAATAACCTCATGTACCATTCCCAAGCGTCTCAGAGTGTTTCGTCATCTTCTTGAGAAAATGGGTAATATCTCATTGAAGTTCGACGATCTTTGATGGTGGACAGTACCCCGCCATGAACTTTCCCATAAGGTCCTCCCAAGATGTGATGGATAGGGGATCTTGGTTGTTGAGCCATATATCCTTGCTCTTCCACTTAATGAATATGGAAACAACTTTAGGCGAAGCACCTCTTGAGGTACATCGTTCACCTTAATCCCATTTGTGAGTTCCAAGAACAGATTGTGTGGTCTCTTGGATCCTCATGGTTGAGACAGAAAAATTGAATATTATTTTGGATCATGGAGATGACGCTTGTCTTGATTTTGAAGTTGTTGGCAACAATGGAAATCTATATCAGATGCTTGGTTGGATGTCTGCGAGCCTTGGGATGAAGTGGTACCCCATTGTCCTTATCGGTTCCTCCATATTATTATCTTCATTGTGAACTTTATTTCCTTTCGCCATGGCTTCAAATTTGATCTGAACTTCTTTTTCTTATTGCTCCAGAGGGTCATAGGTGGTCAACCTCTCCCGAGATTCCCTTATTTCTCTTTCCCTTGCAAGATGGCACAAAGCTATAGTTGATTATGTGGTTGATCGGGTGCAATTATCTCAGGTTGCTCCTCGCCATAAACCTGTATTACAACTCAAGAAACAAACACACAACACAGAACATCACAAAATAAAAATGGAGTAACAAATAGTTCACTTTTTCAAATAACTTGCCGTGTTCCCCTGCAATGCCGCCAAAAACTTCACATGTTCCTACTAGCATTATTATCCCATCCGTGGTCAAGTGTAACCACGATCGAGTGTAGTATAGTAGAATTGAAGTTTGATTATCAACTCGAGCAGCAAATGTACTATTACTTCGCGGAATAACGTGTTATCTAGTAAATCGAAGTATGAGTTAACTAATCAACTAAAAAACAAAGCAAAGAAAGTTTGGTCGAAATAGTGAGAAAGTCACTCGCGCATTGTTTCCCTTTAGTAGCAAAATAGACCGAAAAACGATGTTCTAAGTTTCTCAACTCATGATTTACACTGCGGAGAATCTTATTCCTACTAGAGATCCCTCTTGAGTTACTCAAACTCACCTAGAACAGACTATTCAAAAGGGAGAGTTTCCACATCCGGTGAAATAGAACACCTAGGGAGTGACAAATAGATTTCCACTATTGGAATATGATCCAATACGACATTGTACCATGATTTCATGCTCGATCCATCAACGCGCAATGAAGAATGAGGTAAGTGTTTGAACTGACCTAATTGGATATTCTCGACGTTAGGTTAATAGCCATAATTGGAAGGATTTTATCAATACCCAACACAATTCATGAAATACTTCAAATCTATATACAATCAAGAGTCAATCAAAGAAGATCAATCATTCATCTTATCTAACATATACAACTAGAATTTCACAACACCCAAGTGATAAAAAGTTTAGCTCATGGTCGGAGAAAGAAAAATACACCAGATCAAGAGAAGAAAACATCATAGAGGAGTGGGTTCTTGCTCTTGCATGCACTTCACTATTCAACCCTTTGTGATGGATTTGATGGTCCAATGGTGATTTGAAGCTCCAATGCTTCATCTAGGGATCTACTTCATCACTTTCTCTCTACCCAGCAAATGCACTTTCTCACTCTAGACTCTTCTTCTCGAAATCTAATTTTTGGTCCTTATATAGTCAAAAAGTGTAAAGTTGACGGTCACTCGTCACGGTAGTGAGATTACAAGATATATTTTTTTTTTGCTAAGGAAAGACCAAAAGGTAAGGTACAAATGACTCGATTGCAAGATAAACAAAAGAGTTACCATTTGCAATGGTCGTTTGGTAGCCTTCTTAACCCTCCATCCGAAGTAAATTTAAAGTTTCTAATAAAAGAAAAGCAATATGAAATGTGTAGCGACAATAATGTCACATGTGTGACCTTAAATGTACTAACCATTATTTATAGGGAGACATTCGCGTTAGTTACAAAAAGGAAAGCCTAGCTAAGTGTGTTGACTTGGGGACAGGCTCACTTCTCCGAACTTTAAATGTTTTGACTCGATCTATCTTATATATATGGTTCCTGTACTTATAGTTAGGGAGCATGCCAGTTGGCTAGCTCCAATCTTATTGGAGGATGTCGAATGTTAGTTAGCTAGCTAGCTAGGCGGCTATTAGACGAACCTAGACGAACCTGATCACATACCCAACAGTTATTAGCAGGCCAGAGGCATTTCTTCCACAAGTTGGGTCAACGTTTAAATTATAGCCCATATACTCCTATAACTGTTACATCGTCTACGTCTACCAATGAAATAGCCCCAGACTTGCTTTATGATTATTATTATTATTACAAAGTTTATTATTCAAGGGTCATTGGGTTTGGTATTCAAGGATGCATGAGACTCAGAGGTAGGGACGACAAGAGTGGAACGGATTTACATAAATAAAGTAAAAATCTGGTGTGTTATAGAAAGGGTTAATTGCATGGTTGGTCACTACTGAGATTACAAAAAATGTTTAAGTTTGGTCACTCGAAATATTTAAATTCATTGGTGGTACTTCAGTTTACTGAAACCGTTCACGTTTAGTCACTCTCCGTCCAACTCCTTTAACTTTGGCTGATGTGGCAGTCAACTCTTATAGTTGACCGTTAACTTAGTGACATGGCAACTAAAAAAATATTAAAAAATAAAATTTTATATTTTCCACCTCATTATTACATTCATTAAAAAATAAAAAAAAATAAAAAACTAATTTCTTTTCTACAAACTCTCATACCCTACCCGACTCAATCTCCTCCGCCGTCACGAAATCCGGCCACCGTAGCAACACTCCCCACCACCACCACCCGACTCCGACGCCTACCCCATCCTCGTCCCCGACACCGGCTTCTCCTCCCACGACGGATTTCCGCACCCGAAATCCACTTGGCACAGCCCCATCCTGAGAATGCTGGAGAACATGTAAAGGCTCGCACTGTCGTCGGTGCTGTTACTCGCGGCCAGCCCTTCCAACTGCTCGTGAAACTGGCGATGCACTTCCACGACCGCCGCCAGCTTCTCCAACAATACCCTGCACGGATTTCCCTTCCCTGCAACTAAATTGTAAAAAAAAAAAAAAAAAAAACAGAGTCGATTTCAGCAAACACAAAACAAAGTTGATTTCCTTCTTACCATTGATTTCAGAGCATTCCATAGCGATATCCATCGCATTTTCCGGAAACCAACGACAGCAACCCTCTTTCCTTTCACAAGCTCCTTACTTTCCCCTGCCTCCAAGCCAAAATACAGAGTCGAATGAATCACCATCCCTTGAAAAGCTTCAGGCCCTTTCCCAGGAGCAAAATCGGGGATATTCGACACGCCGCTATACTTCCCCACGCAAAGTATCTCAAAATCCTCCTCGTACATTTCATTCTCGTCGCTCCCATCGCTTCTTCGAACTTCGACGTACCATTTCCCTCCCCTGGAGCCGAAAACGTCGCCGTTTTCGCCGCAGAGCGCCCACGCCTCCACCTCCTCCTCTGCAACTCCCCTGTATTCGATGCCCACTACTTTCGTGTTGAATTTGATGTGCTTCGTCAGCTCAAAATGGTTGGCGTAGGATTGGAGGTAATCCAGGACATGGTCGTGGGTCGGGAAATGGGTGGCGACGGAATCCGGCCGCTAAAAGTTGGAGAATTGGTAAAGCGATTTCAGGGTTTGGAGCTTGGTGGTGGGCAGAGTGTTGGAGCCTCCCCGTCCACCCTGCCCACGGACTCCTTCACCTGATTTGCAAAGTGCTCGATTTCTGGATATACGCTCGTTTCGGCGAGTGTCGTGGTAATCTAGTATAGGTTCTCGATGCATCAGTCCGGAAGCGGCGTCTTCAGTCTTGGCCGGACGTTGACTAGTGAAACTGCTGTAGAGGCCGACGCTGCCGATCCTCTGCGGCTGCGGGCGTCGAGAGCGGTCTTCCAGATAAGCCCGGCGATGCCCACTGTTCGGCTTGGGTGGTTGATGCTGCTTGTGATCAGTTGGGATTTCAGGGCGGAAAAGATAGGGTGTTGGGTTGGGGAGGATTGTGATTTATAAATGAAGAAGAGTAGATTCATTTCCACGGTTTCTTCTTCATCTTTTGTTTACGCCGTCAAACACAACTTAGTACAATACCGTTGGATTGGATGTCGCCGGCGCAGGCGGCAGCGGAGGAGTGGGAGGAGGGATTGAAGCCGGCGTTGAGGACGGGGATGGGGCAGGAGTCGGAGTCAGGTAGTGGTGGTGGGGAGTGTTGCTACGGTGGCCGGATTCCGCGACAGCGAGAGGCTGGGTCGGGTAGGGTATGGGGTTTGTAGAAAAGAAATTAGGTTTTTTATTTTTTTATTTTTTAATGAATGTAATAATGAGGTGGAAAATATAAAAGTTTTTTTTAATAATTTTTTAGTTGCCATGTCACTAAGTTAACGGTCAACTTTGAGAGTTGACTGCCACATCAGCCAAAATTAACGGAGTTGGACGGAGAGTGACCAAACGTGAAAGGTTTCAGTAAACTGAAGTACCACCAATGGATTTAAATATTTCGAGTGACCAAACTTGAACGTATTTTGTAATATCAGTCAGTGGGGGACCCAGAATTGTCGGAGAGGTGTGTCGCCGATAAAATAATATAATAATTAAAAAATTAATTAAAAAAATTATTGAAAAAATAATAGAAATTACTAGAAATTAATTCATAAAGTTCATGTGTATTAGAAATATCTATAAATACATTCATTGCTTATGTTCCGAAGCAAATCCTTTTCGATATACACAACTAAACAATGATTCATAAATTGGTCACTCAACCGATTTCAAAGCTCATTCCTTATTATCTTCACAGCTGAAATCTTTCGCAACTTTCAATTGCAACATGTAAAGTAAACACCAACTTCCAAAAGCAAGTAAAACTAAAGGGTATAAGAAAAGGGAGAAGTGGTAGTGACTCTCAGTAATTAGAAACTAAAACGGGGTAAGGGTGAGTTTTTTATTTTCAATAAAGGATGGGTCAAACGTTGGAAACGGTGAGTTTCAAAGGATGGGGTTATGTTTATTTTTTCCATTGTTGGGTTGTGGTAGGGATGACAACCAAACTCATGGTCGTAGGTACCCGACCTCCTCCGGCCTAGTCAACGCGGGAATCCTTGCGTTGACTGCGTATGGGGCGGGTATGGTTTTTGACTCTCCCGCCCCATACCCATACCCAAACCCGCCCACCAAGGATATTATGTTATATACATAAAATATAAGGAGTATATTGTAACTTGTCAATCGAATGAAGGGTAATTAAAAGAAAAAATAAAGTGTTAAAATGTAATTGATGACACCCAAACCGTATTTTCATCCTCTTATGTATTAGTTCCATAATTTTGGGTGGGTAGTATCCATATTTGTCACCATATTCTTTGATTAATGGTGAGTAGTTGTTGGGGCGATATTACCCATGGGTATCTGAAAACCGCGGGTATGGGGATGAGTTTGTAAGACCTTCCACTGCCTGGGTATGAGACGAGTATGAGTTTGAATATTTGGAAATGGGGATGAGGTTGGTTTAGGCAAACCCGCCATATTGCCATCCCTAGGTTGTGGTGTGGGTTACTCTAAAACAAGCATAAATAACTTTGAAACTTATTTGAATTTACTTATTATTGTGTATTACTAATTAAGATAAATAACTTTATAACAAGAAAATCATTCTCGTATAATGAAGGTGTGTCGCTTATAATTATTTAAGGTGTGTCGGAAGTTCCGAATTAAATAAAATGTATCAAAAATATATGGGTACCTCACAAAATTTCCGGGCGAAGGTGTGTCGGACGCACACCCTGCCCTTTACTAGGTCCGCCACTGATCTCAGTGACCAACCATGCAATTAACCCGTTATAGAAATGAATAAAATATACTTGAGTATATACATATTATAGAAATCAATAAAATATATATAGTATCTTCTTCAGACAACCTAACCTAATCCAACCTGGAAAATAAAAGTCCAACCTAATCAGTGAGACCCTTTGATTTTTGTGAATTCTAGTCGATGACAGTTATAATCTGTCTTCAAGTCATAGCAACACATTTTGCTATATTTTGAGCAAAATAAAAAATAAGTCTAAAAACAGTTGTTGGTAGTAATATTATCTCTATCATAAATGATATGTCAGCGATATGATGACATATCTTCGTTTTAATTCAATTTAATTTTTTAGTATAGAAAGAAATCATTAATTATGATTTACACAATATTCATTTGTAAATATTTTGAGCAAAAAATAATTATCTCTTGAAAAACACGTGTTATCATCTTATCACGGTCGTATCATAATCTTACCATTATAGTAAGATATATTATATTATCATACCACTTTCATATCTGGATATTATGATAGTGGTATGATGACATCAATTTTCTTATGGTCAATATAAAATTTTCATACGATCTCGCGACTATCATACCAACATTATAGATTATACCATTATGGTAAGACTTCATAAATTCATCTCACGCTTGTCATATAATGATCTCACTACTATAGTAAGACTAACAATACCATCATATCATTGTTATATCCTAATATAACTACACAAATAATATCATGATATGGCGGTATTAAGATTATATGAATATTCTTTTATCCAAAAAATATCAAAATGTATACAACAACAAAAAAAACCTGATTATTCTACATACATTTTTAAATCCAATGTAAAGCAAATAAGATATGATTTTTTGAAGATTCTTAATAGATTTGAAAAGTCTCCTAATTAAATATCACCTAGACATTCACTCTATCCCCAAAAAATCTACATAATTATCTCCTAAACCAATATTTTCCCTCATTATCGCTTTGAAAATATGACCTTAGATTACACCCCCTCTTATGTCAGTCATCGTTTTATTTTTTATGGAAATCCATATGTGATTTTATAGCACCACATAATAAAGAGATTTTGTATTATAAACAAACCCTTATTTTAACAAGTTCAGATTTTATCCATAATCCATATTTATATCCACACAAAGGTGATATATGTTTCCCTATGTTTATTAGTTTGAGTTTTATCCAATTATAGTAGTTTTCTATCATCTCAACTAAATGTATTGCTCATTACAAGTAAATCCACATTACATAAAAATAAATCACAACACTAAGAGAAATATACAAAGAATCACCGGTTCATAATTAAGTTTGTTATATATATATATACTACGAATGTGGAAGATGGTGGGAGAAAGAATGAAGATATTTATGGGAAAAACTTATACATCGGCAAGTTTAGGTTGGATAGAGAGATAATTACCAGGACCATCCATTATATATAATATTTGGATTTAGATTTTATTCATATATTCATGTGCAATTCATTTTGTTAGGAGTTTTTACCTTACTTGTTTTTTATTTCGATGGATATTTTTGTTATTTCCACTCAAGTATGAACTCAAACTTGTTTAGGTTGGAAGGACTCCCAATTTAAATCCTTAGTTCCTTACTAACATCGATAAGTTGGAGAACACAACTTACGAATAATAATTTGCATATTGTACATATCTTGTATCAACAATCGCAATATTGCGATCAATCTTTCAATATATAGAAGAAAACATTTAACTAGACAATAATTACATCATGTCTCAAGAACTCGAATTACTCGGCTATTGTCTTAATGATCTCAATAACTTGCACTCTATCACAAGTATGACCCGTTTCACTATTAAGTACTAGGTAGGTGATCCTCATTCTTAGTTGACAACGACCTCAATGATATCAATTAGTTAATCTGTCCAATTTGCTTTACCCGACATAGAAATGATAGAATAATTAGCCTTCGCATAATATTAAACACCACTCTGTTGATGTCAACGGCCACGAGCATGCATCAAAGGAATCTAAGATGTTCCTGTGGTAGCAGCTAGCTAGCACCTGTATATAAACACAAAGGAATCTAAGATGTCTCCTCATTCAATCTCCGCAACACAAGCCTATTAACCAATGGCTTCAGCTTCTCCGCAAGCTTTGTTCTTGTACACCATAGCAGCAGCTGCACTTCTGATCCCAGGCCCAACTGTGCTCGCACAACTCACACCAGACTTCTACACTTCAATTTGCCCTCAGGCGTTACCCACTATCAGAAGGGTTGTCAACCAGGCAATCAACGATGAGCCCCGCATGGGTGCATCACTCCTTCGCATGCACTTCCATGACTGCTTCGTCAATGTATGCACTCGATCTCTCCAAATAACTCAAGTTATCGATCATGATGGAATATGAGTGTAATTGCTATGAATTTTCTAGGGGTGCGATGGATCGATTCTTCTGGACGACACATCAAATTTTACAGGGGAGAGAACCGCGGGTCCCAACTTCAACTCCGTTAGAGGGTACGATGTGGTTGATAAAATCAAGACGGAACTTGACAGAATATGCAGGAGGAGCGTTGTCTCCTGCGCCGACATCTTAGCTGTTGCTGCTCGCGATTCTGTCTCTATCGTGAGCATTTGTCTCTCTCTCACGTACTCTAGATCCCTATTTATTATTAATGAATAAAACTTATAATAATGACCTAAAAAATGGTGCTCTATATACATGCAGTTGGGGGGTCCAAGCTTCACGTACTCAGTTCTACTCGGCAGAAGGGACGCCACAACCGCCAGCCTCAACGCCGCCAACAGCAACCTGCCGGCGCCATTCTTCAGCTTCCCACAGCTCCTCTCCAGCTTCCAGGCCCACGGGCTCGACCTCACGGACCTGGTGGCGCTCTCCGGCGGCCACACAATCGGGCTCGCTCGCTGCACCACGTTCCGCACCCGCATCTACAACGACACCAACATCCAGACCAACTTAGCCGCCTCCTTGCAGCGAGCCTGCCCGCCGACGGGAGGCGACAACAACTTGCAGCCGATGGACCGGACTCCGGCGGGATTCGACACGCAGTACTTTGACGCGCTGCTCCGGAACAGAGGGCTTCTCCACTCCGACCAGGAGCTGTTCGGCGGCGGCAGCGCGGCCAGCGACGCTCTGGTGAGGCTGTACAGCACCAGCCCGCAGAGGTTCGCGGCGGATTTCGCGGCGGCGATGGTCAAGATGGGGAATATGCAGCCGCTGACTGGGACTAATGGGGAGATTAGAAGCGACTGCCGCAAGATTAATTGATTCATTAATTAGGTCCCGTGTTGATATGTGTTGAATTGTCTGTTTTCTTTCTAATTTACCAAAACAAAAATTTACTGAGAATTTTGGTCAAATGAAATTTTCATATATATGTTGAATTTTATGTATAATGAATTTAAGGAGTTTATTGTCCACGTCGTAGATTGTATGATATATTAATAATGGATTTATTTGCATTGTGGCTCTCTAACCAAATCCCAACATTTGCATCCGAAAAAATTAAATTCATCGACGACACTCATCAATAAACAACAAAATTGGAGTAAATATACCAAATTTGAAATTTAACAACCATATTCATGATTCAAATACAACAAACAAACTATTCCTAACCGAAGGATGGATCAGGTCAGTAACCTTATGGTGAGTAATCATAAGTAACCCGTCCACATCAGTATGACATCAGCATCCTTCTCTCTCCTCGAAAACCTTTAATTTTCCCCTCCTTAATCTTTGATGAACGATTTCTCACTCGTTTTAAGTCGAAATTTAATTTTTTTGCACAGTTAGATCAGATTAATTGTGCTATTCAAAATGATCACTTGGTATATTTTTCTAACAAAAAAAATTGAGCCATTTTTTACCAGTCTATACAATATGGTATTGACTAGTATTGAAATAAGAGCATACCTATGGTTTGAAAAGCGTATCATGGTAATATGAACAAACCAAGACTGTAAGATGGTTGAATACATGATAGTAGAAGTATATTAAATGTCATTTACGACTTTTAACATTGTGTACCACAAGATACCATCCCGTACCAGGGTGGTATTTTGTGATATTTTTTTGTCTTATAATTTGTTCACCCAGAAATTTGTAGATCCAATAGATCAGGATGAACTCGTTCATTCTGTGCAAACGTTTTCAAATACGAATTAAAAACGAAAAAGATACCATATGGTATGCAGTTGGTACCGAGAGGCAAGAAAAAAAATTTCCTAAAAAGTATTGAAAATGTATCTCATTTTGTAGAGCACAATGAACTCGTTCAATCTATGCAAAAAAAATTAAAATCCAAGTTAAAACAAAGAAGATATGAGCCGATTAAGAAAGCTAGGGAAAATAAAAATGGTTTTTAATTCTCCATCCTTATATCTGAATTTTCTAAATGAAGAGTCCAGATTTAGTTATTGATTGGTGCATAACTATCTTGAGGCCTAACTGATTATGCACCCTATCTTGACCCCTAACTGAGCTCTACATGAATTGAGCCGACCAGCTTCGCATCCATCTACAAATATATTATATATTATTGTAGAGTTCGAGGCAGTTTTTCAACATTTTAAATTTCTGACCACGAGAGTGAAAGTAGGAAAGGTGAATTTATCTTCAGAATTATATTTATTCCTTATTCATAAGAAAAATAAAGGGTTATAGGTAAAATATGCCTCTCTACTATGACTGTTTCACTACTTTTAGCTAGCGCACTTACCCTTCCGTAAGTACTTCCCTTGATGTTTGAGATTTGAATTTTTATTTGAATTTATTTTAACAAATAAATTTAATTTATATCTATCCTATAAATGGAGGATAATTTTAAAATTGCAACCTAAATATAATTTATTCAAAAATTGCATATTGAATTGCAGTAGTTAAATGTGTAGATGTGAGTAGAATTTTTAACTTAGTATTAATTTTTAGAACTATCATAAAGCAATGATATTGTAATGCAAACTATAAGTGATCAAGTCTTTGAAAGTTTTAGTTCAGTTAATCGTTAAATCCTAAATCTCTTGATAATACGACATTAATGGACCCATGGGTGAGTTTAAAAGAACACTATTTCTGAATACCAATTTTGTAGAGGATTTTACTTATTTAAATCTTTTATCTTATAGTGTAATTGACCATATGTATCATTCAGAGTTATTTAGTTTAATATGAAATAACTGCAGTACAAGAACAATAACGAAAGACGGGCTTGAGTTTTAATGAATGCATTGATGTGGTCATGTGCATTGTCAAGGTAGGTACCACAAAGTAGGTTTAATGTATTGTGTAGAATACTTTAAGGTTTAGATATTGATATATATGTATTGTTTCTTAAGAAAAAAAATATATATTGGCTACAGGTTATGATTATGTGTTTCCTATGATGCTAATCTTTTACATACAAACTCTTTTTTTGTTATGTCAATTTTCTTTTCAACCATGGACAACTAAGTGACTATATCATTAAATAGACAAGTAATGAATGATTATTCATGAGTGTTATATTCGAGGTTGTTAAACCTCTACCGGCTAATCGGCTGGACCAGGTCCGACCAAAGACGTGCTCCAAAATGGTTTTAACAAAGCAGTGGTCCTATTGTTGAGGGAGGGGAGAGAGAGGGAAGGGGATGGTTGGTGGGTAATGAGATATGTAGTTATTTTTATGTAATGTGAATTTTTAATAGGTATTTTTTTAGTCAATTAATTATTTTTATTTTATATGCATATATCTTGAAAAAAAGGTTTAAAACATTTCAAACAAGTTGGACCCAATAAAACCATTAAACTTCAAACAAGTTGATTGACCGACTCAATGACTTAAAGCGGTTTGACAAATTTGATTGTAATCATTAAAATTACAGTGTTTATCATTGATGATAAAAAATAATTTTGATGTCACCTTATCGTCATACAAAATTTAATATTTCAAATAATTTGAAAATTTTATATACACATCATATATTTGTTGTATTCAAATGACATTTCAACCAACGCGTCGGACACCAATCTAGTAAAATATATGTCAATCTTGTTGTCGGGCTCATCATAAACATTAATGAAAACAACACCAAGTTATGGAACAGAGGTTTGAAGATTTTTTTTTTCTTCCATAAGCTCACAGGAAAAGTGGAGCTAATAAGACGGTTGTGGTCTTCAAGTACATGGAATTTGATTAAGATTGTTGTTATCTGTACTTTCCTTTTTTTTTAATTTTTATTTATATTATTACAGTTTAAATCTGCTAGTTAATCTTAAAGAAATAAGTGAGGGTGTAAACACATTTTTTTTAAATGATGCTAACACTTCTTCCAACCAATAGGAACGTTTTGCTTGGATAACTTTTTCATTTAAAAGAGTTGACCATAATTAATAATTAGAAGATGTGGAGGGGGCATGTTGAATTGCTGATCATTAGTATTAAAAATTTGATGAAGGGAGAGGGGGACATGTCGTCCTTGTGCATTAAATGGAGAGAGGAATGGGTGAACCACAAAATTCATACCACAAGTACAAGAAATCACACCACAAAAAATCACAAACCTTAGAAAAGAGACTACAAACTCACAATAGCACAAGTTTCCTAAAAAATACCACAAGTCTCATTAAGCACACCACAAGTAGACAACAAAAAGCACAAACCTTAGAAATGATATGTATCTCTCCACACTATAGAATTATAAAACAGAGCACAAGTTTCTTAATGTATGTCATAATTTTCATGAAGCATATCACAAAATTTAGACAACAAACTCAAGAAACCACTACAAAAAACCACTAATCTTAGAAAAGAGACCACAACTTCACCACACCACAAAACCCATAAAGCAAACCACAAATTTCTCGAAGCAGCCTAAAATTTCTTAACTGTGGATCTATTTGTAAATTTTTTGGGTAATGTTTATGTTTTATCCAAAAAAAATTTAGATTCTTTTATATTATCCAAACATATCTAAATACTAAGAATTAGCCAAATGTTAACTTTCAATTAGCAATTTTGTTAGTAATATTGACTTGACAAAATAATACTGACTTGGAAGAGACACATGAAGGTCAATATTTCAAAATTTTAGTATTTTAACTAAGAAAAGAGGTGCAAAAATATTAAACATAATGTAAAAATGACTAATATTTTTATGCTTTACGAAGATTTGGCTAATTAATAGCATTTTAATAGGTTTGGATAGTATAAAATAATATGAAAAATGTTTGGATAAAAAATAGACATTACCCTAAATTTTAAAAAGTTTAGGTATCAAAATGCAGCTGAATGTTTTTTGGCACTAACGGGTCGTTTGCTTCATGGATTTGAAAAATGAGGGTTTTGGTAAAATTTGGATTTTGGAAAACCATGGATATATGATGGATTTGGTGGAATTATGGATTTGAACAAGTCTATTGTTTGCTTGTTGAATTTGATTATGGATTTTGTTTGATTAGATTTGTGGATATGAAATGCAAATTACCTTGTTACCCTTGTCTAATTATGTTTCTATTATATAATCCAAAACATTCATTAAAAACAAATCAAATACATATAAAGAAATTTTAAACTCTGTACCACTATGTGGACAAATAATTTAAAAACAAATATAAAAATGTATTAAAATTTGGCACTAATTATTAACAATTCATCTAATAATGTTCGCAATATTAGGTATAAGTTGCAACCAGTTGCTCGCCTTATTGTTACAACTCATCATCTTCTTGCTAACTCCCCGATTTTGAAATCTGAGAGTTAATCAAATTATAATGCTCAAGATGAGCATAAGGTGTTTATGTTGAAACTAACAAATCATATACACATTTTGAATAAAATACGACATTACAAACAAAATGATAAATTCTCATGTTTATAAAATATGACATTATAAAAATTTATAGTTGTATAACCATTGAAATAAAATAGGACAATTTTGTGGCATGCTTTGTGAACTAGTGGTATGCTTTGTGGTATGGATCATGGTCCCCCATCCTTTCTTCCTCTTCTTCCCCAATTTTTCATAATACCAAGCGTGCCCCTCCTTCCCCTTTCCCCTCATTAATTGTGGTCAACTCATTTAAATAGAAAAAATATCCAAACGAAATGTTCTGATTGGCTGGAGCTAATGTTAGCACCCTAGCCCCTCCTATTAACACTTTATTAGTTTAACCGACATTAATTCGTTAATAAATCTATATCTTATAAACAATCTTATTGCAAGTAAAACACACATAATAACATTACACTTTTGAAGTACAAATCCCCAAAGATAACTATTAAAGTATAACTTTGTTTTTGTATATATCCTCTATTTCTTGTAACATCCTCTGCTTTGCTCTGCTTATCTCTGTTTTGAGTTTGTATGTTCCTGCCGCCGCGCTCTATTTAACACAAAAAATATATTAAAAACTTAATAAATTATTCCATTAAAATATACTTTGTTTCCTTTTATAAAATAGTCAATATAGTAATAAATATAAGATTAGTTCCTTGTACAAAAATTAACAAAATAGTTTCATTCTTCTTATTGTATATACTATATCTATATTTACTAGTCTTGAAAAAGTAAATAATAGTCTTGAAATGACCCTACTTAAATTTTGTTACTGCATCAAAGTTCTTTGCATTACAGAAATTTAGTTATCAAAATTGTGCGTTCAAAAAGTTATCATCATGGACCACAGCTTCCAAACAAAATATTGAGCCCAAATCCTCTCCCATAGCATGCTTAAAGATATGAATTCATTAGGATTCAATAAAAATTCTCAACTATTCAAATTTATCGACAAATCCAATTGTTCGATCACCAACTTTTTCTTTTGCAAATCTAAAAATTTAGTCAACACATTCGCTTTTCAAATCCAATAAATAAAAATTTCTTTTCTAAAATTTTAGTGATAATAAATATAGAGGCCAATTAACCCAAAGAATTGGTTTAGTGGTAATGTGGGGATGAAAACATCAAACACACCTTAAGTTTGAATCTTGTGGTCAACAATCAAAGAAACAAATATATAAAATCGAATTTGATTTGTAGAAACACAACTACAGATGCAAAAATCATAAACCCTAAATAAGCCACACCCAAGAATGCACATAAACCATACCGACAGACTCCAAGTCATATTGGGCTACTTTTGTGTCTATCTGCAAATGGGCGGAAGAAATTGGTTCGAATAACTTTTTAACTTTTGATAACTATAAATATTGGAAGAAAAAAAACATAAAAATATATGCATGTAATAGATATACCATATTTTTAGTTCCCCTTGATACGTAAGGTCGAGGAACAGTGTCAGAGACATATATAAGGAATTCCTACTTATTAGGTATTGTAGAAGACCTACAAAGAACAAGGTCACAAGTTCAAGCAAAGGTAAGTGGCCCAAGTTCAATAGATGGGCCGCACGAATCAACAAACAAACAAAGTTGGGGCACTAGAGGCTAAACACCTATAAAAACCATGTTAGAGTTTGAGGAGTTGAGGACATAAAAGTACAAGAGCATGTAGAATTTCCATTCATACTTTAAGGGTGTCTGACAAGACATTAAATGCTCCAGCTACACCTCTTGTATAGTATAAATATGAGTTCTCTCGGACGTTGGTCACACAAAAAAATGCTCTCAACTGACCTAGGCGGCGTCTCGGTTCCGGCGCCGATCCTGCTTCCTTCCGATCGACCCCCTGGCTTATCTAGCTCTCCAGCGATTGCTGAACCTAATCAGTTGCTTTTCCCGGTGGCTGCGGTCACCAGTTCCATTGATATGGCTATTGATTCTTCTGTTTTGACGGTGCAGGAACGTCCGGTGCAGCTCCCGGTGGGGGGATCTCAGGCGGGATAGGGGACGGGTCAACCTTTTGCGTATGCAAAGGCGGTTGTGGGTACACCGATTAAGGCGACACCCCTGAAGCAAGGGCACAGCTGGACACCGGTAGGTGAGCATGATCTGGTGACCAGTGATCGGAATGGGGAACCAGCACTCACCATTTCGGCTGATTTTAAAGCTAGGCTATGTGCACCATGGAAAAAAAACCTTGTGATCAGGTTGCTGGGATTGAAAATCGGTTTTATCTCGTTGTGCAATCGGCTCAAGAGTTTATGGCGGCCGGCGGGGGCGATGGAGGTCAAAGACTGAAATCATGATTGCTTCCTTGTCAGACTGGATAACGAACAAGACTATTTCCGGGCCTTAACCGATGGACCATGGGTCATATACGACCATTACCTGGTTGTACAGCAGTGGTCACCGAAGTTTAAGGCTTCTGATCCTCTTCCAAAAACGATGATCGTCTGGGTCCAGCTCCCCTCTCTGAAAATCCATTTTTATCATAAGGAGGTGCTCACGACGTTGGGAAATCTCATTGGACTGACTATTAAGCTGGATTATCATACTCTGAATCAAGAGCGGGCGAAGTTTCCTCGACTGGCGGTAGAAGTTGATATCTCGAAGGCCTTGGTTCCCAGGATTTGGCTTGATGATGAGTGGCAGAAGGTTGAGTACGAGAATCTCCCTGAGGTCTGTTTGAGTGCGGAAAGATTGGGCATAGTGCCGAAAAGTGTCCGTCAAACATCCCAACTGTAGCGTCGGCGCAACTGCTTATCACCGGAGAGACATCGCCGGCGAGCCCACATACATCGGAGGATACCAGCCCGGGGTTCGGCCCGTGGATGTTGGTGACGAGAAAAACCAGGCAAAATTACAGGGAGGATCAGAAAAAAGGAAAGAGCGATCAGGATGCAGGGAATCGAATGGTGAAGTCAATTACCAAAAATGGCTACAGTGGCGCTAAGGGTAAGGAAGGGTATCAAAACGGTACCGTCAATGGCGTCGCCCAACGGTAACTTACCGCAGCAGGGACCAAGCCAAGAAAGGAAAGGGGTTAACGAGATCAGGAGGCGAGAAGATGTTATGAAAGGAAAGGAAAAAGGGATCGGGAATGTCTCAGGGAAGGGTAAGGGTTTACTTGGGCCAGGGCCCAGTTCGAGTGAGCCAAGCTGCAGCAGGCCGGGACCCATCTCTGTTGGTGGGGAGGTGTTGTCAGCCGGGCCTTCTGAGCCCACTCATCCCAGCAAAGCGATCCGTTGTTGGCAAGGTGGAACCCTGGGCTGTTTGATGGCAGTAGGCCCGCGAATTCACTCCGTCCTCATCCACCCAAGATGCGGACGGTCACAGGCCCAAATGGGACGGTGATGCAGATTATTGATGGCAATCCTATGGACAAGGAAAATAGGGACCCGAAGGCGACTCCTCCACCATTGCTGACTACGAGAACGAAGCAAAGCAAGAACAAAAAGTTGCAGCAAAAGAGATCGCCCACAAAACTCAACTCAATGAAGCCTCTTCAGATTTGGTCCCCGGTGAAAGAAAGAAAACCAAAGTCCAAGGGTCGGATGGCGACACTGACATTGCAAGAGATTAATGCTTGGACAGAAGCAGCAAAACGACCAGTGAATAGAGAAGGGGAGAGCGATCCGGCAAAGCAGATCGGCCAAATTGTGGACGACGACAGGCCGATTGACGGCATCGGAGCGTAAGTGGGGCGCTTTCTCCTCGCCTATTGCAGTGCCGCTCCCTGCTTCCCCTCTTCTTGTTCTCTCTATTAATTTTTTCGATGAATTACAAATTGCGAGTGTTTTATGGAATGTCAGAGGAGCCGGAAGCAGAGCTCTTTATCGAGCTCTGAAATTAGCAATTCAGAATCACCACCCTGATTTTGTAGTGTTGCTGGAGCCTCAGATGAGCGGCGAATCGGCTAACGCAGTGTGCGATATTTTTGGGCTTCCCCAATTCGTGCAGGGTGGAGGCGGAAGGTCGGGCAGGTGGAGTGTGGGTGTTTTGGGACGGGGGAATCTTCTCGGTGCAGCCTTTTGCAGCCTGCTCACAGCACTTAACCCTCCAAGTTTCTAGAGGCAATGACCCTCCGTGGATGCTTTCGGCAATCTATGCTTCCCCTCGGCAGCGGGAGCAACGGGTTCTCTGGCAGGGCCTGCTTTCCGAAAGCAAATGTATTGAAATTCCTTGGCTGCTTACAGGGGATTTCAATGCCATTAGCAAACCAGAGGAGAAATCGGGGTTGCCTGCGAGGAATACTCTGAGGCGGTATCAGCTTTTCACGGAGAGAATTAATTCGGCAGAGTTGGTGGATCTTGGTTTTTCGGGACAAAGGTATACCTGGTCCAGAGGAGATCAAGGCCATACTTACAAGGCAAGTCGGTTGGATAGGAGCTTATGCAATCTTAGATGGAACGCAACTTTTCCTAACTCGACGGTAATTCATCTCCCCCGCTATCAATCGGACCACAATCCTATTCTTACCAGCGTGGACCTGCAGCTAAGCCAGCCCAACTCCTCGAGACAATTCAGGTTTGAGGCGGCATGGATGATGGATAATAGTCTTCCGAAGTTGATAACTGATGCCTGGGACGGGAATGCTCCTCTTCCGGACGCACTTCACTCGCTGGCTGTGCAACTTGGGCAGTGGAATGTTGAGGTTTTCGGGGACGTTAAGCAGCGGAAAAGAAGGCTTCTGGCGAGAATTAAGGGTGTTGAAACAAGGTTGGCAGTTGGTTTCGCGCCGGGGTTGGCCAAGCTACATTCCAAGTTGTCAGAAGAGTTGGACAAAGTGCTCGAACAGGAGGAATTGATTTGGTTTCAGCGCTCAAGGGATAACTGGGTTAAGTTTGGGGAGAGGAACACTGCTTACTTCCATCAGCAGGTTAATATCCGGCGACGGATTAACAAGATCGAGACTCTCCTGGACGATAATGACATCTGGGTGATTGATTCTCAATCTCTGGCTCTTCTTGTTTTTAATTTTTTCACTAATATGTACCTGCATGAGAGCTCCTTGTACGAGGACAGGATGCCTAAGGGCATTTTTCCTCGGCTGAGTCACACTGAAGCTGCAGCTCTTTTCAAACCGTTTGGCATCCAGGACATTCACAAGGCGATTTTTGACATGAAGCCGTTCCAGGCCCCGGGCCCGGATGGCTTCCAGGCTGTGTTCTACCAGCAGTTCTGGCAGGTGGTAGAGAAGTCTCTCTCCGATATGGCTTTGTCTTTTTTTATGACAGGTACGCTGCCGGAGGCGGTGACGGAGTCCACGCTAATTCTCATTCCTAAAGTGGATTCGCTGGAAAGAGTTACTCAGCTTCATCCCATCTCCCTCAACAACGTCTGCCTCAAAAGTATTACCAAGGCCATGACCTCGAGATTGAAGCCCATGATGCGCAAATGGGTTTCCCCGAGGCAGAGCAGCTTCATTCCAGGGAGACAAACGACGGATAACATCATAGTAGTCCAGGAAGTGCTTCACTCCTTCAGGAAAAGAAGAGGAAAGAAGGGAGGCATGGTTTTTAAGATTGATTTGGAAAAGGCGTACGACATGCTGCGGTGGGACTTTTTGAGGGACACCTTGAAGGAAGTCGGCCTGCCGAGTAGCTGGATTAGCTGCATCATGTACTGCATAGAAAACAACACCATGAGGATTAGATGGAACGGAGAGTTGTCTCAACCCATCACGCCGTCTCGCGGAGTCCGTCAGGGAGACCCTCTTTCTCCCTATCTTTTTGTTCTCTGTATGGAGCGTCTTTCTCATAAGATAGATGAGGCGGTCAATGATGGACGGTGGAAAGCTGTGAGGCTTACCAGGTCCGGGCCGCCACTAACTCATCATTTCTTTGAAGATGATTTGTTGCTCTTTGCAGAAGCAGAAAGGATGCAGATTGGAGTCATCAAGAAATGCTTGGAGGATTTCTTTCACAGCTCGGGCCAGCGGGTGAATTTCAGTAAATCCATCATTTATGTCTCCCCGAATATTGCAAGGAATAAAGCGGAGGCGCTTAGCGCGTATGCGGGGATCCCGTTAAAAGCAGCTTTGGGAAGATTTCTTGGCATCCAGGCAATCCAAGAGAGGGTCACGAAGGGGAGATACCAATCCCTTATCTTGCGCATTCATAAGAAGATGGCACCGTGGAAGGCGAAACGGCTGTCTTTCGCTGCTCGGCTTACAGTGGCTAGATCGGTAGCTCTTCTTTACCCGTCTATACTATGCATACAGAGCTAATCCCGAGTGGTGTTTGCAGAATTATTGACAAGATTAGTAGGGATTTTATCTAGGGAGACGAGGAGAATCACTCCAAGTTCCGTCTGGTGGCTTGGGATAGACTGACGGTGCCTAAAGCGCAAGGGGGAGTGGGAATTCGGCCAACCCGACAGGCTAATCTAGCAGTGCTTGCCAAGGGGGGGTGGCGGCTGCTCAGAGATAAGGAGAGTATCTGGCAGCAGCTCCTCCTGTCGAAGTACGGGGGTCAGAGAGCCCATCTCGATGTCTTGCGGAAAGTTCAGGAAAGTTCCTTCACCTGGAGTAGCTACTCTAAAGCTGCTGACCTTCTTAAACAAGGTTGTGCATGGAATATTAGAAATGGGAGAAGAACTAAGTTTTGGTCTGACCCGTGGGTTTTGCAGGTTCCCTTGAAGGATTTGGTGATCGGAGATTTGCCGGAGGATGCAGTCAATGTAGTGGTTACTGATTTTGTTCGTGCAGACGGCAGTTGGTGTACTGAGCTTTTCTCTGAGCACCTTGCAACCGACGTCAGTAGCAAGATTTTGAGCACGGTAGTAGACATTATTTCCCAAGAGGAGGACTCTCTTTTCTGGGCTCCAGCAGCAGATGGTCGTTTTTCCACTAAATCAGCATATGCACTCCTCACTAAGCAAGACCAGCAGGATACGGATGGGATTTGGAAGGAGATATGGCGACTGCTTGTACCGGAGCGGGTAAGATGCTTTATTTGGTTGGCGATCTAGGGCAAGTTAGCCACGAATGCGCTGCGGTTTCAGAGGAAGGTGGCAGAGTCGCCGAGTTGTCAGAGGTGCACTGGGCAGCCGGAGACTGTGCTCCACATTCTGCGGGATTGCGCCCCGGCGGCGTATTTTTGGAGCCGCCATGTCCCTCAGCAATAGCAACACGATTTCTTCAGTGACAGTAATGATGTTTGGTTTCGTAAGAATATCATGAGTAAGGAAGTCAGCAACACGGGCATCAACTGGCCGGGTTTCTTTAGCATGGCTGCTTGGCTCTTATGGAAGAATCGCACCACGGCGGCCTTCAAAGGCTTGAATGCTGCGTTTACAGCCCCTTCTCTGAGCATTCGATCGTGACGAAGACCAAGCTGTGGGATGACTCTTGGCGCGCCCCGGAGTTATTTCTGAATCACAAAAGCAAGCTGGTGGAGCGTGTGGTGGCGACGATTGGATGGACCCCGCCATTGGAGGGCTGGGTTATGCTTAACACTGATGGGGCATCAAACGGAAATCCGGACCCAGCCGGAGGGATTGTGCGTGACTCGATGGGGAAGTGGCTGGGAGGTGTCGTTGCTAACCTCGGGTCTGCGACTGCCGTTTTGGCAGAGTTATAGGCCAATTGTCATGGTCTGGATTTGGTTTGGAACCTCGGCTTTCGGGTAGTGAAGCTCGCGACAGATTCCCAGCTGGCTCTTCAGCTGATTCAGGAGAGGCATGATCTCATCCATCCGTATGCCACGCTGCTAAGCCTCATTCGGAGAAAGATTAGTCAGGATTGGTTGGTTAGCATGTCTCATACGTACCGGGAAGGGAATAGAGCCGCTGACTGGCTCTCGAAGCACAGTCTCGTCTATCCCTACGGTAGGTATGAGTTGGCTGATCCTCCTACAGGTTTAATCCCTTTATTGCAGGATGATGCTAGAGGTGTTACCTTCGAGCGCCAGGTTGTGGCGAACTCTTCTTACCTCATCTAATCTCCCCCTGTAACCGTGCTCTTTCTTGCCTTTTGCCTCCTTGCTATGCAAAAAAAAAAAAAGAGTTCTCTCATCATAAATAAGACATTTACTATTCAACTTTGAAAACAGAAAGTAATAGTTTCTTGTTATTTCCACCAGATTCCAATATATGTTTAATTCCTCATATTTTCAACAAACCAAATATTTTTTCTTTATTAATGACGCGAGATATTCAAATGAACTTACTCACAATTAATTTTTAATAATTTTACTTTAGTCCTTCAATTTTCTTCTCTTTTACCTGAATTTTTTCTTTTTGTTGGATAGAATTTTAACCTTATAGATTATTTGAAACAAAATGAATCAATAATTTATTTCAATTCAAAAGAAATTATTGTAAAAGTTGGTGTCTGTTTGTTGCTTTCATTTGGAAGGAGAGATGCAGAGTGATACATGGATCGACCAGGCAAAGTCCAGAGAAGGTTGCTGAACAGCTTCGGGAGGATTTGCAATTTTTAGCTTGTGGGAATAGAGGATTGAGAGATGCTCTTACTAAACTTCACTACTTATAGGTTTTATTTTCATAGGTCTCTGTAAGTAGGGTGATATATAGCAGATAGTAGTGAGACAATCGTTGGGGATGCATATCCCCACGCGTTGTATTGGTCTTTCTTGGAAATAAAGCAACCGATTCAACAACAAAAAAATTATTGTAAAAAATTCATTTTCAAATTAATTCCTATCTTTCAAAATTAATTAAACTAAACTCCAAAATATGTTTGGAACACATTTATAGTGGAATTAGATAAAACCTTCCCAAATATACTCTAAATTGCTTAGAACAAGATGTGCATTCAAAAGTAATAATTAAAACCGTGCACCAACCACATGATATGGAGTTAAAACTAACAAAGTTACATTACTCAGCTTACAAAATTCATTTATACCAAACAATATGTTATATTTAATTTCAAGTAGTCCATAGAAATTTTATATCTATCTAATTTCTTCTCTAATAAATAAATTTTCTTTCTCATTTTATATTTAATACTTTTACTTTATCACATTTATTAGTTAGATCATCCAACTTCATTCAACTTCTTATTACTTTGATATTAAATAATCGACAATCATTCACGTTTCCATTCCAAAATTCAACAAAAGTCCAGCTATACATGTTTGTATTTTCAGGTTTTGTTTCTCAATAAATTATAGCTTCTTTCCTTTCGGATATGTTTTATGTTGTCATAATATAACCTAAAAAAATGGAAATGAAAGTTAACAGTAATAAGAATCACATCAAACTGGGGTACATGTGTAGCACCACAACTCTCAAAGACCTAGGTGACCCCAAGTTGCATGAGGTCGAATACCTACAATGTAACTTACAACTTGATTTTTTCACCTGTTATAGGAGGTTTCACTTGTTGTATTATGAAATATTATAGCCCTTGCATGATGGTACAACTTACATAATGTATGTCTATCTTATGTAATAAAATGTCATTATGAAATCATTAGGTAACGCTTCTAATATACCTGTTGCATAAGGAAAAAAAATTCATTCCATAAAATTTTACATAAAAGTTGTAAAGTGTTATTACTGAAGTCTTTTGCAATATACAATTCTTTACGTAGTGAATATTAACCTCACATGATTTAAAGTGTTAAGTCATTACGGAATGTTTATATAATGCTTTTGATTTAACTATTAGCTAAGAATAACCATCATTTCGTAATATTTACGTAATCAATGTGTATTTTATGTAACATTTTAAAATTTGATTGCATAAGTCTTACATAATGAATATTAACATTGTTTTACGTAAAGTTCAAGCATTGCTTCTAATTAGCTATTACATAAGAAATAAATTTGTTTCATAGTCTTTACATAATATATCTGTATTATACGTAACAGTTGTAAAGTATCATAACGGAAGTCTTACTTAATTGACAATTATTTTACGTAATGAATATTAACATTGTGTTACATGATGTCTTAAGTAATTACAAAACATTTTCTCCGAAAAAAGTAATTACAAAACTCTTATGTAATAATTCTGAGTTAATTGTTACGTAAGAAATAACTTTCATTTCATAATGCTTACATAATGAATGTGTATTTTACATAACAGTTGTCAAAATATCATTATGTAAGCCTTATGCAATGGATAATTCATAATATGGTTTGATAAATTGGTGATATTAAATATTTGATTTGATTTGAATATAACCAAAGTTTTCTTAACCATATTGAACACATTTGATACATTTTTTTAAACAACTTGTAGTAGTACTAATAATGTGAGGGGTTTTAGATCGACTTTCTACTCATAAATAAAATTATTAATAGAATTGTGATAATGTGAGGAGTTTTATATGGACTTTCTACTCATAAATAAAACAATGTATAGAATTATGACATCATTTAATGATGTCATATATATTGGTTTGGTATAGGGAACGCTGAGGTACTTATTGAAAATTGATTTGGGTTATATATTGAGTCATATATCTTACTATATATATGGTTTATATATGGTTCGGACTAGCGTATATTATGCGTATTAATTAGCCTATATATATATATATGGGTCAGACTGACATACGTTAGGTGTTTACTATATGTCAGGTACTACTAGTGAGATATCTCTATCTAGACCATGAATTAAATCGAGTTTGGGGTATGATACTATACCCTAACCTCTAATGGATAAACCCCAGGCCCCGATTTTCTAAACCCTAACCCGAAGTTTGATTTCATGAAAAACAAAAATTGACCGTTGAGATTGGCTGGAGCTCGTCTAAGTACATCTAACGGTTAGATCACCTGACGTACACCAGTCATTACCATATATATGGGCCAGACTGGTGTACGTCAGGCGTATACTATATGTCAGGTACTACTAGTGAGATATCTCTATCTAGACCATGAATTAAATCGAGTTTGGGGTATGATACTATATATTTATATGGTGGCTACTTCGGTGCACTCACTTTTTTGGGTCATAAATTATAGTTAAATTATTATTTTGTTGTAGGCGTATTTTATATGTTCTTAAGATAAGTAATCAAATTATTATTCCAGAACAAACGCCAAAGTTAAAGAAAAATTAACAAATGCACATTAAAAAAGTTGAATAATTAAGCAATAAATGACCATGTCAAGACGAGAACTCTTGATAGTGTGTGTGAGTGTCTTGGATTGATATTAGAAGCCAACCTGTAGACAACAACCATGGGTTGAGGGTTAGTCAAAACTTGAAGAATTAGTGATTGATACATGCTCTATAAGATATGAAATTTGTGTTGTCTAAAAAAAACATACTAAATTCGAGCATCTTGATAGCAAATTTTGACATAAGATATTCAACCGAGACTTCAGGAACATTCACATGAAAATTAGTCAAGATTAAGGGGGACTATGTGTGTTAAGTTTCAGTTAAGATAAACACAATTTATTCAGTAATTAAGTATTTGTATCAATTATTTGAACTTTCCTTAATTGGTTGAGAGTTTGTCCTAAATTTTGATATAATATCCTAAATGAAACATTATAAACCTTCACAATATGATTTGTGACCAGAGAATCGAAGCATCATAGTTGAGTGTGCTAAGTATTGAGAATTTTTAATATAGGTATATCGCATACTCGCTTATGAAGTGAGAGTAAACAATCTAGAAGATTCAAAAGATTTTGAACATATAAATAAATTAATTTATATAAATGTTAAATGAAACTATCCGGCCAACAAGTCGGTAAAAACTAGTCTATATTTTATGTTTTACCACTCATTATGATAATCTCAACTCATAGAAAAAAAAATGCGTCAAGCTGTGACCAGTAATTACTGACATGCATTACTTTTTTCTCCAAAAAAATTAATCTATGTATTAGAAGGTGTCAAAAAAATTCGGCACAAAAAATCATTTTTATCTATGTCTTCAAAATTATATTTTGTTTTATATTGTTTTGGAACAAAGTAAATCTATGCATATATTACTATTGTATTAGTTCATGTTTTTATGTTATGTTGCATGAACAATTCTATTAACTCTTAACCAAGAATTCTATAATGTTTAACCATTAAATTATATTCACGAACTTTTTCGGTTTTCTAAATTTTTTGGAAAAAAAATCTGAAAAATAGTATTCATAAAAGATTTGCTATTTTGGAATCAGTTATGGCTCACGTCACAAAGGAGAAAATTGTTGAGGTTAAACTTGAAGAGGTGCAATCCACCCATTTTTGTGCCTCTCGCACTCTTCTAGGTCGTATCTTTGCCAACAAGAAACCATCAATACCTCCAATTCGGGAAGCAGTTAATACTGCCTCGCAGGGCCAAGGACGAGTTCAGGTCTCAGGAAGAAGGAATGATCTGTTGGAGTTCGTTTTGCCTAATGGCGAAGAGCTAGGTCTTCATAAGAAGTCCTTGGATAATGAAGAAGATGACCAAGGTGCATTCTAGGGGTATTCTAGGTAGGTTTGGCGCAACCTGGACGAATCAAAGAAGAAAGCTTCTAATTCAAGAACCGTTCGTCCCTAGGAAGACCAACAGAAGCAGACTATGGAGGAAAGGAAAAAATCATCCCTAAAGAGGTTGGCTTTTAGTGGCTCTCTTTACCGAGTAGTACCTATAGAGGACAAGAACTTGGGACGGGGAAGTACTCGTGGCTTCCTTGTACCTAAAGTTCCAAAGCTACAGATTACTCGTGACAAGGGGAAGACTTTTGAGAGAAAGCCTCTTCATGAGGTGGAGAACCAGAGAAGTGATGCGTAAACTTGCCTCCATGGTCACAAAAAGACGATAATGGGAGGAAGAGAAGAGGGCATGGCGGATGAATGGTGTGAGAAGTGGAAGACGGTGAAAAAGAAACATTAGATGGCTAGTTCGATTGCTAGGACTGGAAGCGCTGAAGGTATGAGGCAGAAATTTGTATGTTCCACTAGGACCTATCCAGTGGAAGATCAACAAAAATAGAAGAGGAGTTGGGCCCAAGGGACACAAATGCGCCCTGAGCTCCAGGAAGGAGGGTATAAATACTAGGAACTGAATAGTCGAATGCAAATGAAGGACGAAGGAAGAAGAAAGATTCAGGTCATCCCGTTACTAAGGCTGACAAGTTGAGACAAAGCCAGGAAGATGGTCGTGAGAGCTTTGATTCGAAATTGAACAAGGAAAAGCAACACACTGGTAGGATGCCGCTTCATTGCACGAGGGAGGCAAGCTTGGAGCAAAAGTTGGACATGGAGGAGCCAGACGCAGACTTCAATGTTGACTCGGATGAGCCTCCTGTGATTCATTATGGGCTGGACTCTGAGGACACTATTTCAAAGGTTGGCGAGGATAGCCATTTTCCAAGGTCAGGAGATAACCAGTTCGAACTGAAAAGTCGGAAGGCATCCCTGGAGTCGGAATCCATTGGGCTTCTTGGTGCATGAAGAGTTCGACGAGCTGTGAAAGCCCTTAAAAAGGATTCAATGGGGTAGAGAGGAAGGAGAGGAAGCTTCCTAGTGTGGGAATAGTTCAGGGAGTTGGTGTGAATGAGACCCCCGAAGGTGTACGGATATGGGTCTAACTTGGCCAACCAGGAGACAGGTAAACTGAAGAGGACTTTTTTGTAGTGGCTAGTGACCAGAAAGACGAACCCACACCGAAGAGAAAATTCAACGAGGAGGAGATTGGTATTGATATGGTGGAGGAAAGGAAGCCATAAGTGGCCCCATGAAGATAAAAGAGAGTTTTGGCCTGGAATGTGAGAGGGATTGGACCGACCCTCATTCCAAGTTGCTTTAAGTTTACTTCATTCAAATAAACCGGAACTTGTGCTCCTTTGAAAACAAGGTCTATCCGGAGAATAGTGTCTCGTAGGATGCAAGGTTTAGGTTTTGATGTGTCTCAGTGTTTCTTTGTTGACGCGGTTAATGCGTCTGATGATGTTGTTGTAGCGTGGTACCCGGAGTTGATGCTTCAGTGTTTTCTCATTCCAGTTTTTATGTTGCTGCTCATATTAAGGAGAACAATTTTTCTTATGTGGTTGTGTTTGTTTATATGAATTGTATTTAGACCTCTTGATCTGACCAGCTAGAGTTCTTGCGCAATTTCTGTGAAAAAAGTCATTTGCCGTATGTGGTGATCAGTGATTTCAATACAATTTTGGCGGAGAATGAGAAGGATGGTGGGAACCCTTGAAACTAGGCTCATGCATTGGCTCTTAGAGATTTCGTATAGAATACGGGCCTTCACAACCCAGGTTATCAGGGATATCAGTTCACGTGGACTAATAAGTGTATGGGTAACGCTTGTATCAGTGAGCGTCTAAATCGAGCCCTTTGTTCTCAAGCTTGGGTCGACCAATTCCCAGACACGCTAGTGAAGCATTTCCTGAATCAAGGCTCTGACGTGTGGAAAGAACCCATTCACAGGTGGGCAGTTAATCTGGAGGTACGGGCTTTGGTTACTTACGTGTGGAATAAACCCATTCACGGTCCCCAACGTACAGGCTCTGAGTGTGCTTGAAACCCCTCAGTCACCTCTTGTATGACTGGAGTAGGGAGGGCACAACAAATTCCTTGAGGAATATCGAGACCCTCGAGGAAGAGATAGAGTGGGTGAAGTAGGTCTATCCCATCAACTGGGATGAGGTTCGGGACATGGAGATAGATCTCAGTCGACAATGGAATTCAGAATAGATTTATTGGCAGCAAAAATTTAGGGTACGATGACTCAAGAAGGGTGATCATAACTCCTCATACTTTCACATAGTCACGATGGTAAGAAGGAAGAGGGACGTGGTGGAAGGTTTATATGCTGATGATGGGAACTAGATAATAGAGGAAAAAGGGAAGGCTTCCATTGCTATTGATTTTTTCCTCACTCTGGTAACCTCTAAGAATCAGGTGGGGAGCATTGCTGCTCGTGTGGCCGGTCTCCAGATTGATAGGACAGTAACGAATGCTATGAATGAGATTTTTACAGTAGAAGTCCGGCCTCTCGAGATTCGACAAACGGTCTTTTCAATTGGGTTCACACATGCACCTGGCTCAGTGGGTTCACTGGTAATTTTTTCTGATTCTTTTGTCATATTGTCGAGGAGTCAGTGGTTGATGTTGTTTGCTCCTTTAGAACGGAGCGAATGATGCAAAGTTTCAACCACACTTGCTTATTTTAATTCCCAAAGTGGACAATGTGGATTTATGTCAATTCGTGTATAAGATCATTGCTAAAATCATGTCTGAACTCTTGGCGCAATTCCTCCGCCGTATTGTTTTGACTGGGCAGAATACTTTCATTCGGGAACGACAGATTGTGGATAATGTCTTGCTTAGACACGAACTTATGCATTACCTAAAAATTAAAACTAAGTGGAAGAAGGGTTAACTTATATGACTCTAAAGGTTGATATAGAGGAAGCCTATGGTAGAGTTGAGTACCATATCTTACTCGCGGTTTTAGAATAAATGGGTTTTGATCCGAGTTGGATAAGATGGATTTAGGAATGCTTGGCATCATCGTCTTTCTTAGTCCGTATGAATGGTACCCCGTCTGGGTTCTTCCAACCAACAAGGGGACTAAGACAAGGTGACCCATTATTCCCCTACCGTTTGCCATTTGTACGGAGGGGTTTGCGGCACTCATCTGGAAAGCCATTGAAGAGAAGAAAATGGCGGAAGTCAAGGTGGCCACCAGGGCTCTAGGTGTTTCACATTTTTTTTTTTTTTGCGGATGACTCATACTTATTTCTCAGAGGATTATTACAGGAATGTGACAATTTAATTGAGGTACTAAATGAGTATGAGGAGTTAAGTGGACAGAGGGTCAACCTTGCCAAATCTGTGGTCTGCTTTAGTAAGAATATTTTGGAACCAGACCAGAACACTCATGCCCAGATCCTTGGTGTAGGGGCGGTTGGGGTTTAGGACAAATACTTGAGCCTTCCTACTCTTATCGCTCAGTCAAAAATGGCGACGTTCCGGTATCTGGAGGAGAAATTACTACATCGCCTGCAGGGATGGAAGCAAAGGACTTGATCATGGGAAGCAAATGAGACATTGATCAAATCAGTTGTATCCTCGCTTCCCCTCCATGTGATGCCCTGTTTCAAGCTCCCGCTCTCCCTTCGTCGCATAATGGATAACATGTAGCGAGATTTTGGTGGGGGTTGAGGGGGGACAGTCTCGCATTCGATGGATGTCTTACGAAATATGTGTTGGAGAAAGCATGATGGGGGGATGGGTTTTTGACAATTCGAGCATTTTAACCATTTTTAATCCCTCTGGCACCAAGTCTATAAAGGAAAACTATTTCCCATCTGGGTCCTTCCTCATGACAACAATGCGCTCTCGACCCTCATGGGGATGGTAGAGTATACTCTATGGTCGCCACTTGCTCCATCAAGGTTTGCGCTGACATATAGGAAATGCTCGTACAACATCCATTAAGAATTCCAACTAGGTTTCGAGGTTGCATCTGCACACCCCCTACTACCCTCGGATGATTTTGGAGGGAAGTGAAGTTCAGGGGATGGAAGATAGACTGATGAGATACTCAATCACTTGTTCCCGCCAGAGGTAGCGCGAGCAATCAAAGCAATCACACTGCCTCGTCAGGATATATAGGATTCACTAATCCGACATGATATCCGACATGATACCAGTGATGGAGTGTTCGCCGTGAAATCTGCTTATTACCTAGCGGTTTTGATTGATCATGAGCAAGGCGCGCATATGGTGTCAGACTGTCAGTTGGATGGATCGATCAAGCTGGATTCGGATATGGGGGCTCCCTATCCCTCATAAGCTTAAGATTTTTCTCTGGAAAATTTTCAATCTCATTCTCCAAACCACGAAAGCTCTGATCGAAAAGGAGGTTCAAGTGTTAACCCGATACCCGGTTTACTATGAAGCATCTTTTTCTTGACTGTCCGGTGGCAAACGCAATATGGGATCACGCTGGCCTAGAATATCTAAGCCAATGGCTTCCTCGCCCAAAACTTCCCCCTATTTCTCAAGAAGTTGATGTTACTGCTTAATCAAACCCATCAGTGTATGACTATTATCGCGACCCTCTGACGAATTTTGAAATCCAGGAATTGGGTTGTCTTTAAAGGGGAACAATTTCGAGTTATATCTTTTATGTGTAAGTATCATCAACAAGTCCAGGAATAGATCAGTTTAGGAGTTGACAAAGTGACTTCAGCACCCCCCCCCCCCCTTCCCACCAGATTGGGAGTGTGAATGCTTCAACCCTGTCTCGACCAGTTGCAATTGGGATGGTGCAACAAGGAATAGATCACATTCGGCAAGGGAAATAATTACAAAAGACCAGAGTGGTTCAGTTGTCTTGCCTCGGGGTGTCCATATCGATTATATTGATGATCCACCAATAGTGGAACTTGTAGTCCTCCACGAGGCCATACAATGGTGTATGGATTATGGTCTCTCGCTGGTTAGGTTTGAAGGGGACGCGAAGGTGGACATTAATAAGGTCAACCAGGCAGATAAATAAGGTAATCAGTTTGAAGCTTTTTCTTGAGCAAGTTCGTTGTTTGCTGGCAAATCATAATGGTCTTAATGTGTGATTTGTAGGTCGGAATAACAATAAGGTAGTCTACTTGGTGGCTAGAGATAGGGGTGTACATGGGTCGGGTGGTTCGGGTTTGGTCATTTTAATCACCCAACCCATATACTACGGCTTTGAAAATTTTAAATCCAACCCAACCCAAAAAAATTAAAACCCTACGGTTAATTTATAATTGGGTTGGGTTGGGTCGGGTTGGAGATACTTTTAATTAAATATCCAACCCAACACAAAAAAACAACTATATACACTACAAAAATATTAATTCACTAATTAAGATTTTAAACAAATAAATCGAGGCAAAAAGTTTCAATATGCATATATATTGTTTGGATTTGAATGAAATACAATTTACTTCAACATATGTCTAGATTTTTTCATAAATATTTGTCGAAGTAAGCAAAAGTAGTTATGAGCTAACACATTCATAATATGTTGTTCTTCTAAAATTGTACACACAAGAAAAAAGATTATGTGAATCATAACTTATATTAAATCTTCGTCTAAATATTAAGTTGAAGAATGTATTACACTAGAGAAACCACAAGAGAAAAATATGATAAAATAGCTTAATTTTCTCACAAATATGCCTATTCTTGACACAAATATGTGTTGTATACGAACATTTATGACAATAGTTCAATACGGGCTGGGTCGGGTTCTACGGGTTGCGTTACCCAAAATCCGGACCCAACCTAATAGAGGCGGGTTGTACAAAAGAAAACCCTCACCCAACCTTACACTTTAATTTTGACGATAAATACAGGTTAGTTGGGTCGGGTTGGACGAATGGGTCGGGTTACAGATTGTTTTGTTCACCCCTAGCTAGAAAAACCATTTCTTTGTACCCGACTACGTGTCGCTCTTTTGTTCTCCTTTCCTGATTGTATACCATGGTGTAATATGTTCAATATCTTTTTAATAATACAAGATCATCTTTTGTAAAAAAAAAAAGATAGTGTTTATTTATTAGATAAACCTTTTTCAGATTCTTTTATATAATCCAAACCTATTAATTAGCCAAATCTTTCGTAATGCATCAAAGTGTTAGCCATTTTTACGTTATCGTTAATAGTTTTGTAACTTTTTTCTTAGTTAAAATACTAAAATCTTGGATTGTTGACCAAGTCAGTATCATGTTGCCAAGTCAATATTACTAACAAAATTGCTAACTGAAAGTTAACATTTGGCTAATGAGCACTTCTACTATGCTATATAGTATTGGTGCTTTAATGTACAACTTTAGGTTGTACCATAACAATAAATATATAAGTTTAGCTTGTACCATAAAGGAATTTGTATCATTATATTATGATATAACTTTACAACTTGAAGTTGTACCATCACATAAAGGTACAAGTTCAAGTTGTACCATAAAAGAATTTGCACAAAAAGTATAGGTACAATTTGAAGTTGTACCATAAAGATAAAAACCTATAGCACCAATGTTATATAGCATTGTAAAGTTCCTCTTGGCTAATTCTTAGTATTCAATAGGTTTTACTAATAAAAAATAATCCGAAAAAGGTATGACTAATAAATAGTCATTATAAAAAAAGGATAATGTGTATTTATTAAAAAAAACCATATAATCCCGTAAACCATGAAGAGATAAAATGGGGAAAAATAATTTAAAACACATGCAAAGGTAAAACAATAGTGAAACGGCTAATGTGAAATATTAATTTAAAATAAGTAAATAATAAGAAAGGAAAAAATTTCAAGTGAAAAAAATGGAGTAGCCAAACATATATAATTCACCCAATGTTTGAGTGAACTGAAGCAAATTCTCGCAAGTTTCTCCAAGATTGAACCTGCAAAACAAAAGAAGTATTCCGGAGGAGTTCAAAACTATGTCATTGTTAATGGAATGATTTGCCCCTCGTGAGCACAAACTCAATTATTCATTCAGTAATTCCACGGCCAAACTAAAAGATGTCTGGTGTCAAAATCCATATTAATACAACAAAAAACAATGTAAAAGAAAAGCTCAACAGCTCTACTTCTAACTAGAAGTTCTTATCTCACATATTCTACTAGTTTAGAAAGCAAACTCTTCTTCCTCTGCCCCAACTGACAGAACTTGATCTTTCACGTCTCGTAGGGCAACAGCCGTCGAGTCACTTATTCCCAGCAAATACTGCAACCGAGAAAGCTTTTCAGGAGCCGGGTCACTCCTCATATAGATCGTAAATAGATCAGACAGCTCCTCTGGAACCTCCCACTTCAGTGGCTCTGCAGGAACAGCCTTATCGGATGCTAGCATATCATTCAGCGCTGAGACCTGCAATGAAAGGGAATAAAATCACAAGTCAGGAGATCACATTATACAACTGCGTTAAGAAGGGGTTCGGTTATAATGCTGACAGGCCAGCCCGTAAGCACCAGCTGCCACTGTTGGCTCATCTCCCCCGTGGAATCCAATTCGTGAGGTGGCATTATTTCAAAATCGATCCAAACGCTGAGATCACGTTTGGCCGTTTGGGAGATGATTCAACAGTTTCAGCATATGCTTACAGGAGGCCGTCTGGTTTTGGCTACTATGCTATTGGGGCTGTAATGCTGACATGGTTCCATAGCGCCCCAGCAACCTCAGCCGCTTGGATCAACACATGTGGCATGATTTACAAAATGGCCACTGTGTCAATTCAACAGATGAGAACACGGGGGAGCTGCAATCACACGATGTCACCACGTGCTTTTAGAGGTCTGTGAACATTGTAACGAAATTAGATGAGAATAATTTAGAAACCATACAACTCCAGCTCGATTTCTCTGCCTCAACAGTGCAACAGCCTGAATCAGGGAGTTCGATAATCTGCTCCGTGCAAGTTCATGTACCACTCCTTTTGCATTCTCAGCATTAATGTTCAAGTCAGCTGGCATCTTTTCATAAACCTCCACCTCGTCAAATTCACCAGTTCCAGAAGAGAAAATCTCATCGATGGTTTTTTTGAACAGGTTCTCTCTTAGCTTCTCAGAGATCATGCTGTCGATCTCTACATTGGCTTCCTTCAGTTCTCTTATCTGCTTCATGTTCAGCCTCCCTCTAGCAACAGCAGTTTCAAGGGCGGCTGCCATTTTCGTGGTGGTAATGTTCTTGATCACCTTTTGAGCATACTCTGCTGGCAATCCTACTTGCTTTTGAACTTCATCGAGCTGCTCCACCTTGGCTTTTGTCAGTTGCCCATCAGCTAAAATCACTTCAGCTTGTTGCCTGAAAGCCTGTTCTGCGAGTCCTCTATGTACATCCACAATTTCCTTGACTGTCAATCCCAGAATATTCCCCAGCTGACTTAAGAACACAAATTCAGAGTCATCCTTTTTGGTCGTAATCTGAGCACCAAAAGGAATTCTTGTGACTTCACCCGTAAGGCAATAGAGCAAGTATGTTTTATATAAGTCAGTCCTCTCTCTCAAAGGAAGGTCATCTTTAAGGTTTATCTCTGACTGCCCAGGCTTCCCTATCTTTGCATCTAGTTCTTCGCCTGGTTTCACTTTCTTCAGTGATTCCAGAGATTCCCATTCCTCCTCATCCCACTCATCTTCCTCATCAACTTGTTTCTTTTCTTCCACCTTCACAGGCTCTTCAGGTTTAATATCAGAAGATTCCCCTTTAATATCAGCAACCAGTTCAGTAACGACTAAAGAATTGAAAGCAATCATTTTCTTCAGTTCTTTCGCAGATTCTGTACGATTATCTGATGAGCGAGCTCGCTTTACGTAAGTCACAAAAATCTTCCTGACCTGTAGGCAAATCATGAAACTAAAAAATATTACCAACAGAAAAATCTTCAGATTAGGTAGTTTAAAGTGCACGAGGTTAAGGTTGCACGTACAGCCTTGCTGGCAATAGACATTGCTGCCTCCCGAGATAACTTCAGCCCATGGGCTGCCTTTCTAACAGCCTTCCTAACATCCATGTCATAACCATCAATGCCTGAAGCAATAGCATCCTTGACGACCTGATCAATTAAAAACACAATTGTAAATGCCAAAAAGTCATATACCAAAAAGAGTTTTTACAATGAAAGAAACCGACCTTCTCAAACAGGCCACCGCAGATATCAGCATGAGCCGCTTCAATAGTTTGCTCTGGGATACAAAGCATGACTCTCAACCGCAGCAGACTTTTGACATCCGCGTCACTAAGCTCTCCATCAGCTATGCATTGCTGAAGCTTTTGGCGATATATTTCTTAAGAAATAGGAAACAAGTCTCTTTCAGAAAAGAAGCAGAACCACAGAATGATAAATTTTGGACCGAGTAATAGACCATATTGAGAAGACAAGCTATTTACCTTCATGAATCTCTTTTGCTTTTAGTGGATCAAAGTGCAATTCCTCACATAGATTCTGTAAGAAGGCTGCCTTGCTATCTGCAACCTCCAAATCACCGCCAGAAACTGCCTGTGAAAGACGTTTTCGGTAAACCTTTGAGGTAACCTCAAGTGTGATCGCCTCTGATTCTCTTTTACCCAGACCAAATATATTCTTTAACTGGTTCAATGAGGCAACCTGCAAAATAGGAAAGAGGTAGAATCATTATATCACATGAAAAACGTAAGAATTAATTTATTTAAGTAAATGTTGAAGCTAGTACAGAAGTGAAAGAGTTCACCCCCAAGCAATGCGACAGAGAAAAATAAAGCTTAGACCCAGTGTAACAACCAAACGAATAATGTATGCATGAATAACATCAACAAGTATGATAAGAACCTCAGGCAGAGCACAATAATTTTTGTTGTAAACCAATGATGACAAAGTACCATATAATTAACTTAATGTAATCCCGTAAAAGAAAGTAACAAAATTTTAATAACTTTAATATGACTAAGGAATCCTGTATTTCACCATTCTTTCTTTTTTCTGTTAACAAAAAGAATGTTCTAATGTGCAATGGAAATTTTGAACAAAAAGTTCACAGAAGACTATACGAAGTAGCCCAGGAGCAGGTTTCAGCACAGAAGTGCAACCAATGGTATACCAAAAGAGCCTAGAGCAATGCAATTAGTTCTCTCTTCAATTGCTCGCCCAGAAAACTCTCAAAATTTCCACAACCACATGCAAATAAAATAACACTGCTTTGCATAACATTCTAGTAGATCACTAATAAAGTTTCACTAATCAAACACAGCGTTTCAATCATTTATAAGTAAATAGACCATAGTATTGAAACAACCTTATCATCCGAGAGGTTATACTATGCCTATCCCAATACAATACAGAAATGCTTGACACAGGAAAAGACAGCCTTTCGTAATAAGGTTCACCTTACTATCTTCCATCCGACCACTAGATAAAGCATCTGTGACATAGATTCTGTACAGAAGTTTCAAGTCATCCATTTTTCTGTCACTAGCATACTCACCACCTGATCAAAATCAGCATGGTATGTTTGAGCTTATGCATCATAGGTATATTGGAAGCACTGAAAGAAAGAGTTGAACTAAGGATAAGACCTAGTACAGACACTGGACCAACTCCACGAGCAAAACGATCGGCATCAGCATGGTTTTTCAGAGAAATAAGTCCATCATTGAATGCGAGAATCACATCAATTTCTTCCACTACTTGCTTCAATCCTGTGCTGCAAAATAAAATTGATTGTTATTTGGAGAAGCCGAAACCTAATGTTTACTTTCATCATGATAGTAATAGCTCAGTTGGTTAAAATATTAAGTATTATTAGATATTGGAAAATCCATACACTAGTAACTTTTGGAGTCAACCTAAAACGTACTAACAGTTAAGTTGGTTGATTTTGATCTTACGCTGCTTTTGTTCTAGTCTTCAATATATCCAGTGCAGCAGAGATGTTTCCTTCAATCAGCTTCCTTGTATGGTTCCGGAATAAGTCCTCTGCGAGCTGTATGAAACATAACATTGATTGAACAAAAGTTTGCTAATTAGAACAAAAATAGATAACCTGTAAAGTACCTCGTCGGAGAGTCGGTATGAAAGTTGTGATTCTCTGAGGCTCACGAGCTGCTCCACGTCAATATCTGAAAAAAGGAAGAGAGGAAAAGACAAACATATTAATCCTGAAATTGCACGAATGTTTAAAGTCCAAAATGATGATAAGAAACCAGCACACAGTTGCTAACAAAAGACAACTTCCAGCAACAATCCAAACGTCATTTCATCAATCTGAAATCAAGATAAACAATTATTCACGGCCCCTTAATTCACTTTCCTTTTCAAGAAGCATGATGCCTTAACATCCATATTCCTTAAACAAAAGGAAGCAAGTTCCCTCCTCAAGCACAACAGGAGACAACAAGCCCAACAGCTGATCACTCCAGTAAGAAATTGACATAAGCTCTAAATCTATAATACTTTCCCATGAAAAGTGTAGAAGTACATGGGAAGAGCAGATGCTAAAGAACATTCTAGAAAGTGAACATAAAGAGCAGCTAAGCACACAATTTGCTTCATTGAGGAGAGCATCTAATTCAGTGTGTGATTGACCAGGCAGGACTTTATCCTTGCATCCATAAGAACATCACATTTTTCCACCTGCATATCTGATCCCCCCATTGGTAGATATCTGAATCGTAGTTGACAACCGAAAATCACATACATAATTGGACAACATACAAACATATTAAATTTGCAAACCTCACTCACTAGTTGCTATGAAAATGAGGAAACAGAAGCAATGAAACAAGTATTGTTGAGACTCGAAACAAAAGTTGCATTTACCTTTACCAACTGATTTTAGCTTGGAAGCATACAATCTCTGAGCATTATCACGGATCGAAATTTCAACCTGGAAAAAGCATTAAACAGTGACAACGCTGCAACAGATCATGGAAACTATAAAATAAATAAAAATCACGCACCAAAGAAAACAGATTAAAATAATAAAAATTCTACGACAATGACATTCGGGCATTAACTATATATGCAAAATGCAAAGAAGGCTTAAACCAGTGACCAATAATGAGCCAATACCTGTGAATCAGTGACCTTGAACACCCTCTTCCAAGGTAAGAGGAAGGATGATGCTTCACCAAAAACAAGCGATGAAACATAGACCAACTTCTGAAATGCCTGCACTGGAAATTATTACAAAATGATCAAGCACCAAACATCAATCTGACAAAAAAAGATAAAGCTCAAGTACATTCCAGCTACAATAAAGAGTGCAACACTGACTTATGACTTACCCGGCGTTGCTCAACGTCTCCATCACGGTCGCCAGTTTCAAGCCTTTGCCTGAAAATGCGCCTACCGATCTGTATGCCAAGAACCATAATGACACATTAATCCAAAGTTTCCCTAAGATGCACAAACACAATCTTCAACATTCCCATTTTCTCTAACATGGAGTGATTATGCAGTACCTCCATGTGCATAGCAGCTGCATCAGGATCGTCAATCCCCAAAGCTTTCTTGAAGTTGATTATCGTTTCAACTTCATTGCCCTTAAGGTCTTCACTTCCAGGAGGTAGAACAGAGGAAACAAATCTAGAAGAGAAAAGCGTTCAATGCATTGGTGAAAGTGAAACGAGCTCTGGGACTTGAAAACAACAATGTCGCCCTGAACAGACTATATGAACTCACCTGCAGTACAATTCTGAAAGTTCTGCACTGAACACTTGGTCTGTTTTGCTCACACCATATCTGAGATTTTAAACATTGGAAAACCAAAATTCAGAAACTTGCTGATTCCAAAGACCTAAACAAGAAATTGCAAGGCACGACTGGAAGGAACTAACTTTTTGGCAATCTGTTCAATTTCCTCCTTCTTAACTGCTCCAGGGTCATCGAAACCAGCAACATAGTTATGCAAACTAGCGGCTGCAACCTCAGGAACGGAAGCATTCAAAGCGTACACCATGGCTCCACCGGCAGCGCCCAAAACAGCCGCCCCACCCAGAGCCAAATTTCGGGTTCCGCCGAGTCGTAGCCCCAAACAGTAACCGGCAGCCACAGCTCCAGCCAGTATAACAGTGGAACTCGCTAACCTGAGCGGGGGAGAAAGGCTATCGACCAAGGGCTGAATCCCGGTCAACTCCTTCCTCTCTCCGAAAACACTGGTGGTGGTGGTGGTGGACGGTGTAGCGGAAGCAGCCGAGTCATCAGACGGCGATGGATCGGCTGAGTTGCGAGGGAAGGATACTCTCACACGCCGGCGGGAAGGGAGGGAGAGAGACGAGGGAGTGAGACGGAGAGGCGACTGGTTGATGAAAGGAGATAACAGCGCCGGCGTGGAGGAAGAAGAAGACGGAGTGACGGATAATGGATTCATTATCGCCGCGGCAGCGAAGCTACTTCAATCCCTCCGGAGATATACAGATTTGTATTGTAAGAGCGCCTCTACTCTATGAAATTTGTAGGGTTTAACGAAGGATTCAGTGAGGGAGGGGCGATTAGGAAGGAAGGAGGAGGAGGAGGAGGAGATAAATTGGAGAGCATTGAGCAATGAGCATAGGCTATTAAAATAAAATTAAACCAAAGTTGTTGAGATGGGCCCGCCGGACAACAAGGCAGAAATGGCAGCTGAAGAACAAACGGCGCCGTTTTCAACTATTATACAATCGTGGGCTGCGTATCGGAAACTCTTTCTTTCCCTGTTGTCGGGAACGGTTGCGCTTAGGGGTGGCAGTCGGTCGGTTTCGGTTTAACCAAAAACACGGTTACCGGTTAGTCGAACCACTTCACAGACCATCCATCAACCGACCGAGTAAAAGCTCATGGTTAGCCGACAACCGACCAGCTGATTTTCGATTTTAGGCTCGGTTAGCCGTATACCCGAAAAATACCCCTTCTCTCCCAAACGCTGTCGCTTAAGGGAAATTCATTAAAAAAAATTCATCTACCGCAGTACCGTCCAATCCTTATCTCCAACTCCAAAGTTCTCGATCCTTCCTTCGAAACCTCCATTTCAGTCTTCAGATCTATCCACACCGTTGGCCTTCTTCTTCTGCAAATCCCAATTTCGGAGGGTGACCGGCAAGGTGAGTGTTAAGGGCGACCGATGAGTGCTTGTCTGTTGTACTATTGTCGCCTGTCTCCATGTCTCTGCTCGACGACGACGAGCTGCGGCAAGGCAAGTGTGAGGGCGGAGGAGCGGAGGTTTGGCTGGTGGCATGAAGCTCGACGGCGAAGGCAGACAGAGACGAGACGAGCGAAGGCCGAGGCAAGACGAGCACTGCGGCAAAGGCTGACGCGCGCGTAGGAGGACGCACGATGGACCGACGACAATCTGGTGTTGAGGAAGGGGATGACGACAGGGGAAGAGAGGAAAGGTAGGGTTGGCCAGTTGGTGAATGGATTGGTGAGAGTTGATGAAGGAGAGTGGTCATTTTGGTGGAGGCGGATATATTTTTTGTGGAACAGCATCGTGGGGAGGGGGGAACGGTGTCGTCTAGAGTATGGTGGGAACCCTCGGTTGGTTACTTTGGTTAGACGAGTAATCAAAGACCGAAGCTCCTTCTAGACACTCCGACCACTGATCGAGGATTATTAGAGTCGGTTTTTGGTTACCCGCTAACCGACGGTTATCGGTTGGACTAACTGGTTAGCCGCTAACTGGCAACCGAACTGTCACCCCTAGTTGCGCCATTGTTGTCTGCTCTGCCTCTCCAATCTCTACTCCCCATAAAGTAAAAATGAAGCCCGCAACCGATGACCGGTAAATTCTGCAACCACTAATTCTTCTTCTACCTCCATTTATTCTTCTTCTTCGCTGCCGTTGGTCTGTGCAACTGGTTGTCCATATGGAACTTTGAATTCGTACAACAGATGTTTGATGAAATACTTGACCGCGGTGGTGTTCCATATTCATTCCCCTGCTACAGATTGCTGTGGGACTAGCAGAAGTAATCCTAACTTGGTTACTTACGAAGACCGCACCCTTAACTGTTTCCTTTATCCTTCGGTCCAGTTTGTTCATTAGGCGGAGTTGAATCTACATACCTGGAAATATGCTTTCTATGCAATACTCGTTTTCCCCTATCTTATCATGACCTGCCAAAGCTCTTTTAAACTTCCACAGTTAGGAATGCCATCTGAAGGGAGTTCACTTGCCTCAGTATGTTGCTATTGTTCCAATTTGTCTCCATAGCTGCTACTCAAGTTCAAACTGAGTCAACTCCGAGTCAGGACCACCATTCCTTCGCTGAAAAGTGGGAACCTTTCCGTAAGAAGTTGTTCGGCGAGTTGGCTATGTTGGAACCAGTTACAGTGGCCTCCAAAAGCAATATGATTAACATTCATTGTCTAATGAGTTCTACTGAGTCTTATATATGGAATCGCTAATTAATAGTCAACATAAGAAAGCTCCAACGCATTTTTCTTTGTCAAAAGTTAGATGTTATGGGGATTTTTGGTTTTGTAACCATTGAATCAGAGTTGGAAGATGCCATATTCAAAATGGTAGGATTCGTAAAAGTAGTTAACAACCAGAACCGTGAAGGCACGAGAAGCAGTGCAGCCGTAGGAGGACACATAGTTGATAACACTATGTTTACATATGATTTTTCCTTCATTTCCTAGTTGTTTAGCTTGTTGATTGGCGTTCTTTGGCCTATTTTACGCTAGGTTGTGTTCTTTTGTCATATTTCTATTTCCAGAAAATAAAATGAGGCGCAGGCGCAAGTTTTGGGTCAATCGGAGGTCGTTTGCCCACTAAAAAACCACTCAAAAGTGGATTTGAGGAAGAAACACATGCACGAGAAACACGACCGTGTTTTGTCCTCTCATACCCGTGTTTTAGGTGTCGAGAATAAAAAAGTGAAGGGCTGAAGCACGGTCAGAGAAACACGACTGTGTTTCTGCCTCCTACTCGAGTATAAGTGTTTTTCTGCGACTTTTGAGAGGAGAGGGTTGGATTTTGTATCCCAAACACCTAAGGGACAAACAAGATAGATAGATAGATAGATAGATAGATATATATATATATATATATATATAGAGAGAGAGAGAGAGAGAGAGAGCGACTTGGGAACATTATTGGAGCTGTTTTTGAGGATTTCTTCACCATCGGAGCTCAGGAATCAAGCTTGGAGATGGAGATTGAAGATCTAGATCATATTTATGCATTCTCTCTCTTGTCTATAGAGTAACTTCCCTTCACTTAAGTTTTGAGAAACCCTAGTTCCATGTGTTAGGATCTTTCTTGTACAAACATTTGGATGTTATACTGATTGGTTTTGTTCAATTGAGGCATGATTATTTGAGTCAATTGATTATTGATCACATTCTCTTAATTTTTGCTTTAACCTAGGAGAGAGAATCTGATTGGGATAAGAGAGTTTCTTCAAGTGGAGTAGTGAGTCGATTGTGTGAGAGTCAATCGATTCATTGCTCTGTAATGGAATTGATTTAAGTAGTGGAGATATTTGTGCATTGTCTTAGAATTTTATTCCAGTGGAGGCTAGTCGCCTGCCAGGTACTTTGTCTAAGAGGGCTTGGTCGGGTTAATAGATTCTAAGGTATTTTCGGTTCTTCCGCAATTTAATCACAAGTTAAACAAATAAAGAGAATTACAACTTGGACATGATTGAGAAGCTAGGGGGAATCATACCTAAGTAAGTTCTTAACCTATGATTAGTAGTATAATGATAACCTAGTTTAGCTTGTAGAGTAGTTTAATCAAACCTTAATATGATTTGCTAAATAATGAACTGAAGCTGAGTAATAGTAACTCTAGAGACCTGTGGATTTGTTATTTATTACTTGTGCCACTATACTGCAGTCCCTTTTACACTTGGCCATTGTTAGGAGTTGTGTTTTAGCGAGTCAAGTTTTTTGAGCCATTGTTGGGGACTTTGTAGATTATTAGGAAAAGCAGAAGGTTGTTAATTTAGCTTTTCTTTCTTTTGTTTTTCTTTTCCACCCTTGCTTTTCACTTGGGTATTTTTTTTTAAGATCTGAATATTGAATCCATATGGCTTTTTTAACTATTGGGGGTACCATTACCCGGTTGGTGTTACCCTGAGACTTCATGGGATAATCAGTAAGGAGAAGGCTACATATTTGGGTTCCAAGAAGAATAACCACCCTTCTACAATGCACAACAGAACCTTGGACATTTCAAGAACCACCTGTCTATCAAGAATATTTCCTTCCACAAATAGAGGGGCCATCAAAGCTGTAGTTTGCTATGGGGCGGGCCATTCTGCAGAGCCATGCTACAATCCATGACCAAAGTCAAAAAACCAATTGAAGCTTCTTGTGGAGCATTTTGCTCAAGATGCCAAAAGATCATGCTCCAAGATGGACCTTCATATCCAGACCATTGCCCAAACTAACTTCTCATTTCCCTATGAAACAGAGGAGTTCCTCCGGAGCATGAAGAAGAACATAGAGGTCATTGAGCAAGTTTGCGTATAGCTTGTTCAAGATCGCCTTTCTGCTACCATACAAGAAGAGGAGGAAGATGAAGAAGCCAACCATGAGGATGTTGAGGAGCATACATAAGTTGTCATGGAGAGCTCCAGTGATAACCATGATCAGGAATTTCATGTGGTGGCTGATCACCTTTCCCCATTTATGCTCTGACATGATGGGCACGAGCGAGGAGATGCAGAATGATTTCATTGAAGAAATTGTTGGGCGACTTGCTCTCCAGTCCGCGCTGGAACAAGAAGAAGAGCAAGAGAGGGTGAGGAAAGAAGTTGTGGAGGATGGCAAAAGTGAAGCAGAAGGATTCTTATTTTTTCCAAGGGGAGAGACCACATTTTGAAGAAGGAAGGGGGTTCAGGAAGCATTTAGCGTCCAGGATGAGGACGAAGTTGAGGTGGAAGAGGCTTGCACCGACCATGAGTTACTTGTGATATCTCCACCAAACTTCGAGGAGCTTCTTGGCATGGACTCATTTACAATGTCTCTTTTTTGTCAGACCAAGGCCACACCCTCACTGATCCCTCTTGGTGGATGCAATGGTGGTTAATCTATGTTGTCTTACATGATTTGGGGCAATTAGAGAAGAAAAGAGAAGGAGAGGTCTCGACGGTGGAGACTTCATCTGCATCAAGTGTAGGAGCCTTCATCATCTGCCACAACACATACTCATTAGTTGAGAATCCACCTCATCGATGAGAACGTCAACTTCAAAGAGTTTTTGGGGTGGACCAAAACTTAGGAGCCACCGTTCGGCTCATGACGTGAAAGAAGCGTTTGTTGGGAGGCAACCCAAACAGACGGTTTGCTTTGCTTCCATTTTCTCTTCGGTTAAGTCAGTTTTGCTTTGAATTTAGTGTCAATAACTCAACCTTTGTGAGTTTTTGTGTGGTGCTTTGAGGTTCCACCTACTCTCTCTTCCATGGAATGCACCTCATGTCTGATCTGCCATTCTTCATCACCCGAACCGGTAACTTCATTCTACCCTCCTTAATTTCTTCCATTGAAAACAATGTCATGCTTAAGTGTGGGGGTGTTCCATTAGATGTGGGTGTGATGAATGATGTATTTTTGTGCTTGTCTTGGAGCCTAGTCCACTGCCCAAATTTTAAGATTTGAGCGCTCCAAGTACCTTGTTCCTTGCAAATTGTCTTCTCGGTATCCTTTGAATCACTAGTATTGATGTTGATATGCAACCTAGGGAGGTCTGTGTAGCACTATGTAGGATGTTGATGCATGAGAAGTCTCTTAGTTTCTTCATACTGTGTTGGTCGATTGTGTTGACTAGTGGTATTAGGACATTGGATTCGTGCGATATTGTTGACTCTCTCTTGTTTTGTGGACTCTCATATCATGTGGGTGCCATAATTGTGCTTACTAAGAACTAGTTAGTCTTCCATGTTCAAAATTTGACACATGGGGTAAGCCCAATGTGTGTGCCATCGTTCATTGTACCAAATTGGGTTTTGGAAGAGACACTAGTTGATCCTTAGTGGGGAAGTACTACATGGTGATGTTACTTCCTATCTAGTACAAGTAAAATTTCCTCCCATAGAACGGATCGCCTACTTGATATTGTGTTTTAAGGGCATGGATAGAGCTTCTGACCCCCCTTAAATTCATTGACCCTTCACACGAATTGAGGAAAAAGATGTAAAAGAAGTACTCTGACAAAAGAGATGCATAAATTACTCTTGATCAACCAATAAGGCTTGACTATGAAACTTCAGGTTGGAACCCCCCAGTGGAAATGAATGAAAAAAATGAAACTCAAAGAGTAAGGAAAAGGGGTTCCAACAAATGAAATGAAGGTAAGAGAGAACCTGAAAAGATGAGTCCATGGTTATGTGTGGGGGATAAGCCAACGGTTAAGTGTGGGGGAATTTGGTAACACTGTATTTGCACATATTTTTTTCCTTCATTTCTTAGTCGTTTAGCATGGTGATTGGCGTTCCTTGGCCTATTTGATGCTAGTTTTTGTTATTTTTTCATATTTCAGGTCCTAGCAAGTAAAGGGAGAAATAGGCGCAAGTTTCCGGTTAATGGGAGGTCAATTGCCTACTCAAAAGCCACTAAAAAGTGGAGATGAGGAAGAAACACCGTAGGAGAAACACAGACGTTTTTTGTCCTCCCGTGCTCGTGTTTTAGGTGCCGAGAAGAAACAAGAGAAGGGCTGAAACACGGCCTGCGAAACAAGGTCGTGTTTCTACCCTCTGCTCGGTAAGGGTTTTTCTGCGACTTTTGAGAGGAGAGAGCTGGGTTTTGGATCCCAAACACCCAAGGGACGAACATTAAACAGAGCAACTTGGGAACATTTTTGGAGCTATTTTCGAGGATTTTTTCGCCTTTGGAGCTCGGGAATCAAGCTTGCATATGGGGATTGAAGATATAGATCAAATTTCTGCATTCTCTCTCTTCTCTGTGGAGTAACTTCCCTTCACTTAGGTTTTGATGAACTGTAGTTCCATGTGTTAGGATCTTTCTAATATGAACCTTCGGATGCTATGCTTATTGGTTTTGTTCAATTGAGGTATGATTATTTGAGTCAATTGAGTCTTGATCACATTCTCTTGATTTATGCTTTAACCTAGGAGAGATAGAATCTTATTGGGCTAAGAGAGTTTCTTCAATTGGAAGTAGTGACTCGATTGTGCGAGAGTGAATCGATTCATTGCTCTGTACTGGAATTGATTTCAATAGTGGAGATCTTTGTGTATTGCCTTAGAATTTTATTCAAGTGGAGGCTAGTCGCCCATCGGGTACTTTGTCTAAGAGGGCTTGGTTGGCTTAAGATATTCCAAGCTATTTTCAAATCTTTTGCAATTTAATCATCAGTTAACCAACTAAAGTGAATTACAACTTGGATATGATTGAGGAGCTAGGGGTAATCATACCTAAGTAAGTTCCCAAACTATAATTAGTAGTCTAACCTATTTTAGTTTTTAGAGTAGTTTAATCAAACCTTAATCTAATTTGCTAGATAATGAACTGAAGTTGAGTAATAGTATTTCTAGAGACCTGTGGATTCGATATTTATTACTTGTGCCCCTATAATGTTGTCCCTTTCATTGGTTACACTTGGCCATTGTTAGGAGTTGTATTTTAGCTAGTTAATAGTCATCCAAGGGGCGACACCCCAAGGCACCAAAGTACTAGCATCGACGGTGAGAGTGGTGTGGATGGGATCATAGCAGGTACACTTCCACAACCTAGATGGTTTGTCAGCTTAACGCCAGCGGAGATGGAAGAGATGCATAGAGATGGTCGTTGTTCAACTACAATGAGATGATTGTTGTGGGTTACTAGTGTGCCAATGCTCATCTTATGCTTCGGGTGGCTAATTGGGAACCACCGCTCTTTTTCTTCTTGGGATAGGCTTCTTTGACCTTGGGCTCCTCCTCCTTGAAATTTGGGCCCGCCTTGATGTATCTTTCATCGTGGAGGTTGGACCCAATGTTGGGCCGTTGCTCATTCATTCTTAATCTTGGGTCGAGTATCTCCCTATGGGTTTGTTTTGAGCTTATTAAGTGACTTCTAGTTTACTTCTTCATTACTAGACCTCTTGTTTCTCACCAATTCTCCTTTGTACTTCTCTTTGTAGATCTTTTGATGCTCCAGAGTTCTCAAATGCTTGATCCAAACTTCCTTGGGTTGTTTTGTGCCTTCAAAACCATAAAAAGAACAAACACATAAGGTATCAAAGAGTACAAGAACATAACTTAGGTATATTAAAGGCCCATTGATCAAATTGTTGTGATTTAGATAATAAATACTATTGAAATAACCAAAGATGCTTTGATAGAAAGGGAAATGTATTAAAAATTGGAGTTACAAACACTATAAATAAAGTGACATCAGAAATACCCATACTTAAACTTTGCTTGTCTCCAAGCAAACATTACTCATAACCATACAACTCTATGAATTCTAGAAACCATCACTCAACCCTGATCTTAAGTAGTAGATGTTAAGCAACTTACAAGGTCAAAAGTAGCATGAGAGAATACTAATTACATCAATATGCAAGAACATCATATCACATAATCCAAGCATCAACTACTAGCATTAGAGTCTCAAAACGTAAGGGTGAAGTTTTTGATAAATTTTTGGGCTTTAATTACTTTCTACCATCAACTTGGCATATCTTTAAAGCACTTTTCCTCACTTAAACATATAGATTTTTTTTCTATTTCCTTTTCTTGGAAACTATTAAATTCTTTTTTCTTGATTTTTCTCATGGTGGAGAGTTCTTTTTGAATTTTACCCTTATTGGTTGAGCAAGAACTTAAAGCTCCTATACCTTAACTCGTGTGAAGGTTCAATGAAATTAAGGGGTGTCAAAAGTTTTATCCGTGCCTTAAGAGCACATGCTCAAGTTGGCAATAATTTCAGCGGGTGAAAATTTTACTTGTACTAGAGAGGAACTATCATATCTCCCAAAACTCGATTTTAGTGCAATGAAAAGATTCCTCACAATCTGGTTTTACCCCACACTTTATTTTCTCACATAGCAAGGCAAATTTTCGAACAATGTCTTGATGGGTAATTTTTTCCATTTTTCTAGAGTTGCAATTCACCCTTTGAATTTTTCTTCAAAAATGACTCTTTTGCACAATCAGAACACTTTGATTAGATCAAACAATATGACATTCAAACACATGAAATGGTGATGCTCTAAAACACAACACCAAACTGCGACCACGTATAATCGCAGTCCGGGAATGCAGTAAAGTGACAAATTATATTATCAACCCGGGGTCTAGATCTACTGCTTACTCAGTGATTCTCTATTATCTAGCCAACTAAGTTAAGTGTTTGTTGTGTAAAAGCAAAAGCAGAAAGAAAGCAGGAATTGATACTGTTTTCTCAAGCAGGTAAGAGTAACTCGGGAATGAGTCCCCCTAGGTCCGTAGTTAGGTTTCAATTGTATTTCCCTGGGTTGATTTACTGTTGATTAGACTGCGGAAGATCCGACAGTAGCTTGGAATCTCTTAAGCTGACCAAGCCCTCTCAGTCTAACTACCCGGCAGACGACTAGTCTTCACCGGGATAGAAAGCTGAAGCAGTAAGAACATAACTCCACTACTGGAATTGGATTCCAGTACAAAGCAGTAAACTGGCTAACTCTCGTATAGCCAATCTCCTACTACCAAATGATGAGACTCTAGCAACCTAATCAGATTCTATCTATCTCAGATTGCAGCAGGTATCAAGAAAAGTTGATCAGACTTCAATTGACTCAATAAACATGCATCATTCGATTAAAATCAAACAGTAATATCATCCCAAGTCATTACAATCAATCCCTAACACATAGAACTAGGGTTCTTCATCCCCAAGTGAGAGAGAGGTTCTACTCCATAGAGAGAGAGAGAGGAAAACAAGGTACAAAGCAGTCATACTCATTACAATGGGAAGAATCTGCTCTGGGATGATGATTTCCACTCCTGTGACGATCTCCAAGCTCGATTTGATGAAACCCAGCTCCAAGATAACTTCTAGGATGTGTTCTTCGTCCTTTCTCTCTCTAGGGCTCTGTTTTTGCTCAAAAAGTCCGATCCTCTCACTTGTGGCTCGAAATTGGCTGAAAAACCAAGATTTCCCGACTCACACGGGCAGGCCACACGGCCGTGTGGCTCACCCAGTTGCCCGTGTGAGTCAAAACGCGGCGTATCATTAAGTCGAAATTCAGGCTTCCCACACGGCCAGGGTCGCACGGCCGTGTGGGATTTCCATCCTGCCCGTGTTTGCTCTCGGCGAAAATCACACCGCCACAAATGTGAGTTGCACGGCCGTGTGATGTCCAGGAATGCCCGTGCGGCTTCCTTAGCACCTCTCCACGCATCCGATCTTCGTCCAATCGACCCCAAACTCGCTCCCAAGCCTCCATTCACGTACTAGGACCTGGAATATCACAAACAAGCACAACCTAGCGTGAAATCGGCCTAAAACACGAGAATCAACACCTCAAACGGTGTAAGAACAGGAGTAAAAACATGTGTAATTAACGGTCTATCAAACTCCCACACACTTAACCGTTTGCTTGTCCCCAAGCAAACCAAGTCAGATACAAGGTAAGCTAACATAATTCAATCAACCAACATTGGGGACAAGTCATAAAGGCACAGAACACGTGAATCATACTGGTTTTCAAACATCAATACATGAACAACCTCAATAACAACCTGGACAACCACCACAAAAGACATTCGAGTGCAGCAAAATCGAATAAAGGAGGAGTCTCCCTTCTGTTCATCGACCAACCTAGACTTGACTCAACCACTTACTCAAGACAGTCAACTCATGCATAAAACTCAAGATATCAGAATAGAGATCGAGCAATCTAGGTCCTCACCGGGTAAAGAGTGTAAAGAACAAGGAAATGAATCGCTCACTCTCGACCAGTGGGGTCAGGACAATTTGATGCGAAAAATACGCATACTATTCCTCTCAATTCCTAACATCTCTTCACCATGACGGCAGCCTCTAAAGGTTAGAGTTCACATAAATGGTTGTAATCACTAACTAATCAGGAGGTCTTAGACACAGGTTCAAATGACTGGCTAGGGTCTTGGACATGGGGAAAAGGCCTTTTAGGTGGTGGAAGTATTTAGCACAAGGTTCCACATTTCCAAACCCACACAATCACAGTCAAACAAACTGGTATTTCCTTTATGCTATTCTGCATTACTCAATATCTCAAGAGCACAAAAGCGAAGGAGGTATAAATGTTAGCATTTCCAAGCCAGACTGCTAAGAAACACTACTTAATAGGCATTATTCAGATTTTTGGTAGTGGCTCTCTTTTGCTTCCAATTTTTCTTTGTTTTTCTTTCATTTTCTTTTCATTTCTTAAGAGAGCCACCACTTCTGCACCTATTTCAAACACCTGCCCAACTTTTAAGCACTACCTCCAACACTCACATCAAATTTAGAAGAAACGGAAGAGAATATGTAAGAACCACTCTATGGAACCTTCTAAAAGATGCAAAAAGGGTGCTTTTTTCATTATAGACCAAAAGAAAGGATAACACACGGCTCAAAGGGGCTGACTAGGGGATATGACACATTAGGACAGTCAAATTTGGTCGTGGGCTAATCCTATGCCCCCATCATCTTAGCTAGTGACAACGTGAATGCTTCACATCATGGAAGAGGGATCTATCGCACAAGAAAGAAACGAGCAGGCTCAAATCTCACATGGCTACCTATATGCTCTATCTCACATTCTGATACCCTGAACTAGATGCATAAACGACTGTCAAGAACAAGTAATCAATCCAAGTCACAGTTGGTAAGCAAACAGTTGAAAAACTGAACCCCTACACAATTCTACTGCACGTCTCAGTCCTCATCATAGGTTGTCCTAGTCACAATCAAGCGGTCATGCATCAATCCGAAAACCATTCAATTCACCAATCAAAACACAGTGCCAATATGATCAAACAGCAGTACTTGGAGCCCTCAAATCATAAGATTCGGACAGCGGATTAGGCTCCAAGCACCCAAATATATATTCCAACCGATACAAAGCACCCCCCCACACTTAAGCACGACATTGCCCTCAATGGAGTAGAGGGAGAGATAAGGGGAACGATGTTACCGGATTGAAACTGCTGGGGGACTGGAAGTGGACCAGTCAGCGAGAATCAAACGGGAAGATGGACAGTTCTGCACGAATCGAACACCAAGAACACACTAACACACGTTGTGTTAGGGATAAGTGGTAGCCCAGACGGCTACAGCAAAAACAATCCACAAAAGTAAAAAAACAGAAACAAAAACAAACAGAAACAAAAACAAACGACACTAAGTTCAACGAGTACATCCTACTCGTCGCCAAGATCACCAAAGTCGATGTCGTCCATGAAGGCGTCATCACCATCAGCACCATCATCACCATCCGCTGGGGGAGGTGGAAATGGAGAGTCCTCCTAGGGAGTCCTCCAAACGGGCTGCTCGCCCGGTAGCAGCCGGAGTAAATGCTGATGGACCTCCTACATGCGCCGTGAACGACGCTTCTCTCGCTCGATGTGTGCGAGAGTCACTCCCTGCTGGGTCTGGATCGGGTCCAATCTCTCATCGTAAACAGCCATCCTCTGGTGGTACTTGGCCTGGTGAGCCGCGTACTGCTGCGGGAACTGCATCTAATGGTCGAGGATCTGCTGGTTCTGGAGACGCAGCTGCTCGAACTGGGAGGTGAAGTAATCCTGCCCTAGGAAAGCGGAGCTGCCACCTCCGTAATGGAAGTGAGTCTGTGGTGGATCAACAACAGCGTCCACATCCTCGGGCTCCACATGATCAGCAGCCTCATCCCCCTGTCCCTCTGGCTGGACCTCTGGCTGGTCCTCCTGCTGGTCCTCCGCGGGGATCTGAGGTTCCGGAAACCCCTCGATCCATAGAATGCCGCGGTTCTCTCGCAGCAGGTGCATGTGACTGATCGTCGACCTGCCAAAAACGATGGTATCCCCCTGCTGTGTGCACCCCTGCAGGGAAAGGCCGAAGTAGGTGGCCAGGCGGGTGATGAGGGGGGTGCAGTGGAGACTCTTCAGTTCCGAAGCAGTCTTCTCGAAGGTCCTGGCCACCACCGAACCCAAGTGGAGGGGATGGTTGTGCTGGCGGATCGACTGGATGAGGTACATGGCCCTCTTGGTGATGGCGCTGGCACTGTCTGAAGCTGGAGTATAAGACTTCGCCAGCAGGTGGTGGAGAAGGCGGTTGTCGAGCTGCAGTGTAGTGGCCTTCGTCTTCCCGGCCGAGAAGGGACGTGTCTAGCCTGGCCGAGCCAGGCGGGTGTACAGCCTCCTGAAGTCCACCTCCGGCGGGTCGTTGACCTCGGTGACGTAGTCCGCACCATCGTCGAGGTCGAGAGCCTCGGCCAACTCGTGGTAGCTCATGGACCGTGGGGCACCGCCTAGCCTGAATTTGACGGCTACACCGTCTCTCCAATCGTCCGTGGGTGTGTGCTTGAAGGTCGTGTAGAACTCAAGCACAGGCTCATAGTAAACCTTCTCGCAGATGGAGAGCAGACGACGCCATGGGTGGTTGGTGACGGCGGCGGAGATTTGCTCGTAGCAGTGCAATTTCCGAAACTCCCGTTTAGACCAGCAATGGTGCTGCCCAAACGGGCATTTCAGGACCTGCTTGAAGCGATCCTGGGCGGGCCCCCTATTCAAATCCCGGATGAACGGGTGCTTGAGGTCAGGTTTCGACATTGTCCTGCAAAAGAACAACCCAAAGTGGAACCAAAAGAGCCAAAGAAAGGGTCAATTACACCCCCACACTTAAGAACTGAAAACAGCTGAGCCATGGTTTCATCCATAGTTCGGGGGTCAAAAACTCTAAACATGCACCCTAACACCCAATTCTCCACAATTAACATAGTTAAGGGCAAAATCAAACCTGGAGACTCAAGTAGAGGTGTAGGGGATGATGAGGGGAAGGCGATGGAAGCGACGAAACGCCGAAAAAGTGCCCAGAAGTGCTTGTCGGAGCCTCGCCGGAGTCTCGCCGGAAATTGCATCCGGCGACAAAAACGTCGGCCAAATCTGCTCAAAATGGAGGGATAGGCCGCTTTTGGTGTAGGAAGGGTGGGTTTGTTGTTGGTTTGGTGGAAAAATGACAAAAAATGGCCGAAAAAATCGAAAAGTGTGGTTTTGTCGCGGTTTTCCGGCGAGGATTTTTCAAATTTCTGACCACTCGGCCGTGCTGGCCGAATATATAGGCCGTGGCTCGGCCACACGGGCAGGCTCGCACGGCCGTGTGAGGTGCAAGTTTGCCCGCGTTGGCCGACACGGCCAGGCCGAGGAATTCCACACGGCCGTGCGAATTGAACTTTTGGCCGTGTGGAATTTACCGAGAGGTCACACGGCCGAGGGAAAAATTTCACACGGCTGTGCGAGCAGACGAGTTGCCCGTGTCGGCCACACGGCCAGGCCAGGCCAATCCACACGGCCGTGCTAATTGCACTTTTGGCCGTGTGGAATTTGCCGAGGGCTCACACGGCCAGGGGATAAAATCCACACGGCTGTGCGAGAATATGGCTTGGCCATGTGAGCTGCTGGAGTCCCGAATTCAACATGTTTTCACCCAAAAACGACATTCGACTCTGGAACAACATCTCAAGACTCAAAAACACAAAAAAAAAACAAAAGGAAAAATGTAAGAAAATGCAAACCTCGGTGGGGTTGCCTACCCACAAGCGCTTCTTTACCGTCTTTTAGTTGGACGCTAGTAGAGGAACTAAGGGTCCTCGAGCTTGATCAGCAGCTCTGCGCGCTCGACAGCACCTCCCAAATACAACTTTAGGAGGTGGCCATTCACCTTGAATGGCTCGGTTTGAGCATTGCTGATCCCACCACACCATGCGGGAAAACATGGGTGACCGTGAAGGGTCCCGACCACCTCGAATGGACCTTGCCCGGGAAGAGTTTCAGGCGTGCATTGAAGAGCAGAACACGATCACCTACATGAAACTCCTTCGGGCCCCTCAACCTTGCATCGTGGAGACTCTTGGTGCGCTCTTTGTAGAGCAGGGTGTTCTCGTAGGCGTGGTAACGCCACTCCTCCAACTCCAGCAGCTGCAGCTTACGTTCTGTACCTGCAACACTCAAATCCAGGTTTAGCAGCTTAATGGCCCAGAAGGCCTTGTGCTCTACTGGCAAATGGCACATCTTCCCATAGGCAAGCCTATAGGGAGAAGTGCCAATCGGATTTTTATAGGCAGTCCTATACACCCAAAGAGCATCATCGAGCTTGGTGGACCAATCCTTAGGGGACTGATCCACCGTCTTTTCAATAATTCGTTTTAGCTCCCGGTTCGTCAGCTCGGCCTACCCATTTGACTGGGGATGGTAGGCCACCGACACCTGATGCTTAACACCATAGCGAGAGAGGAGTTTAGTGAATTGCCCTTGAAAATGGGTTCCTCTATCACTAATGATGGCGCGGGGTGTCCCGAACCGGGGAACAGCTGCTTCAGAAATGAGCAGACCCGTCTTGCATCATTGGTGGGCATGGCTTGAGCTTCTGCCCACCTCGAGACGTAGTCTACTGCAACCAATATGTACAGATTGCCAAAAGATGGAGGGAATGGACCCATGAAATCGATACCCCAAACATCAAAAATTTCACAAATAACAGAGATATGTTGGGGCATCTCATCCCGGGAAGAAATGTTACCTGACTTTTGGCAGCGGTCGCACTGGCGTGCGAAGGAGTCTGCATCCTTGAAGAGCGAGGGCCAATAGAAGCCCGACTGTAGCACCTTCAGCGCCGTGCGGTCACCTCCATGGTGACCTCCAGTAGGTCCCTCGTGGCATTGAGATAGGATGTCTCCCATCTCGTGCTCCATGACACAGCGCCGGATCACGCCGTCTGCTCCGATTCTGAAGAGGTAAGGATCCTCCCAGAAGTAATGCTTCAGATCGGAGAGGAACTTGCGATTTGCATGAGTAGCCATCCCCTTGGGTAACTGCTTGCCCACCAGATAATTGACAAATTCAGAATACCAAGGGGCCATGCTGTCCACCAGTGTCATCGCCAGCAATCGCTCACCCGGGAAGGAGTCATCGATCTCTTCCACGAAATTGTCCACCGGAGGGGCTTCCAATAGTGAAAGATGATCTGCAGCAACATTCTCGGCTCCTTTCTTGTCCCGTATTTCTATGTCGAATTCCTGCAGAAGCAGGATCCAGCGGATGAGCCAAGGCTTTGCATCAGCCTTGCTCATCAAGTAGCGAATCGCCGAGTGATCTGTGTAGACCACCACATGGGAGAGCACCAGATATGGCCGGAACTTGTAAAATGCATACACCACGGCGAGGAGCTCCTTCTCAGTGGTGGTGTAATTCTCCTGTGCATCGTTCAAGGTCTTGGACGCGTAGTAGATGGGCTGGAAGTGCTTCTCGCGTCTCTGACCTAGAACTGCTCCGACTGCATAGTCACTTGCGTCGCACATCAGCTCAAAAGGGAGAGACCAGTTAGGAGTCACCATGATAGGTGCATGGGTAAGCTTCTCCTTCAGAGTCTCAAATGCAGCTGTGCACTCGAGAGTGAACTGAAATGGTGCATCCTTCTCTAGCAGGGCAATCTTCGAGAAATCTTTGATGAAGCGCCGGTAGAAGCCTGCATGACCTAGAAAGCTGCGAATCCCCTTCACAGAAACAGGAGGAGGTAGCTGACTGATCGTCTCAATCTTCGCGCAATCCACCTCAATCCCCTGCTTGGAGATCTTATGCCCGAGCACAATACCCTCACGAACCATAAAATGGCACTTCTCCCAGCTGAGTGCCAGATTAGTCTCCTCGCACCTCTTCAGAACGAGTTCTAGGTTATGGAGACAGTGAGTGAAGGAGTCTCCATATACCGAGAAATCATCCATGAAGACTTCTATGATCTCTCCAACCAGTCGGTCGAAGATCGCCAGCATGCATCTCTGGAAGGTCGCCGGTGCATTACACAGCCCAAATGGAATCCTCCGGTAAGCAAAGGTACCGAAGGGGCAAGTGAATGTGGTCTTTGCTTGATCCTCCGGTGCAATAGGAATCTGGAAGTAACCAGACATGCCATCAAGGAAGCAATAGAACTCATGGCCAGCCAATCTCTCCAGCATCTGATCAATGAAAGGTAGGGGAAAATGGTCTTTCCTGGTGGCGTCATTCAGGCGCCGGTAATAGATGCAGACTCTCCAGGCGGTCACAGTCCGCATCGGGATCAACTCCTTCTTCTCATTTGGGACCACAGTCATCCCGCCTTTCTTCAGGACCACCTGAGTGGGGCTGACCCACTTGCTATCAGATATAGCAAAGATGATCCCTGCATCCATGAGCTTCACAATCTCTGCCCGGACCACTGCCTCCAAGTTAGGAGACAATCTCCTTTGTGGCTGCCTGACTGGCTTAATCTCATCCTCCATCAAAATTCTGTGGGAGCAGAAGGATGGGCTATGCCTCTGATGTCTGTGATCTTCCATGCCATGTCTCGGGCATACTTCTGCAGCAGAGCCACCAGCTTGCTCTTCTGCTCGGGTGTCACATCCAAGCTAATAATAACCGGGAGCTTATTCCCCTCCCGGAGAAATGCATACTCCAGGTGAGATGGGAGGGGCTTAAGCTCCAACTTTGGTGGCTCCTCCAATGATGTAGCGAGCCGGGGCGAGATGGGGATCGGCTTGAATGGTATCTCTCGCCCCTCGATCGCAGCCTCGTCCAGCTCTGCCAGCTGCTCCTCCAGCTGCACATCCTGTGATGCCTGTTTCCCTAGCAAAAGACAACGCTCAAGGAAATCATCAGTACCCGCACTCGTGATGGCGAGTGCGGTCTCAAAATAAGCAACAACATCACAGTAATCTAGATCATCATGGAGCTGGGGGTGTTTCATATTATCAGAAACAGAGAAGTTGATTTGTTCACCCCCAGCTCTCAAAATCAGTTTTCCATCATTAACATCAATAAGCGCCTTGGCGGTGGCGAGAAAAGGTCTACCCAGTATCAATGGCACATCAACATCCTCATTTATGTCCAAAATCACAAATTCAACAGGATATGAAAATGGCCCTACTACGACTAGCAAGTCCTCTGCTATACCCCTAGGATGCACAATGGATCTATCAGCAAGCTGGATGCTCATCCTAGTATCACTGGGTTCACCTAGGCCTAGCTTTTTAAACAGTTTATAAGGAATGACATTTATGCTAGCGCCTAAATCCGCCAAGGACTTCCCTACATGCAAACTACCAATCATGCAAGGGATAGTGAAACTCCCTGGGTCTTTTCGCTTCTCTGGTAGTTTGTTCTGCACGATGGCAGAACACTCTTCGTTGAGCATCACCGTTGACAGCTCCCCAAGCTTCCTCTTGTTGGTGAGGAGATCCTTCATGAACTTGGCATACTTGGGCATCTTCGATAATGCCTCCACAAAGGGCATGCTTATATTCACGTGCTTCAGCATTGCCATGAACTTAGCAAACTCAGTCTCCAGTCGGTCCTTGTGCAACCGAGTAGGAAAGGGGAGCTGGGGTACATACTCCTTCACCACTGGCTGCGGTTTAGGAGCAGGCACCTCAACCTCCTTCTCCATTTCATCTTCATTAGCTGGAAGTGCTGAAGCAGGGGTCTCTCTCTCTTCTGCCCGAACAGGTGGATCGGCAGTCACCTTGTCACTCCTGGTAGTAATGGCCCCGCAGTGCTCATTCGGGTTCTGCGGATGAGGGATGGTCTGACCGGGTAGAGTACCAGGAGGCCTCTTAGCTACAGCCTGGGAAACACTCCCAACCTGGGTCTGGATATCCCGAAGAACAGCGTGCGTGTTTCTCTGACCAGCTTCTAGCTCCATGAATTTGCCTGAAGCTTTCTCCATGAACTGCTCGATGTTGTTGAGCTTGTTTGCACTGGAGGTGGCCAGAGAACCCACCAGATCTCGCAGATCCGCCATCGGGTCACTCTGAGCTGGGCTGCAGGTGCTGCCCCTGTCTGTTGAAATGGTCGCACCTGTGACTGAGGTGGAACTGGCCCCTGTCTAGGCGGGTAGAGTGGCTGTTGTGGCTGCTGAAATTGCCCTTATCTGGGCTGGTACGGAGGCCTCTGGAAGCCAGGTGGTCCCTGGGGACTGGTGGTCTGGAATTTGCCCCACCCCAGCTGAAGTTAGGATGCTGGAGCCACCCCTCGTTATAAGTATTGCTGTAGGGGTCGAAGCGCCTGGCATTACTGATAAAGTCCACCTGCTCCTGGGGAGTAGACGATTCCCTCATCGCCTGACAGTCCTCTACGGTGTGATGGGAGCTCTCACACCACTTGCAGTGCATCGCCTGCGGCTGTCCTGTAGCTGCAATCAAACCAGAACGATCGATAGCTGAAACCAGCTTCGGTACCACCTGCACCAAATCGGATGACTGGGTGCCCATAGCATGCACACCCCGTCCTGGTGCTCGTCTCGATCTCCTGGCAGTTCCATAATCGTACCCGTTCTCCGCCATCTCCTCAAAGAGTTGATTCAGCTATGGCGGTGTTTTGGTCAGCATGTTCCCACCACAAACCGAGTCAATCAGCTGCTTGTCCTCCGCGAAGAGGGCGTGATAGAAGGTGCCCACCTTGAACGCATCATTGAAACCATGATTTGGACACCTGAGGAAAAGACTGGTGTATCTCTCCCAAGCATCCCTGATGGTCTTATCCTCGTCCTGAGCAAAATGGGTAATTTGCTTCTGCAGGTCAGCTGTCTTGGATGGAGGATGGTAGCGGATGAGGAACTTGTCTGCCAGGTTGGCGAACGTGGTGATACAGCCCGGAGGTCGAATGTCTAGCCACTCCTTGGCTTGCCCCTCCAGAGTAAATGGGAAGTACCTCAACTGGATGGCATCTCCTGGTACCCCATTGATCTTGATTCCATCAATGAGCTCGTGGAATCGCCTAAGATGTGATCGGGGGCACTCCCCCTCTTTGCCACGGAACACCACTGAACCGCGCAGCATGGTGATTACTGAGGTGCTCACCTCGAAATTATTGGCTGTGACATGAGGGTGTTGAATGGGTGACCTCATTTCTGCAGCCCTGGCGGTCCAGTAACGACCCATGGTCTGCTCCCCAGGATTGACCACATCATGGTCCTGTGGATCAGCCATCTCCTCTTCTTCAGTGATCTGTAGCTGTGCTAGCGCCTCCTCCGCAGCCAGTCGCGCCTTTAGAGCCCGCTTGAAGTTTCTGCAGGTTCGTTCAAGCTCCTGGTCTAATGGTAGTAGATCTCCCGACTGGCTACGGGTCATGCACTACCTGCACACAATCAGCAGAAGCAACCCGTGAAGGCACACAGGTGGAAGAGATAAAATGCAGTAAATAAAAAGCTAGAGTAACAAATTCTCACGTTTCCCCAATAACCTAGAGGGTTCCCCGGCAACGGCGCAAAAAACTTGATGCTCTAAAACACAACACCAAACTGCGACCAAGTATAATCACAGTCCGGGAATGCAGTAAAGTGACAAATTATATCATCAACCCGGGGTCTAGATCTACTGCTTACTCAGTGATTCTCTATTATCTAGCCAACTAAGTTAAGTGTTTGTTGTGTAAAAGCAAAAGCAGAAAGAAAGCAGGAATTGATACTGTTTTCTCAAGCAGGTAAGAGTCACTCGGGAATGAGTCCCCCTAGCTCCTTAGTTAGGTTTCAATTGTATTTCCCTGGGTTGATTTACTGTTGATTAGACTGCGGAAGATCTAACAGTAGCTTGGAATCTCTTAAGCTGACCAAGCCCTCTCAGTCTAACTACCCGGCAGACGACTAGACGGGGATAGAAAGCTGAAGCAGTAAGAACATAACTCCACTACTGGAATTGGAATTCAGTACAAAGCAGTAAACTGGCTAACTCTCGTATAGCCAATCTCCTACTACCGAATGATGAGACTCTAGCAACCTAATCAGGTTCTATCTATCTCAGATTGCAGCAGGAATCAGGAAAAGTTGATCAGACTTCAATTGACTCAATAAACATGCATCATTCGATTAAAATCAAACAGTAATATCATCCCAAGTCATTACAATCAATCCCTAACACATAGAACTAGGGTTCTTCATCCCCAAGTGAGAGAGAGGTTCTACTCCATAGAGAGAGAGAGAGGAAAAAAAGGTACAAAGCAGTCATACTCATTACAATGGGAAGAATTTGCTCTGGGATGATGATTTCCACTCCTGTGACGATCTCCAAGCTCGATTTGATGAAACCCCGCTCCAAGATAGCTTCTAGGATGTGTTCTTCGTCCTTTCTCTCTATAGGGCTCTGTTTTTGCTCAAAAAGTCCGATCCTCTCACTTGGGGTTCGAAATTGGCTGAAAAACCAAGATTTCCCGACACACACGGGCAGGCCACACGGCCGGGTGGCTCACCCAGTTGCCCGTGTGATTCAAAACGCGGCGTATCATTAATTCGAAATTCAGGCTTCCCACACGGCCAGGGTCGCACGGCTGTGTGGGATTCCCATCCTGCCCGTGTTTGCTCTCGGCGAAAATCACACGGCCACAAATGTGAGTTGCACGGCCGTGTGATGTCCAGGAATGCCCGTGCGGCTTCCTTAGCACCTCGCCACGCGTCCGATCTTCGTCCAATCGACCCCAAACTCGCTCCCAAGCCTCCATTCACGTACTAGGACCTGAAATATCACAAACAAGCACAACCTAGCGTGAAATCGGCCTAAAACACGAGAATCAACACCTCAAACGGTGTAAGAACAGGGGTAAAAACATGTGTAATTAACGGTCTATCAAATGGTCAATTCATCCCAATGACTATCGCACCATTCATAGTCACTACACTAGCTTCTCTATATCAATGATTCAAAGTAAGATGAGAAGTGATCATGTTTGTAGGGGATGACTAATCATATTACTTCTCGAGTACGTATCAACAAGATAGAAATCCATATACTTCATCTATCATTGAAGCTCATATAAAGATAGAAAGTATTCCATTTGAAAAATGTAGAAGTAGTATGAAGCACATATCTTGAAAATTTTGAAATCTTTGAAAGCGTCCAGTTATACGAATAGGCAAAGATCGATAAGTTGGCATAATTAAAATGACAAGAATTTGATCCAACTTAATAGTGAAATTGAACTAACAATGTCCTACTTCATTGCAATTTCAAAATCTCTAAACATCTACCAAACATTTAGAAATTTAGCATAGCTTTGATGTTTAAGCTCAATTTAAAAATATGATATGCTCGAATTTTGATATTTTTTACAAGACCTTCCCTACAAATCGTCAATCCATCCAAGCAATGCAGTCAAAATCGTGATTCTATGTACAAGCATTTTGACGACTTAGAAGAGTAAAAATGTAAGCTTTCTAGATTTAGAGCATAGATTTTGAATACAATTGTAAGTAAAAAAACACGATTCTACGTATAAGCATTTTGGTGACCTAGAAATGTAAAAGTGTAAGCTTTAAGTTTTACATCGCGATTTTGACTGCAATGCATCCAAGCATTCATACATTAAAAATCACCATAAGTGCCATGAAATCTTATTTCTAAATGTATAAGCAATCACCATTCATTCATAAACATCGATTGTGCAAAACATAGGCCAAAAACTAACAAGATATTCTCCTACCAATCTCAAGCAATTTTAAACTTTGAAATTATCAATCAACGTCCTAAATTCATGGGTCAAGCTCCTAAATTCATCTAAAGATCATGAGTAGTTATTTGGATTGAATTAACTTGAATAAAAATCAAAGAAAATTGGAAGAGAGAGAAAGAGTGGTGACGATGTCGCGTCGGGTATGTCTTTCGTGGCTCTTCCAGTGAGTTTTTTTTTTATTTTCTTTCACGAGATTTGTTTGGTAGGTGATGGGTATGCTGTATCTCAAATTTGAGGGGGAAACTTCAAGTTTTGGAGGTGGAATTGGTGATTAAAAGTTGATAATTTGGGAGAAATTTTGAATCATAGATAGAAGAGAGAGGATTTTCAGCTAAGAGAGAAGGGGAAGTGAAAATGAGGGTTGTGTAGGTGGTATGGCTAAAAAGTGGGTCATTTATAGTGGTGGAATCAGCGGCGGTGGCGGCTGACGTGGTTTCCCTTCGTTTTCTGCTTCGGATTCCAACATTTTTTCGTTAGAGCACTTACCTCGATAGTACGAAAGTTGGTTTTGTACTATTTTCACGTCTTTAAATTCTTCATTCTCGTTATAAGATTGAAATTTGATCCAAATATAACACCTGTCCAAGTGATACAATAATTTCCTCCAATGATTAACTCAATTTCAAGCCAAAAATAAACTTTGAAATTAAAAATTAATCTAGAAAAGAGAAATCCGAGTTATCTCCTCGGTAGCACTTTTATTTAAAGTCATTGCCTGAATTCTCCTCTAGATACTCCTCCAGTTCGTCACTCCTTTTGATGGTCTTTTTGACTTTGTATAGAAGCTTCCCCACATGTACGGTTATTTTCAAAGAGGGTTGAATTTTCTTTCCTTATCTCCATGTGAATCACGAGGTAGTCAGGGAAGAAAATGAACAGACGAACTTGTGTGATTAGGCCTCGAACAAAAATCAAAGAGCTTTGTAAGGGGTGTTGTTAGCTAGCGTGATTTCTACGTTGGCGTACTCCATGCTGATTAGTCCCATCTCTTTGCATTTATGCAATGGTAGAATGTTGACACTTGCGCAAATGTTAACTAGACCTTTCTCCATGTGATATTCATCCATAACACATGTGATGATGATGTGTCCAAGATCCTCCTTTACTTCATTGACTAGGATGAATTTTGCATAACCTCTAAGGGGTTTTCTTGATTGTGGTCTCCTTATCTTCAATCCTGTCATCTTCATCCGTGAAAATCTCTCGCTTCTCTTTTAGATGCTTCATGGAAATAATCTTCTCCAATATTGGCACTGCCACTTATGCTCCTCCAAAAGAATCTATCATATTTCTAAAGAGGGATGGATAATCAGCTTCCTTCTTCCCTTCTTCCTTTTTCATGCTCAGGAAACCTATGGATGCTCCCATCCTAGTCAAGATGACTTTCACTTCCTCATTTGGATTTTTATGTGTTTCTTGGGAGTTACTTTGAGGCTTTTGAGGTTGACCATGGATTAGGAGTGTACGTGTATTTCGATATTCTTGTAGCTTGTTCGAAGTCCTATCACTATTGCCTCTAGCTTCTCAAATCTGGTGGGTTGTGGATTGGAGACACCTTTTACTTGCCCCTCGTATAGTGGTTGATTTCCATAGCCAGGTGGACTTGCTCTTTTCTATTGTGCTTCATGAAAATATAGGGTGCATTTGTAGAGGTGATGTTGGGATAGTCATTGGGCTTCTTACCTCCTGGAGCATGCCATTGACCATCCAATATGCGAGGTTAGTTGAATCTTTGATAAGATGGATAGCTCCCTTGTTGAGGTCCTTAATGATAGCTTGATTTATATAATTGACATCAGCATATGTCCTTGCCCTTCTTAGCTATAGCATTCGAATCCTTCATGGCCTCTACATGTCCTTCCCAATCTTTGCTATATCAACAAATAAGGATGCTACTGGTCCATTCTTTTGTGCCATTGAATCCATTCTTAGTTGTTTGGCCAGCTCCTTCATGTATGCGTAGGGGGTGGCGGCATCATCCTTCCTTACTTGGGAAGCTTTCAATGGTTTGGTCATTGATGGACGCTTGGACCGGTGCTTTGACTTCCTTGTTAGTGTGGCAAAATGCTCCAAGCATTGCACTTCTATCATTGTTGTGAATCTCTTTTGACCGATTGGTTTACCTTCATCGTGGTGTCTCAATAGAGGACTTTGGCGAAGTACTTTGCAATATACTCTGGTGTGAATCCATGATGGGGGCATGCTTTGATATACTCCTGGAATCTCTTCCAAGCATCATAGAAAATATCTCCTTCATTTTGTTGAAATTGAGTAATCTCATCTTTAATCTCTTCTATCTTCTGTTAGATAGATTTCTCGATAAACTCATGCACGCAAACTTTTGGATACGTTTCTCGAACGTTTTCGAGTAGATGCCCTCCTTGATGGCGAGATTAACCCCAAATTACCTTACAACTACTCCTAAGAAATAACAAAACAACAAACTAAATTGGGTTCCAATCTTCTCATGATATTAAACCATAGAATAAGTACATATTTATAGGCATAAAAGCCTCTACCTTTTCCTATCTTGAACATGATCCTACTCCTATGACAAAGCTACCAACAATAAACAAATTATACTTAGACAAGGAAACTACTAATAAAGACAATACTTATAATAAGAATAATAATACTAAAACAATAAGGATAACCAGGCCCAGATAAATAGCCCAATTGCTACGATGACCAAATTCTTGAATCAATCCTCCCCCTTAGCACAACCTTGCCCTCAAGGTTGGTCTTCATCGTGGATGGATTGTCCTTCCTCTTCGTTGGTGTATGGCCCAATCATGAGTAGCACATTCTAGTTGGCACATCGGTGACCAATCGTGTATCGCTCGTCGTAGTGGAAACAGAGCCCTTGAGCTCGGCGATGTGCTATTTCCTCCTGTGAGATTCTCCCTGCATTAGGGACACACGGCAGTGGTGCTCGAGGTTGTACCGGTGCCACCTCGGTAGTCGTATCTTTTGGCAACCTTGGTTGATTTCGCGGACTTCTATGATGCTTTCCCCAATTCCTTGTCCTTTACCTTGACGAGTCAGATCACCGCTCTCACCATCTCCGGCTTGAACATGTGGATTGCATAAGAGATTTCAAATTTGAGCCCACCAATGAATGAGCCCACTAACGCTTCCTCTGTCCAACCATAGTATTGATTGCTCAATCTCTTTAAATCTAAGATATAATCGCTTAAGGACCCCATTTGCTTGATCTTGGTGAGAGCTTCATGACTCGAGGTGCTCTCCGCTTAACCAAACCTAGACCATGTAATCATCACCCTAGTCGTAATGTAGGTGCGCTCCATCCATTTCCACCACTAGTTGGTGTCTCCCTCCAAATGATAAGATGCGAGTAGCACCTTATGCTCCTCTAGTGTCTCTTGGAATTTGAAAAAGTGTTCCACCCACGCGAGCCAACCGAACGGGGCCTCAACACCATTTACTTCGGAAAGTTCAATTGAGCCACTTTTTATGAAATGGTATGATTCGAATGTCGGCCAGACCCGAACCAAACCCATGTGGTGGTGATGGATCACCCGACCCGCTCCTTCTCTCACCTCGACTCAGCGGCCACAACCCATTTCTGTTCGAGCCAGTGCATGTGCCCAGTCCTGGCCTTCCTCGCCCACTTGGCCAACTCGGCCCACTCGTCCCGCTTGGGCCTCCTAGTCCGCCTGGACCTCCAGGACCAACTATCGGGGTCGGCCCAGTTCTGTAGCCCAGCCTCTGTTCGGCCTACCCGCTCCGTCGAAGAAGCCCGTGCATAGAGCACATGTTGCTCCAACCTCTCCTCATCCCACCGTTGGGTTAGTGGCGGACTACACCCGTCCATGTTGGGCCCATCATCACGGCCCAAGGTGTTGGTAACCCTGCCGGTTCACTTGGCCCGAACCTTGCTCCCATCCCTTGTCTGCTGCCGCCCAACGCTCTGTCGCCGTTGTTCGCTTCCGCGCTAATCAAGGCCAGTTCGAATTGACCGGACTGGTTTCACCACTGACGAATCCCGATGGAAATGTCATGCTTGGATCTGGTCGATTCGTCGACCCTTGCCCTTGTCGCACGTCCGCATTGAGAGCGAAAGCTTCCCATTTGGGTCCGATTGCAGAGATCGACCCTCTGCCATGACTGTCGCCGCCGACCAGGTTGCCACCAGTCGTGCCTTTCCTTGCTCCGTGACTGCCTCCACCGATCATCCCACGCTCGGCTTCGTTGAGCTGGCTAGGGATGGAAACGACCTTCCTTGCAGTCAGCTCTTCCACCGTGATCTCCTTCAACCTCTCATCGCTGGAGATCTCGGCGGTCGTTCGCCTTGCCGGCCTCGGGCTCGCGGTTTCCCTAGCTGTCTCCTCATTTATCGTCGTCAACCCTCGCGTCATCTCCATCATTGAAGCTTGGCTTTGAGTCAACTCCAATATCGCGGCTTGTAGTTGAGTCATCATGGCCTCAATTTTTTATATGCTTCCTTCCATACTTTTCTGGCGATGAGCTTGATCGTCAAATCGAGTTGTCGTCGTTTGCAGCGTCTGCTTTTTCTCCTACACAACGTGGTGAGACTCGCGTAGCCCTTGAAGAGTTTACTCATCGATGGCGGTGTTGTCAAAAGAGGTTGCTTGTGTGCTCTTCTTCGGGGCCATCTTCCTGAACTCCTGTCGCGCTCAACTAGGCTCTGATACCACTTGTTACATAGATTTCTCGATAAACTCACGCACACCTTTGGATACATTTCTCGAACGCTCTCGAGTATAGGTAATCCTTGATGGCGAGATCAACCCCAAATTACCTTACAACTACTCCTAAGAAATAACAAAGCAACAAACTAAATTGGATACAAATCTTCTAATGACATTAAACCATAGAATGAGTACATATTTATAGGCATAGAAGCCTCTATCCAAGTTTTTAAACTCTAGCCGAGTGCAGTATAGAGCAAGTATTTATATTGTCAACTAGGGCCGGTCCATGTACCCCTACTTCAAATGCTTAAGTTGTTATCTAGCAAAACAACTTTTGGGGTTTAGGTCTAATAGAACTACAACCTAAACACACAAGGAAAAGTAAATGAAGGAAAAGTCTAACTAAGGGAGCTTCACCTAGGAGTTGCTTCCCCCTAACTAGCTACCATGACTCGTTGGATTGAATGGAGTCGTGTGGCATAGGTGGTTGTGAACCGCGGGGGTGAGAAACTAGTGATCAATCTGTCACAGAATCAATTCACTAGCGATCGATTTGTCACGGGATCGATCCACTCACCAAGTCTAGGGGAACGGCTAGGAGGAGCAACTAGTGATCGATTTTTCACGGGATGGATTAGCTAGAGATCGATTTTTCACGGGATCGATCCTCTCACGTACTCAGCCTCTAGTGGTTGCCTAGGTCTCTCCCTCAAACCGTAGTTTAGGCGGCTTAATCACAACCAACCTAGATACAAACTGGTAACCGCGAACCGCCGAGGGATGCCAATATGGTTGTAGACCACAATCTCAATTTCTAAACTAAAGTAAACATTATAGGCCGTGTCACTCGGCCCTCTCGGTTTAGGCAATCGGTGGTGACTTACTCCCTCGCTCAACTCAAGGGTTGGACGGCTTAATCACGCTTAACCAATTTGCTTAATTCAACGTCGAGGTTTGTCCTAAATCAACTTAGTTAGGTGACTTAAAAAGCTAAAGGAAAACCAACTTGATTGAGTCTCCTTTGAAAGGGGGATTTTCCTCTCTAACTAGGTTAAAATGGCTAATTAGATTGCCGAGAACCAACATGCACAACCCTAAGGATGCTAAGCACAATTATGCACAATCCTTAGGTTGCTAAGCAACAAAATGCACAAACCTAAGGATTCTAAGCACAAAACATGCACAACCCTTAGATTGCTAAGCACAAGCATGCACAATCAACATGAATAATACCTCAATCATTGAATTAAACAATACCCAATGATAATAATTCAATCTAAACAAGTAATTACAAAGTATTAGTTAGGGATCTACAACACCCAAGAGAAAAGAGTGAGTTTCTAGAGAGAGAGAGAGAGAGGGTTTACTAATTTGAGCTCAAGATCTTCTTCTTCTTCTAGGCTTGAATCTCCACCCAAGCCTCCAATGATGCTCCAAAATCACTTTGGCACTCTCTCTCACTAGAACTCCCCTTTGGTGCTTTTGGGCAAACCCTAGAGAGAGAAACCAATTCTTCTCCAAAAACCAACTCTCCCTTCTCTCTCCCTGCTACTGTCTTCATATTTCCCCGAGAGTGACCTGGGTTCACGGTCAATGGCCCCAGTTCACGGTCCTAGAGACCCTTAACTCGCCTGGCGTTAGTAACTTCGGATTTGGCCCTGGACGCCTTGATGTTCACGGCCCATGCCTCCTCTTCATGGTCTTAGAAGACCGTGAACTGCCTTGTCCGTCCGTGAACTACGGCTGTTTCTTGGACACCTTTACTTCATTGTTATGGGGCAATTGTCACGGTACTTCGGAATTTTCTTCGGTTTTTGCGCTTTTTGACCTCTAATTATCCCAAAATTCAACCTCGACCCTTCCATACATGCTAGGACCTGAAATGTATCAAAACAAGCACAACCTAGCGTGAAATATGTCGTGGAACGATGAAATGCTAAGCTAAACGAATAAGAAATGAGGGGTAAAATGTGTACATTTGGGCCCAAATCAGAAGCTACTAACAATAACCAAATCCTACTTAGACAAGGATACTACTAATAAAGACAATAATAATGACTACTAATACTAAAAAAATAAGGATAACTAGGCCCAGATAATTAGCCCAATTTGCTACGATGACCCAATTCTCATAACATCTTCCATGGTGGAAATTACTCCTCGATTAATGTTTGTGCTACGGTCTCCCATGTGGTGAAGGTGCCTGGTGGATGGTTGTTGAGCCACTGCTTTGCTCCTCCTCGGAGTGAGAACAAGAAAAGTCATAGTCGAATTCCATCTCTGGTAGCATCATCTCCTTGTATGGAATTGATGATTTCTAAGAATTTCTTCAAGCGTTGCACCAGATCATCATCATTCCTTCCTCCACATCTCCTATCCTGTTGCACCATCTGGATAAGTTGAGTTATGCTTACGATGGTCGTTTGTGGTGCAACAATGAATCAAGTGATATTGGATGCTCTCGGCCATGAATACTCATAGAGAGTAGGTGGAACGACCTTTTGTCTTTGTCTTTCTTCTCCAACCATTGTTGGTGTTGAGGACGCTCCTTCCTTCAAATCGAAGTTTTCTTCATCATATTTGTCATCCTATTCTAAGTGTTGCTCAAGATTGGTGGGGCTTGAGGGAACTTCTTCTCTTGAGCTATATGCTCATTCTATCGTCTTCAAGATGGGTGAACTTGATGCTCCTTCTTCTTGGACAATCTCTTGCACGATCTTTAGGTTTTTGGTTTTTCTTCTAGTAGCTACTAGACTCATGCGAAAATATGGAAACCAAAGAAACTGAAACCTTTATAAAGACGTAAGATGGTTAGATGCTTTATATATGATTAGAAATCCCTGATAATGACACAAAAACTTGATGTGAAAACAAGTGATCAAATCCTAGAATGCCTTAGGGTCGTATTCCTCGAGGTTTTCTAACGCATGACTACTCACACTAACCAACAATGACACACGAAATATGAAATACTTTGGGGGTGTTTATTCAAGTAGCAAACAAGGAAAAGAAAAGCAAGAAGAGTTGTTTAGGTGTTTTCAATTTATAAGCATCGAAACTAAAGCATCCATACATAGCAATAGGCATCTAGATTCATATAGGTAAACACAAACATGAGATGAAATCATAGCTTTCATTTGCATAACAAGAAACAAGCTCGCATCTTTATACAATCAATTTCAACTAGCTACATAGAAGAGAAGAAAGGTAACCACCATTGACGATGACAATATTTCCTTAGCTGCAAACTCTCCTACGGAGACTAGGGTATCACTCACACAGAGTGAATAGATAATTTGTGCGTTCGTGCAGCCTTACTAAGCTAATGAATCATGCCCTATATTTATAGGGAAGACCCGACCTAAAACGTTTTAAACCAACTAGGAAAGAGTCTACTAAACCTTCTGGGCTAACTAAACTTCTCCCACAAGGATTAGGGTTTTGTGGTAGTTGGAACCACTTCTCTTTTTCTTCATAAGCTGGGCCCATTTGACCTTGGAGTTCTCCTCCTAGAAATTTGGGCGTGTCATGGCGTATCCTTCTTAGGAGCGGTTGGACCCGATTTGGGTTGCAACTTGTTCTTTCCTCAATTTGGGTCGAGCGTTCCTCCTATGGGCTTGTCTTGAGCTTATTAAGCGACTTCTAGTTGACTTCTTCATCAATGGACCTCTTTTTTCTCACGAATGCTCATTTGTTCTTTTCTTTATAGCTCTTTCGGTCCTCCAGAGTTCTCTAATGGTTGATCTAAACTTCCTTAGGTTGCTTTGTATCTTGGAAACCATAAAAAACATACCCATAAGGCATCAAAGAGCACAAGAACATAACCTAGGTCTATTAAAGGCTGATTGATCAAATAGTTGCGATTTAGATAAGAAATACTGTAACATCCCAAACCTTTTTCCGAGCAAGATATTGTCCACTTTGGGCCTCGACCCTCACGGTTTTCGACTTGGGGTGCAATTCAGAGTGACTTCCCATAAGGTCACCCATCCTTGTTGTACTCCATAGTGAGCACGTTTAACTTCGGAGTTCTCACAAGAACTCCTCCATTTCACCCCAAAATGCGTCTTGTCAGTTAAGGCCGGTTTCGTACGTATGAACCATGGATCTCTCCCGCGCTTTGTCGATGTGGGATTTGCCTAAGGTGTTACAAATACCATTGAAATAACCGAAGATGCTTTGATAGAAAGGGAAAATGTATAAAAATGGAGTGACAAGCCCTATTAATAAGGTGTCATCAACATACTCATTCATTTAATGTCATGAGAAGATTGGAACCTAAATAGCTTGTTAATTGTTCCCCTTTTCGCGCATCGTTTTAGCTTCTTTCAAGTGTTCGTTCAAGTTTGTTTTATTTAGTTCTTCGGTTAGATAAGCCATACCACCAAATTATTGTCTTGTAACAAACATCCTTTCACCTTGAAGTCTGGTTTAGACTCACCTCCCAAATTTTGACCAATAAGGAACAACTCAAGCTCAGTTGTGCAAAGTGTAATCACCTTCAATTTTACTATAATGTCACCTCTTTTTCTGCATCTTCATCTCATTCAAATCCTTTCATGACCACTTCTACAACCCACCAATTAATTGCATCAGATATTGTATTGACTCCGCTGACAAAATACTCAAAACAACAAACCAAGAGAAGCTATTAATCTACTAACTTATGCACATTGTTCGGATTCCAATTCCACATAAGATTTCTAAGCTAAGTTTTCACCAAGTTAAAACCTCATTAAGTGTTTAATAAGAAAACCTAAAACTCGAATGACAATTTACAAAGAATCGACCAACTAGCACTGTGAATCAAGAAATCCGCAAACCAACTATACTCCATTTTAGGTGGAGAGACCATAGAAAGAACAAAAGTTATAGATTAAAATAATCCATAAGAACCTACATCTAGGAAGTGCAAGAAAAGCAAGGGACTACCACAAGAATCGGCAGAAGCTTCTTGTAAGGTACCGAATTCTTCTAGGTCAAAACCTAGATCACCTAGTGGATTTCTGAGATTATTCTTACAAACAAAGAGGTTGTCAAAGTTTTGAGTCTTGTGTAGAAACCCTTCCCTGCTAAGGAAGAAGAAGGGGAAAGAGCCCGATAGGGTGTCTGGAAATTGGCTCACTAGTCTTTTCCATTTAGCAACAACTACAAGTTGAATGTGGTGAGTTAATTTGAGGTGTAAAAGGTTAATATGGTCTCAGAGGTGCGTAGTCTGGATCATTAGTTTCATGGATATTGGGGTAGTTAGCATAAATGGTAACACAACTTATCATTTTGTACAAAACGGTCACAAACCTTTAATTTTGCACGATATGGTAATATATGTTTAAACTTATAACAAAACGGTCATTTCCTGTAATCTCCATCCAAAAACCTAACAGAATGCTGATGTGGTTGCTGACTCAACTTCCCAATCAGCAAAATATTAATATAATATTGTTTAATAATTTATTTCTATTATATTGAACAATTGTAGTAATTCAATTTATAAAGAAAACTAAATATACCTTTATATTCAACAAAAAAATTATCCCTTCCATTCTTCTAATCCCCTCAAATCCTCTATTCCCGTCCTAACCAAAAGACTCATTTGCTCCTTTTGTTTTATTTTCTGCAAGAAAACAAGCAACCACCCGAATTCCACCAGCATGATTACAATGTCTCAGGCAGAAGAAGCCTGCCCCAATTCGATAACGCAAGGAGACTCAGATTCAGTGTCTTCCCCTGCTCTCCGACACCGTTATCGGGGCACAAATGGAAGGGGGAAATCAAAGGAGAGACTTGGAGTTTTCAATCATTGAACTAGGGTCGATGCTGGAAAAGACAAGGGAAAGCAGAGGATGCGGATAATTGGGTTCTGGTGGGTTCTAGGTTCAAATCTTCATCGGCAAAGAGGATTCCGAAGTGTAAGACAAAAGAAGATCGGGCGGCAGAATCGGGTGAACTTGGCGGGTGCGTCGGTTGCTTGATGGAACCCAAATTGATTCCCTGCCAAACATCTTCCATAGATTTCTAGGCTTTGAGAGCACTCGTCGGGTGAGAAAGCAAGGAGAAAACGGAGGAATAAGAGGTTACCGGTTGGGAAAATAATAGAAATAAATTATGAAAAAATATTTACTAATATTTTGCTGATTGGGAAGTTGAGTCAGCAACCACATCAGCATTCTGTTAGGGTTTTGGATGGAGATTGACGGAAATGATCGTTTTGTTATAAGTTTGAACATGTATTACTAAATCGTGCAAAATTAAAGGTTTGTGACCGTTTTGTACAAAGTGATAAGTTGTGTGACCATTTATGTCAATTACCCATGGATATTGTGATCAAAAGTGAATAAAGATATTGATGAGTTGTCAAAGTATGGAAACGGGTTATTGTTTTCTGATTTTCGAGCACATTGCAAAGGATCAGGCTATAAAGGTTCAGGTTGTTTACAAGGAAACACCATCTTGTGGAATATTACATCCCTACTAACAAATACCTTATGTTTGTCTGGATCATAGAGTCTGTAACCCTTAATGCCAAAAATGATATCCTAGATATACAAACATTGTAGCTCTAGGTGTTAATTTGGCGTTATATCCATCAGTAATGGTGGCGTAAGCCAAGCAACCAAACACCCTTTAATCACTATAATTATGTGGTATCTCCCACAGTACTTCCAATGGTGTTTTGTTCCTCAGTATAGGACTAAGTATCCTATTAATCAAGTATGCAGCCTATAACACAAAGAAGCTCCAAAATATTCACATACAATCCACTTTGGAATTTTAATGATCTTGGAACATTTAACAAATGTTGGTTTTTCTCTACACTCTCCCATTTTTTTGGGCAGTACTCACACAACAGATCTCATGAATTATTCCGTGCGCTTTATAGAACTCTGTCAAATGGAATTCTTGACCTTGATATGTTCTAATCACCTTCACCTTTTACCAAACTGAGTTAATACCACTGAACAAAAAGACAGAACTAGCAAACAATTGGTAAGAAGAATTCCTGACTCTCCACAGATACACCACATTTTATACCCCGACTAGAGCTCAAGCATAAACTCGACCCGGGTGCAGTATAGGGCAAGTATATTTTAATTGTCAAACCCAGGCTGGTCCATGTACCCCTACTTCAATCGCTTAGTTTGTTATCTAGCAAACGTTTTTTGGTTTAAAAATAAGAAAACTACAAACAAAAACAAGCAAGTAAAGAAAATCGAGGTTGTCCCAATGAGAAAAGAGTCCACCCAGGTATTGCTACCCCTAGCTACATATAAAGATCGCCCAAATCGAATGCAAATGTGTGGAGGTGTGTTAATACATTGTAGGAAGGCGCAACAAGTGAAGGAAACCTCACTCTCTTAATCAATCGGTTAATGAAAAAAATTAAGCTAGGAACCTTAGCTCTCTCAATCAATGGATTAAGGATTTCTACAATAAACTAGGGAGTCTAGCTCTCTTAACCTTTTGGCTAAGGATTGCAACAGTAAGCTAGGAGTCCTAGCTCTCTTAACCAATAAAACTAAGGGTTGCAAGAACCAATCCCTCGAAACTTAATCCGGACGGCTTAACACCCAAGTTAAAGTGCTAAATCAAAGTTTGACGTTTGCCCTAATTTTCCCTAGTTAGATGATTTAATTGGCCAAGGAATCCAGCTTATCAAATCCTCATAACAAAACGGGGAATTCCCTCTACCTAGGTCAAATTGGCATAGTAATGAGAAATGAAGAACAAAACCCAACCATCATGAAAATACCTCAAACTTTGCATTAAAGACAAACCCACATACAAAGCATTCAATTAATACAATCTATAACATATTTCAAGCTAGGGTTCACAACACCCTAGTGAATAGGGAGGCTATTCCATAGCTAGGCAAAGGAAAACAAGAAAAAGGAGAGAAAGAACCATGAAAAGATGACAATCTTCATTCCTCCTTGCTTGAATCTCCCTTGAGAGGTAAGAATCTTCACTCCTCTAGATTAGGGCAAGCCCAATCTCCTTCTTCTTCCTTTGAATGGCAATTTCACTCTCTAGAATAGGAAAAGGAAACCCTAATCTCTCACTAGAAACCCTCCTTTATTCTGAAAACTAAACCCCTAGAAAAAGCTCATTTTCTCTTTCAGGTGAATTCCCCTTTTATACCCAGATCGGTCTCAGATAACGGTCCCAGTTCACGATCGTGAACTCAAGGCGGGGACCGTAATCTCGGGCCAAAAGGCGCTGCTTCACTAACTCAATTCACGGTCATTGGCTTGAGTTCATGGACTTATGACCGTGAACTGGCTTGAGTCTAGTGAGACCAAAAACTTCTCTAGAACCTCGACATTTCACCGTCTCGGGGCAATTGTCACGATCGCTTTCTTCACTTTTTTCTCTCTTTTCGATCTCCAATCGATATGAAACTCGTCCTCGACCTTCCCACACATGCTAGGACTTGAAGTATGACAAAACAAGCACACCCTAGCGTAAAATAGGTCGAGAGACGATGAAATGCAAAGTCATACTATCAAGAAATGAGGGTTAAAATTTGTGCATTTAGACCTGAATCAATTCTACATTCTAACTTAGCACTTCCAATATGAGTTGTTCGGGTTTACTTTCCATTGGTAATGAAACTGTGATGCCATGAACAGGTTTAACCCTAAGAAACAAGGTAATCTCACATACTTTATGGTAACTTGCTTCAGTATCTAGGGCCCATAGACCCTTATTATACACATTTTAAATGAGGATATAATTATGATACCTGACATTGGTGCATTTCCTTCCTCACAGTTATTGAGTTGGCCTGACTGGCGGAATGATGCTTGTTTGGGTGAGCTAGGTCTAGATCCAGAAGCTTGTTGCAGTGTCTAATGGTTGAACAAATGTCTTGACTTCCCATGTTCCTCGACCATATTAGAGAAGTTAGTAAAAAATACCTTTACACATGCAACAATAGAATTTCTTGGTTTTGCACCAATAATGGAAGGATTAAATTGAAAATCTCTTGCAAAGCTGATAATGTCGTATTTACACATGTTTTTCCCGACATTTCTCGACCGTTTGGCTTAGGTGTTGATTTCTTTTTGGCCCATTTTATGCTAGGTAGTGCTTGTCAGTGATGTTTTAGGTCATAGCATGTAAATGGAGGCCGAGGAGCAAGTTTGGATGCAACTAGAGAGCAGACGGGAATTGGAGGCCAAAGTAGCAAAATCCACAGTCCGGTCCCTCAATTCCACGACCGTAGATTCCATGATTGAACCGTGCTTTTTGTCTAAGGGTAATCCCCGGTATGGTCCCTCAATTCCATGATTGGGGATTTATAGTGGCCAACCGTGGAAGTGGCTCGTGCGCCACTTAACATTGCATGCCATTTTTGGAAATCCATGGTTAAATCTCAATTCTACGAACGTGGATTCTAACCGTGGATTTCAGCATCGGGTCTTCTAAATTGCAGGCTCGATATTCTAGTTCATTATTCTGGATTTTTGAGTTCTAAATAGCAAGAGAGAGCCCTAGAGAGAGAAAGTGATGAAGAATAACTTTGGGAACAAATTGGAGTGATCTCGGGATGTTGGAGCTAGATCTTTCACCCTCGGAGTGCCGATTTCCAATATGGAGCAGATTTTCATTCCTCATACGATGATTTCTCTTCCAAACTTGGTGTTTTCTCTTCTATCCATGGAGTAAACTCTTCTTTACCACTTGGGTATGAAGAACCCTAGTTGTGCATGTTAGGAGCAGTTGAATGAACCCTTAGCTTTTTCAATATACTGATGATTATATATCCAATCGAGGATTTATTCAGAAATCTATGAGTCTTGACCACACTTGTATGTTTCCAGCTTTGACCTAGAATGAGAGAATCTGAATAGGTCAATAGAGCATCCTGATTTGGAAGTGGTGAATCAATTGTGCGAGATTCGATCGATTCATTGCTCTGTACTAGAATTCATTTCAGTAAGGAGATCTGTTTTTATTGCCTTAGCAATTTATCTTGGTGAAAGTTAGTCACCAGCCGGGTATCGTGTATGAGAGGTTTTGGTTAGTTTAAGAGATTTCAAGCTAGGTTCGGATCTTCTACAAAATAAATCTGAATTGAATTGGACTCGGTGAATTACAACTCGACCTTACTGTCAACTAGGGGGAATCATTACCCGAGTGGTTCCTTCTAGAACTTGAAATATCTACTGCTTTCTGTTTATTTTTCTTTTGAACACTTCACTCAACTTTTCTCGCTAGATAATAGATAATCACGGAGTAGGCAGTACATCTAGGCCTCGGGTTGATAAGTAAACTGAACCACTATTCTGCATTTTCATTCTACGATTACACTTGGTCGTAGTTTGTTGTTGTGTTTTAGCGAGTCAAAAGTCTATAGAATTGTATCAACAGAACCTCTGAAACCTCTTCCATAAGCTCCTCCAGAACCAAACTCCCTATCCCCTTGTTCTTCTTCTTTCAATATTTATAGAATAGGTATCGTCTTCTCTTTTTTTCTTTAAGAATTATGTCAATTCTAATTGTCCCTGTTATGGTTACCAAATGCTGCAAGTGTTGTAGCATATGTTCTCTTTCTACTTGTTTGACTTTATCCATTCATCTGTCTTTCCAGTTGGACAACATATCAATACAAAATATCTAAATCTAGTAAGGGCATAACCATTTAAGTTTTAGCCTATAGAAAGTTTTGATTCAGTCCCAACAAGAATCTAATGACTAGATAGTTCTCTTTATGCTTCTTCACAGTAACATTAGACTAATATTCACATTCACAAAATGGTATTGGAAGGTATGAAGGCAAATCATCCCACAAACTTTCTGATTGGTAAGATATTGTCTAACAACAATGTTCCTTGCTTTGACAAGTCAATCGTCTCTGCAAATTAGCTATATGAATGGAATCTCCCTGGCCAAACTTAGCCTGAGGTAGGTTCAAGCATTAACTACAGATCTTATGCTTGTAAGGGTGGGTACAATATCATCTGAGACATGCGAACAACACCATTACATCTTTCTCACGTGTTAAAAGGGGATCAAAGTTGTCTGGTACCTGAATTGAGCCACCCACCAAACCAAATTTGTGTTCATCTTCAAGTGAACTTCCACGCATCGCTCCACAGCATGTAATTTTCATTGTTGAGCTTGAATATAATGACAGGAAGGAATGAACTACCACGTTGGGCCATATAGTATGGGTTAATGTATGGGTCTTCAAAATGAATTTGACTTACTCCACTGCTATCACCAGACTTTCTACAGAATCTTTGAGTGTTGTCACCTCTAATTTGGGAAGTCGTGGTACTTAGAAGAAGAAAGAAGGAGGTTAGAGGAAACGAGAAAAGGGTTATCATGGCTAAGCAGGCTGGGATACCTTGTGAAATTTTGGAGTCTTGTTGATGACACGTGAAAGTATCTATTATAGACCCCCATATTCAGACCCAAAGTGCATACATTTTATATTTAGTGTCATAATACCTTGAATTTATGCCATTATTGCTTCAACTATGTTATATCGATTCTGGGGTTTCATTTATACGATTGGTATGTTTTTGCATTTTCAGCGCAAAGCAATCTAGTGGGTCACTTTGAAGCCGCGGTGGACATCGAGACCAAGTTTTTGGGGCTAGGATTTGAAGACCAGATGCCTGGGTGAAACATCGCCTGGAGCCCGTTTGATGAAGGAAAGCGGAGGAAATAACGTTGTTTTAGGGAGCTCGTCCACTTCCTCAAGAAGTTATTTTGGAGCATCATGTTTGCTGGCCACGTGTTTGGAGCGCTCAAATTGGCTGAATGATCCAGGAGCTATGAGTTTTCCTCCTTGAAAATCCTATTCAAAGACTTATAAATAGATCTGTTAATCTTCCGATAGAGCAACCCTCCTGACTTAGACCTAGACTAGCCTATGTGGGAAAATTGACGTGCAAAACGGTGCCCCTGGCATGTTTTCTCTGTATCAGGCATTGATTCCAGTGGGTCTCCTGGTGTCTTTGTTTCGATCAATGGACACCCAAGAACCCCTCCCCATAGTTGGCAAAGTTCCTTAGTTGAGTAGGTGTGTGAACCCTAGGGGTTCTAACCAAATACACTCGATGATTTGGTTTTATTACGATTGTTTGTTTTTCATATGCGTGATGCATGATTTCCTCTATTTCATTATTTTTCGATTCGAATCAGAGCTTACAATAGATCCGCACTCCTTTGAGGCGTAAGGATCGAATATCCTAGGCGTTTGGGATGAGACTAGAAATAGCATACCTATTCGATCAACCTTCATTTGGTTGAACAACGTGACACCTCAAAGGAGGAATCCAAAGGGTCCTCCGTTGGTTCAGGTAAATGCTTCGACTCAAGGTTGGATGTAACAGAATAAGAAATTGACAACTCGTATGCTACCAGTCATCGAGGGCGCATGGTTAGGAGACCTGGGGGGGGGAGCTTGCCTATGCAATGCTTTCAGTTTTAGATATCTCACACGTCAATTAATTTAATTTCCTAACGCTCTTGTTCAATAACATCTTACCTCTCTTCCGAAGTAAGGGTTTTGCTAAAGGCCCTAGTGAAATAATATCTTGGCCTTAGGACGAGGTAAATTTGGTTATTGCTAACCTCACTTGTATAGTAACCCTTCTTTTCTGAGCATCCAAAGGGAAATTTCTTTGATGCAAAAAGTTGTTGAATTTAGCGGGGTTGCATTATGAAGAAATGCTATAAGGATTCTACCAAAACAAAAAAGAAATTCTATAAGGTAAGAATGAGAGGGGATCTTGTTTGCATGGTGATAAAAAACGAGATGATAAGATTGTGTAGTTGTTCAAAAAAGCATGAGGGAAAGTGGAAGGATGCATTTTCTTTTGTGGACTGATCAATGAAAGTCAGCCGATGAAGAACTTAGCAGAATCTGACCCGAAGAAACTGAAGAGACACTTATGGTGGTTGTCAATTCACCGAGGTTGGCTAACACTTTAATGCTAATGAAGTTAATCCCATCAAATCAGACCATAGGTCAATTTTTAGTTGTTTTTCCTCGTAACAGTATAAGCGAACAAATATTTAGTCTAGCGATTATATTCGTTGGACTTTAATTTAGAGGTTCCAAATTCTAATTTATCAAGTAGAGTTTCACATAGTAATGAAAAAACGTATCAACCGCATAAAAAACGTCTTCACATTATAAAACTATCATTTTTAGTATTAATGATTTGAAATGATAGAATTATACAAAAATCTTATTGACGATTAGATTTAACGAGGTCAGTCCATGATCAATAATTATATCGTCATATGTGTCATTGATATTATTATATAATTATCTAACAAAAACCAAAATAATTAAAGCTATACTTGTAAAATCCTGATTCCTACCTTTTAACTATTCCTAAACTAGGGTTCCCCGTCGATTTTTCCTAGTTGGTCGTGCCGGCATCTGCGCCGGTGCTGATCCTGATTTCCTCTATTGTTATTCTTCTTCTATGAGTGCTTCAGTGTCAACGATTCCTCAGGTGGCGCAGACTGTATCCAATGGGCCGGGAAGCTCTGATCAGAGGATTCCTTCGAAACCTTGGGCAAAACTATTTGGGATCTCAGAAGCTAATTGACTGAGCTACTTTCCACCTTAGGTCGTCAATGGTGGCCTCTGAATGCCTAAATTAGTTCACAAAGCGGGGGCGACAAGGTGGAAAAATTGCTTGCTGGGTCAGTTTTTGCAGAAGCCTCCTCCAATGTTTGTGTTGCGTCGGTGGGTGGATAAGCTTTGGGGTCGAGATGGTCAGGTGAGGGTTTCGTACCTGTGTGATCAGCTTTCACTCATCCAGCTCCCATCGCAAGATACATGTGAATGGCTTCTGGAAAGTGGACCTTGGTTTTATTTTGAAAATCTGCTTTATCTAAGGCCATGAACGTCGGGCATTAGTGTGGAGGACCTGGGTAAGAAAGCTTTGCCAATTTGGGTTAAGATGACCAATGTTCCGCTGGAGTACGTTGATTATGAGGGATTAGGGAGGATCGCTAGCTAGATTGGGGTGCCTCTTGGAGTAGACCAAAAGACCAAATTGGGAGGGCGACTAGGGCTGGCAAAGGTGCTGGTTGAATTGACTGCTGGAGATAATTTCCCGGATCATATTACTCTGTGGCCGGATGAGGATCGATCAATTAAGGTTGGTCTTGAATACTGTTTTTTGCCTCCAGTTTGTGGGAATTGTAAGTTGTTTGGTAAGAGTTGTGGTTGTGAAGTTGCAACTAGTAAGTAGGTATGGGTGAAGAAGGTTCCACAAGTGGTTGAAACAGTGTAGGTACAGGTGAATATTGCTCAGAGTACTATTGAAGAGGTGTTGGATAATGGGAAGGGGAAGGAAGTGATGAATGTTCTTATTAAGGATCCACAATTGGCTGCAATTTTTTATACTCCTATGGGTAGTCATGGGGCTAGCTCTAGTGGTACCATGGTTCGTAGGGTGCAGGGTTTTAATATGGATCAAACAGTTTTAGAGGTAGCTAAGAATGCCTCATCACAGTTACCATCTGAAGATGATTTCCAACAGGTTATCCATGGTGCTAGACCCCGCATATGGTCTCCACAGGCTAGTCCTACAAGTGTACTGCACGTCTCCCCCTCCTCCTTTAGTGTGTTATGTGATATAGATGAAGCTGAGGTAGTTAAGCTGCAGGTAGCACCAAGAAAAGGTAACAAGAAGTTAGGGGCTAAGGCCCTGACTTCCAAATGATTCTGCTCTATTGGAATGTTCGAGGGATTAATAAACCCTCGAAGAGGCAGGATTTCATCAAAATCCTGCGGAAGTACAGAGTTGATGTGGTTGTAGTTCTGGAGACAAGGGTTCATGCAAATAAAGCGGAGGAGAAGATTGTTGGTTATTTTGATGGTTGGGAAAAGTATCTAAACTATGTTGATTCAGATTTGGGGAGGATTTGGCTATTCTGGTCCTCCGAATGCAAACTCGGAGTGCTTAAACCTAGTAAGATTTTTTTGTTCATTGTCTGGTACAAAGTGCTCCTGGTGAATCTTGTTTCTTTACAGCAGTTTATGCTTCTAATGAGGAAGTAGAAAGGCGGGATACATACACTTAGCTAAGTAGATATAAGGTGGAGGGTCAAGCTTGGATTGTGGGAGGTGACTTCAATACAATGTTGTATCCTGATGAAACATCCAATCAGAGGTACATCACTTCCAATATGGAAGATTTTTCATCCTGGATAAATAATATGGAACTAGTGAATTATACGACTACTGGTCCCATTTTTACTTGGTCTAATAATTAGGAGGCAAATCCTATGGTGAAGAGGCTTGACAGAGGGCTTTTGAATGTTGATTGGATTGAGTATTTCCCTAATGGCACTATGGAGGTGATTCTTGGTTCTTTTTCTTGTCATGGTGGGATTTTAGTAAACACTGCGCCAATTACAAAGAGTCTACCAAAACAATTCAAGTACTTTGATTTTTGGGCAGACAACCCAAGGTTCCTCGAGATAGTTGCACATGCTTGGGATACTGGATTCAAGGGAAATCTCCTTTATGTTGTGCAATGTAAGCTAAAAGTGGTGAAGAGAGAGATGAAGAAACTGAATAAGGAAGTTTATGATAATATCAGTGAGCACGTTCGGGAAGTAGAGTAGCAACTTCTTGTGGCACAGGCACTTGCATTAATGGAGCCATCCGAGGAACATTTCAGGGACAAAAAATTATTACAAGAAAAGTTTGAAGTGGTGAGGAAAGCTGAGGAGGATTTCTATATGAGGAAATCTCGAGAGTCTTGGCTATCTAAGGGGGACCTGGGAACCAGATTTTTCCACCAGGCTGTCAAAATCAGAACTTCTAAAACTGCAATAAGGAAGATTATTCTTGATTCTGGCATTGAGGTAATTGATGTTGATGACATTGCAGCTGTGGGGTTTAGATTTTATAAAGGACTTTTTGGGGTGATTAACGAGGATATGATAGCGAATGAAGAAAAGATCTGTGAGGTGGTAAAGAAACAATTATCTGCTGAAGAGAAGAGTTTGTTAATTAAGCCATTCTCAGAAGTTGATGTGCGAGAAGCAATATTCAGGGCCATTCTCAGGGCCAGACGGTTTCTCAGCTGGTTTCTTCCAGAAAACTTGGCATATTGTGGGGGCAGATGTCACTAAAGCTATCTTGGAATTCTTTCATACCAAGAAAATGATCAGTGGGATAAACTCTACGGTGGTTTCACTATGTCCTAAGGTAACCAATGCTATTCACCTTAAAGACTTTTGTCCAATTTCTTGTGTGAATATAGTCTATAAGATAGTAGCTAAAATGCTGTCTAAACAGATTAGAGAAGTCTTGCCTTCAGTGATCAGTTCAAATCAGACTGCTTTTATAAAGGGGCGTAGAATTATGGATAACATTATGCTTGCACAAGAACTTGTGAATGGTTATCATAGGAGAATGTTGCCATCCCGGTGTGCGATCAAAGTGGACCTCATGAAAGCATTTGATTCGGTGAACTGGGATGAAAGCAATGGGATTTCCAGTTGATTTCCTCTGTTGGATTCAAGCTTGCTTGAAAACTGCTAAATTTCGTCTGAATATTAATGGAGGGTTATGTAGGTTCTTTAAAGCTGGCAAAGGAGTACGACAGGGAGACCCGATCTCCCCATATCTATTTGCTATTGCGATGGAGGGGTTGACTGGGTTGTTGAATATTGCTACACAGGAAGGAAGGCTACCACATCACCCTAGATGTAAGCAGATTGCAATGAGTCATCTATGCTTTGCCAATGACTTATTGATTTTCAGGGAGGGTTCTGGGCAAGCAATTAATACAGTGAAGCAGGTTCTCCAGGATTTCTATATTTTATCTGGATTGCGTTGTAATCCTAGCAAGTGTGAGATCTACTTTGGTGGGGAATCTTATAAATATAAAGAGATTGCTATTAGTCTCAATGGCTTTAGAGAAGGTCTTCTCCCAGTACAATATTAAGGCTTGCCTCTGCATACTGGTAAACTCACAGAAAAGTAATATGATCTCCTTGTTGGTAAAATTACTAAGAAAGTCACGTCTTGGAGAGCAAAGAAGCTCACTTATGTAGGGAGGTTGCAATTGGTGGCGTCTGTCTTGATGAGTGTAGTCCAATACTGTTTTAAAATTGGCATCTTGCCCAAGAAGGTTCTGAAAAGAGTCGAGAAGGTGTGCCAAGATTTTCTCTTGCATGGCGAGGAAACAAGAAGGGCTAAAGTTGCATGGCATCGCATTGCTTTACAAGAAATGAGGGTGGTCTTGGATTGAGAGATCTGTCTTCTTGGAACCAGGCTAGTTCTTTACGGCTTCTATGGCTCATATTGATGCAGTCTGGTGCTTTGTGGGTGGCTTGGGTGATGGCGTATCGCTAGACGTGTGGACTTTAAAAATCAACTCCAGCAGCTCTTGGGCATGGAGGAAGGTATTGCGGCTCCATTATAGGGTTCAACATCTTCTCTGTAAGCAGGGTGATAAAGTTATTTGGGATGGGCAGCATATGGAGCAATACTCTGCTAAGCGAGTTTGGAACACTCTTCGACCTGAGTACAGCAAGCAAATCTGGCACAAGTTGATATGGGGAAAGCATAGTATCCCTAGCTTTAGTTTCATTGCTTGGCTTATAGTGATAAATGCTTTGACGACTCGTAGCAAGTTACATAAATGGGGGAGGATTGGTGATGACAGTTGTTTGCTTTATGGGATTGAAAGTGAGGACATGGAGCACTTATTCTTTGCTTGCATATTTGAGCAGCAGTTTCTGCAGGTCGTTGGGGTGCACTATTGATTTGCTGTCCCTTGGGACAGTGTGCTAAATTCAGCAAGTATGAAGGCGAACCAAAAAACACCAGCAAAGAGAGTTATATTTGTGATTTGGTGTGGTGTTTCTGCAGCAATATGGAGAAAACGGTGTCGCAGAGTCCATGGAGAACCCCATAGGAGTGTTGAGGATGTGTGGAAAGGTTTTAAGTATGATCTGAGTTGTATATTGAGTGGTGTTTTCTCATTAGCCAGTGATTTTGAGTGTATGGGTTTGCTAGAACGCTATCATAGTTGATCTTTGTTCCTTTAGAGTGGAGTATAGTTAGATGTAGAGAGGTTTGAGTTGTTACATCTTTTAAAGGGGGGACCACAATGGTCTCTCCTCTTTCGTTGTATCAGTTAGCATCGTGTTTTGTGATACTGTTCCTTAATAATAGTGGATCTGATTCAACGAAGAAAAAAATCTATTCATAAACTACCCCTGCCTAAACTAATTATAATGAAGTGAAATAAAACTTAACCCTAAACCCAAGCTAGCAGCCGCACAACCCCCTATATTTCTCGGTTCCCCAGGAGCAATCCCAAAAGAAAACCTTAATCATCTCTTTATCCTTCCTCTCTCACAACGAACCCGCCGCCAACTCAGTGTCCTCCATCAATAAGAACCCGTAGGCGGATCTGGGAAAAGGACTTGACGATGAGGTAGAGGACGAAATTTCCGAAGCTTCTTTGAGTCTCTTGATGCAGTCTAGTGGTGAAGACAGGGACCCTTCTATCGATGCGTGGATTCCGTTTTGGTGGCTGATTGAGGTCACGGTTGAATGGATAGCGGTTGGTTCAAAACATATGAGGTAGGTTCCTCTACTCCTTTTTGTGCAGTGCCGCTTTGTCGTTGATGTTATAGGTTAAGATGCAAAAGGGGGTGGGTCGTGGACTAAGAGTGTTTCGTGGTAAGTTGGGGGCTGTTGCCTAGGTGGGGTGGGTCATGGATAGCATATTCTGGGTGGTTAGGTTTGAATCCAAATTTACAACCAGATTAACTTATTATTCAAATAAAACAAGTTAGTTACAAGGTCATCTTATGATTAGACTTAACCAGTAATGTAATGTTGATGCATGGGTGGATGGAATTTTTACATGTAAGAAACAGTTGAATTATCTTGTTTGATTCATCATAGGTAGTGCTCATGCCTAATGAGATCTTTGGGTTAATTGATGAGTAGTTAGAATGGATTATTTAAATGAGTTATTTTGGTCCAAATAACCCGCAACAAGGTTATTAGTGTCAAAATTATTCGTTTGACAACAATTTATTTTAAAATAATTTTTTTTAACCAAGATAAGCCTCAGGGCATGGCCGGACAACAAATATAAATTAAAAGACAGGGAATAATAAAGAACGGTAGTCCATATGCAACTGAACTCCCGATGAAAGAGCCTTTTTTGCCACTAGGTGTGGACCTCTATGAAAGCTCCAAGGAGGAAAAAGACACGATACTTACTCAGATAGAGAGAAAGAGAAGAATTCCCCACAAATACCAAGTATGAGAATCCATCATGATTACGGCCAAATGCTAAGGCGAAAGAAAGATTTCTTGCAAAACAAAATCAACAAAATAGCCATACATGGAGATATAAAACTCTATCGCAATATATAAAAGCAAGCCTTTAAGAAAAAATCAGAATAACCGAAAGCAAAAACAAAATATGTTTTATATAACCAACAGGTGAAACAATTTGAAAAGCCATTAGTGTAGTGAAAAATATGAACACTAAAAAAATGAGTACCAACTAAAAAGGACGGGCTTTCCTTATATAGCCTTTAGTATAGACGAATTGAACATGCGGTGTATTTCATTTTTAACTAGAACATACTTTTCAAAACATCTTATTCAAAGGCCCGTTAGGAGCACTATATTCCTTTGAATAATGACAAAAGGATTAAAGGTCCACTAGGGAGCTTGTGGTCCTATACTGGATCCGAAGGATCAAATCCCAGCCCGCAAGGGTATGATTTCGCAAGCGTGAATGCACACAATACCCTGAGTCATCCATGTCTGCCAAGGGTATTGTGTACATTCACGCTAAACAGACTTCTGCTACAGAAGTATGCTTTGGAGAGTTCATAATTTTTTCTAGTGAATAAGGAAACATTATGAAGTTATTCAATGAAACTTTATTCCATGTCAATTGATTTCATGTCAATTAAACACAACAGACGGGAATGAAAACAAACAAGATAAAAACAAATCGAAAAAGGAAAAACAAAGGGTGCACAAAAGAAACAGAATGCAAAAAAATGTGGAGAAAATATTCATGGGCAACAAAACAAAAGGTGATAGGAAAACTCCTCAAAGTATGAGTCTGATCACATTCTCTGCAAAGCTATTAACCATTCTTTTCCTTCCATCTTTTTTATCAACCCTGCAATCGTGAGCCAAGTTTTGGAATCCAATTCTTTGAGTAAAGATGATCTGCCAAGGATTGTCATCATCCATAAATGTTCTCCTGTTTTGTTCTTTCCACAACTCCCAAATATAGGCAGGAAACAAATATCGAGTAAACTACTTGTACCACATAGTTGGTTTATCATTAAACCATGCCTTCACAACTGTCCTGATTGAATCAGAATGATTGAAAGTGTAAGGCATCATGCACATAATTAAGTGCATTTTTAATCCTTTGATAGTAGACACAATGCAAAAATAGATGATCACTATTGTTTCGACGATGGTGCGGAGGATGCATCGGTTGGCAATCACCCATCCACGTCGTTGTAAGTTATCCTGCGTTAGAGTGGGCCTCGTGTACGCGAGCCAAAGGAAAGCACACATCTTGAATGGAATGTGAGAGCCCCAAATTGTCTTGGTTGGAAAGATTGGTTGGAAAGCACACATCTAGAATGGAATGGAATGGAATGCAAGTACCATCTCTCAAAGTAAACAACAATATGTTTTCCCATTCTACACTCTCATTAAAAAAGGATATAGGTTTAGACACCCAACACAGATAAAACAAGGTGTATGAAACTTTTAAAGAGATACTCTTATCCGATATTCTGACTCCACTACAAACATCAGTATGCCATTGCCAGCTACTAAAAAAAACTTAGTAACCAATTTGATGCTCTAAAACACAACACCTAACAATGGCCAAGTGTAACCAATGAAAGGGACTGCAGTATAGTGGCACAAGTAATAAATATCGAATCCACGGGTCTCTAGAGTTACTATTACTCAGCTTTAGTTCATTATCTAGCAAACTAGATTAAGGATTGATTAACTAAACTACTCTACTAACTAAACTAAGGAAAACTACTAATTACAGTTTGGGAACTCACTTAGGTATGATTCCCCCTAGCTCCTCAATTAGGTCCAAGTTGTAATTCATTTTGGTTGATTTACTGTTGATTAAACTGCGGAAGATCCGACAGTAGCTTGGAATCTCTTAAGCTGACCAAGCCCTCTCAGTCTAACTATCCGGCAGACGACTAGTCTTCACCGGGATAGAAAGCTGAAGCAATAAGCACAGAACTCCACTACTGGAATTGGATTCCAGTACAAAGCAGTAAACTGGCTAACTCTCGTATAGCCAATCTCCTACTACCGAATGATGAGACTCTAGCAACCTAATCAGATTCTATCTATCTCAGATTGCAGCAGGAATCAGGAAAAGTTGATCAGACTTCAATTGACTCAATAAACATGCATCATTCGATTATAATCAAACAATATAGCATCCAAAACTTCATACAAGAAAGATCCTAACTCATGGAACTAAGGTTCCTCAAAACCTAAGTGAAGGGAAGTTACTCCATAGAGAAGAGAGAGACTGCAGAAATCTGATCTAGATCTTCAATCTCCATCTCCAAGCTTGATTCCCGAGCTTCAATGGCGAAGAAATCCTCCAAAATAGCTCCAAGAATGTTTCCAAGTCGCTCTCTCTCTCTAGGGTTCGTCCCTTGGGTGTTTGGGATCCAAAACCCAGCTCTCCCTCTCCTTTGGCTCGAATTTGGGTTAAAAACAGCCATTCCCGACTCGCACGGCCAGGGTGCACGGCCGTGCACATCACCATTCTGGCCGTGCACCTCAAAACGCGGCGTATCAATTAGTTGAACCTCAGCCAACTCGCACGGCCAGAATTGTATGTTGCACGGCCGTGCGGATATCACTTGTGCCCGTGCGTGCCCACGCACAATCCCGCACGGCCAAACTGGTCACTTGCACGGCCGTGCGTGGCCACGCACAATCCCGTGCGTGCCCACGCACGATCCCGCACTGCCAAACTGGTCACTTGCACGGCCGTGCGGGTTGTGGGTGTGCCCGTGCGACTTCCTCAGAACCTCGCCATGCGTCCGATCCTCGTCCAATCGACCCCAGACTCGCTCCTAAGCCTTCATTCACGTCCTAGGACCTGAAATATCACAAACAAGCACAACCTACCGTGAAATCGGCCTAAAACACGAGAATCAACACCTCAAACGGTGTAAGAATGGGGGTAAAAACATGTGTAAATGATGGTCTATCAAACTCCCCCACACTTAACCGTTTGCTTGTCCCCAAGCAAACCTAACTCAAACCAATGCAACTCTCCAGACCTCTATAGCAACAAACACCACAGATCGTAGGTAGAGGACTTCCTAGATCATTTAGCAACTTACGAGGTCAACCGAAACACAAGTCATCTCATAGCTTCTTCGGCGAGAGCACTAGTATCGAGTCGGCATCATGGCAAATAGTGAACAGAGGACAAATGAATTGTGGATGAAGAGATTCTCAAAAACAAAAGATCATGGACTCACATTTTTCAAGGTGCTCTATTTTCTTCTTGAAGATGGTTGGAACCCCTTTTCTTTTCTGTTTTGCATGTTTTCTGTTATTTTTTTTTTTTCAAGGGTCCCAACCTGCTCTTACCGGCCATGCCAGGAGCGGATGTCTCGAGCCTCGTGCGGGGGAAAGACATGTAAGGGGGCTGGAGGTAGTAGGTGGAAATTGGGAACGAAGAGTCCACGAGCACCTGTTAAACTCAAAACATGATACAAGAGTCCATGACAGGTAGAGAATCCACAACACCACACAATTCAAGGGTCCTAAGATCACTAACCAACACAATATGAAGAAGCAATGAGACTTCTTAAATGCATCAACATCCTCCATAGTGCTACACTACCTCCCTAGGTTGCATATTACTATAAAGACTGTCAATTCAAAGCATACTGAGCAGGCAATTGCAAGGAACACGTACTTGGAGCCCTCAAATTTCAAAATTTGGACAGTGGACTAGGCTCCAAGCACACAAACAACCAAACATTCACCCGCATAAATAATCGAACACCCCCCCACACTTAAGCACGACATTGTCCTCAATGGAGGAAAGATAAGGAGGGTAGAACGAAGTTACCAGATCAAGGGTGAATGATGATGAACGGGTCAGGCGGTGCATCCCAGAAAGAGAGAGTAATCAGAACACAAACACCACACAAAATCTCACAAAGGTTGAGTTATTGACTCTAAAATCAAATAACAAAACTGACTCAACCGAGGATAAATAGAGAAAGAAATGCAAACCGACTGGTTGGGTTGCCTCCCAACAAGCGCTTCTTTCACGTCGTGAGCCGGACGATGGCTCCTAAGTTTCGGTCCATGCTAGAACCTCCTTGAAGTTGAGGTTCTCGTCGATGAGGTGGAGTCTCAAGTCACGAGCATGTGGTGTGGCAGGTGAGGAAGGCTCATGTACTTGATGCAGATGAAGTCTCCACCCTAGAGACCTCTTCTTCTCTTCTCTCGTCTCATTGCCCCAAACCAGATATGACAGCATCGATTGGCCACCATCGCGTCCACCAAGAGGGACCGATGTCGATGTGGCCTTGGTCTGGCAAAGAGACACTGCAAATGGGTCCTTGCCAAGCAGCTCCTCGAAGTTTGGTGGAGATATCACATGTAACTCATGGCCGGTGCAGGCCTCTTCCACCTTAACTCCGTTCTCAGCCTGGACGCCAATTGCTTCTTCAACCTCCCTTTCTTCTTCATGTGGTATCACCCCTGAGAAAAGATCAAGAACTCCTCCTACTTCACTTTCTTCATCCTCCACAACTTCTTTCTGCACCCTTTCTCGCTCTTCTTCTTCTAGCACGGATTGGAGAGCAAGTTGCCAAGCAATTTCTTTCATGAGATTTTCTTGCATCTCCTCACTCATGCCCGCCTCTTCAAAGCTCAGTTTGGGATGTGGGAAGGTATGGTCGGCTACGGCAGGAAATTCCTGATCATGATCATCACGAGAGCTTTTCGTGAAAACTTCTGCCTGCTCCACAATATCCTTGTAGCCTTCGTCTTCCTCCTCCTCTTCTAGTATGATAGCAGAAGGGTGATCTTGAGCAGGTTGTGCATAAGCTTTCTCAAGATCCTCGAGGCTCTTCTTTATGCTCAGGAGGGTCTCCTCTGTTTCATGGTAGGAGAACCCAGTTTGGGCATTGTCTGGGATATCCATCTTTGGAAAGGATGTCTCAGGTACTCGAACAATCTGGTCCACGAGAAGCCTCAAGTGATAGTTTGGATCTGGCTGATGGAGGAATTCTTCTTGATAAGGAGATTGTTCTTGAAATACCCAGGGGTCTGATTGTTCTTCGTAGGATGGGGGTTGGTACTGAAACCCGAATCCATAGTCTTCTCCTCCTTGATTGCTCCAGGGGGTCTCGGGGTAATACCACTCGGATGGTGGTGGATACCCCCAATGGTTGGAGAAGCCATGAGGATCCATGATTCAGATCTGCACCAACAAAAACAAAAAACACCCAAGTGAAAAGCAAGGGTGGAAAAGAAAAGAAAAGAAAAACGCTAAAGTAACAAACTTCTGCCTTTCCTAATACTCTAGAAAGTCCCCGGCAACGGCGCCAAAAATTTGATGCTCTAAAACACAACACCTAACAATGGCCAAGTGTAACCAATGAAAGGGACTGCAGTATAGTGGCACAAGTAATAAATATCGAATCCACGGGTCTCTAGAGTTACTATTACTCAGCTTTAGTTCATTATCTAGCAAACTAGATTAAGGATTGATTAACTAAACTACTCTACTAACTAAACTAAGGAAAACTACTAATTACAGTTTGGGAACTCACTTAGGTATGATTCCCCCTAGCTCCTCAATTAGGTCCAAGTTGTAATTCATTTTGGTTGATTTACTGTTGATTAAACTGCGGAAGATCCGACAGTAGCTTGGAATCTCTTAAGCTGACCAAGCCCTCTCAGTCTAACTATCCGGCAGACGACTAGTCTTCACCGGGATAGAAAGCTGAAGCAATAAGCACAGAACTCCACTACTGGAATTGGATTCCAGTACAAAGCAGTAAACTGGCTAACTCTCGTATAGCCAATCTCCTACTACCGAATGATGAGACTCTAGCAACCTAATCAGATTCTATATATCTCAGATTGCAGCAGGAATCAGGAAAAGTTGATCAGACTTCAATTGACTCAATAAACATGCATCATTCGATTATAATCAAACAATATAGCATCCAAAACTTCATACAAGAAAGATCCTAACTCATGGAACTAAGGTTCCTCAAAACCTAAGTGAAGGGAAGTTACTCCATAGAGAAGAGAGAGACTGCAGAAATCTGATCTAGATCTTCAATCTCCATCTCCAAGCTTGATTCCCGAGCTCCAATGGCGAAGAAATCCTCCAAAATAGCTCCAAGAATGTTTCCAAGTCGCTCTCTCTCTCTAGGGTTCGTCCCTTGGGTGTTTGGGATCCAAAACCCAGCTCTCCCTCTCCTTTGGCTCGAATTTGGGTTAAAAACAGCCATTCCCGACTCGCACGGCCAGGGTGCACGGCCGTGCACATCACCATTCTGGCCGTGCACCTCAAAACGCGGCGTATCAATTAGTTGAACCTCAGCCAACTCGCACGGCCAGAATTGTATGTTGCACGGCCGTGCGGATTTCACTTGTGCCCGTGCGTGCCCACGCACAATCCCGCACGGCCAAACTGGTCACTTGCACGGCCGTGCGTGGCCACGCACAATCCCGTGCGTGCCCACGCACGATCCCGCACGGCCAAACTGGTCACTTGCACGGCCGTGCGGGTTGTGGGTGTGCCCGTGCGACTTCCTCAGAACCTCGCCATGCGTCCGATCCTCGTCCAATCGACCCCAGACTCGCTCCTAAGCCTTCATTCACGTCCTAGGACCTGAAATATCACAAACAAGCACAACCTACCGTGAAATCGGCCTAAAACACGAGAATCAACACCTCAAACAGTGTAAGAATGGGGGTAAAAACATGTGTAAATGACGGTCTATCACAATTCTATAAAATCATGATTATCATTAAAAGTACCAAACGATGGTAACGAGTTGTGTTTTATTCTTGATGATACTTGTACTTACATATTGCAACGACCCAATTACTGTCACTATAAGTAAACATACTAGGCAATAACATCAAGAAACAACTGCATCGACGCCACAACCTTAAGCGCGGTCACCTTCATTTTCGTCATCCCAAAGCTCTCCCTCATATCCACGCCTCATCCCCAATCGTCTTAAAATCAAACGCGTGCAAAAAACTCGCCAGCGACAAATGCACCATCTAGAGGCCCAAGTTCTTCCCTGGACACACAAGCTACCTCCTGTTGTCAAATGGGAACAACTCGAAATGCTACCTTTAATCGCCATATCATAATCCAAACGAGAAATTTTACAATGCTATATAGCATTGGTGCTATAGGTTTTGCCTTTATGGTACAACTTAAAATTGTAACTTTAACGTTATGGTACAACTTCAGATTGTACCTATACTTTTTGTACAAATTATTTTATGGTACAACTTAAACTTGTACCTTATGTGATGGTACAACTTCAAGTTGTAAAGTTGTACCATAACATAATGATACAAATTCCTTTATGGTACAACCTAAACTTATACATTTAATGTTATGGTACAACTTCAAGTTGTACATTAAAACACTAATGCTATATAGCATACTAGAAGTGCTCAATCCAAACATGTTATCCAACGAGAAAAACATATTAGAGGTATGTGGATAAAAGTTTCACCGTACTAACATAATCCCACAATCGACATAAAATAAATAAGTTTCTGCGTCAACATAACAAATCGGTCTATTAAAAAAAGTTGTCTTGCGGCTAAACATAGGGATACTATTCCTAAAGTTATTAAGGAAACATCTTCAGCAAGATGACACCACAATGATTGTCGATATGGTTCCAAGGCCAAAACTTTACCATGAATTGGTATGACTTGTCCGGGATGGAAGCAAGAATATTGTTCATGTTGTTGTTCCAGTAGGCATCAACACCATTGACCATGTCGGCTGCAATCCATTTAAGACGACTACAGGGACACATCAAGCGCATTTCACCAGTAGAGTCTTTAATGGTAAAGTGGACATCATCTCCATTAGCCTCAGTTGACGACGAAACCGTCAAGTCAGTATGTTCTCCATCAATAATGTAGGCCTTGTCCTATTAAATAAAGCAAGCTATTATCATATTGAATATAGGAAACTACAATAAAAATATATACAACGCTTGGTTCAATTAAGTTGAAATGAAAGAAGACAATACCATCAAATTATGGTTATATTTAAGGACATTATCTCCTGGGTTGTAGCAAATTCAGACATGCCTAGAGCATCTTCGTATGGTAAGTGTTCAAAAACACTAGTCTCATCCCAATTTTGGAGGAAATGTCTAATTAAGCAATTCATAATTAGTGGATGAAAAACAATTAATTTACGAAACAATAACATCTTATTATACATACTACTAAAATGACTTACCGATCTAACAAAGGGTGGATGTGAGGATAATGAAGATTAATATATGTCTTTGTAGCACGCGACGGAACAAATAAAAATTCTCCTATACACCATACAACAAATACGATGCTTCATTGCATTGAATACTATACGAAAAGCAAATATAATAAGTATGGATGTCAGCAAGCAACGTAGATGAGCAGACAACAACTAATACATGATAATACAACTATAACATATGACAATTAAATTTTATAACATATACCCCCATGTTTAACTAAAGTTTGATTTCGTCATTTACGATTTCACAATTGCTTATTAGGTTCTGCAGCTTTCACAGGAAAAGTTACAATCAATCATGGAATCATAGTTTAGGATCGTAAATTATATTATGATTGCACAATTTTAAATATACATAGTTCCCGACTTGATTGAATTGGGAGGGGTACGATAACCTACTTATCCAATCATATATAAAACTGGGCCGAATTCAAAACATTTACCAAGTAGTTTATTACTACGGCTAGTATGATACAAAATAATTTCGTGCGATCATGTTTCCTCACATGAAACTTAATTAATGACAAATTGTAGTTCAATTTTCTTGCAAAGCAACCAACACCAACACCAATAACTATATAAATATTAACTTTTTTCTAATATATTAGATCTAGGTATTAAGTAAAAGAAGATTACCTGTGTCATGATTAATACGTAACGATGTGAACGCGATAAACTTCCCCAAAGCTTCCACATCAGAAATCACATGTCCGAAATCAGCTATGATCGAATCGCAAAAATAAAGTTGTGCTCGATCACCTCTGGTATGAAATGGAATAAATTAACGTTAGCTACCGATGTTTCTGTTTTCAAAATTTTATTGAAAACAGGTAACGTACACTCACCCAAACAATTGCAGAGTAATCCGCTTCTCACGAAGAGGCAAGCTAGAATACAACAATTCGCTTTTTTCACACCTTGTTACAGTGCCTACCAAATCTATAAAAAAAACATGAATGATTTTATCCTATCCAAATTAGGTTGATAACAGTACTCTAATAACTCGAGAAATACACAACACAATCCGGGTAGGATCTCTTGATTCAGATACGCAGAGAGGAAGTTCTCGGGATCCAAAAACCTAAAGGTTACTTCCGGAGTGTCCGTGGCATCATCACTCATCTCTTCAAGCACCGTGCCAGCATGGAGGACTATTTGAGTATTGCTCAAAGCCACCCTGTGTAGAGAAGGATTCTCTTGAATGTGATAGTTACTAATGTGGTAAATCTCATCTTCTTCTAGAGATGGGAGAAATCGCTCCACATCAGGCTTGTGAATCATTGCTTCAATCTCAACACCCTAGGTAATGAAAAAACAACCAAAACTCAGTAAAAGAAGATGATTGTCAATTTGAAAATGCACCAACTGAACTAACCTTGTCATCAAGCATGAGCATTTTGATGTATTGAAAGCAATCAGCAGTGACAACCCACTTTCCCCCCATTCGGAGGAGCCGCACACGAAGTCCGAACATGACATTTTTAAAATGTACCACTAGAATAGGTTCGGCCGCCATTGCCTGATGTTGAGTGAAGTTCTGACTGATAGACCACCTAGAAATACACAGCCTGAAATATATAGCTTGACTACAAAACAGAGAAATTCTAAAATGAGACCAGTAAATTACTTATAAGAATCGTGCAAGGAAGGCAACTAAAGCGTAGTGGTGCGTGAGAAGTTACGGCAAAAGAGAGAGCGTGGAGCCAATTTTCAGGAAAAAAATTACTGATGAAACCATTCCAAAATCATTTTTCTACAATTCTACCGGAAATTAACAATAGCTAAATGATACCGTTAGTGGTATAAATTAAACCCAGCCACTACCCTTTATTCTCGGTACCACTACAAAATGGGCCATTATTTCAGTTGAGGAACCGTTCATTTCCTTGATGGCCGACCAGGTTCTTGACAGGCTTTCATTTCCAATTAACTTGGCATTCTTATGAGTGGGCAATGAGTTGGTCCACAACGGACCACACCAGAACAAATCTATATTTGGATCGAACAACACCAAATTGAACAGAAGGGAAGTTGTGAGACAGAAAACCTCCAAATAAGAAGTGCGCATGAGATCCGCGTCACCCACGCTTCCGGAATTCGCTAGATGTGGTGCGAACGACCTTAATCGTGTTTAGATGTGTAGCCGTGCCTTGCGGAACCCTTTCGGTACAGTTAGCCATGATACTGAGAGAGAGAGTGTGTGTGGTAAAGGATCTTGCCGGTGCACGGCGGTGATAGTGGGATAAAGGAAAGCCGATTAACTTTGTTGAAAGTGGAGAGCTTTTTTGTGTCATACGTAATTGTAAATATGAGCCCAACTGTAATTAATAAGAAGGCCCAACTATTTAAGTTAATAAGAAGGGCCAACTACTTAAGGTAGCCTAAATCAGCCCAGGCTTTAATTAGCAGAGCTTTGGAGGAATTATCAAAAAAATATTGGCGCAATATATAAAGACCACCCAATATTGAAACGATGCGTTGCATATGCCAATTTCCAGCTCTGGAAATTGACGAACTTGAAGTTGACCCGTAGTTGTCAAAGAGAATGGATCGGGTTCCGACAACCAAAGCGATGAGATGGTCCTGAGTTTCGAAGTACTACCGCCTAGTTCGCATTGGCTATATCTCCAATATACCGGAGCTGGGCTGTTCAATTAAAGAGGACGCATTGCAGAAGCATCCTAAATTATCTCGGTTACAAATAGGTTTTCAGGATATGCAGTTCCTTTAGACAACCAGGTATGCCAAAATCACTTTTTTCAAAGATTTTTTTCTGGGATTGTGAAGATTAACATTGTTCAATGGTATTCACATTCATAGATGAATAAGAATATGTATTTAAGCGCTGTTGATATAAGGGGTTTTACGGAATGTAATTTTCTAAAGAAAGAAAGAATTGAAATCGGAAGCAAGAGCTTTCATTTTTGGGACCTCACAGTGCAGCGTCTTGATGGTATACCATTGCACATCACTGATATTTGTTTAGCCTGACTATATAAGGCAAATGTATCATTTGATAATTGATAGTACACGCGACCAGACTTGAGATGGCTGTGAATAGTATTTTATAGGAAAACATATATTTATGACCAGACCACTTCAACTCCTTTTACACTCGCACTACCTCTGATAATTCTTAATGGAGTCATTAGAAGTCCTGACAGCACCAGTGTTGATGCAATACACTCCTTTCTAGGTGAAATGCCCACCAGGCTATGCGAGGGTGAAAAGGCACAGATTTGGATAGTCATTAATGAATCCGACGAATGAATAACTTCTAGATTTACAAAATTATTAAAAAGCTTGAATGACTTGGACATGGTCATTGCTCTGTGTACTTGTGCTTATATTCATGTGGCTTCAGATAATGGCTTCACTGACAATCAGAGTTAAGAGTCATAACTGCGCGGTATGTGGCTTCAAGAGTTAAGAGTCATAACTCGATCTATAACCTGAATACTCAAGTGTGCGCTCCCTCTCTATCACTATGCTTTAAATTTGAGTAAAGGATGCAGATTATACTCTAATGTGGATACTATGGACGGGTAGGCGTGTTAGTGATGATTACAAATCTGTTGGTGTCATTACAAAAACCACTGCAACAAACATACTTCTTATAATAAGACAACCTAAAAAACCCCAGCAATCTGAGAAAGCACCAGTTAAAATGCATAATTTGAACACACAATACTTAAGATTACATGGAATATGCATAGCTTCTCCTGTGTCCCTATTATAGGAATATCATCCCTGAGATATAATGAGAAGCATCTAAAACAAACTTTATTTATAAGCAAACAGAAGGTATCAAATATTTTCGGGCAAGTCCTACCAGAACAATTTAGTCACAACTAAATGGCATTGATTAGTGACCTCATTTACGTGTCCTATCTCGATCATTAGGATGAGGGATCGACTGGCAATAGAAGTTAGGTTGTCTTGAAAATTAGCAGCCCGTTCCATGGTCGAGTCATTAAACATTCGACTGGCTATTTTCCTGAATTCAGATGAAGGAAATACAATAGTGGTTTCCATAGCTCCGTCATTGATAGTCAGTTCGACCATGTACTTCTCAAAATTAGGCTCCCAATACACATCCGGAACCTGAACTTGGGCCTCAAGAATGCAGAATAGTCCCTATATGAGGAAAAGTCGGTTAGACTATGAAAACAAAAAAAGACAATTGACAACATAATGCACCGCAGCAGCTAATGGCCTACCATATTATTGACATCAGTTGCTAGGAAGAGCAAGTCAGAAAAAAAACATGCATCGCTAACTGCAAATGCCTCCTCCAGTGTGTAGTCTATATACCCATGCTCAGGGATAAGTACATTTCTATACAAAATAACATAATATGTGAACTAAGGACCAAATAACAGTTAAACTTCAAATGGGTAATGGTTGAGCTTACCGATTGAGCAATGGATGTAGTCGTGGATAGTTGAGATTGAAATAGACCTTAGTCGCCATTGACCCAACAAAACAGAATTGATCTAAAAATCAACAACTTGGTTAGAGCACCCAATTAATATAGAGATAGTGTCATCGATAACTTTATTACCATCGTTATGGTACACATAGACTGAGGTGAAGACGACGATAGTTCCTGGGGCAGGATCACCGTCAGTTAGAGACTCAAATTGATCAATGAGAAAGCCGAACGTAAGAACTTCAATTGTGTCTCCCCTAAATTGTGGAATTTGTGAGTTATAATGAACTACTTGTAAATTTTTTCAAATTTAGCCAGGAAATCAAAAGAAAACTCACTCAAACAGGTGTATTCAAACTCGTTTTGTGCGCTGAAAAAAACCCCTTCATTGTAAATAGTATTTATTGGGCTTACAAAGACTATTAGGCCAATTATATCTAAAAGACATAGCAAGGCAACGTAATGCACTCTAATAAAATGAAACCCATCTTAACAACTGAAAGCTAAACCTCGGTGTTCAATGCTGACCTGAAAGGTACTCATCATTCGCAAAAGCATCAAAAAAATTAGCAGGCTCTATGAAACAGAAGGTGAACAATGATATGTCTGCCTAATTCGGCAATCGTTCGACCACCGGGTCAGCATGAAAAGAGATCTGCCTGTTTGAAAGTGCCACTCAATAGAAACCTTCATTGGATTGAACATCGAAATGTGTAAGTCCATAAATTCCTCCTACGTGTATAGCTGGTAGAAAGATAGGGATTTGCAGTCGAGAGACTACAACTTCCATTTCTGTTACCTGCAACGAAAATATCAAACTCTAAGGGTTTGTTATCGAAAACCGGTGTTATTCGTCGAGAGCAGAGAATATGAATGCTTTGCAATAGAGATATTCGTATTAAAAAAACAGGTGCTAACCTGATTATCCACCAACAGCATGTTCAGGCGCAAAATTTCATCAGTGGCAGCATTGGTTGTGCTCCAGACACGCACAACTCTGACCCGAACCGAATAGTGTTGTCCATAGGAGAGTTGCAATCCTTGTAGGGGCAGGAACACCATGGTCGAGGGAGAAACTGCTGCGTAGGCTCAGGGGACTTTACTAGGAAGCAAAACGACAGATAGGAGATGGAGGAGAAACTTTAAATAATGTATGCAATTGGCTGGTGTGCATGTAGGTTTCTAGTTATAATCTAACATGCGAATGCTATGTGGGAACATTCACAGGGTGCACCAATTACGTGGGTAAGAGATGACAAAGATAGGAAGAGTGGGGTACTAGGCATGTTGGGTTTCTAATTAACTTCCACAAACTTGGTTTACCTTAATAATATTACTAAATTGATGAATAATTGTGCCTTTTGTTATAGAATAATCGGGGACCATAAACTCAAACCATTAAAACATAATCATTCACGTATAGATAACCCTAAAATCAATATGTAATTCAAATCAACAAAACTCAATCAAGGATCTCTTTGTATACAATATTCTGCATGCTCTTCAAGCGCGTACCATCAGTCATACAACTCACAATCTTGATCCCGTCCTTTTGTGTAGCATGTGACAGTACAACATACAGCTGACCGTGACAAAATACTTGTTTCTTCAAGCACAATCCAACATGTTGCAAAGTATGACCTTGACTTTTATTGATAGTCATGGCGGATGACAGTGCAATAGGGTATTTTCTACGGATCAAGGTAAAGTTCAAGCTCTTGTAATGTGTTGATAGTGATAATCTTGGCAAGAACAATCGCTCTCCAACATGGGACCCAGTCAGGATTTCAACCTCAATAAACCACGTACCCAATTTTGTAACAACTATCCTAGTTCCATTGCAGAGTCCTATACTTTGATCCAAATTTTGTAGTAGAATTACAGGACAACCAATCTTCAGCCTCGGATCATGTGGTGGAAAGTTACCAATTTTGAGAGTTTAAAAACTCAACAGAATAATCACTTTCCCTAAAATGATTAGCTCGAGGATCAATTTCAATGGAATCAGAGCTAAGATATGATATATCTTCACCTGGAAAGTCTGCTAGGACATTGGTGTTGATTTCCGATACTGTATCATGGTGAGGGGCCAGCACAACTCGTCCAACCAAATACTTTGTGTCAGTATAGCTCTGGGATAGATCAGCATAGACAACACTAATAACATCTGATACCGGGTCACCCACAGACTCGATTGATATGTCTGGCATAATATATATGGTGGATTCTCTAAATATATTAGAATTTGCACCATCACCTATGTCAAGCAACCAACGCCCAAACTATTCTACTTCTCTCCTGTGTGTACCGGTATCTGAATCAGTTTGGGTTAATCGCATATTCTGGGTCAACTTTAGCACAATAATATGGGACCACAAAAATACGATCACTTAATGGAAGCATCGACAATCTGATTGCGCGTAGCTTTTAAAACAACAGTCATACCTCAGTCATACCTCCAAAAGGCATGTTTTCACTGTCTTCATATTTCACCTGCATAATATCTCTCATTGACCTATCGAAGACCTCAATGTCGTGCTTATGCGACATGCAAGCTTCATCCCATATAATAAGAGAAGTATGCTGGACCAATTCAGCAAATTCACTACCTTGCTCAATATGACATGTAGATGTGGAATGACATTTTATAGGTATATGAAATTGTGAGTGAGCAGATGATGCAATGCATAAGACAATTTTCTTTGTTGATCTCAATTTCAAGCAAAGTACTTGCAACAAAAATGTCTTCCCTGTGCAACCAAATCCATCCACAAAGAAACACTGTCCTACATCCTCCTCAACAGACTGTAAAATTGCATTAAATGAAGTCATCTTATCTGAATTCAACCTTCCATACCTTGCTTCAAATTCATACTACAAATCATCTACAGAATATTTTAACTCCTCAGCCACCATTATATTGGAATAGTGAGCTTCCCTAAATTGCTCGGGAATTGGCAAACCAGGAAAATCAGAAAGAGTCTTTTGATTCCATTGTAATAACTTCTCTATCTCAATAAGGCACAACTCCTACAATTGCGCAGGCAATAACTAGAGATTTGGTAAATTTAATAATCTTCGTTGACTGTATGTAAGATCATCAGCCAATAGCTCCCAATTATCCTTTCTAAGTTTCTCCACACTTGAGACTTGATTGTGGATCAAAACAGTCACAAACAAATTACGCAACTTATATCCAGACCTCTAGAAAGACACCTCTTTCTAGCAATCATTCCATTCAGTATCATCAGGCAAAAGATCAATAGCATAGCATGCATCTTGAAATGATTTATGCAAGACATCATTTACTGTCCGTATCTCTTTAAAACTACGACATCCCTTCACAATATGGAGTAGCATGCGAAGATAATACTTCTCTTTAGCAGATGGGTAGGTATAGTACAATCTCCCAATACCTTGTTTGTTTTTTCGTTTCCGCCATTGCTTTAACTTCTTATTCCAAGTAAAGAACTGAGGAAATTCAACGAATGTGTATTGACGTGCAGCTCGACAAATACGGTTCTTCTCCATCCATCCCAAAAGCAAAGAGGTTTCTGCTTGATCAACTGCGACCACATTCTGCACTCTTGACCTCTCAATAGTGTAGACCTTATTTTCGCCTGGCAAGTGACATGACAATCTCTTAACCAAAGGAGAATGATTGTACAAATCAAACTTGAAAAGTCGCCAACATTCTTCTCCGAATGTTACATAACGACAATCCATAAAAGGCTTTTATCTCATCAATAGAGACAGTGCGGCAAGAACTACTACCTCCAAGGTCATCTAAATTAGCATTTTCATTTGCAGTTAGAGTAACCATTGCTCGATCCTCGGGCTTATTAATATATTTGAACAAATACTTGATAGCCCTGGAAAGTTGAACATAAGGAGATATCTAATAGACCATTGTTGTAAGTAGATTAACAAAATAGTAAGGTAAAGTTCACAGTATCAGGTTTTGTTTTTGTAATCATGTTCATAATAAAAATGCACTCATGATCTATCTACTTTATTGACCACCATAATCTATAAATGAAAACATGTAGCAAATTTAAATCAATTATAATTTGGTTACAAATAATAGATATGTATGTCTATATAAATAAAATTGAAATTGAACTATGATTACTAAATAGCAAACCGTAGACATATTTGCACAACTAATTTATAAGTATGAAATCTTGTAATAAAAGCTAATCAACTGCGGATAAAACATTGAATTACTGTCCCCTCAACAAATTGTTCCTCCAAAACTGGTGCAAAATAAATCAAAACGTTACGAATTCTATGTAAGTTGGGCCCCCTAAAATCAGTATCTAGATCATTAGGAAAAATTGGACATTAGAAATGAACAGTGGTTCAATAAGGTACAGAACTTGTTGCAAAATTCGACATTGATATGTGCTTGAAATTGAAAGTAATAGATACCGATTGTAAGGCACAACAAAATGATTGTCCAACTTGATACCCTTCTCCATTATAGTCCTATCATCTTGACGATGATATTTTGCAAACCCATTTTCATCCATAGTGGTGGAACTGCAATACTGTTTTGGAAAGCGCTTTGAGCACTGGCCATCTACCATGCAAGGTGACTTTGGTGCTGCACGACCACAAGGTCCATGTAACATAAAATTTCCGCACATCAGGATAACAATCTGGATCATTATCAGGATCAGGAATTTCAGCTGAGATAATTGAATCAATTTCAGTAATCCCATAAATTTTATCTTCATGAGCTAAAACACCAAAAGATCTACATGCGGTAAACCACACTTCTGGAACTCAATCGCGGCAACATATGTAACATTATTAGTGATGCGTCAAGTAATTATGACAAAGTAATCAAACAAAATAATAAAGTAAAGAGACAGAATCTTTATGAACTTGCATGCACATGTTGCTTCCAAAAAATTTGTTATCGCGAATTTCAACTATCAGTTAATTCAACTTCTGTTTGATAACGCGAGCTATCACATCAGCACGGTTAGGATCTTTGAGACCTGATTGATGTAGCAAGTCCAACATGAATTGAATCTTTGGCCAATTTGAATTGCAAGTGAATGTGATAAATAGAACTGAGTATCCCATGAATCGACAAATTGCCATGGCATCTTGAAAGTTTTCCTACCTGTAGCGTGGGCTACCAGTATGGGATGCAGATAAAATTATATGTCTACCAGACTTTTTAAATCAGTATCTCCTCTCATGAAAGCATCCACCAGTCCCTGGAAATAATGTGCACGCAATTTAGTCTGATTATTGCGAATCCAATCTAGTCGTTCAGCTTCAACCAAGGCATACACATTCACTACGTACTGCTGGAAAAGTTTCCCAGCAAACAATAATGAATTGGATTCCCCCACACGTGTCTGAAGTCGATAGCTATAATAATCACATTGAGTAATATTACCCTATGCATCATCATCACTATCATCCCCTTCACCAAGACCAAGATCTGAATGCCAACCATCCTCCCCATAAGGGAACAAAATGGATATTGGAGAGACATCAAACTGAGATGGTAAAAGCTGATGCGCTCCATTCACAAACTGTGATGTTCAACGATAATATCAGGCCCAAATGTTTCTTCCCCAGCTTCATCGGCAATTAATGCAGCAATTTCATCTGCCATAGGTAAATCATACTCCCTCCCACCACTTGGTCGAGCAGCCAGTAACCTCAACTGAACCTGTTTGGCACCATCCTCATTTATTCGATCTCTTGCACTGCGAAACATTTGCACCAATATATTATACGTATCAAACATCTCTTGCAATCCTTTAACAATGTAATCACGCAAAGGATTGACATCGCGATTTGATTTGTAAAAATCTAGCCGATTCTGCATTTCATTGGGAGTGTCATGGATATATAATTGCGCAAACTTTGGAGCCATACCTTCAGGTGGTAACAAACCTCCAATACACTGGTATATTTGACCTCCAATTGAGAATACATAGACGCCTCTACCATCATTAACGTTTCCACGAAGAGATATGAAACATAAGACATTGTTATAGTCCCGGATGAACACACGAAAATGACGAGCAACTGCTGTTTGGCCTTCTAGAAGTTCCCTCAGGAATTCTGGTGGATCTCTTCGTGGTGGTAGCTTAACCCTTCCTTGTTAACAACATAATAAAATAGTGGAGTATCGAGGGTTCGTGTCGACCGCACACTCTCTAACCACCATAACTTAGCATGACAAAAGGGACACACATAAGATGGCTCGCCTATGGAAAAAACTTCAACATCTGGCGGCCCTGTATAAGAAAAAAGGAAATGAATTTAATTGCGAAACAAACAAATAACGACATATACATGAATCTACTTTACATATGATAAACATGCAGTAGTAAGAGCTTGTTTAGAGAAGGAGTGCAGTTCAAATGAATGGAATTAGGAGGCACTGTAGTACATATCTTGAGTTCTTCCATATGGATGAAGTTACTAAGTTGGAAAGAAGCACCTTTCTTTTCGTGATTTTTGCAAGAATATCTAACTCATGAACGATAATGCAATTTTAAAAATTAATTTCTTTCTGAAATCTTAAATGGCAAAGCACTTGTCCTGTTCATGGAACTTGGCTGAGGAGTGGATGACTCCCCCACTTCAAATTCACGGGAAGGCATAGAACAAATGTTGACTAAATGATCCAAGATAGTAATCTCGAGTGCATGTACGTCAGACAGTCAAAGTCGTACAACACAGCATAAAAGCAAAAGTTATGAAGCAGCACCCTGTCATAACAGATAGAAAAAATTGATTCGACATACATATAGCTAAACAAAATTTCCTTCACAAAAAAAAACCCGGCAATGTATCAAACTTCCCATTAGAAAATATATTCCAGATCTGCTTATATAAATTAACAAATATATGCATATCTCTTGCTCCACCTCATCTTGAAATCATGTACAAATATACAAAAGTTCATTATAACAAACATGGAAACAATGGATTGTTAAATAAGTTTGGCTTCATCAAACCACAAGACTCCCAGATCAATTAATGTGAACCATTAAGAGTACATGTTTCCTGGAGATGCAGTCATATGGTCTACTTGATACTACTGTTACAAAGAGTACACGAAGCAAGTGAGCATCCGAATTCCCTACTTGCATTGGTCGGTGCATTTCCATGCAAAGCTGATTGATCAAACACTCCTTAAACAAAAAGGAAAATGTTCATAGTATAAATTTCAAAGGGTATACAGAGAAGACACAAAGGATGCAGTCTTGATGGAGGAACCAACACTAAAGTAAACAAAATACTTGATGTAGTACTGCAACTAACTGATAGACCGTTAATTACACATGTTTTTACCCCTGTTCTTACACCGTTTGAGGTGTTGATTCTCGTGTTTTAGGTCGATTTCACGCTAGGTTGTGCTTGTTTGTGATATTTCAGGTCATAGTATGTGAATGAAGGCTTGGGAGCGAGTTTGGGGTCGATTGGATGAAGATCGGACGCGTGGCGAGGTGCTAAGGAAGCCGCACGGGCATTCCTGGACATCACACGGCCGTGCAACTCTCATTTGTGGCCGTGTGATTTTCACCGAGAGCAAACACGGGCAGGATGGAAATCCCACACGGCCGTGCGACCCTGGCCGTGTGGGAAGCTTGAATTTCGACTTAATGATACGCCGCGTTTTGACTCACACGGGCAACTAGGTGAGCCACATGGCTGTGTGGCCTGCCCGTGTGAGTCGGGAAATCTTGGTTTTTCAGCCAATTTCGAGCCACAAGTGGGGAGATCGGACTTTTTGAGCAAAAACAGAGCCCTGGAGAGAGAAAGAACGAATAACACATCCTAGAAGCTATCTTGGAGCTGGGTTTCATCAAATCGAGCTTGGAGATCGTCACAGGAGTGGAAATCATCATCCTAGAGCAGATTCTTCCCATTGTAATTAGTATGACTGCTTTGTACCTTGTTTTCCTATCTCTCTCTATGGAGTAGAACCTCTCTCTTACTTGGGGATGAAGAACCCTAGTTCTATGTGTTAGGGATTGATTGTAATGACTTGGGATGATATTACTGTTTGATTTTAATCGAATGATGCATGTTTATTGAGTCAATTGAAGTCTGATCAACTTTTCCTGATTCCTGCTGCAAACTGAGATAGATAGAATCTGATTAGGTTGCTAGAGTCTCATCATTCGGTAGTAGGAGATTGGCTATACGAGAGTTAGCCAGTTTACTGCTTTGTACTGGAATCCAATTCCAGTAGTGGAGTTCTATTCTTACTGCTTCAGCTTTCTATCCCGGTGAAGACTAGTCGTCTACCGGGTAGTTAGACTGAGAGGGCTTGGTCAGCTTAAGAGATTCCAAGCTACTGTCGGATCTTCTGCAGTCTAATCATTAGTAAATCAACCCAGGGAAATACAATTGAAACCTAACTAAGGAGCTAGGGGGACTCATTCCCGAGTGACTCTTACCTGCTTGAGAAAACCGTATCAATTCCTGCTTTCTTTCTGCTTTTGCTTTTACACAACAAACACTTAACTTAGTTGGCTAGATAATAGAGAATCACTGAGTAAGTAGTAGATCTAGACCCCGGGTTGATAATATAACTTGTCACTTTACTGCATTCCCGGACTGCGATTATACTTGGTCGCAGTTTGGTGTTGTGTTTTAGAGCATCAAGTTTTTGGCGCCGTTGCCGGGGACCTCTATGTTATTGGGGAAACGTGAAATTCTATTACTTTAGCTTTTTTTTTTCTTTTCTTTTCCACCCTTGCTTTTCACTTGGGTGTTATGTTTTTGTTGGTGCAGCTCTGGAACATGGATCCTCATGGCTTCTCCAACCATTGGGGGTATCAACCACCATCCGTGTGGTATTACCCCGAGACTTCCTGGAGCAATCAAAGAGGAGAAGACTATGGGTTCGGATGTCAGTACCAACCCCCCTTCTACGGAGAACAACCAAACCCTTGGGAACCTCAAGGACAATATCCTTTTCAAGAAGAGTTCCTGCCACAACCAGAGGGGCCATCTGAGTTGGAGTTAGCCATGGAGGCCTTCACAGGCCACTCTGCAGAGCCATGCTACACTTCACTGGAAGATCCGAACAAACAATTAAGGCTTCTCGTGGAGCAGTTTGCTCGAGACACTGAGAGAGCATGCTCCAAGATGGATCTTCAAATCCAAGCCCTAGCCTCTTCCGATCCCTCATTTCTCCATGATATGGAGGAGACTGTTCAGCGCTCAGTGAAGCAAACAGAGTGGGTGGAGCAAGTTTGCTCACATCTTGCTCAAGATCACCTTTCTGCTACCACGCTAGAAGAGGTGGAGGATGACAAAGGCTACGGGAGCGTTGAGGAGCATACAGAAGTTATCACAGAGAACTCCCATGATAATCATGATCAGGAAAGTCCTTTGGTTGCAGATCACACCTTTCCTCATTTATGCTCTAACATGCTGGGCCCGTGCGAGGAGATGCAAGATGATCCCATTGAAGAAATTGCTTGGCGACTTGCTCTCCAATATGTTCTAGAAGAAGAAGAGCGAGCAAGGATGAGGAAGGAAGTTATGGAGGATGAGGAAGAAAGAAAAGAAGAGGTGGTTCTTGATCTTTTCCCAGGGGAGAGACCACATTTTGAAGAAGGAAGGGGGGTTGAGGAAGCAATTGGTGTCCAGGCTGAGGATGAAGTTGAGGTGGAAGAGGCATGCACCGGCCATGAGTTACATGTGCTATCTCCACCAAACTTCGAGGAGCTGCTTGGCAAGGACCCATTTGCAGTGTCTCTTGGCCAAACCAAGGCTACATCAACATCGATCCCTCGTGGTGGATGCGATGGTGGTCAATCGAATATATCTTATCTGGTTTGGGGCAATGAGACAAGAGCAGACGCGAAGGAGAGGTCTCGAGAGGGGAGACTTCATCTTCCTCAAGGCCACGAGCCATCATCATCACCTATCACATCACATGCTCGTGACTTGAGACTCCACCTCATTAATGAGAACCTCAACTTCAAGGAGGTTCTAGGATGGACCGAAACTTAGGAGCCACCGTCCGGCTCACGACGGTAAAGAAGCGCTTGTGGGGATGCAACCCCACCTCGGTTTGCATTTTCTTACCTTTTTCCTTTTGATTTTTGTGTTTTTTGAGTCTTGAGGGGTTGTTCACGAGTTGTATGTCGTTCTGGAGTGAAAACAGGTCAATTCCGGAGTTCTGGCAGCTCACACGGCCAGACCTGAAGCTCACACGGCCGTGTGGAAAATTGCTTTGGCCGTGTGAGCTCTCACAGAATTCCACACGGCCAGCTGTGATAGTGACACGGCCGTGTGGAAATTCCCCCAGGCTGTGTTTGCTCTTGTAAATTATGACACGGCCAAATGTGCTTTTGGCACGGCCGTGCGACAATTCCTCGGCCAGCCCGTGTCGGCCGAAACTGGCAAAAGTGCACCTTACATGGCCGTGTCAGCATCCACTTCAGCAACCTTGGCGACGAGTAGGCTGTACTTGTCGCCCCTCAATGTGTTTTTGTTTTAGATTTTTTCTGTTTGCTCCATGTGTTTGAGGAGCTTGAACTTAGTTTGTCGTGTGTTTTGTTCTTGTCTTTTGTGGATTGTTTCTTTTGTGGCCATCTGGGCCAACTCTGATCCCTAACGAACATGTGCTAGTGTGTTCTTGATGTTCCCTTAGTGCAGAACTGTCCATTCGTTCCATATGTCCCCGCTGACTGGTGCGCTTCCAGTCCCCCGCAGCATTTCGATCCGGTAACATCGTTCCCCTTCTCTATTCCTCTGCTCCATTGAGGGCAATGTCGTGCTTAAGTGTGGGGGGGGTGCTTTGTATCGGTTGGAATGTATATACGTGTGCTTGGAGCCTAGTCCACTGTCCAAATCTCGAGGTTTGAGGGCTCCAAGTACGGCTGTTTGATCATATTGGCACTGTGTTTGATTGGTGAATTGAATGGTTTTCGGATTAATGCATGACAACTGGATGGTGACTAGGACAACCTATAATGATGACTGAGACGTGCAGTAGAATTGTGTACGGTTCAGTTTTTCAACTGTTTGCTTACCAACTGTGACTTCGATTGATTACTTGCTCTTGACAGTCTCTTATGCATCTATTTCAGGGAATCAGAATGAGAGATAGAGCATATAGGTAGCCATGTGAGATTTGAGCCTGCTCGTTTCTTTCTTGTGTGATAGTTCCCTCTTCCATGATGTGTAGCATTCACGTTGTCATTAGCTAAGATGATGGGGGCATAGGATTAGCCCACGACCAAATTTGACTGTCCTGATGTGTCATATCCCCTAGTTAGCCCCTTTGAGCCGTGTGTTATCCTTTCTTTTGGTCTATAATGAAAAATCACCCTTTTTGCATCTTTTAGAAGGTTCCACAGAGTGGTTTTTACATATTCTCTGTTGTTTCTGCTAAATTTAATGTGAGTGTTGGAGGTAGTGCTTAAAAGTTGGGCAGGTGTTTGAAATATGTGCAGAAGTGGTGGCTCTCTTAAGAAATGAAAAGAAAATGAAAGAAAAACAAAGAAAAATTGGAAGCAAAAGAGAGCCACTACCAAAAATCTGAATAATGCCCATTAAGTAGTGTTTCTTAGCAGTCTGGCTTAGAAACACTGGTATTTATGTGACCTCCTTCGCTCTTGTACTCTGAATTTGAGTAATGCAGAATAGCAGAAAGAAAGTACTGGTTTGATTGACTGTGAGTTTGTTGGGTTTGGAATTGTGAAACCTTGTGCCATGAATACTTCCACCACCTAAAAGGCCTTTTCCCCATGTCCAAGACCCTAGCCAGTCACTTGAACCGGTGTCTAAGACCTCCTGATTAGTTATTGATGACAACCATTTATGTGAACTCTAACCTTTAGAGGCTGCCGTCATGGTGAAGAGATGTTAGGAATTGAGAGAATTAGTATGCGCAGTTTTCGCATCAAATTGTCCTGACCCCACTGGTCGAGAGTGAGCGATTCGTTTCCTTGTTCTTTACACTCTTTACCCGGTGAGGACCTAGATGGCTCGGTCTTGATTCTGATGCCTTGAGTTTTGTGCATGAGTTGACTGTCTTGAGTGAGTGGTTGAGTCAAGTCTAGGTTGGTTGATGAACAGAAGGGAGACTCTTCCTTTACTCGATTTTGCTGCACTCGAATGTCCTTTGTGGTGGTTGTCCAGGTTGCTATTGAGGTTGTTCATGTATTGATGTTTGAAAACCAGTATGATTCCCGTGTTTCTGTGCCTATATGATTTGTCCCCAATGTTGGTTGATTGAAATATGTGAGCTTACCTTGTATCTGACTTGGTTTGCTTGGGGACAAGCAAACGGTTAAGTGTGGGGGAGTTTGATAGACCGTTAATTACACATGTTTTTACCCTTGTTCTTACACCGTTTGAGGTGTTGATTCTCGTGTTTTAGGCCGATTTCACGCTAGGTTGTGCTTGTTTGTGATATTTCAGGTCCTAGTACGTGAATGGAGGCTTGGGAGCGAGTTTGGGGTCGATTGGATGAAGATCGGACGCGTGGCGAGGTGCTAAGGAAGCCGCACGGGAATTCCTGGACATCACACGGTCGTGCAACTCACATTTGTGGCCGTGTGATTTTCGCCGAGAGCAAACACGGGCAGGATGGAAATCCCACACAGCCGTGCGACCCTGGCCGTGTGGGAAGCCTGAATTTCGACTTAATGATACGCCGCGTTTTGAATCACACGGGCAACTGGGTGAGCCACACAGCCGTGTGGCCTGCCCGTGTGAGTCGGGAAATCTTGGTTTTTCAGCCAATTTCGAGCCACAAGTGAGGAGATCAGACTTTTTGAGCAAAAACAGAGCCCTAGAGAGAGAAAGAACTTAGAACACATCCTAGAAGCTATCTTGGAGCTGGGTTTCATCAAATCGAGCTTGGAGATCGTCACAGAAGTGGAAATCATCATCCCAGAGCAGATTCTTCCCATTGTAATGAGTATGACTGCTTTGTACCTTGTTTTCCTCTCTCTCTCTCTCTCTCTATGGAGTAGAACCTCTCTCTCGCTTGGGGATGAAGAACCCTAGTTCTATGTGTTAGGGATTGATTGTAATGACTTGGGATGATATTACTATTTGATTTTAATCGAATGATGCATGTTTATTGATTCAATTGAAGTCTGATCAACTTTTCCTGATTCCTGCTGCAATCTGAGATAGATTGAATCTGATTAGGTTGCTAGAGTCTCATCATTCGGTAGTAGGAGATTGGCTATACGAGAGTTAGCCATTTTACTGCTTTGTACTGGAATCCAATTCCAGTAGTGGAGTTCTGTTCTTACTGCTTCAGCTTTCTATCCCGGTGAAGACTAGTCGTCTACCGGGTAGTTAGACTGAGAGGGCTTGGCCAGCTTAAGAGATTCCAAGCTACTGTCGGATCTTCCGCAGTCTAATCATTAGTAAATCAACCCAGGGAAATACAATTGAAACCTAACTAAGGAGCTAGGGGGACTCATTTCCGAGTGACTCTTACCTGCTTGAGAAAACCGTATCAATTCCTGCTTTCTTTCTGCTTTTGCTTTTACACAACAAACACTTAACTTAGTTGGCTAGATAATAGAGAATCACTGAGTAAGCAGTAGATCTCGACCTCGGGTTGATAATATAACTTGTCACTTTACAGCATTCCCGGACTGCGATTATACTTGGTCGCAGTTTGGTGTTGTGTTTTAGAGCATCACTAACACAACTAGGTATATCAAAATACATCAAGAGAGTCCAGGTACATGATGCAAAATAAGGAAGTTGTAATGTTGGCAGTTAATGGTTAAAAATGTAAAGTGGATCCAAACAATAAATTTTTTATGGATTAATGCAGTCGTGTTCCGGTGAGTACATTGCGCTCAAACATTTAATAGGTAAACAAACAAAATAATATAGTTATGTTCAGCTAAAAGGTCAAGAGTTACCAAGTAGTTCAGATTCAAATATAGCTCCAGTTCTTAAGGGAAGAGATCAATGAAAACCCATACATTCTAAAGAATCGAAAACTAAGAAACACCTGAGCTAAGAAAGTTTATATAAGAGACTCCATTGGATTCAATTGACAAAGAGTGTTCAAACATATATGCTGAGCTGTTATAGATTACCTTTAATTAAATTTAGAAAGACTTAATTTATTACCCTGATGTTAATCCAATTCCTTCAGTTCAGCGTTTACAGGGCACCTCATGGTCTGGGTCAGTTTGTAATGCAAAAAGCTCAGCAAAGACAGGAATGTCAGCGGGTGATGGCTTTTCAACAAAGATAGGTTGTTCTGGTTTCTCGGCCCTAGTATGGAACAAAATATGGAGTTAAACTTTAAATGGAAACAAATAAATTGAGCATAATAATGTATAGATTGCCACTTAAATGTCAACCTGGTCGTAAACACTTTTACTTCTGGAATTTAAAGATTACCATACAAAATCGTTGAGCCGGAAGATGAAAAGGAAAAGCCACCTAAAAATATTATGCATCAACTTTTGTTGTCTCCACCAAGTACCAAATATAGGAAAGGATGGAATGCAAATGCATTTACCAAGGAATTCTTTGACAATTACAGCAGTAATGACGAGGGTAATTGGTTGATTAGCAAGATCTTGAAATATCTTATCAAAATAAGAAATCACTCTGTCCTAGAGAAACATCACCCCTGCATGAATATGAAACTTCCATTATAGAGGTATAAAGAAGACCAAAATTATCCCTATCAATCTATTTCAGCATAAACATTTCAGGTTCAAGACGTGAGGATATGAAGGACAACATACTATGGTCAAGGCATGAGGTCTTTTCAAAACTTAGTAAAGGAAGTGAATGTAAACAAAGTCAATTAAACCTGGTAATGGTGTTAGACACCAATCAGGCTATGCCACTCATAGAACGTTTTTTAGAACATCTGTACAAAACCCTGCAGACTTCGGATTGGGGATAAACGCTCAATTTCATACGCAACAAACACGGAAAATGTTGACTAAAACGTGGTCCACACATTCTCCCACACCCCCTATGAATAGAAAAGGAAAATTGAATCCCAACTCCTATGCATTCTATACCCAGAACGAAAACACTTAGCCAAATTCGGCCATATTTCACCTTGTTATCCTTCTCCAAACTTAGCCAAATTTTACCCCACCTCGTCACACTAGGAGGTACGTTGATTATCCTCCCCAATCACACCAATAGGGGTGCACCAACACGTAGGCAAATTTTGGAACTTATGGCTTCGGATGGCGCACACGTGATGACATAGATGCCATGGGAGGAAAAACTCAATCTCTGTGGCTCATCTTAATTTATTTTAGGCAAAATACACTTGTATAGTCAAAACTTTCACGTTTATGCCAATAATAGCCAAATTTGGAGAAATGTCACTAATAGCCAGCTTTTAAAGTTGTTGTATGACAAATATAGCCATTTCTGTTAGATACTTTAATGGTGTTAGTTACACCGTCAAGTTCTTTGACGGTTCGTTGACTAGGCTCCTACTCAGCACACACATCAGTGCCAAATAAGCAAAAAGCGACACATCATCATTACATACGTCAGAAATTAATTACATAAAATAAATTATAAAATAAATTACTTAATTTTTGGCTCTTCCCTTCCCTTCCCCACCTCACTTCCCCTTTCTCTCTCTTCATTGGCGTTGGTACTTCCTCACCGTCGCACCTCCTCTTCTTTTTCCTCTTCTTCTTTCGATTTGTCGATTCTTGCCTAGCCAGTCTGTCACCTCGTCGGAGAGGATTCCAATCACTGGAAAATTACCCAGCATGATAACACGGCTGGCGATAGACAATACATCAGGTGGGAGACCAATCGCTCCCCACTGTCGCGCCGTCGTCGAGCAGTAGCAGAGGGCAAGGCTTGTGCGATGATTGTTGGGGTAAAATCGAGGATCTGATGGGATGAAGTTGGAGCGGAGGGCGGGCAGAGATTTGGGTTCGATCAAGCTTTGTCCATAGAGAGAGATAGGCCTATTCACTAGGAAGCGCCACCTCCTCTCGCCGTCACCGTCTCCTTCTGCGATTTATGTCACAACTAGATCCATTCTAGCGTGTTGTGAGATCTAGGATTTGGGAATAAACAGGGGTTGAATAAAACCACTATATTTTTTAGACTTTCTCGATGATGCAGAGGTCTAGGGTCTGGGAGATGAGCTCTCGATTCGCTGACTCTCGTCCTCCGCCACTAGTACTCGGTGACGACGAGCATGGCAGGGTTAGAGGCGATGTAGATGAGCGGTGGGGTTTCTCTGAGGTGATTGAGGTGAGATTTTGGCAGCCAAATTGACAAATCTTGGAGGCGAATGCAGGAAATTTTGATTGTTGGATTAGGGATTCTTGAGCAACCCCGAAGCAGCCTGTATATTTTTTGGGGATTGGGGATAGATCCCAATCAACCAACTCCAGGGGATGCCGAAATCTATGGATGACGGAATTGAAGAGAGAAAGAAGACGATAAAGACGATAGGAGAAGAGAAGAAAGGGTTTTATTGTTGTTCGTTGATGGAGATGAGGAAATAGGAGAGAACGAGACAACATTGGCGGCGATTTCGAAGATGGGAAGGAGAACCTGCGGTGGTGAGGACTGAGATTATTGATTTTGTATATTTTAATTTAATTTAATTAAAATTAAAGGATAAAATTTTAATGAATTTCCACCTGTCATTATTTCTGAATAAAATATGTCACGTCAACCGTTGCTGTTAGTCCAGTCACCTTGTAAGATAACACCTTAAAGTATTGGACGGAAGTGGCTATAAGTGGTATTTCTCCAAATTTGGCTATTATTGGCACAAACGTGAAAGTTTTGGCTATACAAGTGTATTTTTCCTTTATTTTAATTGTGATAATTAATTTGCTTTTATAAAGCCATTTAATCTCTTTTATTTAACCGATGTGGTATAATTTTATATAAATTTTACGTGTAAACAACCTGCACACTAAAAGAATGAATACTGTTAGTACTAATAGTTGAGTAACTTCGTTCGTTGTGAAATTTGCGTGTATGCAATGTGCTGAGTTTGGTCAAAACTCGACCATGTTAATATGCCAAGTACATTTATGATGTTTAATGTTTGGAGAATCAACATCAAATTACTTCAGTTCCGACCTTTATGATCATGAATATTCACCCGCTTTTTCTTCTTTTATTGGCATCTTTTTTTAGAGGCAATCATCCGGTGGTTGAATTGAACCTACACATCCACCAGCAATTGAGCCTCTTATTATGTCGTGGGTAGTTTTTAATTTTATGGGTGTATATGGATTGTAAAATTTGCGACCCACTAAAGATTGTGTGGGTTGGGTGGATTGTGATTGCCTACGATTTACTCAATTCTTTAACTTCAAACCACAAAATCTCTAATCTATAGTTTAACTAAAACTCTAAATTCACAAAAAATTCATCCAACTCGGATAAACAAAATCTTCCCAAATTTCTAATTACTCTTTCTTCCATACCTTGAAGAAATTAATTCTCAAAATTATGGTTATTGGTTATTAAAATCTATATCATTATGATGACTTCCTTCTATGATTCTTTGGTAACTTTTCTTATTTGTATATTAATTAGGCTTATTATATTGTTCCTTTTAAGAGTGTCGGTGTATGATTGTAGCTCAGGACTTGCACAATTAGCTAGATTTATAATGAAAGTTTTTATTTTATTTTATTCTAATTAAATTTAGATCATGAAAAAGACCCACAAAGAGGATTGGAAAGAAAATAAAATTGACTAGAAAGAAACAAGTAAAGAAATATAGAGGGCGTGCCATCAGTCGTGGACAGCAGCCTTCCTGGAGAAGACGTAAAACAAATTCTAGAAAGAGGGGAGAGATAAGTTTTGAAACTTAGTGAGAGATGAGAGTTTTGATCGGAGCAAAGCTTAAGAGTGTGGGGGGTTTCATTGTTGATGTCGCTAAAAGCACACACAAAGATAATTGAAAAAGTAAAAGTCATTAGAGTCGTATTTTCTTAAGATCTTGTATGTTACCTTACTCAAGTATTAGTGATCTAGTATATCAAAGCAAGATTAAATAATAAACTGGTTTGGAACAATTGTTTGAATTGGGTTTGCCCTCAATGTTCTAATTAATCCAGATAAATTCAATTTAATAAACACATTTTTCGAGAGAGAGTTTCATCCCATCATAATTCCTAAAATTAAATTTATGCATTTTCATAACATTCAAATTTTTTTATTTTCAATGCATAACTTACGATTTTCACATCATATTAAGTATTGAAAGTCGATAAATGAAGCCCTGAATGACTATCAAAGATGGAACACACAATATAACCCAGATCTCTCGTGAAATTCATTTAAATGGTTCTTGTGTTTGGCGTTGAAGGAACCAGAATGCTATTTCTAGACACCTTATGGAATGGTAATCCAATACCAAAATTCAAGGTGAAAATGGCATGGAAAATAATCAGACCTCTTATGCTTAGAGTCCATTGGAATAAGTTGATCTGAAATAAGTTCTCTACCCCTCATCATTCCCTAATCTCCTGGCTAGTGACATTATACAGAATCCTAATCCTGCATAAAGTATAGAAGTGGAGACCAGACATTAATATTTGTCGCCCTAATTTGTGTATGAGTGATAGGGAAACCAGATATCATATTTTCAGCGAGGTTAGTATTCGGTTTTATGATAGAAAATTTAAAATAGTTGATGTGTATCAGCTATCATAGAAATGTTCATTGACAAATTCGTAAAATTCTCAATCTTAAGAATCTCTCATTTCTCAAACGATTTATTTAGTTAAAATCCTACATTGAAATATCTTATCCAAATTAATGACCCCTATATAATTCATATCCAATAGTTGAGATTTGACTCTTGAGCGTTTCATTGCTCTGAGTAAGTCTACCAAAACCGTTCCTCAGAGCCTCGTGTGTGTTCTTAATTGACTTCTTCTATCAATAGAGTTAAAATGTAGAATGTGACTCAAATACAAGTTGGTTATATTTTTTTTTTTTTTTTGCTTCTCAAGGAATGTCGGCAGGTTTTCGCCATGAGTATTGCATCATTTTTTTTCTTCATATACATCATTTTTTTCAGTTGATGCATTGCTTTGTTAAAAAATAAATAAATAAAACAAGAGAGAGTGTAATCAGTGGTGATATGAGCATATAACAAGACTTTAATTTGTTGCATGCAAAAGGCGTTATTGTATATTTAAAAGTTGTACTTAATAACATGTGGTAACAATTATGCTTTATGAAACTCTACAAAAGATGGAACACGAACAACTCTCTGTATTGGATCGTTGCCCTTTTGCGGTGGATTTAACCTTTTGATTTCCGGTCAAATTGGAAAAATTTGTAGAATATTGTATATCAAGTATGATATGCTACCGTTTTATGTTTGTGCGAAATGAGAGAAGACAATGATAGTGTGGACAATTGATTGTCTGAAATTTGTGTCTGTGTGATTTAACAGTTTCCAACTTTGGAGGTATGCACACTAACATAATTACTTACCCTGGATCATTAATTATCTACCACTGTCATTATTTCACTCGATTGATGAATCAATTCAAGTATTTAACGATGACGCTAATGTATTTATCTAACGGTTGAGATCGCGCGCTTGATCATTCACGCAATACCGCAATACGCAGAAATGACACCTATACATGGATTCCCCACCCTAACGGTTATATATGTTAACTGCTAACGGTTATCCTCATCCTATATAGATTCCTCAAGTTCTTTGTGTATCTCCAACAAAAAAGCCTCCAAATAGGTAGCTAGCTAGCTAGATTGGGAAGCAAGCACGGCCGACTTTTTGTTACAGAATGTAGTCTTTGGATTGGCTTGGCTTAGCTTGTTCCTCTCTTCTTCTACTTGGAGATGCATCTCATCATTAATATTTGGATTGCGTGCAGAAAACATACAAGCCTAGCCAGCTAACTGTTTTCCATGCATCATTTCTATATCCAGTCCCAATTTCTTGGCACTTTTGGAATCTCCAGGCAATACATATATATATACGTTCTTGTGTTTTGGTGATGTAAGGAACCACCAAATCTTATCTCCAACGTTAGCCAATTGTATACATATATAAACACTAATAATTAAGTAGATAGTAGCATACGCATCTTCATTAAGCAAACTACAGTAGCATGCATATGCCTTTCCCCCATCTCTAGCTAGCTAGCTTTAGCCTTTGTGTATGTATAAATAAGCTATATATCCTCTCATTCTGATATATATTGGTTAGTTCGTTCTTTCTACTTATTCAACAAGAATCAACCATGCTTGCTCATCATCACCATCATCAAGTACAGCTACCACCATCAGCTGCAACTGAGACTACTACTACTACCACCACAGCCCTTCAAGGTTCAACTGCAGATATTGCCCTTCCAAATGATACCTCTTCTCCTCACTTCCCTTACAAAAGGTACGATATCTACTACTTTCTCTATATATATTGGCAAAGGCTAGCATACGCCCGTTGAGTTTTGCTATTTAGACAATGAATTACTCGGAGTTTGGGGCATGATACTATACCCTAACCCCTAATGGGTGAACTCCAGTCTGCAATTCACTAACCCAAAGCATAATATTCATTTAATCTTGAAATAAAAAATCAACTGTTATGATTCTTCGAAATTATTATTGATTTTCATTTTAAGATTAAACGAATCTCATGATTTGGGTTAGAAAAATAGGGACTGGAGTTTATCCATTAGTGGTTAGGGTATAGTATCATGCCCAAAATTTCGGTTAATTCATGATCTAAATAGCAAAACTCAAACGGTCGCACGATAGTCTAACGTATGCCCGGGCGTACGTTAGACTGAACCATATGTATGCCTAATATACGTTAATTAAACATATATAGTTACGTGAACAGATTGGAAGGTAAAGTGGCGATCGTAACCGGCGGAGCCAGAGGGATAGGAGAAGCCACGGTGAGACTGTTCGCCAGGCACGGAGCCAAAGTGGTGATCGCCGACGTCCTCGACTCTGTCGGCAACGCCTTGGCACGTTCCCTTTCCTCCTGCTCCTCTTTCCCCACTAGTACCGCGGTCATCTACGTCCACTGCGACGTCGGGTCGGAGAGCGACGTGGAAAGCCTGATGGCCGCCGCCGTGTCCGAGTTCGGCCGCCTGGACATCATGGTGAACAATGCCGGGATCCTGGGCAGCCAGTCGGAGGGCCGGAAGTCCATCGCGGACTTGGACGCCGACGAGTTCGACTCCGTGATGCGGGTGAACGTGAGGGGGACGGCGCTGGGAATGAAGCACGCGGCGCGGTGGATGGTGGGCGGCGGCGGTGGCGGAGGGTGCATCATCTCGACCGCCAGCGTGGCAGGGGTGATGGGAGGGATGGGTCCCCACGCGTACACGGCGTCGAAGCACGCGGTGGTGGGGCTGACGAAGAACGCGGCGTGCGAGCTGGGGAGGCATGGGATCAGGGTCAACTGTATTTCGCCGTTTGGGGTGGCGACTTCCATGCTCGTGGATGCGTGGAGGTCGAGGGACGACTGCAGCAGTAGTAACGGTGGTGATTGTGGGCACGGGGTTGTGAGGGCGACGACGGAGGAGGAAGTGGAGGAGATGGAGGAGTTGGTGCGCGGGCTGGCGAGCTTGAAAAGTGGTGCGACGTTGAGAGCCAAGGATGTGGCGGAGGCGGCATTGTATCTGGCGAGTGATGAGTCCAAGTATGTCAGCGGGCACAACTTGGTGGTGGATGGAGGGTTCACAACCTCCAACAATTGTGTGGGTTTATGAATTCCATGTAAGAATAATTATTATTTTAATTAAGGATAAAATTGTAAGTTCGGTCACTCAGTAGTCAAAGTTTGGGTACTGAACATTACTTTCTATCCGTCTCTGTTAACAACATTAGTTTCGGAATTAGTTTTTGTTGGCACGGCAAACCAAAATGCTTAATCACTCCATTCTAACCCAAAATGTCATAAAAAGCGCCGTAATATCAGATATGCTAACCCAACCTATACCCTAATAGCTCATGATCCAATAACACTTCGTTTCGATCTCCTGCAACCACCCGACCCTCCAGAACCCTCCACCATCGGCGCTAGGGCTGGAAGTTTGGTATCGGTATTTGAGATATACCGAATACCGTACCGAATTTCTCTATATTTGGTATTACCGAATACACGTATTAGTTTTTGGGATTGGGATTGGTATTCAATTTCAATTGTTAGTCGGTATTAGGGATTACGGGATTGGGATCGGTATATACCGAAATACCGAAATATAAGCTAATGTGTATTTTATGCTCTCAACTAAACTCTCTCATTCAATACTACACGACCCTCAACCACTAATCTATTGTTATTTACATAACATAAAAAAACAAACACTAGCATTAGTCTTCTCTTAGCCTCCAAGTCATCAAATCAAAGATTACCAAAGATAAAAACTTGAGATGTCACCTCTCCTCCATTCTCCTTATCCATATCCGAGCTCTAGCCAAACTCAAGACTCTTTGCTTAGACTCTTTCTCCTATATTAAGCAATCAAATCTAATTAATATCTTATTCCATAATACCGATTGGGATACCGAAGTACTGATTGGGATACCGAAATATTTAGGGATTGAGATTGGAATTGAATTTAGGATGTAATTCGGTATTTCGTATTTCGGTATTTGGTATTGGGATACCGATACCGTACCGATTTCCACCCTAATTGTCGCCATCCCCCAATCCACTACCACCAGTGTGTCATCTTCAACGCCTGAGCCAGATATGTGACTGCCATGTCAGACCATATCTTGTGCACAACCAACATCGACGTGCACTGTGGCCAAACTAGTTCTGACACCGATCCAGAATTGACCTCATTTTATTTATAAAACAGGGCCTCTACATTCTTAGGGTCGGCCCCGTTGTGGACACTCTTCAACTTGATGAGGCTTTTGCTGCTACCAGAGTTTTTCTTCATCGCAGATGAGTACCAATGTTGTGCTTTTACTTTGCAGGCGTTACTTCCAATCCAGATCTCTTGCTTGGCTTCCCCCCAGTGGACGGTGGAAGCATCTCATAAGGAAGGTGAATTTTTTAGAGGAAGACTCGGGTGCTTCATGTGTTCGAGTTTGCTGCAAATGTGGGTTGCTTAATTTGTACACGTTGATTGGCCTGGAATGGTTTCTGGAGGGGGTAAACCCCTTTGTTTTTTTCCCCCCCCTGAATGTTTCTCTTTTCTCTTTGAACTTTGACCTTTCATTTTGCCAGACAATAAGTTTATTTTGCCTTTACCAAAAAATAATGTATTGATTCTAGAAACCAATCTTGCAACTTCATCCGATTTGGAAGCCATTTTATTGTTGTGAATTGGTGACTTATGCAAAATGAAATATACAGAAAACTCGATTATGAGTTAAAGTGCATATATGGAAATTTGGACATTTGAAACTCACCACTATTGTCAAAACACTTTTTGAGGGGTTAAATTTTAAACTATAGAACAAAATTTTGACTTTTGGATCCAACCATTAAACCTCTTTTCCATACATAATCTCTACTTGAGCGTCAAAGTGAATCAGAACCGCAGCCCACCTCGCTCACAAGTTCCGACCACACACACAACAATTGTACAACTCAAACCATTAATAGGGAACCAAACAACTACATCTATTGCTCGCGATTAAGGGAGCGTTTGCTTGTTTGATTTGGGTTATTGATACTCAAATCCCAAACATGATGGATTTTAAGTTTTTAACTAAGTCTGTTGTTTGTTGTTAGGTGTTAAATCTATGGGGTCCACGAATTTTTTCTTTTTTATCCAAATCCGTGGACCCCGCAGACTTGTAAATCCCACATATTAGGGTGAAATTTGTAAGACCTTGATGGCTAGTTAGATTTATAGCAAATCCATCATAATTGTCAAATCTATCATGCAAACAATACTCTTCGAATCCACAATGCAACAAATCCCTCATAAATGCAAACGTTTTTTTGAACCAAAATCCTCATTTTCCAAATCCAACAAGCCAAGGACCCCTAAGCGAACATATTACTATTTGCACGCAATAACTTAGGGGATGGGAAATACTTCATTGTCATTATTCATTCAAAAAGGTAGAAACTGCCTCAAAAGCACTGGCTGATATTCTTATAGTGGTCTACTATAACATTACTTGATTCCCACTTTCTGATCAAATACATGATTCTACCTCCGCCATTTCGGTCTCACAAGGCCCGGATTTTGTTAACATGGCTCTCCTTACTCCATACATACAAGTAGATAATTAGCAACCAACTACTTCTTGGCAAAACTGATGGCCATTGGGTTTTGAGGAGTGATTTTGAATCCTTGAAGTGCCTGCATGGCCATGGATGACTGAACATCATCATCGAATTCAACAAATGCAATACCAGGCTTCGCTTCTACCATCCTGACTTCCTTGAACCCAGGGTACTGCTGGAACAAGACATGCAACATCATGCTGGTGGTTCCATGCGGCAGATTCTGAATGAACAAAATGTTGTTTGGTGGAATGGTTTCATGTTCGCCCCCACCACTTCCTGGGCGGAAAGAAGTCTGCACATCACAAGGAGCAACAAATCATAAGCACCATTCATCAGAAGATGTCAAACCTTAAAGAAGATAATCTAGAACTAACAGACACATGCTTTGGAGATAAATTATAAGGATTGTGATGGAGAAGTTAATAGCCAGAGTAACATAAACAGATAGTAGCAGCAGGACTTACAGGGCCTCTGTTATTGTCAGCAGTTGAGCCATTAGCTGTTGCAGATTGCTGAGCTTCTTCTACACGCCTCTTCCTTTCAGCTGAAGGTACAGATATTGGCACATGATTAGTAGAAGGCGTAGAGCTCAAAAGTTCTTGAATCACATAAGAGAATGCATGATTTCAAGAGTTTTCTTATCACCTTTTTCTTCTTGTTTCTTCTTCTTCTTTGCGTTTGGATCGTAAACTCCTTCTGCCTCTACAAGGCAGTCTGACTTTGTTTTTGCATATTGGATTCGCTGTACCAACAACGATCTTATAAACATAAAATCGCCACTCCAGACTATTTTTATGTAATATAGTGTTGTTATAGAGATGTATGATGGCAGAAGGATATAGTAGGTAAATATGCTCTTTCGGATCTGTATCTTTAGCTAGGAACATAGGACTAATTGAATTGGGCGATTCTTCAAACCTGAATATGTGCAGAGAAAATATAGATGGTACGGCAAGGATCTCAAAGAGAAACTATAAAATCGTATGAAAGAGGGCGAACATACTGAAGAAAATTTCTTTCATCATTGAAATAATATTTCGTCCTAATAGTTAACTCTTATCTTAAGCAACTAGTTCTTCAAATAGATGCTCTGATCAATTTACCAAAATTTCATATATTTTATTCTTACATCTTTCCTATTCCCCACATAAGTTACTAGCACCACATCTAATGACGTACCATGGGCTTGTCATAAAATGGAAAACCCTGCATTTGCCGCACTGCATTACTGGCAGCTGTTACTTCACTGAAGCACACCCATGCTTGCCCTCTGAGCTTCTGTGTCTTCAAGGCCACGACATCCAGAATCCTTCCATATTGAGAAAACAAACAGTAAAGCGATCTTCTCAATTCTGAAAAAAGGAAAAAAAGATAGGACACAGTGAAAATTGAAAGAATGAACGAATATGCTACAATCGTTAAGGATACATAAAAAGGACACATTGCAACGAAAGTCTCTAACGTCAATGGACCCTAAGTGATTGAATCTCACTTCCCTGACTCCTTAACAATGCTTTCAGCGATCACAAACATGAATGAAACCCGAAACAAATGGGTGAGTTTAAAAACAGTGTATAGCAATTACATTGTGGGTTTTAAATTGACTCTGCCCACAAGAGCACTACTTATCAGTGTGAGTGGATTACTAAATCAGAATAGACCAAATTTTATTTGAAGATGCTACTTTCAATAGATACAGTTTTCAACAAGATATTAGCAAAGTAGCTGACTTGAGGGATACCACCGGTAGAGTATGCAAGAATATGCCTGCTCATGAGCTAAGCTTAAGCATCCCTTAACAAAATAGAATCCGACCCATCCTTCTACTCGAAGTCGCAAGAAAGTAGAAATTCAAAACCTATACGTCTACGATGAAACAGCGCACACCAAACTTGAGCGGAGTCACTCCACATTCCGTGTGAACAACACATAATACTTCGTCCCTAAAGCCTTTGTAACGAGGAATCAATACAAGCACCTACATCCACTCTATAGCAAGTCTAAAGTTGTGCAGCGGGAGAGAGCAGAACTGAAAAATCATGAAGCGAGACGGCGAGATTTAGGGTTCAAACTTTTCAGCTTCAACTCATTCCACAGCCAAATAACGCAGAGAAGGAAGGGATCGTATCCTACCTTCTTTCTTGACCTTCTCGTTGAGGTTTTTGATGTAAATGGTTTGATTGGGAGGAATGTCGGCCGTTAGCATCGTGACTCCCTCGGCGAAGACTCTGCGTTTTCCGCTTCAGCAAGGTGGTAGGCAGGGCGACGAAGCAGTCGTTGAAAGGGAGCCGGCCACCAATGGAGGTTTTATATTTGGGCTGTATGTGTGGACTGGACTGGAGTCCCGCGATTCAACTTTTCAGCTAGACGCACAGTAACAGAAGTCCATGAATCCATGATGGACGGCCAGAAGGCCCAATTGTATTTCTTGCAGGTCAATATTATGGTGCCGCTTTAAAAAGTGCAGCACCGATGACGCTGTTTTCTATTAGTCCATGTGGAGCTGACATGGCCAGACTGGTACTGGTTTATTTATTATGAGCCCAAAGCCTACTGAATTATTGAAATTGGCCCGAACCAAAGCCGTACCCAAACGGACGAAATTCTTTCCGTTGCTTTTTTCCCCATCGTTTTCTGCCAAATTATTTTGTTCAGTTTTCTTTGTTTTTCTTTTCTCCAGAAACCAAGGAAAAGAAGGGAAAGTGATGCAGTTCAGCGTCGATCTCCTTCTCTCGGTCCAAACTGCTCCGGCGAGAATACATTGAGAATACAAAACTGATCCGGCCACCCCCAAGGAACCAATTCAGATCCACCGGAATTCCACGGACATGCATCTACTCGCCGCACATTGACCCTTTTATAACTGAGATTGAAAATAATTCGCAATAATCATATCAGAGCTCGGCTCTGGCCCTTTCGGAGATGTATTGCATATCTGAATTGGTGATTTTAGGATTTCCTTGAGAATGGGGTGTGGGCAAAGTAGGATTTATTAGGGTTTCTCAATTTCAAGCTTTGTTCTTCCGTCAAGGCTGGAACAATAACAACGATATAGGAAGTTTGGAAAAGAGGACAAGAATTATGGGCCCACTCTCGGGTCGGGTACCACTTGGTGCGGAATAAATTTAACTATTATTGCCATGTTGGTGGTTGGCTCGGTTGATGGCCCGCGAGTTGGGTTGGAATTTAACTATTATTGCCATGTCACACTATTATGGCCACGTGGACCAATTAAATATAGCGGCACAGGTGCCGCACTTTTCAGTAATTCGACTGACTGAATGTGATATGTTTTAGTAATTCGAGTGACCGGAGTTGGACGGAGGCTAACAGAAGATGACTAAATGTGACCTGTTTTAGTAATTCGATTTACCAAAATTGATATTAAATTTTTCTAGTGACTAAATATGACACGATTTACCCAAAAATTGATGGTACAATTAGAAAAAGACAAATGTCATCTCGACCCTCCTATATCAACAGAAATCTACTAATTATTACCTATATTTTTCTGCATTTTGAATAGTAGATAAACCTTTCGAAATATAAAATTTTAGTCAAATGGTAACTTTCAGTTAGCAGTTTGTCAGTAATATTGACTTTTCAACATTGATAGTGACTTGGAAGAGACATATGGAGGCCAACATTCTAAAACTTTAGTATTTTAACTAAGAAAAGAGTTACAACATTATTAACGGTAATAGAAAAATGGCTAATATTTTGCAGCGTTAGAAAAGAATTTGGCTAATATTATGTATTTCCTTTCAACTGATATTTAAAAATGTGGGAAAGGTTTGGCTTATAATGAGTACTTACCCAAATCTTTAAGTTAGCATAAATTGCAAGTTTGGTAAAGGATTATTAAAAAAATTCACGTTTGGTTACAAAAAATATTTTATTCAATTTACGTACACTAAAAGTAGTTAAATATTTCAAGTTTAAGCACTCTCTATTACCTTCTGTTATTCTTCGTTAACAATATCGTTTTTTTTTTGCATAAGTGGCTAATAGAAAAGTCTAATAATTTTATATTGACCTACCACGTCATTAAACTAGCCAAATAAGATACTCCACCCCAACTCGTGACCCAAGCCTTGACCAGTCCAGTCTAAATAACTCTGCCTAGTTCTTTCTCCACCCCTCCTCCTCTGCTCGTTACAGTCCTTCCATCTTAGTGCTTAATTTCCAGCCGGATTGGCAAAATTTTGGGTCCTGGAGCTTAATCAACATACCATCTTTCCATCAACTTAATAAATGTGAAAGGGACTTAATGGCCTAGTCAAAGAACTTCCACAATTTAAGTACACAAAGAGATATCAATATCCTGTCTCTCTTGGAAGTCCTTCAACGTCCACCTCGAACACTAGCCAATGTAGAAGAGGAAAGAAGTCCTACAGCTGAACTTTCCAAGATATAGAGGGATGAGGAAGTGGTGGTAGATGATACATGACTGAAGGGATTGAAGAAGATTTATTCAAAGATATGTTCATGCTAGAACACCTATTTCTTACATTCACCTTCTTGAAGGTTTTCATGAGAAGGTATCAGATGAGATGAATGACGATGCATGTGTTCACGTTAGTAATAAATAAACAAGAAAGATAGCTTTCACTCTATGATCTAGGAAAACATCAGGTCCATATGGGTTCTTTGGTCGTTTTTATAGACACTTCTGGGACACAATCAGTCACTCTACAATCTATGGAAGTTAGAACTTTCTTTGAAACGTCCTCCATGGTGGAAGGTTATAATGATACCCTCATTACTATGATTCTAAAGGTTGATCACCCTTAGCTTATCACGAAATTTTGCAGTATCAATTTTGGTAACTTTAGATATAAATCATCTCCAAGATCATGATGATTGGCTTAAGAAGTAGAACCTCTCTCTAGTCTCAGAGCTACAAAATGCCTTGATATGGGGTCTTTTGATACAAAAGTACAACATCATCATCATCATCATGTATGAAGCACCCCTGATAACACCCAAGGTAGGTGTTTGATCAGAATCACACAGTCAATCAAAGGAACTTGAGCTCCTTTACTCACGCCACACAAACAGGGAAATCCAAACAAGCTTGAGAAGCTTGTTTTGTGACAAAATTGGATGGAAACAAGAGGGAATCCTCACACCTGGGAGGAGGCACAATCGCTATAAGGATGCCTTTGATGTAATCGAGTGGGATAGCTCGATTAATAGGCCGAGATTCAGCAAGTTTTGATCACAACCAAAACCAAGACAATTCACAACTCAAACGTTGGAAAATTTGGGGTTTTCTTCATAAATCAAGTCTATGTGTTACAACTCGGGAACGAGGCCTTTTATAGGCTTAATCAACTACAAAAAAACTAATACTAGGACTAAAGTTAACCTAATTCAACTGGGAAATGAACTAACAAGTAATTTCGCAAAGAACATGGAATCCGAATGGAACTCAAATTTATGGAAGCTCCAGCTTGCATCTTTGGACCCTTCAATCCTCCCGTTCCCAGCTAAGTCGAGATCAACCAATTCCCGTTCTGGGTTTAGAATGTTTCACTCTATCTTTACCAGCTTGAATCACCTCCTGTCTCTTTCTCAAACTCCAGATATGAAGCCTCAAAGTCAGCTCCTCATACTCGTGTTTTGACTTAGTAAAAATCGGAAAGCTTCTCGGTTTCGCATTAGCCACTGGGATGGCTTTGATCACGGCCTTCCAGGCTTCAAATTCAACCTTCAAGTCTTCCACATTGTAAAGGAACTTTCCACAGTTAAAACAAGCCGTCAAACTAGAATTTCCATGGAGAAAATCGAGAGAGCCAAGCCTCCAAAATGAGCAACCTGAAACGTCAAAAACACTTAGCCAAATTAGTTATTCTTTGTCCCTCGTTAACCATGCTTCTTGTCCAATCCAGGGAAGCCTCGAATGCCAACGATTTGAGATCATATCAAGCCCCCCTATTGAAAAAGTTTTACCCTCAAAGCTTGGACCTTTTTTCCTTCAAATGAGACAAAATTTATCCCAAATTGGATCTAATGTAGGCTGCTCGAACACTCTGTTTTTGAACTCTGAAACATTGTTCATCGTCGAGCAGATTGAGGTTTTCGTCCACAGTGATTCCCAGCATAATTCGACACAATCCTGAGGTTTGCCTGGTTTCCAATTGAATTTCTGCATTGATTTCCAACATCGAATCTCCTCCATCCACGACGAATGGCTGTCTTGAAGTTTCCCGCCATGGTCATCATTCAAAAAGGACGAACCCAGACTTGTGTTTGTCAAATTGGGGCTTTTGATTTCTGGTATCGCCGCCCCCAATTGATGATTCCTAAAGCTTTCTGCACCCCTTTGTAATGACTCCACATCGCCAATTTGTGTCGGATCGCTCCTGACCTTTCCAACCCATAACTCCAATTTTTGGTCATGTTTAGGTGTTTCCAGATCCAATTGTACTCGAATTCGATTCATCAGTTGGGGGTGAATCGACGCAGATTGATCCACGTGAGATGCTTCATAACTCTCCACCCCATTCACCCTCTCTCTTCCCCTGTCTCAACGTCGTCCGAACACATGGATGTTGGGTTGTCGCTGCTGGCCGCATTTTTTCGCGTCGGAGAGCCGTGAGAGCTATCCTGTGAACGAGCACACTCATTTCCTTCCCCCGCGTACTACTCGATTCTCCCTCCCCTTTTGCGCGTGTTGCTTCAAGATGACGTTGATCTTCACGAACCTTAGCCGGTGACATGGGTTTCAGCTTCAGTTTCCTCCCTCCATGTGCAAAGGTGTAACAGTTCGATCTTCCATGGTGGGTAACTCCACGATCATACCGCCATGGTCGGTCCAACAGTAGGTGTGCAACGTGTATTGGAGCTACGTCACAGTGAATTCGATCACAATATTGATCGATTTTGAATTCAACCCATGCATGTTTCGTCACTTTCACAGCGCCATGATCATTAAGCCCATGAAGGCTGTAGGGTTTATGGTGCTTGCTCGTGCTCAATCCGAGCTTTCGTATAGTTTCCAAGCTGATGACATTCGTATAGCTCTCTCTCCGTCAATCACCATTGACGCCATTTTCCCTTGGATTGTGCAGCGGGTGTGGAACAGGTTGTCACGCTGCTGTGATTCACTGACGGCTTCAATGGTGAGGGCTCTCCTGTTGACGAGAAAATGCTCTCCTGGAGGTTCCATTTCGAGGTTCTCATCCACCTCCTTGTGTGTGAACTCATCATCTGCTGCCTTCTCCTTTTCGTTGTCCTCGGAGTAGTACTCACCATTGTGGAGGATGAGTGCTTTCGGGTTTGGGCATTGGAAGGACTTGTGTAGCATTCCAACTTGCGTAGTCCTCCTCCAGGCCGCTTCTGATTGCCAATTTGGACAATGGACTTTGACGTCATTGGCCAATTTGAAGTAAGAGCTTCAGATGGAGCAGTTTCAGAGGCCAATTGCCGTCGAGGCACTACCGGGGTAAAGCGACAGTCAGTCCCCAGTTTCAGCTGCTTCTCGACTTTAATTGCGAGCTGGACTACCTCATCTAGGTCGATAAATTGGCGCAACTCCACCTCATTCCGAATCTCCCGGTTTAGGTCATGTAAAAACCTAGAGATAGTGGCATCCGAGTCTTCGCGAATGTCGGCCCGAGTCAAGAGCATCTCAAGCTCTTTGTAGTAGTCGTCGACCGATCTCGATCCCTAACAAATGGATTGCAGAGACTCGTGCAATTCACGACGATAGTAAGCCGGTACAAAACGCTCACGCATCAGACCTCGTAACTCTTCCCACATCGTCACCGAAGGACGCATGTTCTGTTTTCGTCGGTGGCGAACTTGCTCCCACCACTGAGCGGCGTAGTCTGTAAACTCGTAAGTGGCCAATGCAATTTTTTGTGAATCGGTATAATGGCCACACTAGAAGAATAACAAGATTTTTCTCTCCCAATCCAAATAGGCAGAGGCATTAATCGTTCCTTGAAAGGACATAACAGACAATTTGATTCCCTGCAATTTCGAGATTGGAACTTCCTCTGCTTCTTGATTCGGCAGCGGAAATCCCCCTCTATGTCGATTGAGTGGTTGTTGGTTGTCAGAATTGACTTCTAGAGTCATCAATTGTTGTTCCAATTCATGAAATTGCTCGGCCAGAGCCTGATCATGCCCTGTGTTTCTCGGCCTTGCAGGGATACCTAGATTTCTCCGGTTGCGTCGACGCCTGCTTTTCGAGTGGCGTTGCTGCTATTGGTCCACCCTTTTGACTGATAATCGAGACTTGTTGAGACAAGTTGTCGAATTTGGCCGTGAGAGTTGTAAACTTCTCGTCATGCTTATCCAACTGATTTTGGAGCAGGGAAACAACTTGTTCTTGAAAGAATTGTTGTAATCCCGCCATGGTGACGGATTCGGTATCACTCATCGCGTCTTTTGCACGTTCTTCAGCAGGCTGGGTGCCCACGTAGATCGCCTTGCTCACTGTCGCCACCTGCTTCTTCTTCCTCTTTTGTTCCGAGAGTAGCAAGGCAGGGTCACCTGAGATAGGGCCCTTCGACCTTGTCCAGTGACTTGCTCCGGCGCCGCCTTCTTTTGATGTCGTCATCCTTGTTGCCGCTATGCAGAACCTTGGCTCTGATGCCACTTGATAACACCCAAGGTAGGTGTTTGATCAGAATCACGCAGTCAATCAAAGGAACTTGAGCTCCTTCACTCACTCCACACAAACATGGGAATCCAAACAAGCTTGAGAAGCTTGTTTTGTGACGAAATTGGATGGAAACGAGAGGGAATCCTCACACCTGGGAGGAGGCAAAATTGCTATCGGGATTCCTTCGATGTAATCAAGTGGGATAGCTCGATTAATAGGCCGAGATTCATCAAGTTTTGATTGCAACCAAAACAAAGAAAATTCACAACTCAAATGTTGGGAAATTTTGGGTTTTCCTTCATAAATCAAGTCTATGTGTTACAACTCGAGAACGAGGCCTTTTATAGGCTTAATCAACTACAAACAAACTAATACTAGGACTAAAGTTAACCTAATTTAACTGGGAAACGAACTAACAAGTAATTCCGCAAAGAACATGGAATCCGAATGGAACTCGGATTTCTGGCAGCTCCAGCTAGCATCTTTGGACCCTTTGATCTTCGCCTTCCCAGGCAAGTCGAGATCAATCAATGCCCATTCTGGGTTTAGAATATTTCACTCTATTTTTCCCAGCTTGAATAACCTTATGGTTCCTTCTCAAACTCCAGATATGAAGCCTCAACTCCTCAGACTCGTGTTTTGCCTTAGTAAAAATCACACCCATTAATACAGAGGAGACTAACTGTAATCGACCTGCGTACGACAACTTTTTAGCGCCAAGAATGCGCTTAGTCAACTTCTCCATCAAGACATCACAATCCACAGAGCTCAGTTTACCAGATAACAGAGCCAGTCCCAGATATCGAACATGGAGATATCTCTCCTTAAATCCGGTCAAGGGTAGAGCATTCAATTTACATTAAACTGACTCTCCTCCGAAATACACTTCGCACATTTCATTTTCTAAAAAATTTACCCAAATTTAACTTTATGTCAAATTAAAAACGCTTTTCACACAATTTTCTCAATATTTAGTAAGAACTTTAGAAGTTATGATTCAGGCCCAAATGTACACATTTTACCCCTTATTTCTTATTTTTTTAGCTTAGTATTTCATCGTTCCTCGACATATTTCACGCTAGGTTGTGCTTGTTTTGATACATTTCAGGTCCTAGCACTTGTGGAAGGGTCGAGGACGAGTTTTGGGATAATTGGATCTCAAAAAGCGCAAAAAATCAAGGAAAAGTCCGTTAGTGAAGTGCAAGCGTCCAGGAAACAGCTGCAGTTCACGACCGGACAAGGTAGTTCACGGTCTCCTAAGATCGCGAACTTCGACCACAAACCGTGAACACCAAGGCGTCCAGCGAGGTTCCAGAAGTTACTAATGACAAGGCAGTTCACGTTCTCTAAGACCAAGACTGTGGCCATTGACCGTGAACCCAGGAAGCAAAGCGGTGCGTTTTGGAGGCGACTGAGTTCACAGACGCGTTTAGGTATTCACGATCGTGAACTGGCCACCACGTTCATGAATTGATCACTTTCGGGAAAATACAATGACAGCAGCGGGGTGAGAGAAAGGAGGATCTGGTTTTTGGAGAGGAATTGGTTTCTTTCTCTAGGGTTTGAACCCAAAACACCAAAGGGGAGTTCTAGTGAGAGAGAGAGAGAGAGAGAGAGAGTGCTTGAGTGATCTTGGAGTTTAATTGGAGGCTTGGGTTGATCTTGAAGATAAGGATTCAAGCTTAGAAGAAGAAGAAGAAGATCTTGGGCCCAATTTGTAACCATTCTCTTCTCTCTAGAAACTCACCCTCTTCTCTTGGTTTAAGAAACCTAGGTCTAGATTTGGGTTTAATGTTGATGTATGTGACACATTCCATGTTTGATTGATGATTTTACTTAATTGATGGATGTTTTCATGAATGACATGAGTTGGGTTCCCATTTTCATGTATTGAGCTTTTGACATAGGAGGGAGAAAATCCCCATAGAGCCCATTCTTGGCGTCTTCGGGTCGCTCCTCACCCTATATCATCTGGGTAAACCCCAAAGGATTCGATTCCATCTATCTCCTATGATATAGGGTTGCTCTAGGTTGAATAGAGCCTACCACATTCATCGATTTGCTATTTCGGATCATTGCCGAGGGAGTCCATCTCATAACGATAGAGTAATTGAGTCAATCGTGCTTTTGACCTAGGAGGGAAACAACTCCTCACACCATATCATCCGGGCAATCCCCGAGGGAGTCAATTGGACCGAGCTCCTACGATATAGGGGTGTCTTAGGTTGAATAGAGCACCACTCGTCCATCATCGCCGTTTCGGGTCCGTCCCGAGGGAGTTCATTCCTAACGGTAGGATAGTGGGTCGATCAAGTTAGGATGGTACTCAACATCGATCCAAGGGTTGGAAATAGGGGGATTGAAACCAGGAGACTTCCATACCTTGTAAATAGCTAGGTTAGTGGTTAGTCTGGGTTAGTTAGCTTAGTTTTATTAATCACTATCCTAGTTTGGCTAGATAACGAACCCTAAACCTGAAGTAGGGTAATCCTAGATCCCCGTTGTACGATAAATTCTTATTGCTTGCTTGGCTAATGCTACACCCGGTCGCCAGTTATACTTGACCCGCGATTGGGATGTTGTAGTTAGAACGAGTCAAGTTACAAAATAATTAAACTTATAATTAATGAGAGAATTTTGTCCTTGAAAATATATTCTTACAGTGATAGCATTAATAGATATTTCTCACTTTTCATCCACTACTTTACTATTAAATACAATATTCACCGTTCCATACCTTTTTCTATTAATAAAAAATATTTTTTTTTTGTTTAATTAGTTTCCTTTTCCAGTAGCACAATCAAACAGTGAGACCAATTAGTCTCACCAAAACTGATTACAACAGGGGGCATATCCCAGCATGGGACTACCCATGAAACAAAGCAAAACCCAAAAACAACCCACACCTCCCACTGTACTACTAAAACACTGCTCTCTATACCATAACAAAAGGAAGACCCGCCCGTTGGCAATCATTCATTAGCAACGGAAACCCTCTAATTACAAAATGTAAATCAAATTTCCAAAGATCTACAACTACTTCAGCTGCTCGTGGACTTTCCCCATGACTTCTTCAACACCGCTTCTGCCAGAAGAAGGTAATCAAAGATGTCCAAAGTAAACAGTACAGCCTACCCACAGATGTGTGTTTTCTCGCTATAGCACAGTGATGCTCTAAAACACAACACCTAACAATGGCCAAGTGTAACCAATGAAAGGGACTGCAATATAGTGGCACAAGTAATAAATATCGAATCCACGGGTCTCTAGAGTTACTATTACTCAGCTTCAGTTCATTATCTAGCAAACTAGATTAAGGATTGATTAACTAAACTACTCTACTAACTAAACTAAGTAAAACTACTAATTACAGTTTGGGAACTCACTTAGGTATGATTCCCCCTAGCTCCTCAATTAGGTCCAAGTTGTAATTCATTTTGGTTGATTTACTGTTGATTAAACTGCGGAAGATCCGACAGTAGCTTGGAATCTCTTAAGCTGACCAAGCCCTCTCAGTCTAACTATCCGGCAGACGACTAGTCTTCACCGGGATAGAAAGCTGAAGCAATAAGCACAGAACTCCACTACTGGAATTGGATTCCAGTACAAAGCAGTAAACTGGCTAACTCTCGTATAGCCAATCTCCTACTACCGAATGATGAGACTCTAGCAACCTAATCAGATTCTATCTATCTCAGATTGCAGCAGGAATCAGGAAAAGTTGATCAGACTTCAATTGACTCAATAAACATGCATCATTCGATTATAATCAAACAATATAGCATCCAAAACTTCATACAAGAAAGATCCTAACTCATGGAACTAAGGTTCCTCAAAACCTAAGTGAAGGGAAGTTACTCCATAGAGAAGAGAGAGACTGCAGAAATCTGATCTAGATCTTCAATCTCCATCTCCAAGCTTGATTCCCGAGCTCCAATGGCGAAGAAATCCTCCAAAATAGCTCCAAGAAAGTTTCCAAGTCGCTCTCTCTCTCTAGGGTTCGTCCCTTGGGTGTTTGGGATCCAAAACCCAGCTCTCTCTCTCCTTTGGCTCGAATTTGGGTTAAAAACAGCCATTCCCGACTCGCACGGCCAGGGTGCACGGCCGTGCACATCACCATTCTGGCCGTGCACCTCAAAACGCGGCGTATCAATTAGTTGAACCTCAGCCAACTCGCACGGCCAGAATTGTATGTTGCACGGCCGTGCGGATTTCACTTGTGCCCGTGCGTGCCCACGCACAATCCCGCACGGCCAAAATGGTCACTTGCACGGCCGTGCGTGGCCACGCTGGTCTGCCCGTGCAGCTTGCTCAGCCTCTGTTTAATGCTTCGTTTCTCCCTCGTCCGGACTCCGAATCAATCGCCGTTTGATCCCAGACGCTCGTAGTCTCGTCCTCTTTCGTTTCATAACAAGCTTGCATGATTCTTTGTCCATAAAGTGAGGTAGAAATCCATTCTTCTTCAGGTCATGCCCGAGTTTCTTCTCTCGAATCGTCAATTGATCTCTGATTGACTTGAAACTTGCGCCTATGCTTCACTTTATGTGCTAGGACCTGAAATGGGACAAAGGAACACAACCTAGCATAAAATAGGCCAAAGACGCAATAATTCAAGCTCAAACAATCAAGAAACAAAGGGGGAAACATGTGCAAATACCAAGTCATCACACAGTCCTCTAATAGCCAGGAATCCCACGTACTATTTCTCAAACCCAGATCCATGCCACACATCACCCTCTGCGAGAAACTACATTCAAAAAACAAATGGTCCCTCGTCTCACTACTCTGCCTATACAGAACACATCCATCATCACTGTCCAATAGTAACCATAGCATTCATGACCATAATCCAAGCAATCACACTCCAACATGGAATAGAGAACTTATCCCATATTAGGTGATACCAGACCATATTGCTGCCATGAGGACGGAGTGTATCATATAGACGACTAACAAAATACAAAGGCATATGTTGCCCATTCCACACGCCTACAGTCCCCTACAACCCCATGTACGAGTGAACATCAGCCCTTAACTTCAGGATACGCCTCCATGCCTATGAACTTGAAGCATTAATCTTTATAGTCCATCGATCCCCATTTTTGCAGCGGTAAGCCAACATCCAGGCAACCCAAAGAGCTCCAGAACGCATCATGAGGATCCAAAGCATCCTGGCAGTGCATGCTTGGTTCCAAGCAAGAAGGTCTCGTAGCCCTATTCCACCCTCTATGCGTGGTAAAGCAATTCTCTCCCAAGCTACCTTTGCACGACCAGCCTCTCCACCATGCCAAAGAAAATCAGCACATACCTTCTGTAGCTGTCGCAGGAACTTCTTAGGGAAAACAAACATCCGAAACCAGTATTGAACCATTCCCACTAACACAGAGGTAACCAACTGCAGTCTTCCTACATATGAAAGACTCTTTGCTCTCCAAGATCAGATACGCATCGTGAGTTTGTCAAGTAAAATTGCACAATCAGCCGAGCTAAGCTTTCTTGATAGCAGAGGCAGTCCAAGATAATGAACTGGAAGTGCTCCTACCTTAAACCCAGAAACCGCAATAGCAGTAAGCTAAAATGCACGGATTCTCCTCCATAGTAGACTTCACACTTCCCCATATTACACTTTAGACCAGAAAGATAGTAGAAGTCTTTGAGAAGAGATTTTACCCGAAGAAGATATTGACCAGACCCTGTAGTGAATATGAGTAGATCATCCGCAAAACTCAAGTGATTTAGCCCTACCTTACTGCATAGCGGAGGATAAGGCAGAAGCTTGGGCGAGCTAGCATTATTCAATAGACCAGACAGTCCCTCCATAGCAATGCAAAAGAGGTACGGAGACAAAGGGTCTCCTTGTCTAATTCCCTTTCTCGCTTTGAAAACCCCACAAAGCCCTCCATTGAGACTGATACTAAAATGTGTAGTAGATAAACAAACTCTAATCCACTCTCTAAACTGAGCTAGAAAGTCCACTAGTTCCATAACTTGAACAAATATTCCCAGTTAACTGAATCGAAAGCTTTCATTAGGTCTACCTTAATGGCACACCTCGAAGAGAGCTGCTTACACTGATATCCAGTAACTAATTCCTGAGCTAATAGAATATTGTCCATTATTCTTCTACCCTGGATGAAAGTTGTTTGATTATCACTGATAATGTGAGGTATTGCATCCCTAATGCGGTTTGCAAGAATCTTTGACACACATTTATATAGCACATTAACACATCAGATAGGTCTAAAGTCCTTTAGTTTTTCAGCATTTGCAATTTTCGGACAAAGAGAAACCACAGTTGCTTTAATACCACTCAACATTCTATTAGTGGAGAAGAAATCCAAGATACCTGCAACGATGCCATCACCAATTAACTGCCATGTTTTCTTAAAGAAGCCCGCTGAAAATCCACCAGGACTCGCTGCCTTCTGACTATTGAGATAAAAAAAAGACCCTTCTTATATCCTTAGGCATCACTGGAGAATAGAGTAAGCGAGGAACTTCCTCTGGTACTTTTTTAGTAATCATAGGTATAATACGATCCTCATTCACAACAAATTTTTGTTGACCACACCAAATAGGTTCTTGTAATAACTCACAGCCTCATCCGCAATCAACTCGATGTCCACCAACTCTTCCCCAGCTTCACTTATCAACTTCCTTATGGCTTTCTTGGAATTTCGAACTTTTAGCGATTGATGAAAAAATTTATTACACTTGTCTCCCCTAGTCAAACAACCAATCCTCGACTTTTGCCAGTAAAAGCTATCCTTCTGCTTTCTTAGCTCATCATATTGAAGTTGCATAGCCTTCTTTGCCCTGGAAGAATTTTCATCAGGATGCATCAAAGATTCTTGGTGGAGTGTCATCAATTGTTGCTCCACCTGCCTGACTTTCTCACTAATATCACTATAAACTTCTCTGTTTAGTTTGCGAAGAGCTTTCTTCATAGATTTCATCTTGCAATGAATCACATACCAAGGGCATCCTTGTACTTCAATATACCAAGCTTACTCCACAATAGAGAGAAACTCCGGATGTGTTTCTCAGAACTCGAAGTACTTGAAAGCCTTGGGCAGAGACTTGATCAAAGGAGTTGAAGCAACTAGGATGCCATAGTGATCCGAGAAAGGGGCCACTACAGCTTCCATAGAACAGTCTGGAAAGCTCTCTACCGACTCAACATTCACCACAACTTTTTCAGTTGTCTAGCTATATGATTTCCTGTATGATTATTTGCCCATGTGAACAAAGGTCCCATTGTGTGGTAGTCCATCAGTTCCATATCATTCAACAAGTGCTCAAAATCAACCATACTAGACGACTTAGAAAGTAGATTAGAAGTCTCCAAAGGGTGAACCACTGCAATGAAATCTCCACCTACTATCCAAGATCTGTACTTCACCTGTAACCTACTTATTTCATCATAAGTACCACGCCTTTCTAATTCATCATTTGATCCATAAACTGTTGTCACAAAGATAAGAACATCATCATGCCTTTAGTAACAGAAAGTATAAAGTTTTAACCCATCTTGATGACATGTAATTTAATAGTTGGTGACTAGAAGAGCCAAGTCCTTCCGAGATCCGAATCCACATAATTGAGCTCTCTCTCCCAACCTTCAAAACAATTTTTCAGTACTTTTTCTGCCTTTTCTTTTAACCCTTATCTCCAATACAACAACCACATCCACCTTATACTTTCTGAGGGATTTCATAAAATCCCTCCTCTTAGGGGGTCATTTGGATGAGGTTTTTCTAAAACCTAGGATTGTGATTAAAATACCGCGTTTAAAAAACTAGGGAATTTAAACATAGGATTCACAAGAAATAACTCGTTTGGAATCGAACGAGGGTTTTCAAAAGACAGCCTTAAAATTACAATTGTGTCCCCAATTTTAACCCAATCTTTTCTTCATCGTCAACACTTAACAATGGTGAAACCCTCTCTTCCCTTTGTTTGCAATATTTTTTCTCTTTTCTCGGCCGAAAGGAAGACAACTTTGGGGTTATGAAAAGGGGATGTATAATGTTTTGGAGTTGTTCTCCAACTTTTGATTTGTATTTCGTGTGCCATGGTCCATCATCATCTCTGATTCCAAATCTCGTTGTCTCCACTGACCACCGATTCCAAAGCTCTGCAGCGTTGCAATAGGACTTCCTACTCCATCGTCATCTCTGATTCTAGATCTGCAGCATCAACGTCTATGGCGGCGAACTTCGGCATCAACATCCATCATCAGCGCCTTCTTCGCCAAAAACCCATAACCCAACACTGAGAATCCTTTGCACCAGTTCCACTGGAATCTGGGGTAAAAGTTTGCGGTAGTGATGGAGACAACGAGATGAACTGGGACGGAAGGCAAGACATATGAGAAGGAAGACTACGTGATGAACTGGGACGGAAGAAAAAGAAGGAAGAAGAAGTAGAGAACTGAAAGCAACTGGCGAGGGATAAAGTTTGGAATTGATGTCGAAAAAATGAGTGATTGTGAAATAGTTGATGTCCATCAGCTATTTCAAAATCCTACGATTGAGGGTTTTTAAAGTCCCTAATTGCAAAAACCTGCATCTCTTCCAAACATGGTATTGTTTAAAATCCGGCCCAATTATAGATTTTAATCAGAATCCTGCATCAAAAACACTTATCCAAATTACCCCTAGGGGGTTTGTTAAACACCCTCACATTCCAAAATAGGATATTCATTAAGAGGAGGAGGGCTTATGCCCTCTCTTCCTATCACCCTTAACATGAGCTACTTGTAGCTGGCATACCTCTCGATCCCCTTAATCAGTGAGCACTACAAAGGAGGAACTATCCATTTGTAAAACACTCGTTGGATTGCCTGGTGACCACATCTACTGTCGTACACCATTGATAACCCGTTGAAAATCAGCCTTCGAAGGCAATTTTAGTAGACTCCAAAGCCTCCTGGAAGGATTTCTCCAAGTTAGTACGCAATAACTTTGCCGAGGAGGAGTATGCAACTACATGTCCTCCTATAGGTAATGATTGACTTCCCACAGAACTCCCTTCTTCACTCAACTTCACAATCTCCTCCTCTAATTCTATTACCCCCTTACCTTTATCTTTGGCAACATACACATGGATAGCCATAACTATCCAGTTTGTGACAATAATAGCCAATTTTTGAAAAATACACAGATATAACCACTTTTTCGAAACTTATTTGACAAATCTAGCCATTTTTCGTTAAAAACTTTAACGTCGTTAGTGATTCCGTTAGTAACACGGACGTTATGCTGATGTGGATGACATTTGGACGACACGTCATCTCCAGCTACTCAAACCATTCCACCTGTACGCCATGTCATATTAAAATTTTTATTTTTTTGAGAAAATAATTTTTTATTTTATTTGCTTGCTTGTCCGCCCAGGCTCTGCGCAACCGCTCATCTTCTCCCGCAACCGCTCACCTTCTCCGCTTCCTTGTCCGACTCACTTCCTCCGACGACTCTTTAATACTTCTCACGTTCTTCCTCTCGCGCACCAAAACAGGCATTGCTTCCTCCCACCTTTTTCTCCCCATCACCGTCTTCATCCGCCGCCGATGTCCGTCGGCAACCTAGATCTACCCCACAATCTTCTGCTTCCTATTCTATTGCCCATCCAATTGTTCTATCTACCTTCCTTCATACTGGTAGTGGAAGGATCAAAATATCCTAGCCTCCACTGCTACCGACGCCGTCGAATCCCGGCCATGGAGGCCTCTAGATCACCAAAATCAAGGACTGGGGTGGACCAACGAAGCCGCCGACCGGTAAACCTTTCAATTTCATTCCATTGTAGGAATTCGCATTCCCTTTGTAATGGAATGAAACAAGTGTGTGGTTTATATTTCCAGATGGGTACTGCCAGTCGCCATCCCTTCCCCCCATAAAACCCATAAACGGTGACATGAGAATCTCAAAAAACAAAGAATCAATGTTGGTGTGGGGATGTTCTGGAACCCAAAACCCACCAAGCTCATGCAACCCAATTTGAAATACAAAAACTCAAACCCTCCATCTCTTCCAACCTCTGTATCATTCCCAAAATCCTTACGTAACCTAGAAATCGCAATGCGGAGAGAAGGAAGAAGTGGAGAAATAGCAGGGAGACCCATAAATTCTAAAATAAAAAACTCAAACCCTCCATCTCTGTCTAATTTGGCACCTGTGAGTTGGGAAAATCAATTCTCTCCAAGCTCGACGCTTCCCTCCTACCATCGGCGCCATAGACAAAATCGTTCTCTTTCTTGTCATCTTGGCCGGATTGAAGCAACCCAGTCCCCGCCGTCCCGATCTCGGTGCTCTGCTATCAGTGGCGGATCCAAAAATTTTACATAGATGTGTCCTCTCCTAAAACTTTAATTAAATTAATAATTTAGTAATTATTAATAAGAAATATATGATTTGTACAAAATAGAACAAAGCACATGACGTGTTTCGTATTCAGAAAAAATTATAAAATATAATCGATGTCTAACAATGCTCTACAAATCTATATCGATATTTCTAACTAGACAAAGGGAGTCCGTAATTGGGTTAATCGTTAGCTTTTGAAAATAATTGGGGATAATAAATAGCTTTTTACTAGTATATTTGGATTTAAGATACAAGAACAAATGAGTTGTGGTCTAATGAAATATATGTTTTCTCATAACAGAAGTGACTAAAGTTCAAATCACATAAGCTACCACTTAAACATTTTTATTTACATGTACACAAACTACTACTCGGGGTTAAATAATCATTTTTCCAAATTTTAAGAGTGTCTCGCTATCACTTAAATATTTTTCATGTATATGCAAACTACTATCGGGGGTTGAATAATCGTGTTCCCAAATTTTAGGGGTGTCTTGAGTGCCATCTATCCGCCACTGTCTGCCATGCCGCTTGCTTCTAATCAGCGACAGAGCTGGTGGACGCAGCCGGAGATTGGCAGCGGCGAGAAGAACAAGAGGAAGGGAAGAAGTCTCGTAGCCTGCAGGGCTTCAATGAAACTATTGATGGTGATAATTGAAGCGATCTGGGAATTTTCAAGGCGGAGATATGGTTTCTCGAATCAATTGAGGGTGGAGAACTTCGATGAAGACGAAAAGCATAAGCGGCATATGAGATTTTTTATAGAAATTGTCAATTAAAAAAGAATAATTTCCAGCTAGGCATAGTTTTTTTATGAAAATTGCCACATAAGCAAAAATCGTTAGTACAGTCAGCATTTATTACTATTTCGTTAAAATTATTGACGAAATGGCTATATTTGTATATTTTTAAAAATGTGGCTATTATTGTCATAACGTGCAAAGTTATGACTATGCAGGTGTATTAAGCCTTTATCTTTCAGCTTATTCACCACGGTTTCCACTTGAGCAGCCTCTTTCCTTCGCCAGACCCTCTTCAATAGCTTGCTTCCACAATCACATGGACCAAACAACAAACAATTTGAACAGACATTTGGCAAATGACAGTACTCCACACCAACCCGAATGGGTGAGTAATCATTAGAATAAAGCATAACATGATGGCAGTACTCCACACCAACCCGAATGGGTGAAAAAATATTGTATTTTTCACATAACTTTTTTTAAAATCTTAGGAAAACTTAATTTTCTCCAGTTTTCAAGAAACATTAACCATCTATTAAAAGCTATCTAATTAATTAAATAATTCATAGCGCAAGTTACCAATCGGTAACTTCATTGTTCCTTACGAAAATCACGCTTAATCCCAAGCCCTTTCACAAAATACTGTTCATTGTATTATTTAACTAGCTTATAACCCGACCCTTTGGCCGGAATGCTCATATTTGATTATTTGTATTTTTATGTTACTTTTAAGTCTATTAACCCGTTTAATTATTTGATAATCATTTGATCGAGTTGATACATAACAAAATAATATATAGGTCGAACATTCGGAGAAATATCATAATCATTTAAGAATATAAAATATAAAAATGTATCATTGACCCCATTTTCATAATGCTAATTAAGTCCCTGTTAAAATGCTATTGGTTAGTTTTCTTTGACAGTCAAGAAATATAGAGTATAAAAGCTCACTGAAATTCTCACACAACCCATAGATAGTTTGAAACTAAATCTTAAACCTCACAATCCTATATAAAGGGTTCAATGCTCTCCTTTTAGAAACAATATGTCACTAATCAAAAAGAAATGGAGAGTTGTTGATTCAAGTCATCTATATACTAAAAACTCAGCTAAAAGGGGACCATCACAACTTGAGAGCAAACGAAAAAATCAGGGTTATCTCCAATATACGAATAGACTCGATCAAAGTAATAAGGCGCAAAATTAGACACTCCTTATCTATTAGTTCCAGTAGGTTGAATAAAGAAGCGACCTATCTACACATAATATAATACGCCGAAGGGAAAAACGGGAGCTCCATTTCAAATTTCCTGCAACGAGAGTGAAAGTAGGAAGGACATTTTGGTCTTCACAATTGCTTTTTTTTATTCATTAAAAAGACACGTACTGGGATTCGAACCATGACCATTTTAAAGAAAAGCAAGGATAATAACCAATCACACTAAGCACATTTGTTGTATCTTTTTAAATTAAAAACATATAATAGCAGGGAGGAAAAAACCCTTCCCCCATTTCAAATTCCCTGCTCCATGAGTGTTTGTAGGAAGGGTAGAATAGGAAGTGTCAATTTTTTTCTCTTTCCTCTGTGGAACGGGCCAACTTACCGTACACATGCGAATTTAAACGGGTCCAGGAGTGTCAATTTTTTTTCTTTAAACCCTTTTATTTCTCCGTGGTGATAAAATATATATGAAAAGGAAAAACTAATACTCCTTTTTATTGTTAAACATAAAAAATTTAACAATAAACTAATGCATGGTATCTAATGGGCTAACCGCTAACCATAAAATAAAAGAGTTGAATGAGCCTGACCTACATGGGATTTGGCCATCAAGTAAAACAAATGAACATCATTGGTTTGTCATTCTAAAACAAGCTATTTTCTATTATGCTATTATTTTATATCTTAGTGGCTAAAATATAATGTATTTTAAAGTTATTCAATGGTTCAACCTCGACCAACACAATTAGTCCAATTTTTATCATTTCAAATATATATTTTATAATTATTTGATATCACAATGATCAAATTATAGTGTATTTTATAGGGAATCGTTTGGTATTTGTTAGTAAAAAACTAAACATAACGATCTATTTGGTTATTTTAAACATTATAACGATCCTAAACATTTTCAGTTCCTTTTGAATTTCCATGGTTTTAATCTCGATTAAGTGATGTGCAAATGGCGAATTGTAGTCGTCTCTTTTCTTTCACTATTTTTTTTTTATTTTCAAATAGAAAGTTTAAAAGTAAAGAATAATTAGAATTTGGCATGGGTCGATCGAACAGGCTGAATTTCAAGTTTTGGCCCGTTTGTTTTATGCATTGCAAATTTATTAGCATGTATGGAAATGGCTTGGAAAAAAGACATATAAGTTGTACCTTTGCAGAAATGTCCTCAAATGTTTGAATGCTTTGTGAATCAGGTTCCGTGACTTTTGTGATGGTGTATGTGCTTGACGATTGCTCTTTTGATTTTCCCTATGAGTTGTGATACCAGTTCTGGTGGTTGCAGCATGTTGTCGTTGTTGGCCTGTAAAAGTTGTTCCACCGTGGTGCTAAATACCTTTCTTTCTTTTTTAACAAATTGTGTGGTAGTGCTATGAAACACACCACCCATGAATGTTACGCTTATTATGGTCTGTTCTTACTTCCGGTGGTGAGAAATTGTGAATTGAGAATCATATTTGCCTACCGCACTGTGTCTGGCTGGTGGCTGCTTACTGTGCTCTCTAGAGTTATGAAACAAACTACCCATGAACGTTACCCTTAAGAGTCCATAACTTTGCGAAAAACCAAATTTAGGCAATCAAAGGTGGTGGATGTATGATATTTTTTATGGCTTAATTGTTTGTGAATTGGATATATGACCTTTAGTAACTCAAAACCTTCGAGACACATATCACCTACTGCATTATATCATTTTGCCTGGGTGCTTGCTGTGTTGTCAAACTTCTTTGCCGCTGCTACTGCTTTTACACTAACAGGGGAGTTAACAACCCATGAATGTTTCCGTTTGACACAAACAGGAGGACTTGCTTCTAAATCGTGCAGTTGATATACTGGAGACCAGAACAAAAGCAATGTATAACATCAAAACCAACCATCTGAACTATTAGCATTGTTGCTTTACTCTTTTTTCGTGGTTAGGTCTCCTTCAAAAAATTTAATTTGATTTTAGAAAATTTTGCTTCTGCAGTCCTGTCTTGCCACCAATGCGTTCAGTAGATGGAGATGGCAGAGGCGAAGGCTATTTTTGTGTTGTTGTTGCTGGTTTAGGGATCGGTTTGTGAAGAAGAGGGAGAAGAGAGGGGGAAAGGGAAATGCAGGAGAGGGGGTTAACTCTTTTCTCTGACAAAAATGGAGTGAAGAAAGGAATTATGATCAGTAAGGATATGGTTATCTTACATAACTGTCTCTATTCTGTTGGAATTGAGCTTGGGAGGCAGTGATAAGGACGAGCTGCAACCAATTCATAGTGAGAAGAGAGCTATGAACTGTGATCATGTCCTATTTCAAGTTAGAAGGTAGTTTTGAGTATAAGGATTATTTAATTTGACAAGTTGTTTCGTCCATGATTCTTGGTAGTTTTAGTGCCATTCTAGCCATTGTTTATTCTGTAATTTTTGAGAATTGATTTGCGAGTAATGACTTTCACTTAACTTCACTATTATGCGTGTATTTATTGGCATGTGATAGAATTCTCTTTTCCTTTCTTTGAATTCAGTTTCATACTCTAATTGTATCATTTGTACATAGGCAAATCATGCTCGAGATGACAACTCGCCGATATGGCTGGTGCAAGGAACGAAGCCATCATTAGAATTCAGATCGACAACGGGGAGGGATGCCCAGGACTAATTCAATGATGATTGATGATGGTATAATAAAAACTGCAGTCTGCATCAGCACCAATTTCTAGGCCTAAGTAAAGTTATTCAACCAGAACTCTGCTTAGCGCTAAAAATTCCCCTCACCCAACCTTGATCCTGTTTGACCCACTTATGAAGATTCAAGATATATGACTAATCCTCTCCGTTCGTATTTTCTTATTGACTCTTTCTGACCCTTTAGGTTGGGGCGGGTCGGGAAGAATCGGATTAGTGGGTCGGTCCTAAGCAAGTGGAATCCCAATTCCTTCTACTCTCACTTGCTTTTTCTCCTATTCCACAAGTGGGTAACATACACTAATCCGGCCAATGGGCCGGGTAATAGGCTAGTGTATTACTAGTTTCAAAAAATCCATCAATGATTCCTCGTTTTAAGATAGAAATAGGTTATGACAGTTGCAAAAACCATAAACCTAAAGATCCAATAGCCACCACTCTCCGTTGTACAACCAAATTTCTATCTCAAGAGGCATAAATTCAACCAAAAATTCAATTTCTAATCTTCCTTCTACAACTTCAGTTATTGATGTACTCCATTCTATTCGCCATGAATTGATATCGGAGTTGAAATCTTCTACTCGCCCAGCTTAAAATCCCCAACAATAAAACCGTAGTGCCAAGAGATACCTGAAGATTGATTTTCAATGACAGTCTTGTACTGGGAAGTGAAAGGCGCAAACTATTGCACGATGGATGAAATTTCGGGGGAAGTTAGAAAGAGAAAAGAACAAAGATAAAAAAACATAAAATTTAAATTTAAATTGAAAAATGCAAGGATACAACAGTAGTTACATAATCAGTTTCTTCCATGTTGGCCAATTACCCATTTACCTTTAGCAAAAAATAAGGAGAGAGCGGGAATTTAAAAGTGAGAAAATATGAAAATAGAAGTATCAAGCTCGATAAAAATACATATGGTAGACTTAGTGAGCTTGCTAATTATGATGAAAAAGTCCTCTGATTTTCAGAGATTAACTTTGTCTATTTTTTGTATAAAAAAGGATACAATAAATTTGTTTAGTGTAACTGGTTGTGATTGTTATCTTTGTTTGAAGAGACCCGAGTTCAAATCTTGATATTGCTATTTTTATATGAAATAAATAATAAATGTGTAAAGACAAAAATGACCTTCCTACTTTCACTCTCGTTGCAGGAAATTTGAAATGGAAAAAAGTACTCAAAACTCTACCATATATTAATGGAGGATTGGAATTCTAACATGGGGCCGGTTATATCATGCATGCATGCATGAGCAATAATGAATTATACAGACAAAAGGGTATTTTTTGTGATTGGAATTTTCTCTATGCAATTTCTTCCCAAACTGGCAAGCTCTATCCCATTGTCATGCAAGTAAGTATATCTTATTGCACTTTTGCATGATCAATTGCATATGTGGTGATAGAATTTCTTTATTATCTAATCCGTTATATCTACCATATCATCAAGGTTTCGTTCGGTAACTTCTACATAATCGGTTAATAGAATGTCATAACTTGATTTTATTATTAGACCACAAATAAGATAAAACTTACGGTACACCATTCTATAAATTAAAGTATGTAAACTACAAATACATTATGTCAAACTATATGATCAAGGTTCCCTAAGGTAAATTCTACCTAATATTTTAATAAAATGTGTTATTTTTCATAAAATGATTTTATTATTAGACTACATATTATAATATTTACGTATCACCATTCTATAAAAGTATGTAAATTACAAATACAATATGTCGGACTTATAAAGAGATAGTGATTTCTTACGTATCAATTTAAAAAAATGTTACGTAAAGCTCTATAAATTATTTACCATATCATTAATATGCATTCTACAAAGTCTCTATAAAGTCAATTATTTATTACATAACAATTTAATTAAATGTGATACTTTTCGTAACTCAATTCTTATATTATTGATTAAAATTCATTTATTATTAACTACAATATTCATCATCTCATCAATTTGTAATTTTGTATTAAGCAAAGATTCCATAAGGTCAGTTAACTTTACATTAAAATTCGATCAAATGCAATGCTTTGCTCTACCTTAATTTTATTATTAGATCACATATTATGTAAAATTTACATACTATCATTCTATAACAATTCTATAAATTATGAATATATTACATAAATATTTTGGAGGATAGTTATTTTTTATTAATCAATTTAACATGCTATAAGTCGGAATGAGATTAGGTGCTAACCTCTTAAGGGGTTAGCACTTAGCACCATACTAACTACTCTAACAACCATTAGATTAGCATAATAATCCTAGGGTCAGAATTAACTCAAGGATATTTTAGTCAACAATTATACAAACCCTAATATAAATACTCCTCTTTCTGCCTGTTTTCACATTTACGGTTTCCTATCTCAATCTCTCAGTCACGGTTTGTCGCCAAAACCTAGAAAAGTCAAATCAGGGTGCTTGCGAGCGGAGGGAGGCGCTAAAGCCGGCGGGGAGGGTGTTTCCATCGGTGGACTGGGAGATGTTGGCAGCGACGACTCTTTTCAAGTTTACAACCGCCTTGGTGCTCTATCACCAGTTTCGCGTCATCGATCCTGGGGAAAGGCGTTCCTTCTAGCTGCCTCGTCCTTCCGGTTCAAGGCCACCACCGCCTAGATCTGGGGCTCCGATAACAGTTTCGCCTCCGATTGATCCATTCTCCCTCCTCCTCGATCGTCCACTGCCCTGTTTCTCCTCCCGCAATCGGCGCCTATTCGGAGGAAGCAACAAATATGCATGTTGAAGCAACACATAAAGAAGCTACTGCTTTGTCCTCGTAGTGATTCCATAAGGTTTTGATGAATTTTCATTGTAACTGCGGTGATTAGTTATCAAATATGGGGGCAGGATACTAGGCTAACCCCTAAAGGGGTAGTGATTTTCGACACCCTCCTTTTGATTGGTCACTTATCCATTTAATCATTTGGTAAGTTGTATTAATGAAAGTTGCTTTTTATTTTATTTATTGTAATCTTGTAAATTGGGAAAGCCTTAATTGTGATAATAATTATGAATGGGGAAGGAGAAAAACGTTGGAGGAGGAAAGTGCCTTTTCAGCTCCTATATTCCTCATATTCCCTCCCGAAAAAATAGCACCCATTTCTCTCCTCTGCAGAACTTGACGGTGGCCCTCTCCTCTGCAGAAATCGATGGCGGCCGGAAACCATCGAGTTGCTCGCCGACGGTGGGATCGCCTTCGCCGGCCGGAAACCCTCTCCCGACGTCTTCTCAGTCCAGCAAAGCCTCCCTCCGGCGGTCCACAACCTCCGTTCCGCCGACCCTCTCCCGTCCCTCTGTTCCCCTCGAGTCTCCTCCTATCTCCAGCTGCCGCCATCCTGGGATCGCCTCTGACCTACCTTGTGGATTGCTCGCACCAGTGGAGTGGTACGTGTACCAGTGGAGTGGTACGTGTACCAGTGGAGTGGTACGTGTACCAGTGGAGTGATATTTGTATCATTGAAGTGGTACTGCATTGTTGCTCCGTTATTGTTTATCATTGTTATGAAAAATATCATTGCACTGGTATTGTTCTCACTCTAACCTACCTTGTGGATTGCTCGCACCAGTGGAGTGGTACGTGTACCAGTGGAGTGGTACGTGTACCAGTGGATTGGTACGTGTAATTAATGTACCAGTGAGAGAAATTAATTATGTAATTAATGGGGGTGATTTCGTTTTTCCCCATATTCTTTCTCTTTTCCAATGTGGTGAGAGACCCCAAATTACAAGATAAAAAAAAAATAAAAAACCAGTTTAATTAATACTTGCCAATGATTGGAAATAAAATTGGCCAATCATAAAGGGGGTGTCAAAAATCACTACCCCTTTAGGGGTAGTCAAACTAACCGATCCCTCAAATATGCCTCATAATCTATTACGAAAGAGACATAGATATGTGTGTTGATTATTTGTGATTATGTTTGTAGGTATCAGTGCAATTGCGTTGATTAGTGATTTTGTTGTTATGATTCTTATTTGTAGATATTAGTATGTCGCATTGATTCTGATTGTAATAATTGATTTATGTTAACTATTAGTAGTGTTTTGCTTATTTGTAGTAGTATTTTTTTAATTTGTAATACTGATTTATTTTTTTAGTTGTGATTCTTACTTAGTTACTTAGACAATTACTACTCTTAAAATGGTGAAACACTACTAATTAAGTTAAAACAACTACTACACCTACAAAAACACTACTACAAGTCACCAAAACCGCTACTAACCGTACATCTATGAGAGAGACGAAAGAAATATGATAAACTTTTATTTTATCCATTAAATTTAATATATGAGAATACCAAATATACCCTTCATTATTCTCCACCCTCAGACTTATTTGAATATAATAAATGGAGATTAGAGTGGTTAGTATGGTGCTAACCCCTAACACCGTTACTTGTCCCGCTATAAGTCTTACCGCCGCGAAGCGCGGCCAAAAAACTATTTTTTTTTAAACAGAGATACAAACAAACACAGCTAATATGAAAGCTATCGAAAACCAGAATTGTAGAAGCAAGATCTATCTCTACACGTAATAAACGCACCAATTCTATAATAGGTCCCTAAAATGCTTGCAACACTGAGTGTATTGCGACGAAAATGCGTACGGAGTACGGACCAATATAATCACCCTTTCTTCCAAGTCCGTACGTCAAGTATGACAAGCAGGTTCTGAACAAATTATTGTCTTTCATATATAAAAATGATATATATACCCAACAGAGAATTGGAACAAATATTAGGAGGCAAAAAAAAGAAGATCATGGCTTCCACAGGCTCTGCAAAACCAATCATCCTATTCCTCTTGCCGTTTATTGTAACCACTGGTCCTCTATTGTTCTGGACAACGGTCTCATCAGTAACCGCCGTGGCACCAAAAAACATAAAAACTGGTAGAATTCCGGCAGTTTTTGTAATGGGGGATTCGATCCTTGACACTGGAAACAACAACTACATCGTAACTATGTCTAAATTCAACTTCCCTCCCTACGGAAAGAACTTCCCGGGAAAAATACCCACCGGCAGGCCCTCAGACGGACGGCTCATTTTGTATAAAAGGTTATTGGTACGAATTGAAAAATTTTGTATCATAACTTAGGGTATAAACTTACCATTAAATTTTTTTGTAAACCAAAATATCAAAACTATAAAATGTTGTATATCACTATATTATTATATCAGATGAATCTTTAGAACTGTGGTATCATGTCTGTATTATTTTATTTAAGGAATGATGTGAATGTATTGGGATTAGAAAACAAACAAGAATATGTTTTTATTACTCAGCGATCCGTAAAATGGGTTACAAAATATATATGGTGGCGTCTTTGGTGCACTCATTTTTTTGGGTGCATTCAGTGCACTCACTTTGTAACCGTCATTTTAAACATGTGATTTATGTCCAAATGATGTCAATCATCACTTATGATGTGATGAACAATAACGTACATGAATTTACACAAAAACCATTAAAGATTTACTTTAATTTGAAGGATTTAGAGTTTAGAGAATTATGGTTATGGTTAGGGTTTATAATTTGGGGTTTAGGGATAGATATCAAAATTGGAGGTCTAGGGCTTAGGGTAATCCGCTAATTAGTTGTTATCATATGTTATATCATCATATTATAGTAATTCTACAAATTAAAATTCAAAATCCGACACTTTAAGACTAGTTTTTGAGTTGGGTGCATTGAACGCACTCATTTTTGTGAATTGGAGGTCTAGGACTTAGGATAATCCGCTAATTAGTTGTTATCATATGTTATATCATCGTATTACAGTAATTCTACAAATTAAAATTCAAAATCCGACACTTTAAGACTAGTTTTTGAGTTGGGTGCATTGAACGCACTCATTTTTGTGAATTGGAGGTCTAGGACTTAGGGTAATCCGCTAATTAGTTGTTATCATATGTTATATCATCATATTACAGTAATTCTACAAATTAAAATTCAAAATCCGACACTAGTTTTTGAGTTGGGTGCATTGAACGCACTCATTTTTGTGAGTGCACCGAAGTAGTCACCATGTATATATTTCAATATGTTATTTCTCACTTAGAGGGGCTGAAATATCTATTTTAGGGGGCATTGCCCGTTTCGTATCAACTCAAGTTCTTCAACCAGTATGTGAAAAAACTGAGAACTCTAGTGGGAGAGCAGAGATCCGACGACATCATCAAAAACAGCCTTTATGTGATATCATTGGGCAACAACGACATCGGACTTACCTATTTCCTTAGGAAGAAGAAGTCCGATATGGCTTCATACTCGTCTTTTCTGGTCAGTCAGGCTTCCGCAACTCTCAGACAGTTGTATGGACTCGGAGTTAGCAATATCGTCCACCTAAGTACAATAGTGACGGGTTGTGTCCCAGCATCTCGAACGTTGTTCGGCGGGGTACGAAGGCAATGCAACAATGAGTCCAACGAGCTAGCAATGATGTACAACAAGAAACTCAGCTACGAAATTGAACGCTTGAACAATGACGTTCGTCTTCCTAACTTGAGCATCGTGTTTGTGGATGTTTACTATCCTCTGTTCAATATGATTAGGTATCCTGAAAATTACGGTGAGTTAACTAATGTCTCTTTAACATGCATGATTTGCTAGTTAAAGAGTAACCTTGAATTGGGATTGAGTTACTTTTGGTGGGTTAATTTGGCAGGGTTTGCTATTACGAAGAAAGCGTGTTGCGGGACAGGCACGGTTGAGTTTGGAATTCTTTGCAACCCATTGACTCCTACTTGTACCAATATTTCAAAGTACATCTTTTGGGATGGTGCTCATCCCACAGAAAAGACTTATAAGATCATATTCTCGAAAATTGGGAAGTCCGTCGATAAGTTACTACGAAATCAATTGTAATCCAGGGGTTCGTTCGGATGAGGAGTTTTCAATTGAGAGATTTATCAGGAATTTGAGCCCAAATCCCTAATTTAAATTCAAAATAATTTTAATGAGATATTTGTACCAATATACTTGTTTTTTTATATGTAGAATTTGGACCTCAATTATAAAAGAAAAAATCGACCTCATCTTCTTCTCCCTCTTCTTCGATCTCCACAGAAATCCCAACTAAAAAGTAAAAACGCAGATAACCTGCAATTGTTCTTTCATGCGAATCTCCAGTGACCTTCGATGTCCTGGCCATCCGCACTAGTCTCACGTTTCATCATCATTCTCCAGTGTTGTTGCCATTCTCTGGCATCGACAGTGGCGGACTCAGAAATTTTTCGTAGGGGTGTCCTCTTTTAAAAAATAAATTTAGTAAAAATAAAAATAAAATAATTAATAAAAATAAAATTGTAAATTAGAAAATACCTTACTCGTACAGGTTAAAAAAGTCAATTATATGTTCTCATATTGTGAAATAATTGTAGAATACACTTGGTGTTTACAGTGTTAAAAATATTGTCTCTATATACTCTACTAGACAATCAGTCACGAACTTATCGCATATTCGATTTGTAAGCTTGTTCTTGATGTAACCCAAAGCTGAAAGAATCTTTCAACACTTGTCGTACAACCATAAAATCAATACAAATTAAGGGTAGGTTGAAATTAGTTTAATTGCTATGTTTTGAAAATAATTAGAAATAGGGAATGACATTTTACTATGATTACAATGTTCAAAATCAAACAACAAATGAGTTGTAGTTTAATGGAAATTAAGTTTGTTAATAATAATAGTGCTCTAGGTTTGAATTACCCAACCTATCACTTATATTCCCATACACAAATTTAAAAAATGACATTAGAATAATCATTTTTTCAAATTTTAGAGGTGTCCCTCACTACCAATTATAAATTTTTTACCCATACGTAAATTACTACCGTGAGTTAAATAATCGTTTCTCCAAATTTTAGGGGTATTCCGAGACACCCCCTAAACCTCCACGCGTTCGCCCCTTTCGACACTACTGTCTTCACCACTCTCTAGCGTCCTCACATAAGATACACGCACAGGGCTGATCGCCATCACAAACAGACGCTCGACAAAACTTCCAAATGGAGATGAGATAGAAGCATCTCACCGACGAACCTATTAACTTAGCTTATAGGATAGGAATTGAAACGGACAATGATCGAAACAGAAACGGAGAACACACAGGTTTACGTGGTTTCCTTGATCAGTGTGATCAAGACTAGTCCACGGCCGAAGCGATCAATATTATTATTCACTTAGCTGCCGATCATGTTCATGATACATGTATATATATTAACCTAACCCTAGCTGAGGTATGAGAGGGTTCGGCCAGAGTAGGGATCTTCCTAGACTAGGCCTACTACTATACAATGGGCTAAAGCCCATCCGAATATACATAACTCAACAGAACCAAGCAAATATCTCGAAATATATGGAGATAAATAGAAAAGAAAACCCTTAGTAGAACGTCAGCGGATCCAATCTCATTGGTTCAGCAGGCGCCGATTAGGGAGTCGGAAGTAGGGTGCAGAACCTCGTCATGATCCACTTGCAGTATTTTGAAATCTACTATGATTAAAATCTCTCATTTTTATATTCTTTCCAAACTCAGGATTATGGCAAATCCCGTGAAGATGAGAGATTGTGACAAGATCATGCACCACAATCCCATCCAAAAGACTTTTAGTGTTTTTTTCTTCTATATATTTGTATGTTGGATTTTAGATTTGTTTAATTTACATCGAGTAAAAAAATTAAATATATTAAGTTGCCTTATGTTCATTTCTACTGTTATTTTCTTCCATTCAATGGAAACAAATTACGGTTATTATATAATGCGTTCTCCTCTATTATGCATTTTATCAAATATATCATTCTTCTATTTTTACATCAAACATACCTCTCAACTGTAAAAACATTATCAAACATACCCTCCCGATTAAAATTTCCATAAAACCATCAACCACGGTCGAACTATGGTTCGGAAGACCTAACCTCGGTAAAGTAGGAGGGGAAATGTCAGTTTTGCCCCGCCGTGTATTCCTCTACGTCAAGTTAAAGTGAAATTATTAGGATTATTAGCCAATACAAAAGAAACCAAAAAAATATTAAAGTTAAATTCTTAGATATGTTTTATACATCAACGCTCAAACCAAGGTTCGATCGTAATTAATCATTTTTATTTGAAAATTTTAATGTAGTAGTCTGTTTAATAATATTTCTAACGTACAAGGCGATATCTCAACCTAACAAGATAACTTGGGGATATATCAAAGGGCTCATAGCGCCAAATCTCAATGGCTATTGGCCATCAACACATGAACCAATACAAGCAATACCGGAATCCACCACAAACGACATTCGAATGCATCAAGAGTGTGCAAATAAAAAGTTATCACCCTGTTCGCAAACCAACATAAGTCTCGACAAGACTACTCACCAACCACAACTAACCGTGCATGAATAGAGTTCGATCCCCATTAAGATCACAAGCAACAAGCTCCTAACATTAGAACGACCCAAAAGTCACACGGCTCAAAGGAGTTGACTAGGGGATAAGATATTTTGGGACAATCAACTTTTGGGCGTGGACTAATCATATGCCTCCATCATACTCACTAGTGACAACGGCGAATGTTACTTGCCATGGTAAGAGGGATCTAAGCACACAAGAAGAAGACGATCGTCACAAAACTCACATGGCTACCTAATCACCCAAACGTTTATTCCAATTTCAAAAAATTCTATGCAAGGAAATTGTGATAAAAGAGTAACCAAGTCAAGATATCCATTCATTTAGGCACACATGAGAACTAAACTTTTTCACACACCTAATGCAATTCTCAGTCATCATCATAGGACACACTAAATCACATGCAATCGAGTCAAGGTCAATGCCAATAAGCACGAGATTCTCCCACAAACCGGCCACTTTGATCATGCAACGCTTAGAGCCCTCAAATTTGAAAATTTGGACATATATCAAGGCTCCAAGAAATCAATTCACAAGCACAAGCACAATAATAAACTACCCCCCCCCCCCCCGGCCCCACACACACACACTTAAGCTCGACATTGCCCTCAATGGCGGAAAATAGGGGGTAAAGCGATGTTGCAGTAAAGCTTGGCGAGTGAAAGAGGGACGATTTCCAGGGTAGGAGATTTGAGCTCGACATTTCCCTCACTTGAGGCGAGTTTATTACACATAAAAATATTCCACATCACGATAAAAATGAAGAAAATCTCACAAACGTACTAGTTCACACACAAAAGAAAAGAAAAATAAAAGAGTTCAGAGTTTCAAGTGGAGAAGTGGGCCGAAAGAAATCGGCTCTGCCACATGTCTCACTGTGTCGACTACCTCTCGCTGGTCCTAGGTCAATCCACTTCCTCGTCATCAGGCAGGACACCCTGCTTGCGGGCAATTCGCACTAGAAGGTCAGTGGAACGATCGAGGCGGGTGTTAACCCCCATGACCTCCTCCTCAAGGTGTATGACTCGGTCCACCAACTGGAATCCGAATGAGGAACCAGCTCCGACTGATGATGATGGTGGTGGTGGTGCGGAACGACAGAGGCGACCTAGAGCTTAAGTAGCCGGCTGCTATGGCGGAGGGACCTCTGGATGAGGCTCCACTGGAGAAAGGTCGATATGTGTCCTTGGAGCGGCCAATGGTCGAAGTCCCTCGAGGTACTCAATCCCTCGCTCTCCCTTGAGCACCAGCTTCATGTTGTAAAGCGTCTCCAAGGGGAATGGCTCACTCCGGTCGATGATGGAGCATCCTGTCAGATCAACCCCGAAATGTCAGGCTAGCCTCGTGATGATGGCCCCCAAGTGCATCTTGTCCACTCGATCATGCCCCAGGCATCTTGCAAATGTGGTAGCCACCAATGATCCCAAATGAAGTGGCTCTGTTGGGTGGCTCAGGGTATGGAGGGCTATCAACCCTTTGTTGGTGATCATGTGCCCCGACCGCAGACTATGGATGATCGACTTCATAAACGGTGTGTGCAGGATCCTCCAAGGCTTCTGGAGCTTCAATGCATTGATGTTGGAGCCCTTAAATTACTCGTTCTGGTTCGTCGAAAGGCAGATGGCGTGGAAGGCCTCATCGTAGCAGAAGTCATCTATGTACAGCCTCTCCGTCATGGTCATGTGCGTGGGGTTGAGCCCCATGTCCTGGGAGAACCCATCATTAGCCAGCACATGATTCTGACCTCCCAGCACAAACTCCACGTACAACCAGTTGCGCTTGCTCGACGGGATCACATGGGAGAAGGTCGAGTAGAACTCGACATAGAGCACACAGTAAATGAGCTCGTCAACCGCCAGGAGGTGTCGCCACTAGGGATGAATGAGAACCCCAGACATTGCTTTCCGGCACATGAACCTGGTGAACAAATCCAGGTTCAACACCTAGTGAGCTCCTGCCTGGCTGTACCTCCATTGCTCGAACATGGTGTCGTATTTCTCGTGGTTCACCAGGTGGTGAATGTACTCATGGCTCGCATCAACCATCTTGCAAAACATCAAAGACATACACCATACATGGGAACATTCATCAATCTCAAATCAATGGGGGAGAAAAGAATTCCCCCACACTTAAGATTCCACTGAGGTCTTATGCCTTTAAAGGCTTTTGACAATATCATATTTCAAGCAATTTAAGCTCAGCCACGTACAAATCGCATTGACACATGGTTCTAGGTGATTCATAGTTCTTCCAAATAAAAAAAAAAGGGTGTCTAAAATCGACCGCAAAATAGCCCGGTAGAGCTCGTCGGAGTCTCACTGGAAATCTCCCGCCACAAAAAAAAATTTTGAGCGAAATCGCCTCTAAACTTTGGCGAAGGTGCGCTCGGGCTGGGAATAATTTGTCTGTGCTTGGATTTTGATTTTGGTGAACGAAAGTCGTCGAAATTGACAAAATAAATACGTGGGCTTGGTTTTCCGACGAGTTTCAGAAATTTCCGGCAGCCGGGGGGGGGGGGGGGGGGGACGTGAAGTAAAGTGAAGGAGAAGTGTCCACACCCTTGTAAAGCCCGAGCTCGAGGTTCATGGACGGAGGCTTCTGTTCACGGTCTCTAAGAACGCGAACTTAACTCCCAGACCGTTATCTCAGGGGCAAAACGATGCATTTCAAAAGTTTCTAGAACTAGCCTTGTTCACGATCTCACCTTATTATCACAGTCGCTAAGTCCATGATAATGATGCTAAAACCGTGAACTAAGTGAAAACATATCATTTCCAAAATTTCAAAACGCGACCTTATCAACCATGCCCCTAATTTAAACATACTCAAAATCCAATCGGTAAAACATGCTGGCACGGTGATAACCATTCATCCACTTAAACTCTTCACTCAGTCAAAAAAAGAGAAAATAAGGAAAAGAAAACAAACCGTCGTTGGTTTGCCTCCCAACAAGCACTAAGTTAACGTCACTAGCTTGACGTTGCGGATCTATTATGATTGAGAGAACGAAGCCTCCTAGAGTAGATCCACCACGATCTCAGGGCGAGGTTTGTCACCCCCCAACTTAAACTCCAAAGGATGGCCCTTTTGGCCAACTGCCTTCGCTTTACCCTTATCCTTTTTTCGGGTATAAACATGATTCATCTTTTCTCTCCATGATTTCTTATTACTTCCTTCGTGAAGTGAAGTGAAGGAGAAGTGTCCACGCCCTTGTAAAGCCCGAGCTCGAGGTTCATGGACGGAGGCTTCTGTTCACGGTCTCTAAGAACGTGAACTTAACTCCCAGACCGTTATCTCGGGGCAAAACGATGCATTTCAAAAGTTTCTAGAACTGCCCTTGTTCACGATCTCACCTGATTATCACAGTCGCTAAGTTCATGATAATGATGCTAAAACCGTGAACTAAGTGAAAACATAGCATTTCCAAAATTTCAAAACGCGACCTAATCAACCATGCCCCTAATTCAAACATACTCAAAATCCAATCGATAAAACATGATGGCACGGTGATAACCATTCATCCACTTAAACTCTTCACTCAATCACAAAAAGAGAAAATAAGGAAAAGAAAACAAACCGTCGTTGGTTTGCCTCCCAACAAGCACTAAGTTAACGTCACTAGCTTGACGTTGCGGATCTATTATGATTGAGAGAACTAAGCCTCCTAGAGTAGATCCACCACGATCTCAGGGCGAGGTTTGTCACCCCCCAACTTAAACTCCAAAGGATGGCCCTTTTGGCCAACTGCCTTCGCTTTACCCTTATCCTTTTTTCGGGTATAAACATGATTCATCTTTTCTCTCCATGGTTTCTTATTCCTTCCTTCGTGTTTGATACCCTCAATTTCCTGCTTCACATCACCACAAGAAACACAAGTAGTAGTGAGGTTTGCCTTGAGATTCTCGCCTCCACTTCCAATCATACAATTTGAGTCCATTTCCTTCACATCATCATTCTTAGCCGTAGGATCAATTAAGTGAGTAATTTTCTCCTCTCCATCTCTCAAAATCAGAGTTCCCTCATTAACATCGATTAAGGTCTTGGCTGTGGCAAGGAAGGGGCGTCCTATAATGAGTGGCATATCCGCATTTTCACTGATATCAGGAATAACAAAATCCGTTGGATAGTAGAATTTGCCAACTCTTACTAGGACTTCCTCCATAATACCTCTAGGACTAATGATAGAATGATCGGCCAATGTGACACCAAGCCTAGTAGTCTTTAGCTCACCTAGATGCGACTTCCTAAAAAGCTTGTAAGGCATCACATTAATGATTGCTCCTAAATCCACTAAGGAGTTTTCTATATGATTTGTTCCGATGCATAGTGGTATATTGAAACTACCTGGATCTTGTTGTTCTTGGTAAACTTGGTGAGAGTGAAGGTGGAGCCCTCCTCACCCAAGGTGACATTGGCGAGGTCTTCATATCTTGGCTTCTTGGCGAGAAGCCCCTTGAGGTACTTGGTTTGTGCGCCATTTCTTCCAATAATGGAATTGTGATGCAGAGCTTCTTGAGAATCTCCATGAACCCGTCACATTCCCCCTCCAATCGGTCCTTATGCATCCTCATGGGGAAAGGACGAGGAGGCTTGTACTCAGCCACTTGTAGTGGCGTCACCAATGCCTTCTTACTCTCTTCTTCCTCCCTTTCTGAGCCTTCTTGATCATTGGTTGTTGGAAGAATCTTCTCTTCTTCGGTCACTTCCTTAGAAACAAATTCCGAGGTCACCTTCCCACTCTCAAAAGAATAGCATTGCAATCAACATTTTGATCTTTGGGGTAGACAATAGTTTGAGAGGGTAGCGCTCCCTTTGGTCTCTTGCTGAGAATCCCGGCAAGGTTGGCGATTTGAGTCTTAAAGTTTTGAAGGCTCGCTTGGTGGCTACTCAATCCCGCCTCGACCAAAGAAAATTTTGTTGTTGCCACATCCATAAATTGCCCAATCTTCTCGAACTTTTGAGTGCTCGTGCTCACAAGGGTGGTCACTAGGTCTTCAAGTATTGCAAACTTATCGGATTTTTGTTGGACCCTTGCCCGTCTTGAGCTTGGAATGGTTGTTGGAAGTTCGAGCATTGGAATTGCGTCCTTTGTTGAATGAAGGGAGGCCTTGGTTGATAATTCCCCGTTGGTCCTTGGAAATCGGGGGTCTCGGATTACTTGGGGATGACCATGAGAAATTTGGATGGTTTCTCCACCTCGGGTTATAAGTGTTTCTATAGTAATATTTGTTCCTAGCATTAGCGATGAAGCTCGCTTATTCCTCAGGGGTGCTTGATACTTTCATCAATTGGCACTCCGAAATCTCATGGTTGGTACTCGAACACCAATCTCACACCATCAACGGCTTCTTCCTTTGCTTCTTATCTTCAAGGAGAGCATCAATCAAACGTTTAATCTTAGCGACAAGCGGAGGACTTGCTTCCACCGAACGTACTCCATCTCAATATCCCTTCTACCACTTCTTGTCAAGCCCCAATCGTACCCTTTTGTCGCCATATATTCAAGCATTTGGGTTACCTGGGGTTGAGTCATATTCATCAATTTCTCTTGACATAGAGAGTCAATGAGGATCTTGTCATCTTGGAGGCGACCACCATAGAAGGTCTCAATCCGAAACTGTTCTTCAAATCCATGATGTGGGCATGGGAGGAAGAAGTCTGAATACCTCTCCCATGCATCTCTCAATGTCTCATCATCCTCTTTGTTCGAAATGGGCCATCTTCTTGCGCCTCTCCGACGTCTTGGAAGATGGGCAATATTGGGTCATGAACTTGTTGAGCAAATCGTCCCATGATGTAATCGAGAGGGGTGGTCTCGATAAACCCGCAAGAGAATAGGGGAATGACCTCAACTTCAAAGCATCTTTGGGCACCCCATTTATCTTCAAACTTCCCGCGATCTCGATAAACCTCTGAACATGATCCCTCGGAGACTCATCTCTAAGCCCATGGAATTGCACATTATTTTGGATCATAGTGACGAGGCCGGGCTTGATCTCAAAATTGTTGGCGACCACGGGCGGATGTAAAATGGTAGGCTGAATATCCGCCGCTCGTGGAGCCATTTAGTATCCAATGGTCTTCGGTTGCTCCGCAGCTCCCGCTTGAGATTCTTGATTAGACGACATCTCGTCTTTACTTCCTTCTTCTTCGGATTAAAATTCTTCCTCAACTACAAATCCTTCAACTTTGGGCCAAATTGTGGCTGTCCCCTCTCCTCTGTCCTTCTTCTTGCTTCAGCTAGTTCCCTCTCACGAGCCAAGAGTTGGAGAATGTGTTTGAGATTCTCATCTAGTGGCACCAAAGGTGTCAGATTACTCCGGTTCATACACCCTTCTGCACACACTCAAAATAACCACAACTCGCCAAACACAAGCAAGATTCACTCACACGAAAACAATATTTTAGAAATAACGGACCGGAAGTTCCCCGGCAACGGTGCCAAAAACTTGACTCGTCCCGAATATCACAATAAAAATCTCAATTAAGGCCCAAGTATAAACCTTAACCGGGTGCAATATAAGGCAAGTATGTTTAAATATCAATCCGAGCCGGACCATGTACCCCTACTTCGATTGTCGGAAACATTATCTAGCAAATGGTTTTTGGTGAAAATAACGATCTATAACTAAAACATTCGAAAAAGTAAATGGATAGGACACTAATTGAGAAGGCTTCACCCTGGTGTTGCTCCCCTTAGCTAACAATAATGACTTGTCAGATCGAATTTCTAGGTGTGGAAAAAGCGGTTGTAACCCGTTGGGGAGTGCAAATAGTTAACAAACGCCACTCTCTCGGTCAATAGGACAAGGTATTCCGATTCATGCTACCAAAGTAGCTCTCTTGACCTATCAACCAACGATTGCCTAGAATTCACCCTCAAATTGGAGTTCGGGCGGCCAAATTTCAACCAACCATAGGTGATGATACGAATTAAGAGGTTTTCCCTAATTTAACCTAAGTAGGAGACAAAGATTGCCTAAGGAAATCCAGCTTTTACAAGCCTCTACTCAAAGGAGATTCCCCTCTACCTAGCGTAAAGTAGCATAAGATCCTCCTTTGGGGAATAAATTCCCAAAACCTTGGAGTTGAAACCCTAAGCTCTTCTCTTCTTTGGTTCGTCAATTTCTCTCTTTAGAAAGCTGGAGAAGAAGAAGTTTCTCACACTAGGTCTCTCCCTCTTTTTCCTTCAGCTCAGCCCTCCTTTTATACCTAGGTCGAAGTCAGTTCACATCCCAGTTCACAGTCGTGAACATCCTTCCCAGACTAAGATGCCAAGAAAATCTGCACTGTTTAACTTAGTTTGTTCACGGTCTAGGGGTTGAGTTCACGATCTTGCGACATTGAACTGACTGGGATCCAGTGAGGTACTCAATCCGCTTTTCGACTCTTGGCACTACAAGGTCTGGGACTTTGGTTCACAATCTGAGCGACCATGAGCCGACTAGGATCCAGTGAGGTGTGCAATCCGCTTCGGGACTCTTGGCGCTTCACGGTCTTGGGCTTTTGTTCATGGTTTTAGCGACCGTGAACTGGTTGGACTCCAAGGAGGTGTGCAATTTGCTTCTGAAATTTAGGCTTCACGGTTTGGGTGACCTTACCGTGAAAACTCAGCTTCTGCCGTGATCCTCAGCTGCTTCCTCCCTTTAACTCATTTTTGCTTGTTTTCGTCCCACTTTCGATTTCCAGTCAGTTTCACCTGCTAGGATATGAAACATACTAAAACAAAGTGCAACCTGGCGTAAAACCACAACTCACAGAGTACAAATGCGTCAAACGTCTAAGAAAAACGGGTATAAAATGTGTACAATTGAACTCGAATCATAATCATAAAATTTATGTTTATATCATAAGATTTGCCCTAAATTCATCTTAATTGTGATTCAATACCGATTTTACTGATGAAGTGAAAAGAAAAAAATTAGAAGTAACATATTAAACACGTTTGATGACATGATAGTCTCAATCTTATTATAATAATGAATAGCGTTAATACCTTATTTTGGCCTGAACTATGACTATATAATCAACTTTGGCCCGTGGTTTCAGAAATTAACATCATGGCCTCAACTATGTAACATATAGACTCAATTGGCCCGACACCTAGTTTGACCGTCAATTTGGATGGTCAACACCATTGACCGTTAGTCAACATGCCATGTCATTGCCTCGTCAGCCTAAAAATCATTAAAAAATTTAAAATTCAAGCTATTTTTTTAATTTTTATTATTTATAATCAAATTAACAAAAAATAATTTATAAAAAACATAAAATAAATTTATGTTGTTATTTTTTGTGTAATTTTAAAATGATAAATTTTACAAATTAACCAAAAATTATCAAATTATCAATCCATACACATTTTTATATAATGAATAAAAATAAAAATCAACACATAGTTATAGTTAGACCTTAACATAAATATATGCAACTAATACAATTATTTTACCGTCAATGGACGTATTCACCTAACAAAAACATATGCAATGATATGGAGTTTATCCACCAAAATTTCTTCAGCAATTTACTACTCTCGTGCCACCCATTCCACCAATGGGTGGATCTTCAGCGGGCTTCCCATCCGGTGAGAGTGATATCCCCGACGTTCAAGCTACTCCTTCTGTTATCAACCATCCCGGAGGCCGTGATAAGCAAAATAAGAAGCATAGAGGAACTTCATATTCTTCCTCAGAAAGTTGAGACAATAATATAGCCAATTTGGTGGATAATTCGAACACACACATGAGGCTAGCACTCGCTAGAGAGGAACGTGAAATTCAAAGAGAAGCAAGGGATAAGGCAAGGGAATTCATGGAGAAGAATAGTCATGAGATGATGGTAATGAATAAGGATCTTTCTCAAATGAGTGCTCGATCTTGGCCTTGGTATCAAAGTTAAAAAGGTGATATTGTTGCTTCTTACAAAGATGATCTCGATATGTAATCTGTATGAAGTTTTGTGATATATTTGATGAACTCTTTTCCTTGTAATTTTCATGTAGTAGATTTATGTTTGATGTATCCTTTTCTTCAATTTCTACTGCACATACCTTTTTTTGGCTTATAACGAGGATATAAATTAAGATAACATAGGAAATACATTAGGATAACATAGGAAATACATCAAGCAAAAATAAATAAAAAATACATTAGGAAAACATAGGAAATACATTAGGAACACACTTTCTTCATATTGACACAACCCACGACTACTCTCCTCCATGTATGGTCCACAAATGCTCAATCAAGTCGTTCCTCATGATATTACCATTATCATATTTTGCATAATAATACAAGTTATAATGATATAACCAAGTGTTTGCACATCCCAAAGAAAGCTAGGGCACCTGACAATGGCCCATATTTGTTAAAATGCCAAAGGCCCTCTCAACATCCTTTCGGTAAGCCTCTTGACACATTACAAAAAACTTTTTATGGTTACTTGGATTGCCGATAGTCTTCACAAATGTAGCCCACTCAAGATAAATTCCACCAGTCAGATAATAACCTTGATCGTACCTTTGACCATTTACCTCATAACTGGCCTTGGGAACTAGTTTTCGAGTTGCTCGAATAATGGGCACACTCTCAGAGTGTTGATGTCGTTGTTCGATCCAGGCGTTCCAAAGAAGGCATGCCAAATCCATGTGTCGTATGACCCACAGCTTCGAGGACAATGGTTGGTTTCTTCTTGTGCCCAATGAAATGGCCTACCCACCCAATTGGACATTTCTTCCACTCTCAGTGTATGGAGTGGATAGAACCAATCATTCATGGAAAGCCACATTGTGCAGCATGATGAAAGAGGCAACGAGTATCATCTATAGTTGGTGCACGCAAGTATTGAGCACCATAAATGTTGGTTATACCCAAGCAACAATACGGTGCTCTCAACCATTCGACAAGACTCATCCAAAGAGTCTGCCGAGCATCCATAGGCTAGCATGCGGAACGCAGTAGTAAGCTTTTGATGTGGGAGAATGAGTCACGACCCGCAACATATTTCCCTTGCTTAATGTAGTCATCATATTGAACAACATCATTCATGACTCGATTGAATAAGGCAGGGGGCATCCGATATCGCCATGTGAATGCCTTAGCATCATAGGTTGATTTGGGTTGAAGTAGTCTTGCATCAAGAGCCTCTGGCCATCTTCCTTGTTACGTCTCACTGTTTTTCGTGTTTATGAACTATTACGAGATCAATTTGACACTCGTACTCCCATTGTCTATCACCAGCTTCTCTTTACCTCACATTAGCTTCTCATTCCATATCATAAGCTTCTCTATCAAGGCCATGAAGTTAAAATAGTTTTGGGTGACTAGAGAGGAGAATGGAGGATCAAGGTTTTTTTTTTCCCAGGAAAGAAGATTGAATGGTAGATGAGTTCCAAGACCACATTTGGTGGTTCATTTATAGAAACCCGAAATGATTTCTTCTACAATAATGTTCAAAGTTGAATGAACAGCTGATGACACAATTCATTATGATTAAAGCTGTTTGAACAGTTGACGACACACTTCATGTGAATAAAGCTGAATGAATAGTTGATGACACCATTCATTCTGATTAAAGTTAAATGAATAGTTGATGGCAGGGTCAAATGCATCAGTTGCCATTTAAATATAGTGTATGTTGCATACTAACCATCTAACTTGTTTTTGTTGCAACTATATTATATAAGTTGAATTGCAGTTGCAACTAAACCATATAAATCGAATTCTAGTTGCACCGTCACAATTTCCGTGTATACCAAATGGGAATAATGGTGCCACCGTATCAAGAAAATAAAATTTATTAAATCATTTTGAACAAATGTCTAAATGACCATTTTGAATAATTATTCATCTTTCCCTCTCTCTCCTTTTTTGCTTCTCTTTGTGCTCCTCCTATTGATTCTCACAATCATCTTCCTTTGCCTTCCTTTCTTCATGAATAATTGTGAGTTGATTATTGAAGTCAACCGTGAGCTGCGCACATGAGGAGGATGATCTCGGTCTGAATTTAAAAGGAATCCTCTCATTTTGTTTTGGAAGCAGTCAACCTTGCAGCGAATTAAAGAAGAAAGTAATATTTAAGTGGTATCCTACATTATTTGATTGGGCCATTACGTAAATATATATTTCATTAGACTACAATTCGTATGTTCTTTTATTTTAAATCCAATTATAACAGTAAAAAGCTATTCTTTATTCCAATTATTTTCAAAAACTAAAGTTAAACTCAATTACGGGCTCTCTTATCTAATAAGATATATCGTGAGAGATTTGTATAGCCGTGTTAGATACCAAATGTATTTGACAATTTTTTAGAATACAAAACACGTCATGTGCTTTTGTTAGAATTTGTACAAGTCAGATATTTTCTTATTAAGTAATTATTTTCTTATTAATTTAATTTTTAAAAGATGATACCCTATCTAAAATCATTGGTACCACCACTAATTGTAAATAATTTTTACCGGACGTAACTTTAGTTTTAAAAATTATAAGCTTCTCCTTTCTAATATATTTTCTAAAATATTTTGTCATGCTCTTTAATTCATCTAAAATTATTCTCCTCTTCTACTCAATTAACTTCTCATCACCTATTCAGGTGAGTCTAGTTAATGATTAATTGTTAATGTACTTACTATTTGAATTCTGATATTTTATTTCATCTTTCTATTTGAACCATTATCACTCTTTATTTTAAGAATATTATTTTAATTTATTTATTAATTTATTTAAATTTTAAAGAAAAATTGACCTCATTTTATTTATAGAACAGGGCCTCAACATTGTTAGGGTCGGCCCGTTGTGGACACTCTTCAATTTAATGAGGCTTTTGCTGCTACCAGAGTTTTTCTTCATCGCAGATGAGTACCAATGTTGTGCTTTTACTCCCAATCCAGATCTCTTGCTTGGCTTCCCCCCAATGGATGGTGGAAGCATCTCATGAGGAAGGTGAATTTTTTAGAGGAAGACTCGGGTGCTTCATGTGTTCGAGTTTGCTGCAAATGTGGGTTGCTTAATTTGTACACGTTGATTGGCCTGGAATGGTTTCTGGAGGGGGTAAACCCCGTTTTTTTTTTTTCTTTCTGTATGTTTCTCTTTTCTCTTTGAACTTGGACCATTAATTTTCCCAGACAATAAGTTTATTTTGCCTTTACCAAAAAATATGTATTGATTCTAGAAACCAATCTTGTAACTTCATCCTATTTTGAAGCCATTTTATTGTTGTGAATTGGCGACTTAGCTTTATAGATCACTTTCGAAATGGAAAAGGCGGTGGTGACGGGTGTGAGCCTATGAAAGAAGACCCAGAAGAGGAGAGCATGAAAAGGGTTAACTATTAAGAAATGCCATATAAGTTTAGCATTTATACAAAATGATTATATAAGTTTTATTTTCTTCAAAATGGTAGAACAATAATTTTCATTTGGTACCTGCTGTTAAGTTTCTAGATGAAAATAGTGATGGTGCAACCAGAATTCGATTTATATTGTTTAGTTGCAACAATAATTCGACTTAAGTGCTTTAGTTGCAACAAAAACAAGTTAGGTGGTTAATATACAACATATGCTATACTTAAGTGGTAAGTGATGCATTTAACCCGTTGATGGCACAACTCATCATGACAAGCATGTGATGAATCCATGGTATCTGAACCAATAATGATGTTTTCATCATTGATTACGTTATATTTACAAATACAAATAATTTTTTTTGTCGGAATTAAAAAAAAAACATTATCGAAATATTCTTCTTAATTGATTATTAGTACACATAAAAATAAATAACAGATTTTGTAATTAGAATGATAAAATATACAGAAATCTGGATTATGAGTTAAAGGGCATATATGGAAATTTGGAACTCATCACTATTGCCAAAACACTTTTTGAGGAGCTACATTTTAAACTATAGACCAAAATTTTGACTTTTGGATCCAACCACTAAAAACAGTCTTACCTCTTTTCCATACATCATCATCTCTACTTGAGCGTCAAAGTGAATCATAACCGCAGCCCACCTCGCTCACAAGTTCCGACCACACACACAACAATTGCACAACAGGAACCAAATAACTACATATATTGCTCGCGATTAAGGGTCGTTTGCTTGTTGGATTTGGTTTAGTTATGGATTTGATACTCAAATCCCAAGCATGATGGATTTTAACCAAGTCTATAGTTTATTATTAGGTGTTAAATCCACGAACTTGTAAATCCCACATATTAGAGTGGGATTTGTAAATTCTGGCTAGTTATATTTAGTGCAAATCTATCATAATTATATAATCAAATCTATCATGCGAACAATAGACTCTTAACAAATCCCTCAAACCCGTAAGAGAACATATTACTATTTGCACACAATAACTTGGGGGAGGGGAAATACTTCATTGTCATGATTCATTCAAAAAGGTAGAAACTGCCTCAAAAGGACTGGCTGATATTCTTATGGTGGTCTACTATAACATTACTTGATTCCCACTTTCTGATCAAATACATGATTCTACCTCCGCCATTTCGGTCTCACAAGGCCCGGATTTTGTTAACATGGCTCTCCTTACTCGATACATACAAGTAGATAATAAGCAACCTACTACTTCTTGGCAAAACTGATGGCCATTGGGTTTTGAGGAGTGATTTTGAATCCTTGAAGTGCCTGCATGGCCATGGATGACTGAACATCATCATCGAATTCAACAAATGCAATACCAGGCTTCGCTTCTACCATCCTGACTTCCTTGAACCCAGGGTACTGCTGGAACAAGACATGCAACATCATGCTGGTGGTTCCATGCGGCAGATTCTGAATGAACAAAATGTTGTTTGGTGGAATGGTTTCATGTTCGCCCCCACCACTTCCTGGGCGGAAAGAAGTCTGCACATCACAAGGAGCAACAAATCAGAAGCACCATTCATCACAAGATGTCAAACCTTAAGGAAGATAATCTAGAGCTAACAGACACATGGTTTGGAGGTAAATTATAAGGATTGTGATGGAGAAGTTAATAGCCAGAGTAACATAAACAGATAGTAGCAGCAGGACTTACAGGGCCTCTGTTATTGTCAGCAGTTGAGCCATTAGCTGTTGCAGATTGCTGAGCTTCTTCTACACGCCTCTTCCTTTCAGCTGAAGGTACAGATATTGGCACATGATTAGTAGAAGGCGTAGAGCTCAAAAGTTCTTGAATCACATAAGAGAATTAACTAGAGAATGCATGATTTCAAGAGTTTTCTTATCACCTTTTTCTTCTTGTTTCTTCTTCTTCTTTGCATTTGGATCGTAAACTCCTTCTGCCTCTACAAGGCAGTCTGACTTTGTTTTTGCATATTGGATTCGCTGTACCAACAACGATCTTATAAACATAAAATCGCCACTCCAGACTATTTTTATGTAATATAGTGTTGTTATAGAGATGTATGATGGCAGAAGGATATAGTAGGTAAATATGCTCTTTCGGATCTGTATCTTTAGCTAGGAACATAGGACTAATTGAATTGGGCGATTCTTCAAACCTGAATATGTGCAGAGAAAATATAGATGGTACGGCAAGGATCTCGAAGAGAAACTATAAAATCGTATGAAAGAGGGCGAACATACTGAAGAAAATTTCTTTCATCATTGAAATAATATTTCGTCCTAATAGTTAACTCTTATCTTAAGCAACTAGTTCTTCAAATAGATGCTCTGATCAATTTACCAAAATTTCATATATTTTATTCTTACATCTTTCCTATTCCCCACATAAGTTACTAGCACCACATCTAATGACGTACCATGGGCTTGTCATAAAATGGAAAACCCTGCATTTGCCGCACTGCATTACTGGCAGCTGTTACTTCACTGAAGCACACCCATGCTTGCCCTCTGAGCTTCTGTGTCTTCAAGGCCACGACATCCAGAATCCTTCCATATTGAGAAAACAAACAGTAAAGCGATCTTCTCAATTCTGAAAAAGGAAAAAAAGATGGACACAGTGAAAATTGAAAGAATGAACGAATATGCTACAATCGTTAAGGATACATAAAAAGGACACATTGCAACGAAAGTCTCTAACGTCAATGGACCCTAAGTGATTGAATCTCACTTCCCTGACTCCTTAACAATGCTTTCAGCGATCACAAACATGAATGAAACCCGAAACAAATGGGTGAGTTTAAAAACAGTGTATAGCAATTACATTGTGGGTTGTAAATTGACTCTGCCCACAAGAGCACTACTTATCAGTGCGAGTGGATTACTAAATTAGAATAGACCAAATTTTATTTTACAGATGCTACTTTCAATAGATACAGTTTTCAATAAGATATTAGCAAAGTAGCTGACTTGAGGGATACCACCGGTAGAGTATGTAAGAATATGCCTGCTCATGAGCTAAGATTAAGCATCCCTTAAAAAACAGAATCCGACCCATCCTTCTACTCGAAGTCGCAAGAAAGTAGAACTTCAAAACCTATACTTCTACGATGAAACAGCGCACACCAAACTTGAGCGGAGTCACTCCACATTCCGTGTGAACAACACATAATACTTCGTCCCTAAAGCCTTTGTAACGAGGAATCAATACAAGCACCTACATCCACTCTATAGCAAGTCTAAAGTTGTGCAGCGGGAGAGAGCAGAACTGAAAAATCATGAAGCGAGACGGCGAGATTTAGGGTTCAAACTTTTCAGCTTCAACTCATTCCACAGCCAAATAACGCAGAGAAGGAGGGGATCGTATCCTACCTTCTTTCTTGACCTTCTCGTTGAGGTTTTTGATGTAGATGGTTTGATTTGGAGGAATGTCGGCCGTTAGCATCGTGACTCCCTCGGCGGAGAAGAAGAAGAAGACTGTGGTTTGCCGCTTCAGCAAGGTGGTAGGCAGGGAGAGAAGGCAGGACGACGAAGCAGTCGTTGAAAGGGAGCCGGCTACCAATGGAGGTTTTATATTTGGGCTGTATGTGTGGACTGGACTGGAGTCCCGCGATTCAACTTTTCAGCTAGACGCACAGTCAAAGAAGTCCATGAATTCATGATGGACGGCCAGAAGGCCCAATTGTATTTCTTGCAGGTCAATACTACAAGGGGTAGGCATCCGGTTCGGTAAACCCGAACCGAACCGGACCGAAACCGATTAAGACCGAACCAAAACCGAATAATATGAATTCGGTTCGGAAATCCGAAGGCAACCTCTTATATTTCGGAAACCAAGATAGCTCAACCGAACCCGAAATTCCGATTATCCGACCGAAAAACCGAACATACTGATCAACCTAGCATTCAAGCCCACTCCCAGCCCAATCTCATCTCAGCCCACATACTCAAAAACCAAGGCCCAAGCCTACTCCCCCATAATCCTAACAGAGCAGCCAACCCTCAAGCTCCTCCTTATTTCCAAACCAACACAGATCCTTGAGCTCCTTCGATGGCGGCGAACACAAATCTCGGGAGGGATTCGTGGCGGCAGAGGGAGCTTTCCTCCTGTTCAATCTCGCTGCCGACAACAACATGCATGCGATGCATACTACCAACCATCCATCATGTCTCATTTTGTCATCTCTCACTGTCGCCGTCGCCGCTAGATGGAGAAGAGGATCTGAAGCAGGACGCCATTACTTCTTCCAGATCTGAACTTTGAAGGAGAAAGAACGGGATAAGGAGAAGAAGTGTATATACGACGGATGATCCTGCAGCAGAGAGGGCAGACTAGACGGTGGCGTGCTTTTCCCTGTCGGCCTGTCCTCTCTTCGTCTTCACTCGTCATTCTTCCCCGCCGCCATGCCTACAACTGCTTCCTTTCCTTCCCTGAGCACGCTCTTCTATTGATATTTACTTTTTTAGTGTTGGGAGAGAGATACGGAGAGGGGAAAATGAATGGAAGAGAGAGAGATGGGAGGGGGAAATGGGTTGACAGATCCATAATTAAGGGGAATGGAAAAGGTTTCGGGTTTGGGGTAGAAATTGAACCAACATATATTTCGGTTCGACCTGCCCGAAGCGAAATATATTTTGGTTTGGATCGGTTTGGATTTTGGCTGATATAAGGGACCCGGTATACACAAATTCGGTTCGGTTAATTCATTTTTAACCGAACCGATACCCACCCCTAAATACTACAGTGCCGCTTTAAAAAGTGCAGCACCGATGACGCTGTTTTCTATTAGTCCATGTGGAGCTGACATGGCCTGACTGGTACTGGTTTATTTATTATGAGCCCAAAGCCTACTGAATTATTGGAATTGGCCCGAACCAAAGCCGTACCCAAACGGACGAAATTCTTTCTGTTGCTTTTTTCCCACATCGTTTTCTCCCCAAATTATTTTGTTCAGTTGTATTTGTTTTTTTTTTCCTCCAGAAACCAAGGAAACGAAGGGAAAGTGAAGCAGTTCGGTGTCGATCTCCTTCTCTCAGTCCAAACTGCTCCGGCGAGAATACATTGAGAATACAAAACTGATCCGGCCACCCCCAAGGAACCAATTCAGATCCACCGGAATTCCACCGACATGCATCTACTCGTCACACATTGACCCTTTTATAACTGAGATTGAAAATAATTCGCAATAATCATATCAGAGCTCGACTCTGGCCCCTTCGGAGATGTATTGCATATCCGAATTTATGATTTTAGGATTTCCTTGAGAATGGGGTGTGGGCAAATTAGGATTTATTAGGCTTTCTCAATTTCAAGCTTTGTTCGTCCGTCAAGGCTGGAACAATAACAACGGTATAGGAATTTTGGAAAAGAGGGCAAGAATTATGGGCCCACTCTCAGGTTGGGTACCACTTGGTGCGGAATAAATTTAACTATTTTTGCCATTTTGGTGGTTGGCTCGGTTGATGGCCCACGAGTTGGGTTGGAATTTAACTATTATTGCCATGTCACACTATCATGGCCACGTGGACCAATTAAATACAGCGGCACCGGTGCCACACTTTTTAGTAATTCGACTGACTGAATGTGATATGTTTTAGTAATTCGAGTGACCGGAGTTGGACGGAGGCTAACAGAAGATGACTAAATGTGACCTGTTTCAGTAATACGAGTGACCAAAATTGATATTAAATTTTTCTAGTGACTAAACATGACACGATTTAACAATTTCGGTGACCAAATGTGGCATTTACCCAAAAATCAATGGTAAAATTAGAAAAAGACAAATGTCATCTCGACCCTCCTATATCAACAGAAATCTACTAATTATTACCTATATTTTCCTGCATTTTGAATAGTAGATAAACCTTTCGAAATATAAAATTTTAGTCAAATGGTAACTTTCAGTTAGCAGTTTGTTAGTAATATTCACTTTGCAACATTGATAGTGACTTGGAAGAGACATATGGAGGCCAACATTCTAAAACTTTAGTATTTTAACTAAGAAAAGAGTTATAACATTATTAACGGTAATAGAAAAATGGCTAATATTTTGCAGCGTTACAAAATAATTTGGCTAATATTTTGTATTTCCTTTCGGCTGATATTTAAAAATGCGGGAAAGGTTTGGCTTATAATGAGTACTTACCCAAATCTTTAAGTTAGCATAAATTGCAAGTTTGGTAAAGGATTATTAAAAAAAATTCACGTTTGGTTACAAAAAATATTTTATTCCATTTACGGACACTAAAATTAGTTAAATATTTCAAGTTTAACCACTCTCTATTAGCTTCTGTTAGTCTTCGTTAACAATATCAGTTTTTTGCATAAGTGGCTAATAGAAAAGTCTAAACATTTTATATTGACCTACCACGTCATTAAACTAGCCAAATAAGATACTCCACCCCAACTCGTGACCCAAGCCTTGACCAGTCCAGTCTAAATAACTCTACCTAGTTCTTTCTCCACCCCTCCTCCTCTGCTCGTCACAGTCCTTCCATCTTAGAGCTTAATATTCAGGTGGATTGGCAAAATTTAGGGTCCTGGAGCTTAATCAACATTCCATCTTCTGAAACCAACACTTTTGATGTTATTTGACGTACAATTATTTTATTATGCCTATTATGGATCTGCATCCTTGGGGTTAATAAATCTTTTGGATCTTATTAACCAAAGAGATACGACTTTGCACGATAGTTAGCTGAGCACCAAAAAAGAGCCTCACTTCTCTTGCCATTTTTCCAACCTCCATCGGCCGATCTTACCTTACAATCAATCCTCCGACAAAAAAATTCCGGAACCAATTCCTTTTCAACACACATCCTCCATCACACAAATCACTGGGTTCCTTTCAATCCCTTCCATAAAATGCCGGATTTTCACAAGCCGTAGGAATTTTGAACCTAGTTATATTCAATTTATCCAAAACCCAACTTAGGTTCTTGGTCAGCAGTCGTCGCCATCAAGAACCAGACCCTCCCCTTAGCTACCTTGCCATGTCCTCCACTTCTCCATCCCTCGTTGATTCGAATCCCTTGCACCACTCTGGTTTCCATGTTTGAGCTTTCGTCTCCCTGAATTCTTGACTCTCTCGTGTCACCTCTGCTATCATCGTCGAAACCTTCCCCGATGATTGTGGTGATCGGTTTCCATGTCTAAGCTTATCCCTCTCCATTCTGGGTTCCCCTCCCCATTTATTCCAGTTCTTGGCCTTCTTGCATCGATTCCTCACCAACCCATATCCTCCCTCTTTGACAGTGAAATAGTCTTTTCCCTCTTCTCAATCCCAGTAGTTGCATGATATAGGGGTATTAAAGGAAGTAGTGATTGATGGGACAATATAGTGGCATTGTGCGATTGATAGAGAGTTGCTCAGCTGAGGGAGGAGTAGCGAACGAAAGGTGAAAATGTAGTCCTTACAAACCTCCAAACAGAGAGAGTCAAATACCCTAAAGTTGGTGAGCATAAATATGGAGAAAGAGAGGGAGAAGTAGAAGGCCAGGAGGCAGAGGAGTGTCAAAAAGATCATGACTATTCAGGGTTTTATTGGGTTGCATTATGAACTGTATCTTATGTGGAAAATTTTATGATGTGGAGGTTTGAAATTGGGAGAATCAACGATTCTGTTAGCCATGTCAGCAAAAAGCTGACACCGTTAATGAGACTAACATAAAGTAACAGAGAGTGACCAAGCTTAAAATATTTAGCTAAACTTAGTAACCATGAATGAATACAATATTTTTGGTGACCAAACATGAAACTCTTGAGTAATCCTTGTGATCAATTTGGAGAGGCAGTGATTTTCCATGAGAAAATGGTGCAATAAAAAATCTCCTGATTCGGGTTGGTTTATTCTACAAAGGAAGCATAATAAGAAAACCACCTTTTTAGGGTGGATGAGATATGATTGGTCAAGGAGGAATGCCAAGGGATTGTATCCCGAGCTTGGGATACAAGAGGGCCATCTTTCCATCAACTTAATAAATGTGAAAGGGACTTAATGGCCTAGTCAAAGAACTTCCGCAATTTAAGTACACAAAGAGATATCGATATCCTGTCTCTCTTGGAAGTCCTTCAACGTCCACCTCGAACACTAGCCAATGTAGAAGAGGAAAGAAGTCCTACAGCTGAACTTTCCAAGATATAGAGGGATGAGGAAGTGGTGGTAGATGATACATGTGTAACACCCTAACCCGGCCGGGTACTACTTTTACTAAAATGCCCTTGATAAATAAAATACTCCAATCTTAAATTGCAGCGGGAAAATTTTTCATAAATAAAATACTGAAAACACACACTTGTAGTTCAAAGCAAAGCCCTAACATATGGGCAAATTAAACTCAAACTTTAAAAACTCAACTTGATCTCCAGTCTATACTCATAATCATAAAACATAATGACTAACTAGTCTCAGGTGTTGCTGCTTGTGTGAAAAACTCTGAATGGACATCCTCTGTGACGCTCGTACCGTCCTCCTCTAGCTAGCTTCACTCGAACTGTTTCTCTCGATCCCGCGGCTCTCTAACTGCTCCTCTAGCTTCTTCCTCTTCAAACTGGTGAGTGAGTTGGGGTCAGCCTACGCCCTTACGTTTTAAAATCTAGTACTTGAGTATTTTACTTTAGATACTTAACTTAAGCTGGTGGGAGTTGTTTGTACTTCCACTCTTAAAACTCCTAATTCTTAAAATTGTATGGGAGTAACTGTTACTCTCCATTCTTAAAGCTTAAATCACAACTTAAATACTTGACTGACACGGGGATCCCTCACTAGCTAGTCCGGTTGCCCAACTCATACGTATGAGAAGCCCTCAAGGCTTTCCTTAAACTTAAACTTAGTTAGGGGAGTCATAACTATTCATCCCCTAACATCTTAAACTTATCGTGGTGGCTCTTTACCACGATTCTCAAGAGCATAACTGCTGCTCATCTTAAAAGTCTCAAGAGCATAACTGCTGCTCTATCTCAAAATCTCAAATGGCAACGGACTGGCGCTAGTGACTAAAAATTCTTAAAACGGTTCCACCTTCTTCGAAGATGAAGTATTTCTTAAAAAGGACTTGTTCTTAAACTTTGACAATAACTCATAGACATAAAGCTTCCAGTAAGAAATAAACTCATCCACAATTCAAATTAACAATAGCTCAACCATCGCACATATCATCAACCATAATCACGCAATATCAAACATGAATCACATACTGAACGCACATCACGTAAATCAATACTTAAAAGTACTCAAAGCAAATACTTGAAAAAAAACCCGTAAGGCGTAGAATCTACCCCCTTTACACTGACCTCATATTCTTCGAAACCGACTCTGATTCTGATCTAAAAATCTCATACTTGCTTCAAAAAATATTCTCCTTGCTACTACGATTCCATAGGCGTCGACGGTTCCTCGATTGGACGTCAAATGAACGAGTTATGGCCAAAACAAGCATTCTGTCAGTTTTCAAAGTATTAGGTACCATAACTAAAATTTTCCAGTCAACCTGGTTGACCATGACCATTCTGAAAACTTACTGAATTACTCCTCAATATTTTTGAATTACCAAGAATGGTACCAGTACTTGACAGATTTTCGTCCAAACTTCCGATGCTCTGTTCTCCCTCGTCCGACGTCCAAATTCGATTTCTTCGACACGGTGACGATCCTGGGATCGTTCTCTTTGCATTGGTGCCCTCCAATCGAAAAATACTTGGACTTGAGTTTTCTGGTTTTTCCGGTGAGCTACGACGAAGTCCCGGCGAGGCATGTAACTACCTCAAAACTGGATTCTGACTCAGTGGAATGGTTCCTGGCATTCTCCGAAGCAAAACCAATACCATGAATCCTTCGTTTTCCCCTCTCTTTGATCTTCGTTTGAGTACCCGGCGCCTCGCCGCGAAGCTATTGGAATATGATTTCATGGAGCAAGAAACGAAAGGTCGATCGCCGAGGAAGCCACGACGTGGAGGTGGTGCTGCGTGATGGTTGTTGTTGCTGGTCCCTCGGAGATACGACGACCACAACTTCTTTCTTTCTTTCTTTCTTTCTTTCTTTCTTTCTTCCTTCTTCTTCTTACTTTCTTCCGCTGGGTTTAAATGGTGGGGAGAAGTGGAAAAAAAATATTGGGGGCGGTGGGTAGCTTTAGGTTTAGGTTTAATTATGATCAGGTGAAGCAGAGTGGGGCGGGGATTTGTTGGGTTTGGAGAGATGGGGAGTGGCCGCTCGGCCCTGTACAAAATTATATATATATATATGGTGCCTTCTATGGTACCCCGGGTGAAATTCGGGGCACCACATACATTGAGTATGAAAACACTATCGAGACCTCGAATTAGCAGTATTTTTGGGCATGATACTATACCCTAACCCTTAATGAGTGAACCCTAGGTCCTAATTATCTAAATAATAAACTATAAATCCTAAAATGGTGCATTGATTTTTTTGCCTATATTTGGACGAATCATAACCGTCGATTATTGTTTCTAATTAAATTGATCTTCGGGTATAAGATTTAGAGAATTAAGACCTAGATGTTGATATTTAAGGGTTAGAGTATAGTATCATGTTCGAAAGATTAGTCAATTCAAGTTCTGGATAGCGTTTACTTACTCAAGGTATTCGGTACCCCGGATTTCACCCTGGGTACCATAGAACTCCCCATATATATATATATATATATATATATATATATATATATATATATTAATTAGTAATAATAATATAATAAGTTATTATTACTAATTCACGATTGCAACCCTTCGTACGTAACCGTTAACCCAATCGTTCCCGTATTTTGGTCGAACCTGAACCAAAAGTCGGGGTGTTACAACATGACTGAAGGGATTGAAGAAGATTTATTCAAAGATATGTTCATGCTTGAACACCTATTTCTTACATTCACCTTCTTGAAGGTTTTCATGAGAAGGTATCAGATGAGATGAATGACGATGCATGTGTTCACGTTAGTAATAAATAAACAAGAAATTTAGCTTTCACTCTATGATCTATGAAAACATCAGGTCCATATGGGTTCTTTGGTCGTTTTTATAGACACTTCTGGGATACAATCAGTCACTCTACAATCTGTGGAAGTTAGAACTTTCTTTGAAATGTCATCCATGATGGAAGGTTATAATGATACGCACATTACTATGATTCTAAAGTTTGATCACCCTTAGCTTATCAGGAAATTTTGCAGTATCAGTTTTTGTAACTTTAGATATAAATCATCTCCAAGATCATGATGATTGGCTTAAGAAGTAGAACCTGTCTCAAGTCTCAGAGCTACAAGATGCCTTGATATGGGGTCTTCTGATACAAGAGTACAACATCATCATCATCATCATCATCATCATCATCCATGAAGCGTCCCTGATAACACCCAAGGTAGGTGTTTGATACAAATCACGCAGCCAATCAAAGGAACTTGAGCTCCTTTACTCATGCCACACAAACAAGGAAATCCAAACAAGCTTGAGAAGCTTGTTTTGTGACGAAATTGGATGGAAACAAGAGGGAATCCTCACACCTGGGAGGAGGCACAATCGCTATCAGGATGCCTTTGATATAATCGAGTGGGATAGCTTGATTAATAGGCCGAGATTCAGCAAGTTTTGATCACAACCAAAACCAAGACAATTCACAACTCAAACGTTGGGAAAATTTGGGGGTTTCTTCATAAATCAAGTCTATGTGTTAAAACTCGAGAACGAGGCCTTTTATAGGTTTAATCAATTACAAACAAACTAATACTAGGACTATAGTTAACCTAATTCAACTGGGAAACGAACTAACAAGTAATTCCGCAAAGAACATGGAATCCGAATGGAGCTCAGATTTTTGGCACCTCCAGCTAGCATCTTTGGACCCTTCGATCCTTGCCTTCCCAGCCAAGTCGAGATCAATCAATGCCCGTTCTGGGTTTATAACATTTCACTCTATTTTTCCCAGCCTGAATCACCTCCTGGTTCCTTCTCAAACTCCATATATGAAGCCTCAGCTCCTCAGACTCGTGTTTTTCCTTAGTAAAAATCGGACAACTTCTCAGTTTCGCATTAGGCACTTGGATGGCTTTGATCACGACCTTCCAGGCTTCACCTTCAACCGTCAAGTCTTCCACATTGTAAAGGACCTTCCCACCTTCAATACAAGCCGTCGAACCAGAATTTCCATGGAGAAAATCGAGAGAGCCAAGCCTCCAAAATGAGCAACCTGAAACGTCAAAAACACTTAGCCAAATTAGTTGTTCTTTGTCCCTCGTTAACCCTGCTTCTTGTCCAATCCAGCGAAGCCTCGAATGGCAACATTTTGGAATCATATCAGCCCCACCACTTCAAAAATCACAATTTGGGTAGGAGGCAAGATGTGATGTTTAATTTGCATATAAGAAAGGTGTATGACATAGTCGACTGGATTGCTTGGAAAACTTACTAAGTAAATATGGGTTTCATGATCGATGGTGCAAGTAGGTCAGCTCATATATCTGCTCAGTTAAATTCTCCATCCTTTTCAACAGAGAAACCATAGAGCCATTTTACCAATCTCGGGGCATTGGTCAGGGAGACCATCTATCCCCTTCTCTTTTTTGATCATTTTAATGTTTAATGTTCTAACATTTCTTATTGAAAATGCAATTGTAAAGATCGTACAAAATTATAAAGCTCGATCATCCTCCTCACTCTTGGCCTCTTTGTAGATGATTCAGTTATCTTCGGAAAAGCTAATCAATAGGAGGAGGTTGAGAGAATGTTGGACCACATTAAGGATTATGGAGAAATAACTAAAAATGAAGTTAATATCAACAAATACCCCATATTCTTCAGTGCAAATGTTCATGATGGAGATAAAGAGGATATCATTGTTGACATTGGGTTTGCCATTCCCAACTGTCACTATAAATATCTAGGGTACTGACGAAATGAGGGAACCCTAAGAAGGAGACCTTCTATTTTCTTATCCAAAGAATGTAAAAGATGGGTGAATCTTGAAAAAGTCTCCTCCTCTCCATGAAGGAAAGGAAGTCCTCATCTGATAGGCATAGGTTAATATTTCATTCTCCTCATTGTGAAGGTAGTCATGTTAGAATATGTTGGGGTAGTTCATGCTCGTCATCAAGCCTCATTCTCGTCAATAACAAGTGGGGAAGCATCTTCATTCTCGATCCTGGTTGAGATGTCCGAACTTCGGGAACAAAATTCTTTTAAGGAGAGGGCTGATGCATTAATGCATTCCAAGGCCCACATTGCCAATTATAGTGTTATTATATTAGTATTTTTTGTATTAGTTGATTGTTGGGTTATTTGTTTAATCTAGGATATTCATATTAGTATATGTTTAGGACTATTCTTATTAATAATGTTTTGCTTAGAAAGTTATTATTTACTTGTTGATTTAAGATTAGTTTACCTTAATTGAGAGGGGAATGATTTATGGGATTTGTCTGATAAATATGTATTTTTTTATATGTTTTATTCATGAATAAGAAATCAGTATATTAATAATAATTTAGTTGTAATTTTATTGCTTCTTCTTAAGATTTGTAGTTGATTTATCTTTGAGTTCGAGACTTCCGACGCGTGAAATTGATCACGCTTCGGATGATGGTACAAACGACGAGCAATATTAATATTCTAGATGATGGATATATGTGGAGGAAGTACGAGCAGAAATTGCACGCATAATGGGTATCCAATGAGGAAGCTTGTGGAGAGGGCTTCACATGTATTGTGGCAAAACTTATCAACATGACAATTTTTTTGAATCCTTCCATTTTTCCTAGTTTTTCTCCACCCTCCATTTTCTCTCATTCGTGAACAGAGTGTTCATAGATTCGCTTAATTCTAAATCAATGATCCAATTAAAGCTACAATAGTTTGGGCTATGTCGTCACTGCCTCCACTTTGCATCACGGAGGTCAATGATGAACCAAGAAGGGGTAGAACCTCTAAATGGAAACATTTGCCTCGCGAGACAAAATGAAAGGGAAATGCTGTTCAATTGAGGAGGGACTCAAATTTTGAGGATGGTGGTCCTGGAATAGATAGCCCTAGACCATATTTCCACATGAACTCACTAATGAGGATATGGATGTGGGCCAACTCAAGAGATCGTTTGTAGAGATGGAGGATGTTGTTCTACAAGAGGAAGTAGTGATGCATGTGTATTTCATATGGAATGAATGAAGAATCAACCCCTATGAAGTAGGCCAACAGTGATTGACAAGGACAAGTGACTATCATAGCTAGGAATTCTCAAGGTTCAGGACCAACCTTGATGATTCAATCATTATCTATATGAGTTCGATCGCATGTTCCTTCCTTCTTTTATTGTCTGAAACTAGAAACAATCATGACTTTATTGAAAGTTCAGTTTATTCTTTAGGTTATTTTGATTGTCATGTGGTTAATCCTGTTGGGCCGACAGGTGGTTAGAGTAGCTTGGTCCCCTAAGAACCTTTTGGTCTCAAAGATTTGTACTAACGTTTTACATATTTCTATCGAAATTCGTTTGAAGTATTTTTCCTATTCGTTGATCTTTGTTTATTTTAGTTGTAATGACCAAACGAAAAGTATCTCATTTCAGTGATAGATACAATATGGTTTGCCTAGCTATTTCATTTGCTATTGTTGGAGACTTCAATTTGATTCTTTGCCCGAAAGAGAAGATTGGGGGGATACCTTTTGTGTTCAGATAGAATATAGTAGACCAAGAGAGAACATCAACACTGATTGAATCCCAGATGAAGAAACACCAGTTCAACTCACCATGATCTCCTTCTGTTCTTCTTTCTCTGTGATTTCATAATGAAAAACCATCACCCACTGAGGAAGTAACATGAAATTTACTTGAGATCAACCATCTTCTTATTTCTCACCGACGACGATTAGCAACCAAAGAAGGCGTTACCAGGTTGGAATCTACCCCTATTGACCACAACCGGAAGAGGAAAAAGTTAATTGGGTCAAATAGTGGAATGTAACTAAAAGTGTGACCACAAAGTATAGGATAGTTTGAGATTTACAAAAAAGAATGACATAATTGTAACAAAAAAAATACAATAACATGTTATTTGGAGAATACAAAACCCCTAGTACGGACTAATCAAATACATAAAGTGGTCGTTTGGATGAGGGTTTTCAATGTGAGATTTCACTACTATCTCTCATTGACCTTAATTTGAACTAAACCACTCGTTCAGGAAAATAGTATATTTTAAAATTAGTGATTTTAATAACATGCAATTGAGGATTTTATAAATAGCTAATCCCCATAAGCTATTTCGGAATCATTGAATAATAATTTTTTCTCCAATTATGTTCCTTCTAATTTTACCAAAACGCAAGACTACACTCATATTAACATATCCATCGACTTCCTCTCCCCATCAAACATTTTGCTGCACAAAGCATAACCCATTACGATTAGTGCTCAAGGCTGGAATTCGTTGGTGCTTGGAGATAGGATGTGGTGTTTGTAGGATATGCAAATAGGGATACAATGGGTTGGGTTTGAGACGGATTGTACTAAACCCATCCTCATACTCATTTTCATTTATCAAATCCATTCCCTCCCCATCCCCATGCGCGAGGAGATTTTGCATCCCCATCCCCGAGGATTTTGGATAGCCGAGAGTAATCCCCGCTCCGTACATCTAATTATGATTATAACTAAATTAACACACTTGAATTCAACAAAAACATATAACTACTGGGTTGAAACATCAAACCTAATCAATGATGAAACTAATAAAGAACAACTGGTAATCTTAATTAGATCATCCAATTCCTACGAAGTTCCATAAACAAAGTACCAATAAATAATCCAACACTAAATTATTAATCTCCAAAACACCTACTAAACTATAAAAATCCACATATAAAAGAAAGACGTATGAGCAGAATGTTATTACCACTAGTACACTGTTGAACGGACGATGAGCAAAAGAATCGATGAACGGAAGGAAGGCAACAAAGGGTCAAGGAGGGGTGGTGTTCTGGTGAAGATGCTATGTAAGAGGCTAGGAGCGGCGGCAAATAAGGACGTGAGAGAGGAGGTTTAAGCGTTGCCTTGTCGAGTGCAGGAAGGGGAAACTTGACGGATGAAGACTTCAAGAGAATAGCTAGGGCTAGAGTTAGAGACGCGTGATGAAATTAGGGTGGCTTCCTCTTTCGTTTTTCTTTTGAGATTCTTGGTAATCACATATGTAAAACATCAATTGGGAAATGATAAGTATAAATGATACATGCCTGGAAAAACCTATGAATGGAGATATTATGGGGATATTCTCGAAACCTGGAGTTGTAATTTAATCACTTATCTTACATTGTACATTTGAATGTGTATTGAGTTACCCTTATATAGACAAGGCATGGGCCTCTTTGAGCATTCCTAAGGCTTGGGCATTTTATTTGAGATCATTATTGATAACTAGTATGCGAGATAATAATTTAGAAAATAAAATCTAACTAATATAATTTTAACTCATTATTTTCTTTTTAATTGGATTTAATGGGTATGCCTATGATCATTTTCAAGTCACCGTAATTTGGAGATAATAATCGTCACATTTAGAAAATAGTCAATCACACAGCATAGACTCAACCGTTGCAAATGAAAAGAACACTCAATCGCCTATTTGTTGTGGTTGACCTGGCGATGAAAATGTTTACGTTATAAAAAAATTCGTCGGCCATGCCATGGAGTAGTGGACTAGCTAGGGTTAAATTTATCTTCATACCTCAACCCAACATTGTGGGGAGTGGTGTAAAGATATTGAACCCGTGATTGCACCTCAAGGTCGATCGGGGAACCAACGTGGTCAAACTATTGATCTACACGTATTGCACCAATGATTGAAATTCGATGAAAATTTTCTTTTCATGAGAGAAAAAGTGAAGAATTCGCAGAAAGAAACTAATTGATCTATCTCACATCATATTAGGAAAAAGTGAAATACACAAGTGTCCTTTCAGCAATAGCTAAACAAAGTTGAAAGAGAAAAGAGTTTTTCAATGTGTTCATTTTCTGTATAAAATTATTTTCTTCAGCAAGGTAGAATTTTTTTTTCTCTCTGTCTTTTTGCACAAAAGGAAAAATTATTGAATGTTTGAGGATCGAGAATCTCTCTTGAGAAAAATTTGATCCTGTCAATCTCTATGTTCTTTCTTCTTTCGTATTCCTTAACCTTGAATCTAATTTTTTCTCGACAAAGGTTTGAAAATTCTGGAAAAAAATTGAAAATTCTTTCGCTTGTATCATAAGAGAGATCCGTGAAAGAAGAGATCGATGAGCAACAACACAACATCATTAGAAGAAGCTCTAAACATAACATGGGTGTGTCAAACGATGCACCAGGTTCGATCGAGAGGGTTGTTCTTTGGGGACAATCCCTTCCATTTCCCTGCCCCTGTCCTCATGGCACAACTCATCGTTAGCGCTTCCCTCAGCCTTCTCATCCATGCAATCCTCACCCCTCTTGGAGAAAGTGCCTTCATTTCCATGATGTTGGTAAGTCGGTCAACTTCAAATGTTCCATCAAACATATTAATATTGTTTAATAGCCTCCTTTAATTCAGACCTAATTAATTTTCTATCTGTCATATTGTCTTGTTAATTTCCTTGTGTGGTGATGATGATTGTAATCAGGCAGGGTTTTTTCTGGGACCATCCGTGTGGGGACACAATAATGAAATCTTGAGAGCTTTATATCCACTAAAGAGTTTCTACATCAACGAAACATTCGCCTTTTTGGGTTGCCTACTATTCATGTTTGTCGTGGGAGCTAAAATGGACATGAGCATGCTGACTCGAGCCGGGAAGAAAGCAGAATTCATCGGATTCCTCTCCTTCCTCGTCCCCCTAACATTCAACCTCACCACGGCCAGCTTCCTCGCGAAGCGAAACCCTAACTCGGGCCCCGTGCCTCCCAACCTCTTGTACCACATGGCTGCATTCCAGTCTGTCAGCTCGTTCCACGTCATCACCTGCCTCCTGGCCGACCTCAACCTCCTTAACTCCGAGTTGGGCCAGCTGGCGGTTTCGTCGTCGATGGTGAGCGGGACTTGCAGTTGGGTGATGGTCATTTTCATCTTCATCGCACGACAAGACAACTTCGTATCTTCGACGGCTATGGTGTGGACCTACTTGTCGTCTCTGCTTTTGTTGTTGCTCATCATCTTGGTGCTGAGGCCGATCATGTACGTGATGATCCGGAACACGCCGGAAGGGAAGCCCATAAGGGAGGGCTACATTCTTATCATCTTCATCATGGTCCTCGTGATGGCTCTCTCAGGGGAGGTTTGCGGCCAACATTTCTTGCTGGGCCCGGTGGTTTTAGGGCTGGCGGTGCCCGATGGTCCGCCCCTGGGGACCGCGATAGTGCAGAGGCTGGAGTCGTTCGTGACTTGGATTCTGCTCCCTAGCTACTTTGTGTACAGCGTGGCCGGGGTGAATGTTTTCTCGGTTGATTGCAGCATTGTCACCTCGGTGGCTACCTTGGGCTTGACTAGTTTCATGGGGAAGGTTGTGGCTGTGATTGTGCCTTCCATGTACTTCAAGATTCCTCTCATGGATGCACTTTCTTTGGGACTCGTCATGAGCTCCCAAGGCATTACCGATGTCATGATGCTTCAACAAGCACGCTTGCTATTCGTGCGTAGTTCCCTAATTAAACACTCTTTTTTTATTATTATTGATATAATTAGATTGTTATGGGACAATCCAAGTACCACATCAGTAATACAAGGGAAGGAACCCTTGTATATTAGTGTCTACCAAGCTCATTAGTACGAGGTCTTTTAGGGAGCATACCCAAGAGTAAAACCGCGAGGGCTTAGCCCAAAGCGGATAATATCGTACTAATTGAGCGACCCGATTTCAACAAGTGGTATCAGAGCCTGGTTTTGGTTCGAGGTGGTGGACATTAGTTTGGTGTACCCCACTTGTCATAATCAATGAGCTCATTATTACGATATTGTCCGCTTTGGGCCAAGCCCTCACGGTTTTACTCTTGGGTCTCCAAAAGGCCACGTACTAATTGGGTTAGGTGGACACTTATATACAAAGATTTCTTCCCTTGTATTTCCGATATGGTACTTGGATTGTACTTAAGATAAATGAGTCATATATTCAATTTTCGAAACTAATTAGTCATGATGCATGGTTTTATTTATATATTGTTGTAGATTCTTGATGATCAAACGTACAGTTTCATGGTGGCAGCAATAGTGGTAGTGACAGGAGTGCTCACCCCATTAATCAAACTGTTGTACCAGCCATCGAAGCGTCTCAAGTCATCTTGGAAAAGAGGCATCCAACACACCACCCAAAATATGGAGCTGAGGATGCTAGTTTGCATCTACCACCCGGAGAGCACTCCTTCCCTCATAAGCATTCTGGAGATGTCCAACCCGGCCACCAAGTCCCCGATTTGCTGCTACGTCATCCACCTTATGGAGCTCGCGGGGCGGTTGTCCCCTATACTAGTGTACCACCGCCGTGGCACCATCAGCTCCCAGGCCCAGAGCTCGAGCCACATCGTCAACGCCTTCAGATTCTACGAGGAACAGAACCAGGGGGGCAACCTCTCGGTGAATCTATTCACGGCCATCTCGCCTTTCAACACGGTTCATGAGGAGGTCCACAGGATTTCGCTGGAGAAGAGAGCGTCCATGCTGGTCCTGCCTTTCCACAGGCAGTGGAAGATTCACGGGTTCGAGGACGACCCGAAAGTCAGGTCGGTGAACCGCCACATCCTCCACAAGTCTCCTTGCTCCGTCGGGGTTTACGTCGATCGAGGCACGCTGCAGAGGTGCCTCATCCAGACGGCCACCGCTTTGTTGTGCAGCATTGGGGTCATCTTCATCCAGGGGAGAGACGACAGGGAGGCGTTGGCGTACGCAATGCGCATGGGAGAGAAGCCTAGCGTCGGAGTCACGCTGGTCCATGTTGTCGAGACGGACTACCAGCCCACCACGGTCAACTCCTGTGTCGACTTTGAGCTGGACTATCAACTCGTCTGCGACTTCAAGATCGCCACCGTCGCGAGGAGGCATCACGTTTATATGGAAGAGAACGTGAGCGATAGTGTGGAGATGGTGAACGTGATTCGACGCTGTGAGAATTGGTTTGACTTGATTTTGGTAGGGAGGCATCACGATAGGGAATCAGTGATATACAAAGGATTGGCGGAGTGGAATTCGGAGTTCCCTGAGTTGGGCTTTGTTGGGGATATCTTGGTCGCTTCCGATTCTCAGTGCCAAGCTTCGGTTCTGGTTGTGCAGCAGCAGAGATTAGACATGTCGGCAGATTATGGTGGTTCTTATGATAGGGGATCGGTTACAGACGATGCAATGTCCACGGTAACGGGCGCATCAAGTACTATTGCCAACCCTTGGAGACCTAATAAAGTTCCATCTGGAAAACTATAGTGATAGGAATTCTTTTGTTTTTTTTGTTAATGTTGTTGTAGCTAGATATGAACATATACCGATGTTGATACTTGATGCTAATTAAGAGAATGGCGACGCTTTCCTTAGTTGTATAGCTGGGGTTTGAATTCGATGGAATCTGGGGAGTAGTTTGAGAATGACATAAACTATTCAGTTTTCATTTATTTCCCCCTTAAATTTTGTTGCTGAAGTTAGAGAGTGTCAATGTGCTAAATCTCAATGTTAGAATTGGGCATTACAATGAGATGTAACTTAGGTAGGAAGATACAAAATAGTAGATGTGATATGTTAGGGTCTCAAGGGAAGTATATCTGGTTGTACTATTCTTTTTTTTTTTTTTTTAATTTCTTTCAAAGAAAACTAGTCAATGCTTGTGCTTTGCAGAGGGACTACAAATTTTTTACCCTAACTAAGTAAAAGAATCAAAGCTGGAAGACCCATTCGCTCTTCCAAGGAAATCATATCTTTTCCAATAGTAGGAGCCTGAAATTCAACCTGTTGCTTCTCTAGTGGAGATTCTACAAATCTGGATACGTATCTGAGGCGTTCCCCTCGAATATCATTTTTTTTAAGGTCTTGAATAGGTGGCTAGTATAATAGGTCATCCTGTTTGGATGGACCAGACGACTAGAGTAGGAAATCAATTAGGGTTTGCTAAAGTTTTTGTCAATCTAATTGTGGTTTTCCGACTCACATCTGATTATACCATAATGATGATCCCTGTTTTGATGTGGAAGTTGAATATCTAAACAAGCCATTGGTTTGTCTAACCTGTGAGATCTATAGCCATGATTGCAAACATATAGCCAAAGTGGGTAGAAAGGGTGCCTAAGCTACGATCAGAAAGTGAAGGATTGGTTCAATTGGATAAACCCATTCGTGTTGGTGATTATGTGCAAGTGGGTAAAAAAGTGCAAATTGAAAATAGATTGTGAGTGAATTGCATGTGAATGCGGATGTTGGGACATTTGGTACAAAGGAAATAGATTGCTTGGTTGTTGGAGGTTCTGAAAATTCTTATGTAGATACAATTGGGAATCAAAACTGTGATTTTGTAAAAGGGTCGTCAGTTTTATCTGGAAGCATTGATGCTCCTTTACAAACGGCTATGGAGTAAGTTCGCCAAATAATGAGAGGCAAGCTTCTCAAGGCACTCCAGCTGAAAAGGAAATACATCAGAATCCTTGGATAACTGTGGGAGGTCAATCTTCAAAGAAGAAACAGAGTTCACCTTATGTTGCCCATGTTCAAAGGAAATGAGGTAGGGGAGGTAAGCGTTGAGCACTTCTACTATGCTATAAAGTATTGGTCCTTTAATGTACAACTGAAAGTTGTACCATAACGTTAAATGTATAAGTTCAGGTTGTACCATAAAGGAATTTGTGCTCTTATGTTATGGTACAACTTTATAATTTAAACTTGTACCATCAAATGAAAATACAAGTTTAAGTTGTACCATAAAACAATTTGACAAAAGAGTATAGGTACAATCTGAAGTTGTACCATAACGTTAAAGGTACAACTTCAAGTTATACCATAAAAGAAAAAACCTATAGCACCAATACTATATAGTATTGTAAAATTCCTCGGTAAGCGTTAATGAAGGTACTTACATAGAATACACAAAGTTTTAAAGCTCAAAAAAATAAAGCATTACATATACTAGTAAATAAACGTTGTAGAGGTATAGTTGCAGTATTTGAACCAAGGTTCAAGGTTCGAAAGGCTAAAAAGTTAGTAAATGAAAGGTTCCCCAGATTGGAAGGCAAAGTTTCACAAAACTCAACATGGTTGAGAAATTTTTGATCAATTGAAAAAAACCTTTTGTTCATTGAGCGTTTTATTTGTGAATTTTTCTCTCGTCATTAGTGGACTCTAATTGCGGTGAGTGTTGTCTCTGTATCAATCAAGTATTCCCCTTGATTGTGGTCGAACTTCTACCCTTATATTGATAGAGCTTTCTCCCAGGTGTGAGATTGCACTTTAATTCCATCCTATCCTTTTATTTTTTGTCTTGTTGAGAAAATATCAGAAAACCCTAAAATTTTTGATGCTACACTGACTTTGATAACTACGAGTATAAGTTCTATGCTCATATCAACTGGCCATAGAGACTTAATGCTCCATTGCACCCTCAAAATTTAATTGAGAGATGCCTTTGCTTGTAAATTGGTCATAATATTGGGTTGTGTTAGCGTCTAGGCCATCGTAGAACCAGTGAGATTGCTACATACTCTAGGCTGAAACCGTGATGTGGACATTGATTTGAGCAAATCGTCAAAATGTCCTTGCTTTATCAAAATTTTGCCCATCCTCTTGAGTTCACGATGTTGCCTCTTATTTGTCATCCTTCCAGCTGGGTAAGACCTCAACCATCCTTATAGAGAGCGAGGAAAAAGTCTTAGATTGACTGCATCCCTTGCAACATCTGGAGGTGTAACAGAGTCTGCCATTGTAAGGAAGTTTCTTTGAGTGAGTACTTGGATCACTACCATCTTTACTAAAGAAAAGATAACTAACTTTCAGAAGTTGGACCATATCATTAGGGGTGAACACACCCAAACTGATCCACTTGTCCAATCCGACCCAACCCACCCGTATTTATCGCTAAAATGAAGGTTTTGGGTTGGGTGAGGGTTTTCTTTTGTAGAACCCGCCTCTTTTGGGTTGGGTTTGAATTTTGGATTACACAACCTGTAGAAACCTACCCAACCCGTGTTCCAACTATTGGTATGAGTTCGAATCCAAAAAATATTTATGTCGTATATAGCCATACTTATGAGAAAATTAAGATACTTCGCCATATTTTTCTCTCATGGTCTCCCTAATCTAATGCATTCTTTGACTTAAAGTTTAAACATAAATTTAATATAGCTATTATTCACATAATCATTTTTCTTGTGTACAATTTTTATAGAATCATATTATGGATGCGTTCATTTATAACCTTTTCAACATATTTCAACAAATGTCGTGAAAAAAAGTAGACATATGTTGAAGTAAATAACATTTTAATAATATTCAAACAACATTTGTGAATTTTGATACCTTTCACCTCGGTTTATTCATGTGAATTTTAATTAGTTATAAATAATTTTATGGTGTAGAATAATTACATATTTTGTGTTGGGTTGGGGTTTTAATTAAAAATATCGCCAACCTGACCCAACCAAATTAGAAACAAACCGTAGGGTTTAACTTTTTTGGGTGGGTTTGAGATTAGTATTTTCCAAACCGTAGTGCATGGGTTGGGTGATTAAAATGACTAAACCCGGACCACCTTACACATGTATACCCCCTACATATCATGTGTGGCCGTGAATTGGCCAGATGGAATCTCTAGTTGAACGATACTAGGTTCGATTGCAGCTGCCTTGGACAGAAAGAAAGGGGATTGCTAATTATCACCCTAAATCATTTAATCGCCCTAACTTAAAAATTAAAAGTTCCTTTTTTATCCTTCTATTTTTTATTACTAAAACGTATCGCCTAACAAATACAACCACCATGTGGCTAAATAAAAGGTTGATCTTGTGATTCTGTTCCCCTCTCGCCTTTGCTGCTGCCATTATCCGCCACCGCCACCCAACATCTCCTCCTTCGGCCCTGACTTCGGAAGTTTTTTGAAGCTTCGGGAACCGCTTCTCCTAGACCAATTTTGAGAAGGAACTTTCTGTTCGTGGTAATACTGGATCCCCAATTCAACTCCAATGTTATTAGTAATGGTGTCAAGTTCCAACGCTTTCCCTCTCCCTTAAATCAACGAGAGATCATAATTAATCAACAATTTTACAGATCGGCGCTGCTACTGTTTTGGTTATTTAAAACCAAATATGGTTTCCGGCCACCACATCTCCATTTCCCAGTACCATTGTTGTTATTGGCTACGCATAGATAATCATTGATGGAATCATAGTCCTTCTCATATCGACGTTTCGTTGACAATATCACATGCGTCTTCATTAAAGTTATATTATGTTTCTATTGCCTGTGAGAAACTACTCTACTCGTTCGGCTCCCTCTATGTAATTGATTTGCGACTTTCAATTGCAATTACTCTGAACATGAACTGAAACTTATGGGATTAGGGTTCTGTATATTGGAATGGAAACCCGTAGGGATCCAGGTTGGTTCAGAGGCCTCTTATATACTCTCAGACACCTTCTCAGCGAAGGGAATGAGTAAAGTTACTTAGAGAGACAAAAAACTAACAGTAACAAACAGAAACCTATACAAGACTAATGAAATAATAACACGTGTTCCTGTACAGTAAAATCTGAAATGAATTCAAGCACCAACTTATACGTTGTTGTTTCTGCTCAGCTCTTCTATTGCTTCCGAGGGAGATGACGTCGTGTAAGAGGCTCATCAGTACTTGCTTCTTCTGTGGTTCGATCTAGATACAATCTTCAATATCCTCCCTCAAGCTGCTGCATACAGATTCTATACGTTCAGCTTGGACAATAAATAATGCACTCGAAATCGACTAAGCCCCTTGGTAAATAGATCTGCAATATGATTCTCAGTATCCAAGTGACTTAATTAAATAAGCTTGGATCGGAGGAATTGTCGAACCACATGACATTCGATCTCAATGTGTTTTGTTTTCTCATGAAACATAGAATTTTTTGCAATGTAAATCGCAGATCGACTGTCACAAAACAGGTTAACAGGTTGAGGATGATCGATACCAAGTTCTTGTATTAACCTTTTAACCCACACAACTTCACATGTCAGCTGAGCTAGAGCCCTGTATTCTGCCTCTGAAGATGATCTAGAAACAGTCCCCTGTTTCTTAGATTTCCAAATAATCAGTGAAGTTCCAATGTAATGCAATAACCTATAGTTGATCGTCTTGTATCAGGGCATGATGCCCAATCTGAATCACTGTACCCTTTCAGGGTTAGATCAGATGAAGAAGAATAAAACAGTCCCTGACCTGGAGAATTCTTCAGGTATTTGAGAACCCTGTATGCTAACTGCATGTGTGTCATAGTTGGTGTTGCACTATACTAACAAAGCTGTTGCACAACAAAGGTAATCTCTGGTCTGGTAATTGTCAAATAGTGTAGTCTTCCCACAATTCGCCTGTAAAGTCCAAGGTCTTCAAGGAGAGGTCCATCATCTGTTGCAAGTCTTGTTTTCATATCAATTGGTGTAACCACTGGTTTGGAATAAGCAAATCCAGTGTCATTCAGCAAATATGTGCACGTAGTACTTTCTGGCATATATGTAATCCCTCCCTGGATCTAGCCATCTCTAACCCAAGAAAATAGTGTAAATTGATCACTAAGATGATGCTTCAAAGCCTGCATTGCCATTTTATCATCTCCATATATTATAATATCATCCACATACACCAATAAAACAGAGGTACCTGATGTTGAGTGGTGTAAGAACATTGAATGATCATTGTGGGTCTGAGTATAACCAAAAGCCAACAAAACAGATGTAAGTTTGGCAAACCACTGTCTAGATGCTTATTTAAGACCATAGATAGATTTCCTTTACCAGTAAACATAGCCAGGTTTGTCAATGCCAGGAGGCAATTCCATGTACACTTCCTACTCCAAATCTCCATTGAGGAATGCATTACTCACATCAAGTTGAACAATATCCCAGTTCATAGGAGAATGCTCAAGAGAATAAGGTGAAGAAAGAAGAGGATGGTGAAGGTGTAGGATTGTCCTAAGCTGGAGAAGTAGAAGTACTAGATAGTGGTGTAGTGTTTGGATTAGGATCAAAAGGTGGTGCAGATGTTGAAACCACTGGAATGGAAGGAATAGGAGGGTCAAGGATACTGTTTGTTGGTTGGATAGAAGAAGAGAGGCAAGGAATGATATCTTCATGAAAGATAACATCTCGAGAATGAAAAACTTTATGCTCCTGTAAATCAAATAGTTTGTATCCCTTTACACCAGGAGTGAATCCAAGAAAAACACACTATTTAGCACGAGGTAAGAATTTGGTTACGTTATGTGCTGATGTGCTGGCATAGCACAAGCATCCAAAAACTCTCAAAGAAGAAAGGTCGGGGGGTTGACCATAGATCATTTCATAAGGTGTTCTATTGGATGAGGCCACTGTGAGAAGTCTATTAATAAGGTAGGCAACATGAAAAATAAAGTCTAACCAGAATTTTAGAGGAAGGCCAGATTGAAATTGGAGAGCTCGAGCCACATTTGATATGTCCTGATGTTTCCTCTCAACTCTGGCATTCTGTTGTGGGGTTTCAATGCAAGACATCTAGTGTATGATTCCATTTTGAGAATAAAAGTCAGGCATATGGAATTCTGCCCCCTGATCAGACCTAATGATTTTAACTTTTCTGTCTTACTGATTATGGATCATAACACAGAAGTCTTGCAATAATTTTCTTGCTTCACTCTTAATTTTCATAAGGTATGTCCATATACATCGAGATTTTTCATCTACAATGGTAAGAAAATAGTGAAAACCACTATAACTAGCAACAGACAAAGGTCCCCATATATCTAAATGAATAAGATAAAAAGCATTCTTGGCCACATAATGACTTGAAGGAAATGAAAGTCTTTTATGTTTGGAAATGTGACAAACATCACAATGAATAACTTGGTTACTATCTATACTAGGAATAGTCTTCTTCATCTTTTGAGTTCTAAAGTCAGAAGGATGTCCAAGCCTCCAATGCCACAAATCAAAAGACATAGGAGTGAGATTGGGAGTCTTGATGGAATTGACATGGATAGGTGTGTCTTCTGTGAAGGGTGCAAGTTGGTATAAACCTCTAGTCTCTTGGGAAAAATCAATCATCTTCTTGGTTATAAGATCCTGGATAGAGCAAATGGTTGATTTGAAGGTAAGTGAAATAGGTAAAGATTTAGTGAGTTTACTAACTGATACAAGGTTGGAACAAACAAGACATCATGTATCACCAGATGGGGCGACAACCTAACACTTCCAGAGTGAGTGGCAGGGGTTTTAGAACCATTTGGCAAGGTTATAAATACCTTTTGAATATATCTATGTTTAAGGAAACTAGAAACAGAACAAGTAACATGATCTGCTGCACTAGTGTCTAGGAACCACACATTCACCAATTCTAATGGATGTTGCTGAATATATGAATTAAGAGTGTATTTACCTGAATAGTTGGAGGTAATAGTGAGATGCCTTCCAATAGAATTCACCATCGGCTGCTGTGACTTCTGAGCACCACTGTTAGATCCAGATGATCCAGGTGAAGTAGGAGAACCATATGCATTCAACTGAGATAAAATCCTTTGAAGACTATTGACATCTTCAGTAGACAGTCTAACATTGGTGAATCCATCAACTAACTCAACACACCCTTTGGTTTCTGGTTTGGCAAGAATCCCAATTCTAGCATTATCCCCAATCTGCAGTTGTCCAGCAAAACCTGAGGGATTTCCAGCTTCTCTATTCTTCCTTTTGAGTCTATAGCAATCTGCTATATCATGGTTATCCTTCTTACAATACCTGCAGAATAGAGTGCCCTAAGCTCCATGGGAACTCTTGGAATTTTCTTTCCCTCTTGATTGACCAGTGGCCAAAAGAGAAACTAATTCCACTTGTGATTCCTGACTAGGTTTGGTTACCTATCTTTCATGCTGAATGGCATAATGAAATGTAGTTTTCATAGGAGGTAATGGAGTCATCATTAACAAGTTTGTCTTAACTCCTCCATAGGATTCATTCAAGCCAGTAATAAAGAGAGTCACAAATTCATTTTCACGATACTTCCTCATAGTGACTTCAGTAATGCAACGTACAGTCATATTTTCTCCCCCCACATGGGCAATCAGAAATGGGCAGAAATTGAATCAATTCTTCCCAATGTCCCTTCAACTCAGAGTAAAATTGGTTGATAGTCTTGTTACCTTGCTTCAACATATAGAATGCTGTTTGAAGATCGATGATCCTAATGTTGTCGGCCTGTCCATATCGTTGCCTCAAATCATCCCATAAAAGCTTAGCATTGTCTTGAGAGGAGACAATGTTGACGAGAGAAGGGTCCAATGACCCAAGGATGAGAGAATAGACAGCTCTAGTACTCTACTCCCAAGCTTGATAGCTCACATGGCGTGGATCTGGAACAGGAATTGCTCCAGTGATAAAACCCAGCTTGTTTTTGCTCTTCAGGGCAACACGAACAGTACGACCCCAAAGATTGTAATTTGCAGTGCCAGTGAGCTTCATAGGGAAGCTCAAAGTTTCATTTGGGTTTATGTAGTAAGGGTTTGTAACTGTAGAAGGAGAAGTTACCAATGTCGAACTGCTAGATGCAGTTGTTGCTGATTCAGTTGACATTGGTAAGGGAATGCAAGGTTAGATTGATGTAGAAAGAAAGAATGCGGGTAGAACGACAAGAAACCTAGTTGAGGTAACCAGGCTCTGATACCATATGGAATTAGGGTTCTGGATATTGGAATGGAAACCCGTAGGGATCCAGGTTAGCTCAGAGGTCTCTTATATAATCTCAGACACCTTGTCAACGAAAGGAATGAGTAAAGTTACTTACAGAGATGAAAAACTAATTGTAACAAACAGAAACCTATACAAGACTAATGAAATAATAACACTTGTCCCTTTATAGTAAAAACTGAAACGAATTAAAGCACCAAATTATACGTTGCCGTTTCTGCTCAGCTCTTCTATTGCTTTCGAGGGAGACGACATCGTGTAAGTGACTCATCAGTGCTTGCTTCCTCTGTGGTTCGATTTAGCTGCAATCATCAATAAAACTTTAAAGGAAACTTCCGGCCGACATTGAAGTTGGCGGAGATGGTTGCGCCGACGGAGATGGGAAATGGATATGCGGTGGCCGGACCCATTTTTCTCGCAACCATGTTTGTTTTGTTGAAATTAAATAAAGGACAATATAGCAATATTACATTTTAAGTTAGGGCGATAATAGTAAAAGTAGGACGAGGTTTAGGCGTCCAGAAAAGAAATCGATCAAAGTTCATGTGATTATTTCCCCTATGGCTTACGATTGTCAAACTACAAAAATATATATATATTGCGAGTTCTATCGTACCCCGGGTAAATTCCGGGGTATGGCGTACTTTGACGATCTTAACCGTACGTGTGATCTCGACGGCTGAGATTAAATTTTATTAAATGATTTGTTTTTTCGGAATTTATATTAAATAAAATTACAGATCAACTCATAGAATTAGTTTTTCTTTCATTTTAGTCCTCTATGTCCGTGGGTTGGTTAGTTTGAGTTGGGTTGGGTTTTTTCAATATTTTGATTGAACCCAAATTCAACCACCCCAAAACATAAAGGGTACCTACCCCATCCAACCTACCAGCACTTCGTTCCCCCCATCCCGACCCTCTCTTCTCCGCTGCTACACGCCGATACCTTAATGCTCTATCCTCTTCCCCTGTTCCTCCGTCCTCCGCCGCTAGACGCCGCTAGCCCTCTCCCTACCCTTTCTAATCTCCCTTGTCGGCCCCAAATTCATCGCTCACCAACAACTTAGATTCTCATTGCGGAAGGGATTTCGAATCCTTGCAACCAGAAGAAGAAGGAAGGGTTCTCCTCTGCTCGCTTTTTCTGGCGATTGGCGTTATTGCTTCTCGAACGAGTTGCAGAGACCTTTGTCGAAAGGAAAAGGGGTGACCTCCCCACCGGAGAGTCCTCCCACGACGACACAAATGGTCTTTGATGACCCCGACGCCATTAGCCTCGCTTCCAAGTTCCGTCACTAACAGATCAACGGCGGCGCCTCAATGTTCTATCATTGATGATGTCAAACCTTCCTGGGTCAAGTTCTGCGAATTTTGTTTATCGCACATATTTGTGTTAAAACTAGATATGCCATACCCTCAAAATCAATAATAGGACCATGTTGTATCAGTATGCTATTATGGAAATTTTGGGAATTTATGTGGAGCAGAAAACTGAAGTTCGAATTTGGAAAAAAAAGAACTGAAATTTGAAATACGAACAGGAAGAAGACGATCGAAGGGAAGCGTCTGATCGTTTCTCAACCACTCACGAGATGGAATGTGGGCTAACATCATCACACTTATAGTTTCCATAAACTTAGCATACAAAACAAGAAACGTTGGCAAACTTAGTGGTTAAGCTAGTAGTTTACTATTAAGTTTGCTAGAATAGGTGTAGGGTTCGGATACTAGTTTCAACCATTATATTTAGTTTTTTTATAATTATTAGCGGTTTTATGTTTCTTCTTTGAAATCACTTGTTCATAGTTGATTAACCTCTCCTTGCTAGTCAAGTTTTTGGAAGAAATTTCATTTTTCTATTTAGAATTTTATTTTACAACTATTCATAAATAGTAATTCTACACGACATGTCATTTTTGTCACACACCACCGTTGTGCCCACCTCCACCTTGCAACTTTGCGTTAACCCAAAACTAGTACAAAGGACTAGTACATCCCAAAACAAACCTTTGCTAAACCACGTGAAAGGGCATTTGTAGGCTGTAGCGCAGTCTAGTGACTAAGTTTGAAATTCTGCCTTGACAAACTTATAAACGTGAAAGCTCCATGTTCCGAATGGTTCAATATTCTGCCTTGACACTAATGCGTGTAAAATGGATTGATAGAAGTTTGTCGGTTGACGTTCAATATTCTGCCTTGACACGATTTCATATACTAAGACGCATGTAACATAGTATATAACATTATAGTTGAAAAGTGAGACTTGACATCGATAGAAGTTTTACATTGATAGAAGTTTGTCGGTTGAGGTAGAATGTCTTGTTCCTTATAAATATATTTATATCAGGCACTAGCATGACATTGATACCTATGGCCAAGTCACGATGAGGTTATGATAGATCAAGGAAGATCTTATGAGATTTTTGTCGGAGATGATCCTATCACGTGGAATAATTGTTCTTTGTCATTCTAGATGATCAGCGAAATTCGGTAGACAGCTAAAGTACCATAGGTTGTTTTGAGATCCTAATTATTTGTTCACTATCGATTCGGATTATTTGTTGTCTAAATAATCCGATTGATTAAAAAGGCCTCGTATTTTTTGGCCATTAAAAAGGCCTCATGTGAATTCGAACATGCCTTTTGTACCAGGCCCAATCAGGCCCTTAGCAATAGCAGATCGGCGGCACAACTACTTTTGGCCTTGGGCATTATTTTTATTCTCCCAACACACTTCAATTATGGCAAAGTTGAACAACTATAAAAGCCTCCCCTACAAAATCAAGCAATCGATCCATATCCCTGCTTTTTCTTCCCCCCATGCGCAGGCTTCTCTGTTTTCCTTGAGAAAGAAAACTTAACCGCCCTCCTCCTTCCTTCGCTTCCGCCTCCCTTGCATGCAAGCCTCCCCCTCCGCCTCCGCCTCCGCCAGTCAATCCACCGCAGGTCGGCGGTCGCTCAATACTGGTCTCCACCTCCGAGCCACCATCGTCGCCTGCCACCGCCGCCGCTGATTCGCTCGAGGGGTTTGTTGGAAATGTTCCGTTCCTAACAGGGTTGTGGGAAGAAGAGCGGCAGAAAGTTCCCAGGACGAAAGGCAGGAGAAAGTTAGGGAGAGAGCAGCAAGGGTAGGGTTGTCGTCTGTTGACAGAAGAGCAGGCGAAGGAAAATCCTGTGGAAAAAAGGAATTCCAATCGTCGTCTTCCTTCCTTCCCGGACTAACAAGGAGTTGCCGCCGACCACGTTTCCACCGCCGCAGGTACATTTTTGTAAATGCTTTTTAACTATTTGGTACGGTGGATTAGAGTATCTGACGTAGTGTGTTGTTATACTCGTAGGTGTAATGTTCTTACAATGGATCGTGTATCTGAATGGTACCCGTAAGTATTGTTTACCAACTAATCCTTAGACTGTCTACTCCGCTTCCTTTTCGTATGGTCAGACATTAGTAACGATTTTATTTGTAGGGATTTTATGGTTGAGCCTGGTTTCGTTGCAAAACTGATGTATGAGGAAGCAGTAACTATGTCTGAATTTACGGAATCACTCAGTCTTATGTTGTTGCAAGAGAATGGTGACGTTGAGGTTATTGAAATAAATTTTTTTTGTCATTCATCATTCTCGCTCTCGTTTGCACTTTTTCTGTTTGTTAATGCTTGTTAATTTTTTTTTGAAAATCCATTTGTTGTTTTAAACACCAGGGCACTTCTTACCTCTTCTCTGGACGTGTCACCGAGTTGAGGACATCATGGTGTGCTGCATCTAGAGTTCATTTGATCCACTTAGTTATTGAGGATGACTATTTGGATGTTGAGGTTGTTTTCCCATCGGCAAACTTACGCAAAATCCTTTCAGATGTAGTAAGTGATGAAGACATGGCCAATGCCGATTTCGTTACCCTTGTCAACTTGCTTGGTGGAAACTCTTATGAGTTTATGGTCACATTGGGTCCTTGGAACCATGGGTATTTTGAGCTGTTATTGGTCAAACTATTCTTTCCTCGTGGAAACTGAATACCATTACAGCAATGTCAATAGTAATCTACTAAATTTGCTTAGTGTCGGCCTTAATGCCATTTCTCTTGTTATCCAAGTGTACTAAGTGTGTGAACACAATGTTATTTTGTACGGGTCCTGCCTTCTTAATGAATTGTTGCTTCCTTATGGGTTGTTTGTTGCTTCTTAATACACTACATGCCACAAACAATCCAAAATTAGTATTCGTGATTCATAAGAAAGAGCGAACTTGAAAATTAATAACAAGAGCGAACTTGAAAATAAAAATACGAACGTGCTTAAATATAAACATCTATCAATAGGAACGAATGATTGCAAAAAAATGTCAAAATCTATACATAGCTAGCTAGGATCGTTAGTTTTACAAGCTGAACAATATAGTCCAACGTAGGAAGCAACAATTCTACCACATAGCTTGAAAATAAACATCACACTTCACTACAGCTATATAATAATGGCTGGTTTTCATGAACAAAATAAGTCCAGAAGACTTTCAATAAGTGATTAATTGACTTGGGATGCTAGTTTGGTTGCCTTCTGGCCCAATGGTGCTGCTTTTGGCCCTCAAATGTACACAATATGTAGAGCTCGTTAATCAACTTGGACAAATAGGTTTTTGTTGGTTAAGTGGCAAGCAAATTGTTTCCATGATTCATATTAATAAGCGTACACAATTGAACAAAGCAGGTTGATTGTAGTCCAGCGGATGGAAGTTTGCAATGCCATTTATGTCTTAGGTTCGACACCCATCAGAAGCATTTCAGTTTTGGTTTTAAGTTATTACTACTAGGAATAAGCCCGCGCTTCGCTGCGAGATGATTCATATTAATAAGCGTACACAATTGAACAAAGAATGTTGATTGCAGTCCAGCGGATGGCAGTTTGCAAGCCTAATTTTTTGGCTTGGGTTCGAAACCCATCAGCAGCATTTCATTTTTGGTTTTAAGTTATTGCAGTTGTACAACATTTGAAGGCTTCTTATGCCATTGTGGGGGCTATCTTACGAGAATTCATCTTTATGTTGCAAGAATTGTCATTGGTTTCTGTTGCTTTTACTCCTGGAGAAGCGAATCGGGCTGCCCATGTTGTGGCACGTAATGCCTTATGCTACTCTGGCTCTTGTAATGTTCGTTTTAATTGTTCTTATTTGTTTTGACTATCATTTCACGAAGAAGCCGTTGTATTGTGGCTCTCTCGTGCTTACCTAGTTAATCCGCAAGGGTTTCTATGACAAAATACAATAAAATAAGCCCGCGCTGCGGGATGTGTTTTATTTTTGGACACCAATTTTCGTCTCAGAATCTGTGTTTTTCCCCTTGCAACTTATTCCATTAAGGACATCTGCATATCAATATTGTCTAACACTGACTATAGGTACATATGCAAAAGTAATTCCGAAAATGTAACCTAAGCATTCACAATAGATTCTCAGTTCAATCGTCGAAAGCACAGCGATCCCAAAGTGTGGCAACCCTGATGTGCGGCACGGTGCTCTGACCTGGGTTTGGCCATGCAATGTACAGTTCTGCTGCGAAGGTCTTCTTGCAGTTTTTCTTGATGATGTCTTTTATTTCATCTTCATTCAGTTTGAGATACTTTGCCGGCATCATGCAGATTATTGACAGAGCTGCCTCGTGGTTGAGTACAACATCGGCCTCGGATGATTCAGATTTGCACCTTGCCTCGATTTGGTAATGTAGTCTGGTCATAATAGAAGCTCGTTAGCTTTGTTGAGAAAAATGCAAGCGTTCCTTGCCAAAAGTGCAAACCGGTCAATTTAAATATTTAATCTCACCTTGGCGTTTCCCGAGTGGTTCTGCAAATGTCGATTTTGCATTTGACATGAGTGAACTTGATTATGGTTCGGTAGAGGGTCTGAAATATAAAAATTGTTTTTGCCAGGTTAGAGTGCACGGCAATAGCAAGTGAAACATATTTGAATGTTGGGATTTTTCAAAGCATCATAATATACCTCACGATGTTGTGGTATTGAACTCAAGTCTTCTTTTATCTGAGCAAGTGTTCTTCTTGGGGGGCGAGGGTAGCGTAAGTATCCCATCCTTTCAGCTGTTCCATATATTATGTACTTGATCGGTTTGCGGCATGGCAGAAACCTGAGTTTTGCAAATAGATGTCTATGTTAGGCTAAGTTGTTGCAATGAAAGCATATTTGAAGTGAACACATTGTCTTAGAGATTGTTAGGAAATCAATACCTGTTCATGACTCTTTCAGTGGTCTCATTGTATGAACTGATAATCAGACGACTGGCTTGTGTCGATTCCAGCTCATATATACCATCATCGTTGCATGCATGGGGCACGGAGACTACCGATGTAACTGTGGTTATCAGCGGGAGGTGCGACTCTACATCTGCTGCTTGTTGGAGGTAACCAGCGACATCGTAGCCACAGTACTGCACAACAGCCTTGTTCCCACTGTTTTGCAAATGCAAACAAAATATAAATTATTCGCTGTCGAAAGTTTTAACGATCTTAGGTACATAGTTTAGTATACCTGTAGTCTTCAATAACCAGATGGAAATCAAGCATGCCATCTTGGAGGGCATTTGGTAATGTGATTCGCCGTACGCAGCCTGTGACATCTGTAATTGCATAGATGTTATGGGATTTTTAGTGTGTGTTGGTCGTGAAAGTGATGTACATTGTTTTACCTGCGTGGCAGTGGAAACTTTCAAACTTTGCAGGGACCATTGAGAAATGAGAGTTCATGAATGAGTCGAGGGGAAACTTAGGATTGTTCTGGTCTTCTTCGATGTTGTCAATCAGTTGGTCAGAGTTCATGAGCAGCCGCAGTTCTCCTGGGACAATGCGTTTGTTCTTACTCGAGGGGATTGTAACGATAATGCTTAGGCGATACAGACAACCAACTTTGATCCTCGCCATCACGTCATCAATGTCCTTTTCTTATGCCAGAGCTTCAATAACTCGTTTCTGCGGGATTAGCAGGTGTAAAAGAATGTTATAGATAAGCAGGTGGTGTTTTTTTTTGCTGGGAAATCGTAAACAGACCTTTTTGTCCATCCAGAGCATGCGCAATGCTGGCGTTTTCCAAACCTTTCCGTCAATGACTTCTGTGCACGTTTTTAGAAGCCGAGCTATCACAGTACGGTTGTTGGTTCCCAACCGCAAACCTCGAAACGTCATCGAAGCACAAATGGGGTCTACAATAGAGACAAGAAACACACTAAGTGGAGTCACCATTTATTGTAAGATTTTGCGAATCAATCGAATCCAGTACCAATTTAGACCTACAGAAACACAAACATCGAACCTTGGGGATCGGTGGGGTCCTCGTAATCCCGCGAGGCGACTGGGTTGTCTCGGCGGAAAACTGCCATAGTTCGTGTGTCCGCTGCGATCGTAGTAATCTTTATTAGAGGAATATGATGTTTTCAACTGAGTGGCGTGCTTAGGACCAGATAGTGACATACCTTGGCGCTAGGGTTTTCACCGTGGTCGAAAGGGGCAGTTTTTACCGTCGATGCCAGCGAAGATATGGAACGAGGTGTGTGTTGTCGAGGGAGGCAAGAGCAGGGCTTAAGTAAATTGAATGCGGCCTAAAAAAGACAGGCCGGAAGGCTGATTTGGGCATATTGATCTTGGTTTTTAACACGGAACGCTCTTATTTGTCCATACCTGTTATTCAAAGGTTTCATCTTCGGTATAAAACCAACAGGCAATCTCCAAATACGACTGCCTATACGATACATCGAAATACACAATCCAATGACAAAAATTTCGGCTTGGCTAATTTCTTTGGAGTGGCATGATAATACACCATCTACTTGTCAATTTTCCGGTTTATTAATTTCTTTTTACTTTTCAATTGACATCGATAGCCAAAAGTAACCGGCAAACCTTCACGTACCTACTAATGTACTACGCGAAGGACATACTTACAAGCAAAAACCTTAAACCCTGAACCCTAAACTCTATACTCTAAAACCCTGAACCCTAAACCCTGAACCCTATACCCTAAAACCACAAAGAACACATTCATGTATTGCTAATGACCACAATGACAAAAGGATTATTGTTGAACTTACTAACATCTCCTCACTTTGTTGGAATGCCACGTTACCCTTTAGCTTTATTACGAAAGTTATGAGGATCTGGATACGAGTCGTATTAAGAAACATTGTATGTTCAGAGTTTTCAAATGATCAGAGTATGGATCACTTTCTTAGTAGGAATATGAATAGGAATAGGAATTCCCGTCAAATTGCGAACTAACAGACTGCAATTCCCAATTGGATTCGAATCATATTGTACATTGTATGAGGTAGATTTAGTGGTGGAAGAAACTCTATCCCCTGTGGCTCCGATGTCATGTGGGTGGTTACCCGTGGTTACGAGTTTGGATTCAACTAACCATGTGTCCCGATATTGATGTTTGGGCTGTTGTTTGATAAACTAAATTAATTATTAAATTATTTCAGTTAATCCACAACTCTTATCTATTACATAAGCACTTATGCAAAAAATATTTTAGGGAGGTAGGAGATTTGGTGTACCGTTAATTTTGATAATAACTTTGAGTTACCTATCTAAAGTGAGAAAAGGATTAGAAATAAAAAAGTAAAAGGTAGAACAATTGTAGTTTAATGGGCGTCTAAAAAAGAGCAAGAGGGACAATCATTCAGTTTTTTCCCCGTAGAGATAAATAAGGGAGAGAGAAAAAATGCCACCATAGAGATAATTGCGAGATAAATAAACAGTTTTGTCCCATCTTTTACGGGAGTTGTTTAAGATGGGTAAGATATTTTTTTTGTAACGAATTGTGATTGGCTGAATCAAGCTGCTGACGTGGAAGAATAAGGAAAGAGTAAATTTGAAATGGTGATGCCTTTTACGGGAAAGTGTATTCTTTAGATTCTTTAGATTAGATTCCAAAACTAAAAGAAAAAGAAAAGAGGAAGTTGATGATAACCATCAACTGTCTCAACTATACAAATGGTTACTCATCGAACTCATATACCCAATCTAATTACAACTTACATCACCTGAAAGCACCATGTCCTTTTTTTGGGTCGAAAATGAGATGCTTACTATTTACTAAGCACCCTAACTCTTATCTATTACATAAGTTGATCCAACTTTAGATAGCCACAATCAATAAAATGTCAACCAAAACTAGTAGAGTGCTCGTTATTTGCAAGATATCCGTAGCATGATTGCATTCTCTTCATGTATGTGAAAGTGAAAGTTTCGAATCATAACCTAATAACTCCTAGTTTTGATGACAACAATATGGTTATGATGTTCATTATTTGTATAGCTCTTGTGAACACTCAAGACCATATGATAATCCAACTTAGTTTGAAGTTTCGCGATCCTCGTTATTCATTCCATCTCCATTCCTTCCAAGACTACCCACCATGACTCGACTCGTGTGATAGTACAAGAGATGAGGTTGGGTGTCAATGCAACAACGCATATGGTGTTTCAGTCGCAAATTAGACATCATGTGCTATTACTTTACCATCACTTCGATTATAACCATGACCCTTTTTTTTAACTAATTAGAGAGTCCACGTTACCCTTTTCTTTATCATTACTTTGCACAAATTGATATACTGATGTGAAAACCACAAATTGATATACTTTACCATCCCTAAACCCTAAACCCTGAACCCTAAACCCTGAAACCCTGAACCCTAAACCCTAAAACCATAGACCCTGAACCCTAGACCCTGAAACCCTGAACCCTAAACCCTAGACCCTAAAACCTTGAACCCTAAACCCTAAACCCTGAACCCTGAACTCTAAACCCTAAACTCTGAACCCTAAACCCTAAACCCTAATACAATCATGTTTGCCTTTTTACCTCTAGAGTGAACTTCTTGTTGTTATCCAACTCCACCAAGCAAACGACCCCTTAGTAATGACTAATTAGGATGAAATGAGTTGTTTGCTAGCTCCAGCCAAAATTTTGTTCAAAATGATGACATGATAATACACCATCAACTTGTCAATTTTCCGGTTTATTAATTTCTGTTTACTTTTCACTTGACTTCTATAGCCAAAAGTAACCGGCGAACCTTCAATTTTCACTTGACTTCAATTTTCCTGGTCTAGGTCTCTGAGTGGAGTTGCGGGTGACGATGGTATTCCAGCCTTTTCCCAGCGGCAGCGGCGGCATGGCAAGGTTGCAATGGAAGCTAGGGTTTTGATTTGTCTACTTTGGGCTCTCTGTGTTATGTGTGGCACTTGGGCTTTTCGGGTGGGCTTTTGAATTGCTTATCTGTATTGTTGTTCTCTTCATTTGGGCTTGCCCATACTTTGTACTCCTTCCTGAAACTGATTTCGTCAAAAAAAAAAAAGATAAAAAAAAACAATCTTCCACCTGTCTCCAATCGATGGATCGCCCACTCTCTCTCTCTACTCGTCGGTGTTTAACACGGAACCGCCATCGCCTCTCTCTCTTTCTCTCTCTCTCCCTCTCTCTCTCAGATTGACGACATGCAATGATTCAGGTACTATTCAGTTGATGGGTTATCCAACTTGACCAGATTGGATGTGTCATAATAAAGCAGCGAGGGAACCAATGTAGTTTATCGGGAACCAAGGTAGTTTAGCAGAACAGTCTTTTCCCATTCCCTCCATTCCCTTTCTCTTTGGTGTATAAATGAACAGAGTCTTTTCCCATTCCCTTTGCTTTGGGGTATAAATTGATGTACAGCATATTATTCTCATTTCCGCTCCAATTCTCAAAATCACCCCGCTTCCATTCTTCACCTGCAATAGCCTCCTGATGTCGAACTCGAACCCGTCTTCTTCGTGGATCGCCCAATTCAAACCGGGCGACCGGGTCGAGATCAGCTCCGAAGACCCCGGGTTCCGCGGCTCCTGGTTCGCCGGCACCGTCGTCCGCCGCGATGCGAATAACACCAATCGTTACGTAGTCGTGTACGACCAGCTCTACGAGGACGAAACTGGGGACAGGCTGCTGCAAGAAACCCTCGATTGGATCCATTTGCGTCCGCCGCCGCCGCCGAGAAGAAGGTCCAGTTCAAGTTCGGCGACGAAGTGGAGGCTTTCTACAACGACGGCTGGTGGGAAGGGGCTATTACTGCGGAGCACTCCGGCGGGAAATTCGTGGTGTTCTTGAGAGGCTCAAAGGAGCACATTGTATTTGAAGAGGAATATTTGAGGTTGCCTGTTCAGTGGGTGAAAGGTAAGTGGGAGCCGCGATTCGAACAGGTTCAGCGGGAGGAAGAGGTGAGCTAATTCGATTTTATGACTTTTCCTGCTCCGTTGCTTGGTTTAACAATTTTAGGGAATTTTGAATCTCGATCTAGTTAGGCTGAGGAAAGTAGATAATTGGGTGATCAGAGATGGCATTTGTTATTTTTCACAATGTCTCAACCTCGTTGAATATCTTCATAAACATGCAGATGAAGTTCACTCAAGGAATGCAAGTCGAGGTGACAACTGACGAAGACGGTTTCAAAGGTGCTTGGTTTGCTGCAACAATTATTGAACCTTCGGGTGAAGACAAGTACCTTATTGAGTACAAAACCCTGACGAATGATGATGATACTGAGTTTCTCAGAGAAGACATTCGTGCTTGCAACATAAGGCCTTGTCCGCCGGAGATCATTGCTGTTGATGGATTCAAGGTGATGGATGTAGTAGAGGCTTACTACAACGAGGGCTGGTGGGTTGGCCTGATTGCAAAGGTTTTGAGCAACGGCAATTACCAGGTTTACTTTGTTGAGTATGCTGAGAAGACAACGTTCAAGGAGGCTGATTTGAGGCCACATCAGGAGTGGTTAAACGGCAAATGGGTTGTTCCTTAAGAGGTCTGAATTTTATGCTCTCAATCCTAAAAACACTACGAGCCTTTCTTCTTGCATGTGGTGGTGGTGGTTTCTGACTTTTGGTTCTCCGTGTTTGGTTTTTAGGTGTGTTGTGCTTGGAACGGGTGGCGGTGGTTTCTATCGGCGTTGCGGTGGTGGACGGCGACATGATGTGTGCGTGGTGACGTTGTGTTTTTTGTGTGGGCTTAGGGTTTTTGTGTTGTGGGGTTTGGTGGTGACCCGGGGTTGGGGATTGTTTTGTTTTTGTTTTGTTCCCTGTACCTTTAGGTCCGGTTGCAGCAGCGCACGGATCTGGCGGCAGTTGTATTTAGTTGCTGTGCTGCCCTGTTTTTTGTTTCTAATTATTTAATATATATCATCATTAACAAAAAAAAATTTATGGCTGTCAAATATGGTTATGGTCATTTTGGGAGCCAAATATAGCTCCTCTTTTCCTTGGAAAGCCAAATATGGCTGGAGTAAAGTGGCCCAACGCAGACCTTTTTTTTCTCTCTTTCCTTTGTGATTGGTTGTTGTTCTATTTGAATGTATTTTAAATTTAAATGAGAAATCATTCATGTAGTGACGAACTATAAAAAATGAATGACTAATGTTAACGATAACAGGAGAACCATTCTGATTTTCTTTCGGCATGCTACTTGCTCTTCTTATATTTAACTAGCTTTATATTCGGCCCGTTGGCCGGATTTATCATAAAATTTTCATGAGTAGTGAATCGTAAAATAAGTTAAGTACCTCGTCCGAGATTATAGTTCAAATTTGTAAACGTTATCGAAATACAACTTTCAAAATTGAGTGACTTTCATTTGATGGGATGAAATACTCCTACTCTTGATCTCCCGATGGTTTTATACTCTAACCTCACTCATTAGGCAAAAGTTTCTTTCACCACAATCTAGTCCATGTTGACATGAGGTGGACGATTACAATCAAAATGAGTTTTATCCTACTCCACCAAGCAAACGACCCCTTAGTAATGACTAATTAGGATGAAATGAGTTGTTTGCTAGCTCGAGCCAAAATTTTGTTCGAAATGATGAGCCAAAACTCAATAAATGAGTTGGGTCGTGTTCGGATCGTATTAGCTCGTTCGTAAAAGAGCCCAGCATGAGTTCGGCTTGGCTCATTAAAATGGACCATATTTCTTTGGAGTGACATGATAATACACCATCTAATTGTCAATTTTCCGGTTTATTAATTTCTGTTTACTTTTCACTTGACTTCTATAGCCAAAAGTAACCGCCAAACGACCCCTTAGTAATGACTAATTAGGGTGAATCTTAGAGACATTTTTTAAAAGTTTCATTCTCTCCTTTCCCATTTTAATTTCTCACCGTATGAAAAAGGAAAAAGAAATTCGAAAAGTGCAGGAGGGAAAATTTGGAGCCTCTTTTTTCATTTTTCCGTAAAATTTCCCTCTCTCAACGATTTTAGTTTTCCACCCTATGAAAAAAATATAAATATTGCCAACCCAACTTTACCTTTCTGACTTCCTTCTCTTCATTTCGTTCTTTCACCTTGCTTGTTCGTCAACCAGCCGGAGTGGAACCAAACCCTTCCCACAATCGTCAATTCGTTCCTTCTCCTTCTCATAATCAGATATTGTATTCTCAGCCAAAGGTCGGGTTGTCGATTTTAGTTTTGGGTTCTCTTCCTATCGACGGCGGCGCTGCTGCATGCGAGTCCTGATGGAGGTATGTTCTAAATTCTCTGTCCTTTCTCTCATTTGTGTTGGTCTATCACTGATTTGGAGTTTTGACAGAATAGCCTTTGTACCAACGCGGAGTGAAGTTCTCGGGTCCTCAATTGTCCATCGATGAGGATGGTAATCAGATCCAATGAATCAAGCGGTCCATTCAATTTTTTTCGTCTCTGCTCTTGATTTGATTATAGGCTCGATGATTTTTGTTTCTGACCTCAATTAATTTCCATTGGCAAGCTGTTCGGATTGTAATCAAAGCGTTCAGAGTGGTTTGAGACCTGTGGCTGTGGTTGTTTCTCGGTTTTGCTCTGTGCTCGGTTTTGCTCTGTGCTCGGTTTTGACCTCAGGTTCGTTCTTCTGCTTAGTGCTTAGTGTTTAGATCCAAGCTAGATAATTTTTCAATACAGAGTGTTTTGCGTGTGTGCACATGTGGTTGAAGACATTGTATCTGAATATTGGTTACTGACTATAGACCTGTTGTACAGGCATGTGGAGCTAAATAACATGTTGAAAAGGAGTTGTTAAATGAGACTGATGTTTATGATGTTGTTGCACTTGTTAAGCTAGCTATAAAGGTATCTTGTTCCTCTTATACTTCATAGTGTTCAGTTTGTAGTTTATAATTGGTTCAAATCATAATGTCTAAAATGGAATTTTTGGATTTGGCACTCGTTATGTTTCCTTCTTTGGCTAGATGGGCGTGCAGTGGTTTTCCAAGAAGAGGACAGATGGGCCACTCCGCTTATGCACACCGGTATGTTTCAATTATACCCTTTCTTGGTTTGCTAGGTCTTAATGAAAACAAGAATAATGATCTGAACAGAAAAATAATCTTGACCAGCAAAAGTAGAGGCATACATTGTTGATTGGAAAAGCAGTTTAATGAACCTAAAACATGAACAACCATGACCAGAAAGTATGAAAATACCCAACAACACATCATAACGTCCTCCAATCAAATATCCTAACTCATCCATAGAGTATCAAACAAATGGCCAGATTCGAAATGTGTCTCCGGTTATTAGAATCCATGCCAATCTTTTCAACTAGCCTTCTTGCTGCTCCTCAGGCCTTCCCTTCTAGTACATGGCTTCTTCTGCAACATTGAATATACAAAGTTTAGTTCCAACGAAAATTATTGTTCCCCAAAAGTATTCTAGACATAAACAATGAACTTCTAATATTACAGTTGGTGGATCAGGGATGTCGGTTGTATCAACATCCTCTTCAGTATCCTCCTCTGATAACTCTGGACAAGTTCTGGCATTATGAGTATCCTTCCCACATTTACTGCAATGTTTTGGTTTTCGACCAATGTGGGGTGCTTGCTGGTTCCCACTGTTGTTGGCGACGTTTTCACTATTTGGTTCTTCATTATTTGGTACTGTGTGGCCAGCAGCTCCATCATTAGCTTCAGTATCAGTAGGTTCTGGTATTGTAGGCCTCACATAATCAGGAGGCTTCTTACAAGTGCTTTTTTTATGACCCAATACGCCACATCTGCTACACATTCGTTGCTCCCCTTTCTTCCTTTTGTTTTCTTGTCCACCCGAACCTTTGTATTTCACAGGATGTGGATCCAAAAGTTTCTCTTTTGCCTTTGGTCTATTGATATCTGGGATCTCAGTATCACCTTCGTTCATCATGTCTAGCGATTCACATATGGATGCAATTCCTGTACGAGCAAGGTTGAAGCTTTCGCTTGATTTTGCCCCTTTTAACCATAACTGGGAGCTGCTTTGTTGAAGAAGCCCATATCTGAAAACCACAGTCAATATTATTATTCTATTAAAACGTCACGAAAAAGTGAAAGCTTATGTTCTAAAACGGGTCAACGCCCTCTGGTACCACCTTAGTATTTAATAAACACATCTGAACTGCTTTCTTAAACACAGTAACACACAATTTCCAGCTTTATACAGTAACTACGAACCTGAATGTGAATAGTCTAGCCTCGTCCATATTGTGTGGTTGTTGTAAGCTATCAAGTGTCTTCGGCTTCTTTGACCACCTTAACTTTACCAACCGTTCTGGAAGTTCCAGCATACCCTCTTCTTTCAGTAGATGAACCATATGAGCGCATGGTATTCCCATATAGTGGTAATAGTTACAACTACACTCCATAGCGAAGGGCTCAATTGTGTATGTGACCTGAAAAACCTTTTGTTTACCTGACATTGTCACTCTGTAAATGCGTTGGTTTTCCGATATCTCTGAATCCATCCTTACAAAAGCTCCCGACTTTTCAACCTCATCTCTGAATTTGAAAAAGGCTTCTTTTGTGAATAATTTAGACGCACTCTTCTGAAGTGAGACTAATATATTAGACGTTATTGTCCGTTCACGATGGATGGACTCAAAATCAGCTTGTTGCTCCATCTCCCTCATATCCCTAGACCAACGATCAAAATGAATAAAGAACTCAAGTAGATTATGATTGTTTTCGATATACTTGGTAAGCTGAGAGTTCATTCCTTCACATCTAGACGTTGTTGACAAGCCTGCAAAGAACTTTGAGCGCAAGTATGTATACCCCCATTCAGTTCTTTGGTCAAATAGATGTGAAACCCAATTGTTATGCTGCTGTGAGCACTCCTCGACCATTGTATTCCACTTATCTTCAAATACTGAAGGTTCCCAATCAGCTGACACGAAATGTTTCCATTGTGGCAAGAAGTTAGGATTGTCCCTCACTTTTCTGGCAATAGTTTTGTCTATGTGCCAAGCACATAAACGATGTGTCGCATCGGGGAATACTTGCTGAATCGCGTTGCGCATGGCTTTATCCCCATCTGTGACAACAGTTTTAGGATCTACACCGCCCAACCTTCTCCTCAAGGCATCTAGAACCCATACATAGTTTTCTTCTTTCTCATTTGCCAAAAATGAACATCCAAATATGCAACTGTTGAAGTGGTGGTTCACACCTAAAAAATAAACAGGTTAGTAAAATTACTTCACTAATAAGACAAGAATTACACTATACCCATAACGCATGGAAGTGATATTGCATTAGTCTCTTTAACGTGTGGTATTAAGTTTCAATGAATAAATACTTTATACTTTATAGGAATGAAAATATAAGTTACTAGGAACCGAAAATAAAAGAATTAGTACCTGAAAAAATTACTAGAGGCATATTGTAGACGTTCTTTTTGTAAGTCGCATCAAAAGCCAATAATTCTCCAAAGCATGCATAATCAGCCACTGAAATACTATCTGCCCAGAACAAGTTAACAAGCCTGTCTTCATCGTCTTTTTTTAGCTCAATTACGAACTGTTCATCCGCACTTAGTTTCGTCTGTAGGTAAGCTAGTGCTGTCGCAGCATCACCATCACTAATCTGTTCCTTCCGATCTTTGTCCACGTAATTATACGCATCTTTCCTCGTGAACCCCATCTTGCTATAGCCTCCTGCCTCTGCAACCGCTAGTGAAACAATCTGTGATGTTTTCATTCCTGCAGCTCTCCGGAAATTGATTGCTGCTTTAACCGCATCACTCAACTGTCGATTCCCTTTCATGTAGTGTCGGTATTTTTTTGGAACCGTTACGTGAGAGTGCACGTTATGAAAGGTATCAACAAACCACTTCCCATCTGACTTGTCTAGTCGTACACGAATCCTAGCTTTGCAGTCAAATCTCGTCTCTCCTTTTGGTTCCCTCTTTCGTTCACCCTTTCGGTCGCGCTTTGTTCCTTGACCAGAACATACAAACCGACGCCATATCATGACCTTGTCTTTATCTCGGCCAATATCTTCTTTCCTGACGTCAAAGCCGGTGACCAGCCCATAGTTCCTCCAAAAATCATAGGCTTCTTCAGTGTTAGCGAATCTTAGCTTCTCGATATCTTCTTGCTGTAGAAGTAAGAGATCGTCAATATCATCCTCTTCTACCTCTGAACTTTGGTGAACGTTATGAATAGTTGAACCGTTACTGTTGTTAATATCTTCATTGATTTCCACTTCGACGATTTCATCGTCTTCCATGATCGTCGCGCTTGTGATTGTCCAAGCCAACTAACCCTAAGTAGCCAAAGTAGTACTAAGGAACTAGCCTCTCCGCTGGCGCTTCACTATGAAAAACCTAAAGGATGTTGTATATAAGCTGTGAAATTAAATCCTTGTTTTTAACGGAACAATTTGGGTCAAAACATCCATGGGCTGGACTGAATTCGTTTGGCCTATTTAAATAAAACTAGTGGGCCTAAATAACCTCCTTGGTTCGCATAACCAAGCCTGTTGTCCCTCAAATGGAGGACACCTATTCCAAAAGCATCAATTGCACCAGGTGGCCCCTCCAAAGAAGCACACCTGTCACCAAAAGCATCAATTCATATATGAAAATCCTATCACCATTAACTCTGCCCTTTGTCATTGGTTGTAGGAGATTGTATGTTGATAAGATTTTATCCACTTACAGCCTATAAAACGCAGTCCCCTCTTCCTTCAAAATCATGGAAGCAGCAAATGAAACTTGAAATTCCTTAAAGTTCTTCCTCCAACCTTATTTGCATCAAGTTACGGTAATGAGGAGAACTCCAAGTGGCTAAAGAGTTTCCCAACATTCAATCATGTTTGTGAGTTTGCCATGTATAGATGGGAAACTCTTTGGCATTTGGATGTTTTTCTCATTGCATTGTAAGATGTTATTATTTGTACAGGAGGTTGAGAATGTGGATCCGGGATTTCTTCTTTGTTCTTGAGTTTGAGTCTTTGTCTTCGTTTTTCATTTTTATATTTCCTGTGTTCAATTACATTTCCGCTACTGCCTTGTGTTCTTATTCATACTCCGTTCTTGTGTTTATATTTCTGGGTTTCACTGCTTACTCTGTTTTCCGGTTTTGGAACGAAGAAAGAAACAGAGCTTTGGTGCTCTGCCGCGGGAAGCCTAGATCACTCTTAATTGATTGGTTGAAAATGGGCCAAACGTGAATTCATAAACTGGCGGAGCCACAACCAACCAAGGGAGGTTAAACTGGCATCGTCTTCTTCCCTTCTTCCATCTGCTTTCGTGGTCTTGTCTTTTCGAACCTTAAAACCCTAAAATGAAGCCCCTAATCGGTTTAATGAGGTGGATAAATATAGAAGTTCACACGTAACTAGTTAATTCCTTATTAAGTTCATTTAATGAGGTGGATAAATATAGAAGTTCCCACATATAAAAAAACTCTAATTGATATCTCACGGGTTTTCCTAATACACGAGGTTAAACACCCCTCTGGCGCATCTATTAATATGGCCAAACATCTTGCCCAAAACTCATTCAACTAAAAGTAGCGCAGAGGCCCTTTGGTCAACATTGTGTCTGTAACATTATGGGAAAGGAAGGGTAAGTTCTGCAATCCGCTAATGTGTTTTCTTTAACTTTTTAGTCAGCTATTTCGTTGTATTTGTTCTTATATTCCACTCTCTCGTTGCTTTTTTGTACAATTATATTAGGGAGAAGAACAAGATGACGAGCGGCCAGTCTACTGTACGCCTAACGCGTTCTCTAGCCAAGTCTATGGTTCGTCCAGGAGCTTTAACAGTAGGTTATTTATACAAAACTTATTCTGACTTGATTGTTCATTATTGTAGGAATTGGAGAACTATGTATCTCCTGCAAAGAAAACAAGAATGCAAGACGTCACCCCCCCACCTACACCCGACTTGAAGGTGATTGTTCTTGATGCTGAACCAGGGCTGGACCATGATGAGCTAGGTGTGCAAAACAAACCCCTCACGCCTCCACAAAAATTGTCAATGAAGGTATGTAATCCTAGTGATGTACATATGCTTCCTTTCCGCCCACTATTTTCGTTGTTTTCCTTCGTTCCTTTCTCCGCCACTTGACTTCTATTTCTTCTTTAATTAATTATATATTTTCATTTAAAATGTAAAACCTAAAACTCAAGAAAACCTCTTCTTATTTCCTCTATTTGTTCGTTCTCCATGATTGAAGGGTACCACAAGGTTTGAGCTCCCTACAGCCGTCAACTACAGTGACGAAGAAGTGAGTTTTGCTCACTATATATTTGCAGAAGACCTTCATCCTGATGAAGCTTTGGTCAAAACAATGATGAAATCATATACCAGGCAGACATTATGGAGCTTATGCCCCGAGTCAAACGTTGATGCTGATGTAAGTACTTCTGCGAAACGCCCCTAGTTGACCTGAACGTGCTTAAAGATTTTTAATCATTGGATTTTATTTCTATTGTGTTTTAGGTAATTACAGCGTTAGCATGCCACTTGACCTTGGACGAAGTTAAAAGAGATACTGGTCGTGGAAGAGGAGTGTGCTTTCTGCCTACGGAATTGCAGGTAAGTGTTGCTTTTGCTTTGTAATTCTATTTCAGTTTACACAGGGTTGGTTGTTTATTAAGTAAGATTAGTGTTCAATGATTTCACTTCATTTTCCTACCAGGATATGGTGGTTAATTATGGCATGACATCTGCAAAGGCATTAGAGTTATATGATACAAAATTCCTATCAAAAGCTCATAACTGTAGAAAGGTTATGACTTCTCCACAATTCTTCCTTCTCATTTCTGCTTATTTAGTAGCGGTTTTCACAACATATGTGCGCGTGAATTATGCCTGCCCTTCTGCTTAATTTCTTGAATGAATTATGTCGGAAAACTAATTAGTTAATTGGATTGTTTTCTCGTACCTGTGAAGGTTTGTCTTCCCATGAAAGATATGATGAATGATGAAGGCATCCACTGGTATTTAGCTATAATTTTGATGGACCAGAAACAAGTACACATTCTGGATTCATGCCCATCAAAAGAGCGCCAAACAATCCGTACGAATGCAGTTCACACAATGGTATAGTTAAAATTTGTGCCATTGAATACATACTTCAATACACGTGTTTGTAATTCAATTATGTGGCATTATATTTTCCAACACAATTTTGTAATTCATAGGTTACTTTTTGAACGTTGTAGATCGAATTTCTGAACGACTTGTTCGATGCCTTACACAAGGATGTTCAATCAACATGTGCACCACCACAGATCAAGGAGTTTACTTTGACCACTCCTGAAGTTCCTACACAACGACACAAGTAAGAATGTATATTTGGTCATAATTTCACTAGAAAAATAAAATATTTGTGTCTTACGTAATGCATCTTTCTAAACAGGAATGATAGTGGGATCTGGGTTTGTGTGTGGATGATGGGATCAACTTGGGATGATGACTATTATATTTGGGTAAGAAATCACCTACTACCTAGGCCCATTTATTTCTACGAGCACATTAAAAAACTATGTCAACTATTGTATTAATACGTTATATTTTCTGTCCTTACAGCCATGCAATCATTTGAGAAGAATGCAGGTGGCATTGTACCTAGTCAAAGAGCCTACCAATTACATAAGACACAAGGTGCTCAAGAAAGCAAATCAGAATGCGCCTAGGTTTGAAGCTCAGACACTTGAGTACAAAATAGCTTCCCAAGAGAGGAAAGCAGGTTCCCAGAAGAGGCTAATTCAGGAAAGCAGCTTCCCAGAAGAGGCGAATTCAGGGCTCAAGGATATCTAGTCGCATAGTGTGTTCTGCTAAAACATTTTAGCATTTAGTTTTGTTTCTTCCTTTCCAACGAATGCCCTCTTTATGGTAACGATTTAAGGACACGTTTATTATTTGGCGGATAGATTGCAAGTTTTGGTGTGCTTTTTTATTTATTAGAGGGAGGCTAGGAAATCAACCGAATAAACACAAGTACACAGCCAGAGGCTAGTTTTCCAAACAGAAATGGAACCGCTACAGTAATCTCACATTGCAGACAGATAGCCAAAATAGCAGCAACAGAAACAGCCACCTCTGAGATTCGCATAAAAACTAATAGAGATAAACTGGCCAGATTACTTGCCTCGGGAAACTTATTCCCATCACGTCTTCACGAAGTAACCCATCGAAATTTGCTGGAGGATCGTCCAACAACCAGCCCAATCAAGTGGACCTTTAAACCATTTTTCAATAAAGATGGAAGAACCCGAAACATGATTAAAAGCATCACTAGTGAAGAATGTGGCTAAAATTGAATTAGGAACTTATAGTCATTTCTCGTGGTGACTAAAATGAAAGAGGTCACATATCGTCCATTCAAATAATATTTGTCTGAGCTCAACCAAACTTGAGTTGCTCCCCCTATAAATGTAATCACCCTCTTGTTTCTTCATATCTTCTTCAGACAACTTATCAACTGTGCTAAACATGAAACTATCAAGATCGACTTCCTTGTTCATCGGATCCATTCTGACCTGGAAAAAGAAAACCACCAAACAAGCTCCTCAACAGATCATGTCAAAGACTACTGAAAGAATGGACCAAAAACACACATGATCCTGGAAAGGGACATCTTAAGCACCTAATTCCGATACACATTAACTCGGTTTATCATCAATGCATAAAACCGTCACCACAATTCGTCAAAACCCTTACCTTGTCAAAGTTAACCACGAAGATAGAAGCAGGACTGGGCCTGTCGGGGTCTCTGTTTAGTTCGAACCCCACGGTTTCAGTGTAAAAAAATGTAGGAATAGAATTTTTGAAATACAGACTCCACAGCTGTAGCCTCCGCTTCAAACAACGAGACCTCTCTTCCCAAATCAGTCTACAATACACCTCATCCATATCAGAGATCCATCCAAAATCACAGCATTGTAGTTCGAAAATCAATTTCGGCAATTTCAATGCAAAATCCCTTTCTTACCTCCCTAGCAGATCCTGAAGGAACCATGGCCTCTTTCATTGCCTTCTCCAGTGCAATCATCTCCGCCTGCCCAGCTGTTTGCACAAGTGAATTACTCATACAAGCAACAATTAGTTTTCATTCAAAGGGATGGGGGTGCTTATGCTTGCACAGCTTGACGCCGAGATTACCTGCAATATTCGGCCATTTTAGGGTTCAAACAATCGATTGGGAGGAATCATAGGACAGGTGGGAAATATAACAGTCGAGAACGGGAAAACGAAGAAGAATAAGAGGGGGAAACAGAGTGGTTCAATTATCGCTGCCATTTTCTGAGGCGGCTGGGATGATTTACAGGAGTAGGGAGGAAGAACAGGGTTATTCCCAATTCGAACAGAAAAATGGAGAAGAGAGAAGGTCCAAGGTCGGGATTTGGAGGAGAGGGGTAGGGCTGCGGGTGGGGCAAGGTAGGTGTCCTTTCTCTTAGGGTGGTTGGATTTTGGGTCAATTCAATAACTAAACAGAACCAACCCGATTTGGTTTACAATGGACTAAAATGAAAGAAAAACTAATTCTATGAGTTGATCTGTAATTTTATTTAATATAAATTCCGAAAAAATAAATCATTTAATAAAATTTAATCTCAGCCGTCGAGATCACACGTACGGTCAAGATCACCCAAGGTACGCCATACCCCGGAATTTACCCGGGGTACGATAGAAGTCACCAAAGATTGTAATTTGCAGTGCCAGTGAGCTTCATAGGGAAGCTCAAAGTTTCATTTGGGTTTATGTAGTAAGGGTTTGTAACTGTAGAAGGAGAAGTTACCAATGTCGAACTGCTAGATGCAGTTGTTGCTGATTCAGTTGACATTGGTAAGGGAATGCAAGGTTAGATTGATGTAGAAAGAAAGAATGCGGGTAGAACGACAAGAAACCTAGTTGAGGTAACCAGGCTCTGATACCATATGGAATTAGGGTTCTGGATATTGGAATGGAAACCCGTAGGGATCCAGGTTAGCTCAGAGATGAAAAACTAATTGTAACAAACAGAAACCTATACAAGACTAATGAAATAATAACATGTGTCCCTTTATAGTAAAAACTGAAACGAATTAAAGCACCAAATTATACGTTGCCGTTTCTGCTCAGCTCTTCTATTGCTTTCGAGGGAGACGACATCGTGTAAGTGACTCATCAGTGCTTGCTTCCTCTGTGGTTCGATTTAGCTGCAATCATCAATAAAACTTTAAAGGAAACTTCCGGCCGACATTGAAGTTGGCGGAGATGGTTGCGCCGACGGAGATGGGAAATGGATATGCGGTGGCCGGACCCATTTTTCTCGCAACCATGTTTGTTTTGTTGAAATTAAATAAAGGACAATATAGCAATATTACATTTTAAGTTAGGGCGATAATAGTAAAATAATAGTAAAAGTAGGACGAGGTTTAGGCGTCCAGAAAAGAAATCGATCAAAGTTCATGTGATTATTTCCCCTATGGCTTACGATTGTCAAACTACAAAATATATATATATATATATTATCACCCTTCTGCCATAAAAGGCCAAAATATAAGCCTACCTATTGGGGAAATGGCAGTTCTGCCAGAAGATACAGTGGTTACGCCGACTCTGTCTTGTATTTCTTGATTGATTGCCACAACACACAAGCCTTAAAATAGTAAGGCTAGTGCTACCACTCTTCTTAGATCCCCAACACTTTGTTCTCGAAGGATGGAAAAGGATGGAAAGGCAAAATGAGGAGGGAAAGTTACATTCCCGAAACACTTTCCCCCGTTCTCCAAAAAAGAACAGCGCGGAGGAGAGGAAAATAGGAGGTTAAATGCACTGTATAAATCATCCCTCCAAATTGGAGAGAAAGGTAGAGGGGATTTGGTTTCTTTTTTTTTATAATAATCTCTCTAGTCTCTCCTCCCTCTTTTCGTTTTCTTCTTCATTCTTGTTACCACAAAATCGAAAATTGTTCACCTGCAGGAGAAAGAACACGATCAGAACAAAAGGATTTCAAAGAGAAAATAAAAATATCATCGATGAATTCCCAAAAAAAGTATCACCCAAGTTAAAGTAACCGTGTTGGACCATGGTAATAAATAATTACTAAATTACTAAATTAATAAATTATATTTTTATTTTTAATGGTAATAAATAATTACTAAATTAGATTTTTATAAATGTGTGCTCATTCTTAAGTAGGTCTTTTATTAATTGGGCGTTGAGAGATTTGAGTGTAATATCAAGGTTTACGAAATTGTACAGGAGGTTATGACGGGAAAGTAGGGTATTTTGTATGCTTGAATAATTTTTAATTTATTTAGAATGCTTGATCAATTATTATAAAGTCTTTATTTATAATATTTTGTTTATTAGTTAGCGGTTCATTAGTGGTTTCTCAAACGACTTAACACTAGTTAAAACTATACCATCGACAGTTAGGCTGAAAAAACCACCTACCGAAATCTAAATCGATATGCAATTTTAAAAGGTATAAAATAATTGATGTGCTTAAGTCACGATTTTAAAACAAAATACTACCACTAATTTATCCGATATCTCCGGTGCGATTTAGAAAGAAAGTACAAATTTAATTCATAATTCATAAGTAGAATATTAACATACAATCAAATTATTTTACTATTACATAACGAATAAAATAACATATTCATCACACTTCCCAATACAAACTTTCCTTCCCACTTTCCTCCATAAAACAACATTTTCCTTCACTTCCAAATCTCTCCTCCCCTCCTAATTTTCCTTAACCTCCCCTCCTTTTCCTCTCTTCCTTCGGAAACAGAGTGTAAATGTTGTTGTTTGTTGCTGGATGCTGCCTAGTTGTGTACAGAAATACCTGCAATGAAAAAAATTTCACCACAATATCAGACCTGCAGCCTGCTCCACCAATATTACAGTTCTAAAATTGTAAACAAATATTGGATGCAACATCAAAATTCACCAATCATGGTAATTGTATCCTTCATATAATAATTTCTTTTCCCAAACTGGGGAAATCAAATATATGTTGGATGCATGTAAAGATGTAGTTACGTGTATATGCAATTGCAGTCAGCTGCCCAGTTCTGTTAGATATATTGACTCAGCATTGAATTGACAATTAATGCCCCAAGAGAAGGCTGCATGTCCCCGCTAGTCCAGCACCTAGCTAGTTGCAGGCAGATGGCATAACCCCTATATTAAAAGACCACTTCTACTATGCTACATAGTATTGGTGCTTTAATGTACAACTTAAAGTTGTACCATAATATTAAATGTATAAGTTTAGCTTGTACCATAAAACAATTTGTACCATTATGTTATGGTACAACTATTGATGTGACTTGAATCGGACTATCAGCCGCTACGACTGGTAGTCGAGGGTCTCGCTGACCGGTCAGCGAGTGGGGTCCAGGCCCATGGTGTATGGGCTCAATGTTATTTGGGTTCGGGCTCTGGGCCTGGTATGTAACCATTTCCTTAGCCAGATTGAATTAGGTTTAGATCCACATGGAGAAGTACTATAAATACTTCTCATACTCCCTGTAATATGTAATCTCCTCGATATAGTAAAACTGGCTCTCTCTCTCCCGTGGACGTAGCTAACACACATCGTGTTAGTGAACCACATAAATCGTGTGTCTGTGTTTTTCGATTCTCGCTTTCGTATTCTTGCTTTATCGATTCCAGCGATTTCCCGATGCGTAGCAGCGCGTTTATAACAAGTGGTATCAGAGTCGCGGCTGGAAATCAGGCTAGGGTTTTTGATTCAGAAGAATGACGTCGGTGAACATGAAGATCAAAAAGTTTACGGGGAAGAACAGCTTCGCTATATGGCCGATAAAGATGCAGGCTTTATTAAAACAGTAAGGGCTGTGGGGTCCGCTGTCTGCGAAACAAAAGAAGGCAGCGGTCGATGATGATGAGTGGAATACCCTGGAGGAGAAGGCCCACTCGACCATCATGCTATCGTTGTCTGATGACGTCATCATTGAAGTCGCTGCGGAGAAGATTGCCGCGGGCTTGTGGTTAAAGTTGGAGAGTCTGTATATGACGAAGTCCTTAACCAACAAGTTGCATCTTAAGCAACGGTTGTTCAGCTTGAGGATGCAATAAGGTACGCCTTTGAGGGAACATCTCGAACAACTTAACTCTATTTTGCTGGATCTGAGTAATATAGATGTTCAAGTTGATGACGAGGATGCTGCCCTAATCCTGCTGGTTTCTTTGCCGAGTTCATATGAGAATTTCGTTGATTCTTTTATTGCTAGAAAAGAAAGCGTGTCGTTGGAGGATGTTAGGTCTGCTCTTCATACGAGAGAGATCAGACATAAGGCGTCCGGATCTGGTACAGGTGGTGAGGCATCGGGTTTGGCTGTTACAGGTGGAAAGGGAAATAAGAAATCTGGTAAAGGGAATTTGAACAAGAATTTCAAGGGTCCCGGTCCACAGCCAGGTGATGCTTGTCACAACTGTAAGGAAGTGGGGCATTGGAAGTACAACTGTCCCAAGAGAAGAGGGCAACAGAAGAAACAAGGTTCAGTTGCCGTGGCAGAAGTGGACAACAGTTCTGAAGACGATCTCGCCTTGGCTGTAGATGAGAAGGCATATCGTGGGGATGTGTGATTTCTAGATACTGCAGCCTCATACCATATGTCTCCGAACAGGAATTGCTTCACAACCTACGAGCAGATAGACGGTGGTAACGTGGTCATGGCAAATGGAACTGTCTGCAAGGTTGTTGGAATCGGGTCCATAAAGGTTCGGGCACATGATGGTTCATTCTGTACCGTGAATGATGTTAGGCATGTTCCACGAATGACAAACAACCTGATCTCCTTGAGTCTACTCGACAGCAAGGGTTTCAGTTTCAAAGAAAAAGGTGGAGTTGTGTATGTCTGCAAAGGTTCAAGGAAGGTGCTGAAGGGTGTGAAGCGTGGGACCTTGTATGCATTACAAGGGTCCGTGTTGTCTGGTTCTGCTGCAGTTGCATCGTCTCAGGTTCATCAGGAAGATATGACCACTCTCCGGCACATGAGATTGGGGCATATGAGTGAACGGGGGATGCAAGTTCTGTCGAAGAGGGATCTTCTTTGCGGGCACAAGATGCATAATTTGGAATTCTGCGAGCATTGTGTGTTTGGAAAGCTACAACGCAGCAAGTTTCCCAAGAAGGGTATCCACCGGACGAAGGGGATACTGGATTACCTCCACTCCGACTGTTGGGGTCCTTCACGAGTTGAATCCATTGGAGGCAGCAGGTATTTTCTGTCTATTATTGATGATTATTCGAGATTTACTTGGATTTTCATGATGAAGCAGAAAAGTGAGGCTTTCACGAAGTTCAAGCAGTGGAAGACATTGGTGGAGAATCAAACCGGTAAGAAGATCAAGAAGTTGCGGACGGAGAATGGTTTGGAGTTCTGTAATTCTGAGTTCAACGAATTCTGCAAGGATGAAGGGATTGCCCGTCATCGGACTGTGAGAGATACACCCCAGCAGAATGGCGTTGTAGAAAGGATGAACCAGACATTGTTGGAGAGAGCATGGTGCATGCTCTCTAATGCTGGACTACTAGAGAGAAGATTCTGGGCAGAAGTAGTGAACATGGCGTGCTTCCTGCTCAACCGTGGACCTCACACATGTATCGAGTTGAAGACTCCTTATGAGGTGTGGTATGATAAGTCTGCTGATTACTCTTCACTGAAAGTTTTAGGGTGTTCTGTTTATTATCATGTGGATGAGGGTAAACTGAACCCAAGGGCAAAGAAGGGTGTACTTGTGGGTTACGGAGATGGAGTTAAGGGATTTCGAGTCTGGTCACCTTCTGAGCATCGGGTTATACTTAGCAGAAATGTGATATTTGATGAGAAGTCTATGTTTAACCCCATGTTGAAGGTTACTGTTGTTGAAGGTAGCAGGAATGTTGATAAGCAGGTGGAGCTGCAAACTCTCAATGAGAGTGAGTTTGAGCACCAAGGTGGAGAAGATCAACATGATGAGAATGTCTCTGCAGAGACAACAACTTCAGAGTCCAGGGCAGGAGCTCAACAGTCTATAGCTTCCGGTAGACCAAAGAGAGCGACTGCAGGAGTACCTCCACAGAGGTATGGTTTCGAGGACATGGTGGCGTATTCATTTCAGGTTGATGAAGAAGTGGATGCAGGTGAGCCACAGTCCTATAGAGAAGCCGTTTCGGATGGCGAAGCTAATCAGTGGCTTGCCGCAATGGGAGATGAGATGGAATCCCATGACAGGAATCAGACTTGGGAGCTAGTCAAACGACCACAGGGAAGGAAGATTGTTACAAACAAGTGGATCTACAAGAAGAAGGAAGGAATCACTTCTAAAGAGGGCATGAAATTTAAAGCTCGGGTGGTTTCACGAGGCTTCTCGCAGAGGGAAGGAGTTGACTACAATGAGATTTTCTCACCAGTGGTCAGACATATTTCTATCAAAGTGCTACTAGCAATAGTGGCACATTATGACTTGGAGCTCGAGCAGCTAGACGTGAAGACAGCTTTCCTACATGGAGAGTTGGAGGAAGAAATTTACATGACTCAGCTAGAAGGATTTGAGGTTCCGCGGAAAAGAAGACTATGTTTGTAAGCTGAACAAGTCCTTGTATGGACTTAAGCAATCTCCGAGGCAGTGGTACAGGAGATTTGACAGTTACATGCTTGAGTTGGGCTACAGCAGAAGTCCATATGATTTTTGTGTGTATCACAACAAGGTGGAGGATGGTTCGATGATCTATCTTGTTCTGTATGTGGATGATATGCTCATAGATGCGAGGTCGAAATCTGATATCCAGAAGTTAAATGGGCTTCTCAGTGCTGAGTTTGAGATGAAGGATTTAGGAGCTGCTCAGAAGATCTTGGGTATGGAGATTTACAGGAACAGGTCGAAGAAGAAGCTTTTCTTGTCACAAAAGAGCTACATCCAGAAGATATTGTCGAGGTTTGGCATGTCTTCAGCAAAGCCCTTAAATACTCCTAATGCTTCAAATGTTCATCTATCCTCAGCTTATGCACCGCAGTCAGAGGCTGAGAAGGAGTACATGTCGAGAGTCTCATATGCTAATGCAGTAGGTAGTTTGATGTACACTATGGTATGCACTAGACCTGATCTTGCACATGCTGTTAGTGTTGTCAGCAGGTTTATGATATAACCTGGGAAGGAGCATTGACAGGCTGTGAAGAGGATCTTCCGGTACCTTAAGGATACACCTGATGTGGGAATTAGCTTCGGAAGTGATACAGAGTGCTTGGTGTCTGGGTATTCTGACTCGTACTATGTTGGAGATGTTGACACGAGGAGATCGATGGCCAGTTATGTATTCACTCTTGGGAGTTCTGTAGTGAGCTGGAAGGAAACTTTGCAGTCGGCGGTGACATTGTCTACTACTAAGGCAGAGTATATGGCGTTGACAGAAGCTGCTAAGGAAGGAATATGGTTGAATGGACTGGTTGGTGATCTGGGTCTACATCATGATCAGGCAGTGGTGTATTGCGACAGTTTGAGTCCAATATGCTTGGCCAAGGATCAAGTCCACCATGAGAGGACTAAGCACACCGACGTGAGGTATCATTTCTTGAGGACAGAGAAGAGGATTAAGGTGAAGAAGGTTGGCACCGCGGATAATCCTGCTGATATGTTCATGAAGCCGGTTCCACATGGCAAGTTCCAACACTGCTTGGACTTGCTGAATGTCTTGAGTGGGTGACTCCTCCCTGCGGGGCATTGATGGCGGGAGAGAGAGAGAAGGAGCAGAGTACATCAGTGATTTCAGAGGAAGAGGATTCAAGTCAAGGTGGAGATTTGTTGATGTGACTTGAATCGGACTAATCGGACTATCAGGCGCTACGATTTGGGATCGGGTTCTGGGCCTGGTCTGTATCCGTTTCCTTTGCCAGATTGGATTAGGTTTAGACCCACATGGAGAAGTACTATAAATACTGTCTGTGTTTTTCGATTCTCTCTTTCGTAATCTTGCTTTATCGATTCCGGCGATTTCCCGATCCGTAGCAGCGCGTTTATAACAACAAGTTTACAACTTGAAGTTGTACCATCAAATAAAGGTACAAGTTCAAGTTGTACCATAAAAGAATTTATATAAAAAGTATAGGTACAATCTGAAGTTGTACCATAACGTAAATGTACAATTTTATATTGTACCATAAAAGCAAAACCCTATAGCACCGAAACTATATAGCATTGTAAAATTTCTCAATTCTCATATTAAAATCTTACAAGTCACACGTGAACAGGTTCTTATGTACCAAATTCAAGTAATCACAGCCTGGTCGCCACTTTAAGCGGCATAAGTCTCTCTCTCTCCATAAAAATATTCACATCAGCACAATTATAAGCAAGACTAGGGGCAGATGTGCGCAAAAAGAAATGGCTTGAATTAGTTGGAAACGCAGAGAATCCATGACAATAATCTAGCTATAGAAGCAAGTAAATTAACAAGTGGTGGACTTAATGAATATTACCTAACATCAATGTTAATCACTGAAATAGTTTGCGACTTCAAGAAATATTCACAAGAAATATTTATTGACATAATTATCTTCGCCTAAATCCACTCAAAGGTAACTCTTTCTTGGGTTTCTGAAATGGAAGTTACGATTAAAAAAAAGGCGATAAATCTCCATAGTAAGTAATGAGTTCATTGAGACTTGTGATGGAAAGGTCTGCTATTTCTATTTTGCAGCTTCCTTGTAATATTAATATCTCTGCTTTAGAAGTCATTATGAACGCATTTGCCCAATTGACACATCTGAATGAATTAATGTTGTACTTATTGAATCCTTATAAAATCATGCCAAGATTGATCCTTGAGAATTTTAAAATAAAATATCAAAAGGTGATTAACCCGAGCGTGTCAAAATGCGGAGGATGATACCCAGCCCCGTAATCGAATCTAGAAAAATATTGTTCATCAACATATTTATCTCGTTAGCATTGAACGAACAACGTAAGTGACACTGAATGTACATTACCAAAAAGTTTGTCAATCGAATCTAGAATAAAGCTTTTCATCAACATATTCATCCACATTTCGATGGCATTCCCCAATCTAACTATGGGTGCTATTTGGTCCAGCCTTTTTGGTTTTAGCTGAAACCGGACCATATAACTCGGACCGAGACCGGACCGAAATCGGAGAGCAAACAATCCAATCTCATTTTTGGGCCTATATTTAACGTAAAAAACCGTTCGGAACCAGACCAAAAACCGGATAAAGACCAGATAAGAGAGCCCAACACCCAAAATTTAACCTCCTCGCCCTTTTAGGCCTCAGGGCTCAGGCCACTCAAATCCCTACAAGCTCAATCTAAAATCAAGACCGAATTGGGATCGAACCGGTTCAAGATCAGGCTGTATCCAATTCAATATCTAGTCCTTATATTCTCAAAAATTCCGAACCGAAACCAGATCAATTCGTACCAATTTAACCGGACGGGACCAGACCATATAGACACCCCTAAATCTAACTACTTCAGATAAATTGGCTAATTACTCCGTTTCCTCTTATGCCAGGACATTTTATGCGCGCGGGAAGAACAAGTTACAATTTCAGTATATATGTAACGTACACAATAGATCTGTCTCTTCAACCAACTAATACTTCTTTCTTGTAATGTCCCGCGGTTCAAAAAATATCCCTCCTCGATTGTTGCCTCAATAGTAGTTCTTGGAGTTCAAAAACCTTAAGCTCATATACTTGATTATAACTCACGTTATAGCCTCCACATAAATGGTCTCTTAACAACTAGGCTAACACCACCAGCCTCAATTTAAATTTGGACATTTTTAATGGACAATATAAGCATAGTTGCAACTCTTAACCTTCTTGATTGGCGTAACCATTTTACTTAGTGGCGCAGATATTCATAGTTGAGGGAGACATGACCCACTTAACATTCATGTTAAAACTTAAAAGTGTAAACTTGTAAGAAATTATAAAAAAAAATATAAAACAATTGATAAGACTTCATCCTAATTTTTCTGATCACCCAGGTTTAAATCTCTCAAATTTCTAATTTTGTTACTAATTTAAGTGGTAAGAGAGTGCATGTATATGATTCAGAGTTAATGTTTCTTTAATCCGTTAGAGGGATCAAACTATTTATGATATGGTATCAAAATCTGATTTGGCCGAGAATTCGTGTTAAAAACTCCACAACTCCTAATATTCTATTAAAAATAAAACTCCTAATATTTATAATTGCTTTAAACCTAACATATGATAAACGATACAAAATTCAATCTCATGAGTTTATTTTCGTAAAATGAGCCACCTAGATCCACATCCATGGAAGAATAGAAGTTTGTCAAAAAGGATAACCAACACACATTTTATTTACAGTGTCTTGGACTCTCGGTACATTTCATTTCCTCATTTCTCGACCGTTGACCATAATCATGAACTGTATAAAGAGAAATAAAATCAATCCTCGGATCTGCCATTTTACTATTCGCAGATCGAAACAAGAAAACCAAAAATTAACATATCCCTCGTGAAGGCCAACACAAAAAAAAAATATATATGAAGCTATCCACAAATCCCAATCAACCCTCCTCCCCATCACCGTAACAGTAACAGTAAAAAAAAGGAGAGGTTAAAAAAAGAAACCGAATCCCCACCACCACCTACGTCCGTCTCCGGCTCAGATCCCGGTACCGGAGAGAGACCGGGAGGCGGAAAAAAGAAGAAGATCGAGGGGGAAAGTGGGGCCCAGTACATTAAATTTACGAGTCTTCCGTGATGCTGTCTAGATATGGCTGCCACACTCCAGATCTGCCCGTCCCAGTCCGTCTGTGACGCCGTGTTGACGGCGTCGAATCTTGCTTCTTCTCCTCCTCGGAGATTGTCGTCTCCGTCAAGTACCGATCGCAGTGGTGTCTAACCGAAGCGTGATGGTCATCATTGTTCTTGCTGTTATCGTGGTCGGTGGTACAGTACTTTTTGAGAGTGCTGCTGCTACTGCTGCGTTTTGTACGGGGCCGTTTCTTGTCGGGCAAGGAGGATTCCGGGATGAGGAAGTAAATGCCGCCGCGCTTGAGCTCGGAGTCCGGCGAGAGGATGAGGATCCGGCGGACGACTCCCTGTGAGGAAGGCTTGCTGAGGACGTGGTTGGGGTTGGCCTGCAGGATCTCCCCGGCGGTTACGGGTCGGGTTATTTCCTCCACGTACCCGTTCAGATGGACTATCCGGATCAAGTCCAGTGCGCCGCAGGGAATCACGCACGCCAAACAGCACCTCAAGCTGTTCCCCATTGTTATCTCCTCTCTCTCCCTCTCTCTCTCTCTCTTTCGATGGCTTTTCTTCTTCTAGTTTCTATTTTGTGGGGGAGGAGATGGAGATGAAAGAAGGGAGTTTTGCCAGTGGTGTATTTATAATAGAGGACTAGCCGTACATGCAAAGAACAAATTCGAGTTATGTGGTGGGGGAAATTACTAATCAGTCCTCAATTCATTAAGGGAGATATCTAATTAAGTACAAACTTGGACAAAAACTAAGCATCCTTTTTGTTTATGGATTGATGATTGAGAGATAATGAAGTTAGGAACAATTATGAATGCGGTTGAGGGGGGTTCTTCCGATGCTTATTAAAATATTTGTATGGGTTTGCGGGTGGGGACTTGATCTACATATATAGAGCACATTGTAATGTTCCTTGTAAATGTTATTAGCTTAAGAAGTGATACTGCCAATATTATAATATGTGGGGTTTACTCTGTGCATGTTCAATCTTAATTAAGTGCATACAAAATTATTTATTTGTGGGATTAAGTCTTATCGAATAATATTAAACGGTGATAAATTGGAAGAGAGAATTGGGTGCATATATCTGATTTGTGCAAAATACCATATAACTTTTGCATACCAATGGTGATACTGATACAATTCTTACCATTATGGCAAGAAGACACGTTGTATTACTATAATAAGAATCATATCATCCTCCTATAATATATAACCGTTCTTCAGCTAATTTTCTCCATTTTGAAATCCTTGGCCTCTCCTTCATTGTCGCTAGGGGCAATTGTGGAAAGAAAATTATTCCACTTTGGGGCTTATTTTATTATTTGGGAAATCAGTACACACGTCCCAGCAACTACTCAAAAAAAATGTCAATACCAAGACTTGAACTCGAGTCCTTCAAATTGACAGTCAATATCCCTAACCAACTGGACTACAACAATGTTTATGTATTTTTTGAATTAAAGAGACAAAATACTGAAATATCTCAAAATCATAGGACTATCCACCGCAACAATCAATCATAGAATTAATTAATAATTATAATTATTTACAAAGTGAATCATCATGATATACCTAGCTTTATGAATCAACTAAGTGAGTTCTTCTAATCACACAATTCTTCACCAAGAATCAAATAGTACATTTTGAGTTTATGTATGTCTTACAACTTTTACATTTATTAGGTTACATGACTTTGCAGTTTGTAGGAATACAAGGATTGTTTACAAAAGTGCTATACAAAATTTTATTTCAAAACATAAAATTTGACATTTGTGATCTATGATTTTGTAACGAGACATTTTCAATGCTACAAGTGAATGACCAAAAATCATTGGCTAACAATTTCCCTAATAGTTGAGAATTATGAGCATAGAATTGAAAGACTAAATACCATTGACAAATGAGCCAATTATCATTGGCTAAATTTAACAAACAATGGTATGTGTATATACATTGGGAATTATATGGTACGCTCGATGGATTGAGGGTTATTGCATCTCCTTAGTTAAATAACATTATCTGGACCATAGATTAATCACGTAACTAAACCCTATATCATAATTCTCTAAATCCTAATATAGTGCATAAGATATGTTGTATACATCTTGGCGAATCGGAATCATTGATTATGTTCTTAGTATATGTGATATTAGGGTTTAAGTTCTATAGGTTTAGGGTATATGATTTAATTATTTGAAACTTAATCTCCCTTTTCCAATTTGCTGCAATGAGAACGAAATTAGGAAGGACATTTTTGTCTTCACAATTATCTGTATTTTTTTATTTATTTACAGAAAAAGATAGACATATTGAGATTTGAACCATGGTCACTTCAAACAAAGTAAAGGTTTAAAATCAATCAGACTATGTAGATTTGTTATATTTTTTTAAATTAAAAATATATACGAATCTAAAATATGAAATCACAAAACTTTATAACATTTAGCTAGCCCAATAAATATTCCGTAAGTACTTATTTGGTGTTTTCACTGTTTGATACTTAAATTTTGATATTTTTATTTAATTATAGTTTAATACTTAATTTAAATTTTATCTATATTATAAATAGACAATAACCATAAATTTCCAACCAAAATATTGTTGGTTCCAATATTTCATATCGAATTATAGTATTGAATATGTAGAAGCGATATAGAATTCTTAAATTATCATTAATTTCCATAACTATAGTGAAGCAATCATATCTTTATGCAAACTATAGGAGACCGGTTCTCTAAACATTTTTGTCCGGATAAATACTAAGTTTTGAAACTCTTCCTAGGGGTGTGCGTGGGTTGGTTCATTCGGGTTTAGATATTTTAATCACCTAACTCATATCCCACGATTTTGAAAACACTAAATACAAACTTACCCAAATAATTTAGAATTTTAACGGTTTGTGTCCTCCATACCAAATGGCCAATTTACATGTCGCTTAACTAAGGACGATCTCATTGTCCAATCCCATCATTCTAATGTCAATCCATAAAAGTAACCCATATTCGCGTTTGTTAACACATGTTTCACATTGTCATTACTGTGACCGGTAACTTCGCTGCAACTTATTCAGTATTGCTCTTCATATGGCCTCCAAACTGATAAACATATGGGGCCAACAATTTTATGACAAAACTCAAAGTGAAGACAACTCATCATCTGGTGGAATTTTGGCGTTTGCTGGTGTCCATTAATCTAATTGCAAGCATAATGATTGCTAAAATTAAGCTTTCACTCAACACACTGGGAGTTGGGGGTGCGTACTTGGAGTAAAAGTTGATATTGGGTTTGGGAAGGGATTAAGGGAAGTGGTGAGGGGAAGAAATTGTGTTTGGATTTGGTAGCAGGTAAAGTTCATGGTTCAGTTTCTTTTCGTAAAATGCTTTTATTTATTTAGTTAGAGGTATAATATCATGGTTATGCATGATCAAATGAACCAAAAATGAGCTTGGGGATGGGAATTCCAACTTAGAAGGAGTGGATTAGATTTTGATAAACTCAAGTTCATGTTAACTGAAAGAATATTTAGATTTAGACTTGGTGGTATTGAGATGTTCATAGAGAGTCTAAAACTGATCCAAGGCCATGGATTGATATTGGTTAGTTGATTGTGATTTTGAGGAAGGTGTATAAAAGTCATGGAAGTAGTTTGCAACAAGTGAAGGCAGTGAAGAGGCAGTTGGTCAGGGTAGTGATTGAACCAAAGAGGGTATTGAAAGACATAGAAGCAAAATCGGAGCAGTTGAAGAGAGAGAAGTGGTAGATGATCAGGATATTAATGAAAATGGAGAGGGTATTGAAGGGCATGGAAGTGAACTGGATCAGGTGAAGGCATAGAAGGAGGAGAAAAGCATATTGATGGAATTGAAGATGAGTGTCGATTTTACGAGCTTATTAAAACTGGCCCGAGGAAGATGAGTTGGCCAAATACAAGAAAGAGGAATTAGGAGTTGGAGATCAAACTGACAATAAACTCAATTGAAAGAGAAATTCAGGTTCATGGAGAGAAGGTCCATCAAAGTAGCATAAATGGAGTTGTAGAAGGAGGATTAAAAATTGATTTTTGGTTTAAAACATATACGTCGAGAGATTGAAGATGGAGGGGATAAAAAGTTGGTTGTACAACGGAGAGTAGAAACTATTGGATCTTTAGGTGTTATGGTTGTTGCAACTACCACAACCTATGTTTATGTTAAAACGAGGAATCATTGATTGATTTACTAAAGTTAAGGTCGAGCACTATTCAAACTACTGGAACCTGTAGATAAGGAGTGTCTAAATTTGTGCTCATTACTTTGATCGAGTCTATTAGCATATTGGATGTAACTCTAATTTTTTCATTTGCTTTCAAGTTTTGATGGTTTCCTTTTAGTTGAGTTGTTAGCATATGATTTACTTGAATCAACAACTCTTCATTTCTTTTTTTTTATTATTATTATAAATCCATTTCCTTTTTATTAGTGGCATGTTATTCATAGAGGAGAGCTTTGAACAATTTATGTGGGATTGTGAGGTTTCATTTCAGTTTCAAACTATCTATGGATCGTGTGAGAATTACAATGAGCTTTTATATTATATATTTCTGGACAATCTATTAAGCAATATCATTTTAATGGGGGCTCAATTATCATTATGAAAATGGGATTAATGATACATTTTTATATTCTTAAATGAGGAGGGTATTTTCCTGAATATTCGACCTATATATTCATTCTTTGTGTAGACTCTCGATTGAATAATTTTCAATAAACTTAAACAAATTAATAGACTTAAACGTAACATAAAAAATTTAAATATCAAAATATAAACATTCCGGCCAACGGGCCGGATTATAAGCTAGTTTCTATAAATGGAGGTTATACAAGGTTATATGGAAATAGATTATACACATGATATTCTCCTAAAAATTTGTAATGTTTTGCAAATGACAGTTATCTTAGTAAGTTTTGCATGTATGTCTAAATTCAAAGTGTACCGTGCAAAGATATTTTGTTATATTTAAGGAATCAAACTAGGAGACTTGCTTGCAAGTACATTTACGGTGGATTCGTTGCTGCGCAGCTTTAAACCCATAAAATTCTATTTGGAAGTCTATGTTGGTTGCCTTTTCGAAGAATTTTAGGACTAGTTCAATTTGAACGAAGCAAAACAACCAATTTAAGTACACGTTTAAAAGAGGATTTCATCCGACGCACTAGGATCATGTCCCTCTAGCGCTCCAGAGTTGAGCTCCAGATGGATTCTCTGGCAGTGATACAAGTTTTACAGAATCGGGTCGAGGAGGGGCATAGGCATGCCACTATTATCCGTAAGATTCAAAATCTGTTGGACACTTTTGGTGAGGTCAAGATTACTCACATTTATAGAGAGCAGAACCGTGTAGCTGATTTTCTTGCTAATAAGGGGCATTTGATTCCCGTAGGAAGCTCCTAGTATGATCATATGGAGCCGCTTTTGTATTTTTGGTTAAACGGTGATGTTTTCCGGGGTCCAAGAAGCCCGAGTAATTAATGTTATGGATTAGCACGCCCCTAGCGCCCGTTTGTCACCAAAAAAATAAAATAAAAAAGAATTTAACAATTCAATTATCTAAACACATACTTTCCGAACTTATCTTTGTATTTTGTCCCAAGCGATTTAAAACTCTTTGTATAGAAGATGTGGCGTTTGCTTATTAAATTTCAACAAACCCAATTTCCTCACTCATCCACCAAAGTATATTTGCATATTGTAACGAAACTGTGTTCCTTGGTTTTTATTTATCTGAACACTTTCATATTAGCTAAAACCTGCTTATATTTATTCATTAGGTATATGATGAGACATGCATTAATATTCGATCTACTACATATATATTCCTTCATTTGGTGTTCGAGACTCAAGAGTCAATCAGCTAGACGCTTATTGAATATTGATTGACTTTCATAATTGAAAGCGAAAGGCTAACCAACCAAAAAATAAATGTTACAGACTTACAAATCATTTGGTCTGAAATGAATCTATAATTCAATTGATTTTAAAAAGAATTATTGTGTAAAATTGATTATCAAATGAATTCTTATGTTTGTTATGTCATACATGTTCAAAACGTTATAAATGAATTGAATTCTCAAATCATAATATACATTTGATATTGAATTAAATTAAAATTTCCAATTACACTCTTATTAATTTCCATCAAATTGAAATAATATATAACTCACATTATAGAGGATTAGTAATGCAAATGAGATAAAAAAAAAAACGAACTTAAAAAAATTCCATAACATGATTCCATGTATTGCAATAACGATGTATTGCAATAACGCTAAAGTAAAACACATAAATAATCTCCATGTCAATTTCTCGAATTGTTATAACTAGCTTCAATTTCATTGAATTCAAATTCTAGAATTGAAAATGAATTCTTTTATATACCAAACACAAAAATATTTCATTTCAAAATGAATTTCTCAAAACTTATGGAATTCATTTATACCAAACAATATGTTACTGATGTGCATGCAATTCAATTTTGCTGATCAGACTTCCTTACAAATTTTATTGATCAGAATTAAGCGATCCAACTGTAGTGTTTAGTGTCTACTGATCATCTGATCTATTAGAACATATTTACATATACTCGCAATTATTGGATCATATGCAATTGTTGGATGGACGCAGTTACCAATTATATGCAAAATGACCACCCAGTTTATTCGACTTGTCCACGCCTTGATTCAACGATCCGAAACCTGTAAACACATTCTAGAAATGGGCTGCGAGCATTTTAACAAAATTGAGAATTCGCAAGCCTACAAAAACATCAATTTCCATATTCCCGGCGGTTATCCTTATTATTAATAAACGATTTTCCCCCTGACATGGATTAGAGTTAATTCAAAATGAAGGATTTCCCCTAATAGATCCAAATCCAAACCTCGGGGTAAACAACTTAAATTATTATTATTATTTTCTCTCTGCGCAAAACCTAACTGAAGACATGCATCCACAGGTATACAGCAGTGATCAGCAGACCATATATGGCTTCCCTTTTACCAATGATAATAAAAAGAAAAGATACTCCAAATTTATTAAGCAAAAAAAAAAAAATAATAATAAAGAAGGAAGGAAGGAAGGAAGGAAAGACTAGATAGCGCATAATGATAACTGATAATATCTCCTCTTCTTATGCTGGGGATGTTCTGTTATATATGTTGGCGTCGAGCGCGAGATGCCTACTGTTGCTGTTCTTCTTCAACCTCGTTTCTACCTGAAACCCTAAATCGATCTTCTGGTAGATCAAGTGAGAGATAGAGAAGTGAACGGAATCAAGAATGAAAAACAAACAGATTACAGCCCACTTCACTTGATTAAAAGAGATTGCTTCTATAACGTTGGACTCAAAAGAAAAGCCCACTAACTTTTCTTTACTCGTTCGACAAACTCTTTACCGAAGTGATGCGTTTTGCTCTCAGAGGCCGAACCTAGCTTGCCTCTGCTATTGAGTTTGTTCCCCTGTTTCTGGAATTCTTCCAGGCCCTGCAGAGATCGAATAAAACAAAGCCAACCAGATAGTAAAGTGCTGAAACAAAGAACACAGAAACTTTTACGTGGTTTCCAGTATTGGGTTAAAGAAGATCCCAATACTGACTACTCCACGGACGGATAATCACGTTCTGTGATCTCCGACAATTCACTAGGGTATGATGTTTGATGCTCCGAAACAGAGAGGTATTCTTCTCCTAGATCAATCTGCCTATCCAGAAAGATTGATCGAAACTTTATCACTCAACTCAGCTATCCAGCTCCACTCTAGTACAAGCACTCTCCTGCCCTATACTCGAGTCCCCTTTTCTTATCAATCTCAGCTAACAACTCCTTTGTTCTCTCGTGAAATTGATCTCCAGAAAAGTGTCTCTTCTTCATAATTCTCTTCTTTCTTATATTGATTTCGCCAGTAGCCGTTGCTTCATAGTTTCCTTTTCGGTGATGATTTTGGTAAGGAAGTCTTTTGAATAGCTTCCTTGTTTTTTGAGAGCCGAATCAATCCTCCGATATCAGCTCGAACAATAGGCTCTTTCCTTTTGACAAGCTTCCCTCAACATTCTCCCCCTCAGCTTGTCAATGATTCTAACCTGTTGCTCTAGACGTTCCTGCATACACTAGCACCCACGTTACGTGCAGTCTGTAAACTAAACTGCAGGTTTAGTTAATGTAAACTAAACTCAAGGATTAGGGGAACATTAAGAGGAGTAGTTTTATTTCAAAAAAGCAACCAGTTGCACTACAATGACACGACCTTAAAACCAGGACACCGAAACTCTTAGACATAGTTTTATTGAGAGACGACACACTTGCTCTGATCAACAGAGCTTTATTCGAACAGCCCAGCCCATACTGCAGGTTTGTAACCCCTGACTCTTACTTAGACGATATGCGATAACTAAGCTATTTAACTCCCCCTTAGACATACATCTTAAGACTCCTTCAGAAAGGATAATTAGGTGAGGACAGATAATCTGAGATATCAGACATAGCCTCCTCAGCTCCTCCTTCTTCAGGTGCCTCCTCTGCTCCTTTTTCTTCAGGTATTCCTTCCACTAGATCAGCAAGACTTAGACCTTCCTCAGGTGCACCTTCAGCAGCTTCAGTAGGAACGACAGAGCCAACACTAGGTCGACGACGACCGACAAGGGCATGAACCTTACGAAGAACGAACTGAGCCCTAAGAGAGTCATTAAGATCAACCCGAGCAACCTTGAAACGCAGATCAAGACCCAAGGAACGCATAAGCAGAGTGATTTGAGGCGCAAAGGGCAGTTCATCGTGATAGTAGTCATCACAATAATGCATCATGTGACCCATCATAAGATGAGGATAACTGATGCGTCTGTTTTCTTTGGCACTAGCCAGGATCCACATATCCATGGGGTAGATACGAGTAAGCCCGTGAGAACGAGGAAGGAAAACTCGAGTGATCTAGAAATGCAGTACTTTTAGATCATCAGGCAGACGCCTAGCATCGAATCTGGTGGGATGATAGGCTCCAATATCCCTCGCATAGAGATGCATAGCCTCATTCTCATTGAAATCTACCGCTGCAAAATCAGCTTCATCCACAACTTCAGCTCCTTGAATAGGGTACCTAAGCAGATATGACAGTAGGTCAACTGAGATGGTGAGCAGATAGTTGTAGACTGTGGTTGTGAAGGTAGGAGGATCGGTGTTAAAACAGGGTCTCATGTTTGCATAAAACATGCGAACTGCTTCAGGACGAAAACTGTAGCATTGGTCGAGAGGCAAATCAGACCATCCTACAGCATTGATCAGCCTAGGTATGTCCATATCATATCTATTGAATCTGACAGGATCAAGAGCTACAGATGGACATAAGGGACGATCCTGAAGTTTGAGAAGATACCGATTATAGTCTTCAGGACTGTTGAACCCTTTTCCAGTGAAGATTGCAGCTTGAGCAAGATTCAAAGGCACATGAGGATTGAGACCAGCCATGGTGAAATAGGAAGGCTGGGGATTTTAAAACTGAGAGAATGAGTGAAGTAACCCAGAAGGAACGAGGGTTTTATAGCCTCAGAAGGCAAGGTTCAAGAAGGGAAAGATACTAAAAAGGAAACTTGTAGTAATTGATTGAGAATATACTGAGAGCAATCAAGGAAAGACTTGAGCCTAAAGAATAGCTAATTAGCCACATTGGCTACGGGAGCACATAAGTACTCAGAGATAGGAATGATCTGGAATTTCCTGAATGTCTTGAAGAGAGAAAATCCCCAGTTCACTTCGGATGGTAATAAAAGATTCTGACCCTAAGGGTTTTGTGAATATGTCTGCCCATTGAAAAGAAGTAGGCACAAATTCAAGATGAATCTTTCCATCTTGAACTAAATCCCGAATGAAATGAAAACGAATCTCAATGTGTTTCGTTTTAGAGTGTTGCACATTATTTTTCGACATGTTAATGGAACTTGTATTGTCACATAACACAGGAAGAGACCCAAACTCTAAACCATAATCAAGTAATTGATATTTCATCCACAAGAGCTGAGTGCAGCAACTTCCAGCAGCAACATACTCAGCTTCTGCCGTGGACAGAGCTACTGAGTTTTGCTTCTTGCTAAACCAAGCAACAAGGGATGTGCCCATAAAGTGACAAGTACCAGAAGTACTTTTCCTATCAACTATGCATCCAGCATAGTCTGAGTCTGAGTAACCAACTAATTCAAGACTAGATTCACTAGAGTACCACAAACCAAATGAAGACGTACCAGCCAAGTAACGAAAAATTCGTTTTACAGCTGACAAATGACTCTCTTTTGGAGCACTCTGGAATCGAGCACAAACACAGACACTAAATAAAATATCAGGTCTGCTAGAGGTGACATAGAGGAGAGACCCTATCAACCCCCTGTACATTTTCTCATTTACTGCCTTGCCTGATTCATCTTTGTTAATTTTTAAAGAGGAGGCCATTGGAGTGATGGCAGTTTTCAGATTAGCGAGATTAAATCGTTTTAACATATTCAGAATATACTTAGTATGACAAATGAAAATCCCTTTTGGAGTTTGTGAAATTTTTAATCCTAAGAAAAAGGTAAACTCCCCCATAAGACTCATTTCAAAGTTGGTTTTCATCAAATCTTCAAAGGCTAGACACATATCCTTACTAGTTCCACCAAATATTATGTCATCTACGTACACTTGAACCAAGAGTAAGTGCTTTGATTCTCGTTTAGTAAAAAGTGGTTTATCAACTGCTCCTCTCTGAAACCCATTTACTAAGAGAAGAGAGCTTAATTTGTCATACCAGGCTCTAGGAGCCTGTTTCAGACCATAAAGAGCCTTTTTAAGTTTGTATACATGATTAGGATACAAGTGATCTTCAAATCCAGGAGGTTGGGATACATAGACTTCTTCTTTCAAATCCCCATTTAAAAACGCACTCTTAACATCCATTTGATATAGCTTAAATTTGTTAGAACTTGCAAAAGCACATAACATTCTAACAGCTTCTAAACGAGCTACAGGAGCAAAGGTTTCATCAAAATCTATACCTTCTTCCTGACTATATCCTTGAGCAACTAACCTAGTTCGATTTCTGGTTATTACCCCAACTTCATCAGTTTTATTCTTATATATCCATTTAGTCCCAATTATTACCCTGTTTTCAGGTTTAGGAACAAGTTCCCAGGCATTAGCTCTTTCAAACTGATGCATTTCATCAAACATGGCTGCAGTCCAAAATTCATCAAGAAGTGCTTCATGAAAATTTCTAGGTTCAAGTTGGGAAACAAAAGCTACGTGTGAGAAAGGAGCCTTTGACCTAGTAATCATACCTTTGTCCATTGATCCGATTACCTGAGTTGGAGGATGTCTTCTAGTAATGTAGGCTGGAGGGTGAAAATCAGTTGAGTCTGGATTAGTACTCTTCTCTGATTCAGACAACTCAGAAACCTGGCTTTCCTCAACATCTGATTGTTGGCTTTGGTGTACCCCTTCTTGATCCTTTTCTTCTAACGTAAGCTTTGACTGACCATTATTTGAACCAACTACTACTGGTCTCCCAAGACCAAAGTCATCATTATCAACCTCATCTGAAATCTCCATGGCAGACTCATCAAATAACACATTAATGGACTCCTCGACTTTGAGGGTCGGTTTATTAAAAACCCTATAGGCTTTACTTGAGCTAGAATAACCCAAAAACACTGCCTCATCTGACTTAGCATCAAACTTTCCTAAGTTATCTTTTGAATTTAAAACAAAGCATTTGCACCCAAAAGTTCGAAAATACCCTAGATTAGGTTTCCTGCCTTTCCAGATTTCATAGGGCGTTTTATTCAGCCCAGACCTGATCAATGCTCTATTGATAACATAGCAAGCTGTGTTAATAGCTTCAGCCCAGAAATATTTAGGTATCCCATAATCATGCAACATGGTTCGAGCTATGTCTATTAACGTCCTATTTTTCCTTTCCACCACCCCATTTTGCTGAGGGGTTCTAGGTGCAGAGAAGTTATGAAAGATCCCAAGTTCATTACAAAACACTTCAAACGGATCAGAAGAGAATTCCCCCCCATGATCACTTCTTATACTAAAAACTTTAGTCCCAGATCATTTTCTATTATTTTAACTAAGTTTTTAAACATCTCGAAAGCTTCATCCTTCTTACTCAAGAACAGTACCCATGTATATCTTGAATAATCATCCACAACCACAAAAGCATAAGTTTTACCCCCATAGCTAGTCACATTAGTGGGTCCAAATAAGTCTAGATGAAGCAATTCCAAAGGCCTGGCAGTTGAAATAATATTCTTGGTTTTGAAACTAGACCTAGTTTGCTTTCCTTTTGCACAGGCATCACAGAAAAACTCTTTTTTCTCGTTAATGTTAGGCAGTCCTTTGACTAAATTTAGACGAGCTAGTTTTGACAAGGTTTTGACATTTACATGTCCTAAACGCCTATGCCAGTCTTCTTGCATATTTTTATCAAGACTAACCAAACAGGTTTCATTAAAACTATCCTTGTCATTGAGATCAATTGTATATATCTTACCATTACGTTTCCCAGTAAACAGAATTTGATTAGTTAACATGTTTTCAACAAGATAATAGGATGGTTCAAACACTACTCTACATCCTTTACCACACATTTGACTGATCGACATTAAATTGTGTTTTAATCCATTTACCAACATGACATTATTAATTAAAGGACAGACCCCAACTTGACCCTTCCCAATAACATCAGCAGAATTGTTATCTCCAAAGTAAACCTTAACAAAGTTACCTAATTTAAGTTTTGAAAAGAGGTACTTGTTACCCGTCATATGGTGTGAGCACCCACTGTCCATAATCCACTTGGAGGTCTCCATTCTCACTTGAAGACACCTCTGCAAACACACAATTTATGTTGTCTTTCTAACCCAGATCTGCTTGGGTTTCTGTGATGAATAAGTATTCCAATAATGCTGGTTTCTAACTCGTAAATTATTTCTCTTAGCTTCTGATCGCACTCGTCTTTCACAGTCTCTTATTAGATGACCTTTCTTATGGCAATAGAAGCATTCTAAATTTGAGCTAAAATCTTTACTGTTACTGGTATAGTTATGTCTCCTGTGTTGGGTTGAGAGACTCTGAACCTGATTCTTTAATTCTAAGCACTCCCACTGAAGACTTTCATTTTCTTTTTGAGACAGGACTAACAACCTAGAGTTTTCAGTTTCCTTAATTTCATAATCGACCAACTGACTCTCTAGATCACGAATTTTCTTGAGATTCAGTTCATTTTCTTTCTTCAAATTCGAATATTTGACCTTAACATTTTCGAATTCTAACTGAATTTCTTTAATTGTTTGGCTTAACATCTCATCATCACTATCATAACCTAAGTCAAACATTTCACCAGGTTTAGAAGCACTTACCTGTGAGAACATGTCTGTAAGTGAAAGTTCCCTTCCTTCCACACCCTCATATGCTATGGCCATGTATGACCTATGGACAGTCACTTCATCATCATCATCTCCTTCATCTTCACTTCCACTCCAGGTAGCAGTGAATGCCTTATCCCTTTTCAGTAATGGGCACTCAGCTTTTATATGACCAGACCTACCACATTTGAAACACCCAGTAGAGCTGATCCCTCTTTGACCTTGCGAATTCTCATTTCTCCCTTTGGTTAGCAATCTCAACTGTCCCAGCTTCGCTACTCCATCAGTTCTGTCTGATTCTTTGGACTTCATCCCTCCTATCCTTTTCTCCTTCCTAATCCTAATCAATCGACTGATCTGCTTGCTCAGTAATGCTAGCTCCTCGTCTTCCATGTCCTCCAGTTCTTCTGGCTCTTCTACAGTACTAACTGCTTTAAAAGCAATTCCCCTTTTCCCTTTTTCGATTGAGTTCTTTTCTGACCCAACTTTTGTTAACTTGTCTTCATGTGTTGTCAAGGATCCAATCAACTCATCAATTTCAAGCTTTTCTAAATCTTTGGCTTCTTCGATGGCGGTAACCTTGGGAGTCCACTTTTCTGGTAGACACCACAGGATCTTCCTTACAAGATCTCCACTCTCGTAAGTCTTACCAAGATTCTCCAAACTATTTACTATATTAGTAAACCTCTCATACATCTGACGAATCGTTTCTCCTTCTTCCATCTTAAACAGCTCGAATTGATGCTTGAGCGAGTTTATCCTTGAGGTTTTGACCTGGGAAGTCCCTTCGTATGTCACTTGAAGCTTATCCCATATTTCTTTTGCGGTTTTGCATCCCGCTACCTTGTGGTATTCTTCAGGACCAAGAGCGCAGTACATCAAATTTGTGGCCTTGCAGTTTTGTTGAAATTTTTCGTAATCTTCATCACTCCACTTTTCTTGATCTGCCTTGAGTTCATGCGGCCCTTTAATTACTCTTGCCCACAATTTAGGATCTGTTGATCCCACAAACAGTTCCATCCGATTTTTCCAGTAGCCATAGTTCACTCCTTCAAATCTAGGTGGACGATTTTGGGAGAAACCATCAGCTAGATATAATGGAGCTCCACTTGCGGATCCGGACGCCATCCTGGATTTCGCCTAAGGTTGCAGAACCTTCTTAGACCAGCGACCGAGCCCTGATACCACTTGTTGGCGTCGAGCGCGAGATGCCTACTGTTGCTGTTCTTCTTCAACCTCGTTTCTACCTGAAACCCTAAATCGATCTTCTGGTAGATCAAGTGAGAGATAGAGAAGTGAACGGAATCAAGAATGAAAAACAAACAGATTACAGCCCACTTCACTTGATTAAAAGAGATTGCTTCTGTAACGTTGGGCTCAAAAGAAAAGCCCACTAACTTTTCTTTACTCGTTCGACAAACTCTTTACCGAAGTGATGCGTTTTGCTCTCAGAGGCCGAACCTAGCTTGCCTCTGCTATTGAGTTTGTTCCCCTGTTTCTGGAATTCTTCCAGGCCCTGCAGAGATCGAATAAAACAAAGCCAACCAAATAGTAAAGTGCTGAAACAAAGAACACAGAAACTTTTACGTGGTTTCCAGTATTGGGTTAAAGAAGATCCCAATACTGACTACTCCACGGACGGATAATCACGTTCTGTGATCTCCGACAATTCACTAGGGTATGATGTTTGATGCTCCGAAACAGAGAGGTATTCTTCTCCTAGATCAATCTGCCTATCCAGAAAGATTGATCGAAACTTTATCACTCAACTCAGCTATCCAGCTCCACTCTAGTACAAGCACTCTCCTGCCCTATACTCGAGTCCCCTTTTCTTATCAATCTCAGCTAGCAACTCCTTTGTTCTCTCGTGAAATTGATCTCCAGAAAAGTGTCTCTTCTTCATAATTCTCTTCTTTCTTATATTGATTTCGCCAGTAGCCGTTGCTTCATAGTTTCCTTTTCGGTGATGATTTTGGTAAGGAAGTCTTTTGAATAGCTTCCTTGTTTTTCGAGAGCCGAATCAATCCTCCGATATCAGCTCGAACAATAGGCTCTTTCCTTTTGACAAGCTTCCCTCAACATTCTCCCCCTCAGCTTGTCAATGATTCTAACCTGTTGCTCTAGACGTTCCTGCATACACTAGCACCCACGTTACGTGCAGTCTGTAAACTAAACTGCAGGTTTAGTTAATGTAAACTAAACTCAAGGATTAGGGGAACATTAAGAGGAGTAGTTTTATTTCAAAAAAGCAACCAGTTGCACTACAATGACACGACCTTAAAACCAGGACACCGAAACTCTTAGACATAGTTTTATTGAGAGACGACACACTTGCTCTGATCAACAGAGCTTTATTCGAACAGCCCAGCCCATACTGCAGGTTTGTAACCCCTGACTCTTACTTAGACGATATGCGATAACTAAGCTATTTAACTCCCCCTTAGACATACATCTTAAGACTCCTTCAGAAAGGATAATTAGGTGAGGACAGATAATCTGAGATATCAGACATAGCCTCCTCAGCTCCTCCTTCTTCAGGTGCCTCCTCTGCTCCTTTTTCTTCAGGTATTCCTTCCACCAGATCAGCAAGACTTAGACCTTCCTCAGGTGCACCTTCAGCAGCTTCAGTAGGAACGACAGAGCCAACACTAGGTCGACGACGACCGACAAGGGCATGAACCTTACGAAGAACGAACTGAGCCCTAAGAGAGTCATTAAGATCAACCCGAGCAACCTTGAAACGCAGATCAAGACCCAAGGAACGTATAAGCAGAGTGATTTGAGGCGCAAAGGGCAGTTCATCGTGATAGTAGTCATCACAATACTGCATCATGTGACCCATCATAAGATGAGGATAACTGATGCGTCTGTTTTCTTTGGCACTAGCCAAGATCCACATATCCATGGGGTAGATACGAGTAAGCCCGTGAGAACGAGGAAGGAAAACTCGAGTGATCTAGAAATGCAGTACTTTTAGATCATCAGGCAGACGCCTAGCATCGAATCTGGTGGGATGATAGGCTCCAATATCCCTCGCATAGAGATGCATAGCCTCATTCTCATTGAAATCTACCGCTGCAAAATCAGCTTCATCCACAACTTCAGCTCCTTGAATAGGGTACCTAAGCAGATATGACAGTAGGTCAACTGAGATGGTGAGCAGATAGTTGTAGACTGTGGTTGTGAAGGTAGGAGGATCGGTGTTAAAACAGGGTCTCATGTTTGCATAAAACATGCGAACTGCTTCAGGACGAAAACTGTAGCATTGGTCGAGAGGCAAATCAGACCATCCTACAGCATTGATCAGCCTAGGTATGTCCATATCATATCTATTGAATCTGACAGGATCAAGAGCTACAGATGGACATAAGGGACGATCCTGAAGTTTGAGAAGATACCGATTATAGTCTTCAGGACTGTTGAACCCTTTTCCAGTGAAGATTGCAGCTTGAGCAAGATTCAAAGGCACATGAGGATTGAGACCAGCCATGGTGAAATAGGAAGGCTAGGGATTTTAAAACTGAGGGAATGAGTGAAGTAACCCAGAAGGAACGAGGGTTTTATAGCCTCAGAAGGCAAGGTTCAAGAAGGGAAAGATACTACAAAGGAAACTTGTAGTAATTGATTGAGAATATACTGAGAGCAATCAAGGAAAGACTTGAGCCTAAAGAATAGCTAATTAGCCACATTGGCTACGGGAGCACATAAGTACTCAGAGATAGGAATGATCTGGAATTTCCTGAATGTCTTGAAGAGAGAAAATCGCCAATTCACTTCGGATGGTAATAAAAGATTCTGACCCTAAGGGTTTTGTGAATATGTCTGCCCATTGAAAAGAAGTAGGCACAAATTCAAGATGAATCTTTCCATCTTGAACTAAATCCCGAATGAAATGAAAACGAATCTCAATGTGTTTCATTTTAGAGTGTTGCACATGATTTTTCGACATGTTAATGGAACTTGTATTGTCACATAACACAGGAAGAGACCCAAACTCTAAACCATAATCAAGTAATTGATATTTCATCCACAAGAGCTGAGTGCAGCAACTTCCAGCAACAACATACTCAGCTTCTGCCGTGGACAGAGCTACTGAGTTTTGCTTCTTGCTAAACCAAGCAACAAGGGATGTGCCCATAAAGTGACAAGTACCAGAAGTACTTTTCCTATCAACTATGCATCCAGCATAGTCTGAGTCTGAGTAACCAACTAATTCAAGACTAGATTCACTAGAGTACCACAAACCAAATGAAGACGTACCAGCCAAGTAGCTGAAAAATTCGTTGTAAAAGGCGCCGGTAGCGCTTAGTAGGTAAGAATAGCGCTTAGTTTGCGCCTAGTGGAGAGAAGGCGTGCCTGGGCGTTCCTGGGCAAGCTTAGGCGGTTATACCCAATACTCTTCGTTTTGTCCTAAAAAATTAGAAACTTGCCTCTTGCCCTAGAAAATAAGAAACACGGGAAATAACATCTGCTGCCGCCTGCCGCCCTAGCTCTCGCCCCATCTGCTACCCTTTGTCGCCGCAGGAGAAAGCCATCGATCACTCTTCTCGCCTTCACACCACTTCGCTGCTATAGTGGGAAATAAAGTCGAAACTCATCAATTGCTGCTCCTTCCTTCTCCTTGGTACGTAGCACAAGCTTCTTGCCTCTATAAGAACCTATTAGCAGATGATTGGTCACTATTTGCTTGTTATTTGTTATGTTAAGTGTTTACTGTTAAGAACTAGGCATTGCTAATTTTATATGCAGTTGGATTATATGAATTATTCCTAGAAAACAAGAAATATTTGAGAATTTTTCCATTTATGCTCTGAACGCCTAGGCGCGCCTAGGCTACGCCTAATCGGTCAAGGCGCAAGTCAGGAGCCGAGCGCCTTACGCCTGGCGCCTTTTAGAACCTTGATGCATTCTAAGACAACTTGGGTAGGAAAAAATAAATTTTTATGAATTATAATTTGAAAAATTAGAAAGTTACAAATCACTATAATTACATTCTCATTTCTACTTCTCCGACCGCCTCTCTGTTTTTTTCCAACCTCTATGCCTTTCTCTCGACTTCTTCTTATTGATTCTTTGTCTCCGTTCAGATGAACTAGTACTAGTTTATATGAATTGGTAAAACTACGAAAATAATACCAAATCGGTACCAGTAGTTCCGAAAAACCAATACCACTATAAAAACAAGGGCTAATAGTATAAATTGCCCCCTACCATTACTTTTTCTAAACGTGCCCCTCTACAATTTTTCACATCAAGTTTGATCCTCTACTATTGTCATGTTCTCAAACATATCCTTCTGTTAAGTTTTCCGTCCAAACTCCATGAACCATGGTCAAACCAAGCATATCCTTCTGGTTATGCAGATAAACGTAATGGTTCCTCTGCCCGGCTTTGATGGAGGAGAATTTCTCGGTAGCAACCTCCACGAATTATAAAGAGCTCCAAACTTCAGGGGAAGTCGAGGTGGAAAAAGATTGAAACAAGTCCTCCGCTTAGAGATCTTATTTTGTTGAGATGGAAAAGCACCTGTTACACTTTGTTGTTGATAAGATTGTTGTTGGAATTTCTTCAATTGATAGGGCTTTCACTACTGCTAGATAGGAGGTCTATGCTGGTGCCTTACAGGCGGCCAATGAAATCTGGGTGGTCTATTGTACGTGGGTGATGACCACAAAAAGTTGGGGTGATTACGCGACCCTGGATTATAGTTGTTGCTATATATGTTATTGTTCCTGGTATTAGCAATGAAATCCACATTCTCCTGAGGTGTAACGGCATCATGCGATGCTTAATAGTCCTCCAATCCATGATTACGACTTTGACACTATTCATACTACATCACTGGTGACGTCACTGGAGGGCCTGATGAATTATCCGACTTACGCAACGCTGTGATCAACTCATCCATCTTTGTCTTCAGAGAAGGTCGGAATTCTACCGAGTTTACTCTTCTTCCTCTTGACCCTTTTTCTCGATGTGGGTTTCCCCAGTCATACCTTCATGCACACTATCCCTTCAAACAACTTACTCATCTGTGGTGGGGTCTTGTTTAGCATTCCTCCCTAGCAGAAGAGTCTTTGAGCTGGCAATCTTCCCAGAAGAGTGCATTGTAGAAGGTGCCCACCTTGAAATGATCATCAAATAAGTGGTGTGGGAATTTCAATAACAGAACATAATATCTTTCTCACGCATCTCGAAGAGTCTCATCCTCCTTCTAGGCAAAGTGAGTGATTTGTCTATGCAATTCAGCAGTTTTGGAAGGTAGATAGTAGTGGTTCATGAATTTGGTCACTAGGTCTTGCCAGGATGTGATGGAAAGTGGAGGTTGATGATTGAGCCAATGCCATGCTTTATAGCTCAAGGACCACAAAAATAGATGCAAGTGGAAGGCAGCATGTAGCACCCCATTCGATTTAATCATGTCCATGAGCTCTAGGAACAAATTTATCTGCTCACATGGTTCATCATCTTGCAGCCCCTGGAACTAGATGTTGTTCTATATCATTGAGATCATATCGAGCTTCATCTCGCAATTGTTGGCAGCAATCTGTGGGTGCCGGATGCTAGGTTGTATCTCCTTGACCTTGGGGGAGAATTAGTATCTCCTCGCCTAGGAAGAGAACTTGTCTGACCGCTCTCTCCTTCTTCAAGTTCGGGAGAGAGTACGATTGATGTTTTTATTCAATGACAGTAAGTTGCTCGATTGGCTACGAGTCATGCACTAAAATCGGCCACAAGTTAAGAAGAAACAGCCCATGAAAAGCAAAGGTGGAATAAAGTCAAAATGAAGAAAAGAAAAGCCAAAGTAATAGATGGTCACTCTTCCTAATAATGTAACCTTCCCCAGCAACGTTGCCAAAAACTTGACTCGCTTTTACTATCACTCTAATTAGTGGCCAAGTGCAACCACAAATCAGGGAGTAGTATAGTGAAATTAAGTATAAAAGTACCAATCCAGGGCCCAAGATATACCATTACTCGGTGAACTATCTATTATCTTGAAAACAGGTTGTATTGTCGATTATTGAAACTAAAATACAAAGCAGGAAATTTGATTGACATTCATATGCAAAAAGATCACCAGCTATGTTTCCGCTAGTCCGTAGTTAAGTCGATTTTGTTTACTCCTAGTGGATTCACTTGATACTTTTATTGCAAAGAGTCTGTATTTAGTTTAGAATCTTAACTAAAGCAGACTAAAATCTCTTAAGAGACTAACAGAGAGAGATTATCCTCAACCAAAATAGAATATCAAGGCAATACAACAAAGACTTCTGGCTAATCCTCTCTCATTCTCCACGCGATTTCCCCTTCCCCTTTTCTAATTTTTGGGCATATATTTTGATCAGATCTCCACGGAACGAAATCTACCCTCCACTGCACCTACTCCGATTCCAATTGGTAACCCTCTGGTGAATTTGTAGTCCTCTTCCACTATTAATCCCAAGTATCCAGAGATCGATGGCATCCTCAATCTATGCGGCAAGCGGCTACAAGATCTCCGCCAAGTCGCCAAGCTCTACACCCTTGTTTTAATATTTGATGGTGGTGTGGGACTGTAGATATGAGGTTCAGGTGAGTGGTGGGGCATGACCAGGCGAACAACATATCTGAATCTGGGAGGCGGTACAAATGGACAGTCAAGCTTGGATTTGATTAGAGATATCGGTGAAGGCATGCATCGTTAGGTTGGTGGTGCTGAATTTGGAGCATCTTCGAATGTTTTCCCCATTCTTACCAATGCGCTAGCGATGGAATGACAGATGGGTTCAAAGTGACTAAAATTTCTCTAGAGTTCCTGCAATCTGGAGAAGAGGGAGATGCGTACTAGACGGCGTAATCCATGAACAAATCGGAACTGGCAGCGACTTCATCGACGACGTAGTAGGTGGTACTAGATGGCGTCATCCTTGGAGCAAACTGGTGGACGAGCTTTAAGGATTCTGTTAGTTGTGCCATGTTGGACAGTGTCCCGAGGGAGGCGATGGTGGCGAGATAGATGCCGTTAGGAACCCCTTCGGTTCCAAGAGGGGCCGGAAGTGTACCTCTATTGCAGCAGGTAGTGAAATTGGAAGAGTTGGGTGCCGATTGGCATGGTGGTGAATTAAAAAAAAATATAAATATAAATTGGTATTATCTTGTAATGGTTGTGATAGAGGTGGGAATGAAAAATATTTTATATTTTTCTAGGTCACCCGTCAGCAACTTAACGGTCAAAGATAATAGTTGACTTCCACTTAGAATGAATTTAATGGAATCTGACGGAGACTAACGACAGTGACTAACAGTGAAATGATTCTTAAAATTAGTGGTGAATAAGAAAGAAAAATAATTCGGGTGGCAAACGTGAAAGATTTATATTATTTGAGTGACCAAACGTATAATTTAGCCAAGACTTCCTCTACTGGATTGAAATCTAGTACAGAGCGGTGAATTTATTCACTATTTGTACAATCGATTCACCAACACCAAAGGAGGCAGTCTATCAACCAAATCATATATTCTCTCTCCTAGGTCAAAGCAAGAATCGCAGAATGTGGTCAAGATTCAAACAATTGCATGAATAAAACTTCAATTAGATAAATAGACTCAAGGTTCACAAACCAAAGAAAGTTAATCCTAACACATGGAACTAGGGTTATTCATACCCAAATGAGAGAATGTATTACTTTATAGGGGGGGGGGGGGCAATGCTCGTAGGATCATGCTCACAAAGATGATAACTATCTCCTCCGGTATGTCGATCTTCACTCCAAGTGATAAAATTCGCGCTCCAACGGTAGATTTAGGGCTAAATGACATCTAAGGGGTGTTTCTCTGTCACTTTCTCTCTCTATAACTCTAGCTTAGCTGGCAAAAGTTGGATCCCTTTCAAAAATCTAGAATTGGCACTTAACACAGCGGCTAGCTAAAAACACGGCAGTGTTCCATGGCCCTGTTTTAGCACCAGCCTGTGTTTCCTCAAAGCGTGTTGTTTCACTTAAGTCCTTCTGGGTCAAACATGGCCACCTTCAGGGCAAAACACGGTCGTGTGCGTGTTTGGGGTCTGGCTGTGTTACTTGTTGTCAGCTATTATACAACCTATTACGAATAAAATACGGTCGTGTTGAGGTCGTGTTTTACCACATCATACGTTACAGTACCGCCAATATAATGAAAAAACCTCAGTCGTGCTTCTCCTGGCTGGAATACAGGCTCTATTTAAGGAAACACAACCGTGTTTGTCATGGGCAACCCATGTTTCTTCTTTTGGTCCACTTTTGAGTCACTAAGTAATCTTCGATTGACCCGAACACAACCTAACGTGAAATAGACCAAGGAACATGTAAGTAAAAGCCAAATTGATTAAGGAATGAGCGTGAATACATATACAATTTATTACTTATCAACGAGGGAGCTAGTTTAGGGTTATGAGGTGGAGAGGAAATAAGTACATTGATAACATAATATATTCGGACTCAGACTGAGATTTACATTTTAATTTAAGAATTGGTATAAATATTAAAAAAATATAATATAAAAGGGAATAATGAAATAAATATAACATTCTTAATTATTTAAAAGATATATTATTATGAGAAAAACTAGTATTACAAGCCCAGACATATCCCATTATAACGAACAATTGCGGCAAATACTTGTACTTCTACAATGATAAAAACAGGGGGAAATGATTCTGAAAAAGTAATTAGGAACGAAAATGTTTGCCGTGAATTCTTTTAGTAGAAAAAACTGTTTAAAAGATTACGTGGTACGATTGGATCGAATAAGCTTTTATGGAATAAATATTCGCTACTATCTGCTTCTAAAAAGAACTAACGGCAGCAGCAATGGTGTTGCATATTTATGTGTCTCTAATATGATATAGAGGAAAATAAATGCCTAATCGTAACACATATGTTTTACGTAATAGCATTTTTTTTTTGTAGTGCAAATAAAGAAATGTTGCACATATACAAGCAAATAAAATTCTTAATTCTTGATAAATTTAACATTCTTTTAAAGAAATGTTACACATAAAGAAAACACTAATACTAGAGTAATGTCACCTTAGCCAACATTGTTAAGTGGGTTGGCGAGTGATCTCCATCGTAAATAAACTCACGTAGAACAATTTGGTAAACCAGCATCTTTTACTTTTATTTTCTGGATTTGATACTTTTATGCATTTGAGTAGCTTGTATCCATGATATTATTTCTTCAAAAACCACAAGAATTTTATATCATTTTAAAAATCTCAGATAATATAATTTGCGGAAGACATGGATAACCTAGCTGGCTGGCTGGCTCTGGACCTTTCAGTTTGCGCGTAGATCATAATTAATTACTAGCTTGTAACCCGACCCGTTGGTCGGAGGAGCTGAGCCGAATATTGAATTATTGGGATAACCCGTAGATTCAACCATTAAGCTAAATTGGTCTAATGGTGAGTACCGCCTAGCATATCCCTAATAATCATACCAAAGTGAATATATTGGAACATAAACAGTACATCAAAAGTTGGTACAACCATGAAGTTAGACCATTAAAAACATACCAATGAAATTGAATAGCATCGAAAAACTTCAACTTCATTATATAATTACATGAGATCAGAAAGAGAACACCATTAATTTGATTTATAAAACTTTCATCTTGTCGTCATTGTGCTTTCTGGTTTTTGTCAGGCCATGATAAAATCTAAGGAAATCAAGAACGAACAACACGATTTGGGATAGGAACCGCCGTTGTCCTATTCCTAGAGAATGGTGGTAAACACGGACTCACCTGCCAAACTGGTTTGGATTGAGATTTTTATCGGGTATCAGGGAACCATGTGATTATAAATTAGACTTGATCAAAACGGGCCAAAACTTAAAATTCAGCCTGTTTGACCGACCCATGCAAAATTCTAATTATTCGTTACTTTTAAACTTTCTATTTGAAAATAAAAAATAGTGAAAGAAAATAGATGACTGCAATTCGCCATTTGCACATCACTTATTCGGGAATAAAACCATAGAAATTCAAAAGAAACTGTTAGGATCGTTTTAATGTTTAAAATAACCAAATAGATCTTTCTGTTTAGTTTTTTACTAACAAATACCAAAAGATTCCCTATAAAATACACTATAATTTTATCATTATGATATCAAATAATTATATAATATATATTTGAAATGATAAAAATTGGACTAATTGGGTTGGTCGAGATTGAACCATTGAATAACTTTAAACTACATTATATTTTAGCCACTAAAATATAAAATAATATAATAATATATATTATGCTAGAGAAAATAGCTTGTTTTAGAATGTCAAACCAATGATGTTCATTTGTTTTACTTGATGGCCAAATCCGGTGTAGGTCAGGCCCATTCAACTCTTTTATTTTATGGTTAGCGGTTAGCCCTTTAGATACCATGCATTAGTTTATTGTTAAATTTTTTTTTTATTTTTAGCATAAAAAGAAGTATTGTTTTTGCCTTTTCATATATATTTTATCACCACGGAGAAATACAAGGGGTTAAAGAAAAAAATTGACATTCCTGAACCCGTTTAAATCCGCATGTGTACGGTAAGTTGGCCCGTTCCACAGAGGAAAGAGAAAAAAATTAACACTACCTATTCTACCCTTCCTACAAACGCTCATGGAGCAGGGAATTTGAAATGGGGGAAGGGGTTTTTCCTCCCTGCTATTATATGTTTTTGATTTAAAAAGATGCAACAAATGTACTTAGTGTGATTGGTTATGTTCCTTGCTTTTCTTTAAAATGGACATGGTTCGAATCCCAGTAAGTGTCTTTTTAATGAATAAAAAAAAGTAATTGTGAAGACCAAAATGTCCTTCCTACTTTCACTCTCGTTGCAGGAAATTTGAAATGGGGCTCCCGTTTTTCCCTTCGGTGTATTATATTATGTGTAGATTATTGTGAGAATTAACATGTGTCTACTTTGGAGATTTATATCTTACAATTGGCTAGATGAAAATTGGAGATTAAAGGCTTGTTTTGAAGCTGAAGTGTCCCTCTACACATTAAAGTACTTGGGAGCTCAATAGAAAGTCCAGAAGACCATTTTTGAACCTGACAAAAAGACTATGCCAAAACTAGGAAATTGCCTGAAAATGGCTAAGTCTGGCAACGTGTTTGTCAAGCCTACTTTGGAGCTCAATTTGAGAAGCATGGATGCGAGTCAAGTCCAGGGGCCTCTACCACGTTAAATTACGTATTTTTTTTTATACAAAGGCATGGCATTGGATGAAAGATTGAATATCTTTAAGGCTTCAAAGAAAAGGCTCGAAGTTGCTACAAAGGCTGTTTTTCTAGCAGCTTGCTTGTGCTCGAAGTCTGCCAAAAAAACAGCCTTCGTAGCAACTTCGACCCTTTTGTTTGAAGCCTTACAGATATCAATATTTCATCCAATGCCTTGAATTTGTATAAAAACATACCTAATTTAACGTGGTAGAGGCTCCTGGACTCGACTTGCATTCATGCTTCTCGAATTGAGCTCCAAAATAGGCTTCACAAACACGTTTCCAGACTTAGCCATTTCCAGGCTGTTTCCTAGTTTTGGCATAGCCTTTTGATGATGAGGTTCAAAAATGGTCTTCTGGACTTCCTATGGAGCTCTCAATCACAACAATATGTAGAGTGACACTCCAGCTTCATAACAAGTCATTAGTATTCAATTTCCATCTAGAAAATTGTATGATATGAATATCCAAAGTAGGCACCATGAACTGTTTTTACACTGAAACAACAGATTAGGTCGACCTGATCCTATATGAGGTCGATCGAATTCTAAATGAGGTCGACCAGATCCTATATGAGGTCGACTGAATTCTAAATGAGGTCGACCTAATCCTAACTGAGGTCGACCGGAAAGTGCAAGTCACCGTAACATGCATGTCACCGTAGGCACACCCTAACATATTATTATTATAAGTTTACTATTAGAGCTTCAGTAGTACGTAGTTAAACAAACACGCTTAAATCTTTTCAAACGTTAAAAACTTCATTTTGTCTGGTTAAATTAGAAGCCAAAGAAACGAAAATCTCGATGGAATGGAGGAGATTTTAGCTTAGCTTGCCATTACATACAAAATCGGATTTGCATTTCTTCTTCTCCCTTAATAATCCTTCTTGTGAGTAAGATGTTGGAAATTTGGTTGAACCGGACTAACCAAGTCAAACCGGTTTTGGGTTGGACCGACTAACCGGTTTGGGATTAGACCGACCGAACCGATATTCTAATTTCGTGAAGGGACAAATCCCTTTGGCCTAGTGGCGGTTACATTATTTTATGGATAAGGATAACCTTATGGATAAAGGTAACCCTTCATATGAATAAGGATAACCTTTCATATGGATAGAGGCAACCTTTCATATGGATAAAGGCAACCCTTCATATGGATGAGGATAACCTTTCATATGGATAGATGCAACCTTTCATATGGATAAAGGCAACCTTTCGTATGGATAAAGGCAACCTTTCATGAAACAGTGAATGGATTCGGCCCCTATAAATATGTGTGGGGTGGATGATGCCACATACCATCAAACAGATTCTTCTTCTTTCTTACAAAAATTTCTAAGTATGCTTTAGTGTTCTTGAGCCTGGAACCTAAAGTGGTGATAGTTTTATCCTCGGGAGAAATTTCCTGTAACCCTAGGCTTGTTGAGGGTGGAAATATTCTTTTCGGAAAGTGAACGTTGTTCACGACTCTATCACAATCCTGGTCACGCGGTCTCGGGCTATTGTACGTATACCCTCGTCCCTAAAAGTCCCAACAATCGAAAAGAATATTTTCCGGTACGATGGCTCGAACCGCTCTTTACAAGAAACCGGTTCCGGTCTATGGAGTTATGAGAATTTTCGATGATGGGTATTTCATCGATGAAAGTAGAAGATGATTTTTCTTCGTACAAGTCTCATGGTGTATACCCTCGTCCTTAAAAGTCCCAACATAAGAAGCCATTCTTATTATCGTCTTGGTATAACATGAGAATGCTTAGAACCAATAACATAGCTAGAAGCCATTCTTATTATCGTCTTCGTATAACATTTGGAATATGATGATATAAGCATGTACATTATTAGTTTCTAGAACTCTTTTGTTTAGATTTCAAAAAACAAAATATCACTGCTTGTATTCATTACATATTGCATGCGTTTAGCCAAATGATTCTTCTCATAGTCTCGCAAAGCACGAAAGGAAAATTAGTGTACGTATTTAGAATTCGAATCCTGAACTTTCAGATCCAAAGACAAGTGGCGTAATTTATCCTTTGACACTCCAGTCTCCACATCAGGCAATTATCTTATTGAACAACTAGAAATAGTAATACTAATAGTCGATTAACTCACACGTCAAATTGGCATGCATCCAAATTCAATGTTCGGCTGTCCTCTTTGGCACAAAGACCGTATCCCGCGATGTGCCCGTACCACAGCAGAAGACCGCATTAAAGACGACGAAGCTTCGTCCGACCTGCCGGGATTTTGGACGGAACGCCACCGACCGACCCTACTTTATTCTTGTAAGTTCTAACGCTTCCACGAAGAGGGGGCGTCCTGTCCTGTACAAGGGATATGGGATATAATTGCAGTCAGTTTCAGAAACAAGACAGTTTGCAATTATTAAAGAAAGTGAGTCTCTCTGTGTTGTGTTGACACTTGACACTTCATCCAAGGTGGAACCCTAAATTTTATTGCCAACTTGAACAACCGTTAAATACTTTTGTATATGTTTGGCCCTGTTTTAAGAAGCGTTTATATACTTCAAAAAATACAGTACGAGTACGAGTGTACAATCAAACATCTCTGAAAACTCGATTTTTTGAAAAGATTTAAAAGATGAAATTCTGATTGAAGCTTATATGAAAAACTGTTTTGAAAATACAAGATAATCCTTATCATATTTTAATTTTATTTAACAAAATATAATTTTTTGCTAATTATCATATTAAAATTAAATAAAATTATTTAATATAAAAAGTCTAACAAGATCCATTTTGACTACTTTTTATTTTTTAAAATTTTATTCATATTTTATATTATATATCTTTTTGAGTTATTGTACGTGATCTTTGATATTAAAAAACACTTCAAATAGCTTTTCAGCCAAACACACAACAGCTTTTTTTTAAAAAAATTACTTCTCTAACAGCTACAGCGAAAAACTGCTTCCGTAAAAGTTGGAACATGGCCAAACTAGTCTTTCATTAAATTTAGTGTCCAAAACTGATTAGGAAAGAAAGCTACTAATTGATTTGGTTGAGTCGCGAACGAGTTTGTTCTTTTTAAGATTTTTGTGATATTTTCCTCGTTATCGTGCACAACAGATAATCAATCAGTTGTTCTACGATAAATTAAACCACACACTCTTAATTCTCTTTATTTGTGCGTAAACCAAGAGATTAATTGGAGATTATCTCCACTGCTCAATTTAGTGTGTTTTTTAGGGTTAGACAACTCAGTTATTTATATGAGCAGATTTTTCGAAATTTATCTTTTTTTTTTTTGTTTTCGAAACTATTTGCAAAAATTATAGTGGCAAGCTTGACCTACTCACCCACCTACTTGTCTACTAGATCGGACGAAGCGCGTTTAGTTTGGAGGTAACCTATACGATCCTCTTGCATAACATGTGTAGCACACAAATATTCTTATAATTCTGAAAAATAAAATTTAATTGGGCGTGGATCGATCGGTGAGACTAGTGGGTTGGGCTTGACCTATTGTTAAAGCCCAAGAGTTTATCAAAATGAGAAGCAAACACAAGATAGAGGAGACTAAAGAGAGGAACACACACACATATATTTTCTTGTTAATCGACTTCAGCTTATTGCTTACGTCTGACTCAAAGATGACTCACCCTTAGAGACCTAGTGTCTAGGTTTTATCTTATTCCAATCTAACTACAAGGTGAGTCGCTTTGAGTGCAACTCTAACGCTTGACAAGAATAGAGCAATATAACCCTTTCTCTCTTCCTCACAAGCACTCACGTAATCACACTGAACAGAGAAACTACGCAACCTCACAAATACTCAAGCAATACATACAGTGAACACCTATCACTTCTTACACCTATTTTTAATCACATAATGTTTGATCTTGCTTTGTGTAGGATTGCTCTGCCACATATGTTAGTCTAGTCATGTTGCTTCCTCCTATTTATACTTCGTCTTGGCGCAATGGTCTTCTTTTGATCTTCGTTGATTTGGGAGATACTTCTTTTTATCTTTATTTGAATTAGGAGATCTTGGGATCAAATATTAGAACTATAGCAAGTAGTAGAGATTAAAGGGATTTTACTGTGGCCATTACCTTTTAGGAAAATGAGTGCAAAAAGGGAAAGCCTTTCTTGCCCAACAATCTACAATTGCTTTTCTTTCTGCAATACTTAAATTCTCAAGTGATACCAGTCATCATAAAAGATCTTAAATTTATTTTAAAAGGGATAATAGTTATCATAAAAAAAATCTTAACTTGATTGTAATAGTAAAATGTTCAAGACAGGTTCTAAAGGATGAAAGCAAAAGAATAATAAAGCAACTTCTTTTCATGTTAACATTGCCTAATGTGATATTGTTCTTAATCCCCCTAATTAGATCATTATGCTCTTACTCCCCCTTAACTGATCAACCTGCTCCCCCTCATAGCTAGCTTCTCATTCTCCCTCTTGGTGGATGGGATCCGAAGATTTCTATAGGTGTGTGTAGCCTCAGGAATGGAAGAAATAAAATAGGAGGCAGATTGATGCTCAACAGAGTACCCGTCAAGGCCAAACACAATCACAACAAGGAGTTAGGCGAAAAAGGCAGCAAATAAAAGAGCAGTGTACTAGGACCCTTCTCGTGGAGCAACCTTGGCAATGTGAAGGAACAATGGGAAGGCGAGATTAACCTTTCTCCCTCGAAGAGCATTGACCAGAATGAAGTGATTAATGTGTTCAATAGTGAAGAGATGATAAATTTCAGGAAGGAAAAATCAGTGGTGAGCTAGTGTAGCACCTTAAGGAGGTTAGGAAGAACATTCATGGCAATGACACCGCGAGACAGATGTTGAATCTCAACATCAAAGTCAATGCCAAGGATCAAAAACCTCGATGCATACCAAAAGGAATGGACATAACATGTGACATCAAGTTTTTCTTTAAACTGTTGGAAGTTAAAGTTGACTAAAAGCCTGGAAATGTCAACGTAAGTCAAGAGTCAGCATATGCATCCAGATGAAGATTTTGGTAGAACTTCCAAACAGCTAGAGGGAAGAAGGGTCATGTACCTGTGGAGAAGCAAGCAGAAGACGGAGGAGAGTAAGGAGTAGAACACGTACACCGATTTTTTGTTAAGCGAGTTCAGTCTAATGCTTACGTTTAGACTCAAAGGTGGAGTGAGACCTAAGGTCTATGCTTTCATCTTATTCCGATCTAACTCCAAGTTGAGTTCCATTTTGGTATAACTCAAACCCTTGATAAGAATAGATCAATATACATGTTTCTCTCATCCTGGCAAGCACACACACTAAAAAGAGAGAAACTACACAACCTCACAAACACAAAATGAAAACCTATAACTTTTTACACCTATTCCTAATCACAGAGTGTTTGATCTTGTTTTGTGTAGTATTTCTTTGACACATTTAGTGAATCTTTTTAATCTTCATTTGATCTGTGAAAATATACTTTTGATCTTTCTTTAATTTATGAGATCCCGTGATCACATATTTACAACTATAGCAAGCAGTAGACATTAGAGCCATTTTACCGTGATTTTTATCTTAATTTTTGGTATATGAGTGTAGAAAAAGAAAACCTCTTTTTCCCAACACCTTTCTCGACGGAAGTGGGTAACATTAGGAGCTATACCTGATGTAGAAAACAGATGATAATCCTAGAGATGACTAGGAGTGTATTTCACGAAGTCTATTGATTGTAGCTACTTAAAACTAGATGCTCAAGTGATTAGGAGAAATAACAAAAGTAAAAACAATGAATTGAGGTTCCTTAATAAATTCGAATAACACACTAAAGGAAGCAACGGTAAATGAGGCAAAGAGTAAAAGTATAGCAAGTAAGAAACAATTATTTAGGATGTATCATATAGATGAGCATGCATAATTTCTCTTTGACAAGATGCTTATGAAAACATCATATCCCTCCCACTAAGGCCATTCCTGACTTTCGCATGCGCTTCTTGCGATAGGGAATTATGGACTTAACTAGCTAATGCGTGTTTTCGCTTCATATCATCAACTAATTAATGAAGTAAAATGAATTAAGGATAGCACATGGATAAGTGTGGACCTCTTCGAGCCATCACGATGGTCTATGGTGTTGGAAATCTTCAAGCTACAAGCATCATCATCATTCGAGCTTTAAAGGGTGGTACTTCCCCTCCAAACATCCCTAATGATGATGTCTACTACATGAGATGTGTTTCCTTTTCTCTCATGCTAATAGTATAAATCACACACATAGTAATGCATCGTATATAGATAGCAAGCATACAAAGAACTAGACCATCAATGCTCCAAGAAGGACATTCTATGCTCTAGGACATGTCATTGATTCATACAAAGTAATACAATACACATCATAGAATCAACATCCCAAACAACAAAGGTTTTAGCTAGCCATGAGAGATTGAGGGAGAAGCATCGATAGAGTCATTCTCTCCTCAATCAAACAGAACTTCAGCTGTTTTCCAAAGTAAAAGTTTTTCTTCTAACTGAAGTCTAGGGTCTATTTATAGTACAAGAAAGGGGGGTTTCCTAGTCCTTTTCTTACTAATGTAGGGGGAGAAAGAATATAAGGTTTTGTCCACCTTGATCCAATTAGCAATACTTAGGTTTCTAAAAGAATCCATAGTACTCCAACAAGGATTTCTAGTCCTAATGAGAAAAGAGTTCAAACTCATGGAATTCATCCACAATGGCCTATGGAAGTGATAAAAAAAATGAGTGACATCTAATAAAGTGTCATCCAACAAGTGATGAGAGGTTAATACGGATTTGGTGTTCCTAACGTTAGTTACATTGGATCATGTAAGCATATATGAACCTCTTTGTCTAAAATATTGGGATTGATCACAAGTAATAGGATGCGTGGTGGTACATGTTCAAGCTCATGTTGGTTCTCTATCAATATTAGCATATTTTTATGTTTGGCCCAACTTTTTAAAGTGTTTCCTTAGAAGTAATTTAACCCAAACCAAACCCTTATATAAGTCAATTTTCTTTTTGGAATCAGTGGGTTTCATTCATCAAAAAGTGTTCCTAGCAACAACCTTGCTAGCTGACACGCCAAAACACAACTCCAATCTGCGACCAAGTGTAATCGCAGACCGGGAATGCAGTAACAGGCAAGTTATATTATCAACCCGGGGTCTAGATCTACTGCTTACTCAGTGATTATCTATTATCTAGCCAACTAAAGTAAGTGAGGGTTGTTTAAAAGCAAAAGCAGAAATAAAGCAGGAATTAATACGGTTTTCTCAAGCAGGTAAGAGTCACTCGGGAATGAGTCCCCCTAGCTCCTTAGTTAGGTTTCAATTGTATTTCCCTGGGTTGATTTACTGTTGATTAGACTGCGGAAGATCCGACAGTAGCTTGGAATCTCTTAAGCTGACCAAGCCCTCTCAGTCTAACTACCCGGCAGACGACTAGTCTTCACCAGGGTAGAAAGCTGAAGCAGTAAGAACAGAACTCCACTACTGGAATTGAATTCCAGTACAAAGCAGTAAACTGGCTAACTCTCGTATAGCCAGTCTCCTACTACCGAATGATGAGACTCTAGCAACCTAATCAGATTCTATCTATCTCAGATTGCAGCAGGAATCAGGAAAAGTTGATCAGACTTCAATTGACTCAATAAACATGCATCATTCGATTAAAATCAAACAGTAATATCATCCCAAGTCATTACAATCAATCCCTAACACATAGAACTAGGGTTCTTCATCCCCAAGTGAGAGAGGGGTTCTACTCCATAGAGAGAGAGAGGAAAACAAGATACAAAGTAGTCATACTCATAAAGATGAGGAAAATATGCTCTGGAATGATGATTTCCACTCCTATGACGATCTCCAAGCTTGATTTGATGAAACCCAGCTCCAAGATGGCTTCTAGGATGTGTTCTTCGTCCTTTCTCTCTCTAGGGCTCTGTTTTTGCTCAAAAAGTCCGATTCTCTCTCTTGCAGCCCGAAATTGGGTTAAAACCCGGAAATCCCGACTCACGCGGGCAGGGCCACACGGCCGTGTGGCATACCTAGTTGCCCGTGTGAGTCAAAACGCTGCGTTCCACTTAGTTCGATCTTCAGGCTTCACACGGCCAGGGTCGCACGGCCGTGTGTGACTTCCATCTGCCCGTGTTTGCTCTCGGCGAAAGTCACACGGCCAAGCCACTTCTTCACACGGCCGTGTGTGTTGTCAGGGCAGGCCGTGTTTGCTCTCGCACAATCTCACACGGCCAGAAATATGAGTTGCACGGCCGTGTGATTTGTGGGTGTGCCCGTGTGGCCTCCTTTGTGACTTGCCTCGCGCCCGATCTTCGTCCAATCGACCCCAAACTCGCTCCCAAGCCTCCATTCACGTACTAGGACCTGAAATATCACAAACAAGCACAACCTATCGTGAAAATCGGCCTAAAACACGAGAATCAACACCTCAAACGGTGTAAGAACAGGGGTAAAAACATGTGTAATTAACGGTCTATCAAACTCCCCCACACTTAACCGTTTGCTTGTCCCCAAGCAAACCAAGTCAGACACAAGGTAAGCTCACATATTTCAATCAACCAACATTGGGGACAAGTCATAAAGGCACCGAACACATGAATCGTACTGGTTTTCAAACATCAATACATGACCAACTTCAACAGCAACCTGGACAACCACCACAAAGGACATTCGAGTGCAACAAAATCGAGTAAAGGAAGAGTCTCCCTTCTGTTCACCAACCAACCTAGACTTGACTCAACCACTTACTCAAAACAGTCAACTCATGCATCCAACTCAAGACATCAGAATAGAGACCGAGCAATCTAGGTCCTCACCGGGGTACAAGAGTATATAGAATATGAAAATGAATCACTCACTCTCGACCAGTGGGGTCAGTACAATTTGATGCGAAAAATGCGCATGCTATTTCTCTCAATCCCTAACATCTCTTCACCATGATGGCAGCCTCTAAATGCTAGAGTTCACATATGGGGTGTCACCACTAACTAATCAGGAGGTCTTAGACACAGGTTCAAATGACTGGCTAGGGTCTTGGACATGGGGAAAAGGCCTTTTAGGTGGTGGAAGTATTCATAGCACAAGGTTCCACATTTCCAAACCCAAACAATCACAGTCAAACAAACCGGTATTTCCTTTCTGCTATTCTGCATTACTCAATATCTCAAGAGCACAAGAGCGAAGGAGGTAAAAATGTCAGCATTTCCAAGCCAGACTGCTAAGAAACACTACTTACTGGGCATTATTCAGATTTTTGGTAGTGGCTCTCTTTGCTTTCAATTTTTCTTTGTTTTTCTTTCATTTTCTTCTCATTTCTTAAGAGAGCCACCACTTCTGCATATATTTCAAACAGCAGTCCAGCCCAACTTTTAAGCACTACCTCCAACACTCACATTAAATTTAGCAGAAACAACAGAGAATATGTAAAAACCACTCTGTGGAACCTTCTAAAAGATGCAAAAGGGTGATTTTTTTCATTTCAGACCAAAAGAAAGGATAACACACGGCTCAAAAGGGCTGACTAGGGGATATGACACATCAGGACAGTCAAATTTGGTCGTGGGCTAATCCTATGCCCCCATCATCTTAGCTAGTGACAACGTGAATGCTACACATCATGGAAGAGGGATCTATCGCACAAGAAAGAAACGAGCAGGCTCAAATCTCACATGGCTACCTATATGCTCTATCTCACATTCTGATACCCTGAACTAGATGCATAAGAGACTGTCAAGAACAAGTAATCAATCCAAGTCACAGTTGGTAAGCAAACAGTTGAAAAACTGACCCCTACACAACTCTACTGCACGTCTTAGTCCTCATCATAGATTGTCCTAGTCACAATCAAGCTGTCATGCACCAATCCGAAAACCATTCAATTCATCAATCAAAACACAGTGCCAATATGATCAAACAACAGTACTTGGAGCCCTCAAATCTCGAGATTCGGACAGTGGACTAGGCTCCAAGCACACATATATACATTCCAACCGATACAAAGCACCCCCCCACACTTAAGCACGACATTGCCCTCAATGGAGCAAAGGAATAGAGAAGGGGAACGATGTTACCGGATTGAAACTGCTAGGGGACTGGAAGTGGACCAGTCAGCGAGAAACAAACAGGAAGATGGACAGTTCTACACGAATCGAACACCAAGAACACACTAGCACACGGTGTGTTAGGGATAAGTGTTAGCCCAGACGGCTACAGCAAAAACAATCCACAAAAGAAAACCGAAAACAAAAACAAACGACACTAAGTTCAAGCTCCTCACACATGGAGCAAACACACACAAGTCTAAAACGAAAAACAAAACACACTGAGATGGGCAACGAGTACAGCCTACTCGTTGCCAAGATTATCCAGGTCGATGTCGTCCATGAAGGCGTCATCACCATTAGCACCATCATCACCATCAGCTGGGGGAGGTAGAAGTGGAGAGTCCTCCCAGGGAGTCCTCCAGACTGGCTACTCGCCCGGTAGCAGCTGGAGCAGATGCCCCTGTACCTCCTGCATGCGCCGAGAGCGGCGCCTCTCCCGCTCGATGTGTGCGAGAGTCACTCCCTGCTGGGTCTGGAGCTGGTCCAATCTCTCATCGTAAGCAGCCATCCTCTGGTGGTACTCAGCCTGGTGAGCCGCGTACTGCTGCTGGAACTGCATCTGATGGTCGAGGATCTGCTGGTTCTGGAGACGCAGCTGCTCGAACTGGGAGGTGAAGTAGTCCTTGCCCGGGAAAGCGGAGCTGCCACCTCCGTAATGGAAGTGAGTCTGTGGTGGATCAACAGCAGCGTCCACATCCTCGGGCTCCACATGAGCAGCAGCCTCATCCCCCTGGCCCTCTGGCTGGTCCTCCTGCTGGTCCTCCGCCGGGATCTGAGGTTCCGGAAACCCCTCGATCCATAGAATGTCGCGGTTCTGTCGCAGCAGGTGCATGTGACTGATCGTGGACCTGCCAAAAACGATGGTGTCCCCCTGCTGTGTGCACCCCTGCAGGGAAAGGCCGAAGTAGGTGGCCAGGTGGGTGATGAGGGGGGTGCAGTGGAGACTCTTCAGTTCCGAAGCAGTCTTCTTGAAGGTCCTGGCCACCACCGAACCCAAGTGGTGGGGATGGTCGTCCTGGCGGATCGACTGGAGGAGGTACAGGGCCCTCCTAGTGATGGCGCTGGCACTGTCTGAAGCTGGAGTATAAGACTTCGCCAGCAGGTGGTGGAGAAGGCGGTTTTTGAGCTGCAGTGTAGTTGTCTTCGTCCTCCCGGCCGAGAAGGGACGTGTCTGGCCTGGCCGAGCCAGGCGGATGTACAGCCTCCTGAAGTCCACCTCCGGCGGGTCGCTGACCTCGATGACGTAGTGCAGACCGTCGTCGAGGTCGAGGTCGAGAGCCTCGGCCAGCTCGTGGTAGCTCAAGGACCGTGGGGCACCGCCTAGCCTGAATTTGACGGCTGCACCGTCTCTCCAATCGTCCGTGGGTGTGTGCTTGAAGGTCGTGTAGAACTCAAGCACAGGCTCATAGTAAACCTTCTCGCAGTTGGAGAGCAGACGGTGCCATGGGCGGTTGGTGACGGCGGCGCAGAGTTTCTCGTAGCAGTGCAATGTCTGAAGCTCCCGTTTGGACCAGCAATGGTGCTGCCCAAACGGGCATTTCAGGACCTGCTTGAAGCGATCCTGGGCGGGCCCCCTTTTCAAATCCCGGATGAACGGGTGCTTGAGGTCAGGTTTTGACATTGTCCTGCAAAAGAACAACCCAAAGTGGAACCAAAAGAGCCAAAGAAAATGTTAATCACACCCCCACACTTAAGAACAGAAAAACAACCTAACCATTGTTTCATCCATAGTTCGAGGGTCAGAAACTCGATAAATCAAGCATAATCTGAGTGGGGGTGCACATCCATGAACAAGTAGGTAACTCAAGGTTCACATTCATACCAAATACACCCTCAAAGCACATCATTACGGGCCACAACCGACCCCCACAAAATGGTACGAAAACAGTTATTTCATCGAACACCTTGTGTGCACTATTAAGGTAAGCATGAAATTGGCACAATTCTTGCACACAAGGGCTCAAACAATCAAGAGGGACTTTACCCAACACAATTCAAACACACTCCATGCATTCCCCTCAATCAATTGCACAAAAATAACAAGATTCAATGAGGTTCTCTAAACATGCACCCTAACACCCAATTCTCCATAATTAACATAGTTAAGGGCAAAATCAAACCTGGAGACTCAAGTAGAGGTGTAGGGGATGATGAGGGGAAGGCGATGGAAGCGACGAAAAGACGAAAAAGTGCCCGGAAGTGCTCGTCGGAGCCTCGCCGGAGTCTCGCCGGAAATCGCCTCCGGCGACAAAAACGTTGGCCAAATCTCCTCAAAATGGAGGGATAGGCTGCTTTTGGTGGAGGAAGGGTGGGTTTGTTGTTGGTTTGGTGAAAAAATGACAAAAAATGGCCGAAAAAATCAAAAAAGGGGGGTTTTGGCGCGGTTTTCCGGCGAGGATGTGCCAAAATTATGACCACGCGGCCGTGCTGGCCGAATATATAGGTCGTGGCTCGGCCGCACGGGCGACCTGCACGGCCGTGCGAGGTGCAATTTTGCCCGTGTTGGCCGACACGGGCAGGCCGAGGAATACCACACGGCCATGCCAGTTGCACTTTTGGCCGTGTGGAATTTGTCGAGAGCTCGCACGGCCAATGGAAAAAATCCACACGGCCGTGCGAGCAGACGAGTTGCCCGTGTCCTCCACACGGCCAGGCCAGGCCAATCCACACGGCCGTGCGAATTGCACTTATTGCCATGTGGAAATTGTCGAGGGCTCACACGGCCAGGGGATAATATCCACACGGCCGTGCGCGAGTATGGCCTGGCCGTGCGAGCTGCTGGACGCCCGAATTCAACCTGTTTTCACCCGAAAACGACATTCGACTCTGGAACAGCATCTCAAGACACAAAAACACAAAAAATAACAAAAGGAAAAATGAAAGAAAATGCAAACCTCTGTGGGGTTGCCTCCCCACAAGCGCTTCTTTACCGTCTTTTAGCTGGACGCCAGTAGAGGAACTAAGGGTCCTCGAGCTTGATCAGCAGCTCTGCGCGCTCGACAGCACCTCCCAAATACAACTTTAGGAGGTGGCCATTCACCTTGAATGGCTCGGTTTGAGAATTGCTGATCTCCACCGCACCGTGCGGGAAAACTTGGGTGACCGTGAAGGGACCCGACCACCTCGAACGGAGCTTACCGGGAAGAGTTTTAGGGGTGCATTGAAAAGCAGAACACGATCACCTACCTGAAACTCTTTCGGGCCCCTCAACCGAGCGTCGTGGAGACGCTTGGTGCGCTCCTTGTAGAGCAAGGTGTTCTCGTAGGCGTGGTAACGCCACTCCTCCAACTCCAGCAGCTGCAACTTACGTTCTGTACCTGCAACACTCAAATCCATGTTTAGCAGCTTAATGCCCCAGAAGGCCTTGTGCTCTAGCTCTACCGGCAAATGGCACGCCTTCCCATAGACAAGCCTATAGGGAGAAGTGCCAATCGGATTTTTATAGGCAGTCCTATACGCCCAAAGAGCATCATCGAGCTTGGTGGACCAATCCTTGCGGGACTGATCCACCGTCTTTTCGATAATTCGTTTTAGCTCCCGGTTCGTCAGTTCGGCCTGCCCATTTGACTGGGGATGGTAGGCCACCGACACCTGATGCTTAACACCATAGCGAGAGAGGAGTTTAGTGAATTGCCCTTGAAAATGGGTTCCTCTATCACTAATGATGGCGCGGGGTGTCCCGAACCGGGAGAACAGCTGCTTCAGAAATGAGCAGACCCGTCTTGCATCATTGGTGGGCATGGACTGAGCTTCTGCCCACCTCGAGACGTAGTCTACTGCAACCAATATGTACAGATTGCCAAAAGATGGAGGGAATGGGCCCATGAAATCGATACCCCAAACATCAAAAATTTCACAAATAACAGAGATATGTTGGGGCATCTCATCCCGGGAAGAAATGTTACCTGACCTCTGGCAGCGGTCGCACTGGCGTGCGAAGGAGTCTGCATCCTTGAAGAGCGAGGGCCAATAGAAGCCCGACTGTAGCACCTTCCGCGCCGTGCGGTTTCCTCCATGGTGACCTCCAGTAGGTCCCTCGTGGCATTGAGACAGGATGTGTCCCATCTCGTGCTCCATGACACAGCGCCGGATCACGCCATCTGCTCTGATTCTGAAGAGGAAAGGATCCTCCCAGAAGTAGTGCTTCAGATCGGAGAAGAACTTGCGCTTTGCATGAGTAGCCATCCCCTTGGGTAACTGCTTGCCCACCAGATAATTGGCAAAGTCAGAATACCAAGGGGCCACGCTGTCCACCAGGGTCATCGCCAGCAATCGCTCACCCGGGAAGGAGTCATCGATCTCTTCCACGAAGTTGTCCACCGGAGGGGCTTCCAACCGTGAAAGATGATCTGCAGTAACATTCTCGGCTCCTTTGTTGTCCAGGATCTCTATGTCGAATTCCTGCAGAAGCAAGATCCAGCGGATGAGCCGAGGCTTTGCATCAACCTTGCTCATCAAGTAGCGAATCGCCGAGTGATCTGTGTAGACCACCACATGTGAGAGCACCAGATATGGCCGGAACTTGTCAAATGCATACACCACAGCGAGGAGCTCCTTCTCAGTGGTGGTGTAGTTCTCTTGTGCCTCGTTCAAGGTCTTCGACGCGTAGTAGATGGGCTGGAAGTGCTTCTCGCGTCTCTGACCCAGAACTGCTCCGACTGCATAGTCACTCGCATCGCACATCAGCTCAAAAGGGAAAGACCAGTCAGGAGTTACCATGATAGGGGCATGGGTCAGCTTCTCCTTCAGAGTCTCAAATGCAGCTGTGCACTCGGGAGTGAACTGGAATGGTGCATCCTTCTCTAGCAGCTTGGTCAAAGGCAGGGCAATCTTCGAGAAATCTTTGATGAAGCGCCGGTAGAAGCCTGCATGACCTAGAAAGCTGCGAATCCCCTTCACAGAAACAGGAGGAGGTAGCTGATTGATCGTCTCAATCTTCGTGCGATCCACCTCAATCCCCTGCTTGGAGATCTTGTGCCCGAACACAATACCCTCACGAACCATAAAATGGCACTTCTCCCAGCTGAGTGCCAGATTCGTCTCTTCACACCTCTTCAGAACGAGTTCCAGGTTATGGAGACAATGAGAGAAGGAGTCTCCATAAACCGAGAAGTCATCCATGAAGACTTCCATGATCTCTCCAACCAGTCGGTCGAAGATCGCCAGCATGCATCTCTGGAAGGTCGCCGGTGCATTACACAGCCCAAATGGAATCCTCCTGTAAGCAAAAGTACCGAAGGGGCAAGTGAATGTGGTCTTTGCCTGATCCTCCGGAGCAATAGGAATCTGGAAGTAACCAGACATGCCATCCAGGAAGCAATAGAACTCATGGCCAGCCAACCTCTCAGCATCTGATCAATGAAAGGTAGGGGAAAATGATCTTTCCTGGTGGCGTCATTCAGGCGCCGGTAATCGATGCAGACTCTCCAGCCGGTCACGGTCCGCATCGGGATCAACTCCTTCTTCTCATTCGGGACCACAGTCATCCCGCCTTTCTTCGGGACCACCTGAGTGGGGCTGACCCACTTGCTATCAGATATAGCAAAGATGATCCCTGCATCCATGAGCTTCACAATCTCTGCCCGGACCACTGCCTCCAAGTTAGGAGACAATCTCCTCTGCGGCTGCCTGACTGGCTTAACCTCATCCTCCATCAGAATTCTGTGGGAGCAGAAGGATGGGCTAATGCCTCTGATGTCTGTGATCTTCCATGCCATGGCCCGGGCATACTTCTGCAGCAAAGCCACCAGCCTGCTCTTCTGCTCGAGTGTCAGATCCGAGCTAATAATGACCGGGAGCTTATTCCCCTCCCGGAGAAATGCATACTCCAGGTGAGATGGGAGGGGCTTAAGCTCCAACTCTGGTGGCTCCTCCAATGATGTAGCGAGCCGGGGCGAGATGGGGATCGGCTTGAATGGTATCTCTCGCCCCTTGATCATGGCCTCGTCCAGCTCTGCCAGCTGCTCCTCCAGCTGCACATCCTGTGATGCCTGTTTCCCTAGCAAAAGACAACGCTCAAGGAAATCATCAGTACTCGCACTCGTGATGGCGAGTGCGGTCTCAAAATCAGCAACAACATCACAGTAATCTAGATCATCATGGAGCAAGGGGTGTTTCATATTATCAAAAACAGAGAAGGTGATTTGTTCACCCCTAGCTCTCAAAATCAGTTTTCCATCATTAACATCAATAAGCGCCTTGGCGGTGGCGAGAAAAGGTCTACCCAGTATCAATGGCACATCAACATCCTCATTTATGTCCAAAATCACAAAATCAACAGGATATGAAAATGGCCCTACTGCGACTATCAAGTCCTCTGCTATACCCTTAGGATGCACAATGGATCTATCAGCAAGCTGGATGCTCATCCTAGTATCACTGGGTTCACCTAGGCCTAGCTTTTTAAACAGTTTATAAGGCATGACATTAATGCTAGCGCCTAAATCCGCCAAAGACTTCCCTATATGCAAACTACCAATCATGCAAGGGATAGTGAAACTCTCTGGGTCTTTTCGCTTCTCTGGTAGTTTGTTCTGCAGGATGGCAGAACACTCCTCGTTGAGCATCACCGTTGACAGCTCCCCAAGCTTCCTCTTGTTGGTGAGGAGATCCTTCATGAACTTGGCATACTTGGGCATCTTCGATAATGCCTCCACGAAGGGCATGCTAATGTTTACCTGCTTCAGCATTGCCATGAATTTGGCAAATTCAATCTCCAGTCGGTCCTTGTGCAACCGAGTAGGAAAGGGAAGCTGTGGTACATACTCCTTCACCACTGGTTGCGGTTTAGGAGCAGGCACCTCAACCTACTTCTCCATGTCTTCTTGATTAGCTGGAAGTGCTGAAGCAGGGGTCTCTCTCTCCTCTGCCCGAACAGGCGGATCGGCAGTCACCTTGCTACTCCTGGTTGTGATGGCACTACAGTTGGCATTCGGATCCTGTGGATGAGGAATGGTCTGACCAGGCAAGGTACCAGGAGTCCTCTGAGCTACAGCCTGGGCAACACTCCCAAGCTGGGTCTGTATATCCCGCAGCACAGCCTGTGTATTTCTCTGACCAGCTTCTAGCTCCAAGAATTTGCCTGAAGCTTTCTCCATGAATTGCTCGATGTTATTGAACTTGTTCGCACTGGAGGTGGCCAGAGAACCCACCAAATCTCTCAATTCCGCCATCGGGTCACTCTGTACTGGAGCTGCATGTGCTGCTCCTGTCTGCTGAAATGGTCGCACCTATGACTGTGGTGGAACTGGCCCCTGTCTGGGCTGGTAGAGTGGCTGCTGTGGCTGCTGAAATTGCCCCTGTCTGGGCTGGTACGGAGGCCTCTGGAAGCCAGGTGGTCCCTGGGGAGCTGGTGGTTTGGGATTTGCCCCAGCCCAGGAAAAGTTAGGATGCTGGCGCCACCCCTCGTTATAAGTGTTGCTGTAGGGGTCGAAGCGCCTGGCATTACTGATAAAGTCCACATGCTCCTGGGGAGTAGACGATTCCCTCATCGCTTGGCAGTCCTCTACGGTGTGATGGGAGCTCTCACACCACTGGCAGTGCATCGCCTGCGGCTGTCCTGTACCTGCAATCAAACCAGAACGATCGATAGCTGAAACCAGCTTCGATACCACCTGCACCAGATCAGATGACTGGGTGCCCACAGCATGCACACCCCGGCCTGGTGCTCGTCTCAATCTCCTGGCAGTGCCCCAATCGTACCCGTTCTCCGCCATCTCCTCAAAGAGTTGATTCAGCTATGGCGGTGTTTTGGTCAGCATGTTCCCGCCACAAACCGAATCAATCAGCTGCTTGTCCTCCGGGAAAAGGGCGTGATAGAAGGTGCCCACCTTGAACGCATCATTGAAACCATGATTGGGACACCTGAGGAAAAGACTGGTGTATCTCTCCCAAGCATCCCTGATGGTCTCATCTTCTTCCTAGGTGAAGTGGGTGATCTGCTTCTGCAAGTCAGCTGTCTTGGATGGAGGATGGTATCGGGTGAGGAACTTGTCCGCCAGGTTGGCGAACGTGGTGATGGAGCCTGGAGGTCGAGTGTCTAGCCACTCCTTGGCCTGCCCCTCCAGGGTGAATGGGAAGTACCTCAGCTGGATGGCATCTGCGGGTACCCCCATTGATCTTGATTCCATCAATGAGCTAGTGGAATCGCCTGAGATGTGATCGGGGGCACTCCCCCTCTTTGCCACGGAACATCACCGAACTGCGCAGCATGGTGATTACTGAGGTGCTCACCTCAAAATTATTGGCTGGGACATGAGGGTGTTGAATAGGGGACCTCATGTCTGCAGCCCTGGCGGTCCAGTAATGTCCCATGGTCTGCTCCTCGGGATCGATCACAGCATGGCCCTGTGGATCAGCCATCTCTTCTTCCTCTTCTTCTAACTGTAGCTGTGATAGCGCCTCCTCCGCAGCCACTCGCGCCTTTAGAGCCCGCTTGAAGTTTCTGCAGGTTCGTTCAAGCTCCTGGTCTAGTGGTAGTAGATCTCCCGACTGGCTACGGGTCATGCACTACCTGCACACAATCAGCAGAAGCAACCCGTGAAGGCACACAGGTGGAAGAGATAAAATGCAGTAAATAAAAAGCTAGAGTAACAGATTCTCACGTTTCCCCAATAACCTAGAGGGATCCCCGGCAACGGCGCCAAAAACTTGACACGCCAAAACACAACACCAATCTGCCACCAAGTGTAATCGCAGACCGGGAATGCAGTAACAGGCAAGTTATATTATCAACCCGGGGGTCTAGATCTACTGCTTACTCAGTGATTATCTATTATCTAGCCAACTAAAGTAAGTGAGGGTTGTTTAAAAGCAAAAGCAGAAATAAAGCAGGAATTGATACGGTTTTCTCAAGCAGGTAAGAGTCACTCGGGAATGAGTCCCCCTAGCTCCTTTGTTAGGTTTCAATTGTATTTCCCTAGGTTGATTTACTATTGATTAGACTGCGGAAGATCCGACAGTAGCTTGGAATCTCTTAAGCTGACCAAGCCCTCTCAGTCTAACTACCCGGCAGACGACTAGTCTTCACCGGGGTAGAAAGCTGAAGTAGTAAGAACAGAAATCCACTACTGGAATTGAATTCCAGTACAAAGCAGTAAACTGGCTAACTCTCGTATAGCCAGTCTCCTACTACCGAATGATGAGACTCTAGCAACCTAATCAGATTCTATCTATCTCAGATTGCAGCAGGAATCAGGAAAAGTTGATCAGACTTCAATTGACTCAATAAACATGCATCATTCGATTAAAATCAAACAGTAATATCATCCCAAGTCATTACAATCAATCCCTAACACATAGAACTAGGGTTCTTCATCCCCAAGTGAGAGAGGGGTTCTACTCCATAGAGAGAGAGAGGAAAACAAGATACAAAGTAGTCATACTCATAAAGATGAGGAAAATCTGCTCTGGGATGATGATTTCCACTCCTATGACGATCTCCAAGCTTGATTTGATGAAACCCAGCTCCAAGATGGCTTATAGGATGTGTTCTTCGTCCTTTCTCTCTCTAGGGCTCTGTTTTTGCTCAAAAAGTCCAATTCTCTCTCTTGCAGCCCGAAATTGGGTTAAAACCAGGAAATCCCGACTCACACGGGCAGGGCCACACGGCCGTGTGGCATACCCAGTTTCCCGTGTGAGTCAAAACGCTGCGTTCCACTTAGTTCGATCTTCAGGCTTCTCACACGGCCAGGGTCGCACGGCCGTGTGTGACTTCCATCTGCCCGTGTTTGCTCTCGGCGAAAGTCACACGGCCAAGCCACTTCTTCACAAGGCCGTGTGTGTTGTCAGGGCAGGCCGTGTTTGCTCTCGCACAATCTCACACGGCCAGAAATATGAGTTGCACGGCCGTGTGATTTGTGGGTGTGCCCGTGTGGCCTCCTTTGTGACTTGCCTCGCGCCCGATCTTCGTCCAATCGACCCCAAACTCGCTCCCAAGCCTCCATTCACGTACTAGGACCTGAAATATCACAAACAAGCACAACCTAGCGTGAAATCGGCCTAAAACACGAGAAATCACATCTCAAACGGTGTAAGAACAGGGGTAAAAACATGTGTAATTAACGGTCTATCACTAGCTAGGCAGTTACAACTGTGAGACATGAATAAAGATTGCAAATTACTACACTGGTAAAAGGAAGTACTACTAATGCCCAACCTCTTAAACAAACAAGAATTTTTGTTCAAGTTCCCCAAAAAGGTTGAACCCTCTGACTACCAACCACAAATTCAATTTTAGACTTGATTAGCTTCAACAGAACAAGGAGTTCATGGTTTACACTTGCATACATCCCACAACGTCATTCTTGTCAGACATGAGTCACCCAAGACTGCCATATATAAGTCTTCTTGTTTATGCAACCTCACTAGAAACTGACAATTTTCCTACCATCAAGGAAACTTCATCCTCCCGGGAAGGGCGTAGGGAGTTCTACGAGAATCTGCCGAGAAGTGCATCAAAGAACTGCAAAGAGAAAGGACATTACGCATAGTTGTGTTCCTTGTCCTCGATCCCTACATTGCATAAGTAGAATCTCGAGGAACTAAATTAACCCCATTTGAGAATCTTCCTCTTCGTATTAATGCACCCTTTCATAACCATCGAGGTTATAATTCAATTCCTCGTATTGCCTTTCATTTCCATACAAATTTTCCACCATGGAACTTTTTGCTGAGTAGGACAAATGAGCTCCCATAACCTCTTGATAAAAAATATGGGCATAGGGAACCATTCAGCATAGTTAGTCCATTGCAAACATAAAATAAGTGACACACTATGTTTCTTATTTTGGGTAACTTCCTCGAGCTCCCAAATACAGAGTTGCATGAGTATGTCCAAAAATTTCATCCTTTCAGTTTGTAGTTATTAATCCTTGTTACCCAAAGTGAACCTTACTGCAAATAGTCAGAAAATACATGCCCCCTCCAATGGATTCAACTCGTGAAAGACCCCAATAGTCGGAGTGGCGGTAATCCAGTATCCCCTTCGTCTCGCAGAATTTTAAATTCTACACCTTGTGCCCGCAAAGAAGATCTCTCTTCGACATAACTTGCATCCATCGTTCACTCATATGACCCAATCTCATGTGCTAGAGAGTGTTCATATCTTTTTGATGAACCTGAGACGATGCAACTGCAACAGAATCTGACAACACATACCCTTTTAACGCATATAAGGTCGCACGCTTCATGCCTTTCATCACCTTCCTTGAACCTAAGCAGACGTACACAACTCCACCTCTTCCCTTGAAATTGAGATCTTTGTTGTCGAGGAGACTCAAGGAGATCAGGTTCTCCATCATCCGTGGAACATGCCTGACTTCGTTCACGGTATAGAACGAACCATCATGTGTCCGAATCATGATAGACCCGATTCCAACCACCTTGCAGACAACTCCACTAGCCATATCCACGTTACCACCATCTATCTGCTCGTAGGTTGAGAAGCACTCTTTATTCGGAGACCTTTGATATGAGACTGGAGTATCCAGAAACCACACATCGCCATGATGTACCTTCTCATCTACAACCAATGCGAGATCGTGTTAAGAACTGTTGTCCACTTCTTCCATGGCAACAGAACCTTGGTTCTTCTGATGCCCTCTATTTCTGGAATAGTTGTACTTCCAATGGCCTACTTCCTTACAGATGTGATAGGCATCATTTGGTTGTGGACTGGGACCCTTAGGATTCGAGTTTCTGTTCGAATTCCCTTTACCAGATTTCTTCTTTCCCTTTCTACCTGTAATAGCCAACCCCGATGGTTCACCACATGTAACAGATCTGGATGCCTTATGTCTGATCTCTTTCGTATGAAGAGCAGATCAGACATCTTCCAACTACAAGCTATCTTTACTAGCAATAAGAATCCACAAAATTTTCATATGAACTTGAAAACAAACAGGATTAGGACAGAATCTTCATCATCAACTTTCACATCTATATTGCATAAATCCAACTAAATAGAATTAAGTTGTTCTAGATGTTCCCTTAAAGGCGTCCTTCTTGCATCCTCAAGCTGAACAACTGTTGTTTGAGATGCAACTTGAGAAGCCCGGTCAGTCTTCTCAGCAATGACTTCAATGATGACGCAATCAGACAACGATAGCATGATGGTTGAGTGGTCCTTCAACTCTAGAGTATTCCAATCATCGTCATCGACCTCTGCCTTCTTCTGTTTCGCAGTTGCGGCCCCCACAACCCTTGTTGTTTCAATAAAACTTGCATCTTGATCTGCCATGTACCGAAACTATTCTTCCCATGAACTTCTCGATCTTTATGTTTAGCGATATCATCTTAAGAATTGAAACCCAGCCTGATTTCCAACCGGTGCTCTAATACCACTTTTCAAAACCGGGTCGCTCATCAGTACAATATTATCCGGTTTGGGCCAAGCCCGCCCTGTTTTACTTTTGGGTGTCCTCCCCAAAAGACCGTGTACTAATTGGGCGAGGTGGACACTAATATACAAAGGTTGCTTCCCTTGTATTTTCGATGTGGTACTTGGATTGTCCCACAACAATCCTCCCCTCAAGACAAGGACCACAAACTTCGTGTCCTTCCCTCAAGGATTATCTTGATCCACCAGACACCTTGTATCGATGAGCTTCACGGTACAAGGATTTTCCCAGACGTGGAATTCTCTTTGATCCGCCAAACAAACTTGGATATCTCCTGGATCCATCAAACCAGATACATATTGTTACACCCCGCTCTTCCCAAAAGTCAAAATGACTAATATATCCTTGGGTCAAGTTCTACCGGATTACCGATGAGGATTAAAAGTGTGAACTATCGGTTCAAGCGGTGTCGAATTTCGACATAAAATGAGAAAGTTACTAACATTAATTGAGTTTCGGATTAAACTCACCCGCAAGTGTGAAATTTCCAAAATAACCCCGAATAAGTTAAACCTAACCTAACCCTACTTCTCAATCGGACTCACCTTGAACCTATATTTATTAAACCAAAAAAATAAACCCGGAGAGGAGACCTTTTAGCCGGCCATTTTTTTCTCCTATTGCACCGCGAACACGAGGCGAGGTTTCACGGAAGTTGGGGCGGATCCGGAGAACCCTCAATCTAAGCCTTGGTTTCCCTTTGCAAATTAATCTTCGCGGCGCACAAGTTGCTCGCTATTTCGGGTCAGCAGCAGAGCAATCAGCCCTGGCGGCGCCGTTGGAAAGGGTATCGGGAACTCGGGGAGGGAGCAGGCAGGTCGAAGGGGACACTAATTCCGGCAATCAGCCTGAAGCCCCAAACTGAAAGAAGATAACGACTCCGGGACAGCTGGGAGGAGAATCCATGAAAAGATGCTAGCTGCCGCCGCGGCGTTGGCTTCAACAACTAGCTCCCGAAATTCCGGATCGCCATGTCGAGTTTTTTGACGTTTGAAGCCATTAAGAGGATTGCAAGTTCAGTTGCTGAAGCAAGATCACCTCTAGTTGTATCTGGTGCACTGGCACTTACGTGTGGGCAAGTGGCATTAGGGCACGTAAATCTCGTGATGGTGGGGTTGTGGCCGAGCAGTCATGCGTCGATCGAGTGAAGGGAAATCCATCCCTTCGTTGATTCAATTCAATCGGCTTCAATATAAGGTGAGTGTAAAGGGGGTAAATTCTACGCCTTACGATTTTCAAGTATTTTTCCTTGAGTATTTTCGAGTATTGATTTACGTGATGTATGTGCAGTATTTGATTCATGTTTGAGATTGCATGATTATTGTTGATGATATGTGATGTTTGATGTAAAGGTGCATGAGTTATTATTTAATTTAAAGCTTTAAGTTTATAAGTTGTTGCTAAAGTTAAGATGCAAGTTCTTTTTAAGGAGTAACTCACCTTCAAGAAGGTGAAGTCGTTTTAAGTGTTTTTAGTCACTAGCGCCAGTCCGTTGCCATTTGAGATTTTCAGATAGAGCAGCAGTTATGCTCTTGAGATCTTTGAGACAGAGCAGCAGTTATGCTCTTGAGACTTTTAAGATGAGCAGCAGTTATGCTCTTGAGAATCGTGGTGAAGAGCCACCACGATAAGTTTAAGATGTTAGGGGGATGAATCGTTACGACTTCCCTAACTAAGTTTAAGTTTAAGGAAAGCCTTGATGGCTTCTCATACGTATGAGTTGGCAACCGGACTAGCTAGTGAGGGATCCCAGTGTCGGTCAAGTATTTAAGTCAAGCTCTGAGATTTAAGAATGGAGTAACAATAACTCCCATACAATTTTAAGAGTTAAGCTTTTTAATAGTGGAAGTACAAAACAACTTCCACTCAGTTAAGTAAAGTGATCAAGCATTAATAAGATGTTAAACGTAAGGGCGTAGACTGACCCCATCTCACTCACCAGTTTAAAGAGGAAGAAGCTAGAGGAGCAGTTAGGGAGCAGCGAGATCGAGAGAAACAGTTCGAGTGAAGCTAGCTAGAAGAGGACGGTACGAGCGTCACAGAGGATGTCTAGTCAGAGTTTCTCACACCAGCAGCAACACCTGAGACTAGTTAGTTATTATGTTTTATGATTATGAGTATATGCTGGAGATCAAGTTGAGTTTTTAAAGTTTGAGTTTAATTTGCCCACAGGTTAGGGCTTTGCTTGAACTACAAGTGTGTGTGTTTTCAGTATTTTGTTTATTAAAATTTTTCCCAGTTGCAATTTAAATTTTGAGTATTTTATTTATCAACGGCATTTTAGTAAAAGTAGTAGCCGGCCGGGTGAGGGTGTTTCACATATCTTAAATCTCGAGGTCACCGAATGAGGGTCCCACCAAATTGACGTCCACTGCCCCAAACCGAATAACCAGTCTCTGATACCACCTCTCACGACTTTTTCTCTACGGATGGAAAATTGGATGATTCGACAATGCAAGAAAACGAAAGCACACAAACACGGCACACGGTTTCACGTGATTCACTAACACAATGTGTGTTAGCTAGTCCATGTACAGGAGAGAGCCAGTTTCACTCTACTTCAAGGAGATACAGATTACAGAGGAGTATGAGAAGTATTTATAATACTTCTCATACTTCTCCTAGGTCTAACCAAAATCCAATCTGGTAAAGGAAAAGCTGTTACATACCAGGCCTAGAACACAAACCCAAACAACATTGAGTCCATACACCGTGGGCCAGGGGCATTTTCCCCTGGATCTCACTCGCTTATTATTCTTCCAGTCATATCATCTGATAGTCCGATTCAAGTCTCATCAACATTTAGTTTTTTATTTTTACAAGTTTACATTATAACTCATATGCGGCAGGACAGGTTGTAGGAGACAATGGTGTAACCAGGATTTTATCTAAAGTGGGTCCAGAATGAAAAAAAAATATAAGTTGAACTTTATCAATTTTTACAATGATCTAATACATGTTTCAAATTTTGAATAATTTCTAAATTGCATTCATCCAATCAAGTTATGAAATATGTAACTTTTCAACATATCTATAATAAATCATCATGAATTCGTCCATAATTTGACTTAGAAATATGTTTTTCATAATTATAAAAAATAAACTTTCAACAATTGCTGCAAACAATGACGCAAATTTTACAAGTTGATACATTTACGAAGATCCTCAAGGATTCTTTAACACAACCAATGTCGGTTTCGGTAAAGGTTTGGGATTTTTTTTTTTTTTTGGTTAAAGAGGTGAACTCAAAAGCATGAGAACTGGGAAACTGAGAAATTAAATATTAGATGGTCTATTTGCTGCGATTCCACTATGTAACAACTATAATATAACCATGATAAATGTATTGCATAAGGTGTGTAATTCTATGATTTGTCTAATTTAATAATACATGATGCATAGTTAGAATTCATACGATAACTTACATTTACATATAAATTTTAGTGGTACTTTTAAATCTATGGTGGGTCCTGAGACCCACCCTCATACAAGCTGCCTCTGCCATGTATGAGACCATTGCGTAGGTGATAAAAACATGATAATCGAGCCATCGGCTAAACTCATTGAGATGAGTTGCTATAAATTCAGTTTTATCCTCATTCGACAACTCGAATTATTTACATAAAATGTTTGATGTGATATCAAATCATTTTATTGCAATGTTATATGTATTCGAATATTGATATAGTCGTCAGGGACGGAGCTAAGATTTACGATTAGGGGCAAAAAAATTTCTATAGTAATTTATAAATAATGGAATAGTATATAGAAAAACTTTATAATGTTCAAACCTACCTACATATGCTCTTTGAATTTGTTTTGAAAAACTACTTAGTATTAGTATTGTGTCCAAACTAAAAAAACTCAGCAAATATCTTGTTGAATGCAAATTGTATTATCATGTACCATCTGATTTATAACTTTCACAATTAAAATTTTAGCTTAATCGAACAAAAAAATCTTTAAATTAAATGGTTGAAGTGTGTCAATAAAAAATTATTTTAACTCAATAATAATACATCAGCTTAATAGAAATATCTAGGACTGAAAACGGGCCTTACTCACTCCTGATCCGTCCCTGATCACCCTCCTTGACCACTCCCTAAAGGGTCGCCTTATATAACTTACTCGCTTCGCCCTTGTTTCATTGTTGACCCTCTAGGATTGGGGTTGGTCGGGTCAATGAGTCGGCCCAAATCACTAAACTAATTTTTAAATATTATATTTTGGTACTCAAACTTATTTTTCTTACAATTTCAGACCTATAATTTATTTTTAGTATAGGCTCAGAAATTTTGGTGACAAAATTACATTTTAGTAGCTTTATATTTTTAACCTTGCATTATAGTACCTAAACTTGTAAAACTTTACCAATACTACACTTTCACTAGATCGGATAGCTAGAGTTTGGTTCGCCCTGTTCTCTTTTGGCGCCCGCTAAAAGTCCAATGTGTTAGTATAAGAATTTTTATATAACTAGTTGTTGCTATGGTCACGGGGTCAAAAAGTAACTCAACGTTAAGTTGACCTGACCCTACCTGGCTCTTACAGGGTCAAAAGATGGGGCGACTCTAAACCGAGAATTAATGGCCATAAACTCATAGTTAAATAACTTTCCCTATCACGAACTAAAATCTTTATGGTTACTGACATTGTAGATTACATTGTAGATCACGAACTAAAATCTATAAGGACTAGCCTACAGAGTCGATAATTGCATTTACCATACTGTACTCGTCGTGTGAATGGCGTCGATCCAGCACGAACAATAACTTTTTCCCTGATCCAACCTTAGCAGCTCGCAACTACAACATCATACAGGATGTCAACTACCACAATGAAATCTTAACAAAATTTCCATATGAGATTAAGTCAGGGGATACTTATACATCAATTTCAGCACCTAGAATTCTGGTGTTGCAAAACTTCGAAGCATTTGTTGCCATTCTTCTGCTGATAGTCCTTTCGGTATATGCAGCATCCGCTCTTTATCTGTTTTGTATTTCTTATACGTTTCATATAGTTTCGACTTCAACTTTCTGTTCATTAAATTTGCACACTCTTTTCGTTCATCATTAACCATTTCTACAAAACCAAATTGGCATATCAGCATGGAACAACTTATAGCAGCATATCAATAAAACAAACACTGGAAATACAGCAAACCGAGGATATTGTAATAGTTTAGATCTAGGGTGATCGGAATCTTATTATATTAGAAGCAAAGAAAAATCCTCCTTGGAATCTAGGATGACAACGTAGATATAAACAAGTACAGTAAGCCTCCCTGGGAACTATAGAACCCCGACGGCATTTTTGGAAGTCCGAAAGAAAAGAGAAGCAGGGCAGCAATAGGCATCCTTGAAATTGAGGAGATCAGATCAATCGGCAGAGATTAGCTTACCAGCAATAAAGTTTGGTGCGATCGATCGTCAGCTTTGGGGAAGGATCAGGCAAGAATAATTGCTTGAAAGAAACTCGCGAGGAATGAACCCAGTTCTTTGATAAATCGATCCTATAAGGATCTTAAGAGATTAGTCGTCTGGGTAGGGATTTGTGTCAATCAAGGAAAGAAATCAGTTTGAGAATCATGACTAAGGCAATCGGCAATAAAGCCTGTCAATTTTTGGCGCCAGACTCAAATCACAAGACCGCCAAAAACTGGAGATAGGAGGGAAGTTTTTCTTTCCTTGGTGTTTTTTAGAGTGGCGGAAGATAATGGGGAATTAGAAGGAAACCTTTTCTAAATCAAGTAAATGAGGGACGACAATTTTAGGTGAATAATCAGCCTAAATAATAAAAGTGAATATAGATGGATTTATTATAATTGAAAAATAATAGGCATTAGTATTATAACAAGAAATCGCCCACAACTAAAACGGAAAAAGCAAAAATGTTACAAAAGAGAATTTCAGAATTTTGAATGATAAATAATCAATCATCGTTATCTTCATCGTCGTTGTTTGGTAAAATTTCATATTCGTATTCATTCTCAAAATCCTCCTCTTCAGCATCTTGAACAACAGTTTTAGCTGGTTGAATTTGTTTAACCACTTCCAGTGGTACTTGTTCAGCAGGAACATCTGGTCTCTGGAGTGCAAATTCATCAGCAAAATCCAATGTGTTTGTTGCACGCCCCTCATTCGTTGTTTCTTCCTCTTGAAATGCATACTCCTCTTCATAGTCATCAACTTCTTCTGTTCCAACATCATCACTGGTCACCACTGGCATCTGGTACAAGTCACGAGGTTGTACTTTCATCACGACTAGAAAATTCGAATCTCGATGATCTTCAATATAGAAAACCTGTTCTGCTTGACATGCTAGGATAAATGGTTCATCAGTTTTAAGGCGACGATCTGCTCGGACACTCATGATTGAGTACTCGTCTACACTGTACCCACTTTTACGAGAAACATCAAACCATTCACATTTAAATAAGTGAATATTCCTTGTCCTGATATACTCCAACTCCCACACCTCCTCAAGAATTCCATAATATTCCTTTTGGGGGGAGCTGTCGTCATCCCTTGAGAGTACCCCGCTATTTTGACTTTTCGTGACTGCTCTCTAGTTAACGTGTGAAATTTGTAACCGTTAACAATACATCCAGTATATTGTTTGTAACGCATTATAGGGCATGCAGCTAGATCTTGTAAATCTTTTGAGTTCTTGTTATCTAGCAATGAAACTTTATAGCGGGTTTGGGTTTAATTATCAACCCGGGTCCTAGATTTGATGACTACTCAATGAATTCTTGTTATCTAGCAATGAAACTTTAATGCAAGTCTAAACTAACAAACTAACAAAGCAAGTAAACGGTTGTATTCAGGTTAAGAGAGATCACCCGGATATGGTTCCCCCTAGACTGCAGTTAAGCCGGATTGTAATTACCAAGTTCAGTTTCTATGATAGTTATACTGCGGAAGGTTCTTAAACAGCCTGAAGTCTCGACTAAAGGTCTTCAGACCCTCTCGATCTGAGTCTCTAGCGGGCGACTAACCTCCACCGGAGTAAACAGATTGAGGCCTTAACAAACAAAACCTCCACTACCGGAGTAAATCCGGTACAGAATAGTGAGTTGGCTCCTCGACTAAAGTCACCAACTCCCTACCTTCAATCAAGGATGCTCTATCAACCTAGGCAGATATTCTCATTCTAGGTTAAAGCAGAAACAACAGGAATTTGATCAGGATTCAAGCCATTCAATCATTCAAACCTCAATCGAATATAATCAAATCATAGAATCAGTACTTGGGTTCATACATTCAAACCTAACATACAAATCTAGGGTTCTCCATACCCAGATGAATGGGAGAACTACTCCATGGAGAAAGAAGCAAAAGTAGAATCAGACGCGAAATTCATACTGTGAAGGATGGATTCCTGCCCCTGGACGTTGATCGGCACTTCTCCAAGCTCAAGATGGCCTCCAATGGTGTTGAAGATCAAGCTAGGGAACTTGGAGACTCTTGCTCGTCACTTTCTCTCTCTAGGAATCGCTCTATCTCTCTCAAAACTCGAATCCCCATCTGTTTGGCTGAAAATCTACTTAAAAGGGCATCAGTGGCCAAAGCACGGCCGTGTTTCTCCCAACTGCTGGCCGTGTAATTAACCGTAGCCAAAGCACGGGCGGGCTGAGGCATTACACGGCCGTGCCCTCAAACGAATAAGAACTAGGGGCGCAAATATGTGCAATTACATCGTTATCAAAAGGCAATACTTCTTTGCAGTTGTTTAAGACGTATATGTGAGCCTTCCGTCTCCACTCAGGATCTAACGTCTTGGGGACTTCTTTTCCCAATGGACGACCCACTTCATCAAATATATCAATTTCCCCATTTGTACCCATTCTTTCGTTGTCGTCATTGTTTCTTCGAGGCCCATTAAACTTGGTGTCAACCCCGTCAAGATATCTTGAACAATATGTCAAACACTCATCACCTATATATGCTTCTGCTATGGAAGCCTCGGGATGCGCTTTATTACGAACATAAGACTTAAGGGTCCGCAAGTACCGTTCCACTGGGTACATCCACCTTGTTTGAACTGGTCCGACAATCATAGCCTCCATGGGCAAGTGAATGCACAAATGTACCATGACATCGAAGAATGAAGGAGGGAATATCATCTCCAATTTTCATAGTGTCATCACGATTCGAGTTTGTAGGTCGTCTAGATCATCAGCTTCTAGAGTCTTGCAGCACAATCCTCTAAAGAATGCACTTAATTCAATCAACGGTTTGCAAACTTCCTTTGGCAAAGGCCTCCTAATTGCCAAGGGGAGAAGTCGCTACATGAACACATGTCAATCGTGACTTTTCATGCCAGAGATTTTTCTCTCCTTCATATTGACACATTGAGAAATTTTGGACAAAAATCCATCGGGAGTCTTTATATTTGTCAACATATTGCACAATACTTCCTTCTCTTCCTTAGATAGCGTGTAAAGTGCAGTAGGAAGATGAGTTTTTCTCCCAACCTCCTTTGGATGTAGTTCATCTCGAATTCCCAGTTGTACCAAGTCCAATCTACTTTTGTAAGAATCTTTTGACTTCCCCTTGATATCCATTATGGTTCCTAGCACGTTATCGCACACATTTTTCTCAATGTGCATGACGTCAAGATTGTGGCGGATAAGGAGTGCCTTCCATTAAGGAAGCTCAAAAAATATGGTTTTTTCCTCAAATTTTCCCAGCTATTAGTAGCATCATAGTTGATCGGATTTTCTTTCCTTCCAAAAGGTACTTGCGTAAAAGTGAAACATTTCATCAGCACCTCATCTCCTGATAATGGATTTGGTTTTGCCCTGACCTCTCTTTCCCCATTGAATGCTGCAGTATTCTTTCGCCATTTATGATTAGGTGCCAACCACCTCCTATGAGCCATGTAGCACAACTTATTCGACCCTTTCACGTATTGGGCGCTAGTGTCGGCATGACATGAAGGACAGGCCTTATAACCTTTCGTAGACCATCCTGACAAATCAGCATAAGCTGGAAAGTCACTAATAGTCCATATAATGGAAGCACGCAGCTGAAAGTTCTTCTTGGAATGCGCATCGTACGTGTTAACTCCATCTTCCCATAAGTCCTTCAAATTCTTGATCATGGGTTGCAAGAATACATCAATACCCATACCCGGGCTATGAGGACCAGGTATTATCATTGACATAATAAAATATGGTTGTTTCATGCACAACCAAGGAGGCAGGTTATAGGGAATAAGAACCACTGGCCATATACTATGTTGTGAACTCATGTTGCCAAAAGGTTGGAAGCCATCCGTTGATGCAACCAGTCTGACATTTCGAGGATCACTTGCAAAATATGGGTATGTCTCATCAAATTACTTCCACGCAGGAGTATCAGCAGGATGTCGCATTATACCATCATCAATTCTACCCTCCTTATGCCACCTAATCTCAGAAGCTGTTTTACTTGACATTAACAACCTTTGCAGCCTAGGCTTCAAGGGAAAATATCGTAATACTTTGTGTGGTTTTCCCTTCCCATTGCTGTCTATAGATGCATATCTACGCAATTTACAAATTGGGCACGATGTTGCAGCTTCATGAGGACCCCAGTATAATGTGCAATTCTTCTCGCAGACATCGTACTTCTCATAACCAAGGCCTAAATCAGAAATATACTTACGAGCACTACTGAACGAATCGGGCAAATTAACTTTGCCATCAGGAATTAAGACCCTCAAAATGCCAAGTAAGTCATCGAATGACTTATTAGTCCACTTGTGAATACTTTTAAGATGAAGTAGTTTCACAATCGTCGATAGTTTAGTGTACTCACAGTTTGGGTACAATTTTTCCTTAGCCTCTTGTTGTAAGCGATAGAAGGTAGCAGCATCTTGATTAGGTTCTTCTTCAGCCTCCTCTGTGTCCATACCAAAATCTTCTTCTTCACCTCTCATGCCATAAATGTCATTTAACAATCCATCCATATCATCAAGAGTATCTTCAAGCATATGATCCTGGTTTGATTCTTGGCTAGCGGTTGACCCTGGAGTAGTAGTGGTACATTCACCATGGAAGCTCCAATTTGTATAATTCTCCAAAATTCCATACTTTAGCAAATGAAATTGAACATATGATCAACCTTTATATGTGACGTTTCGGCACTTTGTACAAGGACAACGGATGGCTTCGTTGTTGGCGGAATGGGAAATGCGAAATCAAGAAAACTATTCATGCCTTGAATGAATCCAGATTCTCTTCTATTTCTTATGCTCATCCAATCCTTACTCGGAACCATCTCCTATTACAAAAATTATTATGACACATATTACATGAAATATAAAACAAAAGAAATAAAAACAACAAGAAAAGCGCGCACACACACACATATATATAAAATAGGGTGAACAAAAAAAGCAAAGAGGTAGTAGATTTTTGGAGAATACCATGAAGTACAACGGTGTCTACTCCTCTCTCTACACTTCTCTCCTTGCTAGTAGCAATTTGTTCTTTTACGGGAGCAAGTATAGTGCCAATTTGATGTGTAATTGTGTTGTAAATGGAGACCCCCTCCATCTATTTATAATATAGCTGTCATAAAAACTATATATGAAAAGGAATAGAATATATGTCCAAACAAAATTCATAATTCAATCACAACAAGAAAAAAGTCATTCTTTTCCATTCCCAGTTCAACCCCTGTGTCCCTGCTGAAGGTTTTTTATTTTTCCTTTTCCATTGGGGACAACTCTTTCCATTGGCCCATCAACGCTAAATCTAGCATTTTCATCCTCCGTTGTTTTGGCCCGCACCGCATACACAATTTTCTCTGGGGACGATTTTGATTGGGCCCAAACTCTACTAATTATCATATGGGGACAACTATAGTATGGACGTCCCTTATTTAACTTAAGTTATGTTTCCGGTGACAAAAAAAAAGTGATTGTCCCTTAAATTGGTCCCTATAACTCATTAATTTTGTAGTGTCTGAAACCCTACACAAATCCTATCATGTGAAAATTTGCATTGATAAATCGAGTAACCAAACGTATAATTTACCTCCATAGAAATGTATGCAAAATTTTCCAATCATGTTGTTTTTCGAACTTAATTTGACGAGTGACAAAGAAAATTGGAGAGCTTGAAAGAACACTTTTGTAGTCTGTTCAGAACTAGCTAGCCTTCCTTCAAAGTTATGTTGGACATATGTTGACGTTAAACTAGTGAATTGCCTTTCATTTTTTGGTGTGCGTACAGAAATATTATAATGTTAATCTAATAATTTTACGTCTCTGCGAGCTAGTTCGATTAAAATAACTTAGATAAGTTGGGTTTTATATACAGTATCAACGCCTGATTTGAACACCATCTTCATTAAGAAAAGGGTTTATTATTCAAATCCCTTCTTCTTTGGACTATTAAAAAAACTCGATCAGTGGACATGAAAGTCCATGAAGCTAGCTGACGAATCCAGAAGTAGCTAGCTAACTGGATAATGTGCAGCGATAAGCAGGTATAGTTTGAAGCTAATTGCGTTAGTAATTGCTAACTGGATGAGTCTGAACACAAAGATTGTATAAATCTGAATTTTAGAACAAAAGAAGCTACCTAGCTACACATACGTACCACCCACGAAAGCAAATATATGGTTGCTGGCAGAATATTGATATACAATCATATGGTCCACGCTGAAGCGTTGAAAGATCTTCACATTAGATCTTAAATATTTGATGCATGCAGGAAATTATCAGAGATGATTAAAACTCAGAAGAGTAGGTACGAATCACTGTATTTATATATATAAATGTAAAGTTCAGTTGCGGTTGCATAATAATTTGCATTTTGATACCCCAAATTTAATTAAATCACAACATATGTCCAACATAAATTTGATGCATGCAGGAAATTATCAGAGATGATCAGAAGAGTAGGTACGATTCACTATATATATACACACATGTAAGATATTTATAGGAATGCATGCATGGTTTTGCATGTGGCAGTCTGAACTTTTCAGAATGGACTAAAACAGATATGATAATCAAACTAGCTAGCTAGCTGGCAACAACGTACCTACCAATGCATGAACGTTTGTAAATCCATCGATTTGTTCGGATTTTTTTGCCATTTTTTACGCATAGTTGCCAAAAAAAAAATTAATTTTTTTATGGAAGCATATGTCATAAACCAGTTCCGCCCTGGTACAATGTTTTACTCCCTGTTTCAAGGGTGGCTTTCACTTGAGACCTATATAATAGGTTGATCTTATTCCAATATAACGAAAGATGATTCACTTTAGGTGAGAATAAAATCTTTGACAATGACGGTGAATTGAAATAGTTTGATCTTGTTAGCTATAGTCAATTTTATGATAGTTTTTTGGATGTCTTTATTCTTAAATATTTTTTTCTTCGACATGCTATGAGATGATGTTCATTGTTCAGTGCATACTTTTTGTTGTTGCATTCTATGGTGACTCGCAATTGATCATCCGACATAGTATGACAAATTAACTGAAGCTTCTTACTCAACAACGAGGGTCATCTTGGCGGTTAACTAATATTTTGTTTACATACTTTGAGTCTGTATGTTGTTTACATAATAGAGTTGCACATGTAGTAGCAAAATAGGCTCTCTCCACTACAGGAAAAAGGTTCTTTAAACACGAAAATCCTGTGATTAATGATTTTAGTCAAGAGAAATTTACCATAATATAAAGCTATGTGTCTAATTGTATACCGTGACTGGTTATAGTACCATGACTAGTAACTAGTCACGGTGTAGTTTCCCATGATTATTTGTACCTATTAATCACAGGAAAACCCATGTCTAATGCAAAAGGTTTAGCACAAACAAAAAAATAAAAATACATTTAAAGATGGAATGTATACATTTGTATACGGTATTCACCGTAATAAAATTGATTCCCGTGACCAGAAATCAATAACTAGTAACGGTGTTTACTACTTGTAGTCACTGGTCCTCCAATGACTATATGCTAACCACTAGTCATAGTATTATATACGGCTAGGCTTGTCAATGGGTAGGCCTATTGGATTTTTTGACCCAAATACCTTGACCCATATGGGTATTGGGTTTGGTCCCAAATTTCTTTTTACTTTTTTGGGTTGGGTTTAGATTTTGGTAAGTTGAAAGTCCTGCTTATTAGAAAACAGACCCAAATAATATTCCTAAGTCTTAGTTCTGTTTACATCATAGAATAGGAGTGAATCAGTGGAGATAGTAGCAAACAGGAAATATTCAAAGCAGGTCCAAGTTGGGAGAAATGTAACATGCTACAGAGAGAGTTATATGGTCTTAGTCCTGTTTACATCATAGAATATTGACTGGAACTTCTACTAGCACCTGACTTCTTTTTCAACAAGTTATACAAGTGCTTAATCTTAGGGCATCTTCGCAAGTGCTTGTCTAAATGAGTAGTCCATGCACAGCTGAAAGCATTTTCTTGCAATGTTGACATTGAGTCTTTAACTCTCCTCTAAATAATACTTTCTTAAAGTATTTCCATACATGAGACCTCAATTGTTTACTGCCATTAGAAACTACTGTAGGAGCTTCACTATTGCTTTCACCAGAATCTGTATGAGAATTTTCAGGAACCTCAGATAATTCAATAGTTTCATCCATTTCTAAATCCATTTTCACTTAACCTGAATAACATAACATACCAATATTACCACAAGTTTATAGACATATGAATAAAGGGATGCATTTCTATTCCAAGAAGCAATTTACAGTTTCATAAGACACATCAAAGATATGAACTATTTATGTTGCTGAGTTCAAAGTCAGTACACTAAGATGGGTTCAAATCATGAGAGATTTTATCTGCAACCAGAGTTTTAGAAGTTACCTTGATCCTCGAGCAGCTTAGTAAGTCTCCCATTCTCCTCTACATAAACTTTACTCACTACCTTCCTTTCAGTTCTAAGACCAGCCAATTCCTTCTCCGCTGGAAAACAAGCCCAAAGACACCAAGTCTCCTATGAAATGCTCACGCGTTGCAAGAATTCCCTCAGTGGATGAAAATTTCAGAAACAGATCATTGAGTTGTAGGCTCAACTTGTCAATAGCATTCGAGCAGGCTGATAATTTGCCCTAAATGTTACAAAGAGTTGGCCTGATAACTTCTACTAGCACCTGCCGTCAACCGACTGAACCGACGCAAACCCAGAACCAATATACCAAAAAAAAACCCAACACCAAAGATGAGACAAGTAAACCAAACCCAGATGAACGAAATCTTAGAGCGCGAGATACAAGGGAAAAGAAGAACCGAGCAAACAGAGAGGGGGCAAGATCTAGAAGAGAAGAAGATGGGGCAAACCCGGAGATCGAGACCGGCACGAGAAGAGCGAGAGGTGGGTTTCTTCTACTCTTTGTCCTTGTCCTTAGATAACTGACACCAGCTAGCTTCTAAACGGACTGGACAATTCCACAGCCTCGGGGTCCGATGGTGGGGAAAAGGAGAAGCTGGCGCCGTCGGGGCCGATGGTCGCTGATCGAGAATCGGGATTGCAGGCCGGCGAATCTTCGGGGCTGATGGTCACTGATCGAGAATCGGATGCAGGCGGGCGGCGGCGACGGCGGGATACGATGGTGGAGAAGCAATCGCTCTCGTTAAGGGTATTAGGTCGAAGGATGAAGAGACCTGTTTGTGTTCTGTAGATATTTTTTTTTGTTTTTTTTAATTAATTTTCTGGGCCTATCTTAGACCCAATTTAATAGGATGGGTATGGGTCTGCTCCAAAATAGAAAAACCCAAAACCTGATTTGACCCAAATTCTATTGGGTTTGGGTAAAACTCATCCCATTTGACATGCCTATATATACCGTCACTATTTACAACCCACTAGTCAAAGTGCTTTCTCGTGATGTACAATTAAAAAAAATATGTCATTGAATGAAAACTAGTTACAAATATAAGAGGACATTTTTTTGCTCTGCTCTGCCCTATAGTTTGCTAGGTATGCCTTTCTTATGCTCAAAGAATTCCAGCTCTTCAAGTCCACAAAACTGAAGCTGACACCTATAGTACGAAGGGAAAATTAAAATAGAAAGAAGATGGACATATTTCAATCAAAATGCAACACTTTCAAGACAAGCTAAGGCGTAAGCTATCACAGAAATGAGCGAGTGACTGAAATAAGAGAGTGACAACGCTGCAACATATAATAAGCATTCGTCTTTATCCTGGACTACAAGTCTACTACAAGGACCGAATAATGAAGGCATAACCAATAGAAATAGAAACTTATTGAATCAATTCATGAATAGTTTGGACGAATATGGAAAAAGGAAAATCAGAGTTGCAAATATTTGATAAAGATCATTAGAATCCCCAGCCTTAATCATAGGTCACAAAATGAGAAAGTTTTCAAATAAGGAAAGACAAGAAGGAAGGCTTGAAGAATAGCAGCAACGGCATTGTTCCCTGAGGCTGTATATATATATATATATATATATATATATGATTCTTCTTATCTGTTACGGGCATCTTTGTGAAAAGCGGTATAGGGCTTGTGGCATAGAGGGTCAATCGTGATAGAGGAATAGGTTCTATCACATTGACGGCTGTAACGGGTCTGGGATTTGGAATCCGGGTTCTTATACTTCTCTGTTTGCAGCATCATTTCAATTTCTTTAGTCTGTAGGTTTTCTTTGTGTCTTTGTTGTATTGCTTGATAGAAAAAAAAGAGTCTCCTAAAAATCAGTGGGTACTGATTCTTGGACGAGGACTGACCAGTAGTTTGGGAACCTCGTTAAAATTCTTTGTCTTCTTGCATTTCTGCATTTTGGTTCTGCATACTCTGTTTTTGTGTTCGTACTCTGTTCTTCATCCGAAGTTGTGCATTTACCTGTCTTGATCGAAAAACTATAAAAGGGAAACTTATTTGGTGTTTAAACTAAATGCATGCGTTTGGAATTGGTTGCTGGTCTTTTTAATCAAAGTGAAAGTAAGACAATTGATCACTTTCAAACTCGTTTTTCCTTGGGCTCACTCAAAAACGAGTTTCATAACACCTTGTGGGCTTATTATTTATTTTGGCCCATTAACTTCATTCTAGAGAACGAAACATATATCAAAGTTTTCTCGGGTGACCTTTCAGATCAAGAGCTGCTCTCGTCCATCGTCCCCAAAGTGTTCTTTTGAAACTAACCCAGAAATTGCATATTGCTAAAGCCGCAGCTGCGAGAGACTGGAATAGAAGAAGTGAAGGCCCCTGCCAACACGTTCTACAATTGGTATCAGAGCCTCACCTCGAGAGTTCTCACTACTGCCAAAGGGAATCGATCCATGGCTACATCATCTTCATTTTAGTTTGGATCTGTGCCATGTTTCATAGGTTCGAACTATACGACCTGGAAAAGATGGATGCGCAACTTTCTCTGGGGAATTGATGAAGGTCTCTGGGTCATTGTTCGTGATGGACTACTTGCGAATAAACCCTGAGGAGCAGAATGCATGGACCGCCGAACAGAGGAGGAGTGCACAATTGAACTGTCGGGCGATGCATATTTTGAAATCGGCAATGTCACCGGATGAAGCTGACAAAGTTGAGCATTGTGAGTCAGCCAAGGAGATATGGACATGTCTGGAAAAGACCTATGAAGGGACATCAAACATCAAAGAGACTCGAATCGACTTGCTCATGCACGATTACGAGGCATTTGCAATGCAATCAGGTGCGGGTATCCAAGATATGCATTCTCATTTTACTATACTCATTAATCATCTCAAAGGTTTACGGAAAAAAATTCCATCTAGGGAGTTAGTTAGAAAATTTTAAGATCTCTTCCTAAGGAATGGTTTCTTAAACGAACCGTCATAGAAGAGGCAAAAGATTTAAGCATTCTCTCTGTGGATGAATTGATAGGGTCTCTTCTTAGCCATGAATATGTTATTCAACAAGTGGAAAAAGATGATGGAAAACGTAGAAACAATATTTCTTTTAACTCTTAAGCTTATGAGTATGATTCAGTAAGCGAAGAAAATAATGATTTTGAAGAGGAATTTGCTTTAGTTAGTAGAAAATTTTATTCGATGATTAAATATAAAAATGAGCCAAAGAAGCAGTATACCTATAATTCTGGGAGATTTAATGATCGTAGCAAATCAGTTCCCCAAGATAGGCTGCTTGCACAGCAGACCAGAGATTTGAATGCAGGTACAAAAGAACAAGAACCTCAAGCATGCTATAAATGCGGGAAGAATGGCCATATTCGTGCAAACTGCCCTCAGATCCTGAAGGCAAAAGAACCTGATATGGTGGCTACCTTGAGCGATTTCGGATCTAAATTGGACAACGAGGAAGCCTATATGGCATTTGCTTTCAACAGCCCATCCAATGGCGAGGTCTCTTCCAAATATGGGCAAAGTGAGGCAGAGTCCACTCCTAACCTTGAATCCTCTATGGTAAATTATGAGCATTTCTTATCTGCTCTAAGGAACTTAGAAAATGAATGTCACAGCTTAAAGATTAGATATTGTTGCCTCCAAGAAGAGGTTCGTAAAAAAAATACTGATGTAGTCAATCTTACTAGAACCACTAAATTAAACACCATTAAGATTGTTGAGCTGCAACGTGAAAATGAGGTCCTTAGAATGGACAAGAATCATCTATATAAGTTGTTAGAACATAAATCATCTTATGCTTCTTCCTCTGGTAGCAAAACAACTTTTATGTCGGGTTTTAAAGAACCTAACAAAGTTAGAAAGAACCATACAGGTCAATCTCAGTTCCATTCTGCTAAGGTTGTAAGTATAAGAGTAAATCATTCCACGTCAAACGTCAACCACAAGCATGTGCATAATAGGCTGCATTGTGATAAGAAGAAGACCAATCTTAGACCTAATGAATCTCATCATAATAGCTATAACAAGGTTGGTTTATTAAACTGTTTTGCATGCTTACAACCTGGTCATGTTAGTAGAAATTGTCATAAAGCTATTCCTCAGTATTCATGGCATTGGAAACCCATACTCAAACAAGTTTGGGTTCAAAATCAAACTAATATGTGATATTTCAAAAGTTGAGATTGGGAGCTGAAGGAAGTTTATGGCTTCTAGAAAATTAGAGCTCGTACCATATGTCTAGTAAGGCGTTAAAATTTTCCCTCTCTAGATGGTGATAACTGATATGATGTTTAGATTTGTTGGTTGTGGGCTGGTTAGTTATTATCCCGGGCCTTCTTTGCTAATTATGATCTTTTTGCAGAAAGTCTCTTGCATGATTTGATGTCTTTGGTTACAGTAGCATTTTGTTCCTTTTTGCATCGAACTTGTTTCTATAGCTCTATTTGTTCCATGTCTTTTGGCTAAGTACAGTGCTAGGCTTTACTCCTACTGCAATTTTTCCTTATGCTACTAGAGCACGATAGCTCTTAGAATTGGTTGGGTTGTGCTTGACCTTTGGGGGAGACTAAGACTAGAATTCTCTATTATCTATATCTGGTGTCTTATGGTGAATGTTAATGAATATGATGGTTGATTCTTGCTGATATTTTTTGTCTTACTCATATGGTGATTGACTATTGGTTCTGAGTTTTGATCTTCATGCTTTAGCTTATTTTCACTACAGTATTGGGTAATGCATTTGGTATTGAATTATTTTATTCTTACATATGAGTTTCTGTGACGATCTAGGAGTCACGTCTAATGTCTTCTTTTATGAGACTCAGCTCATGGAGTATTGCCTAATATGAGCTGTGGGTTGTGGCTAATATCATCAAAGGTTATGGGAGCTACGGTAAGCCTTGACTTACTTGACAGTGGTGCTCCTCCACATGTCAGGTATACTTAAGGTCTCTCTTTTCTTGTTCTACAGATAAGTATGGTTGTTTGTTCTCTTTCAAGTCATAAGTTGTGGATTTGATTAGTTATATTTTCTAATAAATAAAGAGTTTTCTGTGTTTTATTGTCTTGGTCATAGTTGCTCTTTTAGCTTCCACTCTAGGATTGATCGACTCTTAAAGTTGTCTGCCCATTTTATAGAAACAAAAGAGCTTCTTTGTGATTGTGTACTGTGGGTAGCCTTCCATAGTGATAAGTTTGCAAAGCATTATTTTTGCTTGTGTTTATATTGGAAGAGTTTGCAAATTGAGGGGGAGATATATATAATTCTTCATTTTATGATGCTTTGATGTATCTCGTATGGGTCAGGGCTTGTTGTGAACTTATTTTAGACTTTTGGAGCCTGTTTCAAAATATATGGTTTAGAATCCTTTCTATTTTGATGCTTTGCTGGGAAAGGTTTCTGTTCTTGTGTGCAGGTTGTTTTCAATTTGCAATCTCTGATTAAGGGGGAGATTGTTGGACGAATATGGAAAAAGGAAAATCAGAATTGCAAATATTTGATAAAGATCATTAGAATCCCCGACCTTAATCAGAGGTCACAAGATGAGAAAGTTTTCAAATAAGGAAAGACAGGAAGGAAGGCTTGAAGAATAGCAGCAACGACATTGTTCCCTGGGGCTGTATATATATATATATGATTCTTCTTATCTGTTACGGGCATCTTTGTGAAAAGCGGTATAGGGCTTGTGGCAAAGAGGGTCAATCGTGATAGAGGAATAGGTTCTATCACATTGACGGCTGTAACGGGTCTGGGATTTGGAATCCGGGTTCTTATACTTCTCTGTTTGCAGCATCATTTCAATTTCTTTAGTCTGTAGGTTTTCTTTGTGTCTTTGTTGTATTGCTTGATAGAAAAAAAAAGAGTCTCCTAGAAATCAGTGGGTACTGATTCTTGGACGAGGACTGACCAGTAGTTTGGGAACCTCGTTAAAATTCTTTGTCTTCTTGCATTTCTGCATTTTGGTTCTGCATACTCTGTTTTTGTGTTCGTACTCTGTTCTTCATCCGAAGTTGTGGATTTACCTGTCTTGATCGAAAAACTAGAAAAGGAAAACTTATTTGGTGTTTAAACTAAACGCATGCGTTTGGAATTGGTTGCTTGTCTTTTTAATCAAAGTGAAAGTAAGACAACTGATCACTTTCAAACTCGTTTTTCCTTGGGCTCACTCAAAAACGAGTTTCATAACATCTTGTGGGCTTATTATTTATTTTGGCCCATTAATTTCATTATAGGGAAAGAAACATATATCAAAGTTTTCTTGGGTGACCTTCCAGATCAAGAGCTGCTCTCGTCCATCGTCCACAAAGTGTTCTTTTGAAACTAACCCAGAAATTGCAGGTTGCTAAAGCTGCAGCTGTGAGAGACTGGAATAGAAGAAGTGAAGGCCCCTGCCAACACGTTCTACACCTAATACTATGGGAATGTTCTGCAAGAGAAACACAAACTAATAATTACTCACAAGAGGAGGAGCCCTCCAGAAATACTATTACTAAATAAAAACCGAAAGAGAAATGCAGCACTCGCACAGGAAAAATCCTCTGATTGACCAGAAATATTATATGTAGCTGGGGAATAACACAATCACAGTTTGATCAAAGAGAAGTGATCACTGAACCTCATTAATCCAGTATAGTTTTAGTATATAAATCTCACTTAAAGTTATGTCACTAGAACTTTAAATATAACACCCTTGATCAAATTAACGCACATAATGACACACATATCAAGTTTAACATGAATTGTTGCAAAAAGAACAGAGCAACAAAATAAGAACCTCCTCTTCTTTCTTCTCGACACCAAAATATGTTGTTGATGCAACTTTGGCCAATTCAAGTTTTGACCCCATTCAACTACTACTATGAAACTAGACAATTCAAACTTCCAACGTCAGAGACCAAAATTCATTATCTACAACACTTAAGCAATGTACAATTGATTAAAACAATCTAAATTATGAAGTATCCTATGTGATTCAACCATAAAGACCACAACCTGCCATAATTTGTCTTCAACACCTTCAACAATGCACATGCAACTCCTTCCTTGTAGAAACATATCCATTCATTCAATGCTGAAACCTACACCAATGCATTCCAAGAGAAAACTAATCAAACCATCAAAGGAATAGAGGAACATTGAAGCATATACACTAGGCCTCTTCTTGCTCTACAAAAAAGAGACAAAGATCTCTAAACTCCAACCTGTATTCAGCCAACTGTATTGTTTCTGCTGCTACTACCACTTCTACTGCCTCTGGCTATATTGCATCTATTGCTGCTACTGCTGGTTGTACAATTTATGTTGTTGTGTTGGAAATGATTGTGAATCCAGTGTTGGGTCCGAAAGGAAATCTTGGCGTGTCAAACTTTGATTGGGTAATGGGTAGTCGAGGGAACCTGAATGCAAAGGAACAGAGGAAAATTAAACTTTGGTTGGGTATGGATAGTAGGGAGAACCTGAATGCAGAGAATCACTGTGAGTATCTATCAATAGGACTCATGCACGCTTTTGAGTGGATGGAATGACCATGTAAACTTGTATCTCATCTACAAATACCATTTCTTAATATGTGAAGTTGTTTGAACAATCAAGAACATATGTTCAACGGTAGGGCGGAAGATGATTCCAACTACTCACAGCCAACATCAGATGTTGCAACCCATCCTTCAAAACCATGCATCCATTACCAGAAATAGAGGCAACGAAAGCAATAAAGGAGAGAAGAGAATTCATTCAGAGTGAGAGTTGAAGAACAAAGGAAAGATAGCTGAAACCCAACCACAAAAAGAAAGCAAAACTTTCCATCGCTCCAAACGGCAGAGATAAGACAAAAGATCACAAACAACATAGTAAGTCTCATGATATAGTATTTTGTGATCTTACCCACCTCTCTCCTCAACAAACAAACTAGATAGAGATAAGCTAAGATGCATAAGGAAAAATTAGTAACTTTAACACCTAGTGGATAGAAATGAAAACAACCCAACATAGGAAACAAGAGAAGTAAGATTAGGTAGGAAAAGTGAGGCGGGTAGGAACAAGAGTAGGCGTAGACGAGAGGAAGCTAGGCCGAGTCCAGCATGTCGTCTGCCTTTTCCGAACTGCACATAAAAGAACTAGCTTCTTTCTTGAGAGGCACACATACAGAATGCGCTAATTTTCACCTTCCACAAGAGTGCTAGAAGGATCGACTCCTAGAGATACATCTCTTTCTACGCTGAGGAAGAATCGAGGGACGAAACCCTTCCTCAAGTTTTTGAAGCTCGACTTCAACTATGTGCAGTTGATGCACAGGGAGAGCTATCCCTTGTTTCCAGGTGGTGAAGGGACACGGACTTGGCGGAGAGGGTGCATTATGCGAGGGACAAAATGGTGGAGCTGTATTTTTGGGCAACAGGCTCCCATTACGAGCCACATAGGGCGGTGTAAAGGATTGCATCCACCAAATATGCCAAAATGGTGTCGCTGGTTGATGACACTTACGATGCCTACGGTACCCCTCAAGAGCTCCAATTCTTTACCGCTGCTTTTGAGAGGTTCTCATTCGGACCAACCTTTGGCCTTTTGCATATTCGGTGTTACAGATACCACTTACATTTTCATATCCAATAACTTGAATTCTTGGAACAATGTTAATTGTAAATTTTACATCCCTCTCTTAGATATATTTCGTGGATTTTGATGATTTTCAGCTGTGACATGAGTGCGGCCGAGTCACTACCGGATAACATCCAATTTCTCTTCAAGGCATTCCACAAACTTTGTGATGAAACAGAACAAGATATGAAGAAAGAGGGGAGATCTTACACCGCCCACCATGCTAAAGATGTGGTAAGTTGTGCACTGTGGTTGTTGAATCCTCTTCAATTTGACGAACATATATTGTTGGCGTATACTTGTAAGAGATAATGTTTGTTTAATTCTAGGATCTTTTCAAACTATTCGAATTTGTGAGAATAACAAAATGTTGGTTTGGTTTGTGTTTAACTATTTCGATCATAACAGTTCAAGAAATTGGCTTCCAAAAACTAGCTTCTTTCTTCATTATACTCTTCCACAGGGAGCAACCCAACCTTCTCCCTCCCTTACCAGCCCTCCATAACAAAGAGTCATAAGGAAACTTGACATTAATAAGGATTCACCACCAAGCCGTTTGTTCAGTTGCATATTTCCACATCCATTTATACAGTACTCTTGATATCAAAGATCCCCAACCCTTCATATTCCTTTGTCATTTTACCCTTGTCTAAGCTAAGAAGATGGTATTTGTTCTTGTTGATGGATCCAGACCAGATGAAATCCTTCAGGCATTTCTCCATCTTACGAACAGCAAAGGGTGGAGCCTTCATAATAGAGCATGTGTATAGAGGTTGGCGTGTACTAGTGCTCTGAGTTAAGGCAATCCTTCTCACCCATCTAATAATCTACATCTTGATAATAATATTATTATATAATTGCATAGTTCGGACTTGCACTAAGCGGAAGACCCATCTAAATGGTTGGCAAGTAGTTCCAACCACACCTAAACAGATTTGCAAAGCGGCTTGGCTTCTCAATGTTGCCAATATGAAGCATCTTCCATTTTTTCACATTAATTCTTAATCCCGTCACTGCTTGGAAACAAACTAACATGCCTAAAAGGTTCAACACTTGATCATTATCAGCATCACAAAAAAAGATTGTATCATCTCCATACAACAGGTGTGTGACCTCTCCCCTGATGCCAACTTCATCCATTCTTGATCCCGAGATACGACCAGCACTCCTCAATGAGTGAAGCATGAATGAAAGAACATCCATCACAATAATAAAAAGGAATGGGGAGATAGGGTGACCGTCACTGCTTGGAAACAAACTAACGTGCCTAAAAGGTTCAACACTTGATCATCATCACCGTCATATAAAATGATTGTATCATCTACGTACAACGGGTATGTGACTAGGGATGACAACCAAAGTCGAACCCACGGGTAACCTACCCGACCCAACCCGGTCAATGCGGGTACAACCCGTGTTGACAGGTTTCGGGCTGGGTTTAGGTTGAAACTCGTTACACTGTTCACAGAGTTTGGTTGGGTTTGGGTATAGGGATACCTGATCCATTGGTATCCACTCACACTTATTCCGTCGCCCTACTCTATCCAAAGCCTACCTTATTTCTAATTTCCAAAATAAGTGGGAGGGATAAATTAATAATTGAAGTTGAACACACCATGTTTAATGGTTTGCTGCTTTCTCACAAAAAAAAAAGGAATGAACGAAAAAGAAAGAATTGTTGAATTTTCTAGAAGTTGAACAAACCATGCTTGAATTTTCTAGATTGGTGTTGAACAATTTGTATGGATAATTTGTGATTTGTTTGAATATTCTAGATTATTGGTTGTATGGATAATTTGTATGGGAACATTGATGTTTGACTTTTATTTTGATAGGAACTTGTTATTGTAAATTTTTTACCACAAAAACCCATGGGTACCCATGAACCCGCAGATACCCAGTGGGTTTTACCCGAATTTTTTTTACGGATAAACCCATTGGTTTGGGTTTGACAAAACCAGACCCATTGCCATCCCTATGTGTGAACTCTCCCCTGAGGCCAACTTCATCCATTCTGAAACCCGAGATACGACCAACACTCCTCAATGAGTCAATCATAAAGGAAAGAACATCTATCACAATCATAAATAAGAATGGGGAGATAGGGTCCCCCTACCTGAGCCCCTTCTCAATTTGGAAGAAACCAACATATTCTCCATTCACAAGAACAGAGAGACATGGCGAGGAAACTAACCCTTTAATCCAAGTCTTCATCTTTGTCGGGAAACCACATCACTAAGGTAAATAATCTAGACAGTTCCAGTTCGCATTGTCAAAGGCTTTCTCAATGTCAAACTTGAAGACGAGGCCTAGCTTTTCGCTCTTTCTTCTGCTATTGATAAGCTCATTAGCGATTAGAGTTACTTCGTGAATTTGCCTTCCTTTCACTCCTACGAACTGATTAACATAGACAATCTTCTGCTATCTGAGTCTTTCCGTTATCACCTTAGAAATCAGCTTGTTAACACTTCCCATAAGGCTAATCGGTCTATGGTCATTTATATCTTCCACAACCCTTCTTTGAGACAAGGCAGATAAACAAATCAGAAATGCAGTCTGGTAACCAACCATTCGTATGAAAGTCTTCTAAAGCCCTTAACAGATTGTCCTTAATCACATTCCAGCACTTTTGTAGAAAGCGAAGGAGAAACCATCAGGACGAGGAGACTTGTCCCCTCTACAACATTTCAATGCCCGCCAAATTTCAGCTTCACAAAAAAGTCTTTCATGAATTTTCTTTTCTAGATTAGAGAAATTTTTGTGTCCACAATGTGTTGGGAAAGGCCTCTTGTAATGCTCCTCTTAATAGGTATTAGAGGTATAGTTGAAAAAAGCAGTCTTCAAGTCATTCTGCCCTTCAACAATTTTCTCATTAACGTTAATTTTGGTGATGAGATTTGTCCTTCTGTTAAAGTTTGCCATCTTTTGAATAAAGGTTTTATTTTTGTCACCTTCTGTGAATAGGATAAATTATTATTTAATAATTTTCATAAATACATTGGAGGGAATATTTCTAGAGTTAAGAGTGGCATTTAACTTGATTCATACTCGGTTCAACCACAATTCAAAGAGTTCGAACGAGAACTTAATATAAGAACATGTTTGAGAACTTGACTACAATAGAACTACAAATTTCATATAAAAAATAGCAGAGGGACATGCGTTAAAAAATATATAACGATCAGTGTTATCAAAGCCGAGCCGGCCGGCCGGACCGCCAAAACTGCCACCCGGTCGTTAAACTGGCTCGGCTCGGCTTAACTATTTAGCCAGAACGGCTTTCAGGGACGGTCGGCGAGCGGCCAAAGCGAAGAACCACTTGGGCTGCTCGTCCGACTTTTCCCATTGGGCCGGTTGAATTGATTAAAAAAACTAAAAATTAAAAAAGAAAAAGGAGGGTCAGGCTTTCAGAAACAAAACCCTATTTTGATTTGTCTTCTTCTTCGACTCTTCCTTCCAATCGAGCAAGGAGGCGCCGCTTCCTTCCCAGTCGAAGTCGCCATTACCCATCGTCGTTCCCCGTCGCCCATAGCCATCGCCTCTTGCCATCGCCCGCCGTCAATCGCCAGTCAATGTGCGAGTCCCCAAATCGCCATTCCCCGTCGTTGCTCGTCCCCGCTCACCATCGCCCGACGTCCACCGTAGGCCGCTCCACGCATCGTCCGCCATCGCCTGTCGCCAGTCCCGGTCAGGTCTCCCTTCTCCGGCACTGCTACCATCACCTGCTTTGCGTACTGCCGCTTCAGTTCCCCTACTTTTATTTTGGAACAATGTGGTGGTACTACAAAAAAGACAGACAGTTGTGACGAAAACCTACCGACGACACTTTTTTTATAGAAATAAGCATTATTTCAAATGAAATGGACTTTTTTGGAAAAAAATATTATTTATGACCAAAAATTGTATGCATAAGAAATAATTAGAAAACCCATCGCAGAAAATAATTTAGGCAAATTTGAGGAATCGTGGGTCACTAATTTTGACGAAACCTGTTATTGCATCTAAAATAATTATTATTACTGACAAGGTTAAAAATGGCGTTAGTAATATATGCTTTTATTGACGCACCAAAAAAGGTCGTGGAAATAATTGAGCTTTTTACACGAACCTACTCCATTGTCAGAAATGTTTCGTCGGAAATGTTATTATTTGTGAGGAATAGCTTTTTCCATCAAAAAACTCTATATTTATCGACCATCAATTACTGGTCGTCGAAATAAGTTGGTCGTAATAAATTTACATTGCAATGCACCATCGGAATCGTCATAATACCATAGTATTTTTTATTATGAGAAATATATATTAGTGGGAGACAATGTATCAGATATAAGTTTTTATGATCAAATATTGGTCGTCACAAATAACGTGTTAAGATTACCAATGTTTTAGTTAGCAGTGACCTTTTCTGAGGAAAAACATAATTTGGTTGAAAATAATATATAATGTACAAAATAATTATGCATATTTGGAGGATTGAATCATTAACCATGAATTTACTATGATGAGTACACACCAATTCCATTACTATGTTGTTTGTGAATTTTTCATGTTGTGTTTACTATTTACTAATGTAGTAATGTATCCGAAATAGTATTATAATGAAAAATAAAAATCTAAGTTGATTTCTCACCAATTAGACTACCTTACTTTTGTATTTAGTAATGTTAATAAAAGTTTGTGAACTTTTGGTATATCATTACTATTTAGTAATGTTTATAAAAGGATTGAATATCTTACTTTTGTGAACTTTGGGTCTATCATTACTATTTAGTAATGTTAATAAAAGTTTGTGAACTTTTGGTCTATCATTACTATTTAGTAATGTTTATAAAAAGATTGAACCTGTGTCCTCCAAATGAAAGACAACATGCTTAACCAATTAGGTTACATTAATTTTTTTATTAACGGTTCATCAATGTCCATATTTAATTAGGTTAACCAGAGTTTAATGACTTACTCACACTATTTCATCTTTTTAAAAGGAGAATAATTATTAAATTAGCTTAATTAATCCTTATATTGTTTAATATATTATTATTAATTAATTTAAATACATTTAAACGATCAAGCGCCAAAAGAAATTTATCTATGACCAAAAATATTGTCACCACTTTGTAGCTTAATAAAGTGCGAATTTTTTTAACTTCATTAATCCGTACCTCTATTGACTCACAACCCAAATCAAGTACAATTTTGTAATATATAGTATACTCTATTGACTCACAATCCAAATCAAGTACAATTTTGTAATATATAGTATAGGTACAAAATTATTTTAAACTTGTACCATAAGGCATATATACAAGTTCAATTTGACCATAAGGTATAGGTACAAGTTCAATTGAACTTTTCCCATAAGGTACATGTACAAGTTCAATTTTTTTATTACCCAGGAACCTCAGCCCCACGTGCCACTTTGTGACAGCGGGTCCTACTAAACCTGGCAGCTAGCTCCAATCAATTTCGACGCCAATGGGGCTTCGCCCCCAGCAACCTTGTACCTTTGGGAACACCAACGGGCCTCGCTTGGATTCGAACCTGAGATCTGCAACTCCCAAGCCTTCACTGTCGCGACAGCTTTACCGTTAAGATATCTTACCTTTGGTATGTACAAGTTCAATTTGACCACAAGGTATATGTGCAAGTTCAATTTGACCATTAAGATAAAGGTACAAGTTCAATTGAAATTTTACCATAAGGTTTACGTACAAGTTCAATTATACCATTAATGTATAGATACAGTATCTATTGAACTTTTATCATAATGTACATGTACAACTTCCATGGTTGTTGCTATGACGAGAAGTCTGTTACACGGTCGACGAATAGAAGTCACGGGGGTTTCGCTTTTTCCCTGTTGATCATGATTTCATATTAAGGGACTTTTCAAGACTAGTATATGCATATAAGTAATGTCGACAAAAAAATGTTGATAAATCAAGGAGATCAAATACTAGAAACTTTATGCAGTTGGACATTATTGGTGTTATGCTTAAATAAGGAATTCCTATCGACAAAGAAGCCAATGTTAGAGGCGGCATGGAGCACCTCTCCACATTCACTTTGGGCGATTCAAAATGTGTTGTGTATAATTAGGGCTGCAAATGAGTCGAGCTGAATCGAGTTTTACCCTAGTTTGAGCTTGACTCGTTAACAAATGAGTTGAGCTCAAGCCCGAACCATTTATTAACGAGTTGAGTCGAGTCGAGTTCAAGCTAGGCTTGTTTACTAAATTCTTAGATCGTATTTGATACATTCATTTTGTATGTCGTGCATGGTACATGTGATTGATGTAGCAATAAAAAAATAATCAAATGTTCAACATTAATTAATCTTATTTTATAATTTTTAGGTGTCATATTGTTTAGGTAATAAATTTTAACTAGTTCAAATCATGTTATTTCATAGTATCGAAACAATTTTGTACATAATTTCTTTATAGAATTAAAAATAAGGCATATATTTTCTTACATGTTCAAGATGTTAAACTTCACATGATGTGAGATATATAATTTAACAATCCTATGAATTATGAAAGTCCAAATTAGATCGATTAGTCCATAAGTCGGTGATCAAGTTGGCCCTCAAACCACAATGTTGAGACATCTCATGAGCTTTAAATGAGCCAACTCACGAGTGAAGTCCCCCTCCTCCAAGTTGAGCCTCCGTTTGTGGTGGTGGAGATGGTTGACGTGCTCGTCCTTGGTTGTTTTTGCGTTGTCGTTTGGGGGGAGTGTCTCGTTCTTGGGTTTGGCGGCGACGATGAGAAGGAGCCTTCACTTTAGCAGGTGAGGCTGATGGTTGCGTGGTTTTTTGTTTAGCTTTCCCCATTCCTACAAAAACCAACTAAGCACATTAAGTCTTTAGTGAATGAGAGGGAAAAGAATTATGCATAAGCATATGCAATTCACAAAGAGACGTCTACACCCTAAAAAAAAATGCAACAAACCAGGAGCATTCTAATCCCAGGAGCATTCTAATCACAATTAGGAATTCAAAACCCTAATTCAGACCAACCAGGAGCATTCTAATCACAATTAGGAATTCAAAACCCTAATTCAGACCAACCAGAAGCATTCTAATCACAATTAGGAATTCAAAACCCTAATTCAGACCAACCTTGGGCAACTAAACCCTAAAAAATGCAAGAAACCAGAGAAGATTGCCACTGTGGTTAAGAAGAACTCACGAAGTAGAAAAGAGGGCAGAGACTCGTGGGGAAATGGTCGCCGTCGCCGCTGAACCTTGGAGCAGTTACCAGAGGAGTCGCGGGGAAGTGGTCGGCGGCGGAAGAATCTTCGAGGGTGAGCGAGCGAGTGCGACCGATCGAGGGCGATGGCGAGCGAGTGAGGGCGAGGCTTGGGGGGTCGAAGTGCGATGGCGAGCGAGTGAGAACAGAGGGAGTCGGGGGAGAAGAGGCTTGGGGAGAAGAGGCTTGGGGAGAAAAGGGTTCGAGGTCGAAGTAGAACAGAGGGTTGGGGGTCGGGTTCAAGTAGAAAAGAGGAATTTAAAACAGGGTGTTTCCAATTTGCTGCATTCCATCTCACGGTTTTTCTCCCGGGCGGGATATAAACCGTGAAACCCCCTGTCCGTGACAATTTTTTTAAAAACATTATAACGGTATATCTACCGGCCGTGAGGTTCCAGTTATGAGGCGTGGTTTTGGGTTTCAACTGTGACCATCTCACGGGTTAATCTCACGCCCGTGAGATTAACAGATGAGCCGTGAGAAGTTCAGCATTTCAATTTCACAAACACGGCTCATCTCACGGCCGTGATACTGGCGAGACCAACCCGTGAAACCCCCTGGAACTCCCCCTTTTTCAAAAAAATCTAACGGTCCATCTCCCGGCCGTGAGATTTTCAGATGTGAGGCGTGTTTTTGAGTTTCAGATGTGACCATAACACGGGTTAATCTCACGCCCGTGATATTTAAAGATGAGCCAACTCAAAAACCGTGAGATTTGGGTTATGGGGCGTGAGAAATTGAGAATGGTTTCCATATCACGGCTTATTCTCTCGGCCGTGACAATTTAATTACAAGTCGTGAGGTTTCCATCTTAGAACAAAAAACAACAATAACTAGATATATCCATCTAGCCACCCACAATTGAAGAGAAGATCAATATTTGATCATTAGAGTTATGGAGTACATTGCAATTGATTTGTAGAAAAAAAAATTGAACATACATATATAACACATGATTTGCCAATTTCTCGATCGAGGCTCCGTTGGGTTGGTCATCAGGCTCAATATGATCGGACTCATCGTCATCATCATCATCATCATCCAATGCGTCTTCTTCCTGATCAGTGTCAGCACCCGACGACAACGAGAAGGACTCTCCTTCCTGGTTGTAGTAATCAGAATCCGATGATGTGTCTTCGTCCTGATGAGTGTCAGCATCCCACGACGAGTCTTGCTCCTGGTCTCAAGAATTTGTGTAGCAAACTTTTGTTGAACATCCATGCCCATCCCCCTCCCATGAATCCACAACTGCATTCATATTTTCCACACCTAAGAAATCCTGCAGGTCCCGAAAAAAAAACACATATATACAACACAAAGATCAAATCACTACCATTAAGCACCACCAAGGCTTATACAAATCACACAAACGCAACAATCAGTCAAATTCTAGGCTATCACCAAACCAAGATGATCCAAAGATCCAGTAGAAAAATTAAGAACGACTAAATAAGCAACACTCACTGGTTGACTCAAGCCGCCTAGCAGCCTCCTGTTCCACAATGGCAACTACTCTTCACCCTTGATGTCTCTTTGAGTATTCCATCCTCTTCGATCTCCACTTTTGTAACTCCCCTTGGAGCTGGGGTGATACCGGAAAGATCAAACTTTCCTAGCTAGATGCAACCTTGGTCAGGGGTTTTGCATCCCTCCCACTCAAAACTTCTCTATATGTATTTCGATCTCTCTGTATTTCAATCACTCTCTGTATTTCGATCTCCATCTCTTTGCTGCATTCCTTGTCCAAGGATTGTATCGAGCTAGGAAAGTTTGTTCTCCTTGCTTCCTTCCTTAGAGATCGATGAGGTGGAATACTCAATGTGACGTCAAGGTAGATGATCCCTGGAGCATTTTAATCACGTCTACACCATCATGATCAGTCAGAACCATGTCAATGCTCACTTAGGTTACAAATTGAACCCTTTTGATGATGTTACAGTAAGCTCTTCATTCATAAGGTTATGAGAAGTAAAAACAAAGGTATTTATTTGAGCCAAAATCAGACACTACATTATACAGGAGATTGGCAAATACCTGTGATAGTGGTGCTGAAACTCTCTTGACAGATACCACACGAAGCTTCACCGATCATGTTCTTCATATCACTGAACAATATCGATTAAGACAAGTTAATATGACAACCAAAGCGATGAATTATCATACCACTGAGATTATTCCTCCCAAACCCCAAGAACTGAAAGAATACTTACATGCGGCACTCGACACTTGTTCCATGATTGCAGAAGGGACAACTGAACACAGTGTCGACTTTGAATCCAACAGTAGCATTCTTATGCTTGTATTCAGCTGCCACATCCCCAGACGAAAGGCCTCCTTTCTCAACAACATTCGAGGTAACAGCCTGAAATGGCCAAGAAAAACTGTTAATCCAAAAATGAATCAAACTACACACAGTGGACCTCCTAGAACAATAAAATCCTAGGGTATGCTCTACACAAACCAATTGCTGGAGATAATAGAAAGCAGCAACAGCTCTCATGGCCAGCTTCAGCTCTCATGGCGTAGCTCAGAGCATTCAAACCAAATGAAATGCGAAAAATCTCAGATCCAATCGCAGGGCTTAAGCAAATCATAAAGAGTTGAAAAGAGCAGAATGAGTGTGGAAGGGATGATAAGGAACTGACCACTCCAGAATCGGTGAAACTACAGATGGAAATCTTCTGGTCGGATAGGTAATCCCTGGTGAGCAAATCTGCAAACAAAGAGGGAATCAAACGAAACATCGGCGCCGCAGCAAACCGCGAGAGCAAGAGAGAGAGAGAGAGAGAGAGAGAGAGAGAGAGAGAGAGAGAGAGAGAGAGAGAGGAAGTCGTTTACCTTTGGCCTTCTTGCCGAAGTCGGAGTAGAGACCTGGTCCCTTGCTCATGGCGGCCGGCGAAACGGAGTCGGAGCGGGGAGGATTTGCAGAGTTGGGGAGAAAAAGAAGTAGGAAGTGAAAGAGGGTTGGGGGTCGAAGTAGAACGGAGGGTTGTTTCCAATTTGAGGGTTCAAGTAGAATAGAGGAAGGTTTAAATAGGGTGTTACCAATTTTAGGGTGCAATCTCACGGCTTTTTGTCCCGGGCGGGATATAACCCGTGAAACCCCCTGGAAGTTACAAATTTTAAAAAGAATTCTAACGGCATATCTCCCGGCCGTGAGGTTTCAGTTATGAGGCGTGTTTTTGGGTTTCAGCTGTCATCATCTCACGGCCTCTCTCACGGTTACTCTCACGGCCGTGATATTTTCAGAATTTCAAATCCAAAAACCACGCATGCTTTCACGGCCGTGAGATTTCCAGAATTGGCCTGCACAGACATTCACATGTAGAACTAACCCCTGTACTTATTATAATAGTGTAAGAAACATAATATACTGTTTTTGAAAACTACAAGCTTATGAAAAGATGAGTCATAATGTTCTTTGAAGCTAGACACAAGCATTACATAGATCCATTCAATGTCACTAGATACTAACTTGCACAAAACAAACATGACAAGATGAAACATAATGTTGTTTGAAGCCGAACACCAGCATTACAGGTTGTGCTTGGATCGTTTGGGAAGTAGAACAGATTCTTGAGTCTCCACATGAAAGCTGCTTTCACCTGCTCCTATGGACTCGAAGTTGTATTCTTGTTGCGTGAAATGACTATCACCTGCACCTGCTTCAGCCATTCTTTTCAGCGGACAATTTCTGATTGTATGTTTAGGACGCCTACAATACTTGCACAACCGTGTTTTCACTTTAGGTTGCTTCACATTCCCTTTACTTCGAACTGGATGGGGGTCCTTAATAAACTGAGAGGAGTTCACTCCAGCATCCGTAGTGGCATTATTTGTTTTGTTGGTTGTTTCTTCACTCGCAAGGTCAAGTCTTCAATCAACCCTTTGGCAGTATGAAATGCTTCATCCAAACTCACAGCATAATGGCACATTCTACTACATTGACCAACCAAGAATCCAAACCTGTCCAAATAAACAAGCAATTTTGTAGTTGGTTCCTAGCACAATAGAAGTAAACAAAGAACTAAATCAACAGCTTAAATTTATAATACCTGCTAATATTTTGCTGGGTAGGACAGCTTCCCATACTCGAGGGATCGAACTCTTTTGCATCTTTAGTCCAACGCTTCAAAATGAGTGACTTTGGAATTTGTATTTGATTTTCTGCTTTCAATATACAGAATATATGCCGACATGGAATTCCGCAGAACTCAAAAATGCCACAAGAACAATGCACATCATGTCCACTCGTGTAAAAGACCACAGTGCACTTTGAGTCAGGGTATTTGAATCGTGACAATGTGTAAATTGTTTTATTGGTCAACACACACTTGTCTGTAATATAGTAATGAACTTCTCTCGCTATTTCTGCTCGAACGCTCCTGAACACATTTCTTGTATATAATATAGAGGCATGTCTTTCAATTTCATGTAAATGTGTCATCAAAACAACATCAGTATGTATTGTCTTAAACTGGTCATGTAACTCAGTTTGTCTCCTATACAAAAGTGCCATGTCAAACTGCTTGACAAACTCAAACAACTTCATCTTACTTTGCAAGAATTTGTCTAGATAAGAGTTCATGCTCTCACAACGTTGTGACGTAGTCATCCCAGCAAAGAAAATACATTTCAAGTAAGTTGTGGCCCATAGAGCTCGTCGCCTATACATCTTCTTCATCCACGCATTGTGCTCCAGGTCATACTTGGACAAAATTTCCTTCCACGTAGCTTCAAATTGTGGAATAGAACTGCAGTTTAGCATGCATCGTTTGAAATCCTCCCGGAAGCCTTCCGCATGGCCACGCGCTTCTGCGTTATTGCCCAAGTGCCAAGAACATAACCGATGTCGGGATCCAGGGAGAACCGACTTGATAGCTTTCCTCATTGAAGAACAACCATCTGTTATAACTGCGGTTGGCTTCTTACCACCCATGCAATGTAAAAAAGCATTTAGAATCCATACGTAGTTCTCCGCCGTTTCATCCGCAAGTAAAGCACATGCAAAAACAGTGCTTGATTGTGATTATTCACACCAATGAATAGAAGAAATGGAAGATTATATGCATTAGTTTTGTACGTCGAGTCAAAAACAAGAACATCTCCAAAGAGACTATAATCCAATTGTGAAGAAGAGTCAGCCCATAACATATTGCCTAGTTCACCACCATCACTTACTGTATATCTACAATAAAAACGAGGATCGGTAGTTGCCCGTGCTTGTAAGTAGGCAAGTGCAGCTTCACTATCACTATCCAAGATCTCCGACCTCCGATCCGCACTAACAAAATTGTAGACATCGGTCTTAGTGAAACCCAAGTTCTGAAAGCTTCTCGCACAATTCACTAGATAATCCATTATTTGATTGGTGCGAATACCAGCAGCCCTAAGTGATCGAATCTGAGCCTTACTTGCGTCATCTACCTTGCGACGAGAACTCAAAAACTGCACTTCATGTGCTCCAGCTAAGTGATGAAAATGTGTTGGTATAAACTGTTTCACCTTGAATCGGTTAGTTGCCTCAAAAAAACTGACTTTGAAAGCTGCCGGACAATGGAGCCTTGTTACAGGCCTAGGTTCACGCTTTCTGTTCTCCTTGTCATTGTGCACTGGTTGACGCTCCCCCTCGCGTGAGCAAACCCATCGCTGCATATTTTTAACTCCATATTTTGAATATGTGTGAGTGTTCTTCCGTACGCTGAATCCCATGGCACAACCATAAGTTGAATAGAACTTGGCAGCCTCCACAAGGGTTTCAAACTCATAACCCACAACATCATCCGACTCCCATTTAGAATATGGCTTACCATTCCCGACTTTATCAAGCAAGGTCCAGTCATACATACTCGAGTACGGTGGAGCCATGGCTGGATTTGCAGCATCTTTGTGTAGAGGTGCATCTGAGCTGTGTGGCTGTGTTTCGAAGCTGTGCAAATGCTCATCTGAGATGTTCTCTTTATCATCATCACCAAAGTTAGTGTTATTATCATCCTCAGAATCACTATCGGTGGTGTCGACATTGTCCTCCATATCGTCACTATCTCTAACACCACCGGTATCATCTCCATAATCCATTCCCCAATCTAAACCAACATTCAAGTCAATTCCCGTGTCCTTGCCTGTGCTCATATCATCCATCAACCCTTCCATAGTTGATCAACTGAAAACAAGCAACAAAATGAAGTTTAGAGACAATTGAAATCCACATATTCACCACCCACAACCGACCGAATCAATTGAAACAAACACGAGGCAAGACCGAGTTAAGCAACCATAGTTTCCCCTTCACTTCTGCGACAAACCAACCATTCACAAATGAAAGAAACCATAGCCTAAACCGTACTCCATACCAAGAAGAACCCATAAGTCCCTGATTTCTCAAAAGAACCCAAAGTCCGGCGAAACCCATAAGTTTCCCAAAAGAACCCGTGAGTGCAAATAGAACCGCACAAATCTGGACGAAAATGAAGCAACTAGAACCGCACAAATCTGGACGAAAACCAACAATTTCCCAAAAAACCCCGTGGAACCCTAAATTCGCAAGACTCAAACTCGAAATCTGAGGCTACTAGAAGCGCAAAACACACAGGTAAAGCAGGAGAAGAGGTTATCGTACTTGACGGAGAGTGATGGAGAGCGGTCTGCGGGTCTTCGGCGGCTGACGAAGGATGGGCGAATAAGGGAGAATGGAAAATCGATGGTTGCGTAGAGAAGGGAAGACGAAGGAAGGGAGATAGGAAGCAGGAAGGAAGAAGTCGACAGGGAGGGAAGCAGGAAGGAAGAAATCGATGGTTTCGTAATATTGGTGGATAAGAGCCGACTAAGGAGGGAAGCAGGAAGGAAGAAGTCGACAGGGAGGAACCGAGGATCAGTCCTCTGGCGCCGACGAAGGAGGAGAAGGAAGAAACGGCATCACGACGGTGAGGGTTTAGGATCTAGGAATTTCTTCATTATGACCGACCCAAAAAATCATCGGTTTACAATTACATGGGTTGAACCCAATAACCGTAATCAAACACTCACTAAACCATATATCATCAACCAATCTCACATCGGTTCACAATTACAGGGGTTCAACCCAAAACCGATAACCAAACGCTCATTCAACCATATACCTAACCTCAATCTCACATCGGTTTACAATTACAGGGGTTGAACCCAAAACCGATAATCAAACACTCATTCAACCATATATCACCAACCAATCTCACATCGGTTCACAATTACATGGAGTTCAACCCAAAAACCGTAATCAAACACTCACTAAACCATATATCATCAACCAATCTCACATCGGTTCACAATTACATGGGGTTCAACCCAAAAACCGTAATCAAACACTCACTAAACCATATGTCATCAACCAATCTCACATCGGGTCACAATTACATGGGTTCAACCCAAAACCGATAACCAAACGCTCAATCAACCATATACCTAACCTCAATCTCACATCGGTTCACAATTACAGGGGTTGAACCCAAAACCAATAATCAAACGCTCATTCAACCATATACATAACCTCAATCTCACATCGGTTCACAATTACAGGGGTTGAACCCAAAACCGATAATCAAACACTCATTCAACCATATACATAACCTCAATCTCACATCGGTTCACAATTACATGGGTTCAACCCAAAACCGATAATCAAACACTCATTCAACCATATACCTAACCTCAATCTCACATCGGTTTACAATTACATGGGATTCAACCCAAAAACCATAATCAAACACTCACTAAACCATATATCATCCACCAATCTCACATCGGTTCACAATTACAGGGGTTGAACCCAAAACCGATAATCAAACGCTCATTCAACCATATACATAACCTCAATCTCACATCGGTTCACAATTACAGGGGTTGAACCCAAAACCGATAATCAAACACTCATTCAACCATATACATAACCTCAATCTCACATCGGTTCACAATTACATGGGTTCAACCCAAAACCGATAATCAAACACTCATTAAACCATATACCTAACCTCAATCTCACATCGGTTTACAATTACATGGGGTTCAACCCAATAACCGTAATCAAACACTCACTAAACCATATATCATCAACCAATCTCACATCGGGTCACAATTACATGAGTTCAACCCAAAACCGATAACCAAACGCTCAATCAACCATATACCTAACCTCAATCTCACATCGGTTTACAATTATAGGGGTTGAACCCAAAACCGATAATCAAACACTCATTCAACCATATACATAACCTCAATCTCACATCGGTTCACAATTACATGGGTTCAACCCAAAACTGATAACCAAACGCTCATTCAACCATATACCTAACATCAATCTCACATCGGTTTACAATTACAGGGGTTGAACCCAAAACCGATAATCAAACACTCATTCAACCATATACCTAACATCATTCTCACATCGATTCACAATTACATGGGTTCAACCCAAAACTGATAACCAAACGCTCATTCAACCATATACCTAACATCAATCTCACATCAGTTTACAATTACATGGGTTGAACCCAAAACCGATAATCAAACGCTCATTCAACCATATACCTAACATCAATCTCACATCGGTTTACAATTACATGGGTTGAACCCAAAACCGATAATCAAACGCTCATTCAACCATATACCTAATCTCAATCTCACATCGGTTTACAATTACATGGGTTGAACCAAAAACCGATAATCAAACGCTCATTCAACCATATGTACTAAAAGGGAAACGGACAATCAATTTAATAAAATATGTTAAGTAGTCTGACTGGTTAATGAGCTAAATTATTATGCCAAGTGCTCGGGTTCGAACCTTCCAAATGACGTTTTTTTTCACTAACTCACAGCAGCCCACAATCTCACGGGTGTGAGATCCGTGAGATTGTTCTTTCAAGACCGTGAGGTTCTCTGGACATTAGGGAATGATTTGTTGATTCTCACGGCCCAGTCTCACGGGCGTGAGATTCCCATCACTAAGGTGTCATAGAAATCCCATCTCACGTCCCAGTCTCACGGGCGTGAAAGATTCATCCTGCATCAGAGACACTGAGAAATTACCATCTCACGGCCGTGAAAATGAATTATTGAGGCCGTGAAAAAGCCTGTTGGCAGGGTGAATAAGGTCCATTTTCAACCATTTTTCGTTATATGATCATTCATAACTTCTTCCTTGTCGACACATTAAACATAATATAGAGAAAAGATAACATCACTGAATAATGCTTCATTCATAACTTCATTGTAATTTCAACAGTTTCCTAAACTTTAATTAGCATCTACATTCACTAAAATTCATTCAACATATACATTTTCCTAAACTTCAAAAAAACATCCACATTAACTAAACTCTACATTAACATCACAACTCTCAATGCTACTCTCAATGCTTCTTAGACTTTCTACCCTTTTTCTCCCCATGCGCGTGCAACGGCTTTCTTCCTCGATTGAGTAAGTTCGTCTTGAAATTCACCTTCTCAGTCTCAATTTGGGCAGGTCTCACATGACTGTCAAAATATTCTTCTGATTGTGTCGTAATTGTAGCTTTCACCTCATTGAAATGCGTCGTGAGCAAGTACATTGTAAGTTGTGCCCGTTCATAGTCACTGTCGAACTGGTCAAGCTGCTTGGAATATCGATATGGATCCAGCAAGTAATTGGAGACAAATAGTCCACAATCAAACCTGTAATATAACAAATAATTACCATGGTCATGATGCGAACAAATAATTATCAAACTTAATTAGAACAGTGCACGATTGAACAACAACAAAGGGTACCCATTTGGTTGGCAAGCAACATCCCGGCGATATCTAACCACAAAGTCCACAAATGAAAACGCCCCGCAGATATCATCCTTAAGCAACCAGTCTAGACCCAATTTCTGCAAATGAAAACATCCCCCTCATCGATATTTAACGACAAAGACAGGCAAATGAACAACGACTAACAACTAAGCAATAAGTCAAGTTTGAAAACTTGAAGAACAAGAAGCAAACCAGTTTATGCATCCTTGCATCATATTCTAGGTTATGAATTCCTGGTATTGAGTCCCAGATTTCAATTTCTTTGGCTTCCATGTTAAAGACCGCCAGATAGAAGTGGGACACCGTGAGGTTGAAAATTGGGACATGAATATGAAATAATGCACAAACAAACAATAATTATCAATTTAACATAGGAGTGTGAAGCCATTTCCTTTTAGAAAACAACATTACAACATACCTTACTGCAGTAAAGTAGCTCATTTATACGGTATCGCTCAAGTATCTTATATGAACGCATCTTTTCCATAAATTGCTCCTCGTTTTTGCAATGATACGCACGATCCTAGAAAAATAAAACACAGTTACCCACACAAGCTACATGTAACAAACAAATAGATTAATTTCATGACAAGAATAGACAAAGCAGACAACTGTACCGAAACTGAAGGTGGAAAGAACCAAGACACGCCACTACTGCGACCGCAACTTCGTTCTTCTAGTGTCTTGCACAGACATGCCATTTCTATAATCTAATGCATCATCATCACATATACCAAAGTCAGCAATACAAGTTTAATCTACTAAATTACACACATAAAGGAACTCACCCTTGTTGAAATTTTGGTCCTGGGCAAAAACTCGACCAAATCTTCACGTAACAACTCAAGAGCCCCGCCATCAAGACGAACCAATACGTCCCTGTTATACAAGACCAAGTTCAAACACAACAACATTAGAATAAGGAAAATACCAAAAACATCCTACAGATATGATCCAATCTTACTTGTAATGATTTCGGGAGGTACCTTTCGGGAAGCGAACTACTAAAAGCAAATTGAATCATCTTTACTGCCTCCAGAGTCAATGGTGTCTGAACAACAAAGGGAGGAGCACGGTACAAAGGTTGTGCTTTCTTAGCTCTGGGATTTGCACGTTCGAATGGAGAGACCACGTACAAACTAGGCTTCGATTTAGATACACTACGTAGTCCACCTCCCTTTCGCCCCTTTATTGTTCAAAAACATAAAAACAAAACAAGTTCATTAGTAACCACACCATAAGTACAAATAATTAGAAAACTTAATAAAGTGTAATACCTTCACAGTCTTGGCACAACCATCATTAGCAGCAACACTTTCATCACTCAACAATATGAATTTCTCAACTTTAGACGCTTTCGCCTGCTTGCAAGGAGACTTTTTCACAACTTTGACAGAAGGAGATTCAGAACCGCAGTCATCTCCAATTTCCCCCTCAGCTTCTCCCCAATTCTTAACACCTAACCCTTGAGTCTTGACAGATTCGGAGGTAGGAGAAATGGGTTCACTTGGTTTTTCAACCTCAGCCTTCTGATTGCCCTTTTCCCCTCTGATAAGTTGCTCCGTTGACAACAAAACAGCTGCAGAAGCTTTCACATTATCAGCCTCATCCTTCTGATCGTTCTTTTTCAACTCAGTAGGCTGCTCCCTTGACAACGGATCACCTATAGTTGCTTTCACTGCCTCTATAATGGACTTCACTTGACTACCAATTTCGTCTCTAAAAGCCCGAAATTCGTTCTCCATATTCACAACCCGACTCATTAGCTCATTCTCTCTGGAAGCAGCATCACCCATTGCAACTCTAAATTCTTGCCTAAACTTGTCAATTCTACCCTCCATGGTAGTAAACCGAGCGTCAATACGCTCACAGAGAAGCAGCTCATCACCGTCGGGTTTTTGCCGTTTCCCATCTCTTTTTTCCCGTTTCCTTGCAGGTGATTTCAAACCTGCATCCTCAGCTGATCTTTAACCCGAACTGCTGGAAACCTACAAATTAATTAAAAAGGGAACCAAATGTACCATTAGCATGCTCCAACTCGTCAAAAGAATCAAATATACTATCAGTCTTACCACTTTTGTTAACAATAACTCCACGTCTCCGCTCCCCCAGCTCAACAAATCCAAACTCCTATCAATGGTTTCAAAAATACCATTTGCATGCTCCAAGAATATTAACTACAAAAAAAAAATAGTATAATCAGCATGATGATTAATCATTACAAATATGTAGAAAGTAGGGATTAGCAATTATTTACCTCCAAGAACAGCAAGCAACCCGGTATATACTTTCTCCCCTCAGCATTATGGTCGCAGATGCATTTGACCAATTCATTGAAGCAAAACGATGCCCAATTCTTCTTCGGAATATCGGCAACATCGAGGACAGCGTATACCGAAGATAACGAAAAGTCATCTCTTCTAGTTGGTACTAATAGCACCCCCATTACGTACAAAATAAACGTTTGAAGAAATAGATCGCCGCTATCTTTCATCTCCGACAAAGCCTTCCACATTAAGCTTGTCGAAATCGCCTGTCGGGCACAATCAACTGTCGAATACACTCTAAATGGATTCAATTCCTCGGATCTTCGTCCCACTTCTTCACCATTCAAGATGATATCAGTACCTCCCTCAGGCACGCCCATAATTCGCTCGAAATCTTTGGCCGAAATATGGACTTTCAACCCATAAGCCTGAATTGAGCTTTCTTCCACATTAAAGCTCTTCAAAAGGATCTCCAACAACTCACGTTGGAGCATTCTTCCTTTGACTTCAAGCATACGACCAAAGCCACATCTCTTAATGGCCTCTGATTGACAAGCCTCTAAATTTGAGACTACTGAGAATACTTTCCTAGGAGAACAGCGGGTGCTAAAAATTTCATGACTCTTCGTCTTCATTATAGAACAATTTTAGCAAACTGCAAAATTAAAACAACAAAAAAATTATAAGCATGCCTTGAAACACGAATTATAAGCATGCCGAAGAGTACTAACAAAATACACAAAGCAAGAGTCGTCCACCACTGATCTAAAGAAGTAACTTTCAGTTTTCACACTTAAACACATTCGAGAAAACGTGGTTATGACAAAGTTTCATTCGAGAAAAGGATCATTTAATCATTCGGTAAACACATTCTCCAGGTAATGCAAATTCTCACGGCCGTGACATGACCCGTGAGAAGCAAAGAGTAGTTTTCATATCCCCAGACAATCTCACGGCTTTGGCTTCATAAATCACGACCGTTAAAATAAGCCATGAAACTAAAAACACCCACTAAACATTCTCACGGCTAATTCTTGAAATTTCACAGCCGTAATATCTTTTCATGAGATAAGCAAAATAGAAGAAAAGGTTTAATCATCTATTCACAGACGATCTTACCAAGCAAAAGGACAAGGTTTGTCCCCGATCAAATCGTATAATCATCTCTTTTCAACTACAGTGACCAACTTGTTTCTATAAAACCAGTACAAACAAATATAGTTGGGTATTTCAAAGAAGAAGAGCTGCATATGCTCAAATCTGAGTTTCAAAATAATGGCTGTGATGCTTGTTGATGTATTTAGAACTACTATTTGTTTGCAATTATGGCTTTAGCTTATGGTTGTTCTCATTAGTCATTTTAGCTACCAGATTCATATCATATCTAAATCCAAGGCTAGTTCAAAAACACAGATTTCATAGATTGTAATAAACAAACAAAAAGGTTTAACCTGGAAAATCAGACACCATGCCCCTGTTCTTTTCTTCTGTTTTGTTCTAAGGCTCCCTTCTACATCTAAACCCGCCCATGTTCTTTTGGACAAAAATCATAAACCACACACAACTTACAACTTTTGAGAGCTAAATAACATGACCACGAGCATAGCCACTAAGCTTTCCATAACCCATGACACCACCATAAACACTCGCTCTATTTCCATCCAAACTGGCTAAAACTCAAGTCACCCTGATTTCATGAACTAATTCTTGACTAACACACTCAATTGCACCTTTCATGCAGCCAAGCAAGACCCTTCAATTAACAGTCCAAAATGTAATCAACAAGCAACGGTAACGACACTACAATACCAACAAGACCAAATCAACTCTTCCAAAATTTTCTCTGCAGACTCAGTTTGAAGGCAAACAACAATCCAACTTGTCTCAAGCCAAACTGAAAAGAATCAAACTTTGAGTATGAACTTTCCTATTCGATTTGCCTCCATAAAACACAAATCAAGTCTCTCCAATCAAAAAGTTAAAACTGGCATGCATAAAGGAAGGAACACAATCGCTAGCTAGGTCAGATTGGAGCAACTTTTTTTGAGATCACGCATGGTTGGGAACAATAATACTGGAATGCAAGGTTCACTTGGTGAATCACGCCAAAACCAGCTGTGACCATCTCACGGGTTAATCTCACGCCCGTGAGATTAACAGATGAGCCGTGAGAAGTCCAGCATTTCAATTACACAAACATGGCTCATCTCACGGCCGTGACTGTCGAACCCAACCCGTGAAAACCCCTGGAACTCCCCCCATTTTTAAAAAAAATCTAACGGTACATCTCCCGGCCGTGAGATTTTCAGATGTGAGGCGTGTTTTTTAGTTTCAGCTGTGACCATATCACGGGTTAATCTCACGCCCGTGATATTTACAGATGAGCCGTGAGAAGTGCATTTTTACAGATGAATCTCTAATCAGAAAAATAATACTAGAATGCATAAAAGAATGAACTAATGATTAAGCATAAGGAGAAGAAGTCCAAGGTTCACTTGACGAATCACGGCATAACCTATCAATTGCATCACAATCTTGCTCTAATAGTAAACTGAAGTACTAATCACATAAACGTAGACGGAGCCAGCATTCAAACGCAAATAAAAAGCTCAAATGAATGCAAAGAATCACATAAGACTAATGCAAAGCTCATGCAAAGAATCACAGAAGACAAATGCTTCGATTACCCTTTTCTAGAATACATCCACACAACAACCATACTACAAATAGTTGCTAGCTTAACCACAATGGGAACATGATTAGGACTCCTCTCCCAGCGCTCACAAAGACAAGATGAATCGCATGCTTGGAATGACGATTATGTAACTCAACAAGGCAATAGCTCTCTCGACACGTGCAACTCACACCGGTTTTCCAAGTGAAATGGAGTTTCCATTTATGAAAAAGTAAACAAAAAAAGTTTCCAAAACTAATTTATGATATCATTTTCATGAGATAGCATTTAGCTATGGTGGAAAACCACATAAAGAACACATGATCTTTGCTTGGTTCATGCATGCTATTTCCTAGGCTCTTTCACCAAGTGTGAGTTTTCTTGGTGACAAGCATTTTCCTCTTTGGTACATGATTAAATTGTTCACTACCCAGCAAGGCAACCACAACCATGCACAACCCTCCCTTCAAGCTTCAATGTGTAAATCAACTCACAATGAACTTTAGTAGCAGGAAATCTATGGCTGTATGGTTAATGGAGGAGCAACCAACAACCACATTACACCACGTTGCTTTGACAAAGACCTCTCTGCCCATATGAAAAGAAGCTTTTTGGAATTGACAACATTCCTTCCCACAGGAGACACAGCCACACCAAGGAAAATAGACCAGCAGAAGTAGAACATGCTACTTATCATGACAAGTTTAGAATCAACCAACTCACTCGTAATTGTGTAAACAATAAGATGGTCTACAAGATGAACTACAATGGCTTTCAGAAGGATTTCGATCAACATCGACCTACATCTATGAGGTACACAATTAAACCAATACCAGGACATCAACAAGCAGGTCCCATATGTGAATTGATAGTTTGCTTTGACACTAAATCAGTCAATATATAGCTAATTATCAAGCTAAACACAAAGAAGATAGTACAAGGACATCAACCTGGTCAAATGACATGACCAATTAAACTCATAAACCTAAAACGAGCATGGAATTTCAATCCCCCTACCGAAATGTGTAAATCTAGAACATCCCAACAACGAATGCAACAAATTCGGTCGATACAAATGCCCCCTAGAAGAATGAAGAACAACGGACTTCCTCCACCACCATTACCACCAAAGCTTCCCCACAAAAAGGAGAATCATTAACCACAAAAACAATGAATGTTGTGAATTTGTCCGATTCGAATCCTCCCACGAAGAAGATGGAAGAACTACAACAACAACATCCATCCAAAACTTCCTCACCAAAGGAAGCATCATCAAGAAGATTGGATAACTTCTACAGCTGCATCAGATGACCCGGGTTCAAGAAGAGTTGAAGGGATTGAATATTCCAAAGCATGCATAATTTGCAGCGACATCATTCCAACAAAGACTACTCCATCATATCGATCAGCCACAACCATGCTCTAAATATCCTAACTAAGTTTGACCTTAATGTCTCATCATTCATGGATGATTCATAGGTCTTATAAGTAACTAAAGTTTAACGATGCAGCCTTTCTATCTACCATATCATATCATATCATATCATATCATATCATATCATATCAATCCTCCCACGAAGAAGATGGAAGAACTACATCAACAACCACAACCGCAACCACAACAACAACAACCACAACTGCTGTGAATTCTTCAGACTCGAATTCTTCTACCCTAACAACAGAAAAACCCAATGCTCCTCCTCAACAGAAGAAGATTGAGGAACAACAACAACAACAACAACCTTCTAAGGATGTTGCTGAAACGGAGACAAATCAAGCACAACCTCAACAGCAAAAACAAGGTGAAATGAAGGTAAATGCTGCAAATTCTCCTTCAAAACAAGTGAAGGAACAACAGGAACCGCCATTGCAGCTAATTATCAAGCTAAACACAAAGAAGATAGTACTAACCGAAAAAAGTTGTGGTGGAGGAGGTAGGCCAGCGGTCTTCGTTTGCTATCGATGGGAAGAGGGCTGTGCAGGGTCTTCGTTTGCTATCGATGGGAAGAGGGGGTTCTGTGCAGAGTCGTCGTTTGCTATCGATGGGAAGAGGGTCTTCGTTTGCAATCGACGAAGAGATGCTCGCTCTCGTCGTCCCTTGCTCGCCGCCTTCACTGTGGTCGTCGGAATCCGGCTCGCCGCCTTCACTGTCGTCGTCGGAATCCGGAATCCGAATCGCTGCAATCGACAAGCTTCTTCTACTCGTCGTCACCCACTGCTCGCCGTCTTCACTCGTCGTCACCCAATGCTCGCCGTCTTCACTGTCGCCGTCTTCACTGCTCGCTAGCTGCGTGGAGAGGATCGAAGGAAGGAAGGGTTTCGGCGGTGAGAAAGAGGTGAGAAAGAGGATCGAAGGAAGAAGGATTGTAATTGGTTTCAGACAACCGGTTGTACCGGTTACAACCCACAAATAAAATAATAAAATAATAATTTAAATGAAATCTAATGGTTGATATAGTTTGGACATGATCTAATGGCTGTAAATGTTTTATAGTACCAATACTATAAAGCACACTAAAATGACTCATATATAATTGAATTCAGTCAGTCAGAACAGACACAAAATGAAATTTCACACCTCTAACATTATTTGGCAATTTATTTATTTTTACATGTGTTGGTTGCATATTGTGTTGGTTTTAACCGACACGATATTTTGAATTGTTTCGATTAGAATAGACCCAAAATGAAATTTTAATTTTTGGAGAATTTGGCGGAACTTAATCATTCAGTCCGCCAAAAAAAAATTCATTGAGAATTGAATTCTTTTCCACACGGCTCCTTTATTACTCACCCCTTCCCTACCCCATAGCCTTTAATTCCCCATTCATTCCTTCCTGGTGTCAAGGATGCGAGATCCGGCAATGATGGTGGAGAGATCGAGAGGCGGCAAGATTTGGAGTGGCGGAGAGATCCGGCGATGACGATGAAGCGATTTGGCGACGCGGTGGCAAGATCCGGAGATTTTGATTGTGAGGTTTCTATTATGGGGTTTAGCGAGTTCGATTTTCCCCCCCGCTTTGTTAAGTCTATTTTTGAAACTGATTTCTGTTATGGTTTTGTATTGATGGATTCTCATTATCCATAGAGAAAAGCAAGCGACGGAGACAGAGATGAAAGCCAACGACGTCAAGAGAGGGCATTGATGGCAGACGCGGGGCCGACCAATTTCTACGGTAAGTTTCAAGTTCTTTTTTATTTGTTTTGTTTTGCTTTGATTTGATGGATTCTGATTTTCCATCTGGTTTTGATTTCTGAGGGGATTTTATGTCTCTAAAGAAGAGGAGGAAGTCGCCGACCCACGACGGTGAAGCAAAATTTGCCAACGAATTAATTGACGATGCCGATGATAGTCTAGGCGGAAGCGGTAGCGGCTTGGATTTGGGTTTTGTTAGGGTTTGTTAGAGTTGGTCTCTACTAGAGTTGGGCTTTGTTAGGTATATATTTGGTAGTGTTTGCATAGTTGGACTTTGTTTGATGAGTACAATTATGTCAACAATGTATTAAAGATTTTATGTAATAAAATTTAATATTAATACCCTAGTTCTTATACAAATTAATCGATGCTCCTTAATCATAGTATTAACCTACCAAAAGACCAAAACGGAATAATTAATGTTATCATCAATGAATATTATTTACGTAAGAAAAGAATAAATCGTATTTTTAGATATGCAAATTTGTCCCCATTTTAACGAAGGCTTTTCTATGCCATATTGTTGTAACAAAAATAAAAGGGGTATTTTGGGAAGAGAAATCTTATATTCTTAACGAAATGAGTTTCATCGTAAATAATTTTATTATCGAGGAACTGTTTTCGCCAACGACAAACTCTCATCGTATATAATCGAAGGTTATTTTCGGAATTGAAATTTTGATCCAGTTTGCATGTTTTTTTCTACGAGGAACTGTCGTAAAAAAAGTAAAGGGTATTTCCAGAATAAAATAATTTATTTCTGACGACATTTCTTCGTAGATTAAAATAAATTTTCCATCACAAATAACCTTCGTCAATTTTTGAGCATCAAGTATATGTTATTTCTGACAACGATATTTTGATTAGCGACGAACAAATGTTCGTCACAAAAAAGTTTTTTGTGACGCCCTAACGAATTTCCATTTTTTGCGATGGGACTTTTTCCCATGACGACCAACGACTATATATCGTCGTAACTAGTCATTTCCAACGAAAAAAGGTCTTTTCCAACGCCAAACGTCTGGTCATAACTGACTGTCTTTTTTGTAGCATGGTTTGGAATTGAATTTTAGATCTTTTGGTACTGATGTTCTAGAATTGTTTATGAGAGTAATTTACTTATGGTTTACCATGATTAAGAGGTGTCTACTATTTATATAGATGACTGTTTATTAGGTACCGGTTCTCAAACGGTTTTAAACGGTCTAATGCCGGCTGGACCGCTATAGACCGAGCCGTTCACGTTACCGGATCATACTCCAATTCGATTCTGACAACATTGATAACGATAACTTATCCTACTAAACCTTTTCTTTTCTAAATTAAACACTGCGCAAATGGTTGCTACTCATCATCGCAAAACTTTCCTCAAAATACAAGAATACAGCTGCGCTCGCACACCATATCAATATCACCAGCCAATACCAGCACAAGCAACCAATCCTACCAAAAGCCTGAAGAAACAAATTGCTCCAAAATATATATAGCCTTTGCTGGGTAGGACAAGAAGGGTCACATGAACAATAAAATATGGTCTCTCTCTATAGCTGCAGATTTTTGTGACACATAACACAGAAAGCAGGGAGGGGAGAAATATATGGACAGAAATGGAAGGCAGCAACTGGATAGGATTCACAAAGACGATAAGGTGAAATTTCAGGCATTGCAGCTGCCTTCCAATTTCCATACATGTGTGGTGAAGTACGAAGCCTCCTAGCTCTTGTGGCTTTAGCATTCAAAATACAAAGGCTCATAAATAAAATGTCACTCTTTACCTATCAATTAATTCTTTTTTGCATGGATGTGAATTTTTGATAATTTATATAGAATGAGCTTATTATATATAAGAATAATATCAATGAAACGTTTGTGCACGAAACAAAATCATCATTTTTAAAACAAGGAGGGAAAATAATGTGGCCAGCTTGAGATACAGCAATATTGTTCTGTTTTTCTTTATTGAAGAGTGGAATTTGGAAGTTAATTATTGTACGTATTTTATTGTTTTATTTTCTTTGTGTAATAGGGCGGTCCATCTGGTGGCTAAGAAAGCTCTGGCTTTGTTTCCTACGGAATATTCGAGATTTGATTTTCGTGTGTGGTTGTGCTCTAAAATTGAGATTTATAACCTCATTTATCTTAGTAATGCAACGGATATTTTTATGGAGAAAAAGAAAACTATTTTCTTAATATAATAATGCATCTCTATTTCATGTTTCATGAACTAAACCAAGTCAAACTCATTTACATGTAAAGTATCAATTATCATGAAAATGTAATTATTTTGGGTGTGTTTCTTTCCCATTTCTTTTGCTCAAATTTTTACTCAAATTTCATTGTTACTAAAACATAAGCCGATTCTAGTAAATATTGTTATGAAATTAAGCACGTTTTAGTATTTGACAGCATCGCCAGCAGACTACGCTATTAAGAACACTAATCCTCACTTTCCGTTGAACTCATCCATTATATATATATATATAGCTTCCCTTCTCTTCTCCCGGAACTCATTCCTTTAAACTAAAAATAAAAATGCACCTCCCACGCACCGCCGCTGCCGCCACGACGGCCCTTATCATCATCATCCTCACCGCCGCCGACATTCAGATCAGCACAGCTTCCCCGAACCAGCAGCTTCCCAACTTCACCGCCGTCATAATCTTCGGCGACTCCACCGTGGACACCGGCAACAACAACTACCTCCCCGACGCCGTGTTTAGAGCCGACCACCCGCCCTACGGCGAGAACTTCCCCACCGGGCAGCCGACGGGCAGATTCTCGGACGGGAAACTGCTGCCCGACTTCTTCGCCAGCATTCTGGGGATCAAGCAGCTGGTCCCTCCGTTCCTGCACCCGAACCTGTCGGACTCGGACATCCGAACCGGGGTGTCGTTCGCTTCGGCGGGGACAGGGTACGACGATCTGACGGCCACGATTGCTCAGGCGATCTCGATGGACGAGCAGGTCGAGCTGTTTGAGAAGTACGTGGTGAGGCTGAGGAGCATTATGGGCGATGACGCCGCCAAGGAGACGGTGCAGGGAGCTTTGGTGGCGGTCAGCGCCGGCGCCAACGATTTTGTGTACAACTACTATGACCTGATGACGAGGAGGCTGGAGTTCGATTTGAGCGGCTACCAGGATTTCTTGCTGTCTAAGGTCCAAACCTTGGTCAAGGTACGTACGTGAATTTTGTTAAAACCAGATAGTTTGAGGATATGTGACTCCAAGAACGATTATATGTCGTACGTGAATTTTTGCGTATAATTTGAGATTGTACTTATACTATTTTGTATATATTTTTTTATGGTACAACTTGAACCGATACTTTTATGTGATGTTACAACTTTAAGTTGTATCATAAAATAAGGGTACAAATTTCTTTATGGTACAACCTGAACTTATACATTTAACGTTATGGTACAATTACGACTTCAAGTTGTATATTGAAGCACCAGTTTTTTATAGCATAGTGAAAGTCCTCCTTCATGTATAGTTAAATTGCTTTCTTCTTCTTTAATTAACATACATTGTATTAGTATGAAACACGGTAAATTTGTTTGTTCTTTACTTTCTTTTATGCATTGCATCGTTGATTTATCTTTTTTCTAACATTACATAATAACGGAACATTGGGTGCATATAATAATTATGCAGCGGATTTACAACATGGGAGGGCGTACAATCGTGGTGGGAGGTCTGCCACCAATTGGCTGCCTGCCGATTCAAATGACGGTAGAGCTGCAAAACCCGTTGGAACGAAGGTGCGTGGAAACTCAGAATCTGGGTTCCCAGTCGTACAATGCGAAGCTGAAGAAGCTGCTCGCCAAATTGCAGTCCTCGCTTGCTGGGAGTAGAGTCGCTTATTCAAATGTCTACGACCCATTGCTGGAGATGATCACCCATCCAACCAAATACGGTAACGTGTATTTTAGGCGCATCGATCACTTTCTACATATCGAATCTTGATTTTATTAACATGAGACGTTTGCGGAAGTGGCAGGGTTTGTGGAGACGAAGCAGGGGTGCTGCGGGAGTGGGCTAGTGGAGATGGCAGCGCTGTGTAACGCAGAAAGTCCAAGCTGTGGGAAGGAGATGGCATCCAACTATGTTTTCTGGGACAGCGTCCACCCGACCTCCACGGCGTACCAAATTCTGGCCACCAACCTTTCTCAACAGCTCGCTTCTGCTCTTTCTTCTGCCAGCCCACCCTCATCGTGATCGCAGATATGCTGCCATTCTAAATTGTCATTGTTTGTTTATTATTCAGGATATATATACTCTTCAGGTCAAAGGTTCGGATATGAAACCAACAAGAGAGAGAGAGATGCATTATATTCGCATGCATAAGGAACTAATTGTCATTGATAAATAAATAAATAAAAATGAACTAATTGTCGTGATTGTGTCATGCAAGGTAGTGGATTAGTGGAAACTGTTAAACAGAATAGAAAGGCAAAACCAGATCAATTTTATTGAATGGAAAAACAAGCATAAATACAATGTTTAAGTTGCAAAATGATACTGACCACTAACCCACGTCCTACATATAAGCAACCCCCTCTAACAACTTCTAACTTCTACAACTACTGCTATTTATTAGCAAGACTTTCTCAACAAACAAGCCTTAAAACATTAAAGGTTAAACATTTAAATCCCAAGGCTCTAAACCAATTTGTAAGGCACCAACATATTCCAACAGAAACAACAGAAAGGCGCAATGTGAAATTGAGTCTTCATTATGTACGTACGACAATAATTCATGGATATGTATAATTATCAGCCGTTGAGTCAAACTTTTGAAATATGTGTGTGATCTTTCGCTGTGGGTTCGGATCGGTCCGTAACGTTTTGGTCAGTAATGGTGAAAATTTTCTCTCATTTTTAAGTTCGAGATTTAATTTTTTTACTCAAATAGTTCAAATTAATTATAATATTTAAAATAATATCCACTTTGATAGATTTTTAGAAAAAAATTGAGTTATTTTTTACGAGTCTATACCATATGGTATTGATCGGTATTAAATAAGAGCAGACCAAATGGTATGTACATACCAAGACTGTAAGATGGTTGAATATATGATAGTAGGAGTATATTAACTGTCATTTACGACTTTCATCATTGTATACTACAACTCCACAAGTTACCACCCTTATACCAGAGTGGTATAGTATTGTATTTTTTGGACCTGTATTTTTTTCACCCATAAATTTGTAGTTCCAATAGATTTTGATGAACTCGTTCCTTCAGTGCAAATATTTTTAAAAAAGAGTAAAAAAATAGGAAAAATAAAATGCGTTTAATTCACAACCCTTAGATCAGGATTTTTCCGGCCCACTTAAATCTAAAGGTCCATATTAGATTTAGTTACTCATGAGTTAGTAACCAAAGGTTAATGACCTTATCTTTAGCCTTTCGCTGTTACCAGACAACTTTATGTAGTTAGTTAGATTTGTTAAGCCGTTACTTAGTCCATGATGTATTGTATCGTATATGTACCCAAGATGTATACGTGGTTGTGATAAGGTCCTAAAGCCCATGATGGTCATGGATACGCTGGCTAGTAGGGTTTGACGGTGTTTGTGATATTTTTTATATAGTTGGGATGGTTGTGCGCCGATTTCATTAAGTAATACGACCAGTAAATCGGAGAGTATTCAAATTTTTTCATGGATTAGTTTGATTATTCAAAGATACCACATAAATTGATTTTCTTCATACTATTATTATTATCATTAATAATATATCTATAGTGAGAAGATCAAACCAAGGTCTATAAAAAAAATTAGCGGGCGAAGCAGATACACAATCTGGGGCCCCACTCCCTTAGCTATATCAATGCTAAGTCTAGTAAAAATGTATGTGGCCGCCTGAGCTCCCACATTCTGAGACACAAAGAATTTCTGGACCCGTTTGAGCAAAGCTACATTGTGCATATCCAACTCTCACAACGAAGGGGAAAAAAGGGCAGGATACCCTAACCAACCACCATGCACAAGTTCCGATACTTGGCACACTTTCGGTGAGCAGCATCAGCAACAACTCGGCTTGGCACAAAACCACTTATCCTAGTCTGAGTCAAAGGTGAAGAGCTAGTCAAATCGACACATACATCTTGCCCCCTATTCTAATAATAAAGCAGCAAAACTCAAGGACGAAGGGGTCTGCTATGCCCATCGACCAGATCGATATCAACCTCCCTACTAGTAGAATTCCAAGACTTGTAACAGATGTCCAATAAGTTTTCACAAACGAGGTTATGCCGATGCCTAATACCCACAGTACCATCACAGGTCACAGCATGATCCCCGAAGACATCACTATCAAAGACACGGGAACAGGCAGGTAAGGGCCTAGATATCGAAAACAACAGGACACCTAGTTAATAACTAAGCACACTACTATATGTCCTCCAATTCATAGTTTGACCCAACACATCAATAGGAACAACACGCAACTAATCAAAAGAGTGCACACTCTGCTGAGACGCACACAAAGCAACCTGACGAGCGGTCAACGAGAAAACAGAATCTAAAGTAGCAGCAACGTACGCGAAATATATGCCTGCCAATTTCTTCTTAAGTTTTGGGGTAGCAACTTCACTAGGGTCACGTAAGAGATCAGGACCTGTTAAATCATTAAAGTTGCATATATGGTCATCAAAGGCAGCGCTAGGAGATAGAATGCCACAAGGACATAGGAGCTTACCCAGCAAATCAGCAGACTGCAAACGGAATGCTAAAAAAGCATATTGCATGACATCTCCAGCAGCATTAACCCCAAACCCACATAAATGAAAAGGTAAGGTGCCAAGCCGTCACCACCAATCACCAGACCCAGGCCCAGAAGCAGTGACAATACGGTCCAAACTGGAACGAAGAGCTGTGTCAAAAGGGAGCTGGGTGGACCAAAAAACCTGATTGGAGCAAGTACGCAAAGAAAAGTAGAGTTTAGAAATACCAATACAAGCCCAAAACAAAAGCAACTCACACTGTGGGTCATTAATACTTGCAACCAACTCCATCGGCTAGATGGTCCCAGTAACTATTTTCGCCACAAGCTCACTGCTAAAATCAAGACAAGAACTGACAGGACCACCCAGAATGGTGACACCATGTGAAGGCCGAGCAATAGAGACGGGGAAGACACCCAAAAGCCGACTCCTAGGATCCTCAGTAGGCCAAAAAACCTCTGTCTTATCCCCATTTAGGTGAAGGCCGAGTCGAGGGCATTCATCCATAATCATGTCTAGGAAATTCCCCACAATGGTGCCATCATCCAAATACCAAGCCTGTATACTCAAATTAAAAGAGTCTCCGATCTTACACACTAAAGGATGCAACACCAAAGCAAAAAGCAAAGGGCCCAAAGGGACCCCCTGCCGAACCCCCTGGCAAGACCATAAGCTATGCTCCCCATAATACAGCCAGGCAAGGCTAGAGTAGCAGAAATTTACTCATCGAGATAGTACCGACCAATGACGATGAACTTCCTGAAGCATGGCCTCACGATCAACTAAATTGAAAGTATTTTAGAAATCGACCAACAGCATAGAAAGACCTACGTTAACCCCACAGGCCTCAATGAACCGGTTCAAGGCATGCAAAATAGTCTCTCCTCCACCAAAAACCCCGACCCCATACTGAATACCATCAAAATAACCTAATAAAAAAGGCCCAACAAGACAAGCACCAACCTTAGGGACTAGACGTCTCTAAACAGTACCAACAGATATAGGACGGATACCTCTCCCTTGTTTAACAAGCGGTGTGAGCATAGCACTAGAAATGTACACACCAAGGGGATGAGGACATCGACCCTCAAGGAAAATATTAACAACCCTAGTAATAGAGGCGATCAACTCATCCGAGATAGCAACAGCAGAACCACCCAAATAATCCATAAGGTGTTGAGCCCGAAAACCATCCCTCTCGCAAGACGTACCACGAGAGAAGCTCCTAATCATATCCAAAAACAACAGTGAAGAGGAAACAAGATGATCCACGGGTAAAGTCGGTAGAGAGGGAGATGAGGCGACGGGATGCTTGTATTGCAATGCCACAAGAGGGGCAACGCCGGATGAAGAAAGCACCCGAACAACAACTTTATAGTTCCCATCACAAATTTTCCTCCGGCATTGCAGAAGTTTGAGCTCACTCATATCGAGACCCTCCTCCGAAACAAACAAAGGGGGAACCTCATTTAAAGTCTCTCGCAAAAGCTGCATATTGCCACCAGCCCTCCACACAAGAATAGCACTGGTAACACTCTCCTCCTAATGAAGGCGACTAACAGCAGACCGAAACTCATGATTACTCCAGGGGAAAAAGTCTTAAGCACGCAAAGAGCCAACACAAGTAAGCGGATCTATCAAAAAAGGTCATGATAACACCTAAATTGGTGTGATATACCCTTCATATTAAGGTTTGTTTCGTGCCAATTCATGTGCATAATTATTTGATCAATGTCAATTGCATCCCTATTTTGTTCCTTTTTTATTTCATCGTGGTTTTAGCATGCTTTAGACAATATATGCGAATTAGGTACAAAATAAGGTCACAAGTGTAGCAATGGGGCATAAGACTGAAGATCGCAACCTATAGCCAAAGATCACGGCCCAGAACCAAGCCTGCGAAAACAAGCTAAAGATCGTGACCTGGAAGAATAAGATAGTGCCCGCTATCTAGAGGGTCCAAGGGGAGAACTTCTCATGGAAGCAGCAGAGGAGAAACATAGAGTTTCCCTAGCCAGAACACGACCGAAGCACAAACTGCACACGGTCTCGACCCTGCCTGTCTGCAATCTTCTTCGTCCTCTAATGCCTATAAATAGAATACCCCTTTCCCCCATCCAAGAGATCTTATTTTGAGATAGAATTTTTGGGTTTAGAGAGAGACAAGAGAGAGAACCGGAAGGAAGGAGAGGAAGGAGAAGGAGCTAGAAGAAGAGGAGACATCTTCCTCAACATCAAGTCTTCTTCCACCTCTTCTGTGTATCTTCTTCCCTCCTTTATGGATTAGTCCTTTAAGGTACTAGGGGTTCTAAACCCCAAACCCTAGTTTTAGGGTTACTATGTATGTATGGATATTTTAGGATTTTAATGAATGAATGTGTTTATCTAGTTGATTTGCAAGTTATTCTATCTTTGATTGTGTTTGGGTAACTCGCCCTAATCTTCTATACTAGCTGGCCTGAGTTCAGTTCCTTAAGGCCTTTTTTTAAGGAGGAACTTAAAGCGTTGTGATTGGTTGATTCAATTTTAGGTAGTTAAGGAGAAGTTATTAGTTAATTAGCTGTTAAGGGTATTTAGGGAATTGTAAACGCAACCCTGACCGTCTATAAACCCTTTTTTTCCATGATCGGCAGCCGAACCGTTTCTATTGTCGTCAAACAAACGTTATCCGTCCTCCTTGTCCGCTGCAGACGCCGGCCGTTCCAAGCTGCCGTCGCCTAATTCCCTTCTCCCAGGCCCCAGCCGATCCACTTCTCTCCATAAATCGGTCAACACCTCAGCTTCCGCCGCGCGAGAAGCAGCTTCGGCTTCCCTTCATCGACAACTGAGAAGCGTGTAGCTTGCCGGCGTCCCCAACGTTGCAGCGAGCAGCAGCCTCACCTTCCCTTCGTTGACGACTGAGAAGCATGCAGCATTATGTCATTATTAACATTTTTTTGCTATTAACTATTATTTCATTATTAACGTTATGATTGTCCATGTTATTAACCGTTGTGTGGTAGCAGCATTATCAATGTCTTTTAAGGGAGCTATCATTGTTTTCGAAGAGAGTTATCAAGAATTTGTTATAACATTATTAACCACTAGGTCCCACCATTATCAATGATTTTCTTTACAATTTCTACACAACACATATATGTTATTAGTTGTTTATATTATGTTTGTCAACGTTTTTTATGGTGATTTGGTTTTTTTGTAGGTTAATGACATGACACAAACTAAGAATACGTCACTTAAGACGGTTCCTCCTATAAACCGACCTAAGAGCGCGAGCAACAGAAGCAAAGAACAATAATGATGATAGGCTGAGTCTCATGTGCAGTATATCCCTAGTGTTGAAGATGGTAAAAAAATATTAGTCCCCAACGTGCTATGTGGGGTACATCCACAAGTAACGTACTATTTGTTGGTTGATAATGTAGAGAATTTGAGAAGCCACTCTATGTATATATGCGAGTTTTGTAATGTTTGTTACTTTCTAATGATCGTGATTGGCTCTTTAAAAAAATCATATGTGAGTTTAATAACCTCCCCGTTGTTAAGGTATTTTATTATTTATGTTGTTACATGTTTTACTCCGTTTTTAGTCATTTTAGTCATATTTCCATAACTTAAACCCATATTATTAAAAATTCAGACTTCATTATTAATATTTTTCAGGGCAGTTGTTAATTATAAATTTATCCATAATAACGGTTGGATAGAGGCTTCATTCTTAACGACTTTCACCCCAACTATCAACGGAAACTAATCATTAGTAACATCTCTATTATTGGTACTTTTTGATATTAAGAATAAAGAGAACACTGTCATGATGAGTGATACTATTGTTCCAACCACAGGAAAAATATTTTCCAACTACATGTTAACAATCCAAGATAACGTTATCAACTATTATAATATGATTTATCAACGATATACAAAAATATTACCACCATTTTCCCACGTTAATAATGAACGTTGACAAGATTAACAAACATATAATGTAAGGTTCATAATCTCCCACAAAAATGTTAGTAATTGAAACAATGTTTGTTAATAATAATGTTATTGAATTGCAATCATAAGTCAAACAAAAAATATAATTATTAAACATTAATGATTACATATTAAAATATTAATAACAAATGTTTCGTCAATCATGACATACTAGAACACTGTCAATAGAGTAAATAATGTTAACAAAATCATCAAAATTATGACTACTTTCACATAATAACGTTGATAATGACAACCACCCACTATTTACACCAAATTAGCTATGTCAATATTCATATTTTGGCCAAAAACGAAAATATTATTATTTTTATTATTTATTTCAATATTTTTATATCATTATTAACAAATAAAAGTTATAGTTTTAACAATAACAAACCACATTATCAACCCATATTATTGTACATTATTAACCGACCATGCAACTATTATTAATTATATTATTGCAATTATTAACACACTCAAGTTACATTTTTTAATAATATTGAACAACGTTATGAAAACATCTTATTAACCGGTAATGTCAATATTTTTATATTTTTATTAACAAATAAAAGGTACATTTTTAACAATAATACACAACGTTAACAACCCATATTATTGGACATTATTAACCGACTGGGCGACTATTATCAATTGTGTTATTGCAATTATTAATCGGTAACGTCATCGCTATGACAACACGATCACCGGTAAAAATCAATTTTTTCATCCCATATTAACATTTCCAAACAACATTATTAAAATCATTATCAACCAAATTGATCCATCAACGTTTTAAAACACTCAAGTTACATTTTTAATAATATTAACATCGTTATCAAAATATCTTATTACCCCTTACTAACCGGCCACGAGACAATTATGAATAATATTATTGAAAATATTAACTTGTACAACGACATCACCAGTACATATCAACTTTTTTCATATCTTATCAACATTTCTATTTACGCTATTAACATAAAAACAATATCAATGAGAAGCAATGCCAACGAGAACAATCAACCTTTCAACAATATATACAACCCAAACAACATAAAAAAGCTTTCACACCAAACTCAAAAGGAACTACACCTTCCATGTTTGCGTCGAATGGTCAACCAAAAGACGTCGTTCATGGCCGGAGTATTGGTGCGGCCAGAATAAAGGATTCATCGGGAAACTAGATGGTAGTGACCACAAAAGCAGTTGGGGTGTCGGAGGATTTGACAGCGGTTGTGGCGGAGAGGACGGCCGGACTACGGACGAGGGTGTCACCTTCACCTTCTACATATACATTTTCTACTGTAATCTCCTCTTCACGTAAGTCATTATTCTTGGGAATATCTTCATTAACAACAAATTCCGTCTTTATTAATATTCTCTTTTTTAATTAATATTCTAAAACAATATTGAAGGTTTACATGCAAAGTTCATTATTAACTCGCACACTTTAATTATTAACAACCAACCACGTCGTTACTAATCTTTCCTTCTTTGATTATTAACCTAAAACGACAATGAAATTCTACATGCAAAGTTTATTATTAACTTAAACACTTTAATTATTTACAACTAACTCAGGAATTATTAATCATCTCTCTTCGAGTAATGACCTTTCCTTATAAACACCTTAATTATTAACAACAAAGGCAAAGATTATTAATTAACCCGATCGAGTTATTAATTTAAATTGTTAACAACTGTTGCCTGTTTTATTAAACAACCCTTCCCGGGATATTACAACACCTCGTCAAACAACGCAACCAAATATACATTAGCCAAATGAAGTACAACAACTTACCAAACATAAAGGGTCTTGGCGATTCCATGTAATATGTAGTCTAGCAACGACAGCCAAGAGAGACGACAATGACAAACAAGAGAGACGAGGCGCAACGGTAGACGCAAATGAGGGGGTCACCAAACGGCGGAAACGCTGGACGGAACGGTGGACGCGACGGTGGACGCAACTGTGGTTCAGCGAGACCAAACGGCGGAAATCAAGCGCCCGGCCGGCTGCGTGACACGATGGCGTATTCTGTAGGATGAACGGTTTTAGGGTTGGGAGAAGACTGATTCTCGAAACCCACAATAATTCAATGTCTACGTGATTTCTCCCATTTTGATTTTAATTAATAATATCATTTAAATATTTTTTATATTCCTGTCTTACCCTTTAGCGTATTAGGTAGGTAGTTACCCAATCATTACTAATCACTTTCTCTCTCCTTCTCCTATTGGTTGAAAGGGGTTTAAGATCTTCCTTAAGAAAGAGGCCTTAAGGACCTGATCTAACCCGTATACTAGCCTACTTGTGCTTCTATGCTGGGTATGGAGTTTTAGGGTTAGACGGGTATGCATCATCAAGAAAACTGAGGGAAGATGTATGAATAGGATCCTCTGGTGGATGAGGCGACAATACCCCTTCCATAGGAATGCCTTCCTAGATAGAAACCGGGATAAAACATCGGTGTGGACAGTGGGTAGTACCCATTGAAAGGAGCTATGTGCTTAATGCCCCAGATACGATAGCCTAGATCTAGGTGACTAACATGGGTTTAGGGGAGGCATACTCGGAGGCGTGTGGATAACCACAAAAGCCCACTGAAAAAGATCTCACTCACCACATTCGACAAACCCTATTTATATGGACATTGCATAGTAGACCTAGGATAGGGCGAGGGAATACCCCAAGTAACTCTTCTTATATATTGATCTCTCATTTAGGAATTATCAACTGCCCACCTGCCAAACAACTGGTTGACTAGATAGCAATCGAGCCTAAGTAGCCTAGGATACCATGACCCTTGGGATACGAGCGAGGCGCTTTACTGCATCCCTAGCTAGGTTATACTTGGCCTTGTTAGGAAAGACTAGTTAGTGCGCTTCGAATTATAAATTTAAAGCTTTCACATATCAAGTTTTTGGCGGTGTCGGGGAACCTCAGTAACTAGTAGAAAACCATTGAGTTGTTAGTTTAGTCTTTATTTTGTTTTCTTTAGTGTTGTGTTTTTGTGTGTGTTATTGTTTGTGTTTGTGTATTGTTATTTTCGTAGTTTGTTTTGTGTTTTTGTTTTATTATCCAACTTTGTGTGTCATGGGTTGTTGAGTTTGTGTCTTGTAGCACCTTTTTATGCGAAGAATGGATTCCTTGGAGATATTAATTCTTGATAGAGAAATCGAGAGAATCCTTTGGAACCTACGTAGAGTTGCAAGACAGCAACCTCCACCAATGGCGGATCAACAACAAGAAGCTAAAGTTCCAACAAGGCCTAGAACAATGGGTTCTTACTCAAGGCCAAGCTCAGATAATGGTCAATTACCTACTATTCACCCTATGATGCCCAACAACAACTACGAGATAAAGTCGGGCACAATTTAGATGCGTCAAAGTGCGGTCCAATTCACCAGGATGATGAGTGAAGATGCTCACGCGCATATCAAGTTGTTCTATGAGTTGATGGATGGAATAACGATAAATGGGGTTCCTCAAGAAGCAATCCATTTGACGTTATTCTCATTTACCTTGAGTGGAGCGGCAAGGCAATGGTTGAACAACCACCCCCATCATTCCATCACTTCGTGGGCGGATCTTTGTGATAAGTTCTTCGCATGGTACATTTTCCACCTTCCAAGACGGCTTCAATGAGAAGTGAGAGTACTATGTTCTGTCAAGAGGAGGATGAGCCATGGTTTGAATCATGGGAAAGGTTTACGTCTCTCCTACTCAAATGTCCACATCATGGCATCGCCGATTGGTTACAAGTGGAAAGTTTGTAGAACGATTTAACAAAGGAGTCACACCACCTCATCGATGCGGCTAGTGGAGGTACCATTAGGAACAAGGAAGTCGGTGAACTTCAAAAATTGATTGAAGAGATGGCCCTCAATAGCTATAATTGGGGGGAAGGAAGGAGAGGCAAGAGTGTGAAGAAGGGTAGTCTATTGAAGATTGAAGAACCTTCATCGTTAGTGGTGCATATACAAGAACTTTCCAAGAAAATTGATCGAGTTGTATCATCAATGAAAGGCATTGGGAAGCAACTTATGAAGTGTGATTGGTGTGGCGATGCAAGTCATATCATGGAGGAGTGTAAGTCTATAACTGAGGCTTCAATATAATTTGAGAAAACCAACATTGTTGGATGACATTCTTAAGGAAACAATCCTTATAGCTCAACATATAATTCGGACTGGAAGAACCATCATAACTTCCTTTGGTTTTCTCTGACGGATAGAAAGCCTCCGGGGTTTCAATCACAAGCTCCTGTGCAAAATGCTTATCCAAGGCCGAGTTAAACCTCATACCAAGGGGCGTATCAAGAACAAAGTCGACCCTCTGATGGTCGAGTCTCTAAACTTGAAGTCTCGATTGGTCAATTCGTTACACACTCCAACAGGAAGTTTGAAGATATTGACAAGTTCATACATAGTACCACAACCAAATTCTCAAGTTTGAAAGCGGGACAAAGGAATCAACAAGCTTCACTTCAAAATCTTGAAGCACAATTAAGCTCGTTGGCGCAAACTTTATCATCGAGACCACAAGGAACTCTACCGGGCAATACCGAACCTAATCCTAAGGAGGGATGTCATGCAATAACTCTAAGGAGTGGCTGACCTTTAAAGGAGGTTCCTATCTCAACATCGAGAATATCGGTAAGAGAAGTTCAACGCTAAGTTGTTCAAGAAGAGATCTAGTTCGGGAAAAAGTGCAACCTCCTTTTGAAATCAAAATTGAAGATGAGGAGAAAACTAAGAAGACTCAAGCACCCAATCCAATACCAAAAGCTCCTTACCCTATACGATTATTCAAAAGCGATCGCTATCATGAATGTGCTCCATGGAAGGACACCTTGAAGCAATTGAAGATAACGGTCCCTTTCTTAGACATGGTGATGAAGATTCCTAAATATACAAAATTCTTGAAAGAAATATTGTCGGGAAAGAGGAAGATGAAGATTCCTAAATATACAATAGGTCTGTCGTCGAGACAAGAGGCGTCATAGAGAATGTCTTGGTAAAATGTGCTCATTTTGTCTATCTTGTGGACTTCGTGGTGCTCGACACGGAAGGATGTGAAGCATCGATTATCCTAGGTTGGCCATTCTTAGCCACGACAAGGACTATCATTGATGTGAGTGGAAGAAAGATCACCTTAAGGTTTGGAGAGGAAGAGATAAGCTACAAGACGACTCTAATCTCCAATTCGCACAAGTAATTTAAATGGGAAGGTGTCTAGATGGATTGTGAGCCGGTTGCACCAACCTTCAAGCCCCAACGTAGAATGGTTCAATATTGTCGCTCCTGTTGACCCCCATGATAGTAGAGATGAAGGTGCGAGTGATTCTTGCACGATTATAAAGAGACGGGGTAAAGAGGAATTTTCTTACAAAAGGGATACTTAAGAGTTGCTCAAAGTTTCTCATCAAGCCAATGATCGTAGAAGGAAGCTAAAGAGGTTTATCTTTAAAGAGAGATTCCCCAAGGAAAAAGTTAGGGATGTAAAGAACAACCTAGCCCCTATACTCGAAGATGACGAATTCGGGGAATGCTATAAGCCATTCACAGATGATGATACAAAATCAAGGGAGCTTGGTTCCTTCGATATTACACATCAACCTTCGAATGAATCCTTCCTATTTTAACCACTGTATGAGGCATCCAAGAGACTCCATGGTCTTCACTTGAGACTTCACCACAAGCATGATTTCTATGAAGGATCATCGGTGAAGGAAGAAGATCTCGTCTTTGGATCTCAAGGAGTCAAGTCCGGCGAAAAGACTTTTAAAGACAGCTTGTTGGGAGGTAACCTAACAACTCGGTTTGCGTATCTTTTCCTTTTTCTTTTTGAAGAATTGCTTAAGTAGATATTAGGATTGCATTGAGAATGATTGATATGACTTAGCCCTTGCCTTGACTTGTCTTTGGATGTTTGAATACTTTAGATGAATGATTAAGCTTAAGGGATTGGTAAAATCATATTCTCTTGATTAGGGCAAAGATCGCAGTTGACATACCAAAGATCGCGACCGCGATCTCATAAAAACTACCCGCGATCTTGCTCGGGCCTATTTAAAAGGGGAACTCAACATTGCATTCATGTGTGGTATCTTCATTTCATCTTTTAGATCTATATACCATGTTTTCCCCACTTCTCTTAGCCTATTGATCATATCCTCTCTAGGTCAAATTTCCAACATCTTTTGAGAAGAGCTTTTAATTACTTTTGGATTCTCAACATGTCTCCTAGCAAGATAAGGTACACTTTCCCATTTTCTCATATTTTAACCACCATATCTTACTCAACATGTGTTGAATGCCTTGAGATCTTGAAATGCTAATCTTCATCTTGGCTTCACTACTTGATACCCTAGGGTTGTTCTTTTTGCTTTAATGAGCTTGCTATGCACTTTGGGAAACCTTGGTGGGCTATTTCCATGCACTTCTTTAGTTTTCAAAGACCGCCCACCAAGTTTTCGTAGAAAGTCACCAACTACATAGTTTCCATTTTCTCCAATCCTATTCATTGAGCATTAACTCTTTTTCATTGATTATCTCTTGTTTGCTCGATTTTTCAATTTTGCATTGCCTTGGGAAATTTTTCTATTCATTACCATGGAACTTCATCTCTATCCAAGTCCCCTCTCTTTCCCAAGACTGAGTTTCACTCAAGTGGGGGGGGGGGGACTTGGAGACTTGATGGTAGTTCATTGAAAAATATTTTTATGCTATTTGATGCATGGATTGATGGTTTATGCATTGGTCGCTACTTGTTTTAAAGGATAATAAGAAAGACTAAGGGGATGTCTGGTGGTGAGAGTTCCTCCTCTCGTACCTCTCACTCTCGACAAGGCTATTGGAAGAATACAAGAAAATCCCATTCAAAGGAAGTAATTATTGAAGAACCTCATCAACCATCACTTCTCCCACATCTATCAAGAGAAATTCACCAAGATAATCAAGTCAATGCCGGAGGCGACATAGAGCATCACTTACTACCTCTTGGAACATGTCCTCGAGCAATTTAAGACCAAACTTCTATGGCTTCAAGGACTTCCTCTAGCCGAGAGTACATGTCTCACTGGATACTCTATGCGCAACTTGGGATCGAGGATGCAATTCAGTCCAAGATTCAGAAGTCTGAATGGCTTAAATTGCTATCCATTCAACAAAACATTTATCGGGTACTTGTTCTGGAGTTTATTAGTACTCTTACCATTCAAGAGGTAAGAGGTGATGGCGACCTTGAAGACAACATCCAATTCCAACTAGGAGGATCAGAGAGCATCGCCAACTTTTGATCCGGGAATTTACAAGAGCTTCTACAGCTTCTTTTACATAGGCTCCTATACTTCTGGAATTGAAAAAGGAAATCGTCCTCCTGAAACGGTTCGTTCCTCCAATCTCCAAAAAGTGTTTTCCCATGATTTTTGGCAGCAGCAATGATCTTTCTGCCCGTCCCTTTTTTAATTTCAACTAAGCTTGGCACAACCGCCTAAGAGATTAGGTCACGGCCGCCCCCATGGATACTTACCCGGCGGATTTCGTCAACTCATCAGATGCTTTTTCTTCCTTGACATGGGAATCCGTCTTCCCATGATTCAAGTCCTTCTATGAATACAAAGTCAAGAGATCCGACACTCGACCATGGGATGTCAAGCTATCTTGAAGCGTTATGAAACGAACCATCGACTCGTCGCCCTTCATGGAGGAGTTTTTGTCACTCATCTAGCCAAGTATTTTCAAGTCGACTTCGAAGTCGTGCAATTTCGGTTGGATAGTAGAACCACTCCTATGTACTTTGAAGTCTTGAAGTAGAAAATCAAAGTTCTACATATAAATGACGATGGCATTTGGGGAGTACGGGGACTTCCCTTTCCAACCACGAACACGTTGGACATGGAAGGTACCGTGTTCCGACTTCTGGAATCCAGAATGGCGAGGAAACAAAGAAGACTTGCAACCGAGGAAGATCAAGTGGAGAGCATATATGAGGGAGGAGAGGCGCCTCTACCCACTTCTAACTCGGTTCCCTCTCCAATCAACAACGCAAGTACCGAGTTGAAGCAATGATAGCGGAGATCCTTCACAATTGAAGGGGGGAGAAGAAAGCACGGATCCACATCATGGCATGCATCCATGCTATTATAAAGAAGATGTAGATTCCAATCGAAGATGTATCGCCCCAACTTGATAGCTCCACTCCCCTTGCACCACTCCAAGAAGAAGAAAAATGACCCTCCAAGGAGGATTGAGTACTAGGAATCCAGGGCCTAAGTTCTATCTTTTCTTTTTCTTTGCCTTTCTTTTCTTTTAATTAAAAAAATGTTTAATTACTACTTTATTTTCGTTTTACTTCTCGTACTTTAAATATTCTAGCACTAGTAGTATTAGTACTTATATTATATATCTATCGTACCTATAACTCTTATTCGTCTTCCTCTCTTTCTTATGTGCTTTATCATTGTGAAAACCACCATGAAGACAAGACCTACACTTGTGTATCTTCACCAACCAACAAGCCAACCTATGGTAACCTTCACGATCTTCTCTTATGAAGCTCCCACATTGAGGACAATGTGTTGCTCAAGTGTGGGGAGGGTGTGTGTGAATGTTTGAATGATTATCATGATTTTTTGAACAATGAATTGCTAGTATCCTCCCTTTATTTATGAATGAAAGACATTGATGAATGCCTATGGGAGTGTATGCTAGAAATTGTATTTGTGTTGTGGTGATTAATGGTCAAATGATAGTGTTTTGGAACCTTGAATGCACTACTCAAATTTTTTCAATTTTGAGGGTTCCAATTCACCTTGTTCCTTGCAACTTCCTACTCGATATGATTTGATTTTATAGATACTTGATGTGTTGTGCTCTCTAGGTGATAGTTGCATGATTATAGTACCGGTGTATGAGGGTTTTTACTATTTTCTTCCTCTTTTGTGAGTTGATAATGATTGCTATTTTAGGAAGAACTTTTGTGTGGGATTCTATATTGTTTGTTTAGAGAACTAACAGCTTTTACAAGTTTGTGCATATTAGAAATCAAAGAAAAGAGATAATAATGTTTTAAAAATGAGGTTCTCGCGTGGGAGGCAACCAATCCTCACGGATTCAGAATGTCCTTTAAGGATATGCATGGAGATGGGATAGCTTTACCGCATCCCGACCATCTTTCACTACTTACTATCCCTCATGCATCTTTAATTTCCTCCTCACGGAATCATATTCCAAAGTCCAAAGCACCTTTTAGCGATTCAAGAGACCTCATAGATCTCATTTGTACCCAACATGTGTGGCAACCCAATGTGGAGTGCAGGCTGGGAAGTGGTGCTCGAGCAAATACGAATCCACCCATCAATTTCCCCACATGTGGACTTGAAAGGGAAAGCTATGATTCATCTACTCTTGATCATGAGGGAGAGATGCTTTGTTTTCCAAAGAGTTGCAAAAGCTTAGTGCAATGCGCGTCAATGTCGGAAAAAAGGAGAACAATATAAAACAACTCCTAAAATCTAAAGAGAGAAGTAAAGACCACCATCGAGAGCTCTTGTGTTTATTTGTTGTTTGAGAATCCCCCCCCCCCCCCCCCCCCCCCCCCCCCCCCCCCCGCGCGCGCGTGCACACCTTGAATGTTCGATCTAAGGTAGTAAGTATGGTCCTAACTCCTAACCCGAGAGTTTGTGCTTGCAAAGTAAGATGATAGTAACATTCATTGGTCTTCGTCCACTCTTCTTTATGCATTGAACAACTAGAGTGCATTCCCCATTACTTTTCTATCATGTTACATTGGTTTGAGTAGGTTTGTTTGGGACAAGCAAATGCCTAATTGTGGTGGAATTTGATAACACCTAAATTGGTGTTATATACCCTTCATATTAAGGTTTGCTTTTTTGCCAATTCATGTTCATAATTGTTTGATCAATGTCAATAGCATCCCTATTTTGTGCCTATTTGATTTCTTTGTGATTTTAGGGTGCTTTAGATAATATATGCGAATTAGGTACAAAATAAGGTCACAAGTATAGCAATGGGGCAGAAGACTAAAGATCGGAACTTGCAGCCAAAGATCACGGCAGAGAACCAAGCCTGCAAAGACAAGCCAAAGATCGCGACCTGGAAGCATAAGTTCACGCCCGCAATCTGGGGGGCCCAGGGCGCGAACTTCCCAAGGAAGCAATCTAGGAGAAACAGAGATTTTCCCCAGGCATAACACGGCAGAAGCACAAACTACCTGATAGATCGTTAGTTACACATGTTTTCACCCCTGTTCTTACACCGTTTGAGATGTGGTTTCTCGTGTTTTAGACCGATTTCATGCTAGGTTGTGCTTGTTTGTGATATTTCAGGTCCTGGCAAGTGAATGAAGGTTTAGGAGCGAGTTTGGGGTCGATTGGGCGAAGATCGGGCGCGAGGCAAGTCACAAAGGAAGTCGCACGGGCACACCCACAACCCACACGGCGAAGTGACCAGTTTGGCCGTGTGGGATTGTGCGAGAGCAAACACGGGCAGAGCAGAAAATCCACACAGCCGTGTGAGGATGCATTTTGGCCGTGTGGAATTCTGCGAGAGCAAACACGGGCAGAATGGAAATTTCACACAGCCGTGCGACCTTGGCCGTGCAAGAAGCCTGGAATTCAACTAATTGATACGCTGCGTTTTGACTCGCACGGGCAACTGGGTGAGCTGCACGGCCGTGCGGCCTGCCCGTGTGAGTCAGGATTTTCTGCTTTTAAGCATATTTCCAGCCACAAGTCGAGGGGATTCGAGTTTTAGAGAGACAGAGCGATTCCTAGAGAGAGAAAGCGACGAACAAGAGTCTCCAAGTGCCCTAGATTGATCTTCATCACCATTGGAGGCCAGTTTGAGCTTGGAGAAGTGCCAATCAACGTCCAGGAGCAGGAATCCGTCCTTCACAGTATGAATTCCGCGTCTGATTCTGCTTTTGCTTCTTTCTCCATGGAGTAGTTCTCCCATTCATCTGGATATAGAGAACCCTAGATTTGTATGTTAGGCTTTGATTGTATGAACCCAAGTACTGATTCTATGATTTGATTATATTCGATTGAGGTTTGTTAGTTTAGGGGGAACCATATCCGGGTGACCTCTCTTAACCTGAATACAACAGTTTACTTGCTTTGTTAGTTTGATAGTTTAGACTTTCATTCCAGTTTCATTGCTAGATAACAAAAATTCACTGAGTAGTCATCAGATCTAGGACCCGGGTTGATAATTAAACCTAAACCCGCTATACTACGCTTTAGGAAGTGGTTATACTTGGCCAATTCCTAGGGTGACAGTAGAAGTGAGTCAAGTTTTTGGCGCCGTTGCCGGGGAACGGCTAGGTTGTTGAAGAAAAGTGATTTCTGTTAATTTAGCTTTTTTTTTTTTGCTTTGTTTGCTTTGTCCCACTTGTGCCTTCACGGGTTTGATTGCTTGAGTGTGTGCAGGTAGTGCATGACCCGTAGCCAGTTAGGAGGTTTACTGCCGTTGAATCCAGAGATTGACCGCACCTGTCGCCAGCTCAGGAGACAACAGCGAGCTAGACTGGCTACAGAAGAGCGCATAGACGGCCACCTGAGTAGCGATTCTGAAGAAGAGTACGGGATGGACGGAGACTACAATCAGCACCAGGGGAGTCCGCAGCAGGTTCCCCCGGTGAATCAGGTCCTGGGGAACAACCCCATACCCCAGGATCATGGAGTTCATCATCCACCGCAGCCGAGTCCCACCTTGGAGTACTACTACACTCCTCGGATTGCTGACATCCGCTCGGTCATCCTCTACCCGCCTATTCCAGCAAATAACTTCGAGATCAAGCCATGTTGGATTCAGCTCATCACATCCTCTATCCAGTTCCATGGCTTGAAGGATGAGGAGGCCAGGGTGCATCTTTCCTGTTTTCTGCAGCTGACGAACGGGTTCAAGCTGAATGGTGTCCCGGATGATGCCATCCGCCTGCATCTCTTCCCCCATTCTCTGGCAGGGAATGCTAAGAGGTGGTTGGAGACCCAGCCCCCATTGTCCATCACCTCTTGGGACGATCTGGCTGACAAATTTGTGCACAGGTACTATCCGGCATCGAAGACTACAGAGATTTAGCGGGAGATCACTCACTTCCGCCAAGAGCCAGATGAGTCACTTCGTGATGCTTGGGAGCGGTACATGGGCTATTTCTGGCAGTGTCCCCATCATGGCTTCAGTGATGCATTCACAGTGGGGAACTTCTACAGTGCCCTCTCTCCAGATAGCCAGAGGGTGATTGAGTCTCTATGCCCAGGAGGGGATATTCTTACTAAGACTCCACCCGAGCTGAACCAGATGATCAGTACTTTGGCTGCCAGAGATCATTCTTGGGGACAGGGTAGCTGAGGCAGACAGTCCCGGGACCGTGGTGTGCACCCCATGGAGACCAGATCCGGGCTCGAGCAGCAGGTAGCTGAACTGGTGGAGACATTGAAGCAGCCCAACAGTCTTATTCCGGGCAGAGGTTTGGCTACACCTCCAGTTGCTCAGTGTCAGTGGTGTGAGAGCTCAAATCACTTAGTGGAAGACTGCCAGGCTATGAGGGAGTCTACTACTCCCCAAGAGTAGTTGGACTTCATCGCCAATGCTCGGCGCCTCGACCCGTACAGCCACACATATAATGAGGGGTGGCGCCAGCATCCCAACTTATCTTGGGGCATCAGCACCACTAAGCCAACTGGTTTCCCAGCACCAGCTGGTGGCTTTCAGTAGAGGCAGCCCTTCCAGGCTCGACAGGGGCCAGCCCCACAGCAGCAGCCCTACCAGCCTAGGCAGGGGCAACCATTCCAGCAGCCCCAGCGCCAGTTTGCCGAGCCAGCAGCACCTCCGGCTCCAGATGCCCAGATGACAAAGCTGGAAAATATTCTAGCTTCATTCATGACTAGCACTCAGGCAGCTATCACGTCACTGGAGGCAGGTCAGAGGAACCAGGGTGCCATTTTGCAAGATCTGCAGAACCAGGTGGGTATCTTGGCCCGCCAGAACACTACCAGGGCACTGGGGACTCTGCCTGCCACCACTGTTCCGAATCCTCGTGATCCTCACCAGCACCAGCAACTTGATGCCATCACCACCAGGAGTGGCAAGACCACATCAGCCGCTCCTGCCCAGCCCAGTCGAGATGGGCCACTACTTGCTTCAACACTTCCAGCTGATACTGCAGAAGTGGGGGAAGATACAACAACGCCTGCTCCCAAGCCATAGCAGTGGTTAAGGAGCATTTACCTCAGCTTCCTTTCCCCACTCGCCTGCATAAAGACAAGCTGGAGACTGAGTTTGCCAAGTTCATGGCAATGTTGAAGCAGGTCAACATCAGCATGCCGTTCGTGGAGGCACTGTCGAAGATGCCCAAGTATGCCAAGTTCATGAAGGACCTCCTCACCAACAAGAAGAAACTTGGGGATCTTTCGACAGTGATGCTGAGCGAGGAGTGTTCTGCCATCCTGCAGAACAAGCTGCCCAAGAAGCGAAAAGACCCAGGGAGTTTTACTATCCTTCTTGTTATTGGCAGCATGCATGTAGGAAAGTCCTTGGCGGACCTAGGCGCTAGCATAAATGTCATGCCTTATAATTTGTTTAAGAAGCTAGGCCTAGGTGAACCTAGAACTACTAGGATGAGCATTCAGTTAGCTGATCGTTCTATCGTGCATCCTAGGGGTATCATTGAGGACTTGCTTGTTAATGTGGGTACATTCACATATCCTGTTGACTTTGTTATTTTGGATATAAATGAGGATGTGGATGTACCTTTGATTTTAGGTAGACCGTTTCTCGCCACCGCCAAGGCGCTTATTGATGTGCATAGTGGTAAATTGATTCTGCGTGCTGGTGATGAACAGGCTACTTTTTCTGTGTCTGAGAATGGGAAACACTCTCATTTGCATGATGACATAGATTACTGTGATGTGCTTGTTGATTTTGAGACCGCACTCGCTATAACGAGTGCGGGTACTGACGATGTTCTTGAGCATTGCATTTTGCTAGGTGAGCAGGCATCGCAGGAGCCGCAGCTGGCGGAGCAGTTGGCCGAGTTGGAGAGTGGCCCCTTCTTGGAGGGCGACAGGCTGTTCAAACCGATCTCATCCTCCACCCGCATCGCTACTTCCTTGGAGGAACCACCAGAGCTGGAGCTTAAGCCCCTCCCTCCTCATTTGGAGTATGCATTTCTCCGGGAGGGGAATAAGCTGCCAGTCATCATCAGCTCGACCCTCACACCCGAGCAGAAGACCAGACTGGTGACCTTGCTGAAGCGGTACGAGCGAGCTCTCGCATGGAAGATCACAGACATCCAAGGGATCAGCCCTTCTTTCTGCTCCCACCGGATACTGATGGAGGATGAGATGCGGCCAGTGAGACAGCCGCAGAGAAGACTGACACCGAACCTGGAGGCTGTGGTTCGGGAAGAGATCGTGAAGCTGCTGGACGCGGGGATCATCTTCGCCATTTCTGACAGCGAGTGGGTCAGTCCCACCCAGGTGGTACCCAAAAAGGGTGGGATGACTGTGGTACCTAATGAGAAGAATGAGCTGATCCCGATGCGCACGGTGACTGGGTACCGTGTCTGCATTGATTACCGCCGTCTCAACGACGCCACTCGGAAGGACCACTTCCCGCTACCATTCATTGATCAGATGCTGGAGAGACTGGCAGGGCACGAGTTCTACTGTTTCCTGGATGGGATGTCCGGGTACTTCCAGATCCCTATTGCACCGGAGGACCAGGCGAAGACCACTTTCACCTGCCCCTTCGGCACCTTTGCTTACCGGAGGATTCCATTCGGGCTATGCAATGCCCCGGCCACTTTTCAGCGATGCATGCTCGCTATCTTTGACCGTCTGGTCGGCGAGATTATAGAGGTGTTTATGGACGATTTCTCGGTTTATGGAGACTCAATTTCTCACTGTCTCCATAACCTGGAGCTTGTCCTTAAACGGTGTGAAGAAACGAACCTGGCAATGAGTTGGGAGAAGTGTCACTTCATGGTTCGAGAAGGCATAGTTCTTGGGCATAAGATCTCCAAGATGGGGATTGAGGTGGACAGAGCGAAGATTGAGACTATCAGCAAGCTGCCTCCTCCTACATCTGTTAAGGGGATCCGGAGTTTTCTTGGTAATGCAAGGTTCTACAGGCGATTCATCAAGGATTTCTCGAATATTGCTCTGCCCCTGACTAAGCTTCTAGAGAAGGATGCCCCCTTCCAGTTCACTGATGCATGCACAGCGGCTTTCACGACCTTGAAGGAGAAGCTCACACAAGCTCCTATCATGGTTGTTCCTGACTGGTCCCTACCATTTGAGATTATGTGCGATGCCAGTGACTTTGTTGTTGGAGCTGTGTTGGGGCAGAGGCGAGATCAGCATTTCCGACCTATCTACTACGCCTCGAAGACCTTGAATGATGCCCAGGAGAACTACACCACCACGGAGAAGGAGCTGCTCGCGGTGGTGTTTGCCTTCGATAAATTTCGTCCTTATCTGGTCTTGTCCCATGTGACCGTGTATACAGATCACTCCGCGATTCGATACTTGATGAGCAAGGCTGATGCCAAGCCTCGGCTCATACGATGGATCTTACTGCTGCAGGAGTTTGACATTAAGATTCGGGACAAGAAGGGAGCGGAGAATGTTGCTGCCGATCACCTCTCCCGGTTGGACGCACCCCTTGCGGACAACCTCGAGGAGGAGATCAATGACTCCTTTCCAGATGAGAGATTGATGATGATGTGCCTGGTGGAGAGTGTCACCCCCTGGTATTCTGATTTTGCAAATTATCTTGTCGGCCAGCAGCTGCCCAAGGGGATGACAACTCACGCCAAGAGGAAGTTTTTCTCCGACCTGAAGTACTACTTCTGGGATGACCCTCATTTCTTCAGGATCGGAGCCGACGGGATCATCCGTCGATGTGTTATGGAGAGTGAGATGGAGGGCATTCTATCTCACTGTCATGAAGGACCTGGTGGCGGTCACCATGGAGGAAACCGCACGGCGAGGAAGGTGCTCCAGTCGGGCTTCTACTGGCCCACGCTCTTCAAGGATGCAGACGCCTTCGCACGCAGGTGCGACCGATGCCAGAGGTCAGGTAACATCTCTGCCCGTGATGAGATGCCCCAAAATGTGTTTATTACTTGTGAGATTTTTGATGTCTGGGGTATCGACTTCATGTGCCCCTTCCCTCCATCTTTTGGTAATACATATATCCTTGTTGCTGTTGACTACGTCTCTAGGTGGGCTGAGGCGCAAGCTTTGCCCACCAATGATGCTAGACGTGTTTGTGGTTTTCTGAAGCAGCTATTCTCCCGGTTCGGGACACCTAGAGCCATCATAAGCGACCGAGGCACCCATTTCCAGGGTCAGTTCGATAAATTGTTGCCTCGCTATGGTGTAACTCATAAGGTGTCCGTGGCCTACCATCCTCAAACCAGTGGCCAGGCCGAGCTGACGAACCGGGAGCTCAAGCGGATCTTGGAGAAGATGGTGAACCTGTCCCGCAAGGAGTGGTCCACCAAGCTCGATGATGCTCTGTGGGCATATCGCACTGCCTACAAGACGCCCATTGGTACCTCACCGTACCGGCTGGTCTATGGAAAGGCATGCCATTTGCCCGTGGAGCTAGAGCACAAGGCCTTCTGGGCCCTTAAGCTGCTAAACTTGGATGTTAGTGTTGCAGGTGTTGAGCGAAAAATGCAGATGTTGGAGCTGGAAGAGTGGCGTTATCATGCCTATGAGAACACCAAGTTGTACAAGGAGCGCACTAAGCGCCTGCACGATGCACGGTTGCGGGGTCCGAAAGATTTCCAGGTTGGTGATCGAGTTCTCCTTTATAACTCTCGCCTGAAGCTCTTTCCCGGAAAACTCCGTTCCTGGTGGTCTGGACCGTACACGGTCACACAGGTGTTCCCGTATGGCACCATTGAAATTTCTAACCCGCAAACTGAGCCGTTTAAAGTGAATGGCCATCGTCTCAAGCTCTACCTGGGAGACGAGGTCGAACGTGCGGAGTTAGCAGTGGAGCTCGCGGACCCTTAGTTCCTCAATTGGCGTCCAGCTAAAAGACGGTAAAGAAGCGCTTGTGGGGAGGCAACCCCACCACAGTTTGACTTTCTTTCTTGTGTTTTGAGTCAGATTGTAAACCAATTTGGTTTTGGTTTGTTTTCTTTTGTTTTGGATGATGTCTTATTGGGCTGACATTGGACCTAACATATTGTGTTTGAGCTCTTTGGTTTCCTCTAGCTGTGCTTGGCTTGATTGGTCCCCTCTCCAGTCCGTTTCACTCCGACTGGTCCGCTTCCAGTCCCCTGCAATCCGTGCATACCGGTAACATCGTTCCCCTTTCCCTTCCCTCTTCTCCATTGAGGGCAATGTCGATCTTAAGTGTGGGGGGATGTTTATCTTTAACTGCATTAGATCTGTTTGTGTGCTTGGAGCCTAGTCCACTGTCCAAATTTTTAAATTTGAGGGCTCCAAGTACGTGTTTCCGTGCAATTGCCTGCTCAGTATGCTTTGAATTGACAGTCTTTATAGTAATATGCAACCTAGGGAGGTAGTGTAGCACTATGGAGGATGTTGATGCATTTAAGAAGTCTCATTGCTTCTTCATATTGTGTTGGTTGATTGAGTGAATTAGTGATCTTAGAACCCTTGAATTGTGTGGTGTTGTGGATTCTCTACCTGTCATGGACTCTTGTTTCATGTTTTGAGTTTAGCAGGTGCTCGAAAATGTGCTTCAAAATAACGTCTCCCGTGCGAATAGGGCGAAAGTGTGTAAGGGGAGACGGGAATCTGTTCCCAATTTCCACCTACTACCTCCAGCTCCCTTACATGTCTTTCCCCCGCACGAGGCTCGAGACATCCGCTCCTGGCATGGCCGGTAAGAGCAGGTTGGGACCCTTGAAAAAAAAGAGAAGAAAAAATAACAGAAAACAAGCAAAACAGAAAGAAAAGGGGTTCCAACCATCTTCAAGAAGAAAATAGAGCACCTTGAAAAATGTGAGTCCATGATCCTTTGTTTTTTAGAATCTCTTCATCCACAATTCATTTGTCCTCTGTTCACTATTTGCCATGATGCCGACTCGATATTAGTGCTCTCGCCGAAGAAGCTATGAGATGACTTGTGCGTCGGTTGACCTCGTAAGCTGCTAAATGATCTAGGAAGTCCTCTACCTACGATCTGGGTTGTTTGTTGCTATAGAGGTCTGAAGAGTTGCATTGGTTTGAGTCCCCAAGCAAACGGTTAAGTGTGGGGGAGTTTGATAGACCGTTAGTTACACATGTTTTCACCCCTGTTCTTACACCGTTTGAGATGTGGTTTCTCGTGTTTTAGACTGATTTCACGCTAGGTTGTGCTTGTTTGTGATATTTCAGGTCCTGGCAAGTGAATGAAGGTTTAGGAGCGAGTTCGGGGTCGATTGGGCGAAGATCGGGCGCGAGGCAAGTCACAAAGGAAGTCGCACGGGCACACCCACAACCCACACGGCCGTGCAAGTGACCAGTTTGTCCGTGTGGGATTGTGCGAGAGCAAACACGGGTAGAGCAGAAAATCCACACGGTCGTGTGAGGATGCATTTTGGCCGTGTGGAATTCTGCGAGAGCAAACACGGGCAGAATGGAAATTTCACACGGCCGTGCGACCTTGGCCGTGCAAGAAGCCTGGAATTCAACTAATTGATACGCTGCGTTTTGACTCGCACGGGCAACTGGGTGAGCTGCACGGCCGTGCGGCCTGCCCGTGTGAGTCGGGATTTTCTGCTTTTAAGCAGATTTCCAGCCACAAGTCGAGGGGATTCGAGTTTTAGAGAGACAGAGCGATTCCTAGAGAGAGAAAGCGACGAACAAGAGTCTCCAAGTGCCATAGATTGATCTTCATCACCATTGGAGGCAAGTTTGAGCTTGGAGAAGTGCCAATCAACGTCCAGGAGCAGGAATCCATCCTTCACAGTATGAATTCCGCATCTGATTCTGCTTTTGCTTCTTTCTCCATGGAGTAGTTCTCCCAATCATCTGGGTATGGAGAACCCTAGATTTGTATGTTAGGCTTTGATTGTATGAACCCAAGTACTGATTCTATGATTTGATTATATTCGATTGAGGTTTGAATGATTGAATGACTTGAATCCTGATCAAATTCCTGTTGTTTCTGCTTTAACCTAGAATGAGAATATCTGCCTAGGTTGATAGAGCATCCTTGATTGAAGGTAGGGAGTTGGTGACTTTAGTCGAGGAGCCAACTCACTATTCTGTACCGGATTTACTCCGGTAGTGGAGGTTTTGTTTGTTAAGGCCTCAATCTGTTTACTCCGGTGGAGGTTAGTCGCCCGCTAGAGACTCAGATTGAGAGGGTCTGAAGACCTTTAGTCGAGACTTCAGGCTGTTTAAGAACCTTCCGCAGTATAACTATCATAGAAACTGAACTTGGTAATTACAATCCGGCGTAACTGCAGTCTAGGGGGAACCATATCCGAGTGACCTCTCTTAACCTGAATACAACAGTTTACTTGCTTTGTTAGTTTGATTGTTTAGACTTGCATTCCAGTTTCATTGCTAGATAACAAGAATTCACTGAGTAGTCATCAGATCTAGGACCCGGGTTGATAATTAAACCTAAACCCGCTATACTACGCTTTAGGAAGTGGTTATACTTGGCCAATTCCTAGGGTGACAGTAGAAGTGAGTCACTACCTGCGAGGAAGTTTGCGACCGTGACTCGTGTATCATGATCGTGAAGTCAGCCCGCAAACTCCTCGCTCCAAAGGCTGCAACGATAGCGTCTATAGATCACGATCTCTTTGCTGAAGAACGCGCCCACTATCTTGACGCTACCTGCATGTGATCTTCTCCGTCCACTGATGCATATAAATAGAAGACCCCTTTCCCCCATCCAAGGGAGCTGATTTTTAGATAGAATTTCTAGTTTTAGAGAGAGAGAGAGAGAGAGAGAGAGAGAGAAGGATCTAGAAGAAGAAGAGGCATCTTCCTCAACCAGTCAACCTCAAGTCTTCTTCCCTCTTTTATGTTGTAGTCCTCTAAGGTACTAGGGCTTCTACACCCCAAACCCTAGTTTTAGGGTTACTATGTATGTATGGATACTTTAGGATTTTAATGAATGAATGTGTTTATCTAGTTGATTTGCATGTTATTCTATCTTTGATTGTATTTAGGTAAGTCGCCCTAATTTTCTCTACTAGCTTACTTGAGCTTCTACCCTGGGTATGGAGTTTTAGGGTTATACGGGTATGCGCCATCAAGAAAATTGAGGGTAGATGTATGAATGGGATCCTTTGGTGGACAACGCGACCGTACCCCTTCCATAGAAATGCCTTCCTAGATAGAACCTGGGATAAAACCTCGGTGTGGCGGTGGGTATTACCCATTGAAAGGAGCTATATGCTTAATGCCCCATATACGATAGCCTAGATCAAGTTGACTAATATCGGTTTAGGGAGGCGTACTCAGAAGCGTGTGGATAACCACGAAGCCCACAGAAAAGAGCTCACTAACCACATTCGACAAATCCTATTTATCTAGACATTGCATAGTAGACCTAGGTTAGGGTGAGGGAACACCCCGATTACCTCTTCTTATCTATTAATCTTTCGTTTAGGAATCTTGAACTGCCCACCTGCCAAACAATAGGTTGACTAGATATCGAGAGATCCTAAGTAGCCTAGGATACCATGACATTTGGAATAAGACCGAGCTGCTTTATTGCATCCCTAGCTAGTTTATGCTTGGCCTTGTTAGGATTAACTAGTGAGTGCGCTTCGAATTATAAATTTAAATCTTGCACACATCAGCTCACTCGGAGAAACACCTACATCATCCATGCCCCTTTCAGATCCCTCGCAAACCCAAGATGACACTTAGGAGAGATATATTTCACGGTGCAAAGGCCCATAGAGAACAAATGATCAAGCAAAGATATATACTACCCCTAGCATCATATGAGAGACCAATGAAGACGAAGGCAAAGTCCCGAGAATATCATAAATAATAAAACTAACATGACCATCACCACAATAAGAAGGCTCCATAATAACATCCTCATCATGCCGACATTTAGAATGAAAGGCGTGAGTATGAAGGTATACCCCCACAAATCCAAACCCCCATCCGCTTTAGAGTAGTTTCAGAATTAGCAAACATCGTCAAACTATCAAAAAGAGTTTGACATACAAGAGCCATGGCTTCACCGTGACAATGCCAATCTTTAAAGTGTCGGAGCAAGGAAGATTTAGTAAGACCCTTAACTCAACCATATTGACAACCACGAAGACCGACAAAAGGACAGTGATAAAGAACAAGAGCGGACATGACACAAGAGAGAAAACTAAAGCAGCATCTCGTTGTGTTCTTCCTTCTTCCTTTGTGCAATCAATCAAAACTCAAATCAATTGACAAATTCCTAAACCCACACGAGAAGGGTTCTTCGGCATCCATGTAGCATTACCACAATTCCCATCTGCTTCCCTCAATTCCGCTTCTCGACATAAAAAGAAACCTGGTATGCCGCTACTTGGAGAGGATACAGAAGCTCGGCATCTTGGAACGAAAAACAGAAACAACGACATCATTGGGAAAGTTAAATACCATGAACGGCGGCAAAGGCAAAATATGGGAGGGGGCATTCTTCCATTTTAATGGACAAGTCCATTATCATGTTGTGGGAAGGACGATTCTAGGCAGAAGCCAAAACCTACCACTAGCGGCAGCCAAAACCTTGCTCGCCCACCCTCTCAAAGCTTCATCTTGTGATTCTAATCGTCCTTCTATTTGTCTGGATCCAAAGAATCATGCTTCGTGGGAATTTTGATTCTGAGTTTTCTTTGAAGGCAAGGGTCTTTTACAAATCCTCGATGTTGCATTGTCATGGACAACTGTACCTCCTGGCTCTATGCAAGATCTGGAAAGATGGATTCAGAACAATGCTAAGGTAAAATCTTCGGTTCTTAGTTTTATATCTCCTTACTTAGTTCTTGGGATTCGTTTATCCAATACAACTTCAAAGATGTGGAATCATCTGGTGACTACATGCAAAATGAGTCACTTTGATTGTGGACGAAACAAGATCTCATCCTTGCTTCGCCATGTTCCATTGTTGAGGCCGAGGAAGGCATATGTTCAGCTTCTTCAATTTTATTATGAAGCTTAGGCTAGAGTTTGAAACCCTAAGGTTGAGGTTGATGAATAGGCCATAATCATCTCAATTTTTACGGTGTGATTGGAAGGCTATTGCAGAAGAGACACGTCGCATAACACAGAAGATGTTGGATGTTGAGGGAATTTTAGGGGAGTGGATCCATTCAGTAACTTTGTAGGGGTTAATTAATCGGATACCACGTAAGTATTGGTTTCGTTGCATGCTTACCACTTAAGTTTTTTTAGTTGCAACTAAACCATATAAGTCGACTTTCGGTTGCACAATTATATTTCTGATAACGATGTAATTGCACGTATTTGCACCCCTAGTTCTTATCCGTTTGAGGGGCATAGTCGTGTATTTTTTGCCTATTTTACGCCGGGTTGTGCTATTTTGTCATATTTCAGGTCCCAGGCGTCAAAGGAAAGGCTAAGCACGAGTTTCGGGGCATTCGGAAGTCATTCGGTGGAGCTGGAGCCAAAACACGGGCACACCTAAATCAGAACACGACCGTGTTCTGAGACCGTGCTTTTACTGCCGAGAGCTGATCTGAGTTTGGCAAACTCGAGCTGAAAACACGGACAGGGCTGAGAAATTACACGGCCGTGTCCACCCAAAAGCACGGCCGTGTTTCTCCCAACAGGCCGGCCGTGTAATTAACCCTAGCCAAAGCACGGGAGGGCTAGAGCAAAGCACGGCCGTGCCCTCGACCGTGTTTTGCTCAGTGATGCCCTTTTAGGCAGATTTCAGCCAAAATAGAAGGGGATTCGAGTTTTAGAGAGACAGAGCGATTCCTAGAGAGAGAAAGCGACGAAAAAGAGTCTCCAAGTGCCCTAGCTTGATCTTCATCACCATTGGAGCTTGGCTTGAGCTTGGAGAAGTGCCGATCAACGTCCAGGAGCATGAATCCATCCTTCACAGTATGAATTCCGCGTCTGATTCTGCTTTTGCTTCTTTCTCCATGGAGTAGTTCTCCCATTCATCTGGGTATGGAGAACCCTAGATTTGTATGTAAGGTTTAATTGTATGAACCCAAGTACTGATTCTATGATTTGATTATATTCAATTGAGGTTTGAATGATTGAATGGCATGAATCCTGATCAAATTCCTGTTGTTTCTGCTTTAACCTAGAATGAGAATATCTGCCTAGGTTGATAGAGCATCCTTGATTGAAGGTAGGGAGTTGGTGACTTTAGTCGAGGAGCCAACTCACTATTCTGTACCGAATTCACTTCGGTAGTGGAGGTTTTGTTGTTAGGGCCTCAATCTGTTTACTCCGGTGGAGGTTAGTCGCCCGCTAGAGACTCAGATTGAGAGGGTCTGAAGACCTTTAGTCGAGACTTCATGCTGTTTAAGAACCTTCCGCAGTATAACTATCATAGAAACTGAACTTGGTAATTGCAATTCGGCTTAACTGCAGTCTAGGGGGAACCATATCCGGGTGACCTCTCTTAACCTGAAAACAACCGTTTACTTGCTTTGTTTGTTTGTTAGTTTAGACTTGCATTAAATTTTCATTGCTAGATAACAAGAATTCACCGAGTAGTCATCAAATCTAGGACCCGGGTTGACATTAAAACCCAAACCCGCTATACTACGCTTTAGGAAGTGGTTTCACTTGGCTAATTCCTAGAGTGACAGTAGAAGTGAGTCAAGTTTTTGGCCTGTTGCCGGGGATGGCTAGGTTGTTGAAGAAAAGTGATTTCTGTTAATTTAGCTTTTCTTTTTGCTTTGTTTGTTTTTTCCCACTTGTGCCTTCACGGGTTTGTTTGCTTGAGTGTGTGCAGGTAGTGCATGACCCGTAGCCAGTCGGGAGGTTTACTTCCGTTGAATCCAGAGATTGACCGCACCTGTCACCAACTCAGGAGACAACATCGAGCTAGACTGGCTACGGAAGAGCGCATAGACGGTCACCTGAGTAGCGATTCTGAGGAAGAGTACGGGATGGACGGAGAATACAATCAACACCAGGGGAATCCTCAGCAGGCTCCCCCGGTGAATCAGGTTCTGGGGAACAACCCCATACCCCAGGATCATGGGGTTCATCATCCACCGCAGCCGGGTCCCACCTTGGAGTACTACTACACTCCTCGGATGCTGACATCCGCCCGGTCATCCTATACCCGCCTATTCCAGCAAATAACTTCGAGATCAAGCCATGCTGGATTCAGCTCATCACATCCTCTATCTAGTTTCATGGCTTGAAGGATGAGGAGGCCAGGGTACATCTCTCCCGTTTTCTGCAGCTGACGAACGGGTTCAAGCTGAATGGTGTCCCGGATGATGCAATCCGCCTTCATCTTTTCCCCCATTCTCTGGCGGGGAATGCTAAGAGGTGGTTGGAGACCCAGCCCCCATTGTCCATCACCTCTTGGGACGATCTGGGTGACAAGTTCGTGCACAGGTACTATCCGGCATCGAAGACTACAGAGATTCAGCGGGAGATCACTCACTTCCGCCAAGAGCCAGATGAGTCCCTTCGTGATGCTTGGGAGCGGTACATGGGCTATTTCTGGCAGTGCCCCCATCATGGCTTCAGTGATGCATTCACAGTGGGGAACTTCTACAGTGCCCTTTCGCCAGATAGCCAGAGGGTGATTGAGTCTCTATGCCCAGGAGGGGATATCCATACTAAGACTCCACCCGAGCTGAACCAGATGATCAGTACTTTGGCTTCCAGAGATCATTCTTGGGGACAGGGCAGCAGAGGCAGACAGTCCCGGGACCATGGTGTGCACGCCATGGAGACCAGATCCGGGCTTGAGCAGCAGGTAGCTGAGCTAGTGCAGACATTGAAGCAGCCCAACAGTCTGATTCCGGGCAGAGGTTTGGCTACACCTCCAGTAGCTCAATGTCAGTGGTGTGAGAGCTCAAATCACCTAGTGGAGGACTGCCAGGCTATGAGGGAGTCTAGTACCCCCCAAGAGCAGTTGGACTTCATCGCCAATGCTCGGCGCCTCGACCCGTACAGCAACACATATAATGAGGGGTGGCGCCAGCATCCCAATTTCGCCTGGAGCAGCAACACCACTAAACCACCTGGTTTCCCAGCACCAGCCGGTGGTTTTCAGCAGAGGCAGCCCTTCCAGGCTCGACAGGGGCAACCATTCCAGCAGCCCCAGTGCCAGTTTGCCGAGCCAGCAGCAGCTCCTGCCCCAGATGATCGGATGACGAAGTTGGAAAATATTCTAGCCTCCTTCATGACTAGCACTCAGGCAACTATCACGAGGTTGGACCAGAGCGTAGCCTCACTGGAGGCAGGTCAGAGGAACCAAGGTGCCATCTTGCAAGATCTGCAGCACCAGGTGGGTATCTTGGCCCGCCAAAACACTACCAGGGCACCGGGGACTCTGCCTGCCACCACTATTCCGAATCCTCGTGATCCTCACCAGCATCAGCAGCTGGATGCCATTTTTACCATGATCGGTAAGACCATTTCTGCTGATCCTGTCCAGGCCAGGCAGGAGGAACAATTACCTGCTTCAGCACTTCCAGCCGACGATGCGGAAGTGCGGGTGGAGAAGGAAGCCCCTGCTCCCAAGCCACAACCAGTGGTTAAGGAGCATGTGCCCCAGCTTCCCTTCCCCACTCGCCTACATAAAGACAAGCTGGAGACTGAGTTTTCCAAGTTTATGGCAATGTTGAAGCAGCTCAACATCAGCATACCGTTCGTGGAGGCACTGTCGAAGATGCCCAAGTATGCCAAGTTCATGAAAGACCTCCTCACCGACAAGAAGAAACTTGGGGATCTTTCGACAGTGATGATCAGTGAGGAGTGTTCTGCTATCCTGCAGAACAAGCTGCCCGAAAAACGCAAGGATCCAGGGAGTTTTACTATCCCTCTTACTATTGGCAGCATGCATGTAGGCAAGTCCTTGGCGGACCTAGGCGCTAGCATAAATGTCATGACATATAAGTTGTATAAAAATCTAGACCTAGGTGAACTTAGCCCTACTAGGATGAGCATTCAGCTAGCTGATCGTTCCATTGTGCATCCTAGGGGAATCATAGAGGATCTGCTTGTCAATGTTGGTGCATTCACATATCCTGTTGATATTGTTATTCTTGATATACATGAGGATGTGAATGTGCCTTTGATTCTAGGTAGACCATTTCTTGCCACCGCCAAGGCACTTATTGATGTGCATGATGGTAAACTGATCCTGCGTGCTGGGAATGAACAGGCTACTTTTTCTGTGACTGAATTCGATCACTGTGCTATGATTGCTGTCACACCTGTGCATGCCATTTCTGATCAGGTACACGAGCCTATCGTATATCCTTCTGCTCCTCTCATTTTGCAGGACCCGACTATCATTCCTTCGCCGCCACTCCATCCAGCCTCGCCTCCGAACAAAAAGCTCAAGAAGGAGTGGCGGCCGAAGCAGCAGGTTGCTAAGCCTGCAAGGAAGAAGGGTGGAGACCACTACGAGCTGGTTCCACCCTGTCAGAACAGAAGCGTGCAATCGATAATCCAAACCAACACGAACGAACACAAATTTAACGTGGTTCACTAACACAATGTGTGCTAGCTAGTCCACGGGCAGGAGAGAACAAATTTCACTAATTTGAGGAGAGTACAGGTTACAAACCAAATTCCAAACGGACAAACCAAACAAACTAACCTGACTGACCTTACAACAGATTATGGTGGTGACGAGTATTTATAGAACTCTTCTCCTAATCCCAAACAAAAAAACAAACACCTTTTCCCAAACATACAAGGAAAAGGTCAAACAAAGCCCAAACACAAACCCAAACAAAATATGCCCAAAACACAAAACAAACCCAAATCAAATTCAAGTCATATTCTAACAATCTCCACCTTGAATTGAATTCTCTCTCAAATACCAAATGTACCAGACGCAACCAAAGTTGCCAAATGTACCCAAAACGCGATACATATCGCCATACGTTCCAAATGCGATCGAAACCGTCAAACTCAAACGCAATCAAGATTGCCAGACATATCCAAATGCGATTCATATCGCCAGACCAAACGCGATGCAAATCGCCAAACTCAGATGCAATCAAAATTGCCAGACGTATCAAACTTCTCCAAATCAGCTGTACCAGAATCTCCCCTGCCTCCAAATGCCCCTAAGTGCGATCAACAAATCAAAACATGCAGCAAGTCCAACCCATTTTGGGACTTGCCATGCATAACCAACTTAGTGTTATTTTCATCCATAACACCAACATCATTTATAACTCTAACTTCAAACCAGAAGCTCCAAATTGATTTCTCAATCTTCAAATCCATAACAAACATCCTTGGTGATCGAAAACCCTCATCACCACCGAAGGATAACAAACAGAATTATCTCCAAACCCTAACCAACCATCTCACTGCAGCTTGGTGACAATCGTTCACAACCGTTCATTAAACCAAACTTCAACTCAAAAGCAACCAATAAACCCAAATCTAAAGCTCCACCGCCACAAAGCAAACAATGGCCGCTCACATTCCAATAATTAATGTGCCTTCTAAATTCCAACCAACGGACACAAAGTCCTTTGCTGCATAAATAATTCTTCTTCCAAAACCAATTGTTGCTTCTCTGCTCGGTCTGAATATCCCTCTGTACCACAATATCACTTGGGTGATAATTACCACCCAAACAATTCCCAACTCCAAATTGTCAGCGTACGAAAGGGATATTGACGAATAACAGCACAAGACCAAAAAATTCCATACCGCGGGAATGCTTTGATCCTAAATTTGTGCGCAATTCTTCGATAACGCAACCACGGCTCTGATACCACTTGTCAGAACAGAAGCGTGCAATCGATAATCCAAACCAACACGAACGAACACAAATTTAACGTGGTTCACTAACACAATGTGTGCTAGCTAGTCCACGGGCAGGGGAGAACAAATTTCACTAATTTGAGGAGAGTACAGGTTACAAACCAAATTCCAAACGGACAAACCAAACAAACTAACCTGACTGACCTTACAACGGATTATGGTGGTGACGAGTATTTATAGAACTCTTCTCCTAATCCCAAACAAAAAAACAAACACATTTTCCCAAACATACAAGGAAAAGGTCAAACAAAGCCCAAACACAAACCCAAACAAAATATGCCCAAAACACAAAACAAACCCAAATCAAATTCAAGTCATATTCTAACACACCCCCTGCACCACGACCACCCTGGCCGTCTGGGTACTCACTCGCCTGCATCTTGCCAGATGGCCAGGTCGAGCTGACCGATGATGGTGGTCGCATCCGTCGGGTGCATGGCCACAACCTGAAGCTGTACCTCAAGAGCGACGTGGATCCGCTCTTGGAGGCACCTATTCCTGTACCTCCCTGAGTATCCACCATGGGCGTCCAGCTAAAAGACGGTAAAGAAGCGCTTGTGGGGAGGCAACCCCACCACGGTTTGACTTTCTTTCTTGTGTTTTGAGTCGGATTGTAAACCGGTTTGGTTTTGGTTTGTTTTCTTTTGTTTTGGATGATGTATTATTGGGCTGACCATTGGACCTAACATATCGTGTTTGAGCTCTTTGGTTTCCTTTAGATGTGCTTGTCTTGACTGGTCCTCTATCCAGTCCGCTTCACTCCGACTGGTCCGCTTCCAGTCTCTTGCAGTCCGTGTATACCGGTAACATCGTTCCCCTTTTCCTTCCCTCTTCTCCATTGAGGGCAATGTCGATCTTAAGTGTGGGGGGATGTTTATCTTTTGACTGCATTAGATCTGTTTGTGTGCTTGGAGCCTAGTCACTGTCCAAATTTTAAATTTGAGGGCTCCAAGTACGCATTCCTTGCAATTGCCTGCTCAGTATGCTTTGAATTGACAGTCTTTATAGTAATATGCAACCTAGGGAGGTAGTGTAGCACTATGGAGGATGTTGATTCATTTAAGAAGTCTCATTTCTTCTTCATATTGTGTTGGTTGATTGAGTGAATTAGTGATCTTGGGACCCTTGAATTGTGTGGTGTTGTGGACTCTCTACCTATCATGGACTCTTGTTTCATGTTTTGAGTTTAACAGGTGCTCGAAAATGTGCCTCAAAATAACGTCTCTCGTGCGAATAGGGCGAAAGTGTGTAAGGGGAGACGGGAATCCATTCCCAATTTCCACCTACTACCTCCATCCCCCTTACATGTATTTCCCCCGCACGAGGCTCGAGACATCCGCTCCTGGCATGGCCGGTAAGAGCCGGGCTCCCGCAAAACCTCTGCTAGGTGGGAGCCCCCATTTTCTGAAAAGCAGGTTGGGACCCTTGAAAAAAAAATAACAGAAAACAAGCAAAACAGAAAGAAAAGGGGTTCCAACCATCTTCAAGAAGAAAATAGAGCACCTTGAAAAATGTGAGTCCATGATCCTTTGTTTTTTGAGAATCTCTTCATCCACGATTCATTTGTCCTCTGTTCACTATTTGCCATGATGCCAACTCGATACTAGTGCTCTCGCCGAAGAAGCTATGAGATGACTTGTGCGTCGGTTGACCTCGTAAGCTGCTAAATGATCTAGGAAGTCCTCTACCTACGATCTGGGTTGTTTGTTGCTATAGAGGTCAGGAGAGTTGCATTGGTTTGAGTTAGGTTTGCTTGGGGACAAGCAAACGGTTAAGTGTGGGGGGATTTGATAACGATGTAATTGCACGTATTTGCACCCCTAGTTCTTATCCATTTGAGGGGCATAGTCGTGTATTTTTGGCCTATTTTACGCCGGGTTGTGCTATTTTGTCATATTTCAGGTCCCAGGCGTCAAAGGAAAGGCTAAGCACGAGTTTCGGGGCATTCGGAAGTCATTCGGTGGAGCAGGAGCCAAAACACGGGCACACCTAAATCAGAACACGGCCGTGTTCTGAGACCGTGCTTTTACTGCCGAGAGCTGATCTGAGTTTGGAAAACTCGAGCTGAAAACACGGGCAGGGCTGAGAAATTACACGGCCGTGTCCACCAAAGCATGGCCGTGTCCACCCAAAAGCACAGCCGTGTTTCTCCCAACAGGCTGGCCGTGTAATTAACCCTAGCCAAAGCACGGACGGGCTGGAGCAAAGCACGGCCGTGCCCTCGACCGTGTTTTGCCCAGTGATGCCCTTTTAGGCAGATTTCAGCAAAACAGAAGGGGATTCGAGTTTTAGAGAGACAGAGCGATTCCTAGAGAGAGAAAGCGTCGAAAAAGAGTCTCCAAGTGCCCTAGCTTGATCTTCATCACCATTGGAGCTTGGCTTGAGCTTGGAGAAGTGCCGATCAACGTCCAGGAGCAGGAATCCATCCTTCACAGTATGAATTCCGCGTCTGATTCTGCTTTTGCTTCTTTCTCCATGGAGTAGTTCTCCCATTCATCTGGGTATGGAGAACCCTAGATTTGTATGTTAGGTTTGATTGTATGAACCCAAGTACTGATTCTATGATTTGATTATATTCAATTGAGGTTTGAATGATTGAATGGCATGAATCCTGATCAAATTCCTGTTGTTTCTGCTTTAACCTAGAATGAGAATATCTGCGTAGGTTGATAGAGCATCCTTGATTGAAGGTAGGGAGTTGGTGACTTTAGTCGAGGAGCCAACTCACTATTCTGTACCGAATTCACTTCGGTAGTGGAGGTTTTGTTGTTAGGGCCTTAATCTGTTTACTCCGGTAGAGGTTAGTCGCTCACTAGATACTCAGATTGAGAGGGTCTGAAGACCTTTAGTCGAGACTTCAGGCTGTTTAAGAACCTTCCGCAGTATAACTATCATAGAAACTGAACTTGGTAAATGCAATCCGGCTTAACTGCAGTCTAGGGGGAACCATATCCGGGTGACCTCTCTTAACCTAAAAACAACCGTTTACTTGCTTTGTTTGTTTGTTAGTTTAGACTTGCATTAAAGTTTCATTGCTAGATAACAAGAATTCACCGAGTAGTCATCAAATCTAGGACCCGGGTTGACATTAAAACCCAAACCCGCTATACTACGATTTAGGAAGTGGTTTCACTTGGCTAATTCCTAGAGTGACCGTAGAAGCGAGTCAATTTCCCATCCTTAAACTTAACGGTGGGTATCAAATTATAATTTTTCACAATAATGTTTGCATAAAGTAACAAAACCTCTGATAAGTTGAAGAACTCATCAGCGGGAAGATAATGTTCCACACAATCTTTCCTCTCTCTCTCTCTCTCTCTCTCTCTCAGTCTCTTGTCGTGTCTCCATTTTGATTCTGCTGTTTTTTCTTCCATAATCTCAAATCAAAAGCCTCTTCGGTCTTAGTGAAATCCATCCATCTCCCTTCTAACACTTACCCTCCATCCATCCTTCACTCGTTCATTCTCAATGGCTGGGTCCAACGTCCCTTCACCACTGCCAGATAGAGATCACTCGCGGTTCATAATTTTTCCGCCGCTGACGCCTAGTGCTTCTCTGCCGGCGTCGACTAGTTCTGATTTGGGGGACTCAAACGGCAAACTCATCGCCATCATGTGATCCCTTCTATCCTACTTGTCGTTATCCTCGGAGTGGTAAGATGTCTCTAGATGATATGTTATCAAAAGATGGGCCTCGTCGGTCGTCCTCCTTCCTCGCTGTCATAGTCCCATCTGACAAATATTCAATCAAACAAGCTAAAACGTAAAGAACACTCAAGATTTTTAATGTGGTATCTTCAGTATGACCCTAGTCAACGGAGGGGATCTCCCTCTCATATTTTGGTATTATAGTTTTCGTTATCCTTCAACGTAGTATACAACAGGATATATATAGGTTTGATAACACAAACCCTAACTACATAATTACATAATGGTACATATATTAAATATAATCAACACCCTCCCTCAAATTGATGTTGGGTACGCAACATCAATTTGGAAGATAGATACCAATGTCTATTAGAGGAAACAACCTTTGTTAACATTTCAACAGTTTGTTCCTCTGTCTTCAAATAACTAGGCTGTATCACCCCTTCGGCAACTAATTGCCTGATGTAATGAACGTGATTATTTGCTATTTGAATAGCACTGATGTTATCCCCATATATACGCATCGGTTGTTCACACTCCACGCCTAACTCTTGAAATAGCCGTTACAGCCACACCATTTCTGAGCTCACTTCAGACATTGATCTATACTCTACTTCTGTAGAGGATTTAGACACTTTGTCTTGCTTCCTGCATCTCTAAGATATAAATGATCTACCAAACCGGATACTCAAGCCTGAAGTAGACCATCGGGTATCTTGGCATCCTGCAAAGTCAGCATCGGAGAAAGCCTCAATAGATGGAGTTCCATCTCTAGGAAAACACAATCTGACCTTTGCAGTATGCTTTAGATAGCGAAGTAATATGTGAACCACATCAAGATGAGTTGCTTAGCAACATCCATAAACTGACTATCAACCTGTACTGCATAGGCAATATTAGGACGAGTGTGAGTTAGATAGATTAAGCTTCCCACCACACTACGATAGAAAGTCTGATCCTCTAGCAGCTCACCATCATCCCTTTTCATCTTCAAGTTCTGCTCCATGGGAGTATTACACGATCGACTTGTATCATAATTTGTAGCAGCCAACAACTCATGAATATACTTCTTCTAGCTGACAAATAATCATGCCTTAGTTTGTGTCACCTCTAATCCTAGAAAATAAGAGACATCACCCAATTCCTTCATATTAAATGTCGAGTGAAGCGACGCAGTCAACTCATGGATCCCATCACCATCACTACCAGTTACAATCATATCATCAACATAGAGAAGTAGGATTGTATGTCGTATGAACATAGAAGGATCATTTTGACTCTGCAAAAAACCAGCCTGAATGATAGTGCCATGAAATTTTTCAAACCAAGCTCTCGAAGCCTGTTTCAAGCCATATAATGAGCGTCGAAGTTTGCAGACCACATCCGCCCAACCTTTAGAGTATCCCTCTGGACACTCCATATAAATAGTTTCTTTTAAGTCAACGTGCAGGAACGCATTTTTCACATCAAAGTGAATAGTGGGCCACTGCTTCATAGTAGCAACAGCAAACAAGCTCTGAAGCAACAGCAAACAAGCTCCGAACTGTTTGCATTTTAGCAATGGGGGCAAATGTCTCTTCGAAATCAATCTCATATTCCTGTTTGAAGCCTTGTGCCACCACTCTGGCCTTAAAACGCTCAATGGAACCATCTGGGTGCATCGTAATAGTATAAACCCATCGACTACCAATAACATAAATATCCGAAGGACGTGGAACAACGTCCCATGTATGCTGAGCTTCCAGTGCATCAATCTCAATATCCATAGCAGCATTCCTTCATGGATCATCTTTAGCATACCGATAATGAGTGGGAATTCATATACCATGCTTAGTGGACTACCCCACATAGTCTTGAAGATGTCGTGGGGGTTGTCCAATATTTGCCCGATTGGAGCGTCGTGGGACATGCAAGGTAGGCGGAGTGACCATTTCGTGTATGCCCTCAGATGAAGCAGGCGAAGATGAGGGAGAGAAGTTACCACTTGGAGACGCTCCGGCTTAGCAGTAAATCGTGGATTTGGGATGGAGCATGAAGGACTTGTGGCTTGATTTTTTTCTTTTTAAGAGTGTGAACTTTTTGGGGGAGAACAGGAATTGGGTGAGACCTCCCTGATGTTCAGTGGGGGAGAGGTGAAGAGGCGATGGCGGATGTGGCCATCTATGTTGTCATTGTTGCGAGACACAAAAAGGAAATAGAGTAATAGATTGAGAGAAGATAATTAAGAGAGATGACTGGAAGTGGGGTTAGGAAGAAGGTATGAACTAGATGAAGATTCAAGAAAGGTGAGAGAGAATCCATCGCATAAGTTGCAACCATAGACCCGGCAGTCTGGATCTAGCACCGACAATCTCATCTGCCCTCCTTCAATCTATTCTACTTGCCCATCGAAGCAGAGCCTCTGATGCCCCCAACCTGTTGGCCCTAATGGTGTGACCCTCTACTTTCCAATTTCAATCAATTGTACCTGCAACCTAACAATTTTCAATATGTATTTTCTAGGTTTTCTTTTGTTCTACAGAGGATTTGGTAGGGAATGAGAACAGAAAAATTTTGATCCCAAAAAGCATCCAACCGACTTCAAGTTTTGTTTTCGATAAAACATGCAGTACAAAGGAAGTAATGAGCCAAAGACTAATGACTAAGCCCACAAATTTAGCAAACCCATTTTCATAGAAAGATAATTCTTATGAAGATGAAATAGCCAACTAAAACTCTCACTTACACCCTACTACTTATTCTAAACCCTAAGTTTTGATTTGAAACATAAAGCAAATTTCCGTTTCCTATTGGGTTCTTACTCGTTAGATTTTACTAAAGTGACTAAATTCATTAATTTAAATTAATTCAATAGCATGTCTCATCGTGCTCTTAGTATTGAGTTCTTCAAGAATAAGGGTTTTCACATTCCCGCTCCCCCACCACGAACTAATTGTCTAACTACCACCAACATAATCACCATAACTACTCTCGTAAGAGTTTGTATTATGGGGAGGCAAAAACACCAAAATTTCATCAGAGGCAGCCGAGCTGTTACAAGATCAAAAAAGGTCGAAGGGGAGAGTGAACAGAAAGGAAACTGGTACAACAAGAGTGAACGCAAGGAGCTAAGCATTAACATGTTTATGCTGCACCACCTGATGGGGGAAACTTACTCCCATTAAGCCCTCCCTAATCAAGTGTCAAGTTCAGATGGGGGCACATAAGCTCATATGTACCAAATGGATAGACGAGACTATGCTTCGAGAGCAAGTCCATGACTCTATTCCCTTACCGATACATATGAAGCAAATGAACCACCCATCTATGATATAAACATCTGCAGATAACTCCTAAGAGAGTAGCGTGTGGATGAACCAGGTTTGTGCGCTTCCTTATGAGGTCCAAAGAGAGTTGAGAATCAGATTCTAGCACTAGGAATTCCGCTCTTTTTCTTCTTGCAAGATGGAGGCCTTGCAGAATACCCCATAACTCGGCTTCAATAGCCGAAACGTTACCAATCTTGTTGCAGAATCCCCCAACCCAATATCTCTGGTTGTTTTGGAGAACCCCACTAGCCATTACAACTCCATGATTTCCCTGGGCAGCGCCATTGGTATTTAGCTTCCAACATCCCACCATGGGAGTTGCCCATCTGATGAGCCTCTTAGTGCGAGCAGGCTTTCTTGTGAAGCCTTCTTTCATGCAGGTTGTCTTCCAAACTTTGCACCATTCTAGAGCTTTGGTGATGATGTAGTTTTGAAGCGAAGAGGTAGATAGCTTCTTACCTTTGAAGATGATATCATTTTTTCACTTCCAAGTGTACCAAAGAATAAGACTGAAGGAGCTCAACCACTTTCATGAACAACGATCCTAGGAATCATCTTTCAAGTTGCTGAGTAACCAATCATCATAATTCGAGTTGAAGAACTATTGTTGTCAGACAAGACTGGCAACTCTTTGCCACACTAACTTCGCTCCCCCATATTTCCTTAGACAATGAAGGTTATTTTTTGGGACATCTTGACATTTTGTGCACTTGTCGTTCGGAATGTGATGCCGAAACTTCCTTACATTATTCCCAATAGCCGGCCACCATCTTGCTCTTTTTGTTTTTCTGTTACCTCCTCGGTTGCAAGTTCAACAAAAGGGACCTGCACAATCTCTTGACTTAGCCTCAAAAACTGTTTCTGGGCATTCGATGGAGATAAGGAGAGCTATCTTGGGTATAGAGAGAGGTAAAGAAGTTAACAATTAGCTCTTGCAATTTCTGTTAGGAGAGATGAGCTAGTTATATGTCTTGGTCATAGGTTGGGCTTCGAACTTCGAGATTGCTCGATCAATGATTATTACAATAAAAAATTACTATTTAAGCATTATTATCTTAATAATTATTTTATTAAATTATATTTATGATTATTATATATAATATGTTTATTTTATTATTTTATTAGATTCTATTATAAATTTAATACATCTATTTTATAATAATAACAAATTTTCTTACTTCATCCTATATTTACACTTCTTACTTTTTTATCCAAACAACAATTTATCTCTTATTCAATTTGCTCCTTAACTAACACATGAATCTGTTGCCAAACATACTATCAATGGGTATATGTCGGTGATGACCCTCTGTCAAAAGAATAAATTGATGTGATTTAATTGGCCACCTCACAGTCACAGATACCTCCGCAGGCACATGCCCCCCATCCCATTCTCGTTTTTCATCCCATCCGTCCATCCCATCGTCATCAACGGTGCTGTCATGCATTAACTCTCCAATCTCCAATGACTCCCCCAAGTCACACCTCCTAATCACTGTACACCTGCCCGCACCCTAGCACTCCTCCTTTTAAATCCCCCTTCTTTCACTCTCCCTCCCTCTCTAGTCTCTACGGGGGAAGGAAGGAGTTGAGCTCTTCGCCAGATTTATTCCGCCCACCAGATCTTGACATATTTCCAATTTCTCCCGTACCGGATTCCCCGCAAATCGCCATCTCCGATGACCTCATCAGCTCAGATTCCGCTCTCCAGCCACGACTCCGACGGCGCCGCCACCCAGGCTTCCGTGGTCGCCGCCGTCCGCTCGTTCGTCACCCGGCTCTACGGCGCAATCGGCAATTCGCTCTCCCGCCGCCGCCCATGGACGGAGCTCATCGACCGCTCCGCCTTCTCCAAGCCGGGCTCGCTCTCCGACGCCACCACCAGGATAAGGAAGAACTACTCCTACTTCCGCGTCAACTACATGACTCTGCTCGCCATCGTCCTGGCGGTTTCCCTAATCTCCCACCCGTTCTCCCTCATCACTCTCCTCTCCCTCCTCTCCGCCTGGCTCTTCCTCTACACGTTCCGCCCCTCCGACCAGCCCCTGGTGGTAATGGGGCGGACCTTCTCGGATCGGGAGACGCTCGGGATCTTGATTCTGGTGACGGTGATCGTCATCTTCCTGACCAGCGTGGGGTCGCTGCTGATCTCGGCGACCATGGTCGGGGTGGCGATTGTGTGCGTCCACGGCGCGTTTAGGGATCCGGAGGATTTGTTCATGGACGAGCAGGAGGGAGGTGGTGCCGGGCTGTTCTCGCTCATCGGAGGGTCGGCCGCAGCGGCCGCCGGGAACAGCATGATGTCGCGCGTGTGAGGTTGATTGGTCACTGATGTTGATTTCTTCACTCTGTTGTTATACTCTGGGGTTAGGGTTTTAGTAGTGAAATTTTCGAAACGGATCTGCAGCGGTATTACCACTGGAATTGCAGTTTTCGAAATTGAGATTGCTAATTATTTCATAATGTGTCAATTGTAAAATTTCATTTCCGATCACATTTGTTGAGGTTTTACTAATCCTCTTCACTCGATGTATTTCTGTAACTATGTTTCATCGCTACTAATTGCCAAAATGGTAAGCTACAATGTGTTAATCTCATCACTCATCACATTATGTAGGCTGACAAAAATCGATATATAGTATTGGAACGTGTAGGTTGACACCCTTGACGCTGATGGTACTACTACCGATCGTGGCGTAGGCAGATGCCATGCCGGAACTGATGCAGAAAATTGTCAAACGTATGCTGGTGTTCATGAATCTACCAGGATACAATGGCAGCATAGTCCGATGTCGAACTAATCACCAGAAGAACGATCCAGCAGCAGTGTAGGCAGCTGCCCGATGAATTTACAGTCCATCGACACCAGGCTACGCTCAATCAAGCTAACCAGACTGCAATCAAACAAGACTTTTCCCAGGCGTACAGGCCGTTGTTATCAGCCTAGCCACCATCAAGCTATTTAGACTGCAACCATACAGGACTCAAACGACACCATCAACACAGGTAATAACATTAACAAGACTCAAAGCTTGCAAATGGAACTTAGAATAAATATATGTTACAAAAGTGCTTCTTCTTACCCCTTGGCTTTTCTATTTTCTTTGTTTAATTGTTCTGTGTTTCGACAAATTGTAAATACATGAGTTCCTTCCTACTTTGCGTAAAAAGATCAAACTGAGAAAGCTAAAAAAGGAAAGGAAGACAAAAGGGAAAGAAGAGAAGCAAAGAAGAGAGCACAAGAACTCGGAATGTACAGCTAGCTCCTCATAAATACCGAGTTAAATACATTCTAAGCGCTGTCCGTTGCATATCCACTGGTCTCCTCCGCAACCTTTGCCCACACGTTAGCAATTTTCTCGGCGTAGCCAACCTGTGTACAAATGAACCACATGGCCACCCAAAATGAAACGACACTACAGATCCCACTCAACAACTGTTGCAATAACAACCTGGGAAGCTTAGATCACGAGAAAGAAGCAAGGACCAAATGAACTATTACAGGAGGGTACCTGGTTAAGCACAAATCCTTTCAACATGTTGGAGAAGTCGGCATGTTTTTCCGCTTCCATCCTTTCCAGTTCGGTCCTGTTATTTTCCTGCGATGATGATGTCAAGAACTCAGCTGCTTTGAAGAATCACAACACATGGCTGAATGTACTAACTTGTCAAAACTGGGAAACCAACGCAAGTCAAGGGCATGAGACATGCGGAACATAAAATGCTCAGGAAAGAGCAAACACATGGTACAAACTGCAGTATACTATCATGGGCAACTGATGAAGTTGAGCCATGCCACAGCAGAATCAAGATACGTCCTGTCATATTTTACAGACACAAGACACTCGAACCAAATGTTCAACTGTGGTGGATAGCCAGTAACAAATGCTGCAAAGGAAGCGAATGAGAGTCTGGGAACCAGACATCCCAGCATCAAAGCTTGAGAGAATATCCATGTCCATCTCCCATTGATAATGCATAGTGCATTAATCATATTTCAATTTTCGCAAAACTAAATTTCACCAAACTATTATGGAAACTAAGCAAATTGAATCATAATTCATGAGTTTTGAGCAGAACAATTCTGAGCTAAATCTAGAACCATCAAGTCCAAGGATAAGGATAGCACTAACCAATAACACTTGGTGCCCATAGATCTAAAGAGCAAAGGTTATCAGTAACGACAGGGGAGAGTTTTTTGGGCACCTTATCTGTCTCAATTACTTCCTTCCAACCAAACAATAGACTTGTCTAGGTTGCAACATGGTAATGCAAAATTTCCGTACTCTAAAGCGGATGAAAACGTATTCAGCACTACTATGGAAAGTAGCCAAATAAAGCAGCTTCACTTGATAATGTTAGAAAATGGAGAAAAGAAACAAATATCTACAACCGAAGAAACTTGTACCCAACTTTTCACTTCATCAGGAAAGGAGTTAAAGATACAAAGACCTGCCAATTCACCTGCCAAATTGAGTGTCTTTACACTAGAAATTCATATGGAATATCAATTCACACTGGCAGTCCATACGCATGGAAATAAGCAAGATCAATCTGGATTACCAGAGACATCGCCATCATCTTAAGACATTTGTCTAACAAATGCATGGTTAAACATGGTATTTGAATTGGGTGAAAACAACCAGATTCCTAGGTTTCAACCTTCAGAACTTTCACCAACTAAGAAAAACATGGTACTCCCACTTAAATAAGAAAGGTGGTAAATGTGGCCAGTGGAGCATAGCTTTCAACCCTGATTTAAGGTGCGGGTAAAGAAAACTCCAAATGAGCAGATGAAGTGACAAAACAGAATTAAGCTTTGAAAATTGAAAACCCCATCAGACAGAAGGGTGCGTGAATGCAATAGGCTTGCACACTAATGCAGCAACATCAAAGGTAATAGATGACTGGATATTTCCCAAGAGTTGGATCAAGTATCTGGTCTACCTTCCAATAGACTCCGTTAAACACAAAATCCACAAGAAACAAAACATGAAAGCCACAAGAGCGAGCTTATGAAAACAGAATGCAAGAACGACAGAAGAAAAAAAAGCATGATTGCTATTCTCAAATAAGTCTGAATCCTAGAGCTAACAGCTGATACGTCGAGGTTAAAATGTCAACTTGACAACTATAAGCACGAGAAGACATAAGACAGACATAGGTGCTAAGTTCACCGAAGGGACTTTACCAACAAGCCCAAGTACAAGTGTAAGACAGTTAAAGGGAAAATGGAACAAGACTACCAGCGATCGACAATTGAGAAGATAGGTAATTCGGCTACTGGAATCTCCTATTATCGGAAACATAAAACACTAATCAACAAGTTCCACGGGAAAAAAAAAAACAAAAAAGGCAATTAATGAGGAAAGAGTATGAATTAGGTTAACTGAGCCAAACAACAATGGACAAGCTAAGATTAAACAGCCTCTGCTGCAGAACATCAATGGTTATGGCAACAGGAAATCTGGAATGCAAATGAAATGGCTCTCCCATCTAGTGAAAACCATAAACAAAGGCCCTGACAGAGAAAAACATCGTAAAAGGAAATTGATAGGTTAAGCAAAGAATATATGTGATTCGACTAGGTTTTATTAGGCACAGAGAATGTAGGAAAGACAGGATTCTGTTTGAGATGCTTGCTGGAGATAGCAGAAATATATTGGAAGATACCATTTTCGAGCGGGTGCATCTCCAGTCACAGGTAGATTTTCAATTGAGAATTCACTTGCCAATGCTTTTAAGAATCACTCAAAGAAAACAAGTCAAACACTTGAATAAATCCGCAGTTATATTTCTTGTTTTTTGTCTAAATCTATCAAAACCTCCTTATATAGGAATTACAAACTTGACACCAAGAAATCTATTTCCTTGTCAATACTAACTAAACACTAATCTTCGTAAATGATTTTTGGTTACAAGATACCATAAAAACCTTATATAAGGAACAATAATAATAACAAATAGATTTACAGCAAGATCCATGCACAACAACGTGACTCGTATCGGACCAATGAATTCTAGATACACTGCAGATATCCTGATAATTATACACGTTCCAGGACACAACAACAACAACAACAACAAAAAAGATGAAAATCTAACCCAGACAAGACATTCAAACATAATTTATTATAAAATTCTCACAGTACCTTAATCCGCTCGTACTCTCTAACTGCAACACTTTTAGCATCTTCAGTGGCTCTTATAGTTTCTTTCAACTCTTCTATCCTTCGAATCCTTGATTTGTCACCACCAAATATCTTTGATGACGCAGCTTCAAGTTTCTCAGCCCTTGTATGAAGAGACGACAATTCTGATAGAAGAGTTTGCACAGTCAGCAAAGCACTAGAGCGATCGGCAAATGCACCATGAACTGATAGCATCAACCCAAGATACTCGTGGAGGGTATCCTGCCAATTGAAAGTCCATAAGCAAAATCAGGAAGTGTCCTTCAAACATAGAATATTCACTTCCACAGCACAAAAGCTAGTATGGCTTTGCATAGAATGTGGGCATAGTGAAGGCCAGTCTAATAAATGAGCATCTCCACCAATGTCACCTTATCATCTCTACGTTATCCAGATAGTAAATCAAATGCACTATTAAGATATCAAGCAGAACGAAGAGCCCAGATTCAGTAATTTACCAAATGCTTAACCGTCTGAGCATTCAGTTCCCTGTAGAATCTGCTAGCTTTGACAGCAGCTGTAGCTACGTTCTTCATGTCACCTGCCCTTACTCTTTGTGATTCAAACATAGCTTCCTCAGTCTCAAACTTTGTCAATTTAATGAATGCTAACCCTAATTCTCCCATCGTCTCCCCCATGTCTTGCTGTGCTTTCACCAACGACTCCGCCTGCAAAACAAATTCCCCACAAACAACAAATTCACCAACAATGAAACAACTGTTCAAAAGCAGGAAATATGGAGAGAACAAATACTTGATGCATATCAAACAATGACTTCTACTTAACCTGCTGAGAAGCATTGCTCAGTTGCAGCTCAAACTCGTTCATCTTCTCCTTCTTCTCTAGGAACTCCTTATCTTCCTCCACTACAGGTGGTCTTGAACCACCCCAATCATTAGAAACAGACTGTTTCAATTCTTTGAACAGCCTCAACAAGTCTCTCCCTCCTTTGGCTGGCTGGACTACATCCTGTGGGGCTACCGTCGATCCTTCTCCAAATAACTGCTTCGGTAGATTCACTGCACCATCAAGCATCCTGGAAGCCACATCAGTGCTTGTAGCCAACGGCAACTTCCCTTGCACCTGCAAGAACACCTTCAACTCATCGCTGTTCCATAAGATGGGATGCGCAGCGAGCCTTCTCAAATACTTCTCCAAAGCAACTCTCCTCTGTTCTACAAATTCCTGCTTCTGCATCACCTGGCTCTCCACTACACTCTTGTCTGGTCTAGGCGGGATGAAGAACCCTCGATAAGCCTCTGCCAGCCGATCCGATAAAGTGACCACGTCCTTGAATCGCCGCCGCACCCCGAATTCCGATCCATTGAACTCCGGGATGTTGGTTCTCGTCGTGATTAGATACGTGACGTAGGTGCTAGCTCCGGGGACAAGTGAATTCGAAGTTTCCTGCTCCTTCTGTGGATTGGAGACGGTGATCTTGATGTAATCGGAGCTGGAGGACGGGGATCTCGAGAGAGAAAGTGAGGAATCGGAAGATCGACCGGGGCTATCGATGCCATTGATTTCGCTGCCAGTATTCTCGTCAAACGGACTGAAGATGACATCGGCATAGGCAGGCGGTTCAATGTAGGAATTGTTATCGTGCGAGAGGCTAGGGTTTCGGAGATCCCGGTATGGTTGAGGAGCAAGTAAAGGATCCGAATCTGCCGGCGTCAATAGCGGGGAGAGAGGGTGATGCGTATCGGCGAGGGACGACATGACGCTGCGATAATCGGAGAAAGATTTGCTGCCTCCGTTGCCGTTGGGATTGTCGGAAGGTTCATCGAGGACAAGGTTTTCCATCTCCTCTCTAGAGGCGAAAAGTTGAGATTCTGCTTCATTCTCTGATCCCATCATTTTCGCTACGCCTTAACCCCAAGCACTAATTCGCCAAATCCTCCACGCTTATTCAAGGCTCTGAAACCTCCGCCTGCCGGTGAAACTGATCGAAGCCAAGGAAAGTTGAAAGCAGCGGAAAAGTACAGGCGAGGAACGGCGGCGTCGGAAGTCCTGGAGGCGGCTGACGTCAGGTGAACAAGAGACGATGAAGGCGGAACATGAGTGACGAGGTGAGATCTTTCCAAGCTACTGGATGACTGAAGTCTTCGTTCCTCCGCCGTAACGCCGGGGAGCAGAGGCCCTGTGGCGTTTGTTTATTCTGTTTGGACGTTTGGTTTAGAAGCTACGACCTACGACATGCTTTTCTTTCTTTTCTATTGGTTTTATCCAAATATAATTGATTTTGTTTTATAACTCTTTCACCTGAAAAACACTTGCGATTCATACAAAAAAAAAAAAAAAAAAACACTTGCGATGGGTTTTTTTTTCTGCCCCAAATTTCATGTTCTTCTTACTTGTTTTATCTTAAGTTTTCCTATGAAATTATTTGTTTCTTTTCAGCAGGCATATCTAGGGTTGGAAGGAAAACTTATCAAATTGGGTATCCACCCGAAATCGAATCGAAATAATAACACTTTATTTATAGTGTTTGTCACTCCATATTTTATACATTTTTATCTTCTATCAATGTATCTTTAGTAGTTTCATTATATTTCATATGAAATTCATCAATATTTAAATAATTAGCTTATCATAGACCTTGTGCGTGTTTTTTGTACATTTTACACATTTTTGTGTTGTTTTGTGTTTCTCAAGAATATAACACATACAAGACGATTCTAGATTACAAATGGACTCAGTTGATCAGAAGGAGGATGATTTTACAAGCTCATGGGCTTAAAAGGAGATGGATTTGGACATTGGATTCTTACTATATAGCAAAAACAAGAAGATCTAGTAGGTGCAAGATGCCAATCTTTGACTTAGGCTCATGAGAGATTTTCTTATTAACTGCCTCTACAAATTGGAGGTGTTACTTGACCACAAGCAATCCATTGCACCAAAAAAAAAAAAGCAGCGGCCCAACATGGGTTCAACCCGCCGCCCGTGCCCTAGCTCTTCAAAAGCTTCTAAAACCAACCTACTTCATTCACAAGTCAAAGGAATCCGAATTCAAGTCGTACAAGGAAGGTTTTGGTCGACTTTAGGAGGAAAAATAATAAAAATCCCTCTTCTGTAACTAGTACAAATAGGAGGCTAGACTAGAATTTTAGAACACACCTTTTACCTGCACTTTGCCCTAGGGTAGGGATGGCAACAAAACCCGAACCCACGGGTACCCACCCGACCCAACCCGGTCAACGCAGGTAAAACCCATGTTGACGGATTTTGGGCCGGGTTCGGGTTTTGTTGTCACCATCGATGCATGTATCATTGGTGATGTCTTCCTATTCTCCTTTGCATAGCTAGCTTGAAACTGTTTAGGGATGTAACTCTTTGATACTTTATGTACTACTTTATATGATTCTATGATATGCCTATTATGTTTAATGTCTTTACCATCGATGCTTGGGTTAATTTATACTTGTATCATCTATTGTTTATTCATTCGATAGTTTAGTTATTGGTTGCTTTAGTTGTTCTATGCATATGACCCCTATTGTATGTGTAACATCCCGTTCCGGCAAAACTCATATTTCGATCGCTATAAAGTTCGCGATTTAAAATCAAGTATTTTGATAGTATTTCGGCGAAAATCGGAATATAGATCGTATAAGTATACGTATTAATTATATATATAATATATAATATATAATTATATATAACATCAAGCGGCCACTTATATAAATCCCCAGACCATTTCCTTTCTCATCATCTTCTTCTGTTCCATTTATTTGGACGAGAGAAAGCCAGAGAAACAGAGCACACACGGAGCGCTCGGCCAAAAATTCCAAAGCTCCAATCTTGAGTCCTAGTGATCCAAAAATCTCGTAAGTAATGCCTAATTCATCTATACATCGTGATTTATCGATTTAGAGCTTTAAAACGAGTTTTTGGTTCAGGAATTTCTTGAATTCCGATAAGCCAAATTAGGGTTTCGGAGTATCCGGAAGCCGGATAGAGCCCAAATTTCATATACGAGCTTCTTGCAGCGAGGTAATCAATCCTCTAGTTCTAATCCTTGAATTTCGGCAATTATTTAGGTCGGGGTCCAAATCGCTGAATTTAGCTCCGACCAGGGTTTGATGTGTTTTTATCAAGAATTTGACTAGCAGCCTAGAACTAATATTAACGAGGATACTGCAGGGGATATTAGGACGGTCTCGAATTTTAATTCGGGGTTCGTTCGTGAAATTGACGTTTTAGTACGGGAAGGTTAAACTGGTGTTTGAACGCCCGGAACTGGTGAGGGATTAGCACGGCATACCGGGTTTGTCGTATCACGATAATTATATTGATGCTTAGAATTGACCTAGGTGAACTAGAATGGCATGATTAGGGGTGTATGAACTTTTGTGCTATATGTTGAACCCTGGACTGCTGTATGATATTATTGACTTGCCCTAATCGATATGGACCTTGTTTATGCTGATGATTGCATACATGTTGCCATTTGTGGCTTAACTGTTGATATGACTTCATGGTTGTTCGATCAGGTGTTTTGACATGATGTGATATTGTGGTTGTATTTGGATTCACAAGTGGGGGGAATAAACTTCCCAAGGGTGATATTATGATGTTTTAAGGAGGATGACTTGCACGAGGTTTAATCCCGAGGAAGTGCAACTATACGACTCCTAGTTTACCTATGTTGAGCCAATTATGGTCAGGTCAAGTACATCTGCAAGTAACGAATTATGATTAAGCAAGATGAGATATGAATCATGTATAAGGATACCAAATATGAGTGTTGTGGTCTCACGGTCAACTACATAGTAATTAGGGCTCCCTATGCTATTACTCTATTATGATATGTATGATAGTCACACCTCTCATGTGGTGGTGACTGAAGAATTCTTATGAGATATGACCACACCCAGAGCGGTGTCGGGTATGACTACACCCATAGTGATGTGGGGTATGTGTGACCACATCCGACCGGATGTTGGGGTATGTATGACTACATCCGACGGGATGTGGGGTATGTTTCCCGGGAGAGTTATTAGCATGGGAATAGCTAGGCGCCTATAAGTAAAACATGATAAGATGCATATGCATAAGTCAAGGTGGTTGAGTCTTTTGCCTATTGGGATGTCGGATGCATGAGGTCTGATCCTAGTGCTTTGGCTTGTTTGCTAGATGTATGGTAGGGGTATGCTCTGTTATGAACTCACGATGCTATGATTATCTCACTCAGCTATGAGCTAACCCTCTTTATCCTTTTTCTCTGCTTATGCCATGTGTAAGCAGATCATTATCATCAGCAGCAGTAGATAGGTGTATAGGTGGGAGTTGAGCAAGAGTTGAAGGCAAGATGAGGTATGGTCTTCAACTATTATGTGCTTGGACTACTACTCGGGATTTTGGCCAGTGATCCACACCTTTTTGTAAAAATGTTTTGAGAACGTTTTTCATGTGCATACTAGCTTCTGATGTAGTGTGAGATATCCACAGGTGTGGAAATTTGATGATATGTGTATATTTTTTGTAATTGTGTAAGTTGTGATGATTATGGATTGTATCAGTATGGTATGCAGTTGTGTAGTATGAAACTCTGACTATGGCTATGAAAGCCCATGTATATGGTTGTGAGTATATATGTTTTTCATTGAATGCATGGATTCAGATAAATTATTTTGCAGGTTTTAGTTACAAGAACTGTTAGCCCATTATGCGAGTAATTCATGTCGAAATTTTATTTTGGTAAATTTTGATAATTAATGTAACACCCGAGATTATTTACGCTGCAATTGTATGAACAATATGAATAGGTAATACGTATAGGGTAGGGTGTTACAGTTTGGTTATATGCTTTGATCGATACTGGTTCCTCTCACTCATTCATGTCATATACGTTTGCACATATGCTACGCTTAGTTCCAGATAAGCTAGGTTATACCTTATGTGTTAAAACACCTGTGGGAGATACCTTAAAGGTAGATTCAGTTATTAGAAGTTCCTTCATTTGTGTGGAAGGAGCTTTCCTAGCCGCAGATTTAATTCTGCTACCATTTGATGAATTCGATGTCATCCTTGGGATGGACTTTTTAGCAACACATGGAGTTGTTGTGGATTGTCAAAAGAAAGAAGTGTTATTCAACACACCAGATAAATGTCCTGTTGTATTCCGAGGCATTAAGAAAAAGAAGACTCATGGTTTTCTTTCTGCCTTGGAAGCTTTTCGATTAGTGAAGGAAGGTTTTGAAGCCTTTCTTGCTCAAGTTACTGTTGTAAATGAGAAGAAGGTTGAGGATGTAGAGGTGGTAAGGGAGTTTCCTGATGTATTACCCGAAGAACTTCCCGGCCTTCCACCAGAAAGGGAAGTAGAGTTTGATATTGAATTGGTACCTAGCACAACACCAATTTCAATGGCACCGTATAGAATGGCACCAATTGAGCTAAAGGAGCTTAAAGAACAATTGCAAGAATTGCTAGACAAGGGGTTTATTCGACCTGGCATCTCATCTTGGGGGGCACCGGTTTTGTTTGTCAAGAAGAAAGATGGCTCCATGAGAATGTGCATTGACTACCGGAGGTTGAATAAAGCAACAGTGAAGAATCGTTATCCCCTCCCAAGAATAGATGACTTGTTTGATCAATTGCAGGGTGCATCAGTCTTTTCTAAGATTGATTTGAGGTCTGGATACCATCAATTGAAAGTGGCAGATGAAGCAACCTCAAAGACAGCTTTTAGAACAAGATATGGGCATTATGAGTTCCTGGTAATGCCTTTTGGACTCACTAATGCACCAGCAGTATTTATGGCTCTTATGAATAGAGTTTTTCATGAATATCTTGATAAGTTTGTGGTTGTGTTCATAGACGATATTCTCATCTATTCTAAAAGCGAGGAGGAGCACAAAACTCACCTTAGAATTGTGTTGCAAATTCTAAGGGAGAAACGATTATATGCAAAATTTTCAAAATGTGAGTTTTGGCTGAAGGAGGTAATATTTATGGGACATGTAATTTCTGGAAGAGGTGTCGAGGTGGATCTGAAAAAGGTGGAAGCAGTGGTGAGTTGGGCTCCACCAAAAGATGTGTCGGAGTTGAGAAGTTTTCTTGGCATGGCTGATTATTATCGGCGGTTTGTCGAAGGGTTTTCCAAAATTGTTACACCATTGACTAAACTGTTGAGGAAGAATACCAAGTATGTTTGGGATGAATCATGTCAAAAGAGTTTTGATGAACTGAAAAAGAGATTGACCACAGCACCAGTCCTTGCATTACCTTCGAATCAGGGAGAGTTTGTGGTGTATAGTGATGCCTCGTATCAAGGATTGGATTGTGTGTTAATGCAAGATGGAAGAGTTATCGCATATGCCTCTAGGCAATTGCGTCCTCATGAAGTAAATTATCCCACTCATGATTTGGAGTTGGCAGCGGTGGTATTTGCTCTCAAGATTTGGCGACATTATTTGTATGGTGAGACTTTTAAAATCCTCACTGATCATAAAAGCCTGAAGTATATTATGGATCAAAAGGATTTAAATAGTCGCCAGAGGAGATGGATTGAACTTCTAAAAGATTATGATTGTACAATTGATTACCATCCAGGTAAAGCTAATGTAGTTGCTGATGCCCTAAGCAGAAAGGGGAAGAAGAATATAAATGAGCTGGTTGGTTTGAGGGCAATGAATATGGATTTGGAAGTGGATGGTGTAACAGGGTTACTAGCTCGGTTGAACATTCGACCTTTGTTGCATGACAAAATTCGTGAGAAGCAGAAGGAGGATCCAGAGTTGGCAAAAATCATTCAAGACATTGAGGAAGGAAAAGAAAGCCCATTTGAAATTGTAGATGGCATGTTGAAGATGAATGGAAGAGCATGTGTTCCTAATGTTAATAACTTGAGGAAAGAGATCCTAGATGAAGCTCATTCTTCTACTTATGCTACACACCTAGGAGCTACTAAAATGTATCACACAATCAAACCATATTTTTGGTGGCGTGGGATGAAAAAGGAAGCGACTGAACATGTTTTCACATGTCTGGTATGTCAGAAAGTTAAGGCAGAACATAAAGCTCCTGTGGGAAAACTACAACCACTTCCAATTCCAGAATGGAAGTGGGAAAGAATCACAATGGATTTTGTATATGGTCTCCGAACATCAAGGGGAAAAGATGCAGTATGGGTTATTGTGGACCGACTGACCAAATCGGCTCACTTTTTACCCATTAGATGCAAACCATCACTGTAGACTTTGTCTCTACTATATATTAAGGAGATCGTCAGATTGCATGGTGTGCCAATTTCTATTGTCTCTGATCGAGACCCGAGCTTCACATCTCGGTTTTGGCAAAGTTTACATGATGCCTTGGGAACTAAACTGCATTTTACTTCAGCTTATCATCCTCAAACAGATGGATAGAGTGAACGAACCATCCTTACCTTGGAGGAGTTACTTCGATCATGTGTAATGCAATGGGAGGAGTCATGGATTGACCATTTGCCCCTCATTGAGTTTGCTTACAACAACCAGTATCATAGTAGCTTGGGTGTTCCACCATATGAAGCACTTTATGGGAGGAAGTGTAGAACACCATTATTTTGGGATGTAGAAGGGGCAAGGCAAATCTCAGGGCCAGAGATAGTTGAGATCGCAATTGATAAGGTCAAGGAAATTAGGGAGCGTATGAGGGTGGCTCAAGATCGGCAGAAAGTTTATGTTGACACGAATAGGCGTGAAGTTAATTTCGAAGTGGGTGAGAAAGTATTTCTCAAAGTGTCACCATGGAAAGGGGTGATGAGATTTGGTAAGAAAGGAAAGCTTGCACCTCGATATATTGGACCATATGAAATCACAGAGAAGATTGGACCAGTGGCTTATAAGTTGGCATTGCCTCCAGAACTATCTCAAATCCACAATGTATTTCATGTTAGTATGCTGAAGAGGTACAAAGTGGATCCTTCCCATGTTATACAACAAGAAGATATCGAGTTAGGCCCAGATTTGACTTTTGAGGAGGTTCCAATTGAGATTGTTGATTTTCAGATTAAGACTCTTCGTAGAAAGGAAATTCCAATGTTGAAGGTTGTGTGGAGGAATCAAGATAGTGAGAGTGCTACCTGGGAGACTGAAGCAAGTATGCGAGAGAAGTACCCTGAGTTAGTAGCAACCTACTTTGCAGGTTAACAATCTTGCTTAATAAATTATGTTTTGAACTTGCTGATGTGCTTTTGTTGTGATAGCCCAATATAGGTTTTTTAAATCTAAACATGGGAACCTGAGCTGTTATGTGTTACCTTCTATGCTATGAATCACCTAACCTAAGAGTTAGGTAATGGTTTATCTACGATAGACCATGTCAAGGGTAAGTAAGCGGACTAAGGGAACAACTTAAGATTAGATTTCGGGGAAGAAATCTTTTAAGGAGGGGAGAATTGTAACATCTCGTTCCGGCAAAACTCATATTTCGATCGCTATAAAGTTCGCGATTTAAAATCGAGTATTTTGATAGTATTTCGGCAAAAATCGGAATATCGATCGATCAGATAAGTATACGTATATATTATATATAATTATATATTATATATCCCCAGACTATTTCCTTTCTCATCATCTTCTTCTGTTCCATTTATTTGGACGAGAGAAAGTCAGAGACACACGGAGCGCTCGGCCAAAAATTCCAAAGCTCCAATCTTGAGCCCTAGTGATCCAAAAATCCCGTAAGTAATGCCTAATTCATCTATACATCGTGATTTATTGATTTAGATCTTTAAAAAGATTTTTTGATTCAGGAATTTCTTGAATTCCCAATAAGCTAAATTAGGGTTTCGGAGTATCCGGAAGCCGGATTGAGCCCAAATATCATATACGAGCTTCCTGCAGCGAGGTAATCAATCCTCTAGTTCTAATCCTTGAATTTTGGAAATTATTTAGGTCGGTGTCCAAATCGCTGAATTTAGCTCCGGCCAGGGTTTGATGTGTTTTTTATCAAGAATTTGACCCGGAGCCTAGAACTAATATTGGCGGGGATACTACAGGGGATATTAGGACGGTTTCGGATTTTAATTCGGGGTTCGTTCTTGAAATTGACGTTTTAGTACGGGAATGTTAAATCGGTGTTTGAACGACCAGAACTGGTGAGGGATTAGCACGGCATACCGGGTTTGTCGTATCACGATAATTATATTGATGCTTAGAATTGACCTAGGTGAACTAGAATGGCATGATTAGGGGTGTATGAACTTTTGTGTTATATGTTGAACCCTGGACAGTTGTATGATATTATTGACTTGCCCTAATCGATATGGACCTTGTTTATGCTGATGATTGCATACATGTTGCTATTTGTGGCTTAACTGTTGATATGAATTCATGGTTGTTCGATCAGGTTTTTTAACATGATGTGATATTGTGGTTGTATTTGGATTCACAAGTGGGGGAAATAAACTTCCCAGGGTGATATTATGATGTTTTAAGGAGGATGACTTGCACGAGGGTTTATCCCGAGGAAGTGCAACTATACGACTCCTAGTTTACCTATGTTGAGCCAATTATGGTTAGGTCAAGTACATGTGCAAGTAACGAATTATGATTAAGAAAGATGAGATATGAATCATGTATAAGGATACCAAATATGAGTGTTGTGGTCTCACGTCAACTACATAGTAATTAGGGCTCCCTATGTTATTACTCTATTATTATATGTATTATAGTCACACCTCTCATGTGGTGGTGACTGAAGAATTCTTATTAGATATTACCACACCCAGGGCGGTATCGGGGTATGACTACACACATAGTGGTGTGGGGTATGTATGACCACATCCGACGGGATGTTGGGGTATGTATGACTACATCCGACGGGATGTGGGGTATGTTTCCCGGGAGAGTTATTAGCATGGGAGTAGCCAGGCGCCTATAAGTAAAACATGATAAGATGCATATGCATAAGTCAAGGTGGTTGAGTCTTTTGCCTATTGGGCTGTCGGATGCCTGAGGTCTGATCCTAGTGCTTTGGCTTGTTTGCTAGATGTATGGTAGGGGTATGCTCTGTTATGAACTCACGATGCTATGATTATCTCACTCAGCTATGAGATGACCCTCTTTATCATGTTTCTCTGCTTATGCCATGTGTAAGCAGATCATCATCATCAACAGCAGTAGATACGTGTATAGGTGGGAGCTGAGCAAGAGTTGAAGGCAAGATGAGGTATGGTCTTCAACTATTCTGTGCTTGGACTACTATTCGGGATTTTGGCCAATGATCCACACCTTTTTGTAAAAATGTTTTGAGAACGTTTTTCATGTGCATACTAGCTTCTGATGTAGTGTGAGATATCCACAGGTGTGGAAATTTGATGATATGTGTATATTTTTGTAATTGTGTAAGTTGTGACGATTATGGCTTGTATCAGTATGGTATGCAGTTGTGTAGTATGAAACTGTGACTATGGCTATGATAGCCCATGTATATGGTTGTGAGTATATATGTTTGTCATTGAATGCATGGATTCAGATTAATTATTTTGCACATTTTAGTTACAAGAATTGTTAGCCCATTACGCGAGTAATTCATGTCGAATTTTATTTTGGTAATTTTTGATAATTAATGTAACACCCGAGATTATTTCCGCTGCAATTGTATTTACAATATGATTAGGTAATACGTATAGGGTAGGGTGTTAATGCCCCTATAGCAATGTGCTTAGTATGACCATATAGGTTTTTAGGAAATTTACAAATACTATCATGGAGATTCATGTATCAGTTTTCTCCATTTTGAAATTGCATCCACGGGAGGTTTTCCAGAAGGGAAATTATGGCAAATCTCCTCATAGTAGTAAAGTTGGAACTCCGCATTTTGAACACCGGCGATTGCACTTTGAGCCTTCGACAATCTCCAATCCCGAAACACCACCTCCCTAGTGCTTTTCCCCGACGCCGACCCACCTTCCTCAATCCGTCATTTTCACCAAGCCGTCTAGCAGTTGTTCACGAAGAAGTCTAGCTGCGCAGTAGAAGAGCGTAGCAAATCCCTACCCTGTTAACCCCTGTTTTGCCTTCCTCTACTCCCCTGCTAACCCACCTTCACACATCGTCGTCTTCATCCATCCCGTTGGTAATTGTTTTGAAAGAATACCAACTTTGCAGTAGAGCAATTGAAACGTCTTTTGTCCCTTCGTTGATTCCCATTATTGACTTCGTTGTCGCCTTCTCAACTACTACCTTCTCCCTACCCTCCGTCTAGAATCCGTAACTATCCCCAGAATCCGATTTCCCGTCCAGGAACAGGTTAGAACTACCCCCATCTTTGGCTTCTTTTCCCATCCCCAACACAGTAGTGTTAGTTTGTGAGAGTTTTTTGGACTGATGTATGTTTATCAACACTAATTTCCATTTCATTTTCACTAACATCTTTCGCTTATGTGATTGATTGCTTTCATATGTTATTACCTCTTTTTGTAATTTTCCCCACTTCTTTGGTTGAGAGGACTATTCCTTTCATTGTCCATTAGTTCAATGGAAACATATACTGATTTGTTGAATTGATTCTTGCTTGCTTTCAATGAAATTTTGATTTCATTGTTTAATAGTTTAATTTGCTTGCAGGGTAGTACACACGGAAATTTTCTCTTCAATCAGTTGGTGATATTTTTATTAACTCAATCGCTTCAATGGGGAAATACACACTCTAGACTCTTCGTAGCGCAATTGAAGGTATGTAAATGTATTTCTCTACCATTTCACATGATTTTCATTATCATAAAGTGATGAATTTGCCTTTAAATGTCTTGGTTGATTTTATAATTCCGTTAATCATCTGCTGATATGGCCATTGGCTACCTAATCATTTAAGCAGCTTTTCACTTGAAGAACATACAATGACAATGACACTGACAAAGAAACATCCCCATATTAAGGTGATTCCTTATTGCCAGAAGCAATTCCCTGAATACCAAGCATCAACCAGCCGAATCGTGAAATGTTTAGTGAGGGATTTACTGCTTTTTTTTCCGTTGTTTCTTCTACATGATGCGGTGTTTTCATTTTGCAGTTTAGGATGGAATTAGTTTATTGAGAACATCATTTATAGATACCTAATGATTGGTATCATAATTCATAACTCCGAGGAGGCAGGATTTCTTCAAGGATATTTATAGTCAATGGAATCAACCACATAAGTAAGTGCTTGAGTATTTGAGAAATAGCATATTAACTAAGGCCTGCAATAACGATCAAGTCACTCAATAAGATAGAAGGAGCATCGAGGTGTTGATGCCAAACTTTCTATGTGATAAGCATTTGAGGAGGAATTTTATGAGCCAGATAAACTAAAAAGAGAAAGCATATGATGCCACCTATTTGATAGTTATCCCTTAGAAAGAGACCGGTTCTGCAGGCGGGTTATAGAGGAGTTCGCAAATGCGATCGACATTCCAATGTATACCTTCAGATTCTTGAAACCTTCTAAGTCCCAAGCAAGCCTATGAGAATCAATAATATTTTTCAGGTTCTATCCCTTGACCATACCTGCACTCAAGTATCAATTTTATATAGAACTATTTAATGTTCAACTTTTATAAAAAGCATGACCCGAACCAAATGCTTTTCAGTAGGTTGACATATTATTTCTGGGAGTTTTTAGTTTCAGGGTAACAAAAAGTAATGATAGGTCGAAGGACTCAAACTTAAGGCTTTTATGTAAGATGACATCATATTATCATTGGGAGTCTTCTACTTTTAGGGTAATAAAACTAAGGACACATATTACTCAAACTTGAGCTTTTCTGTAAGCCTGACATTCCTTTTTGAAGTCTCATAGTTTGATAAAAAAAAATAGTAATGTCAGATTCAAAGTACGCTATTGCAAACAAAAACAATGACAATTTGCCACCAATTAATGTTAATAGGGTAATTTAGTGGTCTCTGTACCTTATGATAAATTATCCATTCTCCCTTTCATATCATACATTTGGTGGGTGAAGTTTACCATACTCAACCGACCTTTCAACACTCTCGTGGACCTTTTCACACAAAGATGAAAAATGTGCGCCTAAAACTACTTGAGTTAATCTTATCATCCCCTTTTTCCTTGCATGTTTGTGTTCATTAGAACTTAATTGATTTCTCCTTATGAATTAGAGGACCTTTGATCAGAATCCTACTCACGGACTCACTTATTGCTCAATTTGAAGTTGTAGTACTCATTCAACCCAATCACGTGTGATATGTGTAGTTACTTCAGTATACATGAAAGAATCACATGGTATTGCATATCTAAGGCCTCTTTGGGGTTCAATAAATCATATTTCATTCCTATTGCATCTCGCATAAAAATTATATTTCAACTTGAATTATCCACTATTGCATTCCTTGCTAAACCCGTAAGTTCATGTTCTTCTATATGCATATGTGTGTGATGGTAGTTACAATTAATAAATTTTTCTATATGTCAATGGTCATCCCAGACTAAGGACTATGAAGAACAACATTAAAGACGACTTCAATGAAATTGACAAACAACGTACAAACATATGCTCAGTTAAAAAATTAAATTCATTTCGATTATCTTCTATGAATATGATAAGATATTTTCATATCTTAATCTTTAGAAAGGACATATCTTGAACATAATATTAATTTCATACATCTTTGTTCTTTGAATATATTTTTCTCAAGCATTATACATTCTTGTAGCCTTTACAACTTCAACCAACATGTTAATAGTTTCACTTATACTGACACTACATAAGTGAAAATTTAATACAATAAATACTAAGATGAAGATAATAAGTTAAAACAATAGAATTTAATGAAAATATTGTATATATTTATATGATAAATAATTATTATTTAAAAAATAAATACATGTGCATGTGTATAATTGAGCGGGTTCGGGTTGGATAGTGAAAAAATCATGCCCAACCATCACTCACGATATTTGGGTTCGGGTTTTATTCATACCCATTGAAATAATTTTGGATTGAGATTTTACCTGATTAGATTGGTTTCTGGCCGATATCCACGAGTATGATTAGTTTTGTTATCCCTACTTATCAACCTCACCCAACCAACGTGTCGGGCCCAGTGCTAGTTACCATATTGTAATACTTTATTGATGTTAGGCGTGTATGGAGGAGTAATAACCATCCATGCATTGCCTAGTATCAATGTTTGATTCTTAGATCATCGATGCTATAGACCATCGATTATGGCTCGAAGAGGCCAACACTTAATCATGTACTATCCTAATTTCCTCGTTCTTCATTGATTAGGTGATGGCATGAAGCAAAATCACGCATTAGTTAATCGAATTCCTATCACAAAAAGCGCATGCACGGATAAAGAATGGCCTTAGTGGAAGGGATATTATTTCATAAATTCATAATAGATGATGTATAGAATAATTTCATTGTTGATTCAATATACATGATCATCTAGACAACACTACCGAAACAATCTTTTTAATTGTTTTCTTGTCTTGCATTTCGTTTAATTCTTCTATTAGTAGACTAGTAGCACGAACTACGACACCTCAACCCACATCCTTTTTACTTTTCTTGCATTATCATTCAAATATAATTGGTTAGGTTTGAGTAGTTACTATCAAAATACCTCATGGAATACGATCCTAGGGCATCCTAAGATTTATCAATTGATACTACATCAATGAATGCGGGTTCAGGGACAGGTAAAACCCCTACTTGCAAATCTCAAGCACAATTAGGGTATCGATATTATAATATATATGTGTTGAACTCGTACAGTATACCAATACCCAATAACCCCTACCGCCTACCCCAGACCATTCGTCAACCACTCGCCCTCACATTTCTCAACAAAGTAGCGACCATCAGCCTTGCCAATCGCGCGCGCGTTTCAGCTTCCCCCAAGCCCCAATTCCGCGTCCCGTCGTTCCAAATTACTATTTTCATTCTCAGTCCTCTCGAGTCTCGAATCCTCGTCTTCTCCAGAGCCAAGCCAATAAATGACCAATCCTCCTCGCCCTCGACTCTTTATTCTCCATTAAGTGAGTTTTTCTCAAGAAGGTTTCATATTTCTCGTCACTTTGGCAACCAATAACAAACAACCACATCGTGCTTTGGTGCTTCCCTCAATATATAACCTCTGTTACAGTCAGGTTAGGTTTCTAATTTCTTCCTCTTCTCTTTCTGCTACTACTAAATCCATAAACAGTTGAAATTGATGAGACCCTTCCCTAAACAGTTCAATTCAATTTGATTTCGTGAGTTTGTTTTCTATAAGTTCAATTTTGGGGTTCATTGATCCTCCCTAAGCAGTTCAATTCCATAAATGTTCAATTCGATTTCATGAGCTTTATTTCTAGATTCATCGACGAGACCCTAAGCCTCTGTTGAAATTAACCAAACCTCCCCTCCCCAATTTCAATCTTCCCCTAAAATTCTACTTGCTTACATTTTAAAGATCAATATCTTGATGTTGGAGGCATGAGATAAATATCAATATATTTGTATTAGTCGATCTTAGTTTTCCCTACAACTATCGGTGTTCTATATTATAAATCGATTATTGTTTCCCCTATAGATGAACATCATGAATGAATGATAATTCTTGCTTCTGTATACCATATGTTGTTGTTTTCCAATATAGCTTGATTTATAAGTCCAGTGAAATGAATGAATTATGATTATTGCTGCCACATTCATTAGGAACTAATATTTACATTTTCATCTTCAACTACATGTGAAAATGGCTCAAGAGACTGCTGCTACTAATGCATAACCACAAAATTAGGATGTTGTTGCTATTAATCCACAATCACAAAATCCAGAACCCATACCTCTGGTGATGACGAAGAGGTTCTTGAATTGAGGAACCTCTAAAGTAACATGTGGAGACACTTTACAAAGATAAAAAGAGAATTTTGATGATAACGCTATGATTTTGAGTGATTTGAAAAATATGTGATAATGCTCTGACCAAGTACCCCCACCGACAATATGTTATTTCGAAATATATGGGAAGCTCAAATTTTTTGAGTGGCTCATTGATAATAATGCTATGATTTCCAAGATGGCTGGTTATTCGAGTGATCAGTCACTTGGTGGTTATTTTCTATGGATCTCTCCTTTCAGCAATATGCACAACAAAGGAAAAAGTTAAGAGAAACACCTAGTCAAACTAAATTAGACAATTATTTGAATGAGTGCCCACTGCGGTGACATGCACACAGTTGATGGCTCAAAGCAACCGTCTATAGCACTGTAATCATTCGTCCCAAAGATAGGCTCTCAGTATCCTTTTCCAACCCCAATCGAGAATTTTTAGCCATTCTTGGTAACATTACGTAACATTAAGGGCTCGTTTGCTAGTTGGATTTAAAAAAGAGGGTTTTGAGTTTTAAAAACCTTTGGATTTATGATGGATTTGCTGCATTGTGGATTTGGAAGAGTACATTGTTTGTTAGTTGATTTTTTATCATGGATTTATGATGGATTTATCTCACATGTTGCCTTCAATTATCAAATCCCAAATAAAATATGGGATTTGCAAATATGTGGGGTCCACGAATTTGGATCTACAAATGTGGTTCAAATCCGTAAGCCCCACGAATTTGTGTCCCTTAACAAACAATGGATTTGTGTCAATTCCATGATACTTGGGATTTGGGTGCTAAATCCATCACCCAAATCCCACAAACAAATGATACCTAAGTTTGACCATTTTAGTTTGATTCTTCAATCCAAATTCTTTCTTCACATCAAAGTCAAAATGACTCTTCATCCATGATAGGGGAATGGTGGGACAAGAATCCTCAAGAAAGCTGGCACTTTACACAAGAGCAGCTCCCAATGTCCCTGATGCCTACACCATCAACGCATAAGCTGGTGATCTCTATTCTCTACAGATGCTCCAACAAAGGTTAGACTCTTTTCCCCCTTTAACTTCAATCTCTCATTGTTGTTCACTAACATGTTAATTAACTAAAAAGTTGAGGACACTCTCTGCCTCTTCGGCCAAACTGTAGAAATTGTGAAGTTTCAGTGGATTCTAGAGAAAAGATCCTACTCGGAGTTATCAATGCTGCAATGAGCCAAGAGTTCTTCTTCGCTGTTGCCAACCACAAGCTCACTGTCATGGAAGCGGATGCTTCTTATGCCAAACTTTTCACAACTTTGTCATATTGGTTGGCCTAGGACAAACCACCAATGTCCTCCTGAAGGTCGACCAAATCCCTAGCATGTACTACATGGCAAATCGAGCCTATCAGAGATCACAAAATGCAACTTTTGACAACACAACCACAAGTGCAATTCTTGAATACAAGTATGCTCCTTGCAATGCCAAGAACGAGAAACAGAAAGCATTCCCTTTAGCTCCAATTCTATCATAGCTCCTGGTCAGGGCATCCACTTCCCTTCTGATGGCTCCTGGTCAGGGTTGGATGTCACCCGAACAGGCATTCTATGATAGGTTACTACATTCAATTATGAGGTGCTTTAGTTTCTTGGCGTGCTAAGAAGCATTGAGTGGTGGCGCACTATTCGGTAGAGGCTGTGTATAGCATTATGGCCAACGATAATAGTGTATTTCTATGGCTTTGCTTCCTCCTCAGCGAGTTGCGAGTTCAGCAACGAGCCCCTACTGTTCTCTACTATGACAATCAAACAGCTCTACACATTGCGGCTAATCCAGTTTTTTATTAACGGACCAAACATGTGGAGATGGACTGTTATTTTCGTACGAGACCACGTACTCTGTGGGGAACTCCGACCGCACAAGGTGCATGCCAGCTCTCAACTGGCATACATTTCACTAACGCATTGGGAACATATTAGTTTCATACTTTTTTTTCCAAGTTTGACATTTGTAACCTTCATACTTCAACTTAAGGGGGAGTATTGGACATGGTTGTATGTTCCTTCTTTGTTTGGGAGTTACCTTGTATTTTTTCATATACTCTTGTGATTAGCCGAAGGATATAAAAGGGAGGAGTCGACCGAACCCTTTAACCTAAGTTGACATATTCTTATTTCTCTGCACATAGGGAAACCTTCAACATGAGAGGTATGCTCTCTGTGAATTAGCTTGGTTTCTTGAGATACCACGTGAACTCGAGTCATCAACTAAAATCCAACTTTAATTACTCCCAATCTCCTTGTGTTCTTCAAATTTACTGAACTCTGGTTTTGGTTGAAACAAGGATCTAGTTGTTGGATTGCCACATAGTTCACATTTGACTTGGGAGCCTGGCCACTACTTTGCTAGTTGAGAACGGAGTTGGGCAACCACAATCTGTGCAGTCTGCGCCACTGGACATACCACTATGTGGAAGACTGCAACTGTAGCTTCTTCTCCTTTACATGATATTAGATAATTTCCCAGCGCTCTATGGCGGGTAAGGAGGTAGATGATTCAAAAAGGAGAGAAATACACTTTTAATTTGATTGTGGAATAAATACACTTTTAATTGAATTTGGTTTAATGGTATATACACTTACAAAGCACATAGTAAGCAAAAGAGAGGGAGAGAGAGTATGAAAATGAAAGGAATAAGTGATGTAAACTTCATTGATAAACTCGTAGCTCTTGTGGTAGAAGGTAAATTTCATAGGTTCAATTTGATTACGATCTAATAATCTATAACAGAATTCGCATACTCCAATCTATAACCCACAACAATGATATTTTGTTCCATGTTGAGCTATTCTTTCAATGTAAAACCAAGACATACCAAGAATGTGATAATTAGAAAGCTAATTGCCTGTAAACAAAAAGCTACAACAAATTTGTCTCTCTATTCTTCCATTCCGATCTGCAACTCTTGGTGGCAATTAGAAGAACCATCATCGTATGAATATAATTTCAATGACTGAAATATTGCTCACAACAACTCACTCAAAGTTGCAAGTCTCATCGGAAGGTACTTGAAAACAATCATCTTCCACGACCGCCAGCAATATCATCGAGGGAAAGATAGTCCTATCGGGAGGGACTTGGCGACAATCATCTTAACAAGCTGCCATCCGTAACTTCGGAGGGAAAAGAGGAATTACCGACTGAGAAACATAAGGTGGGGGAAAAGAGTGATACGCACGATGAACCCGCCCGCCAGGTGATCAATACTTGCCTAGCCAACATTCACTCGTCGTAGGGGCATCGCAGAATTGGGAATTGGGGAGATAGGGCAGAAGGTGAGAGCACGGGGTTAAGGGGAAGGGGCAACGTTTTGTTAAATCGACGTCTGCGTGCTATGCATGGGGCTTGCGGTACACCTTAGCACATTCCACCAGACCCCTTATACCTTACTTACGCTTTATATATTCTAATCTAACGATCACACTTGCTAGTGATTGGCTTGGATTTTGAGAGTCTTGATATTTGTTTGTTTGGTTTTTTTTGTTTCTTGAAGGTTGTAGCATTCATCTTTTGTTTCATAATGTTTTCCTATTAGGTTTTGTAGTCCCAACGAGAAATCAATTGCTCAAAACTAAATTTTAGGTTTTCTCACATCACTGCAGATCTTCATCAAGTCATTCCAATTTATATATACAAGTAGCGATACTCATTTTCTTTGCGTTTGATTTCAGGCAACAAATTTGAGACAACGAGTATCGTCATGTATATATGGTCTAGCAACGAATAGAACAGAAACGCATACCACACCTCATGCATGTATAGGTGGAAGCAAACCCACAGACAGTACAAAAATGTCTACGACATGTAGAACTTGGAGGCCCTACTGCTGCTCTTAAGTAAGATGGACTTGAGGTGGCAAAGACTCCAGATTTGCCTTTTTCAGTAGGAACATCGAGGACACTTTGTTCAGAGAACTTATCAAGGTGAAAACATAGAACATGAAGCAAAAAATTCATTACACACTGGTTACCTCGTGTAAAAGCTCAAGAAAGTTTCTTGGTGGTTTTCTAGCTTTCTCAAGTGCCTTTGCTTGTCGAGTTTTGCATTTAGTACCTTTGGCCTTCTTCTAAACATATCCTGAGATAGGAGATGGAAGAACCTTGTTAATGCAGAAAACCAATAGATTAGAATGCAAGATCGAGATTATTTTCTTAAGGTTTAGGAATCCAAATGGGCTAGAATGAATCTTAAATTACTAAATAGGAGCAATATTAGAAGATGCAGACCTATCCCATCTCTGTTGGACTGAACTGTTGAAACAAGACAGGTTGGGGCAAACGACGAGCCCAACCTCAATATTCTCTGGACATTCAGAAAAACCAAGTGGACTTGGAAAAATGCCGAAGGAGTATTTTTGCTAGAAAATAGATCATCAGGGAGACACTACAAGGAACACTAGCTAAGTAAGGGCCTAGTGCAGAACTACACTCAAATGATGACCTGGATCTGGATTGAATCATCACAAAATCAAATAATCGAGCAGGCTATTTAGCAGTGAGGCGCAACAAAGCCACTTTCCTCTTCTAAGTGTCCTCTACATTCATAATATATCCATCCCTTCAAACTTCAGTTTCCAAGTAGGAAAATCAAGACAAATCCCAGGCAAAAATGAAGAGCACAAACCTTCATCATCATCATCAATAGATGCCTCATCATCATCAAAAGGTTCTACTATTTCTAGCCCTGCATTATCATTCTCCAATGCTTCAAGATGAGCAAGAGTTGTCTGCAAATAACAGATTCAACAGCAAAGCAAACAATCATGTCTACTAGGTAACCTCGTAATAACACAAAAATCATACCAACCCTTAAAACAAATGTTTTATAAAGCTGTCTGCACACCTGAGTACGATTATCTATTCTGGCAAGGGCTGCGACCATCTTTGGAGCGACTTTACTGATCTGGCTTGACATCCGCCGGAGAGATTTTGAAGTTTCATCATCCATACCTACAATTATAGGTGTCAATCGGGAGGGTTCGGGGCGGGTTCAATCGGGTTGCGGGTTAGTCGGGTTGCAGGTTTATTGGGTCGGGTACAATCGGGTTCGGGTTCAATCGGGTTGTGGGTTAGTTGGGTTGCAGGTTCGTCGAGTTCGGGTTCAATTGGGTTTCGAGCAAATCGGGTTGCGGGTTCATTGGACTTCGGGTCAGGCGGGTTATGGGCGGATCAGGTTGCGGGTTGTTCGGGTCAGCGCATCGAGTTACTTACTCGCTAGTCACTACCAACTTACACATTTTATTACACTAATATAAAATATTTATCACAATTTTTAACCAATTTCTTTCTACCTCGTATATATACTTAATTATTAGTCTGGATGGTGTGGCTCGCAACCTAACTTGATTAATGCTCATTACATAACTCTTATAGTGGTATGTGTGATATAACTCGTAGGTTGGTTATACTACATATATTACACCTTAATGTGACTTGAGACATTTAATATCATGACTAAATATTCGTTGTGTCCTTGAATTATAACATGAGTTACTTGATAACATATATACTTTGGATATCGTTAATCAAACATGAGTTACTTTATAACATATAGACTTTAAGCTCCAATGCAATTTCACAAACAAAAGAAAGTACGAGTGGTTTATGCACAAATGTTGAGCACAATCACACCATGAAATAGAAAAAAAATACCATTATAACGAGGCTTTGTACATTAGAGCTCCTAACATTCATTCCAAGTCCTTCAGTTATGTACAAAAGAATTCTTCGTCTCAAGCTGCTGCTCCAAATAGCAAGCTCATGGTACTGTAACTGTGAGCTGTTGCTGACAAAGACGAATCAAAAACACACAGAAGCAAGATGTGAGCTGCCCTCATAGTGTGAGCTTGCCTGGCTTAACGTTAGCTGCTGCAAATCTTCCTATCTTTCCATTGGTAAAAAAACATAGAAGAAAAAGCACAGATTTGTCAATCAAATCCTCTCTCCCTTCTTAAACGATCTTAGTTCAGGTCATATTCATTCCATTACTTTGTAAATTGTAATTGCACATTTATCAATTTCTCAGTTCCAAACTGAAACATGGTTGCAGCTTGGCGCTGGCTATTGCAGTGTTGTCTTAGTGAATTTTTATACCACATCGTTTGTGAACAAAGAATCCATTCTCAATGAAGCTATAAATTAATGAACTCCTAGGGATCAAGGTAATGGATTCCATTGTGAAGCTCAATTTGATTTGGGCCTTTATTAATGAAACTCCTTGTAGTAGTTGATTTTAGTTTGTTTTGTTAAAGCCCAATTTTAAGCTGAGCTTTAATTGAACTGAGCTGGGGTAGTTGGGATGGGCTTGTTGAGCTTGTCCAAGTGCTAATTTTGAGTCAAGTTTGAGTCTGAGCTTCAAATATTAGCCGAGTCTAAGCTTCAAATACTTTTGGCGAGTTGAGCACTTGCTATAATTTTCTAGCTCATAGTGAGCATGATTAGAGCTAGAGCTGAGCTGTTGTCTATCGAGTCAGCTCAACCTTGGCTTGGCTCGGCTCTGCTCATTTGCGGTTGAAAATTTGATTGATAATTAATTAAAGAGTTAACACTAATTATTAGCCGAATTTATCTCACATTCTTTTTTTATGGAAAAATACAGATGTATATCCACAATTATCAGGTTTGTGACAAATATATCCACAACTATCGAAATACACGAAATATTCAAAAATCGGAAAGCTGTGTGACAAATCTATCCACTTTCGTCTGAAACTATAACGGCGTGTCAGACGGCGTTAAATTGACTAACGGAATGCTGAATCGATGCCAGCTCACCTGACACATAAGCCAAAAAGCAACCAAACTTTACACGTAGATGTCAAATAGGCTAGTTGAATAAAGGCAAAATACAGCTGTATATCCACAACTATTAGGTTTGTGACAAATATATCCACCACTATCAGGTTTGTGACAAATATATCCACAACTATCGAAATACACAAAATATCCATTTTCTTCCACTCCGTTAACTCCGTCAGTTAACTTGATGACTGGACAAACGGTGATGCTTAGTTGACGTGTTTCTGACCCCACTGAATGACGTGGATTAAAAGAGAAAAAAAAATTAAAAACCCTGAAAACCACAGACAGCGAGACTAAAAATTCAACCTAGAAACACGCCCGATAACCACTGATTTCCTCCGATCGACGCCTCCACCCCCAAATAAGCCTATCCCAAGCCCAGATTTTGATTCCAACCACAATCCCCAACCATTGCTTCCCTTTTACTCCGACGACTTCCATGCAGTCGGTGCCATGGTGATACCAAGTTTGAATCTAACCAAATCGCCAAGAGAGAAGACTACAGCATCGAGGTCTAACAGATAACGGTGTAAAGTTTGGTTGTTTTTTGGCTTATGGCAGGTGAGATGGCATCGATTCGGCATTTTGTTAGTCAATTTAACGTCGTCTGACATGCCGTTATAGTTTCATACGGAAGTGGATAGATTTGTTACACAACCTTCCATTTTTTGGATATTTTGTGTATTTCGATGGTCGTGGATATATTTGTCACAAACCTGATAGTTGTCGATATACAACTGTATTTTGCCTAATTTTTTTTCTCTTTTAATCCACATCATTTAGTGGGGCCAGAAGCATGCCAACTAAGAATCCACCGTCTGTCCAGTCATCAAGTTAACTGACGGAGTTAACAGAGTGGACGGAAATGGATATTTTGTGTATTTCGATAGTTATGGATATATTTGTCACAAACCTAATAGTTGTGGATATACAGCTGTATTTTGCCTTTTTTTTTATTGATCAAACTATCAAATTTAGTAAAATTATTGTGACTTCAATCATAACTTACTCAATAACATATATCCTATACACTTAGCCTTACCCTCAATCGACAATATTAAGTTAGTATATGTTGTTGATTACTTGATTGTATACCCTAAACCATCAATACATTATACACTAACCACATACCCTATACCCTAACCATATGTCTTTATGAGTTGTGATTTTGCTAGTATAGTTAATTTAAAACTGAAATTCATACTTTGATTTTCAAAACATAAAAAGTGATATTTGCTAATTGTTATACTTTAAACATATATCCTATACTCTGCACACCATATAAATTGTACCCGAACCACATACCACAAACATAAATTAAAAAGGGAACTCTTGTCGTTAAAGACTTCAAGTGAACATATGTTAATAAAAAACTTAGAACCATCAAAACCATCAGTATCTTATACCCTAACCATATACACCCTAAACCATCTGTACCTTATACCCTAACCATGTACTTTAGACCCTAAACAACGAACCGTCAAAGATTACTTATCAAGTTCAGTATAATTGTTATAACTAATGGTTAATTTATTTATTAGCCCATAAACAATTACATACATATGTATTAGCCTTCAAAACATATTTCAATGGCTAAAATTTAGAAAAACCAAAAAGTTGAAAACACCTAATTTGTTTCATTATTTCTTTTCACAAAAAAAAAATACTAAAATTTTCCTCTCTCCTTCTTTCTCCTTCCAAAAATTAGAAACACTCAATTTCCCTCATCTTTCTCTTCCATACAAAATTGAAAAAAAAAACAAATTTCCCTCTTCCTTTCTTCCTTTCTTCCTTCCTTCATTCATTCCACAAAAAATTGAAAACTCAAAATTTCCCTCCTTATTTCTATTTCACAATCAAAAGAACCAACTTTCCCACTTTTTTATCCTCCCACAAATCAAAACACCAAAATTTTTACTTGTTTTTTTTTCTCTAAAAAATTCAAAGAACCAAATTTCCCTCTTCTTTCTTTTCCCAAAAAGTTGAATACACAAAAATTTCCATCTTCTTTTAAAAACATCAAATTACCAAATACATTACTTTACTTTATTTATATTTAATTGATAATTTTATTGAAGTATTAAATTAACCAAAATTTTAATTTATATATTATATTAATATTTTCCATGATCTTAATTATTAATTCTTCATTATTAATATTGACATTATGTTAATTTTATATTTACTTTTTTAATTTTGTTAAAGAACTTAGTGTTCAAGTGACTTTCATGTTTCAATTTTTGTAATTTTCTTAAAATACATAATATCAAGTGAGTTTCATATTTTTTAAATTCCTTATACGAAATGGAAAACTAATTTTATCTAAGTTTAGAATGAAAAACTTTATTTTGAAAAACTATGTATTGTATATGATAATAATTATTCAAGTGGACTTGGTGAAGTTCGGGTTGAGTCGGTCGGGTTACGGGTTAGTCGGGTTCAGGTCAATCGGGATGCGGGTCAGTCGGGTTGTGGGTCAATTGGGTTCGGGTTAATCGGGTTGCGGGTCAATCGGGTTGCGGATCGGGCGGGTTACGGGTTGTTGACTGTTAGTCAATTCGGATTGCGGCCGGGTTGATCCCTATTAACTTTCGAAAATTCTGCTGCACTGCCAAATGATTCTCTTTCCTATTAACTTTCGCGGATCTCTTTGATTATTCCCTGTTTCTTCTATCGACTGTGACCTAATTCCTGGCTATGGTTTTTCTTGGCTCCCTTTCGCCTGATTGCCCATTTTGTGAGATTGATTATCAAGAGATATCAAGTTCTCATTTCTAGAAAGGTTATTGCGCGCCGTAGTTGCTGAAATTTCTAGGAACATGACTGTGTGTTTAGTTGGGAGGGTAGTGCTTAATTGCATTGTTAACGACGGGCAAATAGGACAATTGGAAGTACGGGACAGTCGGGTTGACAAATAATTGCCCGTCGTTAACAATGTAATTAGAAAGAACTTTGATTTACCCTGGAAATTTTGGCAACAACGGCGCGCAATAACCTTTCTAGAAATGAGAACTCGATATCTCTCGATAATCAATCTCACAAAATGGGCAATCGGGAGAAAGGGAGCCAGGAAAAACCATAGCCAGGAATTAGGTCACAGTCTATAGAAGAACCAGGGAACAATCAAAGAGATCCGCGAAAGTTAATAGGAAAGAGAATCATATGAGAGTGCAGCAGAATTTCTGAATCTCACTTTACCTGAAGCGAGCATCGACTATACTTTTCTTCTCGTGATCGTGAAATACAATGGTTTCTTCTTCTTCTACAGTTCCCGTGCATTTCTGCTGTTGCCGACGAAAATACTCCGACGGAGTCATAAACACGAGATGATGAAACGGGAAAGCGGTGGACTGTGGAAGGAAGGGAAAGACAACAGCAGCCGGTGGCGACCGAGGAAAAGAAAAAGCAGTTGGACCGTAGTCATGGAGGCCTTTCTATTATTTTAACGACCACATTTGTCTGGTGGAATTTTTACCTTGTTTTCCGCTTCTTTTCATCGTAAGGTCTCCTCTCGACTTGGGGTGGACATCCGTTCAGTCCGGACCGGACCAAACTCAGAAGAACCACAATTCAATAGTACACTTAGTCTGCTTTGGTCAAGTTCGAATGTCAATTCGGTACGTGACCAAGGACCGTACCATATTATACTTGATTCGGTGTGGTCCGGTCCAAGTATTGGTTTGGTCTGGTATGGACCAACACATTGTCCACCTCTACTTTAGAGGAGACAAATACCTAAAGACACATAATGCACGCATTTTTGGGTTCATTGCCGTTTGGTGCTTATTCGTGTAAGAGTGTAAGTTATTCACATAAATAAAAATTCTGACTTTTACACCTAATAATTTGTATTGACTATATTTTATAGAATTAAATTTGGATTCTTCTAGTAATTTTTTTTCGTTGAATCAGTTGTTTTATTCCAAAGAAAAAACCGATACAACGAAGCGGAATCACAAAGGATCCCATATGAGTCTATCTCTCCACCCTCCTCCTATATATAATACTACTTACAGAACCAGCAAACCAAAAAGCCTATAAGTAATGAAGCTTTGTAAGTGCATCTCGTAAACCTCTGTTCCCGCAAGATAAGAACTGTAAATCCGCCTGAACTTGCTCAGCAACTTCCTCAGGGTCTCGTATGGGGGTTCCAGGGACCACTTTGCACCGTTTTTTCCAAATGAAAGCCACTATAAGACACCACAACAGAGCATGCCATTTCCCAACTTGCACATTCCTGTAAATTCTGCATTAAGAGCCTGCACCATTGCATCCCAATTTTGGAAACGTAAAAAACTGAAACGCAGCTGTGCAACTAGCCTGAGGGAGAAAGTGCGGCTGAGAAATAAATGATCTCGACTCTCAACTCCCACCCCACACAGAGGACAAGATGCATCTCGAATCTTACCCCATTTCAATAATTTGTCTCTAGTAACAATGGCATTCCTCATGATCAACCAAGCGCAGGCTGTATCGTGCGGGACAGCAGCTACCCCAAATAAGTTTGTGCCAGGAGACAACATGTGCCTTCTTCCTTAGGGTGTCCCATACCTGTCCAACAGAGTAAACCAACATCTCCTGAGAATCCCAAAAAATGACATCTCCTTGTTGAGTGATCCATGGCGAAATGATATCTCGTAGCTTTAGCAGCCTTCTCCATGTCCATGAACTACTGTATTGCACCCTCAAAGACCAAAGATACCCTGGCCACGCTTATATTCATACATCCATGCATCGGCAGATCTAGGGCTGGACCAACCCGGACCACAACCCAGCCCTCTGTCGGATCCAGAGCTAGTATAGAGCTTATAAATTTTCGACGGCTCAGTATTATTTAATGGTCGGTCGAGTGTTATTTGATAATAAATTTTGTGTAGTTAGAAAAATTGTCTAGATGAACATATGCAAATCATTGCTCTCAATTTAGTCTAGAAATTCTAGCCCGAATGATTTTCATTTGAAAAAAAAAACCTAAAAATCTCAAATGTAAAAGAGTGTATAAAGTTTCATTGAAATAAGAAAACCCTCTAAACAAATTGATTTGTGGGTTGATTCGTCTAGTGTTGACCTTGCCCGTTTCAGCGGCTACCATGGAGAGAACATTTTAAGTAATGAAATATGTGAAAACTAATTTGCGCAATAAAATGCTCGATGAATTTCTTGTTGATTGCTTAACTATTTTCTTTGAGAGAGAGTATGCTATTGATATGGATGGAGATTCTATTATTATTGATGGATTTGCCAAATTAAAAAACCTTCTATTACGATTGACATTGTAATGAATGAAAACTATTATTATCATATATTTTTGATTAAATACAATTTATTAGTCAAACCTTTTAGACTTTCCAAATTATTAGCCAAACCTTTCGAAATACAAAATATTAGTTAAATCTTTTGTAACGCATCAAAATATTAGTCATTTGTCTGTTATCGTTGGTAATTTTGCAACTATTTTTTTTATTTTGAAATACTAAATTTTAAAAATGTTGACTATATTTGTTTATGGTATATAATATTATATTAAAATTCGGCCCAGCGCTCTACTGTGTTCTGGATCCGCCGCTGCATCCATGCACCCCATAAAGCGCCAGCTTTCATTAGAAATAACCAGAGCATACGAATGGCACAGGCCTGGTTCCAAGCCAGTAGATCTTTGACTCCAAGCCCACCCTCTTTCTTTAGTAAAGCCACAGACTCTCATGCCACTTTAGCTCTCCCAGGATCAGTCCCATGCCAAAGGAATTGAGAACAGACCTGTTGAATCCTCTTCAGTGCTTTTTTAGGGAGTACAAAGAGTTGCATCCAATACTGGACAACTCCTAACATGACTGAATTTACTAACTGCAACCTCCCAACATAGGTCAGCTTCCTTGCCCTCCAAGATTTAACCCGTTTTGTGATCTTTTCCACTAAAATGTCCACCTCATTCGATGATAGCTTACCAGTCATCAATGGCAGCCCCAAATACCGAACTGGAAACTCACCCTCTTTAAATCCATATAGAAGAAGTAACTTAATTGCTTGGACAGATTCCTCGCACTTTCCCAATCAGCCGTAGTGGGAGGACCAATCACTTGGCCCTTGTACTTCTTGGCCTTGGTAAGATCAGCCACAAACTCAGAATTCTCTCATGCAAGTATCTTAAATGCCTTCTCAAACTTCTTTGTTGTCTCCAACATAAGATATGTGGAATTCCATCTAGTTGGAATGTCCAAAATCACCATTTTCTTCAACTTGATACCATGGAAATTCACACAATTCTTGAATCTCATCATCCTAAATGGTGAAGCACGAACCCACCTTACTGCCTCCCTCATTCGAACAACTGACACCCCAATTTCCTCCAACTCATCACCGACTATCAGATTTACTATATGCGCAACACACTGCATATAAGCACCTCCCTTAACACAACTACCCCAATCAATCAGTTTCTCTTTCAAAAAACCAATTGTCGTGTCATTTGCACTGGCATTATCCACTGTGATGGAGAATACATCCTTCAAACCCCACTCCATCAATGAATCAGTAATTGCACTACCAATATAGACTCCCTTGTGGTTGGAAATGAGATGAACGCTAGTGACTTTCTTGTGAAGCTTCTGGTCACTCCCAATGAATAGTTAAGCACAAATACAAGGATGTTCAACAATCTATAGTTATAGAAACCCGATCAGCACAATGATTCTTGAAATAATCTATCAACTTTATCCTCTCCTCAACAAACAGGGTGAAACAATCTTCCCTAATGGCCTTCCTCCCATGAATCATGAACTGCAGATAAGCAGCCAGAAAAAATCCCTTAAACCCTACTCTCTCAACATATCTAACAGGCAGCTCATCCATAATAATCATACGAGCTAATGCAAATCTGACTTTCCCCTGCTCAAACCTCCAATTGGCTAGTGGTAATACTCTTTCATCACTTGTTGGTTGCAAGTTTAACATCATTTGAGAACCTGATTCATTCCTCTTTTTCCTACACAATTTGGTATGTTTATGGAGAGTAGAAATATTGTTTCTTCTTGTATCAGGAGAAAGCTTCTTTTTACAAAATAAACATCTCGCTTTCCTCGTTGGATCTTTCCCCGGAAAACTCTCAATGAACAAATCATACTCATCATAGGCATCTGACCTTGTGTTCCCCAGCACCAGTGGTTCCTGAACCACTTGGCCAGTAGGAAGAGGAGTAGCGGCAGGGACTAGAGTCAAAGTCGGAGGAGCAGCAGCTGCAACAGTCGGAGGAGGACCAGCAGCAGCGACAGTTTGAGGAGAACCACGAGCGGCGGAGACAATTGGAGGAGGACCAGGGGCGGCAACAGTAAGAGGAGGAGGACCCAGTTGGCGACAACACTTGCATATGGATGTACACTTCCAATAGATTCACCTCTCTTCTTCAATCTCTTTTTAGCCTTCGTTGCGACAGGTAAATGATCATCTTTTGTTGATTTGTCTCTCTTCCTCCCACCAGCTTGTTCCATGATTGATGAAGGACGATGGTCGACAAAGACGATGGTGGTCGGTGGGATGGTGGATCGGCGATTTGACGGTGCAAGGAAAGGAAAGGAAGGAAGGTTTTCTTTGTTCGCTCGATGGAACCCTCCACGAAAACAAAGGGCTGTTGGGTGCTGTGGTTATTGCTCGCTGGAGTGGGGAATGGGGACTTATGGTTATGGTTCTGAGGGGGCCGAAGGATAGGTTGGGCTTGGGGCCTGAACTCTGAAGGTTGGGCTGGGGTACGGGCTATGGGCCATATGATTTTTGGTCAGTGTCATGGGCTTCAGCGGTTCCACTTTGGGTCCTTTAATTTTTTATTTTCGTTTTGGTTTACCCAAAACCCAAATACATCCACATGACGAGCCAAGGCTTGTTTTTCACTATGATATTTCAGTTCTCGGGTACTCGAGACCCAACGATTTCAGTTCGGATTCTGGGTTACCCATAAAACCGACCCCGAACGTCCAGCCCTATCTGGGAGCATACTAGGATGGCGGAGTAATCATTGAAACCCTCAATTTAGTGAGTTCCACACCTCACCTGCAAACTCAATATAGTTAGCCATTTGCATGATGAACGTAGGTTTAGGGCGAGGGATGTACCCTGAAGTACCTCTTCTCCTTTATCAATCTCTAGTTCAGTAACGTCAACTGGCCACCTGGTAAGTAACAGGTTGACTAGATAATAATCGAGGTTAAGTAGCATAGGATATCGTGGCCCTTGGAATACGACCTCTGTCACCACTATACTACTTCACCGATCTAGGGTGCACTCGTCTTAGATTGGGGTAGCTAGTATTGTCGACGATCGAGTTTATAAATGTGAAGCTCGATGCACAACACACATCACCTAATCAAACGTCTCTACTCTTGGAAGGGAAGATTCCTTTCAATGGGAGGTAAAATAGTCCTAATCAAGAGCATACTCGCAAGTATGTGCGCCTACTATCTTTCACTATTACTTTCCTCTGCACATATTATAGAAAAATGGAGAAGATTATTAAAAGATTTATGTGGTCTGAAGCAGAGGAAGATGACATGCCACATTTGGTACGTTATGAGCTAACAAAGGCTGCAAAAGATCATGGTGAGATACGATTGAAGGACCCAAAAACACTAAATACAATTCTCTTGGCTAAACGGGTGCAGCGGTTTTATAATGATCCAAATGAGTTATGGAGTCTCATGTGTTTCAAATTCAAATACCCAGTTAATGGCTGGAATCTCATTTCTCCACACATGCCCTTTAGGAAGTCAATTTGGAAGCTTATTGTAAGTAATGGTGTGAATTTATGGAAATATGCGGTCATTTGCTCTGGAGATGGCTAATTGATTTCATTTTGCCCTGATAAATGGCTACCCAACCATACTCCTCCAAGTAGCTTCCCAACTTATTCTCAGTCGCAACTAACAAGTATGCCAAACTCAATGATATCTTACACATTGAAGATGAGAGGATTTCTTGGGGAATCGAATTCTCAGTTAGCTTTTGAGGGGTTGTCTAAGCATCATTTCAATCCTTCAAGAATATCTTGAATAGCATTTGTAGCACTTCGTTCTTTGGAATGCAAGACAAATTACTTGCATTGCTGTCTAGGGATAAATTCGAGGTATGTAGCTTCTACAAACAATTTGCTAGTGAGAAATTTATAGGGCTTGGACTACTATTCCCTATACGACAATAAGGATGCCTATTATTCCTAACAAGATATGTACTTTTACTTGGCTAGTTTATTAGAAGAAGATTCAGCTGCTCATTGGATTGAGTAATGCACTAAGTGGTCAAGAAATGCATAAGTTGGAGTGTGACTAAAGGTGTTCTGAATCAACAGGAGACATGACTATTGATTACGTTGCTATTTGGCTATGTAACCTCACCTCCTCCTGATATAATATGAGGATTTTTTTCATCTATTGTTGTAATCTTCTCTTAGGTTATACTCAGTTCTAATCATGAATGAACTCTGAATTTGTGAGCATTTATTAATATGAATAGAATATCTTTTATAAAAAAGAACAAGTTTCTATAAAAAAATCTTTTAAATATGAATACAATATCTTTCATATTATCCTGCTTTCATCCCAATTCTCTAAAGCAAGTTTCTGTAAAAAAAATCACAATTCTCTCTCTTTAGTTCGTTGTTACTCTTCTAAATTCGTAGTTTTTTTGAAATTCTCATATGATCTGCTTATTATTCTTCTCCAAATCTGGTACATCCCAAACCTTTTTCCGAGCAAGATATTGTCCGATTTGGTTCTCAACTTGGCATGCAATTCAAGGTGACTTCCCATAACGTCACCCATCCTTGTCGTACTCCACATTGAGTACGTTTAACTTCAGAGTTCTCAAAATAACTCATCTATTTTACCCCAAAAACGCGTCTTGTTTCAGTTAAGATCGGTTTCTTACTTATAAACTATGTATCTCTCCGATGTTTTGTCGATATAGGATTGATGTAATGTGTTACAAAATCTCTCAACTGCTTTATCTGTTTTTTTTTTTTTTACAACAAACTCCTCTATCATATACTTATAAAAAAATCGAGAATGTATAACACATATATACCTGGTTTCCACAATAAAACTGGAAAAGGAGTCAACATCCGCAGTACTGACTAACTGACCTCATAGCCCGCAATTAAAATACTCAATGAATTACTGACAATTTTCACTAATAAGGAATCCTGGGCAGCCGTACAAGAGATTCTGGCTAGCTAGCTGGCTAGGGTTCTTCTCTGTAATTTTTTTTTTATCCTATCCCTTTCCCAGTAGTTATTACAGGTCGTTGAGAAACACTTTCTATAGTCTTATACCAATGAGGGCGATGAATATTGAATAGTAATGGATCGTTATTATTATTATATTACAGAAAGAAAAAGAGAGGTGGGAAGAAAGTTGAAGCACGCTTCCTTAGCTTGCGCGTATTAATGACGATGAGAGGAGTAGTGTATATGTGGTGTTGGTTACACAGTAAGTAGTGATGAGTCCTTCCTTCCTGGTGCAGTGCAGACGTAGTGAAGTCTGGGCTGGGGCGGGACGGGGCAGCTTTTTAGTTTCACATAAATACATACGCCGTTGCTGCTGCCAGTGGCGAATCTAGCGGCCGTCCCGAGCCACGGACCAGCCCTACCTCGATTCAGAGCTAATATATCACTTGTAAAATTTTCGATTTTTAGTGTTCATTTCAGTGTTTATCGCGTTATGATCAAGTCCTCTCCACCTTTTTTTCTAATGTGGCCCAATACTCTACTCGGTTCTGGATCCGCCACTGGCTGCTGCTAAAAATGCAGACTTTTGCTTTCTATTAACTAATATCATTATATTATTGGCTATATGTATACCACCTAGCTAAAGTTCCATAAACCCACGCCCCGCCTTCTTTCTTCTGCAGGTTATATGTGTGCACACTACCACCTAGCTATAATATTGACTGTCACAGTTGACAGTAGTGGTACTGCACAATTTTACTCTACCCTCTGCAACAACGTAACAAATCTGTGGACCAAGTTCCAAAAAGCCCGAAAACCAGCAAGTACAATGATATATCAACAATCCAAATCTCCAACTCTCCACATATATGTGTTGTTGCATAATCAACAAGAGTGAGTACTAGAGCCAGAAAGAGCAGCAGAGGGACTCGAAAAACTCGCTTGGCGGAAGGGATATATGAAAAGATCCAACTCAATCTCAGATTCTGCCCACAAGCCCATAACTACTGGTAATCAAGAATGTCATTTTTTGTTGTAATCTTCCAGAATGTAATTTTAGCTGTTGATTTCTAATTAGCAAGTAAATATAAAGATTCATAGCTATCTATTTGTCCTTTAATTTGACCCGCATTTACTTCACGTTAGCGATCCGGACCAGCTGAAATACTAGCTAGATCTCTTATGTTGTTATATGCGTATTACCCAAAAACAATTTAATTAATTAGTATTATCTGACACGAGTTAAGTAAAACCGATCATGAATACTACAAATCTGCTAATTCACCATAACCAATAATTCGTTTTCTGAAGAAACTAATTAAGACAGGGTAGAGAAATGAAAAACGACGATCGAAGAAAATTGATGATCATGATAGACACCACAAGTGGAAACGGCTGAAGAAGAAAATTTTAAGCGAGTACTGGATTTAACGTCAACGTGAAAGCTGCAGCTGGAGACGTAATCAAGGAGAAAGAAAAACAAAATCACCATCTCCTTGGTTATCTCCGCCGCAAACACGCACAAAGTTTACCGGAAAACACGACACTGTAAACATATATATATGAACGAGAGAGAAAGAGAGAGAGAGAGCGCCAATAGTAGCAAGGAGAATCCGTAAAACTCAGGATGGATAGCGCCACACACAACACGAAAACGAGTCGTGTTGCATGTCTTGGCGCTATCCCTCCTGAGCTTCATAGCTTCCCCCACGCTGATTCATTGAAAAACAAAATAATGATGGCCTTTCTCCGAGGAAGGGAACTGCGGTGGGAGGTGAGAGATCGATGGAGGGGATATTCTAGTGGAAAGGAGACGGCCGGTTTATAAAGGCAGGAGGTGAGAGAGATGGCGCGGGAGGGAAACACAAGTTGTTGTGTTGTTACCCCTTTTTTGTAATTTTGCTATTGTGCTCACAATAAAAATGTACAATCATGGATGGAAGGGATGATAAATTATTAAAATTATAATCACTTTCATCTAACGATTGTGAAATGTTCAATATGCGATCTAATAATTTGAAGCTTTGTGAGCAAATTGGGTTGCTCTTTATCAATCAGCAGAGATGAGTTGTAAGGGAGAGGTTGTTCATGACAGGTTAAGACTTTACTACTTTGTTCACAATAAACTTGTTCATCCTGAGTAAAGATTTTAAATTTTGAGTTATAAACAAAGGTGGTACCAAGGTTGTAACAGGGTGGTAACGCATGGTATGAGTGGTACGAAATTGTTTTCTCGAAATATATTAAAAATTTATATAATTTTGTAGATGCCAACAAATTCGTTCCATCTGTAAAAAAATTTAAAATTCAAGTTAGAACGACAAAGATAAAATCCAATTAATTAGAAATTTAGCGAAAATAAAAAGTCATTTTATTCTCACCTTTAGATATGATCTCATTTAAAATTAAGAGCTCATATATGGTTATGCAAGTATTATGCACCATAGAGTTATTGACTCTATATGGACTTTTTTTTATGGTTACCTTGGTTCTCTTGTTTCCTTCTTCAATTCGGAATATTTACTGTTCTTTTGGGGGTTTTGTTATCGGTATTTCTTGTTTTATTTTGGAATTTGTTTTTTCTAACTCAAATAAGAACAAATATAGAATTGTTCAAGGTTGATGAGTTGTTCCCTCGTTGGTCAATGAAATAATTTGTAGTACTTTAATGTTAATTGCATTTTTCATCGTCTAGCTAGTATGTACTTTTTTGAACAAGTACATCATGTACTATGTCAGAAATTTTGTCATATATATACTAACAAGAAACACAACAATTAGATACAACTTTTTTTATTGTTAAATAAAAGTTGACAGTAAACCTAAGTAAATCACCTGGAACAGTTTTACAACCTGCATTTATGTAAAAAAAACTCAAAAAACATGTTTAAATTTCACGTATAATGTATAATAAAAATCTATTTACCACCCTAATATGAGATTTTTTTTTGAAATAACACGGTTTAATTTTTTTTTTTACAAAAATAGCACCCTTTCACCAAAACCACCAAGTAGGAGCACGATTTTCGTTAAAAACTGCTTAGGTCTGCCTCACCAGGAGGAAAGGTTGGAAAAAATCCCTGAATACTCAAGTTATTAAATTTTTTTTCCTAAAAACAGTACTTATAAACTTATTTCCCAAAGTACAGCAGTTTCAACATCACTGTCTTCGTCTTCGATAGTGATTATAATCACCGCTTTAGTCTAAAACGGGGAAGGTATCACCGCTTTCGAAAACAACGGGGAACACATCACCGCTTTCGACAACAACGGGGAAGGTATCACCGCCGCCGTAAAAAACGGTGATTGCCTCACCGCTGTTGTGCAAAACGGTGATTACATAATCGCCGTCGACCAAAACGGTGATATTTGACCACGTATTAGAGCCCTGGTAGGTGGAAAATTAGGTCACAGCGACCTAGCTATCACCGTTTTGGACAAAAGCGGTGATGTGTTCACCGCAATTGTCTACTGCGGTGATTAGCTGGCATTTTCCTTATAAATACCGACCCCCACTTCCCTCCTGCTGCCTTACAGTAAATTAGTACAAAAATTAGTGTTTATTTGGTCGTTTTCTCAGCTGGTTTGGAGTTGGTTTACTGCTCAAGAAACTCATCGGGATTCGGTATGTTATAATTATGTATTGTTTACATGTTGATGTGTTGATGTATTAGTAATATATGTCTGTATTTAGTGAATTGCGGTTGTTGGCAAATATGTTATGAGATATTTAGATTAATTATGATATGATAGATGTTAGTTAGTTAGTTATGAATTTAGATGAATTTGTTTAGTTTTCTCATGATAGATGAATTAGTTGCGTTTGTTTATGGGTTGGATGATATTGTTTTTGTATCCATAATATACTAATTATATACTATACTTAATTATTATAAATTGCAGACATGGGTAAATTTAAGAAGTTTCGGCTTATTATTTGGTGGAATGGTCGGGTGACAAACTCGAACATTGGGATCGACTATGAAAATGGCGAATCCACTCTGCTAAAAATTGAGTTGAGATTCTCGTGGCAAGAACTCCATGACATTTGTGCAGAAAGGACTTGTACGGGCGGGCAAAGGAGAGTTGGTCAAATTACTTACCGGTATCCAAACATGATTGCTGACGGAATCATGTACAAAAAAGTTGTCATAAATGATGATGACGCGGTGAACATGATGATACAGTTCCTATCTGACAATGGGGTGCGGCTTGCAGAGGTGTATGTCGAGACCGAGCCGGTCGGTGAAACTCATTCTCACCAGTATTCTTGTGATGATGGTTTTGAAGGAGGGTATGGCTGGGGTGGTAGTTCAAGTAACTACGGAGGAGGTACTTCTGCAGGAGGGTATGGCTGGGGTGGTACTTCAAGCAACTACGGAGGAGGTAGTTCTGAAAGAGGTGTTGGGTGGGAAGAATACCCGCAACATGCTGAGACTGCCTACGATATCGTTCAGCCCGACGGTGATCAATGGCCTGCTTGGGTCCAGAGTGGGCTGACATTGAGAACACCCTTCGATCTGGTCGTACTTCGCATTACCAAGAAGACGATGTTGGTTATGCTGGTAACGATGACCATCTTGAGTCGAGCTATCCATTCGCCTCCAGTGGCGATGAAAGTGAGGAAGATTTGAGATGCCCAACCCCTTCGACGGGCGTGGTGGTCGGCATGTTGAACCCAAACGCTCTTGAATCAACGGCCTCCAACCATCTTCCGGTTTTCTCGAGTTGTCGATGATGGCATCTTCGGTGATCGGGAGCCCGGTGAGGATGGCAACATCTTTGAGGATGATCGTCTTTTCACCCTCGGGAAAGTGGAAGGTATGCAGCTCGGGGCGCCATCGCTCTGCCATTGCCGTCAGCAGATCGTTGTCAATATCAAGCCTCATGAAGTGCCTCAGCATGTGCAATCCCGTCCTCTCTAGATAGGGCGCCAGTCGAGCATGCCAACGGGGCAATCGACATGTCCCTCGATGACTGATGGGAATAAGTGATTCCTACAAAACAAAAAACACAATGTTGTCAGTCAATAGAAAGCAAAATAAAAACTTTAAAACTAATGAAATAATTTTAGTGTCTACCAGATTATTGTTCCAAATTGCACGGGAGCGATGTTGATCTTGCCCGGTTAAATACCTTCAATCCCTTGGGCCAGGATCGATATACAATCGAGGGCGTATATCTCATCACCCATCTATAAAAAAATATGAAATCAAATCAATTTATATTTTAGCACCCATTTAAAAAAAATCACAAAAGAATAAAATAAATTTACGTACTCTCAGAGCCTCTTCGTCCATTTTTTGCCGAAAAGCTAGAGAGAGTATTGACAAAACAAAAACTCTAGTAATTCTTTCTGATGCGGAAGATCGGACTTAGCCGCAACCACAGAGCATACTTAGAACGAAACTAGAGTGAAGTAATGGAGGGAGAAAGAAGTATAAAATGGTGGTGTGGTTTGGAATGAGAGGGGGGAGTGGTATTTATAGGGGGAAAGGGCCACTGGAAATTTCCAGGAACCAATCCCCGCGTTCCTTGAAAGCAGTGAACTCGTCGCGTTGGAGGAAAGCGGTGATGGCTCAGATCGCTGACGTGGCGACTTGTGAGGCGTCGGATCGTGGAGAAAAACCACAATCCGCGCCTCACCGCATTGGACGGCAGCGGTGAAGGGCGCGGACGACAAGGATAGGTGACGTGGCGGGCGGGGCTATCACCGCTTTTCTCTTTGGCGGTGAAGTGTCGGCGCGCGTCCACGTCAGCGATCCGCGTCCACTTCACCGTTTTCTCCATCAACGGTCATTATGGCTTCATCGTTTCTCTAATCAACGGTCACACAATCACCGCCTTTTACTAACGCGGGGATTGCTTCACCGTTTTTGTCCAAAACGATGATAGCATCACTGTTTAGTCAAACGCAATGTTGCGCAGTTTCAACATCACTGTCTTCGTCTTCGACAGTGATGTTGAAACTGTTGTACTTTGGGAAATAATTTTATAAGTATTGTATATAGGGATTTTTTTTTTTTAATAATTAGAGTATTCTGGGATTTTTCCCAACCAATCAAAACAAAGAAAGACAGAGGTGAAAAAACTTTGGAAAATAATTTTATAAGTATTGTATTATTTAGAGATTTTTTGCCAACCAATCAAAACAAAGAAAGACAGAGGTGAAAAAAGGAAAAAGAAACAAGCTCAGAAGCACTCACATTTCGTCCAAATATCAGACAATAGTGAGAGGACCTCTCTCATGGAGAGTGCAAGATTCATCATAACTTGATCACTAGTGCACCAGCCGGGAATCGAACCCGGGTCTGTACCGTGGCAGGGTACTATTCTACCACTAGACCACTGGTGCATCTGTGTTCAATTGCTCTCGCTTGGTTTTAAATAACTGTATGGTAGGTCTGTTTCATATCTCAATCTCGGCCACAAATCAATCAGAGCATCCTGTAAAACCAGTAGGAGAGAGAGAGAGAGCAAACCAAGCCGGAGCTCTTGGGCGAGCTGAGAGAGAGTTGAAGCGGGAAAATGGCGACTCCCATTTTCAAGGCATCAGTTCCTCACTCCAATCCACTGTTACACTCCTTGCTTCCACTTCTATGGACTGGAACTGTAAATTCAGTTCCAAAGAAGAACAATCTGCTGCTGCTCCCGCTTCGGGCTTCATCGGAACTCAACTCTCTCCGGTCAGCTGCTTCTCTCGTTATCCGCTTTTCCATTGCTCCAACCTGAATTTCCTTTCTCGTCTTCCTATCTATCTTGCTTCCCACTCTCACTTGGTTGAGGGGAAAAAACGAATTACCCCCGGAGTTGCATACAATCGGTTACCGTGAAAACGAGTGAACACTTCCATAACAAGTGATTCGAATTCGATGTCCACTATAACCAAATTGTCTGCTTTAGTTTTTCTTTTATCTTGGGATAATAATCAGAATTCCTAAGGGCGGAAATGAGTAGGTCACTCTGGGGTTTGAATTCAGGTTACGTCCTGATGAAACGTATCAATGGGATTTGCAGGTCAGAGGTGTCGCTCTGTGTTGGAAGTCACCTCATTCCACATCCCAACAAGGTAGACAGTGGTAGTAAATTTTGTTCCAGTCCGTTCTCTTCTTGTGCCCTCATACGAGCTCTTTTCATAGGTTGAAAAAGGTGGGGAAGATGCATTTTTCACAAGTAGCTATAGTGGTGGAGTCCTAGCCATTGCTGATGGTGTCTCAGGGTAACCTAAGTAAAACTAACTAGTTGCACCATTCTCGTCCTGCTATTGCTGGAAGCTGATATGCTTTGATAGTTTCAGTAACTTGCAAACCAATTGTTATTGCTTTTCAGTTGGGCTGAAGAGGATGTGGATCCTGCGCTTTTTTCTCGGGAACTGATTGCAAATGCTTCTGCTTTTGTGCCAGACGAGGAGGTAGCATTAGCATTAGCATTGCAGTAGTGTGTTGGAAAGTTACTAGATAGATTTAGTGGCTGAATGCTTTGTTGCCTTTTGGTTCTAACACTTCTTGAGGCATTTGTTTTTAACTAGAGCAGGTAAACTATGATCCGCAAGTTCTCATCAGAAAAGCGCATGCTGCTACCTCCTCAATCGGCTCAGCTACCGTGTATAAGTCTTTGTTTTCGTCTGCGTTGCTGCAGCTTTATTTTTCCAAAGGCACCCACACGTACATTACGTGTCATAACCATTCTTTACTCATTTAGGATTGTGGCTATGCTGGAGAGAAATGGAACGCTGAAGATTGCAAATGTCGGGGATTGTGGACTAAAGCTTATCCGTGAAGGTAGTAATCTTGATTCTGAGGTTGTTGTTCCCCCTGTGATTCTTTTTCGCATCGGTTGCCCTTTTGTCATTCATTTGTTCTGCACAATTAAGGGTGGATCGCGCGATTTATTTTAATTACAGGACAGATAATATTCTCCACTACTCCACAAGAACACTATTTTGATTGTCCGTACCAACTGAGTTCAGAAACTGTCGGCCAGACATATCTTGATGCTATGGTATGTTCATTCATATTACTGCAGCAACAATCTTTCAAGTTTTTATGTTTAGATGATGTCAACAAACTTTCTCATTGTCTACATTTGATCCCTTCTTAAAGGTTAGCAGTCTGGAAGCGATCGAGGGGGATATCATTGTGATGGGTTCAGATGGTCTTTTCGACAACGTTTTTGATCATGAGATTGTTTCGACAATTGGCCAACATAGAAATGTTAGTGATGCTGGTAAGTCATCTTATGTAATATAGACGTTACTTTCTTGCCTCTCTTTTTATTAATTGCCTTTCGTAACTTTGACCACTGCAATGGTAGCAAAGGTTCTGGCTAACTTGGCAAGAGTTCATTCACTGGATTCGAGCTACGATTCACCCTATGCATTGGAAGCCAGGTCCAAGGTGAGCATTAATTAAACTACTGAAATTCATTCGCATCTATATCCATAGTTGACTCCTATCTGTAATGTTGAAACATTTCCTCTTTTCGATGAATTAATTCTCTTGGCAGGGTATTGAGCCCCCGTGGTGGAAAAAGATCATTGGCATGCAACTCACAGGCATGGCAGACACCTTTTCTTAGACATTTTCCCTCTCTTCTAGCCCGTAGCCGGTCTTTGAAACATAGCAGAAAGTATTAACTAGCTGCTTCCTTTTGTGGGCAGGTGGAAAGCTTGACGATATTACTGTGATAGTCGCCCAGATTGTAAGTTCGTTATAGATGAGGGATCTTGGATTGGGAAAAAACAGAACTCAGGCCGGATGAACCTCAATCTTAATGTTGCTGTACAGAATGCCAAACTTGTGCACTTCATCATAGTGGTAGCAATACGCTTCGAGCAAATTACTTCAGTTTCTAGTTGGATTTGATTCCAGTTACCGACTTCTCAATATTCAGCTCAATAACATTCATTAGCGATCTGGCAAACCTGTTTGTATGCTAATTGCTAACAACAATTGAGCATGGGATGAAGTTCTGTAACTGATGGCATTGAAGCATTTCATTTCAATAGATAATCAAATTCGATGGCATTTGCAACTTCCTAAAGGAAAAAATCAGCATTTCAAACTGAAAATCCTCGCACTCTTTATTGTTCTACATGCTCCGGTCAAAGCCAGTATACAAGCCTTGCAAACTTCGAGAATCAACGATAACAAGAAACACAACTACCAACTCAAACTTTGATAGATAAAAGACATCCCCGGAAGGTCAAAACTTATGCAGGGCTAAATAGAAAATGCAGATTGATGATACATGGAGCTTTCACCCGGTCCATAAACCTAGAAAATGAAAGAAATCAATAGGATTATTACCTGGGCGTGTACAACATTAATTAACTCTAATCTCGATCTCGTAAAAAATAATCTCTAAGTCTCATCAAATTGATTTGTGATTACTTTGCTTCTGGCTATAATTGCCTCCTCTGAGGGATAATCACGTATGTCTGGATGACTAGCATCTGTTGCTGAAGCCTAGGGTATCAAACTCTAATTCCATCCATGACTTCTCTCCATAACACCGTTCAGGTGATAGTACCACTGCTATTACCACTATCATTGAGCTCCTGGAAGAAATTTTTGGAGGCTTCGTAGGTAGACCAGCAGATAGCGGCTGCAGGTGCATGGAAAAGCATCCTTGGAGCCCAGCCCCTCAGTAGCCCTCTGTACCCATCCTTTTTAACAATTGTTTTGAACACATCACTTATTGAACCGCTCTTGAATCTGTCACAACCGCAAACACCCTGCAGCCCACAACTCTAGTTAGTTAGCCGCTATCTGCATTGATTCTATCATACAACAGAGCACGAGAATGCAAGGAAACAATTACAGGTGATACTAATTAGTGTTTTGATCTTTCATTTCTTCCCATGCACAAGTAATGCAGCACTTGACCTAACATATTCCCATGAAAGATGAAGTATAGATCATATAAGTAAAACATAAAATTACTTTGTTCAAGGAAACATAAAAAGGGCCTGGGAAACTAGTAGTGATTAAGCATGTCAGTCTATTCAAAGGCAGCAAACCAGAGAAACTTGACTAAGCTATACCATCCCCCATGAACAATGAGAATGAAGCTACAAACTTTCCATCTAGTTCTTATTAGAGAAGGGAAAAATCAATAGTTAACTATAACAAACCTACCTATTATTAGTCCAGGAAAGTGGGAAGAGAAGAGTACAAAGGGTTGCTACCAGACAGGTGCAAGAAAATCATGAAGGTCTCCAAACTGCATTGGTCAATGCGCACCAGTTTCTATACAAACATGTTGAGCAGATGATATCATCTGCTATGGCCAACAGTTTCCACTCTCTAAAACCTCAGCAATTTTGCGTTCTTCCTACCTACGTTCAATCAACTATCTCAAGCATCCTTATGTCAAGTAGTACATTCCCCATACCAAGTCTAAAATGTGTTCATTAAACTTTGTTGACCCAGTGGCCCAACTTAAAGATGTTGGGGGAAACTGAAAAACAACTGATGACAACGTGAAGGCAAAAGTTTTCCGTACAGAGAATCATTGGCATCAAAAGCCAACGCACATAAAGCAGCAAAGCATCAGACTGAAGTTTCCACGTACAAACTACAAACAGAAGGAGAAGAAGTTGATGAACCATGAACCGGCATAAAAGGAAGTGCCTCCTTTCGACCACTTACACCCAAGATTACAGTCACAGACTCACAGCAGAAATAAGACAACCGCGTGAAGTGATATAGAGCGAGTATCAGATCCTATCTATGACAGCCATGTCACTGATTAGCAAATACTACATCTCTGGCATAATTCTGACCCTATTCCATGCAATGAAGCATCCCATGTTTTTCCTACACCTAATTGCTTTATAATTATGAAAATAACTCCTAAAATCAAAAAGCACAACTTACCTGACATTGCAATTGAGTCTTAACCACATCAAGTGGAGTGGTGAAGACAGCTGCTAGTGCGCCAGCAACAGCTCCAGCAGTGGCATGGACAATCAAGCTTTCATCGTTACCACTATCCAGCGAAATCTCTGCCAAACCTTTCTTCGCAGCCTCGTAGGTGGCAAAATGTACAGCCGTGAAAGGGGCATTCATCAAAACTGTAGTCCTATACGATGCATAGAAAGCACCAATACCCTCTTCTCTAAACACCCTCTTCACGCAATCCCAAACTCCCCTGTACACAGTGTTATTCCCCAGCTGCAATCTCTGCTTCACCATATCCATGGGAGTGAAAACGGCGTCGCTTGCAACGGTAGCACACACTCCGGAAGCAGCATGAGCTAGTGAATTGTTAGGATTATTCCCAGAAAACCGCTTCTTACACGTCTCATAGACCGAGAAATAAACCGCGTGGGCAGGTCCGGCCCCGAGACCCATTGCAGCAATCCCGCGGTAGAGTCCGGCGGTACCCTCAGACTTCACAATGGAACGGAAAGCGTGAGAGATGCTTACGGACTTGATTGGGCAGGACCCAATTGCCTGCATGTGGGTCTTTATTGTATCGACTGGAAACATGGCCATGTGCTCTACCATACCGGCTATGGAGCCGGCGATCATAAACTGCCAGAAATAAAGGCCGTCGTGGGCTTTCACCAAAAGCTCGGGATGCAAACCAGGGGGCTGAGGAACTGGTCTGAAATCTGGGCCCTGGAAATCAGCGGCGGCGGTGGCTTCGGTGGCCATGAGAAAAGAATAGAGAAGTTCAGCGGAGCGGAATCAGAACTGAGTACAGGGTTTTCAACTGCGTTTTGGAGAAGAGTAGTGACCCTTCTCACATGAAGGAATAGTCGGGGACCAGAAAAATGTAGAGAGAAGAGGCGCAAGGAAAAGGATCAAGACCTTCCTTTTACCTAATTGGGATAAATCCTTTCGTTTGCCGCTTCCGCAAGTTTTTGGGTTCCAAGAATGGAGGAGAAGGACTCGTCAAATGGAGACGCTTGTAAGTCCGGATTCGATTTTGAGAATACAGATCCTTTTTCTCCCCCTTTCTGCAATTCTTCTAATTAAATCTTAAATTAGGGTTCAATACCGAAAACGGGTAGAGGTAGAACGATAAATCGGATTTACTACAGCAACCGACCCGGCCCGTCGTACGTCTTCATAAGAATGGCTAGGCTAAGCTAAGTTTGTGGAATTACTAAAAACCAAGGTTGTCAATCGTGGGTCGACCAACTTTGACCCTAGATCGGTGAAAAAAACGAATCGCACATACTCGTCGGGTCGACTGCTATAAGGTACCGAGTTGAAGGTTAAATTGTGTCAATTTTGTCTTTGGTTTGCGAAATGCGCCTATTTTCTGATTTTTCTTTTCGCCTAACTCAATCTTTGGATTCCTAAGTTGAACATTTGAATATTGATGTTATATAAGTGTGTGTGAAATTTCACTATATGTTGAATCTAAGTACGACATGTTATTTTGGTGTAATATTATATGTTATAACTCATATGTTAGATGAGATGTGATATAATTTATGAGGATAAGTACAATAAAATGACTCGTTCCATATTTCCGGGCTAAACCGGGTGACCAATTAACCATTGACCCACTAGTTCAACCGGGTCCAGATCAACCCGCGAATTGACAACCTTGCTAAAAACTTTCATATCTACTAAAAATATTTTATTTCATTCGACCAAAAATAAAATATATTTTATTTCACTCGTGCTTTCTAAGATTAGTTAAGTAATCAAAATTTGGTAACTAGTTATTAGTCTTTATTAGCCTTCATTAATACCGTTAGTTTTTTGCTGACGTGACTGACAAAAATGTTGAGTCCCTGATTCTAACAATAACAACAAAAAAACCAACCCACCGTATGAGCCCATTAACTAACCCCACATTGCTAACCAAACTCACCAACTAACTAACCCGACCATCCTAACCAAACTTTCTTTTCTCCCTCCTCTCTCCCCTTTCCTCCTTTCTTCCACACTAACATAGATCTATCATTCCCATCTCCTCTCTTCCGCTGCTGCCAACAAAGAACCGCATCATCCCTCCATCGCCCCCAACTAGCAGTCACCGCCTCCTCAAATTCATTGTCGCCCTCTACAAATCTGTCACCGTCGAGCCCAGCTCTACCCACGCAAATTAGTTTTCGACGATTATTGACGGCAAGGATGATGTGGTTTTGCTGGTTCGAGCTTAGCGATGAGCCTAAATCGACTAACCCTCTTCCCCGCAATCGATGAACCCTCTTCCCCTGATTGCTAATTCTTTCATCTGTGCTTTCGAAATCGTGTTCTGCGACCCGAACGAGACGAATAAAATGGATCTGATGGTTAGATATTTTCAGGTTGGGTGGGTCAGGATTGGGTCATGGGTTGGGTCATATGGATTGGGTCATGGGTTGGGTCATATGGTCGATTTTAATGACATGGCGGGTTAAAATGGTGTGGTGGGTTGAGTTTTAGCTTTTTTTTTGTGTTAAACATGCTAATTAGTCACTTTTGTTAGCCACGTCAGCAAACATTGACAATGTTAACAGTGACTAACGGCCCGTGACTAAACTTGAACTACTAAACTAAACTTAGTGGTCATGAATGGAATCAAATATTTTGAGTGGCAAACATGAAATTTTTACTACTTCCACACCTTGCAATTTACCTTTTTTATGTTTACCAATTTACAAAACAAGTGTAACACATTAGGCGGATCTTATATCGATAAAGTAGGGAAGAGATCCATGGTTCATAACTAAGAAATCAACATTAACTGACAAGACGTGTTTTGGGGTGAAACGGAGGAGTTCTAGTGAGAACTCTGAAGTTAAACGTGTTCGCTGTGGAGCACTACAATAATGAGTGACTTTAAGGAAATTCACCTTGATATGCACCCCAAGGCTAAACCCATGAAGGTCTAGGCACAAAGTGGACAATATTTTGGCCAGAAAAAGGTTCGGGATGTTATAAGTGGTATCAGAGCCTCTTTGTGTCCCTCTTGAACGATGATGTTGTAAACCTCAATGAGCACGTTGAGCCCCAAAAGGGGGAGGGCATATGTAATACTATCGACAAAGCACGAGAGAGATTCATGGTTCATAAGTAAGAAACCGACCTCAACTAACAAGATGTGTTTTGGGGTGCAATAGGGGAGTTCTTGTGAGAACTCCAAAGTTAAATGTGCTCATTGTGGAGCACTACAAGAATTGCTGACCTTATGGGAAGTCACCTTGTTGTTCACCCCATGGCTAAAACCGTGAGGGTCTAGGCACAAAATGGGCAATATCTTGGTAGGAAAAAAGTTCGAGATGTTACAACAATCCTTAAAAAAAAAGGTAATTGTTACCTTTGCCCCTAAATAAGACTATCTACAATAATAAGTGAGAAAAGTGTAAACCCAAAAAATGCATAATTTTGATCTAGAGTCACAATAGAGAAAAATGGGAAAGGGCCAAAAGTAGGTTTGGTCAACATGAATCAAGTGTTGATTTTGTTACTTTACTTAGGGCTCGTTTGGAAGTTGCGATTGTTTTTTGAGATGTTATTATACTTGTATTGTTTATAATGCATCATTTTTTTAATTGTTTAGTAGACAGAATACACACATTGTTTGTGTGCATCATTTTTTAATTTTTTAGTAGATACAATACACACATTGTTTGTGTGATGTCACTGATCTTGCAGAAACTATCACTCAAAATGAGTTATTGTTATATCTAAGCTTTTAGCTGAGATTGTTGGGATAGTTGAGTCGGTTCCGGTGCCATCAATCACCACTAAAGTTCATCACCAGTCCGACCATCGTTCGTTCTCCCAGTCAAAGATGTGGGAATATTCGTGCCTCTAGATGCCATCAAGGATTATCCATTAAGGATCATTAAAATCTCTTCCAAACCCCGATTTTATGCAATGAACGGTAGCACACACTTTGGGCTTAACCCATGCTCCAAATTTTCGATATAGAGGACCAACTGCTTTTTATTAAGCACATTGAGAACCCTTTCATGATACATGAGTACTAAACAAAAGGAGATTCATTGATACCACATGAATCAAAGATCCTAAAGCCACTAGTTCACACAATCAACCGACACAACAAGGAGAAATATAGAGACTGGTGATGAACTTTAGTGGTTGCATAGTAATATAGAGACTGTCAATTCAAAGCATATTGAGCAGGAAATTGCACGGAACACGTACTTGGAGCCCTCAAACCAAAGATTTGGACAATGGACTAGGCTCCAAGCATGCAAACACATCTATGTAGTCAAAGATAAACACCCCCACACTTAAGGTATTTATTGCCCTCATTGGAGAAGAGGGGAAGATAAGGGAGAACGATGTTACCGGAAAAACAGACTGCAACACGAGCGGAGCGGGGTGAGGTAGGGTGAGATGGTCTTCGACATCAGCAGAACCAAAGATGACAAAGGTGACCCAAAACTCACAAAGAAAAGAAAAAGAAGGGAAAGGAAAGGAAACAAACCAGTGGGAGGGCTGCCTCTCAACGAGCGCTTCTTTTACGTCTTTAGCTGGATGCATAGGATGGATGCTCAGAGTGGTGTAGGAACATGCGTCTCCAAGAGCGGACTCACATCGTTGTTGAGGTACAACTTCAGATGGTGGCGATGAACACGGAGGTTGTTGCCATCAGCACAGATTAACTCAACCTGGACATCTGGTAAGATACACGCGAGTAAATACTCTTATGGCCAAGGCAGTGGTGGCTCAGGGGCTGGGACCAGCTCATAGTGGTCTCCAGCTTTCTTTTTGGCAGACTTGGATGCCTGAAGCTTCGATCGCCACTCATTTGTGAACTTCTCTTTTAGTGATTGGGGGTGCTAGAGTGGTGGAGAAGTAGGAGGCGGAGGGTCCTGCAAAATGGGAATCACAGAAGGATACACGACAGACTCGTGCACCTGGTGAGATAAAGCATGCATAGGTAAATTATCAGTTTCAAAATGGAAGGGCAGAGTCACTCGTTAATGAGTCCCCTAACTCCTCAATTAGGTCCAAGTTGTAATTCCCTTTAGTTGTTTTACTATTGATTAGACTGCGGAAGATCCGAAAATAGTTTGGAATCTCTTAGGTTGACCAAGCCCTCTTAGACATAATATCTGGCAGGCGACTAGCCTTCACCGGGATAAACTGCTAAGACGATTCACACATATCCCCACTACTTAGAACGAATTCCAGTACAAAGCAGTGAATTTATTGACTCTCGTATAATCAATTAACTACTACCAATCGAAAAAGCTCTATTGACCTAATCAGATTCTATCTATCATAGGTTAAAGCATAAATCAATAGAATGTGATCAAGATCCAATTGACTCAACAAAACATACCTCAATTGATTATAATCAAACAATATAGCATCCAAGGGTTCATATAGTCAAGGTTCCTAACATATGGGGCTAGGGTTCTTCATACCCAAGTGAGAAGGAGGTTTACTCCATAGTGAGAGAGAGAGAGAGAGGAAAACAAAAATCATAGTAATTACTCATAATTATATATATGATAAGTTCTGGGATGTCAATCTTCACTCCAAGGGCGAAATCCAAGGTTTAACGTCCAAAATCCAACTCAAAATCTCTCTTAGGGCTTGTTCTTTGTCACTTTCTCTCTCTAAAACTCTGTTTTTGCGATTAGAACTCGAATCCCCTCTCAAACACTCAAAATTGGGTTAAGAACCAGCAACTGTGCAATTAGACAGGTAGTGCACGACCATGCAACTCAGCCCTCTATCCCGCGCACACCGAAACACACCATTTCACTTGAATTCGACGAGGGACCGTGCACGGCAATCGCACGACCGTGCAAAATGAAGTTTTGACCGTGAAAAGTCTCTGGAAACCTTGCATGACCATGCATATACCTTGAATGGCCGTGCACATTTTCCAACACACACTCCTAATGTCTGTTTGAGCTCGTTTGACCTCCAATTGCCTTGAAACTTGCGCCCAAGCCTTCTTTTACTTGTTAGGTCCTGAAATACATCAAATGAGCAGATACCAGCGTAAAATAGTCCAAGGAATGATCAATCACCAAGCTAAACAATAAAAAAAAATGTCGGGAAAACATGTACAAATGCAGTGTTATCAAAGTTCCAGCGAAAAGCTGAAGGGAAAGCCAACTAGCCAATAAGCAACCGCTATTCCAAAGGGAGAGTTAGCTGAGAAGCAGCAATTTCTCATGGGATCTGTAAAAGACACAAACCCAAACTAGTGAGTCAGTTTACATCGACATATCCAAGATGTCAGTCATCTTGAGTTTTTAGGAGACACTAACGATTCAAGCATGATTGTCCCTTCTTCAATGTGTACCATTCCTTTTCAAACTTAACATTCCTGTCATTCATGTCTATGCTTGAAGGGGAGTGTAGGAAGTCATCAGACAACCCATGTTGTGTCATGCCACCCCAGCAGCTACCCATGACTCCCATGTGCTGCAACTACACTCCAAACAAAAACTGCCATAATCCATACCTCACACATGCTACTCTGCTCTAGCAACTAGATAGCAGCTCCTATCTTTTCAACTGTCATTGTGTTGTTCTTCTTTCTATAAATCAAAGATTGAAAAACCGTACTGAAGGTTGTACCGGAAAAGCAACGATATAGTATTTTAAGATAAAATCATTGTTTAACCGTGGTTCAACCTTTTCATGCCACTAATACCGCCTACCGAATTTTCTTCTATTAGGAGATTTTTCTTATCGAACCGCCGATACGGTACGATTTTTTAGTCATTTGTATAAATAGATTAGGTAACAATCAAGTTTTCAATAGCAAATACATTTAGTAAATTTAACAAAGACAAAACAATGAATACATTGTTAAATAAAAGAAGAGTTAATTGCATGATTGGTCACTGAGATTACAAAAAACGTTCATGCTTGGTCACTCAAAATATTTAAATTCATTGGCGGTACTTAAGTTTATTGAAATCGTTCACGTTTGGTCACTCTTCGTTAGTCACCGTCCATCTCCGTTAACAAGTCTATTAAGTGATGATGTGGCAGACAAAATCATCTAATCGGCCTTATTTAATCTGAAACAGTGCGACCCAACCCGCCATGTCATCTGGACCAACCCAAACCTCTAACCAGACTAGACCCAACCCTTAAACTACACTACCCACACAAATTAAATCCCTAATTTCTAAAATAGATCTCCACCTTCCCCTTCTCGATCGTGCTCCTTACTCCCAGACTTTCTTCCTCTTCCCCTCTATTTGATACTTCACCGACGACGAAGGGGCGACGAAGGAGAGATGGAGTTGGGTTCAATGAAAGCTCTCTTGGATCAATTTTAACAGTGCGGAGGATTCCTCTGCTTTTAGCTTTGGGGGAGGCTTCTCACTTCTTTTTCTTCCTTTCAGAACCCTTAACTGATCGCTGCTCTCTATACCCTTTTCAATCGGGGGTTCCCTTTCCATTTCCGCCTCAAGTTTCACCCTGCTTTATTTTTCCCTCTGTGCCCCCCTTCGATGGATTTGTGGCCTAAATAGCTCAATATTCTCCAGAGGCTCAGCCCTCTTGCTGTCATGGCCGAGCTCTCCCTACCGGTAGATCCCCTCTGGATTGCGGTACTTGTCGGCGTTCTCGTTGGATGGTCATGGAGGCCCAAGTGGGCATGGCGAATCAATCTGATACTGCTCCAGATTCCTCGAGCTTCAAGCTTCAGCTGTATATCCTGGATTTTCGGTGAGAAGGCGGACGTTCCAAGCGAGCTTGGGGTGGGGGGAATTGTTTGAAAATCTGTTTGTCAGAAGATGGAGAGATTGTTAAATAGATCGATCGAGATGTGGATCAAACTCATCCTAACTTGAACATCTTCTCAAGAGATTCATCATTTAGTACGAAGAATAAGGTGTGTGTGTTTTCTTGCTCCTGCACGATTATCTGTTATCTGTTGTCTATCTTTATGGTATTTTACCATTTGCGAGGAACTCTTGATTTTGTGCTGGGAGCAATGAGGGACATTCTTCTGCTATTTGCAAAAGTGAACCCAACTATTGGTTATGTACAAGACATGAACGAGGGTTTGGCCTTCCATTGAACCCAGCTCCATCTCTCCTTCGTCGCTAGTGAAGTATCAAAAAGAGAGGAAAAGGAAGGAAGGCGACGCACGATGGAGAAGGGGAAGGTGGAGATCTTTTTTAGAAATTAGGGATTTAATTTGTGGGGGTAGTTTAGTTTAAGAGTCGGGTCGGGTCTGGTCTGATTAGAGCGTTGGGTTGATCCAAATGACATGGTGGGTTTCAGTGACGTGGCGGATCAAGTCGCATTATTTTCGGGTTAAATAGAGCTAATTAGACGATTTCGTCCGCCACGTTATCACTTAACGGACTCTGTTAATGGGGATGGACGGCGACTAAGGAAGAGTGACCAAACGTGAACGACTTTAGTAAACTTAAGTACCACTAATTCTTTTATACATGAAAGCTGGGTACACTTTATTGGCACAAGATTTTCTATACTGTTTCACTATTTGTCGTGTAGTGGAAAAACCTTCTTCGCAGCCGGCTCCACAAAAAACACCAAAAATTTTACCCACCCTCGCAGCCGCCCATGCTTCTGTATCCCCTTACCCTCACCTTCAGTCCCAAAATCTGCAATGCAGTCATATCACGTATCTGACAGCTCCGGTTTGCTTCTTTAAGTGGCGAAGCCTTTACAGCTACTGCTGTTAAACATGCCATCGGCCATGCATTTGTACAGTCCTCACCTTACTCCTGTGGATTGAGAGAGACTTCTCTTCTCTAGCTCGACCATTACAATTTCAGCTGCAACTCCTATTTTATTTCTTTGTTTCTCTATTCTCGATTCCGCTCTTCAACCAACCCTCTCTTCCACCCATCGCCTGACCACCCTGAATCTTAGCAGTCAAAATAGGTCTGGATGTCCTGAAGCTCCGTCGTGCAATTTGGTGATAGGATTAAGAGACCTTCCTCTATGGCATTCAAGGGCAGTCGTCAGCGGATGAATCTGTCGTCGCTAGAGTCAATCTGCACCACTATCTCCTCCTCCTCCTCCGTCTCGGTCATGAAGATGCTGAAGTTTTTCAGCAACGATTCTTGATGAATCGTTGCCTCCTTGACAGCAACGACTCATGGCCCCAGTTCTCCGGTTTGGCAATCGTTATTGCAGCTGCATCTAAGTGCTTCATTTGAGGTCACGACCACTAGATCTCAAATCACTGTCGATGGTAGCATAACGGATCAGCAGCCGGCGGCGGTGTTGTTTAGGTAAGGATGATATCGTGCCGCCGGGTGTGCGGTATGACTTCGAGGAGGAAGATGCGGAGCTGATATCTCGAGTGGTATAAGAAGAAGCGTAGTAACGCTGTGAAGAGTTTATGGGAAGCCACTCCCATGGAATCTGGCTAACAACCCGAAACGCCGAATCCGTCCCGACGCCCATGGAAGCCACTCCAGCTTGGCAACTTATTTAACTGACGGTGCTTGCTGGATTGCCGGTCACTCTGCGACATGGTACGATTCTCCTCCCCTTTACTCCCATTTCTTCTCTAGCTGCACTCCTAAAGGCGGCTTGGCGGCTTGCTGCCCTGCCCTTTCGAATGACGATTCAGTTTTATGGGTTGTGAAAATTTCAATCTTTCTTGCTCATATTTGTATGCTATATGACCTTTTTGTTTGTTTAGTTGCTATTTTCCATTCGAAAGATTTAGGTCCACCAAGAAGGACCTTAATCAGTGCTAATCTCTTAAGATTTCTCTATGTGAAAGTGAATTCTGGTCTGCAGGTGTCTCAATCATTCAAGTTGTAATATCTTACTCATGGTACTTTGTTTGTTTCCAGCTCAGTCTCACGTGATTGTACTCTTGGTGAAGATCAACTTTAATTGTTGGTATCATTGCGAGTCCTCATTGAATTCAGGTTGCTCCACCCCCTCCCCCCTCCTTTTGTTTTCCTTAACATGAATGGCAGCTCTGTTCTTATTGTTCTTCTCATTAATGTATGCTTCCTGATGGACTTCGTCTTCTGCAGGAACAAGTTTGGCAGCAATTGGAGGAAAAAGAAAGCCATAGAGCATTCTCTCTATGCAGATTTTCCAACATGTAGATTGTCAGAGCTAGAAGGGAACTTTAACATGTGGATAGATTCGCCAACATGTGGGGATACTTCCTTGAGTTCAAGGTAACGACACTCAATTGTTTTCTCCTGGTATTTCCTTTTCTTTTGATTACTATTCAGAAGTACGCTCCTTTCCAATGTGTTTTTCCACACTTGCCCACGATCTGCTCGACCTCACCGAGCTCGAGGTAGGAAGGATTGCAGAAGACCAATCTCAATCGAAGACCATTGGGACAACCACCGCATTGCAGCTCTATCAACCTATTCGACGAGGAAGGCAATCTGAAGCTACATATAGGTATCGACTTCGATCAATCTCTGTCTTGAAATTTTCCCCCCCAGCAGGTCGTGTTGATTATTTTTTTACTTTGCAGCCAGTACCTTGCTCTTTTCCTCCTTTCTCAAATTTACAAGACTGATAAGGGCAACCAGAAAGCAAAGAGGGGAAGCGAGAAGAACTTGGAGAAGAAGTTGCCTCGTGCAAGGGTAAACAACCTGTGTCCCTCCTCTTCAGTATACATTTCTTATTGAACTGTATAACATACATGCAAGAAGTAAAGCAACTAAAGCACTGCTTTTGCCACTCCATGTGAAGATATTAGTGTTGATTTCCAATACATCCTCCAATGAATGTATTATTGCTGATTTCCCTTTATTTTACAGTCTTCTCAAGTTTCTTTTCTTCACTTTGACTTTTGATTGTGCACCTATGTTGATTGAAGTTCCCATTGTTGGTACTAGGTCATCTTAGACATCTATGGTGATGCAAAGTTCTTCCAAACCCAAAGTTTGTAGAGTCCTACTTAATAATAAGATATGCTCTCTTTATGCCTGCCACTGTGTTCACCATCAGGGTCTCCATAAAACCTCATTATTGCAGGACAATTAAAACTAGATGAAAATGGTTGTTTGATTAGTGATTTTGCTTTGTCTTTGGTTCTCGGTGTCGTTGAGAACTTGACAACAATATGTTGCTTCAACATTGGTCTGCTGATCCTGTGTACCGGTCTTTTTCTTAGTCATATTTGGCTTGCCTGAATGCATTGTCTGAGTATTGGTTTCTGTTTGTGACTAAGATTCAATCCAGTGACTAGTAATTTTAACTATGTAATACTTAAGTGGCTGACATGCAAGCTAAATTCTCTAATTCAGGTCCTAAGATTTTCCGTCCATGGAGGATTAGACTCTACATATTAAATTAAGGTCCTAAGCTCTTACATCGAAAAGAAGTTGGCTTTAGTACCAGTTTAATTTTGTTTGCCTATTTGGCAGAGGAGTGGAAGACAAACTATCTCTTGAATATCTTCCTTTGGAATTGAGGGCCGCACAAAAATGCTTCTCTTTGAATGGGATTAAGCTTACTTTTCACCTTTATGTTTTAGCTACTTTTAAAGAGCCTACGTTAGTTCATTGGTCTGAAAACTGAAAGTGGGATTAGAATGTTATCTGACTGTATATTATAGTGAAGGTCAATTTAGTGCAAACTTTGTCAGTTAATTTGCAAGGTTAATTATAAAGTACTCAACCCCTGCTTCCTTTTCTAGCCTTGCAACGGCTTGGTAACATCTCTTTATAATCCTTTTGAATTCTCTCCATTTCAGTTCAGTAATTGTACTCAAGCTTTTTGGTTGTTAGGTTTTGGGATTGTAGTTAATCGATTCCGATGGATGCAGGGTAGCCAGGAACATGCTCTAAATCTATGAGCAGAGAATTGAATGGAAGAGAGGATTTTAGTTAAAAGACTATTGTTGGTATGGGTTTTGAGGAAGAAGAGGATAGGCCTCTATCAGCACTTTCTTCTGCCTCTTATGCAACAAAATGACAAAAAAATCCAATTTACATATCTCTTCATATACAGTTACAGGAGCTCGATGTACATGCCACCTTAATTTATTGATTCCATTTTGCCTACAGTGATCCTTGAAACAGCTGGGAAGTCTCAAATTGCAAGTTTAAATCTAAGTGGTTTGGTTGCTTCTTTTCGCCCCTGTTCAGTTCGTCTTTTATTTTATTTGTTAAGATTGTCTTTGTTCTATCCTTGAATGATTTTTTTTTATTTTATTTGTTAAGATTGTCTTTGTTCTATCCTTGAATGATTTTTCGAATTTGGAGGTTACAGAAAGGTGGTGTGCAGTTTTTAAGTAAAGCAGTCATGATTCACAAGGAATGCTATATAATTTAGGTACAACATTCTTATTTTGGGCAACTAGAATGCACGTTTGTTGTGGAAACTGCTGAAACTCTTCAAAGTAGAATCACTTAATTGTTTCTTCAACTCCACCGTTTCCTTCACCAGCAGATGATCTGTATGCTTATGTGGTGCTTATTTAACGTGTTATGCTTTAAAAAATTATGGCCCTTGGTGATGCTTGGCTTCCTAATGTTTCTTTCATGTACTTTCTCAAGTTTGGTTTTTCTATGAAACTCAAGAGTATATACCAATTTGAACCCAAGATTCTCATTATATAATTTGAGTTGAAAAGTATAGCACATTTGCATGATTTCAGTTAGTACCTTAAAAATCTAATGATTAATAGACGAAACAATATAATTTCTTTGGGGTTTAATACACTTGTATATCCAAAACCACGGTTGTCATGCCGGTGGCATGCCACCCGGTTGAACCTGATTCAACCTGTGCCGGTCATGAAACCGGCATAACAGCACCGATATGACCTGTATGATCGACTTACGTATTTGATAGACCGTTAATTACACATGTTTTTACCCCTGTTCTTACACCGTTTGAGATGTGGTTTCTCGTGTTTTAGACCGATTTCACGCTAGGTTGTGCTTGTTTGTGATATTTCAATTCCTGGCAAGTGAATGAAGGTTTAGGAGCGAGCTCGGGGTCGATTGGGCGAAGATCGGGCGCGAGGCAAGTCACAAAGGAGGCCACACGGGCACACCCACAAATCACACGGCCGTGCAACTCATATTTCTGGCCGTGTGAGATTGTGCGAGAGCAAACACGGCCTGCCCTGACAACACACACGGCCGTGTGAAGGAGTGGCTTGGCCGTGCGAGTTTTGCCGAGAGCAAACACGGGCAGATGGAAGTCACACACGGCCGTGCCACTCTGGCCGTGTGAGAAGCCTGGAATTCGACTAAGTGATACGGTGCGTTTTGCCTCACACGGGCAACTGGGTAGGCCACACGGCCGTGTGGCCCTGCCCGTGTGAGTCGTGATTTCCTGGTTTTAAGCCAAATTCCGAACCAAAGAGGAGGAGAGCTGGGTTTTTGGATCCCAAAACACCCAAGAGACGAACCAAAGAGAGAGGGCGATTTGAGGGCATTCTTGGAGTAGAGAAGGAGGATTTCTTCGCCTTGGAAGCTTGAGGAACAAGCCCGGACTTGAAGACTGATCATCTGAAGATTCTTACTGCAGTCTCTCTCTTCTCTATGGAGTAACTTCCCTTCACTTAGGTTTTGAGGAACCCTAGCTATGTTTGTTTGATTGGATGATTGTATGAGTACTCTGACTTGATAATCTTGAGCTCATATTCAATCTATGCATGTTTTCATGATTCAATTCTGCTTTAGTCGAGATTATTGATTCTGCTTTGATCCTATGAGAGGGAATACCTGATTAGGTCAATAGAGCACCATAGATTGATAGTAGTGGATCGATTGCTTTAGTCAAGGGTTGATTCACTGCTTTGTATCGATTGAGAACCTCTTTCGATAGAGGAAGTCTAGTTCAGAACGCCTTGATCAGTTGTTCTAGAGAAGGATACGTCCCTCTAGGCAATTGACTCAAGAGGGCCTTGTTCCTTTAGTCGAGACTCAAGGTCTAGTCAAGGATTCTCCGCATTGTGAATGAAAGTGAAACAGGTTAGAGATCATCAATCATTAATCTGGCTAGTGGCTAGGGGAATCATACCTAAGTGAGTTCCCAACCTGTAATTAGATTAACTTTAACTGTAGTTTGCTAGAGTAGTTTTAGTTCTTTCATCTTAATCTGATTTGCTAAATAATAAACTGAAGCTGAGTAATAGTAACTCTAGAGACCCATGGATTCGATATTTATCACTTGAGCCACTATACTGCAGTCCCTTTCATTGGTTACACTTGGCCTTTGTTAGGTGTTGTGTTTTAGAGCATCAAGTTTTTGGCGCCGTTGCCGGGGACTTTCTAGAGTATTAGGAAAGGCAGAAGTTTGTTACTTTAGCATTTTTCTTTCTTTCTTTTCCACCCTTGCTTTTCACTTGGGTGTTTTTGTTTTTGTTGGTGCAGATCTGAATCATGGATCCTAATGGCTTCTCCAATCATTGGGGGTATCCACCACCACCTGAGTGGTATTACCCCGAGACTCCCTGGAGCAATCAAGGAAGAGAAGACTATGGATTCGGGTTCCAGTACCAACCCCCTTACTACGGAGAACAACCGGATCCCTGGGCATATCAAGAACAACCTCATTACCAAGAAGAATTTTTCCCACAACCAGAGGGGCCATTGGAGCTGGAGTTGCCCATGGCGGCCTTCACGGGCCATTCTGCAGAGCCATGCTACACTCCACAGCCAGATCCACACTATGAATTGAGACTTCTCATGGAGCAGTTTGCTCGAGACTGTGATAGAACATGCTCCAGGATGGATCATTATGTCTAGGCCTATCGTGAAACAGAGGAGATCCTCCTGAGCCTTAAGAAGAGCGTCGATGATCTTGAGCGATCTTGGGCACAACCTGCTCCAGATCACCCTTCTGCTACCATACAAGAAGAGGAGGAGGAAGAAGAAGGCTACAAGGACATTGTGGAGCACACTGAAGTTGTCACGGAGAGCTCCCGTGATGATCATGATCAGGAGTGTCCTGTCGTAGCCGACCACACCTTCCCACACTCCAAACTGCGCTTTGAAGAGGCGGGCATGAGTGAGGAGTTGCAAGAAGATCTCATGAAAGAAATTGCTTGGCAACTTGCTCTCCAATCCGTGCTAGAAGAAGAAGAGCAACAAAGGGTGCAGAAAGAAGTTGTGGAGGATGACGAAAGTGAAGCAGGAGGAGTTCTTGATCATTTCCCAGGGGTGATACCACATGAAGAAGAAAGGGGGGTTGAAGAAGCAATTGGCGTCCAGGCTGAGGACGGAGTTAAGGTGGAAGAGGCCTGCACCGGCCATGAGTTACATGTGATATCTCCACCAAACTTCGAGGAACTGCTTAGCAAGGACCCATTTGCAGTGTCTCTTTGCCAGACCAAGGCCACCTCGACATCGGTCCCTCTTGGTGGACGCGATGGTGGCCAATCGATGCTGTCATATCTGGTTTGGGCAATGAGACGAGAGAAGAGAAGGAGAGGTCTTGAGGGTGGAGACTTCATCTGCATCAAGTACATGAGCCTTCATCACCTGCCACACCACATGCTCGTGACTTGAGACTCCACCTCATCGACGAGAACCTCAACTTCAAGGAGGTTCTAGCATGGACCGAAACTTAGGAGCCATCGTCCGGCTCACGACGTGAAAGAAGCGCTTGTTGGGAGGCAACCCAACCAGTCGGTTTGCATTTCTGTCTCTATTTCTCCTCGGTTGAGTCAGTTTTGCTATTTGATTTTAGAGTCAATAACTCAACCTTTGTGAGATTTTGTGTGGTGTTTGTGTTCTGATTACTCTCTCTTTCTGGATGGCACCGCCTGACCCGTTCATCATCATTCACCCTTGATCTGGTAACTTCGTTCTACCCTCCTTATCTTTCCTCCATTGAGGACAATGTCGTGCTTAAGTGTGGGGGGATGTTCGATTATGTATGCGGGTGAATGTTTGGCTGTTTGTGTGCTTGGAGCCTAGTCCACTGTCCAAATTTTTAAATTTGAGGGCTCCAAGTACGTGTTCCCGTGCAATTGCCTGCTCAGTATGCTTTGAATTGACAGTCTTTATAGTAATATGCAACCTAGGGAGGTAGTGTAGCATTATGGAGGATGTTGATGCATTTAAGAAGTCTCATTTCTTCTTCATATTGAGTTGGTTGATTGAGTGAATTAGTGATCTTAGGACCCTTGAATTGTGTGGTGTTGTGGATTCTCTGCCTGTCATGGACTCTTGTATCATGTTTTGAGTTTAACAGGTGCTCGAAAATGTGCTTCAAAATAAACGTCTCCCGTGCGAATAGGGCGAAAGTGTGTAAGGGGAGACGGGAATCCGTTCCCAATTTCCACCTACTACCTCCAGCCCCCTTACATGTCTTTCCCCCGCACGAGGCTCGAGACATCCGCTCCTGGCATGGCCGGTAAGAGCAGGTCGGGACCCTTGAAAAAAATAATAATAACAGAAAACAAGCAAAACAGAAAGAAAAGGGGTTCCAACCATCTTCAAGAAGAAAAAAAAGAGAGCACCTTGAAAAATGTGAGTCCATGATCTTTTGTTTTTGAGAATCTCTTCATCCACAATTCATTTGTCCTCTGTTCACTATTTGCCATGATGCCGACTCGATACTAGTGCTCTCGCCGAAGAAGCTATGAGATGACTTGTGCGTTGGTTGACCTCGTAAGTTGCTAAATGATCTAGGAAGTCCTCTACCTACGATCTGGGTTGTTTGTTGCTATAGAGGTCTGGAGAGCTGCATTGGTTTGAGTTAGGTTTGCTTGGGGACAAGCAAACGGTTAAGTGTGGGGGAGTTTGATAGACCGTTAATTACACATGTTTTTACCCCTGTTCTTACACCGTTTGAGATGTGGTTTCTCGTGTTTTAGACCGATTTCACGCTAGGTTGTGCTTGTTTGTGATATTTCAGGTCCTGGCAAGTGAATGAAGGTTTAGGAGCGAGCTCGGGGTCGATTGGGCGAAGATCGGGCGCGAGGCAAGTCACAAAGGAGGCCACACGGGCACACCCACAAATCACACGGCCGTGCAACTCATATTTCTGGCCGTGTGAGATTGTGCGAGAGCAAACACGGCCTGCCCTGACAACACACACGGCCGTGTGAAGGAGTGGCTTGGCCGTGCGAGTTTTGCCGAGAGCAAACACGGGCAGATGGAAGTCACACACGGCCGTGCCACTCTGGCCGTGTGAGAAGCCTGGAATTCGACTAAGTGATACGGTGCGTTTTGCCTCACACGGGCAACTGGGTAGGCCACACGGCCGTGTGGCCCTGCCCGCGTGAGTCGGGATTTCTTGGTTTTAAGCCAAATTCCGAACCAAAGAGGAGGAGAGCTGGGTTTTTGGATCCCAAAACACCCAAGGGACGAACCAAAGAGAGAGAGGGCGATTTGAGGGCATTCTTGGAGTAGAGAAGGAGGATTTCTTCGCCTTGGAAGCTTGAGGAACAAGCCCGGACTTGAAGACTGATCATCTGAAGATTCTTACTGCAGTCTCTCTCTTCTCTATGGAGTAACTTCCCTTCACTTAGGTTTTGAGGAACCCTAGCTATGTTTGTTTGATTGGATGATTGTATGAGTACTCTGACTTGATAATCTTGAGTTCATATTCAATCTATGCATGTTTTCATGATTCAATTCTGCTTTAGTCGAGATTATTGATTCTGCTTTGATCATATGAGAGGGAATACCTGATTAGGTCAATAGAGCACCATAGATTGATAGTAGTGGATCGATTGCTTTAGTCAAGGGTTGATTCACTGCTTTGTATCGATTGAGAACCTCTTTCGATAGAGGGAGTCTAGTTCAGAACGCCTTGATCAGTTGTTCTAGAGAAGGATACGTCCCTCTAGGCAATTGACTCAAGAGGGCCTTGTTCCTTTAGTCGAGACTCAAGGTCTAGTCAAGGATTCTCCGCATTGTGAATGAAAGTGAAACAGGTTAGAGATCATCAATCATTAATCTGGCTAGTGGCTAGGGGGAATCATACCTAAGTGAGTTCCCAACCTGTAATTAGATTAACTTTAACTGTAGTTTGCTAGAGTAGTTTTAGTTCTTTCATCTTAATCTGATTTGCTAAATAATAAACTGAAGCTGAGTAATAGTAACTCTAGAGACCCATGGATTCGATATTTATCACTTGAGCCACTATACTGCAGTCCCTTTCATTGGTTACACTTGGCCTTTGTTAGGTGTTGTGTTTTAGAGCATCAGTATTCTAAGTAAAATGACATCATTTTAATGAATTTAATGAATAAAAAAATTAATTTTTTATTCATTTTATGAATGTAATAGTTAAAAGTTGATGATATTTGTTGGATTGTAACTAAATTGTCCACAAATATGTTTTATATATGATTAAATAAATTGAATATTAATTGTTTTCATATTTTTTTTAAACCGACATGAACCGGCACAAACTGGTTATACCACTGGTCCTACCATTCCACTTGTCAAACCGGCACAACGGTATAAACTGGTTTGACAACCTTGTCCAAAACTTTCACGGTTGTGCCAATAATATCCAAATTTCTCGGAATACCACTTATATCCATGTTTTAAAGTTGTTCTTTGCCAAATCTATCTATTTTCCAATATATTTTTGATTAAATACACTTGTATATCCAAAACACCGTGTGAAGGAATTGGATATAAGTGGTATTTCGGGAAATTTGGATATTATTGGCACAATCGTGAAAGTTTTGGATATACAAGTGCATTTAACTTTTCTTTTGAGGTTGCCCAATGCATTAAAATCTTTGGTTTTCTAAAGAATTATTATGATCTCGCGTTAAGTTCATCTTGCCTAATGAGGTTTTTAAAAATGTTGAATGAAACATATGAGATGTGCTTTGTATAAAGCAATCACGCAAAGGCACAAATTCAATATATTATTTTTAGAAGATACTAAATATACAAATACGACTTGACATGTCATTGCCTTAACATTTCTCGCTATGTAGTCATGGAATGTCGATATATTTCCCGCGCCGTAGTCGTGGGTATTGATTCTAGTGAATTTGAATATTTCGATTTTCGAATGACCAAACATGAAAGTTTTTTCTAATCTTAGTGACAAATCATACAATTAACCCAATAAAAAAACCTAACAAACTAAACCCTTACATTCAGCCACTATTAATTAATTAAAAATCACTCTAATACCCTAAACCCTTAATTGTCCGTACCTACTCAAAATTACTAACTAATTGTTACTTACCTAAAAAAAAGAGAGGGCGGAGAGGCATTCTCCTTTGCAGCGCAACTATGGCGACGATTGTGAAGAACACCGTGTTGAGCTTCGTGAAAGTTTCTGCTATGGTTGGGTTTGGCTACGCAATTGACAGTACTTATAAGAGTCAGCTTCCCTTCGCCGTGATGTTCCTGGTTTTAATGGTAAGAACTTATCATCTCTGTGGTTTCTCCCCAAAATTTATAATGTCTAGTTTTCCATCTTTGATTTTTCATAACTCACTATTGCTTTTCTCCTTCGGTTCCGGCCTGTTTAGGCGTGCTCTATCTCTGTTGTGCTGGTAGTCATGGTCGTGGAGTCACTCAAGGGAGGTCGGAAGCAGAGTCAGTCGACGATCGAAGGGATCACCGAGCCGGCGAAAAAGGAAAATTGATTGTGAGATCCTAATCTTTCGTTTGTGATGGTGGTAGCTTCTGATCTTCCATATATGTTGTAGGGTTCGTGTGAATGAAATTCTCATGGGCTTGGTTATGTAATAGTTGCAATCAGGATCAGTTGAAAGAAGTTCCTCTTGTTATGTGAATTGTGCGTTTAAATTGTGTATTGATTCCTCACAGAAGACTATGCCTAACACGTGCTCGATGAAATGTCCCTGAGAAAGCATAGTTGGAAAAATTCCTCTTGGTTATGCGTTATGTGTTAATGTGCCATGATTTCATAGATAAGCGGCAATCTCAGACGTTTATCACTTACGTTGCCATTTTGCTCTGATTTGCAGTTCGTGCATTTCCAGCATCGGTTCATTCTAACGCCTCACGGTGTTCACCTTTAACTAAAACGGCAAAGAACTGAAGAATAGTTACAAAAAGAATCGAAAGGATGCATGTTGCCGGGATTCTGTATTGATTTAGGACATCACGTACTTGGAAGCATTGAAGCGGGAAGACGAGCTACACTGGTTGTGAAATGCCATCAATAAATGCATCAAGGTTGGTTACTGACGATCCGCCTTCTGCAACGGCTGCGTTGTATATATCTCCAAGCTCTCTTGCTCTCTTCCTCATTTGTTGGCCTTCTTCGCTTTCACTGTCCATGAACTTCCCAACAATTTGAGCAACCTCTTCTCTAGTTATCTCGGTTTCTTGCTTTAGGTGTATATCGATCTTGCACCCAGTCCGCCACTCTTCAGCAATCTGCTTGCTGTTGGCATCTTGATCCAGAAAAAGAGGGAATGTCAACATGGGAACCCCTGCAAAAGATGCTTCCAGGGTCGAATTCCACCCGCAATGACTCCAAAACCCACCTACTGAAGAATGGCTCAACACCTTCAACTGATCACACCACGGCAAAACCATCCCCTTCTTACAGCCACCACTCTGGTTCAGCCTCAAAGCTTCTGCACGAGCTATCCACAGGTACCGAATGCTAGCAGCTTCGAGACCTGCGAGAATTTCCTCCATTTGGGTGCTTGAAACTGAGAGGAAACTCCCCAATGAGATATATAGTACAGAGCCTTTTGGCTGGTTATCAAGCCACTCCATGTAGTCAGCTCTGGAGGAATTCTGTTGTAGTTCCAAGTAAGGAATGGCTGGGCCGATTGGGTAGACCGGAAATGTGAAAGTTTGTTTCAAGGAATCTATGGCTTGGATTTCGAGCTCATATAAGGTCGTGAAGAGAAGATACTGTGCTTTTGGCACCTGGGCAATGCACTCCAAGGCAAGTTCAAGCACTCTCAGATCATTCTTCTGGAAGAGTGTTCTCAGTTCAGGAACTCTTGAATTCGAAATACCAATAATCGAATCCACTTTTTCTACAATCAATGGAAGAAGAAATCAAATCACTCACAAATTTGGATGTTGGGATCTGAACAAAAATAACCCAGAAGTTTGCATTTACCTAACAGATCCTTTGGCGGTGAACTCTGGCTTTTTGCAGCAATATCCAGATGATACAACATGGAAAAGAAGGAAGCTGACATCGTCCAGAAAGCTGCCACTGGAATATTCCTGCGGTTGCCCACTCCCATAGCCCATCTGACTTCAATGTCACCGATGATTGCAGTCGCCGGAGGTTGAAGCTGATCCAGGAGCTGTTTGAATGGGGATTCCATCTCTGTCATCACAGCTTCATAGAACCCAGGAAAGTCAACAGCTTTCAGGCGCTCTGGTGGAATGACGTTAGCTATGGTTCTAAACTGAACTATCTCAGGCTTTGGCTCTGACCCTATGTAGCCAAGCCACTCCTCTGTGATCACAAAGGTGATAAGAAGATCGCTTCGCCTTCTTGAAGCTAGCAACTTGCAGAGGTTCATCATCGGATTGATGTGCCCTCTCCCTGGGAACGGCATCGCCACCAGATGCTGACATACTTCCTTAGATTCCATACCAGGTGAGGAATTCGTGCTCAATTTGTGAAACTTGGTAGAACACTGAAAGAAAGATATCTCCTTTTCTCAAGATAGGAGGAATATGTATTTCACAAAAATGGCAAAAGCATGCTAAAGAAATAGTCAAAAGTGCCGTGTGGGAGCTCGCTACCTATAGTCAGGATTTTGTCGAGGGTGGCTCCATTTAGAAAAAATACATACGATAAAATAATTTTGTTAGCTTTCTAAATCGTTCATGATATAATTTTATATTTGCAAAAATTTGATAAATTAAATTTTATGTTAAAACTATAAAAAAATATCACTATATATGTATCAAACAATTATTTATGATTTAGTTAGACATTTGCTTTTGAATCGTGTTCTTCGTCAAGACCGTTTAGTATCATTAACTCGAGTTGTTAGAAAAGATTTAATAATGAATATAATACTATTTAGTATTTACTAACACTTTCCTGCTTACTACAACCAACTTATGCGTGCTTAAAGTTTACGTAAATCCGAATATCATGTGTTTAACAAATGAGGTTACAAAGATTCGAACAAATGATATCTCGGTCAACCATTCTCAATTAGAAGTGCCCTAAATTTCATTCTCAATTAACTATTATACTAATTTTACTCATTTTCGTCCTTAGGAAACACCTGTTACAATCTCCCTACCCTGATTGAAATAAAATTATTTTTACAAATGAATTATGATTTGGTGGAAATTTGTTGTAAATATTGAATACATACATCTTCAATTTTGGGCGAATCATATACATCATTATCATTTGTACATAGCTCGTTATAAATACATTGAATATGTCAACGCTCGTTATTTTTCATACATCAAATATTTCAGGTCTACCAATTTCATTTAAATACGTATTATTTTTCATACCCGATTAACTATTGTACTTAATTGACCATTTTCTAACCGGAATTAGTGTGGGTCAGGGACCCACCCTCTAACTCTCTCCCTCCGCCCCTGGCTACCTACCGCCTTGGTTAGTCCCTTTTGTCTTTATCCTCTTTTGTATTGTTTCTTATATTCTATGTTATCATTTCATCTTAGTGGGAAGCTGCTGAATGTCAATAAAGCAAAGCATCTGTTATGTGCTTGCAGAGATTCATTCACTTCAACGACGATAACAAGCGGTTGAAATGTCTGCGATGCAGTCATCGAGGTTCCTAACTTACAAGATGCATCAAATATTCAAAACAGAAAGGGGAAAGGCGAATGAATCGGTGTTGCATCTGGATTCTCATGCTGCTGCTTTGCTGTGGATCTAGATTCGAGCTTCATGGAGAAGACATTGTGTGTATGCTTAACACAAGCTGGATGAAATGTCTCTGAGAAAGCATCCCATTCCAGTAGCCATGGACCCTCCATCCGAACCAGCATCTCTGGCCTTCCGCTGCAGCTCTTTTACTCTAGTACACATCTCTTTCACTTCGGCGTTCTCAGAATCCATGAACTTCTTCACAATTCCCGCCACTCGCTCTCTACCCATCCAAGCTTCCTCCTTCACCTTCCACCCGATCCTCCAATCCTCGACGATCACTTTGCTGTTGGGCAATTGGTCGATGGCGAGAGGCCACGTCAGCATCGGAACCCCGGCACTGAGCAGGCATTCCTGCACGGAGTTCCATCCGCAGTGGGTCCAGAACCCGCCTACCGAAGGGTGGTGAAGCACCTTCAGCTGTTCACACCACGGCACCATGAGTCCCGTGTCGCCTCCCCAGGCCTTCTGCAGTCTAGTCGCTTCGCCACGAGCCACCCACAGGAACCGAACCCCGCTCTGGCACAAACCTGCCGCGATTTCCTCCACCTGTGTTGCTGAAAATGACAAATAGCTGCCCATGGAGACATACAGAACTGACCTCGCTGGTTGCCGGTCCAGCCATCTGAAGTAGTCGGGTTGGGTGTCATTCTCCGTTATCGAATCAGAATGTGGGACAACTGCAGGGCCGATGGTGTAGATTGGATATGCCAGGCTTTGCTTCAGAGCATCCACAGCTTGGGGTTCAATCTCATACATAGTGGAGATTAGCAGGTACTGTGCTTTGGGAACCCTGGAGAACCCTTCTCGGAGTCGATTCATTAGCGATTCGCTGTAACCGGTGAATTGTGGCGGGAGATCAGCTAGGCGTATTGGAGATAGCCCGGGAATGTAGTTCGCGAGCTGATGCCCGTTCTCTAGGAAGAAGAAACAACAACATTTCGAGATGCATAGTTAACAAAAGCAGACACATACATCATACATCCTCCGAAGTTGAAGAACATAAAAGGCTGGCTCACCTGATAACTTGACAGGGAAGTGTCCGTTCTGTGTGAAAAGATCCCAGTGGTGGAAGAGTGAAAAAACCGTGGCCGACATGCACCAAAATGAGGCCACCGGAATATTTCTCCGGTTCCCCAAGCAGACTGTCCATGACAGGAAAGTATCGGCCATGATGAGAGAAGCTGGGGGATCCAACTGATCGAGCAGCTGCTCGAAGTGGGGTTCCATCTCTGTGTTCAAGGCTTGGATGAACTTCTCCATATCCGCAGCTCGAACCAGCTCCGATGGAATGACATTAGGTATGGTTCTGAAACGAATTTTCTCACTTCCTGAGGTCTCCTCTGAACCCAGAAATCGGAGCCATTCTTCAGTAACGACGATGCTGACGAGAACAGTAGTATTGGGCTTGGAAACCAGTAGCTTGCAGAAGTTCATCATAGGATTGATGTGGCCACGGCCAGGATATGGCAGAGCCACGATGTGACAGCGGCTTGGTGTTTCTTTCATGATTTTTGCTGGATCTGTATCTTGAAAGTATCCCGGAGGAAGGACTTTGAAGAAGAGAACACGGTGACTCCAAGATGTAAAAGTTTCCTTTGTTAGGAGAGAGCAGAATGTTCTGGCAAACTGGGTTGATCGGTCACGAACAAAGAACCAACTCCCGGGTGACTGGATTTCAGTCCTCAATGTTTTGTTATCAATTTTGTAACTTTTGCTTTATTAATGGAATTGTAGAGACGTATTGTAAAAAAATAAAAAAGGGACTTTGAAGAAGAGAACACGGTGAGTGGTGTGGAGTTGTGGAATTATCAGTAAAGGTGTAAAGGTCAGGCCAGTTATATATTTAATCAAATATTTCCCTTCTTTATTGATTTTATTTTGTCCACATGACACCGACAATGATCATCTTAGGATCTTCTCCACTAGCAATTTCATGTTACCGAAAATTTAAAATACACTGCCTGGCTGTTGTAGAGAATTTGACTATTTGAGGAATGATATTGGCTTGATTTTCATTGACGTAAAGGGAGTATATTCTTTCTTATATAAAAGCCTGGTTAAGCATCTACTATTCATTATTCATTAAGAGGTTTTTTTGGTAATTTTAACAAAGTTTAAGAAATAATGACATTATGGCAATATTTTCAAGAGACATGTCAACATTTTTATAATTTTACTTTTCAAATTATGTTCTTCATATTTCATTTCTCTCCCTATTTCTTATATTTTTGTTTGTTGTTCTTAAATCGGTTTGTTGTTCGTAGGCCTGTCGGTTCGGTTCGGGTCGGGTAACCGAACCCGAAAACCGCAAAAACCCGAGAAACCAAAACCGAGCCCCGCCAACCCGAAACCGAAACCGACCATGTGCTGTGCGGGTTCCGGGTACAAAAACCCAAAAAATAACCGCGGTTTTGATTCGGTTCGGGTGAAACCGAAACCGAACCGGTTTGATTTTTTTAAAAAAAATACTTTTGTGATTTGAATTTTATATTCTTTTGCTTGTACAACCAATTTTATCCTTATTATTTGTGCATTCTTATTTAACCATTATGTTTAATTTTCTGGGACGTGGACATTATAAAACTAATATTTATATATTAGTTTTTTATTAAAATATTAGTTAATTATTAAAATATTTAATTTTATGTGTTCTATAACTATAGACATACTATTAACTATTAAAGAGTATTACTAGTTTAGAGACAAAGTAAAATACTTAAACATATTCTACACGTAAATTAATCATATCTTATTTTGCTATGTTAAGTAATACAACCTTTTGGGCATAATCATATCTTATTTTGCTATGTTAAGTAATGCAACCTTTTGGGCCATTTAATTGTGGATTTTCATATAATTAAATGTTTTAGTAATACCATAGGTCCAAAATTGAAGGTATATCAACTACCATATGCAAAAAAAAAAAAAAAATGTTTGGTGTTTGGCGCAAAATTATAAATAATTTTGTTTAACATAAAATACCGACAATCATAGATGAGATTATCTTCAACTCGTAATTAAACACATTAGTTTTACAATTCTCAAATGATAACATTCAAGTAAAATAAAAATTCATCCACCATACAAGATAAACACTACTACCATTATCACTCCTCATTAGGCTCTACATCTACATAAGTCTCATCATTCTCATCAGAATTGTCGTCGACATAGTCTTCTTCCACTTGTGACATAGTAGGACTCGAGACCAAAACATGGGTAGCAGGATAGCTTCCACTAGGTTCTGCACGAGAGCTTCCACTAGGTCCCGCAGGTGCACTTGAACTCCGAGCTTGAAAAGCTGCATATACTGGATAACATAAACAATAACAACTTGTTAGAATATGACTTGATCAAGATAACAAATATAAGAATAAAGAGAAAGAAAGATTAAGTCTTTACCATTTTGAAATACCACTTCATCACCCTCATCTTCTCCATCAGCCACCAACTCAGAGTCTGAAGATCTTATCCAATCTTCACAACAAATCAAAGCCTCCACAACTTCAGGGGATAAGGAGGTCCTAAAGGAATCCAAAACTCGACCTCCTGTGCTGAATGCCGACTCAGAAGCAACAGTGGAAATAGGAACAGCAAGAATATCCCTAGCCATCTCAGAAATAGTAGGATATTTCATCCCACTTCGCGACCACCATCCCAAGATGTCAAACTTGCATTCATCCTCTTCTGAACCCACCAATGCTCGTGTAACCACTTCATCATCTTCCTCCTCCTCAAGGTACCTATCAAACTCAGATTTGGAACTTTTTCTAGTTCCTTTCAGAATGGCCTCTCTTTTCATTTTCCTAAAATCACCCCAAATCTTCCCTTTCTTCTTCCCATCCCCACTTCCACTAGGTTCTTGCACATCTTCCTGAATCACAATGGGAGAACTGCCAGGAAGTCCGAGCCTATGCTTGTAATGGTCAAACAGAAGACGCATTTCATCTTTCACCTCTTCGACCAAAGCTTTACCCCTGCTCTCACCATATACCTTCTTCAAAGCTTGTTCAAGATATTCAACCTTCCGCCTAGGATCTAATATGACTGCCATATAACACAACCGATTCATCTTGGAATTCTCCAACTCATCTTCAAACCAATACTTGGCAAGTTTGGACTTGATTCTCTCAGCCATGCAAGACACCTCAAAATCTATACGATCAGCCCACTCAGATATCATAGTGTACATTTCACATACCTCATCAAACAAGAGGTGTAAAGTCACATATGAAGTCCCAGAAACTCGAACAGTCAAATCATAGAATAGCTTCAGGTAATCAATCAACCTGCCCACACTAGACCAATCATCAGAAGTTGTGATACCAAGGCTTTCCATTCCATATTTTTTTTCATTGAGATGTTTCTTGAATTTCTTATCATTTCTAGCTAATGTCTGAAATGCTTTCTCAAATGGCTTTGCAGATTCCAACATCAGATACGTTGAGTTCCACCTTGTAGCTACATCCAACGAAACAAATTTCTTCGACGCTATCTTTTCAAACTCAATGCAATCTTTAAATTTTATGCTCCTAGCTGGTGTAGATTTAACCCACTTCACAGACTCTCTTACTCGCTCCACAGATTTACCAGTTTCTAAAAGCCCATCCTTCACAGCCAAATTAATAATGTGAGCCACACACCTCATCTGCAGATATTTTCCATCCAAAATATCTGATCCCCACTCTTTCAACTGTTCCTTCATATGGATAGCAACCACATCATTGACACTAGCATTGTCCATTGTTATACAAAACACCTTCCTAATGCCCCACTCCACCAAACAACTAGCCAACTGTTTTCCAATTTCAATTCCAGAATGTTTTGTAACTTGGACAAAGTTAATAATTCTTTTATGCAATTTCCAATCTCTACCAATGAAATGAGCAGTAATGCACATATAATTGAGATTGGACAAAGAAGTCCAAGTATCAGTGGTGAGCGATACCATCCCTAAACACTTAGTCTTGAAATAGTCCTTCAGCAACTCTCTATTTTCAAAGAACACCTTGATACAATCCTCTCTAACGGTCTGACGGCTAGGTAACACAAACATTGGACAAACACGAGCCATAAACTGTTTGAACCCTTCATGTTCAACATACCTAAATGGTAATTCATCTATGATAATCATCTCCGCTAAAGCTCTCCTAGCATCAATCTGATCGAATTTCCAAGTGCCAAGAGTGTGTACCTGGCCTCCAGAAGATGATAGATGGTCGACTATCAGCTCACCCTTTTCTATCTTTTCCAAACAACTATCTTTATGATTCCGCAGAGTAGAAGTCCCATATTTAGTGGGAGCCATAAGAACACCATTGCAATAAATGCATCTTGCTTTGTCCAACCCATCCTTCTTAAAACGCTTGAAGTGTGGCCAAACGTCAGACTTTTCTTTCCTTTTTCTTGAAATTGTCTCCTCGTCTATTGTTTGAGCAGGAGGTACATTGGTGGTACCGGTAGACGGTGCAGGAGCAGGATCGGAAGACGGTGCAGGAGTAGGAATTCTGGTACTCTTAGAGCGTCCTCCACGTTTAGGACGAGAAGCCGATGGTGCCTCACTCTCCCTGCCAAAATAAAACACGTGAGTTTAGAAGAACATAGTAGGATGGAATGTCTAATGGAATTTAGCATAAAACTTAACAGACTTGGCAACCACCAACATAAATCTATGTTTTCAGCCTGGTGTTTTACCCCACAGTTCAATTGTTGCCATCCCATTATATTGTCAAGTGTCAACCCACCCCAGCCAAAAGCCCAAAAACCACAAATGATGACAAATCCCAACTTACATTAGACATGGAAAATGACACATCAAAATACACACTAGCTAGCTAGCTTGACAGTAACAAAACCTCCCCAAACTGGAAAAAGCCCCCCAGCCACAGTTCCCTTTTTCCATTCTCCCAAATGCCCAAATTCCCACAATCACAAGGGCCGAGAGTTCGAGAGCACTGAAGAACAGCAACAGCCGATTATGATAAAAGCAAGCTGCAGGCGGCCGGATAAAGCCCATTAAAGACGAAAAGGAAGCAACAAGGTTTGAGGGGGAAAAAACACACAGTAAAAGGACAGAAGATTGATGCAGTAGTGAAATGATGAGTGCAAAACTTGCTTCTTTCTACTGGGTATGGGAATCTGGATGCCTGGAATTTAAAACATAACACTTGTTTTCTGATAAATATGCCTGGATTTACTCTTCTTTTCATTCAACTTTTACAACTTCATTGGTTGAGTTCATAAGCTTATTACTCCATGAATCAAGCTTAATCAATTATGCAACTGTGAGAGCATACAATGCAAATCCTGTAGACATAACCAACTCCCAACCATAGCAAATAAAAGTGTTGCTCTGCCTAACAGTGAGCAAGAAGAGCCTAATTTGAGGTCTTCGGTATTAATTCAAATCATGATAAATTCCAAGTTTCTCCGTCACATAGAACAATCAAAGAAAAATCGGACATCCCAGTAAAAGAAACATCATAAAAACAGAGCATAGATGCCCCTCGAACCCTGTACTCGACACACTCTGTTTCTCCCTAAACCGAAACCCAACTACAAACCGAAACAAAGAAAATTAAACAAAGAAAGTCGATCATGAGATTGAGAAGGCAACATCATCAACATGCCACAGCTCACATGTCTAATGTACCCCTCTGAACCAAAAAGCATTGAACAAAAGAACGAGGGAAAAAAGCTCTAAATCGCTGCGGAAATGGCCTCTGGAGTCTGGGTTTCGGTTTAGGGAGAAACAGTGTGTCGAGTACAGGAGAGCCTGTCCAAATTGCAACATGGTTCTGATGATTTAGCCTGAAAGAAAAGAATGCTTACTGGGATGCCATATTCATGATTGAAGTAGAAGCTGAGAAGGGAGGCTCTGTTTTGGTGCTTCTCGATCTCCAAAGCGGCAAATCCTCGAGCAAGGAGGCTGATGGGCGATGGCGTTGAGGGTTTCCTGATCAGGGAAGCGGCGAAGCCTCAACCTCGAGCAGTCGTCGCCCATCGGTCGGAAGTCGCAACTCGAGTCTCGAGCAGTCTGTCTGTCGCAAGTCGCCAACTCGCAAGGAGTGAAGGAGATCGAACCCTAGAGGCTAGAGGTCCATTATCCCAAACGTCACCGTAAAAGGCACTTTCGGGTTTGTATTGGTTTTCGGGTTACATAAACCGAAACCGTTTTGTATCTTGTTTCGGGTTGAAACCGAAAACCCGGAAATCAAAAACAGTATTGCCGGTTCGGGTTCGGTTTAAACCGAAAACCCGAAACCGGAATCCCACCCCTAGTTGTTCGTATTTGATTTTGTATGCTTACTTATCTTTCCCCGTCGAGACATGCTTTCGTATTTGATTTTGTATTTTTAATCATCTCTCCCGCTCAAGATCGTATATGATGCTAATGATAAAAATCTCTTACTCCCAATCAATCAAGAGGAACGAAAAGTATTTGCATAATTTTCAATTATTTTGTCATTTTCCCTTCATTTGCAAGTAGACACATATTTATATCTTTTTTTTTTCCTTTTTTCCATTTATTTTAATCACATATAGCCTTTAAAAATCTTTAGCAATCCTCTTTTTTATTTCTTTTATTTTATTCTTTTGTTTTTGTTATCCTTGAATCAAAATCTTTGTTCGTAATTGGTGCATATTCCGGTGATGTGTTTTTCATTTTTGAATTCATATTTATTGACATTTTTCTTAGTTTTTCGACTTTTCAACTAAAGTAAACCGACCACACGTATTTGGATCATGTTTATATCGGTGAAGCATTTTCCAATTTTGATTTCTTATATATTGACAATTTTTCTGAGTTTTTCGTATATTCAACTAGAGGTCGAATGATCACGCGTGTTTCAATCACGTGTGTTTCAACGATCCATTTTCCATTTTGAATCCTTATCGATAAGAAAAAGAGGACCACGTTAATTGATTTCAACTAGAAGTTCGTATTTGGTTTTGCCCCATTATTTATCTCTTTAGCGATTTGCTAGATCCGAGGACACCTGCAAGATTGGGACAAAGAAGTCACTATAGTAGTTTTCATCGAATAACAAGAAACCCACATTTGTGATTTTCAAAATGTGTTTGTTGTTCCCCAATCGGTTCCTATTCATTGGCCAACGAGTCCATTTTTTTATTGTTTGCTTCACCTTATTGCTAATTATGTTTGCTCAATTCTTATTTAGCTATTTAGATGTCTCTATTTATCAAATGAGAGCTAGGTCTGCATTTTTGTCGATTTGTGTTCTTTACAGGTTAGTTTATTCTCCACATGTGACCTTTCACATCACTCACTTTACGCGAAGCGCAGCGAGCGGCTATATCTAGTACTATATACAGGTAGCAGGGCGGAGCTAAAAAGTTACATGGGTTTCATTATGCATCCTCTTGAATTTGGAAAAAAACTAAAAACAATTAGTAGTATTTTAATAATGATATTTAAATTTTAAATTTCAATCATAAAGTTTTCTGTTGTCGAATCACAAAAAATTATATAATTTAATTTATTAATTTCTATTTTAATACATTCTAGTTTATCCAGGCCCGGCCCAGGACCTGTGCTGGTCTGACCCACAGCACAGGGCCTCATGAATTTTGGAGCCTCATAAGTCAAGTCCATGGAATTATACACACATATATATATATATATATATATATATATATATATATATGTATGTATGAAAAGAAATGGAAATTGGAAAAGAGAGACCGAAGGGTTTTTCTGGGCCCGGGGTCACGGAAAATTGGGCCGAATGACCACTTGAAAATCGGCTGGGGCTATTTTAATTTATAATATATTTTTTTCATTTGGTTGGGCCTGTTTTAGTTTCAAACCATTTTGTTTTTTTAGAGAACTTTTGATTGGTAAAACATTTTTAATTATGAAAACTAGAAAATAAGAATAAGGTAGATTTAAGCGTAAGAAAAAGTGGATTCTAATCATTTTGTGACTAATGTATTTTTTTTATTATTATTTAATAAATTTTAATAAATTTGTGGAGAAAATTTTTTGGGCCACATTTTTAATTTTCGAACCGGGCCACCGAATATCATGGGCCGGTCCTGAGTTTATCAAGACGTATAAGATTAAGAGGTCGAAATTATTAAAGAATACCATTACTGACCCGCTACGACACAACACCTAACAATGGCCAAGTGTAACCAATGAAAGGGACTGCAGTATAGTGGCACAAATAATAAATATCGAATCCACGGGTCTCTAGAGTTACTATTACTCAACTTCAGTTCATTATCTAGCAAACTAGATCAATGATTGATTTACTAAACTACTCTACTAACTACTCTACTAATTACAAGTTGGGAACTCACTTAGGTATGATTCCCCCTAGCTCCTCAGTTAGGTCCAAGTTGCAATTACCTTTGGTTGATCTACTGTTGATTAAACTGCGGAAGATCCTAAATTAGCTCGGAATCTCTTAAGCTGACCAAGCCCTCTTAGGCAGAATACCCGACAGGTGACTAGCCTTCACCGGGATAGACTACTAAGGCGATTCACACAGATCTCCACTACTGGAATGAATTCCGGTACAAAGCAGTGAATTGATTGACTCTCGCACAACCAATTCACCACTATCAATCAAAGAAGCTCTCTTAACCTAATCAGATTCTATCTATCATAGGTTAAAGCAGAAGTCAAGAGAAGATGATCAGGCTTCAATCGACTCTATAAATCATGCCTCAATCGATTATAATCAAACAATATAGCATCCAAAACTTCATACAAGAAAGATCCTAACACATGGAACTAGGGTTCCTCAAAACCTAAGTGAAGGGAAGTTACTCCATAGAGAAGAGAGAGACTGCAGAAATCTGATCGAGATTTTCAATCTCCATCTCCAAGCTTGATTCCCGAGCTCCAATGGCGAAGAAATCCTCCAAAATAGCTCCAAGAATGTTCCCAAGTTGCTCTCTCTCTCTAGGGTTCGTCCCTTGGGTGTTTGGGAACCAAAACCCAGCTCTCCCTCTCCTTTGGCTCGAAATTGGATTAAAACCAGAAATTCCCGACTCACACGGCCAGGCCACACGGCCGTGTGACTTTCCCAGCTGCCCGTGTGAGTGTCCAAACGCGGCGTTTCGATTAGTGGGCAACCAGGCAAGCTGCACGGGCAGAGGCCACACGGCCGTGTGGCTCCCCAGGCTGCCCGTGTGGCTTTTACCGAGCCTTCACACGGCCACAAGGGGCCCTTACACGGCCGTGTGAGGTGCAATGGTGCCCGTGTGGCTTTCCAGCTTCTCACCAAACGTCCAATCTTCGTCCAATCGACCCCGAACTCGTTCTCAGGCCTTCATTCATATGCTAGGACCTGAAATATCACAAACACGAACAACCTAGCGTGAAATCGGCCTAAAATGCGGGAATCGACATCTCAAACGGCTCAAGAATAGGGGTAAAAACATGTGTAATTATTGGTCTATCAATTACATTTTTTTATAATAATGACTGTAGAAAGAATAAAATTAGTTACACATCCAACGTATATACTTGTGAAAATAAAATTGATTTGCTACTACCCATTGTCAATGCACAAGTTGGAAATTTTTGTTGCAGTGAAACGATTGACATTATTGAACTGAAATTGTGAATGCTTATGTGGTGGGAATATTAAGAGTGAAACTTGGTAGTTTAGACAATTCATATAGTTCTAGAATAATTTTACATATGTGATCTATCATGATATCCTTTGAATAAAATCTTGGCTACTAATAAAATCCCAAACTCGTGAAAGGTTAGGTTCTTTTGTCAAAGTCCCACAACTTTGATCATTTTAGGATTTTATGATATTTTCTCTCAACAACTCGAAAAGTAAATGACAGGTCAGAATTGTCGTGCAACTTCAACAAGAAATCGGGAAGATGCTCAAACAATATAATGGATAGCAACTCGACCAAAATTAAAGTGAATACCTGATAGACACATATCTCGCTCGAATGTTGGAGATCCACCAACAAACAAGGACAAAATTCAAGAGTAGAAACTCAATGAACCGAAAAAGGTTTTTTTTTTGTGAAATAAAACTAATGAAAGTATAGAAACGGAAAAAGAATCATAAACAAAAAAGTAACTAAAACTTTTCAACCCAAAATCCCCTATCGGATATTTTAACCCTCCTGGCCAGGGGTCCTTCTGATCCAAATCCACTATTTGGAGACTGGAACCTCAGTTCCCCTATAGGGAATTTTAACCCACCTAATAGGGTATTATCTTGATCACCATATGATCTTTAGGTTGCTCGTTTGGTGTCCAGGAAACTTCAATCTCTCACCCAACACCTTCACGATCCTAAGCAAAACTTGTACTTTCATTCCCAACACCTAGCTTCTCTCAAATGTCTCCCAAACAAAACGAGTAAGCTCGCAAAGTAGGTACCACAGAGTGTTTCCCAGACTTAGCCAAATTTCTACCTTCTTCTTCCCTTGACTTGGTTTCTTTTTTTAACATCAATTGGAATGGTTTTGGGCCACGATCTAGGATCACATTAGCTACGCTACTGATAGGTATAATAGAGAAATATATACTTTGATATTTTAATGACAGGTTAATGTATTTGTCTAGTATTAAAAAAATATACCTATGTATCTCCTATAAAAAAACCTTCGTGTAGTGGCATAGTCATAATTATACTAAATGTTGGTCTGACGTGAAAAGATATAAGGTAAATTTTATTAATGTTTACTATGAATCACGACGTGTTTTCAAAATTTGAAAATTTTCTAAAACACGTTCATCATCCAAACTTGTTATCAACTGTGTTTCCTTTCAATATATCTTACAAAACAAATCGTCATGAATTCATAAATTATTTGACTTTAAAGTTTGTTTTTCACGTATTACATTGCGAAAATACATTTTCAAACTTAATGAGAAAAGCAACAATGAAAATTTTACTAAGGTGATACACTAACAAAATATTATTTGTCACAACCATTGCCATCTAGCTAGGAGAATGCTTGACAACTGCTTTTGGTTAGAGAAGGAAATCGAACATAAATAGTACTAGCGTGGGCCCTGACTAGTTGGTCGGAGAAAGGTGAGGTATGAATTTGAGAATGTAATGGGGTGTATAGCTTATTGTTGTATAGTTTTTTATGGGAAACATGTGATAAAGATAGTGAATTTTAGCAGAAAAGAGACATGAATGATGCAACGAATCAAAATCAGCCTAATGAACCAAAATCAAGTACCTGTTACCTTGTGAAACAATATTATTTATGTTAATATGATGAGGTGGAGTAAGTTTTATAGAAATCGAATTCCAGAAAAACGAATAAAAAATCGCCTATCCCGCCGGTCATCGGAAAATGAGAATTTCACAATCGTTGCTAGCTTTTACTCGACCTGTTGATCGATTAATTTGTTTTATAAAACTTTCATCTTGTCGTCATTGTGCTTTCTGGTTTTTGCCAGGCCATGATAAAATCTAAAGAAATCAAGAACGAACAACACGATTTGGGATAGGAACCTCTGTTCCTGTATCCCTACAAAATAGTGGTAAACACGAACTCAGCTGCCGAACTGGTTTGGAATGAGATTTTTATCGGGTATCAGGGAACCATGTGATTATAAATTAGGCTTGATCAAAACGGGCCAAAACTTAAAATTCAACATGTTTGATCGACCTATGCCAAACTCAAATTATTCTTTACTTTTAAACTTTCTATTTGAAAATAAAAAATTGCGAATGAAAAGAGATGACGGCAATTCGTCATTTGCACATCACTGATTCGGGAACAAAACCATAGAAATTCAGAAAGAAACTGAAAAATATTTAGGATCATTTTAATGTTAAAAATAACAAAATGGGTCTTTCTATTTAGTTTCTTACTAACAAATACCAAACGATTCCCTATAGAATACACTATAATTTAATTATTATGATGTCAAATAATTACATAATATATATTTGAAATGATACAAATTGGACTAATTGGGTTGGTTGATTTTGAACCATTTAATAACTTTAAAATACATTATATTTTAGCCACTAAGATATAAAATAATAGCAGAATATATGTTATGCTAGAGAAAATAGCTTGTTTTAGGATGACAAACCCATGGTGTTCATTTGTTTTACTTGATGGCCAAATCTCGTATAGGTTAGGCCCATTCAACTTTTTATTTTATGGTTAACGGTTAGCCCATTAGAATCCATGCATTAGTTTATTGTTAAATTTTTTCTTTTTAGCAATAAAAATGAGTACTTTTTTGCCCTTTCATATATATGTTACCAACACTGAGAAATAAAAGGGCTTAAAGAAACCTGTTCTGTTTTCGTGGGCCGCAACAATTCCTGGGCCCGTTTAAATCCGCACGTGTACGGTATGTTGGCCCGTTTCACAGAGGAAAGAGAAAAAATTGACACTCCCTATTCTACCCTTCCTACAAACGCTCCTGGAGCAGAGAATTTGAAATGGGGGAATTGTTTTTTCCTTCATGCTATTATATTATGTGCAGATTTAGAAAACTCGATAAATTCACAATAGATGTTCTATTTACTATATATAATTTATGTGATCGTTAAAAATAAATCAAAGACAAATTTATCTCATAATGTGTGTAATTCATTTTTTTAGTCTGATTCAATTATTGCATGTTATAAGGCTTGAAATTCATGTCTAGTATATATTTACATATACTTTTAAAGATATTTTCAATTGGCTAATGACTAGGAATGTTGTATCCTTATCACGCACCTGGAAGATGTAGGAGTTGGTAACAACGTCAATGTTGAACCAAAGAGGCTGGAAGCCACAGAAAGAGCGGCTTCTTTTCCCATCATTACCTATGTAGTGAGGATGGAAGTTGATATGTCTTCTTCTATGTTGATTTCGGCATTCATGATGATGGATTAGAGTATTCATTGCCTCTATGTAATTTTTTTTGCGAAAAGGGAGGCAAAAGCCGAGACCAGAAGTACAAGGAGAGAGCTAAGAAAGAGAGTGGAGAGGCGTCACAACCCGACGCTCGAAGGTAATACCCATGGCATCTTCTCTAATGAGGGAGACTAGCTCAGGGGGCGGGTTTGCAAACTCATGCATACCGTAGGGATAGACGAGACTGTGCTTCGAGAGCCAGTCCGCGACTCTATTCCCTTCCCGGTATATATGAGATATGCTCACCAGCCAATCTTGGCTAATCTTCCTCCGGATCGCAGAAAGCAAAGTCGCATGGGGGTGAACAGGGTCTTGACGGTTGTTGATAAGCTGGATCGCTAGCTGGGAATCAGACTGAAGACGGACGGCTCGACATCCCACTTTCCAAGCTAGATCAAGGCCATGGAAGATGGCCCACAACTCGGCCAGAGCTGCGGTTGTTGTCCCAATATTCGCCGTGAAACCAGAGACCCACTTGCCAGTCGAATCGCGGATGACACCTCCCGCTCCTGCCGCTCCGGGATTCCCATTGGAAGCTCCATCAACGTTAAGAGCTAACCATCCATTGGTCGGAGGAGTCCATCCGATCATGGCCATCGTCCGGTCCACTGTCTGACCTCTGAGACTGGGAAGGGGGCAAGGAGCTTGCCAAGCCTCATACCAAATCCTGCACTTAGCCATAATAGAGAACTCAAGGGAGGGAGGAGAAAGAGCTGAGTTCAAACCTCTGAAGCATGAAGTGCATCTGTTCTTCCAAATCAGCCAGCAGGAAGTGCTGAAGAAGGCTGCCTAACTCATGCCTGAGTCCAGGCACTCACTACTCTTAAGATTATCTCGCAGCCAGCTGCTCTGGTCCAGACTGAAGAAATGCTGCTGCAGAGTCATTGGAATGTGCCGAAGCCACACATACCTAGCAATGGGGCAATCCTGGAGAATTTGGAGAATGGACTCGACTTGGTCACCACAACGAACACAGCACTGATTGTTGGTCACATTCCTGGAGAAGAGAAGCGTTTTAGTGGCCAATTTCCCCAAAACCGTCATCCACATGAAGCTCCTGATTCTTTCCGGCACCGGAAGGCTCCAAATGATCTTCCACAGCCTCTCGTCAGGGTCTGCCGGCCGCTGGTTCAGAAGGGAGTACGCAGATTTAGCCGAGAACCTCCCATCCGATGAGGCAGACCAAAAGATGGTGTCCTCCTCCGAGCCATCTTGTCAACTCCAATGCTGAGGATCTTCTGAAAAATATCGTTCGGGAGGAGGTCCATAAATAACTCTGTCCGCCAGGCGCCATTATCCTCCACAAAAGAGGCAATTGGCTCGTCTTCAAGAGACTCCGGGACGGGGCCGATAGCAACGTCCCTAAGAGGAACCTGCAAAATCCAAGTATCCAACCAAAACTTAGTGTGTTTACCATTCTTAATATTCCAGGCGCAACCCTTCCGAAGAAGGTTAGAAGCTTTGGATAAGCTTCTCCAGGTAAAGGAACTTCCCTGAATTGGTCGGATGATCTCAAGATTTTCCCGCTGTCGACCATACTTCGCCACCATTATCTTGGTCCAAAGGCTATCTTTCTCCTTGAGCAGTCTCCACCCACTCTTGGCAAGCATAGCAAGATTGGCGTGCTTTAAGGATCTTAGGCCTGCCCCTCCCTGGTCTTTTGGCTGAATCATCTTTTCCCAGGCCACCAAGTGCATCTTTGACTTGTCCTCTTCGTCTCCCCATATAAAATCCATGTTTATCCTGTCAATACTCTTACAAACCGCACTAGGGATTAGCTCTGTATTCATGCAGTATGTGGGAATAGACGAAGAGACAGATCTAACAACAGTGAGACGAGCAGCAAAAGAGAGCCTTTTCGCTTTCCAAGGGGTCAGTTTCTTCTGAAGTCGAAGAAGTAAACTCTGGTAGCGGCTTTGGGACACCCTCCCATGGATAGTGTGGAGTCCCAGATATTTCCCTAGCTCCGTCTTCAGAGGAATTCCTGCTCGCCTGCTAAAATGAGCTGCCTTCTGACGGTCTACATTTGGCGAAACATACAGCAGGGATTTGCTATAGTTCACTCTTTGGCCCGAGCTGAAGCAGAAATCATCTAGGAATTGCCGGATAATCCTGATCTGTCTCGTCTCTGCTTCTGCAAACAACAAAAGATCGTCTGCAAAAAAGAGGTGAGTGAGCGGAGGACCTCCCCTAGTTAGCTAAACAGCTTTCCAACTCTTGTTATTCACTGCCTCATCAATCAAATGATAAAGACGTTCCATGCATAAAACAAAAAGGTAGGGAGAGAGGGGGTCTCCCTGGCGAACTCCCCGAGTTGGGAGCAACGGTTGTGACAGCTCCCCATTCCAGAGAATTCTCATCCGATTCTGCTCCACACAGTACATGATACAGTTGATCCACGAGCTAGGTAGCCCCACTTCTTTCAGAGTGTCACGAAGAAAATCCCATCTCAACCTATCATAAGCCTTCTCTAGGTCGATCTTGAGGATGATCCCTCCCTTCTTCCCTTTCCTCTTGTCGAGAGTATGGATGACTTCCTGCACCACGATGATATTGTCTGTAGTCTGTCTTCCCGGGATGAAACTGCTTTGCCTTGGTGAGACAAGCTTCCTCATGATCGGTTTCAACCTGTTAGTCATAGCCTTTGTAATGGCCTTCAGACTGACATTATTGAGGGATATAGGTCGAAGCTGAGAGACGAACTCCGGACTATCCACCTTCGGGATGAGCACCACTGTAGACTCCGAGACGGCTTCCGGAAGAGTGCCTGCAGAGAAGAAATTAAGAGCCAAATCTGTTAGAGCCTTACCTACCACCCGCCACATTTGTTGATAGAAGACCGCCTGAAAACCATCTGGTCCAGGAGCTTGATACGGTTTCATATAAAAAATGGCCCTGTGGATATCGGTGATGGTAAAGGGTCGCAGAAGCATCATCAACTCTGTCTGCTCAATCCTGGGGAACGCGTTCTTGGGCAATCTGTCCTCGTAGCCGGAATCATCCTGCAGGTACAACTGGGCTAAAGAGTCAAAAACAAGGTCAGCAAGCTCCCGCGGCTCCTGAACCCAATCACCATTGGAATCCCGGAGCGTCAAGATTTTGTTGCGCCGTCTCCGCCTGTTGACCTGCTGATGGAAATAGGAAGTGTTCCTCTCCCCGAACTTCACCCACTGCTCCCTTGATCGCTGAAACCAGAAAAGTTCTTCTTGCTCGAGCACTTTGTCGAGTTCCGCCTCCAACCTGGCATGGAGTTTAGCCAAAGCCGGAGTGAAAGAGCTGGAAAGACGGACTTCAACCCCATGCAATCTGGCCAACAGTCTTTTTTTCTTTTGTTGAATGTTGCCAAAAACATTCACACTCCACTCCCTGAGTTTCTCTGCCAAAGAGCCAAGCGCCTGAGGTAGCTGAGCTTCTTCTTCCCAAGTACCTGCAACAAAATTTTGGAAGTCACTATGGGTAAACCACGCAGCTTCAAATCTAAAAGGGCGGGGATGGGAAGGAGATGGCTCCTGGGTAGCCACAGTGGTTAGGATAGGGTGGTGATCCTACTGAAGGCGGGGAAGATGAGACACAGTAGTGTTGGGGAAGAACGCATTCCACTGCAGATTGCATAGACTTCTATCCAGTCTACTAGCTTTGTGTGAATGAAATGAGTCTCCCCTTGTCCACGTGTATCTCGAACCCGAGAAACCCAAATCGATGAGCTCAGCCCTGTTGATCCTCTCATTAAACTTCTGGCATCTCCTAGCAGTCGCCGCCGAGGAAGGCCCTGTCTTCTCCTCGAGGCAACGAATAGCGTTGAAATCTCCGGTGAGAATCCATGGCTCGTCGACCTTCCCACTCTGATTGATAAGGTTGTCCCAAAGGTACCGTTGTAAGGACTGCCTGGGGGAGGCATAAACCGCGGTCAGCACCCAGGGGCGACCCCCATTCTGACGAACACGGACGGAGATGTGCTGACTGCAGGCTGAAAGAAGTTTCGTAGAGAATTTCCCACCATCCCAACAGATCCAAATCCCGCCCTTTCGCCCATCAGCATCCACTCTAATGGAGTTGGTAAAGCCGATTCTGTCATAAACTTTATCAGCCGAGCTCCCACTAATTTGGGGCTCCAGAAGAATCACGAAATCCGGACGATGATGGTGGATGCTGAGCTTCAAAGCTCTAGCGAAAGCTTTGCTACCTGCACCACCCACATTCCAAGAGAAAATTTTAACTAGAGGTTTGCACGACATGGGAAAGATATAAGAAAAGAAAGAGAGAAAAACGGGGTAAAGAGGAATGAAAAAACTCAGGCCGAGGCGAGCGTCGAAGAGCGGAGGCCTAGGACACCAATTAAACAGCAGGAGGGGACGGCTCTCCAAATGGCTCTCCATTCCTCAGCTCCAGGTTCGCAGCTTCCGCAGGGTCCTTCATCGCCGAGGTCTTCGTCGAAGAGTGCGCCGCTTCCGTCCAGGCAGAAATCTCCTGCAGAGTTAGCGAGGCCATCCGGGTTCTCGACTTCGATTTCTTCTCTTTCATCGGCGACCAGAGTTGCAGCGGACGGATCGGGTTGAGCTTGGACGGGGACCCTTTCTTCACACGCCCCTTAGTGCTCTTCTTTCCCTTCGTCCTGACCGCCGTTGACGGCGTGGCTTGGTCAACCCGACGGAGAGACGTTTTGTTAGGTGGAAGGACTTGCACCACTTGCATAACAGTCCCATTTGGGCCTGTGATCGTCGAAGTTAAGGGAGGGATGAAAGGGGCTTTGGGTTTGTCACCTTGGGCTTGAGGCCCGGCTTTAGTTGCTCTACTAGGTCCACTTTCCGGGTTCATAGGAGCTTCAGGCGGACTGTTCGACGTGGCCGCCTTCACAACATCTGAATTGGGCTGAAGGCCTTTTTTAGCCATAGATCCCAAGGATGGGCCTGGACCGAGAAGCCCCTTGCTTGTTGGCGTCTCCTCCTCCCTCATAATTCCTTTGCCTTTCCTTTTCTCCGTCCCGTTTTGAGTATCTCCATTCCCTTTCCTTTCTTGACCCGGAGACCGTTGGGGAGGTGGCGAGCTCTGCTGCTCCAAGTTTGGTAATGATTCCCTCGGCTCTTTACTTCTTGGTCCATTCTTACCATTTCTGGGTGTGATCGCCTGAGATGAGGCCCCCGAATCCCTTTGCTTTCCTTTGTTGACTGTCTCCCGCTGATTGCGCCGACCTTTGCGCGAGACGAGCATCCACGACCCGAAACCAGCATTGGTTTCCGTCGTCCCTTCCGGCGAGAGGTCCTGCTTCTCCCCGCCGGCGGCTCCACCAATCTCCGTGATCGACGCTGGGCGTAGAAGAGGGCAAACAGAAGAAGCATGGCCGATCTTCCCGCATTCGAAGCAAACGACCGGTAGATTCTCATACTCGACCGGCTGCCAATCATCATCTAACCATATTCTTGGAACAAGAGGCTTAGAGATGTCCACCTCAACGGCGAGACGGGCGAACTTCGCCCTTTGTTGAGTGAGGGTGTGGTAATCTAGTTTGATCGTCCGTCCGATCAGGTTTCCCAGGCTAGTGAGGACTTCCTTGTGGTAAAAATGAATTTTGAGCTCAGGCAGGTGGACCCAAACGATCATCGTCTTTGGGAGAGGATCTGACACTTTGAACCGAGGTGTCCACTGCTGAACCGCAATGTAATGATCAAAAATCATCCAGGGACCATCCGTAAGGGCTTTAAAGTAGTCTTGATCGTTGTTGAGTTTCACCAAGTAGCAAGCTTCGTCTAAGTCCCTGATTTCCATTGCCCCTGTTGGTCGCCATAGAGCTCTGAGGCGAGAGCACAGAGTATGAAAGCCTATTTTGATACCTAGCAGACGAACCACCAGTGTGCGGTGCCAAGGAGCGCATAGTCTGTTCTTGAACTCCGACGAGATACTCAAAGCCGGTTCGCCATTACGCACACCGGGAATCAAATCATGTTCGCCGACCGGAGTCCATTGGATCGCCAACGATTGTGACGTGGGGACGTTTTGCCCTCCTGTGAGCACACTGGCATAGGAGAAGGGATGTGTCTGCGCCGTCGAGGCGTGAGGAATCGGTGAAGTTGGGAGAGTCAATTGATTACCGACGTTGGCGTTCGTCTCTGCTACAACTGAGATCGCCCCCGAAACGGCGTCGCCGGCGGATGAATCCACCATCATCGCTGTCATAGGGGAGGGCTCTTTTGCTACTGTGGGCACGACCATATCAGGCGCTGCATTTTGAGGCTGTCCCGTGTCCGGCGGACGGCCGGTTGTTGAAAAAGCCGGTGCCGGAGGAGGATCCACCTGGAGAATCATCTTATTGACAAAATAATCAGGAGGAGCTATTGCCTCTATGTATTACTAGTTGGAGTTCATTAAGAATTAGAGAAATTAATTGCAAACGTCAATATTACGAGATCATTTGTTTGAGTCATTTAAAAAATGAATTTTTTAAAATAGACATTTGAGAAATATGGACATTTGAAATTGTAGACATTTGATTGATGTAGACATTTGAAAATGACTCTAACATCTTATGCAATATGTCAATTTTATGCCATGTTTTTATTTATGAGAAAGCATGTAAGAAAATGATTTAAACTGCATGCTTAAACCTATTTCAACAATTTAAGATATTAAAAGCCTATCATCTTGTACATGTAAAATGATAAGATTTTTTCAAGCATGATGGTATTCGATTAAATGAATCCCTTGATTATGTGACGCTCAATTTGACTTGTTCATATTTTTCTAGAGTTTTCCCGAGGCCAAGAGTCAAGGTTTAAAGCTGCAGAAAATCAAATTAGCAAACATAAGAAAAAATTTCCGCAAGTACTTTTTTTTTTTTTTGGGAAGTCCGCAGCTACTTTGAGTATGCATGTGATGCACTCTGACTACGAGGCTAATAGCAGTGGGCCCAAACGTAAAACACATGTGTCGTGAAATGATTTAATATGGGATACAGGTTGGGCCTAAGGCCCTTTACAAATTGTTCCGCTAAGTTGTTTCCGGATCAACGAACCTAAGCCTGAAACTTATGAGAGATGTCTTTAACGAAGGAATCCATCCATACCCAAATCCGATTATCCTCCATCTGCCACCGCCGTCCGATTCCGAAGAACTTCCCGGAGCTCCGACGCCCTCTCCCTCATATGCTTCACTTCACCGTTCTCCAAATCCATGAAACTCCTCACCATATCCGCAACTTCATCTCATCTCATCAACTCATCCCCTCCGACCGCTCCCTTCCTCGCCCTCCACCCAACTCTCCAGTCATCCATTTTTATCGATTTGCAATTAGGGGTTTGATCCTAGCGCAACGGCCAGCACAGCATCGGAACTCCGGCATTCAGAGATTCTAGCGTCGAATTCAACACGCAATGCGCCCAGAACCCTCCTACTGATTCGTGGGAGAGCACCCTCAATTATTGGACCATAATTTTGGTAGAGGCGGCGGTGGAGAACTGGAGATCGTTCTGTCTCATCGAAAGATCAGGAGGAATCGAACGCCGCTGCTCTCAAGTCTCAACCTTGGCGATAATTTTTTCCGTTTGTTGTTTGGAGGCAGAGTGGAAGCCGCCCACTGAGACGTAGAGTACATATACCTTGGGCTGAGCGTTTAGCCATTGAAGGTATTTGACATTAATGGGGTCCTCCTCCTGAAGCTTCAGATACGGGATGGAGGGCCCAATTGGGTAGATTGGAAAACTGAAATGGCGTTTTAGCGAGTCGAAGAGTTGCGGTTCGAGCTCCTAAGGCGAAGTGAAGCGGTGGCACTGGACTTTGGAAACGACGGAAGCGGATTCCAGAGCCACCGGCAGGACTAGCCGGCTTGCTTCGCTGATGAACGGTTGAAGGTCAAAGATTGGCGTCAGTGGAAGCCCTGGTATGTAATCCACCATCTCTTCTGCAAGCCCTGGATTAGCTTCACTTTCCCAAACAAAAAACTCGGATGAAAAATTCCCCAAAATTGATTCGATCGGTTAGCCAAGAATCTGTCGCTACAAAGAGAAATAAAGAGAGGAGAAATTAATTTCTTCAATTCAACAGCCCACCTGAGAAATGCGGTGGTCAAAGTGAAGAAACACGGAGAAAACAGAGGCGGCAGTCGGGTTCTCTACTCCAGGAAGCGTTTCTAATTGATGGGTGTGTGAAACAGAGCTTTCGCTTCCTAGAATTCGTGGCTAGGGGCAGCAAGGGCCATTGTGAGCTACTTGGTTGTGAAGTATAAAGAATGGACGGGAATAATGAAGTCGGTGAAGAGGATAGATTGAATAACGAGCGGATTCCACTGAGTTTTTCCTCGCGAGTTAAGCTAGTTCATTTTTCATGGTGCTTTGGAAATTTCTCTTTTGTCATCCTAGATATCACCAAATGATTAACAAGGTAAGGAACTTTTCATAATAAGAAAATCAGCGAATATTCTTCTTAGAGCTTGTTGATTTGACACAGTGAGCTTTGGAAATCGTTTTTGCGTCGTGGTAGATAGCGCGAAATGATTGACAAGGTACAAAGTTTTTCATTATCAGAGCAATGGCTAATAATGTCCATGATACTAGCCTTGCAAATCCATGAGTTGAAAGTACATCAATTTGCCCTACCACTATACAGACAGTTTAGTTCTCCAGTATTGGAATAATGGGATTCATGCTCAATGACCCGCTGAGTAGTATTCAGAAGACAAGTTCCCACCTCTTTCCTCCAAACCACCCTGCTGCTTTAGCGTCGACTTGGTGAAAAATTCAACCTGTTCTTCATCATCCAGAAGCAAGCTGACAGTTTTTGGGATCGTCGGCATCCCCACATTCAGGATTCCCTCTAGAACCTGAACCACCTGACTCATCATAGGCCGGTGACTCTCGTCGTCCTGAATGCACCAGCATGCCACCTTACACACTCTCAGAATCTCATTAGGATCTGCATCCCTTCCCAGCCTCCGATCCAACAATTCAACCACATCCCCACCTTCGTTTATCACGGTCATCGCTTCATATGGGAAGAATCTCATCTCCCCGTCGACATTTGATCTCCCCAAGTTCCTTCTCCCTGAAACAAACTCAAACAACATCATCCCGTAGCTGTATACATCCACCTTTGAAGTCACCGGAGTTCCCGAGATCCACTCCGGAGCCAAGTACCCTCTCGTCCCTCTCATTGTGGTCAGCACTCTGCTGAAATCCCTCCCCACCAGCTTCGCCAGTCCGAAATCCGCCACCTTCGGACACATATAGGCATCTAAAAGTATGTTCTCCGGCTTCACGTCACAATGGATGATGCAGTCCCGACACTTCTCGTGTAGATACGTCAGCCCTCTCGCTGTCCCCATCGCAATGTTGTACCTCGTCTTCCAGCTCAAAACCCCCGAACCCTCCATCGTGTCCTTGTTGGTCTGATGATTGAAAAGATGGGAATCGAGTGAGCGATTCGGCATGTGGTCGTAGACCAGCAGCTTGTGTGCTCCTTCCGAGCAGAACCCGACGAGTCGGACAAGGTTCACGTGCTGAATCGTCCCGATCGTGCTGACCTCCGACCTGAATTGCTTCTCTCCTTGTCTAATCCCTTCCAGTTTCTTCACCGCCACTGTTGAATCCGACAACACGCCTTTGTAAACAGAGCCAAATCCTCCTTCGCCTAATTTGTCGGAGAAATTCCTGGTGGCGCTCTGCAAATCTCTGTAGCTGAATGCCCTCAACGAGCCTTCTGCTGACTTCCCTCCCAGCTTCCTCATTCGCCTCTTCCTCCAGATTAGCACACCAATTACTGCGGCAAGAACTAGCACCATAGCTGAACCAACGACACCTCCGATCACGAGAGCATTATGGCTGTCGGAACCCCGTAATTCAGAAGCTGCAACTCTGACGAAGATTGTGCTTCCACTAGGCACATCTTGTTCCAAATTGAGCAATTCACCAAACCACACCAAACATTGATGATTCCGGTCATCGTACGAGTAAGCAGTACATGAACACCTATTCAAGCAAAATCCCCTGCACCCACCTGCATTTTCAGCTCCTGACACTTGTATTCGTGGATTGCTAGGCAATTTCATGTCATAGTATGGCAAGAATCCATCGCCACTACTAGAGATGTTCCCATTGCTACTACATTCAAGCCCTGCTCGCCTCGTGCACCCGCCATAGAAGACATTCGAGCCGTAATCTGCCTCAGATTTCGGGACAAACCCTTGCAGGCATCGACAGAAAGGCTGGGACCTCTGAGTACAGCTCCCGAACGAGCCGCAGTATCCGTACACCTCACACTGGACGCGAGGCTGAGTCCAGTACTGAGTCCACTCCTGACTCGACCCGAGGATCCAAGACAGCTGCTGAATCTGCCCGCCTACGTCCATCACGAACCGCGACACTAGGACCGAGCTGTTCATCGTGTAAGTGGCGTAGCTCTCGACGTCGTTGTCGACGAAGGAGTAGTTGTAGATGTTGGCATTTGGCGGGGCGTAAAGAGCTCTCATCTCTGGTACCAAGCTGAAGATCCGGCCGACCGGATCCCATGGCCCGCTTCTCCAGAAGTCCGTGGAGTTGTAGAAGATGAGGTACTGATCCGTCCCGTTGACGTCGAGAGAGACTGAGAAAGGGCCTGGAGAAGGGTCGTTGGCAGACTTCCACGAAGTGATGGCGCTGTTCTGCTTTGTGATCTTGTTGAACCCGAGCCTGCCTCCAGGGAGCCAATTGTTAACCGGGTGGTCGAAGCTCTCCCACAACCGGCTGGAATCAGACCGGTTCGATGCTGATAGGACAAGATTCCCATCGTCGAGGAGCACTGCTTCAATTCCGGCTGATGTGGAGTTTGAGATGATCGACCAAACCGGGAGGTTTCTGTCGTTAAAGAGGACCAAATTGCCGTCGGAGATTCGGAGTTGTGCTGCGAACCGATTCGAAACAGGGGTCTCTCGGTTTGCGACCCAGACTACGGTTTGTAGGGGGATTTGGTTGTACCATATGCCTATGTAATGGTTGGAACTGGAGTTGGAGCTGGAGCTGGACTTATTACCTGGGCTGAAGAAACCCATTGCAAAGGTTCCTCCGGAGGACACGATGGTTTGGTCGCCGGAGAGAGATTGATTCGTCGTGATCCGGTCGGCTCCATGAGCTTGGAAACAGAGGAAGCTGAAGATGAGAAAGTACAACATTAGAGCCCAGAGAGACAGAGAGGGTAAAGGAGGCTCTTTTAGTAACCCATGTCTGCAGCCTACTTTATAAGTTGATAGCTTTGTGAAGAAGAGCTTGGTAAAGTCAATAGGAGTCTTTTTCTTCCGTTGTTTGCTATTGACCTTCTCGTTGGTGGGAAGAACCACGAGACGAAAGATCGTCACTGCTTTGAAAACCCTGCCCATGGGTGTTTTGTCGTACGCCGGTTGGAAGCCAATTCAAGTTGAAATGGTGAAACGATTCCGTTTACCAGAAAGTAAGCAAAGTCCTTGACCATAGCTTTATGTTTTATGTAATATACTATTAGTCAGAATCAAGTGGAAAGTGAAGGGGGAAGGTGGTGATTATATGAAGTCAAGGTTGTTAAACTCCTATCGAATTCTCATTGGATCCAGACCAATTCGAGTTGAGATTCAAAACGGCTTTCAGAAAGCTTCTTGGTGTGATCCCTAAAGAGGGAGAAGAAGAGAGGGGGAAGGGAGGAAGAGGAACGAAGGAGGGGAGATGGTGGGTGAATAAAAGAAGGTTAGATAGATTTATTTTGTGAAAAATAAGTTTTTAATAGATATATGTAAGATAAATTTTATTTCAGTCATTACATCTTTAATTACTACTTTATTTGTATATATATTTAAAAAACATCTAAAATGATTCAAATCAGTCGGATCCCGATCAAACTCTTAAACCTCAAACACCTTATCTTCAGATTCCCATAAAAAAAAAAAAAAACCTTATCTGACTGGCTCAATGCCTTAAACGGTTTGACAACCTTAATATGAAGAGAGCACAAAAGTCTTTCCACGAGCCAAGATTCAGCGTTGGTATTTGTCTGATTGAAGATAGGGATTCATTAGTTTATTGATTTATAAGATTTAGGGTGCGGGGTTAGGTTAGGCTGTCGCTATTGTACTGGAAGAACAACAGGCAATTTACTGAACAACGCTACAACCACAAATTGCTGAAAGAGGGACGAATTTGATTAGCAAAGACATAATTGGCACTTGTTTGATAAGATGGTAGATTGAGATAATCTCTTAAACAAGATAGCTTTTGAATCGAGTTATAGATGCTTATCTCTGTTTGCACCTTGTCTAATTAAGCTACTAGCCGAAGTAAGGATTTAGAGTGAGCAGGGGCCGGAAATAATAAACTGTAACAGTTTTCCACGATTGAACCTAAATTTTGAAGGAGGGGGCTAATGGCTCTCATCGTACAATTTCTAAAGTTTTCACAGTATATAAATACAGACCGCACCCTCGAGGGGTGGTCTGGTAATTTTGCCCTGCCAGAAACTGCACCCTCCCGATGCGTTCTGCGATTCTCGAGGCGCTGACCGTACCTACCAGCTGCGGTCTTCGATCCATGGCGTGGATCGCTGAGGTGGCGTGCGGTCCGTCATTGGATCGCCGCCTGATCCAGTGGTCTCCAAGCCCGCTCCCGAGGAAACACAGACCGCACCTTCTTGGTGCGGTTCGCTTGCTGACGTGGCATGGAACGCACCTCCAATGTGCGGTTTATAGCTAAAACGCACCTTGGAGGTGCGGTTTCAAATAATGGTGCTATTTTGTAATTTCTTTGGACTGAGTGCTATTTTTGTAATTTTTTTTAAAGGTGCTATTTCTGAAAAAATCCAAATTTATAGAGGGATAGTTATTTCGTATTTGTCAATTAAACAAAACGCGGTACTTTTTTCTTCCATGATTATTAAGAAACAAACATATTGCATATGTCTTCCGTGATATAAGTTTGAACTAAAATTCATTTAAGGTAAGTTAACTTTTACATAATAGTTTTATCAGATGTTATGCTTTTTTGTAACTTGATTTTATTATTAGACCACACATTACGGAAGATTTTGAAAAACCGTGTCATGAACTTTATGGAGGGATAATTATTTCTTATGCATCAATTAAGCAAAAGTACTACGAAAGTCTTCCATAATGAATAAAATACTACGTAAAATATATCGAGGTATCTTCTCCGAAACTAAATTATCAAATGAATGAATGTCATTTTAAATATAATGAGTTTTTTATTCATGAAAAATATATAATTAGTTTTTTATCGTCGCAAAGCGCGGGCCAAAAAACTAGTTTTAAATTAAATGAAAAATAATAGCCCGTGGTCAGCACTGATATATATATGTTGGGTATGTGCCTTGATGGGCCATTGGGGGACATGGGCCCATGGAGGCTGCTTAGGCCCAAGCCCGCTTCAGTGCAAGGAGATGGGGATGTAAGGTAGAAGTAAGGCCCAGTCTAGGATCAACAGGCGCGTAACGACAAGAATGGAGCGGGGACCGTACAAATCAGGGACCAAAAGGCTGAGGGCATGCCACCTGGCTATGTGGTCCCTGCAGGCGCCAGGGGCTGGGAGCCCAAGAGCTGCCACGTGGAGGCGCCCGACAGTTGGGCCGTACCGAGCATTTAATGACGCGCTGACGTGGGGCTGAATTCTAGGAGCCTGGTCGGGGCCTCGACGAGTATAAATAGTGCTCGGTAGGTAGCATTTAAGCAGGTTGGCTTCTCTCACTAAAATCTCTCTTAGCACTTATCTCTCTAGATTTGGCACTGACTTGAGCGTCGGAGTGCTAACGGGCAGTCCGAAGCCCTTTAGACGCCTGTCTCTGCAGGGTCTAGGCGCCCCGGAGAACTTCATCAGTCGGAGGTCCGGAGAGGTGGGTCCGGAGGGTACGTGGCACAAACAATTGGCGCGCCAGGAAGGGGGCAGACGAGTGGGCGCATGGAAAACATGAACGAAGGAAACGAGGGGGAGGATAATTCAACTGAGTCATGAGTTGAGTATGGATGTAGAAGAGCAAGGGAGCCCTGGGCGCCTGTCGGCGGATGAAGGGAAATCCTTGACGAAGAGAGAGCTGTTCCGAATCATAGCTGACCAAGATCGGGCCATAGCGGCGTTCAGAAGGGAGTTGGAGGGGGAGCGAAGTGAAGACATGATGATGTACAACCCAGGAGTAAGAAAACGAGATAGGGCGGGGGAAGACTCGGAGTCACTGTAACACGAACTTCCGCACCACACCGAGCAGAGGCACGACATGCCTGGGCGCCCGCGCGCCTGGAGGCTGCCCGCCGAGCACACGCAGGCGGGTCCAAATGACGAATGGGCGCCTAGGAGGATTGTTAGGCGGTTCGGCGTCCGTCAACCCCTGGCACAAAGCATCCTGATGGAACCGGTGGGAACAACGATTCCTCCGTTACCCAGTTACGATGGAGTGGCCGACCCAGAGGATCATTTGAATAGCTACTTCACGAAGATGCAACTCTACAACAGCTCGGACGCCACGTTGTGTAAGGTGTTTCCATCCACGTTTGCGGGAGTGGTCTTGGATTGCTACCACCAAATCGAGGAGGGGGGCATAGAGTGTTTTGAGCAGTTCGCTGAATTATTCTTGTCCAAGTTCGCAAAACGGAAGCGTCGAACGTTGACCATAGGCGCACTGTTCAAAGTGAGGCAGAGGGAAGGTGAGGCGCTTAGGGAATTCTACGATCGGTGGATCTCGGTCTCCATGGCAGTCAAGGATGTCCAACCAGCGGTGTTGGGAGTTTGCCTGGATGCATGCACGTCGAGCGAAGAACTCTGCCGGGTCCTTTCTAAGCGAGATGTGGTGTCCACTGAAGACCTAGACCGGAAAGTACAGAAGGTGATCATGTTGGAGGAAACGTTGGATGCACGAAGGGCGGAAAAAAGGCGCCTTAGGGGTGATAAAGTGGAGGTAAGGCAGGCGCCCAGACCCATGTCTGGGAATTTCGGCCCACAAAGGAGGCCAGAAGCGCCGCGCCCCGTGCCAAGGAGCGCTGCAAACTTTACGGAGTACAATGACACCCTAAAAAATGTGCTACAATATGTGAAAGATAGGGGCTACCATATACGGTGGCCAGGGCCCATGCGTGGCCAACCGAACGAGAAAAATCTTGACAGATATTGTGACTTCCATCGTGACAAGAGGCACTATACGGCTGACTGCTACCAACTTAAGGCCGAGCTTCAGACTTTAGCAGACAAAGGCATGCTCAACGAATTTGTGAGGAGAGTGGAAAACAGGACCCATCTAACCTATGTGACAAGGCCGGCGCCTGAGGTGCCAATGATCCGAGAGGCGCCCGAAAAGCCAAAGACCCAGCAGGAGCCTGTGATACCGCCGCCCCCGTTTGAAGTTAACCAAGAGGGGGAGCCTAGTCGCGTCAGACTTACGGCCGAGTCCATAACCGGCACACTCGATTTGAGGGAGAAGTTGGAAAGAACTAGGCGCCTGAGGTCCGCATCGTTGGAGGCAAGGGCAGCGGTGCACATCCACTTTAATCAAGAACCGGATGAAGCATGCCAAGTCCCGTCGGAAGAGGCTTTGGAGATACAAGGAGTGATAGCAAGGTGTAAGACTAACTTCAACCCGTAAAGTCAAATTTGGCTCCCCAAGTAGCCAAATATGGCTTTTTAGCTCCCCAAACCCCATTTTCACTCCAACCCTACACAATGCTAAATTTAGCGTCCTACCTACCTTTTTTCAATTTATTACAATCAATCATACTTATTTGACCTCTAATTTTCATATTTCACTTTAATTTTCTATAGTTAGTTATTAGTTTTGAAAACAAAATTTTCGATGTAATTTTTTTTTATTCCGAGACAAAAAAAGTTTCGGAAAATTAGTCATTATTTTGTTACCGTTAACTTCGGGACCAATGAAAAAATACCAATTAAACATATAACATTTCATATCTTCTTTCAAACAATTAAACAAACAACATACACAATCAACCAATGACAAAATACCACACAAAAAAAGCAAAAAGAAAAAACAACACAATCAACCACTGAGAAAATCCTACAGAAAAAACAAAAAAAGAAAAGAGGACCCACCGCGGGTCCACCATTTCCTCTAGCCCAATTTGGCTTTTTCACCTTTTTGGAAGCTAAATTTGGCTCCCAATTCACCAATATCCATTTTTAGCTCCCAAAATAATGTGGGTTGGAGCACAAAAAAAGAGCTAAAAATGAGTAAATGGCTTTTTAGCTCTAGGGTTGGAGTTAGTCTAAGGTGAAAAGAATGTTGGTGGACACTGGCAGTTCAATGGATGTCCTCTTCAAAAGCACGTTCGAGCGCATGCAGCTAGCGCCTGAGCTGGTGCGTCCCTCGGACTCTGTGGTGATTGGGTTCTAGGGAGCGCCAGCTCAAGTTATCGGACGCGTGCGCCTGCCGTGGCTCTTGGTGATGAAACGCATTGTGTGATGCATTCGGTAGAGTTCGGCATTGTGGATTGTCCTTCGCCATATAACGTGATACTTGGGCGACCACTCCTAGCACAATTCAATGGGGTAGCATCCACTTGTCACCAAACGTTGAAGTTCGTAGCGCCCCAGGGCATAGGCATCTCCCGAGGGAGGAATATACCACGATATGCGCGAGAAGAGGACCCAAGGCGCCGCGTCCGCAAGCACAGAGTCAACACTATCAATGCTCGATTCGAAGAAGCGCCTAGGGCGGAGTCCGTGGATGACAAGCTTGTGGTTGCCTTGGATGAGGGGCGCCCAGAGAGACAAGTGAGGATATCGGCGCAAGCTCCTAAGGTGATGAGGGCGCCTTTAATTGAATTGCTGCGAGAGTTTGTGGAGCTGTTTGCGTGGGGCGCCCAAGACATGCCTGGAGTGTCTCCTGAGGTAGCAGTGCACAGGCTCGCAGTGGAGGGAGGAAAAAAGCCCGTTCAGCAGAAACGCCCAAATCTCTCCCAAGAAAAGGAGGAGGCACTTCGCCGAGAGGTCGATAGATTACTCGATGCGGGATTTGTGGAGGAAGCAAGGTACATCACATGGCTTTCCAACGTGGTGTTTGTCCCAAAATCTTTGGGGGATTGGAGGATGTGTGTGGACTTCACCAACCTTAACCGAGCATTGCCCCACAGATGCCTACCCCATGCCGCGCATCGACCTGCTTGTGGACGCAATGGCCTACCATGAGGCACTTAGTTTCCTCGACATGTTCTCAGGATACCATCAAATCCCTATGGCGGAGGAAGACATGGCAAAGACCGCTTTCATGACACCCTTTGGGAACTTCTATTATAGAGTGATGGCGTTTGGGTTGAAGAACGCCGGGGCAACGTATCAGCGCATGGTGAACCAGGTCTTCCGCAAGCAGCTAGGAAGAAACGTGGAAGCATATGTGGATGATTTGATTGTAAAGAGCAAGAGGCGCCAAGCCACATCACAGACTTGCGAGAAACCTTCGAGACAATGCGACACTTTCGGTTAAGGCTTAATCCCAAGAAGTGTGTGTTTTTGGCCGAGGCCGGGAAATTCTTGGGGTTCATGATAACAAGGCGGGGAATTGAGGCTAACCCCCGGCAAGTCGAGGCGATAATGAGTTTGCCCCCCCCCTCCCGGACGCCTAAAGAGGTGCAAGTGTTGACAGGGAGATTGGCGGCGCTTGGGCGCTTCATCCCGAGAGCCTCCGATCGGGGCGCCCCCCTTTTTTCAAGGTTTTGAAGAAAGCTAACAAATTCAAGTGGACCAATGAGTGTGATGAGGTTTTCGAAGATTTGAAGAAGTTACTCACGGCACCCACTGTAATGACGACGCCCAAAGCTAAAGAGGTGCTATACTTGTACATAGTCGTGTCTCACATCGCTGTGAGTGCGGTTCTCATATCCAAAGACCCATCATCGAACGAAGAGAAACCGGTATATTATGTGAGCCGCACCATGGTGGGTCATGAGACGCGGTACGCGCCTATAGAGAAAACGGCGCTGGCGGTAGTAATGGCGGCAAACAAACTCCGGCCCTACTTTCAGGCACATCGTATCGTAGTGCTCACAAACCTTACCCTCAAGACGGTGCTGGGATCAATGGATGTGTCCGGGCGCCTGGTGAAGTGGGCTGTGCAACTTAGCGAGTTTGACATACACTATGCGCCCCGTCCCACTATCAAGGCTCAGGTATTGGTAGATTTTGCGGCCGAAGGTGTAGTGGATGGGGGAACCAGCGTGGAGGAGTGTTGGCAGGTGCATGTCGATGGAGCGGCAAGCAGGGCAGGAGCAGGGGCCGGTGTGGTCCTCATCAGTCCGCTGGGCGCCTTGCATGAGGTAGCGTTACGGTTTGCAACCCTTAAGACAAACAACGCCGCAGAGTACGAAGCCTTCCCTGAGGGACTTCACATTGCAAGAGAGATGGGCGCCCAGAAAGTAAATGTCAAAACCGACTCGGCGTTGGTAGTTAATCAGCTGAATGAGGTGTATGAAGTGAAGGAAGAAACACTAGGGCTTATGTGCATGCCGTCCGCAAGAAGTGCGCCTGGTTCCGGGACGTGACGTTCGCACACGTTCCAAGGGAGGAGAATGCCCATGCAGATGCCTTGTCCAAGTTGGCAACGGCTATGAACTTTGAGGAAAGCCGGACGGTGATCGTAACGAAAGAGGTGCCACATGAAAAAATGGTAATGGCATCCCTCGTGGCAGGGGAAAGGGAAGGATGGATGGCTCCAATATGGCTCTTTCTCACCCAAGGAGTAGTGCCAGAGGACCCGAAAGAAGTATGGCGCTTGCGACGAAAGGCAGCCCGTTGTGCCATTGTCGATGGGGTGTTGTACAAGAGGTCGCATTTAGGCGCCTATCTGAGATGTCTTACTGAGGGCGAGGGGTTGGAAGCAATCAAGGAAGTGCATCAAGAGACATGTGGCATGCACGCAGGCGCCCAGAGCCTCGAGAAGGTTCTCCTCCGGCAGGGATATTATTGGCCAACAATACGGGCGGACGCCGGGAAACATGTGGCAGCTTGTCACCAATGTCAAATTCACGCCAACGATGTACACATCCCAGCAGCTCCCATGCAAGGGAACGTAGGCGCCTGGCCCTTCGCCCAGTGGGGCATGGACCTCTTGGGCCCTTTTCCCAAGGCGCCAGGACAGTTCAAGTACTTGATTGTGGCAGTGGATTACTTCACCAAATGGATAGAGGCAGAGCCATTGGCGTCGATCACCGAGTCACAGGTTCGGAAGTTCACTAAGAGGAACATCTTTGCAAGGTTTGGACTCCCGGAGTCCATCATTACTGACCACGGAAAGCAATTCGATTGCAAAAAATTTATCGAGTTTTGCGATGAGAATGGAGTGATTCTGAGGTTCTCTTCCATAGCCTACCCACAAGCCAATGGGCAAGCTGAGGCGGCCAACAAAAGCATACTACATGGATTGCACACTAGGCTGACGGCGGCCAAGGGCAAATGGGTGGAGGAACTGCCAAGCGTCTTGTGGGCGCATAGAACCACATTCATGGTGGCTACGGGCGAGACGCCTTTCGCTTTGACATATGGGAGCGAAGCTGTTTTGCCTGTGGAAATGCGAGTCCCGACCTTCAGGATGACTCGCTGAGACGAGTCCATGGACGCACAGGAGCGGATCGACGAGTTGGACCTATTGGATGAGCGCCGAGAGGTCGTGGCTCTACGATTGGCAGCAATGAAGAGTCAGGTTGCGAGGTATTACAACAAAAAGATGAGGGCGCACAACCTTGCTGTGGGAAACCTTGTGTTGAAACGAGATTTTCGTCCCAATGCCGTGGAGGGAAAGTTGGCACCAAAGTCGAAGGGACCATATCGCATTCAGGAAGTTGTTGGCCCAAATACGTTCAAGCTGGAAAATATGTCAGGTAAGAGGGTGAAGAGGACATGGAACGCCCAAAATTTGCGGAGGTATGAAGTAGAGGAAACAACGGGTACTGCGTCAGTGACAGAGGCACAGGCGCCCGATCTGGAGTAGAAGCAGGTAGCAAGGCGTTTCTGGGGAGGGCTTGTTTTGGTTAGTAGGTTTATGTTGAGTTGTCACAAGCGCCCTTTTTGCGCCCGTAATTTTGTAAAGCTCCCCAGTTGTGCCCGCTCCATGTAAAGCGCCCAGATTTGCGCCCATTTTCCAAAATCGGATTAATTATTATACGAAATTTGGCATCGATGAAATGAGAGTACCCCATTGCGCCCAATATAGCGCCCACCCATTTGCGCCCAATACATTGCGCCCAACGTAGTGCCCAACCAGTTGCGCCCTTAAAATTAACGGCACATGTGCAAGACTAGGGGCCTGCGGAATTATTTGTTGTTCGCCTCAATGATATAAGGCATAGAATAGTTTGACAGTCAGGCAAAAATTATTCGTCAGGCGCCTCAATGATGGACAACGCGGAAGTATGATAAAAACAAAGCACAAATTTGTTATCAAACAAGGTTATCAAGCGCCTAACATGCACGGACAAAGTTATGAAAATTTAAGAAAGTTTACATAAACAGGCGCCAATTACAAGAAAATAGTCCATAAACAGTCGCCTGCAGGCGCCTAGACAATGCATAATCAAAAGTCAAGAAAAGGCAAAGGAATTGTTTATTAATAGATGAGAACATATTGGAGTTATTAATAGACACAAGTCTTGGGCATTACTCCGCAGGCGCCTCATTATCGGAGTTGGAAGGAGAATCGCCATTGCCCTCGTCATCATTTCCGTCGCCATCAGCAGGCGCCTCGTCTTCAGCGGGCGGCTCGTCTATATGGGAGATGACGAAACTCACCATGGACTGAAGATCCCAGTCGATGTCGGGATGATCTGAGGCGAGCTTCCTCCGCAAAAGCAGAATGCTGTTCAGAGCAGCATCAGCCTTGAGCGCCTGGCCAGAACTCGACTTTGCGAAATCCGCGGATTGGGCCTCGAGCACTTCCTTCTCCGTCTCGAGCGCCTGCTTCTCCGTATCGAGCGCCTGCTTCTCCTCCTTAAGCGTCTGGTTCTCGCTCAAGTGCTTCTTATTCTCCCTGCCCAAGTGCTTATTCTCCTTCTTCAGGGCGCCCTTCTCTTCCTTTAGAATGTCCATCTCGCTCCTCAGGGCGCTTGCCTCATTTTCCAGCTCAACCTTCTCCTTCTCTAGCCTAACTTTTGTCTCCGCGTGCGCCCTCTTCTCAGCTTTGAGCTGCGCCTCATATTCTTCACGCAGCTGTTTCTTCTCTTCATCAATCTTTATTTGCACAAGAGAGGCGCTCTTCGCGGCCTCAAGTTGTGCTTCATTGCACATCTGGACGAGCTCCTCTTGGCACCTCTGAGCCGTCGCGAGATTATCCTGGGCCACACTGAGCGAGGTGGTTGCCTCGTGGGCCTTGGCGCGTAGCGCCTCGCGCTCCATTATTTCCTTCTTCGCCACCAACATCATCTGCAAAGAAACATTGTGCAAAGGAGAATGGTCAGGCGTGTGTAGTTTTTGTATATAAAAGGAAAAAAAAATGTTGATGCAAAAAGGTACAAGGCAAAAAACTTACATGGGCGTTTATCCTCGCCACCGCACCCCAAGGATCGGCGTCCTCCAAGTCCTGGGGTGCCCGGAGTACATCCCCCGCAGTCAAAATCATGTGGAGGGCGGCGCCTCGTTCCAGAGCCGACCGGTCAGAGCAAGCTATGCTCACCTTGTGCTTCGGAGGTTGAAGCCACTTGTCCAAGCCCTCCGGCACCTCGGCCTCGCCTGACAGGCGCATGCGTTTACCCGAATCATGCTGGGCGCCCTCTACCTTCCTTTTCTTACTGATAGATAAAGGCTCGTTGTCTTCGGGATCATCAGACCCCGCGAGTAGGTCAACCACAGGCCTATTCATCTACAGGATTAGTGGCGTGAGGCGCATCCCAGGTCTCTAGCAGATCTCCTAAAGGCTCCGGCGCCTGGGGGGCTCGGCACTTTGTTTGGCTGAATCCTCTTCGGGGATTTCACCTTTCGGCTTGGGCGCCCCTGTCCTTGGCTAGTAGGGGGGCGGCCTTCTCCATCTCAGTCGGGGCAGTACGTGTCTTGTTCGAGCTAGCACCCTTCGAGGAGGTGGGTTTGATAACTCCACCAGATTTCTTGCCACCTTTCTTGGAGGTAGGTGAAGTTCATGAGGGTGCTGATGGAGGTGAAGTTGGCGCCTACACAAACAAATATAGTTCGAGCTCGTCAATAATCAATATACAAGGCAAAAAAAAAAAACTTCATAAATAGGCGCCCACCATCACGATAGTATTCGTGCAGGACAGGCGCCCGAGCTGATGTGGGACGAAGATTAATCGGGTACATGGAAATGAGCCTGGCGCCTTCAATCTCCTCGGCAGTGGAAAGAGTCACATCAACGTTGAACGCCTCGTGATTTCCCATCACCCAACCTCTGGTGAATGAGGCGCCACTTTCGTAGAAGGAATCCTTATGCGCCTTTACGAAGAAAAAACTCCTAAACCACTCCCTCTCTAACTTGGGACAGTCTATTAAGAAGTGGCCGGGAAGACCCAGGCGCCTCTGCAGTGATAGGCAATTATCGGAGTAGACCATGTTGAAAAAATAATGGAAAAGGTTGAAGGTAGGCTCGACGTTATGCTGACGACACTTCAACTTGAAAAGAATATGTATAAGGAAAATAGAGGGGGACAGGCGCCCAATCGAACATCCGCAAGTGGTTAGTATGCCCTCTAGTATAGAGTCGAGTGGAAACCGGAGTCCAAGGCGAAAATACTCCCGGTAGAGGCCAAGCCACCGAGGTCCGACTACTCCAACTCTGGCCATACTGGAGGCAGGCGCATATGACCAGGATCGCGGCAGTTGTAGTGACACAATCAGATTTTCTAACTCCAATGATTTCACGGTCGAAATTTTCCGCGGCCCTGCTTCACGAAGCGACAGGTGGCATGTCTGGTCAGGCGCCTGTCCTGACGGCCAGGTGTCCACCCATCGCCCTAGTTTGATGGAATCACCCTCCTCGACGCCCGAGTCGGAAGATTGCGGAGACATGGTCGATCCAGATGAAGGCGAAGATCCAGGCGCGGCGCCTATAAGGTTCGACGCAAAGGGTGGCGAATCAATTCTAAGCCCTAAAAACTACAGGCGCCGGCCCTTAAAAAAAATTAACTTACTCGGCTTGGGATTCGAAGGCGCCGCCGCATCACCTAAAGGGTTTACAGGACGGTTGGAAGTAGGCGCCGCACCCTTGTCGGCGGTGTCATTTGTAGACGTGGTCTAAGAGCTGAGCGGCGTAGCGGTCGAGGGGGCATCACCCTTGCTAGACGCCTGAGATTTGGTGCGGGGATTCCAGGCGCCCTTCTCGCGGAGTGGATCAGGAGAGATGTGTCCCTCCAATTCTTGTAAAATGTCGGGCTCCGATGGCTTCTCCTTTGCTGGGTTAGTGGAGGTGGCGCCCGAGCCGGGTTTGCTTGACATTTTGAATGATCAAGGAGAAGAAAGCAGGCGCACAGGCAGCTCGGCGTAGAGAGAGAAAGTTAGAGAGAGTTAGAGAGAGAAGGGTTTTATGCGAATGAGGAGGGGAGGCGGCGGATTGAAGTATTTATATGGGAAGGAACCCAACGTGCAACTACGGGGATGCGCGCTCGACCCTCAGATTTAATCCTCACCGTCCGTTTGAATTTTGAATTTAAAAAAAAAATTGAAATTGAAATTTCAAGACGCACGGAGAGGGGGGCATATAGGGACGGGCACGCCATGGACCTTATAAAGTAAGGAGCTTGGGCGCCTGACCTGAGGGTTTAGGCGCCTTCTTGTGGATGCTCAATCGTGGATAGAAAAACAAAGGATGAGGAAGCCATAGTGGATGCAAGAGCGGGGGGACAAGGTTTGTTCACGTAAACACTCAAGAGAGCGCCTAGAGGAGACCTGAATAGTCAGGGCGACCAGGCGCCTGTCGATCGATCAAGGGGGCACGAATAATCCGGAAGTCGATTAAACGCCAGGTGCAGCGGAATTACATAGAGTTAGACGCTCATTGCATGCCATGAGTGCCTAACTGGGGGACAATTGTTGGGTATGTGCATGGATGGGCCATTGGGGGACATGGGCCCATGGAGGCTGCTTAGGCCCAAGCCCGCTTCAGTGCAAGGAGATGGGGATGTAAGGTAGAAGTAAGGCCCAGTCTAGGATCAACAGGCGCGTAACGACAAGAATGGAGCGGGGACCGTACAAATCAGGGACCAAAAGGCTGAGGGCATGCCACCTGGCTATGTGGTCCCTGCAGGCGCCAGGGGCTGGGAGCCCAGGACCTGCCACGTGGAGGCGCCCGACCGTTGGGCCGTACCGAGCATTTAATGACGCGTTGACGTGGGGCTGAATTCTAGGAGCCTGGTCGGGGCCTCGACGAGTATAAATAGTGCTCGGTAGGTAGCATTTAAGCAGGTTGGCTTCTCTCACTAAAATCTCTTTTAGCACTTATCTCTCTAGATTTGGCATTGACTTGAGCGTCGGAGTGCTAACGGGCAGTCCGAAGCCCTTTAGACGCCTGTCTCTGCAGGGTCTAGGCGCCCCGGAGAACTTCATCTGTCGAAGGTCCGGAGAGGTGGGTCCGAAGGGTACGTGGCACAAACAATATATATATATATATATTTTTCTTTTCGTTTATTCACCTTCATTGTCTAGCATACATTTTTCTAATATCTCTCACGTGACTACGTGAGTCGACGTTAATGAGGAAGAATCCCTTATCCAATATTTAAAAGACTAGAAATGAATTAAACAAGTTGTTGCCGGTTGCATTGTTCATTACTGAGTAGAAAGAATCACAGAGGGGAGGAAGGGGGATGGATGCATGGTGGTCGGCCGTCGCCATCGCCAGCCTTTTTCTTTGATTCATCTTCACGAAACCGCAGTCTCCCTTTTCTCATAATTTCACGTTATGTATGTACGTACTGGGCATTGCAAAATCAAATAAACCAGAAAAAACCCAGTTGTCCATGGCCTGGCCTAACACGTTTTATAATCTAATTAATTAAATATAGAGGTTACTAATGACAATGAGTGGATTTGTGGTGGGATTTTGTAAACCATCTCTATTTTTATTTTCAAATATTTAAACTCATATTCGTCACATATTTGACGAAAAAATGAATGGAGGGAAATTAATTAGTGTTTGATTTGAGTTGTCATTCATCGATTGCATTTCAGCTCACTAAATTTTGAATCTCTTACTATTATTGAGATATTAAAATATGATCCTTATACATATATATGTGTATATATACAAATACTCTTGATCAGCGAATATGAGTGCGGAACGAGGGAGGCTAATACTATACCTGTATCATACTCAGTCAATACGTCTAATATGTCTTTCACTAATGGATTGTGGTTCTCATTAGTTTGATCTGATCCGGGCTGGACCGAACCTTTGCACAGCCCAACACGAGATATGGTGGGCCTGATTTCCATCCTAGAGCTCACTCGCTATATATACTTTTTTTTCTTCTTCTTTCTAATCATATAAACGTAAATGAATTTAACAGCTACATCACTATAGTTAGGATTTTCATTTCCTTTTTTTGTTAGTGTATCTTCTGCCCCCACCCCCTCTCGTAAACTAAAGGGTAGTAGCTAAATAGCTAGTCTGGTCCATCGACAAGAAACCCTAAAAAACTGCAGTCGTAACTTGCTGTTGAAGTAACAGAAATTAGTATATATGTTACTGAGAACCCTATATAGTGTACTCTATTTCCTCCCCACGCGCCCACATGCAATTGTTTGACCTCTCTTTGCTTCATTTCACACTGTTCTCTGCAAAAATCAAGATACAAAGTAAAAAAAGTTTTTGCGGCAAACCCAGATATTATTATAATTTCCTTATTATCTCTAGCCTCCAAGGTTGTCCACCCGCGGGTTGACCCACTTTGAACCTGACCAGGTGAAAAAAACGACCGCACGCACCCGCCGGGTCGACCGCTATAAGGTACCGGGTTGGAGGTCAAATTGTGCCATTTTTTTCTTCGTTTTGCGAAATGCGTCTATTTTCCGATTTTTTTTTTCCGCCTAACTCAATCTTTGGAATCCTAAGTTGAACATTTGAATATTAATGTTATGTAAGTGTGTGTGAATTTTCACTATATGTTGAATCTAAGTATGAAATGTTATTTTGGTGTAATATTATATGTTATAACTCATATGTTAGATGAGATTTGATATAATTTATCAGGATAAGTACAATATAATGACGCTTTCCATATTTCCGGGCTAAATCGGGCTAAAACGGATGACCTATTAACCCTTGACCCACTAGCTCAACCGAGTTCGGATCAACCCGCGGGTTGACAACCTTGCTGGCCTCGAAACCTAACGATTATTATCAGAGTAATCAATTAATTACCCAACCCGTCCGTTGACAAAGCAAATTAAAAGTTGATCTTTTTGTACAAGAGAAGAAACAGAATCCCCACCAGCCGGCCAGAAGAAGAAAGATGAAATTAGAAAAAGGGACATTGAGATTTCATTAATCTAGCTAGCCAGTTAATTAATTAATGCTGATAATATATTTATTAGACATCAAGTCCAAAGGGACTCTCGTTTAAGAGGATCCTGCTGGATCATCACATTGTTCACACCAGAAGTGGCAAAGTTGAGGTACGGATGATTCTGAAGCGTGGCCCCGAAGTTGGTGGTCGCCAGGAGAAGCGACTTGCTGTCCACCAAATCATGGTGATTGTGATTTATAAGAGCAAGTTGCTGCTGGTGCTGATGGTCTAGCTGCAAGTTGGCTGTGGTGGCAACGGCGGCAGCAGGGTCGTGGTGCATCTGGATGCAGAGGATGTCGGTCTGGGCGAGGGCGAGCTGCATCTGGAGCTGGGAGACTTGGTTCTGAAGGAAGGAGATGGCCCCGACGCAGCCGTAGACTGGGTCCCGCAACCTGGCGTTGGCCTCGTACACCAGGCTGCTGACCGCGTCCGCCCTGTGTTGCACCGCTATCTCCTGCATGTGCGTTTTTAGTTTTTTTTTACCATTTTATTTATATTTAGTAAATAGATAGATGTCGTTTCCCGTGTAGAGAAAGAGAGAGGAGAGGGTATTTTTTTCCAGGAAAATGAAAATGAAAATGAAGGTGGGACCTACCTGGAGCATTTTGCTGACGTTGCTGGCGCCGAAGACCTTGTGGACGATGGCGAACTTGTGGGGGTCGTCGGAGGGGAAGTAAGGGGCGAAGATGCAGTCTTTCGCGCACCGCCGCCTCAGCAGCTTGCAAGATGCACACGGCGATGCGCCTCCCATGTTCGATCGATCTCCTTATCTTGATTGATAATACAAGGGCAAGGCCTCAAATATCAACTGTAGACTAGGACACTAGAGAGAGAGAGAGAGAGAGAGAGAGAGAGAGAGAGAGAGAGAGAGAGAGAGATGAACGTGTGTGTTGAAACTTGAAAGTGAGAGGTGGATCCAGTGGATGGTTTTATAACAGTTTTGGAGAGAGAAAGGTTCGGCGGTTTGGAGTGTGGACCACTGGACTCGGGTTTTGATCGGAGTAGTGGGGCTGGGTGCACATGTTGGGCTCCATTTCAAATTTCCTGCAAGAAGAGTAAAAGTAGGAAAGACATTTTGGTCTTCACAATTACTTTTTTTATTTATTAAAAAAACACGTACTGGGATTCGAACCATAACCATTTTAAAGAAAAACAAGGATAATAACCAATTACACTAAGCACATTTGTTATATCTTTTTAAATTAAAAACATATAATAGCAGGGAGGAAAAACCCCTTCCCCATTTCAAATTCCCTGCTCCATGAGCGTTTGTAGGAAGGGTAGAATAGAGAGTGTCAATTTTTTCTCTTTCCTCTGTGGAACGGGCCAACTTACCGTACACGTGCGAATTTAAACGGGTCCAGGAGTGTCAATTTTTTTCTTTAAGCCCTTTTATTTCTCCGTGGTGATAAAATATATATGAAAAGGCAAAAATAATACTCCTTTTATTGTTAAAAATAAAAAATTTAACAATAAACTAATGAATGGTATCTAATGGGCTAACCACTAACCATAAAATAAAAGAGTTGAATGGGCCTGACCTACATGGGATTTGGCCATCAAGTAAAACAAATGAACATCATTGGTTTGTCATTCTAAAATAAGCTAATTTCTCTGGCATAATATATATTATGCTATGTATTTTAAAGTTATTCAATGGTTTAACCTCGACCAACACAATTAGTCCAATTTTTATCATTTCAAATATATATTTTATAATTATTTGATATCATAATGATCAAATTATAGTGTATTTTATAGGGAATCGTTTGGTATTTGTTAGTAAAAAACTAAACATAAAGATCTATTTGGTTATTTTAAACATTATAACGATCCTAAACATTTTCAGTTCCTTTTGAATTTCTATGGTTTTATTCCCGAATAAGTGATGTGCAAATGGCAAATTGTAGTCGTCTCTTTTCTTTCACTATTTTTATTTTCAAATAGAAAGTTTAAAAGTAAAGAATAATTAGAATTTGGCATGGGTTGGTCAAACATGCTGAATTCAAGTTTTGGCCCGTTTGTTTTATGCATTGCAAATTTATTAGCATGTTGATGGAAATGGCTTGGAAAAAAGACATATAAGTTGTACCTTTGCAGAAATGTCCTCAAATGTTTGAATGCTTTGTGAATCAGGTTCCGTGACTTTTGTGATGGTGTATGTGCTTGATGATTGCTCGATGTTGTAACTGCTTAATTTGAGAGTAAATCTTTTGATTTTCCCTATGAGTTGTGATACCAGTTTCTGATGGTTGCAGCATGTTGTCGTTGTTGGCCTGTAAAAGTTGTTCCGTCGTGGTGCTAAATACCTTTCTTTCTTTTTTAACAAATTGTGTAGTAGTGCTATGAAACAGACCACCCATGAACGCTACGCTTATTATGATCTGTTCTTACTTCCGGTGGTGAGAAATTGTGAATTGAGAATCATATTCGCCTACCGCACTGTGTCTGGCTGGTGGCTGCTTACTGTGCTCTCTAGAGTTATGAAACAGACTACCCATGAACGTTACCCTTAAGAGTCCATAACTTTGCGAAAAACCAAATTTAGGCAATCAAAGGTGGTGGGTGTGTGATGATTTTTTATGGCTTAATTGTTTGTGAATTGGATATCTGATCTTTGTATGATTAGAGGGGATGTTTGCTTAGTAGAATAATCCATTTTAATTCATGTTTATTTTTAACATGAACTTTAGTAACTCAAAACCTTCGAGACACATATCACCTACTGCATTGTATCATTTTGCCTGGGTGCTTGCCGTGTTGTCAAACTTCTTTGCTGCTGCTGCTTTTACACTAACAGGGGAGTTAAGAACCCATGAATGTTTCCGTTTGACACAAACAGGAGGACTTGCTTCTAAATCGTGCACTAAAGATGATTGGAGGAAACATCTTTATTGCAGTTGATATACTGGAGACCAGAACAAAAGCAATGTATAACATCAAAACCAACCATCTGAACTATTAGCATTGTTGCTTTACTCTTTTTTCGTGGTTGAGTCTCCTTCAAAAAAATTAGTTTGATTTTAGAAAATTTTGCTTCTGCATTCCTGTCTTGCCACCAACGCGTTCAGTAGATGGAGATGGCAGAGGCGAAGGCTATTTTTGTCACACCTCACTTTGGCTATGACTGAAAGTACTGGGTGATGGAGTCATGGAGATTGTCCGAGTCTACAGTCCAACAAGGCAAGGAGCAGGACAAAATTCAAAAGTAAAAGAATGTAGATTTAGAGAGAGAACGAGAGGGGAGGTTGACCACCGCCGGGGCCTCGTGATGGGTTGGCAACAAGGAAGTGAATTCTAGAGGAATTGAAATGCTTCCTGGAACCACGTTCTCCTTTGACTAATCAAAACTTCATATGATAATGGTGTCATAATCAGCATGATAGAACATAATTTTACTATCATTGCTATTTAACTATCTTAATTATTACTGTCAGCACATTAATTAAATTGGTCAGCTAATGTTTTCCTCGATTAGTTAATTGAGATGGGAGTGTGTGTCTGTGTGTGGGAGAAAGTGGCCATTAAATGCTCCTCGCTAGGGTTAGGGTTTCCACGCCCTCGCCAGTCAGCATATACTGATATACAAAAACAAATCTATGGCGGAGAGAAAGAGAGAAGAGAACCCTACCCCAAGGCCGAAGATCAAGAGACCCAACAGAAATGGGCTCGACGACGTGAATGTTTGTTCGCGACGTCCACATGGAACCAACGACTCATCTCTCTCTCTCTCTCTCTAGACGATGAATCAATCTTAAGGGCCAGAATCTAACGATGTAAATCACAAGGCCAGGGAGCCAGAGAGTGTCATTAATGAATACTGCATAAGAAGTGGGTTTCTTCTCTTTTGTTTTCCGTGAAGAGCCAAAATCATTCAATTGAATGTGTTTAGTATCGATGTTGCTTTTGGTATATGCATGTCACAAACTACAAAAATGTTCAAAATCGGTATTATCACATACGCGAAATACAAAAACGCAAATGTTTGGTTTTGCCATTCTTTAATTCAACAATTTTTTATCAAACAATTTCTCAAGGTAAGATCAATATAATGTAATAAAAAAAAAGATTAAAATTTTATGCGGGTAGACCATAAAATTACTTATACTTGAGAATCAAAATTTTCACTGCATTAGGTGAGATTACCGGAAATGGTCATTAAATGGACTAAAAGAAATATTGGGGATGGCTAATATTATTTTGAAATTGTTTCTCTCTTTTCCTCTGAACTAGGGTTTCTAATTTCTCGATGACGGCCGATGCAAGCAGGGCCACACCAGGCGTCGTTGGTTGCGGTCGGTCTTGGGCGTCCTTATTTGGGGCATCGAAAGACAATAGACATGAGTTTTATGAGCCAGAGTACATCAACGGGTCATTGAGAATCCCCAAATCGGTCATCGAGGAGGGGACTCGACACTGGAAAAATAGTTTAGTCGGTCAATTTTTAGCTTTGCCACCGTCCCTTTCCACACTCCGCTTCTTGGCCAACTAGTTGTGGCGAAGGGAGAGGGAAATCAAGGTTTCGTGGCTAGAAGACCGATTAGTACTGTTCCAATTCCCCTCAATGGGAGCTGGTAGACAGGTATTCGAAGGCGGTCCTTGGCAAGTTCTGTCAAAGAGAGATCTTCTTTGCAGGCACAAGGTGCAGAATTTTGAATTCTGCGAGCATTGTGTTTGGGAAGCTGCATCGCACTAAGTTTCCTAAAAAGGGTATCCACTGAACGAAGGGGATACTGCAATATGACATTGTGTTGAAAAGGTATTGTAAATGACCAACCAAGGTTTTGTAAGCGGCTGCTTCGGCTTTAGGAGGAAGATCACCTTCACTTTGAAAAAGCTAGTTGGTTTTGAGGTAAACAACATAATAATGCCAAACAAGTCCCAAAAGTCTCACAAAATAATCCCAAAAATCCAAAAAATATCCAAAACGACATAAAACAGAAATATTATTCAAACGTAAGAATTTATAGAAATCTAGGTTCCACCAATGCGTTGCAGCATTGCTGACATTAAACTCAGTGAGTGGTATTTCAATCCCAGAATTTGAACTTTCTTCATCTTGATGAAATAATTCATCTCATTGAGCATGAATCTTGATGAAATTATGTATGGCACAACCAACCATGACAATACGTGTTTGCTTCTTCAAGTTATACGACCACGTGAATTTTAGAACCGGAAACCTTGCATTTAAAAATCAGAAGCAACGATCAATAACATTACGCAGACTTTAATGCTTAAAGTTGAATTATTCCTTCCGCCCTCTTGGTCCACCTCTCTATCTCATTTCTTAAAAATGAGTTGGAGCTCCGCAATATGGTCCTAAAAATCTATAGATATTTTGAAATACAGAGTTCACAAGTTAATGATTTCCTAAAAAAAATATTATAAGTAAACTAATAAAACCTAATTGTTACTCATATGTTATTAATAAAAGAATGAAAGGTAGATGTCATATCTTTTGGTGGTATTGAGTATATATTTTTGGGAATTGAGATCTCCTCCATTTGTATTCTAGCATCATTTGCAGTGTCTTTCTATCATGCTATTACATATGTAAATAGCATATCATAAGAATAAACACACAAATATTTACAGTTGCCTTTGCTTTTCGTCCTAACAAGGTATTTGGTCACTGAGTGCTACTTAAGTAAGTCCAACCTGGGATCTCCATGTCCAAGACCATTGGTTTACCATTAAACCTAACTCTTGTCCATGCGATAACTCAATGTGGCCCCATCAACAAACATAACCAGCTCCCCAAGTGGCATAGCCTCCAGACTGGGCCCGCTAGGTCTGGAAGAGGATGTCGCTAGTTGTCAGGAATGGCATCCCACTGCACAACCTGGAAGCAAAACTGATATATCAAAATAGGAGCAATGGAGTGCGTAAAATAAAAAAATTAACCCAATTCAGAGCACGCCAATCACGCAAGAAAAGGGCCACAATCCTTATCTACACGGTGCGATCCAGTTCCCGCCACTCTAGCAACCTGCGCCAAAATATGCTAACATTATTTTTCGGGAACTGATCTGTAAGATGATGAAGCTTCCTCCCTTCCCAAAGCTCAACCGCCACATGACAACGGAAGAAGAGACGTTCAAGAGACTCCACCTCCTCTCCGCAGACTAGACATTGCTCCAACCCCCCCCCCCCCCCCCCTCTCACCCACCCACACTTAGAAAATTCAGTGCCTTACTAGTTGGTAAGAACCACATACTACTTTCCATATTAAGTAACACAACCTGAGAGGTATTGGAGTGCCCCAAATACTTTTCCAAAGACTGTGATCCCACACATGAGCTATATCCTTCACCTTTAATTTGTTTCTCCGTCTTAACTCAACCGCCATATGATATCTGGTTTGAAAGCATAATACCCTGATACCTCACCATCCCAAATTAGGCGGTCAGGCACTGGCATAATATGTAAAGGAATATCCAAAATAGCTCAGTTAGTAGTATCTTCTTCAAAGATTTGGCATAGTAGTCCACCCTCTAGACTCTCTTGTTAGGACAGATCAAAGATGCCACCTTCTTCTTGACTCCAATAATACCCTGTCGAGGTCTTGGAGATGATGGGTGCAGTGTCGGTACCCAATTATCTGTGAGCACCTTAACTTGCTCACCCGAACCAATTTGCCATCTAAGCCCTTGAACCAGCAGGTTGCGTCCACACAGAACTCCCCGCCATCACCGGGAGGGTAGAGACCCATTCCTCACATCCAAGATAAAAGAGTTTGGAAAGTACTTCCCTTTATACACACGAGCTAACAACGAATTGGGTTCCTTCCGAATTCTCCAGGCCACCTTAGCCAACAAAGGTTGATTAAGCTCCTTAAATCTTCTGAAACCCAACCCACCCTCATGTTTACTTAGGCACATCGATTTCCAAACACCTAGTGAATAAGCTTATCACCTTGTTTAACCCCCACCTTTATAGTAAACGACATAAGGATAGAGGTAACACGAAACAAGACATAACATATATGGGCAGTTCACTAGCAACAAGAAATAAGAAATAACATGTATGGGTAGAGCAGCTCACAAACATTGTTGTTTCCAAACTTGGGGTTTTTGGATGACCCTTTCCTCAATAGATCGAAAAGTATCATACTTCGGACTGCCTAACCAGAGATGTGAGACGTAAGAAAGAAGGAGGATTAGGTCTTAAGGACCTTGAGACATGGGAAATTTCGTGCATTGCAAGACTTCTTTGGCTTCTGCTGATGCGAAGTGGAAGCTTCTGGGTAGCCTGGATGTCCAAGCACAGACTGAAGAACTGCTCTATCTGGACAATCCCGCTCACTGCAACTAGATCATGGATTTGGAGAAGCTTGCTTAAATGCATAGTATGGTTCCAATATCGAATGACAATGAGCAATGATAATGCGGTGGTATGGAAAGGCACTCTGATGAGAAAGGTTTTTGTCAACCAGATTTGGAATTTGATTAGGGAAAAATGTCATGTGGTTAAATGGTGGATTATTATTCTTAATAGGATTGTTATACGTGATAAATTGAAAATGTGACATGATTTTAGTAAATACCTGCCCATTATGTGACACTGCAGAGGAGAGTAGATCGCATCTCTTCTGTGAATGTGATTATTATTTATGAATCATGAATCTCTCTCGTGCTTTGTGGATATAGAATTCGCCTAAAGTGTTAGCATTTCAATCTCATGAATCTCTGTAGAGGTGCCAAATGGATTGAATTCATGAACCGGTGGATTTGATTGTTAGTTCCATGGATCTATGGATTGGTGGATCCATAGATTTGATCCAATAGATAGAGAATTGGATTCAATGGATCCAAGTCGCATCTAAACATTGGACCAATATGTATATTTTAAAATGTTTAGGTACTAAAATGTCAATAAAAAAATTTAGGCACTAAAACATATTTGTCTAATGATATTTTACATTAATAAATTAAAATTTTAGTATCAAAAAGTAAAATTTTAAAATTATAGGCACTAAATCATAATTTATCAAATATCAATGAACCCACCAATAAAATGAGATTTGTAATAATTGGATATTTTAGTGAATGAATTGGATACAAGATTGCAACCCACCACGTGACCAACAAACGAGTTTTCTTTGGATGGCATTCCTAGGCATATAGCTTGGAAACATTTAGTTTCTAATTCACATTTATTTAGTCAAGTTGAAGCAAAGACATCAATGAGTAATAAGAGAAGAAAAGTGGGTGTGGGGTTGGAAGATAATAGGTTATTAGTTATTACTCTCAATGTCCATGACCACACACAATAATTGTTTACAGTGAAAATGTTGATCTGTGTCTTAGCTAGCTAGCTATAGCTAGGTGAGTGCAAGTTTAAATGGTCCACTTATCCTAACCGCGTACAAGACTTCAAATGCTAATACAAGATGGGGTGGGCTATATATATATTTTAATTTAATACTGAAGCGATGATTATAATAATAATAATTACTATTATATTATTAACCTACTAATGCAATTAATGTGACCTCCGACAGGATGCAAGGTCTTAAGAAATCATAAAAACATTTATTTAGAAAAGAAGGACCCGTCTCCAGAGACTGAAAACTTTGGCATTGGGGAAAACCCAGAAAAGAAAAGCAGAAATAAAAAAGAAAGAATTGTTATTTGTTAATAAAGGAGTCGTAGAAAGAACCCTAAAACCCACCTTAACTCTTCTTTGCATTTAATGCCCTTCCACATGATTCCAAACTTCTAATCTTCTGTTCCCAGGAAAAAAAACAAGAAGGGTACTTCTTCCTCTACTTGTCATTGCATTTCTTGTATTTGATTTTCCTTTACTTTCGGAATAAGGTATCTCCCACCTGTCAATCTTCAGATTCGCAATCGAAATGGTCGTGATTCTGATGTATGCAGGGAATGTAACTGCATGACGATCATTTATTTTTCTCGTATGCATCGTAATCATATGATCCAAAATCATACTACTGTAATAGGTAGGTGTAACTGAGTAACTGTAAGCATAGTAGTGCTTATGCCTACTCCATTGAACGGACAATCCAAATTATTGTAGCAATTTGAGCTGCAAAATAGATTAGATACAAGCATGTGTTTAACCGTCTTGGTCATAAGATTCGCAACGGGATACAAATGGTGCTTGCAGGATGCAAAAAACACACTACAATCATTCACCTTTCCATGTATCCTTCTTGCACCATAACCATCTGTGCAGCAGGATGCTAAAAAAAAAGGCACACTACAAACATTCACCTTTCCATGTATCCTTCTTGCACCACATCCGTCTTGTGACGAATTTAACAACCGTAGAGGTGTAATTACGATGACTACACCTAGCCGCTTAGCAGGATAGGCAAACTCTTATTCTAAATCAAGCTTGTGTTGGTACATAGAATCATATCTCAACACAAAATAAATAGAGTAATCAGCAGGGCGGGCAACCTGTTGAATTTTTTTCTATTAATCCCAAATTTCAGAACCCTATGACAATCTAGGAAGACGGGGAAAAAACAGTAACTTGATTCTTTCCCTAGTAGGTGGTGAGAACCTTTGTGTTGTTTTTGTTATTGTTTTGTCTCTTGGGGGAATAGTTTTAAGTTAAAAGAGGAGAAACAGACATCTTGGCAGTTCTATCTATCTCTCCCTCTTGGAGGAAATTAAAACACACCCAAGCTCCCAATGCAAAGAGCATTTAATGTGCTTGATGATATGGAAGATTTGGTTCCCTTGAAGTGTGCATATTTATTTGTATTTTTCCCCCTGCTTTCATTTGTTTACTTCAAAAGAGAGGTGGAAAAGATAAGAAGCAACATGTTTGGCAAGACTAACCTGTTTGTTGTGTCTCTATCTGTTTCAGCTGATGGGCTCGAGTGGCTGGCTGGCTAGCTAGCAAACAGAGACTTGAAATTCAGTTGCTTGAGCAGGCACCGTTGGTTGTTTAGATTTCCAACGTCGCCTCCCTCCATTATTACCAGTATCTCCTGCCAAGGAGAAGAAAAAATTACTAGCCTGTTCCAGTAATGAGATACCACGTGATGATGACGACACCAAACACCATGGTCCATGGCCAAGGCGCTAAGCTAAGCTAAGCTAATCTGTTGCTGCTGCTGGTGGAACTAATTAAGTTTTTCCCTCTCTGCACAAGATGAAATTTATATCTGTCCCAGAACCTGACAATATTTAAGATAATCCTCACTTGAAACCTGCAAAGGAATTCTTATGATAAACTACAATCTGACAACTTTGTCCTATTGCTACAGATCATCAGTACATTGAGAATCAATTAGATGCTCTTCATATGCCCAACCAGAGCACAGCAGAGGTTGCAACTCCTCTACGTCAACTCTTGGCTTTGCCTTTTCTTTAAATTTATTTTTCCAGCTAAAAACGTACTTGTGGTATAACCACGTGCAGCCTTGCTACTAGTGGTATATCCTAATTTTAAAGCTATCTTCTGCCTAATACTTGTGTCCAATCATTCTCAAATCTTCCTGCCTTTCTTTCTGGCACTTGGCTACTTAAGCTGTTGAACCGAAACAAGGAAAACTACATCTAGTCTGTGCATAACAAAACTCACCAGTCACCAAGTAGTTGTTATTTGCTAGCCTCGAGTAATTAACTTCATTTCTGGTGACCACTTGCAGTATGAAATCAGTTACTCTGCTGCACTGGTAGATCCATTAGCATATATATACATAAGTTGGATATGCATCACACTCAACCCTCACAGATGTTGTGCACCCTTATCTCCATTATGTCGGTATGGTCCACGAAGTTCTTCTCGAAACCTAGCAAAGAACCTGATCGAGTTGTCTACATGAACAAGTTTGTTTTCTGAAGAAAAGATGAATTTTAAGTGGGGATATCATTATATAAACACAAGAAAGCAAATTCTACATTGCCATGGCCATCAACTCCCAAAGCAGCGAGTTATTCCACTGGTTCATGACTATTTTTAACTGATATGTCCAATTAAAACTTGAAAATAGAAGTCAAGCTTTGAATTTCTTCTTAATAAATGGGCATATCACAACCAAAGCATCACCTCGCCATCATTTTCAATTAAGCAGTAACAGTCAATTTATGAATTTAAGCATAACTTTTAATTTTAGAATAACCACAAAGCATTTAAGCAAACTATCTAGTAGAATATGTTACAATCTGCTTCCTCTTAGTGATATAATTGTAGTAATGATACCACCAATTGTTATCTGCAGCAATCCTTACCAAAGAAAGAAAATCATAGTCAAGATGGACTACAACATTTGAGCACAATCATAAGGCATTTAAGATAAAACAATTCCATATCACCAGCCTGGATAGCTGGCTGCATTATACATTTGCCTTGCTGTAGTTCATTTTAACTAATATTTAGATGAGGGGAGCAAGGGGGTGTAGGGTAAGGCCAACCTGGGATGTTGTTCATTTTAACTGTTAAGGAAACAGTTAGCAGTGCAGACAACACATACCAAAGCTTGAAGCTCCAAACCTCAGAGCACGCTCCTTGACCCGCTTAACACCATAAACCCGCTTCTGGACATTGTAAAGGTTCACCAGTTTTGACATCTTCTTGATCAGCATTGTTAAGGGATACTAGGGTCTTGTCACATGCATGAACGAAGAAAATTCAAAGTACTACTAGGATCAGCGGAATTGAAAAGCCTGTTTTCAATCAATGTAAGATTTCTAATTATTAGCTCTTCTACAAAACAAGATATGCACAACACACTGGAAACTGATAGAATACCAATAACAGAAGAAAGTTCCCCAGCCAAATCGGCTGCAAACAACTAGGAAAAATGGTGTCACTATAAGATAAAACTACCGTGAACATGTCTTGTTTTCGTGATGATCCTATATTCATTCCCACCTCTTGCCAGAACTGAAAGTTCAATTGAGTTGACTGATTATCAAGACAAATAACTGAGCAAGTACTTCTAAGTTACCAAGAAATATTGCGAAATCTAGTTTTATGAAGCTAGGCCTAACCAAATACGAGTTGATATTTTCTTCTACAGCGTCTCAATCTAGGGCGACAACAGGGAAGGTTCAAACTAACAAGCTAGCAACGGCATATCACTTCCATTCGCAGTTCGATATCACAAATTTCCAGATAGAAGAAATAGACGAAATTGACCGGACGAGCGATGGCATGAAATCCGTTTTCAAGTGAGTGCTCAGCGAAATTCAGCCACTCTACTCGCATCCACTAATAATAAGTGGAAGATTTTAGGTCTCGCAGCAGCAACCCTTCATACTTGAGCGCCAAACAACTCTATAAATGTCGATTCAAATTCAGATGAAATATAAGAGACTAATCGGAAACTGTTTCCGAGGATGAGAATTAGCACCTCGATGTCGCTTATAAGAACGAAAGCGCGGACGAAAAATTGAGGATGGAAAGCTTCTGCTCTACTGTGCGCGGTGAGAGCTCGCGAATGGCGGTGACAGATTCCGATTCTTTCAAGCTCCATCGCGTTTCCATGATCGACTTCACATCTTTGCAAGCGAGAACCGATTCGAGGATTCTCAGGGATTGGTCGTCGAATCTGCGAGAGACGACAGATATTGCAGAAAGAATAGAAGCGAAAATTGAGCATTGTAGAGGAATAGCAGAAAACTGAAGGTAGGAGAACTAAGGAATTTGGAGAAGGAACCTTCTGACTACGATTTGGGAACGGAAGAGACGGATGTGCTGGGCAGTGTCCGGGAGCGACCATTTGTGCAATGGAATTGGCGGGGAAGGCTCACACCTTTCGATTTGTTATTTTCATGGTGATTTAAGCCCTGAATTATGAGCTTCCTTGAACTCCCTGAATTATTTGTTTTTCACTCTTACAGTCCCTCGTGTACTCGTTTAGGCTACGCCGCAGGAGATTTAGATGGATTTAATATATTTAAAAGCAGTAACCATACTGAAACTACCCGAGAAAATACCTCTTTATAGATGAAACTAATTATTCCACACATCAAATAAATCTTGGTAAAATTTGAACAATCTACATTAGAAAGAAGCAATATTCAAATCGTTAAGATGTGTTACTTACAATGAAAGTCAGCAAATAAGTGCACAAAGAAATTGTAGCAATTGAAAAATATGGGGACAATCTCGCTAAAGCACTCCTCTGCCTAAAACAAATGTGTTACTTACAATGAAAGTAAGCAAATAAATGCTCAAATCCTAATATGTCATCATGATATTAACAAAATGTTTATTGGTCAATAGAATTCAATGTTTAACAAAGAGAACTAAGACTATAGACTACGGTACTCTTCCTATAGAATCCACAAAACAATATAGAACTCTTTTAAGCTATGGGTCAAACAATAAAAAAGATCACAGTAACTACTGAAAATTCCAACACATGGACCAACATGTAGTAGTTGGCACGTTAAACAAAAGAGATACTCGAATGAAACCAATAAAACTTAACATGGAAAATACAATAGCAAGGTAATGTTAGACTCGTTCCAACCGTGCTAATGTCTTTCCATGAATCTGTTTATCTTGAGTCCTTGCATCAACTGATCCTTGAACAGAACCGCAAGAAAGAAAAATAGTCCAAATTTGTTATATAGCAGATGGTGCTAACTTGGGCACAGTTTTACACGTAAAGTCTAACGCCTCACTTTAGAGACAAACATAGAACCGACTCATCAATCGTTCCAACCTTACTCATGCCTTTCAATTCTTCTGCTTGTCTTGAGTCCTTGCATCAACCGATCCTTGAACAGAACTGCGAGAAAGAAAGACAGTGCAATTTTGTTAGATAGCATATGGTGCTAACTTGAGCACAATTTACAGGTAAAGTCTAGCGCCCTACTTAAGAGACAAACTCTAAACCACATGCCTTAAGATTACATGCCAGCACGAAAAATAGAAATCAGAATGGTGATCTTACCAAGAGAACTATTGAAGGAGAAGGCACTAATATCTTGCATTCATCACCAGAACGGCAGAACTTATAAACCAAAAAAACAAATAAAAGGATTCAGCTTCCTGAACCCTCAACATTGCACTCTTTTTTAGATAACACTCATACAACTTGGCATATTAATATGGTTCCTTCTAACCTGCAAACATACTGAAAATTTTGTTCTTGTTCTAATTTGTTTTTTGTTTTGTGTATCCAAGAGAGTATGGATATCAAGGTTACAGGTTATAGTTTAGAATTCAGTAAAAGAGGCAAGACGACTCATTGTGCCTAAGATGCAGGAACAATGGTCATTTGCAAAAAGTTTGATCAAGTTGCAATGATCAAAAGCTTAAGAATGTGATATCCAATGCACTATAACTACCTTTAAGAGAGGTGAACTTTTTGTGTTGATTATGTTCGCTCTAATGACATAATGATCCCAAATCGCCTTGTTTGGAGTATGATCGTTGATAACATTGCATGTTCTACCAACTTCTCTACACAACTTAACAATGAAAAAAAATATGCACCCAATTTATAAGAATTCTCATAAGCAGAACTTGAAATCTCCCAGAAATTAGTGTATGCAGAATTCATTAAAGGCTAAGGGTCACTTTTGCATTTTAATAAAAGTATATATGTATATATATGATAGACCATTAATTACACATGTTTTTATCCCTATTCTTGAGTCGTTTGAGACATAGATTCTCGTGTTTTAAGCTGATTTCACGCTAGGTTGTGCATTTATGTCATATTTCAGGGCTTAGCGTTGGCATCGAGGCGAAGGAACGAGATTCGGGTCGAAAGGAGCAAGTGAGGTTTAAAGTGTGCTGGAGACCAAAATACCCGGCCATGAGCAGAAATATCCGGCCGGGTATTATTTGGCCATGACCGGGGATTTGACGCTTTGGGCATCATTGAGAAACAGAGAGGGGCCCGGGCAGGAGGCCAAAATCCCCGGTCGGGGATTCTTGGCCATGACCGGGGATTTTCCCCTGTCACCCGACGGTGCGTTTTGCACATACCTGGTCGCCACCCAAAATACCCGACCGGGTATTTAGGCCAGGGATCGCGACAGAGAGCTTCTTAAAGGAAAAGAAGGCTAAAAATCAAGGGTTCCGAGTTTTAGAGAGACAGAGCGATTCCTAGAGAGAGAAAGCGACGAACCAGAGTTCCCAAGTGCCCTAGCTTGATCTTCATCACCATTGAAGCCCGGCTTGAGCTTGGAGAAGTGTCGATCGACAACCAGGAGCAGAAATTCATCCTTCACAGTATGGTTTTTGCATGTGAATCTGCTTTTGCTTCTCTCTCCTTGGAGTAGTTTTCCCATTCATCTGGGTATGGAGAACGCTAGATTTGTATGTTAGGTCTGATTGTATGAACCCAAGTACAGATTTTATGATTTGATTATATTCAATTGAGGCTTGAATGATTGAATGACTTGAATCCTGATCAAATTCCTGTTATTTCTGCTTTAGCCTAGAAAGAGAATATCTGCCTAGGTTAATAGAGCACCCTTAATTGAAGGTAGTGAATTGGCGACTTTAGTCGAGGAGCCAGTTCACTATTTTGTACCGAATTTGCTTCCGTAGTGAATGTTTGATTCGTTAGGGCCTCAATCGTTTACTCCGGTGGAGGTTGGTCGCCCGCTGGGGACTCAGATTGAGAGGGTCTGGAGACCTTTAGTCGAGACTTCAGACTGTGTAAGAACCTTCCGCAGTATAACTATCATAGAAACTGAACTTGGTAATCGCAATCCGGCTTAACTGCAGTCTAGGGGGAACCATATCCGGGTGACCTCTCTCGACTTGAAAACAACCGTTTAATTGCTTTGCTTGTTTTGCTTGTTTGAACCTGCACTAAAGTTTTACCGCTAGATAATAAGAATTCACTGAGTAGTCATCACATCTAGGACCCGGGTTGACATTAAAACTCAAACCCGCTATACTACGCTTTAGGAAGTGGTTACACTTGGCCATTTTCTAGAGTGACAGTAGGAGTGAGTCAATATACACAATACCATAAAACCAATGGCATCAATCTTAGCCTACCATATTAGCATATGAATTTTTATCTTATCACTTGTGCGAAAAAGAAAACGAAATAAATTGCAGATTCATGTAATTATATTGTTTTTACGGGCACAAAACCATTAATCATTTGCATTTGAATCAAAAAAATTTGCCTTATAACTTGGACCATGTCCATACGATGGACCAAACCTAGACCAAGGAAGCATAATTAAGATAGGATGAAGTGAATTAGTGGAATCTGCTCCAACAAGCATGTTTTCCAGTACTAATTATTTTTCTCAAATTCTTGGTACTTGAAGTTTAGTTCCAAATAAAAAGGGTTCTAGTCTTCTAATTTAGTGCTGGACAACATTGACCATCGATTCTAATTACCTCTCCAAAGTTACCAGGCACAAAGCAAGAAACACAAACACACTGTAACTAAAGGAAATATTGTCAGAATCATATCAGCACCCACTTGTAGTACGGTACTAAAGGTTGCTGGATTCCACCCTTGAATGGTGAAGAAAAGTAGAAAACCAACCCTAAGAAACAATGCATCATGACTCATGAGAACAAATTACTACCAGGTGCCAAAACTTGTCAACTTTTGAGGTTTTAGTTTGTAAATGAAGGGCATTTGACATCATCACTTTGCACACAGGAATTTTAGGGAAGTACTGCTCATTTTCTTTAAGAAGAAATTGGAGATTTCGTTGTCTGCGCTGACCATTAAGCATTTATTAACCTAGGACACCACATTAGAAAATATAAAACAAACTAATCCTGAGTATTTCATCTCACAAAATGTAAGATCCAAAAGTCAGGTAATTCCTTCCATGCTCCCTATATTCATCCAGTAGTATTTGTCTCCATAGTCAATTTAAGTGCTATACACATCCAAACCATTTATCCAATACGATAATTATGATATGAAGAAAAGGTGGAGATGGCAAATACCTTATTGCTTGCTCTCTTTTTCAACTTTGCTATTGGACTTGGTCGATTCGGTGATTATGGGCTTCCAGAGATACCAAATTCACCACCAGAACTCTCTGCAACAACTGATGTTTATGCATTTGGAGTGCATCGCAGACGACACATGCATCATAAGAAGATCAACAATGCTTAACATTTTTCCAACAACAACAATTGGATGCCACTGTTAGAACTGCAGTGAAGAGAAGGTTAGCTAGACAAAGCCATAGCAGAAAGTGAAATCACTATGCAAAATAAGATATCACAATCGTTCATACAAAGAAGGTATATAAGGATAAAAAGAGATAGCCAAGTAAGGTTTTCATTTGTTATGGAATCTACCCACTAAGAGAACAACGAAATCAAAGCATATCATTCAACCAATTTAACGAATTCCTTTGTACCCTATATCTATTGAAATCCAATTGCATATTCCTGTATACATTCCAAGCTCAACTCTAAATATAAGGTAAGGGAAGGAAAAGATAGAAGATTACCTGATTACATACGTAGGCAAGGGGAGTAGACTTTGGTTGAGAAGAGTCAACCTTTCACCGCAGAGCTTCTTAGAAATAGGGACGAGAGCGACATTCGCCGTAGCTTCCCTAACCCAATACGTATAAGAAGATCCTTTTATAGTTCCTCCTTTTGTCTCCATTGTCCATTCTTTTACATCTTTTCCCTTACTGCAGGCCGAAGCGGTAATCCAGTGTCGATCTCAGTTAATATAATCTACCATAACAATAGCGAATAAAAAGGGCTTAGAAAAATTAATAATAAGAATAGTGTCCTATATTAAAGTCTAAGCCAACAAACCTTTAGTCTTTGAAAATTCTCTTCAGCTCCCAGCCAGCCAGCCCTTCATCTGCAAAATAATCCCTCAATACATCAACCGAAGACTAAACTCAAGTCAAAATCCAAAATAAAATGGACAAACACAGCATAGAGGGTATTATAAGCATCCCTAATCACTCAGTCATAGACTAAAATAAAGCTCAACTCTCAATATGTTTTAGCGCTGAGTTTAAAGTACAGGGGAAAATCAAAGCTACAATGAATAAAGAATCCGTAACCTACTTACAACCAAAGAGAAGGCTTTCTCAACCCCCAACAATGGCTTCGGCTTTCTGTAGACCAACCCTGGTCCCCTCGTCGTTATTGGGAGAAACAACAATACGATTAACCAAATGGAAAATATTAGAGGAAAAAATAGATTGAAGAGGAGGGAGTGATAAGAAGAGGTAGCGATGGAAGAGAGGGTTAGACGCAGAGTCGGGTATGAATATCGGGAACAGAGAAAGAAAAGGAACTGAATATGAGGCGGAGATGAAATTGACTGAGGTGGGCCGAACAAAGGAGAAAAATCTTCTCTTAATCAATGGGTGATGGTGTATTTCAGTAGCTCTGAAGAGACCGCAGCGGTGGCGTGCGTGAGGAGATCTAAACTTCGAAGTGCACACTGGAGTGGAGAGGACGAATACGACTGAAGTTTTGGGTTGGATTGCGGATTTTAGTGGTGAAGTCGTGAAGGAATTGAGGGTACGGAAAGCATGGCTGGCTGCTGCAGGGGTGAGATTTGAGAGTTGAAAGGACGGGAGAGACAGCCAGACAGGAGCTCTTTTTGAGTCGGGGTGGGCAACGAAATTGATGCAGGGGAAGCTCTTCAATCCCAGCCCACAAAACGCCAAATAATGAAACAGTAGTAGAGAAGTTTGGCCAATAAAGCGTACCCACATTTCATATATAAGATAATTCCGATCGTCGAACTTCCGTCAATTCACCGTCATAAATGGGTCTCATTTTGCTATTATGTTACACTATTTATTTTAGTGACTATGAATGAAACTTTTTAGTAATTCCAGTGACCAAACTTGCAATTTACCGACGAAAATATTTCAACCAAATGAAATCACACCCAAAACCTCAATCATAATTTAACAACCTGACTCGCACGAAACTACACTACAAATTAATCCCGACTAGAGCCCAAGTTTTTAAACTCTAGTCGGGTGCAGTATAGAGCAAGTATTTAAATTGTCAACCCGAGCCGATTCATGTACCCCTACTTCAATCGCTTAAGTTGTTATCTAGCACAACGGTTTTGGGTTTTCAAACTAAGAAAACTACAAACTGAACAAGCAAAGAAAGGCAAATAAATAAAGGAAAAGTCTAACTAAGGGAGCTTCACCCGGGAGTTGCTTTCCCCTAACTAGCTACCACGACTCATTGGATTGAATGGAGTCGTGTGGCATAGGTGGTTGTGAACCGCGGGTGGTGAGCAACTAATGATCAATCTGTCACGGCATCAATTCACTAGCGATCGATTTGTCACGGGATCGATCCACTCACCAAGTCTAGGGGAACCATTAGGAGGAGCAACTAGTGATCCATTTGTCACAGGATGGATTTACTCGAGGTCGATTTGTCACGGGATCGATCCTCTCACTCAGTCACTAGTGGTTTCCTAGGTCTCTCCCTCAAACTGGAGTTTGAGCGGTTATCACAACCAACCTAGAAGGGCACGATAATCGCGAACCGCAGAGGAAAGCGTATGTGGTCGGAGACCACAGTCTCGATTGCTAAACCGAGGTGAGGATGAAAGGTCGTGTCACTCGACCCTCTCGGTTTAGACAATCGGTAATCGACTTACTTCCTCACTCAACTCTAAGGTCGGATGGTTTAACCATGATTAATCGACTTGTTCAATTCAATATTGAGGATTGCCCTAACTCAACCTAGTTTAGGTGGCTTGGATAGCGGAAGGAAAACCAACTCAATTGAGTCTCCCTTAAAAATGGGGATTTTCCTCTCTAAACTAGGCTAAGTTGGCAAATTAGATTACTAGCACCTAAATGCACAAACTTAGGGGGTGCTAAGCATAATTATGCACAATCCCTAGGATGCTAAGCACAACATATGCACAACCGCTAAGTTGCTAAGAACAAGCATGCAAAATCATGGTGAATAATACCTCTAATACTCAAATTGATGCAAACCCACACTTAATCATTCAATCCAAACAAGTTATTACAAAGTAGTAGTTAGGGATCTACAACACCCAAGAGAAAAGAGTGAGTTTCTAGAGAGAGAGAGAGAGAGAGAGAGGGATTACAAATTTGAGCTCAATATCTTCTTCTTCTAGGCTTGAATATTCCACCCAAGCCTCCAATGATGTTCCAAGATCACTCTAGCACTCTCTCTCTCTCTCTCTCACTAGAACTCCCCTTTGGTGTTTAGGTTGAAACCCTAGAGAAAGAAAGTGTTTCTTCTCCAAAAACCAGCTCTCCTTTCTCTCTCCCCGTTGTTGTCTTCATATTTGCCCGAAAGTGACCAGTTCACGGACAAGTTGGCCAGTTCACGGCCGTGAACACCTAAACGCGTTCATGAACTCAGCGTCCTCCAAAACGCACCGCTTGACTGTCCTGGGTTCACGGTCATTGGCCACAGTTCAAGGTCTTAGAGACCGTGAACTCCCTTGTCGTCGGTAACTTCATGAACCTCGTTGAACGCCTCGATGTTCACGGTTTTTGGTCGAAGTTCACGGTCTTAGGAGACCGTGAACTGCCTCGTCCGGCCTTGAACTGCGGTTGTTTCTTGGACGCCTTCAATTCACTATTATGATGCAATTGTCACAGACTTCCAACTTTTCTTCGGTTTTTGCGCTTTTTGACCTCCAAATATCCCAAAACACGTCCTCGACCCATCCACACGTGCTAGGATCTGAAATGTATCAAAACAAGCACAACCTAGCGTGAAATATGTCGAGGAACGATGAAATACTAAGCTAAGAGAATACAAAATGAGGGGTAAAATGTGTACATTTGAGCCCGAATCACAACCAATCACACCATGTGGCGTTTTCAAAATGCATCATTAACAAAAGCAAATGATCAAGCGATAATCTCATCACTTTGCTTCCCAAAAATACTAGGACCAAACCTTGAGAAAACCAGCTCAACCAACAAAGGGAACTGCAAGAACACAAACAGAATGGATGTCACATATGCCACCAGCCCAATCAGAGTCAATATCTACCTCACCTTGCGAGACAAAACAATGTGAAGCGACGCACCAAAACCAACCAACATCGCAGCTATCGACGAGAACAACGCCAAAAGCCCGATCCCCATCTTCATAGGCAATGACCTCACAAAATCCTCTCCCATTACCTTGAGGTAAGGATCCCCAAGAACATTAGGAGGGAAGTGGATGAAGAGAAGAACGCCATAATGTCTACAACTACAAACACCATGAAAGATGGTCTTTCCATATAATTAGGGGTTCGAGCGTTGTTAGAACCCCCTGGCAAGATGAAAGAAGTCGCGAAAGCAGCCGCCACTACAAATGCTTCCACGAGAGAGCAGGATCCTGACTCGTCCCGAATATCACAATAAAAATCCCAATTAATACCCAAGTATAAACCTTAACCGGGTGCAATATAGAGTAATTATGTATAAATATCAACCCAGGTCGGACCATGTACCCCTACTTCGATTGTTTGAAACATTATCTAGCAATTGGTTTTTTTTTGTGAAAACGACAATCTATAACTAAAACATTTGAAAAAGTAAATGGATTGGACACTAATTGAGAAGGCTTCACCCGGGTGTTGCTCCCCCTAGCTAACAATAATGACTTATCGGATCGAATTCATAGGTGTGGGAAAAGCGGTTGTAAACCGTTGGGAAGTGCAACTAGTGAACAAACGCCACTCTCTGGTCAATTGTCCAAGGGATTCCGATTCAAGCTACCAAAGTAGCTCTCTTGGCCTATCAACCAAGAGTTTCCTAGACTTCACCCCCCGAATCGGAGTTCGACAACCAAATTTACAACCAACCCTAGGTGCTAATACAAATTAATAGGTTTGCCCTAATTTAACCTAAGTAGGAGACAAAAATTTCCCAAGGAAATCCAGCTTTTACAATCCTCTACTTAAAGGAGATTCCCCTCTATCGAGGTTAAAATAGTACAATACATTGAAACGAACAAACAGAATCAATCTTCACGAAAATATCTCATAACTTTGTATTAAAACACAATCCCCACTACCAAATTAACCCTAATAATAAATAGAGATAAGAAATTAGTACCTATTTCTAACCCCAACCGAGTGAACTCGGTAATAATAAATGATAATTTATTATCTTAAGTAAATTAATCTCTTTGATGAACATCATCATCTTTAGTTTTTACCATACAATGAACTAGTCGGATTCGAATGTAATCGGGAGGGTGGAAAGTGTGATTGTATGTAACTAAATAAATATATCATTTTCTTCAAATATAATTATAATTTGTACTTAATATATCTTATTATAATTAGAATTTGTGGGAATGAAGTTTCGTATACTTCTTCATACTTTATCAAAATAAAAAATACTTGTCTTTACAAAAATCGATAGTACATGTCTTTTCTACTTTTCGAATCCAACTTTCATACTAAATCAAATCATTTTACATACAAATAGATCTTAGGTGACAACATGCAGTTGACACAAGTAATATGTAAATTTACATATACATCGATCCAAATGCTCCCAACATTGCTGCATTCCCAATGACATAAAAATCATGTTTCCAAGTATGGATTTTATGAGCAATATAGTCAAAATTGATGTCATCTTTGGCCAAGGCATGGAAAGTACTTCCTTTAGGGGTGTTCAAATGGTTACCATGGTTATTACCAAACCAAATATGGCTCAATTTTATTAACCATGGAATACAATATCATAACCAAACCGTCCAAACTAATACAACAACTAAATTAACCAAACTAAAGTTTAATCAGTTTGGTTAATTGGTTGATCAGATTAACCAATATAAAATCATATTATCATTAAGTGAGAAATTTTTGGTTAATTTACCAATTCACAATTTATACAATGAATAAAACATTCTCATAAAAAAATATAACGAATAAAACATAACAAATCAACACATAGTTATAGTTGACCCTTAACATAAATACATGCAACTATGACAATTATCTTACGGTTAGTATAGAAGTATTTCACCTAACAAAACTTTATCACAATGGTATGAATTAATGAATTGTTGTGTTTGTTTGAATTGACTTAGCCTTTTAGCAATTTTCATAGGCTGAAAAGGACCTTGCTTTGAAGTTTTCATCCAACATAATATATGAGATTTATTTAAATTAGGTGTTCATATGTCGTGGTCTACACTCTACATATACAAATACACATTATAGGAATAATATCAAGCTTTATATTTTATGAGTCTAAAAGGATGTAGGTTTAACTCTTGAGTGGTTATTCGAAGTATTAAGTATGTGTATATATTAGATATATGGCTAATTATTTATCTGGTTAATTTGGTTTAGCTGGTTAGGAGTGTCTGAAACCAAACCAAACCACCTAAACCAAACAAGCTAAAAACTTTAACCAAACCAAACCAATTATCCAAATTAACCAAACCAAATTATCCAAATAGTAATGGTTAAAATGGTTACCATGGTTACCACACCGTTTGAACACCGCTGATTTCCATAGTCTTTGATATGATCCCAAATTACCAGCTCTGCGCGTTTAAATTACTTGACGAAGAAGCTATCGAAGTTAGGAAGAAGAATGGCAGAATTTGGCTAAGTCAAAATCTGTGTTCAGGGTATCTAATTTGGAGGCATGGTTCTCTCAATTGGCTTGGTGGAAATTCAAGTTTAAGGGTTTTTTTTGCATATAAAGTTTTCAAATTTCAAATGGTATGCTTTGTGAATCCAGATGATGTCATTGAGATTGTTTTCCAAGGCCTCAAAGTTGTTACCTCAAAACTTGAAAACTGCCAGAATTTGGTGGCAGAAACTGTGTTCAAGAAGCCTACTTTGGAGCTCCATTCCAGAAGCATGGATGAGATTCGAGTCTAGAGGCTTATACCACATGAAATTAGGTATGTTCTACTACAAAGAAATGGCATTGGATGATTGTAAGCTTACCTGGAAGGCTTTGATCGAGAGGCTCAAAGATGGCATCAAAGCTGTTTGGTTACTTGGAGCTAAAGGCAGATTTTCTTTTTCATGTTTAGTTAGGATTTCATTGTTTTGGTAGTTTTTTATTCCTTTTCGTATTAGACTGTAATTAGGAGTTTATGGGACGTGTGTAACCCTAGCTAGGCCTATTTAAGCTTTCTATTTCGTTGTAAAACACAGACTTTGATTAATCGAAAAACAAACCATTTGGTTTTGTGCAAGTTGTGACTTGTTTTGGGTTTGGTGGATTCCAAACTTGCTGAGCTTGTGTATCGATTGAATAGTCACTTCAATCGTGGTCGAGCAACTACCCTTTTATACCAATCGAGCTATCCCCAGGTGTGGATTTGTCCTTTTGGATCCATTTTATCCAAATTCGTATTAAGAACGCTTCATTCTTTATTCGAGCTCAATCGATCCTTCGATTGAGTCATTAGCTGCGTTACTTTGATCACATACAACCCCCCAGGGTCGTATTAGTCTTGTGCTCGGTCAAGAATGTTTCTCCTCTCATCATATTCTTGGAATATTTTTACTGGAGGGTTTGTTAGTAATAGTGATAGCTTTATGCCTTGTACTTGATATGGAAGATTCAGGATAACGAAAGTTAAGAACAAAATACATGTGATAATGACAGATGATGAACTAGGATACCCCATTTATCAGATTATTTCCTATTTGTTGGATCAAAAGAGTCTGAAAAGGTTTGTTGATGGGTTATAATTGTCTCTCAGTTACTGGTTTGGGAGATGTGAATCTATCATTATGATGGTAATAAATTTATAGGGATCATCTCAATTTTTCTTTCTAATGATTAGTTACTCTAACCTTGGTTGGTAATGCTTTTGATGGTTAACATAATTATGATTAATTTGTTCCATGGGTATGAGCAGAAAACTTACACGGGATGCAATGAAAACATCTGGAAAAATTTCATCTAGTAGAACTGGAAAACTAATAAATGAGCATGAGTTGTATATCATTATTATTGAGACACAACAATGGGATTGGATGCCATATCCATGGAACCATACTTAATAGAGAAAAAGAAGAACGTCATTGCCATATTAAGAAGCTAAGTTTAATTGTTATTAAGATTTTAACAGTTATGAGCCATTTAGCTATTATTACGGTTACATATTGACAAATCATACCATGGCCAAATAAAGTAAGAAGATGGGGTACTTTTTTTATTTCCTCAATCATTACCTATTTAGGCTTATAGCTATTTTCGGAGATAGAATTTGAGGCCCATGATAGTGTCAAACTGATAATTCGATACTGGCGATATGCTGGCGGGTCATTGTTTTTTAGATTCGAGATGGATTGGATTAGTTGCAAGCAGGATGGAATTGAATTCAAATAAAACTAGCTACAGGCATGGCCGTTGACCAAATTTAATATTTATGTTTTTAATCGCCTTTGTTCTTGTGTCATGAGTTTCAATGTCATTTCCGCGCATGGTTGTCAAAATTTTCTTAGTTTTATATTGTTTATTGTATACTAATTAGTTAAAGTGATTCTCATGAACGTTATATGTACTCTCACTTTATCATTATAGTTCTTGTGGCTCCTTTTGTTAGAGCATTTCCCCCTAGAAATCATCACGCTAATTCCACTCTTAATACTTATCCATTTAATTCTCCTCTATCCATAATTCATTCCTATCTTCACTCTCATGTCCAGTTCAAGTGTGTATTGGTGTGATTTATCGATGCCTATTGTTTTCCATTAATGTGTAAGCGGTGAATGTTGAAAACAAAGCTAAAAATATTTCATGATCATAGTGGTGACTTTCTAATTTTATTTTGCAATTGTGTAGTCTATTGACTTTGATACATGAATAGTGCAAGTTGGATGCATAAAACTTGTGATAATGAGTGAGAATGTGGCATGCAAGTTTCTAGTATGACTCTTCATTTCACGAAAAAATTATAAGAGAACTAGAAGTAGAGAAGTAGTCAACCACTATCTCTGATTGTTTAGCAATATTGATCGGAGGGCTTGTATGAGAGACCGGGCATCTAGAAAGCCAAGTGAGATTTGTTCCTGTTCGATTCTTTCTTGTCCGATACATCTCTCTCTGCATGATTATTATGCTTAACCTTTGCATAAACCCGAGTAGTGGCACAACTAATATGGAAGATGGAGACGTAGGTATAGCCAATGGCATAAATGATCACTTTTATCATGTGATCATAATATCTATTCATCAGACGCCGTCGAATCTAACATGCTTCTTTATTTACAACTTATTATAAACCAATCTCTATTCCTTGAAACCCAATTTTGAATCATTTTCAAGGTTCCACATGATTGATGGTTTCTACCATAAGTATTATTCTTTGTAAATGAAAATTGTGTTAGGGATGAACTTTTTCTTGAAAAGCGACATGCTTAAAATTTCAAACCTGTGCCCTTATTTGTTAAAATTTTATGGAAAAAAAACTAGGAAAAAGTTTAAAGGAAAAGCAGAGTGCTAGCCACCAACTTGTTTTGGTAGAACAAACCGTTCTAATTTGTTCATTCCTTTTAAGTTTCCCTTCGTGCTTGTTACTTGTTTATGTGCCATTGTTGATCTATTAACTTAAAATGCTAAAGTACTACCTAAGAAAGAAAGAAAAAAAAAAAGAGATACAAAGACGCGTAATAAAAAAACTGAACATCGAGATTGTAAAGTGAATCAAACTCTTTGATGAACATCATCATCTTTAATTTTTCACCATACAATGAACTGGTCAGATTTGAATGTAATCGTGAGCATGGAAAGAGTGATTGTATGTAACTAAATAAATATATAATTTTCTTCATATATGTAATTATATTTAGAACTTAATAAACTTGATTACAATTAATATTTGGGAAAAAATCCCAAGTTACACATGTTTTTAAAAAAAATTCTCAAAATACACACGTTATGAAAATAATTCCCAATCTACGCATGTTTGGGCCATCACCGCTGTCGACGAAGACAGTGATTGCATCACCGCTGTCGACGAAGACAGTGATTGCATCACTGCAGTACACTGCCGCGGTGAAGGCCTGACCTGCGTCGAAACTTTAAACAAACGTAACTTTGTGCTCGGTTATCCGATCGTAGCGAAATTTTTTTTGATTCCGCATAATATTTCGAGATCTTGCAAGCCGCAAATTGCCGTAGGCGGTTTGGTCCCGTCTTCGTCTCGAAAATATGTCGTTTGCTACCCCGAACGAGCCTTTTTTCGATTTCGTCAAACTTTGAACGACCATAACTTTGTGCTCCACAATCCGAAAATCATGAATTTTTTTTTTATTTCGCATAACTTTTTAAGGACTACAATTTTTATCATAGACATATTTTCGGAATGTACTTGGATTCCTGAAAAGGAAGGTAAAGTTATTCCCAAAACCCCTTATATCCATAAATAATTCATTTTTTGAAAATTCTCTCCTACTAAAAATTGTAGTCCTTAAAAAGTTATGCGAAATCAAAAAAAAAATTCATGATTTTCGGATTGTGGAGCACAAAGTTATGGTCGTTCAAAGTTTGACGAAATCGAAAAAAGGCTCGTTCGGGGTAGCAAACGACATATTTCCGAGACGAAGACGGGACCAAACCGTCTACGGCAATTTGCGGCTTGCAAGATTCGAAAAATTATGCGGAATCAAAAAAAATTTCGCTACGATCGGATAACCGAGCACAAAGTTACGTTTGTTTAAAGTTTCGACGCAGGTCAGGCCTTCACCGCGGTAGTGTACTGCAGTGATGCAATCACTGTCTTCGTCGACAGCGGTGATGCAATCACTGTCTTCGTCGAAAGCGGTGATGCAATCACTGTCTTCGTCGACAGCGGTGATGGCCCAAACATGCGTAGATTGGGAATTATTTTCATAACATGTGTATTTTGAGAATTTTTTTTTAAAATATGTGTAACTTGGGATTTTTTCCTAATATTTGTGGGAATGAAGTTTTGTATACTTCTTGATACTTTATTAAAATAAAAAAATACCCGTCCTTTACGAAAATAGTTCGTACATGTCTTTTTATTTTTCAAACACAACTTTCATTCTAAATCAAATTATTTTACTTGAAAATAGATCCTAGGCGATGACATGCAATTGAGACATGTAATTAAAAATTTTACATATACATCGATCCAAATGCCCCCAACATTGCTGCATTCCCAATGGCATAAATATCAGGTTCCCAAGTATGGATTTTGGGAACAATGCAGTCGACATTGATGTCATCTTTAGCCAAGGCATGAAAAGTACTTCCATAGTCTTGTGCTAGGTCAATAATGCTACTACTCTCGTCATATTCTTGGAATATTTTTACTTGAGGGTTTGTTAGTAATGGTGATAGCTTTCTGGCTTGTATTTCATATAGAGGATTCAAGATAACGAAAGTTGATAAAAGTATACATGTGATGACAGATGATGAACTAGGAAAACCCATTTCTCATATTCTTTTTTATTTGTTGGATCAAAAGAGAACGAAAGGTCTATTGTTGGGTTATAATTGTATTTCTTAGTTGTGGGGTTGGGAGATGTGAATACTATCATTATGATGGTAATAATTTATAGGGATCATGTTAATTTTTTGAACACAGATGATTAGTTACTCTAGTTTATTAGGTTGGTAGTGCTTTTGAAGGTTAACTTAATTAGGATTAATTTGTTCCATGGGTGTGAGCATAAAACTTACATGGGATGCAATGAAAACATCTGTGAAATTATCGTCTAGTAGAACTCGAAAACTAATAAATGTGCATGAGTTGTATTTCACTAAAATTGAGATACAATAATGCGATTAGATGCCATATCCATGCAACAATACTTATTAGAGCAAAACAAGAACGTTTTTGCTATATTAAGAAGCTAAGTTTAATTGTTATTAAGATTTCAAACAGTTATGAGACATTTAGCTATTATTACTGTTACACATTGACAGATAATATAATAAAATAAAAAACTGAAAAGATGGGGGTACTTTTTTAATTCCTTAACCATTACCTATTATAGCTATTGTTCGTAGATAGAATTTGATGCCCATGATGATGTCAAACATATCATTTTAAATTGGCCATACGCTGCCATGTAAATATTTTTGAGATTCGAAATGGATTGGGTTAGATGCAAGCAGTATGGATTCAAATACAAGTAAAATTAGTTACGACATTGGTCGTTGACCAAATTCAATATTAATGCTTTTTAATTGCCTTTGTTCATGTGTCATGTGTTTTAATTTTTTTATTTTCTCTCATGGTTGTCAAAATTTCCTGTAGTTCTATTATGTTTAGGGATTATAGAGTAATGAGTTAAGGTGATTCATATAACGATGATATGCACTCTCACTATATCATTTTAGTTCTTGGGACTCCTTTTGTTCCTCCATTTCCCCAGGGAGATCATGACAAAATTTTACTCTTTAATACTTATCCATTTAATTATCCTCTATCGGTAACTCATTTCTATCTTCACTTTAAAAATTGCTCGTTCAGAATAGCAAACGTCTTTTTTCGGGACAAAAGCTTGACCAAATTGCATCGGGCTGTTTGAGAAATGAAAGATCTCAAAAAAGTATGCATAGGTTAGACATTCACCGCTTCCGACGGTCGCGGTGAATGACTGCTTCTGACGACCGCGGTGATGTTATTCAATGTGTTTGACGGCCATATGTGTAGATTGAGAATATTATTTATAACATATGTAGTTTAAGAATTTTTTTTATAGCATGTGTATTTTGAATTTTTTTCCAAGGTGGTATCAGGAAAAAATCCATGACTCATCAATAACTTGCTAGCATAGCCTAACGATTTATAACATCGTTCTTTGTCCTGCATTAGCTTACCAGTTCGCAGAGCGGGAGCGTAAAAGTGTTAATAGTTTAAGAATTGAATTTTCAGAGCGTGACGAGAGCGTCAATATTAATATTATTTATAGTGAAAGATTATATAAAATTTAAAAACTTATTAGAGGAAGTAATTAATACAAATTATTACATTAGTAAAGAGTTAAGTTCAATTTTTTACGAGAATCTCACATAAGCTTTTTACAATATTTCATGGAATAAAGTTTTTCTATTACTAAGGATGTCTACTCTACTATTTTTTATTATTCTTTTTTAATTAAAAGACTTATTATTGCTTTTTTTATCAAGTGTAACTGTGTAAGGCAACTTTAATTGATGAAGATCGTTAAGAACAACTATAGAAAGAAAACCAATGAAAATAAATAATGAAAGAAAGAAGGGTTAATATATTTGTATGGCCTGAACTTTGACCATAATAAACATCCTGATCAATCTTTTCGATCTATAACATCCTGACCCAAACTATACATCAAAGTAACAAAATTGGCCAAAGCCGTTGTTTGACCGTTAATACTTAAATTTACTCATTCCTGTGCTAAAACCCCACTAGTAATGCATGTACCAAAATTAACAATCTAGACTTCCATTCCATACACTCGAAACAGCATGTATTATTCAATGCCTGTCACTCTTCTCGCTCGAAGGGGCAGGCTAACTCTTGATCAATTTGCAGGAGAGGAGGATTGACAAACCCAACAGACAATGCATCGACCACCACCAAAAGAATTATCCGTCCAAGAGATGGCAGATCAACCATACGAATCTCAGAAACATGTCACACACAACCACTCTAGTCTAATTAAGTTTACAAGATCACCACTAAAGCCCCACAAACATTGATCTGGTTCAAAGCAAAGGCATAGATCAAAGACACGACAGCCAGACATGCCAAGCAGAATAATAGTTTATTTCATACATCTACAAACGTACCCTGCGTGAAAACACCAACAGTTGGAAAGAAGACAAACATCGCACCCTAGCAGGTGTATTATTCTCGGCTTATTTCCATGCATGAAGAGTCCCACTCTACAGATAATGCATTATCACTTTATACACTCACTTCATGCATGTCAATTGGGACTAATGGACGACAGTAAAAGAAGCTGGCTACTCACCTGAATATAATCAACCCACCATAAGCAGCAAGCAAGCAATTCGGAGTTTCTATCCACTTGCGTCTATAAAGAAAAGACAATTCACACAAACTGTATCAATCCTGGGGCTAAGGCGAAAGGTCAAGTCTATTATGAGCAGGCAAAAAGGAGAAAAAGGGGCATTGCTCAGCGAACAACCTACCTCTTAATCTCCCTCCGATTAAGAACAACACCCCCGAAGGTAATGGAACATAGTAAACCTCCATCATACACAATTCCTAGAGTACAAAATAACCACATCTCAGAGCAGACTCTCTCTCAGTATGGCCGTGAACGATTCCCTCCATGCTGATGCCTGTCAGGCCCAGAACCGCCTCTGTAGTTATCCCTCCGCCCACCATATCCACCACCTCTGCCGCCTCCACTGTTGCACAGTAAATCAGGGGGAATGTTGCAAATCAATCAGTGAAATACAAACCAGACGAGCTGTAAAGTGATTCACGCAACTAGTTGTAAGGCAGTCCAGATAATAAGCGGTACCACAGAAGAGAAAACAAGAATAAAGAGAACAAGGCCAATGACAAGGATGCTTCTTAAGGTCAATACAACCATGGAGCTAACCTTGGCACGAACGTGCAATAAGAATAAGTACACCTAAAGACTTTAGCAGAACCTATTATTCTGATGATGATAACACTAACAATCACAAACAATCACAACAGGAAGAAGAAAAAAAAGAGAAATCCTGTGAAAAGGAATGGACCACACAATGCTTGCCAGGCATAAGTATTAATGCATGACAAGGAAGACCATAAATGGTGAAAAGAATATACCCATGCTCAGGTTGCCTCAAAGCTGTCTTCTCGGCCATCATAACACCAATTTTGTTACCTCTCATTTCATGATCTGAAAAAGAAATTCAAGTGTATCAGCAATTTTCATGGTTGATAAGCACCATGTTTCAAGACCTAGGTAAAAGGTTCCACCCCATACTGTTGTAAAAGCCACCAGCAGAATGTGCAGCAGATGGATCCTCATAAGATAAAACTGCATCGCCTTTCTGGTTGCCCTTTTCATCAGTATATATCTTTATGTTCCAAGGCCATTGATCCTTGTATCCCCTCTTCTGCTTAATCCTTCCAACCTGCCAACAAATTTCAAATTTACTAAGGACATTTCAATTGCAAGCTGCCATCAAAGGAATCATAAAAGGATGTATATATGCATTTTTAAACCAGAAAGATAAAATTACATAAAATGACCAATTACACAAGAGTTATGACTTTTAGACAAGAATCGGTCTTGCAAATGCCAAGAGAATAAGAAGAGCCTCCCATAATCAGCATGGGCTTCAATCCAAAGAACTTCCAAACAGTTCAGAAATGTTAAAATGAGACAATAGCACATGGATCATACTACCAAAAGAGACCCGTGATTCTACCATAGAAAAGAAACTCATGTCGAAGACCCCAAGTCTGAGACAGAAGGAATATATGCAAAATGCAAATAAACAAAGAAAATCCAGCATTACTTGTCCAATTCCACCGAAAAGCTCTTGCAATTCTTCAACCGTCACATCAGCAGGCAAATTAGATATGTAAATTCTAGAGTTGTCGCAGGTGTCACCACAATTCTCATCACATTGCTTAATTGCAGGAGCCGCATCAGCACCAACATCATTACCACCATAACCACCACTTCCTCCTTGACTCCTCGATCCACCACTACTACCATGCCCAGCTGGAGGGCCACCACGACCACCACCTCTTGCATCACCAGTTGCTTCACTACCATAGCCGGACATGGGAGGAGCACCATAAGACGGAGGGTATGATGTAAGACCGCCGGTATAGCTTGTAGGTGGCGGAACTGCATATACACCACCATAATTAGCATTCCCTCCGTACGAGTTGGGAGGTTGAGGATAATTACCTCCACCACTACCATAAGCTGGAGCTGCTGCAGGAGGAGGCACCTGATTATATCCATCTTCTTCTCCTCTACCACCATAAGACCCACCTCTATTGCTGCCGCCTCCACTTCTACTCTCATAACCCCCACTTCTACCACCACTGTTGTAACTGACACTTCTATTGCCATCATCTCTGCCACCTCCTCGGTTCTCAGAATACCCACCTCTGTTATAACCATTCCCACCTCCGCCATCACCGCGATCATTTTTGGCACCAGCGGGAGAAGGCGTGTTGCATTTATTGCACTCAGTTCTTCTAGCAAAATTCAAGTTCCCACAGCTACGTAACGAAGCAAATAGGACTTCCAACAGTTAGAACCGTTGCCAAATGGGAGACGCTATGGTACCCAACTCACCGAACCAGAAATAACCTTCAAACCCCAATAGATTCGTGTATACCAAGATACGATAACACCATGGAAACCTCAAAAAGTGATAGTTAACGAAGATGATAGGGAAAAAGAAAAGATTACCCAGGATTAGGGCAAAGCCAATCACCATCTCTGCCACTATCTCCACCTCGACCACCTCCTCTGCCGCCGCCTCCACGGTCTCCTCTTCCTTGATAACCACCGCCGCCACCTAAAGACCAGATCAAGCCAGACTTCGCTCGGGATCAAATCATACTTTACGAGAAAGAAACAGATAGCACTAGCTCGTACCAAATTCATCCATCAACCTCCGAAAATTACAACAAGAAAAAATTGACGAAATACCGCAACTTTGGGAATTACCTCCATATCCACCACCTCCCCCTCTACCGCCACTCCGACCTCCGCCATGTCCTCCACCGCCGTATCGACTACCGCCTTGATAAGGAGGAGCGGCGGAATCGCCGTTTTGGCTGTACATACCGGACATTATCTGGAAGTCTCTGCTTCGGAATTCGGATGTCCCTTTTCCGGTTCTGTCCTCTGTGACTGTGGTTATCTCCCTTGTCGAGGCGCTGGAAAAACCCACACGACTATTAGTTAGGGTAGAAGTAGAAAGATTGAAGATTGGTCGGCTGTGTGCGTGTGTACAAACAAGGCTTTTTTTTGTCTCAATTCTTCTTCCCTTCTACGCGGTATAAAGAAGCCCGATAGGCCCATTGCTTTGACGGATATTTTTATTCTCGGTTGTACTACAAGGCTTAAGCCCGCTCCCGCCCAATACTGTAAGAGTAGCAGACCGAGCGAATGGGCCGAGCCCCAATTGCTGATTCACTTATTACCGGAGTGGTTTTCTGTACCTAGATTAATACAGTGGTTTTAGTAGATGATTAAGTGTTAAAAGAATAATAATAGCATCATACCAATTGTAAAATCAAGGGTTCTTATTGCCGAATTATAATTTATGTAATCCAATTCATGTTAATTTTATTGTTCAAAAAATAAAACATACATCCATAACACGCCCACTTGCATTGAACACGACCTTATTGTTATCCACAACACACCATTTGAACCAGGTCCGTACTACTCCCCGGCCCAAATTCAACCCATTATTTTGTCCCCCTAAACCAGATCCTTACTACTCCCTTGCCCAAATTCGAAAGTAAACACTCCCCAGTGCCTCTCAAATCCCCCACTCACTATGCTCCTCTTGTTCTCATCTAGAACATTCAGTACAAAAATCTATAATGTCAGATTCTGAGGCATAAGTGCAGTCCCATACTTGGCATGAAGATGTTCCACCAGAGCTTTCATGAATATATAAGCAGTTTGTCAAGCAACATTGGTTGCTCCATCTGTGCCCACTCTGGCAAAAAAACAATGGCAATACAAGAAAACACACGTTCGTGTTGGTTATTTATTATGTTTTGTGTCGATTTTAACTAAAACAAAAAAAAAATTTGTCGGTTCACTTAACCGACAGGGAACCTGCCGACACTAACGTGATTCATGTCGATTATTGGCAACTGCTGGAATAACCGACACAAATTTACACATAATATAATGGCAGAATGAGGAAAACTATTGTTCCATTTCAAATTTCCTACAATGAGTGTGAAAGTAACGATAGTGAAAGTAGGAAGGACATTTTGGTCTTCACAATCACCTATTTCTTTTTTATTTATTCATAAAAAAGAGATACATTGTGGAATTTGAACCATGGTCACTTTAAAGAAAAGCAAGGATCATAACAATCACACTAAATATATTTGTCGTAACTTTTTAAATTAAACATATAAACGAACCTAAAATCTGAAAACACATGTCTTTTCAACAATTAGTTGGCCACTGAAGCCTAGTTTTGGTGGAGTGCAAGGGTGATCAAGGAGAAGCCCAGAAGCCTAGTTTTGGTGCTCAACAACTTGCTAACCCAAAACCGAGAAACTGGTTGTTTTTGGTTAAGGCAAAACACGAGTTCGAGGTGCTCACTTTGAGGCTTCCTATCTGGAGTTAAGGGCAGAACCAGGAGGTGATTCAAGTTGGAGAAGATAGAGTGAAACTTTCTAAACCCAGAAATCCGAGTTCCATTCGGATTCCAAGTTCTTTGCGGATTACTTGTTTAATTCGTTTCCAAGTTGAATTAGGTTAATTTAGTTCTAGTTTTATTTTGTTTGTAGTTGTTTAAGACTATAAAAGGCCTCATTCTCGAATTGTAAGAGGAAGAAGTGATTTGAATAGAAAACCCCAAAATGCTCAACGTGACCGTTGTGAGTTTGTTCTTGGTTTGGTTGTGATCAAAACTTGCTGAATCAAGCCTATTGATCGAGCAAACCGAACATGCAATCTCCCAGGTGTGAGATTTCCCTTTCGTTTCCATCCAATCGACGTGTCAAACTTGCTTCCCAAGCTTGTTTGAAGAACCCTGTTTTGAGTTCTTGTTCGAGGAAGGTTAACCTGAGGCTTCCAAGCCTCTTGGCTGCGCGAATTCTGACTAAAATCCTGCTTAGGGGTTTATCAAGTGGTATCAGAGCCTGGTTCAACATAGTGGCCACCAGGAAAAAAGAAGGAGGCACCGAATCAACCCACTGGACAAGGTCGAAAGGCTCTGTTCCTAGTGAACCTGCTGAACTGTTGTTAGAGAAGAAGAAGAAAAAGAAACAGGAGGCTGGAGTGGCGGCGAAGTTAGTTAAGCTTGACAATACAGCTTCCTGGGACGACGAGGACGCAACCATGGGAGACCCGTAACCCATCACGATGGCTGAGCTGCAGCAGTTTTTCCGGCAACAGGTCGTTGCTCTGTTTCAGACGCAACTGACCAAACAGGACGAGAAGTTTAAAGTGCTCTCATCCAAGTTCGATGAGTTGAATCAGACGGCCGCGTTGATTAGCCAACGAGAACTCGCTCCGACGACCTCGAGCGGGGCACAGGTTCAATTCGAACCTCAGCGTACCCTGCCGGCGAATTTCGACAACTCACCGCGAAACAGAGTCCCATACACTGATCAAGCTCTGGCGAATCGGGTTCGAGACCTGGAACGACAATTGATGGCTCTGGAAGTCAATACTGAAGACCAACATCCATCCAATAGGACTCAAGTGGGTGCCCCATGAGTGAATCGAGAAACAAAGGAAGTTCCAGTCTCGGAATTGAGGGGAATCAAACTGTCCATTCCTCCCTTCCAAGGTACGAACAATGCTACGTCTTTTCTGGCTTGGGAGAGGAAGATCCTCTTGTTTTTCTAGTGTGGTCAGTATACCAAGAATCAGAAGATACTCCTAGCCACGTATGAGTTTGAAAACTACGCTGCAAATTGGTGGGAGCAGCTTCAAATTCGGCGGTGGCGCAATCTGCAGGCTCTAGTTTCGACATGAGAGGAATTAAGGGGATTGATGAGGGAAAAGTCCGTGCCGGTCTATTACTGGTGCGAATTACATGAAGCCCTGCAGACAATCCGCCAGGGTACGCGAAATGTTGATGAATATTCCAAGGAGCTCGAGCTGCTACTAACCAGAGCCGACGTCCGTGAGGATTCTGAGGCCACTATCTCGCGTTTCTTGTGTGGGCTAAACAAAGAGATCAGGCATGAGTTGGACTTACGCCAGTTTTATGATATGGAAGAGGCGATTCACTTGGCCCTCAAAATCGAGAAGCAACTCAAGCAAGGAACAGTTAGACGGTTCTCTGCACCAAGGCCAAGCAATGCCCTTGAAATTGCTCTGACGGCCGCCCCAACCCCAATTCGTTTTGTGAATTTGAAACCAATTCCCCAGCAAGGCAGTCAGGACCGAGCTGGAGGCTCAATTAGTCGATTGGAATGCTACAAGGGCCATGGAAAAGGGCACAAATCCTTCTAATGCCCCAATCCAAAAGCGCTAATCCTGCGTGATGGTGAGTACTACTCGGAGGATGAAGAGAAGGAAAAGGAAGATGATGACGAGGTTTCTGATGAAGAAAAAGACAAGAACATTGAAATGTAGGCTCCAGGTGGACATTTTTTCGTTAACAGAAGAGCACTCACCGTTGAGGCGGTTAGTGAAACCCAGCAGCGTGACATTTTATTCCATACCCGCTGCCGAATTCAAAGAAAGACAGCGTCGATGGTGATCGACGGAGGAAGCTGCACTAATGTTGTGAGCTTAGAGACTGTGAGGAAGCTTGGCTTGAGAACTCTCAAGCATCACGAGCCCTACACCCTACATTGGCTCAATGATCATGGAGTTGTGAAAGTGACGAAGCAGGCATGGGTTGAATTCAAAATCGACCAGTACCACGATCGAATGCTCTGTGATGTGGCGCCAATGCGTGTTGCACACATACTGATGGGTCAACCATGGGAGTATGATCGAGGAGTAACTCACCATGGCCGTTCCAATTGCTATACCTTTAGTCATGGAGGGAAGAAGCTGAAACTAAGTCCTCTGTCCTCGATCAAGGTTCGAAAGGATCAAAGGCAATTGGAGCTCAATCGAGCTCAAGAAAAGGAAGGGAAGGGTACATGGACGAGTTTAATTGCCCAAAGGATGGTTCTTAGTGACCTACAACGAGAGAGGAACCCACATCGGCACGAGAAGCAGAAACTCTATTGCTCGTCGACGGCGAGACAGGGGAGGAGAGAGGGTCTATTGGGTGGAGACCTGGAGGCCACGTCGATCCGACCAAATGGTGCCAACACATTTCCTATGGCTTCAAGAATCTCTCACATGAATCAAGTGGAGTCGATTCAACCTGAATCAATGCATCCAATTCAAGCTCAAACGCCCCTGGAAACAAGCAAGTACGAGCTAAAATCGAGGCTATTGGTTGGAGAGTTTGAGGACGATTCGGAGCAAACTGAATATACAGAATCATCGAGTGATGTCCTGGGAAGCTGTAGGACACAACAATTGAGTTCGAAAATTCCAGAATCAAAATTCCCCAATTTTCGAATTGAGTTTTTGGGTTCGCCGATTTCAAACACTGACGATGGCGGGAAATGGAACTTTGGCGATTCGAGGAATATGGCAATGAGTCGACATTTTGGGCAGATACAGAACTTCGATTGGAAGCCCACTGGGAAGTGTTGAATGGCACTAGAAATCTCTGAGGACAAAAGCCCCAATTTGTTCAACGACGAACAGTGCCCTCGATTTCAAGAAAACGGTGTTCGATCAGCCTACATTGGACCCAATTTGGGTTCAATTTTGCGATTCTTTTGAAGCCAAGAAGACCCAACCTTTGAGGGCAAAGATTTTTTGACAAAGGGATCCTGATATGATCCCAAATTGCTTGCCTTGAAGCTTCCATGAATTGAACAAAAGGCAAGGTCATTAAGCCATAAAGAGCTACAAAATTTGCTAAGTGTTTTTGGTGTTACAGGTTACCCACTTTGGAGGCTCGAATCTTCCAAGTCATGTGATGAAAATGGGAGTTTGATGACTTGTTTTGAAGATAAGAACTTTATCTACATGGTGGAGTGCGTGGGTGATCAAGGAGAAGCCCAGAAGGCTAGTTTTGGAGCTCACCAACTTGCTAACCCAAAATCGAGAAACTGCTGTTTTTTGCTAAGGCAAAACACGAGTTCGAGGTGCTGACTTTGAGGCTTCCTATCTGGAGTTTGGTGTAGAACCAGGAGGTGATTCAAGTTGGAGAAGATAGAGTGAAACTTTCTAAACCTAGAACGGGCATTGGTTGATCTCGACTTGGCTGGGAAGGCGAGGATCGAAGGGTCCAAAGATGCTAGCGGGAGCTGCTAGAAATCCGAGTTCCATTCGGATTCCAAGTTCTATGCGGATTACTTGTTTAATTCGTTTCCAAGTTGAATTAGGTTAATTTCAGTTCTAGTTTTAGTTTGTTGTAGTTGTTTAAGCCTATAAAAGGCCTCATTCTCGAATTGTAAGAGGAAGAAGTGATTTGAATAGAAAACCCCAAAATTCTCAACGTGAGCATTGTGAGTTTGTTCTTAGTTTTTGGTTGTGATCAAAACTTGCTGAATCAAACCTATTGATCGAGCAATCCCATTCGGTTAGATCGAAGGAATCCTTGTAACGAACGTGTAATCTCCCAGGAGTGAGATTTCCCTTTCATTTCCATCCAATCGACGTGTCAAACTTGCTTCCCAAGCTTGTTTGAAGAACCCTGTTTTGAGTTCTTGTTCGATGAAGGTTAACCCGAGGCTTCCAAGTCTCTTGGCTGCGCGAATTCTGACTAAAATCCTGCTTAAGGGTTTATCATGAATACACGCAGCCAACCGTAATTAGGAACCTGAGAAAATAACGACTGATATGGACTCCGTTGTTGAAGAATAGTTGTAATCTGACGATTAATCATGTATACGGCCGTATGGACTGCTTCAACCCAAAACCCGGAAGGAACCAGTGAATGAAATTGAACAGCTCGAGTCAAATCAAGAACGTGGCGATTTTTACGCTCGACCAAACCATTTTAATGCGATACACTCAGATAAGACTGTTGAGAAATTATACCTCGTTCCCTCAGCAAACTCTGCAAAGGGTTAGAAGTAAACTCCCCACCTGGATCGTATTGTAGTATCTTAACCACAAGATTAAACTGAGTGGAAACCATGGCTAAGAACTCATGCGCCGCCGAATACATCTCAGATTTCTGCCGAAGAAAAAATACCCACGTAAAGCAGGTAGCATGATCCACAAACAATGCAAAGTAGCGATATCCAAGTCTATAAGTAACTGGAGAGGGACCCCATAAATCAGTATGAACAAGATCAAACGGTTCAGAATAAAATGTAGTACTCGAATGAAAGGAATTATGCGTGATCTTAGCTTACAAACAATGAACGCATTCATGAATCTGATTATCCAAAACAGTACCCGACAACCATTTATTCTGAAACATAGTACGAAGTCTCACAGAGTTGGAATGGCCCAAACAAAAATGCCATAAATCTCAGTCAGATAACTTCACTGGATAAGCGAAACTATCACTAATAACATCAAAAGAATTACTCATGGCTTCCATTAACTCCTCCCTGCCTGATTTGCCCATGCACGATCACCGCCCAACAATGTCCCATGCATACGTCCATCACGCTGCCCCAATCTAGAGTAAGAATCCAACAGGAACGATCGACCCTTCTTACTGCCTCTCCCGAGTTCCTTCCCCGTCCTCGTGTCCTGCACAATACACCCAATATTGTCAAATATAACCCGATAACCATCATCGGCAAGTTGACCTACTGAGACAAGATTGGGCACGGGTTTGGGAACATATAAAGTATCCGAGAGAGACATATGATGCCGAACAACATGACCCACACCATCACTGACATAACGGACCCATCGTCAGCTTGTATCCCAAGACACGGAAACGACGTATCAAGCCGTAAAGCACCGCAAGAACTAGTCATATGAATATATGCGGCTGAATCAACATGCCAAGAAGCAGAAGAAGAATCCTTACCCGTGGAAAATTCAGAGGTTAAGTCATTTGGCAAGGGCTCCTTCAACGCCTCGTGAACTAGACGACAAACATAAGCAGGCGTAAGAGAAGAGGACGCGACAGACTCTACTGCAGTCGTGGCATAAGCGCGCCAGGACCAGTACCCCACGCGAGCCACTGGGCTTGCTACGGCCACGACGAGCAAGCGTGGGATAATTAGCAATCACGTGGCCCTACAGCTTGCAGTAGTTACACATATTCTTTTTGCACGGGCAGTCGGCAATCAGATGACCTTCCTGCTTACAGTAATTACACATTCCTCTTCTTACAGTGATACTAAATATGACCAGGTTCTTTGCAATAATGACAGATGATCTCACCCTTCGTAGTACGATGAAATTGAGGTTTCCCACCCTGAACTGCAAAGGCAGAATGAGAATCACTAGCATGAGTACCCAACTTGGCCTGACTCTTAATACGAGTTTCCTCGCGAAGAAGCTCCCCAAGTATCTCATCCATAGTCTCCACATTACGATGCATAAGTGATGCTTGAAACCCTTCAAACTCGGGCCGCAGATTTATTAGGAAGCGCATAACTGCGTGCTTGTACACTCACGGATGACATTAGTCGACGCCGCACCAGTCAACATAGAGCTCGTCAATTGATCATGCTCAGTCCAGAGAGTAACCACAACTTGATAGTATGAGCTTATGTCAGAATTACCCCGAGTCAGACGACCCAGATCACACTTCAGATCAAATTTACGAGAAGCACCGGGCTTCGAGTAAAGATTAGGAAGATGTTGCCATATCCCCGATGCCGTATAAAAACCCTGCAAACTCAAAGCAATGCCCGGTTCCATCGTACCAAACAACAAACACATAACACTAGCATTGGATGCAACCCAATCCTCCTTAGCCTTCGGCGTCGCAATCGCATCGGGTTCCTTGGCCGAACCATCAAGAAAGGACATCAAACGTCGACCTTGAACATGAAGCTTGAATTGAAAAGCCCGCAGAGCATAGTTCTTACCGGCAAAAAAAACCGCAATAACATTATTCTTTAACCCTTCCATGATGAATTAAAGAGCAAGAAGTAATATTCCCAAACATAGCAGCCGACACGGAGAAGTAGAGCACACATAGAGAAGAGGCCAAACCTGATTACGAACTCCCAGCGCAACCGAGATATACACTCGTTCCAAACCTGAACGCGAACTCCCAGCAACAACCTGAACATGGACACCTGATATACACACACACGAGAGAACAGCCAAAGACTGCGCCAGTCCCCCATGCAAGCGAGAAGAAAAGCCAAAAAATTGTATCGCCAAGAACAATAATTGGAACGAAATCCCAGCAGCAGGTGAAATCAAGAGAGAGCGCGCTGACGGGACCAAGCAAAAGGAACGAAATAATTGTACCGCCAAGGACAATTCATTGGAACGAAATCCCAGCAGTAGCCGAGACCAAGAGAGAGCGCGCCGACGAAGAGAGTCCAAACAAAAACTGTCGTCCACCAACGAGAAGCACAAGAACGACAAGCAGCCAAAACCCAGTTTGCAAACCAGAACACGAACTCAGAAATCAAAAGCGGGAGGTTCTGATACCATGTCAAAACTCTAATTGAATCGATAGAACATAAACATAGAACACGAGATTTACGTGGTTTCCTCAACGATGATTGTTGAGACTAGTCCACGGCACAAGGCAGTTTGTAGTTCTTATTACTTACGCATCTGTTACACAATAATATGGCCTTCTCCACAATATATATACTCGTCCAAACTACACTAACCATAAAGGGTTAATTACATAATAATCCTCTAACTTCTAACACCACCTTCCACCTCAAACAAACCCTGAGTGCTCGAATTTTGCTTGCCATCCTAGAGGAAAAAGGGGAAAGCTCGAACAAAGAGGTAGATTTTAGATCTGGAAGCAGTAGAGGGATGGAAGGGGAAGACGACGGCTGAGGACGAGCTGGGGAACAAGGCCAACATCACCACCATGCAACGGAGAAAAGAGAGAGCTCGATTTACGCTTCTAGACAACAATTGAGGACGAGCCGGGGAAGACGACTACTGAGGACGAACATAGCTTGATTCTATATCTATTCTCGCTTCATTCTGCTCCAACAACAGAGAAAACAGGAAAAAAATAAAAAATGTAACCCATTAATTGAAAATTTAAAGATTGACAATGGACATCGGATCTTGAAATACCACAGCGGCAAAAGGGGCTTGAGAATCTCAAAAATCCCACACCTGCTGGAGAACTTCGAGGAAGGTGGTAATCAGCGACGACCGAAGGAGAGAGCTAGTGACTAAGCACGCCCCTTAGTCATGAGCTAGTGACGACCGAAGGTTGTACTGATTGTTTAGTTTAATGTAGGGTTTGTATAGTTGTAATCGTTTGTTTGTATACTTTCTGCGTTGCTTGTATTGATTGTTTAGTTTATGTGTTTTCATACCTCTGTTTGTACTCTTGGTGGTTTTACAGTTTGTACACTTTTTTGCTCATGTTCATACAGTTTGTACACATAGTTGCTCATGTTCATACAGTTTATGTATATGCTTTTGTACAGTTTATTACTCTGCTTCGTATGGGTTGTTATTTTTATGATTCTGCTTCGTATTGTTTTTTTATTGTATAGTTTGTATGCTTTATTGTATGTTGGTTGCGCCGAGCGCGAGACTTAATACCTGTCTTTCAAATAACTTGACCACAATTTAAGCTCAATGATAATATTTGGCACAAGAAAGATTAGAGAGAGATTTAATATATGTCCTAAATCACCTAACTCCCTTTTGCTTCTTTCAACACGTTAGGCTAATTAATTAAAGTTTCACTCTCACTTAGACAGCTAAATCGAACTTAAGCCTAACACAAATGGGCTTGTAAGCCCGATGGTTTGAGTTTAGAAGAAAGTAAAAAATAAAACCGAAAGCCCAGCTTACCTATTTCTAAACCCGACCCAGCTTCTAAGAGAAGCACTCAAACGACAGTGTTTTAATTAAAACTAAGACTACCTTTCCCGCCTGAGTAATTTCGATCAAGCAGAGACCAAATTATAGTTGAGTGAAGAACAGGGGAAGAACTCAAAGAACACTGTAGTATAAACCCAGAAAATTAAGATGAAATTTAAATCAAACCAGGTCGCGATAGATTCTCCAACCCAGTTCTGTCGCTTCGCCTTCCTTAGCTTTTCTTGATCTAGTTTCCATGCACACTCAAACTTGAAACAGAACACACACAGTGGTGCATACAAAACTGAAATTGAAAAACAGAATACGAACACAGCCCACGATTTTTACGTGGTTTCCAGTATTGGGAGAATAAGGATCCCAATACTGACTACTCCACGATCGGAGAATCACGATTGTGTGATCTCCGATGATTCACTATGATTTTGCGTTGAAGTTTGTCGTTACAAACTATCTACCCGAAAACCCCTGTGACTAATCTCAACCTGATTAATCACAAGCACTCTCACAGAACCCGAATTGCTTCCCCAGCAACTCGTAACCAGTGTTTCCCCAACACTAACCCTCAAAGCAATTCTCCCCGAACCCTTTGAGAAAACCCCCTTTCCTATCAACCTTGCTACTCTCACAAAATCCCCTTTTGTCTTAGCTAGCTTTGTTGATCACTTGAAAGGTTGCCTTGCTCTTCCTTCAAATCACCTTTTATAGGCTGAAATGTAGCTGTTGGGAATTCAAATTCCCTTGAGATCTTCATGTATGGTAAGTTCTTATTCTTTCTTCCTTTGGCTCGAGAACTTGCCTTAACTGTTTTTTTTTTTGGGCAGCCACCTCATTTCCAGCTGTGATTTGAATATTTGCCTTGGCCTTCAAGTTGCTCCTGCAGTTAACATTCTCCCCCTCAGCTTCTCCCCCCTAAACAGGATGTCCCAGAACTTGTTAAAGTTCATCATTTAAGCTGCTCACAATCAGATCCTGCACACTTAAACAAACCATTGGTGCAGCCTGTCCATTTCTTTTATCATGGCAGCAAGTATTATACATGCATGAGAAGCAAATAGGAGTCCATTTTTATTCAAATAACCAGAAACACACATTACCAAACACTTGACAGAAGACTTCAGCAAATCTAACTAAAGGATAGCACCACCCGAACTTCTAATAACCTCTGAGACAAGACTCAACAACCAGACCAGACTTGTTAATGAAGAAAAACATTCATGGAACTCCCCCTAAGCCTAGCAGCAACACGATTCCTAGTATGTGTACTCCAGAGATGACGCATACTCGGATGGATCGAGTTCCTCATCCTCCGAAGGTACGAATAAGACCCTGCTGACTTTCTTGCCTAAGGAGCTGGCCTCTTTTCCCTTTAGTGACAAGGTAAAGTCACGGAGGAGGCTTTTTCCTTGATTTTCCAGCCTTACCCCTTCCTGTATATGCTCCAAGGTCAAAGTCTTCTTGCGCTTTCCCGAAGATTCTGCAATTCCCTTTCCCTTGTCAAGCCTGGAGATTCCACCAGCTGTGTCCTTTAACCAGCTTCCCTCATCATTATCGTCTTCTTCTGGTTCTGATTTGGACTCACAATTTGCAGCTTTGTCTCGCCCTTGAACTTTGGCAAGTTTACGTGGTCCAAGCCTCGAGAGGGTGCGACGTAGGACATGCTGAGCTTGCAGGTCATAATGGACCTCCAGGTTGATGATTTTCCCATGCAGATCGACCCCTAAGATTGCCAGCAGATGGGTGATTTGCGGGCCAAAAGGCAGCTTGCCGCTGCACTCTTCTTATCTATATTTAATCATATGATTAAACATCAGCGAGGCATAGTTGATCGGGCAGCTTGTCTTCGCGTTAAACAGAATCCAGAGGTCAGATTCGTCCAGAGTGGCGGCCTGGTCAGCAGCGCGAGGGAGGAACACGTGACTGACATAGAACTGTAGGGCTTTCAGAGCATCTGGCAGCCGCTCCACGGAGAACCTCAAGAGCTGGTGGCTCCCGTAATCGCTAGCCAAGTAAGACATCGTGTCTATGGGGTGGAACCCATAGCTGTCAAAGTCTTCTGCAGTTCCGGCTTGATACCCATCATGAGGAAGATGCAACAGAGTAGCCAGCATATCAGCAGTAACCGTCACACTAAAATTGTAGACGGTGGTGGTGAAGTACGACGGATAACGCCCAGGGCCGCACTGCATACTCGTGTAGAACATTCTCACAACTTCAGGGCACTGATCAAGGTGGCGATTCTGGAACAGAGAACTCCACCCAAGATCATTGATATACCCATTAACCCTCAATATATACCTGTCTTTCAAAGTCTTCTTGCGCTTTCCCGAAGATTCTGCAATTCCCTTTCCCTTGTCAAGCCTGGAGATTCCACCAGCTGTGTATGTTGCTGCCGTGTCCTTTAACCAGCTTCCCTCATCATTATCGTCTTCTTCTGGTTCTGATTTGGACTCACAATTTGCAGCTTTGTCTCCCCCTTGAACTTTGGCAAGTTTACGTGGTCCAAGCCCCGAGAGGGTGCGACGTAGGACATGCTGAGCTTGCAGGTCATAATGGACCTCCAGGTTGATGATTTTCCCACGCAGATCGACCCCTAAGATTGCCAACAGATGGGTGATTTGCGGGCCAAAAGGCAGCTTGACGCTGCACTCTTCTTATCGATATTTAATCATATGATTAAACATCAGCGAGGCATAGTTGATCGGGCATCTTGTCTTCGCGTTAAACAGAATCCAGAGGTCAGATTCTTCCAGAGTGGCGGCCTGGTCAGCAGCGGGAGGGAGGAACACGTGACTGACGTGGAACTGTAGGGCTTTCAGAGCATCCGGCAGCCGCTCCACGGAGAACCTCGAGAGCTGGTGGCTCCCGTAATCGCTAGCCAAGTAAGACATCGTGTCTATGGGGTGGAACCCATAGCTGTCAAAGTCTTCTACAGTTCCGGCTTGATACCCATCATGAGGAAGATGCAACAGAGTAGCCAGCATATCAGCAGTAACCGTCACACTGAAATTGTAGACGGTGGTGGTGAAGTACGACGGATAACGTCCAGGGCCGCACTGCATACTCGCGTAGAACATTCTCACAGCTTCAGAGCACTGGTCAAGGTGGCGATTCTGGAACAGAGAACTCCACCCAAGATCATTGATATACCCATTAACCCTCAATCTATACCTGTCTTTCAAAGTCTTCTTGCGCTTTCCCGAAGATTCTGCAATTCCCTTTCCTTTGTCAAGCCTGGAGATTCCACCAGCTGTGTATGCTGCTGCCGTGTCCTTTAACCAGCTTCCCTCATCATTATCGTCTTCTTCTGGTTCTGATTTGGACTCACAATTTGCAGCTTTGTCTCCCCCTTGAACTTTGGCAAGTTTACGTGGTCCAAGCCCCAAGAGGGTGCGACGTAGGACATGCTGAGCTTGCAGGTCATAATGGACCTCCCGGTTGATGATTTTGCCACGCAGATCGACCCCTAAGATTGCCAGCAGATGGGTGATTTGCGGGCCAAAAGGCAGCTTGCCGCTGCACTCTTCTTCTCGATATTTAATCATATGATTAAACATCAGCGAGGCATAGCTGATCGGGCAGCTTGTCTTCGCGTTAAACAGAATCCAGAGGTCAGATTCGTCCAGAGTGGCGGCCTGGTCAGCAGCGCGAGGGAGGAACACGTGACTGACGTAGAACTGCAGGGCTTTCCGATCATCCGGCAGCCGCTCCACGGAGAACCTCGAGAGCTGGTGGCTCCTGTAATCGCTAGCCAAGTAAGACATCGTGTCTATGGGGTGGAACCCATAGCTGTCAAAGTCTTCTGCAGTTCCGGCTTGATACCCATCATGAGGAAGATGCAACAGAGTAGCCAGCATATCAGCAGTAACCGTCACACTGAAATTGTAGACGGTGGTGGTGAAGTACGACGGATAAAATCCAAGGCCGCACTGCATACTGGCGTAGAACATTCTCACAACTTCAGGGCATTGATCAAGGAGGCGATTCTGGAACAGAGAACTCCACCCAAGATCATTGATATACCCATTAACCCTCAGTCTATACCGATTGAATGTGGTAGGGGGAATGAGGAATGAGGGTTCGAGAGCCCGCTCGCTGAAGCACCGAAGGTACCTGGAGTCGGCCTCCGAGTTTCTGAAACCTCGATTGGTAAAAATGGAAGCAGGAGCAAGGTGGGCATTGAGGAGGGATTGTTTGGCGCCATGATGTCGGACTGAGCGAGAGTGGACTTTTGTTTGACTGCTTTTGCGGAGTATGTGGTGAGGAGTCCATTGATCTGAGGTGGCTTTTATAGGGGACTGACCGATAATTGGATGGGGAAGGTGCTGATCTCCTCTTAGACAGAATCCTCCGAAGCAATAAAGAGATGGGAGATTTGATCGAGCCCATTTGAGGAAGCAATCTCAGAGAAGAGGATTTGATTTCTCAGCATCCTCTGGATGCGGATCAGAACGACCTTTGATCGGCACTTGAAGAGAGGAATTTTTGGAAAGAGGATGATTGAACAGGCGCGAAGAGGGATTCGCTCGAGCTAACATTAGGATTTGGACAGTAGAGATTCGATTGACCCAAAAACTAAGGGATTTTAGGGAGTAGCTGAAAGAGGAAAGTTGCCACTGGAATCTCACACGCGTTCGACTGCTAGGTTGACGGTTGGGCTTATTCCCACAACCCGAGTGAGCGCCTTCAGCAGAAAAATCCCACGGATGGACAGAAGAGTGAACTGGGCTTAGGCCCACACGGCTTGATGAGGAGCTTATAGGAAATAGGAGATTGACGTTAAGAAAGAGAGTGGGCTTATGCCCACAAAACCTAGAGAAGGGCTTAGGAAGTTAGGGTCGAGGACAAGTTTAAGAGGAATTAGTCCACTTGATAAGTCCAATCTGGAAGACATAAATAGGTTATCTAGAACTTTAACAACTTAGATTAACTGTAACCTAAATCGTTAAGTTCACTAGACAGAGTAAGCCCAAGTTCTCGACGAATGGTTAGAAATTGATCAGCACTTAGTGGTTTAGTGAAAATATCGGCCCATTGATTAGTTGTAGGCACAAATTCGAGTTGAATTTGACCTTCTTCAACTAATTCTCGAATAAAATGATACCTAATTTCTATGTGTTTGGTTCGAGAATGTTGTACGGGATTTTTAGCCATGTTAATGGCACTCGTATTGTCACACAATACGGGCATGGACTTTATTTCTAACCTGTAGTCACAAAGTTGATGCTTCATCCAAAGGAGTTGAGTACAGCATAGGCCAGCGGCCACGTATTCAGCCTCGGCGGTGGATAAAGCAACAGAGCTTTGTTTTTTACTAAACCAAGACACAAGAGAATTTCCTAGAAATTGGCATGTCCCGGAAGTACTTTTACGATCAACTATGCATCTAGCATAGTCTGAGTCACTATAACCAATTAAATCAAGACATGACTCATTATCATACCATAGACCTAGATCCATTGTGCCAACTAAGTAACGAAAGATTCTCTTGACTGCAGTCAGATGACTTTCCTTAGGAGCCCTTTGAAATCTAGCACATAGACACACACTGAATTGAATATCGGGTCTACTAGCAGTGAGATACATTAGCGACCCAATCATTCTTCTATAGAACTTCTCGTCAATTGACTTACCCGACTCATCCTTGTCTAGTTTAATCGTAGAAGCCATAGGTGTAGTTGCAGATTTTAGATTCCCAAATTCAAAACGTTTTAACATATTTTGAATGTACTTGGTTTGACTAATGAAAATACCTCGAGTTGTTTGTTTAATTTGCAAACCCAAAAAATATGTTAATTCTCCCATGGCACTCATTTCAAAAGTTTTCTTCATGATATTCTCAAAAGATTCGCACAACTCTTTGCTAGAAGGTCCAAATATAATGTCATCAACATATATTTGAACTAGTAGCATATGTTGTCCTTTATTTTTTATAAAGAGAGTCTTATCCACTGAGCCCCTTTTAAAACCTTCTCCTAAAAGAAAAGAACTAAGTTTTTCATACCATGCCCGGGGTGCTTGTTTAAGTCCATATAGTGCTTTCTTTAATTTATAGACATGATTTGGGTATCGAAAGTCTTCAAAACCGGGTGGTTGTTCAACATACACTTCCTCTTTTAAATCTCCATTTAAAAAGGCACTTTTGACGTCCATTTGAAAAAGTTTGAAACCCTTAGAGCTAGCAAACGCACATAACATTCTAATAGCTTCTAATCTGGCGACCGGGGCAAAGGTTTCACCGAAATCTATTCCCTCTTCTTGATTATACCCTTTAGCCACTAACCTAGCCCTGTTTCTAGTTGCTACCCCATTTTCATTGGACTTGATCTTGTAAATCCACTTAGTCCCGATAATAACTCTATTAGGTGGTCTGGGTACCAACTCCCACACATTAGCTCGTTCAAACTGACTCATTTCTTCGTTCATAGCAGCATTCCAATTTTCATCATTCAAGGCATCTAACACGTTTTTAGGTTCAACCAATGACACAAAAGCAGTATGCACAATTGAATTTCTAGAGCGAGTGACCATACCTTCATTAAGCCCTCCTATCATAAGTGAAGAAGGATGACGTTTGGCAATATGAGGAGGAGGTTGTCTTACTTCATGGTCTTGCTCGATCGGAGAGTTTGTAGTACTTACTGTTTTATCTTGGTCTTCAGATATGATCGTTCTGGGTTCAGATTTCTCCGTGTTTGATGTCCTTGGTAGATCATAGCTCCCACCAAGTCCAAAATCATCTTCATCTATCTCATCTGAACACTCATTAGCATATTCATCAAATATCACATTTATGGACTCTTCCACTTTGAGAGTCCTTTTGTTGAATACTCTATATGCTCTGTTAGTCATGGAATAGCCTAAGAACACACATTCATCGGACTTGGCATCAAACTTCCCAAGATGATCTTTGGTGTTTAATGCAAAGCACTTGCAACCAAAGGGATGGAAGTAACTCAAATTGGGTTTTCTTCCTCTCCAAATCTCATAAGGAGTCTTCTTAATTCCAGATCTAATCAAAGCTCGATTAGTAATATAGCATGCAGTATTTATGGCTTCAGCCCAGAAATACTTAGGCAAACCATAGTCATGTAACATTGTTCGAGCTATGTCATTCAAAGTCCGCTTTTTTCTTTCCACCACTCCATTTTGTTGCGGAGTTCGAGGAGCAGAAAAATTGTGACTTATTCCTAGCTTATTACAGAAGAGTTCAAACTCTTTTGAGATAAATTCTCCACCATGATCACTTCTAATGCTAGCAACCTTAGATTGCTTTTCATTTTCCAATTTCCTAGTTAGAGACTCAAAATTTTGAAAAGCTTCACTTTTGCTAGCTAGAAACAATACCCAAGTGAAACGAGAATAGTCATCCACAATTACGAAAGCATAAGACTTACCTCCATAGATTTTCACATTGGTAGGTCCGAAGAGATCAAGGTGAAGTAGTTCAAGAGGTCTTGTTGTGGATATTACCGTCTTACTCTTGAAGCTAGACCTTGTATGCTTTCCTTTAGCACACGCATCACAAAGAATTACTTCTTGATTTTTAACTTAGGTAGACCTTTAACTAGCTCAAGGTCACTTAGTTTAGACAGAATCCCTATACTCACATGACCAAGCTTCCTATGCCAATCTATTTGATCATTTTTCTCTATTGACATTAGACAAGTTATCTTAAAACTTTCTTTATCATCTAGATTTATGACATATAACTTATTTTTATGTCTCCCGGTGAAAAGCACTTTCTTATCAACTAATGACTCGATGTAGCAACTATCATGTTCAAAGACTATCCTCTTATCTTTACCACACATTTGACTAATTGAAAATAAGTTATGCTTAAGACCTTTTACTAGCATCACATTCTCAATGCAAGGATCTGAACCTACTATTCCTCTTCCTATTATGTCGGCAGAATTATTGTCACCAAAAAATACATTACCATCTTTACCTTCTTTGAGTGTGGTGAATAGGTTTCGCTTTCCCGTCATGTGGTGTGAGCATCCACTGTCTAGTATCCATTCAGTTGCCTCCATGCTCACTCGGAAGCAAACCTGCGCCATTAGCAGTCATGCAGTTTTGGGTTTTTGTATCTAGACTTTCTTGGATACAGTTTGTTTGTGATCTTTGATAGAACAAAATCTACTAATGTGACCGACTTGATGACAAGCAAAGCAAGTTCTATATTTTTCATTTAGGATTCTCTTCCTACATACTCGCCTAATGTGCCCCACCTTATGACAATAGAAACATTCTATGTTCCTATATCTTTGTTTTGAAGAACCATTCCTCTCATGCTTTAATGACTTTTTCAAAAATCTTTGACTTGCCTTTACTGCATGAATTCGATCCTAAGTTTTCACAACATCCCTTAGTGGGGTGATTTAGGTAAGAATTACCTTCCTTTCTCAGAGATTCAATTTTATTCCTTCTAATGATTCTTGAAGTTTTACCGTGAGACTCGATTTCTCATTTTCCAAGACTTCAACTTTCTTAGTAGTTTCTTTTAACTCTTCTTTTAATCTGACCGCCTCCTTCTTTAGTTCATCATATTCGATGTTTTTTTTGCCATAATCAGATTTCAGTTTAGAGTATTTTACTTTAACATTCCCAAACTCCAACTGAATTTCCTTGATAGTGGACACTAATAGATCATCTTCACTGTAGTAATCACTGTCACTGAAATGAGTATGGTTGGAAGGTTTTACCTCTTTTGAGTTATGTCTTTCTGATGACTCTTCAACATCAATTGCCATGTAGCTTTCTTCTCTTGTTTCCTCTCCATCCTCTTCTTCTTCGCTACAGCTCCATGTTGCAGCCATGGCTACTTCTTTTCTTGCTAGAGGACATTCAGCCTTGATATGCCAAGTTTTTCCACATCTAAAGCAACCGGTAGTGTTTTGAACCTTAACCGGCTGAAGTTGTTCAATCCTGATTTTGTGGAAAGCTCTTGATTGAGGGTATTTTGATGTACCACCTTCTTTCTCAACTTCTCTATTCTTGTTGATGAAGTTTCCTCTTCGTTTTTCTCTTCTCACTCGAAGTAGTCTACTAATTTGTTTGCTTAGTAGAGCCAGTTCTTCATCCTCCATATAATCGAGATCTTCTGTGTCTTCATTGTATGTGGTAGCCTTGAAGGCTATCCCCTTTTTTCCTTTATCATTATTTCCCTTATTGAGCTTGTCTTCATGGGTTGCTAATGACCCGATGAGTTCATCTATGGCTAATGTCTCTAGGTCTTTAGCTTCCTCTATTGCAGTTACCTTTGGAGTCCATTGCTCTGGGAGACCCATAAGATTTTTCGAACAAGATCTCCACTTTCATATGATTTCCCAAGATTCTCCAGACTGTTCACAATGTTTGTGAAACGCTCGTACATTTGCCGGATCGTTTCTCCTTCTTCCATTTTGAACAACTCGAATTGCTGTTTTAAGGAGTTAATTCGAGATGTTTTGACTTGAGAGGTACCTTCATAAGTAACCTGGAGTTTATCCCAGATTTCCTTAGCAGTCTTGCAACTAGCAACTTTGTGATATTCTTCAGGACCGAGTGCACAATACATAAGATTAGTTGCCTTGCAGTTTTGTTGAAATTTTTCCAAGTCCTCGTCTGTCCAATTTTCTTGATCCTCCTTGAGCTCATATGGACCCTTGATGACTCTAGCCCAGAGTTTTGGATCTGTAGATCCAACAAATAATTCCATGCAATTTTTCCAATACCCATAATTAACTACTTCAAATCTGGGAGGCCGATTTTGAGAGAATCCGTCAGCCAAATAAAGTGGAGCATTATTCTTGGAACCCGACGCCATTTCGATTAGCACCGGAGGTCGTTGAACCTTGTTCTACGGTGACCGGGCTCTGATACCACGTGTTGGTTGCGTTGAGCGCGAGACTTAATAATTGTCTTTCAAATAACTTGACCACAATTTAAGCTCAATGATAATATTTGGCACAAGAAATATTTGAGAGAGATTTAATATATGTCCTAAAACACCTAACTCCCTTTTGCTTCTTTCAACACGTTAGGCTAATTAATTAAAGTTTCACTCTCACTTAGACAGCTAAATCGAAGCCCACCTATTAGAACTTAGTCTAACACAAATGGGCTTGTAAGCCCGATGGTTTGAGTTCAGAAGAAAGTAAAAAATAAAACCGAAAGCCCAGTTTACCTATTTCTAAACCCGACCCAGCTTCTAAGAGAAGCACTCAAACGACAGTGTTTTAATTAAAACTAAGACTACCTTTCCCGCCTAAGTAATTTCGATCAAGTAGAGACCAAATTATAGTTGAGTGAAGAACAGGGGAAGAACTCAAAGAACACTGCAGTATAAACCCAGAAAATTAAGATGAAATTTAAATCAAACCAGGTCGCGATAGATTCTCCAACCCAGTTCTGCCGCTTCGCCTTCCTTAGCTTTTCTTGATCTAGTTTCCCTGCACACTCAAACTTGAAACAGAACACACACAGTGGTGCATACAAAACTGAAACTGAAAAACAGAATGCGAACACAACCCACGATTTTTACGTGGTTTCCAGTATTGGGAGAATAAGGATCCCAATACTGACTACTCCACGGTCGGAGAATCACGATTGTGTGATATCCGACGATTCACTATGATTTTGCGTTGAAGTTCGTCGTTACAAACTATCTACCCGAAAACCCCTGTGACTAATCTCAACCTGATTAATCACAAGCACTCTCACAAAACCCGAATTGCTTCCCCAGCAACTCGTAACCAGTGTTTCCCCAACACTAACCCTCAAAGCAATTCTCCCCGAACCCTTTGAGAAAACCCCCCTTTCCTATCAACCTTGCTACTCTCACAAAATCCCTTTTTGTCTTAGCTAGCTTTGTTGATCACTTGAAAGGTTGCCTTGCTCTTCCTTCAAATCACCTTTTATAGGTTGCAATGTAGCTGTTGGGAATTCAAATTCCCTTGAGATCTTCATGTATGGTAAGTTCTTATTCTTTCTTCCTTTGGCTCGAGAACTTGCCTTAACTGTTTTTTTTTTTGGGCAGCCACATTTCCAGCTGTGATTTGAATCTTTGCCTTGGCCTTCAAGCTGCTCCTGCAGTTAACATTGTATTGTTGGTTGACTTGTTCTGTTGTTGCTTTTGTAGCTTTTAAGTAAGGATGGTAGAAGTTTCAGAGGTGGGAGGGTCAAGTACCCGTGCTGCTGAATTTGAAGTTACTAAAACCAAGAGGAAGGTAGAGAACGTTAAGAATAAGGGGAAGGAAGTTCAGATTTCTGAGACAGGGAAACGAAAAAGAAAGGTTGTTGCTGGAGAGAAGCAGAAGGAAGCACCTCGCGGAAAAAGTCAGAAACGAACTCCGGGGGGGGGGGGGGGGGGAGGAAATAAAGCCGCTTTGAACTATCGATGCAGCCCGAAAGAGATTCTTAGTCATGTTAAGCCTCCTTTATCTGATGGCATGGTACAATTGATTAAGCAGTTGGGTGTGGATTTTGTGTTTTTGATGAAGATGAAGCATCAGGACAATGAACTTATTAAGTTCATTATTTCAAGGTGGGATGGGAAGAACAAGTGTATCAAATTGGATGATGGGAAGAATATTTGCATTACAGAAGAGGATGTTTACCGAGTTTATGGCCTTCCAAGGCGACCAAATGTTGTTTCTTTGCTGAAAACATCAAAGGATAATTCTAAGCTTGCTAAAAATTATGGTTTCAGTAAAACAGGGAAGGGGACTGTTGCTTTTGATAATTTGAGGACTTGTATGGGAGCAGAGAAGTCTGATGATTCTAGGTGGTGAATATGTATGTGCTGATGATTTTTTGCCGACTTTTCAAATATCTTTCATCAAGGACGGTGAGAACATAATACTTGACTTTTCTTTCTCAAGAAATGGTGAAGTATTTCTGTGACTATGATTGGTGCAGTTATGTGTATGGTCTCATTTGTGATAAGGTGACATCAAGTCAACATAACAGTTGGGTTCAGGGAGATATGCACTTCTTGCTTATTTGTTTTCTCGATAGGACAACTATGAATGAGGAAGAGGCCAGCCGCTGTGTTAGTAATTTGGTGCCAACATGTCAGTTGTGAAGTTCGAAACTTTTGAAGCAAAGGAAGGCATCAATGGAGAAGAAGCTTGGGAAGGATTTTGGTAAAGTTTTTGTTCTAAGGGATGCACCCATTTTTTCTACTACTCGTCCGAAGATGGTTCAAAGTCTTAGTGGTCTTGAGGTTGCTGGAGGTGAGAAGGGTGCAGGTATTGGAGATGAATTTCCAGATTTCGATCTGAATCTGGATGGGAAGACTGTTCAAGAAGTGAGTTTGTATGATTTTGTATGTGTTCTTTGGTTACTTTGTACAGATTGTTTATATGCTTTATAGTATTGTTTTCACAATTTATAAGCTTTATGATCTGTTTCTGTATTGTTTATACTATTTCCTATTATTTTTAGTATGGCATGTTTGTACTGTTTGCATACTTTGTATTGTTTGTATACTTTGTATGTTTTGGTCTCGTCATTTGTACTGTTTGTATACTTTGTATCTTTTTTGTGTCAAGTTTTGTACAGTTTGTATACTTTATATATTAATTCTATTACTTTGTACTGTTTTGATACTTTGTATGTTTTGATATATTACTTTGTACTGTCTGTATTACTTTGTACAAACATAAGTTTTGGTCTCGTCATTTGTACTGTTTGTATACTTTGTATCTTTTTTGTGTCAAGTTTTGTACAGTTTGTATACTTTATATATTAATTCTATTACTTTGTACTGTTTTGATACTTTGTATGTTTTGATATATTACTTTGTACTGTCTGTATTACTTTGTACAAACATAAGTTAGAGAATGTACAAAGTAATACAGACAGTACAAAGTAATATATCAAAACATACAAAGTATCAAAACAGTACAAAGTAATAGAAAAAATATATAAAGTATACAAACTGTACAAAACTTGACACAAAAAAGATACAAACAGTACAAATGATGAGACCAAAACATACAAAGTATATAAATAGTACAAATAATACAAAGTATACAAACATGCTATACTAAGAATAATAGGAAATAATATAAACAATACAGAAACAAATCATAAAGCTTATAAATTTTGAAAACAATACTATAAAGTATATAAACAATCTGTATAAAGTAACTAAAGAACACACACAAAACCATACAAACTCACCTCTTGAACAGTCTTCCCATCCAGATTCAAATTGAAGTTTGGAAATTCATCTCCAATACCGGCACCCTTCTCAGCTTCAGCAACCTCAAGACCACTAAGACTTTGAGCCATCTCCGGACGAGTACTAGAAAAAATGGGTGCATCCTTTAGAATAAAAACTTTACTAAAATCCTTCCCAAGCTTCTTCTCCATTGATGCCTTCCTTTGCTTCAAAAGTTTCGAACTTCACAACTGACATGTTGGCACCAAATTACTAACACAGCGGCTGGCCTCTTCCTCATTCACAGTTGTCCTATCGAGAAAACAAATAAGCAAGAAGTGCATATCTCCCTGAACCCAACTGTTATGTTGACTTGATGTCACCTTATCACAAATGAGACCATACACATAACTGCACCAATCATAGTCACAGAAATACTTTACCATTTCTTGAGAAAGAAAAGTCAAGTATTATGTTCTCACCGTCCTTGATGAAAGATATTTGAAAAGTCGGCAAAAAATCATCAGCACATACATATTCACCACCTAGAATCATCAGACTTCTCTGCTCCCATACAAGTCCTCAAATTATCAAAAGCAACAGTCCCCTTCCCTGTTTTACTGAAACCATAATTTTTAGCAAGCTTAGAATTATCCTTTGATGTTTTCAGCAAAGAAACAACATTTGGTCGCCTTGGAAGGCCATAAACTCGGTAAACATCCTCTTCTGTAATGCAAATCTTATTCCCATCATCCAAGTTGATACACTTGTTCTTCACATCCCACCTTGAAATAATGAACTTAATAAGTTCATTGTCCAGATGTTTCATCTTCATCAAAAACACAAAATCCACACCCAACTGCTTAATCAATTGTACCATGCCATCAGATAAAGGAGGCTTAACATGACTAAGAATCTCTTTCGGGCTGCATCGATAGTTCAAAGCGGCTTTATTTCCTCCCCCCCGGAGTTCGTTTCTGCCTTTTTCCGCGAGGTGCTGCCTACTGCTTCTCTCCAGCATCGACCTTTTTTTCCCTTTTCCCTCTCTCAGAAATCTGAACTTCCTTCCCCTTATTCTTAACGTTCTCTACCTTCCTCTTAGTTTTAGTAACTTCAACTTCAGCAGCACAGGTACTTGACCCTCCCACCTCTGAACCTTCTACCATCCTTACTTAAAAGCTACAAAAGCAACAACAGAACAAGTCAACCAACAATACGATAAAGCATACAAACTATACAATAAAAAAACAATACAAAGCAGAATCATAAAAATAACAAACCATACGAAGCAGAGTAATAAACTGTACAAAAGCATATACATAAACACTATGAAAATGAGCAACAAAGTGTACAAACTGTATGAACATGAGCAAAAAAGTGTACAAACTGTAAAACCACGAAGAGTACAAACAGAGGTATGAAAACACATAAACTAAACAATCAATACAAGCAACGCAAAAAGTATACAGACAAACCATTCCAACTATACAAACCCTACATTAAACTAAACAATCAATACAAATCAGCAAAAACAAGTCAAATCTTTTGGAGCAAAAACAACCAAAAAAAATTCATCTAAATTCAAATCCACCATAATTTGTGTCGGTTATCAAATTGTGTATGTTAGCACAAAACCCATACAAATTCGATGAGAATAGTCAGTTAGAATACTAACCGACACAAATTGTCAACATCTGTTTTCTTGTAGTGTGGGCATACCATGAAACCCGGGAGTAGCTGGTGCAGCCGACAACTGCAGTTTCATGTGTCGCTGTTTCTGTATGTTCTGCCGCGGGTATCGTTACGAGGGCGTGCAGTTTCCTTGAACTTCACGAAGTCGAGGGAAACGTTCTCATCTTGCAGGAAGAAGGGAGAGATGGCTATGAAGAAGGGTGAATGATGCTTTTCAAGGAATGTAAGGAGCTCGAGCATTAATGTCTTGTTGAGGTCAGGCCTGATGTTTGTCTTGGAAGTTAGACCCGATTCATAGTGAACTGAATCTGAACTAAGAGGAACCACCTCCAGTACTTTTGCTTCATTTCCTAGGTTTGCTTTTGCTAAACCTGATTTCACGCCGATGGCTGCTCCAATGATAGATGGATGGAACTGTTCACCGTACATCTGGTGAAATGGTTCATCTACAACAAACATTCCTGTAAGTAAAAACAATCAAACGTTTATGCTTGTAAGAATTAGCAACTCTTTGTAGTATCGTTAAAGTAGGACAGTAGCTAGTTTTAAGAAAATAAGACATAAATACTTTTCTAGCCTAGTTTGAGTTCAATCTCCTCAACGGACTGTGAGAAAGATATCAACAAAGGTATTTGGGGAGAACTAGCGCTCAAAATAAGATACGGTTAGAAACAAAACTAAGTCGTATATATAGAGCAACATATGACTTGACCTATAATGTGTCCTCTCCATTCGGGATTAACGAAATGAAGATGCCAAGTTTCATGCACATCTTTGTATCTGCAGTAATTCAGCAGATCGAGCATTCTTGAGCTAGACAAACCATCAAGCGGTTGGTGGGTAACAGTAAGTGCAAGAACAACGGTTGATTCGCATCTTCTCTCCCTGCCATTTCTAGCTCTTCTCTTGACTTTTGGGTAAGGTTTCTAGTCGTTCTTAATTTCTAAGCTCAACAAAATTGCCAACAAGCAAATGACCCAAGAGCAATAATCAAACCGGGACTAATTAAAAGCAACTGTTGATACTAGCCAACAGAGAGGAGTAAAGAACATTACTCAATTCGGAGTCCTGCGAGGGCGGTGAAGAAGTAACAGGTCACGTTATTGATTTGTGGACCCAACTCTTGACTGCTTTCTTGGAAGAGTTGAAGGTCTTGAGCAGGGAATTGGGATAGCCGACGGTGACGCCAATATTGGAGCCGGAAAGAGCTTCAAAGCACTAGCGCTTCGGAATCAAAGAGCTAACTCTGGTAATCTTGTTGGACTTCAAGAGCTTCACTACCTTGCGCGGCGGCAACGGGTGGAAGGGTCGTCGTGCCCAGTTCACGCCGACGCCTTCAATATTGCTGGAGATGGCGGCGTTGAGTAAGAGGAAGCAAAAGCAGAGATTAGGAGGAGGTGGTATTGGACTATTTGAGCTCGGATCTGCCCGTTAGAAGGCGAAATGAAGGAACAGATAATAGGAGGCAGAAAAATAAGCGAACCAGCATACTGGAATATCATTAAATAACATCGGTGACCCACATCGGCAAAATAGAAAGAAAATTTGTATTTTTAAATAGACGGACTCAAATATGTATTGTAATAATTTTGTGGGCGGCAAATATTGTTATTTGCAGTCTACAAAATTATTATGTTTATGCCCGTAATAAGAAAAGAGGTATTATTATTCTTGTTTTATTTTATTAAAATTCATTTCCTCACCATCTAAATGCAACTAAACATCTCAACATCCTTCTATCTTTCCCGTTGATATATCAGCCTGCTAGTATCGCTCTTTCATAGCAAGGTGAATAGCCCCTTAAGTAATTTTTCAAAAATTTGTTTAAGTAATGGTCGTCCACCATTTGCGGAAGAGCTATGGAAAAACTGAGAGGTCCACAAACATCTCGGTAGAGCTTATTTGTCATATCCATAAAACACATATTGATGGAAAAATTGACATGATACTTGGATGTCCAAAAAGGGTGGCAGAACCTCATTGTATATCTAGCCAGTGGTTTCTGACTACCAATGATTTTTCATCACTAATTTTCGAACCGACAAAGGAGAATACAATGGTTGAGACAGTTGCGTCGGAATTTGCCAAGAAGGATGGTTTGGATGTTGTGGTGATGAATTCGGGTACCGTCATCGACCCTGCTATCCCGCGCTACTTTGAATGCGAGCATGCTGAAGATTAGGTGTGTCTCATAAAACTAGGGTGGACAAATGATAACTCGATATTTGCACATATTTTTGCAAACCATTCTTATATTGTTTGAGGCTCGATTCTCGTTTTTAAACTGATTTCACGCTATGTTGTTCTTGTATGATGTATTTCAGGTCTTGGATCGACTATACATGCTTGGAAACGAGTTTCAGGTCAAAAGCACCAAGTGGATGAAAGGAGGAGCTCGAGAACAAATCCCCGATCGGGGAATTGCAACAGAGACCAGGGAAGTCGTCCACGTATACCCCTAGGCAATGACCCCTTAATCCTCGATCGGGGGTTTTAGCCTAAGACCGGGGAAATCGCGCTTGACGACTAATTACCACCCGTCATTTAGGGAAAAACCCAGCCTGGCATTAAAATACCCGATCGGGGAATTAGGTCGGGGATGCGGAAGTCAGGTTTAACGAACGGGAAATGGGAGATTGAGATTTATTCGATTCTTGGAGCTAAAAAGAGAGGTTTAGAGAGAGAAAGTGACGAAAAGAGATGTGCTCTAGATCAAGTTTCTCCATCATTGGAGCTCGATGCAAGCCTCGATGAGTGACAATTGACGACCTAGAGCAGATTTATTTCGTCTACACGATGATTTCTACAACCGGCATGTCTTTCCATTCTCTATATGGAGCAATCCCTCTATGAGTTGGGTATGTAAGAACCCTAGATTGTATGTTAAGAAGGGTTGTATGAACCATTTGCCATGAATGTTGATTGATTTATATCCAATTGAAGTATTTATTCAAAATTGCTTGAGTCTTGATCAAATTCTAGTGATTCCTGCTTTGACCTAGAAGATAATCTCTGCATAGGTCAATAGAGCATCTTGAATTGGAGGCAGTGAATCGGCAACTTTAGTCGAGAAGTCGATTCACTGCTCTATATGGGTTTAGAACCCAGTAGAGGAATTTAGAATCTTATTGCCTTAGTTAGCTTACGCCGGTGGAGGTTAGTCGCCCACCGGGTATTCAAACTAAGAGGGTCTGGAGGCTTTTAGTCGAGACTCCAGACAGTTTGAGAACTTTCCTTAGTTTACACATCAATCAACCTGACTTAGGTGAACTACAACTTGGCCTATGACTTGCTTGTACTGTCACACTAGAAAGTGGCCAAGTGTAACCACCTACCAATGCATAGTATAGCAGGTTTAGTCGTTATATGAATTTCCTTGCCTAAAAAATTTACTCGTTATATAACCTTTGACGATGTCCGTTGCTTGTCCATTATAGTTTACCTCGCTTATTCTATTCCCTCTTGACTATAAGGGTATTCTCACCAAACTCGTTAGCATCAAGTAGCTTTGACTGGCTACTCGTCCTCTTAATTCCCTCACTCGGGTGATGGAATAAAATTTTTGATTCCACTTATTGGTCCAGCTCAGCCAGTACTTGTTGTTGGGCCTTAAATCGAAGTCGAGGTATCACATTTCCTCCCCCCTTAAGAAACATTTCGACCTCGAAATTTGTTGATCCTGACTTCTCCAAGCCTTATTCTTTATAACATCTATCTCGTTGAGTAACACCTCCTTTCCAAAGCTTGTTATCGGCCTTCTTGAAGATTTATCGGGCTCCTTAAGACCTATTCTAATTCCTCTTTCTATGCCCCCAGTGTTACTTAAGCTCGATCCTTGCGAACGCAACAAACCTTCCTTGCATCCTTTCTTCTAGATTATGGCGCCATTTGTTGTACACATGGGCTACTTCCTGACGATGTACTAGATACTTGACATCTTCCTGATCCCTATTCTGATCAGCTCGCATCTCCGTAGGAAATGAGCCGCCTTGAATCTCCTCTTCTAACTCGTGAAAGGGTTTCACTAAACAATCCCCCCCGCCCCCTTAGGAATCTACTCTTCTCCTTCTCGAGACGTATCATCATCCTCAAGCCTAATAGAGTTATTTCCCAATCATGATTAGAATATACTGGAGATTCTAAAAATCCTTAAAAGAAACCCTGACTCATTTGGCCAAACCTTTAACCTGACACCCTTTTTCCTTTCCTCTAAGAACATAAACCTTGAAAACTCAGATCGTCACTCCAGTATTCCTTGGAGACCAAGAGATAGAGGAGTGACGGCTCTGATACCAAAATGAAACAACCCGACTCTTTTTGATAAAGAAACCAAAACTCAAACCGAAAACTAGTTACTCCGGAGCAACCCAAACCACTTTTTAAAATAAACAAACTGACCATGTTTAAGAATTTCAAACGAAAAGCACCAACACTTGGGTAATCATGATCCAAACACTTAAAACACTTAACTCAGAATCTTGAACTTTGAATCTCCAGTACATATACTCATAATCATAAACATAAAATAACTATCAAATTTTAACTATAACTCTTCATCCAACTCCTTGACATCTCAACAGTATTGGCACGGTCGCTCGCCTCATCTTACTTCTTCTCAGGATCCACTTCTGCTAACCCATCATCAATCTGGTGAGTGAAAGGGGCCAGTCTCGTCGTTACTTCCTAAGGTTTTGCCTTAAGCAAACCCTTACTAAGACACATTATTAGGGTTGCTGGTTTAGACGAAAGTCGTTCTCGCTTTCATCCTCAATAACTTATTTCAACATTAACTCAACAGCTTATGAAATATCTTTACTCCTAACATTATCTTATAGAAGTTATTTACTTCTATCCTTAACACTTTATTCTGGCCTAACTCATAGAAGTTCTTGACTTCTATCCTTAACTAAAACACAAAACACTAGGACCACCGCGTTACGTCTCGCCGTCCGGTGTCCTTCTTGGTATGCCAACCGCGTTATGTCTCGCCGTCCGGTTGCATACCCAAACTCGAACATGGCACTGCGTTATGTCTCGCCGTCCAGTCCATGCCAGGTCAACTACTGTGTTAGGTCTCGCTGTCCAGTAGTTACCCCAACATACTCGATCAACTGCTGCGTTACGTCTCGCCGTCCAGCAGTGATCAGACCATCTACCGCGTCCAGTAGTGGCCCAACCGCCCGGGGATTCATCTTACCAGCAACCACACACATTCACATACATAGCACAACGCGTGCCTCCATCTTAAGAAGGCGGTGGGATGCCTCACACACATAATCGCGCTTACTTGAAAATAACAGACATAATTGAATCAAAAGACATAAACTAAAAGACCTACGACGGAGATATTACCCCTTTTCACTTTATGCAAGTCGATTGACTCGTGCCTAAACTTCAACTTCGTTTTAATTCCACCTCTTCACTTTGATAGAAACATGCCTAGCTCCATTCACAATCACTCCTTGCACCCTTTGCGATAAACCATCCCTGCGATCCAATTTGTCCCAATGAACCTGCTAGCATTTTGCTAATATTAGCTTGGATTTCCTCAAACACAATTCCATGCATACGTAGGAGTTCCAGCTAATCCCCCATGTCCATTTATCATCATCTAATCTGAACCCACACAATATATATATAATTCCATCCACCCAAACGAATTCATTCAGTCATCATCACCGCTTATAACCCCACACTTTACCAAGGTTAACCAATCCAACTTTCCCAAAGTTTCTTGCGTTGGTTAAACCTCCAAGTTACTGGCCGAGTTAGTTAATCAAAAGCATCATCATTATTATCGATCAAGGATTCTAGGGATTCGGTCCGTACCTCAGCAATCCATTAGAGTCTTCATTCGTGGTTCATCAACACGTCAATGCCTACCATCCCGTCTCATCATTGCCGAAAAATACTTCCCAAGCTCCCGTAGCGCCTTTGTCCCGCACGCACAACTTCGAATGACACTAACCTCCAGCTCCCTCCCTCTCTCTTGTCCCTTGCCCCACTCGTTCCCAGTTCCACCCTATCCTCTTGTTTCTAATCGTTCCCAACAGTTATGGGTTTATTTCACTGACTTCCTTCCATCACTCGTTTAATAGTAAAGGATCCCAATAACTTCCAATAAACATCATTTAATCTCCATACGTTGATCAACTAGTCGTCGGTTACCGTAAGATTTCCAGCCATTTTTCCCCGGACTGTCCGTTCATGTTTGTAACCCACTCTGCCTCCCTTCGTTTCTCTTCGTCGATTGACAGAGAGAAGGGGAACCATATTTTCCCATCTTGGGCCTCGGCCCACCTTCGAGTTCTTTCTTTGCTAGGCAACTAGTCTTCGGCCTTTCACTCGTAGGGGTGGGCAAACGGTTCGGTAAACCCGAACCAAACCGAAACTGAAATGAAACCGAATTAATGCTATTCTGTTCGGAATTCGGAAGAAAAATATGGATAGTTCGGAAATTAGGGTTCTTTCAACCGAACCGAATTTCCGAATTTCAGACCAAAAAACCGAAATACTATAATTGCAAGCTCCAAATGGTAGATTTTTATGTTTGTAGTTGTTTTTAGACTTAAATATTTGAAATGTTCTATGACTTATGTGTTGAAAAGTTTGGTTTTATCATTGATGATGCATATAATTGATATTTATTGTTTATATTAGGGGTGAAAAATAATTTAAAAGTGATAAATTACAAGTAGCTTCACAAATTCGGTTTTGTGTGAAAAACCGAACCGAATTATAGTTTAGTTTAAACCGACCGAACCAAATTATAATTTGTTTCGAGTTCGGTTTGAGGTTTAGGAGAATTCGAGGATCCGGTATTCATAATTTCGGTTCGGTCGAAACCGAACCGACCGAATACCCACCCTTACTCTTCCGCTTCTTCCTGGGCCAACAACCCGCTCTTCCTCTCTCTCACTCGGGGTAAGCCCATTGCCCTTTTATTTCACAAATTGGCCCTCCACATAACTACAACCAGACCCACTCTGCCCGGATTTTTGATTGGATCTTGGTTCAAACTCAAAACCCAACCTACGTCCATAACTTGTCGTTTTATATCGAAATTTGACACAGTTCGAACCGATAGTTCAAGTTTTTAATCCTCATCGATACTACAGTGGAAATTGACGAATTAAACCAAGGGTAAAATAGTCATTTTGAATTTTAAAAAGAGAAGGGTGTAACATTTCCTCCACCCTTATAAAAATTTCGTCCCCGAAATTTGCTCGGACTCATTCTCCCATACTCCTCATTCTTGTACTTCCTTGCCTCAAAAATTTACTCGTTATATGAACTTTGACGATGTATGTTGCTTGTACCTTATAGTTTACCTCGCTTATTCTATTCCCTCTTGACCATAAGGGTATTCTCACCAAACTCGTTAGCATCAAGTAGCTTTGACTGGCTACTCGTCCTCTTAATTCCCTCGCTTGGGAGATGGAATAAAAATTTTGATTCCACTTATTGTCCAGCTCACCCAGTACTTGTTGTTGGACCTTGAATCGAAGTCGAGGTATCACATTTCCTCCCCCCTTAAGAAACATTTCGACCTCGAAATTTGTTGATCCTCACTTCTCCAAGCCTTATTCTTTATAACATCTATCTCGTTGAGTGACACCTTTCCAAATCTTGTTATCGGCCTTCTTGAAGATTTATTGGGCTCCTTAAGAACTATTCTAATTCCTCTTTCTATGCCCCCAGTGTTACTTAAGCTCGATCCTTGTGAACGCAACAAACCTTCCTTGCATCCTTTCTTCTAGATTATGGCGCCATTTGCTGTACATATGGGCTACTTCCTGCCGACGTACTAGATACTTGGCATCTTCCTAATCCTTATTTTGATAAGCTCGCATCTCCGTCGGATATGAGCCACCTTGAATCTCCTCTTCTAACTCGTGAAAGGGTTTCACTAAACAATCCCCCCTTCCCTTAGGAATCTACTCTTCTCCTTCTCGAGACGTATCATCGTCCCAAGGCCTAATAAAGTTATTTCATAATCATGATTAGAGTATACAGGAGATTCTAAAAATCCTTAAAAGAAACCCAGACTTGTTGGGCCAAACCTTTAACCTGACAACCTTTTTCCTTTCCTCTAAAAACATAAGGTTTGAAAACTCAGTTCGTCACTCCAGTATTCCTTGGAGACCTAGAAAAAGAGGACTGACGGCTCTGATACCATAATGAAACAACCCAAATCTTTTTGATAACCAAACCAAAACTCAAACCGAAAACTGGTTACTCCGGAGCAACCCAAACCACTTTTTAAAATAAACAAACTGACCATGTTTAAGAATTTCAAACGAAAAGCCTTAACACTTGGGTAATCATGATCCAAACACTTAAAACACTTAACCTAGAATCTTGAACTTTGAATCTCCAGTACATATACTCATAATCATAAACATAAACATAAAATAACTATCAAATTTTAACTATAACTCTTCATCCAGCTCCTTGACATCTCAACAGTACTGGCACGACCGCTTGCCTCATCTTAATTCTTCTCGGGATCCAGTTCCGCTAACCCATTCTGAATCTGGTGAGTGAGAAGGGGTCAGTCTCGTCGTTACTTCCTAAGGTCTTGCCTTAAGCAAACCTTTACTAAGACACATTATTAGGGTTCCTGGCTTAGACGAAAGTCGTTCTCTCTTCATCCTCAATTAACTTATTTCAACATTAACTCAACAGCTTATGGAATATCTTTACTCCTAACATTATCTTATAGAATTTATTTACTTATATCCTTAACACTTTATTCTGACCTAACTCATAGAAGTTTTCCACTTCTTTCCTCAACTCAAACACAAAACACTAGGACCACCGCGTTACGTCTTGCCGTACGGTGTCCTACCCTAGTATGCCAATGGCGTTACGTCTCGCTGTCTGGTTGCATACCCAAACTTGGCAATGACACTGCGTTACGTCTCGCCGTCCAGTCCATGCCCGGTCAACTACTGCGTTACGTCTCGCCGTCCAGCAGTGATCCGACCATCTACCACATCCAGTAGTGGCCCAACCGCCCGAGGGTTCATATTACCAGCAACCATATACATTCACATACATAGCACAACACGTGCCTCCACCTTAAAAAGGCGGTGGGATGCCTCACACACATAATCGCGCTTACTTGAAAATAACAGACATAATTGAATAAAAAATCATAAACTAAAAGACCTACAACTAAGATATTACCCCCTTACACTCACCTAATTGAAGTCGATTGACTCGTGCCTAAACCTCAGCTTCGTTTTTGTTCCACCTCTTCACTTTGATAGAAACATGCCCAGCACCATTCACTATGTCTCCTAGCACCCTTTGCGATAAACCATCCCTGCCATCCAATTCGTCCCAATGAACCTGCTAGCATTTTGCTAATATTAGCTTGGATTTCCCCACACACAATTTCATGCATACGTAGGAGTTCCAGCTAACCCACATGTACATTTGTCATCATCTAATCTGAACCCGCACAATATGTATGTAATTCCATCCACCCATACGAATTCATTCAGTCATCATCACCGCTTGTAACCCCACACTTTACCAAGGTTAACCAATCCAACTTTCCCAAAGTTTCTTGCGTTGGTTAAACCTCCAAGTTACTGGCCTAGTTAGTTAATCCAAAGCATCATCATTATTATCGATCAAGGAGTCTAGGGATTCAGTCCATACATCAGCAATCCATTGGAGTCTTCAACCGTGGTTCATCAACAAGTCAATGCCTACCATCTCGTCTCATCATTGCCGAAAACTACTTCCCAAGCTCCCGTAGCCCTTTGTCCCGCACGCACAACTTGGAATGACACTAACCTCTCTCTTATCCCTTGCCCGACTCGTCCCCGGTTCCGCCCTATCCTCTATTTTCTAATCGTTCCCAACATTTATGGGTTTATTTCACTGACTTCCTTCCATCACTCGTTGAAGAGTAATGGATCCCAATAACTTCTAATAAACATCATTTAAATCTCCATACGTTGATTAACTGGCTGTTGGTTACCGTAAGATTTCCAGCCGTTTTTCCCCGGACTGTCCGTTCACGTTCGTAACCTGCTCTGCCTCCCTTCGTTTCTCTTCGTCGATTGATAGAGAGAAGGGTAACCATCTTTTCCCATCTTGATGAGAGCGGATCCATGACTAGGGGGTCCTTGGTCACTTGACTAAGCCCCTCCTAGCCATTAGATCTGGACACTTCAATCCAATGGTTAAAAAGTGGGAAGAGCTATTTAATTAATGACAGGGGTAGTTTGGGTATTATAGAAAATTACGAAGTATACAAACCGGATTTACAATCAGTACAAACCATACAAACATACGAACAGTACAAACTAGAGCGACAAAGTTTACAAACATTACAAAAAAACCGACAAACATTACAAAATAACAAAGCGTACAAACATTACAAAATAAATCGACAAACATTACAAAATAACAAAGCGTACAAACATTACAAAATAAATCGACAAACAGTACAAAGCATACTAACAGTACGAAATCTCTCTCTCTCTCTCTCTCTCTCTCTCTCTCTCTCTCTCCCTGGAAAGGGAAGCCGCCCGCTGGCTGGGAAAAATAATTCCCCTGGTGAAACCAATCCCCCTGGAAAGAGAAGCCGGTCGCCACCGGGATAATTCCCATCGAAACAATTTCCCCCGCCGGAAAGGAAAGCCGGACGTCGGCAGGTGGAGCGGAGTGACGCGCTTATCATTTTGTTTTAATTAATTCATAAATAAAAATTGTAATTACCATATTGTCCTTCGTTAAATTGGATAAATCTGAACCATTAGATTTTAACGAGGTGGAAGGGCTGAGATTGACTTAGTCATGTGACTAAGGCCCCCCCTCTTAGTCACCTGATCCTAGCCCCATCTCGATCCTCGGCCCACCTCCGAGTTCTTTCTTTGCAAATCCACCAGTCCTCGGCCTTCCACTCTCTTCCGCTTCTTCCTGGGCCAACAACCCGCTCTTCCTCTCTCTCACTCGGGCTAAGCCCATTACCCTTTTATTTCACAAATTGGCCCTCCATATAACTAGAACCAGACCTATTCTGCCCTGATTTTTGTTTGGGTCTTGGTTCAAACTCAAAACACAATCTACGTCCATAACTTGTCGTTTTATATCGAAATTTGACACCGTTCAAACCGGTAGTTCACGGTTTTAATCCTCATCGATACTACCATGGAAATTGACGAATTAAACCAAGGGCAAAATATTTATTTTGACATTTTAAAAGAGTGGGGTGTAACATTTCCTCCGCCCTTATAAAAATTTCGTCCCCGAAATTTTCTCGGACTCATTCTCCCATACTCCTCATTCTTGTACTTCCTTGCCTGAAAAATTTCCTCGTTATATGAACTTCGACGATGTCCATTGCTTGTCGCTTATAGTTTACTTCGCTTATTCTATTCCCTCTTGACCATAAGGGTATTCTCACCAAACTTGTTAGCATCGAATAGCTTTGACTGGCTACTCGTCCTCTTAATTCCCTCGCTAGGGTGATGGAATAAAAATTTCGATTCCACTTATTGGTCCAGCTTAGTCAATACTTGTTGTTGGACTTTAAATCAAAGTCGAGGTATCACATTTCCTCCCCTCCCCCCCCCCCCCCCCCAAGAAAAATTTCCACCACGAAATTTGTTGATCCTGACTTCTCCAAGCCTTATTCTTAATTTCATCTATCTCGTTTGAGTGACTCCTCCTTTCCAAAGCTTGTTATCGACCTTCTTGAAGATTTATCGGGTTCCTTAAGAACTATTCTAATTCCTCTTTATATGCCCCCCCAGTGTTACTTAAGCTCGATGCTTGCAAACGCAACAAACCTTCCTTGCATCCTTTCTTCTAGATTATGGCACCATTTGTCGTACACATTGGCTACTTCCTGTCGATGTATTAGATACTTGGCATCTTCCTGATCCTTATTCTGATCAGCTCGCATCCCTGTAGGATATGAGCCACCTTGAATCTCCTCTTCTAACTCGTGAAAGGGTTTCACTAAACAATCCCCCTCCTTAGGAATCTCCGCTTCTCCTTAGACATATCATCGTCCTCCAGGCCTAATAGAGTTATTTCCTAATCATGATTAGAGTATATTGGAGATTCTAAAACACACACACTGGAAGGGGACCAGTCCAAGGGCACATAGCTAGAGTCATGAAAACACACACACTGGGTGAAAGAACCATAGTTCCATGTCTACAATCCAAATGAAAAAGAGAGAAAGAAAAAAAAAACGACAGTGAGTCTCAGTCTTGAAAGGAAAGGAAGTACATAACCCTCACAACCCCACTAGAACACATAGCCACCATCGCCTGTAGGAAGTGGGTAGTCGTCCTCGTGCCCAGGTGACTGCACAAAGGGGTAGTGGACCGAGTTCTGGTCCAGGCCTAGGTAATGCATGATGTAGTGCTGGCAGGACATGAGACGGCGGCCGCGGTCCTGCTCACGATCGAGGCGGGCGTGGATGTTCTCCTAGCCGGCTAGAATTTGCTCGTTCTGACGACCAATGGCCGCTAACTGCTCAGTAACAGAGATCGCGGGGGCGGCGTCAGAAGGAACCGTGGGGTCCTGGGCACGGCTGGCAGGACGGCGGGGACCGCATCGTGCCCTAGAAGCACTCGATTCCGGCCGGTCTGCCCTGGCAGGAGCAGGCACAGGTGGCCTACGGAGACCCGCGATCCATGTCAGAGGCCCCTCACGCTCGAGCAAATGCTGATGTCGGAGAGTAGCCTCGCTGAAGGGGGTCGCGGCGCGGATCATGGTCATGCCAGTACTGTCGATCCCATAGTAGCGAGCCAGGGATATGATCACCGGGCCATAGACAAGATAGCAATCCCGACTGGCGAAGGCCTTGGTGAATGTGCAAGCGACAATAGAGCCTAGCTCTATAGTTTCCTCCTCCAGTCCCATCGCATGCATGAAGTACAACGTCCGGAGGGTGACCCGGTTGGCAGAGCCCCAACTAATAGTGTAAGACTATGTGAGTAGGTGGTTAAGGATCCGCCACTCCAGACGGAGTAGAGTGGCCCACGTCTGGCTGGGTATACGTACTCCTCATACAAGTTCTCGGGGAGGCAGATGTGCTCGTAATAAGCTTGGTCAGGAAATGAGGTGGGTTTAGTCTCTTCCACGACCAATGCACGACCTCTGGAGTGGGGGGAGTTTAGACCAAGTGCAGTGGCCAACTCCCAGTAACTGACGCAGTGCTCGACCACGTCGAGTGTGCAACGAATGCCGTCAACATGGTCAACCGACTTCCTCTGTGAATGGGAGAAGGAAGCGTAGAACTCCCAAACGAGCTCCAGATAGGTCGGCTCAGCGAGGCAGAGGAGGTGCCTCCAACCATAGGCACGAACAATGACCTCCATCTCTCTGCGAGCGTGGAGCGCCTCGAACACCCCAAAGTCCAGATGCAGGTGCTCGGAGATATGGCGGGTGCTGATGGTCCGCAGGTGGTGGCGCTGAGTAATGCTTAAGAGGTCCAGGTAGTCCTCCATGATCTTGCAAAGCATCAGAAAGCACAAATGCCACACAGCGCAGTGGGTTAATGTTAGGCAAAACCACACCAGGAGCCCTCAAATCGAAAGATTTGGAAAGTGGACTAGGCTCCCGGTGGAACAAACAAGCAAACCAACCCCAAATAACCATCTGATCGGCCATTCACCTAGCAATTTCCAACCAAGCATACAAGGGCACAATTCTAGACAAGCAATTGGTAGGCCGGCAAAACTAATTCAGGGGAACAATAATTTCAAGCATACAACTCCGTCGGCCTACCAAAATGATCTAAGTTCAGGTCAAAATCTCAAGTTCTTCACCTATAACCCTAGGTATCAATTCTCCAAAATTGACCAAGATAAAACGAGAAACACACCTGGAGACGCAAGTAGATACCACAAGGAACAGGAAGGGAAAAACAAAAGCACTACAAAATCGCCGGAGAACTCGCCGCTGGCGACCCAACCTCCGCCAAACTGGACTAAACTTCTGGAGAATGTGCTCCCCGACGCCAGGAGCGTAGTGGTGGTCTCGGTTTTAGATTTGGAGATCGGGGGAGAGGTTTTGGCCGGAAAACCACCGGGGGAGAGGAGAGGCACGATTTTCCGGCGAGATGAGGGAGAGTGTTTTTTGAAAAAATGAAATCTGGGTGGAGAAGGGCCGGATTTCGCTTTTTATTGGGGGGTAAAAACACGAGCGGGCCCAGAACACGATCGTGTTTTTACTGTCAAGGCGCGGCTCCCCCTTTAGCAGAATACGGGCGTACAGGGGTCGAAACACGGGCGTGTTTTCAACCCCTGGCGCCCGTGCTTTTTATTGCGAGGCTGCGCAGGGTGAAGGACCAAAATTGGGCGGACATGGGAAGAAACACGGTCTTGTTTTCAATCCTTGGCGCCCGTGTTTTTACTGCCGAGCCTGCCTCTACACAATTTCAAAACCACGATTTCGAACAACCAAACATCATTCGTGTCCCGGCTCAAAAAATGCGCAGCCACAGATGAAAACAGACTGCCCTGGGTACGAGATACTTTCCAGACAGACTCAATGGCTCAAAAAACTCGACAAAATCGACAAGAAAAGAGGGAAAGAAATGCAAACCGTGGTGGGGTTGCCTCCCCACAAGCGCTTCTTTATCGTGTTTTAGCTGGACGCCCATGGCGAAATTAAGGATCCACGAGGTCAATTACCAACTCCGCACGTTCGATGATAGACCAATAATTACACATGTTTTTACCCCTATTCTTGAGCCTTTTGAGAGGTTGACTCTCGTGTTTAAGCCGATTTCACGCGAGGTTGTGTGTTTATGTCATATTTCAGGACCCGGCGTTGGAATCGAGGCGAGGGAACGAGTTTTGGGTCGAAAGGAGCGAAGTTGGGTTGAAGTGTGCTGCAGGTGGAAAATACCCGGTCGAGGGCTCAAATACCCGACCGGGTATTTATTGTTTTGGCACCCGTGAGAAACAGAGGGGGGCCCGGGCTGGAGGCACAAAATCCCCGACCGGGGATTATTGGATGAGACCGGGGATTTTCCCCTGGCACGAAACGCGCGTTTTAATAATACCCGGTCGAGACCCAAAATACCCGACCGGGTATTTCGACCGGGTATCGCGACAGGCAGCTGTTTTAAAGGAAAAGAAGGCCAAAGATCAAGGGGATTGGAGTTTTGAGGGAGATAGAGCGATTCCTAGAGAGAGAAAGCGATGAACAAGAGTCTCCAAGTGCCCTAGCTTGATCTTCATCGCCATTGGAGCTTGGCTTGAGCTTGGAGAAGTGCCGATCAACGTCCAGGAGCAGGAATCCATCCTTCACAGTATGAATTCCGCGTCTGATTCTGCTTTCACTTCTTTCTCCATGGAGTAGTTCTCCCATTCATCTGGGTATGGAGAACCCTAGATTTGTATGTTAGGTTTGATTGTATGAACCAAAGTATTGATTCTATGAATTGATTATATTCAATTGAGGTTTGAATGATTGAATGGCATGAATCCTTATCAAATTCCTGTTGTTTCTGCTTTAACCTAGAATGAGAATATCTGCCTAGGTTGATAGAGCATCCTTGATTGAAGGTAGGGAGTTGGTGACTTTAGTCGAGGAGCCAATTCACTATTCTGTACCGAATTCACTTCGATAGTGGAGGTTTTGTTCGTAGGGCCTCAATCAGTTTACTCCGGTGGAGGTTAGTCGCCCGCTAGAGACTCAGATTGAGAGGGTCTGGAGACCTTTAGTCGAGACTTCAGGCTGTTTAAGAACCTTCCGCAGTATAACTATCATAGAAACTGAACTTGGTAATTGCAATCCGGCTTAACTGCAGTCTAGGGGGAACCATATCCGGGTGACCTCTCTTAACCTGAATACAACCGTTTAGTTGCTTTGCTTATTTGTTAGTTTAGACTTGCATTAAAGTTTCATTGCTAGATAACAAGAATTCACCGAGTAGTCATCAAATCTAGGACCCGGGTTGACATTTAAACCCAAACCCGCTATACTACACTTTAGGAAGTAGTTTCACTTGGCCAATTCCTAGAGTGACAGTAGAAGTGAGTCATTCGACCTCAAATCCCAATAGAGCTTGAGACGATGGCCATTCACTTTAAACGGCTTAGTCTGCGGGTTGGCAATCTCGATCATGCCATACGAGAACACCTGCGTGACCGTGAACGGTCCAGACCACCGGGAGCGGAGTTTTCCAGGAAAGAGTTTCAGGCGAGATTTATAAAGAAGAACTCGATCGCCAACCTGAAACTCCTTCGGACCCTTCAATGGAGCGTCGTGAAGACGCTTAGTTTGCTCCTTATACAACTTGGTGTTTTCATAAGCGTGGTAACACCATTCCTCCAGCTCCAGCATCTGCAATTTTCGTGAAGCACCTGCAAGACTAACATCCAAGTTGTGCTCTAGCTCCACTGGCAAGTGACATGCCTTTCCATAGACAAGCCGATAAGGTGAAGTACCAATTGGCGTCTTGTAGGCAGTCCGGTATGCCCAGAGAGCATCATCGAGCTTGGTGGGTCAATCCTTGCCAGATGGATCCACTATTCTCTCTATTATGCGCTAAACCTCCTGATTCGTCAGCTCGACCTGACCACTCATTTGGGCTGGTAGATCACAGACACCTTCTAGGTGACACCATAGCAAGAGAGTAATTTATCGAACTGGCCCTAGAAATGGGTCCCTCTGTTGCTAATGATGGCCCGAGGTGTCCCGAACCAGGAGAACAACTGCTTCAGAAACTGGAAACCCCTCTAGCATGCCCAGGAGGGGATATTCTTACTAAGACTCCACCCGAACTGAACCAGATGATCAATACCTTGGCTGCCAGAGATCATTCTTGGGGGCAGAGCAGTAGAGGCAGACATTCACGAGAGCGTGGTGTGCACGCCATGGAGACCAGATCCGGGCTCGAGCAGCAGGTAGCTGAGTTAGTGCAGACATTGAAGCAGCCCAACAGTCTTATTCCGGGCAGAGGTTTGGCTACACCTCTAGTAGCTCAATGTCAGTGGTGTGAGAGCTCAAATCACCTAGTGAAAGACTGCCAGGCTATGAGGGAGTCGACTACTCCCCAAGAGCAGTTGGACTTCATCGCCAATGCTCGGCGCCTCGACCCGTACAGCAACACATATAATGAGGGGTGGCGCCAGCATCCCAATTTCGCCTGGAGCAGCAACACCACTAAACCACCTGGTTTCCCAGCACCAGCCGGTGGTTTTCAGCAGGGGCAGCCTTTCCAGGCTAGACAGGGGCCAGCCCCACAGCAACAGCCCTACCCGCCTAGGCAGGGGCAACCATTCCAGCAGCCCCAGCGTCAGTATGTCGAGCCAGCAGCAGCTCCTGCTCCAGATAATCAGATAACAAAGCTGGAAAATATTCTAGCTTCATTCATGACTAGCACTCAGGCAGCTATCATGAGGTTAGACCAGAGCGTAGCCTCACTGGAGGCAGGTCAGAGGAACCAAGGTGCCATCTTGCAAGATCTGCAGACCCAGGTGGGTATCTTGGCCCGCCAAAACACTACCAGGGCACCGGGGACTCTGCCTGCCACCACTATTCCGAATCCTCGTGATCCTCACCAGCACCAGCAGCTGGATGCCATTTTTACCAGGAGCGGTAAGACCATATCTGCTGATCCTGTCCCGGCCAGACAGGAGGAACCACTACCTGCTTCAGCACTTCCAGCCGATGATGCAGAAGTGCGGGTGGAGAAGGAAGCCCCTGCTCCCAAGCCACAACCAGCGGTTAAGGAGCATGTGCCCCAGCTTCCCTTCCCCACTCGCCTACACAAAGACAATCTGGAGACTGAGTTTGCCAAGTTTATGGCAATGTTGAAGCAGCTCAACATCAGCATACCATTCGTGGAGGCATTGTCGAAGATGCCCAAGTATGCCAAGTTCATGAAAGACCTCCTCACCGACAAGAAGAAAATTGGGGATCTTTCGACAGTGATGCTCAGTGAGGAGTGTTCTGCTATCATGAAGAACAAGCTGCCCGAAAAGCGCAAGGACCCAGGGAGTTTTACTATCCCTCTTACTATTGGCAGCATGCATGTAGGCAAGTCCTTGGCAGACCTAGGCGCTAGCATAAACGTCATGCCATATAAGTTGTATAAAAAGCTAGACCTAGGTGAACTTAGGCCTACTAGGATGAGCATTCAGCTAGCTGATCGTTCCATTGTGCATCCTAGGTGAATCGTAGAGGATCTGCTGGTTAATGTAGGTGCATTCACATATCCTGTTGATTTTGTTATTCTTGATATACATGAGGATGTGGACGTGCCTTTGATTCTAGGTAGACCATTTCTTGCCACCGCCAAGGCACTAATTGATGTGCATGATGGTAAACTGATCCTGCGTGCTGGGAATAAACAGGCTACTTTCTCTGTGACTGAATTCGATCACTGTGCTATGATTGTTGTCACACCTGTGCATGCCATTTCTGATCAGGTACACGAGTCTGTCGTGTATCCTTCTGCATCTCCCATTTTGCAGGAGCCTCCTATCATTCCTTCGCCGCCACTCCGTCCAGTCTCGCCTCCGAACAAAAAGATCAAGGAGGAGTGGCGGCCAAAGCAGCAGGGTGCTAAGCCTGCACGGAAGAAGGGTGGAGGCCACTACGAGCTGGCTCCACCCCCTACACCACGACCACCCTGGATGTCCGGGTACTCACTCGCCTGCATCTTGCCGGATGGCCAGGTCGAGCTGACCGATGATGGTGGTCGCATCCGTCGGGTGCATGACCACAACCTGAAGCTGTACCTCAAGAGCGACGTGGATCCGCTCTTGGAGGCACCTGTTCCTGCACCTCCCTGAGTATCCACCATTGGCGTCCAGCTAAAAGACGGTAAAGAAGCGCTTGTGGGGAGGTAACCCCACCACGGTTTTACTTTCTTTCTTGTGTTTTGAGTCGGATTGTAAACCGGTTTGGTTTTGGTTTGTTTTCTTTTGTTTTGGATGATGTATTATTGGGTTGACCATTGGCCCTAACATATTGTGTTTGAGCTCTTTGGTTTCCTTTAGCTGTGCTTGTCTTGACTGGTCCTCTCTCTAGTGCGCTCACTCCGACTGGTCCGCTTCAAGTCTCCTGCAGTCCGTGCATACCGGTAACATCGTTCCCCTTTTCCCTTCTCTCTTCTCCATTGAGGGCAATGTCGATCTTAAGTGTGGGGGGATGTTTATCTTTCGACTGCATTAGATCTGTTTGTGTGCTTGGAGCCTAGTCCACTGTCCAAATTTTTAAATTTGAGGGCTCCAAGTACGTGTTCCGTGCAATTGCCTGCTCAGTATGCTTTGAATTGACAGTCTTTATAGTAATATGCAACCTAGGGAGGTAGTGTAGCACTATGGAGGATGTTGATGCATTTAAGAAATCTCATTTCTTCTTCATATTGTGTTGGTTGATTGAGTGAATTAGTGATCTTAGGACCCTTGAATTGTGTGGTGTTGTGGACTCTCTACCTATCATGGACTCTTGTTTCATGTTTTGAGTTTAACAGGTGCTCAAAAATGTGCTTTAAAATAACGTCTCCCGTGCGAATAGGGCGAAAGTGTGTAAGGGGAGACGGGAATTCGTTCCCGATTTCCACCTACTACCTCCAGCCCCCTTACATGTGTTTCCCCCGCACGAGGCTCGAGACATCCGCTCATGGCATGGCCGGTAAGAGCCGGGGCTCCCGCAAAACCTCTGCAAGGTGGGAGCCCCCATTTTCTGAAAAGTAGGTTGGGACCCTTGAAAAAAAAAGTGAAAAAAAATCAGAAAACAAGCAAAACATAAAGAAAAGGGGTTCCAACCGTCTTCAAGAAGAAAATAGAGCACCTTAAAAAGGTGAGTCCATGATCTTTTGTTTTTGAGAGTCTATTCGTCCATGATTCATTTGTCCTCTGCTCACAATTTGCCATGATGCCGACTCGAGACTAGCGTTCTCGCCGAAGAAGTCATGAGATGACTTGTGCGTCGGTTGACCTCGTAAGTTGCTAAATGATCTAGGAAATCCTCTACCTATGATCGGGGTTGTTGGTTGCTATAGAGGTCTGGAGAGTTGCATTGATTTGAGTTAGGTTTGCTTGGGGACAAGCAAACGGTTAAGTGTGGGGGAGTTTGATAGACCAATAATTACACATGTTTTTACCCCTATTCTTGAGCCGTTTGAGAGGTTGACTCTCGTGTTTAAGCCGATTTCACGCGAGGTTGTGTGTTTATGTCATATTTCAGGACCCGGCGTTGGAATCGAGGCGAGGGAACGAGTTTTGGGTCGAAAGGAGCGAAGTTGGGTTGAAGTGTGCTGCAGGAGGAAAATACCCGGTCGGGGGCTCAAATACCCGACCGGGTATTTATTGTTTTAGCACCCGTGAGAAACAGAGGGGGGCCCGGGCTGGAGGCACAAAATCCCCGACCGGGGATTATTGGATGAGACCGGGGATTTTCCCCTGGCACGAAACGCGCGTTTTAATAATACCCGGTCGAGACCCAAAATTCCCGACCGGGTATTTCGACCGGGTATCGCGACAGGCAGCTGTTTTAAAGGAAAAGAAGGCCAAAGATCAAGGGGATTGGAGTTTTGAGGGAGATAGAGCGATTCCTAGAGAGAGAAAGCGACGAACAAGAGTCTCCAAGTGCCCTAGCTTGATCTTCATCACCATTGGAGCTTGGCTTGAGCTTGGAGAAGTGCCGATCAACGTCCAGGAGCAGGAATCCATCCTTCACAGTATGAATTCCGCGTCTGATTCTGCTTTTGCTTCTTTCTCCATGGAGTAGTTCTCCCATTCATCTGGGTATGGAGAACCCTAGATTTGTATGTTAGGTTTGATTGTATGAACCAAAGTATTGATTCTATGATTTGATTATATTCAATTGAGGTTTGAATGATTGAATGGCATGAATCCTTATCAAATTCCTGTTGTTTCTGCTTTAACCTAGAATGAGAATATCTGCCTAGGTTGATAGAGCATCCTTGATTGAAGGTAGGGAGTTGGTGACTTTAGTCGAGGAGCCAATTCACTATTCTGTACCGAATTCACTTCGATAGTGGAGGTTTTGTTCGTAGGGCCTCAATCAGTTTACTCCAGTGGAGGTTAGTCGCCCGCTAGAGACTCAGATTGAGAGGGTCTGGAGACCTTTAGTCGAGACTTCAGGCTGTTTAAGAACCTTCCGCAGTATAACTATCATAGAAACTGAACTTGGTAATTGCAATCCGGCTTAACTGCAGTCTAGGGGGAACCATATCCGGGTGACCTCTCTTAACCTGAATACAACCGTTTAGTTGCTTTGCTTATTTGTTAGTTTAGACTTGCATTAAAGTTTCATTGCTAGATAACAAGAATTCACCGAGTAGTCATCAAATCTAGGACCCGGGTTGACATTTAAACCCAAACCCGCTATACTACACTTTAGGAAGTGGTTTCACTTGGCCAATTCCTAGAGTGACAGTAGAAGTGAGTCATTCGACCTCAAATCCCAATAGAGCTTGAGACGATGGCCATTCACTTTAAACGGCTTAGTCTGCGGGTTGGCAATCTCGATCATGCCATACGAGAACACCTGCGTGACCGTGAACGGTCCAGACCACCGGGAGCGGAGTTTTCCAGGAAAGAGTTTCAGGCGAGATTTATAAAGAAGAACTCGATCGCCAACCTGAAACTCCTTCGGACCCTTCAATCGAGCGTCGCGAAGACGCTTAGTTTGCTCCTTATACAACTTGGTGTTTTCATAGGTGTGGTAACACCATTCCTCCAGCTCCAGCATCTGCAATTTTCGTGAAGCACCTGCAAGACTAACATCCAAGTTGTGCTCTAGCTCCACTGGCAAGTGACATGCCTTTTCATAGACAAGCCGATAAGGTGAAGTACCAATTGGCGTCTTGTAGGCAGTCCGGTATGCCCAGAGAGCATCATCGAGCTTGGTGGGTCAATCCTTGCAAGATGGATCCACTATTCTCTCTATTATGCGCTAAACCTCCTGATTCGTCAGCTCGACCTGACCACTCATTTGGGCTGGTAGATCACAGACACCTTCTAGGTGACACCATAGCAAGAGAGTAATTTATCAAACTGGCCCTAGAAATGGGTCCCTCTGTTGCTAATGATGGCCCGAGGTGTCCCGAACCAGGATAACAACTGCTTCAGAAACTGGAAACCCCTCTAGCATCATTGGTGGGCAAAGCCTACGCCTCAACCCACCTAGAGACGTAATCAACAGCGCATAAGATGTACGTGTTACCAAATGACGGAGGGAAGGGGCCCATGAAGTCGATACCCCAGACATCAAAGAACTCACAAGTTATAAACACGTTCCGGGGCATCTCATCACTAGAAGAAATGTTACCTGACCTCTGGCATCGATCGCACCTACGTGCGAATGTGTCGACCTCTGACATCGATTGCCAGTAGAAGCCCGACTGTAGTACCTTCTACGCCGTGCAGTTAGCGCCATGGTGCCTGCCAGTAGGTCCCTCATGGCAATGAGGCAGAATGCCCTCAATCTCATTTTCCATGACACATCGACGGATGACCCCGTCGTCTCCGATCCTGAAGAGATGCGGGTCATCCCAGAAGTAATGCTTCAGGTCGGAGAAGAACTTCCTCTTGGTGTGAGTCGTCGTCCCCTTGGGCAGCTGCTGGCCCACTAGATAGTTTGCGCAATCAGAGTACCAAGGGGTGACACTCTGCACCAAGCACATCATCATCAGTAGCTCATCTGGAAAGGAGTCGTTGATCTCCTCCTCGAGGTTGTGCGCAGGGGGTGCGTCCAACCGGGAGAGATGATCAACAACAACATTTCTGACTCCCTTCTTGTCCCAGATCTCAGTGTCGAACTCCTGCAGTAATAAGATCCATCGTATGAGTCGAGGCTTGGCATTGGCCTTGCTCATCAGGTATCGTATTGTGGAGTGATCCTTGTATACTGTCACATGGGACAATACCAGATAAGGACGGAACTTATCAAAGGCAAACACCACCGCTAGCAGCTCCTTCTCCATAGTGGTGTAGTTCACCTAGGAATCTTTAAGGGGCTTCAAGGCGTAGTGGATAGGACTGAAGTGCTGATATCGCCTCTGTCCCAAAAGAACTCCAACAACAAAGTCACTGGTGTCGCACATCAGCTCGAACGGAAGACCAGTTAGGAGTGACCATGATAGGAGCATGAGTAAGATTTTCCTTCAAGGTCGTGAATGCCGATGTGCACGCGTCAGTGAACTGGAAGGGGGCATCCTTCTCAAGGAGCTTCGTCAGGGGCAAGGAGATCTTGGAGAAGTCTTTTATGAACCGCTATGGAACCCTGCATGGCCCAAGAAACTGCAGATCCCTTTGACAGATGTGGGAGGAGGCAGTTTGCTGATTGTCTCGATCTTGGCTTTGTCTACCTCTATCCCCATCTTGGAGATCTTATGCCCCAGAATTATGCCTTCGCGAACCATGAAGTGACATTCTCCCAACTCAGCGCCAGGTTCGTCTCCTTACACCGTTTCAGGACGAGTTCAAGGTTATGGAGACAATGAAAGAATGAGTCCCCATAAACCGAAAATTGGTCCATGAACACCTCCATGATTTCTCTGACCAGTCGTTCAAAGATGTCGAGCATGCATCGGTGAAATGTGGTTGGGGCGTTGCAAAGCCCAAACAGGATTCTCTAGTAGGCAAATGTGCCGAAAGGGCAAGTCAAGGTGGTCTTCGCCTGGTCTTCTAGTGCAATGGGGATCTGAAAATACCCGGACATCCCATCCAGGAAACAGTAGAACTCGTGCCCCGCCAGCCTCTCCAGCATCTAGTTAATGAAAGGCAATGGGAAGTGGTCCTTCCGGGTGGCGTCGTTGAGGCAATGGTAGTCGATGCAGACGCAGTACCCGGTCACTGTGCGTATCGGAATAAGCTCGTTCTTCTCGTTGGGTACCACGGTCATCCCGTCCTTCTTAGGCACCACCTGAGTGGGGCTAACCCACTCGTTGTCGAAAATGGCGAAGATGATCCCCACGCTCATCAGCTTTACAATCTCTGCCCGAACGACTACCTTCAGGTTCGGTCTATGCTGGGGCTGCCTCACTGGCCGCATCTCATCTTCTAGAAGTATCCGGTGGGAACAGAAAGAAGGGCTGATCCCCCGGATATTAGTGATCTTCCATGCCAGAGCTCGCTCGTACTGCTTTAATAGGGCCACCAGTCTGGTTTTCAGCTCAGGTGTGAGGGTCGAGCTAATGATGACTAGCAGCTTGTTCCCCTCCCCGAGAAATGAATACTCCAAGTGAGGAGGGAGGGGCTTTAGCTCCATTTCTAGTGGCTCCTCCAGAGAGGTGGTGATGCAGGAGATGATGAGATCAGTTTGAACTGCTTGTCTGTCTCTAAGAACTTCCCACTCTCCAGCGCGGCCAGCTGCTTCTCCAACTGCAGCTCTTGCGATGCCTGCTCACCTAACAAAATACAACGCTCAAGGGCATCGTCAGTTGCCGCACTCATGATGGCGAGTGCGGTCTCAAAATCAGCCAGCGTATCACAGTAATCCAAGTCATCATGCAAATGGGAATGCTTCGCATTATCGGACACAGAAAATGTAGCTTGTTCATCCTTAGCACGCAAGATTAACTTGCCACTATTCATATCGATCACGCCTTGGTGGTGGCGAGAAATGGTCTACCCAAAATCAAAGGCACATCCACATCCTCATTTATATCCAGAATAACAAAATCAACAGGATATGTGAATGCACCCACGTTAATAAGCAAGTCCTCTATGATACCCCCTAGGATGCACAATAGAGCGGTCAGCTAGCTGAATGCTCATCCTAGTGGTTCTAGGTTCACCTAGGCCTAGCTTCTTAAACAGTTTATAGGGCATGACATTAATGTTAGCGTCTAGGTCCGCCAAGGACTTTTCTACATGCATGCTGCCAATAACAAGAGGGATAGTAAAACTCCTTGGGTCTTTGCGCTTCTCGGGCAGCTTGTTCTGCAGGATGGCAGAACACTCCTCGCTCAGCATCACTGTCAAGAGATCCCCAAGTTTCTTTTTGTTGGTGAGGAGATCCTTCATGAATTTGGCGTACTTGGAAATCTTCGACAATGCCTCCATGAACGACCTGCTGATTTTGACCTGCGTCAATATTGCCATGAATTTGGCAAACTTAGTCTCCATCTTGTCTTTGTGCAGTCGAGTGGGGAATGGAAACTGGGGAATATGCTCCTTAACCACTGGCTGTGGCTTGGGAGCAGATGCTTATGTCCCGATCCCCACCTCTGCTTTGTCAGCTGAAAGTGGTGAAGCAGGTGTTGATTCCTCCTGCCTGGCCGGAGCAGGGATAACAGTGTTGTCTTGCCACTTCGAGTAGTGATGGAATCTAACTGCTGGTGAGGTTCGCGAGGATTTGGGATGGTGGTGGCAGACAAAGTTCCCTGTGCTCTGGAGGTGTTCTGGCGAGCTATGCATCCAATCTGTTTCTGGAGATCTAGTAGTATGGCACCCTGGTTCCTCAGGCCTGCCTCCAGTGAGGTGATGCACTTGTCCAGCTTGACACGGTTGCACTTGTCCAGCCACCATTGTTCACTATGTTGGTGCTCACGAAGGTCTGCACCATGTTTTTCAGCTCTGACATCTGGTCATCCTGTGCTGGAGCTGCTGTCAACTGGACGATTTGTCGTTGCTGCTGCTAAAATGGTTGCCCCAATCTGGGCTGGTAGGGATGCTACTGTGGAAATGAACCCTATCAAACCTGGAAAGGCTGCCTTTGCTGAAAACTACCCGCTCTATCTGGGAAACCGAGAGGCTTGGTGTTGTTGTTGTTGTTGTCATTCCAGGAGAAATCGGGATGTTGGCACCACCCCTCATTATATGTTCCACTATAAGGATCAAGGTGCCGAGCATTGGAAATGAATTCCAACTGCTCCCGAGGTGTAGAGGACTCCCGCATAGCCTGACAGTCTTCCACCAAGAGGTTTGAGCTCTCACACAACAGACACTGTGCAACTGAAGAACCGTCCAATCCTCTGTCAGGAATAAGACTGTTGGGCTGCTTTAATGTCTGGACCAGCTTTGCCACCTCTCGCTCAAGCCTGGATCTAGCCTCCATGGAATGCACACCTCGATCCCTAGAGTTCCTACCTCTGGTGCTCTGCCAGCTTGGGTGGAGTCTTAGTGAGAATGTCCCCTCCTGGGCATATAGACTAAATCACCCTCTGGCTCTCTAGAGATAGAGCACTGTAGAAGTTTCCCACAGTGAATTCATCACTAAAGCCGTGATGGGGACACTGCCATAAAAATCCCGAGTACCGTTCCCAGGCATCACGTAGTGACTCATTTGGCTTCTGGCGGAAATGAGTGATCTCCCGCTGAATCTCCGAGGTGTTCGAGGCAGGATAGTACCTGTGCACGAACTTGTCGGCGAGATCGTCCTAGGACGTGATGGACAATGGTGGCTGGGTCTCTAGCCACCACTTTTCATGCCTCGCCAGAGAGTGAGGGAAGAGGTGAAGACGGATTGCATCATCTGGTACACCATTCAGCTTGAACCCATTGGTAAGCTGCAAGAACCGGGAAAGGTGCACCCTCGCCTCCTCATCCTTGAGGCTATGAAACGGGATGGAGGATGCTATCAGTTGAATCCAACATGGCTTGATCTCGAAGTTATTTGCGAGAATGGGCGGATACAGGATGACGGGGCGGATGTTGGTGATCTGTGGAGTGTAGTAGTACTCCACAGTAGGACCGGGCGGGGTGGTTGATGGTGAGCTCCATCTGGTTGAGGGACTGTGTTATTGGCCAGAACCTGATTCACCAGGTGAACCTGCCTGGGCATCCCCAAGGGTTGGTTCTTCCCCAGGTTTAGGTTCACCCTGTTGTGATCGTCGCCCATTTCGTCCTTTTGCTCGGAGTCGCTGCTCAGATGGCCGTCGACGTGCACTTCCTCCGTAGCCTGTCTTGCTTGTTGTTTTTCCTAAACTAGCGACAAGTGTGTTCTAGCTCCGGATCAAACGGTAGTAGTTCTCCCAACTGGCTATGGGTCATGCACCACCACAGCCAAGCAAACAAACCTGTGAAGGCACAAGTGGGTCAAAGCAAGACAATCAATGCGGAAAAGAAATGATAAAGTAACAGAAATCACGTTTCTTCATCAACCTAGTTGTCCCCGGCAACGGCACCAAAAACTTGACTCGCTTGTACTGTCACACTAGAAAGTGGCCAAGTGTAACCACCTACTAATGCATAGTATAGCGGGTTTAGTTCTAAATGTCAACCCGGGTCCGAGATGTGACGACTACTCCGTGAAATTCTTATTATTCAGCGGTTCAACTGTAGTGAAGTTCCAACTAAACTAGAAAACAAAAGCAGTAAAGGTTATGTTCCAAGTTTGAGAGAGGTCACCCAGACATGGTTCCCCCTAGACTGTAGTTAAGCCGAGTTGTAATTTACCCAGTCCAGTTTCAATGATAGTTATACTGCGAAAGGTTCTTATAAATCTTGAAGTCTTGACCAAAGGTCTCCAGACCCTCTCAATCTAAATCCCCAGCGGGCGACTAACCTCCACCGGAGTAAACAGACTGAGGCCCTAACGTACCAAACCTCCTCTACTAGAGTCAATCCAGTGCAGAATAGTGAACCGACTCCTTGACTAAAGTCATCAATTCAATACCTTCAATTAAGGGTGCTCTATCAACCTAGGCATATATTCTCTTTCTAGGTCAAAGCAAGAACTATAGGAATTTGATCAGGTTTCATGCAATTCAGAAAATCATGCCTCAATTGAATATAATCGATATCAAAGAACATGTACTTGGGTCCATACAACCAAACCTAACATACAAATCTAGGGTTCTACATACCCATGTGAGAGAGAGAGTTTACTCCATAGAGAGAGAAGAGAAATCTACTTCATATGCGGAAATCATTCTGTGAAGGATGAAAATATGCTTCTGGTAATCCATCGGCACTCCTCCAAGCTTCCACCGAGCTCCAATGGTGTTGGAGATCGATTTAGGGCGCTAGGAAGTTCTGTTCGTCGCTCTCTCTAGGTTTTCTACTTTCTTTCTCTAAAAATCGGATGCCTCCTCTTTGGCTTGAAACAACCCTTTTAACCCGAGACTGGGCAAAACACAGTTGAGGACACAACCGTGTTTTACTTTTTTCTGCCCGTGTTTTGGATTCCTCAGCAGCAGTCATAATGAGGCTCACGACATAAAAAGCACAGGTTGGGGACACGACCGTGTTTTACCCAATGGTGCCCGTTTTCTCACCTTGCAACGATTGAGCTCGCGCACTAAAAAGCACCAGCGTGCCCCTTAGTGAACACGACCGTGTTTTGGAGCAGTCTGCCCGTGTTCTTGCCCCTGCTTCATTGAATGACCTTCAAATGCCCCCAAAACTCGTGCCTAGCCATTCCTTAGACCTCTGGGACCTGAAATGTGATAAAATAGCACAACCCAGCGAAAAATAGGCCAAGGATATGCGACTACGAGCCGCAAGCGGATAAGAATAAGGGTGTAAACATGTGCAAATACATCGTTATCAGCCTAACTGCGATCTAGAGGGACACATACCTGAGTGAGCTTTCTTAATCTAAATACAATCGTTACTTGCTTTTTGTTTGTTTTTCCTTTCTATAATCTTCACTCGAACTGAACATATAGATAATAGAGATTCACGAAGTAGACAGTACACCTAGGACCCGGGTTGACAAGTAAAATTAAACCCACTATACTGCATTTTCGAACTGCAAATGCACTTGGTCGTAGTTTGGCGTTGCATTTTAGCGAGTCAAGTTTTTGGCACCGTTGCTGGGGACCAAACTTGGGTCACCCTCTTCACAGGATCTCCATTTCGGGGTGCCTCTATCCTAGAATTTTCGTTGAATTAGGGCGAACTCTGTCGCCGCCGCGTGGCGAGTCTCCGGTGAGGACCCCATATCGTTTTCCAGCGCAATTTTGCATCCCTCGCCCGCCTCTCACCTTCCTCTACGGTCCTTCTAGTGTTTCCAGGTTTGTATCTTGTGCTTTCTTTGTTATTTCTGGAAAATCGCGCTGCAGATGTTAGGATTGAGAATAGTGAATTGTTTGGCATGCTTGAACTAGTTTAGGGGCGAGGGATGTGTTTGTATGTGGCCTAATAGCAATAATTGGTGTCGGATTACTTGGTTTTCCCGCGTTATGCTATGATTTGTGCTAGATATTAGTCTGCTTTGCTGGTTTTCCTGTACTTATTACCGCAAAGCGGCTATTTTGAACTCAAATGCTTGCCTAGGTGGTTCTTGAGTGTGGCGGAACTAGATATCCCCCTGCCCGTTTTTCTAACATGGTTTTTCTCGTGGTTCCACCTTTGACTAATATTTTTTGCAGGATCATATCTCGCAATCACCGGTACATGCGCCACGTGCCCGCAGAGGCCCAAGCAAAGTTCTAGGAAGTTTTGGATGGATCATTCTAGCCCCACAGTCACCTCGACTTTGAGGTTTTTCGGGTGCTCCACTGCTACAACTAGATGGCAGCAACGATTCGCCACCGCTATTGGCACATTCTTCTGCCCATTCAGGATCCCACTTACACGGAGTTGATGTGGGAGTTCTACACCACCTACTCCTTCCGGTTTATGGCGACTCCCGATCGTCTCGACACTATCACCTTCCGGCTGGGCGGGGCCGAGTGGTCTATGAGTATGGATGGCCTTGCTAGAGCCTTGGGCATCATCTACCCCTCCCCCCCCCCCCCTTACCCTACGACATTAAGGAGGTCGCTAACCCATCTGATTTCCGCACCTTGAGTTCTACCCTAGATTTGCCGCTCGGAGGCAAGATAGATGTGGTTCGAGGCCGGGCAGACCAATGTCATCACCCTTCGACCTCAATGACACATCCTCAACCTCCTTCTCACTCGCTCGGTGGTCCCCAATGCCAGGGGTTCGTGGAAGCTCACAAAGCGCGTGCTCTACTACATGTTCACTATGATGGATCCGGACCATCACCTGCATCTCGGTTCTGTCATTGCTAAGACCTTCGCCAAGTGCCACGCTAAGCCCAACTATCTTTATTGTGGTCCCCCAATCACCCTTCTATCCCGACACTTTCAGGTGGATTTCTGGGGTTTGATTCATGCCTCTGCTCAGTTTGACTTACACTCGCTCAACAGGGGGGGTCCTCAGCAATGCCCTTCTCTTGACTTTAGCTGATGGCCGGGACTGGGTGGATGGTCTTTCCATGCCACCTGATGGTGCTGCGGCTAATGATGATGATGAGGAGTCCGAGGCGAATGATGATGATGCTAATAACGATGACTATGGTGGAGATGATGTTGATGACGTTGCGATGGAGCCCGAGCTGTCCCCGCTTGGGGATCCTCCACCACGATGGAGACCAGAGCGAGGCGAGTCCTCCTTCGGTTGTTCTGTTTCATCGATGGAGTTCTTCATTGACCATTTCCAGCATATGGGTCTCTAGTTCCAGCAACTAGGTCTCAAGAATCAACAGCTCATAGATCACCAGCTCTAGTTCAAGTAGCAGTATTCAGCTCATCATGCTTAGTATGTTGCTCAATTTGAACAGATTGAAAGTCACTTCGACCAACTCGCGGTTCAACATCAAGAACTTCGTACCCGTCTTGACCGAGAGCGGGACCGAGGGCGCCAGCTAATGGAGTACCAGGAGCACCTACTCCAATCTTGCCACCCAGAGCACCACTGGACTACTCCGTGGGTGCACTCTCCATCACCACCACCTCCTCCACTAGGGGATGCCGATGACATCATGAACCACATCGACTTCGACCTCCTTGAGTAGGCTGTACTTGCTAGCTCCCCCTCTATGTTTGTTCTGGTGTTTGTTGAGTGTTTGTGTTGTTTTGGAGGAGTGTAGACCGGATTATTTGTGTTTGTTTTTTTTTCTTTTGGATATTGTGTCATTGGGATGACAACTCTACCTAACTATAATGTGTTTGAGTGGTTGTTTTTGTATTAGCCCCTATTCTTGCCACTACGTGTCCCACTTTCAGTCCTCCGCCCTGACTTGTCCACTCTCCAGTCCTTATGCAGCCTATTTTCCTCACTGACCTCGAGCTCAAACTTGTGGGCCGCGTTAGTTGTAGCGTAGGTCTCATAGAGAGAGTTCCACATCGCGACAGATGTGGGTAGAAGCCGAAGCCTTAAGATGATTGAGGCATCCACCGATTTTAATATCCAGGAACGAACTCGTGCATCAGATTGCACCCATTTAGCAAGCTCATGATCGGAAGCCGGAGGAACGGTAGGCTTTTGGCGGAACCATCCAAGAAACCATAATAAACCAATAAACCAAGAGATCTCGGTACCTCAAATTACCAATACAATGATACATGGTAAAGATATCTAAGTAGCGATTTGGACCATATATTCAGTCGAATTGAAACGGGGACAACAGAAATGTACTTAGGACGATGATTGGCCAAACTGAAACTATTGTTGTAATTAAATCCACACTATTATTATAGTGTCTCACAATTCGTCCAAAGAGTAAGGAATGCCGCATGACCATTATCATTAGAATTCTCAAACTTATAACCATCGCCGATAATCTGCCAACATAGTAAGAATATGGATATTTTAGAAGGGTCACAATAAATAATGAAGTTGCAAGTCATATTTGGATGCAACGATACTTCATTTATGAATACAGGATTTGATTCTGACAGCAAACAAAATTACGATTGAAAATCTATTTTTGTGTCCCGATAAAAGTAAAAGAAATGAACGGAAACTCTGTCATAAACCAGTTGATCCCAATAACTCGAGTTGTTGGGAGAAGATTATGCTGGATCTTATACCACTCTCTAACACGCCCTCTCAAACGAAAGCCAACCCATGGGCTTGAAGTTTGCACAAGCAATTATCATACCTTGTGCTTTAATCAACTTTGGATCGTAGAAATTCGAACACACGACCACTTGACCAAACCAACTCTGATTTCATGTCATAAACTACCTCTTTTGTAGCTTGCATAGGGTACACAGTCTTGGCTGTTAACGGAGCTCAGAAGTTGATTGACTTGGGTCTAGAATTCATCCCCATGGAACAAATCATCATGGATGCAGTTAATCAGTACCTAAAGAAAAGGATACGTCTCCTAAGTGAAGCTTTTTTCTGGCCTCGACTTGTTGTCGGTGAATGGAGACGACAAACCAATCAACGTGGCTACAAAAAACCTAGTAGCTTACCGACCGACTGCATATGTTACCAATCGATTGGCTGCTTTAATGGCTGTTTTCAATTGGATGAGTGGTATTTTTTACTGTTTACTCGGTGGAAAAATTATTCGGGTTAAGTCACGATAATAGCATACATCCAGCAGCAGCACCCAGTCAGTGATTCCCTGCGGCATGGTCCTAGTAAAGCAATTAAAAAGGTATAAAAAAAAGAGAGGAAATGGTAGCCAGCCCATGAGAAGCTTAGTTTCAGAATTCACGTGAGAAAAGGCTGTACCCAAGGTTGTCTATCCACGGATAGACCCGGCTGTACTCAAGGTTGTCAATGTCGACCACCCGCTTCGATTCGATCAGGTGAAAAAAATGAGCCGCACGCATCCGTCGGGTCGACTGTGACAAGATATCGAGTTGTAAGTCAAATTGTGACATTTTTTCTTTGGTTTGCGAAATGCGCATATTTTTCGATTTTTCTTTTCGCCTAACTCAATCTTTGGAATCCTTAGTTGAACATTTGAATATTGATATTATATAAGTATATATGAATTTTCACTATATGTTTCATCTAAATACGACATGTTACTTTGGTGTAATGTTATATGTTATTACTCATATAGTCATATGTTAGATGAAATTTGATATAATATTAGGATAAGTACAATATATTAACTCTTCATATTTCCGGGCTAAAACGGACTAATACGAGTGACCCGTTAACCCTTAACCCCCTAATTTGACCGGGTCCAGAATCCGGATCAAGCCCGTGGGTTGACAAACTTGACGTACCCAATACACCACTTTCTGTGGCCGCAGGGGCATTGGCCTAACTCCCACTCGCCCACTCCCTTTCCCTTTCCCTTTCCCTTCCACTCTCCACTCCTTCCCCTCCTATATATATGTATACATATCTCACAATCTACAGACAAACAAACCCACCCTGCCACCAGTTCCACAACCACAAAGAAGAAGAAAAAACCATGAAAACCCACTTCCTCTGCCCACTCTCCTTCCTCTTCTTCATTGCCTTGGCCGCTCAGGCTGCCCCACACGCGCACCCAAACTGTGAAGCCCCTCAAGACCATGGTTCGACCCTGAGGGTATTCCACATCTTCAGCCCTTGTTCCCCCTTCCGGCCACCGAACCCCGCGGCGTCTTGGGAGGAGAGCGTGCTCCAGTTGCAGGCCAAGGACCAAGCAAGGCTGCTTTACCTCTCTAGCCTGGTTGCCAAGCGATCTGTTGTGCCCATTGCCTCGGGCAGGCAGATCGTTCAGAGCCCTACTTACATCTTGAGGGCTAAGATTGGAACCCCTCCTCAGACCATGCTCATGGCTCTTGATACCAGCAGCGATGCTGCTTGGATGCCTTGCAATGGCTGCGTTGGCTGCCCTTCCTCTTCCTTGTTCGACTCTCACAAGTCCACCACCTTCAAATCCCTCGGCTGCCAGTCCCCTCAATGCAAGCAGGTAAACCCCCTTTTTTCCAATTCTTTTACTGCAAAAGATCACGTGATTTAGTAACATTACTAAACTGGGATCATGATTGATTTATATAATATTAGTTGTTTTTAGTCATCATTCTGTTTAGAAGGAACAGAATGTGACATCATTTGTATTTTGTAACGCTTGGATACTCAGAAAGAAAGTGCATGTATGTGACTTTTTTTGACGGGGGGAACAAAATTGCAGGTACCCAACCCTACTTGCGGCAGCAGCGCGTGCGTGTTCAACATGACCTACGGCGGCTCTTCCATCGCCGCCAACCTCTCTTCCGACACCGTCACTCTGGCCTCCGACCCGGTCCGGGGCTACACCTTCGGGTGCATCCAGAAGGCGACGGGGAGCTCCGTGCCGCCGCAGGGACTTTTGGGCCTGGGCCGAGGTCCGTTGTCGTTCCTCTCCCAAACCCAAAGCCTCTACAAGTCTACCTTCTCCTATTGCCTCCCAAGCTTCAAGTCTCTCAACTTCTCCGGCTCGTTGAGGCTTGGGCCTGTGGCCCAACCACAGAGGATCAAATACACCCCGTTGCTCAAAAATCCCAGGAGATCGTCTCTGTATTACGTGAATCTGGTCGGGATCAAGGTCGGCCGGAAAGTCGTCGACATTCCGGCTGGTGCTCTGGCTTTCAACCCCACCACCGGCTCCGGCACCATCATCGATTCCGGTAATATTACTTTCATTAGGGTTTGGGCACCAGCATACTAATTTAATTATCAAATTGGGGGAGTACGTACTAATTAGGGTTTCCGCTTCTTGGTTGCAGGCACGGTGTTCACCAGGTTGGTGACGCCGGCGTACACGGCGGTGAGGGACGAGTTCCGGAGGAGGGTGGGGCGCAAAGTCACGGTGACGTCACTGGGCGGGTTCGACACGTGCTACTCGGCCCCGATCGTGCCACCCACCATCACGCTCCAGTTTGCGGGGCTGAACGTGAGCCTCCCGGCGGAGAACATCATGATCCACAGCACCGCGGGGAGCACGTCGTGCCTGGCGATGGCGGCGGCGCCGGGCAACGTGAACTCCGTGGTGAACGTGATCGCCAACATGCAGCAGCAGAACCACCGGATCCTGTTCGACGTGCCCAACTCCAGGATCGGGGTGGCGCGTGAGCAATGCACGTGATGAACGTTAGGCTAGTACTGCTGATGGGGATTGGAGGATTTTGAAAGGAAATTTTGAATTTTAGTATGTGCTAGGCTTAGGCTAGCTATCTTCTCGTACGTTTTGGATCGTGACTTTCTCATCTCATGGGTTGTCGTTTTGGACCCATCAGGCAGGGGGTTCAGGGATCTGAGTTGAGCTCAGGTCTGGCTGAGGCTGAGGCTGAGGCTGAGGCTGAGGCTGAGCACTTTTGTTTGTTTGTTTGCTTTATCTTTGTTGTTGGAGTAGCTGTCACGGGATGGGATATGTGTTTGGTCAAATAAGTATACAACAACAATAATGTCTCTACCGAAAAAAGGTTGCTTGTATTCGAAGATGGCAGCACTGCGGCACGGTCACGGGTGCGGGCAGTGGAGTTTATTTTTAAATTTTAATTTGAATGTTGCGGTGCTCCCTGTCACGGATTGGAGATTTTGGCGATGTTACTCATTTTCTGTCGGTCAATTTCCAAATGCGTTCTCGCATCTGGCCTGTACCAAATGCAAAAGTGCGAATTCTATATCACGGATAATAAACAGGGGCAGACGACAGTCATCGCACAGCTAGCTATATGCTGAATCTGGCCACCGTCAGCAACATCGGTAAGAACATCCTTATTGCGTTTATATATAGTTGTCCCATCGGATACCTATGTGACTAAGGGTGTTCAAACGGTGTGTTCAAACGGTGTAGTTATCGTGGTAATCGTTTAACAAATAGTATTTGGATAATTTGATTTGGTTAATTTGGACAATTGTTTTGGTTTGGTTAAACTTTTTATTTTGTTTGATTTAGGTGCTTTGGTTTGGTTTCAGACGAGGGAGGATTCTATGACTAAGGGGGGTCCTTAGTCACTTGACTAATCCTCTCCTAGCCATTAGATCTGGATAGATCAATCAAACAGTTAAAAACTAGGAATGAATTTTTAATTAGTCGCAGTTGTAATTTGGGTATTATGAAAAATTACGAACTATACAAACCGGACTTACAAACAGTACAAACTAAAATGACAAAACATACAAACAGATTTACAAACAATTCAAAACATACGAACTGTACAAACAATACAAATTAGACCGACAAACAATACAAACCATACAAAATGAAAAAAAACAACCGTGTTGACTTAGGAGGAGTCATCCCTATATAGAGGGGCTCCGTCCCAAAGTCAACCCGGTTGTTTTTTAGACATACAAACATGGTGGATAAAAACGACAAACTAGACCGACAAACCATACAAAATGGAAAAACACCCGGGTTGACTTAGGAGGCTCCATCTCTATATAGAGGAGTTCGATCCAAAAGTCAACCAGTTTGTTTTTAGACATAAAAATATTATAAACATGGTTAACAAAAATGACAAACATGGTGCACAAAAATAACAAAGCTTACAAACATTACAAAAGAACCCGACAAACATTACAAAAATAACAAACCTTACAAACATTACTGAAGAAACCGACAAACATATATTACAAAACATACTAACATTACAAAATAATACTACTTACAATACAAATCGGTAAAATTATATTACAAATCAATGAATACAAATTATACAAATCATAACATAAAAGTATACAAACTAAAGCAACAAATATTATAAATCAAAATATATACAAATTAGTCATGTAAACATTACAAACACAGTTGACAAAAATAACAAACTAGAATGATAAATGACAAACCGAATTGATATAAACCTTACAAACTGGACTTATCGGCTGTAACTTTTTTATTATGTTTTAATTAATAAATAAATTATGTAATTATTACTATATCCTTGATTAAATTAGATAAATCTGTACCATTAGATTTAACAACGTTCAATGGCTAAGATTGGCTTAATCATGTGACTAATGGACCCCATTAGTCAACTAGCATTAGCCCATTTCAAACACTGCTAACCAATCAAATCAAATTAACCATATATCTAATATTGTATGTATACATACTTAATATTTTGCATAGCCACTAAAGAGACAAACGTTTCTCCCTTTTAGGATCATAAAAAATAAAGATCAATATTGTTCCTATACTATATATTTGTAGTTGTATAGTGTAGACCACAACATAAGGACACCTAATTTAGATAAAAACTCATACATTATGTTTGATGAAAACTTGAAAGGAATGTCTTTTTCAATCTATGACAACTGCTAAGAGACTAAATCAATTCTCACAAATACAACAATTTATTAACCCCTTACGATTGCACATATTTTGTTATGTCAATACTTCCATTGACTATAAGATAATTGTATTAGCTGTATGTATTTATGTTAAGGGTTAAATTTAACTATGTGTTGATTTTTAAGGTTTGTTGATTATATACAGTGTTAATTGATGCATTAATCAAAAAATTTCTCACTTAATGATAATGTCATGTTATATTTGTTAATCTGGTTAACCAATTAACCAAACCGTTTAGACTTTAATTTGGTTATTGTATTAGTTTGGACAGTTTGGTTATGATATTGTATTTCATGGTTGATAGAATTTATACTTATTTGGTTTGGTCATTATCATGGTAACCATTTGAACACCTCTACATGTGACATCTTATTAATAAAAATTGTTACAGCGTAGATCCAATAGCCATGAGGCGTTCAACATTCTGTCATACGATTGTAGTTATTGTAAATAAAGGTGGCAAATGGATTGATAGATTGGATTGATAGATCCATGGATCAAATGGATTGGTGGATTGATCGATAAATCCAAATGACATCCAAGTCTTGGACCAATATGTTAATTTTGAAAAGTTTGGGTACTAAAATGTCATAATAAAACATTTTAGACACCAAAATGTAATTTTATAATGACATTTTTGTATAAAAAATAAATTTAGGTAAAAGTTTGTAAAATATAAAACATATAGGTACTAAACTATAATGTGTCAATTCAATTGAATTTGGATCAAATGGATTAGATTTAAATGGATTGTATTAGTTGGATATTTAAGTGGATTGATTGGATTGGATTGGATTGGATTGGTGGAATATTGGATTGTGAATTATCACCTCTAATTGTAAACACATCCTTACAAATGGGATGTAAAGCATTGTAGTTGTAATTAAAGCATTGTAGTTTGATTACAAAGGAAATGACCCTCGTATATAAGTGTCTATCTAACCCAATTATTAAAAGGTCTTTTCGGGAGGACATCCAAAAGTAAATTCAAGGGAGTTTGACTTAAAGCGAACAATAAAATACTAATGGAGCATCCAAACCAGCAATTGATATCATAGTTTTAATTCAAATTCGAGACGTTGGATATCAGAATGGACCCTCATTTAGTGAACTCAAAATTTGATATATGCGTTGATCTGGCGGGTCAAAAGAGACATGCTTCTGTTTGGCTGAACAAGTGATGATTTTTGGAACATCGAATACATTGCTCCAACAAAGGAAGCAGTTATGACACTAAAAATATAGCATTCTCATAGTCTTATAATTTGATGCATTCCACCTTATATCAATGCATCTTTAGTAGTTTTTTACTATATTTCCATGGATTTTGTAAATATCTGATTAATGTAGTTATTTTATATCTTAGTTATGTTTTGTATTATTTTTTTTTTTTTTACCTTTTTGGTATCATTTTGTGCATTTCAGGATAAAATATAATCAAGGAGAATTAGGATAAAATACTAGATTAAGGAGACATAAGTGTGGAAGCCCATGAAGCATAACTTTTGAAGCAATTTGAGGTTTTCACATACCAAATCAATGTCAATTAAAGCCTAATTTATCATGGAGCTTACTTAACGGTCAACTAATACAAATATGAGGGGAAGAAGCAACAACACCCCCAGCCCCTCCATTTCCCTATAAGTTTCTAAAAGCTTCTTTCTTCATCCCCAAGTAACAAAATCCGATTTCAAGTCAAATAAGGAAGGTTTCTAACCAAATTTTGAAGAAAACTCCCAATATCACATCTTTTGTACGCAAGCCTTCATGATTCCTAGCGAGATCAACCCTTAATTAACGATATTCACTAACTACTAACCCTGAAAATGGCAAGTGTACCAATGGCAGACTTGTAGTATATATGCATGATTGTATTCCTTAGAGATCGCCAATCCCCTATCCTACTCTTGTTAAATCCTAATGTTATCTAATCGATAGTTGGTTATTTTTATATTAAAAAATTGTTTAACAAAAGAGACAAGAATGGAAAGAACGACACTTGAGGAAACCGCTCTCGTACTAACATCGAATAAACATGCAATCAAAGGATATATCAATTCAAGGTAATTGAGGTCAGAGATCACTAGTTCCCCTCATAGCCACATCTGTCGATCTAATGTCACCACTACCGGGTTCAGTGACTAGGGATAGTGTTGTATCTCCTCTACACGGGTTTCACCTGTATGAACATGACGACCACAAGTTGATATATGGTCACACAATAGGATACCAAGCATTACATAGGTAAGATCCTAGTTGGCAGGGGATGGTCACTTCGTCAACCAACTAGGACTCAAGATTTACTAACTAAGCTAAAGGAAGTCATTCATATACAATTAGTAATAACCTAAATTGCCCTAGGCTAAGACCATGATATATGTGCATTCATCCATTAGGTAACCTAATACCATAGTTAGGGTTTTAGGGGGGGGGGGGCAAATCCTCAGGTACCTTAGACTAGTACCCCATGAAGGGGGAGAGAGCCATAGAGAGAAAGGAAGAAAACATGAATAAGCGCTCTTTCTTGTGAAGAATACTCCTACTTCAGCTACTCATTCATCTCCTCTTCCTCTCTAAGGAAATAGCTTGTCTCTCTAGTTCCTCTTTCTACGGTTTTGCAGCTTCCAAAGTCTTCTGAAATGAGGGGAACATCCCTCTATTTGTAGAGATCTAGAGGGACGGGCAAGTTCGAGACTGGCCTTCACGAGATCGTGGATGTGATCTTTGTCATCAGGTCGTGGAGTTAAAACGATGGCGTACTCAGCTCCTCGGATAAGGAGATCGAGGCCTTGATTTGGCAGTCGCGAACTGAAGTCACAACTATAATCTTTCTTGTGTTCTCGATCCTGAAGGCACACAAGGTGAAATGCAAGACCTCTTGGGCTCTTGTCTGCAGCTTCTCCAAGTTTACGGCTCAGGCGATCTGAAATTGCGACTGCGAACTTTGCACCTTGGTCGTGATCTCTTCCCTCTATTGTATGCTATTATAGATACGCAGTCTAACATAATAAATCACAATCCTTTCTATGGCCACATTCTCCAATCTTGAGTTGGTTGTCTAGGTGTGGGGATCTGTAGGATATTCTGTTGTCAATAGGATCAATGAGCTCCGCCAAAGTTGTACACCCGTTAGGAGATATATGTACTGGGGATAGGATCCTCAAGTTCTCTGCTACAAGTACCCACTAATCAAGCCAAATATCCACTTTTCTTCCATCTCTCACATTCCATCGCAATCCCTTAGTAACCAGATCCTCTGTAGCCATTAGACTTCTCCATTTTTTTTCCTTTTTCTGCTATCATAGTACTTTGATTTGAGAACTCTAGCCACTAAAGAATATGAATTTTTCTGCTATATTGTAAACAAAATACTGTCATTTGCAAAAAGTGGATGAGAAATCATTGGTGATCTCCTCTTCAACCTTATTCCTTCCAGTTGTCCTTCGACCATATTCCAATTTATAAAATTTGACAAACCTTCCACCACCCACATATAAGTAGGAGGATAGAAGGTCCCCATGCCTCAATCCTCTTGTAGGAAAGAAAGTATGCGTCTAATGTCCATTAACCAACACCGAGAAAGACAATGTCGAAACACATTACATAATCTTTCTAACCCATTTGTCTGCAAACCCTATCTTCCTCATCGTTGCCTCTAGAAATTTCCATTTCACTCTATCATAGGCCTTAGCAATATCAACATTTGCAGCCTTAAAACATTTCCCCCCTGTGTTTTCTCTTTTATTGAGTGAAAACACTCAAAGTCCACTAAGATGTTATATGTAATCAAACGACCTAAAACAAAAGTAGTCCGACATTCCTCAATGAACTCGTTTAACAACCTTTTGAGCCTATTTTCTAGTACTTTTAAGAGTATTATTAAATTACTTTGCATAAGCTAATTGGCCTAAAATCAACATGACCCTCTTAAGTTTTCTTCTTTGGAATCAAAGCTATCAAAGTATGATTCAACTTTTGTGGAAAACCCCCTACTCCAAGTATCCTTGTAATTCCATAGTAACATCCTTACCTACTATACTCCAAAAAAAATTAAAAGCAAGGTCAAAATAAATAAGAGTTGTTTGAAATCATTGGAGTACTTCTAATAATTTGCAGGTACTGCCTAATTGCAACTGTAGATGTGGCTAGTTGACCGATCAGATTAGAATGCTCAAGAACTTAACCGCATTATTCTACATAACAATTCCATTTCTATTCCACTTCCAATGTCATTTGGAGAAATGATATCCTTGGATTATGTAAACCTCGCAGCAAACAAGATAAATGGGAGTTTTCCAACAATTTTTAGTTAACCTTTTAACCTCCCCGCCTTCACGAAATTGGATATGATTTTAGATTAAATAGTTCGATTTGCATAAATAACATAATTTTGGATTGAATGATTAAATGGATAATAATTGAGCATGACATGCCTTTGTCTTCTAAAAAGGCAAGGAAATAATTTTGTGTCAAAGATCAAAAGAATATAACGTTATTAAAAGTCCAAACTTTATTTCCTGCATGCACTTGATGAATATCATTATCGAATCATGATGCTTTCTTTAAAAGAGAATAAAACTTAATATGGGGTCAAATTGAGTTGTAGAGTTGAAACCACCTAATTATAGCGACGAATCTTCTTTGATACCCACCAAATTCAAAATGGTAATTGAAAAGTCTTAGAATTCAAATGAGTAAGAAGTCTTATGGAACGTTAAGTTAGCTCATAACTGCTGCCCCCTATTTCGTTTTGATGCCCATTGGGCAAGTAATCCGGAAGTCAAGGCAATGGTAACGTATGTGTGGCAGGAGACGATTCACGGTATCCCAATGTTTCAACTTTGGGAGAGACTGAAATGCCTCCGGCATTTGCTCTATGACTAGAGTCGAGCGGGCACGACTAACTCATTGCGAAATATCCATACCCTTCAAGCGGAAATCAATATGATCAAGTCGAGCCATCCAATTAATTGGGATGAAGTGCGGACTCTGGAAACTGAATTGAGCCGGCAATGAGCGGCGGAAGAACTCTACTGGCAACAAAATCTTGGGTCCGGTGGTTAAAGAAGGGTGATCAAAACTCATCTTAGTTTCATATGGTCACCAGGGCCCGCAGAACGCGGAATTTCGTTCACGGACTTCGTAGTGACTCGGGCGAGTGGATCACGGAGGAACATGGAAAAGCAGATCTTCCTGTCAATTTTTATCAGCAGTTGTTCACCTCGGAGATTCATATCCAGAATATGGCCAAAAGAGTGGCGAGCCTCCCCATTGAACCCTCGATTTCTATGGATATGAATGCCACCCTCACGCAGGCAGTTCTACTTGATGAAATCTGTTGAACGGTATTTGCGATGGGGTCTAAGCAGGCTCGGGGTTCTGATGGTTTCACGGGAAAGTTTTTCAAATCCTTCTGGGGTATTGTTGGCGACTCTATCATTGAGGTAGTTAGCTAATTTTTTGTGACAAGCAAAATGCTACGTAGTTTTAATCACACCTCGCTCACCTTAATCCCCAAGGTTGATCAGGTGGAAACAATGCGTCAGCTTCGCCCTATCAGCCTTTGCCAATTTGTGTACAAGATTATTACAAATATCATGGCTGAAAGATTGGCGACGATCCTTCCTTATTTCTGAGGGTCAGAATGCGTTTATTCGGGAGCGTCAAATTGTTGATAACATCCTCATCGGGCATGAATTGATGCACTATCTAAAAATCAAAACACGCAGAAAGAAATTATATATGGCTCTAAAGGTTGACATGGAAAAAGCCTATGACAGAGTCGAGTGGTCCTTCCTCATGGTGGTCTTAGAAAAGATGGGTTTCAATTCCATCTGGAGAGGTTGGGTCTTTGAATGTTTGCGCTCTAGCTCCTTCTATGTCCTCATGAATGGTGCCCCTTTAGGCTTCTTCTCTCCTTCAAGGGGACTCCAACAGGGCGATCCGCTTTCTCCTCTCCTTTTTGTGATTTGTACGGAAGGATTTGCGACTCTTCTTCGGAAAGCAATTACGGAAGGTAAGCTAGAAGGAGTGAAGGTGGCCCCAAGAGCACCTCGTGTATCTCATCTATTCTTCGTGGATGATTCATACCTTTTTCTGCGAGGGTCCCTCCAGGAATGTGAAAACTTAATTAAGGTTCTCAATGAGTATGAGGAACTGAGCGGGCAACGGATTAACCTGGATAAATCGGCAGTTTGCTTTAGTAAGAATATTGCTCTGCCGGATCAAGAATTTTTTACTGCGATCCTGGGGTTGGGGCGGTTGGGGTCCAAGATAAGTATCTAGGCTTACCGTCCCTGATTGCCCAGTCGAAGATGGCTACGTTTCGGTACTTGGAGGACAAGTTGTTGTAAATACTTCAAGGGTGAAAGCGGAGAAGCTTGTCGTGGGATGCAAAAGAAACCTTGATTAAGGTCGTAGCCCTGGCCCTTCCTCTGTATGTGATGTCATGTTTCAAGCTGCCCCTTTCCCTTTGTCGTCTCCTCGATAGGCATGTTGCCCGATTCAGGTGGGGGTGGAGGAGGGTCAGCCCCTATCCGGTGGATGTCATGGAGTAATATGTGTCGTAGCAAACATGAGGGGGGTATGAGCTTTCGTCAATTTTAGCATTTCAATCAGGCTCTCTTAGCTAAGATTGGTTGGAGAATTCTGACGGATCCCCAGTCTTTGCACTCCCAAGCGTACAAGGGGAAGTATTTTCCGAATGGATCATTCTTGACGGCTACAGCCCGATCCCGGCCCTCTTGGGGCTGGCAGAGCATCCTGTTTGGGCGTCACCTGCTTGAGTCGGGGTTGCGCTGGTAGATTGGGAATGGTCAGACTGCTTCACTCTTTACTTCCTATTGGATCCCTCGGTGTCATCCTTGTTTTCCTATCTATAATCCCTATGTGCTTCCTGCCGAGGGGAGATTTACCAGTGGCAGAGGTGATTACACCAGGGGAGGGTCGATGGAATGATCAGAAGCTTGTTCAGTGGTTTGATCCTCCTACGTATCAAGCTATTAGGTCTATCCCGTTACCTATGCATAATCTGGAGGACCGTCTGATATGGCATGATACTCCTGATGGTGAATTCACGGTTAAAAAGGCCTATCATTTGGCGGTGCTCCTTGATCAGCAGAGAGGGACTTGGCGGTCCTCTGTCAATTGGATGGATCGAGCTAGCTGGATTGGAGTGTGGAATGCAAACTTACCTTCTAAGCTGAAGATCTTCGTCTGGCAAATCCCCAACCGTCTCTTGCCTACTACTGAGGCTTTGATTGAGAAAGAGGTTGACGTCCTCCCTAGATGTCTAGTGTGTTGGGATGAATCTGAAACTTTGGAACATTTGTTCATGGATTGTCCGGTGGCCCGTGCCCTCTGGGATATGACCGGCCTGCAACATCTTGGGGAAGGATTGCCAAGACGTAATTTCCCTCTTTTCCTAAAAACCCTGTTGGCTAGGATTCGTCAACCACCAGTTGTTATGGGCATTGTATCGGTCCTCTGGCGAATTTGGCAATCTCGGAATTGCATGGTGTTTGAGGGAAAGTAGTTTGGGTTCCAGTCCCTACTATGGCAGTATGAGCAGCAAGTTTGGGAATGGACTTCTCTGCCTAAGAACGATTCGCCCATAATCGCTGGGGGTGCAGTCCCATCCCTTTTCCATGAGGATATGGGTGTGGTTGTCTGTGTGTGGGATGGGGCTACCAAAAGTGAATCGCACTCTGCAGGGGATGGTTATCTTGACCCCTGCTAGGGAAATCCTTTTGGCTCAAGGAGTTCAGTTTGAAGGCTTGGATGATCCAATGGTGGCAGAGTTGCTTACTCTTCGAGAGGCCGTGTCTTGGGTCAGGGGCCTTGGTTTTATGGAGATGAGATTTGAAGGTGATGCCAAAGTGGTGATTGAGAAGATTCTGCGCCGTGATAATCAGGATAACCAAGTCGGAGCTATTCTTGAAGAAGTTATTCATTTGCTTGGTTTGAGTCTGGGGTTTAGCTGCGATTTGTAGGTCAGCGTAACAATATGGTAGCTCATGCAGTAGCTAGGAAAGCCCTGTCCTTGTTTCCGACTGCAAGTCTCTCTTTTGATTTTCAGACCTGGCTGTCCTCCAGGATGTAACTATCTTTGTTTCAATCTATATATATGATTATCTTTTGTCAAAAATAAAAACGCAAGAGAGAACATTTGGGGATTGAATTGCTCCAAAAAATCTATATGACAATAGCATCCACACAAAAAAAAAAAAAAAAATTCTACTCGTATTAAAAAAGTGGAAAGTTCATCAACCATAATCTTTGTACGTATGTAGAAATTTTCTTTTGACAACAATTTTCTCAACTAATATTGACCAACACATTCAAAAGAAAGATAAGAGCAATCGACTATTGCTACTTTTTTACTTTGCTTTGTAAATATAAGAAGGATTGGAAATCTATAAATTAATTTTTAGAATGTGGATAATAAAATTGGGATGTAATTGACCTTATGTTTTAGATTGTAATTACATTTATGTTTACTAGCATCGGGCCTGCCCCGTTGGGCGGGTAATCTATGCACAATCGTATTATTTGATAAAAATTGAAATATAAACTCAATTGATAATAGTTCATTGTTTTGGTAAATTTTGTAATAAAATCTTTTTTGTAAAAAATTTTAGCCCAAAAAATATGTTATTAATACTTGTGAAAATTTTATTTAAAAATTGTTGTATGGAAGTGTTTATGGGAGAAGCTGAAATTAAACTATCCATGCGGATAGAGCAACTTAATGTTTATTATGAAGATGAATTAAAAGAATTGATTTGTAATTTTACAAACAATAATAATAATAATATATGAGATGAACGTAAAAAAAATGTGTTGAAAAATATTATATGAGATGAACGTAAAAAAAAAGTAATAGGAAATAAATATTTGGCCATCAATCCAACAGTCTTATTGATTTCCAGCCCACAAAAGAATGAGCGAATACAGGGCCACCAGATTGAATGGCAGGGAAGTGGAACCAAAGCCGAAGCATGTATTCGTCCTTCATCAACAATCGATCGACTTCCTTCTGGTTTCTAATCCTATCTCAGATTATCAAAAGTTTCACTTCATCTTCTCCAGGTTCTCCAGCAATTCCTTCTAATCATATCTCTTCATCCTCACCAATCTTAGAATCCCTAGCACCATGCCTCGCCTGTTGGTTGGGGAGTTTGATTATTATGTATGTTGTATGTGTTGTAACCACTTATAATGTGTGTAAATAGTGAAGATTATTATGCATTTTTGTATGTGTTGTTACTACTTATAATGCGTGTAAATATCAAAGATATGGAACTGATAGCGATATACATGTTTACAAATAAAGCATTATAATTGATCTATGCCATAGTCCAACATATCAATGAAAATGTTTTCCAATATTTATCATATTTGTTGATGACGACACAGGTTATAGGTATGAAATTGAATGATTTGAAAGGGCACGTTGCGAATTGATAGCCAAAGACGAATGACCTAAAATGATAGGTAAATTGTCCAAATTACCCTTCCGTGAAACCCTCACAAGCCTGGGACTTCAAATCCCTGGAAATCCAACTCATGGTTTGCCTTTATATTTTATGTAGAAATATAAATAACTTAAGATAAAATATAAATATAGAAGCATCATCACCAAACATATTTCTAGAGTTTAATCAAAGAAACAACAATAAATAAAATGTAGCCTAATTGGTTATAATGTTGTTTCGTCATTTAAGTGACCAATGTTCGAACTCCAATGATAACAATTTTAATATATAAACATGAACTGGGTGCAATGACAAAAAATGACCTTCCTAGAATCACTCTCAGGCCACGAAATTTGAATTGGAAGAATTCCAACCAATGTTTTGGTTCGAACTCCAATGATACCAATTTTATATATAAACATGAACTGGGTGCAATGACAAAAATGACCTTCCTAGAATCACTCTCAAGCCACGAAATTTGAAATGTGAGAATTCCAACCTATGTTTTGACTTTATGTATCTTGTATAAACACACAAATATACATCTACACTAATCACTTTCTGATCTTGTAGGTGAAAACAGAGGATTGTGCGAAGGAGACTGATTGAGGATTGTGGAAGAAGGAGGAGACTCAATCAGTTTAGAAATCACTATCTTTGCTTATAGAACACACAAATATACATCTACACTAATCACTTTCTGATCTTGTAGGTGAAAACAGAGGATTGTGCGAAGGAGACTGATTGAGGATTGTGGAAGAAGGAGGAGACTCAATCAGTTTAGAAATCACTCTCTTTGCTTATAGAAAAGAAAAGAAAACACAGAAATGAAAAGATAAAAGATCCGACCTGCCGGATTCGCCTGATTGAGGATTGTGGAAGAAGGAGGAGACTCAATCAGTTTAGAAATCACTCTCTTTGCTTATAGAAAAGAAAAGAAAACACAGAAATGAAAAGATAAAAGACCGACCTGCCGGATTCAAACCAGCGACCTAAGGATAACAGCTATATTCTGACTACAGTCCTCCGCTCTACCAACTGAGCTAAGGTGGGATTATGATATAACACAATTGGAAGTGTCAGATGTCATGCGTCTATTTAATTTCCATTTCTAGCGTCACTTGATATGTTAAATTAACGTGCATGTCCACGCATGTTCACAAACTTACAATGACCGTAGATGTAAGGATTCCAATTATTTACATATTGTGCGCACAATGCATAACTTATAATAACAATTGACATGTGTTTCATAGCGCTCGGACCTGTAGATGAAAGGATTCCAATGTTTTACATATTGGTGTAATCTTTGGCCACCATACGCGCTTTATAGGCTCAATAGTATCATTGGAGTGAAATTTGACTTTATACACCCATTTCGACTCAATAGTACGTTTTCCATGTGGCAAAGGTATCATTTAACTCAAGTGCGTCAATCTCTTTGCGCATTGTCTAACGCCAACACTTAAGAAGGACTACTTCATAGGAAGATCGAGGCTTATGAGACTAATCAGGTCAGTGTACACCAAGATCCCCGATCAGGGATTAGAAGGGAAGCGACCGGGGATAGGCAACACTGGCCGGGAATGCTGAAGGTGATTCCCCCGGCTAGGAGGGCTCAATTCCCCGACCGTGAAGTATAAACAGAAGGACCTCCGGTTAGAAGGGCTTAAATCTCCGATCAGGAATCCAAAGATTCGTGACAGGGGATCGGGGCTGACGAGCAAAATAACTTTTTTAGTTAGGATTCTTTTCCTTTTTTGGTTTTTGTTTAGTTTCTGTTTCTCTAGCCTATATAAAAGGCTCGAGTTTTAAGGCACACATTGAAGAATATTGATTTTACTCTTGATTCATAGAGCATTTGCTTGTAAATTATGCTTTTGTATCAATCAAGTATTCCCCTTGAATGTGGTCAATCTTCTACCCTATATTGATAGAGCCTTTTCCCAGGTGTGAGATTTCACTTCAATTCTACCATATCTCTAGTTCTAAAGCTCGTTCTTAGATGTGCGACTCTCGATCTCAGATCTGGCCACCTTGTCGTCGTCTTCTCCTTCTTCCCTCTATATCTCTTAATCAGTGGGTATATCTCTTAATCAATGGGGTTTTCTATCGGCCTCCATCCACTTGTCATTAGTCTCCTTAACATCGAGGTGCATGGTGGCGGCTCTGCATCTGCTTGTTAAAAACCGAACAAAATATTTAGGGTTACCGATCTGGCTGAGTCGCAGACTAGGTCGCTCTCTTCAAGACGTTCGCGGCACTGCCTCGTTATTCGCACATCAGACTATCAGCCGGTCGCCTCCAGGATAAAACAACCACTCTTTTGATTTGCTCAGCGGTTTTGTGCGGAAAACCGGAGCTCTTTGAATCTCACTCTCTCTCGTGTTTCTGCTCTCTGAGGTGTCTTTAGAGGGTCTGGGGCGTCTCCTATTTATAGGAGCAGAAAACCCAGAATATTCCCTCTTTCTTGGGGAATAAGTCATATTTTAATTAGGGAGATAATTACTCCCATAATTAAAATATAATCTATTAAGATAATTATTTCTAATTATCTCCATAATATTCCTTTTATTAATTATCCATCTTATTTCCGTATCTAGAAAGAATACTGGATAATTAATTCAATATAGCTTTCAAAGCTATTCATTCCCAACAATCCCCCACTTGAATAGTTTTGAAACTATCTCTAAGCATCAACAGATCCATAAGATCGGGCATAAACTAAGGTATCGCGAAGATTTGAACCTTAGCGTAGTGTTACACTTCCGATTTCATAAGGGTGACTCGTAGTCTTGAACCCTATCTCAGACAATGTAGCACACTGGATCTTTTCATTGAGTGATATTCTCTCATAGGCCATTCGTTTATGGCCATGCACGTTATCCCGGTTTAGTGAACGCTCTAGCAACTTTGTGCCTCCAAAGTTCCATAGGGAGCGGCCCCACTCCCACATTCACATAGGTGAGTCTATGAGAAGTATCCCCAAAGTAAAGTACTTCACTCCACATAGAGTATAGATCTCATTAAGAGTTTAACTCAACCTCCAAGGCTTTGGGATTCATGCTTCACTATGCATGAACTTTTCTCAATATTACTCATGACTTGTTATTACCCATTGAACCCGTTTCTTGGGATCTCCAGTCTATCGGGTCGGGTTACCATCACTTGTAATCCATGGTTTGGTAGGCATAAGTCTCATACCTTCCGTGGTATTTTGGACTTTTCTCTCTAGGTAATCCTTTCGTCAAAGGATCAACTAGATTCTATTAGGATCTTACATGATCCACCCTCATTGCTCCTATCGTTAGGAGTTCTCTTACGGTACTATGCTTACGACAAATTTGTCGTCTCTTTTCGTTCTAGAACCGGTTCCCTTCTATTGCAATAGCTGCGGTGCTATCACAATTAATCAACTACCGGAGGGATCAGTCTTTCCCATAAGGGAATCTCTAGTAGTGACCCTTTCAATCAACTTTCCTCTTTACTAGACATTGCTAGTTCTATCATTTCTGATTTCTTAGTTGATTGAGCCAGGATCGTTTACTTCTTAGACTTCCAAGACATAGCTTCTCTATCGATGTTTAAAACACAGCCTCTTGTTGTCTTGGAGTCCTCTACAGGGTATTCTAATCCGCATCACTATACCCTACCAATACAGCAAAACCATTGATAACAAATACCAAGGTTTTTTTTTCTTTTAAGGTGTCTCAAGACCCCTTTCAATAGCATTTCAATGCTTCATACTAGGACAATCCATAAGCCTGTCAAGTACCCCCACTAAATCGGGTCTCATGTTTACCAGCTGCCTCACGCAGACTGTCGATGCTAGTATATTCTAACTTTCTCAGTTTCTCACACTTTTTCCAGTGTTCTTTAATATTTACACTAGCATCATCAACCATTTATGCAGGCATACAACTTGTATTTCTTCTAGATCTTAACTATGTAGTTAGATTGATCTATAAAAAAATCTCTTTCACTGTCCTAGTCATTTGGATCTCTAAGAGAAACACTTGGATCCTTCTCATCAAGGTTCTCACTCAACATGGTTTTCACATTTATTCGTGTCATGAGTCTTTGCAACAAAGATCAACATGCCTTTTATGGTGCAAGTGTCGTTCTCAAGTTAGTAACAAATGCACTTGCCACTTCCATTCAAAATCCATGAGAGAGAACCATCCATCCATGCCATGATTTTTAAAGTCTGTTCCAAATCATACCATGATTTGTCTCACCATATACTTTAAAAGCATGTTCAGGAATAATAACCCTTTAGGTTGTCCCATGTAGATTTCTTTATCTAACCCACCATTCACGAAACAGTTTTAACACTCCTTGTGATGCACAAAACTTCCAATCATGGATGTTATTCTAAATGTTTTGAATAGACATCAAAGAAATCCACAATTTTTCCTTCTTCGCCTAAAGTTTTAACTAGGAGGCGATCATTATACTCATAAACTAAACCATCAAGTTTCAGTTTTCTCCTTTTAGGAATCCATTTATTACCTTGGCTTCATTGCGAGGAGGTAATTCTCAAAGATGCCAAATCTTGTTCGATTCTATCGATATATTACCCAAGGCTTTTCAACCAAGAGGTAACTCTACAAGATTTTTAGTCTTATTATACTCCAATAATTCCATTTCGTTAATAATGGATTCTCCCACAATTCTGCATCTTTATGGAAGTTCGAACTTCTAGCAGACTTGTATGATCTTTCTTTCTTAGGGTGTAAATAACAAATTCATAACCAAAATCCTTTCGTGATTTATGGTTCATTTGTCTCATCTGAGTTCATACTCAGATTCATCACCCCTACTAGTTATCCATTATTTCTAATAGTAGGCAGGATATCACCCCCCCCCCCCCCTATTTCTTAATATAAATGGAATCTATTGGCATCAATGGTTTTCACAAACTAATGAGTATTTCGTTTCATAGGCTTATGTGTTTTACAATAACTTACACACTCATATGCTCTTCTAGTTATCATGTCACTGATTCTATAACGCTACCACATGCATGCCACATATCGAATAATCAGTGCAATCATAATGCAACTAGGCATTTCAAAATATTTCGAATAACTAGTTTGACAGTCAGAGCACTCTAAAGAGCAATAAATCATTTATTGTCTTTTCCATCAAGTTTACCCATATCAACATAAATCAGATCTATTGATTCTGGTTCTCTAACCCCATATTTTATGGGTCATTTTGCTTGGATACAAAAATTTTATTTATCTCAAGCGTTCGAGAATAATATGGGAATGTGACTTTCGATATTCTAATTCTTTACAAGGACACACACGTCCCAAAAAAGAATCCATCTTAGATCGTCTATCACAGACATGGCTTGGGGCGCTAGTATCCAACAACCATTCTCCAGAGTTACCATTAGGGCTAACCTCTGTCATCACCTAAGAGATTATCATTGCCAAATCCTCTTCTTTAATCAAGTTAACACAATACTATTTTAAACTTGCTCTAACACTTTCGTGTCATATGACCTAGTTTTTCTCAAATTTAATTGAGAAACATAGCGTCATTCTTAGAGAATTGTGTGACAATCTTATGGTTACCACGATGGGTATCATTCTAATTAGTGTGGATCCGATTCGACTTGCTATTCTGATTCTTAAACCTATAGAGTTCAGAATCGCACTAATGATTCACTTAGTACTAACAAAGGTACTTCTGCCAAAATAAATATGAGCATACAACTGATTCCTCTAGCATTTTTACCACAAAATATGCAATCACATATGCTCCAGAGTGTGCAATCATGTAATCAAAATTACTCTATTCCACAACATGTACCCAACTTGATACTCTAATTATTTGAAGAAAGCACAATTCATCGTCAACATATGAAACCTCAATTCTAGCCTCTTTAGAAGATTTAACAATTCCATGCATAAAGTTATATGACATAGGTTCTATATAATCATCATTTAATGACTCACGAGTGAGGTTAAGGTTATTACATCTTTACTGAGTCACTCCCTTCTGATTCATAACGAATAGCTAGCTTTGGCTTAGCTTCCAAATTGGTGCCTCTTTTTGTCCTTTATAGAAAGCTTCTACATGTAAGAATTAGTTCCGAATCCTATCTCCCTTCACTCCGAAACCACAATTTGAATGGAGGCTTCATGAAAAACAAAGAACGACGCCAGGGCCAGGCGGAACTTGGACCGGGGCTCTCCTTTCTTGGCCAGAAATGGAATTTAAATAAAAGGATCTGGCCTGTATGATTGCTGACCCAATAGCTTTCTTAGTTATGAGTCCCATTTCGGCCCAGCATTTTCTTCGCCGTTAGCCAAAGGCATTTGTCCTGGAGTCCAGCCCAGTGCAATACATTAGCTGTGGTAGGGCCCCAGACCCGCCACCATTCTTCATGATAGAAAAACCTGCCGGATTAGACCATCCCCAACGCCTGTCAAAGGCCCCTTCCATTGTGACGTGGCATTTCATTTGCCTCTTCCATGGATGTGGTGCCTATTTCATAAAGTGAGATCTTCCACTTAATGAGATAGCAAATGGAAGAGCAAGTGGGTGGAGAGTGGGCTCCATCCCACATTTAATGGTTTTTTTTTCATTTTCATTTTGTTTTGAAATTATACTTTTAATAGCAAATGATAAAAAAAAGGCATTTTTATGTCTGTGTATGTGATGTTTTTTTTTAATTTCCTTTTTTTCAAATTATCGAAAATTCATTAAGTTTGGATATATTAAATTTGTAAGTTCTGAAAGTGTAATACGAAACAAAGTTTGAATAAAGCTATAATATATTTTTCAATGAATTAGTAAATTTATTTCATTATTGATAATCAAATAATTACAATATATTATTTTAATTATTTGATACATCTTAAATTAGTAAAATCATATAGGTTAGATAAAATGTGTTGATGTATTAAAAAGTAAGCTGGACTCACCATATGAAATAGATAGTGGATTTCATGGATGTAGAGGAAATGGAAGTGATATGTAGTGGAATGGAAAAAGTTGCTGATATGACAGTAGGGGCCGCATATGAAATAGAAATGGTATTTCATGGATGTGGATGGTCTTAGAGCTGATCATGAATTCCATGACCTGCCCACTTCTCCCGTCTGGGCGCCACCGCCGTATCTTTCCATTATTTCCGCCGAACCCACCAATGAACCGGCAGTTAGTCGATTCAACAAAATAGGTTAGGCTGCTCCTGTCATTTCTTTGGTCCACTGCCGTAGCCCGTAGGCTGCTCCTGCAATTGAATGAAAACAACAAGACCTCTTCCCGACAATCATCAGTGCAGACCTGTCGCGGAATTTCACTAGAAGACAAAAACCTCTACTAAACGTTGTTATTTTTCAACAAAGAACGGAATGGTTAAATAATAGAATCGGCAGAACCATACGTCAGCAAGCGACTTTGTGAAGGACACAAGATCACTTGCTTTCCGTCGGCTAGAGATATAGAGATCCTGGGACCTGGGGCAAACAACGATCGCGATGCGCGGCAACTAGAAAATAGTAGTTCCGGTGGATTGATCGGCATAGAGACAGCTTATCGAGCCAGAATCGGCATCCTGTTCGGTACACGACAGCAACCGAGCGTCTTAAAATTGTTAAAAACCGAACAGAAAATTTAGGGTTACCGATCTGGCTGAGTCGCGGACTAGGTCGCTCTCTTTAAGACGTTCGCGGCACTGCCTCGTTATTCGCACATCAGACTATCAGCCGGTCGCCTCCAGGATTAAACAACCACTCTTTTGATTTGCTCAGCGGTTTTGTGCGGAAAACCGGAGCTCTTTGAATCTCACTCTCTCTCGTGTTTCTGCTCTCTGAGGTGTCTTTAGAGGGTCTGGGGCGTCACCTATTTATAGGAGCAAAAAACCCAGAATATTCCCTCTTTCTTTGGGAATAAGTCATATTTTAATTAGGAAGATAATTACTCCCATAATTAAAATATAATCTATTAAGATAATTATTCCTAATTATCTCCATAATATTCCTTTTATTAGTTATCCATCTTATTTCCGTATCGAGAAAGAATACTGGATAATTAATTCAATATAGCTTTCAAAGCTATTCATTCCCAACAATGCGGTGGCAGAGAATACTTGTGACTGAAGAACTCAGATTAGGAGCGACAAGAGGGTAGAATTTCTCCCATGCGGAGGTAATCGCCAGAGGGCAAGAAGGCTGTGGTGAGGGGGCAATTAAATTGTGGGTGGTGGGCATTTAAAGGAATTAGGAAATTTTTATTTACTTTTTAATTGTTACAGTAATAAGGTGGAAAAAAATTACTTCAATTTAATATTTTATTAGTTTTTATTTGTCTTGTTACATATTTGGCGGTCAACCATGAGAGTTGACTGTCACATCAGACAAAATAACGAAATTGAACGGTCAGTGACCAAACTTGGACTATTGAACTAATCTTAGTAACTATGAATGGAATAAAATATTCTTAGTTACCAAATGTGAAAATTGGTTAGTAATCTCAAATACCAAACTTGCAATTTACCCTAAAGAAAAATCTAAGTATTGTGAGTAAAATTACATTTAATTTAGGCAAAAACTAATCTAATATGAGACATGTTAGATCAAGAAAAGTACTCATGTCCGTCCAACTTCCACCTATAGAGTGGGTACTATCCATTCAAAATAGGTCAAACAGGTCTAGTAAAATGAGAGAGATCGAAATTGTCATTCCTACCAACTAGGAGTGTACATTGGTCGGATAGTCAGAGTTTAGCCATTCTAATTACTCGATCGACCCATACACTACGATTTTGAAAATAATAAACCCAAAGCCACCAAAAAAATGAGAATCGTGCGGTTCGGTTATAAGTGGGTTGGGTCGGGAGGATGATACTTTTAAGTAAAAATTCAACCAAACACAAAAAATGAAACTATTTTACACCCACAAAAAATTATATAACTAGTTAAAATTTTAAACAAATAAATCGAGGTGAAAAGTATCAAAATGCATAGATGTTATTTGGATTTCAAAGAAATTCAATTTGCTTAAACATATGTCTAATTTTTCCCACAAATATTTGTCAAAATAAGCTAAAAATATAATAAGCAAACACATCCATAGTATTTTATTCTTCTAAAATTGTAACAAAAATAATACGTGAAGCATAACCTATATTAAATTACGTCTAAATTTTAAGTAGAAGAATGCATTAGTTTAGAGAGACCACGAGACAACAATATGAAAAATATTTTAATTTTGTCACAAACATGTTTATATACGACGCAAATATGTTTTGTATACGAAAACTTATGACAATAGTTGAAACATGGGTTGAGTCGGATTGTACGTGTTGCGTAACTCAAAATCCACACCCAATCCATAAAAGGCAAGTTGTACAAAATAAAATCCTCACACTCTAAAGGTGGGTTAGATCTTGGGGGAGAACCTAAATGGAGGGCACCCTAAAATTTAGGAGAAAATTTAATGAACTCCCTGTAGTAGTTTGAGTATAGGAAAAAAGGGGAAAAATAATTGGTAGTTTATGTGATTAGAATCTAAAACACAATAATTATTGGTGAACTTATTTTTTATTTGACTACACTTCATTTTTTGTAGTAATTTTGTCATAAATATAATTACAAACGTGTAGCTCTTATCCCTAAAGTTTTCCAAGCCTAAAACTAAACCCATGAACTACGCCTTATATTCACCATATTCTAACACACGATCTTATCCTAAAGAGTTTGGTCACATTTCTGATTTTTTTCTACTACAAGATTTTAAGAATTATTATCTTTGTGTTAAAAATGATGAGTTATTTTGTGGATTAAACGAAACTGATGAATGAGCTGAGTTGACGTTGGAGACAAAGTTGAATCTATCATATCCATGGACCATGAGTCTATTCGCTCCTCAAAGTTGTATTGATTTTACTGGTTGCAACTCCAAGTATTGGGAGGGCGTTTTTAGCTTTGAGTTCTATCAAGAACAAGTTTCGGAATCGAATAGGCGATTAGTTTTTTAATGATTGTCGTCTAACTTTTGTTCTAACTTGTACTAGTAGAATATTCTTCTTATTTAAGAATTTTTCAAAACACCCCATATAAACTTTCTGGGTCCATCTATTGGATCGGGTTGAACAGGTGAATAGATTTGTAGATCTTTTCGTTCACTCTAGGCTACTACCGACTACTAGTCACGGCACAGGAAAACAACGAAAAAATCCAGAAATAGCACTATTTAATTTTTTTTACAAAAATAGCACCCAAACAAGACAAATTCCAAAAATAGCACCCTTCTCCATGAAGCGCACTCCAAAGCGGTGGTTTACATAGAAATCGCACATGGAAGACACGGTTTGTGCTAGGGCGGCCGAGGAACTGCTTTAGAGGGTTGCGGTTATTGAAACCGTCTGATCGAAGAGCGATCCAACAGTGAAACGCATGCCAAAGGAGCGATCCGCTTCAGGGATCACAAACCGCTCGCCAAGGATGCGGTCTTCAGCCTCGGAAAAAACAAACCGTCTCCCGAGGGTGCGGTTTCAATTGGGCCAAATTTACAAAATTGCCCCTGAAGGGGGCGGTCCGAGTGCTATATAAACCTCTCTCCCCCTCCCATTTTTGCCACACCACAACCCATTCTTCCATCTCTATCTAAAATTATCTCTCTATCCATCACCCCCCCCCCCCAAAAAAAACTAGGAAATAGTGCTCTATTGGTTGCGGCTAAATCCAATCTGCCATCATAAAACATTTCTTTGGTTTTTCCTTCAAAACCCGTCGAATCTCTGTTCTACTTATTAAAAAAATGAATGATTGGTGCGAAGACAAGGGTATTTTCCATGATGACTATCAAGCGGTACATACTCATTTTACCAACATTTAGTTGTTGTTATAATTTTTAAAATTAATCTATATACTAACTAATTAGGCATGTTGTCATTCTCTCGTATGTTGGGGACGACGTCGATATATACAACCAACGCTATTATATCGAGCAAGGACCGATTGATCCAAGCGTGTTGTACGCAGGGGCGGACCCGTTTAGTGCCAAGGGTAGTCAGTTGACAAACCTTGGCTAAAGAATTGGAACAAATTAGCACATTAAAATTTACATGGTTGTTAGTAGGATTTGAACCCTTGACAATTTGACAAGCGTTACACCTACTAGAAGTTCCGTTGAACCACTATCCAATTGTTGTTATAGACATTCCAAAGCAAATATATAATGATCAAAATTAATTCTCGTCTAATCTGCCAAATCCAAGTCCCATTAAGATTTGATTAAATCTCTTTCTCTTTTTTGGGGAATGAAAACTCCACCCCAATAAAAAGAAAACTCTCACAACATAAGTGATGAATATATTATAGAAACTTTCCAGAATTTGAAAACACGTTGTGGTTCGCTATGAGATACGATGAATTAATGTACTTTATGAATTAAACTTTTAAATTTTATTTTTTAATTACTGGTTGTAAGACAAACCTAACCATCGTTCAAGAGATGTTTGGAACGATCACCGGGTACATACATGGATTCGTCTCCTTACTCATCTTTTTATTTGGTTTATGTACTTAGTGGTTTATAAATTAAACTTGATAATTTTTAATCGTATTGATTATTTTCAATGGTTTGGTCTAATACAATGCGCCATTTACTTAGACTCTTTATAAAGAGATGCATGCCTAAGGAAATGAGGGTTTAAGCGATTATCATGATCCTCCCATTTCCTGGGAAAATCGGGTTTTAAGCGATCCTCAGATCCCCCTTTTCTATAAAAAAGTTTTCATTTCTAAGAAGATGTATACCTCTTCGAAGAGTCTAACAAGTGTTCCATTGTATTCGATTAAGTTATTGAAAACAACTAATACGATTTACACAATATTGTCATGGATTTAATGTGTATGTTTTCAAATATTACTGTTTGTTATAAAAGATCATTGTTTATTATAAAAGATGATTGTTTATTTAAACTGTTTATTATTGAAACTATTTGTTATAATTAATTTATAATTTTTTATTATAGTATAGTATACTTATGGGGAAAGTTAAATTTTCCTCTAGGATGCATACCATGTAATTCGCTATAGGGGTACGACCAATGTGCTCGCATATAACGACATCATCTTGCCCTATCTCAAAAGGGCAAGGTTGGAGTCGATTAGGCACTTCTTAGGGATAAAGATCGATCGTCAACTCATCACCGCATTGGTGGAAAGATAGCGAAAGGAGACACATTGCTTCAATTTTCGGGAAGGAGAGTGCACCATCGCACTAAAGGATGTCGCCATCCATACCCATCTGCCCATCGAAGGCAATGCGGTACGTGTGAGCGATCGTGCACCACCGGATGTTGGCGGGATGACCGGTTGGCAGCATTTGATCCACAGCGTTTTGGGCCTCCGAGTGCCAGTCAAGGGAAGCGTTGATGCGAAGAATCGCAACGCACCATTGAGGAAGCGACAAGTATCAATAACTTGGTTGACTAGGGAGATCAGGAACCGACACGACCCATCAAAAGGTGGGATCACCTTAACCGAGGAAAGTTCAGAGGTGGAGAAGGAAAGATATGCTCGTGTCTATCTCATAGGCATGATCGGAGAAGTATTCTTCCCCAAGAAATCCAACAATTTAATTAGTTGTGGGTGGCTGAGGATCCTCCTTGGTGATTGGGATGCGATGGGGAATTTGAGCCGAGAATCCGCTTGTCTAGCTCATATCTACCACCATTTGTATAATGCATCTCTCAGAGCCGTGAAGGAGATTGGCTGAGGATCTTCATATACTCCACCTCCACCATGGTAACCAGATGTTTGGCCATCTCCAGAATGACCTTCCCCGCCTTCGAACGCCTCGGTGTAAACGAACATCTCTGCTTTGGAAAGATTATTGGCGTTCAAAAATTCAACCATGACATCTACTTCCGCCTAAATGGTTATGAGGAATTCCTCATGCAACAATGACCCGCCATGTCTGTATGGATCAACTCTCCTCGTGTCATCCATGCAAGTAACATCAGTACACATTTGATGGAGCTCTTCAAGGTTCGGTCTCATAGCGACCTTCACTTTATGAAAATTACCATCGACGTAACTTACCCCATTTTTGGTCTCTTCCGTGTAACCATTCCACCGTAACCCAATTTTGAACTTTCGGAATGCCATCTCCAATAAAATCGTAATTTAGTTAATACCATAAAAATCACAAATCAAAACAAAAAGTTATACATAATAAACTTACGATGTAAGCTTAATCGCAAAAAACTCTAAATGCAGTAGTCTGCACAACAGTTAATTGAAGAAGAATAAGGAGAGGGGTGAAGAGTTGAGGTTTTCGGGGCTGCCTTTTATAGGCAAAATCATAATTGAAACCGCAGGGGGAGGGAACGGTTTTCATCTGCCATACAGGTCCACGTTTGTGAACCCATGCATGGTGACATGTCAGGTGTTGGAGAATATTTCAATGTATACAGAAACGGGGATTTTTCCAGAAATAGCACTGTTTAAAAAAAAAATTCCTAAAATAGCACCTAAGTCCGAAAAATTCCAAAAATAGCACCCTTTTCCAAAAACAGCTCCCTACCAGTGCGGTTTAGGCGAAAACCGCCATCCAGGGGGCGCGTTTTTCGATGAAAACCGCACCCCCAGGGGGCGGTTTTGCAGACCGCACCCCCACCATGCGATTTGGTTGGGGGTGCGATATGCTTTTTTTTTTTTTTTTTGAAAAATCCTAACCTAGGTGGAAACTTCAAACGGACGTATCTTTGTGTTCGAGTATCCAATCGTCGCAAAAATTTTTTTGATTCCGCATAACTTTTTGAGATCTTGCAAGCCAAAGGTGGTTTGGTCCCACCTTCATCCCAAAAAATGTCGTTTGCTACCCCGAACGAGCTTTTTTCCGATTTCGTCAAACTTTGGACAACCATAACTTTGTGCTCCAAAATCCAAACAACATGAATTTTTTTTTTATTTCGCATAACTTTTTAAGGACTACAACTTTTATCATAGACACAATTTCAAAATATACGTGGATTGCTGAGAAGGGAAGGTAAGCTATTCCCAAAATCCTGTATATCCAAAAATAATTCCTGTTTTGAAAATTCATTCTTGTAAAAATTGTAGTCCTTAAAAAGTTATGCTAAATAAAAAAAAATTCATGTTGTTTGGATTTTGGAGCACAAAGTTATGGTTGTCCAAAGTTTGACGAAATCGGAAAAAAGCTCGTTCGGGGTAGCAAACGACATTTTTTAGGACGAAGGCAGTATCAAACCACCTTCGGCTTGCAAGATCTCAAAAAGTTATGCGGAATCAAAAAAAAATTCGCGACGATCGGATACCCGAACACAAAGATACGTCCGTTTGAAGTTTCCACCTAGGTTAGGATTTTTCAAAAAAAAAAAAAAAAGCAAATCGCACCCTGGGGGTGCGATCTGCAACCAAATCGCATGGTCGGGGTGCGGTTTTCATCGAAAAACGCGCCCCTGGGTGGTGGTTTTCGCTTAAACCGCACTGGTAGGGAGCGGTTTTTCAGAAAGGGTGCTATTTTTGGAATTTTTCGGAGTTGGGTGCTATTTTTGGAATTTTTTTTTTAAAAGTGCTATTTCTGGAAAAATCCCACAGAAACGCAGGTGGAGGGGGCGGTTCCAGATGAGCAGCTAAAACCACTCCCATAACCTACGGTTTCTGTTAGGTTAGCTGCAAAACCGCTTGTTGAGGAAGCAGTTTCCTCACGAAAATAAAACCGCCACCTCATAAAGCGGTTTGTGGTAGAACCGCCCCTCCCAATGATGGTTTATGGCGAAGTGTGCTATTTTTGGAATTTGTCTTGTTTGGATTTAGGTAACCAATTCGTGAAGCGAGAGCGGGAGCGTGAGAGCGTCAAATTTAGAAAAATTCAATATTTAGAGCGTGAAGAGAGCGTCATTATTATATTATTATTATTATAATTATACCTTAAATTTGTTAACACAAAAACATAAAAAGTGAAAATTCGGACAAACAAACTTCAATCCCAAAACTTAAAACTAAACAACCTAGCCCCAATTCTTATCCTAGTCCGTACGCAACAAGCCCATTCCTAAGCCCTAACCAAGTGGGCCATTTTGAAATCTCCACCTACTAACCCTACGTCCCCAATAGAAACCCACTCTTAAGATAGCTGGGGAGCAGTGAATCTGCTTCCTCTTCTCTCTCAATCTCATATACCCAGAATCCTCCCCAAAATAGAGAGCCCTCCAACCAAGGTTGTCAACCCGCGGGTCGACCCTCTTTGAACCTGACCCGGTGAGAAAAACGGGCCATACGCACCCGTCGGGTCGACCGCTACAAGGTACTGTCATTTTTTTCTTTGGTTTGCGAAATGTGCCTATTTTCCGATTTTTCTTTTCGCCTAACTCAATCTTTGGAATCCTAAGTTGAACATTTGAATATTTATGTTATATAAGTGTGTGTGAATTTTCACTATATGTTGGATCTAAGTACGATATGTTATTTTGGTGTAATATTATATGTTATAAGTCATATGCTAGATAAGATTTTATATAATTTATGAGGATAAGTACAATATAATGACTTTTTCTATATTTCCGGACCAAGCCGGGCTAAAACGGTTGACCCATTAACCCTTGACCCACTAGCTCGACTGGGTCCGGGTCAACCCGCGGGTTTGACAACCTTGCCTCCAGCCATTATCCTACTAATCCCCCCTTCCCCTAGACACTCCACCTTCCCCCCCGTCTCCACCAAGCCCTCCACCACCTGCGCCACCAGAGCCACCAAAGAATCCAACGACTACATCCTTAACATCGCGGAGATTGAACCTAAATTTTGAATCCTCAGACAGAGTGTCGTCGGGAGGAGGGAAATCAAACGTCTTCAGCCCTTTCTCCCCGGTACAGATTACAGATCCGCCGGTACCGAGGATCTCTCAACACTTGCTACGTTTTAGAGATCTGCTTGAATTTCACCTCCGTCTCTTTCTTTTTCTCCAGATTCTTGTCTCAATCTGTGTTCCACGAGAGATCGCGATCCCAAATTCTGAAAGCGCGCTCTCTCTCAAAAAGCAGTTCGCGAATTTTTCACGAACTCCCCAAAAATCGCGTTTTAGCGATCTAGAGCGGGATCTTGGAGGGTGAATAGCATAGACCAGGAAACCGGATCGTACCGGCCGGTTCAACCGGAGATTGGACCAAAAGCGGTACGGTAGGCTGATTGTGCTGATTTTACCGTGCCGGCCGGTTTTTTCGGTTTGACCGGTTGAACCGGCCGGTATGATCCGGTTTCCTGGTCTATGATTCAGCTTCATTTCTCCGTATTCTCGTCCAATATGTGGAAAATAATTAAAAAGAATATTATTTTGCTATTTTTCTATGTTGAAAATGGGTCACCGTGGTTGTATAATGCTCTATTTGGTTCTTTTTTTAATGGATTATATTTTTTATACAATCGCATTTCATTTCTCTATCAATAGTGAAAAACGGTATTTACCGGGACAAAACGGTTGAACCACGGTCGTACCACAAAATACCATACCAGAAAGGAATCCGATATGATGTCCGGTACGGTTTCCTTTACCACGGTGAATAGGCGAATTAGGTTACATAAGTTTGGATGCTATTTTTGTAAAAAAAATTTAAACAGTTCTGGATTTTTTTCCGGAAAACAACCCCAAAGGCCAAAAGTCCAATTCCGTCCTGCCCGCCGTAGACTGCGAGTGGGAATAAAGCTTAATCTCGTCGTTCACCGTCGCCGGCCTGGCCCTAGTCCTACTCACTGTAGTGTACTCAAGCTTTGAAGATCTGGAACTCGACTGAAGCTTAAACGTAGGTCAACACTATTCGATATCATGGGGCTTGTCAGCATCATAAGAAAGATGAAGAGGAAGGAGAAGGAAATGCGTATTCTCATGGTGTCCGTACCTCGCTCGTTCACCCCCTTTTCCACTTCTCCATTTCTAATTTAGTCCCCCATCCATGGCAGCTCGAAATCTAATCGGGATTCTCCCGTCGTCTCCATTCATTTTTTTTCTTTCGCGGTGCGTGCAGCGGCCTGGACAACTCCGGGAAGACGACGATTGTTTTGAAAATTAATGGAGAAGACACCAGCGTCATCAGTCCAACACTCGGCTTCAACATCAAGACCATCACTTACCACAAGTAAGAAATAATCCCCCCTAAACCCTAATTTCAATTCCCACCATGTTTTCTGATTGCGGTCTAAGGGGAACTGCCATTGTTATATGTCTGCAAGGTATCTGTTGAATATATGGGACGTTGGTGGGCAAAAGACGATAAGATCGTACTGGAGGAACTACTTTGAGCAAACTGATGGCCTGGTTTGGGTTGTGGATAGTTCAGATCTTAGAAGGCTAGGTGATTGCAAAATGGAACTCGATAACCTCTTGAAGGAAGAGGTGTCAATCTTGTTTCTCTTGGCCCATTTTTGCTGTTGCCTAATTTCAGTTTCTAGCCTTTGGTAGTCATAGCTGTTTGCTGTTTCTGATTTTGGCAGAGGCTATCTGGAGCGTCTTTGCTGATACTTGCTAATAAGCAAGACATCAATGGGGCTCTTACACCGGACGAGATTGCCAAAGTACTACGAAAGCTTATTTTGATAGTGGAGCTATAATGATCACAATGCATTTTGACATAGGAGGATTTCTGTGTTCTTTTTACTTTCTGGGTTTACTAACTCTGGTGTGATGCTTTTGTAGGTACTGAACTTGGATAACATGGATAGAACCAGACATTGGAAGATCGTCGGTTGTTGCGCTTATACGGGTGACGGGCTGCTCGAGGGGTTCGACTGGCTAGTTCAAGACATCGTCTCTAGAATCTACGTGCTTGACTAAATCGTAAGCTGTTACCTAGGACCATTTGTTGTTGGTTTCCTTTCGTATTTGTAATGAGTTTGTATCTTGGAATCGAGGGTCAGCTCCAAACTTGTGCTGCTTAGATGCTAAAATGAGGTAAAACTGTGTTTCATTCACATTCCAGAATCTTACATTTCACAGAGTTACACATGTGCAGCCAATTTCAATGGATTTCATCACAGAATCCAGAACAAGCTGAGTCTTCCTGCAAATCTCAGCCCACTTAACATCAGGCGGCGACCCCGCCTTAATCCCCTGAACAAGCCTGGCAAATTCCTCAACCATCAAAACCTCCTGTGAAACTTCATTCACAACTTCAACCTTCTCGGGCTTCACGTTCCAACCCAGATCCCGTTCCACGAACTTAGCCATCCAAGTGAAGTTGAACTCAGCGGATTGCTCCTTGTACGGGAGTATGAAGTCCCCTAAATACAGAGACCCATTGACGCCAACAATCTCCAATTCCATGGTGAGATGAGAGAGGAAAGAGCAGTGGATGATCCCGACCGTGTTGTCTTGTTCGTAGTGCAGCTGTGCAGAACAGGAGAGAATGACTCCGGTAGAGCTTTTGGTGATGTCGGGTAAAGCGGTGACTGAACTGGGGAGGTGGAAGTCTTTCGCCCACAATACCGCTCCTATTCCGTACCAGCCCAGTTCCCCAACCGCCCCCATGGTTTCCATTGCTGGCTTCCCGGCGGGGACTGCGGTCTCGAAGAATTGACGCGGGATGAAAGCTGTTGATGTTGTATGAATCTGCAATGCAGAGCCAGAGAGGAAATTGGCGGAATCAATAACCACACCAATGTTCAACTCCATGCGGTACTCTCGATTTTGTGAATATGTTTTCAAACATGGGGAACGAAATAAGTGAAGCATATCTTACTAGTCCAATGTTTCCGACGAGTTTAGGATCGGAGATGAGCTCCTTCATCTTGCCCGTCCGTGGGTGGTGGAGCCACATGGTGGCGTCCATGAACTGAACTCCGTTCCTTTCGCAAGCTTCCAAAACCTTATCCAATTCCCCCAAATCAACGGCGCCGGGCTTCTCCATCAGCAAATGCTTCTTCTTCTCCGCTACCGCCACTCCCCACCGCGAGTGCTGCCCCACCGGCACCGGCACGAAGACTGCGTCCACGTCCGGATCGTCGACAACTTCTTCATGGCTGCTGCAAATCCTGACCGTCTCCGGCAGCTCGTTTGCGACGGCGAACTGCTTGGCTTCTTCAGGGGAGGCACTGGAAATTGCGTGAAGGGTGGTGGCAGGGGATAAGAGTATGGCTCTGGTTACTTTCTTCGCTAGCCTGGAGCATCCGATGATCCCGAATCGAACCGGACAATTTTCTGCTGCCATTTCTCCCCTTCCTTTTCTTAATATTCGTTTTCTTCTGTATGTCTTTCGATTTCTGGATTGTGGGTTGTTGAATGAGGGAGATGTTGCTAAAAGCCGGAGAAACAGACAGAGACCGAGAGAAGAACGAAGTGGTGATGAGTTGGTTGTTTTTGGACCCCAAATGGGGTGAGTTTTGATAAGGTTAGAAAAATAATGGTATGGATTGGTATAATTTGGTAAATTGTAGAGTCATTTATAATGAGTCAATTCGAATTATCTATTTTATTTCAGACATTTGAAATTTACTTCAGTGTTATTAAAATCGAGCTGAACTAGTCGGTCGGATCAAGACCCAGCCACCAGTTCGCTTCGGAACACCTAATAAAAACATGTAAGTGAACTGACTGGCCGATTAGTGGTTCAAGCAGTTAACCGCTTGACCTAGCCAACCGGCTTTCAGAAGTTCAAAGTTCGCAGTCAGACGATCGGCGGTAGGGATGACAATTGGGCCGGGTTTGCCTAAACCATCCTCATTCTCCTTTTTAGATATCCAAACCTATACCCGTCCCATACCCATGCGGGAGAAGTTTTGCAAACCCATTCCCGTACCCGTGAGATTCGGATAACCATGGGTAATACACGTTCCCATACATCTAACATTATTATACCTAAAACTTAACATATAATTTTCAATTCTAACATTAACGGGCCTACTATATCATGAAGTCAACAAAGATAAAATCATTCTTAATACAGTTCAAATTATATGACCCTAAAACATCAGTTAATCCACAAGATATAGTATAATATTTTTCAAATCATTATTCTCTACCTCTAATACATCTGCTAAGTAATAATTAACTAAAAAAATCATCTTGTTAACAAGAGGGAAAACTGAAAAGTGAAAGAATGAAGGGAGAATTGAAGGAAAAGAATTAGGATTTGATTTGGATGACCACTCAATTGCCATTCTACTATTTATTTTATTGAGTTACCTTCATTATCATTGATAGGTTACAATTTGGTCCATGTAATTTTTAGGGCGTTAATACTTATTGCCCTAAGTATTCAAATTTAACGCCCTAAACCCTACCAAAATTACAATCTTACCCTTACCCATCCCATCAATCCAATATGCTCCTCCTTTCTCCAATTTACCCTCCTACCATCACCAACAAGGAAGAACGGTGATAGACAAATGTAGAAGGGGGGAAGGATTCGTTGGCGGCAGATCCAGAGAAGCTGGTCGGTTGATTTGGAGAGGTCGACTACTTGACCCTAAGGAGGATGACGGATGAAAGAGCAGTTGCCGGAATCAGGGTCGTCGGACGTGCTCCTTACCTTCTTCTCCCGAGTCTAGACGCGTGACATCAATGCCCCCGCCCCCCCCCCCCCCCCCCCCCCCCCCACTCAGGACGCCATCCCCACCCGCTCGATTCGGCAACAGCGCGGGTTAAAAACTCGTAACCGGTGCGCTAGCCATAAGTCAAAACCACGTACCTAGCTAGCCCACCGACGACGCGTTTTCAACCCGCCCCATTACCGTTAACGAGAAAAAGAGTCTTGCCTAGGAAAGAAGCAGAGGGCAGAGTCGAGTGGCGGTGGTCGACTTGGCTGGCCAGACGAAGGGATTGGTTGGCGACGCCGATCGTTGGGTAGGTCAAAGTTTCTTTTTTTAAATTGGGGGAAAAATGGTCCTTCAAGTATAATTTAGGGCAAATTATTTGAAAACTTAGGGCGTTAAATAGAAGTTCATAATTTATTTAGGGTAAATTGCATGTTTAGTTCTTGGGATTAGTAAAAATTTCACATTTGGTCACTAAAAAAGTTTTATTCATTTGTTGTCATTAAGATTAGTTAAGCACTCCACGCTTGGTCACTATATGTTAATCTTTGTCAGCCTCCGTTAACGCCGTCAGTTTTTTTTGCTGATGTGGCGAAAAGAATTGTCTAATCAGCCAATTTTAACCCGAAAAAGTGTACAACCGACCTGCAACGTGACAATCTCTAACCCAACCCACTCAAATTGAGCATACAATAATTCTAAAAACACTGAAAGTCTCCTTCTCCTGGTCGCTCAACTCCCACCACCTCCTCCGCCGCACTCGACAATCCTTCCTCCACTGCCACGAGGAAGGAAGGAAGAGCAGAGGGAACTAGCAAGCGGGAACTAGCAAGCGAGGAAGGAAGAGCAGAGGGAACTAGCAAGCGACCGATCCCGATTCTTCCCTCATCGTCGATCTCCGATGGTGACTTCAACTATAATTTTTTTCAAGTCAGGTAGAATAGTGGAAGAAGAATCCATAAGAAGGCTCGTCGTCTGCGGGCAGCACGTTGGCTTACACTCTGCCCTCACCCTCTCCCTCCAAATCGCTGCCTTCTCTTTGGAAGTGGAAGGGATGCAATGGAGGCGGATTCAATAGAATAGGTTGAATGCAGTGGCCGGCAACGATTTAGATCCGCCGGTGGGAAAGTTTTGTTCTTTTCAAAACCAGAGGGTGGGTTCGAGTCGACACGATGACTGTTGAGGGGAAAGAGGTTGAATATGTCGGATCTCAAAATAGCTAACCAGAAGTAGAGCAAAGCGGCGGTCTTATGAGAACAATAACATCTTCCATTGTCGACTTGACGAAATCAGTATACCGGATCTCAAGAAACTCGTGGAAGTTCACTAGAGCGATGCCTTTATCTCCAGCTGCTTCGTCGCCTTTTGTTCCAATTTTGACGCTGACGGCTTCGGATAGCATAACAACACCATAAGTGTTGTTAGTATAACAACAGGGGTATAAGGGTCAATTGCACACATATTAATTAATAAGTTATTTTCTTTTACCTGGTATTAAATTTGAAATTCGAAATTAATGATAAAAATTCATTGAAGCGCGCAATTTGCCATTTCCGTTTTCCCCTTCCCCTCTGCTCACGAACTGCTCTCCGACTTCTCCTTCGGTTGCTCTCTCCCTGTTCTCGCGATTCCGTTTCCTCCGTCGGCGATTCCGTCTGCGGCTTGTGGATTTCGTTCGCGCGATTTTGTTTCCTCCTTCGGCGAAGTTAATTTCGAGGTATTCCGCCGGTGATTTCCTCCGCTAAACTGTCTTCTCCTCTGTCGTCAGTTTTGGCCTTCGAAGTCGCCGTTGTCGTTGTGGCGTCGCCGGAGTTCCACTTGTATGGTGTTAGTTTGGCGTCGCCGTTGTCGTTTTCGTTAGCATTGTCGTTGCTTGCTGCTGCTATTGAATTTATAACTGTCGTTTTCAGGTTTGCTCTCTGTTACTTTCGTTTTCCACTTTTCTGCGATGTTTTGACGCATGCAGTCTAGATTTGTTGTAGGAGACGAGGAAATTTCATAATTGTGCGTTGTGGTTAGGTTTTGTGTGTTCTGATTAGGTTTTGTTGAATGTTTTAGGGTTTCTGTGGTGTGCTTTGCATGTTTTAGGGTTTCTGGTTTCTCATGAGTCGTTTGTGGTGGTGTTCAGTAGTGCTGTTGTTTTGTTCTTATTTTTGGTGGTTTGCTTTGTGTTTGGTGACGGTTAGGATGTTTGTGGGTTTGATTGGGACCTTTCTGGAGGTTTTTAATGAAACTATTGTGTATTTCCAGGCTGCTGTTGGTGGTTCTTTTAAAAGGTTATGTGGTTAGTGTTTCGGATTTCACAGTTTCGTTTAGGAGATTTACTGGTGTGCATTTGCAGTAGTTGTTTGTCTCTTTTACATCTGATTATTGAGTTGTTTGTGGTGGTGTTCAGTAGTTCTGTTGTTTTGTTGTTTATTTTGGTGGTGCGTTTTGTGTTTGGTGACATTTAGGGTGTTTGTGGGTTCGATTGGGGCCTTTCTGTATGTTTTTAATACAACTATGGTGTATTTCCAGGGTGATGTTGGTGGTTTATTTGCAGTTGTTTGTCTCCTTTAAATTTGATTAATGGATTGTTTTCATGGTTTTACAGTTTGCATTAGGCCCTTGATGGTTTGCATTTTATATGTTCTGGTATTAGATTGCTTATGTTGGTTTGTGTTTTGGTTGCTTTGTAGGCAATGGCACCTGCTAAGAAACGTGCAGTAAAAGGGAAAGAAAAGGAAAAAGTATCGACACCTAAGAAAGATGGTGTTTCTCCTGTGGCTGGAAAGCCGGATAAGAGGCATCGCAGTAATACTAATCGTATTCTTGCCATCATGGAAGCTGACAGTACAACTGAAGAAAAACTGCAGATGCTTGATCCTCTGGGTTTTAGGGGTGTGTCGAGGGTTAAGCTTACGAGACTCCCGGATAATTTTACTGAATGGATTTGCAAAAGTTTTGATGTCAGTTCAAGGTCTTTCCCGCTGCTTCGGTCAGGGAAGTTTAGAATTGGAGAGGCAGATGTGGAGAGAGTTTATGGTTTGCCGCGTGGACCGTATGCTGTTAAGCTGGATATGTTTAGTGCATCCTAGAGGCACAAGTGGGGAATTGAGTTAGGGCTTTGCAATACTAGGAAAGGAAAGGCGACATTGGCGAATGTTAAACTGGCATTGGAAGAGGAGAGGGACAATAAGAAGTGGAGGGATCTTTTTGTGCTGTATGCAATGGAGGCAGTTCTGTGCCCCAGTGGAAATTTGAAGATTGACCTCTCCTATGCTGGGTTTTTGCAAGATGAAATGGTCGATGACTTCAACCAATATAATTGGTGTAAGCATGTGGCTGACCATTTCAATGAAAGTATGGTTGAAGTGGTTCAATCAAAATCAAAGTTCCCTGGTGACGTTCATCTTCTTTTTGTAAGTAGAAAAATATACCTCTTTTCGAAGTTTGGTTTACTGTTTCATTTATGGTTTGTTTATTGACGAATGTGGTGTGGTTGAAGTTGTTTATGGTTTGTTTAATAATATTTATGGTTTGCTTTTTGCCCCCCTTTGTTATAATGTTTCTGGTATAGTTTATCATTTATGGTTTGTTTATTGACGATTGTGGTGTGGTTGAAGATGTTTGTGGTTTGTTTAAAGCTATTTATGGTTTGGGTTCCCTCCTGTTATAATGTTTCTGCAGTTTGTCATTTATTGTTTGTTTATTGACGATTGTGGTGTGGTTGAAGATGTTTGTGGTTTGTTTAAGAGTATTTATGGTTTGGTTTTGCCCCCTGTTCATTTTATGTGGTGTGTATTATAATCTTTCTGGCACGGTTTGTTTGTGGTTGCTTGACTTCTGTCTGTTTGTCTGTGGCAGATTTCGATTCTTGATCGTTTGAAGAACCCTCCTGAGTTGCCCATACCAACCTGTAGGCACAGGTCGTACAAAGTCGCAAGTGCTGCTTTTCAAGTACTGATGGAAGAAGGTCATCTCTCTATTGGTCATCGAGATGTAGTGGCGGAAGAACAAGCAACCACCAGTCAACCAATGGGACGAGGACGTGTGAAGGGTACAAAGAGGAAAAGGTCAGTAGATGATCTTGATATGGTGAGGGAAGGGGATCTTCCGAAGCTTCCCTATCTTGACATCAACTTGGATGGTATTCATTCGGTTGAAGATGTGAGTATTTTTTGCTGTTTTATTTGTTTTATGGCTTTCTTTAGCATACTTTCAGTGTGCTTTAAAAGGATAGTGGTTTGCATTAGTTTGTTTACGGAATACTTTATTTAATTCATGTGTTGGTTAGTTGTGTTTTCTGTTGTTTGTTCTTTGGGTTGCTTTAGTGTACTTGTGGTTTCTGTTAAAAGAATAGTGGTTTGCATTACTTCGTTAAAGGAATGCTTTATGGTACTCAACGTTTGGTAGGTGTTTTTTTGTGAGAATTCAAACATATGTGGTTTGTATACGTGTGTCTTAGGTGTTCATTAAAAGGAATTTGAGATTCTTTAGAAGGTTTATGGTTTGCTTTTGGGCTGTTTTCGTGTTTTTGTAGGCATATCAGTTGAAGAGTGACATGGAAAGTTATAAGAGGGCTTTGTTGAGGATGGCTACTCATTACAGTTCGAGCATTGAACAAGTTGATGAGCATATAAAGATGCTGGAGGGGCAGCAACCAGAGGATAGTCCTGAAGATAATGTCGATTTCACTGATACTGTTGAGGATCTTGCTGTTGGTAAGGGAACCAATGATGTCGGTCGCAATGCAGATGCTGCCAATGCTGATGATGAGACTGGTGTTAAGAGAGTATCAGATCCAAAGTCCCCGGGTCTTGATGATTTATCAATGGAGATGGATAAGAATGGTGCGCCGCCAGATGTTGGTCGCAATGCAGATGCTGCAAATGCTGATGATGAGACTGGTGCTAAGAGAGTATCAGATCCAAAGTCCCCGGGTCTTGATGATTTGTCAATGGAGATGGATAAGGATGGTGCGTCGCCAGATGTTGGTCACAATGATCCTGCTGGCATTGCTGATGATGATACCTCTGCTAAGGGAGTATCAGATTCGAAGGGGCTTGATGATCATCTTGATAATCTGACAATGGAGATGACACAAAAAAGTGTTGATTCTGAGAATGCTAAGAAGGTGGAGATGGACAGCTGTGAGGGAAAGGGAGAAGGTGATGATGGAGATGACAATGTTGATGATGTTGACGCTGCTAAGTTGGATAACTTGGTTGAGAAGGTCGTAAAGGTATTTTTACTGTTTTGTGTTTGAATATTTGTGGTGTGGATTATACTGTTTTTGGTTTGTTTTTCATGTCTTTTGTAGTAGGTTGTTTTGCATTTGTTAGTAGTGTGGTTTTCATATATCTGGTTTTGTTAAAAACTTTTGTGGTGTGGTTTCTGTAGTCTGCTATGGGGGATGTTCGTGAAGATGTGGTGGTTGATGAGAAAAGGAAAGAAGCTGATGCCGGTGAGGTGCTTGTGGGTGGTGATGATAGTGCAGATTTACGATTGAGTCAGGTATTTGAGAATAGGAAGGGAAAGGTAATTTTCTTGTACAATGTTTCAGTTTTGGTTTGTTTTTGTAGTGTGGTTTATCGCATTTGTGGTTTGTGTTAGTTGTCTTTTGTACTGTTTTATCTAATTTGTGGGTTGCTTTAAAAATCAGAAAAAATTGAAAGTGAAGAATGCAGGAGGCTCATCAGGTGTTGATGATGATGTGTTGAAGGGTGCTGTGTTGCGATATGCAAGGGTTTCAACTAACTTGTAAGTTAATGTGTATATATTTCATACATATGTGGTTGTTTGTGTATATATATATTTATATATAGTGCTTATTGGTACTTTTCTAATGCCCGACTGTTTTGTTTGTTATGGAATTATGAAAAATAGGAAGGAAATCCTTTTCAGTCGTGTTGATGGATACGATTGCTTGTATAGAAAGGATACAGAGACTTTGGCACATGGTCAATGTGTGAGTGTGGATGTTGTTGACTGCTATGCTGCCTATCTGAATCGGAAGCAAGTGAGAAGCGGGCGACTGAAAAGATGGGTGTTCTATTCAGGGCTGGCGGTGAGTTACATTTTCTGCTAGTTCTGGTTTGTTTTAGTGTTTTTGTGGTGTGCATTATAATACGTCTGGTTTGGTTTAAGGTTTTTGTGTTGTGCATTATAATACGTCTGGTTTGTTTTAGGGTTTTTGTGGTGTGTATTATAATACTTCTGGTTTGTTTTATGGTTTTTGTGGTGTGCATTATAATACGTCTGGTTTGTTTTACTGTGTTCTACCTTGTAGCAAAGAGTGCACACGATAGTGAAAGAGTCTGGACCACTGCCTAATTTTTTTGAAGAGACTGACGAAATCATTACAAGTTGCAAGTGGATACCAGATAATGTGGACTTCTCAGAATGTGATTATGTATGTATTTTTTTTAGTCACATTTGCTACATTGTTTCATGTGTTTTTTTTCTTCATTGTGCTTTTGAAGTACTGACTTGTTTTTGTTTTGTACTATGCAGTGGATATTCCCCCACTGTTCTGATGAACACTACAGGCTGTATGTAGTGAATCTGAAGAACAAACGGTATGATTATCTTGACAGCCTTTACCCTGATGAACTTAATACCAAGTTTCGTGCTGTTGCGGATATGGTGGTCCGCTATGCCACAGAATACATTCCTGCCTGTAGACAAGAGTCCTTCAAGTTTGAAGAATTCAAGTGGCTTAGAATGCGAGGGTTAAGACAACGTGGTGGGGTTGACTGTGGTGTTTTTGCTATGAATTTTGCTGAGTTTTGGGAAGGCAAACTGATGCCAGGTATGAAGAATTGGCAAAAAGATATCAATCAGAGGCGGGATGAGATCACATTAACATTGCTGCTGAATGAGGAGAATAGTGTACTTGAAGAGGTGAAGAAGAAGAGTTTGGAGTTTGATCGCAAGGTGGACTAGCTGATTTTAGGATGCATTTGCAAGAACAGTTTCAGATTTCAGTGTGTTAATATGTGTTTTAGTGTGTTAGTGTTCTGTATATGAAGTGTTGTGGGTGTGTATTATAAGACAAGTGGATTGTTTAACGTGTATTGTAGTGTGGTTCATAAGGTTTATAGTTTGTTTCTGTTTCCTTGGGTTATACAATGTATGGTTTGTTTTTGTACATATGTGGTTTGCTTAATGAGTGTTCTGGAAAGTTTCCATATCTTTGTGGTTTGGTTTTGTTAAGAGGTTTCTTAGTTTGTTTTCTTCCTGTATGGTGTGTATTATAAGACAAGTGGTTTGTTTAACGTGTATTGTAGTGTGGTTCATAAGGTTTATAGTTTGTTTCTGTTTCCCTGGATTATACAATGTACGGTTTGTTTTGATGTATCTGTGTTATTGTTTGTCTCAAAACCTTCAACTGTTTATATTTGTCTCATAGTTGTCATTGAAATCTAAAAGTCTATGACAGATAAAAAAACACGGATAACAACAAGGAGACTAATCATCACTCATTTTTGCTTTTGTAACGCTTGTTGGCAGCCTGTTCATCAATTCTTTGCTTTCTAGCCCTCTCCAGCGCTACCTCAAGTCCACCTTTTGGCCTCTTCTTTGATTTCCATGGGTCTTGTCGAGCCTTGAATCCCTTCACATTGGCATACTTGTCATTTGTAGCTGAAGCAGCAGCGCTTTGCGAGGGTGATGTACTGGTGGTTCCAACTGTTAAAAAAGCAATATGCAAGATACTAGTGAATATAAGTAGGGATTAAGCAATTAGTGGATTGGATTAAGATGTTTATGGTTTGCATTAGCTCATTAGTGGCTTGGATTAAGCAATTACTGGTGAATATAAAAAGAGATGCTAACAAGATGTGTGAAATTACCAGGTGCTGTTTGCTGAGTTTCTTGAGTCTGAAGGCTTTGGAAAGCAAGTTTAGTGAGCTCTGCAATCTTTTCCTTAACCATTGAGAAGACCTTGTCATTCATTGAGACTTTTGTTGCTAGGATAACCATGCTAGCACACAGTTCTTGATACCTCCCTGCATAAGTATCTGTTGCAGCACATTCTGTTGTGTTTATTGTGAACTTCTCTCCAGATTTGGCATCTCTCGTCCATCGTGGCAGAATGTATTCCTTAGGGATAGTCAATTGCTCAATATCATCACCATTGAATCCAACCATCTCTATCTGCCTGATTATATGTCTGCACAACCAGCCTGAACTTTCAAACAAACGACATGAGCACTTGTATTTCTTCTCCTCTTTGTTCACTAACACGACTCTTTTGTCGAATCCTCCTAGTTTCTTCACTTCATAAGCTGTCATTCCATCTCTATCCATAGATTCATTCCGGAACACAAAAAAAGCAAGGCTTTCTGAATACTCCTCAAGGAAAGAACTGTAGATCTTAGTTGTGTATAATTTCGCGACTTGCTGAACAAGTGGGCTTCTGTCATACCTGTTGGAAGATGACATGCAACATACAATCATTCATAAGCATCTTGTCTACATTAATGATTTTATGGTATGTATTGTACTGTTTGTGGTGCGGATTGTGGGATTTATGGGTTGTTTTACGTTGTGTGTGGTGTGGATTGTGTAGTTCATGGTTTGTATTAGGTGGTCTGTGTTGTGGACTGTAGGGTTTTTGGGTTGGTTTAGGTGGTATCTGGGTTGTTTAAGCTTGTGCGGTGTGCATTGTGGTGTTTATGGTTTGTATTAGGTGGTCTGTGGTGTGGATTGTAGGGTTTTTGGGTTGGTTTAGGTGGTATCTGGGTTGTATTCAACTGTTATGTGGATGCATTCTACAGTATAAAAAGTTCAAATAAAGGAAGTAATACGTACATGGTGTTTGGGACTGTGTTTGCCATTTGATAATCCATGTCCATTTCGTCTGATCTTTTCCGTTCGACAAACTTGTTGAAGTATGTGAAGAACTCAACTAGGTTGTCATCTGATTGAAGGTAGTTTCGGAGGTTGCTGTTACAAGACTCACTCAGCTGTGAGCTTCGCATACCAGCTGTGAAGTGGTCCTTAATCCATGCTGAAGACCACTGTTTCCTCACCTTGTAAATTGAATCCAACCAGTTCCTTGGATTGGTGCCTTCTTCTGGATAATGTGTGTCTAGCAACCTTGACCAATTGTACTCAAATTCTTCCTCATTTTCTACCCCAAAAGTGACATATTGCAGATCTTCTAGAATGTTTGTGTTTGTGGTGTCGAGATGCTTCATTGCATTCTGCTTGATATGAAAAGTACATAAGCCATGGAATGCTTCAGGAATGACGGATCTAATCCCAGCGGCGATTGCAGCAGCTTGGTCGGTGAATATTGATGTTGGTCGGGTGCCTGACATACATTTCAAGAATGCATCGAACAACCACTTGAATGTAGCGGTTGTTTCATCATAAAGGAGAGCAGCCCCGAAGATGCAGAGTGCTCGATGGTGGTTGAAGCCAACAAACAAAGCTGTAATTTAAAAATAAAAAAAAGAACATAGAATTAAACATTGAAACAAACAAAAGACTGTCTTTTATGATATATATGGTGTGTTTCAGGACGTGTTTAGTATGGTTTATAAGGTTTCTGGTTAGGATTCTCAAAATGAATGTTTCATGTTTTTTTGTTGTTTGTTTTAAGAGTGTTTGGGGTGGTTTTATGTTACTTATGGTATGCATTGGGTAATGTTTGGTATGCATTCAACTTCGAAATATCAAGAAAATTAAGCAAGGAATACCTCTTAATGCAAACCACAAACCTTTTAATGCATACCACAAATCTTATAAAACAAACCACAAACCCCACAAAGCAAACCACAACATTTGCGGAAGTAGAGACCATAAACCTCTTAATACAAACCACAAACTTCACAAAGAAAACCAGAAACCTCACAAAGCAAACCACAACATTTGCAAAAGCACACCAGAAACCTCCTCATGCATTGTGTAATGTTTGGTATGCATTCAACTTCGAAATCTCAAGAAAATTAAATAGTGCAAGGAATACTGACCTAGTGGACGATAATTCTGGTTTGTCCTGTATGTTGTGTCGAAGCTGATCGTATCTCCAAAGCAACTGTAGTCAAACCGCATTCTTGCATCAGCCCAGAATATACTTGCAATATCTTCGTTACTATCTACCTCAATTTCATAGAAGAATGATGGATTCCTGTAAGCTTCGTGGCGAAAATATTCAAGAAGTATAGTTGCTTCGCCTGGTTTCATTGATTTCTGCCTTGTCCCTGTGATATAGTTCTTCAGATCATGAGGGGTAAAAGGTACATTCTCCCTCCCCCCTGAAGTTGTGGTGAACAACTCATACGATTTCCGTAGTGAAACTCCACAATCTGCATGCACTTGTGCGACCATTGCATGCATTTCTGAGATCCCCTTGTTGGACCTCAATAGATGTTTGAATTTTGCAGGGAGGAGATCATGGTTGTGTTCTGTTATCCACTTGTCCAGCAGCCATTCATCCTTCTCGATATCATATCTAAATTTGATTATAGCTGGGCAGCCAACTCTAGTTTCTGGTACAGCACGTTGATAAGCCTTGACATCGATTGTTCCTTTATTCTTGGGATTTGACTTGTTTGTGGTCTTGTATCCTTCTTTGCTGCAGCAATACCTAGCATATCGTGCTGTTTTGGTTGGCTGTCTTTTTGTAGAACGTTTGACAGCTCCCATGTCCCTCACGCTGAAGCCAAGATCGTGAGCATAGTTCTTGTAGAATTGTTTTGTTTCCTCAATGGTTTTGAATGCCAACCCCAAACAAGTGTAGTCTAACTCGGTCCTGTTTGATGTCACACCTGTAAGCAATGATGAAAGAAATGAGCACTTGATCATTTCATCTTGCGATAATATTTACAAGAAAAGTGAAATGTGGTTTGCATTGTAGTTATTCATGATGCTTTTATGACATTTATGGTGTGCATTACAGTGTATGATTTTTTTTACAAACAGATTGTGGAATGTAACGATTTACGTTTTAATGGTGTGTATTGCAGGTGTTTTGGTGCGTTTAAGAAGTTTTATGGTTTGGTTTTTAAGTGTTTTGGTTGATTGTCTCTTTTTTTCCTGTGGTTTGTTTTGGGAAACATGTGGTGTGTTTGGCGATGCTTTTGGTATCGTTTGTGGGATTTTTGTGGGCGGTTTGATCATTTCATCTTGCGATGATATTTGCTAGAAAAGTGAAAAGTGGTTTGCATTGTAGTTATTCATGATGTTTTTATGACATTTATGATTTGCATTACAGTGTGATTTTTTTTTTACAAACAGATTGCAAAAAGTTTTTTTGCAAACAGATTTAGGTTTTAATGGTGTGGATTGGAGGTGTGTTGGTGCGTTTAAGAAGTTTTGTGGTTTGGTTTTTAAGTGTTTTGGTTGATTGTCTCTTTTTTTCTTGTGGTTTGTTTTGGGAAGAATGTGGTGTGTTTGGCGATGCTATTGGTATCGTTTGTGGGATTTTTGTGGGCGGTTTGATTGGAAGTGTTTATGATATGGTAAATGGCTTGTATAAGCGTGATTATGGTGCTCATTGTAAGAAAACAGGAAAGGATTGAGTTGAGCGTACCTTCTTCTTGTTCATTGTTGCCACTGTTGGTGGAAATAGAGGTTTCCAGCTGATATCCGCCTTCTGTTGCTTCAGAAGATGTTGCAATTTGCACGAGTTGTTGAGCATCTACAGAACCAACAGAAACTTCATCTACACGATTCTCGTCCATCGTCAATGTCTTAGCTGCGATCAGGAGCTTTCTCCGCCGTCGCCACCGTTGCGATAGCTGGTGCGATCAGATCTCGTCGCCGCCGTTGCGATCAGATCTCGTCGCCGTCGTTGAGATAGCTGGTGCGATCAGATCTCGTCGCCACCGTTGCGATAGCTGCTGCGATGACGATCTCGTCCCCGTTGCGGTAGCTGCTGCGTCAGGATCTCATCGCCGCGCGTTGCAATAGCTGCTGCGCGGGATTTCGTCTCCGCCGTTGCAGTAGCTGCCGCGATGACGATCTCGTCGCCGTTGTGGTATCTGCTCCGTCAGGATCTCGTCGCCGCGCGTTGCGGTAGCTGCTCCGTCACGATCTCGTCGCCGCCGTTGCAGTAGCTGCTGCGATGAGGATTTCGTCGCCCGCCGTTCAGCCTCGGCGCCGCGCGATTGGAGAGAGAATGGTGAGAAACGAGCTGCACTTTTTCGGACAAAAGGAGCTGCAACTTTTCGGTAGGACAAAAATACCCTTCCTTTGTTTTTTACCCTAGTCAACGCATGAATTTCAAAAGTATGCAGAATGGTGCGTTCCTATTGGTCCACCTATGTTGTTGTTACAATAACAACAAATATAGTGTTGTTATAATATCCGGGACTGCAGTTCTCATGCGTTGGTTGGGCAGAGAAGGTCGTCAATGACCGATGACGGAGAAACGAAAATCCTCTGGTTCCATGAGCTTGATTGGAGTAGATGGGAAGAGTTTTCCAGCGACGGCAGATGGGAAAGTATTTTGGGATGTGAAGTGATGACGGAGAACTAGATTTGGAAGTTGCAAAATCGGATTTGGGTGGTTTTGGGCTAATGATGATTTTGCGGAAGGCAGTAAGGATTTCGATAGCGATTCATTGGAGGAGATATTGATATGGGGTTTTGGTTCAAATTTTGATTCGTTGCGATTGCGGGCAACTCGTCATTAGTTGTGAAGGGATGGAGGAAGGACTGGTATTCTTCTAAGGTGGCGGGTAGCAGAGGAGAGGGCTTTCCCGTGGTCATGGGTCGAGTTAGGGTTTGGGTGAATGTTTATGATGTGGCAGGCCGGGTTTAAAATTTTTGTGTTAAAATTGGTTGACTAGGCGATTCTATTAGCCACGTCAGCAAACCATGACAGTGTTAATGAAGGCTGATTGAACATGAATTATTTAACTAGTAACCACGAATGAATAAAATAATTTTAGGGGCCAATTGCGTTAATATTTAGTAATCCCAATGATCAAACTTTCAATTACCCATTTTGTATATGTGAACATGAATTCCTGCTAGTGTTGTCGTACCAACTGGATGCCGAAATTCCCTACTAAAGCCTCACCCATCTCCGGATCTCCTTCATTTATGATTTTCTTCGCAGCAACTAACATGAATAGGCCCATGGCATCATTGATAACAACGCCCAAACCCATTCCTCCATCCACAACACATGCGTCCACATTAACTTTAATATTTCCTTCACTAGGGTGATTCCATCGTTGAAGCACACTCGATTCTTGTCTTTCTAGTAGCGCCCTTGGTATTGGTGGTAGCCATCGAGGGAAGCAAGCGCTCGCATAACAATTTCTTCTTCCTCCGGTTTTGTTCTGTTAAACAACTGAGCATTGTGTTCTCTCCATAAGTACCATAGCAGGACACTACATTCTGCAAACTCGTTTTTTGTTGCTGCATTATCCACCTTCGACACCCAATCAACGCATTCTAAATCATCCCTCATCTCAAACCACTTCGCTAGTCATGAAGTGCGCCAAATTCAGCATGACCAGCCAGACTCACCAAACAAATGTTTTTGGGTTTCCTTCAAATTACAAAATGGCATGCTTCTCCTCTTTTCTTACTTCTAGTACTCACATGTTCACCCTTGTCTAGGGAGTTTTTCACGACCCTCCACATAAAAGGACGTACCTTGGGTGGTACATTCATTGCCCCAATAGAGTTCTACATAGCTGCATTCCCTACTAGTTGTGATCCTGCTTGGCTCTTGAATTCGTCAAGCCACACACGATAGCCTTCCCGAACTTCATACTTTTCAGTCTTACTTGATTCCCATATTTTCCTATCTTGTTCGCTTATAATTATTAGCGGTATTCGCAAAATGGCTTCCACCATCGCTGCAGGAAAGCAACTTTCAACAAGAGCTTCATACCACTATTCAGAATCCACGTCAATAAGCTCGTTAACTTTTGAGTTCACCGGCAAGCCCATAGGTAGCGAATGAACGCAAAAACCAGGGACATCTGGCAGCCACCTGTCCCCCAAATCTGCACCGAGTCGCCATTACCAATCCTCCACCTTAATCCACTACATAATAACTCCTGCGCACTCATCAAGCTTCTTCACACAAAACTCGGTTGGTATCTGACATTCACATCTAAAATAGTACCCAATGCTTGTAGTATTTTTCCTTCATCATCATGGCAATAAGAGAAAACGGGCGCTGCTATAGGCTTCAAAATTGTCGAGCCAGGATTTCCGTGTTAAAACCTTGCAGGTTACAAAAGCCCATACCCCCCTCCATCTTCAGATATATAACTTCTCCTTTGCTATCTATGGGATTCTCTTTTCATCTCCTCTTAGTCCCCACCAAAACCGCGTGATTATGTCATAGATATTGTTGATGATGCCCTCGGGTACCCTAAAGACTAACATCACATATGTTAGTTGAGTCTGGGCCACAGACCTAATCAAAACCTCTCGGGCAGCCGGATACATATTTCTTTCCTTCCATCCCGATAGCTTCTTCCTCACACAATCCTTTATGGTAGTGAACAATTCTTGCTTCGATCTTTCTGCTTCTGTGGCTAAACCAAGGTACTTATCATGCTTCTCCACAATCTTCATATTCAAAATCAATCCCATCTTTAGACGTTGATACGACTTCACACTTGTCCCGAAAGAGACTTTCGATTTGTCAAAACATAGCATATGACCAGATTTATTTTCGTAGTCTCTCAGGATTTGCTTCAGCTCCTGACTTTCTGATGGTGTGGCCCTGTCAAAAGATGGGAGACTGTCGAGGCACCCATGGAAACTTGTAACCCATGGATCTTCCTTTCCTGCATTGATTTTTCAGTATAATCCGACATGCCTTCAGTCACCATCAAGAAAATGTACGGAGAGAGGGATCTCCTTGTTGGAGCCCCTACTCGGAGTGACAATGGGGAGTGGTGGCCATTCACAACCAACGGATATGAGACTAATGTCACACACATCATCACCATTCTAATCTATTGATCTGCAAACCCATGTTCTTTATCACTTCCTCCAAGAACCAGCTTTCCATCCTATTGTACGACATTTCCATGTCTGTTTTTATTGCAAAGTGACCCTTTTTATTCTTAGTCATCTTCTTGATAATGTGGAAACACTTGAAAGCCTCCATGATATTATCTGCAATAAAAAATCCAGGGACAAAGCGCTCTGCTCTAGAAAAATCACATCATCCAAGAGGTACATCATTCGGTTAGCCAAAGTCCTCGCCACAATCTTATAAAGCACGTTATATAAACTCCTTAGGCGTTGTCGGTTCTTTGACCTTAGGTATTAGAGCGATCAGTGTGTGGTTCAAGTTTGTCGGGGGACTTTCATGCTCGAGAATATGCAGAACTAAAGCTGTGACATCATCACCAATTATGTGCCATAATTTCAGGAAGAAAAGTATTGACAATACATCTTCGCCAGGTGCCTTTCTCTTCCCCATTTCTTAAGTGCTGCAAAGATCTCCTCCCTTGTAGACGGACCTAGTAATTAATCATTGGCCTCCGCTGGAACTTGTTGTCCAAAAACATGAAGAATCGGCGTAGAAACAAGTCGCTCCGTGCCGTGAGTAGTCGGCCAAAATATTCCAGGAGACACCCGAACACTTCCTATTGTCCTTTATTCCAACGACCAGCCTCATCTTTTAATTTGTTGATTGTATTTCTTTTACGTCTAACAGTGGCCTTCCTATCGAAATAGCTTGTATTTTTGTCGCCATCCTTTAACCAGTTCGTCCGAGATCACTGCTTCCATAACAACTCCTCATCACATTAAATATCTTCAAGCTCCGATCGTAGTTGGTTTCCTTGTGTCAGGATTGAAATCGTCTTTGTAAGCCTCTCTAAAGCTCTAATTGCCTTATTTTTCTCTCTTTCTGCTTCCTAAAGTAAGCGAAGGCGGCTCGCGTCACCAGTCACGACTCTTGAGTTCTAAACAATCTCCCTCCACGGGTCATCTGGCACAAACCGATCTAGGTGTTCTTCTATGTAGCCTCCCATCCGCCTTCTATTTTTCACGTATAGGGATATCCCTCGTCCCCTAGATCATGCATTCCGATATCAACCACGCACTCCAAAAACTCAACCATCTCATACTCTGGAACTATATTGCCATGACTCTTCACCTCAGTTGATAGTCCTTGGTTAAAGTCACCACGGTCCTGTCCATTGATCCGTTAGTGACCGAAGTAGCTCCCATGTATGTATTTTTACTCCCCTTCCTAGTGATCCATAGATCTAGGTGAACCTCCACACCCTACCATTCTCCTCCTAAATGCGGGTGTCCATATGGTGTAAAGATCCCTCCATCACTCGAGGTTTTCATCTTCTTTACATCATATAGATAAGCCTCCCGCCTTACCACCATTCGAATCATTGCCAGGCCAAAATTTACCCTTCTAAAAGCCCATCGTAGTCCTTGTAACCTCATTTTCATCTTCAAATTGTTTGGTCTTTATTAAGAAAACCACCTGTGGGGAAAATTGTCACAGAAGCGACCTTAAAGCTCCCAGGCCACGACAGTTATAGCTAAGCAGTCTCATTTATCACCCAAAGGGGATAGGTTCCCGTACCATCAGCTTTTGATGAAAGTCCACCTGAAGTTTCACCTCCCTTTGTTGTCCGATCCTGGTACACCACACCCATCTTTTTTTCTTTTTTTTGTTGTCCTTCCTCTGTTCCTTTCCTGGAACATCCTTCCCTCTTGCCGCCTTACTCTCTCCACTAGACACATTCTTGCACATGGACTTGCACATGCACATCTCGTTTTCCTTTATCTCCCTCATTTGTTTGATTACGTTCTCCAGTCACCCTCTTCTCTTTATTCTTCGATCTTGGATCCTTATGTTCCTATCCTTATTCCTTTTACATGGTCTCATGGCTCTCATACCCAACCATATTATCCATTTCACTCTGCATGCCCTCATTCAACACCTGGTAAAGATTACGCCCGCCCATGTTAACGTGAGCATGGGGCGCTCCCCTATTCCCCACGTCATAAGCTTTATTAACAGGGCAGTGCTCCGTCTATTTCATCATCATTCAATCTCCATTAGTAGGATCTATATTGTTTGCCTCCACATGCATTTCAGGAACCATCTCCCCTGAGCCTTGTGTTGGATCATTCACTTTGGGAGCTCTACAATCACACTGGTCGATCGGTTTCCCATACCTTCCACATTCTGTGCATATTCATTCCAGTCTCTTAGTTACTATGCGATACTTAACTGCTCACCTTATACTTCAAAAATAGAGGCTTTGTGAGATCCACTTCCACACATACACGAGCATAATTACCTCTTGCGCTTCTTCCATAGCCCTATCAACTCGAATAGAGTTTTCGATTAATTCACCAATTCTCATAACTACCACTTTATTAAAGAACTCTATTGGTAATTCGGAAAAGTTGCACCCACACTATTGTGGACTTGACCTTACCCTTCAATGGATTGAATCCTTTATACCATTGCATTACCGTGAGGTAGGTGTCTCCAAGAAGCCACGGTCCCCCATTCACAGCCCTTTCATAATCTTCTTGGTGACAAAACCTTACTAGGTAGCAGCCATTTTTATGGTCAGAGATCTATAGCTCCCCATGTCTTGCCCACAGGAAATTCAATTGGCGAGCAAGCGGCTGGTATGGTACTTTCATTCCCAACATTAGCACTACCAGAGATAATCGCCATTCTATTCGTCACTGTATTTTCTCCATTGCTATGAACACAGTCGTTGGGCACGTTGGGTCTTCCTCCATCTCATCTATCATGTCATCTTTCTCCTTTTCCGCTTGTGCTACATCTTCAGACATGGAACATGCAATATACCAACTGTCTTGGTTGAAAGTCTCCTAGAACAGCCGACGTGATCCGTCCTTCCACACATATTGGCCCGTCGGGGTGCTAGTCTGCCCTTGATGTGGGTGTGTTGCTTCCTCTTCCATCTCTTCTTCTGTAATATCCTCCACAATCACTGTTTTTGTTTCTAGGTTTAGGGCACAAACATTTTTCTTTGCATGCATGGTCTCCTTCTCTCTCTTACTGTTTGGTGATGAAGACACGTTCGCAGGCCGCCTGACTCCACTTATTGTAGCAACATTGTCTTCCCCGTTAGTTATCGAAACCCTAGCTTCATGCTTTGCAGTATTTCTTGGCGACTCTGCAAATTTCGGAGCAATCACCTTTCCTATCCCTCAGGCTGATACTATTTTGGTTAATTAAATCGAAAGATTGAGGTAATATTTTAATTTCAGTATATTTTTAATCTTTGTTAAACATGCATATACATATAAATTCATATTATTATATAAATTATTTATTGAATTTTAGATTCAAAGTAGAGTAATTTACAAATTTGAATGGTTCATGTATGATTTGGACTTTAGGATTTTTAATACTAATGTTTTAAATTTTTTTGAAAGTAATGTACTCATGATTTCGTGTACCCATGATTTAGTAAACTTAAAGTTTGTAGTATTTATAATATTACTGTTTATTACGTATCGGTTAATTAACGGTTTTATAACGGTCGAATACCAGTTAATCCAGTAAAGTGTGAATCGTTCACTATATTGGTTAATACTCCGGTTCGGTTTTGACAATATTGATTTACTCAAAATGGATCAATTCGAAATTCTCGGGCAAAATTGATTCATCTAAATTTTCTGTTGGCAAACAGGTCAATTTGGTACGATTATCTCAAAATAGAGCGACGGGAATAAGAATAGGGAGATATGAAGAACAAAAACAATGGCAAGAGAGAGGAAGGAGGAAGCTCGGTTTTGTAGGTTTTCTATACCTGACCCAATTTATTTTTCGATTCGCGTAGTCTAACATGAAATATAGTTTGGTTCAAAATTGATTTCATCAATGGGGGTAACTAGGGTACCAGTATGCTCTTGTTTTGTTCGGTTTGAACTAATGCAGTCAAAGTCTAGCATCAATGTAAAACAAAATTATGGGTAACAGTGGAATCGTACAAGCGTAAGGTTTTAAGCATTCTATAAATTTGATAGAAATTTCTAACCATAACTTTTATTTTCCAAAATATAAACAAATAAGTGAACTAGCACATATATTAAAGTTCACCCTGACACACATAAACAAATAAGATATATTATTGAACCTCTCCCTACAACTCTAGTTACTCTCCCTCCAACTCTAGTTACCGATATTAAAACTTTCTTAACAAAGAGCATAATTCGAAAGCGAACGACTAACTAAACCATGAATTTTTGTTTTGTGTAAGATTCATTATTAAACTTCTCTCAACAAACTTGAATTAGTGATACTGGATGGTTCTTGAAAAAGAACGCCCGAAAGAGAACGACTAACTAAATCATTAATAATTGTTTACTGCACATAGTTATATTCTTGATAGTTTCGACTACTAATGTATTTTAATTATTAGCGAAGTTAACAATAACTACTTTATTATGTGTATTTTTCTTCTAAGTGGACCCATCTTAGGCAAAATCCTGGATACGCCGCTGCTCCTACTTTTTGGAAAAATATACGAGAAGAGGAACCATTGACAAATGGTAAAGCTATAAGGGTTGCAGACAAAACTCACTAAGGCAAATAGGAGACGAGATTTGACGATAGCATATCACAGGGGGTGGGAGTTGCAGGGATGAGAAATGATGCTAAAGGCAGAGAAAAGACGAGAATGCAGAAGAAGTGATAATGAATTAGGGATGAGGAATTCTTAGATAGAACGAAATACTGAAAGAATAAACTGACAAAAACGAAAACAAAAAACAACATAATTTTTTCCTTTTGGCCATCAAAACTTAACCAAACTCAACCCAAAAGGTAGGGTCTGCAATGGTTTATTCCAGATCATATTGTACTGAACCAAACAGACATCTAGACTAAACCAAATTGACCAAATCTTATGTGGTTCGGTCCATGGTCTTATGATTTTTATGAATACGGAAGGAAAATCAGTCTTACTGATATTTGATCTGGACAAACCCAGACCACAATAAACCGATTGCAATATTGATCTGGCCCTTGGTCTTAATTTCTTTTACTTTTGTATCCCCGGTTCTCAAGGTTTTGTCTGATTTGGTTCGAACAACCCATTGCACACTAATAGAGTAAAATATCTCGGGTACCACTAAAGTATGAGAATTGGGGGAGGTATACCACTTAAATAAGAATAGGGTGTCGGGTACAACTAATATTTTATTCCGTACTCTTATATAAAATAGCTTTAAAATGATTTAAAAACTAGTTTATAGACTTTTACTAAGCTTAAGACCGTTTACTTGGACTTTTGTGCAATTTTTTTTTGTTAAAAACTACAATATTTGAAGATCTAATGCGTAGTCTTTTAGATGTTTAGAGTAGCTTTTGACGCATTGGTTTCAACCAATGCCCACTCCTAATTTTTACTTCCCTCTTTCTTCCAATGTATTTCTACTCCTGTAGACTACTTCTAAGACCATCCACAATGGCGGAAGGGAACAATGGTGGGGAAAGTGGGAAAAGAGGGTGGGGGAAGGATTTGGCCACAATAGGTGGGAGCGAAAAGAGGGTATTTGCTATTTTTATTTTGCAAAATCAATCTAGAGTTGATATGATAACTTTATTTAGATAATTTATTCATTATTTTGATATAGATAGTAATAATTATTTAAGAAGAACATTTCGATATAACTTTTTTTAATTTGGACATAATTTTTTATCACTAATTAAGTATGGAGTCATGAATGACGAGTCAAAATAATTTGCGGATTCCATGACTCATCACATGTTTCACAAAATGAGTGGTTCCATCAATTTTTTGAACATCTTTAATCATATCGAGTGGTAAAATCAACTGTTCATCCAACTTTAATCAAAATGACATGTGTCATCAACTGTTCATCCAACTTTAATCATATTGAGTGGTGTCATCAACTATTCATCCATTTGTCATATTATTGCTGGAGCATCTTTTCGTGTTTCTATAAATGAAGGCTAAACTTTGTCAATCCATTAATCACACCATTCAACCTTTTTCATTCTCAACTTCATATTTCTCTCAACACACATAAACTTCTTTTTCATCATGAGTTCCCCTAATAGAGAAGCCGATGAGAGGTAGCAGGAAGATGATGCTAGGCAATGGGAGTATGAGTGTCAGCTTGACCGTGTTCGTCAACAGATGATGGTGATGGCATGAGCCTTTATATTCCAAGAGGAAGCATATCCTCATCTCAACATCGTTCACATTCACATAAAGTTGTGAGGCGTAAAAGGATGGAAGCACACCAATGCTTGATGTAGCAGTATTTCATTCCCAATCCAACCTACAATGCTAGGTTATTGAAAAGGAGATTTTGGATGCCCCTCTCCTTGTTCAACCGAGTCATGAGTGTCATTGTTCAACACGCCCCCTACTTCCACCAAGGCCGAGATGCTGCGGGTCGCTTGTCATTCTCCCCCGAACAAAAGCTTACTACTTCCCTACGGATGCTTTCAAATAGATGCTCAATCGAATCCCTAGATGAGACATTTGATATGGGCGAGACAACTGTACTGCAGTGTATGCGTAAATTTTGTAATGCCATTTTCTTCATCTATGGCCCTAGGTACTTACGATCACCAAATGTGGAGGATCTTCGCCGCCTTCTTCGGCACTGCAATCGACGTGGCTTTCCGGGTATGATCGGTTCAATCGACTGCATGCACTGGGAGTGGAAAATTTGTCCAATGGCGCGGCAATGATAATTTACTGGATACAAGGGGAAGCCAACAATTGTCCTGGAAGCTGTAGCATCATATAACACCTGGATTTGGCATGCCTTATTCGGAAGTCCTGGATCAAACAATGACATAAGAATGCTTGGAGTCTCCCCACTATTCGATGAAGTAGTCATAGGAAATCTTTCAGAAGTCAGGTATATGGTAAATGGTAAAATTTATGATCAATGTTACTACTTGGCTGGCGGGATTTATCTTGAATGGTCTACATTTGTGAAAATCATTAGCAACCATAGTAACCAGAAGAAGAAACTTTTTGCAAAATGGCAACATTTATACCACAAGGATGTTGAGAGAGCTGTCGGCATTCTACAAGAAAGATGGGCTATTGTTAAAGCTCCGGGTCGATATTGGGATGCACAATCATTGGGAGAGATTATGCTAACTTGCATTATTCTACACAATATAATAGTTGAATACCAACGAAATAAGTTTGGAGAGGAACAGGTGGATGCCTTTGAATATGAGACAAATTCAGATGTCCCATTGGATCCACCGGATCCTGACACTCCGAATCTCGTGGAGTACATGATAAGGTATAATAGGATTTGTAACTATGAAGGGCATCATGCGCTCAAAGCGTATTTGGTTGAACATTTGTGGATAAGAGCAAGAGGAGGGGAGTAGAAACATGACGTGGCTCCAAATTTAATTTGAGCACTTTAATTACTTGAATTTGTATTGTGTGGTGAGTTTACTTTATGTATTTTTGTGGTGCTTTGTTATCGATGTATTCTCCATTTTCTAGTGTCCTAATAAAGAAAGTTGTTGCATTAAATATTGAACAAAAATATAAAAAGGATACATTGAGAAATACTTAAAGCAAACACACTAAAAATAAAAGATACATGACTCACTTCTACTGTCACCCTAGGAATTGGCCAAGTGAAACCACTTCCTAAAGCGTAGTATAGCGGGTTAGGTTTATATGTCAGCCCTGGTCCTAGATCTGATGACTACTCATGGAATTCTTGTTATCTAGCAATGAAACTGGAATGTAAGTCTAAACTAACAAACTAACAAAGCAAGTAAACAGTTGTATTCAGGTTAAGAGAGGTCACCCGGATATGGTTCCCCCTAGACTGCAGTTAAGCCGGATTGTAATTACCAAGTTCAGTTTCTATGATAGTTATACTGCGGAAGGTTCTTAAACAGCCTGAAGTCTCGACTAAAGGTCTTCAGACCCTCTCAATCTGAGTCTCTAGCGGGCGACTAACCTCCACTGGAGTAAACAGATTGAGGCCTTAACAAACAAAACCTCCACTACCGGAGTAAATCCGGTACAGAATAGTGAGTTGACTCCTCGACTAAAGTCACCAACTCCCTACCTTCAATCAAGGATGCTCTATCAACCTAGGAAGATATTCTCATTCTAGGTTAAAGCAGAAACAACAGGAATTTGATCAGGACTCAAGTCATTCACTCAATCAAACCTCAATTGAACATAATCAAATCATAGAATCAGTACTTGGGTTCATACAATCAAAGCCTAACATACAAATCTAGGGTTCTCCATACCCAGATGAATGGGAGAACTACTCCATGGAGAAAGAAGCAAAAGCAGTATCAGACGCGGAATTCATACTGTGAAGGATGGATTCCTGCTCCTGGACGTTGATCGGCACTTCTCCAAGCTCAAGCTGGCCTCCAATGGTGTTGAAGATCAAGCTAGGGCACTTGGAGACTCTTGTTCGTCGCTTTCTCTCTCTAGGAATCGCTCTGTCTCTCTAAAACTCGATTCCCCCCGACTTGTGGCTGGAAATCTGCTTAAAAGCAGAAAATCCTGAGTCACACGGGCAGGCTGCACGGCCGTGTGGCTCACCCAGTTGCCCGTGCGAGTCAAAACGCAGCGTATCAATTAGTTGAATTCCAGGCTTCTTGCACGGCCAGGGTCGCACAGCCGTGTGAAATTTCCATCCTGCCCGTGTTTGCTCTCGCAGAATTCCACACGGCCAAAATGCATCCTCACACGGCCGTGTGGATTTTCTTCTCTGCCCGTGTTTGCTCTCGCACAATCCTACACGGCCAAACTGGTCACTTGCACGGCCATTTGGGTTGTGGGTGTGCCCGTGCGACCTCCTTTGTGACTCGTCTCGCGCCCGATCTTCGCCCAATCGACCCCGAACTCGCTCCTAAACCTTCATTCCCTTGCTAGGACCTGAAATATCACAAACAAGCACAACCTAGCGTGAAATCGGTCTAAAACACGAGAAACCACATCTCAAACGGTGTAAGAACAGGGGTGAAAACATGTGTAACTAACGGTCTATCAAACTCCCCCACACTTAACCGTTTGCTTGTCCCCAAGCAAACCTAACTCAAACCAATGCAACACTCCAGACCTCTATAGCAACAAACAACCCAGATCGTAGGTAGAGGACTTCCTAGATCATTTAGCAGCTTACGAGGTCAACCGACGCACAAGTCATCTCATAGCTTCTTCGGCGAGAACGCTAGTCTCGAGTCGGAATCTTGGCAAATAGTGAACAGAGGAAAAATGAATTGTGGATGAAGAGATTCTCAAAAACAAAGGATCATGGACTCACATTTTTCAAGGTGCTCTATTTTCTTTGAAGATGGTTGGAACCCCTTTTCTTTCTGTTTTGCTTGTTTTCTGTTATTTTTTCTTTACTTTTTTTTTTCAAGGGTCCCAACCTGCTCTTACCGGCCATGCCAGGACCGGATGTCTCGAGCCTCGTGCGGGGGAAAGACATGTAAGGGGACTGGAGGTAGTAGGTGGAAATTGGGAACGGATTCCCGTCTCCCCTTCCACACTTTCGCCCTATTCGCATGGGAGACGTTATTTTGAAGCACATTTTCGAGCACCTGTTAAACCCAAAACATGATACAAGAGTCCATGACAGGTAGAGAATCCACAACACCACACAATTCAAGGGTCCTAAGATCACTAATTCACTCAATCAACCAACACAATATGAAGAAGAAATGAGACTTCTTAAATGCATCAACATCCTCCATAGTGCTACACTACCTCCCTAGGTTGCATATTACTATAAAGGCTGTCAATTCAAAGCATACTGAGCAGGCAATTGCAAGTAACACGTACTTGGAGCCCTCAAATTTTAAAAATTTGGACAGTGGACTAGGCCCCAAGCACACAAACAGATCTAATGCAGTCAAAAGATAAACATCCCCCCACACTTAAGATCGACATTGCCCTCAATGGAGAAGAGGGAAGGAAAAGGGGAACGATGTTACCGGTATGCACGGACTGCAGGAGGCTGGAAGCGGACCAGTCGAGTGACGCGGACTGGATAGAGGACCAGTCAAGACAAGCACAGCAAAAGGAAACCAAAGAGCTCAAACACAATATGTTAGGTCCAATGGTCAGCCCAATAAAACATCATCCAAAACAAAAGAAATAAACCAAAAGCAAACTGGTTTACAATCCGACTCAAAACAAAAGAAAGAAAGTCAAACCGTGGTGGGGTTGCCTCCCCACCAGCGCTTCTTTACTGTCTTTTAGCTGGACTCCCATGGTGGATACTCAGGGAGGTGCAGGAACAGGTGCCTCCAAGAGCGGATCCACGTCGCTCTTGAGGTACAGCTTCAGGTCGTGGCCATGCACCCGACGGATGTGACCACCATCATCGGTCAGCTCGACCTGGCCATCTGGCAAGATACAGGCGAGTGAGTACCCGGGCGGCCAGGGTGGTCGTGGTGCAGGGGGTGGGACCAGCTCATAGTGGTCTCCACCCTTCTTCCGTGCAGGCTTAGCCACCTGCGGCTTCGGCCGCCACTCCTCCTTGAGCTTTTTGTTCGGAGGCGAGGCTGGATGGAGTGGCGGCGAAGGAATGATAGGAGGGTCCTGCAAAATAAGAGGTGCAGAAGGATACACGACAGGCTCGTGTACCTGATCAGACATAGCATGCACAGGGGTGACAGCAATTATAGCACAGTGATCAAATTCAGTCACAGAAAAAGTAGCATGTTCATTCCCAGCACGCAAGATCAGTTTACCATCATGCACATCAATAAGTGCCTTGGCGGCGGCAAGAAATGATCTCCCCAGAATCAATGGCACATCCACATCCTCATGTATATCAAGAATAACAAAATCAACAGGATATGTGAATGCACCGACACTGACAAGCAGATCCTCTATGATCCCCCTAGGATGCACAATGGAACGATCAGCTAGCTGAATGCTCATCCTAGTAGGGCTAAGTTCACCTAGGTCTAGCTTTTTATACAACTTATATGGCATGACATTTATGCTAGCGCCTAGGTCCGCCAAGGACTTGCCTACATGCATGCTGCCAATAGTAAGAGGGATAGTAAAACTCCCTGGATCCTTGCGCTTTTCGGGCAGCTTGTTCTGCAGGATAGCAGAACACTCCTCGCTCAGCAACACTGTCGAGAGATCCCCAAGTTTCTTCTTGTTGGTGAGGAGGTCTTTCATGAACTTGGCATACTTGGGCATCTTCGACAGTGCCTCCACGAACGGTATGCTGATGTTGAGCTGCTTCAACATTGCCATAAACTTGGCAAACTCAGTCTCCAACTTGTCTTTGTGTAGGCGAGTGGGAAAGGGAAGCTGGGGTACATGCTCCTTAACCACTGGTTGTGGCTTGGGAGCAGGGGCTTCCTTCTCCACCCGCACTTCTGCATCGTCGGCTGGAAGTGCTGAAGCAGGTAATGGTTCCTCCTGTCTGGCTGGGACAGGATCAGCAGATATGGTCTTACCGCTCCTGGTAAAAATGGCATCCAGCTGCTGGAGTTGGTGAGGATCCTGAGGATTCGGGATAGTGGTGGCAGGCAGAGTCCCCGGTGCCCTGGTAGTGTTTTGGCGGGCCAAGATGCCCACCTGGGTCTGCAGATCTTGCAAAATGGCACCCTGGTTCCGCTGACCTGCCTCCAGTGACGTGATAGCAGCCTGAGTGCTAGTCATGAATGAAGCTAGAATATTTTCCAGCTTTGTCATCCGGTCATCTAGGGCCGGAGCTGCTACTGGCTCGGCAAACTGGTGCTGGGGCTGCTGGAATGGTTGCCCCTGCCTAGGCTGGTAGGGCTGCTGCTGTGGGGCTGGTCCCTGTCGAGCCTGGAAGGGCTGCCTCTGCTGAAAGCCACCAGCTGGTGCTGGGAAACTAGGTGGCTTAGTGGTGCTGCTGCCCCAAGAGAAGTTGGGATGCTGGCGCCACCCCTCATTATATGTGTGGCTGTACGGGTCGAGGCGCCGAGCATTGGCGATGAAGTCCAACTGCTCTTGGGGAGTAGTAGACTCCCTCATAGCCTGGCAGTCTTCCACTAAGTGATTTGACCTCTCACACCACTGACACTGAGCAACTGGAGGTGTAGCCATACCTCTGCCCGGAATAAGACTGTTGGGCTGCTTCAATGTCTGCACTAGCTCAGCTCCCTGCTGCTCGAGTCCGGATCTGGACTCCATGGCGTGCACACCACGGTCCCGGGAATGTCTGCCTCTGCTGCTCTATCCCCAGGAATGATCTCTGGCAGCCAAAGTATTAATCATCTGGTTCAGCTCGGGTGGAGTCTTAGTGAGAACATCCCCTCCTAGGCATAGAGACTCAATCACCCGCTGGCTGTATGGAGAGAGAGCACTGTAGAAGTTCCCCACTATGAATGCATCACTGAAGCCATGATGGGGACACTGCCAGAGATAGCCCATGTACCGCTCCCATGCATCACGAAGTGACTCATCTGGCTCTTGGCGGAAGTGAGTGATCTCCCGCTGGATCTCTGTAGTCTTCGATGCCGGATAGTACATGTGCACAAATTTTTCAGCCAGATCGTCCCAAGAGGTGATGGACAATGGGGGCTGGGTCTCCAACCACCTCTTAGCATTCCCCGCCAGAGAATGGGGGAAGAGATGAAGGCGAATTGCATCATCAGGGACACCATTCAGCTTGAACCCGTTCGTCAGCTGCAGAAAACGGGAAAGATGTACCCTGGCCTCCTCATCCTTCAAGCCATGGAACTGGATAGAAGATGTAATGAGCTGAATCCAGCATGGCTTGATCTCGAAGTTGTTTGCTGGGATAGGCGGGTAGAGGATGACCGGGCGGATGTCAGCAATCCGAGGAGTGTAGTAGTACTCCAAGGTGGGGCCCGGCGGCGGTGGATGATGAACCCCATGATCCTGGGGTATGGGGTGGTTCCCCAGGACCTGATTCACCGGGGGAACCTGCTGAGGATTCCCCTGGTGCTGATTGTAGTCTCCGTCCATCCCGTAATCTTCTTCAGAATCGCTACTCAGGTGGCCGTCTATGCGCTCTTCCGTAACCAGTCTAGCTCGCTGTTGTCTCCTGAGCT